>JANDEH010000001.1:29765798-34765798 GCA_024610705.1 Tetragnatha versicolor | reverse complement strand
TGATAAAGATTCTCCCCCGAAAAATATATTACAGATAAAAAGGAGCCATATTATCTTGCGGCCCGCCACTTGATTTGTGATTTCGATTGCGGCCCTTGAGTACTCGGAAGTTGGAAACCCCTGATGTAGATCAGGGGTGGAAAACATTTTTGGAAAGAGTGCCACTATTTGGGAAACAAAACCTAGGCCTGCCACTTTCACTATTCCGATCTATACCAAAAATGTAAGGGAAAAATATTATTCATAGACTGATTATGATAACTTTACACAAGGAAAAAAATCGTTTCTCATGCACGCCTGAGTGGTATAGCTGTAAAAATTAATATGAGAGGGACTCCTTTCCGAAAAAGTTTAGAAATTCTTCCTCAAGGTGGTTTTAACAAATTTTTAAACGCTATAGGTAACTTGAAAATCTCCTTATCAATCAAAAACTTCAGAAAAGTATCCAAAACATAAGTAAGATATCGATATGCAAAAAATAGGTAACCTCTGTCAAAGGAAAATATGTTTTTAAAATCAGTTTTAATCTAACTGGGTTTTTTTCGTGGTATAGAGAGAAAATATAAGTAATCAAAATTATAAAGACAATATTGCACATTATTGATGCTCAAAACATACTGAAAATTTGTACAGAACATAAATTTAATGGTATATACTTTTAATTTTATAATTATATGTATATACATGCTGCAAACATTTTATTAACTTCCTGTTCAATATTTGCATTTGTATTGGTGATCTATACGGTTTGACATTTTTCTATAGAATTCTTCTGCAAAATATTAATAATTTGCAAATAAATATTTGTTTTAATTAAATTTTCACATACAGTAGAGCCCCGATTATCCGCGCAATTGGGTGGCAAGGGTACCGCGGATAGCGAAAATCGCGGATAACCCGAAAAAAGACTAAAAATGAGGTGAAAACACGAAAAAATATTTCAGCATAAAAACTATGTTTATTGTACAAAAAACATGATGTGTAAAACTTTTAAAATGTGTACAGTACAGCAGAAACCTTTGCTCTACATCTTAAATGTCTCTAATCTCACCTAAAATTTGCTCTCATCGTTAAAAAATTTGTTTCGGGACATTCGCGGATCATCCGCTCGCGGATAATCGGGGTTCTACTGTAATCACTTTATTTTTTTATTTTATTGTATTTTTTAGAATAATTCAAGTCTTTGATAGAGCCATAAAATAGGTGGGAGATGTGCCACATGCGGATAGCG
This sequence comes from Tetragnatha versicolor, assembly GCA_024610705.1. Taxonomy (NCBI): domain Eukaryota; kingdom Metazoa; phylum Arthropoda; class Arachnida; order Araneae; family Tetragnathidae; genus Tetragnatha; species Tetragnatha versicolor. The sequence continues at coordinate 34,764,567 of JANDEH010000001.1, read as the reverse complement.
GGGCCTAAGTTCTGCATGTGCAAGACATCTCAGTTCTTAAAGAGAGAAAACTTGGCCATTAAAATTAACTTTCCCAAGAACATTGTACATAGTATTTCATTAATCAGAGCGCTATGTATCTTCAAATAAATAAACCTATATATTAGCACTTAAGGCGACTGCCTACGTTGGGAGAAGGTTTTTAAAAAACATTATATGTAACTTGTTTACATATTTTTTCTTAACCAATGTAGTTTAAATAACTAATATATGTAAAAACTACCCAAATTTTATAAAAAAATTTTTTAAAAATATCTAAAAAAAAGGTAAAAAAATGGCGATAAATAGCATAGCTCCTTTAATTTTCAAAATTTTGCTTAGCTTTTAGGTCAATGCACAGGTATTTATCTAAGGAACATGTGATTTTAAGAATTTTCAAAAAAACTTTAATATATTTACCTATAGAGGTGTTGGCGTAACTTTAAATTTCCGCCAAATTTTAGTATAAATTGTTATTTTAAAAAATATTTTTTATAAAATTTGGGTAGTTTTTACATATATTAGTTATTTAAACTACATTGGTTAAGAAAAAATATGTAAACAAGTTACATATAATGTTTTTTAAAAACCTTCTCCCAACGTAGGCAGTCGCCTTAAAGGAATGCTTTTATTTTATTTTAAAATGATTTTTTATTGAAATTTATAACCAAATTTTTGCAAATTATCCACTTATTCCCTTTAGGAAACTTAGGAAAGTAATGATATCAATTTTTAATATCAAATTATATTTTTGACACCATAAAAATTTTAACAAATTTAAAAGAATCATTTTATTTAAAAGGGATAATCTATGAAAACTTCTTCTGCGCCTACATTTACCAAATTGAATTTCACGGTAATTTGCACAACAGAATTTCAAGTAGAGAAATATATTTAAAGAATTTCAAATAATTCTTTGAGTTAAATAACGAAAATTCCTCTTAGAAATTTCAAAATAACAGCAAAAAAAATGCTGACCTAAGTATTTAAAAAGTTAGTACTGAGAAATCATATAAGCAATTCACAGAAAATTTAGGTAATTGGGTAAATAAACGTAATATTTGGATGAATGGGGACAATTGGTGATAGGGAATCAATTCTTCGAACTAAAGGCTTTGATACTGATTGTATGAAAGTTTAAGAAAAAGGGCAGGGAAAAGTATTTTGTAGAAAAAGTTGATGCGTGGTTCAAAACCTTTTGACATAATCAGAAGATTTGCAAGATAATACAAAACCTTTAGAGTCCAACCTCGTAATCTCGAACTTCAATGTCTCGAAAATCTTTGTATCTCGAAAAAATATTTTTTCCCTTGAAATCAAGTATTTCTCTTTTCTTCCTTGTTATCTCTCGTTATCTCGAAATTCCTTTAATGTCCCTTCGATTTTAAGAAATCAAAGTTATACTATACATTCGTATTCATAAAAATTACTCAATAAAACAGCTTGCATTTTCAAAGCCACGGGACGAAAATATTAAATATTAAGGAATCCCAAATGAGTAATGACACCGAACAGTTTCTCCTCCACATGGATAATTCACGAGTGAGAGTTCCTCTCAATAGAACCGGCACCCTGCCAAACAGGACAATGACACTAAAAGCTAACCCAGATATGGTAAACTCGATTCTCGACAAAGACACATTTTTGGTGAATATTTTTTCTGTGTTAGAAGAGATCAATAAAATGTTATTTCTTCGAGTTTTAAAGCGTACGAGCTTTAAGAAATGTAAGCAGTCTTGGTCGAAGAAATAGTTTGATTGGCTTGGTGGGGAAAAAAGTAAAATATTTTACGTGCATTAATTATAAATTACATATTTTATAAGTTTATATAAATAGTTAGGTAGTTAATAATTCAAAATCCAATTATAATCGCTTATTTAATTTATATAGTAGAGTTTAGTTAAATTTTATATCCTTTTTGTTATTTTTAAATTTTGATCTATCTTATATAAATTGAACAGGTGTAAATTAAAAGCAGTAAATAGGTGTTTTTTATCTAATTTTAATGCCTTTATAAGTAAATAGTTTTCTAAATTAGTGTAAATAAATGCTTTGAGTGGTTTAAATAATCCAGAAAGCTACAAGTGTATATACTGGTCAAAGCAAATACAAATTTTTAAATTGAAAAAAATTAAAATTCGACCATTTTAAAGAAAATATCGTTTCATAAACCAGTAAAACGACATTCTTTAGAAGGTATTATTTGAAATCCAAGGGTAAAAATTTGAAAGGACTCGTCAAGAGATCCCTCAACTTGAGAAGAAGCTTACTTGAACAATGCACCAGTAAAAGGAACTGGTGAACAAAACGGGACGTTTCAAAAAAAATTGTAACAAAAGTGTATAAAAAAGTAGAAGGGTTTTTTGGATAGAAGAGGGATGGAAATATTTCTCATAAAATGTTTTTAAGAAAAGACTTAGACCTCTGAAATTCGAGATTATAACTTTCAAATTTACAAAACTTAATTCCGATAATTCGTGGTTTTTCCACGTTTTTTTATTTTACTTGTGGCATTTCAGAAACAAAGCAAAATTTAGTTTTTTTGACGAAAAAAAGCATCGGAAAGGCAGATACGGCTCTAACTCGTGTAAGTTACTCTTCCTGCAACGTATTTGGTGATCATAAAGCAGCCGGAAAATGAAATCCAAAAGAAATAAGCCGTTTTGAATGAGGTAATTCTATCAAGAAGAGTATTTTACAAGTGTCGTAAAAAGCGGAAAAATCTTTGAGAAACCGAAAACAGGGGAAATTAAAGGAAAACTGAATTTTTCTAAGAATTACAAGTTAAAAAACTAATTTGGGAAATTTAAAGCAACAAGACATGATAATTTGAAACTTTCTTACTTTAAGGGACATAAAAATAAACATTTAAAAAGTTTTTGTTTATTATGGCTAAAATTATTTAATTAAAAAAGGAAGTCTTTTATTTTTGATGTTATTAACCTTTATACGTTTTATTAAAAATTAAATATTTATTAAACATAATGTACAGATTTTATTGCAAAAGATAATAGAAAATATACCAAAAGTAATCGAGTCACAAAATATGATAAAAATACATGGAAAATTAATTTTTTTTGGAAAAATTTTAAGCAAGTTAAAATAGCTTAATTAATTTGTAGAAAATTTTGTTTGAATTCCATCCTGATCCAAACATTTTCCATAAGTTTATTTAACGACTATATATAAATCAAAACTGCATTGAAAAAATAATTGAACAGAAAGTAGTTTAATTTAACCTTAAAATGTTTTTTTAATTTTCTTCCTGGATCTTAGTTTTAGGTTTAAAGGTCCTTCAAATAGAAAAGAAAATAATTTAATAAAATAAGTACTTTATTTGATGGAATTTCACACAAAAAAAACTTTTTGGACGTCTAATACCTAGTAACCATAGAGACAAGTATAAAACTCAAGTCTGAGACGCCATTTTATGCTAGAAAATCACTTTTAGGATCAAAGCGAAATCAATAGTCTCTAAAATCGTTCAATTTACTTTGGTTGGATAACTTATTACACTTATAAAAGATGTGCTAATGTAATAAGATAAAATAAAGTTTAAGAATCAGGCTTATATTGTAGCAGAAAAAAAAACAATTAATTTAATAAAACTTTTTTGACTAATATTCACAAACAATTTTCATCGTTTTACAAATTTCAAAGCTTTTTAATAACAAAAAATTAAAGTATTAAAAGCTAAAAAAACTTATTTACATTTAAATTTCAAAATACCGTTTCTTAACAAGTAAGATTATTAGTTTAAAACTTTTTTGGAGAAAAAATGAACGTTAATAAGGAATTTAATTTTCTCCCCTTTTTGAAACATTTACCAAGATACAAAACTTGAAAATTTTCTTGCAATTTTTGAAGAATTTTGTTAATGTTATGTCTATGAAGTTATATGGAATATTGAAAGAGTTCATGAAATAAAAAAACTGTAAAAATAGTTATTTGTTTCAATTTTTGCGTCTAAAATGCATTTTTATAGGTAGAATTTTTCTACGCAACATACATAAAACGAAACAAATAATTTATACAATTATTTGATAGTTATTTCAGATGTAAATGAAATAGTGAGAACCTGAAATATTTTAATGTAGAAAGAAAACAATCACACACAAAATCTTAAATCCCCTCTTATATTAAATACAAATTAGATTTACTGAAAAAACACTTATTTTTTCCGTTTTATAGGAAAAATTTAAGCATGTTTTTTTTTAATATTTTTTTGCATAAATGATCATTTATTTTTAGACAACATAAAAGTAAGGATTATTTTTTTCTTATTGAAGTTAGGAGGCTTTCTTGAAAATTATTTAAATGTTTTCGAAAAAAAATTAAGTGCTTTCTGACATCAGATAAAGCACTCAAAAGATACCGTTATAAATGAACTTAAACTAAAGTTTAAGTAACTTAATTAACTTAAACATAAACTAAAGTTTTCAAAATTAATTTTAAGGTAAGGAAATGAGGGAAAGTATTTCTTAATATTTCTTTTTTACTAAATAAGACCCAGTAGAGATGACATGTGATGTTGCAGAAAATGTCAATACTAATATGATTATTTTATTTTAATAAGTAAGTACTATGGTAATTTTCATTTCTTTACAGAGCATAAAGTGTTTGGATAGAATTCAAGCGGTTAAGCTTGATAATAATAGTATGCACAAATATTATTACATTTATCATAGTAATTAAATGTTATTACAATGAGTAGTGTGGGTTCATAAATTTTTTAGCATTATTTTGAGAATTGTAGAAATTTTTAAAGAGGATATAATAAGATTTTCTTAGAAGATATGGACCACAATTTGCAAATCCAACTTTATAAAAAATAGAATCTATGTCACAACATGTTTCAGTAAAGTGGGAGACATAAAAATTTAGCTGCTATATGGCAAAGGTTATTGCGCAATAAATTTATATGAAGTATTATACGCCTACATAGGTATCGGTATAAAATGAATCTCGTCTAAATACAATAATGCCATAATTATTAAATATCTTCTTAGCAGTATTTACTTCGCTTTTTTTTAATATATTTTTTGTTTTTATGTCCCCAAACATTTTAAAATATGTCTATTTTCACGACACTGATCACTAAATTTTATCGAATACAAACAGTATAACACTAAACAGACTAGGAATTTAGTTTAGAAAATACGTTTTACCAGTAACAACAAAGAACTTAAAATTTTATCCAAAAAATGTATGCACTTAAAGCTAAATACTTCAAAAATCTGTGGGCCATATTTTATCATGGTTTTTAAATTATACATTCAATGGTAAACACTTCTTTTAGAAACTTAAGGACATGTGCAATAGGAAAAATCTTTCAGGAATTAAAATATAAAAATTCGAGTATTTTTAAACTCCGAAAATTGTCCTTGGAAACTTTGAAAATTATCTAAACACTAAAAATTAATTTTACAAAATTTTAATTCCATATTTGAAAATACGAAACGCATTATACACAGTGTAATTTTAATTACTTAAAGGAACACACATAAAAATAAACGTCTTAAACTTAACAACTTTTTAAGGAAATTGCATCACTTCATATCATAACCCCAAAAAAGCTATTCTAGCATCGCAAAACGTTAGCAACATTTTAAGTATCTCACTCCAAATAAATAACAACAAAAAACAGAAAAGCCCACCTAGCACAAACCTAGTAACATAGACTTGATTCTGCATAAAATTCATCCAAACTCACTTCAACCAAAACGACATCCAACCAAGTAACTCCACATCACTTCTCCACCTAACCACGAAAAACAACAGAGCAAAGCACCTTAAACGCCACACGTGTCACTTCTCCTAAAACTCCCATAAAGCCTCCCATAACAAGAAGAGAGACATCCTTCCATAAAAGCGACATCAGTATAACAATAATATAATACACCGGTACCATCCATATAAACCCCGTTTACTACCTACCGGAGCAGTCCGAAGTGTACCCGTCCGCGTTGACGGTGTACCCGTCCCTCCTTTTCCTCAGGTGAACCCTGAACCCTCTGAGGGCCTGAGAATAGGACTTCTTGCCCTCGTTCTTAGGGAGCCGGTATCGGCGGTACCAACCGGGGGGTCGGGGGTCTTCGGCGGACGGCATGGGGCGGCCGACCGGCAACCGAGCGAGGGCGGTGAGGGAGTGCGCAGACGCAGGGGCTGCCCCGAATGGGTTAAATATAGCGGGCGCTATCGACGGGACACAATGGATGAGCGCGCCGCTTGCTGTGGACAAAGAAGGCCGTAAATCCCAAGAGTGAAGATTGAGGTTTTTATGGGGAGCTAAACGCTTGTGAGCGCGGTAGATCAGCCTGTTGTTGTTGATAGTTTCTTTCGTTTGGAGCGCCCTCGTTTGGGAGTTTTTTTGGGGCGATTGGATTTTGTTTGAACCTTGATTTCACCTTTATGTCTGTTTCATTTGGTTTGGACTCCTTGGTAACTCAGGATTAATCGATATTTTTGTGGTATCAATCGATATTTTATCGACAGTTAAATATTTTTTAACTGTCAAATATAGGCATAAGGGAAAGTTAGACGTTTTAGTTATTTTTCTTGGACGGAATTGGATAAAACCTTGCTTAATAATGTTTTTGAAATTTCCAATTACGTGTGGTTACTTTTTCCGTCCCGTTCTGTACTGAAGAAAATATAAGGACGATTTCCACCTCTTTACCAAAAATTTTCATTTACGATGTCAGGTATTATCTAATATAAAATAATACTCTTACGTGTCGCCCAAATTTTGCTGTATTTCTCTTCCTTGGTTGTAAACAATCAGTTTGTTAACAAAAACGAGTGCATTGTTTTGATTTGAATTTTTCCGATTTCCGTTGCTAATGATATTTACCATTCAAATGTGTTAAGAGGAATTAATTGTTACTATTTTGATGGTAAAATTAGTGCGTTATGTCTTAAGCGAGGTTAAAATCTTAATGACTCTAAAGAGTAAAAAAGCTTATTTTTTTATTTAATTACGGAATAAAAAATTCACTCTTTATGCAATAAGTTATTTTTATCTACCTTACGCTACAATAAGTGGATTATAGCAATCTGTGACACCAAAGAAATATTTAAGGTATCGCACAATGGGTCGTGATGTGGCGCAAAGACGATTCCATTAGTGCTTCGCCACTCACATGTATGTAATTTCTTTCTCATTAATAGAGATGAATAACCCAATCTGCTTGCTAGACAAACGAAGTTAGTAACCGCGAGCAAAGTGAGCAAGATTGCGAAGCAATCCGAGGGGAACTGCATTTCCCGGGGTTGCTGAGCTATAGCGAGCTTATTATTACTTAGATTAATGTATCCCATATTCAAAATTAGTAACACATGATATTAACAGATATTGCTTGACGTTACAACGATATGACAACGGTTATTATCTTATAGTTATTGACAATAATATTCGAGTTTAAACGTAAAGAATTACTTAAGTTAAAAAAAGGGTACTATATAGAAAAACACCATCTCTACTATTATTTTGGGAAAAAATAGTGTAATTCTAAAATGTTTCCCCTCTATATCAACTACAGGGTGTCCCAAAAAAGACTGACACATTTTAAAAATTTTTAATTAAAAAACTAAAAAAGATAAACATACGCGGTTTATTGCATCCTACTCATAAGACCTAAGAATTTTATGACAAAAATTTTCGTAAATCATTGTTCCCAAATCCCCCGACAGGGCATAAAAGTATCAATCTCCCTATAGGAGATAATGGAAAATAGTGCTCCCACGTGTAGGGGGATTTTTAAACTACGATTTACGAAAATATATGTGTCATAAAATTATTTGGTCTTCAGAGTAGAATTCAAAAAACCGCTTATTTTTATCTTTTTTAGTTTTTGAGTTATTGATTTTTAAAATGTAATGTGTCAGTCTTTTTTGGGACACCCTGTACTTCTACTAATGTAGTAGTATAAAAATATTTAAATACTCTTTTAAAAGATATTAATTAATTTAAAATTGATACACGTTTGAAATTCATCGACCCTTTTTTTGAACACCCGAATCATTCAAGGAAAATTTAAACATTTAAACTCTTTATAATGATTAAAGTTTGAAGCAAAACTATATTTTTAAGGTTATTCTTATTTTTAAAAAAGGGAAAAACATTTGCTGCATTAATCAATGAATAAAACATTTATTGGTTAATTAAGCAATATATTGCTTAAAAGTATTTTTAAAATTTTTTTAAATAAAAACTTTTCCAATCTAAAATTTACAAAATTTAATCATTGGAAACGAAAAAAAAAATCGCCATCATAAACGTTACTACTTAACTAAAAATTATAAAATTAAAATGCACTTACTTATGGATACAGTAGTTTCTTTCTGTAAATAAAAAACACATTTTATTAACTGGTACATATTACGTATAATATTATGGAACTAAATACATATTATAAACCCATTTTATAAATAAATACTTCCCCAGAAACAATAGTTTCAAGTGATTTTTCAATAAATATTTAACTACTTTGAATCACAAAACTCAAGACCCTTTTTTCTGATTCCAGAAAATTACATGAATTGAACTAACTGTAACAAGAAATAAACAATAATCAGAAAGCATGGTTGCTTTGAGTTATAGTTTACCCTTAAGTTTAAATAAAATTTAAATTACACATATTGTACTTTTGTAGAGTAATAGCAGTGATAAGTTATGTTATAATGCAAGTAAATGCAAAATCATTAAAACGCGTTTTATGAGTAGTAATTTACAAAGAAATTTTTAGACAATATTATAATTGAAATCTCAAGTTTTTGTTAAAATAACCTATTCTCAGTTTCAAAAACCACCAAGTACTTACCTTAAAATATTTAAAAAAATATCCAAGAGTTCAAAAGAGTTATTTTCGGATTTTTTAATCCTTTAAACAGAATTCTTATACTGTTTATACAGAAGGTACTTCATAGTAGGTAGTTCTAATACCAGCTGTACTAATATCGTAATCTACAAGGCTGTTTGACACGTTGCTAGTAGTAAAGGTCGATTGAAACAGGACAAGGTATATTATTAAGCACTTAAGCACTTAAACAGTTTGGAAAAGTTCTTTAAAATTAGTTTATATTTCTGTCCTACACTTGTTTTTTTCTACGATGATGTTTGTTGTTTTTGATTTTCACAAGCACAAATCCGACTATTTTAAAAATTAATGCAAATAAAAATTTTAAATATTTTTACAACTGATGTAATAACTAAAAATATGTGAATAATCTTAATTTTATTTAAATGATTCTTTAATTTTAAATAAAGGGAAATGTTTTACTAAATCGAGGATTCGTATCCCTCTCCGTATTCTTAAAAGCGTGTTTAACTGCAAACTCAAAAATAAATACACATAAACATACAAAAAATATTTAAAAACTAGTTGGTCATTGTTTTAAAGGTTTAGAGAAAAAAAGGGCGAACTTTTAATTTCACAGCTATTTAAAATTTTTATCGTGATTAACTCTAGATATTATATCAAACAATGCTGTTCGATAAATTTTGGTAGGCAGTGTACCATTTTTAGCTCCTTTTTTAAATTACATTGTTACGAGGTTTCCTTTTACACCTACAAGAAAATCAACTATCTTTATATTGTTGCTAATCAGAAACCCCTTTCATTCAACATTAAAAAAGAAATGGAAAAACACAAATTACTACTTTATTGATCTATGAAAGCTAAATCAAGTTAACCTTTTCTTGTGTTAGATTTTTATCAAAATAGTTAGCCCATTACTGATGGTCTATTTTTACTTATTTTCATAATGATTTATTGCACCCAACTTAACAGGTTTTGGCGGAAATTTTTCTATTATTTCATTCTCATTACGCGCATTTTATGAATAAAAGTAACGCTATAAAGGCTATTGTTTAACGGAATATTTCTGATAATGTATCAAATACATGACTATACAAGTTTAACAAGACTATACAAGTATGAACTATACAAGTTTAACTGTTGCAATGTTGATATAATTAGGATTTTTCTGCTTTTCTTAATATATTACCGAACATTTAGGAAAGAAATCCTAAATACTGAATTTTAGGTAATGAGTTCTTAACTTAATTAAAATGAGATTACGATTATGTTCAAAATTATTTTGAGATAAGGAACAGCAAAAATATGAATATAAGTTATGAATTAATTTATTATAAAGCTAAGCATTTAAAACCGAGCTAAGTGTGTGCCGAAGAGCAAGAGAAGCTTACAGTCAAAGCGATTCTTGCTATTTTAAGAGAGAACGGAAAAGAGCAAGAAAAGTCTCGGTGTGAATGAAATGCTCCCTACAGTCCTTAGAGTGACTGCAGAAGAGAGAGAAATAGGCTCCCGGATTGAGCACTTCGGAAAGAAAGAGGATGCTAAACATCAAGAAAAGTCACCGGATGAAATCCTTCCTTAAGGATGATGCAGAAGAGCAAGATAATTCTCCGGATGGAGCTTTCTCTGTGGCCTTTATAAAGAATACAACAAAAGAAGCGCCTCCAAATGATATTTTTCTTACGGCCCTTAAGAGATGACGCAAGAGAGAAAGATAATCCTTCGGATCGAGCTTATGTTATAATCTTAAAAAAATAAGATGCAGAGATGAGAATTGATAGGGCTCTCTTTATGTTTATAAGAGAATATGCAGGAAGAGAGATCATAACATTATATAAGCAATGAAGGCCTCTCTTGGGTCTTTGGAAAAGATGCAGGAGAGCAAGAAAATTCTCCGGACGGCACCCTCTTTACGGGCTTTATAAAGGTTGCAGAAGAATAAGATAGTCCCCCGGATGGAGAACTTCTCCTTAGAAAGGTTGGAGATGGCCAAAAGAATAGTCTGGATCGAGCCATATTTACGTACTTTAGAATGGATACAGAAGAGCACAAGAATCCTTTAAAAAGGCTGCTGTAGAGCAAGATCTCCCAGAAGGAGATAACCTTCTGAGAGAGGACGCGGCAAGAAAATTAAGATGAGGGTTTCTAGAAAACTGCAATGTGCAGAAAAAACCCAATACAGGTCTGCGGGGGTATATTCGAGAGTTGGAACGCTACTAGTAGTACTAGTGGATACAATAAGGGATCATGACCCAATCATAATTCCTTACGAATGATGAAATTCTCGCATTCGGTTTTGGGTTAATGTCCTTCTATTTTGACTAGCGAAAGCCTAAAAAGGGGATGGCGTGCATGTAAAATAATCGGAAACCCAACTCAGGATTTTCCGCACCCTCAAGGACCAAGAAAATCAAATAACAGAGCTCATCTACCTACTCACCCTTTGCCTGGAATCCGCCGACAGCGAGTTGGAGCGGTTGCGGAACAGGTCGATCATCTTGGACATGGTGCCGCCGCGGGTCTCCGACCCAGACCGCGACCGCTGCCGGTAGTCGGGCTGCAGCAGGGAGTCGAGGGGTGGTGGCTCAGCCTCCAGGGAGGTCTTCCTAGGGGCCCCGCTGAAGAACGTGCTCCGCAGGTTCGCCAGGAAGGTGGGGCGCTTCCCTTTGCTATCGGACTTGGACCTGGGGCGGAAGTGCTCGATGAGTGGGGCGACGCGGCGCGAGGGGCTGACCCGGCTGAGGACGTCGTCGCCGGACTGTCGTCGGGTGCGAGCGGTCGGCAGGGGCTGCGGCGCGAGGCGGTAGGGGCCGCCGGACAGCGACCGCATGCGGACCCGTGCCGGGGCGGTGCATTCTTCCTCGAGGCTGTGTGATTGTTGCTGGAGGAGGAGGGAGTGCGGAGGGGGGGAGGAGGAGTCCTCGCTGGTCACCGTCAGCACAGGGGGCACTTGGTGCTGCAAGAGAAAAGGAGAAATCTTGTTAGGTATACTGTGGTTTTAACAGATATTAACAGCATATCCCCGTTTTTCATGTAAGCATTTTGCAGCTTACAACAACGTTGATGGATGTCGTGTAAATTATTAAGTCTTGGTGTACTATACTCTGTTCATTTTGAACTGGCGCCCGAAAGTATTTCCTTCCCCACCACGGAATCAGTAACCATGGCAACTATAACTACTTCACAGCGGCGAAGAAGGCTTACTATTGGCCGCGCGAAGAGCGTAGCCATGGTTAAATCCCTTCTAGAGGGGGGAAAGCATTATTCTTGAGGCGCCAGTTCAAAATGAATCGAGTATACATGGCGTTGTAGTACAAGCAAAAATAAGTTGTAAATTTGAATAAAAACTTGTTATCGACAGAGAATCGACAAACTCTTGTTAATACTTTTAGATACCACTAACCCTTCCAGAAAACCAATTCCGCCAGTCAGGGAGATAGCATGGTTCATCACAGGACACGGGCCTTTCCCCCAGTACCTCTTTCGTTTTAAAAGACTACACCAAGATCTTTGCCTTTGTGGCGGGATCGGAGACGCCGATCACTATGTTTTTGATTGTAGTCTCACCTCCACATTTCATCTTCAGCGCCCATCGCAGGATTCAAAGACAGGATGGTTTAAATCAGTAATGAAAGACCCTCAAAAGATTTTGAAGATAAGAATGTCTGTTCTAAAAGCAAAGGAGGTGGTGGACCAACTGTCGGCGGGGTGAGGTGCCTGTCCGCACTGAAGATCGGGACCCCAGCTTATAAGACTTTTAATTTTTTAAATGGTTTTAACTTTTAATTTTTAAATGGTTTTAACTTTTAATTTTTAAATGGTTTTAACTTTTAATTTAAAATTTTTCTTTTGAAATTTTGATAGAGTTTAAGCTTTTAATATAACTTATGTTACAAATTTTATATAGCTTAAAATATTACACGAATTTTCTGTACCATATTTTAACTGTATTTTACCAAATTTTATTGTACAATCGCCTGTAAATCTTTTATGTTTCAATAAAGCTCTGACCCTAATCCCGATCCCCCTATTACCCCACAAACCGAGAGGTTGGGGGGGGGCGGATTGGGTTAATTAATTAATTAATTAGATACCACTAACGGGGCTACCTTTGGCTCATTTTGGTACAATTTTGGCTTCGCAAAAAACGAAGACTTTAGGTGGACAGTGAATAAAAGAGATATGTGGCGTTGTCACCGTCACCAACCGAAGAAGGACAAACCGCTCAGTTTTCAGGATCCCCCCACAACAGATTTGGATAACTAGAAGATTTTTCCATGAAAATTTTCTTTCATTTTATATTGGATCTCAAACAGATTTTGGGTGACATCCCTTCCATCAGATAGAGGTGCATGCCCGTCCGGGTAGATATGACTTAAAAAGTAGTCATCACTTTGCCCTGGATATAAATAAATGCTAGGAGATTGGAATACATTCGAACCCTCTTTAAAATGGTATAATAAATCCAATTTCTTTTTATACTACACAATTCTGGAGGCAAGTCACTAGAAACTTCGACTTGCAGCCTATCAGGTAACATGCAAATACCATAAGAGCCAGTCCACTAAACTCTGGCATAACAGACAGGCGGAAGTCCGTGAAGAAAGCTAAGATGAAATAAAAATGTGCTGGGTAGTTAAGACATACCTAACGAACATAAATAAAAGCTTATGGTTAGAAAAACAAGAGTTTTTTTCCCAAAAAATAAACATTCCAAGCGTCCTTAAAAAATTCTCCTGTTCTCCCTAGTGAAAATATTCATTAAGGTCGCGAATCCTGACACATCATTCGTTTCATTTTCCAAAATAATGACGAAACCTTTCACACCATCATACAACAGCATTAGTTTTGCATAAATGAAACATAAACACCTGAAGTAAGTGTATCAGTAAATTATGACAATGCAAACCGTTGTGTCATGACAGCCATCATTGCATAATTCCATGAAAAGCTTTAAATATAAATTGAGCACACGTTTATAGATGGGAGAGAGAGAGAGAGAGAGAGAGTTGAACAGTTTTATACCTGGCTCTCTTAAGGACACAAAATTAAGCTTTTGGCCCCCTTCCAAATCACGTGCAACTACACTAGAGATAAACAGATCCACGTTTTCGCAAATAGATGAAGGTCATGGCGGTATGGCTCTTAATTTCTGATGGTGGACTCGGTCGAGAACAATGGGAAATTGAGACATTTCGTGTATCATGTCTACCTTGTGTCAATATTGTCGCACGAGACGGTTCGTCTCCATGTTCTGATGGAAAAAGATGGGATCGGTAGAATGTTCTAGGTTTAATTAAGCTGAGTTCATATATTGTTGATTTATGAAATACATTCAGGGGACACGAAGCTTTTATTAGAAAGATGTTTTTCGTTCGTGTTAACCACAAATGTCTTGGCCACTTGAAAGCGCGTCACAACATTTAGTGGGATTACACCTAACACAAATATAACTTAAATGAAATCTTGCTTCAGCTTCGTTGCTTCAGAATTATCTGAGTTGAATTTTCTACCAGTATCTGTACATTTCTGCTAGCAGAAAAAATGCATTTAACAACAAGTTAAAAAAAGTTTTGAAGTGTGATATCGCAAATAACTTAAACTGTTAATTTTAACACATTCAAGTGCAAGTCCTTTTACTCTCCTTAACGTGTATGTTACAAATAAATGTCCCTGAAGCAACTCTCATTTTCAGAAAGATTCATGTTTAAAAAACCATTCTTATTCAAAATTAGGGATATGTTTTAAACGTTGGGAGATGTGCTGCAGTTTAGGTACTTTCTATCAAAATAGTTGGGCTTAAAGAAAAAGGAAATGTTGACAAATTTATGTTTTATTACTTTAAATTAATAACCACAATTTCAACTTCTCTATTTAAGAATTTTATATTATAAACGTATTCTTGAAAAGTATATGAACCCAGGAAAAACCATGTCCAAAATTCCTTCAAAAAAGCGTCAAAAGTGCAGTTTTCTTTAAGAAGTCTGTAGTTATTTTGTAGCAATAGGACTTCAGGACGTAAGTCTGCAGTTTTTTACAGCAAATTTGAATACATACTAAAGCCATTTCAGCGGTCTTATAAAAAACTACAGAGTTTCTAAAGAAAACTGCAGATTCCATAAAGAAATCTACAGACAAAGTGTCCAAATTCCCTTCACTTTTTTGAAGAAATTTTGCTGATTTTTTTTGCTAGGTACTTTGTTCTTATATGTGCATTGAAATTTTCTATCGTTTATCTTGATAAAACTTTTGAAATAGTCTACCCAGGTTACTAAGATTAAAACCTCATTTACTTTTTGTTATTAAATTATAGTACTCGTGTATATCTTCAAAAGATGTAATCGACATTACTCGTTGCGAATTAAGTTGTTTTCCCAGCATAACAACGGGTCTCAAGACGGCTTTTCATCCGTGAATGTTTGTTCCGGTGATTAGGTTAAAAACACCGGTGCTTGCCATGAAGAATATTTTTTTAAAATTCTGTAAAAATTCCATTTAGTCCATTGAAAAAAGCAATAAAAGTTCCGAATCACGGACAAATTGTAATAAAAAGTTTCTCAACTGTTAGGAATGGACGCCAATAACACATTAAAAATCGGACAGAATCGGACCATGGCCAGTTTATTTGTTTTTATTTTTTAAAAATGCAACAAAATAATGATAGATACATGTAAAACATGGATAAATATCTAATGGTTATTATTTAAAGCTAAAACCCAATACTGTATTTAACTTCGAAATAAAAATTGAAATTTCCCTTTTTAAGTTAATTTCAATAATCTCTCTATTCTAAAAAAAAGTTTTTGTAAATGGTTTCCAGAGAAAGGCTTTTTAATTACTGATCCGTATAACATGTTTTTGGTATCAAACTGTTCGGATTCTTTTGAGGATGTGCAAAGTGCCTTTAGAATTTCTAAAAAAATTCTCAATTCTAAGATATTTCCATTTTTCTGGATTACGGATAAGGTTGCAGTTAACAGCAAGAAACTGTCGTACAATTTATTATACCTCCAATCACAATGACCAACCGACGCTATTCATTAATGATGAAAATAATTCCTTTCACGCTTTAAAAATGCGCTTCAAAATATGTACTTTCTAAATAAAATATTTTTAAAAGACTGATAAGAGTTTTCCAGAAACTCACAGATCTACTATTCAAGTATAGAATTTCACACACCAAAATTAATTGTTTGTAAACATTGAGTGCAATGTAGATTTTGTCTCTTAATATTTTTAATAGCTTAAATCGTATTGTTTAAAAAGTCTGTTTCAAAACTAAAACTTGAATGATAAAACACTAGATATTTTGACGAGTTACTAGGTACTATATTAAATTTAACAGATTCATTGCTGAACGTTTTTGTAAATATTGAATAACAATAGCACGAGCAGACTTGATGGATATTTTGAAGGAAAACATGTTGATTAAATTATTGATAATTTAACCAATAAATATTCTAACTTTTAAGAGAGTGTGCTTCTGGAAAGTTGGTTGACGTTTTTTCTTTTTCGGCGCAAGTTTAGAACTGCTGATGCGCCAAGTTTTTAGCGATAAAAATAAATATATAGTAACGCCAACTAATGTTAAATGAATTAAGTGGCTTCTAAATATGGCGCCAAATAGCCAAAACTCGCCAACCATCAGCAGTTCTAAACTTGCGCCGTTTTTTCTACTAATTGTTATAACGAATGTTTCATAAATAAATAATTTTAGTGAGCAGGGTTTTGTGGGGATTGCGAAGCGATCCGAAAGGCCCTGCGTCAGCAGTTAACGGGGGTTGGCGAGCGATAGCGAGCAGGGGGCGGTAGCTCCCTAGTGAGCAAAATAAATGAAAATAAAAACTCCCCTCAACGCCTCACAAAAACATATAAAAATATAAATAAACAGTTTTTCATTTTAGAAATAACTCAAATAATAACATCAAAATTTGGAAAAATACAACTTAATGAAGTTCAATTTTTTTATTTCCATATTTTGACGAAAAATTCATTTTTTAATTAATGCCCAAAACTATTGAGGCTTTTGAAAAGTCCTTTCGTAGTCAAATAATCTTTTACAAAAATTCAATAAAAAATCTTTAATTTGTAAAACTAGTCCCGCCACCTGGAACAAATTGCAATAAACGCTTTTTCAATGGTTTTCACTTAGAAATAGCCTGACTAACACATCTCACTAATTATAGGAAGAAATTTAAACAATATTAATTTAATTATTTTAATTTTTAAAAAAGGCATTATGATTAAAAAAATGTATGGAAAGTCATGTATCCTATACATTTATACATTAATTTCAAAATGTGAAATAGAGAAAAATTTGTAACAATTAAAATTTATTATTATTATTATTATTATTATTATTATTATTATTATTATTATTATTATTAAATAGTAAAATTAAAATATTATGCACTCTTTATAAATGAAGCTAAAAATCGTTGAAAACAATATCACCAGACATCATATCAATTATACATCACATTTTCACATCATCAATTATAAAAGACATCTTAACCGATATTTATAAAAGCCAGTCCATAGTCCATATATCATTAGAAAATAGATTGCATTTACAGAAAAGCTACAAGCTCTTAACAAAATGAAAATTCAGGTAAATTCAAATTTTGAACGAAAAAAATTCTATAATTATTCTTACCCTTATTGAAATAGGCATCTTCATATTCTGTTACTAATGCATCCTAGTAAATCCAATATGGGCTCACCACAGTTAAAATAAATATAAGCATTCAAGCAAAGTCGGTCATATTTCATACTACTCCCTTTTAAAAGCAATGTGATAGAGAAAAGAGCAGATGATACATCCTGATGAAAATAACCTAACTATAGTATGGCACAAACTTCATACAAGCCGGCACAACCAAACGAGGGCAATATCCTAAAGATCCAAAAAGATTCCAACACGGTTGATAAACAAATGTCTGTCACCACATATTATAAGTATCGCACCCGAAATTTCTGAACTGGGACCACAACTATGAATAAAAGACTTCACACCAAACTACAGAGGAAAGCATAAGAAATCGCGGTGGTGTCATAAGCCAAAGCTACGAATTCAAAAGGGGCACTGAGGGTGAGCGAGTGAATGTCAAAAATAGAACGGGAGCCAGTGTCGAATGAAGAGTCGTTCATTAGCGCACTCTTTTGGCGAAGGCTTCACAAAAGACCTCACGCACCTCTCAGAACACTAACAAAATTAACGGACCTGTTCTCTATAGTTACTATAACATCGTTAAAATGGTAAAAACCCCTGTATATGAGACGAATGTATAGGTAGCAGTTCAATTTATTTCGGACTAAACTCATCACGCTTTAGGTCATGTCGCATTGCAGAGGTAGTATTTAATAAACTTACTGAACTTAGTGTAGTGTTATGTTATGCACCCTTAACTACAGTACTGTGTTTTAAAATTCGATAAACCTATAGACATCAATATTGCCAACATTGTGTGAGAAGCAAGGGAATTGACCCCTAAATTATAAAAGTGTAACACAACATTTTTAAATGCAATAGAATATTTTTTAAATTTCGAAGATATGAAGATGGAGGACACAACAATTTTTTTAAGTAACGTTAGTTATATAGTTATTATTTCCTTAAATGATAAATACTAATTATAGGGGAGAGTGCGAAAAATTGGGTCAGATTTCATTGAATTATTTTTCTTTTTTATGCAATTAAATTTGTTAAATACCACTCAGGTAAAGAAATCCTCTGCACATCAAATAAAAATTATTCCAGCCAATTATATATCCAGAGAATTCATAACAACAAATTTAACAAACTTCTAAAATGTTCCAAGATAGGCCAGATTTAGGACACTTTCAATAATAACAAAAATTATATATTCTTCTGAAAAATGTATTAATATCACTTGTTTAATAATCTTAACTTGGACATGAAACATATTTTACATTAAAAATTCTTTTCTTATACCATATCCTTATAGCTATTTTCGGTTTTCTTCTAGATAATATTGCTCCAATTCTATGTTAGAATCCTTTAAGTTCTTGAATTCATTATTTTTATTATGAAAAACTAATTTTTCATATTCATGAGAGGTGGGGACATCTAGGAACACGCCCCAAGAGGCCCCTTAGTTGCACTTTGATATTGACTTTTCGCGGGTCACACTTTCGACTTCAGTTGACATTTTTGGTATTAAAACTAATTACTATTTTTAGGTTTAGAAAAAATTTATTTTTCAATTATAAAATATTAATGAATCTCAACATAATTAATTAATATGACACAAAAATATTTCTTTTATTTAAAATATGCTTTTCAAACTACACGTAATAGTAGCTTCGTTGAACTAAAAAAGTGCGTCTGAAAAGTGGAGTGTCCAAAGGTGGGCCATGTGTTCCAAGGTTCCCCACACTCCCACACTATATAACCATAACCACTGATGTTACCTGTTTGAAATGTATGTTTAAATTTTTACTAGTGATTAGAATGATCCAGCCTCATTAGGTATACCATATCTCTTTTGAAAGAGCACTTTCTCAGGAATTTTTTTAATTCGTTAAATCTCAGGAATACCCAGAGGATTTCGATTTATATTATTTTTGTCCACGAGAAATTTTTGCCTTATAACTTTGACCAACGCAGTCACTTATGCTTAAACAATAACTCTTAAACAACCAATGTTAGAATCATCAAAGGGACTTCCACTTTGAACGAATACTCAAATTTAAAATTTAAAACATGCAAGAAGAAGATTTATAACAATAAATTTAAGATAGTAGAAACTCAGAATCAGATGTAAGTTCTTAATAGACGCATAATTACGGAAATCGCTGTTTTTAAACTCGGCCCAAACCGCTACTTTCAGCCCTAAATAACCAACTGTGACAATATAAAAAAACTTGGACATAATCCCCCTTTTCAGAAACCTCAAAACGCGCTTCTATAAATAAAATTTCGCTAATCAGCAGGGACGCGGGCCTTCTTTCAACACCGAAATACCCAAGACCGCGGAAGCTGACAGCAAGAGTTACGTCTAGTAATTGCTCTCTGCTGTGACGTTTGTTTTCACTGCCGCCGTCGCCCCTTTCAGCAGAAATAAAGATGGAGAGAAGGAGTTACTAGAGCTTTAGGGTCCCCACGCGTGAGGTCCTTTCGGCGAATCAGAGAGGACTTCGGGGACACTTCAAGACGTTCTACCGAGAAAAGTGAGGTTTGTATGTTCTTTGAAATTTATAGCGTCTCTTTTGAGTATAGTTCAAGTTAAGTTTGTTTCCATAAGCTTAAGGACGTTTCTGAAGGAAAAGTTTGTTTACTTTAAAATGTAATGCCGCATAAAAATCGCAATTTCATCCATTGAAAAAAGAAACAGGATAGTAAAAACATCCCCATGTAGGATTATCTGTCTACCACCAAACTAATTCTACAGCCTAAATAAAAAAAATTTAAATAGTAAAAATTTAAGATTTGTTAAATGAAATTGTTACTAAATACTGATATTTTTAAATTAATTTTTATATTTTATCTACTAACATTTATCGTAGTAATTAGTCAACTATATGTACTACTACTTAAAAGTTAATAAATATTTATCTTTAAAGAATAATTCCTTCTTAGTATGTGTACACTAGCAAAGTAATGTTTCTTGAACCCAAATTACCATAATTATTTTTAAAAAACTAATTCATTTTTAATAACAGTGGGGAATAATAATTGGGGGTTTGATTTAATATATGGGGGTTTAACTCATAGTTTGAAACATAGTTTAAATTTTCTGTAGGTATAAAATTTAATTTAAAAAATAATACTAGAAGAAATATTTTTATCTATAAATTCATTTTTTGATTAACTAGGGGCCCCCTGCTCGCTATCGCTCACCAACCCCCAGAACTGCTTAGCAGTTCTTGAGATCGCTTCGCGATCTTAGCAAGCAGAGATCGCTTGTTTCATCTCAACAGTCCAACACAATCCCGGGCTCGTCTGCTTAGTTAATGCTCCTTTCATACTGAAATTACATATCTCTCTAGCTTGTCTATAATTTAATTCGGATCACTACCTCAAAAATATTAAAATAATACTGTTGCTGAAATATTCCATTTTAGCTTATCAATAATTTAAACGAAATGTTTATAAAAACATCCAGCAAGTCTACTAATTATCGTCAACAATCTTAAAGAAAAACATGCCATTAAAAAACTTTTAAATTTATATTATTATGCACGTGTGTATCGAGTTAACCGTTGAAATTAAAAGAAATCCGACTCATAAAACTCGTCTGTTTCCCTAGTGAACGACCAGAAGATAAGAAAAAAATTGAAACTTAACCCTTTTCAAGTTTAAGTTTAAGTTTGGAAGTTTAAGTTTGGGATTTCCTTTTACGTGATCTCGGCATCCTAAAACCGTAAAAATTCATAATATATTTATATGCCAATATTAAGGGTAAGTATGAATTATAAATCAATACATCGAAAATACTTTTGAAACATGTTATTTTCTACATTAGGGTCAGTTGTAACATGTTACAACCGTCCCCGGCTGAAGTGTTACAATCGACCCCACGTTGCCATTTTGAGTTCAACCCTTGTTTTCAGCGAAACTAACAACAGTATCATCTTGAAACTAAGCAGAATAAAACTAGGATACATGTACATACAATACATAAAATCAGTGTTGTTGTGCTTCATACCTGCAGTGCAGGAGAAGGAAATTTACACAAAAGTAGAAATTTACTTCGATGCTCGAAAAACACTCTTTTCTCAATTACACAGCCACAACTCAAATGTCAGCCTTGGCAATCTCTGATATCCTTTCATTCACCTGCCTTTTACGTACTGTCCATCTCCTTTTCGCCCAGGCAGCCTCTTATTTTGAGGAAATCAAGGTGTTACAATTGCCCCGTGTTACAATCGTCCCCAACCTCCCCTACTGTGATTAGTTTTTATTTTATTAATAAAAAACTGAAAAAGGGTCGAAAATTTCGAAACTTTAAAATTTAATTACTCTAAAACTAATTCGAAAAAAGGGCGACGAGGTGCAAAACTTCGGGCCTAAGAGTATGTGTCTGCAAAAAATCATATTTCTGCCGTGAATAGATTTTGCTGGGAGCGAACCCGCAGCAGAAAAAAAATAATTTTCGACTTTTACATTAAATAACTCCAGAATTAATTATCCAAATTATTAGATTTTGAAACGAAAATTATTTTGATACATTTGTCTACGAATTGTCAAAATTTCTTAATATTCCATCGAATAGTTTTTGCGTAGTAAGAGTTCAAAGTGTTCAAAAATAAAATTTTCAAAATCAGCGGCGGCGGCGCGGCGGTCACTGTTACTTTTTTAATAAACAATTAATGATAAAAGGCCACGTTTTAAACCTTTCCACTAAATTTTTGTGATTTCAGAAGGAAATCTTATCTATAAGGTTATGAACTTTCGATAAGAAGTATATAGTCCAAGATCCCAGAGCCCCCAGACATTTCTTATTTTCTCACAAATAAAATATATGGGATAATGTAGTATTAGTATAAACTTTGAGTGTGTGCATATCCGCTAACTTGGCCCGCCGGCCAATTGACAGGTACCATGTGCTAAAGGTAGGTAAAAACAGTGCTCACTTTTCTCATTTTCTCAAGGATGATTTTTACATATGATACTCGGTGAACTATTTCAATATTTTTTGTAAGCAGCCAGACCAATCGGATGGGCCAAACATCCCCCCAGACGCACTAATAGTGTTGAATAGCGAGAAATGCAGCCAATCCAACCAACCCTTATGATCGCATAAAGCTGCAAACAAAATTGTAGGTTCACTACTAGTCATTTCTCACTAGTTACAATGCACTTATACAGCTTTATGCGATCGTAAGGGTTGGTTGGATTGGCTGCATTTCTCGCTATTCAACACTATTAGTGCGTCTGGGGGGATGTTTGGCCCATCCGATTGGTCTGGCTGCTTACAAAAAATATTGAAATAGTTCACCGAGTATCATATGTAAAAATCATCCTTGAGAAAATGAGAAAAGTGAGCACTGTTTTTACCTACCTTTAGCACATGGTACCTGTCAATTGGCCGGCGGGCCAAGTTAGCGGATATGCACACACTCAAAGTTTATACTAACACTACATTATCCCATATATTTTATTTGTGAGAAAATAAGAAATGTCTGGGGGCTCTGGGATCTTCATCTAATAGTTTTACGCAGTTTATTCTCTTGTGTTAAACGATTTTCCCCATTAATATCCTACTACTATTATAATTGTGAAATGTTTGTCTGGATGTTTGTTACTCTTTCACGAAAAAACTACTGAATGGATTTTAATGAAATTTTACTATAATGTAGCTTATACATCAGAATAACACATAGGCTATAATTTATAAAGAGAAAATCGGTCCTTCATTCTTTTTTTCCAATTTTTCTTCTTTTTTCACTTATTTTTCCGTGTTTGAAAACCTGTTTTACCAGTCATACAACGAGTTAAAAATAAAACATTGTTTCAAATGACACAGATCACTAGACTTTTTCATTTACTAGATCTTTTATTTTAGTTTTAAACACTGGTTTTAAATTTGTTAATTTGTTCACTAGACTTACTAATTTACTAGACTTTTTATTATGGTTTCAAATTTGTTATTTTATAAAGGCACCAAGATATTAAACATTATCAGGAACATCGGGATTGTAAAAAGTGACAAGAACACCGGGATTGGAAAATTAGCGAGAACATCGGGATGGAAAAAATTACCGGGTTATAAAAATTACCGAGAACACTGGGATAGGAA
Source organism: Tetragnatha versicolor (assembly GCA_024610705.1). Taxonomy (NCBI): domain Eukaryota; kingdom Metazoa; phylum Arthropoda; class Arachnida; order Araneae; family Tetragnathidae; genus Tetragnatha; species Tetragnatha versicolor. Next base: position 34,740,965 of record JANDEH010000001.1, on the reverse strand, counting down.
ATTTACCATAAAGACACCGGGAATACCGTAATATAAAAATTACCGTAAACACTGAGATAGGAAAATTACCGGGACCGCCGGGATTAGAAAAATTACCGTGACCACCGGGATAAGATTACCGGGAACACTGGGATAGGAAAGAGGTGCCTGGGATACCGGGATGATTTGTAATATTGCTAATTTACAAAATTATAAATGTATTTTAAGAAATATTTAAAAAAATAAATTTATAAACTCCCCCCCGTGCAAGGCCGGGTATAACAGCTAGTTTTCAATAAAGATGTGAGGGAAACGCGGGAAAAAATAAGTAGAATCTGGACGCATCTCAAGTTTCCTCTTATGCATTTTATATTAAAATCGGAAGCACATTCCTATCAAGATAGAGTGCTTCGCATATCTTTAAATTTTTCTGATGACTTAAAATTTTATATTTTCATCAAAGAAAAAAATTTGAATTTGCAAAAATTCATCCCAAAACTTTTAGTTATTCAAACTTTACTTTTCCTGTTTAAAATGCAATGAAATAACCTTCACTTAAAATTGCCAAATCAGTTCAAAAACGGTTTCAAAATGAAGTAACTTGTATGTACGTGATAAAAAAATAAAACACAAGACAAAAGAAATCTCAAACGATGCATAATCACTCCATTTAATTCCCATTAATACATCCCACAAAAAATCAAGACAAACCCGTCGACCGACTTTCTACAACCTACGCTAAAAATCTAGTGTAACCACGCCATCGAAGCAAACAATACACAAGCGAGTCTTTGATCCATCCCTTCGCTTGAAAAAAAATTGCACGCCAGGCACTTAACAAATGCATTTGACGCTGCTGAAAACAAATAGAAAATAGGAAGACAACGGTCGGGGTCACTGCACCCCAATGTTGCGAAAGACATTGCTTCAAAGCCCTGCTTTCTTTGAATAAGGAGGTAGAAAAACTTATTACTTTGTGTGCAGAGTCGGAAAAGCGATGTGGTATATTTATAGAGGCTGGCTGTCAGATAAAATCTGGAGGTAAAGATTATGAGATGATTTATTTGTGGCGTCAAGGGAAGGTGTGATTAGTGAGTTGGCTTTTTGAAAAATCCTAATCTAGAATAAACACACTCTATTTCAGAATTAAGATAATTTGTTTAAAGGAGTGTTTCTCTTTTTAGGGATGAGAAATTTCTTGTCAAAGACGGCGTTAAAAAAAATACGTAATAAATTCTTCTAATAAAAGTTCATAGAAGATCTGGCTTATGGAATGTAAAGTTACGTTTCTTTTAGGAACTATTTAACTATCACAAGAGGAGAATGCGTCCCTAATACCAAATTTGTATAAATTCAACAAAAATTTTAAAATAGGTTTAATTTAGCATTTTAGAATTTATAAATTTTATTAACTGTGGATCATAAAAAAGAGATAAACGGTAGTAAATGAAATATTTAACTCAATAAAAATAAATAATATTAACTTTTTCACACACAAGAAATTAAGTAAAGTATTATGAAGTTTTCATCACAGTAAACTAAATATTTCTGTAGATTTCTAACTATGAAAGTATGGCCTTAATTTGTGTTAAGCATTCAACGTTAATTCTTGGGTATAAATTTCTCATCTTGAAGGAAGTTAGTAAATTCAAATATTCAATAGTAAATCAATTCAATCAATTAGTATATATATATTTATTTATTTATTTTAAACCTGTTAAACGGTTTCCATAATAAAATAGTATTAATTTCAATATTTTCAATAGGTACATTTTTTTCTGTAATATTATATTAATCTTCCCAAGTGTTATCAAATATGTTAGACGCCCCTCCCATTTCACTCATAAGTATACCAGCCTTAATTAAACTATCTTTATTTTTACAAAAAGACATGTCGATTTAAATAAATTCATCATAAGTTTTGATTAGCTAGAACAATTTTAAATAATTTAGTAATTAAAATGTATGTTGAATTTATTATTTAGTACTGAATAAATAGTTGTGTTACCTACGTAAAATAATAGTATAGCAATATGATTAATAATTATACATTATATTTAGTGTGTTTAAATAATTTTACTACCATATTGGCTTGAATTTAAAATGAAAACATTTAACTACTATATTTTTATAGTTAAACTATACAAGCATCATAAATACACAAGTATAATGTTTATTTTTTGTATGGGAATATAAATTTATGCTTTTATTTTCCATAAAAGATTTAAAATGGTATCATTAATTTCTGTCATGCGTTCTATGGAAATGGTTTTAATTAAATATTTTGCATAATTTCAAAATACCTTAATAAATAATATTTTCCACTGATATACATTAAAGAGGAAATCTCAAATAGCATACCTGTTTATATAATTAAACAAGGGAAAACAACGATCCCTCCATTCGCATTCCGAAATTGAAACCATTCCGTTATTTTGTTAGCCTTTTCATCCTCACTGACGTATAATTTTCGCCATACATTAACAAGATAATTTCTAATGAATATCTTTAGATGCTTTCTTAGAAGTCAACTTTTAGAGAAGATAGGTACAGTTTTTCCGCATAAAAAAATAAAAGTCCTTGTAAAGGCACATATCTACCGCTATAAGATAACTTATCAAGCAAAAGGTAGAAGTATTAAGATACCATCACGTCAAAGGCGTATAAACAAATATATGGTGTTTAAAACATACTTCTGTATCTTACGTTGTATCTATTCCTATTAGTACAAGTGGCCTTAAAGTATCCGACTTCCGATTACTTTTATGAACACAAGATGTATAAATACATGATACATGTATTATACATGTTGTTAATACATGATTATTCATTTTAACCATTAAAAATTATTACCATTTACCATTTGTATTAATTTAATACGTAGAGATTCAGAATCAGTTCGTTCGAAAATTTAGTAAGGTTCAATGTACACAATTTATTGTAATATTTTTATTTAAAACCTTTTATAGTAACTGATGTAATTTTTGTTTTAATTTTCTGCACACAAGCTTTGAAAAAGTTGATTTTATGGTTAGTTTGGGTTTATATAAACTTATAAATATTGAAAAATGAAATTTTGTTATGCTAACTTTTACATAATTATTATACTAATTAAATCTGTTCAATATGCATAAAAAGTTTTTATAGTATTCAATCTAAACTTATTTGTAAAACCATTATTATTTTAAAAGTGATTCACTGTTTGGGACTTACAGGGAATGTTATCTTTTCGGATAGTCTCCTTGTGTTGGTCGAGTCAACAACATTGTTGAACTTGTCTGGCTTCGTCAGACACGTGGAGAATAAGCAACAACAGCACAGTGGTAAGTTTAGTGGCAAGTAATAACAAGTAAATTTTTAAGGAGGAAATTTTTTTTGAGATAAATAAAAGTAGTAGCCAAATTTTACCGCGATTTAACTGGATAATTTGGATGACACAAAATTGACTGACAATTCGGATATGACACATGTTTTCAAGTATAGTTCTGAAGTCAGTTCTTCTATTGTTAAGATGAAACTTTAACAGCTAGTACTAATTAAATTCTCAAGATTATAAATGAGTGTATTTAGCATATTAAATCATGTACTCAGCTTTCAGTTTTTTCATACCTGCTTCGGTGCTTATGCAATCTTTCAAAGTAGAAAAAGTATCAGAATCGGCTCCGGTTGAATTCGAATTTAAATTCCTCCACAAAAAAAACACAATCAATGTTTCAAGACTGCATTACAGTAAGCTTGCCAACAACTTGTGATTACGTTAAGCTTTTTTCTATATAAAAGGGGAACTAAGAGGGACTTCTTGACATACTCGGCATCAAATCTATCACAAGTGTTGTGTGAGACTAAATAGAAATGACAGGGCGCATTCCTCTGGAACTGGAAACAATCCAAGGGAGACCAAGAATATTTTGTGGGAAAATGGACCGTTTGTTTATTTGTAGAACCTACTTCAGTTTAATTAGGGAGGTTTCACCCAGATTTTAAATCTTCTCACAGGACAAAAGAAGTATAAATAATGTTTTTAGAGTAATTTTAGGAAGAAGGTTTTGGGATTCTTCCAGTAGGTAAATAGTGGATTTTTCAGGTATTTCAGGTAAATAGTGGATTTCATTTAAAACATTTAAAGGTAAAATTTTTGAAAAAATCACGCTTGAAAAAGAACTATCAATATTTTTTTTGCTTATTTATAAACTATACATTCCAAATTTTAAAAACGAAAAAAATAATAATAAACCCTCGTGTTTTGACTTTATAAACAAACCATATATCCTTTATTGATGTAAAATTAGAGTTCCCTTGTGTGGATAACATAATGAATTCGAATTAATTCGTGCAGCATAATAGTACATTGTATAAGACCGTAACATTCAATTTAATAATTTAGATATTTTAATTTTTACAAGCCAAGAAAGTCAAGTCTTTACATTTTAATTACATTAATTAATCACATTTGAACAAAAATAGAATACATAGCTACAAAATAAAACCTGTTTTCACAGCAGGTAAAAAGGCAGTTAGTGATTGATAATTATTCTAATTAAGAGTCAATGTTTTTAAAACTTTTGCTAATAGTATAATCCAATTAGGTTACTTTAGAGACTAAATCAATCATTTATTTTATTTATTTCTAGAACGTCATGACGTTAAACACCCAAGGTGAAAGGAACTCCAGAATACTAGTTCGAGTCTATTAAAAGAAAATAAGTGGGAAAATCTTAAAACGTGTTTAAAATATATTTATTAGATGGATACTTTCAGAAACATTTGAAACTATAATATACTGAACTTTTTTAACATAATGACTCAATACTTAGGAAAGAAAGAAGATAGTTTCTTTTCACTGCCCGCGTTAAATAAGTATAACGTAAAATTATATCTTAGTTATTAACTTATATTTAACACTTCACAATCAATTCAGGCTGCTAGCTACTTTTCGCCCATTTTGCTCTTTTTTCAACTAAATCCTAAAAACGCTTACTCATTTTTTATGCCAATCCCTTGACAAAAAAATCACATTTTTAAGAATAAGGTTGATTTATTTCCTACAAATTTAGTACTTAGAATACAGTTTGGTCATTCAATCCATTAAAACACTTTTACAGCTAACTTAACGGGTAGAATAACTCACCTTCTGATAGCGATCTTTCAATAAAAGATAAAACCTTTTCATAGGACTCATCTTTTAACAAAATAATAACTACATTTCTAAAAATTTAGGTAACTGAAATACATTCTCTATTGCTGTGTTCTGGGAACACTATGCATGGAGTTAAGTTCAAAAACTTAACTGACAACATATGTGTTTCTGGTTCTTTTCCTGCTCTTGAACTTACCCTCATTGTGTTAGTTGTCTTTGTTTCCTTCATTGTTTTAATCTCAAACAGGAAAGAACTTATCGAAATTCCTTATCCATACACGACAAACTGAGAACGATGTATAGTTACCTGGTGAAGCTACCATTTAATGCTGTTGCTGTGTCTCATAAAACATGCAAATATTTCTTTTAGAAATGAAATAGCTGACAAAAGGCTCGTAAATGGAGCAAGTTACTAATAATACGAAAGGTGCGAGTGAATAGTCACTTTTTTTATTTAAAATCATGTTCAAGAGAAATGTAATTTGTGTGAATTACTGAATCAAAATTTTAAGTACTACATCGAGAAAGTAATATGAAAAGTACGAAATGGTCAATAAATATACCTTATATCATATAACCAATAATAATAATCCCCCTTTTTGTACTCCTTAATGTGACCATTTTAATATTAATTTTCTGTAATATTTGTATAATTTTGTGTATTCGATACTAATAGTGAATGTTCGATCATCTAGTTAAATGTTTTTATTATATACCAAAGTCACTCTATTTATGATTGTTCTCTACTGGTTCTTCATAATGTAATCAAATCAACAATAGTCTTGACCCAGACCGATCAAGTTTCAGAACCAATTTTTAATCATATAATAAATTAAAATTTTTATTTCTTTTAAGGGGGTCCGGGACACTTCAGAAAAAAAATTTTATTTATAAGTTTAAAATTTTGAAATTTTTGTGAAGATAAAACATCGGTTTCATTGTAAAAATCACTACTCAAAACTTTTCAGAAAAATTATTAAAAATTTTAAATTCCATTTTTGTCAAAAAAAGAGGGGTAGTTTAAAATTGATATAACTCAAAATATTATTAATCAATTTTCAAAATTTTTTCACTAAATCAAACAGAAACATATTATCTTTATTTAAGATTCATCATTTTAAGAAATATTGATAATTTGGAAAAATATAAACAATTAAGTAAAAAGTTCTTGAAATTTTTATGTTACTTTTCTTTAAATTCATATTTTAAAAATTAAACAAAATTTGTTAATTTGCTGAATCACAATTAAAGTAAAATGTATGAATAGCATGTGTTTCAAATTTCAACTCTCTATCTTGAATAGTTCTTGACTTATATCCAGTGATAATTTTAACGCCTCTGAGAGCGTATTTCCCGCATTGAAAATAGGAAATACGCTTTTAAAAACTAGCCAGGCGTATTTTCACGCATTGAATTATTAACATGTTACTTAAAAAATGCATGGTACCCCACCGAAATCAAAAAATTGTTCTACTCAAATTTGTAATATTAAATAAATATTTCATTTAGAATGTTTATGTAAAATAAATTATTTTATTTATAATGTTTAATATTTGTTACTGATATTAACAGATGCTATAATTTTTAAAAACCAAAATAGCATCCTCGTTTTTTCTATTGCAGTTTGTCCATTGAAAAAAGCGTTTTTATAAAAAAAAATTGTCTCTTCATAATATACAATAGTTTATGCTATTTCCGTATTTCACTCCTCATAAATGAATTTCACGCCTCCTAAAAAAGTCAAGGAGTAGTTTCACTCTTCCAAAAAAATCCTAAGAATAACACTCCTTATATCAATTTAAAGATGAGGAACAGTGAAAAAATGCATCATAGAGAAAAAAGGATTTGAAGGCAGAACATACATATAATGCTAGACTACCAAAGCAGCCGGCAACAAAGGATTGTATCTCCGGTTCTATTTATGATAGAAACATAATAAAAGCATCATTTTAAGCAGGAAAAAACTAGTTTACATTTAAAAAGCAAAATTTTTTTTTTAAATCTGACGATTTTTGTGTCCCGGACCCCTTTATGTTCTCAACAATATTCACAAAAATAATTTGAACGGACTATCTAGTCTTTTACTTATGTTAATAATCACATTTTAAAACTGACAAAATCCTCTCACGGCTTTCAGCTTTAGAAATTCAGTCGAATGGATAATATGAATCCCAGTTTTGGTTAATGTTAATCAAATTTATATAAAAATTTGTAGAAATGTGAGAAAAAATCTAATGCCATATGTAGTTATTGATTTGGATAAAACTTCTAATTGACGAAGTTAAATTATTCCAGATCATCCCGAAAGTTATCCTTATGATTCTACCCAAATCTTCTTTCAATCCTAATCGGCGTAATATTGAAGGTTCAATACCCCAACTTCAAATTCGTTACTAAAACATATTATCGATAATAAAAACAGCTGTTTTTTAATCAACAAATTCCACAAAAGCCGATAAAAACATCGAGATAAACTACACGTAAAATTTAGGCTATTAATTCCATAGGAACTTTCTTCTGACTTTCAGAGAAACGAGTCACAAATTACAACTCCTTATGCTTGACAATTTTATCGGCAGTGGCGCCACAATGTTCGCCAATTAAAAGCGCTGCACGAGGATTCTGCCAACCAAAGTCGTGTTTCGGGGAGAACACAAATTAGCCTAAGAAATAATGAGGTGCCTTCTTTCGAATATGCTAAAAAGGGTTCTGAATCACTTTTTTTTGCCTTATCAGGCTTTCTTGTGCATTATATTTTGAACAAAAGCAGGCCATTAAATCACTAAGTCAATGTCGAGAAGGCACCAGGATACGTCACACTTCTCTAAAGCATAATTTGAGTCTCTAGAGAGAGAAGAAAGTAATTTTCTGAACGTGTACCATATTAAAGAGGAATATAATCTCTATTTTATCTTTTAACTGGGACTAAAGATAATGGAATATGCAGTGGGCATAGGTTGTAATTTGAACTACTTCGCAATGCAGATGTAATATTCTTTCTTAACAGTTAGTTTTGAGAGAAATATCTTGCCATTTTTCGAAAGTACTTTGAACTACAAAGATTTTCATGGATATGGGTACAAGTCGCTTAGAAAATAATATAAATATTTTTTAATTATTTGAAAATTGTAATTTTTAAAGAAATTAACAATGAGTGGTGGAGGGAATCCCGAAGGTGACTTCTAAATTAAATAATTTAAAATCAATAAAACAGAACAGAGGATGTGTGTTAAGCAATTTCCTATATTTTTAGGCGAGTCAAATTTAATTTGAAAGCAATTATGTGTATGTTTTTAAAGAACATAAAATTTTGTAAATTTTTGAATAGTTTCTTCTGTTTGCTATTAGAGTTTACGTAAAAAGATATTAAAACATTTTAAAGTTTAATAATAGTTTTCTTATTTTTTAAACATATAACCTATATTACGTTTGCGGTTATTCAGATGAATGAATGTTCATCTTTTAACGAAATAACTACTTAAAATTTACGATCCAGAAACATTGAAGCCCATTCGTGTCAACTAATTGCATCTAAAGCTTTTATAACGCTTGAATAAATTTAGTTCAGTATTAGATCAGATTTCATGATTAGATACACAGTTATTCTCGTCGGAAATCTTCAAATCTCTATGCGCTTCAAACCACATAACGTAAACGAACGCTCGTTCAGTGAGGACGTGACTGTTCTCATCCTCAATGAAATTCAAGTAACCAAACGAAACGATGGGAAACCGCGTTATACTCACTAAAACAATATCAGATAATCTCAGGAAATGAAAGTACATGACACTTCCTGTTTACATCTAATGCTAATAACCATTACAGTTTCACAGATGGCTTCCATGCTGAACATCTGCTATATTAGCCTACTACATAGAGCTGCCTACTACCGTCAAAACCTGGTTATTTGGATAGAGGACGAAATTTATTGTGGAAGGAAGCACACTTCCCTTCACTAAAGAGAAAGAATCGTTACTGCAGGGGCTGCTATCGTTACTGCTATAGTTGCCTTGAAAATAGCACTGCATGAAGTTTGATATTTCCTGAGTTTTAGTCATGGTTTTAGTACACCAGAGCGTACTGAAAACTTAAATTTGAATGGATTTTCAATTGATTCATAAAACAGGTACTTACAATATTTTGAAATGATTACTTAGTGTTTTAGGCACAAATTATAAATTTAGGTTTCAGATATGAAGTTGTGCACCAGCTGTGCTTCTTAGTCCCTAAAAACTATAAAGGTTATTTTCACAACTTTTCTTCTCCATGAATTACTTCTTTTTCAACGACTTCATAAGTTCTCAGAGATACTCCAATTTATTTTGAGTAAAATATAATTCCCCATATTGAAATTACATAAATGAATTCTCATACGAATTAAGCAACTAACAGGCCATTCACAAATTTTACATTCACTTTTTAGGTAGAAGAAAGGGGGGGTTTTCTCCATCTGACACAATGTGACAAGGGAGAAAAGTGAGTGTAAACCTTTTTTGTGGTGTGACATTTAATTTTAAACTTTCTAGGTACTGATTTTACAATGTCTCCTTACAGAGGCATTTTTTTCAACTTAAGTAATGATGGAATATAGTAAATTAAAATTTTTTTCTCTTTACAGGAAACTAAAGCGTGTTTTTTGTGCGTCTTACTTTTTACGTGACATAAAAATTATAAAATATAATGTCCCCGTAATCACACAGAGAAAAAATTACGAAAAAAAATTCCCACTTTTTCGTCGGTAGTACCAATTAAAAAAGTCTCCCATTCAAAGAAATCACGTTAGTAATCGTTTCAGTTATTTCATCACCAAACCCATCCATTTTACAGTCAATGTAAACACTAAACGAGGATCAGCTGTCGCAATGCAAATCAAAACATTACCCTAATGCATCGCATAAATTATAAGTAACTCCAAGCACTGAACCACCATCAACACATTCCCGTATAACCTCTTGTTTTGAATCAACCGGGGATTTGTTTGTTGATCCAGAAAGAGAGGGTGGGCGCGTATTTTAAGGGGGCATAAGCACTCGCGCACAGATACAGGACCGCCAGGAAATTTGCTTTTCCTTTTTGGCAACGCTCCAAGGAAAGTCGCGATTGGAGGAAGGAGGCATATTCACACATCCCAACGGTTGGGTCCTGACGAGCTTATTGCGCATGCTCGGGGAGAAAAAAGGGATCTTCTTTAGATAATATCTATTATTAATGAATCCCCGCTGGTGCAGTGGTAGAGCGCGTGCTCAGCATGCAGTAGGCCGCGGGTTCTGTCCCCGATTTATTGTTTTATTAAAATTTCTAAAAAAACCAGCTAAAATAAGTCCACACGCATGCGCTCTATGCTCGTCAAGACCAAACCGTTGGGATGTGTGAAAATGCTTGGAGGAGTAGCGTCTTCTTCCCTTTTGCTATTTCTGTTTGTTTGAGCCGATGAAAAGCGGATCCAGGGTGTCAAGGTCATGCGACATTCGAAAGCGAACGACTGTACTGTTCAATTTATCGCTTCTGATGTTCCATTTGCATACGACAGAGAGAGAGAGTAGATACGCCAGGAGAAGTTCAAGGCGAATGTATACAAATGAGCTCTTCTGAAAAAATTTTTAAGTTATTACTTATCAACATTCCCCGTCAACTAAAAATAAGGCGTTATTCAAAAATCCATGGATTTCAGTTACTAGTAAATCCAGTGGAGAGCTTTATGAATCTTCAGTATAAGGGGCTTAAGACCATGGTTTTAGGGGGCCCCAAATCGTCTGAAAGATCTGAAAGACAAATTTTGTACTGAGAAATCCATAAATTTTTTGTATCTGTATAAAAAATTTTATGTATAAAAATATTTTATCTTTAACTGACGTTTTTAGTGCATTCGAAGTGTGCATATTCAAATAAACGAACAAACCATCATCCTTTTTTACAAGCACTCGTTTTAGTAAATATCATGAGGTGAAAAAGGGCCCTCTAAAGTATTAGGACCTTGGACCCCAACTTTTCTAGATCGGACCCTTTTCAGATACCTAGAGGAAAATTGAAATTTTTCATTTTCAAAAATCTCTTAATCCATGTGTTTTAGAGTTTTAATTTTACAAAAACTTAGTGGACATATCAAAGGATGTATTAGAAAAACACTCATGTTCACTACAATAAAATTTTAATAAGTTACAACGGCACAAAGTTTAACCCCCACCATCACAAAAAAAATTCCAGATTTTCTATGGCATATCCTCCGGAGTAGATAAAAAGGTTGAAACACACCCGCCCATGAGGAGGAGAATAACAAAATCAGTAAGTAGTATACAATCTTTAAATTGTTTTGAAAACAATAACAGGATGAATGATAAGAAGTATCATTGATGATTCATACTAGTATTTTAAGAGATAGGGAGTAAAGTGAGAGTAAAAAAATATTTGGATTTTGTTCTTCAGACTCAGTCGTATCTGAATTCAGAACTCTAAGGCAAGCAATCCTCAAAACGTACTCGAGATTATCGTCCCCATTGGGAACTTTCCTACACTTCTACTATAAGTTATTACAAAATTCAAATATTTAAGGACCCATGGACACGCGGTTAATTCGTGACATATTCGTGCGAGAGCGTAAACGTAAAGGTGAACGTAGCACCTGCGATTCAGCATGCAAACGAATGCAAATGATGGAATAGCGCTGGAATATTTCAGACTGGCCTTGACGGGTTGGAATTGCCAGCTCCTCATAATCCGCGGTGCCCACAGCTGTGCATACGCAACATCGGTGGCCAAATGGATTCAATTAACGGTCACTCTTTTGCTTTGCTTCTGCCGAAGTAGGCCCGATCGAGAGCGGAATGCCAATGAATGGACAGTGCTAATGATGGGACGGGAGATAATAAAGGAGGGAATATAGCGTACGGATATAGACTGAAGTGGGTCTTTCTTGGAAAACAACTTGGTAGGTAGGTATTATTGAGAAAAAGGAGTTCAGTTGGAATGGTGCATCGTGCATATCAAAGTGGATTGGGCGTAGTCTGATTTATAACAAAATGGGAAAGATATTCTTAGAATAAATAGGTAATACATTTGAACTTGTTTATAGCAAGCTTGGATAAAATGAGAAGTAAATTTTAGTTTAGATAGTTGAATCAAATGATTGTGTTAACAACTGTGAATCAAATAGAATTTTCAAAACCAGTTACAACAATGAGGATTTGACAGGAGAGAGAGTAAAATCCACAAAATTATTTTCTCAGCTTATATTAGCTTTACTTTTAGATTCCTATGTAGTCATTTAAAGTTATTTCAGGTGTGACATTTATCATCGTAATATATCATTCATCGCTTAAAATTTATCAGTAGTTTGTATTCACTAATCTGAACTTGCTTTACACCGTTTTCTCCAAGATTTAAAAAAATGCACACAGTATATTAATCTCTTATCTGTACAGAAAAATGATCGAAAGGTTGGGTAATTTTTCCAACAGTACAACGAGGTTGAAATTGCTGACCGAATTTCCTCACTTTCTTCTCCAGCAATCCCCAAAATAGGAAACGTTACGTAGTCAGAAACCAATTAATTAATCCACGACCTTCGAGAACAGATAACGGAAACGCAACAAAAAAACAATACAGAGGATCCTTGTAGTTCGATAACACTGAACTTGATAATAGAACAAACTGTGTATGCGGAAGCGAAAACGATTACGCTGTTATCCTTCTCACACCACAACACTGCTGGCACCCGATACACCTCGACTCGACTTTTGCACAGATCAACTCTTAGGGCCGAAACACACAGGGGAGAAAAGTGTCGCGCGACACATTAAAAATTTTATCAAACGGTGAAGAGAGAGAGTTGAGAGGTGATGCACTAGACTAGGGATCTAAAGAATCGTTCGATTCGATTCAGGAATCAATTCTTGAGGTTCGATTCTTGGATTCGATTCCTGAGGTTCAATTCCAGCCTGGAACCTGGAATCAATTCCTTAGGGCCAGTATCGAAAAAGTAGAATCGAACTTTATCTATTTCTATTACAAATTAAGGATGATTATTAATTTAACTAATAACCAGTAAAATATTAATTAATTATGAAAATACTAATTTATTAGTGAAAAAATTTTTTAATTTTCTGTATTAATTAGAAAATTAACTACGATTCCTAAGATCCGATTCCTTCAGCGAAATAACAATTAATTATCAAAATAATAATTAATCAGTGAACAAAATTGTTAACTATCTGTATTAATTAGAAAATTAAGTACGATTCCTAAGATTCGATTCCTGCTGGAATCGATTCCTTCAAGGGTTCGATTCCTTGGTATTAATTCCAAGGTATTCGATTCCGGAATCGATTCCTTCGGAAATATTTAGAACCTTACCCTATGCTCTGTTCATTTTGAATTGGCGCCTGAGAAATAGTGCTTTCCCCCTTGGTAAAAGCGAAACCATGGTTACGCTCTTTGCGCAGCCAATAGTAAGCCTTCTTCGCCACTTTGACGTTGATAGTTGCCATGGTTACCGATTCCTTAAGAAGGGAAGGAAATGTACCAAGAAATGGTAGGGGAAGGAAATGTACCCAGGCCCCTATTCAAAATGAATAGAGTATAGACTACTCCTGTATAGCGGAGGAAAGCGGGTGTCATCCTAGTGCATCTCCCCTCAAGTCCCCTTCCTTCTCCCCTCCATTAGGTAAAGTACTTAATGGGTCGTGGGACAATAGTCGCCCCAGTGTGTTTCGGCCCTTACAACGATTCTTTCGTTCCTTGGAGCTGTCTGTGTTTTGGATTTGGGCCGAGAATTCGTCTCTTTGTTTACGTTCCCGCTCTTGACTTCTGTTCTGGAAGGCTCCCCCGTTGTTTGGGATGCACGGAGTTGGCGGGAAAATGCATCGAGAGACTTGGGGGACATGTGTTTCAAAAGAGTTGACAACAACTCTTGGATGCTTTTAACCTATCTGCGATTCTGCAAAGACATTAAGCATCGTGAGAATGTAAATTTTTAGGTTTTTCGAGCTTTTCATGTGCTGACTATTGCAAATTCTCAAAAAGAATTGAAAAAACATCTTTAGGCTAAGCGCGCACTAGAGACTTTTGTCACGGCGACAGAGACAAAATTATCTACCTGGCTATTGCAAGAAGCTAGAGCGAGCGCACAGGCGACGAGACTCTTGGCCGATTGCCAAAAATCTCACCATAGAAATGCATTGCTCTCGAGTGACCTAGTGTTTATAGTCACCGTGACAGAAGTCTCTAGTGCGCGCTTAGCCTTGAACTGAAAGGGAATGGTTTGAGTGTTTTTAATTGAGATAATGTTCATTAAAACCATCTTAACCAACTCATTGGCTTCAGAAACACTGATATTTATTAGTGGTAGGGTTTCCTTCTTCTAATAAGTTAATTTTTGCGCAGGGAGGAAAAAAAATTATTTTAGGAGGGAGATTTCCTGGGCACTGGGACCCAACCATAGAAAACACTATCCAGCAACCATTCAAAGAATTCAAATCCATAGGAATCAAAGAGACCTATTCATTTTTATTCCAATGCTATCGATGGTCCTGGAAGAAATAATTTTTTGTCGGGAGAAGATTTAAGTGATTGCTTTTCTTGAAATATCCTTTTCTAATTGGACATTTCAATCTTTATTGAATTGATCCTCTGCCCATTAACCACCGACTTTCAAGTGTCAAATAACTCTTACGTAATTAAAGATAGTGATGTGATTCATTACCATCATTAAGCCGATTCCTTAATGTCCTCTCCACAGTTCTTTCACAATCCAGCTTTTAATAACACGAAAATCGCCCTAATTAGTATTAAATAATCCCCGACCACACAATGGAAAGTCTTATTTGGCATGTAATCAAACCGTGGGTCATTTAACTCCCAACAGCTTTCGAATGGGAGGTAGTTAGTTGTTCTTGTTGCTTGCTCCTAAAAATAGAAATTGACGACCGACACTCGGACTAATAAACCATCTCGGACGCTTAAAAAATTGGTAATGTGTTGCGTTTTTTGTTTCTTCTGAGAGGGCAATTTCGTATTATGTCCGCCTGTCGCTTTAGGCTAAGAGATTTAGGGTTTGAAATGGAACAAATTGCAAAAGAAGGTTTATGATGTTTTTTAGGTTTGGGATGATGTGCATAATAACATATCAAAAGTCTACCAAAGTCTGATGGGCGGAACACCGCCATTTTGGCCGCCATCTTGAATTTTCTTAAATAGTAGGAAAAATGCAAATATGGCTCAAAAAACTTCTTATTGGTACCAAATTGAAACTTTTTAAGGTTTATATACGTAAAATAATATTTCTTTAACTAAATTAAATCATAATCATGATAAAATCTGCCATCTAGGCCGCCATCTTGGATTTACCCTTTATAATAAATACCGCTAAAAATTTCAAATTAGCACCAAATTCAAATCTTTGATATCTTAGTTTATGAAATATTATAATAAATTTAATTAGTAAACACATTTCATTCCATAAAAATTATTTAAATCACAGATAACTTAATCGTAAACAATAAAATAATAACTTGCAAAGATTTAAAACTTTCTAAACATCATAATTGACTTAAATAGGCGTAGAGTAAGGTTTTTCCGCGTTGGGATGATATTTTTAACAGCATATATAATATATATTGAGGTCTAATAGGTGGAAGATTGCCATTTCATCCACCATATTGGATTTTCTCACAAAATCATAAACATGTAGATACTGCTGTGAAATATTCAAATTTGCTCGAAATTGGAAATTTTTAAGGAAGTTAGACTAAAAATAATATGTTAATGAATAATAAATTTTTTTGTAATAAATCCTTTACATTCACTCTGCAGTTCATTTCTTTTAAATCTCTCAACAAGTATGAAAATTCTGTGCTGCCTCTAGAAATTTAAAATGGGAATGTCAAAAAAAAATATTTGGAGTGGAAATAGTACAATAACTTGCATTTTTTGTTTGATTTTGATAATATATGTACTTCAAAAGTTTAATAATATTAGGGTTTAAAGTATGTGAATTTTATAATGATAAAACCATGTTAATAACAACTTCCTTACACTCAAATCTTTAGTATTTGCATTCTTTAAATAACTGCACAAACAATTAAATTCCTTAAATATATGCAATAAATCATAAAACTCCATCATCATATTCGAATGACGACAAAGTCATTACCTCTTTCTGCAAGCCGTTGAATAAATTAAACCATGTTTACTGCATGGAACACTTTGACTAACAATGTTTTGCATGTAAAGAACATATTTTAATATCAAGAAGAATTGGGAGTGCTGGTTCAAGGTCAGCTAACAATAGGTTTACTTCTAAGTACGTTCCACCCCCATTCCTTAGGGGGGATAGACTTTTACAACCCTCAGTTTTATGGCCCTGGCTTTTTGTGTGGTCAATTAGTGAACAAAAGAAACACCCTCCTCTGTCAGGAGTGCGAGAGGAAAACCCCCTAACTACATGAAGAAACCATGGCCATAATCTTGAGGGTTGTTAAAGTCCACCCTCACCGGATGAAGAGATGCATTCCCTCTACAATATTTATTCCTTGGAGTCGGGTTGGATCTGTGCCTGTCAGAAAGTCAGCATCTCCACTTGAATGCAAAGTCTAACACTCCAATACACTCCAGGATATTGCTTATTTGCTTTATTGGACAGAAAAATATATTTTCATGGTAAGCTCCAATTCATCTTCATATCCATGGTAAATAAACCTTAAGGATAATGTTTTACTTCACTTTTTCTCATGCGAGTCTTTGATAGACGGACTATTTGAATATCCACCAAAAAGCACCACGCAACAGATGTGCTATACCTTGATATTATGTATTTTGAATATGAATTGCCGTTCCTACAGTCCAAGGTAGTTCATATACAACAAAGCACTTCCTTTTAACCCATAAAAAAGATCCGATAGAGGTAATAATCCAGATTAGTTATGTTTTATCACTTTGCTTCCTAGCAATTGTCAAATCTGATTTGCTCTTCTAGGGAGAACTGGATTTGCAGACAAAAAAGTTGGAAAGGGGCAGAGTGAAAATGCTCTTTTTGTCTATGTCAATGACATATAAAACAAACTATTCAAAACAACAACTGTGGTTCAATAGTAATATCTTTAATATTTTAATGCTGCTTGATCCCATGGTAATAGATTGCAAATTTCGTTTGAAATGATAATTTAAAATGTTGTGTTCACGCATTAACAGGTGAATTTAATTGCCAAATTGTTTAGAACTTTCTACGCTCAAGGTCCAGTGTGAAACCACACAGTAAATAAAATGCGCATGGATTCGTCATTTGTGAAAGGGCTTCAGTCTATTAAAAATAGTAAGAATTTTTTGGTAACAACGCAATCTAGTCTGTCAGCTAGCTGCAATTTCTGTGTGATGCTCATTAGTATCCTACGAGACATTAGTGAATTCTTGCATGACTTTGTTAACCTCTGGGGGAGAGAATCGGAGATTGAGATCCATAACTGACGCATCAAATTTTGGAAATAATTCATTGTTATTCATCTCACCTTACCGAGACCAAAAGCCTTAATTTTCATCTTTTTTCAGTCAATAAAAAATGGGTGTTTAAAAAGTTATACACCTTGTATTCAACAAAACATGCTTTAAAAATATTTTTAATACCTGTATAAAAATATAGGTATAAAAATTTGAAATTTAGAAGAAATTTGAAGCTTTCAGAGCCATGTTTGTATTTCTTCCTGAGTGAGAAATTCCATGATGGCGATCAAAATAGCCTATTTTCTCATGAATACTATTAATTACAGAGTTTGTTATGAGGTTTTGAATGTAAAATCCTTTTTAAATTTTGATTTGGCATCATTTTGAAGTTTTTAGAGACATATTTGCATTTTCCTTACTTATTGATAAAATCCAAGATGGCGGCTAAAATGGCTGATTTACCCATAATAACATTTTATTATATATTATTTAAAACACATAAACGTTTTAAAGTTCAAATTCGTTCCAAATTAAAAAATTTGACAGCTAGAGCACTTTCTTACATTTTGAGAAAATTCAAGATGGCGGCCAAAATGGTGGTGTTCCGCCCATCAGACTTTTGTAGAATTTTGGTATGTTATTATAGACTAAATATCAAGTCAGAAAATCCTCATTTTAAATCTTTTACAATTAGTTTGATGCTTAGAAAACATATTGAAAATCTTTTAACCACTTGTTTCATATTTTTTAATGTGTTAACTCATTTATCTACATTTTAAAGACCTTTTACTGAATTAAATATGTCTTAAAATATATTCTGTAATGCCTTCTCAGGAATTTTGGTCTTAAATGTTCAAATTCGGAACAAATTTGAAGTTTTTAGGGCCATATTTGCATTTTCCTACTTTTAGAGATATTCCAAGATGGCGCCCAAAATGGCGGTGTTCCGCCCATCAGACTTTGGTAGACTTTTGATATGTTATCATACACATCATCCCAAACCTAAAAAACATCACAAACCTTCTTTTGCAATTTGTTCCATTTTGAGCCCATTTTTGCCTTAAATCTCCTAGCCTACTTAAATCAAATGGGAAGTTAATTTCTAGCAAGTGTGCTTTTCGCACGTAAGCTTGATTTTGATTTTACATACATTGTTCTTTTTGTGGCGCGAAAATTCCGGTCAATACAAAAACCGGTCATAAAACAAAAAAACTCATAGCTGTACGTACAGACGGTGTCGCGAAAAAACCGTTCAAAACAAAAACCGTTCAGACAAAAACCGTTCAAAAAACAAAAAAACTCATAGCTTTACACATGTAATAAATTTATTTGTTTTTTATTGAACGGTTTTTGCATTGAACGGTTTTTTCGTATATCCGTACAGACACATGTAAGAAAGTTGTTTTTTATTGAACGGTTTTTGCTGACTGATTTTTGAATTGACCGCATTTTTCGTTTATCCGTTCTTTTATGCTAAAGAAGTATGTCCGAGGACATAAGTCACATCCTCCTCGGGTAAACATATCCCATATTCCATCGGGACATTCTTCGGGGAGTGGCGACCACCGTGGAGGAAATACTTAAAAATAAAAAATTTTGGACCCTCGCTTGCCTTAATATCAGGGACACCGAGCCATCGGCTGCAATTAGCCGGACCCTCGTAGCAAGAAGTTGTCCGGATCAGAATTTTGCAAGTCATCATTGATCCCACAAAGAGTCACAAGGATTTGTAAGGAGTTACCTTAATTTTTTAATAAATAAAATTTTTGTCCAGGAAAAAATTCCTAGCCGAAATATCTCTGATTGAATTTTTCCCTGTATCTTATTACAACGTGTTTATGCGTTTTATTATATTGCCTGGGATAGATTTTTTTTACAAATTTATGTATATTTATCTTTGCATTTAAAAATTCAAAAAAGGAAATATTAATTAAAATTGAAAATATGGAATAAACGGATAAATATGGAATCTAAATGACATTAGGTTTTTACAACTAAAATAATTTTAGTACCCATTATTTTAAATGTTAAAATTAAAGTAAAAATTTTATAAAACTATGGCTTATTTAAAATACTACTCTGAAGTGTATGAAACAGAATTTTATTCGTTTTCACTTCTGTATTAAACTTCTAATTTTCTTCACTGATGTTTTATTTGGCAACAATTTTTACGCAGCATTCAATTCAGAGATAATTATAAAATTACGATGACTAAGGACTGGCCTCTATTCCATTCTCAATTCTTTCAAGGGCAAAAGTCGAATTCAGATGGACAACAGACATTTATGTAAGAGAGTTATTCAACTCATGTTCATTCAACCAACCTTCTTTAAAATCCTTTTATGTATCAAATTTCCCTTCTTATACAATAACTACTTCCAAAAACATTTGCATATTACACGTAGGTACTAATAAGAACACTGCAACCAGATAAAGCAAGCGGATCGCTGTTCATTTTTTTGCAGACACTGAATGCTAATGCAGTCAAAATAAACAAATTTATCCACCATCGAAATCCGATAACCCGCGTTGTCCTTCCATGAATAATGCAAGGTGAGTGGGCACGTCAAATCAAACTGCAAATAGACACTTCTTGAATCTTCCAAGATCGATAGGAGACAGCAGTTCGTTGAACTGGATTGCTTTTGGATCAAATCCAGTCGAACCTAGACCTTCCCCCACCACCTCTAAGGTTTCAGAGGGGAAAAGGAGGGCGGAATGAGAAAAAATAAAATTTTGGGGAACTATGCCCCGTTCCGTAGATAGCACCGAAACTCATTAGGGCATAAGCAATCACTCCGGATCACGCAAAAAATGAATTATCTTTATTAATGTGTAGGTTGTGAAACAATTTTATTTGGTTTAGCGCAGGGTCAACAATCCTTGACGTGCGACTTAATTACACGTCTGTTTCCCTGCAGGTTTGATCATTACTTTTGAAATTACTGAAATGAGGTTGCCGGAAATGTGTGTTTGAGTTTCGATGTGATGGAGCCAAATCGATATTCTGAAATTTCGTGTGCCTTGCAAAAGCTGGACAACATTTTCTGGCAATAAAAGAATTCTGGATGATTTTTATTAAGGTGTGAAGTGTTAAATTGTTTTGATAAGTTAAGCTGTTCATATTTACCCAAAGCCAAACATGTATCATTAGGTATCTCTCTTTTGACACATTTTCCAAATCTTAGACAAACGAAAACCTGACATAAGATAAGTAATTTGAAGGAAAGATAAGAGGAAAGGATGGAAATTTTCTTTAGAGAAATATACTGCAAAAAACCTTCAACTATCTTCACCAAACAATATTAAAGTTTAAAAGGCCTTTATAATTATTTTACAGCTTTTAGAAAATTTTGAATGATTTTATAATTAAATCGGAATCTATAGAATATTTCTTTCAAAATTACTTTTTGATGAATTATTTTTTCTCTGAGCGTCAAGTTATCGATTCCATTCAAAAACAGTTTCTATTACATTATTATTCGTTCAAGGAGGGGCAGCTTTTATCTAAAACAAACTTCTTGAATCCATCATGATTTACTTTAGACAGTATTTTTATAGTTTCCAGTAGATCTCTAATTTTTGAAAAATGTTGTTTTTCCCTAAGTTAATAAGAAATTTATTTAAACACAAAAATATAGAGTTCACAAGTGACTGCCTACACAAATTCATCAAGAAAAAATATTTTTATAAATATCCTTTTACTACAACATCTTTTTTAGGAATTGCCTATCAGCCGGAGCAAAGCCTTTGCTTTTATTAATAGCGTCTTATGTGGAAGTTGCATGATTTTTTATTTTTTAATCGATTCTTCATGCAAAAATAAGCAACTACCCAAAATTTGAGGCCGATCGAGAAACTTTTTGATTGCCAAAAAAATTACAAAATCCCCTTTTTAAAAGCGCGCGAAAACACTAAGAGTTTGGGATTTGACGTCATAGTACGATGACCATTGTTGGAAAGCAATGGACTTGATGGTATGATTGTTGACGTCATCGTTGCTTTTTAAACAATAAACGTTTTCAGTCATGTGTTTTTTCCTGACTTATAAATTAAAATATTTAACTACCTGTACATTTTTTTTGAAAAATTGTCTAGACATTTCATTTTACCATACAAAAAACCATACGGAACACTTGTTTGTTTTTGAATATCTGACACATGTAACTTCCTTATTGTCTAATTCAAACACCGAATGTACTGTTTTCTTTATAACATCCTCAAATGATGACCAAACGGTGAAAAATTTCGACCAAAATGTAATTTGATAGTTTTATATTAAACTAACTACAAACACATTTTGAGCCCAAGTTCAATCCTAGAGCTAAAATAGTTATCGATACAAAACATTGAGACAAACGGCCGTATTCATTACTAACCTAACCTAAAACTAACCTGGAATCAAAACTTCTAATTGGTTGTTGAAAAATGGAAACAAGTTTCAAGCCAATCAAAGTTGTCGAAAAAGCTTGATGTTAACCCTTGGTTAGATTAAAGGTGAATACGGCCGTTAATTCGTAGTCGAAAAAGGGAAACAAGTTTCAAGCCAATCAGAGTTGTCGAAAAAGCTTGATGTTAACCCTTGGTTAGATTAAAGGTGAATACGACCGTTAACTCGTAGTCGAAAAAGGGAAGCAAGTTTTAAGCCAATCATAGTTGTCGAAAGAGCTTGATTCCAGGTTAACCTTAGGTTAAGTTAGTGGTGAATACGGCCGTTAACTCGTAGTCGAAAAAGGGAAACAAGTTTTAAGCCAATCATAGTTGTCGAAAGAGCTTGATTCCAGGTTAACCTTAGGTCAAGTTAGTGGTGAATACAGCCGAAAGTTCAAAGAAAAGCAAACAACACAGAAAGTGACTCACTTCGTCGTTTGGTGAACTAGGCGCTTCTGTGGGTGAATCCGACGTAGAAGGGGAAGGGTTCGAAGGAGGAGTCTTGGAGAAGGGGCTCCTGGGCTCATCTTCCAGGTGGAGAAGATTCTCTTCCGTCTCCTCCGTAATTTGGGGGAACATTTTCAGCTCCTTCATCGTGACATTGGAGATCTCCCTGTTGAAGAACAAAGAGTTTAGTGAGTCATTTGATGACTCTTATCTGTATGCAGTTGAGGACTATATCAGAGCCATTAAGTTTTCAAGGATTTTCGTATGTTTGATGTAGAGGATGGTGTAGACGAATAAAAACGCTTTTATGGCTGTAAATGTTATTGAAACTTATCTCTAAGATGAAGATATAAAGTTTGAGGTGGTTTTTTCTTTGGATGCTTTGGGTTTGCTATTGGCTACAAACTTTTCGCGATTAAGATTAAAGTTAAGGTAGCTGAATGGTTGGTACATGGTTGAATGGTACATGGTTGAAGTATCAAAATAATTTGTTTCTATCGAATTGCAATGAATTCTACTCTAAAGGGAAAATTATACCTTTATAAAAAGATTGAATGCACTGTATGGCAATATGTATAGTAAAAATTGGTAACAGTGTTTTTAAGTGTATTGTGAATTATAATTACCATTTTTATAAAATATTTCAAATGATTAACAATAAGGGGAAATAATGAGTGAAATATGTTTTAAGTTTTATGTAAAATAGTAAGTTTTAAATTTAGTTAAATAGTTTTAAGAAATAGTTTTTTTTAGTTTTAAGCAGTTTTAGTTTAAGTTGTCTTAAGTTTTATGTATGTTTGTTTTTCTAAGAGGAATTGAATAAACCTTATTCTAAAAAAAAGTAAACCCTGATTATCTTTATAAGAAATTTCCGATAGTGTGCAGTAAATGGAAATCAATTGCAGGAAATTTAAACAGCTAAACAATTAAACTAACTTAATTTACAAGCAGAGATCTCTATGTGCAAGAGATAAACACACACTTAATGAAACAATTTGTTAATGAATTTCAAATTAGACAAAAATACAACGGAAATCATTAAAGCACTATTCAATTTGCGATAAAATATAAATTAAATTTATGTACAGAAGAAAATTCGCAAAAAAGTAATTGCTCCCCCTTTTCTATTAGAACTCTTCCTCACCACACAGTCATCGGCCGGCACATGACTTCGTTGACCGTCCAATAAGCAGCAAAACAATCAATCAAACCCCAACAGCTCTAGTGTTGCCATTCCGTATCAGCGGAAAAACATCACAATAATACCCTCTCTCTCTCTCTGTTGCCGGAAACATGTGTTTTCAGCGCAGACGACCTTCGATTTTGCCTGAGTGGCAGCAGGTGCCTTGCTGCATGGCGGCCTTGACTTTGAAAACAAACCGGGCTCCCACGGTAGATGTTCGAGGAGGATAACATGGTGAATATCCATGTTATTAGAACAGAAAATTTTGTACTACACATGTTGGACAAGCAAATACAGAAGAATATACGAAGATAATGACGGTAAAAGTGTTTTGCAAACGAATAGAATGTTGGCAGTGCACTAGTGAAATACCTGGCATTTTTCTTATGAGATGTGTCATGTTTCATAAAAATCAGCTCTCTCGTTTATCTCACAAAATGTATTCACTTATAATTTAATCGTCAATTGGAAGAAGGGAATAAGTCCAAAAAATGACAAATTGGCCTTTTGTGCTGAAAACAATCTTTTGGCTTATTCCCTTCTTACAATTGACGATTCAATTGAAAAGAAAAAAAATTGCAATTTTATTTTTGAGGTCACACTTTCCATCCAACTTAATAAAATCCTTTTTACATCCTGCACCTTTTACTAACAGGCTTAATTAGGGTACTAATTTTATTTAATATTTTTCTACTATTTACACATTACCAATATAATTTTAATCATTTCCTATTTGAATGCAATAGGCTAGTAAGTAAGAGAGCAAAGTTAATCAACGCACTTCAACTAAAATCGCTAAATTATCAAGAGCTAATGAAATTAATCAAAGATAATAGAAGAACTAAAGTCCAAGCAATAGCAAGATTCTTAAATGAAATAGTAGAATAACAAAGAAGAAAATAATTCTCCCCTACTAAGGAATTCCCAAGTTAATATGTAATTAAGAAGTATTAGTACCGAAGGCGTAAAGAGAAGACGAAGCGACAAATTTTTGTCAGCAAATGTCTCAAATCAATCCCAACTCAACTCAACCCAATATAATTTTTATTCTTTATTGTTCTTAATTCCAAACAGAGCTAATCTCTATTTAAACATAAGCTTATGGCTGTCTGCAAAGAGTGGTGAAATTATTCTATCCATAAAGTAAAGTTAAAATACTGATCAGAAAATGTTCTTTTACATGCCTATATCCATTAAGTAAGTTCTCCATTAAAATTATTTTTATACAATAATTAACGGAAAATGAATTAAACTATAATGGCGAGTTTCTTAGGAATAAGTATAAATC
This sequence comes from Tetragnatha versicolor, assembly GCA_024610705.1. Taxonomy (NCBI): domain Eukaryota; kingdom Metazoa; phylum Arthropoda; class Arachnida; order Araneae; family Tetragnathidae; genus Tetragnatha; species Tetragnatha versicolor. The sequence goes on along the minus strand of JANDEH010000001.1, from coordinate 34,716,071 downwards.
TTAGGACCCTCTATCCGTGCATTTTTGTCTTCACAACTGACAGAAAACTATCAAAATTATCAGTGCTCCCAAAATATATTTTAAGGGAAAAACTTTTTGAAAAACTTTGTTTTTAATAGTTCACCAACGAATTTTTGGACGAAGGGAACATGTTATTTAACAAAAGAAACCTAAATTGCCTTTATTAAACCACTTATTTTCATTTTCCTTTACTATATCCTAAGGCAATAAGGAAGTTGCATGTGTTAGATTTTCAAAAACAAACAACTGTTCCGTATGGTTTATGTATGGTAAAATGAAATATCTAGTCAATTTTTGAAAAAAATGTACAGGTAATTAAATATTTTAATTTAAAAGTTGAGAAAAAAGCACGTGACTGAAAACGCTTATTGTTTAAAGATGTCAACAATCATACCATCAACTCCATTGGCTTTCCAACAATGTTTATCGTATGACATAGTACACAATCAATACAGTTGAAAATTTCGTTGCTATTGGTATATAAAGGCTAAAAACAAAATTTAAGATCGCGTCACCATCAAGTTAAGTTGCTGTTGTTTATAATAGAGATTTTATACTTTTTAATTAAAAGTATCAATGAGTATTCTTTAAACAGAAAAAAGTGGACGAGTTGAGTATTGTAGTGACTGAAGCAAAAAAAAATTTAAATACCATCATATCAGGAATCGCAAGAAAAAAGGTATGACAAAACTATTAAATTTATTTCTGATTTCTTTAATTTGAATAAGAATCCGCATTCCTGAGTAAAATTACAATGGACTGAATGAATTCATGTGATGAGGAAAAGTGCACGCTTTATGCGATGCGGTAACACTAAAAAACCCAATAAAGTAAAATAAATAGGGAAATATTTCATTACTCTCTTGTGAAGAAAATTTAGAACATAAAGGAGTTATAGCAGGAAACTCAAATACTCGACATAAAATAAATCATTATCCTCTGTGAAACGCAATTAAGAATAATATTTATTAACTTAAAAATAATGTGTTACAGTAAGATTTCATTAATTGACAAATTCTTTTAGAATCCTTTACTTGCTTGTAAATTGCACTCATATCAAAGTGCATTTTTCTTACTTTAATAAAACATATTTAAAAGGGGGAGGTATAGAATTGTATTATGTTCTTTTTTGTTTCCTTTGTTTTAAATTTATAATATTTTCAAAACAAATTTTAATCATGATTTTTTAAATAATTTTAATTGAATGTCTTTTTTATTTTAGTGATAAAAACTACTTCTTATGTATCCTTTTTTTCCCTCTTGATCACTTTAGTTTTCCAATTAATTTCATAAAATTGCGGATATAGTGTATTAATTAGAATAACCGTACACTCATTTCAAATTCAAGCAATTTTAATTAAAATTTGTGAAATTAGTTTAAACTTCAAATAAGATTAATCAGGGATGATAAATGATATTAGAGACAATCACAGATATTAAAAAAAGGATTCATAATTTATTTTACTTTTATTGTTGTATATGTTACGAGCAAAGTAATTAATTGGGCATTATTAATAATGCCCAGAGTGGAGGCGGGCAAAGAGATAAATTTCATTGATTAATTCCATTGAATTTATAACATTGCCCTTTTCGACTTAGGGGATTTATCTCATTGCCCATAACATATATACCACCAGATGTTTTTAAAAATAAATCATAGCATCAAACCTTATTTATTTCAATCTATTCGACCTAACGAACATTCTTCAAACCTAAGATTTAAAACCTTTAACAATAAATCGAATATGAATTTTTAATAACAATAATGTAATGGTCAAGTAAATATGTATACATTGTTTATTTATTTCAAAAAATTACATTTTGCAATGACTTTAAATAAGCTACGAGTGGTTAAATTTAAATATTGACAACAAACAGTAGTTCGAAATACTTTTTACCATTGTATAAATTATGTTGTTATTTAATGTTTTTAAATTTATCCCGGTATTATATAAAAAATACTACCCATCCTTTTCTCTTCTACAATTCATATATTTATAAACATTCTTCAATTATCTTATAACACATCTATTCTTTTTAGTAAGTTACAGAAAATAATTTGCTCAAAAGAAGGTAAATAAAATCTGTCTTTAAAGAAGTATATCTTAAAGATGATCATCCTTAATTTGAGTAAGAAAGTAAAAAATTACTTATAATTGTGAAAAAGGATTGGTGAGTTGAAAAAACTTCAAATAAACATGTGACCCTTAAAATTTAGAACTTGGCGACTGATATCCAAGAAAGCCATATGACTGATTAGAAATATAACAGAAAATAACACTTGTACTGTTCTAAAATAATGATAAACATGGATGGTTTATCATTGGATAATCTAGATATAATCTGAATCATCATTCATGACTTAATTAATTAAATTTTTTTAAAAGTTATCGCACGAATTCAGTCGAGTCAAAAAGACACAAGCGAGGTATTTTTCCATATTGTAACTACTACGTTTAGTAAACATGAGAGAATTATTAATATTTAATGCATAAAATATAATTAAATTATTTTTACACAAGTATAAAAAATACTTTGATAAGTTTATAAATAAGGTACCTGTACCTAATATGGACATCCTAAGGAAAATGTATTTTTTTCACCCCCTTGTACACCTCATAGGACTCCAAAAATGTATGACCACTATCCCTGGACTGTTGACTATCATTATTAAAATTAACGACCTTGTAATTATTCTGGTTTAATTTCAATGATAAAAACAAAAAAAATGTTTGCAAGTGTCCATATTAGGAACCCCCTGTCCCTATTATGGACAGGTGGCTACGTATTGACATTCTACACAAGGGTGAATGGAAGAACCACTCTTCCAAGGGATTTTAGAGGAGAGGGGATAAAAAAAATTTTCTTTAAGTATTGCGGGGGAGGGGACACAGTAAATATCTTCAGAGCATGCACTTCGTAATGTTATGTACGGATAGCATAATTAAGATTAAAAATACATATAAACGTTAATTTATTATGAAATAGCTAAATAAAATAACATAAAACATATAATTATTTTACGAATTTCTGAATCTGAAGATTCACTTGCTGTATTTCCAATGTGGACATAAGGTGTCCATAATGGGAACAAGGCGTAGTTTTACTTAATCTTGTAATAAATAAACAAAGAAAACATTTTTAAGTAATATACGCAATAGCAAACGAAAATATGTTTTATCCGCTTTCTAAAACACTCCACTTTTTAATATTTAAATTAATTTTACCATATCTAATAAGAATTTAAACTTAACCTGTAATTACGATCAGCACACCATGAAAACACAAATTTCCTTCAAAATGGCGAACAGCGCGCTTTTTTGCACTTTCCAGACTAAATTATCTTTTCAACTGCTTTTTTCAAGAACATGTAGTGCCAACTCTCGATCAAGTTTCTTACTTTTTAAGATATTAGGGGTAGGGGAGAGTGTTGTACCTATGGACAAAAATCACGTTTGGAATTTTCTAAGACAGGTAAAATCACATTTTGACCATTCAAAGTGCCCAACCTATAGTCCTAACCTTTGTGAGTAGAGATATATTTTTTATTAGTCAAAATCTTGAAAATTGGATTTTTAATCATTTATAATAACTTGGAAAAATTTGTGTCCAAAGGTACAACAACCTGTTGTACCTATGGACAGACCCAGTTGTACCTGTGGACACCCTTAAAAAGGGAAGTTTTAGCTGAAAAAAGCTAAGAATGAACATTTTTATTGATGAATTACCTTTTAATAACCTATTTCAAGCCTTTTTTAAATTGAAAATAGATTTTTTAAAGTAATGTAGTTTTAGATCGTAAATGATCATTAAAACGAAGTTGAATGATAAAAGTCTTGATTTTTTACCAAAAACACAAAAATCACATGGTATTTTCAGATCAGAATTTAAGGTAATAGTTTCATCAATCATGCTGATTGATCTGACAACTTCACTGATCCAAAAAAAAACAATTCGATCGACACTTAGTTGTGCAAGAATTTGGTGGTAAGAACAATAATAATTTGGTGGTAAATCTTCTTCAGTGGAAAGTTTTTTTAATCATCATACTTAAATGCGATAGGGTGCTTAGGGTTTTACACCATATTTTACATTAAATTCCAAGTAGAATCATAAATTTAAAAAAGTAGTTTATATCACAAAATATTTGATTTTTCATCTAAAATTCACTTGAAAATAATCGCTGACAAATAGATTACCATTTAGAATTAATTTAACATTTATTAAAATGTATTCAGTTAAATGAAACCTGATTCTAAAACGCCGATTAGCTAAAGACACCCTCAAGAACGTGTCCGTAGGTACAACACTCATGGTGTCCGAAGGTACAGCATCAGGTGTTTTTGCATTCAAAGTTCTATAAAAGATAAAATAATTGAGATCTGACGATTTCTAATATCAAAACTAAAAAGTCAAAATCTCGGGGATTCCCCCATATAACCCATTTTATCATATCCTAATCATAGAGGAAGAAAATAATTAATGTAGTGATGCACTAAAAAAAACTTTGAGCACCTAAAAACAGCATTTTTATTATAGAAAATTTAAATAATATTTTAAACAGCTGATTTCACGTTAGCAACTAGATAGCATCTGTTTACATTCAAAATCGACCACGAATTCAAATTTACATTTTTTCCCGAATTTTAAAATGAGGTGGCTGAAGGTACAACCGTCCGTAGGTACAACACTCTCCCCTATCCATATTGAGAGCCCTGTCCATATTGGGTACAAGTGCCTTAATAATAATAATAATAATAATAATAATAATAATAATAATAATAATAATAATAATAATAATAATAATAATAATAATAATAATAATAATAATAATAATAATAATAATAATATTAATAATATTAATAATATTAATAATAATAATAATAATAATAATAATAATAATAATAATAATAATAATAATAATAATAATAATAATAATAATAATAATAATAATAATAATAATAACAATAAGTAATTAGTTAATTAAAAATAAGTTTATTACAATAAGTGTATAAAAGGCTCAATATCCGTTATATTTGTAATTACTATGTAGTCTCTCCCAGTCCAAATCCTAAAATAGTATTTTTATACAGTTTGTTAAAAGAGTTTTATTCTAACAACAGAGATCCCTATTTCATAATATGAAAATATTTTAAGTATTATATCACAGTTTTAAGCTTACGTAAATAGTAGGGGAGAGTGGGGCACCTTGAGACATTACCCACCTTGGGACACTCCACTTTTCAGACTCAATTTCATAATTATGAACTCGCGATTGAAGGTACTCACTCATGAATAACCCCAAAATCTACTCTTCAATGTGTTTTGGAATCCTTGATGCGTCTCTGGATAACTATTTATATCACTTTTCTTATTTTGCGTGGTGAAAAGTTACAATCACTTGTAGTTCCAAAAGCATTTTTTTAATAAAAAAATGTATTTATGTTATTATAATTATGTTGATATTAAAATCAATTAGAAATTGTATACAATTTAGAAATTGATGCAAAAAAATTTCTGAATGTAAATAAAATAATCAGCTATTTATGCTATGACAAAAATGAGGAAATCGGAGAAAAATTTGGAATTAAAAATTTATAATAATAAACATAATTATAATAATAAACATTTATAATAATAAACATCTAATTTATAATAATAAACATAGCTTTTTCATTATTTGTAAATTAAAATTTTTGTACATTTACTATTATTGATTAAATGTACTATGATTGAAAGAGTCCCAAGATGGGCCACAAGTGGGACACCTTGGGACATTAAAAGATGTTTTTAAAATTTGCTATTAAGAATTCCCTAAAAGCGATATAATTGTTTATTAGGAATAGAATTGTTCATTGGGAATTGTTTTATTAGATGCGCAAAGGACTACAATTACTGTATTACAGACACCACTGTATTAAAATATTAGAAAAATAATTTAATAAAAAGTGTCCCAAGGTGCCTTACTCTCCCCTATATATGAGTATAAACCAAAATATCACAAGATATTCTAACAAATAGTATATGTCAAAATCGAAGAAACCCGAAAAAAATTTCGAGGTAGGGAGATTTCGAGATGACAAGGGAAAATTGAGAAAACTTAATTTCAAGGGGGAGGGATACTTTTTTTCAATATATAAACGTTTTCTAGATATACCAAAGTTTAGATATAACAAGGGTATACTGCAATAGCTACATCACGACCTACAAAGATCACTAGATTTAGAAGAGAGGATAAAAATTTCAGTTAGTTAGTTTTATATTTAACAATCAAACAAACTATCTACTTGAAATTTTAGAGGCATTATTTAAAAAAACCTCATCTAAATACCCCCGAGGACTTTTCTTGAGACTGTTCCGAGAATTTCCTATCCAAACAATGTCTACTGAGAACGACATCAAGAAAGACTGAAGGAGAAGATGTTATCGAAAGCACCTAACGGCACCCTATAAATAGAATGAGCAAACATCCATTGCTGACTAAAATGCTATAATGTCCCTATAGCTTCAACTTAAAGACATTTTTATTTCTTTTCGTACATTTTTCGATACCATATAATCGCTCGATATGTATATTTAGGAAGCATCTTTCTACTCAGTTTTTTTACAAGTACGCATTCTTTACTTTCCTAAAGATATTTTAGAACAATACTATTCACTTTAGGGTTTAGAGAGAAAAAAATGCGTATTTATATCTTAATTCTCATTTGCAAATTAAATAATTGAACTTACTAATACTTCTGATAGGTTGTGAAACTTCAAAGGGCATTTATAAACTATTTTCCTTGGATTGAAATTAGTGTTATGAAAATTATCTTCTTACCCTCCAGTTATTTCTCTCTTTTCTTAGACCTGAAATACCCTCATTTTTAGTGTGAAATAGCTTGATACTGAATTATGAAGAGATTGAATCAATATGTGATATTAACGATAATGGGGTAAGATTTATTTCGTGTTTAACTGTTCTATGTGGATGTTTTTGCTTTCTCTGCGAAAAAAATCCTTATAAGGTCAAACTAATTTAACTAATTACAAGAGTTTGTATAATTATATGAATTGGTAGATAATTTGTTTTTCTTACCTTTGACTCTTTTTCTCTATACACTGAGAGAAATGACAGTTTCAAATTTGAGTAAATCGATGTTCTCATTTTGGGATGAAACTTTTTGGTTCAAATATGACACCCATTGCACCCAATTTTGAAACACCAGACATACTCAGTTTAAAACAATTTAATAGTCACCCCTCAAATTATGCTTATTTTTTGTTTATATTTGAAAATTTAATTATTTGTACGATATCAAAAGTAACTTGGTGTGATAACGTGTAACACAACGTTGTGACGTCGCACTCAACTAACTGGTCTACATCCCACGTCATAGTTACGTGGCTATATGGTCATCATAACTGTAACACATTGTACCCTCTTTATAAGAATATCATGGACGAATTAAAAAGTGAGTACATGATGCTTTATTTTTGTGTATTTGCACATTTTCAAACATGAGTACATGCATGTTTTCAAATTTGAGTAAATTTGGATCGGAGTCTCTTTGAGTGCGTGACATACTCAGATTTGAGTAATTTTTACTCATTTTTGAGACTGTCGTTTTAAGAGTGTATTCTTCTGAAAATCTTAGAAAAGCTATTAGCAAATTTTATCATAAATAAAGATCGTTCACGTTTTGCAACATCTGTCACTTTTAATCCAGCTCAACTGTAGTATTTTAGATCCTGTCTGCTAGCGTCAAGCTTAAGTTGTCCGAACTTAAGCTTGAGTAAGTAATTGAAGGTTTTTTCTTTTGTAAGTTTTGTATTTTTAGTAGGCCTATTTAGAGGCCTATTTAGAACTGAATTTTTTAAATAGACAACAACTCCACTAAATTAAATATTTAAAAGTAATCCCAAATCTATTACCATATCCATTGTTTTTATGGTAGACTTTTTTACACCCCCGTCTTTCATGCAGCTGATTTCTTTATCCAAGTACAAATTGGTTGCTGAGTCGACCATTAAAACCCAAGATAATAATAATGATGATGATAATAAATCCAGGTTCATCGCTATAAAAATAGCAAGATCACACCACCCAGACATCAATAAAAGGTTTCCTTTCATCAAATGAAATTTTTATGTCCTGGCATTTGCTATTCAAAAGAAAATCTCTAGATAATAAGTCAAAAAGGATCATTATCGAGTGCGTTCTTAAAGTTAATGAGGCGATTAAGAGCGTTTGCAGAGCCCTTATTTTTCTAAATAATAAAGAACCCTTTGAGAGAGGTCACACCGCTTCGAAGGGAGTAAGTCATAGGACAGGAAGCACCCTACGAGTGTATTTGTGACGTAGTAGAATATCAGAGGAAGCTTCATGGAAATTATGCTGGCATAATCGGAACTGTTTAGACTGAGTTATAGAATGAATGCAAAAAAAATTCAAAATAATTTGATATTATTGGATCTTCATGTTTTTTAACTGTATTTTTCTTACATTTTTTAATCCTTAAATTGTTATATAGTAGTGATGTGCTTGTTTTCACATAAAGGGAGTTTTTAGAAAACATAGCTGTTTTTGTTGTAAATCCTTTTAGTTTTGCAATAATTTGTATTTATACTAATATTATATACAGGGTGTTTCAAAATTGCGTTGCACGGCTTTTATTCGGAACCAACGCCTCCTAGGGTCATGGTAGTAAGGTCTACCCCTAGGTAAGTGATCCTGGGGAATCCATTGAGAGGACTTACAGCGCCCCTAGCGGCGAAATAAAAAAGTTTAAAAAAATAATTTAAAAACTAAAGGAGATAGAGCAAAAACCTCAGTCAGAGTATTGTTGCCAACATCATGAAGAACTCACTGAAAAAAATTCATGAAAATATCTTGAATATTAGCATGTGAAAAAAGCACTTTTTCAGGTGTCAAAAAAGAAAAAGTTCACATATTTGCAATTTTTTATATTTTTTTGATTAAATTTTGTGTTCTTTAAACTAAAAAAACACAAAACTACAAAATAACACTGAAAAATTTGCAAATATGCGACCTTTTTCTTTTTTGAACCCTGAAAAAGTGCTGTTTTCACATGCTAATATCTCCGCGAATATTCAAGAAATTTTGATCAAATTCCTTTGATCAAATTATTCATGACGTTGACAACAATACTCTCATTGAGGGTTTTGCTCTATCTCCTTTAGTTTTAAATTAATTTTTTTAACTTTTTAATTTCGCCGCTAGGGGCGCTGTAAGTCCTCTCCAGGCTCACTTACCTAGGGGTAGACCTTACTTTTGTGTCCCTAGGAGGCGTTGGTTCCAAATAAAAGCCGTGTAACGCAATTTTGTAACACCCTGTATAAAGCACCCTATTTTTCAGCGGCCTATTCTAAATGAACAGAGTATAAACGCATACTATACATACCTTAACCCAGTGGTGCCCAACCTACGGCCCGCGGGCCAAATGTGGCCCGCGAGGCTGATCCATGTGGCCCGCGGACTTGTTAAATCTTAAAAACAAAAACCACTTTCAGAAATCTTCCAAGAAATCCACGAAATATTGCGAGACATTATGGCACTTCCATCTAAAAAAGGATGACAAAAAAGGAATTCTTCAACATCCAGTCAAAAATTTTTCTTTACTTCTCTGTTTTGGTTTTTTCAATTTGAATTTGGCATTGGATAAATATTTTTTAGTATCAGTTAGCCAAATTGAATTCAGTTTATAAGGCTCTTTTTAGAACCAAACTTCAAAAAGATGTCCGATTGTAAAAAGTTGAAGATTCACCCAGAATGCCGAAACTTTCAAGAAAAGTGGACAAATTCCTATTTCTTCATTCAGCGAGAAAATAAACCGTTGTGCCTTATATGTAAGGAGACTGTGAACAAACTGTGTGTTTGAAAGCACACATTATCTGTTATGAAAAGAACAAAAACTAGTGCTCTATATCGACTTACAGATAATTATCATCTCAATTCAGTTTTAAGGATGTCTTACAAATTCGGAGCCGAATTTACGAGAACTAGTATCCTCCAAACAGATGCAAACTTCTCATTGAAAACGGGTAACTTTTCTTTATGTTTAGAAAAATCCTTAAAAGTGTTTTTTGTGTGGCCCGCGAGATAAATCTTCAAAAGCAAATTGGCCCTCGTGATAAAAAAGGTTGGGCACCACTGCCTTAACCCATGTATTTTTTAAAGAAAACACATCCTACCGCATATTTTAACACCAAAGAGGAACTATTACAGCTGTGAAAAAACTGCATGGCAAATAAATACCCTTACATACCTTCTACCCCAAATGTCCACTATAAATATGAAATATACTATGAATATACTACCACTATGAATATATTAAAGAATATTTTTACGAACCTCTGAGCAAAACGGTGACCTTGAGAAATTATGTCTTCAGGAGAGGGGAGAAAAAGAAAACACCCCACATAACAGTCTGATCACAGACCATGGAAGACGGCAAGAAGAAAACTCCGGATTTTGAGAACACACTTTCGTTCCTAAAATAACATAATGGGCCGAGATCTGCATAGCAATTCTGTTTTCCCACCAGAAAGTGAAAATACCGGTTCTCGCAGTTGTTCGAGGAGATAAGGCTTGTCATATATTTTCTCTTTTCTCTCCAATGAGCTTAAGGAAAAAGCAAGATTGGTTTCGGCTTCAATGTTTCAAAAAGGAAATCTTTAGCTGGATTAACTGTTATAACTGAATGATTTGTAGAGGTACACCATTGGAATATAGATAAATCTGTTTTTAGACTGTGTATTCCTTAGATTTCTCGAGGTGTCCATACGAATCATTTGCATAGTCAAGCACAAATTTGTTTTTGAAGAAAACCCAATTGACACTTCTCATAAGTAATAAAATAACTTGATATTACTTTCAAAATCAATTACATTTTATTCAAAATATCTTAACACTTTGGGAAGTTTGGGAAACGCATCACCAAATTGGATTTTGCTCCTTGTATACACCTCAAGGGTAAACTCTGAAGTGCAAGAGATCCATGTCAACGAAACAATAAATTGGGGGTGCATGAGATGTCTGGAAAAATTATAATTATTTTCGGCAAAATAATAATGTAAATCATATGCCTGCAGGCATGATAAGAAGACCCCTAGGTTAACGGTGTTAAAAGAATTATATCTGTTATTTCTCCTCAACTACCAATAACAAGTTCATTTTTGTGATACAGCGCCGTAAAATGCATCATCCTTAACTCAGAAAATAACCTTATACTACTATACTAGATTTCAAGGAGTAAAAACCATCGTTTATAAGAAAGCCAAGACACACATGTGGAATATCCTTACACTCATAATTTAAAATATGGTAATCATGTACTCGTATTCTGACGGGAAAAGGATATCTAAATTGTGACACATTGGAAGAATGGCAAGACTTTGTGACACCGTAATTTAACTGCTAGAAAATTTATGAATAGTTCGAAATATTTATAAAATATATTCAAAATAAGGGTTACGTTTATATTTTCTTCCGATGCTTTTGAAGGAACTTCAGTTATATAGTCATATATAGTTTATTATAATTAGCAAAGGTTTTTAATATCAAAAAAATTATAAATTTTAACACAAGAGTTTAAAATTCAATGGGTAAAGTGTTTTGAAGGTATGTGGCCATAGAATGTTCTTGTACTTGAGAAAATTAAAAATTTTTTAAATTAAAAAAATTAAAAGAACACGTTTAATAAACCCTTTGACTTTAGATTCGGGGGGATTGGAATTTTTTTGGTGGGGTATTGGGTTGGGTAGTTTAAATCCTTTTTTTATGGTCAAAAATAGAAAAATTCTGAGTTTCAAGGGAGAGGATGATATATCTTCAAATCCATCCCCTAGGCAACACGCCTGCCTTCTTGCAGTTAAAGAATATTTGGTACCTCTATTACAAGCAAATTATTAAACTTTTGATTCAAGCAACTGCTAAACAAAACGAAGAATCTACAATGCAAAAATAATCATACAGAAAAGCCTGGCAGGAAAAGTTGCCTTTACACGGGATTTCTCTATTGACAGAACTTTTTCTGTATGCTACGATCGTTTCGTAACTTTAGGAAACTCATCCTTTGAAAATATTCTATTTTTAACAGCATATTGTCTTTTTACAGACAGGTGTCACATTTTTTTTCCAAACTTCAGAAATTTTAGTACATTATGTGCCTTAATATTTTCGTAGAAAAAATCGTTGTATCGAGAACAAGCTCAGTCAACAGAGAAATTCCGTGGGAAAAAAGCTCTGGTAATTTTTGCTACCAGATCCTTTCCGTTTCTGTACGATTATTTTTTGCAGTGTGTGAAAACCATGCTTATCTTCAATCTACAATTTTTTACATACTCCATTGAATAGCTCAATAATAATCATCAACCCAAGCCAGCACCTTCTCTAAAACCGGCTGCAGGGACCAGAAACAGTCCGGCAATCCAACGAAGTGAAGGAGATAAAAAATCGGCTTTATAAATAAACAAACGGGACTACTCTGGCAACAAACTGACCTTGAATTCGACAGCAGCAGCAGGCCGCCCCAAAGGGTTGAATGTAGCAGGGCAGTGTGCTGCTGGAACGAGCGATTCCATTGAAACGCCCTTCGCTGGTTCGAGTCCGTAAACACACTCTCATCTGGAACAAAAACGTGGCAGGCTGATAAGTGGCAGCAGCAGATTAGGTAACCATATGTTTGTCTTGGTGAAGAGCTGAACGATTATTTCGGTGGAAAAAATTCCGATATGAAAGAGATGAGTGCCAGATACAGTCGAATCCGCTTAATGTGATCATGGTTAATGTTATCAATCGGATAATGTTATCGAAATCGGCAGGTCCCGATCATTCCTATTTAATTTAATGTAAAATAAATCGTTTAATGTGATCAACTAATAATCATAACTCCGCTTAATATTATCAAAATTTGTCCATATCCCCTTTAAAACGACAGCTTTTGAGTTCGAGATTCATTTTGAAGGTCAATTTTTACAAGTAAACATGTGCTCCATGAGAACATCTGGTGATTCTTTTTTCAGACACTCAGTATCGGTAAGAAAAATAAAACATTCCCCATATTATATTGAAAGAAAAAGGTTATGGGGGGGTCCAAATTGTGATTGGTTAATGAAACACCAAGATCCAAGCTTTGCAGATGTTTCTAAAAAGAGATTTTGATTTTCTCTTGTTTACTGGAATTCAGATTATGTAAATGGAGCGGAAAAAGAGACCTTTCTATAAAAATACAAAGTAGGCGATTATTTTAATTTTATTAACTGAACTACTCTTATATTTTCCCCTTAAAAATTTTACCTAGTGTAAAAATAGAGTTTTGAATACATTTATTACGATTACATTATTTTGATTTTAAAGCAAACAATCTAGTTACACTGTTTGCTGTTTTTTTATATGAAATCGCTTATTGTTATCGATCGGATAATGTTATCAGTTTAGTCTCGGACAATTGCGATCACATTAAGGGGACTCGACTGTAGTATAGTTTGTGAGGAACTAAAGGGTGGTGTACAATCTATGTTTTTTACTGACAGATGCATGGAAGATAAAGACAAGCTAATGTGCTCAAGATCTCTTTATTATAATAATTATACTAAGTAATTGAAAGCTATTTTCCATTTTTAAATTTCTAATTAATATGTTTCTTCGCTCTCCGAAAAGTTATATATTCACTACAGAATGGCTAGTACAATTAGATTTGCTATTGAAAACTTACTCCAATGATTTAAATCTTTTTAGGAATAAAAATTTCTGGTCGATGTAAAACAAAATTAGAACTGTTAAGTTGTATTTCAACTATAAAGTTTCTTCACAGAACGAAGATACTCCCATCATTTTAGTTAAAATCGGAAAGAAAAAAAACAACCTTTAAAAAGGAAAAAAAAATTTTTTTCATCTGAGACAAATTACTAAAGCTATTAAAACCGAGAAAGATAATTCTCCTCAAATTATAAGGTTATGAATCTATCCCACCATTGAACTGGAAGTGTTGAAGTTAAAAAGATTTATCCCTATGACACACTACACTATAAAAACCCATGGGGGAACAACGGCGCCAGAGAAATTTTATCACGTCGCTGCTCCCCTCAGCGAATTTTCCCTCTCGATCCCCCTCTTTCACTCCCCAGAACACTCTCTTAATTCCTTCTCTATTGATTTTTTCCTCACCCCTACAAATATATGAGTACCATCGCCTGTAACATTGTTACTTACTTCAAGGCCTTGAATATTGTTTATGTAAAAACATCAGCTCTAACACATCGGAGCAGAGTTAGTTAAGTTGAATAAGTGTGGAAAGATACAAATAAATCGATGATGAAGCTGAAGCGAAATAAAACTACACGTGAAAAATTTGTATAGGATTAGGAATACAGCGATAATAAATATATGGAATAGCAAAATATCACTTTGTTTTATAGTAGAGAAACTTTAAAATGTTTAAGTCAAGTTCAAATCTTAAAATAATCGTTCAAGCAGTACAATTTTAAGACAAATGAAACAAGTAAATGAGAGCTATCGCAGAAATGTTTTTGCAAACAGTGTGAGTGGTATAACATTTGGCGGCAACAAGTGCAAGAGATTTCATTGATATATTCCAGTGTTTACTAATGCAAAAGCCTGCAGATTGAATTCATCTTCATTAGAGAAACAGCTTATTTCTGCATTAATCAATCATAATCTTGAAGAGTGTCTGCCAAGAAATAAGATATCAGCTTGTTTTCCACACTTGGGAATTAGTCTTAATGGTTTATGAATATATTATTTCCTTGTCTGTTATTTTGACATTGGAAAGAACTGGTACTCTTCATTATATCAAAGTAATATCTAGCATCTCCATTACACACTTATACGTAAAAGTTTATTGAGAATCAAGTTCGGAAAAGGGATTTTTCATTCATTATTAAGAAATTTATTAAGTTCATCCACGTCTTAAACTTAATATAAAAGCTATTTAGTTACACTTGAAAAAAAGGTTGATCTTTGTATTGTGAAACAACTATTAGAATAAAAAATAAAGCAAACAAAATTTAATAGGATTTAATTAAACGCACCATAGTGTATAAAAAGCTATGAGAAATTGATGTCATTTTGAAAGATCCTAAAATAACCTTTCATCTCTTGAAAGAATTAAAACGGTATATTATACAGTGTAAAACCTCAACCGAAGAGTAATTTAAGTTCAAAATATCCCATGATACTACTTAAGGAAAGTCTTAATAGAGATAATATTTCATCTTTTAACAGTCCTTTTTTCTCAATTGCCTAAATTTCCAAATTTTTCTCAACACAACTGTCATGTCATATTAACAACAAAATCAATACCTTTAAAATTTTACAAATCAAGATCCTAAAGAACCAACGTTCCACTCTATCAAAATCTATACACGAAAGAGAATTTCTACTAAAGCAAATTTATATGTCCCTCAAGCAAGTAATTGAAAAAGAGGAGCAAGGGAGATAAATGATTTCTACTAAATGTGAAACACGAGACTTGATCAGAAAAATATCGGTTTTGTCCTCTAAACTTATCGTTTATTCAATTTTAGAAATGAGATAGTGGTTCTCGACAGAAACGTTATAAAGAGCACTTCTTTCATTTAATAGTTCTTTACCCTTTAAAGTAATAAATAAATTCTCACTTGTTCATTTAAAAAGATATTCACTTTTCGAACATGAGAGAAGCACTAAGTATACTACGTATTTAGTAAATTCGATTGGCGGGAAAATTTCTCGTCTACTTCTATAACATGTTATCTTTGTTTTTTTTTAACAGGAATTGTTTTTTGAAAAGATATCAAGTTAAATAATTTAAGTATTATATTTTTCCATCAATTTTCCGAAGTAGTATAAGAGTTTATTAGAGACCGTGGGCTATCATTTTGATTTAACTAGACACTTGGCAACTATATTTTTATCTAGATAACTAATGTATTATATCTAATAAAATAATTTTTTAAAAACTAATTAAGTAATTCGATGTAAAAGCAACACTTTAGGAGGAAAGTATATTTTAGAATAATTCTAAGGCCTTTTCTTATATCCCATATAAAAAGGGCGTATATGATACACCTGAAATGGTGGAAATGATGCCTCCTTTTTAGACAAAATTTTATCTTCGTCTTTTTACAATAAGAAGAAAAATTTGTATTGTATTACAAATCCGGGATACAGATGAATGTAAATTAAAGTCCTTAAAAAAGTCAAGGAGAGAGAAAGGACTGCGTTCAATAGATTATGTTTAGCTTGACATTTATTTTTAATTATAAATATTAAAATTTTTAAAAATATGATAATTAATTTAAGTTACATTTCGTCTACTTACCAAAACGATTCACATGAAATTTCCGCAAGAGTCGCCACACTTAGAGCTGCCAGAGAATCAACTCTAAAAAAAATTAGTCAAAAAGTCTATCACAAAATCAACACACTTTTTCACACACTAACATCTACCTCAACCAATTCACCGACTAAAAATCTCAGCATCTCAGAGAGCCGCATCTACAAAAGCAAAGGAACTTCAACCCAGTTAGCAACAACCAAAAGCACCACGATTAGTTAATTTCCCTCAGATTTAAAGAAGGGGACAGTGATAAGGCAAGCCCCGAGGTTTTCAGTACAGTAAAAAGTGCAGATGCTTGCTTTCCAAACAAGGAATGACTACGGACGATGCACAAACACAAGAGATCGACTGTAACCAAGCGCACGTGGCTATGGAACGACGAGCGAGATGCCGCTTTCCCCTGCTCCGGAGACACACCTACCAAAACAGTCGACGATTGGGCATGCGCCGTGCGGCTTCCAAAGTGGCCTCGCTGATCTTTTTGCCCACGTCGTTTGGGGTGCCGTAAAAACGTATATAAATGTCCACTTGGTCGTCAGAACTGACCTCGTTGCTTTTTTTTCTCCTTCCAGCGTCCATCAAAATTCTCGTCTTGCAGTTCGTTGCTGCTACTTTTCTCGGAGGAGAAGTTCTTCCCTTAGCGACTTGGTTGGGAATTCGGGTGGCGAGTTATGATCGAAAATGAATTCGATTGATGTGTGATTTCCCTGGTGATTTGGAAACTAATTGGTTCAGTAACGTTATCTGTCCCGCTAAATACTGCCAAGCTGTTTTAGACCCCAGGTAATAATAATAATGCCGAAAATTGCCCACTAATGTATTAAATTATACAACTACATCGATGGAAACCATAAAAATTTGTTGACATTTTAATATTTGGCGTCAAAAACAGCGTAACGTTATTTAGCGGTACGAATCGAATTGAACCTACTAATTTGTTACAAAAACATAGGGCGATGTGAAATGTTTTTTCCATATTAACTCAATTATTTATTCATTATTTTCTTTATAGTTTCCATGATCTTTAATTAAAATCCGTTATAAAAGTTTAAAACATTTTTTTTGTAAAATCACTCTGGATATTTTTTACCCCTCCCTCTCCTATGTCGAAAAGTGTCCCCCTTCATCATACCCTTTCCCTCATTTATATCACATTTCACGCTTTCCTGCATCAATCAAGCACAAGGATGGCGAGAGCCTGGGTCCTTTAATTCAAGCTGAAGTTTGCTCCACCTTATGAATTTCATATCTCTTATTTGAAAATAAAATTCTTAGTAATAGTAAATGATGAATCAGTTTTTTTTCTCAAAGTTTCATAAATTAGTTTTTAAACAATAAAAAAACAGGAATAGTAAAAGTTATCAAGGTACGAAGCACATTTTTATAAAAAAGGTTAAATCTTTTAATTTGATTATGACGAGACAAAATGTAGCCTTTCATCAATTAATGATAATAATTAGTAATATATTCAAAATATATTACACATTTTTTGGGGGGGATATTATTAATAGTTCTTAAAAAACTAAGTTAAAAGGCATCTTATTATTGCATTAAAGCAAAATGTTTCAAAATATTTTTCTCCAAATTAAAAAAAACTTCTTATAACTAAATCTCCATGGTATTTACAGATGGTAAAGTTTTAAATTTCAAAACAAATCTGTAAGCAGCTTTAACGTCAGTACTTTATCAAACAGTCATAAAAACAAAGTTAACAACAAGCGTGTGCGTCGTATTTCTTAAGGACAGTACGCCTACGCATTACAGATCTTATTCCATACATAAAATATTGTGCTATAAAAAACCAAGGGATTTTATTTGGATAGTTTTCTAACACATATTCTATCGATATTCCAAGATCAATATGCATTCAAGTTTAAAAAATCAATTAAAAGAGTTAACCTTAAGATTGTTTTTCCGAATTGCACTTAGGATTTGAAACACCTGTAAAACTAGTTTTGGGGTATATTTCTGTGGTATACAGGGAAACTCACATTAAACACAATCGTCAACTTTAATCTTTAGTTGAAAACAAAAGACGAGCGTGGATACATTTCTTTCTTAGTGGAGAATTCCCTTAGAACAAAAGTTTTAGCACTCACAATACTTTTTATATTATTATTAATTATACTTTTTTAACTAGATTAGGCGAGAAGTCACAAAAATGTTTAATTAAGAGGAAAATTAATTAAATAATTTTGAAGAATTATCTATACAATATTAGGATGTTATACTCCCATATACATTTTCAATGTGATTTAGAATAAAATAATTTATTGTCCTGGTGGTAAAAAGATGTTAAAGGGTTATACCAGAATGGCAAAATGTACCATCTCGGGAAAATGTGATAGTTTAAATGAACTTAAATAAAGTAGTTAAATTCCGTGTCTGCTCTGTTACTTGGATTCTTTTAGGGTTACTTTGAGTCTATGGTTGCATTCAATAGCAAAGCTTCTGGGATTGCAAGTAGGAGAGGAGAGTTAGGGTTAAAACCCCCTTTTCGGAATTCTTTAGAAAGAGGTCCTTAAGAAACTTAGTATTACCCACATTTTATAATTTAATAAACCAAGTTTCAATTACTACCTTTAAATACTGTGTAAAAAGCTACACTCGTACCTGATACACTCCAAAACAAATGTCTTGATATAGACCTGTTGGTAAAGTACAAACAAGTAGAAATTAGTTTAATGGAATGCATAAGGAAAGTATGTAGATGTTTTTTATTATATTTAAATTGGTATTGGTGGTGGTCGTGAACCTTAATTCTACTGTCGATTATCTCGAGCGTTTTAAAAATAGAAAACTAGTTCAAAAACATCATGAAACCTGGGCTTGCATCTGAGTGAGCGTTTTTTCACCACCCCAGAATTATCTGTTCCCGCGATCACTTTCCTAATCCTCCACTCGCATAATTACGCAATTAATAACCACATACGAGCTAAGAAAATAACCAAGCTATTGACACATACGCGCGCGTGTCCGTGTCCGAAATGCCAAATGAAAGTACCGGTGGTGTCACCTTGAAACCGCGCCTCTGTTCGCTGGCCAATCAGAGAGATCGCTGTGAACTAATTTCCCCTTGCATAAGGGCTTCTTTCCACTGTAATTTCTCTGAGAAAGAAAACAAATAGGACGGAAGACTCCAGTGAATCGAGCAGAACTTCGTGGGAAAGATCGCTCGAAACCTGCTTGTTTTGGAAGAGATCCCAATGCCAGATGCGGCTGGTTTGCACATGATTGATGCTGTTATAAATTGGTTATTTTTGGCAGTTACATGAGAAAAAGTTTCAGAAGTTGAAATTTTGTAGTTTTGAAACTTTTTCGTTTTGTTTTTGCAAGTAATCCTGGAAATACTAAGTAGGAATTAGAATGTGGGAGAAAGTTTTCAGTGATTGATCGAAAAATCTTTATATTTCGGACTTTCCAATTAAAGAAGTAACAACAAAACACTGATAAACAGTAATTTGGTTGGTTCAGAATGCGTAAATCGGAGTGCATCCTCAGAGGCATTGAGATTTCTCTCTGTTCTACTAATCCTATCTCCTTCTCTGTTTACTCTGTTCATTATTTTGCTTTGTACAGAGTATCATTCTCCTCTACTTTTTCCTTCACTTCTCTCAGTCTATCCTTTCCTTCTATCCTTTCCGGGTTTTTTTTTCGATAAATTAAATTATTAAAAAGTCTGTAAAACGTTTCTATTGTCAGGAATTATTGTTAGTTAGCATTATTATAGTCCTAATAGCTCCCTAATCGAATTGAAGATCGAGATAAGAAATGAATGTAAAGAAAAAATGCGCGTTTTTTTTATGCTTTAAGTTTTAAAAAATATAAAGTCAACAAGACCAATCCCTTAGATGCCTTTTTCTCCAGCAACCCTTAGTTGACTCATTTTCATAAGGGGTTTTTAATATCTTTTTTAATAAGTTTTTCTTACAGGAACTAATATGATTGGTCAAGAAACATTTTTCGGTGCCTGTTCTTAGAATTAAACACGTTGCCTTGTTTTCGCCAAAAAATGTTTATTCTACTTTTTACATTGCATAAATTAATGAAAATGTATCATAATTTCATAACTGATTGAAAATTTAAATTAAAGAGTGAATAAAACTGAATACAAGAAAACCCTGAACTTAATTATACGTAAAAGAAAAAATACATGAAAATGAAATAAGAACATAAAAAATTATCAGTAGCAAAACAGGGTGTCATAGATTGCAAGTATTGTATTTGTCAAAAAATAAGAATTGTTAAGAATTTTGATAATGATACACATTTAAACAAGAGCGTTTTCAATATCATCGATACGAAACATAAACTGTTTTAGTTTCCTTTTATTTTTCTCTTTTTTATAATTTAAAACTTCTAACTGAATAATAAATACGCAGATCTTTTCCCCTGTCACCAAATCGTTATGATCTTCACTTCAATCAAAATTCTTGAGTTAAATTCCAAGTACAATATTATAAAAACTGTTATCAGCTGAAACCGTCACTTGGTTAGATGAAATATTATTAAAGTCTGATTCAAGTATAATTTCAATGCTTATAGATGACGGTGCATTTAATAACCATGATTAATGAATCCAACATACCTTTCAGTGAATTATGATAATGAAAATGAGTGGCAAAAGTTGACGATCCCAAGAAAATTCCCATACCGCGTATGTTAGTCATTCACATAACTCGTTTCAAATTAATTCATTTTAAAAGATGAACCGTGAGAAAACTATGATTTGAGAAAATATTGAACATTTGTATGCTGTTTCAGTACTTTATTACTATATAATGAGAATGGAAGTAATTTAAATTAGATTATTTTTAGATTAAATATCTATTTGTTTTTAAGCTTTGACCAAAACGCTTTTGGGAATAAAATAATTTTTTCTCTAACGAAATAATTATTATTACTATTATTATAAATATTATGTTCCTTTATTTTTTACAGTAGTGTTACAATCGTATTAAAAATAAACTTTCTGACAACATTTTGATAAAAACTATCCTAAATTAACTCAAGGATAAAACAGAAGCTGAATTAACTTGTAACAAATTCATTCGTTAGCATAAAAACTAAGAACTACTAACATAAAGATCACTAGAGACTCTGTGTTAGAGATATTATAAAAGTTGTTGGCACATCTTTAGTCTCTTATCTTAATGTATGAGAGAGTTCATCATTAACTTCTTTATATACTCGCATTAAAATATCCTCGTTAATCTTTTTCAAAAAAATTTTGTAGTTTAATTATTTTGAGACCATATCAAGGGAATGGGTATGAATTAACCTTCCTCAGCAGTTATAAAGATGGATATTTTTATTTTCTAGAATGTTTGTTTTTCCTTTTTAAGGGTGAGCTAGCAGGAAAGCAAGTTTTACAGAGGTTAAGTCAAGGCTGAAAAAAAACTACTCGTGCATCATATGATGCACTTCACTGATACTATATATGAAAAGAAAAGTGAAGAGGCGTAACAAATTTATCCTTAAAAATCTTCAAAGGATAAAAGTTACAAAGTAAAACAAGAAGACGTAATGGAATTTATTCAGTCAAATATAATTAAGTGGATAAGTGGAATAGAAGGTAATCGATCCGGTGTTTTAATTCCATATAGTTATTCCACTTATAGAATATTCCGAGTAGATATACGTTTGTTTTTTCGTTATAATAATCCTGGTAAAAAAAGAAAACGATGAAATTATGAAATGAAAATAAATTAACGCTTTAATGTTATGAAATATACATAGAATAAAGAAAAAAATAAAAACACATCAACAGTTTGATTAAGCTTAATAAGTTATTAAAATGTAGATTGAGTACAGAGGTTCCAGTTAAAAATTACCATTGTGTTGATTTTATATTTCTTACTTTTTTAGTATTACTATTTAGCACTGACAGTTAATTTTGAACGAGATGCGCGTCTTTAAGGATTTTCAGCATTTTATTGAGAAATGATTCATAGTATGTTAAAAGCTCCGAGAAGGATTCTATTTTTGATCTGACATTTGACTTTGATTTGAGTTGACTGTTTTTATCCTCTATTATGAGCTAACTCAATAAAAAAAATTCGCATTATAATCGCAAATTCCTTAAAACGATTAACTTAAGGAAAAACAATAACATGGCAATATTTAAAATAAAAACCGGATACTTGAGTTAGATAAGGGGAGAAAATTTTTTGCCTGGGATTGGGAATACTTTGAAAGAAAAAAAATGATACACAAAAGAAAATATATTTATGTATGTTGAGGAAAGCTACCTTTCTGCAGTCCTTGATTTAAAAAACATCCTCTTTTTCAGACCATTACAGTTAAAGCTAAAAATCTCATTACTCCTGAAAATCCAAAGCAATATCACGTGTAATGATGCGTGATATATACAGAATAGCCGCTCGTTTCCACATGTGGCCTTGCACTTGACTTAAAGAATGACTTTTTCACGCCACTCTTTCTCATTTGTCGTACATTCTTTTTGTTCTGACTTTTATTACTTGTGATGTGAGGTATCTCTTTGAAGGTCTTTTAGATTTTCCTTAAATTTTGGAGACAGGGTCTATTTAAGAAACAGTATCCTCTACTTAAATAAAGTATGTATATCATTGAAATTTCGAACAAATGTAGAAAATTACTTAAAACGCTATAATTGGTATCTTAATGTTTATGTTTATTATAGTACATATTTATATTTCTAGATAGTTTCCTTCTAGTAACAAAATGGTTCTTATGTTTTCCACTTAAAAACAAAATTGATTTCCCGGTTAATTAAATACTAAAAATGAAATATCCAGCAAAAATTATTTAATAAAATATTGTAAATGAATAAATTTTGTGTTAAATTAAATTTTAAAAACATAAAACCTCAAATATATAAGATCTTGCATCGGATAACTTATCAAAAAATTAAATTTAAATGCTATTTTAGTAATTGTTTTCTACAAATATGACATTTTTATCTTCATGAAAAGAAGCCTAATACAAACTTACTTAGTACTAATTATAGTGGTTTAAAAATTAAATGAAAAGGGAGAAACAAAATATAAAATCTATTGTTAAATATTTAAAAAGGAAAACCTGCATAGAAAATCACTATAATTTTTTATTGAGTTTTGAAACTTGAATATAAAGATACTGATACCTTATATTAAAAATCATCAGTTATGAATAAATTATCATTTTTTGTTGCATAATAGAATACAACAGGGTATGAACTTGAATGAATTTTTCTTGCAAATCCCCAATGCAATAATAGGAATAACTATTTTCATGAATGAGTATAGTTTTTTATGATACGTTGTGTAGTTTAGCTCTACTTGAATAAATGCGATAGAATAAAACATGAATTATTTTGTTTTGATCAATCTTATAATTTCAAACTAATGAAAGAGGTGAACTTTCTTCTCTGGTACGTAACTTTAAAAAATTAATTCAGACTACACTTAATTAGCCATTACAAAATAATTTTTTAGTTACTCAAAGAAAAGCAAAAGTTATTCTCCCTGATAATGATTCTTTAGATAGATATCTAACACTATCTGAAAATCAGTTATGATAGTTTAAGATTTATATGTCGCTCACTCCTTTCAAAAACGTTACATCTCAAAAAAAACCCTTATTTTTCAGGAGAGTGGTTTGAAAGTTTAAAATTTGATAGAAATGCATTAAAAATAAATATTAAAAAACATATTAAATTTTTTACTATTCATCCTAAGGATATGGCGATTTTGCAGGGCTGTACTACTTTTTCAGGGTTTTCTAAAAACCGTCATAACTAAAAATCGTTAATTTTTGAGATATGACTTTGTTGAAAGGAAGGAGCGATGTGAAAGTATTTTTTTTCAAAACTTAGAAAGTTTAAAGTTCAGACTAGATATAAAAAATTAAGGAGGATTTAATTAAATTTCAGTTGGTTTTTTAAAAAAAAAACACTTAACTATGGAAAAACTGACACTATTTTGACAGAACACATTTAACATAGAAAGAACTCACACTAAATTTTGAAAAAAAAACACTTACTTTATAGGAGAAAACCACTTAATTTTGAAAAACCCACTTTTTCCGAAAAAAAACAGTTTTATATGGTTTTTTCAGGGTTTTTTTTGAAAAAAACTCAAAAAAAACTAACCCACTTTGTTTTCTTTTTAAACCCGGGTTTTCGCCAACCCTGTGTGCTTTTAAGGAATAAAATACAATTTAAAATTTTGAAAAAATTAACAGAAACATGATTAAGCATGCAAGATGAGCAAGATTCTCATCACAGCAATCCAATTTTCTGCCTTATTCTTGTCAGTGTATGTATTTACGGAAGCTTGAAGGTCAGTGCTAAGAGTTACGCCTGGCTGAGAAAGGACGGTATTTTCATCTTTTCTCAAGGTGACCATCGTTTGCTCAGAAATAACACAACGATTCCGCCTAAATGTTTACAAACCCAGAATTTATTTCCCTAAAGACTCCTCCACTTCAAGAGTCTCCTCCCTTGCCATAAAGGCGTTCTTTACATTCCTCTCTTCTATGAACACTTGGTCATTAGTCTCACATGAAAGAAGTAACAATAGAATATATATGAAACATCATCTTGGCAATAGAATGGTGATTAGATCAAAACATGGTCCGTACAAGATATCTATTCATTAAAAGAAGGAGGTAGTTGTTCGCTTTGTTAAGGAACTATTCGTTCATTATTTTGGAAGATAAGAATATCGATACAAATATGAGTAGTACCTTTTTTATATTTAAAGAAAGAATGTGTTTCGTTACTTAGGATTTATGCAAACGTGTGTCAATAACTGTGATCAATAAAAAAGGCTGTTGTTAATGGATCTTTACTTCATTAGAAGCTTGATAACTTCGAAACGGGAATAGTAGTAATTTATAAAAATGTATTCTGGGGGCGTCTGGAGTATAAATTTAACATAGAGTTAGATTTGAGTCATTCCAATTGGGAATTGGATTCTGTTAGCTGAAACAATCTAACCTATGAACTAAACTCAATATAAAATGGACTGAGAGAGAAATTGACGGTTAAGTAATTTTTAAATACCTATTTTGTAGTCTAAGTTGAACTTTAAATAAAAAATTTCCAATGATGTTCTGTAATATTAACCTTGAAACTTAATTTCAGCTTCAGTATTCTATCCTTAAAAGCATATTCTGACTTTTTTTACCTTTTAATTAACTAACTCATTTACAAATAACCCTTCATCTAAAGAAAGATAAGATTTCAACAAGTTTTTATCGTTCAGAATGTGCTCAAGTATCCAAAGAAATGTGTTATGAGATTGAACTCAGATTTTTATTTACCTAGTACTACTAAAAATGGGGAATAAATTCTTGATTGATACAAGAAATACACTTTCCCATCACGATATTGTTTAAGATATCTTTTTTTAAACCCTCTCTCACACGGATTTACTATTAGAATTAAGGTTATTTCGGATGCGCTACCTTTTGAAATGCTACGTAGTTCAGCGAGTTATCTGGATCTGAAAGAACAACTAAAAGAAAAAGTCAAGTTTCCGTTTGAAAGATTCCGGTTATTGTAGTAGGCCATTCACGTTGTTTCTTTGTGTTTCCTTTCAAGCGGCAAAGAAGATGACAAATAAATCGTGAGAAAAACACAAGTCCTTGGACTAACTTTCCCTAAGGAGATATGAAGGTCATCTTGTATCGGATAAAACGCCTATTGACAAGAGTCAGTGTTCAGATACCTATTTGAAATAAAAACTTGTTTTACACAGCATTTGTCGAATTTGAATTTTCGAGGAGACATTTTAAGTTTCTAAAATATATGGTTTTATAAATAGATAAGTGCTATAATCTGTTAAAACTTTTATGATTATCATACAGATTTCAAAAAATTTTACAATATAAAACGTCAACTAAAAGTGAGAAGAAAAGAATATTTTCCAAGTACCCAGTTGTTATTTAAGTATCCATAAAGGAGATAAAAATAAAAACTATTTTTCTAATTCGTTATCATCATTGATAAATTGGGGTTTTTTCACTCAGCAGAAAATTTATAAAGGAATAGTAAAACTAAATGCATAAAACAAATTGTTTTCAAAAACTTTATGAGGTCAACTGCTTTGTCGAAGCCTCAATATTTACAATTATCTGGCTTAATAGAAAATTAACAGCCAAGTAGATAAAGTAAATTAAAGTTTAGGTTATAAACTAAAAGATTTCGAGGAAACCTCAATATAAGTGGAAATACCATACCCCTCTGATTTTTGTTGTGGGCCTTAACTTCGTTTCTAGCACGCAAGGGTTGTTAGGGATCGATTTTTTTTAGGGGGTGGGAGTTAAAACTTGTGTGGTTTTATCTTGACCAGTTATCTTGGATAGTTTGGAATAAATAAATTTGGAAATATTAACTGTTTCTAATTATTTTCATAAAGTTAACTAATTTCGTAGTAGTTAACACCTAATTTAGTAGTTTAACACTTAAAAACAAGAAAAAATTAGCCTAAATTCAAGGTAATTATACAATTAAATAATGTTCAGTTATAAACAAAATAAAATTTCAAACTAACCATAGGATAGCTTATACACACTATTATTTAACCCTTTATTTATCGACGGTACTTGTAAGTACCACTTCCCAATGTTCCAAATTCGTCCAATTTTCGTCATGTAAGGCCAAATTTAGTTTACTTATAGTTGCAGTTACGTGAACTTGACATATTTTGGATGAGGATGAGGAAAATAATTTGGTAAATAAAGGGTTAAGTATCGTACTTAGAAAAACTCAAAGGTTATAGTAGTATTTTATTCATAAGAAGTATTATTTTAATAATGATTATTTGATTATCAAAAGTTTTAATTTCTTATTTCTTTATAAAACTTGTATCATAAAATTATATCCCTCGTCTTTTGATGCTTGAACATTTTTTCCCAGTAATACTTGCCTACGTATTTTATTTACTAATTACCTTAATATTTGTATGAATCTATGAACAAAATGATTAAAGAAGTTTAATTATGTTTATAATGTATTAAATAGTTTGATAATTTGATAAAAAATTTACCTCTTAAATTTTATGCATTATACTTTTGGAACTGTTTGTTAATAAATTAAATTTTTTAAAAAATCTATTTTATACCGTATTTTTTATAAATTTTCACTAATCTTCATCAATTTAGTAGTAATTTCTTGATAAAAGCATTTTCTAAATAAAACAAAAGAACACAAAATATAGAGAAATAAATAAGTACAAAACAGATAGAAAAAATTTAAAAAAACAATATTTTTTAAAAGCGTTTTCTAACTTCAAACCCTTAAATGTGTTCAAATAACGAACTTATCAAAATCACTTACTTATAACATGACTTATTATTAAAAATGACTGACTATAATTACATCCATTTAGTCATAAAAAGGATGTAGAAGACACGTAATTTCAATCAGAATTTCATGTTTCTACAAAAACTTTTCGAAAGGGAACGATACATTTATTTATAACATATTGGTATAATTTAATATCCAAAAGAGATAGACCAATAATTTACCTAATTTGGAGACGATTCATTCAGTTCATTTTTCTGCTTTAACCCTTGATCTGGGTTTCTCCTTATAAAATTTACAAAGTGAAATTTTGAAACGGAAAACTATTCAACTTGAAATTAAAGAGCAATGTATCAAAAACTTTCTCCCTTATGGACTAAAAATCTGTCCCCTTTATAAAGAATAGTTTTATGTATAACTTAAAACTGAAAGTACTTTTTAAGTGATATATTTTAAAGGATTTTAAAATTACTAAGGAAAACATTGCTTTAACATAGTGGATGTAGTTGAATCCATCCAGAAGCAATTTTTAGCCATCCCCTCCATGCACAGCTGCATGCAAATTAATGAGAGAAGCTGTGTAAAGGGTTGGAACCCTTCCTCCCGCCCCCACCATCCTCGGTGTCCAGACTCGAAATCCGATTCTGGGGAGTTTCAAAGTCAAGGTCAAGGTTACGCAGCATGTGGCAGCAGCAACAAACTGGAGAGTCTGGTTGCTAGCTGACTCAGCTTCACAAGATCGCCATTCGAGGGGATTTAAATAAGGGAATTAAATTGACTAATGTTACTTTAAAACAGGTGTAGCTGTTCTGGTTTTGTTTTGGTGGTTAATGATGGTGGACAGTTTCATAAGGAAATAAGAATCTAGATGATTCGCCTTCAAAAAATATGTATATAAATGGTATGAAGTTAGTTATTAAAAGTGATTATTCGTTTTAGTATTAAAATTATCACAGGAGGGAATTTAATTTTTTAACGTGTGGAATAATGAACGTTAAAATACACTACGACCAAAGTCTTTTGTAAACTTAGTTTTACAGCAAGAGTCTTCATGTATAGCAGGTTAGCAGGAAAGCAAACTTCGAGTGTTTCACTTTTTACTCTTTGTGTATAAATTTACTCATATGGGTCAATGTTGAAATTCTATTTAAATTAATGCTATTATTAATAAAACAAAGATTGTTATTACAACGATTTAACCAAGTAAAAACCCTGCTTTAAATAGATAAACCTCTATTTGGTGTTAAATGTTAAATAACTAATTGCCCATAAAATAATAATCCGAGTTTTTTTAAATTAATGATTATGGGATATTGATACTAAAATTTACAACAAAAAATAATACAAATACCATTTGATATCATTCTTGTCTCTATTCGCTTGATTAATAATCTAGCATCATTTTTAATAAAAGTGAAAGTAATTAAAACGACTTCTAGGATGTGGTTAAGTTACTCTTTACTTTACGAGAAACTTTAGAGAAAATATTTATTTGGCTTCAAAATACTAGATAAGGATTCGGAGATAGTTTTTCCAAGTTTCCATTACTTTTTATGATTTTTTGTAAAAGCTGACTGCAGCTGTCCAGCGAGAGAAAGGAATTTTCTGTGTATTTCATCATTCTACTGTTTAAACACACCTGAATGTAAAAATGACGTCGCTGTCAATTGAAGGAGAATTTGCCTGGCACCAGTTCACGAATTATAAAACAATTTCCTTCCATTTATTCCCAGAACTTGGAAAACTCTCAATTTTCAACCCCGTTTCATTCTGGATTAATCTAATGATGTATCTTCAATCCTGAAGAACTATCGTTTGATGTATTTTACTTCTAAAAATTATTGAAGATTGGTTTTACTTCTAAAAAGCTGTTTTTTAAATTTAAACACTACAAATTAAGTATAAGAAATTTAAGGTATAAAGTATAGGAAATACACTCAACATCGTGATTGTGAAATTTTGCTTTTTATACCCGCACAACAAAAGAATAAGTCCGCATTTACGTGTATTTGAAGTAAATACTAATAAATTTAACTATTACAATGGATAATTGCAGTCAAATTTTTTTTATTCTTAATGTGTTCAGAATGGCCTAAAACCTCCAAAAAATTTTTTCATTTGCTTTTCAAAGCCCTAAATTTTAAGTTATTTTCAATTAAAAACAGCCTCTTTTGTGTCTGAGCTGAAACAGCTTGTGACCTGAAATGTGCTTTGTTCCACCCGCTTGTTGCTATAATCCATAGAGTTAGTACAGTGGAGTCCGCTTAATGTGATCGCATTTGTCCGAGACTAAACTGATAACATTATCCGATCGATAACAATAAGCGATCTCATATCAAAAAGCAGCAAACAGTGTCACTAGATTGTTTGCATTAAAATCAAAATCATGTAATCGAATCGTAATAAATGTATTCAAAACACTATTTTTAAACTAGGTAAAATTTTAAAGGGAAAATATAAGAGTAGTTCTATTAATAAAAGTAAAATAATCGCTTACTTTGTATTTTAATTTGTATAGAAAGGTCTTTCTTTTTTCCACTCCATTATATCCTTCCACTCCAATTAACCACTTATTTATTACATGATCTGAATTCCAGTGAACAAGGGAAAGTTCAAATCTCTTATCAGACATCTGCAAAACGTCGATCTTGGTGGTTTCTTTGACCAATCACAAGCATGGATTCGGACCCCCCCAAAAAACTGTTTTTTTTTTCAATAAATGCGAAATGTTTTCTTTTTCTTACCCATACTGAGTTTCAGAAAAAAGAAGCGCCAGATGCTCTTGTTTACTTGTAAAAATTGACCTTCAAAATGAAACTTGAACTCAAAAGCGGTCGTTTTAAAGGGGATATGGACAAATTTTGATAATACTAAGCGGAGTGATCATTCATAGTTGATCACATTAAACGAAGTATTTTACATTAAATTAAATAGGAATGATCGGGACCTGTTGATTTCGATAACATTATCCGATTGATAACATTAACCGTGATCACATTAAGCGGATTCGACTGTACAAATTTAGAGACAGATTGCTCTTCTCCGTAAAGCAACCCTGCATGTCGAAAACTGTCGAATTTGACCTTTAAAATACAGGTTTAAACTCATTTTAAGTGTTATAAGACAACAGTTAAGTTGAAACTGAAGAAACTGAATAAGTTACAGTTTCAAAATTAATTTTTTTATGCTAACCAGTGCTGTAGCTGGATTTTTTTGAGGGGTCTCATTAAATTATTATGTATTACTATTTTTTTTAGCTAGAAACAGAATTTTTTGTTGTGATAACGTTTTCCCAATGTCTCACTAGCTTCAACCTAATCGTGTTCTAAAAGTGAGGTGAGTCTCCTTTTTGAATCATAAAGAATGGTGCCAATATACCCATGGCACTTAATTTAAGAGGCGTATACAAGAAGGAGAGTCTCCTACTTGTATGCCTCTTAAATTAAGTGCCATTCAGTAAATTTTTGGTCGCCCTGAAAAGTTAAAAACATAGTTTTTTTAAACAATGTTCCCAATTATTGGGGGGACACGTCCCCCCCGGCGACGACGCCCGTGGCTCTAACTAGTTCTTTTTAGGGTGCTAATTTACGCATATTTTTACTCCATGGCTCTTTCCCGAACTAATTTTTAATATGATTTATTTATAGCTTATGAAAGCTTTCATTTGTTTGAAAAATACACAAAATCTGAAACAAAATCTTAAAAAAATAAGACTTTAAATCTCTCTATTCTAAAAAAAAGTTTTTGGTGAACGGTTTCCAGAGAAAGGCTTTTTAATTACTGATCCGTATAACACATATTTGGTATCAAACTGTCCGGATTCTTTTGAGGATGTGCAAAGTGCCTTTATAATTTCTTAAAAAAATCTCAATTTTAAAATATTTTCATTATTTTAGATTTCGGATAAGGTCGCAGTTACAAAGCAATAAACTATGAATTTTAAAACAATTGAAAACATATTTCACTGGTTTTTTAATATTCAAATAGATTAAATAATCATCTTTCTATTTATAACACGAATTTAAAAAATATATTTTGTGTTATTTTTAACAATATTTATATTTTTGTTGTTCAAAGGGTTTAATTGTTGTTCAAACGGTTTTCATTATATTTTAAACTTATTTATAATTAATTTATTTTTTATTTTTTTAAATAACAAATTAATATTTTTATATTTATCTTTGTAGTTGTGGCAACCTAATCATTACTATATTTACAATAAAATATACACTCGCTCTCGGAAATTTTGAATTTTGCATTTATTTTTATATCCTTTTGCAAGTATGTTTTTTAAGGTAATAAAATGTAACTCTTTATTTCATAATGACAAAACGCAAACAACTAAATAACACGGGTGAATGTTTTAGAAATAAGGATGAAAATGTTGGAAGTCTTGACATTCAGTGTCGTTGCTATGAAAATGACACAACTTCGAAGTTTGTTTCTCATGAAGATAAAATTCTAAATTTTCGCGATGTTTAAGATAATTACTACATTTTTAACAGTCAATCATTACAAATTTTAAGAAAGTTAAATTTATTCCTGAGATATTTCAATGCTTCCCTTAATGTATCTGTGAAAAAACATTACCTTAGGGAAATGGGTAAAAGAATGTTTACATTGCTTTGTTGTTAATTTTCTTGGGGTTCAATTCCGTTAAAGTTTCCGCTAAATATCGCCAATCTCTTTCGAACGCTCAATATTCAAATGTAAACCAATTTTTCTAATTTTTAATGATAAACTGAATAGTTATAGATCTAATTAAACACTTTAATCTATGAATTTGAAACAATTTAGCAATATTTATACTTTATAGTGTCCAAAAGAGATTAGTGATATTTAGCGGGAACTATAACGGAATTCAACCCCAAGAAAATTAACAACAGAGCAATGTAAACATTTTTTTACCCATTTCCCTAAGGTAATGTGTTTTTCACAGATACATTAAGGGAAGCACTGAAACATTAAGGGAAGGTTCATATTTAGCGGGAACTATATATGAACCTTTCTTGGAATTATAAAGCGATCCGCCAATTCATGTTACCATAAAGGAAATGATAAAATTCCACCACTGAATAAATATTCGCCATTTTTGAAAGAATACCACGGAGAAGTACTACCCCTGTGTTAAGAATGTTTTATAAAGTGAGTAAGTGCAGTGAGCTGGGTTTTGTGGGGAATTGTGAAGCGGTCCAAAAGTTACTGCGTCAGCAGTTAACGGGGGTTGGCGAGCGATAGCGAGCAGGGGGCGGTAGCCCCCTAGTGTTATAAAAAAGCAAAAAATCTAAATGTTGGAAAGAAATTCCCAGATGTGAATGGCTTCTTTACTTGGAATGGTAAAGCAATTCCAAGTAAGCAAAGCAATTGTAAAGCAAAGTTTTAGCAATTTAAATGTTCTCATTTAGAATGATCCTTTACACCAAAATTATCAGTTAAAAAACCTCAATGTCATATGTCATTCAAATAAACAAACATTTAAATGACTACCACTTTGTGAAATATAAATAGAAGTAATAAAACACATGAATATTAGAACTTGGTCAGGCTTAACAAGATATATACAGACGAATTAGCTAAAGAAACTTGATGCTTCATTTCAAAACGTTCAATTCTCTAGATTTGTCCATTTCCAATGAACGACAGATGAATGAAACACAGGTGTCCCCGACTTTTTAACGTCTGTTCCAGGACTACAATATCTGTATCCTGGGAAATGCAACGGCATTGGTTAAACTGAAAAAAAAAACGTTTTCAATTCATCCCGCATGATCTACAGACCTGGATTCTGGTTATTTGGGTACGAGTGTAAATGATATTGAATACGTAATGAACAACTTTTACCGACTTGAATAAATGTAGGGGAGAACTGGACAAAACAGGGATCTGGGCTTTATTCATTGATTTGGAGTGATATCTAAGCGAAAAATGCTACAACTATTTCCAGGTATTCTATTCCTGAGTAAAGCTTACCATTTTTAGCATCTGCAATATTGAGGTCCCGATTTGTCCGACTTTCCCCTTTGTGTTTTCTAATTGTTTAGACTGATTTTACGTGTTTTTAAGTGAACATCTACACGTTTTATATAGATAGAATTAAAATAATTTTAGGAGTAAAATAAATTTGGGAAAGTTACAGTTTGGTCTGTCTGGATTTGTTTAAACATCTAAAGACGTCCAGGGGAACTCTTAATATGCTACAAAATTACTTTTGAAACCTATTTTGAGAATCTATGGATAAAAATTATATTCATAGTATTTTATGAATGATCATTTTTTCAGTTGAGGCGTTCAGGCTAACTTCAGTGTAAAAAGCTGTCGTTGCGTTGTAGCTGCAAGCGCCTCAACAATTGATAAACTTTTTATTGCTATAAACAGACTGTACTACTGCTTTCCACAACAATTATCTTCAGTATTTCTAAAAATATATTCTATAAGAACAGGTAAATCTTTATACTGTTGAGTTGATATTCAGTTAAATGAACTAAAATGCCGAATGCTGATTATCCTAATGCAGCGGTTCTCAAACTGTGCTCCGCGGAGCCCTTAGGGCTCCGCCAAGCATTTCGAGGAGCTCCGCGAAGAAATTTGAAATAAATATGCTGATACAGTCGAATCCGCTTAATGTGATCACGGTTAATGTTATCAATCGGATAATGTTATCGAAATCAACAGGTCCCGATCATTCCTATTTAATTTAATGTAAAATACTTCGTTTAATGTGATCAACTATGAATGATCACTCCGCTTAGTATTATCAAAATTTGTCCATATCCCCTTTAAAACGACCGCTTTTGAGTTCAAGTTTCATTTTGAAGGTCAATTTTTACAAGTAAACAAGAGCATCTGGCGCTTCTTTTTTCTGAAACTCAGTATGGGTAAGAAAAAGAAAACATTTCGCATTTATTGAAAAAAAAAACAGTTTTTTGGGGGGGTCCGAATCCATGCTTGTGATTGGTCAAAGAAACCACCAAGATCGACGTTTTGCAGATGTCTGATAAGAGATTTGAACTTTCCCTTGTTCACTGGAATTCAGATCATGTAATAAATAAGTGGTTAATTGGAGTGGAAGGATATAATGGAGTGGAAAAAAGAAAGACCTTTCTATACAAATTAAAATACAAAGTAAGCGATTATTTTACTTTTATTAATAGAACTACTCTTATATTTTCCCTTTAAAATTTTACCTAGTTTAAAAATAGTGTTTTGAATACATTTATTACGATTCGATTACATGATTTTGATTTTAATGCAAACAATCTAGTGACACTGTTTGCTGCTTTTTGATATGAGATCGCTTATTGTTATCGATCGGATAATGTTATCAGTTTAGTCTCGGACAAATGCGATCACATTAAGCGGACTCCACTGTAATTTCGAATTTGCGTTGCTCTGAAATGTTTTATAAATAACTTTCTGTTAGGTGTTTCTTGTTAAGAACTTACTTTTGCTCCTTCCTAACCAAGTTTTTAGAGCTGTAAAATCATCCTTAAATGAAAGTGGATTTGGTGTGGAGCCTCCAATGAAGTGAGCTTTGTTGATTATAGTTTTTTTTCTGGTTTTTGTCTTTTTCAGGTCTTTTTTGAATTATCAAAACAAGTTAAAACCCTGTTTTTAGGGTCAAGTTTCCAAAACTTTTCTGGGGAAGGAACCCCCGGGATGGGGACGATTGGGCCGCCGGCCCGTTTCGGCACCAAATTTTTCTTCTTCTAATTTTTAAAAGAATTATGAAAGTTCTATTTACTTTCATTTTATTTCAGCCGCTGAAACGACCGCGCCCAAATGGCCCCGCGCCGAATAGTATTAGCACATCGAGTAACCCCGATCCCCCACTTCGAAAATTTATTACTCAGCACCTTTTTTATTAAGTTCAGAAAAATCATAATCCTACTTAAAAATGTATGTCCAAAATTCGGAGGTGATGTACCAAAACAAATTGAAAACCTGTTTTTAGAAGAGTCAAATTTCCAACCCCCCTTTATAGCATTTGGAACTTAATTACTCAAAGCGTTTCTTATATTAAGTTCTTTAAGATGCAAATTCTACCAAAAAAATTATAAAAAGCTACATTGATCCTATGTCATGGGAGGGGATAAGGAATGATTTTGGGCTCCTAGGTGTAAATAAATTTCTATATGTACCTCTGACGTATGGTCTAGCAGCCCGCAAAACAGCTCTCTATTTCAAAAGAAGTAACTTTTAGGAAAACAAAATTTGCAGATGTACAGATTTCTGTATGAATCCTTTTGTTCATGCATCTCGGGCATAATGATTAAAAAGTGATAGCTTTAATATTCAGAAATTTAAAACAAAGATTTACATTGTATCCAATGGTAAAATATAATTGGTTAAAAATATTCCATATATCCCGGGGTGTATATAGGAGGGGCGAGGGAGCCCTGCCTCCCCCCCGGAAATTCCGACTACCTATAACTAAACAAATTAAAACCATATTATTTAGGGTCAAATTTCCGAAATTCTTCTGGGGAGGACCCCCAAAACCCCCTATTATTGTCAATTTTTATAATAAGTTCGTTAAAATTAAAATCTTACCTAAAAATGAATGTCCAAAATTTGGACAATGATGTACCTAAAATGAGTTAAAAAAACTGTTTTTAAGGATCACATTTCACAAAACCTTCTGGGGAGGAAGGACCCCCAGACCCTCTCTTGGATCTTAATTAGTCACATTTTTTCTCACAAATAAATTATCTTAGATGCAAATTATACCTAAAAATGGTTTTAAAAGCTACTGTTAAATATGCATGGGAGGGGTTGAGGAATAATTTTGGACCCCTCCGGAAAGAAAATTCTATATACACTACTGCATTTATGCTTTTATTCTAGAAGCAATAGGTTTTATGTAATTTGCTTTTTATACCTTGAAAAATTTATTTCGGAAAACGGCTCCGCGAAGAATTTGTCCCTTGAAAAGGGCTCCGCGACATAAAAAGTTTGAGAACCCCTGTCTCCTAATGGAATATGTTGCTTTAATTATATCGAAATGCAAGTTCCAAGGTTAAATTGGTGGGTATTAATGGAGTGCTTTTAATATCATACTCCATTTCAGCTATGTGACATAAGATTTCCATTTCCTCATAAAGACTACAACCAAGTTCTCCAGTGTTCAGTGTTATAGAAATGACCACTACAACGGTCACTCTCTTTGTGGCCTTGACTGCGAAACCGAATAAACTTGAACTGTAGGTTTGAGGAATTCTCTTTCTTTCTATAACTGGGCGAGGGAAGCGAAAGCCGGTAAACAAATCGAAGGACAACTTCCAGGTTCTTTTTTAGCCGCTGCTTATCATTGTTCTCGGAGGAACTCCCTTTTATCCGGTCTTTTCGTACAGGATATTTATCGAGCGACTTTATCGCTGTCAAAATTTCCGGAGCAGAGTAGGGTAGTCGATGCTACCTTAAGTCAAACGCTTGGTTGGTTGATTGGAAGAGGTCAGACCCAGGCGCGAATTCAAGGGGGGCACTCCGGAAAGTGGCCCCTCCTTGGGCTGAAAAAAAGAAAGGAAAAAAAGGCCTAAAAAAGAGAAACAAGAAAGAGATTCTGAAAATCCAAAATATTTTAACTCTTTTCAAAAATGTTATTTTTCTTCTTTTTGCCCGTTTTTCTCTTCATTTTCCCTTTTTGGCCCAGAGAAGCACTTTTTAAAAAATTTAATTGATAATAATTTATTCACAAAACAAAAAAATACAATTACAAATGATTTCAATACAATTACTTTTCTCAGATTTTATCGTTTATTAAGTAAGCAATTGTGCTAATCAAAATTGCGTTATTTAGGGTATAATAATAGTTTTAGTAATCCCCCAAACAGTTTTATAAAAGAGGACCCCTATATCCTAATATCATCGTCTAAAACAATTTGCACTCGTAAAAGGGAATTAAAGGGGGTGTAAAAAGGTTTTGTCTATTAGCGTCCAAAGGAAGAAATAATTCTTAAAAAGTGCCCTGCTGGATCCGGTTAGAGCAGGGCCGTATCCAATGGGATTTTTGAGGTTCAACCCTTTCCCGAAATTTGGAAATAATTTTTTTACTGTTTTTTCCTTTTAAATTATGTAGTTTGCGAGAATCGGTCCCAAGGTTATAAATGTCAGATAACTATTTTTAAGGGTAAAATTCTAAAAATTTTCTGGGAGAACCCCTGACCTCACAATTTAACTAGCGATTGGCATTGTTTACACAAATTTATAAATTATGACCAGTACTCTTAATGAGGTATCTCAGAAAAATGTTGAGTCAACCCCCCTCTAAAAAAAGTTAGTTATGGTCCTGGGTCAGATGTAGTACATGCGAAATGTTGGCAGGTAAAGACTATTGCTGAGATGAGCTTCTCGTTCCTTTTACTAATAGGATTCAAAATTGAAGTAAAATCTTACTTAAATGGAAATACACAAAAATAAGGCAGAACTCTGAAAAAAATTTAAACTTCTAGATGTATCAAAGTGAAATCCCTATTTTTAGGGTGAAATTTCTGAAACTTTTCTGGGGGAGGACTCCCACATCCCCAATTTTTAATTGCACCTCTGTCGTTCACAATTTGCTCCATATCAAGTGCATCAAAATGCAAATTGTGCCAAAAAATTATCAAGATAAAAAGTATTTAAGAAGAAATGTTAAGAAAAAAGGGGGCCCAACATGAAGTTTCCCCGCCGGGGCCCACTGCTAGCCAGTCTGACCCTGTATGTCACGACAAGATTTTGAATTTAAGAATTTCCCTAGGAAATTATGTTACAACTGCAATTTATCCCTCATTACCAAAAAACCTAGTTAAAACTCTGTTTTTAGGAGTCCAATTCCAAAAATCTCTGGGGGAAGACTCCCTTCTTATTGTGGAGCTCATTGTTGCTCCCACAATCGAATACTTCGATATGCTCAGGTTCAAACCTTACTTCTTAATTTTCTAAAAGTTAATATAATCTCTTAATACAGTGGTGCCCAACCTACGGCCCGCGGGTCAAATGTGGCCTGCGAGGCTGATCCATGTGGCCCGCGGACTCGTAAAATCTTAAAACAAAACCACTTTCAGAAATCTTCCAAGAAAACCACGACATCGTGAGACATTATGGCATTTCCATCTAAAAAAGGTGATAAAAAAGGAATTCTTCAACATCCGGTAATAATTTTTTTTACTTCTCTGTTTTAGTTTTTTCTATATACGGGGAATTTCTATATACGGGCCATTGGATAAATATTTTTCAGTATCAGTTAGCCATTTGAATTCAGTTTATAAGGATATTTTTAGAACCTAACTTCGATAAGATGTCCGATCGTAAAAAGTTGAAGATTCACTCGAAATGCCGAAACTTTCAAGAAAAATGCACAAATTCATATTTCTTCATTCAGCAAGAAATTAAAACTTATGTAAGGAGACTGTGGCGCAGTGTTTAAAGAACACAATATCAAGAGACATTACGAAATGAAACAGATAATCATCTTAATTCAGTTTTAAGGATAAGTGTTACATATTTGGAGCTGAAATTACAAGAACTAGTATCCTCCAAACAGGTGCAAACTATACATTGAAAATGGATGTGTAATTTTTCTTCACGTTTAGAAAAATCCTTAAGAGTGTTTTTATGTGGCCCGCGATATAAATCTTCAAAAGCAAATTGGCCCTCGGGAAAAAAAAGGTTGGGCACCACTGTCTTAATACATGCATGCAATTTATTATTGTAAAAAAATAGTTGATGACGAAACCCACACATACGAATCTTAAGTCCTGTAGGGGGAGTAAGAGAAAATTAACTGAAGATGAGGTGGGTTAGAGTTTGTTTATAAAAAGTGGGTCGTGAAGGGTTGGCAAAAACCTGGGTTTTTTTTAAAAAAACCAAGTGGGTTGGGTTTTTTCAATAAAACCCTGAAAAAACCCCATACAAAACTGGGTTTTTTCGGAAAAAGTGTGTGTTTTTTTTCAAAATTAAGTGGTTTTCTCCAATAAAGTAAGTGTTTTTTTCATATTTTAGTGAGTTCTTTCTATGTTAAATGTGTTTGTCAAAATAATGTCAGTTTTTCCACAGTTAAGTGGGTTTTTTCAAAGTTTTTATACTTTGAAAAAACCTACTGAATTGTATAACACCCCTTATTTACTGAAACCTGGTTTAAATTTTGAAAAAAACCCACTTAAATTTAAAAAATATCCTAAACTTTGAAAAAAAAACATTCAATGTTGAAAGAAATCTATTCAACTTTGAAAAACCCACTGACA
Source organism: Tetragnatha versicolor (assembly GCA_024610705.1). Classification (NCBI taxonomy): domain Eukaryota; kingdom Metazoa; phylum Arthropoda; class Arachnida; order Araneae; family Tetragnathidae; genus Tetragnatha; species Tetragnatha versicolor. Next base: position 34,676,211 of record JANDEH010000001.1, on the reverse strand, counting down.
TTTTTAAAAAAATCTTCTTTATTTTTTATAACTAGTTTGAACTTTAAATGTCCTAAATTTTGAAAAAAACCCATTCAATAATGGAAAAACCCACTGAATAATGAAAGAACCTATATAACTTTAACTTTAAAAAAAGCTCCCTCAAATTGAAAAAACACCATTTAATTTTCAAAACCTAGTTTAAATTTTGAAAAAAAACATTAAAATTTGTTGTCCAAAATGTGGGTTTTTTCACATGGGTTTTTTTGAAAAACCCATTGGGTCCAATCCAGCCAATCCTGGTCGTGATGTTAAAAAGTTTCAGAACCCCTGCCATATACCTACCATATTCATTTCTTAGCGGTAGCGGCTTTTAAATTTTTCTAATGAAATATTTGTTAACTCTCTTATCAAATTGAAAAACCATTTGTGTACTTATGAAGACTAACTTATAATTGTTGAAGGAATCAGGGAACATATTCTTCTAAAAATATTACTGTGCAATTTATTATTTCTTTTGCTACCAATTTTTTTTTCTGCTTGCTTTATTGGTAATTGAAATATCTAGCAAAACATTTATTACTAAAGCAGCTAAAATAAAGATAGTTTGGGGGTCCCCTTTGATAATTTCCAAAATTATGATATTTTAATGTCAATATTTTCCAATGATACAAAGTTAAAAAACCTTTGATCTTTAAAACAAACCTAAACAAATGAATGTTGAAAAACAAATATAAGGGTTAAAGTAACTGGCAAGATATTTAGACCAGTGGGGTTCAACCCAGATTAAACCTTTTCTTTAATAAATATTGTTTTTAAGCCTGAAAATAATTAGTAAGACATATTTCTGTCTCTAAAAGAAAAACTTTATCTTTCTCTCTTATAAATAAGTTCCAATACACAAAAATGGGGGTTTAGGTAAAATACAAACATATTTTACTTAAAATATTTTAAGAATATCTAAAGCTATGGTGATAGAACCCATGTGTGTAGTCAGGATTTAATAAAAAAAGGAATACTTTATATTTCCAAACCAAACAGACATTTTTAGAAAAGTTTAATGCTAAAATAAAAGAAACATCTGGGACACTCAGTTGCACTTCAGATTAAAAAAAAACAATAAAAACAATATTGTTTATTTACAAAAATTAAATTCAAACAGGAATTAATACAACTGGATTACAATATTAGATAAATGCAAAAATGGGTACATAACAACAATGATTCACCTGAGGTAGTAAATACATTACGTGGATTAAAGAAAATGGAATGGAGTATCAAAAGAAAACTAGATTTTTTTAAAATATTTTTTAGTAAGTATTAGTTACATTTTGAATACTTGTGCGTCTGTCTTTTCTTTTAGAAAAAGATCTCAGTGAAAATTCTTTTAGCTTGAGAAAGAGATGATACTATTATAAAGGAAAAGTCAAGTAATATTATGTGGGTTTTTTTGAAAAAACATGAATGATCAAACTTATCTTTGATCACAATAGTGAAAGTAAAAAAAATAATGGAATGAAATTTTTTTCAACAGCTTAGCTATGATATTTTGAATTCACAGCTTGAAAAGTTTGTTACTCTTTATCTTTTTCATATTGGATGACTGAACCGAAGGTACATCTTTCCTTTTCAAATGACTATCAGAAATCTCACTAGTATCAGAGATGTCTTTATCAGGTTGATTGTGATTTTGAGTCTCTTTGTTGTTCTGAGCCTAAGAAAAGGATACATTATAAGAAAAATGATGATGTAAAAGTATGGAAACACAAATGCAACCCATAAGTATACAATACATATATTGCAGAAACATTTAATGATATTACCCAATTTAGGGTCTGATTCTTTAGGAGAAAACTAGTCTTAGTTTAGATACTTAGTTGTTCTTACTTTAAGCAGGTAACAACTGGATAATATTTTTATTCTTAAAAAAATTTACACTTATCCGAATTTTTGATTATTAAATGGGGTCTGGTCCCAATTGCGGACCTGGAAACAGTTGTAACCTTCCCCGAACCTAATACAATTTCCCCAAACCTTATGTATTGCTCCTATGGAGCTGGCAGGGGCTTCCCCCTGACCAGGTTCATAAGTTCGGGCACTTTTTCCAGATCCGCCCAATTGATTCGGATAATTGGAGTTCTACTGTACTAAGATAGAGTAAGCTTTTGATCATTAAAGACCATCAAATTATCTAAACTAAAACAATCTAAATTACATTTAAAAAACCTTGTTCAAAGTGAGTAAAACTTAATGCCTCTGTGACCCCATATCATGCTTTAGTTGCACAATATGGGGTCGCTCTCCTAGCCTATAACTAAGATCATACTGCAACTTCATATCATTTTTATGTCATGTATTACCTGAAATAGGAACTTGAGATGGAACTTGTAAATTGCAAAAGGACTAAATGGTGCAAAAAGACAGGCAAGTCTCTATTTTGTGTCAAAGTTTTATAGAAGCTGTAGCAATCATTTGTAATGTACCCTCTGATTTTTTGTAGTACCTTAAATAGTTTTTATTTCAGACAACTATTCTTTACAAAGCTGCCAAAGCATTGTCAGACTCAGAATATTGACTGTGGTAGTCAACTGTATACTGCTTAATACTTATATTTAAAGAAACACACATAAAATTAATAACTTAAAATTACTTACCTTGAGGTCTACACTGCTATCCTCTGTGGTTTCCTCTTTTTCTCTCTTCATGTCATTGATATCCCTTTGAAAAACAGCAAGTATGATTTTTAAATGATCAAACCCAATATAATCTGGACATAGCTGTTTAATAGGAGTCAATCTGCTGATATCTGAAAAAAAAACGCCATCCTTTGGTATCTTATCTCAGTATACTCATGATAAATTAGAATTGTCTTATTTTACAATCTTACTTCAATTTTCCTTGATTAAATGAGGGATTGTGGACAATAACAGGTAATAACAAAAATTAACAATCTTTTATACATGCTTCCTTCTTTAAAAAATAAAGAGGAAGTATTTTTTTACTTGTGATTAAAATCAAGTTAATATAGATTCCCAATATTAATATAATATTCTAATTAAGTCCACTGGTCCAAACAAAGCCAAAGCAGTTGCAGTTACATAAAGTAATGAAGGAGATTTTTGGTATTTTGGGGACATTTGAGTGCGTATTTCTTAAGAGTAGGTATAGTAACTATAGATATAGACTAGATAGTTCTATAGTAAGAGGCAGTTTAAAAAAATTAGTTGATCATGGGCTGAGATATAATTTTATTTACCATTAAATATAACTTTCCTTCTAATCTATCTTTAATTCTTTTTTTAACTTAGAGTAGGGAAATAAGTTTTTAAATTACAAATTAAAGTTGAAATGGTACTCTTTGACAAAAGCTTTAAAAAATTATAAATAAGTTAGGAGTGAAAATAAATTTCCAAAAACTGTTCTTTCTTACCAAAATTGATTGGTGGGGATGTAATTATTTTTTTCACAATGCCCAGCATTTCTTGAGTCACTCCAGTATCTTTCAGGCGAACAGGCAAACCAATTTTAATGGCTTCTGCTAGGTGACTAGCAATTGTGGATGGAGCTAATTTCCGTTCGTTCTGAACTTGTTCCACATCTTTACCTTCGATCTCAAACAAGGTATAAGTCATTTGTGCTGAGCTGTTCAGTTGGTAAATCAGGTGGTGATCAGATTTGTTAACAGTGGAATTCTTAAAATAAAACAAAAGTTATCAGAACACACATTTCAGAATCTTATGATGAAAGACTCAACTTAAATACACAACTTACTTGTGTTTTTTCACTTTTGTTGAAGACATCTTCCTTCATATTGTTTTCTTTACAAAAGGAAGAGACCAATTTAATCATTGGATCTCCAAATTTAGATATGCGAGCAGATGTGATGCCTTCAATTTGTGACATTGACTGAAGTGATGTTGGCCGATGTACAGCAATGTCCAAAAGATTCCTGTTGCTGAACACCATGTATGGTGCAATCCCATCATTGTCAGCTAGTGAATTTCTCAATGACATGAGTTGTTTATACAGATCCGCCTGAAAATTTAAAAAATGCATAAAAACATTACTAAGCAAAGCAATATATATTTTACAAAAAAAACCTTTGAAAATAATTTCTTGGAGGTTTTAATACAAATACACAAGATTTTGTTTCTTCTAGGAAATTGAGAAAAGATGTGGAATGAAATCAAATTCATGTTCTAAACCAATCATGGGCAAACTATGGCCTGCGGGCCAAGTGCGGCCCTTTGGGCTAGTTGATCCAGCCCACGACATGGTTTTGAATAATCCCTGCAATTACTCATAGGACAAAATTTTTGGAACGAATACGACACTACCATTTTCGTTTTGTTACCACTTGGTGACTTGTTATCGATCAAGACCAGGAAATTTTTAGCATGCCATTTAATGTGGATTGTGAATCTATCAAACCTGAATTGCAGCTCAAACTGATTGAGTTGCAATGTAAAACTGAATTAATCAACTATTTCTCAACGTTTCTAAAATTTAATTCAACAAGGCCTTGTCAAAATTAAGTATTCCAAACCTGAAATACCACACTCAGAAGATAATTGTTAATCAGCTTATCCTAGTTTCTACCAGATTCAGGGGTGCATCCAGGATTTTTTGCCAGGGGCTGTTTTTTAGAATTTTGTGAAAAACGGAATTGAATTTTGTGAAAAAAACTTTTGATTCTAAAATAAGATCCTATTTCTGTAAATATATTGATTTTTTAATAAAATTACACTTAGCGAATGCATATAGCTTGATTAAAGATCGTTTTTGGGAACCGGAACTTTGTGAAGAGGTTGTTTTTGAGGATCGGAATTTTGTGAAGGAGCCGTTTTTCAGGATCGGAATTTTGTGAAGGGGTCGTTCTTGAGGGTCGGAATTTTGTGAAGGGGCCGTTTTCGGATCCATTTCATTCTAGATGCACCCCTGAGATTATAAAAAACTTTTAGATTCTCATTTACAGTTTCATCTGTCACACGCGCCTTTATATTCTAACAAATAATCAATATTTGTAACTTTTTCTACGTTTATTACCATTATAGCATAAAATTTAAGTTGTGTATGATGTAAAAATCAACTTAACAAATTATCACTCATAAAAATTTCTTTTGTTCAATTTTTTTTCGGCCCACCTGAATAATTTTTCATTTTATCTGGCCCTATTCTTAAAAAGTTTGCCCACGTCTGTTCTAAGCACTAGAAGTCATTTAACTGCAAAAATTGGTCACTTTGACTTTCTTAACCTTTTACAGGCCAATGTTCCCAATTGGGAACATCGTGTTTGAAAATTCGTAAAAAAATAACTACTATCCGTATACTGCTGAAAATTTTACCATGTAAAGTTGAAAGATGACTTGATTTTTTGAAATTCAAACGAAGTTGCTATCTTTATGAGAAAAAAATACAAAAAATCTTAAAATAGACCATTTTTACGCTTTTTGATAGAGGTACACAAAATAATTCATGAAAAATCGAAATATTGTCCTAAGTTTCCAAAATTTGCAAAGGATATTAGAAAAGACTTACCTTAAATAGATATCCTCAGTATAATTAATAACTATTAAAAACACGCTTGTAGTAGATTGCGAAACATGCATGTTCCCAATTGGGAACATTGGCCTGTCGCCGCTATACACGGGAAACCCGAGTTTGTAGTATGGCGTAGTATTATAGAACTCAGTAGAACGGGAGTATTTCTTTTTCGTAAAGAATAAAAAGGTTATATAATTGCTTAAAGGGGAATCCCCTTTCAGAAAGGAAGTAGCTGTTTTTTTCAGTTTTGATTGTATATTTTTTTTCGTTTGAATCTACGATTTAATTCAGAGAAATGATGAATGTGTATAAACATTGAATAAGTCGGCTTCCAAAGTTAATAACTTTATCGCAGAGAATTTATGCTAGTAAAAAGAAAAGTTAGTAGCTTCACATGTCTGGTATTGTGTTATTTACTATACATAAGAAATACATTTCGAAAATATGGCATCCAAAATGCGTTTTGTATAAGATAATAAGGATACAATGTTCCAGACTTTATTTAGTAATGACCGTGAAATTTTCTTATAAATGTATTGATTACATTCAAAAACCAATTATTTCATTCATTATTCAAATGTCTAATCATTATTTTTGTACAAATTATTATAATCCATTTTAAATCCTATTTATAAATCTACAAAAATTTCAATAATTTTCTTGTGTGTAGTAAAATTAAAAAATGGCTTTCGATGATAGGAAAATTAAAATTAATTAAATTAAATTAAATCCCTCATATATATTTTAGTTGTTTTAGATATCCGAAATTTAACATTGTTTTTTAAGGCTAGTGTACAAAATTTACTTGCTTAAGATATAAAAGTTTGGTATTTTGCTTATGTGTCACATGAAATTGCCATTAAATTGTTTTCAAATTTCTGAAATTTCTATAAAATTACAGCTTAAACACAAAGATAAACTATAATTAAGGTTGATTTTGTTAACTGTTCCCCAAAATTTGGGTTTTATTTTATTTGTTTATCAATTGAGTCTACGCTTGTTTCCCCGGTCGAAGTATAGTCGGAAGTGGCCAATGTTCCCAATTGGGAACATGGTGAAAACCGCACTTAAAAATTTTTTACCGCCTTCATATTAATAATTTCTCTTAATTGAACCATTAGAAGGTATTTTATGTAAAAAAATTAATTAAAATATACCTGGATCATAATTCGGCCTGTAAAAGGTTAAGAACACCTTAATCAAAAATTGGGGGCATAAAATTCTTTAAAAACGCTTGTTTTATATTACTCCATCCATTTTAAATGCACAAGTGAAAAGTTTCCATAAGCTTGTACCATGTTTCTGGGAAGCAAAAACAAATTTGTTGACTTCCGGTTTTTAAGCTTTTAATAATGCGTGAAAATGCAATACTTTTTCTTTATTTTTAATAAATCAACAAGAATGTGTTTCCTGCATATTCAAACCAAGGTCTCCTCACATTTTCAATAGAAACACGAAATACAAAAAATTCTGTTTTTTAAAAGACCGAATTGGCAGAGGTCAAAATGACTCTTTTGGCAGTTCTAGATTGTTCAATGATTATTAAATTATGTAATTAAAATAAAAGCATGGAAACTTTTCAACCAAGTTACTTTTTAAGAACATGTTAAGTATCAGACTTGACATTTGACAATCTATTATAAGCAGAGATACAGCTTGATAAAGTAAAAAAAGTGTGGAAATGATCCCTTGGGCGCTTCTATTGTTAAGGCTTTTTTAACTTGCTTGCAAGATGTATATATGAATTTTACCAAAAAAAGTCAGCTTAAATTTAGATGGCAGAATCTAGTTGAGGAAAAATTTTTAAAGAAATATTTGAAGGTATAGATAAGTTTAAGAAACTTATCATCCATTAACTTTCATTAGCATAATGATACATGCAAAAGTTTTCAAACATTATACTTGAAAGTTAAGGGAAAATCAAATAAGGAAATGCCAATCATATAAAACCAAATCATAGGTGAAAAAGATACCTTTAGTTTTTCTTCAACTGGATCCAATTCCACTTCATCCTCAAGTTCTGGAAGAGGCTCCTGTAGCTCATCAGGGGATTTAGGTACCTTTTTAGATGAAGTCGGGATAGGAGAAAATGCTCTGAAATTTCAAAAACAAAAATTACGAATGGATGAGTGATTTAAATTAATGTAGCAATGGGATCTTGCAGCAGTTGTTGAGTGCAAGTTAGAAACATGAGGATGTGTGCTTTCCATATTTCCCATGAAAATCCTCCCAAGTTCCCATAAAAATCCTCATAAGTGGGATTCTAAAAAACTTGTTAGAAGTTTAGCAGAGTAAATAGAAACTTACGCTTTAGCAGCAGCAATAGATTCCAATCTAGCAGTGACTGCATCCTTAGCATCTTCCAAGTTTGTCATTTCTGTATTCATTTCTAGTATCAATGAAACATTTTCAGTTGAACTCCTATTCACTTTTTCAAGCCACTGCTTAGCTTTGGGAGTAACATTTACAGTAGACCCACTAAAACGTTTATTTGCCCCAAAGTTATTAGGTTTTTGTTCTTGAAGATATTTTTCGCATAACAACAAACGGCCTAGAAACCAAGAAATATTTTAAGTTAGGTATTACAAATACTAGTAATAATGCAAAGATACAAATAAATTTATGAATAGGCTTCAAGTTAACAATCAATCAGGACACTATCTTAAACATTCCACAAATTTTCAGCTTGATATTTTGAAAACGCCTACCTATATTTTAATACAGCAAAGCATTAATTGAATAAAAATTGATTTTAATTTTTTTACTTTAAATTTTTTGGCGTTGTCTTTTAAAATGCACATTTTTTAAACAATTTGGGGTGAAAATGAATACAATCGAACACTTGGTTCAGTCGCTATACTTGAAAATGCAATCCAAGATGGCGGTGGTTTATTTTTCAAAATGGCAGATTTTTCGCAAGATAGATTTTTTAGGAATTTTAGGATATCAAATAGAACAGGGGTTCCCAACCTTTTTGCACCTGCGTACCACTTTGAATTTTTGAGAAATTTTGGCGTACCACCAGACTTAAATATTTTAATAAACGTACAATAATTACTCTTCTTAAAGTGTTCAAAGGCTTTTTGAATTTAATTCCTGAGAAAACTTCATATTTAATGGTTAAATATTTGTTTATTAATAACATGCTTATAAATAAAAAATTAGTACAAACACAGCCAAAAATTAATCATTCATAGAAAATATACTTTTATAGTCTTTAGTGCGAAATTTGTTGTTTGCCTGTGATTAAAATATCAACATTAGGAGTAATGGAACTTATCTTCACTCTTAAGTCCTCTTCAACACTTATTATGCTTCTATGTTTATTTTTTATGTACAAGAGTCCAGAAAATCCACTTGTAACAAATGGCATCAAAAATAGCAGAGCTTGCCGGAAGATCAAAGGGTACTCGGTTTTACATCAGATCCAGAAGTTAATTAAAGATTTCTTTTTAAAATAATCTTTCATGGAACTATCTTCTATCTTCTGTTCCCCATTGGACTGTCCTCGCTTTACATATATCGCTTTGACTCAAGCGTACCACCTGAAACGTTCCCGCGTACCACCAGTGGTACGCGTACCACCGGTTGGGAACCCCTGAAATAGAACACTATCCTCTACATTTCCACCAAATTTCAGCTTTTTATATTGAATGTCTGGGTCAATGTCTAATTTGCTTCCATTATTAGTGCAGCATCTTTTGCCATGTTGCTTTTTAATGTTGTAAGAATGCATATTTTTCTCAAGAAACTTTTTTACTAAGCAACTATGTTTTAAACCATGAACATTAGAAATATTTTTTGTTAAAGAAGTTTGTTTTAAGGAAAGAAAGAAAAAAGAAAAAACATTTAAAGCCCTTTATAAAAGAATGGTCACAAATATCATTCATAATTGAATACTACAAACTTACCTAAAGCTTTCCACCACTGTTCACTACGGTGCCTAAAAATTATATAACAAAATATAATTTTATCATATTACGAAAATGCTTAATGTAATACAATTTTAATAAACAGAATAATCTAGTAAGATTTAGAAAGAAATAATACAAACTAAAATATTTAAATGTCACAAGAGTAAAAAAGAAACAAAAATACTTATAATACTCAAAAGGATGTTATAATTAATGCTTACTTTCCTTTTCCATAACTCTTAGATTTTTTCATGGCATCTGTAATTCTTTGATTAGCCTGAAAATAAATCATTGATATGAGAACATTAAATATGATAAAGAAAATACTTTAAAGACACCTTCCAAAAATCTTAGGTTTCAATCAAAACTTTACGCAAATTGAATAATATCACTATTTTATTATTAAGCCATTTTTTAATTCAGATTTCCAGTTGAGTCTTACTTTAACAGGTTTTCTACAAAACAGCTTATAGATGTGAGGATAAGTATACAATAAACTTTAAATAGATTAAAAATGATGCAATAATAATATATTTTATAATAAGATTTTTTCTATTTCAAATATCAATAGTCATAAGGACAGTAGAACTTGCTTTGGGTAAGTTTGTAACAGAGATACTATACAAAAAGTGTATTTCTTTTTAGTTATAAAAACTTACTGATCCTCTAACAATGTAAACAGGAATTGTAAGACCATACATTCCACCAGTGCCCTAAAACAAAATTTCATTAAGTGCATTCATTAACACAAAACTGTTTATTTTTAAACTAAAGTAAGAAGGAGTAAACTTACCATAATAGCTTCGAATAGCATTTTTGCTTCAGCTGAAAAGTCTTTCTTTCCATCTTGATCTTGCTGTGATACACCATTAACATTTGATAGTTTAGATCTTTTTAACCTGTAGCAGAAAAAAGTATAATGAAAACATAAATACACACACAAGTATTCATCAAATGAAATTTTAAAAAATTGACTGTAGCTTTAGACCCCCTTCCCTTCTCAGCACAGCTCTCACACATGATGAATATTTGTTTCCTATTTGCTCACATGTGAGAATCGAGCTGGTAGTATTTAATTGTCATGTTCCTATATGATTTAGAAATCAAAAAATGAAGTCACATGTTGTTAATACACTCTTTTTTTGTACAATTTTCTTGAATTTTCTTTTCATAAAATTCATTCATTACTTACATTAGTATTTTACTTTAAAAATATAACAGTATCGTATAGAGCAGGGGTCGGCAACTGGCGGACCGCGGTCCGCATCCGGACCGCATGAAGTTATTTCCTGGACCGCCATACCGTTTTGAAAATAATTAATTTGTATTCTTACGCTACAAATATTAACTTTAACATGCTTTTTAAGGGTCTAATTTGAAAAAAATTTCCTGGGGGGAGCCCCCAGACCCCCATTTTAATGTTATTACTTCTAACCATATTAAATTTAACAATTTTACTAAGCAGGTAGCATACTCAAATTACATCTTTGTAAAAATTTATGTGCAACTGAAGATAACAATTTAAACTAGTAAAAGTAGCCTATTTTTTCTCCGGACCCCGATGAAAAATTTTCAAAATTATTTGGACCCCAAGTAAAATTACTTGCCGACCCCTGGTATAGAGTGTTAAGTGGAAAAGGTACTACAAAGGTAATAAACAACTTTATTTCCAAAAAGCATTGTAGTAATTTCTTTACCACAGTTTTTTGGGTTCTCATGTATTATCCTATGGACAGTGCTGTTGAATCCAAAAACGTTAGCAAACCACATTAACTGTTCATTAGCTGTGCCACTGAGTTTGACAGTCGATGGGATAATAGGTAAGTACCACTTTTTGCATAGTATCTACAAATTAAATATTTCCACGAAAATTTGATTTTAGCTAAAACTTCAAATGCATTTACTTTTTCTTGCAATTGTCACAACATTTATCAGACAGTTTATAATTTTGGACGTCAGGTCCTGCAAAATGAGACAAAAGCATTTGCCGTCTACACTGGGTGGTGTTGAGATATTGCTGCATCTTAGAAATCATGTCAGATCTGTGTTGGTAAAACTCATCGGATTTACAATCTTTCAGGAAAAATCTGCAAAGGAAATATTTTGAAAGAGTCATTTTTTGTACAGTTTGTTAGCTTACAAGATTTGTTTGAAAATACTCGAGAAACTAACTTTGACATCATAAAGTCAGCATTTGAGTATAGAACCTGGCAAATACTTGGCAAGCCATCTCGTCCAGCTCTTCCTATTTCTTGATAGTAAGCTTCTATATCTTTTGGAGCTAAAGAGATTTTAAAGTTTAAAAAGTGTTTATGGAATCTATAAAATGAAACTAGCCTGCGGAATAGTAAATAAGTTCGCATTTTTAGCAAAAGAAACAGCGTCATTTCTAATAAAGCTTATATACTTAACTAACAGGGTGTTTCAAATAGAGTGTAACAATGGATGGGCTGTCCTATAATATTTCCTGACACATACTTCCAATTGTAAATTTTCATTGAAAGAAGTGAAAAATTTGATGATACAATATGTAACTCTATGGGGGTATGTTTCAGAAGATGCAGAAAATAACTTTTTATTTGGCTTCTGCCAGATTAAAAACCCCAATTAAAAATTTACTTTATTCATCCCTTAATAAGATACAAAAAAATTACTTTCTAGATCTTCAAAAAACACTAAGATATTAAAAGCTAAAATTCATGACTTACACCAATTTGTAGCATCCTTTTTGAGAGCAAACTACAAAAAATCTATTTATGACCACCCCATTTAAAATTTAAATATGTATATCTCAGTGAGTTTTGAAGATATCAAGATAAAACTTTTGGTATCCTTTTTAGAAAATAATACAAAATATCTAACTGATTGGGGTTTTTAATCCACAGGGACTATATGCAAAGTTATTTTCTGCATCTAGTACCCCCATGAAGAAATAGACTAGTACCCCTAAAAATAGATCACCCCATGGAGTTGAAACTGGTCTCATCTTAATTTTCATCTCGTTAAATGAAAATTTGTCTAAGGCAGTGTTTCCCAACCTTTTTTTGTCCACGCCCCACCAAAGCCTTTCTAAATTTTCCATGCCCCCCATGTAAGATTACACATTTTTTTACACTCAAAATGTAATATTAAATTTAAAAACTAGTGAGTTAATTTTCAAAACCCAAAATGCAAAACTGAATTTTAAATACAAAATAATTTTAATGAATTAACTTTTCATATAATTTAAATACATAACAACAGAGTTGTAGCCAGGCTTTAGTTTCGGGGGGTGTGCTCAAAATTTTGAGGTACTCCCTTACCAAGTACTTTTGTGTTTAAAGTTTTAAATGACTCAACAAGTAAAATTTTTTTGGGGGGGTCTGGGGGTTCCTCTCCCACAATATTTTAGAAATTTTCTCCCTTAAAAATTGTGTTTTAGTTCATTTTGAGAGCATTAAGATTACACCCAAAGAACCCCACTCATTGTAAGTGGCAGAATTTACAGGAAACAATCCTATCAAATAATGAAAGTGAGAAACATAAACGACTAAGTTATAAGGGGTGTCTGAGGGTCCTCCCCCTGAAAATTTTCGGAATTCCTCCAATCTGGGGGGCAATTTGGATAAAAATTTTCAAATTGCCCCCTTAGAAAGTCAAATTGCCCACCGGTGGGGCGTGCGCCCCACGTTGGGAAACACTGGTCTAAGGGAAGTATTTAAGGAAGGTCTATTTGAAACACCCTGTTAACAAAAACTTCTTACTTAACTTATACAAGAACTTACCACCATAGTGAATTATTCTTCTCACATCTGGTTTATCGATTCCCATTCCAAATGCCACAGTTGCAGCAATAACCTATAAGATTTTAACAAAAGAATATACATGACTAGTTAACTTCAAACTAAAACTCATGAGTAAATAAGTAAGAGTTCAGAGTGTTTTCAATCTGTAGCTACTGAAAATATTTCAAGAGTTAAGAAAAACTCTTACTTCAACTTTATCATACACAAAGTCTTTGTGAGCTTCTTTTCTTTGTTCTGGGCTTAAGCCGGCGTGATACTTCTGGCATCGAATATTCATGCCTGCAAAATACAATTGTAAAATGTTACAACCCAGTAAAAATTAAGAAAGGGGAAAACAATTTTGTGAAAAGTAACAAATTGTAAATATTTTTTTTGTCAGCTCATGGTTTTCTAACTCCCTTTAAAAACAAGAACATCCTTCAACTAGAAAATATCAGCTCACTATTTCTTATCTATTAAATTGTCTATTTGGTTTTTCTTACCGATGGGGTCTTAGTTCAAATTTAATTATATCCTGCCAGCAAACTTAGATGATGCTATGTGTGCATGGTACTGTTATAATAGTCATTACTAGTCTTCTTGTTAATACAATAGACGAATAGACCCTCTTTATAACGACCCCTTTGTTACAATGACTGGTAGTTAAAGTATCGATTATCTTCTCATAGGAATATTCTAGTAAACCCATACACAAGTTTTTCGTTTCAGTGACCCAAATTTCAGTCACATAATTCATAAAAATCTGCTTAATAAGAGACTGGAACAGAAGAGAAGATATATTGGAAATATTTCTGAATTATACCCCAAATAATCATGTTCTTAATGATTAGGAATGTGCACAGTGATTTTGTTGAGAGTGCATTATTTGGTGTATCCATATTATATTATATACCTGCAAGGGGTCCTTATATCTGTTTTACTGTAGTAAATGTTTGGTGTTTCTTTAACTTATTGATCTGATTGGTAAGCATAGTTTATTCATTTTTAACCAACACCCCATTTATTCCATGTTACTTATGAACTAAGTACTTATTTACCAACTTATAACCCGACGGCCATGAGAAAATCTTTTTTGACATTGTACAATATTGTGGCGATTTTCATGGAAACCAGTTAGCTCAATTTTGGGGGTTGATGGAAGTTAATATACACTGAAAAATGTTTAGTGCAAAGTCTGTTTGAATATCATTTACTAATCAACTTTTTAAAGTTTTGTTTTTTAGGTAAAGTTTTCTTGTGGCGGCCAACTATACTTTGTTAGTACTTAAATTACTAAAGAACTTAGCAGCAAAATTTGAATGTAGTTGAAAATATACTCCTGTTCATAAAAAATGCAACACCATGAAGGACTTGTTAGATTTTGATGAAATTTACACAGAAAGTGATATTTGTGGATGCAAATAAATGATAAAATTTTCAGAACAAAGGAATAAAATTAAATATCGAAAATCGGTATTTAATGTCTTCCATACGCACTGCAATGAGAGCCTCTATACGACAGGTCGTCGAATCAAACAGATTGAAATTTTGACTGAGGAGGGGATTTTCATCAAAGATTCATCCCAAACCCAAAGTTAGCCAATATTGGTAACATAACACGCATTTTGAGTATGAGGACAAACCAACGAAATTTTAGTCAAGCTCCATATGTGAAATTTTGGATGAAGAAATCTGTCGAGAAATAAACTGTTTTTATTGGATGTAATGGAAGTTTGGAACATTCCAAAAAACATGTGTACGGGATTTGTTCTGATGAATTACAGCTTCAGGATCGCTTTAAATTTAGGGTATAACTTTTGGCTCCAAACAATTTTAGAATTTTTTTTAAGAAATGAGATTGCCCTCATTTTTTATCTAATGAGGTTGCCCATGGTACCCAATAGTGCTCCAGGTCAAAAAACTTAACTTCTTTGCCACAGACTCAAGATAAAACACTCCAAAAATGGCGATTTTCGGCATAGCGTCCAAACCCAATTTAGGTGTCATGTTAACCCAAATTGAAGGGGGATTTGTTTAAAAGGACCATTTTTTATCAGTAATCATGCGAAACTATTTTTTTCTGGATCCCATGGTAGCTCTATGCACAGATGGAATTCCATCAATGGAGCGCTGTAAAGAAAACGATATTTGGTGAGTCTGGCTACAATGACGACCGATTAACTGATAGAGCAGACAATGATAGACCTGTAGCAGTATTCTAACAATTTGAAACATGTCGATAAGTCACTTAGTGATCCGGCACTGCCATGCGAATGAAGTCTCTTTCATCCCGTGCTGACGTGACTATGAGGGGTCCAGAACCCAATTTTCAACTCGCCTTACCATCTTTGGACCTCTGCTCTCAAACTCATATCACTATTGTCCTGTTTCCATTCATCTGAGCAGCTGTAAAATAGTGTGAAAAACACCCTTCCTGGAGGCCTAAGATTAATCCTCTTTTAAACTCGGTTAAATGTTCTTATGACATCCTTTAAGGTCTAAGGGGTATAATGACATCTAATGACAAGATAATCAACGGCAGACAATCTTCTTACAACTCCTTAACGTCCCGTTACAGCCCCCCATATTTACGACTAAATCAGTGGTTGAGAAGACACTGCTCAGCTCACGCATGCGCTGTAGCTCTGAATTTCTTATCATTTGATAAGCAAACCATAATGAACATACCCTGAAAATTTCAAGTTGATCGGAAAATTATTTCTTGGTGTTGCATTTTTTATGAACAGGAGTATAGAAAATTTCATAAAATTATAATCTAATGAGTGAAAAAATGGAACCTCATTACGAAATTTTACCACAGTAGCCATCTTTAAATGGCAAAATTTTACCTGACAGTTTCTGGTGAATATTTTCAGTCATAGCTCTTGTAGGACAGTATATGATAGTAGGACCAGAAAATCCAAGTTTTCCATTTGTTTTCGTCATGATTCGTAAAATATCATTCTCAAATGATGGACTTTTCATGCAGACTTCTAAGAATAAATTTGGTCTGAAAAAATACACATAAAATGTTTTAACAACCAAACAGCTAATGGTATCTAGATTCAATGTTATATATAGTATTGAAAAATAGATTCTTATAAAGAATACCTATCAAAACTGGAAACAACTCTGAGAGGGTTTTTCAACTGTAGAGAGCTACAGATATCATCTTGTACAGTAGGAGTAGCAGTAGCTGTCACAGCAATAAAGGGAACCTTTAAAGAAATACTTTAAGCACATAAATTGAGAAAAACTAAAATTTAATAAATTACTTAGTAATAGAATTAATTACATGGTTGAAACTGGAGCGTAAGGATCCCAGCTTTCTGTACTCTGAACGAAAATCATGCCCCCAATGTGAGACGCAGTGAGACTCATCAATAGCAAACAAGGAAATTCCTATATAAATTATAAAACAAAAGACAAAACCATATAAGTGTTTTCTGAATCTATAAATTTTTAAGGAATCTAAAACACATTGCCATTGTACATGAAAGTTTTTACTTTAAAAATAAAGTTGACCTAAGCAACTGATAATTCTTCTACTTTTATAAAAACATTAGAAAATAGTCCATTTATTTATCAAAAACAATTCTGCAAAATCACATAGTTGTATGAATTTGAGTTGGCTTGTGAGCTTATGATATTCAAGTCTGCCAAATACAATAGAGTACAAAATTAAAGTTCATTAAATGGGAAATTTTAAATACCACCACCTTACACAGTTAGAGTTATTGCACCTCTCCTCTTTAAAAATTTAGCCCTGCAATCAACTACTTATTTAGTTGTATCAAAAATCTAGTAATAACATGGAAACTAAATTTAAAGGTTGGTACTAAATATTTTTTAAATTATTAATTCATAATCAAAGTATTTTAAATTTTTATATTTCTAAAACACATACCTATATTTTTATTCAATGCTTTTAGTAAACTATCTCCATTATTAGTTCCAACAAATTCAGGAGTCATATAAATAACCTTATATTTGCCACTGAAACAAAAAGTTTTTTTCAGAAAGTCACCATAAAAAGGTAATTACTCTACTTAAACAAAATTCAAGCCTTTTCAGTACATCTGAAGTAATCATCATACAATCCCCTGAAGTAATCCAAAAACAAACTTTAATCTATGCTGGTTTTTGTCAAAATATTCCCTAATTTCTAATTTTTAAGTTTTGACATCCTTAGGTTAAATCAGCGTTTGAAATTGAGGAGGTCAGCTGATCCGAGTTCATTGAAAAACGGCTCGGACCACTACGGTCAGAAAATTGAATAAATACAATAAAATAATTTATGTTTATTGACTCTATGAGGTGTCTAAGATAATTACATACCTAAAAGAAATATTTAATAACATTTTTGTTTTCTTTCTATTCATAAGTTTTCCTGCAATGCAGCTGACCAAAAATCTGCATCCAAACATCAGGAACTTCTAGGGTAGGGGTTTCTTAAATTTAGGGGACCAGGGAAGGAAGAAACCAGTTTCACCCATTACATTATTTGCTTTTGATATAGAATGGGAACTGAGCTGAGAAAGTGAACTGAGACAACTTCAGTAACAAAGTAATAACTCACAGCATAGCAAGATTACAACCCGTCGCATGAGGTGGGATAGTTACGAAAATGTGCCACTTCATGTTGGGCGAATGACATGCGACAGCGACCAGTAGGGGTTGAAAAATTGTGGACTAGTCAATTTGGTTCAGGACCAGTAAGATTGATAAAGCACTGGTCTACAGGACCAGTGTATTTTTTCCGCAATTTCTAATGCTGGAAATTAATAGCATAACTGGCTCACTCGACCAATGGCAAGTTATTTCAACCCTCAATAGATGGGGTATTTATAGAATATTTTGTAATTGTGGCTTATCTTACATTGGACAGACCAGATGCGCCCTAAAATTTAGATTAAAAGAACATATTAATTATGTTAAAAACAAGAACTCGACAAATCAGCCATAGCCCAGCATGTTTGGGAAAACGACCATACATTTAACTTTTCTTCCCCTACCATTATTAAAAACTAATTCAACTCTTGACCTCGATTTTTATGAAAGTTATTGCATTAATCACTTCTCAAATTATCTTGTAAATGTCCTGTCAAATGACCCTTTTTCTCTCAAATCTAGATGTGTTGATTCACCTATATATTTTTTCAGTTTCCCCATGTGTTTGTTGGTTCCCTGTAACTTTCTTTATTGCTGTATCCTATATTATACACTGATAGTCATGTTTACATTGTCATACTTACATCTTCACACTGACAAAGAGGATCCAGGCATCCTCGAAACATGTGTCTTTGTTTTAGATTTTTTGAATCTTTTAAATTAATGTGCATAATAAACGTTGTCTATATTGTATTTTCAAGTTACTAGTCTCTCTATTCTAAAAAAAAGTTTTTAGTGAACGGTTTCCAGAGAAAGGCTTTTTAATTACAGAACCGAATGACACATATATAGTATCAAAATGTCCGGATTCTTTCCGGATTTCCGAGTAGGCCCTTCGATTTTTCAAAAAAATTCTCAATTTTAAAATATTTCCATTTTTTTAGATAACGGATAAGGTCGCAGTTACAAAGCAAGTACTGTCAATCAAATTATTATGCATCTAATCACAACGACCGATTGACGCTATATTTTAAGATGAAACAAATTTTTTCACCTTTTAAAAAAATACTTTCTTGATGAAATATCACTCAAAGACTGGTAAAAACAAATTCTAAAAACTTACATGTACCATTTTATACTAAAATTTCACACTTTTTGTCCAATATTTATAATTTTTAGTCTGATTTTATCGAAATTTGTTGTAAACATAGAGTGATGTTTTGTCTCTTATATTTTCAATTGCTTAAACGGTATTGTTTAACAAGTCTGGGTTTTAAAAAAATATGAATGATAAACACTAGGCATATTATACTAACGAGTTACTTTAAAATAATGGTTTACTTTGGTCCGAATACAGATAAACTATTAGAATTAGTTATTTTATAATCATAGATTAAAAATAATTAAGATGAATATTTTTAAAAGCATTTCTTTTAAATTTTTGATAAGTTCGAGTTAATATATATATATATTCAAACTTTTAAGGGAGATTTATTCATGGAGATGATTTGGTGACGTATTTTTGGAAAGTTGGTTGACATTTTTTTCTGTAAATAGTTTAATTGTTTTATAAAGTGTATTAAGTTCAGCGATTCGGAATTTGTTGGAATTGCTTCGCAATTCCAAAAGGACCTGCGTCAGCAGTTAACGGGGGTTGGTGAGCGATAGCGAGCAGGGGGCGGTAGCTCCCTAGTGTTTTAAATATAAGTTTTACATTATAATGGTCTTTTAATAACAGTCACAAAGTTACATTGACCAATTTAGAAAAAATTTAAACAAGAGAAGCTTTCTGCATTTAAATGAGTTTTTAGTTTATTCATGAGATTTTATGTCTAATCTTCCTATGTGATTTATAATAAAATCCACATTGCAGAGAAAAGAATACCTCCCCACTGTTATTTATGAATGAAATTGAATTGTAAAAACAGTATTATTAAAAACATTATAAATATGTTAAAAACAGAACTTACAGTAAAACGTCTGCTTCAACTTTGGCTTTTTGGGATTGAGCAGAGCCAAGAAAGCATGCAGGTATATTTGCAACACTGTAAAAGATCAATAACATGTTTATATAAATATGATTTCATTCAAAAACAGGAACAAAAATAATGCATTATCCATATTAACTAACATAAATTACCCAATATGTGCAGCAATCTATATGCAACTTGAAAATAACCATATTTACACACAAACCTTTCAACTTAATAGGGATTCATCAGTTTACAAGTGAGCCCCTTTCAGTTTTTATTATCAAACCAAAGATTATAAGCAATGGAATAAGGCTTTAAATCTCGCTGAAACTTCTCTAAAGGAATAGGGCTTTTGACCTTTTCTTTTTCAACTTCTAAAGAGCTAAAAGTGTACGTAGAAATTTATGGGATTTGATTTTAAGATTTGGCTAGACCTGCCCTCGGTAGTTGCAAACTTCTATAGAACTTGTTGCTGTTTCTTATGCCACTTGGAATATCCAAGCTCCGTCCGCAGAGCGTACAGGATTAAGGCAAAGGGGGTGCTGCTCCTGAGGAGAGTGCCCTATGAATGGCAGGAGTACGACTTAAGCCTCAGGTGATAGATGCTGCCACTATCTATCGCCACCTCCACAATTTTGACATGTCTCTGAAGGGGAGGGAAATTGTCTATAGAACTTGAAAAGAATGAAAAGATAACTACATCCTTAAGAGGCCAAAAATGTTGCTTTTCAATAAACCAAATTGAATTTCCAAAGATAGTATTTTATCAGAATAAAAGTATCAATGAGATGAATCATTTTCAACATTTTCAAGCATACCATCTTAATGGGTAGGTAACAAAAAATAAGAGAGAGCAGAAATCTCTTGTGAAATGTGTTTACAAGTGAAAAAAAATTTTAGAATTTTTTTCTAGTACTGAATGAAGTTAGAAAGTTTTTCAGAATGGAACTGGCATCTGCAAATAATGTCTTTTTTACCTTCTAATTGAATCGTCTAGTTTCAAAACCAGGTAGATCCATTTTGGCACAGCTTCAGTAAGAGTCGACGCGGTCGCCAAATGGAAGACAAGTTGGCGCTATGTCACGGGCGGTCACCCGTTCCGGCCGCCATGTTTTACCACGACTCAAATGATAACACTTAAGTAAGTTACGAAATATAATTTTGTTCTTATTTTTAAATTAGATGATTACCGGGGATCGAAATATGTATCTCCCGCATGCAGAGCGTGCACCATACCGCAGAGCCAGCGGAATATACTGAAATCGTAATAACGTCTTATATCATCCTTTTTCTTTGGTTAATCTTCATTTGAGTCGTGGTAAAACATGGCGGCTGGAACGGTAACCGGCCGTGATATAGCGCCAACTAGTCTTCGATTTGGCGACCGCGAATCGGTCGCCAAATGGTCAACCCTTTTATCAAAGCTGTGTCAAAATGGATCTACCTGGTTTTGAAACTAGACGACTCAATTAACTGTTACTCTTTTAGGTTAATTATATATTTTTTTTAAATTACCAACAGTTAATTTCTTTGATTTTTTTCATCCCTCTAAGTTTAATTGAAAATTCATTTTCTATATTTATAAAAAATGTTAAAATAAAAGCTGCTTATGATTCTTCATAACAAAATTACATTTATTATTTTCCTTAATTTTTCTCATTAATTTATCTTTTTTAAGCAAATTATTCACTGAATCAATATGCCTCAAGCTTAATTTGGCCCTCATACAGAACATCATCTAGGGTTAAAAACAGAGGGTCATATGTAATAAAATAGAAATTTAGGGTAAGTTCATTTGGTCTGGATGAAAAAAATATAAAGCTTTAGATATTCTAAGCAAATAAATCTTACTTGAGTGACATAACTTGGTCTTCCATTAAAGATATTAAAGGTGAAATCACAATAACTGGTTTGTTTAAATAAACAGCTGGATATTGATAACATAAACTTTTTCCATAACCTAAAAAATTTTTTTAAAATCATAAAAATATTTATCTGAAATAGGTAAACTATGATTTACATGATGAGTGAAATGATTTTTTATAAGCTTTGAAAAATTTAAGCCTCAAATAGCATCTAACATACTAATCAGATCCATCTATAAATGAATGGATAAAAAAAAGCGAAAGTCGCCCAATTAAAAAACTCAGGGTGGCGAAAATTGTAAGGCCCAGATGAGTTTTTCAGATTTTTTCCTTCAATAAGAAAAATCTATTAAAAACAAGCTGTGTTATACCTAGTCTATATGCAACTTTTGCACAAGCTTTTTGATAGGATGATTTTTCCTTTTATAAATAAAACACATAAATAAATATTTTAGTACTACAAACACTTGTTTAAATAGTTTTAATGCTTTATATCAGAGATTCCCAAACTGTGGGTCACAAGATTATTAGATTCTTTCAAATTTCTTAGATTCTGTTTATAAAAATTATATTGGGTTGTGATGTTCAAAGGTTTGGAAACCCCTACTTCATTTTATTTCAAAGGCATTCAAGCAATCATTTAAAAAAATATATTTTTAAAATATGTTATGGAACTATCAAAACAGTAAAAACCTATTGGACATACCAGTGGCCATGACAGCACTAACATCCCTCTTCTCTTCAAGGACAGCTCTTAATATTTTCCACTGCATTCTG
The DNA here is from genome assembly GCA_024610705.1 of Tetragnatha versicolor. Classification (NCBI taxonomy): domain Eukaryota; kingdom Metazoa; phylum Arthropoda; class Arachnida; order Araneae; family Tetragnathidae; genus Tetragnatha; species Tetragnatha versicolor. The sequence goes on along the minus strand of JANDEH010000001.1, from coordinate 34,653,784 downwards.
AAATAAGTTTTGATTTGATTTGAAAAGTATCTTAAGGACATCGTGATAATTTAAGTAATAAAGGAATCTTGAAATAGCCTCCTCATTCACATAATATTTTATAGTGTAGTTCATTCACAAAATGTTTGGTAACAAAATCAAAGTGAAAATTGGAAAAATTGGACAACTAAATTACAAAAATTTATGTGTTCACAATAAGAATAAATTTTAAATTTTTAGTTGATTTTAACCTTTTCCCATATATATTTGAAAAATATGAATTGATGCTATTAACAATAGCTGTTAACACAAATTTATAAATCTGAACTTTGTTTGAAGGTGTAATTTTTAGAATCTAAGTTTAATCGCTAAAATTTTTTAGAAAAATAGAGTAGCAACACCTTCTTTTTCTTAAAAAGTTACTAGTAAGAACATTCAACACCCAACTATTCAGTTAGCATGTTTAGAACCAATATACTAAATATTAAAATGCTTACGGTCTAAAAGATGCATGGCCAAAAAACTGTTTTAGAACTCTTAAATATGCTTCAGTAGGAGGATCACAATCTGCAAAATAGATAGTTTTATAAATTGCTTCAGAAGATAAAGTAATTTGAATGTGAGAATACTGTGTGGAAATTCTTTTAATCTAAATAAACGGCAAAAAATTGCAACATATATTTATTGAAAAATCAAATTTTTTACCAAATGACTCTGGATCCGAAGGACAATTATCTTCACTTTCTTTTTCGGGTTCTTCTAACTGAACTTCAGACTCAAAGCTTTTCTCATGGTCAGATGCATCATCAATACAATTCAAACTTTGCTCAGCATCTTCACAAGCCTGGTAAAAGTGATTGTTTATAATGAGTAAACAGGAAAATAGAAATATTGACCAATGTTAAATAGTTATGAACTTAATCGCAACATTTCCACCAAAAGTTGTTAATGCAATATTTATATATAATCATGGTTGAAATATTTAAGATGGAGTAAACAATCATATCGGACCTGGAAAAAGTGCCCGAACCTAATAACCTGGTTCGGGGGAAGCCCCTGCCAGCTCCATAGGAGCAATACATAAGGTTTGGGGAAATTCTATTAGGTTCGGGGGAAGGCTATAACTTTTTCCAGGTCCGCATATGTGTCATTAATGCCCTTGTAAAATACTTATGCAAATAGTACAGTAACAAACCTCTAATCTGGCTTCCGAAAATCCAGAATACCAAATATCAAGCATGTTTATCGAAATTATAAATTTTTTTAAAGTTCCCAATCTGCGATCGGAATCCAAATCGTCCCCGCCACTAGTCCTGCCACTAAATCCACCAGTCCTGCAGACCAGTGATTTGCCAATCTTACTAGTCCTCGACTAGAATGACTAGTCTGTCAAATTAAAATTGACCGGTTTTTAAAGTAACTATTGCACTTAAAGTGAATACCAAAAATTAATTTTTAAAATTAATATAATTCAATAATAATTAAGAGAGTAAATGGCGCTTGCGTCTTTCGTAACTCAGGTTTTCTTCTAAATGTTCGGAGCAAAATAAAGCATCAGGAACAAAACGAGGTTATTATTTCACCACTGGTCCGGCAGAAGGGATTGTTTCCCGGGATCCCGGGAAACCTGGATCCCGGGATTTTGTAGAATATTTATGCCGGGACACGTCCCGGGATTTCTCAGTCTGTCCCGGGATTCCCTCAAAGTTTTAAATTTATTTAACACTGCTACAAACGCTTGAAAATCGTTCCTGATGGCATTAAAAAATATTTCCTTTCCTTGGAAGATATTTATAAATTAGTGGAAGTGAGGTGGTTTAAGTCAATCATCTGCTGAATTAAATTATCTACCACTCCTAGAACTTTTCAGTTAAAAAGCAATAAACAAGGAACTTGACTATTTGTATTATACATACAATGCTCGCATGTTGCCATAATTGGGGAAACTTGGTTACTTCATCAACGATTTTAATTCTTTAGTATTTTAGTGATAATAGATACAAATCGTAATAACTCCCAGCTCGAGGCCAATTTTAGACACAAAGCATTGATCGTAATTCTAACAGATATGTTGGAAACTCATAATCTTTATTCATGTGATGAATAATTATTGATGAGGATAGTTTTTAAACCTTATTTCCGAATGAATACAGTACTCGTGATCTCAAATAAGCCGTCAGCTTTTAAAGGAATTATACGTTTTGAAGATCGGACTGAGAATCTTCTGATTTTGTATTATGGCAGAAAAAACTAGTACATTTGGATGGGAGCACTCCATAAAAAGACCGAACTCTGAAGCAAAATGCAAAAAAAGTGTTCTTTGATAATTAAGTGTAAAGGAGGTTCCACGAGTGGTTTGCTCTGACATTTAAAAAACATAGTACATTCCATTGAGAAGCTGAGCCTTGCAATTCATAACGATAAGGAAATTCAAAAGCAATTTTAGGGTAAGTATACTTTTAACTTGAGTATTTTTAAAACAAATTTAAAATATTAAGTTCGTGTCATTTCATAAGGTTTTATGGGTTATATGTGTGTACTATTATAATAAGGGAGTATTAAATTGCAAAAAAATATTTTAATATCAATTAAGAAATTTTAAAGCCTAGAACTGGAAAATTGTAGCATTAATATTAATAATATATTTTCATAATTTTTTTCTCATTTTATCCATTATGCAAGTTTTGATTCCGCAAAATCCGGAATGGTTGGCATCTCTGTTTGACCATAGTGGTCCAAGCCCTTTTTCAGTGGTCTCGGACCAGTGAACCGGAGCAATTTTTGAAAGCTGTGGATGAAGGAACAAAATGAAATCTAAGTCACATATTAAAGTCAAATAGTCAATTGTAGAAGTTACACCGTTGCATATATTTTCAAAATTTTTCTCAAAGGTTTACTAACTTCATTTAACTTTACCCAGAAAAAAAAATTTTGTTTTAGGTTATCAGAATCACCACAGCTAACTTAGGATTTACATTAAGAATTCTTAAAAAATGATTGCTTGCCTCTGATGCATGAAACTACTGAAAAACGTATCCATTGTTTAAACGAAAGGGAATAAAATATGATGCATACCTTAATCATATCACCAAAGTCATCATTTTCTCCCCATTCATCTTCGCTTTGGTGAAGATCATTATCACTATATTCATCAATGTGCACATCATCATGAAGAGTAACATTTTGATTCTAAGAGGAAAAAATACTTAATTCATAAAATTTTAAAATAATATAAAATTTTAGTTTAATTCATACCTACGTATTCTCCCGTCAACCGTACCATTGAATCTCAAAACGTTTTCACAGCCCTTTGACTGTTTTTTGGCTTTAACCCTTCACTGCGCAATTTTTTTGTTTCTTTTGAAAAAAATAATTTAATATCTTCTAACAGCCAGGAATACAGGAAAAATATTTAAAAAATTCCAGACTTAATTTTTCCATTAAGATATATGGTTTTTTTATGGTATGGCACGAACCTAAAAACATGATTTACAGCTGGTGTAATAATTGTTTTTACGAAAAATCAATTTAAATAAGAAGTATATGTTGTGTATAAATGTCACTTAATTTACCAAGCGATATTTTCAAGATTTACTGGTAAAAAAAGATCAATCAAAATCTTTGATTGCATACAAAATGGATGCAACTGTTTTGGAGACATAAAAACCTAATAATCAGTGAGAAGCTGCCATCTAGATCCACACTGAGTTGTTAATCTATATATATAAAATCCAAATACCATTCATTCATAACACTCATCACGAAATCTCCAAAACTGCCGGAGCGATAGGCTTGAAATTTGACAGAGACCTTCCTCTCAGCCACTAGATGCGCACTAAGAAACGATTTTAAAATCGAACGACTCCTTCCCTGTTTTTCGGCGCTTTTTCGACTCCGTTTTACCCATTGAAATAACATTATACATTGTTGAAATGCATAAAATGCAGGGTTTACTTCTCTATCTTAAGGCGACGTCTTACCTCACTTGATAAAATATAATTTGAAAACAATTTATAATTTACAATGAAATTTAAGAAGAAAAACAGTGTGAATATCTTTATTTAAATATTATAACCAGTAATCAGAACACCGAAATATATTAAAATAATTAATTACTTTCTTTAAGATTTTAATTTTTTTTAATTTATGGATCGAAAATTGAAAATTTTCCATGAAAACAGAGCTAAAATTGCAGTGTTTCACAGAACATGTTTTACTAGACTATAATCATTAGATTTTTTATAATAACTAGCAATCTGTTTTTACTTTTTAAGTAGCTTTTAAAGAAGTTGGTTATTTTAAGAAAAAGGCAGGATTTTAATAGTTTTTTTACTTGATTACTTTTTATCGAGGAATTTTTGAAATTTATTTTATTTTGAAATTGAATTTTTGAGGAATTTTGAAAGGGTAGCTGGAATACTTCCTGAAAATTCTGTTTAAGACTTTAAACACTAGATTTCAAATGACTGGGATGATTTCAATTAGATTGTTTGTATCACATAGAAAGGATAAATGTTTAATAGGCAAAAAATCGGGATGGATTGGGTTATCACATTTGGAACTGAGATGAAAAAAAGGCACCGGGATTACCGGGATGAACATTTTTGGGAACATCAGGATATGAAAATAATCGGGAGCACCGGGTTATGAAAAAGTACAGGGAACACCGGGTCATAGAAAAGTACCTGGAATACCGGAATATGAAAATTATCGGGAAAACTGGAATATAAAAATTTTCGGGAAAACCGGGATGTCAACAAAAGGTACTAGAAACGCCAGGATATGAAAAAATACAGGGAACACTGGGATGTGAAAAAGTACCGGGGACACCGGGATATGAAAAGGTGCCGGGAAAACAGGGATATGAATATTACCAGGAATACGGGGATATGAAAAGAGTACAGGGGACACCGGGGTGATTGGTGATACGAAAAATCGGACATAAACTTGGGAGAACTTAAAAAAAGGAATAAATACACTCCACCCGTGCAACGCCGGGCAAATCAGCTAGTATTATATATATGTATGTTCTAGATGTGGCACAAAACTCAGATAACTTACATTTAACACATGTGGGAAAATAGAGGAGTTTTATTGGTATGTGCTGAATTCGGCACACCGTGCAGTGAAGGGTTAAAATTTTTAGTTCATCAATCTGCATTTTTAAGTCTCACATAATTTTTTTTAATTTTTAAAGCACTTGATTTAGAGAGATCGCATTCCTTTTAAACCATTAAAGAATTGCAGTGCAAAGGATCTTGTAGCCACCCCACCACAAATTAAATAAATCAACCTTTCAAAGAAAATAAAAAAAAAATTAATAAAATTTTACTCAAATCCAGAATAATTTCTTTGACAAAATACTTATGATCATTATTGTTAGTGTACTAGTGTTTTTATCAACAAACCTTTAAAATGTGAATAAAAAATTTGAAGCCCAAAAAGTTTTTATTTCCTTAATTTACAACTAGTCTTCCAAACTTATTTTTGTTCTTACGTATTATACCGTCAACCTTGTCGCTTAATCAAACATATTATCAAATCCCATTGACTTTTCTATAGATGTACTGCTGAATTAGGTGGCCACTGAACAGTTGACAGGATAATACGTAAGTACCCTTATTTTTTTGATAGAGCCTTTCATGAGAACCCAATGATAACACAAATTTCAACCAAGTTGACATCAGATATATCATTCTTATTTATAAGTATACTAGCTGTTATGCCCGGCCTTGCACGGGTGGAGTGTATAAATTCAATTTTTTAAGTTTTCTTAAAATACATTTATATAATTTTGTAAATCAACAATTACAAATCATCCCAGTATCCCAGACGCCTCTCCAACCCCGGTGTTTCCTGTAATTTTTCCTATCCCGGTGTTCCCGGTATTCGTCATATCCCGATATTCCCGGTAATTTGTCATATCCCGATATTCCCGGTAATTTTCCCTAACCCAGTATTCCCGGTAATTTTTCCTATCCTGGTGTTCCCGGTAATGTTTAATATCCCGGTGTCTTTTTCCATCTTAATAAAGTAACAAATTCGGAACAACTATTATAAAAAATATTTGGTTAATATTAATAATTCTAGTGAAAAAAGTAACAAATTTGGAAATAAAATAAACGGTCTAGTAGTAAATATAAGAGTCTAGTGAACCGTGTCTTTTGAAACAATGTATTATTTTAAACTCGTTTTCCATGAAAAAATAATTTAAAATTTTCCATAAATATTTAAATTTTAAAGGAAAAAATATTAAAATAAAGAAAAAACGTTTGAAAATAAATTATTTAAATTTATTTAGGTGTTTTCATAGCTAATAAAGCTTTTAAATGGACAATTATAGAGTTTTTCCTGTTAAAATATTTGATTTTAGAGGTTTTAATCTCGTTAACAATAGTGAGTCGAGCAGATCTACTCTGGTAGAGAAATGGAGAAATAAGCGTTTTTGGCTATAAATTCGCTAATTACTCGTAAATATTCGATTTTCGGCTTGGAAAACTTGACAGTGATCGTTCTCGCCTCGAGATACGCCTATATACCGAGTTTTGGCCACGCCTGCGGCGGGGCTTAGGAGGAGATGCATCCTCCGCATACATACATACCCACAAACGTTTTTAGTTATATATAGATAATAACAAAATTACCTTTTCTTCTCTGAATTCACTCACAGCATTTAAAGCATTGGTAGCCTCTTCTAAATATTTTCGAAGTTCTAGAATTGAGTTGCTACCAGAACATGTTCTTAAAAATCCAATTGCTTTGTTGAAACTATTTTCAAGTTCAGAAATACATTTTTGGAGCTCCAATTCTTCAGTCATGCTATACAACAAAAATATATAATAATAATACTGCCGTCCTAAGCTAGAACGTCCTAAGTCCATTTTTTCACTTTTTTAGATAAGGACGTGGTTTGTAGATCTCGGTCACGCGCCTCTTTTAAGCTAGTCTAGAAAGTCCTATGTGCATGAGGAAGCCATAAAAATTTACTTTGTAATATGTCCATTTCATTAAATTTGCTGGCTGCATTGTTGTAAAAACTCGATTATCTCAAAACTTGAAAAATGGACTTAGGACGTTCTAGCTTAGGACGGCAGAATAATGGTTATATTCCGTTAACAATCTTGCTAAATACCACCATGGTCTTTGGGACACCAAAAAGTAGAAATACTGTAAAATAATTTAAAACTCTTAGATTAAAATGTTTATTTAGATCAATAACTGATCAATTTATCAATAAAAATCAAAAAATTTGTTGATATTTTAATTAACGGCATTCAAAAAAGCTTGCCGGTATTTAGCGGGACCGTTAACGGAATTGAACAAAAATTCATACAAGTTTATTGAAAAATACTGCCTTAATAGTGTTTCCAGTGCTAGAAGAGCAGGGGGACGCATCCCCCCTCTTTTCATAAAAATACCCATCCGTCCCACTACTTTTATTTCCACTAAAATCTGTCCCCCCACTCCCCACTTCTAAAACCACTAAAATTTTTCGCACCGCTTTTTGAAAAATTACAAAACCCTCGTCAACGTTGTAGCCCATTGTGTTCATATTGAGAAACCGTCCTCCAAACGTCTCTCAACACACGTAACGTGGAGGTCCCTCTAGTCTCATCTTCCAAGGAATGTTCGACAGGTTAGAATGATTTGAGGTGGACCTGAAAAAAGTGCCCAAACCTACAAACCTGGTTCAGGGGAAGGCCCTGCCAGCTCCATAGGAGCAATACATAAGGTTTGGGCAAATTTTATTAGGTTCGGGGGAAGGTTACAACTTTTTCCAGGTCCGTTTTGAGGTGGTTTTTTTAGAACATACTTTTACACGGGAGACTGTCCTCGCATTACAAAAACGTGTAAACAAATTGCAGAGAGAGCCGATTCGACCCCCTTAAAGTATAAACAACCGTCTTCCCCTGTTACAGAAAAGGTATGCCACAGAGATTAACCAAGAGCACATAATCTTCTTTCCAGAAAAAGTAAAAACAAAAAAGGCGGGAACATTTGTGAGAGGGGAGATGATGTGTGTGGCTTGTTCGAGTTGAAACACTACTTTTTAAGATCAAATTTCAAAAATTTTTTGGGGGAGGACCCCCTCTATTTTTGGTGCTGAGGGGTATAAACAAACATTTGACATGAAGTATGAGAAGGAGAGACATTTTGTGTGGTAATGTAAATTTATGAAGTAATGAAGCGGGAAACTATGTTTATTATGCTGAATTATAATTTATGTGTTTTGTGTATAATAATACAAGCATTTGAAAATTATATGTATGATATTTATTCACTCAGGGGACATAGATATAATTGTGTTTAACAGGGGTGAATCTAAAATCCAATTAAATAAAGGTTCACAAACGAAATTTCTCTATTCTTCTTTAAAAAATAATTAGAAAGAAGTAACAGCAGCATAAGTAAAACTTAAGCATCATTATAATCAATCAAAATTCAGGAAAAAATGCTCAACATATATGTGAGGCGGAAAGCGAAAACGGACCTCTTGTCGGCGTTCGTTGAAATGGAGTTATTAATTTTTTCTCACTGTACAGATTTATGAAGATTTTAAGACTATCATCATCCTTGTAGCTCAAAAAATGACAAATCGCCAGTAATTAAAAGTTTTAATAGAATAAGTGGATTTCACGAAAAACGACCTTAAACTTTCAAAATGTTACCCTCTCATCATTTTTCACAGTTAAGGAATGATTCCAACAGCTAAAATTCGGTTGTAAAGGGTCCAAGGATTGATAATCGAGAGAAAAAAAAATTTGATAGTTTTGACCTTCTTCCGGTTTTTTGGCTTTTTCTCGAAATCAACTTTGCCGACAAGAGGTCCCTTTTCGCTTTCCACCTCATATATATTGAACTATTTAGGGTTTAATACTTTCAAAAATGTACGCATACCATACAAAAAATATTAATTGAGGTAACAGAGTAAAAAAAATTCTGGGGGGACTTGGGCTCTAGGCCATCCCCCCACTTTTAGTTCACCCACTTCTACCACTGAGTGTTTCCCGTTCTTCATAATTTAACCTGAATTGGAGGATGTTATGGTCTCCTTCCAAATGACAGGAAAAATTTTTGCATAGAAAGTTTTACTTAAAATTCATATTGAAAGAAATTAATTTGCAATTTTTAAATGCTTGTTTTGATTTTTATTCTTTCTTCTTAAAGATGTCATGCTCTTTTGAACTCCATATAGAGATGGAAAATTTCCGGAAATTTTGGATAGGCGGAAAAAAACAGGAAAAAAACCGGTTTTTTTCCGGAAAAATTGGAAAAGTCGGAAAAATTGACTTTTTTTGCATAGAAAATAGTGGTTTTTGAATACATATTTTTTTAAAAGCTAAATAATCATTCGTTGTATAAAAATCATTAGTCATTATATATTATAAGTTATTAAATCATTAAAAATTAATTAAAAATAATTCTTCCAAAATAAAAATATGCAGCATTTTACGAGTAATTTTAAAACAAAAAAAACTACAGTTTTTATAACAATAACTTCAATCCCGATAGGCAATATAAATATAAAGCATGTGATTGTATAAAATAATATTAATTTAATATTTATTTAAACATGAAGTACTTTTAATGAATTAATTTTGTATACAACATGATCCAATAACAAATAACAGATGTTAGCTATAATATTTATCATTAATATACATAATTGATCCTAACCTTTTCCATATAAGCATTGCAATTATGTTTTCTTAGAAAGGTTGAGAAGTTTTAATTAAATTCTGCCAATATAAAAAAATGTTGAAGTCATAAAATAAAAAATTAAAAAATCGTTCATTGTTTTGTTTAAATATTTTTGGAACTAATTTTTAATTTTCATGACATTAATGTGTTTATTGTTCAATAAATACTCATACACCATATTTTTTAAGCAACCCCGTAAAAAGCCTCCAATAATCCCAAACTTTGAAATCTGATCTAATTTTTTTTTAAATTCAGATAAAGCAGAGAAATTTGAAGAAGTAGTAAGTCATTTCATATGCTTATGATTGTTAGACAATCTGATTTAATGGTTAAAATATTTTTAAAGTACTGCATTTTATGATTAATATACAAGAATACCAAATTTAGATATATATAATATTCTTCTAATCCTAATTGGTATTATTGATAATAATTTGCATTGCATAATTATTTTTGTTTTTAGAGAGTAAAATGAATAACACTTGGATGTTAAAATAATTTATCTTGCAGCTTACTTTTTCAAATTTGTGTTTTCATGTGAAATATTGAGTATAAAAAATATCAAACAAGAAAACATTAGAATGTGAATGTAGAAATTTTTTTAATGCATACAAACTTAAAAATTTTTAACTTTTCCCGAGTGGAATCCAACTTTTTTTTGGGAAAAAAATGTTTATTATATGGTTAAAACTTCATTTTTAAGTACTTTATTGTATAAGAATATCATCTAAATAATATTTTAATTGATATCGGTTAATATATAAATTCTAAATAAAGTATTTTAAATTAACATTTTCAATTTTTCCGGAAAGAAATAAACCCTTCGGAAAAAAACTGGAAAAAAAACGGTTTTTTTCCCAAAGTTTCCGGTTTTTTTCCGGCCATTCCCATCTCTAACTCCATATATATTCAAATATCAACAAATTTTTCTGCTTTATATGGAGGAACTGAACAGTTATTGATCTAACTAAACTTATAAGTTTGAAATTATTAAGCAATCGTAGCAATATTAGTGATAGTAGCAATAGTAGTAATTATTAAGCAATATTTCGGTACTTAACTGTTAGCCAGGTGCAAGCGAAAAATCACCCAAATAATGTAGAATCGGCGACCGTTGACTGTTATGTCATTCCTTTCACTAGACGATTTGACTCGGTTTTGGTTCCCTAACGGTCGTTGGTTGGGGACATTTGCGCCCGGCTAACGGAAACGTACCAATTTTTACTTTTTGGTGTCCAAGAGTATGGCGGTATTAAGTGGGAACGTTAACGGAATTGAACTAAAACCATAACTATTATATAAAGACTGCAGTATTATTTCATAATTTTTAAATCTCTTGACTTCACTGAAGTCTCTTTACGCCTATGTGGCGCATGAGGCCGCCAGCACAGCCCTCCACCCCCGCCAATCCAGCGCCACTGACTTCGCGTTCCCCCAGCTCAGCCACCCAAGAGAATTTCTTTCTTTAAGAACCATTTTCAGCCAGGTGTATTTTGGCATGCCCCTCTTTCTCTTTCCATCTGGGATCCAAGTTAAAGCCATATACGCCTAGGAGAGCCCACACCCTTGGCGACAAACCGAAATAAAGCGCTAAACCAGAACAAGATGGGGCTTAGCGTAATCTAGTGTATTGAAGTAGGGTTACCAAGATGGCAGAATTATCGCCAACTTTAGCAAGGCCTCAGCTAGGATCCAACCCAAGGGTAGGTTTTTTAATTAGTTTTATTTTGAATTTTCAAAATAGGGTTAATGAAGCGAATCTGGGCTGCAGATTTTCATTGCCAAATTTGGCGATATCGATTCAATGTTCGGATAGTACCACTGGTTTTCCACTTGGCGACATAAAAAATCACCAAATTCAGTTGCACCCCGGATTCGCTACATTTATCCAAAATAGTTTAGATGGCACAGCTTTAGAATAAGTCCGCTTTTGGCAACCTTGGCGCCGGCCGCCGTAATTGAAACCCGGCCGCCATGTTTACCTACGAAATACCGCCAATTTGGCAACCGTTCAAAAAGCAGACTTATTCTAAAGCTGTGCCGTTTAAATTTATTAATTGAGAATAGGAATACCCTGGAAAAGTAGGGTAAATATCTAGAAGGGGGTTCGGGTTAGCGCCTCTTGGCAAACTTTTAGTCATCAAATTCACTTTGATACTTAGGAGTACTTAGGAGCTACTACTTCGCTTGGCGTTTGAACCCACTTAAAGCCGCCCCCTTAAATTTAAGCCGAAAAGTAGTGCCCCTGTCGCTGTGTATAGTATGAAAAGTAATTGATTGAATAAATAAAGGGTTAATGAAGCGAATCCGGCCCGTAGATTTTCAGCGCCAAATTTGGCGATAACAATTCAATGCTAGGATGCCATCGGTTTTCCAACATCGGCAGCGGGCCGGATTCGCTGCATTTACCAAATAAAGTTAAGATAATTTAGAAGACAGATAAATCATTCAGAACTTTACAATAAACCTAAGACTTATGTAAAGAACACAAGTTTGTAAAATAAAAGAAAATTAGAGGACTCATTTTACAAATTTCTTACATGAAGACCCGAATTTCTTTTTAAAATTTTAACATTGGCATGGAATTAAACCTTTGTTTACATAATAGCGATGTTTTGGTTGGTTGGTTGGTTGATTGGTTGGTTTTTACTGGTTTTGCTCTCGATTTCGATCGCTTATACCAGTGTTCCTTTTTTTTCTTCCTTATTTTAAAATCTTTTTATCGAGTAGAGGAAATCCAAGATTAGCGATGTTTTCGAAACTGAAAAGCGCCTTTTGACTGCCTGCTGCCATTATTTCAATAAAATGGAATTTTTATTTAAGTTTCCTCTCAAACAGCATCATTTTAAAACTACGATATCTACAAGCTAACATTTGACAAATTCATAAAAGGAAAAATAATTTTTTCTAATTTTTTTAACACCCAGTCCAATTAAAGTAGCGAAAGAAATATTTTTTGTACATTCTCATTTGACTAATAATAACATATCAACATTCAGAGTTCGAGCACTTCAACTCCATAAAATAAAACCATAACAAGATCAGCGAAAGCAATTCCGAGAAAAGGGTACTGCACGGTTTTGATTCTAGTAGCAAAGATATTTGATCAGCTTAATTAAATTTTCAACTGTCATGAATTTAAAAAAGAAATCCAACGATCGTATGGCTTCTTCATCATCTACAAAGCATCCTAAAGTATCTGAAATGGTGCTTCTAGCTATTGCGATGCTTAATGAACGCAATGGATCGTCCCTTCAAGCTATCAAGAAGTACATTATAAACTTCTTCAATGTTGACGGTAAAAATATTGCAGTTTATATAAAAAGATATTTGTTGATGGCTGTTGCTTCTGGTACCTTAGTTCAGACGAAAGGTAAGGGAGCATCTGGATCGTTCAGGCTAGGAGGAGCTATGAAGCTGAAATTGAGTGAACTTTTAACGATTTCCAATGGCAATGATGCAAATTCATCTGCATCTCATTCAGAAAAGGCAACTCCTTCTACAAGTGCTAAAAAGCAGAAGAAACCAAAATCAAAGTAACATTGATTACAGCTGAAATAATGATCTGTGATGCGATTTTTAATGTGATGAAGTCACTTTTTTTAAACACTAATGAAAGCAACTCCTTCTATTTCCTTTTACTATGAGTACTGTGATTTGATTGTGTGTGCTTTGGTTTCAGTTCTCTGAACCTGTTCTATTTCTGCGTATTTACCATTTTTACTCTAGTTTAGTGGGTCATTTCATGGCATATTTATTACATTTAATAGAGTATCTAAGGGTGGCTTGACAGCAATGTTTTTTGTATGCTTTTTACATGTCTTATGCATTTAGGACCTGCTAACAATATTTAGTGATTAATGCTATACTTTAAAAGCATATATATGGCAGGCCTCAAACATGTAAAATTTGTTGCTGAAAATATTGTATTTCAACCCACCATAATTTTTAAATTTGATAATTTTCAATTTTGTCAATGGAAAATTATAGTACATTTTTTATATGTTACAAGATCTGTAAAACTGGAATTATACTGTGAAATGTCCCAAATAGGCATTAGGCAAGAGCATTATTGGGTTCAATTCCATTAACGGTTCCACTAAATATCACCAAGTTGTTTTGAACACCATATATATGTTACGAGCAATATGATGAATCGGGCATTATTAATAATGTCCCAAGAGGAGAAGGGCAATGTGATAAATTCAATGGAATTTTTATCAATGAAATTTATCACTTTGCCCACCTCCACTCTGGGCATTATTATTAATGCCCAATTAATCACTGCCCGTAACCTATATACAAATGTCAGCAATTTTTTGTGTTTTATTGATGTAACTGAGCAGTTAAGACACAATTGGAATGCATTAATCTAAGAGTTAAAAATTATTCAACAATATCTTTAATTTTTGATGTTCAAAAGAGCTTGGCGGTATATAGTGGGACTTTTAACAGAATTGAACCCACTGTCGATTTAATCCCAGATTTGGCTCAATTGCAGTTTTTCTGCTTAGGTGACGGTTTTGGCTTAGGAGGTGTAAAGTTGAGTGGGTAGTTTTGAAAAACTATCAACAAGGGAGAAATTGTTATCGTAATGTTTTAAAAGTATACCTACTAAAGATAATTGCTATAATACTATTTTCTATACATTTTTCTTGTGGTTTTGCTTTTATTTATACATAACAGTTTGTAAAGTGCATTTAATAATGTGATACATTGCCCTGTGATGTTTAGAATTAAGATGTTGTGATATGCAGTAGAAAGTCTCCACTTCAATATCCATAAGTTAAATTTTCTCTTAATGCAATATATTTATTTTTCTACCTCAAAATATTTTGTTATTTTATGTGCAATTTATTTTAATTCGCTTAATCAAAGGTTAAAATTGTTAAATACATTAAATTAGCAATCTATTGTTCCTGTTCTTTATAACTCAATGGCGGCTTAAAACTAGAAGTGGGTTCAATCGCCAAGCGAAGTAGTTGCGCCAAAATGCGTCTAAGTATCAAAGTGAAGTTAGAGAAAAAAAATTCGCCAAGTGGTGCCAACCCAAACCCACTTCTAGAGTTTTACCCTCAATGGCAATTCAATTAAAAATTGCAATTGTGTATTTTTTATCCAATACTTACCTACTTTTGTTTATAATTTATGAGGTAAATTAGAAATATTAGCTTGAAATTATTTATCACTTAGTAGTAATTAAGGTTAATAATTTACATTTTTGACAATTACATTGTAACCTTTCTGGTTGCATGCAATAAATAAAATTAACATTTCCCTTTATTTTTGCTGTCAAACTAATCAAATATTTAGTCTGCTTGAATTTTAACAACTTCCGTTTCTGAACAAAATGTGTTATTAAATGATAAGATCAAACTATTGTGTTTGGTTTTTGTTTCTTGTTGATTTTGATGGCGAATTAATAATAAAAAGTCCCAATCAGGCAAAATCAGTATTTTGAATGATTTGTCAGGCCTGTCAAAGTTTGGATGTAGACATCCCAATTGTAGTCAATAATACCGATAATTTTGTTTTTTAAATTGTAGTTACTTTGTTAGGATTTAAGTTAAAAATATTAAAACAGGGTAGAAAAACATTTTATATTTAGAACCTATTTCTTACCTAATTTCCTCTAACTGTAACTAGTGATAACATACCAAAGATATAGTGGAGTAAAGCATCGGTTATCCAAATCCTGATCAACTTATGCATCCCAGCCTCCGAATTTAAATATGCACATAATCGATACTGATAGTGGTTGCTAGTTTTAAACTCCTCCCTAACTATAGGTAGTTTTAAAACTGCTATGTTGTGTTAAATTCCTGGGTTTTTATTAAAATTTTCTCTTATGTTGCTACTTGTGGGATTTAATTGCAATTGATTGGTTATCCATACACCCCCATTATATCGGATAATCCATGTTCTACTGTACAAGTGAAAATCACTTTAATATACAGTATATGGTTTGTTTTTGGAAATTCTTAGAAAGAATTCACTGTGAAAGGTTTAGTGTGATTTATTTATGCTGGTTTCTGTGCTACTGATCTGACTTGGATTTAAACTATTACCTATTTATGAAGCTATATGATCTTTGCTAGATCTGAGAGCTGTTGTGTAAAATATTAGTATGCAAAGCATGCTAATATTTTAATTTGTGAAAGTGCCTACATTTCATTTTTTACCTTAGATGGCATAAAGGTTAAAGAATGCAAATGTGGTTATTGTATGATGCCTTATATTTAAGGTGTTGCATCCAGTGCTGTAGGTCAAAGAAAAAATAATTGGTGACGTACCTGTTTATTGGGTAGGCCAGAAACCAAATATATTCAGAGAAGCCTGGCAGCACTGTTTATTTCCAATGCACCTTGAGAGATTATATTTTGATATGAAGGATGGAAAAGTTTTATTTCTAGGGGGTTCATCTAGATCAGGGGTTCCCAATAAAATTTCCCCGAGGACCCCCTTTTACAATTAATTTACTGACGAGGACCACTTGAACTTAAAGGCTTAAATTTTCAATCAATTTCAGGCAAAAATCGATTTCAAAACCGAAACTTGATGTATTCAAAACCGAAACTATCGTATTTTAGTCAATAAAAAAATTGCAAAAAACATAACATGGATTATCTTTGGTGGTAAACAGACTGCGACACCTACATTAATATATTAGTACTACAGTGACAATTAACTAACAAAACTAATGAATGAACTGCTGAGTAGGATAATAGTTAATTCAAATTAAGGAAAATAAAAAAATACTTAATTTCTCGGTGACATTTTGCGGACCCCTTGGACACAGACCGCGGACCCCCAGGGGTCCGCGGACCACCTATTGGGAACCCCTGATCTAGATAGAAAATGGGTCTGTTTAAGGACCCTTCTCAAAATTCCTATTGCTAAAAACACTTCACAAAAGTGCAGATTAAAAGAGGTTTGAAACTTGGTTTTAGAATGTGTTCCATCATTTTGGAATGATATTTTCTCGATTTTGTGTTTATTTTGATAGTTATAGAAACTGGTTGATTTTCAGTTTCACTCAATTCCTAAAACTGGGCCCTGGATGAACCTCCGATTTCTAAAAAATACTATATAGATTATGATAGAATTTAATCGGGATATCTTACTTTCCTAAGCCTTGAAAAATGTTTGCAATATTACTGTACCTGAAAATTTACATTGCTCTTCATTGCTTTAATTAACCAGCTGAACCATATTATTAAAAGCTTTTTACTGTAGTAATCTTAAAATGTGACCTTCATGTAGTGTGATGTACTTTGGCTAAATCAAAATTTCCATGTTAGATGGATGTAAATAAAGTTTTTATTTAGGTTATGCTCAATCTATCTAAATTCAAGCTAGTCATAAGTTTCTGTTATTTCATAATTTTGCACTGTAAATCTTACCAACTTGTTACCATTCATCTTATGAAACTTTAAATTATACATAGTAAAGTTTATTTATTTGATAAAAATACTTTGAAAAAGTTTTGTAATTATAATTTAACGTATATTTTCATTAATTTTAGTTGAAATTCTCTGGTATGCCTTTAATAAGTACCTAAAACTCAAAAATAATTTGTTTTTGAAAATTAAAATATGACGTTTATTTGTGTACTTCATTATCAGTGTAAAATTGATTCAGTGTTTTTATGTTATACTTATAACCAAGAAATATTTTGTATTCCTTTATTTCTCTTCATATTAAACAAGATCATTTTAAATTGTTCTTTTACTTGCAGGCTTGGTCATTTTTTATGAAAGTCTGTTGAATTGTTTTGCCATAACTATTCAACTATGCAGATCTGAAATTGCTAATTTTGTGATTTGTTTAAATATTTTAAAATAAAAATAATCCAAGTTATTTTTTAACAGATTGGTGTGGTTGATTTAATGGGTTATACTTATCAATTTTTTTTGTTAGTCACACTTTAATTTTATTTATTGTTAATATTTGTGAAGCACACTAAGTAACACATACACTTCTGGGAAAATTTTGACAGAAATTTGAAGATGAAAAAAGTTTACATCCCACTCATGTCTGATAAGAATATAAATGAAAAACTTTTCAAAATCACAAAAAGTTATTTGTTTTACAAGCTTAAAAATTTCAATTTGGAAAAACTTATAATTTTATAAAATATACATTAAGTAATTAAAATCATCTATTGAAAATCTAAATTTGTAAAACAGTTTTTTTATAAATTTAACAAACCTTGCTGGGAATTTAGAGGAGGGCACTTAACCAAGTTTTGATCTATTATTAATTTGAATAATTTTGACCAAAATTTTATGGTATTTTATGAAAATAAAAACATTTTTTTAAATTTTGGAAACAAATCACTTTTCATGCTTGTGTTTATTGAATGTTTTTTAAAAGTATAATTCACTAAAAAAAAGTCTTTATATTGTTACATTTATCCAGGGTTGGCAAAAACCCGGGTTTTTTTGAAAAAACCCAAATGGGTTGGGTTTTATCGGGTTTTTTCAATAAAACCCTGAAAAAACCCATATAAAACTGGGTTTTTTCGGAAAAAGTGTGGGTTTTTTCAAAATTAAGTGGTTTTCTTCTATAAAGTAAGTGGGTTTTTTCAAATTTTAGTGAGTTCTTTCTATGTTAAATGTGTTCTGTCAAAATAATGTCAGTTTTTACACAGTTAAGTGGGTTTTTTCAAAGTATTTATACTTTGAAAAAACCCAATGTAATGGTAAAAACACCCCTTATTTACTGAAACCTGGTTTAAATTTTGAAAAAATCCACCAAAATTTAAAAAATATCCTAAACTTTGAAAAAAACCCATTCAATATTGAAAGAAATCTATTCAACTTTAAAAAAACCCACTGAAATTCAAAAAAATCTTCCTTATTTTTTATATCTAGTATGAACTTTAAACGTCCTAAATTTTGAAAAAAATACATTCAATATTGAAAAAACCCACTGAATAATGAAAGAACCTATTTAACTTTAAATAAAACTCCCTGAATTTGAAAAAAGCACCATTTAATTTTTAAAACCTAGTTTAAATTTTGAAAAAAAACCCATTAAAATTGCAAAAATATCCTAAACTTTGAAAAAACACATTAAATTTTAAAGGAACTGCCAAAATCTTGATTTTTTTTTGAAAAAACCCAAAAATGGGTCCAAAATGTGGGTTTTTTCACATGGGTTTTTTTGAAAAAACCCATTGGGTCCAACCCAATTGGGTCCAATCCAGCCAACCCTGCATTTATCATTAATTCATACAATATAAATTTAATGTGTAAAAAATATTTATGATGGAATATTAATTCCTTCAAATTAAATTCAGTGTATTTATAAATATAGTGTTTCTGAAGGAGAAGGTTATAGTTTTGAAAAACCAGTTTGAAAAGGAGTATAGATTTATTGCAATATAAGACATACACAGTTGTAAATCCTAGTAACTACAATCAAATAAGTAAATATAACACTTTATGGTTTGGAAAATCTCTAGAGAAATCTTAGTATTTTGCAAGTCTTAAAATATTTTCCCCTTAATTTTGACAGATTGTCAATGCTATCAATTACAAGTTTTAAATTCTGGAGCACAATGCCTTAATTTTTTAGCTTCAAATGTTTTTAAACTCTTGAGTAAAACTATGAACATTTTATATTGTGTTGGATTTCATAATATAGTTTAAATACTGCATTAAGTTTCATCCATATAAGCTCATTTTTAACATGCATTAATTCATCTTACTTTTGAAGTTAATTTAGGATAAATCTGTAACCTTTTCTGTTAATTTTACTAAAACGATCTCTTCTTATCTAAGAATTGGTCCAGCCAATTTTGTTAAACAGATCATTAGAATAGTATTTTAGTATTGGTACAAATAATTTAATATAAATAAGTACAGGGTATATACACTAAATGTGCGCTAAATTGTTACAGAAAATGTCAATGAATCTGCATACAGCAAATACTTAAAGCAACAATTGTCCACCTAAATTTTCATTTTTGGTGCACGTTGTAAGCTCATTGCTATAAGGCTTTCTACAACATACAAAAAGTACCTAAAGGTTAACATCTTACACCTAAACAAAATAACTTAAATAAAAAGCAACCCAAACTTTGGTTGTATCAATGTACATAAAAGGAAAGATCTATTAAATAAAATATGTATTCTCTTTAAAAAAAAATGATGGTACTTGAAAATCATCTACTATGAGCTATTAACATATATACAAATCCAATCAAGTTATACTTCTGTTGAATTTATGGAGGTTCAACTATACTTCACAGCAACGTTTCCCGAACCCAGTACGTCACTAAGCGGAAGGAGAAAGTGAGTAAACACAAAGCCTGTTGGGTTGATAGAAGGAAATTCAATATGTGAATCGTGATAAAAAGACACTATTATACAAGGGTTTAATGAAATAATCATATTTTAAGAGTGACGTTCTTAGTTTCACTCGAAATTTAGACACCGCGATGGGAACTACTTTGTTTGTTAGTGACCTTGTAGGTTCCACTTAAGTTCCTGTCTAGTATAGGAAATTTTTTTTGTGGAAATATTATTTACCATTTTAGTTTTAGTAACTTTCTTATGTTTTATAATTAAAAATATTTTCATAGTAATTAATTACATTGATTTTAAACATTTTGTTTGAAATATAAATACGAAGTGCTACAAAGTAAGATAAATTTTTGGACTTTAAAGATGTTGTTTTGTTTAAAAAAATACTTGTTACATAACCTAGGGAAAATCTTCATTCCTGACATGAATCCATAAAATCCTTCAGAAGTATAAAAACAAAAAGGGCAAAATATGACTGACATCAGTTATAAAAAAATCAAGGCATGCCTTATGCACACTCAAAAGAACTTAAGTTGAAAACATACAACTTGACTTAAATAGGCTCCTATAAACACCAAAACAGCTACAGAATTTAATCATCTTGTAGACCATGATGTAAAAAAGCAACACCTAAATCAAGAGTCATTTTCCTTTGTTAGAGCAGTTTTGTTTATACAGCACCAAATTGAGCACATATAGATATTCCTTCGAAGCAAGTCACCACATGGGCGATTTGATCTCTGATTTCTTAGGGGGAGGAGGAGGTGGGTACTTCTTTGAATTTGCAATGCATTTTGGGTCGTCGGATAGAGCTAAGGGCTCGGCGTAAATCACTTTGTCTACGTGAGCAGGTAGGGGCGGTGGGGAGGATGGGGACCGATGCAGTGGACGCCTACCTTTGGCTGATGGAAGGCAGTTGGGGTCCCTGAACCCCAGAATTTGGTGGTTGCTGGCTTGAGGGGAGGTGTCAGTGGACAGTTGCTGAGCTACTTTCCACTTCTTCCCCATGATCTTCTGCAGATTGAGCAAGAACGACTCTGGGGGGTAGTCCTCCAGGTCGTGTGGAGCCGCGGATGCCGAGGCTGACCTCCGCTGAGGGGCAGTGAAGGCAGAGGACAGTTTTGTGTTCTCGCTCCTTTTGGGCGGGGAGGGCTTGACCTGAGATCTCGATTTGCGGTTTGAAGCCGAGGGTTCGGTGGGGGAAGTGATCGAATGCACTTGCAGCTGGCCGTTGGGCACACAAGGGGCACTTATCCGCCTGCTTCGGGAGGACACCCTCGGTTTGGGGTGGTCTTCCCCGCAAGAAGTCCTGTCAGACCTGCTGACGGCATCGCTGGAAAGGTCCAAGTTCAAGTTCTGCTTCGACGGCTTTGGTTTGATCACTATGAGTTTGTTGTGGTGTTCGGTGAGCCTTGGCGGAGTGGAGCGGGCGTCACTTTCTGACTGCCGCCGCCTCACACCCTTCCTTGGCTTGGGCGGAACGGCCGGCGAGGACTTTTTGTGGTGGTGGTGGTGGTAGTGCTTCTCACACGGAGGAGGATCATTCTCCAATGAGGGTGGAGGGGGCAGTGAACTGAGGTTCGATTCATCGAGCCAGCTCAGATCTTCCGACCCGTCAGGCAGTAAAGGTGGTGGCAGAGATTCTAAATTTAGGGTGCCACCTGTCCTAAAAGCCTCAGGTGGTGGTGGAGGTAGAGTGTCGAAATTCATGCACTCACTCAAGTTTGTGATTTCTGGAGGGGGTGGAGGGAGAGGTAAATCGTCCCGGAGGAGGGTCGATGGAGGAGTCTCCTTTAAACAGAAAGTATTGTTAGTACCCAGAAGCTCCCCAGGGAATGCTTCAATTAAGCACATTCACAAGACAATGCATCACTTAAGTGCCTCGTTAGTACATAAAGCAGGTTTGTCCAGCTAACAAAACTACAAGCATCAATTCAATTAAAAATGCATAACGATTGTTTAGTAAAAGCCTAAAGCAGCAGTACATTTTTCAAAGCCATCATAATTTCACAGCTATTGAGGTTCTAATTAACTAGTAATATTATTTTGAATTATCTTAGAAAACTTCTTGACCTTTAACTAGAGTTGATGTAATAAAACTATCAGTTTCAAATAATTTCTATCCCATAAAATAATTTCAAAAATGCTTAAAACTGATATCTTGCATATCACTTTACTTTATTTTTATTTCTTTCATTCATCTACTATACAGATCAACAAAAAATTATGTAATTAAATACATAATTTCAATTTTGTACTAACTTAGCTTGATAGATAACAAGCTTATTGTTTCTTAAAAGTATAATGACATCATTTTATGCTTCCACACAATTCTGACAAATGTAAACTTTCCTGCAATAAAAGCCTCATTACAACCCAAAAAAGGAGTGAATTTTCCTCAACACAATATTCAAATGGCATGGACCTCTCTTTAAACATTACTTTATTAATTTTTCCCATAACTTATGTTTGTGCAGTATAATAGGTATTAAGATTAAATAAAGCATTAAAAGCAAAAAATATAAGTGCCTTTTTTAAGCAAAAAGAACGCTAATGCATGCTTTGACAATAGAAAAAGAACTGTGCAGACAGGAAACAACTACAGATATTTGTGCGTAAGTTCAAAGGCAAGTAAAAAGAAACATGAACAAATAAAACAATTTTATTGGTGCAAGATTATCATTAATACTGAGATAAGCCATGCTGTTGCATCATAGCATGCCATTTAAAAATAAAACACGAGCAACAACAACATAAGTACAAAGACACTAGTTAACATTCGATTCCAAGAATAACACTACAAAGTGCATACTTGAGAGTTTAGTTTGGATCTTCTGGACAAGCTGCCAAACGATATCCTGTCGTCTGTTTTGGAACGCCTCAGACTGAACCTGCCACACGTGGATCTGCCGAGGCTTCCGTTGAGGCTGCCATTGCAACTGCTTCCCCCGCTTCCGCTGCCCATGCTCATACCGTCCAGGTGGGAACCCTCTTCCCCAGACTGCTTGGCCAGATTGCGAGTAGTGCTGGTGAGGGGTATCTTTGGAGTCATGCTGGGCTTTCTTTTAATGGTTCCTGCAAAAAGATTCAGAGGCTGCATCCAAGCTTTAGAATTTGATAAACAAGTCTTTTCACTAAGTACTGGTGTTAATAGCTGGTGCTTATTTTCAAACTTCTTTCTATTTGCTCCTCAATAAAATCAGTTGATATTCTGGCTAAGTGGCAAGTCAGACCTAGCGACCATAAGACGTGACAGCAATCTATCAAAGAAGGGAAAAAGCATGGTGTTCAGCCTGAGACTCCCCCTATCTCAACAGGAATCTTCAACAGTCAAGGTAGGGGACTAGGCTTTCTCCATGCTATTTTTATGGAGATTGATTGCAGTAGCGACTATAATGGAGGATTTACACCACTGCTGTAAAAGAGACATCAGCGATATTTTCGGCATATTTTAGTACCCGCTACTCACAAAAGATGGCGCTCGTCAATTGGTTTATTGGAATAACAATTCCCGTTTCTTCCGAAAATATCGCTGATGTCTCTTTTACAGCAGTGGTGTAAATCCTCCATAAGACGTGCAGTGTGTTTTGCACCTAAGGCCCAAGTCAGACCAAGCGACCATAGGACGCTACTGCAATTAATGAAAGAGGGGAAAAAGCATGGAGTTCAGCCAGAGACTCCCCCTATCTTGACAGGAATCTTCATTCCTGTCAAGATAGGGGATTAGGCTTCCTCCATGCTTTTTTATGGAGATTGATTGCAGTAGCGTCTATATCACGCACAGTATGTTTTGCACCTAACTATGGTTCTGATAGGTGGATGGGAAGGCCTCTGAAAAGGGCTACAAGTTCTGGAGTCAACCAAACAAATCAGAGTTGCCAAAAATGTAGGGTGTGTAAGAATATGGAAAACATTTTGACCAAGATCCTAAATAGTTTACAAAATATCAACTTGAATGATATTATAAAGAATATGTCCAATGCTTTCAGAACATAAAAATTTAAATTTTTATCAAGCTTTTTCTGATTGGTTTTATTTACACATATAAAATAAAATTTCTTACCCATAGGAAAATCTGTGTCAAACACCAAATGGTCCGTAGTAGGAGTTCCACTGCTGGACCTCTCAGATGGGCATCCACTGCTACCGCTTGTGTTTGATTTGCTGGACTTGATGGAATCTTGTCGACTAATGACCCTCAGTTTGTGAAGCTTTTCCAAAGTGGTGGGAGGCTCATCATCCAGCTGATCTAAATTAAGGGATCTCTCGTTATGCTTGGAGGAGTATTCAGAGTTCGTGGCAGTGTGTTTTGCCATAGAAGAAACTGAGAAGCTGCGAGCATTGGCTAGACTTTCCAGGTCCTCTTCAGCAATATCTCTCAGGAGGTTTTCATAGTTTTCTTTGAGTTGGGTTCCATACTGAAATTTTAAATATCAAATGTTGAATTCACACTTTTTTAATGCAACTGAATACTCTTATTTACTCAAAAATAATAGGTTAAAAAATTTGTTTTGAAAATAAAATAAGAACTGAATAAATTTAATTAATAAATGAGGATGAATACAGAGTTAACACAGTGTGGATAATAAAATTAGTCAAAAAATTTGTTTACTGTCAGATAGCAAAATAATTTCATTATTCATCAAATATTAAAAGATAAAAAAGAGGATTACTTTTGCTAAGCGAATGCCCATCATCCATTGTTTTAGAGACTTTTCATCTTCAGCACATAAATACTTGATATACTTGGAGGATTTGGTTTGAATTTGAGGGTGCTGAAAAATGATTTCAATAATGAGTATGGATATAAGCACAAAAGAAAAAATAAGTTTTGATAAATGTTTAAGTATATAATTATCTATAACTCTTCACTAATCACTATCAAGCCTTTTATTTTTGTACATTAAAAAGTTTGTAGCTAGTACCTTTATAGCAAAACCAAATTCAGTGGGAGCTTTAAATTTTTTCTTCCAGCCACATCCTAAGTAAACATTGTTCATGTCAAAAGTTGTCAAACATAACAAATCTTTAGAAAGCTGTAAAAGATTAAAAGGCAAATTAGACAACTTACAAAAACAGGATAAATAACTTATACATTTCTTAGGAAAATGTTATCAGAACAAAACTTTCAATAAAGTCTATGCAGAATTAACATGAGGAAAAGCTATTAATGTCACTATTTTTTCTTATGGATCTTTTGATATGCTAATTAATAATTTAAGATCAAAGCATAATATCCTACTTTTGATTTCCCTTTTGGGCAATAATATAATCCTGAAGCCCGAAGAACAAAGAAATGTTTCTTCCATGCTTTTTTTCCTTCACTTTTTAGGTATAGAGAACCTTCTACTTCAGAGACTCCCACATTAGATGAGAAAAATTCCTGAAACACAAATAAGGTTAAGTGAATAAAATATTAATTTTGGAATATATTTTAAAAAATAGAAAATAACCATCAGTAAAATAGCTCTTTACTTACATCTAACAATGTGGCTTTAGCATCATCATCAAGGTCAGCATGCTTTTCAGATGAAGATCCTCCAAGAAGATAATTCTATTAAATACAAATAATTAAAATCATTAGTTTTGTTTGTGAAATGTGACTATGTGTATAAAATAATGATCAAGGAGTCTGGAATAAAGTAAATAATTATAACTTTAAATTGCTGGGTGATTTTTCATTAAGAGTAGAAAAATATGATATTTCTGGGTATTTAACTAAAGGAAAGTAAAGAACAAACCTGAGGATTAATAAATAAATCATATTTATCTTCTCTTTCTAGAAAGAACAGGCGATTGCAAGAGTCTCTGGTCCAGAGTAATAAATTTTCTACAACATGTTCATGGTCTTCATATACTCTTTCTGAAATACAAATTCCACAAATTAGAAATAATTCCAAACAGTCAAATTTTTTTAGTAGATACCAAAACTATTAATGTATATTAACTAACCAATATAGAGCTCTGGTATGTGCTCTACAAGAGCCCATTTCGGATCCATGGACACATGATTCTTCTCAGCCAAAAGTTTGCACACATGGCCCACTGTCATCCTTTCATCTATGAGGAGACTCTTAGCACTGTTGTCTGCACTGAAAGCTTTGATAAAAAGCTAGAACAGAAAGATCACATGTGATATATTACTTGAACTTTAAATCAATGGGTATTATAACCAAATCAACTACTAATGATAATAAAATGCTAAATTTTGTTTCAGTAAAATTAATATTTTGAGAGATCACATACCTTTTTAATACTGGCTTCTTTCATTTTTTCTAGAGCTATTTTTATTTTTTCAGCTTTGACCCGAGCAGCTTGTTCTACCTGGAAAATATGTTACATTTTTAATATTATATTTGCCTCACTTAACCTAGATTTTAATGGGTTTTCTACCTTAAAAACGCCTTTTTACTGCATTACATTGTATTCAAGAAACAAATGTAACGTTTATTTATAATTAAAAATATAAATTTGCAATTATCTTCTACAAAAGAATAGGTTCCAACTATGGGTGTAGACAAAAATCCTGATCAAATGGAAAGAAATCTAATGAAAACCAACCAATGATAATTTCAACATGCATTTAGATTTTAGATAAGATTTTTAAGAGCAAATTCCTTTTCTAGCTTAAATAGCTTTTCAGACCTGTAACTTCAAAGTTGATGTTTTTCCACCTAATTCCAGATAAAACCTTCCTAATTTGCAAGGAAGAGGGAAAAACATTTATCTTTGATTCCCTCCATTAATTATCACAAAACCGTTTTGCACTGACTGTACACAAAATTTTAGTCCATGCAATATAGTACCTATCTAATACACATATAATAATTTTAAAAAAATCTATCTTTCAAGTAAAATCAACATATAGCAAGCTTTCAGACAATTAGTATGAACTGGGAAAAATTACTTTTAAACATGTGGTGACCCCAATTTTCACTCCAGTGTTCAGCAAGTTCACCTGTTCCCAGCCAAAAAAATGTCTGCAAAATTGCTTCAAAAAGTGAAAGGATTTAAAAAAACTTTTTCTGAAGTTTTCTTTAAAAAATCTGCAGTTCTTTTAAGACCACTGATATGTCTTCAGAAGGATTTCAAAATTGATTTAGAAAAACTGCAGACTTTAGATGCTGAAAGGCTTCAAAGTCCTATTGCTACAAAATAACAGTAGATTTCTTTAAGAAAACTGCTTTTTAGGCGCATTTTTGCAGATGTTTTTTTTTGCTGAGTTGTAGAGAAGAACCAACTAAAACTAATTTAATCCTATACTCTTGAATCAATATTACTTTTGGTTCGGCCTTCTTTCCCTCTAACTATCCTACACCAGTATAGCTAATTGGACACATACCAAACTGGAACAAGGGGCTTACCTGTGTGGGCGAAGAGGCGAGCGACATGGAGCTGCTCTGCGAGGACATGCTCCTGCTGGAGTGTCCCTCTCCCCTGACCCCTCCGGAGGAGGCGGAGGACTCGGACGACAGCATGGACACATTGTCCGAGAAGGCAGAGTCGTTGTCCGGACTCTCCGTCCGCAGCAGCCCCTCGCTCCTCTGCGACCCGCGAAGGAAGTCCTCGCAGTACATGTCCACCTAAGATACAAACCAATCGGTCAGCGATTGTGAGGATTGCTGTAGTACGTGCACAAAGAGATTCCCTACAGTAGACTCCCCTTTAACCAATCCAAATGGACCAGATAACTTTGCCGATTTCACACTTCGTACTTAAATTAATTAAGCAGAGATAATTTTTTAAACAGAGGCTGTGTTAAGACTCGTACACACAGCAAAATGGGAAGAAGGTTCGTCCATTTTCCGTCTACTTTGTTCAAAATTGGTCCAGGTCGGATCAAACATGGACGGCCCATTAGACGTCTGTCAAGGAACGAATCGGAATTATTCAAGGGTGTACCAAAGGTGGACGGCCCATGGACGTCTATAATGATATTATGACTTTTCGTAAGAATAGAGTGGCATTAAATTGCACTCCAGGGCCCACACGGTCCCAAAACGAATAAGGGCATCGTAGACTTTAGATTGAGATGCTGAACCAATCAGTTTAGCTTAAATTAGAATAAGACAAATTTAATGGAGCTAATTCAGTAAATCTTCAGTTCCATAAACTCAAATACCAAAAAGAATATTCACCTGAAGTCCTCCAATTTCGAATTTGGGCCTAGTTCCACTGCCTCCCGAATTGGATCGGCTGTGTCCAGGATTGGCTTTGGACTCAATTTGATTCCTAGAATTATTTTGGACTGGAAAATTGTAGTTGGGCGCTCTAGAATTCATCCACGCATTCCCAAGAGCTTGATTCGCTGACTGACTCTTTGGCAACATTTCTCTGTCCAGCTTATCTTCGAGAGCACATAACTCGCCTAGGATGGCATCCAATTCTGTATCTTGACTATCTGCAAAGTGAAGACATGCGAAATTGAAAATTTTTCACCACGAAGTAGATTTTAATTTATTTTAAGAGTTGAGAGAAATGGAAGATTATTAAATAATAAAAAGTGGCTCCCAATTGACTTACCTTCCATGTTGGCCATGGAGAACCTGTATGTGTCCATTCTTGGAGTTGGAATGGTCAACTTGTTGGGCATGCCCAGTTTTGTAGAGGGAACGTGTTCCAAGCCCTGCAATAAAGATTTCAAATTAAATACATAAATAAAAGAGCAATATATAACAAATTAGCCCCAGCATAATCAACTCAATAAACCTCAGAAGTAGAAGCTACAGATAATCATGGGGAGTTTTTAAATAAAAAGTAACAAATGACTATGTTAATGACTAACTAATGAATATTTCATAGTTGTATATACGAATTCACATATCCCAACTTATAAGACAGTACACTAATGGCCACAACCTTTTTTTCCTTAAACGAGAACGATCAACTTGAAGGGAATCTAAACTACAGAAAACAACATGACGCGAAGCCTCGCCTAAATACAATAGCTGTCTAAGATATGGCACAAAACTATTCTTATCCTCATTCCTGCACCAGCAAAAGTAAAGTTCAAAAATATCATCCGCATCTACCAAAAATGTCAAACAAAGCCAACATCATCCTCACTTCCCCATCCTTTATTTCTTCCCTCCCACACTAGCACGCTGATGGCCACTATGTAAGAGAAAAATCTCCCCTCCTCCAAAATCCCGAAAGCAGAGATCAAAAGCGTTTATGATTAGAAATCTTCCGTTGTTCCTCCACTGTTTCGGACCGAGGCCGTTTTATTTCTCGTCCAATACAAACCAACCGACAGAGAGCGGCTGCTAAATGGATTTCGTAAGGGCTTTTCTCTCTTCCCGAATCTCCCCTTCTGTCACTCTTTTCTATCTGAAATCCATTTCCAGCAGAGCATTGCATTCGGATTCCGAGATACTTCAAACGCTATCCATTCGAGTTTTCCCATCTTCCGTAGTATCGATCAGATGCAGACGGAGGGCAAATAATGTTTAAAAAAGAGAGAATTGCAGTGCGAATATCTTCGCTTCGTGTGGATAAAGAAAAAGCTGGGATGTTTGACTGGGGTTGAGGTTGGGAAACATCGATTACATTCATGTATAGAGCTTTGGTTTGTTTATGGGAGATGAAAACAGTGAGAAAATGGAAACAGCTTTGGGGACTTTCAAACAAAGTGGCTTTTGAAATTGAAATAAACACATTGAATAAGGCACATTTTATTTAAAGCATACAATGTAATTCACTTCTATGTATTGGAACAAAGTATAAAGTATTTAATCTTCAAGCATCAAACGTCAATAGATCATTTTTTTCCTTATTTAGGATGCACGAAAGAATTCGTGTGTAATATATGTTTTAGTAAGATCAAGTTCATGTCAATTACATACGATGATTAACTTTCTTAATACAATGCATAAAAAAAGATTGTTCAGAGGGGTCATTCATATAAAACTACAGCAAACTTTTCAGGGACTTTATACCCCTTCATGGAACATGGCAATAAAAATATCTTGTAACGAGGCTTAATAAGTAAATTATACAGCCAAGTTTATTCTCTATGCTTTTATCCCGTTGATCCACGCTTATGTCTTATTGATTGTTTGGGAGGAATGTAGGTCAAGCTCAAGTAATCTCACTACGCACTCCCCAGGGAACCTCACTTTCAGGAAACGAAGGAAACTGCGTCTGAGTGGATATCGTTGCAGAATACTGTTATTTACTTAGGACTAAAGTTTAAGTACATCAGCACAAATCGATGAGTTCCTAAAGAAAGTTAAGGTGATTTAATTAGAAAGGATTATTCTTGGGAAAAGGATGGATGGGATAGTAATTTGCTCCGTTTAATCCAAATTTTCATTTAAGATGCCAAACTTCATAAATTTTATCAAACCACTAATTTATTTTTTTAACAAAGCACAAAAACTAGGTAAACTGTCTTGAAATTCCATTCAAGAATAAAAATTTTTTAGAATTGAAACTAAAGATTGCACGAAGCATTATAAACAACTAATGTTAAGATATTCATGTAAAAAAATTTGCTTTTGAATACAAGTTTTGATATAGAATGCTTTTAGGTGTTGAAAAGATAGTACATAAAATCATTTACCAAAGTACGTATAATTTACAGAAACTCACATATTTCCGATATTATCTTTTCAGCAAAGGAATCATTCTATATTAAGACAAGATAACCAGTATTTTCATATAATATTTTCTTGGTTTCTTAGGAAATAGTGGGAATGAAATTAGACTGGAAGTGGCCGGGTGAGAAATAATTGAAAAATAATAAGAATTATAAATGAAAAGGTATAAGGGAAATCAAACCAGCAATGGAAAGAGACGAGAAGGGAGAAAGAAATAATTATTTCCAAAACACCATTCTCTCCAAAACGTTAGGGCCTGACAGAATGCGGTTCAAAAATGTCATTTCATGCGTAAAAGCAATCAAAAAATGAGTTCACCCCAAAAAAAAACTCAAAACGCTTTTTTTTTCAATAAAGGCAGTCCACTTATTCCAGGTTGACTCCAGCCAGCTGTCGCACTCGTGCTCGACACACGATCAACACAAGCGACAACATTTCTCTACCTCGGCAGCTCCTTCTTTTCAGTTTTCAGAAGTGTCCTCTTTGCGCGGCACGGAGCTCCCTCGAAAAACGGTGACATATTTACGAGTCGGTAATTCCACATTGATTTAGTGCGAGTGTCACTGTCAACACGAGGGCGTCGCGGCGGCCAGATTCCGAACGATAAAAATCCCCAGGGACACCCACCCGAACGACGAGAAGGAAAAAAAATTCCAACGAATTCGAAATACGCGGAGAATTTTTGAGTTATTTTTTTATTTTAGAAGTCGGAGAAGGAGGAGGAAAAATGCAATCTTGTGCTTCGAGGTTCATTTGCTTTTGGAGGAATCTTGTATACGGAGGCGTATGAAAGTAGATGCAAGATGAAGGCTGCCGAGGAGGCTATTGATTTATTTGGAGTTGAGATTGTGACCAGTGTGTAATGATGTGTTTGCGATGAGCACCGCTGTGTGACCATTTGTCAGGATGAAGATTCATGTTGATGTGTTGTGTAATGTTTGTTGTGAGGATTGGCTTCCCATGGGGGTGAAAACATCCCCCATCAAAAGATGTATTTTTTTGGCAAAAGCCAGATACTTAACTGAAACGTATGTTCTGGAAGGCAGGCTGAAAAGTTTTATTCAGAATCCGGCAAATACTTTGATGGAATTGGCATTTATATCAAGTTAATCTTTATCAAGTTGTTTTTTATCAAGTTGTTTTTTAACTGTTCGTTTCTTTATATTCGTAATACTTAATAAATATTCTAGTATTTCATCCAATGATGGAGATAGCAGAGGAAAAAAGAGAGAAGAGAGAACAACATGAGGAATAACTAGAAGACATGGAACAAATGTCCGTTTCGTGTCCCCTCTATATAACAAGCTATCCACTGTCCTCAAAAATCACCTAAAATTCTCTAGGGAACTATAGAATGCATATGGACTTTTTAGTTCGAATAAAAAAAGTTACAAGGGTGCATTTTATGGATCATTAACTATGCAATTTGTATCAATTTCCAAAAATGCACGAATACTTTTTTTTTCGGGAAGAATGCATTTAGCATGCTTTTCTAATGTAAGACATTGTAGTGGAATGTAAGCGGAGTAGACTGAAAGTATGGTGTTAAAAGGATTTTTCCCCCTAGCGAAAGAATGTGCTTTGTTTAATAACCCAAACCTTAATTTTTACGATCAATAAAAATTCCTGATCTCTTGAGGGAGGAAAAATTTAGTATAAAAGGGGGCGGGGAGGAAATAGCACTCACACAAGGATTGCACATGCTTGAAATTCTCCTGTATATTTATTTTAATTACATAGAAAGTAATATCCTACAACTACTACTACGCCAGTCTTTAATTTAAACCTCGATACAATTTTTGCGTGTTAGATTTTAGAAAGATGTTCCCAGATGATGTGATTCCATTAGTCAATTTTGTCAAAAATAATTCCAAAAGCGACAAAACAACTGATAGTTTGAGTAAGACAGAAATGTATGTGTTCAAACTTGTCATATCAGAAAAAATAATTTAAAAATAACTCAAACAGTTTCATTGAAAACTTCAAATACGCTAAAATCAATATAATGATGGATGCCAGGAAGAAGCACAAAACCCATTATCTTCTCCATCAATCAATAAATTTCAAACACGGGAGAAAAAGTCAGATGGATCCATTCTGAAGCGAACTCAAAAGAACAGAATAGAAACCCAATCCGGTCTCTTCAAGAACTGACAAAGCCACAAAAAAATGTAATGAGATTCATAAGGGATTCTCGTATCTGTGGTACGTATTTCTGCGGCCGAACCAGAAGATCAAAGAAAATATCACTGCGGTTGTTTCTTGTGACAAAGTAACCAGCGATACTGCAGCAGCTATTGTGGCTGCAATAAAGTTACCATGACAACCGACTTGATTCAAAAGACCATTGAACTCCAACAACGGTGGAAAATCATATTCTCTCGCGGATGGCGAGAACTTACGGAAACGAAACCTTCTGGGGTTCGAGGAGAGTTTCCGAGGAACTATCTTTTCTCTGCAGCGAAAGTATCGGAATGGAGACGGTTAACAGAGGGAAGAGTTCATTAAAAGGATCCCCGAGGATAGATAGGATTCACAGAGATCCATTTTATGTTCTTCCGGGATAGTAAAGAATTGGTCCATTTTTCGAGAGTGGATAGTTTCAAACGTTTCTTTGACTTGTATATTGTTCGAGTCGTGAAGAAATGGCGTAAAAGTGAAGTCAAAAGAAGGGATAAGGAATCGACTAAAGGAACACGTATATAAAAAAGCCATATAATTTTACTCCATCTTCAGTTTTTTATGATAAATCAACGTATTTGTACTTAAAAATGCACAGTCATTTCCCCCTCAAGCAGGATATTTTTATGTTTGGGGTCTAATAAGTTTCGATTCATACAATTTTCAATCAGAATATGAAAAAATTCAACAATTATACGATTGATAGTTAAAAGAAGTTAGTCTAAAAGAAAAACGCGCGAATAACTTTCCTGCCGCGAGCCTACTTTAGCAGTAAAACAACATTTACATGTCACGTACAAAAATCCAAGCCTCACAGTGAAAAATAATTTACATAGGCAAACCACTGAAAATGCATACATTTGGTTCACTACAGAGTGGAAGTGGAACACCATATAAACGCTACAGACAAATACAGAACGCCACTAAGGGCCTCCTTACATTTTAAACCGCAGATAACGTCATCATCTCCTTTTGGAAAGAGCTTCACTGCTACAAGCCTATTCTAACAGCAAAACGACATTTACATGTCACTGACTAAAAGCAAACCTCAGCAGTGAAACAGCATTTACATATTTAGGAAAAGAACTGAAATCACATAAGGGGTCCAATATTTACGAACACTTAATCTTCAACACATCAAATAATAAGTTTTAAGTTTGATAAACGCAATACTAACCGGAAATAATTTCCATATTTAAGATAATATTATTAATAAATCAGGGCTGGCATCAGTGAATGACGCTATGCAGGAGGGCGAAAGCTGACTCCTCTTCGGTAACTCCCACCCACACACACGACAATTATTTATTTATTTTGAATTCCGTCTCCCTTCCTCCCCCTTCTCCAAAACAAACCTCCTCCCCAAAAACATTTGCCCACCTGGTCCACCGGGGGGCCCACTCATCGGCCCCAGGGGAGGGAACGCGAGCGACACGTCATCCCGTTACCATGGCGCCCACGTGAATCACGACTCGTACTCTCATATTATTATTTCCATCAAGCTTCTGCAGCGGCAGCGCCTTTTAATCGGCCCCGGGCCCCGAATAATCTGATCCTCCGATCAAAAGGGATATCAGCGCATTTATTCTTCTGATATTAAAGTTTAATTTATTTTCATTTCGGCATTGTGTCGGTCGTCCCTTCCGTGAATGACGCCGGAGGGAAGGTTTTGCTTTTGTGTGCGGAGTGGGGCGAGGGAAGTTTTTTTATATGTACATATAATTCGAAAAGCACCCTGAGGGTTTGGTGGAGAGGGTGGGAGGGATGGAAAGGAAAATGGTTCCGTCACTCAAATCTTATTGATTTTTTTGAGTGGGGAGGGATGAGAAGTTTTGATATGTGGGGTTAACATCTTCGGTTATTTCCGGAATGTCCATCTCGAGGGATTTACAGGTTACTATTTCGTTTTGGTTATAGGCGTGGCCAGAAAAAGGTTTTGAAAGAAGTATTGGAATATCAAGAGGAATAAGAGATGGATTAGATCAGATATTCCATGGTCAAAAACGGAATTTCTGAGTAGAATGAATATGATACTGAAACATTTTCCTTTTGGTCACGCCCACAAATAGTGAGAAAAACTCGGTCAAAAATCCTGTAGTGAAGATGTGAGCATCATAGATGTAAGAAAGAAAGTAAGTGGAGAAACTATTTCAAAATTAAGTTGTATGAATAATGAAAGTAAGAGGGGAAAAGTTACTCTTTTAAATAAACGTCCATCTAAATAATAGGCAAATTAGAGAATTTTGATTGCCATGTGCAGGGTTGGCAAAAAACCGGGTTTTTTTGGTTTATTTGGTTTAAACCAGGTTTTTTTGGTTTAAACCAATTTTTTTTTAGAATTTTTTTCAGAATAAGTTATTTTAGCAGTGATGTTTGAAATTGAGTTGTAAATGAGAAATTTATTTCAGGGGTTGTTTATAATTGATAAATGATTTGTATAATTCAATTAATTACTTTAATTAGTTAATTAAAATTAAATTAATTTGTTTTAAAAAATAATTTTTGTTTTTGTTTTTAAAATATTCAAATTTGAATATCTAATTTTATTGTAGTGAATAAAAATCAGTGATAATTTTTCTTGGATTAATGGTTGAAATAATCAAATTATTTATTTATCTTAATTATATATGGATTAATTTATGAACTTCAGAAATTTCTTTAGAAAGAGAAAATTTTATTTTTTAAATAAGACGCTGTGGCTAGGCGTCCGTCGTACGACGGACGCCTAGTCCCACGGCTTTGGCGACCGACGTATTGTTTTGTACTGTATTTCACAATCCCTGCAAGATTTTTATACTTTATTAGCAATGCGCATCCATGTGGACTTGATTCTTGCTGTTTCAAAAAAATATTTTAGCGAAATAATTTTATTTTCAATAAATTAATAATTTAAAATTAAAAAAAAAAATTTGATAAAGTAAAACATTTAAAAAACCACAATTAATTTAATTAAATAAGGAATGACTGTTAAACAAGAGCAATTAATTCTTGCAATTTTTAATGGAATAATAAAAATTTAAATTAAATTTAATGAAAAATAATAACTGGGTTCGAACCTACGACCTTCCGCACGCCAGGCAGACGCGCTACCTCTACCCCATCCGGGCCACGCTTAGCACAATCCTAAATACTTTAAAACCACGCCTTTAACCCGAGCATGCGCACAACGGTTACCCGACGGATTCCTAGTCACTCTCTAAATAAGTAAAAGTGAAATGTATACAACTAATGTTAATTGAAATTTGATAATTGATTGAGAATTAATTTGATTAATTATGAAATGGTAAATTAATCCAATTAATTATCTTAATTATATGGATAATTTATAAACTTAAAAAATTTCTTAAGATAGAGACAATAAAATTAAATAAATAAAAGTGAAATGTAAGCAACTAATGTTAGTTGAAATTGGATAAATGATTGAGATAATTAATCCGATTAAGGAAATTTACGGTTTTTATTAATTAAGTAAAAAAACCCAACTGGTTTTTATCTGTTTATAAACAAACCAACTGGTTTTTAGTTTTTATCATTAAAGAAATCAACGGTTTTTATTAATTTACTTAAAAAACCAACTGGTTTTTATGACTGAAAAATAAGACAAATTGGTTTTATTAATTAATTAAAATCCAAGCCATATTTTATCAGTGAAAAACAGATAACTTTTGTGTATGTTTAGTTACTCTTTGAAATAATGCTTCATTTTAAAGGAAATTAATAAATGAACTATCTCTTGCAAAATATAATAAGTTTAACTTAAGCATTTAAGGTTAAGTTTAGAGAGAATTCAATAATTAAAACCATTAAATTAAAAGATTTCTGATTTTTAATCACCTTAAAATGTCAATTTTTTTATAAATCTGACCTTTTAATTTTGCGCAAAAGATTATACACTTTCTTTAAAAAATCCTGAATATATTTTATAATTTCTAAAAAAACCAAAAAAACCAAGTGGTTTTTTTGGTAAAAAAACCATGGTAAAAAAACCATGGTTTAAACCAATGGTTTAAACCAAATGGTTTAAACCGGCCAACCCTGGCCATGTGCAATGTGCATTCTATGATGAGGAGCAAAACATTAAGATAACCGAAAGGTGTTATTGTACAGTACGGTTTTATTTCAGGAAGTATACAGAATAGATGGTGAGATGGTGGTTGGATTTCAATTCTCAAATGTTGAGATGCGCAAAATTTCAAGTAAAGAGAAGACGAGACATTTAATCATTTGCAAAATTTTTGTTCCAAGCTTGATCTAAAATTAAGCAAAGAAATTGAAAATTTTAAGGTAAAAAAACTGTTCTATCTTTTACGTCCAGGTTAAAATTTCTCAAAAGCCATTCCCATTTGTGACTTGATCTCTAGTCATTTTTTAAAATCAGCAGATACAAATACAACTCTGTGCATTTCCTTGCATTTTACCCCCAAAATGGTCCCAACCACAACACCCCCGTCGCAACAACAATGGGGCGGAGGAGAGATGCCGGAACCGTCAACACGAAGCTAATGAAGATCACATGGAGGACAAGAGCGAAAGCTCGCCAATATGAACGACGTTTTAAACAGGCAGTTATGAATACGGTGTCGGAGATGTTATTTCTTCGTTAAAAAGCCTCTATTTCGGTCCCCGTCACCCCTCGGTTGGGGGCCATAAAGTGCCCGAGACGAACACCAAAATAGAACGCAGAAAGAGGCCCGAGAGCATGGAGGTTCGAACGGGAGGAGAGATGGAAGCAGAATGTGCGGGGAAATGACGGGAAATCAGCGGGAATTTGTGGAAAATTTGCTAAACAAAGTTAAGGTTCAACGGTCTGTGCTCTTTTCGTAAACATTGGATGGTTGGCTAAAGATCTCGCAGGTCGGCCTTTTATGTTATTATGTACTGTTTTCTGTATTCATTATTTTCTTTCTGGGTACAACATGTTTGATTGGATTTTTAACTGCGAAACATAAAAGCGTCTATCTTTTGTCTTATATTATCATATTTTATGTAACACACTGAAAAAGAAAAATGCAATGAAATAAAAAGATTAAAGTATCAAATTAAAATGTAGTTTGAAAATTACTTCCGAGAGTAAAATTTTCACGACTATCTTATCTACAATACTCCGTAAAAAGGCAGATAATAGAAGTCTTGAAAGATTTTTCTCACAAGAACAAATTTTATTTAGTTTCAGAAAGATCAAACTGTACTAGAAACTAGTCCAATCACAAAATACTATATTCTATTCCATGGGATTCTTTTCTTAATTGGTTCATAGCAATACACTCACTTGGCTCTCAATCACTTGGACAAAATATTAAGAACATGAGTAGAATTAATCCATTCATTAGGGGTCATCCATTAATTACGTGAGGTCAAAAAGGGGGGGGAGGGGTTTGGAAAAATCTCACTAAATCTCACCAAGGGAGAGGGGGTCGATTAAAATCTCACGTCAACTTTTTAAGTTAGAAATTATACGATTTTCTTTTTTTTTAAGTATGAGAAATGATAAGAAACTGAAAATTATTTTTAAAAAATTGTAGGTAAATCTCACTTGGAGGAGGGGGGGCCCAGCAAAATCTCACTAAATCTCACCAAGGGGGGAGGGGGTCCAGATTTTCGAAAAAACGCCTCACGTTATTTATGGATGTCCCCTTATGAAGATATTGGACCGATTTGTTTCAATATAAATTTCTTTCCCATTATGCTAGTAAGACACAGAAGGCTTCCAAAATTCTATTATATTGTACATATGTATTTAAGTTTACACAGTGTCTCTCTTTACACGTCCCTTATTTGCGTTTTCGAGTCTATTCCCCGTCATTATTCGCAGTCAAAGGAAAAAACCTTCACCATATCCCTTCGACATTCTTATCGAAGAGAGAGCACCCTTCAACAAACTACCGTCCATACATCCTTCGCACATGACTTTCTCTCTCTCAAGCTGCACAGGTGCATATACTGCCCCTTTCAATCTATTCCTAGCCCCACTACTTCCTTTTCCATCGGGAAAAATAGTCGACAATACAATCTAACGACGGGGGAGGAAGCCGTGACATCACGGACCGGCGTCCGGCACGCTTCCCGCACGTGACTGCGAGCGCACCGACGGATTTGCTCCCCTCATCCCTCGGATTGTGAGGCCCTAATTGCAGGCTGCTACGAAGAAAGCCGCTTTTCGGGCGAAGGGAAGGCTGTAATTTTTATGAGATGATGATGATGCGATTTTCGAGGGGTAAATGTGGGTGGGATGGGATGTCGTTTGAGAACTGATGATTGGATGTGATTTGCCAGAGGAAAGGTGGTTATCAAATGAAAAGGCTCAAGATGGAGTATGTCAATATTTTTGAGAAACTCAGGTACATAATGAGGGGTAGGTCCAACAGCCAATTAAATGTCGTTGAACACTTTGGATGGATATAAAAAGGTGATTAAAATGCTTTAGTAATTTATCTTAATTTTAACGTCTTTCAAATAAGACATTTTGCAACTGCTTTGACCGTTAGAACCGAGTTTCTAGTTCCTAAAATTAATAAACAAAATTATACCATCGGTTATCAGGTTTTTAGATTACACGATAAGTAACTGGTATCCACTTGATTGAATTTTTTATCACTAATTGGTATGAACACAAAACTAATTAATATCCATTTAAAACTATGCTTTTTAAAGTTTTTCTAAAGGAAAGTTGTTACAGTACAAGAAAAAAGCGAAAGATATACACTGTTTCAAAATGGTACTGTATTGAATAAAGTCCTATTTTCAAAAAGAGAAACATCGGGGGGAAATCTCATTTCTCTTGGGAAAAAACGTGAAACGCTAACTCAAGAGAAACGAGTGATTTAAGAAAAAGGATAATTTCTAAGAGAGAAACAACTAATGATAGAATAACATCAACCCAATTTAAATGGAGCATTCGCGTGTAGCTCAAATCCGAATGCGAGCATCATTATGATACCCATTCTGCGCCCTTTACATTTCCGCCGCAATTATTGAACGGTGGGCTTATAACATCACAACAATGCGGCACTTTCTTCAAGAGAAAACTATCGAGCACACGAAATAGGGGTAAAATATATCCCCAGTAGAATAATGTACAACTCGAGGGTTCATTTCTAGTGCTGTGTGCTTTATTATCTCCTTTCGTTTGGGCCGGGTAGGGGTAGTACAGGGCGAATCGATAGTACCGTCGTATTCCAGGGACTGATTCATGATGCGGAAGTGGAGCTTTATGGGATAATGCGGAGGATGAACCGAATGCGTGTGACGGCGCTGTCAATTTGTCCAGGATCTAGTTTTCAGAAAAATTCGATCGATGTCTGCCGGTGAAGCTCGATTTAAAGAGGCGTTTTTCTATTTTCGGGATTTTATCCACTGAGCTAAGGCTATTTTGTTTTGACAATATTTCGGAATATCTCTCTATATTAAAAAAAAGTTACTGTCACCGCTGCCGCCGCTGTTTCAGAAAATTTAATTTTTCAACTCTTTGAACTCTCATATCGCAAAAACTACTTGATAGAAATTTATGAAATTTGAAATGTTTGTAAAGGAATATTTGGGGCACATTCTCGGACAAAAAGCTAACTGATGTGATAATTAGAACTGGGGTATTTTTAAGGTCAAAGTTGAAGTTTTTCTTTTTTCGCCGCGTAATCCAGTTCAGCAAAATCTATTAGCAGTAGAACTATGATTTTTTGCAGCCTAATACTCTGAAGTATGAAGATGTGCACTACGTCGCCCTTTTTTTGAATTTCGAATTTGGTTTAGAGTAATTAATTTTTTAATTTTCGAAATTTTTGACACTTTTTCGTTTTTTCTATCTAAAATGAAAACTAATCACGGTATCAATATGATTTTTTAAACACTTATATTCTTATTTTTTAGAAAGAGATTTCCGTTTAATACCTTAAAAAATTCTAATTAGTTTTGGAATTATTAAGCATCATAGTTTTATTTTTTTCATAGTTTTAGTAGGTCTTTATCAGACGTGTTTAATTTTTTTATATTTTATATTTGCCTGTTCACTAGATTGTCGCGAGCACGGATATTTCAATTTAAATGTTTCTTGAGGTGCACATTTTTGCTCTAAGTTTGCTAGCGATATAATATAGACTTGTTTAATAATCTTTTTAAGATACTTCGATATTTTTTGAAATACTAGAGAAATAAATAATTTAGCTATTTTGAGTGTTATTTGTGCCGATGAAAGGAAGAGGATTTTCGAGAAGTGTGCTTTACCCTGCTAAAGATCGATTGCAGATATTACAGATCGCTTCGCGATCTGTAAAGAGCTGCATAGCAGTTACGGGGGTTGGTGAGCGTAAGCGAGCAGGGGGCGGTAGCCCCCTATCCATTAAATTATTGATAATTTAAAAAGGAATATTTCAGTAATAGTTTTATTTTGATATTTTCGTGGTAATGATCCGAATTAAGTTATAGAAAAGTTTGAGAGATAAGAAGTTTCGATATTAAATGATCATCAACTACACTCTGTTCATTTAGAATTAGCGCCTGAGACGTAATGTATTAGAAGCATATATTATTCTAATTATCGTCGAAAACATTTTCTTCTGCAATGACAAATCAGCCTAAGCAGAAGTAGTTAAAATACTTTAGGAACAATCGGTCATTGAAGTTGTCTGATGAGCTTTATTAAGCATTGTTGAGCGTTTTTGATCCTGTTTCAGGCGCCTATTCTAAATAAACAGACTATAAGCAGACAAGTTCCAGGTTGTACTGGATAGTTGAGATGAAACAAGCGAGCTTTGCTCGCTAAGATCGCGAAGCGATCTTCAAAGAACTGCGAAGCAGTTCCGGGGGTTGGTGAGCGATAGCGAGCAGGGGGCAGAGCCCCCTAGTTGTTAAAAAAATAAGGTAACTAATGGGAATTGAAAAATTTAGACATAACTTGAATGTACTGCTCTTATAATTCAATTAATAGGTCGTGGCTTTGAAATAGACCTCTACAGTGACAATATTTCAGAAATTGCAAGGGCTGTCATCTCCGCCCATGGCAGTATTTGATACGGACTCGTCGTGGACACGACATCATCATCAATAGGTCGTGGTTCAGTAAGTGACGAAAATGTGTTTCCCTTTAAAATAATTACTATTCATGGACTCCTTAAATAAAATTCACTATAATTGTATTAATTAATTATAATTCATTTTTCTAAATCGATGAATGGTTGCAGAAATCTTTCTAAAAAGTTTTATAAAGAAATCAAGAATTGCGCAAAAAATATCTATCTACTACCCATTATCAATTCCTTAACTAAGCTTTTCAAAGAGAGAAACGCTTCCCTATGTTGGTTTTCCTGTGGTACAGCTTTCCAGCAAAAAATCAAGCTTCATATTTATACGATTCGCAAAAAGTTTTCTTAAAATGTTTG
The DNA here is from genome assembly GCA_024610705.1 of Tetragnatha versicolor. Taxonomy (NCBI): domain Eukaryota; kingdom Metazoa; phylum Arthropoda; class Arachnida; order Araneae; family Tetragnathidae; genus Tetragnatha; species Tetragnatha versicolor. Next base: position 34,611,637 of record JANDEH010000001.1, on the reverse strand, counting down.
TTTTCCTCCACGGCAGTTTCTCTCACTAATGTTTTTCCCCACCTACTTCAGTTTCCCCGTAAATGTTGCTTTCCCTCTACAACAGCTTTTACGGGTAATGTTGTTTTCTCGTCCACTTAGCTTTACCGTGAGTGTTTCTTTCGCCTTACAACGTTCTCTGTTAAAAACTTCTCATCTAGTCTCTTAAGTTTTTCGTAAGCGTTGTTTTTTCCCTTGACAACAGTTTCCTTTCTATCCTTTTAAAAAAAATTTTTAAACGTCAGTTTTTAAGCTTTATATTATTTTTGCAAACGTATCAGCATCTTTTATGTTTTACTTCTTTATTACTTCATTATAATAATTTCAATTATCATCTACTTCTCCTATACGCTTTTCGGATGGAGCTTATATATTCCAAGTGGCATTAGAAACAACATCATTTACTTCATTGATATACGAATCTTGGTTTGGACAATTCTTCCTGGGGTCTTTTTAATTATAATTGCTTTACCTTCTATCCGTCTACTATACCTTATAGAGGAGTATGATTTCCCGGAGTTAAACAAATAAAATCAACCAACAACTCCCAAAGCCCCAGACATCATTTTCAATCAATCCGAACATCCTTCCAACTAAACAACCCAAAAATGAAACTGCCACAACATCTTAATCCACGTCCTCTTTTACCCAAAGAAACATTTCCACGCTATTTCCTCCCAAAAAAGCAATCTCAACTCTCCCTTTCCAAAAGCACGAAGCTAACACCAGCTTTAAAACCCCGAGTTCAAACCCCTATATAGGAACAAAACAGGGGATCATTTCTATCTGCCAAAAGAATAATAACAATAACAACAGCCAGCAGCAGCATCCCTATCTCTCAACCGCACTCACTTCTTCCAGAAGCCTCGGACAAAAGGAGATTTCCGAAGGGGCCAATAAGTCGAACACAAACAAGACTCTGGAGCTTCTCCAATTATTTTCCGGGGGATTGACAATGGATCCCCTACTTAATACCCAAGGGAAGGGATGATCACTAATAGAAAGGATCCAAGCATTGAATAGGGGTTTTTTTCTCTCTCCTGCGGGGGTGGATAGAAAGGGGTGCGATTTAATGATGTCCTGTCACGAACATTTAAAGGGTGGGTGTGTAAGAGCTATAATCCATAGTTTAAACAAATTTTGTGTCTGTGAAGGTGGTGATGGGGCAGGTAACGAAGCAGGTGAGGGTACTTTCTTTGAGGGGGTTATTTAATTTGAGGGGCTGAGAAAAGGGGGTGTGATGGAAGAGGGATATGCTGAGAAGGACGAGGATTGGGCGGTTGGGAGGTGTTAATCGTTTTGGCAGTCTAATGCGAGATTCGATTGTGAAAGTGTTTTATGGATGGTGTTATGCTGTGCATGGTAGAATTTGAAGCCGATAATGTTTTGATTTGGAAAACGAAAGAATTTATTTAGTTTTTATCTAAAAACCATTATTTTTTTAGAATGAAAATCATTATTTATTTCTTTAAAAAATTTAAATCGCGTATTTCGTGAAGCACTTACAATTTTCCACTAAAAACTAAGTATGAATTTTTATCATAGAGAGCTAATAGTAACTATTAGATCTCGATAACTTTTATCCTTTCTGTATTGATGATAAAACTATTGCTAACAAAAAAATTAAAAGCTTCACCAACAAAAAACATTTCCTAAAATTTTAAATTGTGATGCAGTATAAAAAGAGAAAATGATTAACGAATAAGTATGAAATTCTTCTCCCCTCGAAACCTGTATAGAAAAGGAGTTTTTTGGAAAAAAGTTAAAACATAACTGTTGACGTATTAAAAAACGATAAAAATATTGTTGATTTCGTTATAGAATTCTTGTATAAGATGTTATTTCTAAATATTAATTCCATTTCTAGTAGGAATTAAATACAACTTATAAAAATTAAAATAAAGGAATACTTTAACAACAAATAAAAATTTCCCCTACCCAAAAATCGAAATCGGTTCATCAATAAATGACACTAAGTTTCACACTGCCGGCCATTATTTCTCACCTTCAACTTAACAATTTCCTATCGAAAAAAATGCCGAACTTCTCCAATATTGATCAAAAGAATAGATATCCCAATAAAACACGACCCTATAGGGAGCACCAGCACAAAAGCAATTTTCCACACACAATCCAATAAAAAAAGTTCTCTTCCCACCCAGATGGCGAATTTATAGGTGTTAAAACATGCAAACACTCTTTTGGGAGAACGGCCATTATTCTCCAAGGGAAGCTTGTCATCAGCCGAGTTCCATTTAGATAGGGTCGAATAAAAACCCCACATGTTTAGGGGTGTCTTTATCCCGGGTTATAAAACGGATAACGGTGGCAGGGCTCGGCTATAAAATAACTTGCCATGTAAATGCGGTTCAGATGGGATAAGAGATGTTGGGGCACTTTCTGCTCTGGCAATGAGTGGAAAAGGGTAAGATAAATTAATCTCTTATTTTTTCGGTTGGATTATTTCTAGAAGAGTGGAGTGGTGAATTATAAGTGTATGTGCTGTAGCTTCAATGGGAAATAACAGGATGTTAAAACTTAGGAGCTAGTTAACATATTAAAGACTAATAATAGAAAAGGGTATGTCCAGACTTTTTGAGAAAGGTCTTGTTTTTGTGAAATGGTGAAAATCTATTCATAATTTTGTAAGTTCGAAACTAGAATTCAATTGGGTTCTTTAGACCAGAGTCCTATTTTTCTGTAAAAATATAATCCTGATTTTTAAAAATTTGTAAAACTTGTTTTTGGAGTTAAAAATATTGTAAATGGTTCTCTTTTTTTTCAGATTAAATATTTTATTAAGATTCCTTAAAACAAATTTCCTCTAAAAAGAACTCCAAGAGAAGATTGAAGACAAGATAAAAGTTATCGTATGCTTATAAGAAGAATTGATAAATGTATGCAACTGAAAGAACGCAGGAAAATTGATTTGTTTAAAAAATAAAGCTTTTATTTTCACAGGGAAAAATAATGAGGATCACAGCATTCATCCATCAATAAAAACACGGCTCAAACGGGAGGAATAAATCAAAAGTATCAGGTAAGACCCTTCATGAACCACACGATGTAGCCATCCTACAATGTGATATTCAAAATCTTTTAAATAGTTTCTAAATCGAAGCATTTTTTATAATGCGTAAAAACTTCCGAAAATTTTCCAGAAGTAATAAAAATTGTAAATTCGTTGCATTTACATAAAACGCAGCAATATTTTAACAAAAAGCAAGATCATCCTCTCTGTAATACACAAGAATAACTGTCAAGACTCCTATATTTTTCAAGTTGAATAGCTTAAGCAAAAAAAGGATTTTAATAGCACCATAACTTGTCCACACTTCCTGAGGAACACACACAAGCACAGCTCACAGGACTGACTTTTCAATGGCCAGCTAGCACCAGAGAAGAGAAAAAAATCGCCTTCACAAAGAATTCCAAAAGCGGCAGCAGCAGGTAAGTCATTCCGAGAGATAGGATCCCCTCTGAAAGGCACCTACGCTTACACGAAAAATCCCACCCCCAAAAAAACTCGGAACTATTGAAAAGGCGGGTGAAAAAGTTCAGGAAGGAAAGTGCGTTTTTTAAATCGCGCCCCCCGAAAGGTTCTGCTTCGACACACACAATCCCTAAACCGTTCACCCATAAAAGAAGGGATGCCATAGAAGGGACGTGGGTGACAAAAATAAATTTTGTCCCCCTCAGGTGAGACTCACGTGCGATGAGCGGACATTACACGCATCAGGGGAATGTAACGAAGTTTGAAATACTTGAGGATTTAATATCGGTACGGTGGGTGTACGAAGATTGATTGAGTGGCGAGGGAACTTTTTCGGGGAAAATAAATCTGTTCATGGGGTATCTTATGTCATTAATCAAGCGTTGAAAGTTTGAAGAAGGCGAAGAAAATCAATGTTTTTAAGGAGTAAAAACAAAGGAATTAATTTATCTAGAACTTAATTGAAATTTACTGGATATAAATGTGAGTATTAATGTTGGTTTATCATAAGATGGAACAATGCTTCATTCGGACAAAGTGACAAGGTTGGTGGGTTGGTTGTTTTGGGTTTTATGGCGCAAGGTCCCTATATCGGATATTCCGCGCCAAACACAAGATCAATAGTTAAATATATATTTAAAATTAAAAGTCATGTCCAAAGTGATAAGGTAAAGGGTATTGGATGATGAAAGAAGAATTTCGATGAGAGAAAAATAGTACGTGTGGAGAAGAGGAAAATTGTGCTTTCCATTTATTGTACTTTCTTTGTTGTTATTGGATTGTCTGATCTTCAGGTGAATTTGAGAAATTAAAAAAAAATTCGGCGAGGGGTAGATAATAACATAACTTCACAATGAAAGAAATTGATGAAGGTTGACGATTTACAAGAGTCAAAACTTCTTTCTGCATTCAGAAAAAAAAATACTTTAGTCAACAATTGTTGACTAAAGTATTTTTTTAACATGGTAACATGTGATGTTAACATCATGGTTGCCATATTAACTTGTATCAAGTTATCCTGAAGGAGAAAATTTGTCCTATTTCGGAGAATCTCCCTTTAATCCATCCTTTATTTGCATTTTAATCCATCCTTTATTTGCAAAGTTCTGGTTCAGTCCAAACAAATACTTCCACCATAGCTAGGTGTTCCAATAAATTCATTCCAAACCTCCCCCCCTCAAAAAAACACGAACACACAACACAATAAAAAATAAAAATCAGTCGAAACCTTCACCTAAAAACATCCACAAAAAAAGTGTCTTACAGAAAAAAATCATTCCCTACGAAGCCTACAAACCAAGAACTCGAACACTCGAAACCGAGCCGAATTCTATGCAAATCAAGAGCAGATGTTCCACGCAAACGAGAAAAACTGCTCTAACCTCCCCTACACAGGAAAATTCGACAATCCCGGATTAAAAGCGGGGGTGGCAGGTCGCGCCGCAGATAGTGTGCACTAGGGTTATGATTTTTTTCAGATTTAAAAGCCTGTGGTGGCAAATGATGAGTATTGGTCCATAACTCTCGAAAATAACTTTTATTTTTGAAAACTGTGAAAAAAGCTTGCGCGCCTAATGAGATTTTTATATGGCTGAAGCACTAAAAGGCAGTTAATAAAATCTTTTTTGAAACTGATTGTTACATAAATCATAGATTTGTAAAATAGCTTTTCGTATTCCCTTTGGACCCAAAAGATAGTGTGTGAAGTTTCAGCCCCCTAAGTTGACTCTAGGGTTTGCCTATATAGAGCCCCAAATTAAGAAAAAATTGGAAAAATTAGCAATTTTCAGAATTTTTAAAAAGTATATTTTGATATTTAAATTGATATAAAACTGGTTCAAATGTGTTATTTAGGACATTTAAGATGGTTTATATTTATTTAAGGTTATTAACTGTACCTATAGTGTCTATAATTTAAGAGTAAAAGGTACTACTAAGGGACGTTGCGCTCATCAAAGCTTATAATACACTACAGTGGTCGAAAGTAATTAAATTCCAATTTTCTTCAAAAGAACTCCCTCAAATGATGCCATTTAGTGTTACATTGATGTTTTAAATATAAAGGCCAGTTAAGTAATAACAGTAATTAGGCCTTCTACTGAAGTTTTAATGTAAAAAATGCTTTTCTTCGAAAATGCTTGTTTCTAGCTGATCAAATACAAAATTTACTCTAAAAAAGATGGTTATTGTATTTTTTTAGTTAAAAAACTTTCAAATACCATTATAAGCTTCATTTTTACTTAGAACTTAATTTTAAATCAAACAGATCGGAATTGACTTGGGTTATTTCTGTATCAGAAGAGAAATGGGATCTCTTTATTAAAGTAAAGAAAATTTTTAATATTTGTAAATTTTTGTTCATATTTTGATGAAAGAAGATTTCATTTAAACTTTCCCCCTAATACGTTAAAAAGAAGTAATTTTCATAATTTCATACGATAAAATTTATTTTTATTCCTGGTATATGAGAAGTTCATGTCGTTTCCAATCTGTATGGTTTAAAGTTAAAATCTACTTATAAAAATGAAATCTATAAGGGTTTAAAAAGGTATTTCAAGGTTTTTGATCTTAAAAAGTATTATAACCCTCTTTTTGAGAAAATTCAGGATTTGATCAGCTAGAAACAAGCATTTTTGGAGAAAAGCACTTTTTGCATTAAAAGTTCAGTGGAAGGCCTAATTACTGTTATTTCACTGGTCTTTATAATTTAAACTTCAATTTAACAACAAAGGGCATCATTTGAGGGAGTTCCTTCGAAAAAAATTCGGATTCAATTCATTTCGTCTACCGGTAGTGCATTATAAGCTTTGGGGAGTGCAACGTCCCTAGCACTTATTAATCTTAAATTATAGGGGCTATAGGGCACAATTTAGTTAATGCACATAAATATACATATAATTCATTTAAATATGTTCTAAAGAACACATTTAAACCAGTTTTATATAAATATCAAAATATTTTTTAAATTCTGAAAATTGGTAGGTTTTTTTTCGCTTTTTTTCATATTTGGGGCTCTATAGGCACGCCCTAGAGTTAACTTATAGGGCTGAAACTTCACACACTATCTTTTGGGACCAAAAGGAATGGGAAAAGCCCTGGGTAGCGAGGTTTTTTGTAAAAAAGTTTTTTTCCCGATACACACTAGTGATTGCTATATTAGAAAGTGAAATGAGGTTAGGCGCGCAAGGTTTTTTCTCACTATAAAGAAAATAATGCTATAAAATTAACATATGGGCAAAAGTTCATCGAATGCAACATCAGGCTTTTAAATATTTTTAAAAAAGTCTCAGAATCATAACCCTAGTGTGCACTGTGCAGGGCGTTGCCGGCATCGTTCGGCGAAGGCGTAACGCAAGAGAAGCAAAAAAAGAGGAATATCATAAACAAAACGCGGAGTTAAAAAAATGGCTCTGGGGAGATGATTGTGGCGCCAAGAGCTGTCATTCGGAGTGTTGCGTTGGGTGGGAGGGATGATGTCGAGCATGAGTCGTGTTTGTGGAAGCGACGAGAGTGCATTCGGCGAGACGCCATCTTTGACCGCAGGACGACCGTCTCTACTACCACAACAGTGTGGGGAAGATGTTACCATTAAAGACGGTCTGGATGAAAGACCGGGTGGAGTTAACGGGCATGTCTGTCGTTTCGAGAGATCTCGCTGGTTCAGATTTAAAAAATTAAGCAATTAGTATTTCAAAAGAATATTTTAGATTTTAGAAAAAGTGAACACTCCGGTTTACACAAGTGAAAATTCTTTTAACTTAAGTGTCTAGCGCTTTAATAAAGGTTATAGGTAGCATACAAGCTCTTAATATCTTGCCTAACTTCCATTGTAACTTCAACTTTGTAAATTAAGGAATCTTAGGAAGAGATTTCAGAGTGTGCAAACATTTTTTTGTCTCACTCTACATTACAAATTGCATTCATCTATCTAAAGCTTAAATCCTTGAGCACACCCAGTAGGTTTAACAACTTTCTATTCCTTTCTACTGGGAAAAAAATTCCTAAAACCGGATTCAACAACTGCTAGACCTTCTAGAAAGTATACCCAGAACCTTTAGTTTGTCACTTGAAATTGGTCCAACAAAAAAAAACTAGTTCATAAAGGTGATTTGACGTTTCAAAGCGTCAAATCGTTGTTCCTCTTCTCAATAGCTTCACCTAACCCAGCTTTACATTGAAGGTACTGTGAGTAAGGAAAGGACTAGGAACCACCACCACGATTATTTAAGGTTGAACAGCTACATTAAAATTAAGTTCCATGAGTCATAAAGGCACATTACCGATTGGTAAACCGCACTTCAGGCTTTCCTTTTCTGAATCCACCCTATTTTTCCCTCTGAATAAATCAACAACAAAGACACCTTCAACCGCCAAAGAAACAAACACAACGGGTTGATATACCTTCTCTTTCTCAACCCAGCTATAAATTCCCCTTTTATTTTTATATTCCACTACGAAATACCACAGTTTTTTTCTCCCTGTCCCTCATAATAAAACTTGGGATTCAGAAGAAGGGTCTGCGGGTGTGTTTTCGCCTTTGTCTGGCTATTAATAATCATCGCACCACTGGAGGTCACCAGATGTTAATCCGCCTTTTCTGCTTTCGCAGTTCCGCCTGCCCCGCCCGGGCGCCGGCGTCTCTCTTGATCTTTGCCCCAGAGACAGTGGGTCAGGAAGCAAAAGGGGATATGGGCTCGGACTGTACAAAGAGACAGCAGGGTCACCTGATTCAAAATTAGATGATGGGCGAGATAGGACGGCTGAAGTTTTTCTTCTTTTAACTATTTTGCGAAATCGTGATTTATGGAGGAAGGTAGGATCTTACGGAGTGATAAAGCTGGCTACAATTTTTGAAATTTGCCCGAGTTGAAATTCTGGTTAAAGCAGGTGATGTTTATTGTTTTTCATTCTATGATGCATTCTCGACAAAATGTGGGTTGTATCAAAGAAAATAATCAAAGTAGCAAGGTTAAAATTGTGGTTTTTAGTAGGAGGCGATTTTTATAGTACATGCCTGGTGAACAGCAATGAATAGGCATAAAAAGTTCGAGAACACAAAATTAACATTTAATATCAAAATAGGAAATCATTTTTGGTATTAAAATCATAGAGCTAATCTAAATAAGCAAACCAACTCTCAACAAGCATAGTAAAAAATATAGATTATGAATAACTGAAAATAAGACAGAGTAAGGTTCCCTTGGCCTCAAAAAATTTCTTTCCAAATATTAGGGTTTTTTATATCATTAACGGTTTAAGTTTTCTCAGTCTAATTTTTCATTCGACTCGGATATACCTCTATCATCTAGATTGAAAATTGGAACGAACACCATAAAATAGTTCAATCTACTTAGGTATCCACAGTGAAGAATCTTACAGCACACAACATATAAAACAAGACGTTTCCTATATACTGAATCAAAAAGCAATAGGATCTACAGATCCACCACCATAAAACAAAAACAGTTTCTGGTGTGACTGGGATCCCCAAGCTGGGATCAAAGGAAACGTGCAAAAAAACTCAACAAAACGAGATTATCCATAAAATAGCTCAGGGGAGACGGCAAGAATTGGACGGACAAGGATTTTCCATATCTCCTTCGCCATCCATCGTTCATCATAATGGCTTTATAACGGACGTCTGGGAGAAAGAAAGGGAAAGGTTGATCGCTTTTCGGATATTGCAGAAAAGATCTTCGGGAGAAAAACTGTGGAAACCGCAAATAAACCACTCTTTTCTCTTAGGATTGATTTCCCGGTCCTCCATCCCAGGGTTGTTCCATAATTCATTTCGGATATTATTTACGACAGGAGAGGCCTTCGAAGACTTTCGGCTGTTCCATTGGAAATCAGTCCATTGTTTGATGGGAAAATAACTCCGCAGGGAAGAGGACGTTAAGTGGGGATTCGGAGACGTAAACTCTTCTTTTTTCAGTCGGAAAAATGGATTGTCGGATCGCTCCGAGGCACTTATTTGCAAATTACGTAAGAGTAGATTGGTATGTGATCACAATGAATGAAAAACACGTGAAGATGGAGACATTTATAGGAAAAATGGTTTGCTTTGAAAAAAAACTCCCCAAAGCACATTTCTGAAGTGCTTGAGCCAATAATTTTGTAATCAAACTTTGCTATCAAATCGTTTTCAGCTATCAATGCTTATACCCATCACCAATCACTAGAAACCATACACCATCAATGCTCATAGACTTTCAACTGAACGGCAACCCTGGCAATGTTGTCAAGCCAGAACCTATCGGCTACTTAAAACCCTCAACCTGCTGGAAAAGGTGTATGAAGCATCCATCTCAACACAAGGGTCGGTCGCCCTACTACTGAAGTGTCCGATACGCGCGGAAGTCTTTTATCGCCGTTAAGAGAAGTGGAAGGAAAAGATGTTTTCTGAGGCGTAAATCTCGAGGGCTCTTGGCATTCTTTACGTCCAATGATAACATGGTTGCCGCGCGAATATTCGAGATTAGGCACCAACGGACACAAATTCGTAAGACGTGGGAAAAGTTTCATCGATGAGTTTTAATGATGGGACTGAGGTCAACGAGCTGGAATGTTGCTAACTTTTTAACCCTACAGCTTCAGATGCCGTGCGATGAGTGGCTTTAACTGAACGTACTCTTGAATAACATAGGAGTAAAATAAAATGAGTATACCCACAGAGTAAAGGGTGGTTTCTTACTTCCAAAAACCATCATGCAAGATAATAAAAACGGTAAGAGATAGGGGGATCTTTTTGAGTAAATGAGATGTTATTAATGAAATGGGAACACATTCTCTTTGCAAAAAGTTGGCCTGTTAGGAGATATAGAATTGAAACCAATTTCAGAGCAGGGGGATGCCAAAGTTGTGTGTTTCAAGAAATGTTAGAAAAAAATAGCGATTCTTTTTTTAAGAAATTAGCTTACTTAACCATTTTTTCCATCTTTCCACATGAAAAAGAAGTGGTATTAAAGTAAATTTAGATGGCATTTCTGTATTGGAAAACAAAGCCACTAAAACTGAGAAGAAATACAATGCAAAATAGTATAAGATTACCACGCTACTATTAAGTTACGAAGTTAACGCACCAGAAATTACAAACTGAAACTTCGTAGTGTTTGAAAATTTTTTAATTATACCCTAACCTTTTAACCAAATTATAAGGGTCCTTAATTACACCATAATTGGGAAAACAGGTAATGAAGGAGTCTGAAGAGCGGCATCAGCTACCATACGTTAAAATTTTACTCATTATGCAACTTTATCGCATTCAATTTACATAGTTCTATCAAAAATTTATCAACAAACACAGGCATTAACACATTGAACATTGTGAGATTTCTAAAGTAATGACGTAATTATCGAAAGCATTATAAGTTATGCCATAAATTAACTGCCAACTAAATTTCATTTGAATAATAAAGATTTCTCCGAGTTCAACCTCCCTTAGTTTTTATCCTTCATTTCTAGCAATCAAGGTATTATAATGCACTTAGTTTTAATATTTCATATAAATGCAAATCACAAAAAAGGAATTAGTGGACGTAAATCCCATTGTATAATAGAAAGAGAGTGAAAGGCATGAAAAAAGCTGTCAAAACTTAAGGAACGCGTTCAAATTTCCAAAACCCCCTACACAAGAACTTTTAATATGCCTGTCCTTAACAGGGCAAAAAGAACGGATCCGTAAACTCAGACTTGAATTCAAAGGATAGCCCCCCTTATTGTTCTTTCTGCTTACGCTTCGTGATAATAAAGCACACACAACCATGTAGACATGAATATTTCTCGGTGATGCATGCAGCTGCCCAGGTTATACTTTTTTGGGGGGTGTACCAGGATTTTTAGCATCTCCAGAAGCTGAAACTGCAATGCGTTTAAAAACATTGAAGGATAATATACTTTTTTTGGCCATAAAAGCTAAACATTAAATCATTCAAAAGCTTCGAAATTACCGATTTTTTAGAAATTCTCTTCAGATGTCATTTTGTCCAATAAACTTTTACCCTTGTAAGGTGTGGGTGCCACCTTTCCACCCCCTGAATCAGCTACTGCTGCAAGATATGATGATAACTCTTAAAAAGATCTTCATAAGTTCTTAAAAGGACTTAAATCTCTGGGTCTGGTATATCCAGTTTTCATTCTGCAGCCAGTGCCGTTTTCACTCACCAATCGGAATTGTTGCATCACCCGCAATTATGATAGATCCATCGAACGAATCTAATCACAAAAAAAATCCGAATCCAAATAAAACGTCCCGTCCGTTTCTATGATTCGTCCATTGATCCGCCGTACGCAACAGACGAGGGAAGTGGAAACGGTGCATAAAACAAGAGAGGAGTAATCTCCAAAAAAGGTATAAGGAAAACCCAATTCAGTCCAAAAAATCAGAAATCCAACAACGAAAGAGGACGGTGAGGGAAAACGGACGGCATAAAACATTCAAGTACCGAGTCCGGTACTGAGGGGGACCTCCTGGGACACATTTGGACAGCACTCACGAGGGCCAATTTCGGCTGATATCCGGCAAACTTATTGCGGTGGGGTAAAAAAAGAAGCCCGGCTTTCAACGTTAGAGAAAGCCTTGGTCCCGAAATAGAGTGCTCCTGTGATAAGATTTATGTATTCATGAGGGCTCTTTTTTCAATGACGATTTGCATTTATATCTCGAGAAGGGTTAAGAGGGGGAAATGTCTTAATAAATAATAGATGCGGGTTCTTGCCTGCTTTTTTTTCGGGAGTTCGGGTTGGGAAATGGCTCGCAGCTACTAAGTAGCAATTTTCGCTTTTTACTCGGGTTGCGCAAAAAAATGACGGTCTTTAACAAAGGGGACAAATTATGCATTTAGTCTTTGGGAAAGTCTTTTATGTTAATGTGGCAAAACAAGATGTCCAAACAGTTGGTATTTTTTCATCTCGGGAGAGTTCATTGACTTCAAAGTCTTTTGCCAACAGGCTTTTAATTTATTTAAAAAACTCCTTTGTTGTTGAAAAGACTTTATTTTAGGCAAAAAAATACTAATTAATTCAAAATACAAGAGGTCATTTTTGAGGGAATTTATTAAAATTAATTATCCACACCAAAACTTGAAGTAATTTTTAGGAAGTTTCAAAAAAGGCGTGAAAATCGAAAAAAAATACATTTATTGATTTTCAATATATGTTGTGAGCATTTAAAATAGTCTACCATGATTTAATGAGCTAATCATAAAAAGGAAAACTTAACTATCTCAACTTGTTTAATTCAATGAACAATATCTTTCAAGCTTAATTTACACTACTTCAATGGAAAACTCATGTTCCGGAACTAAATTGATAAATCGCTTAGCGTTTGCGTTGCCACCTCCCACAGATGAACTTTTTCGATACCATCTCTGAACAGACTCATTAATACATTAATACACGTCAAGAAAGAAGAGAAATAAATTCATTAACGGGGTATGCCACAGGAGTGGCGCAAGAGACACACATTAAAAGAGTACCAAAGCACTTGTACTACTTTGGCTCTGAGCCACAAACCACCAAAGAATAAATAAAAAAATAATCCCAGGAAGGCCGGAAAAAAAGTTTCACCAGAAGTCTCCAAAACGTCCCGAAGCAGGGCAAAAGCTGAAACATTCAGCGAGAAAAGAGCAAGATACTAATGACTTTCAGAAGTGCAGAGTTTGTTTCATTAGAAAAAAAAACTTTCCGGCCTTTATCGTTGTATAAAATCTGAAAACTCGCGTTAATATTCGCCCTGTAGTGTTGAGTTTTTTTAACCCACAGAAAATGATCATTTACAATCTGCTCGGACCGGAGACATTACGGAACGATTCTTATTAAAGGCGCGATCGGTTATTTAACCGTTCTTTTTCATTATCATTCTCCGACTCCTTCCACGACGGTCGTTAGGAAGTAATTATGGAAGTTACCTTTTTTTTACTGAATCGGACTCTCTCTATTGTAATCCAGATAAGTTCCATCGTGGTCTAAGAACTGGAGCAATAACGTCATAAGCCACAATTAATTACGACGCCTTTGGGTTATTCCAGCTATTCATATTGGAGTAATCAAAATTGAATTAGCACTAAGCAAATATCGCGTGTAAAAGATAGGTAATTACGGACACTATTAACCTAGAACTTTCATTTCTTCTTTTATAAAGACTATTAAAAGTAAAAGTCTCAAAAGAGGGTGATTTTGTTTCAAAATATTCACTGATTGACAGATTAAAAATTAAGCAAAATTTTTGCACTCAGGCGGCATTTTATGTTTGAAAGTTAGTACATAATAGTTACATTTTTATCCAGTATAGGCAATACTCAATTCTTACCTTCGATTAAAAAGTAAGCTGAATACACATTTGGAATAGATTTCCTTATTAGTCAGATATTAATTTCCAAACTGAAGACATAAACCAATATAGAAATCTCGAACAGTATGACAAGCTGAGGTTAGAATAGTAGAAAAGAGAACGCTGACGACAACCCATGACATCACTAAAGAGGTGGGGCTTCTCAAAATACGTCTCTCACACGTCAACCACCGAGAAATCAGCAATAAACAACCAGTAATTGGCACATGAGGTTAATATGCCCCACAAAAACTAGCTAATGAACGATTACGGAACGGAGGAAAGAGGGGATATTTCTAGCACATTTTTCAAACTCGCCTAGTTGATGCCACTCCCAGACGAAAAATGACCATAAAAAACAAAGATCCTCGCAACAAAATATACCAGAGAGATAAATATTTAGCATACCGAGAACAACTCCACCCACAACACACTACCACTACGGAGGACCGACTAAAAAAAGAGAGAAAGCCTCTCTCACATCCCGTTGTCTGGAGCCGAGATAAACAAGAGAAGACCGAGAAGAGCAAACAGATGATGAGGCCGGAGGAGTCAAGGACGGAATGGATGGAAAACCGGAGGTTCACTACACTAATCACGGTCGTCCGATGCAGAGGAAGTCGGAGTAAAAAATCGATGGGCGGATGGATGTTGTTGATTGGTGGGTCGAGGACTGGGGATTTTACGGAATTTCGTGGACATACAACCCTTTGGAAGGATCAGGGCTGTGTCCAAGGAGGGAGGTTAAGGGTTCAACCCCTCCCCCAGAAAATTTGACATTATTGTTCTGTTGTTTCCCTTGAAAATTTTGAAATTTAAAAGTAGCGTTCCTCCTCCGGTGTAACCCTAAGGGTTTCAAAATCTGATAAAGCAATACTTTAGAGGGCTACATTTCAAAACTTATTCTGGGGGAGGACCCCCAGCACATCTTCGATATTTTGAAGACTTTTCCTCGAAAATTCTGAGGTTTTCAAGGATTAGTTATCGTCGGATGTAACCCAAGCAGGCGCGGATCCAGCACGGCTCCAAAGGGGGGGGCACTTTTCCAGACAAGATCCCCTTGTGGTACCATTGGCGGTATGGGGTCCCCCCCAGAAAAAAAATTTTAATTTGACTTGTAAAAGTTGGGTTTTTACTCATTTTGAGAACCTTTTTGGTTCTCCAAGGGGGGGCACTTTCCAGAGTGCCACCCCCTGGATCCGCCACTGAACCCAAGAGGTCTCCAAATGAGCTAGAACACAAATTTAAGAGGTAAATTTTTAAAAAATTTATGGGGTGGCCATTAGACCCCACATTTTTATTCAGAGCTAATATTGGAGATGCTAAGTTACGAAATTAAAATAAATGCTATTTTTTAAGTGATTTCAAACTTAACGTATTAATGTACTTGTTAGGGAGTACCTTAGAAATAACGTTGAGTCAACCCCCCACCGAAACAAAATGGACCCTGGGAAGGATCAAACCTCTATGGATCAATCGAAATATTTTCTTTAGTTGAGGAGAAAGGGGAATGTGGATGACAGCTGTCGTGAGATGCTGTTCGTCATTTTTGTAAGGTGTTTATAGCTATGGTTTATAGGATGTTAGAAGGAGTGAATGTGTCAATTGCCAAAGGTGGTTTGTGGGAAAAAATAAACACAATGTAACATCGAACATTGAAATAAAGTACAGTAAAGCACCGTTTATACGTCTCTCATTTATACGTCTTTTACATTTATACGTCGTTTTCGTCAAGTCCCAATTAATTCAAATAATCAAAATTGTTTTCAATTATACGTCTTTTCATTTATACGCCGTTTTACGTCGGTCCCTTGAAAGACGTATAAACGGTGCTTTACTGTATAAACAACAGAAGAATATAATAGAACGTCATACTACCAAAGATCCTTTAACTCTAGGTCTAGACTTCGTAAATAGACTTTTAAACGTAATAAGCGTTTGTGAAGTTAACATTTGATAGGAAATATTGAGGCACAAGAAAAATAAGCTGCAAAAAATTATTGGATCAAACAGACGATTCTATTCAAACAGTGATAGTTTTTTAAGTTAACAAATATTTTATTTTTTCACTTGAGAATAGTAATTTTATTACAGTTGCTTGAAATCGTGATATTCATGAGAAAGAATCGTAAGAGTGTGACCCTTCCATAATAATGAATTTTGAGAAATCGATTTTAAAAATTTCTGTTCACCAAAAATCTAAAATTTCTGCAGTAAAAGATAAAACATGATAGAAGCAAAGTGCGTTAAAAGTCAAAGCCACTTTTTGAATGTGTGTGTGTAATTCCTTCGAAACACAGAAGGTGATACTTTTTACATGAGCGTTTTAGCAGCGATAGTTTTTAAAATTTTAACGGAGAGGTAAAAATCTCTCCTTATTCAATATCCCTTTAACACAATCTCAATTGATTTGCTTTTAAACATCATTTACATTCCAATTTATTTTTAATTAGAATCCTTAATGAAAGGAAGGCAGATGAATGCCCTTAAACTAACAAATAAAACACTTTCACACGCAGAAACGACACCCCCAATCTCAACACCATGCAGCTCAAACAAACCAACCAAGTTAAAATCCTCCCTCACACGTAACCTAAACTTTTATTTCGACGAAAGAGGAGGAAAGAGAAAAGCAAGTTCATTAAGCCCTGGCTCAATAGAGCAAAGCTTGTTGTTTTCTTCCCTCTTACCCCATCCCCTTAATGAAAAGCAAAGCTCCTCTTGAAGGACAAGATAAATACCCTGCGATACCCCCGAAGAATCCAATCCCTTGGATTAAATTTGCCATTCGATTCGCGCGGAAAGACATTACTGGGAGGGGCCCTCTCCACTGCATAATTCAATTAAAGTAAATGCCGGGTTCGTTACCAGGGAAGTGAATTTTTATAATTTGGTCAAGAATTTGAAATTAATCTAAATCGAATTAGGTACTCTTCCTTTGCCTTGAAAGGATCGGGTGATGGATACTTCCGGGTAATTGAATGGTGTTGAAAGACCGGGGAGGCGTATTTTGTTTGAGGGGTTTCGAAACGTTTTAATAAGATTTTTCAGGGATTGAGTTGTTGGATTTTGAGTGTGGTTCATGTTGGAGGAAAGGGAAGTAATCTGAATAGGGGGTCGAGAGAGACACATTTTAAAAAGAGTATTAAATTTGATAGGGCATTTTTGGCGTAGGAAGTAATTGGAGTTTATCCGTGCGAGAAAAGTTGATGTTTTGATTTCTGAAGCGGAAGAACTGGAAACTCAAAAAATGAAATTGAAAAGGTATTACTAATTTTTTTAAATTTTAATACAGAGAAAGAATTAATGAAGGTTTAAAAAGAAGATATTTAATAGAGCCCTGAATGAAACACGAAAGTAAAATATCTCAATAGATTTGGTTGTGAAAGGCTTTTCAGAAATTATCTCCTTTTTATCTAGTACGCTTTGAAAAAAATAGGATGAAAATAATTTCAAAAATTTAAATGTCTTGTTTTTTTCTTTACACTGCAACATTGCAGGAAAACAAATTTTACAGATTAGTATTATGAACACGAAACCAATTGGCTTATCACTCTTGATTGATTCAGTAAAATAATATGGTCAAAACAGAGTAGAAATTTGATCCATACATTAGTTTATACTACAGATTCATGTGTTATGAATGCGGTGAGAACAACTGAACAATAAGGAAGTTGCATGTGTCAGATTTTCAAAAACAAACAAGTGTTCCGTATGGTTTTTTGTATGGTAAAATGAAATATCTAGTCAGTTTTTCAAAAAAATGTACAGGTAATTAAATATTTTATTTTAAAAGTCGAGAAAAAAACACGTGACTGAAAACGTTTATTGTTTAAACTATAAGATGACGTCAACAATAATACCATCAACTCCATTGCTTTACAACAATGTTTAGTATAAGATGACGTCACATTCAAACTCTTGGCGTTTTCGCGCGCTTTTAAAAAGGGGATTTTTGTTAATTTTTTTGACAATCAAAAAATTTCTCGATCGGCCTGAAATTTTGGGTAGTTGCTTATTTTTGCAAGAGGAATCGATTAAAAAAATAAAAAAAAATCATGCAACTTCCTCATTGAAATTTCGACCAGGCATTGAGATTAACCAAACAGACTAAAAATGGATAAAATGAATTAGAAATCAAGATCTTTACGAAACAAGTGTAAATCTTAATATGTGGTGATATTAATATTATAATGGTGATCAGACAGATTGTCTAGTTAAATTTTTAAAAGGAAACAAAACTTATTTCCAGGTATTCATCATGTTTAGATAACAAGACATTTATATCAAATGCTATAAACTCTAAGTTTTATAGTAAGAAATTTAAATATACTCGATACCCCCATGCATTTGATGTCTAAAACCATTCGTTATTTAACTACAAATATAGCCCACCACACTAAAATAAGAGAAATTTTTGATTGATGAGCACTGAAGGAAAGCAACTTCTCACAACATTCCCTTCAAACTCTGGCCCCCGTGCATATCAGCTAAAAAGCCTCCATCGCTTGTTTGATAAATGACAATATTGTCCTCGGCCCTTCCAAAAGCTTTGACGAACGAGGACCGTATCATCAGTGACACACAGAAAAGGGGGAGGGTTCCTATTAACGGAAATATTGAATGGAGGGGATGGAGATTTTGAGCTAAACCTGGAAGGCTTTGAATTCGGCGTGTGGGAGAGATAAGACGCTATTTATTTTGACGCGAAAGAGGAGTTAATAGCTTTGATAGAGCGGGAACACTATTGGGGCGTTATTTATTTATGCTTCCAGCGAGATTGGGAGAGTTCCAATAGCTTTTAAGGATGGGAGATGCTGCTACAACATTGGAACGTGAACGCAGTTTTAAATCTGAGCACGATTATTTCAGTCGCTTTAACTGCATTGGTGACAGGTGAGAACGGGGATAGACAGTGAGTTTTCCAATTTTTATTCAAATATCTACAAGGTCTAAAATTATTCAAGATTAGCATGCTTAGTTTTATTTATATTTTACGCCAAAACAACTACTATTGAATGGGTAATGTCTTATGATGGAAAAAAATTTATCTAGTTGCGCTAATAAAAAGTAAAGATTGCGAAGTTTATGTTTTGAAATTACGACGAATATCTGGGTAAATTATGTATAACTACGGCATATATAAAACAGAATATCATGGAACACAAGAGTATTACATAAGTTAATATTATATAACGAGTTTTTTTAAACAAATATTTCCAATATGGTTTGATATCGAATTGAAATTAAATGTGGAGAAAAATATTCTTTCATTAATTAATCTTAACAAATAACCAAGAACTGACAGTAAACAGGACTTGAGAAATAAACTAGTACCTTCAACTACATTACCAGGCCAGTTATAACTATGGACAGCTTATTGCAGATCAACCAAACACGATAGAGTACCGGTAGCAGAAAAACAGGAAGCATGTTGAAGGAGGAGTTTGAAAAATATATAACATTGCTTCTAATTCTAGAACCCTTATCAAAAAGGAACGCAGGATATCCGAACGTGGATCCTCATTGGCACACTTTTTCAACGGTTATTATTCCGATTCGCTCCTTTTAGAAATCCTTTATCATAGAAAGGTCTGTTTTCCAAGCAGATCATTGTTCAGATAACAATACTCCTTGAGAGTGGTGGGGGTAGATTAAGATTGCTTTTTTGAGAGTTATAAAAAAATTGTTGTTTGTTTTAATAAACAGATATTAACTGAATCAAAGCGTTGAAAACGGTTGCGATAACCGAGTTACTGAAATAAGTTCCATGTGAAGTTGAGGTGAATTAGAATGACTGCATTGGCCGAAACAACAAAGTAGTAGGGGAAGAAGTGTATATTTTTACGTATAATTAAAACCTTAACTTTTCCTGAGATGGAAGAGAGAGAAAAGGAGAAAAGTGATAGAGGAAAGAGAGATTGCAACTGAAAGCTCATTCACTTCACACTGCTTCACTTTTACTATTCATCCTTAATAATTCACACCTCTGAATCGCTAGTTTCCATAGAAAAGTGAAGTAGTAGAGTCACTTTAGATGATTTCTCCAAAATGAACATAAAAAGTGAAAAGTCTGAATGAGCCATTTCATTCCGGACGCCACTCCCCCTAAATAATTATAAAAGCAATTAGTAATATGCTTTTTTTATGTATGCAACTAAAGTCTCAAACTTTTCATTGACAGGGAGAAAATGATGAGCAGTGAGCACTAAAACAGCTGTGAGAAAAGCAGTATATTTCACTTATATTCCGGCCATTACGAATAATTAATCCCTTAATATCAATACTCGTATCTATTTGAGTTATATTTTATAATAAGTTATTGATCCAAAAGAAAAATAATTTGTTAATATTTTCACCATATCTTTAAGTCAGAGAGACATAGAAAAAAAACACCAACAAGAAACTTCAGAGAAAATATTTGAATCAAATAACCGAAAGTTTTATAGATATTGAGTGTGCACAGAAAAGTTTCACTGTGGAAAAAATAACGTTCCTGGAATGTATCGAAGAATATACAAAGAAAGGAAATTTTAAGTATTCCAAACAAATTCCGAAGTGAGTGAATGAGAACATGCAACCTCAACAAAAGAGAGCAACTTCTTTAAACCGTTAGAGCACAATCTATTCACAAAGTAACAAGGAAACGAAGTCTCTGGGTAAAGTCAGCCAAACCATCGATCACTTTCTCCACAAAAGCAACAATGACGGGAAAAATCACCGCCCTGAACCTCATCAAAAAATCGATACCCAAAATAAATTGCGACGTCCATCCCCAAGAGAAAAGCATCAGCGTGATAAATTAGCGGTGGCTAATCAGTTCATTATTTACAGATAAAGTCATCAGGCGAAGACAACAAACAACGTGAAAGTGAACCCATCACCCTATACCGAACTTTTTTTTTGCTTGCTGGCCGACACTGGGATGAGTTTTGAATGAAACAAGCCCTTAAGTGCACCCCTGATGTACTTACACGATTCCCCATTACCGAGGGGTGCTCAATTAAATTTGGTGGCGACTTAATGCTTTAACCCCCGTCAACCTTTTCGGAGTTTTTACGAGAGAGATCTTTAATAAAATTAAAAGGAAAGCCTTATTAAGGTAATGGGGGAAATGAATTAAAAGCAATCATTTTTAAGACTCTCGAAAGCTGGTTGCGGAGAGTCCAAAGTCAGGGTAAATGCTACCCAGATCCCTCTTGGCTTAGTTCCAACTGCTTTTTTATGGTAATGCGGGTCTGATGACAAAGACGGTTTAATTTAATTTTTTTAGTTGTGCATTTATACAGCCGAAATGGAAAAAATCCTTTTTATTAGGCCTGATTTTTTTTCGTAGATTCTTTCAAAAAAAATTAAAGATGGACTAAAAATGTCGAGAAAATGACGACAAATGATAGACATCATTACCAAATAATTTTCTACACACTAAAATGAGGAAGGGACGTTATTCAGTAGTTTGGTATTCTCTGGGCGTAATACAATAAAAAGTAATTTTATTAATTTAAAATTAAGACTATGGATTATTAGGAAAATTAATTTTTTCTTATAGGTTATGGTTATTATGATTATCCAAGTAATTTATGCAATGAAAAAAAAACATTTTTGAAAACACAATAAGTACAAAAGTATCGACTACTAATCTCAATGAAAACCGGTGAATGGTCACAAAAAAAATTACAAATTAGTAAGGAAAGAAACCTAACAATTAAAAAGTTTGAGTGTAAAATAAGCACTACTGTCCAGCGGTTTTTACTCGAAATGCATAGAAAAATAATACGTATAAATCTCGTATAATAATATCGTTGCCAAGACTATGAGAACTGTGCGTGTGTGAACAGATTCAATTAACTACAATAAAAGTATTTCAAAATTTTATTCGGAAGCTCTCTGAATTAGCACTTTTTTGTATATCCTTTTTATGAATTTTCTTTACAAAGAAATATTAACAGAAATGACAAAGCTGTGCTAAATAGACCCAAATGAACAATACCGTGCAAACTAAATACTAAACAGCATCGATTAAAGCAAAGCGCTCGAAGCCTGCATTGGAGGCACAAAACTACTAAATAAGGATAATTCATAAAAATTCAGGATAGGGTTCATCACATATGATAAGCTGACCCCCATATGTTCAATACGTCGAAGTAATCCAATAACACAAGCAGACAACACACAACAAAACAATAAGGTATATATGCAAAGTACATGTAAGGATTCCAACACCGGATCCGACACCACCTGTGCAGAGAGAGTTGCGGCACGGGCCGCGCGCAATACATACAAAACGACTCACCTCGTCCTCGTCGACGTCGATGCCCGCATCGGACAGCAAGTCCTCGTCGCTGGTGGCCGCTTCGCAGTCGGCCCAGCGACGGCACGCCGGCGACCAGCCGCCGGCCATGACACGCAACGGGCGAAGAAGGCCGAGGGATCTATCTACGAACGCATTCGGGACGGAGAGAGAGAAGGCCGAAGACTGCCGACGGTATCCGAATGTGATGGGAGAAGAGAGAGATAGATGATGATTGGGGATGGGGTTGAACTGAACAGCGGGAGAGGATGGAGAAGAGTGAAGGCCGGATGGTGGGAGAAGGAGGAGGATGCGCAGGCCGCTAGAGGGCGCTGCGGGAGTGGCCCGGGATGAGTGGATGGATGGATAGATGGGGTTGATCGGGGGTGTTGGAGTTGGGGAGTAGTAGTATGCGGAAAAACGTGAAATGTGTAGTAAATTTTTTTTGGGATGTGCGTGGATTTGAATATTGGGGGATGGAGGAATTGTATCTGTAGTATGTTGGTGGAATGAATGTAATAACTAGATGCGGATGCAATGGATTTGATTGATTATTTTGCATTTCAAAACACAATTTCCTGTTCTTAACAAGTAAAATGTTAAGCATGTTCAGGAAGAGAAAAAATGAGATTTTTTGAGATAAGTCTCACAAACAATGATGAACACAGTTGGAAAATTGTTATCCAAAAATGTAATTTCTAAACGCCCTTCTAAAAAACATAATTTTAATTGTTTTAAATTGTGCGGGGGACAACTTTAGTGGCGTGATGTTGATTATGCTCATTTATTAGTTTGAATTTTTTAACAATACTGGTCTGTTTCAGTTATTTTTTAGAATATTTTCGATGCATCAAATTGTTTATTTAAAAGTAGTATAGTAATATGAAAACAAAGAAAACCAACCTTTTAACCTAAGAAAGAAACTGAAAACTGTTTCACACACATAATTATCTCCCATCACTAATATTTCCTTCTTGACATCGCAAGACAATGCATTTACATTTTTAGTTTTAGGACCATAAAAAAACAAGCGGCTCTGAATGAACAAGTGCGGAAATACAGAAACAGCGTTAGGAGGACCTCAAAGGAAGGTAAATCTCATACCCCGAAATCTATTATTCATGCCAGAGTAAATACTATTAAAAGACGTCTCGGTTCTTCAGAGAGTAGAGCAAAGCAGCTGTGATTGGCTCCGGCTTTACTGCAACGGTACCGGTAGGATCAAGTAATCGGGACTTTTGGTGGGATAATTATACAATGAATTAAACATTCCTCGCCTGTTGCAGAGGCCAAATGGTAAGAGAACATGGGTTTTGCCTATGGTTTTGCTCACATAGGAGGTTGTTACCGAGTTCACCAGGGGAGTTTTCTTTTAAATATTTATTAAGTGGCGCTGGGAGGTGGATGGAAGTATAAAGATGTTCAATCGAAAGGAAGGTTCTTCACCTTTAGTTTTAATATGCAGTGATAAACTTTTCTAGAATCGTGACAAATTCGTAAAATAAGGTCTTTACAAAAAAGTGTTTTACAAAAAAGATGGTTAATCATATTCGAACTCACCTATTCTCGGACTACGCGACTAGAGAATTGATTGGCGCGTTTGAGTTTGTTTCTTGCAAGTAGATGAAGAATATCTTCAGAGGAGCTATTCAAATTCAACAACATCATACCTAGATCTTTTATTTCAGGTAAGAGTCTCGACCGCATCTATGATTTTTATATAAATATAATTTTAGTAGTTAGGTTTATGGAGGGTAGATCATATTTAAGGTCAGGACATGGAAGTCCACAAAAATTATTCGAAATAACTTCCTTGTATAACGGATACTCTCTGTAAGTATACATTGTTAAGAACCTTTTACTACGACTAAAATAATATTTTCCGATTCCGTACTAAGATCTCGTGTGTGTATTTTTCATTTATATGTATTGTAATAATCATATTCATTATAAGCATTATTTTGATTCAATATTTTAGGACTTCAAAAGTTTAGTGTTTAATGTCCTTGTTTTCTTTGTTTCATGTTTTTACTACAAAACTATTTTTTATCGTTAACTATCGGTGACGCAGTCCTCTATCTGATCGGTGATCTGCCTACTGGATATAGCATATTACGCCAGATGAGAAAGAATTAAATTAAAATCACAAAATAATACAATAACAATCAATCCTTACGAATTAACACACAAAACTTTAAAGCCTTGAAATCCACATCTACCATCCCCTACATCTACACTGTCGTAATTGAAAAAAAAGACACCAACTATCAACAAGTGATTCTTTGGGATAACACCATGTCGCAGAGGGGAGGGGGTACAATGATCTTTTTTCACAAAAAAAAGTGTACGGAGGAAGGAAACCTTAGCCGCCATACTCGTGTTCGAGGAACGGGGTACAGTGTCTCCAGAAACAAAGGAATCGTTGATGACAAAGAGGCGAGAAACTGTCGCGCTAAACGGTGACGTCAGGGCATGGTTCATTCATGAGACCACAGATCCCATTCATGCGTTCCTGTCGAATTACTATGTCGTCCTACTACGACTTACACCTTCGCGGACAGTAGCCTTGAGTTCAGATTTGAGTCATCCAGCAATGTAACGGTTGGAATTTGGAAACTTATGGCAATGCTTCTTAAAAACACTTGTTTCGAACATCTATAAATTACTTTGACAGAGCACACAGAGCTTTCTTATTTCAGGCAAATATAGGTGACATCTTTGAATAAATCAAAGACAATGGTGTTTTTACTATACACCATTTGTTCATTATTTTGAGTCAAGCTATGCAAAAATTTTAAGTACAGCAATTATGTTCCTACAAAGGGGTGTAACGAACTTTTTAACTGGAACCTCCCAAAATCAGAAACTTTTACAGATTTCTTTAAAATGTCCTGTTTTGAAGTTACGTATACCATGAACCGATAAGACTCGGTCGAGAATGAAGTATGTGAACGCGACTCGATGGCTACAGCAGTGAAAAATTTCTGAATAAAATTGTTAAATTTCTGAATGAAATGACATAAAACCAGGAATTCCAGGATTCATGCTGTTAAAAAAACGGATTTCCAGGACTAACACGGAAGAGTAGAACCCTGGCTACAATTAAAATAAAGCCAAACATAATTTAAATAGTAGTTGGTAAAAAATACTTATTTATTGATAGTTTATTTTTGTTAATAAGGCTTAGAAAAACGCAGGTTAATATTAAACTTCGATTTAATCTTTATACACAATAAGGCTTCCTTTTAAAAGAGTAAAAAATAGCTGAGTCAAGAGGTAGTGAACCTTTTGGCCGAATAACAAAAGCTTGTTGCTCCCACAGAATGTTTGACAACACAGATGGATCCAGAGAGAGGGGCCACGTTTTGACGGTATGCCAGCATTGTGCGGATTCAGGATGTTTTTTTCCTTCCCTAGACCTAGTTACCTCTTGCTGTGAAATAGGAGAAACTGCGAAGGAAGAAAATAACCTCAAGATAACCCCGATGCTTCTTGTGCATCACAAACAAGTATCCAGAGTTAGCATTTCCTCTAGCTAGCTAGATAAAAAATTAGCAAAAGTGGTCATCAATAAGACATGATTTTGTGACAATATCCTGAAGTTCCTAATTAAACAAGGATTGAGATTTCAGCCATTATAATGTTTTTTTTACCAGAATAACCTTCCTTTCAATGAGAGGTTAAGCGCATACGTATTATTCAACAATTTAAATTTTAAAGCGTGAAATTTTTGTGCAACTTGAAAGCGATATAGCGATTTTTCATTCATGGAATCCTATAAGCCACTGTCGACTGTTCTAATTTGAACAAATGACGCAGTAAACAGATGACCACAAAACTGCATTTCAAAAATGGTAAAAATATCACTGTCCCTCGAAGATTCGAGAACAATCAGACTTCTTGAGAAAAAAATATGGACAAAGCAAGGATTTTTCAAAACCCAAACAACAAACACAATGGTGGATGGGAAAACTTCCAGAAGAATATAACTCCACCGAATTCCTACAATAGAATCCAAGCCTCCGTTTTCCAAAACAAGATAAAGTATTCATAATTCCAGTTCATCTGTCACCAAGAAGGACGTATCTATGACCTCCCCTCCTTGAGAAAACACAAGATAAATTCAGAACCCATCGCGGAAGAAGTCTGAACCAAACAAGGCGGGAGACCAAGAGAAATCCGAAAAAGAAAAAGGATTATCCTTATTAAGACGTCAGGAAGAGTCCTTGAGATTATAAGCTGCTGGAAACACTTCAAGTGAAGGAGTTATTGATTGGGGCAAACGAGAAGAGTTAGTGAGAGGTGTCCTCAGCAGATGGTACTCGCATCCAAGAGGTTCGGGATGCAATTGATTGGTCATTATTCATTGGATGGAGCTTTGGTGAGAAGCTTTTCAGGATAGTTCTAGTAAGTTTAACGGATTTAGTGAAATATGAGGATGTTGTGGAAAATAGAAACGGATGTAGAACTATTATTTGTACAAAAATCTTGATGTCACTTAAAACACCGATGTTTTTCTAAAATACAGAATTTTGTCTCATGTTTTTATACAAAATATTTTAAATTAGTAGAACCTTGTTAAGGCGCCCCTCATGGGACCAACAATGTACGAAAGGACGTTATAACGAATAAAATTAACACTATGATAAAACAGTTCGTACTTTCATTACCGGTCGTTGTAACGCAGGGGTCGCTATATCGGGGGGGTCGTTGTAAAGAGGTTCTACTTAATTCCAAATCATCCAAGAAAAATCCAAGTTATGGAAAATCAGATAAAGTAAGTCGCACAGGAAATCCACAACTCTAGGGAAAAGACCATCAGAGATAAAATGAAAAAAATTAAAAGGAAACAATCTGGATATATCATTTGAGGGTGCAGGATTCAAAATTTTATTTTAAAGTAAAATACATCAAAGAAAAGAGGTTCAATTCCGTTAACTGATGTCCCGTTAATAATTTCCAAACGGTTTCGTACATCATGAATTAGAAATATTACCAAAAATTGCAAACTAACCGATAAAAATTGCAGTTATATCAAAGACAACCATAAAAATTTGAATATTAGATGGATAAACAAAATACCTATTCAAATTCAAACATTCAGCAAAAGAATTGAGGAACCCAATTAAAAATTACAAAAACACTTGCAATCAAAATTCACCATCCGCGAGGTCCCGCCTTAATATAAAAGCTTTCACAACATTACTCGAATGAAACATGACCAAAAAGCATCACAAAAAAAACACCACAAAAACACAGTTAGTTTGCTCTACACGTGAAGGGCGGAACCTCTGCCATTACGGTCCCCCCAGACGAGGCGTCAGAAAAGGGGCTAACGATGAAAATTTTATAGAAAGCGCTCGGTTAATAGCGAGTGTTACGACACGAAAAAGTGCGAAAAGTGGAGCACGAGTGGGTCCAAAAAGCGGGTGCGGTCGACATGACTGATGGATGGAGACGCTCTTAAATGGAAACCAGATATCATTTTTTTGGCGTGAGAGAACTGAAAAAAATCCTCGTAAAGCAGAAAAACACGATTCGCTTGTTACAGGGGGAATTTTCGTCCACGTAATAATCATATGGCAGTGGAATTATGTTTTTCAGTGTTTCATTTGTCTTACTTTAGTGTCATAACAGGAAATATTTTTATTTCTAAGAGAAAATTAATAAAACTAATAGCCTCTACGGAAAAAAAGTTTTCTGATACAGGAGGGAAAATAGTATTGAATATTATAAATGAAACACACGTTTAAACCTAGTTTTTCAATGATATAGTGAATGAATAGTAGTTGAATAATAATGAGCGAATGAATGATAGTATGCCCAGTTGCACATCTCCAAAATTAATTTAGATTTAGGCATTTCCAATTATTTGTCCAACCAAATTTGATGTGGATGACCAGACCATAATGGCTGCCGAGTATGTCCAAAACTATTGACGCATTGGAAATGCATTACTTTTTTTCGACTCCAGAACAATCGCCATTACATCAGAAAGATACTGTTATTTAAAGTGTTAAAAATTAAAGGAACATAGATAGGATCTCATCCCTTCCCTTAGCGAAACAAGAACAGAGAGTATGACCAAACGATGAAACCGAAAGGCCACTGGATATCGTCCTTTCAATAATTGCCTGAAGTTTCACTCTTCCAAAGCAATAAAGCTCTAATCATCCTAATGGCAACTATAATGATCTCCAGTAGGATTAATCAACCAGCCTGACGATAAATCACCACAGCATTTGTTCCAAATGTCGCTTCCGCGTTGAAAGGACAGAGGCCGAAGCCTTTTTGTTTTGGACGCTACATCACACCTGCCAAAGAGAATTGCATCAACAAGTAAAAAGCATTATCTGCCCGAAATGACCACAGGACAAATTGAATTGTCCTTCTCTCTGAGGCGCTCTATGCTTTTTCTACTGTGAGTAGCAGGTTTGGGACACCTGCTTCGGGGACACCTTTTCTTGATCTCACCTGCTTCTCTTTAACGACCACTTGTTTTGATGGCCGAGCATCGAACTGAATAAATGGAATAGATAAAGAGGATGGACAAAGAACGATAAGGAATAATATTTTTATTGCTCATTTCGAAATAGATTTGGACGAATGGCTGTATCAAGACATGTGAAATAAGAATTAAAGCCTTTGGAACATCTAAAAATGTTTTAAAACCATGCTTAATTCTTAATTAATTCCATTTTCCATAATCTTTTTGAAGCATATTAGTTTAGCGATTTTTCTCTTAAAAATATTGAAAAAATTATCAGATTTTTTAACTGATTCTTAACAGTTCGTGAATATCTCTCTATTCTAAAAAAAAGTTTTTGGTGAACGGTTTCCAGAGAAAGGCTTTTTAATTACTGAACCGAATGACACATATATGGTATCAAAATGTCCGGATTCTTTCCGGATTTCCGAGTAGGCCCTTCGATTTTTCAAAAAAATTCTCAATTTTAAAATATTTTCATTTTTTTAGATAACGGATAAGGTCGCAGTTACAAAGCAAATACTGTCAATCAAATTATTATGCATCCAATCACAACGACCGATTGGCGCTATATTTTAAGAGGACACATGTTTTTTCACCATTTAAAAAAGTACTTTCAATTTGTTATTTTTATAATCATAGATTAAAAATAATTAAGATGAATATTTTAAAAAACATTTCGTTTATATTTTTGATAAGTTCGAGTTAATATATATTCAAACTTTTAAGGGAGATTTATTTATGGAGGGGATTTGGTGAAGTATTTTTGGAAAGTTGGTTGACGTTTTTACTGTTAATTGTTTTATAAAGTGTACTAAGTTCAGCGAGTTGGAATTTGTAGGAATTGCGAAGCAATTCCAAAAGGTCCTGCGTCAGCAGTTAACGGGGGTTGGCGAGCGATAGCGAGCAGGGGGCGGTAGCTCCCTAGTTCGTAAAATATTCGTAAATAGTTATGGCATTGTGAGAATCTCAGAAGATTCAGTCCGAATTCTCCAAGAAAATTCTTAGTTTATTTTTCTTCAATTAAAAATTTTACGTTTCTTCTTTAAGAGGCGGTTTTTTCAGAGAAAGGGAAGAATCCAACGAGGAGCTCTATCTGGCCAACAGTGAAGTATGCCATATTGAAGGTGACCGAAAATTTATTGTGTTAAATAGTTATGTATTTTTCATAACTAAGGAGAGAACTCAGTTAAAAATTTGTGTATGTTGTCAATACAATGAAAAGCACCTGCTGAAACATCGTGTTAAATCTGTTGCTGTCTTAACACAACAACATGTTGCTATGTTTGTTAACTCCGAGTTGCTGCAAGCGCCTCTTGGTGAAGATTTAGGCACCCTTTTTTCTTACTGAGGAAAATCCCAACCTTCCTCAAAACTTCTCATATTCGATACGGTCATTTTTCCAGAATCTCTTCTTCGAGGCCGGACCTACTTACGCATTCTGCCTCACGCGCTCGCAGGTGAGTTTAGAGAAGAAACTGCAAACGATGAAAAGGGTTCCAGAGGCCACTTCACCTGCTGGCTGGCCATCAGTTGACACTTGACGCAGCCACCTGCCTATCCGTCCAGCAGCTGCCTGGGCACACTTCACACTTTAGTTTAGGTTTAGAAGATCTTCGTATTCAAATGAGGCAGAGGCCTGTAAGACCCATCAGAGCAATTAACGCCGGACCTCCCATTTAATAAGCATGCATCGCTCGTACTGAGAGCGGAGAAGGGGAACTAATGGATTGTCTTGTCAGTGGTTGGATCGATTTGCGAGTTGTTTTGCAACATTTAATGGAGTTTTTTTTAGTTAAATTGGAGGTGGCAATGGTGTGAGTTAAAAGCGATGCTACTTAGTTGAGTGTCTAATGAGGAGAGTGTCTTGTCTTATTGTAGCTTGGTAGAAAAAAATTAGTCGCTGTAACAGTTTTTCTAAACATTGTTTTGAGCTTTTTTTACTAATTTTACATGCTTTCAAGGCTTAAATTCTGTAAGATGAAAAAAACTATTTTTACTAAATTTTATGATATGTGTGAGAAACATTTCCCAAACTCTTTATACAAATGAAATAAAAATGACGAAAGCTCCTTATGGAAAACTTTTATTCACTTAACTTTTTTTCAGCTGCCTTTATTATTTGTGAAGTTCTTCAACTTGTTTCAACAGAATAAATGTTAATCATTTCCAATGCATACAAAAAACCTTAACAACTAATAATCATACTTCTCGAGTCGTTAAGAAATCTGTTAAATATCTAACATTAAATTTGCATGCCAACATAATTAACACTGGGCGATTAACGAGCAGGTGAATATTTATCTCGAGTCGTTAAAATAATTTAGTATGGACGAAAATTACTACTATGGAGCAGTTTTCACTAAAACACGTTTCCTATCTCCGACCAAATCGCCAATTTTTTTATTCTAATTTCTAGTTTGGGATATTTTGTGTACATTTAATCGATTATAGGCACCAGCTGAAAATATATCCATTGCAACTAGCTCCGAATTTGATAAATAAAATCGAGTAGACTAAAATAATTAGCTCTATTGAAATATCACACTAATTATGTAGCATCACTAAATTATATGTATTTTTTCATCCCACCAAAAAAATGCCACATCTAAAGGATTAAACTAATATAAAATGTGTAAAAACATTCGAATTAGAGAACTCAAAAAAATACGATTAATAATCCACATAAAGGAATTTCTTTATTTCATAGTTGAAAAGATCAAAATTAAAGTTACCTAAATTGGACAGTTAGTACTTCATGTTACTAGCTAATATTGATTTTCTTCAAAGGAATTCTGAAAGCCCTCCTACCAACGAACGTGAAGAGTTTTAAGGCTTCCGCGCATAGGGAAATACGTGTCTCAACTTTTAAGTAGCAATTTGAAAAACTTTTTCGGTTCAATGATGGAGGGTTTACTTGAAAAAAAATTTGCAGTCAGTTTAGATCCTAAAATTTGGTTACTTCTGTTAAACTCGAGTTATCGATCAGACCAACATGTATTTTAAAGGGGAAGGTTTGCACACTGAAGCATCCATTATTTACAACGTTTATCAACCAAAGGAAATAGTAAAACTTTTCCACTCTTAAAAATTAATTATGATTTAATTAAGCAATAATTAGAGCAAGCAAATATTACTAGAATAAGCACTCAAAATGATGTATCAAGGTATATTAGAAATTATTAATGCATTTGTTTTTAGAATCGATAAAATTTTTCTTTTTTTCTCTTTTTTACATTTTGAAACAAAATATTGTTTAACTCATCCACAAAGCTACAAAACATAATATGAAAAAAAAAGTAAAAAAAAAGATTTTTTTAAAAAACGCTTTTATTGAAGTGTTCTAAAAGGTCAAAAATAATTATTTCGGTTTGACAAATAATTTATTGGGAAGTAGAAAATACCTTTTTGGTAAGTAAATAATAACTGATTTTCTAATTACTAAAAATAAAAGCGTGGGAGCTAGTAATTTATATATATTTTTTAATTTAAAATTTTGTTTATTTATTTTTTAAAATTTGTACAAATTCACCTGAAGGTAAGGACCCGTATATGTAAATTGAAGTTCAGTAACACTAACATCTATGCCGAACGAGGGTTCGGACCCCAGACGTACGGCTTTGCAGTCAGATGCTCACCACTAGGCCAATACGTCGGCATTTATGTATAATTTTACATAGAACATAGAATAAACAAGTTAGAATAAATAGTGAATGAAGAATTACTAGCGCCCACGCTTTTATTTTTAGTAATTAGAAAATCAGTTATTATTTACTTACCAAAAAGGTATTTTCTACTTCCCAATAAATTATTTGTCAAACCGAAATAATTATTTTTGACCTTTTAGAACACTTCAATAAAAGCGTTTTTTAAAAAAATCTTTTTTTTACTTTTTTTATTTTCTACTTTTTAGTCATGGTATTTTTTAACAAAAACTCACAAGAAAAAATGTATTTATTTCAACCATATTTAATCTGATGTTAGAATGGAATTTTAGTTTTCTACAATATTATGATGGTGAAATATAACACGCTCACTCGCCGATAAAATCTGTTCATATCAAAAAGATTCACAAGAAAAAGAAAAAGCATTTCATTCAGGCTTTTCAGTAGTCCATAAATTATAAAAGTAGCGTATTTTTCTGCTCTCGCGATGGGCACCAATTTTCGGCGATTTCTCGCTCTTCTGGTGATTTCTCGCTCTTCTGGCGATTTCTTTCTCGCGGTTATTATCTTAAATCGCTAATTATCTTAATTGTTAATTGGAAGGTAAGAAATCACGTTTTGAAGATAAAATATTGCAATGATATACCTAATATATTATCTTACTGGTTTTGGGAGCCATTGGCTTCACGGAAGTGTCTCAAATTTGAATTAAAAGGATAACTAAAAACACTCGTTAATTACCTTAATTAAGGAGGTTTTGACTAGTTGATGATTGCATTGTCATCGAGTTTCCACCACGGTGCAAAGTTTCAGAACTTTATATCGTTTGGAAGTGCCTGAAATATTATGTACAAGCATCCAGAAAGAAAAAAGTGATTATTCGTCTATAATTATTGTAATTACTGGGCAATTCTCGTTTTGACTTTTGAATATGATGAAGTTATGCCTTATACAACATTGTGCACGGTTTAGGGAGAATAGCCCCTTGGGAAAGGTCTCAAAATCTGGTTTTTCTGTTAATTAAAAATACTCGTTAATTAACTTAATCCTTTGGTTGTTTGACTAGAGAATGGTTGGATATTGGAGTGTCATGAGGTTTACACCTATGTTCAAAGTTTCGGGGCCCTTCCATATCGGGAAGTGCCCGAAAATCGAGTTTTAAAATTCCTCCCGTAAAACGCCGCCAAAAGCAAGTAGAATAAAAGCGTTTAAAAAAGTTTACAGTTTTCTAATGAGCTCAATGCTCAAAACAGGATATAGAAAGCAAGGTCATATAGACGTCCTATTACATACATATAGACCTAAGATATCATATACATTGTTAACTTCTTCGTTAATCATCAATAATGTCCCGTATTTTTCAAGGAGGTGACAGATTCCTCAAACTTAAAAGCTCAAGAAAATCCAATTCCTACTCGTAAGAAAAATGATTGTTCAACGAAGATTTTTTTGTGAAGACAGTTTTAAAACTCATCATAGAAAAGCGGTCAGATAGTGTAAAACTCAACTAGATTGAGTTTTGCAGTCAATTTTAAGGGACACTTCGGCCAAACAGATTAGATGTTTGTTTAGGCTCTAAACATGGCTCATTTTAAAGAATTCAAAAATAACTTTTGTCCCTCTTGGGCACTTAGTCCCTCGGTTCAGAAAAATCTAATTGACTCGGGTCCTTTGAAGGTCCCAACATCACGGAAAAGGTTTATTTACAGGAGACATATTAAAACAAAGCCGCACGAGATGCCATCTGGTTGGTTTACGCGCGAGAAAACATTAAATGAGATCACGCATCACTTCGTAAGCTGAACAAATCCAGCCTCCTTGCATTACCAAGCGGATATCCTTTACATATTTTTTCGTTCGGTGATGCAGATTGCCGTATGCATTAGAGAAATAAACATTGAGTAACTGCCGCAAAGGGTTTTCCCGCCTATTATAACAAAGTTAAGGAAAGACCATAAACCGATTTGAGTCCTACGTATTACAAATTGGGTTGAATGCATTAAGAAATTAACTGTTTCATCTTGTTCCATGGATGTTGCTAACTAGATGAATGTGGTTAAAACCAATTTACTGATTTCAGACGACCTGTACAACATTCTGTGTAGGGCAATACTAAAAATGGTTTTTAATTAACAATGTGTATGGGAGAAATTAAGAAATGACAAGAATTAAGAATAAAATCTGATCTTAAATAAGATATGATGGAAGATTTATGCACAAAAAGCTTGTTCCGATATATTCGACTTTAAAACTTTTTGTTCGTATCTTTAGTGTTCTAATCATAAAGGGTCAAATACTTCTTTCATTAATGAAATAATAGGCTTCCACGGGCGGCGTCAATATTAATAAAATTGTTCATCGGGCTGTGAAGGCCGTGTTCAAAGTTTTTTTTCCTGGCTGATGATGACCCCCGCAGGTGGGGTTGAAACGTTCCAATTTTACAATCACCTTGAACACAACCTTAACAGCCCGATTAACAATTATATTAATACTTCTTTCATTACACTGGTATCTCTTAATATTGGTTCTAGGAAGATGATATCTGCACTAAAATGTTGGTCTAAACATACCCCTACTTAACCACAATAATTACTCTTTTTTCTTGAAATTGTCGCAGACTTCCTTCTTTTACTCACCCCTTCAATTAAAAAATTATAACTATACTAAAAAGAGAAATGGAATGCGACTGAAAACTATGAATATGGTCTTGTTAAAAAATCTCTCACATCATTGTACTGTACACTATAGTCTGTATAAATAAAATAGGCGGCTAGCTACTAGTCATTTCTCATTGCATTTAAATTGCGCTGCTATGGTGACGAACCGCCAATTTTAATTACAGACTAAAACATCGTTTTTTCCATGGAATTTTTCCCTTTTCCACGTATTATAGATTGATTAGGCTATTTTTACAAGATAACAAGTTACATGCTGTGAGAAAACCACACGCCTAAGAGCTTCAACGAATGTATCAAAACTCCCGTGGGAATATCGACATCTAATACAACGTGTTATCCCTATGCTCATTTGGAATGAATGAAAAGTCTTGTTGTGCACACTTGTCTTTTCGTCCAACGATATTGTCGCCAGAGGAAGAGACACACTACAGACGATTCGAAAGCAAAAGAACACCCACATTGCGAAATGCTCCACGTAAGACCCTCCCTTTGTTGAATGATAGCCTTACGGAAGTCCAATTCATTGTCGAGCTTAGTCACCCAGAAACCACAATTCTACTAGATATGGTATTTTTAAACGGGATCCGAACACCTACAGATATCCGGTCGTTCGAAAAAGAATCAAGAACTATTTTGGAGATAGGCGAGTTCCGATAAATCTGTCGATAAGATCTTACGAAGTTTTTTTGCGGTGCTACTGACTGGATGACCTGGGTGCAGAACAATAGGGGGCATAAATCGTAACCATCAATTTTAAGTTTCGGAGAGGTAAAAAAATGAATGGTTAAAAAACTTCGTGAGAGGAATTTTTTAGGGTGAAAGTTAAGTTACTTGTTCGAGAGGTTGAAAGTTTCTGCATAAAATAGCATTATATTAAAAGTAGAAAAGTACTTGTTGAAATACGACGTCTTACAGAATACAGTAAGAAAATCAAAGCTAATGTCGTTATAAAAAGGAAATAAACCATTTTATAAATATTTGTAGAAAAGTCATCAAAGCTAATTATAGTACTATAAGAAAAGTCACCAAAGCTAATTATAGTATAAGAAAAGTCACCAAAGCTAATTATAGCGTAAGAAAAGTCATCAAAGCTAATAGTATAAGAAAATTCATCTTTCTACAAATATTTTAAAAGGGAAATGTGTAGTTAGAAAATCAAAGCAGAAATCTTTTAAACTAAATTGTTCTTTATCTCACTATAACTATTAATAAATCACAGGTTTGTTTCCGTAAATTACAGCAATATTGGTTACTACTCTCTCTACCTAAATAAAAAAATTTATAAAATATTTCAGTACCACAACGATGGAAACAAACTCGGAAAGATCAGCAAGATTTTAACACTACCACCTGTAAGACTAAAAAAGCAAGATGAGGATGGCGAATGGTTTAAAAACAGTTTCTTAATTGAAGGTCGACAGATCTCAAATTTATCAAAGGGGTGGAGGTTTTTTACTTAAAAGTACAAGCAGATAGAGGTTTAATTAAAAGATGTAATGTGTACATTAGTTTATTAGGTTAAAAAGACAAACTAAAGCCCTAGACCAATTTTATTTCAATAAATCGTGTGGTGATTAATTAACTGTACGAAAAATAATTACTAAGTAAATTGTCTAACATACTTATTTCCTACGAAATTACACACAGTGTAGAAGATATGAATACTAATTAGCTGTGAAACAGGTGTACAGCACTTCTCTATTGCTCCTTTTATTTAAATAAAGAAAAAACATTATAAAACAAGTAGCATTTACAGTGGAACCAATTAACTGTTGCCAGACGGTAAAGATAAATTTTTAAACCTGGAACTTAATAAAAGAGAAGTCATAGTCGAATAACTTTTTCCACGTTGATGCAATAAAAAACATTTCTCTTTATATAGCTTGTTATATTTTCTTAACTTTATTTTTTAGTGTTAGAAATTTGAATTGAAAAGGAAACTGGGAAAATTTATATCTTTTGTTTCATTTTGAGGTGTCATTTTTAAAACTGTTCCTTCGCCATTGGATAAATCCTCCTACAGACGATGCAAAGTCGCCATTGAAAGAAGCGGAAGAGGTAGACGGCCAACATCAACAGGATCTGGGGAAAATACGGGACACTAAAACAAACTTGTTGAGCCCACCGGTAAAAAAAAAACGCAAAAAGAACTGAGGTAGTTTATGAATGGAATAGTTACTTAAGAGATGACGTAAGGAGATATTCAGGATACACTCGAGAGAAAGCAATTTATAGATATGATGGGATTTTCGTCAAGTTACAAACACCCCTTGAGTTCTATTTTAAGGACACCTCGTCCATTAAGTAATAGCTAAGGCTGACTAAACTGAACAGTGGCGCCATGTCAACAGCTGATTAATGCAGCCTCTTGAAAAGCTGAAATAAATTTACTTGTTTTGTACGTTCGGTTATGGCAGTTGGTCTTCTCATAAATTGGCATGAACAAGGACGGAAGCAAAACGGTTTGCTTTTGGAAGTTGTAGCCTTAAAATTAACATGTTTAGCAGTATCTTAGGCTGCTGAAAGAAAACCTGAAAACACGTATACAGAGGACATAAAACGGTTTTTAACACCGATTAACTGTGTCTCAATTTATCGCGTTAAGTCGCACAAATTATTCCGAATATTTTGATTGTTCAAGAGAACACCAGATATTTTCGGCACCTCTATCACGAAAGTGGTATCAAATTTAACAAACCAAACTTTAAGAGAAATAAAACGATAAAATCTAATACCTAGATATTAGATTCAAATAATTTCTATTCACCAGGCCTTTAAACTTCTAACTATGGATGTGAAAGGACTAGAGATGGGAATGGCCGGAAAAAAACCGGAAACTTTGGGAAAAAAACCGGTTTTTTTCCAGTTTTTTTCCGAAGGGTTTATTTCTTTCCGGAAAAATTGAAAATGTTAATTTAAAATACTTTATTTAGAATTTAAATATTAACCAATATCAATTAAAATATTATTTAGATGATATTCTTATACAATAAAGTACTTAAAAATGAAGTTTTAACCATATAATAAACATTTTTTTCCCAAAAAAGTTGGATTCCACACGGGAAAAGTTAAAAATTTTTAAGTTTGTATGCATTTAAAATTTTCTACATTCACATTATAATGTTTTCTCGTTTGATATTTTTTTATACTCAATATTTCACATGAAAACACAAATTTGGAAAAAGTAAGCTGCAAGATAAATTATTTTAACATCCAAGTGTTATTTATTTTACTCTCTAAAAACAAAAATAATTATGCAATGCAAATTAATATCAATAATACCAATTAGGATTAGAAGAATATTATATATATAAATTTGGTATTCTTATACTACAGTAAAATCCCGTTATAACGAACTTCACGGGACCGTAAAATTTCTTCGTGGTAACGGAAATTTCGTTGTAGCCGTACTATCGTTAATTCAAATAAAAACGGTTGGGGACGATCTGGACATGCGTAATAACGGGATTTTTCGTTGTATCGGTATTCGTTGTAATGGGATTTCACTGTATATTAATCATAAAATGCAGCACTTTAAAAATATTTTAACCATTAAATCAGATTGTCTAACAATCATAAGCATATGAAATGACTTACTACTTCTTCAAGTTTCTCTTTTTAAAAAAATTTAGATCAGATTTCAAAGTTTGGGATTATTGGAGGCTTTTTACGGGGTTGCTTAAATAATATTAATGGTGTATGAGTATTTATTGAACAATGAACACATTAATATCATGAAAATTAAATAATAAAAAAATAAGTTCCAAAAATATTTAAACAAAACAATGAACGATTTTTTAATTTTTTATATAATGACTTCAACATTTTTTTTAAATTGGCAGAATTTAATTAAAACTTCTCAACCTTTCTAAGAAAACATAATTGCAATGATTATATGAAAAAGGTTAGGATCAATTATGTATATTAATGGTAAATATTATAGCAAACATCTGTTATATGTTATTGGATTATGTTGTATACAAAATTAATTCATTAAAAGTACTTTATGTTTAATAAATAAATATTAAATTAATGTTATTTATTACAATCACATGCTTTATATTTATATTGCATATATTATTTTATAGTTATAAAAACTGTAGTTTTTTTGTTTTAAAATTACTCGTAAAATGCTGCATATTTTTGTTTTGGAAGAATTATTTTTAATTAATTTTTAATGATTTAATAACTTATAATATATAATGACTAATGATTTTTATACAACGAATGATTATTTAGCTTCTAAAAGAATATGTATTCAAAAACCACTATTTTCTATGCAAAAAAGGTCAATTTTTCCGACTTTTCCAATTTTTCCGGAAAAAAACCGGTTTTTTTCCGCCTTCCCAAAATTTCCGGAAATTTTCCATCTCTAGAAAGGACCCATAATTTTTTTCAATAACGAATGAAAAATGGAAGGCAAACGTACTGCACAAGGAAGCACATTTGATAAAGCTAACAGATTTGGATCAAATAAAAAAAGGACCGACCTTTTCCAGCATTTGTAGCTGCCCCAGCCATGTTCCGAGCAGCTTGTTCGGGTCATCATTGTCCGCGTCGACATTTTCTCTGTCGGTGTCGTATTCCTCACCTTCACTTGTGCTACTGTAGGTGCTATCATCGAGGGTACAGGAGGACCTACAGGGTGAAACAAGTACATTAGTTTTAGAACTTAATTATAAACTTTTATTTACTGAAAAAAATCGAATAGATAAAATTAACAACAGAAATCCTCACAGTAGACTGTGATTGTTGATTCTTTGATCAAAATATCTTCTATTTGTAGAAGCGAACATACGAATGACTGGTATGAAAGTTTCACTTCCTTTTTATGGACAAAAGAAAATACCTATAAATTGATGATGCACTAGCATACAATTATTTGATTACTTACTGTACCTTAAAGTTATTAAAGATTCACAAGATATATTTCTATTTTAATCTTTAAGCAAAGCGAAACAATCAGTAAATCATAAAACGATGATGAGAGAAAAAAATTGCGTAGGTATTTAATAAACTTTTTGCTACTAAGAGTGGTCTGTAAATGTTGCTTTACTGCTAAAGTACGTTAGTAGCGGAAAAGCAAAACCAGTGAAATTCCACTATCCTTTTCAATTGTAATTTTTAGTAAGGACAAAGTGGGTGGGTGGGTGTCTAGGTGTTGCCATATAGTAAACGTGTACGTACGTACTTCAATGTATTTTAGTAATTTAACACAATTTTTTGGGGAATTTTGTTTCTATTATAAGTAGTGATGGGCAAAATCGATAATTTTAGGTATCGAATACTTTGGTATCGAATACTTATAGGTATCGAATACTTTGGTATCGAGTACTTATAGGTATCGAGTACTTTTAGGTATCGAGTACTTTTTTTCAATGTCGGGAAATGAACCTGAAGGGACAATTTTTTTAGGGCCTATCCATAATCAGACTAATATTCAAAAAACTGAAAGCGATCCATCAAAAAGCCCCGTAGCTACGGGCCTGGAGGTGGATAGAAGCGAAGGATTTGGCGGGGGAAAAACCTAGCCGCGTCAAATTTCTCTCGCGGATGATAACGACTTGGGTTTGAGCGTTGCAAAATGAAAACGGAAACAGGCTGCGTTTGATCTACAGTAGGTATTATAAAGATTACTTCATTGAAAAATTTAAAACGAAATATGTCAATAAAGTATCGATACTTTTGTGGGTATCGAATACACTCGATACCTATAGGTATCGAGTACTTAAGTATTTGGTATCGATACCTGCCCATCACTAATTATAAGAGAATTCAGCTTAAACTATAACACTGTTTGGTGTTTATATTTCATGGAAAGCTTTCTTAAATATTAAGTGAATGCCATTATTTAAGGTAATATGCTTTTTAGAATATATCGATTATACATCACACTCAGTAGCGGATTTCTAAATAGGCTAGCTAGGCTATAGCCTACGGCGGCAAATTTTAGCAGGCGGCAAATAAATTTTTTAAGGCAGAATTTTTTTCAAAAATTTATTTCCCGCCTACTAAAATTGAAATTTCCTACTGAATAAAAAAAGGAGAGGAGAAATAAAACACTAAACATAAGCTCAGACTGGAACATCCTTTCAAAAAAGCAATTCTGTGG
This sequence comes from Tetragnatha versicolor, assembly GCA_024610705.1. Classification (NCBI taxonomy): domain Eukaryota; kingdom Metazoa; phylum Arthropoda; class Arachnida; order Araneae; family Tetragnathidae; genus Tetragnatha; species Tetragnatha versicolor. The sequence goes on along the minus strand of JANDEH010000001.1, from coordinate 34,570,564 downwards.
TTTACAAGGAACTGTTCTCTTTGTTACCTAAACGTTCTCAAAATGAGCTAAATCACTACTTTAAAGGGCAATTTTTAAAAACATGTCTGGGGGAGAACCCCTACACTCCCATCTCAAATTTCGATACTTGTTATACAGTGTTTTCCCCTTAGAAATTATGCTGCCTACAAGAAGCTTTTCCCTTTTGGTGCTCTCTCCTCTCCATAGAGTTTAAAAGTAGATAAACACAAGTTTGGGGGAAATTTTCAAAAATATTTTCTGGGGGAGGACTTCTGGCCCCGTTTGACGTTATTTAAAACTTTTCCCCCCAGAAAATTCTGTGGTTTTCAAGGAACTGTAAGGGAGGGGCCGTATCCAAGGGGGGTTGGGGGTTCAAACCCTCCCTCCAAAATTTTGACATAAATTTTTTATACTTACTGCTTTTCCTTAAAAATTAGCCTTAAAATGCATAAAACCCCTATTTTTAAGGTTCAAAATTCGGAATTTTTCTTGGGGAGAACCCCAAATCCCCCTTGAAATTTTGAAATCTGTTATAAAAGTTGTTCCTTGAAAATATTGGGACTTACAAGGAGTGGTTCTCTTCGGGTTAGTCTAAAAATGAGTGAAATCATAAAGAGGCCGTGGGGAACTCAGAGGGGTGTAAAAAAAGGGAAAAGCAACTCTAAAACGAGTTAAAATCCTGGTTTTTAGGGTCGAATTTCCAGAAATTTTCTGGGGGAGGACCCCCAGACCCCCCTTTCGAATTTCGAACCCAATTAACCACCACTTTTCTGTGAAAAGTTCGTCGAAATGCAAAAATCCTACCAAAATGTACACGTTCAGCTGTCAGTTAGACCGCAATAAAAGAAAAGAATAAGAACAAAATAGGAATTCAAAAGTCAAGTCACGTAGTGTACCAAATCCACTTAAAATCTACGTATACCCCCCTATCGGAAAATTTTTTCTGTTGTTCCATAAACCAGTATAAATGATACTGGAACCAGTATACATGATACTGGATCCAGTTCCAGTATAATTTGATACTGGTTTATGGAACACCAGAAAAAATTTTCCACCCCCAACCAAAAACTAAAATGACACCCCTGTTTTAGTTTTGTAAAATGTATAGCATATCGGCGGCAAATTTTGGTTCAGCCTATAGGCGGCACATTTGGAAATCCGCCACTGATCACACTTATTTACTATCTATCATTTCAATAGGGAGGGGGTTTAACATAGGTATTTCTCTCAAAGCGGGTGATATCTCGAAAAAAGGCAGAACAGAAAAGTTTTACAAACCAAAAACTACAGTGAAGGAGTCGATAGCCAATCGAGGATGATTGAGTACCACCACCTTTGTAACATTTGTTTTAACAAGTATACATAATTAGCTTAATATGTAAGTGTTATGGAGCAATGCCCAGATGAGGTCATGAGGTCACGTAACTCCACTATCTTTCATTAAAATTTATGCTGCAACAAAGTATCTGTTTTAAAACCACACCAACATAGCATTTTGTCACCATACCACGCTCATTCAACCAACTCCCAATCTCAACAAGAATCTCCTTATCTCCTTTTTCATACGTAAAAAAACATCACTTTCGAGGAATAAAACTTCGAAAGATGTTATTCTACAAGATACACCCTCCGCTGACAAACGGGCCTTTAAACGCTTTCATCTCGCAATTAAACGGCTCGGACGTAAATACACATTTACACACAACAAGCTGTTGATATACGCGACGGACAGCGGCCAGACGTCTCTGAAGTGGAGATATTCGGCATGGTCATTAACGGCGCCTGGCTATGAAAAAAAAGTCGCCAAATATGAAATCGCATAAGGCGCTCTTTGTTTGGGAGCTATCTCCAAAATTGTGGAGCAATAGTCCTTGACGAGCTACCTTCACGGACTGTTGCCAGGGTTGGTGAATGGGTTATTAGCATTCTCCCCGATTCCCTTGATGACCCTCATTTGAAGGAATTCTAACTAGGATATTTATTCGAAAAATATTTCGATACTGATAAAGTACTTAAATATTTTTCTCGCTTTATGACTGGCATTTTTCTTCTGGAATGACCTTTTTTATGAAAGGGTTTCTTTAGGTGATTTTTAAGTTTTGAAGGATAGAAAGCTTTCGCGTTTCTAAATGGTTTGGAGAGAATAAATAAATGAAAGAATCGAAATTTCAACAGCTTTCTCAAGCAATTTCTAATACTGTCTTCCTTCTTAAATCGTATACAATTACACTTTAGTAAAGCTTTAAAAGTAAATATCAATAGTATTTTTTAATAACAGCAAAAGAGATATTGCATTACCTAATGAATGTAAGATTCCACATTCCTTTTTTTTTCTTAGAATATTTTTCGCGCAGCGTTTAAAGCGGGAAATTGGATTGTAAAAATGCGGAAATCGAGGACACTTGTAAATTCAAGTAAAGCACGCAGCAGAAAATAAACTTCATACAAATTATTGGAACCCAAAAGGCTGGAAATGACAGAGGAATCCTTCTTCAGCTCATCAGACCCTCATAAAATTATGATTACTGGATTGCAAAATAAGAAACATTCACACTTCTTACGTTGTAACGTCTTTTCCAAGACTTCACTTGTTTAGAATCTTCAAGGTACTTCTTCAGCAGAAGTACCTGTAAATTGAGAAAAAGAACACCACTCTTAAACACAAAATTAGCTTACCTTTCCTTCCACTAAATGCGAAAAATTGAAAGGATAAAAAACGTCTACCTTCTGCCAATGCATGCCTAAGCCTATCCTACACAAAAGAAGATATTGCCACCATTTCCAAAAAAATTCATAAACCATGGAGAAACAACGATACGAAAAACTATCGCTACCGACGACATGATGAAAGCCTCTTTTCCTCGGGGATTATTACATCTCCATAAAGAAAACAGCCGCTAATAACAAAGAGGATGGAACTCAGAAGCTTCGGAAAGATGGGGCACAGGGGGCTTATGAGACATTAAATGTTAATTTATCGGCTCTCTGGGGTGGGGTGGAATAGATGAGACCTTTTTTTGCCAGGGCTCGGAAGTGACACTTTTATGGAGCCATTTCGTAAAGGGCAGTGTCTTAAACGGATGTTCTGAAGTGAGACAAATGATGGGAGGGGAGTCTGTGATTGCGTCGGTAAATCGGGTGAAAGATTTTTGGTTTCTCAAGGGAGAAGATGGTTTAATTTAAAAGATAGTAGTTTGTTGCAGGGGCGTAGCGAAGGGGGGGGTCCCCGGGTCCGGACCCCCCCCATAGGCCCGAACCAAAATTTTTGAACCCTTTTTTAGGCGCTAAATATTTCAGTGCCTACTCAAAAGAGGGCGTCTATGTCCCTTAAAAGTGTCTAAAAACCACCTATTTTGCATGTTAAAATCTAAAATTTTCCGGGGGAACCCCCGGTGTCTCTATAACAAAAGAGTAATACTATACCAAAAGAGTAAACCAAACCCTGTTGTTAGGGTCAAATTTCCAAACATATTTTGGGGGAGTACCCCCTGACCCCCCTTGGGACTTTATTATAAACAACTTCTTTTATGATGAGTTCGTCAAAATACAAAACTCCTAGCAAATAATAAATTCCTGAAAATATAATGTTCGAAATTCGGATTAGGTGAATCAAAACGAGTTAAAAATCTGCTTTTTAGACTTGAATTTCCAAAAATTTTCTGGGGGAGGTCCCCCAAACCCCCCCTAAGGTAATTCGAACACGATTATTTTCAACCTTTTTAATATTATATTCGTTGAGAAAATTCAATTTGATTTTCAAAATAAATTCTTAGCCCCCTCAAAACCGAACCCTGGATCAACTACTGCCTCAGAAACGTCCAATTTTCTATTTTTCCTTTAAAAATTATCTAGCTTACAAGGAGCGGTATTCCTCGGTTATTACCTCATAAATGAAGTAAAAAAACTCCTTTTAAAATTCAAATTTCCAAAAATTTTCTGGGGGTGGACCCCCAAACCCCCTCTTTAATATGGAGCTACTGAATACTCTTAATCTGTTTTTTGACGGTCTCTAAAATTATGTGGATCATAACTTTCAATCGATAATTCTGTACTGTTTTCTATTTATTTATTTCTGCCAAACAGATGAAGAACACAAAAAAACACATTCAGTAAAAGGCATTACAACAAGAAAAAATTCAAAAAAGCACCACTACATATAAAATGATTAACTATATTCATTAACAAAGAGAAAAAATTAAAAGTAATGTGGAAATTATAACTTTATTTCACTAATTGTAGAAACTTTTTGATATCCAATGGTAAATTTTTCGCACTGGACCCCCCCCATAGAAAAATCCTGGCTACGCCACTGGTTTGTTGGGTCTTAGTAAGAAACGAAATAGCCTCCAAATATAGTGGAGAAATTAAAATGGTGAGGTGTCTAATGATAAAATAGCATTCAAGCATAAAATAGCATTAAGGATAGATTCAAGCATAAAATAGCATTCAAGGACAAAAGGAAAAAAAACTTTATAATAACAAGAGGGGTAGTTAAAGGAGTATGAGGTCTTTCGGCCTTTATACTCCAGTATAACCAATCTCACTGGGTGAGGCTGTGAACAGAGCTGTTACAGAACTTGTGACTGAATATCAGTCAGCAAAGGTTAAGCTCCTTGCTTCCTCAAGTTAACTTTTGCATAGGCCTCAGAGGGATGTAAGACTGAGTTTGCCTTTGCCCGACCCAGAACTAGGGCCTGAGGTGTGGCAGCGAGATGCACTACCACTATGTCATTTGGCTTCTAATAACTTTATATGGTTTGATAAAAAGGACACTGTTAGATTTTACAAACTATTTATACCATTCTTAGTTAGAAGCTTTTGTCATATTCTTAGATTAATTATCATTTTTCTTCTATGAAGATAAGAATGTCGGTGTACAAATGGTTCCTTTTTACTAGTAATTTCATTTGATTACATTTAATAACCTAAATAAACTAGTCAAGTGAATATGCATGAATTTTCTCTCCCATCAATACGAAGTGGTTTTTATGATGCACCCACCTTGAGCGATTCATCCCGGTTCTTTTCTGAAGAAGAAAAACTGCGAAATTTAAAATATGCTCTCAAAAACTTTCTCAAAGAACAAACAAGCATTATCAAGCAAATAAAACAAACAAAAAAACACCCCCTGATCCATCTCATCACGTTTTATCCAAAAACAAACAACTTTTCCACCCACTTCAAAAAAAACTTAATTTTCCCCACACACGCCAAGAAAAACTCCATCGAAGAAGAAAAAACCCACCACAAAGTGGCTATTTAGTATGAAACCCAAGCCCCCCTTATCAACATCAAAACTCGGGCCAAAGCAGCAGCTGGGGTAATTCCATCCAATTCCGATAGCACAGAGCTCCCATCTCCTCCCCCATGGGCGTAACTGCAGAATTGAGAGAAAACTGATCAAAAAAAGCAAAAGAAGAAGAAAACCACCTTCTTCTTTGCACCCCATACACGCCCTTATCTAGGGCCATAATGTGAGTGGGTGGGCAGGGCAGACAAGACACGCGCCTTCCCTCAGTGACAGGAGGGAGAACACCGGTGGTCCATCCTTACCTGTCCCGTGACTCAGATGGGAGATGGATAGGTGCAGGTCTCCCTGGCAGCACGCCCTGAACTCCTGCGGTGGAAAAAGTGGGCAACAATGAGATGTGCTTTCGTCTGTGGTGTGCAACGCTTGTGTTCATATATAACTCCGGGTACTTCAAGGTTTCGAGATGTGAGTTTCTCTTTTAGTAAGCCGTATGCAGGGACAAGAGTGATATTAGGGGAAATGGTGATAAAATTCTGTGGAACAGTTCTGATAGGACCGGACAATAGCCGAAAAGCAGAATTCCTGTCAAAACTAAGAAAGAGTGCTAAATTAAAATAAATGCTCTATTTTGATTTGTGAAAAATACTTTTTATTGAGTTTTATTTTTAAAAAATAGTTCCTTTCATAAAAACTAATTAATTCATTTAATTACAAAAATTTCACAGGCATTAAAGATTTACCATCCATTAGAAAGATTGTTGTATTGTTTCCGCTAAAAAAATCAAGTTTAAATGACTTAATGCATAAGTTTGCCGTTTTTCTTTCACTTTGCAAAAGCTTCATAATCCATTTAAACCCACGCGATCTTTCATGATTTAATACATGGATAGTCGCAGGCGACATTTTTTTCGGGAGAACTTTATGTATTTGAGGACAGTTAAAAAAATCTGTCGTCTTCAAAGAAGTTTGCCAGTGGGGATGAGACGCAGTATGATGATGCCATGTAATGCAGTAGTCAACTTAAAATGTATAGTCCTCAATATTTTTATAAAACTCTTAAATGTACGATTTTACTTTCATATAATGAAACTTAGGAAAACTCTTTGAGAAATAAATAAAGTAGCCACAAGAGGAACATTTTCTTTAGGGTAATCGGAAAAAGGAAAATTGTTAGGTTATTTTACAGGAGAAGTTTAGAGTGGGAAAAAAAGTTTATATATTTAATAAATCAACATCAAATAAAGAAGAGACATTAAGAAATAATTTCGTGTGATTAAGATTAAGAACCAGGAGAGTCATCTCAAGCTTTTCTCAAAGTTTCAACATTCTGCTTCAATTGACCACTACGTGTCTTTACTTTATAACAAGCCAAATATAATTTGAACATAATTCAAACTAATCCTTTTTGAATAATTAGTATGAATTCTCTTTTATTCGTTACCACAAATGCTCCAGCCAAACACCACAGAAACAAACACAACAACAAGGACGAGAACACCAAGCTATCCAAAACAAAGCGCCGCTACCAAACAGTAGCCACTACACATCACGCGTCCCAAAAAAACACAAATACAAGAAGAAAGAAAGCTCACAACCTTGACCCACAATGCAAGTGCAACAGCACCACCACAAGATATATCCCTCCCTCCTTTCGTGATCATCTGTGTCGTGAGCGATTTTCGTGATCGATCACTTATCGAGCGTTGGCCGTTGATTAATGGAACTGATTTCCACAGAGCGTCTAGGGTCCGCCTTGTCGCTTTCGTTTTCACGCGCCTATTCTATTCCACGGAGCGAGCTTTCTTGATTTAACCGTGATTTAATTGTCTGGGCAGGACGGCAAGGGGCCCACGCAAGGAATAAGGTTGAGTTTGGGTAAGCGCGATTATTAGTATTGTTGTCGAAGAAAAAGTGTATGCTGTGCAGTGTGCAGATACGAGGGAAAACAACACTAATGTCGAGGGAATAATAATAACACTAATGTCGAGGGAAAACAACACTAATCCCAAGTCTACTAAAATTTAAAGGATAGTTCAAGGGAGCAAGGCTAAAATTTTTAATGATCATGAGGTAAACAAAAGCTCTATGTTCCTTAGGGTGGAGCGAAAAAATCTTTTTTTCGAAATTCAAAAAGATACCTATGGCAAAAGTGGTCTTATGTAATAAGATGAAAAACCGCGCAAAAATTTTTGAAATCGGTTAATATCTCAGTTCGCGCATTGAGCTCAAAGTTTATAAAAATGCTTAAAAATGAACATTTTCCGAAATTTTTAAGATAATATTTAAATAAAATTTATAGAAATATTCTCGCTTGTAACCTCTTTATAAAAGCTCAAAAAAGTAAAAAAATAAATTTAATGATTATTTTTACAATATTTGGGTGCGCAATTTTGCTTGAAAAATGCGAAATTTTCGAATAATTGGCAAGTTTGTTTCATTGTGCAGCACTTCACCCATTTTGTTAGTTTCATCCTAAAAATAATTATGGAATTACTTAATTCAAGAGCCAGGATCCTCTTATATTGGTCATGTGTCACCTCCCACTGTACATTTTTAAATAATTAGATATAAAAATAACGACAACTGCATTAAATAGTAGTAGATATGGTATCTTAGATAGAGCAACGGTTGCAATAGCATCCAGTGTCTTACAAGATAATAGGAGTGATTACAGACGCAGATTCTTCCCATCTAATTGACATATCCAAAATAATAAGGGGAAAGAAGCATATTGGAAGTGTTTTAAAGTTTTCAGAAAATATGAAAATTAATGGACTTTATTTTGACGGGTGAAAAGATACCCTATGCTTAGAAAAAGTAAATAAACAATACCGTAGAAAAGTTAAAGAGGATCACTATTCTCTAATTCAAGAGCCCGGAACCTCTTATACTGGTCATGTGTCACCTCCCACTGTACATTTTTAAATAATTAGATATAAAAGTAATGTAATGCAAATTTTTCTTTTGAGTTTAATAGATTATTTGGTTTTCTAAGTGTTCCATTTAGAAACATTGTAAGACTCGGTTTCCCTTATTTCAGAAAAAAGTGACGCTCTATGAGAAATAAATACACTGAAAAAAGTTATATTTTGAAGATACAGTTAGGGATAGAGATGGTCCGCAGAGGTTCAAATTTAAGTGAAGTGGTCCGCAGACATATTTGAGTTGGGAACCACTGTTCTAGATGGATCACTGCTGCTTATAGAGTGTTGATATTGTACAGAAGTGTTCTCAGCCCTTCTGAAAGCTTAAAAGAGATTTCAAAATTTATCTTAAAGTCATAAATGCCTGTGTGGTTTAAAATTAAAAAAGAATAGTTCTTTCACAGGTGGGCCCAAGCATGTTTTTCATGCAGTTCAAACAACTCTATATCTATCTGAGGATCTACTTCAAATAGTTGATCGAGTTGTTGAATGCAATGCATTCTTCGCACACCCGGAAAACTAATTGTTGTCAATGAAAGTGTCTGTTCGACCGATCGCAGTTGAAAGAATCTTGAAAGCGAGAGAATCTGCCTGGGGGGTAGAAAGGATTAGAAATTTTGTTCCCCCAAAATTAAATTTTAATGCAACGGAGTATACAGATATTATTGACTGGAAATCATGCACAATCTATCCTCCACCAATTTTAAAAGACGTAAGTGTTGAAGATTTGAAATCATTAGTGCATTCAAACACAGAGCTCACTGCATACATAATGAAGTTCCCCTGCCACACTCTTGGCGCACTATGATCAACATTGATTCATGCGCCATAAAACAATAATCAAACCAAGCCACACTCAAACGGTTGAGAGGTGTGTTAAGCTTAAAACTGAAGAATCAACAAAAGTGTGTGGTCAGAAAGCAAGAGATGGCTTCATAAAATCAACTTTATATTCAAGATCAGTAATGCCAGATTTAAAAAAACGGAATTTAAATTTATTCCTGTTTAAAACTTAATTTTTAAAAAATCACAAAAATTATGGTTGGTTGGGTAGGGGGTGGGTGGAACTCGACGTGCAGCCACCTCCCCATGGTGAGTTCTGGGCTGTTCTTACAAAACGGGCGAAGAGCTGCAAAGTGAAACAAACTAACCAATGATTCGAAAATTTCGCATTTTACAAGCAAAATTGCGCACCCAAATATTCATAAAATAAACATTAAAATTCCTTTTTTTACTTTTTTGAGCTTTTATAAAGAGGTTACAAGCGAGAATATTTCTATAAATTTCATTTAAATATTATCTTAAAAATTTCGGAAAATGTTCATTTTTAAGCATTTTTATAAACTTTGAGCTCAATGCGCGAACTGAGATATTAACCGATTTAAAAAAAATTTGCGCGGTTTTTCATCTTATTACATAAGACCACTTTTGCCATAGGTATGTTTTTGAATTTCGAAAAAAAGTTTTTTTCGCTCCACCCTAATGTTCCTAACTACCGTTGACTAACTCACATTGTTGAAAGGTACCTAGGTAGTCACTGGCAGTAGTAGGTGAATTCCCAAGCTTTAACAGTCAGTATTCAAGGGGAACTAGGGAATATAAAAAAATAATCCCCACACACAAGACTTCTGAGTTTAATTCAACCTCAGCAGAAAAACAGGCAACTCAGATCTTCTTTGGCTTAAAGAACAATCAATTTTAGGGACAGGAGGCTTCTCCATCCGCTTCGGTGACAAACCATTTAGCAAGTGTCTGAAATGTCATGCAATATTAAGGGAGAAAGTTAAAGAAGAAAAAAACGTTTCTGAAACATAAAGTGCCTGAAGATAAGTAAAGAGCAAAAAGTAGGAGTGGGTTTCTAAACTGGGTCAAAGTTAATTTATCAAGTCTTTTATTCGATATACAGCAGCGTAATCTTTATTTTGATCTCTGAGGATATTCAAGTAGACATTAAGGATGTTTTTCGTTCTCCCTTGGAAAACATTTTTGCTTTAATTTAATAAATTTTCTCTTTCCCAAATTGCTAAATACTGCCGAGGAAAAGTGACGTATAAAGTGCATTAAAGCATTTTTAAAAGCACCTTCTTTGAATTGTATCAACTAGCAACTACTGGAAAAAGAAAATGGAAAGAATGGCTGCATTTTCTCTGTGTAAATTGAATTTATTCAACAAACATGTAACTAAATTTTACTATAGAAATTAAATCAGAATAAATATGGACAAAATGTACCGTAATTAATTATAATTAAATTCACGTCCTGTTTTAGATTAGAACACATGTTATAAGTTATAAGTACAATCATGTCTGATGAAAAAATCGTTACATCGTTTTTAATGTAAAATCTTGCCTTTAATCAAGATAAAATCTTGACAACTTCTTTTAGTGAAAATGTAGGGAGAAAAAAAACTATAGCCAACTTTAGTTGTTTGATTCATAAAACGCATAAGAAACACAATCTTAATTAGTAATGCAAAATGTATAACTTAACTTTGAAAGCAAATGTGGGTGGCCTTAAGGGATTGCGAAAAAACCTACTACACCTAAAATTGTAAATAGGTACTACTATTAAAGTTCATAAAATGAAAAACAATTTTAAGTTTTATTTTAGTTTTTACAATAAATTAAAATGGAATTTCTTGTTAGAAAGCTACCTCATTTTTTCACACACAAATTAACTTTTCAAAATACTATAATTTTAAAACTCGTAAAAAGATTTATTCTCTAAAACAAATCAAACAAGTTGTGTTTTTTCAAGACGTTTTTTCAAGAGTTATATCTAATCCGACCACATTCGATCGCAAGTGTCGCAAAAGTTAAGGATAAAAAACACCGGGGGATTTAGGGATCCTTCCTCGAAAGTAAAAAAAACATCGATTACTACAATTTTATTTTTCAAAACAATGAAACATTCTAGGAGGGGATTCGTATCCCACGGGAGCTACGTCATTGTTTTTAGTCCCAAGCCAACTCAACTCCTTCGAGACACACAGACACAGCACAAACCACGAAACCGAACACCTTCCTCAAAGGACACGCATCTCGCTCGGAAGAGAGACAAGTCAATTAACGTCGCCCCGAAAGGAACAGCATCAACCATTGATTAAAGAGGAACGAACCCCCGAGAAACTCGATCGGGAGACATCGGAACAGATGTTGCGGACGCGGGAAACAAACAATGGTTACACAATACCAGCGGTTAATGTTGACATTATGACTGTTGAATAATGGGCGGTGAAATATAAATGAAAAGGGAGACGGGAGGTTGATAATCGAGAGTGCCGTTTCGCGTATCAATCACCTCAGATGTTGGGAAGGTGAGCCTGATGAAGAGGAGAATTTCCCTCTTGAGTTTTCATTTATTGGGATTGATGGTAGGAATCTTTGTTGAATAACGCAATCTGTCTTTCGGAGAATGGCTAGCGTAATTTGCCCGTAGCGTTTGAACGCTGACAATGCCGAGGTTATGAATGTTTGGAGAGAAATAATCGATGTGGTCTTAATTCTCAGTTATTAAAATTCGAAGATTTGCATGTTTCAGTCATGTAAGACCATTCTTCTCCTTAATTTTGAAATTCCTTAATTAGTGTCTCTTCGGGTTTTAAATGACACTAAATTTACGGCTGACAAATAAGTTACAAGCCATAAAGGTGGCTTATCCTGTAAAGAATATAGGATTTATTGTGAGACTGGAGAATTGTATAGGTGTGTAACAGAGATGTTATGAGATTTCTTTGCTTCATCAAGAAAAATCGAAGAGCGTTTTCCGTGGTAGATTAAAATATTGATCAAATAATTACGAATAATTAAGTAAACGCAAAAGGAGAATTGATGAGTTTACAAGCAAAACTAACTATTTACTACAAAAAAACATTTCAAAACAAAAAAACTTTGACACCAGTTTTGTCCACATAAGACTCTGATTAAAAGAATTTTCTGTCAGAGTCAAGACCAAAGTCAGAATTAGATTTTTACACACTCAATTGATTGAGTACTCCTTTATCTCCATACAGCTCTGAAATTTTTCAGCCTCAATATCAAGATTTTTCCTTAAGGGTTTCCAACCGAAACATATTCTTCTAACGCTTAAGGACAGTTCTCATGCCCACACAAAATGAAATGACGCTCTGAATAAATTCAAAGCCTTCCGGTAACAAATGAAAAGGGTCATTACAACAAGTCACGTATTATTTCGCAAATTTTCCGCAAATGAAACTACAGCCCACATAACGGGACATCTCCCACACAATTCCCAAACGGATATTATTAGATATTGTTTGCGAACATCACATCCGACAAAACAACAAACCCGCAAGAAGAACCCAAGCTCTCCAAATATACATTACTCCGCTCTCTCTCTCTTCGTAATTACATTTCCCTTTCTTACCTCCTTGACTGAAAATTATGCAAAACGCCGCTCTTCAAAACCAGGCTGAATAATGGAACAAAAGACGGTGGTAGCGGCAAACGAAATAAAAAAATAATGGCCGAAGAACAAAAAAGCATTGCATTATTCATGAGCCCCGGGGGGCGAGGCGCTCGCAAAAGATCGCGAAAATCCGAGATAAGACAATCCTTTTCTCATCCGTCTTGGGCTTCTTCCACTTCTTCTCCCCCACACGAATGAACGGCCACGGGAAATAGAATTATATGGAGGATGCTCGACTTCACCTGAAATGAGATTGTGTCCATCGGATTGATGAAATGCTGCCGTTCAATCGATATTCAGGGGTGTATTTGTTACCGCTAAAGTTGATAATTAGTTATTCTGAAGAATACCTAGGTAAACTTAAGATTAACTGATTTCTGTCGTTAATCTGCGGATTTTTGAGTTTTTCGCATTTTACCTAGGGAATCTACACTATAACGGCCTCTTGATAGTTAAAGTTCAAAATAGTTTGTTTCGTTCAATACTTTCTGTTAAAATGTTGAGGTGCTCACTGCGACATGCGCTTACCCCTGCGCAGTTGGGTTTCAATACGTAGTTTGTTGTCATATTTGGTGTTTTGATTTCAAATTTAGTGCGTAGCACTGGTAGTTGTCATGTTGAATGTTAAAACAAAATAATACAAGCAAGTAAGTACTGTAAATTTACATGATTAAGTACAGTATCAGTATACTACTACTAAAACGGGTATTTTGAAACAATTGTGTTGAAGCTCCGACTTCAGAGTGACAGAGATTACTTTTAACGAAAGCTAATGTCCCAGCTGTTGAAATATCTTTTCAACAAACGTTAATTCAACAATCGCTGGAACCTGGGAAAGGGTTTAACATATGTAATCGATCGCGAATCCTAGCAATAGTTCAGGGCAGGCTGCCAGCCGATTACACCGCGCTTTCATTAAGATTTGCTAGTTTAAGTGCTCATTGAAATACGCTGTCAAATCGAGATCGAAAACCACAATTGATACAAATCTCAGTTGGTACTTTAATATTCTATTATTATTGTTTTTATATTCTAGTTTTAAAATTGCTATTTCATTACTATTTTTATGGGATTTGCGTGTTTTGTGTAATATGAAAAAAGTACCGATCCCCCTTTTTTGATTCGTCATTGTTACTGTTTACCCCCAAAACGAGTTTGGTTATAGTTAGGGCAGGGGGGTTTGGGGGGGCGGCAGCCCCCCCAACTTCCTTAAACTTTTTATAAAATAAAATAAAATTTTGTACTTTAACGGATCACCCTCGTTAATATGTAAAATAACTGATTACAGGTAGTATGCAGATTAACGAGTGTCTAGTCGGTAGGGTGCAGAATACCTAGGTAATTTCAAGATTACCTAGGTAATCTTAGAAATTGAAAAAAAATTCGCTCTTTAACGGATCACCCTCGTTAATCTGCAAATTACCTAGGTTATCTGTAAATTAACTGATTTCCGGACTTTAACTGTAACATATTCATTCAATAAGAATTGAAAGGTTTTGCATTGGATATTCGAAGGCTGGGCTGTATGAGTTCATTTGGAGTTAATGTGTTTAAATTTGAGAAAAGTGATGAGAAAAGCGCTACGCCTCTGGAAGATGTGCGTCTACAACTTTGTTTACATTCTACAACTTTAGTATGTTTTATAGCAACAACTTTACAAGAATGTTTTAAAAAATTATTTTACGGTAAGTGAAAAAAATGATTTATAGCAGAGGAGAGGTGGATGTTCTTATTAAATGATATTGCTTAAATTCTTTAGAAAGAGTAAACTTTACTTCGAAAGGAAAAAGTTCATGACATGAAAGTAGTATCTTACAATTGATCTTATCCGATACATATAAAAAATATCGAAAATAATATTACGATGTCAAAGGAAATTTTAAAAACTTCCGTCTTAGTTAAATGTGATATTCTTCTGCGCTCTCGAAATTTCGCTCATTTACTCAGTGCAATAGATTAAAGAAAACTATTAAAACAGATTGTTTGAGCAGTTGGGGAATACAAACTCAAAATCCCATAAGAAAAGTATCTCCCAAAGCATATCCACAAATAACCAACTCTGAAAACCCTCAAACGAAATACATTTTGATAACTTAACTCACAAGCATAACAGAATATCATTTAAGAGAGGTATCATTAACCAAAAGAGCTAAATCGAATTTAAATCCTAGTCCGCTGAAAATAGAGTTGAACCTCAAACAAATTGCAATAGAAGGTTTCTCAACGGTTTTCACTTAGAAATGACCTCAATAATAACATACTAAAAATCGGCCAAAATCGGCCGGGGGGAAGTTTAATTTTTTTCAAATTTTAAAAAAATGGCCGAAAAAAAATTAAAAAAAAAACCAAAACAATAATATAGACATGTGATACATGTTTATAGGTTATTTTTGAGTGCTGAAACCGAATATTGCATTTAGTTTGGAAAAAATATTGAAATTTCAATTTTTAAAATTAATTTGAATTATTAGCTATATGAAAAAATTAAAAAACCCCTAAAAACCTAACAAAAACATCCAAAGAGATAAATCCAACGGTTTTCATTTAGAAATGACCTAAATATTAACATACTAAAATTTAAAATTTTTACGAGTTAAAGAAATTAAATTTTTTTTCAAATTTCCATTTTTTTTTGCGAAAAATGCATTTTTTTTTCAAATTTGTGCAAAAAACTTTAGAGGCTTTTGAAAAGGTCATTTTTCGGTGGATATTGTCCACAGATAGTTATATAATGGAAAACCGGTGGAATTGACCCTCAATGAATTAGTTAATTATTTTATTTTAAATTTTGAAATTGGTAAAATGTAGTACATATTTCGAAAGAAGTGAAAAAGGTACTACAATTTACCAATTTCAAAATTTTAAATAAAATAATTAACTAATTCATTGAGGGTCAATTCCACTGATTTTCCATTATATAACTATCTGTGGACAATATCCACCGAAAAATGACCTTTTCAAAAGCCTCTAAAGTTTTTTGCACAAATTTGAAAAAAAAATGCATTTTTCGCAAAAAAAAATGGAAATTTGAAAAAAAATTTAATTTCTTTAACTCGTAAAATTTTTAAATTTTAGTATGTTAATATTTAGGTCATTTCTAAATGAAAACCGTTGGATTTATCTCTTTGGATGTTTTTGTTAGGTTTTTAGGGGGTTTTTAATTTTTTCATATAGCTAATAATTCAAATTAATTTTAAAAATTGAAATTTCAATATTTTTTCCAAACTAAATGCAAAATTCGGTTTCAGCACTCAAAAATAACCTATAAACATGTATCACATGTCTATATTATTGTTTTGGTTTTTTTTTAAATTTTTTTTCGGCCATTTTTTAAAAATTTGAAAAAAATTAAACTTCCCCCCGGCCGATTTTGGCCGGTTTTTAGTATGTTTTTATTGAGGTCATTTCTAAGTGAAAACCGTTGAGAAACCTTCTATTGCAATTTGTTTGAGGTTCGGCCCTATTTTTCGCTATTTTCAGTGGACTATCCCGCTCAAGCGAAAACAAGAGACAATGTTTTCTGGTATCATCACGAAGACCTGAGAAGGAAAACTAAGAAAACCAATTCAACCCCCTCCCTTAGAACAACGCAAGAGGTAGACAATGCCCAGGGCACCCAATGCAATTTGCGATAAGGAAGCTGTTTTCTGAGATAATTATATTCAGGGGCTAAACGAACTAATTAAGAACCAAATTGGAAAGAGAGGACGCTGCCAAGTGATAAATGACATCCACTTTTAAGTGAAGGGGTGCAAAATTTAGGGACTATATTTGCAGGGAGAGTATGATGATAATTTATGAAGGGCAAGTCTTGCCTTGCCCACAATTAATTAAGAAATGCAAAAAATAAGTTCCCAGAAATTCATTTTTCTCTTAATTCGTCTTTCGAACATGATTAACGATGTCATCAGAAAGATCGAATTATGAAGGATTAGGGAAGTGTTTTTGAAAAAAAATTCTTGGAAAAGACATAGTTTGAGGGTTTAATTAATGAATTCCTCTAAAAAATTCCTCGAATTGCGAAATAATTACATATTGATATAAAAAATTAAAGAAATGGCAAGCGTTTAAATTCATTAAATGAACAAAACACTACTTTTTTTTATCGAGATGCAGCTTTTATTAATAATTATTAGCGTAACTCTATCTTTTTGGGGAGAAAAATAAGGCTTTTCTAGGAAAAGTGAGCAGCAACATTTTCCCGACACTTGTTGCGCCATCTAGTTCACGAATTATGAGCTAATCAGCCAATTTGTTTACATTCCATCAAAATAGTTCGTTCGTAATAAGTTCGCAAGATATTTAAAAAATGTACAAGGAAAAAGTAAAAAGGACATACAACAAACTTGCTGACTGGTGTGAAATAAATCTTTTAAGTAGTAGGATACTCTTAAAGAAATAACACGGAATACGATTGGTATAAAAACCCGGTACACCAAATTCCTTTTCTCTAAATATTTGCAAGTAAAATTTTTCGATGAAATAAAGAAATATTTTGTTTCAAAGGAAAACTACATTAATTTTATTTATAAAAGCCTCTAAGAAAAGCAAGTTTGAACAGTTGATATTTGCAGAAATTTTCAGTTATTAATTAATTAATTTGATTTTGATAAATGCAAATTAAAGTCCAATTCTTTGGTAGTCACGTTTTTAGAAAACTGATAGTTAAAAAAGCTTCAACTTCAACAAATCATAAATTATCTTTTCAATTTTCTGAGGAGTATGTGTAAGAATTTAATTACTCAAAGATGGCTAGTAGAAAAATACAGTTTCCAAACAGCTTAGGGTAAGTTGCTCCAGCTCCTTGCTTACTTCTTGAATTTTTTTTCAGGAATATCGTTTTTTTTTCGTAATTTTTTTTTATTTGCGAAACTGAAAATTAAATTATTTCAGGGAAAATGAAATTAAAAATAACAGTATTGGAAAATAACTCTTTAGATAAATGTTAATTAGTAAAACTACTTACATACTATTACACAAACCTTTATTATTGTTTTTCAAAAGAACAGTAGTATATGAAACGGAACTGAAGAAGTGGAGATAATTGAAAAGACAATGGGTAACACAATGCTGGCTAGTAATTTAACGATATCTCTAATATAACACTCGCCTTGTATGCTTTTAACAAAGCATAATGAACTGAACATCCTTGAGAAACATAAGAAAGTAAGAGTGTTTCAATGTATGACTTTAATCCGAAAAAATTGAAACAAAATGTTCTCAATCCCAAGTTTTCCTACTACAGAAGCAGATTTAATAAATCCGGGGCTCTTTTTAAGATAAGAAGCATGTGCTGAAGGTTGACCATATGCTCTTTCTTGACTTGTCGAAAAGGCTGGGGGCTGGCTTGTCTTCTCCC
Organism: Tetragnatha versicolor; assembly: GCA_024610705.1. Lineage (NCBI taxonomy): Eukaryota > Metazoa > Arthropoda > Arachnida > Araneae > Tetragnathidae > Tetragnatha > Tetragnatha versicolor. The sequence goes on along the minus strand of JANDEH010000001.1, from coordinate 34,552,602 downwards.
CTTCATTTAAGATTTAAGTTTCAGAACATCTGTGCCGAAACCGACCAATCACTGCAGGGTACTAGCACTCAACGACACGGTTCACTTCTCGATAAGGTTGTTCTAATTCACCCATGTCTAGGGAGAACAAGATTGGGGATATGAAAAAAACTCTGAAAAGGGGCTGACACCGAAAATCAAGGTATCTCAAATATCAGACGTGTTTTGACAGGCATGACCACGAAAAATTGACTATTTTTCCCCTGGACGTGGATAACTAGGCGAATTTTCACAGAGTATAATAGGTTGTTTTATCGGCGCAAGTTCAGAGGTGCGGATGATTGGCGAATTTTGGCTATTTGACGCCATATTTAGAAGCCAAATGACTCTTTTAACATTAGTTAGGGTTACCATATTAGTCATGTTTACTGCTAAAAACTTGGCGCATCCGCACCTCTGAACTTGCGCCGTTTTATCATCTCAAATAGTTTTATGCCATAGTCAGGCATTTTCTGATACTAGTCTTCTTGAAAAAAAATTCAAGAGAAATATCTAGATACCCATATCTACCTGTTCCAAAATTAAATTTTATTTAAGTTAATTTATGCAGGGTGTTTCAAAATTGCGTTGCACGGCTTTTATTCGGAACCAACGCTTCCTAGGGTCACGGAAGTAAGGTCTACTCCTAGGTAAGTGAGCCTGGAGAATCCATTGAGAGGACTTACAGCGCCCCTAGCGGCGAAACTAAAAAGTTAAAAAAATTAATTGAAAAACTAAAGGAGATAGAGCAAAAACCTCGATGAGAGTATTGTTGCCAACATCATGAAGAACTCACTGAAAAAAATTTGATCAAAATATATTGAATATTCGCGGAGATATTAGCATGTGAAAATAGCACTTTTTCAGGGGTCAAAAAAGGAAAAGTTCGCATATTTGCAAATTTTTCAGTGTTATTTTGTAGTTTTGAGTTTTTTTAGTTTAAAGAACACAAAAGTTAATCAAAAAATCAAAAAAAAATTGCAAATATGCGAACTTTTTCTTTTTTGACCCCTGAAAAAGTGCTATTTTCACATGCTAATATCTCGGCGAATATTCAAGATATTTTCATGATTTTTTTGAGTTCTTCATGCCGTTGGCAACAATACTCTCACTGAGGTTTTTGCTCTATCTCTTTTAGTTTTTAAATTAATTTTTTTAACTGTTTAATTAGAAACCTTTATAACTTTAACTTTTTAATTAGAAACCTTAGTGAGCAATATGTTTTTTTTTTCTCTTTTGACTCTCCTTTTTTTAATGTTTTTTAATATCGCCGCTAGGGGTGCTGTAATTCATTTCAGTGCATTCTTCAGGCTCACTTACCTAGGGGTAGACCTTACTTCCGTGACCCTAGGAGGCGTTGGTTCCGAATAAAAGCCGTGCAACGCAATTTTGAAACACCCTGTATATAATATAACAAATCAATTATGCCAGGTATCAGTAAATATTTTTTAAAATCGAGTAATGAAATATACCACACCACGAAAAATTTTAATTTTTTTTGTTTAAAATTTATGCAAAATATTAGCAGTTTTGCAACACTTTTATAATTTTTTTCTTTCTCCTTTAAATAAACGAACAAGTATCGAGCAACTAACTATAACTTAACGCTTTCCCGCCGTTCTTACATCAACGATATTAATCGATATTATCAGTCTTTAAACCGTAACCCAACAACCCCTTCAACAAGCAAAGTTTTGAATTTACATCCAGCTTAAATGAAAATATGTTGTTGCTGTACAGAGCACACAGCACGCATATGCTCTTCTGCAGCATTGTGATATAACGAAAACGCTGCTTCTGCCTATAAATTCCAATTATCTCCTCTTCCTCAAAATTTAAAAGCGATTAGTGTCCAAGAGCAGGAGAAGAATACCCTTCGGTGTCCGCCTGGCTTGTCAGGAAAGTAGCCAATAACTTTCTCTGGAAATCAAGGGAGCGTGAAATAGTACGTAACGAGGGCCATTCACTCCCGGTTTGGAGAAAAACACGTTGACAATGGAAAAGTAACGATGCACTTTTCCGCCAAAATGCTACAAACTACATAGTATAATTTTCGAAATATTTCACAAAAATTGCATTGTTTGATGGAAAAAATTGATTAAGGGTAACCGATTCAAGAAATTCTTGATCGAATAAAATTTATTAGTGGCCAGTGGCAATATTGAAATATTTCAGGTGGAAAAATAAATCTGAAAGACACGTTATTTTATTACGAAAAGGTGAATTTGTTCAACTAGAGAGATGGTTCGCCTTCGAGGGATTTTACTTAGATCAATCAATAAAACCATAATTATGAATTGGGTGTAATTAAAACCGTATGACACGCAAGTGCTTCACAAGAAAAAAAACATAGTTAAATTTCACAGCGTCTGAACTGCTACACTCCACTTCCCAATATCACTTCAGTGTTTTTGCTATTTACTCCCTTCCAAGGATAACAAGCGTAAAAAAGACAAATCCAGCACATTATAATTATCTTTTAAATTTCAAACAGCATAAAAATATGTCAAATACAGAGACAATATGGTAGGGTAGGGAGTTACTCTTTTAAACGAGAAGGGGGTTCTACTGTCAAAAAACACTCCAATTCGAAAATATCACCAATTTAAGGGTAAAACAATGCAGATTTTGAAGCTTCTGAAGCATATGAGAGCAAGGGGAATTTTAACGATTTTTTATAGCAAAAAATCAATTTTGGGTTCGTGTAAGTAGACAACAACTCCATTCCTCAAAACCCTCACAAACGACGTTTTTTAGAATTTTGACAAGTTAGCACGCAAATTAAAACGCCATCCACAACTCTTCATCCCAAACGAATTTTTCTAACCTCAGCCACTAGTCACATTAACAAGTCACTTCATCGACGTTTAAGGAGCTTTTCAACCGACACTTGAACAATTCTCGGAAAAAAATAAACCCTAATGCCCTGCAACGAGAAATTTTCCGATCCAACTGAATTGAGCAAACACACCACTTCAAAAACATCATCATCATCATCCACTGAAATCCAAAATGCCCGACATTCTTCTCTTAAAGCCCCGGCAGAGCGTTTCGAATTATTTTCCATTTCTGGTTGAGCGGTGAGTGAAACGATACCGCTCCTCGCGTATATGCTAATGAAAAGATCTCTCTCTGCTCTGAAGTCGTATTTTTTCTCTCTCTACCTGGGATTACTTCCACTTTTGGAGAAGCGAGGAATTCTGCGCTTTTGTCCTCACCGGTTCGGTAAGCCGTGTTTCCTTCCCTCTTCGGAACATTACAATGCCAGACATTTGTTTTTGTGGATTTCTTCTCTCTTTCTCTTACTCCCCCGGTTCTTTTTTTTCTCGTATGCAGAAATTCTGGATTGGGTGGTGAGTGGGAAAATAATTCGCGTTGAGAGGGTTCTCGCGGAAATTCAATTTGGCTTGTTAACAGAAAATAAACAGGGTGGAGAAAAGAGTTTTCGGAAGTTTTCCCAATCGTGTCCTCAACAGAGAAAGAATTGGATTAGAAGTTGTTAGACCCGATATATTTTTTTAGGTTCTCTACGAATTTAAATCGAAAATAATTAATTAGCTGGTATTGTTTAAACGAATTGATTTATCAGGCAGTGGTGGTGAACCTATGACCCAGGAAGGCTTTTTATCCTTTCTCCGTCAATATTCATTTAAATGTATTATTAGTAACAAAGTCCCAGGGATTAAATACTTAAAAAACTTATTTCATATACAGAAAATCAAAAATATTATCAACAAGTTTTGTAAAAAGCACATATTGTTTCAATTTTTTTTAAATAATTCCATTGTTTCAATTTTTTTTAAATAATTCCAAGTGGTTAGTTTATTGCAACAAAAAAAAATAATCTTTAACGATCCACAAAGGACACGGCTTAAGCTTATTTACTGAATTTAATAAAACAACCCATAGACTATCTAACAAAATTAATCACAACTCTCCCACGACCAAAAACCAGGGTTGCTGATTTTTTTGATTTTTTTTTAAATCAAAAAAATCGGATTTATTTGATTTAAATCGGACTTTTTTGATTTAAATCAGATTTTTTTGATTTAAATGAATTACTAGTTCTGAACTTCATGAAACTGGTTAATAATAAACTGATATTGTAATTTCAATGTGATATAATAATTTAGCATTACTTAATTACCCAATTTTAGTCTATTTTATACATTAATTAAGTAATTGAATGAATTATGATAAGCAGTTCACTGGCATCTCACCTATGAGACACCCATTCAAAAAGGGTGAATGAATAATAGTACTCAATTACTAAAATTTTTATCTTTCTTTCTATATCTATTTCTGCCAAATTTTGATATTAATATTAGGTTTGAAAATAATTGTGACTGATTACAAAAAACATTATGCCTCATTTTTGTGTAAAAATTAATCTTTTAATTATATTGATTCAGTTAATTAATTTTACTCAAAGAATTATGTGTTTATTTCTTTAAAATAATTATTAATGAGTTATAAAAATAAAAATTCAGTAATTAATTATTGATACTTGTCATGCACACAGATATTAGAGCTCTATTATCTGTAATTTTGTATATGAGAAAATTAGTTGGGAAAACATGACTAAAATTATAAAAACGAGCTTTCAATAAAAATCATCCACATACTTGTATTTTAAGATTTGATACCAGGTAAAAAAACAAGATTTTAATTCTTGTTTAGTTTATCACAATTATTGATTCCAAAACCTGCTATTTTCCCTTTTTCGTCCTAAACATTTTTGATATTGATAGCAAAAATTTTATCTTGAAATTGCAGGCAATTTTATGTAGAGTAACTTTAACATATCTCTCCCAATTACATTTCTAGCAGATAAATTTTTTATTTAAATTGTAGAAGTTTTACATTTTTGATTTAAATCAATGATTTTTTTAAAAAAATCAAGTGATTTAAATCATGATTTAAATCAAGTTGATTTAAATCAAGCAACCCTGCCAAAAACATCAATATAATCAAAATCAACTGTTTACCAATGTAAAATATAAAATATTTAGATTTTTTAATCAAGATGCAAGACACATTTTCAATAGCGTAATAATGAGTCAACCCATTCGTCACAATGAAATTGAATGACGGTCCTGTGAGACAGGCAGAACATAAATTTCAAACAACAAAGGAGAAAAATCGACTTCAAAAATAGGTTTCGACACATCCGTTTAAAAGGAACCGACCACCACCTACAATCCAAATGAGTCACCCCACTGCAATATAAATTCATCAACAACTCCTTTCGCAGAACGATAGCCGTCACCCAAACATTAATTTTTCAATGATAGCTCCATGGCCCAGTGACCAATAGAGGCTTAATGAGGGCTAATGTTCGTATTTCATGCCGAGTCGATCTTTGACGACCGCCATGCGTGAAGCGGAACAGAATTCCCTTTCGATGATGATGATACGCTTTTATGGATGCGTCGCGTAGTTCGGGAGCGCATCTTTCACTTCTTCCTTGATCTTTCCGCGGTCTCCCTCTTTCGGAGGCCGATGAACACTCGTAAATATGTGTAGATTCTTCGTGTACTTAACATAAAGTTATGTGAGATGAGTTATTGCGGTAATCAATTTTGGTTAAATGATAGCGCGATTGATGAGTGATTCTACCTAATCGAAATATCCGCGCAATGTTATTATTCAACACGCCCCAAGCAGCACAGACGTTAGAGATTCGTGAAATTATCATGATGAATAGGCAAATTTCATATATTTCTAGTGGATGTTACTTAAACTTGACATACTAGGTAGGAGCATAGAGGGTAGGAGCCGTGCTAGGGCCAGTTAAACTGTTTTCGTCACTTCCACTCTTATAATATGTAACCTGTAAACTAATAGGTAAAATGGATGATGGGATTGTGTGGTATTTCTAATTGGACATCATGTTGAAAGTTTTTCACCACTAAAGTAAAACGACATTTAAGAGTGCGAGTTTAGTTTGTTTTAGAACAGAAATCTTGATTATTTAAACATTTTGAGCAACCGCATTAAAGGAATTGATTGAGAAAAGACAGTAGCAATAAATACTGTTTAGAAAAAAAAGTCCGATATAAATAGAGCGAGAAGATGTCTAATACAACTCGACTTATATAAACTTAAAGCATAAAAAATTAAGAAAATTAATTTTCTTAATTTTTTATGCTTTAAGTAGAAATTATATTGAATGAATTAATGATGAATGAAATGTATGAATTAGTTGAAATTAATAAGAACTATCTTAAAATGGACAACACAGTAAGTTTACAGGTGTTAAGTTTCTATAAAAATAACAACATAGAGTATTTTTGCTGTAAACTCAAGTACCCTCCTCGTAGGGACCACCACCTGAAGATTGGGAGGGGGGCTAGTGGCCGGATGTTTTGTAACTCTAGAGTCAGCCAGATCTATATCTCGACTCCTTCCTAATGGAGGGAAACTCAATGAAGTGTGTATGTCCTACTACTGGTAAAATATAGAAGACATTTTACCGTAAGTTCAAGCAAAGCAAATTTCCGAATATAAGACGCTACACATGTTCGTCTCATACAAAACACAGTTCCTTCTCTCAAGAGAAGGAAAAAATAAGGTAGGTGAACCCAATTTAGTCCCCGACATGTCAAGATAAACCGCTCCCAGACATCTCGTTTCAGAAACAAACACCTCCACGAAGTGAAAATAAGGGGCCGACGTGGGAGTTGAGACGTGGGAAGCCTCCCCTCAAAAGAGGGGATATATAACCTACAACTCGAAAAGCATTCTGCGCATTTTTGTCTCTTTTATTATTCATATTTAAGCGTGTTTTGACTGCATAGCTGGCCTACAATGGCACAAAGGGCCTTTTCTGTCAGGTCCCGTTAACTTCACATTAGCCCCCCGTGATATAACGGGACCTCGTGAGCACAGGGAAATCTTCTGCCAAAAGAGGTTCCAGTTCTAAGCTCCCTTTTCTTTTGTATTCTCTCTTTTTCTGGACCTATTCTTGTGTTATTACTCGCACTACCGCTAGCAGTCACGCAGAGAGCCAATAAACTAAAATGTATTAGATTTGCGGAGTTTTTTAGGGTCCACTAAATCGATCATGTTTATTTCGCAGCATGGGTACTTTTCGCTTTCAATTTTGGGGAGGATTTATTGTCTTTTTTACTAATTTAAGTTTTATAGTTTCCTTCCTGTGTTATAATTTAAAAAATTGTCTATGTCTAGTTATGTTTAAGGGGTCCTAATCCTGATTTCATTCATCCAAAACAATAACACAATTAATGTAGAAAAAATACTATTTACTATCAAACTGTATTACACAACAAGTGAATTTTCTGGTTACAGGGATGAGATTGACAAGAAAGCAAAAAGTCGGAAAAATTGCGTGAACGACATTTTCAATAGTGATTTTCAATAATATTTTAGGTAGAATTAGCATTTTAATGAACTTAATATAAAAACATTTGAAAAATAGAGTTCCAAGTATTAAAAGGGGGGTTGGGGGTATTTCCCCAGAAAATTTTTGGAAATTTGATCCTAAAATTCAAGGTTTTAGCTTATTTTTAACACCTTGCCCAAATTTTTTGCGGTGAAATTTGTGGAAAAATTCTGAAAATTCTCAGAAAAATGGGAAAAGTCGGAAAATCTGACAAAAATCGGAAGAATCTCATGCCTGTGGTTATAAGAAATGGTCAGTGACATACATAGCCAGAAATAACTTTCGGGGAAAGATTTTGAAATTTGGGAGTATTTTTAGTCCTTTCCTGTCCTGTGGTAAAAAAGAAATGTTTCAAGTTTCAGAGGGGATATAACCCCAAATCCCCCCCTTACCCCAAATTCCCCCTGTAAAAGGTAAATATTTTCTTGATTGAAATAAAATTCATGATCATGTGTGTAAACTTAAACTCACACGAGTGCCAAAACTGCTTTCGAGTTTTGAAAAGTAGGAAGAACTAAACAGAGGGGGGAAGTTGGAGAGTTAAAGATTATTATAGCCCCAGCTTAGAAAAAGAGATGAGGATCAGAGAAAATTTTAAAAGTCGTTTTCCCACGTACTACTACAGCCTCTAGCATACCATTGACGACCATCTCACAAAAAACGCAGTTTAAGCACCCTCATTATACTTTTTAGAACTCGAATCCAGGAACAAGATTACTCATTTTGACACAGAAACCATTTATTTTTTAATCACTTAAACAAATTTGTTTGGGCAGAATTAAAACGGAGCACAAGCCATCAATATTTTCAAGCGATTACAGCGCTTTTTGCTCCACTTTAATTTCCGGGGTTCCCGAAAATTAACGACGCACAGCCCTGCCGAAAAAGCAGGAGAAATAAAGCACCACAACACCAACTCATTAACTGAAAACCACAACACACATCATAAATCCAGACAAACTTTAACAAAAAATATTCCGATTCCGACGACCAACTTCCAAACGTTGGTTTTTCGAAAAAGGGGCAATTATTTCGAACGGTGAGCTATCTCCGTCGTCCGGCGAGCCTTTTCGGAAAAGTCAGGTACATAATTGGACGCATCCAAAGCGTGAGAGATTCGGTCCTTTTCAGAGAAAGCACGGCAGCGATTGGTCATTAGCCGAAGGGCGACGTTTTAATTAGGCGATTGAACGCGAACCGTTTTGGCGCCAGCACCTTTCGTTGAGGGTGGCCCGGTAGGAAATTATTTATCGAGGGTAGGGAGGAGAAGACGAGGTTGGAAATGGAACGCTTTTACTTTTTTGTTTGTATCTGTGGTTATCGCGGGGATAGGAAATGCACTCATAGGTGGGCTTGTCATACTTCCACCACAAGATTATTTGGGGAGGGTCGAAGAAACCCCCAGAGCGAACCAAAAAGGCATTCCCAATAGGACTTAATTTCTCCTTGGACAAAATTTTCATGAGAAGTAATGTGTTTTAAGATTATTTGGGTTTTTACTTGCTCTTTTGAAATTAGTTTATTTCGCACTAACAGAGCAGACATATCTATAGAAAATACTTGCTGTGCATAGATTTTGTGGTGAGTTTTTTGCTACCGAACAAACAACTGTTTAACATAATCAGGCCCTGATTACTGCCTAGGCCCGCAAGGCCCAGGCCTTGGGCCCATGAATTTAGGGGGCCCCCAAATCTTCTGAAAACCAAAACAATCTGTTCATAAAACTATAGTTAAACTTTTTAACTTTGTGCTATACATAAATATGCTGTGCGGTACTGAAATGCTATACAAAACCAAAGTTTTCCCCTTTCCCTCTTAAGTGTGACAATTTATCCAATCAATTTAAAAAAATTTATTATTTTTATTTATCTTTTGTTGTAAAAAGGGCCCCCTAAAGTACCCGGGCCTTGGGCCCCAACTTGTCATAATCAGGCCCTGAACATAATACACCAACCTGTATTCAAACTCGTTTTCTTTCTGTGCCCGGATATAGGCTTTGGTGAAATTACTATTTACACTATTTTTACACCATAACCAACAGAGCTTAGAATACTATTTAGGACAATAAAGAACCCTATCTGACTATATCTTTCCTCACGTTTAACAGACAGCAACGGAAGAGTTGATTACAATGCGGGATCACGCTTTTCACGTGGGTACTTTTTTGCGCAATACCATTGCGTTGCGGTTGATGAGAAGCAGTTCTCATCATTACATTGCAAAAACAAAACTCAATGGTTCTCTCAAGTTCGGGTAGCAACAAGAAACATAGGTCAGTCGTTCTCTCGGACTAACAGGGTGGTCTCTCTTATTCCGACAAAGAGAATCAAAGAATCATGCCGTCATCCCGAGGGTACTATTTCAGGAGGGTTTTAGAAGCTGGCCATTGTCCACACAAGGTAAAATCGCAATAAAACAGTCCCAGTACAGAAGGGGGGTGCCTGTAGCAAAATCGCCAGGTGCTTCTCAAGAGTTGCTTTCAGCAGAAAGGTATTTCGGTCACCAGGTGGTAGAAATTAATGATATAAACTTATGGAATAAAGGGTTCTGTTTGATTTGATGGTAGGGGGAAGTTTTGACCACTGATAGTCTAGAAAGGTGGAGTTTCGGGATTTGAGCCTGGAGATGTGGGAGTGGACCAGCCGCGATTTGATCAGAGAGCTATGATATAAAAAGGGGGCGTGAAAACATGCAGAGATTGGACGACTGGGAAAGAATAGAGAGAAGGCTTTAAATACCGCGGGAAGAGAACTTGAGAGGGGATTACAGTTTAGATTTGAGTTCCGACAGAGTTGCTACGGAGATGATAGTTCAGTACACAGTTTTTAGTTTGAAAGTTTGAGTAGTTCGGGAACATAAAAGTTAGTGAGAGGAGGCCCTAAGAATATGATGTGAGAACGTATGTGAGTGCAACCACGAGGATGCTTGAATCAACGGTTATCAGGTTAGTCGATGTAGTTTTCTCTCCGTCACTCTCCTTATCCCACATATTTTCTACTGTATATCGTAAATTCTATGTTATGAATATGTATTTATGAGTTTAAAAATGTGAAATTACTTTAAACTTTTACTTCGAATTAATATACTAAAGTTAAAGGTCCAATATTATGGTGGATCACGATAATATCATCTCATATTATTAAGTTTAAGTGTTGATTAACTGTAGTATTTTGTGTTTAAAAATATTGATAAATTAAATACTAAGGTAATGATAAAATTTAATAAAATATTAGTTTTAATATCTGTGTTTGTCAATTCATCAGTAAAACATATTGAGTCTAGTAAACCTGAGTTTTGTGGCTAGAGGATAACATCGCAATGTACTATAAAAACTGGGGTAGCTTAATTATAAAAAAGTAAAGCAGTAAATAAAATAAGGTAGTAAAAGTAACTCAATGATCTAGAGCAGGAAGACCGCCCCAGCAATGGTGCCGTTTATAATTTATGGATAATCCTAGACTCAAGCGTATACTGATGGACCGACAGAATTATTATTTGTATGATTCCTATTGAGATATCTATTTTGTAATTTGATATAAGGGGTACTTTGAAATAATTATTGTGATTTTTTATTGTTTGTTGGTTAATTATTTGAAATTAATTATGCCTGAGAGTCCCCATCCCTCCGAGAATACCCAAACTTTAGTTATGCCGGCATTTTCAAAATTATCCGGTTTTCAATCTTTTTTGCCCCAATTTGATGGAGAGTCAGTTGTTTCCGCGTCATATTTCATTTCCACATTAGATTCTGTTTGCGATGAGGCCAGTTGCTCGGATTCTGAAAAATTAGTTCTATTAAAATCAAAACTTAGAGGGAATGCCTTATCTCATGTAATAACAAGCCCCCAACTAGCTGAAGAAACAGATTATGAAGCATTTAAAGAAAAATTTCTCTCGTATTTTGAGAAAACCGAAACAAAATTAAATACTCAAAATGATTTTTTAAATTTAAAAATGAGGCCATCCGAGACAGTCAGGCAATTTGCTAGCAGAGTTGAAACTGCCACTCTAAAATTTTTTGGTAAAGTCCCTTCAGATAATTTGCACTTGAAAAATCTAGTAGAATCCACGCAGCTAACACGTTTTATTGAGGGAATGGATCCCGAAAATAAGCAATTTTTGATCGTTAAAAGTCCCAAAACTCTAATAGAAGCCATGCAATTCATGGAGGACTTCATCCCAAATAAACCTGATACCACTTTAAATTCAGTAAATAGAATTAGTGATAGTCAAATGGAATTAAAAATGCTAATTGATAAACAAAACAAAACTTTGCATGAATCTATATCTCAATTAAATGAGCAAATGAGAAATTTAACTATCCCTAATCAAAATTTTGGTAACACGCAACCAGTATGTCAAATTTGTAATCGTGCCGGCCATACAGCGTTAAAATGCCGAGAAATGGTCTCTCAACAGCCAACAAATTCTCCCCCTTATTCTTTTCAAGAGAGAGGTCGGGGATACCCCAATTACAATGGTTACGGTCGCTTTGGGGAGTGGGCAACAAACCCATCCAGGGGACAATTTCACAATGGAGGCTACTCACCCCCAATGAATTATAGCAATCCAAGACAGCCTAGGCAAATTCAAAGGGGAAGTTTTCGGGGACATTACGCATATCCAGGCGTCAGGTTCCAAAACTCGGGACCGCGCATGAACTTTCGCGGAAATAGTCGAGGCAGATTTTCCACGAATTCGGGAAACGGAAATGGGGTTTAATTGAATCAAAATTAGACGCTTCGGTAATTAAACCTTGCAATGATTCCAAATCCGAGCGAAAACTAATTGTTAACACACAAATGCCTCAAACGAATAGTTCTTTTTACTTGCCTGTTATAGAAGCAAAGATTGGAGGTAAATTAAATAGTATATTAATCGACACTGGGGCAGCTTGTAGTTTAATTGAAAAAGATATATTTGAGGAAATAAGGAATGACCCTCTTATTCGAAAAGTTCATTCAAATCCTACAGTTAACTCCTTAACTGGTCAAAAATTAAAAATAATGGCTACTTATAACATCCCAATAACAATTGGTAATAAACACATAAACCATGACCTAATGATAATTGATCAGTCTTTAAGCCCATTTTATTCAGGAATTTTCGGTATTGATTTGTTGCAAAAATTCAAATTTAAAATTGACCTAGATCAAAACCTGTTAGTTTCAAATGGAACTACGATTACAATTAAAGATGCAATTACACAAAAAATTAGTAGTGTAACTTATGAATTTGCCAAACTAAACTGCAAGTGTAAATTAAATCCTAAACAAAGCAAGACTTTTGAATTAGCTATTGATGCTCCAGTAAAAGTAGGAGATGTAATCAAAATTTCAAAATTACCTCATCTAGTTGATATAAATATTGTTGAAAATATTGCCACGGTCACGTCCAGAAGGACTATAGAAGTTACAATTGCTAATGTCACTAGAGAAAAAATTTGCATAAACAAACTAACCAAACTAGCATCTATAGGGAAGGTTTCAGATAAAAGGGACAAGGAATATGTTAAAGAGTTAAGGAAAAAGGAATTCAATATCAAGGACTTTAAACTAAACCATCTTCAGGACTTACATAAGGAAAAGGTATCTCAGCTTCTTAAAGAATTTGCAGACATTTTTAGCTCCAATTTAAGAACTATAGGCGAAACAGATAAAATAACCCCAAATATTGAAGTTGACAGGAACAAATTAGAAACATCTCGGCACTATCAAGTTCCTTATGCCTTACGGCAGGAGCTAAGAGATCAGTTAGATGAATTACTGGCTGCAAATATAATACAGCCTAGCAATACTCATATAAGTCATCCTGTAATATTAGTTAAAAAGAAACAACTGGATGACGACAAACCAACCTATAGGATTGTATCTGATTATAGGAAAACAAATAATTTAATTAAATTTAATAGACATCCCCTACCCTTAATAAATGATTTGCTTGATAATTTAAAGGGTGCTGAATGCTATTCTTCCATCGATTTACAGAGTTCTTTTTTCCAAATTAAACTAAAACCAGAAGATCGTGAAATAACGGCTTTTAATACAATATACGGATCTTTTGAATACCTCTCAATGCCTCAAGGTATGGCATTCAGTCCCCAAGTATTACAATCATTAACCGATAAATTACTGGACCCTATTAAAAAGTTGGGAATTTCTGGGTATATAGACGATTTTGCACTTGGTGCAAATGGGTTTGATTCCATGTTATTTAAATTAAGGAAATTGTTTGAGCGTATTAGGGAATTTGGGTTAACCATAAACCCAAACAAGTGTAAATTTTTTGTACCAACAATAACATTTTTAGGTCATACAGTTGATAAAAACGGAATCCAACCCACGTCTATGAACATAAGAAAAATTTCAGAATTTCCAGTCCCTAAGACAGTACGTCAGGTACGACGTTTTATCGGGTTAAGCTCCTATTATCGACGTTTTATTCCAAATTATTCTGAAATAAGCATACCCCTCACTAATTTAACAAAAAAACGTCAGCGATTTGTATGGACGTCAGAAGCACAAGTTGCTTTTGATGTCTTAAAACAAAAACTTGGGGAGTATCCAATTTTAATTCATCCTGACCATAATAAACAATACATTTTAACAACGGACGCATCTGATCATTCTATATCAGGTTATTTAGGCCAAAAAGATAAGTTTGGGATAATTCACCCAATTTCATATTTTTCTCGAAAATTATTACAAGCAGAGAAAAATTACCCAATATATCAGAAGGAACTTTTGGCTATTATTGACTGTATCAAGTGTTATAAAAACTATCTTTACGGTAGAAAATTTGTTATAAGATGCGATAACTCTGCTATTCAATCCTTAACGCGGTTAGAAAATCCAGCTAATAGAGTAACACGTTGGATTTTGTTTTTACAACAATATGAATTTACCTTTGAAAAAATTAAGGGAGCTGAAAATTATGTGGCTGACACACTTAGTAGGGATTTTCACAGAATAAACAATATTGTTCGAGAATTGCCAACAGTCCCAGAAATAGCAATTGAACAACAAAATGACCCATATTTAATGGAAATAATACAAAAATTACAATCTAACCCATCAGACCTTAAACCCTCGGAACAAAACTATTTTTTTAGAGATGGGATTCTTATGCATGCAGGAAAAATCAAAAGATCTGTAGGACCCAGTAATAATGAGCAAATTGTTGTCCCAGATAAATATAAACCTGTAATCTTGAAGTTAGGTCATGCTGCTCATTTTTCCTTAGTTAAAACTCTTGATAATATAAAATCAAATTACTTTTGGGAAGGTATGTATAGTGACACCAAAAATTTTATTCAATCTTGCACAGAATGTGTTGGATATAAAACTCCCAATCGGTTACCTCCAGTCCCTTTACAGAGAAATCATATACCAACTAGGCCCGGGGAACTAGTTTCTTTAGATTATGTGGGAAAACTCCCTACAACGGCTAAAAATAACTCATACATTCTAGTATTCATAGACCACTTCACTAAATTCATGCGTTTATACGCCACTCCTAATATGACTGCTGAAACGACTGCAGACAAATTATATGAGTATATATGTCTAATGGGGGTACCTTCAATTTTGTTGAGTGATTTGGGTCGAAATTTTACCTCTGAATTGTTTCGGTTAGTCGCAAAACGACTGGGGACAGACAAAATTTTTACCACTGCCTATCATCCAGCTACTAATGGAGTAAACGAAGTGTCCCACCGTAGTTTAAAACCTTCACTATCAATTTTGGCCAGAGAAACAAAGCAATGGGATGAAGCTTTGCCCTTTTATGAACTTTCGTATAATACGTCTTATCATAGTGCAATTGGCGATAGACCCAGTTACCTTGTCCATGGATATGATATAGCACTTCCCTTAACCCCAATATTCCTTAATACCCAACAAAAAGTAAATTACACAAACCCCTACCCTACATATATTGAGAGACGGACCCAACAATATCAAAAAGCAGCACAAATAGTAAAAGATAATTTGTTAAAGGCAACTGAAAAAATGGAGGATTACCAACACAAATTAGCCAAAGATAGAAATTTTCACGAGGGACAATTAGTATTTCTATTAGCCCCTGAAATGGACCGAAACGCAAACCTTCCCAAACGTAGGAATTATCAGGGTCCATATAGGGTAGTTCAAAAACATAACGCGGTTAATTTTTCAATACAACACACAAAAGGTAAACAGAATATAATGAAAGTACATGCTTCGCGCCTTATTCCCTACACTGAGAGAAAAGAGCATTTACAAGTGCGGGAAGAAGATAAGCCTGTACAGTTAGAGACAATACCTAAGTCCCTTCCCCCAGCAGAATTTGATGACGACCCAGAAAACGACATCCCTCTGACATATTTTGTCTCACCACAGATAAAGCCAGTGGTTAAACGACAAGTCGAAAATTCTTGTCATGAGGTAAATAACCCCAATGGGGAGGACTCACAATCCTCCAGTGATGAGACTCAAATTTATGATATAGAGGGGGGATACGAGGATATATCCCAGTTAGATGAAGAGACAGAGGAAAACATTCCTTTGGCCGTATGGGTGTCATTAAAAAATAAATCATCCAACCAAACCGTACAAAATTCTGTTCAGGTAAATTCCGAGACTAACGTAGATGGCTCAAAATCATCAGATGAGGAAACCGTATGTTACGATGTAGATAGAATAAGTGAATCGTCTACTCCACTAGAGTCAAACAAAACAGAATCAATTGAACCCCGTGATTTTAACTTACGATCTAGAGATAGAAACCCTGTTGGTACGATATCCACAGAAAATTCAGATGAAGTTAGAGAGGGTGAAAATCTGGGCACGAGTAGTTTAGCTAATAGTAGTGAAAATGTAGAAAATCAAGTAGAAAATAGAGTAGAACAACAGCAAGATGAGGGCAATATTGCAGATAGATTAATGGCCTGGGCCCTTAGAGTGACAGCCCCTTCGCCATCGGAATCAGAGGAACCCTCGCAAGTGATTCAATTTTTAGACAGATTAACCAACGCCTTGCAATAATTTAATTGATCAAACAAACTAATAAAACTGTAAAGAATAAATAAATCATGCTAATATAACCCTCACTCTTAAATAGGTTTATTGAAAAAAAAAAAGAAAAATTACCTTATGACTATTAAATTATACAATATAGTACAAGATGTTAAAATACTAATTTAAAAGGAAAACTGAATTTTGTGCGTCGCTGTTTGAAGAAGTGCACAATTGGGCAGCTACATATAAAATTCCTTTGAAATAATTTCTCTCCCGGTTAAGAATTGAATAATTGCTGGCGATAATTCAGTTTTGATTAGGATTGAATTTTATTTCCTTCAAAATATAGATACAGAAACTTAAATTTAGAACTAAATTAAAGTAACAGCTGAAAAAAATTTGAAAGTAAATAAACCTTAAAAACCGGTCTACTGTATAGAAACCCCCAGATATATAATATAGAACAAAAATACCCGAAAAAAAAATAACGGGGAAACCTTTGAATCTTAACATAAACCAGTAACATAATTGTGATAACGTTGAAGTCTACGGGCAATAATTATCAATTTTTTTTCCCAAAAATTAATGAGTAAACAAATATAAACTGTGTAGAAGTAGTGGGAATAAATATTCGTAGTAAAATGATGTGTCTAATAGTGGTGTGTCTAATAGTGGTGTGTCTAATAGTGGCTACATAGTATATGATGTGTCAATCAAAATATAGTGTAGCATGCACAGAAAAAAATACTTACAACCGCAGATGTTAGATGAAAAAGCATCAAACTTTCCTTTTGATTTGTTCTAATAAATGCTTCAAAACAAAACAAATTTTCTATGTTGATACTAAAGGGTTGAAAACAATCATCAATGGATATCCAGATAGACAATGTAAGACGGTTTAACAAAAATTTTCAATAAATTAATTGAGCTTTAAGGCGAGGCTGTTGAAAATTGTGCCTTTAAATAATGCAGGAAAATTAAGGTTGTAATCAGTGCTAGCATTCAATTAAATCAAACTTAAATTATCAAGGCGTAGAGAGATGGTAAGCTTAATAGAGATTGTAATTCAAGCAAATTAAATTTAAAAACAAAAATAAAAGAAATAAATTATCGAAAAATTGAAACGATACCACAAAACCCACGTGAACATCCTCAGCAACTCGCCGATACTGCGAACCGCTTACAAATGAACAGAAATCCAACGTATGACGAGAGAGAGTACAAAAATGGCCCTCTTGTAAAGGGGAGGGTCTTTCGGACAGCCAAACGGCATCCAGTGAAAAGCGCGAGAAATCACATAAATACCCTATTTCGTGGGAATTTGCCGACACAAAGGTATAACTGCGTCGCAACATGAGCACTACTTCAAAGCAACCGCTCTCGCCATGTGTAACGAGTAATGGGGTATGATCGTAAAACGAGAGGTGATAATAGGCGACTCAGAAGACGCGGTGGATTGGAAGATAGAGAAATCTTAGCCTATATAGTGAGTACTGACCAGCTTAACAATAAATTAGAAAACACGGAATGGTTGATAAAAATAAAAAGCAAAGCTATGATTGGGATCTGTATAACGGAATCTGGACAAACTTGGAATAGTGGGAAGTCAGTCAAAATGAGACAAAGTATATAGGAAAAGTACTCGGAAAATTTTTTTGAGAATTTATTATTTTTATATAGAAAATGTTGCATATAATTTGATTTAGATACGACAATGGAATTTTAAGGACTCTCTTTTTTTTTCTTGATCTGGTTGATAATAAAAGTTGGATATAATGGCAAATGTTAAAACACATTTTATTACATGCATTATAGACCATTCATCAAATATAGTCCGGTCAGGAACTAAGGAGAGAATTTGGTTGCTTGATTGAGAAAAAATTTTTTTTTGTTAGTTATATGAGATAATTTTGAATAAACATAGCGCGACTATTACGGAAAGTGAAGAAATATAGTATTGTATCATTTGAGTTTTTTTTTCTTCCTTTTTTATATATTTATTATTGGCATATGAGAAAATTAGTGATGACCATGGTTATTTTAAAAAAAAAACTCTAGCAAATTGTCGATGGTGTCGTATAGTCTCATTATCGATAATTATTTTTTTTTACATTATTGTGGTAGAAAACAAATGAAATGATGGTGAAAAGGTTTAGTAGTGGTTAATTTGTTTTCGAGTGTCTTGTTAAATTCTGATTTGAGATAAGACGTGATTGGTGAACTGGACATTATTGGTCATTTAAAGGATATCATGAGCTAATTTTTTTTTATGTATATATTTTCTTATCTCTTTGAAATTATGAGGGTTATTGGAATATTTAATGAATAGCTCAGAATAAAAAGAAAAATTGTACTCTTAATTATGTGTCATAAATCAATAGGACATATATAACATTATAATATATTATATATTGCATGGATATTTCTTCAGATGGAATCATACAAAATAATTTTCATATTTGTATATATCATAAATTAAGTAATTGATTAAACATTTGAATAACAATTCAGTTAAATTAAATTAAAAGTTAGAACTTTTACTAGTAAATAATTTATAAATAAGTAACCTTTCCTTAATTAAACTATTATTGATAATAAAATAGAACAAACATATATTTTGGAGTGTGGATGGAGATAGTTGGAGAGTTAACTTATCGACTGCCTAACCCCCTTCCTTACAGTCAACAGTGAATTTATGCACTCAAAAACTTTTCTTGAACGAATTTGCATAACCTTGTTCTGGGTGTACGGAACCAATTTGAACTCAGACTATCTATGTTGGTTGAATTACGAGAAAACTGTTGCCTTTTGCTCCTTCAAATATAACAATTCAAGCCAACAATCCGGCAGACGCTCTAAAATGGTGCACCTCTGCACTGCTCTAGTCTGCTTATGGGTTTTTACATCGACGTTCCAGAGCAGCGGTCATCTATTCCACCACCAACACCTCATCGACTTGAGCAACGCCGGGAGGCGGCGACCCCCAGCTTCCTCTCCGGGAAGGAGCTATACTTCGGCTCTACTACCTTCACTGCCTTGGGGAGCCTCCGTCTCTACAGTACCCGGCATCCCTTCCAGAACGGCTGAGCTACACATACTTCCACGACTCTATTCACACGGTGACCTCTACATGGTACCCCGATGATGGTACCTCAGACCCGTCGTCGTCTCAGCCCCGGCAAAGCTTAGACTGGTCATGGATCCTGATCAGTTGCATATGCCCAGCGTTTGGGTAGCAGCTTTCCTGGCTGACGACATCCACAACTTGGACTTGTTGTGCTACTAAGATCATCGGCAAGTGCTTTCGATTATATAGGTGCAACAGTATTTGTGAGTTATAAGTGCATAAATAAGTGTATAGATCTACAGTGCAACTAACGCGTGGTGATATGGACTTCTCTACAAAGAAATAGCGTGCTTGTTGGTTTGTACTAACTGTTTTCTCGTTGCACATCTGGAGCAAAAACTTTTCCTATCGGGAGAAGGGGGTGAAATTCAGGCCAAAAGTAGGCCTTCATTATCAACCTTTTTCTACAGAGACTTTTAAGAAAAAAAACTAACAGAACTCAGATTAACTCTCTTCGAATTCAAACAATTTATGGACAAAGTGAAAGACTGTATATCCAATTGCAGCTGCTGTGAATTATTACAACTATTATTTTCATTATATTATGTATAATCAAGATTGTGTCGTCATGTATACTTTATTTTTTCCTTACCACTTCTAATTTTTTTTATTTATTTAATGTCAACCTGGATTACTTCTTATTTGTTTTAGGTAGATTTATGGTTATAACTTAACTGGAGATGGAGTGTGAGGGAGAGAGAGAGAGAGCTATTGCGACTTAGGTTCTCTGGAGGCGGGCGAAGATGATGAGAAGCAGTTCTCATCATTACATTGCAAAAACAAAACTCAATGGTTCTCTCAAGTTCGGGTAGCAACAAGAAACATAGGTCAGTCGTTCTCTCGGACTAACAGGGTGGTCTCTCTTATTCCGACAAAGAGAATCAAAGAATCATGCCGTCATCCCGAGGGTACTATTTCAGGAGGGTTTTAGAAGCTGGCCATTGTCCACACAAGGTAAAATCGCAATAAAACAGTCCCAGTACAGAAGGGGGGTGCCTGTAGCAAAATCGCCAGGTGCTTCTCAAGAGTTGCTTTCAGCAGAAAGGTATTTCGGTCACCAGGTGGTAGAAATTAATGATATAAACTTATGGAATAAAGGGTTCTGTTTGATTTGATGGTAGGGGGAAGTTTTGACCACTGATAGTCTAGAAAGGTGGAGTTTCGGGATTTGAGCCTGGAGATGTGGGAGTGGACCAGCCGCGATTTGATCAGAGAGCTATGATATAAAAAGGGGGCGTGAAAACATGCAGAGATTGGACGACTGGGAAAGAATAGAGAGAAGGCTTTAAATACCGCGGGAAGAGAACTTGAGAGGGGATTACAGTTTAGATTTGAGTTCCGACAGAGTTGCTACGGAGATGATAGTTCAGTACACAGTTTTTAGTTTGAAAGTTTGAGTAGTTCGGGAACATAAAAGTTAGTGAGAGGAGGCCCTAAGAATATGATGTGAGAACGTATGTGAGTGCAACCACGAGGATGCTTGAATCAACGGTTATCAGGTTAGTCGATGTAGTTTTCTCTCCGTCACTCTCCTTATCCCACATATTTTCTACTGTATATCGTAAATTCTATGTTATGAATATGTATTTATGAGTTTAAAAATGTGAAATTACTTTAAACTTTTACTTCGAATTAATATACTAAAGTTAAAGGTCCAATATTATGGTGGATCACGATAATATCATCTCATATTATTAAGTTTAAGTGTTGATTAACTGTAGTATTTTGTGTTTAAAAATATTGATAAATTAAATACTAAGGTAATGATAAAATTTAATAAAATATTAGTTTTAATATCTGTGTTTGTCAATTCATCAGTAAAACATATTGAGTCTAGTAAACCTGAGTTTTGTGGCTAGAGGATAACATCGCAATGTACTATAAAAACTGGGGTAGCTTAATTATAAAAAAGTAAAGCAGTAAATAAAATAAGGTAGTAAAAGTAACTCAATGATCTAGAGCAGGAAGACCGCCCCAGCACGGTAAACAAGTAACCCACGTCTTTCACGAAAGGAATTAATGAGGAATGTTAAAAATGGCCACAAACACACGCACCGGCAGAACTTAATATTTTTCAAAAGTTTTAGGCAATTGATTACGCAACAAACCTTTAAAAAATTAAAACTTATGAGCACGAGTCTAAATATTTTTCTTCCAAAATTAGAAAATTGCTAGCTCCACAGCCACGCTTTTTCCATACCCCTGTTTTAACAAGTGCGACCTACTTTCTGAGCTGACAGGGGGTAAACATCTCTGTTATGCTTGGGGGCTCGCCTCTGCGAAGATTCAACAAATAGAACAGAAGGGCCCTCTATCAACACTGCCTACTACACCGTCTGACGAGCCTCATGCTGAGAAACCTACGAGGTTTCCTAGAAACATTAATGTCAAAGTTTACAACGATGGGCACTCCTTTGGTTACCAAAGTTAGGTAACAATTTGCCCAACTCTACAAGGATACGAGATTTCGCTTCCCAAGGGTCAGACGCGCAAACCAAATGCTTTTATAAATTACGATACATTTAACGAGTTTTGGAAGAGAATGATTGCGTTTTCGTTAATGAAAATAATTACCAAAACTTTAAAATTTTCAACCCATACAGCCATCAGCATCGGTGTTAAAATTCTTTGGTCACAGAAAGATTCCACCAATCAGAAGCAGCGAAAAGATAATTGTTCTTTCTTAAACTGCAGGTTAACCGCGACGCTGATCTCCGTGATTATGGCTGTTATAAAATCAACTTTTCTAGTAGAGTGCACAAGGGCAATCAGGTGCGTCCTTTAAAAACACAAGTAAAATTTCACAAGCCTAAATACAACCCCATCTTGGAAATAATTTTCCCTACAATTTAACAAACAGTATACACACGACATGGAAATTGGCAAAGCATGTGTAAAATCGATCCCTAATTAGGCCATGAGCAATTGACCCGCAGGAAATGAACAAGGTGATAATCACCATCTCCCCCTCCTGAACAGATTAGGAAACTGCCAGAGGGCAAATTCAAACTCTACTGACAATTTGGCTGATAGGATAAATCTGATATCCGCTGCTGCAAATACCTATACACATTTCTATAGAGTTGGAAGGGATAATGGAGTTCCAATTTGAGTGTACTCAAGATAAATTTTATTGAATTAAAGGCGCCCTTTTAATCAAATCCTTCGAGACTGATCTAGAAAAAAGCATGACAGAAGTATACGTGGAGGTGCTACAAAACGTCTTTGTCAAAACGTAAATCCTCAATTGAACAGACTGAAAGATACAAATGGTGCATTGTCAAGGCTAAGAACATTGAACCATTATAAGTATTTCAGTTCATTCTGACACAGCACCCGAATAATGGAAAATTTGTGTAAGTTAGGGAACTTAATGGATAAACTGGAAGAAGATACTGGACTACCAGTATCTTAAAACAGACTTTTTGATAGGTATTCCGTAGCTCCATTGTGCACTAGTAAAAACTACCTAAATAAAAAAACTAACATTTCCCAACATTTTCAAAAATTTTACACTGAGGTTTGCTCATTTTTAAGGGAGAACCTCAACTGTACTTCTGGTCTTAGAAACAATAAAAAAAAGAGGGAAGAAATCGATATTATTTTTACATAACGAAAATTTTAACCTTTTTCAACCATGACCCTAATCAAAATTTCTACAGATGAAATTTAACCATTTGAGTAGTCAGTAAAAACATCGAAGGAAGAAGGCAAAATGCGTATACGGAGACAAAATATTCCAAAACAAACACAGGAATCGGAAACTTACGAAGAATATGAAACTAGACATTTTAAGGTCAAGATTTTCACGCAAAGAAAGGACGAAAGCGTGACTTTGAGAGGCCAAAATTAAACGTGAGTAACTCAGATGTTGTCAGCACAGGTAGTCGAAGCAATGCAAGAAAGAATTCAAAACTGGTCAGAAACGCTTCACCGACAGCTAACCAAACAAGAGTCAAGTTTTCAGAGGTTGAGGAGAAAAAAGGAAATTGTTTGCTATCTATCAGGAATTCAAGGGCGAATGATTAAATCCAAGCGTGAATCCTTTTTATGAAATGTCAAGTATAGTTCCTTTCCTGATTCCTGATAGTTAAAAGGTCATTACTTGTTCTTTTTTTCGCCCCAAAACTTTTTACTTTTGAATAAACATAAACTTCATGAGCAGAATTTCTTTTGGTAATTTTAATTAAATATTATAGAAACATTTAAAGATATAAAAAATTACATTATTAAAGAGTAGTTATGGGTGGTTAAATGGATACATTGCTTAATTTTTGTAACAATTTTTAAAAAACATAGTTCTTTTTTCATTTGAATAAATTGAAATGCAAATAATGGTGTGCTTAGATGAATAACACAAAAGGAAAACAGGAACGAAAATATTCCAGGATTCGTTGAATCGCTTTAATGATGCCGAAAACGGAAGATTTAAAGTCACTTTATCATTGAAGTCATTTATCATATAACTTTGGAATTTCCAAGTTAATGTAAAAAATCAATTTCGTCTGCCCTTAACCTTATTTCCATAATCCCGCAATGCGAAATTTTGGAGATGAAAGGAGAAAAATTTGAGAAGAGGAGAGGAGAAAACCAGTTCGATTAGAATTCTCCCCCACTCATTCCGTTGCATGAATCAGAGAACGAAATTCTTAAAAAATCCCTAATCCCTCTACCCTAGCAATATCTTTTGTCGATAGCACAAATAGACAATGGTATTTTTTTTTGTAGTATTTCCTTTTTAAGCTATTTTTTTCGAACGGACTGTTTCAATGGTACAAAAAATTAATTATCATTTGTATAAGTGTACCAAAATTACAATAAAAGAAAGTTAGTTGAGTAAAAGAATAAGGTACCAAAACTAACACCATAACATCTAACAATACACAGTAAAATATTTTCGAAATTAATAATCTTTAAATGATAAAATTAATTCCATCCCAGAGTGTATATTAAAAAGATTAAAACAATTAAAGGCTGAAATAGAAACAAAGTCGTTAAATTGATTTCTATTCCATGGAACTTATTTTATTACTATTTCATTGGTTTCCACAGGGTTCGCGTAAAGTACAAATCTACTATGCAGCTTAAAATATGTAAGGAAAAGAAGAAAGAAACACCGTAAAAACTAGTATTTTTGCTGTTGATATGCTAAAAAAATGTATTACCTACATAATTTGGAAAAAGCCGATTACTTACTACATGTCTCCATTTAAAATGTTTCACTCGTTTCAATTTTTTAAAATAAATAGATCGTAAAAAAGATTAACGTCAAAGGATTCTAATTTTAAATTATCTTCAAGATTCAAGTTACCATTCCCTTTCCCTTGATGAATACATTAATTACTTCATGTCACATAATTTAAAAGATTTTGTTTCTCTAAAGATCTTGATCTAACAAAGGCACTTCTATAAACCCAAAAACTAAAACTGTAGACACGAAAATAATTAAAAGAGTTGGTCAAAATCATGACCCTCATAATGTAAACACAGAACCGAGGGCTCCGTCGGTCGTCTGCATTGAGCCTGTTCCAATCGCTCCAAGGTAGAGCAGGTAAAAAACAAACACGTGGACTGAGAAAATCGAAACATAGACTTGTAAGTACTTAAAAAGAGGTTATACTTACATGGTTGATAACAAGTAATCCAATGTTGTTGAAAAAAGTCAGACAAATCTCTGGATCATCAGTACAAAATTTCTCTCAACACCTGGAGGTGTTCTACCTTGGATGCACGCTTTTCTACTTATGAGTCATTCCACACCGCGAGAACGTACGTTGTCATCAATTGAGGCGTCTGCGCACGCCTGGCGAGCAGCTTTACTATTTCCGGCGAAAGATTGCTTGAGAATTCTACGCTACTTGGTGGGGTTGCAGTATTTGGCTCACTTATCGTCGCGTTTCGCTTATTTTCGAGTCAAATTCTAAACATTCTAAATACTTTTTTAACGTTTGTTTTTGTAAGATTGCCTGAATCAGGTTAATAATGAAGGGTAATAATTATTCAGGTGGCATAATAAATAAAAATTAATTTATAAATTAAAACTTAATTTTTGTAAAAAGAACGTTTTGGGAATCCTTTTCTCGCCAAAATCTGCAATGTCAGGTATATTGGCGAGAAATATAAAGACGCAATATTCATTTGAATCCAAAGAGCGGATTTTTCAAAGTCACTATGGGTTAAAAATTATTTTTAGGAATTTCGATAAACTTTGCGTATAAACTTGGTAAAAACAAATAAATAGATTTTAAATACTTTAAGTTATTTTACTTGGTAAAATCTTTGAAAATTATCGTGACTAAGAAAAAAAAGCTTACCTGACTTACCATATTTTAGAGAAAGCTTTGTTTCCAATATTCGGTAATAAAATGTTTATTTAAATTTTAAATGAATGATAAAGGATTTTTTAAAGTTCTTGGCAATTTTGTTAAAATTTGAACCCTCTAATTATAATTCGATTTAAACATGACGATTTTTAATGGCTTGATCGAAAAGCAGTTATTTTAAAATAGGTAGTTTATATATTTGTGTGGGAGCGAGGCGTATCGCTCCCAATATAAAAACAACATTTCGAATAGAAATGAAGGGACCCATCAATTCTTTTCAATTTCAAAACCTTCTTCGTTATTTAATGTAATAATATTTTAAATTAAATATTTGTTTCTAATACAGTATACTATCTATAAGACAAAATTCTTTGTCGAAAACCTCTATTTTTTCCCCTAGGCGTAAGGTGTTCTTCTAATTTAACTTGTTATGCCGAATCTATAGGGGAGAGTGTTGTACCTTAGGACGGTTGTACCTTCAGCCATCTCATTTTAAAATTCGGGAAAAAATGTAAATTTGAATTTGGGGTCGATTTTGAGTGTAAACAGATGCTATCTAGATGCTAACGTGAAATTAACTCTTTAAAATATTATTTAAATTTATATAATAAACGTATTGTTTTTAGATGCTTAAAGTTTTTTTTAGTGCATCACTACATTAATTCTTCTCTTCCCCTATAATTATGATTTGATAAAATGGGATATATGGGCTGAATCCCCGAGATTTTGCCTATTTAGTTTGATATTAAAAATTGTCAGATCTCAATTATTTTATGTTTTATAGAATTTTGAATGCAAAAACACCTGGTGTTGTACCTTCGGACACCATAAGTGTTGTACCTACGGACGCGTTCTTGTGGGTGTCTGTAGCTAATCGGCGTTTTAGAATCAGGTTTCATTTATGCGAATACATTTTAATGCATGTTAAATAGTTAAATTAATTGTAAATGGTTATCTATTTGTCGGCGATTGTTTTCAAGTGATTTTTAGATGAAAAATCAAATATTTTGTGATCTAAACTACTTTTTAAAATTTTTGATTCTACTTGGCATTTAGTGTAAAATGTGGTGTAAAATCTTAAACACCCTATCGCATTTAAGTATTATGATTACAAAAAACTTAAAATTTCCACTGAAGAAGATTTGCGAAAGTTATTACCACCAAATGCTTACACAACTAAGTGTCTATCTAATATGTCTTGTGTTGGTGATAACGAAGAGTTGAGTGAGAGACCTCTCCCCCAAGAAGTATTCTGTGATAAGGTGGGCTGGACATTTTGTTCACCAAATAAGTATTCAGTACTCATTTTTATCTTAATTTAATTTCAGATTTTTATCAGGCTATCAGTTACAATTGAACGAGTATGCATTTTTTTCTGGTCAGTGGCGTAGCCAGGATTTTCCTTTTGGGGGGTCCAGTGCGAAAAATTTACCATTGGATATCAAAAAGTTTCTACGATTAGTGAAATAAATTTATAATTTTCACATTACTTTTAATTTCTTCTTTGTGTTAATTAATATAGTTAATAATTTATTAATAATTAGTGTAATAATAATTACATTGCGTATTAATTCAATTCGATATTAAGATTAAGTATTACTTCGGTTTTCAGTAGCTCCATTTTAAAGAGGGGGGTTTGGGGGTCCATCCCCAGAAAATTTTTTGGAAATTTGATTTTTAAAAGGAGTTTTTTTACTTCATATGAGGAGCACCGCTCCTTGTAAGCCAGATAATTTTTAAGGAAAAAATTCTGGGAGGCTAAAAATTTTGAAAATCAAATTGAATCTTCTCAACGAATATAATATTAATAAAAAGGTTGAAAATAATCGTGTTCGAATTACGTTAAGGGGGGTTTGGGGGACCTCCCCCAGAAAATTTTTGGAAATTCAAGTCTAAAAAGCAGGTTTTCAACTCGTTTTGGTACACTTAATCCGAATTTCGAATATTATATTTTCAGGAATTTATTATTTGCTAGGAGTTTTGTATTTTGACGAACTTATCATAAAAAAGTTGTTTTTAATAAAGTCCCAAGGGGGGTCAGGGGGTACTCCCCCAAAATTTGTTTGGAAATTTGACCCTAAAAACAGGGTTTGGTTTACTCGTTTAGTACCCTTTATCGCCCCCTCCCCTTATACCGTCCGGTCCCTCAATTAATACGTTTGGTATAGGGAAACCGGAATTTTTGATTTTAACATGCAAAAAAGGTGGTTTTTAGACACTTTTAAGGGACATAGACGCACTCTTTTGAGTAGGTACAGGAATATTTAACGCCTAAAAAAGGGTTCAAAAATTTTGGGCCGAGCCCATGGGGGGGGTCCGGACCCGGGACCCCCCCTTCGCTACGCCCCTGGTTCTGGTCATGACAATTTTTTTAGAACTTAGATATACATAATTTGTGTCATAAAACAATTGACCAGAGAAAAAATGTGAAAGTATTTAATTTTGTTACTACTTCTCTATTTTAAGTTTTTATTTTCATTATCAATGTATATTGTTGAAACATGCACAGAGTAGAAACATTCCAACACTTTCTGAACTTTCTAAAACGAACTGAAGTAGCAAGCAGCTACGTGATTGTTACGTCACTATTACGTTTATGTCAAGCTGACTATATATATCTTGTGTTTTAATAAATTTTAATGGATTTTGCTTTACCTTACTGCGTCTCTCTGCCTTATTTAATCTACCTCGGCCCTAGAGGTTATGGGCCCAGCACGCTTCCACTGCGCCACTCTGCTTGTAACCGCCATATCCACCTTGGCCTCCATAACCACCTGCATAGCCACCATTAGGTGCATTCCACCCCTGAGGTTGAGAAAAGCCTGGGCCACCACGTCCTCGGGCACCCCCTCGTCCACACGTAAGCGTCACGTTATATTTACTAAATTTCACAGTCCAACCTTTGTCACAAATTTTTGCAACAGACAGTAGGTTATTTCCTTTCCGCCCTACCGTTTTGTTGTGGGGTATGTTTTACGGATAACCTTGTCCCAACAAAAGTACATTAAGGAGTTGCTGGAAAGGTTTAACATGACCGATTGCAATACAGTGAAAACTCCGATGGAAGTAAAATTAAATCTTGTAAAAGCTGAAAGCCTTGACGAATCTTTTCCTTATAAGGAATTAATTGGAAGTCTTAACTATCTTTCTGTATGTACCAGACCTGATATTTCCTTTTGCGTTAGTAAGCTCAGTCAATTTTTGACGTGTTATGATAAAACCCATTGGACTGCCGCAAAAAGGGTTTTAAGATATCTTAAGGAAACAATTAATTTTAAATTAGTTTACTGGTGTGATGAATCAAACACTGTTGGATTCACAGATTCAGATTGGGGGAATAGTACCACTGATAGGAGATCGTATTCAGGTTATATCTTTAAAATTTGTAACGGAGCAATTTCCTGGGAATCTAAAAAGCAGAGGACTGTAGCTTTAAGCAGCACAGAAGCTGAATATATGAGTTTATCTCATGGTATTAAGGAAGCTTTATATCTGCAAAAGCTAGTGAGGGAATTAGAACTGAACGAGTTAGCAAAAATTAAAATTTTTGTTGATAATAACGGTGCAATTAAATTGGCCGAAAGTAATCTCCATCACAGTAGAACTAAACACATAGACATTCAACATCATTTTATTAAAGATGTACTAAATGATAATGAATTTTTGAAATTGGAAAAAATTTCAACTCTTGAAATGTGTGCTGATATTTTTACGAAACCTCTTCCTGCAACAAAACACTTTAAATGTATGGAAATGATCAATTTGGAAGAATTTTCTTGAATGGTGTTATCTTTGTATTTATGTACTAATATTTATTTTTCCCCAGAGGTCTTTTGTTGAGGGGGAGTGTTGGAATGTTTCTACTCTGTGCATGTTTCAACAGAACTTTCTGAAACGAACTGAAGTAGCAAGCAGCTACGTGATTGTTACGTCACTATTACGTTTATGTCAAGCTGACTATATATATCTTGTGTTTTAATAAATTTTAATGGATTTTGCTTTACCTTACTGCGTCTCTCTGCCTTATTTAATCTACCTCGGCCCTAGATATATTGAATATTATTAATTAAAAAAAATTACAACTGTAAAAAATGTGTATAATCTCTTCTCTCTATTCTAAAAAAAGTTTTTGGTGAACGGTTTCCAGAGAAAATATTTTTAACTACTAATCTGTTATAACACATTTTTTGTATCAAATGTTCGGATTCTTTTGAGGATATACAATATGCCATTAAAATTTCTAAAAAAATTCTCAATTTTAAAATATTTTCATTTTTTAAATTACGGATAAGGTCGCAGTTACAAAGGAAGTATACTGTAAACAATTTATTATGTATCCAATCACAATAACCAATTGACGCCATATTTGATGACGACCCAAATGTTTTCACGTTTTGAAAATGTTATTTAGAGTTACTTTCTAAATTAAGGGTCATTCAAAGATTGATAAGGGGTCATCCATAAATTACGTGAGGCGTTTTTTCCAAAATCTGGACCCCCCCCTCCCCCCTTGGTGAGATTTTGCTGGACCCCCCCTCCCCCAAGTGAGATTTACCTACAAATTTTTAAAATAATTTGCAGTATCTTATCTGTATGTATTCCTTTTTCATACTTAAAAAAAAAAGAAAATCGTATAATTTCTAACTTAAAAAGTTGACGTGAGATTTTAATCGACCCCCCTCCCCCCTTGGTGAGATTTGGTGAGATTTTTCCAAACCCCTCCCCCCCTTTATGACCTCACGTAATTTATGGATGTCCCCTAAAGGTATATTCAAAAACTTACGGGTATGATATTTCATGCTAAAATTTAACACATTTTGTCTAAAAATTTAAAATTTTTAGTCTGATTATCGATCGAAACCAATAGTAAACATTGAGTGTCATGTAGTTTTTGTCTTCTATTAATATTTTCAAATGCCTTATTTTTATTGTTCAACAAGGTGTTTTTTTAGAATGTTGATTAGCAAGAGTTATTTGTAAACTTGCTGGATATTTTAAAGGAAAACCTTTTGATTAAATTATTGATAAGTTCAAAAAATATTCCAATAAATATTCTAACTTTTAAGAGAGTGTTATTTATGTAGAAAAGACCTGTGCCGTATTTTTGAAAAGTTGGTTGACGTTGCTTCTGCTAATTGTTTTAACGAATGTTTTATAAATTGAGTAAGTTCAGTGAACAAGATTTTGTGAGGATTGCGAAGCGTTCCAAATGGACCTTCATAAGCAGCTTACGAGGGTTGAGATATAGCGAGCAGGGAGGCAGGGAGCGGTAGCTCCCTAGTTAAATAAAATTGAGGAAGGCTAACAGTGATAGAAAACGGATTTTTAATTTTGAGATGAAAACTGCATCTACGCCTTTCTATTAATATTATGAATTCGCATCGTATATATCAATTGGTTCTTTTGGATGTTCACATAGCTAGTGATGCCGTTTAAACTATAATTTAAAAGCATATCCTTATTAAAATTTTCTTTTATCGTCAAGATTACCTTGTAGGCGTACATGTCGTATGTCGTATATTATGATTGATGAGCATGTGTACTTATGAGGAAAGAAATAATTTAAAAACGAATGAAAATTATGCGTATACCATTTTGCTTTATTCTTCGTCAAGGAACACTGATTTTTGGGAAATTGAGTTTACCTGACAGGTGTTCTAAATTTTTTTTCTTCGCCCCTTATATTGTGTGCGGGTCTCTTTTTAAGCTGAAAAACAGACAGCTGTTTTAACTTGGGTGGTAACTCATGCTTATGTGCCCCAAAATTGCTTATAAAAATTTCAACTAATTTTTTTATTAGCTCAAGAGTTTTTAAGTTTTTTTTAAGTGCAGTAATAAACTAGTAGTGAATTCGTCTCTCTAGAATGACGAATTTTTCCTAGTTATTTCTGGAATTTTCATTACTTCGAGGTCACCTTCGTTTTGCATGTAAGAGGATATATTAGGTTTCACACGATTGTCATTCGATTTTCAATCATTAATGCAATAGGAACTATTTAGATTAAAGTTTGACTTCTTCAGCTCTAAAAAATTAAAGGGGAACATATTTTTAGGGAATTTGGACATTTTTTATAAATTTAAATAAAATCATCGCTTATTGTAAAAAACCCAAGAGGTTATAATAAATTTAAAGCATTGTAGAGATCCATCCCACAAAACATATGAATAAAAATATACTTAATAGTTTAATGATTATTTAAATAGTCGTACTATTCGTGTAATATTTTTATTTCATACACCGATATTCTTTCTTGTTTTAAGTTATGTTCCAAAGCAGTGTTTCCCAACGTGGGGTGCACGCCCCACCGGGGGGCAATATTATTTTCCTGAGGAGGCAATTCGAAAATTTTTAATCAAATTGCCCCGCAGGTGGGGCCACCAGGTTTTATTTACTTTCAAAGAAGGATTTTCGAAAACATGAGGGGCATTAATTTTGAAAGGCTTGGTGGGGCATGGACTGAAAAGTTTGGGAAACACTGTTCTAAAGGATCATTGAGTTGAAAATATTATTCAACTTTTTAAATGATGAAGCTGTTTTTAAGTGATAGAAAAATAGGCTCCTATTTTCTTTTCATAACCATAGAAATTTTCTAGAACAGAGTGAATCATTTTCAAGTGCTTACTATTCTCCTGTTGATATTAGAAGGCAGGCATGTAAGCAATCCAAAAAGGGATATAAAACAAGACATTTATACTTCATTCGAAACAGCTGTGTGTACATAGTTTTAGTCACCTTACTATGACCACATCAGCTTGGTATTTTTTTCAAAGTTTACTTACAGAAAAATAAACATGATGACTTTTTCACTGGTATATTGACAAGAACAATGTTTCAAATTAGAAATGTATTGTAAAATAATTTAGTAGTTTCATCACTAGATAATGAAAATTAATTTAATGTAATTAAAAATAATTTTGTTCAGGGAGGGATCTCAAAATTTTAGAGCAGAAGTGGGGTGACCACGAACGTTAGTGGTCCCCCGTCCACTCCCCGAAACAACAGAAGTTGAGAAAAAGTTCTTTTTATACTAAAATGTAAACCTTCTTTTAAAAGGAAATAAAAATAACAATTATTTGTCTATGGAGCGTACAGTTAAAAAAATTTTCAGAGAAGAAGAGTTTAAGTTTGTTTTCAAATTTGAATTTAAAAATAAAACGGAAGAAAAAAAAATTTCTCGAAAGTTAGAGATTGCATTAGTAGACAATAGCTGTTTGTTAATATAGGAATATAAATATAATATTTTAATAGGGGAAATGTCAAATAAAATAATAATTTACAATATCATCTACCTGCACTGCATGTAACTATTTTTTTGTATAATTAAGATCATATCTCAGTCTCTCTCTTCTTTAGGGAACGTACCCATTTTTGTGACTACGTGACCCATTTTTTTACCATTTTTGACCCCCCTCCCCCCCTTGGTGACCATCCGTAGTATATACCAAGACCCCCCTCCCCCTCTAGTTTTCACTTAGTAATTCATAAATACGGTTTGCCATAATTTTTTGCAAACAGAAAGTTTTAAAAAATTTATTTTGCTTAATTTGTCTAATTTTAATAATTAATTTGGCTTAATTAGTCTTAATTTGGCAAATTTCAATAATTAATTTGGCTTAATTTTGTCGTATTGACTAGAAGAAATTGACTACTTGACGAAACCCTAAGCCCCCCCACCCCCCTGTGACCGAGCGTGGTATTTTGAAGACGCCCCTCCCTCCCCTGAATGGGTCACGTAGTATAAGTTCCCTTATCCCCTCACTGCTTTTGAATACGTATAAAAAAACACAAATAACACGAATAACTGTCAATAAATTACAAAATTACTCTGCAAAAAATAGAAAATTTATTTGTAGGTTTCACAAATTGAATATCAATTCTATTTATGTAATTTTTTTAGTTTGAAAAAACTACATTAAGATAAATCTGTCCCAAAACAAAAATAAACTATGTTAGAATT
This sequence comes from Tetragnatha versicolor, assembly GCA_024610705.1. Lineage (NCBI taxonomy): Eukaryota > Metazoa > Arthropoda > Arachnida > Araneae > Tetragnathidae > Tetragnatha > Tetragnatha versicolor. Next base: position 34,518,775 of record JANDEH010000001.1, on the reverse strand, counting down.
AATTTAGTTAAATTTTCATACAATAGTTCTTAATGTAACCCAAGAACTAAGAACTTCTTCGATTTCCTCTTCCATCTGATAACCATGTGATATCGAATCAGGAAAGTACTGAAGATAAGGTATCGTACGGACGTTAATGAAATTTAACCTCCGGCCTCCTTGTCCGGTCTTTTAGAAAATTCGATACCAAAGCTGATACGGAACTCAAGGGTTACTTAGACACTTCTTTACTAGTTCTATTTAAACGAGATAGTCTTTTTTGAGGGAAGAGATATTATTTAAATTTATATCCTTTTCTGGAGTTATTTTATACGCAAAATGTTAAATGGATCAAAACTAGGTATAAATACTTACTACTGTATTATTACTTTTGGAGAAATTATGAGAATATGAGAGGAACAGTTTCCCAAGTAATTTTCAAAGTTCTCTATTATAGTGCCAGTAGAGAGACTAAGTGCCAGTATTCTAGTTAATTCTTTAAAATTATTAAATCCCCATTTTGAAGGATCTTTTTTTCGTATCTCGTACCCCCCTACACACTATTAGAACATCCTTTTCTAGTGAGTAATTGCTCTTATAAGTCTGACAAACTTTTTAATGGAAATTAAAAATTCGTGTACGTAAAATAATTTTCTACCTTAAATTTTTTAAGTGTATTGTTTGTTATTATTTGTTAATAACTCAATATTACAGGCACTAATGTCTTCAATAAAAATAGTTTCGAAACTAATAAGAAGGTTTCATAGATGATTTCTTTTGAAATGCAGTTTTCAAACTCATCTAATTCTCTCATTTATAAGTTTTGAAACCAAATTTCATCAATTCTTTTTTATACCTCTACCTACCAGGATAAAAATATTTAGTACTCAAAACTAAAACATCATCAGTTAATATGCCATCAAATCATAAACTAACTACGTAAACTTATTGAAAAAACACTTTCATTTTCATCCAGTTTCATAAAGTAGGTTGTAAAACAAGAACTTTTCTTCGAGGAACCTAATTAGCAGGCCGCGCACCGCGCACTCGTGCGTAACGTACTCTACGGCAACCATATGCTGAGTGACGTCATGTCTATAACTTGAATTCTCGTGACGAATAAAACTTGGATTTACTCATATAACCGGTTGAAATCTATTTTTGACGTCATGTAATCCGTCTCTCTTCAAAACAGACAATCGAGCTATTCAATCATGTGTCAGGGTAAAATGATAGCTTGATCGAATGCAACATTATTGCACTTGCACATCAAGGAATATTTCAGGGGGAAAAAGGAATTATTGTACTATCCAATCTCTAATTCGTCTCACTGAGAAAGAGTTTAAAAAAATCGTCGATACTTTACGAAAGAAAGCTTGAAACCTCATCCCCCATCCATCCCCCCTTATAAAAATTCGTAAAAATTCTATGAAAAATTCTAAAAATGACTGAGATAAATAATATGTAAACTATAAATAGTATTAAATCAGTTCTGAGGGTACTTTGAAACGTATATTAGATTATTTCCAGGAATTAAATTACTTTACGGTTACACTAATTTATTACTGGATTTCTTTGAAAAACTTTTTAATAAAACTAAACGTCCTGATAGCTACAGAATCTTTGTCATATCAATCTAAATATATTTGTAAATCATCATTCTGTTTAAATTAAATTGCCTACCTCTTACCCATGTCTCTTAAAATAAATAGCTTTTAACAACTAAATATTTTTTCTTTTGACAGCATATTGAAACTTTTGATTTGATATTTTTTAGCTTGCAGGGGTGCCGCGCGGCTGAAAAAGTTTGAGAACCCCTGGATTAGAAAACAATCATCTAATGTTCAAAAATATTGTATAGTTGCAGTGGCGTAGCCAGGATTTTCCTATGGGGGGGGTCCAGTGCGAAAAATTTACCATTGGATATCAAAAAGTTTCTACAATTAGTGAAATCCACATTACTTTGAATTTTTTCTCTTTGTTAATTAATATAGTTAATCATTTATTAATAATTAGTGTAATAATTAAGATTAAGTATTACTACTTCGATTGAAAGTTATGATCCACATAATTTTTTATTAAGTACAGAGACCGTCAAAAAACAGATTAAGAGTATTCAGTAGCTCCATATTAAAGAGGGGGGTTTGGGGGTCCACCCCCAGAAAATTTTTGGAAATTTGAATTTTAAAAGGAGTTTTTTTACTTCATTTATGAGGTAATAACCGAGGAACACCGCTCCTTGTAAGCTAGATAATTTTTAAAGGAAAAAATAGAAAATCGGACGTTTCTGAGGCAGTAGTTGATCCAGGGTTCGGTTTTGGGGGGCTAAGAATTTTGAAAATCAAATTGAATCTTCTCAACGAATATAATATTAAAAAGGTTGAAAATAATCGTGTTCGAATTACCTTAGGGGGGGTTTGGGGGACCTCCCCCAGAAAATTTTTGGAAATTTAAGTCTAAAAAGCAGGTTTTCAACTCGTTTTGGTACACCTAATCCGAATTTCGAACATTATATTTTCAGGAATTTATTATTTGCTAGGAGTTTTGTATTTTCACGAACTCATCATAAAAAAAGTTGTTTATAATAAAGTCCCAAGGGGGGTCAGGGGGTACTCCCCCAAAATATGTTTGGAAATTTGACCCTAAAAACAGGGTTTGGTTTACTCTTTTAGTATAGTATTACTCTTTTGTTATAGAGACACCGGGGGTTCCCCCGGAAAATTTTAGATTTTAACATGCAAAATAGGTGGTTTTTAGACACTTTTAAGGGACATAGACGCCCTCTTTTGAGTAGGCACTGGAATATTTAACTCCTAAAAAAGGGTTCAAAAATTTTGGGTCGGGCCCATGGGGGGGGGGTCCGGACCCGGGGACCCCCCCCTTCGCTACGCCCCTGTATAGTTGAGTGTTGGAAAAAAGTTGATGGACTTTATTCCCTTTTTTAAACTTATGAAATTTAAACTGCAATCCCCCTCAAAAAATATTTAAATTGACTATGTTAAATATAGAAAGACTAAGACAAATTGATAACATTCCTCCCTGAATAAAAAAAAAGGTGAAAACACTCTCTTTTAAATTAAATACAAATCTTGTTTGGTCTTAGTAAACAGCAAAAGGAATAAGAAAAGAAAATCAAATTAACTTAAATTTATAATAAAAAAATACAATGAATGGACATCGACTTCGCCAAGGGGCTATTCAAGAATCGGCAAGTATTATCGGATCGGCAATAGTTTATCAGAAAATTTTTATCGAGGTCCGGAGAAAAAAATATATAGGTTGGTTGTAAAATAACATACATACTTTAAAATTTCTCTACAGACGAAACTACTGGTTGAAAAATCTAAAATTTTAAAGGGGGCATTTAGAATGAATGTTTGGCGGTCCAGGAAATAGCCTCACGCGGTTCGCAACAGGCGCCCGCCAGTTGCCGACCTTTGGGGTTGGGCTATATCAATCAAATCAACCCCTAGGTAGGGGTTATTTTTTCCCCTCTTTCCACTCATGCCTAAAGCAAATATTTTTTATTTCTAAGGAAAACAGTAAATTTTTTATATTCACTAAAAATTTTACTTCAAAGAGCTGATTTCACGTTAGCAACTACATGCATAGTGTCGGTTTACATTCAATATCGACCACAAATTCAAATTTCCGTTAATTTCAGAATTTTAAAGTATGTACAACTGTTCTGAGGCACAACCAGTCTCCCCTTTAATTAGTATTTATAAATGATTTTCAAAATTTAGGAGAAGGGAAGGGGGTAGTTATTTTTTTCCTCTTTCCACTCATGTCTAAAGGGAATTTTTTTGTGCACTTAGGGTCAATTTGTTTTTGGGCTTGTTCCCTGTTTTAAACTGACGGAGTGGAGTGACCATTCAATTTATATAACCAGTTTTCCTTTTTGAAACAGAAAGTGGATAGTACTTGAACTTTTTGACTTTATACATACTGACGCCATCTATGAACAAAAGAATTTTTAAAAATTACATTATTTCTAAAAATATTTCTTGCCTTTTCCTGAAAAAAAAATTCTGTGCATTTAGCACAAAACTGAATCATCTCAAAATGACACATGTTTAAAAATTAGGAACGTTAAAAATGCCTTAACAATGAGCTAAGTATTTGTGCAGTTTCTCGCTTCTCGTTTGAAGACACATTGGAAAATAAGTGAAAACACGCTTTTTCTCCAACTAATTTACTATCTCTGCAAGAATTTTAAAAATATCCTATCCTATGTTTCATTCATATTTTAAAAATTACAAAATTAAATTATAATCCCGTTGAAATTTTAGAATTTAGAATTGTCACATTTTCGCACTGCATTTTCTTCAGATTCTGGGTTTAACCTACGTTGTAAATTTAGTTTTCTGCAGTGGCAACACTTTTTTTCTGTCGGCAAAATCAACATCAACAAAACAATTTGCGAAGTAAATGGCAGTTTTTTTCGTAAAAATATATACATTTTTACTGTTAAGATAAAGTTATTAAAATGGCTGCTACCACAAAAGTTAATCCTGAGGACACCGCACTTCCAGAAGAGACAGATCTGTTAGTCATTAAGCCTCTTGGTGCCGGTCAAGAAGTTGGACGATCATGCATAACGATAGAATTCAAAGGAAAGAGAATAATGCTGGACTGTGGAATCCATCCAGGTTTGTCTGGTATTGATGCCTTGCCCTTTATTGATGATGTAAATGCTCATGAAATCGATCTGCTTCTCATAAGTCACTTTCACTTGGATCATTCTGGAGCACTTCCATATTTTTTGTTGAAAACCGCATTTAAAGGGAGATGTTTCATGACCCATGCCACCAAAGCTATTTACCGCTACCTTTTGGCTGATTATATCAAAGTTAGTAACATTGGTACTGATCAAATGCTGTACAGTGAAGCTGATCTTGAGGCTAGTATGGAAAAGATAGAAACCATAAACTTCCACGAGGAAAAAGAGGTACATGGTGTAAGGTTTTGGTGCTACAATGCGGGACATGTGCTGGGTGCAGCCATGTTTATGTTGGAGATTGCTGGTGTGAAAATTCTCTACACTGGAGATTTTTCCAGGCAAGAAGATCGTCACTTAATGGCTGCTGAAATTCCCACCCTTCAACCTGATGTCCTGATCATTGAATCTACATATGGAACACACATCCATGAGAAAAGGGATGAAAGAGAAGCCCGTTTTACTGGTTTGGTTCACGATATTGTCAATCGCGGGGGACGATGTCTCATTCCTGTATTTGCTCTTGGACGTGCTCAAGAACTGTTACTTATTCTTGATGAGTATTGGTCCAATCATCCAGAGCTCCACGACATTCCCATTTATTATGCATCCTCATTAGCTAAGAAATGTATGGCCGTGTATCAAACATACATCAATGCCATGAATGAGAAAATTCAGAGACAAATTGCTATTAATAATCCTTTTGTGTTCAAACATATATCCAACTTGAAAAGTATTGACCACTTTGATGATATTGGACCTTGCGTAGTCATGGCTAGTCCAGGAATGATGCAAAGTGGTTTGTCTCGAGAATTGTTTGAAGGTTGGTGCACAGATGCTAAAAATGGAGTTATCATTGCTGGTTATTGTGTGGAGGGAACACTGGCCAAACACATTCTCTCTGAGCCTGAAGAAATAACAACTATGAGCGGGTTAAAGCTTCCATTGAAACTCACTGTGGACTACATATCTTTTTCTGCTCATACTGATTATCAACAGACCAGTGAGTTCATCCGGATCTTAAAGCCTCCTCACATCATTCTAGTTCATGGAGAAATGAACGAAATGGGGAGACTCAAAGCTGCTATTATTCGTGAGTATGAAGATGACCCAGATGTCAATATTGAAGTGTACAACCCCAGAAATGCCCAAGGTGTGGAACTGTATTTCAGAGGAGAGAAAACTGCAAAAGTTATGGGTATGCTAGCCGTCAAACCTCCTCAAGCTAACCACACCCTTTCTGGAGTTCTTGTAAAGAAAAATTTCAGTTATCATCTCTTGGCACCCTCAGATTTAGCCAAGTATACTGATATGGTAATGAGTACTGTAAGTCAGCGTCTCAGTGTGCCGTATACTGGATCATTACAAGTCCTTCATTTTTACCTCAACCAGCTCTCTGGGGATGCCAAATTGATTCCAGACTTTAAGAAGTTTGGAGACAAGATGATCTTGTTGGTTTTTGATGCCATCACTATTTTCCAAGAGTCGAAAGTGGTGGTTTTGGAGTGGATCTCCAGTCCTGTCAACGATATGTATGCTGATTCTGTCGTGGCTGCCATTCTCAAAGCCCAGCAGTCCGATCTCACATCTAAAACCCTCCCTCCTGTGGTGAAAGTGGATAAGATGCATTTCACTGAGTGCCTGCTTGAAATGCTGGCTGAAATGTTTGGCGAGGATGCTGTTAACAAAATTGTGAGGGGAGAAAAACTCACTGTGACTGTCAATGAACAGTGTGCTGTTATAAATGTTCGTACTCTGGAAGTGAAATGTGATGATGATGTGTTGCAACAAATGGTGTCAACCTCTGTTAATAAGCTTTATAATTGTCTTTTACCTCAGAAAATTGCTGTAGATTTACCAGTTGATTGTTAAAATTCCATTATTTTAATTCATTTCTTCTATGAAAAGAAATATTGTCTTTACACCATTACCCATGAAATTTCTCATGCATGTCTTGCTTTATGAAAAATGAAATGAATAAAAAGTTAACGTTGTTTCAACTTATTATTATTCCTTTTTAATTTATTATGAAAGATGTAATGCAATTTAAATGAACCATTCATTCATTATTATTTTAGTTTGCTGCTTACGGTCCTGCTGTATCTTCCTTTAGATTTATATTAAATTAGAATAAAAGAAAAAGAAGGGTCAAAAAGCCAGGTACCTTGACGAAAGGTCCATTGAAACAAATAGCTATATAGATTACTCAATATACTATTATACATACAGCATTAGAAGAGGTGATTCTTTAGAAGGGAATTTCAGTGACTGGAAACAAAATGAAATATAACATTTTTATGTATTTAAAAAAACAACTGCTTTCCAATAGCTTCTACGTTAAGTTCACTAACGCTATATTTTTAATTGTAGGTGCTATCTTTTCCTTTTTTAGTTCATTACTTTTGATATTTAAATTTAATTTAACTTACATTTTTTAAATAGAAATCTATAAACGTATCTGTTTTGAATTGAAGTTTGAGAAAGGTTGGTTCTTTGGTATCATCCTGTCGACCATGCCACTGATTTCGAAAACGTTATTGAAGTCTATTGTATAGTTGTATAGCTGTGACATTGAATTTAACGGCTGCTGAACAGTCGACAGTATAATACTGAAGTACCGAAAGTTCTTTGGGAGAGTCCTTTATAATAGTTTTGGTCTTTTTGGTCACAAATTTGTTTGATCTTTTTGTATTTCAAGAGAGAAGATATTAAATTAAGTATTAGAAAATAAGTTTTATTTATACCAGGGTTGGCAAGGTTTTTCCCACCCCCGGTAAATACCATGGTAAAAACTGGTATTTACCGTCCTGGGAAAAAGTGAGAAAAACTGATCATTAATTGAATTTATTCTGTTCATAGATGAATGTTTTAAAAGTTTTTACAGCCTTTTTTTTTAGAAAAATGACCTTAAATAAGCTTTATCCTATGTTATGAATATGGGTTTTATGTGTCTGAGGAATGTCATTTACGTTTACGTTTTTATTTCTTATATATTACATTATTATTTAGCATTATATATTACGTTAAGATATATATAATGCTTCTCTTAAAGACACAGATATTATAAGTAAATTTGTTTTAAAATACTAGGGAGCTACCGCCCCCTGCTCGCTATTGCTCGCCAACCCCCGTTAACTGCTGACGCAGATACTTTTGAACAGCTTCGCAAAACCCAGCTCACTGCACTTTATAAAACATTCTTAAAACAGGGGTAGTACTTCTCTGGGGTATTCTTTCAAAAATGGCGGATATTTATTCAGTGGCGGAATTTTAATAGTTCCTTTACGGTAACATGAATTCTTATAATTCCAAGAAAATTAACAACAGAGCAATGTAAACATTCCTTTACCATTTCCTCAAGGTAATGTTTTTTTCACAGATCCATTATGAAGCACTGAAACATTATAGGAATAAATTTAACTTTCTTAAAATTTGTAATGATTGGATGTGAAAAATGTAATTACCGTAAACATCACGAAAATTTAGAATTTTATCTTCATGAGAACAAACAAACATCGAAGTTGTGTCAGGTTCATAGCATTGTAACGTATGTTTAGACTTCTAACATTTTCTATTTTTATTTCTAAAACAGTTCCCCGTGTTATCTAGTTTGCGTTTTGGCATTATGAAATAAAGTGTTACATTTTACTACCTTAAAAAACATACTTGCAAAAGGATATAAAAATAATAATTGTTGTAAAAAATAAATGCAAAAGTTGTCAAAATTTCCGGAAGCGAGTTTATATTTTGTTGTAAATATAGTAATGATAAGGTTGCCACAACGACAAAGATAAATACTATAAAAATATTAATTTGTTATTTAAAAAATAAAAGATAAATTAATTATACATAAGTTTTAAATATAATTAAAACCGTTCAAACAACAGAAATATAAATATTGTTAAAATAACCCAAAATATATATTTTAAATTCGTGTTATAAATAGAAAGATGATTATTTAATCTATTTGAATACAGTAAAATCCCGTTATAACGAACTCCACGGGACCGCAAAATTTCTTCGTTGTAATGGAAATTTCGTTGTAACCGTACTATCGCTAATTCAAATAAAAAGGTTGGGGACTTTCTGGAATTTCGTAATAACGGGATTTTTCGTTGTATCGGTATTCGTTGTAACGGGATTTCACTGTATTAAAATTAAAAACCAGTGAAATATGTTTTCAATTGTTTTATAATTCATAGTTTCTTGTTTCTTGCTTTATAATTGCAACCTTATCCGTAATCTAAAAAAATGGAAATTTTTTAAAATTGAGATTTTTTTTAGATATTCTAAAGGCTTATTGCACATCCTCAAAAGAATCCGGACAGTTTGATACCAAATATGTGTTATACGGATCAGTAATTAAAAAGCCTTTCTCTGGGAACCATTCACCTAAAACTTTTTTAGAATAGAGATATTCTCTATTTTTATTTGAGAAATTCATTAATATTAAAAAATGTATGCAAATTTTATCTTAAATGTCATAATTCTCTTGCTCACTTATATTTTCCCCACCTAATAATTTTAACCTCCCTCCCCAAAAAAATGTCATTTTTTACTAAAAGTTTTTATAATGTATTTAAAAAGGCCATAACCTAATACTTCCATTATTTTGTCAATTGGAAGTTTTTCCCAGTATTTCCCACTTTTTCCCGGTATTTACCAGTTTTTCCCAGTGGTATGGGAAAAACTAGTTTTGGATGGGAAAAACCCAACGCTGATTTATACTTAATTAATTTTAAAACATAGTATTAATGCACGATTACTATATTAAAAATAAGAAAACTGTTATAATTTTGATATAGAAATTTCATTGCATAGCAATATAAACTTTAAAAATACTATTGTAAAATGTATTCTAAGAGATTCTTTTAGATTTATGCTATCAAGAATGCGAAAGATAGAAAGTAATAGAAATTTAAAAATAAAATTAAACTTAATCACAAATTCAGTTAAAATAAAGTCCAAATTTCCATAAAATTTCAAATAATTTTAATTTCGGAGTTTCCGGTCTGTTAACACCTTTAAAGACGCTCTGCTTTAGTAAAACAAAAATACCTGCTGAAGCTGGAACAATAATAATAATACGTAGTAGCGAATTCAGCAAAAAATTCCGGCGAAGCGAGTGGATCGTCGCGGCAAGAACCGATAGCGAAGCAGCAGCCGATATTGGCACGACCGTTTCGGTGCGGAGACGATTCGGCCTGCGCTAAAACGGCCGCGCCGAATCGTCAAATTCCACACAGAGACGATGTCATAAAAGGCTCGGCGCCATCGCCACCCATGCGCGTCGAATTTCGAAGTTCTTCAAAATAAAAAATAATAATTCTGAACGCGAGCCGAATTTCGGGTCATTTCGGATTTCTGGATAAAGGGTCCGACACTGTATTCAGAATGAGAGAGAAAAAGTACAAGTACTGCAGATTTTTAATTGAAAAAAGAGAAAATTTTTAAGTATCTAAATATATTTTTAATTATTTAATATTATTAAATGTTATTACACATTAAAAGAGAGAATAATTTGGTAGAGTGTATGGTATTTACGTACAATTTTTGAGAATATTTTGAAATAACGCTAAACCGTGATATTTTACAAAAAAGTTCAGTCTTGAAAATTTTGAAGAGTGGCACCCCTGTTACTTGTGTGTAGAGCAAAAAATTTTTCTCAAAAAATTCTAGTTGAAATTTAGGGAACCCAATGATAAATTAAGCTATCAAACAATGTGTATTTATCAATTGAAAAACAACGTTTATTTTTACACAATTTATAAAATTTTTTTAAAACTGTAGACAACAGTTGTCTACAGTTTAAAAAAAATTATAAATTGTGTAAAAATAAACGTTGTTTTTCAATTGATGTTAACATTTGCACAAGATTCTTTTCGCTAATGTGTATTTAATTCAAGATTATCAGTTGAAAAATGCCAATTTGGTTTGAAAGGATTTAAACACCATTTGTTTAAAATGCTTCTTACTTACAACCCAAGAATACTTTTAGGCTTATGTTTAAAAAATTATATTGAATCTCTTAATTCCACTATTATGTTAATTAATAACGATATTTACTTGTGATTTCAAGAATTTTGATGCCAAAGTATAACCTTTTTTTACTTGTTTGGAAGTTAGTCCTACATTTCACCAATTTCAACTTATTAAATTAATTAAAATTAACTTATTAGTTAAGCGTATAAAATATATTCCACCTGTTTTCCATTATATAGCTATCTGTGAACAATAATAACAAAATGAACAAAAAAAATAACTACTTTAACTTGTATTATTTTTTAAAATTCTATCATATTTACCCATTACTGCCTGACGTCCCTTTTTAGGGACGTTTTTTAAAAATCCTCCTATATCTACAAAAACTGTTCCTTTCAATCAAAATTTGCACGGATGTATCTCTGATCTTCATAGAACATAAAGTACACAAGAGGAAAGCAGAATTTTAAGAAATTTTCACTTTTTTTAAAGTTGGAAGATAGAATTTTTCAGAAAAGTGCTTTTTTAAAAATTTTGAAAGAAAAACCTTAAAAATCCTAGTTGTTATTTGAAAAAAATTTAAATGCCGATATATATTACTGTTTATACATTAAATCAGTTGGGGTGTTTTTTTATTTTTCCAAAATATTTTATCTTGACCTTATTTTGGACCCTCGAAATGCGTCCCTAAAAAGGGACGTCAGGCACGATGCCCCCGTGGTTTTCCCCATAGTGAAATGCTAGTGTTTCCTTCATTTTTTCATAAAAACGCGTTCGATTCTTATGAAATGAATTAAATAACTGATATTTATAAAATTAATTTAATTTTAGCTAATAAATTTATTATTTTTGTTTATTTTTTTTGGAAAATACTGTTATTTCTGCTAAATTAATGGAATAAAAAGTCTTAAATTATAAGGAATTATTAATTTGTATTAATTAAAAGGAATAAATTAATTATTTTACTATATTTATTACTTATGCAAATATATTCCGGTTATATTTTAATTAAAAGTTTAATAATTATTAGTTATAATGACCTTTTGTCATTAAAATTGCCAAAAAAGTCGCTTTTGTGATAAATTTTCGGCTTTTTTTCTAATTAGATGTCGCTTATCATTGTGTTCTATACTTCAGATTAATCTATATCATCTGGCTTGCTAATGCACATCCCACTAATGCTTGATTTTTGGGGAAAAATTCGTGTTCCGCACAATTATATTAAATAAAATGAAAAAAGTATGGGCATTTGAAAGATTTAAACTTCACAAATTGAGATATTCTGATGGATTTGAGGTGTTTAAAAGTAATTAATACTTAATATTAGGTAACATATAAACAAAGAATGCCTTTTTCAATTAAAAACCTTAATTAATTTGCAATTAACATAGATTTGGGAGAAAATAATTGTTTTAGAGCATAAAAAATGCTCAAATTACGTTAATTAGGGTTAGTTTTACAGTTAATTGGATAAATAATTAATATTTTTTGTTCATATTCATGTTACAGTATGGTTCCGATCACTTTTGCTGCACTTAAAAAGGTAGAAGATGTTTTTGAGGCTTTAAAAAGTTTTCTACCATGCCATGCGTTTACTATGGGGAAAAACAACGGGGGCATTCGTGCCTGACGTCCCTTTTTAGGGACGATTTTTAATTTTGGTGTAGAAATTAAAATTTTAACCTGGAATTTTTTTCACTATTTTTCCAGTTGTTTTGGGGCTATTTACTATGTTTTTACCAAATATCTCTCTATATTAAAAAAAAGTAACAGTGACAGTGACAGCCGCCGCCGCCGCCGCTGATTTTGAAAATTTTATTTTTGAACAATTTGAACTATCACTACGCAAAAACCATTTGAAGGAATATTATGAAATTTTGACCATCGGTAGACAAATTTATGAGGGTCATTTCAGTTTCCAAACCTAATTAATTAGATAATTAGTTCTGGCGTTATTTAATGTCAAAGTCGAAAATTATTTTTTTCGGCTGCGAGTTCGCCCCCAGCAAAATCTATTTACAGCAGAAACATGATTTTTTGCAGACACATACTCTTAGGTATGAAGTTTTGCACCTCGTCGCCCTTTTTTCGAATTTCGAATTATTTTTGGAGTAATTAAATTCTAAAGTTTCGAAATTTTTTACCCTTTTTCTGTTTTTTCGTTATAACAGAAAAACTAATCACAGTAAAACTATGATATTTTAAACGCACATACAATTATTTTTTATAAAAAGATTGGCGTTTTGTTTTTTAAAAAATTCGAATTATTTTTAGAATTATTAAGATTCAAAGTTTCAATTTTTTCATCTCTTTCTGGTCGTTCACTAGAGAAACAGTCGATTTTTATGAGTCTGATTTCTTGATTTCTTTTACTTCCGACGATTCACTAGATACACGTGCATTTTATAAATTTAAAAGATTTTAATGGCATGCTTTTTTTTCTCTAAAATGGTTGATGATAATTAGTAGACTTGCTGGATATTTTTTAAAAACATTTCGATTAAATTATTGACAAGTTAAACAAGGATTATTGACAAGGATATTTCAGTTGCAGTTTTATTTTGATATTTTTGTAGTAATGGTCCGAATTAAGTTATTGATAAGTTAGAGAGATAAAAAGTTTCGATATTAAATGATGATTAACTAAGCAGCCAAGTTCCAGGTTTTACCGGATAGTTAAGATGAAACAAGCGAGCTCTGCTCGCTAAGATCGCGAAGCGATCTTCAAAGAACTGCGAAGCAGTTCCGGGGGTTGGTGAGCGATAGCGAGCAGGGGGCAGAGCCCCCTAGTTTAAAAAAAATAAAAAGTTGGGCATTAATGGGTTAACTTCGGTAATTTCAAAATAAAAACGGTTAGATTTATCCCGTTTGATGATTTTTTACGTTTTGAGGGGAGTTAAATGTAATAAAGCTAAGTATTCAAATTAATTTAAAAAATTGAAGTTTTAATTGTATTTACAAACTAAACACAGTATTATAGGTTTCGTTTCAGCTATCAAAAACCAACCTGAAGCATGTTTCGCATGTGTTGTGTTGATTTTCAGGATATTTAGAGAATGGTAGGTCCTTTGGTAAGAAGAGTGCTGTAAATTGTAAATTTTTTAGAATTAAAAAAATAATTTGTCTGTCTCGATTCATCTACGAAGTTAAAACAACGAATTTCATTCAAATAATAAAAGCTGAGTGATTAAGGACAAGAGATTCTGTTATTCCATTCCTCAAAGTTAATTCGAATTGTTTAGTTTAAAGATTAATAGTGTAAAATTAGCAGCAACTATTTTGATTTTCCAGATCAAGAAGTTGAATAAAAGAGGTAAATAATGTAGTTAAAAATTCTACGTCTTTCAAAATTTTCACTCTTACTCTTTTAAAAGACTAGGGGGCTGGGCCCCCTGCTCGCTCTCGCTCGCCAACCCCCGCCACCGCTTTTATAACCCTTTCAGTTCGATTTACTTTTGTTCATTCCTTCTCTCGAACCACCGAGACACTCATGTGCTTCTAACGTTATAGTGTAATAGAGGGTTATTCAAAAACATAAAAGATGAAGAGCAACTTTAAGCAGGATACAAGTGTAAAAGAAAGTTTTATAAATCATAACTCTTTTCTACCTTATAAGTGGAGTAATGGGCTTTTGCCGGCAATTGTCCACTGCAACCGCCTGATACCTGGAGTCTCATCATCACTTACAATTGTTTAGAGGCTTAGTTTTTTACCCAGGTATCAGCCCCTTCTCTAAACTGTAAGCGTGAATCATTGACGGCAACCATCAGATAGAACATTGAAAATCGGGCATTGCTGATATTTCAATCGAAATCTTACCTAATCATTTCCAGTCTTTGCAGAGGGGGCTCAAACAAATCAGGTGGATAGCTTTTGGCCGGGAGAGGCTTCCTAAAGGGTCGAGAATAAATCTCCCTAGGTACGTAGCTTCACCGAAACCAAAAGACAAGCAAAAGGAAGTCTGTGTACACGATCGGCAAGGAGGAGAGCTTAAAACTGAAGCATGAAAATCTTGAAGATAATCTTGTCTTGTCATTCGGAGAATGGGGAATATCTTGACTGCGTGATGATCCATAACAAGTTAACTAATGACAGCATCAGAAGGGCCACCAGAGAAGCAAACTCATGGTGAATGTCTCTCGAGTGACGGATTATGTTATTAACACAAAGCTTGCAAAAAAGGTTGTCATGACTTCCGCTGATTTAAGAGGGCTACTTGATAAAGCTTTTAAATATAGTACATTAGGGTGTTGCAAATTTTTTTTTCGAATTTCCCAGATGCCTCCCTCTCAAGTTGTTTCAAATGCTAAAACATTATTACCTGCAAATTTTCAGGTCTCTAGGATGATTTTTAACCCCCCGCGCCCTTTAAAAGTAGGTTTCTCATAGGGAAAATATTGAAAATATCGCCATTTTATGTTCTTTTCAATTTTATGAGCCTGAACGCAGTCAATATCGAATAAAAACCTATACATTATCTTTGGGATATCATTGTCTCAAGATCCTATCAGAGAAACATTCAGTGACACCTTACTGGGGGGTTAAAAGCGAGCTTTCACCGAGAAAAGAGGATGCTTGCCAGCGCTTGCGGCGGGAGCTGGATGTAGGCCTCACATTCCCAAATCTGAGATACAAGGCTATCAGATAATTCCAGCTGAAGTAAAATAGGAAAAATATTCAATAAAACCCCCATGTGAGGCCTTCATCCAGCTCGAACCGAAAGCGCCGGCGAGCATCCTCTTTTTTTCGGTAAAGGTGTGCTTTAAACCCCCGTGGAATTTCCCCCAGTAAGGTGCATTGAATGTTTTTCCGATAATATCTTGAGACAATGATATCCAAAAGATGATGTATAAGTTTTAATTCGATATTGAATGCGTTCAGGCTCATAAAATTGAAAAGAACAAACATGACAATATTTTCCCTATTGCACTTCAACATGAGAAACCTACTTTTGAAGGGCGCGGGGGTCAAAAATCATCCTGAGACCTGAAAATTTGCAGGCAATAATGTTTTAGTATTTGTAAGAACTTGAGAGGGGGCATCTGGAAAATTTGAAAAAAAATATTTTCCCATAGACTTTTGCAAAATAATACTTTAAATATCTGGAAAAATTGGAGGCGAACCATGAAGGGAAAAAATCCAAAAATTTGTATGATTAAACAAATTATTATTCACAACCTTTAGTTATGATGAGATATTTAAACCTGTTTTCATAAACAAATTGTATTAAAATTAGATCAAAATTACCAGGAAAAATTCCCATTCATTAAAATATTTTTAAGTGCTATCGCTTTTAGGGTTGTTATTAGTAATGAATACATTAAACGGGTGAATTTGAACGTAAACTAATTTAGAAATATAGAATTTTAATAAAAAGCTATCTAATATTTTGGAAAAAAAAATTTCCTATTAAGTAAGGTAGTATACTGAAATTGAAAAGCATTAATCAAATCTGAATCAATACTTGCTGAAGTTTCGAAAAAAAACACAAAATGAAATCATGGGAAGACACTAATTTTTAAATAGCTTTTCTAGGGTAATAATTGACTTTGACATTATTTCAAAGTTAAAAAACACTAATAAAGTATGAATTACTCGTCTAAAATACTCGCGGCGCCTTGGACAATAGGGTGTATCGAAAAAGAACTATTTTTATTATTTTGATGATGCATTAGTGCGGAAAGTTGTCTAAGGTGACAGAGAGTACCTGTTATTTCTTTCAGAATTTTCGGATAATATCTTGAGGTGCCACATTGGCCCTGAGGGTTTCCCATGTTATCCTATAGAGCACGCAAGCCAAAAAGGCCGAAAATTGGTTTTTCGACCCTCATTCCTACTCTAATCACACAACGAATGTCTTAACTCAAGTTTTGTTTCCTATATGTTACATTCTACCCAACAAAACTTGAATAACAGCCTAAATCTCTATATTACAGTTTTTTTGTAGACTCAAATTTCGTCGAAAATCGAGTCTTTTCTAGTTCAAATTTGAGCCCACAATCAACATAATATAGATATTTAGGCTTTTATTCAGTTTTTATCGGGTAGTATACATCATATAGGGTCCATAATTCGAGTGAATACATTCGTCGTGTGATTAGAGTAGGAATGAGGGGCGAAAAACCAATTTTCGGCCTTTTTGGCTTGCGCGCTCCATAGGATAACATGGGGAACCTTCAAGGCCTATGTGGCACCTCAAGATATTACCCGAAAATTCTGAAAAAATCACGTGTACTTTCTGTCACCTTAGACAACTTTCCCGCACTAATGCATCATCAAAATAAAAAAAAAAGGTTTTTTCGATACACCCTATTTGGACAATCTCTTGAGACACACCACCACACGACTCGTGTGGATGGAGAAACATATTTAAACTGAAAAGAAAAACTGAAAAGAAATAAACTGAAAGAATCTTGCACGTTACCTTTCATGCAAGTACCTCGGGATATACGATGTTGTTGACAGAGTCACCTTTCTTGACGGAAATCTTGATCTGTGTTCCGGATACGCACCTTGACAGAGCGACGTATAGTTGACCGTGAGCAAAGATGGGTCGCTCGATGAAAAGACCAACTCGTTCGAATGTTTGTCCTTGGCTTTTATTGATGGTCAACGCATAGGCCAGTCGAACTGGAAACTGTCTTCTATACAGCACGAAGGGCAACTGGGAATGTCCACTCGAGGTGTTGAGCTGGATTCGCGGTATATCCACTACAGTGCCCTTTCTTTCTCCTGTGATGATCTGTCCTGTCAACACTCTGCAACCTATTCTTCTCACCAAGATGCGGGTACCGTTGCAGAGTCCGTCGGCTATTGAAACATTTCTTATCAGCATCACGATGCATCCGACTTTTAACTTGAGCTTGTGGGGTGGCATTCCTGACGGGGTGAGCGAGTTGAGATACTCGTCCGCATACCTCAAAGTTGCCTCTTCTTCTCTGGCGTCGCTTCTATCTATTCCACTGAGGGTTGCCTTGTCGATGCTGTGGCACGTAACTTCGTCTCCTGGTATTCTGGAAAGTATCTTCTCGTTCATTCTGTTGACCTCGTCGTTCTGCGGTGATAGAATGATCCTAGTCACGAGATCCTTTGTGACATCTGTTACGTCTTCGAAAAACCAGTCCACCAAATCCGCGCAGACCATAGCAGAAGATTCATCGATGACAAGGGAATCCAAATCTCCGTTTCCGTACTGAAGAAGCCAGTGGGCAAATTCTTCTTCTCCTTTGCCTGCCCGCATGTTGACGTAGAGATGGTGAACTTCGAAAAGAGGCCAGAGGTGAGATGACTTGAGACACTCGTCGATGATTTGTCTTCGTGATGCTTTCTTCACGACGGGAAGGACTTGACGGAAATCTCCTCCTAAGATGAAATTCTTTCCGCCGAAAGGAATCTCGTTGCCCATCACGTCACGGAGAGTGCGATCGATTATCTCGAGGGCTTTCCTTGGTATCATGCTTGCTTCATCCCATATAACGACTTCGATGTCCTGAAGTCGGAGTTTGTCGCGGTTCTTCAAGAGGCAGATGCCTTCCTCGCTCAACTCGATGGGTAGGTTGAAGAAACGATGGGATGTTGTTCCACCAGGCAGTAGTATCGAAGCTATTCCTGTCCAGGCAACGCACGCTGTCTTCTTCTTGAGGCTCAAAAGCTTGTGGTAAATCACGTTGTAGAGGAATGTCTTGCCGGTTCCACCTGGTCCATCGATGAAAAAACATCGTGAAGGATCCTCGCAGTTGTTGGTAAGGGAGTCGATTATCCTGTGGTAAACAGCCTTCTGGTCGGGATTCAGTTTTTCTTCCAATTCCTTGCACGTTGTCTCGTGATGTTCAATGTCTATGTCTTCAGTTGGCAGATTGAAGTCGCTGGGCTGTGGGAGTCCGAAATCTGAGCAGGATCTGTTCTCGGAATTCAGTTGCGCTTCAATTTCACATAGGACGTCGTAGATGGTGCTGTCTCGTTCGATCATCTGATCCTTGAAATTTTCCCACAGTGTCAGACCGTCCGATGGTTCGTCCCCGACCAGGTAGTACACGAAGAAGCGTCTGAACTGTTTTGGCATCAGGGTGGTTGCAGCTTCTTGCAGAACAGCTGTAGCTTCGTCGCTGTCTTCGGTGATTCCCATGGCGATCGCAGCTTCTCTGTACGTGGCATGGATGACCTCTTCGTGGGTTCGAAGGTCCGAGTAGCAGGTAGCACCGGGTACTCGGTTTAGCAAGAGCTTCAGATGAAATCTCTCGGCATCTCTAGGCGACACGTTGACAATCCGTCCGACAACTTTACAGGCTTTCTTGCGGGGAATCCACTTCTTTTCTGAGGCTTTCCAAGAGTAACTCTCTGGCAAGTTACCGTAGAGTATGTTCTTCGCATCGGAGTCGTGCTGGTTCAACTCAAACCATCCCATCAACATGGTGGTGCAATTCTTTTCGACGGCATTCTCTTCTTGTCCCTCTTCGAATGTTACATACTGCTGTCCGTCCAGATGAACAGGGAGTCTTACTACAGTGTGACTTCGATTGTGTAAGGGTATCATGTTCAATCTCCACGCTGCTTCCATCGGTCCCACGTATCGGCTGTCGATGTACTTTTCCACTTCGTTGGATTCCAGGTGCTTCATCTCCATCCTTGCTCGATCGTGTCCTTTGTGAATATACTTGTGTATGTACTTCGCTGCCATTGCCGATGCACAGTATTCGATGTTTAGATGACAATCAAATTTCTTCAATAAGTATGGGTTGTGTGGCACGACCATCCGATTGTCGACGTAGCGGACTCTCCCTTTCACCTTTCCATGGTACGCATACATCTTGCCTGAGTTATCTCTTCTTCTGTATTTTGGAAATCCCTCTCCGGTCATGTCGGTTTCTTCACAAAACTGTTTAGGGAAATTCTTCGAACAAGTTTTCTTTTCCGTATCCCAGCAAAGAAGACCGTCTGTATGGGGTCCATGCATCATATGGCGAAGTTGGTAGTAACGAAGAGAGGGGTCTTCGTCGGATAGTTCTGCAGTGATGAACCTATCTATTTCTTCTGGTGTCACTAATTTGCAGTCCGTTCTCAGAGCAGCCAGGATGTGCGCATGGGGTAGTCCACGTTTCTGGAACTCGATGGTGTAGACGTATGCTACTATCGGTCCTAATACTTGTCGCTCAACTAAATCTTGAATGAGTTCATTCACCTTGCTCTGGAAGATGTTCGTCACGATCGTCGGAATGTCGTTGGCAGTCGTCCCTTTAGTGAAGTGCTGATCCAAGGTCTTCGTTATTTCAGGCCACTTGGGATTGCAGGTCATCGTGATGAAGAAATCCGGTCTTCCGACTTTACGGCAAATCGCCATGGCATCCTGGTATAGTTGCTGTAAACACCTTGGAGATCCAATGTACGTAGCAGGCAAAATTACAGCTGTGCCGAGACGCACTTCAGTGGCCGTGTTCAAATCGTTGTTTTCTACGTGGTCGACTAACCCTTGGTAGCATTCCATGCGCAGAGATTGTTGGTTGTGACGGATGAAGTCCAAGCGTTGCCGTTCCACCATCACGTAGCAGTTGATGACATACTGCTGCGTCAATCTTCCAGCCTTCAGCAAGGGATTGAAAGCTCCACCGGGGCGTAAAGCCAGTCGATGTCCATAATACTGCACAGGGGTTATTTTCTTTCCTTTCTCGGTGCTCATGTTGTAGGTCCATCCAAAATCACCGTGAGGGAATAAAAGAGGGAACGTCATCGGATCAGCATGCTGAGATGTCTGCTGCATGATAGTTGTCTCGCGTCCATCTTCCTGCTTTGGATAAACTTTCAAATCTGCACAAGGGACACATCCATCTTTGGACTCGATTATCATGGCCACTTCTGAAGTTGTCGGTTTGTTGTATCTACGCTTGTCATCAAAGGCATATTTCACGAAACACAGCTGAAATTCCTCTCCCGAAACTGTCATCTCGTGCAGCATTCTGTACTTCTGTGCGTACGGGTTGATTTCGCGCAGCAAGTTTTCAAGTCGGATATTCAATGCAGGGTTTTCTAAATCCACCCTCATCTTCGCTGCTTCTTCCACATTGTCGTATATGTAGATTTGGCCGTTTCTCGGTACATTTCCTTCCACGTTGTCCAAAGAAGTGGTAGCGTGATGATACACCTGCCCTTGGATCTTGATCAGTGGTGGACCTCTCCCATGAAAGTCTTGGAAGTGGGCTCCAAAAGTTGCGAAAGCAAACGATGAATTGTAGGCTCGGATACGTTCCCTGAACCGTTTAGACTCTTCATCTTCTGATGTAAGCAATGACTGTAAGAGGGGGGGATACTCATTCAGAGGTGGAATCCTCACTTGTCCGTTGTGGCAACACGAATTAACACTTCTTCCCTTCTGTTCAGGGAAACGAACGGCTCCACAATGTGCACACTCCACATTCATTTCTCCCATCGTGTACTTTTCAACGGTGAAATAAGCACCCATAGATATATCTCCGGCCAATTCAAAATCCTTTCTGGATTTCCTTTTCTTCTTTTCTATAGCTTCTGATGGCTCACACTTTTTTGATGTGGTTGGTTCTTCTGATATTTTCTGTTTGGAAATAAAGATGTCTATCTCTTCCTCCAATGGACTTTGATGAATGTTTAATGCTGGAACACCAGTTGAAGTCGTTGGGCATTGATAATCATACTTGTCATCAGCGAAAAATTCTTGAATGGGATTTCCTTCTTTTAATTTCTGTAAATGCAGTTTATTGGCTATTCTTGCCTTTTCTCTTCTTGCAGCCAATCGAACTATTGCATCATCCGTTGGCTTATCTTCACAGTGTATCCTACTCCTGGATGCCTCACGTTTGATCTGTAACCTTTCTTCAGGCAAGTTCTCAACCGACCTTGATGTACGTTTCTTTTCCAACCTTGCCTCATCCATGTTTGACACTTTGTCAGATGTACGTTTCTTCTCCAGCCTTGCTGCATCCGAATTCGACACCATCTGCGATGAACGTTTCTTCTCCAACCTTTCCGCATCCATGTTTGACACCTTGTCAGATGAACGTTTCTTCTCCAACCTTTCCGCATCCATGTTTGACACCTTGTCAGATGAACGTTTCTTCTCCAACCTTTCCGCATCCATGTTTAACACCTTGTCAGATGTACGTTTCTTCTCCAGCCTTGCTGCATCCAAATTTGACACCATCTGAAATGAACGTTTCTTCTCCAACCTTTCCGCATCCATGTTTGACACCTTGTCAGATGAACGTTTCTTCTCCAACCTTTCCGCATCCATGTTTGGCACCTTGTCAGATGAACGTTTCTTCTCCAACCTTTCCGCATCCATGTTTGGCACCTTGTCAGATGAACGTTTCTTCTCCAACCTTTCCGCATCCATGTTTGACACCATGTCAGATGAATGTTTCTTCTCCAACCTTTCCGCATCCATGTTTGACACCTTGTCAGATGAACGTTTCTTCTCCAGCCTTGCTGCATCCGAATTTGACACCAACTGCGATGATCGTTTCTTCTCCAACCTTTCCGCATCCATATTTGACACCTTGTCAGAAGATCGTTTCTTCTCCATTCTTTCCGCATCCATATTTGACACCTTGTCAGATGTCCGTTTCTTCTCCAACCTCTCAGAAGACATACTTGAGGACCTATTAGCAGACCTATGATCCTCCATTTTCTTTTCTTCATCTTTAGCTTTCTTTTCTTCATCTTTAACTTTATTTTCTTCTCTTAACTTCTCATCCTTCTTATTCTTTCTCCTTCTTGATTGTTTCTTTTTAGGAAGCGGCATAATGCCTTTCTCTGCGTTGATAAAAAGTGAAGGTCCAAGTTAAAGCTTAAAAATTCATGTAACTTGATACATAACTCATGAAGTGAGGAACTGAAAACAATTTCATTCGGAAATGAACATAATCCACGCGCAATTTCCGAAACAATAAATAAAACTTCACAAACTGTACAAAGTACTAATTATTCAAATTACTTATAAACAACAATAATAAAACTTTGAAATTATTTTACATTTTATCAAACTAAAATGCAAGTTCTTTTAACTTATATACAGTACCCTACAGTAATACAGTACCCGGACACCAAGGTGTAATACTTCAAATGAAAAAAATACATGATTTAATTACAAATGATTGACTTCCATGTGTTGCAGTCTGGTTATTGCTCTTTCAGTTCTCTCATACAGTTCCCATTGCAGTTCGATCATACTCTCTACAATATTTCGGTACACCGTTTTGGAATTCTGTGTCAATTTTTGGTTTAAGAATATTGCTATCTGAGGGAAGGATTTTGACTGGTCCCCACTTCATTAAATGATGCGTTAACATATCTCAAAAAAGTTTTTTTGGGGGTTTGGTTTGTGACTCTGAAAATGCTAGAGAAGAAATTTTACATCCATTTTGATCCCCTTGCTTGACAGAGGCTCCAACATGGCAGGAAGCATTGTCTTCCTGGAAGTAACATTCTACATTTTATGAAATTGTCCGAGGAGGGAAAGAATATAATTGTCCAAAATGTTCACTCTGGAATCAGTGTTTAATTTACCACTAACAAAGATGGAGGGTTCCACGAAAAACCCCCCCCGAACGAAATTATGCCATTCCGAATTTGACGATTGGTGCAATGCATTTGATTTTGGTATTACAGGCCCCAAGAAAGTCTGCATTCTCTTTTGGATGAAGTGAAGCTATGTCTGGTTTGTTTTCGCAACAAAACCTAGGACAAAATCTAGGCCTTCCTTTTCACAAATTATTATCGTGGAACAAACCCTTAATGTCTTATACTAATTTTGGATTATATGGAAGGATTTTTTGTAGTTTTTACGATTTTCACGCTTTAGGACATGCTGATTCCGTTCGGTCATTTTACAGAGACCAACAAAATGTGCAATTCGTGTCCCAGCTATCGTCGTATTCCTATAGTTCCCTATAACATCAAAAATAGAGCTTGACTTTGATAACCCTCCTGAAATTGAGGGAATATACTCTAAAGCAGGGGTCCCCAACCCTATGCCCGCGGGCACCATGGCGCCCGTCGATTGGTCTAGGTGCGCCCGCTGCTTGTGCCCAACGATAAAATATTTTACCACTATCCCATAAAATTCTAGAAATGAAGAAGCAACATACATTTCAGAATTTATTCAAGTAAGGCGAGAATAGAAATTTTGGATCTTCAGAATGACATTATCCTCAAAACTATTATCAGATGATATGAGAAATTCTGGAATATAGTTGATAGAAATAAATTTCCATTCTTAAAAAGTGCAGCATATAAAATAGTTTTTTGGTTCCACACACTTATGTGAATCATTTTCGACAATGAATATAATAAAATAAAAATATATAGATCACGAAGTACAGATGAACACCTGGACGATAGCTTGCGGGCAAGAATTTCATCATAATCTCCCAATTACGAAGCGCTGGCCAGTGAAATGCAATGCATTTTACATATTTTAAAATAATTTTTATACTTCGTATGTTTTGCTAGCAATTTAGTAATAATTTATTTTAATACTAATTATATTCATTATGTTAAATTAATTTTTAAAATGAAATTTTTGTGCATTATATGTAGTGTGTATTAATAAATATGTCCACCAACTATAAATTTATCTTGAAAAAATAAATGGTGCCCCCTATTCGACCGATATTCTGGTATGTGCTCTTAGGTACAAAAAGGTTGGGGACCCCTGCTCTAAAGTGACCACTTCCTACATCACTTCTTTCAAAAAGGCCCCAACTTTATTTCTTTTCTAAATATCGTCACGATTTCTCTCAGAACTGACGAAAGAACCTTACCAGGTCACATGTAAGCATATTGGGATGCAAAAAATTGAAGTACAGTTGGATTTTATGCAAATTATTTGGTGTACGGTTCATTACTGTAGGGTAGTGCATATAATGCGAAACTCGTACTATATAGTCATATTCTAATCATTCAGTTTTAAAATATTTATATAAATCAATTATTCTGATAATATATTACGGTACTCTACTACTAATTATGTTGTTCAATATTCAACATTCGTTGTTACTTTGGTACAGAGAAGATCTGGAACACCCTCACTGAGTATTCAGATCAGCAGTCTGGAAATTGGACCGGTGCGAAGCTGCATGATTCAGAAGTGTACAATGCAAATCCCTACCGACTGCGGTACTTATATTTTGATCCAATTAGAACACTATTTTTAGATTATGAAAAATGAAACAGAGTTTATAAACAAAAACATGGGTTTTCAACGTGATTTCATCCTTTGAAAGATGTTTTTATTCTTTGTTTCATTAAAAATTCGAATAAGAATATTTTGCATTATAAATTGCTTTTAAACAAGAATAATAATTTAGAATTTTAATAGAGGTTTTTAATGTTATCATTCACATTTATTCATCTTTTAAAAAGTATTTCACCAGCTTACTTTCATAATTATATTTATAAGTCAAACACAAGGGTGTTTCAAAAGTCAGTCATTATTTAGAACTAACGTGTCCTAGGGTTATGGAAGTAAGGTCTACCCATAAGTAATCCATTGAGATGACTTACAGCATCCCCAGCGGAGAAATAAAAAAGCTTAAAAAATTAAACAAACTAAAGGAGAAAGGGTAAAAACATCTGAGAGTATTGTTGCAAAGTTTATGAAAAACTCACTGACAAAAAAATCATGAAAATATCGTAAATATTCGCGGAGATATAAGCAAGTGAAAATAAAACTTTTTCAGGCTGAGAAAAGTTCGCCAATTTGTAAGTGTTTCTGTGTTATTACGTAGTTTAGTGGTTTGAAGACAAAACAATATAAAAGACATATACAGGGTGTTTCAAAATTGCGTTGCACGGCTTTTATTCCGAACCAGCACCTCCTAGGATCATGGAAGTAGGGTCTACTCCTTGGTAAGTAGCCCTGGAGAATCTATTGAGAGGACTTACAGCGCCCCTAGCGGCGAAATTAAAAAGTTAAGAAAATTAATTTAAAAACTAAAGGAGATAGATTAAAAATCTCAATGATAGTATTGTTGCCAACTTCAAGAAGAACTCATTGAAAAAAATTTGATCAAAATATCTTGAATATTCGCTGAGATATTAGCATGTGAAAATAGCACTTTTTCAGGGGTCAAAAAGTAAAAAGTTCGCATATTTGCAAATTTTTCAGTGAAATTGTGTAGTTTTGTGTTTTTTTAGATTAAAGAACACAAAATTTAATCAAAAAATCAAAAAAATTTGCAAATATGCCAACTTTTTACTTTTTGACCCCTGAAAAAGTACTATTTTCACATGCTAATATCTCCGCGAATATTCAAGATATTTTGGTCAAATTTTTTTCAGTGAGTTCTTCTTGACGTTGGCAACAATACTCTCACTGAGGGTTTTGCTCTATCTCCTTTAGTTTTTAAATTAATTTTTTAACTTTTTAATTTCGCCGCTAGGGGCGCTGTAAGTCCTATCAATGGATTCTCCAGGGTCACTTACCTAGGGGTATACCTTACTTCCATGACCCTAGGAGGCGTTGGTTCGGAATAATAGTTCAATATAGTTTTAGTATTTTATAGTTATTTTTTTTAATATTTATATATATATATATATATATATATATATATAGGGGAGAGTGTTGTACCTACGGACGGTTGTACCTTCAGCCACATCATTTTAAAATTATCTTTTATTTTATATATTTTTAAATTTATCTTTTATAGAACTTTGAATGCAAAAACACCTCATGTTGTACCTTCGGACACCATAAGTGTTGTACCTACGGACACGTTCTTGTGGGTGTCTGTAGCTAATCGGCGTTTTAGAATCAGGTTTCATTTAACTAAATACATTTTAATAAATGTTCAATTAATTCTAAATGGTAATCTATTTGTCAGCGATTATTTTCAAGTGAATTTTAGATGAAAAATCAAATATTTTGTGATCTTAACTACTTTTTTAAATTTATGATTCTACTTGGAATTTAATGTAAAATATGGTGTAAAATCCTAAGAACCCTATCGCATTTAAGTGTGATGATTAACAAAACTTGAAATTTCCACTGAAGAAGATTTACCACCAAATTATTATTGTTATTACCACCAAATGCTTGCACAACTAAGTGTTGATCGAATTGTTTTTTTTGGGGGGGATCAGTGAAGTTGTCAGATCAATCAGCATGATTGATGAAACTATTATCTTAAATTCTGATCTGAAAATACCATGTGATTTTTGTGTTTTTGGTAAAAAATCAAGACTTTTATCATTCAACTTCGTTTTAATGATCATTTACGATCTAAAACTACATTACTTTAAAAAATCTATTTTAAATTTTAAAAAGGCTTGAAATAGGTTATTAAAAGGTAATGCATCAATACAAATATTAATTCTTAGCTTTTTTCAACTAAAATTTCCCTTTTTAAGGGTGTCCACAGGTACAACTGGGTCTGTCCATAGGTACAACAGGTTGTTGTACCTTTGGACACAAATTTTTCCATGTTATTATAAATGATTAAAAATCCAATTTTCAAGATTTTGGCTAGTAAAAAATATCTCTGTACTCAAAAAGGTTAGGACCATATAGGTTGGGCACTTTAAATGGTCAAAATGTGATTTTACCTGTCTTAGAAAAATCCAAACGTGATTTTTGTCCAGAGGTACAACACTCTCCCCTATATATATATATATACAGGGTGTCCCACGAGAAGTGGCCCAACCCCTTTAACTTTTGAACCCCTACAGATATAGTCATGAAAGTGGGGTCTAGGTATAGTAAATTGGCCATGCCCTATCCGATGAGACAACTTTCAACGCCCTCTAGCGGAAACTTTAGGAGTTATAATTTTTATTTTAAAAACTATTTGAGGTATGTGTAAAAAGTCATATACTAAGTTGTAGAGCATCATCGATTTAGTAGGAAAAGACACCTTAAGCAGAAAATTATCTTGAATAAAATCCCTAAAACGCACGCTCAAATAGGTTGAATTTACGTAGATTTTACGTCTTAAAACGCTCCTCACGAGGTGAAAATGAGAAATATTCAATTTAATGAACTAAGAATACTTTTAGTCATTTACTTAAATCATAAAAAAAATTTCTCATTTTCGCCTCGTGAGGAGCGTCTTAAGACTTAAAAACTACGTAAATTCAACCTAATTGAGCTTGCGTTTTACGGGGTTTGTTCCAGATATTTTTCTGCTTAAGATGTCTTTTCCTACTAAATCGATGATGCTCTACAACTTAGTAATTGACTTTTTTCACATACCTCAAATAGTTTTTAAAATAAAAATTATAACTCCTAAAGTTTCCTCTAGAGGGCGTTGAAAGTTGTCTCATCGGATAGGTCATGGCCACTTTACTATACCTAGACCCCACTTTCATGACTATATCTTTAGGGGTTCAAAAGTTAAAGGGGTTGGGCCACTTCTCGTGGGACACCCTGTATATACAACTTCCTAATATCTCCTCGAATATTCACGATATTTTCATGAAATTTTTTAGTGACAATACTATCATAGATGTTTTTTCTCTACCTCTTTAAGTTTTTTTTTGTTTATTTTTAAAAATTTTAAAATATTTAAGTCATCTCAATAAAATTTCCATGCTCCCTTACCTAGAGGTAGACCTTACTTCCATGACCCTAGGATACGTTAGTTCCTAATAAAAGCCGTAAAACGGCCTTTTGAAACACTTTGTGGAATATCAATTTAGCAATCAAGGTTGTTAAACACAAGAAGGAACATTAGTTTATGAGCTATGGATAAATGATAAAAGATAAATATATTTCCCACTGCAAATAGCTAAAAAATAGGAATTGCCATTTTATTATTGCATCCCCAAGTAATTCTAGCGTAATTAATTTTCCCTAGCAAATCATTATTTTTTATAAAAAAAACTATATTAAAAAATAAGAAAATGAGTGCTATAACAAAAATTAATAAAAAAACCCCATTTTTTTTGTTTGTATTCTCTGAAATATGGGATCCACAATTATCGAGAAATAATGTTCTGATTGGTACAAAATATGGGTACCACCGCCCCCGGTAGCGATTTGCATGTATATTTCTGAATCATATGCGTTCGAAGCTAGCTAATACCACGAAACCATCTTAAATGAACTGAGTCTCGGAAGCATAATAACGATATTGAAGAGATGACAAACATAAGAGTGTCTCAGTAATTTCCTTCAATAAAGTTTTGTTTTTCATCGTTCAACGAAATTTGAAACCTTTTATATTCCATCTGTAATTTAATAGAAATAACTGATTTAGGGAAAACCCACCAATAAAAGACCCGTTGAACATAATTTAATATGAACTAATTAGTGATATCACTTATTATTTCAATATGGAAAAATAAAATATGAATACTATGCAATACATTGCCTGGCCTTGGCACTGGTGTTGAGTAAATTTGCTTTAAATATTTTTCCTTTAATGGTTAAAATTAATATTTTTTTGAAACACAAGTAATTAGTATAATAATGTTGAGAATATTTTTTCTTAAAATGAAGAAGCAAACGATTAGGAAGAGTTAATAACAATTTGGTGAATTTCAAGTGACAAAAAATACAAAAAATGGAATGAAAGTGAGCTAGACGTGTAAAATAAATATAAACTTCGAAAATTTAAAATTTCATTCAGAATTATTAAGTTAAATCTTACCGGAAATGCTGATGAATCATGTTATTTTATTTTTAAATATTCACATAGAAAAAACGTATACGAACTTTTAATTTTAATCATCTATTATTTTATAACACACAAAATGTGAACCGGAACTTGGTACACTCAATTGGTTGGGAAACTTTTCAGTATGGGATAATACAAAGAAAATTCTGAACATCAAATATGGAGAACAAAATGGTGGAAATTATACAATAGGATAAGAAAATAATAGAAATAAAGTTGGTATATAATGAAATTTTAGTTAGAAATTATTTATTGCAACTCTTTGCCGTATACGTATTTTCAATATTAAAAACTAATTCATACTAAAACACCAATTCCTTCAAGAACACCTTTCGGAATATTCTTTGAAAAATTGAAACAATTATTTTCCATTTATTTATTATTATAAAAGATTTAGAAACTTATTAACACATTATTTAAATACACAAATGAGGTAAAATAAAATCTTATAAAAGGGAAAAAGTTACTTACAGCCTAAAACTTGGAAGATGGGAAGTACACTCCTTGCTTATGTTTAACTCATTCAAAACTAAAGAGCAGTCTAAATTTATCAAATCAAATTCTAAATTGAAAATCGTTTGCATTTATTCATATCATATGCAAACGATTTCTCGAAAAACAATTTGAATGTTTAATTAATTTTTTGTTTGAATTTGTATTCAGTTTTTTAATTAAAAAAAGAAATTGGAGAAATAATCTATAAAAGTTGGTTGGATATAAGCTTTTCTTGTTTGCTTAATTAATTAAATCCAAGAAGAACACGGGACAGCGGGTTCCCTTCCGAATATCCTTTTAGTAAAATAATTGCTAGTTTTAACTTGTATATTTTTAAAATAAGCACGTGTGTATTTTGTGAATCATCAAAAATAAAAGAAACGATTCTCGATTTTGAATTTTCAAAAATACAGAACGTCTAACTTTATATAAAAAATAAACTTATATATGTTTAAAATATGATAGTTTTACCTCGATTAGTTCTTCTTCCATAGCGAAAAAACCGATAAAACGCCAAAAATTTCGAAACTTTAAAATTTAATCACTCCAAAACTAATTCAAAATTCGAAAAAAAGGCGACGAGAGGTGCAAAACTTCATACCTAAGAGTATGTGTCTGCAAGAAATCTTATTTCTGCCTCTTGTAAATTTTTCCGTGGGCTAACTCGCAGCAGAAAAATACAAATTTGTAAATTTTATAAATTTCCGTTAATTAGTTTTTGCGTAGTGAGAGTTTATAGTGTTCAAAAATAAAATTTTCAAAATCAGCGGCGGTGACGGCGGTCACTGTTACTTGTTTTTAATATATAGGGGGCTCTGCCTCCTGCTCGCTATCGCTCACCAACCCCCTGAACTGCTTCACAGTTCTTTGAAGATCGCTTCGCGATCTTAGCGAGCAGAGCTCGCTTGTTTCATCTCAACTATCCAGTAAAACCTGAAACTTGTCTGCTTAGTTAATGATCATTTAAAATCAAAACCTTTTATCTCTTAACTTATCAATAACTTAATGCGGACCATTTCTATAAAAATATCAAAATAAAACTGTTACTAAAATATTCCTTTTTAGTTTACCAATAATTTAACCGAAATGTTTTCAAAAATATCCAGCAAGTCTACTGAATATCATCAACCATCTTAGAGAAAAAACACATGCCATTAAAAAAACTTTCAAATTTATAAAATGCACGTGTGTATCTAGTGAATCATTGGGAATAAGAAATCAGACTCTTAAAAATAATCTACTGTTTCTCTAGTGAACGACCAGAAAGGGAAGAAAAAATTGAAACTTGGTATCTTAATAATTCTAAAACTAATTCGAATTTTTGAAAAAAGGAAACGCCAATCTTTCTATAAAAAATAATTGTATGCGTGTTTAAAATATCATATTTCTACTGTGATTAGTTTTTGTATTAAAACGAAAAAACCGAAAAAGAGTAAAAAATTTCGAAACTTAAGAATTTAATTACTCCAAAAATAATTCGAAATTCGAAAAAAGGGCGACGAGGTGCAAAACTTCATACCTAAGAGTATGTGTCTGCAAAAAATCATGTTTCTGCTGAAAATAGATTTTTCTGGGGGCGAACTCGCAGCCGAAAAAAATAATTTTCGACTTTGACATTAAATAACTCCAGAACTAATTATCTAATTAATTAGGTCTGGAAACAGAAATGACCCTCATACATTTGTATACCAATGGTCAAAATATCATAATATTCCTTCAAATAGTTTTTGCGTAGTGATAGTTCAAAGTGTTAAAAAATAAAATTTTCAAAATCAGCGGCGGTGACGGCGGCGGCGGCGGTGACGGCGGCGGTGACGGTCACTGTTACTTTTTTTTAATATAGAGAGATACACTTTATAAATGAGAAAATCTTTCAAAAAGTTGACATACCCATCGGGTACAATGTTTAAAAATTGTATCTTAGTCAAACAGCTGAAAATTCAATGAATTTTCTGGTTTTTCGTTTTTTTGAAATTTTACGTTGTGTATGTAATTAAATTAATTTAGGCTAGTTAAAACAGATATTGTTCATTTATTTATTAACTCGGAGCTCGGAGGGGATGATTACGCCTATTAAGAAAACTTCCAGGGAAATCGTCCTTTTTTATGAAAAAAAATGATAACCTTGTAGATAAAGCGAGTAATTTTGATTCAATTGACTAATTAAATGAAGAGAAAACGTTTCTAGAAACTTATTTCAAACTGTAAGTAAACACCTACTGAAATTGGCGCTTTTGACTACTGTATCATCACATCACACAGGCTCTCAATAACCAGTTTTAATTTTTTCAGATTTTTTAAAACACTAATTAATTTGCATCCTCATTTAAAAGTTCCAAAGGAGGAAAACCGGGCGTGACGTAATAGCTGCCGATGAGCTATAGCTATACTAATATCAAAGGAGCCGCCGCTTGCTCGAACTATTTTCCATCTCTGCTTCCGAATAGAGAGCCTGATGTATAGTCCACTGAAAATAGCGAAAAAAAGGGCCGAACCTCGGACAAATTGCAATAAAAGGTTTCTCAACGGTTTTCACTTAGGAATGACCTCAATAACAACATACTAAAAATCGGCCAAAATCGGACGGGCGGAAATTTAAATTTTTTTCAATTTTTAAAAAATGGCTGAAAAAAATTTCAAAAAATCAAATTATAAAACTAGAGACTTATGATACATTTTTATAGGCTATTTTTCAGTGCTGAATATGAATATACCATTTAAATTATAAAAAATTAAAATTTCAATTTTTAAAAATTAATTCAAAATTTGGAATGTCGAAAAAATTAAAACATCGCTCAAAACCACAAAATTGCAAAAGAAATAATTTAAACGGTTTTCAATTAGAAATTACTTAAATAATAACATACTAAAAATGGAAGAAAATCGGACAATAAAAAGTTTAATTTTTTTCAAATTTTCAATTTTTTTGGCCTCAAAAATCGACCTTTTTAAAAATTCGTGTTAAAAACGTTTGAGACATTTACCAAGGTCATTTTCCATGGATGTTGTAGGTATATACCTCTATAACATAAAAGACCCACAATTGGTGATTAAATCAATAGTTAATTAATTAATTTATAAAAATTAACGTTAAAAATACAGGTAAATTCTTTCAATCACGAGCGTAGATAACGCCTCACGGAGTTATCTACGCTAGTTACTTAGCAGGTTCCGACCACAGAGTACTAGAACAGAGAGTCCGTCGCCATAGGCGCTAATGGAAATCGAAACGTTGGATGGGTTGGGTGGCGCTGCGATCGCATAACGTCACGAGAGGCGGGACGGAAAAGCCTGATTGGTTGAGAAAAACTTTTTCCTTCTCCTTCGAAATAGGAGATTGCGTGACAGCCAATCACAGGTTTGATCTCTCTGTCAATCATTTATAGTTCCTCGTGGCGCCCTCAAACCCATACAACTTTTGAATATATCGTGTTGGACCCTCTGTTAGGATTTTTCTCTGTGGTTCCGACGCTTTACTAGGGCTTTTCTTCCATTCGCAGTGGACAATCTTAAGCCATATTCAGATTTATTTTTATTACATCGGGCACTATTAGATTTCATTATATTGAGCCCTATTAAAATTTCTTACTTTTTTTTAACCATATTCAGAACTGAAATATTGGATTTCAGGCCGTGACTCGGGAACTCTTGTCTGCCATATTGATTCGAAATTTGAATCTAGGCGGATTGATTTTTTTTTCATTTCTTGTGGGCCGTTAAATAATTCCACAAACACTAGAAAATATATTTATCATCAAAAAACGTTTTATCTCATCAATATATTATGAAAGTAACAGAAATCTAGTACTATAATAAAATATATAATTATCTGCAAGTGTGCGCTCATGGTGCCATCTTTCGCCCTTTCTAATAAGTAATTATAGGTACACTAGTAATACAAAAAGCCGCTAACACTATAGATGTCTATTACTAATAGCGCTCTCAAGATATGGCGTTTTTGGTTCAAATAATGATCAAAATATGAAAAATAAGTTGTGAATCCCCCAAACATTTCGTTTTAACTACAGCACTAAGAAAAATCACGCCGCTCACTCCAGTCACGTCTAGAAAAACTGCTTTCCAAAGACTGCGCTTTGTGACTCACGTCTCCTGCTTGAACCACGCCACTCACTCTGCGCCGTAACGTGCGCTGTCGCATTCAGATTCACAGCTTGCAGAATTTCTCCGTGAGTCGCTCTGCCTCGCGCACCTAGCCTGCTTCTCAACTAACGGCCGGCCTAAGCGAGTTGTCGTCTCTCTCTCGTATATAGGCTCTCTACTTCCGAACGATGACGTGTTCTGCAACCCTGACGTAATGAGCTGAGCTACGGCGCATGTAGCGTTTATTTATTTAATAATTAACTAACGATCGAATTTGAAACATTTCTTCACCGATGATTTTCTTTTATGAGAATCTGTTAGGAAAAATTAAATTTGAAAAAGTTTTTAAAACAAGCATTCGCCATAAGGGTGTTTTTTAAAATTAATTACTATATGAATATTTTAAGCATAATTTTAGAAAATATCTAAAGCAGTGTTTCCCAACGCACATACAGGTATTTCCACAATCTAGCCGGACTAAAGTCCAAAAATCAGAACTGCAATAATGGGTCTAGAACACGTATCTGTTCACGTATCTCGTACACGTATCTGTTCTCGACACTCTTAAAAATCATCATCTTTGAAGCTATTTTTTTATGTTTTCTGGTTTATCTTACAATTTGAAAGTGATGGATTTTAATAAAACAGGTAAGAGGCTTATCATCTTTGTATAACATGTTAGTATTAACTAATTAAGGCGATTGTTTTTGGACTAATATATATTAACCAGTTTTTTTATCTGAATAAATTAAATTACTATCTTAGCTCAAGTTTTTGTTCACGAATAGGGATAGATCGGGCTATTATTTTGATGAGGGATTATTCTGTGGATATTTATCTTTAAAAATATAATGCAAACATGTCCGGATACGTCCGGATAGTTGTAAATTTTGAGTAAACAAGATGTCAATCCATAGAATGTAAAAACTGAATATTTTGTTAAGTGACTTCTTCATTGTCTGTGCTTGTTTTAGGTTCACAAGGTGGGTAAGGAGTAAGAATTGTGACTCGAAGATACTTATTCGACCACATGAAAAACGAAAATTTGCCCAATTTAAACGCCAAATTGGACTTTTTGAGAGACCATGAATGTGAATTTCAAAAAATATTTTAATTTTATAATTTTATGAATAAATGTTTAAAAACATATTGAATTGTCTTATTTGAACTAGTTGGAATCTAATTAGATACAAAAATAATTTTGTCCGGCTAGATTGTGCAAATACCAGTATGTGCAACGTGGGGCGCACGCCCCACCGGGGGGCAATATCTTTTTCTGGGGGGCAATTTGAAAATTTTCAACCAAATTGCCCCCTAGGTGGAGCCAATCCAGGGGGAAAATTTAAAAAAAAACTTTTTAAAAAGAAGTTTATCAAAATCTGATCCTATTATCCTATCTGAGAATGTATGTCTGAAATCTGGACCAGTATGTATCAAAACCAAGTTGAAACCCTGTTTTTAGAGTATAATTTCCAAACCTTTTCTGGGGGGGATGACCCAAGATCTCTTTGTTTTTAGAACGCTTATATTTGAAACTTTTTTACATTAGGTTCATCAAAATGCAAATCTTACCTAAAAATTTATATCCAAAATTTCCCCCAACTAGGGATACCAAACTAGTTAAAAACCT
This sequence comes from Tetragnatha versicolor, assembly GCA_024610705.1. Lineage (NCBI taxonomy): Eukaryota > Metazoa > Arthropoda > Arachnida > Araneae > Tetragnathidae > Tetragnatha > Tetragnatha versicolor. The sequence continues at coordinate 34,483,227 of JANDEH010000001.1, read as the reverse complement.
GTTTCCGAGAGTCAAATTTCCGAAACTTAATTACTCATAACTTGATTTAGTTCATAAGCGTACAAATTCTACCTAAAAATGTTCTGCAAAGCTTCATTAGACTTATTAAATATACATAGGAGGGAGGGAGGGGCTAAGAAATAATTTTGACTCCCTCTCAAAATATATTTCTATATATGCCACTGAGACCAGGGGGAATTTAGAAAGGCTTTGGTGGGGCATGGGCCGAAAAAGGTTGGGAAACACTGATCTAAACAAACTAACCAAATATAAGTTACTATTTTTAAAATAATTATATTGAATGTATTAGAATTTTCCTCAAAAATCATTTAAATTTAACTGCGTTGATACTGGTTGATACTATCTTAATTGCATTGCAAGCATATTTTAAATCCGGATAAAAACTGGAAATTCAAGGAACAAAATTCTTAGTGAGCGACTGCTAGCTCTTTTTCCCTATAAATTAGTAAAAATGAAAACTTTGTTGAATTTCTTTAAGAAGCGAGCAAATTTTCTTTATAAAATACACTAAAGACTGTTATAGGATTTATTAATTAAACACTGCTTATAATGAGAAAAAATTATTTATTTTTATTTGGAAATAATAGCAACAAACTTTCTATGGTATAGAAACTATAAACAAACTTTCAAGGATGATCCCTGAAAGTTTGTTACACCATTTCAGATACACCCTGCATAAGGGACAATGTTAAGAAAAGTATGGATGTTAATTGGTATGGTTAAATTTTAAATTGATTTGTTAAAAAAATGTATAGCACATTTATTTTAACTGTTATACAGGGTGTATCTGAAATGTGAAATGGTGCAACAAACTTTCAGGGATGATAGTACTCATCAAGACGAGTCAGAATCACATAGGAATTGGGTGTCCCAGACCAAATCCCAGGGAGTTAAAAACAGAGCGACACCCAAAAAAAATCATTCAAAAATTAAATTTGTAGGAGAACTACTATTGGTAAAAATTTAATTATGGTCTCAAAAATTGTGGTTTAATATGATCTTTAAAATTATTTCAAAATTCTTCACTTTAAAATTTGTTTTATTGTGAAAAAAGTTAAAAAACCACAAAAAAATGTGAAAACTCTGCCAAAACCTTATTTTGTATTTCGAAATCCTTTCTTTTGATTTGATAATTAATCTGAAAGATCATAGTTGAAAACCCTTAAGTCCAAAGTTTCACGTAAATACAATCAATATTGAAGGCTTGAGATCCTGTTAAAGTTTGTTGTTTGCGTGCGCAAGCAGCTGTTCTGGAAACAGCTCTAGAAAACTGTTTGCGCACTCAAAAAACAAACTTTAACAGGTTTCACCCCTTAGAACTCATTTGCGACCCCCCTTTCTATACCAATTCTTGTTCGTCTTGAGTACTATCATCCCTGAAAGTTTGTTACACCATTTCAGATACACCCTGTATAAATTATACCTCTATCATCGTTGATCGACCCCCTGAACCCTTTATGTCCCGACGGCCGACGGGACTTGTAAGTCCCACTTCCCAATATTCCCAATTTTCATCATGTAAGGTTAAATTTAGTTTACTTATAGTTGCAGTTAGGGGCCATTCATTAATTACGTAAGGATTATTTTGGCAATTTTGACCCCCCCCTACCCCCATGTAAGGGTAAATAAGATTTTTCAAACCCCCTTCCCCCTATTCTTACGTAAGATTCCATTTCATTTTTCAAAATAATAAAATATTAGAAAAGGATCATTTACACTAAAACTCTCAGTTTGACGTTTTATTTTTTTAACTTAATGCTACTCCAATAAAAAAGATACATCTGACATACCTTCACTTTTTAAATTTAATTTTTTCGATAATATACCGAGATCGTCAGCCTTTTAAAGTTTTTCTGGGGATATTCAATAGTAATTTGATTAGAATAATGGAAATTTGTTTACATTAACTTAGAAAATCTTACGTAAGAATAGGTTTGACCCCCCAAGTAAGGGTATGTAGATTTTTTTCCAACCCCCCTCCCCCTCGGGACCCTTACGTAATTAATGAATGGCCCCTTACGTATACTTGACGTATTTTGGATGAGGAAAATAATTTGGAACATAAAGGGTTAAACTACTGTAACTAACTAACTACCCATAACTTCAAAATTTAATGTTACAGGACAGGGTTACAACTTTCCCCTTTATCAATTAAATTTGCTTGTTTTGAAGGACAAGCACTCCCCGTTTTTAAGAACAAAGCATCTGTAACTACCTTTAAACTAATATTTGAAGAATATCTTGAAAAAGAATCGAGTGGAATCACACTTTGGCATTTATTTGCACAAGAAAATATAAGAAAAAAAAGATTTACTATTCTATTAGGCCTAGTTTGTCCACAAACCACAAATTCAATACAGAGCCCAAACCTTTAACTCATTGAGCTTCATAGACCCCCTTTGAAGGCTTCATTGACCCCTGGGGTTCGCGATATTGACCACTTCGGAAATCTCCGAATTAAATAAACCTCTTTCTTTACCCATAGAAGAATTAGAAATAAAGAATAGTTGAACTAGAAGTATAGTTGCAGGCAAAGCCGCGTAGCCCCAAAAGAAAAAATGGATACGGAATATTTTTCGAAGTGTATATTGGGACGGCCAAAACGGCCAGTGGCGCATGCGCTGTAGGTCTCGTGATTACGTAGCAGTCTCGGCGCTTAGTGATGGAACCAATGGAACGCCGAGCCGTGGAAATTAGAGTAGAGTTTAGTTGAAAAAAGGCCGTCCAAATATACAGTGCCATAATTTTTTGCTGCTTTCTGCAATCTGCATAGTTCTATTATAAAAAAAGGATTTGAACTGAACTCAGATTGGAGAAACACCGTCTACCGCCCTGAAATATTTTGACGGTCCCCTTAAATATTCGGGCCATCCCCGTAAACCATTTATAGTTTTAAAAAAACCAAGGTAAAAGTCCTCCAAAGATTTTTCTCTAACCACAGCAAAAACTTGAGGAATATGCTCCCAAATATTTCCTCATTTCCTCTCTTAGTTACGCCCTTGGTTACAGGCACAAACATAGTTTTCTCTTTTCATAAGAGTGAAAAAAACCTTTCAGGGCTCTTTTCATCTTTAGCTGAAAAAACATTTAATACTTTAAAAAATCACGTGAAATTCCCCAAAGAAGTTACATCTGCTCATTGCTAATTATCTTAACGAATTTTAAACAATTATTTCTTAGTGGTTTTAATATGATGGAAACGTTGGCATGTAGACTTAAAAGAAAAAACTATGCACAAAGCTTTCTTAATAGATGATTCATCAATCATCATTCATCTGCTTAGAGCAGCGGTTCTCAAACTGTGCTCCGCAAAGAAATTTTAAATAAATACGTGGATAATTTCTAATTTGCGTTAATCTGAAATTTATATAAATAACTTTCTGCTATGCCCTATTGTACTTGAAACTTTATTATTGACAATTTTTATAATAAGTTCTTTAAAATTAAAATCCTACCTAAAAATGAATGTCCAAAATTTGGACAATGTTACCTAAAACGAGTTAAAAAAACTGTTTTTAAGGATTACACTTCACAAAATCTTCTGGGTAGGAAGGACCCCCAGACCCTTCTATTGTACTTGGATCTTAATTCGTCACAATTTTTCTAACAAATAAATTATCTTAGATGAAAATTATACCTAAAAATGTTTTTAAAAGCTACGTTAAACTGTTAAATATGCATGGGAGGGGATGAGGAATAATTTTGGACCCCTCCCGAAATAAATTTCTATATACACTACTTAGAGTAATTGCAGTTTTGGAACCGAGTAGAAAAAAATAATTAAAAGATTAGATAAATATAATATTTGCATCATAGATTGAATTAATGTCTTCTTATTGTAATATAGTTACTTTTTTTCTATTACTTGTACCATTGAAGAAAATGTATTGTTTCCCCAACGTGGGGCGCACGCCCCACCGGAGCACAATTTAAAAATTTTCAACCAAATTTCTCATCCAGGTGGGAAAAATTGCAACAGTTTTCTGGGGGAACCTAACTTATAAAAGCACTCGTAAGTATGTACCTCAAAAAATTTTGAGTCCCCCCCGAAACTAAAGTCTGGTTACGGCTCCGCAAGGATCTCATTAACATTGTTATGATTACTCTGCAATTATGGATTTCTTAATCTTTAAATTACATGAAAAGTTATTTCATTAAAATTATTTCGTGTTTTAAATTTAGTTCTCTGTTTTGTGTTTTTATGCTTTGTTTAGTTCTCTTGTTTTTTTTTGGGGGGGGGCATGGAAAATTTAGGAAGGTTCTGGTAGGGCGTGGACCGAAAAAGGTTGGGAAACACTGGACTAGACTAGTATAGTACTATCTATTTTAATAAATATTGCTTGTTTTTTATCGCAAAATATAAGTGTTTTTTTTATTTCGCAGATTTAAGAGTGAATTTTTACTTCTTAAATCCTAATTTTAAATTTCCGGTTCATATTTTAAGGTAGTCAGTCTTACCTTTGTGTGAAAACAGTTCCATTGGAATTAGGAAATACTCCAACGTTCTGAAACGTACAACGATAAAAAAGTTCGTATTACTAGGGAGTGCATGGGTATTGTAATATATTTATTAAATAAGTAAAAAATTGAATTACTGTAAATTTTTTAAGAAGAAATATAGGAGTGGTCTGGTCCTACTTAAGTAACAATTTCTTAAGCTGCCTTTTCTGCCATTCTTTCTAGTATTAGATAGAAAATTTTATGTACATACTGGTAAGGAATGTTTCTTAGAGATAATTATTAAATCAATCCCCCGGAGAAATAATAAATAAATAAAATATTGTTAAATTGAATTAAATATATTATTCAGTTTCACCATGTTTAATACATTTTTTCAATTTTAATACAATGTTTAACGATGAATGATTTTTGTTTAGCATTTATCATTAATTAAATTTTTTAAATTGATTTTATAAGAAAAAATCTAAGATTTATTGAAGCATTTTAGATTTGAAATAAAAGTAACGATCGGTCTGCACTATCAGCTACGAAAAAAGTTTAAAATTACTTAAGATTCTCCTTCGTCGGTAGAAAAATCGAAACCCAGCTGAAAATATTCATTCACCCACATGGCGATTTTTGACATTTGAACAACGTGGGGAACATTTTTGGCGAGTATGCTGCGACTTAAATTTCGAAAACAATTTGGCGAATTTCGAAGATTCGCGCTCATCGCATAGGAGAAGAGTGGGGAAAGCGGTCCAGTCGGTTCAGTTTCTCCCATCATGCCCTGCGCGCAAGCCATGTTTTCGCGCCCAGCGCTCTCCACTTTTCGGCATTCAGCATTTGGCGTTTACAAACATGGCGGTCCCACAGGCGATCGTTCCCGTACAAGGGGCCAATGTCGTGGTTACACAACACCAATACAATCCTCATGCTACATCGATGGAAGAGTTAGGAGCGATTCAAATCGCCGTTCAATCTGATGATACAGGAGCTCCTCCAGCTAAAAAAGGCAGAGAATCGACTGGAAAATGGAAAGGATACGACAGCAAACGAGTTTTCAAGAAAGAATGGGAAGAGAGATACGGTAAGTGTGCGCCGCGCTGTTGGCGAGATCGATGTCTTTTCGGCACGGATTGTCGTTATGGCGGCCGCCCGGGCTTCAGGGCGACGCCCAGGACGCCAATCTTTAAGGTAACACTAAAATTACGCCAAATGAAGAACTTGATAGCTGAAAATGATTGTTGTCGTGTTTGGCTTCGTTGACCATTGAACAAATTCATTAAAATACATTGTTTAAAATAGTTAAGTGTTTGATAAGAACACGTATTAAAATGGCGTCTGCCTTCTGTCGTGTTAGAAATACTTGTTCACCTAAGAAAAATCATGTTAAAATGAAGTCTTCATACTTTCATCGGGATGGCCAGATAGGGATATTAAAGTATTAAATGTTACTGAATCATGTGTCTAATTAAATCTCTTGATTGTTTATGTTCTATCCATGTTAGAATAATAATTTAATGGTCGTTAGATGATTGCGTGATATATGTTAAGCCTAATAATTCAAGATTTAAAATCAAATTTTCGTTATTACAATATAATAGATGAACTGTGTTGATCATGTGTTAAATGGTTATTAATAAAATAAAATAAAAACAAATGAGTTAAACTGTTATATCCCGTAGCTTATTTGTTTACGAATAATTTTTATATTTTTACCTGGGAATCGTGCAAACTACAGATACATTCTATTTTCTAAGAATTTTTGATATCTTTTTTAACTAATAAATTTGGTATTCAACTATACTATTAATTACCAATTTATATCTCCATTATTCATATTATCTATAAATTGCGTTTTTATAATTTAATATCAATTTATTTATTTCTTTATTTTTACTCCTTTAAAATGTAAAAATATTAATCAATTATCTAAATATCCCGTAAAACTTATAATCAACCCCTTTTCAAATATATAATCAAATCATTGAATCAATAATAATTTTCCTGTAAGAAATCATTTTATAGGGGAGACCGGGGAAGGATGGGACACTTTTTCCAAGAATATTTTTTAAAAATTTAGTTTTTATTGTATAAATTTGAAACTTTCATCTTGGAACATTTTAACATGTTTAAAAAATATAACCCGCGTGATAGCAAACAAAACTTAGGATTTATGAACGAATTAAAGTAACCTCTAAAAAGTGTCCCACCCCGGGCCGGGGTGGGATGGGACATATCTTTTTAAATTAAAATTTATGATTACTTTTTAAATATATGATTAAAAACCACAAAGATGGAAGTATTTTACACATTTTAAAGATTTATTACAAAAACATCAGTCATTTTACCCTATACTATTTACTTCAAAAAATCTAACTAAGTTTAAATACAAAATAGTTAAAATTCTTCTTTAATCTAAAAAAATATGTTTTCAACTGCAATACTAATCAGTTTCAAAACAATGGTATCTAAAGAATTGTATGCAATAGCTTGTATTTAGGTATTGAGAGGAATTGGGCATGTCCCATCCCACCCCAAGTCATGGTGTCCCATCCCACTCCGGTAGCAACAGTTTTAAAAAATAGGTTCTTTCAAAAGAACTGTAGCTTTTAGGCTTAACTCAACTATATATTCATAAAGAATACATTATTCTGTTTAGAAAACAATATAAACCATTAAGAAGGCAACCAAGAATCAGATTGAAAATTCACTTTGAAAAGTGTAATTTACTTACTTTTTCTATAGTGAAACCATCTTTTTCATTCAAAAACTTGTAGGAGATTGCAACTAAAATAGTAAACAGCAACAAGTATAAAGCCATGATGGCTTTACTTGGGGGAACACTCAAAAACTAATTTTATTTATAATTTTAAGATTTATTGAAGGTGTCCCATCCTACCAGTGTCCCATCCATCCCCAGTCTCCCATCCATCCCCAGTCTCCCCTATTCTTAATTTTTATTCTCATAATTAAAATCCTAAATGTAGGTACATTGCTTTGTATCAAATCTGAGAAAAAGTAAAAATACTGTTGGTATAAGATTATAAGAGTGATGTTGATTCTGTTGAATATAGGCAGGGGTCTGTTTAGAAGAAATTTTGGTCCTTTTTCGGACCCTTCACAAAATGTGTCATTGTCCAAACGGACTTTTCACAAAGTATTTTACCTTAAAAACGGACCCTTCACAAAGTATTTTGGCCTTTAAATGTACACTATTTTTCACAATACTGAAAATTTTTGATCTTATTTTCACAAAAACAGGCTCCTGGCTGAAAAGAACTATTTTAACACTAACTAAAATTCACAAAATTATGATTATTCAATGATTCAAAATTTTGTGATTATTCACAAAATTATTATGAGATTTTCACAATTTTTACAAAACCGGACCCTTCACAAAGAGTCTGGAATGACTCCTGATAGGTTTTTAAATTATGTAGTTTTTTTTAAATTGAGCATCCCTCAAGCTCTAAAAGGCCCAATTTTTTTAAGTTTTATAGGGCACAAGTTGCTGAAGCCCATAAAAATGGATCTATTTTAATCCCCACCCTTGATTTGTTTACATCACTCCCAATTTTAAAATTTATATCCAAACACTGACATCATGCATTGCAAATCTCAAAAAAGTTGCTTTTTTCTCAAAATTTTATATTACTTAATATTGAGTATCAATAAAATTTATTTTTCAGACTTAACTAAGCTTACTTATATCAATAATAAAATTCCTTTTAAAAGAACCCTCACTGCTCATTTGAAGGGCCCAAGTTTTTTTCTACTGAAATGGTGGTGGAACAAACAAATATAAAAAATTATAATTTTTTTATACCTGCATTTGTTTGAATAGAAACTTTTTAAATGAGTTATGCAAATTTCTCTATATATTAAGAGTAAAATAACAAATCCACTCATTAAAAAAATTATAGTGACTATTAATCTAATATGCATCAGCAATTTTTTCAAAGTTCAAACACCCCCTGAGATTCAGAGTGGTTTTATGGGTCAAATGATAGTGTTTCTCTGCAAATAGGCCATTTTCATGAGAGATAATAATTAATAAATCATGTCTGAAATTTCTATTTTTTTCTGTTGCAGTAGTAAAATATTGGAAAGGTAAGGCACCTGACCTGCATTGAAAAAGAATGAGGGTCCTACTTAATAAAAATAAATGCTAATACTTTATTTTGTTAGCTAATTGCTAGAATGATTGAAAAGGAAAAATATATCTGTAAAAAGTTTCGAAATTTTTCATATTAGAAAAAGTATTTGATAGAAAAAATTATCTGCTTAGTAATAAGTCATTATTACTAGAACTGAGGAGTGGTATTTTAATTATAATAAACAAAACAGTTTCATTAATTTTGCTTAAAATTTTAATTTAACACACCTATTAATATATAAAGCAAACCATAATGTATTTTTAAAATGCAGTAAAAATTCCTAAAGAAGTTTCCTTATGAGTTAAGAAATTATTGTGGGCTTTCTTTACTCAGTATAATTGTAGAATATAATTAAGAAGGCAATATATTTTCCAAATATTCCTAGATGGGAAAATTAATAACCTTAAAAACATTTTAAAGCAATAAGTTGACTTGGTAAACTTGTGTGCGAAAACCACAGTATATAACCAACCTGGTGGGCTGCATGCAGCCCGCAGTTGAAAATCACTTCTTTAAAATTTGATTCTTAAAAAGTTACTCTCAATCTGAAAATTCCTAGATTTGGCACTTTTAGGTAACCAGCTACATGTGATGAAATCCTGCATTTCAGTTCTTCAAAATAAAAATATTTTTTTCTCACTAACATTAAAGTAAGATTGATTTTGTTTGTCAATATCCTTCTGGAACTGGAGATAAATTTTCGAAAATTACCGGAATCTTATAAACTGTATCTAAGGGTTAAAAACAGATTTATAATTGAAATACGTATAATAATGCACAGAAACTTTTAATTTGATGTTATAATATACATTCACCTATGATCCCCATTTCATATTCAAAATTCGGAAAAACAAAAAGGAATTTTGATCAGTCCAGAGTGTCTGTAATTTCTGCACAGATAAAGACATTTTGGCCTCCTGCATGTATAGGCCAGCTTTACAGTAACAGTTGTGCAGGCCTGCTTAGACGCTTAGATTATTGCTCAATGCGAAATTAATTTCCATCAATAATTTAATATAGTTGTATATTTCTTTTGCAGCATGGGTTTCTGCTGTTCCTGAGGATCCTACTCTTGCATATTGCAAAATATGTGGAAAAAAGATTCGGGCTCACAAGGGTGATATCGAGAAACATCAAAAGACCAAGAGACATCTCAAAAAGCAGACTACTTCTGACATTTTAGCAGACTTGATACCTATTTCTTGTGGTGAGTTCTTGAGTAACTTTTCTAATATGATTGTAGCCTGGGTAAAAATTCAGAAATTTCATTTTACATTGTTGAGATTAATATTCCAATATAATAAAAGAATAAAAAATAGCTTTCTAACTGCAGAATCAGGGTTTTAAAAGAAGTGAGGTTGGGGTAGTTGGAAGGTCAGTGTTAACTCTAACCTGTTGTCTAATGCCATGCATGTATGTTCTCTCTTTCTTCAGATCTGTTATTGATTCTAGTTATTCGTGTCTTTCTTAAAGCTTTAAAAAAATTATGCTACAAAAATTGTTTTAGTTGGAAAGAAAGTATCCTGATAAAAAATAACTAAATGAGTTATAAAAACGTATGAAAAAAATGTCCTATATCACTGGCGTCATCGTATAACCTTGTATAAAATTAGTCGGGATGGATACTGTATTCTAGATTGGTGAGTGTGTGTTTTTGTCGTTGAGAAATTACAAGGAAATTTATTTGCGAGTGTCAAGCATAGAAGTGTCAAGTCATAAAGCCAAAACGAAGGTTAAATCAATTCCACTGGGAACACCAGTAATAATCCTGTAACCCTTAGGAACGGTGAAGCTTTTTGCTTTGATTTGACACCTGCATTTAACTAAAACTTTTTTTCGCATCATCTGGATGGCCAAACCAGGAGCAAGAGAGAACTATTTTGTTATTTTTCAGTATTAAATTTTTTAGGCAATTTTTCAAAATACTTGGCCCTTACACTTAGCTGATATTTACATACTCTTTTTCATATCATGTTATGAAAAAATTCTTTTCATGTATGGGTTTTAAGGTTTTTAATTTACCTATGAGTATATTATTTGTATTTGCTTCATCTATTATTTGATTTTAATTTAATTTTACATTCACGATTTCAACCTGGTTTATGAATTACTGAATTAAATTGTTGAGGTTTTCCTTGTCACTATAGAAATACTGGATTGAAATCAAAGCATTTCTAAGTTGCTTGTGAGAGCCACTACTTATTAAGTGGTAAATGTGTAAAATGGGCATAAAATTTTGTTTTCATATTATGAATTTTGAAAATAAATTTTGTTTACTAAATATGAATGAACAGTAACATTTCTATTAACTTTTTCATATTCTTTTCACTTCTCAATACTAACTCATTAATTACTTTCCCCTGTAAGTCCAAAATATTTAGCAATGAAAATATTTTATTAAACTGTTATAATTTCTAGAGGGGGTTCCTCACCATTTGACTGATGCAGGCAATGTTTCAGCACTATCAAGCCTAGGGGGTGCAGCTTATCGTAAGTTTTCTTAAATTTTGACTCAAGGGGTCATCTATGAATTATGTCACACGAAACTCATGGTTCTGACCCCCTCGTTCTGGCACAGGTTTCAATGACCTCGTGAAGTAATTTGGAAATTGGTCTTATTTCTCTCTGCATTTTTAAAAATATTGAGTTAAACACCTCAGATCAGTGTATGTTGTATGTGATCAGTGTGTTGTCAACTCAGCGTATGTTGTGTGTAGGTTTTAGATTTAAAGTGTGTGTGATATAATTAATAGATTATTCCTAAATTAAATAATGTTAGAGATGATGAAATTTTTATTGTTTTACAGAAAAATTACATTTGGCCAGAAATTGGCAAATTTTGCTAATATGAGTTTATCCTAAATTAGGATATTTTTTGCGCCTCAGTTTCCATATCAAAATTAATAAGCCGAGACTACGTTTTTTCTTCCAAAAATTTCTTAAATTCTAAACTTGTTTGTTGATATAACAAAAATAAACTTGATAAAAAGGAATCTGAGAATATATAAAAAATAAGGTGAAGATTCTTGCCTTAGTAGATGGATGGTTTAATTACTTCTCAGTTTAAAAACTTAAAATTGAAGCATTTCTTCACTATGCTATCCATTACAGGAGGGGTGTTTTAAGCCATTTTTGCAAGATTGGTGGATCTGATTAAGGGCGATTCTCTGGGTAACGCACGGGACAATTGCAAGTAATTTTTTGGGTTATCCAAGTAACTATTAATAAAATATGGGATTAACTGTTATGTTTTGATAGTATATTAAAGCATGTATTATTCCCCAACAGCATTATTTTTTGAAGGCTTTGGTTAGCTGGAAAAAATAAAAAACTTAGGGTAACGCACGGGACATCACACGGCATCAAATAAAATAAAAACTAACTTTAGAATTTTTTTCTTGTGAAGTATGTGTTGATAGTTTAATTTTTTAGCTTTTATATCTTACAAAGGCCTATAATGTACCTATTAAATGAATTAGTTGTATCAAACAATCTCTTATCTTATAACAGAGAGATATGTTTTACTATTGTGTAGAGTAACGCATGGGACATAACGCACGGGACAAGAAATTATAAAAGTTAATTTGCAGTTAATAAACAATAAATTTACTTAAATCATCAATGTTTTATATTGATATAATAATCCAAAATATATTTTTTAATTGTTTTGTGATAATAGATCAGTGCAAGTGTATGGTGTGTGAAAATTTTTTCTTGAAACTGTCAGCATTAAAAATTGAATACAGTCCTGATTTTTGGAAAGCTAAACTCTGTGATGATGCTATAAATTCTGACTGTTGGAATGGAATGTGTGAGGTATGCAAACATGGGCAAAAGATTACACTTCCAGACATTGAGTTGGCCAAGGAAGTTACATGGAAAGAGTGGGAGAAAGCGGAAAACAAAAGATTGATATGTTCAATCAAAAGTGGATCTACTGGAGAACTCCTTGATCATCTCAAGAATACATTCAATATATTCAGCTCACACATGAATGTCAAAAGAATTCAGGCTGCAGAGTTTTCCAAAGATAAGGAAAATCCTCAAGTGAGAATACTTCAACTGGACTTCGCAATGAATTACAGCTGCGAGTATCAAAACGAGATTCAAAGTGCACTTTGGTCTCGTGGCAGCGTCACTTTATTTACAGGTGCTTCAATACATCGTGGTGAATGTAATTGTAAGACATACCTCATATGCTCAGATACAAAAGACAAAGAGAAGAATACGGTCAAGGCATTTATAGCACATCTATATGAACATGAATTGAAACCAAATTCACCTGACATGATTAATGTTGAAGAAGTTATTTGGACTGATGGACCGTCATCAGAGTTTAAAAACCGATTCATGGCAAAATTTTTGACACAATTAAGTGAAAAGTATAGGAAGACTTTTGTCTGGAAATACACAGCCACATCACATGGCAAAGGCATTGTTGATGGAATTGGTGGGCGAGCAAAGTCTCTAGTGAGAATTGCAGTGATGAGCAAGGGCCAATCTGCAGTCATAGTTCAGAATGCCAAGGATTTTGCACGTGTTGTGAGGGAACTAATGCCAAGTACCACTGTCATTTTAATTGAGGATAAAGAAATTCCAAGAAGTGACAAGGTGTGGGAAGAAACTGTCCCTATTCCTGTCATTAAAAGATGCCATGTTATCAAATCAGTGCCAAATCAACCCCTACGTTTATACCATAATGCTTCTTGCAAAGAAGTCAAATTGATAGAAAAAGAATTTCAAAATCCAACTTCTAATATTGCTGTAGGGAATTGGGTGTTAGTGACTTAGGACTCTAATATTTTCCCAGGAGAAGTTATTGCCGCAAAGAATGATGAATTTGAAGTAAATGTTATGGTCAAAACTGGTCCTAACACATGGAAATGGCCAGAAAAAGAGGACAGGTTGTGGTATGTACGTGACAATGTAGTCAAAGTAATTAATCCACCCGTAGTTGCTGGTAATAGAGGACAGTTCACATTTAGTGAACCACAAGTTGATGGTAATGCACGGGACAAGTAATGCACAGGACAAAAACTTTTTGGTTCTTACATGTTTGATTCAATTTATGCACATCCTAAAACATACTTTTTTTGAAGCACTACATAAATGTGTTTTTGTACCAAGATGCATTTTGTTTATTTTACTGCTATACAGTTTATAGACAAACAAAATACTCTTAAAAGTAACGCACGGGACATTTCGGTTAAAGGTATATTTTTAACATTTTTTCTATATGACAAGTTAGCTTTCAAATGCATTTTCTTTTTTTTAAAGGTAGTACATACCATCATCTTACAGATTTGGATAAAAATCTTGACCAAATATGGCTAGGAATTTAAATAATAAACATTAAAATTTGCTCCCAAGTCTGCATTATTTTAAAGTTAAAAATCTTACATTTTCATTCAAATCATAGATGATATAAAATTCACTGTAAAAATTATAAAATATTGTTTTCATATACTTTGGAATGTCTATTTTTTAAAAAAGTGTGTAAAAAATTATATTTCATAAAATTAAAAAGTGCCTTCTGAGGCTCATTTTTTTGAGAATCGCCCTTAATGAGCTGACTCTCCATTTAGAATTGGAAATATTTCGCTGAACATAATCTTTTTATATTTTTGGAAAAAACATACTAAATGGTATGTTTGAAAATAAAGTTGCAAAAAGTTCTCCAAATTTGGCCTAACCTTTGATTGAAAAAAATCTTTTTTTTTTCTGTGGTTCAATCAAATTTTTAAGCTACAGTTTATGTAAATATGTATACAAAATATATTAGTACTTAAAAATAAAACTATAAAGTACTTTCTGTAGAAATAGCACAACTTATGTTTGCATTTTAGATATTGGTACTTTTTGAATTCAAGTTTTTACTTTAAAATGCAAACTATTTAATAAATTTTACAAAAAATATTTTGCTTTTAAATTTTAACTAAGCTTAATTTTTCAAAATTATAGCTTTATTATACATTGAAATCCCGTTACAACGAATACCAATACAATGAAAAATCCCGTTATTACGAAAGTCCAAAAAGTCCTCAACCGTTTTTATTTCAATTATCAAAATAACGTTACAACAAAGAAATTTTTCGGTTCCGAAAAGTTTGTTTAAAGGGATTTTACTGAAAATGTTCCGCAAATTTGTCTGATTAAAACATCATAATAGGTTGTTTAAATTTCTTAGTGGAATGTATATGCAAAGAATCTAAATAAGTTTTTATTCCCTTGTAAGTATATTTTGAACAAGTTTTACTTAAAATGAATTTTGTTAGAACTAAAGAAGTTGTGAAATGAGTTATGTTACAGCAATGTGATAAATCCGGGCATTATTAATATTGCCCTCATAGTTCGGGCAAAGGGATAAATACTCATTGATAAATGCCATTGATTTTATCACACTTCCCACCTCTCTTAAGGCAATATTAATGATGCCCGGATTTAGGTATGTTGGATCCATGTGGGAGAAATTATAGAATAACTTTAGTACCAAGCCATCGCTAGTAAAAAGCTTTAGGAGGTATATTTCCACTATTAGAGGCAAAGGTTGATAGATAAAATGCTGTGATTTCAATCCAGATATAACCTTTTTTTTTTTTAAGAATTTACCCTAGATCAAGTAAATTTTATTTTACTACAGATTTGAAGTTCTCTGTTATGTTAAGTTGATTCACTCTTAAAATGTGTAATTAAGATGACAGTCTTTAATTTTGAATTAGCATATTAACAAGGAAATTAATTCAAATTATTTTCAAATTACAGAGAACTTAGATGGCACTAAAAATACTGATATTGAAAGCAATGGAGATGCAAGAGCTGTACCCCCAACAGCACAAGTAAGTCACTTTACTTTGCTTCTTTTTAAGCGCTTCCTTTCTTAAGTCAAGTCACACAGTTTTTAAATAAAAGCTCTATAATAATCAAATGTGAAATGAGGCTAATGTTTTAATTATTTTTATATAAATATTTCACAAATTTTTTCAGATAGAATCTATGATTTAGAAAATTCTACTTTGACTTTTAATGACTGTGTTGCATGAATCTACTACATACAATTGATCTTTCAAAAATGTAAATGCAACTGTTTCCTTAAATTTTTGGGTACAAAAGATAATTAGACCTCATGAGAATTAAGAGGAAGTTTTAAAGGTTTCACTTATAAAGACTAAGCAGAGATGAAAATGGTGTTTTTGAAAGGTTCTGATCGGTTCAGAATAAACTAGTTTTATTTACGGTGTACTGCTGAAATACATAAAATTAGTTATGGAATAATATTGTATTTAAAAATTTACTAACTAGTTCACTGAAAGGGAATTTAATGCAAAAAAGTCTTAAGTATTTAAAAAAGTATGGTTTAGTTTCATTTCAAATTCTTTCTTTTCAAAAATAGTTTTTTTTTCAGGTTTGTGGAACTTCAGTGTTAATTGTTGAGTTCCTAAAATATAGAAGTTAAGATTAAGTCTTGTCATTGCCAATATTTAAGCTTGCACACTCACCTATGATTATTAGGAACCTATGTTGTACTCAAATTTTGTTAACTATAATTGAATCGTCAGTTTGAAGTAGGGAATAAGTCCAAAAATCAAGTTTTGAGAAAATCGAAAAAAACTGTATAAGTAATGGAATTTTCATTGTATAACCGCCAAATTTTTACTGAAAGTTCAGAACCCTATTTAGAAAACACAGCAATCATCAAAACAAATATAAATGTATTCAAAAATATTTTACAGCCAAAATAAGTTGATGGACTTATTCCCTTCTTCCACCTTATGAAATTTTTCTAATGAAAAAATCTTTAAAAACCCTTAAAATCACATTTAAATTATATTTCTCCTTAGTTTACACCATAAAAGGGTGAAATAAAAAGAATAAGACAAATGTGAAATTCAAAATTATAGTGAAACTGGGTTATTAAAGCAGTATCAATGGAGTGAGTGAATATGAATGGAGTCAAACATTCCCTACATAAAAAAAGTTTGAAAAACATTGAAATTAAGAGAAAATTTTATTTTAACTTAGTTTACAGCACAAAGAATATGAAGAGAAAGACATGTTCCAAATAGCGCTAGTCGAAGAGCAGTAGAGTAAGGTCTTTTTCCCTGACTCTACTTCTCACCCGGAGTGGAAAGATGATAGGCCAAACAGAGATGTAAACTTCATATTCAATCTTTATTAATTTAGAGTTAACTTGCCAAAAAATTCAGAAAGACAAATAATTTCAAACTAAGCTAAGCCAAAACAAATAAATTCCGTAAATTTCAAAACTAAACTAACCTACTAAAATTCAAAACTACAAATTTAAAACTAAACTAACATCCTAAAATTCAAAACAATAATAATAATCATATCACAATTTCGCATCCTTTTCAAAACCATTGCCAAAAGCTATTCCTAAAATGTTCATAGTTCACTAGTAAATCGTCGAGTTGCAACATACTCCCGCCATTGAGGTCCGATCATTGGAGCTCAATCTAATACAACTCGACGAATGGATTCTTCATCTGTAAATTCAGGACCGTCATCGGAGGTGACAGGCGGCTGATGGGCACTCTATGATGATTCGCATGTCTAGAGCTTGAATGCCCTACTAGATGGAGATCTGAAACTAGGAACTATTTGCCTTTCAAAACATTGTTCCGTAACTTTTGGCACAGCAATTGAATGTGAGACTTTTATTGGTCTTCTGGGCACTTTACTTGCGGAACCCTTGCCATTAGAGAAATCTGGTGCCATCATGATCACTTCAGCTTCTCCAGACTGAGGCAGTTCTTGCAACAACATCATGAGATTGACTGAAGAGAAATCTTTATTATCTTCATGCTCAGAATTCTTAGACTTCTTGGAAATTACCCTAGATTTCCTTCCATGCCTGCCCTTTTCTTGTATCGCACCATTCGTAGCGGCCTTCTTCTTGGGACTTGCCTTTTCTTCAGGCTCGTGATCTTCTTCCTCAAAGGACTGGTCTTCTTCCACTTTATAGCCAGAGTCTTTTGTGTACTTGGTCAGTTTCTTCTGACGACCACCACCCCTCACTGAAGTTGCAAGGACTTTCTTTTCAGCTTTTTGACCCTTCTTCTTGAGAGCTTCATCTTCTGAACCAGACCCTAAATCAATCTCTTCCTCAGAGCCAGAATCCTTTGTATATTTGGAAGCAGCGTCGACAACAAATAAGGATAGAGATAGATTGGATACGGTCGAAGGTTCCAAACATCCATTCTCGTATGTTTTACCCATCAATGTCCAACCCAACTTGGTTTCGAAGGCTAGCAATCCAATCTCTGTAAAACTCTCTACTCTTCCAGTATACAATCTGGAGATAGTATCAGCCCCCAGCAACAGATGTATTTCTTCCGTATTGTCTTCATAAATGCATTGATTTCCATTCTGAGGTATGTCACTCACGGTTACATCTTTATTTTCCAGAAATTCCATTAATTTATTATCTTTCATCCTTGGAACGGAAGAACAAATCCTTCTTTGATCTAAAGCTTCAATATAAATCTTGTGATTTCCCTTCAAATCGCCTAGCTCTATTCCATACCGGTTGTGCGTCTCCAATACTTCGACGCCCCCAAATAGACCGTGCTTGATTCTTTCAGTATTCAACTTCTTTAGTTTAAGCATTTTAGCAGCATACTTGGTTATATAGGTATTTTGACATCCAGTATCAACCAGTACTCTCAAATATCCCTGAGACTCATTCCCCTTCACGCGAACGATTAATGTTTGTAAGAAAACTTCTGAGGATGTAATCTGATTCGAAAGTACTTGATCCTTACACTCAGATTCTATTACTGTTGTCTTAGGTTTAGTTGTTACACCTCGGGTACACATAACTGCATAATGCCTAAACCCGCACACAGAGCAAACGATTTTCGGCTTGTTGCAAGCCCTACTCAAATGCCCTGCCTTCTCCAAACACCTAAAACAGGCCCGTTTCCTTCGCAATATGTTTATCCTTTCTTCGTTAGATAGTTTCTTGGCGAAGCCACACCACTCACTAGGATGGGAAGTAGCATCGCAAAACATGCACCTTTGTTTCCTCTTTTCCTTGATCTCTATTGAGATCAACTCCGTAGCAGCCAACGTACTCTTTTCCCGATAATTTGGTTCCTGCACTCGGTACTCCCGTTCTTCTCTACCTCCCTCCCGCCTTGGGGATGGTGGTAAGAGGGGTATAGGGTCAGTGTGCTGTCTCACTAGCTCCGCTCTCTCCCGAGAACGGAGGGACTGGGATAAGTACCTGATTAGGGTGTGGACGTTGGAGTATGCTTCGTCGTTTGAGGCTCTTCCGATCTCCACGATTAAGTCTTTAGGAAGGGATTTCAATACTGTCGTACAAAGAACACTTGAAAGATCCTCAAGGGATTGACCCAAATTCTCTAAACTTCTTATTTCAATTAAAATTTTATCGAAGAATTTCCTAAGGGCAACAACATCATTGGAATTCCTTAGAGGTTTAGTGTAAAGGATGTTGTTTACATGTAGATGAGTCAGTATTTCTTTATTTCCAAACCGATCTTTTAGTATTTGAATAGCTGACTGATAATTGTCCTTTGTTAATGCAAAACCCTCCACCGAGTGCAATGCCGTTCCCGTTAGATGAGCTTTAAGATAATGGAATTTATCCACCGCATCCAAGCTGGTATTCTGATGTACTGCTGACTCAAAAGAATTCCAAAATCCTAACCATTGCCCTAAATCTCCTCCGAATTTACAAATTGATAATTTCGGTAGTTTGATATTTGATGGGCTATTTTCTACCATTGCCGTACCCGTACCTTGAGGTGATACAAAATTCTGGGACGATGCATCTTTCACTTTTAGGGTTTTCTTCACTCTAAATTGGCATCGTGTAACTCTTTCTTTTAATTCTTCAGATTCCTCTATCTCTTTGTCTGCATTGTTCTTATTGTAAAATGGCATTAAATTTCTTTCTAATTCTTCTAAATATCTTGATTTTACTACTAAAACTTCCAGATCCTCCTCCAATGCATACATGTCTAATAGCGGTTCTTTTAATTTTACTTCTAATGACTCTAGTAACATCTCCATTGAACTTCTAACTATACCTCTCTGCTTTCTTAAGGTGGCTTCCGAAGTCATCCTTCTCACTTCCCAGGCAGGGATGCCACAATGTTCCAAATAGCGCTAGTCGAAGAGCAGTAGAGTAAGGTCTTTTTCCCTGACTCTACTTCTCACCCGGAGTGGAAAGATGATAGGCCAAACAGAGATGTAAACTTCATATTCAATCTTTATTAATTTAGAGTTAACTTGCCAAAAAATTCAGAAAGACAAATAATTTCAAACTAAGCTAAGCCAAAACAAATAAATTCCGTAAATTTCAAAACTAAACTAACCTACTAAAATTCAAAACTACAAATTTAAAACTAAACTAACATCCTAAAATTCAAAACAATAATAATAATCATATCACAATTTCGCATCCTTTTCAAAACCATTGCCAAAAGCTATTCCTAAAATGTTCATAGTTCACTAGTAAATCGTCGAGTTGCAACAGACAAATTAACTTAAATTCCAAATTAGCTTAAAAAATACAATGAATGGACATTGATTTCACAACTTCAAGGGGCAATATCTTCCTATAGGGGTTAGTTATTGTTCCCCTCTTTTCACCCATGTGTCATGTGTAGGGCAAAGCTTGGAGATTGTTTTGAGCACAAAAAGTCAATTTGTTATTTTTGGACTTATTCCCTTCTTCAAACTGACGATTCAATTAATCTTAAAATCAATTTGATCCAATTTAGTAAGTGCTATAATGATTTATTTTTTATTAAGTAAGTTTTGAACTTAAAGTGATTATCTTTCATTGATAGGTAACAGATGGCCAGCAACAGATCATATATTTTACAGAATCAGCTGTTGACTCTGCTCATCAAGCAGCAAACAATGTCATAGACAAACTAGTTGAGAAATATCATCAAAGACGACTCGATAACCTCAAGGTTGAGCATGAAGCCATTCTTCAGCTCTACAAAGACCAGCTACTTCTGTCTCAGAGAGAGACACAATCCAAAGTGGAAGCAGACTCTGAAAAATCTCAGTTTGAGCGAGAAGAACACGAAACAAGGTTGCGTTTTATGCAAGAGGAACATAATGCCAGGTTGAAAGCTATCGAAGAGGAGCATAATGCTAAATTGCGAGCCACAGAGCAAGAATTGTTGTTTGCCCAACAAGAGTATGAAAAGAAAATGCGTTTATTGGATGTTCAACTGTCATCCATGAATAAACTTTAAATCCCCCCATCATTCCTTTAGCAAACCATTTGTTGTGTGTTTTATTGCAGTGACAGTTCACCAATATTTGGTGAAGTATATATTGTACAAAAGTTGCATTTCCCATTGAGACAATGGGGAAAAGTATATCACTGGAGCTTACTTGAATGTAATAGAAAGATATTAAACTATATTACAATTCCAAAACTTAACAGTTTGTTTTAAATAAGATTGTAATTATAGAAAACTAAGTTCCTGTGTAGTACCAACTTTTTTATCTACAGTAGAGTCCTGATTATCCAAGAGTATATGGACCAAGGCTAACTTGGATAATTTAAAAACTGTTATGAAGCAAAAATCATAAATACTTTAAATATATATTTTAATTAGTACACAGAATTTAAAAAGATACTCCATGTAAATCATATTTTTTAGATAATATAATTGTATTTTTTTTCATTCTCTAACCCATTCAATCCTAAGCCACTCAAGGTCATCATTGAATCCAATGTGATATTTGGAATGGCTAAGTCTGAAAAGGTATAAAGGATAAGAAGATTCCAGAAATATTTGATAGCTTGGTTAAAGTAGAAACTCTCGAATGATTGTGGCTTGGATTATCAAGTTTTTACTGTAATTCATTAAGTTGACCATGGGTGCATATTCATATTAGCTGAAATATTACTTTCAGGCTGTTGCCTAAGTGAAATATGGAAAAGATTTGAAATGCCTGTTTCCTTTTAAACTCAAAAATTCTCAGTTAAATTTAAGATGGTATGGCAAGATATCTACTAGACTTTTTAAACTTTTTTGCAGATAAAAAAACGTCCAGGTTGCTACTGTTGGTTATTTGTTGTTAGTTGATTCAAATTAAGATAATAAATAATGTCTTATTAAAATTTAATTATATGGTAACGTTAATTTATTAAAATGACCCACTGATTTTATAAAATTTCTTAACGGTCTGAAATCCATCATGAGGACAAATGTTTTTCCTTGGATCACTTGGAAGTATATCGTTGGTTTTTAAGCAATAATTTTGTTAAAGCTTATTAAATATATTTAACTATGCCATATTGCGTATTCATAAGTAGTTCAGATAAAAGATCTTATAATTTTTTTAAAACTCTTTAAGTTAATTTCACTATTCTTAAAAACCAACGATATTTTTTGTTTTAATTTATTTGAAAGCTTTACCAATATATTCATTAAAAAAAAGCATTGATTCTAGGAGGGAAATATCTTCATGTCTGATTTTTCTTCAAGTAATTTAACATTATTGGGGTTTCACTTTTCCATAACCCTTCACTTTGAAAAATTTCTAATTTTAAAACTTGATCAGCATTAAGAATAAAGTACTTGATGCCTCAAGTTATAACTTGTCAATAAAAAATTCTATTGTTTCTGTCAAAATATTAAAAAAAATCTTAGTCATTTACTCTAGAAAACTTACAAATTTTATGCATGGTTTGTTTACCTACATGAGTGTCAATTCAAAAATAAAATTTTGTTATATTAGTCTTTCTCCAAATAAATGTTCCTTTTATATGGTTAAGTTTTGTATCTGAACTACTTATGGCATTGTGTGCATTGTTGGTCAAACAGGCAATTTTCAACAAATCAAACACTCAATGTTTTTTTAATTTAAAGTCCATTTTTGAATTGACAATCTGTGGGAAATAAATATATGTAACGCCTTTTCTTAATATTCAACTAATATTTTTGAAGTTAACTCCTGAATTTGTTTCTTATGCTATAGTGTGTTGTGATATAAATTATAGATTTTACTCTGATAAAACACTAAGCTATTGTTGAAGTAAAGAACTCACTTAAACTGCTTAAAACAGTTGCCTAAATGTATTCTATGAAATCGTCCTCTTGATTTTTAAAATTTTCACTTGTCTTCTGAGTTTTTATTAGCATTGGCTTTAACTTAAAGATCTGAAAGAAAATTTAAAAATGGATGTGGTGATTTTTTGACAAAGAGCAACATAGCATTTAGCTCCTATAAATTTCAAGAATAAATTAGAAAAGTTTTGTTTAATAATGAAAAATTTTACTTAAAACATGTAACTTTTAGTGTATAAACAACAGGCATTATCTAATCCTTTTTAGTTTCCCTTTGTCTCTTGGTTTTAGGTTCCTTTTAAATTGTGTTCTTAAACTTAAATAAGGATGATAATTAAATATCCATTATTGCTTTTTTTGTAGTGGCATGAAAGATTATAAGCTACAGTTAAATTTGGTATTGTTCTAACTTAAATGTAAGAATTTTCTTTTCTCCATACTATCATTCTATACATCTTACCCTTACTCAAATAAGTTAATGCAAAATTATGGATAAGGTTTGTATTACTTGAAATCAGATTTCACCATTTTGTGCAATGCTAAAACAAATTAGTTTTATATTTGATTTGATAGCTGCATGTTGAATTAGAAGCAAGCCTTAGTTATTGCTGACAAACATTACTGATGTTATTAAAAACATATTCACTGTTATGTACATTATTTCCTTGTCATCCTTTTGTATTGATATTAGATGAAGATGTATATGTATTGAGATTGTATATACTTTGTGTATTTCAGTTGTATATTCCACACTTTTGTCAACTAAAAACAATGTGTTAAAATAATTTTTAATTAACTTTTGGTAACAAATAATGTTTCTTAATGAAGTACTATATCTATAATTTTGAAATGTTCTACAATTTTATATTTTTACTGATGTTGCCATTGTTTCCATGTACTTCCAAGTCAAATTGTAATTTGGACTTACATTTGTTGCCAGATACTTCTATACTTAGTGACTCATGTACTAATTTGGATCAGAAAAATAAAAATATTTTTTTCTTATTTTTTGGTTCAGTCAAAGGCTTCCTATTGCAGTTATTTAATCAAAATAATTAAATAACGGAAAGTACAAAATGCTCAATTACCAGAATGATTAAAAAAACCAGTCCCCCCGAAAAAATAAACGATTGCAAATTTATGCAAATATTAAATAATGAAAAAATAAAATGGGACTATCACTAATATATATTAGTTGTACAAAAGAAGGAGAATGGCCATGCATAAATATTAAGATTTTCAGTCAGTAGATACCTATAATGATAAATAGATAAGTTCAACTGTGACATTACATAAACTTCCGACTGTATAGTTCAAACCGGAAGTAATGTCTGCTTTTATGAAAAGATTTCAAGTGAAAGATTCAGCACTAAAAACTTACTATAAACTAAATGTACTCTTTCAAGCTATCTATTTTTGCCCTTCTTATGATAATATCTAAATTAAATGAAGGTACAGTGTTTTGATGTGATGGTAAAATTTTAAAGATAAAATATTTCATTAAATGGAAGTATTTTTTTCCAAAAAGGAGGGACTCACAAATGAAATTGAGCAAAATAATTAATGCTTTGAATTGCCACATGTTGTTGATTTATTTTTATGCAAACAGGATAATGAAATATTTTCAAGATGTAAGAACAATCCATTCATATAACTTCACATTTTGTGCTTTAATAGGAATTTAAAGGTCATAAGACAGTTTTAATTTAATCATGGATTATAGAATTGTATTAATTTTTGTTTGAGGTGGTGACATAATAGTTACATTGGGGGCGTTAATCCATAATTTTTTCAAGAACAAAAGATGAGATTATTTACAAAGAACTTGACTGATTTCTCTCTCGCTCAAATTTTTGGTTTATTTTTTGTAAAGCTTTTAAACCATTTGATTTTTTTGTGTTTCAAAAGAATTTAAAATTGTATTGATAGAGAGAGCACCAATGATATGAAACTTGAAAAACTCTTTATTAAGACAAACGATACTATTTAGAATTTTCCTCTGGATTTAATTAATATACATATTTATTTACAAAGATTACTTCAAGATGGCAGCACCAAATATTAAAATGTTCTCCCGGGTGCCATAAAAATTAGAATATGTAGGTAAATTTCAACTTATCTTATGCATGGGGTCGGATTTAGGTGGTGAACTTTGAGGGGCACACTGGAAACATTGGGGGCAAGCTGCTCCTGATGGCTTTGGAAACATGGTTAACCCTTATCAAAACAGAAATTTCTAAAAAAGTTATGTTTACACTTTTCTACACTCTCCCACACATTAGTAAACACCCTCCCACTTGTGAAAGTCAGACGGCTTTTAAATCCCTTTCAATCAGATATATTACCATTGAATCCTCATGGATTTTTTTGGGGGGGGGGTGCTAGGACTGAAAGGGTAAGGGGTAATCATAAGCGTAGCGTCGGGGGGGCCAAGTCCCCCCAACCGGTCAAAAAATTTTTTTTTCCGAAATCGACCAAAAAATCAAAAGTTCTCTCCAAAAAAATCAGATAGCTGAAAATCGTAATTTTCAAAGTATTTTCATTCCAGATCTTTTAAGCTCTTTGAGGTGGTAAAACGGTCGTTTATTTTTAATGTCTTTTAAAGTAGAGAAGACATGTGGGCGGGTCCATGGCGGGCCTCTGGGGTCTCCCCCAAGAAATAATAAATTGAATTTTTTAATGATAAATTTGAAAAAAAACTTTCTGGGGGAGAACTCTCAAACCCCTTTAAAATTTTTTCACCTGTTTTATATAGTGTGTTTTCCCTTGAAAATTATGACGCTTAGAAGAAACGGTATTCTCTTTTGGGTGTTCTCCAAAAAGTTTCAAAATTGATGAAACACTATATAGTTTAAATAGGCATAATTAAAAAAAATTTCTGGGGAATAAGGAACCCCAGTTCCCTCGAAAATTTAGCTTATACTTATAATTTCCCCCTTTTAAAGTTTGTGGCTTACATATAGTTTTAAAATGATCTGGAACTTTTAGAGACAAATTTTCAATAATTTTCTGGAGGTTACCCCCTTTTTTATTTCGAGCTCAAATTGTAAAATCTTTACATTAAGTGAAATATAATTCAAATGCTACTTTGAAGAGAACTTTAGGTATATCTTTTGCTTTTGAGTATAATAAATCCCTCCGAAATTCTCATAGTTACTTAAACTATAACTATAGGGGAGAGTTTTGTACCTAAGGAGGGTTGTACCTTCAGCCACCTCATTTTAAAATTCAGGAGAAAATGTAAATTTGAATTTGGGGTCGATTTTGAATGTAAACAGATGCTCTAGTTGCTAAATGTGAGATCAACTCTTTAAAATATTAATTAAATTTATAAAATAAATTTGCTGTTTTTATATGCTCAAAGTTTTTTTTAGTGCATCACTACATTAATTCTTCTCTTCCCCTATAACTATGATATGATAAAATGGGATATAAGGGGTGAATCCCCAAGATTTTGACTTTTTGGTTATGATATTCGAAATCGTCAGATCTCAATTCTTTTATTTTTTTATAGAATTTTGAATGCAAAAACACCTGATGTTGTACCTTCGGACACCATAAGTGTTGTACCTACGGACACGTCGTTCTTGAATCGGCGTTTTAGAATCAAGTTTCATTTCAATGAATACATTTTAATTCATGTTAAATTAATTCTAAATGGTTATCTACTTGTCGGCGATTATTTTCAAATGATTTTTAGATGAAAAATCAAATATTTTGTGATCTAAACTACTTTATCTAATTTTTGATTCTACTTGGCATATAATGTAAAATCTTAAGCACCCTATTGCAGTGGTGCCCAACCTACGGCCCGCGGGCCATTTGTGGCCCGCGGACTTGTTAAATCTTAAAACAAAAACCACTTTCAGAAATCTTCCAAGAAAACCACGACATCGTGCGAGACATTATGGAACTTCCATCTAAAAAAACCATGATAAAGAAATTCTTCAACATGTTCGGTAATAATTTTTTTACTTCTCTGTTTTAGTTTTTTCTATATACAGAGAATTTGCCATTGGATAAATATTTTTCAGCCATTTGAATTCAGTTTAAAAGGATCTTTTTAAAACCAAACTTCGAAAGATGTCCGATCGTAAAAAGTTGAAGATTCAATCGAAATGCCGAAATATTCAAGAAAAGTGGACAAATTAATATTTCTTCATTCAGCGAGAATATAAACTCTATGTAAGGAGACTGTGGCAGTATTTAAAGAACACAATATTGCGAAACAGATAATCATCTTAATTCAGTTTTAAGGTCTAGTATCCTCCAAACACATGCAAACTTGTCATTGACGCAATTTTTCTTCATGTTTAGAAACCTAAAAAGGGTTTTTGTGTGGCCCGCGAGATAAATCTTTAAAAGCAAATTGGCCCTCGGGAAAAAAAAGGTTGGGCACCACTGCCCTATTGCATTTAAGTATGATTACACTATTAAACAAATTTGACCTTCAAAATTTTTTCCTTGATGAAAATAGTCATTGCTTATAGATTTTGGGTCGCTGAATACGAAAATCTCCATTAAAATTTTCAATTGACTCAGGATTTTCGGGGAACAGCCCCTCCCCCTTTTTACGTTTTCGACGTTTTTATAACTTTAAACTCGATTTTCAAGGTCAAAAAGCATTGTGTTAGTCTTCAAATTGCCCATCAGGTAACAAGAAATTTTCAAATTAATAAAATATGATAACTTTATAACAAATGGATAGGTTTAAGGGGTAATAACCCCCTAAAAATACAAAAATAGCTAAAAATTATAGAGGTTTCTATACGATATTTTTTCCTCTTATTTTTTACGCAATTCCCGTTTGAAGGGTCCTAACCCTTCCCCAAGGACCCAAATTTGATGACAATATACGCAGCAATAATTTTTACTAAAAGCGGCTGAGGTAGCCTCCCAGAAGCCCCCGCGGAAGAGTTCGGAAGACTTCCAGAATCGCGAAGGCACTCGCGAGCTCAGGAATTAAGGTGCCTGCCTACCTAAAAAACGCCGTTTTGGACCCAAAATTCAAAAAAAATAATTATTATTTTATTTTAAAACGCACATCTTTGGGGCCATGCATAAATTACGTGAGGTCAAAAAGGGGGGGAGGGGTTTAAAAAAATCTCACCAAATCTCACCAAGGGGGGAGAGGGGGTCGATTAAAATCTCACGTCAACTTTTTAAGTTAGAAATTATACGATTTTCTTTTTTTTAAGTATGAAAAAGGAATACATACAGATAAGATACTGCAAATTTTTTTAAAAATTTGTTGGTAAATCTCACTTGGGGGGAGGGGGGGGGTCCAGCAAAATCTCAATAAATCTCACCAAGGGGGGAGGGGGGTCCAGATTTTGGAAAAAACGCCTCACGTAATTTATGGATGAACCCTTTAGCTTTCCAAATCAGTTTAAATTTTGTCTTTATCTTTCCTAGAACCAAAGTTATAGAAATTTTACTCACAGCTAAATAGGCATTTTATTAAGGAAAAAATAAAGAAATTCGCGTTTTTCTCAGAATCACATTTTTGCTATTTTCCTTGTCCGCAAAACTGCATAACTCAAAATATTATGAATGAATTTCTATAAAACTTGGGCACAGTACTTGACATAATAAGATTTATTTATTTATTTATTTATTTATTTAAGACAAAACAGACCTTTTGGTCCAATTACATTGTCCAAATACAGAATAAAAATAATAAAAAAAGTAACACTCAACAACCATCAAAAGAAAGATAATATGAACAAAAGAACTCAGAAGAACTCAAAAGAACTTAGGAGCTCTACTATTTTTTTGGTTGTGGGTGTAATATTTTTTATTTTATGAATAGTATAACTTAAAACTTTACTGAATTTTGGTGGTTTTTTTTTCATTTTTCACGTTTGGTTCTGTAACTTTTGATATTAAATAAATTTAGGCATAAAAGTAGTAGGCCTCCTAAAATATAAGTTCACGAGGATAACAAAGTTTACAAAATAAAAATATCTTCATATGAATTTGAGTTATGATGATTTGCGGAAAGGCGGTTTTTTTGGGATTTTTATGCATAAATTCTTCAATAATATGAAAATTTGAATCAATATTTAATTTTTTTATGTTATTCATAGTTTTTAGATGCATTTAATTGTATTAACCACAAATTAGGTCAAAATTTTAATTATTTAAAAAAAGCCTCTATAGGTAGGCAGGCACCTTAATATTGATGATTTTGAAAATATTACAAATGAGGTTTTTCTTATAATTTGGGTCTATCCGACCTATATCTTCATATCATCAAATCATCTTCATATCATCAAATATATTGGGTCGGATAGACCCAATATATTTCCAAATTCCAAATTCTATATCCTATATCTTCAGTTCATTAAAAACTGACAGGTTTTAGGGAGTGAGGATTCCATGCTTCAAGATGTTAATAGATGCACGGCTGTGGATAACAATTAGGGGACATCCCCTTAAAAACTGAAGGTGATGGACGAAAATGGGTGTCATATTTGAATTCAGCAGATCAATTTACACAAGAATCAGCTGAAATTCAGTTAGTGGTTAGGACCCTTCAATCGTTAATTGCGTTAAAAATAAGAGAAAAAAATAGAGTATTAAAACCTCAATAATTTTTAGCTATTTTTTTGTATTTTTAGGGGGTAATTACCCCTTAAACCTATCCATTTGTTATAAATTTATAATATACTAGGGAGCTACCGCCCCCTGCTCGCTATCGCTCGCCAACCCCCGTTAACTGCTGACGCTGATTGCCATCCTCACAAAACACAGCTCACAGCACTTACTCATTTTATAAAACATTCTTAAAACACGTACGTTTCAGGAGCGTAACGAGCCGTGCTAAATGCGCATGCGTTTGGACTTAATGTGTACTGTATTTCACAATCCCTGCAAGATTTTTATACTTTATTAGCAATGCGCATCCATGTGGACTTGATTCTTGCTGTTTCTATAAAATATTTTAGCGAAATAATTTTATTTTCAATAAATTAATAATTTAAAATTTAAAAAAAAAATTAGACAAAGTAAAACATTTAAAAAACCACAATGAATTTAATTAAACAAGGAATTACTGTTAAACAAGAGCAATTAATTCTTGCAATTTTTAATGGAATAATAAAAATTAAAATTAAATTTACTGAAAAATAATAACCGGGCTCGAACCTACGACCTTCCGCACGCTAGGCAGACACTCTACCTCCATCCCATCCGGGCCACGATTACCACAATCCTAAATATTTTAAAACCACGCCTTTAACCCGAGCATACGTCATTTAGCAGACTCGTTACGATCGTGAAACGCTTCTCTTAAAACAGGGGAACTACTTCTCTGGGGGTATTCTTTCAAAAAAAGGGGAATATTCATTCAGCGGTGAAATTTTAACAGTTCCTTTATGGCAATATGAATTGGCGGATCGCCATTTAATTCCAAGAAAATTAGTAACAAAGCAGTGTAAACTTTCTTTTACCATTTCCCCAAGGTAATGTTTTTCTCACACAGATCCATTCAGAAGCATTGAAACATCTCCGGAATAAATTTTACTTTCTTAAAATTTGTAATGATTTTCATTGATTGTCTGTGAAAAATGTAGTAATTATCGTAAACATCACGAAAATTTAGAATTTTGCTTCATGAGAACAAATAAACATCGAAATTGTGTCAGTTTCATAGCAATGACACGAATGTTCTGACTTTCGATTTTTATCTTTATTTCTAAAAACTTCCCCCGCCATATCTAGTTTTGCGTTTTGGCATTATAAAAAAGTTACCTTTTACTACCTTAAATAATATAACTTGCAAAAGGTTATAAAAATAATTATTATTGTAATAAATAAATGCAAAAGTTCAACATTTCTGAAAGCGAGTTTATATTTTATTGTGTAAATATAGTAATGATTAGGTTGCCACAACGACAAAGATAAATATATAAATATGAATTAATTATTTAAAAATAAAAGATAAATTAATTATACATTAGTTTTAAATATAATTAAAATCGTTTGAACAGCACAAATATAAGTATTGTTAAAAAGAATCCAATATATATTTTTTAAATTAGTGTGATAAATAGAAAGATGATTATTTAATGTATTTGAATGTTAAAAAACCAGTGAAATATATTTTCAATTGTTTTAAAATTCATAGTTTCTTGCTTTGTAACTGCGACCTTATCCGAAATCTAAAAAAATGGAAATATTTTAAAATTAAGAATTTTTTTGAAAAATCGAAGGACTTACTCGGAAATCCGGAAAGAATTCGGACATTTTGATACCATATATGTGTCATTTGGTTCAGTAATTAAAAAGCCTTTCTCTGGAAACCGTTCACCAAAAACTTTTTTTTAGAATAGAGAGGAAAAATCGAAGGACTTACTCGGAAATCCGGAAAGAATTCGGACATTTTGATACCATATATGTGTCATTTGGTTCAGTAATTAAAAAGCCTTTCTCTGGAAACCGTTCACCAAAAACTTTTTTTTAGAATAGAGAGATTATTAATTTGAACATGGGGCAATTTAAAGATTAAAGCAATGCTTTTTTACCTTGAAAATCGGGTTTAAAGTTATAAAGTCGTCGAAAAACGTAAAAAAGGGGAGGGGCTGTTCCCCGAAAATCCTGAGTCAATTGAGAATTTTAATGGTGATTTTCGTATTCAGCGACCCAAAATCTATAAGCAATGACTATTTTCATCAAGGAAATTTTTTCATTGTTGAACAGTGTTATTACAAAAAACTTTAAATTTCCACTGAAGAAGATTTGCGGAAGTTATTACCACCGAATGCTTGCACAACTATACTCTATTCATTTAGAACTGGCGCTTGAGAAATAGTGCTTTCCCCCACACTAGAAGCGTAACCTTAGTTACGCTCTTCGAGCAGCCAATAGTAAGCCTTCTTGGTCACTTTGACGAGGATAGTTGCTATGGTTACCGATCGGTGGTGGGGGAAGGAAATATTTTCAAGCGCCAGTTCAAAATGAACAGAGTATAAATGTCGATCTAATTGTTTTTTTTTGGATCAGTGAAGTGATCAGATCAATCAACATGATTGATGAAACTATTACCTTAAATTTTGATCTGAAAATCCCATGTGATTTATGTATTTTGGTAAAAAATCAAGACTTTTATCATTCAACTTCGTTTTAATGATCATTTACGATCTAAAACTACATTACTTTAAAAAATCTATTTCCAATTTTAAAAAGGCTTGAAATATGTTATACGAAGGTAATGCATTAGTAAAAATGTTAATTTTTAGCTTTTTTCAACTAAACATTTCCTTTTCAAGGGTGTCCACAGATACAACTGGGTCTGCCCATAGGGAGAGCACGTTCTTGTACCTATGGACACAAATTTTTTCAAGCTATTAAAATTAATTAAAAATACAATTTTCAAGATTTTAGCTAATAAAAAATATCCCCCTACCCACAAAGGTTAGGACTATAGGTTGGGCACTTTAAATGATCAAAATGTGATTTTACCTGTCTTGGTAAAATCCAAACGTGATTTTTGCCCAAAGGTACAACACACCCCCTACTGTTTGTTCTTAAAAATTTTGAAGAGTACACGCGACGTTATCCTCTATAAGTGTAATCCAATAGGTAATAAAATGTACAAAAATGAGTAAAAATCTTTTTCAAACAAAATTCACAAAATTTTCTGGGGAGGTCCCCAAGACCCCACCCCTTTTTGCTATGGAGCAAGCATTGTCTTAAAACCCTTTTCCATACTTTGGCAAAGTTTTGCATTTCATTTATGATACGTACGAATACTTAAGTTGTTTTAAAAGAAGGACGTTGTCATGAGAGTAAAGTATGATTTGATAAAAAACAACCAGTAGGGTGGGGTCAGTTTTAATTAACTCGATATAAATCAAATTTAAATTGAATTGTTTTCACCCATTTTTTTGTATTATAATTTTTTATCTGTTGGCAACATATTCCGATTGTCAAAAATTTAGATCTATGAATTTGAATTTGAGAACTGAAAAAAATACTTAATTTGAACGGTAAATGGTGTTGTCGAAAAAACAGAGTTTACCATAGAGTTTACCAACTTCCCAAATATCTATATAAGGGGTCATCCATAAATTACGTGAGGTCAAAAAGGGAGGGAGGGGTTTGGAAAAATCTCACCAAATCTCACCAAGGGGTGAGGGGGGGTCGATTAAAATCTCACGTCAACTTTTTTTAACTTGATTAGGTCCTATGAAGCACAAAATGCAAAAAATTTTTAGAAAATAATTTTTAAAAGTTGTAGGTAAATCTCACGTGGGGGGAGGGGGGGTCCAGATTTTGGAAAAAACACCTCACGTAATTTATGGATGTCCCCTAATGTAATAAATTACAGCAGACTTTTGTAATATTTTTCCATAAAAGAAAGTCTGAGAGACATTTCAAGCCAATCAGCTTAGAAAAATATAAAATATTTTATCTTTTATAACAATATTTTGTACTTGGGGTAAAATGGGTCATAGTTAGGAGGCCTTCTGTATTAAGTAAAAGCAATGTTTTTTACTTATTTCCTTCAAATATACATTGAACTGTCAAGCAAGTTTATTTTTTTCTCCAAATGAAGTATTTTAATTGCTACATTTGAACAATGTCCATTAACTTCGGACTTTTACAATTTCATTAAAGTACAACTAAAAACAAATTTTTTCAGATAAAAACGGCTTAGAGTCGATTGCCTTTTTCTTATTTTCATCTACATTTAGTAATAAATATATTTTTGACATCTTTTTGCAATGAGACCCATTTTACCCCACATTGCGGTAAAATAGGTCATTATTTTGATGCTAAGTTTAACCAACTTATAACTAAAAATATTTGATTAAATTAGATGAAAATGTTCCTAAGGATTGTAATGTCAAGATCCAATTGAAAGAAATCAGCTATGTGGCCACTATTGGTACAGTGTCCACTATACCCACATTTACCTTATAGTGCGGACGCTTAGCACAAGAAAACACAAGAATCTGGCAATTCTGGCTACCAGCATGAAACTTGGCACACTTGTTCTCTATGATATAAGGGTCTAAAAACCACCGGGACCCTAGCTGGGGGACCCTCCGATAAGGAGGAATTCAAGATGGCGTCCAAGATGGCGCCAACATCAAATTTGGTCTATTTTTGGATTATTTATGTCGATTTTGAGGTTTTCAGCTGAGCAGATTTTAAAAACAATCATTATGGAGCTCTTATTGTCAATCTAACACATTTTTTATCGATCTGGGAAACGAAAATCCAAGATGGCGGCCGAAATTAGAGTATTCGGTTATACCCGATATTTTGTACAATTATTATGTTTTAACTTGTCCAATTATATAAAAATATGCAAAGGAATATAAAAATAAGTACCTCCGTAAAGTTGGGTACATGTCAGTTTACAAAGGAATTCAAGATGGCGTCCAATATGGCGCCAAAAATCTAGTTGGTCAATTTGCGCGTTATTAAAGTTGATTCTTAGGTTTTCGACTAAGCTGATTTCAAAATTAATCATATAAAAACTCTAAAACCTTTCTTTTCAAAGTTACTTGACTTTTTACTGATCTGCTCAGAAGAAATTTAAAAGGAAAATCAAAATTTTAATAGTCCGTTTACGGCCGTTTCACTTTTTAATCCATGGTGAATTTTAAAAAATAGATTTACGTTTTAATCCATGGTAAATCTTAAAATATCTAGAAAAATAAAAGCTTACCCCCTTCAAGTTATATCGCTCGGTGTCTTAAACGAAAAGAAGCAATCGCAATCAGGCGCGGATCCAGCAGGGCCCCAAGGGTAGGCACTTTTTCAAACCATCACCTTTACCTTTAGACCCAAATAAACAAAATGTTGGAGTTTTTCTAAAAAGTATCACTAAAGATCCGCTGTGGTATTTTGTTCCACCCCATACATTTTTTATCAAAAATAAAATCCAAGGAAACAATATGTATCATAAACTATCATTGCATAGTATCTTTGAAGAATGTAAATATTTTGTAGACAATGTAGCACTATTTTAGGGGATATTTCCCCCCCAGAAATTTTTTGGGAATTAGACCCTAAATAACTAAAGTCAAATTTAAGCGGCAGAATTTTCTCAGAAAAAAGGAGTTTATAAATAGACGAAGGTGGAGGGGGTTTGAGAGTCTTCCCCTAGGAAAATGTTTGAAACTTGGTCCTTAAATATGTAGTCTTGATTCATTTTGAAACCTTTTGGGTCATACTAAAAGAGTAGTGCAGGGGGGTATGGGAGTCCTCCCGCAAATTTTTCTTTTTTAAATTTGACATATTGGAAGTATGGTTTAAACTAATTTTGAGAATCTTTGGGTCTAAGGGGGGCCACTGTCCAGAGTGTCTCTTCCCTTGGATCCGCGTCTGATTTTTCATGAACTACCAAAGAGATTTCAAGGATTCTCCTAGGATTATTTCGAAGGTAAAGTCTTATGAAATAACAGTTTTATAATGTTAGTAATTATGTTCAGTGATTATACATAACACAAGTTTAGTAATTATTTCAATAAACTTGGAATTCAATATCTACAAAGGCTGAATCATTTCTGCAATGTTAGTGCTGGATTTCATAATGGGTGTATGACTTAATGAACCTGATCTAGCCCTGCAAGATTTCGAGAAGCAACAACAACATAAACTGGAAAAAAAGCCAAATTAGTTGTATAATAGGAGGCCTCCATGTTGTCCAAGACATTCTCCATATTGGTAAGGTTTAGGGAGAAGTGCTATGAAGGAGATAATGATATGATTCTCGAAATTTTTGTACATCTAAAAAGGTTTAGAGTACTTGTACAGAGAAATTTAGATATTCATAATTTGCATATAAGAATCCAATATCATTATGAATTTAATAAGAAAATAATTATTGTATACCTACAATTATTTTTCATCAATGCAATAGGTAACGTTTTAAAGATATCAGATGGGTTAACACGCAAGCATTATTGCTTGTAAAAGGTTTTTTTGTGCATAACAAACAATGGATGGATTCACAGAGGGTCCCATGAGGGAGCATTAACCTTTCAACTTTTTTAGGGAATTCCTTTTTTTAAATGCTATCAGGGATAGAATATCTTGAAGCCTTTGGCTTACACTATGAGATTTTCTTCTTGAATCCACCCATAGTTAGAAATGCAGTCTTTTTTAATTAGATGATAAAAGAAAAGCATTTGGCAAGTTTGAGGCCCTATGTGGCTTGTAGGAGAGTTACATATGGCCTTTTCAAGCTTCTTAAAACGAATTTTCAGAAAAACAAATGAATAATAATTTTTTATGTGGCGTCCCAGGTTCAGAAAAATATTGTCTGACTGGGCGGGTCCATAATAAAGTTATACTATGTATTTTTAGGAGTATCGGAACTATACGGGGAGTGCATCTTTTTCAAAATCTTTTATAACGGTCAGTCTTTTATAATCTTTTATAACGGTCAGTCTTTTATAATCTTTTGCAGCGGTCTTAAAAGTTTTCAGTATTTCTAGAAACGGCGTAGGAAATTTATTGCTGGAGGGGCCCAAATAATTCTTTAAAGATATTTAGTTATTATCAAGCCTCAAGCTAGATTTTTGCACAAGGAAAGAGGACACCCAAAATCATACTTAGCCCATCACATGTAGTTTATTAAATAAGCTCAATGTAGCTTCTTATATTTATGAACTTAATATAAAAACAATGTGAATAATAGGGTTCTAAGCACCAAAGGGCGGTCTATTGGGGGGGGTCCTCCCCAAGAAAGTTTTGAGAAATTTGATTCTAAAATCAGGGTATTAACTTAATCCGAGGGGACTAAGAAATCAGGGTTTTAATTCCTGAGGGTGCAATTAACCTGAATTTTTGGGGGAGCAGGCCTCTTTATAGCTACTCCCTTATATATGCCCTAATTTTTAGATATTTAAAGATTCACCACACAGATTAAAACGTAAAACTTAACTATGAAACAGCCGTAAACGGACTATTAAAATTTTGATTTTCCTTTTAAATTTCTTCTTACCAGACCAGTAAAAACGCAAATAATTCTGAAAAGAAAGGTTTTAGAGTTTTTATATGATTAATTTTGAAATCAGCATAGTCGAAAACCTAAGAATCAACTTTAATAACGCGCAAATTAACCAACTTGATTTTTGGCGCCATATTGGACGCCATCTTGAATTCCTTTGTAAACTGACATGTACTCAACTTTACGGAGGTAGTTACTTTTATATTCCTTTACATATTTTTATATAATTGGACAAGTTAAAACATAATAATTGTACAAAATATCGGTTATAACCGAATACTCTAATTTCGTCCGCCATCTTGGATTTTCGTTTCCTAGATCGATAAAAAAATGTGTTAGATTGACAATAAGAGCTCCAAAATGATTGTTTTTAAAATCTGCTCAGCTGAAAACCTCAAAATCGACATAAATAATCCAAAAATAGACCAAATTTGATGTCGGCGCCATCTTGGACGCCATCTTGAATTCCTCCTTATCGGAGGGTCCCCCAGCTAGGGTCCCGGTGGTTTTTAGACCCTTATATCATAAAGAACAAGTGTGCCAAGTTTTATGCTGGTAGCCAGAATTGCCAGATTTTTGTGCTAAGCTGCTGCACTATTAGTGTTACAGCATATTTTGAGAAATTTTTGGTTCCACCAGAACATAGCAGTTCCTTGTAAAACATAGAATTTCTAAGGAATGTATTACAACTAGAGACGTCAAAATTTCGAGAGGGGCTGGGGGTCCTCCCCCAGAAATAATTTTGAAATTTCTCTTTAAACTAGTGTTATTTATTTTGAAACTCTCAAAAGGTAACTCGTGCGGACCCCTTAGGAAGGTGCTGGGGACCTTCGGAGGTCTGCGGACCACTGCTATAAAAAATTTGAATAAAAAGCAACACAATATTTTTAAAAAATTTAATCGAACACAAAATTTTAAATACCTATCGCGAAGAATGAAAGTGGATTTATACCGCCTTTAAAATCAACGGCACAGAGCCGTAACTAGACTTTAGTTTCGGGAGGGATTTTGACTAAATATTTTTTCTGAGGTACCTACTCCCGAGTACTTTTTTACTTCAAGTGTTAGATGACTTGCACATTATTAATTTTATGCACATTATACACATAAATTATGCACATGCTCCTAGCACATTATATTAATTTTGTTGAAATTAATTTCAAAATTTTATAAACATTGAAAATTCTTAGTGAAGCAATATTTGAGGGTCCTCCCCCCAAAATTTGAAAATTTCCACCACAAAATAGCATTTTATCTCTTTTTGAAGCCTATTTGGTTACACCCTTAGAGCAGGGCTCATTTAAATCAGCAGAATTTTTAAAGAAACTGAGTAGAGTAAAATAATAAATAGTAGAATAAACAGCAAAATTTTGAAGGGGGTTTTGGGGTTCTACTTTAGAAAAATTTCGGAAATTTGTCCATAAAAGTAGTGTTTAAATTTATTTTGTAGACTCTTTCTTCTTATTTTACACAAAAGGAAGATCACACCTCAAAAACCACGGAAGTTTTAGGGAAAAACGGTACAAAATAGATTTTTAAAAATTTGAGGCGGCTTGGGGGTCCTCCCCCAATTTTTTTTCGAAATTTTTACCCTTGAAAGTAATGTTTTAAGTCATTTTGATACCCTTTGAGAAGACCAAGTGAACGGGACCAAAAGAACGACGTCTAATACATTGCCTTCTTTAGTTCATGAAAGAAAATAGGAAGATTTTTACTAAAAATATGGGGTGGGCTTAGGCCCCCTTCTTCCAACATTGGGGGGGGCTCAAGCCCCCTCAAACCCTATGGAGTCGGCGCCTATGATTCTAAGCCCTCCATTTCTTGATTTTAATTTGAATATTTGAAAATTGACATCTTTATTTTATATTTCCGTAGCTTGCTAGGAGAACTCGGTTGAAATCTTGTCTTTGAAAGATACCTACTTTAAAAAAGCAAAGCGAATTTCCCGCCATTGTAATGATCACAGAGGTAAAAGAGAAATAAAGTTACGATTCGATATTTCCATCGTGTGTCAATAATCTTAAAAATGATATGAGTAAATGAATATAAAAAATGCGACCTCCAACTTGGGTAAGCTTCCGGTTTCGCTTTTGGTGATAAGCGACAATCATGAGTTTGTGTAGAAGCGACAGTTGGGGAAAAACCCTTTCTTATAATGAACACCATTCAGTCGATGTCAATTCCTTGCTGCAATCGGTTGTCGCTCTAATGCTGGTTTGTTTGTAGTTCTGCTTTTTAATTCCGATGAATACCTATAAAAAATGGATATAAAAGTCATAGATTTGATCACAGCTACCGAAAGAGAAAATGAAGGTAAGCCTCTGAAAATTTTGTACGCCCTGTCATTCTTTCAATCGTCAATAACTGTCAGGATAAATACGAAAGTGCTTTTGTTTGTCGTGAGGGATAGAGAAGAACTGAAAGACTCAATTAAATTTCTAGAGAGTATTTCAGTGATAAGATACAGTGGACCTCATAAAAAATACGTTTACCCACTCGAAGAGGATTTCCGTCTAGAAGTTCAAAGACATTTGGAAAAACGTGATCGGTTTCAAATTGTTCGAAAACAATGTCTGAGAGCCTTAGTCGAGTTGTTTGAAAGGGACCAGTGCTTCAAATTCCATAGCTTTGTGTCAGTTTTGAAATTTTCTGGTGAATATCAAGCTTTGATGGAGGATTTATGCGAATTACCAGAGGAAGTTATTTCGGAATTATTAAGCAACAACAGAGTTAGAGAAAAAACAAAATGTTTCGATAATTTAAATGAAATTTATAACTATTACTCCAAACTACTGACAGATAATGCGAAACTGAAGGGCATTTTATATGAGTACACATGTGGACTGGAAGTAGAAGGGCGATCTAGGGATGAAATTTATGCCTCTGTCTTAACTTTATTCTTAGATTTAGCAATACTTTATAGTCCTGACTACTTTTTAACGCCCTCTACCATAGAAGCTGTGTTACAGGCGTCGAAAAAAATGCTTGATTTGTCAAAATTCAAAGAAGCAATTGAAGGTTATCGATTGGTTTTCGAAGATCAACAAATGTCCTCAGCAACTGATGAAGTTATTTTAGAGGCTTGGCGTGAATATGCCGAAGCACTTACCGAATCAAAACGAGTAGAAGAATCTCTGGAGGTTTTAGGAGGCCTATTAAAAAGATTAAAGGAGATCGATGTTAACCATGCAAGCATACCTGCTGTAGAGCGTTCCATCGGAAGTAATTGGATGATGCAAAATGATCTGGAAGAAGCAATGAAGTACTTCCAAGAGGCTTTGGTCAGCGGGCAGTCCATTTTAGGCGAAAAACATAAAGAAACTTTGAAAGCTAAAAGAGAAATCGCTTTTGTGTTGCAGCACCAAGGTAAAACAAGCGAAGCATTGGAAATCTTAAGGAAATTAGCTCCTGAGTTTGTGGAAGTTTTTGGAGAGATGCATGTAGAAACCATGGTTACTTTTTCAGACTCAGCTTCAATATTTTTCTATAAAAAAAACTTCCGAAGAGCTTATGGGCTATACAGAGAGGTTTTAAAAAACCAAAGCGTCAGCTTGGGAAAGCATGATTCCGAAACTCTTAAGACTAAGCACAACATGGCTTCCTCTCTTCTACTGTTGGGACGAATAAATGAGGCGCTGAATATCTTCGAACAGGTCTTGGAAATGTATTACGAACTCGGTGACTCGGATTGTTGTGAATTACGTCTGTCTATAGACTACACCAAAAAGCTCTTCAAAGGCATGAAGGCCCAATCAGCACAAACTTTACATGTGGCTATAGAGAAAAACGCAAGCTTGGAGGATATTACCTCACTGGTTGAAGAAACTGGAATCGATATCAACATTGGGGACGCAAATGGAAGAACCCCCTTGCACAAGGCTGCGGAAAAAGAACTATCAGACATTGCCCTTTACTTATTGGGAAACGGAGCGAATTACACGGCCGAGTGCAAATTCGGAAACACCCCATTTGAAGTGACAAATTGTCTTCCACTCAAATCACTCCTGTCGGCCCTACAGACCGCTTTCGAGACTGCGAAATCCGGCGATCACGACCAACTGTCGACGATCCTGTCGTCTGGGGACCTCGACGGCGGCGTCAACGCCCGCGACGGAGACGGCAACACCTTGCTGCACTGGATGTCGCACGTCGGCCACCCTGAGATGGTGACAGCGCTGCTGAATGCCGAGGCCGACGCGACGGTTGCCAACTTCGGTGGCGAGACCCCTCTGCACCTCGCCGTCTCCAGAGACCACCTGGACGTGGCGAAACTCCTGGTGCAGTCGGTGGAGGGAAAGAAGAGGGTGAAGAGGTTCCTGGACGCGAAGACTGTCGCGGAGGGCCGTGCTGCCCTTCACATCGCTGCCAGCCGCGACTCTGTAGCCATGGTCAGGCTGCTTCTGAGGTATGGGGCTTATTTCAACATCAGGGATGTCAATGGAGTCACTCCGAGGGAATTGACCACGGATTCAGCCTGCTCCAGTTTACTGGAGGTGGTCAGTGATGTATTCAGGACAGGTCATTTCTGCAATTCCCTCGGTGCTGTAGGAAGCAGCATCGAAGTAGATGAAGACAAAGGATATTTCGTTTCGAAGATGTACTTGAACAAGTAGTTGGGCGATGCATGTGGGTCATTCCCCGATAAAAAAAAACTAATTTTCATGTTGGCTTCGATGGAAATTGTTTGCTCCGACACCATAGTGGGAGTGACCTGCAGTTTTAGTGTTTGTTTAGAACTAAAAATTCAGGAAACAAAAGACAACCTAGAGATAAAAAATTGTTGTTGTGCTTTATGGACGGTGTCAATAATTGATAAATTTTATATTTTAAATCTGATAAATTTTATTTCAAAACATCTTAAATTTACAACGAAATTTAAGACAAAATTTATTAAATAATAAAAGTTATCAGAAAATTCAAATTACTAATTCGAAATATTATTTACTTTTATTTAAAGTTTTGAATGATCTGGTCAACTAGCAATCGAAGTTTTCAGCTTAAAGCGGAAGTTAAACGGCGATGTGTGATTCTGAATAGTGACCGGTTGACACCGTCCATAAAATCATCTCATTAGATTTTTTTATTTTAAATTGATGCCACACTTATTACAAGTGCTTACTAGGTAAGTAGGATTTCGTACAACAGTGTTTGCTGCTTTGCTGTACTTTTATTTCTATGTACTATTTATGCTGTAAATATTATTTCTATACCCACCATTTAATCCTATATCAAAATGCCCCGTATAAAAAGTAATGTAATTCAAAGGATTTTACATATTAATTTTATTTTAGTTCTATCTTTTGATAGTTTTGTTTGAAGGATTTCATTAAACCATGATTTTGTATAATTTGTTGTTGTGGCAAAATTGATAATGAGATTAAGTTATTGCTGTTTGTATTATTTTTTTAGGACACTTCTACGTTGCAAAAGTTTCGTAGATTGATTTACAAAAAGACAACATAAAAATATATTTGTTTTGTGACAGTTTTGTTTGTTAAAATGAAAAAAAATTTGTTGATATAGACCTATAAATTGTGAGCTAGAGACGTAGTATACGAGTATGACTTAATTTACAAAATGACATTTCGCGTTCTGATTAAAGAATCTCCAAGCTTTGTGAGTGATAACACAGAAAATAACTATTTTCTCTTGGCAGACAGAGCCCCTGAATTGAGAAGGGGGCTCAGTACCAAAAAAATTTTTTTCTCTAATAACAGGATTTTATTATCTTTTAAGGGTGATTCTCTAGAAATGTGAAAAATTCCGGTCCAGGGGTCAAAATCCATGTATTATCCTAAAATTAATTTTTCTTTCCAACATTCTGATAAATAACCTTATGATAAGTATGGCACATAAGTACAATAAATTTTGAAAGCAAAATTTAAGGAATTAAAAAACTTGAAAGCTCAAAATTTCATCATTTCGGCTTGTCCCACTACTGACATATGCTCAAATAAAAGGAATTTTAGTGTACTAAAAGCAAATTTTCACCCGATTTTTTTATATCATATTATTAATCATATCTTATAGTATATGTATTTGTGGAAGAAACTTTTAAAAAATTTTTTAAAGAACATTTTCGAATTGAAACATGGTTGTCCCAGGCAATAGCGTTATTTACCG
This sequence comes from Tetragnatha versicolor, assembly GCA_024610705.1. Classification (NCBI taxonomy): domain Eukaryota; kingdom Metazoa; phylum Arthropoda; class Arachnida; order Araneae; family Tetragnathidae; genus Tetragnatha; species Tetragnatha versicolor. The sequence goes on along the minus strand of JANDEH010000001.1, from coordinate 34,440,424 downwards.
GACATGAACATTTTAGTTAATTATGAGGCATATAAAAATGACAGAATAAAGCAACTCTTCTTTTAAATAATTAATTACAATCAGAATAAGTGGATATTCACTTTTAGTGCAATTATAAAGTGTTTTACTTGGAAAGATTTTACTTTGAACAGTTCATAACAGAGCGTATGCTTTTAAAACGTCATTATCCTGTCCTCCATATCTCCTAAACGAAAAAGAGTAAAAAATTGAAATTTGGATATGTTAGAGGTATTACGATTTTATGGTGAATGTGAAATTTGTAGCCCTAAATATCAAAAAATAAAAAAATGGCGAAGGAATTACTTATAAAAACGGCATTATCCTGGCATCCACATCTCCTGAAGGAAAAGGAGTATATTATTGAAATTTGGATATGTTAGACATTAGAGGTATCAGGATATTATGGTTATTGTGAAATTTTGAGGTCTAAATCTGAAAAAATAAAGAAATGGCGGGATGCTAAAAATCATTTTCCTGGCTCGTCATTAACTGTCCTCCATATCTCCTAAACGAAAAGGAGTATATTATTGAAATTTGGATATGTTCGAGGTATCATCATTTTATGGTTATTGTGAAATTTTCAGGTCTAAATCTGAAGAAATAAATAAATGGAGAAATATTTATTTTCTACGGTGTCATTCTCAAAGTAGCAGCGGGCGCGCGGCCACTCAGACTCGGCGTACAGAAAATGCACATCACGGTTAATCACCGTAACATTTAGATAGGAATTTTTTCCCCATACTAAATGTATTTAAACTTTACTGCCGCTTATTGTATATCAACTAGGACGTTTTCATCTAACATTTTAAAAAAATTCAGAAGTTTTGAAAGAAATTTTATTTTTCAAAATTTGTGTTTTCATTTTTTTAGATTTCTAGAGAATCACCCTTAAGGTGTTAAATTATGTATTTACTTCATACTAATTCATATTTAGCCCCCAAAAAAGTTAAAAAATTTATTTTTTAAAACAATTCAGGGCTCACACGCCTGCGCCATTTGCGCCAAAACCAAATTTTGATACATACTGATACAAATTGCCTATTTTACCAGCTCCTGCGCCAAAACTGCGCCATTTTCAGAGACTACTACTACGGATTCTCCGTAGTTTCTACGGATGCCGTCGTTAAACTACGGACTACGGATAACATCGAAAAAGCTACGGAAAATCGGAAATCTATCATAAAAAGCACTTAGAAGCGCAAGTTTTTTCCCAATTATTCTCTATTTATAGGATATTTTTTCTTGGACGGCCGGCGGGCGCCAAGTTGAAGTTGGCTTCTTGCGTTGTTAGTGCGATGTGGAAAAAACAACTTTATAGTGGTTATAAGCCGTCGTTCGGTGTTTAGGATCGCATTCTGCGGAAAAATCGAAAAATAGCGATTTTTCGCGCAAGTATCGTTTTTCCAGCACGTAGTGGAAGATGGCTTCTTTTCACATAGCTGCCAAGTTTTACGGATTGTCCGTAAAATTTACAGATTTGCATCAAAATTTATGCGGTTTTACGGATCGACCCGAAATTTTTACGAAATTTACGTTTTTTTTTTCATTTTTCCTCCGGGAAAACGTAAACAAATCTTGTTGCGCCAAATTAAAGTCTTTTCTGCCTTTTCTAGGCGTTTGGAAACAGGTTAATCGTGGAAAAAGCCGCGGTTTTTCGCCAAAGTTTCGTTTTGAGCGCCGCGTGTTCCGTTCCTTCCGCGACTATTTTCGACGGCCGCGGACGCCAAGTTGAGGTCGGCTTCATCTCGTGTCAGTATTAGAATGCAGGAAAAACTACTTTAACGTGGTCAAAGCCAACATGTCCAATGGTTAGAATCACGATCTTGATAAGCCGAAAAATAGCGATTTTTCGTGAAAGTTCCTACCGGCGCCTAATTGAAGTTGGCTTACTTTCACTATTGTATTTACATTGTAGAAAAAACAACTTTACTATGGTCAGAACTAATTACTTAGGAGGTGAATTATCACTAGACCTAATAACCTCAAGTAAATAAAAATTGATAAGGTGTAAAAATTGGATAAGAGCCGATAAATTAATAGAGGTTTAAGTCGTACGAAAAGTTTTACTGATGCAAGTTTAAAATATAATGAAGGGGAAGCTTTTGTAATTTTAAATTACAAAACTTCCCTGCAATCAAATTGCTACAAAAGACATTTTTATGCTACAAAACTTGGTTTTACCTGCTACAAAAGGCATTTTTGGTGCTACAAAACTTGGTTTTACCTGATACAAAAGACATTTTTTGTGATACAAAACTTGGTTTTACCTGATACAAAAGACATTTTTTGTGATACAAAACTTGGTTTTACCTGATACAAAAATTGATACAAATATTTTAAAGTGAGTGTGAGCCCTGCAATTACAAAAAACTTCAAAACTATGCCCAAAATTACCTTAAATTTAAATTGATACTCCTCCCTTAATATATGTTCTTTTGATTTGATTTTTTGTCTTAACATAAATCAAACATATATAGTCACTTGTAGGCATGGAAATTTGATTGCCTATAAAAGTTTCTGAAAAATAAAAAAACTCTGAAATTTGGCCTTTTTTTTCGAAAAATATCCTAAGTTTCCACTTTACTGCTCCGTAAAAAAATTTTAATAAATATATTATAAAATCCATGACTGAAGATGTTAAACAGGTGTTACTGGTAATGACTACAAAGTTTGAAGTGGTTTGGATGATTAGAAAAAAATCCTTTAGATCATCAAAAACCTTGTTTTGAGAAAAAGCCATTATTGAAAACTAGGCTTCTGAAGCCTATTAAAATCATATTTATAAATTGGTGAATTATTGGAATGGTGCATATATCCATTATCAACATCCTCTTCATCGTTATTTGAATATTAGTTATTTTCCTGATTGACGAAGTGCCAAATGTGTATTAAGTTAATGCTTTTAAGTGTTAGGAAATTAGTGCTATCAATAAATAAATGTAAATTTTCTAAAGATTGTATTTGATTTCTGGAACAATGTTAAGAAGTGTTAATGTTTATTGCAATATTAATTATAAAATATTAAATTTAAGCGTTAAGGTTATTGTTTTTTATTTAATATTATTAAAAACCATTGAAGTCAATTTTTCTTGAAGATAATTTCAAAATATTTGTAAAAAGTTTCTGATTAATTCTACCCATTCAATGCTGTACACACAACCTTCAAGGCTAAAAATACTGTTTTTCGTTTTACATGTTGTTTCTCAGGTTATTTAAAGTCTTCTTAGAGACTTAGTTGCAGTTTTTTAAGGGGAGGGTGATAAATAAGTTGCCAGTGGAAGAAATAAAACTTTCAGCTCCCAACTACATGGTAATGAAGAGGAACTACGTTTGAAAGTTCTGAAACTCTACCAAAAACAATAACGGCGCATTATCTGGGGATCTCTAACATAATTATGTTCATTACTTTAATACTGAGAAAAATACTGATGTGAGTTTTACTTGTTTTAATACTTTCTTAAAATACATAACATACATTACAGTTGTGTTTGTCTTTGCTGATTAAATAAATTAATAAGAATAAATATAGCTTTTACGTTATTAACTTAAAATTCTTTCAAATTAAAATAAGTCATTGGTACAATAGCCGCTATACAGTATAGCGTATTAATCACTTTTAAAATTCATTTACTTATCTATTATTGGCCACTGCTGGTCAATCCTAGGACAATGGAATAAAACTAGAATTCTTCACACACTTCCTTGTAATTCTTTTATTATACTTTATCAAATTATGGGTTGGCATCTTCTTAGTTAATGTCAGCATTTGGCTTGTACGCTTGAATCTAAATTTAGCTGGATTTTTTACTTGGTTTCTGGGGTTCAAAAAACTAATTTCCATTTCATTATGCATAAATATTGAAGCTTCATACTATGAAAGTCGGGACTGCAGCAGTAAAGAACACGAACACATCACAACATTGAGCTTTTAATAAGTCTGCGTGGATACTGAAAACGTTTTATTAGTTCAGAGCAATCTCTAAAAATTTATGAGAGACGCGATTGGCAAGAGTTCAGAATGACAGAGGAAAGTCATGAAGAAAAGTTTTCATCAGATTTGAACTTGTATCGACAATATTAAAGTACTTTTTCTAGGATTTGGTCATTTGATTGAAGTCATTGTTTAACAAAAATCTTCTCTTATATTATAGGCTCGAAAAACTTTCTAAAGGAATGGACGAAAAATGTCATTTCAGTCGTTTAACAGTTTTAGAATGTACATTGTACATGTGCAGTATTTAAACATAAATTTAAGTCAAAATGTTTTTCCTAATATTTACTATTATGATGTAATGTACAAGTATATTGGTTACGGGCAATGTGATAAATACTTATTGATAAATTCCATTGAATTTATCACATTGCCCGCCTCACTTCGTGCGTCATTAATAATCCCCGGTTTATTACTTTCGCTATAACATATATATTTATGTGTAGTTATAATTCTTATGTGTTTTGCAAAGAAATAATATTTGATGCTTTAAAAATAAATTGAAACATATAAAAAAACTTTTTATTAATCACTAGGGAGCTACCGCCCCCTGCTTGCTATCGCTCGCCAACCCCCGTTAACTGCTGACGCAGACACGTTTGAACCGCTTCGCAATTCCTCACAAAACCCTGCTCACTGCACTTACTCACTTTATAAAAAATTCTTAAAACAGGGTTAGTACTTCTCCGGGGTATTCTTTCGAAAATGGTGGATATACATTCAGTAGCGGAAATTTAACAGTTCCTTTATGGTAACATTAATTGGCGGGCCGCCTTATAATTCCAAGAAAATTAACAACAGAGAAATGTAACATTCCTTTACCATTTCCCCAAGGTAATGTTTTTTTCACAGATCCATTAAGAAGCACTGAAACATCTCAGGAATAAATTTAACGTTCTTAAAATTTGTAACTATTTTCATCGATTGGCTGTGAAAAATGTAGTAATTACCGTAAACATCACGAAAATTTAGAATTTTATCTTCATGAGAACAAACAAACGTCGAAGTTGTGTCAGTTTCATAGCAATGACACGAATGTTTAGACTTCAAACATTTTCGATTTTTATCTTAATTTCTAAAACAGTCCCCCGTGTTATCTAGTTGTTTGTGTTTTGGCATTATGAAATAAGGTGTCACATTTTACTACCCAAAAGAATATAAAAATAATAATAATTTTAAAAAATAAATGCAAAAGTTCAAAATTTCCGAAAGCGAGTTTATATTTTGTTGTAAATATGGTAATGATTAGGTTGCCACAACGACAAAGATAAATATAAAAATATTAATTTGTTATTTAAAAAATAAAAGATAAATTATTTATACATAAGTTTTAAATATTATTAAAACCGTTTAAACAACAGAAATATAAATATTGTTAAAAAAACCCAAAATATATTTTTAAATTCGTGTTATAAATAGAAAGATGATTATTTAATTTATTTGAATATTAAAAACTAGTGAAATATGTTTTCAATTTTTTTTGAAATTCATAGTTTCTTGCTTTATAACTGCAACCTTATCCGTAATCTAAAAAAATGGAAATATTTTAAAATTGAGATTTTTTTTAGAAATTCTAAAGGCACTTTGCACATCCTCAAAAGAATCCGGACAGTTTGATACCAAATATGTGTTATACGGATCAGTAATTAAAAAGCATTTCCCTGGAAACCGTTCACCAAAAACTTTTTTTAGAATAGAGAGATAAATTTTCAATATGTAAAAATTTGTTTTCAATTACATTTATTTATTTAAATTAAATTTATTTAATAACATTTTATTAATTAAATTAAAATTATTTACAACATTTAATTTATCTCTAATTTTTAAAAATAAATGTTATTTATTGAATTTTTTATACGAGGAAAACTTTTATTTTTATTAATTATTTTTAATGTGTAAAAAATATCCGGTTCAATTTCTTTAATGTTTCTGCTGAGTATCGCCATGCTCTTTTGAAAGCCTCTTATTCAAATATCGATAATTTTTTTGATTTTTATCGATTAACTCAACAATTATTGACCTGTATTAAATATTTTAATCTATGAGTTAGAAATTATTTATCAAAATTTCTTCTTTTTGGTGTCCAAAAGAGCATGGAACGGAATTGAACCAAATATCCCTTCCTTTTACAGTGATTAACTATCTAATCAAATGTAAAAGCGAATACTTACTGTTCCATGGTATGCAGAAAAAGCACAATCAAAATAAGTACCTGTAAAACTGTTTTTCCTTTAGCGTCCATTTGTGGCAGTGAAGCTTATCTTCCTCGCAAGCTCAATGGAGCAGGGGTTCACAACGTGTTAGATACCACGACCCACTTTTTATGTCAAGTATTTTGTCCGAACCCCTCTGAATTAAAATTTTAATTTTAAATCAACATTGTTTGAGTAGAAGTAGATATAATCTAAAAATCTCTCGATTGTAGCAATCCCCATGTAACCTATAAAAAACATAACACCTCATTATAATTTAGACAAATATAATAAAACCAATGATTTTATACAGTCAAAATCATTTAATCAGAGAATTCTTATTAATTGGTCATTTATTTAATTCTATTTTGGTTTTTCCTGCATTTTGTGACCCTCCCCCGAGATACGTCCTGCGATCAACCTGCTGAGAACCCCTGCACTAGAGGTTTGAAAACACGTTTCTTTTTCGGTGGAGATTAAAAAGAATTCAATACTCTCCGTCCCCCACCCAACTTTTTTTTGAAAGCAGGTAATTATTTTTGAAATTTGTCTACATACAATTTCAAACGTTTTGTTTTAACTTTAAATAGTTAATGTACAAGGTGTTTCTTTTTTTGTAAAAAAGGTCCATCATATTTTATAGTTCAATACGAGGTAAATTTTTATATTTTTAAGGGGGGTAAGTTTTTCGAAGAAATATATTTCTTTTAATTGAAAGTGAGTGATATTTAACCATATAAACTTTCAGTTCGTTTATTGTGCTATAATTTGTTTACTAATCTTGAATACAAATTACCGTCAGAGCGAGTAGTATGATTGTTATTTTACATGTTATAGCCAAATGAAATCAACTTATATTCAAAAACTTTTGTTTAACAATATTCAAATTCACTTAAACGGATCTCCCTCATTATAGTCTGTGTAATTTGAATAAATGGATCTTACTACTAGTCATTTCCCATTGCATTTCTATTGCGTTGCTATGTTGACGAGCCACCTATTCTTTTTACACGGAGTTTAGTAAACCTTAAAAATTCTCTCGACTGAACAGAAACTTATTTTCGCTTCCGCAAACTGTTGTCAGTCAGAATCCTGCTCAGCGAAGCTTCTTCTCCGGGCATCAATTCCGGGCGCGGAGTCAATCACCTTCGCCTCTTCTTTTCTGCGCTCCTGCCAATTTTGACCCCGTGGAGGGGGCCATATTTTGAGCTCTCGCACTGATAAAGGCGTGCCAGAGAGCTGCTTTTCAAAAACACTCTGCCACAACAATAGCCTCGCTTGTTGACGCTCAAAGGGCTTTTTTGAAAAGTTTTGTTGCCATCGGTTTCGAGAACGGGTTCCGTTTCGAAAGAGAGTGGTTAGACACCGGAGAACGGCATCACCTTGATGAGAACAATCATGAGAAACCTCAGCAAACGTCTCTATTCACTTCAATTTCAATTTCAATGAGAAACTTCAATTGTTATTTTATTTATTATTTGATTTTTCATGCAAAATTTGGCTGGCAAGCAAATTTTTAGCTAGAATAATTTATTAGACAGTTTTTCAGAATTGAAAATATTCTTGTCAGAAACCTATGATGATACACTATGATATTTATGTACTATGTATAAATTCATTCATTTTCTCATGTAAATCTAAAAACAACTGCCATTGTCATATTCTGGAATGTGTTCAAGCTACAAATATCTTGGGACTTAACGTAGACTCTAACTTGAAATGGAAAACTCATACATTTAAATTGAGGGAAAAAATTACTGTTTATTTTATTTAGTTTTTACCATCTAAAAATAAAATTGATTTGCCGTTTTTAAAAACTCTATATTTTTCTTGATTCTATTCTTTAATTAATTATAGTGTTACTGTTTGGGGGGCAATATAGATCCGATCTCCAAACTTTAATTTCTATTCAAAATAAAATAGTCAAAATTTTAAATCAGCCAGTCATATCCTAATAATTTTAGATTACTTAAGTTATTGCCTCACACCGCTTTTTTCCGTTATTATGCTATACGTATCTTAATCGTAACAATTCTATATTTAATAATACAACAAGGCCGTATAATACTAGATCTATAACCTTATCAAATCCCAAAATTTTCAAAATCAACTTTTTGTAAACATTTCTCTTACCTCGCTCCAAAATTATACAATAGTTTACCTTTAAATCTAACCTCCATTAACAAATATTCAGTTTTCAAAAGAAATTTATTTGATTTATCAATTAATATCGACGACCTGGATCTATATTTTTCACTACAATAAAGCATATTTATTTAGCTATTTGTTAACCATCTTTCTGCCATCATTATTTTAATTACTTAGTTATTAGTCGGGTGGTTTAGTACAAAAAAATGACCGAAAACTGCAAATTGTGATACTTTTATGAAACTTTCAGGGATGATATATAAACATATAAGAAGCAAAAAATCGATGGGACCCCAAAATTTTAGCTCGTGGTTTGACCGCTATGACGTCATAACAAAATGGCGCCCCTAGCGGTCCCAAAACGATGTCGTGGTAAATTTTTTAACGCTAAACACGTTTTGAGCTCTAAATATCCTTGATCATATCCTAAAAATAAATATTTTCTAATATTTACTTACTCTAGGAATAATAGGGGGGTGATTTCATTAGAATGACGTCATTATCACTTTGGTTGACCCATCCATGGTGATGATAGTTTTTTTTGGTTTTATTTACCTTCCAGATCCTATTTACTTATTATTAAGTGTGTAAGGAAATGTATTTTCTAAATATAAAATAGAATATTTGAGTTTTTGGGGGCGTGGTTTACTTAATTGCGCATATTTATACAAAGGCGTCAGTAACGCAATTTTTAAACAATACTGAAATATAAAGTTCTAATTGGGATACCAACACCAAACTTTCAGGGATGATACATTATCATATAAGAACTGTAAAATCGATGGGACCCCAAAATTATAGCGCGTGGAATGACCGCTATGACGTCATAACAAATTGACGTCCCTAGCGGTCTCAAAACGATGCCGTGGTAATTTTTTTAAGGATAAACACGTTTTAAGCTCTAAATATACATGAACATATCCTTAAAAATGAAATATTTTCTAATACTTAATAGTGGGTGGATTAATAGGGGGGTTCATCAGAATGACGTCATTAGCACTTTGTTTACTCTGCGTTCAAAACAAATGGTGACAATAGTTTTCCTGATATTATTTACCTACTAAATCCTATTTATTTGTTATTAAGTCTCTAAGGAAATGTATTTTCTAAATATAAAAAGAATATTTGAGTTCTTTGGGGCGTTGTTTACCTATTTGCGTATTTTTACAAAGGCGTCAGTGATGCAACTTTTAAACAGCACTGAAATCAACTTCTAATTGAGATACCAACGTCAAACTTACAGCGATGATAAATCATCATATAAGAACTAAAAAATCGATGGGACCCCAAAATTTTAGCCCGTGGTTTTTCCGCTATGACGTCATAACAAAGTGGAGTCCATAATGTCAGAAAACGATGTCGAGGTATTTTTTTTAAAGTTATTCTGTTTTGCGTTTAAAACTTAATTAAAATGTTAAATGTTTTTTAATTAAGTATAAATATATAAAATAATATAAAATAAAAATGCATTAGACTCGTGAAAAGATAGATCCTTCTTAAGGTGGACGTTGTTAAGGTGGTATTGTTATATCACCATACTAAACAAAATTACACCCTTAAAACAACTCATAGCTACGAGCACAATTTTTATGACGTCATATCTGTCAAACCACGCTCTAAAATGTTGGGGTCCCATCGATATTTAATTCTCATATGATGATCTATCATCATTGAAAGTTTGAAGTTGGTATCACGATTAGAAGTTTATTTCAGTACCGTTTAAAAATTTCATTTTCGACGCCTTTGTAAAAATACAAAATCATGTAAACCACGCCTTTAGAAAATAAATTTACTAATATACTTAATATTAAATAAATAGGGGATCTAGAAGGTAAATAACAACAAGAAAAACTATCACCACCATTAATATTGGACGCAGAGTAATCCAAGTGATAATGACGTCATTCTAATGAAACCACCCCTCTATTACTCCTAGAGTAAGTAAATATTAGAAAATATTTTATTTTTCATATATGTTCATGGATATTTAGAGCTAAAAACGTGTTTAGCGTTAAAAAATTTACCACGGCATCGTTTTGGGACCGCCAGGGACGCCATTTTGTTATGACATCATAGCGGTCATACCACGAGCTAAAATTTTTGGGTCCCATCGATTTTACAGTTCTTATATGATAATTTATCATCCCTAAAAGTTTGGTGTTGGTATCACAATTAGAAGTTTATTTCAGTACTGTTTTAAAGTTGCGTTACTGACGCCTTTGTAAATGTGCGCAATTAAGTAAACCACGCCCACAAAAACTCATATATTCTTTTTAGATTTAGAAAATACTTAATAATAAGTAAATAGGTTCTGGAAGGTAAATAAAACCAAGAAAAACTATCATCACTATGGATATTGGACGCCGAGTGAACCAAAGTGATAATGACGTCATTCTAATGAAACCACCCCCCTATTATTCCTAGACTAGAGTTAGTAAATATTAGAAAATATTTTATTTTTAAGATATGTTCAAGGATATTTAAAGCTTAAAACGTGTTTAGCGTTAAAAAATTTACCACGACTTCGTTTTGGGACCGCTAGGGGCACCATTTGGTTATGACGTCATAGCGGTCAAACCACGAGCTAAAATTTTGGGGTCCCATCGATTTTTTAGTTCTTATATGTTAATATATCATCCCTGAAAGTTTCGTAAAAGTATCACAATTTGCAGTTTTTTTGTAATAAGCCACCAGACTATATTGTTTTTAATCAGTTTAGTGTTTGTGTGTGTATTGTTGTAATTTGCAATATGTTATTTGATAATATAATTTCTTTTTTGCCTGTACGGGATGTTCCTTTCTTTCCGTTGGCGAATCCCATTGATTCTGACTTTTCTGTGTTTGTTGCATGTGTAATACAGTTTCTTCTTCTTCAAATTAGATATTTTCTATCAATTTTGTAATAAGCATGTATAGGTAATGTAAGTTTTTACATTGATATTATTCATAAATGAAAGTAAAAAAAGATATAAAACACACACAGTATGGAACAACTAGTTATTTCAAACGAAACAAACTATTATAATCATGCAAATATAAAATTTCTCGTACATAACAAATATCTGGAAACTAAATCAACCGATGTCCGAAACGTTGAGGATTGTTTGTTGAAGGAAAAAACGTGTGCTCTTTGATCCCTTTCGAGACTAGAAAACAAATTTGCCTTTTCTACGCTCACGGTAAAATGTAAATCTATTTTTAAAATATTTCAGTACCTGAAAAATTATTCCAATACATATTCCCAAGTTTCTAACCTCCTTTATTGGTACGTACTACTTAGGTTATGCTGTATTTTTTCTTTCTTCTGGCAACCCAATTTAAATATAACAAAACACTAGTCACCACCCGATCAAATCCTTGCATACTTTAACAGTACCACATTTGAAAAATCCTCTAGTTGACAGTAAACAAAAATCCCTCATCCCACAAAGTAGAAGATTCCAAACCTACTTATCACCAAGCACACAGCCATCCATCCACCTTTTGATCCCTCATCATTGTTCTATCACCTGTATGCGAGTGCCCCAAATTCCGTTTTGTTTTCAAACTCCAGAAACACAGGTCGGAAGCCAAGTTTGAGAACAATGGTCGGATTGTGGTGCACCCCAGAGCGATGAGGGACCCTGGAGTCCCTGAACTCTTTTGCACGCTTGGTAGACGAGTCTGAAGTGTCTTACCTACCTGAAGACGACAAGCGTGTCGAGGTTAATGTAATGCCAGATCATCTGGGAAATTAACATAACCCATTTACCGAGGTTGGAAGTTTTTTTTATTCAAAAGACTCTTTTGGTCGTAGGACTTGTATCTACTATTGTCTATCTGTGTTCCAGTTTGATGTTGATTTAGCTAAAACTAGTACAGTCTTTTTTAGAGTTTTCCAAACAAACACAAACCCCAGTAAGAATATCGTAGTGACGGACTTGTCTACAGGTTTCAAATTTTTTAGGATCGTGACCATCTTTTAATGTAGAAAAGCAATTCTGTACTAATTTCTTACACTAGGTGATCATCGAACAAATTCATCTGTTCAAGAGTATCTAGCTTTCATACCAATCTTAGGAACTGAATGTAGCTTTGACGGAATTTATTTTATGGATGGATGGGGTAGGGAAACACATGGAAAAAACCCAATTTGACTAGACTCAGTTACGGTTACAGTGGGAAATTTATAATATCACATATTTTGATCATATCTCTGAAGTGAAAAACATAGCATTGAAAAGGTACATTTAGCACGTAAACTCGCTCCTGTACAAAGAAATGAAACCAACCAAATGTTTATGGACAAAATATTTAAAAAAACGTTAGGGGGGTCTGTGGGTCTCCCCTCAGAAATTTTAGTTGGAATTTACTTTCACTTATCTAAATCTGACACAAAAAATAGAAAACTAATTTTAAAAATTGGTAGAAAAAGTTGTTCAATTGGAAAGGTCCAGTAAAAGGAAAAGAAGGAAAAAAAAACAAGGAAGAAATCGGGAAACGTTAAAAGAGAAATAAAAGGAAAGAATAGAAACATATTTTGAATGACTGAAAAAAAATTTAAAAACCTGGGAAAAGTGCTCCTCTAGACATTAAGAAATAGAAAGAAATGAGGAAACGGATAGAAGGATGTAAAAAGTGAAAAAGAGGGAAAAAATGTTTTAAGATACCAAAAAACAAATAACCGGTAAAAGTCTTCCTCACGTAAAAGTAAAAGTCACTAAAAAAGTGGTAAAGAAAGTATAAGGGAGAGAGAGAAAGGGAAAAAAGAAGTACATTTTGAACGACCGAAACATTTTTCAGTCATTATTAAAAAGATATTTTATTTCTTCTTTTTCCCACATTTCTTTATGTTTTCCCTTTTTACACCTTTTCTCTTGCCTTCTATCTTTCTTTCCTTCTTTTTTTTGGTCCAAGGGGGGAACTTTCCGGAGTACTCCCCCCTTGGATCCGCGCCTGCACGGAGCACACTTTCTCACAAAAAAGGTCTACTCCTCTACGTTCTACGGATTCACAGCCGGATATGCAGGAGAGGGCGGCTCTCTCAGAACTTTCCAAAAAGAGCTTTTCCGTCCAACAACCGATTCAATCGAAAACTCTCCTCTTCTTTGCCAAAAACACCAACAGAACCCGCCACCACCGTCGTGTTTCTTGCGTCTGCTGCAAGCGAGGCCAAAAACCTCTTCAGGAGCAGGCAATTCTATTTCCAAGCAGGCTTGGAAGTGGGTCGGGGTTTACCTAGCCTTGAGAGCCAGCCAAGAGTTAAGACCCCCGTCTTTTTAGCAATGGCCAGCAATCTCCCTCTCAATGTCAAGCCGATGCTCCCCGCCGAAGCACGGACGCTCGGAAAATACCATCACTCTAGTCTTGATGGAGAGGACGGGAAGGCGGATGCCAACACTGAGAGATTGCTTTTGGGATACATAGGAAATATCCTGGAGGGATGTAAAATTTGTTTATATTTGGGTGGGATAAATCGAGTTTTTTTTGGATAAAATTGCTAAAAATGTGAACATTTTTATTTAAATGCCGGAGAAAAAAGATTTAGATTGAGGTTTGCACTAACTTTTATAACATTGACTTCCACAGGAAGTTTTGCCATCAAACAAAAAAAATCATCACTATAAAACAAACTTCCGTTGACCCCATACCAATTTTCATGAGCTTTAGATATTCTTTTTATAACTCAGTTACCCTTGGTTTAAAATCGCCTACCTTGAGAATTCCTCGTTTAGGGGAACTCTATATTAACCATTTAATTTTGGTATAAACTGATACTAACTAAAAATGACTTCGGTTAATTTTTCTCCAGAAAGTTTTAATATGTATCAAAATACAGAAGTTTTCTATGGCAAAAACGTTATAAAAATAACAATGAGGTTTAATGTAGAGACGTTCTAGATTTAAGTGAGTTCTAATTAAAACTGTTACTATCGGTATAAAGATATTTAAATGGATTTGTTTAAAGAATGGAGTTGTTATAAAAAATCAGGATTGTATGAATAATATAGCTATTTTCATATTACATGGACAATCAGTTCTCAGATACACGTTTTTGAGGATTTCAGTACTTAATTAAGCAAATTTATCAAAAGGGACAAGGGTGTAAATGTTTTATATTTAAATAAAGGTAAAATGGTGCTTTAGGTCTTGTTTTGTAAAAGTATGTACACAAATATTATAAAGAACACTCATATTAATCAACTGTAATCGACATGATGTATGATAATGTTTTGAATGGTTAATATTAATATCTTAATAAGAAGTTTGAATTGTAACACCTTAATTGAAATAACTATTGATTGAAGCAAATTATGGTGCCTTTATATCAACAGGTAGTTTCTCTCTTTTACAAAAAATGAAAATGTTAACATTATTGAAAATGATAAAGAAAGTCACCACTTTAAAACAGAAGTAATTTTATTATGCATGAATCTTTTATTCCATACCAAAAATAGTTAAAATTTTTAAAACTCCTCACATCCTAATAAATCTAACTTTTCATACAATTCGTACCTCCTCTTCGATACCAGTAAGTAATTCAGAGTTAAACTTCCTGGAGTTAAATGCAAATGTGAGTTTTACTATATAATCTAATCATAACTCCCTCTAACGAGCTAGTCATTAGAGATTCAAGTGCATGTCCTTGGAGAAGAGCCAACGTCCTTTACTCATATCGCTTAGACGGGAATTTATTTAAGATACATTGCACAGCATCTCTGAGAGGGGATATTCACCACTTGTGATGGCCAAACTCTGTCCGTCACAATTCATCTTTTATCAGTTGTGGGCATATTGTGATATGATGATATAAAGGTCTTTATTCTGCTAGCAAATATACGGCTTTAATTAAATTACGGCTTTAAGAAAAATTAATTTCGAATTTAATATTTTCCTTGTTGAATTATAAATTATTCTGAATTTATAAATTATTCAAGGATTTCACATATATGCAAGGGTGTTTATGTCAACAGCGTTAAATAGGGTGGGTTGGGGTAAAGTGGGTCTTGGGGTAAAATGGGTCAGTTTTAATTAACTCGATATAAATCAAATTTAAATTGAATAATTTTCGCTCATTCTTTTGTATTATAATCTTTTATCTGTTGGCAATATTTTCCGATTGTCAAAAGTTAATATTTATGATTTTGAGGACTGAAAAAATATTTAATTTGAACCGTAAATGATGTCATCGAAAAAACAGGGTTTACTAACTTCCAAAATATCTATATATTGTAACAAATTACAGAAGACTTTTGTAATATTTTTCCATAAAAGAAAGTCTGAGAGACATTTCAAGCCAATCAGCTTAGAAAAATATAAAACATTTTATCTTTTATAACAATATTTTGTACTTGGGGTAAAATGGGTCATAATTAGGAGGCCTTCTGTATTAAGTAAAACAATGTTTTTAACTTATTTCCTTCAAATATACATTGAACTGTCATACAAGTTTATTTTTTTTATCCAAACGAAGTATTTTAATTGCTACATTTGAACAAAGATCATTAACTTCGTACTTTTACAATTTCATTAAAGTACAACTTAAAACAAATTTTTTCAGATAAAACGGCTTAGCCGATTGCCTTTTTTCTTATTTTTATGTATATTTAGTAGTAAATATATTTTTGACATCTTTTTGCAATGAGACCCATTTTACCCCAAGTTGGGGTAAAATAGGTCATTATTTTGATGCTAAGTTTAACCAACTTATAACTAAAAAATATTTGATAAAATTAGATGAAAATGTTCTGAAGGACTGTAGTGTCAATATCCAATTGAAAGAAATCATTAAAAAGTAATAGTTTTGATGAAATAAAACTTAGAATGTGAAGGTACCTTAAAATTGACCCATTTTACCCCAACCCTTCTTAATTTTCGATATTAAAAGTAAAAAAATTAATTTTTTCCTAAAATCAATCTATAATAATCTTTATTGACAAATAATAAGAAGAAACACATAAAATAAATACAAATAAAAAACATATGATACGCCCAGGGGAAACAAAAGATCCCATACGGGAGTAATAGAAATTAATACATTAAAAATGCAATGGAAAATAACAAAAAAGAGAAGAAAAAAGAAAGACAATATAAAAACACACAAAAGAAGAATTCTAGAACAAATTAAAATAAATACATTAAGAGTTAAATATCAATTAAAAATACATTGTGATTCAATAATAATAAAATAAATAAACAAAACAAAAAATATTGAAATTAATTATTTTTTGTGTTCTATTGGTAAAGTCTGGCTGCTGCAAATATACTATCGCTTAATAATGATTTTAAAAATAAAAGTCTATGTCGTTTAAATTAATAATAAGAAGAAAAAGTTCGCGCTTAAAAGTAGAACACTGTTCAATATTTTGGAGATCTCGGGACAAATTATTATAAAATTTGGGTGCTAGATAGAAAAAATGCTTACGGAAAATTTCTTTAAAAAATCTAGGAATTTTGTACACTTTATTTGGCCTTCTTTGGGATACGTTTTCTTTTAAGTTACAAATCGATTGATTACGTAATCTTTATATGATTATCTAATTTAATAATAATTTTTTCAGAAAATAAAAAATCTAACAACCTAAAATATTTGAGAGGTATTTTTATCTAAATTTTTGAAAATTTCAGTAACTTTTTAACTTATTAATTATGTTATAATATTTTTGTATTTATTAATTGTACAGTTTTAATAGGTTTTAACTAAAGCACTGGATACTCTACCTTATAGGTAGAGTATCCAGGGCTTTAGTTTTAAATACTTAAGTATGGTTAAATTTTTGAATTGAAAACAAATATGTTGTCCTTTTTGAAATCGACATGTTTCCAATACCTAAACATCTAGAGCTATCTATCTAAACATAAAGAGGGAGTTGATGAGAAAGTATACCATTTGAACTAGCCTCCAACTTCATGTCCTAAAATCCACTTTTTTGAAACTCGCTTTTGAATTTAACCCAAGCTTCCAAACTACACCCATCCGTGCTATAGTCTGTGTATAATTTGAATCGGCCGCTCGAGTCATTTCCCATTGCATTTCTATTGCGTTGCCATGGGGACGAGCCGCCTATTCTATTTACACGAAGTATAAGTATGCTTAAGGTGGTCAGTCTATGTCCCAAGTGAGAAACCTTGCCAAACTGTTCCATCAAACCTCTTCCTTCTGTTCCAAATAAATATCGCAAAATCGACCCAGATTATCAACACATAACCATAATCCCTTCATAACCCTACAAAAAAAATACAGCTAACCCACACATGAAAACCCCCGTCTGCAACATATAAATAGTTAGCAAAAGCCGTCCACATCTGTCTGAACCCATCACCACCGACTGCTTGACTTGCAAAAGTCTGATCTGTGCCCTGGAAGCGTAAACAGCGACTTGGATTCACCAAAGGGGGGAGAGAGGCTCGCACGCGGAAGTGGCTCTAATCGAACGAGGGGGGTCGAGGGAATATTTTAATTCCTCTGAAGCCAAGCAGTTTCGGTGGTGTGACGTCCAGGAAAGCGAGGGAGTGAAGAGAAGTTCGGTAGGAGTAGGGAGAGGGAGCTCCGGCTGTATTTTTAGCCAATCCTCCCGATTTAGCGACTGACATTGGATGCCTGCCGGAAAACCCTAAGAAGGTTGCTGCAGCAGAGCAGGCTGGAAGTGGGCTCTGTGCGATTGGGAATAGGAAGCAAGCTCCGGCAAACACGAAGTGAGTACTAAGTTCTCTAACTTTTCATTTATCAGTGTGTTATTATTACTTTATGATTGTCTCAGTAAGTGACAATGTCCGGCTTGTACGGATTTTTGTATGGATTTTTTTAACAGTTTGTGAGTGTGATGCAACATGTCAAAAGACGTGTGATGGAGTGGGTATAGTTGTGTCTTTGTTTTGAGAAGTTTTTTTGTGTTGTTTGTTCTTAGCAATTTATTGTGTGAGTTTATCATCATCGTATTCATGTGTGCACTAAAATTTAGTGAGTAACACATTTTTTAAAAAAATGTATCTGTGTTTGGTAATTTATAAATTTTTACGATTGATTTTGCACTGAAAATTTTTTTGGAGCGTAAGAAAATATATCAATACCACGGTAATTCTAAACCACTGTATTACCTAAAAGGAGTTTTGATTTAGTTTTTTCACGTATCAATTTTTCTACGTTTCTTAATTTATGTACTTTTTACTTAGTATCTTATAAAAATATAAGAAGTTGCAAATTTTTAAAATTATTTCCAACTTATTTAGTCATTTATTAAAAAAACTGATTAGGAATCAGTATAAAACTGGTATAAGTTTGAAAAAATTGTAATTTTTTTGTGCATTTAGATAGTACATTAAAATTATATCAGATTCATAAATATTTGTATTAAGCCATTAACTTTCTAAAGCTTGATAGACCAGTCTATTTTTAGTTTAGATTAGTTTAGGATGGGTTGAATTGGATTATTTGATTCTTTAGAAAAAGTATTTGCATTCCGAGTAATGTCATAAATTTTAATAACATTTTACTAAATGTCGTTTTAATATTCAATTAAAATTTGAAAATTGGTAAATAGTCTTAAACTTATTAGTAAGTAACTATATTGATTTCTGGATTTTCTTTTTGCATTGATGATAGCAGATGTAAAAAATTGTTATATATTTGCATAATTTTAAACTGATGTCAACAGTTATTTTATACGTTATTAATGCGTTGCGAAATATCAAAAGTTTATTAGGATTACAAACTAATAGTGCAAACCTTTAAAAAGTTATCAATTATCAGCGTTTATATCTCAATTTTGTTGTTTAGGGGTCATTGACCTTTATTGATTGGTTGTTTCCTTACTTAATGAAAAGTTAATGCTTAGTATAATTATTGATCATTTTATGTTTTGGAATAAATAAAAAGGTCTAATTTTAAGGATTACTCTGTAAGAAATGCCTATTATGCTTGAAGAAGGGAATGCGGAAAAGTTTTAATCTTGAGTACATTCTTAACTCAAAAAAGTTTAAAATTAGCAACATATTTTTAGAAAATATTTTGATCGAAAGTTCAAAATAGAAAATTTAAAAAAAATTTAAAATGAAAGTATGATGAAACCATTGGCATCAAGCCCATATAAATTTCGAAGTTTGTAGATTCAGACAAAGCGAAAAGGGATTCATTTTACACGTGTTAGCAAGTTAGAGACGCAACTAGTTCTTTTAGATTCTTTTTCTCAGAATGTGGGCTTCTTGTCTCGGTAAAAAAGCCGACAAAAAGTTTTTTGTTCAGCGGAAAAATTGGCAGGGTTTCATTTTGAGAAATAGCCAAAATTATTGTGTTTTAAAAAACGGTTTTCAGACAAAGCATTCTTTGAAATTTTTTCACTTACAGTTGTGGTGACAAGCAGAGAAGTAGTAATATAACAATGCGTTTTAAATTGTGATCTGATTTTTAGCTTATTTTTTTTCTAATGCGATTCGCCTGTCAGTTCCTTTAGAACTAGACACTGATTGACTGTAAAATATTGAAAAAGTATGCTCTTCTCTCCTTTTCTATTATTAATACTATAATAAATTACTTTTAAACTTCTAGTTCCAGTTGTTTGATAAAAAAATGGATATATAAAACACAATTAGGTGTTTATCTTTATTTTTCTATTCTTAACAACAAAACTGTCCAAATTTTGATAAAGCTGGACAAATTGGATGTTAGATTAAATCGAACAGAAACTAATAATTTTTATAACTACAACATAATATTTTTTAGTGATAATTTTTAAATACAGGTTTTCCTTTTTTTTTTGAAAAATTTTGTATTTTAACTTCAATAATATCAATAAAATCAATAATATGACAAGAACTACAATAAATAAATGTAAAGAAATAGTCACTTTGAAAAAATATTTTCCTTTTAAAAATTTAATTGAAAATATTGCAACGAAACTCAGTAACATGTGTAATAGCCACTTTCTTTTCGCTATATTTTCCAAAGATGTAAAGAAAAGGTAACTTTTATTGAAAAAGTATTTTATTGAATTTTAAAATTTAAATTGAAAAAAAAAATTAGTATAATACATAGCGTCTAATATATCTTAATATTATGAAGAGTATAGACACTTTCTTTTGCTTTAATTTCCAAGGATGAAAACAACAAAAAAATATTTTACCAACCAAATGATAATTGAAATACCAACATAAAAATAACAAATAATCAATTTTCTCAAACGTGTGAACTATTGTAAAATTTTAGAAAAATAACTGACAAATAATGTTGGGGAGAGGTTTTTTTGTCCTCGAAATACAAAATAATAAAATTGAGCATCCCTATGCACAGCACATTAGAAATTCAGATTATTGAATCTCATTTTTGTCAGGTGTTGCTCTACCTTTAATCGTCTTAATAATTCCTAAATTTGCCGAGTTTAAGACGAAGATCAAAGATTTCATTACACATAGCTAATTGTAATTTAATAAAATAGTCACATAAAATTCAAGATAAAATATAGTGCCCCATCTTACTCCCATGTATTCAACACGTGCTCATTTTGCATACGACCCTGCGTTCCCTGCCAACTCTTGATCTCAAGCCAGTGGTTTTTCCACCCCCTGATGAATCCTTCATCTCCGAGTCACTCCCCTCCAGTTTCCTCTGCGTCCGCGAAATTCACCCCTTTGAGCGGGAAACAATGTCAAAGCTCGAGGTCAGGGGATGAGAGAAGGACGATCCGCAGTGTCTTTCTTCTTCAGCCAAAAACGTCATCCCCGGTAGAGAGCGTGGCCCACCTAGACTAAACACGAGGTTTTCTCTCTTGAGGAGGTGTGATCTACCTTTTGTCTCTCTCCTTTTCAAATTCGCGTGAGTACGTTTTGTTGTATTGCTACAGTGACCATTCTTCTTAGAGTTATATCGTGAAGTTATAGTTTATTTATAAATTATATTTATATCCATATTTTTGTCGTTGATTCATTATTTAATAGATTTTTTTTGTTTCTCTTGGAGATAGTTCAGTTCTGGAAACTATAGTAGCCAGATAATGATGACTTTTGTCTTGAATTGGAACTGATTTCGATCACGAAAATGAGCTGTGTCACCCTTATCATAAATTACTATTATTAATTTAATCAGATTCTAGTGATGTGGTCATAGACGGTAATTTTGTCAATCGACTCATTGCCAATGAACAGTATCAATACAAAATTAACTTGTAGATTTTCTACTTATCTCTTTAGTAATATTTGCTATAAATGAATAAAGGTTCGTTAACATCTTAACGCATTTAAGTCATAAAATAAATATATGTGGCCAAGAAATTTTTAATTTATTTCCACTAGGGAGCTACCGCCCCCTGCTCGCTATCGCTCGCCAACCCCCGTTAACTGCTGACGCAGACACGTTTGAACCGCTTCGCAATTCCTCACAAAACCCTGCTCACTGCACTTACTCACTTTATAAAACATTCTTAAAACAGGGTTAGTACTTCTCCGGGGTATTCTTTCGAAAATGGTGGATATACATTCAGTAGCGGAAATTTAACAGTTCCTTTATGGTAACATTAATTGGTGGGTCGCCTTATAATTCCAAGAAAATTAACAACAGAGCAATGTAACATTCCTTTACCATTTCCACAAGGTAATGTTTTTTTCACAGATCCATTAAGAAGCACTGAAACATCTCAGGAATAAATTTAACGTTCTTAAAATTGGTAACTATTTTCATCGATTGGCTGTGAAAAATGTAGTAATTACCGTAAACATCACGAAAATTTAGAATTTTATCTTCATGAGAACAAACAGACGTCGAAGTTGTTTCAGTTTCATAGCAATGACACGAATGTTTAGACTTCAAACATTTTCGATTTTTATCTTAATTTCTAAAGCAGTCCCCCGTGTTATCTAGTTGTTTGCGTTTTGGCATTATGAAATAAGGTGTCACATTTTACTACCTTAAAAAACATACTTGCAAAAGAATATAAAAATACATAATAATAATTGTAAAAAATAAATGCAAAAGTTCAAAATTTCCGAAAGCGAGTTTATATTTTGTTGTAAATATGGTAATGATTAGATTGCCACAACGACAAAGATAAATGTAAAAATATTAATTTGTTATTTAAAAAATAAAAGATAAATTATTTATACATAAGTTTTAAATATAATTAAAACCGTTTAAACAACAGAAATATAAATATTGTTAAAAATAACCCAAAATATATTTTTTAAATTCGTGTTATAAATAGAAAGATGATTATTTAATTTATTTGAATATTAAAAACCAGTGAAATATGTTTTTAATTTTTTTTGAAATTCATAGTTTCTTGCTTTATATCTGCAACCTTATCCGTAATCTAAAAAAATGGAAATATTTTAAAATTGAGATTTTTTTTAGAAATTCTAAAGGCACTTTGCACATCCTCAAAAGAATCCGGACAGTTTGATACCAAATATGTTTTATACGGATCAGTAATTAAAAAGCCTTTCCCTGGAAACCGTTCACCAAAAACTTTTTTTTAGAATAGAGAGATTCTCTCTAGTATTCTTGTTTTGGAATATCTTCCTTTACTTTTGATTGATTTACCTTAAACTATTACAATTTTATTTATGATTAAGTTTAATAATTAATGTAATACCTTTTGAATACATTAATTTCTGATTAAAACAATCAAATTTTAATCTTGGGCATTAATGGTGTCAAATGTGGTAAAAATCAAATAAAAAAATACTCGATCTTTCATCCAACAAAACTCTGGGTCATCCTCTTCCTTAATGAAAGATTACGATTAACACTGTAGTTCTTTTTAACCAAGTGTTTTATAGGTATACTCTGTTTAACACTTTGAACTGTCACATTTATTCATTAGAATAATTATAGTGCATTAGTAGAAATAATAAGTAATATTGTAGTTTTTAACTCTTTAAGAGCCGTACTATAAACGCATACTCAACGTAGTTTGCAACTCATATATCTCCTTCAGTCCTATTTTAAGAAACAGACAATACATTTTCTCCCGTTCATTACAGCAAGATATAACATGACTCTAAATAAGTTAAAGCTTAGTTTGTTGAAAAATATTAAATTTCATGAACTCATCAGAGCTTTCCCTTGAAGTTTGAAATTCGTTTGATGGAGACGTTCCAAACATCATTAGGGATCCTGTTTGCTCGTTTGAGTGTTTATAAAACAAACTTCATGACGTAAGGACTGCACATCGTGACGTCAAAAAAAGTTAAAGGTTTACAATTTTTAGCCGTGTCATATCTCTGATGGTTGGAAGCCATTTTTTAGTTACTAATGAGTTAGACGGCGTATATCTTTTTCATGATTTGTTTTTACTTTTTACTCTCGTGAATCCTCTTGATTAGATGTTTGATCGTAAAACTTCAAATTCTATTGCTAAATTTATTTGGTGATTATTTTTCTATCATTAATTCTTTGTGATTTTATTTGAAGATTTATAAAGGAATACCAAAATAATCCTACCTACAATCTCAACATGCATCAATTTGAAAAGAACGGTTTAGAGATTTAAATCACTTTCAAAATATGAACTAAAACCCCATTATAGGTTAATTTTTAAGCAAATTAAAAATGTACTTTTATTCTTCTTTGGATTACTTTATAATACTCTGAAATTTTTAGTAGAACCTTCCATTTTAAAACTGAAAACCTAACTTTTTAAACAGAATATTATATTATCTCCTTTTTGATACTTCCTTTGAAAAAAAAATTACATTGGTAACATCCTAACATCACTATACACTTTACACTATTACTTTACACTTACACTTTACACTACTATACAATAATTTAAATAGTAGATATAAAAGTGTATTTAAAATTAAAAAACAAAATTAAACATTTAAAACATTAACAGTTTTTGCATCATTTTAGACTTTAGTTATTTAAATATCGAGGTAGTAGAATTTTCAACCCTGAAAAATATTTGTGAAGCAAATTGAAAAAAGGCTAACAAACTCGCAGTCATTCGTTTTCAATTTAAAAGATCCCACAAATCTTTCTAAACATTCAATATCCCTTTGTATAACTCTGTGACAACTCATATATCTCTATAATTAGAGGCTAATTTCAATACCGACTCTAACTGACAAAATAAACGTTGGTCTAGTGTCAAAACGAAGACAAAACACGAGACAAGAAAAAAAGTTAATTGCTCAGCACACATGTGCCCGGAGTGTTTTGTGAGTGGTTTTTTGGAGGGGGTAAAATTAGGTCGCTGCTATTTGCGGGGCAGGACGGTCGTGCGATGTGCACCTTGAAAATGCGCGGCTCCTTATTTCCGGACGGCCGATTGACTTTGGCATTGCCTCTCTTCCGTATCAGCATTTTTGCTGCGACGGGCTAATGACTCCTTTGGGGATAGTAAATCCTTAGTGCCATTTGCTGCACTGATTCTTTCGTTAGAGAGTCGTACAGTTTTGGACCCTAAGCAATTAGTCTAGAAGTTCTCTTTCTTTTTTCGGTAATAAATAGCAAGCGATGTGTGCATTGTGTCGAGTGAGATAAAGGTATTTTGGTGTGACTTGAAGAATAGGAGATAATTGAATATAAGACTACCCAGCGGTTCTCAACTTTTTTTCATTGTTAGATTAAAAAGATTTAACGCCCCTTTGCCTTCTATTTTTAAAATGTATAACACTTCTAATTAGGGCTTACTTTGTAATTTTGAACTTTACCAAACTCTGATTTGTCATAGACTGGTTTGTTTTAGTGCAATGTGAATAGAAAAAGTTAAAATAACAAGTCTGCTTATATTATAGCAAAATACAGCATAACCTCGATTCCTCGAAAACCTTTATATTTCGAAAAACTATTACCCCCTTGAAATAAAGTACTGATTAATTTTATATCTGGAATACCTTGTTATCTTGAGAACTCAATATCTTAATAAAATTTCAGGTTCCATCTATTTTGAGATATCGAGGTTATACTGTACTTATAAAAGTAGTATAATGCATTTTTCAATTGACAGAAATTTTAAGTTTTAGTAAACCTTTTTTTATTTATTCCTTTATTAGTTTGCCCTCTATTATTTATTCACTGAACTGTCCATCGGTAATATTGAAATGAAAAATTATAACTTATTCTTCTTACCATAGGATTATACTTAAAAATGAAAATATGCGAATTTCAAAAGAGAGGAACCATATTGTTTTAACTTGAAGTGAACTAGAAAGATGATTATTTGTGTTTGGATTGAGCTGGCTAAAAGAGCCACTGTCACGGGAGAGGTTCGAGAAAATAGAACTTGTTTTTATGTTAAAATTGCCCAAATGTTTTTCTTGGTGCATATTCTAAAGTCGTCTGCATGCGACACAGTGAAATGTTTTCTTGTAAATAGTTAAAAAAACGAAGCAGTTCAATGACTTAAAGTCATTGCTCTTGCGACAGAAAAATAATGTATTCTTTTCATTGATCTTTGAAATATAAGTAAAATACTTTTAAAAGTATTTCAGGAGCAATAATATTTAGTACTTCTACTTGCTTATTTAAAAAATTACTGAAATAATATTATTTTTATCAGTAGATAAAATGCTTTTTTTGTTAAAATTTCATTGAGATTGAAATTTACGCAAATTTAAATGGTCATAAGTCCTAAAATGAGTTATATCTTAAAAATATATAATGTATAATAAATTTAAGAAAAATAATATGATGTCTTCAAGAAATTTCATAGTATTTCACCAAACCATTTCATAGTAAACCATTTCATAGTAAATCTCTAAAATCTGTACGGCCATATATATGAAAATGCCACCTATCAGGAAGGGGTGTAGAATAGGGAGTATCGAAAAGACTTTTTTATATTTTTATGATGCATTTGTGCTGAAAAGTTGTCTAAGGTGGCAGAGAGTACCTGTGATTTTTTTTAGAATTTTCGGATATCTTTAGGTGCCTTATTGGCCCTGAAGGTTCCCCATGTTATCCTATGGAGCGCTCAAGCCAAAAAGGCAGAAAATTGATTTTTTTTCGCCCCTCATTTCTACTCTAATCACACGACGAATGTCTTTACTCGAGTTATTGGTCCTAAATGGTGAATGCTACCCGACAAAGCTAGAATAAGGAGTTAAGATAGATATTTAGGGAGATAATATAGATATTTAGGAACAGCCTAAATATTATGTTGATTGTGGGCTCAAATTTGAACGAGGAAAGACGCGATTTTGAGCCCACCAAAAAAACGTAATATAGAGATTTAGGCTGTTATTCAAGTTTTGTCGGGCAGAATACACCATATAGGACCCATAACTAGAGTGAAGACATTCGTCGTGTGATTAGAGTAGAAATGAGGGTCGAAAAACCAATTTTCGGCCTTTTTGGCTTGCGCGCTCCATAGGATAACATGGGGAACCTTCAGGGCCAATGTGGCACCTAAAGGTATTATCCGAAAATTCTGAAAAAAAAATCACAGGTACTCTCTGCCACCTTAGACAACTTTTCTGCCCTAATGCATCATCAAAATCCGAAAAAAGTTTTTTCGATACATCCTAGTGTAGAACTGGAACCCGATATCCCCGAAGAACAAGATCTTGAAAGTGGTACGGCAAGGGTCATGACCGTAGTAGTAAAAAAACTGCACTCGCTAGAGGGGTGAGACTAATTTTTAATAGGAAAAGGCAAGAAAATGAAATTTTTATATGAAACTAGGCTAACATTTTCCAAAGATTCCAATCCGCTGGAATTATTCCGCTATAATAATTATTTAATTAAGATTTTCAACTTTTGAACCCACTAGGTCTAGTATCCCCAGAAGGAGAAGGGGAGATTCTAATCTTGTCGCGTGCCGACCACCTGTTTGGATTCAGAGATTGGTGGTCCGTCCGATCTCTGAAATCTATGGAGAGGCCCTAACTGATACCAAATCAGTAAAACATTTGACCAAAATAGTCCAATCATTGATCATCATGACATTCAAAACATCCGAAGAGTTCTCGAAATTCGTGCTGTGTCCTTTGAGCAATGCCGCTTAGTAACTATCAAAACACTTGGCCTTCCTCTTGAGCGTGAATCAACCATGCCAAAAACTCAAATTCTAAAATAGAAGCACCACAGCTGGCTTCAAAACTTCAGATAGATCCTCAGATGAACCATTGTCTCTGAGGGATTTTCGTCAGTCTGCACTCTTTGATATTTCTGCTGTGGCCAATAAACTTGGTTTATCGGTCAATCCCACTGTTGTTGACGCAATTCAAATTTCACGAATCGTTATACCTCATCCCGGTGACTAACCATCTTACCGTTCCAACGAGTGCCAACTGCCGCGTTCTTTTATTCTTGTATGGAAGAGTCACTCCTCTTTAAAGGAAATAATTACGTAAGGTTTAAAAGAGCAACTCATTCTTAGATTCAGTGTGGCCCTGCAGTGAATGGGACTCGGTTTTAATTTGTCTTAAAGGTACGTTTTAAAAAAGTAAATAACCTTGTGTGTGTGAGACAGTTTTCAACGATTACATGATGATCAAAATTGGAACCTTTGTTTTGGTAAAATTTTAATTATTTTACATCGTAATTTATTCTACTCCTTTTCATCATTGTTAACAGTTCAAAACCAGCAACACTGTGTGCCCACTCATAAAATATATATTTTATATGAAATAGTATAAAGTAAGTAAAATACCTTTCATGTACTTAACAAGTTTTTAATTTTATTTTTATTTTCAGGTTCACAGGACTCCATTTGTCTACAAACTCTTCAATGGACGAGGAAAACGATTTAGGAGATTCCATGAACTTTTCGAAATGAACTTTGTTCGACACTTATAAACCTACAATGAATTTTGAGCCTTCCTAAGATTTGTCAAGAACTCCATCGGTGGAAAACGCTTCGGTGTTCCGTAACTGCCTGTTTTCACATGTGCTGTCTCTTAAAAATTAACAAAAGCTTATTTGAAAGTACATAACCTAATGCTTCGAATAACTTGCATCATCTTATAACAAGTGTGTACTACTAATACGTGCCACCAACTGTTTTCTTGAGATATGACATTGAAAAGTTGATCTGTAACAAGCATTTTAAAACTAACGGAGGACTCACGGACTTTTTATCACTGAATGAACTCAATGGATAATCAATTAAGTAAATAGACAGAGCATTATTTATTGATACTGTTCTTGAATTTCGAGAATCAAAATGGCGTCAGCTTGGAGTCAGCTGGACCAGCTTCTGACTTGTGCCATTTGCTTGGACAGGTACCGCAATCCAAAATTGTTGCCATGTCAGCATACGTTTTGCATGGAGCCTTGCTTGGACGGACTCATTGATTACGCACGCCGGCAAATCAAATGCCCAGAATGCCGTGCAGAGCACAGGATACCGTACCAAGGAATTCAGCAGTTCCCTACAAATGTCACCCTCATGCGGTTTCTGGAACTCCATAGGGACATTACGGGGGAGGAACCAGAGCCCCCGCCATCTTTGATGGAACGATGTAACGTCTGCAGTGAGAAGTCAAACGTTGAACGCTGCGCGCATTGTGACAAGAAGATCTGTCCAGACTGCAAGGAGGCCCACGTGGATATCCTGAGGAGGGAAATCAACCGCATCAACAATCAGGTCCGGAGAGGCCTGCACAGGCTGTCCGAGGCTCTGACGCAGACGAAAAAGAACGCAGACAAGCTTCAGGTCAACTGCACGCAGGTGAAGCAAGAGATCGACGACATCGTCCGGAGGTACTCTAAAGACTTGAAAGTCACGGAAGAGAAGCTGAAGCACGATTTGGAAGTGTACACCCAAAGCGAAATGAAGGCCATCGGCAAGCTGAAGGAGGACCTGGAGGTGGAGGTCAACAACATCACCAGCAACTGCGAGCTAGTGGACAAGTACATCAAGGACGACTACGAGTGGTCGGACGTCGAGCTTCTCGAGTACAAAACCATCTTCCTGAAGATGCTGGACTTCCTGCGCACCTTCGACCCGGACACGACCGACTTCGCGCGCAGGATCAAGTTCCAGCCGAGGGCCGACCCCGAAGTGCTGCACCGCAACATCGCCGACTTCGGCGAGCTGAAGATCAACGCACCCATGAACCCGGTGCCGACGCAGCAGTCGTTGATGCCCGGCGGGCTCATGCGCAGCCAGAGCGACCACCGGCTGGCGGCACAGTTCGCTCGCAGCCGCGACAACAACCGCTCCTTCGCGGACGCCAACCAGCGGCTGGACAGCGAGCGACCCACCTCCCCCTTGCGCGGCGGCCGTCGGGAAGAGGGCAGCGGGTACCGCCGCTACAACGCCCGCGACTACGACTCGTACCAGGACCGCTCGTCCAGCCGGTACTCCCGAGGCGACGACTCCGCGTTGAACTCTCGGTGGCGGGATAGTAGCGATGATTACTCTCACCGGTCGAGGTTCTCCTCCAGGGGAGACCACGAGGACTTGGACTCTGAGACCCACTCGGGGAGGACCGTCCGCTTTGCGGACGAACCCACCCAGCAACAGAGGGAATCGGTCTTCGAGGTGGACGATACCACCAAAGGTCCCCTCAGCGGGGTGGTCAAGCTTCTGGACTTGCCTAAGATCATGGAACGCTTGCACCAAAACGAGGTGAAGCAAAAGATCCAAGAGAAGGAGAAGGCATCCCAGCAACCACCGACTCCTGCACCGGTGACTCCGCAACCGCCGCCGAAGCGGCAGGCGTCACGACAGGCTAGCGAGGATGAGATCGACCGCCAGAAGAAAGCCAATCAGCAGCAGGCCAGCACATCATCGGACCAGCCCCGGCAGACATCAGTCCCCGCCCCTGTCGAAGAAGCCCCGCCCACTACAGGCCGGAGCAGGCTGAGCGGAACCACGAGCGTGGACGAACCTGAGTCGACCACCAGGAGCCCTTCCAGGCAAGTATCCGATCTAGATGAGTTAGAACGACCTAAAGAGGAGGAGGGGGATGGTCCCAAAGATTCGGAGGTGGTGAAACCTCGCAGGGCAGTCGCGTACACCCGCCACCAGAGTGACACACGGTTCGACAGGCCCGCGTTAGGCAAGGACGAAGGGCCGCGTCGCCTGACTCTTGACGTGAGCGGCCAGGACCGGCCCGACTATAATCGGTTCCGGGCAACCGACCTGGCCGATGTCCCGCGGTACTCCCCCACCTTTCGCAGGTCGCGTGTTCTGCCGACCATCTCCTCTGTCGAACCAACAAGTAATGACGACTCTTGGTGTAGTTCTGATTCCTCTGCTAATATGTTCTTCTCCTGTAACAGTAGTCTAGAGGATATTGTCCTATCGTCGGGGCAGCGGTGAGTCTTTACCCTGCCCCTCTATTAACACCACTAGATTAGGGAATGGGAAGTAACATTCGGGTTGAAATAACATTCTAACTTCTAACGAGTTAACAGTGCTAACAAAAATGGGAAAAATGCGGTGCCCCTTATAGGTTTTTGGAGGTGGTCCTTACATCGTTATTTTTATACGTTAGGTCGTGTTAAAGAGAATTTTTTCGATAAAAGAAATCAAAGTTGGGGGAGGCAGCTTTTCATTTTGTCATGAATGAAACCTATACTATACTAAATGCAACTGTAATCTAGTTTATGAAACTAACAGATATTTTAGTCTTAAATAAGTTGCTGCATATGCCAAAACTGTCAGGGGGGGTTTTGAAGGGGGAAGTGAAGGGATACACACATTTCTGAAATTTAATATTTGTCTTTATCAAATGGTTAAAGAGTCTGGATGAGATGGAAAGATATTGCGGTTCCAAGATAAATGTGGCAATCCTGATTAGTGGGTGGAACTGTGATAAAATTTTTTGTAGACGTTTTTTTTAACAGATAACAGTTTTACAGATTTTGAAATTTCAATTTGCAACAAAAGGGTGGCCAATATTATAAATTGTTGCTAAAGTGCTTTAATTCTTGTAGTTTTATTTCAGATGGATAACCAAAATTTTTAGTGCAGCTTTGCTTTTTTTGTCCTAAAATAAGAACAAAAACTTTCCATATTTTATCCCCAGATTTAGAAAGATGTTTTTATTTGATTTTATTTATAGCAGTTTTTAAAATTATGCTTTTAGATCCCTATAAAAATAATGGTTAATAATGAGATAAACTGGAATTTTTAGTTTACTGCCAGGATAGCTTTCAAATAAAAAAAATAATGCTAGGATTTTTAATGGTCATTGTCAAAAATTAAAACTGGTTTAACTGTCAAGAATGCCTTAATAAAAACTTATTAATAAACGCCATCAAATAAATTAAAGCCCCCATTTTCATTACATTAAATCCCAAAAACTAATGATTATAGAAAGCTAATTTTCTGAAACTAAAACGACTCACAACTAATGTCCTAATCATCTAACCAATGCAGATGGCTAAATCTCCTCCGTGGCTGCTTTAGAAGTAACCCTCAGGAGAAGGACACAACCCACTGCAATACACACTTCCTCCAATGCCAATTTGATTATCTGTCTAAGTGGTTTTCTTTATGCTCCTTTGCAGGTTTGCTCGTTCGTCGATGGTCAAGGCCGCATCACTAGATGGCGGCGAGTCCTCCCGGAAGCCCTTGGACAAGAAGGTCCCCCCTCGCGCCGCGACCCCGGTGCGACAACCCGACAGCGAGTCTGAAGATGAATCTGAAGATGAAGTAGAGGAGCCCCCTAAGCCAGTCGTCCAGGTGGCCAAGGAACCCCCTAAGCCCGTCCAGTCTTCCTTCTTCAGCCGCCCCAGGCGACTCCCGGAGCCGGAGCCGCGACTGCTGGAGATGCACGAGACGGAAAGCGAAGAGGAGGAGTCCGAGTCGGAGTCTGAAGAGGAGCCGGCCGAACCGACGGTTCCAACGACGACAACGACTCCGGCCGTCGAGGCTTCCGAGAGCGAAGAGGAAGATGACGAGGACGAGGAGGAGGACGAGGAAGAGTCGAGTGAGTCCAGCGAGGAGAGCGAGACGTCGGCGGATCCGGTGTTTGAGAGCGGCAAGCCGGCGGCGGTGAGTGGAGCTGCCGAAGCCAACTCCAAGGCGAGCAGCGAGGCTGAGGAGTCCGAGGAGGACGAAGCGATCGACCAGAACGGGAAAGCGTCGGAGGAGGAGGAGGAGGAGGAGGTTGAGGAGTATGGGTACAGACAAGACCCGGGACACCGCAGCCGAAAGCGGTCGGACGACACCGACACCACCGATAGCAGCTCGTCCACCAACTACCACAGCCTGAGCCGAACCACCACACCGCTCACCACCCCAACCACAACGACGGACGAGTTCACCACCGACTCCGGCTCAGGCGGTCGCTTCAGACGTCGACCGTTCCTCGCCAGAAGCAAAAGCTCGCACGAGATCGGACTGGGGTTCGACTCCTCAGCTCTCGACGACGAGGAAGAGGACGAGGAGTCGTCACCGCCGGAGCCGGTCTCCAGGTCCCGCAAGACGTCCGACGACGTCTCCTCCTCCAAGCGGCGGTCGTCGACGACGACCACGGACGGTCCTTCCAGCAACAGCTGCTGGGCCAAGTACCTCAACAACAAGTACGGCAGCAACGCGACGGGTCGCGTGGTGCCCCGGAGCCGCAGCTCGCACTCGCTCTACCAGAAGAGCGACCAAGAGTCGTCGGACGAGGAGAAGGAGCCCGTGCTGACCAGCACGTACGGCTTCTCGAATCCCAGGAGCAGTTACGTGCAGAAGAGGAGGATGCAGTATAAGATCGGCTCCAGGGGAACCGAGCCAGGGAATTTCACGTGGCCAAGGGGAGTTGCTGTTGGTCCCGATAACTCCATTGTTGTCGCTGATAGCAGTAATCATAGGATACAAGTAAGTACGAATAAAAAAATTTGGTATCTTAGTACTATATAGTATAAGTTTTTAATTAGTTGTGTAACCAACTTATTTTTTTAATCCTCGCTTAAGGTGAAACGTAACATCCCAAATGCTTCCCTATGACCTTTCACGTACTTTTAAGAAATCGTCTATTTCCTAATCTAATATAATCGGGTATCAGTTTTAATGTTAGTCAGAAATAGTGATTTTGGATAAAGGTTTTTATTAATGTAGTGTTTTGAAATAAGAAGATTAGGATCTAATGAGATTCACTACTAAATGACTATTAATTTCATGAACAGAACAGTTTTGATGTTGGAATTTTTTGTTTCGAATCCTTTTTAAAAGTTTATTATTTTTTGAAGTTTTTGTGTTACAACTAAATCAGCGTTTCTCAAAATCTTAAAAAAGCATTAAGTTAATATATTAAGGCATCAAAAGTCAGTACCGTCGCCCACCCCAAAAGACTGTGGCTATATACCACTTTGGAATTTCAGAGTCTCTTGCCAAAGTTTAAAAATTTATTTTTATAGGCAAAAGTTAAATTTTTCTCAATCAAATACCTCAAGCATTGTAGGGTGTTCTTGAACTCATTAACTCCATTTATTTATCAAAAATCTAAAAATATGTTTATTTTTTTCATCTTTTTGGAAAACGCTGATTTATGCAAAGAATGTACCACAAGTGGCCAATCCAATCCATCCAAAATAACAACTAATAAAACTTGTCCTTTTCATTTCCTCTCACCAAACCTTTGTTGCAATGGCGTCCATCTTTTCCATTTCATTACAATTTGAAGAGTTCAGCATGGTATTTGCATTTAATCCATTGACATTAATCCCTAAAGAGTGTGCATTGCTCCATCTCTTACCACATTAACAACTTCAAATAATAATGCTTGTTTTATTTTTTGGTTTGTGTGTATGTGTGCAAGAGCACAGAAATAGAAACCGTGGTGGTATGAATCTCTTTCATTCTTAATTCTTAAAAGCTTCATTAACAGTTATTATCAAAGCTGCTCTGTCTGCTTGCCTATCTTTCGTTACTCGTCTGCTTGTTGGAATCTTTCAAGCAAGAATAAGCAGTAATGCTAATTAACCTCGTTTTATCCACAAGGCTTCGTTTTCGTTACACTACTTGTGCACATACACACTACTACTTTTGTAGCAGTGAACACGAAGTCAGTCTCTCCCTGAGAATCCCTAAATTGTATTCAAAACAATTTCCATTCAGAAAAATCTATATATAAATACAGAAAAAAACCTATCGAAGATAACTACTTCATAACTTGCGCTAAATTTTAAAGTCTACATTCTAGAAAAATTCTTTGGGCCAAATTTGACCTTTTTAGTCAGTCTGTGTGAAGGTAAAATTATATGTTGATACGGATCGTCTCATTTGATAATGTTAAATTATTCACACACATTTCTCATTATTTTTTTACCTTTAAATAAATGTAAAATAATAGATACAATATGAAGACTTTAAGGAGAATGCAATAACAGTTATTCAATCTTCTCTCAAAATCATCGTTGCTTGATGAGACCCGAGTACAATGCACCACTTTAAAATATCCCAAACGTTACCCTTTGTTTCCTCCTATGTATCTCAAATTCATGTTCCCCAGTGTCGTAAGATGATCCAAGTGTGTTTGCCTGCAAATTGAGTATGAATCTACCTTTTAGGATGCGAGATAGAAACATTAAGTTGTGCCATATTTTTATAATAATACAGAAAATAAATTAAATAAAGAACTAGATCAATGAAAAATTGAGGAATTGAATTTTTATAGTCAGAATGTTGTTGAGTTTCCAATAAAATTATTACATTTTGTAAGACAAAACATTACAATTACTTTCATGTGTAGTAAAATCGCTTCATATAGCTAATGTTTAGTTTAAAATTCCTAGTAAAAAATTCAAAGCAAAGGTCCATTAGAAATTTAAGTCAAAATCCTTTTAGAAACGCCTACTAATAATAAAGACTTTTGAGATAATCATTTTGCCAAGGAAGTACCTGAATAGGATTACGTTTAGCCAATACCTTTTAGTCTTACAAAACTTATAACCTCAAAAATTCACTCTCTGGTTCTGCATTTCCCATTGGAAAAAATCTTGGAATCACATTATCATTGCCACACCCAATTTAAAATCATAAAAACCTCAATACACTAAACTCAAACACTCCAACAACCATGTTGTTCACTGCTACTTGCACAAATAGTGAAACAGTCACGAAGTTCTTGTGCGTCAAAATTATACTAATCGAATCCAAAATAAAAAGTGTCGAGGAGGAGCCACCACCGTTTTTACTTTCTTGTTCTCTCAGGTGTTTGATTCGATCGGCAAATTCTTATTCGAGTTTGGGACTTACGGTAGCTCCGAAGGGGACTTCGACTGCTTGGCCGGAGTGTCAGTGAACCGGATCGGGCAGTTCATCGTCTCGGACCGCTACAACCACCGCGTCCAGCTCTTCGATCCGACGGGCCGGTTTCTCAGAGCCTTCGGCTGCGAAGGCCGGACCGATGGTCGCTTCAGCTACCCCTGGGGTATAGCCACCGACAGCCTGGGATTCATCTATGTCTGTGATAAGGAGAACCATAGGATACAGGTAAGCGTCTCTATATACCCCGAACCTCTTTGACCAAAGGAAGTAGTTGACTCTAACTCTGACATGGCCAAATATAAGCATTAAAGCATATTTTCCAATTGTACCTTTCTAGATACTCGCGTCTACCCCTTTTTTCCTTCTACGGTTATTCTTATTGGTTACTAGGAATAATGGTCACTCCTTAGTTAGTGAGTTGTTAAATTGAAACTAGCAGTCCCATTCAGGAGTGACCATTATTATTCCTAGTAACCAATAAGAACAACCGTATAGGATAGGGATGGGGGTGCAATATGGAAATATGAGTGGCCAACTAGACGAATAAGGATAGGGAGGCGAAATTTTGACGTATTGGTTATGGTATGGTAAATGTCCTTGCAACGCGTAAGCTCTTTTCGCTAGAACTCAACTTCACACAAAAGTTTTTTGATATTTCACACAAATTTACAGATCCATATTGGGTAAAAAGTCGGTGAGAGCTCCGATTGGTTTCTGGGAAGAATGTCATTCTTTCTACTGTTGTGGCCAATCGCTTTGTGAACGCTGATTGATCCTTAAGAATCTTGCCGAGTAGGATCTGTAATAATGCGTGGAATGAGGAAGACTTCAGTGCAGTGTGAAATTGAGTAGTTGAGAAAAAGGATTTCTATATATCGTGACGTCAGAACGTATGTTAAAAATTCAAGCTTTCTCGGCTTTATTCCTCTTGTTGGCTATACCTATGATTGATATTGTTGGTAGGTCATTCTAAACAGGTGAGAAAGTCTAATAGTTTACAACCAGATAGTTTACTATCCTTCGTATACATAAACATTAAAAGGAAATAATCAAAAAAGAAAAAACATATTGCTCACTAACGGCCGTATTCACCGGTAACCTGACCGGCGGTCAGGTCAGGAAACCATGGTTACAGCCTCTGATAGTTGGAAGGAAAATATTGAATTATTTTTCCACCAATCAGAGGCTGTAACCATGGTTTCCTGACCTGACCGCCGGTCAGGTTACCGGTGAATACGGCGGTAAGGGGCCAAATTGGCCCTTCCAAGTGAAACAAAAAATTTAATATGAAATTAAATATACCTTAGAGAGATTTGAGTAGAGAAGAAAGGTTGTGGAAAGAAGAGGGAGCAGAGGTGTTTTTATTTTTGTAAATTTATCTCAAATAAGAAAGATTGCCGAGTCTTTAGAGAATATTCTCGGTGACAAAGTAAACTATAATTTATCCCAATGATATAAAGTTGTTTTTCTCCGTTTTAAACCTTATTCCTTCTACATTATTTCAATTCAAAAGAACTGATTGCAAAAGTGCTCTTCATTGGAACCGATTCATTATAAGTATACTTTTAAAGTGGCGTAGCTAAAGAGACAATAATGTTGTAAGACAGCTGTTTCATCCATCACTCCTTAGCACAGCATCCGTTAGAGCCCACTTTCCAGAAAGGTACGAAATCGTGACGCATGAGATCCCTTTTGGCGTTAATTCAATTTCTGTACCCTACGCAATCCGCGTTAGGTAATTCCTTCTGTTTATTTAAGGGTATTTCGTGGTGACGAAATGCTAAGAACCTAACTTGGACCAGACAAACAAAGGAAGAGATTTAGACATGCGGATACAGTACAATTTATTAGGTTGTAGTTTTAATACGGAGTTGAACTAAGGTTCAGTGAACTGGCAAACTAAATTAACAAGTTTTGAAACTTGTGCAATAGATTGGTAGGAGCTGTTAAATATATATACATACGACGAGAAGAGTCAACGCCCATGAAATGAATATATTTTTATTCGAGTGCTAGGACATAAAGGGCATCGTAGTCATAACACTGTAACCTGCATGTAAACCAATTGCCAAGAAAAGTTCAAGAGGATTCAGGCGTGCGCATTTGGAACTAGATTGCTTGCAACGAATGTTAGGGTCCAATTCTTTGCCAATTGCGACACTATTTAGTTGAACGCTGTTTTAACAAACAACAACGGGCCATTTCTTACCAGCCATTGATTGATATTTTTACAGAATGATCATGATTTCTAAATGCATAACGTGAGATAGTATTTAAATCATTACCTTAAGGTTTTGGTGTTATGGGGTCTCAAGGATCCGCTTATAAACCTTCGTCAAGAAAGACAGACACAAACAAAATTTTTACTGACATAGAGAGAAAAAATACATCTAGGGCAAGGCCGATAATTGTATTCTAAGGTAGGTGTAATGCGAGTAGTTTAATATTTCAAATAATTTGGGTCGCTGACATTGGAATAAATGATAAATTCCTCTGAAT
Organism: Tetragnatha versicolor; assembly: GCA_024610705.1. Taxonomy (NCBI): domain Eukaryota; kingdom Metazoa; phylum Arthropoda; class Arachnida; order Araneae; family Tetragnathidae; genus Tetragnatha; species Tetragnatha versicolor. The sequence continues at coordinate 34,402,505 of JANDEH010000001.1, read as the reverse complement.
ATCAGTTTTTCATTCTCTTTCAACAGAATATGACCACAACTACTCATCTTACACAAATTTTCTCAATATCTTCTTTTCTATGTATTATGTTACAGTTAATGTCCAAAACTCGGTAATGTTCAGAAAAACTAAGGTAAAATGAGAATTACCTAAGGTAAAGTACAAAATATTTCATACTTTACCTAGGTATTCCGAACATTACCAGATTATGAACATTAACTGTAACATATACAATACCAAGTATTCTATGGCTGTACAATATCTGTAACAGACCTCCCCCACCACTAACCCACAACTTCCCTTCAGGTGTTCCAGTCGGACGGCACCTTCGTGGGCAAGTTCGGCAGCATGGGCAGCCGTCCAGGTCAACTCGAGCACCCGCACTACGTGGCCGTCACGCACACCAACCGCGTGGTGGTGACGGACACCCACAACCACCGGGTGCAGATCTTCGACGTGAACGGCCGATCGCTCACCACCTTTGGCGCAGAGGGTTCCGAGGAGGGCCGCTTCAAGTTCCCCAAGGGCGTGGCGGTGGACGACCAGGGCTACATCGTGGTCGGCGACAGCGGAAACAACCGAGTGCAGATCTTCCAGCCCGACGGAACCTTCCTCCGATGCTTCGGGGGATGGGGCGCCGCGGACGGGGAGTTTAAAGGATTGGAAGGACTGGCCGTCACCGGTGGAGGGAGTATCATCGTGTGCGACAGGGAGAACCACCGGGTGCAGGTTTTCTGAGGAAGGTGAGGCCTGGTTTTTTGTAGCTCTTGTTGAACCCTATCGGAAAATTTTTTCTGGTGTTACATAAACCAGTATCAAATTATACTGGATCTAGTATAAATGATACTGGAACCAGTATAACTGATACTGGATCCAGTATAATTTGATACTGGTTTATGAAACACCAGTGCAGAAAAATTTTTCCAATAGGGAAGTATAGTGTATGGCGATCTGGATGGGTTGGTGATGGCGAATCTGTGGGTACAAGGGTTACACGGAGGCTATGTAAAACCTCAATTGAGGTGTTTGCTGATGCAACAACTGCTCCAAAATAGGAATTCACATCAACAAAAGGCGTTACCTTAGCGTCAGCCAGCGGTGGTTGCCAAGGTGGTACTGTTTTAGAGCCTTGTATAACAGGGTTGGTGACTAACGTTGCCCTTTTTTACCCCGATACAAACATCTAAGGATGTGAATGTTCTAGGAAAATGTGTGTTTCTGAATGTGGAGAAAACTCATTGTTGCAGCAAACACCTCAATTAGGCTTTGACTTTCGTTATTCATTTTTGAGGAATCGTTCGAAGTGGAAAGTGTGAATTGCCGTTTTACTCTTTACTCCGTCACTTTTCTGCAATAACTAGCAATTTACAGCCATATTCATGGCCAATCAGGGTCGGTGGGTTAACCACCAGCTGAAGAACGAAGAATTATAGCTTTTCGCTGACTCTGATTGGTGGAATCCATCTTTGACTAAGGCATTAACATCGACGCTGATGGCTATGAATAATATTCATAGCCATCAGGGTCGATATTCATTGAATACGGCTGTTACAGGAGTAAATTACTCAAGATGAACAGTGAAAGTGAAAATGAGCCTTTAAATTATCATTTGGGATCAATGGGAAGTTTAAACTTAAATGTTGAGTTACAGTGAAATCCCGTTACAACGAATACCGATGCAACGAAAAATCCTGTTATTACGAAAGTCCTAAAAGAGAGTCCCCAACTGTTTTTATTTGAATTAATCTAAATACCGTGCAACGAAGAAATTTTAAGGTCCGGTGTTCGTTATAACGGGATTTTACTGTAGTATTAAATGTTTAGGTTTCAAGTTTCAAACTTTTAACATTCCAAATGAGGGAGGGGGTAACTTGAATATAAGGGCTTTTGATATGGAGGGAAAGATGGATAACATTCTTTAAAAACTCTATACATGATGTTTCTAAAGTCCTTTTCACGACTTTTATTTGGGAACAGGGTCATTGAGGTTTTTGCTCTATCTTCTTTAATATTTCAATTAATTTTTTTAACTTTCTTATTTCGCCGCTAAGGGAACTGTAAGTCATCTAAATAGATAATCCATGACCCTAGGAGACATGGGCGTAGCCAGGGTTCCACTTGGGGGGGCAAGCAGGGTCGACTCTTTTAATGTGTATGGAGAACAATTTTAAAGCCCTGTGAGAAAGGGCCGTAACCACAGTATTGTTTCGAGAGGGGTATTTGACCTTTAATGAAATTAATGTAAAAGTTTTATGGGTAGCGTGGAAACAATGAGGTCTCTTTCATCCCTATTAATAGGTTTAATGTAGTTTTTCAACACTTTTTTAGGTAAAATTTGTGTCAAAGAAAAATTTATATATAAAGGTTCAAGGGGGGGGTCTGGGGGTTCTCCTCCAGAAAAATTTTGGAAATTTTACCCTAAGAACAGGGTTTTAAACTGTTTTTTAGTACACGTAAACCCAAATTTGGACAAACATTTTTAAGTAGAATTTTGATTTTAATGAACTTATTATAAAAAAAGTGTGAATAATAAAGTTTTAAATACTAAAGGGGTGCATGACTGCCCGTCCCCAGAAAATGTTTCGAAATTTGACCCTAAGAACAGGGTTTCAAACTGTCTTTTGGTACACGTAAACCCAAATTTGGACATACATTTTTAGATAGAATTTTGATTTGAATGAACTGAATATAAAAAAGTGAGAATAATAAAGGTTTCACTACTAAAGGGGGGCCTGGGGGCCCTCCCCCAGAAAGTTTTTGAAAATTTGACCCTAAAAAACTGGGTTTTAACTTAATTAAAAATATATTACTCAGGACTTAGGGGCTGCCCCCCTGCCCCCCCCCTGGCTACGCTTATGCTAGGAGACGTTGTTCCCAAATAAAAGCAGTCTGGGACTTTTGAACCTCTTATAACGTAATTTTTGAAGGGTTTTAGCGGTTATCTTTAGACTTTCTTGCTTAATAGTACGAAGGAAAGAGAGGAGACGCAACGGCAGGTGTTTCTTCAAAATCAATTCATAAAAGCTTTATAACCACTCAGATTTGCACGATTTTGAATAAATTTTAAAGATTCACCTGCCGTATAACCTCGGGGAATGACACCTCTTTCCTGTGTGCTTCACCTCTCTTTCTAATCTTTTTACTTAATGTCAAGCCTCCTGAAAGTGTCTGCTTGGCAGGATTGTTTGTTTGGTTTATTTAAATGATTGTTTTATGGGTATTTATTGACAGAATTGCTTACTTCCTGTGGGCAACTTTAACGGTGATTCGGACCAAATTATGTTAAGTTAGTGGAAATATAATGAAAAGGGAACGCATTTTATCAGTTCAAAACAAACTGAAAGTTTGAGCATTATGATTTAAACTAAAATTATTACGTTTTAATAATTTTCCAAGCAGTACTACTTTTCACATATTTGCAATAATTGATGAAATAAACAATCCGGCATTTTCCCACAGGCAACTTCTTTTGCGAATTCTTGAACATGTACCTATATTAGTCGAAAACTGAGGATATTCGTACAGTGTCCTTTTAAGATTTCTTCATAGAAAAGCATTTAGAAATTTTATCAGAATATCCTATCTAGATCTGATATGAAGAAAATTTTTTTCCAGTCAATTAATTTGTGGATGATAGAATATGATAAATGAAATGTAATCAAAATATTTCTCTTCTATTTGATAGATGACATAATTGTTATTATGCAGATTATGTAAAATTTCATCATTTGAAAAGCTTATCATAAGGAAGGACAGTTAATAAGTTACCTTTTAAAACTATAAGAAATTTTAGGGGGTTATAAGCTACTCTTTTTTAACAGATACATCACATCTCAATTAGTGCTTCTTTTAAAAAAATGATTTTGTTTCTTTCAGAAAACTACTTTATGTACAAAATATGTAAGCTCTGGAAGCTGAAAACTCCTGTCTGAATATAATGTGAAGCCGTCTCGAAGAAAAATATTGATTCTTTTTATACGTTGTTCGTACTTCATCAACGATCATATGTACAGTGCTGGAATTGACCTGGACGATTACCTTCTATAGTTGAATAAATATGTGTGTATTGTGCCCCAAATTGAATATAGTCAATGCTGCCGAGGAAATATGTTCATGGCCCCTTTTTTGTATTGTGATGAGAATTATTTCCGCAGAGAATGCGTAGAAGCACCGAAAGAGGACCAACGAAACCGTATATCCATGATACAGTTGACGTTGAGTCTTCCTTTTGAGAAGAGGGTGAAAGATTCAGCTTTTTGTTTGGTATAGAGTTTAAAACTGAGTTCATTAGATTATGATGAAGTTTTATGGCTAGAAAGAGTAGCATCCCAATCTTTTTTAAACCTACCTAATTTCGCCTTAAAAGGGCTCGGACTTGCTTTCGCTTTTCTTCATGAAAATTAAATAACGCTTTGGTATTTTTTTGCCAATAATAACATGCCTTTTAACACGTTTCTTCAATTTTAAATCCTTATTCTGACAAGTTTTTATCATGTATAAAGCACGAAGCGAATACTGACTCTAGGGAGGATAACTCATAGAGTTTTAATGTTTTTATATTCAGTTAATTTCTTTTTTAACCATCTCCAAACTATTTAAGTTATTTGAAAGTAAAATAAATAAGTCTAGATTATAATGTTCTGATGAAATGAATGGAGGATGGAGAATAAAATCGAATGCTGGGAACTATTTGACTGTATTGTTGTCCAAGGGTATCCGGAATTCGGATGTTGAAGTGTTTGGATTGTCTAGATTCTATATTGTGTTACGTTTTGTTGTTACCATTTTAACCATTTGTTGGTGCAAATTTTGTTATTTATCCTTGAACCCATTATCTTTTACACCGTCTGGTACGTGTGAAGAAAGTGTACATGTGTATTTTATAGTTGAAAAAAAAAGATTGTGCTTTAATAAAATCTTAACATATGAAATGATGCAAGTTTTATTGAACCCCTTTTCAGTATCAGAAACACATACTTAACGAGCAAAGAATCGTAAATTGTATTGCTAATTACAAAGAAAATATTACTTCCTATCTAAATTATTTAAAGCTTGTTAAAATATATTATTTACATTACTCTACTTTTTATTTAAACAATTAAAACTAAAATTCCCACATTTTCTTCAGAATTGGTTGAATAAAATTATTGGAAAAATTATTAATATGACTAAAAACTGATACTTAACAAATTTTTAATGTTTTTATCCGCCAGAGATTTATATTTTAAATGTAATGTTGGAAAGTTAGATTCCTTGCTTTTTAAAGTATCCTCTTAATATTCTCAAAAGAAACACAATTGATGAGAAAACTCCAGCTCTCAAGCGTCGCTTCCAACCGTGGACCGGTTTCGCCCTTGTTAGGGCTCATCAGCACGGTATAGGAAGGTAACGCAAGAGAGCGGAAGGAGAGCTTTTAGTCTAGCCTGGACACAATTATTACCAATATATCAAGGAAGTCCTAAAAATGCGTTTGAAAATGTTAGGGCTTTAAAATGAAAAAAAAACCTTAACCGAGGCTTTTATGTACATTTTAGTTTACAGAAAGTATTTTCTAAATATTAATAAGACATCTTGAAAAAATATTTACCTCATAGTAGGGAATTAACGTGCCATGGGCTGAAATAACAGTTCATCTGAATCAAAACTGATTTTCGTGCAATCAAAAAAAAAGTCAAACAAATTTTAAAAAATTATTAATTTTTACAGAAGTTTCAAAAATTCCTTAAGTTTAAAAATTTTTTCTTGAGAATTTTATACAAAGGGATAAACTCACAAAGAAATATTTTGTTTGCAGAATATTTAAAGATAGTATCTTGTTATTTTTATTGTATTTTAATTCATAAAAAAACTGAATCTCTGAGATTAAGAATAAACTTTTAAATAAAAAATTTTTTCTTAACAATCTGTGCAAAGATAATTTCTTTCTTTCAGGCGTTTCGTATTATTACTGAAATTAAATAAACTAATTCGTGTTCTTCATAACTACAGATTTTAAGAGGCCTGAAAAAATACTAATTTTAGTTATGAAACTAAATTTTATTCATCAAATAAAAGAAAATTCATTAGTAAACATTTTGACTCTCACGATTATTTAGTTCTCCGTTCGTATTAGATTATTAGTAAAAATTAATCAAATTTGAGGTTTAAAGTCTTGTATCATATTATTCTTCTTCTTTGGTCGTCCTACAGCCCTTGATGGACCTTGGCCTGCTGTACTACCTTATTCCAGGCAACTCTATTACACGCCTCTTTTCCAGTTGGTTATTTTCATGTATCATATTATTAAATATAAGATATATTGACCTCCATATATAATTTCATGAGTCAGGGTCCCTACCCAAAACTCAATTCGAATATATATACTTGAAGTTTAAAGAATTAATTTCATACTTATAATGTCCTTAATTATTTATTTTAATAGTTTCGAAGAAATTAGAAGTTTTTACACCTTAAAGCGAAATTAATATGAAATCCATGAAAATCTAAAATTATTATTACTATACCTATTAATATAATATCTCAGCTGAAGTAATTTCATGGAGTTTCTTAATTATAAGATCCCTAAATTATCGTGATTTTTGCCAAGATGTTTATTGGGATGGAGTAGGATTTTCAGAAAATTCATACTAAAAGTTAAGTATTTTTTACTGTTTGAACGTTATGAGTACTATTTTTAAAACTAAGAGAAGTAAGGAAAAAAAATTAATAAAAAACCAATTTTTTCCATTTGGGTTAATATAGGTGAAAAAATTGACAGCAAGGTTTCTGTGCATCATCCAATATACAAATTTCATCACTTTACTGTGTACACAAATTCCATATTATTAAAATAATAGGAAATAAATTGTCGGTATCAACAACAAAAATAAAAAATTTGCAAGTTTCTTTTGAAATAGGTATTTTCTTAACTATTTTGCATATACTGACAATTTCTTAAAACACTTAAGGGGTAACGTAACAAAAACGTTTCGCAGAATACTGATTTTTCACTAGAAAAATTATCCACGTTTGGTCTTCGTGGATCGGCATTACTGTGTTTTTACATGTGTATGGATTTGAGTAATATAAACACAAGTTTTATAGTAAAAAATAAATTAAATGTTTGCTGTTATATTATTTTCTTCCAACTCCCATCCCATAGCACATCTTCCCTTAAAGATAGTTAAACCAAACTTGTTATTTCCTTGAGTAAAATTATTTTTGTAACCTTCCAAAGAGGTTTCGGAAAAAGCCCTGCGTTTTATGCAAGACTGCAAAATATAAAGTAAGTTGCTGCAAAGCAAAAACGAGACAAGGTTAGATACTTTTTGTATCCGACGTGTTATCCTCCTACAGCGCTGTGTGGGTGAGCGAACCGCTCGATATGCTCAACTCTAAATAGAAACGAATTTCCCTAACACTTTTTACAAGCAGCTATCTGCCAGCCAATTTCGCGTATATCTTATGAGTAGAGTTTGGCAACGTTGTTCAAACAATGGCGGGACTCCATCTTTCTTCTGTGGTGTCGGTTCGGTGTGAGTTTTCGGTTGACCTTCGAGTTAGACTGCTTAGCACCTGCTATTGTCGAAAGGAGTGAAGAATTGATGTATCTGAAAGACTTGCCTGTTATCTTAGACTTCACAGTTTCTAGTTAGCAGGGCCCCTTTCTAATTATAAAAAGTTGGGATCTTTTCTTTTTGCAGGTTTTCACAGTTTCAGGAATATTTATATGTTTAATATATTTTTTGTATGAATTTTTTGGTTATAAAGGAAGGCAGGCAACTGAATTTATTAAAGAATTAAAGGAAATAAAATTATCCTAGCGTACCTAAATTTTAAGAGGATGTTATGAAGAATATAAAATGTTTTTACGAAGTAAAACGTGAAAAATCCTAAGCACCACCTGGAAGCAAAGTAGTCAGAGTAGGTCCTCTTTCTAACAATTGAGATACTTGACCAATGAGTTAGATTAGCAGTTATACAAAAAATGAAGAGACTAAAAATTAACTTTCACAATAAGTAAGAAAAATAAATGTATGATGAATAGAAAATAATAGAAACGAAAATAGCGAAATACTGAATAAAAGGTTTTTGGTTAAAGATTAAGAACATTTACTCCCCTTACACTATTACACAAATATAAAATATGTACAGGTACTACATTAATTTATTAGAAAATATATTATATCAAACACTAGAGCTAGCGTAACCTAGCATACACTATTACCATTAGCTAAATTGAGTTCCAGGTAGCTCAATTTTCATGGATTCATCTCATTAAATAACTTGAGGAATATACGTAAAAATCCCTAATAATCCTAAATCAGGTAATTCATCCCAGGGAAACAAATTCGATTCTTCAAATTATTGTGAAAGTGAGTCGGAAATTCGCTCTATTCGATTGTTCTGCTACCTTTTCCTGGAATAATTACAGATAAAGGTTTAAAGTGCATTTTTACATGTACCATTAATCCTTATCAATGTAGTGACAAAATGGATAATAGTATTCACTTAAAAAGCTTTTACTGTGGTTCTGATACCTCTATTATCGATGTTTGAAAATGAGCTAATTTTATCTGATAACGTATTGGAGTAGAAGAGTGAAACTCGGAGTTGGCTGAACTGCACTCTTCTCCATCGTTTTTGTTATTGATTGCCCCCAAAATGATTTCAGATATGCAAAACTTCTTTATTACCACTTCTTTTTTATAAGGGGAGTGCAGCTCAGACTCATCTGTATAAAATTTTTATGACGCATCTATTCAAAACAAGGTAAATATAGAAATTAATCATATATAATTTCTTTAATGAATTAAATCCCAAGTAAAGAGCAAAAAGCCTAAGATGCATTTATTGCTCTTAAACATGGATGTAAAAATTAAATGAAATTGTCGTAGTTTAATCTTAAACAAAAAAATCTTAAAAAAAGGTAAACGCACTTCCTATATCGGAAATCATTGCTTCTATCGTCTTCTTAAATGGTTTATGATTGAGAGTTTTTAGGGTGCTAATTTCCTGAACACTTCATAAATTTGAATTAGGTATTAATAACGGTACAAATCACTTCATGTTTTTAAGTTAAAAATTTGAAATTAATTTATCCAACTCCATAGGAGTCTGGGAGGACGTCCTTTGACAATATTTAATAAATTTGTTTTTTCAATAAATGTAAGAAAAATGCAGCTTTTAGAGTGGAATGATTAATTTGTTTAGGCTTGTTTTGAATGGATTTTAAATATAAAATAGTAGAGTAGAGAATAGTTTTTTTTCACTTGGAGAAGTTTAATTCGTATTACCTTTATTGAAAAAAAATTTTAGAGTATTTTTTTTATTTAGAGAAATAGATTGATGAGAAGAAGAAAATAATAATGAACGACAAATGGGAAGGAGCCGCATCTTCCTCTTTTACGCATGAAACCGAAACTAAAAATAACGGAAACCAAAACTAGTGTATGTGGCGACATCTACATCTGTGTTGAAGAACTATTTCCAGTATTTTCTGAAGGGTGATTCTGATCCCTATCATCTGGGATGTGTGTCAGGAATGCAACATGAGATCATGTAAACTTGTCAAACTTTGGAAAAGTTCTCTCAAGGATTCAGTGATTCCATTGATGATGTCAAACACAAAATCGCCTTCTTCGTTGTGAATCTCCGTAATTGAGTGATCAGGTAAGAATTTAAAGTATTTAGGCTTAAAATTTGTTTATAGTACTCGCATGATGAAAGATATTGACATTTTCCTTGTTCTGGAGGTCGATCGTGGAATATAATAGAAAACTTTGTCCTTGTCACCTCATCGTTATGATTAAAGCAAATACTAGTTTTAAAAAAGGAAAGGTTCTACTTCTAAAATTGTTGTAAATAATAAACAAGATCATAACATTTCTAATGTTTACATTTTAAGTATTTGTTTTGTAAACGAATTTATACCTAAAATTAAATTTTATAAAACCTGCATTTGTGTAAAATATTTGTACAATAGAGAGTTAGTCATGGTACCCTGTTTTCCTGTATTCTCCATTGCAAATAAACTGTAGCTTCATTAATACTAAGATGAAGTTAAACTTTTGCCTAAAAGTATTTGAGGGGTTTCACATGTAATCAGCATTGCTTTCCTATTAAAAAAATTGCCCAGAAATATTGTTATCAAGTTAAATGAATCTATTTTTGTCTTAATTCATTATACTTCAAATTAAAATTTAAAAGATTATCAGGATAAACATTGCAATTTAAAGAAAGTTTAATGGTTGATGAGTGAATTGAAAATTTATTTTCATGTTATTTAAAATTTTATATAGAAGTCGTAACATTGGTTAATATCCTACTGTTCTTTTCAATAATTATATATATTTGATTTTGAATAAAATATCATCACTACATGTTTTTTTATTTATATAGGTATGAATTTACTATCAATCTGGAGGAGTAAGTCTTTCAAGAAAAAATTAAACACTTTGCAACAGTGACTTCCAATAGCACTTTGAAGGTAGAGATATACTATTAAAAACTATTTTTCTATTAAATGCTTTTTACAGTATGCTTTCAAACTTACACATGCTATCCAAACATTAAAATTGCCGGTACTTACGTATTATATCGTCGGCCGTTCAGCAGCCGGTAAATTAAATGGTACATCTGTAGAATAGTCAATAGAATTTGATAACTTATCGGATTCAGCAGCACGGTCAACGGCATAATATGTAAGAACCAAATTGCCTTGCTAAAACAAAATGTTTTGTCACCTTATGTAGGTAATTTTCAGCATTAATATGAACTTAAAAAGTAGAAATTGCTTTGACCCATTAACGCCTGAATTAATTCTACCGAAAATATTTTTATGACTCTCAAATTGGTGTAATTGTGACCCAATTAAGACAAAAAAATCTGAAATTCAAATAACTTGTTTATTAGTATTGAAGTTACAGACCATCCTCGCGTTTGAGGATGCTGGCCATTTCGGCAAATAGAAAGACTACTAGTTGAGATATTTTAATGGTTTTATATTTGATAATTTTTAGCGGTTTAGCGTAAAACTTGATGCTTCCACCCAGCTTATCCAAAAGTACCCTTCTATGTTATTTACTAAGTTTTCTAATAATGTTTGTTAATTTTATTTTGTTAATATTGATTTATGGTGTTTAATGTGTTGAATTTTTCTTCATAATAGACGACAATGGCTGAAGATTCTGGAGGAAGTACTTCAAGTACTTGTTCTGAAGACCCATCTGATATCACCAGTCCTTTTGTAGAAGTTGATTTCAGTGATATTGAGTTCTATGAGAGATGTGGTGGGGGTGCATTTGGATGTGTTTACAGAGCTCTTTGGAAATCGCAGAACAAAATTGTTGCTGTCAAAAAGTTGCTTGTTCTTGAAAAGGAGGTATTTTTTACCAATATGTTTTCAAGGAAGTATTTTTACCAATTTAATTTTTAATAGCAATTTTCTACATTGATAGTATATTCAATTCATTGTACAACTAGAAATGCACTAAATTGCTTACTTGATAAAAATAATTATTTTCTTAACTTTTACTGAAGTTAAGCTATTTCTGTTGAGTAAAATGTGTTTAAAAAGTTAAAACCAGTTCTTGTATATGGTTAACATTGTTTTCATTTTTAATATTCTTTTGTTTCAGGCTCAAGTTTTGAGCTTATTGAGTCACAGGAATATCATAAAATTCTTTGGAGCTGTTACCATACCTCCTAATTATTGCATAATCACTGGTAAGGCAAAACCATATTGCAATACTTGTAATACTAGATATGAATAGTCTAGTTTCAAAACCAGGTAGATCCATTTTGGCACAGCTTTAGTAAGAGTCGACGCGGTCGCCAAATGGAAGACAAGTTGGCTCTATATCGCAGCCGGTCACCCGTTCTGGCCGTCATGTTTTACCACGACTCAAATGCACTTAAGTGAGTTACGAAATATAATTTTGTTCTTATTTTTAAATTAGATAGTTACCAGGGATCGAAATATGTATCTCCCGCATGCAGAGCATGCACCATATACCGCATAGCCAGCGGAATATACTGAAATCGTAATAACTTGTTATAACGTCCTTTTTCTTGGGTTAATCTTCATTTGAGTCGTGGTAAAACATGGCGGCCGGAACGGTGCCCGGCCGTGATATAGCGCCAACTAGTCTTCCATTTGGTGACCGATTCGCGGTTTCCAAATGGTCAACCCTTTTATCAAAGCTGTGTCAAAATGGATCTACCTGGTTTTGAAACTAGACGACTCATATCATCTTTCTAATTTTTTAGAAATGCGGAGGATTTTTTAGCATGTTTCTAACTTTTACTGCATACATTTATAGAATTTTCTGAAAATGGTTCCTTATTTGCATTCCTTGGAGAGCAAGAAAATAATTCTATGTTAAACTTTGAACAAATTCTTCGCTGGGGCTATGAAATTGCTTCTGGTAAGAATTTTAATTTGTTATGTGATGCTTGTGCCAAGCCATTGTTAAAATGTACTAACAATTATGTTTGTATGTAAAAAGGATATTTTATTACTATTGATAAAAAATTTGGTACTTACGTATTATGCCATCGAGAGATGCCAACCATTCCGGATTTTGCAGAATCATTCCACATTTCGGCCCCGAATTCCGCAATTACGGATAAAGCTAGAAAAACTACGGAAACTACGTTAATTATATTTTAACGAGAATGTATTAAATTTTCTTCTCAATTCTGTTTTTAGCTTCAATCCTTACACAATACATATTTTTTTACTTAGAATTGTGAATAAAAATGATATCGCTAGTTGCTAGTAGCTGATGAGATGGGCAATAAGAAGGGGAAATCATTCGGAATATTCTAATCTGCATGGATGATTGATTCATGGGAAAAAAAGGCCTTCCAAATATTTGGGTTTTCAGGACTTTTCTAAAACTTATCAAAATACTGGGCCATTTTTTTTACGTGCAGAAAGCATTTTTTTTGCGCGCGGGGGGGCAATTACGGATGAGTGTTGTCTCAGGTTGGCAACCCTGCATCGACCGTTCAGAGGCCGTTTAATTCAGCGCCACATAAATAGAAAAGTCTATGGGTTTTAATGACGTTTTTTATTAAGCGGTACAGTAGACGGGATAATACGTAAGAAACAAAATTTTTAATGATTGGGAATAAAATATCCTTTTTACAAACATAATTGTAAGAGAGAGATTTTATGTGTTTATTATTTGGAGATTTTATGTGTTTTTACTTATTTCATTATTCTTTTATATACTTATTATGCTTTCTAATTTTTTGTAGATGGATCAAAATAGGTTTTTTAAATATTGTAAAATTGCTTTGTTATCATCTTATCATTAATTTTATGTTAGATACATTTTTATCTAAATTAATACCTCAGTGAGTTTAATATATACATTTAAATTAAAAATTTTGTATTTTAGAGTTAGATTTTATACAAGCTTAAGAATTATAACTTAAAATGATAATAAATAGGGAGTTGAAGTTGAAAATGTTTTTTTAACTTTAATATTAAAGATTTGTCATTAATTTATTAATTCTTCAGGCATGCATTACCTACATGAAGAAGCCCCTGTGAAGGTTATTCATCGTGACTTGAAATCTAAAAATGGTGACTTCCTTTTTTATTTGTCTAGTACTTTATATAAAAAATTAGAATTGTATTTTTGTTTCTATGTATTCCAAGTCAAGTATATATAAAGTTAATTAGATAAAAGACTGAAAATGGTATAGGTACTTACATATTTAACCGTCGACCGTTCAACAGCCGTTTAATTCAGAGGTGCAGCTGTAGAACATTCAATAGGATTTGATAACGTTTTTGGATTTAGCGGCACGGTCAAGGGCATGTTACGTAAGAACCATAGTATATTAAAAAATGATGCTGTTTGAAAAGTTTTAAGCTTGAAACAACATATCTTTACCTTAGAGAAAGATGCCGGTCTTGATAAGTACATACATGTGATTCTTCCGCCAATTGGCGGAAATCCGCCAATTCGATTAGCAAAATTAAAATCTGACAATTCGATTTGCAAAACTGATATTCCACTTTCTTATTTTTCAATAATTTTATATTGAAAACTCTGACCGCTAGTGTGGCGTACTAAATTTTAAGAAAAATCAAAATAATATGAAAATTAGTTAAGATTTAAGCTAAAAAATATGAATCTAGCATATCGAACCAATCTAGATCTTGGGAATTAGAAGCTAATGGACCCCCTCTACTTAAAATGAAGAAAAATTTAGGTGCCATCAAATTTTTTTAAAAATATTTTCCGCCAATTTTTTGTCTGGGTAATCACATGTATGTAAGTAGAATATCTTTAGCTTAGAAAAAAATACCGGCCATGGATAATTAGCTAATCTTTTTTAGATAATTTTGTAATTTTACCCTTAACTTTTTTGGGAAAATTATGGTTTAAATATTATACACCTATAGTTTTCAGATATTTATCTATCTGTTTTGGAAATGATAATTCACTGTTAACATTTCTTTTCTTATTCCAGTTGTTATAAGTGCTGATTATGTGTGTAAGGTGAGTTTCTTTCTGTCTGTAAACTTGTAAAATTTCTTTCACAGAATAAACTTAAGAATAAAGAATGACATGCTTGAAAAAAGTTATTTAATTAATTTTGTTAAGATAAAAAGATGTTGAAGAAATTATTTTGAACTTATTAACATCTTGTTTCACTTTATAAACTTATTAATATCTGTTTTCTTTCTTCTGTGACTTATTAATATCTGTTTTCACTTGTTTTACATATATTACCATTTTCTTCTAGTTATGTGATTTTGGTGCTTCTCGATTTATTGACAGCACTACTAAAATGTCAGTGGCTGGTACTTTACCTTGGATGGCACCAGAAGTATGTTTTTCAATGTGGTTTACATTCTTTTAACTGTCTTATATGTGCTATTGTTCTGTGCATGGTATTTTTTTTAGTAAACAATATATTTTCAGACAAAAATAAATTAAATTTAGACAAAATGTTATCGGAACACTATTCATCTTACAATGTTTATCCACTATTCATGGAACTGTCAGGTGAATATATTTGTGGAAGTGAGAAATTGTTAATCGCTTGTTGTCACAAACTAGTTTAAGTGCAATTAAAATTACTAGTCTTCAAAAATTGTGACAAAAAATCTTAATTGCTGTTTTCTAATAAGGTTAAGATTTATTTAAATAAGTTATGAAAGATAATATGTCTCCAATTATTTACCTTTTTCTCAGGTGATTCAGTGCCTTCCAGTGTCAGAAAGCTGTGATGTGTGGTCTTATGGAGTTGTTTTATGGGAACTTTTAACTCACGAAGTGCCTTTTAAAGGGATAGAAGGGTTTCAAGTTGCTTGGGCGGTTGTTGAGAAGGAGGAGGTATATTCTTGCATTATAATTGCTAACACGTTTAACAGTTTTTGTTTAAATACCAGTAAAACTTGTTTAAATAACTATCTCAATATCTTTCTATTTTGTCTTTCTTTTGTTTTTTATTTTTCATTAGAATGAGAGTTTTAGTTATCACTAGCTTTTACATTTTTTGTTTTATTCACCAGATAATTAGTTTCTTTGATCCAAAGAGTATTTAACTTTTTAAAACATTTTTAATAAAAATGTTATAAAGTTTCACTTTCTTCTTATTTAAATATTTGATTGGGGCATGTAATCGTTAAATTATACTCCATTTACTTAGAGGGATTTAAAATCTTCAAAATATTGGTTTTGCTGCTATTTACCATCTCTCACATGTATTTTTTTAATAAGCTTTCCTTGTTTTAGCGATTGACCATTCCTAAATGCTGTCCTCCAAGATTTGCTGAACTGATGACAGCATGTTGGAAAACTGATCCAAAGGTAATTTATTCAATCCCTAAAGTCTATAATATCATTTATGGCTTACTGTCATTTTAACATGAAACAAAAATAATAGTTAGTTGATGATTTAATATTAATTATTGATATGAAAAGAAATTTTTTAATTAAATTGAGTTTTATTTTGTATTAAACTAATCAGTTTTAATGTGAATTACCCACTGTTTCCAGCATTTTATTATACCACAAAGTTCTTTTATTGGATTGTTTTTTTTTATTTTAAAATGTATTGAAAATGTATTAAAATTTTTTAGAGTAGAATTTAGTAGTTTTCTAATGGAGTAGTTGCTTATTAAAAGTTTGTGTATGGAAAAGTAATGATTAGTAAAGCTTTGTAAAATTGTCATTTATGTAATAGAGATTTTCTTCAAACATTTTGTTACTGGTATTATTTTAATTTTTTTACATCCATTTTTAAATGTCCAATACACATTTTCAATTTTAAAAAATTATGCAAACTGTACAGCTACAAATTTTAAAATACTTAGAAAATTATTTCTTTTTCAGGAACGACCCTCATTTTCTGAGATTTTGAAAGTCCTTGTTTGCATGCAGAATGATGGTAAGTATTTTTTAAAAACTTGATTCTCATATTGTGCTTCTGTGATTGAAAAAAAGTTTAGCTGAAATTAATCAAGTAATTTATGAATATTCTTACAGATGAATTTTGTGATCAGTTGTCTGTTTATCTTAGCCAAAAGAGTGTATGGAGGTAAATATATATTCATGTTTATAGTTTTATAACTTTTTAAAGTGGACTCTTTAACAATTGTCTTTTTCTGGAACTTATTCAGAGAAGAAATTGAAGCTACATTGGAGCTCATGAAAAAAGCTGAGCATGATTTGAACCAAAAGCAAAAGCATTTAGAAGAATGGGAGTTAAGACTTTTAGAAAAAGAAAAGAAGCTTGATAGAAAAAAGAAATACATGGTATATTGCAATGTGAACTATTCTTACTATCTCATCTTAGATTATTTTTCTTATAAATTTATTTTAATTGTTTATTTTTTTTCAGCAATTGTATGACTTGGATATTAACACCTGGACATCCGAAGATGTTGTATGTATTTAAATTTAAAAAACTTGATTTTTTCCTTTCTATAAGTTCACTATTACTTTGTAGTATTGACTCTTAATTTTTTCCTAGTATTTATGGATTAAGCAGTTAGGATTAGAAGGTGAGATATATTTTTGCACATTTTCTATTATATTTATTATTTTTTAAGTCAAAGAATTTCAATAGTTTTAAAGTTTATACAGGGTGTCCCACGAGTAGTGGCCCAACCCCTTTAACTTTTGAACCCCTACAGATATAGTCATGAAAGTGGGGTCTAGGTATAGTAAAGTGACCATGCTCTATCTGATGAGATAAGTTTCAACGCCCTCTAGCGGAAACTTTAGGAGTTATAATTTTTATTTTGAAAACTATGGGAGGTATGTGAAAAAAGTCAATGACGAAGTTGTAGAACAGAATCGATTTAGTAGGAAAAGACACCTTAAGCAGAAAAATATCTTGAATAAAAACCCTTAATCGCACGCTTAATTAGGTTGAAATTACGTAGATATTACTTCTTAAAATGCTCCTCACAAGCGTTTTAAAACGTAAAATCTACTTAAATTCAATCTAATTGAGCGTGTGTTTTAGGGGTTTATTCAAGATATTTTTCTGCTTAAGGTGTCCTTTCCTACTGAATCGATGCTTCTCTAATACTTAGTCATTGACTTTTTTCATCTACCTCACATAGTTTTCAAAATAAAAATTATAACTCCTAAAGTTTCCGCTAGAGGGCGTTGAAACTTATTTCATCGGATAGAGCATGGTCACTTTACTACACCTAGACCCCACTTTCATGACTATATCTTTAGGGGTTTAAAAGTTAAAGGGGTTGGGCCACTTCTTGTGGGACACCCTGTATACTATGTGTTGTTTGTTTTTAAGATTTTTAGTTGTATAAATTAAGGCTTAAAAAATTGTCTAAGTAACTTTATTTAAAGATACTTTTGAAGAAAACTATGCATTACAGCTAATTCTAAAGACTTGGATCAGTATGCCGAGTTATTCTTAGAACAACAAATCAATGGACGTCGTCTACTACTGATGACTTCAGAAGATCTGAAAGATATGGGAGTTTATACAGTGGGGCATCGAATTCATCTTATGGTACTGTAAATAATTTATTAAGAGAAAAAAATTCTGTATTAATTTCTTTTTTATGTAATAATGTATGACCTTTTAGCGCATGGGAAACATTTCAACAAATTTCATTTAAAAATTTAAACACAGCCAGCACAAAAGCTAAGGATTTTTTTAAATTTCCTTTTTTATTAGTTACTTTCTTAAAAAAGTTGGTGTGATAAAACAGGTTTTTCATTATCTAAAATTTAGTTTGATGAATTGTTAGAAATGTAATATCTATTGTTTGTTCTTTATAATTTAATTTAATTTTTTGTTTTAGGATGAAATAAGTAAACTAAGTAATCATAATAAGAGAATGATGCATTTTCCACCTTTAGAAGAAGTGAGTTTTTATACTTATTATCTTTAAAGCTCATTATTTTTCGATAATAAAGTATAAATTCATGTCTTCTTTACAAAGATAAAGCATTTGATATATACTGGTTGTTTGAGAACAGTATGTAAAAGTGATAGGATGGTTAGAGGAGACCTAGACAAGCATATTCAAATAAAAATGTAGGGGAGGTGCAGATGCACTGTTTAAAAGCTAGGTTACTAAAAGGCGTTACAAAAAAATCATTTTAACTTACTCTACTAATTAACTAATTACTCTACTAACTAATTTACTTAACTTAAAAACTCTACAAAACTTAATTGAGTGAAACGATTCATTACAAAAGGTACAACAGTTTGCACACTATTTTTGCCATAAATGTGATCGAATTTGGAACACTTGTCATATTGAGGGATGAGTTATAAAAAGTGCATTATCCAGAGTTCAGCTAAAGAATGGAGTCTTATAATTTGTCGGATGGTATTCCAATGACCAGGCGGGAATATTTTTAGGGGCAAAAAAATACATGTGGAAGTCACTGGGACAAAAATTAAGACTAAAGTATGGATGATCAGTTGTTCTTAAATGTTGAAAGCTAAAAATAACTTCCTTGTTTTAAAACCTTCCATTTGCTTTAATTTGTACTTATTTTTCCTATTAAGACTGTTCAACAAAACCCCACCTCTACCTCTGTGAGACCTTCCACCATGCGTTTCATCATTTTGTTTGGCAACCATGTTCGCTTAGGAAGCAAGCCTCAAGATCATAAATGGAAGATGTATGTAGAAGTGGATGAGGGAGATAGCCCACTGACAACTGTTGCATGCATCAAAGAAGTGAGCTTTGAGTGCCGCCATGCTGGTTTACCATTATCTAGAATTACGCAGGTAATTATTTAGTTTCTTCATCATTAAAAATGAAATTAATTATTGTACTTAGATATTTAATTAGAAATGGTCTTTGGGATTATTTATTTTTGTCTGTACATTTTAAAATTCTACTCTAGAATTCTGAATTATTGGGAAAACATAATGGGATATTTTGAAGTTTTTAGGGACTGTTTTGTGGCAGGACCTGTGGGTTAGGAAATTAAAAAATATTTTATTTTTAAATTTAATGAAGTAGCCTTTTACATGGTTACTGCTCAAAGCAGCCATATTTTAAATTTTGATCCACCATATCTTTAGTGCTACCACCCTGTCAAGTCGTTTTTGTTAAAATATTATTGGAAAATTTCTAAACTTATGGGAAATCCTGACTGTTTTGTGGCAAGTTGGTGAAGGATTTAAAAATAATTTTTGTTAATATTGAATGGTGGTGCTCCCATTTACATTTTTACTGCCCAACTCAGCTATCCTTGAAACTATGACCCCCATATATTTTGCGCTAACACCCCAAGTTAACTTTGCGTAAAAACTTGTATTATTTCACAGCATTTCCTTTTAAAAATGTACCACACAACTGCTTACTTTCATACTTTTTTTGCTAAAACCTATCAGAATATGTTTAATTGAATTATTCTGTATTACCCCACACACAGTACCTTCGAAAAGTTAATTCAAATTTTAATTAAATTCAGGAGACATTCACATTTTAACAACCAATAAATAATTTTATGGATTTTTCTATTATAAAGAAAATTTATTCACATTTCACAGCATTTCCTTTCAAAAATGTACCACACAACTGCTTACTTTCATACTTTTTTTGCTAGAACCTACAGAATATGTTACATTGAATTATTCTGTATCACCAGTACCTCCTAAAAGTTAATTCAAATTTTAATTAAATTCAGGAGACATTCACATTTTAGCAACCAATAAATAATTTTATGGATTTTTCTATTATAAAGAAAATTTTATTCATTGTAGTATACTTTTGTTAAAATTAATAATCTAAAATTGTTAATCTAAAAGACACTGCTCCATTAAGGTTTTTCTGTATTAGCAATTTAATATGTAAAAATCTTGCTTTAAAAATGCTTTAGTTCTAATAAAGTGCTTTTAATATTAAACACATTTAATTTTATGTATTTGAATTTATTTCAGCCCCCATTTGTCATGGATAGGTGGTGTGTTGGTATCAAACCAGACACTGTAGTCTCATGTATTGTTACTTATGAGGTAAAATCCTGAGTTAATTTTTCTTATGACATGTGATAATACGAAATATACTTTTAAAGTATGAAACTTTCCATACATATTGAATAATCTTTTCTCTTTTTCAGTCTATTGTTAAAAAGCCTCGATTTACTCAACATTTCCACCAAGTGGTTGCTGAAGGAAATACTTCTCTCCAGAAGGAGGTGGTCCTCACTTTGCGAGGAATGCCTCAAAATGGAAAGAAGCACAGATCTCAGCACTGCAAAAGTGCACCCACAATGCCAAATGCGTGGCAGAATCGCTTCCGTCCAGAATCTTTTTCATCACCTCAGGGAAAAACAGGTTAGGTTAATAACAAATTAAACATCTTTTGTTTCAAAAGATACTCTAGGAGTCAATATTTTTTAGATTACTTTGGTCCATCTCTGGTAGAGTTTGGTTTTAAAGCTTCTTTGTTATTTTGCTTAGACTTCAGGGTTGGTAAAAAATCATACTATTTATTTGCAACTATTAATTCATTGGATATTTTTAAAATTTCATAAAATTTTAAAGGTCAATGGAAGATGATTTTAGTTCCTTTTTTAACAGGATTGTCATGTTTAAAGTGTTCATTGCTGTTTTTTTTTCTTATGGAGCAGCCTTCCCCCCTTATAACTTCGGTTCAATTCTGTAAACGTTCCCACTAAATACCACAATGCTCTTTTTGGCACCAAAACGTAGAAATATTGCTAAATAATTTCACACCCATAAATTAAAATGTTTAGTTAAATCAATAACTGTTCAGTTTTTCAATAAAAATCAGAAAAATTTCTCGATATCTGAATACATGGCATTTAAAAGAGCTTGGCGGTATTTAGCTGGAACGTGAGCGGAATTGAATCATATCTTCTTTTTTTTGCACGAATTATGCATAAATATGCTGTCCATTCCCCACAACAAATCCAGGGTGCCTACTCCAAAGCTAAAGCCCTCCCTTTAATTATTCCAGAACGTGGTACCTGGGCAAAGGTGGTCACCGGCGAGACCAAGACCCCCTTGCCGAAGACCAAATTCGGCGCATTTGGTGAATCCGGGTCGAGCAGCGACGGGGACAGCATCTTCGAGAGCATGAAGAGCATCGGGCGGCAGCTGCTAGAGGACTCGACCCAGTCGACCCGCTCGCGCATGAAGAAGGTCTCCTTCACCCTGCATAGCTCGAGCTCTTCCGAGTCGATCGGCAGCGACTCGGCCCAGTTCTCGTCCTCGTCGGTGTTCGAGGAACGTCGGCGCAGCACTCCGTCCAGCCGTCCCCGCTTCAAGTACCGCCACTCGGCCAGCGACTCGGGCTTCCCCGTCGGCAACGACTTCAAGACCGCGTTCGACCAGGACGCGCGGTTTGTCAAGTTCCGCGAGTGCCGCTTCCGGCTGCAGAGCGAGGTGGACAAGTTCATGGCGGACGGCGGCAAGGAATCGTCCTCGTTCGAGTCGGTGACGAGGAAGGCGAAGGAGGCCTTCAGCGATCCCGTCGAGGACGCACTGGGGGACTTTCCGTTGAGTTTCCGCCGACACCGCTACAAGGGGATCGGCCGAGGGAGGGCGAATCTGTTCCATCACGAGAAGAGTGAGCCGGAGTTGCGGTCTTGGAGTTTGGATAGAAACGCTCTGTGATGGGAATGTGTTGGGGGACTTTCCGTTGAGTTTCTGGCACCACTGCTACTAAGGGGATTAGCAGAGGATCTGATCCACTTGGAGAAGAGTGAGCCAGGCAGTTTGGATAGAAACGCTCTGTGATGGGGATTGCTCGTTTTGGTTGTATAAAAGTATTTATTTGAAACTGCTTTGTTGATTGTTAGGTTAGGATATTTTATAAAGATGTATCAAGTGAATTGATAGAATGCAGCTTTTTTGAAGCTTAACTTATTTTTTTAGCTAGAAAGCTGTCAAGTTGTATTGAAAAATACATAGGTTTTAAAAAATATCCTTACTTTTTCTTTGTTTGAAAATTCAGGCATCATGAAGCTCATTCACATTTGCATGCAATCAGCTGACTAAGCTGGTCTAATCATACTTTAACAATGTGATCTATATCTTCTGTCATATGCGTTGTGTTTATCAGAGTTAAATATTCATTACCATCATAGTACAGAAGTTTTTTTGCTTAGTACAATGGTATTAGTATTCTTTTAATCTGTATATATGTTCAATAAAAGTTTTTCACTCAGTACAGTGATATTTAAGCTCATAAAAGTATAATTCAAAAACCATAGACCAGTGGTTCCCAACCTTTTGTGGCCTATCGCCCCTTTCTAGAGGTTAACTAACACCTATCGCCCCCTTTTTATTCTCTGTGTCTAATTTTAATTTAAAGTAAAGTGTAAATAATAAAGCAATTTTATATCCGGTGGTCCTCCCCCAGAAAATTTTTGGAAATAAGACTCCAAAAAACAGGTTTTCAACTAGTTATGGTACACATATTCCGAATTTCAAACATATCTTTAGGTAGAATTTGGATTTTAATAAACTAATTATAAAAAAGTTATTAAGTTCCAAGTTCAAAAGGGGGGTTTGGGGGTTCCCCCCAGAATTTTTTGAAAATTTGACCCTAAGAAACAGCGTTTTAACTTTTTTGGTACATTATGTCTGAATGCAGTCTGTCAATACAATACTATTTTACTTTCCCCCTTTGAGTACTCATCGCCCCCAGGTTGGGAACCACTGCCATAGACATTTGACATTCCTTGGAGATTTATGCTGAATGCTTTGTTAGTAAAATCGGTATGTACGCATTATCCTGTCAACCATTCAGTAACACAGCTGTAAAACAGTCAATGGGCTTTGATAATGTTTTCTTATTCAGCATCGTGGTCGATGGGATAATAGAAGATGTAAGAACCTTAAAATTATTATTGTAATTTTGTTTCAAACTGACCTTTTAGATAAAATTTGAAGGGTCTACATTTACCTTTAGTTTTTGGGTATTTGTTCATTCTTTCATTTGTAAATAAGTATTGCAGATTTCACTGCATAAGAAATAAAATTTTTAATTTTGTTCAATAAAAAGTATTAAAAATGATTTATCTTTATATCAGTCTGTGGAGGTAAAATTTTCAAACAATTAAAAGTTAAATTTGCAAATTTATTTTATGAAACAATTATAATAATCTCATGTCTTGGGAAATTAATGTCTTATAACAATAAAAAAATTGATATTTTCTTGTTTTGACAGGCTTTTACAGTTTTCTATTTGAGAGATTTGGTGTTTTTATCAGATTTTGTTTATTATACTTTGTAATAGTGTGCCTTATGAAGTTCAAGTTGAAAATAGCCATATCTCAACTATTGCTATATTTTGTCACATTGAGCACTTTTAATTTTGTACTCATTAAAAATCAAATAACTTTTAAATTATATAAACAAATAAATTTTTAAGCTGCAAAGGTTTTTGGTGGTCAAAATTCTTTAGTTTTTAACTTATGTTAGTTCAAAGACTAATAAATGCGATAGTATATTGAAGGTGGGCATTTTTCACCTGGTGGATGAGAGAAATATGAAGTTTTCTAGTGATTTTGTTCCGATTTGAGAAAAAAATGTGAAGCTTAAAGGTCAAATAATAATGTATGCATGCCTTAATCAGCTTAAATAATTTTTGATAGAAGTCAGTGTTATCACAAACATAAATTATCTATGCTTGTAAAGTGTTTCATGCCTTAAGTAAGGCTCTTAAAAAGCTTCCATCCATTTTCT
The DNA here is from genome assembly GCA_024610705.1 of Tetragnatha versicolor. Taxonomy (NCBI): domain Eukaryota; kingdom Metazoa; phylum Arthropoda; class Arachnida; order Araneae; family Tetragnathidae; genus Tetragnatha; species Tetragnatha versicolor. Next base: position 34,378,334 of record JANDEH010000001.1, on the reverse strand, counting down.
AAAATCTTCTATATAGGAGCTTGCAAATATATTTATTTTAAACTGCTTTTCACACTAATATTTGTACTTAACTTTTAAGGATCAGCATTTGCTTCTTGACAGTAAGTTTTCATGCTGTCCTCATTTAAAGCTTTTTAAAAAGAAATTTATACAATACATCTTGGTTGTTCCAACCTGTAAATAGATAAAGTTGTCTTAAGTGATAGTTTCAAGGTTTATGATCTTGGAAAGTTCAGAAATTGGTAAATGACTACAAAATAACTTTATCCTGAAATTATTTGCGAGTTGTTTTATTTAATGTTATGCTTCTATTATTTACAAATATATCTTCTAGTCATTATGAGTTATGTTTGCTGAAAATTTAACTTTTAGGTTAATTTTGTTTTATTAATCTATCCACTTTAAAATCAAAAATGTATTATATTTGTAAACTTTTTCAGTTTTCAGCTCATTTTGAGAGGAAAGTTTTTGAAATCAGGTCAATTGTTAATCATTTTGAAATAATTTACCAAAAGTGTTTGTATAATTTTGTTTTGTCATAATAAATGAGCTGTTTGTTTTGGATATATTTATTTCCAATCATTGCTAGTTTACCAGATAATTTTAAACATTAATTTTGACTTCATAATTACAAAATCTTGATATTTCTTGTGATCATGGTTTTAAATCATTGTGGGTAAATTTTTATCCTTAAAAGGTTAAAAGGTAAAAATGTATCAAAACTATCTAGGCACATAGCCAACATTTTATTTTGTGGAGTTTCTAATTAGGATACAGAGTTATTTAAAAAACCTGTAATCTTCGAAAAATACATTTTTCTTTTTAAATCTGTTATTAATGTTTCAATTATCATACTTTAAAAAATAATTCACGAAGATTATTGGAAACTGTTTTAATTGACTAAACAAAAATGTACAAAACTTCACATCACTGATAAATAAAGGACTGAGTACTTGGAATGACATTCACACTAAGACAAAATCTTTCATGAAATTACTAAAATATCAACTGCAATCTGTTTTACTCCAACTTAGGAATCTATTGTTACAAATTCATTGGAAGATCCAAGAAAGATTCTGTGCACAACAACTTTAACTCAGATATTATCCTAGGTATACTTCAATTGGATTGAAGTTGGATGTTTTCATGAAAAGACAAGTGTAAAAATGTGAAAATACTATATTTACACCAAGTGTAAAAGTGATGAACCAAGTCATCGAAGGAAACTAAACTTAACTTGATGGATACTGTCGTGACCCTATTAATAAAAATAATGCAAGTTATTTTTATAATAGAATACAGACAAGAGAAGTTGCAACTGTTGAAAACCAAATTATTGCCCAAGGTTCTTAAGTCACTGTAGAAAACACATTGAGTATGCTTTATTTTTCATGCAGTTAAGGGTTTTCCAAAGACTGTACGAACTCAAGATTTCTCTTAGTCGTCCAAATCTCTTAAAGCAGTTTTTATATTTAATAGGGGAAAAATAAAAGAAATGCCTATTATTTCTAGGTCCTGAACAATCTGAGCCTCTAGGCACTCTTTGTGAGTTTTCTCCTTAAAAACATGCTTTGTTTCCCTCAAACTTAACAACGAGATTCAGCTTTCAATGATACTTGTCTATGATGATTTCAACCACTGCCCTAAAATCAAATGGTCAATGATGATCACTCGTATTTTCTGCGCGAACACGACGGACCGTCCTGCAGTCGTCGGACGTAACCGTTGGTCAGCGGTCTGTGGTCGCACAGCTTTGGCTTTTCGGTGGCTACCAGCACGGCTGGCCTCGACGGTTGCTTCCTCATATAGCTGTGGACGAAGAAGTTGATGAACAGGCCGAAGAAGAGAAGGGCGTGCAGGAAGTTGCAAGCGATGAAGGCCTTGGGAACTGAGTCGCAGCTCTTAATGTACAATACCGAGGCGTAGATGAGGACGAACACGAACTGGAGCTGCAGAGAAAGATAATGCGTTATCCTTTTAGCATACCAGGAGGGTTATATAGACGCTTACACCAAGCGCTGAAGATTTTGGGATTTCGTAGAAAATCTTTTAAAAATTAAATTTTTGATAAATTAATTGAATTTCCCCCAATGTTGTTGCTCAAGAAGCATTATCATAGTATCAAGGTGAACAATGTGACTGTCATAATATCTTTAGTAAAAATGTAAAGGACTGGGGAGCGCTTATTTTGCTGAAAATATTTGAAGAAAACTTTGCGTGCGGGAAAAGGTTGGGTTTTATCAAAGTTTGGCGTTAGATGAAATAGTCAAGCTGGAGACGACTTAAACCGAAAATACTTTCAGCCTAACAGCGTCGTTTAGATATGCTTTTAAGACCAAGATTCTTTATAAACTGAATAGAGAAGATTTTGATACAGAAAATAATTTTTAAATAAGATTTTTTGTACAATTTTAATTTTTCCTTTGGCCTAAGTTTATGCTTAAAATTAATTTCAGATACCCTATCAAACATCGGGTTTGTTGATGAAAATTAAACTTCTAACATTAAAAATGATTTTAGAAAAGAAATTTAACTATGGAAGATAGTTGTGAAAAATAATAAATGGGAATGTTTTACAGAAGTGCAAATGTTATATTTAGGTGATCAAAATAAATCCGGGTACTTTAAACGAATTTATTCTATTCTAGTGCAGTACAATATATTCATTTATATAACTAAAGGTTGGATCTCTTGAATATGTATTTGAAGTCTGTTAATATTTTTGTTCAACTTTTGTAATTTTTTTGAAAGATTCGATGTGGATAGTTTAAAGTTTTATGGAACCAGGACCACATAAAGACACAAGGGTGCAAAGAAAGATTTGAAGAAAAATGTATGAAATTATTTTAACTTTTAAAGTTGCTTTTATGATAAAAAAAACAGACTACGATCCTCGATAAAGAAATCTAGTAGCTCACAAGAGTTTAGACTTACTAGTTGAATATATGTCATGTATTTCTTCCAAGCTAGGTATTTCTTGTATTGTTCACCAAAAGCTGCGATCCCATAGTAGCCGTACATTATCACATGCACAAATGAGTTCAGAAACGGGAAAAATGCATTGTAGCCTCCTGTGAACGAAAAGGAAAATATATCAGAAAGAAATATGGGAATATCTAGTTTAAACCGTCTAAGATTTGAAAAGTATGAAAGAAAAGAGAAAATATACGTGCTTGTAGACGTAAAAAAATACCAACAATATAAAATTATTTGAATAAACATAACGATAGTTTAATAACTTATTTGAAATTTTCTGACCTCTTTTGTGTAAATTCTGTTTTAAAATTAAATCAATTAGTTTAAGAAGCTTAAGTTTTCAATCGTTTCAGTATTTTGCTCGGTTTGAGTGAATTGCTGAAAAAGTAACACTACAATGAAAAAAGTCACGACCTGTAAAACTGTTTCACTGCGAGGGTATATTTATTGCAGCAAAGCGCAAAACAACTTTCGGGCAGAAACGAGTTTTTCAAACCTCTAACTTCTAATTGGACCTTTGTAAGATTGTTGTGGTTAATTAAATAACCCAGCATAAAAACAGCAAAATAAAGGGTGAATAGTGTGATTAAGTCAACCTTTTTTATGGATTAAAATCAAAATTTCTATCCATTTGTAACTGAACTTCGGTCTTTCCATTACCAATTATTTGGAACTGAATTCCTCTTATATATTATAAAAAGTAGATTTCCCTTATAAATTATTTTATAAAATTAAGTTATTAAGTTAGTGCATTTATTTTGTTTATTCATAAACATTCAAGCTTACCTGGAGCAAATTTTATGCCAAACCAAAGACTGAATGGGACAATGCTGTGGTGGATTACATGAAGAGCAGAAATCTGGTTGTCTTTCTTGCGCAACACGAAGAAAATCTGGGAAATAAGCAGAGTTAGAAAATGGGCTACTATAACAGATTTTATTGCATTCGATTATTTAGTCTTACTTACGGTATCCGCAAATTCAACAAATTTCGATAAGTAGAACAGGTAGCCAACTTGCGCCATCTGAAAAATGAAAGGTATTTGTAAGACATTTCAAGAATTTAAATAAAAACTGCCAAAGAGTAACTTTTTTGGTATGCATTTCTATTTAATAAGCAGATTTTTAGAACAGTTTGAATAAAAGTCTTTGTGAGATAGATAATCAACCTAAAATAGCTTTCGCTTTCATGTGAATGAATTTTTGAATGTTTACTTTTTACTACTTTTCAGTGTTTATAAATGACGAAAACGCGAAAACCCAAATAGATTTATTTTTAAATTCTCGAAGATATTTGCGAAATGTCCTTATAAAGCTGTTTGAGTTTGACTCTTCAAAATTTCTACAGATCATTCACGTTTAATATCATCTATTTAACTTAATGAGTTAAACACAATTAACATTACTTTTCCACCAAATTAAACGGTAATAAATTTTAAAAATATTTTTATGATAAATTTATTACAATTTCAAATATTAAGAATACTAGGGAGCTACCGCCCCCTGCTCGCTATCGCTCACCAACCCCCGTAAACTGCTGACGCAGGACCTTTTGGAATTGCTTTGCAATTCCTACAAATTCCAACTCGCTGAACTTGATACACTTTATAAAACTTTTAAACAATCTACAGAAAAAACGTCAACCAACTTTCCAAAAAAACTTCACCAAATCCCCTCCATGAATAAATTTCCCTTAAAATTTTGAATATATATTAACTCGAACTTTAATAAAAAATTAGCGATCAAAAATTTAAATGAAATGTTTTTAAAAATATTCATTTTAATTATTTTTAATCTATGATCATAAGAATAAATAATTGTAATTGTAATTCGGATAAAACAAAAACCATTATTTTAAAGTAACTCGTTAGTATAATATGCCTAGTGTTTATCATTCATTATATATTTATTATTTAAACCGAGAGTTATTTTTAAACCGAGACTTGTTAAACAATACCGTTTTCAGCAATTGAAAATAATAAGAGACAAAACATCACTCTATATTTACAATTAATTTCTATAAAATCAGACTAAAAATTATAAATATTGGACAAAAAGTGTGAAATTTTAGTATAAAATGGCGTTTATGTAAGTTTTTAGAATATGTTTTTATCAGTCTTTGAGTGATATTTCATCAAGAAAGTCCTTTTTTTTAAAAGGTGAAAAAACCCGTTTCATCTTAAAATATAGCGTCAATCAGTCGTTGTGATTGGATGCATAATAATTTGATTGACAGTACTTGCTTTGTAACTGCGACCTTATCCGTTATCTAAAAAAATGGAAATATTTTAAAATTGAGAATTTTTTTTAAAAATCGAAGGGCTTACTCGGAAATCCGGAAAGAATCCGGACATTTTGATACCATGTATGTGTTATTCGGTTCAGTAATTAAAAAGCCTTTCTCTGGAAACCGTTCACTAAAAACTTTTTTTTAGAATAGAGAGACTTACCCGTACAGCTTCATGTCTGTTGGAGTAATCTACAGCTTGGCAAGTAAAACTATATCCGTTGAAATAACCGTACCAACCAATCTGCAAGTTTAAAAAAAATTAGCCTCTATTGAAAAATCTCAACACACTCGAATTCCAAATCTCGGATAGAAACACTCACCCCTAGGAAAACATACAAGTTGACCAGCACCATAACAACGTTATAGAAGATCATGAGGCCCCGTAGATCATAGGGCTTTTTCCTCTTCATGTACTGGGGCCCCGCTACTTTGACAAAGTAAATGTAAGCAGCGATCATCGCCATGCCAGTGAAAGGAGTCTTCATCAGAGGCCATTCTTTTACTCGAGGATCTAAAGGAATGCATAAGTATTCTAGTAAACTATTATGAGAGTATACGAGAAAAGAGATTCATAAATATTCTTGGTATAATAGTAACCAAGTCATTTCCTTAACGAATCATTTTAAATTTTTGTGTATTCCTAAAAAATTATCTCATTGAAAATTATCCCTACTGAGATCTCAGTGTTACCAGTAAGGAAGATATCAACTGGCAAAAATAAATACGTAAAAAAATTACCGTATCGAGAATTCAAGGAATAATGAATCATTTACCATTAAAGTTCTCGCATATTATGCCGTCGACCGTGCCTCTGAATCAGAAAACGTTTAAGATCCCATTGACTATTCTATAGCTGTACCACTGAATTTAACAGCTGCTGAACGGTTGACGGTATAATACGAAAATACCAATCTTATGAAACTGATAACGACCATGCTTGCCTTTAAATTTTGTTTTTAACGGTTTTAAATTACGTCAGGAACCTAAAAATGTTTGTTTTTAGATTTCATTTTATCTCTAATTTTGGGTCCACTGCATAATTTAATTAAAATATCTATTTGCTTTGATCATATATAGTGCTGATGTCCAAGTTTTTCATTGACTATTATTTTATGTAAAGTTGCTTTCAGACCCAAGGTATACATTTTCTCAATCAGTCAACATTAAAATTCTTAAATTATTGTGTTTATGATGAAAATGAAAAGATCCCTTAAAAACATGAATGTTTAGGGTTAGGGTTTTAAAAATTTTGATTTTGTTACAGTTTTTAACTGATCAAAACGACATTAGACATTAAAGTTAAATATTCATAAATATATTTACATATTTTTAAAAATTTTGTTTACTTTCATCATAATCTTACTTTTTACCTCAAAACACTTAACTATCACATAGATATATTTGAAATTTTCACAAAGGTTTCATCGCAAATAATAAAACACTTCAAGTGACTAATTTGTAGTATAAACTAACTTGAATCATACTCAATGAATAAAGAAAGTACTAGGTTTTAACCCCGTTATACAATATGAATGAACAAATTTCAAAAACCTTTCTACATAATAATCTAAATCTTCCGGGGTTGCTTACCTCCCAGGTCGAGAAAGTTGCTGAAGCTGTGGTTCAGAACCTGCAGAGTGCCCAGCATTTTGCCCAGCCTAATTTCCTATTCACTCTTGCTGGTGATGATGACAATCGATTGGATTCAAACGCTTCCTGGTCCTGTTTCCCTCTTCGGGGAAGTCCTCTCTTCGCCACAGTAGGTCAAACCTTGAAAAAGAAAAGCACGAAATGTGTGACTGTTGCCCCAGCTGACAGGAAAACGAGATTTAAGAACGCTTTGACAGGAGATTTCAATGGTAAATCTGCTGAAATGAATTCGCTCGCCGTTCGTTTGTTTTTGCTATTGTGCGTCTTTATTTGTGGGGTTCGGACGTTTTATTATTTTCTTTTTGCATCGACGGATTGTTTTAAGTCTGGGTTACATAACTTGATCAAATGGGATTAAAAGAATATTTTTAATAGGTACAGCTTTAGAATGAGTCCTCCAGCTGCCATGCTTACCCACCTGAAATTATAATTGACAACTAGAGATCTACGAGTAATTATAAATATTTTTGGATCCTAAAATAATAATTAGGATATTATTATTAGAGATGTCTAATATTGTTTGATCTCCATGCTGATAACACTTAAAATCATGTTGCTTTGGGAGCTGTGGTTATACATGGCGACTGGAGAAATTTCTAAAACTGTACAGGAAATCTTATTTATAGCAATGTATCGAACTTGTATTTAAATCTTGGTGTAAGTTTTGGGCATCAGAGTAAAATAAATACAGCTTGAAGTATTATGCAAACGTTCAAAACAAAATCAGAGGATTACTGTAATTTATATTTAAAGCTTGGTGTAACTATAGTTACACCAGGTTATACCGATACAGATAACTTTAACTAATAGTTACACCTTAACTCAAATTCTCTAGGGCATTTGAGTTAAAGTGATGCACTTGAAATATCAGTAAAATTTCAAAAACCAAGTCCGTAGGATAACTTTAATAATTCGATTTTCTCAATTAAAAAAGTTGAATAAGCAGTCAAAGATTTTAAAATTTTAAATAAACATAAGTCTACTATAATTACGGAAGTTTGAATTCATAATAGATTTAAGATGAATTATTTTATCAGTTATCTACGATTACTTTTTGAAATTAGCTTACAAATAACTTAAGTTGCTACTTACGCCGCACGAAAAGTCACTTGGATTCATACCCTACTAAGCTGTCGACCATTTCGTCAAAACTAAAACCGTCGCCATAAAGAATTTTTAGCACCATCTGCGGATGATCATGATAGCAACTGAACGAGTGGGCCACAGGCAGTTATATTTGTTTCAAAAGACATTTGATTTTAGAGACTGTATGCGTTTTTAACTTCTTTTATAAATATTAAAAAAATTTTCAGGAATATTTAGATTTTTTGAGTTCTACAATAAGCCAACTTTAGTTGTGTTTTATTGATAATTAAGTTGTGATGTCACATCTTTGGCGCTCAACTTATTTTTGGCGAGTGTTTTAGATTTGGCGAATTTGTCGATGGCGCACTATGATAGCTTCTCGTTTTTTTATATCTCTCTATATTAAAAAAAAGTAAGTGACCGCCGCTGTCGCCGCCGCTGATTTTGAAAATTTTATTTTTGAACATTTTGAACTCTAACTACGCAAAAACTATTCAAAGGAATATTATGAAATTTTTACCATTGGTAGACAAATGCATGATAATCATTTTCGTTCCAAAACCTAATTAATTAGATAATTACTTCTGGAGTTATTTAATGTCAAAGTCAAAAATTATTTTTTTCTGCTGCGAGTTCGCCTCCAGCAAAATCTATTTACAGCAGAAACGTGATTTTTTGCATATACATACTCTTAGGCATGAATTTTTGCACCTGATCGCTCTTTTTTCGAATTAGTTTTTGAGTAATTTAATTTTAAAGTTTCGAAATTTTTGACAATTTTTCGATTTTTTCGTTATGAAATAAAAACTAATCATGATAGAGGTACAATATTTTAGACACATATACAGTTATTTTTTATAGAAATATTGGCATTTCGTTTTTTAAAAAATTCGAATCAGTTTTAGAATTATTGAGATTCAAAGTTTCAATTTTTCTTCTCTTTCTGGTCTTTCACTAGGGAAACAGCTTATTTTTATGAGTCTTATTTCTTGAATTTCCGACGATTCACTAGATGTTTACGTGCATATTAAAAAATTTAAAGTTTCTTATAAAGGCTTGTTTTTACTCTAAGTTGGTTGATGATGATTGGTAGACTTGCTTGATATTTTTTTAAAAACATTTCTATTCAATAATTGAAGAAAGAAGAACTGAAGTTAAGAGATGAATATTTTAGAAACAGTTTTATTTTGATATCTTCGAGGGAATGAATGATTCGAATTAAATCATTGATAAACTAGAGAGATGAGTAGCTTCGGTATCAAAGGAGCATTAACTAAGCCGACGAGCCTGGATTGTTGAGATGAAACAAGCGAGCTCTGCTCGCTAAGATCGCGAAGCGATCTTCAAAGAACTGCGAAGCAGTTCCGGGGGTTGGTGAGCGATAGCGAGCAGGGGGCAGAGCCCCCTAGTAATTTATAAAAATCTTTTAAAAATAAATATCTTTTTATATTAATTTACGTAGATAAAATTTAAAAAAAGTGCAAAACCCAAATTTAAAGATCCATTTCTAAAAATATTATTTCAATTTTTGGGGTCCTTGAAAAACAACCTAAGCAACAAAATAAATTTAATAAAAAAATAACCTTCGTTTCGAAGCTATCACAAAGATAAGAAATTCCAACACAGATTTTGCGGATTTCAATTAATTAAAGATGATGTATAAAACCTTTCAATTGAAATAGAAAAAGAGGAGTTTTCTTTACTTTAAAGACATAAAATATAATTTGGTATTTACGTATTATTCTATCGACCGTTCAGCGGGCGTCTAATTCAGCGGCACAGCTTTAAAACAATCAATGGGATTTGATAACGTCTTCGGATTTACGGTCAACGGGATAGTACGTAAGAACCTCATCTTCCAAAGGGGACATGGTACCTTTTTGGCTAAAATCTTTATATTCATTGTTATTTGATACCTTTTGCTGATAAAATATGTATTTGCCTTACATTAGATACATTTCAAGTTAAAAATACTAAAAAATTGAAAATTTAAGTTTAAAAAAAAAACTTAAAATTTAAGAGGTGTTTTTAAAATGCTACTCCTCCTACAATAATTGACTTACACTCATAAAATTTTGTATTTAAGTATCTCAATCTATATACAATAAAAGCTAGTATCGGGTAAGGGTTTTTACAATTATAAGTATCCTACTACTATTATAATTGTGAATGTTTGTCTGGATGTTTGTTACTCTTTCACGCAAAAACTACTGAATGGATTTTAATGAAATTCTACCATAATGTAGCTTATACATCAGAATAGGACATGGGCTATAATTTTTAAAGAGAAAATCAGTCCTTCATTCTTTTTTTCCCGTTTTTCCTGCTTTTTTTTCACTTATTTTTCCGTGTTTGAAAACCTGTTTTACCAGTCATACAACGAGTTAAAAATAAAACATTGTTTCAAATGAGACAGATCACTAGACTTTTTCATTTACTAGATCTTTTATTTTAGTTTTAAACACTGGTTTTAAATTTGTTATTTTATAAAGGCACCAAGATATTAAACATTATCAGGAACATCGGGATTGTAAAAAGTGACAAGAACACCGGGATTGGAAAATTAGCGAGAACATCGGGATGGAAAAATTACAGGGTTATAAAAATTACCGAGAACACTGGGATAGGAAATTTACCATAAAGACACCCAGAATATCGGAATATAAAAATTACCGTAAACACTGAGATAGGAAAATTACCGGGAACGCCGGGATTAAAAAAATTACCGTGACCACCGGGATAAGATTACCGGGAACACTGGGATAGGAAAGAGGCGCTTGGGATACCGGGATGATTTGTAATATTGCTAATTTACAAAATTATAAATGTATTTTAAAAAATATTTAAAAAAATAAATTTATTCACCCCACCCGTGCAAGGCCGGGTATAACAGCTAGTATAAAAATATTATTTTTCCTTCATCACTTTAAAAAAAACCCTAAAAATGCTGAAAATCAAAATTCAATAATATTTTTAAAAAAATCTATCATGAATATCCAAAAACCCATACTAGCTTTTGTTTAACCTACTTCCAACTATAACCAGAAAAAGTTTCATGATATTTGGTGCTATAGATAAAAAGCCTTAGCATTTTAAACTACGAAAACGTGGTTCTGAGAAAAGCGGTCTTGAAGTTTCCAATATCCATAGAGAAGTGCATACGATCAAACATAAAATTTGCCATAACTTGGATTATTTTCAATAAAAAGAGTTTAATTCGTAGATTTTCCCTCAACGTTTTTCTTTTCTGGATCTGTTTTCGCAAGCAAAAATCAAACTTTAATTAGATCTCAAGCGTTTAATATTGATGGTATTTACGTGAAACTTTGGACTTAAGGGTTTTCAACTATGATCTTTCAGATTATCAAATCAAAAGAAAGGATTTTTAAATACAAAATAAAGTTTTGGCAGATTTTTCACATATTTTTGTGGTTTTTGACTTTATTTCGTAGTAAAAAAATTTTTAAAATGAAAACTTTTACAATGATTTTAAAGATCATGTTAAACCACAAAATTTGAGACCATGATTAAGTTTTTACCAATAGTAGTTCTTCTACAGATTGAATTTTTCAATAATTGTTTTGTGGTGTCGCTCCATTTTTAACTCCCTGGGATTTGGTCTGGGACCCCCGATTCCTATGTGATTCTGACTCGTCTAGGTGTCTACTATCCCCTCTAGAAGTGTGGCCCACTATTTATGGGACACCCTGTATATATTAGTTTGAAGGAAATTTTTTTTTTGAATTTTTGTCGAAGAAAGGTACCATGTCCCCTTAAGAGGAAAATCCATTTTTTACAAAAGATAACATGATCACAAACTTGAGTGCATGTATTACAACATTAATAGTTTTTCAATCTTTTAATAGTTTTTAACCTGCGGACACTTAATATTAAAATTAGAATATAAACAGAAATTCAAATTGGTGGTCGATATCGTATGTAAACCGATGCTATCTATTTGCCAACGTGAAGCCAGCTCTTTGAATAAAAAGTTAAATACCGATATTAAATTTATCGTTTTTAGATGATCAAAGTAAATACTATTACAGTTCATCACTTCATAAGTCTTTTTCTTCTCTTCTAATGAAGATATGATTTTACGTGGTTAATAATCGAGATTTGGACTATTTAGGTTTTGATCTTATATGTTTCCACATCTTAACCATTTTATTTTTTATAGAGCTAATATACCTTGCGATGTACCTACGGACACGTTCTTAATGTGTCTGCAGATAAATCGACGTTTTTGAATTAGGTTAATGGGAATTCATCTTAATGCAAGATCAATTACTTCTGGATGACTGCATGTATTTGTTGGTGATTATGTTCTTGATAATTTTTAGAGTTAAAAAAATTTGATTATACTTTGTATTTAATATAAAACATCGTAAAAATTTGTATAACATTCTGTTATGATAACGAATAATTTCAATTTATGCAATCATTTAAAAAGAGACTTGGTAATTCAATTAGATAAAATTACAACTTGTATTAAAATTTTACATTTTATGTTTTTACAAATTTTTCACAAAAATAATTTTAAGTGAAAACTTTTATTGTAAAACTATATTATTCTACTATAAAACTATAAAACCACCTTTAAAACATTTTTTAATTCTGCTTTTTTGTGGTGTGATATTATGAGAATTAATATTTTAAATAACAGTAGTATTGATGTACAAGCATAAAAATAAGTATCAAAATAAATTGTTACGTACCATTTAATCAATTAAGATAACAAAAAACAACCCTTCTTTGAGCTATCACCTTAACAATTCTAAATAGAAGAGTCGGTTGAAGCACTCTTCTATCGTTGTCTTCTGTTTTCCCTTACAAATGATGATCATTTACTTTATCATACATTAAATGCGCGATTGACGCAAAAAGAGTTCATAAATGTTTTAGACGAATAGCATATTTAATGCATAACAAAATAATTTTAATAAAAAGAGGAAAACTTTCCTTCATCGTAAAGTTTATGTCGGAAATTAAATTTAAGGGTGTTTTAAGGACTTCTTTTAATATATTTACTTTTCCCTTTTCATGCTCTGAGTTATGGCAATAGAAAGGTCGGTGTGGTTTTTAGTCTCTTTTACAAGGAATAAATATGAGGGTTTGCTGTAAGCTATACAGTTTGTAGATGTAGTTTTTATAACCTATCCTCAATATTTTTCTTGGCTTTAGAAATGTCGCGTTGCTTGCAATTAGGTTTTATGTGAAAATTTACATCTAGAAAATTTCTTAAGAATTAATAATATTGCTGAGTAGGTAAATCATGAGCAGTTATTTATTTGCCTGTATAAAGTTTTGAGGTATATATTTTTTTATTTTATAATTTTTTATTTATCTATTATTTATTATTGATTCTGGGGGTTAAATTAAAATAAAATAAAAAGTTTCTAGAATATTTTTACTAGATGAATATAGTATATAGTTATCATTCTTAATTATATATCAATTAGTTTGTAGTAACGCTCTCGTAATTCGTCATTAAGTAACATTTAAGTGACTCAAATTTTAAATAATTTAATAAGTGATTTAAAAATTTCACCTTATTTTTTTAAGAGTTAGAGTAACATATTTTATAATTTGTAAACCTATCCATTATTTTTTGTGTGTTATACAGGGTGTTTCAAAAGTCCGTTTAGCTGCTTTTATTTCGAACCTTCGAACGAAGTGTCCTAGGGTCACAGAAGTAAGGTTTACCCCTAGGTAATTGACCCTGGAGAATCTATTGAGATGACTGATATGAAATAGAGCAAAAACCTCAATGATAGTATTGTTGCCTACGTTATGAAGAACTCACAGAAAAAAGTTTCATGAAAATAGCTTGAATATTCGCGGAGATATTAGCATGTGAAAATAGCACTTTTTGAGACCTCAAAAAAGAAAAAGTTATCAAATTTGCAATTTTTTCAGTTGTATTGAGTAGTTCTGATTTTTTTTAGTTTAATAAAGGCAAAATTTAATCAAAAATTTGAAAAAACTTGCAAATTTGTGAACTTTTTCTTTTTTGAGGTCTGAAAAAGTACTATTTTCACATGCTAATATCTCCGCGAATATTTAAGTTATTTTCATGAAACTTTTTTCTATGAGTTATTCATAACGTTGGCAACAATACTATCACTGAGGTTTTTGCTCTATCTCCTATATTTTAAAAATAAATTTTTTAAACTTTTTATTTCGCCGCTAGGGGCGCTGTAAGTCCTCTCAATGGATTCTCCAGGGTCAGTTACCTAGGGGTGGACCTTACTTCTGTGACCCTATGACACGTTGGTTCCAAATAAAAGCCGCGAAACTGACTTTTGAAACACCCTGTATAAATGTTAACCAATGTAAAAATTAATAAACTTTAATAAGTTATTTATATAAGTTAATTATTTAAAGTTCTGTTCATTTGTTATATTTTTAATTATTTAACGTCTAAAATGTGTCCCTTTTTTACTTTATCTGAATTCATATACCAAATACAATTCAGTATTAAAGAGAAAAGCGTTGGGACCAATTATAATGCATAGTAAGCAGTACTTATTGTAAATTAAAATCTCATTATTCTAATAAATCGTAATTAACCAAGACCCTCTGAATACGTATCTTTACAGCTCCTATTTTTGATGTCATCCCTTTTTCCTATCTTTGATGTCACGATCATCACAACTCATACACCATGATTTTCACTATCTGAATTACTAACTTTTATTTTAAACAAAAGATTTCGAGTTCCCAGAATCATGTTATCAGCCTTGAAAATATATATCGCGGGAATCATAAAAGAAAGATTTTGTGCTCCATGGACTTAACATTACAAATTCACTGATTTTACCCAACGTTTGACGTCACACATCAGAATTGTAAGGCCATCTTAAAGGTAAATCTTTAAGGCCATAAAGGGTCCTGGATTAAGTTGTAGTTAAATTTCACACTTTTTTCACTATTTGTGACCTCAAATTAATAAAAAAAATAAAGGGATTTTGTAATTATCATTTTAAAATCGTACAAATATGAGATAATTATTAGAAAAAAATGAGAAATGAGAATCTCCTTACCCAGTGTGTTCCAAAAAATATAATTTCATAATCGAAATATTGCAAATTTCTATTTCGGATAGGTTTTAATTCCTTTATCATGTAAAATTACATATATAAAATTAATAACGTAAACCATATTGCTTTGATATAACACCAAAGAAATAGTCTGTGGAGGGAAATTTATATTATGACAAGGGAAAAAGTTTTCTATTGGAAAAAGAAATGATTCATAAGAATCAAATAGTATTTTCTCTAATTTGATTCTGGATATTTCCATTGTCGTAAATTTCAATCGGTATTAATTAAAAGTTATCATTTAAATTAGATACATCGTATTTCAGACGGGTTGTTAATTACAACCTTAAGATTCTCGTGTCACTGAGGAAGTGCATTTTGAGTACCTGGTAAATGGAAGAGTCGAATTTGGTGTAATAGTCGGGACAATAAAATCATTATCCATTATTAAATTTCTATTATAATCTTAAGGGGGAGTGCTGTCACTGTATTAGGTTCAAATAAACCATTCTTAAACTATAAAGTATTAACAGGTATAGAAGGCAGCATAATTTGAAATTATGGTCAATCACATTATTCTTATGAATTTTTTAGACTGATTAAAAGTGTGCGTGAAATATTTGTAAAATATAATGCGGTGAGTTTTTCAAAATTTAGAAACATCATTTGGATAAGGGTTTTTATAAATGGTGTACCATTAGGAACCGAGAAACGTGTTTCCTAAAGAACATGCAATATGACACTTTCTAGTATATTTCTTTTGAAACAAGGGAAATATTCAGTACAATTTAAAATTTTTAAATATTAAAAAAGAATTATTGGTAATAAACAAATAACTTCTCTCTCATCGTAAGCTTTTACAGCTCACCAAAACTTAAAAAGTTTAAGAAACCTGGTTCATATTCCAATTTCCATACATAAAACAATTACATCTAAAACAACCCCTTCGAAAAAAAACCCGGGTATTCAGATCAAACCTGCAACACTTTCACCATCACCAAAGGAGAAACATACTAGAGATAGAGTGAAAATATCTCTTACCTGATGACAGCGTGCAAAGAGCAACCTCGCTCTACCTGACCAGACAACACCTTGTTCTCCACTTTCTCCCGATGGCCTCTGGTGGACTCAGTAGGTCAAAGAGGCTGTCTGATGAGAAATGCCCTCGCCCAATCAGATTGCCCGTTTTTCCGGCTGTCAAGAGGAGACGAGTGATTTGGGATTGTCGTCTGAATGGGGGATCTTTATTTCGATGGATTGTGAGAAGGTGTCATCAGTTCAGTGGGTGGTGGCGGTGGTCTGATTCCTCTTTGGAGGTTCTTTTTTTTGTGGATATTGTAGCAAAAGTGAAAGTGTATGTTTTTTGTTTATTGTTTTTTTTATTTTCTAATGTAATCAAAAATATCTTTTTTTTGAGTGTTTTGATGTGTGGCAGAAATCTAGACAGGATGTTGAAAATGTGTGGATCCACATCAGAGCTGTAAGAAACTGTTTTGGTGGGATGCCGAAATTTTAGAGAATGACCTTTAAACTGTGGAATGCATTAAAAATTGCAAACTTTTCTATTTTAGAGAGTTGTTAATTTTAAACAACATAGTAACTGACTGGCATTTATGAAACATTTATGTCAGTCAGTTACAATGTGGTTTAAATTTTTCAAAAATAAATAAAAACATATTTTGAAAATTAAATTGTGCCATTAGATATAGCGAACAAGAAAGCACTAAACTGGGTGGAAAGTGTTTTCTTTATAATTTATTTTTGGGAAGAAAATTACAAAATACTAAGCGTTTTTCTTTAAAAATGTCAGTCAGTTACCCGTGGAATTGCCCAATTGTCATTTTCACTGTTTAACGATTATTCGTATACCCTTAACGTGAGCTCATTGTTAATTTTCCCAATAATTTAAAAAGATTCAATATTTTGGTCGTGAATAAAATTATGTATCTATGTGACTTCTTAAAACTTTACTAATCAAATAGTGTTGTTTTTTTATTAGTTTTATGAGTATTATCATATCATAAAGACTCTTAATGTCACGTTTATAATAAGGTATTAAAAACATATGTTGTAATAAAAAATGTTCTATTGCCGTGGAAGGATATTTCATCCTATGATAATTTATTTCTGCCTCCTATCTGCGCCTCTAAAATCACGTATTATACATAGTCCTATCCTGTTTTTAACCGAAGACTTTATCTGATATCTTTAGTTTCTTTAAGACTATTGACCTAAGTTAAGCTGAATTCTTAAACAGAAGATTGGTCACGATTGACATTTAATGGGCTTTATTTACATTCATTAAAATGTCCGTATTTAAAAGTAAACAAGTAAACTATCATTAATATTTGCATTCATTAGCACTTCCAATTGGATAATCCAGGAATAGAAGTAATTGTCGTTGATAACTCTTCAAAGCAGAATTAAGGTAGCTTAGATAGAGATGGATAAACAAAGTTTTTAACAGACTATAATTGATAAATAAATATTTTTTATTTGTGGTGAAAGCATTTCGAGGAATGAAAAAATCCTAAGGAACCATTATTCCTTATTATAGACCATGATTTGTGCGTCTCCCCCAAGCTTACCTCCAGGCTTTAACAGTGGCATCTGGTTTAATGTTCATAGCATAAAAAATTAAACTTAATGGCTTACGTGGAAGATAAGGGTGGCAGAGATCAAATAAAAATGCAAAAACATGTTTATTTCCCCAAGTTATGGAAGTGAGATTACTTAATCATTTGTTATATTTAATTTTGTTTTTGAGGTTTGAGAAACGAGGAAGCAACAAATTAGCATTCCCTTATGAACGGAAATAGAATGGACTGAATATATACTGACTGAAGATGGTGAAAAAAGGGGTTTATTTTCAGCTGATAAGTTGTATCGCTTTCCGAAGAAACCAGGTCGTATTAAGGGTTCTTTTTAAGGATGAAAAGTAAAATCAGGGTTTAGAGGTTCTTGACTTGAAATGAGATCATTGTCGGGACTTGGGAAAAATTACACAGTTAACATAGAGTTTTTCTAATTCTAGCAGATCTCATGAAAGTTAAAATGTTATTATAATGTTCATAAAATAAATTATAATAGAATATTTTTTCATTTTAAATTTTGAATTTGAGAAATTTTATAACTTGACGGGTTTAAGGCTTTATTAAATGACCAGCTGATATACCCGCCTTCGCTCGGGGGAAAAAGGCTTTTCAAACTGAGTGTTCAAATAAATAATAATTATTTTCTTTACTATATTCCTTTCTAGGGCATCATTTAGGGGCAATAGGGTGAGCTGCCTTCCCTCTAGGATTCTTGTTTGATGCTATACTTCCTTCCTTATGAGATATAAACAAAACTTTTTAAACACCACCTGTTAAGAATTAATGTGTGAAATCCTCATTTTTAAGAGTGAAATTTTCAAATTAGAAAAAAGTTGGAGGGAGACCATCTTAGCCCCCTTATTTCAAGGTGCTAAATCTTTGTTCTCTTCAATATCCTTTGTTCACTCCATCTATTTTTCCAATTAGTAATGCATAGTTGTGGCGAAATCTTCCACCTTCGCTTCAAAAGAAAGGTGGGTTCCTCCCTCCCTTCATCCCTCTGTTTTCATATACTTTCCTAAGATGTAAAACAAAACCAAGAAAAAAAAACTTTTGGAATTAAAGTGTTAAAAACCGGTTTTTAAAATTGAAATTAAAAAAAAGGTCAGGGGGAGACCCCCTGAACCCCCCTTTTAAGTTTTATTACCAACTCATTCGTTAAAAGAAATCGCCTTCAAACATGATATAAAAGTAAGCATCAGTTGAATTGACACCAACCATCTTAATTGCTTCTGATGAAATACCATTGTTATTTAAATTTTATTACTTGGAATACAAATTAAAATTTTTCGGTTAAATAGTTTTTGGTTATTGTAAAAAATTATTTTATCATCACACAAATTATTTCGTTATCAGATTTTAAAAAATTCCACTTGCTATAAAATATTTTTTAATAAATATTTCAAACAATAGCGGTTTTGCGTCACCTGGAAGGAGCAATAACCGTTATCAATTTAACATTGAAGCTACGCATCAGAATTTAGAAAAGGGTCAAAAAAGACAGCTTAGAATGTTTTTATTTCAAAATTTCCTTTTTGAAAACCTTCCCGTTTGTGTGAGAAACAACATGCTAAAATTTCATACCAATCGCATTAATAATGTGGGTCCTAGAATGCAAAAACTAAAAACGGGGTTAAATATTCAAATCCCCGTGCACCCCCTCCACGATGGAATATCGAAAAATCCAGAAATTACTTTCGATATTGTAGCTAGGTACCTTCCTGCGAAATTACGAAGATCTGGGGTGATTTGGAACGGTGCTAGGCTTGAAAACGTAGAAAACACTCCAAGCACCCCTATGGGTCAGAAAAAAAGAATTTCGAAAAATCCCTTCTTAGTGCGCGTATACACTTTAAGTTCTTCCACCACACCAAGTTTCGAGTGTTTAGCCCCGGTAGATTTTGCTGTGCGTTGATAGGTGAATCGATGAATGAATGAATGGTAAAGATCTTTTATTATTATAGATAGGAAAAGAAAATTTTAAAAATCCTGTAAAAGAAAGCGTCACATGATAATAAGATAAATGGCAATGATAAGAGATGAAATCTTAAGTGATGAGATGAATATCTATCCATAGAAAGAAATTTTTAAAATACACGATAGTAATTAAAAATGAAGGAGGATTGATAAAGAAAAATTAACAAGCGTATGAATTTTAAAAGAGCTAAATGTAGTACTTTTTCTTAAAGAAGTGCTTCACAATGGCTGTTTAAGCCGAAACTGTATTGTTAAAATGCATAAAATAATAGCCTAACTTAGTTAAACAAAATTGTATAATAGTGCGAAGGATGTTGGTAAAAGGAAAACTTGAATGATGACCCGTAGAAAAGCTTTGTGAAATAACTGTGAAATCCCTGCATAAATAACACTGAAATCTCAAAGCTGTTCAAACTGATTAAGCTAGTTCACACTTTTTTCTACTTCTAACAATATGTTGTTGAAAGGAAGTATGGCGTCGCTAAAGAATAGATGTAGCGTTTACCTTTATTAACTGTAAAAGTAAGTGAATCAAATTAATTTGAAAATAAAAAGCGAATGGTTGCATTATAAGGAAGGGATATTTAAATGATGTAAAATTTACTTCAATTTTTAGCTATTATTTTGTTATCTTGACATTGACTAAAATATAAGTATAAAGTATATTTAAAATAAGAAGTATTAAAGTTTGCAAATTGGATTTTTTATCAGAATAAAGTTTAGAAAACTATTGCAAAAATAATTTATATCTTATATTACCTTTATAGTTAAATATGCTCCAGAATTGTTTACTAATTATTTTTGCATTTTGGTGTAGTCAATAAAAAATTAAAACAAAATTCCAATGGCAACTGAAAAGCTTGGTTTTCTGAATACATTTTATTTAGTACTCCAAGTCTCGTAGATTTGGAGAAACTTTGAAAATTTAAACTGGATTAGAAACATTTGTACTGAAAGTAAATTAAAAGAATGCTATCTTACACACTATACCAATAAGAGATTTAGAAAAAAGTTTTTGCATTTCACATATCAAATAATATTTTCCTACCTTATGTTTACTTATATTTTTATCAGAAGTTTTGCTATTAAAAGATTCCAAATGCTTGGAACCAACAAAGGGTTGTGGAATTCCAGTGGTTCCTTCTACGCGTCAGGGACCTCCAAAAACGTGACCAACAAATTACGAACTGCAGCTAGTTGATATATCAGATAAACACATCCGAAAACAATCAACAAGCAGATAGTATACCCTACCCCGGTCAAAAAAACAAAGACTCCAGTTTTGAAGGTCGATCCGAGACCACATTGTCCGATATTGATGGTATCTGGGATGTCAAGATACAATCAGAGCAAGTTGTAGCAGCTACTACTCTCAGAAACGTTTTGCATTGATTTCCTCCTCCAGTGAAACCCTGCGGTGGAGCTCTTGTTAAAATATAATTTGCACTTCAATGTCACAACGCAACCAACACCGGAGTGCATCGTAGTGTAGGAGTATCTACTGTGTCACATTGCGTAGAAAGTTTTCGAGAATTCTTCGAAGAACACGCAAAACCCTTTTTCACTGGATGTAAACGTTTTAATATTGTGACTTAGCCCCAGGGGGTATATAAGTAGGGGAGACTGGGGCCACTTCATCCCTAATTCAGTTTTTAATTTGTTCTCTGCTGCAAGTTAGGGGACATCCATAAATTACGTGAGGTCAAAAAGAGGGGGGGAGGGGTTTGGAAAAATCTCACCAAGGGGGGAGGGGGGGTTGATTAAAATCTCACGTCAACTTTTTAAGTTAGAAATTATTCGATTTTCCTTTTTTTAAAGTAAAATGCAAACGAATAGGATAGACAATTATTTTTAAAGGTTGTAGGTAAATCTCACTTGGGGGAGGGGGGTCCAGCAAAATCTCACTAAATCTCACCAAGGGGGGAGGGGGGTCCAGCAAAATCTCACTAAATCTCACCAAGGGGGGAGGGGGGTCCAGATTTTGGAAAAAACACCTCACGTAATTTATGGATGTCCCCTTATCAGATTTCAGAAATTTTTGACATGGACAATGGTATGCTATCCCTCTCACCAAATAATATTTTTTATTTGAAATCAATCAAATAATTTTAGCAAAATATTTTTTTTTAATTTTTTACAAAGGGATCATGTATCCCTTGATATGGGGATACTTGATCCCACTCGGAAATTATATTAAATATTAATTATTTCAGCAATGCACCTATAAATATAGTTAACTAAATAATATTTATGAAAAATTATAACAATTAGGATTTTTTTCTTAGGTATAATAACAATATGAACATAAAAATAGCATTTTTGTTTTAAAATCAACTTTGCAATGAGTAAAAAAATTATGTACTTAAACGTAGATCCTCAAGATTTTTTCACGATAACATATTGCTGTGTCATCTGCAAAACAAGATAAATGTCCGGAAATGTTTCCGTTACAGAGACTATTAATGTAAATCAAAAACAAAATAGGTCCCAAGACAGACCCTTGGGGAACTCCGTGTGTAACAGGAAGATCATTACTAACACAATTACGAATCTTAACACACTGTACACGGTGACTCAAGTAACTCTTAAACCATTTTAAAGGAACATCCCTAATACCACTTCTATAAAGAGTTTCACATAATATCGTATGATCGACTGAATCAAATGCTTTGGTGATGTCAACAAAGATTCCACTAACATTTTCATTTTTAATTATTCCCTCAAAAACTAATGAACAGAAATGCAATAAAGCATCTTCAGTCGACTTTCCCTCCATAAAACCAAACTGATTTTTACAAAAGAAATAATTTGAATTTTAAAAAACCCAGTAATCTTACTTTCATTGTTTTTTCAAAGATCTTTGAAAAGACAGATAAGAGGGAGATAGGGCGGTAGTTATTCAAATCAGTGGTACTATCTTTCTTATGCAGGCAACTTTAAGAGTATCAGGGAATTTTCCGGTCTCAAAACTTAGATTTATTAAATGAGAAATTACAGGTGAAATGATACTTCCTACTTTTTTAATTACATTCGCTGGCATTCCATCTATTCCAGGATATTTGTTAGTAGATAATTTATTAATGATACTTTGTACTTCTTCAGAACATGTTGGATGGCAGAAAAAAGTTTTATTAATCAGGGGAGAAAAGAAAAAATTATCAATTCACACAAATCAGTATCATCGAAAGACTCTGTATCACACATTAAATACTTCACAACATTAATAAAAAAATTATTAAATTCACAAGCAATTTCATAGTCTTCACTAAGTAAGACACTACTATATGTTTTTGAATAAATTCCATTTATTTAATTTCCCCTGGGTTGCATGCCAAGAGCACTATTAATAGTTTTCCATTGTTTTTTTTATATCTGTCTTATTTTGTTCAAATAAATTTTGATAGTGAGTAACTTTTTGTTCCCTCATATCCCTTTTTAATTTTGCAGAGAAGCAATGAAAAAACCTTTGAAATTTTTTATCATTAGGCCTCTTTTTAGATTTTGAATATAATTTATTCCGAAATTGTTGTCGTTTACACAATTCATAGGTCATCCTCGGTTTCAATATTTTAATTTTAGTACTTCGCAAATCAGAAGATTTTGATGTAATAATATTTCTAAATTATCCCTTGTGTACTTAGAAATCTGCATTATGCACAATTTGTTTCCCCAATTACCCCCAAGCAAACTCTAGGATGACAACCTTTCCCTGACCTAGATGACACAAATACACTCCCCTCCCATTTTTCAAATTAATTAAATACTTCATAAAAAAAGTGAAATTTTCAATTTTGGTTACAACACACCAAGTACAAAATTGATCAAAAGAGATAACGGAGAGCAGGGGTCTTTAACCAAACTCTCTCACTGAAGTTGGCAGTCATTGACACGAAACCCCTGTCTACCCCCTGAAAGTCCCCCTAACCCCCAATGTCACCGTTTCCATCGACCTTGATGTGGTCTTTCCCTTATACCAGTTGTGTATAACCTGCGGCTACCCTTGCCCCGCCTCCCATGGTATGGCCCCCTTTCAAGTCCATTTACATGGGGGAACGCGTGCACTAAACTGAACAAAATAAAATAACTATAAAAATTGGGAACAGTTCTGCATTTTTGTTCCCTGCTCATTATCTTAGCAGGGATATCATGTTGGAGGCGACCGCCGGGGGTCGACGGTTAAGGGGCCATTTTTCGGGACTGAATTCCTAGGCTAGATTGATTGTTGGCCTCTTCTGGAAAGGGCTAAGACAAAGGTTGTCAAGGGTGCTTGGGGTAAAGAGGGGAAGTGGGTCATAGCTGACCCTAGAAATATTATCGGACTTCCATGTTGTGTAGATGTATATTCATTTCACATGGCATTATTGAAAGGTCTAAAATCTTTCTAGATTTTTATGACTCTTAATTACAAATATGAACGTAATAATTTATAACTCTATTAGTGTAACAATCTTTTGATTTTTATAGCACTTACTGGCGTTGCCAAGATTTTTACATTAACAGGAAATTAAAGTTTTATTTAATAAAAATTGATTGAAAAGATTTGAGTTCTAAAAATAATTGATAATATTCATTACAAAAGAACTAAGAAACTTCCAAAGATATCTATATTACATAAAAACTATAATTTCCATTTCTATTTTGTCCTAACGTCCTAATTTTCACCTATTACAGTAGAATTTTTTGTTATCAAAATTCTAAATTCCGAAGTAAACGCGTTCATTTTGTTAATTGATTTTTTTATTACAAAAAGTTTAATTTGTTACAATTTATCAATTATTTAGAGTAAATAAATAGTTGGTGGTATTCAATATATTTCAGACACAATTTAATTATTATCGAATCTAAGAAACCTATTCAACAAGAAATTTGGATTTAGTTGAAAAAATTTGTATTTTTAGGTTCCAAGTCGACTAAATAACTAATATTTTCACTAACCCTTTCCTTGCTGAGCAAAAGTAAAAGGGAATGAAAATACTATACTTAAAAGAAGAAGAACCCCAATTTTATCCCAGAGCTACATATGTGACAAAACACTTTCTCAAACTTTGCGGTAAAAAAACAACAGAAAAGACCGTCACCTTTTACAAAAAAAAATTAGTCCAATCTCCCAGAACAAAGAAAATATCCCACCTGAAAATTCTTCCGACGAGCTTTCTCTCAGATCCCAGCACCTTGACCTTTTTCACTAGATGCGTAAACGTCCCGGGGGAATCTTATGCAATGGTCAACACAGCATCTGATGTAACGTCGTAACAGTTACTTTCTCCAAAGGTCTAGTGGTCAGTTTCATTGGGTCATCTGGTGGAAGACTCGAGGGGTCGGAAATGGGTCAGTAAGTTACGCGTGTGCTCGGCCTTGACTCTTCTCTGGAGCACACTCATTGAGAGAAGAGTTCTTGCAAGATAAGGGGCGGTTTTGGGGAGATTATCTGGTTTTTATGAAGAAAATGTTTTTTTATATGAAAAATGGCCGGAAGACAAGAAGCTGACCCTTTAAGAAATATTACAATTTAAAGTAGACTCTTGGGGCTAGGGTTTGCTGCAAAAATTTCGGGATATCGAGATTTTGAGGTAAAAAAGGTTGAAAATTGAGACGTCTAACAGGTGGAGAGGAAAATTATTTTTTCAAAATACTTAAGTTATTTATTTATTATTACATTTTTAGTTATGTTTTTGTTTTATTTTGTGTTTTTCTTGTAAAATTTTAATTACTTACTCCTGTAAGCCCTGTGCTTTACATTGTGGTGCACGGGGAGCTTTTTGTTTGTTTTAATATAAAAAAAATACTTAAGTTTTTTAGAGAAGTAGAATATTGGAATATACTAATATATTAGTAGAAAAAACATCTATTTCAGAAATGATGGGTGGTTTCATTTCGGTTTTACATTTTGAGTAAAATATCTTTAAAAAGTAGCTGTAGCGCAATCAAGGATTTAACTTGTCATTTTGATTTTCACAAGTAAAAAATTATTTCTCCAAAATATTTATCTCACCTTCATTTGGTAGAACTCTTTCACTCTAGAGAGAAAAATCATATCAACTGTTTGTTTAAATTATTTGGTTTATTAATATTGTGATCGATGGGAAAGCTGCGCATGTACAAAATCAGTATCATCTACTGAAGTTTCAAATCAGTACACAAGTTTCATATTATTATAAGCATTATTTTCATTTATGCTGTTTTACTGTAAAATAACTTTCTGATACGGAGTAAAAGCAAGATCTGCTTACTCTAACATTTCTTACTCAATACTTGAAACTTGGGGTCTTGCTTAAAACAAAAACAAATTGTTTTTGTTAAGATTAATAAAATTACATATTAGACTATGTTACAATAGACTTTGTGACCCAAATAAAGCGTTTTAAAAGCCCCCACCATCCACCTCAAACTTTCACCAATTCAACTTCATTTGTTTATCCAAAGATAACACATCCAACAACTTCCAAACACTCATCCGTTTCACTTGTGCAACAACCCGTTCCCAAAATTACCGCACTCGACAACGGAGTTACTGTACTTAAACAAAGAGCATCTCAGGAACTCGAACACCTCACACTAGCGATAGCTCACGTATCCAAACGGTCCAAATAAGCCCGCCTTGTAGTCAAATGAATCGGGATCTTCATCGCACAGTGGCGAATCCATTACCGAATTGTCCAAGCCCGTTCGCGAGACAGAGTGACAAAGACTGAAGACTCGGTGTGAGTTTCAAAGGCAGGGCCGTGATGTCCCATCAGACTGCAATTGTGTTTGGGATTCTATGGTGAACTAAAAAACAATGCTTTCGGTGCGTGTCACCTTTTGATTAAATGGGCGTGCATGAATCTGAAAGAGAATGAGTTGGCTACAGGCTCATTCAGACCCATCACTTATTGTGTTTATTTTGGAGGAATTGGCTTTTCACTCTTTACTCCTTCACTTTTCCATAGAAACTAACGACTCACAGGAGTGAATAACTCTGGATGAACAGTGAAAATGAAACAGTGTGAATGAGCCTTGAAGGCTCATTCAGACATTAGGGGACATCCATAAATTACGTGAGGTCAAAAAGGGGGGAGGGGTTTGGAAAAATCTCACCAAATCTCACCAAGGGGGGAGGGGGGGGGTCGATTAAAATCTCACGTCAACTTTTTAAGTTAGAAATTTTAAGTTTTAGGGGCTGTGAATAGAAGAAGGGGATAGAAAATAATTTTTAAAGGTTGTAAGTAAATCTCACGTGGGGGGGAGGGGTCCAGCAAAATCTCACTTAATCTCACCAAGGGGGGTCCAGATTTTGGAAAAAACACCTCACGTAATTTATGAATGTCCCCTTACTTTGTGTGTACATCCTGAGTGATTTACTCCTTGTACATCCTAAGTGATTTACTAAGTGATTTACTCCTAGTTAGCATAGAAATGTATAAGATTCTGAATGATCATTGTAAGAGCCTTCATATTTTGATTTAAGAGCGCTGGAACATAACTTATTTTTGTTCATTAATCAAGCTTTCTTCGTGCTTTTATTGGTTCCATTTAGAGAGTGATCAACTTATAAAATTATGAGGTATGATTTTTCATCATGCCCTCGTTACTAAGGGGAAATTAAAAAACTAGTTCGTCATCTTGATAGAGTCATGGGAGTAAGGTATATTACCTAAAATAAGAAGATGATTTCATGCAGAATCATGCACTGCAAAGAATAAAATAATTAAGTTTAAAAAGTTATTTAAACTAAAGGAGAAAAATAAAACTTTAGTTAAAATAATGTGTGTGATACCATAAAAAAGTACAGAAAAGGTTTGCAAGTTTTCTTCAATGAGCCAGCTTCTAGTGCAATAGAAAGATATCCAGGAAAGATGGAGATAGCATTTTGAAGAGTTATTGAATGGGGGTCACACAGGGTTCGTTTGGTACGAATATTGCTCTCCGTTTGAAGAACCAAGTAAGCGTGAAGCTCAACTAGATAAAATAACTCAGTCACAGAAATTAAAAAGCTATAAAAAGGCAAGGAAGTGGGTATCATGGGTGTAGCCAAGGGGGTACAGGGAGAGGCATTTCCCCCCAAATCAGGAGCAAATTACTTTTATTTTTAGTTTTAACTAATTAATTTTAAAAAAGGAAAACTTTGAAAACCTAGATTACTAGGGTGTTGACCTAACTCATAGAGAATTCCAAATTAAAAGCTCCCACCCAGGGCGATATTCAAGAAGGGATTAGGGAGCTGGCCACTGTTTATTGTATTTTATTTTGCTTTGAAAATTCTTAAGATTATAAAAGGAATGATCCCCTTTGAGTGTCCCTTAAAGGGTCCCTAATATCCAATATGGGTCACAAAACTACTTTTTAGGGTCAAATTACTCAAAATTTGCGGGGCCCAGATCCCTCTTTAATTGGGACTGTTTCATCCACAAAACCTTTTAATTAATTCTACCCGAAAGGTCCAAAATACCTCTGGAAACAAACCTGTGGTCTCTTTCTCACGGGGCACTAAAATTGCTCTTCCATCGAGAAAAAGTATACCTTGTTTTCCCCCCAGTCTACGCCCATGCTGGCAAGGTTGGCGGAAATTATTCGACAGACTAGCGACTGGTGTCATTTTGTTTGAAATTATATTTCCCTTAAATTGATGTGGATCATGAACAACTTTCTTAAATTTTTTTTCGATATTTTTTTTTATTTCTAATGGGCGGGTACTAGGATATTATCCTTTTACCACTGAAAATGCCCTAAGAAGTACCTACTTAGCGTTACCCAGCGAGCACCTGTGGACCGAAGCCACGGAGGTGAGGTACTGTTGCCCGCGCCACACACACATTCACTAGCACAACCCCTTTTTACAGGGGGGCCACATTCATTCATCACACAAGGACAGCAATAAACATCCATGCCAAACGGGGATTCGAACCCCGGACGTACGGCTTCGCAGTCAGTTCTACGCTAACCACTCGGCCAGATATTTAATTATTTATTATTTTTTTCGATATTTAACCCTTTATTTTCCGACGGTACTTGCTCAAATTTACTTGCGACTCAAATTTAGAACTGCTGATGGTTGGCGAGTTTTGGCTCTTTGACGCCATATTTAGAAGTCACATAATTAACTTAACATTAGTTGGGGTAACTATATAGTGATTTTTATCGCTAAAAACTTTGTGCATCAGCAGTACTAAACTTGAGCCGAAAATAATTTGGTAAATAAAGGGTTAAAAAATGAAGGCAAAACTAATTTTTTAAAAAATTATAGTAAAAGAACAATTAAGGCGACTGCCTACGTTGGGAGAAGTTTTTTTAAAAACATTATATGTTACTTGTTTACATATTTTTCTTACCAAATGTAGTTTAAATAACTAATCTATGTAAAAATTACCTAAATTTTATAAAAAATATTTTTAAAAATAGCAATTTATACTAAAATTTGGCGGAAATTTACAATTACGCCAACACCTCTATAGGTAAATATATAAAAGTTTTTTTTTGAAAATTCTTGAAATCACATGTTCCTTAGATACCTGTGCATTGACCTAAAAGCTAAGCGAAATTTTGAAAATTAAAGGAGCTATGCTATTTATCGTAAAATTTGTTTAAAAAATATTAAAAAAAAGGTTAATTTTACGATAAATAGCATAGCTCCTTTAATTTTCAAAATTTTCCTTAGCTTTTAGGTCAATGCATAGGTATTTACCTAAGGAACATGTGATTTCTAGAATTTTCAAAAAAACATATATTTGCCTATAGAGGTGTTGGCGTAATTGTAAATTTCCACCAAATTTTATTATAAATTGCTATTTAAAAAAATATTTTTTATAAAATTTGGGTAATTTTTACATATATTAGTTATTTAAACTACATTGGTTAAGAAAAAATATGTAAACAAGTTACATATAATGTTTTTTAAAAAAACTTCTCCCAGCGTAGGCAGTCGCCTTAACACCTAAAACGTTCATATAATCACTTGATGATTCTTGTATGATTCGGAACCAATGAAAACATTCATAAGTAACATTCAAGGAAACATAACTCTTAAAAAAAGTTTCACAACAAAACATTTCAAAGCTAACCTCTTCCATATTAGTAGATATTACATGAAAAATAGGCTATTTCTCCCTAGAATTTCGTAATAATAATTTTTTTTTCACTCCTTTATATTTTAACACCTTTATATTTAGATTATTGTTTTAGAAAGTAAAAGAAAGAAAGAGAGAGAGAGAGAGAGAGAGAGAGAGAGAGAGAGAGAGAGAGAGAGAGAGAGAGAGAGAGAGAGAGAGAGAGAGAATGAAGAATGAACAAAACTAAGAAATATGAGAGTAAATTTTTCAATTCAATATAAACTAATATAAAAGTGGAGAACTCTATAATATTTTTAACTAAAACTTTTTAAGAAGGAATCTGACCAGACTTTTTGTGTTAGATCATGTTTTTGTGAAATTGTCAAAATATGTGCATATTTTTGTGAATTCAAAATTCTTGTAAATTGGGGTTGTTTCAACTAGTCTCCTTTTAATGATATCGTGAAGTTGAAAAAGAATAAGACAGTGAAATTATCATACAGAAGCATAAAAAGGATCTGTTTTTGAGTAAAAAATATTCTGTACATTTTATAAACTAAAAATTTTGCAAAAGACCTAAGACACTATTTTAGAAAAATATTTTGTTAAGGGTCCTTTTTCATGTTAAATATTTTTTGAAGGGTGAAGGTACGAATATTGTCTTTCATTGTTTCTGTACCATTTAAACTTCCTCAAGAGACATTTATTTGATTTTCCGGGATAGATGGCCGTGTTTGAATGGAATTTCCAAACGTTTCGCTACCTAAACAAAATGTCCAACCATCATCCTAGCCAGAAGAGTGGTTTAGTAAAGACCCTTATAAATAGAGCCAAACTTATTTGTGAACCTGAGTTGCTGCAAGGGGAGCTAGATCATCTAAATACTGCACTTCAATCAAACGGTTATTCAAGTCAAGAAATTCGCAGAGCCTTTAAACCCCGGAATCATAGCAAGTCCACGACGGAAATTCAAAACCATGGAGTTGTTTTTCTTCCTTTTATTAAGTCTGTGACAGACCGCATCGGGAAAATATTATCACGCCATAATATCAAGCCAATATTTCAACCAACTAATCAAATTTTTCCCTTCTCAGACCTGTTAAAGATCGTCGTGACCCTTTATCTGCTACGGGGGTATACAGAATTCCTTGTTCATGTGGGGCAGTCTACATCGGAACCAACCGACGTTCTATAAAAACCAGAATTGCAGAGCACAAGAGACATTGTCGCCTATATCATCCTGAGAAGTCGGCCGTGGCAGAGCATGCTTTAACAAATGGGGACCATAGAGTACTGTTTAATAACACCGAAATCCTGGCAACAACCAACCATCAATCCATCCGATTAATAAGAGAAGCAATAGAAATTTTCAAACACAAGAATAATTTCAATAGAAAAGAGGAGGGTGTTTCCATTCCGAGCGTCTGGCACCCGGCACTTAAGAAATGCGGGATAAAGCCAGCACAACAATAGTATTAGTATCTGATCTCATTTTCATTCCACGTTAGCATTCACGCTGTAATTGTTTGGTATTTGTTTTTATTTTCAATTTTTATCAGTTGATTTTTTGCCACTGAGGATGCTCTCCGAAGCTGAGAGCGAAACGTTTGGAAATTCCATTCAAACACGGCCATCGGGGAATATTCCGTATTCGGGAACCATCGCCAACTTGGCGACTTTCTAGAAACTTGGCGATAAACTCTAGAATGTGGCGACCGATCTAGATATCATTTGAATTTAATACCAAATAAATTATTTATAAACATTGAGTGTCATTTAGGTTTTGTCTCTTATTGTTTTGAATAGCTTAAACGGTATTGTTTAACACAAGTCTGGTTTGAAAAAATATAAATAATAAAACACTAGGTGCACTGACTAGTTACATGGTAAAATATTAAATTTAAAATATCAATTGGTATAATCAGGATTTATTTTGACGTAATGACTTTGATTTCGATTTTCAGGGTAAAAAACTATTAGCCTTCCTTCGCCAAGGACCCAAAATTAAGGAATATATGCAGCAATTATTTTTTACTAAAAGCAGTTGAGGTATAGTGACTAGAATAAGTCTAGTCACTATTCTAGTCACACCTTATTCTTGTCACTATAGTTGAGGTGTTAGCGCCCCCGAAGCACCCGCGGAAGGGTTCAATGCCGTACTTTAGAGTTAAACTGCTATACAAAAAATTCAAACTGCAACTGACTGAATTTCAGTCTATTCTTGTGTAGAATGTCCTCCTGAACTCAAATATGACACCCGTTTTCCTCCATCACCCTCAATTTTAAAATGGACATCCCCCAACTGTTATCATCAGCCCACACATCTATTAACAACTTGAAACATGAATCCCCACCCCCTAAAACTGGCCAGTTTTTCCTGAGTTCGCGAGCGGCGGCGTGATTCAGAGAGTATCTTCGGCGGTGTTAACACCTCAACCACTTTTAGAAAAAATCATTACTGCACATATTCATTAAATTTGTGTCCTTGGGGGAAGGGTAAGGTCCCTTTAATGATGAATTGCGTAAAAAATAAAAATAAAAAATTGGTAAAAATAATCTCAATAATTTTTAACGATTTTTTTGCATTTTGGGGGGGGGTAATAACCCCTTTAACTTATCTATTTGCTACAAATTTTTATATTTTAGAAGCTTTAACCTTTCTTGATCCCTCGGGTGTAATTCAAAGATTTAAGTAATAGTTTTTGACCCTGAAAATCGAATTCAAAGTCATTACGTCATCAAAGAATAACGCAAAAAGGGGGAGGGGCTGATGGAGAAAAACGGGGGTCGGATTTGCATTCAGGGGGTCACTTTATTATAAGAATCTGCTTGATTTGTGTCAGAAGCATTTTGACCCTATTTTTTTTGTCGAGTAGTGTAATAGGACGTAATATTCCAACGTCGGATGAATATGCATTAGGGTGTCCCTTAAAATCGAAGGTCGGGGAAACTTTTGCTCCACCCCCCAATTTTTTTCCTTTTGGTACCCTAAGACTGTGTGCAAAATCTTAAATCGATCAGATAATATTAACACGTGCCCCAAAAGGCCTAAAGTTAGAAAAATTTGACTTTTTTCTAATTTTTTTGAAATTTTTTAAAAATATGTGTAAAAAATCCGTTTCCGAATAATAGGGATCTAACACATTTAAAAAATCATATTTGACCGTTTTTCATTACTAGTTAGGCCAAAATGCCCAATTTGTAACCTAGTCATCAATCAGAAAATCATCAAATTTGCCCATTTTATACTGAGAATAGAATAATCAAAAGGCAGTGGTAAACGACTTAAAACTGCAAAATTCCATGGTTAAACACCATTTTTAGACCATATTGATGTGGATATATATTTTCTGGAGCTCAAATTAATTATTGGTTGCTTAATTACAGACGCCATATTGAATTGCATTAAAACTAAAAAATTTCTAGAAAAAAAGGTATGGGCATGTTGATATCGGGTAATGGGTGTTTGAGGTTCCTGAACTCAATTAAGACTAATAAAATTATCTTAGACAACTTTTTAAAGCTCTTTACGCAGTTGTAAGGGTCAGAAGCTCTCCTAATATAAGTGCAAACAATGGTTTCAGAACTAGAGATATGGTAATAAATTCTAAACATATAAAACTGTAAAGAGAAATTCTGGAAACAAGTTAAAAATCAGACTCTAGTGTGTCCACAAGTATTTTATTCCGTAAGTTAGCTGAAAAGTTTAAGCTAATACAAGATTAACCCGCTCTTCATAATAATTGAGTTAACCTATCAGAAGGTAATCAATTAACCCATGTTTATAGAGATTGTTCTTCTATTTTATCATAATTTTATAAAAAATACCTGCAATTGAACAAATCAGAGTCATTAAAATCTAAGACACTTATATTGGCTCTATTTAAATATTATAAATATTATCAACAGTTTCTTAAAATCATTATTTCTTTAAAGTCTTTTTGTAAGTCAGCTATTTTTTACTCTGTAAGTTTCCTACCGCTACATTCTTACAAAGAATTATCTGACACTTTAAAATAGTTTAATTCCATAAACAATTTTCACGAAAAATTCACTCGAAACCTTAGTACTTCCTTAAGGACGTTTACTGATGAAAGGTTGACAGTGAGAAGAAAAACGAAGGGTAAAGTAGAAGAGTTATAAAAACTGTAGTTAATATTTAAACTTTCTTACAGCCAAGGACAAAATAACAGTGTTTAATTGTTTTAATGACACGAACTGCTGGTATTTTTTATGTTAATATATAAAATTATGATAAAATAGAAAAACAGTCTATAAACATGGTTAATTGCTTACCTTCTGAGATTATAACTAAATTATTTTGATGAGTGGATTAATTTTGGATCAACTTCAGCTTTTCAACTAACTTATGGAATAAAATACTCGTGGATTCACTGGAGTGTTTTTTTAACTTGTTTCCAGAATTTCTTTTGCCTGTTTTATGTGTTTAGAATTTATTACCATATCTATAGTTCTGAAAACATGGTTTGCACTTGTATTAGGAGATATGCTGACCCTTACAATTGCGTAAAGAGCTTTAAAAAGTTGTCTAAGATAATTTTATTAGTCTTAATTGAGTTCAGAAACCTCAAACACCCATTACCCGATACCAAACATGCCCATACCTTTTTTCTTAGAATTTTTTTTAGTTTTAATGCAATTCAATATGGCGTCTGTAATTAAGCAACCAATAATTAATTTGAGCTCCAGAAAATATATATCCACATCAATATGGTCTAAAAATGGTGTTTAACCATGGAATTTTGCAGTTTTAAGTCGTTTACCACTGCCTTTTGATTCTTCTATTCTCAGTATAAAATGGACAAATTTGATGATTTTCTGATTGACGACTAGGTTACAAACTGGGCATTTTGGCCTAACTAGTAATGAAAAACGGTCAAATATGATTGTTTAAATATGTTAGATCCCTGTTATTTGGAAACGGATTTTTAAACATATTTTTAAAAATTTTCAAAAAAATTAGAAAAAAGTCAAATTTTTCTAACTTTAGGCCGTTTGGGGCACGTGTTAATATTATCTGACCGATTTAAGATTTTGCACACAGTCTTAGGGTACCAAATGGAAAAAAATTGGGGGGTGGAGCAAAAGTTTCCCTCACTTTTTGAAAAAACGCCCAAATAAGGGACACCCTAATATGCATCCCCTGAAGTATTGCGAGAAGAAGCGGGATACGAAATATTAAAAACACGAGAAAAAATGAAGTCAAATTGTGAAAAACGTCACTGTGTTGCACATCAGGATGGCCGAATGTAATATAATCATTTATTAACTAGTGATATGTAATTATTAACTAGTGACATAATCTTTTGTATTTCTTTGGCAACAATTTATGTTGTTGCTCATGGTAACTGTTTTTAAACAATTAGTCTTGAGAAAATAAAGTACGTTTTTCTAGGAGTTTTTTTTTAGTTTAGGAATTTAACTTTAAAAATTTCGAAAAGTAAAATTCTGATATAAGTAACAGGCTTGGAGCAATTTTAAAAATGATTTAATTAATTTCAGTAATTTAACTAATTTCAGTAATAAACCAAAGTAAGTCTCATTTCCTATTTTTAGATATAAGTTTAGGTTTGAAGGAATGCTTTTTTTTACATTATTAAGGATATGTTTTCAATGTCCATTTTCAGATTTTAAGATTTTCGATGGTCATTTTGCATCGATATGCTTTTTATGACATGTTTTATTTGCCGTTTTCAGATTAGGATTTTCGGTTTTTGAGTTTGCCTTTGCCTATTCTCGGCAGCCATTTTGATTGTGACGATTTTGTAAAAAGTCGCCAAATATCTTGGCGACTTTTCTTGGCGATGGTTCCTGAATACGGAATCTTAGCCCGGCCATCTATCCCGGAAAATCAAATAAATGTATCTTCAGGTCGTGGAAGTTTTCATCAATTCCTCAAGAGAGTTTACGCACTTTTCATGAGTTAATTTTTCTTTTACTTTTTTAGGTTGTGTTTTGGGGCGAACCAAAATTTTGCTAAATTTTATATTTTTCTCTCTCATTAAAATTGATTAAAGCTTCAAATTTGGTAGAAATGATTATTTTAGAAGTTATAAAGGAATATATAAAATTTTAAGTTTTAGAAAATTAAAAAAATTTAGGTCATAGTCCACATCAGTTAAAAGGAAATAAAATTCATACAAAATGACACCAATGCAGGAAAAACAACTTTACAAATATTGTTTTACTCTAGAAAAAAATCATTTCTCTCAAACGAATGTTTATAAGAACATAAAACTAAGCGCACATTTTAAGCCATAATATTACATCCTCGTAGAATTATTAATTGAAATGAAAATTTTATCTTGGCAGTTTTGTTCAAAATTTATTGAGAAATGAAGAAATTTCGTAAACTCATTTCCGCGGGGCCTAAATATTTTTGTTGATTTTGCTTAATTTCTTTGGTGAATATGTGACCCTGAGTCTACTTTATTTGGAGAGTATTCCTTTTTGAATTTCCAAAAAGAGAAAAGCTTTTCGTGATGCTCCAAATTATAGTCTCCCCTGGAAAACTGCAAATAATCTTGTAATGCTGCCATCTGTAAGAGATACTTTCAACTACATGAACGATCTAAATCAGGGGTCGGCATGTAATTTTTTTTGGGGTCCAAATAATTTTGAAAATTTTCATCGAGGTCCGGAGAAAAAATAGGTTACTATTTTTACTTTAAATTCTTATCTTCGGAGACACATACCTTTTTACAAAGATGTAATTTGAGTAGGCTAGCTGCTTAGTAAAATTGTTAAATTTAATAGTATTAGAAGTTTTTACATTAAAAATAAGGCTGGGGGTTTCCCCCAGAAAATTTTTCGAAACTTACCCTTTTTTTACCGTAAGAATGCATATTAATTATTTTCAAAATGTTATGGTGTTCCAGGAAATAACTTCACGCGGTCCTATTGCGGACCGCGGTCCGCCAGTTGCCGACCCCTGGTCTAAATGTTTCTAAAAAATTATTTTGATGCTTATTTATGCAACCTTTTTTTTCGCACTTCTAAACGCCTCTCTTTCATCACTTAATATCTTTCGTTATTATTCTCTCCGTCTCGTTCCTTTCTCTCTTTCTCATTTTTTAAAGGAATCTCTCACTCTCAACTTCGAATCTCTCGTGTTTTCGCTCACATTATTTCTCATTTTATCTGTCTCATTCTTACCTCTTTATTCATATTTATAGGTTCAAGGGGATTAAGGAAAGAAGTAAGCCTTTATATGGTTATGTTATAAGTAATATATTCTAATTTAGTCTATGCAAAATGGAGGAGAGGGTGAGCAGTGGAAAAAAAATATCCATCTTTTCACAAGGTGAGGAAACAAACCCAAAGATAACAATTAATCAGATACAGTTGGGGATTTTTTTTCATGTATAAATCTTAAACAACATGTTAGAATTTTAAAATGCAAATGTTAAACATGTTAAAATGTAAAGCAAATCAAAAGCACAGGCTCGGACTGGCCATACAAGCATTTGGGGGCCCGGTGAGCCGCTACCCACTGAGGGCCGTTTTGGGGCCAATGATGACTACAACTATAATTTTTTTAATAACAAATGTAAAATTATATAAATGAAACCAAAATGTCTCACAAATATTTTACAAAATGTTGACCAAATGCTGACTTAAATTTTAAACCCCCTACCACTTGAAAAATTCCAGGCTGGATCCTGAGATTTTTAGAAATTAAGTTTTATACTTTAAGTTAAGCGAAGCTTTAAAAGGAAATATACATTTCATCCATGCTTCTAGCTGATGTGCATCCAGTGGCCTGGTAGTGTCAGTCTTTAGTGCAGAAGGCTCCATGTTCGAACCC
Organism: Tetragnatha versicolor; assembly: GCA_024610705.1. NCBI lineage: Eukaryota > Metazoa > Arthropoda > Arachnida > Araneae > Tetragnathidae > Tetragnatha > Tetragnatha versicolor. The sequence continues at coordinate 34,340,866 of JANDEH010000001.1, read as the reverse complement.
TGGAGGAATTTTGAGATATTTATAAATTAAGTTTTCTACTTTAAGTAGGCTTACCATACGTCCGGGTTTACCCCGGACAGTCCGGGGTTTTTAGTGCTGTCCGGGGAAATGTCCGGGGTCGCAATATCTCCGGGGTTTTCATACTTTTACGATTTGCCAGACATTTTTGTGAAAAATCGTGAAAAAACTCTTAAAAACTGCGTTGTTTCACAGTATCTAACATCTGTATTAATTTGGAGAACTTACTTTCAGTGAATTTTATAATAAAATTAAGTCAATCAAACAATTTTTGAAAAAATAATGTCGAATAAAGAAATAAAATTTGATATTTCTGTTCAATGTTTATAACTTTGAATGTTTTTTCTTAGTTTTTAATCTTTGATGATTTGATACGGTACTAATTAAGAAACTTCAAAAATATGTCCTGGGTTGGACCCAAGAAAATATGGTAAGCCTAACTTTAAGGGAAGCTTTAAAATGAAATACATTTCATCCATTTCCATCTTGCTGATGTGCTTCCAGTGGCCTGGTTGGCTAAGAGTCAGTCTTCAGTGCAGAAGGCTCCCGGATCAAACCCTGGCAGGTTTTTGAGATTTTAGTAAAATTACTAAAGTTTTGTATTTTAAGAAAGCTTTAAAAGGAAATATACATTTCATACAGGCCTTCTATCTAATGTGCATCCAGTGGCCTGGTTGGATAAGGGTCAGTCTTCAGTGCAGATGGTTCCCGGATCAAACCCTGGCGGCTTTTTGAGATTTTAGTAAAATTACTAAAGTTTTCTACTTGAAAGAAAGCTTTAAAATAAAATACATTTCATCCATTGCCTTCTTACTGATGTGCATCCAGTGGCCTGTTTGGTTAAGTGCCCATCTTTAGTTCAAAAGGTTCCGGGATCAAACCCCTGAAAGATTCTTATAAAATTACTTAAGTTTTCTATTTTAAATAAAGCTTTAAAATGAAATACATTTCATCCATTGCCTTCTTACTGAAGTGCATCCAGTGGCCTGGTTGGGTATGTCTCTGTCTTCAGTACAGAAGGTTCCCGGTTCAAACCCTGGTGGGATTTCGGGATTTTTGTACAGTTACTTCTTAAGTTTTCTACTTTGAAGAAAGCTTTAAAATAAAATGCGCATCAACCATTACATTTAGACTACAGTGGAGCCGTTGGCCTAGTGGCATAGTATGTGTCTATGGCTACATAGGTTGGAGGTTCGAATCTGGACTTTCGTTTTAAAATATTTTGACTCATACAGTTACAGTCACAGTTAACTCTTACAGTTGCAGTTACAATCACAGTTAAACGCATCCAGCAGTAAAAATTTTTATAAGCGCAAGTGGCAAGTGGCCAAAGACGGGTAATGGAGCCAAAATTTTGCAATCACTAAACTAAGGGAGCCGTCTCCATATTGCACTCCGTTAGGGGACCGTCCACAAATTGCGAATTTTACCCTAGGATAAAAATTTTAGGCAAAACTGGCTTCCTGACGGACCTTTCTCCGCTGGCCCCCAGGGCGAAGGGGCTTTCGGGGGTTATCCGAAGAACCCCCTAGGCCCGCGACCCCCCGGGGAGCAGATCAGGTCCGCCAGGAAGACCTCCTCTCGTCTGAGCCCCGACATCTTCGACGGGTGAACGGACTCGACTCAGTCACCAGTTTCTGTCCCCTAGGTCAGATGCCATCAGGTACTCATGGAAAATTAAGTTCAATTTGCTTAAGTTAAGACAACCATTAAGAAAGTTGAAAGCACAGAGAGAGAGAGGAAGATATTGCACAATTTTAATAGGAAGTTAGGATAGGTGGGTTTGAACTGAGTACCTTCTGTACACCAGGACCAAGACTCTACCAACTGAGCCATCAAGGACCCTATGGAAGCAGCTACTAGTCAAAGTGTACAGTGGAATTGGCAGTATTTAAAATTTAATTGAATTGTAAAAGACCATAAAATAGGTTGCTAGTGGTGTTTGAACTGAGTACCTTCTTTTCACCAGGACCGCTACTCTATCAACTGGGCCATAAGGACGATTTGTATCCAGCTACTGGTTAAAGTTTACAATAGAATTGCCAGTGTTTAAAATTTAATTGACCTGTAAAAGCCACTAAACTTTGGAAGCTAATTTAGCGGGGTTTGAACTGAGTACCTTCTGTACACCAGGACCACGACTCTACCAACTGAGCCATCAAGGACGGTTTGTATCCAGCTACTGGTTAAAGTTTACAATAGAATTGCCAGTGTTTAAAATTTAATTGACCTGTAAAAGGCACTAAATTTTGGAAGCTAATTTAGCGGGGTTTGAACTGAGTACCTTCTGTACACCAGGACCACGACTCTACCAACTGAGCCATCAAGGACGGTTTGTATCCAGCTACTGGTCAAAGTGTACAGTAGAATTACTAGTGTTTAACCCTTCACTGCACGATTTTTTTGTTTCTTTTGAAAAAAATAATTTAATATCTTCTAACAGCCACGAATACAGGAAAAATATTTAAAAAATTCCAGACTTAATTTTTCATTAAGATATAGGGGTTTTTTATGGTATGGCACAAACCTAAAAACATGATTTACAGCTGGTGTAATAATTGCTTTTACGAAAAATCAATTTAAATAAGAAGTATATGTTGTGTATATAAATGTCACTTAATTTACCAAGCGATATTTTCAAGATTTACTGGTAAAAAAAGATCAATCAAAATCTTTGATTGCATACAAAATGGATGCAACTGTTTTGGAGACATAAAAACCTAATAATCAGTGAGAAGCTGCCATCCAGATCCACACTGAGTAGTTAATATTATATATATGTATGTTCTAGATGTGGCACAAAACTCAGATAACTTACATTTAACACATGTGGGGAAATGGAGGAGTTTTATTGGTATGTGCCGAATTCGGCACACCGTGCAGTGAAGGGTTAAAATTTAATTGAACTGTAAAAGGGGTTAAATTTGGAAACTAAGTTAGCGGGGTTTGAACTGAGTACCTTCTGTACACCAGGACCGCGACTCTACCATCTGAGGCATCAACGGCGTTTGAGAAGTAGCTTCAGGTCAAAGTGTACAGTGTGGAATAGACGAGATTAGTGTGACGTTTTTGTTTTGTTTGGAAACTTAAATTCAGTCTGTGATTGGTTCCGTGAACTGTACGGACAGTACGGATCCGTATGTAACCAATCACGGATCGAATCAACGTTTCCAAACAAAACAAAAAACTTCATCACTAATCTCGTCTATTATCAGTTCTTAAAATTTAATTTAGCTGTAAAATGCACTAAAACAGGAAGTTAAGTTAGTGGGGTTTGAACTGAGTACCTTTTGTACACCAGAACCGCGACTCTACCAACTGAGTCATCAAGGACGTTTGAGAAGCAGCTACTGGTCAAAGTGTATAGTGTGGAATTATCAGTTCTTAAAATTTAATTTAGCTGTAAAGTGCACTAAAATAGGAAGCTATGTTAGTGGGGTTTGAACTGAGTACCTTCTGCACACCAAGACCGCGATTCTACCAACTGAGCCTGCAAGAACCGTTGAGAAACAGCTACTAGTCAAAGTGTATAATTGTGTGAAGACCTTTTATACACCTTTTGATTGCTGACCAAGTCGAAAACATTTGGATGTGTAATTTTACTTGACACTGTTTAGCTCCTCGAAAGTAACAACTCAACTCTAACGAATTTTGCTAATTATTTAGTATAGACTAGTATAGTCTATACTAAACTAAGACTAGTTTAGTATAGTTAGTTATTATTTAGTATAGTATTATTTTATTTTTATAGCAGTGATGCGCTAAGAGTCAGATTTATCCTACAATGTGGTTACAATTGAAAGTGTCAATTTTTAAAATAATCCAAAAAATGAAATTTGATTTTTGAAATAAAATTGCTTATTGGCGATGCTTTTAAAAGAATAACACAGACGTCTTAATTAAAATTAAGTTAAGGTTTTAAAAGCTTTTTCAAATAATAATTGTATGTCCTAAATGAATTCAATCTCATTCGAAAAATATTTAAAGGAAGAAAGAAAAACTGTCATTAAATTTAAATGTTATTTAATCATATTTAATTCCTGCTCTTAAATTGGAAATAGTGTAATAAGTTCACTTGAGTATTTTTAAGCTTTATTAAGTTATATTTTTGTGATATTGAAAATTTATTTGATCTATGTATAATTTTATAGGTTGTTAGGGCACCTGAATCATCCAGTTTGAGCAGTTTTTATTTATTTAAATTGTTAAATAAAAACAATATTATTTACAATAAAAAGCACTTTATTTCAGAATGAAACATAGGTAAAGTTACATCAAGGGTTCCTCCAAAATAGGGAGGCTTCTACTACATCATATCACTACTACCATGAAATAAGTGAACACTAGAAGTAAAAAATTTGATAAATCAGAGTTAAACTAAGAAGATTTACTAGTAAAAACCACCTAGTCACCAATATGGCTTAGGGATCAGCCCCACCATGCACAAACCTTGAGCACATTGACAAAAAATGATTCTTTCTTTCACAGTAGAGCAAAATCCTAAAATCACAAGCAAAGAATATTCGGTTTCTTGGATCCTGTAGAGTAGAGTGTAGATATTGAAATAGCATACATTCTTCTACTTGAACAGGTCTCTTCATTCCTTTGTAAATTTTCTCATTCTGCACTTTCCCTACAATTATGATAACATTCTGAAATTAACTAATCATCTGAAATAGCGATTCTCAACCTTTTCATAACCCCGTTTATATCACTACTATTACAGATGCTTCACCAAATGAATGAGGGACCACTTACAATTAGTGAAAACCTGTATACAAGAGTGGGTAAAAAACAAAATCGGCTTGCAGTTAGTTTTTATTTTAAGCTAAATGGCTTTAATAAGTACAAAAATTTCTTATGCTACCCACCTATGCCCTAAAATTTAGGAAATGAACAAATTTAAAAAAAATTATAAATAGAAATATCTTAAAATCAGATTTTAGGATATTGCTCCCAAATGACTTCAATTAACTCATGTAAAAATTTCAGTTTCTTAAAAAAATTTAGATTCTCCCTCTTTTTAAACTTCTTGCATATTCTTTAAAACTTGAGTGAGACTTGAGTTAAAACTATGCATTTTGCGTTGTTATTCCAAAAGACACATTTCACGGACTACTTGAATATTCCCACGAACCACAGGTGGAGAATCCCTGAATTAAAGCACTTTCCACCATGAAAAAAAGAGAAGTTAGATTCACAGGGAATGATTGAGTTATGGAAAGACTGTTGAGAGCTATCTCTATTTCATTACTCTGGAAATATTGTAAATCTCCAGATTGGAAAATTTTTACGAGAGAGACTGAAGACTGAGTTTTATTCGTAAAAAAGTTAGAATAGGAAAACTTTTAAAGTTATTTCAAAGTAATATTGAAAAGGGGCGTGACTTATTCAGATTAAACAAGATAGAAAATCGTCATGTGTTACGAGATGACATGAAATAAAATGAAATCTCAAGCGTTTACCTTTTTATTGAGGCTTTCCTTGTTATTAAGGGATAAGTGGACGAATTTTTACTTAATCTTACCACTCGAGGAATTTCCAGATCAGAGATTTAAATACGTTAAAATGTGAAAATTTAGAAAAAGATAAATGAAAATCGTGCAATAAACTATATTTGATATTTTAATGGGGGTCCACTTCAAGTTTAACTCATTTCCATGGAAAATTTACAATTAAATTGATACCACTTCTAGCTGTTAATTTAATAATTAGCTTCAAACGCTATTGGCTGCTCAAGCTCCTAAAACCGTAATAAAGTTATTTTAAGGATATTTAATGTTTTTCAGTTTTCAAATGTCTCTGATCTTACGATTAATTGGTAATTTGAAGAAGGTAAAAATAGAAAATTGCTTCACGAATTCACAGAAGCTTGGATGCTTTTAGTACTATATTATGATGATCTTAAAGCACTGGGAAAACTGTTGAAAAATTAATAAGAACTGTATAAATTGGCTGTAGATTCAACTAATATGCCATTAAATTCAGTCTTATATACTGCAGAAGTTATTTACAAATAAGAAAATTACCATTTTGTGATTAAAAGTTAAACTAATTGTACTTAGGGGGCATCCATAAATTACGTGAGGTCAAAAAGGGGGGGAGGGGTTTGGAAAAATCTCACCAAATCTCACCAAGGGGGGAGGGGGGGGTCGGTGAAAAACTCACGTCAACTTTTTAAGTTCGAAATTAAACTATTTTTTTAAGTTTGAGAAAGGAATAATACCCACAGATAAGATACTGTGGTGATTTTTAGGCGGAAAAATGTTCTTTTCCTCATTCTCTTTGGTTTTTCCATAATGATTTAAATTTAAATGTTGATAAAACTAAATATATGGTATTTTCCCTTACTCAAAATCAAGCACATAATCTCTCTGTAAAATACCATGAAAAATACTGCAATACTCATAACAATTGCACCTGTAAACCCTTAGATAACGTATCCTCAATAAAATACCTCGGACTTCACATAGACTCAAATTTGAAATGGAAATCCCATACAAAATATATATCAGACAAACTAAGGTATGTACTGTGTAACTTTTATTACCTAAAACAAAAGATAAATAATAAATTACTAATTAATTTATATTATTCTTGGGTTCATTCACAACTTAATTACGGTTTAGTTGTGTGGGGAGGGGATTACATGATCAACTTAAAAAGAATTGAGAGGCTGCAAAAGAGATTCCTGAGGTTTTTAAATAATGAAGCGCACTTACACACAAATAATATTAACTACTTCAATTCCTTAAATATACTTCCAATTCGCCATCTTTTTTATTTTAAAATTTGCCTCCATCTCTATCTAAACCCCAACATTTGTCAAAAACGCAATGTCATTAACCTACGAAGACCTAACATATTATACTTTGTTCCTAAACCTAATAAGTCCATATTCTGTAAAAATTTTTGTTACATAGCCCCTAAGTGTTTTAATAAGTTACCTATACATATTCAAAATAGCCCTTCAAAACATTTATTCAAAAAACAATTAAAAGAATATCTGTTTACTATTGAGGATATTGATGATTTCTTTTGTTCTGTTTAATGTATGATTTAAAATAGTTTTAAGCACTTTAACTCATCATTATGGCAAAAATATAATTTATTGGCGCCCTGTTTGCCACTATATCCACCTCATGTATGTATTTCCTGTGTTTTTTTTTCTCTTCTCCTAGTTTTTACTTTAAATTTTTGTTACTTATAATTACGGTCACCTACATGGACCATGAGATCCCAGGTGACTATGTGAATTTGTAAATTTTCTTGTTCTTTTGTTTGTATTTCAATAAATAATAATAATAATAAAAAAAATGCAAACGAATTGGATAGAAAATTATTTTTAAAGGTTGTAGGTAAATCTCACTTGGGGGGAGGGGGTCCAGCAAAATCTCACTAAATCTCACCAAGGGGGGAGGGGGGGTCCAGATTTTGGAAAAAACACCTCACGTAATTTATGGATGACCCCTTATGGGAATTAGAATCCCCATCAAAAAACGCATATTCAGAGCCAGTACTTTGTTTACTTTGCTTATTCACAGAGCCAGTACAGTCAGTTTATACTTTGATAACAATGCGCATGGACTTGCAATGGACTTGCTGGGGTTTTTTGAAAATTTTAATAAAATATTATCTGAGGATAGAATCCACGAACTGCCGCATGCTACGCAGGCATCCTACCACTGCTTCAGCGGGAATTCAATAACATTAAAACTTATTTTTTATTATGTTATTTCTTTGCGACGCATGCTTATTATATCAAAGTATAAAAACCTTGCGGGCTTTGTGAATAAGCTAAAAAAACTACTTTAAAATCACTTACCTTGAAACTTTGACTTGAGAAATTTTCAGTAACTCACGCTTAATTTGATCCTAAGGAATCATTCTTGATCTATTTCCAAAAATACTAAACTAACTAGCAAGTTGCCACCAAAAATTCTTAGAACAGTTACTAAAGTTTGGGTCAATTTTGATATTTTTTGGTATGATTGTTTGATTGGGAAATACGCATACACAATAAAAAATAGGGTTCGTGTCCATCTTGCCTGTTACTATGCAGATTTTCTGGGCTTGAGTGTAGCCAGAACTCTTAACGCAGTATAGGAATATTCATTTAATTAATTTTCTTTTCTACTGTGCAGTGTTTTGTGTGCATGAAGAAATATTTTGAACTATTTACATTATAGTCATAAAATAATTAAGTACTCCATTTATAGATAAGTTTAAAATCATAAAAATCTAAGTGGAAATTTTCCCTCTTAGCACCTATGTTATTTCCTTGTATGAATGTTATTTTTATTTTACCCCGAAATTTATGTATTGTAAATAATGAATTAGGGACTTAAATTTCATGCTTTGGGTTGCTCTATCTTTAAAAACTTACTAAGTATTACTAAAAATAAAAAATTAAAATATTAAACGAAAGAAAAACACAATGAACTGTTTCATGCTTTGAAAATAACCATTAAAAGGCCAGAGCTCTATGATTTTGAAAATGAATTCTGGAGTACTTTGATATTACTTTTAATTGTTTCAGATTTCAAGAGATCAAAAGAAATTATTCCTGAAGAATATCTCAATTTTTTTCAATGTTATGATTTTATTCTAATTTTTTTTCCAGTAACAATATAAACTGTGCTTTTGTATATGATTATAGAGATAAAAATTACATAAATGTTTTTTAATAAAGAGGTCTTCAATACAAAATATCAAACTTAAGCTTAAAAACTACTTTCATGTGTAGGAAAGAACAAAACAAAAATAAAACAAGCCAAAAAATTCATATAGACTTTACTTCATATCTTTATAATAAAGTACACTGGCATGTTTCCAACTCAAGAGATGAACAATTCTCCACACAACAACAGAAACAAAACCACAAATCGTAAAAAAAGAGAGCCGGCGCTCGTGTCGCCATCTAGTGTTCATCATCACACTTACAAGCCTGTCCCCACCAATCCATTCACTTAGGCTGCAGGAAATGTCCCAGCGAATGTCCAGGGTTGTACGCGCAGGACCCAGCAGGGGCTTCGGGCATTCCCCGGGCGTCTACCACCCCTCCGAACATGCCCTGATCCTGCCCGGACGACACGGGCACCATGTGGCCGAAAACGGGGCAGCTCTGCATGCCGAGCGGGGCGAAGGTCTTTGCGGGGGAGCAGTGGCCGAAGCCCTCGTCGAAGGGTGCCGACGGCTGCGGCGGCATGCGGCGGTAGTCGGGCGGGGTGTAGCCGCCCCGGTACAGATCCAGGGAGGGCGGCTGGGGCGCAGGGCCGCCCTGGGGCTTGTCCAGGTCTCCCAGCAAGGGGTGGTCGTCTCTGGAGGGCCGTTGGGGGAACTGCTCGAAGCGGTGGTTCCAGGTGGCGGCTGGGGGTTGGGGCTGGAGGTATTGGTGGTGGAGCCCGAAGTGGACGTATGGGTCGTTGGCTGGGGAGGCAGAGGGCGGTTCCAGGATGGAGGCGGTGGCGTATTTGCAGGGCCCGTTGCTGCGGGAGGAGGGGGCGGTGGTGGCCACGCCCAGGGGCGGGGATGGGAGGCTGGGGTTGTTGTTGTTGTTGGCTGTGTGGTCGTGCCCTGGAAGGGCAAGAAGGTTTATGAGTTGGGTGAATTAGTGAAAATAAATTTTTAACTTGAATTCATTTAGATATTTTTTATGTTGTGAAGTTCTAAATGGAATCAAGTTATCACCTGATGAAAAGTTTGACAAAAGCTGGGAAGGAATTTTTCAAAGAGTTTTGACACGTTGACTGTCATGGGAGTTGGATTTTACACATACCTTTAGTGTCCAAGAGCCGTGAGTTAAGTATAATTCCTTTCACACACTGCATTTTTTGGGGGGTCACACGGACAGAAATTTTTTTGTATACTGTGGCAGTCAACGTGTTAATTTTAGTATAAAAAAAGAAAAGTAAAAGTAAATTTATGATAAATGATGCAAAATTCTAATGTTGTTGGATTTTTAAAATATTCTTTTACAACTTCCTTCATGTAATGAAAAAAAGGTTAAATGTAATTAATGAACAGAACTAAAAACTAAACTAAAACATTAATTTTCAATCTACATTTCTATTTACTATAACGAAATATATTTTTAATGATATTGCAAATGCTAAATAAAGAAGAGAGTGTGAAATTTTATTTATTTGTAATTAATAAGGTATAAATATTGATGTATATATGCGATATAAATATAGATGTCTCTTTGTTAAAATAATTAATTAATTAATATTTTTTTCTTTAAAAATCATTACTAAATTTAAAGGATTTTGGTTCTTACGTATTATACCGTCAACCGTATTGCTTAATCAAAAACGTTATCAAATCCCATTGACTTTTCTATTGATGTACCGTTGAATAAGACGGCCCCTGAATGGTCGACGGGATAATAAGTAAGTACCAGAAATTTTATTATGAGAAAAAACAAGTGCTAAGAAATTTTTAATCAAATGAGCTCTTAAAACTCATAAATAATTTTATTAAATTTATAATTATTTTGTACAACATAATTAATATTTATTTATTCCACAGTCGAGAGAGGGACGCATATTTAAAACTTCAATAATTCAGATGCAATTATATATTATGTGGATAATTAATATTTTCCCCTAATAATAAAATTCTTAAAAAATATATTAAATTAGGGAAAGGTATAAAGTATATATATAAATGTTAAAGCAAGAAATTTCCTTAGGTTGGTTTTCTTTTAAATCTTAAGCTTGCAGAAAAACACTCAATAAGTATTGAAACTCCTACATAGATGTCACTACGTAAGCACATTATATTTAGGTTTCGGTTCATGTGTTGCATGGAAGGTGTTGGAAAAAATGTTCTAAAATTTTTGTTTTAGATAGGGAATAGTTTTTTAAGTCACAGGCCCCTTGATTTATATGAAATGAATCATAAAAAATTTAATGGTTTTAATCAGGGTGTTTTGGGCTAAGTTCGCTCTTTTTATAGCCCTTATTTTGCCAATCATTAAGCAAGTTTATTTCAGGGTGAAGTTAAATCAGCGTTTGAAACCATTATATCACAATTTTCATGCTACGAAAGAATGAAGTCAATGGGAAAATCATGTAGCCATAAAGTGCATAATGTACTGAGAAAATTGTTGAAAGGAGTGTTTTGTCTAAGTTGATTGATAAAGCGAAACCTCTGTGTCATCTCATGCGTTCTTTGGGTAAAAGGGAAATGGAATAACTTTCTTTAGGCAAAGGGTGGCATTAACTTGCCTTGTTTGTTTGAAGATTAATAGAAGGGGGGCTATTTTTATATGATACTGTTTACTTTTTTAGTGGGAGGGGAGCGGATAATGCAATTTTAGCATCCTATTACACCATCCAAACATGTTATATAAAGGTAATTATCACAAAAGACATTAATAGGAAAACTTTAAATTTATACTTAAAAAACGTAGCTTAGAATAATAAATTTAATATCCCACCAATTTTCCCGCCATGAAACGAATTCTTCAAAGGATTATATACTAAATAGCTTATTAAAATACCTTCTAGTGTAAGAAAACACAAGTCAAGATGCAGAAATAGCTTGATTAACAAAAAGATGTTCTGAAGATATGTACACTTAAAACGAGTGTAATCAGAAGTAATTGAGGCAATACTTTCAAACACTTCTTCCATCTCATTACACCCTCTCCAATTTTTCGCAAACGTCACACAGAAAGAAAAAAAACATTCGAAATATATTCCATCCACCCTCCCTGAAGCAGCCACATCGGCTCCCCAATCGGCAACGACATTCCATCATCCCTGACCAAAAAGACTCTTCAATCCCCATTGTAGCAAAGTGGGTAACGCATAATCTTGCCTTTGTCTTAATTCAGGGTGGAGCCGGGCATATCAGGTTCACGGAAGGTGGCACTTGACGAATCAGGAGCTCGATTGTCGAGTGGGGGCCTTTGACGTCATCAAAAGGGGGCGAACCGAATGAAAACAGCCCGGATCGAATATTATTTTGCATCGGATTTCATTTCGTGTCCGTGGATATCCGGGTGTGGTGGTTAACGTCGCCGCTTGGACGCTATTTTAAGATTCTATCGCAGGAGTTGCGATTGATGGGTGCAAATGTGAGTGTGTGTGACAGTAGCACTGTGCGATCCAGAAAAAGGAATGCGGTCTTAATGGGTGGTGTGGAAAGGCCCTGTGGAATGAAAGAAGGCTCTTGTCAAGTTTTGACGAATTGCCTAACTAGTTGGGTATTAGTTTAGCGTATGTTGGATAGTTTTACATTTGAAGGGTTAGGTTTTTACGTGTTTTTAGACTGGTCAGCTTAAAAAACTGGTTTGGATTGAATCTCCAGGATGTTTGGGACTGAATTTCGACTATACAGCATCCATCAAAAAATTTCAAAAACTACTAGGAGGTATGTCGATTACTCTATGACGATTACGAATCTTACAGGGAACTTAAGTCAGAATGGTTTGTATTCCTGAGATGCTAGAGAGAAGAATTGTCAGGAACGTTTCTCTCGGCAACTTTAAACCGTTTCAGGACAGAAAGCCAGAGTTATCCACAGAGTACCAGAACAGAAAGTTTATGGCCATATAGGTGATAATGGAAATCGAAAAAAATTGGGTATGCCTTGTGATAAGATAGGGGTCCTGGTGGCGCTGGGATCGCAACTACTATTCCCTAAACTCACATTTTCCTTGTCACGTCACGAGAAGTGGAGAGAAAGAATCTCCATCGCCGAAATCTCAAAACCCCCTCTGAAGGTGGCAGATTGAACTAACATGTCATAGCCAATCACAGCTGTTACCACCAAATTGTACTGTCTACTTCTCTGTCAACCTCAGACATTTACAATGCTACCTTCTGATACAAGATGGCATTTGAAAATAGCGTTTTGTACTCCTCTGTTCGTCCTTTTATCGTACGCTCGCTATAGAATCCTGACGCATTATTCATGAGACACCTTGTTAACTAAACCATGGCGAAATGTTGTATCATTTTCTCTCATAGTTTTACACGACAGGAATTTCGTATTTTAAGACGTCATTGAGGTTAATAACTTAAAACAACTTCCCCTTGTTGCTTTCCCACTCCCACAAGTAGCGCAGGAAAACTTTCCAAGTCAAAGTATGGCAGGAAAACTGTAGGTATTCACTACTTTCAGTCTGGTCTAACGTGTATTAATGGAGTGCCAGCAACTGAAGTACTTTCAGTCAATTCTCGAGCTGGGTATATCAAAGATACCAAATTTTACCAAAGATACCAAAGATTTGGGTATACCAAAGAAAATTACAACTAATCTAACAATGTTACCAACCTCTTCCCGAGAGCTCTGTGATGGTGTGGTGCGGGGGCTCCTGCGGCGGCGGTTGCGGAGCGAAGCGCGCGTGCTGCGGCGTGGCCGGCGGAGTGGGCGGCGACGGGCGGCCGTACATAGGCGGGTGGTAGCCCTTGTCAGCGGGCTCCGCGGGCGGCTCGGGCTCTTTGTCCGATGGCTGGCCGCCGCCCATGAAGGCCGAGGAGCTCTTGGGCGGCTTCCGTCGGCGCGGCTGGTACTTGTAGTCGGGGTAGTCCTTCTTGTGCTTGCATCGCAGCCGCTCGGCTTCCTCGATGAAGGGCTTCTTCTCGTCGTCGCCCAGCACCCTGAAAGGAAGGACACTGGGGTTAACAGATGGGCGATATCTGTGGAAAATGACGGATGTTTGGGTTGCCAGATGGGGTGGGCGGTAAAAAATTGAGGAAGTTTGACCTTTTTTTTCAGTGATTAAACGAAATTGGAGTGATCCTTCTGAAACTAATGAGGATTTTGAGCAGCAGTGAGGGGAAAATAATAGTAAATGAGGGAAAGAAAATTAAGGTAAATTGGGAACTTTTCGAATGCAGTGTTAGTGGCTCATAGGTCAGACCCCTGTTTTCATTTCACGTGAGCCACGGGGAGAGATGGATAGAATAGGTAGAGGTTGGGAGTTCAGGTTACAACGTTTTAAAATTCATCATGATGATATGTATAACATTTATAAAAGTTATGCGAATTAATAAAATTTAGTAATTGTACCATATAACATTAAAGGTTTTCAAATTTAAAGGGACGTCAAAACTACACTGTTAAAAAAATTTCAACCTTTCACCACAAATGTGGTTTAAATTAAGCTGCAACCTAAAGTTAGTGAAAGCACCGAAAACTTAATGAAACCTGTTACCGAACCTTAGGTTGCAGCTAAATTTGAACAACGTCTGTAGTGAAACTGCCCAATCTTTCACCAAAATCTGGTGAAAGGTTGAACTGTTTTTTTTCAGAGTGTATGTCAAAGTGTCCTGTTTTACAAACATCAGAAAAGGAAAAGAAATCTACTATATAATCAATATTCAGTAGGTTGTTTATGTAAAAAGTATTCCAAAGTAATCTAAGTAAAAAACTCTCTAGTCATGTTACTTAACTCTGAGCATAACAAATTTACCCTCTCTTAAACAAATTCGTCTGCAAAGACCTTATAATAGTAACTCGGCAAATTTACATAGTTATCCCTTTATAAAACTAACTCAGTAAGTCAGTATCACGAGCACCTCTCCCAAAAAACAAGTCATAAATATAAAGAAGCGATAAAAAGTAAGAGATGCTTTCATTTTTAAGATAAGCCGAATAAACCAACAAGGATATATCCATGAAAGAAACTCATTGTGAGAAAAAGTGAGTAAGCCACTTAAACTCTCACACACAGTATTAGCAAACTGATACTTTGTCTCCTTATTCACAATATATAAAACACCTCTGAATCACGAATCCTTACACAAAACAATTAGATATGCAAAACAAATAATAAAACCCTCGTTCTTGTTGTGGTTTTCACACAACATGAGTTGTAATAGACGTATCACTCCCCTCACACCTGTTACCGGGAACGGACATAGCAAAATTTTTATTGCAGGATACTTCTGTCCCTCGGACTTTTATTTATGAAAGACATAAATGCATCCGGATATAAGCGAGTCATTATATGACTAACCATAAAGAAGCTACTATTTTTGAATAACAATGGGACTTTTGAGAGGGGTTAGCCTTCAAAAATGTCATTCCTCTTTCGGTATGTGAGTGGTAGATGTTTTGTCAGTTTTTACTCCTTCTCTAACTTTTTCCGATGAATTGTGGTTCATTTCGAAAAATGGCTTCCTTCTTTTTGGTGCTGTGGTCACTGAGAACTAATAAAATTTCGATGCATTTTATTTCAAGGGGTTAAAACTTCTGGATATTCAGCTTTAAGATCAAAATTACGTTTAACAGTCAAAGCTGTATTCAGATAAATTCGTAAAGCAAAGAAACATCTTTAAAGTTCATCCGGAAAACAAATAAATGTCAAGACAGCAGTTAAAACACAGCTTTTGAAAAAATTCCGTTTCTCGCAAACAATTTAAATTTCTAATGTAAACTGTAACTAATATCTCTTTTAGAATTGCATCAAACTGTGGGTCAAACTTTAAAAAAATATCACATCTGAATATTCATATAAAATTTTCTTGCGCTATGGAATATTTTCAACTAGTAAAATATTTCCCGGTTTCAGAACTTATAAACTCTTCTTTCACTTCATCACATAAGAATTTAATTCATTTTTAGAAGAAAATAATTGCTGTAAAAATGGAAATCTAAGGGTCTCCCCACACGAGGGGTTTTTCCAGGGGGATCCCTTCATTTTGGGGAAGGGCGTCCGGGGATCGGATACAGAGTGAAACCGGTTATCTTTAGGGTGTAGGGTAGCTGACCTTGACTCATTGCTTGACGCTTTGAAACAACTTCGAATAGCGGAACCCTTGCAATATCATAACGTTATTTCTCTTTTATCTTTTATCATGGCATTTATATATGATATAAAGGTCACGAAATTGTGTATTATACCCAGAAAAAAAATTGTTTCTCGAGACGGGAGTTTTTTTTTGATAAAGTTGAATTTGCTAAATTGTAATTTCAACAGCGTTGTAACACAAAGACACGACAAGTTTTCATTTAGTTTTGGGAACATATATTAAAAACCATTTGCAAAAACTGTCGTTAGAATGGAATAGAAATTTACAGGGAAATATTTCAGTAGGCTTGTGATTAATAGGGATAAATAGGATGAAAGATGACCCCTTTTATTCAAAAATCTGATTGCATCTGGAACAATAAGGTATTTTAGTTGATAGAAATACCCTTAAGAGTTCTTTTTTAAATTCGTCAGTTTCTTACAAAAGTTTACTCCTAAGAGGGGAATTAATATATACATTTTTTTGAGCCTGGCTTTGATTGTTTTGCCCTAAGAAGCACATTTATCAAAATTTCTAAAAAATTTTACTATGCATGACACTAGAAATTGAATTTTTTATTTCAGAAACGTGTCAAAAACTAAATTTCTTGTTTTGAGAAAACGAGGAAATCTGTTTTTGGCAGTTCGTTACATTTTAATAAAGGCGTTCAATGATTGTTTTCTTTAAGTAGGCCTTATTTAGGTATTTTATAAGCAAAAAAATTAGCATGCCATTTTTGCACTTGACAAGTTTTTGTATTAAACAGCGAGGAAAACAGAATAACATTTATGTATTGAATTCTGGTAGTAAAATTATTAAACAGCTATGTGTTAATGTTATTTTCATTGTCCCTTTTGGTGATCCTATGGATAATAAGATATTTCTTTAGATGCTCATATTTCGTTACATTATAGAGCGCATTTTGAATCTTTGAATAAAAATCCATGCACCATTTCATGCACCGTTCTTTTTTATTTCGCAAAAAAATGTTAGATAATTAAAAAAAAATTTGTTAGACTGTCAATGAATAATGCTTTAATGTTAAACATTACTTTAATTTAAATAACATTCATATGAGGCGTTTGCTATCAAAACCAGCTCATTCCATATTTTTCTGAAATCTACTTTTTTGCATATTTTGAAAGTTTAGAGGGTCTTTCATAACCTGAAGAAGGGATATAGCGCAAATCCAGCTCATTCCAACCCTGTTTTTTTCTGGTTTAAATTCTGTTTTCTAGCTTACAGAAGTAATCTGTGATTTTCTTTTTATATTTTTCCATTGTGGGGTTTACTACTGCAAATTGTTCATGACATGTGGTGGCTCTTGGCGGCCGTGATCAAAACTGTTTCTGACCAGTTTATATTTCATTGGATATTTTTGGAAATATGTCACGCTTTTTGGTCTTGATTAATATTAAATTTTAAAATGACTGTAGTAGTATATAAATTTCTAAAACATCAAAAAGTCATCCAAAATTACTTTGAAAATTTTCAATCGTAGACTAAATCGAATTGTCAGTTTGAAGAAGGGAATGAGTCCAAAAACCAAGTTTTGAGAAAAAAAATGTTTCATTAATTAAATTTTTATTGTAGTATAACCACCAAAATTTTACTGGAAATTCAGAACCCTTTTTAGAAAACAGAGCAATCACCAAAACAAATATAAGTATATTAAAAATATTTTACGGTTAAAAAAAGTTGATGAACTTATTCCCTTCTTCAACCTTATGAAATTTATCTGAAGAAAAATCTTAAAAAAAACGTTAAATTGACATTAAAATCATATGTATGCTTAATTCACGCCACAAAAGGGAGAAATATAAGGATTAACTTATATTTTATTTACAAATTATATTTTATTAATATACCCCAAACCAAAAATTTTAAAAAGTGAAACTTCCTTATTGTTTCTAAAATAAATAAGTTCTTTTCTTTTTAATCATTGATCATCTTCTGTCGCCTTTAAAACAAGGAAAATGCAGTTTAATTAAGATATTTTTGTTGTTTCCCTCAGTTTTATTGAACGCGACAAAGTAATTAACACTTTTACTTAAATAATTAATTACTATTTAAAACAAAAATAAGATGGATGTATAAATAAAATGAAATTATTTTAAGTAGACAATCTTAAATTTATTTTCAGTACTTAAAAGGTATAAAACCAATTAAATTTTTAATAATTAGGCAAAAGCTATCGCGGTATGATCGCACAATATACGAGATGTTTTCTTCTTCCCCTTTTCACCCCCGCTCCTTCAACCAGAACCCCCCGAAACCCCTCCCCACACTGAGAAGTCGAGGGAAAAGAAAAGGCCATAAAAAGGTCGTAAATGTCAAGTCCATGATAAGCGCGAATGCATTGACGACGATCTGAAACCGGGGTCACGCGGGGTCACGGGTCCTGATGGGAGATAAAGATAATTTTAACATAGGTTTCTATGGAGAAATACTGGAATTACTTAGTATACGGACCCTTAAGGAGCGTACGTCCAAAATGTAACGTGTGTGATGGCCTTAACGTAGATAATAATTGGATATAGGTTGTAAATTTACACTTTACTAAAATAACATTTTTTACTTAATTATGCGATAACATGTAAACTGATAAATTAACAAAATAATCAGAGTTTGAATTTGATCTTACTACCTTTAACCTAAATAATAAACATTAAAACCACAGTTGAATAAAAAAATAATCTACAGTTAATTCATGCCAACGTTTAGATCTAAATTCTATCTTCAACTCCAGCAAGTGAATAAACCGCCGTATAACATTACATTAAAAACATATCAAAAGCCGAATATATACAACATCAAAAGCATTAAATCTACCCATAATATACGATGAACCATTCTCCCCCTTAAAAAATAAATTCCCAGGACATCCAGGTGATAGCCGTCAAAACCAACTTAAAAAATCCATTGTTTCTTCCATTCCTTCATCAAGTAATCCTCGGCGTCAAAGAGGGAATTAGCGAGTAAGCTAACTCTACCATTAAAACCATCCTGCTTCCTCTTTCTTGGAACACCCAACCGACTCTCGTTCGGTAGCTATAAAACCAAGGATTTTTTAATAGAGTGCTTGTTTCGCCTAACAGATGTCCCACCAGGCACAATTAACCTGCTTGAAAAGGAGTCTGCCTCCCTTAATGTCGTGCTCACGCCTTGGCGATTAGGAGAAACCGATTGTTTTCCCGCGTATAAACGCTATAGTCATCGTGATTTTTTTTCCAGGATCGGACTCCCGGTCCTTGGTGGTCCCTGGGACGTTGGTGATGGTAATTATTCAATTACTGGGAGATTTGTGGTTAGTTTTTGATGGTTTTCCGTTCCCTTTTGATGAAGACGTCAATGTTTGGATGCGTAATTGCGAGTTTGGGAGGTTGGCGCTGATTTAATGGTAGGAAAAACGTTCGTCCCTCTTAAATACCTAGAATTGAAGAGAGTAGCTCAGGTAAAATGGGTCTGGAGTGTTCACTTTTCGACGAGTCACATAAGTTAATAGAGATTCACTTAGAGATTCACATAGAGATTCACTTCAGGGGGAGCTAGTATACGTTGTAATCATTTTAACTTTTAATTTGACTATTTTAACCCCAGATAAGCAGAAACACTTGCACTGAAAGGTGTGTTTTAGTAGGGTGAGAAAATGTTATATCGTCGGCTTATAGGAGAAAGGTATTAACTCACTTTTGGAAAATCTTTTGAAAGCGGTAGAACAACCACAAAGAAAGTGCCAATACCCGAAATTTCTTAAATTTAATAGCGATCAGTGTATTGGTGAAAAAAAAGCAATCGTATAACTCCAAATTTGGAACCTCGTACTGGGTTGTAAAGCCAGAAATAAGTTATTGTCTTTCTCCTGTAAGCCAACGATATTATTTAATAGGCCAAATTCTGGTTTCAAGGTATACGAGGTTTTGTCCAGTGATTAAGTTAAGTAGTGACCTTTAAATTGATTGGAATTTTTTGAATCTCTTCATTTTAAGCTCATTTTACATCTTAAAATTATATAATCGTTTTTGGGTATTTAAAACACGAAGGAGTGACCACAGAGTATGGAGCTTACAGAGATTCCAAACGGCAGTTTTCCTCTTTAGGTACTTAATTTAATTCCTGCTCCCAGATTATAATTAATTCACTAGCAGCCAATCAGAGAAGGCGAAATGCGAAAGTGATTTCTGATTGGATATGGAACTTCTATCAAGCGGCATTTAAATTTCATCGGTGTTGTTTTTTGCCCTCCAGTTCTGATTTGGATTTGAGCGACAGTCTCAGTGGGCGAATGACAGAATTAGCAGGAATGACGTGGTATTAAAGGAGGCGGATCGTTTGGCTCGAAGTTTGTCTATGGGAAAAGCCCTGTTAAAAAAGTTGCCATTAACGTCTATGGAGTAAATACTCTGTTAAGCTCTATACTATATGGGAGAGACAATTTAAAATAAAAAAAGCACAAAACCTTAATATTTGAATCCCCCGAAAGCAACATAGTTGCTAAACAATTACTGTAGTTAATTCCATCGGTAATAACTTCGCAACAAAAAAATCTTACTCTACTTTCACTCGTGCTTACAAACGAATCCCACAACAACAAAAAAGCAGCAATTACCCAGCGACAAATTCCCTTCCCATTCAACCCATCCGTCTCAGGATTAGCATCGACGTCTTTGAGGTCAACTTCCCAAAAAGAAAAGCGTGTCAAAAGACGGACAGTACGCAACAACAACAACAGCACAGGAAGGTTTCAAATGATGGATAGAGCCTCGCACAGCGTTGTTTCAGCTGCGGAAGGAACCCAAGATCCTCAGACACAAGCGAAGGGTTTTTTTCTCATCTCATCTGTCCTGTTTCTCATCTTCGTTTTCTTCTGGAGCAGTGTCTCATAGGAACTCGTTATGCCAGAGGAGCGCGATGTTATCTTAGCGGTCCCCTGGATGCGGCCTCATTTAAAAACTTTTCCCGAAAGGATTCGTCTCTCTTCCGATCCAGTATGCTCCATCTTCGTGGTGATTAGGAGCATGTAAGAACATGAGGGAGGTGTGCTTGAGGGGTGATGGAGAGTTTCCTATTGTGTGGCGGGAGAAAATTCTTCTAGCTTTTGTCACATTTGTAATAGTATCAGACAGCAGAAGTTGAATATGGTGTTCATCAGAAGTTTTTTTTGTGCAGGTAGAGTACTTTTGGATTATAAGCACTATAGGCAGAGCCGAGTGAGAGGACTTCAGGATAATTCCTCCTTGCAATTAAAAAAATTTTTTTCACCACAGTAAAAGATTCAAAGTACCCCATATTCCCTTCTCCAAGATATAAAGAGAGAAAGTAGAAAAATAGTTGTAAAGAGAGAAATTCCAATGTAGTATCAGATACCGAGCTTGGCCCTGTGGAGAGGGCAAAATACACTTTATCAATCTTCTTCATATCCTATTAAAAATAACCAAATTGTTTTGGACGCAAAAGATAAGAAACATCACACAAAACTGCAAACAACCCAATTAAAATGTACAATTATATTGATGACAACAAATAATTTTCAATTAACAGGATCGGATCAGTAATGAAATTTTAAACGTCGATTCGATTTGAGGCATTTTATGTCATATTGAACCTATTAAAACAATGTGTTTTTTTAAATAAATAATAAGAAAAAATCTAAAAAAGTGCTTGGTATTAAAGTGTCTTCTATACTTAAAATTTTCAGTTTTGCCCCTTTGTATTGGTACACGTGTAATTATTCCCGTTGATTTTATTTCAGTTTACTGTAAATAGAAATCGTGATAGAAAGTAGGTAATCGTGTTTGAGTTTTTAACCTTTGTCTTATTATTACTAACATAACTCAGTTTAAAAACACCCGTGATTTCTACAAAATTTGCAGTGCTTTCCTGCATTAAGTTAGAGTACTCGCAGTGAAATGGGTTTTACAGATATCAATCATAGTGCCATGCAAAGAAAACTATTAAAGGAAACATTTCCAAAATATCGATTATGCTTAGCAGCTAACAAAGTTTAAATTAATATGAAGACAAATAAGTATTTAGTATATATTCAAAATTTGTTGTCAAATCATCTGAAATAGAAAATAATCGTATTAGGCGACGGAAACTAATACTGATACTCATTTTTATAGGTGGAAGTACCTACTAACATGAAACAGGTTTAAAATTCCTCACTTTCTTAAGTAAACAATTCTTTCTTTCATGAAATACCAAGGCCAACTTAAATACCAATGACCTTTAAGTAACAATCTTATAAACTGCCTCTCTTGAGATCACAGCTAAGGAAAAATACCTTCTCTTAGTTTAAAAACTTCCCCTTTTAATTATTTTTATATTTTGCGGAAAAATTCCCTTAATAACTCCTTTCCCCATGCATTTTACCAGTTTTACAAACAAAAAAAAACCGCTGTCACAAAAATTGGTAGTAAAAGACAAACAATTAGAGGTTCTCACACAGTCAATCCTTTAGAGGTGTTATCTGGTTCAGTAAATCAAGACCTGCTGTATCTCCTCATCATCTAGATCTCGTCAGTTTCTTCATAATATCTATATTACATAACATCTTAATATCGACAATAGATAGCATTCCTCTAGATCCGGGAGTTTTTTAAGTTATCTTTAATATCACAGGCTTTTAAATATCAAATTTAAGATTCACGGGGAGAATACAATGAATTTATCTCCTTTTTCTCCAAGCTTTTTTATTTACCTCTAGGATCACCCAATTTTTCTTATTTAAGTTTTCATTTGATCCGGACTATTTTTCATTTCAACCAAAAGTTACTAAGGTAAATGTGGGTATAGTGGACACTGTACCAATAGTGGCCACATAGCTGATTAATTTTAAATAGAACGAGTTAGAGGCATCGAACAGCGTCAAAATTCATAGGCATAGAAGATTGTGCAATCAGGTAAGCTGATAAATTACCACCGATACCACAGATCAGCATGGGAAGGATATTTAAATATTTGAAAATAACAACATCGGCCGAGTGACTGAAATTTAATTTTGCTTATTGAATCGCGTAAGGAAACGGGTAAGTCGGAACTGATTTTTTCGTATTTATTACCGCTTGATTGACTTTTAAATTTATATCAAGATAAATAAGAGTGTATAAAATAATACTGAACAAAATTTATTTGAAAATGTTGACTTTACGAGGATTTATGGGGGTGTCCACTTTACCAACACATAATCTTAGATTTTCCAATAGTGGCCACCGCCAATGGCTTCTAATAGAAACATAAATAATACTTAATTTGAATCAATTTTTCTTCATAAACTGTTGACTGTGCTTTAAAATGAGTGTTAAATAAATTTGGTTTCATTGTGGCTTCGGGAACCAATGTTTCTAAAACATTGAATTACATGCTAAATTCCTCTCAAATCAGCTACAGCGTAGGCTTTGGGCTGAAAACTATCAAGTCTTTTTTAAATAAAGCTAATTTGATTGAATCTAAAATACATTTCGTTGGGAAGGAAGATTTAAATAGAACTAGACGACTATACCATGAAAACCTCCTAAATTTCATGTATAAACCCCTCATATCGGCAGAAAAAGACAGGTGTCCACTATTGATGCAAGAGGTGTCCACCATAGAAGCAACAGCTTCATCTATGTGGCCACTATAGATGCAATTTGGAGTACTTTTAAAAAATTAATTAAAAATACATTGCCCAATCTAATTAAAGTTTTTAATGGTAAAATCGAAAGAAGAAGATCCAATTAACCTAAAAATAGGATGATAACCGTTTAGAAGCAAATAGATTGGTATTTATTAAGAATTTAAGCAAAAATTTTCCTTAAAGTGTCCACTATACCCACATTTACCTTAAAGAAAGTTGGGTTTTTTACACTTCCCCGAAAACATTTTTGATACTTTTTTTCTTCCTGGGATTTTTTCAGTTTATCTAGTTGTTCCTATCTTGTATAAATTTCTTTGAACTTCCCATTCAGAAATTTTTACCTTTAATTCAAAGATACCAAATTTTGTCTTTCCTTTTTCGTCCCCTTAATTTCGAATTATCCAAGTTGCACTCTATACTTCTTTTCTAGATTTGAATCGTAAATATATAAAAAATAATTCGTCCAAAAAATGGCAAATTAACTTTTAGGACTCAAATATATCTCTAGCTTTTTGCTCTACACTTATTTTTTGTTTAATTTGAAATTTAAGTTAAGTTGGGTTTCTTTTCCCATTCTTTGGGCTTTAACTAAGTCAAAATAAAATTTATTTCTTACTTAAAAAGGTTTTTACTTTTTTTTATCATCCAATGAATGTCTGGTTCCATTGATATTATCTTACTGCACTGAAACTGCCTTAATTACTCAGATTAATAATTAATTTTTAATTTTATTTGCCTTAGTTTTTCTACTTTTTTACTTTTAGGATGTGAACTCGCTGGATAAGCGGACAATAAGTGATAACCCACAACTCCAACCGCGGCCCAGTTTCGTCCTTGTGAGGACTCATCAGCACGGTTTAGGATGGTAACGCAAGAGAGCGGAGGGTAAGTACTAGTCTAGCAGACTATAACTGAAAAAGTGGTGACCATTAATTAGTCCTCCACTCATCATGAGTTATCACTTAGAAATATAATGTTTTCAATTAAAGTATTTTTTAAGATGTTACTTCAGCTGAAATGTCAAAAGTTTAAGTCAACCAAATTGTTCAATCATAAAATATTTTTGAATATGCGTACTTATTATTTTTTCTCATGATTGTTCAGTATTCTTCCTGGCGCCCTTCCCGAATATATTCGGGTCTCTCCCATGTTAAACCAATGGCCAGTGAAATTCCTGGCCGCCAAGAGGGTTTCCAGTAAAAAAATGGTGGTTATACAACGAATATTACACCATTACTTACACAGTTTTTTCCTTAAAATTTCCCAAAACTTTGATTACACTTATTCACTTTTCAAACTAATGATTCCTACCTAAATTACGATTGATTTTCTTCGCGTTTCTTCCCTCTCCACTCTTCCACCCTCCAAAACACCTCACTTCTCTGTCCAAACGTCACTTCACAGTAGCGAAAGTCCGATCAGATAACCCACCAGAGAGCGTTGCCTCTCCCAAAAGATTACTCAAACCCCGCAGAAACTGTCTCCGCAGGTGAAGAAGAGAAACGAAGACATTACACCTAGATCCCGCCGCGATAGGAAGCGTCAAAATAAGCACGCCCGATAGCGTCACTTGTCGAGTCGGAGGAGTGACAGGAGAACCCCGAGGGAGGCCTCTCTGGGGTTCTCGGATGCCCCCTTCCCGAAAGGATTAGAACGCGTTTAACACCTACGCCTGCAAGCGATACTACTCAGAGGTAGCGGAAAAAAGGGAATGGGAATCGAGAAGAGCTAAATCTGTGTACCTTACGCCGAAGGTTGCGAAAGGATTCCGTTACTAATTGAGTGGCGAGAGTTGTGTGCGGAAGTCGCCAATATTTTCGGGAGTTTGGTGGAGGGAAAACTGTTTTTGATCATTTGTGGAGTGGGGTATTTGGCTGTTCAATTCAAACACGGTTTAAATTAACGTTAAAAAAAGGGAAGTGGATGAAAGAGGGCGATAAGATGGCTATTCGCAGAATGGTTCTTAAAAAATAAAGAAACTGAGTGAGTGGTTGATTGACTAAAGTATGTATTATATTTGAAAATAATATCAACCAATGTGGTAAAACGAGAAGTCAATTCTGCGTATATAGGAAGTGTTATTGAGGTTGGTTTTCACACACTGTTTACGAAGCGTGAAAATATGTGTTCTTCCACAAATCAAGAAGATAGTTAATGAATATATAAATACTAATTACTTAACCATAATACATGTACATTTATTTGAGCTTAATTTTACCCCTCCTGGTAGTTTCATTTTTATCAACCTTAAGATGCCTTTTGAGAGAATATACGGTCGTTTTAACAAGTTAAGGTTTTTTCCCTTGATTTTCAGCTGCAGGATGTGATGTCACAACTTTTAAACCCCCTCCCCCTTGTCACAAACTGTCACAAATTGATTAACCCCCTCCCCCTCTGAGCGTGACGTCATTTATGGATGGCCCAAAAGAGAAATAAAAAATTGAAATATTTACGCACACACAAACAAATTTAAAGAATATGAAAGAATCAATTCACGTTACAGACCATAAGTAGAAAAGTCTGAGTGCAAAGAAAGTTTAGTCCACCAATTACTCATCTAGATTTTTTTCAAGATGAAACAACAATTTTCAATTTTGATTTAAGATTCAATATCATTCTAAATAACCTTTTCAAGAAATCCCTCATGAAATTCTTATTAGTTAATTAATCTGATTCTATTACGAAAATTCAAACCCTTGAGAAGCATTCTAACTATACCTCTGACAAAAAAAAATTCAACCAAAAATTCAACCTACTCCTTTCACCAACCCATTTGCAACATACACCCGAAACCCCCGATCCTTTGAGCACACATGAATAAGGAGGGTCGCTTCTTGTTGATCCGGCGCTTAATTCGCCGTTAAATCTCAACCTGTCCCCTTTACGCCACAAATTAATGCTCATGCCAACATCGCCTCCATTCCGAGCGTTCCTGGACTCTCTAAATTTAGAGCCCCGCTCCCGACACTCTCGTGTTTTGCTTTTGCTTCCTTCGCCTCACCTGGCTTCTCCGATGTTGCGAAGTGAAACACCTTTATAGCAACAAACGTCGGCGCTAACAGACGTTTCGAGGTCTGCCCGGTGATAAATTGGGCAATATACCGAACGGGCGACACCACCTGAGTGATGGTATGCGGCGGTATCGCGTAGAAAACGCCATCACAGAGAAAAAAAGTGGTGAGAGACGCAAAGCCGGAAAATCCCCAATTACCACAACGAGAGACGAAATTAAAAAGGGCGATTTGATTTTTCCAAATTTCAAGCCTTCTCTAAAGAAATTGCAAGCGTCATCAGGGAGAGAATTCCTTATATATAGTTCAATATGTGCAAGAACTTTATCAGCGTCAATGATATTGGGTATTCGAGGCGAATTCCAGATTTTAATTCTGGAGCAAACAAGTATTTTAGGAATAATTTTAAAATTATTTCTAAATATTGATGGAGAATACTGAAATAACAATTAACAGCATCAATCTTCTGACACATTCATTTTTACTGTGTCCATATTTACTTTTATGGGGGCGGTGTTTTAGCATCCTCTCGTTCTGCAACTGATTTGCATATTGATAAATTAGGAAAGCATTCATAGTTAACATAAGAGAAGCATATACAGGGTGTCCCAAAAAAGACTGACACATTTTTAAAAACCATAACCGATAACTCGAAAACTAAAAAAGATTAAAACACGCGGTTTGTTACATCCTACTCCTGGGTGTCTTAGGTGTAGGATGCAAAACACCGAGTATTTTTATCTTCCTTAGTTTTTGAGTTATTAGTTATTGATTTTTAGAATTTTTAAGTCTTTTTTGGGACACTCTGTAGTAATGATACTTGAACAACAATAAGATTCTCACCTTAGTTGGAAAAAGGAATGAACTAGTTCTTGGTGAAAATAAGGAAAACGTTAGTTTGAAATCCCAAATCAACATTTTCAAATAATCTTTTAAGTAAGAGGGAAAAAATGTAACTCATACAGAACAGATAAAACCTCAAATACAAACGAAAATAAAAAAAACATTTTCCACGGGTAAACATTTTCCACGGGCCACGGGGTAGCTGAGATGCTCCCTTTGTGGCCTGATTGGATCTGTGACTCTGTGACCTGACTCAGTGGAATCGCGGCAGTTTTTTCAAGAAGAAGACTACATTGTTTTTGCATATTTTAACCAGAACTTTATGTATATATAGCGGAGAGGGGCTGGTGTCGAGGACTTTTTTTACTATGCATGCTTTTAGATTGTTTACTAAAATTTGAGATTCTATTCGTTTTTAAAAGATATAATAAAGTGTAAGATGATTTTAAACTCGTGGCTGCTTTATTGATGAGGGAACCCCGACATATATGCTTTCTTTACATATGCTTTACATATATGCTTTATGTTTACATTTCTGTGATTACTAGATGCTAAAGAAAGAAAGCTCTCTCAGAAAGAGAGGGAGGAGAGAAAGACTTGACGAAATCATAAGAAGCATGATGTTTTCATAATCGACTAACCACTGTGAAATCTGACACCTCAAAGCAGGTGGCAAAGTTATGAATCCATCGAAAACCATGACGTCCTTAGTGTCGCAACCAAGACATCTCTTTCTACTCCATATTCTGATGAACCTACCACCAAAAAGAGCTCAACAGCAACGCGAAAACCTACAGTGAACCTTTCATCAGTTTATCTCACCTATTCGAAACTGACATCTCTTTGCTCAGAAAATGAATTGTAATACCAATCGCCTCTACCCCAGATTTATTGCTTATTGTGTGTTGAATCCTATTGTCACACTAGCATCTCCTGATAAACAAATGAATATTATCTTAGTACTGGAGCCCAGCTTTGCACCACACAAAAAACCATATGTGACATTCTTTCAAAGAAAGGTATAGTTCTCTCCAAGACTTTGCTGGATGGTAAGTAGAAAAAGTAAAGCCATCCACACTGGTTGCATTCCCGTTCGAAATCAAAGTCAGTACCATTCTGCCTCAAGGGCTGATTTTATATCTGACAAAACCTGCAAAAAGTATGATTTTTCAAAACAAATATGCCAAGTTATTCACACTTGTTGATGATTTCTTTAAAATCTTTAAGTGAACACAGTCACTTGTCAACCCCATTACTTCCCTTATCATTACCAATCTTTTTTCATACATTTTCGCAAGGGGTGGCATATTCCCATCTGATATTCCCACATAATTCTTCGTACATCAGGTGACAAAGCCATTCAAACCTGTTGCTTCCCATAACAAAACCCCCCTCATCAATGTAACAAACTTATCAACCCAGCAACAGCAACTCACATCAATCACCAAGAGATGGTAGGCCCCACAACTCTCCAGAACCTAGTTTTTTCCAGTAGGTTGGAAATCCATCCATCGTTTCTATAGTGTCAAAATACTGTCACCAGTACCCAGCACTCACCAAACCATAGCAGTATTTTTCCAACCCACTCATAACTTAGATTACCCGAAGGGGTGGCATACCCATAACTCTCAACCTCGAGAAAACATGATTCTTTCAAACAGGTTGCAAAGTCATTCAAGACCATCCACACTTGTTGCTCTCCATAAAAAAAAATTAATGTCAGCAGTACCTTCTCCACAGATTTCCTCATATTCATAACAACATCCAAGCAGCTGTAAGACTTGTTGCTGCTTCCCGTGGAAAAATCCCATTGTCACCAAGCACTCATCGCCGCTTGATAAACCCTCCCCGCTACCTCCGTCTTTCACCGTCAGCGCTACCGGAGCCGCAACGGCCGGCGACCGCTGACACGCCGATGGGCTATTAGCGGAGAGTAGCCGCTGACAGCGCGCTATCTGGGGCTGGGGTCAGCGACGGGCGACAACGAACTTTATCTCCGCTATAGCAACCACGCCCCGACAGATTTACGGGTGAGAAAAAACCGAGAGCGCGGCTTCGGTTTCGCTCAGGATAAAGGTTTCGCACTTTTCGTCATCTTCGAGTTTTTTTAATTGGAGCTTCGTTAATTGGAGGGAATGTGGGGTTAATTGAGAGCTGCCTGGGTGGTGTGGATATTGATTTTTTTTAAAGGAGGGTTGGGGTTTCGGTGGCGTAACTCGTGATGGCGTTATCTTTCGGTTGTGATGCTATTTTTGTTTCAATGTCAGAGGACGTAGTCCATAAATCCCGATAAAAGTTACGAATGAAACACCCGAAGTGATAACATGGGTAATGAAGTGCTGGCTTCGAAGAGTCTTAGTACCTACTCCTATCATACTGTATGTAACAAGAGTATCGAAAATGTTTTTAGGTTCAAAACTTAGATCTCGTAATATTATTGCAACGCCCCATTTGGGAAAGTTGAAACCTGCTACCAAACTTTTGGTACCTTTTCATCATCTTAAATGATTAGTAGTACTACAACGCTTTTGAAAGGGATGTAGCAAATGCTACGTCAAAATTGCAACCCTTAGAGCAGGGTGCCTCTGTTATTGAAATATTTCTATAAATATCCCAAGAATTTCCTGTTGGAAAACAGTGAACCCGGTTGGAAACTAAAGAAATGATATTTTTGGAAAAATTGAAGCCCCATGTCATTTTGACATAAAAAAATAACGGCATAGATAATTTTGATTTAACATCTAAAAGCACTCATATATTTTGAAAGGTGAGGAGATGGAGTTGAATTGATTGAAGTTGGAAGGATATTACTGCATAAAAGGAGGGGAATTTCTTCTTCTAAGATAGTTTTGTATATGTACTGTGCATCTTGGAAAAAAATGGCTTCAATAGTTACAATAGTTACTTTTATAGTTAATGGCTTCAATAGTTACTTTTTGCTTCAATAGTTACCTAGATCTCTCTAGTTAAAAATGGCATTGTAATAATTCTCCTTCTTTAGTCAAAGATTGCTTTTCCATTTAATTAAAACATCTTCTAGCAAACAATTTCAATGAATTGGTCAAAATAAGAGCACATCCAGGTGCGTCAGAGGCATTCACCATCAACACAAGCGCAAAGAAGCCATCAAGAAAGATTAAGGTTAGCCAAAAGGTAGCAGGGTATACTAGTTAGGCACGGCAATCACCCAAGTAGCTCCCCGCAATTAATGATTCCGGTTCAATGTTGTTACAAACGCATGTCAACCCGCTTTCAATCTCGGTTAGTAGGGAGAGCACAGTGTATCGTTTTGTGCTAGTCCGGATAAGGAGCGATTAATCTTCAGGTGATGCATCAGGTAAAGGGTACAGGTGTTTCTCCATTGCATAAGCACACCACAGGTAAAAGAAAAAGAAAGCGAACCGAAAACGTCTCGCGTGGACTACTTGGCTTCTTGGCCGTCCTCCCAAATATCCCAGGCGGCATTGAAATTCTCTGGCTCGGAAGAGTTGGCGGGCTTGGCGTCGAGAGCCGTCCTCTCCATCACCATCAGGGAGCAAAAAAGCGAGGAGCGCGTCTGTCAATAGACGCAGGGGAGCGTAAATCAAAACTGTTTTTGCTGCGGCGGGCTTTTGTTTACGGGGTTTTGTAGGGCATGGGAGGAACATGCTGTCGTTTAATCAACATCCGGAAAGCGATCTGTTGTGCTCCCCGAGCGGTATGAGGAAGAGGTTTAAATAGTCCTCGGTTGGGGTTTTCGAGGCGAAAGTTGAGGTGTTGGTTTGTTTCACGCTATCACACCGCAAGATAGAAGTTTTTTTCAGTTTCATTAAGTTGAACAATATCGAGTCTAGTTTTTTATGGAGAGTTGTGAAATTATACAATTCGTTTTTTTAAATATAATTTATTTTATTAAGAAGTTAAGAAAAATCGAAACTTCTTTTGTTTTCTATCTGCTACATTTAGTATCCCGATAAACAAAGAAAATTTGTTAGCTTAAAATCTTAACAAAAAAAGGGGCATCAATTAGGTGACAGAATTATCAAAGAGGATGAATTTAAGAATAATAACGACCTTAACTTAACTTTTTTTTAAGTTTTAAGATAGTGTGACACTGCTACGTCACAATTATAATTATTCAAAATTAAAACCCAAATTACATATTAAAACTAACTTTAAACAATACTAAGCTCATGACACAATCAATAACCTTTCACCCCTTTTGATAAGATAACCCCTCCGAATCTAAATGTTTGCACAAATGGCGTGAGCGGTCAATCACAAGACTTTTCGGAGGACTTTTCTGTAACATGTCACGAGTTAGATAGTTCCAGAGGATCAAGGAACATTAAATTCAACCATATAAAAGCACTAGTAAATTAGACAAATGGACACACCCACTCCCGAGACCCCAGAATAAAGGGATGGAGTCTCCATCTCTTGGTAAGAGTTTGTTGCCTATATTTAGTAAAATGTATGTACTAATCACTATTGATTTCGGCCAATTCTTTAAATTACCATAATAAAATGTTATTTGTTTAAATCTGGTATTTTGACTTGAGTACTGCCATACACCAACGTGATAATAGCATAACTTGTGTGTACATAAAGCGTAACATACACGTCTTGTGATGGAAAGTGATAGGACAAGGATAGATAAGACATAAGAGATAGAATTTATATAGTATATACACAATACACTGTAGATAAGGATGATTTAATGTTAGGAATTTATATTGCAGGACAGGACACAATGGTAACTTTTTCTTTTTTCCCCAAACAAAGCATAAATTAAGATGACATCATCCCGTCCACTAATTAATTCTACCTCTTCAAAGTAATTTCATTAATTGTTAGAATATATCTGTTCTCAGGACAAGCCCAGTGGCAGTGCTTCGCGCTTCTACACCACAGGCCCGGGGTTCAAATCCCGGGCTGGGCAAGGTCCACTCAGCCTTTCATCCCTCAGTGGGTCGATAAAATGAGGACCAAGCTTGCTTGGGAACTAAACACTGGGGGTCTCGCGTTAGAATGACCACCTAACCGGGACACATGCCTAACAACTTGCACCCCAGGGCCCCACGGTCACGAAAACGAAGATGGGCATCGTAGGCCTTGGCCCACTAGGGCTGTTGCGCCAATGAGTTTAGTTTTATCTGTTCTCAAATGCCAAAAAAATGGTAGAAACAATTAAAAATTCCTTAAGGAAAACTATCTTTAAAATTATTTCTACCTGCACATAATTTTTCTCTTCATACTACCAGATAGGATGAGCCATTACTTTTCCATTAAACAAGCAGTAACTTCTGAAACGGAACCTGGTACTCAACCAAGCATGATCACCAACACACACACACAAACTAAAAAAAGAACTTTCCAGAAACTTTTCAACTGACGTAATAACCACACCAAGTGAAGACACACTCTTTTTTCACCCATTCCACAGCGACAACAGGAAGAAGGCCGGCGATATATGCCCCAATATATTTCCCAGCCTTCTTTGTCCTTCGAATCGTGGAATATCAGTGCCCCACGAGGGGGTTTTTCGAACAGGAACTCGCGGAGTTACGAGCGACTGGACCCCCTTCTGCGTCGCATCGCATAAAACATCGTCATTGAGAAACGAGAGTCGACCGATCCAGAACCAAAACGCATCGTGGGAAAGGATCCGCCATTTTTTTATTATCATCATCATCGTCATAGTTGCGAAACTCTGTGTGCATGTAGCAATGGCTGGCCACCACATTTTAGGTTCTGGGTGACACTTGTCTCATTTCTCGCGTCAGCTGGGCCGTATGTAACGCCCGGGAAGGTGTATATCACCGCGATTTTTTAAGATTTTTTTTGGGGGGGAGGGAGAAATATTGATGTTGGAGTGATTGTTGTTGGAGGGGGGTTTGGGGAATTAGAAGGAGTCGTGTTGCGATGCCCGTTTGGGGCTAATTGAAAGTGTTCTTTATTGCTAACGTGAGGGGAATCTGGAATAGGGGCAATGGAAGGGAGATTGTTTTGCTGCTGTGGAAAGGGTTGGTTTGAATAGAACTTCCATGTGTAGTACATACAAATGTAGCCTTATAAATACTTTTTCAGCGAGTGGAAAAATGTAAAAAAAATTTTGTCCATTGCCCCTTTTATCTTTTTACAGGGGGCAGTTGCCGCTTATCATCCCAGGGTCCATCCCTTGTGTGTGGACGTCACTATTGGAAGGACATCTTTGAAATTCTTGTCAGTGATTTCAAGTAGAAAAGTATTGTATGTAGTAGTATTCCTGTTTAAAGTTTTTGAAGGAAAATAGTTTCGGAGAGAGATAAGAAAAAATAAATGAAACTTGAAGAATATCTGAAACAGTATTTTTTCTTATTCCTCAAAGAAGTATTTCTACTAGTCAAAAAATTGCCCTTTTTGTTTAAGGTAAAATTATTCACAATTTTATACAATAGCATCTTAAAAGAGGCAAGTGCTCACTGCTGATCATTGCTATAGAAGTTAGAGTTTATATAAAGTAGTATAGTTATATCCTAGAAATATACATCTTATAATTTTTTGCTTATGTTTTCATGAAAATAAGTCCATATAAAACTGTTTTTCTTTCGTGATTTTCTATTGCATCATTCCAAATAATAAGTGCAAAATAAGACAAATACTTTAATAAAGATTTAAAATAAAACACTTCTTACAATATTGGCTTCTTAATTATTTCTTCTCAAATTTGTGATTTTAATAAAAGAAAAACATTTATTCGATACGAAAAGATTCATTCAAACAAATAGTTTTTTTTTTAAAAATGTATTCAAAGTTGTTAAACATCAATTTCCCAGATTACATCCCAATAACTATCTGCAGCACAGTTAAAGTAATAACAAACCAATAATCCCCAGTACAATTCCATCCTCCTTTCTATAACAACCCTCCAAACTCCCCACAAACTCCCTCAACAAGAACATCAGCAACCGAACAGCATCATAAATATCCCCAAATCCGCCAACAGCTTCCCATAACACAGCTACTCCCCCTCGTTTTCATAATTATTCAAAGATCCTCATAAAGGCCGCCGAATCGGAACTAATATGAGAGCAGCTACAGACAGGCAGCGCGGCCGCAGCATGGGGGACCCTTGGCGGCGAAGACCTCTCGCCAACCATCTCTCTGTGTGGGCCCCCGAGCGTGACGTCAAAACGCCGCCGCTTTCACCGACGGCTCCGCGGCGGGGTCAAGCCGCGAGGGTCAACCCTTTCGCCGCGAAACGCCCGACAGGCGGTGCGGCGATTTAGGTGGGAATTCGGCTGCAAATGGTGGGATTTGAGGGAGAGGGTTGTATGGGAATTGGTGGGTAATTTTTTTAATGGAGGAATGTGTGGAGGGAATATAAGGAAGTTGGGGGGTTTGGTAGGGTTGTAAGGATCTGTGTTTTTTTGTGAATGTAAATTATGCTGATTAGTGTTGTAGGTGGGATGGTGGTCTGGGCTTTTGCATCCGCAATCGTAGAGAATCTGTTTTAAGTTTTGAAGTTGTTTTTCAAAAGGTATGCATTTATTCATTTTGTTTTGAATTCACACACTATATAATTTGTAGATCATATTAAAAAGAAAGGATGTTGAGAGCGAAAGAAAGATAGAGAAAAGAAGAGTTTAAAAAAGGTGGTAAGATAAAGTATTAGATGTTAGAGACAGAACAACATGAAAGAAAGAGAGGGGGAAAGAAAAGAGATGAAGGAAATCCCAGTCTATATGAATTGCGGAATGGATAAGAGCAATGATAGTGATATAGGATAAGAAAGAGAGAAAAGGACAGTTCCCCAGGAATAGGAGGGAAAGAAGGATGAGAGAGATAACCCAAAACTATTATTTTGAATTTTAAAATAACTATAGCACATAAAAAATATTTGTGTAACATTTTATATTTTGTGTCAATTTTTGAGAGTTTAAAAACGTATTACCACTCCCATTTACAATTAGATAATATACACAGAATTGTTAAAGTAAGTTACATTAAGGAGAAGACTGTTTAAATATTTTTAAACCCGTCTTTTCTAAGAGTAATAACTTTTTTCTACTACTTTTTCTATTCATTCTAAGTTAAGTTTTCCTAAAACAAAAGTGAACTTAATAAAAGACTGCTTATGAGCAGAAATGTGCGTGAATACAACATAACTTCACAATTTAATATTTTTTTCAAAATTCTTTAATAAAAGAGTTAACCGTCAAAAGAATTAACGATTCTGTTAAGTTGTTTATTACTTTGTTTAGAAACCAAAGATAAAAAAATAGGATCTTGAGGGGGAAATATTTTAAAAATACAAATGGGATGCATACATTTTAAAATCAGACAGGCATAGAAAATAACGAGGTCAAAAGACGCATTTACAAGAGAAGAAATAATGACTCTAGCTCGATAAAAATAATCAATTCATTGCGTGAGTTCCCATGCACAAGAAAAGCAAAAGATTGCGATACACAACATTAATAGGTAGACTATCAAACTCTTCTGCATAAAGTGGGATCGATACATTCCAAGCACTCAGTTCCAGAAATCCATCCCATTTGATGAAAAAAGAAGCGGCACGATCTGGAACAAATTTTCACTCAGTAATTGACATTCTATTAAGCGGAGGGGAAACGATTCTATTTCTACGTTTAAGAGTTCTTAGATGTAATAACCTAAGGAACCCCAGAGTGTCAGTGTATGGGGAATACTTTTTCGTGCCGAAATTCAACTTCTCTAATAGCTGCTTCACGCTTCTACTACCAAATGCCGCCGAGAAGCTGATATTTTTTCTAAGGAGGAAAGCTCATGCGCAGTTTAAAAGTTAGTCTTATGAAATTTTGTGTTATTGCCTCTTCAGTTATCAACTGTGTAATTACGTTTATTGGTTGAATAAACTTTATGCTGTGTATAAAGGTTGAGTGACTTCTTAATGTGTCATTTACACTATGTTCCTTCAAATTCTTTACAATAGGATAGAGAATTTTTTAAATCATATTTTTTATTAAGTTATTAAAAAGTTATTCAGTTATTGTTATTTGTTTTGTGTAAGTTTAAAAGTTTATATCTAAAAGATATATAATTTCTTACTAAACCCTTATTACATGAAGCGATTTCTTAATTATTCTAACAAAAATGTCCCTTTTTGGTTAAAATTTATATGTATTATGATTCAATCAGTTTATTCCTTTATTTATGAGAAGCAAGAAAATAATATTAAAAGAAATAAAGTAAAATTATAAAAATTTGTAATAGATTATCTTATTCAGTTAGTTCATTAACTCATGCGGAAAATAAAAATAATTATAACGTAGATAATTATGATGATAAGGGAAGCATTATGTTTTATGCATTATGTGATAATGTTATTTGTGATTTACTTTTTTTAACAGTTTTCTTCATTCTATTCTGTTAACTAGTAGTTTTTCTGTGTTCATTATTTATAAAATATTATTCTTTAAATATAGGGATACCTCAAATATAGGGACATAGTATTTGTCTTGTCACAATATTATTCTATCAAAATTTGAATGGTAAAAACAATCCAGAATAACAAAGTCCAGAAAATTGTTCTATTTTAATTCCTGATACTTACAATTTTATTCGCCAAGCATAGTAAACTCTTCACTCATCCTCAATTGTACCCATCGGCCTCTCACTCATTTGAATTTGTGTTAGTAGGCATTAAAACTTTTTTTAAGTACCAGCAAATTTGTAGGGAATCAATGCGCCATTATAATCACTGCCACCATTAAGTGCTGCAGCGTCAACTGCCATTCAATGCCCAAGAAGATGAGATAATCCGACAGCAACACAAAGACTGCGTTTCTTCACCATCCAACCAGCCCCAACTCCCCGCAAAGTTAGTTTCATTATTTGCATATCTCTCTTAACTAACAGACGGGGAATGCACGAGGAAAAAAACAAAGAAAACGAGTTCTCCCAGTTGATTAGGGGGTAATGAATAAGTCATTTCCCTCCCTTAGAACAAAGTTTGGCCGCACTTCAGCATTTAAATGGATTGCGGCTTGAATCTATTACGCGACTCCTGACGTTGATGAAGCGAAAGGGATAGATGGGACCGCGATAAAAATGTTCGGAAAAACCGACATTTTGTTCTTGTGGAAGACCCCTCTCCTTTGTTTTCGGGGGACTGTGACGTCTCAGAAATAGATGTGATGGATAGCTGTCTGCGCTGCATAATTAGGAATGGAAAAGATGATCCTGTGCGTTATGCTTTCCCCTGATCCGTGGCTGATTGATCTAGGTGACAATACCTGCGAGTGCTTCTTTGTCTTTGGAAAGGACAGGTTGCTACCTAACTATTTCTGTGAAGATGTAAGAGTAGAGCTGGGGTGTACGATAGTGTTTGTTAGATCGGCAGTCTGGTGATTCATTAGGAGAATTACATTAAATGTAAAGGTGTCTTGAGAGCTCGTTTTTCATTCTGGTGAAAAAAGAGGTGCTTATTTTTCTTGGCGAGTTGCCTTCCATGTGAGCATCAGTCTTTTGGAATCGATGCATGAAAAGTTACGCACTTCATTTTTGCTCGTGACAGTTGTATATTTTAATTTTAATTTATTATTATCTAGTTCTTATTGATTGGATGAAGACATTTGCTGACTATTTACAGTCGCTTCGTCTTCTTTTTTATTATCTAGTAAGGAGGTATAAGCAGGTACTAGGAGTTTCTTAAACAACAGCCAGCAAAGTTCTGAATTTGGTCAAAGATTTGAATTTCAGATGTTGGAGTACACATCTTTTAGAAAAGAATTAAAACTCCTTAGCTTTTGGAAATGATCTCTTCTGAGGTGGTGGTTTGTGATTAATGCTTTTCAAAAACGCTTGTGTATTGAATTATGTTGCTTAGTTAATAAAATAACTTGAAGAACGAAGTTCATTTTTAAAATGAAGTTCTGCTATGTTTAAAAAACGGACATCTAGAAAACACAGAAATGATACAAGAGGGAAAATAACTCTACTTATTCCAAAGTAACTGTGACTTTTTGTTAGAACCTCTACTCGACACAAGAAAGGGAATAAACTATGAAGTGTTTTTTTATTTTTTAGTTAAAAAATTACATCCATTTGCAGATAAAGCATCTCAGGCGAATTCAACTAAATTTTACTTTACATGAGTCTTTACATCCTGCTCTAAACGTAAGACTACCATAAAAAATATTAAAATTAGTTACGGAACAAGACGAGGTATGCCCAGTCACTAGTTCATAAGGACATCCCAACGAACATATCACCTGAAATAGATAATTTAAAACCCCTACAACAATACGCTTCTTCGCCTTCAACCATCAAATTCCCATTCAGTTCCATCGTTCAGCATCACCTAACCTTTCCTACACTGTAAAAAAAGAACGTCTTTTAACGTATTATTTTCCGTGAATTTCTCATGGATTAATTCCGTAAACTACAAAACGGAATTTTCATCGTGAAGTTTCCGTTTTTTAATTTTCCTCTCCTCACGCATGCGTATTGTACTATTTCTCTACTAGTTTTGGTGAGACTCAAATATAGTTGTAAATAAGTAATGGAAGTTTGTGCAAGCGTCTTCAGGCGAAACGAACCTTCAGCAAATTTATTATGGGTAAGTAAGTTAAACATATTGTTTTTTTTGTATTATTGGTAGTAAACGTTACCATGCTTTAAAATAGAAATATTCTGATATACTATTTTTAAACAGATATTTAACATCGTACGATCGCTTTCTTCACCACGTAGCTGAAGTCTTAAAATATTGCATACCTAACTAGTCTT
The DNA here is from genome assembly GCA_024610705.1 of Tetragnatha versicolor. NCBI lineage: Eukaryota > Metazoa > Arthropoda > Arachnida > Araneae > Tetragnathidae > Tetragnatha > Tetragnatha versicolor. The sequence goes on along the minus strand of JANDEH010000001.1, from coordinate 34,301,891 downwards.
ATTAGATCGCAAAAATGTGATCTAAATAGTTGTGATAACTTGTAATTTTTGATTAGACTTGTATTACTGTGATCGGTAGTGTAAATTATTTAAAAGAATCGTCTATTTGGATTTTACGGATTGTTTGTCATTTTTTTTCTCAAAATTATAATCAGGAATATACTGAATCACAATAATATTAGTATATTAGATCGCAAAAATATGTTCTAAATAGTTGTGATTATAACTTGTAACGGAAAGTTCCACTCCAATGACGAAAAGAAATTAAACGAACGTTCTCTAAAATAACGGAAGGTTTCCCTCCTTTGACAGAAAAATACAAAACGGACATTCCCTCAAATGACGGAAAAAGAAAATACGGATACCTTCTCAAATGATGAAAATAATCCGCGGGAAATTTCCGTTTATTGAAGAAAGATTTTTTTACAGTGTACAAACTGCAATTTGCACCCGACCCCTCACTCTGTTAATAGGTAGGGGCGGCTAATAAGCAGAGGTGCTGAAATAAGGGATGATGTAGGGGCGGTCATTTGTCGTGGGGCAGCGTGACCCGGGATCGGGACCTCCCGGGCGGGACCGCTGGGTGGGCCTGCCCGGCGGCCCCTTTAATCCGCGGCTATTCAAGAAGAAGCCCTGAAATATTGGACAAGCACTCACTGGGCCGTAAAGCCTAATTGCCAAATATTACGATTTCAGGGTTCCGGGGATTCTGTACGTAGTAAACCCAGGCCGTATTTCGCGGACGCTATTAGGGGTAATTGTTGATGAGGACTGAATTGTCTTGGACGAATTCGGAGGATTTGTTATGTAAATATTTTAATGTTGTTGTTATGAAAATAGTTTATGGGTGGAAGAAAAATATCTGTTGATTGAAAAGCGTTAATCTTCGATGGGTTTGTGAAGATTTGTTTTTGATCCAGTGTAGACTGGGTGTTAAGAGTTGTGAATGTATTTGTATATTCTATCCCGAATGTATGGCCTGGAATTGTGAACTATAAGCTAATAAGAAAGATAACTTGTATCAACAGAAAAAAGATTAAAATCACAAGGAAAACCAATCGATTAAAAGAAGAAAACAAAATTTATAAATAAAATGAAAATTATTTAATTAAACGCATTGTTTTATTCACCAAACACTTTTCAAAATGTAATTTAGAGTAAAATTTAAGAACTTATCTTGGTCTGACCAAAATACTTAGAACTTTTTTTACTACTTTCGCGTTATTAAAGTATTTTACTGAATGAAAGTATCATGTAAAAAGCACTCTGAAAAGTATAAAGTATAAAAAACCTATATTCATTCAATGTAGGGGTAAAACAATTGGCTGAACAAGATCCTACCCCACTAAAAAAATTCTGCAGTTTTTCTATAAAAAAATCTGCAGACCATCTGCAGTTATTTGGCCCCTTCATTCTGAAGAAAATCTTTAGATAACGTTCTTAAGAAAATCTTTAGATTATGGTTTCTAAAGAATTTCTTCAGAAAGAAGGGCCCAAATATAACTGCAGATAGTCTGCAGATTTTTTTTCTGAAGAAAATCTTAAGATTACTTAATGTTAAGCCTAAGGCCTAAGCCTACTTCCCCCATGCAACCATCTAACATATATGCTTGCACTTTGCAGTAGTCTTGCATCTTTGAACAAATGAAATTTTAAACCACAATATAAATAAAGGACATTCGGTAAATTAAATCATACCATATTGTTAGGTAGTCCCACAATTATCAGGAAAATTCATAATTCCAATCAGCATTCATTCAGGCACGCAACTAGTGTTGAAAACAAAACGTAAACATTGTTCTATCGATTCGATTCTGCAATCGATTCTCTAGGTTAGATTCGATTCGTTTGATCTCTGATATCGATTCGGTTCCCGAAGATTTGATTACCTAATTCTCGAGAAAGTAGTTTTCCCGCTATGAAATATTAACATCACAAATACGATCTTAAAGTGATTAAAATTTTAAATCCACAGTACAAATAAGAAAACTTTGATCGAGTTCTAGGAATCGATTCTTTTACGATTTAAATTCTTTTGAAATCGATTACAAGGCATTCGATATCAGTTTTTTTTTCATTCCGTACGTAAAATGATAAAATTTGTTAAAGTTTAATATATTTTGAAGACAATTTGAAGATTCTGCTCCATCTGAAAAATGTCTGCATTCCTTGTCTTCAAAATTTCTGAAGATACATCGTCTTTAAAACATCTGCAAATTGTCTGCAAAAATTCTGAAGACAATTTAAAGGTAAATCTATGTCTGCGAAATATCTGTTAGTTGTCTTCAAAAATTCTGAAGATAGTTTAAAGACAAAGCAAAATCTGCAAAATATCTTAAAATTTTTGTAGAATTTCTGTAAAAAGTGGCTTTTTCTGAAGAAAATCTTCAGATTATTTTTAGTGGGGTAAGAAACCCAAAGTATGAGAATTCATAAGTTTTGCATCTATCTATCTATGTCAAGAACCTGTGGAAGCAAAAATTATAGTAATCAGCAGATCATCACAATACTTAATATCGATAGTGTGATCGATCACTTCTACTTCCTTACAATACCTATTGGACAGGACAAACCCCTGTAAATGCTGTTTTGCTGCTAGAAGAGACTTGTGTAGGAAAAGCAAATATATGATTGATAGAGAGGAAATGATTTCTTCTTCATTTGCCTTTTTAAATTAATATTATTTTTAAGGAATAAAGTTTATTTGAACTTTAAGTCATGAAATACGTTTCATATTAATAATGGTTTTATTGAAAGTATGGAGTGTGAGCACAAAAGAGGGAAATTTATATTGATCTATCATTTAAAAGAATAAGGTTATATTTCGTGCGAAGTCAATAAATTTTAAACTGTTAATAGGAAATTGTAAATATTTAACAATTAGCATACATTAATTTAAAAAATTTATTCTGATTAAGGATCTTCCTTACATTTTTACCTTTTTAAAGATATGAAAGTTATCTAATGTTATAAGTCTCAATTTGTTATAGGAGATATTGAAGTTAGATATGTGTAGTTTATATGCTCTTATATTCGCAAAACTAATTAAAAAACGAGGTAAAAAGTAAAAAGGTTAGACTTAAAACTATTTCACCCATTCCTCTAAAATGTCAAATCAGTTTAATCAGTCTTCATATTCACATGCAAGTTAATTTTTACTATTCTTCAAATCCCTAGAAGTCTCACTCATAACACTCTTCTTTAAATATATATTTTACATCTACATAAACCTTCTCTAATACCCCGTTCGCACTGGCCTTTATTTTTGCCTCTGTTTTCGTTAGCACTTTGTTGTCATGGAAACACACTAATCAATTAATTCACTAGTCAATTAATAATCTTTTATGTATTTTTACTTGTATTTTTGGTGATTTTGTTCATTAGTTTTAAGTTGTATTGAGAAATTAAATTTTTAATTATTTTACAAATCATTCTGTTATTGTTTACACACAGTAAAGTGCTTATTTTCGCCCCTTGTCAGTGAAAACGCCGTTTTCAAAAGATGGAGCGATTTTGCCTGTTTCCATGACAACAAAGTGTTAACGAAAATAAAGGGTCTTTTTTCTGCCAGTGCGAACGAGCTATAACTTCACAAATACATTTTATTGCAACTAGTTAAAAATTCACCAAATAAAATAAAAAAACAATGATAAAGACAAAAAAACCCACCACAAACATCTATTCAAAATCGATTAATCCCAGGATAAGAATCAGGAAAACACATCCCAACTCCTTCTCCCCTCCCTCCCCCGACGGTATCTCCAGCCGCATCTCTGGAGTTCGTTCTGGCTCAACGGGAGAGAAAAAAAGCGTTCCCGACAGAAAGAAAAAGCGCGCTTCCCAAGCGAATGTCAACTTCAGAGATCCGAAAGGAGACACCCGCACCTCTTGCACAACAGATGTGAATGTGTTTACATCGTGTTGTACCCCCGATAAGCATCTATGGACCTTGCCTCTCTGATGTGTCTATGGGAGAGGCCCACCCTCTCGATAAAGGAAGTCTTCCGATCTGGGATTGATATGGGGTTGCGTAAAGTTTTGCTTTGGGTGCTGTGATAGAGAAGTTGGGCGTAAAATTGACGAATTTTTACATTACAAAGTGTTGTTTTCACTCGAAAAAAATGGCAGAAACATTTAATGATTTAGTTTAGCTGGAGTTTAGTTCGGCAGTTTTGAGTTTCTTTCTTTTTATATTTTTCTCTTTGTATCTCCCTATTTTTATCGTTTTCCCAAATTTATTATTTCCCTTAAAGTCGTATATTTTCCTTTGCTCTGTTTTTCATCCTTATTGAATTCTAGGGAAAGGGGTAAGAAGATCAAGGAATAAAGTTAGCTTTATAACAAAATCGCTAGTTTCCTAGTAAAAACTAACACGTCTTGAGAAAACACTTCAAACTATTTTGTGAATATAAATTGTTAAAATATTCACCATTAGGGGGTGGTAGGAAACCAAGCGAAACAAGAAGTAAGGGTTAAATATCAAGCTTGAGAAGTGTTATTTTTTACATACATAGAGTTTTTTGGGTGACCACTGACCAATCATTACTTTACTTTCATAAACTTACTTTTACATTTAAATTTTAAAATTAAGTTTTACCCTATTAGGTTAAACTTTATTTTTATACATGTACTTTCAAATTTAAATTTTTAAAGCATTGATTTATAAAATCTAAAATATTATCTATTAAGGATGCACTATGACTATCAGGTTACAGAAATAGATGTGATTAATTAACTTGAGTACCAATGTTTGGATCAAAGATCCAAAAAAAACGTCATTAAACTTATTCTGTAAAAACCAAACACATTACCACCCCAATAATAACTTAATCGTCAATTATCGTCCCCATATCATCAAATTACCCACGCACCATTCCTCACATACCCCAAAAAACACATCAAATCAATTAAAGGTAATCCGAAGCAGACGCACAACGCATCAGATTACCATTCACCCCCGCCCCGCATACCACATTAAAAACCCACTGCAGCAGCAACAAAGTTTCCGACAGCCACCAGGAAGAGATGCTGAGGAGAGAGCATCCCACGATGATGAGAAAGAGAGAAAAAAGAGAGAAAGTTTCTCCCTCTCTGGTAATCCATCTTTTCCCTCCCGAGTCCGACCAAATGTGGCAGCGACCCTTGACGAGCGGCTACAAATTGCGGAGGATCTGATGAAGCCGCTCTCTTTCCCTTTAGCGTGTCGCGTCAACTGTGGTGACACGGCGGTCACTAAACGATCTCAGGGACCCGCCTCCCCTCTAGCGGGTCCCCTTTTCATCCGAGGGGCCCCTCTCAGAGAGAAGTGAGAAATTGACAGCACATTGGATGTAGTTTTCTATTGAAGCAATTTTAAAACGATTCCAAAATAACTAATTTACTTCAAAAGGAAATTAATGCAGCCGAATTTCTTAGTATCCGTTTCCCTATCCCTATACCCTTTATTCTTTAACTTCCACTTGTTCATTTCCCTTAATTTTTCCACCATATGCTTTCTCCCTAATTTTTTTCTCCATATATTTCTTATCAATAATCTCTCTCTCTCTCTCTCTCTCTCTCTCTCTCTCTCTCTCTCTCTCTCTCTCTCTCTCTCTCTCTCTCTCTCTCTCTCTCTCTCTCTCGCTCGCTCGCTCGCTCGCAAAGCACCTAGGTACAAAACTGGAACCAAGACCGAGTAAAAGATATCTTAAAAATAGCAGTCATAATATATAATGTGATGTTTTCAATATTATTTTTATTTTTTGTGTTATAATTTAATTAATATAATTTACCAGTAGATTTTCATAGACTTCAGAATAAGCAATGTAACATTAAATGTTAAGAAAATTAAGATAAAAAAAGAAAGATAATTAAGGTTTTACTACATTTATATAAGGGTACGAGGAGTTTTCTTATTAAATGTGGTATTTATCATAATGATTATTTGAATATAACATCTTGACGATGAAGGCAGAACATAACTACATTCATAAAAAAGCTACTAAGTAAAACGCTCTTTTAAAATAAAACAGCAGCAAAAATACGATCTTTTATTCTGGTAGAAGAGGATATGTTTCCATCGTAAAGTCTCTCTTCCCTATCCATAAGACTTGAGTGAGCCTGACTTTTTCCACCACTCTCTCCATTCATGCCACTCAGGATAACCTCGAATGAGCCCTCTACTCACTTCTCCACATCGAGGGCCCCTCGACAAGTGGGAGGGGGTGTTTCCACAAGCATAATCTCCCCGATGATCCCAGCACGTCATATCTCCCGGCGATCTCAACATCGGCCACGCTTTTTATGATGCTGCGGCGAAATCGCAACAAGTAATTAGAAATGCGGGTGACGAATTATGTCTAAGCAGCTGTTCCCCAACGATCACATCTGAGCTGTCGTCTTCGATGGTACTTTGGCGGGATGACACGGGTCATGCGATACTCTCGGGTTAAGTACTGCGGCTTTCTCACACAGGCCGCTCGAATCGAATGGTTTTTGGAGCCAGATTGAGGTCAGACCTCTCCAGACCATCGGAGAGGTGGTCGTAATGCTATACCACTGTCATCTGTGCTGCTCATTAATATCCATTGACTGTGGTGTGGATGGAGGTCGGAGTTGTTGGAACGAATTCATAAAGCTAATGATGAACGAATGGTAAAATTACTTTCTTGTCTCGATAGAGATAAATTAAACGTTGAGGTAGAGCTTTTTTGTTTGCCGAAATTTAACTCTGAGTTGTTTGAAATTGTATGACTCATAGTGGATAAGAGCAATTACTTGAGCCTGACTTCAGAACGATTTGACCAATTTTCTCATTGATTTTTTTCCCAAGATTTTTGAAGGGGAGTTTCTTGTAATGCATTTGGATTTGGAACGAATAAAATTTAGTAAAACCGTCGTAAGTTTTTAGCTGTTCAAAAATTCGGGAAAACAACTTATTCTAAAGGTTTCATATTTTTTAGCTGGTTTAAAAAAAATATTTGAATAATCTGAACACATTCAGCTGTGATAAATTAGTACTAAATACAACTTTTTCCATCCCACACCTTTTTAACTGAAGACTTTAGCCATTTTAAATTTACTCTACCCTGCAAACCTTACAGGGTAGGGGAAACTTGAACAATAAAAACCAATAATTTCGAAGTCAACATTTCAATTCAAAGATATTTATTCACACAAAGGAATGTATTTTTTCTAGAGGTAAAAGAAGCGAAACTGTGTGTGTGTGTGTGTGGTTAGGGTGTCTCAAAAAAAACTTTTTTTCGAAAAACCTCGCTCCCCAGGGATTTTCCCATTCCATTTGATCCCAAAAGATAGTGGATGAAGTTTCAGCCCCCTAAGTTAACTCTAGGGGTTGCCTGTAGGGCTCCAAAGTTTGAAAAAAGTGGAAAAAATGACTAAATTTCAGAATTTTCAAAAATTTTATTTTATGAGTGAAACTGGATAAAAATGATTCAAATGTGTTACTTAGGACTTATTTAGAAGGGTTATATTTATTTATGTGTAATAATTGTACCCTATAGCCCCTGCAATTTAAAATTAAAACGTACTTACTTAGGGACGTTGCGCTCACCAAAGCTTATAATGCACTACCGGTGGACGAATTGAATTGAATCCGAATTTATTTGCAGGAACTCCCTCAAATGATGCCATTTGGTGCTATATTGATATTATAAACTGTAAAAGCTAGTGAAATAACAATAATGATGCCCTCCACTGAGCTTATAATATAAAAAGTGATTTTCTTCAAAATTGCTCATTTCCAGCTGATCAAACCCAAAATATGTACTAAAAAAGGGGTCTGTTGTACTTCTTTAGATACCAAACTTTGAAACCTTTATAGGGGCTTCATTTTTTATAAGTAGAAGTTAATTTTAAAACCAACAGATCGAAAATAATACGGATATCTCCAATACCAGAAGTTAAAATCGATTTTCTTTTTTTAAATTTAGGAAAATAGTTTAATACGTGTGAATCTAGGTTGAAATGTTAAGAAAGAAGTTTTATAATAAAACTTACCACTAATACGTTAAAAGGGAGTAATTTTCCTAACTTTAAAAAAAGAAAATCGATTTTAACTTCTGGTATTGGAGATATCCGAATTATTTTCGATCTGTAGGGTTTAAAATTAACTTCTACTTATAAAAAATGAAGCCCCTATAAAGGTTTCAAAGTTTGGTATCTAAAAAAGTACAACAGACCCCTTTTTTAGTACATATTTTGGGTTTGATCAGCTGGAAATGAGCAATTTTGAAGAAAATCACTTTTTATATTATAAGCTCAGTGGAGGGCATCATTATTGTTATTTCACTAGCTTTTACAGTTTATAATATCAATTTAGCACCAAATGGCATCATTTGAGGGAGTTCCTGCAAATATATTCGGATTCAATTCAATTCGTCCACCGGTAGTGCATTATAAGCTTTGGTGAGCGCAACGTCCCTAAGTAGTACGTTTTAATTTTAAATTGCAGGGGCTATAGGGTACAATTATTACACATAAATAAATATAACCCTTCTAAATAAGTCCTAAGTAACACATTTGAACCATTTTTATCCAGTTTCACTCATAAAATAAATTTTTTGAAAATTCTGAAATTTAGTCATTTTTTCCACTTTTTTCAAACTTTGGAGCCCTACAGGCAACCCCTAGAGTTAACTTAGGGGGGCTGAAACTTCATCCACTATCTTTTGGGATCAAATGGAATGGGAAAAGCCCTGGGGAGCGAGGTTTTTCGAAAAAATGTTTTTTTTGAGACACCCTAGTGTGTGGTAAGCTAATAAAAAACCATTAATATTGTGTTTCAAATGAAAATTAACTTAAATAACTTGGAAGAGTGTTTTAGATAAAAAGAACCGCGTAAAGTTAGTGATGGAGCCAAAATTATGGAATAGGGTCATGAAATTTTGTGATATAATAAATTTGGGTAATCAGTTTTAAACGTATGAATGCAGTCTTTACAGTGTACTTACTCAATAAAAACTTCCCCCAAAAAAGTTTTTTCTTCCATCCTTTTAATAAACTTAAACTGTTAAGATAGAGTATCGAAAAAATTATTTCCACCGTGTAAAAAAGGTGACCTAAGGCATATTTTGTGTTAGTGTATCGCTTTTTCAAACAAAAATTCTACAAAAAATAGACATCCTTTCACCAAAGAAATATAAGCATTCAAAAAAACAACAAACGAATAACAAAAAAACATGAATATAAAATCCAAAATCTCTCCATCACACAAACCAAAAGAAAAACTCGCCAACCACACAAACTCACGCCATAACACAATCTTAACATAAAAAGAACCCTCCAGAAACCACACGCACTCCCACCACCAGTGACTCTCCCAGCAAGTTGGTCCAGGCCGCGTGACCGCCATCGCGCTATTAATCGTCGGCGGCGATTATTCTAATTAAATAACGGCGACCGCCATCTTTTCGGACGCCGCTCACGTACGCCACGGGACGGTTTATGGCGAGCGCTCACTCGTAAATTCTATTGGTCGAGCCGCCTTAATGAGGGGCGGGCATTTAATTCAGGGGGACCGCCATTTTAGATCGAGAGGCCTATTTGGATGGAAATACGTGATTTGCGGAGAAGTGCGGAAAGGGCTTTGGGTTCTATTTTTATTTAGGTTTGCAACAATGTAGTTGAGAAAGGAAGGAAAAATTAATTATCACAGTTATTTACAGATAATTTTTTCGTCTCTGGTAAATTCCCTTCCTTTTTATTCCTCCCACGTACTAACGATTTGTTGTCACGTCATGAAAAGAGTAACCAATATAACTCCTCGGTTCATTCTTTGGAAAACTGGCACAATACATTCTTTTATTCTTCATACCCTCCAGCTTGTTTAAGGTTCTTTGAGTGGAAGTTTTAATATGACATTCAATCATCTGGCATTCACAGGTAAAGGAACCATTTTTAACTATTTATTTTACTTTCAATTAAAACTATCGCAAAAAATTAGTATGGAATTTAGTATGGATGTATCACTGCTCCACACATTCTTTCACTCTTTTTTACTACACAATTTAAAAATTAAGGTAAAAATCCAATACGTATATAATCTAGAATCAAAATTTATTCACAACATCTAAACGAGTGGCCAATGGCAAAAAATACGCTTGTAAATATGAATAAATATTTTAGAGAACAAAATAAGGACATAAATTTAAAAAAAAAACATTGGAAAAATAATCAAACTGATTTAAAGCATAAACTGGGATACCAATTTCTTGAAAGGGGACATGAAAACACAAATTGTGGGATTTTAAAAACCTGCAACAGATCCTTTACGATGTGCAACATTTAAAAAGGCCTAATTATAGGTATTCAAACTATCCGTCGATGTATAATTTTTTCAATTGGAACAATTGCTTCTTAATATAGGGTATCCCAAAAAAGACTAAAAAATTTTAAAAATCATTAACTAATAACTCGAAAACTGAAAAAGATTAAAAAAATACGCGGTTTATTGCATCCTACTCCCAAGAGTAGTATGCAACAAACAGCGTATTTGTATCTCTTTTTAGTTTTCGAGTTATTGATTTTTGAAATGTGTCAGTCTTTTTCGGGACACCTTGTACCTTCTCCATCATGTCCCTGCAAAAGTAACTCTAAAAATATCAAACACTCCCACAGTCAACGCAAGTTAAAACATCCCAAAACCATCACGGAACTAGTGAGGGTAGTAGAACAATACAAAGGGTAATCAACCTGACACTTTAAAACCACCTCGACTTTCGCAAAGAGAGAGTCACAACAACCTCCGCAGCGTCACCGATGGGGTCGGCATAGCTCCGTAATTAGCGACGCAGGTATGCGTGCGGCGGGCCCCACTGCTGGCTGGAGCCTCGCGGTTATGCCCTACTAATTGGATAATAAAATTCCGCGCTGCGCAGAGCAGACTTCGCCGTCGGAGGTGCACGCACGATTCGATAAATCTCCGGCGATCGGGAAAAAAAATCGCCGCTACCAGCCGCTTTTTGCTGTTTTGCTCAGGGTCGTAGGAGAAGAAGGGGATTGAGAGCGTATGAGACCTTGCTGCATCCGCGGCCTAGGTCTTTTTTCCCTTATTGGTGGACTGGAATAGTGTATAGAGAAAAATAGTTAAGTGCTTTTACAGTGTTTAACCTCCCACTAATTTTGAAAAGAGTGAGAATGGTAGTGTGAAAAAACTTGTGAGGAAGAAAAAACATAGAGAAAGAGATAAGAAAAAGAGAGGTAGAGAGATAGAGTGAGAGTATAAGAGGAAAAGGTAGAGATAATGTGAAAGAATAAGAAAAAGAAACGACTTTCTCATTCCCTTTTTTTCCCTTTCTTTTATCTCATTATTTTTTCGATCCTCTATCATTCTCCTTTTCTTGGCTCACCCATACTCATCGTCTTATTCTCTCTTTCTAATAGATTTCTTTAGTTCCGTTTCTTATCCTTCTTTTCTCTCTTCCTTCCGAAGTTAGGTGCAGGAGGTTTAGAGTGCAGCAAGCAAAAACAATATCTGCATTAATGGACACAATAATATATCTAGTGCCCTATATAGCGAATGCTTAGAGAAACCTTAGGACTGAATAGGATATCCAGAAGATATATTTCCCAACTAAATAAACGCTGCAGGGATATCCGAATGGTTAACAGATGGAGTTTGTTATTAGTGAACTAATATTTTGTGAACAATGAAGTTAAAGAAGGATTTCATTATTATTTAACGATAAATTCCAGATTTCAGTTTGTTCAAGCGTCACCCTATAATTCCCTGTTTATCTTTAAGGCTGTCACCGAATAAATCCGATCTCGGTTAGTTGAGAATCTACTGTATAAAATTTCTATTATCTCACCCTATCCCCACAACAATGTCTAAACCTCCGAAATTCTTCCATCAACGTCATCCCCCAAGTTTCAAATCTTAACACCCCTCTCTTATAGCTGACCAACAGTGTCACCTCCAATTCTCCCTCTACCGCCATCCGAACTCTACGATCCTCGCCAACACATCCTGGTTCGGAGCCTACCCGAAGAAAGCGGCCGCTCAAGCCGACTCTCTTTCGGTCACTTCGGGTTTAAACGACACAGATACGAATTGGCTGAAAAGAGGCGTTGAAAGCTGCTTGGCCGATGATTAAAGGCCGAAAGTGATCCAGATGGGCGGGGAAGAATGTGAATCATTAGGGTGGTTACAAAAAATCAACTTTCGAAATTCTTAGGTCTTACCTCCCTAAAATGTGCCAATAGGCTAAAAAATGAGATTGGCCAAGTTTCAGCTCAATCCGATAATATTAACCCGTGCCTCATCGAGGTCAAAGTTCAGAAAAACAGCGATTTTTAACAAAAAATCGTAGTTTTCACCCCATAAAACTGGAACCGTTTATCCCAGAAATCTGGTTAGGGTGTCATTTGATAGGGAATTTCCTGCTCTTTAATTCTAAAGTTACGGAATTTTATTTGTTAAAACGGATGGGGCGCTATTTAGCATTTTCATAGTGAAGGTCCGTGAAAAAACGACTTGATAGCTAGAAACCTAGAATATTACAATGTCACAAAAAACCTTATCCTCCGGGTTTTTTCTATTACTTTAGGTCCCAATAGATAGTAAATCAGTTTTTAAACCCCCTAAGTGAATTCTAGGGTATAATTTCAAACCCCCTAGTGTTTGAAAAAAAGGAAAAAAATATATATTTTTTAAACAAGCATTTTGGGACTGATAATGTGATAAAGTTGGTCCAAATACATTATTAAGAGCTTAATTAGATAGAATACCGATGGTATAGGGCCTTAACCTTTCCCTATAACCCCTATAATCTAAGCGAAAGAAGCGCGACTGCGAGGTTTTGCTAAACAAAGGCTTTATACCCATTAAAGTGATAAACAGAGCTAAATTACAAATTTTTCCCAAAAACCTCTAGAGAGATGTCATTTGGTGTCAGAAATGATGTTTGAGATTATATATGTGGGTAAAATTATAATAATAGCATCCTTCCGACTCTAAATGTTAAAAAATCCTATTTCTACCAAAGTTACATGTTTTCAGCTATAAGTGATATTTGAAAAATGTATAAATTGATTTATTTTAATGTACCTCGAAATTCATTTGCCTATCATTCAAGGAAAACTTCTTTCTTAAAAAGTATAATAATGTTTCATTATATGTTTGATCTATAATCTATAATTTCTTAATATTTTGTTGTTTAATGGTCAATTTTTTTTACACCTGTGTGAAAGGAGACAAATATCATGTAAGAAAATGAAATATTAAAAAACATTTTCAATTTCACAGTTAATGTTTCTATGCTTTTCATAATTAACTTTTCTAAGAAACCATAAACAAGATTTCTCGGAAAAATACTGAGACACTCCAACATTATATTCTCTGAAGTTTTCACTGGATTTTTTATAAGGACAACCAAGTTACTGTCCTAAACCTTAAGATAGATAAACTCAATTAAAGAAAATCATGATAATTATCCAAAAACTTTTTAGACTATTTTAAAAAAATTACTTGGTAAAATTTTCGTTTTTCTCACCACGTGCAATACACAGAAAGAAAATTTTTGAAATCATTTGCTATAGCATACCTTTCAAAAAAGTTTATTTTCTTTGAATGATAGGCAAATGAATATTGTTGTATTTTAAAATAAATAAATTTACACATTTTTCTAAGATCACTTTTAGCTGAAAACATGTAACTTTGGTAGAAATAGTATTTATTTATTATTTAGAGACGGAAGGACGCTATTATTATAATTTTACCCACATACATAATCTCAAGCATCATTTCTGACACCGAATGGCATCTCTCTAGAGGTTTTTGGGAAAAATTTGTAATTTAGCTCTGTTTATCACTTTAATGGGTATTAAAGCCTTTGTTAAGCAAAACCTCGCAGTTGCGCTTATTTCGCTTAGATAATAGGGGTTATAGGGAAAGGTTAAGGCCCTATACCATCGGTATTCCATCTAATTAAGCTCTTAATAATGTATTTGGACCACCTTTATCACATTATCAGTCCCAAAATGCGTATTTAAAAATATATATATTTTTCCTTTTTTTCAAACACTAGGGGGTTTGAAATTATACCCTAGAATTCACTTAAGGGATTTAAAAACTGATTTACTATCTATTGGGACCAAAAGTAATCGAAAAAGCCCGGAGGATCAAGTTTTTTGTCATATTGTAATGTTCTAGGTTCCTAGCAATCAAGTCGCTTTTTCACGGACCTTCACTATGAAAATGCTAAATAGCGCCCCATCCGTTTTAGCAAAAAAAATTCCGTAACTTCAGAGTTTAAGTGTATGAAATTCCCTATCAAATGACACCATAACCAGGTTACTGGGATAAATGGTTCCAGTTTTATGGGGTGAAAACTACGATTTTTTGTTAAAAATCGCTGTTTTTCTGAACTTTGACCTCGATGAGGCACGGGTTAATATTATCGGATTGAGCTGAAACTTGGCCAATCTCATTTTTTAGCCTATTGGCATATTTTAGGGGGGTAAGACCTAAAAGAAGTTGAAAAAAAAATTTCCCCATGTAACTTGTGACCACCCTAGTGAATCATGCTTATTTAACGCCTGTCCCTGTAATTCGACGCGTTTTTTGCGCCGTTTTTTAGGTGGATGTAGAAACTGGAGATTAACGAAAAACGCCTTCTTTTTCAAGACGGTGTCGTCTAAACGGCAAGCCAGCTACCTGGTTTTCGAAAAGGGTTCCAAAAAGAGCCGAAAGTTTCGTATTGTTGGTGGTTTTTTAACATGCTATTACGGTAAATATAAAGCAATGGAGATTTATAAGAATCTTTTCTTCTTTATATCTTATTTACTATGTACGTTGGAGGAGAAACATCAACGGTGACACTTTTAATACATTGTAAAGTACACTAAAACCATTATTGTGAAACAATTAGTAAATATTTTTTAAAATTAGTGTTTTTATAACTTTTAACCATTATTAGATAAAACGAGAATAACTAAATAATAGAAAAAATACAATTTCAATAAAAAAATAAGCTTTTAATGATCGTACGTATTAAAATTTATCAATTTCAGACAAAGAAAAATTTGAAATAACTTCAATTTATAATTTTGAAGAATTAAATGCATTAAAAATAGTAAATACAATAATGTTCATAAAGAATACACAACGTGTTTTACTTATCTGCATTGAGTTTTTCATATAACCTTTAAAACATTACTACCCAAAAATATAATGCTTTGCTTTCAGAGAGGATAATCCTTTACCTTAACCTTTTTTCTACCAAAAGTATTTGCTTAACTTAAAATCGATACCCACATATTAACAACTCTCAGTTTATTTATGTATATGTTACGGGCAAGGTGATTAGTTGGGCATTATTAATAATGCCCGGGCAATGTGATAAACTCAACGAAATTTATGAATGAAATTTATCACTTTGCCCGCTTCCACTCTAGGCATTATTAATACTTCGCCCGTAACATATACAAATTTTCAGTATAAAAATCTTATTTCGTTGCATGAGTCTCCCTGCATTACAACTTTTTTTTACATTAAACTATAAATATCCCCCGGAAAAAATCTTTTCACCTCATGAAAAAACAATAGACGAAGCGACAAGATAATCCCTCCTGCCTCGCCTCAAACGCCAACTCACAATCCCAAAAAGACCACAATCAAATCCTCTCCCACATTTAACCCCACAAATATCCACCACCACAACGAGGCCCCACCACCCCGTATCACATTTCCCATCCAGACCCACCCTTCCCCTGAAACAGATGCAATCACTCCACCCTGTGCGACACTGAGCAGGACATAAAAACGACGAATTCTGGACGAAACGCAGATGATGAGGTCCCTTATAGGAGAGGCCCATCACAAGTGGCCGTCGAAAACCCTGCGCCGTCGTGATCACCGCATGTCCGCTCACTCATCGTGACATCGCGCGGAGTGGCGGAACCCTTTGAGGTTTGAGGGCGTTTTTGCGTGGATTTTGAGGGTTTTATGTGTGAGGAGAGGGCCGTATATGTGCATTTTTATGAGAGATGTTTTCCGCGAAATGGGGAGATTTTTTATGTATGTGGTTGGTTGTAAGAGTGATTGTGTCGTGATTCGTGATATAAAGTTTGAGTAATATTGAGAGAGCATTAGTATGGTACGAAGAAAAATGGAATTAGTTAACCCATTAACGCCCAAACTATTATTTTTTTGGGTGATTTGAATAAAAATCAGGAATCTGGTGTATTTTGCCTTTAATATGAATATTATGAACAAATTTTGTGAAAACAGTCATTAGTTTCGTTAAAATATGCTGATCTAAAAATAGATCACTGGGCGTTCGGAGGATATTTTTTGTCACAGAGCTAAGTAATAGTAGAACCTCAAAAAATCATAAAAATATAAAATAAATATACCTATTAGTATTTTTCTTTAAAAAATGCATATTTATTTATAAATCTGAGAAAAAATAATTAAATAATTATAAAATTAAATAATTTACCCAAGATTTATTATATGAATAGCCTATGTTGAAAGTAATAATTGGTGAAAAAGTGGGAATTGAACCAAGAACTTTAAATTTATATGTATATTATAGAAATAATATTTCATAATATTGTGTATTTAAGTTAAATAAAATGCATTAGGTGATTTTTTTGTAAATTTTATGGATTAGTTTTATTATAAAATAATGATATTCATGAAATAAAATGTAACTTATTTGGCAACATAAAAATTGCTGCGTGTTGAAGCTTTTTTCCGGCCTATTCTAATTAACTATACTTTTCCAATCAACTTACTATTCTGCCATAACGTCAATTTTAAGGTTGTAAAAGCTGTTTTAGGGCGAATTAAAAAAAATTATTACAATTTTCAATTTAAGATTTTTACTTCTCCTCAAAAACTTTTAATTGTCTATTAATTTTACCTATAATGTATTTCAAAACAAAATGCCTACATGGACTTAAGTTGTATCAACAAATTAATCTGAATAAACTTGAGTAAATAATACTATTTGCAATCTTTTGATTTACTAAATAATCAATCAAGAAGGTCTACCTTTCATTCGTCCACCAGAAAAATTATAAAATTTAATTAACAATAATATAATGATCAATTTCTGAAGAAAATCTGTATTTGTGTCCATCCTGAATATTACTGAGTATTCTCCTGTTCATTTTTTACAGTTTATAGTCGAAAAATCTGAATAATCATATTGTAAGCATCACATGAAAAATTAACACCCGAACGCCCAGTGATCTATTTTTAGATCAGCAATATTGGGTCGTAATTTTTCACTAAATAAATTAGTTCTTACAAAAATCTGCATTGTATCCTCATAGCTACATCTATAAAGATAAAATAAAATCTGAAAAGGATTCAATTTGTGGTATATTTTTATAGATTTCTCGTAAAACATGAACAAAGATGAAAAAATTGCAAAATGAAACTCCAAGGCAAAGTTTTGCCCATCACTGTAACAAAATAAATGTTGCAAACGAAAAAAACACATTAGATTATTCTTAAGGAAGGCTTTCTCTTGCCATATGAGCAGTTTTGTTTTTGTGGGGTAAATTTAAGGTAATTTAAAAGACCATTTCTGACACTATGTTTAGCGATCTAAAAATAGATCAATGGGCGTTAATGGGTTAAGTCGTAATTGGCACTTAAGAAATAAAGCGGATCATTTTTAGATTTTAAAAGGTAGTTTGAATGGAACAAACACAAATAAAGAAACGCTTACTTCTAACACACTTTTTATATGATTTTATGAACTGAAGATAAAACGCAAACAAAAAGATTAAAAAATGCTTCTTTGTTTCCTAAAAACTTTTAAATGATTTTTAATACGCTTCTCATTTCACGGTTTGAAAAGTTGAAGGGAAACAGCCTTAATGATAAAAAAACAAAAAACTTGTGTCTTATAATCGATAAGAACTTAGATATCATTTTCTCATGTTTGCTCTGCCATCCTTTTTTTGTCTTCTCAAACCTTGTGCAATGTGAGTTTTCCTTCAATAATAATTTTTATTTTTTTCTCTATTTGTCTAACAAAACAAGACATATAATCAATCTAATGGTCTATTTCTGATTCCATCTGATAATCATCTGATTTCCCATTTTCGAATGGTTTTAAACTGTTTAGGGTTAATTTATTAGCCAAATTTAATATTAAGATTATTATTATTAATATATTTGATACTAAAAACGCAATCGAGTTCTAAGAGTATAACCGTTGGTTTTCTTAAAACATGCTCAAATTGAAATCATTGTTATTTTAAATGCAATTTATCCCCGAAATTTAAAGTTACAATAGATCTTTGATGCATAGTCACTATTTATGAATTAATTTCACTTAAATTATTACGTTTTTTAAATATATATTAAATGAAATAAGAATAATGTTTTTTTCATCATAAAAATTTTACATAAGTAAACTATATATTATTGAAATTGGTAGACTCTCTTATAATTGATATTCTTTTAAGTGATTTATTGCTATCAACAAACTAATTTTAAAACAACTAAACTGAATGAAAGGGAACATTGGGATGGTTAAATTTTAAATTGTTTTTTAAACTTAAGTAACGTATTAATTGATGCTGATCCTAAAATCTTAAAAATAACTTTTTATATGTCTATTGTATTATGAAATTTTTTCTTTAAAATTTTAAGTAAACTTCAAAATTAATACAAATTAAGGAAAACAAATATTGTTTACTGTGTTATTTCCACTTGAAAACTCTTCATTTTATTTCGCTAGAAGTTGTAATAACAAGAATAATAACTAATTTATATATTTTTTATTTATGATTTATAATTCACTTAACTTTGCTAATTATTATATTTTTTAAAGTAAAATATATTTCAAAGTTTTAAAAATATATTAACAACATAAAGTTAAAAATATATGTCAAATATTAACTTATTTATGTAATAAAAATCCATTCTTTGTTATTAGGTTTTACTGTAATTATATAATGTTGTTTTGGCTTTATTATTTCACTAGGATCAAATAATAAAAGAAAAACTTTTTAGCATCTTAATTTAAAATATATGTACTATTTATCTTAGAAATACATCAATAAATGCTTAGAAGATGTAAGAAGAGATAGATATTAAATCGTAGATGCATAAAAAATGAGTAGAAAACAAGTAGAATTACAGAAACATATAACGTATAAAATATTAGAAACGTATTCCCTGTTTTATATGGATATTTTTTTGTTTTAGTGCGACTAAAAATACAATAACATTTAAGAAACTTAATTTATGAAAAAACTGTTGTAATATCTTTTTACAACAAATATGAAGAATATATATCTGTGTCATTCATTGTTTTTTAAATCAATTATTTTACTTTTGTTTACTAAAAACGCTGTTGTAATAAGTTAATATCAACTAATATATATGGCTCATTTCGCATCAAATTTCTTACATAAATTTTAAATACGATATCAAAAATAAATGACATAACTGTAATTTTAAAAAATCAAGAACTCAAGCACCTAATAACTACAGGCAGTGTTATTCTTAGGATTTTTTTGGAGGAGTAAAAATACTCCTTGACTTTTTTAAGAGGCGTGAAATTCATTTATGAGGAGTGAAATACGGAAATAGCATAAACTATATATCGAGACAAATTTTTAAAATAACGTTGTAATGGACAAACTGAAATAGAAAAAATGAGGATGCTATTCTGGTTTTTAATAATTATAGCATCTGTTAATATAAGTAGAAAATATTAAACATTATAAATAAAATAATTAATTTTACATTAAACTTTATGAATGAAATATTTATTTAATATTACAAAAAAAATTTGAGTAGAAATTTTTTTTTCATTTCGGTGGGGAGCCATGCATTTTTTAAGCAGAACGTTTGTTAAAATTCAATGCGTGAAATACGCTCTCAGAAGCGTTAAAAATATCACTGACTACAGGATATTGGATTTAAGGATCAGCATCAATTAATACTTTATTTAAGTTTTAAAAACAATTTAAAATTTAGTCGTACAAATGATCCCTTTCATTTCAGTTTAGTTGTTTTAAAATTAGCTTGTTGATAACAATAAACCAATTAAAAGAACATAAATTAAAAGATTCTACTGATGTCAATTATGGGGAAAAAATTATGTAGTAACTTATGTAAAATCTTCATGATTAAAAAATTATTATTATTTCATTTAATCATTATTTATGTATTATTAGGGTGCTTGACAGTATAAAGACTTGTAGAAAACATAGCTTAATTTAATAGAATAATTTTAATTTTTTTAGTTTAAAAATATAAGACACATCTGTATGAAACTATTTTTACATTAATCTGGAAGTTTTTAAGATGGATGTCAATATAAAAATATCAATTAACATGATTAACCAAGAAAAACCCTCAACTTGGTATACAAAAACATAAAAAAACACTCCACCTAAGTTTACTTCCGACCCAAACAATCACACCACCTCCTCTCCCTACGTCATAACTCACTCAAAACAAACAGTTTGTCACCGAGGAAGTGACAAAAAGGAGCGAATCACCTCAATTTGTGAATCTCCCCCAAAGACCCACGTGATCGTAATTCAGCCCAGTATTACACAGGGATGACGTCAAAAATGAGAAATCTGGTGACAAGCGACACAAATCTTGAAGATGGTCCCGACCGCTCAAAGGAAGGGGGAGGGAGGGGGAGAGTCGGCATCGTTTAACTCTTCTTTTAGTCTGCTTCTTCCCTGTGGCTTGCATCACCAAGGAACCATCTTTTTTTTAATTTTGTTGTTCGTTCATTTTTCGAAGATGAGATCCTGTGGCCACCGAATACTTTTTAATTAAGCTCTGGGACGATTAATTATGTTTAATGTTGAAACCGGAGAGTGTAGACGGTTCGGGGGAGCTTGTAAATAAGTTCGGCCAACACTTTTGGTGTTGATTTAGTGTTGCTGGGAGGGTTATGGTTTTGACCAAATATGACTTGGTTGAAGAGGAGTTGGTGATTCTGGTTGCAATAAATGTGGCTGTTTAGATCGGATTTCACGAAAGCTGAATTTTTTAAAGGTTTTTCAAACGTTTTTTACTATAAGTACAATAAGAAAAACGCAATATTTCGTACATAGGTCAACGAGGTTGTAAAATAATAATATAAGTCACCGAGAATAATAATGATAATGATAATAATAATGATGATAATGATGATAATGATAATAATAATAATAATAATAATAATAATAATAATAATAATAATAATAATAATAATAATAATAATAATAATAATAATAATAATAATAATAATAATAATAATAATAATAATAATAATAATAATAATAATAATAATAATAATAATAATAATAATAATAATAATAATAATAATAATAATAAAAGTGCAAATAATAATACAATAAGTGATAATAATGATTGTAATAACTTTGGGGATATATTTATTAGTTGAGGCATAACTTTTTAGCTTTAGGCGCAAAAAATTTCATAAAAGAAATGTTTATCTTATGCAGTTTAATTAGATCTAGCAGTTTTTCTAGATATTTATATCTAGCAGAATGAAAAACACATATTACATTAAAGCCAATGACTGCTTTATTAATTCATTAATATAAAAAAACAGTACTTTTAAACTGAAAAAAATATACACTGTAGAAAGCTATTGTTCTGTTTTTCTTGATTAAAACTAATTCATCTTTAAATAAAGTTTTTAGTCTTTTAATAAGTTTAAGAAATTTTAACAAATTATTTTACCATTCATTAAATGAGTAGTTCTAGAGAATTTCTACATTTTTCATTAATGTTAAAACCTAAAAGATTTTACTATATCAAAAAAATCCCATAATATGAGATTATTTTGTGTGCAT
Organism: Tetragnatha versicolor; assembly: GCA_024610705.1. NCBI lineage: Eukaryota > Metazoa > Arthropoda > Arachnida > Araneae > Tetragnathidae > Tetragnatha > Tetragnatha versicolor. The sequence continues at coordinate 34,280,093 of JANDEH010000001.1, read as the reverse complement.
TGCAGAGTGATTAAAAAATTCTAGTTTTAACCCATTTAAATAAATCAGATTATAAAATAACCTATAAGGTAATAATAAATCATAGTTAGTGAATAAGTTTTCAAAGTTGTAAACGTGTGTATGTAAATGCAATATGGTTACAAACAGTAATGTAGTAGGGGCTTTGGAATTTAAGAACTCAATTCATTAGAAAAGTTAAAGTAAAACAAAAACTTCCGTGTAAAGTAAAATTAGTAATAAAACTAAAAGTTTAAATAAAAACTATTAAAATGGAATTTCGTAGTAAGTAGTTATAAAAGAGGTGTGATGTATTTTACACAAAACATTATTCTGAGATTATAGTGCATTAAAATGGTACATTAAAAGTTGGTTTATATTTTGAAGGAATTCATTTAAAACGAATCCTATCATTGAACAGTTATTTGCCCTCCCCCTTAAAACAAATATAATTTTTAAATCAATAATAATGAAGTATCTAATATTTTTATTAAAATTTAGCCAATTTCTTTTCAAATTTAAAAATTATCACAATACAAAGTACTTAAAAAGTAATGTTTTCCTATTTAAATTATTTAAATAAAATTCAATATTCCAAGCTGTTTTGTTACCCAATAATTTTGTATTCAGAACACCACATGAGCTTAAATAGTTATTCCACACGAATGTACCTATATTTATTGTCCCAAAAGATAACTATCGAGAAAACATAGTATACTAAACAATATTTCATTCCGTTCACACTGTTTTCTGCTGTCACTTATCACAAAACATGCTCCACACGTTTTTGCATCCTTTATTCCTATCACATATTTCAAGTCGAATGGTAAAAGCAGGTATTTCAAGCGATCAACAATCGAGAATACTTTGTTATTTTATGCACAAACAAGATTAAGGGCTCTTGAGTTTTACTATCGGTAAGCAGCAAGGGTAAGTTGTCCTGCTGAGAATATTCAAACATTTCCTCTTCAATGGTTATGAAACGATGAATGAATATTCAAATATTTGTACAAGATCGTTTAGTTCAAAACGAAACGCTTATTTTGACTTTAAAAATGGCAATAAGAGTTAAAATATTGATTGCTTTAAGTTTTAATACATTATTATTTAGATTGGTTAGAAGGAAAAATCTTTTTAGAGTCTAAGGTTTTAGCTTAATTTACATAATTGTTGAATCATAATAGGAAATGAAACTAATAACCGAGTTCCGGAAAAATAATCTAAAAAGCACATTTTCATTTACCCTAATCCAATATTTACCATTATTTTCCCAAGGGTTAGTACTAAAAACGTAATCACTGCACTCTTTTAAAAGAGGAAGGGAAACTTCACACATCGATTCTATACTAATTTTCCTCCCTTTCCGCAAATACAAATGTCTGTGACAGTATTTCTATTGCGTTTTACTTTTTTAGTTTATGGGATAAAATGATGCCATTAAACCAATAATATTCTTTAAAAGTTTCGTAAAAATATTCCAATTATTATTTCACGAAGATAATGCATTAGATAATACATATTTATTTTTTAAATTTTAATGTCGTTAATATTTTTAATTGAAAAATAATCATATATTTTATTCAGCTTTAGAAAAGTTGCTTTCCAACTAAAATAATACTAAAACCAACGATTTTTAGAAATATTTTGTAATTGTTTTGCATCAAAATAATATTTCGATACTTTTGTATGTGTTGATAAGGATCCTATTTGTAAGTAGCATGTTACTTTCATATTTAAGTAAAAACTATACCCTAAACATGTAAATTTTTATAGTTGTGTTTATTAAAAAGAATGCTATTCAAAAAGTTATAAAGTTAACTTTGGAAAATAGCTTACCATTTAAAACAGATAGAAGCTTAAAATAAGCTTGATTTGTGTATAACATATTTTCAGTCTTAGTTAATAAATAGTAGCTTTCCCCACATATGTTTTGTGAAATAAAAAATAAGGTTTTATTCACTCATACACTTTTCAATTACGCATTTCACAAGTTTTCAGTCGCTTAACTTATTGCTTCTCTCAAAGGAAGACATCTTGTCATTTTTCTTCCCTTAGCACTTCAATTTTTTTTTCAGTAGAAGTAATGTACATGATAAGATGGGTCTTTTTCCCCCTTAAAAATGAAAGCTTGGATGTTCATTTCCACTCCAAGGATGGAAAAAAATAAAATAAATCTAAGTTTAGAAAGATTCTAAGTCTCTTTTTTATAATGTCTGGGGAAGTAAAGACGATGAAGATGTTACACATGCATTAATTGCATTTATCGTCACAAAGAATCTAAAGGTAAAATTTCATATGATCTTTTTTCTAAGGCATACATTTGTTTTTTATGTTTCACTCAACATTGTTGTCATAGAATAGATGGTTTAAAAAGTAAAGTAAGGTAATTTTTTAATTAGAACTTTAATCGTAGATTAAACTAACTTTTTACGCTTTGAGAGTTATAATTTTTCCTTATTTTAAAAAGAAGCAGTGGTATGATGTCATTTGAAACCATTCAAAACAGCGAGAACATAATATTCTTATGAAATTAATGTAGTAGTAAAATTTTTAACATTATTAAGTTCAAGTTGTTTGGTATGATATAAAACCCATGGTTGGTAAAACGTTAATGTTATTATTGAAATCGCATTATTAGATAACACTTTTAAATAATTTAGCGAAATTTAAAAAGTGATGAAATAGAAGAGTAAATTATCATAACTGTCATAACTGTGTAATATCATAACTGTGTAATTTATTACAAAAGTATTAATTTTAAATGAACAAATATATCAATGATCATTTTTTCACATTTGGGTAAACTAATTTTTCATTTTGAATAACTCTGAAAAGACTTAAAACTGCTCTTTTTATCATATACTGCCAAACATAAAAAAACTTTTATGTAGCATATTTTTATTGAATATCTATAATGACAAAATAACTATAATAATTTCAAAATTTCTTAGGTGTTTTTAAAAAGCTAAATATAAAGGAATTTTATAAATCTAAAGTAAATATTAATATTTGTTTATTTATTAATATTTATATATTAATATTTGTTTGTAAATATAAACTGTAAAAATAGTTTTTCTTTAATAAAGGTTAAGTACTTTTGCTACAAGTACTATTGGTAAAATTTTATTGAATTCACATTCAAAATTTTATAACATTTCCCATATTCTGGTTACTTAAATTTTTTCTGATTCATTTATTATGAAAATGTTTCTTGCGTACAAAATCTGTGCAGCTTCATACTTTGTGTCAACCTAATCTCATACTGATGTTTCATTTAAACTTATTGTTATTAGAATTCAATATAATCATTCATAAAATGTAAGAATAAATTTTCAATCTCAATGCAATGAATCAGACATAGCTCTTATTACATATTATCATAACAATTTAAAAAAACAATGAAATGAAATGTTTGTCTTAAACATTATATCATTAAAAGTTTCATTAACTGTTTAATTTTAGATAGTTTCTTGTACTTTGATCAGTTTTGTTGTTCCTTCATTGCTTTATTTGTGTATGAATGGAGCAAGCAATATAACACATTAATTGATTCTACTATCTGAGAAGTTTTAAATTGAAAACACTTAATTGAAAGATTAAGTTGATAAATTAATTACCCTTTTTAAAACTCATATTGTAAAGAAAGGTTTGGTTTAGTATAGGAAAAAAAGGCGAAGATATACGTTCAATGCAGACATATTACCTCAGTACAAGCTCTAATCACGCAATATCAGACCGCAAAAATCTCATTTTTACATCAGCATCGGTAATCGAATGTCCAAGAGATAACGAAATAAATTTGTCAGCGACACATTGATTTGATTATTTTTCTCAAGTGCTGGTTTAAATTGGATAAAAAGAAAGAGCGGACGGGGTGTAGACGAATTGAGTAGTCAGCTTCTCGTTCGTTATTTGAAAGATAGCTGCATCATCTTTTAGCTTTGGTTTGGAAAAGATATGAGAAACCTCGAAAATAATAAAATGTAAAAATATAAAGGCTTTTTACATTTTTTCAATATTTAAAATTGTCATTAGGGGGATTTTTAATTGGCCTTTTGGTAGAATCGATTTTAAAGAAAATGTTATTAAAATAATGTGAAATAAAAAAATATGCGAGTTTACTAACTGCAAATTATTAGATAAAATAATCACAAACAAGCATTTCTTTTAAAATACTATAAGTATTTTTATTAAAATAGAATCAACAAAATGTAGCTAAGAAGCAATTTTCTATAAAAATGATTGAATTTATTTAAATTTGAATTTTTGATAAGAAAACAAATATAAACTTTTAATAGATAGATGTTTTTTAGTCTTTAATAACAAAATTTCTATATTAATTAATTAAAATACAATAAAATCTAATAAATCCTATAGCCATCTGTAGCAAATAATACATTATAACGCTAAACTTATCAAAATTAACTTAGTGATTGTAAATAAACATACAATTAATAAAGTATAAAAAATGGTTTTGTTCTAGAAACTATAATATCTAAAAAGGATAATTTTAATAGCATGGTTAGAAAAGTCAAATGTTCCTGCATCATTTTGTTCGAATGTTCCTTCATCATTCTCAACAGACATATTTAATAATTTTTTGGGATGAAAATTGGTAATTTGGAATATGTGAAATCATAAATGAAATGAAATTAGTATAAAATTGAAATGCTATTAAAAACTAAAAAATTATCTTCTTATAAATATTAATTTTAATATGAAAAATATTCGTTTGTAATGTATCAAAAAAATTCAGAAAAGGTTAAGCAATTAAATGCTTCTCCAAAAAATAAACATAAAATGTAATAATAATATACCTTTCTAGTAATAATAATATGATTATTTAAAAAACTTATAATAATTGGAATAAAACGAGTTAAGTGAAATGTAATTTTAAAAATTACTTCCAAAAAGTGAAGTTATTTGCAAGCTTAAACAGGACATATCAGGTGCTATTCTATAAAACTTAATGATGAAATAGTGGTTTTAATAAGGTGCTTATCTCTGCTTAGTTTAAATTCATTGATTGAGAATAAGGAGATATAATATGCCATTTACGGAGTTTCACTAAATTCATACACATTTATTGCAATCGCACATAATTTTGGTACAGATTTTCCCAATATGTAACATGCAATTGAAAATAAAAGAAATCCCTTTAACACGGCAAACCTTTTAAACGTAACTTCATCCGTACAAATAAAATTTCTCACATCTAAAAATTTGTTTAAAAACTTGAAAACAATGTTTCTGTTTATAATATCGTTATGCTTATAAATTTAAAACTTTGATTATACCCACTTATTCTAATTAATTTTAAGAAATGAATACAAATTACTGTTTTCATGTAAGTAAACATGAGAAAAAGTAGTTTTTATGGGGATTCATGTTGTTTCTTATTATGATGAGAAACAAACAATGTTATGAGAAATAAACAAATCCTAGGAAAATAACAAAATATACCGTTATCATACATACAATAGTGTTTACAATCAGTCATGAATTTTGATGAACTGACAATCAAAATATCTTGTCTATAATAATTTAAAATGATTTAGCCTAACGGTTGAATGTGTACAAAAATAATTTTATTAATATTAAACGAACTACAGAAAACTATTGTGAATTTGAAATACTGTATGGTATAGTAAGTTATAAATTTGATATTTATTATAGTATTTAAATATTTACTATATTTAACAGATGCGTAACAAAAAGGTAGACGCACTGCAAAAAACAAATGTAACAACGTTTTAGTAACTTTCATTTTAGCTGTAGGTTAAAGGAAGTTTTGATATTTTTTTATAATAATAATAATAGTAATTTATTAACAATAACTAATAATATACAAACACACAAAAGAAAAGGAAATGATTTGATTGAAAAAAGATTTGATTATGTGATTCATCAAAATTTAAAATAAATTTTGTTTCAAATACATTTCATTTAGAACTTGGAACTTTAATATTGTAAAAACTATGCTGTATTTATTTTTTTCAAGAAACAAATTATTTTACTGGGAACCCTTTAATCTAAAAATAACCCTAATTTATAAACTTTTCTGCTTACAGGTTTTACCAATATTCAATACCAGAATTCAGAGTAGGTGCAGTATATGCCGTATGAAGAAATTTTATAAAGACTCCAATTTGGATATTAGGTAGTTACAAAAATTGTAGAAGGGATTCATAAGCCAAGAGGGACTATTTGAAAAAATAAGAATTGTCGAGAATCTTCCCGAAAAATTGTTTAAACGGTCTATTTTTTATAAGTCTGTATACTTTTCTCAATTGCACTTCTTAATATAAACTTCTGTTAATACTTTACCTGGGTTTCTTTTTTCTTATATGCTGCAGATATTGATTGATACTTGTGATAAATGTTCAATGAGTTTTGCATTATCAATTAAAATATGTTTTTTTTCATTAAATTGAACTTATGTACCAATTTATACGCATTCATTAAGTTTAAAAATAACGGTATGACACTTTTAATCTTCCCTATAAAGTTTTGAGGATACAAGGCATAAATAAAAATAAATACAAAGAAGCCTTGATTATTAATCGAGAAGAAACGTATTTAATTTAAATCATAAAAATATTTCAAACAGTAAAAAAGAGAGAAAATAACTTGTTGGAATAATTGTTTCTTTCATTCAGCTAAAAATATAGTAAACCAATTTAGCGCCTACATCAATACAGCTTATCAGTTGCTTTACTTTTCCATAGCTTATATGCATAGTTTAAGCAAGGCTTGCTAGTAAACCGTGGTTTGACTGTGCCAAAGTAAATATGCACTTAAAAGCAAGTTCTTAAAGCATTTATAGAGAAATAGTTAACACACGAGCGTACTTGTCGGTCCAGGGATAGAGATCATTCTATTTAGTATACCAACAATTCATAAATTCTTTCGACTAGGATCCTCAAAAAAAGAGACAACGATGTTTTAAGATTTACTCTACTATAGAAACAAAAATAAGAAAATCAAACAAACCCCAATGATCGAAACTATTAGGTAGACTACAATATACCGACGTATTAAAACAAGTGTGGAAGATTATTTTAGAAAACTGAACCTCACATTTAAATAGTACTTTCTGTGTGCATCTTATACAAATAACCAGTCGAAAATAACTCAATACAAAAAGCTGTTCCTTCCTTAAAGTCATCAATCTTAGAGCACAAACGAAAAAGATCTAACTTACCTCCACAGCTTTCCAAGGGTCTTGCTCAACTCAGCATTGTGCAGATGGGGGTACTGGTCAGCCAGCTTCCTCCTGGCGGCTTGTGCCCATACCATAAAGGCATTCATAGGGCGCTTGACGTGGGGCTTTCGCTTATCCGCACTACCTTGCCTGGAAGTCTTGGCCACCAGGGACCAGTCGTAGCTCTGCAGCACCTTGGACACTGCGGCCTGGATGCGGGGGTTTGCGTCCAAGGCATCGGCCATGCCACCTGCCCCTTCGGGGCTGAGGCCCCCGGGGGACCCGCTGGACGATGCGTCGTCGTCGTACTCGTGCTTACAGTCGTCTCGGTCCATCATCATCGTGGGTCAGTTCGTGTGGAGTGAGTCTGTTAAAATTAGTATTTGATCGGTCTGGATTATTTGGGGTTAGAAGTTCGTTGGAAGCTTTGTTAGCTTCATGTTGAGGAACTTTAAGAACTGTCTGAACTTGCACAAAAGGGTAACTGTCGGGGGTAAAAGTTACACTCACCGTAAAGCTATCTGAGGTTGTGATTAGTGGCTGAAGAAAACTCAATGAGGAATCGTCGGATTAAGTTCACGGTTGATATATGTCTAGACTTATGATCACTTACAAGTTGCGCTTGAGGAACTGACAATGCTCAATGCAACTGTTAGAATTCTCTAGATAATACTCAGGATTGAGCTATCAGGGCTTTTGGTCACCGACTAATTACTCTTTAGAAACTCACTGTAAAACAGTTGGATTTACAAATATAGGTCGTAGGGCAGTCCAGTCTTACTTACAAGATTGAGATTTTTAATTACTGAGTCTGCTGTCATATATCTCTCAATCAGAATTTAAAATATTCAGTTAAAATGGCAAAGCGGTTGACTTCCGTCATTAAACACAAGTTCAAAATCTTCCTCAGTCAATTTTTTCTCGAGCTGATGACATCGGCGATGACACCCGTCGCAGAAAAAAAAGAAAGAAAAGAGCCCGGCACTCAATAGCGCAACTCGACTGTGAAAAGGAGATAAAACTCTATCCGGCCACTGTTTTCACGAATAATAACACTCGCCGCTTGTCAGACTCGCGACACCTTGGGCAACCGACACCACATTAGGCGGACAATGCTTCACATTCTGGGCCGCATGAATGTCTTCTTCTCCTCCGGACCCACAATGGCTTCTTGAGCCTCCTGGAACAATAATCCCTTATCTCGTAGGATGCGGTGCAAGGGATCCTGAGGCGCTTCCACACAGCGGAGAGAGCTCGCCTTCGACTGGGATGAAGAGCGCCTTGTGTGCCGAGCTGGGCTGATCGCCAAGCCGCGTCGCCAAAGAGCCGAGGGGCGGGGCGAGCGAGAGACCCGCCCTCTTTTTCTCTTGGCGGACGGCCGGCGTGCCAAGGGAATCGACTGGTCTTCTCCATTTGGTCATGTGTGAGGTTGATTTGATTAGGAAAAAGGATAAAATCTAGAAGTTTGAGGTTTATTTTAAAGTTTTGATGTCTATTAAATGTGTTTTGTTCTCGTTGATATTTGTTCAAATAAACTTCATTTGGTAAAGAGCAATATAAAAATGTTTAAATTAGTTTATTTAGTTAATGAGAAATTAGTTTTTGGTAAGGGAATGATGGAAAAGAATGAAAGAGATTGTAAGGAAAACAACTAATGAGGGATTGTATAAGCTTATTCAGACTTTTCAGGTTTATTTAAGGTTTTGATGTTCCTTAAATGTATTGTGTTCTCGTTAATGTTTGGTCAATTAATATTCTCTTGGTAAAGAGCAATATAAAAATTTTAAATAGGTTTATTTAGTTTATTAGAAATTAGTTTGTGATATAAGAGAATGATGGGAAAGAATGGGAGAGATTGTATTTAGGAAAACACAAAAAATGAAGGATTGTAAGGATCATTCAGACTTTTCACTTTAGATTTCATCTTGTTAGGAACTATCTAAAGCGAAAAGTGTAAATTGTCTTTTCACTCTTCAATCCTCCTTCACAAATGAGAGATTCATTGGAGAGAATTACTTATGAAGAAGGCCTCTAAAGGGAAACAGGGAAGAGAGAGAGAGTGGAAAAGGGTAAAGGGATAAATAAGAAATGCATTGCAAGAGAGAAAAAAGTAAAGGAGTATGAGAGAAATAAGATAAATAATAAGAAGACAGAGAAAATGTAGGTTAAGAATAAACAATTAAAACTAATAAATAGAGGGAAAATAATGAACTAGAAAGAAAACTGTGATGATAGAGAATGAAAGGGAGATAATCTTGAATTGAATATCGAAATCAATGCTATATGAATTAATAAAACCATATCATTAATAGAAATTCTTAAATGGGTTGTCAGCTAAGTTGTCTGTATGGCATGCTTACAAAAATGTTGCATATGTCTGTGGAGAAAGTGGAAGTTTAAATGTTAGGTTGCATTGCAATGGTTAATGCTGGATAAAAATTTTGATGCCCTTGCATTAAAACATAACAAAAAACAAAAGTATGAAAAAAATATCTGTTAATTTCAAATTAAATGAAGGCAATTTTTAACGTTTTTGGCAAAATGTTTGCGTTTTGGTTGCAAAAACATTTATGATCTAAACATTGTTTACAATACAATTGATAGCTAAGATAACCAACCATTTTCAGACCATCTAAATTATAAAGATTTGTAAAATAACTAAAATTCACACAAAATATACTGATAAAAGTAATAAAAAACATTAAATATTGGTACACTGTAAAATCTAATCCTATAAAAAAACAGAAAATTTCTGGCAGCAAAAGTTGCCAGAAAAGTTTTGTAAGCAGAAAAATCCTGTAAACAGAAAAAAGCTGTAACCTACAGGTAAATGCTGTAAAAAGAAACTTTCTGTCAAGTGAGCTACATATTTTTTCTGTTGCCTCACAGTAATTTTCTGCTTGTGCGCATGCGTGTCGACTTATTTTAGCTGTTTTTTTTTATTTTAATAAATCAATAACCGGGGATATAACCCACGACCTACCACATGCTAAGCACGCATGCTACCGCTGCTCCAACGAGGATTCAGTAAAAGTAGAAATTATCCGAATGTGTTCTTTCTTTCTCCACGAACTGAAACTTTCTGTTTAAGTACAGATAAGCTAAAAAACTAAAAAAAGCGGTTTTTTACATAAAATAAATAGAAGTGCGGTGGGAATGTTACATCCTGTTATCCCTGTAAACATGAAGTCATTTTTATTGAAACTTTCTAATTTTCTAGAGTTTTTTTACAGTATAATATACTAAATATACCACACTACATATCGTCCTTCCTTTATCCTTTTATGGCTCGATAGCTAAGGGTGACCCTTGCCCTTTTTTAAAAAAAAACTTTCATGAATATCTTCTCGTTCGCAGTGTTCCTTATTTTATTATGACCAAAAAGTATTTTTCCAAGCTGGCCAGCCGTCTCAAGCTTGATCTTCCCCTTTTTCGAATGCCAATTGCAATTTGGGATCCTGTTGTCTTTGCTGCCTTAAATCAACTAGCACAGTGAAACCGGTTTTACAGTTATAAGGGATGTGAGGTGAAGGTCACTTCACCCCTGCTGGGGTAAATTCACCACAAGCGGGGGTGTCAAACTCGCAGCCTTTGATGGGATTTTTAATGACCCGCGTGGCTTTGATATTTATTAAATCTAGAAATATTTCAAATAACAGTAGTTGTATTCCAGTAATGTTCAAAATTGTCTTTAAAACCAATTTTAACCCTAAAAAAATAATTTTTGGGGGGAGGACCTTTGAAAAAATGTTTTTTACTCCCCCGTCTCTGCTTTTTATTTCATTAAGTTGAAAATGGGTTTTGGGCTCTAAACTCAAATGGAATTTTACAACTATGTTAATAGAAATTTCATTTTTTTCAAGAGGATACTCCTCTTCACAACTTCTTTTTTTAATTTAAAAGAAACATCCCACCGTTTCTACTTTTATAGTTTTAACTCGACCAGTCACTTACATCCAAAATAAAAAATAAATATTTTTTATTCTAATTGATGTATGCTTTTAAGTAGATGCATTAAAAAAACTTATAAAATTTCACTTTTTCCATAAAACAAATTAGTTAGTTAAAGTTTAAATAACTTACCTCTAAAAAACTAAAAGGATCCTAATTTTATATGTCCATTCATTATCTCTTCAAATTCTCTCGATAGAGAAATTAGTAAGTATTTTTTGTTTGAAAGGGCATTTTAATCATTCAAGAATAAATAATATTTATCATCATAACATAATCATAATAATCCTTTTCATACTTCCTTCAAGACTTTTTCGCCATTTTACACCACTCTATCTATACTTTCCTATCTCAGTTGGTCCCTGTGTCCTCAAATAATTCTCGATTTTATTTCTCCATCAAGTTCTAGTTTATTTGTTCTTATTTATTTTAGCTTTCAATGACAAAATATTTCTTTCACACATATTTTAACAGTTTTATTCCATTTCCCTTGTAATCCATTTTTTAGATCCATACAAAACAATGGGTCTTACTGATGACATGGCGTAGGCAGAAAAAAATTTCGGAGGAGAATATTAGTATTTCGGAGGGGTATGTGGGGCAATTTTTAGTCGTTTTGTATGGTCTTGGTCAAAAAAGGACCATTGAGAGATTATCTCCAAATTCCCCTTTGTCTACGCTACTGTTTGATGACTCTGTATACCAGAATCTTCAGCTATCTATTTAAGGTGATCGTAACAGCTATTGTAATGCATGATAGTGCCATTGGAATTCCAAAAAAATAAACTTCAAATTTTGCAACAATCGAATATGTTTCGCCCAATCCTTTTTTTCTCTCAAGGGTAATCTATTCTGGTCTTAAAACAATCCCAACCTTCTCAATAAGAATCGTTTGACCGAAGATTGATTAAAACCGCGTCGACAAGCAACGCCCATTCAATAGCAATCGATTAGCGTCGAAGAATAGAATAAGAAAGAAGATAAAGAAGAAAAAATTGGAATTACGGCATCTTCGAACCCCATGGTTTCTCCTAATTAGATCAGTCGCCGCATAGCTCCCATTAAACCCAATCTCGGCTGTAGGTCCGGTAATTAGGCGGTCTTTACGACGCCCGATGCATTATTCAGAACCGAGGTGTTAGCGCCGAGATATAAAGAAACCGAATGACGCTTTAGTCCCGACGTGACGTCATGTTAATGGTCCCGATATTGCGGTAATCCCTGGAGGAAGCCTGATTTACGCGGGCCGGCGAGGGCTGGGAATTAAAAAGCCATTTGGCGATCGTTTCTCACGCCAGGATTGTCTGGTTGCGGGGTTATTTAGATCGCTAATGAAACAATGATGCCTGCTTCATGACTGAATATTTAGCAGAAGCGTGCTTAGGTTGGGTTTCATTAGCTTCGGCTTTTCGCCGCCTAGTATAGCCAAAGGAATCATGGTATGCCCTGTTGCTACTGAATAGAGATCGTAAAAACAGTAACAAGGTTATTTTATGGGCCCTCCCGTACGAGAGGTTCCAGCCTTTTACTCCGCTGTTGGAATGAAAACATAAAATGGCAGTTTTTATTTCAGATGGTGATGCCATTTGAAATAGAGGAGTTTAGAATAAATTTTCCGAGGATCCTTGTAAAATCCCCTCTTAACAGTCTAATTGTACTTAACTCGCATTAATATTTTTGACCTCAGTCTGGTTGCATTTATAATGAACTTCTCATGTATTTTATTAGATAATTTTAATCCCTTTCTCACATGAGTTTCAATTAATTAACCCCAAGCACTTCTGACACTATAACTGAATTGATCTTTATGTTGGGTCTGGTTCAAAATCCCGACAATCAATTGCCCGACAGGTACGTTTGCTCGACGTCACCAACTTTCCACCGATGCAAGCTTTGTCAGGGATGTTGAATTGTAGGGCATCTGAGTGTCGGGAAAATGATCGGATCCCTATATTTTAAAGCCGTATTACATAGATTTAACATTTTGATACGTTAAATGATCACATCATGGGGAATGTTTCATACTGCTTGCCGCCCCTGAAATATGATGTCCAAGAGTTTGATACATTTTTCAAGAACAGGTCTCATTTGAGCAATACCAAATTATCGAGAGTACATAGTACTCAAAACATTCTGTATTAGATCTAATGAATATAACTGCAAAATTTTATTGCATAATTATTCTTAATAGATATACCACAGTATGTTGTCAACACACGTTAATCTCTACAATTTGATTATTCAAGACAGATGTCTCTTAATAATTGCTATGCAAGAGGGCTGAATCTTCAGTTACTTGCACCCGCGGTTATAATCCTCAACAAAAACATCAAGCCTCAACTGAACCCCAAAGCTATATTTTCCTCAATCCTTCCATAGTAAAACCCTTCTTCCCACTCCCCCATGCACATCCCCAGTCCCCGAAATCCATCACGACATATCCCCAACCTTCGATACATCTCATCTTATCTCACATCCTCACGAGCAACACAGTAAAACTACACACTCGACACAAACCCCCTCACTCACCACATACATCACAAGCGGCAAACAGAAAGAAATCGGCTCTTTTTCAACTCTTTCCCCTCAAGAAAAAAAGAGATGGTCCGATTAATCGACGGAAGCCACGTGGAAACCACACTCATCAGGTGAAGAGAAATCCCCTTCGATAAGCATCTCAGCAATAGGAACAGAGCGAATTGTTTCGGGCCAAAGAGCCATTTGTCTACGCATTAAACGGGAGCAGGCAGATGACAGAGGGGGATAACGAGCAAGCGACAATGGGAGTCCTATCCTCCCGGATACCTGAAAATTTCGCCACGGTATTTTCGGGGATTCACAATTGGTCGCCTTGTTGTGCATAAAGGGCAGTTGTGGTTCGTAATGTTAGATGGGATGCTAAATGTGGATGACAGATTGGGAATTAAAAGGGTTTTGAGTGCTGGAGAGAGAATGGATGATTTAGAACGCTTTGGATATGGTCGGGTTTTTTAAGGAAAGATTCGTGTGATTTAAATGATTCCGAAGAACGAGAAAGCAATTAAAGGGGGAAATTTTGGGATATAGCAACTCTAACGAAAGTCGTACACTATCCTATTTTGAGTTTGGGAAATGTCTAAAAGCACTTGAATTCATACCCTTGAAATTCATATGTTATCTCTCGAATTTTTTTTTCTGTGTATGTTGCCACAGACTTTGTAGTAAAAGGATGTTATGTTTTTATTTGTAGGAATTTTTGTTCGTGATTGGGTTAGACCCATGGACGTTTTATTTGAGAGGATGGAAGAATCCTGGCTGGAAGGATGCTTGCTAGACGGCAGATGGCATCATCATTTAGAACAAGGAATATCGGGAAAAAGAGACTCTCCTTGTCCTTCCTTAATCCTCTCCTTGGAGATAAATTGATGATCTATAATGTTCCTAAATTATTCAAGTTCTTCTTTCAATACTTCAAAATGTTCGAAACTCCCTGAAAATGTTTTCTTCTTGGTGATATTGAATAAAAAATTAATAAGGAATCACTTTTTTACAACGAAGCTCCGAACCATCCAAACTAAGTTCTTACCATTAACTAACAAACTATCGTTTTTACCAATAAACTTATATATTTCCAATATTCTTATGTGTTTCCTATAATCAATTATACCAACCAATGTTAAGATTATAAATGTTTTTCTATCGTTTTTACCAATAACCTTATATGTTTCCAATATTCTTATGTGTTTAATCAATTGTATTGCAACCAATGTTAAGATTATAAATATTTTTACAACCATAATGCAAATTGTAATGACAAAATCTTAAAAAAAATGGTTTGAGTAGCGATCTTTGCTATGTTGTGTTTTAATGCAAGGACATCAAAGTATTTAATCCAGCATTAGCCGTTGCAATTCAATCTAAATTTTCAACTTCCACTTTCCCTTCAGACATGCAACATTTTTGTAAGCATGCCGTACAGACAACTTATAGATAACAACTAAGACTTTCAATAATAATATAGTTTTATTAATTCCTATACGCATTGATTTCGATATTCAATTTAAGATTATCTCCCTCTTTCATCAGTTCTCTCAATAGTTCATTATTTTCCCCTTATTTATTGGTTTTTCTCGTTAATTCTTTTACTTACATTTCTCTGTCATTTCTATTTATCTCTCTCATACTATTATTTTTATTTATTTCCTTATTTTATTGTTTATTTTCTTCTCTCTTGAAATATTTCGTATTTATTCCTATACCTTTTCCCATTCTCTCATAATTACTCCATCGAGAGTATTTAAATATACACTAGCGGAAATAAAAATCCCAACACCAAGAAGGAAAGGAGATATCAAAGTAAAATTTATGTCTATGATTGCACATAGTATGAATGTGAATTGATTAAAAAATTAGCCTTCCTGGATGTTAGGGGGCCGAGAAAAACAGGGAGGAGTGTTGTCTCCATAGGTGTCCATTACCGCCGTCACACGTCATGGTATTGAGTGACAGGGGCTCTAAATGGCTTTTGAGGGATTGGAGGACCATGTTGCTTCCTCAGGTAGTCCAAATTCATATGGTGCACCAGCGGACGTTGCATACCGGGCTAGGTGATTTCTCCTCATTGACCGGACTGGTTTTGTGGGTGTTGGTTCTAGAGAACGGGAAAGACGGTGTAAAATTGCAACCTAGGGGGTTAAGAAGAAAGCTTGGACGTTGCATACAACATGTTGTTGTGCATGTTTCTCTTAAAATTTGTCCCCAGGACAAGTCTGAAGGTAAGGACGATCTACCGGCTTCAAAACATCAATGACGCAGCTCTGGTTGGAAAAAGTACTGGTGAATCATACTCAGGAGATGCAGAAATGGAATCCAATGCATCCCAACTCCGTTACCCTGCATCATCACTTCGTGGAACGATTGGAAAATCATCAGCTGAGTGCGCTCTCTCCATTGTGTCTTCAAACTCATACCCAACCTTTGTGGTGCTCCAAACCGAAGCAGGATTCTCTCATAAACACAATGCCATGAAATTGGGATTTTCATTTCCTTATTTCGTGCACTATTGGAAACAGAAAGGCCCATTTTCAGCCCCTTGTTTATAGACAAAGATGTAAGAAGCTATGCGGACAAAACGGACAATCCGCAATACTGCATACGACATCCATCCAACTGCCGCTTGTCCTCAGTATGATCTACCGGTACTTTGGCCAACCAGAGATGCTTCATTGAGGTTTTTTAGCCGGTTGTCCGTCCTTACCTTCAGACCTGTCCTGGGGACAAATTTCATGAGAAAAATGCACAAACACATGTTTTATGCAATGTCCAAGCTTTCTTCTTAACCCCCTATGTTGCATTTTTACCCTGGCCTATCCGTTCGTAAGAACCAACGCTCACAAAACATGTCCGGAGAAAGAGGAGAAATCACCTAGCCCGGTATGCAACGACCGCTGGTGCACCATATGAATTTGGACTATCTGAGGAGGCAACACGGTCCTCCAATCCCTCAAAAGTCATTTAGAGCCCCTGTCACTCAATACCATGACGTGTGACGGCGGTAATGGACACCTATGGAGACAACACTCCTCCCTGTTTTTCTCGGCCCCCTAACATCCAGGAAGGCTGATTTTTTAAGCAATTCACATTCATACTATGTGCAATCATAGAAATAAATTTGAGTTTGATATCTTCTTTCCTTCTTGGTGTTGGGATTTTTATTTCCGCTAGTGTATAATTAATAAAGAAGGGGGTTATGAAATTAGGATCATTTTATAGTTTTTTTGTAGCAGGTATAATTTAACACTTTTACCAACAAACATGTTTTATGAGAAAGGTGAAGTTATTTGAGTAAGTTCGTTAGTTTTGCGTAAGTTAAAAAATACTTCTTTTCTATTTTTGATATAAGGGACTAGACGACTTTAAATTATAAAAGTAAGAGTTGAGATATTTCTCTCAAAGTAAAAAAAGAAGTTGCCGAGAGAGGAGATAACTTGAAATAGGAAATTTCTACTAACCAAGTTGTAAAATTTCGGAATAAAAAAAACATTTTTTCAAAGGTCCCCACACATAAAAAATATGTTTTCTTAATTTGAAATGGATTGTGGGGGACTCAAACCCAAACGTTGGAACCAGCGGACTCGAACCTAACTCGATACGTAACTTAGATGTAGTAATCGAACTTAGATGTTCACGTGCTAACTCAATGATTTAATTTCTTAATCGATCTCTATTGTAACTGAAGTTATAACTGTTCACAACATTATAAATAGTGTTTCTGTTGCGATGTACCTTCTTCTCTTTTCCCGCACGTAGCTGTACTTTTAGCCCTTTTGGCCTGCATAGTCTTTTAGTATTATGTTGTTGTTGTTGAATAAAGCTAATGCTTTACAATATATTTAGTTGTCATTCAACATTAGGCTATTTAGCCTTAATCACTAAAGAGTCTTAAAGACAATCTTGAACATTACTGGAATGCAACTGAATTGAGATATTTCTAGCTTTAATAAATATTCACGGGCAATTAAAAATCCAATTAAAGGCCGCGAGTTTGAAAATGTGAATTTACCCCATGCAGGGGTGTAGTGACCTTCACCTCACATCCCCTGTAACTGTAAAACCGGTTTCACTGTGCTAGTTGATTTAAGGCAGCAAAGACAACAAGTTCCCAAATCGCAACTAGCTTCCGGAAAAGGGAAAGACCAAGTTTGAAACGACTGGCCAGCGTGGAAAAAAACCCTTTGGTCATTAAAAAAATAAAAGACACTGGGAAAGGGAAGACTGCCTTGGATTTTTTTATAAAGGGCAAGGACCACCTTGGGCTATGGATCCATTAAAGAAGGAAGGAAAGACGACATGTTGTGCAGTATAACTATTGTACTCGTACTCTTTAAAATATTTATTTTAACTGCTTCAAAAAATAATTAATAGTGTCTTATCAAAAGAGTATTAATTTAAAAACCATAGGATTTTTCTGGGATCGAAAATAGTGTTTTTAAGGATGTTTAATTTGCATAATAGTAATTGCGAGAGCTTTTACCTTAATTTGTATTTAAGTATGTAATTTTTAAATGCATTATAGTAAATTACGTTATTTTATCATCACATCGACCATTCAGTGACCTTCAAATTTAATGGCACAGTCTATGAGATTTAGAAATGCTCTTGGGATTGAGATACACGATCGAAAGGATATTAACTATAAGTATTAATCATCATTAACAAATTAATCATCTTATTTTACGTACATTCTCTAGCTTTTTAACAAGTTATTAATATGCTTATTTTTAACATTTTTCGTGAGCAAAAAAATTATCAATAATTATGTTAAAAAGTTTATAGCATAAAAATAAATGGTGCTTACGTTTTATCCCGTCGACCGTTCAGCAGCTGTCTAATTTAGCGGTACAGCAATAGAACAGTCAATGTGCTTTGATAACGTTTACGAATTCAACGGTACTATCGACGGGATAGTACGTAAGTACCAAATAAATATTAAATAGTTTGAAAAAATACAGTGAAAATTATTACAAAAGATTTCGTGCCCCTCAGGAAGTTAAAAGCTAGAATTTAGTCGATTTATGAAATTCCATCATTTCTTTCATAAGATATTTTCAAGATTTTTGGGGTTGTATCTATCTCCCATTCCCCATGGGATCGACGCTCAATGCTTCTCATCAGTTATTCATAGATCACCCTAGATAATTCCAACGCCATTTCATACCACATCATTACCAAACTGTCGGATAAACATGCCAACCCAGCAACCCACACCACGCCGGTCTTTGTCAAAGCGCTTTGGTCGCCAGCCGCCGCTCCACAAACCGAAACCCTAGGGTTGCCACACCCCCGATTCGGAGCCGCCGACAATTAACGGGGAGTCACAGTGACGTCAGGAGGCTCTGGGGCTCCCCATTGGCCGCAGGTGAAGTGAGACGACGCCCATGGGTGCGACTTACCTGTCCGACATGTCCCCGCCCTCATCGCGCATACCGTATCGGCACATGCGTCTCTGAACTTTTCAAAGTTCAGAAGCCCCGTGAGAAAAAGAAAGCTATCTCTTGGCATTCACGTTGTGACTATATTTGAAGATGGGAAAGCGTTTCCGTTTTTAAACCCTTTTTGCTTTATAGCATTCTTCGAACGACTTTGCGAAATGTTTTGCGTGACGTAAAAATAATTTCAGTATCGATTTCATCTTGTGCCTTCGAGGCAAGACACGAGAGTATTTTTAAAAATAAATTGGTCGTACATTCCGTACATATATTTTTGTATATCATTCATATGCAATCAATTAAGTAAATAATTACACCTTAAGCAATAAGTTCTATACAAATAAGTTACTTGATATTTTTAAACCATTACTTTACTTCATAACTGACCAGCGTATTTCAGAACCATTCTAGCAAGAAGGAAGTTGTTTTAATTTTCTTCATTTAATTTAGTTATTATTTAATTGCTTACATTAATTTTTTAACAAATAAAATATATTATTAAAAAAAGCAGTTCTTACTTTTATATCAACTTTCCTTTCACTTTTCTACGAAGAAACCTTCTCCCTCTCTAAAAATGAAAAGAAAAAGATAAAATTTTGTAAATGTACATGATGTTTTACGTAATTTAAAACTTTAATTTTTACTAAATTAAAATAAAAAATACTTTACCATGCAAACCAAAGTTCAGGAAATTTGTTCAGTTTTCTAAAAAAATCATAATACTAGTTTAGGGCACAATATTAAAGCAAAAAATTAAAGGTGATTTACAAAAAAAGATAAATGTCCCATTTTTATTCAACTTAACAGAATGGATAATATTTGTGTGCAAATTAAAACAAATTTTTATATCTTGAGAAAACTTATGTGCCTGGAGAAAACTTATGTAAAGAAAACTAATGTAAAAATTCGCGCATACATTTCACTGTTTAGCCACTTTATAAAATAATTCTTAAACTCACTGCTGATTGTGAAGGAGTGAGAGAAAATATTTGCAAAATTTTTACTCTGCTTCTTTGCTATGAAAGTTGTCGAGTGTGGTTTCCAAGCCTATGCTTTGACATTACGCATGATATTATCTCTTGATCTACAGATACGATCTTCTTCAACTGAGTTACAACGAACCCTTTCATTTTTCTCTCAACTGATTTATCGTTACGAAAACTTGCCTTTTAATTGAGGGTAAACACTTCTAATTTCATTTTTTGTTCAACTATAACTTATGGGCGTTGTCGGAAAAATAATGAAGCGAAATTTCCTTATTATCTTTTAGGTTTGCTCATTTCCATATAGCTTGACGCTTGAAAGAATTTTTAAATCCTTACCTGATTAAGTGCTTACTTTTTATTTGTTATTTCCGATTTTTCCTTTAAAAACTTTTTAAAATGTACGCATTCATTTACGTTGTGGTTCTTTAATCCACTTTCATTCATACTTTTTTCCAAACGGTTTCCTGTCATTCTCTTTTGTCATCGAAAAACCTTAGAGCAAATACGTGAATTTGTGAGGACATGTATCAGACTAGCTTCGACATTAACCCTCAGAATAGGGATAACTCTTTTACCTCATTAATTTTTTCTGTAACGTGAATCACTGTCTTTTGATGATTCAAATCGACAGCGTTATTTAAAAACGAACACAAACGCAAATCAAGTGCTAACCAAAAGATCAGCTTTTTCTTAATCGTATTTTTCTTTCTTATTTACTGGTGATTAAAGAAAGTGTTAATTTTGAGGAATTAAAACTGGCAAACAGTTGCTTTGGATTGATTGAGTTGGAAGAAGCTTTCTGTCGAGGCAAGCTAAGACCTATTCTTACTCTATGGCTAAGACCAGCAGCCGGTTTTTACGCTATTAAAGAAGAAATTGTTGCATAACCAAACTATAACGAGGAAGCAAAAATATATATACTGGATGTGTTTTATAGCTTGTGTGGGTTGTTTATTTATAAATTATAATATTCTCAATCTTACTGGAAACTCAGCGGTTGATCAAAATATAACTCAACTGCTATACAAATGAAGGCACGAAGCACAACTTTTATAATCCCCTATCCAAGTTTACGTGCAAGAGAAAAAATGCTTTCTAACATAGACTACTTTCCTTTTATCCTAAACATATTACAAAATAACAAACACGAAAAAAAACACCATAAAATATCTCTGGCACAAAGTAGTATTTGTCGAAAGGTCTTAACAAAAATCATCAAGAAAATACCATTTTCTCATTCGCCAACAAGAAAGCAACCCTTGAGTCTGAAAAAAAATTGCAGCTAGAGAAACTTGGATGATGGATAAAGGCACCAGGGTCAATTGCGACGAGAACACCCGACTCATACTCTGCGTATTTACTTTCTGCATGCACCCTTTGAGCACAAGAGAGCTCCTTTTGTTCCAGTCGGCGATTAAAGCTCGTTATGACGCCATCCCCTGTGCCCCTCATTGCTCATAACATCTACCTGAACTGAGAGCTGTCGCTCCTCTTGGATTGATTTTGATTGAGGAAATGAAACCGTTTTAACGTTGATTAAGTAAATAAAAACTTAAACCTCTGTTGATTTTTAAGGGAGGTGCTCATTCAGCTTAGTGATAATCATGGGTAGAAGTTATATAACACTCTATAATTATTTGTAGACTAGGTTACTAATGTTTTCAATAAGATAAAGATAATTTTGTTCTAAATCATAGAACACGGGCGTCGATCTCATAGGGGATAGAGTTATTGTGTATGATATTTCTTTTTTTACAAGGGTCTTACAATTTCTCTATTATCCTTCGTAGTTGACAAAGACGAGCCTTTAGAATGAGGTGCATATTCAACTAGGGAAGAATGAGGTAATATAAGAAACATTTTAATTTGCCTCTTTGTGTGCGGGCCTTAAAATCTGAAAAAAAAATCACAGAATATCTTTAAGACATACTTTATGTTCCATAAAAATTTAATCGTTTTAAAATAATAATTTCAGTGAAAAATTCCCATTTGAAGGTGATGCGGCGAGCGCAATCACTAACGTAAAGTTAAGCCTTTTCAACTATTTATATTTATCTTGTTATCTATTGCTTTTGCTATTAAATTATTATGGAATTTTTTCGTGAACTTTTTAGGAGGTTAAAGGGGCTATATATTTCACTTTTTGTTCTCCAATATAGGGTTGTGGATCATTCTTAAAGTACCCTTTTTCGTATTACCCCATTTAAACAAAACTATGGGGTAAAAAGAAACACTAGCATTTTATCCATGAAAATTTATTTATCAAATTTTTCCTCTTCATTATATTACTATTTTATTGTTCTATTTTCATTTATCAAGTTAAAATTTTAAATTTAAGTAAGTTTATTTTTACTTCATTTTCCTGAAAATGGTGGGTAGAAAGACAACTTTTACTCACCACTTCAAAATTTATTGAAAAATTTATAAATAATTCGATCGACCATTCATATCAATTTTGCGTTCCAATGGCGTCATGGCGAGTAAATACAAATATTATATTATGTTCATTTAGAATAGGTGATTGAAAAGGATCACTAACGCATAATAACGCTCATCACACAACTTCAGTGACCGATTATTTTACAGTATTTTAACTACTTCTGTTTAGGCTGCCTTGTCATGGCACAAAATTTTTTTTCGATGATAATTACAATTGTAACTGCTTCTATTACATTACGTTTCAGGCGCCTATTCTAAATGAACAGAGTATAAGTCGTTTTTATATTCGTTTTTCTGAGAAATTAATAAAAACAATTTTGAAACACGGGGTGGGGGGAATAGGTTCAAGGGTGTCTTCATAAACTTCCTGAACCATTCAAACTTGAAGAAAAGGGGTAGCGCTGAGTTTATAAAGAGGAAGTGGAACCGACCTTAAAAAAGCTATATTTGGGGAAAAATAACTTTATTTTGGGGGAGAATAGCCTATTAGTATCACAAAATGAAACAAGAGAAATACCATTTAATTAGTTTTGTCATGATTTTCAAATGTTTTATTTAAAATATAGGGTTGTTTAAAACTTTCAACTTAATTTGCCTAATTTTTAACTGGGCATATATCGAAATATTTTTGATGAAAATTTTTGAAAATACTGGGGTTATAAAATACTCTTTAGATATTATATTAATACCTTCAATTGATTTTTAAATGTTTTAATTCGTAAAATAACAGGCTTGTTTCTTATTACCCCTTGTGGGGTAACAAGATTCAGTCGCTTGGGGTAATAATATACAAGTAAACAATCCCCTTTTCCTTATACTTAGCAAGTGTATTATTTTTAAAGACAGCTGTCAATGATATTAACATTCTGTAAAAAAAATCAGCTTCCTAAACTTAAAGGAAAATCATGTGGAATTTTGCTTGTTTCTTTTTACCCCTTTTGAATCTTATTACCCCACTCTCCTTAATAATGCAAATGTTCTGGTTGAATAAGTAAGGTAAATAATGATTAACTACAGTAAAAAACGAAAATTCAAGAAACAGTTTGATGAACACACAGTCCCCGAATTTAAAAATCATTTCACTATTATTAGGATGTTGATTGTTCAGTGGTGGAACCGGTGAAGAGGTCTTTTATAACCGAAAGTTCATTATATCGTGTTCATCGGGGTTTAACCACATTTGGTTTCATTGATCATTTGGTGTATATCTATTTGGAGTAAGAGAGAATGTGATAGGAAGAATAGAGAGAGAAAAGAAAAGAGAAAGAAGATGGATAGAAATGGAGGGGAACATAGTAAGAGATAAGTAACAAAAAGAAATATCAGGATGGAGAAAGAATGAGATTAAACTTTAAAAAACTTAATATTGGATATACAGTAGAGCCCCGATTATCCGCGAGTGCCACGAGAAAATATTTTAATGATGAGAGCTAATTTTAGATGAGATTAGATAGATTTTAGATGTAGAGCAAAGGTTTCTGCTGTACTGTACATACTTTAAAAGTTTTACACAACATATTTTTTGCACCAGAAGCATAGTTTTTATGCTGAAATATTCTTTTTGTGTTTTTTCCTCATTTTTAGTCTTTTTTCGGGTTATCCGCGATTTTCACGGTACCCTTGCCACCCAATTCCGCGGATAATCGGGGCTCTACTGTAGTTCACTTTTACTTGAGATTCTCTCCCAAGTAACACGCTCCAAGATAGTCCAAGGCACGTGGTAAGAACGTTTTCAACGGTTGTTTGAACGTGCAGTGAACGTTCTTGTGCAGCTTGGAACTATAACCCGATATAATTAAACAGTCGATTATTCAGTCGGAACGAATGAAAAGGTATCACGTAACCGATCCAGGTTCATTACTGCGCGGTTCGACTGTATTCGATAAAAATATAATAGTAAGGAGATAGAGAGAGAAGGGATAACAAGAGTGAACGTATGGGAGAGAAGCAACATAAGAGATAAAATCAGAAAGAAAACTTAAATATAGTCTCCGAAAAGCACTGTTCCGGGGCGTTCCATCCCAGCTAACCCCTCGCTCCACCTGCCACAAGAACAGCAAGAAAGAAAAAACACTTAACCAACACACATCAACAATAATACTATTAACGACACACCTTGAAACCAAAATAATACCATTTTTTATTCTCAAAATCATACACACGATGAAGAAAAAAACCTCCAATGAAACAATACGTCGATTCAGGTGCAAACAAGAGGGTTCTCTTGGCCGCGGACAATGCCGACGTCTCGCGCGCCGACAGAGCCCCTTTGAGCGTCGGCCGAACAGGAGCCCATTGTCCGCACAGCCCTGCGCCTGTCCCCCGTCGCACAATGGGTCTTAATCGCGGCATTGGCACGATCTGCGAAATTAGAGTTGTTGACGATATTTGCGAGAGGAGAGGGAGTTCCTCTGCCGACAAACGTGCGTGAGCGGCCCGGTGACGAATACGACGATTTCGCCGATGATGATGATGAGTTGACGGTGCGGAGTTATAGGTTCGTTCCTGATGTTGTGGGGTTTTTCCCGCAGATCGAAAGGATATCCGAGGAATAAGTCAGTTAAATGGTAAGTACCGGTTCAACTCCGATTTTTTATCCGTTGTCACCTTTTATTCGGATCGTTTTGAGTTTGAAAGGGGATAGAAAGTCATTTTATTAAGCCTACAAGTTTCAAGAAAGCATCGTTTATTCCTTGCGCGCTACTAGCTTAATTCTTTGCTGATGTATGCATAGTAGAAAATATAAACAATGTCGTTCTTCGTCGTCAAAACTATTACTTTTATCGTTCTATGTGCAGAACGTAAAGAAGGGGGATTGGAGGATATAATCTCCTTGAAAGGGAAAATTTTTCCTTACTTGACCATAAAAAACTAAACTTATCCCTTATTCCCCCTAAAAAAATCCAATACCCCTCTCCACAATTTTTTGGCTGCCACTATGAATGCTACTACAACTACTACTACAACGTACAACTACGAGTTTTACATTTACTGTGTTTTTCCTTTAAGAATTTGCATACTTTCATTATTGCTCAAAATCCAATAGTTTGGTGATTATCTGGAGGTGGATCTAGTCTCAATTAATCTGTTCAACTGATTTACTGTAGTGGTTTCTGGTTTAAACCTTTTACCAATATCAAACTACTTTTCGTTGCTTAAACTACCATGGAATTCAAAGTTGATTTGATAAGGAAAATGTGTAAATAATTCTTTCATTCCGTTTGTTCGAAGAAAAAAATTAAGTAGTGATTTAAAAACCCATAATACTATAGTTAAAAATAATGTTTAAATTGTATTTTTTAAACATTACGTCATAAGAACGGCAATTATCGAATGGGGGAGGTTAATCAAGTCTACTATGCCATGATCCCATAACGGTACCATACCCTATTTGAAACAAAAAATTTTATCGAGACATTTAAAAATTATGCTTATCATGCGATTCAAGCGGTGCGTATGTAAAAATATTTATAAAGGGTGATTCTAAATTATGTGGACAAACTTCACAGGGGGGTAGAGGGGACCTAGACAAGCATATTTCGCATAGGAATGGGGGGGGCGCATCCTTAACGTTTAAGAGCTAGGACCTAATGTAGTGCGAGCGCGTTTCAAGAGGCCGTTTTTAGGAGGCCCGTGTGACTAAACAAAACATAATAAAATGAAAAACATTATTGCATAAGGTAATGAAATGTTCCTACTACTTACACCATGAATTCGATACAATTTGAACCACTTTCTAAACCGTGGAGTGAGTTTCAAAAGTTCAATATTAATCTTTTAGTCAAAGAATGGACATCACTTACTTAATGGTATTTAGAAAAATGACGTTTGGGGAAGGAATTTTCAATGATCGTAACATTGATCATTGAAACTGTTTGATCATTGAAAATTCCTTCCCCGATCATCATTTTTCTAAATACCATTAAGGGAACTCCATTGTTTGACTGAGAGATTAATATTGCACGTTTTAATACTAACCCCACGGTTTAGCAAGTGGTCCAATTTCTATCACATTAAGGATTTAAGTTGTACGGATACTCCTGTACCTCATGCAATAATGTTTTTCATTTTATTATGTGTTGTTTCGTCACACGGGCCTTCTAAAAACGGCCTCTTGAAACGCGCTCGCACTACATTAGGTCCTAGCTCTTAAACGGTAAGGATGCGCCCCTATGCGAAATATGCTAGTCTAGGTCCCCTCTACCTCCATGCGAAGTTTGTCCACGTAATTTAGAATCACCCTGTATACTATTTTTGATTTCAAAACCTATGCCATTTGCAAAAGGTCGTTAATTGACTTTTATTTCTGAAGGAATTTTAACTTAAAACTATAGGGGAGAGTGCTGTACCTAAGGACGGTTGTACCTTCAGCCACCGCGTTTTAAAATTCGGGAAATAATGAAAATTTGAATTTGTGGTTGAATTTGAATGTAAACAGATGCTATCTAGTTGCTAACGTGAAATCAGCTCTTTAAAATATTTAAATTTAATATAATAAATTTACTGTTTTTAGGTAATTAAAGTTTTTTTTAGTGCATCACTACAT
The DNA here is from genome assembly GCA_024610705.1 of Tetragnatha versicolor. Taxonomy (NCBI): domain Eukaryota; kingdom Metazoa; phylum Arthropoda; class Arachnida; order Araneae; family Tetragnathidae; genus Tetragnatha; species Tetragnatha versicolor. The sequence continues at coordinate 34,253,003 of JANDEH010000001.1, read as the reverse complement.
TAATATTTTTCTTCCCATTTAATTATAACACGATAAAATGAGATATAGGGGCGAATCCCCGAGATTTTTACTTTTTATTTTTGATATTAGAAATCATCAGATCTCCATTCTTTAATTTTTATAGAATTTTGAATGCAAAAACATCTGATGTTGTACCTTCGGACACCATGAGTGTTGTACCTACGGATACGTTCTTGTGGGTGTCTGTATGTAGCTAATCGGCGTTTTAGAATCAGGTTTCATTTAAGTGAATACATTTTAATGCATGTTAAATTAATTCTAAATGGTCATCTATTTGTCGGCGATTATTTTCAAGTGATTTTTAGATGAAAAATTAAATATTTTGTGACCTAAACTACTTTTTTAAATTTTTTATTTTAGTTTGCATTTAGTGTAAAATATGGTATGAAATCTTAAACACCCTTCACATTAAAGTATGATGATTACAAAAAACTTAAAATTTCCACCGAAGAAGATTCGCCGCAAAAGTTATTACCACCAAATGCTTGCCCAACAAAGTGTCAATCAAATTGTTTTTTGGATCAGTGAAGTGATCAGATCAATCAGCATGATTGATGAAACTATTACCTCAAAGTTCAATCTGAAAATCCCATGGGATTTATGTATTTTTGGTAAAAAATCAAGACTTTTATCAATCAACTTCGTTTTAATGATCATTTACGATCTAAAACTACATTACTTTAAAAAATCTATTTCAAATTTTAAAACTGATTGAAATTATTTATAAAAAGGTAATAAACCAATAAAAATGTTCATTTTAAGCTTTTTAAAACTAAAACTTTTCTTTTTAAGGGTGTCCACAGGTACAACTGGGTCTGTCCATAGAGAGAGCACGTTGTTGTACCTATGGACACAAATTTCATCAAGTCAAATGAATTAAAAATCCAATTTTGAAGATTTTAGCCAATAAAAAATATTACCCTCTTTGTTAACGTTAGGACAATAGGTTGGGCACTTTAAATGGTAAAAATGTGATTTTACCTGTCTTAGAAAAATCCAAACGTGATTTTTGTCCAAAGGTACAACACTCTCCCGTACAGCCTACAGGAAATTTCGAAATTGCGTTGCACGGCTTTTATTCGAAACCAACGTCTCTTAGGTTCATTGAAGTAAGGTGTACCCCTATAGGTAAGTGAGCCTGGAGAATCCATTGAGGTGACTTACAGCGCCCTCACTTACCTAGGGGTAGACCTTACTTCTATATGACCCTAGGAGGCGTTGGTTCCGAATAAAAGCCGTGCAACGCAATTTTGAAACACCCTGTATCTTCACCTCCCCTATCATGCCATATTGCAAGTTAAATCTAGCTTATTAAAAAAGGCAAGATTTGAATCTTGGTGTACTTTAATGTGTTTAAAAATTTGAGTTGAAAGTTAAAATGGGTGTGAAGGCTTCTTCCCTTTGGTAGTTTTTGAAATTTGACCCTTGAGTAGTATTATTACTATTTTCTGGACATTTGGGAGGATTTAGTTAGGTGACCGCTTCATGTAAGATGACTGCTTCATGTAAGCCACAGAATTTCCAAGAAAAATTTCAGCATAAAAATAGTGATGAAAATCTGGGGGGAAACCCGCCTAACCCAGACTGTCAAAAGGAATTTATAATAATGGTTAGTTAAAAGGAATTTTTCATTAGATTATGGGGAGTAAAACCGTACCATTAGCATCACCACTTAGATCAATTTAAACTATTCGTATTAGTAACTTCCTGATGAATAAAGGAAGTTAAGGAAGTTGTATTGAAGTGTATGTATCTCTTATCTTTAAAAAAAGTGTAAATACTCTTGTAACTCAAATTTAGTTTAGTATTAAAAGTTGTGAGAATAGGATTTATGTGTGTAAAGCAATTTCTATACAGAAATGAGTAAAATGCGTAGAGTGTAGTAAAAGTTTCATGTTTTGAGGTAACACCATTCTACGAACACAGCATCACCACTTAATTCAATCCTAACTATTAGTATTAGTAACTTCCTGATGAGAGAATAAAGAAAGTTGTACTGAAGTTCCTTAAGAAAACCATTGATTTAAAAATGTAATTAACTCTTATAACTCAAATTTAGTTCAGTATTAAAAGTGGTGACTATGAGTTATGTATAAAGCAATTTTTATATAGAAATGAGTAAAATGATTAGAGTGAAGTAAAAGTTTTAATAGTTTTAAGATAACACATTAAACGAATTTACCGAGAAGGGAGAGTTATTAGCAGGCCTTTTTTTAAAGACCTCACGGTATAGAAATGTAATTTCATTCGTTGTAACGTCCCTTCGTTTACAACGATAGTTGATCCCAGAAGGGGTCACTCAATCGATAGATGTTACTTAATTTAAATTTAAAGATATTTAAATTAAAGATTATTATTTAAAGATATAAAACATTCCATGTAGATATAAAGTGTCAGTTTTTGTACATTTTTTGACGAAAAAAAGTCGTTGTTGAAGTATAGTTAGTTTTTGGGGCATTTTTTACTTCACGCAGTAATAATCTTTCTATACAGAGTTACTAGAGCAGATTATAGTTGAAATAGTGATACAGAGCGACTATATAGTTGAAACACCCTGTTTATAGATTCCGTTACAATTATTTATATGCCTTTTTTAAAAAGAAAAAAATTTAAACAAATAGTTTATTAAATCAAATTATATCCAACATTGCGGTTTCATGTGTTTCGAATAAATCATGTGAATTTTAAAATTTCCCCGAGATGTTTTTTCTAAGTACAATCCATAAAATTTAACTCATTGTTATAAAAGATAACATCATTGTAAAATTTAAGTAAAAACTACTAAATATTTTTCAATACGAGTTTATAATAAATTAATCCTTAAATATATATTAAAATTTAATAACAAGTTTTTTAACACTTACTCTTGTTATGTACAACGCTAATTTTTTTTTAAATAACTAGGGAGCTACCGCCCCCTGCTCGCTATCGCTCACCAACCCCTGTTAACTGCTAACGCAGAACCTTTCGAAATGCTTCGCAAAACCCAAATCACTGTACTTTTAACTCACTTTATAAAACATTCGTGAAAACAATTTGCAGAATAAGCAACAACCAACTTTTCAAATATACAGGGTGGTTATAAAATAACATACCTACTTTAAAATTCTCTACAGAGGAAACTACTTGGGGGGAAAATCTGAAATTTTAAAGGAGGCATATGGAACGGATGGGAATTGTTTTTTCAAATAAAAAAATTAGTAAATTAAATAATTTAATTTTCTAAATTTTTGTCTTATCTTTCGGCCCGTAACTAGAAGTCTAAAAGGTAAATGTTTTAATGTTTATTCAAACTATCAAATCAGACACTGAAGCGAAACAAAATTATTTATTCCTAAAAAAATCACTCAATTTTGTTGAGCAAAGGGGGTAGTTAATAATTTTTTTCCTTAAGGGTCTGATATGCTAGTTTAATAAACATTTACCTTCTAGACTTCTGGCGACGGTCTGAAATCTGAGGTAAAAACTTAATTAAATTAATTAATTTACAATTTTTTTTGTTTAAAAAAATTCCCATTCCTTCAATATACCCCTTTTAAAATTTTAGATTTTTTCGACCAGTAGTTTCGTCTGTGGAGAATTTAGTTAATTCGTCTGTAGAACAGGTATGTTATTTTATAACCACCCTGAACATCACAAGACCATCTCCATGAATAAGTCTCCTTAAAAAGTTTAAATATTTATTGTCACCTTATATTATTATTATTAATTTAATCAAAATGTTTTAAAAAAACAGCATAATTAATTTTATCTGTTATTATTATATTAATTAACTATAGCTAATAATAAAAATTGTTAGTCAACATTCATCCAGTGTTTTATCATTGATATTTATATTTCAACCATAGAGATCAAATAGAATCTATTATATTAATCGAAAATTAATATACTATTCGATCTCTATGGTTTCAACCCAGACCTTGTAGACTTGTCAAATAATACTTTTTAATCCATTGAAAATAATAAGAGACAAAACCTACTTGAAACTTATTGTTTACAATTAATTTCGATTATCAGACTAAAAATTATAAATTTCAGAGAAAATGTGGGTAATTTTAGCTTGAAATATCAAAACTGTAAGTTTTTAGAATACTTTTATTGGTAATTTATTGCTATTTAATTTTGAAAGTACTCTAAAGTACATTTTTAAAAAGGTAAATAATTTATTTCAGGTTACATTGTAAAATATGGCGTCCATTGTTCGTTGTGATTGGATGCATAAGTTGTTTGATAGTACTTGCTTTGTAACTGCGACCTTATCCGTAATCTAAAAAATGGAAATATTTTAAAATTAAGAATTTTTTTAGAAATTCTAAGGGCTTATTGCACATCCTCAAAAGAATCCGAACAATTTTATACCAGAAATGTGTTATACGGATCAGTAATTAAAAAGCCTCTCTCTGGAAACCGTTCACCAAAAACTTTTTTTAGAATAGAGAAAAACATTGGTTGGAAAGAAGTCTTTTTATAATCTTTATTTACTCATACAGTTAAATCATTAAGTGGAGAATCGACATTATCCTACAATTCTACGTTTGTATTTTAAGTATACAAACTTAACTTATTATACTTTTGTATTTAAAATATTAAAAAAAACGTAGTTGAATAAAGAAATATAGTAATTTATTGGGAAACCTTAAATTAGGGAGAAAAAATTGCTAAACTGTTTATTTTTCCCATTCAAACATAAAACTGTAAAAACTGTCTTCAATAAGCATAGCTACCGAACATAGAGTTCTAATTTTACAGATCAAAATTAAATATAGTATCAACAAACTGAAAAGGATAATCCTATTTTATGCTCTGTGTATTTAAGTCCCTAGCTTCCCCTCTTATAATGAGCTATCTGTTACATTTCCTCGAAGATGCGTGTAAATACTTAGTTTTCTTTGAAACTTTCTTTGTATAATTTCAAGGAAAAATAAGTTTCAAAAAGCTTATAAAATTCAGAAGTCAACTTCAAGTCAGATAAAAATGTTTTAATACCATAATAGGGGAGAGTGGGGCACCTTGGGACATAATGGCCCACCTTGGAACACTCCACTTTTGAAACACAATTTTATAGTTATGATCTCGTGCTTATCGATACTAATAAAGGACACTAAAATCTGCTTTTCAACATGTTTTGGAATCTTTGGTGCGTCTGGATAATTATTTACATCATTTTTCTTATTTTGCGAGTTGCAAAGTTACAATCACTTAGCTTGAAAATAACTTTTTTAATAAAAGAAGTGTACTATTTATGTTAATTTAATAATGTTTAGATTAAAATACGTGTATCCATTAATATTTTAGAAGAGAAAAAATTATTTTGCTAAAACCTAATTGAGTAATTATTTAATATCCACAAAGCGTCAAGTGGGGAACCTTGGGACACTCCCTTGTGTGTGAACTTGTGATATGTTCAAAGATGCTCCAAATCTCTCATGATTAAAACAAATTGTTGTAATTGAAAGAAATTAGATAATTTAAGAATTTAGGAGGTTATAATTCTGAAATTGATGCAAATAAGCTGGAAGGAAAGAAAAAATGTTATTTATGTCATAACAAGGAAATCAGTGAAAATTTTTGAAAGTAAAACAGGATTGATATCCAATTTAAGATTATATTAAACACATTTTTTTAATTAATTTGATTACTAGGGAGGCATCATGGGACATTAAAACATGTTTTTTTAAATTTGTTATTTTAAATACCCCAAAAGAGATAATCAGTCGAAAAATGTTTATTAGATGCCCAAAGGAGTATATTTAATATATTAGCTGGGTTTGATTAAATATCCTTGTATTTATATTCTTGTATTAATTAGAAAAATAATTTAACAAAAAAGCGTTGTCTCCAGTTCATTGTTGAGAATATTTTCATTTCTGTGTTTCTAAATTTCATTTTTAAATACATTGTGTGTTGCAGTTATAATTTGGATAATATTGCATTATTTTATTTGTTCCCGTTAATATATAAAATTCACCAATGAGAAAGGTTAATTCTGCGACTTGACTATTTTCATGGAGTAAAACGTATCTTTCTTTGAAATAATACAGGGACAATTTCAAAGAAAAATATGTATTTATTGGAAGCTGACAGCTTGCCTTGAAATGGGAGGATCGTAAGTTGATACTAAAACGAATTATGAAAATATGATCATTTTCAATTATTAGAAAACAATTGTATGAAACTGAAACTAAAGCTTCTATGTAAGAAAACGTATTATTTATGATCTGTATATTTATAACTTAATGTAAAAGGTAAACAGTAGAAATTTAATACTTATCCTTACTGTTCCGTTGCAGTTTTTCCACAATGTAGCACGGTATTTTATGTAACAAAAGTTTTTGCATATAACTTGTATTTAATTTGATACATCCACTAATTTTATTAATTTTTACTCTAACTCCCCGGAGTTTACTTTTATCCAAGTCGAATTTGCTTTTAAAGCACCATTTCAGAGCAAGTATATTTTATTATAAGGTTCAATTCCGTTAGAGTTCCAGCTAAATATCACCTATCTCTTTTGAACGCTTAATTTTCAAATACAAACAATTTTTTAAAAATTTTTAATGATAAACTGAACAGTTAGTTATGCATCTAATTAAACATATTATTCCATGAATTTAAAATTATTTAGCAATATTTATTCTTTTTGGTGTCCAAAAGAGATAGGCGATATTTAGCGGGAACTAACGGAATTGTTAACTTATAATAAATATAATGCCCTCATTCTAAATTTATTAATGTAGTAGTGAGTTGCTGGATCTCAGATATTATGTATTCAGTCTTGATATTAAACATTCGCCTTAATAAATATCAACTAAAAACACCGAATCGACTTAAAAAATTGGTATTCTTCCATTAAAGCACTATAAAAAACACGCGTCAAAACAAATGCATAAACATTTTCAGGGTATTAAATACCAACTCGTCGCAGTTTATTTCATTAGGAAAGATTTACGGCAATAAAGAACACAATGCTTCGTTTTAAGTATCGCTTCTCCCCCCCTTCGTTTGCCCTGGGCTATAGTTTCAAACGAAGTACCCTTTGCTGTAGTCTCCCACTGAATTTGATGGCGAATTCATTACACCAGCTGCACGTAATGAACTTCAATGCTGAAACCGAGTCCTTGGGAATATCACGATGTTCATGGTTCGAGCATCGGCTTTGATATTCAATGACACTGAATAATTTTTTTGAAAGTAAGTTTGAATGTCGTGTTTTCCGCCACCTGCATTTTGTCCAGAACATGTACTATAACTACCCTTTGAAGTGTTAGCTGATTTTTTTCGTTTGTTTATTTGTAATTAGTATGATGATTTGCGTAGGGAACAAGATAATTGTATGGTTTTGTCTTCTGTTTAATTTAATTTTCTGAAATTTGCACTTGTCTATTGTTAATTATTAAATTTGATAAATTATAGTTTAAAACGGTTCGTTTATGAAAAGATGGCCAATTCTTTTATATTATGATTTTTAAGCGTAGTTATCACATAAAAAAATTTTTGTAACTCGAAAGAGAAAAGGTACCCTAAAAAACCTTTTAATACGCATAGGTAAAGATTGATCAGCAAATGTAATGATAATAGGGATAAATTAGTTATTAATAGATTTTTTTCAGACCTCATAAAAGAAAAGTTTCGCAAATTTGTAATTTTTTCAGTGTTATTGTGTAGTTTGGTGTTTTTTAGTTCAATAAAGGCAAAATTTAATGAAAAAATAAAACAAATTGCAAATCTGCGAACTTTTTCTTTTTTGAGGTCTGAAAAAGTGCTATTGTCACTTGCTAATATCTCCACAAATATTATATGTACTGCTTAACCAACGATAGTTAAAGGATCCCGTGATTTTGACAGACTCGGAGGGGAGAAAGGAAGAAGCTGAGGGGTAGTTGATTGAAAGAGGAAGAGACATTTATTCCCTCTAACCTTAGTTAGACCCTATATATACATAAAAATCAGTATATTTTAAATAAAATAAAAAATACTGAAGCAAAAAATCACGTGACCCGTTTACTATCGTTGGCTAAGCAGTACACACATTGACTTTTATTATATTAAATTATCCCTTAAATTTAAACGTCAAAAAACATTTCAGCAGTCTAAATATTAGAAGTTTATATTTTGTGTCAGGCGTAAGAGTACACACTGGATGAGTTTGGATGAGTTCATGAAATATCACGGTTAAAAATCCGTTTACTTACTCTACTCCGCTAGCTTACGGAATTCATCCGTGAAAAAATTCACGGAAATTAATGCTTAAAAGACGAATTTTTTACACAGTAGTTTTGCAGGGTTTAGGTCTTAATTTATGGTTTAGGAGCTTTCTATAAAAATGCTGATACATGTAGATTGAAGAAATAACGGTACGAAAGTTTGATGCTTAAATTAACTAAATATGTGAAAAGTTTTTAATAAATTTGACTGTTATTTTAACATTATTTGTTAGCGGTAACAAGTTTATCATTAGAGACCCATTGATACCTACCTCTACAGCTTCCACGTGAATTTTGTATCTCTGTTAACTTTAGTAAACAATGGATGGAATATTATTTCAAACTTATCACAACTATAAAAGTTAATAGACATTCATTTCTTCAAAATTTAAGCAGTAAAATTTTCAAAAATCAAAAATTTTCTTCTCAAACTAAAATTGATTAGTTATTCTTGCATTGCGTTGAAGCTTTTACGTAGCAAAAAAAGGAGGAAAGGTGAAAATTGATTTCTAGTTTCTATAATATATACCTTTTTAAACCTCGTGGTATGCAGTGTAATTTTTTTTCTAATAGGAGGTAATTACAGACTTTTTAAAATCTGAGGAAATCCGGTATTAGTCCACCAAAGCATTCAAATTTGACATCTCTATCAGAGCGTTACTCATAGTATTTAAGGTGCAAAGCTTTATTGTGTAGAAGATCTTAATACTAGTTCATAGTGATGCTTTCCATAAAAGAGAACTAACTCTTTACTAATCAACAATATCATAAGCAATCAAATTACGTATTAATTTATCCCTCTCTTTTTATTAACTTTCTTAATTGAATTCGATGAACAATTAAATTAAATGTAAATGCTTTTAACACTGTAAAAAATTCTAGAACGTTACTTAAAAAACCTGGGCAGATGAGTTACCCATTTTTTTAAATAATGTTCCTGGAAAATACGTGGAACGTTACTGTAAAATACTGAAACGTTCCGCAGAAAAACCAGAAAGCTTTCTTTGAAATAGCAGAAATGTTCCTGGATTTTACAATACGGCTGGAACAGTTTATATCTCAGCCTTTTTATGTTTATACTGCCTCATCCATGCTTTATAATCCAAAGCTTCCGATCCAGTGTAGGTTCCACGGATCTCGATCAGAGTTCGCTATTATACTATCGAATTTTATTAGCTTCAGGTGGTTCTTACACCTCATCTGAATAACTTGACTCATTTAGTGGTGAGCGCGAAAACAAAAACTAACGATTTCTGCCTGTCCGACAGGATTCAGAAACGTTTTATAAATGAAAACTAGAATTTTCCAGGAAAGTGTTTAATTGCTGTAAAAACTCATTAAAAGCAGGAACGTTTCTGGAATTTATGAGGACCGTTACTATTATTTTTACAGTGAAAAATCAAGTAAAACCCTATAGCCAAGATATTTATTTTTATCTCGTATCCACAAAACTCTTACTATCAATTATTTTACATAGTTATCAGACTTCATATAATTCCTATAGAATCAATAATATAAACCGTGTTATCTTCGTAACTTTAATATTCACAGGAGTGTGTGATATAAAATTTATTTAAAACAATATTATTTTAGTTTTTCTAAGATTTGACTTACAAAATCCAAAATTTGTTGAGTCATTACTTAGATATTATGTGTATACTTATAATTTTTTGAGAGTAAGAAAACATTTTAGAAAAGTGAAAATATTACATGAATTTGTACATTTTAAATTTTTACAATCGTTGAATAAGATGGTTAAGTGTTCATTATTCTTATTTAAAATCATTCATAATGAAAATCATTTGACTACCTAATTTCCTAATTAAAAGAAATTATGAAATTTTGTAATACTTTTTATAGAATAGTATCTACTACATTCAGTTTTAAAATCTTAAACGTTTGTATAATGCTAATTTAGTTTGAGAGATTAGGGGAAAAAACTTAAAATAAAAATACCTTATTAATTTTTTATTTTGTAAAACTATTTGAGATAATTTTTTGAGTTCGAGAAAAAGAATATTAAAAACATTTTTTATTCTGTTTGGATTTTATTTTATATGCTTATAGGTAGTTAACGAATTGTTGTGAAAACACTTGATTTGCATAACATTACAAAATACATTCAGTTGATTTTATTAATGAATTGAATGACAAAATGTTTTCAGTTGGTTTTATCATTTAACTGAATGACAAAATGTTTTCAGTTGATTTTATCAATGATTTGAATACATACTATTATTCATTTTAAACTAAGTCAAATCTTCCAAAAGTTTATCGTCGAAACCGTTTTACATACAAGGGCCAACCAATTCATTTGGAATTATGTACTAGTATTATAATATAGAATTAGAAAATAGGATAAGATATTATACCTTTTTTATTTCAAGTTAATTTCAAATTTATCTAGAAGTTTTTGGTGTATAAAAAATAAATAGACGCAGATTAAAAACACAGTAGAAGTTTCATCGCACTTTACATTTATAACCTTCGCCCAAATATCATTTTTAAAAGTCGGGTGATTTTGAGCAAAAATAATTTTTATACGGCGGAAAAATCTTAAATTTTTCATTACAAACAGTTTTACTCTTAAAAATACGAAAATTAAAGCGCATCTTATTATTGCACTTATTTGCTTTATTTCTACTTAGTATTTTACTTCCTCTAAGTTATTGAAGATTATACAGGGTGTTTCAAAATTGCGTTGCACGGCTTTTATTCGGATCACCGCCTCCTAGGGTCATGGAAGTAAGGTCTACCCCTAGGTAAGTGACCCTGGAGAATCCATTGAGATGACTTACAGCGCCCCTAGTAGCGAAATTAAAAAGTTAAAAATTTGATCAAAATATCTTGAATATTCGTGAATATTAGCATGTGAAAATAGCACTTTTTCAGGGGTCAAAAAGTAAAAAGTTTGCATATTTGCCAATTTTTCAGTGTTATTGTGTAGTTTTGTGTTTTTTTTAGTTGAAAGAACACAAAATTTAATAAAAAAAAAATCAAAAAAATTTGCAAATATGCGAACTTTTTACTTTTTGACCCCTGAAAAAGTGCTATTTTCACATGCTAATATCTCCACGAATATTCAAGTATTTTGATCAAATTTTTTCATTGAGTTTTTCTTGACGTTGGCAACAATACTCTCACTGGGGTTTTTGCTCTATCTCCTTTAGTTTTTAAATTAATTTTTTTAACTTTTTAATTTCGCCACTAGGGGCGCTGTAAGTCATCTCAATGGATTCTCCAGGGTCACTTACCTAGGGGTAGACCTTACTTCCATGACCCTAGGAGGCGCTGGTTCCGAATAAAATCCGTGCAACGCAATTTTGAAACACCCTGTATATTTGAGAAAATTGTCTAATAAGCTCTATTATCTTCAATCTAAAATTAATCAGTTATTCTGAAATAAATTTCAATTGATTTTTGGTGCTTTAAAAATAATATAAGTAGGGGAGAGTGGGGCTATTTCGCACATGGGGCACATTCGGACAGACGGCATTTCCCCTAGCAATTATAAATTTAAAAATCTGAAAAAATACCAGTAGATGGAAGCATGACTACCACCTCCTGCGTGAATTTTCAAAGCCCCGAGCCATTTTGTTGTATACGGTATACGTACTAGAAATTTGCTAGCGTTAGAAGCAGCAAAGTAAATTTTCTTGTCATTTTGTTGGCGTAAAATATCAATCAAAAATAACTCTCAATTGGACATTCAGCATTTTATTCAGTAGAGGCACTACTAAAGTAAGTTTCTAGGAAGGTGTTATTTCCCAGCTTTAATTATAAATATCTTGTTGGGACGTGGTAAGCTTGAACTGGTAGATGGGGCAGATTAGGACAGATTCTCATCTTTCCCATTTTTTATTATGAAAGTGATTTATATGTTTATAAGTGCAGTATATTTAATAACTTGAAAGTTTAATTGTTTTTTGTTGTAATTGTTTCAAAATTTGGTGATAATAGAAAATAACATCTTTAAAGAAAGCTTCGGTTTTAAGGAATTTAGACCCAGATTTAAACATTGAAGAAATAAATGTCCCTGATAATTGTTTAGTATGTGGCGAACTTAGTCACCAGTACAATAGTCAAACAATTCAAATGGGCTATAAATACCGACTGAAGCGATTATAATTCCGAAGTATACTTTTGAGTCGTATGACCTTCGGATCGGTATCGCCCCGTGGCTCGCATATGCCACATTGGTGACCCGGTATACGAACACGCACCTTCCATCACCTTCACTACCATCCCCCTTCGGTGTGGTTGTGCTTCTATAAGCTGTGCCATGGCTCTCGGATCACAACACTCCACGACATGTGGAAGATCCTAAAGGCCCCATTCCACCGGGGCAACTTTTGTCGAAAGCAACAAAAATCGACCATGCGACATGTTGCCGGATCAATTCCACTGAGGCAACAGCGCGAGATTTTTCTGGCAACACGGTCGCATGGGCAACTTTTCGTGTGTTGCCTGACTCCCGCCAGCGATGGGAAACAAGGCGACTGTTGCCTGCGACATGATCTGAGAAGGTTTGAATATTTGCATAATAATCGGGTTAAAAATGTGGGAATGGTATATTTGTAGTGTATTTGGTTGAATGAAGTGTTAACACGCTAATATTATCAAACATTGGTTCACTGAACTTTTCTTATTGAAAAACTCTCCAATCCTTTTGTTTTAGCTTAGAGCTCAAAGATGGCGCCATCAATAAGTTTTTATTTAAACTTTTTTCATTTTGAGTAGCTTTTAAAGTATTCAATTGAAATTCTCCAAACGTTGCATCATATAAATTACGAAGGCTATCTACTTGGATCGATTTTTCTATTTAGAAGAACGATTTAAACCCTTTTCTAAAAACCAAGTTAACCAAGATGCCGATCATCGTGGACAAACATATTTCATGTAGACCCGAGCTATCAATCGCACGCGCGATTCTGTTATTTTATTATAAAAATCTCTAAAATTATGTATTTTTTTCTTTTTCTCTTTATAAAAATATATTTCAAACAGAGTACGAGGAGGATTGTTCAAAACTACCTCTCGGGGATTACTGGGCAACACGGAACAACTGTCGCTTCAGTGGAATCGCATTGAGGGCAGGCAACACACCGGAGACAGGCTACCGAGAAGTAGAAACTGTTGCTTGCGACTGGGCGACAAACTGTTGAAGCAACAGAGCAACAGCTTGTTGCCTTGGTGGAATGGCCCCTTAACGCTGGCCACAACTCACTCAACAATTCACCAAGAGCCAGGTTGACGGACGAATCCAGCCATGCTGCCTTCTGGAGGGGGAGTACTGTGGCGAACTTAGTCACCAGTACAATAGTCAAACAATTCAAATGGGCTATAAAACCGACTGAAGCGATTATAACTCCGAAGTATACTTTTGAGTCGTATGACCTTCGGATCGGTATCGCCCCGTGGCTCGCATATGCCACAAGTACCAATTGACTTGGACGTAAGTGATTTTATTCTAGTAGAATTTGCTACTAAAAAGAAAATTTGTTTATGTTGGTCGAATAGAAAATTTGGAATTGAATGGTGCTTATTTAAAATTAATGATGAAAAACTTTAAAATTAATGACAAAACTTTTATTTTCCCAGTAAGTGAACATCCATAAATTACGTGAGGTCAAAAAGGGGGGAGGGGTTTGGAAAAATCTCACCAAGGGGGGAGGGGGGGTCGATTAAAATCTCACGTCAACTTTTTAAATTAGAAATTATACGATTTTCTCTTTTTTAATATGAAAAAGTTGTAGGTAAATCTCACGTAGGGGGAGGGGGTCCAGCAAAATCTCACTAAATCTCACCAAGGGGGGAGGGGGGTCCAGATTTTGGAAAAAACAGCTCACATAATTTATGGATGACCCCTAAGTAATGATTTAACCTTCATACAAAAAAATAATATAGTATTAAAAGTTCCTCAACCGTCAGTTTCAGGTGTTAAGTGAGCTGTTGGTTCACTTTCCGTTGGAATAAAACCTGACAGTTAAAATATTGATTGAACTTTTTCTAACTAATTATATTATGTGAAGTATGTCAATATGCAATATATTCTTCATTACTACAATTGTTTTCCTCATCAAAAACTTAGATGTTCAATATTTTCTGAAGCTGTTTTCTTTTTGTAAAAAAAATCTTCAATTTAGAGGAAAAATATGTAGAAGTGCCAAATATTTCGTTTAATTATCCTTACTTCAAAGTGCCATAAACTTTTTAGTTTGTAAAAATAATTATTGTTTAATTTTTTGCATGTGTACGAATGTGTCCCACACTTGTGTGAAACTGCCCCACCCATGGGGCACATTCGCACGAAATTTCTCGTTTTTAGATTGATGATATAGGTTAGAAATTCTAGATGAATGCGGCCAATTATCGTTCGGAAAGGTCTTAACTTTCATTTGAATCCGAGTTTGTTTCAATATCTCATCTAGATCCAGAGAAATATGCCGAAATGCACTTTTTGTGCGAATGTGCCCCTCTCTCCCCTCATGTTTATATTAATTTCTTCAATGCAATACAATTTTTAATTTTCAAAAGTTTTACGAAACTTTAACAAAATTACTACAAATCCTAAACAAACCCCTGACAGAAAAGGTAGAGAATCTCAAATATCTTCCCGAGCACCCAGACGATGGCATGAGTTAAGCCCCCTGCCCTGCATATGCATGGCCGTCCACAGTTCCGGGTCGGACATTAATGCCGAATTAATTACCCCGGCAGAAGGGCGTCTTTGTCGGCGGCCGTGCCGCAGGAGGGTCGCCGCATGCGATCGCCGGGTTTTCCCGTCGAGAGAACAAGCTGTTTAAGGGACTGATGATTGAGAAATAGCTTGTCCAGAGGGGGGCTGAGCGTGCTGCTGGGTTGTACAGAATTCCTTGCGGAGGACATTGCTGTTTCTTCAGCGAATCGGAGTCGTTGGAGTCACGTGGTGGGGGTCGTCTATTCACGGATATAGGTGCAGAGTTTATGGCTGAACATTTTTTTTGTTTAAAAAGAGTCCTTTAATTATTACGCTTTTATTTGTTTTATGATCTGTAACGGGGTAGGGAAACAAAATGAGATTCTATGGATGTTTTCCTTACAATGCTGCTTTTTGTTCGAAAATGTTAAATTAATTTAAGGCGCAATGAAGTTAGGTTTAATAGCAAAGAGATGGTATCTCAAGCGTATTAAGCTTATTGTTGTAGAACTAGTAAGACTGGGAACCAGAACACTAATCCAATACTAGTGTTATACGTAATATGTTAATTTTCACATTGATTCTGCACGTGAACTTAATTAATATTTGTTTAGAAATGGTTATACATCAGAATGTTCGGAAACACCGCGGACAAACTTTGAGGGGTTGCAGAGGGGACGTAGACAAGCATATTTGGAATAGAAATGGGGGTCTCAGATGCACAGTTAAAGAGCTAGAACCCCTAATGTAGTGCGAAGGCGTAACAAAAGGCGGTTTTCCTGATGCCCGTATTACGAAGCAAAACATAATAGAATGAAAGAAAATTATTGCATTAGGTACAGCAGTATCCATACTACGTACTTCCACCATAAATTTGAACAAAATTGGACCACTTGTTAACCCGTGGGGTGGGTTATAAAACTTGCAATATTTGTTCCCTTAGTGTAATGGTATTTTTTATGGAAGTTGGTTTAAAAATACCATTCAACTAAGAGAACAAATATTGCAAGTAATTTCATAATTGTAATAATTGCAAGTAATAATTCCATAAAATCATTAGTTAAACTTTCATTTACTGCTGTCAGTGTTGTGTACCTTGAATTGTTTCTTTTTTATTTTCTAGTCCTAATAAATATACCAGATGTTCTCGATGAATAACCAAATAAAAGTGAGGGTGCCAAATGGCAAAAAAGGGTGAACCTCGAAATCGGGTGTAAAGAAAATTTTTTTTGATGGTTTCTGATAGAAAAAATTAAAATTGGTCGAAAAAAATTTAAAAAATTCAATTAATAGTAATCTAGACTTAGGATGCATGTCTATAGGCTATCTTTCCGTACTGAATACGAATATTCCACTTAAATTTTTAAAAATTTAAAATATCAATTTTTAAAAATTGGATAATTGAAAAAAATAAAACATCCCTCAAAATCACAAAACAGCTGTGAAAGAAGTAATCCAAACTGTTTTTCCTTAAACAGAACCTAAATAATGACATACTAAAATTGGAGGAAAATCGGACAGTAAAAACTTTTTGTCCCAAAATTTCATTTTTTAACCTAAAAATAGACCTTTCTGAAGATTTTGAAGGAAAAATATACCTAGAAGGTTTGAGGCTGATGCCATGGTTATTTTTTCATGGATATTGAAGTTAGATATGGGTCATTCCCAAAAAAACCGTACATTTGATGTTTAAAACTTTGAAAAATAAATTTCGACCGAATAAAATCGAATTATTTCAAAAACTTTTTGCCTTAATATCAGCTAAGATTTTAAGCTTTTCAGTGATAAAAAATTTAAGTTGGTTAAAATAATAATTTTATTTATTTTGAAAAGTTTTGATCAGAGAAGAAAAGTTTTTTCCACTATGTTACATGAATAGAATTTGATTTTTTAATGATAATAAAAGTAATAAAGATTGTAATTACCTTAATATCTTTGGATATGCTGTGCTTTGTTAGTACTCTTTCGCTTTATTTTATTTTTTAAATTTTGAAACTGTTTTATGGAAGATTAGTGCAAAATTTTTAAAAAATTTGAAATATACCTGGATAAAAGTTTATTCTATGGCTTATATTCTTATGAAAAATATTATTATATGATTTCTGTAATAGCTAGTGTTGTTCCAAATTGTAGGGGACACTTTAATAAAAATTTTAGAATTGTTTTACACTGGAATGCAAAAAAAGTGTGATGTAACAGAGTGGAAATTTTTGTAACTGAGTGGAAAATCTTACATTCTTGGGAGAAAAATACCATGATTTTGTAGTAAAAATCAATTCAATCATTTTACTTGCAATCTACATTTTATGAGTAACACAAGAAGATATGAAACAAAAATTATGATTTCAGAATAACGTCAATATTTTTGGGAAATAAATAATTTTTGGGGCCACTCTTCAACTCAAATTTTGGATGAGGGATATATTATATAATTGTCTTATATATTATATAATTCTGACACCCCCTGAAAACTAAACATATTTGTAGGTTGAACTGCGATTAGCTGTACTTTAAAACTTTTTGCTTATTCGCTTCATCTAGGTTAACATTTAATCTTCAACGTTCTCGATAACGACGCTGCCGCTAAGCGTTAGTTTTTTTCCTCATTTTCTTTAAAAAAATATCATATTTGAAATTTATAATTACCAAATGTATCCGAATATGTATTAGAATCAAAGCTAAGAAATATGTAGACGTAAGGTTAAAAATTCTAAGATAAATATCATCACTTGTTCTTAGTCCACTCTGTTATATTGTTTATGTAACAGAGTGGAAAATTGAGCCTAAAATTAGAATTGTGGCTTTTAATTTCAACTGAATGAAAAAAATAAAGCATTAGTTAAAATTTATTAGTAATGTTAATCCTAACTCTAATTTGTTTTATAAAAAGTACCTAATAGATTTTTATAAAAAGGTGTAACAGAGTGGAAGTGGTTAAAGCAATCGTAGAAAGAAATTAAATCTAACCTTCTTTTCGAAATTCTAATCCATTATGGCTCTCGGGCAATGATTATTTATTCCTTCTTAGAGTTAAATACTGTTGACAACTTCAGTAAAATTTAATTTTTATTTAAAGATATAAACGTAACAGAGGGGAAAAATGAAAGGACAAAAAATCTGGGACACAAAGAAAAAAATATGCAACTCTGAAATTAAAAATAAAATAAAATATGTGTTTATAGTCAAAATTGTTTGAAATATTGCGTTTAATTAATTGTTATAAAACTTATTATCATAACTTGCAACCTGATCATTAAAAAAATTTTAAAAGTGATAAGTTTTAGAGTGGGACACGCTGTTTTCTGTGCTCCAGTTACGAACAATAGCATTTTAAAGAATTAATATTTTATTTTTATATTTTTAAAAAAAACCCAACTAGACATATAATGAAACAATGAAAACAAATTTTCCCAGAGTATATTTTTATCAATTTAAAAAATATAAACTTCTTGGACGCAGTTTGTACGGTTTTTTGGGAATGACCCATATATAACATAAAAAACCACAATTGATGATTAAATCTTTAGTTAATTAATAAATTTATTAAGTCGAACTTGGAAAATATAGGTTAAATTCACCAATCATGTGAGACATAAATATTTTGACAATATTTGGTAATATAATCTAAAAAATAATTAAATTTAAAAAAGATAAAAAAATCTTTCAAAAAATTTAAATTTATAACAAATTTTAAAATTTTAAATTTTTAAACTTTGAAGTACAGGTTTGTGATACATGTATACAGGCTATATTTCAGTGCTGGTTACGAATAGCAGGTCAACTTTTCAATAAAATTTAGAATAAGTGTGGAAAAATCGAAGAATTTAATAAAAGTTTAGAGAAAATGGTTCAATTTTTCTCTACACTTATTCTAAATTTACTGTTTTTAGATACACAAAGTTACTTTTAGTGCATCACTACATTAATATTTTTCTTACCCATTAATTATGATATGATAAAATAGGATATATGGAGCGAATCCTAGAGATTTCGTCCTTTTAGTTTTGATATTAGAAGTAGTCAGATGCCAATTCTTTTATTTTTTATAGAATTTTGAATGCAAAAACACCTGATGGTGTACCTTTGGACACCATAAGTGTTGTACCTACGGACACGTTCTTGTGGGTGTCTGTAGCTAATCGGAGTTTTTGAATTGGGTTTCATTAAAGTGAATAGTACATTTTAATGCATGTTAAAGTTATTCTAAATGGTTATCTAATTTGTCAGAGAGATTTTTAGATAAAAAATCAAACATTTTGCGATCTGAACTACTTTTAAAAATTTTTCATTGTACTTTGCATTTAATGTAAAATATGGAGTAAAATCTTAAGCACCCTATCGCATTCCGTTAAAAAAAAATTTAAATTTCCACCGAAGAATATTTGTGTAAGTTATTACCACCAAATGCTTACACAACTAAGTGTATATTGATTTTTTTGGACATTATAAGTTTAATCAGCATAACTGATGAAACTATTAACCTTAAATTTAGATTTGAAAATTCCATGAGATTTATATATTTTTAGTGGGAAATCAAGACTTATGTCAATCAAGTTCCTTTAAATGATCATTTACGCTCTAAAAGTATTTTACATTAAAAATTGATTACTTTCATCAAATTGTTCATGGCAATGTATCAATAAAACATGTTCATTTTCAACTTTTCTCAACTAAAATTTCCTTTTTTATGGGTGTCCACAGGTACTACTGGGTCTGTCCATAGGGAGAGCAGGTTGTTGTACCTATGGACACAAATTTCATCAAGTTATTAAAATTGATTAAAAACCCAATTTTGAGTATTTGCGCTAATAAAAAAAATATCGCCCTACTTATTAAGGTTGGGCACTTTAAATGGTCGAAATGTGTTTTTATCTGTCCTAGAAAAATTTAAACGTGATTTTGTCCGAAGGTACAGCAGTCTCCTCTAGTTATTATTTGACTTGCTGGATATTTTTAAGGAAAACATTTTTATTAAATTATTAATAGGTGAGAGAGAACCATGATAAATATTCTAACTTTTAAAGATTGTTATTCACATGAAGATGACCCCTGTGGCGTATTTTTAGAGAGCAAGTTCAGTGCTGAGCAGGGTTTTGTGAGCGATTCGAAAGGTCCTCCCAAAGCAGTTTATGGAGATTGATTAGCGATTGCAAGCAGGGGGTGGCAACTCCCTAGTAAATTAAATTAAAAAATTGTGATATTATTTAAATTTAAACTTAATTTTTTATAAAAATTTAACTAGAAGTATACAATAAAACCGTATTGGCACAAAAAAGCATCTTCGAAGAAAAATAAAAGTTTAAACCCAATAAAAATTTTAAATTATATTTGCAAACTACTGATAAAAATATTATAAGTTCCCATAAAAAAAAACTTTAAAAAATCACCCCGTAGTGAATAATTTCAAAATTAATTATGTATTAATTAATTTAATTATGTAATATGCAAAATGTGAGTTAAATACAGAATTTGTGAGATAAAACATTATTACATTAATAAAACATTATGTTTCTGAAATATAAAAGTTTATGTACTTTACTAATTTAGCTTTTTTAAAGAATTATATATAAATATTTTCAAAGCATATTATAGATAAGATAGATAAGTTGTATAAAAGTGTTTATCAATTCAGAGTTTACTCAAAACTATTGTATGCACACTTTTATGTTAAAAGAAATCCTATTATAATTCTGGATTTTTTTCTTCTAGGATTTCTGTTGTGTACTTATAGTCACGCGATAGTGGAACAAGTTTTACGCATAAAAAGTGAAACAGGTAATTTTCGTGCATTTCAAATTTTTATGACTTTACTTCTCCTTTTATTGAAAGCTATTTTTAAACAAGGGGGTAGTACAAATATTAATCACACATGGGAATAAGTTTCATGCTTAAACCACACCTCTTAAACAACACTGAAAGACATTATTCAGTACCTAAATAATTTTTAAATGTCATCGGAATTTATTTTTTAAGAATTATTTTTTTATCTGGTAATATATTTTTGAAACACCTGTCTAATAGCAATAAAACTCTCTCAACACTATGTAAAAGCTGTATTCAACACAATTGCTAAGCAACCCAAACCAAAAAAACTAACTTTTCATTAGCAGAATAAAACCTCCTTCCCCTCCAGCTTAGCCGTTTTAAAAAGACTAGAGGTTCATAATTACTGGACCAAAAAGTGCATGACTTCAGGACGCTTAATGAGCTCTAAGCATGCACACGTTGGGGGTATTTTCAGTTAATTACCCTTACTTTCATTGTTAGCAAGGCTTGTCCCAAAAACGCGTTTCCCCCAAAATAGCAATACGAGTTATCACGACTATTTTCTCCTTAAGCACCCTGCATTTTTCATCATTAATTATCCCCGGGAAAAAAATTCGGCTTCGCCCGAAATCCGTCTGGTCCCCGTATACTAATTACTCCAGGGAAGAAAATAAATGACTTGATGAACCCTTACATCAAGTTTGCATGTCGTGTTTTTTCGACCCCCCTGCGACGAAACAGACGCGTGCCCGAGATTTATTCGCCAACAATCAAAACAAGAGAGCAAACCGGGATTCGCTCTCTCCAGAAAGTAGAAGAGGTGGGGCTTGAGCGAACGTCGAGAGGTACCATGCGTGGCTAAAATAAGAAAAGTGGCAGGAAAAGATGTCTTTAGTATGGAGAATCCTATTGACAGGAGGATTGACGAGTAAACAAAAGCCTGTTTCTACGAAAAATTATTGTATAATATAATATGACGTTCAAATTTCTGCGCATTAAAAGAGTTAAAGATTGTTAGGCTAAATTAAATATTGTGTTTTTGTATGTGTTGGTTTGGCAACACTGAGTGTTTGAGAGGAATCCTTTAATGTAATAATTTTAATTTTTTTTGGAGGGAACATAATTTTTTTTGTTTGAAGTGCAATATTATAAACGAAACCTTCATTTCCTATTTGAATCATTTACGATTTGAATACGCCAGTTAGGAAAGAAAATTGTGTTTTTGAAGTTAGTCTAGAAATGAAAACTGGGTTATTGAGTCTTGATACCTAATATTAGAACCGTTTTTCTTAATGAGAATTTTATTTAACAGCTTTTAATGAAAAAAACTTATTTGGCAAGTTTTTCCCCTTCGGTGGGACAAGTTTAGCTACATAAATTTATTGGTTCAAAAGTACACCTGCTAACCCAGTATACAATCAATCTTTTCCACTTTTAAAAACCTAAGTTCTTAAAAAAAAATACGAATTTACCATTAATATTAGCCTTGATCCTTTATGTTTATATGATCATTTAAAACAAAATCCTCAGCATCGCGAAATTCATTTACATCAATTTAAACCTGAAAAAATCTAAAGCACAGCATAACCCTTAAAAAAACCATCCCACTCCAAAGAACCGATTCTAGTATATTTAAACAGCAATCACATCGGCACGCGGCCGATTCAACGAAGGATCCAACGCACACTCTACGCACTCATCTCCCTACGCTCCAGAATAGACTCACGCGTCGAGAGGAGGAACTCCGTGGAGCGTGAACGCACATCGCCGCCGCCGAAAGCGTTGTTGCATCTTGGGGCCGGACGCCTCAAAGAAGAGTTCCGCAACAGAAAGAACAAGCCCCTCTCTCACCCCAGCCGCAACAAACGACCGCCTCATTCGAATAACGAGGGCCCAACAAGGCCGCCTTCATCCCCGCCATTCATCAGACGGCGGACATCTCATCGAGCATCCACCTGAAGTCTGCGATGACAGTCCACATCGATGCGGGCTCAAAGGCTAATTATACGTGCCATCATCAAAGCGCCTTCTTGTTTGTTGTGCTTCTCTCTTCTTGATGTAGAAATAGAAACCATCAGGGGATGTCGCTTTTGCCAACCGGAGAGAGTATTAAAAAGTTGGTTATGGCCCCGCCGCAGGTAGGCCGTTTGGGTGGGTGGGAACGTTCGTTTTATTGGCGATGTTTCTTTGGGGCCATTAGAAAGCAAAACACGAGCTTTTCTCGTTTTGGGAAACAAAATGGGGTTCTTGTTCTTTGAGCGATTCGGGAGTGATTTGTGCTGGGTTATATGGCTATTTTTCCTTCAGTCGTGCTGGTGGGTCGAAAAGGAAACAAATATACTTTCTCTCATACGCTCTCTCTCCCTCTTTTATATTTTTCTTTCAATCCTAGAAGTTTGAAAACAACACATTTTATGCTTTTCAAATATAGATATATTTTTTACTATAGTAGTCTCTTTAGTCGGAAATGAAGTCTTCCATCTAATATCTAATCCTCCTCCTTATGAGAGTATATCGAGAATAGCTAATTTACTTGTTGTATGAAAGCGAAACCTGAACTGTTTTTAAATCACTTCCTCTGTTAAACTATACAAAACAAAACACAACAATTTAAATAACAGAAGAGCAATTTTATATATACCCATCAAACTACCGAACCGATATTGTTAAATTATTTTTACACAAAATATAATAATAATAATAATAATAATAATAATAATAATAATAATAATAATAATAATAATAATAATAATAATAATAATAATAATAATAACGTTTATTTCCATCATACAGACAAAAATCCATTTACATGAGGAAAACAGAGGAAAACACCGAATACATACACATACATTCAAATTACAATAAACACGTTCAAATTACAATAAACATTAAACAGAAAAATACGGAAAATAACTGAATTACAAATTGTTTATATAATCAAATTGAAGTTTTTTAAAACCATCAAAGAATACGTCACTGTGCTCTGGTAAGTGATTTATTATTTTTATGAATTGTATTATTGTTTGTTTATTTAAATATGATTTGGAATAAAAAGGTTCTTTTAAAATTTTGCTATTTCTTGTATTGTATGGGGGAACATGTATATTTATTTGATTTAATATAAAAGGGCAATCAATATTGTTATGTAAAATGTTATAGAAAAACTTAAGAATAATAAGTGATCTGCGCTGTTCAAGTAAGATTGGGGTTTCAGAATTGGTACAATTGAATTTAAAAGATAAATATCGTAGAAAATTTTTTTGAACTTTTTCAATTAAATTTTTATTGGATATGCCTGTAGGGTTCCAGATCACAGCGCCATACTCTAGTATCGGACGAACTAAAATATTAAAAAGATTTAAAATCACTGATATATTACTAAAATTACTTGTTGATCTTCGCAACATTCCCAAACATTTACTGGCCCTCAAAGTGATGTCCTGAATATGAGCGTTAAAATTAAAGTTTGAATTATAGATGATACCAAGATACCTGATGATAGATTTTCTGGATAATATGATATTATTTATTTTGTAACTATATAAAAAAGGATTAGATATCCGAGAGAAAGTTAAAATAAAACATTTGTCAATATTGAGTGACAGTTTGTTTCTCTCACACCAAACAGTTAGGTTGTCTAGTTCAGTTTGTAGACTATTTATATCATGTAAGGAAGATATTTGTTTGAAGATTTTTAGATCGTCAGCAAAGAGTAAAGATGATTCAAAAATTGAAATTATATCATTCACGAACAGATTAAAAAGCAGGGGCCCAAGAATTGACCCCTGAGGGACTCCTGAGGTACCATAATAAGGATCGGACAAAGAGTGATTAAATTTTACATAAAGAGGCCTATTTATGAGGTAAGAATGTAACCAGTTGACAGCACCCTCACAAAAACCAATATTTGCTAGTTTTAAAAGCAAGACCCCATGGTTAACAGCGTCAAAAGCTTTTCTAAAATCAGTGTATACGTCATCGAGTTGTTTACCTTCATTTAAAGCATTTGATATATAACTGTTAAGGCACAAGAGATTAGTAGAAGTTGACCTCTTTTTTGTGAAACCATGTTGATTGGGAGAAATTATTTCATTGACCTGAGAAGATAGTTTACAATGTATGATACTTTCAAAAACCTTAGAAAAACTTGAAAGAATAGCTATTGGTCTATAGTTAGAGATGTCAGATTTTTTTCCCTTTTTGAATATTGGTACTATTTTTGAGGTCTTCCAGACATCGGGAAAAGTATTGGTTCTTAAGGAAAGATTAAAGAGAATAAGTAAGGGATATATAAAACCCTCCATATTTGCCTTGATGACATAAGGGGGAATCAAATCAACACCCACAGAACAAGAACTCTTTAGTTTTTTAATACTGTTTTCTATGTCTTCAGGGGATACAAGATCAATACGAATCAGGTCTGGAGAGGCACGATAAGTTGAATTTATTTGACATATATTTTGATCGTTTAAATCTCTATAGACACTTGAAAAATACTCCCTAAAAGCACTGGCTATCTGCGGATCATCGAGAAGTTCAATGCCTCCATAAAACATTTGGTTAGAGGAAATGGATTTCTTTTCATTACGGTAATAAGACCAGAAAGTTTTGGGATTTGATTTTATAGATCCTTCAATATGATTTATATGTTGTTTTCGAGCGTCGCGAATGTCACTTTTTATGGATTTTCTAATAGTTCTAAAACGTTCCAGATAAGTTAGGTCATTAGTTTTTTTATAATTGGTTAGATATGAATTTTTTAGCTTGATATTTTTTATTATAGATTTAGTGAACCAAGGGGGGTATTTTCTTTTACACGGGATATTTTTGGGCACCGAATTATCTAGTATATTGTACAGCATCATATAAAATTGTTCCACAGCCTCATTAATGCAAGTATATTGATTTAAGAAATTCCAATCAGTCTCTAATATAAGTGAGTACAGTAAATGAAAATTAGCTTTCTTAAAGTTATAGGATCTGATTTCACTCTGACCCAAGCTAGACTCTTTAATTTCAGGGAAACTGTTGGTTTTGGTTACTTCTATCAGTAAAGCCGGGTGGTAGACATCTTCTTTAGAAATGGGAAGCAAAGGCTGTGTTACATTTACATTATAATTGGTTAATCTAACTAAAACAAGATCTAAAATCAATTAAAATGTAGTTAAATGAAGGTTTTTGATGGGACCCTTCCATCTTTTAACATTTTAAGCATCGCAACTAGAATATGAAAATAGTATATTCTTGTAAAAATCAGTGTTACACCAGGCTGCAGGAAAAATATTCGGAAAAAGGTACTGAATAAGAAATTCGAACTCTAATATAATTTTACATTTAGTTACCCTAAATAATAGATCCCAAATTATGCTCATCTAAGTCATTTCCAAGTTCTCCACAGAGACCTGAAAAGTGTTTTATTAAAATTTTTCTCGAAGATCACAATCACAACTACATTGTAATTTTTTTCTCCATCAGAAGAGTGTTCTGTGACACAAGAAGTTTGACACCATCCTACGATATTTCATTTTATCCGACATTTTCGAATAACAACCTCAAGGTGTCCTCCCCGTCCAAAGAAGAACTCGCAAGACCAGCACGAACCACTGATAAACCCGTTCAATCAACACACCCTCTAAAAGTTTATTGATTCAAGGATTGAATCTATTCAAATTTATCAGCTCTGGCTTCCTGTGTCGGGATTATCTCCAGACCGTGAGAAGAGACATCCCCGGACATCCCGACATGGTCCAATCAGACGTCCGTCACCACCCGGCAATCGAAAAAACAACCGGTAAACGCGCTCCCGTTTATTTTAAAAACCTCTCTCGATCGAAACAACGCGATTCATTGATCGAAATTTCCAGAAATCGAATCGAAGAAAACAAAAAGGAAACTTCCAATGAGCAAGCTCGGGCGATTTTTTCCGATATGCGGCGGGTAGTACAGAGAGATTATACGCGTAACCTACTGGACGGAAAGCTGTGTAAATAACGTTGTGATTCATGAGAGCGGTGTTGTTAAGACGACGCGCCCATCAGAGGATTTTTTTTATCTTTAGCGAGTCGCTATCAATTTGAGGGAAGGGAAGAGTTTCGGTGACAGACGCGGTCAGAAACGCCGACGGGCGTCCGAGATATACCGAAGGGTCCTCTCGAAGGGAGAGATGAAGGAAGAGCACTTGTGAAGTCCTCCGAAGAACTTGCCAGAACTTCGCAGTAGAGAATAGATCCTATAATCCTTAAATCATTCACAAAAATCCTTGGACGAAATAAGTTTTCTTTCGGCCGTATTCTGTGCTTTCTGACCAGCGGTTAAAAACAGCTATCAGAGTAGGATTCCACTAGTCAGAGTCGGCGATTCCTTCTTTGATTGGTGGTTAACCGCTGATCAAGTAACACAGAATACGACAGTCTGTGTATTAAGTCAGTGTTTTTAAAACTGAAGGGTGCACCCTAGTGGACCTCGAGGGTTATCTAGGAGGTGCTCAAATAAAAAACGAACTTTTAACTTTAAATGCTTTAGTATGATATTATAGCTCAAAGAATATACGAGTTTTCCAATCTAAACTATATTTCTCGTTTATATTCTTTAAAAAAATTACAACATCCCGGAAGTTGTATCTATTTTTATTTATTGTCTGTAAAAATGAAAAATTCAGCCATTTGACGCTTCAACTTCCAGTTTCTGTTAAAGTTTAATCCTGTTTTAAGTACAAACGAAAATTTGGCCAAAAAGCAAAGATAGAAGTAGAAAAAATATGTGTAAGAGTAAAAAGACGCTTAAGAGTAAAAAGACGTTTAAGAGCAAAAAGATGCCCAAGAGAAAATATATGCCCAAAAGCAGATGAATGCTGAAGAGTAAACAGATGTCTAAGAGCAAAGTGATGCTGGAGAGCAGAGAGAAAATTTTAAAACGGTGTAAGTTGAAACCATAGAGGTTGAAACGAAATGGAAATCTGTTTTGGTGCATAACTAATGACTAGACACTAGACTATTCTCTCAGCTGTCGAGTGTGTGGGGATAACATTCACAACATAGTTTTTAAAAGTGCGAGTCTTACGAGACCATTTATAATCACATGATTATGATGTTTGACATCATAAAAATACTATATGTTTTATACAATTATATTAAAAATGTTAAAATTTTTCATTAAATATTTAAGCATACTGTAAATGATCTATTCTCCTTTGAATTTTGCCGGGGTTATTTACAAACCTTTTTTCTGTTTAGAGTCAAGCAGTCAACAAATGTCTTTCTGATGTACCCAAGATGCCACAAACAAAGATAGAGACATCACAAAGATAGAGATATTCGCCTGGAAACTGTCCAGCCAAGACAGTGAACGATACCTCCACCACAGCTAGAAGAAACCAAGTGTAAATTTTAAATGACAAAACCCAAAATATTTCTATGACGATACATATCCCACTACATCAATTTCACCTTCATTGGTACACCCCTTAAAAACCACTCAATTATTTAAACCCCACGAAATTTCCCCACAAAACAATATCTCCTTAAAAAAACACATGTCTACCTCCCTCTCCAACAGTACATCCCTTCTAATTTCTTCAGCATCTCCCGCCGACCGGACAAGAAAAAAAGTGTGCAAATTTGTCACAAGGGCCTTCTCATATCGCGGATCCCTCCACAGAGGGTCGGAGGCGGCGTCTTTGATCCTGCGGTCATGCCCATGCTACCTCCATCCTCTAATGATCTAAATATAGTGTTTCGTATCCTTCCGTGCGCGCATCAGAAATAATGACCCCGTTTGCAGCATTTTTGGTTTACGAGCTCGCTAAAAGGAGGGTCCGCAAACTTGTGAGATGCTACATCAATTATAAAGGGAGATTCACGGCTGTGTGTTTTAAGGGATGGGGAAGATGTATCGTTTGTTGGGAGAAGTGCTATCTAAACAGTTTAGTTGTGGTAAGTCAAACGTTAGCGATGTAAAGCTGATGAGTGGGTTCTGATTCGGAAAAATATGGTCGGGATTACTGCTGTGAAAATGAGCTTGAGGTACAACAAACTTTTTCTTAGGTTACTGAAAGACATACCTAGTTGTTTTACTTTTATTTGTAAAGAATAAATCTTATGAAAGAGTTACATCGGTGGTAACAATTCAAATAATTATATGCTAAGTGTAATTTTACTATTTGAGATAAATAAAGGGCCACAATTTTTGAACTTTGTAAAGGATTGGCTTGGTGTATATAGTTTTTTGGCACCAGGCTTACATCAGCGCGGATAGATGGTAGTGGCACTCAGGACAGTGCCCCCAAGGGGGGGCACTGTCCTGAGTGCAGGGTTGGCTGGATTGGACCCAATTGGGTTGGACCCAATGGGTTTTTTCAAAAAAACCCATGTGAAAAAACCCACTTTTTGGACCCATTTTGTGTTTTTTCAAGGAAAATCAAGGTTTTGGCAGTTTTGGCAAGATATCGAAGAAAAACATTTAACGAAATGACATACTAAAAACTGCAGTTCAGTGGGTTTTTTCAAAATTTTAATCGGATTTCAATAAGTAAGGGGTGTTTTCACAATTGAATTGGTTTTTTTCAAAATTTAGGAAGTTTAAAGACTATATAAAAAGTTAAGGAGCATTTTTTTAAATTTCAGTGTTTTTTTTTCAAAGTTAAATAGATTTCTTTCAATACTTGTGAATGGGTTTTTTCAAAGCTTAGGATATTGATAAAATTTAAGATGTTTTTTAAATTTGGGATTTTTTATTATTGAATGGGTTTTTTCAAAATTTAAGAGGTTTTAAGTTCAAGCTAGTTATAAATAAATTAAGAAGGTTTTTTAGATTTCAGTTTTTTTTCAAAGTTAAATAGATTTCTTTTAATGGGTTTTTTCAAAGTTTGGGATATTTTTATATTTTAAAGGGTTTTTCAAAATTTAAGCTATGTTTAAAAAATTACATGGTGTTTTTTTCAATTTCAGGAAGTTTTCTAAAATTTAAATAGATTCTTTCATTAATTAGGGGTTTTTTCATTATTGATTGGGTTTTTTCAAAATTTACGACGTTTAAAGTTCAAACTAGATATAAAAATTAAGGAGAATTTTTTAAATTTCAGTGGGTTTTTTCAAAGTTAAATAGATTTCTTTCAATATTGAATGGGTTTTTCAAAGTTTGGGATATTTTTTAAATTTTAGTGGGTTTTTTCAAAATTTAAACCAGGTTTCAATAAATAAGGGGTGTTTTTACAATTTCAGTGGTTTTTTCAAAGTATAAAAAGTTTTAACTTTGAAAAAACCCACTTAACTATGGAAAAACTAACATTATTTTGATAGAACACATTTAACATAGAAAGAACTCACTAAAATTTGAAAAAACCCACTTACTATATGGAAGAAAACCACTTAATTTTGAAAAAACCCACATATTTCCGAAAAAATCCACACTTTTTCCAAAAAAAACCCAGTTTTATGTGGGTTTTTCAGGGTTTTATTGAAAAAACCCGAAAAAACCCAACCCACTTGGGTTTTTAAAAAAAAAACCGGGTTTTTGCCAACCCTGCCGGAGTGTCCCTTGGAAACCCAAAAAGGTTCTCAAAACGAATAAAAACCCTACTTTTACAGGTCTATAATTTTTTTCTGGGGGAGGACCCCCATACCCCTCATTAGTATCTCAAGGGGATCTTCAGTGATAATTTTTAGGAAATCCGCAATATTTTGACATTTGGTTCAAAAAGTAAAGATAATAGTGTTTAAAAGTCCTTAGACTCAAAGCCCTTAAACTCAAAACGTTTCTAAAAATGAGTTAAAACCCTACTTTTAAGCGTCAAATTTCAATTTTTCTGGGGGAGGACCCCCATACCTTCAATGGTACCACAAGGGGATCTTGTCTGGGAAAGTGCCCCCCCCTTGGAGCAGTGCTGGATCCGCGCCTGGGCTTACGTCTTATATCAATCAATATTTTAATAATATTGATTGCAAGCATTAAGACATCAGACACTATAAACGTTTGAAAAAACTAAGGTTTTATCAAACCCCCCGCGAAGGGGGAGGGACTGTTCAAACTTTGTGAAATCACACCTAATAAAACTATTTTACATCTGGTAAATGCTAAACTATGCACTTTTTAACTGTTCGGGAATTGTATTAGCAATAACATTTTCCTTTTTTATTTTTAAATGATGGAAGTAAGTAGTTTAAAGATATAAAATACACAATTTGGTTAAATTTTAAAGTTTCAAAAGTGTGACATCACAATGGGGACACTAAAATGTGACAACGTGTGACACATGGAAGATGAGATAATTTATGAATGGTCCTAATGGAGAGAGGGGGTTTCTCTTTCAAGTATATACATTTCTTAAAATTAACGGAATCTTTCACGAAGACATTTACCACCGGTGTAATTCATTCGTAATTTCTTAATCTGATACCGCCCATCCCCACTAACCCATTTCTCCCACTTCCGCCGTCGCACCAAAGAACATATAAATTTTTTTAAACTCCAAGATATCCAAAAGCGAAATCTTCTCCATGGGAAAAAGCACCACTTTGCGTGACCCTTTCACACGTGTAGCGCAGCTGAAAGAAAAAGCCGGGGCGCAGGCAAAACGCCCCTTCCCGCCCATGCAATCACTTTCATGCGCCGCCGTCACCGCATCTGCGCGCCACGCGTCGCCGCATCCACCCCCATATCACCCCTCGGGGGTGCAAAAAAATCCCCTTTGAAGCTCGCCGCCCTCCCACACAGCAATAGGTGTTTATTTGCCGAACCTCCTTTTTATACTCTCCTCTTTTACGATCACCTTCGCGTGGACTTTACATGTGTGTTGCTTTAATGCGCCTTCCTCGAAGCCTCGTAACGGGTTTATTTTCAGTGCTGTGCGTTGTGTGTGTGTCGATGACATTCGGTGGAAACCCTATCTACCGCACTTTGCGTGTCCTGTCCGATGGTGCATTTGTCGGTATATGCGCAGGGCACTAATGGGGTCTCTTAAAATGATGAAGATGTTATGATCTTCTGAGTGCCGCCGCGATCGGGTTTCGTGTTATGACCCTCGGGACCGCCTAATTTTGAGGGCCCCTAAGAAAATCTCCACACACGCGGGCCCCTCTGTTTCACACAAGACGTTTTCCCTTTTTTTACTAGAAGTAAGAAGTCCTTCTAGAAGATGCTATTACATAAGTCTTCGAGAGACTCGCAAGAGGCTTGTTACGATTGTAAATTAAAGCATCAATCGCTAATACCATACTTGCCAACCTTTTGAAATCTTACATCCTTAAAACGTTTTGCGTAACTATACAAAACTAAAACTTGAAGCTTCCCGCATTAACAAACCTGAAAAATATCAACGCGAATTCCAACCTCGGTAAAGTTGTTTTTTTTTCGCATTACGAACGGAATACGAAAAGAAGGAAACTTTACAGGTATGAACGCGTCAAGACAAGACTCGCCGTCGTCGTATCCAAAAAAAACTTGCAAGAAAAGCTTTCTTTCTCAGAAAAACTAAATTTTACGCAATAAAAGGGCCAAAATTGAGAAAATCGTAAGGACAGGGATTAGTAGAGGAATCTGGTCTTGAAGTAAAAAGATAAAATTAGAGAAAATCGATTACGTCGCGAGTGTTTAGCGTTGTCATACGGATAGTTAAGTGGATAATAACGCAAAATCAGTAAGCTTTATCAATCAATCCGTAAAATCGTTATACTAAAGAAAATCCGTAAATATTACGGACAATCCGTAAAAGTTGGCAAGTATGCTAATACTTAAAACTGACGCACCTTTCCCCCTATAAACCTAGAAGGAAAACAAGTTTTTCTAGCTTAGACCAGTCCATGGTTTGACTGATAATAATTTTTAAAGCAATGTCATTCATTTTCAAAATATTTTTGTCAAGGGATAAATAAAAAGATCATACCTATAAATTTAATTAAAAGCTCAACATGCAAAATTTCCAATCCTTTATAGTTATTTTAATTCTAATGCTAGTTTTTTTATCTTCATACAAAAATTAGTAATTTTCTTCACGTACGGGTGTAGAACTTGGGCTTTAAAATACATAACTGTAAAAAAAGGTAAAAATTTAACATTGTTAGAAATTGTAGTTAGAAAAATATTTGGCCAAGAAGCATAGCTCTCTCCTTAACCTCCTTAACACAATGGTTATTTACGGTTTTACTTAAAAGCAAACCTTATCATTTCTGTCTTCAGAATTATACTGTCTGAATGAATAATTAAGCTGAAAGACACAGTGGAGGATAAAACAAAAAATTTCCAGATATCTTTGCTAAAGCTTCAGTTCTAAAGGCATAAGGCATTAAACTAGGGATTTAGACTTTGTTCAAAGAATCACGATGACATAACAACACACCATCATTAAAGCTAGTTAGCCTAGTAACCAGGACCAAGAACTAAATTCACTCGAATTTTTTTCATATTCTTTTCCTAGAATATCACATTTCCAGTCATTGCAAGATATCTCCCAACCACAACCGAGCAAACTATATAAAAAAACTTGCAGAAATCCCTCCTTTGCGCCGTATAACATTTCAAGTCCGCGGATTGAGATCCATGACGGCCTCCAATTTGCTCGGCTTTGTTGGAGTCGCTAACAAGACTAATTGGGAAACCGGTTCCTTTTATCAACTGGGATGCGCTCGGAGCAGACAGGATACGGGAGAGGACCGAGATGAAAGATGAACTGCAAATGGCTCCTCGTTGGGATCACCGGAGGGAGAAAAAATGGTCCGACGAATGGCCGGAAATCGGAATGGGAGATGCGTATCGTCGGAAATGAGGAGATTCACGGAAAATTATTGTTTTGTTGAATTGGCTGGGGAGTAAGCGCGGATAAACCATGTGCACTGGCAAGCTTCAATGGGTAGATTTACGGTTGGAAAAGTGAAGTAGTCTTCAATATTTTTTAAAAAAATCCCCTCCAATTTTGTTGCGAAGGAGGTTTCTTAAGTTCTGAGGTCACAAATCTGGATCCGACCCTAAATCAGCAATAAATAATTTTCGTAACACCAAACTTGATATTCAGCCTAAAGATTTTCCATATGAATTCCCAATCCTAAGGCTAAGCGCGCACTAGAGACTTCCGTCACGGTGACTGGAACATAACTGTCACTCGAGCGCAATGGATCTCTATGACGAGATTCTTGGCAATCGGCCAAGAGTCTTGTCGCCTAATGCGCGCGCTCTAGCTTCTGGCCATAGCCCGAGTGACAATTAAGTTCCAGTCACCGAGACAAAAGTCTCCAGTGCGCGCCTAGCCTAATTGTGTGAGCTATCTGTAGGTTGAGTAATTTTTTTGACATATGTAGTTATTGTGTAAATTGGTATATGTGTAAAGATACTTTTTTTCCTTCTCACCTTAAGATCTTTAAACCTTAATTTCTAATTGAGGGGTGATAATTAAAAAGTTAATGAGAGGAAAACGAGAGAGTAATAAGAAATATTAGGGAGAGAAAAGGAAATAGAGTGTGAGAGGGATGTTGAGATGAAATAAGAGAGGGAAAAATTATGTTGCGTAAGTATATTCCGATACTCAAATGGGTTAAAACTGGAACCCCTCCCCTTACATGAGGGACATAATTTGTGAACGACTTGTTATATAGATCTATAGGAGGACTACTTGCAATTTTTCTTTATCAGGATTTTGTGTTTAGGAAGTAAAAGAATAAAGTTCTTTTTATATCTGGACACCTCCAAACAAAGATTTGGTGACAAAACACTATAAAAAATCTAGGTAAATGTAAAACCAATATTTGGTGCAAAGTTTTTAATTTCCCGAAACTTTGGTGCAATGAAAATTTATTTTACACTATAAAAAATATGGGTAAATGTAAAACCAATATTTGGTGCAAAGGTTTTAATTTCCCGAAACTTTGGTGCGGTGAAAAAGATTGATTGTACCAAAAATTGGTAGTATGATAGAAAAATACTTTTATGGTGCAATTGGTTGCACCAAAGTTTGGTAAAAATGCTCTTAACTGGGACCGTTGTTTAGTTGTGTTTGGGTTCGCGCGCTCCGCAGTTTTGTTTTCGCATGCGTGCTTGCAAAGCATGCGGCAGGCCGTGGGTTCTATCCCCAGTGATTATTATTTTATTAAAATTTCCAAAAAACAGCAAAAAGTACACCTTATTATGGTGCAACCGCTCTCTAATTTTGAGTGCCTTTAAACACCATATTATGTTGCAACCTCTTTCTGATTTTTGGTTATAGTGATAGCACCAAATCTGGTATTTATTTGTTGGCTACAAAAGATGGCTCTTAATTTTACCATATTATGGTGCTATCACTAGAACCAAAAATAGTTTGTGAATTTAGTCTCCAACTTACCATCTTTCTATTTCACGTCAATTTTCCAGCTATGCCTTTTCATAAATACTTATTTTTCTTTGAAATAGTGCCTGGATTATTTCGAAGAAAAGTAAGTTTGGTTACCTTGAAAATGGAGAAAGTTGTTTAATAATCTTCGTCTAGAATGTATTTGCAGTAGCAAATAAAAAATGCAAAAATTAAATATCCAAGTATGAAAGTAAAAATTAGTGCAACAAATATAATATGAAAAGGAAATATAGAAATACGAGTCAAAAATGCTCTCAACAATGAGTAATGAACAATGAATTCTTAAATTGAGAATCAAAGTAAATATTTTCAATTGAATTTATGCTTATTGTTGCTCATAAACAGGAATTTATTCTTACCATTTAATTTACTATCGCTTACTTTAAAACATTTTAAGGTGCTTATGGAAAAGTATTACACTTATTTTCCATTCTTTTGTGGGACACGTATTTTTCTTTGATATTAATCCTAGAGAGCTTCTCAAAGAATATAAGCATTCACACGCATTTTGAAGGAGAGATAATAGATATAGATGATTCGTTATAAGATGGAGAGCTGGATACCAAAAAAAAGTAAATTATCCTTTTCAGTTTATTGATAATTGTTAAGTTTATAACTAATGTAACTTTTTCATCTTTCAGGTTTAAAGTGAATAACCTGTTTTTAATTAAGTTTTAACAGATATGAGAAAAACGTCATACATAAAATGCTTAAGAAGTAAAAGAATGGTGACTGTGTGAGTTTGTTACCTTTTGTACTAATAAATAATTATTCAACGAAAACATTTATGCCTTTTTCTTTCACATAACAGTTCCACTTATTTCAAAAATTAACTTTTTTTTCTTTTTTTTTTTGAAGGAAAGGTTGATTGAAATGTTAAAATACACACAGGAATAGTTGATTGTTATGATCTCAAAATAAATTAATCGTTCATAAATGAAAATATTCTTGACTCTCCAGAATTCCACAAAAGTTTAATGTTTTATTTAAAACTTACTGATGCCGAATATGAACCGAACATCCTTTCGTCCGTTTTTAGTAAATCATCAGTGATTGGATGATGAATATGCAAATATGCAAACACTGATCATCTTAATTTCGATCATATCAGAAAATTTTATTTTTGACCAAACTAGGTATAGAGTATATAGCAGCACACCCGTGTGATTTTCTTCTTCTTAAGGGGTACGTATACACTTGACAAAAAAATTTTTAATTTTCATTTTAAAAATCTGATTTTTGCACAAAATATGCAAGACACCTTAATTAGGCAATTTTTCAAAAAAAAAATTATATTTATACATTATATAATTAGCTAATTAGCATCTAATGAGCTAATTAGCATCATTTTAGAAACATGATTACTCAAGTTCAAATTATTAAAATCAGATAATTTCTATTGGAACTCAATCCTTACACTATTCTTCATGTTTTGTTAGTTTTATTTTTTTGATAAACCTATTAGTTCTTGTTTTATGATTTTTTGTATCAGTGAAGCATGAAAATTCGTGATTTTTTCTGAAATTTTAACTTTTAAAAATACATAAAAAAATAAATTTTAATTTTAAAGAAAAAACAAAACAGTCAAAACATCTGCTATTTTATACAGATTATGATGATAAAAAAAATCACGATATACCAATTTACTGATGTGCAATCATGTTTTGAAAGAACCATAGTATGAGAAAAACACAATTCTTCAAAAACTGAGTTTAAAGATGTTGATAACATGCAGTTTCTGTGATAAGCGCGATATTTAAACCTTCATAAAATAAGAAGTATTGAACACATTTTCTTGATCTTGGTATCATTTTAAAGCTAAAGAATTGTAGAATACTTTTATTCCACAAAAAATATTTGGATATTTTGTCCGATTTTCGTGATTTCAAGTGTATACGTACGCCTTAAGTACTACTAACAGTAATCATTCAAATTATTTCTATGTAATGATTCTTACAAGTACGTAGTAGGGTGGGTGGGGGCAAAGCCCCGCAGTTTTCAGTATTTTTAACATTGTGATCGATAGGGGGTAGATAATCCCGAAATTTCAATTGGATGTGTTAGATTGTGATGTTACCTACAAAACCAATTCAAATTTATACTCTTATCGATAGTATTTCAAGAGAAATTGACAATTTAGTAGAAAAAAAAATTGCGGGTCTTTGCCTCGCAAAAATGGGGCAAAGACACGCACTTTTGAATTTTTGTGTCCAAATGAAATAAACATGGATAAACAAAGTGTTTCATCATAAAAACACTGGAGATAATCATCTTAATACAGTAGAGCCCCTATTATCCGCGGAATTGGATGCCAAGGGTACCGCGGATAGCTAAAATCGCGAATAACCCGAAAAAAGGCCAAAAATGAGGTGAAAACACGAAAAAAAATATTTCAGCATAAAAACTATGTTTCATTGTACAAAAAAATATGAGATGCAAAACTTTTAAAATGTGTACAGTACAGTAGAAACCTTTCCTCTACATCTAAAATCTCTCTAATGTCGTCTAAAATTTACCCTCATCAATAAAAATTTTTTTCGTAGCAATCGTGGATCATCCGCTCGCAGATAAAGGATTTCTAATATATTGTTTTACTATTTTTAAGTTAACCAACAATATTAAACATAGATATAATCCGTTTTAATGAAAATTGTCAATCTGTTGTAGCAATTAATTTCAAATTGACCAGATATCTTTCAAAAGGGAGAAAGGATGGTTTCAGGTAGGGGGGTTGGCATCTCGGACACCTTTATTAACCTCATTAGAGATCAAGTAGTCCCATTTCCCTTTTGGGACGAATTCCTGAACTTTTTAAGCTGCGTAGATTTGCCCCAAAACACCTGCGTGAATTTGCCCCATTTTACTTTGTTTTGAAAAACAAGCCTTATTATTTTTAGAGACATGTTGAGGCAGTTTTTTCAAAAGGAAACTGAAGTTAAATTGCTATCTTATCATTGGGCTATTTGTTTGTATTTCTCCTCAAGCCCTATTTTATGTAATTTTTAAGTAAAAGATCAGAAAAATTACATCAAAATGATGAAAAACAAACTTACAGCATTTTTTAAACTCATGAGTGACTTAGGGGTACGAACTTTCGCAGAACAATAGGTCACAATAAGACAAACCAACAACCTGGTTTTAAATTTTTGAATCGATCATTAACAATAAAAAATCGCGGTGCGTGGTTTTGCCTCGTGCGGGTTTTTACCCCCACCTACCCTATGTGAAAAATTATCACTTACCTTAGTCAGGCAAAAAACACAATCGGGTGCTATCTTAAAAGTTGAGATACAAATAGACCCTCAGAATGAATAATCCTATCAAGTAAATTAAAAGAGAAATTTTAATTTAAAGTTGATAGATTTTTTTTTTCAGAAATCTTAGATCTTCATATTTATTGATATGGGAGATTCAATACAAATAAGTTTAAAACTACTCTAAACTTAATAGGGAAAAGGGGCACACTTCAATTTAATATGTAATAATCTAATAATTTATTTAAATAAAATACTTCATAAGAAAAATCCCAAAATTCTGCTATATTTTCAATATTGTAGTAACGAAACTATTTTAAAAAACCACTAGCCACATCATTCTTCTGACTGGTTTAAAAATATTTCCTAAAATGGATATTGATGTTAACTCTCACCCAGTTGAGTGACAAAACTTAGATCTAAATATTATTCAGATCAAGTGGGGAGGCCCTAGATACACGAATCTCACCTTAGTTTCCTTATAAAACCTTAAAGGAGTCTTCCAACTTTTAGGTACTAATAGTTATGTTTAACACATATGGAAGAAAAGTTTGTTTTTAATTCTGAGTACCTGCATATTTCCAAACTTTATAGATATAAGGATTCGTAAAATTTTATAACAACATTTGATATTGTAAAAGATATACTTTCCATGATACCTAAACTGCATACATGTAAACCAAAGGTATAGGTAAGTACCCTATATCAGAAGCAAATTTATGATTAACTTCAGATTATGGTGTAAATATTATTAATTTCAAAATAAATAATACATAACCTCAAAAGGTAAAACGAAAACCATGAGTTCTGAAAAAAAAAGACTTTCAGACCGATATTCACGTTTTGAAATTAAAACATTTCCTAATTTCAACCATATGGAATCATAGATCTCCTCTTTTGTATAACCCAGAAAAACTTTTCTGCTTCAACTCAGCTCCATTCATATCTTGTTTAAAAAGAAAAAGAACTAGAGATATTTTCTGAGGAATACCGTTAATTTCCTTTCCCATGAGATTCAAAGCAAAACAAAGAGAAACGGTAGAGGTTTGTTTAGGACAGAGATGAGTCAGGGTGGCAAGGGTCTTGACTAGCTGCATCTGTCGGACCCTTCTGCCCCTTCAGAATGCATACCACCTGCGAATGTTTACTTTGGGAAATCGCAACCTCCCACTACAGCTTGGAATTCCACATAAAACGCTGAATTATCGCCTCACGTGGTACAATAAATCTAGACTCCCTTTTATGGACATTTGCCACTCTTTTTTCTACTTTTTATCTGGTGGATGTAGAACGCCCACAAAGATTTTGGGAAATAGTTTTTGTCTGACACTTGTTGGGCTCTTTTCAAGTGCTAAACCGCAAGCTAGTATTTCAGGATATAAGGATTTTTAAAGATTTTCCTCCAAATTTTAGTTTAAATTATTGTTTATAGTTATTTCTTTTCAGCAAATACCAGAAATCCTTTTTAAATGAACTCACTAGTAAAATTATAAAAGTTTATTATCAAAACCACTAATTATTAAGGTTACACTGTAAAAAATAATAGTAACGTTCCGCATAATTTCCAGAAACGTTCCTGCTTTTTATGAGTTTCTACAGCAGTTTAACACTTTGAAAATTCTGGTTTTCTTTCTGAAACGTTTCTGAATCTCACTGAATCCTGCCAGAAGTGGATCGTTAGTGCGGTGCACCTGTCATGCCTACATCCAAACCTCTTTACAAAAATGTTTTGCTACCGTAATTTGGCCTAAAAACGTCTAATTTTTAGAAATTTCCCAAAGTATCAACAGATCAAAATTTCATACTTGGATCTTAATTCTAAGTTATATTTTGTATGGAATGTATATCATTGAGTCGCGGTTGGCTCAGTGGTAAAGAGTTTGCTTCAAAAGCGTTAGTTCCTCGGATCGAATCCCGGTAGCGATTATTTTATTTTATGCGGAATTTTATTTTCTCTGGAACGTTTCAGTATATTAACAGTAAAGTTCCTGGTATTTCACAGATAGCTTACTGGTATTTCTATGAAAGGTTTCAGAATTTTACAGAAACGTTCCTGGTAATTTCCTGGAACATAACTTTTAAAAAATGGGCAACTCAGCTGCCCAGTTTTTTTAAGTAACGTTTCAGAATTTTTTTTACAGTGTAGATTAATTAAGTCAGCATTGTGATAAGAATATAAGTGTTAAGGTAAATACTATTAAAATATATCTCAATAAAATAAATTCATCAACAAAAAAATTATCCTTTAAAATTGCTTAAAAACATTTATAGAATATTATTCTATTCCATTTTCCGGGATGGATGACCGTGTTGATTGGAATTTATCTCCAAACGTTTCACCCTCTTCTTTGCAGGGCATCCTTAGTGGCAAAAAGATCAACTACAAAATAAAAACAATTCAAATCAATACGGCCATCCATCCCGGAAAATGGAATAAATAGTAACACTTCATTTCGTGGAAGTTTACATCATTTTATTTATAGAATACATTATGAATCTAAAAAATTAACAAAATTTAAGAAATGTCTTCCAAATTTATTTGCTCATTAAAAAAGTAGATTCAACGGTTTTTTCTTATAGATTTCTTTTAAAAATGGGTAATTTTGTTTGCAGGAAAGTTACAATTATTATAAACGAGATTAATTTTACTTAAGATTCATAAATAGTTTTTTTAATATTTTGCCAATTTACTGTACATTATAATATTTTTAATTTTTTTTTGTGGAAACACATTTCTTATTTTTAATTCACATCTTTTTCGAGAGTGCATCCTGTATCATAAGAGATGTATTAGTTATGCATTAGTTATGCTCAAATATTTCTGACAGACATAATATTAATTTAATTTTTAAAAACACTAGTATCTTCTCTTGTGTAGATAATAATTTTTAGTTTAAACAAAAACGATTGCTATGTCCTCTCGCACATCAGTCGTCGATGCTATCTCATTGAAAACGCGTCCCTCTTAATAATGAGCAATACCAGCATTTTTTTAAACAGAAAAAAGCATTTTTCCTGCAAAGGAAATACAGTCGAATCCGCTTAATGTGATCACGGTTAATGTTATCAATCGGATAATGTTATCGAAATCGACAGGTCCCGATCATTCCTATTCAATTTAATGTAAAATATATCGTTTAATGTGATCAACTTTTGATCAACACGCCGCTTAATGTTATCAAAATTTGTCCATATCCCCTAAAAACGTCCGCTATCAGGTTTCGTTTTGAAGGTCAATTTCTACAAGTAAACATCTACCCCACCCTAGCATCTGGCGTTTCTTTTTCTCAAACTCATTAGTAAGAATAAGAAAACATTCCTCAAATATTGAAGAAAACGGTTAAAGGGGGAGGGTCCGAATCCATACTTGTAAGAAACCATCGGCGCTTTGCAGATGTTTCTGATAAGAGATTTTAATTTTCCCTTGGTTTTTGGAATTCAGATTATAAAATAGGTGGTTTATTAGATAAGATGTAATGGAGTTCACAGAAAAAGAGAGACCTTTCTACAAATAAAAATATAAAGTAAGCGATAATTTTGTTTTTATTAATTGAACTTCTCTTATATTACCCTAAAAATTTTAAGTTGTTAAAAACGTAGTGTAAAATTGTTTGAAATACACTAATTAAGAGTACGTAATTTTGATTTTAAAGCAAACAATATAGTTACACTTTTTGCTGCTTTTTGATGTAAAATCGCTTATTGTTATCAATCGGATAATGTTATCAGTTTAATCTCGGACAATTGCGATCACATTAAGCGGATTCGACTGTAGATCTAAATCCAAAAATCCCCATGAAAAGTTTCAAAAAAATTTAGTTAATTAAATATTTAAAATTGAAACCGCTAAGCCCTTTGTCTTTGTTTAGGATTGATGTACGTCACAGTCCCATTTTGAAATTTGACGTTTTAACGCCCTTTTTTAAAGTCAAACTTGAAATTACATAAAAAAAATAAATAATCATCGCAATTAAAAAAATTTTGCGCGCGTATATTCAGCTCTGAATACCTCTATCGAATAAAAAAATAAAAAATAAATGCTGGAATTGCCCATCACCCCCCACTAACCAAATTCACAGAGCTAAATAACATATAGAATCCATTTATATACTTTACCAACCTCAAACAGTATTAAAGAAAATTTCCAAACAAATTGGTTTCATCCATTCTTGTTAGTTTTTCTTTCAATGACAAAACGATAACTCGGAGCGCTTTGATGTTCCGAGAGCACAAGAGACATCTCTCAAGGCATCATCATCTGCCTGAAAGACAGCCCTGCTAATACGAAGACGTCTTAACGCCATCAAAAGCCTCTCAAGTGTTTCTTAAAGGGTTTCTTGGTGGAGCATCTTCTGAGAACACTTCTGACGTCTATAAAATTTCTGTAACATTTTATAAACAAAACGAGAGACGGCCAAATAAGAGCTCGATTCATTATTGTCGGCAGTAAATTTCCAGATATGAGTTATCAGTTAAAGTGGCCGTACGCGTGCCATATAGAGAGGAGATCCACGAGTGTTCTTAGTATTCAGGGAAAAACATAAAGGGAAGGTGGCTTCGTAGAGATGCAGAAGTGAAAGGAGGAGAAATCAGTAATCAGTGTAGTTATTTGATTGTTTCAAAAAAACAAGAAACTTAGTCCTTGTCAAGCGAAATACTGATATCTCTTCCTCATTGGTCAAATTACATTAGTTGATGGTGCTTTTCTTTTTACTTGAGAAATTTAACCAATCACGGTAGAAATGAGGAAAGGTTCAACAAAACTAAGACTTCAGATTCGTGCTTAATTTCCGTTAAAGGATTCGTGCTAAAGAAAATCATTTTTTGCTCCATTGTAATAGATAACTGTTTAGTTATAATCGATGGAAAACTACCAATGTAAACGTCACTTTTTTGTAATCTACTCAAACATGATGGTTTCATGATGCTGCAAGTAAATAGAAAAATTTTAGATAATTTTATAAATAAAATTTACTAAAAAATAATTTGATAAAAAGTATATAAAAGTAAGAACAACTATAGTGGTAGGTTTAGTTTACAGCACAAAGAATAAGAAAAGAAAAACAAATTAACTTAAATTTCAAAGTACATAAAAGATACTATGAACTATGGATACTACTATTAAAAAATACGGACATCAATTTCTCCAAATTTAAGGGGCTATATCTGCCTATAGGGGGTAGTTATTTTGTCCCTCTTTCTACTCATGTGGAGTGAAGCTTGGGGATTTTTTTAGCACAAAAAGTAAATTTGCCATCTTTTGGAGCTTATTCCCTTTTTCCAAACGGACGATTCATTTGTTTAGTAACGAGAGTTGAGTATGGGACATATGTGGGCAAAAACCACCGATCTTTACGAAGATTCGACCAATCCCTTACCCGAAACTTAACGATCCACGATTATTTCTCCGTGAAATTTGATATTTCAGTCTTAAATCTCCTTTTCTCTATCTTCTTTAGTACGCACTTCCAGTGTTTTACGACTTTTCTATCCCTAACATGCCGCGTCCCCGAAACGAAGCTCCTATTTTATATCCCTTGTAGTTCAACAAGTCTGAAAGTAAATGCGAGGCACATGTATAAATAGATAGAGTGATAGTTTGGTTTAGATCTACTAAAAAGTGACAGCGCGGGGAGTATTTTTCTCTTCTTATTGTTCAGGTTTTTGTCACTTCAATGTAAGGTTTTGTGTATATCTAATTTTCCCATAGTTTTAGAATCCATCCATCATCCATACATATGCGAAATTTTTATGTATCCTTTCTCATTTTTCTCTGAAAGTTAACAACTCATCAGAAAATCCAGGGAGGAGAGCGGCCACCCCCTATGAATATCTAAGGGAATGACAGTCCCTGATATCTAAGAAAGTTTTAGTAACTCGTAAGTTCTAAAATTTACTACAGTTACTACATTTAAGTACTAAACATTTTCTCCCATTTATAACTGAAAATGACAGCTTTATTTACTTACTAGCTGGTATGCCCGGCCTTGCACGGGTGGAGATGGAGATTTTTTCCTTAAAATTTTAAATTCATTTTCTACCTTCCAGGCGCGGATCCAAGGGGTAGCACTCTGGACAGCGCCCCCCTTCGGAACCCAAAAAGGTTGTCAAAATGAGTATAACCCTACTTTTATCGGTCAACTTTCCAATTTTTTTTTCTGGGGGAGGACCCCCAAGCCTCCCATTAGTACCACCAGGGGATCTTTAGATATAATTTTTAGGAAATCCCCAATATTTTGACATTTTGGGTGAAAA
The DNA here is from genome assembly GCA_024610705.1 of Tetragnatha versicolor. NCBI lineage: Eukaryota > Metazoa > Arthropoda > Arachnida > Araneae > Tetragnathidae > Tetragnatha > Tetragnatha versicolor. The sequence continues at coordinate 34,208,510 of JANDEH010000001.1, read as the reverse complement.
AGTAAAGGTAATAGTGTTGAAAAGTGCCCCCCTTAGACTCAAAACGCTTCTAAAAATTAGTTTAAAACCTTACTTTTACACGTCAAATTAAAAAAATTTCTGGGCGAGGACCCCCATACCCAATGGTACCAACGGGGATTTTGTGTGGAAAAGTGCCCCCCTCTTGGAGCCGTGCTGGATCCGCGCCTATATTTTAATGAGTGAAAGGTGTCGAATCAAGCATTTTAAATTCTGAACGATTTCTGCATTTACCACATGATTCCCATAAAAACAACAAAATATTAGAAAAGTATTCTTCCAAAAATCATTTAAAATGCTCAATTAGAGCCCTTAATTAATCGTATTTTCATGATTTTGTTATATCTTTGGTATAAAATTTAATAAAACATTCCTGAAATTTAAGAAAAAATACAATATTTCCACTTAAAAGGTTTTGAATATTACTCTAGTTTTTTGGTCTGTTAACCAACTTTATAAAAAACAAAAAGATCTTCATTTGATTTTTCATCCTCGTTTCCATGGAGACTATTTTAACAACAATGCTATTCCATGAAATTTTTATTTAAAAATTAAACTATCAAATAAAAATATTCTGCACAATACTTACCAGTTTTAAAATTTAAAATTTTGTTGAAATATATTTTTAGATCATTAAGATAATTTTTAAACAGCTTTAGATATAGCATTTCTTTTGAAAACTTGTTATTTTGCATTATGTTTTTTTTGTAACAATGGGGTGAACAGATCTCTTCTTGAGGAGAAATAAAGCTATTTCAGCAAAATGACCATAAAAAGAACAAAAAAGGGGTCAAGGGGTCATTAAAAGTTTTAGAAACATAGCCTATGTTTTTTTCTGAGTTTTTTTACGTAGGTATACCAAGTTTGGTGCAGATTGAAAGAAAACTGTGGATTTGTATAAAAGACAAACATACATACATACATACCCACACTTGATTTTATTATATTAGATGCCTCCCTATTTAAGTACTTATATCTGATTAATTTGGAACGAAAATTATTAGGATTAAAAACTATTTTGTTTTATGTTCAGTGGCATCCATATTCAATGAAAAAAATCAATGAGATAATCAATAAAAAACAAGCATTTTTTTCCGCAAAAGAAATACTTCATATGATTTTCTGGGTTAGTTAAATTTTTACGGTAGTGAAAAATTTTATATAAAATTATTTTATTGCATTTAATTACAACTTTATTTCTTTACATTTATTAACTTTTTAAACATTTAAAGCAATGTTTCACATAGTTTGGGCCAGGAACAATTAAAGACTATTTTGTACTTCATGGACCCCTAGGGATCACTCTAAAAGGAGTTAAGACTTGTAATTGTTATATCTAAACTTTCCACAGCGAAAGACAAACTCTTGATGATTAATTTTCATCCCAGTAACAAAAAATTTAAGAGAGTGCAAAATTTACCTCACAAAAATAGATAAAATTTATAAATTGCACCTTTTAATCCTCCACCGCTCTATTCTTTTTTATTTTATAGTATCCATTTAATCCTACCTTATCTACTATCAAACTGAGTATCAAAATAATTCATATTTTTAAAAATCTTCAGCGCTAATTGAAAAACCATGCTTCATTAGGAAAACTGCTATTGGAAAACTAAGCAGAAAGTAAATAAAATAACGACAGATCACATTTTACATTCATTACTTCAAATAGTGATGCAGTACAGAATCGTGTCTGAAAGTTACAGTTAGTTCAGCTATTAAAAACAATGACCTTGTGCTTTTGTTTACAGGTTCATAATTTTTTTTCAAATTGATAAAAAAAGGGATTTTAAATCTAACCGTATTTGGTCATATTAGCTTACCAACTTACCATCTTCCTGTTTAATGTCAAGCTTTCAGTTTATCTTCGCATAAATACCTATTTTTCTTTGAAATTGTCCCTGTATTATTTCAAAGAATAATAAGTTTTACCTCATGAAAATAAGGCAAGTCGCGGTAATAACCTTTCTTTAAGAAGTGTTGAAAGTTTTAAACTAACAGGTACAATAGAATAATACAACAATGAACGGAATGGGACGATTCGGCGCGGCCGTTTGGGCGCTGGCCGTTTCGGCGCGGGCCGTTTGGGCGCCGGCCCGTTTCGGCGCGAGACAAAATTTTTTTCTTCGAATTTTCAGAAGGATTATGAAAGAGTTCTATTTACTTTCATTTTATTTCTGGCGCCGAATCGGCCGGCGCCCAAACGGCCGCGCCGAATCGGCCCCGCGCCCAAACGGCCGCGCCGAATAGTAATAGACCGATGAAATACCTATAAAAGTAAAATCATTTAAAAGCAACAATGGTTACATTGTTATAGGAGTTAAAAATTAAATTAGGTAGGTACACGAAACGAAAAGATTCTCAATAATGTAATTAACAATGAATGTTTATTCTATTGTTGCTAGTAAACAAATTTCATTAATTTAGTCTTCTCTCTCTTACTAATTTATCTATGTTTACTTTTAAAACGTTATCTGCTTCTGGAAAGCAATTTTTTCATTTTGATGTACGAAATCTGTTTTTCTTTGAAATTCCACAGGGACAATTTCAAAGAAAAATAGATATTATTCGCACACATGTTCGAGAAGAAATAGCAAATAGCTCTTCCTGAAATGAGAAGTTGGAGACTAAAATATAGAATTCGGTAAGATTTTCCTTTTCATTTTGTTTGTAATAATTCTAACAAATACGTTAAAGTATTTCTCCAGATTAATACATGTTCAGTAGCTGCTTATTTCATAGTGAAACAACCGTTTCATATATCTCACATTTGAATTATTTTCTTATTCATTGCCACAAATGTTTGAAAAAAATTTAGAAGAGATTATATACTTTCAAAATTCAGTGATTACATTAATAAATAAAAAGTAAAATAATATTGAGATAAGAATACATATTTGGGACAAATCAACAAAATATACAGTTTTGTAACGCACAAATTCAAAATACAAAAAATAAACATACTACAAATGTTTTCGGGATGCTTTAATTCTATGTGCTGGAAAAAGAGGGATTCATTTGTGACAGTTTCAGGCACGGATTATAGCAATTTTTAAGGGGGGGCGGTCTAGGTTCCCCAAAATTTCGTAGATTTGATATGAAATATAATTAACCCCCCACTTCCTAGTCCCCTTTTTAAATTGTCAGAGGCGGATCCAGGATTTGTTTTTTTTGGGGTCTTAATAATATATAACAGGTTGTGAATCTTCATACTCGAAGTACTAAAAGGGGGGTCTGGGGATCCTCCCCAGAAAATTTTTGGAAATTTAAGTCTATAAAGCATGTTTTAAATCCATTTTGGTACACCTAATCCGAATTTTGGACTTATTTCACGGGGCCGTAACTAGACTTTTTTCGGGGAGGGGTTTGGCCCCAAAAATTTTCTTGAAACTTAAGTACGATTTTGTTGGTGACGAAGGTAAGTAGACGGCTGATCCAGGGTTTGTTTTTGGGGGGGTTAAGAATTTTCAGTATCAAAATCGTCTTCTAATATCCTAAAGGGGGGTCTGGGGGTCCACTCCCAGAAAATTTTTGGATTTTTAAGTCTAAAAAGCAGATTTTCAACTCGTTTTGGTACACCTAATCTTGATTTCGGACATACATTTTCACGAATTTAATTTCCATTTTAATTGGATTTTTGCATTTTGACGAACGTTTTACAAAAAAGTTGTAAATAATAGAGTTCCAAAGGAGGGTCGGGGGGGGTCATCCCCCCAAAAATTTCCGGAAATTTGACCCTAAAAACAGGATTTTAACTCGTTTTGGAGTCGCTTTTCCCTTATTTTCCACCTCGAGTTCCCACTTCCCCTCTTTCTCACTGTTAGTGATTATTCCTATTGGGGGGGCTTTTAAAGCAATCCGAAGAGGACCACTCCTTGTAAGTCCCAAAATTTTCAAGGAATAACTGTAATACTGTAATACAGTAAAGCACCGTTTATACGTCTTTCAAGGGACCGACGTAAAACGACGTATAAATGGAAAAACGTATAAATGAAAATATCTTTAATTATTAGGTTTTTAACACTCTTAACGCATATTTACGTAATTACATTAAATTTAAGGTTTTTCTTAAGAAAAAATTACTTCAAAACAGTTTTTAAACTGAAAATAATAATTAAATTTTAAAATATTTAGCATAAAAATGAAAGAAAACCTACCTTTATAGTGCAAGGGTTTTTAGAACGGCAGTTTCATGGTCCCCCTTTCTTTGTGGGGTCATTTAGCGATCAAAAGAATTCTTCTCTGCAGGGGGTGCTGGCGACCCCCTAACCAGAGATAAGGGCCATAAAACTGCCCACACCATTGCCCATTGGTCATACTACAGCCAAGAAATGCAGTGTCCTTCAACCTTCCCTGGAGAAATTTTCCCACGGAAGCAACACCACAGGATATTTTCGAATTTTAAAACAGCCGAAACGACGTATAACCGATATTGCGCGTCGTATAAACGAAGAATTTTTGCATTAAAATGAATAGGAATGAATTGGGACTTCATGAAAACGACGTATAAATGATAAAGTCGTATAAATGAGAAACGTATAAACGGTGCTTTACTGTAGTAGATTTCAAAATTTCAAGGGGTGTTGTGGGTTCTCCCCAAGAAAAATTTTGAACCTTAAAAGTAGGGGTTTTGTGCATTTTAAGACGAATTTTTAAGGAAAAACAGTTAGTAAAAAATTGACGTCGAAATTTCGGGGGGAGGGTTTGAACCCCCATAACCCCTCTTGGATAAGGCCCTGTTAAATCATCAAGAATTTAACTTATTTTTGGAAGGATTTTTACATTTTGACGAACTTATTATTAAAAAATGTAAGGAAAAACCCAGTTTTTCCAACTCGTTTTGGTACACCTCATCCGAATTTCGGATATGCATTTTATGGTAGAATTTTTGCATTTCGTCGAACTTCATAAAAAATTTTACTGAAAATAATAGTTACAAGTACCGTAGGGGGTCTGGGGGTCCTCCCCCATAAAATTTTTGAAAATTTGACCCTAAAATAACAGGTTTTTAACTTATTTTTATAGTTTTATTGCTTGTTAAAGGGGACTTTCTTCATGCTCTGATTTTCGTAACCACACAAAAAAAATCATATCATACTAAGGGGGGGGGCGATCGCCCCCTTCGCCCCCCCCCTATAATCCGTGCCTGGACAGTTTCTACAACTCATTTTGACTAATGACTTCCCAAATTGTGTTAATGGTGGGGTAAAATGGTCGTTGACCCTTAACTCATAATACTGAAACGGAGACCTTTCTCCATTTTTCACTCAAGTAATTAATGGTTGCCCCCTAAAGAACCATACCTTAAGAACGCACACTTACACCATAACTACAGTTTAAAAGCCAATTGGACACACATAGACCTCAGAAAAGAAGACTGCAACAAAGAGGCGCTTCACTCTTTTAAAGATCGTGTTTAACGGCTTTCATAGACATATCTAGGTTTGGCAAACAACCGAAAATCCCCATCAATCGCAGTTACGCTTTTAACACATTCTGAACAGGTTTACGCATTTGCAGCCAAAACCAACCCGGTTTTCCCTGAGTACACAACACCGAACCACGGTGGTCCCTCGACATAAATTAATTAGGCGAGCCATAAGAGAGCATTCTGTATTCGAAGCAGGCATATCGAACAGCATTTTCTGCGACTGTCTGTCTTGCTTTTGTTCCCGTGGACGATTTATCGGAGTTCCGCGTCCGCCATGTTGACAGATAGTTGTGAGTGCCCTCTCTCGGATCTTTTCCTCACTTTCAGGCTTGGACACTTTCCACAAAATGTCTCCTCTGTTGTTTTTTTCTCGCTCTCTCCTCTTCTTCGAGACAAAGGACTCATTTATCACCAGAGGGAAGTCCTGTCCTCTCCTCCTATCTCCGGTTTTTTGAAACGGGACTCGGGCTCCTGCTATTAGCACCCTTCTTATCGCTGTGGGGTTATCTGATCTCGAACGAATTTGTTTTAATTAACGTTTGGATGGGTCAGCGGATTCACTTTATTTCTCTTGTTTAGGAAAATTCTGAAGATGCAAACTACTGTGTCGAAATTCTAAGAATGGCTCATGAAAAGTTATTCATTTTAAAAATATCAATGACAGACTATAGGTTGAAAAATAACTATGAAAAATTCAACTTTCGGCATTTTGCAGATATATCCCGGTGGAAATTATTTAAATGGAGTCAATAACTCTTATTGGCGTTAGAAGTGCTCTTTAAAAACTTGGTGAATAAGACGGTTATCAAAAAGTTTTTTAACTATTGGGGTTTATTGACTCACTGGTTAGACTTTGGGAATAGGGAACAGTACTGCTTCTATGATCTTAGGAGACCCATCTAGGTCCAAACAATACCTCATCGACACCATGTAGTGCAATGATTATGAAATGAATGAACAAATTACAAATTGTAAATCGTTAGTACGAAGTGTATATTTGGACGGCCAAAACGGCCAGTGGCGCATGCGCTGTAGGTCTCGTGATGACGTAGCAGTCTCGGCGCTTAGTGATGGAACCAATGGTACGCCTAGCCGTGGAAGTTAGAGTAGAGTTTAGTTGAAAAATGGCCGTGCAAATATACAGTGCCATCGTAGTAGCATAGCTCATACCAAATATGTTAAGTTTACGTAACTGTTACAAGAAGTGAACGAAATTTGGCCATACATGTCAAAAGTTGGAGGAATCTTAAAAGCTTGTGCTGCTTGGGAATGATCACCTCAAGAACTTGAACTTTTTAATCAGTAATATATTTTCAAGGCTTTGCTCTTTTTCCATTAGCTTAATACAAATGAAAATGTTGGAAATCACAAGCACAAGCTATTTTTCCTATGTTTTATTCATAAACTCAGACCAGACAAGGTTAATAAATTCCTTCCTGATAATGAATGATACATATTAACAAAAAGTAAAAATCTTGGGTAATCAAAATTAACGTTTTATAACTCTAAACTTAAAGTGGAAGATAAAATTTTTTACTAGCACTCAACGTTAAAGAACCTAATGAGCCTGTATATTGTGTAATCTATTCACGCATGGAAAAGAAACTCAATGCATAGGAGAAGACCTTAAAGCATAACCTCCACTTTTATGTCCTAATGGGTTGGAGATCCAGTAACGGTATCTCGATTACGCTCGAAAATCTACGGGGCTTTGTATTCTCCCTTAACAAAACTTATGCCAGGAAGACATTATCACCTCCACGAACTGAAAAGCCTTTGAACCTGACCTAAGAGCAATGATGTCTACACCACACTCAAAATAGACAAGAAGAAAGAACCCTCTCCTATATTGAACCGTTTTCTTTGTGGGCAATAAACAGATTCCAAAGGGAAAAAGAAAGGGATTTGTCCTGGATGCGACACTCCACACCCGTTTCGAATGGCCAATTGCCATCCATAACTGTCGTCATCGAATCCTCTGAGCTATTGTTCGCTTCCGGACCGAAAATACGCATTTTTGAGGGAAAACGTTTTGTTTTCCTCCGAAATTAGGTCACATCCACAAAATGTGCCCCCCTCAGACATTACTGGCGAGGCAGCCGTCCGATGCCGAAACACTAAACCCTGCTGCTTCCATGGTGCTGTAGTGTTGTGCGACCTTGCCAACCGGTGAGCCATTACACACTTCGCGCCTGCTAAAAATGGAGGGTTTTTTTCCGGTAACTGAAGAATACCGGAATTCGGATCGAGAGAGGAGCGTAGAGAGCTTGAGTGCGCATAGGGTGTAACCTTCCGTGGCTAACCAATGAGATGCAAAACAAATTATACAGAAGTACCTTATGGAAAAACGGTGGTCGGATATACGAGTCTAGATTAGAAAAGAATGATGGCAGTCATAGAGCGAAATGTTTTCTTCTCTATCTTAGTTTGGTATTTTATTCTTGCAAGAATTTTTCAAATCTGTAAAGTTGAAAGGAAAGTTTAAAGAAGGTATTTTTGGTTAGTTTGGAACATATTTAAAAAATAATTCGTTGAAAGATTCCCATTGCACCTTTCTCAATATCTTTATCAATCTATCTCAATAACGTTATTAATAGACCTATTTATGAACAAAATCGTCGTTTTGTTAGTTGAGCATGAGCAAGGAAATGAAATGAACTGAAATCACCGATTCTTAACGGGAAGATATCTCCCTGGGGTTAGTTATTCCCCCCCCCCTCTTTTCACCCATGTGTAAAGCAAAGCTTGGAGATGGTTTTGAGCACAAAAAGTCAATTAGTCATTTTTTGGACTTATTCCCTTCTTCAAACTGACGATTCAATTATGAAGTCAAAGAACCTCTTTTTATGTGAAGCAGTAGAAATATTTCTATTAGGGAAAAGGTGTCATGTGTGCTCTACAACTTTTTACTCTATGCAGAGAGGGGGGTTCTCGTGGAGGTGGTGTCAGTGTCGCGAGGCATCGACAGAACATGAGCAACGAATGGCGCTTTTGAGAGGTATTGAATTCTTCTGTCTCCAGGGAGGGGTGTCCTGAGGGGACGGAGTCTTGGGTTTCTTTAGCATGTGTTACAAAAACTTGACTAGGAGGAAAAACTCCGTATAAGATTACTTCCTGACGGTTTTTCATACTGGGAGGACAATTTATGTTGTAAAGACTCAATTAGGAAGCAAATGTTTTGTTTTTTTACATTTGGTCTAAAAAAAGTATAATAAACTGTCCCTCTTTTACAGTTTAACACCCCTTAAAAAGAATTCCACCTCTAAAAAAAAGTCACAATCCATATTTTATATTTTAGCTTCGAGAATTCATTTTAATGTTGTTCCTTAAACAGCTTTAGCCCCTAACAAAGTACGAGTAATGTAGCAATGGAGAATTGCAACATCTCTTAAAATTCTGAATATTCTCTATTTCAATTTATTAAAAAATCTCTCCCGATTCTCCAAAAATACGCTTGTCTTTTCCCACAAAAAATTTTTCAGTTTATTATGTGATATTTTATTACAGAAAGCGCCTAACAGTGTGCCGTCACATGTGCCTCTTGGAAATGTGGGAAACACTATATTCATCGAAACACTAAGCTATAAAAAAACTAGATCTCAGTATTTCAAAGTGGAATGATAGTAAACAAGGCACATTTGACGTCATTAGCTGTTTCAGCTTAGACAGAAAAGAAGCTATTTTTAATTGAAAATAGCTTAAAATTTAGGGCTTTGAAAGGTAAATTAAAATTTTTTTGGAGGTTTTAAGCCATTCTGAATATATTAGGATTAAAAAAAATTTGACTGCAATTATCCTTTCGAGTGAGGGGGGTAAAACAACTCACCATTCATTTCTTTCTTATTTCTGTTTTATTTCCTAGTTTATTTAAAAATATTAAGATAAATTTCGATTTAATTGTAGTAAAGTATTTTCTTAACCAGTGGCAAATCCAGAGGGGGGGCTGTGGGGCTGCAGCCCCCCCCAAGGAATAAGACATTCAAGTTTTGGTAATAGCAGTGAAGCCAAAAAAGAAATTTCAAGATGTTGCGGATATTCTGTGGTGTTACCCAAATGGTCTCAAAATGTGAATCGGAACCCTACTTTTAAGGGTAAAAATTCCAAAATTTTCTGGGGGAAGACCCCCAACCCCCCTCGAAATTTTGGAATCTAATAAGTCGGTTTTTCCTTGAAACTTTAGGGATTTACAAAAAATGATCCTCTTTGATGTAACAAAGTGTCTCAACATGAGTTAAAATGCCTCTTTTAGGGGCAAAATTCAAAAATGTTTCTGGAATAGGAACCCTTAACCCCTCAGAAATTTTTCAATTCATAATACCATAAACTTTTTTCCTTGAAAATTCTGCCGTTTACAATGAGTGGTGCTCTTTGGGTGGAATCTATAAAGGGCTTCAAAGTGAGTTAAAATACTCTTTTGAGGTGCAAATTTCCAAAATTTTCTGGGGGAGGACCCCCAGACCCCCCTTTTACTTGGAGTTGACATTTTTACCCAGCTTTGAAATAGACGAGATTAGTGATGACGTTTTTTGTTTTGTTTGGAAACGTTGATTCGATCCGTGATTGGTTACATACGGATCCGTACTGTCCGTACAGTTCACGGAACCAATCACAGACTGGATTTACGTTTCCAAACAAAACAAAAAACGTCACACTAATCTCGTCTATTTAGTGCACCAAAATTAAAACCTTACGAAGTCACATCTCACCTTAAACTTAGTATTCCTACATATAGTTCCAGAAAAGATGTCGAGTAAACCCCACGTAAACAAAAATCTAGCTACGGCACTGGCAACCCCCCCTCCCCCTTCAGTTGCTTACATAATATTTGAACAGGCCCTATAGTCTGTGTAAATAAAATAGGCGGGTGGACGTCATCAGTTGAAGTTGGTTGCCTTGGTAACGAAGGAGAAAATGTGAGCCGTTCTGCTTTATTTTTGCACATCAGTTAAGGCAGGACCTGGAATTTTCGGTCGCCAACTTAAAGTTGGCGGATAAGTTTACTCATGCATTTCGTCAGGTGGGCAAGCAGTGTTACGGAGATGGGCATCCACACGATTGAAATTTCAATCGTCAATTATACAAAAAATTCAATCGCGATTAAAATCAATTGCGGCTGAAAGTAATCACGATTGTTTTTAATGGAAACTGAAGCTAAATGTCACCGACGATTGAATTTTCAATCGCAATTGAAAATTCAATCGCAATTAACTTTAATTGTGGACAACGATTAATCATTCGATCGCGATGAATTTCACAAGAGAATTAAATTAATTGCTGAAGGTACTTAAGATTACTTAAGACTTCAAGGGGATGCTGTAAAATGGCCCAAGGGGTGGAAGAAAATTCTCAGGGTTCGTACGCAATGATCAAGTGTTTTACATCTTAGAATCAAAAACCACTGTCTTCTGGTGTGTTTCGGGAATATTTTTAATTACAAGCGGGAAAAGCTCATTTAATTAATTAAGCGTGACATCATTGAGTTGACAAAGATCCAAACCAATCAAATGAGCTTCTCCAACGATCTGAAGCAAATATTATTAATATTATTTGATTTAGTGGTAATAAGGAAGTTGCATGTGTCAGATTTTCAAAAACAAACAAGTGTTCCCTATGGTTTTTTGTATGGTAAAATGAAATATCTAGTCAGTTTTTCAAAAAAATGTACAGGTAATTAAATATTTAAATTTAAAAGTCGAGAAAAAACACGTGACTGAAAACGTTTATTGTTTAAACTATAAGATGACGTCAACAATAAAACCATCAACTCCATTGCTTTTCAACAATGCCTAGTATAAGATGACGTCACATCCAAACTCTTGGCGTTTTCGCGCGCTTTTAAAAAGGGGATTTTTGTTAATTTTTTTTGCTATCAAAAAATTTCTCGATCGGCCTCAAATTTCGGGTAGTTGCTTATTTTTGCAAGAAGAATCGATTAAAAAAATAAAAACAAATCATGCAACTTCCTCATTGATTGGTGGATTTATTATGGGTAGGGGTTTCAATTGTTGTCTGGTCGTAAGTGGCAAGTGATCGGGACCCCCGAAGTTGTAGAAAGGAGTGGGTGGGGTTTAATATTAAGGTGACGATTTTAAAACATGCAATTTAGATACAAATTGTTAAATTTGATAATCTCATAAATTTTCATAAATCTTATAACTTTAAGATCCTATTTTTGTATAAAAGAATAAAATATTTTCCCAATCGTGAAAACACTTTTTGTTTTAAAATTTAGATTTTTTTTGTAAATGTAACTAATATATTATGTGGCTTCAAGTTATAGATTTGTGATAGTTAATTAATAGACAATTATTGATAGTAAAATTATATAAACTTTATTCAAGAAAAAAAGTCTCAAAATATGTTTAATATAGAAATTAAATTAAAGTATGTACCTTATACTTTTAATTATACCTCCAGATTTGCATATATTTTTTTCATAATTTTTTAAAGAAAAAAATATATCAACACAATATTTATAAACGAAAATATCTAAAAAAAATTAAGTATGTGAAACTCATATTCAACACCTCAAAAATCATCGTGATGTAAGTAAGATGTTTTCGAGATACTTAAATAAAAAACAGTCGCCAAAATATCTCGCGAGTTCTTCTTTTCTCGCCAATTCGAAAAATAGGAAGAAATTCGCTTGGCAACCTTCCAGCTTAGCATGCAGTGGGAAAAAATACTGGGGAAACCACGTGACTTTTCAACCGCCGATTCTAATTACACAGACTATAATAGCAATTAAATTATTTGTGAAACTCAGCCCCCCAGACAAAAATCCTGGATTCGCCACTGTTCTTAACTCATCTTCAACGTTCTTAACGTTCAAATGTTAAATACATCTCAAGCGCATGATATAAATAACTGCATACGTATATGTGTAGCATTTGCCCCACCAATATTTTAAAATAAAACCTAGTTAAACTTTTAAGGTAAATGTGGGTATAGTGGACACTGTACCAATAGTGGCCACCTAGCTGATTAATTTTAAATAGAACGAGTAAGAGGCATCAGAGTCAAAATTCATAGGCATAGTAGATTTTACAATCAGGTGAGCTGTTAAATTACCAACGATACCACAGCTCAACATGTGAAGGATATTTAAATATTTGAAAATAACAACATCGGCCGAGTGACTGAAATTTGATTTTGCTTATTGAATCGCGTAAGGAAACGGGTATTTCGGAACTGATTTTTTTGTATTTATTAGCGTTTGATTGACTTTTAAATTTATATTTAGATAAAGAAGAGTGTATAATATAACACTGAATAAAATTTATTTGAAAATTTTGACTTTACGAGGATTTATGGGGGTGGCCACTTTACCAACACATAATCTTAGATTTTCCAATTGTGGCCACTGCAATGGCTTCTAAAGGAAGCATGAATAATATTTAATTTGAATCAGTTTTTCTTCATAATCTGTTGATTGTGCTTTGAAATGAGTGTTGTATGAATTTGATTTCATTCTGGCTTCGGGAACCAAGGTTTCAAAAACATTGAATTACACGCTAAATTTCTCTCAAATCAGCTGCAGCGTAGGCTTTGGGCCGGAAACTATCAAGTCTGTTACTCAAAATTAAATAAAGCCAATTTGATTTGATCTAAAATATATTTCGTTGGAAAGGAAGATTTAATTAGAACTAAACGACTATAAACCTACTTAATTTCATGCATAAACCCCTCATATAGGCAGAAAAAAGAGATGTTTCCACTTTAGATACAAGAGGTGTCCACCATAGAAACAACAGCTACATCTATGTGGTCACTATAGATGCAATTTGGAGTACTTTTTAAAAATTAACTATAAAAATACTTTTCCCTATCTAATTAAAATTTTTAATGGTAAAATCGAAAGAAGAAGATCCAATTAACCTAAAAATAGGATGATAACCGTTTCCAAGCAAATAGGTTGGTATTTATCGGGAATTTAAGCAAAAATTTTCCTTAAAGTGTCCACGACTATACCCACATTTACCTTATCTATTTTTCTTCTTTAGCAGTAAATGACTATAATGAACATACAGCATAACGGGATTCATATGTCGATCAGGAATCATGAACGGAGGATCCATGTCTTGATCTGTATCATGTTAATCTCTTTGAATTAAAATTATCGGATTTAACTCTAGGATAACTTTTCAAGTATTTTGGTACCTACAATCCCACATTCGTGGGCATCTTAGTTTTCATTCAAGGGGCCGTTCAAATATTACGTAAGCACCTAAGGGGGGACGGGGTTTGCTCTTGGCTTATTCTTCTGACAAGGGGGGACATGAGTGATGATTACGTAAGATATGAGTGATGCTTACGTAAGATACTGCATTTTCGAAAATATCTTGTTTCTTGCATAAATAATTTCAAAACTCAACCAAAAATAAATTTAACAAAAAATTGATGTAGGAAATCTGACGTAAGCACTTTTTTCTGGGATGTCAAAATTTCGGAGGGGGGGTCCGACATTTTTCTTACGTAATTATGGTGGGGGTTTGAGGTTTGCTTATCTTTGCTGACAAGGAAGGAGGGGGTCAAAAATGACCAAAAAAAGTGCTTACGTAATATTTGAACGGCCCCCAATAATTTCGTTAAAGACATCTAAGTTTTAAAAAATATTTTAAAAACTTTTTTGACGATTTTTTTACCCGATTCATCAAGCAACATAAAACGTTTAAGATTCATCCAGTTTTCGACATGTATAGCCAAACTTCGTTTAGTACTTCTAGTTGCAGCTACGTAAACTTGGCATATTTTGTATGATCTGTGCTACAAGGGATCTTAACGCTTATGTTTACGTCTTTGAAAGGAATTCAGTGGCATCCCATATTTCTCCCCACTCCTTCCCAGTAAACCCACGTGCTAAATATTAGACAATTATCTGCGTTAAAATCTTTCCGTACCCAGAAAATTTCTGAAAAAGAACAAAGGACAATCACCCGCTTCTGCTGCAAACAGAAAGAAAGGTGGAGCAAAAGCATCGGAATTCCCCTTCTGTGTGGAACTCGCGAATTTCGCATCACAAAGAGCGTCCTGTTGGGTCCTCTTCGGCTCAAAAGCCCATCCAGTCCCTTGCATCGCGGTAAAGAACAGTGGGGGTGTTGTAAAACAACGGTTAATGAAAAAGAACGGCCATTTCAGAGCAGTCAGCTTCCACGTTGTCATCGAATTACTCTGAAGGAACTTTTTCGAAAAGTGCGGGGATTCTTGTTGAAGTTACGTTTTTCAAGGTGTGGATGAAAATAACTCCCACTCTCTTCTGGGAGATGAGTACGCTGGGGAACCCCCCAATAGCAAAGTTATTCTAAAGTAAGATTAATATGGGTGGAAAGATGGAGAAGAAAATTTGGAAGAAAAATTGCTCTCTATTTATTGGTTGATGATCATGGTTATGATGAGAGTATGCTATCAACACCCTCTATGGCCTCACAACTCGGGCGTGCAAGGTTATCACTTTCACTCCTTTTTGACGTCACAAGCATTATTTTAGAAAGGGTTACAATGGAATTGCAAACACACGAACTCATCTCAGGTTCAATAAAACCAGGAATATGAAGACTAAAGGGCTCTCTGTAAACAACCAAATATCTTTTGGTTTGCTCAACCAACTATTTCGTTTTTCCAAACCACATAACTATTTTACCTTATACATCTTATTTATTTAAAAATCTCCATTAGTATTAATCACAGAGGAAAAACTGGTAATGCAATTGTTCAATCATACCTGTGATTGATAGATGGGTAGACAGTACCATTTTAGTGGTCACCAGCTGGGATAGGTGGATGAGACGTGTTCATTTAATTTATCCTTTCGGTGAGCTATTGGAGGAACCAGCTTCTTGTTCTCCATCTCTCGTGGTGTGACCACAGAGAAAAGATTATCAGAGTCCATTTCCATAGACGCTAATGGCAACTTTTTTAACATGGGTTTTCCCATAGACGGTGGCGTTTCTATGTGATAACGGTGGAACTAACCAGAGAATATGACGTAACGTTGTTGACTCTCTACAATCGAGCTACAGCCGCATACACTCTCTCAATTAACCCCGCCCACTTTCAAATCGCTAAAGAGGGGAAAAAATTTATATATTTTCCCGGTTATAAGGAACTTGCATGATTTTTTTTTATTTTTTTTAATCTATTCTTCACGCAAAAATAAGCCACTACACAAAATTTGAGGCCGATTGAGAAATTTTTCGATTGCAAAAAAAATTATCAAAAATCGTGTTTTTCGAAGCAACTGAAAACGCTTAACAGCATGTACCGTGACGTCACTAATGTTTACCTCGGATTGTCATGTTTGCCGTGGATTTCTGACCTCCACCAGAAGTGTCTAGAAGGTAAATATTTATTAAAACACTCATACCGGACACTTCTGAAAAAAGAAATCATCAACTAAAACATAGAAATTCAATTTTGATTGCAATTTGGCTCGATGGATTCTACGTCACTGTGCATGCAAACACACTTCGCGTTTTCAGTCACGTGTTTTTTTCTCGACTTTTAAATTAAAATATTTAAGTACTTGTACACTTTTTTGAAAATTTGACAAAATATTTCATTTTTCTATACAAAAAACCATACGAAACACTTGAAAGTTTATGAAAATCTGACACATGCAAGTTCCTTATTAAAACAGTTGTGTGTATCTTTCTTTCGAGCATGCGCTGGGGATAATTTCTTAGACATTACAAGTCTCTCTGATGTCACGCTCTCCACAGGGACTCACCCAATGTTCTGGCCAGCTGAGATCTCTCGCTGGCTTATATATACTTGATCTGCCCTTGACGTCACTATCTCGCATCTTCTTTAAAGTGGCGATGGATCGGGAGCTACTCTGGAATCGAACTTACAACTCCAAGTCCACATTTAATACAATTTAAACAAATAACTTCACATTTAATGATAATTTCTGCTACCACAATCACTATAACGAGATATTAAACGACAGAACAAACGATATCAATGGGGGAACGGATGGCCGGTTGGGTCTGCTCACTGCCCTTCACGCCAGCAGTATGTGTACTGTTTCCGTCGTCAGTTCGATTCTGACCTCTCCCCTGGGTGTATTTTCCTTCTTTGTGTCAGTAAAAATTCTGTTGTGTCTGTCTCACTTGACGAAGGTGTATACGCGGATCCTTGAGATCAAGCACACATACCGGAAAATATATGTTACCCCAAAAAACCAACGATATCAATGTTTATAATAGGGAAAGTTTAGTTACTGTCAGGGAAAGTTTGCAACCATAAGGGAAAAGTTTCATTGATCAGGGGAAAAATAGCAGAGATTGAGAAATTCAAATGCAGCCTCCATACAAAGTTCTAAGTCCAATGAGAATCACTCGTTTCCTTTAGTCCCCGCCCACACCAATGATTGACAGCTGGAGGGTCGAAACGCCACTATGCGATAACTGTAGAACTATTTTAGTAAAATCGCGTTTTGGACTCTCTGAATAATCTTTACTCTGTGGGTGTGACGAAAGAGGCTTTAGTAGTGGATGCGATAAAAGCGCCACCAGAGCCCCTATCACAAGTCTTACCCCTTTCGCCCATGGCCTTGGATCTTTTGTTCTGGTACTCTGTGGTGTCGGGGAAGGATCAGCCTGGTGGGTTTGCTGCCCACCATGCTAGCAGCCTGCGCGCTGTACCGTCGTCGGTTCGATTCCAGCCTCGCCCTAGATGGGCTTTCTCTCTCTTCTGTGTTAGTAAAATTTCTGTTTGTGTCTGTCTTACTTGACGAAGGTTTATAAGCAGATTCTTGAGATCAAGCACACAAACCGGAAAATATATGTATCCCCAATCCAATCCTTTGGTGTTAATGACCTAATATTCAATAACGATAAGAACTTAAATAACGATGGCGTTTTGCATAATATGTTGTTATTTTTAGTTCTTCTGACTTCATATAAGAGGGGTTACCAATTATACCCGCACGAATGTTAAATTTTCCATTTTTTTTTTGGCATTTCTAAAAATAGTTAAAGTCACAAAACTGATGAAGATCTTGATTGCTTTTGAAAGTCAATCTCATGTAGTCTTGAAAATATGTTGCATGATTTAATTAATCAATCACCGTAAATCCATTCAGGCAATCTCTCCACAAAATAACATGTGACAAATTGGAGATTTTTCGAAGGCAATTTCACCAAAGATATTTTCCAGACAGACTAGATGGCTAATCTCCAATTACTTAACTAGAAGGTCAAAAAGGAATAAAAGTTAGAGTCCCTTAAAACAGCTAAATTTGCCTAATGAAAGTTAGCAGAGAAGACTTGTTTCCTATTCCATGCAAAATTTTTAACAACGAATCACTCAATTATGACCAAGGGTAGAGAGCTATCTGGTAGGGTATAGATAGTAGGCTATCAATTAGACATAGGGTAGATAGCTACTTCTATTTGCTGTTACGTAAACGTAACATGTTTGGTATGAGGTGTGCTACTAGGGTGGTTTGATGATGAGACTTCCAATTGATATAAGGGTTTTTAAATTGGCAACAGTATAAAAAGTTTTTACAAAATTCCAAGTCATTGTTAACAATCATTTCTTTTAACATCACTACTGTGTTTTAGTAATTCTGAAGGCATTTGTTCAAATTACATAATGGGTTATTTGGTACGTAGACAAATACTTGTTTGGATATTTGGTACTTACGTTTTATCCCGTCGACTGTTCAGTGACTATCAGCTATGCAGCAGTTAACATTTTCGGATTCAGCGGTAAGGTCGATGGGATAATACGTACGAACCTAGATTTTTTAAAAGTTTTTTAAAAATACTACTTAATTGGGACACCTATTGAACTTATGATTTTGACTATTGTACATCACAAAGGCTCTAAATAACCAGTTTTTAGTTTTTCGGATTCTTTAAAACACTAATTTGTGCAATCCTCATTTAACAATTCCAAAAGGGAAAAACGGGCGTGACGTCACAGATGCGAAGTACAAAGGAGCCGCCGATCGCTTGAACTGCTCCAACCAATAGACTGCTCGAATTTACCCCTTCTGCTTCCAAACGATGACCCTGATTTAAAAATTAACAAATGATCGGATTTGAAAATTTCTTCACTGATGACTATCTATTATGGTAATCTGTTATGAAAATTTAAATTTGAAAGTGTTTACTAGCCAATTAACTACAAAATAGGAATTTAGTAACTTTGATGCAGGGGAGCGATTTCAAACTATTATAGGGTAAACGTAAACGCCCCTCAAAAATTAGGTTTAAGTTTTAAAAATTTGGATTTGTCTCGGAAGAAAAGTAGGGGAGACCGGGGCTAGTTTTCCAACCTAAATGCATTTTACTTCCATACATTTTATGTTTGCTAATTTTTGGATAAACAAGATATTATGATCCTTGTACTGTTCTCTACAAAATATAGCTTTCAAATTTCATTACTATAATTAGTTTTTTTCAAATAGCTAATTATTAATATTATTAGATACTAAAATAATAATTGGTTTATTATTAGAGATATAATAGCACTATTCGATCTCTGCTGACCACTTAAAATCATGTTGCTGTTGGAGCTGTACATGGTGGCTGGGGAAATCTTTTTAAAGCTGTTCCAAGTACCCCAAATGAAAAGTGAAATTCAGATTTACCTCAATTTAAAACTTTGGCACAGCTTCTATACGAGTCCTCCAGCCGCCATATTTACCCACAGCTCAAATGATGAATGATGACCAGGATGCAAATTTTTTTTTCGGAATTTCCCAGATACCCCTCTCAGTTAAAGTACAGCTCCCGCAAAAGAACGTTACAGTGGGGTTTGCGGGCGAACCACTTGGATTAGGAAGACAAAAGAGGGGTAGTTTTTCATTAAAGTATTCTTTGACCAAAAAAAATTTAGAGTCCTTAGGGGGTCGTCTTCATATTAAACGAAACACTAACTTTCTTTTTTCCAATGGGGACCCCCAATTATTAGTTTTTCTGAAAGGCCATCCCCAAACCCTTAAATACCCAGTTTCATCCAGATTGATTTAATTTTTTTTTATTTTTTTTTAAATAAACTTGAACATACTTCTAATCGATTTTATCCAATAGTTTTTGATAAAAACGAATTAATATCTTAAGGGGCCGTATACCGTTGCCGAATGCATACCGCAAATGCTCTTTCTCGTTCTTTTTATCATAAACTAATAGATAAAATCGATTGAAATTTTGGTTTCCTACATAAAATTACTACCAGAATCAATTATCATAAAAATATTTCACGATTTAAAAAATTTTTTAAAGTTTATTTTAAAAAAATACAATTTTTTAATCAATCTGGATGAAACTGGGTATTTAAGGGTTTGGGGGGATGGCCTTTCAAAAAAACTAATATTAATAGGGTGTAACATAATTTCAGGATCTATACCAAATATAATTGAGAGAATAGCAAGCAATCAATTGCAGGAAGACTACAATAAAATTATAAGTTCAACTAATTTTTCACATTACAAGTATTTTTCATTGGATTTTCTTCCATCCCTATATTTTAAAATGAATCTCAACATCTCTATTGAGAGAACTATCTTTCAAATTAAAGCTAGTATGACTGTGAGAGACATAAATAATAAACCTTTATTTTATCCAAACAATCAAGTTTGCTCATTCTGCAACCGCGGGGAAAATCAGGATGTATATCACCTATTTAGTACCTGCCCAACTTTCTTATACTACAGACAAAAATATCTCCTTAGGTATGTTGGCGGGGGAAATTTTTCTCAAACTAACTTTCCCAAATGGTTTGACATAAAATCATCAGAAAAGCGTTTTAACCTTGATTTATTTCATTTTATTAAGGCAGTTCAATATTTTGTTCAAGAAATTGATTAACTTACTCTCTGTTCATTCTCAATTAATATATTTAGGTATTTAAATTTGTATGTGTGTATATTGTATACATGTATATTTTCTGTATGTGTGTGTTTCTCTTTCTTCTTAATAGCTTCTTTTGTTGTGTAACAATTATTAGAAAATTTGTCTTCCAAATTATTTGTATCTAATATAATTCTATTGATGGATAATATATATTTATTGTAGCTATATGAATGTATGTAGTTTTGGTGCATAGGCCAGTGGCCTTTACTTCCAATAAAATTTATTTATTTATTTATTTAATAGGGGGTCCCCATTGGAAAAAAGAAAGTTAGTGTTTCGTTAAATATGAAGACGCCCCCCTAAGGTCTCGAAAATTCTTTTGGTAAAAGAATACTTTGATGAAAAACGACCCCCTTTTGTCTTCCTAACCCAAGTGGTTCGCCCGCAAAACCCACTGTAACGTTTTTTTTTCGCGGGAGCTGTACGTACAGGGGAAAATATCGCAATTTTTGATGTTTTTAATTTTATAAGCCTTAACGCTTCTTTAAAATTCGCTTAGTAAACATTCGATTATTTACTTTGGTTAATGTTAATTCTCTAAAATTAGAGTATTTCTTAAAATGTTCAAAGTGTGCTGTATATGCTTGTCAAAACCACCCATGCAAAACGCGAGGTTCAACTATTGATTTCAAACGATTTCAAACCGCGATTCTCAAATATTAGATCGTCAGAAATAAAATCAAATTTTCAGTGATGATTGTTATACATATTACTTCTAATATTTTAATTTTTATTTTGTTAAAGAGCTCTTAACCTTTGTAAATATTATTTGCTATCGAAATAGCAGAGAAGATGTCTATATCCAATCTAAATTTCCCTTTTTTTCTTGATTCCCCGCCCCCCCCCATAAAACCTGATTGGCTAGTGGAAGCTTAGGTACGTCATCAAGACAACCTCTTCCCCTACCAGTGACGTCACCGGTAGCAGCGTCTTATGGCCCCCCTGGATTAGATCTATATCAGGGGTTTCCAACTTCTAAGTACTGGCCGGCAACAATCGCACAAGTGGCGAGCCGCAAAGTAATCTGGCTCCTTTTTAACGATGATAATTTTTTGGGGGTGAGAGTCTTTAATATGAAACTTTTCCAGCAAAAGAGGGACGAAGGTTGTTTACATATTTTGAATGTACGCACTGCTGTATTTTCCAAAATTTCAGAGGATGTATGAATTGTCTTACTCTTGTGTAACTCGTAGGAATACTGAATATATTTAATATTCTGAATATTACTTAAATATATAAAAGGGTCTTCCTCAATAAAATGTTTGTAAATTTTCCTTAGGCGATTGTTTTACCTAATTTTTTGATACTCCATTTTGTCCCTCCTCTTGATAAAGGTTATAAAAGCCTTCCTACCCCCTTGCTACGCTCAGGGGAATTTCAGGTTTTACAAACGACCTCTCGAAACTTCAAACTTTTAATTTTTGCACCATAGAAAAACAATCGAAGCTAGTACATAATCTAAGATATATGGGCGGTCGGGGGTTCTCCCCTTAAAAAATTTTGAATTTTAGTGTGCTAAAATTGTTGTAAAACTACTTTTTGGAAGGTTTTCAGAGAGCTTCTCGGGCCGCCAGTTGGAAACCCCTGATCTATATGGTTGAGTGTCATCATTTGAGTTGTGGGCAAACATGGCGAATGGAGGACTCTTATCGAAGCTGTGCCAAAACGTCTTCTCACGATTACCTTTCTAAGCTTGTACGTTGTAACCGTATTGTTTATTTTTCAGAAGTTTCGGCTGCAGAAAAAATTAGATTTCTCGGAGCTGAGACAGGATGTCCTAGGTAAAAAATTTACAATCGTAACGAAGAATGGCGAGGTCATTTGCCATCAGGATGTCCTCCTTGCCCACAGCCCCTTGATCAATCGTATCCTCTGTGAAAATCCGAAGTTCGAAACCGTGAACATGATGCAGTTCGACAAAGAAGCAGTCCAGGCACTGATCGACCTCTTATACGATGAACATAAAATACTGGTAGATATTACTAAAAGGATCGAAAAGATTCGGCAGTGTGCGGATGAACTGGGTGTATTATACGAATTTAAATACGAGTTTGGAGCGCAATGGGAGTCTAAGGAAGGTGAGAAAAAAATTTCGTTAGAAAACAATACTTTTTCTCTCGAACTTCTTTAAAATAATAATTCAGATGAGTAGGGGGGGTTGGGGTAAAGTGGGTCTTGGGGTAAATTGGGTCAGTTTTAATTAACTCGATATAAATCAAATTTAAATTGAATTATTTTCGCTTATTTTTTGTATTATAATCTTTTGTCTGTGTGTTGGCAACATTTTCAGACTGTCAAAAATTTAGATTCATAAATTTAAGAACTGAAAAAATATTTAATTTGAACGGTAAATGGTGTTGTCGAAAAAAACAGGGTTTACCGACTTCCAAATATCTATATATTGTAATAAATTACAGCAGACTTTTGTAATATTTTTCCATAAAAGAAAGTCTGAGGAGAGACATTTCAAGCCAATCAGATTAGAAAAATAAAAAATATTTTATCTTTTATAACAATATTTTGTACTTGGAGTAAAATGGGTCATAGTTAGGCCTTCTGTATGAAGTAAAAACAATGTTTTTAACTTATTTCCTTAAAATGTACATTAAACTGTCAAACAAGTTTATTTTTTTCTCCAAATGAAGTATTTTAATTGCTACATTTGAACAATGTTCATTAACTTCGGACTTTTACAATTTCATTAAAGTACAACTTAAAACAAATGTTTTCAGATAAAAACGGCTTAGCCGATTGCCTTTTTTCTTATTTCCATGTATACTTGGTAATAAATATATTTGTCGACTGCGCCATTGTGGGGTTCGTGGTCCAAAAAAACCAAACAGTGATAGTTGACAGTGGTATTAATTTAGGTAGCTGAAAATTCACACCCTTCGTTTAGATCCTGTCGCACACGCGACCTCCAGCTACAAGCTCAATCTAACAATAGTAATCATAAAATAGAACAAACAAAACATCGAAAAAGTCTTTTTTCTCACTTCCGGCACACCGGGGAAGAACTTCACAATATTTTTGACATCTTTTTGCAATGACACCCATTTTACCCCACGTTAGGGTAAAATAGGTCATTATTTTGATGCTAAGTTTAACCAACATAAAACTAAAAAACATTTGATAAAATTAGATTAAAATGTTCTGAAGGATGGTAATGTCAAGATCCAATAAGGAAGTTGCATGTGTCAGATTTTCAAAAACAAACAAGTGTTCCGTATGGTTTTTGTATGGTAAAATGAAATATCTAGTCAATTTTTCAAAAAAAATGTACGGTAATTAAATATTTTAATTAAAAGGCGAGAAAAAAACACGTGACTGAAAACTCTTATTGTTTAAAGATGTCAACAATCATACCGTCAACTCCATTGCTTTCCAATAATGTTTATCGTATGATGACGTCAACATACGATGATCCCGAACTCTTGGCGTTTTCGCTCGCTTTTAAAAAGTGGATTTTTGTTAATTTTTTTGGCAATCAAAAAATTTCTCGATCGGCCTCAAATTTTGGGTAGTTGCTTATTTTGGCAAGAAGAATCTATTTAAAAAATATAAAAAATCATGCAACTTCCTCATTGAAAGAAATCATTAAAAAGTAATAGTTTTGATGAAATAAAACTTAGAATGTGAAAGAGTATATATATATATATATACCTTAAAAGTGACTCATTTACCCCAACCCACCCTAGTGCTTCCCGAATTTTTCGATTCGCAGAGCTTATGCATAGCTTAAAAATTCATTAGGCAGCAGTAGCAAATATTTAAGAATTTTACCTAAAAGGGCTGAGATCCTAAAAAGTATATTGCAGTGGATTTTCAAATTTTAAAATGGGGTTATAAAGTTGTGCCTTTCACTTGTCATCACAAATTGTTTCTTGATTAATTATAATTTTTTATGCAAAGTTTTCATGTCTTAGTGATATTTTTCTTGTTTTATTAGGTCATCAAGGAGATTTTTAACTGCTTTATTCTCCAAGAAGACTTGCGTTTTTAGTGGGTTTTATAAGAACTTGACTCGTGTTTTAAAATTTTTGAATAAAGTTTGATTTTACGCATCAAAAATAGTTTGTTATTTATCTTAAACTTTCTATAAGAGCACAGTTAAATAGTTTTAGCTGATTTTTTAATCTTTACTTCAGATGCAAAATTTAAAGTTACTTCCATTCTTAATTCCAAAGTACATAGAAGGAAGGTTAAATTTCTATAAATAGAGGACCAAACTTTTTGAAGAAATCCAACAAGGAAACGTTCCCAGGCTTAACTCAGGATGAAAATTTTACAGGGGTTAGTACAGGGTGTTCCAAAAAAGACCCCTAACTTTAAAAATTCATAGAAAAAAAACTAAAAGTGGTAAAAACACGCGGTTTGCGGCTTTTTTATTCTTGAACAATGAAATTTTTTTATACAAATTTTTAAACAAGTGAAGTTTAAAAATCCAAATATATAGGGCATCACTCTACCATTGAAATAGTATGGGATGAATCCTTATTCAGTTTATCGTCGGGAATAAAAAGAAAAATCCTTATGAACATAATCAATTAGAGCAAAAATATAAAATATTTCATAATCATTCGATCCTAGAATCAATTCTTTTCACTAACTCGGACACCCAAAGATGAGCGCAATATGGACTCAAAGCATAGCTTTTTTCACTATTTTGAAGATACTGTTTTGCCAACGGTATTAGGTTATATTATATTTTGAGCAAAACAATTTATTAATCTAAAGATAATGTAGACACAAACAGCGTGTTGTTATCTCTTTTAGTTTTTTTTCTATGAATTTTTGAAGTTAGGGGTCTTTTTTGAAACACCCTGTAGATGACTAAGTTATGGCGAACCGCACTTATTTCAGCGGGCCAAGTAATAGTGAGGAAAACTTGCAGTTTTGACTTTTTACCAAGAATCTGCTATTTTGTAGTATTTCTTACGGTTCTGTGGCCTTCTGATGCCCAGATTTTTTTCAGGAGGTGTGGTAGGGATCTAGGGTGATTATTCCGTGAATCCCATCCTCATACATCCATTTCCTCCAACGGAAGCTGGGGTTTTGTGGGCGAGCGCGCTGCTAGTAATGTTGGCTGTCTCTCCAAACGCCAACCCTGCTCCCTCCTTCATTGCCCGTTATATGAATCAGAATCTCACGTAACCAATTATTTTTATCAAAGTGACCCATAACCCACCACTGAGGGGTATCTTTCCATCAGGTTCCATGTATTATTATTTTTTAATTTTTAATTTTTTAATTCAAAACTTAAATTACTTTTAACAATCTATGCTTTTACAAACTGGGAAAAACCATAAGGATGTCTATGGGATGCATAGCGCCTAAACTAGTGCTGTTATACAGTTGAATTTCGTCATAGGTACATAAACGGGGTCTGACAAAGACCCCCGTCGGTTGTTAAGGTATCTAGATAAAATAAAGTTGGAATTTCTAGAAACAGTAATCGATGAAAATAAGATGGTTCATTTTACCTCTTCTCTCTTCCAATCCATATGTAGTGATCAAGATAACACTCTGATATTACATAAGCATGAAGTACTCTATCTATTTCCAAAGTGCGTACTTTTCTCTGCACATACCCGCTATACAAGTGGGACGCTGCAACAGCTAAACAGAGAATTGGAGGAAAGGGAGGTATGAGGATGGGGTTTACGGAATAATCAAGCTAGATCCCTACCACACCATCTGAAAAAAAATCTGGGCATCAGAAGGTCACAGAACCGTATAAAATAGCAAATTTTTGGTAAAAAGTGAAAACTTAAGGCCGAAAAATAGAACAGATGATATTATTTGATAGGGCTAAAATTTTACACCTAAGTTACCCCTGAACTTTGATCCGCTGAAATAAGTGCGGTTCGACGTACCTTAGTAGATGACATGAAACACTAACTGTGAAAAAATTAGCTGTCGAATTTCATTTGAAGAGGAGTAAACCATGCATCGTTCTAACTACCAGATTAATCGTCAAGCTTTATCAAGGTGTGCACAGACACACTCCAAAGTGGTTGGTGACAAGGCGAGAGCGACAGGCGAATAGGACATCCACAGTCGGATGTCGGGCCGATCTTTATCAGGTGCGAAGGAAGAGCTGTCAACCCTCGTATGCACGGACAATGTGTCTCCGAATCCGGAAACAACTTCTCTCTTTGTCTCGCATAATACAGAGCTCGGCTCATTTCAGACTTAAACAGCAGAATGGGACTTAAGCATTTTGGGTGGATTTAATGAATGCAAGATTATGTATATTCAAATTTGTGGTGATAATTAGAAAAAAATTAACTAGGATAATATTCAGTTTGTATAACTAGCAGCGTTAGAAATTGGGAAAAATAATCCACTGGTCCTGCGGACCAGTGCTTTACCAATCTTACTGGTCCGCAACAAAAATTACTGGTCCGACAAATTAAAAAGGACCAGTTTAAATATTATTATAAAGTGACTATTGCACTGAATGTGAGTACCAAATAGGGTAATGTTAAAAATTAATACATATTTATTGCGTTACTAGCTGTAAATATGAAGTTTATATAAAATAAGTAATAAATAAATTTGTGAGAAATAAGCAATAGCTCCAAATAATCAATTATTTTAAAAATATCTTATTAATTAAATACCTTTCTTGATTAAATAATATTTCACTAACTGACATACAAATAAAATAATCATCTTGATTAAATAAAATTTCTCTATTTAACATACAAATTGGATACAATTGCACTAATTGGCAAAAAATAAGAAGTTTTCTTGAATAAATGATAGTGCACACAAATTAATACATAACTTCGAATTAGTTTTACATTGTTGGTTGACAAACTGGTTGTAATCTGGTTTATTTAGTGAAATTAATTTTTTTGCCTTTTTCTCCCGATTCCAAGCAAAGAGAAATTGCAGGCTAGAATTGGAGGGTGGGATATTTTTTCACCACTGGTCCAGCGGACCAGTGATTTTCTGATTCTACTGGTCCGAGCCGTTTTTTAGTTGTCCCGGACCAGCAATCCAGTACAATTTCGAACGCTGATAACTAGAGTGATGTCAAACCTATTATTTCTCAAAATATTAATTCTTCCCTCCCTCTATCTTTAGACCTAATAGGTCTATCAGAAAGTTTGGTCAGTGTCATTATATCAAGGTATATATTTTTTCGCTTTTGAAATAATCTCCAAAACATTTAACATAGTGATGCACAACCTGCGGCCCGCGGGCCACATGCGGCCCGCGAACGAATTTGGATGTTTCAGATAATTCCTAACTTTTGTTACTTTCCTTATTTTAACCGAGAAAAAGTGACGATTTATAGCGGAAAAAAGTCGGGAAAATCGCGATTTTTCGAGTTTCGTTTTGCTCGCGAAGTGTTCCGTTCCTGCCGCGATTTTTGGGCGGGCGCCAAATTGAAGTTGGCTTCTTCTTGTATTGTTTGTGCGACGGTGCGATGTGGAAAAAACAACTTAACAATGGTTTGAAGTTTTGAAGCCAGAAGTCCGGTGTTTAGGATCACGCGCCGCGGAAAAGTCGAAAAATAGCGATTTTTCGCGAAAGTGCCGTTTTTACGGCGCCTAGTTGAAGCTGGCTTCTTTTCACATTGTAATTGCAATGCAGAAAAATTTAAGCGTGGTCAGAGGAGTCCAATAAGTCTAGTGATACCTCTGACATAGCTTTTTTTTTTTATCAATTTTAGTATTTTCAACAAATTTTTCTTAAGGATTTCCGAAGTTCTAAATTTTTGCAAAAAGATCACTTTGAAACAAGATTAGATAATAATGCAGTGTATTTTTTTAATTCTTATTAGATCATAACCTGTTTCAGATATGCTATCAAGGGGGATAGCAGAAGGCTGGGGTCTGTCCCCCCCAAAAAAATCGAACTTGATTTCTAAAATAAGTTAAAACCCTGTTTTTTAGGGTCAAATTTCCAAAATTTTTCTGGGGTAGGACCCCCAGACCCCCCTTTACATTTGGAATTCTATAATTATCATTTTTTAAATAAATATTAAGTTAATCAAAATGCAAATCCCATCTTAAAATATATGTGCAATATTTGGGCTAAATGTGCAAAAACTAGTCAATGCTTTGTTTTTTTGGGGTTAAATTTCAAAAATTTTCTTGGGAGGACCCCTAGAACCCTTAATGGTACAAACTCAATTATTCACATCTTATATTAAGTTCCTTGAGATGCAAATTCTACCTTATTTTTACTGTTACTGTTTGCGGCCCTCCGTGTCTCAATCAACTATGTGAGTGGCCCCCCTCCCAAAAAGGTTGTGCATCCCTAATTTAACACCATCAGAAAACAACTTACATATAAATCCAATTGAGTGATATTTTTTCGGTTTGAGATGGCTCACCTTAAAGATAATCTGGATTTTAGATCTCTGTTCTGAGAATCTTGATCTCTTGCAACTAGCCTTGTTGGTTTTCGCCAGAGGTACAGTTCACCCACAAACAGTTCTCATGTTACACTGTTCAACAAATTTGACCTTCACAATTTTTTCCTTGATGAAAATAGTCATTTCTTATAGAGTTTGGCTCGCTGAATACGAAAATCACCATTAAAATTCTCAATTGACTTAGAATTTTCGGGGAACAGCCCCTCCCCCTTTTTACGTTTTCGACGACTTTATAACTTTAAACTCGATTTTCAGGGTTAAAAAGCATTGCTTTAGTCTTCAAATTACCTCCCAGGTAACAAGAAATGTTCAAATTAATAAAATATGATAAATTTATAACAAATGTATAGGTTTAAGGGGTAATTACCCCCCTAAAAATACAAAAATAGCTAAAATTATAAAGGTTTCTATACGCTATTTTTTCCTCTTATTTTTTACGCAATTCCCGTTTAAAGGGTCCTAACCCTTCCCCAAGGACCCAAGTTTGATGACAATATGCAGCAATAATTTTTACTAAAAGCGGCTGAGGTGTTAGCCTCCCAGAGGCCCCCGAGGAAGAGTTCAGAAGACTTCCAGAATCGCGAAGGCGCTCGCGAGCTCAGGAATTAATATTAATTTTGAAAAGATTACAAATGACGTTTTTCTTATATTTTGAGTATATCCTAAGTAGAAACTCTTGAGTTCTTTAAAAACTGACCGGTTTTAGGGAGTGAGGATTCCATGTTTCAAGATGTTAATAGATGCACGGCTGGGGATAACAATTAGGGGGCATCCCCTTAAAAACAGAGGGTGATGGAGGAAAATGGGTGTCATATTTGAATTCAGCAGATCATTTTACACAAGAATCAGCTGAAATTTATTTAGTGTCTTCAAATTTTTTTTGTGCAGCACAGTTTAACTCTTAGTGCGACATTGAACCCTTCCGTGGGTGCTTTGGGGGCGCTCTCACCTCAACCGCTTTTAGTAAAAACCATTGTTGCATATTGCCATCAAATTTGTGTCCTTGGGGAAGGGTTAGGACCCTTCAAACGTGAATTGCGTAAAAAATAAGAGGAAAAAATAGCGTATTAAAACCTCTATAATTTTTAGATAATTTTTTGCATTTTTAGGGGGTAATTACCCCTTAAACCTATCCATTTGTTATAAATTTATCATTTTTTATTAATTTGAACCTTTCTTGTCCCCTGGGGGGAAATTTGAAGATTAAAGCAATGCTTTTTGACCCTGAAAATCGAGTTTAAAGTTATAAAGTCGTCGAAAAACGTAAAAAGGGGAGGGGCTGTTCCCAGAAAATCCTGAGTCAGTTGAGAATTTTAATGGTGATTTTCGTATTCAGCGACCCAAAATCTATTAGAAATGACTATTTTCATCAAGGAAATTTTTTCATTGTTGAACAGTGTTATCAAAGGATCACGAATCTCTTCTTCAAACATCTTAACGAATAACAACTTCTTATGAAAAGAAATTAATCACAACCAAGATCACTCATAAGTTCAATAAGCGTGATGAAAATACAATCTCACTAAAAACACTAAACTTTTTGCTTGAAATAGCCCAATAAAACGGTAGTTTTTAAAAATTTCCTATAGAAGTTTTTTTGACGGTTTTATATGGTTTCGAGGGCGCTGATTACGAATATGAAGTTGAAGTTTACTCCCACGTGGGGGGTCGGCTTCATTTCGAAAATCACGAAAAATCCCAACATTTTGCTCTTTTTTTTATTCTTTCCTTATATTTTAAAAACTATAAAGTTCTTGAAGATAATTTCAATTACAAAGTTCACAAGTAAACAAAATTTCCTACAAAACGCAGTAATCAACTTTGATTTTCTGAAGAGTGGTTTTGCCGCTAGGGCGCGCTGAAAAACAGCGATTTTTTTGGCCTTTCCGCAAAAAAGTGGAAAACGCGCGCTTCTACCTTTACAAATTAAAAACTATTCACTTTGTCAACAAAATTTTATACCACGTGAAAGAGCATTTAATTTTCTAAAAATAGCGTGTTATACATTATCGTTTTTTAAGAAGGGGAAGGGAACGAACAGTGGCATCGTATATAGAAATTTATTTCGGAAGGGGCCCAAAATTATTTCTCAGTCCCTCCCATGTATATTTAATTTTGTTTCAGCATATCCTCCATGTCTTGCCTCCATGTATATTAATTCTTAGGCAGAATTTACAACTGAAATAACTTACTATAAAAAGTTCTAAAATATTAAGTTGCAACTACAAAAGGGGGGTCTGGGGGTCCAACCCCAGAAAATTTTGGAAATTCGACTCTAAAACCAGGTTTTTAACTAGTTTAGGTACCCCTAGTTAGAATTTTGGGTATTTTTCAGGTAATATTTGCATTTTGATGAATTTAATGAAAAAGTTTTAAATAATAGAGTTCGAAGTACAGAAGGGGATCTGGGGGGGTCATCCGCCAGAAAACGTATGGAAATTAGACCCTAAAAACAGGGTTTCAACTTGGTTTCGATACACTTAATCCTAATTTCAGACATACATTCTCAGGTAGGATTTTGATGAACTTACTGTAAAAAAGTTTTGAATAATAAAGTTAAGTACTATAGGGGGGTTTGGGGGGTCCTCCCTCAGAAAATTTTTCAAAATTTGACCCTAAAAAGCAGGGTTTTAACTTTTTTTGGTACACCAAGTCAAAATTTCGGGAGGGGGGGCAGGGCCCCATCGGCTCCCCCCTTTACATATATGCCACTGAAACGAAGCAAATATCGATAATAAATCTGCCGCGCATCGCAGCCCAAACGGACTTTTTCGGTTGTTAATCTGCAATCTGCGCTTTATTTCCGGTAGGTATATTACCAATAAATGGGTTGTTTTGGATGAATTGATGACTAATCATGCTTAAAAAATAATTTTTTAAATTTATTTATGAAAGATTGGGTGTTTTAGGCGGAAATCCAATCAATTTTTTAAATTTATATATTAAATTATGGGAGTGTTTTAATGACAGAATTTATATTTTTTGCATCCCTTAATCCGAATTTCAAGTTTATTTTTATCTTAAAAGTAAATTGCCAAAAATCTCAAATGTTTGCTCTTTTGTTCGGTTTTTCATCGATTTTTAAAAAAATATTTTTCGAAAATCAGCACGAAATCAAATTTAAGTACGTAAAAGAGGAGCGGTGTACATTTTATAGCGTTTTGAGGAAAAGCATTTTTCATATTTTTGTGTAGTCAGGAAACAGCTGTAATTCAGCGCGCTCTAGCGTGAATACCTCTCTTTATAAAATTAAAGTTAGTGCATTTTGTAGGAAATTAAATGTACTTTTATTTGGTATAAACTATTTGTCGGTAACTTGTGTACAGGGTGTTTTAGATAAGTGTTTCAAAACTTCTAGGGGAATAGTAGACACCTAGACGAGTCAGAATCACATAGGATTTGGGGGTCCCAGACCAAATCCCAGGGAGTTAAAAATGGAGCGACACCCCAAAAAATTGAAAAATTCAATTTGTAGAAGAACCACTATTGGTAGAAATTTAATTATGGTCTCAAATTTTGTGGTTTAATATGATCTTTAAAGTTATCTTAAAAGTTTTCACTTTAAATTTTTTTTATTACGAAAAAAATTAAAAAACTACAAAAAATTTAAAAACTCTGCCAAAACTTTATTTTGCATTTCGAAATCATTTCTTTTGATTTGATTATCTGAAAAATCATAGTTGAAAACCCTTAAGTCCAAAGTTTCACGTAAATACAATCAATATTAAACGCTTGAGATCCAGTTAAAGTTTGTTTTTTGCGTGCGAAAACAGCTGTTCAGGAAACAGCTATAGAAAACTCTTTGCGCATGCAAAAAACAAACGTTAACTGGATCTCAAGCATTTAATATTGATTGTATTTACGTGAAACTTTGGACTTAAGGGTTTTCAACTACGATCTTTCAGATTATTGAATCAAAAGAAAGGATTTCGAAATAGAAAATAGAAGTTTTCGCAGAGTTTTTACATCTTTTGTGGTATTTTAACTTGTTTCGTAATAAAAGAAATTTAAAGTGAAAATTTTTAGTGTAATTTTAAAGATCATATTGAACCAAAAAATTTGTGACCATAATTAAATTTTTATCAATAGCAGTTCTATAAATAGAATTTTTCAATAATTTTTTGGGGTGTCGCTCCATTTTTAAATCCCTGAGATTTGGCCTGGGACCCCCAAATCCTATGTGATTCTGACTCGTCTAGGTGTCTACTATCCCCCTAGAAGTTATGAAACACTTATCTGAAACACCCTGTATATTCAGAGATGTAGTGGGGGAAATGGAGAGTTCATCACATTTTTGTAGAAAAGCAAATAAATCGCTTCACTTCAAAACGCTATAGAACGTACACCGCTCCTCACAAAATAAAAATGAACCAATGCATCTTATAGGAAATTTTACGTGCTTTAATTTGGTTCCGTGCTAATTTTCTTAAAAACAGATGCTTTCTTAAAGAAAATCGATGAAGAACCGAACAAAAGAGCAAAAATTTGAAATTTTTGGGAATTTTTGAAGTAAAGATGACTTAAAATTAAAATAAATTTGAAATTCGGATATAGCGATGCAAAAAAAACGATTTTTTACTCTGTGCAAATAAGCACACAGTTATCCCCTATGGCGTTGCGGTACTCCTAGCTGTCAATCAACAGGGTGGGCGGGAACTAAAGAAAACGAGTGATTCTCATTGGACTTAGAACTTTGTATGGAGTCTGCCACAGACAATAAGAGACAAACCGGTCAATGGGCGGCCCACGACACGAACGCCCTCAACCCGCGGTACCTGCACTATAACTGTGGTTACAGTTAAGCTTTTAGGTCTGGCAACCATGGAGACGTTTTGCGAAGACAAAATCCATCGACCATGTGATCACCAGCATCGCGATCCTTGGCGATCACATAAGCCCATTAAATGCTTTTTAAAATTAAAAAATTTCTTTTCTTTCAACAAATTTTTTAAATTTGCAACAAATAGAGAAAATTTAAATTAAATCATTAAGGTTTGTTCATCAACAAAATTTCGTGATCGCACATGATGAAAAACTCGATTGTAAAAATACAAGCTTAAATATAAAGTAATCAAGAATCACACAAGTAAATAATGAATCTAAATGATTTTATTAAATCTCATATTTCAATAACTGCAAATATTTGTTATAGTCCCTTGGCCTTTTAAGACAAACATGATGTGTAAATGAAGTTGCAATCCTCGTGTTGACAATATAAGTATATAATATTAGCATTCATTTTTATTTGAATTAAATATATACGCCTATAATTAACGCGAATTATACCGAATTCTATCAGGCTTAGAAATCAAGTTCAGGAATGCAACCCCGGTTTTTTCAATACATTGCAAAATAGAGAAGAAACTAGATTAAATGTGCCTTAATGCAATAAGACACTGTTAAAATGATTTATAAATCTTGAAAACAATTGAAAATAGTAGGATTAAACTATTTACACAAACATCATGTTTACTTTCGAAATCGAATATTGCAAGTTTCGCCAAATGTTTCGACAAGTTTCGCCAAAAAAATGTATTAAGATTTCGATTAAAAAATATTAAATTAATCGATTAATTCCGGTACCGCTTGTCAGAGGCGCCACTTGAGCTCTCTGGATAAGCCCCACCTATTGATCGGTCTGTCTCTTATTGTCTGTGGAGTCTGCATTTTAATTTCTCCTCTCTGCTATTTTTCCCCTGATCAAGGAAACTTTTCCCTTGTGGTTGCAAACTTTCCCTGACAGTAACTAAAATTTCCCTATTGTAAACATTGATTTCTTTGTTCTGTCGTTTAATATCTCGTCAGTGATTGTGGTCGCAGAAATTATCATTAAATGTGAAGTTATATGTTTAAATTGTATTAAATGTTGAGTTAGAGTTGTGAGTTCGATTCCAGAGGAGTTCACGATCCATCGTCACTCTAAAGAAGATGGGAGGTAGTGACGTCAGAGGCAGATCAAGTATAAAAGCCTGCGAGAGATCTGCACTTGGTAGTAGGGGAGACTCGGAACCGGGACCTAAACTTTATTTGTTGAATATTCACTTTATGTGTGATCAAACAGTCAGTACTAACAATAAACTGGACCCTTATGAAGAAGAAAAATAGCAAATACATCATAACCAATAGCAATATAGATCATAAAAGCAAACTTTTCAGATGAGTAAAAGGTCCCGGTTTTATCCAACGTATTCAGACAAAACCGGGAACGATGGAGAAGAATCAAAATCAGATAGTAACTTCGAAAATTATTAAAAGAAAAATAGATGGGAATGACATTTTAAACTTTGAATCGATATAAAATTTTCATAAAATAATATTAATTTAAAATGCACCCTTAAAGACTTTGCTTTTAGCCAAAAGGGTCTTACTGGAACTTTTTTAAGAACAAAAATCGCAGATGAAATTTTGGTCTTTTTTATCCACATTGCTGCAGGCTTCATGTGCCCACCCCTTGCATTGTCGGCACTGGATCCAAATTTCTTTAGATTTGGATTGTCCGTAAAAGCCTTTGCATCCCGGTTTTGTCCGAACATGCCATTTTGAAGAAATTTTATTCTAGCGTTGATCAAACAACTCCAAGGTAAGAATAAAAACCATAAAATAACAAGTAAATAATGAGGTTTTTATAATATCAGATCATGAAAGATCGGCAACTTTTTTCTGACCAATGTGAAAATGCGTCAAATCACGGCTTACTAAGAGCTATAAAGATGTTTAAAAAATTATTTTAATACTTTTAGGTGCGAAGCGTGATCAAGTAATCAAATATCTAAGCATCAATTTCTGAAAAAATTTTGGTTTACAAAAAAGCGCAGCCATATTAAAACCGCAAAACGAAGTCACGAAAACTGTTTGGCGAGAAAGAGGATTGGAATACTAAAGGTGCTTCAAATGTTAGATGTGCCTTATTGCATCTTCCACGACGATTTGTTGACGAAACTTGCAATATTCGATTTCGAAAGTAAACATGAAGTTTGTGTAAATCGTTTAATCGTACTCTTTTCAATTGTTTTCAAGATTTATGAATCATTTTCAGTGTCTTATTGCATTAAGGCACATTTTATCTCGTTTCTTCTCTGTTTTGCAATATACAGGGTGGGCCAAAAGTCAGTACACTTTTGAAAATTCCATAAAAACCGGAAAAAAAATCGGAAAATAAACGGTCTTCACTCTCAGCATCCTGAGGTCACGGGATTTTTTTTAAGTAAATAAAAAAATTAGTTTGAAAAAAAGCTTATAGATGTCACCACCAGAAGCTATTTGGTATTTAGAACCTTCCGGATTCGAACATTTAACTACTAGCAATAAAGACATGATGGTCAAGTTAATGTAATGAAGTGTAAAACTTTTAGGAATCCAATTTTAACGGTTTACAACAATGATTTCACTGTGGATTAGGAATACCTGTTCTTATTAACCTCCCATTTGCTTATTTCCACTAATGTCGCTTATATGAGCATGATCATGGTTGTACATTTTCCCAAAAGTTTCATACTTTACTACCTTAACTTGAATATCATGTCTTTCTTGCTAGTAGTTAAGTGTTCGAATTCGGAGGGATTCGAACACTTAACTACCAAATTGCTTCTAGTGGGGACATCTATTAGCATTTTTTCGAACTAGGATTTTTTTATTGGCTTAAAAAAACCCGTGACCTCAGGATGCTGAGAGTGAAGACCGTTTATTTTCCCGATTTTTTCCCCGGTTTTTATGGAATTTTCAAAAGTGTACTGACTTTTGGCCCACCCTGTATTGGAAATTGCATTCTTGAACTTGATTTCTAAGCCTGATAGAATTCGGTACAATTCGCAGTTATAGGCGTATATATTTAATTCAGATAAAAATGAATACTAGTATTATATATTTTTATTGTCAAGAATACATTTAGAATGTGCCTGGGATCTGGGATTCGTGTTTGCAAAAGATGTGTTCGTTTAGATTCACGAGGATTGCAACTTCATTTTCACATCATATTATTGAAATATGAGATTTAATAAAATCATTTAGATTCATTATTTACGGGTGGGCCAAAAGTCAGTACACTTTTGAAAATTCAATAATAACCGGAAAAAAAATCCGAAAAAAAAACGGTCTTCACTCTCACCATCCTGAGGTCACGGGATTTTTTAAGCCAATAAAAATAATAGTTCAAAAAAAATGATTATAGATGTCACCACTAGAAGCTATTTGGTAGTTAAAACCTTCCATTATCTGATACCAATAGTAACTGTAACTTTATCTACAGTCAACTTGGCGTCTTGGCTTGATTTTTGGACTGATCAACATATGGGCTTTCCTTAAATCCATGATAACTAGTTACTTCATTTCTTTTCTGCTCAAAATTTTGCATTTTTCCTAAAGTTAAGATTTTAAACTAAAATTATCTGACTACTTCTTTAAAAAAAATTACAGTTATAAGTATTTTTTACAAGTGTGGAAAATTTAACTTAGATTTAAATTTTTTCTGAGGCATCCGGAGAGTTTGATCACAACCATTCATATTAAATTGCTGGATTACTACCCCTAACCCTCTATTACGAAAAATCCGGATGATCATTTGCAGGAATCTAGATCGCTGGAAATTCTATTGCCTCTCTTTAAAAGTAGTATAAAATGAGTTTCCATTTATGAAATAAATAAGATCTTCCGTACGATCTTCATATGACTTAAAATTAAAGTTAAATTACTTTGGATTTTAATTTTGAAAGTTTTTAATTAACGTCAACTTGAAGTAAACAAAATATGTACACCCAAGATCATGGGCCTATAAACGACATTAGTGTAAATATGTAAATGAAAAGGGGTATAAGAACATGTAATCCAAATCCACAACGAAATCATCTTTGTATATCGTTGAAATTTGATTAGAAAAAATTTTAAGTGTGGAGGATAAAGCTTTATTGGTGAAGCTGTTTTATTCGAACCAGGATTCTGCGGCTGTTGCCTTACGTAAATTCCGTTTGCTGAAGGGTGATAAGACAGGAAAAGGGCCCATGACATTCTCAGGACTCAGACAACTTGTGCAGCGTTTTGAAGAGACTGGGACGGTGGAAAATCGTCAAAGACCCGGAAGACCATCTCTAATGGAGGTACGCTCAGCTGATGTGGCATCTGAAATGGAAGTTTTAGCGTCCGAAACAGCTGCAGAGACAAGCAGCGCCCGTGAAGCTTCTAGACGGTTGGGTATACCAACGACATCTGTTCGGAACATCCTGCATAAGATCCTCGAACCATACAGATTGCAGTCCTGTCATGAGCTCTTACCACAGGATACCGTAAATAGGGAAAACTTTGCAAGATGGGCTTTCTCTATATTGGATCATGATCCCGCCTGGGTCTTTAATATTTTGTGGACCGATGAGGCGCATTTTTCACTTCATGGTGAAGTGAACACCCACAATTGCCGTATCTGGGCGCACACTAATCCCCGAGAGTTCACACAAAAGCCCCTACATTCCCCCAAGGTCACTGTGTGGTGTGGTTTTACTGGCTCATGTATCATTGGGCCCTTTTTCTTTCAAGAGCAGTGCCCTAGGGTGTCTCAAAAAAAACCTTTTTTCGAAAAACCTCGCTCCCCAGGGCTTTTCCCATTCCTTTTGGTCCCAAAAGATAGTGTGTGAAGTTTCAGCCCCCTAAGTTAACTCTAGGGTTTGCCTGTAGAGCCCCAAAGTTTGAAAAAAGTGGAAAAAATAACCAATTTTCAGAATTTTTAAAAATTATGTTTAAGATTGATAATGCAAATAAAACTGGTTCAAATGCGTTTGTAGGACTTATTCAGATGGAAATATTTATTTATGTGTATTAACTGTACCCTATAGCCCCTATAATTTAAGATTAAAACGTACTACTTCGGGACGTTGCACACACCAAAGCTTATAATGCATTACCGGTGGACGAAATTAATTAAATCCTTATTTCTTCAAAGGAACTCCCTCAAATGATGCCATTTGGGGCTAAAATGATATTATAAATTATAAAAACCAGTGAAATAACAGTTTTTAGCCCTTCCACTAAGATTTTGATGTAAAAAGTGCTTTTCTTCAAAATTTCTCGTTTCCAGCTGATGAAACCCAAAACTTATACTAAAAAAGGGGTTTGCTGAACTTTTTTAGATACCAAACATTGGAACCTTTATAGGAGTTTCATTTTTTCAAGTAGAATTAAATTTTAAACAGCACAGATCGGAAATGACATGAATATTTCCTATACCTGACGTGAAAATCGATTTTCTTTTTTCAAAGTTAGGAAAATAGTTTAATACTAGTGAATCTTGGTTGAAATGTTAAAGAAATAAGTTTTTAATTAAAACTTTCCCCTAATACGTTAAAAGGAAGTAATTTTCCAAACTTAAAGAAAGAAAATAGATTTTCACGTCTGGTATAAGAAATATCCATGTCATTTCCGATCTGTGCGCTATATAATTTAATTCTACTTATTAAAAATGAAACCCCTATAAAGATTTCAAAGTTTGGTATCTAAAAAGTACAAAAACACCCTTTTTTAGTATAAATTTTGGGTTTTATCAGCTGGAAACGAGAAATTTTGAAGAAAAACACTTTTTACATTAAAAGCTCAGTGGAAGACCTCATTATGGTTATTTCAATGGTTTTTATAATTTATAATATCAATTTAGCACCAAATGACATCATTTGAGGGCGTTCCTTCCAAGAAATTCAAATTTAATTCATTTCGTCCACCGGTAGTGCATTATAAGCTTTGGCAAGTGCAACGTTCCTAAGTAGTACGTTTTATTCTTAAATTATAGGGGCTATATGGTGCAGTTAATACACATAAATAAATATATTCCATCTAAATAAGTCCTAAATGTCACATCTGAACCAGTTTTATCGCATTATCAATCTTAAAATATAATCTTTAAAAATTCTGAAAATTGGTCATTTTTTTCACTTTTTTCAAACTTTGGGGCTCTACAGGCAAACCCTAGAGTTAACTTAGGGGGTTGAAACTTCACACACAATCTTTTGGGACCAAAAGGAATGGGAAAAGCCCTGGGGACCGAGGTTTTTCAAAAAAAAGTTTTTTTTGAGACACCCTACAGTGCCCAGTAAGTCTTAAGTGGAAAACCGTTACGGTAAATGCAGAGGGATATTTAACGCTTCTGCGGGAAAAGGTTGTGCCATCCTTGGAAGAAAAAGACATGATTTCAGCTGTCACATTTATGCAAGACGGCGCACCTCCTCACACTGCTATAACGGTCAAAAATTTCCTTTTGCAGACATTCGGGGAAGATCGTGTAATTAGTAAGGATTTCAAGTTCCCATGGCCTCCTCGATCTCCAGACTTAACACCAGCCGATTTCTGGCTATGGGGATATCTGAAATCAAGAGTATATAGATCAGGTCCTTCAAATCTGTCGGAACTGAAAGAGGCGATCCGCAGAGAGGTGTCGGCTATTCCATCTGACATGCTGCACTCTGCCGTTGAGGGTTTTTTGACACGCCTACAATGTATAATCCAATGTGGGGGTGGTCATGTGGAACCCAAACTGATATAATAAGTGAATTAGATACATTGTTATTTTTATTCATAGTTTCTACGATTAATAATATTTTTTTGCTTCAAATTGACGTTAATTAAAAACTTTCAAAATTAAAATCCAAAGTAATTTAACTTTAATTTTAAGTCATATGAAGATCGTACGGACGATCTTATTTATTTCATAAATGGAAACTCATTTTATACTACTTTTAAAGCAGTGGTTCCCAACTCAAATATGTCTGCGGACCACTTCAATTCCATTTGAACCCTTGTGGACCATTCCCATCCCAAACTTTACTTTTAAAATTTTAACCTTTTTTCAATGCATTCATTCCTCACAGAGGGTCTAAATTTTACTTTTTTCTTAATTAAGGGAAATCAAGTCTTAAATACTATAGGTTTCTAAATGAAAATGAAATTCAACTAAATAGAAAAATTAACATTTCTTTTATTTTGTGTCCAATTATTAAAGATAATACCTTTTATAAAAGAAATTTATCCATTCTTATCTAGCTGTCACTAAATTCAACAATTCAAAGCTATTTTTTTTATTTACACTTTTTTTTGGATAAGTTTAAAAACCTTTTCACGGACCACCTCCAATGGCCTCACGGACCACCAGTGGTCCGCGGACCACCTGTTGGGAACCACTGTTTTAAAGAGAGGCAATAGAATTTCCAGCGATCTAGATTCCTGCAAATGAACATCCGGATTTTTCGTAATATAGGGTTAGGAGTAATAATCTAGCAATTTAATATGAATGGTTGTGATCAAACTAACCGGATGCCTCAGATAAAATTTAAATCTAAGTTAAATTTTCCACACTTGTTAAAAATACTTATAACTGTAATTTTTTTAAAAGAAGTAGCGAGAAAATTTTAGTTTAAAATCTTAACTTTAGGAAAAATGCAAAATTTTGAGCAGAAAAGAAATGAAGTAACTAGTTATCATGGATTTAAGGAAAGCCCATATGTTGATCAGTCCAAAAATCAAGCCAAGACGCCAAGTTGACTGTAGATAAAGTTACAGTTACTATTGGTATCAGATAATGGAAGGTTTTAACTACCAAATAGCTTCTAGTGGTGACATCTATAATCATTTTTTGAACTATTATTTTTATTGGCTTAAAAAAAATCCCGTGACCTCAGGATGGTGAGAGTGAAGACCGTTTTTTTTTCTGATTTTTTTTCCGGTTAATATGGAATTTTCAAAAGTGTACTGACTTTTGGCCCACCCTGTATAGTATTTCGTCACCTTAAGGGGCCTACAGACGAGCAATCTGGTCATCAATCTGGGTTGATGATCTGGTTGATGATTTTTCCAAGGATCACCAATCTGGTTGACAACCAAAATGTAAACAATGAGAGAAAAATAATCAGACTGTAACAAATTAATATATTTTGGTACTTTAAATGCAAAATTACATTTTATTTAATTATTTTCTCGTGCTTTAATTATATTTTTTAAAATTTTTAATGCTTAGTTTTTTTTATTTTCCTAATAACATGTTCCGATTAAGCTCCGGCCACCAAGTTGACGATCAGATCATCAACCTGAAATTAAATCATCAATTTCCCCACAGACAGCCAATTTGGTTGTAAATTTAGCAAATTGATGACTAGGTTGATGACCAAGTTGCTCGTCTGTGGGCCCCTTTAGAATCCAACACTTTTATCTCCGTTCGGCAAACTTCGGGGATCCCGATCCTTGGCTACTTAAAATCAGACGCCAATTCAAACCACTACCCATAAAAAATCCACCAATTAAATACCACTAAATCAAAAACTAGTAATAATTACTTCAGATCGTTGCAGACGCTCATTTAATTGGTTTGGCACTTTGCCAGCTCGATGATGTCACGCTTACGAACCAATGAAATGAGCTTTCTCGCTTGCAATTCCGAATATTTCCGAATCAGACCAGAAGGCAGTATTATTTGATTTTAAGATGAAGAAAATATTGCCCCTGATATAGCAACCTGCTTTCGATATCAGACCGCCAAGATTAACATTGAATCTAGCTCTTTTCGCAGCAGCCAATGAAATAATTGGAACTCTTTTTTCGTTATAAAAGAAAAACTAATCATGGTAGAAGTACAATATTTTAAACACATATACAATTATTTTTTACAAAAATATTGTCCTTTCGTTTTTTAAAAAATTCGAATTAGTTTTAGAATTATTAAGATTCAAAGTTTCAATATTTTCCCTTTTCTAGGACTGAAGTGAATTAACAATGGATAGCAGCAACCCTTTAACAACGCCAAAACCGCCAACAAAACGAGCAGAATGAACGACTAAGCTGCGTGAATTTTCAGAGATAGTAGTTTTTGATTCTAAGACGATTTGTCATGAGAGCTTCCCTGGTTTTCTTTTCGTATAGTGCTCTATATTGAGATGCTTTTTTAATAAGAAAACGCTGAAGAGACCTGAAGTGTTTTAAGTATATTGTGAACTTTTTTAACTCAACTGATCAGCTCCATTCTAATGTAAGATACCCACAATGACTGACAATTTTAATTCAGTGAAAGAATTCTCCCTTCAGATAAGGGCACTGCACGCTCTGGTCAAAGCATGCTGGGGCGATTTCGTGATTCCTTTGGAGATGATTCCCTTCGATTATTCCTTTGGAGATGAATTTGATTTTGTGTATGAAGAAAAGGAAAATATAGTAGCTCATCGAAAAACTGTTGTGAAAAGAATTTCCGAAGCGTTTGCATCTACTCTGCCGAAAATACTCAAAGATCAGTTGGTCGATGCAGTGATCCGCATGCAAAGAGGATACCACGAGGCTCTCATTTGTACAGAAATGCACAGCGACATGAAAACACTTGCAAAGCCGAACCCTTTAACAAGTGGTCCCTATTCGGCAAAGAATTTCATAGATCCGAACGGACACTTCGACGAACTGGCTTGGGCCAAACGCTTTGTCAGCGACGAAAACCGATCGGCACTTGGCAGATTCGA
The DNA here is from genome assembly GCA_024610705.1 of Tetragnatha versicolor. Classification (NCBI taxonomy): domain Eukaryota; kingdom Metazoa; phylum Arthropoda; class Arachnida; order Araneae; family Tetragnathidae; genus Tetragnatha; species Tetragnatha versicolor. The sequence continues at coordinate 34,165,334 of JANDEH010000001.1, read as the reverse complement.
ACTTTCCTGTCTTTATTGCTTTGAAGAAACGATAAAGGACTTGTGGTATTCCACCATAAGCAAGGGAAGCCATCCTTACGAAGGCGGCTTTAGGGACATTTGTGGAAAATCTAGCTTCTTCGTGTCGGTCTGGGTGCGTCGGCTCCAAAATAAATTCGACCAAGAAGAAACCGAATTTGCTGACGGATTCTACGAGGATGGTTTTATAATAGCGATGGACCAAAACAATGAGTATGCATCAAGATTCTTCTGGGCCAGATGCTCTGATACGGAAAAATCAAATTTGATGAGTGAAATATATGAATATGTTTTAGATGGAGATTTCTTCGAAGTGGCATTTCAGGGTTATACCGGATTCGTCAATTTCATCTACTCGCTTTTATCTTTGGAACAAAAAAGAAATATTATGTTAGGTACTATTGAAGACTATGGTTTTGCACTTGAAGATATCTTTAGTTGTTTACTACTGTCTCCGTTCTACGAGTCCGTGTTAAACGATATCAAAACGATATATTTCCCCCTTTCAAACTGGGACTATAAATATATTTTAACGAAATTGACTTCAACGATGTTAGAACTGCCGATTCCGGAGTACAAAGAAATTTTCACAGTTCTGTGGAAACTCTTATCACAAAAGCAACGAAATGAAATTATTGATGATACCTTTCTAATTCGCCATTTAACAAAATTAAAGGACATGGACTTACTGGAAACAGTTATTAGACCTTATCCTCGTTCTGTAAAGGAACGCATGCTGCTATACGATTGGAAATACGCGGGCATGTCGGCTTTGGACGAATTATCCGAGGTTGGTGATTATGATGCAATGTTCCGTTATCTGCTTCTGTTCCTCATGGATCGCGATCCTGTAACGCAAATATTGAGAGTGAGAGATGACGCAACCGATCTGCTCGATAGACTCAAGAGTGGGGATATTTTCATACTTAGGGCCAAAGGGCAGATTCCAGAAACTAAAAAACGAGAGGTCAGTGTGATACAGAGTTTGCAAGGAACCTTGCACGTACTGAACACCCTACTGGACCGGGTAGAAGAGATCCATAGCGGTGGTAAGTATAAAAATAAAGGTATAGTGCTGTCCTTTAAAAAAACCCACTCCAAATTGTACCCTAAAAAAACCCATCGATATATTTTAAATAAATAATTGAAATAATTTTAAATTCTCAGTTGCCCTGTCTTTGTATGCCATTAAGAGTGACAGAAACGTAAAAGCAAGTCAAAGAACCGTTTATTTACTTAGTTTTTGGAATAAATAGAAAATGTCGATTTTGGGCTAAAAATATGATTTAGTTATGCAGATTTTGATGCTGTAAAAATATATGTTATGAAGACTTAACAGCATTTTTCACGTGGTTTTGTGTTATCCCGTTATTATGAGAATAAAATACTAAAATTTCAGTTCAGTCCGCCAATTAGGGACATTACGATAGTCTTTGAAATGAGGGGTGAAAACAACCCATAGGGTGCCTAAAAAAACCCCACTTTTCCTTTTGTAATAAATGATAAAATAATTAAAAAATTATGCAAAATGTTAAATATTCATGATATACAACTAATTATGCAAACAGAATAGTTGTTCCTCTAAATCTTGACTTTTTTTTCAGTATTTTTGATAAAAACTCAATGAAACCATGATTTGGGGTATGGGGGTCCTCCCCCAGAAAAAATTTGAAATTTGATGTGTAAAAAAAGGGTTTAAACTCATTTTAAGAAACGTTTTGAGTCTAAGGGGGGGCACTTTTTAACACTATTACCTTTACTTTTTCACCCAAAATGTCAAAATATTGGGGATTTTCTAAAAATTAACACTGATGATAGAACTGGTGGTACTAATGGGAGGTATGGGGGTCCTCCCCTAGTAAAAAATTGGAAATTAGACCGGTTAAAGTAGGGTTTTACTCATTTTGACAATCTTCTTGGGTTTCTAAGGGGGGGGGGGGCGCTGTCCAGATTGCTACCCCCTGGATCCGCGCCTGGAAGGTAGAAAATGAATTTAAAATTTAAAAAAAAATCTCCATCTCCACACCCGTGCAAGGCCGGGCATATCAGCTAGTAGAGGTATAATTTTGTCAGCTGCAAAATTTTGGTAAGCCAGAAAAAGTTTATTTTAGTTGTCGGTTTGAAAAATCGTGCCAGAATCAATCACGCTAAACTGGCTAAAAATTGCCAACTTGGCGCGATTTCCCCCATTTAACAGAGATAAGCCAATGATCTTGGCATCCTTTGGGTTTTTTGTTGTTCCCAAAGTTTCTCTTTTCTACACACGCATCGTGCTTTTGACGCTTAAAAATTAGGTGTACTGATATTTATTTCGATTCGGTATCGATTTCGATTTTTCGATCTCTGATTTTGATTTTTTATCCATGTACGCTCAAAGCACGTAACTCACAAGTGAAACAAATCTATTTCTAGCTAAACCCAAATCAATGAGGAAGTTGCATGATGTTTGATTTTTTTAATAGATTCTTCTTGCAAAAATAAGCAACTACCCAAAATTTGAGGCCGATCGAGAAATTTTTTGATTGCCAAAAAAATTAACAAAAATCCCCTTTTTAAAAGCGCGCGAAAACACCAAGTTTGGATGTAACGTCATCTTACAATAGGCATTGTTGAAAAGCAATGGAGTTGATGGTATTATTGTTGACGTCATCCTACAGTTTAAACAATAAACGTTTTCAGTCACGTGTTTTTTTCTCGACTTTTAAATTAAAATATTTAATTACCTGTACATTTTTTTGAAAAACTGTCTAGATATTTCATTTTACCATACAAAAAACCATACGGAACATTTTGTTTTTGAAAATCTGACACATGCAACTTCCTTATTGCCACAACAATGAAACACTAGTGACCGTATCTTACACAGGGGTTCTCAAACTTTTAAACATCGCGACCCCCTTTTTATGAACAGAATCTAACGCGACCCACCTCATCTTTAGTTAAGGTAGTATGAAAGTTTGGTTCGTATGTACTATCCCGTCGACCGTACCGCTTAAACAAAAACGTCATCAAAACCCATTGACTTTTCTATCTATGTGCCGCTGAATTAAACGGCCTCTGAACGGTCGACGGTATAATACGTAAGTACCCCCCGAAAGGGTTTTCAGACACTTAATACTCTGGCTCAGACAGAAATTCAGTTTTTTCTCAACCTTTTCGTGCCTTGTTCTCCCTAAATACATTTAAATTTCACTCCCCACAGAGCCACCACAGGTTTGGTCTACCATTTTATTTGAAAAATTACATGCAAGCATTACAAATTAAATGGTTTTTTGTTATAAATTAAATTATAGGATTTGAACCTTTTTTCTCTCTTCTAGTCTGCAAAAACTGCAACTCTTGCCTGAGACTACAACACTGACTTAAGATTAAAATAGGGGTCCGGCCCACCCAGAAGGATTTTTTAAATTTAACTCTTAAGAACAACGTTTTATAAGTCAGTTTTTTTAGTAATCTGAGAGTATAATTCGCAGTTAAATTTTTAAAGAAAATTCCCGAAATTTGTAATAGGACTCTGGCAGAGTTTTCGCCGCCTCGTTTAGAAACAAGGAAGTGTTGGTAAAATATAATATAAGTTACTTATATTGATTTCATTAGCATACTTTTAACTATTCTACTTTTCTTTTTTTAAATTGTATGCAAAGTTTTCTTATGCCATTCAGTGATACTTTTCTTGTTTTCTAGGACATCAAGGAGATTAACTGATTTGTTTAAGAAGACGTGCGATTTTAGTGGGTTTGAAAAGAACTTGAATCTCATGTTTTAAAGTTCTCATGTTTTAAAAATTTAAAGTTCTCATGTTTTAAAAATTTAAAGTTCTCATGTTTTAAAAATTTAAAGTTCTCATGTTTTAAAAATTTAAAGTTCTCATGTTTTAAAAATTTAAAGTTCTCATGTTTTAAAAATTTAAAAAAGTTCTCATGTTTTAAAAATTTAAAGTTCTCATGTTTAATCCCATGAATAAAGTTTGATTTTACGCATCAATGATAGTTTTGTAATTTATCTTTAAATTTCTAAATGAGCAGAGTAAAACAGTTATAGCCTGTTTATCTTCATATGCAAAAATTAAAGTTGTTCCATTCTTAATTTCCAAAGTTTGAAAGTACATAGAAAGATGGTTAAATTTCCACAAATACGAGTATAACAATAAATTACACTCAAACCTGTTTTTGTTCGAATTTTTCCCTTCGATTTTTTTTGTGCGGTGTATGAAAATTTCAAATTGGAACAAAAATCTTGTATATCTGGCGACTACATGGAAACTGAAAAAAAAGTCTACGGAAGGTATAGAAACGGTTTCTCAATTCAGCTGTATAGGGTGAGGATTGCGTTATGGTCCGAACATAGTTTTTCAATTCAGCTATGCTGAGGGATTTTCGCTACGGTCCTACGTGAGACTTTTTTATGCGGTCCTTATTCACCGCATAAATAAGGATTTTTTAAATGTGCTGCGAAAACTATTTTTTATAGCTGCTCGCGAAGTTTGGTGCGAATTTTTTATGCGATTTTTTTTGTGCGGTCCCTGTTCCTCGCACAAAAACAGGTTTGACTGTAAAGGTGGAAACAAATTGGAGCCGAGCGGCGTAAGCGAACAGCCACGAACACGCTCTGCGCACGCGCATTTTGTAGGCGCTAAGAGCGGCGCTTGCGCAGAGCGTGTTCGCGGCTGTTCGCTTACAGCGCTCGGCTCCAATTTGTTTCCACCTTAAGGGTAGGCGCACACGAACAACTTTTGTCACCATGACAGTAGGCATCATTGTCACGTCGCTGTCACCGAGAAAAAGTGAGTGGGCAAACGAGAACGTGACATTTTCCAAAATTACAGCATTGTGCGCATGGCCATACCGTGTACGCATGGCCATAGAATCTATAAGGCAGATAAATCCTTTCGCCTAGGCCCTATCTTGTTAGCCACGGACAGAATTGTCATGAATGTGTCGCGTCGCACCATGTGCGGTCCTTACCTTTCACTCATAGCCAGAACAATTGTGACAAAACAGTTACGGTGACAGAAGTTCACCGTGTGCGCCTACTCTAATACATTACAACAATAGGTAGAAAATACCCTGAATATAGCCTTCAGTAGATATTTTTTTGCAGTAAATGCAGGGTGTTTCAACAACTCTTCACTTACCCTAATCACCTTTATTTTGAACTAAAATTCCATTCTTAAAAATCATTAGATTTTGTACAATAGTTAAACTGCAACAAATATTCAAATAAAATATATTATGGGGGTCGTATTGATATTATGTAAGCCTAACTGCCCAACCCCACCCAATTTGCTGTGCAAACTTTAAGTAATTAATTAAAATTTTGAAACCAAACCTTAACCTAAATAACTTCATTAATGCTTAATTTTTTAATGAATAAATTGATTTTTCCAATTGATTTTTTGTAACGTTTTTGCAAATTATATTAGATATTTTCAAAATTACAGTGTTTTAAATATAGTTCACATCCATCCCATATCAGTGATTCTCAACGGGGGCGATATCTCCCCCTGGGGGGTGGTGAGTCTGTTTTGGGCAGTAGGAGGTGGGTGGGGCTTTTTTGGGCGGTAAGGGGGCGATGAGCATTAAGTATATTTTTGCATTCGAACTTTGTGGCGGATCTAGAACCATAAGAAGAGCTGAAATTCATTTTTTTCGTGCTAAAAATCAAACCCCCCAGGAGGAGAACCCCCAGGCCCCCTTATTGGAGTTGGCTTGAACTTATCGTCTTATTCAGACCGCAGGTGATCTCAGAGAGCTTCGAAAGTGAGCTGCAAAAGACTATTGAAAAGAAGTTGTCTGAGGGACACGATTATCAACACATTTTATTTTTGGTTGCCACCAATTATCAATTTTAATCGTAGGGGATGAGACGCACACAAAAAAAAGAATAAAAACTTATATATTCCGTTGGAGTATTAATGTGTAAAGTTTGAATTTTCATCCCACTCGGACTCGCTCCTAAACCATTTTCCAAACTGTTATTTTTAAAGATTAATCGAATTCGATTCTGTCTGTGTCTGTGAAGGTTGGAAACAAAATTAACTCTCCGTATAATCTCTATCAATTATAGAAAGCTCCCACAGAGGGCGTTACTATGCAAAATGATTAGTCATGATGGATATGGGATGGAAGAAGCTCAAGAGCAATATAGGATGTGTGAGTGATCCTTGATCATTTTCATCACCAATCAATCACCCCGGTGCCCCCGGTACTTTTTTCATATCCCGGTGTTTCCGATAATTTTCACATCCCCGTGTTCCCAATAATTTTCATCCCGGTATCCCAGGCGCCTTCATTTCTTATCCCAGTTCCAACTAATGATAGCTCATTCCATCCCGACTTTTTTTGTCTATTAAATATTTACCCTTAGTGGCCTTAGTGATAAAAACAATCAAATTGAAATCATCTCAGTCATTTTAAATCCAGTGTTTAAAATTTTATAAACAGAATTTCCGTGAAATATTCCCGCTATCCTATTAAAATTCCTTAAAAATTAAATTTCAAAACGCCTTCGATAAAAACCAAGTAAAAAACTTTAAAAGCCCCTGTTTTCTTATTATAATATAACCAACTTCTTTAAAATCTACTTTTAAAAAGTAAAAACGGATTGCTAGCAATAACAGTGGCGTGGCGTAGCCAGAAAAAAATTTCGGAGGAGGATGTTGAAATTTTCGGGAGGGGATATGGGGTATTTTTAGTGGTTTTCTATGGTCAAAAAGGAAATTTCCTGAGTTTCGGGGGGATATATCAATACAATTATACTAAAGTATATTACAATTTATACTAAAGTATAAATTGTAAAAATTTTGAAATTCGAGAAAGAATCACAGAAAAGTACTTACGTTATAACTTCAATTTCTACACAATATTGATTTTGTGAACATAAGGATTTCTGATCTTATCTTAAACTTTTTCCCACCAACCGGTTTCCAAAGTGTAATTCAGTAGTGTAGTAGAGAATAGCTCAAAAATCAATTAAATTAATTTTCATCGGGTGGGTAACTTTTGACCTTTCATTATACATTTCAAGAAGCTCTCAGAATCTTTAATTTCGTGAATTTAGGACTAAAATTAGGGTCCCTGGACCACAGAGTACTAGAACAGAGAGTCCGTCGCCATAGGCGCTAATGGAAATTGAAAAGTTGGATGAGTGTGAGGCTATTTTGGCGCTGCGATCGCATCAACGTCACGAGAGGCGGGAGGGAAGAGCCTGATTGGTTGAGAAAAACTTTTTCCTTCTCCTTCGAAAATAGATGATGGAGGGACAGCCAATCACAGGTTTGATCTCTCTGATGTCAATCATTTAGTTCATCGTGGCGCCCTCAAAACCATCCAACTTTTGAATATGTCGTTTTGGACCCTCTGTTAGGATTTTTCTCTGTGCCCTGGACCCGTGCGTAAGCTGCACTAAAATTGCGATTTCTACCAAAATCTAAAAGCGATATCGAGTTTTCGACTTTAAAGTCTTAAAATATACCCTGCCATCTATTAGGTCAGTGGTGCCCAACCTTTTTTTTCACGAGGGCCAATTTGCTTATGAAAATTAATCTCGCGGGCCACATATAAAAAAAAAGGATTTTTCTAAGCATAAAGAAAAATTACCCGTTTTCAATGAGCTTCTGTTTGGAGGATACTTACTATACTCCTGTTCATAAAAAATGCAACACCAAGAAGGAATTGTCCGATCAACTTGAAATTTTCAGGGTATGTTCATTATGATTTAATTATCAAATGATACCAAATTCAGACCTATAGTGCATGCGCGAGCTGATCAGTGTCTTCTCAACCACTGATTTATTCGTATATTTGGGGGGCTGTAACGGGACGTTAAGGGCTTGTAAGAAGGTTGTTTACCGTTGATTATCTTGTCATTCGATGTTATTATACCCCTTAGACCTTAACAGATGTCATATGAAACTTTAACAGAGTTTTAAAGAGGATTAATGTTAGGCTTCCCGGAGGGGTGTTTTTCACACTGTTTTACCGCTGGTCAGATGATGGGAAACCGGACAATATTGATATGAGTTTGAAAGCAGAGACCCAAAAAGGGTGAGGCGAGTTGAAAATTGGGGTCTGGACCCCTTATGGTCACGTCAGCTTGGGATGAAAGAGGCTTCATTCGTATGGCAGTGCCGGATCATTGAGTGACTTTTCGACATGTTTCAAATTGTTAGAATACTGTTACAGGTCTATCATTGTCTGCTCCATCAGTTAATCGGTCGCCATTGCACCAAAATTCACCAAGTATCGTTTTTTTACAGCGCTCCATCGATGGAATTCCATCGGTGCATAAAGCTACCATGGGATCCACAAAAAATATTTTTGCAAGATTACTCATAACAAATTGTCCTTTTAAGGAAATCCCCCATCAATTTTGGTTAACATGACACCTAAATTGGGTTTGGACGCTATGCCGAAAATCGCAATTTTTGGAGTGTTTTATTTTGAGTCTGTGGTGAAGAAGAGAAGTGTTTTGATCTGGAGCACTATTGGGTACGATGGGCAATCTCATTAGATAAAAAATGAGGGCAATCTCATTTCTTAAAAAAATTTCTAAAAGTTTTTGGAGCCAAAAGTTATACCCTACATTTGAAGCAATCCTGAAGCTGTAATTCATCAGAACAAATCCCGTACACATGTTTTTCGGAATGTTCCAAACTTACTTTACATCAAATAAAGACAGTTTCTTTCTCGACAAATTTCTTCATCCAAAATTTCACTTGACTAAAATTTCGTTGGTTTGTCCTCATGATTAAAATGCTTGTTATGTTGCCAATATTGGCGAACTTTGGATTTGGGATGAATCTTAGATGAAAATCACCTCCTCAGTCAAAATTTCAATCTGTTTGATTCGATGACCTGTCGTATAGAGGCTCTCATTGCAGCGCGTATGGAAGACATTAAACACCGATTTTCGATATTAAATTTTATTCCTTTGTTCTGAAAATTATATCATTTATTTGTATCAACAAAGATCACTTGCTGTGTAAATTTCATTAAAATCTAACAAGTCCTTCGTGGTGTTGCATTTTTTATGAACAGGAGTATAGTTCTTGTAAATTCGGCTCCATATTTTGTAACACTTATCCTTAAAACTTAATTAAGATAATTATGTGTAAGTCGAGATCGAGCACTAGTTTTTGTTCTTTTCAGAACAGATAATGTTTGTTCTCAAACACACAGTTTGTTCACAGTCTCCTTACATGTATAAGACACAAACGATTTATTTTCTCGCTGAATGAAGAAATATGAATTTGTCCACTTTTCTTGAAAGTTTTGCGATCGGACATATTTTTGAAGTTTGGTTCTAAAAAGATCCTTATAAACTGAATTCAAATGGATAACTGATACTGAAAAATATTTATCCAATGGCAAATTCCCCGTATCTTGAAAAAATCAAAACAGAGAAGTAAAGAAAAAATTTTTTACAGAATGTTGAAGAATTCCTTTTTTATCATCTTTTTAAACGCTTTTATTCTACTTGCTTTTGGCGGCGTTTTACGCGTGGAATTTTAAAACTCGATTTTCGGGCACTTCCCGATATGTCAGGGCCCCGAAACTTTACACATCGGTGTAACCCTCATGACACTCCAATATCCAACCATTATCTAGTCAAACAACCAAAGGATTAAGTTAATTAACGAGTATTTTTAATTAACAGAAAAACCAGAATTTGATACCTTTCCCAAGGGGCTATTCTCCCTAAACCGTGCACAATTGTTTATAAGGCATAACTTCATCATATTAAAAAGTCAAAACGAGAATTGCCCAGTAATTACGATAATTATAGACGAATAATCACTTTTTTCTTTCTGGATGCTTGTACATAATATTTCAGGCACTTCCAAACGATATAAAGTTCTGAAACTTTGCACCGTGGTGGAAACTCGATGACAATGCAATATTCAATCATCAACTAGTCAAAACCTCCGTAATTTAGGTAATTAACGAGTGTTTTTAGTTATCCTTTTAATTCATATTTGAGACATTCCGTGAAGCCAATGACTCCCAAAACCTGTTAAGATAATATACTAAGTATATAACTACAATATTTAATCTTCAAAACGTGATTTTTTACCTTCCAATTAACAATTAAGATAATTAGCGATTTAAGATAATAACCGCGAGAAAGAAATCACCAGAAGAGCGAGAAATCGCCGAAAATATCGCCGAAAATCGCCGAGAAGAAAAATATGTTCTTTTATAATTTATTGACTACTGAAAAGACTGGATGGTACTGTTTGCTCCTGATACACACACACTAATTCTGAGTTTCTTACGATTGTTTTTTTTTATTTTATTGAATGCTTTCTTTTTATTAAACGCTTTTATTCTACTTGCTTTTGGCGGCGTTTTACGGGAGGAATTTTAAAACTCGATTTTCGGGCACTTCCCGATATGTTAGGGCCCCGAAACTTTGAACATAGGTGTAAACCTCATAACACTCCAATATCCAACCATTCTCTAGTCAAACAACCAAAGGATTAAGTTAATTAACGAGTATTTTTAATTAACAGAAAAACCAGATTTTGAGACCTTTCCCAAGGGGCTATTCTCCCTAAACCGTGCACAATGTTGTATAAGGCATAACTTCATCATATTCAAAAGTCAAATGAGAATTGCCCAGTAATTACAATATTTATGGACGATTAATCACTTTTTTCTTTCTGGATGCTTGTACATAATATTTCAGGCACTTCCAAACGATATAAAGTTCTGAAACTTTGCACCGTGATGGAAACTCGATGACAATGCAATATTCAATAATCAACTAGTCAAAACCTCCGTAATTAAGGTAATTAACGAGTGTTTTTAGTTATCCTTTTAATTCAAATTTGAGACACTTCCGTGAAGCCAATGGCTCCCAAAACCAGTAAGATAATATATTAGGTATATCACTGCAATATTTTATCTTCAAAACGTGATTTCTTACCTTCCAATTAACAATTAAGATAATTAGCGATTTAAGATAATAACCGCGAGAAAGAAATCGCCAGAAGAGCGAGAAATCACCAGAAGAGCGAGAAATCGCCGAAAATTGGTGCCCATCGCGAGAGCAGAAAAATACGCTACTTTTATAATTTATGGACTACTGAAAAGTCTGAATGGGATGCTTTTTTTTCTTTTTCTTGTGAATCTTTTTGATATGGACGGATTTTATCAGCGAGTGAGCCGATGTTATATTTCACCATCATATTGTAGAAAACTAAAATTCCATTCTAACATCAGATTAAATATGGTTGAAATAAATACATTTTTTCTTGTGAGTTTTTGTTAAAAAAAATACCATGACTAAAAAGTAGAAAATAAAAAAAGTAAAAAAAAGATTTTTTAAAAAACGCTTTTATTGAAGTGTTCTAAAAGGTCAAAAATAATTATATTTCGGTTTGACAAATAATTTATTGGGAAGTAGAAAATACCTTTTTGGTAAGTAAATAATAACTGATTTTCTAATTACTAAAAATAAAAGCGTGGGCGCTAGTAATTCTTCATTCACTATTTATTCTAACTTGTTTATTCTATGTTCTATGTAAAATTATACATAAATGCCGACGTATTGGCCTTGTGGTGAGCATCTGACTGCAAAGCCGTACGTCTGGGGTCTGAACCCTCGTTCGGCATAGATGTTAGTGTTACTGAACTTGAATTTACATATACGGATCCTTACCTTCAGGTGAATTTGTACAAATTTTAAAAAATAAATAAACTAAATTTTGAATTAAAAAATATATATAAATTACTAGCGCCCACGCTTTTATTTTTAGTAATTAGAAAATCAGTTATTATTTACTTACCAAAAAGGTATTTTCTACTTCCCAATAAATTATTTGTCAAACCGAAATATAATTATTTTTGACCTTTTAGAACACTTCAATAAAAGCGTTTTTTAAAAAATCTTTTTTTTACTTTTTTTATTGTGAATCTTTTTGATATCGATGGATTTCATCGGTGATTGAGCGGATGCGAGGAATATATTCTTTGTGCGAGGTATTTTTCATGCTCAGCTCTGTTATTATAACGTACCCAGCAAAATTAAATAGATTTTAAAATTAACTTTGGAGTTGATTGTCCTGCTGAGTCGTCAGAGGATTGTTCTACTTTGTCAGATATGTGAAAATTTTTTTGTTATACATGAAACTAAAATTCCATCCTCCTAACATAACATTAAATATGGTTGAAATAAATACATTTTTTCTTGTGAGTTTTTGTTAAAAAGTACCATGACTAAAAAGTAGAAAATAAAATAAGTAAAAAAAAGATTTTTTAAAAAACGCTTTTATTGAAGTGTTCTAAAAGGTCAAAAATAATTTTTTCGGTTTGACAAATAATTTATTGGGAAGTAGAAAATAATTTTTTGGTAAGTAAAAAAAACTGATTTTCTAATCACTAAAAATAAAAGCGTGGGCGCTAGTCATTCTTAATTCACTATATATTCTAACTTCTTTATTCTATGTTCTATGACGTTAGATTTACAAATTTCTCATTCATGAGTTTTGAGTGGGATGGATTCACTTTAAATTCTCTGTTAGGTATTCTTATTTATATAAAATTATACATAAATGCCGACGTAATGGCCTGGTCGTTAGAGCATCTGACTGATGCAAAGCCGTACGTCTGGGGTTCGAATCCCCGTTTGGCAAGGATGTTAGTGTCAATGTCCTGTAAAAAAAATTAAATTTAAAAAATATTAAAAATTACTAGCGCCCACGCTTTTATTTTTAGTGATTAGAAAATCAGTTTTTTTTACTTACCAAAAAGTTATTTTCTACTTCCCAATAAATTATTTGTCAAACCGAAAAAATTATTTTTGACCTTTTAGAACACTTCAATAAAAGCGTTTTTTAAAAAATCTTTTTTTAGATGGAAGTGCCATAATGTCTCGCACGATTTCGTGGTTTTCTTGGAAGATTTCTGAAAGTGGTTTTTGTTTTTAGGATTTAACGAGTCCGCGGGCCACATGGATCAGCCTCGCGGGCCACATTTGGCCCGCGGGCCGTAGGTTGGGCACCACTGTATTAGGTCATCCCGAAAGTTTTGTCGCTCTTGGGAGCATCTGCACATAAGATATTTTTGTCACTTTTCCATTATGTGATTTTGGTAAAAATAGGCAGTAATGGACTTAAAAAAAGGGTTCAGAATTCGACGAAAAGAAAGCTTTTAAATCCGAATATATTAGTATTAACTTTTTTTTAGAATTTTTTTTATAGTAACTATAATTGTTATGGCAAAGTTTTTTAAGAATTTGGGTTTCAATGGGGATTTTTACGTCATCCAGGATTTTTAGAACAACACAGGAAATTTCGTGAACTCTAAGCTCTACCTTGCTCAATTCAATTCCGGAGAAATTTACGAAAACCAATTGCTTGTTGACCATTTTTAGCAATTTTTTTTCAATATTGTGAACTTTAATAGGACCTCTTAGTGTCAAATAATAAATAAATTAGTAAAAAACTAAAATTTTTATAAAATCCTTAAAAACTGTTAAAAAATCCTCAAAAAAGGCCAAAAAGCCAAACACATTTACCAAGCCAAACGGTTCTAAAAAAGCCAAATTTCTCGAATTTGGCCTTAAAAAAGCCAAACTGGCAACCCTGCTTTCGCGCGTAATTTGAACTTGAAGTATGACGTCACAAGTCAGAATCGTCAAGCACTGAAGTTTTTGTTGATAGTGACGTCAGAGCAACTTTAAATGCGTTTTAAATCGAATTTATTTGATCGAATTGCAGGTTAATTAGCATTTTTCAACGTAATTTTTCATGCTCTTTCTTTTTAAAATGAATTTGAAAATCATTCATATTGTCTATTCTCCAATTTATTCACTAATTCCTTGTATCATAGTATCATTAGATGACAAGCCAACCCTTTAAGGTTTAGGCAATTCATCAAGGGTTTTTTTTGTTAAATAAATAAATAAATGCACGATGCTATTTTGATTTCAATCAGGAAGCCTCAGGGCCCAGTAATTTTGGAGATATCGTGATGAGTTTACATCAGTCAGTGGTATTTGGATTTTAGAGATATTAGGATTAGATGATACAAGGTGTTTCAAAAGTCAGTTTTGCGGCTTTCATTTGGGACCAACGTATCCTAGGCCTAGATTTACGAAAGTAAGGTCTACCCCTAGGTAAATAAACCCTGGAGTATCTATTGAGATGACTTACAGCACCCCTAGCTGCCAAATAAAAAAGTTTAAAAAATGATTTAAAAACTATAGGAGAGAGCAAAAACCTCAGTGAGAGTACAGGGTGGGCCGAAAGTCAGTACACTTTTAAAAATTCCATAAAAACCGGGGGGGGAAATCGGAAAAATAAACGGTCTTCCTCTTCACTCTCAGCATCCTGAGAGGTCACGGGATTTTTTTAAGCCAATAACAAAAATAGTTCGAAAAAACAAAAGCAAAGTTCGAAAAGCAAAAAGAGAAATCTTTATTAGTTATGGTTTTAACTTTTTTGTTAATCATTTCGTGCGCTAGCATTTTATTATTTTGAAAAAACGAAATGAGATCTTACGTAAGAATAGGGGGGGAGAGGTTTGAAAAATCTTACGTGGGGCCGTTCAAATATTACGTAAGCACTTTTTTGGTCATTTTTAACCCCCCTCCCCCCTTGCCAGCAAAGATAAGCAAACCTCAGCCCCCCCCACCATAATTACGTAAGAAACTGCCGGACCCCCCCCCCCGAAATTTTGACATCCCTATTAGTAAGTACTGTTTTTTTTCTCCTTGAAAATTAGGTGACTCGTACAAGGAGCTGTCCTTTTTGGGTGTAACGCTATAAGAGTTCAAAAATGAGTCTAAACACTACTTTTCGGGGTTTCAATTTCAAAATGCTAGGGTGGTCCATCTCCAGAAAAAAGTGCTTACGTCAGATTTCCTAATTCAATTATTTGTTACATTTATTTTTGGTTGAATTTTGAAATTATTTATGCAAGAAACAAGAGATTTTCGAACATCTACCATCTTACGTAAGCATCACTCATATCCCCCCTCCCCCCTTGTCAGCAAAAATAAGCAAAGGCAAACCCCCCTCCCCCCTTAGGTGCTTACGTAATATTTGAACGGCCCCCGTACCCTTACATGGGGGTAGGGGGGGGGGTTAAAAATTGCCAAAATCATCCTTACGTAATTAATGAATGGCCCCTTAGCTGCAGCAACAACAAACAACTTTATTTATTTATTACAATATAAACAAAGAATAAAAGAATACAAAAAGAACACAAAAAAGGGAAGACATTTTCTTTTGAGTCACCAAGGAGGTGAGATAACCTCATACAGGTGAAATAATATATTTTATATAAAATGAATCACATAAAAAACACAATATACAACAAAAAAGTACCATAGAAAATAAAATACAAGAACAACAAAAAAAACTACACATGAATAGATGAAAAAGATACTGAAAAATATGGCAAGTGAAAATGCTGTAGGGTGAGCTTCAGGGATAAAGTGCTAGAGAATATAATCAAAAATGATCCTCGATATTATCTATGGATTATATAAACAATTTTAATAATTTTTTTAAATTTTAATGGAGATATTTCTGTTTTAATATGAATAGGTAGGCTATTGTAAAATTTTGGGGATAAGTAAGCATAATTTTTGTGAAAAATTTCTTTACGTGTTTTGGGTATTAGGTAATTATTTTTTGAACGCAAGTTATAAGTTATGTTTCTTATTTCATTACTATTACGATGCGTATTAAAATAAACAACTGTTTGATAAAAAAAATAAATGACGCCTAGGAAGAACGTTTAAATTTTTATAAGTATTTAAGTTAGGGATTTGATTATTGCTTAGAAATTTGACTATTTTGTTTTGAATTTTTACAATCAGATTTATATTTCCTAAGTAGTCCCCACCCCAAATTATTAAACCGTAACTAATTATTGAATTAACCCATGAATGGTAGAGCTGCATTGAAAAGCTTTTATTTATAATTTTTTTAGATAGTAAAATTTATAAAGAATAAAGCGTAATTTATTAGAAATATGATTTACATGAGATTTCCATTTCAAATTATCATCAACGTGTAGACCAAGATATTTTATATTTGAAACTTGTTTAAGAGAGGGACAATTACAATCAACTATTTTGCATTCTTTTTTATGAAAGTATAATTCTAAAATATTTGACGGGCCATAAATACTAAAATTGATGAATTTTGTCTTATTTATATTTATTGATAATTTATTTGCCATGAACCATTTTCTTATAATAGAGAGATCATTATTAATTATATTTTCTAAATTTTATTTTTTGGATATGAGTATAAAATTACAGTGTCGTCAGCGTATATTATAATTTTTCCATTTAACTTTAACTTACAAAAGTCATTAATATTATAATAATACATAACAATGGTCCAAGGATTGATACCTGTGGTACTCCAGATTTTATGTTCAGAAGCTCACTTTCAAAATGGTCTAAACTTACGAATTGTTTTCGATCTTTTAGGTACGAGCTAAACCAGTCAAGTGTTGTTCCACGAATACCGATTGAATGCAATTTATCAATTAATATATTATGGTTTACGCTATCAAAAGCTTTTGAAATATCCAAAAATATTGCCACTGTTTGTTTACTTTTATCAATGCTGTTATAAGTAAATTTAGTAAATTCCAATAAAGCATCTACAGTACTAAGACCCGGTAAAAAACCGTACTGATTTTCAGCAATTATTATTTTAAACGTTTTCAAATAATCAAGAAGCCTAGTATGAACAATTTTTTCTAGGACTTTAGAGAAAATTGGAAGTAGAGAAATAGGTCGGTAGTTAGTGAAAAATCATTAGTATTACCTAATTTATGAATTGGTATAACAAGAGCTGTTTTTAAAGAAGTAGGAAAACATCCACTTAAGAGGGAGAGGTTTACAATTTTAGTAATAATGTGAATATGGTTATTAGCTACTATTTTTAGGATTTTAGAACTCAATTTATCATAGCCAAGGGATTTTTGATCATCCAGAGAAAATATAATCTTGCTAATCTCAAAATCATTAGTTTCAATTAAATAAAAAGAATTAATTTTACTTGATAAATAAAATTTATGATCACCAGACTGACAAGGATCAAACCCTGAACCAATATTTATAAAAAACTTATTAATATTTTCGGCGAATTGTTTTTTATCCACATGTGCAGGTTTATTATCCTGTTTCTTTGAGTTTGTTAACTGGTTGACAAATTTCCACTGTTTTTTAATATTATCGCACTTCAAGAATTCAGATAACAAATTTTTATTTTTTTGTTTTAGGTAATATGAAAAATTTTTAACAATGTTTTTTAATATTTCTGCAAAAGAATCATACATATTATCAACATTCAAACAATCTAGGTCGATTGAAAACTTATAATTTGTTAGATAATTTTTCATCCGATTATAATTTACTCTGGTAGGCAGATATACCAGAAGTTTTTACAGTTGTTAGATATCTATATTTTAGTTTACAAACAATAGGATTGTGGTCAGTCAGGTCGTTATTAAAGATAGCTGAAAGCGTTATTAAAGATAGCTACTAGCAAGAAAGATAAGATAGTCAAGATAATGTAGTAAAGTATAAAATATTTGAGAAAATGTACACCCAAGATCATGCGCATATAAGCGACATTGGTGGAAATATGCAAATGGGAGGGTTATAAGAACAAGTAATCCTATAATCCACAACGAAATCATCGTTGTAAATCGTTAAAATTGGATTCCTAAAAGTTTTCCTGAAATCGCTTCTCGCGGTGGCATCTATAAGAGTTTTTTCGAACTAATTTTTTTATTGGCTTAAAAAATCCCGTGACCTCAGGATGGTGAGAGTGAAGACCGTTTATTTTTCCGATTTTTTTCCCGGTTTTTATGGAATTTTCAAAAGTGTATTGACTTTTGGGTTACCCTGTACTGTTTCCAACGCTATGAAGAACTCTCAGAAAAAGTTTGATGAAAATAACTTGAATATTTGCGGAGATATATAAACATGTGAAAATAGCTCTTTTCAGATCTCGAAAAAAAAAATTCGCAAATTTGCAATTTTTTCAGTTGTATTGTGTAGTATTGTGTTTTTTTAGTTGAATGAAGTCAAAATTCAATCAATTCAATTGAAAACTCTTGCATATTTGCGAAATTTTTCTATTTTGAGGTCGGAAAAAGTGCTATTGTTACATGCTAATATTTCCGCAAATATTCAAGTTATTTTCATGAAACTTTTTTTTGTGAGTTCTTCATAAAGTTAGCAACAATACTCTCACTGAGGTTTTTGCTCTATCTCCTATAGTTTTTAAATTAATTTTTTAACTTTTTTTTATTTCACCACTAGGGGCGCTGTCATTCATCTCAATAGATTCTCTAGGGTCACTTACCTAGGGGTAGACCTTACTTCCGTAACCCTAGGACACGTTGGTTCCTAATAAAAGCCGCGAAACGGACTTTTGAAACACCCTCTGTAGATAAAACCATTTTCTATACAGGGTGATTCTAAATTACGTGGACAAACTTCGCATGGGGGTAGAGGGGACCTAGACAAGCATATTTCGCATAGGAATGGGGGGCGCATCCTTACCGTTTAAGAGCTAGGACCTAATGTAGTGCGAGCGCGTTTCAAGAGGCCGTTTTTAGGAGGCCCGTGTGACTAAACAAAACATAATAAAATGAAAAACATTATTAGAATCCACGTAATTTAGAATCACCCTGTATAAATAGTGTTTTTCATTTGATGTTTTGGATAAAATATTCATCATTCAATTTTAATTCATGATTATACCTATTAACCTGTGTATAGAATTCTTCAAATGTGGTCAGAAAAAGATTTATGGCTTCTTAGAATGCCGACTTACATTGCCTTGAAATAAAAGCAGGTTTTGACCCAAAAATTACAACTCTAGTAGACTTGTACGATTTGAAATTACAAGCTTTTAACCTGGGCCACCCCCACCAGGTACACAAAGATGTGTTTCTAGTTCCGTTAAATAGGATGGATCGCTGAAGGCTCGTATTGTCGGTATGTTATCTGTTTGGAAAGTATGTAGTACCAGAAAGAGAGAAGGAATCAGGGTTTTCTGCAGAGCTGAATTGTTGTGACACGAGGCTAAAGCATATAAATAGTAAAATAGGATTAGACGGTAGATAGAAGAGAAGAAAATAAGTTCCTTGTTTATCCACGTTATGGAAGAGACAGCTGTTCCCGTGTCATCTTATCTCTGTAAGCAGGCGCGTCTTTTGCTATTGTCAATCACAATATTTAGGAAAGACTTCTCTCCATCCTTAGAACTCCCGGTGCCTCGTCTTTTATGCTATGTTTAAAAAAGCAACTGTCTTTTTTACATATTCATTTGGTAGTTTAAATGGTAGTCTGTTTTTAACTAGGATGTTTATTTTACCCTAACAAAAACATGCTAAACGTTACTTTATTCCTTATCGCTGAACACAAGAAATTTTTTTAACAAACTTACAAACATAATTATTCCTTAATGAGAACTTAAATTTATCAAAACTGAGATTGTGAAACATATTATCTTTCTCTCTCACCATTCATTTTTAAACGTTTCAGTCAATCATTTCATTCTCTTTATCTTTCAAGTAAGGTACGTGCTAGGAAATTATGATAAGATAAAATTTAGTACTTAGGATTTTTCAATTAAATCATTAGTTTTTTGTCAACCCATCAATCTTAATTACCGGATTCCTTCACTAACGGCCGTATTCCCTGGTAACTTGTCCGGCGGTTAACCGGGAGTCGCAAACTTCTGATTGGCGGAAAACTAATTTTCCTTCTTTAACTGCCAATCAGAAGTTTGGCTGCTGTTTAATCGCCGGTCAAGTTACCGGTGGGTATGTGTTTATAGGACTTAATTGAAGGGCTTGGTGGATGAAGGGGCTATGTTACAAGGCCTGTCCCGAAAGTAACGAGACTGAATTCCCTAATTATGACTGGAATTCAGTCTCGTTACTTTCGGGACAGGCCTTGTAACATAGCCCCTTCATCCACCAAGCCCTTCAATTCTCCCTCAAGTGGATACGGTTAGGCGAAGTGACGAAATTCTTCGTGATCTAATGACTAATTTCGGGGGGACAAAAAAGCCCTTAATAGACGGTTGGAAATATACCGTGTGACATATGGATACATACACCCTGTTGGAACACAAGTAGGGGGGGGGCTCCCTCCTGGGCATCGGTCCCTTTCACTCCCCTGGAGCGTGGCGAGGAGACAAAGTGATACCAAAATGGAGGCCCAATTAAATACCCAGGGATGCTACAAGGTTTTTTGATGTTGCCGGTAAAAGGTCACTGGAACCGTGACCCATGGAACATCAGCGCCCGCATCAGAATTTCGTCGGCAGAAAAAGAACGAAAAAAAGCCGCCTGTGTGCGAAGACGAGATATTTGGGGTGTTTTTTACGCACACAGTACGCTGCTCACATTTCGTTCTGTGGTAATGCATACCATTGCATCATTACATTCAGATGTGTGACATGAGGTTGATAATGTCGTTATTAAGAGATTCAGGGAAGTGCGGGTTTTCTAAGGCACAACCCAGTTTTAAAAAATTGCCCTGTCATTTTAATGAAGGATTATTTGAGGAGTTTAAGAATTAAAAATAAATTATTTGCTCTAATAATTTTTCACTCATTAAAAAAGTAGAATTGGCTATGAAATGTTGAAAATTTTATTTTGATATTGAATTAACTTGACAATTAGTAGATAACTATACGTACTTTATTTCCCAGTGATGATGTGACATGCGAATAGCTATTAGTTTTTTATACCTCACAACCACCACAATCACTTTAAATTCTTATTTCCTTTCTTTCAGAAGCCCCCGAATGGTACTTGAAAAACTTCATTTTTCAGTTTACCCAAGAAAATCAGCTTCTGCTTGAAAAAGCAAACGATTTTCATGCTGACAATTTACTTAAATTCGATGGATTACCTCAATTTTCGCCAAGCGTTTAAAAGTGTTTTGAATGAATCTAAAAAAAAAGTTTTCTTCTAGGGCTATTCGTGTGAGGAAGAAATAAGGTAATAGGAAAAGGACCACCTAGCGAGTCACGTGCATAGTCACGTGCGACTGCAGTCCATTTTTCCAAATTAATGGACACGCTTTTCCCCAGATGCGGAAACTACATAACTTGGAACTTGTTCTTGCAATTACTTCTGACAATACAAGTTTTCTGCAGAAAATATGGATTTGAAACTCACGGAGTGCGCCTATATGGCTTGTATCCTCTTTTCAAAAAGAAAAGAAAGAAGTTAACGAATGTATGCTGGTTCATTATTGTTCTGTTTGCCCAAAAGTAAACTACGAGTGTTTTCCAAAGTAGGGGTGAGAGTGATGCATACACTTTGGGACACTTTTTACATTTTAATTTTGAACACGTCATTTGGTTAAATCAGATTTAAATTTTAAAAATATAAAAAACTGTCTGTAAAGAAGTACTTCTAAAATTCATGAAGATTAGGGTGGCCCAAAAAACTTTTTTTTCAGGTACAGTTCTGGGCACCCTCTACTTTTTTTCAAACAGCTAATAGAAGCTCACAGCCAAAATTTCAACTCTGTATTCGAATTAGAAGTAGGTGACCAAGAGGAATGAAAAAATCCAAATTAGAATACCAAATTAGAATGAGATCCATCTCCCTCCTACTTTAAGTACCAATGGTCAATTGGCGCTATACTTTATGATTAAAGGTTGGAGAACGACATTCAGCTAATTTCCGATCTCCCTCAAGTGTTAAAAATGCCATTTTTTAAACAACTAGGGGGCTCTGCCCCCTGCTCGCTATCGCTCACCAACCCCCGGAACTGCTTCGCAGTTCTTTGAAGTTCGCTTCGCGATCTTAGCGAGCAGAGCTCGCTTGTTTCATCTTAACCATCCAGTACAACCTGGAACTTGTCTGCTTATAGTCTGTTCATTTAGAATAGGCGCCTGAAACAGGATCAAAAACGCTCAATAATGCTTAATAACGCTCATCAGACAACTCCAGTGATCAATTTTTTACAGTATTTTAACTACTTCTGCTTAGGCTGCCTTGTCATTGCAGATGAAAATTTTTTCGACGATAATTAGAATAATTTCTTCTGATACATTACGTCTCAGGTGCTAATTCTAAATGAACAGAGTATAGTTAATGATCATTTAATATCGAAACTTTTTATCTCTCAAACTTTTCAATAATTTAATTCGGATCATTACCTGGAAAATATCAAAATAAAACTATTACTGAAATATTCCTTTTTAAATTATCAATAATTTAATGGATAGGGGGCTACCGCCCCCAGCTCGCTTACGCTCACCAACCCCCGTAACTGCCATGCAGCTCTTTACAGATCGCGAAGCGATCTGTAATATCTGCAATCGATCTTTAGCAGAGTAAAACAAACTTCCCGAAAATCCTCTTCCTTCCATCGGCACAAATTACACTCAAAAAAGCTAAATTATTTATTTCTCTAGTAGTTCAAAAAATATCGTAGTATCTTTAAAAGATTATAATTATTAACCAAGTCTATACTATATCGCTAGCAAACTTAGAGCAAAAATGTGCACCTCAAAACTTTTAAATTTAAATATCCGTGCTCGCGACAATCTAGTGAACAGGCAAATATAAAATTTAAAAACATTAAACACGTCTGATAAAGACCTACTAAAACTATGAAAAAAATGAAACTTTGATGCTTAATAATTCCAAAACTAATTAGAATTTTTTAAAGAATTCAACGTCAATCTCTTTCTAAAAAATAAGAATATAAGTGTTTAAAAAATCATATTGATACCGTGATTAGTTTTCATTTTAGATAGAAAAAAACGAAAAAGTGTCAAAAATTTCGAAAATTAAAAAATTAATTACTCTAAACCTAATTCGAAATTCGAAAAAAGGGCGACGTAGTGCACATCTTCATACTTCAGAGTATTAGGCTGCAAAAAAACATAGTTCTGCTACTAATAGATTTCGCTGAACTGGATTACGCGGCTAAAAAAGAAAAACTTCAACTTTGACCTTAAAAATACCCCAGTAATAATTATCACATCAGTTAGTTTTTTGTTCGAGAATGTGCCCCAAATATTCCTCTACAAACATTTCAAATTTCATAAATTTCTATCAATTAGTTTTTGCGATATGAGAGTTCAAAGAGTTGAAAAATTAAATTTTCTGAAACAGCGGCAGCGGCGGCGGCAGCGGCGGCGGCGGTGACAGTAACTTTTTTTTAATATAGAGAGATGCTTAAAATTATTGGCCCCGGGATCATCCAAGTACGATGGATACTGATGAATTCAAGAGATATTAGGACACATTTTTCTCCTCCCTTTACCAGATGTAGGCAGATACCGCACTAGTAGCGCAAGATAATTCAAATCATGAAAAGCAGCAGAGGGTGGAGAAAACGGCGAAACCATAAGACAATAAAATATGAAACCGGAGAAAATTAATTTTTTCTATCACGCAGTAGATGTCTAATTAAATGATTTCTTTCAAAGATTTTTATCACTTCTTCGATGTTTTGTAAGGAATTTTGGATGTAAAAACTTGATGGCATATAATTGGACTCATTCCTAAAAGTTCCCTGGTTTTGGTATATTCCCAAGATTTAAACCTTTTAATTAGGGTTCGACCGATGCATCGGCACCGATTGTTTTAAAAAATATCCATCGGCCTTGACATCAGCGGTCGATGTTAACTTGAGAAAAAATCCGCTCATCGGCCAAAAAAATATCTAAAAGCCGATGTTTTTCGCAGGAAACAGAATAACATCAAGTGATAGACAAAAAAGTGTGATTCTATTCCATCTTGCTCCAAATTTAGTTTTAAGTTGAACTTGCACCTCAGAGGCAGAGCCGTATCCAAGGGGGGTTTGGGGGGTTCTAACACCCCCGAAATTTTGACGTCAATTTTTTACTTACTGTTTTTCCTTAAAAATCCGTCTTAAAATGCATAAAACTCCCTTCTTTTATGGTTCCAAATTTTTCTTAAATTCCGAAATAAATTCAGTTGTACTTTAACCCCTTATCTCAGCACCGTATCCAAAGGAGGGGTTTAGGGGTTCACCCCCTCGAAATTTCGTTATCAATTTTTATACTGTTATTTTCCATGAAAATTATGTGTCACAAGGAGCGGTCCTCTTCGGGTGTAACCCAAAGGGTCTGAAATTGAGTCAAAACCATTTTTTTTAAGGGTAAACATTCCAAACTTTTTCTGGGGGAGGACCCACAAACCCCCTCGAAATTTTGGAATTGAATAAGTATGCTTTTTCCATGAAACTTTAGGGATATACAAGGAGTGGTTCTATTTGATGTAACCTAAAATGTCTAAAAATGAGTTAAAATGCTACTTTTAAGGGCAAAATTCAAAAAAATTTCTGGAGTAGGAACCCTAAAACCCCCTCGAAATTTTTCCATTCATTATAGGGTAGGTGGGGGTAAAACCCGCACGGGGCAAAACAACGCACCGCGATTTTTAATTGTTAATGATCCAGATCGATTCAAAAGTTAAAAACCAGGTGGTTGGTTTGTCTTATTGTGACCTATTGTTCTACGAAAGTTCGCATCCCTGTCACTCATGAGTTTAAAAAATGCTGTAAGTTTGTTTTTCATCATTTATAGATGTAATTTTTCTGATCTTTTACTTAAACATTACATAAAATAGGGCTTGCGGAGAAATACAAACAAATATCCCAATGATAAGATAGCAATTCAACTTCAGTTTCATTTTGAAAGAATGGTCATTTATTTCTAGTGTTTTTATAATGAACTAGGGGGCTCTGCCCCCTGCTCGCTATCGCTCACCAACCCCCGGAACTGCTTCGCAGTTCTTTGAAGATCGCTTCGCGATCTTAGCGAGCAGAGCTTGCTTGTTTCATCTCAATTACCATGTAATTACCAGTAAAACCTGGAACTGCCTGCTTAGTTAATGATAATTTAATATCGAAACTTTTTATCTCTCTAACTTATCAATAACTTAATTTGGACCATTACTACAAAAATAAATATGTTACTAAAATATTCCTTTTTAGCTTACCAATAATTTAATCGAAAGGTTTTCAAAAAATATCCAGCAAGTCTACTAATTGTCATCAACCATCTTAGAGAAAAAAAACATGCCATTGATAAAGTGCACGTGTGTATCTAGTGAATCGTCGGGAATAAGAAATCAGACTCTTAAAAATAATCTCCTGTTTCTCTAGTGAACGACCAGAAAGGGAAGAAAAAATTGAAACTTGGTATCTTAATAATTCTAAAACTAATTCGAATTTTTAAAAAAAGGAAACGCCAATCTTTCTATAAAAAATAATTGTATGCGTGTTTAAAATATCATATTTCTACTGTGATTAGTTTTTGTATTAAAACGAAAAAACCGAAAAAGAGTAAAAAATTTCGAAACTTAAGAATTTAATTACTCCAAAAATAATTCGAAATTCAAAAAAAGGGCGACGAGGTGCAAAACTTCATACCTAAGAGTATGTGTCTGCAAAAAATCATGTTTCTGCTGTAAATAGATTTTTCTGGGGGCGAACTCGCAGCCGAAAAAAATAATTTTCGACTTTGACATTAAATAAATCCAGAACTAATTATCTAATTAATTAGGTCTGGAAACTGAAATGACCCTCATACATTTGTCTACCAATGGTCAAAATTTCATAATATTCCTTCAAATAGTTTTTGCGTAGTGATAGTTCAAAGTGTTAAAAAATAAAATTTTCAAAATCAGCGGTGACGGCGGCGGCGACGGTCACTGTTACTTTTTTTTAATACAGAGAGAAAATTATGTTTATTTCACTAGGGCACAAAGATTTGCAAGTGCGGGTCTTTGCCCCATTTGCCAAAGCCCCGTGATTTTTTTTCTACTAAATTGTAAATTTCTCCTTTATATGAATTTCATAGATTTTCAAAAGGCCTTTGATTTTGTTGATAGGGAAATGTTGTGGAAAATACTTGAAGCCTATAAAATCCCAAATAAATATATAAATATAATAAAAGAACTGTATCTAAATAATAAATGTTTCATTGAGGTTGACGGTGAGCTTACCGAACCATTTTCAATCAAAAGTGGCGTCAGACAGGGTTGCGTCATGTCTGGACTCCTATTTATTATTGTGATTGACTGGATTATGCGTAATACCATTAAAGATAAGAAGAGAGGAATTAGATGGAAATTTACTTCCTCTCTTGAAGACCTAGATTTTGCTGATGACATAGTTCTTATGTCCTCGAAATTTGATGACCTTCAGCAAAAGACATACATCTTCGAGCAGTATTCAAAAACCGTGGGCCTCACTATTAATAAAGGGAAAACCAAGACCATGAGAATAAACGAAAAATATACGAATAAGATCAACCTATCTAACGAAGATATTAAGGACGTATCCTCTTTCACTTACCTTGGTGCCACGGTAAGCAGAGAGGGAGGTACTGATGAGGAAATCAAAATCAGGATTGCTAAGGCACAAAATTGTTTTTGCAGACTCAATAATGTTTGGAAGCCAAGTAAATTATTATCAAACACAAAACTCAATCTTTTTAATGCATTGGTAAAAAGCGTTTTGCTTTATGGTTGCGAAACTTGGAAATTAACCAAAGCACAGAATAATAGATTAGATGCATGGCAAAACAAATGTCTAAGGAAAATTTTACAAATCTATTGGCCTTATACCATGCAAAAAACAAACTTTAACAGGATCTCAAGCGTTTAATATTGATTGTATTTACGTGAAACTTTGGACTTAAGGGTTTTCAACTATGATCTTTCAGATTATCAAATCAAAAGAAAGGATTTCGAAATACAAAATAAGGTTTTGGCAGATTTTTCACATTTTTTTGTGTTTTTTAACTTTTTTCATAATAAAACAAATTTTAAAGTGAAGACTTTTGAGGTAATTTTAAAGATCATATTAAACCACAATGAGGTATTCTCACGTTTTGAGATTAAATTTTATTAAAATAGTAGATAAAAAACCATGAAGAATGACGTTTACATCAAGTATTTTCGTAGCCTAGTTTCTGAGATATAAATTTTTGAAATTTCGTTTTTTGTTTGGGCGCGAAAACACTCTCGAATAACAAATCATGCGCTGTGAGGTCACATCCAATAGGAGCCCGTTTTCTGATAACGTGACTTTTCTGACGTTTTGGCAAAAATAAAATTGAATTTAAAATTATTTAAAACACATTTTTGAACTTAAAAATCAGAGATTTGGGAGTTTTAGACCAAAATCAATCAAAACCCTCACTCATGCAAATACCTCATTTTGAGACCATAATTAAGTTTTTACCAATAGTTAGTTCTTCTACAAATTGAATTTTTGAATGATTTTTTTGGGGTGTCGCTCCATTTTTCACTCCCTGCGATTTGGTCTGGGACCCCCTTTCTATACCGATTCTTGTTCGTCTTGATGAGTACTATCATCCCTGAAAGTTTGTTGCACCATTTCAGATACACCCTGTATAATTGTTCTCTTCAATATCCTTTGTTCACTCCATACTATATTTTTACAATTGGTAATGCCTAGTTTTGTCAAATTCTTCCACCTTCGCTTCAAAACAAACAGCAATTTCTACTGACTTAATATTTATTTCCCCCTTCATCCCGCTGTTTTCATAAAATTCAAAGCAAATAAAGAATTAACACTTTCCAGGGTGTCCACTTAATTCTAAGCTAAGAATTCCCCGAGTTTTCCGGGTCAATTTTTTTCATTTTCCAGGTTCGGTCAAACTAAAGCTTTAAGGCGTTTCTTTTTTTAATTTTTGGTGATAAGATGGAACTTTTATTTTTCTTTTATTCATACCATATCCTACTACTATTATAATTGTGAATGTTTGTCTGGATGTTTGTTACTCTTTCACGCAAAAACTACTGAATGGATTTTAATGAAATTCTACCATAATGTAGCTGATACATCAGAATAGGACATGGGCTATAATTTATAAAGAGAAAATCAGTCCTTCATTCTTTTTTCCCGTTTTTCCTGCTTTTTTTTCACTTATTTTTCCGTGTTTGAAAACCTGTTTTACCAGTCATACAACGAGTTAAAAATAAAACATTGTTTCAAATGAGACAGATCACTAGACTTTTTCATTTACTATTAGTTTAGTTTTAAACACTGGTTTTAAATTTGTTAATTTGTTCACTAGACTTACTAACAGACTTTTTACTATGGTTACAAATTGGTTATTTTATAAAGGCACCAAGATATTAAACATTATCAGGAACATCGGGATTGTAAAAAGTGACAAGAACACCGGGATTGGAAAATTAGCGAGAACATCGGGATGGAAAAATTACCGGGTTATAAAAATTACCGAGAACACTGGGATAGGAAATTTACCATAAAGACACCCAGAATACCGGAATATAAAAATTACCGTAAACACTGAGATAGGAAAATTACCGGGAACGCCGGGATTAGAAAAATTACCGTGACCACCGGGATAAGATTACCGGGAACACACTGGGATAGGAAAGAGGCGCCTGGGATACCGGGATGATTTGTAATATTGCTAATTTACAAAATTATAAATGTATTTTAAGAAATATTTTAAAAAATTAATTTATTCACCCCACCCGTGCAAGGCCGGGTATAACAGCTAGTATTAAATAAACTTGATAAAAAATAACTGAAAAAAATATCTTCTATAGATTAGTATTAATTGGTTGAAAATCCGTTGAATAATACATTAATTTTAAAATTAGACATTTAATTTACAGATGTTTTACTCATTGAGAAAACTAAACCGTTTTTTTTTTCTCTAGAAAAGCTTCGACCAATTCTGAGACTGAGCAAGAGCTCAAAAGGAATACAAGATTTGAGAAATGACTATACAATACACTGGCTAGAACGGGTGTTGATCCAGGTTAAATTTTTGGGGGTGCATTTTTGCGAAATGAAGTTATTTTAATGAAAACTGAAGTCAGATTATATTTGATCTTCAAATTATTCTGAAAAACCAAAATTGACAAATGTTTAATTGATAATCATGAGCCTTCAGTAAAAATTAACTTTAAAAGAGTAATGCTCAAAAAGTATCATATTATTCAGAAATTTAGCTGAGAAAAATTAAAGCTTCAATTTTAAGTAAAAGCAGCTGTAAGCAGCTGCTTAAGCAGAGTAATTCAAGTTTTCCCAATAAAGTTTCTTTCAATTTTTCTACCTAAAATAATTTTAATTTGAGCACCAATAAAATAAGACTTCATAAGCAAATCTTTGACTTACGAATATCTCTCCATGAAAAGGCTCAAGTCCGTTTTCCCCAATACACCAAATGCGAGAAGCCGACTTTACCGACGATTACGCCCCGTAAAATAGGCTTCTCCTTATCTTTAGGCTGCATGGTAGGAACAGCATAAACACGACTTTCTTCCAATAAAAGTCGTTTTTCCGTAATACAGTTAACGAACGAGGAGAATCCAACAAAATCATATTTTTGGAAATCCCTGAGTATTCCAGGGCATTTTGGAATTCCCTGAGTATTCCAGGTTTTCCCCGTTTCCAGGGTAAGCGGACACCCTGAGTTTCTTAAGATATAACAAAATCTAAAAAAAATTTTTGAAATTAGTGTTAATAAACTGTTTTTAAAATTTAAATAAAAAAAGGTCAGGGGGAGACTCCCTGAACCCCCCTTAATTGATTTATAACCAACTCGTTCACTAAAACAAATCGCCTTCAAACATGTATATAAATAATAATTTGAATTTGACATGAACTATCTAAAATGCTTCTGATGAAATATTATTTAAATTTTTATTGAAAGGAAAAAATTGCTAAATCGTTCAGTTAAAGAATATAGGTTATGGCAAAATAATTTTAATCATTAAAAATATATTTCTCCGATATTTTAAAAAATTCCACCGCACCAAGTTTCGAGTCTAGTCCCGGTAGATTTTGCTGTGCGTTGATAGGTGAATGAATGAATCGTGAAGCTCTTTTATTATTATAGATTAGCCACAAAATTAAGAAAACTCACTGTTAATAAATATACATAAAATTTCAAAAATTTGACACCTTAAGGTTAAGTTTTAAACTTATTCTGAGACCCTTCGGGTTTCCCTAAAAAAAGATAGCTTTTGAATTTTCAAAAAGAGCATAAATGAATATACATCGAAATTTGGGAGGGGGGCTTTGGGGTCCTCCGCAGGAATTTTTTTAAAAAATTTGACCCTTCAAATTAAACTAATTTCATTAAAAAACCCTTTGCGTTACATTACTTAAGTCCCGTTCCTAATAGGCCGCATCCGCATAATTATACAAGAGAACACAAATAGACAACACAGACTTCAAAATTTCTGAGGGAAGCTGGGGCTTCCCCCTAGAGAATTTTTTCCCTTTTAATGTAGTACTATTATAAACAATTTTGAGACTCTTTAGATTGCACCCTAAGATCTCTTTTGTAACCCGCACTTTTAGCAAGGAAAAAATATAAACCTTAACGAACGCTAAAATTTCGAGGGTGGAGTGGAGAGGGTTCTCTACAACCCCTGGATGCAGCTCAAGGCTGAATGAAATTATTTGATTTATCAGAAGTTTACAAATTTCTTACACATAAAGGATTCCAAAAAAATACCAAGATTCATGTGAAGGTGTTTTTAATTATTTTAAAACCAAAACCGGTTCTGTATTTTATTTTTACATATTTTCTTCCAAAAAAAATGCAGGGTTAGGGCAGCGTTTCTCAACCGGGGTTCCGCGAGGGATCCGAAAATCTCTTTTTTTTGAACATTTTAGGATAAATGTCCAAAAAAATGTGTAATAAATTAAGGAACCCTAAAAAATTAATTTAGAGAAATTCCCTAAATAAATTAAGGAACATCCAGCCAAATGCGAGCCAGTGTTTTTCCGTTGAACATTTTCTTCTGCTTCCGTAGCCTTTCGGTGTTCTACGAAAAGAAGATATACACTAGCTTGAAGGGGAATTTCAAAATAAATTTCTGAGGGAGGACCCCTAGCCCCCCTTAAAATTTTGACGCTAATTACATTTCCCCCCTTGAAAATTCTGTGTTTTACAAGGAACTGTTCTCTTCAAATGAAACTCCAGGGGTCTTAAAATACTCTACTCACTGTCACTCTACTTTAAGTGGTAAATTTCGAAACATGTTCAAGGGAGATCTCCGAAATTCCCTCAAAAGTTGACGCCTGTTATACAGCGTTTTTCCATTGAACATTCTGCTGTCTCAAGAAGCTTTTCTCCTTGAGTGTTCCACTAAAAGTTTGAAATGGAGATAAAACACTAGTTTAAAGAAGAATTTTCAAAATAAATTCTAAGGGAGGACATAACAGCAAGAAAAAATATTGTTGCATGGCAGTGACGTATATATATAAAGGGGGCCCTCCCTCCCCCCGAAATTTGGACTAGGCATACCAAAACACGTTAAAACCCTGTTATTTAGGGTCAAATTTTCAAAAAATTTCTGGGGGAGGACCCCCAAACCTCCCTTTAGTACATGAAATTGTATTATTTTTTATTATGCTTTCATGAAAGTTATAATCCTACCTAAAAATGTATGTCTAAAATTTGGATTAAATGTTCCAAAAACAATTTAAAACCCAGTTTGTTGGGTCAAATTTCCAAAACTTCTCTGGGGCAGGACCCCCAGACCCCCCTTTCCTACTTAAAACTTTATTAATCACAATTTTTATGATATTAAGTTCTCTTGAATGCAAATTTCAAAAATGCATTAAAAAGATACGTTAAACATATTTTAAATATGTATTGGAAGGGTTGAGTAATCCTTTTGGGCCCCTCCCGAAATAAATTTCTATATACGCCAATGTTGCATGGACACTAGGGTTCCCTGGAACTTGGACTTGGTCAAAAGGGTTCCGTGAGGGTAAAAAGGTTGAGAAACGCTGCTCTAGGGGGTGTCACTGATCAAGTTCCCATGAAGATTTCAAATTTTCCTTTCAGAAATCAATTAAAAAAAGGGTTAACCAGCCTCTGGTGAGGTCTGATCCCACTGGTTCTCTTTATGAAAATAGTAGAGTACTCTCTTATGAAAATAGTAGGTACTATTTGGTCTGAACTTGGTCCCTCCCCCAGAGAAATCTTGAAGGGAAGTTTTCATAATTTTTCTACAAAAGAATACATGATCTAAAAGAGCTAGTTAAGCCTTTGGGGGGGGGTCCGGACCCCCATGGCTGCGCCACTGTTAATAACATATTCTTTGAATGACAAATTGTTCTTAAAATGGCAATTTTCTTTTATTTTGCTTGTCTTTTTCGATTGCAACATAAGTATTAAAATATTCGGAAAATCAGAGCAGAAACCAAAAATAGTAGTAACTCTGATAAAATCAGAGTTCTTGGCAGCTATGAAAAGATAACAAAAAAATTTAGTACAGTTTTTTATTTTTTGAACTATAACACACTTAATGATTAACCCTTCTTCTTAGATACACCAACAGTTCGTCCTCTCCTGCCAGTAGTCTTGGTATGTTGACCACGCACACGGAGGCTATAAAGAAAAAGAAATTTTTTTAATTAATTCAGGGATGAGTTTGGTGAAAAACAAAAAAGCTGAAACCAAAAATCCAAAATTTTACGCGTAACACATATCGGGGATGTTGCACACCTTCAAGCATTTTGTAACAGTTATTGTATCAGCTAAACTTAAATTTTGTAGCTTATTTTTTTGTTTTAGGTTTGATATTTTGCATTTCAAATTAGAATTTAGTCAAATATTTTATTTATATCCTCTTAAAGCAGAACATATATTCTGATTCTCAATAGCTCGACAAACAAAAGCATGTTTACAAGATAATATTAATTGAAAATACTTGTTTGCTTTTTAAAAGAACTTAAAGCAAAGAACTCAGATTGCATATATTTAAGTGAATTGTTTAAAAACCTATTAAACCTTCTTAAGATTAAGGGCAGACCTTCCAACATTGAAAAACAAAATGTATTTTTATATTCCTTTTATTCATACCATATATTAAATTAACTTGATAAAAATCAAATGAAAAAATCTTTTCTACAGATATGTATGAATTTATAGAGAATAATACATTTAATTTACAAATGTATTACATAAGTTTTTTAAAATATCCAAGTAATTTTTTTATTTATAATTTTTTAAACTAAGAAAGAATGTAGTTTACAGGAAGCTGTTGAGAAAATTAAACCGATTTATCCTCTGGAAAAGCTTTGATCAATTCCTAGACTGAGCAAGAGCTTAATAGGTATTAATGGGCATTAAACATGTGTCAAAGACCTAATTTTGTTAAGTTTTGGTCATATTTTTAGGTAAAATTTGCATTTTCTTAAACTCAATATAAAAAAAATTGTGAATAATAGAGTTCCATGTACACAAAAGGGGGTCTGGGGGAATTTTTCCCCAGAAAAATTTTAGGAATTTGACCCTAAAACACAGGGTTTAAACTTGTTTTGGACACATAGTCCAATTTTTTTAGAGGAGGGGTCGGGTCCCCTGGCCCCTTTATATATGCCCCTGATGATATTATGATCTTTTAAACAGATTATGATCTAAAAGGATTAAAAAAAACCACTCCATTATTTTCTTATAAAGTTGCTTCAAAGCGATTTTCCACTAAAAATGTACAACTTATAAGATCTAGATCAGTGTTTCCCAACCTTTTTCGGTCCATGCCCCACCAAAGCCTTTCTAAATTTTCCATGCCCCCGGGTCCCAGTGGTATATAGAAATATATTTTATTTATTTATTTATTTATTCATCCACCATACAGATTAAAAATCCCTTTACATGGTAGGTCAATACAAAAACACACAGTAAAATATAAAATACATACAAGTACGATATAAAATACACACAATACACAAATTAAATATAAATTGAAAGAAAATCTTTTTTAAGTCTGACAAATTTATCATAGAAAATATCGCTGTGATCCGGTAGGCTATTTACTATTTTAATAAACTGGTTTATAGATTGATTTTCTAAGTATTGTTTTGAATAAAAAGTTTTAATTAATAGAATTTTTTTCCTTGTATTATAGCAGGGGGCGTGTAAACTTATTTGTTGTAGTACAGTAGGGCAATCAATATTGTTTTTTAAAATATTAATGAAAAACTTAAATATGGTTAATGATCTTCTGCATTCTAGAGTAATAGGTTGGTCAAAAGAGGTTTTGAATTTAAAAGAAATATGACGTAGAAAATTATTCTGTACTTTTTCTATTAATTTAATTAAAGATTTGCTTGAAGGATTCCAGATCACAGTTCCATATTCCAAGATAGGACGAACTAAAACATCAAAAAGACTAAACATTACATTACTATCATTAAAATTAGAAGTTGATCGTTTAAGGATTCCAAGATTTCTATTGGATCTTAATGTGATTTCACGAATATGCAAGTTAAAATTAAAACCTGATTCATAGATAACACCAAGATCTTTAATATTGGTTTTTCTTGAAATGACAGTGTTGTTTATTGTATAATTATGTAAGTAGGGATTTAATTTTCTGGTAAAAGTCATAACAAAACATTTTTTAATATTAAGTAAAAGGTTATTTTGGAGGCACCAGTTATTTAGATTGTTAAGTTCAGTTTGTAGAATAAATTGGTTATCAGGTATAGATTTGAGAGGGAGATAAAATTATTTCTTAGCCCTCCCTCCTATGTATATATTAAGAAGTCTAATAAAGCTTTTCAGAACATTTTTAGGTAGAATTTGCATTCTAAAGAACTAAATCAAGTTATGAGTAATTAAGTTGTAAGTACCAAGGGGGGTCTGGTGGGTCCTCCCCCAACAAATTTTTGGAAACCTGACTCTAGGAAGCAGGTTTTTAACTAGTCTAGTACCACTAGTTGGATTATTTTGGATATAAATTTTTAGGTAAGATTTGCATTTTGATGAACCTAATGTAAAAAAGTTTCAAATATAAGCGTTCTATAAAACCAAAGAGATCTAGGATCATCACCCAGAAAAGGTTTGGAAATTAGACTCTAAAAACAGGGTTTCCACTTGGTTTTGATACATACTGCGACATATACTTCTCAGATAGGATAATAGGATCAGATTTTGATAAACTTCTTTTTAAAAAGTTTTTTTTTATTTTCCCCCAGGATTGGCCCCACCTGGGGGCAATTTGGTAGAAAATTTTCAAATTGCCCCCTTAGAAAATGATATTGCCCCCCGGTGGGGCGTGCGCCCCACGTTGGGAAACACTGATCTAGATCCTAAAGTAAAATCTGAAGAAATGCTGTCTAAAATCGGGAAAAAATTATCTGAGATGTTTCACTAGACCTATTAGTCTCCTCTGACTCCTATTAGGCTTTTCTGCATAGCAATTAGAACGTAAGAAAAAGCGAACTTCAACTAGGCACAGGAAAAACGGAACTTTCGCGAAAAATCGCAATTTTTCGACATTTTCAGAGAATATGATCCAAAACACCGGACTTTTTGGCTTCTGACCACTGTAAAGTTGGTTTTTCTACATCGCAATAGAGATGCAAGAAACGGACTTCAATTTGGCGACCACCACGGCCGTCCAAGAAAGTAGTCACGGGATGATACGGAATACTCCGCGAGCAAAACGAAACTTACGCGAAAAAAAGCGATTTTTCCGACTTTTTCACGCGATAACTCGTAATATTTCTCGGAAATCTGGAAAATTTAAAAAGTTGGATTATCTGAAGAAATCCAAATCAGTTCGCGGGCCGCAGGTTATGCATCCAAAATATCTCTCAATGAAAAGGCTCAAGTTTTTCCACAATACCCAAATACGAGCCGACTTCACCGAAGGTTACGTCCATCTCTAGGTTGCATGCTAGAAACAGCAAGAAAAAAAAGTTTTTCCATAATACAGTAAACGAATGAGAAGAAGCCATCTTTACAGGCTGCGTTATACGAACCTATCGCCGATGCGCGTGCGAGGTAGGAATGCCGAAGACAAAGTACCGGGAGATGGGGGAAGTTTTTTTCTCTGAAGTAGAAGGAGACGAAAGATTTTTTCAGGATTACAAAAAGCGGAAATTTCCTTGAAAAGCGGAATTCTTAATTTTCAAAAAAATAAAAAAAGCGGAATTCCGCCACAGGGCGGAAAAAACTCATCCCTGAATTAATTCATAATATCAAGTCTGAAGTATTATCATAACTAAACACTATTACTTTAAACTCAATATGCTAAAGTAACTCGCTAGTATACCTAGTGTCTATCCTACTACTATTATAATTGTGAATGTTTGTCCGGATGTTTGTTACTCTTTCACGCAAAAACTACTGAATGTATTTTAGTGAAATTTTACCATAATGTAGCTTATACATCAGAATAACACATAGGCTATAATTTATAAAGAGAAAATCAGTCCTTCATTCTTTTTTTCCCGTTTTTCCTGCTTTTTTTCACTTATTTTTCCGTGTTTGAAAACCTGTTTTACCAGTCATACAACGAGTTAAAAATAAAACATTGTTTCAAATGAGACACAGATCACTAGACTTTTTCATTTACTAGATCTTTTATTTTAGTTTTAAACACTGGTTTTAAATTTCTTAATTTGTTCACTAGACTTTTTACTACGGTTTCAAATTTGTTATTTTATAAAGGCACCAAGATATTATTAAACATTATCAGAAACATCGGAATTGTAAAAAGTGACAAGAACACCGGGATTGGAAAATTAGCGAGAACATCGGGAAGGAAAAATTACCGAGAACACTGGGATAGGAAATTTACCATAAAGACACCCAGAATACCGGAATATAAAAATTACCGTAAACACTGAGATAGGAAAATTACCGGGAACGCAGCCGGGATTAGAAAAATTACCATGATCACCGGGCAACGGGATAAGATTACCGGGAACACTGGGATAGGAAAGAGGCGCCTGGGATACCGGGATGATTTGTAATATTGCTAATTTACAAAATTATAAATGTATTTTAAGAAATATTTTAAAAAATAAATTTATACACCCCACCCGTGCAAGGCCGGGTATAACAGCTAGTCATTCATAGTTTTATTTAAACCCAGACTTGTTAAACAAGTCTTAAGCAATTGAAAATAATAAAAACAAAACCTACACATCACTCAATGTTTACAATTAATTTTGGTTAAATAAGACAAAAAATTATAAATATTAGACAAAAAGTGCAAAATTTTATTGTAAATTGGCATATGTTATTAGAATACATTTATCAGTCTTTGAATGATTTTTTATTTAGTAAAAGTACTTTTTTAAAGATGAAAAAAACATTTTCCATCTTAAAATATGGTGTAAATCAGTTGCATAATAATTTGTTTGAAAGTTATTTCTTTATAACTGCAACCTTATTCATTATCTAAAAAAATGGAAATATTATAAATTGAGATTGTTTTTAAAAGCTGAAGGGCCTACTCGGAAATCCAGAAATAATCTGGACATTTTGCCATAGCTGCCAACTTTTCAGAAACAGAAATCCGAACACTACCCACGACACATTTTGAATAAACGTTTTAAAAGGGGTATACAGACCTGGAAAAAGTTGTAACCTTCCCTTGAACCTAATAAAATTTCCCCAAACCTTATGTATTGCTCCAATGGAGCTGGCAAGGGCTTCCCCTGAACCAGATTCGTAGGTTCGGGCACTTTTTCTAGGTCCAGGGGTATAATTATTAAAAAAAAGGCTTGTAATTCACAAAAAGTTAAACTTTATTTTTTATATGAAAAAGAAACTCACAATCTCAATAATAAATTTTCTCGCTTGCTGAGCAATAAGAATAGGTCGAAAAAGAAATATTGACCAAGAAAGGAGTAAAATAATGAAAAATCTGAACTTTTACCGCTAAAATCGTATTTTGGAAACAGCGGAAATTCGGAACAAATATGATTTAATCGGAACGGCTTGCAGCTATGGATATTAGAGATGCGCCAAGATTCAGTTCGTTTGTCGTTGGCACCGTTCTACCGCTTTCGAAAGATCCAATAAAAAT
This sequence comes from Tetragnatha versicolor, assembly GCA_024610705.1. Taxonomy (NCBI): domain Eukaryota; kingdom Metazoa; phylum Arthropoda; class Arachnida; order Araneae; family Tetragnathidae; genus Tetragnatha; species Tetragnatha versicolor. The sequence continues at coordinate 34,127,463 of JANDEH010000001.1, read as the reverse complement.
GATTTAGTGCATTCCCCAGTAAGCTGACGATTTAATCACATGGACTCCATTTTAGAGCTTTCTTCACAAAAAACTAGTGTGACTCGCTAAAATACGGTACAAGACTAATTGCTTTTGAACAGGGTTGCTTGATTTAAAGCACTTGATTTTTTTAAAAAAATCATTGATTTAAATCAAAAATGTTAAACTTCCACAATTTAAATAAAATATTAGTTGTGTATGCTTTAAAATGGTTTGCAAGATTATTTGCATTTTACAATTTTTTTTAAATTCTGCTAGATATGTAACTGGGAGATAGGTTTAGGTTACTCTACATAAAATTGCCTGCAATTTCAAGAAAAAAATTTACTACCAATAACAAAAATATTTATGACAAAAAGGGGTAAGTAGCAGGGTTTGGAATCAACAACTAAACAAGAATTAATATATTTTAATTTTTTATCTGGTACATACTTTTTAAAATACAAGCATGTGAATTATTTTTATCGTAAGCTTGCTTTTATAGTAGTCATGTTTTCCAAACTATTGTTTTCTTTAACATAACTACAGCAAATAGAGCTCTATTCTCTATGTACGCGACTGTCAATAAGTTGTTTATTTTATTTTATTACTAATTATACTTTAAAGAAATAAGTATACATAATACTTTAAGTAAAATTAATTTAAATGAATTATTATAATTCAAAGATTGATTAAAATTTTTACACAAAAATGAGGCATAGATTTTTTTAGAAATCATTGTCACAATTTCTTTTAAAGCTATCATTGATTTCACAATTGGGCAAAAATAGTTATAGAAAGGATAAAAATTTTAGTAACTGATAGTATAATTCATTCACCATTTTCGGATGGGCTTGGGCATTTCACCATGAAATGGCAGCGAACTGCTCCCCTTAATTCAATTAATTAATGCATAAAATATATCAAAATTGGGATATTAAGTAATCCTAAATTATTATATCAAGTTTAGTAGTCAATATTAGTTTATTATTAACCAGTTTCAGGAAGTTCAGAGCCAGTTATTCATTTAAATAAAAAAAATCTGAATTAAATCAAAAAAATCCGATTTAAATCAAATAAATCAATTATTAATTTCCCACATTTGTTTTTTTAGGAAATCCCTCTTAATCTCCAATTTTTTCGGTTGAGTAGCCAGGCCATGAGCACGGCAAATGTTGTTAAATACCAGTGTGAACAACCATAACAAGATAACTCACCCCCAGTAATGTCGAAGACCTCGATGAGCCCTGATTTTCTTTAGCCTCTCAAGATCTTCACGAAGCTTATTTTCCAATCCATTGGATGTAACTTGGCTGTATTTGCCATCCTTAATGTCCTTTTGTCTGTTTAAGAAATAATCAGGGATTTTATACTGTCGAGGATTGGAAATGATGGTAATTAACTTTTCAACCTATAAAACAGAATCAAAAAATTAGGTATTATACTGACAAAACAAGGTAAGGTGGACTGGGGTAATTCCTGCACAAAAATCAATAACATCTTGTCACAAAAACTTTTAAAGCTTGAGTTATAAATTTTGGTATGAAATAAGCTCACTGGACAACACTTCTACCCAATTTTTGTTTTATTGTGACTGGCTAATATTCTAAGTAATTAAAACTAATCGGTGTCAAGGAATTACCCTGGAGTTGGAGTAATTCTTGACAGTTGAATATAATGGAAATGTGTATTTAGGTTAGTTTTTTGTTATTATCATAGTAAACTATGTTTGGTACTATGATAATTCACAAAATCACTAGTATGAAAAATGTATCAATATAAGCACAGATAAAAATGATTATGGTCCCAATTTGGGTATTTCAGTTATAATGGGTTTTTTTAGATAGAGATTTAAAATGTGTAAATTCTTGCAGAAAATTTTTTGGAAAAAATTAAAGTTTGCAGAAAGGTTTTCATTTTATACAAGTATGTAAGTAAGTTGTGTATGCTCATTGCTCAGTTCCGGTTTAATTTAGTTCCTGGTTTTTAAAAGTATTCTATATGCAAATAAATTATTAAATTTGACAAAAAGGAAATCAACATTTTTCCTAGGGGATCTTTCCAGATGAGCCCTAGTGAATTATTTACATACCTCTTCTTCCGAAAGTTCTCCTGCCCTCTTGTTACAATCAACATCGGCTTTGTTGCAAACAAGGTGAGCAAACCTTCGACCAACACCCTAAAAAAGGAATTTGTATAAGTCATCACCGCAACTTAAATTCAATCATCAGGCAATTAAATAACTTACAACTTGTTCTGTTAAAAGCATTTCCAAATCAATTGTGATAAGCAGTCATTAAAGCCAGTTTTAACTTTTTCGCACGTGTCCAATTCTTACAATATAGTAGGGCTGCCCAACCTAAGGCCCGCGGGCCAAATCCGGCCCGCGAACGGAATTAGAACACCTTTTATAACTTTATTTTCCGGGCTTTATTGCTGCAAAAAATTCGTTTAAAAAATTTACCACACTCACAAAGTATTAGGTACCACATATTTCACCGATTCCAGATTGCGCAATCGATAATCACGCCTATTCAATTGCTTTCAGTTACTTCCATCATGCGTTCTCTCAATTATTGCCAATTCTTGATATTCACTCCAACGAGTAATCTTAAATTTGGCTCTATATTGTTTTCTTTGTCAAACATTTTGAACTTATTTCATGCAATTGTTTTTCATTTAAAATGCCAAGTTGCAAAAATACTGTAAACGAAAAATTATAAAATATATTGTTGTAATTAAGCATCAGTTAGTGCTTTTGCTTTTCTACTGTAGTTTCATTTCTGGCCCTCCACACCTCATCAAATACCCTGAGTGACCCTCCTCCAAAAAAGGTTGGGCACCCTTACAATATAGAAATAATTTCAAGAAAATAAACACAAATCAACATGAAAATTACCTAGAGTTTGATGCTGTAATTTATAAAAATTTAATTTACGAATGAACCAAACACACTAGTCATTATTTGATAGAAGCCCTCAGATCTCATAATCATCCTTCACAAAGAATCCGGTTCAATCTGATATTACAAGAAGGGAGTAGAGGGGGTTACATAATAAGGAAAATGTTAGTATGTACTAAAAGAGAAGAGTTTAAAAAGATAAAAGAGGGGAAATATCAGATTCAACCATTTTCTCTCAGGATAGAGGTTCTAATCATTGGGCATAATTTTTGAGGTACAGTAACGAACCTCCTATCCGCCTTCCAAAAAACTGGAATACTCAATATTAAATGTTTTCAAAGTTTCGAACCCGCGCCCGGAAGGGATTCAGCGTGTTCCAATTTACTCCAATTTGTTCTCGCACAGCTCCATAGATGCACCTATTTTCATTACAATACATACGCAGTTTTGTTAATCCAGTCATTTAGGGCAGTTTTTTTTTGGGAAAAATTCTAAAACCGGGATGATGCCGATCCCTAGCTTGCCGGATAAGAGGTTCGTTGCTGAATATTGATGTGTTCATATTTGTTTCATTCAAACTATGCATGCTTAGATAAATGCCTGAACTTATTGGCAAATAAGCGAACAAGTACCATTGATTTCATCCAAAGTTTAGCAACCATTAATGCAATCAACTTTGATGGGATACATACTGTGCTAGTCCAAAAAATTTTTCAAAATTGTTGAAATTTGAATATAAGACATTCAAAAGAGCAAGGAAGTACAGTAAGATTCCGTTGTAACGAACTTCAACAAATGTAAAATTTCGTTGTTACGATATTTTGAAAATTCAAATAAACACCAGTTGGGGACTTTCAGGACAACAGGATTTTTAGTTGTAATGGGATTTCACTGTATTAAGAGTGACAGTTAACAGAATTGGACCATAAGTAAATTAACCCTGGGATCAATGGAGCATACAAATATGGGTTAATTATGACAATCTGGGACTTGGCGTAAGTTAGACAATAAATGGTTCTTCCAACATCACAATGCAACCCTAAATTCTATTACGATGTTCGTTCCGCCAAGTGCTTGGCGAGAAAGCATTCCGCCAAGTCCCGGATTCTTAAAATTTACCCAAATATGTAATGTGTGAATCCTGATACACTGAAACAGCTGTTTTTTATCTGTTCTGCACTGGAACAGCTTTTGAATTAATAAGTTCCCAATAGCCATGAATAATCACTGCAACATGATTAAATGTTGTCTTCATTTGAATAGTGGATAAACATGGTGGCTGGTAGACTTCTTTCTGAAGCTGTACCATACAATGTGTTTGACAAAACCAAATTAAATAGTTTATAATGAGACATATAGTAATCATGTTATGTTAATCAGTATCATTACAAACAGTGTTAGGCTTAAATAGTGTCCATTTTAACTTAAAATAAAATCGAACACAATTTTCTGGGTTGAAAACATAAACCTGTTATTATTTGCATTATGTCATTTACATCAATAAATATAATCAATACGATATATCTAGCAAGTGCGGAGTATTATTGTAATGATGGGGGATTAATTTTATAAAAACATACCTTTATTGCGGTGAGGGCAAATGGAACCTTACGTCTTCCATCTATGTTAGTGTTCATACAACGCAAAATGTGCTGGAATTTTTCCGGTACCACCAGCATCGCCTGAAACCATTAGAAAGTGAGAAACATAGTTTTATAGCAAATTTAAAGTGATAAACGCGAGTACTTTTGTCTTCATTACTATCAACCAACAGCTGGGGTATACCGATTATTATTGAAGTGTTAAACATAACATGCAACACTTAATCAACTCGATAACTCAAACGAACAGAAAATAATACTTGTATACATAGTATGTCATTGAAAACGAGACTCAATAGTACATTAAAACCTGGATTAATTTGGATAGAATCTTACCATCTTGGTTAATTTTAACTGTACGAAATCCCCAGTGAAGAAGGTTTTTTACGATAGAAAACAATTTTATTCAGTTCACTTCATTTGCCATGTTTAGTGGATTGTTGCCACCACCCAGAAAGAAATGTATCAACATTAAACAAGAGCACTCTGTGTAGTTAATAACGGTTCAAAGTACCAAGAGGTGGCGCTACAACAAATAGGAAAATAAGAGCATGTAATTTAAAATTCAAACTATCTACATTTTTAATTCAAAATATTCAATTTTACAAATCAGAAGGCTATGTAAGTTTGTAGCTTTGGGCACTTTTTCCAGGGGCCGAAAGGCTAATGAAACGGAGATGGGCCACTAGCAAGACCCTCTATATAAAGGCCTCCCAACTCGGCCGTGCAACGTCATAACTTTCACTCATCTTTGACGTCACTCCATAGACTTAACATGGCAATTTTCACCCACGTCTGACGTCATCACCCGGAGTTGGATGGCCATGTATATAGAGGGTCTTGCCACTAGGCCTGGGCAGAATTTGAAGATTGAGAAAATAATTGTTGTTTCAAATATCAGGGACGAGATTAAGGCGATGCGTCAGCAAACTATTTTGCGCCTTTTCCTACTAGATGGCGCTGTAACTCGCACGGTCACGCGATCGAAAGTCAGCCAAGAACACAGTCAAAAGAATCGTGGGAAGCGATATCCGCTAAATACTGGCACGACTCTCTCCAGAGAGGCGGGAGCGAATTCTAAGAAAAAAACAGGGGGAGAGATATGTCCGAGGAGAGAGCGTTGACACCCAAACGGTTGACGGTAAACTGGTCGCATTTCCATCTCGGACGCGTTTACGAAGATGATTTCTCAAGAACTCTCTTTTTCTAATGCTTATTTAAAGAAGTCAAATTTTTAGATAACTTTTAAAGCGAATATTGTTTCTATAGAAAATAAATTCAGAAAAATTTTCCAAAAAGAATAATTTTTAAAACTTTTAAGAATTTACATCATCTGTTGATTAAAAAGTCTTATTTTAGCGACTTGCTCAATCGTTTGGCACTTTTTACTACTTAGCTTTTTTCTGATCAGAAGAAAAAACATTCCCTTGCTTTTGTGAAACTTATCTTATGATAATAAGGACTAATCAGTGCTAGAAGTGCGGGGGGACGCGGGGTGACGCGTTCCCCCGCACTTAGGGGTTCAATCTCCCCTAAAATTCGGCTTTTTATAAAATATGTATTGTTCCCTCTTTAAAATTCTGGAGGGTACAAGGAGTGGTTCTCTATGTGTGTAAAAAAGGGTCCAAAATGTCCAAAAATGAGTTGAAACACTACTTTTTAATATCAAATTTTCGAAAAATTTCTGGGGGAGGACCCCCAGACCATCTCTATTTTTGGTGCTGAGGGGTATAAACAAACATATGGTATGAAGTACGCGAAGGAGAGACATTTTGTGTGGTTATGTAAATTCATGAAGTAATGAAACGGGAAACTATGTTAATTATGCTGAGTTATAATTGATGTGTTTTATGTATAATAATGATAGCATTCACTCAGGGGGTATTTGATATATTTGTGTTTAACAGCGGTTAATCTAAAATCCAATAATTAAATAAAGGTTCAAAAACGAAATTTCTTTATTCTTCTTTAAAAAATAATTAGAAAGAAGTAACAACAGCATAAGTAAAACTTAGGCATCATTAATCAATCAAAATTCAGAAAAAAATGCTCAAAATACACTAGCGGAAATAAAAATCCCAACACCAAGAAGGAAAGGAGATATCAAAGTCAAATTTATTTCTATGATTGCACATAGTATCAATGTGAATCCCTTAAAAAATCAGCCTTCCTGGATATAAGGGGGCCGAGAAAAAAAGGGAGGAGTGTTGTCTCCATAGGTGTCCATTACCGCCGTCACATGTCATGGTATCGAGTGACATGGGATCTAAATGACTTTTGAGGGATTGGAGGACCATGTTGCCTCCTCGGGTAGTCCAAATTCATATGGTGCACCAGCGGACGTTGCATACCGGGCTAGGTGATTTCTCCTCTTTCTCGGGACATGTTTTGTGAGCGTTGGTTCTAGAGAACGGGAAAGACGGGTAAAAAATGCAACCTAGGAGGTTAAGAGGAAAGCTTTGACATTGCATACAACATGTGGTTGTGCATTTTTCTCTTGAAATTTGTCCCCAGGACAGGTCTGAAGGTTAGGACGAACAACCGGCAAAAAAACCTCAATGAAGCAGCTCTGGTTGGCCAAAGTACCGGTAGATCATACTGAGGACAAGCGGCAGTGGGATGGATGTCGTTTGCAGCACTGCGGATTGTCCGTTTGGTCTGCATAGCTTCTTACATCTTTGTCTACAAACAAGGAACTGAAAATGGGCCTTTCTGTTTCCAATAGTGCACGAAGTAAGGAAATGAAAATCCCAATTTCATGACATTGTGCTTATGAGAGAATCCTGCTTCGGTTTGAAGCACCACGACTGTTAGGTATGAGTTTGAAGACACAATGGAGAGAGCGCACTCAGCTGATGATTTTCTAATCGTTCCACGGAGTGGTGATGCAGGGTAAAGGAGTGGGGATGCATTGGATTCCCTTTCTGCAACTCCTGAGTATGATTCACCAGCACTTTTTCCAACCAGAGCTGCGTCATTGAGGTTTTTTAGCCGGTTGTCCGCCCTTACCTTCAGACCTGTCCTGGGGCCAAATTTCAAGAGAAACATGCACAACCACATGTTGTATGCAATGTCCAAGCTTTCTTCTTAACCCCCTAGGTTGCATTTTTACCCAGTCTTTCCCGTTCTCTAGAACCAACAGCCACAAAACAAGTCCGGTTAATGAGGAGAAATCATCTTGCCCGGTATGCAACGTCCGCTGGTGCACCATATGAATTTGGACTACCTGAAGAGGCAACATGGTCCTCCAATCCCTCAAAAGTCATTTAGAGCCCCTGTCACTCCATACCATGACGTGTGACAGCGGTAATGGACACCTATGGAGACAACACTCATCCCTGGTTTTCTCGGCCCCCTAACATCCAGGAAGGCTGATTTTTTAATCAATTCACATTGATACTATGTGCAATCATAGAAATAAATTTGACTTTGATATCTCCTTTCCTTCTTGGTGTTGGGATTTTTATTTCCGTTAGTGTATATATTGAACTATTTACGGTTTAATACTTTCAAAAAATATACGCATTCCATGCAAAAAAATATTAATGGAGATAACAGAGTAAAAAAAATTCTGGGGGGGACTTGGGCTAGGACATCCCCCCATTTTTAGTTCACCCACTTCTACCACTGGGACTAATTCTTCATACTGAAAGTTTCGAAATAAATATAAAGGTGGTAGTGGTAGCACTGTTAATATAAAAAAAATTAATCCGAGTGGATTGGAATATAGTTTTGGGAAGGCGGCTGGGGCCAGGTTGGAAGAGAGGACCCTATTTCAAAACCAGGAAGCTGTGTTTATCTTCTTAGCATCACTGTACATCATTTCAATAGAAGACGCTGTTTCTCGTTTCTATGAAATATTATTTCGAAATTTATTGAGCAGTTTCAGAAACTCTTTCTTATTTTATATTCTGATTCAGCTGTGACACGAAGTTGAATTAGTTGAAAGTAATTTTAAAAGTAGAAGTTTTTTTAAAATCAATTAAGAAAAGTTATGAAAGAATATTTTAACTATATTTTTACTTCAAAATAAAAAGGAATACAATTCGTATTTTCTGATAAACTATTCATTAAAAAAATTTCTTTTTTCAAATCAAATCACAAAGATTTTAGTAACTTTTTCAAACTTCAAACATTTGTGTGTTATTATAATGAATGGTGTATTATTATAGATAAAGCTTAATTAGAATAGAAAGTACCGACCAAAAGCAAAACGTTTCCATGCTTTTATGGTGTCGCGGGGTACGCCACAAAATACATATTTTTCAACTTTCAATGATTTTTCAAGGTTTTTTTGTAGCGTTTTCTTCCGAACAACGAAATCCGAATATTTTTAAAAATTAAAATCTTAAAATATTTTTCCATTGAAGACCCAGCAAAAAACCATGTCCAAAATTCCTTCAAAAAAGCGTCAAAAGTGCAGTTTTCTCTAAGAAGTCTGTGGTTATTTTGTAGCAATCGGAGAGCAAATTTGCAAATTTTTTCTACAGGAAATTTGAATACATTCTAAAGGCATTTCAGCGGTCTTATAAAAAACTATAGAGTTTCTAAAAACTGCAGACAAAGTGTCTAAATTCCCTTCACTTTTTTGAAGAAATTTTGCTGATTTTTTTTTGCTGGGGAACGAAGGGAATGAATCAGAAATTCCCCATTAGGCATGGAGAGGAGCAAAAAATGTCCATCATTTTTGGTTCACATCACAGGTATAACCGAACCATTTTCATAACCATAACAGGTCGATTTTTTGCAATTTCTAGTCACAAAATCCTTTATATGTAAGCATGAAGACTTTCACAGCCGGTTTGATTAATGAAATTCATTTCTTTCGGGCTTGTAGGCCGTGGTCTATAAATAAAAGGTCCAGACGTTTCGTCACCGACTCGCTGACCTGACGCTGTTTTATTTCCACTAATGATGTCGGACACAGCTTCCGACGAAACGTCTGGACCTTTTATTTATAGACCACGGCCTACAAGCCCGAAAGAAATGAATTTCATAAAATCCTTTATAATTCAAGAATTATAAAGTATTTGTAAATTTTCAAGATAAAAAATATGTACAAACATTTAACGAGATATATGCCTAAACCAGTTTTATTGTTCAAAGTTCATCTAAACTGCATTAAAATCGCCTGAATAGCTCACTTTTAGAAAACATTTTGGTATTTTAAGGTTATAAGCTTTTTGAGCTTTATTTCTAGTACTTAATCCTGAAAGTTCAAATACACAACCATGATAGTACAACTTGTATTCTTGAATTTTTATTTGGATCAAATTCGAGTCAAAGAATTTACCAGAAGTCTCCCAATCCCCAATCAATGAAATGAGTTTTTTTAACCTCGCGGACAGGAAGGGGGGTCATACGGGGCCTGCGCCTTTGTTGCTTATGTTTTGTTTTTTGGAATGGAGAGAGCGGAGAACGGGTTTTCGTTTAGGTCAGTGGTTCTGGTTCCCAAACTATTTTGGTCGTGGAACCCCCAAATTTGTTACCAATGTGTGATCGCGGAATTCTGAATATTTTTTAATCAACGACTTTTCATAATTTAATATATGATATTAAATGAAACCAGGCGCGGGTCCAGTTGTGGGGGCACTTTTCCAGACAATCACCTTTCCTTTTTAGTAAAAATGTCAAATTCTTGGAGATTATCTAAAAGTATCACGCAAGATCCCCTTCTAGTACCGCTGGGCGTATGGGGGTCCTCCCCCAGAAAAATGTTGAAATTTGACTTGTAAAAGTAGAGTTTTAACTCATTTTAAGAAGCTTCTTGGAGTCAGGAGGAGAATTGTCCAGACCATAACCTTTATCTTTTGACAAAAAATGTCAAAATGTTGTTGATTTTCCAAAAAGTATCGCACAAGATCCCCTTGTGATACCATGGGGGGTCTGGGGGTCCTCCCCCAGAAACAAAATTTGAAATTCGACTGAAAAAAGTAAGGTTTTCAAAACATTTTTGGGTACAAGGGGGGCGGCGCTGTCCATTCTTATTTTTTACACCCATTCTAATTTTTTTTTAATGAAATAAAGTTTGTCCCATGGAACCCCTAAATTTTTTCGCGGAACCCACTTTGGGAACCACTGGTTTAGGTTTAGGCTGGCACGCTTGTGCCATATCATTTCTTAGGAATCTAGTAGAGATTATATAGTTAAAACTTTAGTTTTGCTTATTTCAGGAATCTAAAAAAAAAAACTCCTGGACTCAAATTTTAGTTTATTTATTTTAAAGTGGCTCCATTTTTTACTTCCTTACAGTTAATGACATAACTAAAACTGAAACTTCAATTTTGAAATGTGCTCCTATTTTGTCATTGGCTCCAAGGAATTGAAAGAATCGATCGATTCTTTTGATTCCTTGGAGTAAATGACATAAGGTACTAAAAATGAAACTTCAATTTTGAAATTGCTCCTATTTTTACTTTCTAAGAATCGAAAGAACTTTTCGTCATGAAATTTTTTCACACGTCATCGACTCACAGGAATCGAAACAGAGTTCCTGATCGAAAGTTCCGAAAATTCCTGATCCTGACTCCCAGTGCGAACCTGGAATTACGTGATAGGACTATAGGAGGTCTTTCCAAAGTGTGATTCGGTAGGGCGGTAGAGAATCGCTTAAAAAAAGTTAAAACAGTTTTCATTGGGGTCGGCAACCTTTGATATTTCATTACATTCTCATAAGCTCTCACAATCTGGATCAATTCATCTCACAATCTGGAATTTTGTGTATTTAGGACAAAAATTAGGATCCCTGGACCCGTGCGTAAGTCGCACTAAAGTCGCGATTTTTACCAAAATCGAAAAATGATATCGAGTTTTCGACCCTAAACTCTTAAAATATACCTTGCCATAGACCTCATATTCGATTTTGGTGAAAATCGGTTGGTAATTTAGGCAGTAATTGGACTTTGAAAAAAGTTCAGATTTCGATGAAAAAACACTAGTCCAAAGAAAGCTTATAAATCCGAAAATTTAGTTATTAATTTAATTTTGAATTTTTTATCGTAACTAATTGTTATGGCAAAGTTTTTCCAGAATTACGGGTTTTCATGGTGATATTTACGTCACCCAGAATTTTTAGAACAAGTTCGGAGCTTACTTACATTTTATGCCAAACACTACATTTTTTGGGGCACCCCATCCCAAGTGTCTTACATGAAATCGAAAATGTTTCACAGTTTACGAATATATAAATCATTAAGGGATGTGATAATTATTTCGGGAGTTTTTCCTGAAAACCGATTTTTTAAAATTCCGTTATTCCCGGATTACACCCGAACCGCTTGCTCCAGACTTCTGAAATTTTGGTATATGTACCAGTGGCGTAGCCAAGGGGCGAATTCCCCCCATGGACCCGACCCAAAATTTTTGGACCCTTTTTTAGGCGTTAAATATTCCAGTGGCTACTCAAAAGAGGGCGTCTATATTCCTTAAAAGTGGCCTAAAATCCAGTTTTTGCATACTGACGCGGCATAGGGTAGGGTGGGTTGGGGTAAAGTGGGTCTTGGGGAAAAATGGGTCAGTTTTAATTAAGTCGATATAAATCAAATTTAAATTGAATAATTTTCGCTCATTTTTTGTATTATAATCTTTTACCTGTTGGCAACATTTCTCGACTGTCAAAAATTAATATTTATGATTTTGAGGACTGAAAAAATATTTAATTTGAACCGTAAATGATGTCATCGAAAAAACAGGGTTTACTAACTTCCAAATATCTATATATTGTAATAAATTACAGCAGACTTTTGTAATATTTTTCCATAAAAGAAAGTCCGAGAGACATTTCAAGCCAATCAGTTTAGAAAAATATAAAATATTTTATCTTTTATAACGATATTTTGGGCTTGGGGTAAAATGGGTCATAGTAAAGAGGCCTTTTGTATTAAGTAAAAACAATGTTTTTAACTTATTTCCTTCAAATATACATTGAACTGTCATACAAGTTTATTTTTTTACCCAAACGAAGTATTTTAAATGCTAAATTTGAACAATGTTCATTAACTCCGGACTTTTAAAATTTCATTAAAGTGCAACTTAAAACAAATTTTTTCAGATGAAAACGGCTTAGCCGATTGCCTTTTTTCTTATTTTCATGTATATTTAGTAATAAATATATTTTTGACATCTTTTTGCAATGAGACCTATTTTACCCCACATTGGGGAAAAATAGGTCATTACTTTTGATGCCAAGTTTAACCAACTTATAACTAAAAAATATGTGATAAAATTAGATGAAAATGTTCTCAAGGATTGTAATGTCAAGATCCAATTGAAAGAAATCATTAAAAAGTAATAGTTTTGATGAAATAAAACTTAGAATGTGAAGGTACCTTGAAATTGACCCATATTACCCCAACCCACCCTACCAAACGAATAAACCCTGTTTTTAGGGTCAAATTTCCAGAGCCTGATTTCTGGGAGGGCATTCGGGGCACTTGCCCAGGGCCCTCGTTTTAAAGAGGCCCCCAAAAACTAAGAAATGTGCTAAAGCTAAGAAAAAAGCTTATAAAATTTGAAAGAATGTAAAATAAATTTATTAACTTATGAATTCAAAATCAATTAAGCTTATGAAGTTTTTGAATAAATAACTTTTACGAAGTGTTTGCACTTAAATTAAAGATGGTTTCGTTATTTTAAATTTAAGTCAATGAATTTAAATTTTAATTTAAGATATATCAGGGGCCCCCCAGTGAGTCTTTTGCCCTGGGCCCCCAAACTTGTAAGTCGGGCCCTGCAAATTTCCAACATTTTGGGGGAGCCCCCGCAGACCCCGTTTGGGAATTGGAACTTTGTAATCCACAACTTTTTATTATGATGAGTTTGTCAAAATACAAAACTCCTAGCAAATACTAAATTCCTGAAAATATAATGTTTGAAATTCGGATTAGGTGTACCAAAACGAGTTGAAAACCTGCTTTTTAGACTTGACAAGGATTCAGCCGGTGATTAATCAAAAAAAATTTCCTACGATGGACTGGGGACTAGGTTAATTAATTTGGTGACTTATAAAAAATCCAGGAAATATACATTTCAAACTGGTTAAAACAGTTCTATCAGAAAAAATTTTAGTGCTGATGGTGGTTAATAAAAAATAAAAAAAAAAGAAAATGAAAATTTTCAAGCAAAGAAATATTTAAATTTTAACTCTTTTTTTTTTAAAATGTCTTGTCCAATTCATATCTAATTCTTGTCTAATTCTTATAGGCTTAATAACACCGGCACACAAAATAAAAAAAGTGGAATGTACTTTGGACCGGACCTACCTACCGACATGTTTATCGACCCGCTGAATTTGAATTTCAAGTCCGTTTGGCCCGGTCACCCTCCAGTTTTGAGTAAAATGCAAAAAAAGGCCAAAAAATGCAAAAAACTGCAGTCACAGCAATGACAAAATTTTTGTGGACCCGGATCACGTATGGTTTTTGCGTATTCTAAATAACTGAATCAAGATCAAAAAGTTAATTAGCCCGGTGAGCCGTCCAAATTTGAAAAAAAAACGAAATAAACCATGAAGAAATGAAATAAACCATGAAGGCAGTCACCAGTTGAAGTTTTTGACGTGATGAAACCATACGTGATCCGGGTCCACAAAAATTTTTTCATTGCTGTGACTGCAGTTTTTTGCAATTTTTGGCCTTTTTTGCATTTTATTAAAAACTGGAGGGTGACCGGGCAAAACGGACTTGAAATTCAAATTCAGCGGGTCGAAAAACATGCCGGTAGGTAGGTCCGGTCCAAAGTACATTCCACTTCTTTTTTTTTGAGTCCCAGTGTAATCAATTATAGATTATAAACACGTATAACAAGCCTTTACCTTAAAAAATTTAACATTTTATTTTTTTATCTCTATAACAGTGACCGCCGACGCGACGCCACACCGCTCATTCTGAAACAGAATATAGCAATGTATTCCAAATTTCCCTTTTTTTAGTAATTTATTGCATGGCTGTATTGTAAAAAAAGCGTCGTGAGGGCTTTTTTTCGCTCGTCTTTTAGGGTCCAGCGATCGAAGCTAGTCGAGATACCTTCAACATTCCTTTACCAACTGATAAGTAAGAAGTTCCCTCCCGGCTTTAGTTCTCTCCTCCTCCCACCTCCCATTCCCTTTCTGGACGCAGGGTTATAGGGTTGCTAACATTCACATCACTTGGCAGCTCAAATTTTGTTCGCCAGAGATATCGCCAAAGTTAGCGTACACATTACGCACAGTATTATAAAATTACAGCTCACAAGATAGTAGTTATAATAGGCGGAACCTTTCCCAACCTTCTGAAATGGATTTGTCATGGATTTTAAATCCAAAATAAAGAATTAATTATTTTGAAAACCAATAAAAATTAACAGAACTTGAAAAGAAGGTGTAGATGGCGCTACCTCCTAGAGGTGTAGAAAAATGAGTTTCGATTTTTACACTTTCAGCATACGGATTTACTAAGAGGAAGTTTTATAAATGTTACACAAAGTGTGCCACTTTTTCTTGAATTCCAGAGGGACCTATGGCACTTTTTTATTTGATTTTAAAAAGAATAAGGGTTCTAGGAACTATCTATTGGTAACAGTACTGTGCGAGAAAATTAACATTTCGGATATACCGCCTCTTCCGTGCAAGACTCACACAATTGCAAAAGTTGAAATGTCTACTTTACAGGAGCTTGGCGTGGAAGGACTTCTTTATTGGTCGCCAAGTCGAAAAAGTAGAGTCAAAAGTGTGATCTTTGGGGATTATTTCTATTGGCGCTAAAAAAAATCGCCAAAAACGGCTTGATGTGCTTGAATCTAAAATCGTGGTTTAGCTGGCATATCGAACATCGAAATTTCTTCACGGAATTAAAGCACCTTCGGGTGCAGTCAGTATTTGGGTGGGTGACCACTGACCAAATCAAGCATAGCTGCGTTTTTCTCTTTCCTTACACACATTTGCTTTTATTTTTCAGGAAAGGATCTACCTGTTATCAGAATATTCTGCACTAAATAATAAATGATCATAGAAATATATTTACATTTTTAATTAAATTACGTTTCTTTTATAGCCGATTTCATAGGTAGACTTTATTTCCTGAAGAAATTATCATGAAAAACCTTTTTTTAATCGACTATCTGTGTATTCCTCGTGAGAATTATGCTACATGATCATGAAATACCTTTTGGTTGCACTGAAACAATAACCAGTCTTTGAAGTTAAACTCTGACGATCAGAGAAAATTTTAATTCATTAAAAAAGGTGATTACAAAATTACGTGCATTTTACTTTACACGGGGCATATAATAGGTATCAATACTCTCCTGAAAAGTAGGCAAAATTTAGGTATGAGCATAGGAAGAAAGAACAAACCGATGGTGGTAATGCTGAGAATGTTAGGAGGCATGGGTCACACAATCCATCAAAATAAGATTATAAAATACAGAAAGTCAACCAACTTATTTAAAATTTAAAGATTATTTTTAAGTTGGAAATAGTTTTAGCTTTAAATGAGGTTTAATAATTGAAAAAAAAAGAAATATAACACTGACCCCTGAAGATCTCACCTGTCGGGTTGTCCATTTAATTAAATTGAAAAAAAAAAGGGTTCATACTTTTCCTATTTTGCTTAAGAATCTCAAGAAAAATTAAATATTTCTGATAAAATCCAAGTATTTAAAAAAGTAAACTGTGCATTTTATTATAAACATTCATTATTACGGGCAGAATAATTTCAATGTCAAGTATAGGTCCTTTCCAGAAACGTAGGCAAATATGAGATCGAGAAAGGGGAAAAGAACGTGCCAATACTTGGTGGTCACCCTCCAAAGTACTGACTGTGGCTGAAGGTGCTTAACTTGAGTTAAGAATGAGCCATGATTCACGCGTTAAAACATAAAAAGCCTTGTTTGGCGATTTATCTTAGCGCCAATTGAAATAATCACCAAAGATTAAACTCTAGCTTCGACTATCAACTTGGCAACCTATCTAGAAGTCCTTCCGCGCCAAGCTCCCGTATAGTAAAACTTTCAACTTTTGCAATTGTGTGAGTCTTGCACGGGAGAGGCGATACGAAAATGATTTCTAGAATGGGCCGCTTGGGCTGACATCTAGCGGTAGAGTCGGAAAGCTCGGAGCTGACGCACCGCCTTAAGAAAAAATCAAAAAGTCTGAAAACCTGCGTAAACCACATTTTCAATATTGTTTTCCCAATATATTTTTAGGTAGAATTTGCATGTTAATGAGCTAAACATAAAAAAAGATTTGAAAAATTGAGTTATAAGTACTATAAGGGGGTTTGGGGGTCCTCCCCATAAAATTTTTGGAAATTTGATAATCAAGTGGGGTTTTAGCTTATTTTTAACACATTGTCTGAGTTTTTTTGCTGTGGGAGATATGAGAAAAAAATCGGAAAGTTCTCAAAAATCGGAAGAATCTCCTGCCTGAAATATACTGCTTTCTTGAAACAAAATCCACAGGGAAAACATTACGTTTGTTTCGAAAATTATATCTGAAAGGTAGCTATTAAATAACAGTAATTTTATAAAGCCAGGGGTCTCAGTCATCAAGAAAGTTTTGTAGCAAGGAAATCTAAGTTTTGTAGCAGGTGAAACTAGTTTTGTAGCAGGTAAAAATTAAGTTTCGTAGCAGAAATCATAATTTATAACATCAAAATCAACCTTATTCTTAACCAAATTTAAGAAGATTTAATAACTTCAGCAGTATGACGAGAAAAAAGATCCACCTACCTTTTCATGATTACAAAACTAAATTTGTAGATGATTTTCATTCAAAATTCTAAGGTCACACAACATTCAGTTCCATATCATTTCAATAAAAACATTACATTACCTCTACAAAATATGAAATCAATAAATGAATGAAATAAAGGAAAATGATATAGATATTGCTAATATATATTTATTAAAACTTTTATTTTACAAATTAATTAAAATTTAAGCTTTCTTTTTCTTGGGGGCCTTTTTCGCTTTTAATTTTTTCCTTCAAAGCAAGTAAATTGTTAATCCTTAATGTAGTTTCATTGGGTAACACTTGGCCACTCTCTATGCAAGCCATATTTTTCGACTGAATACCATTTTCTATGGCTTTATTGGCATTTTTAAGCATTTCTTTGGCAGAGTTCAATTTCTCTGCCAATTCCTTTCCAGCACTGCTCTCTTCAATGGCACTTTCATTGGCCCGTTTTAAGGCTTTGATTCTGTCATCTCTTTCCTTCTTTCTTTTATGCGAGTCGGACCTCTTTTAGCATTTCAGGTATTACATTAATATTTTCTAACTTGTTATTGCAATTTGTTTTTATATGGCATTTTACTTTTCTAAGCAGTGGCGGATCTACGGGTGGGGCTTTCGGGCTGAAGCCCCCCCAAAACGTCTAATTTTTACTAAGTTTGTCAAAACGCAAAAAATGTATATCTGAAATTCGGATGAGGCGTACCAAAACGAGTTGAAAAAGTGGGGTATTTGACTTGAATTTCCAAAAATTTTCTGGGGGAGGACCCCCAGACCCCCCTTTTAATGGTTGGAGTAGGATGATTCACAACCCATTCCGTATTACCAATAACAAGAACATTCAATTGGATTATAAAAATTCTTAGCCCCCCCAAAACCAAATCCTGAATCCGCCACTGTTTCTAAGTCCATCAATACTTTCAATGCTTAAAGAACTTCTGTTTAATAAATGCTTATTTACACTACTTATCAAAATCAAGGAGTATTCCAGGAGTTTTCAAGGAGTGTAATTAAAAAATTCAAGGAGTACCTTTCTATATAACTTCAGAAAGACAAATTTATTACACGGCTTTAAACACATAACTATGCCAATTACATTCCCGAATCAGGCTTTAAAACCACTTTAAAATTCAAAATGTAACTAAAAACAAATAAAAAAAGGAAATTAGTTAATAGAATAATTATTTAAGTAATAATTAAATTGAAAAACGATATTTCTGAAAATACTGACTAAAATAGAGAAATAATCTTATTCGATCTTAATCTTATCAGGCTGCTCTGACCAAAGTAAAGTTGTTTTTTCTGCACCGCCGTCGAAGCTAACTTCAACAAACGTCTGTAGGAAAAGCAGTCACGGGAAAAACGGAACCGTCACGAAAAATTTTTATTTTCTCGATTTCCGTAACATCGGACCTGTGGGCTCCTAATTACAGTTAAGTTGTTTTTTCTACATCGCAATGACGGCACAAGAAGAAGCCAACTTGAATCGGCACCCGCGGCCGTCCACGGAAGTCGCGCGAAGAACGGAACACTCCCGCAAAAAACCTGAAACTTTTGCGAAAAATCGCGATTTTTCAGACTTTTTAACGGACTAAACGCTGCGGATTTAAACCTATTTTATAAGGGTGATAAACTTAAAAAGAAATGTTCATGATGAAAATCAAGGAGTTTTTAAGGAGTGCAACCCAAATTCAAGGAGTTTCCATAGTGCTTGAAAATGAAATTCCTTTTCAAGGAGAGTACGAACCCTGTTTTAGTTACCTTCAACGCGGTTACCTGATGCCGGGTTGCCGAGTAACTTTTCAAAATGCTTTGAAATAGCGCATCACATAGAAATTTCGGAAATGGTACTTGAAATCTAATTTTGGCGCAAATAACACAAATTGTAGCAGTTTGTAGCAGATTTTTTGATTTGGCGCAGGTCTGAGATCCCTGTAAAGTAAAGCCCTGGATCCTCTACCTTAAGTAGCGACATCACGCTCAATCGGCCGCCATTGTGGGGGGAAATCACTACTAGTCTGGATAGTCTTGCTTATCGTCACTCATCATCATCATTTAAATTGGTTATAAGTAACTGATTCAATACGAGTTGATATTGATAGAAACAGTAGTTGGTGGTGTTTTAAATCTATGATCTATGGGAACTAAAATATTTCCATGTGTCTTAATAGGAAGAGGAATAAAAGAAAAGTACAAATTAAACAGAAATTAGGAGTAAAGTTATTTGTGAAATGTTTTATTACAGCAGCTTGTAACCCAACATACATTATAACTAAAAGAAATGCTCAAGTTTAAGAATTTGCTTTCTTTAAAAAGTTATCATGTAATTTTCAGGTAATAACTTTATTTTATTCACATTGCAAAAAAGGAGTTACAATTTGTGTCTAAATATAATAATCTAATGTTCACGTGTATCAACCATAGCAATCACATCTTCAAGGAAGCTTTGAGGATCAGGAATATCGTGCAATAAATCTGTAAAAAAAGAGAAATTTATACATTAATTTTCTAAACTTAAATTACTTTAATTTTAAAGCCTAATGAGTATAATTACTTTTAAAAGGTGCAAGTTTAAATAGAGAATTAATATTTTAAAAAATTAAAATCCAGTCTCCATAATACGGTAGAACTTTCTTAACATTTTAAGAGACACCTTAGTTACAAAGACCATAAAGAAAAGGGTAAGTAATTTCATCATAATCATGTTATTCGTTACTATGATCCAGATGTCTCTAAACCAGGGGTCGGCAAGTAATTTTACTTGGGGTCCAAATAATTTAGAAAGTTTTCATCGAGGTCCGGAGAAAAAATAGGTTACTATTACTACTTTAAAATATTTTCTTCAAATACACATATATTTTTATATTTAATATTATTGGAAGTTTTTACATGAAAAATGGGGGTCTGGGGGTTTCCCCCAGGAAATTTGACCCTTAAAAGCGGGTTAAACAAATTTTTGTAGTGTAAAAATACATACTTATGATTTTCAAAACGTTTTTTCAAAACGTCCGGGAAATAACCTCACGCGGTCCGGATGCGGACCGCCAGTTGCCGACCCCTGCTCTAAACTATGGCCCACAGGCTTCCCCCTCCTGAAATTCGGACTAAGGGCATCAAAATGAGTTAAATCCGTTTTTAGGGTCAAATTTTGAAACCCCCATTTGAAACTTTTACTCAATCACATTAATTTTCATATTAAGTTCATAAATAAAGGATTACTACTTAATAGGCTGGGTCGAAAAAGACAAATTTTCGAATATCGAAACGCTTCAGGTCTCAAAAGTTGCGTCTGGGCATACTGATCACTGGAAAAATAATCAAAAAATTCCTAAAAATATCCCTGAAGAGCGCATCGTGCCTAAAGTTTGAGAAAATTGACAAAAATAACATTAAGTTGAAAAAATTCCCGAATTTCGTAAATTGTGTTCATAAACTTCAAACTAGGTATAAGTATATCCTTTTAGTTGTTTGAATTCAAATAAAAATATCTGAAAAGTTTACTTCATTTTTTGAAATCCGAAAAGGAGGCCTAAACGTGGTGAATTTCAGTGAAAAAACCTAAAATTTAGCACTTGTAAAAGAAAGGCACTATTGAATGTAAAACTCAACAAATGCGCTTTTTATTGATGAACTAACTTCCTTCATACCCTTCCTTCACCTTTTGGTCATTTTATATTGTGCAGAATTAAAAAAAATTAGTTACATGAAGACACAAGAAATATCTCCTGTGAAGCATGCCTAAATACATTACCATACAGTAAACCCCATTTAATCGTAGAAAATATACTAACGTTGCTTGTGGGAATCCTTCTCCATCTTTGTTTTTAATAGCAAACTCTGTCACAAGTGTCACATTTTTTGACAGCTTACTTGTAGCAAGAATAGTTTAAAAATATTATTGTGGTACAATGCTCTGTCCATATTTTATGTTTATGTCCACAGCAGCTTCGAACTATCAGCGTTACAAATACATTTTATGTTGAATCAAAGGAGGTTGTGATATGTACAAATTATGCTGTAATGTTCCACTTGTCATTTTTAAAATGAGGTTTCTTTCTGAAATTTATTATTTTAAAACCATAATGGCACATGCAGTGGCGGATCCAGGATTTGGTTTTGGGGGGGGCTAAGAATTTTCATAATCCAATTGAGTCTTCTTGTTAATGGTAATACGGAAAAGGTAGTGAATTATCGTACTCAAACCACTAAAAGGGGGGGTCTGGGGGTCCTCCCCCATAAAATTTTTGGAAATTTAAGTAAAAAACCCCACTTTTTCAACTCGTTTTGGTACGCCTCATCCGAATTTCGGATATTAATTTTTGTGTTTTGACAAACTTCAGACGTTTTGGGGGGGGCTTCAGCCCTAAAGCCCCCCCCGTAGATCCGCCACTGGGCACATGTAAGCATCTAGACTAGTGTCTTAATAACTCAAGATCTTTTAAAACAAGATCGAGGAACACTCACCAACCTGTAGTGCCTTTACCATACTTAAGATCAGTTTTTAATCCATGGATTATTCACTTTAAAATTATTAGAAAACTATAGTATGCAGGTGACAGCCAGTCAGTTTGCCAATTGCCCCGTTTTGAAAGTTAATGGTCCTCTAGTTTCCCCATCTAAGTATTGAAACAAGTGTCTGAAAAGCCATAGCAATCAAAACACTACTATGTACGCTGAACTGAACTAGGCCCTCACTGCTAGGAACTACTGTCAATTGGTGTTCTATCACAACCTACTCCTACCCCTCCATCAATATAGAAAAACCTGTTATTTAAGGGGTTAAAAACTGTTATGCCTCCTGCCATTAAATTTTATGCTAAAGATTAGGTTGATTCTCTCCATTGGACAAACTGTGTACTCTCTTCCTCACCCATGCTGTAAAACCTAATTTCTGAAGACATAAAATAAAATGTGAACAAAGCATTGTACGACAATAATATTTTTAAACTATTCTTGCCACAAGTAAGCTGTCGAAAGATGAGTGACACTTAGGACGGAGTTTGCTATTAAAAACAAAGATGGGGAAGGATTCCTACAAGCAACATTGTTTTCACACACGATCTTGTATCCCAGATTTTGATTGTAAACCCAACTTTAAAGCTATTTTAAAGACTTAATAAGGCATATTTTATACGATTAAATGGAGTTTACTGTAGGGTAAAGGCATGCTTCACAGGAGATATTTTTTGTGTTTTCATGTAACTAATTTTTAATTGTGCACTAAATAAAATGACCAAAAGGTGAAGAAAAGGTATAAAAGAAGTTAGTTCAAAAATAAAAAATGCATTTGTTGAGCTTTACATTCAATAGTGTCTTTCTTTTACAAGTGCTAAATTTTGTTTTTTTTCACTGAAATTCACCATGTTTAGGCCTCCTTTTCGGATTTCAAAAAATGAAGTAAACTTTTCAGATATTTTTATTTGAATTCAAACAACTAAAAGGATATACTTATACCTAGTTTGAAGTTTATGAACACAATTTACGAAATTCGGGAATTTTTTCAACTTAATGTTATTTTTGTCAATTTTCTCAAACTTTAGGCACGATGCGCTCTTCAGGGATATTTTTAGAAATTTTTTGATTATTTTTCCAGTGATCAGTATGCCCAGACGCAACTTTTGAGACCTGAAGCGTTTCGATATTCGAAAATTTGTCTTTTTCGACCCAGCCTACTACTTAATTATGTATTAAAAAGGTACATTAAACCTATTATTGTATGCATACGAGGGGCTTAAGGATAATTTTAGGTCTCCTCTCTGGAGAAAAATCTAGCTTGGGGTATGATAATGATTTAATTTTCTTGAGGATATTTGGGCCCCTCCCGAAATAAATTTCTTACTGCACTGAGATCCAAGATGTTAAAAACTATTTACTGATTACTATTTAAAACTGTTTTATTTTCCATTTCACTAGATACACGTGTGAGTGCTTATTTTAAATTTTCTTAAATGCATGTTTTTTTCTCTTTTGAAAATATTAATTCTGATTTAATAATAAGATTGTTACCTTATTGTTCTTTCAAAACATAATTCTGAACCCCCATTTGAACTACGCACTAGCCACCACTGGTTTTGACTCTTTTTAATTGAACATCAAGTTAGTAGTCGGCCCCCAAACTGCTGTTTAATAGTCAATATGCCTGGCTAACCGACACAGGTTGGATGCCTTGTGGCTTCTGCTTGGGTGGCTGGTCATGGGTCAACTCAGTCCTTCATTCTTTCAAGGTCGATAAAATGAGGACCAAGGTTGCTTGGGGAATCAACTGGGGGTCCAGTGTAGGGCTAGCCACTCACACAAACTAAGTAATTAGCACCCCAGGCTAATGAAACAGACAGGCACTATTTGATGGGCCACTATGCCTGGGCAGAATTTATTTGCTAGAATATTTTTAAGGGAGTACCTCAGACTTGGAAAAAGTGCCCGAACCTACGAACCTGGTTCGGGGGAAGCCCATGCCAGCTCCATAGGAGCAATACATAAGGTTTGGGTAAATTTGATTACGTTCGGGGTAAGATTACAACTTTTTCCAGGTCCGGAGTACCTTAAAACAAAGTTTGAAAGGTGTTTTAATTAAAAAAAGTCAAATTTCTTCAAAAGTCTGAAAGTCTAATCCCTGAATATAGTTAATGTCTGGGGTTGAGTGCAGGGCCGCCCATAGGGGGCAGCAACCCCGACAAATGTCGGAGGGCCCGGAGCTTTAAGGGGCCCGGGCCCACGAGTTCCACTTTGTTTTTTTTAGTCAAAGTCTGTACTAGATTTTTTTTTATTTTCCAAATAAAAATTGAACTCGCTGAATTCATATCATTTAGCATGTTCAGTTCCCGAAACGGACGGGCCCGTCAAAAGTGGTCGGTTTCTTTTTCAGAAGTTTCATCTCCAATCAAATTCTGAAACATGAGATAACACAACCCCTTCCCAACGTGACCACTTCCCGCACACTGAAAAAAGCTACCAATATTTTTTGCTATGGCATTTTATGCACTAAAATGAGTTAAAACCCTTTATTTATAGGTGAAATTTTGAAAAACTTTCTGGGGGAGAACCCCCAGACCCCCTTGGTACTTGTAACACTATTATTACAACCTTATTTTATATTAAGTTCGTCAAAACGCGGAAATTCTACCATAAAACCTATATCCGAAATTCGGATGAGGCGTATCAAAACGAGTTGAAAAAGAGGGTTTTTATACTTTAATTTCCAAAAATTTTCTGGGGGAGGACCCCCAGTCCCCCTTTTTAGTAGTTGGAGCAGGATAACTCCACTACCCTTTCCATATTAAATTCAAAAAGAAGATTCAATTGGACTTTGGAAATTCTTAGCCCTCCCCCAAAACCAAATCCTGGATCCGCCCCTGCAGGCAGAATTTAATGAAATTCGGTTTACAGGGGTTTTCAAGGGTGCTCTCTCCGAATCTGTGATAATAAATGAAGTTTTCAGTAGAATAGAGTAGTTATAAATGCTACTCCTTCGCCGGCAAACATTGTCCTCTAGCGGACTTGGGTTCTTATGAAAATCTTGTTGGTCATGGCCTGACAGACATGCATGCTAATTTTTTACTCGACCTTTTGAGATACCCTGTATATTTTAATTAAGGGATACTTTGTGAAATGTAAATTCCTTATTATACTTCAAAAAATTAAAAAGTTAGGGGGCCCGTGAAAAAATTATGTCGGGGGGCCCGGTAGAGTTATGGGCGGCCCTGGTTGAGTGTGTTATTTTTTTGTGGATTTGATTAAGTTTCTATAGCCTACTTGTAAGAATAAGTATTTTCACTCACCTAAAACATCACAGAACTCAGCAAAAGATTGCACTGGAACTAAATCATCTTCAAAGAATCTTAAAAGGTTGTCTCCAGCTTCTAGCAGAGGTTGGTCATTCTGGCGAATATAGTCAGCAAGGACTACAGCCCATTCTTCATTTTCAGTGACTGTTACTTTCTAATAAATATAACGAAGGAATTAATTAGTTCATTAAAGTAATGGCTGATTTGAAAAGGAAAATGTCTACAAAAAGAATAACAGCTAATTTATCACAACTGATCTAGATCAAGGCATCAATCCAGCACCTTAATTTATTGCAGGATTGATGCAATTGTTGGTAGTAGAAAGTTCAGCCAAACAATTTGAGCATTTTCCCATTAAAATAATGAAGATACTAAGTGATCTTACTAATGTTAGGTAATGCTATTCTGAATTTCTCAATTCAAAAACTGGATATGTAAGGGAAAATGCATTTATGTGATTAAAAATGAGTTTATCTCATTTTGGCCAGGATTACTTTTTACCAGTCTTAACCCAGGATTTTCCACCAGCAGCAAAAACATGTTAACCCTGCTACTTCACAATAATTAAGGATTACTACTTACAGTTCTGATTCAAAGCAATTTTTCAGCAAAATGTACCATAAGTGCAAATGAGCTTACCTTGAACATTTTCTTGTAAAGACCATCGATGAGTCCAAAAAACAGCAGGTATGACTTGTACACATTGAAGTCTTTAACAGTGAAATCGCTAATGCTGGTTGTTCCTTGAGAACTCACATGTCTTGTGTGAGCAAGGATCAGAATTCTAATCAAAAAGTTCACTTTTAAATTCTGCCATTTAGATGCTGGGAAAACGATAACACAGATAGTCATCCAATATAAGGGACCTTCAAGCTGTAAGAAAATTTATATCATTCATTGGTGAGATACTTTGCTTTTTAAAAGAAACCATGTGCACATTTTTGCAAATCTGTATGAAGCTACTCAAAAGTCAAGAAATACACAAGTTATATGACTTCAATATTGCAATTAAAAAAAGTGGACTTTAAATTTTACTTTAAACATGAATAGTTTACACAAAAACAAATCTGGCAAAGATAAACTTACTTCATAGCAATTTTCCACCCATTTGCTTTTTTGCATTTCTAAGAAATTAATGATATTCTTTTCTTCACTGTTCACAAACCGAGTCCTGTAATATTAAAATCAACAGATTAGAACAAATAAAAAAAACCATGAACAAAAAAATTAACTTTTAAAAACTCCATACAAACAGCAAAAATGACTATGTTTAGGGGAGCTGAACCAAAGGTTCAAAAGTTGGGTAATTGTAATTTAAGTGAGAAACTAAAAATTAATTAATACTAAATTAACTAGATAAACTATAGATAGTAGCAAAATAAGCATTTTGGAACAATTCATTTTTAGAAACAATGCATAAAGTGTTGACATAATCTGAAATTCAGGGGTGTGTTCAACTCTGATTTAGAATAGAATAGACATTTGCATTCACAATTACAGCTCTTTGTCAGTGGCAGAATATAACTGCCAACATAACAAGTTACATAATACTTTATTTAAATTTTAAAAAATAACATTAAGCATTTTTAAAACTTTGTCAAAACACATTCATAAATAAGATCTAAGATAACAAAAGGAAGAAAGTGTTCAAAAAAATACATTCACTTACGTATTTATCACATAAAGAGTCATATGAATTAAATATGGAATAAGATGCATATTGCTTTGAGGTCCACCACCTCCACTATCTTCACTGAAAGACTTTTCAAAGGAGAACTTTTGCAACAGAAGCTTAAGGTCATGTACAGTAGAAGAATATCCAACATCTAACTGGCCAGTACATTCCTGAAGATAGGTGTTATGCCTGAAAAATAAAAGAATCTTTTGGAATCTTTGAGAGAAGCAGATACACATTGTCATATTGTGTATACTGTACACAATATAACAGTTAAAACCTCATTGCACATAACATACATACCAATGAAATTAACTGGTTTCATGAAACTCATGCAATACCATTAAGATTTTGAATTAATAGTTGTACACTACTAAGCATATTTGTTGGAAACTTCGATTAATATAATATATTTTAGTAGTCGTAGTAAAGAGAAACTCAGCCACACACCCAACATTTACAAGATAATCAAACTTGATTTGAAGTGGAATGCAGTAAAAGAGAGTTCTGGTACAACATTAAAAAGTTAGATTACCCCCATATTATCTTACTTTAAAATACTCTCCATACCCTCCCTACTCAGAGATAGTTTTTTTTAGCTGTATTGTATTTGCATTTGTAGGGGAAAAACAAGTAATAATTACACAAAAAAGTACAATAACAACAGTACCCTTAAAAATATTTAGTACCTAGCTAGACAGCTTGCAAAGGCAGATTCAGGTACTTGAGGACCCCAGAGTGGTAGAAGGCCATTGCACCTGGTACTTGCATTTTGAAGTGCAGCACTTTCCCATTCATCTCGCCCACGAGCATGCCTTTAATAGAAAAAGATGTCAAATGTTACATATGTTAAGAAATGACTTCTTTTATATCTCTTTTAAGGTAAATACAACTCAAAAGAGAGTTAAAAATTTTCTACCTGACAGCTGCCATGTGACAATCAACATGAACAATGTTGAAATGTGTAACAGTGCTATAACCAGGAGTCTTTCTGGCTCGGTTTTCAAATTCTTCAAC
This sequence comes from Tetragnatha versicolor, assembly GCA_024610705.1. Lineage (NCBI taxonomy): Eukaryota > Metazoa > Arthropoda > Arachnida > Araneae > Tetragnathidae > Tetragnatha > Tetragnatha versicolor. The sequence continues at coordinate 34,099,778 of JANDEH010000001.1, read as the reverse complement.
ATGGCACCGCTTGGTAAAAGTGTAAATCCCCAAAACCTTAGTTGGCTGGAATTTGTATCCTTCACGGCAAATGATGCAAACAAGACCAGATTCTTCACCAAGCTCTTCAACATTTTTAAGCAGAGAACTTTTGGCTGTGACCTGGAATGTTTTTTAGTAATTAGGTCAAAGAGCTTTATAGGCATATTGTTGGAGCAAAATAACAATTAGCTACAAAATGGTAATTTAACAAGCTTTTCATATGCTTTAGAGCCAGAATGTATCTGAAAATCAAGCTGCATCATGAAAGTTTAAAAACTAATTCAATTAAAATATTCAGAATAAAATGTCTAAAAACAGATTGTCTACATTAAAATGATGCTTTATTTGTATAAAAATTTTATTGTCCATTACTAATAAAAATTTTAATTGAATTTCTTTAATGCCTATAGATCTTATACTTAACAAGATAATGAATTAATGCTTAAAAATACTGTTCTCTCAATAAAATGAATTAAGAAAAACTTAAGTTTTTACCTGTCCTTTTTCATTGGTACTCATTCCCAAAGCACCCAACTGTTTTTCTCTCATTGCCATAGCAAGCCTTTTCTTCTCATCCTTGGTCTGTTTTCTGACTTCTTCTATCTTTTGAGCAACACTGGGGTTTTTCTTAATGGCCTCCATCAGATTTTCAGCAAGAGAACCAACTCTTTCATCACTTGACACTTGTTCCAACCTACATTATGAATAAAATCAGTACATGCATCAAATTTATATCACATACATTTTAACCTTTCTACCTGCAACAGCAGCTGCAGTTAGTTCGACATAATAATAAATTTGGTTTTTCTCTTCATTGAAAGTTTTTCCTCTGAATATAGCAAAAGTACATACCGATGGATAATAGGGATGCATTCAGCACTGACTAAATGCTGGGTGGTTTCATGATTTTGACTCAAGCCAGTTAGTAACTTTAGAACATACTTGAGAGCTGGTTTTGAAGTGAACTCTTTCCATTCATCAGATGCTGCAAGAAGGGCACTTCTGTAAAAGAGACAAATGTTTTTAATTAAGATCACTTCAAACACACATGCCAGTAGAAATTATTTCAAAAAATGATTTTCCAAAAGGAAATTTTTACTTACTTTATGGGTGGAGCATGAGCAGTAAGGTATTCTAATGCATTCTGTACTATGTGCTTTTCCACTAACAAGTCTTTCAGCTGGTTTCCATTTACATTGCACTCAATTCCTGTAGTAAGCATGCAAAAGCACTCTAACTGCAGGTCTTCATCGGACGTATGCTCAGAATCAAATTCATTGAATCTTAAGTAAGGTTTGAAGTGATCAATCAAAGATTCCATCTTCTCCTGAATTAAAATGTTAAAACATTACAAAAACAAATATCTAATACACCAACAAAAAGCAAATTTTCACATATTTACGAAATACTTAAAAAGACTATTGTGATATTTAAGCCAAGTCATTTTTATTTCATTCATGTTTTTAACAGCTAGGTTTTACTATCAGTTAGAAATTATACTCTGTTCATTTTGAACTGGCGCTTGAAAATATTTCCTTCCCCACCACCCATTGGTAACCATAGCAACTATCCTCGTCAAAGTGATGAAGAAGGCTTACTATTGGCTGCTTGAAGAGCGTAACTATGGTTATGCTTCTGGCGTGGGGGAAAGCACTATTTCTGAAGTGCCAATTCTAAATGAATATAGTATAATCATAAATGGACTTTTAATTCAATATCTAGATCAAAAGCATAAGACTTTATAGAGTTGATTATAAAAAATAATGAAATACAAACCTGTGATCCAAATGTCAAGAATGGAACTACTCTCATCAAACGAGTGAGCAACCCTGAAAAGTTTTTCATAGGTAGGCTGTTTACTGATGACAGCAAAAATGTAATGTCATCTTTGTCTCCACAGCTTTTGCAAAATTCAGCATACTGGGTTTTATTTTTAGTAGCAGCTTCAACCAAAATAGTTTCCATAATTTGTAACAGCTGCTCGGTAATGGTTGGGCCACCAGCTGAAGCTTGAAGAAGATCAGGAGACTCCATAGACAAAGCAATCCTGAGAACTCCGAGCATGATACGAATCGCGCCCATCTCTGGATTTACCAACTTCTGCCTATTACTCTTAACCTGCCAACAAAAAAGTAAAACTTCAGTATGTAAAATTTACATTATTATTTCATAAATAGAACTCGCATGAAAAGGAATGGAGAATATAGAAGTGTAAAATATCTAACCTTTATGCAGTATCCGAACAGCTTCAATAGAACAGTAAGCAGAGAGCGGCCACGAGATAAATCGGTAATAGTAGCCATTCTTTCCAACATGACCTCTAAGCCACTGCATTTACTCATCACATTAGCCATTTTGTAAACTTCTTCAGCATCCTCTTCATTGTTGTCTTTGACATCCAGATTCTCAATGAATTCTTCAGTGGCATCTCCTAAAAGACCTCTCATTCGATACACAATCCTCATTGCTTCAGATTCATTCTTTTCTGCACACCAAACCTAACATAAAAAACAGAATGGCATCAATAAAACATTGGAAGGTTATGCATTCTTATTTGAAATCTGAACAAAATAATCTAGTTCTTTCTGAGAAAAACTTCAATTATATTTAGTTACTAGCTGATATATGCTCATTCTTGCAGAGAGATTTTAAATTTAATCTTTACATTTTTTTCTGTGACTAGCAGTTAGGGGAAGTACTACATCCCATTTTTCATAATTTTGGATCCCTCTCTTCCCTTGGTAAGATTTAGTGAGAAATAGTTTTATATATTAGTAGATTATTAGAGTGAATACTTAAAGTGTATAAAAATGAGTAAATATACTAACCTTCTTGTACACATCTTTCACTGGTAGATCAAGATTGATTATTTTATTGTTAACTAGAAGTTCCATTCCACTGTCATCTTCTAGGAGAGCAACAAGTTCACAGTCTTGACAAATTTTATTTTTGACATCCCTCATCAATGGGCCCATTCCAGGTTCATTAGAGCTATAAGGATTTCCCAACATTCGACCTTGAAGAAAGTCTTCCTGTTGTGGGTCCTTTTCTAGAGTCACAAAGAATTCACTGGAATCACTTTCCTCCTAAAAATGAAATCATAAAAACATTATTTTAAAATACAATCATAACATCTAACAAAATGGATGGTAGGAATTTTTTTGTTCCATTTCAAGGTATAATTCCCTTAACTCTGTATTCAACTAAAAATAATTTTAAAAAACTTAATAATCAAGATAACTCAATGATTTCCCTCTAAAAGTAAAAAAATATTTTAGGACATAGTTAAGTACATCACACAAGAATTTAAAAATAAATACTTACAGGATATATAACTGAGCACAGCCTCTCAAATATAAACACAGGGGTCCTTAAATCATCCAAGCCATACTTCTTCACAGTTTCAACACATACAGCCATGAAAGACATGGTTTCCGACTCAGTACCTTATGAAAAATTTAAGTATCAATTCATAAATGTTAAAAATAAGTTAAAAATATCAAAATGATTGATACTACTGAACATAACATTTTCAGGGTACAACTAATTATTTTGTAAAAACCTAGAAGTGATTAGGACCAGAAGAACCTTGATTATCCAACTGCTCAGATTATCTGACCATCTGTCTAGAATATTGCCACACTGCATACTTGCATTATCAATTAATTTCACTATTGTTAACAGGCTTGTTTTACATCTGAGTAACAAATTTGAAGTAATTTAATGTTTTACCCATAGATTTCCATTTTCATACAGCTGTTTTAATGACATGTTTCAATTTCCTATTATTATCCTATCCTAACTTTTTATGCTTTTAACCTTCCTGTTCTTAAAAGTGCCAGTTAATAAAGGTTTTTCTGGTTATGGACCATATAAATAAAGGAAATAATACCAGTGGTCATCTCTTCAAGTAGTTCCAACAGCTTTTCTTGTGTTTCATCAATTAGTTTAGTTCTTTGAACAACCAGTTTACGAAGGCAAAGATACCCATTCAGAACACATCCTACTAGGCGTGATTTATAGTGTTGTCTGATAGTATCAACTTCAATAAACGATTCCAGCAACTCAGTCAGCATTTTCAAAGCATAACCTGATAAAGAAACCAAACAAATATAAATTGAAGAAATAGAAAAATACAGAACATTTTTACCTGAAATATATTTGAAAAATACCTTGTGATAGATCAGAATTAAGAGTGGTTTCTTCTAAAAAGCCTAAGTGCTCTATTTCACGTGTTATTAAGTTCCCAATGTGTGGTAACAAGCCTTTGAGGGCCAAGTAATGCTTCCATGGAACTGGGCTGATAAGGTTCTGATATAGAGTCAAGAACTCAGCAGCACTTTCACCAGCTGTGCCAAGGTCATCCAAGTACGCAGTTAACATGTCTAATACTTCTCTACGACGACTTGGGATCTAAAAAAGATAATTGAAATCAGATACTTAAATCCTTACTAAAAGAATGGGTTTTTTGTTATATCTGAAAGAAGTTTTTATTGGTTTTTTACTCATTTCACCCAATGCAGTAAAAATAAAAATAACCATAAATATATCAAGTAGTGCAAATTCTCCACTTTTAATGCAAAAACTCAACAGGCCACTAACAAATAACCTAACACAATTTTCAGGTGATTTACACCCCTCCCTTCACCTTGTCCCATTTCAGTGAATCTCCTCCCCATAGTGATTCACATATTTGACAGAAAATTAAATCAAAATCTAACATATTTAAAATTTTACTTCATTTTTATTGCTTAAGCATTAGTTAATATTTCAGCACAGTCAAATGAAACTAACAGTGGAAAATGCCTCTTTCAACAATGTTAAAAGAGATGTCAGAAATGTTAAAATCCCCCCTTTTGATAAAGTGTTATACAAACAGTACCCTCTCCTAAAGGGAGATGTAATTTGTGATTGATCCCCAAGAAATTCAGGTTTAACTGGTATGGCTAACTATATAATATTTTAATCTATTTACACCAGATAATTTTTGAATAATATCAAAGATCCTTCTGTATATATATATATACAGGGCTCGATTTCAGCCGGAACGGCGTTCAGGAACCTTTTTCGGAAAAAAAATTAATAATTCTATTTCAGTGGTCTCCTAACAACCGCTTGCAAGACCCTTTCATCAGGCCCGCGGATATACCTTTCTACATTACGAAAAAAGTCATAAAATGAATTAAAACCCTGTTTTTACTGTCAACTTTCCAAAATTTTTATGGGGGGGACCCCCTGTTTGTATTTAGAACTAAAATAATTTAAATTTTTTTGAGATTAAGTTCATAAAAGTGAGAATTCTACCAAAAAAATTTAAAAAAGGCATATTTCAAATTTATAAATTTTTTTATCATTTTTGCAAATAACAATAATTGGGATTTAATTGGTAAGGTTGCAACTTCATTGTGTTACTTAATTGTTCTTTTAAAACATAATTGTGAACCTCCATTTGAACTACCCACGATTGCCAGATTGCTGGGCAAATTTGCAAAGAAAATTTGCGACATCTTAAATTCTACCATTTAAGGACTTTAACTACGCATTCTTTCACTCTCTCTATTCCTTAAATTAGCAAAATATACAACACAAATGGTTCATTGATGGTAAGCCGTTCCGCTTCCTACAAGAGGCCTCCTTTGGGAAAAAAATATAACGCACTGTAAAAAGTGTTTACAAAAAAACTGTATAGAGTTCGTCTTAAACAATAATTAAGTTAGAACACTCTTTCTAATCTAGTACAACACATTTAAACTTATTTTTTAAATTTAAATTTGAAAATAAATGCTAAAGTTTTTGTATTAAAAAGTATTCGCTTTTTCAGTTTTGAGACCAATAATTTTACCGTTCCGGTACCTCTTTGTTTAGAAATCGAGCCCTGTATATATATATAATATATTTTAAATCAATAACAATTTCAACCATAAAACTTCCAGTTGATTGAGAATTTGTATCTTAATGATTGAAAATGGATAATTTGTTTCTTAATGATTGGATATAAACAATTTGTTTCTTAAGGATTGAATATATTGATCCTTTTTTTAATGATTGAATATTAGCTAGTTAGAGGCTGCCTCTACATCAAAAAAAATTTCATACAAATTAAGCCTACTTTTAACACGGAAATTTGGTTATTTTTTTACCTGACAGAGTGCTTCCACTACATTACAGGCCATAGTCCTAGCAGCTTGTGACGAGGGATTGAACATCACACGGCGCAACCAGTTAGACTGCAAAAGCTTCAGCTTAATTACATGATGACGACTCTTTTCTCTCCATCTCATGCCATATTTCTCAGCCAAGTACAAGCTACGAACTTCCTCCTTCTTCATTTTTGAGACATTGGGAGTGCTCTGATCAGATGCCTTAGGAGGCATCTGCTGTTTCCATGCTTTGTATAGGTGCTTGGGATCACCGGTTAACCATCCTGTTAAATCGACACCTACATTCATACCACCTGAAATGCAAATAAGTTGAGTCAGCATTTTTTGAGAGCCATTATTAAAAAAAGAGATAATTCCTTTAGTCAGTTGAATAAAAAGCTTTAGCCAAAATGTGCCAATATTTTCAAAAGAGTAAAAATTTATGCCTGAACTTCAGCAGCAGCTTGGTAAAAATTTTGAAACAAGCATAAAAACACGATTTTGACTATTTTACAATTAAGGTCTAGAACACTCTTTTTTTCTCAAGTCTTGCCATTTTTAAATGAATATTGGTTTTCATGATAAATTAATTTAGGGCATGCATTTTATTTTGAAAAATGCCATAACTAAAAATAGAAGTAATTCAGATAAAAAATTCTAACCTGCAACATTTATGGTTGCTAAAGAGTCAACACTTTTGTCCTTGTTTTTCTTGCTGATGAAGGAATCAGGTTTGATAAGAACTTGCAGTATTCGTAGACATGGTAGAGTTATGCTTTCCATTACTACAGAACTCTTAGCATTCACGCCCATTAGAAACAGTTTCATAACACACCTAAATAAAAATAAGTAAAAACCATAACAGTTCTGTTCAGACAAAGCACATGATTTAATAAAAAGATCATAAGAATTTAACCCATTAACAACTGCACCAACTTTGGTGTGAGTTTTCTGAGATATTAGGATCTAATTAAGAGAAAAAGTATTTATAAAATCATTATCAAGCTAGATATACAACATAAAAATGCAACGTCAGTCTAAAGCAGTTAAAATTTTGTATGAAAAGCATTATTCCATGCATCACACAATGGCGGGATACAATGAAAGCATGTTTTATCTTTCTAGCACCATCCATTTTTTCCCTAATTCAAAGCTTTTTGCTAATACTAAACCATTTCACAACATAATTAAATGCAGCCTTACAGAAACGAACAAAAAGATTTAAGAATCCAGTTTCATTTTTAACTGCATCAAATTAGAAACAAATCAGCCTGTAGTATATCAAAACCTCCCATTCCACAACATTTAAAGTTAAATGGAGGTTTGGAGGTACATATAATAGAGAAAAGCCGGTCAAAACAAAAAAAAGCAACATAACAAATGGCAGTACCTCAATCTTTGCTCCCAGCAGGAATCCTCCTTTTGCAAGCTACTTGCAAGCAATGCCACTTCGTGGCGCACAGCAGCAGCCAAGTCTGGGCTAGTCACATGCCCTTTTAAGGCAGTAGCTATCTTTTCCATGAGTAAGGAATTCAAATCAGATGTAGCTCGTGCATTGTCCCTAGTTAGAGAGCACAGCAGCTGTCTTACATCATGCCTCACTCGAACACTACCATGACGCAAGTTGTAGGCCACAAGTTCTCGTATCAAACCATGACTACATAAAATCATTCTGTATCGGCTGTTAGTGGACAGGGCTCGAAGGAGAGTGACGCAATGCTCCACAGCAGAGCTGGCACATCCATAGCATTTTCCTGGGACGTTTACAGCAATGTGGGGACTCTTAGGCTCATCTGGAGTCTGACGCTTGAGGAGATTATCTTGAGATGCAGCAGCTTTAGCTCTGATCTCTTTCTGTCGTCTTTCATAATCAACTAATTCTCTTCGAGATGCTAAAACCTAGAGGGAACAAGAAGCTAATTAACATTAAAATATTTCATAATGATAGGTTTAATAATCTGTCTTAATTTTGTCAAATAATGTTTTGGAAAAATTAAGAGTACCTATTAATTATGTTGGCTTCAGTCTATTATGCATCTAAATAGTATCAATTCCAGTAAAATTTACAAAAGATTAATTAAAATGATATACCTTTTGGACTATCTTGCTCAATTCATCAAAGGAGGCTTTACAATCAGTGCAATAACGCTGGGCAAGTTGTTGAATAGCTCTATTGACATGAGTTGATGATACAGATGCAGCTGTAGTTGTTCCAGTATTTTCTTCCATGGACTTTTCAAGTAATCCATGTTCGTAGATACGCAACAGCAGAATTTCTAAAGCAGGTTTGTTTGCAATGAGCTGCTTATAAACTCGATCAGCTTTTTCAAGCAAACTGTTAATAGAGCTTATGGCTTTTTTCCTGTCTTCTTCATTCTCAATAGGATCAACAGCACAGCAGGGTTTAGCAGTTATTGTATAATCAAATTTTGCATACTTGCAGAAGCCACAAGAGTTGCATAAGAAAGGATCTTTTTCATCATAGTTGATAGCTCTGCATTTGTGACATTGAAACACATTTTCGCCACAATTTGCACATACACCAGGATTAGCAGGGACAGATGCACTGCACCTAGGGCACTGAAGAGTTTCAGATGATGCTTGTATATTCTCATAGAAGTCAGCATACTCAATCATTAAGTTGCATGCAACTATAGGAAGAGGAAATTCTACCTTCAACTCAGTTTGACCAGCCGAAAGAGTGCATTTCTTTGCTTTATTCCAAATGGATGGTCTGTTTCTTAACTCGACCACAGATTGGACAGATCTGTTATTGTAGTAAATATTCAAAGTATGGACCATTTTATTTCTTTTCAAGTCCCCTATACGAAGAGTGATTTTAGAAATGGTATGGCTTCCAATTAACTTCACAATCTGAGTGGTGGTTGTAAATCGAGAATCTACTTTTATAGCAGATAACTTGATGTTAGTATAGGGAACTTCTGGATTATTGCAGACTAAGCAAGGTTCACTTTCCAAGAAATAACCATCAAATTCAACTAAACCTTGTAAAGAATTGTAAATATTGGAATTAGGATGGTTCATCAGAAGTTGGTTTTGCTGGTGCAAGACACTGAGACCTTTATCAATATAATCTTTTTCTTTGTCTTGTTGAGGCATATTCAAGGTGAAATACCCCAGAAGGTCAACAAATTGTGCAGCACGGCGACCAAAGGCTGGTAGTTTAGGCCACAACATCCACATCATGTCAAGAAAAGCCTCTTGTTGAGTAGAGCTAGAGTTTTTATGCAAGTGGAACACCAAAGAGTGCGCCTGCCATCGAACAGATGTAGAGTTAGATTCCAATAAAAAGGCACAAATGAAGCGACTCAAAAGATTTTTATCAACAAACTTATGAACTTGCAGAGCCAAAGCAATACATTGTGCAGCATCCCCTTTGGAAAGATCGCTGTCTTCTTCCATTTCAACCTTCTCCTTTTCTTTTTCCTTACGCGTCTGCTTCATTGGTGAACTTGCCGGCTGAGAGCTAGTGTTTCCAGGCAGTTGCTGCTGTTGCATTGCTTTTGCACCACACAGGGCACATTGAAGAAGCTGTAAAATGATTGGAGAGACTCCTTCGTCGAGAAGGAAGCTCACTCGAATCAAAAAGGGCAGAATGCTGTCATCTTTGTAGCAAAACTTTTGCCAGTTCAAAGTTCTAATTGTAGATATGTCACTACAACCTTTCAAGTGCTCAATCATGTTAATAAGGGAATCATAGGAAAGGCTGAGAGTAGTATTGTTTGTTGCTGAGTCATCAAATCCACCTTGTTTGCATATAACTCTAACATCCTTTATGTGAGCTTCTAATGCATGGAAATCTCTGAGTTGCCTGTATTTGTCTTTAGATCCACAAATGAACAAAAGCAGTTTCCTGACTTGGCGTCTAACAAAAGGTGTTTGTTGCATCATCATATACTCACAAAGATGGAGATACCATTGCTGAGAAAACACAACTGGTGGAGGGTTGGGAGTAGAATTAAGGATCTTTTTGATTTGGTAGGGTAACCGTAGCACAATTTCTGTTAACAGCTGTGGATAGGATTCAAATACATCATTAGCGTGACCTTTTACATACTGCTTCAAGAAAAATGGAGACATATCAGGAGGTGGAGAAAGAGGATGAGACTTCAAAAGATTGCCAGTGATACTAGATGACTTATCTTCAGTTTGAATGCCTTTCCAGTAATCCAGCAAGACTTTCAAAACTTGCAAGCAATGGTCAACAGCATTTGCTGAGACAAGTGCCTTGGCTGTGGTGCGACTACAATAAGCTGAGGTTTCTTCTGCACTCTTTGCTGTACCTTTTACTCTAGACATCATAATGCTAAGCAATCTCATCACAATCAGGTTGACTTCCCGAGCTGGAGTTCTCTCAGCAATCTTGGAAATATCCTTGTTATTCAAATCTAGAGCTGTAGTCATCAAGACAGGAAGAAGCTTGTTTAGAGCTTGGCAATCCTTCGCTTCCTCGCCAGCGAGATCGGAAGTCAGCATCAAAATCACCTGCATGAAGGGAATGGTTCTCACACCACCAACTTCTCCCAACTGTGGAAAGTACTGTAACATTTTCTCCAGAAGCAACAGGCGCAATGAGTGCAGTCGGAAACTGGTGTCCAATTCAGTGTCCATCTCGAGACCCTCCTCTCCTTGAGGCATCACTGAACTTGGCAGACCCACAGAGCTTGTCTCAGACCGAGCACCAGTAGTGATGCTTTCAGGAACGTTATCCCCATACGCACTACTACGTCCACTGACGTTATGCTCTCCTATGATGGACTCCACCCCACTGCCACCACTTTCAGAGCCAGCACTGCCTCCTTGTTCGGCAGGAGACGTGCGCAGCGTTGACCCGTCGGTGGCTGCAGTGCTGCCTTCATCGTCACTGGCACCGGCAGATGCGGTCGTGTCAGAGTAGTGTCCCCCTTCCATCGCCGATACGTGGTGCCCTCCTTGAGACGCCAGGGAGAGGGCTTGCAGGGAGATTCCTCCGGCTTGGTCTTCAGGCTGATCTTGCAGGCTCAGAGCGATGGCCAGCTCCACCATGGTTTCGTCATCGTCCGGAGGTATGTCGAGCATTGGGAACACACCCGGTGCAGCAATCAAAGCTTCCAGATTGGGAACGCCACCGGCTGCTCCGTCGGCAGGCAATAAGACCAGTGGGTCGAGGCCATCCACAATCTCAAACTGCTCCAGCTCTTGCTGGAAGTCATTGATGTCTGGTTGAGGAGACACTTGGGCCTGGCCAGATGACCCGGGGGCGGGTTGAGAGGGAACTTGAGGCTGAGGATGATTGTTGTCAGCGGGTTCACTTTCATGCATTTCACCAGGTGTGCTGCATCGTGGTGGAGAAGGGATGAAAACTTTCCTCCTACGAACTTTGGGTCTCAACACTCTGATCAAAGCTTGTTTTGCAGCAAAACTAACAACTGTATCTTCACATAAAAGGAGCTTGACGTAAAGTTTCGTGGCGAGGGACACATGTTCAATATCGCATGCAGTGAAAGCATGGATAACTTCAACAAGAGCATGTACCGTAGCTTCAACATGAACAAGCCCTCTAAAGGAGACGGGAGCAATTGCTGGGTTGGAAGGTTGCATAGAATGTAGATGCCAGAAAGCATCGGTGAGTTGGACAATGAAATGAGCAGATCCAGAGTAATCTATTTTCTGAGGGCTATCAAAACTACCAGAGCCTTGCTTCTCAAGCTGGGATAACTGATTTTCATCTGTTCCTTGTCCTGTTTTTGAATCAGCATCAGCTCCAGAGGAGTCAGTGATGGTCATGCTGTCGTGACTTTCAGCAAAACGCACTAAATTGGAAGGCCGAGCAACTGCTACTCCTCGTGTAATGGCAATAAGACGATATAGTGCTTCGCCATCCAATTCATCAGTTGGTTTTCCTTCTTGACTGGCATTCAAACATTGAAGGACATAATTAAGAAGAGCATCATCTTTATGAGAACAGTATGCATTGCGGGTGCTATGCAATGTAGCAAGCAAATTTTTTACATGCTCATGTACAACAGAAGGCATTGGCAGAGAAAGCATTGAAGTTGCCAATTCGATTGCAGAGTTCTTCAAGTGAACTTTATCTTCTGAATTCAACCCGGATGAAAAACAACCATCTAACAGTTCCAAGCTACTACTGACAAGTCTATCCAAGGGAGTTAAGGGTAAAGGTGCAGCCGGTATTCCATCTACTTCAACCCCTGATTCAGTTCCAGTTCCACCAGTAGTCCCTGCTGCATTCTGAGTGGGGAAATCATCATTGTCATCAGGCCATCCAAATCCTTCTTTAGTTTTACCAAATATCTTGATGGAATCAACCATTGTCACACCAGATGGGTCAGAACTAGCTCCAAAGAATATAGTAAGTTTTTTATCAGCAGTAAGGGATTCTTCTCTTGAAAAGGGGAAATCATACCAACGATTCCTAGTCAAATTTACCTGAATGCTTCGTCCAAATATTTCTACGTAAGCAGGTGCTCTTTGAATGTCTTGGTTCCCAACAAGAATGCGGCAACCAACCATCACCATAGAGTTGTCAGAATTGTTAACCTCGATAGTAAATCCAGCTGGTTTTGTACTGGCAATGTACAATCCAGTTGTATTCAATCTGTGTTTAACTTGCTGGGTATTGTAAACTTGGAGCACATCATTTCCTCCAAACTCGATGTCATTCATAGCAGAGCAGTGCTCGAAGAAATCAACAGGAAAAGATACACTCCCCACTGGCCGGCCACTCTTGGCAGCTTTCTTTTTCTTCGATGGTTTATTCAAACTCACTACTGCAGTAGGCTGAAAAGCTGGAGTTAGCCAATAATTAGTTTGATCTTGATTTGCCATGTATATGCGTAGACTACCATCTTCACACAGCAGTATTAAGGTTGTTCTCAGTTCTCCGCAAGTGATGACATGTCTAATAGCTACCATATCAGTTATTTTAGATTTGGCTGTCAGGAATTTGATTTCTTGGACTAGGATTGCATCAGGTTTTACCATCAAAATGACAGGATTGTTAGAAGCCTGCATTTGGGCTAATATCAGACCAGGATGGTTGGCAACTTCCGACCACTGGCATAAAGGCTGAGGAGTGGGCTTGCTATTGCTGCCACTATTTCCATTGCTGCTGTTGTTTTTCATTTGAATCAAAAACATTTGGGTGAGTTGGGATGATATCCGAGACAAAGGAGCAATGAAACTTTTCCCTTGAGTGTAACTGAAGAACAAAAGTTGAAGAGTATGTGAATAATAGATTGAAACACCACCACCTCCAATCATTCCATTCGAATCCTGAAACAAAAATAATGACAAGATTTACACAAAGGTTTTATAATAAAAACTAACAATCAAATATTACATAAGCATGTTTTTGGTCATTTTTGACCCCTCCTTCTGGTCAGCAAAGATAAGCAAACTACAATACCCCTGAATTACACAATAAAACAAGCCCCCCCAAAAAAAAGTCAAAATGCTGTCGAATGCAAATATTAATGCAAGAAACAAGAGATTTTAGAAAATGTAGTGTTCTTAACATCTTATGTAAGCATGATTCATACCCCCCTCCTAGTCAGGAAAAATAAGCAAAAAGCAAACCCCCTCCCTCATTATGTGCTTAATGTAACATTTGGACCGCCCTATGTGTAAAATTTTTACAATAATCAGTTCAAACAATTTGAAATAACACTTACCTTCAATTCAGGGTGCTTGGTTTCTAGAATGTTAGTCACATAAAAGGGTCCATGTTTAGCACAGCTTTCTTCAACCATTGGTTGGTAATAAATGTGACCAGCAGATGACATCAGTACCAAATGACGTTGCCCGTCATCAGAGAATATAAAGCAGCAATCCCTGATTTTTTCACTAGGCAGCAAGAAAAAGAACTGAGGGCTAAGATTATCTTGAGACAAATCGTATATTTTAACCATATCGGCTGTAACCAGAGCCAATTCTGTTTGAGAGCCAGGAAGCCATATTGCCTAAAAAAGGGAAAAAAAAGAAAAGATAATTAACCAATTACCTACACAAATAAAAAAACAATGAAATGTTACGGTAGTTACTTTTATTATGTAGTTTCCAGATTCTAACTGAGGATGCAAAACTAAGTGATCTGATACAGAACCTGATCCACTGAATGTAAGGATGTGGCAATCCTAGAATATAAAATTATAAGTATACAAACTTGTAAGCTTACATTACCGTGAAAAAGGGAATTTAACTTACTTTTAATCCACATACAGCCAAGAAGTCCTCATTATATGGGTTACCAGTAATAGATAAAACCACGAAAGGAACAGGGGCAGATGCCAAACGCTGAAATAAAAATAATTCATAAACTTTTCAAATTAATTTTGGAAATTAAAATAATTATTTCCTTTACTTTGTTTTATGATGGGTAAAATTGATCAATACATCGGCACACAAATTAACCAACAAGTGGGATAACCAATGTTTCATTATAACCCTACAGTACATACTGTTGCCATTTGGCAACACGACATTTTTCCCCATTTCCTACTCGAACTTCCATTTCCAAACGACAACACCATGCAATAAGTAAAATAAATATAACATTTCATTGTTTTAGCACTTTAGACTGCCAGTAGATCGCAGCAGGGGTACTATTTTGAGACATTTGTTTGTAGCTAGTGAGAAGAAAGTCAAGACATAGAAAATGCCAAAATAAAAGGACCATATAAATTAAAATAAAAAAAAATTTCAGCTTGAAAAAAATTGTTTTGAAAAGATAAGTTGTTTTTTTATATTTTTAGATCATTTGGTTTTATTTCACTTCACAATTAATTTCACAAGGGACACAAATTAATTTCACAAGATCAAAGTTTTTTGTCAATTAAATGTAGAAAAAAAATAATTTTTTTAGTATTTTTTTACTAATTTACACCATAATAAAAGTCAAAAAAATGATTTTCAAGTGAATTTAAAAAATCATGCATTGTAGGGTTAACATAGCTGTTAAACGAGAATAACTTACAGTCAATGTGAGCTTTCTTTTGCTTGAATCAGCCTGTTTCAAAAGAGCTGACAACTGAAGCAGAGTGATCTGTAAAAAACACACAAAATATTTAAGTGGCTTATAGACACGTCTAGGATATTAAGTAATATATATAAAAGAAATTTTAATTCTACGAACCTTTCCCTTTTCATGACTAACTGCCAAGTGCTGGCGTTTTCCTTGTGGGGAAGCTAAGCAACACATGGCTACTCTTCGGATCATATGACTGCTAATTAATTGACGAATGGTCTGACCTTGTTCACCAGAATAATTCATTCTAACATTTTCAAATGCCCCTTCTTGAGATCCCAATGTTGGCACCTATAAAAAAACTACTTGGTTATTTCTAATTTAATAACTTACAGGTTCCATAAATGGCAACAAAAATGTTTTTTAAGAGCTACACAAGAATGATAAAGTATAAACTAGACACACTATTTTTTTAGATAATGACGATGTAAAATTAAATTTAATGCAAGTACTAAGATCAAATGAGAAAAACATGAAATTTTAAAAAGTACCATTAATTGGTCAGATTGTTCAAACACTTTGTCCTGAGTATGAAGTTCTAACAAAGCATTCTGTGCTCTAATTGAACTACCAATGGGAGAATTGCGTTGGCAAGACTGACTAATAGCTGGCATGAGGTACTGCAAAAGCTCCAAGACAGTAGAAGGGATATTTGTGCTTCCCTGTAAAGAAAAGTTAATTTAAAACCATTTCATAGTAATATTTCTATTAAAAAATAAATAATTAAGAAAATACTTACTAAGAAGTTCAATAGTGAATCTCTTGATACCTATAATGAAACAAAATATACTATTATTAAACAAATTAAGCAATACATGAATTTAAAATTTAATTAGAAAAATTTAGAAGTTTGTTATGTACACTGAGAAAAAAACATTGATATAAAAACTAATAAGAGTTTTAGAAAATGTTTTAGTCAACTTCATCAGACTTTTAGGTTACCTCTAGCTGCTTAGCAAGATTTTGTTTGTGCTTGAGGGATTCTTCGGTAATTTTCTTTCCTTCTTGGTTACGAGATTGCTCTCCATTTGCAGCGGAAGAACTGGCAGCAGTAGGTGATGAAGGTCGTCTACGCAATGAACTTGGCAAAATGGAGTCAGATCCAAAGGAAAATCCAGTTGTTGCAGGAGCTGGTACTACACTTTCATTGGTTTTAGGATTCCGTTTTACAAGAGCCTATGAGAAAAGTTTCAAAAATGAATGTTGGTTACCAACTTGGGGAAAACATTTCCAGCCAAATAATGGATTATTCTGGGATTACAGCATTGTTTAGGCTTTATAACATAAGTACATTTAAAGTTATGCTGTTTGTACATATTTGAAGATTATTTGACAAATTGGTTTTCAAGCTAACTACAGTAATTACATTATTGCAAAACATAAGAAAAAGTTTGAGTTAATTTATTTACTGTGGATTGTATTTCTAGTTTCCACATAGAAGTAATATTTTTTAATATAAATATTTTTAAAAACCAATTTAATTTGAAGATAAAACCAGAGAAATTACCTGACAGTTTCCATCTTCCTTGGCACCACAATCACAAAAAAATGAACCGAATTTAGCATACGTAACATCATGATCTTTGTGACACACTTTTGCACAGATAGTACAGACACCAGCACCATCTATCATCTTACAGGTATGGCAATGGTACCTGCAAAAGGTTATTTTTATTATAGTTCAACATAAAATCACAAATGTTTCTAAATCCAAAATTTATCTAGGTCCCTTTACTTCATTAAATAAATGCTACTTTTTATAATTCAATGTATTTTGAATAACTTGAACTTAAATTAATTACATGAATGATTGTTGAACCATTCAAGCTGCACTGTGGTATGATTTAAGAGTCACTTCAGATACATTTTAACTCTTTTTGTGCTTTTTCTATCACTTAATTTTAACATACTACAAACCCTGAATTGTAACTCTAATAACACATAACAATTCTTTCAAAGAGTAACTAATCAATCGATTTGTAAAATAATATAAAGTTTTAAATTTCAACATGAAGTTTTAAGCAATTTAAATTTTTAAATCAATACAGCTCTTTCACTATTTTAATAATCAGAAAATTTAATTACCTTTTTAAACATCAGAACAATTTTGTATAAAATCTATTAAAATATAGAAAACTTTTTATAATATTATAGCCAGAAACTCTTACCAATGTTGGTTCATAAATTCTTTTTGAGTAATAGTATAAGTGCACAATTTGTTGCACAGGGAATCTTCATCCTATAGCAAAAATTACAATGTTTTAAAATATGCTAAAATACGTTTTAACTTAATCAACTAAAAATTTAACTCCAAGTTCTACTGAAATCAAAATTAATAAACAATTAAGTAATAATTTACACAGTTAAACTAGTAAGTAGTACTATAGGCACAGGACAGGATAATTAAAAAAATCATGTTATCTACATTTTTATTTTACAGATTCTTTTCAAACATAGATCTAATAACTTAGATATTTGTTTATAACATTCAGGAATATATGCTCACTGAGTCTTCTCCAGCCGATTCTTCCTCATCAGGGCCTATATCTTCAGCCCAATCCGAGTCCATTTCAGGATGATGAAGTTCTCCATCACAAGGAGGGGATATTGTACCTGCTCTGTTTATGCCCATCATTCTGTAATGAAGTATACAAATATTAATTACACATCAACATACTGTTTACCTTATAGTACATTCACATATTGAATATTAATTAATGCAGAAGTAAAGCAAACAGAACATTCAAAATTCTTTAAAAACTAACATGCAGTACACTCCCTATTAATCAGTCTGATTAGGTCAGAGAATAAGCAGTTAAAACAAAATTCCCATGTACAGGGTGTATCTGAAATGGTGCAACAAACTTTCAGGGATGATAGTACTCATCAAGACGAACAAGAATCAGTATAGAAAGGGGGATCCCAGACCAAATCCCAGGGAGTTAAAAATGGAGCGACACCCCAAAAAAATCATTGAAAAATTCAATTTGTAGAAGAACTACTATTGGTAAAAACTTAATTATGGTCTCAAAAGTTGTGGTTTAGTATGATCATTAAAATTATCTCAAAAGACTTCACTTTAAAATTTTTTTTATTATGAAAAAAGTTAAAAAACACAAAAAAATGTGAAAACTCTGCCAAAACCTTATTTTGTATTTCGAAATCCTTTCTTTTGATTTGATAATCTGAAAGATCATAGTTGAAAACCCTTAAGAACAAAGTTTCACGTAAATACAATCAATATTAAACGCTTGAGATCCTGTTAAAGTTTGTTTTTTGCGTGCGTAAGCCGTTTTCTAGAGCTGTTTCCAGAACAGATGTTTGCGCACGCAAAAAACAAACTTTAACAGGATCTCAAGCGTTTAATATTGATTGTATTTACATAAAACTTTGGACTTAAGGGTTTTCAACTATGATCTTTCCGATTATCAAATCAAAAGAAAGATTTTCGAAATACAAAATATGGTTTTAGCTGAGTTTTCACATTTTTTTGTGTTTTTTAACTTTTTTCATAATAAAAAAAATTTAAAGTGAAGTCTTTTGAGATAATTTTAAAGATCATATTAAACAACAATTTTTGAGACCATAATTAAGTTTTTACCAATAGTACTACAATAGCTTCTACAAATTGAATTTTTCAATGATTTTTTTGGGGTGTTGCTCCATTTTTAACTCCCTGGGATTTGGTCTGGGACCCCCCTTTCTATACCGATTCTTGTTCGTCTTGAGTACTATCATCCCTGAAAGTTTGTTGCACCATTTCAGATACACCCTGTATATGTGTTAAGAATAAATTTAAATATTTTTTTTAAATTTTGAAATGCATTTTTTCATACCTTAAGACAATCATTAAATTTATCAATTTATTGCATAAGTTTTACAAACTACTGGGTCAAGTTGATTAATAATTCAGTCTATTGGATGTTTTTTTTATTTTTCTGTTTCTCACAACATCTTAATCACACAGTTAATGTGACAATCCACTTAAACAAGGGAAGGTTAGGAGGATTTTTACTAATACTTGAATTGCCCTACATTCTACAAATAGTAATCTAAACACAATATTAAAGTAAAATAATTACTTGTCATGTTGGTATCGCAAGGCTCCAACAATGTCAGCCATGTAAGAAAGCAAATAACAGCAGGACTCCATCATTATTTGGTGCTGAAAAAAATGGATGTTTTGAGACACTGCTTCATTTACAGATTACTACTAATATTTTAAAAAAGAGGTATACAATATATAATCCACTTACTTTTCCACCAGAAACATTCTGTTCAAGTTTCTCCAGAACATCCTTTTGAGCAAGGTATTTTTTACTGAAAAGAAAACAGTCGATTAGAGAAAGTAATTAAAAATTATTTTAGTTTATGGGATCAACAATATTCCATTAAAATCTTACCACAGTTCCAGCCATGAAGGAGTAGCTTGAAAGAGTTGAAAATGTCCATTTCCACAACCAGCTCCAGATAATATGGCCATAACTACCATTAACTCAGAAAATCCTATGCCTTCAGATGCAGGGGATAAGATCTGAGAACCCATTGGAATCATAGCAGAGAGGAAAGTATAGGCAACTTTCTCGGCAACAGCACTGTAAGATTCAAAGCACGTTATGCATTTTGATAAAAAAACATTTCCAACAATAACTAAGTGTAGATGCCTTTAATAGAGGAACAAAGTTATAAAAAACAAAAATAATAATTAATTTTCAATAAAAAATTAGAATCAAATCAATTAATGCAAAAGTATTCCCAAAGTTTAAGATTCAAATTGAATTTGTACAGGGATGCTTCACCGTTTCAAGCATTTTGTAGCAGTTTTCATGGCAGCTAAGCTTAAAAATTCGTAGGAGAGAAAAGCATTTTTGCAGCTTAACATAAAATTTGTATTAGCGTAAAGCATGTTTGAAGCTGCTAAACTTAAACATGGCAAGGGTTATCATTTTTGTAACAACTAAATTCAACTACCATTAATTATCTCCTATTTAACTCTTAAAACCTTTAAAAAGCAGAAATTTGCAAATCAGTGCAAGAATATCATCTTTTGAATAAATAAAAATTGCTATTTCATGCAATTTTGCACAAAACAGTTTTTGTAGCAGTTTCTTGCAGGAATTGAGAATCAGTGCACAGTAGCAGAAGTGACACATCCTTTTTGTAACTATGAAAACTCTAAAATGTTATATTTTTTAAAAGCCATATAAAATTTTTTTCATATCCTAAAAGGTTAACAAGAAATGCATACTTATTTTGCTTCACGATGTAAGATGTTAAGCTCTGTAAAAGAAGTCTGTTTTCTTGCACACTATTACCTTCTTCTACCTATAAGAGATAATGAAAAATCAATTTATTAATTATACAGGTAGAGTTAAAATACTAATGATAAACTTAGGTAGTTTGACTTACTGGTGTGGATCCTCCAAAAATTACTTTACTAAGCCACTGCTGAAGTGTAGCACTATCTACTTTTCCAAGCTTACTCATTTTACATAGTGAACTGCATAACTTTTCTAAAGTCTTATCAGTAGGATTTTTCTCTTCTAAAATTATTTTAAAACATAAATAATGAAGCAGGAAAAAATTATTAAGACATTAAAATGAGTAACATTTACCAGTATTAACTTACTTTGTTGAAACAATTTGCTGAAGAACTTCAAAACTCTTGTTCCATACACAGGGCTTAAGTTACTGTTGGCAGCAGACAACAGTATGTTTACCATGTCTGAAAAAAGAAAATGTGGAACTGAATGAATGTCTCCTTATTTTTCAAATAGTTTTAGAGTTATTAAATTTTAGTTTCAAATATTTTCATGCTTTTTAAAGGAAATTAGACAAAAACATTAATTGCAGTATAATTACTTAATTATTTTTTAGATCCAAGTACTTTTATGTCGGAATAAAAGAAAAAGTTCACAATTTTTTAAAATAAGTGTCTTGGGTATGTATTTTTTTTTCAAATTCATAAAACACAGCTATGACTATCTTTAAAAAGAACTACATAAAAATTTTAAGGACACATTAGCAAGCAGGGAAGAGACCTCTTGGTGTTATTAACATGTTTTTACCATTGTCACTGTCATCAGTGAAGAAGGTTTCCATTGCTTTTTTCCCAGCACTTTTATCCAACAAACCCTCCATAAACTTGAGGCATTCGTGTAAAATGTGCTCATCAACATCACTGAAATAAAAAAAGAGCTTAGAATGAGATAAAAAATACCCACTGCCATAATAGTTTACTTACATTTTAAAACACAATTTAATTTATATTAATGGATTTCAAAAAATATATCATGGATGAAATGAAAACTTTTTTTTATCACCTCACCTTTCTTTGCTAGAATGGTTTATTAGCAAGTTATAACTTTGGGTCAACACTTCAAAATAGTTGAATGAAAGATAATCATCTCCATCTGGAGTTCCTATCAGTCTTTCTAATGCTAAAGTTGTCTAGAATGAATTGAAAACATAAATTATTATACACACAAAAGAATATCTGCCCCAATAAGGAAGAGGAGAAGCATTTCTAAAAAAAAACATACAATATTTTAGAAGTTTTTGAAATTTGAAAAAAAAATATTTCTTATACAACAGGAGTCTATTCAGAAGAAATTTGGGTCCATCAAAGGACCCTCCATAGAATATTTAAGCTTCAAAATTGGCTTTCCCAATATTTCAGGCTAAAAATTAATTTTTTTAAACTTTTCTATCTATTTTATATACCATGTTATTCTTTATAAATTTTACAATATCACCAAAGCAGGACTTAAAGTAAAAGAAACCAATTTAAGGCTAATTTTAAATTTACAAATTATGAATCAATTTTCACAATCTTACCAACACAGGACCTTTAAAAAAATATGAACTTACATAATCTCCCAATGATTCAGTGGTAGCATCTAACAGTAGAGGTAACATAACACGGATCATTTCTTTAGAGCTGTTGTTTTCAGGACACCAACTATAAACAAGCACAGGGAAATATTTTAAGCATGATGGATTATTTTTTAAAGAATAATAGAAACTCAAGCAATGATCAATGGAAAGATTATAGGAAGAATGGTTGATCAAAGGCACTGGTTATCACAATAAGATGTCCCCTCCCCCAAAAAAGTATACAAGACATGATTAGGCTAAGAAAAACTTTAATCAATCTGTACATAAAATCATAAAACAACTTCTTAATAATTAAAAACACTTACATGATTAAGTCTCCTGCAAATCTCACAAGTGTATGCAACAGCCGTTTTAAATTGGGATTGGTAGTAAATCTAGTTTGACCTTAAAAAATGGAGAAATATAAGCATCTAGCTAGATAAAAAAATAAAAATAGATAGTAACATATTTTATATGCTAAATTAAGTAAGCAATAAGTATTGCCAGAAAAAAGTGCACTTCTTACTTGAGAGACTGTTCATGTGAGCATTATGAATGGATAATATGTAGCTTTCAGATGGAATTATGTCATTAGCAAAGTCATTTCTCTGGAAGATAAAAGGACACATCACAACTGAAGCAATGATGGGGTTTTTAAATTATTAACCGTTAACTTTATTCATATAAATTTCCCCTTTCAATTACATACTTTTTAATAAGAAAAAATTATTAATTGAAATCGTTTGTTGATATAAATAATTTCTCAATACCCCCTTCAAGAAGATCAAGCGAGTAAATCTCTAGTAACAAATAATTCAATACCTAATAAGATAGCCCCTTAAACCTTGGAAAGTGCGAACTTCATCTTTATATTAGTGTTTGAACAAGCCTTATCTTACTAGGTTTATACTATTCAGCATACAGAATAACAGTTTTAAAAAATTTCATGATAGCATCAAATGTATTAGAGGCTTTATCCAGAAAAATATATTTAAAAATCCTTAAACTATAAATCAACAGCTCAAATAGGAAAAAATAAAATTACCCATGCAGTTGTAGTAATAGGATAAGAATTCCACTGTCCAAGAACACTGCGGAGTAATGGAGGTAAAAAGTCAGCTATAGCAGATGTAAATGATGAGACTTTAGAGCATCCACAGGACGCCATGCGCAAAACAATATTATATGCTTGCAGTGTCTTAGCATTAGGGGCTGGGGTGGATTGAGCTGCATTTGTAGACATTTCAGCAAACTGGTGCAATAGACTCCACCTAGAAAAAATGGATTAATCATGAGCTTCAATTGAAATAAAGAATGAGATGAGCTATAAAATTTGATAATAAAAATTTCAGAGCCCACCTGATACAAGATGATAGTATTTCGATTGACTGCAGAATGATGGGAAGCATTTCTTCAGCTAACTCTTTGGCTTCTGAGTTACTACCTTCACTCTAAAAAAAAGTTGAAATCAAGACTTATGAAAGCTATCAAGATGTAAAGAATGTTATTTATTCTGAAAAAAATTTTCTTGTAAAAAAAAGTAATTAAAAATCCTTACTGCAGGTTTTGAAAAGAATTCATCTAGAGCAACTTGTACTTTAGCAACAGCACATTCAATCAAGAATATGTCAAACAATCGAGGAGACTGTTCTTTAGCACATTGTTCAGAAGGGGAGGAGTGAGTTTGTTGAAGCTACAAAACAATAAGAAAGTGATAATCCATCAATTATTTTTATGAATGCTCATAAATTATTTCAATTGATTAAATAAGAGAATGTATATAAATTACAGTAGAACCCCGATTATCCGCGAGCGGATGATCCGCGAGCGGATGATCCGCGGTGCGGATTAACCGCGAGTGCTACGAAATAATTTTTTTAACGATGAGAGCAAATTTTAGATGAAATTAGAGACATTTTAGATGTAGAGCAAAGGTTTCTGCTGTGAACTGTACATATTTTAAAATTTTAACACATGTTTTTTGTTCAATAAAACATAGTTTTTATGCTGAAATGTTTTTTTCGTGTTTTCACGTCATTTTAAGTCTTTTTTCGGGTTATCCGCGATTTTCGCTATCCGCAGAACCCTTGCCACCCAATTCCGCGGATAATCGGGGCTCTACTGTATTACCAAAGTTTATACCTGAGAAAACTAAATTAACGACGGTTTAGTCTTGAATGTTAAAGACATTGTTTCCTTTTAATGAAATTCCTAACAAAAATAACATTAAAACTCCAGCAAGGAAAATATTTGTAAAAACACCTTTTATACAAAACCAGTTAAATTTATAACTAATTTGTTTTTCAACAAAGGAATTTCAGCCAGTCATCTATTTTTACACTTATTATTAGCAGGCATCCTTATAATGAGAAATAAAAGCTAAGGGGTATTCCACGTCAAATCAACACACTCATTCACACTTGATGTCTCAGATTTTCTTGATTTTTGGTATGCAGTAAGTCATTATAGAGATATGAAAAAATACCAAATTTCAGCTTCCTAGCTCAAATACTTTTGAAGTTATAAATTTTTAAAGTTTTGAATTTTCCTCAAAAAACTGCACTTTTTGACATCTTTGATTGCCTGTAAGTTGGCAACCAATTATAATACAGTCTTGGGAGTGGTATCATTGTAAAGCCCATTCGTGGGGCTTTAAAATGATGTGCAGCAATACCGGGTCACCATTAAATTTTTTTTTGAAATTTTAAAATTTAAATATCTCAAAAAATGGTATTTTTAAAAATCTGAAAAAATTACCAAAAATAGTTTGTGTTGACTACTTACTTATGGCAAAAGCTTGTGATGGGATCTCAATGGGATCAGGTGATAATAAGCACCCAAAAAACACATGTTTTATGAATACTGTAAAGATATGTACTAATAAAGATATTTTTATGTACTAATTTTGCTTCATTGAGTATGTAGAATATGTAAAATATTAGAAAAGCTGGGATTTCCCCTTTTAACAAAAAAAACTAAGCAAATTTAACAAATTTTAAAAATTTCAAATTTTTAAATTTTGTAGTACAGGCATGTGATACATGTCTATATGCTATATTTTAGTGCTGTTTACGAATATCAGGCCAACTTTTGAATAAAATTTAGAATAAGTGTGGAAAAATTGAATAATTTATCTTTAATTACTTCTTTTGTTTAAATTGCTTCAATTTTTCCACACTTATTCTAAATTTTATTCAAAAGTTGGCTGAATATTCGTAAACAGCACTAAAATATAGCCTATAGACATCTATCACATGCCTGTACTACAAAATTTAAAAAATTTTAAAATTGTTAAAAATTTAAATTTTTGAAATATTTTTTGTCTTTTTTAAATTTTAAAATGATTCATTATCAAATATTGTCAAAAAAAATTTCTGTTCCATTTGATACAATGATTTCACCCCTGTATTATTTCCAAAGTTTATTTTAATTTATTTAGTATTTCTTTTAACTTAGAAACACATGAGTATAGTACATGCATTTCAGAGTAATTGATATAAAATTTATTTTACCTGTCTTTAGTTTACAGAATGTATATTTTTCCTTTTGAAGTTTTTTTAAATTAAAATATCAATTAATACAATAACTTCAAAAAAATATAAAAAAATAAAACCACTCAAACCATAAATTAACTGAACAATAAGTATTTTAAATGGGTTTCCCTTAAAAAGGACTTGCTAAAATTGGAAGAAAATAGGACAGTTAAAAGTTATTTTCTTTTCAAGCTTTCAGGGGACTATTTTTATAGGTTATTTTGTGTTAAACATTGTGTTATTTCAAAAATCAACTTTTTTAAATGATAAGCATCTTTACCAAGGTCCTTTTCCATGGATATTATATATATATATATATATATATATATATATATATATATATATATATATATATATATATATATATATATATATATATATATGTAAACCTCTATTTACATATATATATATATATATATATATATATATATATATATATATATATGTAAACCTCTATTTACGATCTAGTCATTAGTTTAATAATTAATTTTTCAAATAAAGTTTGAAAAAAATACAGGGGGTGAAATCCTTATATCAAATGGAACAGAAAATATTTTGACAATATTTGGTTTGGTAATGAATCATTCAAAAAATTATTAAAATTTAAAAAAGACAAAAAATATTTCAAAAAATTTAAATTTTAAACAAATTTAAAATTTTTAAATTTTATAGTACAGGCATGTGATAGATGTCTATAGGCTATATTTTAGTGCTGTTTACGAATATTCGGCCAACTTTTGAATAAAATTTAAATTAAGTGTGGAAAAATTGAAGCAATTTAAACAAAAGAAGTAGTAATTAAAGATAAATTATTCAATTTTTCCACACTTATTCTAAATTTTATTCAAAAGTTGGCCTGATATTCGTAAACAGCACTAAAATATAGCATATAGACATGTATCACATGCCTGTACTACAAAATTTAAAAATTTGAAATTTTTAAAATTTGTTAAATTTGCTTAGTTTTTTTTGTTAAAAGGGGAAATCCCAACTTTTCTAATATTTTACATATTCTACATACTCAATGAAGCAAAATTAGTACATATCTTTACAGTATTCATAAAACATGTGTTTTTTGGGTGCTTATTATCACCTGATCCCATTGAGATCCCATCACAAGCTTTTGCCATAAGTAAGTAGTCAACACAAACTATTTTTGGTAATTTTTTCAGATTTTTAAAAATACCATTTTTTGAGATATTTAAATTTTAAAATTTAATTTTAAAATTTCAAAAAAAATTTAATGGTGACCCGATATTGCTGCACATCATTTTAAAGCCCCACAAATGGGCTTTACAATGATACCACTCCCAAGACTGTATTATAATTGGTTGCCAACTTACAGGCAATCAAAGATGTCAAAAAGTGCAGTTTTTTGAGGAAAATTCAAAACTTTAAAAATTTATAACTTCAAAAGTATTTGAGCTAGGAAGCTGAAATTTGGCATTTTTTTATATCTCTATGATGACTTACTGCATACCAAAAATCAAGAAAATCTGAGACTTGAAGTCCTAAAATGTCCCAAAACTGTGTTGATTTGACATGGAATACCCCCTAATTTTAAAATGGATTCTTCACATTTTCTAGGATTTTACTGATCAAAATACAAATTTTCTCAATTTTACAGTCACTTTACTCAGTAGTTCATCTATAGTTAAGTTTTGCAATTATGTGATTCAAGACTCTTTTTTTATTTATTTCATAATATTAGAATCAGGCAGAAATAAACAATTTTAAATCATATTAAACACAGACTTGCCAACCTCTGAAAGTCAAAAATCAGGAGATTTTCCCAAGAAATCAGGAGAAAATTTTATCGACGTACAGCCCTTTGCATACCAATTATAAAGAGATAATGCATTCCCATGGGCTCCAAATAAAAATTTAACTATTTTAAATTTTTTCATTTAGGTGTTAAAAATATAAAGGTGTAAAAATAATAAGTAACAATACAAAACTTTAGAAAAGGAATTATCTCCCTGTAAAAAAGTTGAATTAAAATTGATTTTATGTTGAGTTTTAATGCTAACATGTCTCTATAGGGTTCATACAAGTTTTCAGTTATCAAAATCAAGGAGTTTTTAATTAGTGTTTTTAAAAAATTCAAGGAGTACCTTTTCACATAACTTAAGAAAGACGAATTTTTTACACAGATTCAAACACACACTATACCAATCACATTCCTGAATCAGGTTTTAAAACCACTTTAAAAGTCAAAATTCAAATAAAAATAAAGGAAATTAGTTAATAGAATAATTATTTATGTAAAAATTAAATTTCAAAAACAATATTGTCAAAAACTTAAGTAGAGAAAAAAGGAAGAAATTAGCATTTTTGAAGTTATATTTAGAATTTTAAATCAGATAAGGTACCTAAAACAGATCATAATCTAACAAGATTTTAAAAAACCCCACTGTGTTATCATCTTATTTTAAGTTGCTCTAAAGCAGCCTTTCAGTAAAAATTTACAACTTAGAAAATCATCTTAAGTTCAAAATACTGACTAAAATACAAAAAAACACATCTTATTAGGCTTATCAGGCTGCTCTGACCAAAGTAAAGTTGTTTTTTCTGCACCGCCGTTGAAGCTAACTACCGCGAAAAATCACAATTTTCCCGACTTCCGGTCTTGTGGGCTTCTGACCATGGTAAAGTTGTTTTTTAAGACTTTTGACTCAAGAAGAAGCCAACTTGAATCGGCACCCGCGGCCGTCCAAGAAAGTCGTGGGAAGAACAGAACACTCCAAAAAAAAACGCTATTAAAAAAAATTAGCTATTTTCCCCGATTTCCAGGACACTGGTTCCAACTTTTACTGAAGCACCTTACTTTCTTCCAGTGCACTAATCAGAATTTCAGGGGCAGAATTTCGATAAACGAAGAATTCCGAAGAAAAGCGGGAGAAACCGAGAAAGCGGGAGATTTTTGGAGAAAATCTGGAGGGTGGGAGAAAGAGCGAAAATCCGGAGTCTCCCGCCAAAATCCGGAGAGTTGGCAAGTCTGTAAACATAATAAATAGCATTGATAGTCTTTACTTACCAGCTTTGTAATAAGCTGTTTAGCAACTTTAATGTCAAACTTCCCAGAACAAGCACTTTTTGTGACTGATCGCAAAAGAGACTCTGCTTTTTGTGTCGTCAAGCCTTGCTTCACAAGAGTATCCTAGCAACACAATACTTTTATTATACATATCAAAATAAATGTATAAATAAACTTAAATTTTATTAGGAAGAAAAAATGTAAATTTTTTATAAAACTGTTAAAAAGATTTTAATGAACAGTGGCAGCTCATTCATAGGGGCTGCAGCACCCCCAACCAAAATTTCCCAATTTTTATTAATTGAAGAATATTTTAAAAATGATTTATTTTTCCCTTTATTTTCTCTTCTTATTCCCTTTTCAATTTATAATTATCTACTATTAGCCTTAATGCTAGAAATTATTCTCTCCCCTTAAACACAACAGTCAAAAAACTCCGCCGTCTCGCCAACAGATTTTCTTTCGGGTCGACAGTCCCCGGAAATATACCGAACGAGGTATAAAAGCTGTTGAGTATTACCTCTATCATATCAAATCAAAATATCAAGAATTTAGCACGCGAATCTGTTAGGGAGAAAGAGGCTGCTGTCTCAGCAGCCCTTCCCCGGCGCCGAGCAAAAGAATGATCGTTTTTTCTTTCACGAGCATTATTGTAACCATCAGATAAGAAAAAAATCAGATTTCTACTAATAAATCACATTAGCTCTCTAGCTTTTTTCACTTGAACACTATTTCTTTTTTTATGTATAGCTTCTTTTCAACATGAAAAACAATTCTGTTCAGCTATTTCGGCTATTTAATAAGGATTTATTTTTACTTTTTAGTAGTGTTTTTTTCTTTTTATACATATAACAAATAGAATTACCTCTGCAGTTTTTGATTTCATTCAAAGCGAGCTAGGACCAACTTCGTCTTTGTAAGATTGGATTAATGAGTTAAATAGGTAAGAGACATGTTTGTGATTGTCGATTGTTAATTGAAGGGCTTTGTGGATGAAGGGGCTATGTTACAAGGCCGGTCCCAAAAGTAACGAGACTGAATTCCCTAATTCTGAATGGAATTTTGTCTCATTACTTTTGGGACAGGTTTTGTAACATAGCCCCTTCATCCACCAAGCCCTTCAATTAAGTGTAGGGTGACCAGACGACCCGCTTTTCTGACAAAATTTCAGAAAATGTGAAAAATGTAAAGAAAAACCTAGATTTTTTTAATTTTGGGGGTAATCTTTCAAAAGTTTTTTATAGGTAGTCTGAATTATTACTTTACGAGTTATTTAAAAATTTAAAATCAATTGACTTAATAAGGGTGCTCTTACAATATTTAATAATGTTCTTACAATATAGTTCCCATATCTTCCATTTTTTTATTCAACATTTTTGTTTAATAGAAATAGTGTAGGATTGAATTGCATCCCCAAGAATTGACTACTGTGTGTGTGTAGTGAACTTCAACAGATTAAATTTTTCTTGCTGTCTTATAATGAGAAAGTCGCATTAAAGAAAAGAGGTCTTTGTGTCCACGTTTTTTATTTAGCATAGTATCACTTAAAATATGCGTATCCAACTTGGTCCAGCAGGAGCAGCACCACGTATAATTTTAGCTATGAGCCGCCACTGTTAATGAATAACCAGATTTGAAGGAAAGAAGGATATGGAATAAAAATCAAACAATAAACAAAAAGTATTTAGCAATATTCAGTAAATTGTGCAGTTAAAGGAAATTTGGGATGGTACACTCTAAAATTAGGAGAAAATTTTTAAGAAGTCCAGTATTTTCTGATAATTTTAAGT
Organism: Tetragnatha versicolor; assembly: GCA_024610705.1. NCBI lineage: Eukaryota > Metazoa > Arthropoda > Arachnida > Araneae > Tetragnathidae > Tetragnatha > Tetragnatha versicolor. The sequence goes on along the minus strand of JANDEH010000001.1, from coordinate 34,069,335 downwards.
ATTGGAAAACTTAACATGTTTCCTATAATTCACAACTGAGGCACTTTCAGCAATAATGAGCTAGATAAAATGTAAAGCTGTTGAGTTAGCTTGTCGTTTCTGCAAGGGCCTCAATTGCCTAAATTTTAATGTCAAAAGATTCCTCCAGTTAAGGTAATTATCCCTAAGTATTAAATTTGAAGAAATATATTTTTTACACTTTGTAAAATATATGAACTATTAATTTTATTTAAAGAAAAATTTTTTTAGAAATACTTCAATGCAATTCACAGCTGTGAGGGAATTTCAAAAACTTGATTTTATTTTAGAGCTACATTGAACAAAACATATCTACCTTCATCCAACCAGAAAAAAGTTTATGACTTGCTCTTGAGGACCATATAATGGCATGCAGGCATTCTGCATCATTCAATGCAGATGTACCAGTAGATATTGATTCAAGAGATTGAATAGAGGGAGGTAAGCAAAGCATTAACCTCCATGCTATGCCCATTGAGTACTGAACAGCACACAAACCCTGAAAAATAGTGAATCATACATTTAAACTACATGGGGGAAAATACAAACTGCTTTTTCGAGTATAAAAATATCAACTTAAAAACAAACAATAAGAACATTTCGAAACGTAAGATGAAAGTAAATACCTAAATCTTTATATTGAATACCTAAAGAGAATGTATAGGAGTAACTTACTAGAAAGGAGAGATTGTCTGCTGCAACTCGGTCAAGCATATCGCATTGAGATGCTAGATAAATAAGGTTTTGTACTGAGTAATAAAAGCTAGGATATTTAAGAATATCTCCACTGCTCAGGATGAAACTGAGAGCCTGAAACAATACATATTTAAACATAAAGAATGGGTCAATCTATTCAAGTATTCAAATCGCCCAGATTTAGAAAATCTGATTATATATATTTTAATTCTTAAAAAATACTTACAAAACCATCTAGCTTGGGAACCTCCTGATTGCTGAATTCAACAGACATCAAATTGAAAAACTTGGGTTTAGAAACAGCACCTGTGAAGAAGGCATTTCATTCTTTAAAAAGCAGCTAATTTTATTACCAAATTTATAAAATAGTTTAGATTCCCTAAATTAACAAGTCAAACTCATAATCAAATAAAAATATAATACTGATATCAAATATTTCCTTTAATTGCCCTTGATTAGCTTACAACGAAGAATTGATTTCTGAACCAGTATGAAGACAAAAATAAAACAAAGCTAAGTATGGATTTACCTTGACTTTCTTCAGGTGGTAAATTTTTCACATAGTTTTCTTCTACATCTTTACAAGGGAAAAACATTTTTACTTGCTTCTTGGTATTATCCTTTTCTGTTGATGAGCTGGAGTTTTGGAAACTAAACAAATTTTTCTGGACCTAATAAAGTTAAGTCAACAGATGAAACAGGAGAAAAAATGCAAAATTATGCTTGCACAAGATGTTAACAAATCAATCAAGCTGCAAGAATGTTGATTCAAAATTTTAATTATTCACCTGCTCAATTAAAGATGGAGGAGCATCGTACAAATTTCTCATCATGTACTCAAATATGAGCAGCATTCTGGCAATATACAGCAACTGAAAATCCCTCAAAGGACTGAAACAATGAAAACACACAAACAATCAAAATCTTGTGTACATAAAAAAACTTAAAAAATTATATTAAAAAAACAAAGCTGGACAGTAAAGAAATTAAAAACCATCACTAAGTTTAGAAAAAACAATCTACCTCATGACAGTAGAAGAAACTTCCATAATTGTTTGGGCCATCATCAAAAGAACTCCTTTCTTCTGCATCAAGTGCAGGTTATGGAAGAGAAATAAGAGCAGCTGAGCATGCTCAACATTTATGTCTGAAAAAAGTGCAACATCAATGAGATAAAACTAAATAGTTGATACAGAATTTAAAAAAAAATATCAAAGGGGTTTAACCCTTTATTTACCGACAGTACTTGTAAGTACCACTAGCACAAGTTTAGAACAGGTGATGGTTGGTGAGTTTTGGTTATTTTGCGCCATATTTAGAAGCCACATAATTCACTTAACATTAGTTGGGGTAACTATATAGTGATTTTTATTGCTAAAAACTTGGCACATCAGCAGTTCTAAACTTGCGCCAAAAATAATTTGGTAAATAAAGGGTTAATGTCATTTTGAAGGGTTTCTAATGAAACACTCTTTTTAAACTTTTCTTTCAACCTCTTTTTGATGGTTAAGAACCTGAAGAGTAATCATAACTTATCAAGCATAGAAACAAGAGTGGTTTCTTCATAAATGCAAATTAATATAGTTTTATGTGCTAGAAGTTAGTATTTATATTTTCTCATATTATAACATAATAACAACATAAGTATTACCAGGGGTGCATCTAGAAAGAAATTGGGGCCGAAAACGGCCCCTTCACAAAATTCCGACCCTCAAAAACGGCCCCTTCACAAAATTCCGACCCACAAAAACGGCCCCTTCACAAAATTCCGATCCTCAAAAATAGGCCCTTCACAAAATTCCGGTTCCCCAAAACGGACTTTAATCAAGCTATATGCATTCCCTAAGTGCAATTTTATTAAGAAAAATAATATATTTACAGAAATGGGAGCTTATTTTAGAATGAAAAATTATTTTTCACAAAATTCAATTCCATTTTTCACAAAATTCAATTCCGTTTTACAAAATTCCCAAAAACGGCCTCTGGCAAAAAATTCTGGATGAACCCCTGATTACTAAAGTAAAAACTTTTATTTGGGGGAAAAGAACAAATTCTTTCAAAATAAAAATAGTTTTCAACTTTACCTTCTCCATCTTCAGTAGATGTGAAAGCTGTAGGTGTGAGTATAGCTCGTTTTAGAGTATTTAACAGTCTTAGCCAAATCAACACACATGAAGTTTCACTGTCACTTCTAAGTTCATCTTTTTCTCTTTGTTGGCGAAGTAGAAGAGTCTAAATTTGGAAAACAAAGGTATAAATTTAAAAATTATAATATCGTATCTGGATTTTTAAATTTTCAACACAATCAATGCTAATTATATTTTTTTTACTCTCAAGAAACAAAATTTATAAATTTTTTAAAATACTATAATTACGAAACAATAAAAAAATTAGCTAAATAAGTAAAAGGGAAACTATTTTTTAAAAATATTTTTGGTTCCTGAAAACTTAAAAAGTTCAAGCAAAGCTATAAAAAAGTTTTGGATTAGTTGTTAGTGAGCTATTATGAAAGTTCTATTCACCTGAGCTAAAACAGATAAAGTACGAGGGAAAACTTGTAATGGCCAAGATTCTTCATTCCAGGGGTTTACTCCAAGTTGAGCTAATAAAGTGTTCTGAAAATCAAATAAATATTTGGTGAATTATACAACATGTAACAATTAATAACATGGCTTTTATCAGAATTTAATGTAAAATAGAAGATATAAAAAACTAATCCATACACACAAAATATTAACATTTTGGCACGAGTGTACAGTTACAAATACAACTTGTATCAAATGTGGTGCAGTCATTTTTTTTAACAATGGCTAAAATTTTAGAAAATTAATATTATAGACAAGCAATTTTTTAATGCCCATAACATATTTTTTTAAACATCAAGAGAAATTAAATTGGCAATTAAAATAGTGAAATAATTTTCACACAATGGGCCATATATGTTTAGGCGATAAGAGAAAGGCGGATGCATTTTTTGAGTTGTCCTTTTGGTATGGTGATCATCACTGATTACTTCATTAGACTGACTGGCAAATGGAATGCACTTTTTTGAAAGTCTGAATTGAGCATTTGTAATTTCATAGTTATATTGCATTTCAAAGGAGCACAATTGTCACCCAAAGAATTCATAAAATTCCCTGCTCGTGAGGTGTGAGGCAGGTTGATTTTTTGGGGCAGTGATGTTAGTGATGAAGGGAAATTTTAATTCTACTCACAAAAAGGCTTTGAATGTTTGGTAATTAAAAAAACATATCCTCTGCAAACGCATAAATATACAGCACCTAAAAATAATGGTATCTAATAAGATACATACCTGCAAGCTATCAGATAACATATTAGTTGCTAAAATGTTATGGATAAATTTGGCAAGAGATTGTGAAAACTCTTCATAAAGTTGTCCAAGTACAGGTCCAAAATACACACAAATAGAACCTGAAATAAAATTAATATAAATTATAGAATTTGGATTTCAGAATTTACTGTACGTGAGTTTATATTTAATTTCACAGAAGATTGTTAGCGGAAAGATTGCATTTAGCATACCACTATCAGTTTTGGAAGTTTCTCGATCCAAATCCTTAATTATACCAGCTAAAACAATCATTTGCGATTCTCCAAGATTGTACCTACAAATTGAAACATCAAATAAAGCAAAATATTTCACTTTAAATTATAAATACAAGTTCCAAACTATAAAACAATGGTATTTATTACCTCAAAAAAGCTTTAATGCATTGAGTGTCAAAATTCACCAGAAAGTTGTTCATGAAGGAGAATATCTTAGAAGCCAGACTGATATACTGAAAAAACACAATTTTTACATCACTATTGGGTCCAGGAGGTGGTTTGAATGAATTCCTTTACAGAACTGAGAACCATGTTATAAATCAAATAAAGTAATAAAGTAAGCAGTAGAAAAAAAATAAATGAGCTAAAGCCCAAAAAATAAAATCTGCAAATCGATTAATTTAAAAACTCTAATCTCCAGGGTTACCCTGAAAATGTTTCCCTGTGTAGTAAGCAGAAAAAATTAAACTTCTCATGCAGGATTCTAGACTAGAATTTAAAAACTAACCCCATTAGGTTCTCCTTTATCAGGTATGAGTGAACATGATTGTGCACTTGACTGTTGAGATTGTTGTGCTTTGGAGTTGGTGCTATCCGACTCATTAGATGTAGCTGAAGGAGTAGGAGCTGTAGAGGTTGGCTCCGGAGGGGCTAAAGTTTCTTCAAACCACTGCCCAAGAATAGGTTCACTGTCATCATCTGTAATGAAAGTGAGTAATAGCAACTGTTCAAGAAATAATATTAAACAATGAAATTGACTTTTTGAAAACAAAAATCTCAATTTTTGATAACATTCATAGAGAAAATGAAGGAAAAGAGTTGCAGAAACTAGAGTGGGTGAATATATTATAAGAAAGGTTTAATCGGTTTGGAATAGGTTTAGTCATATAAAAAATAAAACAAAAAAATTTTTCTCTTGCACAAAATTATCTCTCTTAACACTAGAACTACGGGAGGGGCCATTTTGGCCCCTCGCATAGTTTGTTGTTCAATCAATTTAGCGCTAATTAACCAAATTGCTTGAAATTTTCTGACTTTTCATTATTTGACCCTATTTAAGTAAATACCAAATCATTTTCATTTTCATCCCATAGGAGCGGAGATATCGAACTGTATACCTAGAACGACGGGGAGGGTCCATTCTGGACTGTGAAGGGATTTTCCAATGCGCGTTTGAAAATCGTCGTTTCTGGTGATCACTGGAGCGTGAAGATCCCCCCTACTTGCCCTGACCTTGACTTTCAATTCCTTGTTTTCACAGGTGTTTGGGGAGTGGTTGGAATTCCAAAAATTCTCTCCCCTTATGTGTACTATAGAAATAAGAAACCTCCCTACTTTTTGTGAGACTAGAGGTCTATTACTTGTGATAGCTGTTTGAAATGGAACAATTTTATTATTTAGAAGTGTATACTAATAATAGATTACCATAAATAATACCATTAATAATAGATTACCACAACTTTTATACCGAAATTGAAAGATATGCATAGGACACATAAGACTTACTTAAAACGAAGTTATGAAAAATTTTCAATGGTTAGATATGCTTGATTCCGGTATAAGATATATTTTACGATTGATATTTTAAAAAATTATTGAAACAGTACCACATCAGTACCGTCAAACAATTAACTTAATTTTAGTAACCCCATTTTGCAGAGACAGGTAATTTAGCAAATTTACGACAGATATGTGTAAGAGAAAATTTTTAGTGTATTTCAGAAAAATTTGAAAGCATTTGGGGAAAAAGCCCTCTGATGGCAATGCTTGTAATTCAATTCAGTGTTCCCAAAATTATACAAAATGTGAACGATTGAAGTCAGTATGTAAAATATGCGTCCATTGACTGTGCAAAAGTGTATTTTGATTCACTATATATGTATAGGATTGATATACAGTAAAATCCCGTTACAACGAATACCGATACAACGAAAAATCCCGTTATTACGAACATCCAGAAAGTCCCCAACCGTTTTATTTGAACTAGTGATAGTACGGTTACAACAAAATTTCCATTACAACGAAGAAATCTTCCGGTCCCGTGAAGTTCGTTATAACGGGATTTTACTGTATTTACTTAAAATTCAATTATCTGAACGAAGAAAAGGAAATATAATTTCAACTTATTTCATTATCAATTTAATCGGCTATTTCCCCATTAAAAATACAAAAATTCTATAAAAACGTAAAGTTTGTCTCCGTTATGTTCTAACTAAGTTATTTTGTTGATATTTCTAGTTTAGGGATGTTTGAATAATGATACGAACAAAGAAAATCTGCGAGGGTCATTCTGGCCCTCTCCGTCCTTCTAGGTATACGGCTAAGTCCCGTAGTTCTAGTGTTAAAAAATATCTTACACTTTATTTTCTCTTTTATCTTACAAACTAAATTCTGCATCAATTAGCTACATATTATGGTGGTCAGAGTTGAGGAAGCTACATTTTCTACCAAAGACTATTTGTTTTGAATTTCAATAAATTATGGTTACATTGTTCAGCATATAGGGAGATTTATTCAGTACAACCGGATAATATCCCTTAAATTGGGACTACCTGAATTTTTTAGAGAAAATAACAACTGTATCTATGGGTTAAAAGACATTTGAAATTTGTATAAGGGCATGCCAGTATCTCTATGCATGCAAGACCGTATATATAATAAAACTAATAATTTAGCATAATGATAAATAAAAACATGTAATAAAAAGTTTGAAATTTGAGGGATAGTTAAAAAATTATTAAAACTATGTACCTGTTTCTACACTACTATCCTCTGAAGAACTAAAATCATCTTCATAGTATGTGTTAGAATCAGAAGTGCTAAAATTATCCCCATCCACAGGATTTTTTTGGATTCTTTTTAACATGCAGGCCTATAATTATAAAACAATGCATCAATGACGCTTCAAATTATATGCACAATTATTTTTATAAAACTTGAAAGAGTGGGAAAAATACCTTTCTATAGGTTACTGAAGCTAAACTAAACAACAGATTTGTTAAGTTTAAATTTGTAGTCAACTTTTGAACACGTTGCCATGCAGTGTACTTTTCAGTTATGTCAGGGACAAGAAACTGTCCTTGAGTTGTAGATGTTGAACTGCTTATGCTTTCAATTAGGGTCATTCCAATTTCAACTCTTAAATCATCAAGAAGATTAGACATCAAAGAAATTGCATGAGTTGCCAAGGCAACTGAGAGAACTCCAAAACCTTGTTGGCTAAAACAAAAAAAATTGTGGTGAATATCACCTAAAATAATACTCAATAATTTTTGAAAAGTTTTATACAGGAAATAATAAAAATAATTTTAAATACTTAATGAACCCAAAAAATTATTAAAGCTAGAATTTCTTTTAACTTTTTAACAGAATAATCTCGGTAAAGAATTTCACTTTGATTCATATATACATTGATTTAAAACTTACATTTTCAAAATAATAGGTTTTGTGACAGGTGTGGATTCTTTCCCTTTTGATGGAGTCTGGTCTGGAGTTACTTTTCCTCGAGAAGATGATTCCTTATTTCTTTCGCCCAATTGAAGAGGATTCAAGTTCAAAATATATTGTAATCCACCCAGTATAATCCATGATCCAATCATGTGAATATTTTGAAGAACCTACCAGATACAGTAAAGTAATTTTTTTATTCAATCCTCGTACATAAAATTTTGCTCTTATGCTGAGCAACAGAAATTAATGCTTTTCTACTCAGAAAAATAAGTTATAACAAAGAGATCAAATTGTTTGTGTTTCAAACTGTTTTTTGTTTTCGGGGATGGTTAAGTGAAAAGAAATGTAAAATCCGTTTAATTTTTATATCCATCCGTTAAAGCCATAAAACTAAACTATTATCCATAAACTTTATGGTCAATCTGTAAAAGTTGGCAGCTATGGTATACTTAAATAACAGCTATTCCTACAAATTAAAGAGTTACATTGTTCTCATTTCAACTAATTCCTTTGTTCAAACTAACCATGAGTGGGACAACTGTAAAAGAGAAAAGTATTTATAAGAAATGCTATGATACTTACATATCCTCCAGTCCGAGTAGAGTTACTTATCACTCCAGCAATAGTATTGTAAATTTCCAACTGAAACAAACAAAAAAAATACTAAATAAAAAACCCTAATATTATGAGTATTAGTACTCACTTTTTATAAAAAAATATTTCTTACACTTGTTTCCACAATAGACACAGCACAGTTTTCACTTTCATCATCTTTTACACTAGATCCTTTAAGCTGAGGACCACTGGATAGTCCCAATATGCTGTTAGCAGTTGCTACTGAAATAGATGCATACACACAACTCAAAATTATCTTCATGACCTTTACTATGCGTTCCTCTGTAAGAGGTTCTAGAACTGGCAAACTTAAAGCCTGGTGTATAATTTGTATGTCACAGGACAAGGCTTTGTATCTGAAACATAAGTAAGTTGTAGTATAACTCTTTTACGAAAGTAAAGTTTAACAAAACTACATTTTTGGAATCTGTGCTAAATATAATGAGGGGACACTACTGCAATACTTACGAATTATTTAATCTTACAGCATCAGCAGTATTAGTAGGCAAGACCAATCCTTTCCCAGCTAATAAGTCTTCTAATTTTTGCAAGTACTGGCTTATTGAAGGAAGTAATAAACAAGTATCCAGAAGGACATCAACACCACTCAGCATTTGTAGAGTTAACTTGTTCTTTGCTAACAGTAGAGTCTACAGGTGATAAATAAAAAAAACATAGGTGAAAACTGTTTATAACAATAAATCTGTCCATATCAGGGGTTCTCAAACTGTGAGAAAAACTTTGATGATCTGAGATTCAGATTCTAACCCTTCATAGGAGCAATACATAAGGTTTGGGCAAATTTTATTAGGTTCGGGGGAAGGTTACAACTTTTTCCAGGTCCGCAGTTAACACTTGCATTAACTCCCTGTAAGAAAATTTTTTGAAGATCTAAGTTTTGTTGCGGTGTTGTGGGGAGGATGGAAAAAGAAAATGTTGATAAACACAGATTTAAAGTTTCTGCCCTAGTCATGTTAATGACTGAAAAATCTTAAAGATTAGGTGGTTCGCAATATATTCTGTGAATAAAAAGTGGGTCGCAAGGCTCAAAAGTTTGAGAAACCCTGGTCTATATAATTCTAATACTTTTTCTAACACTCTAAAATATAGTCACTGATAAGTTTCAGGAGCTACTTTGATTTGGTTTAAGGAATATTGGTTGGGAAAATAATATTAAATGAAACAATTCCTAACCTTACACTCCTGTCCAGGATCAGGAATATGTATGATGGTTGTATCTCCATCTTTATCAACAACTTCAAGCGGTCCCTCTTGTTTAACTGGTAACTGAGAATCTAACATTGGAGTCATTAACTGCTCCAGAATGTTAGCACTTGGATCCAACCGAGGACGCTTTGGTTCTTTAGTAACATCATGCCCATCTAATTGGTTTTCAAAACATTTTAAGAAATAAATCAGCATACATCCATATAACATCACTAATTTTGAAACAGTTCAAAAGATTAGATGTTGTTAATTAAAAATACAAATGATTAATTATAATAAAAACTTTGACAATTTTTTAATGAAACCATTCATTTTCTTTAAAAATTAAAAAAAATAGTAGTTATCGATCAAACTTTAAGAAAGATTAAATGATGAAAGAAATATAAAAAGTGTCAGGGCAAGCTGGCCATGGTCGATGATGGAAATCAAAATTAAAGCCAGATGTTTCGTCTGTTACTGCGACAGGCATCTTTAGTGTTTGAGCCACTGTGTGCTCGAGATAAAACAAATGCTAAATTTGTAGTAACTTTCCCTTACTATGACTGGCTGACATTTAGGTTAAGATAAAAACCAACTATCAATAAACTATTAGCAGCTTTGACAGAGAATCAAATACCAGCAACTTCAAACTGAATGATGTCACAATGTAAAAGAATTTGGATTGGGGTTACTCCATACTTATTTGCATACAGTATACTTTCACAAATAAACCAAGAAAATTTTGGGAAAAATTCCCAATTCTAATGCAGGGAGGTCTATTTATACACAAATGATAAGAGTTTGATATTAATAATAAAGTTAAAGTTTTGCATTGAAGAAAATTCAAATATTAAATCTAGATAATAATATCTTATAAAAATATCAAATGTCACTTCATACATACCTTGGATATCATTACTTCTTATAGCAAAGGCTGGAGGATAATTTGCAATTTTTAAAACAGGAGTTAACATTGAGACTTCTGTTCTGGATAGGATGTGGGCTTTTGAACTGTTGCACAAGCCATATATGATTGAAACAATTTCTTTCTATATTGAAAAAGGAAAATTCTAATTAGGAAATGAAATAATGTCACTACAATTTATAGGCACCCTCAGAAAAAACACCTTAAGCAGCACAAAGTTTATAGTGAGGCAATCACAATAAAAATTTGAGGAAACTTTTAAAAAATGTCAAAATCAATGAAAAAAAGTAGATTTTTTTAAACTGCACTTTTGAAAATACCAAGAAGGATCCTTATTCTTTGTATTGTACCTACCTGTTATAAAACAACAATGAACTAGAAGTGAATATTTTTATAAGAAAAATGGTTGTACTATTTAATCTTAACTATTTGCAATCACAAAGACTTGAATATCAAGATAACTTCTATAAAATCTATATTTTAAAAAAAATCTCATCAAGAAAACAATTGAAATATCTAAATAAGCCATCATGGTTTTTTTTCAAACATATTTTTGAAGGTTTTTTTTATTTTTGTGGCAATGTTCATATTTCCAGAATTTAAGTTTAAAACGCAGTAATGATTTCACAAAGTACAAAATGGTTGACACCTTTATAATTAATTTTTTTATCATATAAATTTCTACAAGTTTAGAACCGGTTATTCATTTTCCTTCTTAAAAAAGCAAATTAAAATACAGTAGAAGCTCTTTACAGCGACCTTCCAATATAATGACCCCCAATGTCACAACGACTAATTAATAGAAGTACAGATTGTTTTATTATAGTGTTAATTTTATTTGTTATAACATCCTTTCATTAAAATGATTATATATAGTTTGCCCTTGGGAGAGATATACAGGGAGCCTGTATCGATGTTCTACAGTACTTTTTCCCAATTGAGACTTCAATATATTTTTTATCCAATTACTTTGATAATTTCGTATACACAAAACACATATTTTCCTTTTGAATATTACAGACCTGAGAAATGCAGCATTGTTCAGTTAAATGCTGCAATTTGTGAAGAAAATATTGCAGAAGAACTTTGCATGCTTGCGCAGCAATACCAACTTGACTTTTAGGGACTGAAATAAAAACAAATTAATCAAATTTTTGAAGCATGCTTTTCAGTTAAACTAAGAGGTACTTATGGTTATTATCCCGTTGACTGCTCAGCAGCACATCTATAGAACAGTCAAAAGGCTCTGATAACATTTTATCAAATTCAGCAGCCAGTCGTCGGGATAATACATAAGAACCAAAGAAGAAATTTCATAAATAAATTACCATAGAAGGCATAGGATGTAATATAGTGGGCTGAAAGAGCTGCATAGGAGGCATAGAAGTTTTCATATTTTTCTTCGTGGTCAAGAAACTCTTGAGCCCTTCAAAAATAAATTATCAGTCAGAAAAAAATTATAAGCAACCAAGAATGGCTCTTGTAACAGCATAGAATGAAAATCAAATCAATCTTTATTTAACTATTTAACAAAAATAAAATAAAATTAATACAAAAAATGTGATACGACAAGGGGAATTCAGCAGCAAGGGAATTAATCAACATCATTAATATTAATTCTAAATACAATGTGAAATAGATTAAAATCCAAACAATTAGCTAAAATTACTTTTAACCTGAACCTCAGATGCCATATTGGATGTTTAAAACCCCCATGGTTATATGGTAGTTATTATATGGTAGTTTAGTAACAAGTACTACCATGGGTTATTACCAATATTTTATGGAACCATGATTATATTTCAGTGGATTTAAAAAAAATTTATAGCCAAGTTGGTAAAACCAAAAAAGCTGGTTTGTACCCAATTTCAAACTGAAATTCTGGCAATAACTGGGATGACATAGTTGGGATCTTAATTAATGCCATTTTTTAATAACAAGAAAACACTTCATCTCCCATACAACCAGGTGATAAATCTACAGAATTCGGCGACATTTTAGGCTAAATTTGGTGTTGCCAATGCCGTTTATTGGCAAGTAAGCAATTCAACTTCTAGAGCAGCGTTTCACAAAAAGGGTTTGGTGAAGTATTCTCAAAAGGGTTCGGCAAGCAATATGAACACTCAATGACAGTTCCTAGAAGGGGAAAGCTTTTAGACCCCACAAAAAGTACCATAATACTTATTGGAATGCTATAGGGTGAACCGACCAGTAGTTGACCACCTACCAGTAGTTGACCAATTGAGCATAAGTTTGCAAAAAACAAGAACTGTTGTGTGTTTATTTCGAATCTGTTGCGTTGAAAACATAGCTGACATTTTATTAAAAGCTCATGCATAGTCTAAAGTTCTAGTATTGTTCATAAAAGACACAATAAATAGTTAAAAAAAAGTTATCAACAAAGCTTCAAAGCATGCGCTCTCACTACTAGCAATAATGGTATGGAGTATTTAGTTCAATCTCAAATCATCCAGCTAGTTTTTATTCCAATATTTTATTGATTGATGTATTTAGGTCCTAAATGTTTAGTTGAATTAAATAAAACTATCATTATTTGTATATTAATCATTTAATTTGATATTTGAGGGGTGGTCAACCACTGGCTGTCTAGAATAGAAAAAGTGCTAGTATTTGACCAAAGTGGTCAACTACTGGATTTTATTTGCTTTTAAGATTTCTTTTTAAACCAAGAGCGATCTTAAAGATTTTTACCTGCAGTACAATTTTTGGTTAGATTTACTGTAAAAAAAGTTACATTTCCAGTAATTAACCAGTATTGTTAATAGGGACTCTTTATTCAATATACCTATTTCATTGGTTCTTCAAATTTCCAACACCTGCGCTTTTAAAATATGTCGCTCCTCTCGCTAAACCCTAAAGTACGTACCTACGGGTAGTTGGTTGGTTGTCAGACATATGCGCATTTTTAGTTTTTTAGATAGCCTTCTGTAGAAAACGGTGGAATCGAACGGTTCGCGGTGCAAGCGCTCGCTAGGTGGCCTAGGTGGCAAATCGTGCTGGTTTACAGTCTGGTTTTAAAAGGTTAAACAATAAAAACAATTGTTCTACTTCTTGCTTAAAATGTATAAGATTTTGCTAATACATCTTAAAAATCATTATAATTACTAATAAAGTAGATATATTTTTCCAACAAAATATATTTTAAATTGACAGTGATTTATTATTAAGTATGAGAATTAATAAATCGGAACAATTTTCCGTGTTCTCTTCCAGAGTTTAATTTATTGATTGCTGATTGAATACAGCTTTTAAGAATTTTCTAAGACGTATTCAACAACTGGAAGAAATTTTAGTAGGATTGGAACAGTTGGTTTTCAGATCATAGGATTTTCTGCCAAAAGGCACGGTTGTTAATAAGAATGGAATATTAGTTAAGTTCAAAATTTTTATACCATTCAATAAAACAACTGATTTTTTTCGCTTAAAACTGTCAAGAAAAACTATAAACTTAAAAATTTACTAAAATTTGCCAATTCTTAATTTTTGTGAGAGAATTTTATAATCATCAGATTGAATGAAAGTTTGTGTGTTTCTGAAACGTTTTCTTCAAACGTCTCCGTTGCGTATTTTTTTCAGCCAACTTACCCTTAGCCATGTTTTAAAGAAATGGGGAAAATTTCAGTGGGACTCGAATAAATAGCTCTTTTGGAAATGATAGGTTGCGTTGTGGATCAGTTGGTTGATTTGTGCTTGAGCTGTATATTTGATTTTTATTCTGGAAATGGTGAATATGGCAATGGTCAATTACTGGAATAATGGTGTTCAAATACTGGATGTAGGTGGTCAATTACTGGCAAAATCTCAATTAATTGCTTTTAAAATAAATAAAAAAAATTCTATAAAAGTGAAAGGAAAAATGATTATTAGTTATTATTCCTCATACTTTCATTGATATTAAACCAGTGTCAATTTTTTTAGAAAATTTTTTTTCTAAGAAAGAAAAATAAAACTTGGAGGAATTTCCACTAACTGGTCAATTACTGGTCGATTCACCCTAATTAAAAAATTTTCTGGGGAGACCCTCAGTCCCCCTATTTCAGGGTTGGCAAAAACCCGGGGTTTTTTTGAAAAAACACAAGTGGGTTGGGTTTTTTCAATAAAACCCTGAAAAAACCCATATAAAACTGGGTTTTTTCGGAAAAAGTGTGGGTTTTTTCAAAATTAAGTGGTTTTCTCCTATAATGTAAGTGGGTTTTTTTCAAATTTTAGTGAGTTCTTTCTATGTTAAATGTGTTCTGTCAAAATAATGTCAGTTTTTACACAGTTAGTGGGTTTCTCTCTATTCTAAAAAAAAGTTTTTGTAAATGGTTTCCAGAGAAAGGATTTTTAATTACTGATCTGTATAACATGTTTTTGGTATCAAACTGTTCGGATTCTTTTGAGGATGTGCAAAGTGCCTTTAGAATTTCTAAAAAAATTCTCAATTCTAAAATATTTCCATTTTTCTGGATTACGGATAAGGTTGCAGTTAACAGCAAGAAACTGTCGTTCAATTTATTATACAGTCGAGTCCGCTTAATGTGATCGCAATTGTTCGAGACTAAACTGATAACATTATCCGATCGATAACAATAAGCGATCTCATATCAAAAGCAGCAAACAGTGTAACTAGATTGTTTGCATCAAAATCAAAATCATGTAATCGTAATAAATGTATTCAAAACACTATGTTTAAACTAGGTAAAATTTTAAGGGGAAAATATAAGAGTAGTTCAATTAATAAAAGTAAAATAATTGCTTACTTTGTAGTTTTATTTGTATAGAAAGGTCTCTCTTTTTTCCACACCATTATATCCTTCCACTCCAATAAACGACTTATTTATTAAACCCAAGGTAAAATTCAAATATCTTATCAGACATCTGCAAAGCGTCGATCTTGGTGCATTTTCTTTCAATATGTGCGGAATGTTTTCTTTATCTTACTCATACTGAGTTGCAGAAAAAAGAAGCGTGTGCTCTCATGGGGCAGATGTTTACTTGTAAAAATTGACCTTCAAAATGAAACTTGAACTCAAAAGCGGTCGTTTTTAAGGGAATTGGACAAATTTTGATAACATAAAGCGGAATAATGATTCATAGTTGATCACATTAAACGATGTATTTTACATTAAATTAAATAGGAATGATCGGGACCTGTTGATTACGATAACATTATCCGATTGATAACATTAACCGTGATCACATTAAGCGGATTCGACTGTACCTCCAATCACAATGACCAACCGCCGCTACTCATTAACGATGAAAATAATTCCTTTCACGCTTTGAAAATGCGCTTCAAAATATGTACTTTCTAAATAAAATATTTTTAAAAGACTGATAAGAGTTTTCCAGAAACTCACAGATCTACTATTCAAGTATAGAATTTCACACACCAAAATTAATTGTTTGTAAACATTGAGTGCAATGTAGATTTTGTCTCTTATCATTTTTAATAGCTTAAATAGTATTGTTTAAAAAGTCTGTTTTAAAACTAAAACTTGAATGATAAAACACTAGATATTTTGACGAGTTACTAGGTACTATATTAAATTTAACAGATTCATTGCTGAACGTTTTTGTAAATATTGAATAACAATAGCACGAGCAGACTTGATGGATATTTTCAAAGAAAACGTGTTGATTAAATTATTGATAATTTAACCAATAAATATTCTAACTTTTAAGAGAGTGTGCTTCAAGAAAGTTGGTTGAAGTTTTTTCTACTAATTGTTATAACGAATGTTTTATAAATAAATAATTTTAGTGAGCAGGGTTTTGTGGGGATTGCGAAGCGATCCGAAAGGCCCTGCGTCAGCAGTTAACGGGGGTTGGCGAGCGATAGCGAGCAGGGGGCGGTAGCTCCCTAGTTTTCAAAGTTTTTATACTTTGAAAAAACCCACTGAAATTGTAAAAACACCCCTTATTTACTGAAACCTGGTTTAAATTTTGAAAAAACCCACTAAAATTTAAAAAATATCCTAAACTTTGAAAAAACCCACTGAAATTTAAAAAAATCTTCCTTATTTTTTATATCTAGTTTGAACTTTAAACGTCCTAAATTTTGAAAAAACCCCATTCAATAATGAAAAAACCCACTGAGAATGAAAGAACTTATTTAATTTTTTTTAAAAACTCCCTGAAATTGAAAAAACACCATTTAATTTTTAAAACCTAGTTTAAATTTTGAAAAAACCCATCAAAATTTTAAAAATATCCTAAACTTAGAAAAAGAATCCCATTAAGTTTTGAAGGAACTGCCAAAATCTTGATTTTTCTTGAAAAAACCCAAAAATGGGTCCAAAATGTGGGTTTTTTCACATGGGTTTTTTTGAAAAAACCCATTGGGTCCAACCCAATTGGGTCCAATCCAGCCAACCCTGCCCTATTTCCCCAAGGCTTATGACATGGCTTACTTGAAATAGTTTTTTTAAAAGGAACATCTTGGAAATCAGGGGGTAGAGTGAAAATGCTATTGTTTAATTAAAATCCCTAAAGATTTACTGGAAAAGAATCTATGCAAACAAATATGTATCTCCCTACAAAATTGAAAATTCCTAAGCAAAAATCATTTACCAATGTCCAACTGTTTTACAATTCATTCAGTTTTGAAATTTTCTTTTGGGAAATGTTTAATTTTTTTAGGGTGAGTTCCATTTTGTAAAGAAGTGATTATATAATAATTGAAATTTTTTTATCATGCATGTATATTTACTTTACACTGTTTGCAGGGAGTAGCAGTGACATTTAAAAAAATATAGGAGTGTCAAAATAACCTCATTTGCGATCAATTTCCAGGGAATATGATTGACCAAAAAGCATAGAAGAGGTAATCGAAAACGATAATTTTTGGTTTTAATTTTAATCATCCTAAAGAAGAGTAAGAGTCGACCAGTCACCATGTTTACCCACAGCTCAAATGATGACCGACAACCATAGAGATTAAACTATTAATGTCAACATTATTATATCCTAGGGTTCAATTCCGTTAAAGTCCCCGCTGAATATCGCCATGTTTTTCTAAAGTCAAAAAGTAGAAATATTGCTAATTAATTTCGGCTAATGAAGCGAATCCGGCCCGTATATTATAGTCGCCAAATTTTGGCGATCGCCGTTTGTTTCTGGTCCTTCTCTCTCCTAGAGGTTCTCTCCGACCCCACCGGTTGCTCCATGGCAACCCCACTGCTCTCTTATCGCTTCTTTCTTCTTAGCCACGCCCGGCCCCGCCTCATCCAAGCCTATCGATGCTGTGTCCTTGGGTTTGACAGTTCCTTATCAAAATTAAGTGGTTAGAAATTTAAAATGATTGGACCCGCTTGTTTTAATTTAATTAAGCCGTTCTTAATGCTTTTTTGCCCCTTGCCATTTCTTTTCGCTGTGGATGCTGCTGTTGGGAGGTCGGGAGAATTTTGCTCTGCTGCACGGACAAAGGAGTACGCTTTAACGGTCCATCTTCGGCATTTCAGGTACCAAATTTCTTGGATTTCTCTATGATTGCTAGATTTTCTCAGCTGTGATTCCAATGTTCTCCAAGAGTTATTGCAAATGTAAGTTCGTCTTGGTCAGTAATTTCTTTTGGTGATACCAGTCTCATGAGTACATGCTTCTGTACGCTGAGGACATGCTGGGGTACCAACAGGGTTAAGGATCAATTTGATTCTTATCCTGCTGAGTACGTTTGGATAGAGCTCCGTCTCACCAGCTGAGAAAATGCTATCATTCATCGAGATGTGCTCGAAATTGTACCCGCCCCAAGAGATGGATCCTCCGGCTGCTTCGGCGTCCGTTGACCCATCCACCTCAACCTCCGCGGATTCTCCCGTAGTATCAACGTTGTAATCTCCCCGGCTCGACATCAGTTTTTGTTTGGATTGTATACCCTTTCAACGCAATCGGATTACTTAAAAAGGTAAGATTGCTGTTTTTAGCGATTTTTTATTAATTTTTCTATTCTGTCGCCAAGCAGAATGCTTGGCGACAGAAAAAAAATCGCCAAATTTACCTACGGGCCGGATTCGCTTCATTTACATTAATTTCGATTGGATCCTAGCAGAGCCCACACCCTTGCCAAAGTTGGCAATAATTCCGCCATCTTCATAACCCTACTTTAATACACTAGATTTCGCTTGGCGCCATCTTGTTCTGGTTTGGCACTTTATTTTGGTTTGTCGACAAGGATGTGGGCTCTCCTAGGAAAACCTTAATTTCAAAGTCATAGTATAAAAATTTTCATTAGACCTATAAATGTTCAGTTTATCAATAATAATCAGAAAAATATGTCGATATTTGAATATAATAACGTTAAAAAAAACATGTCGCTAATAAGCGGGGACTCTAACGGAATTGAACCGATCCTAAGTAAAAATCTAGAAGTGGGTTCGGGTTGGCGCCTCTTGGCGAATTTTCAGTCGCCAACTTCACTTTGATACTTAGGCATACTTTAGCGCTACTACTTTGCTTAGTGTATGAACCCACTTCTAGATTTAAGCCTAGATCCTAAAATAATAATCTACTAAATATTGTTATCTTAGAATCTTATAATAAAGGTGTTAATCGTTAGATCTCTATGGTTGTGTGTCATCATTTCAGCTGAGGGTAAACATGGCAGCTGGTCGCCTCTTATCGAAGCTGTGCCAATTAGCCAAAGGAAATAGCATTACGTCTTAAAGACGATAAATGTCGATGTATTGCTATAGTGGGGCCTTTCTCTATAAACTTCCTGTGTAAAGTTATGGTTCTTGCCCCAAAACTCTCTATTAAACTGATTAATAGTTTTGGGGTGATTAATAAAATCAAGTATGGCATTAATCTTTTTGATTGAATTCATACTTTATTTCAGTTAACTGACTTTGTTTTGGTTTTTAAAATGTTCTAAAACAGCTGACATCATTGATATGGAATCGGAAACCAGAACTTATTTAGGTGGCAAAACCAAGACAATCATACCTCCTGATTACAGAACGAGTGACTTGCAACACATCATATTTGTTCACAACATTTTGTGACGAAGTTAATAATAAAATTGAAGGTTCACGATACGCAAAATCTTCATTCTCGGCAGTCGCCATTGAGAAACTAAAATAACATTGAACCACTGCCAACAGCGGTTGTAAACGGTAAAGTTTTTGTGTCGTATATGGGCGTTTTCACATTTCACAGAGGGTATAATCTGTTAACTGATAAAATCGATATTATTGTTGAAACTATTATAGTTTGTTCATGTTTCCAAAACGTTTTTTGCTAAACACACATTTTTAAGTCCAACTGAGTATTTTTAGAGTTTATTAGCATCAGCATTGCTAAAATCGCTAAAATTTTGAGCAGTAAAATTTTGTAAACAGTCGGAGCACAATTAAACTCGAATTGTCTCATCCTTTATTTGTTTACACTTCAGTCACCACCTCCGGCTCGCTTTTGCTTTCTGATTGTTGATAGAAGTTCTAAAACATCCAAGCCCATACATACTGCGTAAAAACTAACTATTATGTGAAAAATTGGGAATTTAGTTTAATTTAAATTATAAAATGTCTAAAACTGGTAGGTTTGTTTTCATTTGTACTTTCAAAATTAAGTTTGGAACACACAAAACCGGTATTTGCCAGAATATATATATATATTACCAGGTTATTCTAAATAAGATACACATTCGCTTAGGTTCTGGTTTTTACATTTAATTGTAAGAATGGCCAAATAGTTTAACATGGATACCCGTATTGTTACTGATTGTTAGGTTTATATGCGTACTAAGATTTAAGAAATAAAATAACAACATATTATGTAATAGACTTTATTTCATAAATATTCAATTTTCACAAAGTAATTGCTTGTAAATTTAAAGAAACTTGGGAACAGCTTCGATAAGAGTCTACCAGCTGCCATGTTTACCCACAGCTCAAATGATGACTGACAACCATACAGATTTAACTATTAATATCATCGTTATTAGAACCTAGAATAATAATCTACTAAATATTATTATCTTAGGATCCAATAATAATGAATTTTTCGCTTATGCCCGGCTAACGTATCTATATGGTTGTGTGGCATCATTTGAGAATTTGAAAAAAGTAATTACTTATTTTCCTTTTCAGTAAAAATTTATTCGGTGGCATCATATCAAGTCAAGCAAGATCCAATTTTGGCTTATACAGATTCATTGCTGAAATCTCGTGTCCCAATTATTATTGACAATGGTAAATATCCTGTGATGTGATTGATAATATTTTTAATGTTACAAATATATTGATCATACTTGTTCCAGGGGTGCAGAAAATGTTCCAGGGTCCAAAATTTCCCCAGAACACAATTTTTTTCTCTAAAATTTCCCCCAAAATGAACTTTCATTCAAAAATAGTTTATTCAGTTCTTAAACTTCTTTCAGATTCAATAATTTTCAAATAATCCATAAATTTATCTTTAAATCATTTAATTTTATCTTTATACTCTTTTTTAGTCTTTCTTACACACGTGTAATCTTTGCTCAAAAAAGTGCCCCTTTCCCTAAAATATGAAAAATTTTCTAATTATCTCAAATTTGAGCTACCTGTTAATTTCTCCTTAATGAACTCAACATTTTAATTAAGAACATCAATGTGTTTGAACGAGAACGCTATTAATAGTGAAAATTACCCATTTTACCACGGATAAATTGTTTTTTCTGCATACCAATCGAAAAGCAAGGAAAAGCCAACATCCAGGTTAAGAACCTAGAAAATTAGGTTTTTTAGCGCAGATCCGTAGTTTTTCCCACTCTACATCCGTAACTCCGCTGTTTTCACGTTGAAATTGGAGGTCATGATGTAGTCACAGCACAAAATATCTGTTTTTCAGCTAATGATGTTGAATTTTTTAGTTTTCCTTTCTATCTTGGGAAAAAATTTCCCCAGAGCTGCTTGAATTGCCCTCGAACGTTGTTCGGGCGTTCAGACATATTCTGCACCTTTGACTTGTTCTGGGTAATGTAAATAACTAACTAAATTTACAGTTCAGTTAAATTTAATTGTAGTTATTAAGTCTATATTCACTTATTATTCTAAATGGCGTTGTCACACTATAAGGCATGCTTGTCTAAAGTGCGGCCCACGGGCCGCATGCGGCCCAAAAGCCTTTAAAATGTGGCCCAAACGCAAATTATGAAAATATTTAGCACATATTTATTTTTAAAAAATAAATGATTGCAATATTTTTCATATAAATCGATTCAAACTGAAATAAAAAATATTTAGGGAAACAAAAGGGGAACCCCCTGTGACTGAATTTAAAGACGAAGATTGGGTTTTAGATTTAGCTATTTTAGTAGACTTAACAGAACATTTTAATGGTTTAAATTTGAGACTTCAAGGGAAAAAATCAATTTATTAATATATGTTCCAGAATCCAGACAATAACAGCGTTTGAAAGAAAGTTGACATTTTGGCACAATCAAATAAAAGTAAAATATGACACATTTCAGTAGTACTTTGGCTGCACAGAAGCCTGTGAATTGCACAAAATATATGCTGCATTAATTTGTGATTTAATCCAAGAGTTTGAAAGTAGATTTCAAAATTTTCGAAAAAATGAAGATCATTTCAACATATTTTTACCCCATTTTCTCTAGAAGTAAATAAATTACCTTCAAATAGAATGCATTGAACTGCAAAGTGACATTCAAAGAAAAATTTGGGAATGTTTCTTTACTGGAGTTTTATAAAGATTACCTACCCCGCGATAAATATCCTAATTTTCACCATCATGCTTTATTAAAGTCTTCAGCTTTTTGGCATACCTTTATTTGTGAACAAACATCTTTAAAATGCATTAAGAATTACAACCTAGTCTATTGAACCCCATATCAATTTGCTTGTTCATCAAAAGCAAATTTATCCATCTCATTAATTTGAATTATTTCTATCTTTACGGAATCCAAACTAAATGAAACTTTTACAAATTTAAATTAAATATGTACCTATACATATCTAATTAAAATTATGGTAAAAAGAAATTAATTTATTTTAATAAAACTACATAGAGTAAATTTGTATTCCAATTTGTTGAAAAAATATTGTATGTGCGGCCCAGCAAATTTTTTTTCGTTGCAATGTGGCCCTCAAACGGTCATAGTTTAGACACCCATGCTATAAGGGATCAGATGTGCTCTTTTTCTGCTAAAAAAATGCTGAGCCCTTAAAACAGACAAGAGAACCATCAAAAAAATTTGCTAAGCACACGTTGTAATTGCGAAAGCAGCGGTTCTTAAACTTTCGATCGCCGCTGCCCCCTTTATGTAACAGCCAGACATCGCAGCCCCCCAAGATTTTAAACACCCAGATTTTTGTTTCGGGTGACTCGACCTTATTCCAAAGCCCCTCCTCATTTATGAGTTGAGTTTTAGATTATGTAAAAGTAGAATTTAAATTATGTGTCCACATTATGTTAAAATTTTACAATTACTCCAAGTAATAATAGGCCCCAGAAAAATTTGGAAAATAGTAGTGTTGTAGCTCATTTTGAGATATATTTGGTTACACCCAAAGAGAACAGCTCCTGTTAAAGATTTTTGAAGGAGAAAAATTATAAATTGAAGGCAAAATTTCTCCCAGAAAAAATTTATAAATTAGCCACTTTAACCTACTGTTTTATCTTATTTTGGAACTCTTTGGGGAACACTCAAAGTAACTTGAGTGTTCCCCAAGGTAACCCGGGGACCCCGAGAAGGGCGCTGCAGACCCCTGGGAGTCCGCGAACCACAGTTTAAGAACCTTTGCTCTTAAGGTTATGTGCTACAAATTTTAAGTAACAGAAGTATTTTTTTGTAGGTTCATATATGTGCAAAGCTGGTTGGGCTAATAATCAGAAACCATTGCTTGTTTTCAGAAGCATAGCTGCCAAACATCGAGGAAAGAAGGTAAAAAAATTAAAGCTTGATGATGAATTTGTGGCGAACTAGTCACCAGTATAAAGTCAAAACAATTCAAATGGGCTATAAATACCAACTGAAGCGATTATAACTCCGAAGTATACTTTTCAGTCGTATGACCTTCGGATTGGTATCGCCCGTGGCTCGCATATGCCACATTGGTGACCCGGTATACGAACACGTACCTTCCATCACCTTCACTACCTTCCCCCTTCGGTGTGGTTGAGCTTCTATAAACTGTGCCATGGCTCTCGGATCACAACACTCCACGACATGTGGAAGATCCTAACGCTGGCCACAACTCATTCACCAAGAGCCAGGTTGACGGACCAATCCAGCCATGCTGCCTTCTGGAGGGGGAGTACTGTGGCGAACTAGTCACCAGTATAAAGTCAAAACAATTCAAATGGGCTATAAATACCGACTGAAGCGATTATAACTCCGAAGTATACTTTTGAGTCGTATGACCTTCAGATCGGTATCGCCCGTGGCTCGCATATGCCACAAATTAATATATATATTTTGTTATGCTTTTAATTAGTTAAGTTATGTATTTGTTAGATTTATATGTTTAAGAACTAAGATTTAACTTTTTACATTACACTTTACTACTATTATGAATAAATCGTTCTTGTGTATTATGCCGTCGACTGTGCGGCTAAATCCGAAAACGTTTAAAATCCCATTGACTGTTATATAGCTGTACCGCTGAATTTAACGGCTGTTGAACTGTCAATGGTATAATACGTAAGTACCGAATAAACTAATGTTTATTTCATCCAATTTGTAGGATATATTGAGATATGTACTATTATACTAATTAAGAAAAACAATTTAATTTCAATATTATTCTCGAAATAGTAAATTAATAATTTATAACAATTAACAATTCTCACATTTTTTATTCTGATGCTTAATTACTTTTTATTTAATTTCAAAGTTCATATTTTAAAAACATCGTAGAAACAGCTGCTACTTCACAAATAATTGTGTAATGTCAGATGATACAAACAACCAATCAAGAATAGCATTTCAGGGATTCTCAATTTTTATGTGTCAAATCATGTCACAAACATTCTGAGAGCAACCCAAATTTAGCTATTTTTATTTTCAATTATCTAATTGAATAATTTTTTAAACTTTTAATGCTGATTTTTGAAATTAAAGCTATTTCTTTTACCAAAATGTTTTATATTTTTTAAAAATATGGGAATTGTCCATTCTAATGTCCTTGATAATTTTCTAAACTTTAACCCCCTCATTTTATTTTATTTGATTGTACTTTTTTAACTTACAGTTTCATTAAATATCCATTTTCACTGTGGTACATTTTCTTGGTTACATTCATTAAAAGTTATTCTTTTTTCATCATTAAATTCTTTAAATCATCATTAATCATTTGAAAACATATATTTCTAGGAAAGTGAAACAGAAGTTGGAAATGAGATAAAGAATATTGAAGCTGTCCGATGGTTATTGAAAACACAATTTGATAAAGATGTTGTAACTCAATTTGATGTTCAGGTTAATTATTTTTTTAAATTATAATTTATTTGACAAATGTTTCATATGTGTAGGCTTTAGTGTACTTGTGTTCAAGCAGTGGCTTATCTTCATTATGACAATACTAATGTAAAATTTTGTAACTAATTGTCTTGTTAGATCTCTCTAACTAAAGTCGAAATACCCGATTGATTACATGTTTATTTTTTCTTTTAATTAGGAAACTGTTTTTGATTACATATTTAACCATCTGGGAATTAACACCAATGGTTGTATCAATCATCCAATTGTGATATCTGAAGCTGTATGCAATCCTAACTATTCAAGACAGTGTTAGTATGCATATTTTATTTTATATATTACCATAATTTCATTTTCTAGCATTGAAAATTGATTGATAATTTTTTCAGAATTTAATCTTTGAGATCAATAAATTTGTATTTTGTCTGAAATAGAAAGTTTTAAAAATAAAATGAAATAATTTGATTACTCTTTAAAAGGATATTACAGTAACGGACCCTTTATCCAGGAACCCAAAATCCGGAAGGACCCGAAATCCGGCTCGCGTTTAGAATTTGGTTTTTATATTTTGAAGAATTTTTAGTGAGTAAATGCTGTTACGACCCATAATGGTTGCGCGCGCCTTTTGTGACATCGTCGCGGTGCGGAATGCGACGATTCGTCGCGGGCCGACGCGGCCGAATCGTATTGTCCCCGCGCTTAAACGGCCGTTCCAAAATCGGCTGTTGCCTCTCTATCGGTTCTAGCCGCGACGACCCAGGTGCTTTGCCGAAGTTTTTTTTGCTGGATCCGTTACGATTGGAACGGATTATGTCGTTTCAGCGGGTATTTTGGTTTTACAAAAGCAGCTGCGTCTTTAATGGCGTTTTTTCCGGAACGGACCCGAAATCCGGAAAATTCCGAAGTCCGGGATGATGTCGGCCCCGAGCTTGCCGGATAAAGGGTCCGTTACTATTTAATTTTTCTTTCAGAAAAAATTTATTCAATAGCAATGTTGATCAATTTAGCTTTTTATCTTTTGTTTTTAGTGATGTCTGAACTTCTGTTTGAATGCTACAATGTGCCTCAAGTTGCTTATGGCATTGACTCTCTTTTTAGTTTTTATCAACATAATTCTAAACCTAAAGGTATTAAGATTTTAAATTTTCTTTATACACTTATAATATTTATAGTATGCTTGTAAACTCTCTAAATGGAATAACTCAGAAATATATATTGCACTTGCTTAAGCTCTTGATATCAAAAGATAAACTCAACAAATATACTTTTAAGAGTTAAAACCTGGAAATTTTAATATAAATTTAAAACATTTGAATTGGAGTTTAAATAAGATCTTCCGTAATTCTATTTCTTACAAGTTTTATGGTAATCTTTTTGTTTGTGAAATATTTTTACCTTATTATTCTTATCAAATGCAAAATTTAAGACCTGCTTCATAGGATTATTAATCAAATTGTTCATTATCAAAGGTCTATTAAAATATTTACTTATTCCCTCAGATATGTGGTCAAAGATCATGGTTAACTTAGATTTTAGTTGAAATCTAGCAATGAATAGACTATGTTATTCACAGTCTATGTTATTTATCATTCAAATTATAGTCAATGTTATTCATGAATTGTAAACATGTTATTTTTATTATTTCTAGTTAAAAATATTCCATTTCAGTTCAGTTGGTTTGATAATTTGCACATTGTTTTCAACTTAAACCTGTATTTAAAGTGAATGATTCAAAAAATTTGCCATTATGTGTTGCACCCAAAATGAGAAATCATTAATGAATTTGTAATTAAGTACTTTTAACTGTTGGGAGAACACACAAATCCTCAAAATTTTGAAGGACTAAGTTTCTATTTTGAAAGATTAAGACTACACTGAGTCATGTTTCTTCTTATTTTAATCAAATTTAAACATTTTCCATCCAAATTGTTGTATTAAATTTTTTTTTCGTTCCCTTATCTTCACAAAATATTTTAATTGAGTTGCAAAACAATATAGCAATTACTCTTTTAAGTCATAATCCTTTTCAACTACCAGTTGTTTTAAGAATTAAATGGGATATCACTCCTGAGAAGTTTTGCTGTATTTGTTTTTCAGTTTAGACTTTTCCTTTACTTAAATAATGACTTTTTTAGGTACTTATGGGTTAGTCATATCATTAGGCCATAACACTTGCCATGTGTTGCCTGTAGTGCGATCAAGATTGGATATCCGTAATGCAAAGCGCATTAATGTAGGATCCTTGCATATGGTTAATTACTTGCATCGCATTCTCCATCTTAAATATCCTGCTCATGCTACTATGATTACCCCTAGCAAATCGGAGGTATTTTATTCTTATTAAACTGTCTTTAATCTTTAGTTGTAATTATTTTAAATTGTTAAATACTATTTAACTGTTTTTTACTTTATTTATTGGATATTAATTATTATGTCATAGTTTTTATTATTTAAAGATTATCATTTTTACAAGAAATTGTAGTTGTAAGTTTACCTTAAAAAATTGAGTATTCTTTGTAATTTTCTATTTATACCATAAATTTTTAAACACTATTAGCCATTTATTGGGATTTGAAATTAAAAAGAAATAATTATCTCTCCCTTAGGTGAGAAAACGTAAAATTGTCTGGGAATTAAAATTTTGTTGAGCATATTACATAGATTTATTACATTTGGGCATCAGTAAGCTTGAGGCTACTTTAGCACTTCTTTAATTTAATTGTTTTCTGTTATACCCTTGAGTGATATGACCTTTGTTTTAGATTTTAATGCATGAACACATGCACTTTAGCCAAAACTATATGGAAGATATCCGCTTATGGGAGAAGGATGAATACGTTAAAACTAATACCCATATTGTGCAGTTGCCATATGTACCAGTAAGTCAAAAATATGATTTTATTATTGCTTTAATTATTATAGATACTGGTGTAAATGTCCTTGGGAATTTCGTAGAATTTTTCTTTAAATGGAAAAAAATCATTCCATTTTTACGTTGTATTAAAATTTCAAAAATTTTAAAGGAAAAAATTTCATATTAATTTAATTGAAGTTACATAAAAATCTTAATTAAGTTTATTTAAATCATTGAAAAGTTTTCAAAACTGAAAATTTTTAGAGGCATTTTACAGTATTTGTTACATCTTCCAAGAATATGTTATTTGCTATCTTGCGTCTTATATTTCAAAATTTAAAAAATCTGCGCTGATATTAACATTGTTAATATGACATTAAAGTGGAAAAAACATTAAAAATCATAAAATTTTTATAATATTAAAAGACAACAATTCCCCTTAAATTTTTCATCATTTTATTTTATAGTTGCCTGGTTCATCTTCAAGTTCCAACAGTGGTAAAATGGAAAAATGCCACTCTTTATTAAAGAGAGTGCAGGCTATCAAACAGAAGCAAAGATCTGAAAAAGTAGTTGGATTCTCTAGACGTTTAGACTTTAATAATGCGTTCTTTTCAATTCAATATCAAAATGAACATTTTTTACTGACTTGATTTTTCTATGTATCTCTTTTACAGCTTTCATTTGATGAGGAACGTCTTCAAGAATACTTTTCAGTACAGGATCTTATTGAAGATGGAGACGAGGAAGCTATTTTGGCAAGTTTGAGATTATTTTGCACTTTATAAAACTCCACTTATACCTCCAACAGCCACTCTCCATATATCAGTTTTAAAAAATGTGTTTATCATGTTATGTCATGTTTTTTATCAATGCTGTCTTAAAATTTGTTTTATGTTCCCATAACCTTTTTTAGTTTTCATGAATCAAAGCAACATTTATATTTATGAAGTTTGCATTTAAACTTTGTTGTAGTGAAACACTCTAATGATCATAATTGTTTTAGGCTCTACAAGAACTTGGATATACTACAGCTACAGAATTACAGGCTGGGATAAAAAAATTAAATTGTGATATTCATAAACTTAAAATTGCAATTGCCAATCAAGCAGATGAACCCCAGGTAAATTCAGGCTTGCTTATTCTTTTCAAATAAATTAAAAACGTTTTTCTTACAGAGTAATTTTTTAAAATCATATTTATGTAAACTTTCCTGTTTAATTCTTAAAAAAGTTTTTTTATGTATTATTTTTTTACATTTCTATTTTATGTTAACTATTTAGTACGTACTTATGTAAAATACTTATTTATATTATAGGAATCTCCCTTTTCTAATTGGTGTGATGAGTTAAATCTTAAAAACTTCAGTGATACTGATTCATGGATTAATGCTGTAAAATTGAAAAGAAAGGTAAATTTTATATTTGTTTTCTACTTTTAATTCCTGACATTCCAACATGTTATGTTGATTCTTATAGAAAGGGTTTGATTGTCTATTAAACTTTTAACAGCTAGCTATTAATTTTTAGGAGATCTTTGATGCCCGTCAAAAACTTTCAGCTGATCGATTGAAAAGCTCTAATATTGGAGGTTTCAGCTTTACAACTGCTAATGATTTATTTGGAGGTAATTTATTTGATTTTTCTCCCCCAAGCACTTTTGTGTTAAATTGTATTAATCTCTTAATTCTCTATGATTTTAAGGTATTTTTGCTGATCCTGTAGAATCTAAAACATTTCAAGAATATGTAAGTTCCACTTCTCATTCATTTATGAAAACGGTCTAAGTCTGTTAATTTTTATGCTTTGAAGAATTACATAATTTAATATTTGGATCTTAGATTTGGAGTTTTGTCAAAGTGCACTAATAATTCTTTCATTTTTTGAAGTTAGTGTTTTTATTTAAGCATCTAATTAATCTCTAACACACAACTTTATTTACTGCAGTTTTTATACGTATAAAAATATGTATCACAATACTTAGGAACTAAGTAATGCCTTAAAGCTGACTGGTAATAACTGACATGACTGCTAGAAACTCAAAACACTTTTATCAATTTGATAAAACTTTGACTTACATATACTAAAATAACTGGCTGAAAGTAAATATCATCGATAAAACGATGAAGGCTTATGTGGCCGGTGTCTGTAATTAAAGATGAGTCTTCCAGGCTGTTTCCCCATCAGCCAGGAGAGGTTGAAACATAGTCTTTTTAACATCTCCTGGACCACAGCAAAACTGCCTTGATAACTCATCTTTAAATATCATTCTTTTTTCTGAAAATTTGATTATGTTATAGGCGATGTGATAAATCTAGGCATTAGGGGACATCCATAAATTACGTGAGGTGTTTTTTTCCAAAATCCGGACCCTCCTTCCCCCTTGGTGAGATATTGCTGGACCCCCCTCCCCCCGCGTGAGATTTACCTACAACCTTTAAAAATAACTAATTTCCTTCCTTCTCATATATTCCTTTCTCATACTTAAAAAAAAAGAAAATTGTATAATTTCTAACTTAAAAAGTTGACGTGAGATTTTAATCGACCCCCCCTCCCCCCTTGGTGAGATTTTTCCAAACCCCTCCCCCCTTTTTGACCTCACATAATTTATGGATGTCCTCTTATTAATAATGCCTGCATATTTCGGCCAGAGTGATAAATAATCATTGATAAATGCCATTGAATTTATCACATAGCCCACCTCAACTTCAGGCATCATCAATAATGCCTGGTTTATCAGTTAATCCGTAACGTAGATTACCCAGACTTTAAAACTCAATAAATAAAGCTGTTTAAATGGTAAGGAAAGTTATTTTATTGTAAAGAAAAATTTCTGCATGCAATTACATTTCATTAGATTATATAATATACTAATGTATAAAGAATAAAATATTTTTTCTCAGTTCAATATTTAAATTTGATAAATTAAATCTCCTAATGAATTCTCAATTTAATTTTCTTGTATCTTTATAAATTGTGTTATTTTGTTTAGAGTATGGAGTTGGATGAAAAAAAGGAACAAATTAAAATCCTGGATGATGTTTTATCAGAATATAACAGAGAGTTCTCAAAGTAACTACCTTTTTATTTAGATTTCAAGTGTAAAATATTTTCACCTTCAAAAATATTTTATTTAAATTATTTTATTTAGATCAGAAACAAATTTTTCTTTTAATTTGGCTGAGTATTATCAACTTCAAATTGGCTTGGAAAGAATCAGGTAAAATGTTTTGTTAAAAGATTTTTAGATGCATGTATTCAAACTTTAAAATTGACTTTATACAACTCTAACCTATTAAGCTTTTATATTGAGATTAGTAAAAAATTGTGTGATGAGAGTACTCTCAATAGCCAATTGATTAAACTGTCATGTTCTTTACAGAATTCCAGAAATAATATTTCAACCAACCATGATAGGCACTGAACAAGCTGGATTAGCTGAAACCATAGAAACTGTTCTTGCAAGATATCCTCCATTAGAACAGCAAAAACTAGCTGAGGTATTTAAAAACTGTAAAATATTTTGCTTCATAAAACCCCACTGTAAAAAATTTTTACTCTTTTTTAAAGGTGAACACAAAAAGATGGCTGTTTTGTCAAATATTTAAAATCAATGTATATTACATTTGTAATATTTTTTATACTCTTAACTCATTTCTGAGAAGAACTGATTTAGTTATTTATATTTGTGCAGCTGGTTTTTTAATGTTTAAAATTTTTTCTTTAGAACGTATTTATTTCTGGTGGTTGTGCTAAATTTCCTTACATTAAGGAAAGAATAGAAGCTGAGATGCTTGCAATACGACCCTTTCAATCGAAATTATGTGTGGAACTGGCAGGTGTGTATTTTACGATTTGTTACTAATATTGAAATCATTAGCTTTTAGGTATAGAAGTGAGACTGTATATCTTCTACATTAACTTAAATTTAAGTATGATACACAGAAGAAAACAATAAAACAACCTTTTTCTGTACCAGTAACCATATGGTCATTATAACAAATAACATTATACCTTTTATAAAACCAGTCTTTTTTACCAGTAATTGTAAGAATGTGGTCCCTATATTGTAAGGCTGTAAAAAAGAGGGTCTGGTGTATAAATTTGTTACCTTATAAAATAAAAGATTTTACATAATTTGATTTCAGATGATCCCTTGCTCAGTGCTTGGGAAGGAGCAAGAAAGTGGGCTTTAACCGATGACAATCTGAAGAAGTATTCTATGACTCGTCAAGAATATGAAGAAAAGGGTGGTGATTATCTCAAAGAACACATCTGTTCGAATCATTACATTTCTCAATCTGGTCCACTGCGAAAAGCCCTTGTAGCTCCTCCATCAGCATCTACGAAACAAGATTCAAAAGTATCTTAATTACCATTACATACATAGTTTTCATATCATTTGTAAATGTATCATTGAAAATTCAGAGCATCCATTTCATGTAAATATTTTAAATAAACTTCTATTTCTTTTCTTAGACTTTCCCTTCCTTAAAATTTATCATATTTTATTTATATTGAACAGGGTAATTTTAAAAAAAACTTCTAGCAAAAGCCAAATTCAATTAAACAGTTGTGTAAAACTTATGAACTTTATGAAATCAATGCTTATTTAAAATCAGTTTTGCCTTCATTCATGATAATTTAGTTGTTACCATAAGAAATTAGGGTTTTTTGTTTAATGGTAGAATTTTGACTTTTTTTTATTTTTAGTAAAAAAATTTTTTTCTTAAATCAAAAAAAGTTTTTTTTAGAGCTTTTGAGTGGTTGCAATTTTTCTTTACTTAGATAAACATCCTTATTTTTCAAAGAATTTCAGACATTTTTATTTTCTGAAAAATTTCATACTTTTTTATTTTATTAAAAGTTGTTCCACTGTTCTTTTTTTTGTGGAAAAAACCCTAAATTTTCCACTAATTGAAAATAAAAGAGATTGCTCTTTCTGGCCATTTTGACAAAGATTAATTTCCTTTTCTAAACCTTTATGATTCTTGCCAAAAGACTTTCTTGCACTTAATAGTTTGCAGTTATTTTATGGGTAAGATAGTTATTTAATAGATAGGGCTGTAGTATTTTAAATTATTGAATGAATTTATAGTTGTAACTACACTGCTCAAAACAATTAAAGGATATTGGTGGTTTTGGTACATATTTGCAAGCAAATGAAAATTTTGCAGTGGTCGAAGCATTTTTCACACACTCAGGGTCATTTAAAAGCTAAATCAATGCAGTTATTAAAAGAAAAGAAATTATTTTTACTCTTTTATCAAAATTGGAAAATGCACATTTTGTATGGTTAAGAAAAAAGTGAAGTATCCATCAATACTTAATTGAAAGTCCATTTCGATTGGGATATGATTTCTCCGCACTGATAACAACTTTGTGGACCAGTTTGCCACCGGGTTTGTTTGGTTATTAACCTTTTACAGGTCAATGTTCCCAATTGGGAACATCATGTTTGAAAATTTATAAAAAAATAACTAGTGTCGGTATACAATTGAAAATTTTATTATATAAAGTTGAAAGATGACTTGATTTTTTACAACTAAAATGAAGTTTCTATCTTTATTGTAAAAAATTACAAAAAAATCTTAAATTTGGCCATTTTTACGCTTTTTGATAGAGGCACACAAAAAAATTCATAAAAAATTGAAAAATCGTCCAAGGTTCCAAAAATTTGGAAGGGATATTGAAAAATAGTTGCCTTGAAAATATATCATTAGTATTAACACTAATTATCAAAAACTCACCTGTTGTAACTTGCTAAACTTGCATGTTCCCAATTGGGAACATTGACCTGTCGCCGCTACACGCGGGAGACCGAGTTTGTAGTATGGCGTTATATTATAGAACGGGGGGTATTTCTTTTCCGTAAAGAATAAAAAGGTTATATAATTGCTTAAAGGGGTGTCCCCTTTCAGAAAGGAAGTAGCTGGTTTGTATTTGCTTTTGGTTGAATATATTTTTCCCGTTTGAATCTACGATTTTGTTCAGAGAAATGATGAATGTGTATATAAACCTTGAATAAGTCAGCCTCCAAACTTAATAACTTATCGCAGATGATTTATTCTTGTAAAAAAGAAAAGTTAGTAGATTCACACGTCTAGTATTCTATTATTTCTTATACATAAGAAATAAATTTCGAGAATATTGGATCCGAAATGCTTTTTATGTCAGCAAATAAGAGTGTACAATGTTTCAGATTTTTTTAAGTAATGGCAGTAAAATTGTCTTATAAATTTATAAATAGTACTTTCAAAAACAATAATTTCATTTATCACTCAAATTTTTAATCATTATTTTTTTACTAATTATTAAAATCCATTTTAAGTCCTATCTATTAATGTACGATAACTTCAATATTTTACTTGTATATAATAAAATAGCTTGGTTTTTGATAGCTTAGGAAAATTAAAATTAATTAATCCCTCATATTTTAGATATCTCCAATTCTTTATTGTATTTTTAAGGCTAGTGTATAAAATTTACAAACATAATTATATAAAGTTTTGGTATTTTGCTTATGTGTAACGTGAAATTGTCATTAAATTGTTTTCAAATTTCTGAAATTTCTATAATATTACAGCTTAAACCAAAAGATAAACTACAATTAAGATTGATTTTGTTAGTTATACCACGAAATTTGGGTTTTATTTGATTTATTTATCATTTTAGTCTATGCTTGCTTCCCCGGTCGAAGTATAGTTGGAAGTGGCCAATGTTCCCAATTGGGAACATGGTGAAAATCACACTTAAAAATTTTTTACCGCCTTCATATTAATAATTTATCTTAATTGAAGCATTAGAAGGTAAATTATGCAGAAAAATAAATTAAAATATATCTGGATCTGAATTCGGCCTGTAAAAGGTTAATGAGGGGCTGGGGAATTTTCTCCAACTTCCCTTTCAGATAATTTTTCTACACTTGAACTGTTTGGGAGGTATCGGAAGGGCAGCAATTTATTTCCCTCTAGCATGTCCCCCAAGAGTTCTATTGGATTCATCTCGAGAGAGAGAACGTGCTGGTTGATCCCATTCTTGCTATTTCTTCATCCTAAAAGAAATCATTCTCAGTAAGGTAGCACAATGTTTTCTGCAATTATCACCCCTTAAAGTAAAGGTATCTCCTATTTCTCCTGAACAAGGGACAACCAGAGGTGTAAGGATATTGGATCTAATAACCCTGAACCGCCGGAAACGGTTCCTTAGGCTGTGGGGGGGGGTCTTTATTGCATAGATAGAGATGCTGCTCTTAACCGTCACTCCACCTCTTCAAATCTGATCAGGACTGGCGTCCTTCAAACTCCTGTGGAGTTAGGTCAGAAGGGTTTGCCCAAGGGTCACAGACTTCAAAGAGACTGCAGCAGGGTGGAGAAGTAACTCGACCCTGACCCACGGAGGGGAGTAAAGACTCAAGGGTCACTGAACACTTTTTTTCCTAAAGATTTTAGTTCCATGATCTCCATGAAAAACTACGTTTTTTATAAGGAGCGTGTGCAGTTTAGTTAGGTATAGTTTCTGAGGTTTAAAGATTTCGTTGAGTTAAAATAAACGAAGTGTCTAAATCCACGAAAGTTGACCCATGCTAAAGTATTAGCGAGAAAGTATTGGGGTGCTTTTCCGACCCCTCATTCCTATGTGATTCTGAGGCATCTAGGTGTGCCCTAACCCCCATCATAGAAGATCTGAAACACCCGAAGAAGGGGTCCGGGTCCACGACTCAGAGCGGTGAAAGAAATAGAACCAATAACCTCAAAATAACCTAACTAGACTTCATAGTTAGTATTCTAGCCGCTTGACCGCATGAATAATATAAGATTTGATTAAGCTACAGCACTGTCGGCAAAACAAGACACCTCTACTCGTCTCAACAACCACCGCCATATCTCAACCTAACGCGGAAACAAAATCAAACCATTGCTGAGCAAATTAAATCATTTTGGTCATTCCTGGCTCTCCTATCATCACTCACACATCATCGACTATGCTGAAGCTGGTGTCCCGATTTCTGGCATGGCTGCGGTCCCTCCTGCACCGCCAAAAGATGGAGCTGACGGTCCTGGGGCTGCAGAGGGCTGGGAAGAGCACCTTCGTGTGCGCCCTGGCGGGGGACGATTCGCTGGACACCTTCCCGACCGTGGGATTCTCCATGCGGGAGGTGAAGGTGGGCCGTGCCACCATCAAGGTATGGGACCTGGGAGGCGAGCGGAGGTTCAGGAACATGTGGGAGCGCTACTGCAGGGGAGTCGATGCGGTGCTTTTCATGGTGGACGCTGCTAACGAGGAAAAGTAAGTGAAGTTCTGTTTCATATAAGAGCGAATTCAAGGGAAGAAGGGGGAAGAGAGAATAAAGTAGATTCTGAAAGTATCCGAAAAATTTCAGTCATTAAAAAATGTAATTTTTCATCTTTTTATTTTTCTTTTCTTTTCTCTTCTTGGCTTCGGGACAGCTTTAGAAAGAAACCTCCAGTCGTCTTGTGTAACCACAGATCCCACAGAAACATGATTAAGTGTTGTCATCATGGAAATGTAATAGTAATATTAGATCCACAAATTATTTTAGGATCTATTAATATTTAGATATTTATGGTTGTCAGTCTTCATTTGAGCTGTTTGTAAACATGGCGGTTGGCGGTTGGAGGACTCTTTCTAAAGCCGTACCCCTGTACCGATAAAAAATTAGTTATTTAGGGTCAAATCCCTACAATTTTCTGAGGGAGGACCTCAGACCCTCCTTTCATCGTCCACTCTTGAAAGAAGTCTTCCACCCAGAATCCTTCCATCTCACAGTCGTGTAGAAATGGGGCGGTTCATCCCGGTGCTTCACTCATTGATCTTTGGAGGTGACAACCAAAAGATATCTCGAATTACCCCACATTAGTTTTTAATGGTCGAATCAAATTAAAACTTTAAATGGAATACAATGTACCTGAAGGTCTCAGTCAGTGTAGAAAAGAAATTAGTTTTAACTTTAATAATGATATCTTTATGAAACAGACAAATAATATTGGTTCGAAACGAAGAGTATGCGCTTTCAAAACAGTATTAAGGAAAAACTAGTTTGAAAACTTATAAGAAAAATGATATTTGAGTTAAATAATCTATGAATAGTTTTTTTTAGAAGTGATACTCCTTTTTTTTTCTCTCCTTAGATTGCTCGAGTCTGCCCACACTCTTCACCAGCTGATGAAACAACCTCAGCTAGACCGCGTGCCCTTGCTGGTCCTTGGGAACAAGACAGACCTTCCTGGCTCTGTGAACCAGGCTGAGTTCATCGAACGGATGAACCTCCGCGAGATCAACGGGAGAGAGGTTTGCAGCTACATGGTATCTTGCAAATACAACGAGAATCTGGAGTTAGTCTTCAAATGGCTGCTGAATCACACCAGGACTGAATGATTTCAAAGAAGAAGAAGCTTTGTTGACGCATCGCTCTTTCGGAGCTTTTAGTTAATAAGTTTTACAAGAAATTTTTAATGCGAGATTTTGATTGTTTTTTTATGAACTGTAAGGCTGCATATATTTCATACGCGTTACAAGATAAAGATTTTTACTCCTATGTAAAAGGTTTGGTGTTTTGATTTTACTTTACAGGTTTTCAAATTGTGTGTGAGGACTTCATAAAGCTGTAGCATCCCCAGAGATAAGCCTATAATATCTATGTTGATCAGGCCATTTTTTAAGGAAATTGCACTGTGATGGGGCAAAAGTCCATGATTTTTTTTGTTAATGCTCTATTGCTCTTTACACTAGCGGATCCAGGGGGGGCTAGGGGGCTCAAGCCCCCCCAAAATGCAAAGTTTTACTCTATATCATATGACATTTTATATACCAAAATGAGTTAAAACCCTGTTACTTTAAGGTCAAATTTTAAAAAAATTTCTGGGGGAGGACCCCCCAGACCCCCTTGTAACTCTGTTATTACAACTATATTTTACTAAGTTTGTGTCAAAACGCAAAAAATCTATATCCGAAATTCGGATGAGACGTACCAAAAAAAATTGAAAAAGCCCCCCTTTTAATGGTTTGAGTAGGATAATTCACTACCTTTTCCGTATTAACATTAACAAGAAGATTCAATTGGATTATGAAAATTCTTAACCCCCTCCAAAACTAAATCCTGGATCCGCCACTGGATCTTTAGATTGACGATGAGGTATCGAGAGAGTGATGCAGAGACCAGTGGCGGATCCAGGGAGGGGGCCATGGCCCCCCCCGAGAAAATTATTTCAAAAATATTTAAAACCCCTTTTTCAGAGCTAAAATTCAAAAAAAAATTTCATTGTAATTCATGGGATGTCTGACAAGAATGAAAACAACGCAAGGGGGGCCATGCTCACCCCGAGAAAAATTCTAAAATAGGTAAAACCCCCTTCTGTTTTGTCACCATATCTTCGGATGGGGGAGATGCTTGGGGCTTGGTGTGGATAGCTGAAAATGGAGTCCAATTTCGTTCAGGTGGAGTTTCAAATTGCCCCTTTCCTGTTTTCGCTTGCCACGTAAAAACGTAACTTGACCCGGGGACGACTTGGGGTGACATTTTCTACTTGAAAATGTGGGTCAGTTCATTATTTGTAATTTTTTTTCTCGAGAAGTTGGTATCTCAGTGCTGCGATTAGAAGAAAAAACTATTTTTTCAGTCCCAGGCTTCAGTAATGGTAATTTGTTTTCAGGGCCGTTCCGGGTGGGCGGGCTGGCCGTGCCAGCATGGAGGCGCCAAGCGCTCAGGGGGCGCCAAGAAAATTTTTATAACATTGTTTTAGTAATTAATCAGGGCGTTATCAAAGGCCCCCCCGAAATTTCAATGTCAATTTTTTACTGTTTTTACTTAAAAATTAGTCTTAAAATGCATAAAACCCCTACTTTTAAGGCTCAAAATTCAAAATTTTTCTTGGGGAGAACCCCCAACTATTATTACAGATTACAGTTGCTCCTTGAAAATTTTGGGACTTAAAAGAGGAGGGAAAGTGGGAACTCGGGGGAGAAAAAAAAAGGGAAAGGGAACTCCAAAACGAGGTAAAATCCTGCTTTTAGGGTCAAATTTCCAGAAATTTTCTGGGGGAGGACCCCCAGACCCGCCTTTGGAACTTGGAACTCTATCATTTACAACGTTTTTGTAAAAAGTTCGTCAAAATACAAAAATCCAACCAAAATGGAAATTAAATTCTTGAAAATGTATGTCCGAAATCCGGATTAGGTGTACCAAAACGAGTTGAAAATCTGCTGTTTAGACTTAAATTTCCAAAAATTTTCTGGGGGAGAACCCCCAGACTAAAGCCCTGGATGAAGACTAAAGCCCTATCCAGGGCTTTACCCCAGACCACCCCTTTGGGACATTAGAAGACGATTTTCATATTGAAAATTCTTCGCCCCCTCCAAAAAAACAAATACTGGATCCACTGCTGTCAGTTACCTTGGTCAACACCGAAATAGAACTAAATTTTTTGCCAAACCCCCCCCCCCGAAAAAAAAGTCTAGTTACGGCCCTGTAATTAATAGTTACACAAATTAACTATTGTATGCAATATTGAGTTGTAAATGACTTTAAAATTTATAAATCTTAAGTCTATGCTTTCGAATAACAAATTTGTTTCTTTCCTTCATTAATTTTCAAAAGCTTTTTGAAATTGTTTTTTCTTGTACGGGATAAATTGGATTTCATATTTTAACTGTTTTTCACTTCAAAAACATAATTCTTCTAATGATATAATTAAAAGTATTCATTTTGCAAAAAAATTAATGTTTTTATAGAGAAGTATCGTATTTTTCCAAATGGCCCCCCCGAAAATTTGGTCTGGAACCGCCCCTGCAAACACAAAGCTACCTTGGTGGCTGATTCGACCCCTTGACCACCCGCAGACGGTGACATAGTTATGGTAACGGGATACCCTGGGCTGACAGTCGTCTATAAGAATATTTATAGCCCCCCAGTATTGACGATGGTAGTTGAAAAAGTGCCTCCTTTTGTTTCACCCCCGGGGGGTTAGCTTCAAAAGCGGGCGCTTGTTTTCTCTTTGGTGGGCCCCTCGCAGGTCGAATTGGAGGAGAGGGAATAAGAAATTAACTGAATGATGACTACTATTGTAATGTTTGATGTTTACTTTTCAATGCCAATAAACTTCGTTTTCACTAAACGGTTGTTTTTTAAAACTATCACAATGCCTATCCTATATGCACAAACATGGTCATAGCAAAATATTTTCCCATGTCTAGATATTCTTTAATTTATTGTGAGGAACCTAGTCATCGGGCCTACACTTGTACTGAGTAAGGGCAAATTTAATCAGCTTTCATTTTGTATAGAGTGGTCATGTCCTTTATGTTTTACGACTTTTCTTCTCTTTTACTGTATTCCTACAAACCTGTAGCCTGCTGTTTTTTCAGTGTTCTTCCTTTTTTACACCAACATAGCCCTATCCGTTCCTTTTTGAGGGGACAAAAGCCTCTCGAAATTTCCTCTTAACCGTTATACCAACATGAACCTATGCCTCCCAAATGTTATAAGCTGTAATTTATATACGACAAGTATGCAAAATTCATAAATATGACCCTCATTTTTTAAATTCAATAAATATAGAACAAAAATTAATTAAATTGAAAATAATTAATAATTAAGAAATAGGTAATTAATAAATTTTATATGGTAAAAATGGAATACTTCAAACAAATAAATACTGTTTTCAATATTGGATATTAATTTATACCACTTTTCTTCTCTTTTACTGTACTCTCAAACCTCTAGGTCCCCTTTCTGGGAAAATCCCATTTTCCCAATTTTTGTTTTTTTTTCAGATAGCGTAAGAACTATTGATCTCGCAGACTTGGTTCAGGGCTTAAATTAAAGCTAAATAATTGTGTTATAAGGTTCTCTTAGAAGTGTAATATATCCAATAAATTGCTTTAAATACGACTTTTATTCAATTTTTCGAACTTTTTTAACAAATTGTCCATTTTTGAAGAGATGTAACTCGGGATCTATTGGACCTATAAACCTGGGAATGGTCTTAAATTGTTGGTAATTTTATCTACTTTAAAAAAGACAATTGAAACTTTTTCGTGGGGATGCATTTTCTAAGAGTAATAAGCCAAAAACTGAAAAACGAGAGGGGGACATGCTTCTCAAAGGGGGGGGACATGATTGCCAACGTCAAGAAGAACTCATTGAAAAAAATGTGATCAAAATATCTTGAATATTCGCGGAGATATTAGCATGTGAAAATAGCACTTTTTCGAGGGTCAAAAAGTAAAAAGTTCGCATATTTGCAAATTTTTTTTATTTTTTGATCAAATTTTGTGTTCTTTCAACTAAAAAAACACAAAACTACACAATAACACTGAAAAATTTGCAAATATGCGAACTTTTTACTTTTTGACCCTCGAAAAAGTGCTATTTTCACATGCTCATATCTCCGCGAATATTTAAGATATTTTGATCACATTTTTTTCAATGAGTTCTTCTTGACGTTGGCAACAATACTCTCACTGAGGTTTTTGCTCTATCTCCTTTAGTTTTTAAATTAATTTTTTTAACTTTTTAATTTCGCCACTAGGGGCGCTGTAAGTAATATCAATGGATTCTCCAGAGTCACTTACCTAGGGGTAGACCTTACTTCCATGACCCTAGGAGGCGCTGGTTCCGAATAAAAGCCGTGCAACGCAATTTTGAAACACCCTGTATATTTTCTCTCCATACATGAAAATTTTCTTCAACACTTCTTTCTTCTCCAAAAATTCTGTTATTCTGGTTGCACTTATGCTGCAACTCAAGTTTCAAAAGTTTAACACGTCAAGATTTTTTCAGTTTTTACTATTTACTATTATTGAATATTGTTTCATTGAAATAATTATCTTATCTAAGTGAAAAAAGAAGTTCTAAAAATAAATTCAAATTACAGTTTTTGTATGTCCTATAATTTTCATTAGAGAGTGATAATATAGGTAATTTTATTTGAACTCGCTGCTATCACTGTAATTACTAACATGCATATTAATTTATTTTTTCATCTGTCCCTCTGTGGAGACCATGTACAATTTTATTGTTACTCGGACGAGGAATTTGGGAACTTGTTTCTCTGTTTTTTAAAATAACGTTTTTTTGTTTGTATGTCCTTTATTAAGGGTATATAAGATTTTTCAAACCCCTCCCCTATTAACATTAAAAACATCTTTTTATAATTAAAAAAACTGGAAATTAATATCTTAAAAAGGCTGGGGAACATTTTACTCCTGCATGACCCCTTTCCTAGAAAATCCATCCGCCGAAAAAGGGAAAGGCTACGAACATTTATCTATCCCATTGATAGAGAATATTAATTTGGTAATTTAGTGGAAGTGTGCCGGTTTTCTGCTACTTCAGCATTAATATTTAACAAAGAGCGATCCTAACTGTAATACTTCGTCATTATAGGATGTTTTCCGTATATCCTCAATTCCGCTTTTAATGCATATCTCTTCATTACTCTTTTTCTCTTTAACCCAACCCCCTGTTTTTAATCCTTTTAAAATCCTGATCTTTTTTTAATACTCTGTTTTTAATCCGTTTAAAATCCCGATCTTTTCAAGTATTTCGTTTGCGGTCATTCCGTTGCGACTTTTGACATAAATTGCGGTCATAGTTGCGGTCGCCAAAATTTGGCGACCTCCCCGATTACGGAACAATCCCCGAAAGACCGGACTGGACCGAACACCGAAAGGTGGAAAATTATTAAAGACATTTTGTGTTGTTTTTAGGGCGCAAGTTCAGAGGGCGCAAGTTCAGAGTTGCGTATGCTTGGCGATTTTTGCCTGTTTAGCGGCACTTTTAGAAGCCAAATGACTCTTTTAACATGAGTTAGGGTTACCATATTAGTCATCTTTAACGCTAAAAACTTGGCGCATACGCAACTCTGAACTTACGCTGCGCCGTCGTTGGTGTTAAATTCAAAGGGAAATCTGAATTTGAGTAGTTTTAACAAAGTTAAACACAGAGCTTCGCTACACAGAAAGCTTCATGCTCAAAAGAAATAGCTTTTCTCTGTGACAAATAAAGCGATGTAAAGTTTTGAGTCTTGAATCTGGCTAAGCCATGTAGCGCCATCTTTTGACCAGTCTACGCAGTCGAATGATGCGATGCAGATGCGATGATTTCAGTTCAGAAACATAAATAAACAAATGTGCCCTCTTCCTGTTCCGTCAGTTTTTCAAA
The DNA here is from genome assembly GCA_024610705.1 of Tetragnatha versicolor. Lineage (NCBI taxonomy): Eukaryota > Metazoa > Arthropoda > Arachnida > Araneae > Tetragnathidae > Tetragnatha > Tetragnatha versicolor. The sequence goes on along the minus strand of JANDEH010000001.1, from coordinate 34,026,399 downwards.
AAACCCTACAAATTTAAAAAAGATATATTTTTTTATGATTTTCTAATGAATTCTATCAGTTTTCTCTTATGTATTTGGAAATAAATTGCAATGAATTGTATTTGACACTAAGTTTTTCCAGTTGGTCCTGTTTTCTTTTGTCTGACTTCTAAGTGTGTTACTCATTCACAAATAATTAAACTACAGCATCAGAATGGGACTAGGAATATTTAGTAGAGAAAATGCTAGAATAGAGGAGCTTGATTCTATGTCAACCAATGCTTATCGTTATCCACCAAGAAATGGTTTGTAGCAAATGTCTTTGGATTATTTTAGTTCAGTATCATAATTTGGTTAATTTAATTAAGTCTCTATTGTTGTTACAATATAATATATTATTAAATTTGGAAGAGGTATTATTATTGTATTTCCTATCCCACCCCGTTGCCGGGGTGAGTTGTGAAATTTTTTTAAAATTAATATTTATATGATTAATTATCAAATATGTGGTTATAAATCACAAAGACAGACGTCTTTTACACACTCTAAAGATTTATTGCAAAAAACAACAGTTATTTCATCTTATATTTACTTCGAAAAATCTAACTAAAAGTGAAAAATACAAAATAGTTAAAATTCCTCTTTAATAAAAAAAAATCAACTTCAAAAAATCAAATTTTCAACTTTATTACTATACAGTTCCAAAACAGAGGAATCTAAATAATTGTATGAAATTAAGTACAATAGCTTGTGTTTAGGTATTGAGGGAAATTGAGAATGTCCCATCCCACCCCAAGTCATGATGTCCCATTCCACCCCAATAGCAACAGTTTTAAAATATAGGTTCTTACAAAAGCAGGGTTGGCCGGTTTAAACCATTTGGTTTAAACCATGGTTTTTTACCATGTTTTTTTTTACGAAAAAACCACTTGGTTTTTTTAGAAATTATAAAATATTTTCAGGATTTTTTAAAGAAAGTGTTATTAAGTATAATCTTTTGCACAAAATTAAAAGGTCAGATTTATAAAAAAATTGACATTTTAAGGTGATAAAAAATCAGAAATCTTTTAATTTAATGGTTTTAATTATTGAATTCTCTTTAAACTTAACCGTAAATGCTTAAGTTAAACTTATTATATTTTGCAAGAGATAGTTCATTTATTAATTTCCTTTAAAATGAAGCATTATTTCAAAGAGTAACTAAACATACACAAAAGTTATCTGTTTTTCACTGATAAAATATGGCTTGGATTTTAATTAATTAATAAAACCAATTTGTCTTATTTGTCAGTCATAAAAACCAGTTGGTTTTTTTAGTAAATTAATAAAAACCGTTGATTTCTTTAATGATAAAAACTAAAAACCAGTTGGTTTGTTTATAAACAGATAAAAACCAGTTGGGTTTTTTTACTAAATTAATAAAAACCGTTAATTTCCTTAATCGGATTAATTATCTCAAACATTTATCCAATTTCAATTAACATTAGTTGCTTACATTTCCCTATTATTTATTAAAAAAGTTAAATTTTCTCTTTCTAAAGAAATTTCTTAAGTTCATAAATAATCCATATAATTAATTTGATTATTTTACCATTTAATAATTAATCAAATTAATTATCTTCATCAATTACCCAATTTCAATTAACATTAGTTGTTTACATTTCACTTTTACTTCTCATTTAAAAAATAAAATTTTCTCTTTCCAAAGAAATTTCTTAAGTTCATAAATTAATCCATATATAATTAAGATAAATAATTTGATTATTTCAACCATTTATCCAAGATAAATTAACACTGATTTTTATTCACTACAATAATATTAGATATTCAAATTGGAATATTTTAGAAACAAAAATTATTTTTAAAACAAATTAATTTAATTTTAATTAATTAATTGAATTATACAAATCATTTATCAATTATAAACAACCCCTGAAATAAATGTCTCATTTACAACTCAATTTCAAACATCAATGCTAAAATAACTTATTCTGATAAAAAAAATTCTAAAAAAACTGGGTTTAAACCAAAAAAACCTGGTTTAAACCAAAAAAAAACCAAATAAACCCGTTTTTTTTTGGTTTTTTTTAAAAAACCCGGTTTTTTGCCAACCCTGTACAAAAGAACTGTGGCTTTTAGTCTTAACTCAACTATTTAATCATAAAGGATATATTATTCAGTTTAGAAAACAAACCAAGAAAGCAACCAAGAATGAGATTTAAAATTCACTTTAAAAAGTTTAATACTAAGGTACTTTTGCTATAGTAAAACCATGTTTTCCTTCAGAAACTTGTAGGAGCTTGCATCTAAAATAGTAAACAGCAACAAGTATGAAGCTATGGTGGCTTTACCTGGGTGGAACACTCAAAAACTAATTTTGCTTTTATTTATAATCAGTACTTAAGGAGTAACTGGGTGCAAGCGTGAGATTTTATGCTGAATTGCCAAAACTAATCAAATATCAAAGTAGTATATCATTAAAATATCTAAATTAGCAGTGTTTCTTATGAATTTTGTAACATTTTTATGTGTTCTAAATAATAAATCATTGCCATACTCTGACTGGAAAGATTTGCACCCAGCTAATCCTGAAGTACCTTTGAATCTTTAAAAAGCTTTTAAAATACAATAAAATATTTTACAAAATCACTAAATTACGTTTTTTTAATGCCATATTTGTTAAAATTTGTTGAGTAACTTTTAAAAAATATTGGAATTATTAATTATTATAAATTTAATTTAATGACATAATAGAGTTATGGTGACAGTGGCGGCTCGTCCATAGGAGCACAGGAGCACGTGAACACCCAGTGAAAAATTAGAAATAAACCCAAATATAAAGATACACAAATATCAAAAGAAAACAATACATAAATCATTCTAAATTTCTTTTTCATACTCAGAATCAAGTTTCTACCCCCCCCCTTTCACCTGTCAGCAAAAAATTATTGCCGGAAACGCAAAGTTTCGTGTTTATCAAATAAAGAGAATACTACATTCTTATTTTTCTTTCCTTATATGCACGTGTGAGCGAAGAAACTGAACGAGTCGGAAGAAACCTCGACTTCTCGCCGGTGAACATTTGGGCTTACGGCAACACATTGGAGATCCCCGTGCTCACAGATTTAGTGTGCCGAGGCTTACGGTTTTGAGGTTGAGCTTGCTTTTTTGTGGTCTGGATTTTTTCCCGGATTGAAAAACGAGATATACCTTTTGAAAGTATCATTAAACATTTCACGTCAGCTAATTTGTAATAATTAATTCTTTTGTTATTGGTTAAGTGAAGTTGGAGTAAAATTACAGATCTTGAAAATTACACATCACCTGTATTTTTTACAATCAATTGTTCGATTAAGCATGTATAACAAGCTCAAGCACTATGAGTAGACAGACCCAGTGCTCTTGTCATGCTCCTAGTTAAAAACAATTATGATTAGGTATCATGCATGATTTTAAGGAAAGTGTCAAAAATTTGTTTGCTTCAAAAAAGGTTAGACGAGTGGACATCATGCATAAAAGTTGTTTTTGAGGTATTATGTTATTGGCTAGGGGTATATTATAAAAATTAAAGGCCTTCTTTATCATAAGTTTTGCTTATTTCCATTAAACGCATATTTAAAAAAAATGCATGCAGTGAAAAATTTTGGAAACTTAAAATAACTCCCCTGAAATAAATAAATTTGTTCGAACACAAGTTTTCTTTATGTATTCGTCCAACATCCCATCTCTTTCTTGCTCTTGTGTAAATTTTAATTCATATTACAAAGGGTGTGAACACCCTGTTAATAAACTCACGAGCCGCCACTGTATGGTGATATTTTGCAGTGTTTTTTAGAAGAAAAGGAACTTAGTTATGTTAAGTATTGTCAATTTGTTCCTGTGAATATTTCAGGGAACTACTTTGCTTCTCACTTCATCATGGGAGGAGAGAGATTTGAAACAACTCAGCCTGAAGCATATCTTTTTGGTGAAAATATGGACCTTAACTTTCTGGGAGGAAGACCAACTCCTGTAAGCAGTCTAATTTAGTGTTATTCTTGATTTTAGAGTATTATATAATACCCGTTTCTGTGTGCTCCTTAACCTAATGAGGAATGTTTGGGGATATTACTTATAGATATGCTATTCTGTAAAATTAAGTAAAAACACCTGGGATACTTTCACCCAGAGAAGAAGACGACAACTGTCGTAGGAGATTTATTAAAAGAGAGCGTCTATTGGTATGTCAATAGGACGTATTTCCTAATATGGGGATATCCGGTCACTCTGCAAACGTTCTGATAGGTCCATGCAATTTGTTTACCCTACAACATGTGACCCCTGACGTCAGATGAAAGTATCCCATTGTCATTTAGTTTTTCTATTGAAGTTTGAAAGTTTTGTTTCTCAATCATATTACCAGGTTCATACTTTTATTACATGAAATATAGGTTAAATCAGTTGTTTTATACCAGTGGGCAATAGATTTAATAATATCTATGCTTACAACACTATCTGTTGAATCAGTTGGTACACTCATATGTTTTTAGTTTCAGTGCAGTATGTGCTGTTAAATATTCCAGAGAAGTTCCACAAGAATAAAAATATAACACTCATCAGCTGTAATTTGAAGAAAAAAATAGTATCATAAGTTTAAAAAATTGTAAAAATGCTCAAGTGTTCATAATTAGTTATGTTGAACTATTTGCATTTACCAATATCAAGCAGTGCTTTTGAGTATGATGATATTAATGAGTTTTTTTTTAGTTTCCTTATCCTGCCCCTCCACAACCGAATGCTCCCACAAGAACCTTGCGTAGCTTAATCAACATAAGGAAAGAATCCTTGAGATTTATCAAGTAATTTGTTTTGTGATAAATTTTAAAGTGAATTTTATAACATTTACCTCTTTCAATACGACAAAAAAAATCAGTTTAGTGCATCTCATTCCCGGGAACAGTTATTTTTCCTCCAAGTGATTATTATGATGAAATAACTTTACTGTCTAATAACGTTACTGCCTAAGAGACACAAATGATCCCATAACAATGTTTTAACAACAACAACAATAATGTTACAAGCTTTATTGATGGGGCATCATATGTACCACCATATTAAAAGAGTTAAATTTAAAAGTAAAACTTTATATATTTTTTATTTTGTATCAGGGATGGATAGCTATACTCTGTGTAAATAAAATAGGCGGGTGGACGTCACAGCTTAAAAATCGTTGCCTTGGTAACTACGAAGAAAGTATAATCAAACACCTTTTATTTTTACACACCACTTAAGGCAGAGCACGAAATTTCCGCTCGCCAACTTGAAATTGGCGAGTAAATTTAGTCACTTAATTCGTTTGCTGGTAAGCAACTTTCTCTCAAAATTATAGATTAATTTATTTTCACCAAATACTTCTTTCTTAATGGTTTATGATCTTAAAGATCTGCTAGAACGATCTTTAGTGTGTTATAACGATCTTTAAGATCTGCTATATTATAATTAGTCTGAATAAAGTTTTATAAGTTTGATCAATTTTTTCAGCTCCCATTGAAAAAAGTTAGAATCAAAATATTTTTTTTAAACATTATTTCAACAACGAAAAAAGAGATGTACGCAAAGATTTATAAATCTAAAGATCACAAGAAATTATTGTTATGTTATACGTATTATTTTATGATCATCAATAATACCTCTTATTTCTCATTTTGATTCCTTCTGAAGCGTGTCGTGGGAAAAAATTAAGATGTGCCGAAACCATGGTAACGTAGTGGGGAAGGTGCAGATGGGTAGAAAAATCACGTGATATTTCAACTGCCGATTTAAATTACACAGACTATAATTCCTTCCAAAGTAGAAAAAACTATGGGAAAAAATGGTTGAAATAGGTTTCTTATAGAGGTCTCATAAATACAGTTTAAGATTTAATTATATTTTCAAGCTTAATAACTCATAATTACCCTTACTTACTATATTTAACTAATATCATCCCAATTTTATTTAATTGCTCTTGCTTTGCATGTGTTATCAAAGCTGTTATTAGTCTATCAAAAGAAACCATATTTTTAGGCCAAAACTCTGCATCTGGGATATTTATTAAAGAAATATTATAAAATTATTATCTTTTCAGTTTGCAATAATTAAAATTTTTAGAATTTGACTAAGTTATTATATTTGTTTTTACTGAACTCTTCAAAATTTTTATTTTTAGAGTAACAGATGCTGAAAGATCTGCTGAAAGCACAACTGTCAATACTTCTTACAATATAGAGTTTACTTTTGATTCAGATGTTAGGTGTGGCATCACTATTTATTACTTTTGTACTGAAGATGTAACTGCAAATGGTGTTGTGTAAGTTACTGTTTGGTTTTTCAAACCTTTTCTATTGTATTCCAGTGCTAAGAAATGCTATACCTATGTTAGTGCTGTCTCATTGTATGAACTTATTGCCAGGGGTGCCACTCTTCAGTACTGAGGACGGAATTCCGTCTTTTGAAGAATTCGGCAGACGGAATTCTGTCCGCCGAATTTCTGAAAAAAATTTTTTTTTGATTTTTCTAGAGGAATATTTTTTGGTTTGTTGTGTGACTGAAATAGGCTAATTGCATCCCGAACGCCGATGTCCGCTAATCTCCGGGCCTCTATCTCCTACCCTCTCCCTCTTCTAGGAAGGAAGAGGGAATTCCCCTATTCCTTCACAGAAGAGTTCCGTGAATCCCGGCGCCATAATTATCAATGGTGTTTAGTTAATCAAGGTGGTTACTTGCCAAGTATATATAGTAGAGTGGGTCGAAAAAACACTTTTTTCGAAATTCATTGGGCCTTTGGGGGGATTTTTGGCCAAATGTCTTCAATAATGGGCTATTCCATATGAACAGGGACATGATCAAGAAAAATGAAAAAAATAAATAATAAAAATTTCTAATTATTTTAGGGAATAATTATGTAGTATTGATCTAATTGTGTTTTGCACTGCTTAAATTTTGTGTAAAATTATTTTTATCGGAATGTCAGCATTTAAAGTCAATATTTAGAAATATTTGTTTTAAAGGTTAATTTGTTAATGAAAAATGTATAGTTTATTTAGAAAATTAAAAATAAATTAATTAGTTTTTATAACTTTTTTGTTAAATATACTCATAAACTTTATAGTAAAAATGAAACAAAGTGTTTGAATCAATTTAATTATATTTATATTCATGAATAACTGAACGCTTATACACATGTAGCGTGAGTTACGAACAGCTCTCTATATTTTATTTTATTTCTGATTTTCTGAAGTACTCCCAGTAAAACTGTTTGCTATTTTAGAATAAAGGAGGTATATTCAAACACCTGACAAGCATATAGAATTATTGAAACACTATTTAAGCAGAAAAACAAATTTGAATTTTATACTCATAAATCCATGTCTTTTTCTTGTAGCGTGAGTTACGACTCTATTTTAATTAATATTTAAAAAACTAAAATTCTTAAAAGATTCGCAATACTTATTTTTTATTATTAACATAAATTTTAATATGTATGATTTTTTTAGAAAGAAAATAATAGTTATTTCTATATTTAAAAATTATTTGAAATTGCAATTTTGAAAAAAATGTAGCGTGAGTTACGGTGGAATTGCCCTGATAAGTAAAAAAAATTTCAGATAGATGCGACTATTCTTTCACTTGCCGCTGAGCCCCTAAAGTTGAAAATTTTAGAAAAAAAACCTGACATTTTTAAATTTTCGCAAAAAGATTTTTTTGGGGGAAATATTCAAATTGTTAGCATGGATTTGAATCATAATGCAATCAATATAGCGTACGACCATTTCTTCAGTAACCGGCTGGCCCCTCAAAAATGAAAATTTGACAAAAAACACCCAATTTTTAAAGTTGGTCAGCGAATGCTGATTTCAGGAAAATGGAAGAAGTTCATTGTGTAAACAATTTTAGCGCAACACAATTCACAGTCCTTCTGTTTAGACTCACAAGATGGTCCGCCCCCTCGAACCACACCCCTTGCCTCGCCCAGGGAAACCATCCTCAAAACCGAAGTAGTTGTATTTTGTATTTACAAACCGTGCTTTGGAGTGAGATAGCCTTTTTGAAGAGCTCTAAGTGTTTCCTTGTTTCGGGACATTTTTGTGCATGCAACAGTTCGCATTTCATGCGAATTTAAATTATGGCTTCTAAGCGTGGGTCCATACAAAAAGTCATAACTTCATTTTTCTTGCTGTGCCGTCGCACCCTATAACTTGTAGATTACATAAATATATTCCTTTCTCTAGGAAAAATTGAATAATGGCTTTATGTATGGAGTCTCCCTTTCCTGACTTAGTAGTAACGTGACCGAGGTATTGGGATCCAGGCTCCTCCACTATAACAATATTATCTCCTTTTTTAACATCCCTTTTAAACGTGTCGTTTTTCTTCTCCAAAATTAGTGTTTGGTCTTGCCTTCCATTAAAATACAAGACTTTAATTTCTTTATCTTTAATATTAGCAACTGTTTGGTTAAGTAGAGAAGTTGACAATTTCCTCTTTTCTCTGCGAACCTTTGAGGTGTCTATTACATTTCCTCTCTTGTCTGTTGTTAATCTTGTCCGATATCCTCCATTAGGGACGAAGCCAAAAGCGCAGCATTTCTACTAGATCAGAGTTTCTTAAACTGTGGGTCGCGACCCACTGGTGGGTCGCCAGTCAGTTTTTGGTGGGTCGCGAGAGGATTTTTAATTTTTCTGAATATGAATTATCTTTTTATAATTTTTACAAGCGAGTTATTGACTTTTGAATCATCAAACCATTATTTCAACTTTTGAAATTTATCAAATTACCATATAGTAAAAAGAATAAAAATTTGAGGAAAAACTACACTACTTGGTGATGGTGTCGAACGGAAAAGGCAATTAATGTAAATACGTGCTATGTGTGTCACTTTAATGCGCCGATAATGCAAATCTAGTTGGTTATAAAAATAAGATTTTAGAAAAAATACAGAGTTTCTCCTCATCAACACGGGGGGAGCAATTCAATTTTTAAGAATTTTCTTAGGAACTGATGCAACTGCAATTTATCCCATATCGCTAAAAAAACAAGTTAGAACCCTATTTTTAAGGATCAAATTTCAAAATTTTCTCTGGGGGAGGACCTCCAGACCCTTTTTTTTATTGTGGGGATCATTGTTAGCCCACAATTAAACCATTTCATATGCTCAAATTCAAATATTTACTTTTTATTTTCTAAAAATTTAATTTCTCTTCTAATACGTGCATGTAATAATTTATTGTTGTAACAAAATAGTTGAGCACCCCCAGTCAGAGAAGTTAAAATTCTGTGGGGGGCATGATATAATTATCTCAGTTAAGTTTATTATAATTAAATGAAATCGGTGGGTCGCGTTAGATTTTGTTTCTCAAAAGTGGGTCGTGATGTTAAAAAGTTTGAGAACCCCTGTACTAGATGTATTAGTTCTATAAACTGCAGTTGAGAAGGTAGGTAGCTGTTGAACTAGCATTTGTTGAACTGGCTTAGCTATTTGTTTTGCACATTTAGGAGGGATATAGTCTTCATCTGATGTTGGAGACTCACTCTCTTTCATTGGACTTAAGTTTTCAGGACTACCATCATCTTCCGTCTTTTCACACAGATCTCGCTGAGCATCTCGTTGTAACTTTTTAAAACGTCAATTGGTTTCACGTTTATCTAAATTTCCAATCGTCATTTTTCTCTCTGTTCTTTGATCTAGCAGAAACGGAACTTCCTGCAGAGGTACCTTTTTTTGTTTTTCACATTTGCACATTTACATAAAGCTATGTCAAAGAGGGTTTTCATAGCAAAACTCTGAAAATTTTCTATTTTCTAACAGCACTTGAATTATTATTTTTCTGATATTTTTGAAGACTAGGGGGCTACCGCCCCCTGCTTGCTATCGCTCGCCAACCCCCGTTAACTGCTTACGCAGAAACTTTTGGACCGCTTCGCAATTCCACACAAAACCCAGCTCACTGCACTTACTCAATTTATAAAACATTCTTAAAACAGGGGTAGTACTTCTCCGGGGTATTCTTTCAAAAATGGTGGATATTTATTCAGTGGCAGAATTTTAACAGTTCTGTTATGGTAACATGAATTGGCGGATCGCCTTATAGTTCCAAGAAAATTAACAACAGGGCAATGTAAACATTCTTTTACCCATTCCCCAAGGTAATGTTTTTTTCACAGATCCATTAGGGAAGCACTGATATATCTCAGGAATAAATTTAACTTTCTTAAAATTTGTAATGATTGGCTGTGAAAAATGTAGTAATTATCGCAAACATCGCAAAAATTTAGAATTTTATCTTCATGAGAATAAACAAACGTCAAAGTTGTATCAGTTTCATAGCAATGACACGAATGTCTAGACCAGAGTTTCTCAAACTGTGGGTCGCGACCCACTGGTGGGTCGCTAGTCAGTTTTTGGTGGGTCGCGAGAAGAATTTTAATTTTTCTGAATATGAAGTATCTTTTTATAATTTTTACAAACGTGTTATTGACTTATGAATCATCAAACTATTATTTGAACTTTTGAAATTTATCAAATTAACATATAATAAAAAGAAGAAAATCTACACTATACTTGGTGTCGAATGGAAAAGGCAATTAATGTAAATACGTACTATATATGTGTCACTTTAATGTGCCGACAATGTAAATCTTGTAGGTTATTCAAAAAAGATTTTTTTAAAATATTCATTGTTTCTCCCCATTCACACCAGGGGGAGCAATACAAGTTTTAAGAATTTTCTTAGTAAAGGATGCAACTGCAAGTTATCCCATATTGCTAAAAAAACAAGTTAAAACCTATTTTTAAGGATCAAATTTAAAATTTTCTCTGGGGGAGGACCCCCAGACACCCCATTTAATTGTAGGGATCATTATTAGTCCACAATTAAACCATTTCATACGCTCAAATTCAAATGTTTACTTTAAAAAAGTTAATTTCTCTTCCAATAATTAATAATTAATGTAATAATTTATTGTTGTAACTAAATAGTTTTTGAACACCCCCCAATCAGAGATGTTAAAATTCTGTGAGGGGGCATGAGATAATTATCTCTGTTTAGTTAATTATAATTAACTTAAGTCGGTGGGTTGCGTTAGATTTTGTTTCTCAAAAGTGGGTCGCGATGTTAAAAAGTTTGAGAACCCCTGGTCTAGACTTCCAACATTTTCGATTTTTATCTCTATTTCTTAAACATTCACCCGTATGATCTAGTTGCTTGCGTTTTGGCATTATGAAATAAAGAGTTACATTTTATTACCTTAAAAAACATATCCGCAAAAGGATACAAAAATAATAATTATTGTAAAAAATAAATGCAAAAATTCTCAAAATTTCTGAAAGCGAGTTTATATTTTATTGTAAATATAGTAAAGATTAGGTTGCCACAACGACAAAGATAAATATAAAAATATTAATTTGTTATTTAAAAAGTAAAAGATAAATTAATTATGCATAAGTTTTAAATATAATTAAAATCGTTTGAACAACAAAAATATAAACATTGTTAAAAATAACCCAAAATAAATTTTTTAAATTCCTGTTATAAATAGAAAGATGATTATTTAATCTATTTGAATATTAAAAAACCGGTGAAATATGTTTTCAATTGTTTCAAAATTCATAGTTACTTGCTTTGTAACTGCGACTTTATCCGAAATCTAAAAAAATGGAAATATTTTAAAATTGAAAACTTTTTTTAAAAATCCAATACCCAACTCGGAAATCCGGAAAGAATCCGAACATTTTGATACCAGATATGTGTCATTTGGTCCGTAACCCACGCTTAGATGCCATAATTTAAAACTGCATTAAATGCGAACTGTTGCATGCACAAAAATGTCCCGGATCAAGGAAACACTTAGGGTACGGTCACCTTGAGCGCAGGATCAGGCGTATCTCCCCGATCTCTTTGTGTGGTTAGGTGAGGTCAATTAGCGAACAAAAGAGTGCTATAGATATTCACTGCCCTATAAGATCCTCCTGTTGATACGCCTGATCCTGCTCTCAGGGTGACCAGGGCCTTAGAGCTCTTCAAAAAGGATATCTCACTCTAAAGCACTGATAGTAAATACAACCACTTCGGTTATGGGGATGCTTTCCCTGGGCGAAGCAATGGGGGGCGGTTCGAGGGGGCGGGTCATCTTGTGAGTCTAAACCGATGGACTGTGAGTTGTGTCGAGGTAAAATTTTTTACACGATAAACTCTTTCCATTTTTCTTGAAATCAGCATTCGCCGACCAACTTTAAAAATTGGGTGTTTTTTGTCAAATTTTCAATTTTGAGGGGCCAGCCGGGTACTGAAAAAATGGTTGTATTGATCTCAAATTTTTTATACGCTATATTTATTCCATTATAATTCAAATCCATGCTAACAATTTGAATATTTCCCCAAAATATATTTTTTTGCAAAATTTTAAAAATGTCAGGTTTTTTTCTAAAAATTTGAACTTTGAGGGCTCAGCGGCAAGTGAAAGAAAAGTCGCATCGATCTGAAATTTTTTAACGAATTATCAAGGTTATTAAAGTTACTTTGAAATAGTATTTGAGTACAAATACAAGTATTTCAGAAAAAGTAACTAAGTATTAAGTACAAATACCCGAAAAAAGTAACTAAATAGAGTACAAATAGAGATATGAAAAGTATTTAAGACTACCTTCAGTTACTTTACCCGCAAAATTTAAATTTAAAAATAAAATTTAATAAAATAAATTAAAAATTTAAATAAAATTTAAACTAATACTTAATAAAATGAATTCATTTTAAAAATAATTTTCAAAATTAATTTTAATTAATAAAATTTATTTTAATTATTTTTTTAAAAATTGAAATATAATTTTAATAATAAAATAAAATTTTAATATTTGAATTAAAACTTAATTGATAAAACGATGTCTTCTCAACAGGAAGAAGGTGGAAGCAATCGATACTCCAAATTTTTGAATTTTCGACTACATAATAAGTTAATAATTTAAACCATAATAGTATTAAAATAAAAGGAAATTTAATTATTGATTGCTAACGTAAGTTTCTACAGTAAATTGGTAAAGTTTAAAAAAAAGAAGTTACATTTAACTCAAAAAAATTTAAGGTTACTTTTACTTTACTTTAAACACTTAAAAGTTTGTAAAGATAATGTGGTCTCCTCCTTACCTTTCTTTATTATCCAATTTTTAATAAAATAATTATTTTCATAAGCTAGTAAAAAAGTTTTTCATTTTCTTTCCCCACTCTTTCTTTGGAAATTTAATTTAATTTAAAAATTGAAGCATTTATATTATTAATACTTTTGTCTTAAATGCTTTAGCGATGTTTTAATTTCTTCGATTATCAAATTTTTGAAATTTATCTTTTAATTGATATTTTGCCTTTTTTTCAATTCAAATGGAATATTCATATTAAGCAAAAAATTATTTCGTTCATTTTTAAAAATTAAAAAATGTTAAATTTAAGTCAGTAACTCGTTTACTATTTTTAGTTTTTCCTTCAAGAAAGTGAGAAAGAAAGAATGTTATAATAAACTTTTAAGTGAATTTTTTATAGAATCTTGTAAGAATATACGACATAAAGGCTTGAATTAGAGTAAAAAGTTTTTAAAAAACGGCTTTTAACCCTTTTGGGCAGAAGTGGGAAAAGTTTTAAGCTACATATGTCATACAAATATCAAAACTTAAAAATCAATTGTAATTATCTAGATAAAAATATAAAGAAAATATAAATCATGAATTCCCTCAATACTTTTTTTAAAAAATTATTAAAAAACCCTACCTCTTTTTGGGACATTATACTTCTAACAAACAATGTTAATCCAGGAAGCAAGAACGGAATGGGACGATTCGGCGCGAGACAAAAAAATATTTGTCTATTTTTTTTAGAATGATTTTGAAAAGGTTATATTTAATTTCATTTTATTTCTCAAGCCGAATATCGTCCACATGCCAAAACGGCCGCGTCGAATAGTAGTTGACCGAGCAAGAGCGCAGCCTTTCGGAGAGCACAACAAAAAAGCGACTGAAAGATATCTCGTAAAATTTGATCTGCCGGTAAAAATATCCCCTCTCCCTTTGGTTCGTTTAAAAACAAGAAACTACGAGCAATTAATGGCCATAAAAGGGTGTCATATCGGCCTTTCGATCTCCAGCAATTCGACCTTGCGAGGTGGACCCCCAAAGAAGGACACTCGCCGGCTCCTGTTGACCCCCTAAGGGTGGGTGAAACAAAAAACAGCACTTTCTCCAACACAGGGGGGTAATAAATATTCTTATAAAGGATTGTCAGCGAGGGTATAGACGGAACTGGAAAAAGTGCCCGAACCTACAAACCTGGTTCGGGGGAAGCCCATGCCAGCTCCATAGGAGCAATACATAAGGTTTGGGGAAATTTGATTAGGTTCGGGGGAAGGTTACAACTTTTTCCAGGTCCGGGTATAGATAGAGTTACCAAACTTCTGTCTCACCGTCTGCGGGTGGCCGGTCGGGTGGTCGGCCACCGACGGGGACGCTTTTTCCCTTCGGGCGATGCGAAAGCAGGAAGAAGTGTTTTGTGTTTTGTTCCCATCTCCAATGTTTGGATTGCGTTTTTTTTATTCTGGGTTTAGAAAGTAACTGATGTACAGCATAGGTACTTAAGTAACAAGGATTTGAGTTACTTTTAAATTTTTGTAGTTAAATACCAGTTTGATACTGAAAAAGTAACGAATGTAACTAAATACTTTTAAAGTATTTAAAAAGTATTTCCGTTACTAAGTATTTAAATACTTAACAACCTTGATATTATTAAAGATTAAAAGAGAGAATAATTTGGTAGAGCGTATATGTACATACAATTTTTGAGAATTTTTTGAAATAACGCTAAACAGTGTAATTTTTTACAAAAAAGTTCAGTCTTGTAAATTTTGAAGAGTGGCACCCCTGCTTATTGCAAGAGAAACATTAATTAACAGGAAACATTAATGAACACAATGCTCATATTTTTTTATTTGAGCAAGTTTCAGCAATATGTGCTATATGAAATGATATTTTTGCAATGTGCACTTTAATTTTACATGCTTCTGTATGTATGGATTTTTTATTTTTAACTTTCTGTAAACTTGTAATTTGTTGTTGTGTTTGTTTGTAGTTTGTTTGTAGTTTGTTGTCTGTAGAATGGAGGTTAAAAAACATTATGCAATAATTAATGTGATGGGGAGACGCCAGCTCTTAATGAGAACTCCATAGGTAAAACAACAACATTTAATTCACAACAATTATAAGTTACACCAAAACTACAAGCTGGCGCTTCCACCTCTTGCTCTTTTCTCTCTCAATGTCAAACGAAAACAAAGTCTTTCCACCGTTCTTGCTCCTTTCTGGCGATTCAAGTCAGTTTAGTTATACGGTGCCTTCTCATTAATCCGCGGTCTGGCAGAGACACGAGCGGGAGTATTCTCAACTCTCACATTAATGAAATAAAATTTTTTTAAGATTCATAATTCAAAGTGTCATAATGAAGAATTACTGTTTAATCGTTTCAGTGAAAATGTTTGGCATTAACTATTCACAATGCAGCAGATTTTCATTTTAAGGAATATCATCGAACAGAGCATTGAATTTCAATCAACCCTGTACTTAAACTTCATTGATTTCTCCAAGGCGTTCGATTGCATCAAACGGGAATGTTTGTGGAGAATCCTCAAAGAATACGGAATACCTGAGAAAATAATTAATATAATCAAAGACTTGTATACAAACAGCCAGGGATATGTAATAGTGAATGGCACAACAACAGACAGTTTCAAAATAGAAACCGGTGTGAGACAGGGCTGCGTTCTGTCTGGTCTATTGTTTATCATTGTGATAGATTGGATCATGAAGAAATCCACGAGTAACAAACGAATGGGGATTCGTTGGAGTTTCACACACCTTTTGGAAGACCTTGATTACGCGGACGATATTGTTTTACTGTCGTCAAGATTTGAAGATATGAAACTAAAAACACAACTTATGACGGAAACTGCTGATATTGTAGGCCTGAAAATAAATACTAAGAAAACTAAAACAATGAAACTAAATAGTAACATTACAACCAGGGTTGGCCGGTTTAAACCATTTGGTTTAAACCATGGTTTTTTTACCAAAAAAACCACTTGGTTTTTTTTGGTTTTTTTAGAAATTATAAAATATTTTCAGGATTTTTTAAAGAAAGTGTTATTAAGTATAATCTTTTGCACAAAATTAAAAGGTCAGATTTATAAAAAAATTGACATTTTAAGGTGATTAAAAATCAGAAATCTTTTAATTTAATGGTTTTAATTGTTGAATTCTCTCTAATCTTAACCTTAAATGCTTAAGTTAAACTTATTATATGTTGCAAGAGATAGTTCATTTATTAATTTCCTTTAAAATGAAGCATTATTTCAAAGATTAACTAAAGATACACAAAAGTTATCTGTTTTTCACTGATAAAATATGGCTTGGATTTTAATTAATTGATAAAACCAATTTGTCTTATTTGTCAGTCATAAAAACCAGTTGGTTTTTTTACTAAATTAATAAAAACCGTTGATTTCTTTAATGATAAAAACTAAAAACCAGTTGGTTTGTTTATAAACAGATAAAAACCAGTTGGGTTTTTTTACTAAATTAATAAAAAACCGTTAATTTCCCTAATCGGATTAATTATCTCAATCATTTATTTAAGTTCATAAATTAATCCATATATAATTAAGATAAATAATTTGATTATTTCAGTCATTTATCCAAGATAAATTAACACTGATTTTTATTCACTACAATAATATTAGATATTCAAATTGGAATATTTTAAAAACAAAAATTATTTTTAAAACAAATTAATTTAATTTTAATTAATTAATTGAAATATACAAATCATTTATCAATTATAAACAACCCCTGAAATAAATGTCTCATTTACAACTCAATTTCAAACATCACTGCTAAAATAACTTATTCTGATAAAAAAAATTCTAAAAAAACTTGGTTTAAACCAAAAAAACCTGGTTTTTTTAAAAAAACCCGTTTTTTTGCCAACCCTGATTACAACTAAACTCAATGTGCAAGGCACAGATATTGAGGATACTGACACCTTTAGTTACCTTGGTGCAGGTCCCGGGTTCGATTCCCAATACCGCTGAAGACCCATCGAGTATATGCGGAGTACGTGCTCGTTAAATCTGTGGGTCCGAAAGTCCTGAGGTCGGTCATGGCGCAGTTTACCTTGGGTCCAGGTGTCTGGAGACTATTTCCCTCCCCTTCAGATGCATGGCAAAATTGTGGAGGTGGCGATAGATAGTGGCAGCATCTATCATCTCATGAGGCAGAAGTCGGACTCCTGCCATTTATGGGCCTCACTTCTCAGGAGCCGCACCCCCTTTGCCTTGAATCCTTGTGGAGCTTGGGTATTCCAAGTGGCACACGACAACAACAACAACTAGGGTGGTTACAAAAAATCAACTTTTGAAATCCTTAGGTCTCACCCCCCTAAATTGTGCCAATAGGCTAAAAAATGAGATTGGCCAAGTTTCAGCTCAATCCGATAATATTAACCCGTGCCTCATCGAGGTCAAAGTTCAGAAAAACAGCGATTTTTAACAAAAAATGGTAGTTTTCGCCCCATAAAACTAGAACCGTTTGTCCCAGAAACCCGGTTAGGGTGTCATTTAATAGGTAATTTTATTCACTTTTACTTTGTACAGTCAGATTTTATTTACTCAAACGGATAGGGCGCTATTTAGCATTTCCATAGTGAAGGTCCTCGAAAGCGAATTTCCTTGCAAGAACCCTAGAACATTACGAAGTCACAAAAAAACTATATTTCCGGTCTTTCCCTATTCATTTTGGCTCCAATAGATAGTATATGAGTTTTTAGACCCCCTAAGAGAATTCTAGGGTATAATTTCAACCCCCCTAGGTTTCGGAAAAAAGAGAAAATATATATATATTTTACAAATTTTTTTGACTGTTAATGTGTTAAAGTTGGTTCAAATACATTATTAAAAGTTTAATTAGGTAGAAGTTCAATAATAAAAGAGATTAATCTTTCGTTATAACCACTATAAGCCCGACTGTGAGAGGTTTTGCTAAAACCCATTAATACCCATTAAGGTGATAAAAATAGCTAAATTACAAATTTTTTCATAAAAACATCCAGAAAAATATCATTTGGTGTTGAAAATGATGTTTGAGATTATTTATATGTGTTATAAAATTTTAATAATAGCGCCCTCCTGGACTCTAATTTTTAAAAAAGCTTTGCTACCAAAGTTACTCGCTTCCAGCTAATTAAACTAAAAGTATGATCTTAGAAAAATGTTTAAATCAACTTATTTGTAATATGTATACTTCAGCTTTCATTTGCCTATCGTTCCCGAAAATTCACTTTTAAATGCATAACATAATTTAGTATATAAATTATCATCAAAAGTTTTCTTTCCCCACACACGTTTCACTTTCATCACACATGTTTTTAAAAAATTAATTTTCAAAAAAATAGTCTCAAAATTGTTTGATAATTATACTCTAAGATTTTTCTATAAACAAGCTTATCCATTTTTACTATTAGGACTATAACTTATGTTACTTACAGTAATCCAGCGGAAGCTTAAAAGAAATATCTACTGTTGTTCTCAACCATAGTATTTTTCAGAGAAATCTTGTTTCCAATTTATATCGAATATTTATCATGGGAAACAATGACTTTTCCTGAATATATGAAAATATTTTGAATATTTCCTATTTTACGCGCTATTTTTGTCTCCTTCAACACAGGTGTGAATATAATTGGCGACTAAAGAATAAAACATTAAGTAATTCGATTATAGATCAAACATATGTAATGAAACCTTTTCATACCTATTAAAAATTAATTTTCTTCGAATGGTAGGCAAATAAAACCCCTGAGGTATATTTATTAAAAATAAATAAATTTATACATTTTCTAATATAATATACTTTTAGGTTACTTAGCGTAAAACGAGCAACTTTGGTGGAAATAGGGTTTCTTAAAACTTAAAGTCGGTAAAGGTGCTATTATTATAATATCATAGATATAAATCGCTAAATGTCATCTCACTATAGGTTTTTGCTGGAAAAATTTGTATATTAGACCTTTTTATCACTTTAATGGATATAAATGCCTTTTTAAACGCTTTTATTCTACTTGCTTTTGGCGGCGTTTTACGGGTGGAATTTTAAAACTCGATTTTCGGGCACTTCCCGATATGTCAGGGCCCCGAAACTTTATACATCGGTGTAACCCTCATGACACTCCAATATCCAACCATTATCTAGTCAAACAACCAAAGGATTAAGTAAATTAACGAGTATTTTTAATTAACAGAAAAACCAGAATTTGAGACCTTTCCCAAGGGGCTATTCTCCCTAAACCGTGCACAATTGTTTATAAGCCATAACTTCATCATATTCAAAAGTCAAAACGAGAATTGCACAGTAATTACGATAATTATAGACGATTAATCACTTCTTTTCTTTCCGGATTCTTGTACATAATATTTCAGGCACTTCCAAACGATATAAAGTTCTGAAACTTTGCACCGTGGTGGAAACTCAATGACAATGCAATATTCAATCATCAACTAGTCAAAACCTCCGTAATTTAGATAATTAACGAGTGTTTTTAGTTATCCTTTTAATTCATATTTGAGACACTTCCGTGAAGCCAAGGGCTCCCAAAACCTGTAAGATAATAAACTAGGTATATAACTACAATATTTAATCTTCAAAATGTGATTTTTTACCTTCCAATTAACAATTAAGATAATTAGCGATTTAAGATAATAACCGCGAGAAAGAAATCGCCAGAAGAGCGAGAAATCGCCGAAAATAGGTGTCCCATCCCGAGGAATGGCGATAGAAGAAAAATATGTACTTTTATAATTTATTGACTACTGAAAAGACTGGATGGTACTGTTTGCTCTTTGATACACACACACTAATTCTGAGTTTTTTACGATTGTTTTTTTTATTTTATTGAATGCTTTCTTTTTATTGTGAATCTTTTTGATATCGATGGATTTCATCGGCGATTGAGCGGAAGCGAGGTATATTCTTTGTGCGAGGTATTTTTCCCGCTCAGCTCTGTTATTATAACGTACCCAGCAAAATTAAATAGATTTTAATTAACTTTGGAGTTGATTGTCCTGCTGAGTCGTCAGAGGATTGTTCTACTTTGTCAGATATGTGAAAAATTTTTGTTTTCATGAAACTAAAATTCCATCCTAACATAACATTAAATATGGTTGAAATAAATACATTTTTTCTTGTGAGTTTTTGTTAAAAAATACCATGACTAAAAAGTAGAAAATAAAATAAGTAAAAAAAAGATTTTTTAAAAAACGCTTTTATTGAAGTGTTCTAAAAGGTCAAAAATAATTTTTTCGGTTTGACAAATAATTTATTGGGAAGTAGAAAATTACTTTTTGGTAAGTAAAAAAAACTGATTTTCTAATCACTAAAAATAAAAGCGTGGGCGCTAGTAATTCTTAATTCACTATTTATTCTAACTTCTTTATACTATGTTCTATGAGGTTAAATTTACAAATTTCTCATTCATGAGTTTTGAGTGGGATGGATTCACTTTAAATTCTCTATTAGGTATTTTTATTTATATAAAGTTATACATAAATGCCGACGTAATGGCCTAGTGGTAAGAGCATCTAACTGCAAAGCCGTACGTCTGGGGTTCGAATCCCCGTTCGTCAGGGATGTTACTGTTACTGTCCTGTAAAAAAATTTAAATTTAAAAAATTACTAGCGCCCACGCTTTTATTTTTAGTGATTAGAAAATCAGTTTTTTTTACTTACCAAAAAGTTATTTTCTACTTCCCAATAAATTATTTGTCAAACCGAAAAAATTATTTTTGACCTTTTAGAACACTTCAATAAAAGCGTTTTTTAAAAAATCTTTTTTTTACTTATTTTATTTAGCAAAACCTCTCACAGTCGCGCTTCTTTTGCTTAGATTATAGGGGTTATAACGAAAGGTTAATCCCTTTTATTATTGGACTTCTACCTAATTAAACTTTTAATAATGTATTTGAACCAACTTTAACACATTAACAGTCAAAAAAATGTATATTTTTTCTCTTTTTTCCGAAACCTAGGGGGGTTGAAATTATACCCTAGAATTCTCTTAGGGGGTCTAAAAACTCATATACTATCTATTGGAGCCAAAATGAATAGGGAAAGACCGGAAATATAGTTTTTTGTGACTTCGTAATGTTCTAGGGTTCTTGCAAGGAAATTCGCTTTCGAGGACCTTCACTATGAAAATGCTAAATAGCGCCCTATCCGTTTGAGTAAATAAAATCTGACTATATCAAAGTAAAAGTGTATAAAATTACCTATGAAATGACACCCTAACAGGGTTTCTGGGACAAACGGTTCTAGTTTTATGGGGCGAAAACTACCATTTTTTGTTAAAAATCGCTGTTTTTCTGAACTTTGACCTCGATGAGGCACAGGTTAATATTATCAGATTGAGCTGAAACTTGGCCAATCTCATTTTTTAGCCTATTGGCACATTTTAGGGGGGTGAGACCTGAAGAAAGTCGGAAAAATTTTTTCCCCACGTTACTTGTGACCACCCTAGTCTACCACTGGTGGAACTGACGAGGATGTCTCATCTAGATTGAGCAAAGCTCTCAGTGTTTTTAGAACGTTGAACAAGATTTGGAGCTCTTCATCCCTATCAACCAGGCTGAAATTACTTATTTTTAATTCATTAGTTAAATCTGTTTTACTTTATGGGTGCGAAACATGGAAACTTACTAAATCACAAGAAAATACCCTAAATTCCTTTCAAACGAAAGCTCTTCGCAGGATCTTTGGGATCTTTTGGCCATGCGTCATTTCAAATGAGCAACTGCTCCACAAGGCAAAAACTAGACCCATCGTAGAAGAAATTAAGCATCGCAGATGGACCTGGATAGGCCACATACTCAGAATGCCCGCCTCTGAACTTCCTCGCGTGGCCCTCACTTGGACACCTGAGGGACGTAGGAAGCGAGGAAGACCCAAATTGACCTGGCGAAGAATGGTGGAGAGCGAACGAAATGCCTTTGGATGGTCTAGCTGGGGCTTGGCTAGGGAGGCTGCTTTGGACCGCAGGCGATGGAGATCTAGACTTAAGGCCTTATACGCCAGCTTGGCGTGAGAGAATTGTGATGATGATTCACAAATTTATAAATCATTGGGACTTGATTGTTATTTATAATCAGTAAAATCTAAACTACATATAAAAATTGCAATAAAATAAAGCATCTTTAAAGGAACCCCTATAAAGTGAAAATTAGCAATTAGCCTTAGAGCTAAAAGGACTATCTGCTTTTTTTATATTTTATTTATTTAGACTTCTGTAACTTCTTAAGAGAGTGATGATTATATATAAGTTTTTGAGTTAAGTGATTTTAGTCACTTTTTGTGAAGATTTGCTCAGGGCGTTCCCCTCTACACTGCATATCAAGCTGGGTTGTCTGAGCAGAAAAACATTTGGGGAAGTCGATGAAGATGAGAAGCGCTTCAGTTCTTATGAGCTATGTTCAAAATTCCAATTCTAAACTCAAAATCAATGAACTTTCCTGCTGTTCACCAAACTTCATTTTTAAAAATGTCTTTAGAGTTAAGGGGATTTAAGATGAGACTTGAATATTTTTGAGAAATTGAGGTGTACTGTGTAAAATAATCGATGAAAGGTAGAATATTCTTTAATCTACGTAAAAGTTTTATTTAAATGCATGTATTTGTTCCTGAATAACTTAGTTGAAATATTTAGGTATACTCCTCGAGACCCTTCCATGAACTCTGAAACATATCACTACAAAAAAGGAGCCAATCAGCTCTTCAGTCAAGTATCTCATATATTTGATCCCAGTAAATATTCTGAAGACATGGTATGAAAATTGTTTATCCATTTTACTTTTTTATTGTTTAACCTTGATTAGAAAAAAGTTTTAAGTGAAAAGAGAAGCTTTCCAATCTTTTACAGACGTATTTGAAATAAAATGTATTTAAAAGTAATTTTTTAACATTCAAAATTCAATTCACGCATAACATTCACACAGAGAATTCAGTAGTTAGCATTAGCTGAGAGATTGTAAATTGTAGGCATACTTTTTTAATGTTAACTTTTGTCTTTGAATTTTATTTTAGTTAAATTATAAATTTGAAGATGAAATTATTCCTGTACTAATTCAGTGTGTAGCAGAGGAAGGAGAAGGTAATTCATTTCTTTCATTAGAACTGTATAGAATGGTCCAAGTGATCTTGTCTTTTAGTTTGTCAAACTGTATATTTTAATGAAGTGAATTTTGGATTTTCCTAGTCTGTATGCCTTTCCTTATGTGTATGCTGACTATTTGTTAGTCCCAATACAATAGGGTGCCCAACCTTTTTTGGAGGAGGGCCACTCAGGGTATTTGATGAGGTGTGGAGGGCCAGAAAGTAAATTACAGTTGAAAAGCAAAAGCGCTAACTGATGCTTAATAACAACAATACATTTTATAACTTTTCATTTACAGTATTTTTGAAACTTGGCATTTTTAACGAATTTTGTTCAGCAAAAAACCCCCCGGAAAACAAAGTAATCACTAGCGGATCCAGGGGGAGGCTAAGGGGCTGAAGCCCCCCAAGTGAAAAGTTTTACTCTATATTAATATGATATTTTATGCACCAAAATGAGCTAAACCCTGTTATTTTAAGTTCAAATTTAAAAAAAAAATTATGGGGAAGGACCTCCAGACCCCCTTGGCACTTGTAACTTTGTTGTTACAACTATTTTTTACTAAGTTTGTCAAAACGCAAAAAATCTATACACAAAATTCGGATGAAGCGTACCAAAACAAGTTGAAAAAGTGGGGTTTTTGACTTAAATTTCCAAAAATTTTATGGAGGAGATCCCCCTGACCCCCCTTTTGGTAGTTGGAGCTGGATAATTCACTATCTTTTTTGTAATAACATTAACAAGAAGATCCAATTGGGTTATGAAAATTCTTAGCCCCCCAAAACCAAATCCTGGATCCGCCACTGAAAGTAATGAAAGGTGTTGCTCTAATTTCGTTCGCGGGTCGGATTCAGAGGGCTCGGGGGCCGGATCTGGCCCGCGGGCCGGAGGTTGGGCAGCCCTACAATACAAAATACGTAGTTTTGATAATTAATAATTTCCTTCATTTTTCTCCTATGAAAAAAGACATGCTTAGGTAAAAAATATTTTGTGTGAAAAATAACACAGGTCTGCAAAAAAAAACTTTTTTCGAGCTGTTTTGGATATTTCACCTAAACTTTGTTATTTTTGGTGCGCTGAATCCAAAAATGACCTCCATTTTTTCCTGGGACGTCACGTTTTTTGACAATTCAGATTTTTAGGTTTTATTGGGAAATGCCTTAAAATTTTGTTAAATTAACTTTTAATACTAAATTTTTTATTCAAATTTTTTTCACCAAATCTTTTTTATGTTTTTTGATGTGCTGAATCTAAAACTGACCTCCGTTTTGTCATAGGACTTCACCTTTTTTCACAATTTGAGTAAATATGTCAATTTTTTAAGAAAATAAAAGTAAATATTTAAAAAAATTATTTTTCGACTCAAACTTTATTTGAAAAGAATTTTTTATGATTTTTGGTGAGCTGAATCCAAAAAATACCTCTTTTGATTTTTAAGACACCACATTTTGTAACAAATTGAGCAAATATAGCAACATTTCACATAAAATGTAAGTATACTTAAGAAGTAGATTTTTTAATGAAAATTTATTTTTAAGGTTGTTACTTCCAAGGTTTTTTTGTGCCCCGAGTTCAAAAATGGTCTCTGTTTTGCCATAGAATGTCATGTTTCCTGACAATTTAGGTAAAAATGTAAAATAAGTCATTATTTCAATTTTCATGAAAATAGGTTCATAAAATAAAATTATTGTTACATATTCTTCATGAAAATCATTATATAACTAAAATAAACTTATTTACACAATCTAAAGCCAATTTTTCCTCCTCATGAAACTCCCCTTGGTACCTTTACCCTTGTGAGTAGCAAAAAGAACGTTTCTTTGAACTATACAACAAAAATCCTTCGTTATTCCCCGATTAAATCTTCCCTAATATTTTCTTTCCATCTCTATAATGTCCTGATGAGATAGTTAACTATATGCACCATTCACAGCTCCTAATTTTTAAAACTAAAGGAGCTAGAAATGCACAAAAACTATGAAAAATGGGCAAATTCGAATATAATTTTGCAATTTGTGAAAAATCCTGACGTATAGGATTTTTTTCAATATTTTTTTCGTAATCAGCACATCAAAATACATAGGAAATCGCTAAAATTATTCAAACAGCTTTTTCATTGCAGACCTGTGTAATTAATCTTTCACTATTTTTATGTGAAAGATAAATTACACTGTTCAACAAATTTGACCTTCAAAATTTTTTCCTTCATGAAAATAGTCATTACTTATAGATTTTGGGTTGCTGAATACGAAAATCACCATTAAAATTCTCAATTGACTCAGGATTTTGGGGGAACAGCCCCTCCCCCTTTTTACGTTTTTCGACGGCTTTATAACTTTAAACTCGATTTTCAGGGTCAAAAATCATTGTTTTAGGCTTCAAATTGCCCCCCAGGTAACAAGAAATGTTCAAATTAATAAAATATGATAAATTTATAACAAATGGATAGGTTTAAGGGGTAATTACCCCCCCAAAAAATACAAAAAAATTGATAAAAATTATAGAGGTTTCTATACACTATTTTTTCCTCTTATTTTTTACGCAATTCCCGTTTGAAGGGTCCTAACCCTTCCCCAAGGACCCAAATTTGATGACAATATGCAGCAATAATTTTTACTAAAAGCGGCTGAGATGTTAGCCTCCCAGAAGCCCCCACGGAAGAGTTCAGAAGACTTCCAGAATCGCGAAGGCGCTCGCGAGCTCAGGAATTAATATTGATGATTTTGAAAAGATTACAAATGACGTTTTTCTTATATTTGGGGTCTATCCTAAGTGGAAACTCTTCAGTTCTTTAAAAACTAACCGGTTTTAGGGAGTGAGGATTCCATGTTTCAATATGTTAATATATGCATGGCTGTGGATAACAATTAGGGGGCATCCCCTAAAAAACTGAGGAGGATGGAGGAAAATGGGTGTCATATTTGAATTCAGCAGATCATTTTACACAAGAATCAGCTAAAATTCAGTTAGTGGCTTCAATTTTTTTGTACAGCACAGTTTAACTCTTAAGTGTGGCATTGAACCCTTCCGTGGGTGCTTTGGGGGCGCTCTCACCTCAACCGCTTTTAGTAAAAATCATTGCTGCATATTGCCATCAAATTTGGGTCCTTGGGGAAGGGTTAGGACCCTTCAAACGTGAATTGTGTAAAAAAAAAGAGGAAAAAATAGCGTATAAAAACGTCTATAATTTTTAGCTAATTTTTTTGCATTTTTAGGGGGGTAATTACCCCTTAAACCTATCCATTTGTTATAAATTTATCATACAGTCAAGTCCGCTTAATGTGATCGCAATTGTCCGAGACTAAACTGATAACATTATTCGATCGATAACAATAAGCGATCTCATATCAAAAAACAGCAAACAGTGTTACTAGATTGTTTTCTTTAAAATCAAAATCATGTAATCGTAATAAATGTATTTAGAACTCTATTTTTAAACTAGGAAAAATTTTAAGGGCATAATATAAGAGTAAGTTAATAAAATTAAAATAATCTCTTACTGTGTATTTTTATAGAAAGATCTCTCTTTTTTCCGCTCCATTATATCCTTCCACTCCAATAAACCACTTATTTATTACATAATCTAAATTTCATTGAACAAGGGAAAATTAAAATCTCTTTTCAGAAACATCTGCAAAGCGTGGATCTTGGTGTATCTTTAACCAATCACAAGTATGGATTCGGACCCCCCCCATAACCGTTTTTTTTTTATATATATATACGGAATGTTTTATTTTCTTATCCATACTGAATTTTGGAAAAAAGAAGCGCCAGATGTTCTCACGGAGAAGATTTTTACTTGTAAAAATTGACCTTCAAAATGAAACTCGAACCCAAAAGCAGTCGTTTTAAAGGGGATATGGACAAATTTTGATAATATTAAGCGGATTGATTATTCATAGTTGATCACATTAAACGATGTATTTTACATTAAATTAAATAGGAATGATCGGGACCTGTCGATTCCGAGGACATTATCCGATTGATAACATTAACCGTGATCACATTAAGCGGAATCGACTGTATTTTATTAATATGAACATTTCTTGTCCCCTGGGGGGCAATTTGAAGACTAAAGCAATGCTTTTTGACCCTGAAAATAGAGTTTGAAGTTATAAAGTCATCGAAAAACGTAAAAAGGGGGAGGGGCTGTTCCCCGAAAATCCTGAGTCAATTGAGATTTTTAATGGTGATTTTCGTATTCAGCGACCCAAAATCTATAAGAAATGACTGTTTTCATCAAGGAAATTTTTTCATTGTTGAACAGTGTTATTTTAGTGTACCTAAATTTATTTCCAGAGATAATGGTAATAAGTTTTAAGTTGTGCAATAAAAATGAATTTTTGTTCCTTTCAGAACCAAGACAGTCACATATGGTCATAGCAGTGGTGGAAAAAAATCCTGATGAAACATATACTTTAAAACCATTGAAGCAAAAGCTCTTTGTTGATGGCCTTGGTTATCTTTTTCAAGAAATTTATGGCATAGAAAATAAATCCAATTATCAGTCAAAGGTAATATTTTAATTTCTTATTATTAATTCCGTCGCTTCTAACATTAGTAATATTCCTGTAAACTTACAAAACACCATTGATTAATATTTCTTGTTGTTTAGTGGAATAAAAATTTATAGTTAGGGAATAATAAATCATGTGCAGCTTACTTTTTATAGTTAAATCTATGTTTAGGTTATTGCATCCTCTTAATTAAAGTCTTTTGGTTGTAGGATGTGACAGATGAAGATGTGGAAGATAGTGGTTCTGAGTGTGTAATCTGCATGAGTGATGCAAGAGATACATTGATTTTGCCCTGCAAGCACCTGTGCTTGTGTTTTCACTGCTCAGACTCTCTACGATACCAGTCTAACAACTGTCCGATTTGTCGAGCTCCGTTTCGAGCTTTGCTGCAGATCAGAGCTGTGCGGAAGACAAATGCTGCTTTGCCACAGATTGGTCACAATGCTGAAAATCAGGTAAAGCAGCGAAACATTATTATATAGTTCACTCGTGCTGGTTTTTTCATGTTATACTTGAATTGTATTTGTAAGTGATTTTATGGGTGTAATCCATGGGAATTGAATCGTTTATTTCAGAAAAAAGTTAAACGCTGTGTTAATCCAAAATAAACGATTCAATTGAGAAAGATCAATAACTTGACAGGGTTCGTACGGGTCATGGAAATCCTGGAAAGTCATGGAATTTAGTTTTTCATTTTCCAGGCCTGGAAAAGTCATGGAATTTGAAAATTTTCATGAAAGTCATGGAAAAATCATGAAAAATCTATAAAAGGCATAGTCACACTTGGCACAACGGCTGAAATTTGCTTCAGAAGCGTTCGTTGTTGTTGATTATCCTCAGAATATCTGACATTAGTCAGATCAACTCCATCAAGTTGTTAACCGCCAAAAAGTCAATAACCATGAGAGGGTCAGGTGTTAAGAAACGTTCTTAGTATTGTGAAGCAAAATTTCCTTTGCGAAGTGTAATGAAATCAGGTGCTTGCTAACTCAACTCGCCACTGTGGCGGCCATGAGAAGTCTCAATATCAGATTTCTTTTAAATTGCAACTATCTCATTGGCTCTGAAAGACTGGAAAAAAGAATAACAGCACGTGAGTTCATACTTCGGCAAAGCAGCTGGAAAGCAGCTTATTTCAATCCTTAAAAAGTCATGGAAAAGTCATGGAATTTTGTTTCACCTTAAGAGTACGAACCCTGACTTGAGTACTTACGTATTATCTTGTTGACCGTTCAGAGGCCGTCTAATTCAGCAGCACAGCTATATAGAACAGTCAATGGGCTTTGATAACGTTTTCGAATTCAGTGGCACAATTGACAATCATGCTTAAGAACCATAACTTGTTTCATGAATTTATGTTATTAGGCTATCACGTATTTTGAGGAGATAAGTTTTAACTAGTATTAACTACCAATTAGTCTCAATTACACAATCTAATCACACCAATTTATTGTCATATTTTAAAAACCGTTGAAGGGAAAATTATTTGTTGCCATGTTTTTTACATATAACTATTATAAAAAGGTAATTTTATATTGTTTCTTGGTTATTTTATTTAACTAAGCCTGGAGAAAGTGTTTATTGCTCCTTTAATAAAAACTAACATAAAATGAAGTGTTTTTATTTGTAAATTAAGTGATCCAATGTTCTTGTGTGTTTTAGACTTCTCAAGATGTTCCTCCTGGTTATGAACAAGTTTCTTTAATCGAGGCTTTAAATGGCCCAGCTCAACCATCTGCTCCTCTGGTTCCATCTTTTGGTGAAACTACTTCATAATAGTTTTTTTTAATCACCTTTAATAGAATGATTTTTTAATAACATTTTTGTTCAGTAAAGTGAATTCTTTTTTACTTCTTTAAATATCACATGATGAAACTCCTAATTATTTTGAAAGTGTTTTTAATCTAAATTTCAATGCAATTTAGTATTTAAATCATGGGTGTCTAAACTATGACCGTTTGAGGGCCACATTGCAACGAAAAAAAATTTTCTGGGCCGCACATACAATATTTTTTCAATAAATTGAAATAAAAATTTACTCTATGTAATTTTATTAAAATAAATTAACTTCTTTTATTAAAATTTTTAAAAATTTTAATTAGATACGTATAGGTACATATTTAATTTAAATTTGTAAAAGTTTCGTTTCATTTTTGGATTCCATAAAGATAGAATTCAAATTAATAAGATGGATAAATTTGCTTTTGTTGAACAAGCAAATTGATATAGGGTTCAATAGACTAGGTTGCAATTCTTAATGCATTTTAGTATGATGGTGAAAATTAGGATATTTATCGCGGGGTAGGTAATCTTTATAAAACTCCAGTAAAGAAACATTCCCAAATTTCTCTTTCAGTTGAATGTCGCTTTGCAGTTCAATGCATTCTATTTGAAGGTAACTTGTCTTCTAGAGAAAATGGGGTAAAAATACGTTGAAATGATCTTCATTTTTTCTAAAATCTTGAAATATACTTTCAAACTTTAACTTTTAAACTTTTTTTTTTTTAAATGACATATTAATATTAATGCAGTATATATTTTGTGCAATTCACAGGCTTATGTGCAGCCAAAGTACTGAAATGTGTCAAATATTTTACTTTTATTTGATTGGGCCAAGATGTCAACTTTCTTTCAAACGCTGTTATTGTCTGGATTCTGGAACATATTAATAAATAGATTTTTCCCCTAGAAGTCTCAAATTTAAACCATTCAAATGTTCTGTAGAGTCTAAAAAAGCTAAATCTAAAACCCAATCTTCGTATTTAAATTCAGCCACAGGGGGCTCCCCTTTTGTTTTCATAAATGTTTTTATTTCAGTTCGAATTGATTTATATGAAAGAACTTTTATTTTTTTAAAATTACAATGTGCAAATTTAAATATTTTCATAATTTGCGTTTGGGCCGCATTTTAAAGGCTTTTGGGCCGCACTTTAGACAAGCATGATTTAAATAATCACCTTAGTAATGACTAGATGTTACTTTAACTTCATAATTTATACAACTTTGCACAGTTACTTTTATTTAATATGCTTCTAAATTGTTTAAATTTTTTCAGTTCCTGGTCCCATTCCTCCCTTTACCAACAGTCCAGACATACGACCAAAACACCGCCACCTTGAAAGGTAATTTATATCTTTAAATAAGCTTACTATATTTATTTTCATAATTTAAATAATAATACTAGCCTTTTGCAGCTTATGATAATGTAGAAGAAAAGTAAATCTATACAAGCAAGTAAATCTATGTGTACCCTCAATATTAGATAACACTTATTATAATTTGTTTTAAATAAGCAGATTTTTATAGGGGCATAATCAAGGTAAATTAGGGATATATCTCAGCCCCTAAAGTCAAAAATTTACTCCATACCCATTTCTGAAACATATATGCCACTAGATTCTTGGCATGCATTCTAATAAACTCTCATCCCGAAAGAAGTTTTTGCTCCTTCAAATTATATAAGCAAGGGTATTCTGATATTTTTCTGTGGAGCCCTATATAGGACATCAAGATATTAGAAAGGTTAATAACCTAAGGTAGATAAAAAAAGTTAAAATAACGAATTAATTATTATTAAAGTTATAAAAAAAATTTGATCTAATTATTTAATACTAACACTTCGGTTAAATATTAATATTTCCAACCAATATCAAGATTTAATTACTAGCCTATGATATATTTGTTTCCTTCTAGTTTCAATGATATTTTTTAGGGGTAACCAAGGGATATATTATTAAGGGGTCACCAAGGGTTGTTGAACAACACTAATCTAAAACACCAACTTTGTTCCCTCTTTTTAAAAAAAAAACCTCAAGATAGTACCAAATACATTATTTTTTGAAGTTTTAAAAAAGTCCTTGTTGTTAACCTTTGCCAACCTTACCCAGGCATCATTCAAACAGTGCGTCAAGACTGGCTGATGCTTCTAACCCTGAAAAGGAAGAGGAAGCTACCAGCAAGCTACAGGGTGGCATGGAGGTGGCTTCTGTGCCCGAGGTGGTTGTGGCCTCCATGCTTCCCTCGGAGAAGATGGTGCTCAAGACAGAATCCCTTTCCTTGACCAGGGGAGAAGGGAGGAAGCACAGGAAGGGTTTCCGCACCTCCTCCGCTCCTGAAAAGATGAGGCTCCTCGCTAACTCCATGGAGGTGGTGAATGAGTTCAGTGCTGGGAAGCATACCAAGCTGGTGGGTTGAACTCTTATAATTTATAAATGAGACAGTCACTGGAATATTTGTTTCCAAAAATCAGAAATAATTTTTTTGGTAAAATGTTTTTGTTTTCTTTTTAGTTGAAAATTTATTTTTATATCCATATTTATATTATTTAGATGTGGAGATGGTGATTCAGTACAAAATAGCAGTGACTATTCTTTACCATTTAAAATACTCTTGCTTCATTGAAAAAATAAAATTTACTAGAATTTACATGTGGATAAAATCATGGAATTGGTTAATATATGTACTAGTTTCTTCTATTTCAATAGTTGAATTTGGCTATTTTACTGTATTTAAATTAAAATAATGTTTAAGTGTTATATTCTATAGTACATTTCTTATATTTTGTTTTTCAAAAGTCAAATTTACATCCAACTATAATTAGTTGTATTTTTATGAAATTTCCTTTTAATTATATTATATTTTCTAATGAATAGCATTCTATTTACTAAGAAAGTAATTTTTGGAAAGAACTAAACCTAATGTGGTATTTCTAAACTAATGGTAAAACTAATTAATAGTAATGGAAAATTAAACTAATTATACATGAGTAGATTATAGTGGTTTGTAATTTTGTGTAATCTTTATTAAAGCTTAATTTTCAAAGTATGAAACCTGATATGTTGGAATTTCCCATCTTTCATAAATAACTCTCTTATCCATTGTTTCCTCTTCATAAGATTCCAATTTTTAACAAATTTCTTTTCATTTTAAAGGATAAGGATACAGAAATAGCAGAAACTAGATCACTTTTAGAAAGCAATATTACTTTGGAGGAATCTTCACCTAAAACTAGCAGGCCATGCAGTCGAAGTAGTCCCATTTCAGTCTCAACTCCACATTCTCTACACCTTTGTGAGAAATCAAGTAAAGGTATTTTTAAAACTTTGTTATTGTTTTTCTTCAAGTGTAATGAAATATTTTATCCTTAATCATTGCATAATTTTTCTCATCGAGATTTATTATATCGTCAAGTGCTTTCAGATAAATCATGTGGAGAAATTTTTTTTATAATTTGGATCTCAAAATTATTTTAGATACATCTCCCTGTGGGGAAGACTCCGATTACTTCACTCCTGAAGACCCCAGCACCACCATCCTTGTTGACCAAGGAACAGATACAAGCCTGGACACGCCCCAAGGTATGGAGCCCAGCAGTATTAACAGTGCGGTGGGGAAGGCTAAAGTCGATAGTACTGTAACCAGTAAGCATAAAGTTAACCGAGAGCGGCAGTCGGCTGTGGTCGAGGGACCAGAAACTGAACCTGCTGCTCACGATAAGCGAAAAAGAAATTCTGATCCACTAAATAAACCAGAGAATGTATCAGATTTAGTATCTCCCCATTCCCGCTCCCTTGTGGTCAACCTAGAAAACCCTGGCTCCTTGCCTGGAACCCCTGCCAGTAATGTCAGTAATCATAGCAGTGGAGACAGTTTCAGCAGTACATCCAGTACCCGGTTGTTGCTTCGTCCCCAAAGCTATGACCCTCTGACTGAGTAGGATGTTTGGGGAGAACTAAAGTGCAGGCCCGAGTCTCGTTTTATCTTTTTCTAATAAGTGTTTCATCTTGTTGATATGGATGGTTTATTGAATTCCAGTACAAACTTCATAACAAATAGACAGTGTACTTGTTGTGTTTATGTCAAAATCGTAATAGAGGAGACAAATATTAGGGCAACTAATGTGTGATAGTAGTTTCTTAAATTATTTTTTTTTGCTTTAAGAGTAAAGGTAAGGTTGATAATGATTATTTGAAAATAAAACTTTTTAATAATAAATTAATAAGGGTTGCTATCAAACTAAAATATGTGTTGCTATAAAGTTGATTTGGGAAACATTTTTAAAATTACATTCCGAATTTCATAATTTAGAATTCTAGATTCTTCTATTTTATGAATCTACAAGTTGTAATTCATATCTGGAATCATAATGTATATTATACATAAAATATAATTATGTAATATAGAGTCCACGTAGAAAATGTGCTAATGAGAATTATTAAGTTAACTCTTAGAAAATGGTTTTAAAAGTTTGTCAAGGAATTCATAAACATCTGTACTTATGTTTCTTTTTCAACTAATTCGTGAAACTCTCACTATTTTAGTTTTTAACTAATACATTTTGGGGATCAGTTCTACTTTTTTTTCCAGCTTGCAAGCAATTTTTTTATATTACAGTCTGAATCTTTCATGGAATTCAAAATGCACATTCTACTTTTTATGTACATGTACTTATTCCAAATTGAAGTTAATCCAACAATTCCAATATAAAATGGTATTTAGTAGTCATTACATTTTAAACTCACTTCCTGAATATTCTTTAAAATTTTATTTGATTATGAATAACATTTTAAAGGCTTTGTGTTTTCTTTACTAATTTTTAACTTAAATAAAT
The DNA here is from genome assembly GCA_024610705.1 of Tetragnatha versicolor. Taxonomy (NCBI): domain Eukaryota; kingdom Metazoa; phylum Arthropoda; class Arachnida; order Araneae; family Tetragnathidae; genus Tetragnatha; species Tetragnatha versicolor. The sequence goes on along the minus strand of JANDEH010000001.1, from coordinate 33,992,053 downwards.
TGCAGTGCTTAAAATCTTCCAACAATTTTAAGAAAATAAATTAACTAGTAGGGCTTCCTTTAGTTTCAGCTGGAAATTAATCCTGACCAAGATTGGGAATTGATCTGGAAATATAGAAATATTTCATTGAGTGAACTCTGGAGTTACATGCTGGATGTGCTGCAGTGAAAAATTACAAACATTTATGAATAATTAAGGCTACTTGAAATTTTAAGCACATTGATATTGAGGTAATATTTTCCCTGGTGCAATCTTTTCCCTCTTACTATATAACCGCTTTCACACTTTAGTCTCCATATTTCAATGACTTGATTTTAAAAAAAATAAACAAACAGGGTTCTTGCAAACTGAACAAAATTTTCAAGCATCATGTAATTTTCGTCCCTAAAGATTCTAGTTAAATTTTGAAACACTGCCAAGTTTCTTCAGAAATACACCATTTCTCTTTATCCTTGTTTTTGTAATTAGTATGTTATGAATAAATCAGGTTCACTTAGTCCTAGCCCATTCTGGTTGGGTTTCATAGCACAAATCTACTAGATTGAGAAATAGGCATTTCCATAGAATTTTTTATAATAATAACTGTATTTTTACTCAATCAAATAAAGAAAAGACATGCATTTCCTGAAAAATTCATCTCTTTTAAAGCTAAGGAGATATTTTAAAAACACTTTGATATTCTGCAAGAACCCTGTAAAACTCATCCAGCAGTGTCTTCCACATTCACACTTCTAAATACAGTTGAATCCGGTTAATGTGATCACGGTTAATGTGATCACGGTTAATGTTATCGAAATGACAAGTCCCAATCATTCCTATTTAATTTAATGTAAAATGCATCGTTTAATGTGATCAACTATGGATTAACACCCTGCTTAATGTTATCACAAATTTGTCCATATCCCCTAAAAAACGTCTGCTTTTGGACAAGTAATCATCTGTCCCACCCTAGAGCATCTGGTGCTTCTTTTTACTGAAACTTGTGAGTAAAGAAAAGAAAATATTTCGCATATATTGATAGAAAACGGAAACGGTTAAAGGGGGGGGTCCGAATCCATGTGCTTGTGGTTAAGAAGAACCATTGGTTCTTGCAGATGTTTCTGATAAGAGATTTTTATTTTCCCTTGTTCACTGGAATTCAGATTAGGGGCCATTCATTAATTACGTAAGGGTCCCGAGGGGGAGGGGGGGTTTGAAAAATCTCTACATACCCTTACTTGGGGGTGGGGGGGTCAAACCAATTCTTACGTAAGATTTTCCTAGTTAATATAAACAAATTCCAATTATTATAAACAAGAGATAATAATGTAATAGTAATATGTAGTTGACAACAAGAATATTACTTATCTGTTGAAAAATAAAAATCTTTGATTTACGTCAAACGGAGAGTTTTCTAACATTTTATTATTTTGAAAAACATAATGGAATCTTACGTAAGAATAGGGGGGGAGGGGTTTGAAAAATCTTACGTACCCTTACATGGGGGGAGGGGGGGTCAAAAATTGCCAAAATCATCCTTACGTAATTAATGAATAGCCCCTTACACTGTTCAACAAATTTGACCTTCAAAATTTTTTCCTTGATGAAAATAGTCATTTCTTATAGATTTTGGGTCGCTGAATACGAAAATCACCATTAAAATTTTCAATTGACTCAGGATTTTCGGGGAACATCCCCTCCTCCTTTTTACGATTTTCGACGACTTCATAACTTTAAACTCGATTTTCAGGGTCAAAAAGCATTGTTTTAGTTTCAAATTGCCCCCCAGGAAACAAGAAATGTTCAAATTAATAAAATATGATAAATTTATAACAAATGGATAGGTTTAAGGGGTAATTACCCCCTAAAAATACAAAAAAATAGCTAAAAATTATAGAGGTTTCTATACGCTATTTTTTCCTCTTATTTTTTACACAATTCCCGTTTTAAGGGTCCTAACCCTTCCCCAAGGACCCAAATTTGATGATAATATGCAGCAATAATTTTTACTAAAAGCGGTTGAGGTGTTAGCCTCCCAGAAGCCCCCGCGGAAGAGTTCGGAAGACTTCCAGAATCGCGAAGGCGCTCGCGAGCTCAGGAATTAATATTGATGATTTTGAAGAGATTACAAATGACGTTTTTCTAATATTTTGGGTCTATCCTAAGTAGAAACTCTTCAGTTCTTTAAAAACTAACCGGTTTTAGGGAGTGAGGATTCCATGTTTCAAGATGTTAATAGATGCACGGCTGTGGATAACAATTAGGGGGCATCCCCTTAAAAACTGAGGGTGATGGAGGAAAATGGGTGTCATATTTGAATTCAGCAGATCATTTTACACAAGAATCAGCTGAAATTCAATTAGTGGCTTCAAATTATTTTTTTGTACAGCACAGTTTAACTCTAAGTGCGGCATTGAACCCTTCCGTGGGTGCTTTGGGGGCGCTCTCACCTCAACCGCTTTTAGTAAAAATCATTGCTGCATATTGCCATCAAATTTGGGTCCTTGGGGAAGGGTCAGGACCCTTCAAACGTGAATTGCGTATAAAATAAGAGAAAAAAAAGCGTATAAAAACCTCTATAATTTTTAGCTAATTTTTTGAATTTTTAGGGGGGTAACTACCCCTTAAACCTATCAATTTGTTATAATTTTATCATATTTTATTAATTTGAACCTTTTTTGTCCTCTGAGGGGCAATTTGAAGATTTAAGCAATGTTTTTTGACCCTGAAAATCGAGTTTAAAGTTATAAAGTCGTTAAAAAACGTAAAAAGGGGGAGGGGCTGTTCCCCGAAAATCCTGAGTCAATTGAGAATTTTAATGGTGATTTTCGTATTCAGCGACCCAAAATCTATTAGAAATGACTATTTTAATTAAAGGAAATTTTTTCAGTGTTGAACAGTGTTATACTAAGTGGTTTATTGGATTGGAAGGATGTAAATACAGTGCATACAAGTATAAATAAAAATACAAAATAACCATTATTTAATTGAACTATCATATTTCCCCCAAAAAAATTTAAGTTGTCCAATACAGTGTGCAATTGTTTTAAGTACATTAATTATATGATTACATAATTTTGCTTTTAAAGCTAACAATCTAGTAACACTGTTTACTGCTTTATTATATAAAATCGCTTATTGTTATCAATTGGATAATATTATCAGTTTCATCTTGGACAATTGCTATCACATTAAGCGGATTCGACTGTACAAGAATTTAACCTAAAAAGTACCCTTAACATGTGTTAGAATTGTTAAGTTATATAGCTGTTTTAGTTCTCTTCTATAGATTTTTGATACTTTTCAAAAAATTATTTTTATAACTTTCAAAATTAAATTTGTAATGACTTCAAGCTGTGAGTACAAGGCTTGAAAAAACATTATAGAACTACAATAGAAACCCACCAAGTTTCAAAATTAAAAGAAAAATGCACGCATAGATTCACACAAGTCAGAATCTTGCTAGATTTTTTTTATTTTTACTTGTTTATTAAAGCTTTTTTGTTTTAATATTTATAATGCATTTTACTTATTTGTAATATTAGTGTATTATAATTATACCTTTTATTTGTTAATTAATATTCAATTAGATAATCCAATTGACTGAAATACTTTCCATGATAAAAACAAATTATTTAAAGCTGCAAATAAGTTGATCCCAAAAGAAATTTTTAGTATTTCCTAGAAAATTTTTACAAATGAACTAAATTATCCTTGAAAAAATAATTGTAATTAAATCTGTCAAATACAAAGCAGCTGTTAAAACTTAAGGCTTTTAGAAGTATTTTAATGTGTGTAAGCTGCATCCATTAAAAATACCTTTTATTGGTTAAATCAAATCTAGTTTCAATTTTAGTAATTATATGAAAACTCAAAATCCATTTAAATTTTCATACTATACAAAATATAATCCGTAATTTTACAAACTTATTTTTGGAAAAGTTATGAAATTTCAAATTTTTATTTGCCAGATCAAAAATAGAATGAACAAATTCAATGTTTATTTATTCAATTAAAATTGAGGAATGCAAGTTGTAAAAAATCTATATATTTATGCAAAAATGTAAATTAAATTATTTAAGAATAAATATCCTTTTAAAAATTAATACACATTGTATCAAAGGTTAACTTGTATAAATATATTTAATGCAGAAACTTAAATTAATTATTTGTGAAATTGTTCATGAATGCTCAAATGTAGATTAGTACAACCATACAATATCTATAAAATATGAGAAGTTAAGTGGTACTATTGTTGCCAAAAATTAAGCAGAAAAAATTCACTTGTTGGAATTGTATTTGACACTTCAAAATTGACAATCTTTTACTGGTTTGTGTGTATTATATTTATAAACATGTTTTTAATCATGTGTTTTAAAATGTATTTTCGAGCTTAGCTCGAAAAGTTGTTCATTTTAACTTGTTTGCTTTCATTTTTATGTATTGAATTTTATTTAATAAAACTTGTTTTATGCTTCATATTGGAGTGTTTGTTTTAGTTAAGAGTAATGGAAATTTTAATAAAGTGCATAGACTCAGAAGGAAATTAGATTAAAAATGTTAACTCAGTTAAAAATGAATATTCTAAATTAATAATTAAGTCTATGCTTCTTTTTCATGCTAAGCTAAAATGAGTCCATTTTCATAGTAAAGCTTCTTAAGCACTGACAACTGTTGAAACAACCACACAGTATATCTAACACTATTTCAACAATTTGTTTCTTATTAACCACGAGTTTTAAAAATTGAAGTGAGATCTCAAATGGAATATATAACTTAAAAATTAGATGGTGTTAATAATTATATGAAAAATCCCTGTACCCCAAGACAAGAAAGGTGATCTACCTGGTAAGTAGGATATTAACGATTATTTTCCCTGGGGGTTAAAACATTAAAAAAAATACATCCTTAAAAAGTATTTTAACCAGTGAACTCAAAAATTTTTTGGGTGCCTTTGAATTTGAGATTAAACAAGGTTTTTTTAGTAGTAATACAGTAAAGCACCGTTTATACGTCTTTCAAGGGACCGACGTAAAATGGCGTATAAATGAAAAGACGTATAATTGAAAACAATTTTGATTATTTGAATGAATTGGGACTTAGCGAAAACGACGTATAAATGTAAAAGACGTATAAATGAGAGACGTATAAACGGTGCTTTACTGTATATGAATGGTGAATAATTTTCATTTTTAATGGTCGCATATAAATTTTCATGGTCTGGCCAAGATGAAAAATCGGATATATAAAATAATCATAGAATATAAGATACATAAAGGAGGGAATCAAACAATTTATTTGCTCATGATAAAAATTTAAATTTAAGAAACATACCATTCTTTCTGGGATACTTGGATCACCTTTGTATGTGTCTAAAACAGGGGTGGGCAAGTAATTTTACAGCCAATTTTCCTATTTATAGATTTTATGATTTTTAACATGCATTGTAATGAAATGGATATTTTTGGTGTCTTTTAGTGATTTTAAAAAGTTATGTGAAAGTGTTTTATTTTATGCAATTAATTTTTCTTTTTTCTATCACCACTGTAATTGGATTTTTCTGTTGTGTGTGTAAATAAATAAATTTTACTTGGGGTTCAGATAATTGATACTGATGAAGGGGATTCTAGTCTCCCAGAAACAATTGTATATTTTTTAAATTTAAATTTTATCATGAGCAAATAAATTATTTTGATTTCCTTCACGAACAATTTTCAACAGCCAGTTCATCTAATATAAAGATACTTTTTAAAACTTAGTTTTAAAAGTGACACTATAGGGGAGAGTGTTGTACCTACGGACGGTTGTACAAACACCTCATCTTGTTCAGCCACCTCATTTTAAAATTCGGGAAAAAATGTAAATTTGAATTTGTGGTCGATTTTGAATGAAAACCGATGCTATCTAGTCGCTAACGTGAAATCAGCTGTTTAAAATATTATTTAAATTTTCTATAATAAAAATACTGTTTTTAGGTGCTCAAAGTTTTTTTTAGTGCATCACTACATTAATTATTTTCTTCCTCTATGATTATGATATGATGAAATGGGATATATGGGGGGAATACCCGAGATTTTGACTTTTTAGTTTTGATATTAGAAATCGTCAGATCTCAATTCTTTAATCTTTTATAGAACTTTGAATGCAAAAACACATGATGCTGTACCTTCGGACACCATGAGTGTTGTACCTACGGACACGTTCTTGTGGGTGTCTGTAGCTAATCGGCGTTTTAGATTCAGGTTTCATTTAATTGAATACATTTTAATAAATGATAAATTAATTCTAAATGGTAATCTATTCGTCAGCGATTATTTTCAAGTGAATTTTAGATGAAAAATCAAATATTTTGTGATATAAACTACTTTTTTAAATTTATGATTCTACTTGGAATTTGATGTAAAATATGGTGTAAAACCCTAAGCACCCTATCGCATTTAAGTACGATGATTAAAAAAACTTAAAATTTCCTCTGAATAAGATTTGCCACCAAATTATTATTGTTATTACCACCAAATGCTTGCACAACTAAGTGTCGATCGAATTGGGTTTCTTTTGGATCAGTGAAGTTGTCAGATCAATCAGCATGATTGATGAAACTATTACCTTAAATTCTGACCGGAAAATACCATGTGATTTTTGTGTTTTTGGTAAAAAATCAAGACTTTTATCATTCAACTTCGTTTTAATGATCATTTACGATCTAAAACTACATTACTTTAAAAAATCCATTTTCAATTTTAAAAAGGCTTGAAATAGGTTATTAAAAGGTAATTCATCAATAAAAATGTTCATTCTTAGCTTTTTTCAACTAAAACTTCCCTTTTTAAGGGTGTCCACAGGTACAACTGGGTCTGTCCATAGGTACAACAGGTTGTTGTACCTTTGGACACAAATTTTTCCAAGTTATTATAAATGATTAAAAATCCAATTTTCAAGATTTTGACTAATAAAAAATATATCTCTACTCACAAAGGTTAGGACTATAGGTTGGGCACTTTAAATGGTCAAAATGTGATTTTACCTGTCTTAGAAAAATCCAAACGTGATTTTTGTCCATAGGTACAACACTCTCCCCTATAGAGAATATTTATGTACACAAAATCTGCATAGGAATGTTTACTTGAGAAGTTCAGACTTAGTTAGTTTAGCTTAGAAGATAAAGCACATGAAGTTTTAGAATAAAGAAGCAAAATACAATACCTTTTTCCGACAAAATTGAAAAAAATATTTTACCTTCAAATTTTTTATTTTACTTAAATGATGTTGTAAATAATTTCATAAAGGAATTGATGTCTCATATAATTAAATAGAACAAATCAATGAATTTTTATCTATTTGTAGCATATCTATATTGTAAATGAATAAAAATTTACATTTAGTTTAATTCTTTTTTTTTCGTAAAAGTCATTCTTCTTTTAAAAAATTCTAGCAACATTAAATCGTGAAAACAATTTATTAAAAATGTTTGAGGGAATACTACTATTTACAAACTTCCTAGTAGCAAAATAACTATATTCTCATTCAGCAGACCAGCTGTTCAATGAATGAAGTGAATGCATTCAAACATGACCTGAAATAAATTTTAAATATGTAAGGTTACCTGGTTATTATTGAACTTCAACAAAATTTATAGTGTAGTAACAAAAAAAAATGAGGTGACCATCCAAGTTACTCACCTCTACCATAATAAGAATAATTATCATCCATTCCAATCGGACATGATGATTATCATTCATGTGATTACCAAGAAGATCTATCAGTTCTTGGCAATAACTCAAACGTTCATTCATGACCTAAAAAACAAGCGATTAACAATTATTGCAGGATGCTTGAATAATAAGGATTTAAATTTTTTTATGTATAGCATACACCTTTTTAAAATTCAGTCATGACAAAGCTCTTTGCACCTTAAAATTAAACTTTTTTAACTAATTGCAATCAACTGATGGTCCTATCACCTATGATGATTTAAACTGAAGTAAAATCTTCATTAATAAAGGTACAAACCTGTTATACAAGATGACAGCAATTTTCAATCTTTTATAAGTATTTAGTTATGAAAATATTCTAAGCTTAAATATATACTACAAACTGTTCACAGAATACGAATAAAAGAGAATTCCAACATCTAGGCGAAATGCTGTACAAAATAACTGGTTAAAGGAAAAATAATAACCTTAGTTCTTTTAGCTAGGTTAAGATTGTTGCACATCTGCTGAAACAAGGTTTCAAGATCTTGCCTATCCCAGTAAAAGTCAGGTGTATCCAGCAGGTCTGAGCTCAAATTTATTACATGCCTAAAAATTCAAAAACATTAAAAAACTTAGGTAAAAACAGTTTAATAATGAACACAATATAGACAGATGAGGGAAAGCTAGGAATTTTGTCTTGAAGACTAGATAATGTTTTTGTTTGTATTCATTACAAATGTTCAAAAAGTCTTATTAATTTGCTTCCTCATGCTCTATCTTAAGAAATATTTGGGTCAGATATCTGCCTTTGGATGAGAAAACTTTCAAGTAAAAGAAATAAATTTTACCTTAAAGCAAATAGCTCACCCCTTTTTCTAAATACTTGGTCTCTTGTCATAGAGATTTTTTCACCACTCTTCATGTTCTATAAAACAGTAACTACCTTTTTAAAAAATACTTTTTAGTAAACATGAAAAACTAAATTTGAAGGCTTAAAACTTTCAAATTTAGAATACTTGCTTTTATTAAGATTCTATAATTTAATTACTTAAAAGATAAAAATATCTTTATAGTAGCACTAAAAAATTTCAATCTTCTTCAAAATTAAAGATTTATTCAACAAGCTTTTAAAAACTTGAAAGATTCAAGACACATTTTCAAATGCTGATAAATTTTCATGAAAAGTAATAAAAATGTCAAAATTACCTCAGTGACCCATTCCATACTGTCAATATAATTTTCTAAGGCTGATTCTAACATAGCTAATTTCACTGAAAGCAATATAAAACACATAAAGACTTAAGGATCAAACATCTCTTGCTTTTTATGATGATTTACTTCTATTCTCATAAATATTCCCCATAAGAAAAATAAAAAGTTAACAATAATGAAATATTGAAAAATAAAATATTTTAGATGTTTTTCAAAATTTTAACAATGTTACATTTGGTGACAAGTTTGTGACGTAACTATGAAAAATATGATAGGATAGAAAAAAATGTTGCAAAAGAGGTGGTAAAAACTAGGTGGTTATTTTCTGCTTGAAATTTAAGAAAACAAGTTTTCTATACATAAATTTCTTAGTTATTACACTGTTAATGTATTAAGATCAGTTAACACAAAAAAAAAACATTATTTTATCAATTAATAGTCACCTGATAGTGCTAAACTATTTGAAAACGTATAAGTTGCTAAATCTGAGTTTTCTTCAGAATTCAGTATAATTCTTCCCTTTGAAAGCTTAGGTCCTTTCCTAAGGCACAAAAAATAAATAAAATAATTAAAAATTAAAAAACATGGATGATTAAAAAAACCTAGTTATGAATTTTACTCACTCAGAGTAAACATATTCTAAATCTTCTTTTTCTTCAACAACCAACTCAGATTCGTAAGAATTTATTTCAAACTGTTTTAAGAACTTTAAAACATTTTGTTGCTGCAATGCAAACAAATGGAATTTTAAAGCATAGTTAATTTTACAAACATACTCAAGGAACAAAGAAAAGGAAAAAGGATATAATATAAATTTGATATGGTCTACTCTTTACCAAGATTACAACTAACCTCAAGCTATAAATTCTAAGATTTTCAAAAATTCCATCATCAAACATTAAATTTATGCTTGAACAAAAATATAAAATTTCCTAATGACTACTTTTAAAGTAGAATGAAACCAAACAGAATAAATAGAACTTGAAAAAAATTAACGATAGATTCAAACAATGATAATACAATACTTACCTCTAAATGAGGAACATTCCAAAATACAACATTTCCTTCACTGAAAAACAATTAACTTATATGAAAACTTAAACAAAGAATTCTTATAACTAAAAAGCTATCCAATTTCATTGAAACAAATGGTATAATGTAGATAAATCTTATAAGTTAATGAAAAACACCAAGTAGACATCTTGTAAATATCTTATTTAAGTTTTCAAATAACCAAAAAATAGTTTTCACATAATAAATAGCTGAAAACTGTAATTGAGGTAGGTAATAAAATAGGTGGTTCTCTACTAGTCGTTTCCCATTAGTCACACACTGTATTGCTATTGTACTTTGTTGCTACGGTTACAAGACGCCAATTTTATTTACACGGACTATAGGGGATTTCTCTAAGTAGGTGCTTTGTGTAGGGTTCTAAATATTTATGAAAGAATCGATTCTGGAATCAAACTGGAATCGAATGCCTTCGAATCGATACCAAGGAATCGAACCCTTGAAGGAATCGATTCCAGCAGGAATCGAATCATAGGAATCGTACTTAATTTTTCAAATTAATACACATAATTATAAACAATTTTTTTTCACTAATTAGTAATTAGTATTTTGATAATTAATTAATACTCTGCTGGTTATTAATTGAATTAATAGTAAATACTTACTATCTTTGATTTGTGATTGAAAAACATAAGTCCTGTTCTACTTTTTCGATTTTGGCCTTACAGAATCGATTCCAGGTTGGAATCGAACCTCAGGAATCGAATCCGAGAATCGAACCTCTGGAATCGATTCCGGAATTGAATCGAAAGATTTTTTTGATCCCTAGCTTTGTGCTTCAGGCATACTATTAGGGTTTCTTTAATGTTTGGCATTGGTGCATTATTCAGAGCTTTACTAATTCAAGCTTCGAATCAAATGATACAGCAACCCAAGATTTCCTACCATGAACATTTCAGCATAAGAAAGATTTTTTTATGTGTTTTAAAGTTGTCATGCAGTTAGATTCAATTTGTGGGGTCAGATCCTTTAAGTTCTGTTAAGATTGACTTCTTTAGACTTAGAAGAACATATAGAAGTGCTTATTCATAATCCTAAAAGCTCAAAATTAAAAGATTCATCACCGGATCTAATTTAAATTTGTTTTTACTTCTTTTAAGTCTTCCCAAAAGCTGAAATGCAGCCTGAATTTTTGGTAATGCTAGCAGTTTAAACACTAACATTCCCACACATTCAGATTACAGGCAAGCTGTGTTTGTTGATATAATTACAATCATAAAAAATATTTTAAAATGAATTTACAAGTTTTTAACAGGCTTAATTATTTCAATCACATGAATCTGTAACATTGAAATTTAAATAACAAGATTTGGAAAGTTTTCTCAAATAAAAAGCTATAGTAGCCATGAAACAGGTAAAATAAGAAAGCTCTGCATTTTATGGCAACAAAAATTGGTTTAGTGTATCTGTAAATTGGTGAACCTCCCTGTGAATAAATTAACTTGCTGTGAATGTGGAGACATCTGGTTTTTGCTCCAAAGCTCTCAATTCCTGTAAGATTAAATCTTCCAGAATAGTTCTGCATAGTTCAACTTAAACCAGTTCATCTTATTCCGATAAATATTTTTCAACACAACAAATAAAAAAAGGCCTTTTCACACAAATATTAGCTGTAGTTAACAATACTGCTCAGGGACAGATACAGGTTTGGGGGAGTGCACCAGGATTTTCAAAATATCATCAGCAACAAAAACTGGGATATTTTTGAATATTGAAGGGTACCTAATATACTTTTTTGGTCATAAAGCAACACAATAAAGCATTTCAAAACTGCAAAAAGATTTTTTTTTGTATTTTATATATAAAACCATTTTATCCAATAAACTTTTACTCTTCTGGGGGAGGGGATGTGCCCCCATGCCACCCCTGGATCCGCTACTGATTCAGCTGACAGACTATTATTAGCAGAGGACCAGGAAAACAGGACATAGGAAAACTAACAGGATATAGACAGGAAAACTAACAGAGCTCTATTAAACAACTAATGTTAACAGGGTAGATGTTTTTCAGAAAATCTACATCAACATTCTCTCTTGAAGTGATAACAATGGATTTTTTATATGCTTTTATTAACGAGGGAAACTTTGATGATTATTAAATTTAAATTTATCATACACAAAGATTGAAAGGTAATTTACCTAAAGAAGTAAATATGTCTTGGCTCTTTTCCAACAGGATACTTGGCACCTACATGAATAGCATCTTCTATATCTTCAGGCAATGGAAGCCTTTCATATAAGCCCTGCTTCTCAAGTTCTCTAGTTAATGATGCCATATCATACTCTTCAGCAGAGCTGTAAGCAATGACCAGACCATCTACACCCTGTAAAAATAATAAGAGATCAGTACTTTTGTATTACAGTATCGGATCCTGTATCCGGCGTCCCGATAACCGGAGTGTTCCGAAAACCGGCGGTTTTTCTAAAATTAAACATTTTTTTTAAGTTCCAAATCTGTGCTCCGAGAGGATCCAGTGAGTTCCGACCGATGTACTCCGATTTTCGGCGCCGAAAATCGGCACGTGGATGACGTAAACCGTGCCGAAAATCGGCATCGTATCAAAACCGAAACAAACAAGTCCGATCTGGTGAGTTCAGCTTTTAATTTCTTTAGTCTTGAGTTTATTTTTATAGATACTTAAGAACTATTTTAGTTCAAAATCTTTAAAGTAATTGATTTTAATCACGTGACGCTTACGTTTTTCCAGCGCCGAGAAAAAGTCCATCCATGCCGGGCCGAAAACCGGCTTTGGGATGCCGGTTGAATACGTCTTCGTCTAGCAATTGGTCCGTAGGACTCACGTGACCTCCAAAAACGCGAAATCGGCGCGTTTTCGGCTTCGATATGGGGATTTTTTCTCGCGCCAAGAGGTCGCCACGCCAAAAAAAAATCGCTCACTTCGGCTTTTCAGAACGGGAAAATGGGATGCTAGGGGCCGCGCGAGATTGTTTATTTTGCTCTCTCGCGCGGGCGCGACCCTTCAGATTGCGCGTATTTTCGTTACGATACAGCCGCAGTAGTAAACAGACGCGGTCTTTCTGAGCTTTTTTTCGGGAATTGTTCCGAAAACCGGATTTTCCCGTAAACCGGACTGATGCCGGTCCCGAGCGAGCCGGATACGGGGTCCTATACTGTATCTTGTGGACCGCCCTGCTGAAAGCAAAAATTTATAGCCAAACCCCTTTAACTGCAGGGTTTAAAAAAACCCAACCCAGGTGGGTTACTTTGTTTTTTTTGGTATTATTGGATTTTTTTAATAAGAGATTGTAAGTTGGATTCATATTTATAAGAAATAGCAAAAGATTTAAAGCAATTGTAACTAAAATTTGGTATTTTAAAAAACAAAAAATAAAAGACCCACTTGGCCATGCGTTTTATTGCCCTATATTTAACTTGGCCAATATTATTTTGCAAATAATAATAGTTTTTGAAAATATATTTCTCCTCAAATATTATAGTTTTAGAAATTTGCATCATTAAAAGACTTGATCATGCTGTTTTTAATGAAATTTTACCCAATTTAAAAAAGGGGTAACTAAACTTAGGGCTGGGTTTTATTGGGTTTGTGGGCGGGTTGAAAACCCTGTTTAACTGTTCTGCTGAAATTGATGGTTGACTGGATAATAACTTAAGAACCAAGAAATGTTATGCAGCAAATTAAATATACCATTGGTTTTTTTTTAGTTTGCTCCTTAAGGCTCAGCTGTTGAAATAGGTATGTAAATAGAAAACATGATTTTACCTGACCAAGTTCTTCTTTTGCAGTAGGAGATTTCTTTCTTGGAACCCTTTTCTTTGCTTGAAAGGAGGGAATGTTTTTTTGAATACCAACACCAACTTCTTTAAAAGGTGAACTGTTGTGTAAATTTCTAACACTAGAAATTAGGGGAAGAGGATTCCTTAGAGTACGAGAAAAACTGAAGCCAATTGGTTGATAACTGCACTGATAACTGAGAGAGTTAGTACCTGAAAAAGTAAACACTATGAATTTATTACAGATTTATACTATTACTAAATGGATAAGTTGAAATTTATTAAAACTGATAATAATGGCAAAGTTGTTTTCGTTCTTCAAAATTTAAAGTTTAAGTAGGTATGTGTATAAACTTTTAAATATTATATTTCACATTTATTACAGAAAATAACTTTAGAATTATTAGTAAGGCACAAATATCTTATCAAGATGAACCCATGGTAACATCATTTTTTAAAACATTTCATTCATATGGACCCTCATTAATTTTGGTTTAAAATGCACAGAAAACATACTTAAACTGCTGACATACACTAGCTGCTACTAACATACTACTATTTAAATTTTTAACTAAGAGAAATGCATAGTTATGAGTCAGATATACCCTACATCAGGTTGAAAAGTCTGGATTGAGTTCAAGGCAGCATAATATTAATTATTAAAGTACTTGCAGAAAAAACAAACTAACTCTATTGTGAAGCTGTTGGAGTGAGCTAGTTGCTGCTGCAAGCCCCTCTCTGAAATGTAGAATAAAACTTCACAGAGCCCCATCCCTGTGCTGTGATAATACCTAAGTATTGAACAGTGTGTGACAAAAAAAGTGAAACAGTCAGACGGACCTGGAAAAAGTTGTAACCTTCCCCCGAACCTAATACAATTTCCCCAAACCTAATGTATTGCTCCTATGGAGCTGGCAGGGGCTTCCCCCGAACCAGGTTCGTAGGTTTGGGCACTTTTTCCAGGTCTGCAGTCAGATATTTTTCCTATATTGGTTCTATACCATTAAAGGTCCCGCTAAATACCGCCATGCTTTTTTGATCACCCAAAAGTAGAAATATTGCTAAATAATTTCAAACTAAGATTAAAATGTTGAGTTAGATCAATAACTGTTTATTTTATCAATTAAAATCAGATAAATTTGTCGATATTTGAATATATGGTGCTCATAAAAACTTGGTGATATTTAGCAGGACCTTTAACGGAATGAGGAAGTTGCACGATTTTTTAAATTTTTTTAATCGATTCTTCTTGCAAAAATAAGCAACTAGGGGCCGTTCAAATATTACGTAAGCACCTAAAAGGGGGAGGGGGTTTGCTCTTTGCTTATTTTTCCTGACTAGGGGGAGGGGGGATATGAAAGATGCTTACGTAAGATACTGAATTTTCGAAAATATCTTGTTTCTTGCATAAATAATTTCAAAATTCAACCAAAAATAAATTTAACAAAAATTGAAGTAGGAAATCTGACGTAAGCACTTTTTTCTGGAGACCCCCAAACATTCTGAAATTTTAACCCCGAAAAGTAGTGTTTCGACTCATTTTTGAACCCTCAAAAAGGACAGCTCCTTGAATAAGTCACCTAATTTTCAAGGAGAAAAAAACAGTACTTACTAAAAGGGATGTCAAAATTTCGGGGGGGGGGTCCGGCAGTTTCTTACATATAGTTATGGTGGGGGGTTGGAGGTTTGCTTATCTTTGCTGACAAGGGGGGAGGGGGGTTAAAAATGACCAAAAAAGTGCTTACGTAATATTTGAACGGCCCCTTACCCAAAATTTGAGGCCGATCGCGAAATTTTTTGATTGCCAAACAAATTAACAAAAATCCCCTATTTAAAAGCGCGAACACGCCAAGAGTTTGGATGTGACATCATCCTACGATAAACATTGTTGAAAAGCAATGGAGTTGATGGTATGATTGTTGATGTCATCCCACGATTTACACAATAAACGTTTTCAGTTTTTTGTGTTTTTTAAAAATTAAAATATTTAATTACCTGTACATTTTTTTGAGAAAGTGACAAGATATTTCATTTTACCATACAAAAAACCATACGGAACACTTGTGGTACAGCTGGGATAAGCATCGACCAGCCGCCATGTTTACTCACAGCTCAAATTAGATCTATATTGTTGTGTGTCATCATTTGAGCTGTGGGTAAACATGGCGGCTGGTCAACGCTTATCCCAGCTGTACCACACTTGTTTGTTTTTGAAAATCTGACACATGCAACTTCCTTATTGACCCCTATATTTTGTATTAATAATGCGTGGGAATCATTTGTAATAATAGTTTTAAAAATGTTTTGATTTTTTGATTTAATGGATTCAATTCCAGTAAAGGTCCTGCTAAATGCTGTCAAGCACTTTTGGCTTCAAAAATTAGAACCAAGTTGTGAAAAAACCCTTTTCGATTTTAAAGTTACCTCTTCTGAGCAATCACCCCTCTTAACAAACTATATTTCTAGGAAAGGAAGGTGGTCTCTCATGAGTGGTTTTACTGTAATAAGTAAGGAGCAATGCAGCTGGAAAAGGATAATGAATTAACTCACAATTAAAATTTGAAACTTTTGGTGAATAGCAACTTTTGACAAGTCTGCAGCTCCAAGATAGAAATGTATTAGCTCTTCCTTTCATCATCCTGTAGAAACAAATTTTACTCAATACTTAAAAGTAAAAAACTTCAGAAGCATGAGAGTAGAAAAGAAATGTAATAACTTTAAATTTTACGTATGTTCACTTAAAGTACAAGGTGGAAAAACTTACACCTTCAATAAAATTAACAATAGTCGTAAAAGAAAAGTTTATTTTACGACAATTCGTCAAATTGAAATTAAACAGCGGTATAACCTCGCGGTTTCAATCAAACATCAAAATAAACAAATTTATCGATTAAACATTGAAACTTGCATCGATACAAGCAACATTCGAGTATTTTAAACACAGACAGAAAATTGACCAATCAGTAGGCGGGGCTTATATAGAAAGCGATCCAACAAGTATTACCTGAAACCAGTGCACCAGCATGGGCGGATTTAAGGAGGTGCATGGGGGTGCATTGCACCTTGCACCCCACCTTTTTGAGAAAATTCCATATTTATTGGGGAAAATCATGTTTTCAAAGTTATCAGGGGCAGCTTGCACCCCCAATTTTCCCAGTACGCACCCCAGGGTTCATCATCTAAATCCGCCCATGTCAGGGGCGGATCCAGGATTTTCTTTTGGGGGGGCACCACTGAAATTTTAGTCCTACCTGAGATACGGTATACGGCATATAACGAGAATTTTTCTTCAGGGGGGGTTGACTCAACGTTAATTCTAAGGTACCCAAACGAGTACAGATATGCGTTAACTTTTTTAATCACTTAAAAGTAACACTGGTTCGGGATCACCCCAGAAATTTTATGAAAATTTGTCTCTAAAAGTAGTGTTTCAACTCAATATTTTGAGAACCTTTCGGTTACATCGAAAGAGAACAGCTCCTTTTAATCCACAAAATTTTGAAGGATCTAAATTATAAATAGAAGGGTTTGGAGGGTTGGGGAGGGTTGGGGGTCTTCCCCCAGAATTTTTTAAAATTTTTTTATTAATTTGAAATTCTTTGGAATACACCTGAAGAAGACCGCTTCTAGAAAGTGGCAGATTTTTCAAAGGAAAAACAATGTTAAAAGACGTCAAGTTTTGGAGGGGGTTTGGGGGTTTTCTCCCGAGAAAAGTTTTGAAAGTTGTCTCTAAAAAGTGCTGTCTTAATTCATTTTGAGACTCTTCAGGTTGCGCCTTATAAGTTGTAGAATTCTTAAAAAATAAAACAATCTGATGTCAAAATTACGGACTTGGGGATTGAACTCCTAAAAACTTTCAGATACAGCTCTGACCTATAAAAAGCTGATACTCTCAAAAACTGTTATGTTTTCTTATTTTTCACAATAAATGTTTTAAATTTTACTTTGATAAATGATATTTACTAATAATAAATATACAACATTATTTTCACAGTATTTAAAAGACACTGGTAGAAACAAGAAAATTGGTTAATATTTTTGCACGGGACATATTGGAGGATTTTGAATAACTTAAAATAAGGTAAAAAAACATTTAAAAACACAGAATTTTAATGAAATAAACCTGAAAAGCTTAACTTATGTGTCGATTTTTGAATCTAAACTATTTTTTATAGAAAAAAATATTTTTTCTGTTTTAAAACAATAAAGTAATGGCCATATACTGACAGACCTATGGTGCAAGAGATAGAGAAAGTGTTTTGCTACGTGTAGAGAAAACTTACTTTAAAAAACTTAAAAGAATCGCATTAAGTCGTGATAAAAAATGACTAATTTATTAGATTCCTAACATGAAACAACTTATAATTAAAAATAAATAGCCTTTCAAGTGCTTATAACTTTTCAGTAAACGTATCATGAACAAGTGTCTTTTAGTACTTGGCGGCCTTCATTATCAGAGTTAGTTTAACTGTGAGCATTAAATTTTAAATAATAATTTAAGACAAGAAATTCTAAACCTGTGGTTCTCAAACTTTTTAAAGCTACCACCCCCTTATTGTGCGTAAAACTTTCCAACGCCCTTCCCCAATAAAAAATATAGAATTTAGGGTATAGGGTAGGGTAGGGGTCGGCAACCTGCGGCTCGCGAGCCGCATGCGGCTCTTTCGATGTCAAGTTGCGGCTCTCCAGTTCCATACAAAACAATTAATAATTTACTATCAAAACCCTTAAAAAATCAGTAATATATTCTTAAGTACCTAATAAAATCAAAATTCCAAACAATTTCGGAAGAGAACTCCCAAACACTCCTCAAAATTTCGGAATATGTGCTGTTTTTCCTTGAAAATTATGTGACTTTTAAAGAGTGATCCTCATTTGGTCATAATAGAAGTTCCAAAAAACGATTTAAAAACTACTTTTAGGGGCAAATTTCCAATTTTTTTCGTAAGTGGGACCCCCACCCCCTCTCTAAAGTTTGCTGTTTATTATAATTATACTATTTTTCCTTGACAATTCTTCTACTTAAAAAATGAGAGGTGCTCTTTGGGTGCAATCCAAAAAGGCCTAAAAATTAGCTACAACGCTATTTTGAAGGAGAAATATCCGGGGGAGGACCCCCAGATTGTCCAATTTTTCTAGGAATTTACTTAGTTTACAAAATTTTGAAATTAATTTACAATGTGTATGTAAGTCATCTAAAACTTTATGTAAAAAAGTACCCGAACCCGAAAGGAGGTACCTCACAGAGGTAATGTTGTGTACAAAATACTCCCCAACTGAAATCAAATATAATAAGCATATTCTATTCTATAACATTGAAGCAAAACTATTAAGTGTCTCTTTAAAAACTGGGAAATTTTGTAAATTGCAAGTTTTGGCTCTTCGTTTCAAAAGGTTGCCGACCTCTGGGGGGGTAGGGTGATTAGTTAATATGAAAAGTAATTTTAGTAGAGTAAACCCTATTTGTAAAAGTAGCTGAAGTTAGCTAGTCCCTCAACTCCTTTTCAATAGACTTATGCAGCCCACTTACGGAGCTCTAAGGGATCACCTGCGGTTTGAATATGACTATTAGTTGAGAACTCTCTAGAAAGGGGGGGGTCTGGGGGTCACCCCCAGAAAATTTTTGATTTTAAGCCCTAAAAAAGTGCCAAATATGCCTTTTTATGCAGTGTATTTTTTAGTCCTCTGGGGGGGGCACGTGCCCCCGTGCCCCCCCCTGGATCCGCTAATGGCCCATGTCTACCAGATTTTCTGAAGACATCACTTCATAGTTATTAGTACTTTTTATTACCAAGCGCTAAAAAGGGTTTATGAAAAACCTTAACAAGGTAAAGGTGTTAAAAATATTTACTTGCCTTGTTATTATTATGGGGGATGAAATAATTATGAATGAACGTGGGATGAAATAATTAAGCTTAGCTTATATTAATTTGAATTTTAAGACATTTTAATGTGTGATTATAATATAATTTTTATTTATTTATGATATTTCTCTCTATATTAAAAAAAAAGTAACAGTGACCGTCACCGCCGTCACCGCCGCCGCCGCCGCCGTCACCGCTGATTTTGAAAATTTTATTTTTTAACACTTTGAACTATCACTACGCAAAAACTATTAGAAGGAATATTATGAAATTTTGACCATTGGTAGACAAATGTATGAGGGTCATTTCAGTTTCCAGACCTAATTAATTAGATAATTAGTTCTGGAGTTATTTAATGTCAAAGTCCAAAATTATTTTTTTCTGCTGCGAGTTCGCCCCCAGCAAAAACTATTTACAGCATAAACATGATTTTTTGCAGACACATACTCTTAGGTATGAAGTTTTGCACCTCGTCGCCCTTTTATCGAATTTCGAATTATTTTTGGAGTAATTAAATTCTTAAGTTTCGAAATTTTTTACCCTTTTTCGGTTTTTTCGTTATAATAGAAAAACTAATCACAGTAGAACTATGATATTTTAAACACACATACAATTATTTTTTATAAAACGATTGGCATTTCGTTTTTTAAAAAATTCGAATTACTTTTAGAATTATTAAGATTCAAAGTTTCAATTTTTTCATCTCTTTCTGGTCGTTCACTAGAGAAACAGCCGATTTTTATGCGAGTCTGATTTCTTTTATTTCCGACGATTCACTAGGTACACGTGCATTTTATAAATTTAAAAGATTTTAAGGGCATGCTTTTTTCTCTTAGATCTTTGATAATAATTAGTAGACTTGCTGGATATTTTTTTAAAAATATTTCGATTAAATTATTGACAAGTTAAAACAAGGATATTTTAATTCCAATTTTATTTTGATATTTTTGTAGTAATGGTCCGAATTAAGTTATTTATTAGAGAGATAAAAAGTTTTGATATTAAATGATCAGTAACTAAGGAGACAAGTTCCAAGTTTTACTGGATAGTTAAAATGAAACAAGCGAGCTCTGCTCGCTAAGATCGCGAAGCGATCTTCAAAGAACTGCGAAGCAGTTCCGGGGGTTGGTGAGCGATAGCGAGCAGGGGGTAGAGCCCCCTAGTATTCTAAAAAAAAACTTATTTTAGTAGATACCATGACGCTTCGTAAATTGTTTTTGTAAATTGTTTGTTGTTCAGTTAAAATTTTTTCGTTTATAATTTAGAAACTACATACGCATGGTAGTTTTTAATTAAAAAAACTTTATGATCGATAGGATCTCAAAAGTTTTTCACAGATGATCTTAAGTGAACATCTATCTGCAAAAACTAAAATAAAATACATCATAGAGGAGTTGGAGTTATATTATCTCCTCTATGGATGATGATTGAAAGAGATTGCTTCAGGGAAAATTGAGGCTGGCTTCAGTATTGTAAAAATAACAAAAATAGAAGTAAACCTAAAACTAAATTTCCAATCCTTCCGTTGTTTCCTGGGAGGGAAAAAGAACAAGACAATTAGCTGGTATGTTTGTTAATTAATTTTTATACACTTCCTTAATTTTATAAGAATCTTCTTGATGCGTTTTTATAAATCCGAAATTTTATATACCGTAAAATGGGGTGAATCGGATCACACTTGAACTTCGTTTGAACTGCTGTCAAAAATTTACTAATAAAGATTTTGGAATGCTTCAAAAAAAACCTTTAAGTCCTAATTAAGGTAATACTCTAAGAACTCGTTGGAAAAATTCTATAACCTTAAACTGTTGATTTTATATACAGGGTGTTCAAAATTGCGTTGTACGGCTTTTATTTGGAACCAAAGCCTCCTAGGGTCACGGAAGTAAGGTCTACCCCTAGGTAAGTGAGCCTGGGGAATCCATTGAGAGTACTTACAGCGCCCCTAGCGGTAAAATTAAAAAGTTAAAAAAACTAATTTAAAAATTAAAGGAGATTGAGTAAAAACAAGACCCTCTATATACATGGCCATCCAACTCCGGGTGATGACGTCAGACGTGGGTGAAAATTGCCATGTTAAGTCTATGGAGTGACGTCAAAGATGAGTGAAAGTTATGACGTTGCACGGCCGAGTTGGGAGGCCTTTATATAGAGGGTCTTGGTAAAAACCTCAATGAGAGTATTGTTGCCAACGTCATGAAAAACTCACTGAAAAAAATTTGATCAAAATATCTTGAAAATTCGCGGAGATATTAGCATGTGAAAATGGCACTTTTTCAGGGGTCAAAAAAGAAAAAATTTGCATATTTGCAAATTTTTCAGTGTTATTTTGTAGTGTTGTGTTTTTTTAGTTTAAATAACACAAAATTTAATCTCTCTATATTAAAAAAAAGTTACTGTCACCGCTGCCGCTGCCGCTGCCGCTGCCGCTGTTTCAGAAAATTTAATTTTTCAACTCTTTGAACTCTCATATCGCAAAAACTACTTGATAGAAATTTATGAAATTTGAAATATTTGTAGAGGAATATTTGGGGCACATTCTAGAACAAAAAGCTAACTGATGTGATAATTAGTTCTGGGGTATTTTTAAGGTCAAAGTTGAAGTTTTTCTTTTTTCGCCGCGTAATCCAGTTCAGCGAAATCTATTAGCAGCAGAACTATGATTTTTTGCAGCCTAATACTCTGAAGTATGAAGATGTGCACTACGTCGCCCTTTTTTCGAATTTCGAATTTGGTTTAGAGTAATTAATTTTTTAATTTTCGAAATTTTTGACACTTTTTCGGTTTTTTCTATCTAAAATGAAAACTAATCACGGTATCAATATGATTTTTTAAACACTTATATTTTTAATTTTTAGAAAGAGATTGGCGTTTAATTCTTTAAAAAATTCTAATTAGTTTTGGAATTATTAAGCATCAAAGTTTAATTTTTTTCATAGTTTTAGTAGGTCTTTATCAGACGTGTTTAATGTTTTTAAATTTTATGTTTGCCTGTTCACTAGATTGTCGCGAGCACGGATATTTAAATTTAAAAGTTTTGAGGTGCACATTTTTGCTCTAAGTTTGCTAGCGATATAGTATAGACTTGGTTAATAATCTTTTAAAGATACTTCGATATTTTTTGAACTACTAGAGAAATAAATGATTTAGCTTTTTTGAGTGTTATTTGTGCCGACGAAAGGAAGAGTATTTTCGGGAAGTTTGTTTTACTCTGCTAAAGATCGATTGCAGATATTACAGATTGCGAAGCGATCTGTAAAGAGCTGCATAGCAGGTACGGGGGTTGGTGAGCGTAAGCGAGTAGGGGGCGGTAGCCCCTATCCATTAAATTGTTGATAATTTAAAAAGGAATATCTCAGTAAGAGTTTTATTTTGATATTTTCGTGGTAATGATCCGAATTAAATTATTGAAAAGTTTGAGAGATAAAAAGTTTCGATTATAAATGATCATTAACTATAATCTGTTCATTTAGAATTAGCGCCTGAGACGTAATGTATTAAAAGCAGTTATTATTCTAATTATCGTCGAAAAAATTTTCTTCTTCGATAAGGCAGCCTAAGCAGAAGTAGTTAAAATACTGTAGAAACAATCGGTCACTGAAGTTGTTTGATAAGTGTTATTAAGCATTTTTGAGCGTTTTTGATCCTGTTGCAGGCGCCTATTCTAAATATACAGATTATAAGCAGACAAGTTCCAGGTTGTACTGGATAGTTGAAATGAAATAAGCGAGCTCTGGTCGCTAAGATCGCGAAGCGATCTTCAAAGAACTGCGAAGCAGTTCCGGGGGTTGGTGAGCGATAGCGAGCAGGGGGCAGAGCCCCCTAGTCAAAAAATAAAAAAAACTTGCAAATATGCTAACTTTTTCTTTTTTGACCCCTGAAAAAGTGCTTTTTTCACAAAGTCCACTGAAAATAGAGTTGAACCTCAAACAAATTGCAATAGAAGGTTTCTCAACGGTTTTCACTTAGAAATGACCTCAATAATAATATACTAAAAATCGGCCAAAATCGGCCGGGGGGAAGTTTAATTTTTTTCAAATTTTTAAAAAATGGCCGAAAAAAAATTAAAAAAAAAAACAAAACAATAATATAGACATGTGATGCATGTTTATAGGTTATTTTTGAGTGCTGAAACCGAATATTGCATTTAGTTTGGAACAAAAATTGAAATTTCAATTTTTAAAATTAATTTGAATAATTAGCTATATGAAAAAATTAAAAAACCCCTAAAAAACCTAAAAAAAACATCCAAAGAGATAAATCCAACGGTTTTCATTTTGAAATGACCTAAATATTAACATACTAAAATTTAAAATTTTTACGAGTTAAAGAAGTTAAATTTTTTTTCAAATTTCCATTTTTTTTTGCGAAAAATGCATTTTTTTTCAAATTTGTGCAAAAAACTTTAGAGGCTTTTGAAAAGGTCATTTTTCAGTGGATATTGTCCACAGATAGTTATATAATAGAAAACCGGTGGAATTGACCCTCAATGAATTAGTTAATTATTTTATTTAAAATTTTGAAATTGGTAAAATGTAGTAAAAAGTGAAAAAAAGGTAATACTTTGGCATATTTACATCAGAATTTAAAATAATTAACAATTTTTTTTTCAAACTAAATGCAATATTCGGTTTCAGCACTCAAAAATAACCTATAAACATGTATCACATGTCTATATTATTGTTTTGGGTTTTTTAAAAATTTTTTTCGGCCATTTTTTAAAAATTTGAAAAAAATTAAACTTCCCCCCGGCCGATTTTGGCCGATTTTTAGTATGTTATTATTGAGGTCATTTCTAAGTGAAAACCGTTGAGAAACCTTCTATTGCAATTTGTTTGAGGTTCGGCCCTATTTTTCGCTATTTTCAGTGGACTAACATGCTAATATCTCGGCAAATATTAAAGATATATTCATTAATTTTTTTCAGTGAGTTCTTCATGAGGTTGGAAACAATACTCCTACCTCATGAAGAACTCACTGAAAAAAAATTCATGAAAATATCATTAATATTTGCTCTATCTCTTTTAGTCTTTAAATTAATTTTTTAACTTCTTAATTTCGCCGCTAGGGGCGCTTTAAGTCATTTCAGTGCATTCTCCAGGCTCATTTATCTAGGGGTAGACCTTACTTCCATGAACCTGGGAGGAGTTGGTTCCGAATAAAAGCCGTGCAACGCAATTTTGAGACACCCTGTATGTAACGGTAGGGTGTCTCAAAAAAAACTTTTTTTTCGAAAAACCTCGCTCCCCAGGGCTTTTCCCATTCCTTTTGGTCCCAAAAGATAGTGTGTAAAGTTTCAGCCCCCTAAGTTAACTCTAGGGTTTGCCTGTAGAGCCCCAAAGTTTGAAAAAAGTGGAAAAAATGACGTATTTTCAGAATTTTTAAAAATTATATTATCAGATTGATACTGCAATAAAACTGGTTCAAATGTGTCATTTAGGACTTATTCAGATGGAATATATTTATTTATGTGTATTAACTGCACCCTGTAGCCCCTATAATTTAAGATTAAACTTACTACTTAAGGACGTTGCACTCGCCAAAGCTGCAAATAGGAAAATAGTTAAATGCTTGTGAATCTTGATTGAAATGTTAAAGAAAGCAGTTTTTAATTAAAATTTTCCCCTGATACGTTAAAAGGAAGTAATTTTCCAAACTTAAAAAAAGAAAATCGATTTTAACGTCTGGTATAGGAAATATCCATGTCATTTCTGATCTGTGCGGTTTAAAATTTAATTCTACTTATTAAAAATGAAACCCCCATAAAGTTTTAAATGTTTGGTATCTAAAAAAGTACAACAACCATCATTTTTAATATAAATTTTGGGTTTGATAAGCTGGAAAAGAGAAATTTTGAAGAAAATCACTTTTTACATTAAAAGCTCAGTGGAAGACCTCATTATTGTTATTTCAAGGGTTTTTATAATTTATAATATCAATTTAGCATCAAATGGCATCATTTGAGGGAGTTCCTTCTAAGAAATTCAAATTTAATTCATTTCGTCCACCGGTAGTGCATTATAAGCTTTGGCGAGTGCAACGTCCTTAAGTAGTAAGTTTAATCTTAAATTATAGGGGCTACAGGGTGCAGTTAATACACATAAATAAATATATTCCATCTGAATAAGTCCTAAATGACACATTTGAACCAGTTTTATTGCAGTATCAATCTGAAAATATAATTTTTAAAAATTCTGAAAATACGTCATTTTTTCCACTTTTTTCAAACTTTGGGGCTCTACAGGCAAACCCTAGAGTTAACTTTGGTGGCTGAAACTTTACACACTATCTTTTGGGACCAAAAGGAATGGGAAAAGCCCTGGGGAGCGAGGTTTTTCGAAAAAAAGTTTTTTTTGAGACACCCTAATGTAACGGTGAATGTCCGAAATTGGAGAATGTCAACATTCACCGGTGAATGTCGGCATTCCCCAAATTTCGGACATTCACCGTAACATATACATACTAAGGCTGACGCGCTAGATTTCCATTGAAATAAGGAAGACCCCATGAGGCTTGGAGAGGAGCAAAAAAACTTCTCTGCTTTCCGCGAAGCCCAAGGAGAAAAGCGACATCGGCGGGCAATTCAACCTCCTTGACCACCAGAGACGGCCACAGGGGCTCGCAAACCTGCGCTGACAATCCTCTCTATAAGAATATTTATAGCCCCCCTCAGTTGCGAATCCAGTAGGGGGGCTGTGGGGCTGCAGCCCCCCCAGGATTCCCAGGAATAAGACATTCAAGTTTTGGTAATAGCAATAAAGCCAAAAAAGAAATTTCAACACATTGCGGACATTCGGTTTGTTACCCAAAGGGTTTCAAAATGAATCAGAACCCTACTTTTAAGGGTAAAAATTCCAAAAATTTCCTGGGGGAAGACCCCCAAACCCCCTCGAAATTTGGAATCAAATAAGTACGGTTTTTCCTTGAAACTTAAGGGATTTTCAAGGAGTGATCTTCTTTGATGTAACCTAAAGTGTCTCAACATTAGTGTTAAAATTCCACTTTTGGGGGCAAAATTCAAAAAAATTTCTGGAATAGGAACCCCTAAACCCCCTAGAAATTTTCCAATTCATAATACTATAAACTTTTTTCCTTGAAAATTCTGCCGCTTACAATGAGTGGTGCTCTTTGAGTGGAATCTAAAAGGCTTCAAAATGAGCTAAAACACTATTTTGAGAGGCAAATTTTCAAAAATTTTCTGGGGGAGGACCCCAGACCCCCCTTTTTAGAGTTGACATTTTAACACAATTTTGAAACTTAGTGCACCAAAATTAAAACCTTACAATGTCATCTCACCTAAAACTTAGTATTCCTAAGATAAGACCTCAGAAAAGATGTTGAGTAACCCCCCTAAACAAAAATCTGGTTACGGCACTGGCAAACCCCCTCCCCCTTTCAGTTACATTAATATTTGAACAGCCCATAATCGTAATTAAGTTATTTGTGAAACTCAGCCCCCCCCAGACAAAAATCCTGGATTCACCACTGCCCCCCCTGATTAGGCGATTGTAGTTGAAAGCGCCTCCTTTTGTTTCACTCTTGGGGGGTTAGCTCCAGGAGCGGGCGCTACTCTTTTCTCCGGGTAGTCGCAGGTCGAATAAGGAAGTTGTATGATTTTGTTAAAAATTTAATCGATTCTTCATGCAAAAATAAGCAACTACTCAAAATTTGAGGCCTATCGAGAAATTTTTTGATCGCAAAAAATTTATCAAAATTATCTGAAAAAATTCATTGAAAGTTTATATTTATAACTTTCTTTCTCCCCTCACTTTCTTAAAAAAAACTAAAAGTAATAGAAGAGTTACAGACCTAAATTAAACTTCTTTAATTTAAAAAAATGACCGAATATTTTTCTGTTAAATACGAATATTCCATTTAAATTAAAAAAATAAAAATAAAATATCAGTTAAAAATTAATTTTAAAAATTTGATAATCGAAGAAATTAAAACATCGCTCACAATCACAAAATAACTGCAAAAGAAGTAATTCACACGTTTTCCAGAAATGACCTAATTAATGAATGACACAGTTTTAACACATATGGACAGTTTTTAATTTTTTTTCAAATTTGGACCTCAAAAATCGACCTTTTTAAAAACTGCTGTTAAAAACGTTTGAGGCATTTGTCAGGGTCATTTTTCCATCAATAATGTAATTATATATCTATATAACATAAAAAACCCTAATTGGTGATTAAATCATGGGTTAATTAATTAATTTATTAAAATGAACTTAAATACAGGTAAAATATTTCAATCAAGTGAAACAGAATATATTTTGACAATATTTGTTAACAAATCATCTAAAAATAATTAAATTTTAAAAAAGACAAAAAAATCTTTTTAAAAATTTCAATTTTAAGCAAATTTAAATTTTTATATTTTTTCAAAAAAATTTTGCAGTATAGGCATGTTACATGTGTTGTATATAGACTATATTTTAGTGCTCTTTACAATTATCAGGCTAACTTTGCAATAAAATTTAGAATAAGTGAGGAAAATATTAAAAATAAGTGTTTGCATGTGATTTTCTTTCATTGTAAAAAATATCCAATGAGCTTTAAATGCATGCATACAGTGAGGTGTCCCTTATTTGGGCGTTTTTTCAAAAAGTCAGGGAAACTTTTGCTCCACCCCCCAATTTTTTTCCATTTGGTACCCTAAGACTGTGTGCAAAATCTTAAATTGATCAGATAATATTAACACGTGCCCCAAACGGCTTAAAGTTAGAAAAATTTGACTTTTTTCTAATTTTTTTGAAATTTTTTAAAAATATGTTTAAAAAATCCGTTTCCGAATAATAGGGCTCTAACACATTTAAACAATAATATTTGACCGTTTTTCATTGCTAGTTAGGCCAAAATGCCCAGTTTGTAACCTAGTCAACAATCAGAAAATCGTCAAATTTGTCCATTTTATACTGAGAATAGAAGAATCAAAAGGCAGTGGTAAACGACTTAAAACCGCAAAATTCCATGGCTAAACACCATTTGTAGACCATATTGATGTGGATATAAATTTTCTAGAGCTCAAATTAATTATGGGTTGCTTAATTACAGACGCCATATTGGATTGCATTAAAACTTAAAAAAACTCTGGAAAAAAAGGTATGGGCATGTTTGATATCGGGTAATGATTTTTGAGGTTTCTAAACTCAATTAAGACTAATAAATTTCTCTTAGATAACTTTTTAAAGCTCTTTACGCAATTGTAAGGGTCAGCATATATCCTAATACAAGTGCAAACCATGTTTTCAGAACTATAGATATGGTAATAAATTCTAAACATATAAAACTGGCACGAGAAATTCTGGAAACAAGTTAAAAAACAGACTTCAGTGTGTCCACAAGTATTTTATTCCATAAGTTAATTGAAAAGCTGAAGTTGATACAAAATTAACACACTCTTCATAATAATTGTGTTATACTATCAGAAGGTAAGCAATTAACCATGTTTATAGAGACTGTTCTTCCTATTTTATCATAATTTTATACATTAACATAAAAATACCAGCATTTCAACATATTAGTTTGTCATTAAAACAATTAAACACTGTTATTTTGTCCGTAGCTGTAAGAATGTTAAATATTAACTACAGTTCTTATAACTCTTCTACTTTACCCTTAGTTTTTCTTCGCACTATCAACCTTTCATCAGTAAACGTCCTTGAAGAAGTACTAAGGTTTCGAGTAAATTTTTCGTGAAAATTGTTTATGGCAGGGGTTCTCAAACTTTTTAACATCACGACCCACTTTTGAGAAACAAAATCTAACGCGACCCACCGACTTCAGTTAATTATAATTAACTGAACTGAGATAATTATATCATACCCCCCACAGAATTTTAACTTCTCTGACTGGGGGGTGTTCACCAACTATTTTTTACAACAATAAATTATTACATGCACGTATTAGAAGAGAAATTAACTTTTTAAAAATTAAAAGTAAATATTAGAATTCGATCGGATGAAATAGTTTAATTGTAGGCTAACAAAGATCCCCACAGTAAAAAAGGGAGTCTGGGGGTCCTCCCCCAGAGAAAATTTTGAGATTTGACCCTTAAGTACATGGTTTTAAATTGTTTTTTTTAGCGATATGGGATAAATTTGCAGTTGTATCATTTCCCAAGAAAATTCTTAAAATTTGCATTGCTGCCCCCAGTGTAGATGGGGAGAAACAATCAATATTTTTTTCAAATGTTATTTTTATAACCGACTAGATTTGCATTATCGGCGCATTAAAGTGACACACATAGTACGTATTTACATTAATTGTCTTTTCCGTTCGACATCAAGTAGTGTAGTTGTTCCTCAAATTTTTATTCTTTTCACTATGTGGTATAATTTGATAAATTTCAAGAGTCGAAATAATAGTTTGATAATTCAAAAGTCAATAACACGTTTATAAAAATTATAAAAAGATACTTCATATTCAGAAAAATTATAAATCTTCTCGCGACCCACCAAAAACTGACTGGTGACCCATCAGTGGGTCGCGACCCACAGTTTGAGAAACTCTGGTTTATGGAATTAAATTGTTTTAACCCTACAATGCATGATTTTTTAAATTCACTTGAAAATCATTTATTTGACTTCTATTATGGTGTAAATAAGTAAAAAAATACTAAAAAAATTCAATTTAATTTTTTTCTACTTTTAATTGACAAAAAACTTTGTCCTTGTGAAATTAATTTGTGTCCCTTGTGAAATTAATTGTGAAGTGAAATAAAACCAAATGCTCTAAAAATATAAAAAACAACATATCTTTTCAAAAACATTTTGTTTCAAGCTGATTTTTTTATTTTATTTTAATAAGGTCCTTTTATTTTGGCGTTTTCTGTCTCTTGACTTTCGTCTCACTAGCTACTAACAAATGTCTCAAAGTAGTACCCCTGCTGCAATCTAATGGCAGTCTAAAGTGCTAATACAATGAAATGTTATATGTATTGTACTTATTGCATGGTGTTGCCGTTTGGAAATGGAAGATCGAGTAGGAAATGGGGGGAAAATGTCGTGTTGCCAAATGGCAACAGTATGCACTGTAGGGTTAAAGTGTCAGAGCCTTCTTTGAAAATATAGTGGAAGGAAACTTAGAGCGAAGAATGGCTGACTTACAAAAAGACTTTAAAGAAGGAATGATTTTAAGAAACTGTTGATAATATTTATGATATTTAAGTATCCAATATAAGTGTCTTAGATTTTAATGACTCTAATTTGTTGAATTGCAGGTATTTGTTTATGTTAACGAATAAAATTATGATGAAATAGAATAACAGTCTCTATAAACATGGGTTAATTACTTACCTTCTGATAGTATAACTCAATTAATATGAAGAGTGGTTTAATCTTGTATTAACTTCAGCTTTTCAATTAACTTACGGAATAAAATACTTGTGAACACATGGAGTCTGATCTTTAACTAGTTTCCAGAATTTCTCTTGACAGTTTTATTTATTTAGAATTTATTACCATACCTATACTATAGTTCTGAAACCATTGTTTGCACTTGTATTAGATCTGATGGGTCTTATAATTGCGTAAACAGCTTTAAAAAGTTGTCTAAGATAATTTTATTAGTCTTAATTGAGTATAGAAACCTCAAACACCCATTACCCGATATCAAACATGCCCATACCTTTTTTTAGAATTTTTTTTAGTTTTAATGCAATCCAATATGGCGTCTGTAATTAAGCAACAAATAATTAATTTGAGATCCTGAAAATTTATCTCCACACAAATATTCTCTACAAATGATGTTTAGCCATGGAATTTTGCGGTTTTAAGTCGTTTACCACTGCCTTTTGATTCTTCTATTCTCAGTATAAAATGGACAAATTGGGCGATTTTCTGATTGATGACTAGGTTACAAACTGGGCATTTTGGCCTAACTAGCAATGAAAAACGGTCAAATATCATTGTTTAAATGTGTTAGATCCCTATTATTCGGAAACGGATTTTTTAAACATATTTTTAAAAAATTTCAAAAAAATTAGACAGCAACTTGATGCTGCTGCCTGCAGTGATTATGTTGTAAAAGCCGGGAAGAAAAGCCGTAATTATTTTTAACTCGCTGTCAGTTAAACGTCAAGGTCTTTAATTTGAGGTGTTGATGTTCCAGAGGTAGAAAAAAAGCCCCAAGTAGCTCTTCTCGGTGTTCGGGGGCACAGCAGTTTTGATGCGATGTTCAACAAAGTGTCAGGAGCGCTGAAAATGAGTTTTATGCTGCTTCTTGTTTTTTCGCGTTGATCAGAGTGTACAGTACTGGAAAAAAAATCGACTCAGACCCTATATCTCCGGAACGGCTTGTGATATAAAGACAAATAAGGTATCATTTTTCCTGATTGGAAGTATTCTATATACAGAAAATTTTTCAAGTTCTTAGGGGGTCGTCTTCATATTAAACGAAGTACCAACTTTGGTTTTTCTATGGGCGACATCAAAGATTAATCTAGGTTCTGAAAGAGCACCCTCTAAAACCCCCCAAAACCAGTTTTCATGTCGTTTGGTTCCCAAATGAAGCCAGGAGTGGGGGTTGAAGTTCGTTGAAATCTCGTTTTTCATAGATTTTGATCCTTACAACCATTAACCCCACGCACACTGTAGGAAATTTCAATTAGAAAAATTTGCGCCAATCTCATATCGCCAAAGACATACAACTTATGAAAATTACAGTAACCTTACGGTAACCATAATCTACTAACTGAAATCAACACATTTATTGTTTACATGATGTTAAACGTAGCCGTGTGGCCTAACGGCTAGTGTGCCTGGTCGCAAATCTTTAGATCCATGTTCGAACCGCATAGCTTCCGTGTTCTTGTTTTGCTTTTGGAAGTTTGTGTATGCCTCGAACTTAAACTACCGATAGAGTTAGAATTAATAAGTTCTTATTTTTTACTCTATTAATTTCAGTAAAAGGAAAATTAACCTATTTTTTTGTGCATGTAATATTTTTTATTTGTTTTTAAATTTTGATGATATTTTTAAATAAAAGTTAACAAATTAAAAATCTTTAAAAAACAATTTTTTTCAGATGAAAAAATTTTGAAACAATACTTAACACTTACTTTTGAAACAATACTTAATTATTCGACTAAAAATTTCACCTGCATTAAATTTGAAATGTTTTTGAATTACGCGAATAAAGTTTCAAAAAAGAGTATTCGATATAAAGATTCGAATTCATGACAGATTTCATGCAGATATTTGTGGTTTTAAATATAAATCTAAGGTCAAGAAAAGTCGTCGCTTAATAAGGACGGTCTCTTCTTACATGCATTGTTTATTAAAAGAAATTCAACGTTTTATCTTTGATATTAAATGTTATCAAGACATGAATTAATTTAACCATGACACAAATATCATCGTGTTGCTGAATTTTGGATCATACATCTTTCCCATATGATGCACCCCAGGGTTAACACCATCTCTTTGCCTATAAAGGAAGGTACCCATACTACGTGACCCATTTAGGGGAGGGAGGGGGGTCTTCAAATTACCACGCTCGGTCACAGGGGGGAGGGGGGGCTTAAGGGTTTGTCCCGTAGTCAATTTCTTCTAGTCAATACTACAAAATTAAGCTAAATTAATTATTGAAATTTGCCAACTTAAGACTAATAAGGCAAAATTAATTAAAATTAGACAAATTAAGCAAAATTAATTTTTTCAACTTTCTGTTTGCAAAAAACGGTGTCAAACCGTTTTAATGAATTACTACGTGAAAACTAGAGGGGGAGGGGGGTCTTGGCATATTACGGATGGTCACCACGGGGGAGGAGGGTAAAAATGGGTCATGTAGTATGGGTACGTTCCCTAACTGGCACATCCAATGGTTGCACCAGCCGCCTACCCCTACAGTAGTTTTCAGGAGTAAGGCAAGCAGCGTATTAAATCTACCCTACGCAGCCAGAGGGCTCAATGCTTGGAATAAAAGTTGACTTACATAATTAACTAATAATAAATAAAATAGTGGTGACTACAAAATAAAAAATTAACACTATAATAAAAATTTAGCTACCACTTTTTAATTTAATGTTATTTTTTATACGCATAGTCAAAGTCATTCATTTCTCGCATTCAACCTGGAATTGGGAGAACAGTAGATCCATCCGCTATTGTCACCAAGTATGGATGATATCGTTGGTTCTTACCGGTATCGAATTTGGAAACTAATTTTGAAAACGTTAAACTAGTTAAAGTGGGATAGATGAGGTTAAATACAAATAGGGACTGAACAGGTTGAGTTTGAAAAATTTAACATTAATTAATATGCTGATTTTTATTGAGGCTCAAGAAAAATCAGCATGCCAATTAACGTTCAAATTTAAAAAACACAAACAGAAAAAAATATCCAACCCCTAAAATAAAACTCCAATATCCCTTTCCAATCACCCCCACATATCTTCGGCAGTCTCTCTCTCTCTCTCTCTCTCTCTCTCTCTCTCTCTCTCTCTCTCTCTCTCTCTCTCTCTCTCTCTCTCTCTCTCTCTCTCTCTCTCTCTCTCTCTCTCTATTAAAAACTTTACAAAGATGAGTAAAATAAACTTTTTTGCCTTTGATGTGATGATGCATTTTTCATTTTTTCCTTAAAACCCCAATCGTTTAAAATATCAAGAAGCTCCAAATCGTCGATATGATTAAAGTTAATTAATTTTAATTCATCAAGTTTATTAACTTTCAAATTTAATGATTGACTAGTCAACATGTTTCATATTTATATTTTGGTATCTTATTCATCAAGCACATAGGTTCAGAAACTTCAATGTTTATCCTTAAAAATTAATAAACTCTGTATCCAACCTAATGAAACATAACTCGTAATTAATTACTAAAAAATGACTGCAGAATCATTAAAATCAGTATTTGTAAATTTTTCTACTCCTATATGTATAAGCAAATTTTAAACTTTGTAATTGCCTTTATTTTTCAAGATAAGTTAGTTTTCGTAAGTGGAAATTGAAAATTATTAGAAACATCGATTAAATGCTAAAAATACATCAAAAAATCAATCTAACTATCTGTATTTAAGTATTTTTATAGAAATTTTTGAGCCGCAAAAGCCTGATTTATTGTTTCATTAATTAGTTAAATTTCTAGCTCTTATCAACAATCTTATATTAATCTTATATCTTATATTAACAATATTATATAATCTTATTTAATATCTTTATTTAAATTTTTATTCCCTTTTTTCCAGAATTAAAAAAAATGTTAATTTTAAATAACTCTCAATTAATTATTATTATTTGTAAACGAACGGCAATAAAATTGTATAAATTTGTTTTAAAGGCTTTAGATTTTAAAAAAGTATTCAACATCTATTCATCTTTGTGTTTGCCTGTATCCCTATAAGTTAACCTTGAACGAGACATGCGGAATTGCGGGGCAGAACCTGCAACCTAGTGATCACGAGCTTGTTACTCTACCAAGTGGGCTACCACTTAAGGGTATTCTAATTGGAAGACGAAATTGCGCCAAAATATAGATAAACAGCCAAATCTGCTTTAACTTGTTGGAATCGAACCATCAAATAATCGAAACCTATCAATCAATCAATAATTCTCGCATCTTACCTGCGGGCCAGGCATTGACGTCGGGCTGACGTCAATGCCAAACTCTCTATATATTTCTGTTTTGAGTGGCAAGTGACTACTCGCTCACCACTCTCGCCTGTACTTATGACTATTAGCTGCTGTTTTTAAAAGGACTTAAATAAATATGATTTTATATCTGATCTGAAGCTGTCTTCATCCACCACTCTGCTAATTCTTGGGCTAGTAAGCCCAATATAACTTTTGTAGGAATTGTGCCAAAACACAGATAAGTAGCCAAATCTGTTCTAACTTTACTAGAGAATTTTAAACAATTGTCGCCAATCTTTCCTCTTAGAAGTAAAATTACCAAAGTTTTCAAACCCCCATCCTGGCTTTGTTTGACCCCCAAACAACACGAAACTTGGTTTTTGGGGGTTTTAAAGGGTGCTCTTTCAGAATCTGGAAAAATCTTTGATGTCGCCCATAGGAAAAACGAAAGTTGGTGCTTCTTTTAATATGAAGACGACCCCCTAAGAACTTGAAAAATTTTCTGTATGTAGAATACTTCAAATCATGAAAAATGATACCTTATTTGTCTTTATATCACACGCCGTTCCGGAGATATAGGGTCTGAGTCGATTTTTTTTCCAGTACTGTACATTAGGGTGTCCCAAAAAAACGCGACTTTTGAAATTCTCAACTCTCACCCCCTAAAAATGTTCTTTATGGGAACATAAGACACTGTGATTTTTTAAAGAATTTTTGAAAAATATTTAGAGGTCGCTCAAAGTCATTGAATTTTCAAAATATGGCCCAAAAAGGGTAAAATTTAACATTTTCCATAATTTTTAAAAAAATTTATATAAAGGTTCAGAGGCCATTATTTACATTTATTGGAGCCCTTTTATTGTTTTAAACAAATTCTGTATTTATCATCTGGGTAGGAAATAAAACGCATTAGCATTAAAATCAAGAAATATTCGATATTTTTACCACAAAATATAAAAACTTTAAGCAATTGGTATTTGAAATAAATAAGGAAGATTTTTTAAACAATTAACAATATTTATCAACATTTTTTTAAATATTACATATTTTTAAAAATTAAATTACATATCAAAAAGATTTTTTCGATTGCACGTTGTGTAGGTCTTTCTATGCGAATCTACGATTTGCAACAAAAACTGCTTCTGCCCTTCATCTTTTGTTACACAATTAAAATCTTGAATTAAGGCAACAGCCTGTTCAGCCACATCATTTACGCAAACTAAGTTTTTTTGCGAATAATGCAGCCTCTTTATGAGATGGAGTATCAGACCAATCTTTAGCAGGCACATTGAGAAAAGTATCTTCAATTTTTATTGTTTCGAAAAAGCTATGCGAAATACATAAATCCTCCAATTTGAGAGGAATACTTCTAATAGACGTGAACTTCTTTCATTCTATCTCCTAAAATTGCTGCTGTCTTAGATAGAAGTAACACTAGCATTAGAAGGTCAACTATGATATTGGCATCTGTAATTAATAAAGAAGGTTGTTCTTCCTCTACCACGACTTCTGAACCAAAGGTTAAATCCATAGTACTTTCCAAAAGTACTTTTCACCGGGAACGCCACCTTCTTCGTCATGAATTGGCTTAGAAATTAAAAACAGAGTGAAAGCATCAGAGTCAGTTGTTCATTGGGATGGAAAAATGATACCCGATTTGTCGTCAAACAGTACAGGAAAGGTTGAGCGTCTAGCGGTTCTAATTTCTTCTTTGGAAAATAATAGTACCAAGCTTCTTGGAGTTCCCAAGTTATTGTCTGGAACTGGAAAAGCAACAGCTGATGCTGTTTTCGACCTCTTAAAGTCCTGGAAATGCGAGACGGAAGTTATAGGTATGTGTTTCGATACGACTGCAGCTAACAGTGGAAGACTTAAAGGAGCATGCACTCTTCTTGAGCAAAAAATTAGTCGAAATCTTTTGTGGATAGCGTGCCGATACCACATGCTTGAAGTTCTACTTTCGGATGTATTCAGTGTGTGATCTTCTGCCCCTGGTGTCCTTTGATTTAAGAGATTCCGAGAAGATTGGGCCAAAATAAACCACCAAGAACCGAAAAGGCAACCAGTACCCATAATAGCAGTATCAGATGGTTTGAAAGATTTTGTATCTCAACAGCTGGAAATTAATAAAAATTTACCTAGGGATGACTATAGAGAATTTTTACATCTTGCATCCTTAATGATTGGATCAGACACTCAAATTGCAATACGAAAACCAGGGGCTCTTCACCGAGCTCGCTGGATGGCTAAAGCCATATATTCGATGAAGATAGAATTATTATTAGATGGGAACGAAACAAAAATATCATTATCTGCTGAGGAGCTTCAAAGTGTAAAGCGATTTAATAGGTTTGTTGTGTGTGTACCTGGCTGCATTATTCGCAAAAAAACTTAGTTTGCGTAAATGATGTGGCTGAAGAGGCTGTTGCCTTAATTCAAGATTTTAATTGTGCAACAAAAGATGAAGAGCAGAAGCAGTTTTTGTTGCAAATCGTAGATTCGCATAGAAAGACCTACACAAAGTGCAATCGAAAAAATCTTTTTGATATGTAATTTAATTTTAAAAAATATGTAATATTTAAAAAAATGTTAATAAATATTGTTAATTGTTTAAAAAATCTTCCTTATTTCAAATACCAATTGCTTAAAGTTTTAAAATTTTGTGTGTAAAAATGCATAAGGTAAAAATATCGAATATTTCTTGATTTTAATGCTAATGCGTTTTATTTCCTACCCAGATAATAAATGCAGAATTTGTTTAAAACAATAAAAAGGGCTCCAATAAATGTAAATAATGGCCTCCGAACCTTTATATAAATTTTTTTTAAAATTATGGAAAATGTTAAATTTTACACTTTTTGGGCCATTTTTTGAAAATTCAATGACTTTGAGCGACCTCTAAATATTTTTCAAAAATTCTTTAAAAAATCACAGTGTCTTATGTTCCCATAAAGAACATTTTTAGGGGGTGAGAGTTGAGAATTTCAAAAGTCGCGTTTTTTTGGGACACCCTACTGTACATACATTGTACAATGAACAAATAAAGGCGAACTCTAGTCTACACAATGGAGAATTGCAGCAAATCTTAAAATTCTAAATATTCAATTTTAATTTAAAATTCTCTCCTGATTCCAAAAATACGCTTGTCTTTACGCACACATTTTTTTAAAGGTAATTATGACATATTTAAATACAGAAAGCTCGTAACAATGTGATGACGTCACATGTGCCAGTGGAAATGTGGGAAACACCGTTTCCATCGATACACTAGTCTTTAAAAAAACTAGTGCTCATTGTTTCAAAGCGGGATTATAGCAATAAGCGGGAACAAAGCACATTTCACGTCACAAGCTGTTTCAGCTCAGACACAAAAGAGGCTGTTTTTAATTGAAAATAACTTAAAATTTAGGGCTTTGAAAAGTAAATGAAAAAATTTTTTGGAGGTTTTAGGCCATTCTAAACACATTAAGATTAAAGAAAAATTTGACTGCAATTATCCATTAATTACGAGTACGTAAAGAGTAGTTTTCTTGCATGATGTCACTTTAAAGAGCAAGAATTTCTTTGTCAAAACAAACATACAAGTTTTGTAATATCATCATGAGGTTTGTGCCATTCATCAAACTTAAGTCTTCTGCCTGCAATAGAATTCTATTTATTTAATAAAAAAAATTGCAAAGTCTGCGAAACACTTATCAGAGGTTTAAACTTTCTTTTTAAAGTCACAAAAACTCGTTCGACCAATCAACGAAAAGTGAAACGAAATCCAAAGTGAAAGCAGAGTTACCTCGGACTAGGGATGTTACGTATTAGTTAAAGTGTGGAACCGGTTCCATAGTTCCAGTTCCAAGGTGGGATTAGGTTCCCTTAACAGTTCCAGTTCCAAACGGTTCCAAATTTAAAACCGTTCATATAAAAAACGCAACGGTCCCAGAGACAAAAAGGAGCAATAAAGTCAAAAAATTCAAAACTTGACCAGTGGTCAAATGGGGTTAACCAAAGGTCAGGGACCCCCATACCAACCCCCATATCAACCCCATACCAACCAACCCAACCATACCCCAACCATGAGACAAAAAGATAAGGTCAGAAAAGTTACATATAACGAGAAAAAATGGATTGACCACTGGTCAAGAGATATTGACAATTGGTCAACACCAAAATGTTACCCGTCTCAAGGCGTTTGGTTTGATACCCCACATGACCTACTTCAGTGCCAAAGCAAAGAAGTTACAAAAAGTTGACCGGACTGACCAAAGGTCAACCGTAACCAAAAACACATGTTATAACAATAAGGATTACAAAATATCAATTAGCAACTCCAAAATTTTCTTTTGATGAATATTAGTCATTTTGGCCAGTGGTCAAATGAGGTTGACCTAAGGCCAGGACCCCCAAAACAACCAAGAGACAAAAAGAGAAAGTCAGAAAAGTCACAAATAATAAGAAAAAGTGGAATGACCACTGGTCAAGAGATCTTGACCAGTGGTCAACACCAAAATGTTACCCGCCTTAAGGCTTTTTGTTTGAGCCCTTACATGACCTACTTCAGTGCCAAAGCACAGAAGTTGCAAAAAGTTGACCGGACTGACCAATGGTCAACAGTAATCAAAGAAACATGTTATAACAATAAGGATTACAAAAGATAAATTGGCAACTCCAAAATTTATTTTATAGTGAATTTTAGTCATCTTGACCAGTGGTCAAGCTACAGGAAACTTAAAAATAATTTCCAGATTTAATTCTCATTCTCACAAACAGACAGTTATACCCTTCCCAACGAAGCCCTAACAGAAAGAAACCTTATACGTTCCAGTTCCCTTACCACAGTGGTCCCCAACCTTTTTACCACCACGGACCGGTCACCGTTTGATAATTTTACCGCGGTCCGCTGGGGGGGCGTTGATTGTTTACATTCTAAATTATTTTGATTTATTGATTTTGATTGTATTGTATTTAAACATGCTTTCAAAATAAAATAGTTACACCAAAAAATAATATAAAGTTATTTATAATTAATTTCATTCATTAATTTGGAGTATAAACCTAGGAATTTAAATTCATTTTCAATGAAATGGTCGGCCCGTGGCCCGGTACCATTTGATCCACGGACCGGCACCGGTCCGCGGACCGGGGGTTGGAGACCACTGCCTTACCAGTTCCAAAGAGTTCCCAAGTTCTAAACCTAGTTATAAGTTCCAAAATAGTTCCCAAGTTCTAACCGGTAATAAGTTCCAAAAGAGTTCTAATCAAGTTAAAGGTTCCAGTTCCATTCCAGTTACGCGAATTCCTCCCAGCATAACTAATCCACTCGAAACAAGTTTCACGAGAACGTATTAGTTTCCGTAAAGAGTTCTGTCACTGGAACTTATTTCTCTCAGAACCGTTAGCGATCGCTAACAGTTCCAGGCCGACCCGGCCCGTTCCGACAGCAAATCCATAGAAATTTCGGGCGGTAGTAATGAAAGCCCATAACTCGTGGAACTGTTAGGGTGTTAACGAAGCCGGCCCCGTTCCAACCGAAAATCTATAAGAATTTCGGGCGGCAGGGATAAAAGCTATCGACTGCTTTGGAGCGTTCTAATTGGCCAGGCGGCTGTCAGTCATTCTTTTTTTCTTCTGCTGCTTTTTCACCAAAGCTGCAGATGTCTTTCTTTTTTATTTACTTCCCCTCGTTGCGGTTTTTCAGTGAGACACGTGCATTATTTGTTTTGAAAAGGGATTGACTTAGATTCAATTTTTTCAATGTACGAATCATAGCTCTGCAGCTGTGCTGAATGGGGGAATGGATAGAAGCGGTTTTTGCTATTAGAATATCACCGCGGCTGCGATTAACGGCACTGGTTCTCTTTCAGCTTGGAGATGGTCTTTTTATTTGAGTGCGTCCTCGTTCAATGTTAGATTGGATTGCAGAGAAATTCGGATTTGTCATTGATTTTTATCGGTTCCAGGATGGAACCGTTAAGCGGTTCTTCGTGGAACCGGTTCTAACGGTTCCATGCTGGGATTAGGTTCCATGGAACTGTTCCAGTGGAACCGTAACATCCCTACCTCGGACACATGTTTCCAAGAGAAAAAATAGAAGTAAAATTTTTTCCATGGGGTTAAAACCTTATTTTATTAAACGGGTAAGTTGATACTTATTTTATTTATTTTATAATCCCGTGTCCCGTGGAATGTTAATTAGCCGTAAAAACAGTTTATTTTACCCTCATTCTAATTAGATTAAAATGAACTTTGAAAACCATGAATTTTCTTTTGATCTCATCGAATTTAAAAGCCTGGTAAGACATTAAATTAGCAACTATTGTTTAGTTTTGTTGTTAATATTTAAGATTTAAATGCTTCAATACCCTCTATCAAAGTCACATATTGAAAGAAATAGTCGAACTTTTTGATATTAAACTTCGTAAAATTCCGATGATTTTGATAAGCTTCATTTTTTATCGACATAAGTACTTTTGCAGATCATCTCTTTAGTGCTCTTTGAATTCATAATAAAAACCTCAACTTTTAATTCGTTATTTAAAGTACATAATAGATGCAATAAATATGAGGGTACCTTTACACTACTCTAAAAATTACAGAATAACTCATTTGATAATCCTACAATAGCGATAAAAATTAAGTATATATTTAATTAAAAGGGTTAGAACCTTTTTTGAAGTATGTATTTTCATATGAAATAAACAGTAAACATTCCACAAACACACATCTAGGCAATTTATTTCAAATTTTTAAAACATAAATTTTACTAATGAAAGGAGTATTTCACCATTATTGCTGGTTAGTG
Organism: Tetragnatha versicolor; assembly: GCA_024610705.1. Lineage (NCBI taxonomy): Eukaryota > Metazoa > Arthropoda > Arachnida > Araneae > Tetragnathidae > Tetragnatha > Tetragnatha versicolor. The sequence goes on along the minus strand of JANDEH010000001.1, from coordinate 33,950,108 downwards.
GACAATAAGTGTAAACTCACAACTCTCAAGCGTCGCCTCCAACCGTGGACCGGTTTCAGTCTTGTTAGGAATAGGATTCATCAGCACGGTATAGGAAGGCAACGCAAGAGAGCGGAGGGCAAGTACTAGTCCAGCCGACTATAACTGAAAAAGTGGTGACCATTGATTAGTCCTCCACTCATCTGCTGGAATGACTGGGCATTCCTAGAACAGATTTAATTCCAGAAAGGCAAGGTAAATGAATGGAGTATTTCACCATTATTTATTATTTTGGTAACCTTTCATTAACCTTGCCTTTCTGGAACATTTTATTTTTCCGTTACAGTCGGCTAGAGACTAGTACTTGCCCTCCGCTCTCTTGCGTTACCTTCCTATACCGTGCTGATGAGTCCTATTCCTGACAAGACTGAAACCGGTCCACGGTTGGAGGCGACGCTTGAGAGTTGTGAGTTTACACTTATTGTCCACTAACCAGCAATAATGGTGAAATACTCCTTTCATTCGACTTATACTGCTCATGAAACAAGGACGAAACCGGTCCGCGGTTAGAGGCGATGCTTGAGAGTTGTGAGTTTACACATAAATTTTATTAATTTCAACTAAAAAAAGGATATTTTCTTGTGACTTATACGTTATTCAAAGCTAGGAAAAAACCTTTATGATTAACCATATACTATGCGACGAGGTTCTCATTGGGATAAGTGGGACATTTTATTTACAAATGTCTGAAAAACTGAACTGATGTTTAACTGATTTTTTTTGTAATTTTTAAAAAGGAAAAGAAAGTTAAAAGTATTCCTTTTCAAAAAATTTTCCTTGAAAAATATTTTAGATGGATTTTAAAGAGGTATGTATTTCATAGTTTCATAAAAATTAGCACCTTAGGTGATAAAACAAAAGTTGTGAAGCATTTTCCGTGGTATGAAATTTCATGTGAAATTACTTTAGTATTTCTAAAGTGCACACTAAACTGTGAAAAAATATACATAGTTGGAAGGGAAACAGGGAGAGGCGGTGGCCACTTGCCCTGGGTTACGACATCTCCATATTTTTTGTCATTGATTTGAAATCCAAAACTTTAGAAAAATATTAGATTGTTTGCGTCCCACACGTTTGGAAACATTTATTTTTTCTGAATTAGTTAGTCTGAAACGAATTTTTAGTCTAAAAGACCCTATTTCTTTCTTTAATTTCAAAATGTAAAACATTCCGTTCATTTTTTTTTAATTTGACTTTTATTTAAGAGATGACTCATTACAAATTGCTGCTTAGCCAACGATAATAAAAGGGTCACGAGATTTTTCGCTTTAGTATTTTTTATTTTATTTAAAGTATACTGATTTTTTATGTTATAGATGGTCTAACTAAGGTTAGAGGGAGTAAATGTATCTTCCTCTTTCGATCAACTGCCCCTCAGCTTCTTCCTTTCTCCCCTCCGAGTCTGTCAAAATCACGTGACCCTTTTACTATCGTTGCGTTGGTTAAGCAGTACACTAGGTATATTTTTTATCTGCAAAAGAAATTTGATATCGCTTTCTTAACTCTCTTTCTCAACATCTCTTATCAATCGTATTAATATGTTTCAATTTTGAATAAATTACCGACGTTTTAGATTCACATTTAGTTTATATGCATCATTTTTGAGAAATTTAATTTCGTGGTCTAGGCTTTTTCTACTTTCTTTAAGGAAAACTTTATTTTCTGAATTTAGTTTTTGCAAAATAGATTCAAAAAATTTATTTAATAATAAAACATTTTACATAGAAAAAACTCACTGTTTGATTGTCATTTCACAATCCTAAGAAAGTGGAGTATTTTAAATTAACTTCGTAATTAACGCAATTGCTCTTCACCAGGGGACCAGTAAAACTTAAGTTCCTACCATACTACGTTTCAAAACAAATTATTTACTGTACGCGGTACAAGTACTAGGGGAGAGTGGGGATCAGGGTTGGCAAAAAGCCGGTTTTTTTTTAAAAACACCCAAGTGGGTTGGGTTTTTTTCGGGTTTTTTCAATAAAACCCTGAAAAAAACCATATAAAACTGGGTTTTTTCGGAAAAAGTGTGGGTTTTTTCAAAATTAAGTGGTTTTCTCCTAGAAAGTAAGTGGGTGTTTTCAAATTTTAGTGAGTTCTTTCTATGTTTAATGTGTTCTGTCAAAATAATGTCAGTTTTTCTACAGTTAAGTGGGTTTTTTCAAAATTTTTATGCTTTGAAAAAACCCACTGAAATTGTAAAAACACCCCTTTTTACTGAAACCTGGTTTAAACTTTGAAAAAACCCATTCAATATTGAAAGAAATCTATTCAACTTTGAAAAAACCCACTGAAATTTTTTAAAAATCTTCTTTATTTTTTATATATAGTTTGAACTTTAAACATCCTAAATTAAAAAAAAACATTCAATAATGAAAAAACCCACTGAATAATGAAAGAACGTATTTAACTTTAAAAAAACTCCCTTAAATTGAAAAAACACCATTCAATTTTTAAAACCTTGTTTAAATTTTGAAAAAACCCATTTAAATTTTAAAAATATCCTAAACTTTGAAAAAGAACACATAAAATTTTAAAGGAATTGCTAAAATCTTGATTTTTCTTGAAAAAACCCGAAAATGGGTCCAAAATGTGGGTTTTTTCACATGGGTTTTTTTGAAAAAACCCATTGGGTCCAACCCAATTGGGTCCAATCCAGCCAACCCTGGTGGGGATGCTTGAGCTACTTTTTACAATTCATATTTTTTTATTATTTTTAAAATTAATTTACAGGAAAAAAGAAAGATTTAGTTTGAAAGTTTGATATTTTTCTTTAAAATTAAGTGGTAAAATTATTTTTATTTGGATCATTTTTCTATGCATGAAAACTATTTGAAGTGTTAATACACTCAAGTATGAGGGTGAGGGGGATATTATTCATGAGGGGAATACTATGATGGTGGGATGCCATGATGGAGGGATGCTTAAAACAACTCTAAATAAACTTCTAAAACCTTTAAAAAGATAACATTTACAAAGTTCTTATTTCATAATTTAACTCCCTATCAAATTAAAATATTGCACCAGTTGTCCATTACGTATGATGAAATTTAAACTTTGAAAGAGTAGTTTTAAATAGAGCAAGAGAAGAAAAAAGCATTTAAAAAGTAAAATGACTAATACATAGCCTCTTTTAATAAGGTGTATTGCTTTTTTTATTCGCATATAATTTTTACTACAAGATTTGCTATGTGCGACTCACGTATCCCCACTCTAAGTTGCCCAAGTATCCCCTCCTCGTTTAAGGGAATTTTACTAAATAATGCATGCATATTTTTTAATGAACTTAGATTCAAAATAAACCCGATGTTATGAAGATTAATTCTATCTATGTCGATCCAGCTTAAAACAAACTTTTATTTAAAGAAAATGTAAAAACACTCCTCTGAATACTTACTTCAGATAGGTGAAAAACAACTTATCGTCACTAACATCTAAAATGGTACCAAGATATAAGATTTTTTCATCAAATGTAGAAAACTATAAATATATTCACAAGTCACCAGGATTGGAGCGAAAAATTGATATGCAGAGAAAAAAATAGGGGTGGATGAAGTATTCCCTAAGCTCTAAGTCCCCACTCTCCCCTATATGTCTTTCCGGCGAAACAGCAAGAATCTGTAAAACAGGTTTTGCAGCGATAAGCGATTTAAGGCAGGAAAGCTATAAACCAGTGGGGTTGGGCTTTGCTTATTTCAGCCTACCCGAGTAAATTTTTTGAAGTTGATTAGACTTTTATTGCACATTCATAGATTATACCTACCTGATACCTGTATTGATATTATAGAAGGGAAGAGTCCCAGATTCGGTATCTCAGTTTTTTTTAAACGTAACATTATTTATTTCAGAAAATCAAAGATTGAAAATTAGTTTTTGAGAATTTTATTTTATAATTTTATAACAGTAATGCGCTGACTTATTATGTAAATTAATAAGACTATTTGTCAATGCCAAGTAATAAAATTGGGGGGAAATGTCGCCCACTTAACGTGAATGTTAGGAGTTATAATTTTTATTTTAAACATTTTTAGATAATTGCTAAATTAGTCAATTATACAAAGTTGTAGAGCAGCATCGATTTAGTATGAAAAGACTTCATTTACAAGGAAATGCCTTGAATAGAACCTTTAAAACTCACGCTTTATTAGGTGGAATTTCCTAAGTTTTTTACTTCAGAGTGCTCACGCAAGCATGGGAAATTTTGCTTTTTATTATCTAAGAATACTTTTATCCATTCGATTCAGCCATTTTACTGTCATAAAAGGGAAAATTTCTTATTTTTCCGTTATAAGCATAGTTTTAGGAGGTAAAAGCTTGAGAAATTCTACCTTTCTAATTGCGATTCTGATTACGATTACCTTGTTCTCTCTCTCTCTCTCTCTCTCTCTCTCTCTCTCTCTCTCTCTCTCTCTCTCTCTCTCTCTGTCCATTTTTAAACAACCAAACCTTTCTCTACACAATTCTTCAAACACAGTTCTGTGATTCCCATCGATACAACGATAAAATTTTGTATGATAGCCACAAGTTGTTTGTATCATTATTGTTTAACCATATGAAGTCATTCTAAAAATAAATTTACACAAATACATGCCTAAATTATTAATTTTCTGAGCAATGCTTCAAAAATTGCAATATTTCAGCATTAAGTATTATTTATCATGACTACTACTTTATTTCTGAAACGATAACCAACTCAGAATTTCTATGCTGATATGTGTGTTTAGCACGTCAAAATCAATGGATAATGTGGAACTTTTATCATTTTTACACAAACATCGTCAACAATTGTTACCTAGTGTAATCGAAGTTTTTTGTGGAGTAAAAAAGTTAAACGCAGCCGCTTCGCCGGCGAACACTTCCCTCTAGCAGCCACAGTTTACATTTACACGAACACGAGTTCTTTTGAAAATCTTGTTTGTCATGGCATGACAGACATGCATGTACCATTGTACCAACCTTTTGAGACACCCTGAAATGAGATTATTGAAATACTTATACTTATTCTTATTCCGGCGAAACACTCAACTCTTCTCCAATGATGAATGTGCATATGGACGAGTTCAATCAAAGCAACCTTTTTCTTTTACCCTTGGGCGTAATAAAAGGGAGGGGGCAATTGATCCCTAGAATTTTTCGCATTGTATTTTGCCTCCCCCCACCTAGAATTTTGGAGCGAAAAGTTCATTAATACATACCAAAGGGTCTCGAAATAAGTAAGAGTGAAAACACTTAATTAAAGGGTGAAATTTCAAAAGCAATTCTGGATGAGAACCCCTTTCCAACACCGAAATTTCGACACTTATTTAAATGCTATTTGCTTTGAAAAGTCTGCGGCTTACTCTAATTGGTTCCTCCAAGTGCAAAGGGTTTAAAAAAAAGAGCTAAAAGTCTACTTTGAATTCAAATTCAAAAAAAAAATTCTGAGGGAAGACCCCCCTTATTTACTTGGGGTGTACATTAAACACAACATATTTACATAAAGTACAACATGATGGAATTTTTACCTGCAAATTATCTAAAACTTAACATAGTACTATAAAAGAACTAAGTAAGTAAGTACTGTTGAATAACCCTTTCCTCACACAAAACAAAAATTCACTTTCGGCACTGGATCTATGGTGAACAAGCGAAAATCATCATATATCAAACGACTAGAAAGTTTCCTGTCCCAAATATTCAAAATACGAGTTAAAATTCAACTTTTCGGGGCAAATTTCCCTACATTTTCTGGGGGAGAAACCCCAGATCCCTATGTTTTGCTTGAGGACATGTATTATCCGCAACAGAATTTCTTAAGTTCACAATCATTCACATTTGCACTACAATTTACTCAAAAAAGGTGAAACAATTTAAAAATTTTTTGGTTCAGAGCACCTTTGAAATAGTCTAGTATTTAACACCCCCCCCTTTGTCATGAGGTCCAATAGGTTTTATCCCCCCAGTCAAAAAGTTGAACCTACGCCCAAGCCCATGCTTTGACCGGAACTCCGGACATACTTCCTCTGTAATCCATAACATTACGCTCAAAACGATCAGAATTGATAATCAAGGGATTTGTGACGTCATGCTGTTACCACCTAATTGATGGGTTAAATATCAAATCTACGTCATACGATATGAAAAAAGCTCTTACAGCCATATTCATCGCCATTATAGTGTCGGTGTTAAATCCTAAGTCAAAAGAGGATTCGAGACCAATCACAATCAGTGAAAAGCTATTTTTTTTCTTTAGCGGCTGGTTAACACTCACGCCGTTGGCTGTGAATATGGCTAGATTAAGTTCGTTCCTTATGTTGAGAAATTGTGTTCGAAGAGCTAAAAGCTCCGTAAAAAATACACTTTGCTGAATTTTTTCATAATTTTTAAAACAAATTGTGGACTATTTGCTCTTTGAAAACAAATATCAGCAACAAACAAAATGAAGCGATGATAAGGTTTGGGATTTTCCACGCTGATATGATAAGCATGCACGTCATAGAAACGGTGTTCCATTTTTATTATTTATCATACACGGCACTTGAACGCGGGGAAAAACCCTTTTATTCAAGGGCCTTATCTTGTGTCAAATCGATAAAATAGTAATTATAACATCCGGTTTTGAACCTGAGGAGAATACCTCCTGGAGTACTTTTATTCACCTTTATTCTTCAAGGGTACTAGTTTTGAAAAGATGAAAGATGGATAAAAACCTACTATCTGCTCAGGCCTAGTTGGCATATCAGGAACCCAGTTGATTCCTCAAGCGAACTTAAAGATAAATACAAATATATTCTACCCAATTTACGTTAAAATAATCTTTTCAGCTGTACAGACATTACTTTCAAAATTATCCAGGACAAACTTCAACATTATTAATTTAAAATGATAGAAATATATTACCTTTAATATCACTACTATTCTCAAACTGCGTATCGTATGAGCAACTTCCAAACCATAGGCGGATTTAAGGGGGTCAAGGGTCATGGGGGGCAATGCCCTTCCAGCTTTCCCAGAAAATTTTATTTTTATAAGGGAAAATCATGTTTAAAAAGCTATCATGTACAGCTTGCCCTCAAGGTTTCCAGTATGCGCCCAGGGTTCACCCCCTAATTTGATTGTTTTGTTCTTTTTTCTCTCTCCCTGATTTTATGTAATGATGATATAATGATAATAATAAATTTGTTTGTTTTTTTGTTTAAAATATTTTAAAAACTTCTTGTGTGTGGGGGGAAGTAACACAGTGCCGAACCCCCTGTTTTTGATGAAGGATGTAGTCTGGTCTCTTATGTTCTAAAATGACTTAAAGAATCACAATTCCTACTTTGCCGTTGCCCCTCTAAATTATTCAGGGTAATTTATTTTAATTTGTTTTAAAAATGGCTAAAACGTTTTTTTTTCAAAATATTAATACATACAGGGTGTTTCAAAAGTCCGTTTCGCGGCTTTTATTTAAAACCAACGTGTCCTAGCGTAAGTGATCCTGGAGAATCCATTGAGATGACTTACAGAACTTGACTTTGCTCCCCTAGCGGCGAAATAAAAAAGTTAAAAAAAATAATTTAAAAACTTTAGGAGATAGAGCAAACACCTCAAGAGAGTATCGTTGCCAACGTTATGAAGAACTTACAGAAAAAAGTTTCATGAAAATAACTTGAATATTCACTGAGATATTAGCATGTGAAAATAGCTATTTTTCTGACCTCAAAAATGAAAAAGTTCACAAATATGCAATTTTTTCAGTAATATTGTGTAGTGATGTGTTTTTTTAGTTGATTAAAGGTAAAATTTAATCAAAAAATCAAAAAAACTTGCATATTTTCGAACTTTTTTCTTTTTTTGAGGTTTGAAAAAAGGCTATTTTCACATGCTAATATCTCCGCGAATATTAAAGATATTTCCATGATATTTTTTCAGTGAGTTTTTCAAAACGGTGGCAACAATACTCTCATTGAGGTTTTTGCTCTTTCTCCTCTAGTTTTTAAATTAATTTTTTAAACTTTTTTATTTCGCCGCTAGGGGCGCTGTTAGTCATCTCAATGGATTCTCCAGGGTCACCTAGGGGTAGACCTTACTTCCGTGAACCTAGGACGTATTGGTTCCAAATGAAAGCCGCGGCGAAACGGACTTTTGAAACACCCTGTATACTAACAAAAGTTAATACATGCTTATTCTTAATTTTTTCTAAAACTAAAGGGAAATGAAATTAACTATTAAAATAGCTAGTTTTCATTATTAATTACTCTTAAATATTAAGTACTTTGCAAAAAACTTGAAAAAATATCAGTGGAAGTGTGGTTTTGATTGTTTTATATTAAGAATTACTTAAACATGATTACCGAAATTCTCTAAATAAAGTTAACTTTTCAAAAAATGTAACATCTTTAGGCTCCAAAACTTACATTTTTTGCTTAAGGTTAGGTATGGACTTAAGATAATTCACTGAAATTTTTTGTTAAAAACATCTATTGGAAAATTAAGAAACAAAACCAAAATTTTACTTTATTTATAATTATTTCATTAAATTCATGGGATTGTAAAACCGCCAATTAAAAATAGTCTTCTGGTAAAAATTCAGCTTAAATGTTTACTTTAAATCAAAGGGCATGAAACATAATTTTGAAACACTCTGTATGAGTTATAATCAGCATAAGGTCATATAAGTTGTTTAGGCTCTGATCTAAATTATAAAATGTAACAAATTATAAACAATGATAGAAAAGAGTGATTAATCATGTGTTTTTGACCCGTTTTCTTGCAGTAGATAATGTTCTCCACCTCTTATCTGATTTACCGAAAATTAGAAGTTATGTAGTTTTAAACAATAGAAACCTGAAGTTGGGCTATCTGTAAAAAATAAATCTTATGATAAGCGGTTATTCATTCGTTATATTTTTAGCGATCTAGTCATAGAAATGTGAATTTAACTGCGTCTTAATAAACACTTATCAGCTAAGAATGTCCTAAAGCCGATTTCAATACAGATATAGTTTGACCACCACCACGAGAAAACTTTTACAGATACAAATGTTTGAAAAGTAGTACAAAGCTAAACGCCACACACATTTGATACTATACGGTTTTTCAGCGTTTATGAAATCCCCCCCAAAAAATTGAGTGGAAAAATCAGTTTCCATAACAACCGCTACAATATAATACAACGTCGAGATACTTTTACTAACTATTTAAACATTATTTTAAATCTTAAATTATTCATTCCCTTAGTTCTCTACCAGAATTTTCATATCTGATGCCAGTTTTAATTTTGTTTAATTTTAAAATGCGTTTGTACTAATTGTCAAATGAACTCAAAGAGGTCAGTGGGGGAAGATCAACAGAAAAAATTATATTCTTAAGAGTTTTTAATATAGACCTCCGTTAACGATAAATGTTTATTAAAATAGCTTCAAAATTCATTCAACAATTAGAAATAGCACGACATTGAACTATGGAACATCTTGGATATTATTAAACGAAATCCCTTATCCACAGACGGATTGAAACAGATTGTACTATGTCATTTTATGTGTAATTCGTGTATGTTTTGATTCGATTATATTTACACTCCAAATTTTTACTATTATCCATATTTTACAAAACATTAAAAGCTAGTGATTTATGTTGTACCAGCTAATTTTAAGTCTAGTGAAGCGGAAAAAGCTTCATAGTGAATATCTCAAGAAGTAGAGTTGATATACTATTGTAAATAGTATAAGGGAAAGTTTTATTGATATCCACAGCTTACGGTGGAGAGTAAAAATAAGAAAAAAAAATTATCAATCAAGAACTAGATTCACTGGGTGATAAGATTCTATCTCTATCAAAAGGTTAAGAGAAGGACTAACTCTCAGCCAATAAAATGATGGGACAAGATGAGCCTCCCGAATATTGCAGTTGTTACGTAGAATGTTACACTTTCCTGAGGAAATCGCACGTAGGCCCAAAGATAACTTCAGATAAAATTTCCTATCTCGGAGTCCAAACTCCTATCAAAGGGTTGAGCGCTTAAAAATGGCAACAACATTGCTGTTTGTTTATTATTATTACCACACCTTTTATTTAGTTCAGATGTCTGGAAGTCAAGGTCATTGCGCTTTAAAAAGTACAGGTCGGTTAAAAGGAGGAGGGCTTTGAATTCCCCCCCCCAAAAAAATTCTCTTATTGAGGTCCTCCAATGAATTTTCACAAAAAATACTTTTAGAATGATTTAAACCTGTGGTGTTTTCAGAAATTAAGTTTAAGAAAGGAACCGAAGACCTAGTTTTCGGGGACCAAAAATTATGTCCTTTTTAGGCCTCCAAGCTAGATTTTTGCACCTGGAAGGACTGAAAATTATTCCTAAGCTACCTCCAATACATTCTAGCATTTTAACGCTACATTTGCGCCCCCCCCATTCCTATTCGAAATATGCTTGTCTAGGTCCCCTCTACCCCCCTCGAAGTTTGTCCACGGTGTTCCCGAAAAAATTTGTTATAACATTTATGAAACACACACGCACGCACGCACATGATTATTTAAGAAAATTCAAAATTGTGGGAGTGGCTTTAGATCTTTTCCTTTGAGAAAATATTTCATTTCTAATTTCTAGTAAAGTGAGAGTGAGGGATGAATCAGGGCAAAGTACTCTAATTGACGGTTACTTGCAGAAATCCTTTGAAACAAGTTTTTTAAGTATGTATAATAAAACTTTTATTTTTTTCTGTGTAGAGTAGAGCATTTAAATTAAAGAGCTAGGTACTTGAAATTTACGTGTAACACTCTCGTAATAAAAATTTATATAGCCGTAGTCACAGCTTTTATAAGACTCTTTCCTGTGTGGTTTTCAATTCATAAGGATAGGTTCTCACAACTGTAATCTAAAACCCTTTCGTCTTATCAATTGAGGCTGGTTTTGATGCCAATCACTTTGAGGATTTCGCACCGGTCTCCAACGATGTTTTCTTGGCGGCTGATACAAAGAGTAACATGTTTTTCAAATATCATGATCTGATATATGCGACAAAAACTAGCGAAAACTTCTAAAATATGGTTTTTCGGAATTATCTACGAGGAATCGCCTACGGAATTATCTCGTATTCAACCTTTCAGCAAGATGAAACCACAGATGAGCTAACACACACATAAAAATACATTATCAAATAGGGCTCGACCGATGGCATCTTTTGGCCGATGGGCCGATGCCGATTGTTTGGAAATTTCCATCGGCAGGCCGATGGCCGATGGTAATTATTTGGTCGATGGCCGATGGCCGATGCTTAAGGCCGATGGAAAAAATGCAAACCCTTCGGCATTATTTTTTAAAAAAAGCATTAAAACTTATCGCAGAGCCAGAAATGAAATATTTTTTTGCATAAATTTTTGGGCAATTTTTTTTCCTTGAAACCTTTTTTACTTACAAGGAGCAATTCTCTTCCGATAGGGGGTCAAAGGGTCTCCAAATGGTTTAAATCACTACTTTAAAGGGATGAACCCCCAACATAATTTTGAAGCTTGTTTTACATTTATCTCTTCATAAAAATTCTGCCAATTACAAAGTATTGGTTTGCTTTGGGGGGTCTCCAGAAGTCAGTGGCGTATATAGAAATTTATTTCGGGAGGAGCCCAAAATTATTTTTACTCCCTCCCAACCAAATTTATTACGTCCAATGTAGCTTTTTAAATATTTTTTGTTAAAATATACATCTAAAAGAACTTATTATAAAAAAAAGAAAATTTTTGAAAATTTGACTCATAAAAACTGGTTTTTAACTAGTTTGGTACACCTAGTCCGAATTTTTATTTAAATTTTTTAGATAGGATTTGCATTTGGGTGAATTTAACATAAGCACAAGTTGAAAATAATAGAGTTCCAAGTAGAAAAGGGGATCTGGTGGTCCTCCCTCAGAAAAGTTTTGGAAATTTGACCCCAAAAATAAGATTTCTACTTCGTTTTGGTACACCTAGTCCAAATTTTGGACATATATTTTTAAGAAGGATTGGGATTTTGATGAACTTATTATAAAAAGATTTGGAATAATAAAATTCCAATCAGAAAGTGGGGATTGGGGTTCCTTCCCCAGAAAATTTTTGGAAATTTGTCCCTAAAACAGGGTTTTAGCTTGTTTTGGAACACCAAGTCCGGATTTCGGGGGACAAGGCCCCCGCCTCCCCCCTACTTATATACGCCACTGCCAGAAGTGTTTCAAAATAAGATAAAACACTAGCTTCAAAGTAGGAAATTTATAAACAATTCTAGCTGAAAATATCTAGCTCCCTTCAAAATTCCTACGTCTATTTATTATTTGTTAACCTTGAAAATTCATTGGTTTACAAGGAGCTGTTCTCCTTGTATTAGAATTGGAATATAAAAAACAGAAATAAATTACCCTCTAAAGAGAACATATTTAAAATTAGTGTTACCCCAAATTAAAATTTAGGGACGGGAAATGCGCTCTCAGAAAAAATTTGCAGAATTTTAAAGGGAAAAAATTATAAATTTACTATCAAAACTTTGCGGGAAGGTTAAACCACTAACCTTATCTATGATGCTGTTTTGGTGCCTAGAGAGATTGGTGGATAGGGAGATTGAAATTTTGAGGGTATATGAATTAAATTTTGTTCATTTCTATAGTCAAAAAAGGAAATTTTCTGGATTTTGGGGGGCATATCCCCCAATCCTTCCCTCTGGCTACGCCCCTGAAGAACTGGTATTATTTTAAAAGCTTGATAAAAAATGTCCGGTTCATTCATTGTATGGACTTATAGTCCATACAATGGAAATCATTCATTCAATCAATCAATTCATTCATTGTGGAAATCAGTAGGATCGCTTCTGGTCAAAGGGTAAAGCTTCTTGTGTAAGCGACAGAATTATTAAGGAAAAAACACTGTGTTCAGAAGTCAAACTTTTAAGACGGGATGGTTTGAAGGTTCACCTCCAGAAATTTCTTTGAAATTTTACCATCAAAAGTAGTGTTTTAACTCATTTTGAGACTTTTTTGAGTTACACTCGATGCTCTTTCTCGATCTACAAAATTTTCAAGGGATTTGAAACTATTTTTCACATAAAAATAGTAGACATAGAGGGGGTAATCGCCCCCCCCCTGCTCCCCCTATATGACACCTATGCAGGTGCAAGTTCAACTTAAAACAAAATTTGGAGCAAGATGGAACAGAATCACACTTTTTTGTCTATTGCTTGATGTTATTCTGTTTTCGGCGAAAAACATCGGCCAAACATCGGCTTTTAGATGTTTTTTTTGGCCGATGGGCCGATTTTTTCTCAAGTTAACATCGGCCGCTGATGTTTAGGCCGATGGCTATTTTTTCAAACAATCGGCGCCGATGCATCGGCCAAACCGATGCATCGGTCGAGCCCTATTATCAAATACAGTTCATCTCCCGTCTTAAAGCATCACTTTGTCACAAATTTAGAAATAGGTTTGTGTGGGGAAAATCTTCTAGCTAAATGACTTAAGCTGTCTTTATATTTGTACTAACTCTATGGGAGACACCAAGGTGAGCGGCCGGTGACCTCAAATGTTCATACTTAACTTTCCCGTCTGAAAACCTCGAGGAGTAGGCTCCTTTTATTAACATTGGCTATCACATCTCACCCCTAAATTATTGTCATTTGTCATCGTCTCGTGTCGTTCAGCCCCTATCTGTACCTCTTTTATGTACATGAAGTCCAAAATATATAGTAATCAACTGAAGTGTCCTCATTGATCTTGAACTTGAACCCTGGAATTGATTCATCCGACCCCACATATATATAGTATACAATCCCCCTGAGATGTATTTAGGTATTTAGGAGGGTATGAGGATGATCCCGAAAAATACGGTGACGGCTTTTCCGCCATTTTGAAAAAGAAGTCGGCCAAATCGGATTGATTGATTGTCAAAATTGATTTCACAAAACTATTTAGTATTTTGCAGGTTACAAACTAGTCCTTGTCCTAGTATTGGTTTATGGTAAGCAGGATGTTAACTTTATCGAAATTCTTAAAAAATCTTTAGACTCGTCAAAATCTTCTAATTTGCGAAGTACTAAAATTAAAATATTGAAACCGTGGCTGACCTATGAATTGTGTAAACGACAACTTCGGAATAAATTCTAATCAAAATCTAAAAAGAGGCCTAACCATAAAAAATTTCGAAGGTTTTTTTCATTGCTTCTCCACAAAATTAAAAAAGGATATGAGGGAACAAAAAGTTACTTACTATCAAAATTTATTTGAACAAAATAAAGCAGGTATAAAAAAACTATTGAAAACTATTAAAGATCCCCCATAGAGTTAACATTAGTAAAAGAACGCATAATTTAAAAATGGAAGGATTTAGTGGAACGTGGACCGAGTTTGTTCAAATCGGTTCGGGGGTTCGGGCTGCTGGCGGCCCGGCGAAAAGGAACTTCTCCATAGACTTAACAAGGGGGAAAAACGAAAAGAACGCATAATTTTAAAATGGAAGGTTTTGGAGGTACGTGAACTATTGCACTAGTCAACAGTAGTTTTTAACAACCAAATTTATTATTTTTGTTACTAATTAATATAGTTATTCAAATATCTGCAAGACTGCAAGTAAAGAAGTGCCACCACGTCCCATTTTTGTGTAACAAAAAAATTGGATTTTTAGCTTTTATTTCTTAGTTTTTACGTTTAAGCATCATATTTGTCTAATAGCAGCCATGCAATCCTGTCTAATTAATTTATTTCTAGTATCCCAGTATGTAGGCAGTCTTTTAAAAGTGTGGTTATGTTTTTATACTGAAGTTAATTTTGAAAATGACGAGTTTTCAGTGTAGATTTTTCACATTTATTCACAATACATTTTGCTAAATTTGGGCACGGTTTAAATTACAAAGTTTCCCCCTGATTTGGTTCCAAATAGGTGAGCTCCTCGCGTAAGTTAGAAAGTGACTTTTTTAAGAGTATATATAAGAGAGCAGTAATTCTATGCAAATTACAATACCTACAGCATGGGGAGGACATTTAAATTATCTTGGTCTTGGTTATTTTTATCAATGACAAATACAGAATAAACTTTTTAAAAAGTATTTAAAAGGACTTGCCATTAAATAAAGGCAAACTCAAAATCAGTATGAACCTCTGATTAGAAGAGGATTCACGACCCTGGTTTTAAAGGAAAGTTTAATAAAAACGCATTATCGGCTTGAAAATGGTTTTTAGAAGAATGGTAAGAGGATTTTTAGAAAACAGGACGGATAAAAATGTTTTAATTTCAATTGAAGTTTCTCTTTAGTTTTTCCAAGCCATAGGATGTTGAACATCGCTAAAAATTACTATTTTACATCCACGTTTGAATTTATTTCCGGAAAATGTCACTGTAGTTAATCATAAACAAGGGAAAAGATTCCCTTGGGACATTTATTTGATACATAGGTCATTGAGAAACAGCAATTTTGGGTGAAAGCTCTTGGTTCATTATAAGAGAAGATTTGACGCCAGTTACAAGAAAAAAGCATTAAAGTTGTATCTAATTTAATAAATGTTTAGTGGGTTTTAGTTTTATGCTGCCTGAAACATGTATATAAATCTCAATTATGATAGTATATTATGCTATAATAATGAGATTAACTGTTAAAAAATAAATGGTTTCAACGCTTCGTCCGTTTCTTACAGTAAGGTGCCATAATCGTAACAAAAAAACTGTCGTGCTGCAGCTTTTGTACAACTCTTTCTGAATTCCACGCCTTGAAATTACCCGGAAATACCTAATCTCATTTTTGTAAGGGAAAAAGTTAAAATTTTGTCGACTAGTGTTATTGGATCATCTAGGGGTAGAAAGCTTTCGATCAAGATCGAGTTTGTCCAAATCGATTCGGGGTTCGGGCTGGCGGCCGACGAAAAGTAACTTCTCCATAAACTTAACATAGGGGCGAAACGAAAAGAACGCATAATTTTAAAATGGAAGGTTTTGGAGGAACGTGAGCTATTATTGGCTCATCTAGAGGTGGAAAGCGTTTGTACAAATCCAGGGCCGTAACTAGACTTTTTTTCGGGGGGGGGGGTTTGGCAGAAAATTTTCTTGATACTTTAGTTCGATTTTGTTGGTGACCTAAGGTAAGAAGACAGCGGCGGATCCAGAATTTGGTATTTGGGGACTAAAAATCTTCAACATCAAAATCCTCTTCTAATATCCTGAATGGAGGGTTCTGGGGGTCCTCCCCCAGAAAATGTTTGGAAATTTAAGTCTAAAAAGCAGATTTTCATCTCGTTTTTGATACACCTAATCCGGATTTCGGACATACATTTTCAAAAATTTAATTTACATTTTAGTAGGATTTTTGCATTTTGACGAACTTTTTAAAGAAAAGTGGTAAATAATAGGGTTCCAAATTCCAAAGGGGGGTCTGGGGGCCCTCCCTCAGAAAATTTCTGGAAATTTGACCCTTAAAACAGGATTTTAACTAGTGTTAGAGTCGCTTTTCCCTTTTTTACACCCCTGAGTTCCTACTACCCCTTTTTCTCACTGTTAGTTCTTATTCCTTTTGGGAAGGGGGGCTTAAGTCACCTAGCCACCCTGGATCCTTTAGTGTGAGTAGAACTCCTAACTCACCTTGGATACTCCCCCTTTATGATTTTACTCATTTTTACACAAACCCGAAGAGGACCACTCCTTGTAAGTCCAAAAATTTTCAAGGAACTGTTTTAATAGATTTCTAAATTTCAAGGGGTGTTGGGGAATCTCCCCAAGAAAAATTTTGAATTTTGAACCTTAAAAGTAGGGGTTTTATGCATTTTAAGGCGAATTTTTAAGGAAAAACAGAAAGTAAAAAATTGATGTCAAAATTTCGGGGGGGGGGGTTGAACCCCCAAAACCCCCCCTTGGATACGGCCCTTTACAAATCGGTTCGGGGGTTTGGCCTTGTGGCCGACTGAAAGAAAAACTCAATTATTTTAGTATAATAAGGAGATAAAAGGAAAGTGGCGAATAATTAAATTCCAAATACTAGGGGGGAGGAGGATTTTGGAAATTTTACTTTAAAGACATGGTTTTAACTTGGTTTGGCAGATCTATTCCGAATATTGGACTATGTTTCGATTATGATTTTATTGATTTTAATAAAAAAAAATTGGGGTTTGGGGTCCTCCCCCAAAACGGTGTCCCCCACATTTCCAAGAGGCACGCTTGAATTCACCCTGTTAGGAGCTTTCTGTAATAAATTATCTCATAATATCTCTATATTAAAAAAAAGTAACAGTGACCGTCACCACCGTCACCGCTGATTTTGAAAATTTTATTTTTTAACACTTTGAACTATCACTATGCAAAAACTATTTGAAGGAATATTATGAAATTTTGACCTTCGGTAGACAAATGTATGAGGGTCATTTCAGTTTCCAGACCTAATTAATTAGATAATTAGTTCTGTAGTTATTTAATGTCAAAGTCGAAAATTATTTTTTCGGCTGCGAGTTCGCCCCCAGAAAAATCTATTTACAGCAGAAACATGATTTTTTGCAGACACATACTCTTAGGCAGGGCTCGATTTCTAAAAGAAGAGGTGCCGGAACGGTAAAATTATTGGTATCAAAACTGAAAAGGCGAATACATAGATTGTACTAGATTTGGGAGATTGTTCTAACTTAATAATTGTATAAGAAGATGAACTCTTTTTTACAGTATGTTATATATTTCCAACAGGATGCCTCTTGTAGGAGGCAGGACGGCTTATCATCAATGAACCATTATACTCTGTTCATTTAGAATTAGCGCCTGAGACGTAATGTATTAGAAGCAGTTACTTCTGTAATTATCATCGAAAAAATTTTCTTGTGCAATAACAAGGCAGCCGAAACAAAAGTAGTTAAAATACTGTAAAAAAATCGGTCCCTGAAGTTGTGTGATGAGCGTTATTAGGCGTTTTTGAGTGTTTTTGATTCTGCTTCAGGCGCCAGTTCTAAGTGAACAGACTATATAGTGTTGTATATTTTGCCAATTTAAGGAATATAATGCGTTGTTAAAGTCCTTAAATGGTAGAATTTAAGCTGTTGCAAATTTTCTTTGCAAATTTGCCCAGCAATCTGGAAAATCTGGTTGAAATAAAATAGAATCAACACCAGGAGCGGATTGTGGGTAGTTCAAATGGGGGTTCACAATCATGTTTTAAAAGAACAATTAAGTAACAACCTTACAATTAAATCACAAATATTGTTATTTGCAAAAAAGATAAAAATGCTTTAAAAATGTTTTTTTAATTTGAAATATGCCTTTTTATAATTTTTGTTAAGATTCTTACTGATATGAACTTAATCTGAAAATAAATCTGATAAGTTGAGTTCCAAGTGCAAAACGGAGGGATCTGGGGGTCCTCCCCCAGAAAAATTTTGGAAATTTGACAATAAAAACATGGTTATAATTCATTTTAGGACTTTTTTTCGTAGTAGAAATACATAGAAATACATTTCGTACATAGAAAGGTATCCGCTGGCCTAATGAATGGGTTTCGCGGGCGTAGTTAGGAGACCCCTGAAATAGAATATAATTTTTTTCCGAAAAAGAGGTTCCGGAACGCCGTTCCGGACCGTTCCGGCTGAAATCGAGCCCTGCTCTTAGGTATGAAGTTTTGCACCTCGCCGCCCTTTTTTCGAATTTTGAATTAGTTTTGGAGTAATTAAATTCTAAAGTTTCGAAATTTTTTACTCTTTTTTGGTTTTTTCGTTATAATAGAAAAACTAATCACAGTAGAAATATGATATTTTAAACACGCATACAATTATTTTTTATAGAAAGATTGACGTTTCGTTTTTCAAAAAATTCGAATTAGTTTTAAAATTATTAAGATACCAAGTTTAAATTTTTTTCTTCTCTTTCTGGTCGTTCACTAGAGAAACGGGCGATTATTTTTAAGAGTCTGATTTCTTATTCCCTATGATTCACTAGATACACACGTGCATTTTATAAATTTAAAAGTTTTTTTAATGGGATGTTTTTTTTCTCTAAGATGGTTGATGATATTTAGTAGACTTGCTGGATATTTTTGAAAACATTTCGGTTAAATTATTGGTAAACTAAAAAGGAATATTTTCTTCTTCTTCTTCTTCTCTAGCACGACAGCCCAGGGTGGGCCAAGGCTTTCCCAAGAACATTTCTCCATCTCGATCTCTGTTTGGCGACCGTTTTCCAATTTGTTATTTTTAGTAACTTAAAGTCATCCTCCACACAATCAGTCCATCTCAGTTTTGGCCGACCCCTTGATCTATTTGTAATAGGTTTGTAGTTAAAAATTCTACTTGTCGCAGATGAGGGATCCATGCGACAAATATGGCCAGCAAATCTCATTCGGCAAAGCTTGATTGTCTTTAGGATATTTGAATCCTTAAAAAGTCTGTAGAAGGAATATTTTAGTCACAGTTTTATTTTGATATTTTTGTAGTAATGGACCGCATTAAGTAATTGATAAGTTAGAGAGATAAAAGGTTTCGATTTTAAATGATCATTAACTAAGCAGACAAGTTTCAGGTTTTACTTGATAGTTGAGATGAAACAAGCGAGCTCTGCTCGCTAAGATCGCGAAGCGATCTTCATAGAACTGCGAAGCAGTTCCGGGGGTTGGTGAGCGATAGCGAGCAGGGGGAAGAGCCCCCTAGTTAACAGAAAAAAAAATTTGTGGGAAAAGACAGGCGGTTTTTTGTAATCAGGAGAGAATTTTTAATAAATTAAAATGCAATATTTAGAATTTTAAGATATATGCTGCAATTCTCTATTGCTATGAATGAGTTGAAACATGATTTTAAAGAGTTAAATTTATAAACATTTCCGGTGAATTTCCAGACCCCTCTCTACCTGACAGAATAAAGGTAACATCCCAAAATTTTTACACTGAATACGAAGTTTAAACAATATCTTAAACGTCTTATTTAAAGGCGCTCTTTACTTTATTGTGTGTGAGAGATCAATGTTTATAAAGGAATATTGGTTTACCCCTATTATTCCGAAAGAAAAGGTCCATGAGTGTGTTTCATGCAAACTTTATTCCTATGTGAATTTTAAAATCTTCCGGAAAACCATCGGAAAATACCAAAGGAGAATGGGCTTTTCCCAAAAACCTCAGGGTGAGCTAGGAAAACAGAGGCCATATTGGGATTCATGGGATCATTTTACATAAGAATCAGTTTGAATTGTTGTGTTTTGAACCTTTTTTTGTAAGCCCGTGTTATTTTCAGCTATTGTGGTTAAGAAAGGGATGATAAATTGATTTTAAAAGATAAAGCATATCGTTTAAGTAAATATTGGTTATTATCAGTTTATTTGCAACAATTAAATTGCTAAACAAATTTTCTTGAAATGATTCTTCTCTGTTACCTGTAACCAAACTGATAAATTCTGTTTCATTATACATTATTTAAGAGTATCAGAGATTCTTAAGATATTGACTCAATTGAAAGGGTTAAGCATAGGGCGACCAAAATGGTCAAAGGTATATCCTGTTTAAGTTATGAGGAACGATTAAATAAGTTAAATATGTTCACTCTAGAGAAGAAAGAAGGATTATAGGGTATTTAATTCAACTTTTCAAAATGATAAAACAAGGGGACACAGAGGGACTAGATTTCAATACGGGTAATAGAACGAGGGGTCACAGATTTAAATTGAGTACAGCAAATTTTAATCGGGATTGTAGGAAGTATTATTTTTTTAACAGGGTAGTGGACAGATGGATTGGGTTACCTGAAACAATTATCAACTCAAGTGGGGTAAATGAATTAAAGAATAAAATTGACAGATACTGGGAATCAGGGGATTTGATTTAAATGGACCGGACAAACCTTGTTGGGCGCTTGCCTGTAGTTGGTCGACATAATTTGTATTTGTATTTGTTGTATAAAATACGGAAATATTTAAAAATATATTATTGAGAGACTTTCTTCAGGTAAACTATGATATTTTGTTTCCTTTGCATCAAACTTCGAAGAAAAATTTGTCCAATTTCGATCAAATCTTTCATTAAGGCCATTTAAAAGCTAATAATGTGACATTTAAATGTATCAAACCAATTGCACTCAAACATATTTGTCTTTAAATTACCCACAGCTTTCAATGAAACTTTACCAAAAAAATATTTTTAAATGTATAAATTTCTTTAAGGAATTTTTTTCTTCTTATGTTTCTTAACTGGTTTTCCTTAAATGTAGAAATCCTGGTGAATTAGAAAAATTACAGCAATAATAAAAATACTGGTTTTGGCTGCTAAAGCATAGAATAAACTTGGAAACTATTTTTTTTTCTCAAAACATTTTTTTTAGCTTTTCACCATTTTTAATATCACAATGTGATATAAACTTATAATTCAAACTCATGTGTTTACGGTTGAAAAATAATTACAAATCTCTCTATTCTAAAAAAAAGTTTTTGTAAATGGTTTCCAGAGAAAGGCTTTTTAATTACTGATCCGTATAACATGTTTTTGGTATCAAACTGTTCGGATTCTTTTGAGGATGTGCAAAGTGCCTTTAGAATTTCTAAAAAAATTCTCAATTCTAAGATATTTCCATTTTTCTGGATTACGGATAAGGTTGCAGTAATCACAATGACCAACCGACGCTATTCCTTAATGATGAAAATAATACCTTTCACGCTTTAAAAATGCGCTTCAAAATATGAACTTTCTAAATAAAATATTTTTAAAAGACTGATAAGAGTTTTCCAGAAACTCACAGATCTACTATTCAAGTATAGAATTTCACACACCAAAATTAATTGTTTGTAAACATTGAGTGCAATGTAGATTTTGTCTCTTATGATTTTTAATAGCTTAAATCGTATTGTTTAAAAAGTATGTTTTAAAACTAAAACTTGAATGATAAAACACTAGATATTTTGACGAGTTACTAGGTACTATATTAAATTTAACAGATTCATTGCTGAACGTTTTTGTAAATATTGAATAACAATAGCACGAGCAGACTTGATGGATATTTTCAAGGAAAACGTGTTGATTAAATTATTGATAATTTAACCAATAAATATTCTAACTTTTAAGAGAGTGTGCTTCTGGAAAGTTGATTGCCGTTTTTCTAATAATTGTTATAACGAATGTTTTATAAATAAATAATTTTAGTGAGCAGGTTTTTGTGTTGATCCGAAAACCGAAAGGCCCTCCGAAAGCGATCCGAAAGGCCCTGCGTCAGCAGTTAACGGGGGTTGGTGAGCGATAGCGAGCAGGGGGCGGTAGCTCCCTAGTTTTATAAAAAAATTCTTTTTTTCCGCTTTACTACGGAACCTATTCAGTTTAATTCAGTTTAAACCTATTCAGTTTAATATTTAAAAATTAACTTAAATCAAGTTTCAATTATTTCAAGTATATCAAGTATATAACGTTTGTGTAGAAAATTTTTTCCTCTTTGAAAATAACAAAATGTATCTTATATCTATTATATATATATATATATATTTTTTTGTTTCAGGAAAGTTTTACAGCTTCAATAAATTCAAAGAATTCTTACTCATAAGTATTTGGTGAACAAATGAACATGGAAGGTGGGAGGTATTATCAAGGTATATTTTAACTGTTATTTCTGTTTATCTTTAATAATTTATAAAAAAATTATCATTATACATTTTGAAGAAGTATAAAACACTGGTTAACAAACTAAGACGAAAAAGACAAAAAAGTCACCTGTAAGACTAAGCTCGCACTAGATACTTTTGTCACGACGACTTAGACAAAATTATCACCCTGGCTATTGCAAGAAGCTAGAGCGCGCACATTAGGGGACGAGACTCTTGGCTGATTACCAAGAATCTCGCATTGAAATGCATTGCTCTGGAGTGACCTAGTATTATAGTCGCAGAAGTCTAGTGCGCGCTTAGCCTAAAACAAATAAAAAATTTTCTTAGAACCAAACGCAGTAGAATTTTCACAAACCAATTGATACGAGAATTTAGATCTAGCGATTAAAAGGTGTGGGTTCTTTCCAGTTTGGAAAATATAAACAGCTTTTCCCTGAAGAGAAAAATAGCATATCGCTCTCTTACCCTTCAAAAGAATATGTTATTGAATTGACCATGTTTTTAACAAACATAGAAAAGATCTTCATTTACATATATATTATAAAGATAACTTGATAAGCAATTCAAGATAATCAAAAAATTCCGTATAAGGAAATTTGTATCGATATTCGTGCTCTAAATACTGATGATATAAGTTGATGACGTGTTTTAATGACCCGCCTTTTATGCTATTTTTAAAACTCGACTGACTAAGTACAGAAAACACATAAGGTCACGGGTGTTAATTGTTTGTGTGTTAGGTTTTGAAAAATCCTAACAGTTTCTTTATTAATAAATCTACTTAACAGTAATTAAGCGGTTTGTTATTGGAGAAAGGAGATACGACGATTGTACAGGGTGTTCTAAAAGTATGTTTCACCGCTTTTATTTGGAACAACCGTCTTCTAAAATCATGGAAGTAAGGTGTACTCCTAGGTAAGTGACCATAAGGAATCCATTGAGACCACTTACAGCGCCTCTAGTGAAGGGTTAAAAAATTATTTAAAAAACTAAAGAAGATGGAACATAAACTTCATTTAAAAATTGTTGGAACTGTAGAAAATGCAGAGAAAAAATTTGATGGAATAATCTTCAATATTTGAGGATATCTTAGCAAGTGAAAATATCACTTTTTAGGGACTAAAAAAAATTGCCAATTTGCTTTTTTTTAAATGTTATCATGTAGTTTTTGCATTTTTAGAAAAATAAGACAAATTTAAATAAAAAAATCAAAGAATCTTGCAAATTTGCGAATTTTTTGAGGCCTGCAAAAGGCTATTTTTCTTTCTAAAATATTTTCGAATATTAAAGATATTATCATGAAATTTTTTCTGTACATTTTTTATGATATACTACCGATTGCCTCGTTTAGTTTTTTAATTAATTTTTAATTTATCTTTTAATTAAATTAATTTTTAAGAGTTTAAACTTTTGCCATTAGGGAGACTGTGAGCCATCTCAATGGATTCAGAAGAGTCACTTACCTAAGGGTACTTCTATTATCTTTCAGGAGACGTTTGTTTCAAATAAAAGTTGTGAAACGGAGTTGAAACACCCAGTAATTTACTGTGTAAAATTTTTTTAAAAAATCAAATTAGAACAATTTGGGAGAATCTCGTGCTATACTTAATCATGTTATCATCGTATGTTATCATCGTATATCCGCATTAAAACATTTTTACTAAAACTCTAATAGTAGTATTAAGTAAATTTTTCACAATAAAAAATCTTGTGAAAACTATTTCGGTGCTCCTTTTTTCTCAAGTTGTGATCGGCTAGTACAATTTTAAATTTTAAAAATATCTGATTTTAAAGAACAATAAGTTTTAATTTTATAGTTATTACAACATTTAAGAAAACAATAATTTGTTTTGCACTGAAGTAAAACACTAAAATTAAGACAAAACAATCAAAATGAATAGTTAATCATAGTGTATGGAAAATATTGTATTCACTGAACTTCCTTGAAAAATACAGTAAATGGTCCATAATATTTTATCTTAAAAACAAATTTCAGGAAAAAATATTTTGAAGTAAAATCATAAATGTTTAAGTTTATCAAAAATTGCTGTGCAAAGTTAACGAATCTCGTTCTGAAAAAAATTTTCTTCAACCTATAAAAATTATGAACTAAATTTTTTTTCACATTTAAGCATTATTCAGAGATTAGGAAGTATTAATATTATAGATATATATAAAGTAAGGATAAATTAATAAACATTAAAAAAAACATACTTTCTATTTTTTCTTCTAAAAATATATAACATTAACAGAAAACATTTGGGGATTTTCATATCTTTGATTTATAAAAACCGCATTACCCTAAAAGTGAATAGTATCCCGAATAGTTATTTTTCTGCATTCCTGTCAAATGATGTTACATTTAAGAGATGATTGTTTGATAGTCATCACATAATTCCTGGGCTGATCAGTAAAAAGGGGAAAATATTATACGCGTCTATTTCGATGAAATACTTACATAGTAACCTTGATTGTGTATCGAAATCTTTTGGTATTTAGACTGCTTTTTAAAATTTCCTATTACTTTTTTTATAGTGTAACCAGTTTTTGAATCAATTTCTCAGTACAACTGCTCTTAAACTTGCCGAAGGATGAGAATAATGATTTCATCGAAGTTAAAAATTTCGTCATCTATCCCCGCCGCCGAGTTCCGAAACGTAGACTAAATGACCTTGTCGACCCAAAAATGGAAAAGCATCCAATTGTTTTCAAAAGTCGATAATCCTTTCTAGACTTTTTTATGGAAATTTGATTGAAAATAACCTAAATGTGCCAATTGCACACTTGAACAGTATCAAACATTTATCACAATAAAAGTAAAGAAACATAAAAGTAACGCCCTACTAGTAATACGTAGATGGAAAAGAGGAAGAATTCCATAGAGCTTTGGTTATCAAAACGAATCGAATTTCATGATTTGGCGCAATAAACTTGAGTATGGATTGAACAGTAAGATTGAAAACAATGTATGTATGATAAAAAAGTATAATTTTATCTTTACTTTCAGCTAAGTGTATTTTTATGTATAAACTAAGGGGAGAAACAAGTTCAAGGGGCAGATTTGAATGAGAGTTTCCATTAAATTATTTTATATGGTATTTTAATTTTACTCTAGGAAATAAGATACTTTTGGATTATCCGGACTCAAAATTTGACAATTAACTTTATTGGCATGGTTTTACTAATCATCCACAAGAAAATTAAAATCAATAATACTATTGGCAAGAGAATTTTAGAAGTTCTTTGTTTTGATATTTACTTAATAAGTCGATGTTTTATCATAACACTCCTGCATTCAGCTAACCCTGAAGTACCGAAAAAAAAATGTGATTTTCTCAAAATATTACTTATGATGCCATAAAAATAGCTTAAACTAATAATTTACTTGAATCAGAGGTTCTTATTTGCTTTAATCATTTTAGAGTTGTGTTTTGACATTTATTCAATGATATTTGGTGAGGAAACATCTTGATATTAATACAATCTATCAAACTATCAAAATCATTCAATAGTTGAGTAAAAATACTTATTTTACAACAGACGCCTTACAAGTAAACTTTGAAATACTACATAAAAAATCTCAATTTTTTCACTAATTTGTTTTCAACTTTATAATTTCATTACATACTAACAACTCATAACACAATATTATATTATCAACTGTTAAATCCTGCATTTAATATAATAGTTACATTATATAGCAAATTATAACTTATTTATATCCATCTATTATTTTTCTGAAGGTAAAAGAAAAACATTTTTGGTGCAAGTTTAGAACTGCTGATGCGCCAAGTTTCTAGCGATAAAAATCACTAGATAGTTACCCCAACTAATGTTAAGTGAATTATGTGGCTCCTAAATATGGCGCCAAATAGCCAAAACTCGCCAACCATTAGCAGTTCTAAACTTGCACCAAAAAAGGGTAAACCAGTAGCGGACATTTAAATAGGCTAGCTAGGCTATAGCCTACGGCGGCAAATTTTAGTAGGCGGCAAATTTTCGGCAGCAGAATTTTTTTCTGAATAAGAAAGGAGAAGAGAAAGGAAACAATAAACATAAGCTCTGGAAAGAGAGAGAACGTCCTTTCAGAAAAGCAGTTATGTGGTTACAATTCTGCCAATTACTGTTCTCTTTGTTACCCAAAGACTCTAAAAATGAGACAAAACTAGTTTGATGGGCAATTTCCAAAAAAAATTCTGGGGGTCCAGTCCCCCAACTTTTTTCCTTAAGGTATGAAATGAAAGTATACCAAATATTTTTTAAATATTTTAATATTAACACGTGCCGCAAAGCGATTGAAGTTGTAGTACGGTAAAAGCGCAAGACTCCGTCACCACTCGGGAAGAAAAGCCGGCTCCGGCACATTTTCTACCGCATGTCAGAAGACGCTGGCGGGCGTCCTCAAAAAGGCGGTATCTTCATGTATTTTGAGATAAATTTGAAAACCTCCTACACTATGGTTATTGCATATATTTTAGGGTGTAATTCATCATTATAAGTAAATTCCAATGGAGGATTTAAGGTAAAGGGGACGAGGGTTGGGTCCAGTGTTATTCTTAAGATTTTTTTGGAGGAGTAAAAATACGCCTTGACTTTTTCAGAAGGCGTGAAATTCATTGATGAGGGGAGTGAAATACGGAAATAGCATAACTGCAAATACAGAGAAAACTTTTTCATAAAAACGCTTTCTTTTTTTATTGGAAAAATTAAATGGAAAAAAATGAGGATGCTATTTTGGTTTCTAACTATTATAGCATCTGTGTTAAGTATTAGTAGACAGTATTAAAAATCATAAATAAAATAATATATTTAAGCATTCTTAAATGCAATATTAATTTAATATTACAAATTTGAGTAGAAAAAATAATATTTTTCAATTTCGGTGGGGCACCATGCCTTTTTAAGCAAAACCTTGATTAAAAATTCAAAGCTTGAAAATACGCCTGGCTAGTTTTTGGAAGCGTATTTCCGATTTCCAATGCGTGAAATACGCTCTCAGAGGCGTTAAAAATATCACTGGTTGGGTCCAACGAGGGATTCCCAAAGAGGGTTGGGACAAAAAACAAAACTTAAATGTCATGTTCAGTTCAAAGCAATGAAAATAAGGTTTTAAATGTAATTCATCATAATTAAAAGCCTTATATAGAAATTTACAATTTTATAAGCTTAAGTTCAAATAATACATTTTTTCTGAAATCAGTGTTAATTTATGAATTTGTGTTAAAAAAAGGCCTTTGAAGCTAGTGTTATATATCCCTTGGACCTTATGTACTTTTTTATTTAAGTTTTTTCAAAAATCTTGCGAAAAACACAATCGGAAGAGACAAAGAAGAAATTCTTAAGCTTGAACTTTGAGTGCTCTTGAACACTGACCGAGGTATGGCTGTAAAGATTTCTACAGTTAACTGTAGCATTTATAGAAAATCGAGAAGCAAAAACGATTAAATTTAGACAACGTTGGTGCTTTCCATCCTGCCATAGGTGGATGACTAAAGCAATTTATTGCTTAAAAATGTTTATTTTTACAAATGAGGTTAATTTGGATAATCGAGAACTACAAGGATTAAAAGGTACGACTATATAAATATATTTATTGGATCTGGTTTGATGTGTAAATGGCTCACAAATCCACAGTTAAATATTTGAAATTCATGCTGAGGGCCTGTTTTTCTACAGAGGAATTAATGAAAATATGTCTATAACAGCATTGAAAATGATTAGTCATGGAGGGTTTCTTGATGGAGGAGACAGTTAGTTACCTTAGTCTTTTTCGATGCGATTGTCGCCACACATTTTCCCCACACAACAATGAGCTGCCAAAGAGTTTAAAGAGAAAGAATCCACCCATGTATCAGAGTGGTCGCAAATTAGTTATGAAAAACTGGCAGAACTCTGAGATAAATCTAGTCGATTTTGTGGCAAAATGAACCGAAAACTTTTTTTGAAGGTTTTTAAGTGATTTTCAGACTTTATTTTTAGAAATACTTTAACGTGAAACTTGTGATGATATTATAAGGAAGGATTTAAAGTCGTCAGTAATAGTCTGCAGAATAGTAAATGATTCTGCAGAAAGGGGAATCAAGCTCATTGAGGAGAAAAACGATATTTTAACGCATAATGAGGAGTAAATACAACACCTTTAAAAATGATCAAAGGCTATAAAGTCAAATATTCTTCATGTTTAAGCATTTTCTGTTAAAAAAGTATTGAAATAAATAGAATAATATATTTTAAATGAATTTTATGATTTTTCAAAGTTTTGATAATTTTGATGTTTTTTCAGATTTTCATCCCTTTTGCGGCACGTGTTAATATTCACCGATTCGAAAAAAATTTTTTACCATTATACTTAGGACCACCCTAATGTGTTATACAGTGTTTTTCCCTTGAAAATTACGCCGCCTACAAGAAACTTTTCGCTTTTTGGTGCTCTCTCCATAAAGTTTGAAAAGTAGATAAACACAAGTTTGGGGGGAATTTCCAAACATATTTTCTGGGGGAGGACCTCTGGCCCCCGTCAGACGTTTTTTATTACTTTCCCCCCAGAAAATTATGTGGTTTTCTAGGAACTGTAAGGGTCTCAAAATGAGCTGAAACACTACTTTAAAAGCCAAATTTTCAACATTTTTCTAGGGGTGATCCCCAGACCCCCCACTTAACTTCAAGCTCACATTGTAAAACTGTAACATTTCGTGTACAATTACTTACGTTCGTTACAATCGTACTTTTAAGTGATTAAACACTTCAGTGTTCAGGTATAAATACACTCCGGACCTTAAGAAGAGGTTTAGTCAGACCGCCCCTCCCAAAAGAAAAATAAGAAGCCAAAATCAAGTCACGGCGTGTATCAAACCCACTTAAAATCTTTGCCCTCCCCCAGTGGTGAATCCATAATGGGGCTGTGGGGCTGCAACCCCCCCCAGGAATAAGACATTCAAGTTTTAGTAATAGCAATAAAGCCAAAAAAAAGAAATTTCAACACGTTGCGGACATTTGGTGGTGTTACCCAAAGGGTCTCAAAATGAACCGGGACCCTACTTTTAAGGGTAAAATTCCAAAATTTTTCTGGGGGAAGACCCCCAACCCCCCTCGAAGTTTTGGAATCTAATAAGTACGGTTTTTCCTTAAAACTTTAGGGATTTACCAAGAGTGATCCTCTTTGATGTAACTTAAAGTAAAATGCCACTTTCAAGGGCAAAATTCAAAAATTTTTCTGGAATAGGAACCCCTAAACCCCTAGAAATTTTCCAACTCATAATACCATAAACTTTTCCCCTTGAAAATTCTGCTGCTTACAATGAGAGGTGCTCTTTGGGTGGAATCTAAAGGGCTTCAAAATGAGCTAAAACACTATTTAGATGGGCAAATTTTCAAAATTTTTCTGGGGGAGGACCCCCAGACCCCCTTTTACTTGGAGTTGACATTTTTACACAATTTTGAAATTTAGTGCACCAAAATTAAAACCTTACGAAGTCATCTCACCTATAACTTAGTATTCCTAAGATTAACCCCCAGAAACGATGTTGAGTAACCCCCTAATCTTGCTACGGCACTGCCAACCCACCCCTATCCCTTTCAGTTGCTTTCATTAATAGTATTTGAACAGCCCATAATAGCAATTAAGTTATTTGTGAAACTCAGCCCCCCCCCAGAAAAAAATCCTGGATTCGCCCACTGCCTCCCCCCAAACAAACCCAAAACTAAAATGACGCCCCTGTTTAGTTTTGTTTGTATAGTTTTAGCATATAGGCGGCAAATTTTGGTTCAGCCTATAGGCGGCACATTTGGAAATCCGCCACTGGGGTAAACATATCATAAATTTCCATGTAAATAAAAAAACTTATTTACGCTTATTTACGTATATAAAGCATGCTGATTTTTATTGAGGCTCAACAAAAATCAGTGCATGCTAAAACATAAAATTTATAAATTTAAAATGTTAAAATCCTTATATCCATTTTACCCCACTATAACCATTTTACCCCATCCGACCATAGGGGAGAGGGGGGCACATTTGCACATGGGACACATTTGGACAAGCCCCTTATCTCTATGTTAAATACAATTTAAAAATCTGAAAAAAATACCAATAGGTAGCGGCAGGGCTCGATTTCTAAAAACAGAAGTACCGGAACGGTAAAATTATTTGTATCAAAACTGGTAAAGCAAATACTTTTTAACACCAAACTTAAGCATTTATTTTCAAATTTAAATTTTAAAAATAAATTCAAATGTGTTGTACTAGATTAAGAAGAGTGTTCTTACTTAATTATTGAATAAGACGATGAACTCTTTATACACCTTTTTTACAGTGGGTTATACTTTTTTCCCCAACAGGGTGCCTCTTGTAGGAAGCAGGACGGCTTATCATCAATGAACCATTAGGGTTATATATTTTGCCAATTTAAGGAATATAATGCGTAGTTTAAGTCCTTAAATGGTAGAATTTAGGAAGTAGCAAATTTTCTTTGCAAATTTTCCCAGCGAACTGGCAAATCTGGTTCAAAAAAAAAATAATCAAAATCAGGAGTGGATTGTGAGTAGTTCAAATAGGGGTTCATAAGGGGACATCCATAAATTACGTGAGGTCAAAAAGGGGGGGGTTTGGAAAAATCTCACCAAATCTCACCAAGGGGGGAGGGGGGGGGTTGATTAAAATCTCACGTCAACTTTTTTAACTGAATTATTACTTAATTAGGTGCTATGAAGCACAAAATGCAAAATCTCACGTGGGGGGGAGGGAGGGTCAAGAAAAATCTCACTAAATCTCACAAAGGGGGGAGGGGGGTACAGATTTTGGAAAAAACACCTCAAGTAATTTATGGATGTCCCCTAATCATATTTTAAAAGAAGAATTAAGCAACAACCTTACAATCAAATCACAAATATTATTATTTTCAAAAAAAAATATAAATGCATGTAACTTTTTTTCAAATTTGAAATATGCCTCTTCTATATTTTCTTTTTGGTAGGATTCTCACTGTTATGAACTTAATCTGAAAATAAATATGATAAATTGAATTCTAAGTACAAAAATGGGGTCTGGGGCAGGGTTGGCAAAAACCCGGGTTTTTTTGAAAAAACCCAAGTGGGTTGGGTTTTTTCGGGTTTTTTCAATAAAACCCTGAAAAAACCCATATAAAACTGGGTTTTTTCGGAAAAAGTGTGGGTTTTTTCAAAATTAAGTGGTTTTCTCCTATTGTGTAAGTGGGTTTTTTAAAATTTTAGTGAGTTCTTTCTATGTTAAATGTGTTCTGTCAAAATAATGTCAGTTTTTCCACAGTTAAGTGGGTTTTTTCAAAGTTTTTATACTTTGAAAAAACCCACTGAAATTGTAAAAACATCCCTTATTTACTGAAACCTGGGTTAAATTTTGAAAAAACCCGCTAAAATTGAAAAATATCCTAAACTTTGAAAAAACCCACTGAAATTTAAAAAATATTCCTTATTTTTTATATCTAGTTTGAACTTAAAACGTCCTAAATTTTGAAAAACCCCATTCAATAATGAAAAAACCCACTGAGAATGAAAGAACCTATTTAACTTTTTAAAAACTCTCTGAAATTGAAAAAACACCATTTAATTTTTAAAACCTATAGTTTAAATTTTGAAAAAACCCAACAAAATTTTAAAAATATCCTTAACTGAAAAAACCACATTAAGTTTTGAAGGAACTGCCAAAATCTTGATTTTTCTTGAAAAAACCCAAAAATGGGTCCAAAATGTTTGTTTTTTCACATGGGTTTTTTTGAAAAAACCCATTGGGTCCAATCCAGCCAACCCTGGTCTGGGGGTTCTCCCCCCATAATTTTTTTTGAAATTTGACAATAAAAACAGGGTTTTAATTCATTTATGATTTTAGGACTTTTTTCGTACATAGAAAGGTAGGTATCCACTGGCCTGATGAATGGATCTCTCGGGGCGTAGTTAGGAGACCCCTGAAATATAATACTGTAATTTTTTTTTCCGAAAAAGAGGTTCCGGAACGTCGCGTCGTTCCGGCTGAAATCGAGCCCTGGGTAGCGGTATTGGGCCCTTGGAACCCTTAGTGTTTGAAAGTTGCCTGCGTTGGAATTCTCTTTTTATTCAGGTGAAAATTCAATCAAGAAAGTTTTTAAAGTACAAGTTTTGCCTTGAATTCTATTGTGGCATCAATAAAGTTCAATCCAAAAACATTTGTTGTCCAATTTCAATTACCAATAACTATTTTTACTCTTAAAGATGGAGATGAAAGATGGGACACATTCGAACACAAAAAGTTGGGACACATTCATACAGTTCAAAAATCCATTCTAATTCCTTTTCTTCATTTCGAACGCACTTTTAGACTTTATATATAGTATTTAGTATTAAACTTAAAATTCAAAGCTTTTAGAATTTTGTCCAGTTTTAATTTTCATGATAGAAGTTGAAGCGTGTTGCGACTACTGATTATACATATATAAATAGCCATGTTAGTAGAACGACATTTATTATACTACTAACAAACATAATTTCATAACAATGCATTTCAAATATAACATTAAATAACGAGGTGGCATGTATGTGGAAACCTGCGGGTATAACAATATATTCCTGTACAATATATTCGTTATCAGTTTTCTCATGAAGTACTCTTTTCCTTATCAAAAACGTATTCTAGACTGAAATTTCGTTGAAGTTTTTTAAGTGTAAAAAACATCTAAAATTTAAGAAAAAAAACGTTAAAGGGACAAATATCCAGCTTAATTGTACAATGGAAATGTAAGCTTTAATGTACAGGGAATTGGGTAGCTTAAAAAAATTAATTCTGTTTTATTTACGCAGTGTTCGAATGTTCCCCTCCTCTGGGGCACATTGGCACAGAAGTTCTCAATATTTCAAACCATGATTTAAGGGGAAATTTTGATTTATGCATCTTAAAAAGGGTACAGAAATTTCAAAAATGCTGTAGGCTTATGAAAATATCAGTTTTTGCTTCAATATCTTATAAATACATGGAGAAATATTCAATAATGTACTTTTTGTGCGAATATGCCTTCACTCCCTTATGTTTTTTTGTTTCGCTTTAAAAAAATTTAATGCTAATAAAATTAGTCGTTTAAATAGTGTGCGCATATATTCAAAAACATAAATTATATAAATACTATAGAAAACAACTTATTATTGGTTCAAGAAATAATAGTAATGTTTTTTTCTGCTCTTAACGAAAAATAATTTAATCTTGAGAAAGTCACAAAATTTTTAACTATTAGGTTTAACTAATGAAGATGATAATGTATTTTAATGTATGAGGTTGGGTTATACTGAAGTTCATATCCTTTTTCATGTTTTTAAATTCTTGATCGCAACATGAAGTTGAAGATCATCTGATTTCCTGTAACTCTAGCCATATGTTCGAATATCTAAAAATCTATCTGCTTGATATTATCACTTTATCGTAATGTGATGTATATTTACTGATAGATTGCCAATATACATAAGCTTAAAAAAGAAAGATATATTTTCAAACAAAGAGAAAACCGAATATAGTTCTGATAGTTTTTATTTTAACTTCATCTATTTTGAACTTCAGCATTTAAACTGCAATTAAATTATGTATTCGGCAGCTCTCCTTTTTGTAAAATCTTCTGAGAATTCATTTTGTTTATAGGCTTTTATTATTACTAAAGAGTTATTTGGTACTTTGACATTTTCCCTCCAGCTCCATGCACCCGGAGATAGGAACGCAAACTTTTTTGTTTGCGGGGTAGCGTAGCTAGGGATCCTTCCAAGGATTGCCTCTATTTACTTACCCCACCAAAATTGGTTAAGGGGGGGAATTAACATGAATGCAAATAAAATTCACAATCTTCTTCCACCATTTTGAAGTCAGTAAAATGTCATAAAAAATAAAAATCAAACAGAAATTGAAAATTAACCGGCTGCACTGTTGCCGGTTATAATTCTTGTAATTTGTGGGAATATCTGATTTCTTTTCTTTTTTTGTCAAATGAGAGAAAATCCCTTTAAAGAATCTCGAGAGTTCTTTTAAATTAGATGGCCTTTTTAATAATCAATATTTATAACAAATTTCATAATCCCGAATGACGTTGCGACATCTTAGACAAATATATTACAAACCTAAAAGAAGTCTAATGAAAAAAATATTTTTACTCTGTATCATAAAATGCGACAATATAAGGAAATACTTAGATTTTGTTCAATTTTATGAGGAGTTGATGTTTTAAAATTTCCTTTTTGATAGGATAAATTACTACTCAATTATTAGGTAGCTGTTACTTCAAAATTTAAAAGCAATTTATTTAATAAAGGTTTTTTGTTTACGCCATTCTGAAACATCAAGTTTATGAGTGTGTTTCATGCAAATTTATTTCTAAAACCTTTTTCATTTCATTGGGATATTGAAAATCTTAAAAAAATATGACCTGCCCTTGTCTGTCATATGTCCTGCTTTTTTGATTGATAAACCTGCTCACTTTACCATCAGGCCTGAGGTCCTGGCCTAGGGGCCCCAAAAATCTTAATTATCAAAAAATTTAATAAAAATAATTTTTCATAAATTTGGAATGCAATTCAAATACTTTTTCTTCAAAAATGTAAAATAAAAATCTGAACAAACAATTTCACGACGCATTTTTGTGACGGCTTAATAAAAGTCAACCGGCTAAAATATAGCTACCAATTATGATGTGTTATAAGTTTTTTAGGGTTTACAAATAATATGGGGGCTCTTCTTGCGTGGTGTTTCACTGCAGAAAATTTTCTAAATTAGGCTCTGATAAAAACCGCCTAGCTAGACCTATAATGGTAATTCATACATAGAAATCATTATGGACAGTAGCTTGAAAGAATGGTAGCGCTGCACAAGTTGTCCGTTGGCTTGTCTTACCTTTGTTGAAGTGTAAATTGATCCAGTTATAAAAAAGCTTAAAAATAGGATTTGATTTTTTTGTTTGAAATTTATTTTAAACTTACTCGCATTTTATAATTTTATATAATTTTTTTTATCTCCCATTTTATCCTTAGTGTAAATTGAATATTCCATCTATCTGCCACCACCCACAAAATTGCATTAATCCGTCACGGGCTTCATTCTTTAAAAAAGAGAATGTTTTAATTATATTGATGTATGTTTAGTCTGTTAAGGATACATTTTATGTTCACATTTAAAAAAAATGGATGTGTGAATCCTCCGTTAATATCAACCCATAAGCCACCACTAATGTCAAGCGATATTGCCTTTGAATATCATCAGGGGTCATCCATAAATTACGTGAGGTGTTTTTTCCAAAATCTGGACCCCCTTCCCCCCTTGGTGAGATTTAGTGAGATTTTTCTTGACCCCCCTCCCCCCCACGTGAGATCTACCTACAACTTTTAAGAATTTTTTCTATCCTCTTCGTTTGCATTTGTGCTTTATAGCACCTAATTAAGTTATAATTAAGTTATACAAGTTGACGAGAGATTTTAATCGACCCCCCTACCCCTTGGTGAGATTTGGTGAGATTTTTCCAAACCCCTCCCCCCCTTTTTGACCTCACGTAATTTATGGATGTCCCCTCACGGTAAACGGTTCTAAGTGATAAGGGTGGTCAGTAAAAGATGATAATTTAGGCTAATAGTCCACTAACCTTTTCGCATTGTAATACACTATTTTAAATAGTACTTAATTTCTATTTCCAGGAGTTTTTTTAATATTTAAGTGCTTGGTTACTTCGGCAAACAGCTTATCTCAATATCTCTCTCTCAAAAAAGAAATTGCGTTCGGGTTATTGCGATTGCACTTGTATTTAGAATGAGTTGAGTCGATTGTTTCAAGGTGCCCTTCCATTAATAATAAAAAAGAATTTATTTAAAAGAGGCATACGATCCACGAGATCACGATGTTTCATCCGAACACAGAGATGAGGATAAGAAGTTTTCTTCCCCGGGACGACCAATCACCGCTCTGCGTTGATGCATTTTATCGCAGTCGCTTCAGGTTGAGAGATAGAGAAGCGCTCGGCGGGAGTTTTGCAATCAAATATGATGGGTATAAATTAGACGTCGATCCCCGGGGTTTCTTAGTGTGTTTATTGACAGGTTCGGAAACAAGTGTCTGCTGAAGTTGTTTTTATTAAGCTTCATTGCTTCTATTGAGGGCCATTGGTGAGTTTGGATTGAATTGAAATTAATTTATTAGTTGATTTAATCTAAATAGCAAAAATTGAATTTTGGGTTTTTACCGTCGGGTTGATTTACTTTTCAGTATTTTATAATAATCATTTCTCCTTCATTGATTTGACTTTCGAAATCTGGATTTTGAAGTGGCAAGGATGCTTCATACCCATATGATGTACACGCATATGAGCCTATGGCCATATACCGTTTCTAACTTAAGTTTTTCTAATGTTATTAAATCAAATCTTTTTCTTTTATAACACTTAGAAATTATTTACCGACCTAATAAAATATAGAAAAGTATCTTCGACCTTTTGATAAAAATTAAGCATTTTGATACGAGTTCAATTTTTGGAGTCCATCATGGTAAAAAAATTTCTCTCAAAATATAGAAATTCAAGTTAGTGTTCCGAATTTTCCCTTTTCATTGATAATAATAAGTATTACTTAATTCTAAACTTAATTTTTATTTATAAATTTATTACTTTAATTTTTATTTATAAATTTATTACTTTAATTTTTATTTATAAATTTATTACTTTAAATTTTATTTATAAATTTATTACTTTAATTTTTATTTATAAATTTATTACTTTAATTTTTATTTATAAATTTATTACTTTAAATTTTATTTATAAATTTATTACTTTAATTTTTGTTTATAAATTTATTACTTTAATTTTTATTTAACACTTCATAACTTTACTTTTATTTACTTTATTATTTAAATTTTTAACATGCGCAGTTTTTTTTCTAATGCCCTGCTGGATCTAAAGTAGTGTTTCAGCCCAATTTGAGACACATAGGGATGCACCTTAAGATAACCGCTTCTTGTAAACCAAGGAATTTTCGAAGAAGAAATAGTGAATAGACGTAACAATTTTCAAGGGGGTAGGGGGTTAGGGCGTATCACGAAAATCTTTTTTTTTTCAAAATTCAAAAAGGCATACGGAAAAAAAGTTGCCAAAGGGATCACATATTCACCAGAAAAAATTTCAGAAGAATTAAAAAAATATTTAAATCCCGCGGAATTGAGTCAAGTTTAAGAAACTTCATCATTTTTCAATAAATTGACTAATAACGCCAAGGTAAAATTATCATTTAAAGTTCATAATTTTTCTAAGAAGATGTTACTATTTCTTAAATTATGCGATTGGTTTCATATTTTTATTACCCTTAGTTTGAGAAAAATAATTTTTTAGCGTTAAAAGGCACTTGTAAAGTTGTTTTTCCTGTATCTTAAAGTGCTAAAAACACAAGAACCAATTAACCGAAAGACTAGTGAGTGGTGTCCTTTTGTTTGAAATTTCACCCTAAAATGCCTAGATAATAAAAAAAACCAATCAACTCATAAAAAGTTCATTAAACCCCTTTAGGATATTTATGAATAGAAAATTTCATAGGTTTTTTAATGAAATACAACTCTTAACAGGTGACTGTTTAGAAGTAATTTTGGTCTGCTTAGGAACCCTTTACAAAATATTTAATCTGAAAAAAGACCCTTTATAAAATATTTTATCAGAAAAATGTCCCTTCACAAAATACTTAATTTTTAAAAGGGTCTTTTACAAAGGGTCTTTATTTTAGCTTAAAAATGTAGCTTCACAATATTTTTTTAACTCCAAAACGTATTTTTATGCTTCTTTATGATTTTACCATTACATTCTCGCGATATTCCCAAAACGGGACTTAGGCTGAAAGAACCCAATTTAATGCTGCTTTTGATACACAATAAATAATGCATAGGTTTAGCAATTTCACAAGAACAGGACATTTCAAAAAATGTCTGGACAAACCCCGGCTCAATGAGTTTTAGCTCAAATTTAAAAGTTTTCGCACTAGTCCATATTGAATTGACTATTTCAATCCTTATAATTCTTACAGTTTTACTAGTTATTCTTTCTTTTACGTTCTAAAACATTAATCTGATTTGTTTAAAATGTAAAATAATGAAAAAAGGAACATAATTTTAGGAAAAATTAGGGAGAAATAGCCAATTATTCTAATGGACTAATATGGAAGAGGAGGTGAGCTCTACAAGATTTTGTACTGAAACTTATTACGTAACATTTTCTTGAATGCATATGAAATTTTTCATTGTTTCTGAATCCCGTAAATATTCCCAAGGAGGGGTTTAATGAACATTTTATGAGTTGATTGTGTTTTTATTATATTTTAGGGTGTGTTAAGTGACCAACTTAACCATTAAGTTCCATTTAATGCTAAAAAATTATTTCTCTCAAACTAATGGTAATAAAAATATGAAACCAAGCGCATAATTTAAGAAATAGTAGCACATTCTCTTACAAAAATTAAACTTATAATGAAAATTTTACCTTAAGTATACCTTTTAAGTATGTTTATACCTTTTTAAGTATGAGAAAGGAATAATACCCACAGATAAGATGCTGTGGTGATTTTTAGGCGGAATGATGTTCTTTTCCCCCACATCATTAATAATGGAAAAGTTTTAGGTGCTGTGAAGCACAAAATGCAAACGAATTAGGATAGAAATTATTTTTAATGGTTGTAGGTAAATCTCATTTGGGGGGAGGGGAGGTCCAGCAAAATCTCACTAAATCTAACCAAGGGGGGAGGGGGGTCCAGATTTTGGAAAAAACACCTCACGTAATTTATGGATGTCCCCTTATGAGCTCAATTTCGCTATGATGTAAACACGCAAATTTATTTTCTTTTCATCAGTGGATCAAATATGAGACTTCTACATGGTTTCTGAATTCGTTCCTAAATGGCAGCAAGATGATTTGTACCTCAATGTTTACATTTTAAGCTGTGATGCTTGTGAAGAGAAAATACTAGCTAGATACTGGTTTCTGTAGAACCTTTTTTATAGGTTGGTAGATATTTTCTTATTTCGTAATCTTCTAATATTATGACCATGTCTTTTAATAAGTTCTAAACCAAGTATTTTCTGTTCAAATGAAAAAAATGTGGCCCATATGGCCAACTATGAGGCTCATAAAAATAACTAGGAAGGAGTGCACTGTACACAAGAAAAAATTTTTTTCCAGACAAATTATAGGGGAATTTTGGATGTATTGAGAAGAAGAAAAAAAAAGTTTTTTCACTTTTTTGATGTTCTGGTGCCGAGAGGGTTAAAGTAGTGTTCTATCCCATTTTTAAAATCCTCTTAGGAAGAATACTCAAAAGGAACCACTTCTTGTAATCGGTAGTTTAACCCCCTTTAACTTTTGAACTCCTACATCTTACAGATAAAGTCATAAAAGTGGTGTCTACGTAGTAAAGTGACCATTAAAGTATCGTATCGTAAAGTATAGTAAAGTATCTGGCCCTCAAAATGGTTTTAACTCATTTTGCGACCTTTGGATCGCACAATTGGAAGTTTGCAGAACTTTTATGGGAAAAACAATTATAATTTTATACAGAAAAAATTTATGTCCAAATTTCGGGAGGGGGTGAAACTCTAAACCACCCTCGGATACAGTTCTTGGGGTGTGTAGCAGTGGCGGATCTACGGGGGGGGCTTTCGGGCTGAAGCCCCCAAAACGTCTGATATTTTACTAAGTTTGTCAAAACACAAAAATTAATATCCGAAATTCGGATGAGGCGTACCAAAACGAGTTGAAAAAGTGGGGTTTTTGACCTAAATTTCCAAAAATGTTCTGGGGGAGGACCCCCAGACACCCCCTTTTAGTGGTTTGAGTAAGATAATTCACTACCTTTTCCGTATTACTAGGGATGTGGGTCAGAAAATTTTCCGCGGAAAATTTTCCAAAACGGAAAATTTTCCGGAAAATTTTCCACTATGTTTTTCCGGAAAATTTTCCGCTTTTTTTTTCATTGTTATTGTTTTCATTGTTTTATTTCACTGTTTTGTTCCCAATTTGCTTCTCTTTCAAAGAAGTAAAATTAACTTGATATAAATTTAATGTTATTGTAATTTTTTTGCTTTGAGATTATTGTGTTTAGTGACTTTCTTTATGGTATATTGGAACTCGGAAATAGTAATAAAAAATAATTTCATTTTTTTGTGAGAAATATGCCCCAGCCAGTAATTTTAGAATACTATTTTGTTTTCATTTCAGTTATTCATAGGTCAATTTAGTAAATGAATAATGAAATAATTTCTCCTTATGTGGCATCTTTTAATTGAATATCGAGACCTTTTATGTACATTATATACAGGGCTTTTCAAAAGTCCGTTTCGCGGCTTTTATTTGGATCCAACATGTCCTAGGGTCACGGAAGTAAGGTCTTCCCCTAGGTAAGCGACCCTGGAAAATCCATTGAGATGACTTTCAGCGCCCCTAGCGGTGGATAAAAAAAGCTTAAAAATATAATTTTAAAACAAGGAGGTAGAGCAAAAAACTCAGTAAAGGCATTGTTGTCAACGTTATGAAGAACTCACTGAAAAAAATTTCATGAAAATGATTTGAATATTCGCGGAGATATTAGCATGTGAAATAGCACTTTTTCAGACCTCAAAAAAGAAAAGTTCGTAAATTTGCAAATTTTTCAGTGTTTTTGGGTAGTTTTGGGTTTTTTAGTTGAATAAAGGTATAATTTAATCAAATAAACTTCCAAATTTGCGAACTTAATCTTTTTTTAAGGCCTGAAAAAGTGCCATTTTCACATGCTAATATCTCCGCAAACACTCACGATATTTTCATAAAATTTTTTTCACTGAGTTCTTTATAACGTTGGCAATAATACTCTCACAGAGGTTTTTGCTTTCTCTTTTAGTTTTTAAATTAATTTCTTTAACATTTATTTCGCCTTTAGGTATGCTGTAAGTAATTACAATGGATTCTCCAGGGTCACTTACCTAGGGGTAGACCTTACTTCCGTGAACCTAGGACACGTTGGTTCCAAATAAAAGCCACGAAACGGACTTTTAAAACACCCTGTATTGTCATTTCAATATATATTACATTATAACATTAAGCACGATTTAAAAATTTTAAATCATGATTTTAATGTTTTATTAATTAGTTTTTTGATAGTGTCTTATTTTTGGATGAATCTCAAAGGAACAACATCCAGAATTGATGAAAATACTCCAGTTTTGTAAATTTTTT
Organism: Tetragnatha versicolor; assembly: GCA_024610705.1. Taxonomy (NCBI): domain Eukaryota; kingdom Metazoa; phylum Arthropoda; class Arachnida; order Araneae; family Tetragnathidae; genus Tetragnatha; species Tetragnatha versicolor. The sequence continues at coordinate 33,908,376 of JANDEH010000001.1, read as the reverse complement.
GGGTCCAGTGATCGAAAGTTTAATTTAACAATGCTTTATTATAATTTAGAGGCTCGGAAAATTTTCCGGAAAATTTACCGGAAAATTTTCCAGAAAATTTTCCGTTTCAAAATTTTCCGGAAAACCCACATCTCTACGTATTACCATTAAAAAGAAGACTCAATTGGATTATGAAAACTCTTAGCCCCCCCCCAAAACCAAATCCTGGATCCGCCACTGGTGTGTAGAATACCTAAAGAAAATAGTCATTTCTAATAGATTTTGGGTCGCTGAATACGAAAATCACCATTAAAATTCTCAATTGACTCAGGATTTTCGGGGAACAGCCCCTTACCCTTTTTACGTTTTTCGACGACTTTATAACTTTAAACTCGATTTTCAGGGTCAAAAGCATTGCTTTAGTCTTCAAATTTCCCCCAGGGGACAAGAAAGGTTCAAATTAATAAAATATGATAAATTTATAACAAATGGATAGGTTTAAGGGGTAATTACCTCCTAAAAACGCAAAAAAAATCGTTAAAAATAGTAGGATTTGTTATACCCTATTTATTTTGCATATTTTTTACGCAATTCCTCTTTGAAGGGTCCTAACCCTTTCACAAGGACCCAAATTTGATGACAATATGCAGCAATAGTTTTAACAAAAAGCGGTTGAGGTGTTAGCGTCCCAGAAGTCCCCGCGGAAGAGTTCGGAAGACTTCCAGAACCGCGAAGGCGCTCGCGAGCTCAGGAATTAATAATGATGACTTTGAAAAGATTACAAATGACGTTTTTCTTATATTTTGGGTCTATCCTAAGTAGAAACTCTCCAGTTCTTTAGGGAGTTAGAATTCCATGTTTCAAGATGTTAATAGATGCACAGCGGATAACAATTAGGGGGCATCCTCTTAAAAACTGAGGGCGATGGAGGAAAATGGGTGTCATATTTGACTTCAGCAGGTCATTTTACTCAAAAATCAGCTGAAAATCAGTCTGTGGCATTTTGACTTTTATTTTGCACAGCAGTCTAACTCTAAGTGCGGCATTGAACCCTTCCGTGGATGCTTTGGGGGCGTTTACAGCTCAACCGCTTTTAGTAAAAATCATTGCTGCATATTGCCATCAAATTTGGGTCCTTGGGGAAGGGTTAGGACCCTTCAAAGAGGAATTGCGTAAAAAATAAGCAAAATAAATGGTTATAACAAATTCTACTATTTTTAACGATTTTTTTGCATTTTTAGGGGGGTAATTACCCCGTAAACCTATCCATTTGTTATAAATTTATCATATTTTATTAATTTGAACCTTTCCTGTCCTCTGGGGGGCAATTTGAAGACTAAAGCAATGCTTTTTGACCCTGAAAATCGAGTTTAAAGTTATAAAGTCGTCAAAAACGTAAAAAGGGGGAGGGGCTGTTCCCCGAAAATCCGGAGTCAATTGAGAATTTTAATGGGAATTCTTGTATTCAGCGACCCAAAATCTATGAGAAATTACTATTTTCATCTAGGAAATTTTTTCATTGTTGAACACACTGTAAAAAAAACTGTAGAAAAACAGAAATTTCAATAACAGTGACTTTATGTTTACAGATATATTCTGTCATGTAACATTCCCACCGCACTTCTATTTATTTTATGTAAAATAACAGCTTTTACCTAGTTTTTTAGCTTATCTGTACTTAAACAGAAACTTACTGCATCGAAAACCAATACAGTTATTGGCAACGTTATACTGAATCTTCTTTGGTTCAGTGGTAGCGTGCGTGCTTAGCATGGGGTAGGTCGCGGGTTCTATCCCCGGATATCAATTAATTAAAATTAAAAAAACTCTACTAAAATAAGTGCATGCGCACAAGCAGAAAATTACTGAGAGGCAACAAAAAAATCTGTAGCCCACTTGACAGAAAGTTCCTTTTTACAGCATTTACCTGTAGGTTACAGCTTTTTTCTGTTTACAGGATTTTTCAACCTACAGATTTTTTCTGGCAACTTTTGCTGCCAGAAATTTTCTGTTTTTTTTGCAGGATTATTTTTTACAGTGCAGTGAAGGCCAGCGATTAGGCGTAGAAATAAGATTTTAATGTCAATTATTATGTTTAATTTATTTATAGCACTGTTAAGTCTAAGTTTTTTTAAACTAAAGGGGTTGTCTTTAAAATGCCACAATAATAATTTCGCTACGCTCGCTTTTTTTACTGTGACATTTTAAAGACAAATCCTTAAGAAGAAAAAATACTTCACACGGTTTTATAAATAAGTTAAAACATGATTATTGGCATTAAAATTTCATATACTAATTTGCCTTATCGCTTGCCTTGAATGACCGATTTTTCATTGCTTTCGGCAACTTTTATCCTTTCTATAGCTCCTCATAATTGCTTCGCAATCCCCCATACGACAGTTATTTTAAATTGTCCGAAGGCAGTCTATAACTGTATCCCCTATCATTTTTGCCCATTAAAGTTTTGAATCAACCTGTATTTTAAAAGCAATCTGAAGTGCTAAAGATAGTATTAAATTTCTTTCCTCTTTTAAAAGCGGTTTTAAATTCGGTGCTTTTTGATACATAAATTTGATAAGAAGAGCTGTCAAAAACGTTTCAATCATTCGTTTCAAACTTTTACTTTTACCAAGTTAAAGCTGAGGAAGCTGTAGAATTTTAATTTTGATAAGATATGATTGAATATGATTTCATCAGTAGCGTTTAAAACTTTTTCTTTCAATTTTAAATCTTTGATCTCTGAGATTAAGATTTCAATTATAGAAATTATCTTTATGGCGTTTTTCACTTAAAAGGCGTGGGGTGAGTGGGGGTAAAAACCAGCACGGGGTTTGTCTTAATTGTGACTCAATGTTCCATGAAAGCAGTGGCAGATCTATGGGGGGCTATAGGGGCTATAGCCCCCCTTTGGGACTTAGGTTTACACTAGATAAAATTAAAGGTTTTCAAAAAAAATTTCGAAAAGTTCAATTGTTGTTTTCATTTTTCTGCTCTTTTATAAAAATGGAGCTCATAACTAAAAATAAAGGTTCCAATGAGCTTTAACCACTACAAAATCTTTAGCCTCCCTACATTTTTATAGATTCGATTTACAATTTAAAAGGAGCGATGATGAGCTTTAGCCTTCTTGCATTTTATATAGTTTATTTTTAAGCGCTTTCCCATTAATAATCTATAGCCCCTACTTTAGTTTCTGGAGGTTCAGTTCACAATTTAAAGGGGCAAATGAGCTTTAGCCCCTACAAAGCATTAGTCCCCCTGCATTTTTATATAACACAACATAAAGATACCAATAAGAGCTTTAAACACTACAGAACGCATAAGCTCCCTCCGAAATCCTTCTAACACCCTACATTTTTTATAGATCCGATTCAAAATTTAAAATTGCCTATGATATTTAGCCCATCTCCAAGATATTTATCATAATCCACCTGGGGGTTACAAGACTAACTTTTTAAATGGTCCGATGGACATTATTCTCTTACAAAGATCTCCAGGATTTTTAGTCCCAAGGCTTTTAATAGGTCGTTTTGGTCCATTTAGCTCCAACTAGAAAATTACTTTTTTTGCAATGAAAGGCAAAAAATTTTAGCTACTTTTATGCTGCACATCTACAAATCTATTTTGAGAAGTAATAGAGGGAGGGATTCGGAAGTTCAAACCACCCCCTTTGAAATAAATTATCATAATTATATTTATATCCTATTTATCTCTTGAAAAGAGTCCAAGAAATCATTTTTTTCGGGTGCCATTCAAAGGGTGCTAAATGATCAAAACTAAGTCAAACAGCTACTTTTTAAGATCAAATATCAAAAAATTTCTGGGGGAGGACTCCCAGACCCCCCTTTATGCTTGAGGTTAGATATTAATTGCTAAACTCAAAAATTAAATGCCATGAAAGATCACATTTTACATAATATAATCGAATAAGAATATTTAGAATAATGTTTGGTGGCACAAAAACTCTCAAAATCAAAAGTATCGTTAAACGCCCTGTATAAAGGCTTGTAGTATCTCTATTTCACCTTTCAATAAAGAGGGAATGAATGAAGGTAAAATAAAAAAAAATTATTTTTTACCATCTGGCTAAAATCATCGTAAAACTTTGAGTTGACACACCATTAATATTAATTTTGATACATATTTAATTATTAATCAATTTAATTACTAATGAATTAATTAGTTATATTTAACTAAACTAGTTAGTATGCATAACTACTCTTATAATTTAAGACATTTTAATGGTAAAAACGCACAAGGGAAGAGATACTTCATCAACTTCAACAAGATTATGTTAGCCCCCCCTTGCTCACATTCTAGATTCTAGATCGTAAAATTTGTTAAAAAAATATCTAAAAAAAAAGGTTCATTTTACGATAAACAGCATAGCTCCTTTAATTTTCAAAATTTTGCTTAGCTTTTAGGTCAATGCACAGGTATTTATCTAAGGAACATGTGATTTCAAGAATTTTCAAAAAAACTTTTATATATTTACCTATAGAGGTGTAGGCGTAATTGTAAATTTCCGCCAAATTTTAGTGTAAATTGCTATTTTTAAAAATATTTTTTATAAAATTAGGGTAATTTTTACATGTATTAGTTATTTAAACTACATTAGTTAAGAAGAAAAAATATGTAAACAAGTTTCATATAATGTTTTTTTAAAAACTTCTCCCAACGTAGGCAGTCGCCTTAAGGTTTTTGTTTTGTGGCTTCTCAAAATAACAGTCGTGTGAGTCCATCTGACTTAGTTTCGAGTAATTCTTAGTGTTTTTAACACGGCACCTGTTTAGTTCTTCCTATGGATGGAGAAGGCAATCTTGAGGGGCTTCTCTTAAAGGTTAATTTTAATTAATACTTTACTTAGGAAACTGTCACACTATGCAAAGGATCTATAAAACTCCCTTCCAATACTTATCTTATACTTACTTATACTTATATACAACTTAGTCGCTATCATTCTGGGCAGCTCACGTCCTAAAATGTTATATGAGGCCAGCAGCGAGAGGATTGTGGTTTCCCATAGTGGCCCGGGCCGGCACGACACACCTGGTTTAGATATAGATTTTCCCTCCTACATTACTAGTAATTGGAATAGTAATGTTATTAAGCCATTTTAGGACATAAGTTTTTAAAAAGTCATTTTTACTCGAAATAGAGATGGGGGTCCTTTTGAAGGGGAAAATTTATTTGCTACGTCCGTTTAGGTGAGAGATACATCGTATCTCATCAATATTACTCAGTTGCGATCGCAATTCAATTACTATCACTTCATTCAATTTAGTTTAGGGGGCAAAGTTTCTTTTGCTTGACTTTTTGATTCCTAGCCCTAAATTAATAAAAATCCCATGAAACTGTACTGGTTCAATAAAACTGCTATATATTTACATCCTATGGCACACGTAAGGTGATATTTTTACACGTTAGTCTGCAACTTAGAGGTCTAAACATGCATATAACTGTTTTCTTGTTTTTTCTAACCTTTTTTGTTCACGTAACGTAAACCAGATTTGACGCCTTACATTTTTTGTCACCATTTTCTCGAAAACTATGAGTCGCAGAGGTACAGTTTTCTGGACTAATTTTATGCACAATGTGTTAGGAATATGAATATGCATGCTTGTTGAAGTACTCTCAGTGGAAGCTAGGGGTAAATTTAGTTCATTTCTATAGGGGGAAAGGAAATTTCTGAATTTCCTGGGGATACATTCCCAAATTCCCCCTCTGGCTACTACAATGTGATAACTGATATTTTCATGGATGACTTGGGATTTTATAGTCACACGCTGACATATTTCGGGGTCATTAAGCCGATAAGAACAATTCTCGGCGGTCCTCCCTCAACGAACTACTCGACGAATGAACTGGCAAGTTGAAAATAAGCCAATGAAATGCCTCTAAAACACGCCCTGTCAGATATCTTATCTGATAGAAAGAGAAAAAAATTGAACAATTTCAGATGATTCTGTAATACACTCATTGTTAACATTTTTTGTTCTATTGTTTATTTTATGGGCTATATCAAACGGATGAGATGGAGAGGATCGACAGTGATAAATACTAAGTACTTCATCTCTTTTCTTTCAGACGCGTTTGAAATTGATGCGAGATGGCGCCTAGAAGACCAAATAATTCGAAAAAGGTTTGCATTCTCTTTATTTTAATTTAGATAATCGTGTTTTAATAGGAATTTTTCCTTTAAATTCAAATTGGGCTGATTTTATAGTTTTATACCATGATTCAAAATTGAATTATTGTAATAGAATTATTTAACAATAAAATATATTTTCTGATATTGTATATTTTACATCCCATTCACAATAAATGTTGCATTTTAGAACAGAAATTAGTCAAAAAGGTCTTAAGGTCCAAAAAATTTTATTTAAATATATGTAATTACCTTTTACGAATCATACATTGATAAAAATGAAATATTTCGCTAAAGAAACGAAGCGATAATTTTGAGAAGATAATTAAAAAAACAAAGAATGCATTTTGAGATCATTCTATGGTGAAAAATAAATTTCAGTATAATTTTTTTTGCTGTACATTTTTCCTTATAAATTAAAAAGCAGTCTTGTATTACTAATTTTAATAGCTTTTGTAAAAATAGGTGTTTATACCCCAGATGCAGTTTTACGCTTAAATGAGAATTTCAAGAGTTTGTAAGTTTAACAACATCAACCCAATTTTGAATGCAGTAAAAATTTCTTCATGTTTGTCGCAAAAGTACTTCCCCCCCCATAAACATCAATTTATCTTATTAAGTACAGCAATAAATATACGCCTTATGCACATTTACACTTAAATGAGAATTCCAGGAATTTATAAATTTTACGATATCAACTCAATTTTGAATACAGTAAAAAATTGTTTCATGCTTGATACTGAAGTATTATTTTTTCTTCATATTTAAAGAGTATTACAACACGAAAACATAAAATTATCAAATTCTTCCCAATGCATAATTAGCATCAAAAACTTAAAAAAGAATGAAATACATAAAAAGTTACAAAAACGTAACTACTGTCCTTATAAGTAGACAGAGATACACTTTTAGAGAATCAAGCATTTTGGGGCGGTCGTACGGATATTGCCATGTTACACAGAGCACAAAGTGTTTCTCGGGGAGAAGTACGAAATATCCCTGCTCTAGTATTTTTAAAATTTATTTTTAGTAGTGGCACTAGAAAATTCCATCATAGACCAGAAGACTGGGATCACACAAATAAAAAGTCAATATACAAGTCAAACAGTTGGAAGAACTTGAGATTTTTCTTCGACTTACTTTTTCTTTTTATATGGTTTTTCTGTTTTTATGCTTTTTCTGTTTCTGTTGATATGTTTCCCAATACAGCAACCCATTCTTTAATGAAAGATGCTCTCATAATATAACACGGTTAGGAGAAGAGAATATTTTCAATCTATGTCGCTAAACATGAACATGAACAAACTTGAACAGTCCGAAGAACTTGATATTTTTCTCAAGCTTGCCAATTTCTTCCAGATATGATTCCCGACACAACAACTTATTCTTTATTGTGAGATGCATTTATAAATAAAGTTAGGTCAAGAAAATATTTTGAATCTATATCGCTAAACTGAACATAAATCCTCCTTTCTTAGGTTCTTTCTCGTCTTCAGGAAGAGCCGGAGAACCGGAAGATCACCCTTCCCCCTTGGCTCGTTTTCGTGCTGAATTTGAACCTTTTCCCGGGGTTGATCTGGGACGATCGCGACGAAGGAACATTCTTTGCCTATAGCACCCACCAAAGATCCAAACACTGGAACCCGAACCAAGCCGCTCATAGCCAAGCATGGTCCTTAATCAAGAGTGGGTAAATTTAAATATCTACTTAGGTATAATTATTTTTTGAACGGTACTTGAAATGGGGTAACTTTGGCCCAAATAGAGTGGAAGTAGAGTCTTTGGAAAATGTTATGAAAAATTGATAGCTTCTAATGCAATTTAATCTTTTGTGAAAATCTTGCAAGGAAACAAATTACACAGTCTTATACTACTGCATATCCCCGAAATCCTAAATACGAGGTTTTCCGTTGATTCCAGTGAAAAGTTCATTAGATAAAAGGACATCGAAAGATAATATCTTGACAAATCAGAATTTTAAAGCCGTGAAGTGCAGGTAGTTTATGATTAAAAAATGTGTATTATATACAGGGTGTTTCAAAAGTCCGTTATGCGGCGTTTATTTGGAACCAACATGTCCTAGGGTCATAGAAGAAAGGTTTATCTCTAAGTAAAATAAAAAAGCAAAATAAAAAAGATAAAAAAATTAATTTAAAAACTATTGGAGATAGAGCAAAAACCTCAACGAGAGTATTGTTTCCAACGTCATGAAGAACTCACTGAAAAAATTTGATCAAAATATCTTGAATATTCGCGGAGAAACTAGCATGTGAAAATAGCACTTTTTCAGGGATCAAAAAAGAAAAAGTTCGCATATTTGCAAATTTTTCAGTGTTATTTTGTAGTTTTGTATTCTTTTAGTTTGAAGAACACAAAATTTTATCAAAAAATAAAAAAAATTTGCAAATATGCGAACTTTTTCTTTTTTGCCCCCTGAAAAAGTGCTATTTTCACATGCTAATATCTCGGCAAATATTCAAGATATTTTCATGAATTTTTTTTCGGTGAGTTCTTCATGAAGTTAGTAACAATACTCTCATTGAGGTTTTTGCTCTACCTCCTTTAGTTTTTAAAAGAATTTTTTAAACTTTTTAATTTCGCCGCTAGAGGCTGTAAGTCCTCTCAATGGATTCTCCAGGCTCACTTACCTAGGGGTAAACCTTACTTCCATGACCCTAGGAGGTGTTGGTTCCGAATAAAAGCCGTGTAACGGAATTTTGAAACACCCTGTATATTTTATTCAGAAATATTGTAGATTTTATTAAAAAGATGTATAAAAATCGTGGTGCCCCCCAGAAGTCAAATCTGGATCAGCCCCTTCTTGTAGAAAAAAGAGGGACGTTAAAAACAAATAAGTTCACATATTTTCAAAAAAAATTATGTAATATTTATCGGATAAACTCTGGGGTTTGGTACAATGACTCCAATGACGTAGCTAGAAAATTTTTGGATGAGGGATGGTTCCCAACTTTTGGGGGAAAAATGTAGAAGAAAGTCGGATAAGACCGGGACCCAAATTTAATTTTTTGAACATTCACTTTATGTGTGATCAGCAAAGTCAAATTTTTTCATCAAATAACAATTTAATTTACGTTTTAAGAGTTAAACTTTTCAGGAACAAAATTTCAAATGAAAGTTTAATCTTGTTCATCATTTTATGTGCCCACCCTTTGCTGTGAAAGCAGTGTATCCAAATATCTTTAGATTTATGTTCCTATAAGCAAAAAATACAAACTACCCGCATCCCGGTTTTGTTCGACCGTGCCTTTTTGAAGAAATTTTACTCTAGCATTTATAAAACAACGCCTAGGCACCAATGTAGACTTTGAAAATAACAAATAGATAATCAGGTATCATACGCTGCAGTAACTGAGAGTAAATCCGTAGGTATTTGATATTGGTGACGTAATATTGCAGACTCTACAATGGTAAGCTTTCTCATGAAACTTAAAAAGGATTCTCTCTGCAAAATGTGTTCGTTTATATAACTTATACTCCAATGTCTGGAAATAGTTCTGGCAGTGTTTACTTGTTATCACTCCAAATCAATGAATAAAGCCCAAATTCCTGTGTTGTCCACCTACAGTTATTGTCCGACTATCCCCTAGATTTAGTCATTTCTTGCAATAAAACATCTTAGTTTTTAGGAGAATACATTCCAATACCATCACTTTAGCTTTTAGATCTATAAGCATTATAATATAGTATTAATAAGAGGAGAACTTAATCAGTCCAGATTAAATTAAAAAGGGGATTTTCTATGAAGTTTTAAGAAATGTTTACGAGCTTCAAGAAGTTCAAATATAATAACTAAAAAGTTATTTTTAAGTTACTCAGGTAAGTTTTTTCCTTTATAACTATTAAAAATGAATACATTTTTCAGACACCTGCTGCGACAAAAAAGAAATAAGGAATTATAAAGCCGGTTTTCGGACTGCATTAAATTCTAAGGGAAAACCAAACAAAGAGCAAATAAAAAAAATTGGGAAGATCAAAAGAAACGATGAATATTGGATTAAATATCGCTTTACAGACAGTAAGTGATTTTACCAACTTTTTTCTTAAATACCTGTATAAACCCATAATAATAATAATTTATTTTGAAATGCATTCGCTCCTTTTTTTTAATTGTTAAACTCTGTATTATCATTGTAAAATGGATACAAAGTATGGCAAATTAATTGGTAGAATAGAAATAACTGTGAGATGATATTAATCTTTTTCATTTAAATAGGTTATTTAGCATTAATTTTTTTAACAGAATTTCAATCCAACTAAACTTTTATTTCAGGAAGTTTTCTATCGAAAGAGCCGAACCCGTTTTTACAGGAATACTACTCGAATCATGATTCATCAGGACAAGATAAATTTTCTTCTTCGAACGAAGGTAATTTTAGGCAATGAAATAGCTTAACAGAACACAGTGTGTAAAAAGTTAATTATCTGTAGAGGATGGCGAAACTGAAACAGATAACCAAAAACTCGGATTTCTTTAAGTGTTATGCTAAATTCGTATTAATAAAAAATAATACCTCAGTCTTGTGTCATCTTTCATCCTCATCATATCAAGTTCAAGAGTATTTAATTTTTTAAGTCGTAGCTACCTGTCTTTTGGTTTAGAAAGGCATTAATTTCTTACCTCCTATCTATTTCTCGCTATCTCGTTCACTTAGCTTCTAAGCCTCTTCTCCCTCGCTCTATTTTCCCCCCTTTTTGTTACATATATCTCTGATTTTATAATAAGGGTTAAAAGAAATAAAACAAAGGATGACAATGAGGAAGTTGCATGATTTTTTATATTTTTTAATCGATTCTTCTTGCAAAAATAAGCAACTACCCAACATTTGAGGCCGATCGAGAAATTTTTTGATTGCCAAAAAAATTAACAAAAATCCACTTTTTAAAAGCGCGTGAAAACGCCAAGAGTTTGGGATCATCGTATGTTGACGTCATCACACGATAAACATGGTTGGAAAGCAATGGAGTTGATGGTATGATTGTTAACATCTTTAAACAATAAGCGTTTTCAGTCACGTGTTTTTTTCTCGACTTTTAAATTAAAGTATTGAATTACCTATACATTTTTTTGAAAAATTCACTAGATATTTCATTTTACCATACAAAAAACCATACGGAACACTTATTTGTTTTTGAAAATCTGACACATACAACTTCCTTATTGATGATAAACAAAGATGAGAAAACAATTACTGATTCTACTCAAAATATGAACTTCGAATCCTTAAATTACCGAGAATACAGTAAATTAAAATATAAGGGGCTTTTTAACTACGAAAGACATTTTAATTTTATTAACTAGGGAGCTACCGCCCCCTGCTCGCTATCGCTCGCCAACCCCCGTTAACTGCTGACGCAGGACCTTTTAGATTGCTTCGCAATTACTACAATACCAAAATCCAAGATCAACAGAACTTAACTCACTTTATAAAACATAAATAAAAACAATTATTAGTAGAAGAAACATCAACCAACTTTTCAAATATACGTCATAGGTCATTTCCATGAATAATTCTTTCTTTAAGTTAGAATATTTATCAACTTTAACTTATTCATAATTTAATCAAAATGTTTTTTCTAACTCGTCTATTAATATAACTATTGTTATTTAATATTCTGAAAAAAAACTTACACTGATTAATCTTTTAAGTCCTATCTTGTACCTAGTAACTCGTCAGTACACCTAGTGTTTAGTAATTATTATTTTTGTTTCAACCCAGACTTGTTAAACAATACCTTTTAAACCATTGGAAATAAGTAGAAAAAAACCTACATGACACTGAATGTTTACAAACAATTTCATTTATCAGAACAAAAATTGTTACATTTAAAACAAAATATGTGATATTCTACTATGAAAAAGCATGTATGTAAGTTTTTATAATACTTTTATCTGTTTTTGAAATATATTTAATTTGGAAAATACATTTTTAAAACGTGAAAGGAATTCGTATTATCATAAAATATGGCGTCAGTTGGTTGTTATGATTGGATGATAATAAGTTGTTTGATAGCTGCTTGCTCAGTAACTGCGACCTTATCCGTAATCTAAAAAAATGGAAATATTTTAAAATTGATAATTTTTTTAGAAATTCTAAAGGCACTTTGCACATCCTCAAAAGAATCCGGACAGTTTGATACCAAATATGTGTTATACGGATCAGTAATTAAAAAGCCTTTCTCTGGAAACCGTTCACCAAAAACTTTTTTTAGAATAGAGAGAGAGAGAGATTAAAGATGTAATTTACATCTTAAGATGTTAACTTTAATGAATTTCGGATTATATTCCGGGTAAATCAAGATTATAGCTTATGCAACGAAATGTTTATTTTAGGGGAATCCTCCCTGAAAACATCTCTGCCACCTATTTGTGCTGCATTCGGAAATTATCAAAGGACTGATCCCGAACGACAGACTTTAGGGCAGCAGAAGCCAACTACCTTACAAAAAGACGTTCAAAGTAAAGAGCTTTGATATGTTTACATTTGACTTCATAATAAATGCAAAACACATCCCAAATATTTGAAAAAAACTATTTTCAGGTTCTGTGTCCAAAAGAACGAAACCAGTCAGAGTAAGTGAATAAAATCTGAAATTCATTATTTTAAATTTTATTTCAATATATTTGGTTTTAACAAAGAATTTTTAAAGATAATTTTTGTAAATTTTTTTCAAACATTTACTTTATGAGAACGAAAAATAAATGTTAAAAAAAGTTATTTTGTCACGATATTAGATGTGACCCTTTTTTCACCATCTAGCGTCATAATCTTTGGGGGTTGCACCTTGCAATATACAATTTAGAACAATGAGATAAAAGCTAAGTCAAGTTGAACATTATTTGATAATTAGTTTATCAGAATCAATGTAATGGAAAAGTTGTAAGTTGCTTATATTTTTATTAAGGAAAAAATATAAATAACACTGTTCAACAAATTTGACCTTCAAAATTTTTTCCTTGATGAAAATATCCATTTCTTATAGGTTTTGGGTCGCTGAATACGAAAATCACCATTAAAATTTTCAATTGACCCAGGATTTTTGGGGAACAGCCCCTCCCCCTTTTTACGTTTTTCGACGACTTTATAACTTTAAACTCGATTTTCAGGGTCAAAAAGCATTGCTTTATCTTCAAATTGCCCCCCAGGGGACATGAAAGGTTCAAATTAATAAAATATGATAAATTTATATCAAATGGATAGGTTTAAGGGGTAATTACCCCCCTAAAAATACAAAAAAATAGCTAAAAATTATAGAGGTTTCTATACGCTATTTTTTCCTCTTATTTTTTACGCAATTCCCGTTTGAAGGGTCCTAACCCTTCCCCATGGACTTATATTTGATGACAATATGCAGCAATAATTTTTACTAAAAGCGGCTGAGGTGTTAGCCTCCCAGAAGCCCCCGCGGAAGAGTTCGGAAGACTTCCAGAATCGCGAAGGCGCTTGCGAGCTCAGGCATTAATATTGATGATTTTGAAAATATTACAAATGACGTTTTTCTTACATTTTGGGTCTATCCTAAGTAGAAACTCTTCAGTTCTTTAAAAACTGACCGGTTTTAGGGAGTGAGGATTCCATGTTTCAAGATGTTATAGATACACGGCTGTGGATAACAATTAGGGGGCATCCCCTTAAAAACTGAGGGTGATGGAGGAAAATGGGTGTCATATTTGAATTCAGCAGATAGTTTTACACAAGAATCAGCTGAAATTCAGTTAGTGGCTTCAAATTTTTTTTTGTACAGCACTGTTTAACTCTAAATGCCGCATTGAACCCTTCCGTGGGTGCTTTTGGGGGCACTCTCACCTCAACCGCTTTTAGTAAAAATCATTGCTGAATATTGCCATCAAATTTGCGTCCTTGTGGAAGGGTTAGGACCCTTCAATCGTGAATTGCGTAAAAAATAAAAGGAAAAAAATAGCGTATAAAAACCTCTATAATTTTTAGCTATTTTTTTTCATTTTTAGGGGGGTAATTACCCCTTAAACCTATCCATTTGATATAAATTTATCATATTTTATTAATTTGAACCTTTCATGTCCCCTGGGGGGCAATTTGAAGATAAAGCAATGCTTTTTGACCCTGAAAATCGAGTTTAAAGTTATAAAGTCGCCGAAAAACGTAAAAAGGGGGAGGGGCTGTTCCCCGAAAATCCTGAGTCAATTGAGCATTTTAATGGTGATTTTCGTATTCAGCGACCCAAAATCTATAAGAAATAACTATTTTCATCAAGGAAATATTTTCAATGTTGAACAGTGTAATTTGGGTTTAATGCTCTTATTAGTAATTTTGACAACTGTAAGTGTATGGTGCGAAAATTCTACAGTACTAAATTTAATAGCTCTCATCCTATTATGCATTTTATATTTAGAATCGGAAATATGGAGTAAAAAAACCGAAAGATGTAGTCCAAAAACCACGGGGTCGAAAAAATGCTACTTCGACTACCTCCCAAAACTCAGGTAAGTCAACACACACTTTCACTTATATCCGCCTCAAATTTTCCGTAGAATTCAAGGGTAATCTCGGGCGGCTTATAAATGAAATGGTTAATGTTGTTAAACTTCCTTGGGTATTCAGTTCAGCTCTGTTTGGCCCGCATAAACTTATTTACTTTAAATCCACTACATTCAATAAATTATTTTTCAAATTAATTTCGGCCTGTGTTTCACTAGAGTATTTAAATACCTAGGATTGCATTATTTTTATTACAAATTGTAGCTTTATTGTTATTGTTCATTGTTATTTTCAATTTATTAATTTCTGTGAAAAGGTGCGCATTTTTTTTAAATAAATGAGTTGTTATGTATAATATTTAGAAATGTAAAAACACAATTCCATAAATAGCGTATAAAAATTGTAAATTATTGTGGGTGCCATTTTTCGATTTTCTCAGTAATTCGACGTCGATAAGCAACGACATTCAAAGCTTATTTTAATATCTCCTCCACTAATCAGTGTTCATTGAAAAATCCATGTGAATCAGAAACTGGTCACTCCTAAGGGAAATATGAACCGCTGTGTCCAAAAGCGCTTTATTAGAAAAAATTTAGTTCAAAGCTGATTTTAGAAAGGCTTAAGCATAAAATTTAAAATTTTCACACAGGGGATGTTGGTACTTAAGAACGCTTTTTAAAATATTTCCCAGTTTTTTATGTTATTTTATTTATCCAAACACAGTTAAAATATTAAACATAATCTTCTGCGCGTCTAAAAGTTTTCCGACCAATTATCTCTTTAAGGGAATTCATAATATAAAATTTAAAAAACATCTCTAAGTGTCCCAATGTGCCCCACTAGTGGGGCACCTTGGGACACTTTTATGTATTAGCATAAAAATAATAAATATCATTTGAAGCATTATAGCATTTATAAGCGTTATGCATTATTATTAAGCATTATAATAAGCAGGGCTCGATTTCAGCCGGAACCTCTTTTTGGAAAAAAAATTATATTCTATTTTAAGGGTCTCTTAACTACGGCCCGCGAGTCCCATTCATTAGGTCAGGGGATACCTTTCTATGTACGAAAAAAAGTCCTAAAATGAATTAAAACCCTGTTTTTGCTGTCAAATTTTTGGAAATTTTTCTGGGGGACCCCCAGGCCCCCCTTTTTGTACTTAAAACTCAACTTATCAGATTTATTTTCAGATTAAGTTCATAACAGTAAGAACCAAAAAAAATATAAAAAAGGCATATTTCAAATTTAAAGAAATATTTTTAATGCATTTTTATTTTTTGCAAATAACAATATTTGTGATTTAATTGTAAGGTTGTTACTTAATTGTTCTTTTAAAACATAATTCTGGACCCCCGTTTAAACTACCCACAATCCGCTCCTGGTGTTGATTCTTTTTTATTTGAACCAGATTTGCCAGATCGCTGGGCAAATTTGCAAAGAAAATTTGCGACATCTTAAACTCTACCATTTAAGGACTTTAACTAAGCATTAAATTCTTTAAATTGGAAATCTAAGAAAGGCACTCTGGACAGTGTCCCCCTTGGACCCAAAAAGGATCCCAAAATAAGTTAAAACCCTACTTTTACAAGTCAAAAATTAAAATTTTTACTGGGAAGGACCCCCATACCCCCCAAAGGTACCACAAGGGGATCTTGATTGATACTTTTTAGAAAATAAAATCCTCAACATTTTGACATTATGTGCCAAAAGGTAAAGGTGATGGTCTTGGGAAAGTGCCCCCTCCCCTTTGGAGCCGTGCTGGATCCGCGCCTGGGTCTCCCAAGGTGTCCCGCCCTACCCTACTACCCTTCTGGAAAAAATTTTTTTACTTTTGAACTTCCAAGTAAAAAATAAATTACATTTGAGTCTTCAGTTTGAAAAGGGAACAAGTATTGAGAAAATCTAAAAAGGCTGTATATAAATAATGGAAACTTTTGTTGTATAACCACCAAATTTTTACTAGAAGTTCAGAATCTTATTAGAATCATCGAAAGAAGAACAATCATCGAAAAAATATAAGTAGATAATTACATGTGTTCAAAAAATATTTTACAGTTGAAAAAAGTTAATGGACTTATTGGCTTTTTTAACCTTATGAAATTTTAGCTGAAAAAGTCTTAAAAATCACTTTAATCTACAGTTAAATCATATTTATGCTTAGTTAGCAGCACAAAAATGAAAAATAGAATGCCCAAGACAAATAAAATAAAAATTGTTGTGAAACTGAGTCCTTGAAGGTAGGTATCAGTGGAGTAAATGAATATCAATGGAATTAAACGCTCAATGGACACAAAAAAATGTGAAATCCTTTTAAATTAAAAACAAATTTTATTCCAGACTAGTTTACAGCTCTAAGAATAAAAAATAAAGAAAAATTAACTTAAATTTCAAATTTAATTAAAAAATACAATAAATGGACACCGATTTTGCCTAATTCAAAAGGCTATAAATGTCTATCTATTAGGGTGAAATTTTTTTTCCCCTCTTTCTACTCGTGTGGGGATATTTTTCGGATATTTTTCAGCACAAAATGTCTATGTGCCATTTTTTGGACTTACTCCCTTTTTGAAACTGACGATTCATTTTTAGGTAATACTCTGCTCTCAGAAAACTGTTTCTCAGCTGAAGACGAGGTTGTGAATTGTTCTCTGCAGTACTTGAACCAGATGACTCCTGAACCACAAAGTACGGACGTTCGTTTTAAAGAAAATGGTAAGGACAAGACAAGGACGTATATTAAGTTGGGCCGAGATGTCCCCGAAATTTTATTAACAATTTCAAAAAATCAAATTATAGAAATATAGACTTATGATACCACATGTTCATTGTTCATAGGCTATTTTTCAGTGCTAAATACGAATATTATATTTAAATTTTTTTAAAATTAAACAAGTATCAATTTTTAAAAATTAATTCAAAATTCTGATAACTGAAAAAATTAAAACATTGCTTCAAACTACAAAATAATTGCAAAAAGGAGTAATTTAAACGGCTTTCGATTTTAAATGAATTAAGTAATAACATTAAAATTGGAAGAAAATCGGACAGTAAAATTTTCAATTTTTTTTCTTTTTTTTTCTTTAAAAATCGACTTTAAAAAAAGTTCTTGTTAAATACGTTTAAAGCATTTGCTAAGGTCATTTTTCTTTTTAATCTTTTTTCTTTTTTAAAAAAAATCTTCTTCTTTTTTGAAAAAATCTTTTTTTAAATAATTACATTGAAAACAGACAAAATATCTTTCAAAAAATTTCAATTTTAAACAAATTTTAAAATTTTGTATTATTATAGGCATGTTATATATATGTCTATAGGCTATATTTTAGTGCTGTTAACGGAATACCAGGACATTTTTTCAGTAAAATATAGAATATAAGTGTGAAAAATTAAACCATTTTTCTTAATACTTTAAAATTTTTTTTTAAAGGGATGGGTGATTGGCCCATCGCCCAACCTCACAAAGGAGGGACCCGGCTATACCCCCGGGCACTGGGTACCCATTTTAGGACGCCTCTTACGCCATGCATGGGCTGCAGTGGGACTATTCTACCCCGAGCCCACACGGGGATATTCGTATTTATTTAGAGCACTGAAAAATTGCCTTGAAATGTATCATAAGTGCATAAGCCACTAGGACAAGATCTGCATTCACGATAGCTTTTAAAAATTTTCAATCATTCCAAAAATTTGCTTTCCTTGACCATATTTTGACAAATGAAATGTAGTAAATAAATTCATGGGGTTGGAAACATAGGCACAGTGGCGGATCCAGCGGGGGGGCACAGGGGCACGTGCCCTCCCCGTCATAATTTCAACTACCTAAAAATGTCGATTTTTCTTAAAACAACTGTTTTTTTATTTGTAAAAAACTGAAAAGAAATCCATACTTTCAACCCATTAACCCCCATTCTTCGCAACGCGGCATCTCCAATTCTGAGAGAGAAGCTAGCGGTCACATGCATATTCCAGGAAACGAACTGGGTGAGAGGGATTTCTTCACAACGGGGGGGCACGGGTCTCGTTCGAAGGGAATGCTTATCTGGATGCAACAGACGCAACATGCTGAACAGGCCGGGCGTCTTGGGGGCTGTTGTGTAATTACTTCTTGGAACGGGGAGGGGTGCGTTCTCTGTTTCGACCTTTTTCTCACATCGGTCAGTGGTCAAAACAGTGCAGTCTGAGCAGTCAGTGACATTTGCGCCCGCATGTGTCTCAAGCTGAAAAGCAGGTGCATTCTTTTCGTATTCGTTGGTTTTAAGTGACTGAAAGTTTCATAGAAACAAATCAAAATTATGGTGAGTGGTGAGTACAACTGTTTCAAAAACATTTTTGTATCTCTCAATATTAGAAGTATATAAAATGGAGGAGAGAGGTTTTTGATCAATTGAAGGAGAGAAATAAGCTCTGTATTTTTTCGATACAATCAAGGCGACTTTAATTTTGCTAATTTTTCACCTAATTAAGTTTTATTCATGCGTCGAAATTCAATGGGAAAGAAAGTTGAAGATTCTTCTGACGTTTAATCCAGCTAAGCAACAACTAACACAGCCTTTTCACCTAAAACCAGCCGATTTTACAGATTGGACCAAAATGGGTCTTTCAACTTTCACCTCTCGCTCCATTCACGTTAATTTTTCTTCGTACTTTCTTTGTACTTTTCTAGTCAAGGGCGTATATAAGGGCGGCAAGGGGGCCCTGACCCCTTTCTTCGAATTTCTGACTAAATATAAAAACGAAGTGTATATTTGGACGGCCAAAACGGCCAGTGGCGCATGCGCTGTAGGTCTCGTGATTACGTAGCAGTCTCGGCGCTTAGTGATGGAACCAATGGAACGCCGAGCCGTGGAAATTGGAGTAGAGTTTAGTTGAAAAACGGCCGTCCAAATATAAAGTGCCATATAAAAAAAGTTAAAATCCTGTTTCTTTTAGGGTCAAATTTTTAAAAATGCTCTGGGGAGGTTCCCCCATTTTGCACTTGCAACATTTTTTTCTTCACAACTTTTTACATTAATTCATCACATTGCCAAATCCTTCCTAAAAGTATGTTTACAGAATTCGGCCAGAGGTACCAAAACTAGTTAAAAACCTGTTTTTAGGGTCGATTTATATAAAATTTTCTGGGGGAGATCCCCCAGACCTACCTTGAGTGCTTCGAATTTTATTATTTACTACTTTTCTAATATTCAGTTCTTTAAGACGTTACTTTCACCTAAAAAGTATTTAAAAGTTTCATTAAACCGATTAAATATGCATGAGAGGGGCTGATGAATAATTTTGGGGCCCTCCCGAAATAAATTTATAAATACGCCACTGTTTCTATAGTGATACTACAAAATGCATTTTAAAGAACCTGTTTAAAGAAGTAAGATTTTCAAAAATTTCTCGGGGGCATTCCCCCGAACCCCCTTTCATAATGGTTTTACCATTCGGATATTTGAATAACTAGACGTTTGCTTTTAATCAAATGGGGAAAATAACTAAATTAAACAATAATTTAGTTATAATTTAACCTAAACATAGATATATAATTTCTGAATAACCTACTTATGTACAGAAATGTAATAGAAGCATTTTTTGGGGGACTTATAACACATTGAAGAGCATTTTTACTTGCAAAAAAATTTATACAAAAGTGTGACTTGTGCCCCCCCCGTCAAAATTTTCTGGATTCGCCACTGCATAGGCATGAAATAATTGTACACTTAGGCATCTAATAGTTGTTTTCACCGTCCTTTTCCTCATGTGTAAAGTGAAGCTTAGAAATTTTTTCGAGCATAAAAAATCTATTTGAAAATTTTGGGGGCTTATTCCATTTTTGAAACTGACAATTCATTTTTAGGTAATACTCTGTACTCAGAAAACTGTTTCTCGCCTATAAACGAGGTAGTCAAGTCACCTCTGCAGTTCCCAAACCAGATGACTCCTGAATCACAAAATACGGACGTCCATTTAATAGAAAATGGTAAGGACAAGATCTACTTTCACGATATATAGCTTTCAAAAATTCTCAAACATCCAAAAATTTACTTTTCTTGACCATATTTTGACAAAAAAATGCATTAAATAAATTTATGGGTTTGTAAAGGGGTGGTTATTTTTCCCTCTTTCTACTCATGTGTTAAGTGAAGCTGAGATTTTTTCGAGCATTAAAAGTCAATTTTCCATTTTTTGGGCTTATTCCCTTTTTGAAACTGACAATTCCTTTTTAGGTAATAATCTGTACTCAGAAAACTATTTCTCGCCTATAAACGAGGTAGTTAAGTCACCTATGCAGTTCCCAAACCAGATGACTCCTGAATCACAAAATACGGACGTCCATTTAATAGAAAATGGTAAGGACAAGATCTACTTTCACGATATATAGCTTTCGAAAATTCTCAAACATCCAAAAATTTACTTCATTTTTTTGGGGTTATTCCCTTTTTGAAACTGACAATTCATGTTTAGGTAATACTCTGTACTCAGAAAACTGTTTCTCGCCTATAAACGAGGTAGTCAAGTCACCTCTGCAGTTCCCAAACCAGATGACTCCTGATTCACAAAATACGGATGTCCATTTAATAGAAAATGGTAAGGACAAGATCTACTTTCACGATATATAGCTTTCAAAAATTCTCAAACATCCAAAAATTTACTTTTCTTGACCATATTTTGACAAAAAAATGCAGTAAATAAATTTATGGGTTTGTAAAGGGATGGTTATTTTTCCCTCTTTCTACTCATGTGTTAAGTGAAGCTGAGATTTTTTCGAGCATTAAAAGTCAATTTTCCATTTTTTGGGCTTATTCCCTTTTTGAAAGTGACAATTCATTTTTAGGTAATACTCTGTACTCAGAAAACTGTTTCTGGCCTATAAACGAGGTAGTCAAGTCACCTCTGCAGTTTCCAAACCAGATGACTCCTGAATCACAAAATACGGACGTCCATTTAATAGAAAATGGTAAGGACAAGATCTACTTTCACGATATATAGCTTTCAAAAATTCTCAAACATCCAAAAATTTACTTTTCTTGACCATATTTTGACAAAAAAATGCAGTAAATAAATTTATGGGTTTGTAAAGGGGTGGTTATTTTTCCCTCTTTCTACTCATGTGTTAAGTGAAGCTGAGATTTTTTCGAGCATAAAAAGTCAATTTTCCATTTTTTTGGGCTTATTCCCTTTTTGAAACTGACGATTCATTTTTAGGTAATACTCCGTACTCAGAAAACTGTTTCTCGCCTATAAACGAGGTAGTCAAGTCACCTCTGCAGAACCAGATGACTCCTGAACCACAAAATACGGACGTCCGTTTAATAGAAAATGGTATGAACAAGATCTACTTTCACGATGGCTTTCAAAAATTCTCAAACATTCTAAAAATTTGCTTTTTTGACTATATTTTGACATGAGAAAAGCAGTAAATTAATTCATGGGTTTGTAAACATTCGTATTTATAAAAAAATTCTATGTCAAAAGCATTTTTTTATATAAATAGTCCTGATGTTCTAAAATTTAAACCGTAGGTAATAGTAATAAATCGTCGTGGAAGATGCAATACAGCACATCTAACATCGGAAAAAGACACAGTTTGAAGTAGTTGTCGATTGTTTCAATTGGCAGTGAAATAAATAGTCAAATATGGTTTGGTTTCGTATGGTTGCTGCTTAAATCGAGTCTAAACCAACACTATCACATTTTTTCATCACTGAAGTTAAGCACTTTCAGGTACGGGTAATACTTGGGAGGGTGACTACTTCGGAACATCGCTTGCTAATAGAATTTCTTATTCTCTTGCCCATATCGAGCATTTTTCTGCTTTTCAGAAAAGAATGTCCATCATTTCTATTAATTTTGTCTCAAATCATAGATACATAAAATACACATTATTAATATTTTTTTGTAAATAGGCACTTTTTCTGTTATTATCAGAATTAATTGTTTGATTACTTTATTTCCAATGCAATTCTTATGGGAAATTTTTTTTTCTTGTCTCTTATCGGTGTATAAACCAAAAACAAATCATAGAAGTATAAAAAATTACAAAACTGTTTTCATTTTACTTACATTTTAATCACAATAAGTTTGTAGCAGGTAAGGTACATACCACGACATAAAATAAAGTATGCGTTATTTGGGAACTTTACAAAGCTAATTAAAGGAAAAATGGGTACATGTAATAAAAAAGTAACTCATGATCGAAGATCCAGTAATATCTTTTTTCAATTAGTTTAATAATATTCGGAGGAATAGTCAAAACAAAATAGCACTAAAAATAAACCAATATCTTTCACGTTCTCAAACGGTTTGATCGAGATTGATTCTCTTAATAAATACTGACAGATCAAGAAAGATCGGCAACTTTTTTCTGACCAATGTGAAAATGTGTCAAATCACGGCTTACTAGAGCTATAAAGATGTGTTTTAAAAATGCTTTTAATACTTTTAGGTGCGGAGCCTGATCAAGTAATCAGATATCTAAGCATCAATTTTTGAAAAAATTTTGGTTTACAGAAAACCACAGCCATATTAAAACCGCCAAACGAAGTCGCGAAAACTGTTTGGCGAGAAAGAGGATTAGAATACTAAAGGTGCTTCAAATGTTAGATGTGCTGTATTGCATCTTCCACGACGAAATATTGATCAAACATACGGCGGAACATATATGGTGTCTCATCAATAAATTGAAACATTAGCTTGTAACATCAGTTGTTGTTGAAACGTCGTTAGGGGACATCCATAAATTACGTGAGGTCAAAACGGGGGGAGGGGTTTGGAAAAATTTCTCCAAGGGGGAGGGGGGGTAGATTAAAATCTCACGCCAACTTTTTAAGCTGGAAATTATACGATTTTCCTTTTTTTAAGTATAAGAAAGGAATATATAAGAAGGAAGGAGAATAATTATTTCTAAAGGTTGTAGGTAAATCTCACGTGGGGGGAGGGTGGTTCACCAAGGGTGGAGGGGGGGGTCCAGATTTTGGAAAAAACACCTCACGTAAATTATGGATGTCCCCTTATGGGAATGTTTATACGCCTCTTCAGACAGCAAATTTATTTCATCGTAATAATCACATGGAGGAGAAATAACTGTTCTTGGTAATAAGACGCCCTATAAACTTATCTTTGAAAAGGTTAAATGAAAGGTTATTTGAAAGGTTAAATGTAGAGTGTACATTACCTTAGATGACTTATTAAGGAATAAATAAAGTCTAGATCTCTACCATCAGCAGAAACTGTGTTTTAAAATGGTAACTTATGAATTTTTATTTCACATTTATTTCAGGAGGCCAAAATTTCCATTGCTTTAAGAACAAAGAAATCTAC
The DNA here is from genome assembly GCA_024610705.1 of Tetragnatha versicolor. Taxonomy (NCBI): domain Eukaryota; kingdom Metazoa; phylum Arthropoda; class Arachnida; order Araneae; family Tetragnathidae; genus Tetragnatha; species Tetragnatha versicolor. The sequence goes on along the minus strand of JANDEH010000001.1, from coordinate 33,884,469 downwards.
CACAACTTTACAGAATATCAGCCACGCACATCAATGAGCGGCAATGGTATATATATTTGTCTTACAACAGTGTGGTCCAACCCGCGGCCTCCGAACAGATTTTTATGGGACTCGGCCGCAAAATATAATGCTTAATCAAATTAAATAGAACGTTATTCGCTTTTCAGTTTTTTATTTCAGAAGTGTGTAAAAAACCCATTTTTTCATGGGTTAAATTTTCAAAAAGTCTGCAGGGGAGAACCCCTGAACCCCCTTTGAATTATTTTTTACTTGATTTCTAATTCAAAAAGTGTATCAATAAAATATCCAATTGGGGCAATAGTAAAAGGAGTTATCAAATAAGTATGGAGCTAAGAGTGGTTATTAACTTTTAATTTACAAGTGTTATTTCAGAAATTTCAAAACAGAGCTGGTCTATGTATATTTAGAACCAACTGAAGTTGGAGAAGGTATTTGGAACTAGAATTTTGATGGTTGAAATTTCCTATAACCTCCTTAGAACAAAAAGCCAAACTCTTGTTTAGATATGAACTAATTTAGAAATGACAGTTTTACCTGAAAATTACCAAAACCTTAAACACTGCTTGCATTTTCATATTTAAAACGTTGTGAATCACCTATTTTCTAAGAACTGACTCCTCTTTACTAATAGACTAATTTTCCTTTTAACAACAAATCTTCAATTTGAAAAAAAAACCACAAAAAAATAATTTATTTGAAATTTAATTTCATAAATTTGAACATCAAGTAAAATAGTATTTAAATTGTGGCAAAAAAAATTAATTAACATTGAATAAATAAAAAGTATTTAAATGAGACCCAGTCAATATTTTTTTCATTGCATCTTAAAAGTAAGAAATATATTTTTAAAGCAAAATGCGTCTTCGTAAATCTTTAAAGTTGAAAAAAATTTCCAGTTATTAAAAATAAGCTTTATTTGACTGGTTTAAAATAGTAAAACGTAATTTTACTGTCTCTGATTCTCGCGACCCTATAAAAAGTTTAATTGGCACTCTGGTAGCTAAAGGTTGGATTACACTGTAATAAATCCATTCTTACTTCCCAATTTTTTTAATTGCTTTCGTTTCCTTGGGGATTCAACGAAAGTAATAAAAGCAATAATTAGCAAAAGGTAAACTATAAAAGTAATAATCAATAAAAGCAATAATTAGCAAAAGGTAAAGGAGGTAATAATAGTAATAAGCAATCAAAGCAATAATTACCATTAAATCTTCACTTAAAAAAATATAAAAAATATACATTAATAATAACTTAGAAAACTAATAAATAGGGTCTAGATCTTTACCATCAGCAGCAACTGTTATAGAATTGTAATTTATTAATTTTTATTACCTTTTTTTTAGGAGGCCAAAATTTCCATTACTTTAAGAACCGAGAAATCTACCCAACCTATACAGAACATCAGCCATGCACACCAATGAGCGGCAACGGTATGTATTTTTGTCTTAAATAAATCCATTCTTACTTCCCAATTTTTTTTATTGCTTTCGTTTACTTGGTAGGGAGTCAAAGAAAGCAATAAAATCAATAATTAGCAAAAAGTAAAGTACATAAAAGTAATAAGCAATAACTACCATTAAATCTTCTCTTAAATGTAAAAAAGTACATTACCTTAGAAAACTAATAAATAGAGTCTAGGTCTCTACCATCAGCAACAACCTGTTAAAGAAATTTTAATTAATGAATTTTTATTGCAAAATTTTAGAAGGCCTAAACTTCCATTGCTTTAAGAACCAAGAAATCTACCCCACCTATAGGCACTTATAAAAACCAGCTGTCTTACGTTTTGAAAGAATTAGCTTCGGCGAAAGTCTTTAACTAGCCAAGTCCTGTTTAGATCCTGTTGTGAAAACAGAACAAAAGTCCTAAAAGTAAAATATAATATAAATTTTGGTAATTAAATTTGTGCCAACTTGGTGACCACTAGGGACCTTCGCCAAAGCGAACTCTTTCAAAAGGTGAGACCCCCAGCTGGTTTTTATAAGAGCTAATACATTACAATTAATAGCTAATGCATGTTTTAAAACTGTAGCATATTTACAAAGGGTATCAAACGAATTATACGGTAGTAATAATAATAGTAATAACAATAGCTTTATTGACAAGACATAAATAATTATAAAAATTTTCAAAGAACATATTCATCACTAAGGGGACTAAGTCCCGTTTAGGTGACTGATAAATTTAGTTTAATTAATTCAATAAATAAAATTTTTAAAAAATATTACGCTTTTTTACATAAATATTAATTTAAAAATAATTTTAGTTCTTGGAGACACACTGGAGGCTTTTCCCCCCAGTTCTTCGTATGTTCCATCAAACTCCCAGAATAGTTTAAACTGCATTTACAGTAAGTGTTTGCTTAATTTATTTCCAAAATAAACGCATCAATAAAAGTTCAAACATCTAAGATAATATTCTTTTTCTCAGATCCCCAACAAAATACATTTTGCCATTCCATGCCAAATGGAGGTAAGTAAATGTTTTGCAAATGGGAATGGGCAATACCAGCATTTTTTTAAAACAAAAAAATTCATTTTTCTAGTAAAGAAAATAGATCTAAATCCAAAACCCGACATGAAAAGTTTCAAAAAAATATATATTTAATTAAAGCTCTCTATATTAAAAAAGTAACAGTAGCCGCTGCCGCCGCTGTTTCAGAAAATTTTATTTTTGAACACTTTGAACTGACGCTACGCAAAAACTATCAAACGGAAATTTATAAAATTTTAAGCATTTGTAGGAAAATGTATGAGGATCATTTTCGTTTCAAAAGCTAATTGAGGATTTTATTTGTTCTAGAGTAATTTAATGTCAAGGACGAAAATTATTTTTTTTCTGCCGCGAGTTCCAGTTTTCCAAAATTCCAGTTTTTTCGGCTAGTACAATAATGCCTCTTTGGAGGAAATTTCATTGTTGTATAAAGAGAAAACTTAAATTGAGAGTCCAAAATGACGGTGGTTTTTTCAAAGTGGTGGAATTTCCCCTTCAAGGGATTTTTTGGGAATTTCGGAACATCGATCAGGAAACTATCTTCTACGTTTCCATCACTTTTCAGCTTTTTATTTCGAATTTTCACCCGGCAAATCATTAATTTAATTATAATTCAATTAAGTTTTTTGTTTCGAATTTTTTTCACGTTTTATCTTTAAAATACGTATTGTTGAACAATTCGGGACAAAAAATCAACTCAATCGGACCCTTGGTTCAGTCGCTATGCTTAAAAATGCAATCCAAGATGGCGGCGGTTTTTTCAAAATGGCGGTTTCCCTTGGAGGGATTTTTTGGGAATTTAGGGATATCAATTAGGACACTATCTTCTATCTTTTCACCAATTTTCAGGCGTTTTGTCTTGAATTTTTCTACATTTTAACTCAGCAAAGCAGTAATTAAATAAAAATTAATTGAAATTAAATTAAGATTTTTATTTCAAATTCTTTGATGTTGTCTCTTAAAATACACAATATTTAACAATTTGGGATAAAAACGAACTCAATCGGACCCTTGATTCAGTCGCTATGCTTGAAAACGCAATCAAAGATGGCGGTGGTTTTTCCAAAATGGCGGTTTTTCCCCTACACAGAATTTTGGGAATTTCAGGATATCAATAAGGACACTATCCTCTACATTACCACCAATTTTCAATTAATTTATATTGAATGTCCAGGTCAATGTTTAATTTGAACATTTTGAAATTTGAAGTTTTCGCGCCCTTTTTTAAAGTCAAACTTTCAAATTAAATTTAAAAATAAATAATCATCGTAATTGAAAAAATTTTTCACGTATATTCCTCTCTAGGATACCTCTATGGAATAAAAAATTTAAAAATAAATGCTGGAATTGCCCATTACATCAATGCTTTCCTATATTTTTCCCGATATTTGAATTAAACCTGATTATTTTTCAGATCAAAACGAATGCGCCACACTCTACCATCAGCATTATCCTCAAGGTAAGGATACATTATATTATTATACTACTAGTAACCATAGCTATTAACACGATTTCAGATGGAAAGTTGCAAAAGAGCCGATTCTATCGGGTCTACTCAGAAATTAATGAGAATGAAAGTGATTCCATAAAATTCGTGTATTTTGATTTTTGAGGGGTCGGTATAAAAACTCCTACTCTCAACAGCAGTCATTCTGGATCGCTTAACAGGAGTGCAGCGTAATACACTCAAACCTGTTTTTGTGCGATTTTTTTATTTGTTCGGTCTTTTTCTGCAATTTTTTTGTGCGGTATATAAAAATCGCAGTAAAAAAGACCGCACAAACGAAATATCGAACAAAAATAGTTGCACAAATAAAAAAAAATCGCACAAAAACAGGTTTGCGTCTAATCCAAAGCAGAACATATTTTTTTCGGAAAACATTGGAATTTCATTTTTTTAGGGGGAGGGGCATGAAAGTGAAGTCAGTCAATCTCTTAGGAAAAGAAAGGGAAATTTCGACTTTCAGGGGGGGATGTACCCCAACCAAGGGCAGGTCCAGACCAGATTTTCAAAGGGGGCCATATATCGGAAGGAGTGTAATACTTTCCAAATTTTCAGGTCCCTCAGAAAAATTTTTGAATGTAGCACCGCATAGAGTGCTTTAAAGCAATTTTTAGGGGTTGATAGTAATTTCAAATAATACACCTTTAATAGGTTCCTAGAGCAATGGTTCCCAACCCGGGCCCCCAAGTGGGCGATTAGGGTTATCAGGGGGCGATGAGTAAATAAAGGGGGGAAATTAAAAAATTGTTGCACTTTGTACATATAAAAATTATTGAAAATTAAGTGTAACAAAACGAGCTAAAACCCTATTTTTAGGGTCAAATTTCCAGAAATTTTATGGGGGACCTTCCCCCAGACCCCCTTCAATACCTGGAACTCTATTATTTACATCTATTTTAGTCCAAGTGCAAAAAACCTACCAAAAGCACATAAAATTCTTGAAAATGTATGTTTAAATTCGGATTAGTGTACCAAAACCAGTTGAAAACCTGCTTTTTAGACATAAATTTCAAAAAAAAATTTGGGGGAGGACGCCCAGGCCGCCTTTTAGGTTGTTAGATTACGATTATTCTGAATATTATGTTCGTTGGGAACATTAAATTTGATTTTGAAAATTCTTAGCCCCCACAAAAAAAATCAAATCCTGGATTTGCACACTGCTTCAAATTAAAATTAGACATACAATGAATATGAAAAGGGGGGATAGGTGTTAGTAGAAGGTTTTGAGAAAATTATATTTCATCAGGAAATATGTTTCCAAAGCCATCAGGGACAGCTTGTCCCCCCCAAGATTTCTAATGTGCCCCCTAAGAATACACCATCTAAATCCGCCCATGGTTACAATAATTCACAAAAACTTGAGATAATAGTTAATTGGTTGATTCAAAACCTCCTTAAAATCATTAAACGAGCCTTTAACAAAAACAAACTGCTGATGTGGATCCAGTAGCCTGTTTGGTTACGTGCCAGTCTTTAGTGCAGAATGTTCCTGGAAACACTCGTGGGTTTTTGAGGTTTTAATAAAATAACTTGAGTTTTCTACTTTGAAAAAAGCTTTAAAATAAAATGCACATAGCCTTCATACTACACTGGTGTTCAAAATTGCATGTTTTTTGTTCGATTTTCTCCAGAACTACATATCTACTGAACAGATTTTGATGAAATTTGATATTAATATAGGTTGATAAATACCCAATAAATACTCATTCAAAAATTATTATAGAAACGCAGTATCATACAGGATTCCTTGAGTGATTTTATAGTGTGAATAATGCCGATAAAAAAATTTCCAGATTATATGTAAAGCTTACTTTCACCACAAAAACACTGCTTTTGGGCCCTGAAGGGTTTTTGCAGGGGGGTAGAGATATGCAATTGTTTTATCTAGAGCGCTAGAGCCCCCCTTACCTTCTGTTAAAAATATGGCTGCCTATTTCATAAGACGAATATCTTCAGTTTTGATGAAAATTGCTAACCTGATGAGCTCCATTAAGGGAAAGATTTAGATATACTAGTGAAAAGAAATAAGGACCAACAGGATCCCCAAAAAGGAGGATAAAGATATCCAGATATCAAAGGTATCCGACTGGTCTAAAATCCTCGTTTTTTTCAAAAAATGTGAAAATCATTTTATGATCAATTCTTGAAGCCAGTTTAATAAGGTTTCCAAAAATGTCTTACTTTTTATCCTAGCTAAATTAGAAAAAGAGTTACGCCAATTTTTTTTAGTATTCAAAAAGCTATCTCATACTGTGGCCGGAAATATCTTTACACGCGTTTTGCGAGGAATGGTATTTTTGAGCAGTAGGGTTCACGGTAAACGTGATTTCTCCTATACTATTTTAAGTATGATTACAAAACTTTCTGAGTTTGTTGTTCATATTATTATGTATGAATGTTTTGTTCTATTATCTAAACCCAGTTCCTAAATAAAACTTTTTTTCAAGTGGTTTTGCATAAAAAATCGGATTTTTTTGGTAAATTTCCTTAGAAGGTGGTTTTGAACATTTGTATCTCTGAAACTTGTGTTAATATTGGAATTTCTGTAGTTCACAACACAGATGTATACAGGGTGTATCTGAAATGGTGCAACAAACTTTCAGGGATGATAGTACTCATCAAGACGAACAAGAATCGGTATAGAAAGGGGGTTGCCAGACCAAATCCCAGGGAGTTAAAAATGGAGCGACACCCCAAAAAAATCATTGAAACATTCAATTTGTAGAAGAACTACTATTGGAAAAAACTTAATTATGGTCTCAAAAATTGTGGTTTAATATGATCTTTAAAATTACCTCAAAAGTCTTCACTTTAAAATTTGTTTTATTATGAAAAAAGTTAAAAAACACAAAAAATGTGAAAACTCAGCTAAAACCTTATTTTGTATTTCGAAATCCTTTCTTTTTATTTGATAATCTGAAAGATCATAGTTGAAAACCCTTAAGTCCAAAGTTTCACGTAAATACAATCAATCAATATTAAACGCTTGAGATCCTGTTAAAGTTTGTTTTTTGCGTGCGCTAACAGCTGTTCTGGAAACAGCTCTAAAAAACTGCTTGGGCACCCAAAAAACAAACTTTAAAAGGATCTCAAGACTTTTAATATTGATTGTATTTACGTGAAACTTTGGACTTAAGGGTTTTCAACTATGATCTTTCAGATTATCAAATCAAAAGAAAGGATTTCGAAATACAAAATAAGGTTTTGGCTGAGTTTTCAAATTTTTTGTGTTTTTAACTTTTTTCATAATAAAACAAATTTTAAAGTGAAGACTTTTGAGGTTATTTTAAAGATCATATTAAACCACAATTTTTGAGACCATAATTAAGTTTTTACCAATAATAGTTGTTCTACAAATTGAATTTTTCAATGATTTTTTGGGGTGTCGCTCCATTTTTACCTCCCTGGGATTTGGTCTGGGACCCTCTTTCTATACTGATTCTTGTTCGTCTTGATGAGTACTATCATCCCTGAAAGTTTGTTGCACCATTTCAGATACTTGATACACCCTGTATAACTTCAGTTTCTTCTAAACAACATGCTTGTATCTTATTTGGAGCTTTTATAATAGTGTTTGGCGTAACGTGAAAATTTGCCTTTATTTTCGTACAAATGTCCTAATAATTTGAAATATTAATTTGAAAAAATTTTGCTTTTTAGTATTTTTGAAACATATCCTATTACAAAACATCCTTTTAAAATTTATTTAAGCAATAATATTTTAAAAAAATGTCTCCTAGACCAGTCGGATACCTTCTTAAGTCATGCATAAATCTTCATGAATCAGGTAAAATTCAAAGGGTGGAATATTCTTCTCCTTGTTAGCTCTCGGATCAATTGAACCACTGATTCTCGATGTAATCTCTAATGTGGGAGAACCAGAAATTCTCTATCAGGCCTTCAATGATGGTAAAAGGTCAATCCCCCTCCCTACATCTTACAAAAGGGAGAAATGAAGGTTTCAGGTAGTGTGCTAATTTCTGGAGACCTTTCCCTTTTGGGGAACCAGTTGGTCCTTATTTCTTTTCAATAGATTAAATCCTTCACTTAATGTAGCTCATCAGGTTAGCAATTTTAATTAAAACTGAAGATATTCTGTCTTATGGAATAGGTAGCCAGATATTTAGACTGCACACTTTACAGCAGATATGGGGGATCTAGATAAGGCAATTGTATATCCCTACCCGCCCCAGGCAAAAACCCTTCAGGGCCCCAAAATAGTGTTTCTGTGAAAGTAGGCTTTATAAGCCGGAAAATTTTTCATCGGCCTTATTCACCCTACAAAATCACACAAGGAGGCCTGCATGATACTGCGAAGGTGTCATACCCCTCATAGACCCACTGTTTTGCTCTATTCTGGAACCGCTATTTCCTTTAACTCTGAGCTGACGTTTGTTACTCATGCGCGTGTATGATAATTTTTAAATGAGTATTTATTGGATAATGTATCAACCTATGTTCATTTCAAATTTCCTCCAAATCTGTCCAGTACATCTGGATCAAAGTTTAGAGGTTCGATCCTGGAGACTTTAATTTTTTAATTACTATTATGACTGCTTCAGTTACAGTTAAACACATAACAAGGACCAAATTAGGCCATTCTAGGCCCAAGGACGTTTTAAAATTTTGGTACTTACATCGTACAATTTGACAAGAAATAATCCTATTTTATAGATCCAATTTATGGACCTTTTTGATAATTAAAAAAATATTAAGTGTCTAAATCCACGAAAGTTGACCCATGCATAAGATTGTTATTTGTTAGAGGTGAGTTGCTACTTTCATGGATTTGGACAGTGCCTTTTAATTTCTCAGATATTTACTGGGTTTTTCTGCAATTTTTAAAAATTCAACTAGACTGGGGAAATGTTTCAAAAGATAGTTCAAAGGTCAGTGTTGCATTTGAAGCGTGGCACCCTCTGTTCATTTTGAATAGGCGCCTGAGAAAGAGCGCTTTCCCCCTCGATAGTAGCGTAACCATGGTTTTAACAACATTTGTAGGCCATACCCAACTGAGGCTTACAAAAATGGTACTCAAAATTTTATATAGCTTACAAGGTGATCAAGATGGATTACTTGGTATACTTTTATTCTCAACTCGCTACGTTTTTTTGCAGGTCAATATGACACCTGTCTGACCAACTCATTGCTCCCCAGTGAAGAGGAAATCCGTAATAACTTTTATATACGTAAGTTTTAACAGTAGTTCTCAGCTCAAAATGCATTGTTCCATTTTGTGTGTGATCGAATTTATTACTATACCTGGAATGTCATAATAAAATGAGTTCACATAACTACTTTCACATCTCTCTAAGCAAATTCTTTTTGAACCACAGCTCTTTTTTGTGATCCAGTCCGAACAACAAACCAAGATCTGACCGTAAGTTTAGAACACTTACCTTACTACCAGAATGAAGAGTCATTGGCTTTCAACCTAATAGAAAAACGTTATCCTGATATCCTTTCCTATGAAGAATTTTCTATCCTGGAAACTGACAATTACTGAACTAACAGCGCAAATATTAAATATAAGTGCGAACTTTATCCTCTGCATTCATCTGTGATACATTTTTCATCTACCTCATAAAATTACATTGTTATATTACTCATCAACTGTGCATGTAATCAAATAAACTATTTTTACTATTTAACAAATTTTTTCCCAACTCAAAAATAAACTAAAACACCACCATTGTACACAGTAGCCTTAAATATTATTAAAACAGGAAAATCTTCAGACCAAATTTCCATGGAAGTTATTCCACAATAGTATATCTCACCTGTTTATTGTAAAGTATAAACACATTTAATAGCAAAATAATTATACAACTTATAATTTAAGTAAATTTAGGACTGAATTTATTGTTTTAATAATTGAGATCAACATATTTTACAGATATTTGATACAATAGAATACTTATTGACATATTGAACTTAATATTTTATGGCCAAGTTTAGCATCCATACATGAAAATGCTTGGTTTTATACTATTAAGAGAACTGACTGAAATCACTTGACAATATTTCGACTGATGTTCACTAATTTACTGAGCTGTATCTACCTACATTTTCCTGGTTCACAAGTACAAAAATATGGAACCTTTTTTAATGAACACCTAGGGCATTCAAATGTAAATCGACAAAATTAACTTAAACCATATTCTAGAATAGTTCTTCTTTCTTAAATAACCAACTCATTTCCATGAGCTTTTTTTTCTAATGAGCCAAAGTGAGTTGGTACAGGAATAAAAAAAGTACTGATGACTCAACTAAAAAGACTGAATATACACTAACAGCAAAACCCACCCCATATGTTGATGGTTGATAACATAACTGAAAATGCATACAAATTTTAAACAAGAGCTAAGATGCAGAGCATTAATATTTTACCCTCCCCCCCAATTGCAGTGTTTGCGGCACTTTATTTCTTAATTACTATATTATTCACCTTATACCTTATTGTAAAAGTATAGCAGTTGTAACACTTCCTATCACTCTCACAAGCACTTAATTTGAAAAAGAATGTTAACTTAGCTGCAACCTCAGTTACATATGTCTTGTCATTCAATGAATATGTACTAACAATTTATAAAAAAAGGCAAACCATAAAAAAAAGACATTTATATTTGTTCTGAAAATGCATCACATGTGTGTGGTGTGCGACTACTAACAAGAATTCCTTTTTTTTATTTTGGAATGTGCCTTGACACAGACAATTGAATATTTTTACAACACTGGACCAAGCATGGACATGCTACTTGAGAAAAAAAACAAAGAGTTCTGCACGAATTATAAGCATAAAGAGATAAGAGATGAAAGTGGATAAAACACACACAGGCTATTTACACCTTCCAAGGTTCGGGACATGAAACTTCAAAGACGGAAATTTTTTTATCAGTAGGGCTGATAGCCTTGTCCAGTGGTGGTGCCACGTCGGGCTTTTCCAGGAGCAGGAGGTTGCTGAGCACCTACGAATTAAATAAAAGGAATAATTACTTTTGGGCACAAGACAGAAAGGAAAGACACAGAAAGAGTGGAAGTACACAGAGCTTAGAAACAGCAGAACACATCCCTCAAGAGATAAGTCCCTATATCGCTGAAAACGCACTAAGGTAAAAAAAATGTGTGGTGGGTTTCAACCCAACAGGGAATAAGGCAAACATAAAAAATATACAACCAGTGTATTTTTGAAAATATTTTTTATTGAAATTACACAGGAAACAATGTCGCGAAAATATTCCAAGCCCTTCAACAGAAGATTTCTCGTAAGAGTTCATTTCGTAAAATTTCACCTGAGACAGCATTGGTAAACATTTCATGACAAGGACAGACACAATATACAATTGCTCTAATCACCCTGCTTTGGCACTACTCACCATAACCACCAGAATAGCCATTTTGTCCATAACCACCCCAGCCATTATAGTTGTAGCCTCCGTATCCACTTGGTCCGTAACTGGATCCGTATCCACCATAACCACCGTAGTCGCCATAGCCACCATAACCTCCTTGGCCTCCATAACCGCCGTAGCCTCCATAGCCACCTTGCATGCCATAGTCCTGACCCCAGCCTCCAGCAGGGCCTCCTAAAAATTTTAACATTAGCACAACAGAGTAATTTATCACAAAAACATTTTAGCTAGTTACAATGACAGGTAAATAATTTAAATTTGCAAGAAAATGTTATCTAGTAGCTATCATTTTAACTTATCAAAAGTCTTATGGTTAATAACCAGGGTTGGCAAAAAACTGGGGTTTTTTTTTAAAAAAACCAAAAAAAACCGGGTTTATTTGGTTTAAACCAAGTTTTTTAGAATTTTTTTTATCAGAATAAGTTATTTTAGCATTGATGTTTGAAAGTGAGTTGTAAATGACATTTATTTCAGGGGTTGTTTATAATTGATAAATGATTTCTATATTTCAATTAATTAATTAAAATTAAATTAATTTGTTTTAAAAATAATTTTTGTTTCTAAAATATTCCAATTTGAATATCTAATATCATTGTAGTGAATAAAAATCAGTGTTAATTTATCTTGGATAAATGGTTGAAATAATCAAATTATTTTTCTTAATTATATATGGATTAATTTATGAACTTAAGAAATTTCTTTAGAAAGAGAAAATTTTATTTTTTAAATGAGAAGTAAAAGTGAAATGTAAACAACTAATGTTAATTGAAATTGGATAATTGATAAAGATAATTAATTTGATTAATTATTAAATGGTAAAATAATCAAATTAATTATATGGATTATTTATGAACTTAAATTTTCTCTTTCTAAAGAAATTTCTTAACTTTTTTACTAAATAAAAGGGAAATGTAAGCAACTAATGTTAATTGAAATAGGAGAAATGATTGAGATAATTAATCCGATTAAGGAAATTAACTGTTTTTATTAATTTAGTAAAAAAGCCCAACTGGTTTTTATCTGTTTATAAACAAACCAACTGGTTTTTAGTTTTTATCATTAAAGAAATCAACGGTTTTTATTAATTTACTAAAAAAACCAACTGGTTTTTATGACTGACAAATAAGACAAATTGGTTTTATTAATTAATTAAAATCCAAGCCATATTTTATCATTGAAAAACAGATAACTTTTGTGTATGTTTAGTTACTCTTTGAAATAATGCTTCATTTTAAAGGAAATTAATAAATGAACTATCTCTTGCAAATTATAATAAGTTTAACTTAAGCATTTAAGGTTAAGTTTAGAGAGAATTCAATAATTAAAACCATTAAATTAAAAGATTTCTGATTTTTAATCACCTTAAAATGTCAATTTTTTTTTAAATCTGACCTTTTAATTTTGTGCAAAAGATTATACTTAATAACACTTTCTTTAAAAAATCCTGAAAATATTTTATAATTTCTAAAAAAACCATGGTTTAAACCAAATGGTTTAAACTGGCCAACCCTGTTAATAACATATCTAAAATAAAAAGGGTTATTTTGTTCTCCTTACAATTACACTAAACATTGCATTGTTTTATCATTTTAACAATTTTGTAGTTTCTTAATTACTGGTTATCCCCCAAGTTTCCAAATATATTATAATTATTTTATTTGCTACTATTGCTAAAATTGGCAATTGCATGAAGTACAGCTGAATTAGATACTCATTTTTACTCAATAAGTAACAAACTTATCGAGTTCCTGATGCAAAATCTTGTATGAAAGGAGAAATCCCTTATCATTGCATGAAAAAATATATATGGGCATGATTCTTCTTGAACTTGCTAAGACCAGGTTATCTGTTACACTGTGTCAGATTTAACACAACTTTCTCTAATACAGTTTACATTGCCAGCAAATATTTAACCAATTAGTTAAAGATGAAAGAAGAGTGGTACATGAGTTTTAAGCAGCTTCAGATGAAAATTGTACATCTGACCTGATAGAATGTGTAAAAAACTTCCATCGTAGAAGAGCTAATATTATGATGATCAAGTAGAAAAAACTTTGAAAACTACAATGAATACATGACAGGTATGGAAAGGAGCATGTCAAAATGTACCCAAGGAAGATAACTTCACAATCAGATCTCATTGTTTAAGCCATTGCAAAAAATGAGACTGTAAAAAAGAATGTAACTATTAATCTTTATCAATATTGCCTTAACCTCTAATATACAACAGATTCATCAGTTGTAACCAAAACATTAGAAGCCAACTAGGCAGACTAGATGTATAGGATGTAAGAACCAGATCCCTGTAATCATGCCTTCAAAATTCTGAATATCAGCATATATTCCATTCCAGAGATCAAAACTCTACCATTCGGAAACGGTTATATAAAAACAGTTTTAATTATTATTTTTTAATATAATTTTGAGTTTTATAAACATAGCAACATAAAACCCCAGAAATTTAGAGATACCAAAGAACACACCTCTAAAAACGCCAGACAGCAGCAAATATGCCACATATCCAAGGCTTTATAGAAAACAAAAATACAAGCTGCTAATACTCATCATTCAATCTGAGTAAAACAAAATTCTTAATTTGCAATGAGACTTAAGTAGCATGAACTCAAGGTGAATCCATCCCTTATGAAGAGTAGAAATGCACCAGTTAAAAAATATTTACGAACAGAATATTTTAGTTAGAATTTTGAGAAGCTGTAGATAATATTGTCAAAAAGGTTTTTAAAAATGCTAGATTCCCAGAAATTATGTCTCTTCCAGCACTTATTTGAACACTTGAAAACCAAGCTATCTAAAAGTATTCAAACCAAGTGCTTATAAATTTAAAAAAAAAATTGTTTTAAAGTAAACTCAAAGAAAATTTAACAAGCCAGTTCAAAAATACCTGAGAACCAAGTGATATTAGCAAGATCCGTATTATTCGAAATGAAATTGCTGCATTTTTAATGTTGTACAATAGGGTGTTCCGAAATTTTTTTTTCGAATTTCCCAGATGCCCCCCCTCAAGTTGTTACAAATACTAAAACATTACCTGAAAATTTTCAGGTATCTAGGACGATTTTTGACCCCCGCGCCCTTCAAAAGTATGTTTCCCATGTTAAAGAATAGGGAAAATATTGAAAAAATCGTCATTTTTGGTTCTTTTCAATTTAACGAGCCTGGACGCAGTCAATATCGAATTAAAACCTATACATCATCTTTGGGACATCATTGCCTCAAGATCCTATCGGAAAAACCTTCCATGGGACCTCCTGGGGGGTAGTTATGCGGGGGTGAAAAAGGCGCTTTCACCGAAAAAAGAGGATGCTCGCCGGCGCTTGCCGCGGGTGCTGATGGATTGGATAATACTCGCCGGCGTTTGCGGGGGGAGCTGGATAAAAGCCACTTTAGTGTTTATTGAACTTTTTTCCTATATTATTAGCTATCATGTGTTTTCTTTATAACTCAAATGTAATATAATTAATGTAATAAATTGCATTTACATCAAAAAATTTTTGTTTTACTGAGTTGAGTTTACAGGAAAATGAGATAGCTGCACAAAACATTAGCTAAGCTCAAATCATAGCATTATACCCCATGGAAATAAGTTAATCGAGGTAGGCGGGGTAAAAACAAATTAGCTAAAATTTAATTAACAATAAATTTTTTTACTAATAGAAACAGAATAGAACGAGGCACTTTAGGAAAAAATTTCAATAAACACTTAAGTGGCTTTTATCCAGCTCCCCCCCGCAAACGCCGGCGAGTATTATCCAATCCATCAGCACCTGCGGCAAGCATCCTCTTTTTTTGGTGAAAGCGCGCTTTTCACCCCCGCATAACTACCCCCAGTAGGTCCCATGGAAGGTTTTTCCGATTGGATCTTGAGGCAATGATGTCCCAAGGATGATGTATAGGTTTTAATTCGATATTGACTGCGTCCAGGCTCGTTAAATTGAAAAGAACCAAAAATGACGATTTTTTCAATATTTTCCCTATTCTTTAACATGGGAAACCTACTTTTGAAAGGCGCGGGGGTCAAAAATCGTCCTAGAGACCTGAAAATTTGCAGGTAATGCATAGACTTTCGGAACACCCTATTGTACAAATATGTACTAAAATATTTCTGACAACAGCCTCTAAGCCAGATGCTAATATCAATTTATATTGAAAACTTGATGTGACATCAGATTTAAAAAACTTAAATGCAAATTATTCAATTTCAAATCCTTCAAGTTATAAACCACATTTTAAAAAATATCATGCATAACCAAGAATCTCTACCATAAAATAATTTACAAAATTCTGTAAGTAAAAATGACTATCATGGAAAAATCAGGAAAGCAAAAGGCAAATAACAGCCCTGCAATTAAACTATCTATGGTAGAGATCGTTTAAAACAAGTACTGAAAATACCAAGAAAAGCATTTTACAGTAGACAAGTTTCAAAATCAACAATTCAAAACTATGATGAATTAATGCTAAGATTGAAATAGGTTTGATGAAATAAATTTTGGCAAGCCTCTAATCTCAACATTTCTATCTCAAAAAGCCAGTACTTCTTTTTAAAAAAGTGACCACTTCAGATGCAGAAACTATTTGAATTATTTTCAATTATTATCATAATTTAATGACACTAATCTAAAAAACCCTTAGTCCCTTTTAATTCAAATACTGATATAATGTTTAACAAAGACATAAGGCAATTTTAATTTCAATCATGTATTTTTTGTACTACTTTTTTTGTGGAAGAGCTTAACCCATTAACGCCCAAATTATTTTCGATCAAAGTAGAAAACTCGAACTTTAACCCATCCCTATATCAAAATAAATGAAGCAAACGCAAAAAACACAGGGTATTAGGATTGAGGGATGTTTTTTCTTGCCATATGTGCAGTTTCGTTAGTGTTGGGTGAATTTAAGGTAATTTAAGAGAGCATTTATGACAATATTTAGCGATCTAGAAATAGATCACTGGGGGGGTGCTAATGGGTTAAGTTGTAATTAGTTTATCATGTAGCTTATCACAATAACATTTGTGTAGGAGTAATCCAAGTGGAAAAATTTAACTGCTCATGTAGATTCTCATGTTGTGGAATAAGTGTCAGAAAGGTTGACCTTTCAAATTGTCAGTTTAGCATGACAGCTTAGCCTATTCAGCATACAATTATGACCTAATTTAAATAGTTTTTTCCGCTAGAGATTGAAGCTGTCTTTATTACCTTATGAAATTTACAATTTGGCAATGATGGAACCAAAATGAACACTGCATTCAAACTTGACTCTCCACTGTCATTTTATAAAACATTTTATTTCAAAAATAAGTCAAAATATTTTTACATGATATAATTCAATATATGATACAATAAACTTGTGTACTCAACTGGGGAGGACTGAATGATTGAAATTCTTTCAAAAATGAGTTGATTTGCAAAGATAACATTCATGACAATAATGAAGCCTGAGATTTTAGACATCTCCAGGAGTACACAAAATACAGTTCTTAATAATATCCCATAGGATATTGAAACCCATAATAGCCACTGAAAAATATAGAGTCATAAATGCTACCTCGTCCTCTGCCTCGTCCACCAGCCATGCCACCGCGGGCTAGCCTGGGATCAGGCTTGGTCGTGGCTTTTTTGACGTCGCATTCTTTGTTGCCGATTTTCTGTTTCGGCTGCTTGCAGACCTGGTCAACAGTTGCTTCATCTTCAAAGGTGACAAAACAAAACTGCCTCCTTTGGTTCTTCACCTTGTCGAATGGGAGCTCTACTGTTTCTACCTGCCAACAGAACATGATATTAATCAGCTATTTTATGACACTTTACAGATCTGGGACACATTAAAACATATTTCTCTTGTCTAATAACTCTAGTATGCTAATTAGGATACATAATTTTTTTTAATTGAACTAGTCTTATCCAAACTCAGAACAGGTTCAAAAAATTTTTTTCAAGAGGAAATTAATATCTTTACCAAATGAAATTTACTGCTTACACTTCGTAGCTCTATTCCTCATCAATCTCTAGATCTAAAAACTTTCGATAACAAAATATTTTTCAGTCTAATTTATAAAGGATTTTTAAACGTTTAATGTTTATCTTGTTGCAATACTTTATTTAATTTTACAGAAGGAATGTGTTGTACATAAAATATTAACCTCGATAACAAACCAGCTAAAGTACTTCCAGGGAAATAAATTTATATGAACTGGGACTTCTGCAATCCATAAATCTAACACAAATTGGTACAGCACTTACACCTTGCAAATATTTTAACTATGAAATAAAAACTACCAAGAAATTTTATTTCTTCAAGCTTCCAGGGAAGTTGACTTTAATACAGGGTTCTTACAGAAGTTCAAAGAGTAAAATTAAGTATTTTTAAGGACCTCCTTCTTGAATGCAAACTCAAATTTGTCTGTGGTCGCTTGGCGGAGAAAAACCGGTTTCTCAGCATTGTGGAAGGCACAGAAAACCGGTTTTCCTCCGCCTTCCGACGGTAGACAAATAATACAGTCGAATCCGCTTAATGTGATTGCAATTATCCGAGACTAAACTGATAACATTATCCGATCGATAACAATAAGCGATCCCATATCAAAAAACAGGAAAGAGTGTTTCAAGATTGTTTGCTTTAAAATCAAAATCATGTAATCGTAATTAATGTATTTAAAACACTATTTTTACACTAGGCAGTAGGCACTTGCCAACTTAAAAATTTAAGGGGAAATATACGAGTAGTTAAAATTATAAAATAAAACAATCGCTAACTTAGTAATTTTATTCGCATAGAAAGGTCTTTCTTTTTTCACTCCATTATAGCCTTCCACTCCAATAAACAATCTGAATTTCAGTAAAACGGGAAAATCTAAATATCTTATCAGAAACATCTGCAAGGTGGCAATGGTTTCTTTAACCAATCACAAGTATGGATTCGGACCCACCCTTTTTAACTGTTTTCTTTCAATATATACGGAATGTTTTATTTTTTCTTACTCCTACTGAGTTTCAGAAAAAAGAAAAACCAGATACTCTGGTGGGGCAGATGTTAACTTGTACAAATTGATCTTCAAAATGACTCGAAATGAGATGTTTTTTAGGGGATATGAACAAATTTTGATAACATTAAGCGGCGAGTTGATTCATAGTTGATCACATTAAACGATGTATTTTACATTAAATTAAATAGGAATGATCGGGACCTGAAGATTTCGATAACATTATCCGATTGATAACATTAACCGTGATCACATTAACCCATTAACGCCCAAATAACTTTTTTGGCGGGCGAATTGGATAAAAGCCATGAATCTGGTCTATTTTGCCTTCAATATGATTATAAACAAATTTTGTCAAAACAGTCATTAGTTTCTTTAAAAAATGCTGATCTAAAAATAGATCACTGGGCGTTCGGAGGATATTTTTTTGTCGCAGAGCTAAGTACTAGTTTAACTTCAAAAAATCCTAAAAATTTTGAAATAAATAGAAATATTAGTATTTCTCTTTAAAAAACGCGTATTCATTCATAAATATGTGGGGGAAAATAATTAAATAGTAATAAAATTAAATAATTTACCCAAAATTAAATACACAAATAGCCTATGTTGAAAGTAATTGTTGGGGGAAAAGGGGAAATTGAACCAAGAACTTTAAATTTATATAAGTACGTATATTATAGAAAGCATATGACATGACACACACATAAAATTTTAACTAATAACAGGGGCCGCAGCCGATTTTTCGTAAAAAAAATAGGAAAAACAGGAGAAGTAAAGAAAAAATTCGAAAAAAATAGGAGAAAAAAGGAATTTTTTTTCGAAAAAAATAGGAGAAAAAAGGAATTTTTTTCGAAAAAAATAGGAGTAAAAAGGAATATTTTTCTTTAAATAGAGTTAAAATAACACAACAGGGATGTCAACCTGTGGCGACGCCCATTCGTATAGAGTGCTTCCGCAATGCGCAAAAAAAATCCTTCCCAAATTTTTTAGTCTCCTTGGATTTTGGTTCCAAAAATAAACTTTATAAGGCGACTAGAGTTCAGGCGCAGGGGTAAGATTTATAAAAATAAGAATGACTATCCCTCGATTCCGACATACCAAAGATAATTCCGAACTACATGAACGGGACCAAAAAAAATCTTAGCAAAGATAAGATCTTGCAATCATCAACGCAGTTTTTAGACATGTTTGGAAGGTTCCCCCATTACTCAATCAAATCGTTTTAGTTCTAGCTTAAACAGTCCTTCAATTATGAATTAATAGGAAGGTAAAAAAATAGTTCCCTTTCTTTAAACATTATGCCCGTATGGTGGAAAATAGTAGCATGCGCGTACATGCACATGCATTTTTTTTCTCCGGACCTCGAAGAAATTACTTGGACCCCAAGTAAAACTACTTGCTGACCCCTGTTCTATCGCTTACAATCACCCACTATTTTTTATTGATGTACCTTAAATTATATCAATAAACAATAGAATAATATGGAAATAAAAATACCAAATAAGAAGTGAAATTAGGAGCAGTAAATAAGAAAATAAATTTTTGATTTAAGTAGAAAAATGATAAAAACTTTGCATCTGGAATAA
Organism: Tetragnatha versicolor; assembly: GCA_024610705.1. Lineage (NCBI taxonomy): Eukaryota > Metazoa > Arthropoda > Arachnida > Araneae > Tetragnathidae > Tetragnatha > Tetragnatha versicolor. The sequence goes on along the minus strand of JANDEH010000001.1, from coordinate 33,864,453 downwards.
AATTTATTAGGAATGTGACTCATTAATACATCATAAAAAACAATACCAAACAAACAGAAAGAACACAAGAGTAGAAAAATACTGAAAATATTAATAAGAAAAGTATGGATTTAAAAAAATCTTCTTTTACACACAAGCAAGACAATTTTGTAAACAAAATTCAAACATAGAACAAATGAAATGAATCCAGATAATGAGTAATGAATTAAATGAATTTTTAAATTGCATTCATAAATTGCACTTGCACTCATAAATTGCACATCTTAAATTGCACTCATTAAATTAAAATAAAAAAATAATCTACAAAAAAATCCAAATCACTTTACCTTTTGTTCTTTTTTAATACTTATAAATAATAAAGCCAAATACTTATGCTAAAAGGGCCTGAGACACAGAAATCTTGAGATTTTTCAAGTTAAAAAAAAAACAAGTTTTTTTACTCCAGTTGATTTTTGAATTTTGAATCATGTTCTTGTTATGTTCAACCCTAAATTTATCCATCAATCTTGGAAAAATTTTACACAAATTAATGGGGTTGGCCAATATATATATATATATATATAACTTGACAATATCGGCCATTTTAATATCATGATATTAATTTAAAAATCAAAATCCTTCAAAATAAAAGACCTCCCATAATTAATTTGATATTTCATTACTTTGTTTTCATTTAAATTTAAGTTTTGAATCAATACAATTAAGTGAGCATAAAATTTTAAAATCATGATTTTAAAATATCCTTTTATCAAATCTGATTAGAGCTTAGCAAGATAAAGAAGTTTACATAAACATGGGAAATTTTGTTTTTTTTTCTGTGGCACACATTGAAATTGCATTCATCCCAATGGCTACAGGTTTTAATTTTCCAACAGTGCTACTATCCTATTATTTTAAAAGTTAATTGTCACAAATATGTTTATGTATTTGCTACATACATAATTTTATCATAAAAAATAAAAGATAATAAAACAATAGATACCTTGAAACTTTGATATTTTTCTCATAGTTATTAGTTAATATATTCAGGATAATTACATATAAAGAAACGTGTTTAAGAGTTTTAAAAGAAAGTATTTAAGATATATATCAAAACATATTATCTGAAATCTTGAATATTATATACATATCACCAGGATATTTTAATAACTTTCACAAATGAATCCCAGACCCCTTGTTACTATCCATCATGAAAGTTAAAAGAGTCACTGTAATTGTTTGGCTCTTTTAGAATGAGCTCTTTTTATTTCATCACTAATACTTTGTATCTTTTTGTTAGCAACTTCAATTGCAGTTGATAATACTTTTAACTCAGAATAATCTTTTCTCTTGATCGCGCTCTGTAACTTTTCATTGCTTTCATCCATATACTTTTGGGCTGCTTGAAGATCATCTTGTAATGCCTTTATTTCATTCTCAATTTTCCGCTTCTTTTCACTTATTTCTTCCTTTTTTCTTTTAGCTTCTTCAGCAACTTTTATCTCCTCATCTAAAATTCTTTTTTTCTTTTGCAAATCTTCAGATTCTTTTCGCTTTCTTTCCTTCTCCATAGCATAGGCAGCATGAGCTCTTCGGACAGCATTCAACATTTTTTTGGTTATTGTTACATTGGAAATGCTCCCAATCCTTCTAATACTGTCCTTCACTTGGCGAAGACCTATTATTGCTTCTTCAGAAATATTTTGTCTTGCTTTTGAAAGGATGTTAGAGTTAAAAGAAAAACCCCTCTCAACATCGGAATTTCCATGGGAGAGGGAAAGACAATTTTTTACCAAAATCGAGAGGTTGGAGTATTTTTTCCTTCCATTGATTTCATCTACGAGATCAAATATGCTTGACCAAAAGATGTCGATGGACTTTTTGGGACTCTCCAGATTGAAGTTCTTAACAAGTTCCTCAACCTTTGCGTCTAATCTGTACATTTGACATTCTTGTACTATAGTGTCAGTGATGTTGTCCGTCATTTTCAGGGGACTTAGCCGAGTACATAAACGGCGTACAGCGTTGTCCATCCCACTAGATCTCAGCGAAGGATGGAGTAGCTGTTCAAGATCTTTTAATAATCCATGGGTAAAAGGTAACGACTGTCTAAGAAGTTGAGCAAGTTTGATCAAAAAAGAGCGAATATCCATTCTTGCTTCTTTTTCTTCCTTTTCATTCAAACTAGATAAAGCTCTAATTACCCCCATGCCAATGTTCATGTTTTTGAGTGATTTGTAATGTTTATGGTCCTCAAGACCAACATCCAAAAGTTTTTTTCCCTCAAATTGCCCCACACAGTCCTCTTTCATAAACATTAGCATAACAGTTCGTATCAAGACGTTTGATTCGTGGTACAAAAGGTGTACCAATGGGCCTTCTGTTTGAAATACAGTCAGGTACCTTTGTAAACATGATGTTGTTATCCATGTTACAAACTCTAAATAAACAACGGACTGTGGGTTTTTTAAGACGCACACAATCCGTTTGTATCGTGCACTATTTTGGATCCTGGTCCAAGAGGCCTTGTCTTTAGGAAGAAATTTTAAGAAATATTCTTTCAGAGCAGGATAAATAGATAAAATTCTGGCCACTACTGGGCCCAAAGTGAGCCATCGGGAGGAGACATGCCTCAAAAGGAACTTTTCCTCGCATTCCAGTAGCTTTTCCATTTCTCTCAGATCCTCCCTTCTCGCCGCACTCAACCGGAAAAACGCAAACAGATCGGTTGCGAATTCATCAATATCCAAATTGAGATGATCTAGGGCTTTGGAAAAACAGTTGTGGACCTTATGGAGGCTGCAGGTTCCAATGTCAACAAATTCAAAGGGTTCATCAGATTCTTCCGTTATCTGGATGGTCAGCTTCTTAGAAATGGCAAGGTTTACATTGGGGCCATCCATTCCTAGCATCAGTATTTTTTTAAGAGGAATTTTTTGTTCATTCAAAAAATCCGATATGCTTCGACACACAATGTCTGCTGTTGCATGTCCTAAGAACATAGAAGTCAAATACGCACAAACAATCTTATTTGATTTCAAGCTCCAAAATCTTATGTATAAATCTAACTGCTTTTTTATCTGGGTAGTGGTAGTCTCATCAAAAGATAGAGTGAAATGACAACCACTATCTAAAGAAGCTTTTAAATCCGAAACTAGCTCTTCGAAAAAATAAGGGCCTAGACCATGAGACAACACGTATGACGCCTTCCTCTCACTTAAATGCATTGCATTAATGATAGGGTTTTCCGGAACCATTATATTTAAAACGGGAACCATATCTTTACATGAATCAAATGAAAAGTTTGAATCAGCTATCTTCATGCACCACACTGCTTCTGCCTTTGTTGCCAGCTGCTCAACAGTAGTGAGCTCTATGGTATTGAGTGACCCTGATATTTCTGAGTCTGCCGATTTGCTAGAGAGATGAAATAGAGTACTTTGGGTTTTCATCTGTTTTGCTGCTGCCATATGCTTCTTCCGAGTGGTGTGTTGATGCAACTGCGAAATTCCTCCATTTGAAACGGACAAATAAGTATTGCATAACTTGCAATATGCTTCCCATTCGTTTCTGCCTTTTCCACACCAATTACCTATAAGTCCCCCACTCTGGTCCTTCTCTTCCAACCATTTTTCTTTATATTTGGTTTGTCCACCAGGCATAATCTGTAAAATATGTGTTGCATAATATTTGCTTATATTGTGCAATTATATATATGAAAAATATTCATCTTGGCACTCTTTAAGGGTGCCTTGGAACTATTGTAATCCCGGCTAATTGTATTATTATTTATTTATTTTCGCTTTGAAACCCTTTTACTTATACCCTCACATTTTCTATTCACCTTGGAATGCTATTTTAGCTAAATAATATATAACATTAATTGATACATTAAGATCCAATCCATAAAAACTTTAGTTTTAAGCACTATTTAATAAGTTTTTTAGTTTTTTTTCAATGAAAGGTTAAAAAAATTAAAAGCAAATTAAAATATAAGAATTGATGTTCATGAAAAAATTTTATCCTGAGGAAGAAATCAGATTTGAAAGTGCTTCAGATTTAGTAAAAAAAACATGGAATCTGGACATAATATTTATAAAGGAATTTAAAATTATTTAACGGGATTTTATTTATTTTTAAATTCTATCGCGTGTCCCACTCGCCCTACACACTGTGTCCCAATAGACCGCCACAGCTCTTGTAAATTCTACATGCAACATGGTCCAAAAAATTCCTTCATTTTATTCGAAATAAAAAAGCAGGCGTCACGAAAACATCAACACTGTACTGAAATAGCAACCGATAGCAACTGCAAGTAAAGTTGAGTTTTCGTTTCGGAAAAGCTTATTTATTTTAACGCCATTCATAAATTCACAGTACGTATATTCTTTCAAGGCCTTCTCAGTTCTCTACGATGATTAACGGATGACGGATGCCTTCTCCGCGAGGCTGACAGGGGCGTATTTAAGAAGGATTCATTATTAGGGGGCGTGTATGACGAATTCGCCGACTAAAAATCATACTGGTCCGCAACAAATTTCTTAAGAAAGTTATCTAAATACTATTTGTATTGCTTCCCCCAGTAAGGAGCCCACGTTTAAAATCACTGATTGAAAATGTTATTTCAATAACTGATCAATTTTGCATTATCAGCACAATAAAGCGTGACACACATTCACATATCTATTTTATTTTATTTGGTCTTTGGCGTTTGACACACAGTAGGGTATTTTTTTCTTATTCCTTTTTATCTTTCTTACTACGTTATTAAATAATTAACGACCCACTGATTGGCGGCAGTTTGAGAACCTCTGCTCTACGGTATTTACAAAACAGGAGTCATTAACTCTTTTGAGCTACAATCATAACTTACGAAAATAAAGCATTTGAATGGGATAATTCAAAAAGGTACGAATTCATGTTACTTACCTAAAGAGGCTCTTGGTTGAACAATACAATAATAGGAAGATATCAAAATATAATGTAAAAAACGCGCCACTCCACAACAGTCCCGGCTACTAATGTCAAGGAGGCAAAACAAGCAGGGCTTCTGTCCCTCGATTTCAGGGTGGCTCCAGGACGAATGCACCTTATCTACCCTTCTCTTTGTCGACCCATGGTTGGGTCTCGGACTGGCGACAAACAGTCGGTCACTTCTTTGGAACAAAAGGGCTTGATGGCATGGGAATCCTCTGTTTCGAGTCAGCTTCTTGGAACAACCTCGGGGGCGCGGTAAACGCCCCGTGAGAACCGCAACGTAGAACGGTGGTGTCAACTGTCAACTCTACTCCTTGGGGAGTGCAGGGAGAAACCGATTCTTATGGTGCCGCACACACTCCCCGAGCAGTTTTACGACTTTTAATAATAATAGCAACCACATAATTATAAACCACGTAATTTTCAAAGAAAAATTAAAAGTCAAACTCAAAGGGGGCTGGGGTTCCTCCCCCAGAAATTTGCGACTTTAACCTACTTTTTAATCTTATTTTGAAACTTTTTCTTTGGTTTTCCTTACGAAAACACGCGGACCCCCTAGAAAGGAGTTGCGGTGGGGGTCCGCGGACCACAGATTAAGAACGACGGTCTTAAAGCAACATAACGTTTTCAAAGAACAGGAATAAAATTATGTTTGAGTCATTTTCTGAAACATTCTCCCATTCATACTTACGATCCTTTTCAAACAGGGATCAATTGACGATTTTGAATTTAAGGGAGGGTCTGAATTCTATTAAAGAGGATTACAATTTTGAAACGGATAGATCCAAACGAAGAGCGTATTTTTATAAGCCAAAACGAGATGTAGAAAACTCTTATCCAGTTGAGTTATGAAACAATTTTCAGGGTAAGAAACACACAGCCTTAAATTCATCATTTCTATGTTCGATTCTTTTAAACCTACTTTTTTTTTATTAAAATAACATTAATTATCTCTTAAGTACTTTATTAATTATTTAAAATAAATATAACATAAAAACATCCTTACCTCTTTTGGGTCAAGCATTTCTCAAGAGAAAGTAAAAAATATTAAAGAAACATCTTTCTTCTTTTCTGAAAGAAATTGTTGTTCCCCTAACAAAATTTCCCCTCCCTTGGCCATGTGGGAATTGGGACCACCCACCACCCAGACAAGCTCCCGCTCGGAGTGCGAGAAAGCAACAGAAGAGGGAAGACAGCTGTTTGCCTCCGGGCGAGGAAGCTCCGCGGCGGCGGCGGCGCTACTTCGCGTCCCGCTGGAATGGAAGGAAACGAAAATATGCCGATGCGTTGACAACGGACCGAAAGTATTGACATCGATCCCTACCCACACAAAACGTAAACGGAAGTCGATCCCAAGGGTAAAAAAATAGGAAAAAAAGGAAAAAAAAGCTGAAAAAAGGAGGAAAAATAAAATTGACAGTAAAAATAGGAAAAAAGGAGCTTATGTTAAAAAAATAGGAAAAACAGGAAAAACAGGAGCGCTGCGGTCCCTGTAATAAGTAAAATAAAATCATTGGGCTAATTTTTTGAAAATTTTGTAGATTGGTTTTACCATAAATTAATAATATTCATGAAATAAAATGTAACTTGATCTCACATGGCAACATTCAAAATTGCTGCTTGTTTGAGCTTTTCCACCGACCTATTCCAATAAACTACTTACTCTGCCATAAACGTCAATTTTAAGGTTACAAAGGCTGGATAAGGGCGAATTTCAAAAAAAAAATTGCAATTCTCAATTTGAGATTTTCATAGCTCCTTGATAACCTTTAATTGTCTTATAATTTCCCCTATGAAGTATTTCAAAACTACTTGTATTATCTTGTGTTGTATAAAATAAGTTTATGTGAATAAACACCAATAACTTTATACCGCAAGTTGCAATGCTGTGCTTTATTGATAATGAATCATAATGGCCTATCCTCCATTTATTCACCAGAATAGATTATAAAATTTAATTAGCAATAATATAATGTTAAATTTATTAAGAAAATCAATAGTTGACTTCATCTTGAACATTACTGAGTATTCTCAGACTCATTTTTATCAGTTTTTAGGGGAATAACTAAATGATCGTATTGTAAGCAACACATAAAAAATGAACGCCCGAACGCCCAGTGATCTATTTTTAGATCAGCAGTATTTGTATTTTTCCCTAAATAAATTAATTTTGACAAAACTCTGCATCATATCCCAATAGCTACATCTATAAAGATAAAATAAAACTGAAAAAGGATTCCCTAAGTTGTATACCTTTACTGTTTTCTTGAAAAACGCGAATGAAGATGAAAAAACTGTAAAATGAAACCCCGAGACGAACTTTAGCCCATCCCTATTACAAAATAAATCAAGCAAAAGCAAAAACCACAATGTATTAGGATTGAGGGATGTTTTCTCTTGCCATATGTGCAATTTCGTTACTGTTGGGTGAATTTAAGGTAATTTAAGAGAGCATTTACAACACTATGTTTAGCGATCTAGAAATAGATCACTGGGCGCTAATGGGTTAAGCAGATTCGACTGTATTAGAAATGTTTTCAACAACTTTTCAAAATACTTAATATATTTCCCTGTCATAGATAGGAATAACATAATTTAGTTTGAAAAAGTCGGAAAAACTGTGTTAGGGACATTTTCTTCTAGCGAAATTTCTAGAAAAAAACGAAGAAAGATTTGAAAAAATTATGTTCGATTAGTGGCTGAGTGAAAATTCAAGGACCTAAGTCATTTTCCTAGGACCTAGAAAGTTTTTCAAGGACTTTCAAGTACCTAAATTTAGCCTTAAAAAATTCAAGGACCGTGGGAACCCTGGACTAAAAGGGGGTTTGGGGGTACTCCCAGAGATGCCAACCTGGGACAACACTTATCCGTAATCGCCCCACCCGCAAAAAAATTTGGCATGCCGCGTGGCTTGCCGACCGACGCCACGCCTTCTGCACGTAGGAATCTTGTTAAATTTTAGACGAGTCCTGAAAACACAAATTTTTAAAATCAGAAGGCCTTTTTTATTCCATGAATCAATCATCCATGTAGATTAGAATATTACGAATTCCAATTGACTCCCCCTTTTTATTGCCCAACTCATCAGTTACTAGCAACTCGTGTTATCGTTTTTATTCGCAATTTTAGGTAAAAAATATGTATTGAAAGGATTGAAGCTAAAAACAAAGAATTGAGAAGAAAACTTTAATTGTCTTCAAAATATAATTAGCTTAGTTTCCACAGTTTCTAGCTTTATCCGTAATTGCGGAATTCATGGCCAAAATGCGGAATGATTCCGCAAAATCCGGAATGGTTGGCATCCCTGTTATCCTAAAATTCAAGGTTTCAGCTTCTTTTTAACACCTAGTCTGATTTTTTTGCAGTGGGAGGTTTGTGGAAAAAAATCTGAAAATTCTTAGAAACGTCTGAAGAATTTCATGCCTGTATAACAGAAAACTTCCTCCAAGAACAAGCTTTTAAAAGCCAGACATCAAAAGAGAAAAAAGTTACTGTTTGAAGTCTGTAGGGGACTGTGTAAGTCAGAAAGTTCCAAAAATCCATGAAATATAAGGAAGAACTAGAGAAAATTATAAAATTAGGAAACCGTCTCAAAAAATCGGGAAGCCAGGAGAAATTGGAACACTCTACAGTTGACGACTCAGAACCATTAAACTAAGCTGCAGCTAACAAAAAATTCAAAGCATAAAAAGCATAATGAATGTGGTTCCGAGAAAGATCATTGGAATCTTGTTTCTGACCACAGGTTGTTATTTTTTCACATCGGAACACAACTAGCAACAAGATAGTAAAATTCCAAGTCTTAAAGGAGTAAATTACTAAAAAATCAGGAGGTAATGTGAGTAATTTTTAACCTTAAACAACTTGGCATGTTACGAGTAGAATGAGTTCAAAATAAAGTATGGAGCAAGGAATTGCAAAAGTGGTTAGAATTTCTTATTTGAAGACAATTTTATCGATAAAAAGAACAATTATTTCCCCCAAACCAATAATAAAACTTTGTTTTGCTCTTGGGCAAATGTTTTTCAGGAGTCAGAAGGTAAATTTAGGAGAAAAAACAATTTTCAGGAGTTATAAGGGCCCTTAGAAAACTTAAGCTAATTTCAGGAGGCATACAAACCTTGTAGCAAGCATCCTGCCAAAGGAATTGGGGGTGAAGCAACTTTTTTAATATTAGTAACATGCATTAGCAAAAAAGAAAAACCAAACTTTTAGCCCCAGGTCAATCTAAGGAGTTTTATGGTCTGTGCGCACCCTGTAATATACAGTGAAATCCCATTACAACGAATACAGATACAGCAGGGCTCCCATTAGGTTACACTTTCAGAAATAGTAGCAATAGTCTCCTCAAATATGCAAAATAGTCTCCACAAATATGAAAAACAGTTTTCTAAATTACGAAAAATAGGCCCCTTAAATAGCCTTCATAAATAAAATTCTCCCATTGCATAATTAACCAGGGCTCACACTCACTTTAAAATATTTGTAGAAATTTTTGTATCAGGTAAAACCAAGTTTTGTGTCACAAAAAATGTCTTTTGTAGCAGGTAAAACCAAGTTTTGTAGCCCAAAAAATGTCTTTTGTAGCAGGTAAAACCAAGTTCATAAACTTATCTATTTACTTTTTATTATGTTTAATTTAAAGATTTTGCACAATGTAAAAAAACTAGGGAATTATAGGGGTCTGAGTGTCCTCCCCAAAATTTTTTTTGGAAGTTGACCCTAAAAACAGGGTTGTTTTAGACACCTAGTCAGATTTTTTTAGGGGTGGATCCCCTGCCATCCTCCTTGATAACATACATATCTGAAACAGGTTATAATCTAACAAGATTTTTAAAAAAAATACTAAAATTAGTTGAAAACACTGACTAAAATCGATAAAAACACGATCTGAGAGGTATCAGTTCAGTAGACTTATTAGGCTCCTCTGGCCACGCTTAAATTTTTCCTACAATGTAATTACAATGTGAAAACATAGCTGCCAACTTTTGAAAAGTTGCATCAGTAAAACTTCACATACTACATGAAAACCGTAATTTTGATTATGACAAATAATGCGTATAGATTTAATACATAAATACTTAACTTAAACCTCTTATTAATTTAACAGCTCTTATAAAATTTTTACACCGTATTATTTACTTGAGGTTATTAGGTCTAGTGATAATTCACCTAAGTAATTAGTTCTGCCCATAGTTAAGTTGTTTTTTCTGCAATGTAAATACAATGGTGAAAGGAAGCCAACTTCAATTAGCAGGGATGAGATTGACAAAAAAGCAAAAATTCGGAAAAACTGCGGGAACGAAATTTTGTGAAAAAAAACCCTCCTTTTAGTTTTATGGGTTCATTGTATCTTTTAAATAAATTTTTAGTTTGATTTTGGGCATATAAATGACAATAATACGAAAAATTGGGTATAATAAAGTTCCATGGTACCAAAAGGGGGTCTGGGGGTCTCCCCAGAAAAATTTTAAAAATTTGATCCTAAAAATCAAGGTTTTAGCTTATTTTGGAACACCATCAAAATTTTTTAAGTGAGGGCTTTGCCTCTCTTTATTCCTTTCGTGACGGGCGGCCCCTATCGAGCTGCTCCCACGGGCCGGGGGGCACTTCGCAGAGGTGCCAAGTTTCAAAAAAAGCTTTCCGTAACCAGAGCTGTTGTACGATTTAGTAACACCGGACTTGTTGGCTTCGAATCACGGTCAAGTTGTTTTTTCTACATCGCAATAGCAACGCGAGAAGAAGCCGACTTAAACCTGACGTCCGCGGCCTTCCACGAAAGCATCGCGGCAGAAGCGGTACACTCCGCGAATTAAACAAAAACGAAACTTTCAAAATTTTCCGCGAAAACTCGTGATTTTTCTTGAAAATAATCCGGAAAAGTAAAATCTGAATAACAATTAGTTCGCGGGCCGCGAAACAATGAAAAAGCGGGACGTCTCGATTTTCTGCGGAAGAAACTCATGCCTGGAAGAAAGGTTCAACAATCCGACCTCCCTCAAACAAAACCATAGACCAATAGCAAGCCCAAATTCCACTCAACATTGATGGAAACGATATTAAAGTTTCCCCAGGGTGTCATACAGGCTACGAGTTGACGAAACCATGAAAAATCGTACTTTGCATGGAGAAAAGGGAAGCAAATACATTTTTAAAGCGCAGAAATTTTCGAGACTTCATTTAATCCTTAATTTTTAACAGGGTTGGCCGGTTTAAACCATTTGGTTTAAACCATTGGTTTAAACCATGGTTTTTTTACCAAAAAAACCACTTGGTTTTTTTGGCTTTTTTAGAAATTATAAAATATTTTCAGGATTTTTTAAAGAAAGTGTTATTAAGTATAATCTTTTGCACAAAATTAAAAGGTCAGATTTATAAAAAAATTGACATTTTAAGGTGATTAAAAATCAGAAATCTTTTAATTTAATGGTTTTAATTATTGAATTATCTCTAAACTTAACCTTAAATGCTTAAGTTAAACTTATTATATTTTGCAAGAGATAGTTCATTTATTAATTTCCTTTAAAATTAAGCATTATTTCAAAGAGTAACTAAACATACACAAAAGTTATCTGTTTTTCACTGATAAAATATGGCTTGGATTTTAATTAATTAATAAAACCAATTTGTCTTATTTGTCAGTCATAAAAACCAGTTGGTTTTTTAGTAAATTAATAAAAACCGTTGATTTCTTTAATGATAAAAACTAAAAACAAGTTGGTTTGTTTATAAACAGATAAAAACCAGTTGGGTTTTTTTACTAAATTAATAAAAACCATTAATTTCCTTAATCGGATTAATTATCTCAATCATTTATCCAATTTCAATTAACATTAGTTGCTTACATTTCCCTTTTATTTATTATAAAAGTTAAATTTTCTCTTTCTAAAGAAATTTCTTAAGTTCATAAATAATCCATATAATTAATTTGATTATTTTACCATTTAATAATTAATCAAATTAATTATCTTTATCAATTATCCAATTTCAATTAACATTAGTTGTTTACATTTCACTTTTACTTCTCATTTAAAAAATAAAATTTTCTCTTTCTAAAGAAATTTCTTAAGTTCATAAATTAATCCATATATAATTAAGATAAATAATTTGATTATTTCAACCATTTATCCAAGATAAATTAACACTGATTTTTATTCACTACAATAATATTAGATATTCAAATTGGAATATTTTAGAAACAAAAATTATTTTTAAAACAAATTAATTTAATTTTAATTAATTAATTGAAATATACAAATCCTTTATCAATTATAAACAACCTCTGAAATAAATGTCTCATTTACAACTCAATTTCAACATCAATGCTAAAATAACTTATTCTGATAAAAAAAATTCTAAAAAAACTTGGTTTAAACCAAAAAAACCTGGTTTAAACCAAAAAAACCAAATAAACCCGGTTTTTTTGGTTTTTTTAAAAAAACCCGGTTTTTTGCCAACCCTGATTTTTAATCTATGTCCGTAACACCGTAATTTTCTATCGAATCCGTAAATATTACGGTCAAATAGTAATACTTGGCACCTACTTGCGTCTAAGATGATGAACATCAGTAAAAAATCGTAGAAATTAAAATTGTGGTCTAAAATACCTAATTTTTACCATATGATCAGCATAACACATTCAAAGTAAATGCTGAAAAAATTGTACTGCTATCCCACTATTTTCTTTGAAAATTTTTAAAAACAAACAATGCTTAAAAATTAACAATTCCATATACCCAAGGTGCATAAAACTGAGGAAAATGTCGTAAAATGAGGAGATATTTATTACAAGTAACTTATTCATGAAGATAAATAAAATTATTTAGAACAAAACCTATTTATATCTTCTTTCACTTAAGACCCGCAAATGTTTTAATAAACATAAAAATTTGTTTATTAAAACATTCCCATAATTCAATATAGGAATTTTAAAAATGTATTTAAATTTCGCCTAAAACACCCAATATTTCATAAATAAATTTAAAAATTTATTTTTTAAGCATGAGTAGTTATCAATTCATCCAAAACAACCCATTTTATTGGTAATATACCGGAAATAAAGCGCAGATTGCAGAAACAACCGCAAAAGTCCGTTTGGTCTGCGAGCCGCAACAGTTTTATTATCGATCTTTGCTTCACTCCCTCTCCCCTTCTCAAAAAATGGTACTAGAAAGTACATTATTTATATAAAATTAAATTCTCTTTAACGTGGTATAAAATTTTTGTTTATAACTTAAATTGTTTTCATTTTGTAGAGGGTAGAAGTGTGCGTTTTACTTTTTTTGCGGAAAGGCCAAAAAAACGATGTTTTTCAGCGCGCTCTAGCGTCAAAACCACTCTTCAGAAGACCAAAGTTGACTAGCGTATTTTGTAGGAAATTTGGTTTACTTTAACTTTGTAATTGAAATTATCTTCAAGAAATTTATAGTTTTTGAAATATAAGCGAAGAATCGAAAAAAGAGCAAAAAATTATAAATTTTTTTGCGATTTTCGATATGAAGCCGACCCCCCACGTGGGAGCACACTTCAGATTCGTAATCAGCGCCCTCATAAACATAAAACCGTAGAAAAAAATTCTATAAGAAATATTTGAAAAAACTACCGTTTTCCTGGGCTAAAAACAACGGGGGACAGCTTTCTTTGCCTCAACGGGAGAGGAAGCTCCGTGGCGGCCACGCCGCGTCCCGCTGGAAGGAAACGAATCACTCCATTTCGTATGCCAAAGCGTTGACAACGGACCGATAGTATTGACATCAATCCCTACCCACAACAAAACATAAACGAAGAAAGTCGATCCCAAGGGTCAAAAAATAGGAAAAAAAAAGCTGAAAAAAGGAGGAAAAATAAAATAGACCGTAAAAATAGGAAAAAAGGAGCTAATGTGAAAAAAATAGGAAAAATAGGAAAAACAGGAGCGCTGCGGTGCCTGTGATAGATTTCCGATTTTCCAAAGCTTTTTCGATGTTATCCGTAGTTCAACGACGGCATCTGTACAAACTACGGAGAATCCGTAGAGTAGTCTCTGAAAAAATGGCGACCTTTTTGCTTTTGGCCCTTTTTTGCTTAAAATAGTCGCCCAACCTTGAAAATAGTAGCAATAGTCGCCTATGGGAGCCCTGGATAGGCTTACCATATTTTCTCGGGGCTAACCCAGGACGTACTTTTGAAATTTCTTTATAAGTGCCCTGTCAAATTTCAAACGATTGAAAACTAAGAAAAACTATTCCAACTAATAAACATTAAACAAAAATATCAAATTTTATTTTTTCATTTAACAAATCTTTTTAAAAATTGTTTGATTGACTTAATTTTTATCACTAAATTCACTGAAAGTTAGTTTTCTGAAGTAATACAGACGTTAGGAAACGTAAAAAAAAGCAATTTTAAATAGTTTGGTCAGGATTTTTTCTTAAAAATGTCTCAAATCATAAATGTATGAAACCCCGGACATTTAGCGTCCCAGGACATTTCCCCGGACAGATCTAAAAACCCCGGACTGTCCGGGGTAATCCCGGACGTATGGTAAGCCTAGCCCTGGATACAGCAAAAAATCCCATCATTACGAAAGCCCCCAACCGATTTTATTTGAATTAGCGAAGGTAGGGTTACAACTAAGAAATTTTACAGTCCCGTGAAGTTCATTATAACGTGATTTTGCTGTAACTAACGTGACCAGATGTCCTGTTTTGAACGGGACTGTCCCTTTTTAGAGTTAAGAGTCCCGGTGTCCCCGAAATATACTCTGGGACGCAAAATTGTCCCGTTTTCTGAAAATTCCCGCTTAATTGAAAAGGAATATATTGACTGAAATAAAGATGCAGAAGTTTTTGACGAATTTTCGTTAATTTGTAACTACATTTCATTGCAGAAAGTAACCTAATGGAATAATATATATGTTTCCACGAAAACTCGTTGGGTGGAAGCATTTAAACACTTCCAAAAGCCAACAATCTTTAGCATGAAAACCTTTCTATTTTAATTGAATATATCTTATGTTTGCCTGCTAAAACTGCTCCAGTAGAAAGAGCATTTTCTATGATGAGCAAATTGTGGCCATCTGAAAAGACCCAGTTACAAATTTCAGTTCTAAAGGCTATGTAGATAATTAAGGTGAATATAAAAAAAACGTGCCAAGAGTTTCATTCTTACTTAAAATTATAGCACAAAATGCAAACGAATCAGATAGAAAATTATTTTTAAAGGTTGTAGGTAAATCTCACCTAGGGGGGAGGGGGGGTCGAGCAAAATCTCACCAAGGGGGGTCCAGATTTTGGAAAAAACACCTTGTAGTAGGGATGCACAACCTTTTTGGGAGGAGGGCCACTCACATAGTTGATTGAGACACGGAGGGCCGCAAACAGAGTAACAGCAAAAATAATAATACAGCTAATACAATAAGGTAGAATTTGCATCTCAAGGAACTTAATATAAGATGTGAATTAGTGATGTAAAATTCTCGGTAATAATCTTTTGGAGAATATTCTCAAAGAGGAGAATTTTCGAGAATATTCTATTAGAAGCTACTAAAATAAGTATTTTTTTGGGAAAAAAATTTTAGAAGGTATATATTAACTTCAAATCAGGAGAATATTAAAGATTATACAATTAGAAGCCATCATAAAATTTAAAATGTTTTTAAAATCACTATCATTTTTGAGAACATTCTCCTAGAAACTATTAAAATAATTTGTTTAAAAAAATTTTTAGCAGGTATATAATAACTTCAAATCAGAAGAATATTAAAGATTACACAATGAGAAGACATCATAAATTTAAATAATTCAAATTTAATTTAAAAATGTTTTTAAAATCACTTTTAAATATGAAAGACAACATGTTTGAAAGGTAAATGCAGAGTAACCAAGATGTATTATATTAACTAAAAATTATGTAGATAGAAATGTTTTTCTGGAAATAATTTTGTAGAATCCTAATGAGAATATTCTCATGAAAACATGAGGAGATGTAATTATACACGAGTGAAAATTTGAAGATCCTATATATTTCAGGGACACACACAAGTCTTAATAAGTAAGAAATAAATTGAATTGTAATTTTGAGTATATTCTCATGATAGATTTTTCCTCAAATGAAACACTTTAGGAACTTCCCATGAGGAGTTTTGCGGTGGGGGTGTATCAAAATTTTTTATTTAATTCTGTACAACCAATGCCTCAGTTTTGATATTTTTATTTTTAAAGTATGGGAAAAACTTAATTTCGAAATTGGATATTGTTCCATTAATTATGCTTTGACCTTGACCAATTCTGTGTGCGTCACAAGCAAGGTTGTTAAGTATTTAAATACTTAGTAACGGAAATACTTTTTAAATACTTCAAAAGTATTTAGTTACATTCGTTACTTTTTTAGTATCGAACTGGTATTTAACTACAAAAGTTTAAAAGTAACTTAAATCCTTAGTACTTAAGTACCTATGCTGTACTTCAGTTACTTTTCTTAACCCAAAATTTAAAAAACGCAATCCAAACATTGGAGGGGACAACAAAACTATTCCTGTTTCCTCTGCTCCCGACCCGAGGGGAAAAAGTGACCTCGGCGCCTCGGCGGGCGATGATTCGACCCGACCCCTTGTCCACTTGCAGCCGGCGAGTTGGGGACAGGGGCTCGGTATGGTAACTCAATACCATGCGCTGACAATCGTCAACAAGAAAATTTATAGCCCAGCCACGATAGGACACCGTTTTATGGCCATTAATTGTTCGTATTTTCTCGTTTTCCACTCTACCTCCCAAGTTGACCGATGGGAAGAAACATTTTTTTCTGGGGGGTGACAAGTTTTTCCAGAAGATGGAGCAGGCGAGTGTCTTTCTTTGGGGGTCCACCTCTCAAGGTCAAATTGCTGGAGATCGAAAAGCCGATAGGACACCATTTTATGGCCATTAATTGTTCGTAGTTTCTTGTTTTTCCACGAACCAAAGGGAGGGGGGCATTTTTACCGGCAGATCAAATTTTACGAGAAGATGCTCTCCAGTCTCTTTTTGTTGTGCTCTCGGAAAGACTGTTGGTTTTGGCGCTGGGCGTTTTCGCTCGGGGATGATTCGGCATGAGAAATAAAATGAAGTTAAATAAAACTCTTTCAAAATCATTCTAAAAAACTAGAAAATATTTATTTGTCTCGTGCCGAATCGTCCCATTCCCCTTATGCTACCCGGATTAACTTAGTTTGCTAAAAGCATAATGTCCCAAAAAGAGGTATGGTTTTTTCATAATTATTTTTTTAAAAAGTAGTGAGTGGATTTATGATTTCTTTATATTTTTATCTAGATAATTGCAATGGATTTTTATGTTTTGTCATTTCTATGACATGTAGCTTTAAAATACCCCATTTTCCCTAATAGGGTTAAAATCTGTTTTTTTTAAACTTTATGTAGTACTAGCTGTTATACCCGGCCTTGCACGGGTGGGGTGAATAAATTAATTTTTTAAAATATTTCTTAAAATACATTTATAATTTTGTAAATTAGCAATATTACAAATCATCCCGGTATCCCAGGCGCCTCTTTCCTATCCCAGTGTGTTCCCGGTAATCTTATCCCGGTGGTCACGGTAATTTTTCTAATCCCGGCGTTCCCGGTAATTTTCCTATCTCAGTGTTTACGGTAATTTTTATATTCCGGTATTCTGGGTGTCTTTATGGTAAATTTCCTATCCCGATGTTCTCGCTAATTTTCCAATCCCGGTGTTCTTGTCACTTTTTACAATCCCGATGTTCCTGATAATGTTTAATATCTTGGTGCCTTTATAAAATAACCAATTTGTAACCATAGCAAAAAGTCTGGTAAATTAGTAAGTCTAGTGAACAAATTAACAAATTTAAAACCAGTGTTTAAAACTAAACTAAAAGATCTAGTAAATGAAAAAGTCTAGTGATCTGTCTCATTTGAAACAATGTTTTATTTTTAACTCGTTGTATGACTGGTAAAACAGGTTTTCAAACACGGAAAAATAAGTGAAAAAAAGCAGGAAAAACGGGAAAAAAAGAATGAAGGACTGATTTTCTCTTTATAAATTATAACCCATGTCCTATTCTGATGTATCAGCTACATTATGGTAGAATTTCATTAAAATAAATTCAGTAGTTTTTGCGTGAAAGAGTAACAAACATCCAGACAAACATTCACAATTATAATAGTAGTAGGATATAGTAGGGTGTATCGAAAAAAACTTTTTTTTGATTTTGATGATGCCTTAGTGCGGAAAAGTTGTCTAAGGTGGCAGAGAGTACCTGTGAATTTTTTCAGAATTTTCGGATAATATCTTGAGGTGCCGCCAAGGCCCTGAAGGTCCCCATGTTAATCCAATGGAGCGCGCAAGCCAAGAAGGCCGAAAATTGGTTTTTCGCCCCTCATTTCCACCCTAATGACACGAAGAATGTCTTCACTCGAGTTATGGACCCTATATGATCTAGGCTATCCGAAAAATCTTGAATAATAGCCTAAATCTCTATATTACGTTTTTTTGTATGCTCCAATTTAGTCGAAAATCGCGTATTTCCTCGTTCAAATCAGATCCCACAATCAACATAATATAGAGATTTAGGCTATTATTCAAGTTTTGTCGGATAGCCTAGATGATATAGGGTCCATAACTCGAGTGAAGACATTCGTCGTGTGAATAGAGTAGAAATGAGGGTCGAAAAACCAATTTTCGGCCTTCTTGGCTTGCGCGCTCCATTGGATTAACATGGGGACCTTCAGGGCCTTGGCGGCACCTCAAGATATTATCCGAAAATTCTGAAAAAATTCACAGGTACTCTCTGCCACCTTAGACAACTTTTCCGCACTAAGGCATCATCAAAATCAAAAAAAAGTTTTTTTCGATACACCCTAGTATATAGTCTTACAAGATTCTATAAAAAAATTAGTTTATTATGACATTCTTTCTTCCTCACTTTCTTGAAGAAAAACGGCAAGTAATGAAATAATATTTTTTATTTTTTAAAATGATCTAAAAAATTGTCTGCTAAATTCAAATATTCCATTGAAATTGGAGAAAAAATCAAAATATAAATTAAAAGATTAAGGGGTTTCTGACCCCTGGGCAACTCATATGTCTTCCTGTTTTTTTTCGTGTATGTGTTTGTTCCAACTGTCAAAATTAAAAAATTTCATAATCGAAGGAATTAAAATATGATGGGATATTTGATATTTGCTCAAAACTACAAAATAATTGCAAAAGAAGTAATTCCCATGTTTTCCCTTAGAAAATATCTAAATAAATAGTGATACTATAATTTGTAAAAATGGGACAAATAAAAAAATTAATTTTTTTCAATTTTTTTTGCCTAAAAATCGACCTTTTTTAAAACTCCTGTTAAAAACTTTTGAGGCATTTGTCGAGGTTATTTTTCCATGAATATTGTAATTATGTAGCTCTAGTCTGTAACATAAAGAAACACAAATGGTGATAAAGTTTTATTAGTTAATTAATTTATTATAATGAACTTATTTATGAAAATGAGTGAAAATATTTTGACAATATTTGGTAACAAATCATCTAAAAATAATTAAATTTTACAGACAAAAATATATTTTTAAAAATTTAAATTTTAAGCAAATTGAATTTTTAGGAAGAAAATTTTTATGTGTATAGAATAGAGGAATAGACTATACTTTAGTGCTCTTTACGATTGTGAGGCCAATTTTGCAATAAAATATAGAATATGTTTGGAAATATTAAAGCATTTAAAACAAAAGTATTAATAATATAAATGCTTCAATTTGTAAATGAAATTAAATTTCAAAAGAAAGAAGGGGAAAGAAAATGAAATAATTTTTTTACTAGCTTATGAAAATAATTTTTTTGGAAACCATTATCTCATCTTATTAAAGTAGTAAAAGTAACCTTAAATTTAGAGTTAAATGTAACTTCTTAAAAAATTAATTACTTTAACAATTTATGCTTAAATTTTCTTATATTTTTACATAATGGTTTAAATTATTAATTAAATTATTATGTAGTCAAAAATTGAAAAATGTGGAGCATCGGTTGCTTCCACCTTTTCCAGTCAAGAAGACATCATTAAAATTTTATGCTTTATTAAAATTATATTTCAATTTTTTTTAAATTCGAAAATAAATTTTATTAATTAAATTAAAATTTATTTAAAAAATGAATTTCATTAGTTTAAATTTTAAATTTAAATTGAAAATTTGCGGGTAAAGTAACTGAAGGAAGTCTTAAATACTTTTCATATACTCTATTTGTACTCTATTTAGTTACTTTTTTGGGGTATTTGTACTTAATACTTAGTTACTTTTTTTGAAATACTTGTATTTGTACTCAAATACTATTTCAAAGTAACTTTAACAACCTTGGTCACAAGAGCCCAACAACATATATATAGCTATTTTTACCGAATTTATTGAGAATATTCTCATGAAGGGGAAAATATAAATGAATCTGAATTTAAAATTACACAAAAAAATCTAGCCAAATTATTCTTTAAGAAATAATTTTTATTTTCAAGCAAAAAGTAAAGTGAACTTTTTGAACCCACTTTGAGAATCAATATTCTCGTGATAAATTAATTTTATATATTTCCTGTAAAATAAATATTAAAAAATTGGAAATATTTTTCTCAACAGATAATTCTAATGTGATGTCCCTTTCTTTTAAAAATATTCTCCTGATTTTACGAAGTTATATCAAAAATAGCTAAATATCAGGTTTAAAAAGGTCCTTTAGTTTGACAACTATTGCTATTGGTATTACAATTGCTTTCTCAACAACTATATGGAAAGAATTAAGACTCCTCTTTTTGATAAGAGTATTTTCTCCTATTAAAACTTGCTTCTAATATTCTTTAAAAAATATTTTTTACTCAATGAAATTTACTTATTTATTAAAAGTAATGAAATTACAGTTCAGAGAATATTCTCTAAACTATAGATGACTTTTAAAGGGTAAGTTTCATCTAAGTTATAATTATTTTTAGGTTTTTAACACTAATACTACATGGCCATTTCATATTATTAAACACATTGACATTTATTTCCATTTATCTGTCAAAAAACAGAATATTCTCGATTATTCTCAAAATTCTCGCCCCTGGAGAATATTCTCAGAATATTCTCGTTCTCCGAGAATATTCTCCGGAGAATATTCTCGCTTTACATCACTAATGTGAATAATTGAGTTTGTACCATTTAGGGGTTCTAGGGATCCTCCCCAGAAAATTTTTGGAAATTTAACTCTAAAAAACAAAGCATTGACTAGTTTTTGCCCATTTAGCCCAAATTTTGGACATTTTTTTTAGACGAGATTTGCATTTTGATTAACTTAATATTTATAAAAAAAATGGTAATTATAGAATTCCAAATGTAAAGGGGGGTCCTACCTCAGAAAAATTTTGGAAATTTGACCCTAAAAAACAGGGTTTTAACTTATTTTAGAAACCAAGTTTGATTTTTTTTGGGGGGACAGGTCCCCAGCCTTCTGCTATCCCCCTTGATAGCATATCTGAAACAGGTTATAATCTAATAAGAATTAAAAATGTACACTGCATTATTATCTAATCTTGTTTCAAAGTGATTTTTTTGTAAAAATTTAGAACTTGGGAAATCCTTAAGAAAAATTTATTGAAAATGCTCACTAAAATTGATAAAAAAAACTATGTCAGAGGTATCACTAGACTTATTAAACTCCTCTGACCACGCTTAAATTTTTTCTGCATAGCAATTACAATGTGAAAAGAAGCCAGCTTCAACTAGGCGCAGTTAAAACGGCACTTTCGCGAAAAATCGCTATTTTTCGACTTTTCCGCGGCGCGTGATCCTAAACACCGGACTTCTGACTTCAAACCATTGTTAAGTTGTTTTTTCTACATCACACCATCAATACAAGAAGAAGCCAACTTCAACTTGGCGCCCGCCCAAAAATCGCGGGAGGAACGGAATACTTCGCGAGCAAAACGAAACTTGAAAAATCGTGATTTTTGCGACTTTTTCCGCTATAAATCGTCACTTTTTCTCGGTTAAAATAAGGAAAGTAACAAAAGTTAGGGATTATCTGAAATATCCAAATTAGTTCGCGGGCCGCATTTGGCCCGCGGGCCGCAGGTTGTGCATCACTACCTTGTAGTAATAATCTTCAAATAGCCAGGCGTAAGACGAAGACATTTATTTACACGACGGACAATATTTACAAATTTACAAAGATAAACTAATGAACAAGCCCCGCGCACCAACCGGCGCGGCGGCGGGGAAATCTCGACTCCGAATCTAATCACTTCACTTCTGTTTGAAGAATATACATCTACACGTACATTAAAACAGACACGCAGTGCCCTCAGGCGAGAGGTGGAAACTAATAATTACATGAAATACCTGTTACAACCTCACATAATTTATGGATGTCGCCTAACTTTTAAAGTGTTTTTTTACTTACTACCTGTTAATTAACCTAAATAAACCAATGTCCCATTTTGAGTCAAAAAATAAATGGTCACATTATGTATAACCTTTTAGTCCTAGCCACCATGTTCCATCGGCATAGCTGCCAACCCGTTCTGATTTTTACGGTTTCTTTATATATTTTCAACCTGGTTTTCTACTTTTTAAATTCAGAACAATTTAATAGTAGGTAGTTGTATTCTATTATCTACGATTGTATTATTAAAATTTTACTGTAATTTGTATTATATTCGTTACAAGAATTGAAAATCGGAACGGTTGGCAGCTACGGTAGAAAGATTACTTAAGCTGGAGATAGCAACTAAAAGAAGTTCTGGTGTAGTTAACCCAGGGAAAGGGAAACCCTTATTTTATATTTATTTTCAATTTTTTTAAAAGCTTTTAGTCCTTTACTTACCCTGTACTATTTATTTAATAAATTAATTAACTATTTCTACGATTGGAAATTAGAGATAACTTAAGTACCACAGGTGAATTAACAGAAGATGCTATTTAAGTTTACCTTTCCAAAATTTTCAAAGTAGTTACGAATATCTGCTTCGGTCATGTCTGATTCAATTCCTCCGACAAAGATCTTTTTGATACCTGGCCTAACTTTGGCCCTCTTTGCTTCAATTTGTTTTCCTTTAATATTATGAGGTACATTATGCAATACCTGAAAAAAAATTAAGCTTAATAACATTCTATTCATAACACTTAGCAGTAATATTTCAAGTAAGTTTTACAAATAATACTTACAGAGTCAACAGAGTCCCTGTTCGCAAAGGCGACAAAAGCAAAACCCCGAGACCTTCCACTGGTAGGATCTGTTTTAATATTGACCTCTGTCACCTCACCAAATTTGGTAAAGTAGTCCTTGAGATCCTCTGAAAAATAAATTTTTAATGCAAGAATCTTTTATTGAAGAAAAATGTGATGTTCAATAGTTTTTTCATAATTGTTTATTGTCATTTTGTCAATTGTTTATTGAAAGGGGTTCAAGACCTTTACTTGCTGATTAGTAATTATATAGATAACATAATACAGGGTACTATACTAGACAGCTACTTAATTGAACCTACTACGTCACTAACAAAGTAGTACAGTAACTGACCCTTTATCCGGGAACCCAAAATCCGGAAGGACCCGAAATCCAGCTCGCGTTTAGAATTTGTTTTTTTTATATTTTAAAGAATTTTTAGTGAGTAAATGCTGTACCGACGCGCAATGGTTGCGCAGCCCCTTTTGTGACATCGTCTCGGTGCGGATGGGACGATTCGGCCCGGCCAAATTGTATGAGGCCTGGGAAATTTACAAATCTGCTGGAAAATTACGAAAATCATTTAAAACAATTTTAAATACAAAACTTACTTTGGTTGGTATCTCTACTAATGCCGCCAATGAAAAGTTTCCTAAAAGATAATGAATAACTTTACTAAGATGTCCAGAATATACAGTTTTAATTAAAAATAAAGGGTACTTACATATTATCCCGTCGACCATTCCGTAACTGTCAAATTCAGCAGCACAATCATAGAAAAGTCAATGAGTTATTTACCGTTTTTGGATTCAGCAGTACGGTCGACGGGATAATAAGTAAGAACCAATACTTTTAACACAAACTGACTCAAATTCAATCTAAAGCTTTAAAATATATGCCTTTGAATATTAAAGGCAAAAGTTCAATATTGGACTTGTTTTTACGTAAGAAAATATGGGTTCTTTCTTACATACTATACCATCGACTGTGCCACTTATTCAAAAATGTTATCAAATTCCATTGACTTTTATATTGTTGTACTGCTGAATTAGATGACTGAACAGTTGACGGGATAATATGGAAGTACCGAAAAAGTTAGGGGAAGGAAAGTACATCTGTAAGTGTTTTGCCATTCTTAAACTTATTATTGACAAGTAAATATGCCAATTAACACAAACCACTTGCTAGCATGCCAGGGATTACTCTAGCACCTTATTTCCAGGTAATTCTCATATATTTACATCACCTATTGCAAAGTTTTTATTTTTTTTGTTTTCCTAAGTATTGTATTCCTGTTAACATTTTGTAATTGTGTTACCATTATTTCAATTTTTGATTTGGCAATGAACTATTGCAAACATTTGGGACCTTTTAGCAACAACCCTTAGTTATGGAATATTCCCCCTCATTATCAACCAAAACATTTGTTTATGATTAATATTGATAGTTGTATGATTCCCTAGTTTTTGGCTTGGTTTCATTTCAAATATGTTTTGCTTGATAAACAATTAAATATTGACACACCCACTAGATATATACGTTTGTGTGTTAATAGTTTCAAGTTAGGTGCTGTTTTCTTGATGGCAACTTAAAGTGAGCAGTTCAAATAGGATGATGCCCCTACCAAATACTCAACTACAGGTAACTGAACTGAATAAGTTTGGGGGAAACACACTAGAACCCATCAATGTGTTTGCTTATAAATTAAATTTAGGCCAAATACTTTTAGGCATAAGAACAGTCAAGCTTTACCAAAGGATAACTTAACCAATTAACCAAAAGTGGTGTACTGCCGATGAAACTATAATAAAAAATTTATAATAGAAGTAAGATCCTTGTGTATTATCCCGTTGACAATGCCCGAGAAGGTTCATCTTAAGATCTAGGCCTGAACCAAAAAATGGCAATAAAATAATGGATTCTGGTAACCCAGTTCCAATCAGGGAGAAGAGAGTAATCAGGAGGCGAAATATACCATTGAGCGAATGAAGTACTGAAAACATTATCAAAGCCCATTGACTGTTCTAAACCTGTGCTGCTGAATTATAGGCTGTAGAATAATCAATAGGATAACACATATCATAATTGCACCGCAACCAATGGTCTATTTAACGTCAGGGGTAGATCAAGGTTTATAATCTTTATTTTTTGTGAAAAATTGAAGCAGTGATAGTTAGCAGATGAGTGCGTAAGAGTAAAATTGACTCGCAAACCAAGAAAATCATGAAAAATCTGAATATTTCGTGAATGCTTTCTTGCAAATTATCACTATTAAGCTAATTTGAATTTCATGAGTTTATTTTTGTGAAGGGTCAGATTTAAAGAGGGGAATTTTTGGTAAGGGGCAGCAAAAGGGCCCCAATTTTTGTCTGGATCAACCCCTGAACGTATACTACCTGTGACACTCAACATGCAGCCCACAACTCTAGAGGCTCAGTTGGTCTTATAATACCAACCAAGTAAATTTTTCATTTAATAAAGTTCTCTACCTAACATTCTTTACAAAATCAACTTTTGTCATGGATATGGACCAGTTGAATGGGGCCTACGTAGAAAATGAGTTAAGTACTGCTGAGCAAAGCCATATACTAATAAACCACAGCCACTGTATGCACATTCACATTTTAAAACTAGAAAAATTTTAGAGAAAAGTAACTGCAAGTTATTTATCATATTGAAATCTCAAATTCTTAAGTGTTGATAAGCAACACACAACTGATTAGATTCATCTCTATTTACTTTAAATGATAGGTAAATACAATCAATGTGAACACAACAGATGTAAGTCAACAAACAATAGACACTGTTCCTCTATGAATAGACTGCAATGGAGTAAAGTGAAGGGAAAGGAAAAAGCATAGGGCCTAAACTTCCATGCTCAGAACATTTTAGACGAAAAATAAAATCGTAGAATAGGCAACTAACGCGCAATGAGGATGCCAAGAATTTTTAACGACAATAAGCGATTTTTGACCGTCTTAACAAAGCTTATCACATCAATTTCTTGACTCGGACATGGCAAGTCCAATTGGCGGGAATGCACTAAATGATCAGATAATATAGATCTCCATAGCAACAAATAATGATTCACCTTCAATTACTAAACATTAATGCCCAAGAGTTCAAAATAATACACAAGATACAGCACACAGGGACATGGATTATTTTAGATATCAAATGAAGGTTTCTGCATTCCTCTACACGCCGCCATTTGCGTTGTGTGGACCGGCAGACGCCAGTCAGTGCCAGTATAGGGAGTTTCATACGTAAACACTTAAGACACTTATTGATCATTTCAAAAGTAGTGAATTTTTCAAATTTGAGGTCGAAACTTCACAATCTTCAGTGTTAAAAGAACTTACTTATCTTCTTCGGAAGATTTACTAGATGAAGTGGAGTCGCCGCCCGCGCCGCCTTGGTCATCCACGTCGCCATTAGCCTGTCCTTGTTGCTGTCCCTCATTAAAATCAGTCCCATAGTCACCATAATTTTGATCTTCCGACGTGAAATTGTCTTCGTACTGCTGTTGTTCTTCCATGATTGACACAAATTTCAGGACTTATTAATGTGTGACAGTGTTACTTCAGCTTCATACAAAAAAGATGAAAGAGTAATGAAGAGTTGTTGCCATTGGAAATAAACTTTACGATGCAGTTACAGTGACTGTTTTGTCAGTTAATCTATATTATCAGCCACTCAAGGACCCCTCGATTCAAAAAAAGTTTATGTAGTCCCCTGGTCCCCTCTACCCTACCGTGTTTAGTTTTGAATCTTAAGGGAAAATAAAAGCATGCACAGATGAGTGTTGGCTTGACGAGTTCTAAAGCAAAGAAAAAAAAAATCCAAACGATATTTTCAAATTCTGGATGGATTGGAGCGCACCACGAAGAACTATAAATGATTGACAGATAGATAGGCAGTACAGTTTGGTGACCAAACCTGTGATGATTGGCTGTGACTTGTTCATTCAACCTTTGAATCAATCTGCTCTTTTCGAAGGAGAAGGAAAAAAAGCTTTTCTCGCCCAATCAGGCTTTTTTTCTCCGCCTCTCGTGACGTAGATGCGATCTCAGCACCAAAAGATCCCCAACCCATCCATCTTTTCGTTTTCCATTAGCTCCTATGGCCATGGACTCTCTGTGGACTAAAGATTCTCTCAAAATCTGCGAATCTTTTCGTTCATCCGTGAATCAAGTTTGTTATTTATTTTAAGCATTTAAATGGCTAATTATAACCATAATTTACATGACATTAAATCAGTGTAATCCAACTCACGGCCACAGAGAAAAATCCTAACAGAGAGTCCAAAACGATACATTCAAAAGTTGGATGGATATGAGGGCGCCACGGCGCCACGAGGATTGACAGAGAGATCGGCGATTGATTGACGATTGACTAAATGATTAATTGACGGCGATTGACTAAATGATTGACAGAGAGATCGGCAGTACATTTTGGTGCCCAAACCTGTGATTGGCTGTCATTCAATCTTCTATTTTCGAAGGAGAAGGAAAAAGTTTTTCTCAACCAATCAGGCTTTTTCCTCCGCCTCTCGTGACGTAGATCAAGACCATCTATATACATGGCCACCCAACTCCGGACGATGACGTCAAACGTGAGTGAAAATTGCCATGTTAAGTCTATGGAGTGACGTCAAAGATGAGTGAAAGTTATGACGTTGCACGGCCGAGTTGGGAGGCCTTTATATAGAGGGTCTTGCGTAGATGCGATTGCAGCGACAAAATAGCTCCATATCCATCCAACTTTTCAATTTCCATTAGGGCACTGTATATTTGGACGGCCTTTTTTCAACTAAACTCTACTCTAATTTCCACGGCCCGGCGTTCCATTGGTTCCATCACTAAGCGCCGAGACTGCTACGTAATCACGAGACCTACAGCGCATGCGCCACGGGCCGTTTGGGCCGTCCAAATATACACTTCGTTCCATTAGCACCTATGGCTACGGACTCTCTGTTCTGGAGTGGAGCGCGGAAAGGATTTCCATCTTCTTTTTGTTTTCCCCATCAATTAGCACTGTTTTATGCACCGCATGAAAAACGACCATTCTAAATTTTGCACATAATATTTTGAAAAACAGGCATGGGCGGATTAAAAGGGGGTCATAGGGGGATGTGCTTGTAACGATCCTGCGAGAAGAAGAGGAGAAAAGCGTCGACGACACACTGCTTGCGTCATGCCTTCCCGTGTGTATAAAGCCTGCTCGTTTTGGTCGTTCTTAGCAGATCCCTTTTCCCCTCTGCCTTGTGGTCACGTTGGATGTTTAGCTGATTTTTAAAATGCTTGTTTTAGGTTTTAATAAATAACTTTTCTTTTATTGGTGTGGGATTTTATTGTGCTGGCTTGTTTTTGATTGGTTACGTCACATGTGGATTTCTGGCGAGCCAGCCAGGATCGGTGCTTTTGGGATCTCTGCTTTTCTTGTCTCTAACATGGTTTTTCTTGGTTTCTAGGATGTTTGAATTAGTGATCTGTGGGTTATTGTTTGCGATTTTAATTATTTTAATCTTCTTTCTGGTAACCGTTTGGGATGATCAGGCTAGACGCCCCCATCGTCTCATTGATCCCGGTCACCCTGTGCGACAGAAATCAAATTTAAGTTTTGAGGGTTCTCCCGGAGATTCCGTGGATGAGTTTGTCCGACGAGTCGACGTTGAGGCTGCTTTGTCAGGCCTGACCGACAGGGCCACGGTGCAGCTGGCGGTCGAGAGCCTTTCCGGGAACGCGGCGCGGTGGTTTAAATTCATGGCCTTTAGACCGGAGGAGCTTTCGTGGTCCAACTTTAGGGCATGGCTGCGGGAACAGTACCTTGGCTCTGGTTCCCCTTTGTGTGGAGCCCAGCGTCTCCTCCAGATCGAATTCAAAATTGGGGAGGATTTCGAGGATTTCGCCTGGAGGTTCCGGGATTTATACCTCGACTGGAGGCCGGATTCCTCGGAGGCTGAAGTGGCTCAGGCATTGGTAGAGCGGCTACCAGATGCCCAACGCCTTCCCCTGAGTCTGGTAAATTTTCGATCAGTAAGGGAGGTAATGATTCAGGTACGGCGCTTCTCTCCCCCTGCTCCCGTGAGCAGCAGTAGGCCTCGGAGTGGTCCAGTGGATGCACCACTTCTGAATGCTCCAGAGGTACAGCAACCGGTGGCCGAGCGTGGGTTTAGTAGGGCTGGAGTGCGTTGCTACCAGTGTGGTGGCCTGGGTCACATTGCCCGGCTCTGTGGGCAGGGAAACGCCTACCGGGGGCCAGGTTAGGGGATATGGTTCTCGGGAGTAGTGGTTCCCCGCTTTCGGCCTTTCTTGAGTTTTTGATTCCCACCGTGGAATTTGGGGGACTGTCCCTTAGGGCACGGATAGACACTGGTGCTGACAGATCTTTAATCAGTCAGTCCTATGCACGTCGTTTGGCTCCTACAGGAAGAGTAAGTTTTAGGGAGGAAAACCTCAGCCTCTGCAATGTTTCTGGGGAGGCCACCCCCACTCACGGTATTCTTAACGGGGTCTTGGAGTGGAAGGGCATCAAGAGGGAGCATGAATTTTTAATTGTGAGTGGCCTACCTGTGCCGATGCTACTTGGCATTGATGCCCTGGTGGTATGGGAGGTGAAGATAGACTTTAGCAGAAGGGAGATTTCTGCCTGTACCCCAGTAAGACAAGGGAATATTGAGGAAGGAAAGATGATAGA
Organism: Tetragnatha versicolor; assembly: GCA_024610705.1. Classification (NCBI taxonomy): domain Eukaryota; kingdom Metazoa; phylum Arthropoda; class Arachnida; order Araneae; family Tetragnathidae; genus Tetragnatha; species Tetragnatha versicolor. The sequence continues at coordinate 33,834,624 of JANDEH010000001.1, read as the reverse complement.
GCTGGCTGAAAAAGCGGGGGATCAGGGGGTGCGCCTATTGGAAGTTTTTAGGGAATACCCCGAGCTTTTCTGTTCTCGCCCCGGTATGGTTTCCGAGACTGAACATCGGATAGAGACTGGGGATGCGGCTCCTATTTACAGGCACCCCTACCCTCTGTCCCGAGATAAGGCCGAAGAGGTGGGGAGACAGGTGCGGGAGATGTTGGATTCCGGAATTATTGAGCCCTCGGACTCGCCCTGGGCCGCCCCCGTGGTACTTGTTCCTAAGAAGGACGGAAGTTCCCGTTTTTGTGTAGACTATAGGCTCCTGAATAATGTCACCCGGGAGGATAGGTACCCCTTGCCGTTGATCCCTGTGGTTCTCAGGAATGTTGGCAGTGCCGTGGTTTGGTCCTCTTTAGATCTCCAGTCCGGCTATTGGCAGGTAAAGATAGCTCCTGAGCATAGACCAAAGACTGCCTTTATCACCCCAGAAGGCTTGTATCAGTTCCGCGTCATGCCCTTCGGTCTACGGAATGCTCCGAGCACCTTTCAAAGGATGATCAATCGCATCCTTCGTCCTGTCTTGGGGAGAACCTGCGAATGCTACTTGGACGACATCGTGATCTACTCCCCCAGCCTTGAAAGGCATCACGAGGATGTCCGTGAAGTTTTTGCTTTGTTGCATCGGGCAGGGTTGACTTTAAAGCCGGAGAAATGCCACTTTTTCCAACGGGAGCTCAATTTTCTGGGGTATCATATCTCGGGAGAAGGGATGCGTCCGCAGGCCAGTAAGACCCAGGCTGTGCTTGACTTTCCCACCCCTCAAAGGGCTCAGCACATCCGCCAATTTTTGGGCCTGTGTTCGTGGCACAAAGCTTTTATTCCTCACTTTTCGGACGTCGCGGGACCACTGTATGCCTTGACTAAGAAGAAGCGGCGATGGCTCTGGGGACCGAATGAGCAGCGGGCCTTTGCTCAGCTAAAGGAGCTGATGACACAGGCACCAGTCCTTGGGTTGCCCGATGAGACCGCTTCCTTGGAGCTCTACACGGATGCGTCGGACACTGGTTTGGGAGCCGAGCTTGGTCAGAGGAAGTCAGACGGGTCATATGAGGTTTTGGCTTATGCCAGCCGGGCACTCAGGCCCCCGGAGAAGAACTACGCAGTGACGGAAAAGGAGTGCCTCGCTCTTGTCTGGGCTTGCGACAGACTTCGAATCTACCTCTCCCGCCCCTTCCGGGTGTACACTGATCATGCTGCTTTGGCTTGGCTACAAACCAAGAGGGAATTAAAGGGTCGTCTGGCTCGGTGGGCCATCCAGCTGCAGGAGTATAACTTCCAGATAACTCCTAGGAAGGGAACCCAAATGGTTACAGCAGATGCCTTGTCACGGAATCCAGTTGGACCTCCGGAGGAGACCACGAGCCCAGACGCTATGGTGTTAGTCGCCCAGTGCGTCAGCCTGGAGGATATCGTTAAACATCAGAAGCTGGACCCTTGGTATCAAGAGATGGTTGTCTACCTTGAGACTGGTACGCCTCCCTTTGATCCAGCTGTAGCTGCCATGATCATCGGACGGTCTGCAAGGTACAGACTACGGGAAGAGTTGCTTGAGTTCCAGAGTGGGAGGACAGAGGCATGGAGAACTGCCATTCCGAGAAGTCTTATTCAGGCGGTGATCACTGAGTTTCATGATCCTCCGTCTGCGGGGCACTTGGGTTTTAAGAACACCTACAAAAAGTGCCGTCAAAGAACCTACTGGCCTGGCCAAAAAGGGGATATTAAGAAGTTTGTTGCCTCTTGCCAAGTATGTCAGAGGCTCAAGTTCAGTCAGCGGAAAAAACAGGGTTTACTTAAGTCCACGGAGGTGACCGCGCCTGGTGAGATGATGGGAATTGATTTAATGGGGCCTTTGCCTGTTTCTAGTCGGGGAAACCAATTTTGTTTAGTTTTAGTTGACTATTATTCGAAATGGGTCGAACTCTTTCCTCTCCGCCGCGCTACTGCCACAGCAATCGCTAGATGTTTAGTACGTGATGTGTTTTCCAGGTTTGGTTGTCCGAAGGCCTTGCTGTCTGATAATGGGCCCCAGTTCATTGGAGAAGTATATGAGGAAGTGTGCTTGCTGTTTGGAATACGTCGTAAGTTCACTAGTCCTTACCACCCTCAAACCAATTTGACTGAGCGGGTGAATCGGACTCTGGGGCGGATGATTGCCAGCTACGTGGGTCAGCGCCATGGCACCTGGGATGCGCATCTGGAGGCCTTGGCCTTTGCATTGAGAACAACTGCCTCGGAGACTACTGGACAGACCCCTGCTCGCCTTTTCTTGGGGCGTGAGATAGCCCTTCCCTGGGATGCAATGTGCCAGACCGATGTGTGGGCTCGGGCGGATGAGTATGGCGTGCTGGCGGATGTGGTTAGCTCAAAGGTCAAGTTGGCACAGGCAAGACAGAGGAGAAACTACGATCGGAAACGTGTGGAAAAGGAGTTCGAGGTGGGGGATCTCGTGTGGCTGCGTCTCCGCCCAATATCCAACGCCGACCGCAACAGAATTTCAAAGTTCATGCCCCGGTGGAGAGGTCCTTGCCGCGTGGTCGTCAGGTTGTCCCCTCTGGTTTATGAGTTGCAGGATGTAGAGACAGGGGCCATGATCGGGTCTCACAACATAGTGGACTTGAAAGATTTTTTGGGACGGGACTCCACGACGGAGGATGAGCGGAGCCCGGTGAGATCTCCTGGCACACCACCTGAGGGGGACGATCTCGAGGTGTCTGTGGAACCGTCTCCGGTTGTGTCTCCTGAGCAGGGCCCTGTGGAGTCTCCTACCACACCATCTGAGGAGGGGGACGTTCTCGAGGGGCCAGCGGAGCAAAGCCCGGCCGTGTCTCCTGGCGCTCCATCTGACGATGAAGGGTGCCTCCCTGAGAACCCGGATGTCCTGCAGCCGAGTGAGGAGTCCTCGGAGGATGAGATCGAGCCTGAACAGAGCTCCTCTGTGGACCACTGTCCCAGTCCGGGACCTAGAAGATCCCAGCGAGTGAGGCCACGAGTGGACTATAGGAGGCTGGCTGGGTTGCGTCCTGCTTTGAGTTCGATGCGACCATTGATGAGACTGGCTTCCTTTGTCTCGTAAGCAGTTCTACGCAAAAAGGAAAAGGTGTTCCCTTTTTGTTTAACGCAGGGGGAGCATGTAACGATCCTGCGAGAAGAAGAGGAGAAAAGCGTCGACGACACACTGCTTGCGTCATGCCTTCCCGAGTGTATAAAGCCTGCTCGTTTTGGTCGTTCTTAGCAGATCCCTTTTCCCCTCTGCCTTGTGGTCACGTTGGATGTTTAGCTGATTTTTAAAATGCTTGTTTTAGGTTTTAATAAATAACTTTTCTTTTATTGGTGTGGGATTTTATTGTGCTGGCTTGTTTTTGATTGGTTACGTCACATGCTCTCCCAACTCTTTGAGAAAATTTCATTTTTATAATGGAAAAAAGAAAAGCCTTTAGGGACAGCTTGCCCCCATGCCCCCCCAAAGGTATCCTGTATGCTTCCCCAGGGTTCACCACCTAAATCCTCAGTGCCTAATCCACCCATGAAAAAAAGGTGGTTTTCAAGAAAAAATTCAACGCACACAATGTTTGATTAGTTTTGCCCGGTTTAAGAAATTACAGTAACCCTCCGAGCCGGCAAGGGCGCAAGTTCAGACTTGCGTATGCGCCAAGTTTTTAGCGGTAAAGATGACCAATATGGTAACCCTAACTTATGTTTAAAAAATTATTTGGCTTCTAAATGTGCCGCTAAACAGCCAAAATTCGCCAAGCATACGCAACTCTGAACTTGCGCCCCGGCAAGTTCGGTCGCATGCAATGCTATAGGAGGTTGTCACCAGTGGCGGATCCAGGGGGGATAACAGCCCTTTTGCCCCCCCCTTGGGCTCAGATACCTTTTTTAAAAACTACGGTAAGAAAAGGAAAAATCGAACATTCGAAATTCGGACACGGTATACTAAAACAAGTTAAAACCGTTTGTGTCAAATTTCCGAAAATTTTCTAGGGGACCTATTAAATATGTATACAGGGTGTCCCACGAGAAGTGGCCCAACCCCTTTAACTTTTGAACCCCTACAGATATAGTCATGAGAGTGGGGTCTAGGTATAGTAAAGTGACCATTCCCTATCCAATGAGAAAACTTCTAACGCCCTCTAGCGGAAAATTTAGGAGTTATAATTTTTATTTTAAAAACTATTTGAGGTATGTGAAAAAAGTCAATGACTAAGTTGTAGAGCAGCATCGAAACAAGGCGAAAATGAGAAATAATCATTTTTTATACTTAAGTAAATGACTAAAAGTATTCTTAGTTCATTAAATTGAAAAATTCTCATTTTCGCCTCGTGAGGAGCGTTTTAAGACGTAAAATCTACGTAAATTCAACCCAATTGAGCGTGCGTTTTAAGGGTTTTATTCAAGATATTTTTCTCATTAAGGTGTCTTTTCCTACTGAATCGATGCTGCTCTACAACTTAGTCACTGACTTTTTTCACATACCTCAAATAGTTTTAAAAATAAAAATTATAACTCCTAAATTTTCCTCGAGAGGGCGTTAGAAGTTGTCTCATTGGATAGGGCATGGTCACTTTACTATACCTAGACCCCACTCTCATGACTATATCTGTAGGGGTTCAAAAGTTAAAGGGGTTGGGCCACTTCTCGTGGGACACCCTGTATATGAATAATTTTGGGCCCCTCCTGAAATAAATTTCTATAGTATAAGCCACTGAAGGGTCCACGAGACTAGTTAATCATTGTTAACCCTGCCCATTGTTGTTTTTTAGTAAACATGATAATGACTAATTTTTTAGAGGATATATTTGGAGACACTTTCCAAATAAAGAGAGGGACATACGCCACTGGGGTGATGAAAAAAGAGAGGGAAGAAAATTGGTGAACTGTGGAGCAATCAGCCACATAAGGTCTGGGCCCACCCGGAAAATCGGGCTTTGGCTTTGGGTATCAAAACTAGTTATGCGAGTTATACAGGGTGTCCCATAAATAATGGGTCACACTTCTAGGGGGGATAGTAGACACCTAGACGTGTCAGAATCACAAAGGATTTAGGGGTCCCAGACAAAATCCCAGGGAGTTAAAAATGGAGCGACACCCCAAAAAAATTATTGAAAAATTCAATTTGTAGAAGAACTACTATTGGTAAAAATTTAATTATGGTCTCAAAAATTGTGGTTTAATATGATCTTTAAAATTATCTCAAAAGTCTTCACTATAAAATTTGTTTTATTATGAAAAAAGTTAAAAAACCACAAAAATATGTGAAAATTATGCCAAATTCTCATTTTGTATTTCGAAATCCTTTCTTTTGATATTATAATCTGGAAGATCACAGTCGTAAACCCTTAAGTCCAAAGTTTCACGTAAAAGCTATCAATAATAAACGCTTGAGATCCTGTTAAAGTTCGTTTTTTGAGTGCGCAATCTGGTTTCCTATAGCCGTTTCCAAAACGGCACTTTGCGGACGCAAAAAACGGACTTAAACCATGCTTTAACAGGATCTCAAGCATTTAATATTGATGGTTTTTTCGTGACACTTTGGACTTAAGGGTTTTTGACTATGATCTTTCAGATTATTAAATCAAAGGAAAGGATTTCGAAATACAAAATAAAGTTTTGGCTGAGTTTTCACATTTTTTGTGGTTTTTTAAATTTTTTCATAATAAAACAAATTTTAAAGTGATGACTTTTGAGATAATTTTAAAGATCATATTAAATCACAATTTTGAGACCATAATTAAGTTTTTACCAATAGTAGTTCTTTTACAAATTGAATTTTTCAATAATTTTTTTGGGGTGTCGCTCCATTTTTAACTCCCTGGGATTTGGTCTGGGACCCCCAAATCCTATGTGATTCTGACTCGTCTAGGTGTCTACTATCCCCCCTAGAAGTGTGACCCATTATTTATGGTACACCCTAGAAATATACTATATACATCAAAATGCGAATCTTTCCTATAAATGCATTAAAAAAGTACAAAAAGCTATGAAGGAAAACCTTTGAAGAATAATCTAGCCCAGGGGTTGGCAAGTAATTTTACTTGGATTAATTAATTTTAAAAATTTTCTTCGAGGTCCGGAGAAAAAAATAGGTTATTTGGTACTATTATAGTTTAAATAATACACTATATTTTATGTAGAGATGAGTTCACTACCAGCTTAATTAATTAAATTGTTAAATTTAATGATATTAGAAGTTGATTAATGTTATTAGAATGAATTTTTTGAAATTGGACCCATAAAAAGCGGGTCAAAACTAATTTTTTGTGGCATAAAACTAATTTATTATTTCCAACATGTTATGGAGGTCTAGGAAATAACTTCACGCGGTCCGGATGTGGACCGCGGTCCGCCAGTTGCCGACCTCTGAAGCCGTTGCAGAAATCTAATCTAGCTTTGTCCTGATAAAGACTTATATGTTTTGAAGGATATTTGATATTTTGGTTCCTTCAGAAATAAATTTATATTTCTGAATTATTTTATTTTCACTGGGACGTCCGTCATCCAAGTATTTTCAATAAGACTCAAATTTAAAAAAAATGCTGGGGAAGAACCTCCAACCTTATTAAAATGTGGTTGCCCCCCCTTAGGTTCAGGCTGGATCCGCCACTGGTTGTCACTCCAGTTGGTTTTAAAGCTCAGTGCTCGCGGCCCTCAAAGATATTTTCATGGCACTCGGCCACAAAATGTAATACTTAAAATCTATTGGTTTTAAGTATTTCAGAAATTTGTTAAAAATCCGTTTTTATGGATCAAATTAAAAAAAATTTCAGGGGAGAACATCTGAACTCCCTTTCCCTTTGAACTGCTCTTGACTTGACTGCTAATTCATAAGGGTTATTAAAAGTGCATCATACAAAGGAGTTATCAAACCAGTAGCAGCAATGAGTTATAATTAACATTAACATTTAAATCTACAAGTGTTATTTCAGAAATTTCACAACAGGGCTACAGTTGAGTCAATGTATTTAGAACTAAATTTTAATTATTGAAAATTCCTAAAAACCTCTAAGGAAAAAATCCAAGACCTTCTTTGTATACAAACTATAATTTTAAAATGACACTTTTACCTGTAAATCAAACTTTAAACACTTGCTGCTCTTTAATTTTTAAAACGTTGTAAACCACCAATTTGAGAAAAAAATTGTTATAAATTTTAATCTCCTAAATCAATGAAAATGAAATAGTTTGTAAATTGTGACACAAAATAAATCCCCTTGAAAACATAAAAGCATTATGTTAATGAGACCCAGTCAATATTTTTGCATTACATCTCAAATGTAAGAATGATATTTCTTAAGTAAAAGGCGTTTTAGTAAATTTTATAGTTGAAGTAAATGTTCCAGTGTTAATATATAAGCTTGATTTGCCTGTTTTAAAGTAGTAAAATGTGTAGCTAAAGGTTGGACCACACTGCATTAAATTAACTATACATTTTTTTTTGGTTTTTAAAGGTCAAATTTGCAAAGAAAATAAGCCGACTATAGCCTATAGTCTTTGCAAATTTGACCCTTAAAGGTAGTATTTTAACTCATATTTGGGCAGTTAGGATGAGATCGGACAACATCCAGAGTATCCATTGATGTTGCAAAATTTTCCAGGAAAAAATTAAAAATTTCAACTCACATGGATATCACAGACTTCTGACTGTATATTTCAAACAGAAAATACAATTAAAAAATAATCGCTCGGATATAACAAGAAATACCGATCTTGATCAATGTGTGTGACCCTTTCTTTGAGCATAAATTGAGACATTGTATTGAGCTGATAACGCAAGAGTTCATTTTAAAAAAATAGGAGTGTTTGGTATTATAATTTTGAAGTACTTATGGTCATGTTGAAAAAGGATAAGCGGTTTTTGCTCAAAGAATATATTTTGAAGTTAATAAAATAATTTTTTTTTGGTTTAAAAAAACTTCAATTCTCGGACAGGAAATATCTCCCAACATGTTCCCAGTCAGCACAGCTGCTTCGTCTATCTTACTACACTCTTTAGAAATAGGAGCTCATGCAAACATTTACCTATCCCAATGTTAGGTATAAAAGAAGGTGTTTTTTACCAATTAAAATTTTCAACAGATTTCTTAGCAATTTAAAAAAAATTAAACTGATACACATAGTATGTTCTTTAAGTAGTATTTGGTTAAGAGTGTGAAGTAAAACATAAATAACTAAAGAATGATTTTGCTGTTACTTATTGCAACCTAAAATTCATGGAGGTTATTTCATACAGCACAGAAACTTTTCTGATGGGCATTTGAAAACATTAAAAGAATCATCTTCTAGGTTCTAAATATAATAACTTGAACAAACTTAAAAGTATAAAATATTTCGCTCCTTAGTTAAAGACAACTTCCATGAAGTTTGGGAAAAAGAAAAAAATATTTCTTTATTAAAAAATGTATATAGTCCAGTAACTTTATACATCACCGCATGCGTCAAATCCGGTAGTTCTGATTTTTTGCAGACTTGTTTATGATGTTGGCCCAATGAATAATCCAAGTTTTAGACCTCGAGCGCCGAACGCAACTTCGTCAAAAATCGAAAAAACCGCGGAAAAATCGAGTTTTTTTCAAATTTTGGTAATTTTAACCCTAAAGAACTAGTTTTTGAAAAAACTTTTTTTACAAAGTTAAAGAAAACAAAATTTCCTACAAAATGCACTCATCAACTTTGATTTTCTGAAGAGTGGTTTTGAAGCTAGAGCACGCTGAAAAACATCGATTTTTTTTGCCTTTCCGCAAAAAAAAGGAAAACGCGCACTTCCACCATCTACAAAATGAAAACTATTCATGTTATCAATAAAAATTTCATACGACGTGAAAAAGCATTTAATTTTCTATAAATAACGTGCTTTACATTGTTATTTTTTTAGAAGGGGGGAGGGAGGGAAGCAAAGATCGATAATAAAACTCTAGCTCCTCGCAGGATCAATTCATCATACTTCATCATACAAGTCATCAATTCATTGATGACTAAGCATGCTTTAAAAAATAAATTTTTAATTTTATTTATGAAATATTGGGTGTTTAAGGCGGAATTTCGATCAGTATTTTAAATTCATATTTTAAATTATGAGGGTGTTTTAAGGAACGATTTTATATGTTTTTTGCATTGCTAAATCCGAATTTTAAGTTTATTTTCATTTTCAAAGTCATCTTCACATCAAAAATTGCAAAAAATCTCAAATTTTTGCTCTTTTGTTAGGTTTTTCATCGATTTTTGAAACAAATATTCCTTTTACGAAAAATATCACGAAAACAAATTAAAGAACGTAAAATTTTCTATCAGATACATTGGTTTATTTTTCATTTGCGATGAGCGGTGTACGTTTTATAGCGTTTTGAAAAAAGCAAATTTCCTGTTTTTGTGTGAAGTCAGGAAACAGCAATAATTTAGCGCGCTCTAGAATCAATACCTTTCATCATAAAATCAAAGTTAAATAGCAAGGTTGTTAAGTATTTAAATACTTAGTAACGGAAATACTTTTTAAATACTTCAAAAGTATTTAGTTACATTCGTTACTTTTTTAGTATCGAACTGGTATTTAACTACAAAAGTTTAAAAGTAACTTAAATCCTTAGTACTTAAGTACCTATGCTGTACTTCAGTTACTTTTCTTAACCCAAAATTTAAAAAACGCAATCCAAACATTGGAGGGGACAACAAAACTATTCCTGTTTCCTCTGCTCCCGACCCGAGGGGAAAAAGTGACCTCGGCGCCTCGGCGGGCGATGATTCGACCCGACCCCTTGTCCACTTGCAGCCGGCGAGTTGGGGACAGGGGCTCGGTATGGTAACTCAATACCATGCGCTGACAATCGTCAACAAGAAAATTTATAGCCCAGCCACGATAGGACACCGTTTTATGGCCATTAATTGTTCGTATTTTCTCGTTTTCCACTCTACCTCCCAAGTTGACCGATGGGAAGAAACATTTTTTTCTGGGGGGTGACAAGTTTTTCCAGAAGATGGAGCAGGCGAGTGTCTTTCTTTGGGGGTCCACCTCTCAAGGTCGAATTGCTGGAGATCGAAAAGCCGATAGGACACCATTTTATGGCCATTAATTGTTCGTAGTTTCTTGTTTTTCCACGAACCAAAGGGAGGGGGGCATTTTTACCGGCAGATCAAATTTTACGAGAAGATGCTCTCCAGTCTCTTTTTGTTGTGCTCTCGGAAAGACTGTTGGTTTTGGCGCTGGGCGTTTTCGCTCGGGGATGATTCGGCATGAGAAATAAAATGAAGTTAAATAAAACTCTTTCAAAATCATTCTAAAAAACTAGAAAATATTTATTTGTCTCGTGCCGAATCGTCCCATTCCCCTTATGCTACCCGGATTAACTTAGTTTGCTAAAAGCATAATGTCCCAAAAAGAGGTATGGTTTTTTCATAATTATTTTTTTAAAAAGTAGTGAGTGGATTTATGATTTCTTTATATTTTTATCTAGATAATTGCAATGGATTTTTATGTTTTGTCATTTCTATGACATGTAGCTTTAAAATACCCCATTTTCCCTAATAGGGTTAAAATCTGTTTTTTTTAAACTTTATGTAGTACTAGCTGTTATACCCGGCCTTGCACGGGTGGGGTGAATAAATTAATTTTTTAAAATATTTCTTAAAATACATTTATAATTTTGTAAATTAGCAATATTACAAATCATCCCGGTATCCCAGGCGCCTCTTTCCTATCCCAGTGTGTTCCCGGTAATCTTATCCCGGTGGTCACGGTAATTTTTCTAATCCCGGCGTTCCCGGTAATTTTCCTATCTCAGTGTTTACGGTAATTTTTATATTCCGGTATTCTGGGTGTCTTTATGGTAAATTTCCTATCCCGATGTTCTCGCTAATTTTCCAATCCCGGTGTTCTTGTCACTTTTTACAATCCCGATGTTCCTGATAATGTTTAATATCTTGGTGCCTTTATAAAATAACCAATTTGTAACCATAGCAAAAAGTCTGGTAAATTAGTAAGTCTAGTGAACAAATTAACAAATTTAAAACCAGTGTTTAAAACTAAACTAAAAGATCTAGTAAATGAAAAAGTCTAGTGATCTGTCTCATTTGAAACAATGTTTTATTTTTAACTCGTTGTATGACTGGTAAAACAGGTTTTCAAACACGGAAAAATAAGTGAAAAAAAGCAGGAAAAACGGGAAAAAAAGAATGAAGGACTGATTTTCTCTTTATAAATTATAACCCATGTCCTATTCTGATGTATCAGCTACATTATGGTAGAATTTCATTAAAATAAATTCAGTAGTTTTTGCGTGAAAGAGTAACAAACATCCAGACAAACATTCACAATTATAATAGTAGTAGGATATAGTAGGGTGTATCGAAAAAAACTTTTTTTTGATTTTGATGATGCCTTAGTGCGGAAAAGTTGTCTAAGGTGGCAGAGAGTACCTGTGAATTTTTTCAGAATTTTCGGATAATATCTTGAGGTGCCGCCAAGGCCCTGAAGGTCCCCATGTTAATCCAATGGAGCGCGCAAGCCAAGAAGGCCGAAAATTGGTTTTTCGCCCCTCATTTCCACCCTAATGACACGAAGAATGTCTTCACTCGAGTTATGGACCCTATATGATCTAGGCTATCCGAAAAATCTTGAATAATAGCCTAAATCTCTATATTACGTTTTTTTGTATGCTCCAATTTAGTCGAAAATCGCGTATTTCCTCGTTCAAATCAGATCCCACAATCAACATAATATAGAGATTTAGGCTATTATTCAAGTTTTGTCGGATAGCCTAGATGATATAGGGTCCATAACTCGAGTGAAGACATTCGTCGTGTGAATAGAGTAGAAATGAGGGTCGAAAAACCAATTTTCGGCCTTCTTGGCTTGCGCGCTCCATTGGATTAACATGGGGACCTTCAGGGCCTTGGCGGCACCTCAAGATATTATCCGAAAATTCTGAAAAAATTCACAGGTACTCTCTGCCACCTTAGACAACTTTTCCGCACTAAGGCATCATCAAAATCAAAAAAAAGTTTTTTTCGATACACCCTAGTATATAGTCTTACAAGATTCTATAAAAAAATTAGTTTATTATGACATTCTTTCTTCCTCACTTTCTTGAAGAAAAACGGCAAGTAATGAAATAATATTTTTTATTTTTTAAAATGATCTAAAAAATTGTCTGCTAAATTCAAATATTCCATTGAAATTGGAGAAAAAATCAAAATATAAATTAAAAGATTAAGGGGTTTCTGACCCCTGGGCAACTCATATGTCTTCCTGTTTTTTTTCGTGTATGTGTTTGTTCCAACTGTCAAAATTAAAAAATTTCATAATCGAAGGAATTAAAATATGATGGGATATTTGATATTTGCTCAAAACTACAAAATAATTGCAAAAGAAGTAATTCCCATGTTTTCCCTTAGAAAATATCTAAATAAATAGTGATACTATAATTTGTAAAAATGGGACAAATAAAAAAATTAATTTTTTTCAATTTTTTTTGCCTAAAAATCGACCTTTTTTAAAACTCCTGTTAAAAACTTTTGAGGCATTTGTCGAGGTTATTTTTCCATGAATATTGTAATTATGTAGCTCTAGTCTGTAACATAAAGAAACACAAATGGTGATAAAGTTTTATTAGTTAATTAATTTATTATAATGAACTTATTTATGAAAATGAGTGAAAATATTTTGACAATATTTGGTAACAAATCATCTAAAAATAATTAAATTTTACAGACAAAAATATATTTTTAAAAATTTAAATTTTAAGCAAATTGAATTTTTAGGAAGAAAATTTTTATGTGTATAGAATAGAGGAATAGACTATACTTTAGTGCTCTTTACGATTGTGAGGCCAATTTTGCAATAAAATATAGAATATGTTTGGAAATATTAAAGCATTTAAAACAAAAGTATTAATAATATAAATGCTTCAATTTGTAAATGAAATTAAATTTCAAAAGAAAGAAGGGGAAAGAAAATGAAATAATTTTTTTACTAGCTTATGAAAATAATTTTTTTGGAAACCATTATCTCATCTTATTAAAGTAGTAAAAGTAACCTTAAATTTAGAGTTAAATGTAACTTCTTAAAAAATTAATTACTTTAACAATTTATGCTTAAATTTTCTTATATTTTTACATAATGGTTTAAATTATTAATTAAATTATTATGTAGTCAAAAATTGAAAAATGTGGAGCATCGGTTGCTTCCACCTTTTCCAGTCAAGAAGACATCATTAAAATTTTATGCTTTATTAAAATTATATTTCAATTTTTTTTAAATTCGAAAATAAATTTTATTAATTAAATTAAAATTTATTTAAAAAATGAATTTCATTAGTTTAAATTTTAAATTTAAATTGAAAATTTGCGGGTAAAGTAACTGAAGGAAGTCTTAAATACTTTTCATATACTCTATTTGTACTCTATTTAGTTACTTTTTTGGGGTATTTGTACTTAATACTTAGTTACTTTTTTTGAAATACTTGTATTTGTACTCAAATACTATTTCAAAGTAACTTTAACAACCTTGTTAAATAGTGCTTGTTAAATAGTTGTAGGAAATTAAAAGTTCTTTCATGTGGTATAAACTATTTGCCGGTTACTTGTATTTATGTAGAGCTGTAGTGGGGTAAATCGAGCGTTCACCACTTTTTTGTAGAAAAACGAAAAAATTGTTGCAATTCAAAACGCTATAAAACGTATACACCGTTCATTGCAAGATAAAAATAAACCAGTGCATCTGATAGGAAATTTTACATGCTTTAATTTGATTGCATGGTATGTTTCATAAAATGAATGTTTGTTTCGAAAATCGATGAAAAACCTAACAAAAGAGCAAAAATTTATGATTTTTTGCAATTTTTGATGTGAAGATGACTTTGAAAATGAAAATAAACTTAAAATTCGGATTTAGCGATGCAAAAAACATATAAAATCGTTCCTTAAAACACTCTCATAATTTAATATATGAATTTAAAATATTGATCGAAATTCCGCCTAAAACACCCAATATTTCGTAAATAAAATTAAAAATTTATTTTTTTAAGCATGCTTAGTCATCAATGAATCTAAAAAAAGCCATTTTATTGGTAATATACCGGAAATAAAGCGCAGATTGCAGATTAACAGCCGCGTAAGTCCGTATGGTCTGCGAGGCGCGAGAGTTTTATTATCGGTCTTTGCTTCCCTCCCTCCCCCTTCTAAAAAAATAACAATGTAAAGCACGTTATGTATAGAAAATTAAATGCTCTTTCACGTGGTATAAAATTTTTGTTGATAACATGAATAGTTTTCATTTTGTAGAGGGTAGAAGTGCCCGTTTTCCTTTTTTTTGCGGAAAGGCAAAAATATCGATGTTTTTCAGCGCGCTCTAGCTACAAAATCACTCTTCAGAAAATCAAAGTTGATGAGTGCATTTTGTAGGAAATTTTGTTTTCTTTAACTTTGTAACAAGAAAGTTTTTTCAAAAACTAGTTCTTTAGGGTTAAAATTACCAAAATTTGAAAAAAAAATAGATTTTTTCGCGGTTTTTTCGATTTTTGACAAAGTTGCGTTCGGCGCTCGAGGTCTAAAACTTGGATTATTCATTGGGCCAACATCATTAACAAGTCTGCAAAAAATCAGAAGTACCGGATTTGACGCATATAACCCCATGCTTTCAGGCGACAAAGTTACTGGACTAATAATAGGAAGTTGATATTTTTTCAATTAGAGAGTTCAGGAAATGCAATTTATTGAAAATTTATTATTTTATTTTGAAGAAATTTGATAAATGTGTGAATAGTTTTCAGGTTAAAAATTATTTCTGAAATCCCTCACATTTAAGCTGAAGAAAATCTAGTTCTAGACGCAGATTTATTACCTGGAAATTAATATTTTTTCACAAAAAACTAACTAAGCAATTGCCTCATGGAAAAACTTTCAAAATTGATTTTCTTGTTAAAGTACTAATCGACAAGTTTGCCCTTTGTATACATCCTCATTTCTTCATATTTAATAAAATATAAGAATATTCCTTATAAAAGCTAATTTTCTATGCAATACTGTTTTAACAATTGAGATATTTGCAAAAACAGTTTGTTTATAAAATTTTTTAATTCTTTGTGGTGAAAAGACAAGCCACTTTAAATCCTTTAAAAACAGATTTATTTTCAGTTATCATTCCAGGTACACATAAGCTTGTATGCAGCAAAATGCACACTTTATAAATTAATCGCAAAATATAATTTTGAAAGATCTATGATAACACAAGAGTTTATTTAATTAAGCAAAGTTGTTTAAACCACACAAAGAATGAAATCTCAAAAAGAAATGAGCACTGAAATAATATTTTAAATTGCACTATGTAAATACACAATCAGCAATTTAAAGCCAAATGCTTTATAAAAGTAACTAAAATTCATAAATACTCAATTTGATAAAATCTAACATTCATAAACAAAATTTCAACTACCTTCTGAAAAGAGTTGTAAATATACAATAAATACATGATAAATTAGTAAGCTGTACAAATAATAACAGTCATAAAGATGGATCTGGTACTTCACGTGACATATCACTAAAATTGTAAGGTGTCTGAAGTACAATACTAAATCTCATTCTTTTATCATTTAGCAATGAATCCACCACCATGTCAAGATTTTTAAGCAGTTTTAAAATATTACATGTAAAGTCTTTATCTGATTATAATTCTATACATTTTTAAAAGAAATTCCATATGAAAGATTTTAACAAGAAAATAAACCTTTAATACGGAAAAGGGGTGTCATAATAGTTTTTGGGTTCAAAGCAAGTCTGTAAGATGTGACAAGGGGAAATTCAAACTTCCAAACATTATGATCTAATAACTCTTAGTTCACTTCAGCAAAATGTTATAAGAGGATTTCCTTCAATAGATAGCTTTGATTATATAACAAATAAATGTTGTTTGTTCTCAAGTAATGAAAGGAGTGAAATAAAATTTGGGTTCAGTTTTAAGTTAAATGTGGAGGAAATCGGGACACAAGGGAAGGGAGTATTAAACCCCTGAAATTTCAAGGCGTAATTTTAAATGTTTCCTTTATGAACAATAGAGTAAAAAGTTGGAAAAGTTGAATTTAAATTGCGTTATAAAATGTTTGATGCAATTTGTAACATGGAGAAGGGAAGGAAACCCTTTAAAACTGTGAATGACTATTCAGAGCTCTAAAAGTATTAGTCTTACCAAAATAAATCACACATTCAAACCTTTTCTTTACAATGATTTAAATAATGTAAAAGGTCAGATAAGTCTAAAAAAAGAAGTAGATTTGATTTTAAATCAGTTGTAAAAAACTGAGTTTCAATGCAAATAAGTTTATCATGTAAATCTTCAACAAAAATCTGCTAACAAAATTTTTAAAATTTCTTGTTACATACCAATAATTAAATTCAAATGAGCAAGAAATATTTAACAGTAAAAATAAACAGATTTCACTCATATATTTAAAATTTATAATGAACAAGACATAGGGATTAAATTGTAAGTTTTAAAAGTATTCAGCAGTATTTATAATGAGCTGCTCAAAGTACAAATTAAAAAATAATGGACTTTTTCTTGTTTTAAGAAAATAAATATAGTAGAACCTCTTCATAATGACCTCTACATTACAACAACCAAAAATAAAAGTGCAGATTGTTTCATCTTGGGTATAATTTTATTTGTCATATCACCCATCCTTTAAAAAAACTGCAAGTAGGTGGTCTCAAAAGGGTCACTATCAAGGTTCTACTATAGTAACAGGTTAACAAGCCATACAAAGTTATTAAGATGCTTTAGTTTCATGCAATTTCATAACTCAGTTACAAAAAACAAAAATAATTTTATTGCCATGAGATAAATCACTAAATGACTTTTAAAATATCAAAGAAAGGCTAAGCATAACAATATGAATGATATTTCAAATTGTGCACAGATGCATTCAAAAATAAAATAATCAGGTATCTATTACTCATTAATCAATTTAATTCATAAAACATGATATTTACTTAATAATCATAGAAATCGGATTATTTTTGCTGCAGAATATTATCGCTTGGAAATTTTTACTTTCCAGCTAAACTTTTAAGAGTTATCAACCATAAAAGCATTTTTCTTAAAAACAACTAAAACTAGATATTTTGTAACATGTTATATTTTTTCCCATGACAGACAAGTTCAGGCCATTTAGTTCCTACACCAGCTCAATAAAAATAAGCTTAGGTGATGAAATTGTCATAGCACTGTTTTAACATACATAATGCAAAGATGCATTTTTTTTATATACAAATGAATTCAATATATTTTTGATGCCTGCTATTTACAAAACATTCACCAATAAGTAGAAACTTATAGTTTAATGACTAGTTTCAATCTTGTGTAAGACCTTGCTATAGATCTAAAACCAACTTGAAATGAGGATTTCAATCCAACTCACTGAACATCCATTTTGGAAACTAGAAACAAAGGTAAGATTCAAACCACATGCAAGTGCTACTGTAAAATGCAAGATAAAGAACAAAATATGATAGTAAAAAAAGTTTTCAAGATACAGTCAGACATTTTTCCTTTCAACTATCAGGTGTGTAATAAGGACATCCATAAATTACATGAGGTCAAAAAAATGGGGAGGAGGGAGTCTCGCAAAATTAATCAACTTGGAAAAGGTTTGCCACATTAAAAAAACGAAGCTTAGTTTAAACAGCTTAGATAGAAAATAAAGAGATGTTTGAAAGAATTAAAGGAAAAAATTGTGAAAGAAAGAGAAAAAATATGAACTATACCAAAAAAATTTTGGGATATGGTAACTACATCTACATTTCCATATGGACTACAACTTCTACCTTAAAATTTTAGGCTTTAAAGAATAAATAGGATACATTTCAAATGCAAAATTAGACATACCTTTAGTTTTATTTGCACAGTCAATGATGCGTACTAAGCAACGTCCAAACTCTTCCAAAACTAGTCTTTCCATTTCTTCTTCGGATGAATGAGACTTCTCAGCATCACTTGCATGGGCCAAAAGACAGAGACAGGTAGCTTCCAGAACACCATCAGTAACAAAGGCAAAAGGTAACCTGAAGAAAAATTACAAGCCAGTCAAATTTGATTCCTATTCAAAATTAAAACATTCTAAAGAGCAACACTAAAGGGTATTTTAAGGAAGGGCACTTGGAAGCTTTTTTAACACTTTGTGGTGTAGTAGTTTTGCTTCAAAACTGTATCCAGGCATGCCAACTTTTCACACATTGTCAGGAGCACTCAATAAGACTTTAATCAGCACATCAAAAGATGTTTCAATGAAATATAGACCTAAAAACTAGTAGATTATCCTACAGCAGGGGTTCCCAATAGGTGGTCCGCGGACCCCTGGGGGTCCGCGGGCTGTGTCCAAGGGGTCCGCGAAATGTCACCGAGAAATTAAGTATTTTTTTATTTTCCTTAATTTGAAGTAACCATTATAGTACGGGAGCTGGCGTTAAATTTCAAGAATTCATCTGCTCGTACACGATTTTAATTTTACAGGATAGTGTTAGTGGTGCTGATTATGGAATTGAGCGTCAGCTGGTCAGGTAGCGGTGGGTTGAGGGTGGGGAGGGGGTCAAAGGTACAAAAAAAAGAAAAATAAATTCATCTGCTCGTGTATGAAACTTGGTGGAAATGGTAGTTTAGACCTTCCTGATTACAAAAATGTCCGTCAGCTGGCTGGGTACCGGTGGAATGACCGTCAGCTGGTCACGTGAACTTGCAAACAAAAAATTTATCTGACAAAGCAAGAAACTTGGTAGGAAATCAATCTTTGTTACATAAATAATAACGAGTTGCTAGTACAACAGACTTTAATTCATGAATTGCTAGTGTAAGTTGAAGACTAGTAACTCGTTATTACTTCATGTAATAGGTATTGACAATCCTACCAAGTTCCATGCATTGTCAGATAAATTTTTTGTTTGCAAGTTCACGTGACCAGCTGACGGTCATTCCACGGCCACCCAGCCAGCTGACGGTCATTTTTGTAATCAGGAAGGCCTAAACTACCTTCACCACTAAGTTTCATACACGAGCAGATGAATTTATTTTTTACTTTTTTTGCAACTTTGACCCCCTCCCTACGCTCAACCCACCGCTACCTGACCAGCTGACGCTCGATCTCGTGATCAGCACCACTAACACTATCCTGTAATATTAAAATCGTGTACGAGCAGATGAATTTTTCATTTTAACGCCAGCTCCCGTACTATTATCCTACTCAGCAGTTCATTCGTTAGTTTTGTTAGTTAATTGTCAATGTAGTACAAATAGATTAATGTAGGTGGTGCTGCCTCTGTTTACCACCAAAGATAATCCATGTTTTGTTTTTTGCAATTTTTTTTGACTAAAATACGATAGTTACGGTTTTGAATACATCGAGTTTCGGTTTTGTCAGTAAATTAATTGTAAAAGGGGTCCTCGGCAAAATTTTATTGGGAACCCCTGTCCTACAGAACAATGAAAATTAAGCAATTAAAACTACATAATGGACAATTCCCACATTTGATTATTATTTTTTTGAATAGGAATTTTGGCGAGAAATTTTTTTTTAGTTTGTCTTTTTAAAAAGGTGCGAAAACGACTGCTACGTCACAAACAGCTGTGTGAAGTCAGTGGGCATGAATAACCGTACGATCAGCCAATCAGGTATATCCTTTCGGCAATTGAGCTGGTCAGGATGAAAGTGGTCCAAGTCCACAAATTACAAAAGTTGAGTTAAGAGTGGATTTGGATAGAGTTTTAGGTCCTTTATTTAATGCAATGATCGGTTTAGCGATATGTTAATTTTTCGCCCCTTAAGAGCGACTCAAAAAATCACTCCTTATCGAAACAGCAGTTTTGGTCAGGATGAAAGTGGTCTTAGTCCATTCGCCTGCTTCGTTCGGTGAGCGTTTTGATAAGAGAAAACTCAAGGTCGTTCGTACAGCTGCAGCAGTGGAGGGACCCACACCTGTTTTACTAGAGAGAAAGGCTTTTTTGTAAACTTTAAATACATATATTTGGCTGACCCCTTTTTGTAAGAAAATATCCGAAAATAAATCTGCGCTTTATTAGATTAGGCGGAAGAGCTATAGTCTTTTAATCATCGTGGCTAATACAGAGGATTTAAACACCGAATCTAACTGATTACATACAACATCATGTAAGTTTTTTAGCATCCATTCTATATAAACTACAGTATGCTATTAACTTTAGGTACTGATATTGGTTTTGGGATAAATGTATTATTTTTATAAGGTATAAATTTACGTTTATGGTACTAAATTTTCATTATAAAACTTGAGTGAAGTTATGCTTAATTTCAGAAGGATTTTTTTGGGGTTTAATAAATTAAAGTTGCTATTGACTAACCAATACTTCTGTGTAATTAAAGATTTTTTTTATTTTAAAAATATCTTTATAAGCAATGATGCTTACCGTGTTATAGTGTGGAATTTAGAGAAACAATTTAACTCCGGCACTACCTAAACCATCTGGTTTATAGAAATTACCCATTGAAGTATAAAATAATCTTCATAATGCTTAATGATTTTTCTCTTACTTTTCTATTCGGAAAACATTTTATCACCTGATAATAATTAATACGAAACCAAATTTTTAATTGGTGTTTCAAGGAAAAAAATTTATTATGCTTATTGATCAGCATATTGTGCAGTTAAAGAGGGTCCCAGAAAAAAAGGCTATAAAGTCGAAAAATTAAAAATTGACCAGTGGTCAAATGGAATTGACCTAAGTTCAGGGACCTCCAAAACAACAACGAGACAGAAAGAAAAGGTCAGAAAAGCTATGTAGGGCTAGAAAAAGTAGATTGACCACTGGTCAAAATCTCTTGACCACTGGCCAAGACAAAATTTTTCGAGTCTCAAGGCGTTTGGTTTTAGCCCCTAATGACCTTCTGCAGTGCCAAAGCATGGAAGTAGCAAAAAGTTAACCGGACTGACCAATGGTCAACCTGAACTAAAGTGACTTGTTTTAACAATAGGAAATACAAAATATTAATTAGAAACCCCCTACATTAATTTATAATGATTTTTAGCCATATAGAGCAATCTTGACCAGTGGTCAAGCAACCCAAAATATTCGTAACCTACCTACGCATCAAAATCACAATGGAACAGAACAATAAAATCAAGTTTCGTACAAACCAGTCGCCCGTGATGTCGTATTTACTACATTCCAATAGCAATCTTCCTACCGAAACCGGCCAATCTGTTAGGATGAAAGTGGTCTAAGTCCATTAAAGTCAATTTAAAGCACTTCCAGTTAAAATTCGATAAAAGTTGTTTCGCAGCAAAAATTGTATCCATGGCTAGAGACAAATCCATCCCAGAAAGTAAAAATATAAGCAATCCTGATTTTTTTGGAGATGTTTTTAGAAAACCTTCAATTACACAAAACGAAGTTCAGTGGACTTAGACCACTTTCATCCTAACCAGCTCAATTGTTGATGTTAGTTTGTGCCAAACTCCATCACGCCTGTTTCGTCGGCAACTCAAATTTAGCTATTTTTATTTTCAAATTTCTAATTAACGAAATTTTTTTGAAACTTTTAAAGCTGATTTTTGATAGTAAAACTATTTGTTTTACAAGAAATATTGCTTTTTATCCAATTTCAAAAAATACGGGAATTGTCTATTTACAATATTATAGATATTTTTTATGTATTTAATCAAGTCTTAAAAATTTAACCAATCTTATAGCTGCCAACTATTCTGATTTCTCAGTATTTGTCCCAATTTTCAAGTCTTGTTATAAACTAGTACTCTTTTATTAAGTTGTTCTGAATTTTAGTTCATTCACTGGTGCTTCCAGTGCTCTGCCATTGTCTGTAACACTTGTAGATATTAAAGGTTTTTCCTAAATGTGGTTCTAATAAATTAGTGCACATATCCCATACAGAAAAACACTACTTTCACAAACACTGAGAATGTAAGCAACTAGTCATACCTCTCTCCACTTCTTGTCATGACAGGAGGTTTGGAGGGGAAGTCAAAGATGTCAGAGGAGAAGTTGGTTTTCGCAGCAGCCTGCTGTTGCACACGCACTTCTGCAGCATCAGCCAAATGCATCAAAGTCTTGCGTTCCGAGCTGTCCTCGAAGTTTTTGCAGCCAATGCATTTGCAAGTGCTGGTGCACAAGATTTTAGCCTGTCCAAGGAAACACAATCAGACACCATCCACAGTTATGCTTTATAGCATGCAAGATGCAACAATTTTCAAACCACAGTTTAGCTTACTTCATAGCATTCACAGTAGTTTTTCAGACAATAAGACCTCTTACAGTTACAGCCTTTAGTATGGCGCCTCTCTTGATCCCCTTCTCTACTCTTTCCTAAAAATCAGGCAAGAACTTATGTTAGTCCACATTTAAAAACACATTTTTACAAACTTGGTTCTTTGAAGAATTTTGACTCGAGTTAAAAGTTTTTTTTATTAAATTTATAAAACTATTTGGAGGTATAATTCAAATTAAGCAACTAAAAATGTTTAATGTATATTCTTATAGTTTGAAAATTTTTTTGGAACTTAACTTTATAAAAAAAATAAGTAAACATTAACCATTCTATTTTTTTGTTCAATACAGCAATAAAAGAAAACTCATGCAAGAAGTAAACTAAACATACCAATTTTGGGATGGAAAGCTGTAGGATTTCTATCAAGACAAGCTTTTATAGCTTTCTGCCTATTTTCTTCATGAGCGAGGTTGTTAAAACAGTTATTGCAGTTACAGTTATGGCAAAACTCACCATTAGCAAAACAGTCACAGTATCTATAATAAAATAAATGTGTCAACTTGGAAAATATGTATGCTTTTACATGTAATAGAAATTTACTTACAATTTCAGACACTGGGATTTGGTGCAGTTGCAGGGTTTTCTTTGTCTGTTATCAGTTTCTACAGGTGGTTTACTAAAAGTTTTTGGAAAATTAATATTAAGACTAGCTTGTACAAAGTTATAAACAGAAATTTTACTTAAACATAATCTTAAGTACACTATAGAAAAGCATCTGAGAAAAATAATCTAGGAATAAAACCTTAAAATAATAAGTTTACACTAAAGAGCATCAGTATTCAATTTCTCATTGGTCTTCATAATTAATTTTTTAGGGGGTAATCTTGTTCATTTAAAAACCCAATCTCAAATTTTTCTTTTTAGGGATTTTTATAGATCCAGAATCCAACAAGTTCCATTCCAATAAGATGGAAAAACATTCTGGAAACAAATTTCAAATCACTGAAAAACATTCTGAAAGCAAGTTTTTAACTTGGGCAAAAATTTCCCCACACACAGTTGCATGAATTCATACCCCCTTTTTTGGCATTCAGACACATTCTTCATCTATACCCCTGCTAAAAATTGGTATTTTTAGAGCTGAATACAATCATTAAATTTACTAACAATAGAATTTTAAAAATACTCCTTAAAAATAAATCTAAATACAGTGAAATCCCGTTACAATGAATACCGATACAACGTAAAATCCCGTTATTACGAAAGTCCAGATAGTCCCCAACCTTTTTTATTTGAATTAATGATAGTACGATTAGAACAAAATTTCCGTTACCACGAAGAAATTTTACGGTCCTGTAAAGTTCATTATAACGGGATTTTACTGTAATTCAGTAAATGAAAAAATTAAAAATTAATTCAAATCTTATTCAAACAAAATGCAAAATAAGCAATTCCAATAGTTTTCTCTTTGAAATTACCTAAATGTTAATTGATAGTAATAATAATAATAATAATAATAATAATAATAATAATAATAATAAAATGGTTCTTTTTTCTTTAGTTTTAAAATAACTACAATGTGACGTTTAGAGATACAAATACTAGTATGACCGATGACTAATAATTCTGAATTTTTAAACTTAACAGTTTTAAGCCAGTCTGTACTGAACATAAGAGACTTAAAAAACTGGTTAACAGAAGCAAATTTTAAATACTGACCGATTTCCGTGGGGTAGGGGAGCTATATGGGCTACAGGAGTCACACTCGAAGATCTGAAGTTGTTGGGGGAATTTGAGGTGAGGGAGATGAGAGACTGTGCTGAAACTGGAGCAGGACTTGGAGCAGTGGGTGCTGGCAAGATGTTCAGGACTTGGGTTCCCGAATTGGCAGAAGCCGCCGTCGCAGCAGAGGAAGCTTGCTGAAGCTGAAGGGAAACTTTTTTGTAAGTTTTCTGAAGTTGAAGTGATAAAAAAATTTAGTTTATGATCCATAAATGAAAAGGCTAAATGGTTAAGTTATAAACTAAGTAAGAAGATTTAGAACACAATTTGTGATACAAAACTTAATGAGTGTTTTTTTAAGAAACAATAAAGAAGTTTTCTTAATTGCATTATTAATTGCTTTAAATAGCAATGTTTTAGTGATCAGAAAATAGGATAAACAATTGACACTGTTTCACTATTACTGAGATACTGATACTTTTGATTGGGAGAAGGGAGGCAGAATAATTTCTATTGCCAAATACCTTGTAAGAGTTTGCTAATAACTAAGTTATTATTGTCAAGTTTTGAAGATGTTTTCTTACTGACAAAAGCTGTCCACAGTTAAAGCATTATAATTGGCACTATAATTTTACTTTTAACCCCTTTATATTCTCCCCAAATAGTGCATTTCAGTGCTCGGGTAACTTTTGTGCATATTCTGACTCCAGCTTCCTTCAAGGCCTCCCTCTTTTAGGGTGATTCTAAATCTAAAAGGTAGCAAGGTACAGAATCCAATAAGCAGATGAAACAGGTTTAATATCAGACGAGGTTTATTTGATAACAATTTCCAGGCTCTTGTGGAGGAAGAGCTGGCGTGACGGGTGAGCCGATGCGTAGCTCTCCCACCGAGAGCAGCACCATCTACCAAAGTGAGGCGCCATCTTTCGATGGTGTGAGCTACGAAACGTAATCGGAAACCGACACAGGTCCTTGGAAGTCTACACTCCTTTCATTTTTGCCTACGTATTCACCCCCTGTATGCATTTCACTTCTTTTAAAAAACACAAATACGAAAGTAATAGTGAGTGAAAAAATATTTTTATATAAAAATCATAGCTGCCAACCGCTCAATTTTCAATTATTGTAACGAATATAATACAATTGACAATACAATTGTAGAGAATAGAATACAACTATCTATTATTAAATAGTTCCGAATTTAAAAAAGGAAAACCGGGTTGAAAATTGAAAAAGAAACCATAAAAATCGGAACAGGTTGGAAGCTATGAAAAATATTTAATTTTTTACCTGTGTGACATAGTGAGCAGGTACCATGACATAATTTGAAGAGTTTCCCCCAACAGGTATAAAAGTTCCAGTGGGTAATTGCCCCAGTTGAGCATTTGAAACTGAGGTGCTAGCTTGGGCACGGACCTGTGAGTTGGTTGTAGCAGGAAACAAAAATCTTGGACCGATTTGTTTTGGAGCAACCTTAAAACAGAAAGTGTTGAAAATAAAACCATAAAGAAGCATATGGGAGAATAAAAACCATTAACATAAGCCACATTCAATTAATTGTGCAAAAGAGCAATAAGTATTGTATTTTTAACAATCATTAATCCTTTTTATTAGTAGATGGCTGTTAGGAATTCAGCAGTGCCCTCAGAGGGGAATTATGTTAATGTGAAAATTTGGGTGTCACAACCACTTGCTAAAAAACTTTTGCATTTGAAATAAGTAGTACTGAAAAGACTTCAAATTTCAATCTCATTGGCTAGCACTCGACTTAATCAGTTCCCTCTCGGTTTATTAATATAGATCAGCGGTTCTCAAGCTTTCTATCGTCACGGACCCCTTTATGTAGCAGCCAGACATCGCGGACCCCCAACATTTTAAACACCAAAACCGTAACCAGACTTTTGTTTTGAGTTAAAGATTAATTAAAATTATAGTACATAAATTATAATAAATTTTACAATTACTCCGGAGGCGTATATAGAAATTTATTTCGGGAGGGGACAAAAATTAACCCTTTAGCCCCCCATACATATTTCATTGGTCCAAGTAGCTTTTTAGTACATTTTTAAGTAGAATTTGCGTCTTAGGGAATTTAATATAAAAAGGTTATGGGTAATTAAATTCTACCTACAAAAGGGGGGTCTGGGGGTCCTCCCCCAGAAAATTTTTGGAAATTCAACTAGAAAAACAGGTTTTTAATTAGTTTTGATACCCCTAGTTAGAATTTTTTGAATATAAATTTTTATGTAAGATTTGCATTTTGATTAACTTAATGTAAAAAATAGTTTATAATAATAGAGTTTTAAGAACAAAAAGGTATCTGGGGGTCATCCTCAGAAAAGTTTTAGATAAATTTATCCCTCAAAACGCACAGGATTTAATCTTGGTTTTGATTCACTTCGTCCGAATTTCAGACAATATTCTTAGGTAGGATTTCAATTTTGATGAACTTATTTTTAAAAAGTATTTAATAATAAAGTACCAAGCACTAAAGGGGGTTCGGGGTCCTTCCCCAGAAAATTTTCGGAGATTTGATCAAAAAAACAGGATTTTAACTTGTTTTGATACACCAAGTTAAAATTTCAGGAGGAGGGCAGGGCCCCCTTCACCCACATTTATATACGCCCCTGAATTACTCCAAGTCTCTGAGGTGAGGGTCTGGAAATTTAAAGGAAAAAATTATGCATTGAAGTCAAATTTTCGAGAGGGCTGGAGCTCTCCCCCAGACATTTTTTTTGAAATTTATCTCTTAAAACTAGTGTTTCATCTAATTTTGAAACTGTTTGGGGAATTCTAAAAGTAACTTGAGGAATTTCTCAGGGTAACTCGCGGACCCCCAGGGGTCCACGGACCACTGTTTGAGAACCGCTGATATAGGCTAATCTATATTGATTACTTGTGTTCAAGTAAACTCCCCTTTTCCCCCCAATAACTTACCATCGCACCCTTGCTCAGCCAAGAGTTGGCATTTGGTGGTTTGGGAGGGATTGTTGCGCCTCATCTTCGAATAGAGTTAGTTCAACGACCTTAATCGACCCTCTGAATCAGGGATGGGATCTTTTGCTAATACCATATAATGAGTGGCAGTTGAGGATCCCACCTGTTTATCTTTACCTTACAAGGGAACTGCGCACTGCCATTTAAAACTCTCCGTTTTTAATGACCTTACCGGCGGTAGAGCAATGGGCATTATTACCTAAGCTTTTTCCCCCTCTACCCAGAGGAAGAGGGAGACGCCACCTCTAAGTTAAGTTGACTTAATCAGTTTGACATTTCTTTACTAGCAGTATTCTTCTAGAAACAGCAATTACATAAACTTGAGTACAATAAATGTTAAACTTTTTCAAAACACAGAAATAAATGTGAATCCTGAACTTACATGAAATGGCATCTTTTTACTAGTGAATATTTAAAGGAACACAAGCTGTTTATGGA
Source organism: Tetragnatha versicolor (assembly GCA_024610705.1). Classification (NCBI taxonomy): domain Eukaryota; kingdom Metazoa; phylum Arthropoda; class Arachnida; order Araneae; family Tetragnathidae; genus Tetragnatha; species Tetragnatha versicolor. The sequence goes on along the minus strand of JANDEH010000001.1, from coordinate 33,807,190 downwards.
TGAAAAAATTACTCAGCAAGTCCCATGAATTCAACTTTGATGAATGTATAATAAACTCCTTTTGTTTCCAATCCTCTTTTGACAGAAGTTAGTTACAGGTGGTTGACAGTTAGAAAGTCTATTATAAGGATCTGAATTGTAGACTTTTTCGGGGAGGATTAATTTTCATTACTTTCTGCTTTGTTTTGCCACTCTTTTACTTCCTATTTAAATTAATTCAGGGTTCATACAAATTTACAGAAATCAAAATCAAGGAGTATTCCAGGAGTTTTCAAGGAGTGTTTTTAAAAAATTCAAGGAGTACCTTTTTATATAACTTTAGAAAGACAAATTTATTACACGGCTTTAAACACACACTATGCCAATTTCATTCCCGAATCAGGTTTTAAGTCAAAATGTAACTAAAATCAAATAAAAAAAAAAGGAAATTAGTTATTAGAATAATTTTTTAAGTAATAATTAAATTGCAAAAGCGATATTGTCAAACACTTTTAGTTAAGTAGAGAAAAAATAAGAAATTAGTATTTTGAAGGTTTTTTAGAATCTGAAATCAGATCAGATACCTAAAACATGTTATAATAAAACAGATTAAAAACACTATTATCTTATTAAGTAGATATAAAGTGACCTTTCAGTAAAATTTACAACTGAGAAAAGCCTCTAAAGTTGAAAATACTGACTAAAATAGATAAAATAATAATCTTATTAGACGTATCGGGCTGCTCTGACCAAAGTAAAGTTGTTTTTTCTCAGGGTTGGCAAAAACCCGGGTTTTATCAATAAACCCTGAAAAAACTAGTTTTTTTCGGAAAAAGTGTGTGTTTTTTGTTTTTCAAAATTAAGTGGTTTTCTCCTATTTAATAAGTGGTTTTCTCCTATATAATAAGTAGTTTTCTCCTATATAATAAGTGTTTTTTTAAAATTTGAGTGAGTTCTTTCTATGTCTGTCAAAATAATTTCAGTTTTCCATAGTAAGCGGGTTTTTTCAAAGTTAAACTTTCTATACTTTGAAAAAACCCACTGAAATTGTAAAAACACCATTTAATTTTTGAAACTTAGTTTAAATTTTAAAAAACCCCATTAAAATTTAAAAAAACATCCTATATTCCATAAATTCAATTTTGAAAGAAATATCTTAAACTTTGAAAAAAAAATCCGCCTCAATTTTTATAACTAGTTTGTACTTTAACCCCTTAACTGCCACGGAAATCCGCAGCAAGTGGCTTCCCAGTGCCAGCGTTTTTCTCCCGCACTCGCGTACTGACAGACGCGCAGAGCGCGTTTCTTTTTCAACTCGTTAACTACTCAAAAGGCTGTTTATTTCGTTCATATAAGGAAATTGCACTCTCTCAATGTATGGAATACCAGTTAAAACCAGAATCATGACCTAATAAAGAAAAGTACTAATAAATAAGAAGTAAATCAAATTGATCCGTTATAAGCGTTTTCCTTTATTCCTTGCAGACAAACAAATTTAAAAAAATAAAAATCCATTTTCTATGCAAAGGAAACTAAAACGGAAGTGTTAGGCACAAAATATACCATAAAAAGGAATAAAAATCTTAAAAAGAAACAAAGGCCATAACTTAACAGTTTTTATTTTTATCGCTATAGAAAAAAACGCTGTTCAAATTCATCCCCCCTACTTCACTGAAATAAGAAATTCCTTTGGAAACACTGTCAAGGTCATTCCTGGTATTATTTTTGGTAAAAACACAGTGCAACACATCCTACTTTTACAAAGCGTATATATACGCCATTGGCACTTAACACTCGGGATTTTCCAACCGTATATTTACGTCGACGGCAGTTAAGGGGTTAAACGTCTTAAATTTTGAAAAAACCTAATCAATAATCAGAGACTCCAACTTTCAAAGATGGTTGTCAGTAGTCCTTATGAGTAAGGAAAATTTTTTTGGAAGTTGACCCTAAAAACAGGGTTGTTTTAGTCCGATTTTTTCCCCTGCCATCCCCCTTGATGTCATATCTGAAATAGGTTATAATCTAACAATATTTTTTAAAATAATGCATTAAGCTTCAGAGTGATCTAACAGTAAAAATTTACAACTTAGGAAATCCTTAAGAAATATTAGTTGAAAACACTGACTAAAATCGATAAAAACGCGATTTGAGAGGTATCACTGGACTTACTAGGCTCCTCTGGTCATGCTTAAATTTTTCCTACAGTGTAATTACAATGTGAAAAGAAGCCAGCTTCAACTACGAGCGGGAAAACGGTACTTATGGAGGATTTACACCACTGCTGTAAAAGAGACATCAGCGATATTTTCGGAAGAAACGGGAATTGTTATTCCAATAAACCAATTGACGAGCGCCATCTTTTGTGAGTAGCGGGTACTAAAATATGCCGAAAATATCGCTGATGTCTCTTTTACAGCAGTGGTGTAAATCCTCCATTACGCGAAAAATCGCAATTTTTCGACTTTTCCGCCGAACGCGGTGATAAAAACCGGAACACGGCTTCTAACCACTATAAAGTTGTTTTTTCCACATCGCACTAACAACGCAAGAAGAAGCCGATTTCAACTTGCCGCCCACCGCTGCGCCGTTTTCCACCCGCTAGCAACAAAAATGAAATCCCGATCGCTCGCCACCCTGTTTTATGTAGACTGAAAATATCCTAAATATAGAGCATAATCGGGAAAAAAACTTGCGCTTTTAAGTGCTTTTTATGATAGATTTCCGATTTTCCGTAGCTTTTTCGATGTTATCCGTAGTCCGTAGTTTAACGACGGCATCCGTAGAAACTACGGAGAATCCGTAGTAATTGGAGTCTCTGTCAATAATGAAAAAAAACCTTAATTATTGAAACCTGGTTAAAATTTTGTAAAAACCCACTCAACTGAAGTTATTGGTATGTTATTTCGTTAAATGTTTTTCTTCAATATTAAAACTTCCAAAATCTTGATTTTTCTTGAAAAAACCCAAAAATGGGTCCAAAATGTGGGTTTTTCACATGATGGTTTTTTAAAAAACTCATTGGGTCCAATTCAGTCAACCCTGTTTTTTCTGCACCCCCGTTGAAACTAACTTCAACAGACGTCTCTAGGAAAAGCAGTCGCGGAAACGACGAAACTGTGGCGAAAAAACTGTCGCGGACCTGTGATCTTCTAGCTACGGTAAAGTTGTTTTTTCTACATCGCAATAACGATGCAAGAAGAAGCCAACTTGAATCGGCACCCGCGGCCATCGACGGAAGTCGAACGAAGAACGGAACACTCCCGCAAAAAACCCGAAACTTTCGCGAAAAATCACGATTTTTCCGACTTTTTAACGGACTAAACATTGCGGATTGAAACCTATTTTATAAAGGAGATAAAAAAGAAATGTTCATAATGAAAATCAAGGAGTTTTTAACCCAAATTCAAGGAGTTTCCATAGTGCTTGAAAATGAAATTCACTTTCAAGGAGTTTTTAAGGAGTTTTCAAGGAGCGTACAAACCCTGTAAATTAATTACATGGAGTTTCTGTGAAAATTGAGGATTGTTAAAATGGAGGTCAATTAAGAGGGATTATACATTGTAATAACATACATACTAAGCAAAAGGTTTTGAAGTAATGAGCTAAGTAACTTGGCAGTGATAGAGGTTTCAGAAACACTATACTAACCAACTTTGCAGGTGCTATTGGAACAGTTGGACGAACTTGAGAAACTACTGTTGAAGATGGCAATGAGCTAGAAGTAGCAACACTAGTGACAAGAGGTGATGTATTGCTCACAGGAATAACTGTAGTTTCCTTTCTCCCTGAGTATATAAATTAGGTAAATATAATACAAATCAACCAATTCATCCTTAAGAATATTGATACTAAGCGGGTTCATAGCAGCAGTTAGGACAAGTCAAAAAAATTTCAAAATGGTCAGATTTTTCTCGTTTATAAATACAGATGAATCAACAATGCAAATTATGAAGTAGTATATACAGGGTGGTCCTAAATTCGTGGTACAAACTGGGTAGGGTAGGTAGAGGAGACCTAGACAAGCATATTTCGAGTAGGAATGGGGGGGGCGCAGTTACACCGTTAAAGAGCTAGGACCTAATGTAGTGCGAGAGCGTTACAAAAGGACGTTTTGCCAAGGCCCGTTTAACGAAAAAAAAACATAGTGAAATGAAAAAATTTATTGCATGAGGTACAGCAGTATCCGTACTACTTACACCATAAATTTGATAGAAATTGGACTACTTGCTAAACCGTGGGGTGAATTTCAAATTAATATATTAAGTATATATTAATTTGATATATTAAGGATATATTAATTTGATTTGCAGTATTAATCTTTTAGCCAAGGAATGGAGTTCCCTTAATGGTATTTAGAAAAATGATGATCGGGGAAGGAATTTTCAATTATCATCATTACACTAATTTAAAGGAACTCCATTCTTTGGCTAAAAGATTAATATTGCATGTTTTAAAACTCACCCCACGGTTTAGCTAGTGGTCCAATTTCTATCAAATTTATGATGTAAGTAGTAAGGATCTGCGGTACCTCATGCAATAAATTTTTTCATTTCACTATGTTTTTTTTTTTAACGGGCCTTGGCAAAACGTCTTTTTGTAACGCTCTCGCACTACATTAGGTCCTAGCTCTTTAACGGTGTAACTGCGCCCCCCATTCCTACTCAAAATATGCTTGTCTAGGTCTTCTCTACCTACCCTACCCAGTTTGTACCACGAATTTAAGACCACCCTGTATATAGGACCAGTGTTATTCTTAGAATTTTTTTGGAAGAGTAAAAATACTCCTTGATTTTTTTAGGAGGAGTGAAATTCATTTATGAGGAGTGAAATACGGAAATAGCATAAACTGTATATAAAGAGACAAATTTTTTTAAAACGCTTTTTTTAATGGACAAACTGAAATAGAAAAAATGAGGATGCTATTTTGGTTTTTAACAATTATATATCTGTTAATATTAGTAGAAAATATTAAACATTATAAATAAAATAATTTATTTTACATTAAACATTCTAAATGAAATATTTATTTATTACACATTTGAGTAGAAAATTTTTTTGATTTCGGTGGGGTGCCATGCATTTTTTAAGCAAAACGTTTGTTAAAAATTCAGAGCGTGAAAATACGCCTGGCTAGTTTTTAAAAGCGTATTTCCTATTTTCAATGCGTGAAATGCGCTCTCAGAAGCGTTAAAATTATCACTGTATAGGACAACTATGAACCCTGAGAACTAGAGCTATTAAAAGCATTATTATTATATACCACACTTAAGCTATCAACTTACCTGGAGTAGAAACAGTCGAAGTGGTTGGAGCACTTACGAGTCGTACATAATGAAACTTGCTTCCAGGGACTTGGATGGCAGAGCTACTTGATACGGGTTGAGTAGCTGCTTGCACAGATGTAATTGTAGAAGAGAAAGGCACAGTAGTGACCGAGTTTGTACTGCTTATACTTACAAGTGGTTTCAGAAGTGTCTGGTAAAAATAAGTTTTTTAAGTATGGGTTTTACACATCATCTCGAAAAAAAAATCAAAGGTTGAGATTTGATGAAATTAATGACCTTTAACTACTTGATCCAAACATAATTCAACTTTAAACTGATTGGTGTATTATTTGGAATTAATGTATACTTCCTGTCACACTTTTTTTAGGAATCAGTTTAGTCATTGAACTCTTAAATATGCTTCATTATAAATCTTTAGAAAAGGTAAATTAAAAAGGCAGGCCATTCATCCAGCTGAAACCCATTTTGATACCCTAGGTTCTCAGACTTTCATGAAATTTTGTATGCTTAATGTATGAATAAAGATTAAAAAAAATATCCATTTTTATCCAATTCTGTCAAGTAGTTTCGGAGTTTCGGCCGTTTAAAGTTAAGCCCATCTCGATTTCGAGCGGGCAATTCGGGTTCGTGTTATTTTGCGGTTAACGCTACCAAATTTTTATTTATGTAGGTAAAAGCTTCCAATTTCATTTATTTACAGCCAATAGTCTACAAAATAAAATGGCGGCGTAAAATTTAAAATTGAATCACTTTATAGTGGTTAAAAATTCGTCTGAAGTTCGAAAAAAGTGTTTTTCATAGTGCCTTACAAAAACGCATGAAGCACAAATCTCTATGAATACTTTCTTATAAACTATGCATTAATAGAAAGAAGAGGAAATTTGCTTTCAAACTGTGAAAAAAAATTAGTGGGGTTTGGGGTTTAAAGGGTATTTTTGGATCGTTGAAAATTAGAAAGTGGTTCTGATTAAAAACCACCTTAACTTAAGTGCCAATAAAAAAACTACTGGATATAGACGTTCTGTTTTATAGGAATAACAAAAATACCTTATCAATACTTCTTCTGTCAAGTTTGATAATGTTTGGTCGAGTATTTTTTGTTTTATGGTCATTTCTGTAGAAGCAGGGCTCCCATTGAGTTACACTTTCAGAAATAGTAGCAATAGTCTCCTCAAATATGAAAAATAGTCTCCTAAATTACGAAAAGTAGTCCCCTTAAATAGCCTTCCCAAATAAAATTATCCCATTGCATAAAAAATATAGCAGTAGATTTTTCAAATAAAATAGATAAAAGCTGAAAATACTCAGAAAATTCACAAATCAAACAAAAATAGAATAATCTTTAAAGTTTAAAAATTAAAATTATGTTCATAAAACCAAGTTTTGTAGCACAAAAAATGTCTTGTAGCAGGTAAAACCAAGTTCATAAACTTATCTATTTACTTTTTATTGTGTTTAATATAAAGATTTTGCACAATGTAAAAAAACCCAGGGAATTATAGGGGTCTGAGTGTCCTCCTCAAAAATTTTTTTGGAAGTTGACCCTAAAAACAGGGTTGTTTTAGACACCTAGTCCGATTTTTTAGGGGTGGATCCCCTGCCATCCCCCTTGATATCATGTATGAAACAGGTTATAATCTAACAAGATTTTTAAAAAATACTGCATTAAGCTTCAGAGTGATCCATCAGTAAAAATTTACAACTTAGGAAATCCTTAAGAAAAATTAGTTGAAAACACTGACTAAAATCGATAAAAAACGCGATCTGAGAGGTATCCAGGTATCAGTAGATTTATTAGGCTCCTCTGGCCACGCTTAAATTTTTTCTACAATGTAATTACAATATGAAAACATAGCTGCCAACTTTTGAAAACTTGCATCAGTAAAACTTTTCGTGCAACATGAAAACCATAATTTTGATTACGACAAAAAATAATGTGCGTATAGATTTAATACTTAACTTAAACCTCTATTAATTTATCAGCTCTTATCAAATTTTTACACCTTATCAATTTTTATTTACTTGAGGTTATTAGGTCTAGTGATAATTCACTTAAGTAATTAGTTCTGACCATAGTAAAGTTGTTTTTCTGCAATGTAAATACAATGGTGGAAGGAAGCCAACTTCAATTAGGCGCCGCCGGTAGGAAGCAATCGCGGATAAAACGGATCTTTCACGAAAAATCGCTATTTTTCGGCTTTTCAAGATCGTGATTCTAACCATCGGACATGTTGCCTTTGACCACGTTTAAGTAGTTTTTCCTGCATTCTAATACTGACAAGAGATGAAGCCGACTTCAACTTGGCGTTCGCGGCCGTCGAAAATAGTCGCGGAAGGAACGGGGCACGCGGCGTACAAAACGAAACTTTCACGAAAAATCGCGGCTTTTTCCGCGATTCCCCCGTTTCCAAACGCCTAGCAAAGGCAGACAAGACTTTGGCGCAACAAGATTTGCTTACGTATTCGCGGAGGAAAAAATGCAAAAAAAAAACAAATTCCGTAAATATTTCGGGTCGTTCTGTAAAACCGTAAAATTTGGTGCAAATCTGTAAATTTTATGGACAATCCGTAAAACTTGGCAGCTATGAGAAAAGAAGCCATCTTCAACTACTTGCAGGAAAAACGGAACTTGCGCGAAAAATCTCTATTTTTCGACTTTTCCGCAGAATGCGATCCTAAACACCAAACGACGGCTTCTAACCACTATAAACTTGTTTTTTCCACATCGCACTAACAACGCAAGAAGCCGACTTCAACTTGGCGCCCGCCATCCGTCCAAGAAGTCCAGGGAAGAACGGAATACCCCGCAAGTAACACGAAACCCGATTGCTCGCACCCTGTTTTATGTAGACTGAAAATATCCTAAAAATAGAGCACAATTGGGAAAAAACTTGCGCTTCTAAGTGCTTTTTATGATAGATTTCCGATTTTCCGTGGCTTTTTCGATGCTATCCGTAGTCCGTAGTTTAACGACGGCATCCGTAGAAACTACGGAGAATCCGTAGTAGTAATCTCTGAAAATGGCGTAGTTTTGGCACAGGAGCCGGATTGACGATTTCGATTGACTATTAAAAAACACAAAAAACGCGGAAATAGTCGCCCAACCTTGAAAATAGTAGCAATAGTCGCCTATGGGAGCCCTGGTAGAAGTCAATCTAATTTGTTTATATAACATAGCTGCCAACCTGATGGAGGAAAAAATAGGAGTACTTTCATGGACTACACATGGAAGCATACCCACCTTTTTTTCAGTCACAATTTAAAATTTAAGCCGCCTTTTTAGTTCATAGTAGAACTACGAAGCACAAATAATTTAGATAAAACCTTAAAACGATGTCTATGAAGAAACAAAAACACCCCCCTTAAAGTAGATGAAAACAGAATAATCCATAAGCTACAACCAAAGGCGTCCAAAACGATTAATCATGGTTCCTGCTCTATAACCAAAATAGAAATTAATGCTTTTTTTTGGAAAAATACAACTTTAAAAAGAAAATGTACTATTTAATTAATATATTTCACTCATCTTACTCTTAAAAACTTCTTACTTACGATTGAAACATAGGTTTATTTTTTTAAATCGGAAAAGCGGAGTTTTTAGGGAAAAATCGGATTACCGGAGAAGAAACCAAAAATAGGAGTAACTCCGATAAAATCGGAGTACTTGGCAGCTATGATATAATAAGATCCAGTACTAGTCAGCGGGAAATTTGATATCACATTGTGGTGCCATCTATTGAGGAAGACGAAAAGCTCGCGGAAAGTATGCTTATTAGGGTGTATCGAAAAAAACTTTTTTTCGATTTTGATGACGTAATAGTGCGGAAAAGTTGTCTAAGGTGCCAGAGAGTACCTGTGAATTTTTTCAGAATTTTTGGATAATTTCTTAAGGTGCCACATTGGCCCTGAAGTTCCCCATGTTAATCCAAAGGGGCGCGCCGCCAAAGAGGCCGAAAATCGGTTTTTCGCCCCTCATTTCTACCCTAATCACACGACGAATGTCTCGTCTCGAGTTATGGACTCTATATGATCTAGGCTATCCGACAAAACTTGAATAATAGCCTAAATATCTATATTACGTTTTTTGTATGCTCAAATTTCGTCGAAAATCGCGTATTTCCTCGTTCAAATCAGAGCCCACAATCAACATAATATAGAGATTTAAGTGATTATTCAAGTTTTTTCGGGTAGCATACATCATATAGAGTCCATAACTCGAGACGAGACATTCGTCGTGTGATTAGGGTAGAAATGAGGGGCGAAAAACCGATTTTCGGCCTTTTTGGCGGCGCGCCCCATTGGATTAACATGGGGAACTTCAGGGCCAATGTGGCACCTTAAGAAATTATCCAAAAATTCTGAAAAAATTCACAGGTACTCTCTGGAACCTTAGACAACTTTTCCGCTCTATTACGTCATCAAAAAATCGAAAAAAGTTTCTTTCGATACACCCTAATGCTTATGCTTACCTGTAACAGACTTACGCATGACTAAGTCCCCTTACCTCTTAGTTGAGTGTTTTCAAACTAATTTTTTTTTGAAAAAACGTGAAATCCCAATCCTTCTTCAAACTATTATCAAGTTAAGTGATATTTGGACCAGCAGTTTTTTCTTTATTGGCACTTAAGTTAAGGTGGTTTTTTATCAGAACAACTTTCTAATATTCAACTATCCAAAAATACCCTTCTTTAAACCCCAAACCACACTAACTTTTTTTCACTGATTGAAAGCAAATTTCCTCTTCTTTCTATTAATGCATAGTTTATAAGAAAGTATTCATAGAGATTTCAAATCTCAAAGTATTCATGAGCACAAATCATTTGTGCTTCATGCGTTTTTGTAAGACACTATGAAAAACACTTATTTCGTGTTTAGACGACTTTTTAACCACTATAAAGTTATTCAATTTTAAATTTTACCCTACCATTTTATTTTGTAGACTATTGGCTAGAAATAAATGAAATTTGAAGCTTTCACCTAAATAAATAAAAATTTGGTAGCGTTAACCGCAAAATCACACGAGCCCGAATCGCCCGCTCAAAATCAAGATGGGCTTAACTATAAACAGCTGAAACTCCGAAAGTAATTGATAGAATTGGATAAAATTTTGTATTTCATCTTATCTTTATGCATACATTGAACATACAAAATTTCATACAAATCTGCGGTAGGTGGGTGTACCACTAGGGTGGTCACAAGTAACATGGGGAAAATTTTTTTTCGACTTTCTTCAGGTCTCACCCCCTAAAATGTGCCAATAGGCTAAAAAATGAGATTGGCCAAGTTTCAGCTCAATCCGATAATATTAACCCGTGCCTCATCGAGGTCAAAGTTCAGAAAAACGGCGATTTTTAACAAAAATTGGTAGTTTTCGCCCCCTAAAACTAGAACCGTTTCTCCCAGAAACCCGGTTAGGGTGTCATTTAATAGGTAATTTTATACACTTTGACTTTGATATAGTCAGATTTTATTTACTCAAACGGATAGGGCGCTATTTAGCATTTTCATAGTGAAGGTCCTTGAAAGCGAACCTTTTAGCAAAACCTCTCACAGTCGCGCTTCTTTCGCTTAGATTATAGGGGTTATAACGAAAGGTTAATCCCCTTATCATTGGACATCTACCTAATTAAACTTTTAATAATGTGTTTGAACCAACTTTAACACATTAACAGTCAAAAAATTTGTGAAAAAATATATTTTTTTCTCTTTTTTCCGAAACCTAGGGGGGTTGAAATTATACCCTAGAATTCTCTTAGGGGTCTAAAAACTCATATGCTATCTATTGGAGCCAAAATGAATTGGGAAAGACAGGAAATATAGTTTTTTGTGACTCCGTATAATGTTCTAGGGTTCTTGCAAGGAAATTCGCTTTCGAGGACCTTCACTATGAAAATGCTAAATAGCGCCCTTTTGAGTAAATAAAATCTGACTATATCAAAGTTAAAGTGTATAAAATTACCTATTAAATGACACCCTAACCGGGTTTCTGGGAGAAACGGTTCTAGTTTTAGGGGGCGAAAACTACCAATTTTGGTTAAAAATCGCCGTTTTTCTGAACTTTGACCTCGATGAGGCACGGGTTAATATTATCGGATTGAGCTGAAACCTGGCCAATCTCATTTTTTAGCTTATTGGCACATTTTAGGGGGTGAGACCTAAGGATTTCAAAAGTTGATTTTTTGTAACCACTAGTGTACCACCCTGGATGATTTGGCGTGGAATGACCCGGCAGTAAGGCCCTACTACTATCAAAAGCAAACTGAGTTTTGCTAGCAAAATTAGTAAAACTAAAATTCACATTATTTGAAGGAGAAAATAATAATTAAGCTAAACTAGTAGTTTTAAAAAGTTTAATGAATGAAATCCAGAATATGCTACTTGCTAGAATTTCAATAGTAATTTGAAGATACACATTTCTTACCCCCTAATATAACTTTTTTCTCTTGTCACATTTTGGGAGGCTGTGCTAGTACTGCAGCTCTTTTAAGGTTACCAAATGAAATAAAAATTATTGCTAAATAGTGTTTGGCATGATTTGAGTTCAAGGTATATCCGAGAAATCTTGAATACAAGCACAACTGCTTAAAATGTTAGTTTAATTTTAACTAACTAGATTGATAGGTCTGCCAACTATATAAAATATTTTACTAACAAATGATATTTGACCAAGGCTTACAGGCAAGCTTTCCTAAAAAGCCTTTTTTTGGGTTTGTATAGGTTTTTCAGGTTTTATTAGTTTTTTTTGTCTGGTTTGTAATGCAGGTATGTAAGTTAGATTCATATTTATAAGAAACTAGCGCTGCCGCGCTAGACCCGGGTTTCAGTTTTTTAATAAATATCACCTGGTGGGTTACAGATGGGCTTCGCCAGTTCATTTTTAAAGAAAATTATTCTGGTGTGTTACAGATGGGCTTCGCCAGTCCATTTAAAAAAATTATTTGGTGTGTTACAGATGGGCTTCGCCAGTCCAAATGTGGAAATAGTTAAATAAAGGAGCCACTTTTTATGTTTATGCTACAACAATGGATTTTAAACTCAAACAATCGATTTCAATCTGCAACAATCGATTTCATGCCTACAACAATTAAAGTTACATCTTCTCTTAATATATTTACAACAATGTGGTTTTGCCATGAAGTTAGGCATGAAATGTGGGTTTTCAAGCCTAAAATTGACCAAAAAAGTTATTGGGATGCTTCAATTTTAAATTATTTTTATTCAGAAACCTCCCCTGGAGTGAGTAGATCAACATGGTATAGTTTAACAGTTAATGTAGGTTCGAAAAGTATAAAACTATAAAGGACATACAGACATACATACATACAAACATTCATTTTTATATATATAGATAGCAAAAAGTTTAAAGCAATTGTAACAAAAATTTGGTATTTTAAAAAACGAAAGAAAAAAACCCACTTGGGTGTGAGTTTATTGCTCTTCATCAACATGCCCAATATTATTTTGCAATAATAAGAGTTTTTTAAATAAAGACTTGATTGTGCTGGTTAATTTTACCCAATTAAAAAAACCCACTTAGGGCTGGGTTTTATTAAAAAAACACCTGTTTTTTTGGGGGGGGGGTGTGGGCGGGTTGAAAACCCTGCTAAAAATGTTATGACATTCATTACAATTGTGAAAAACTAACGATAACCCACTTGTGAAACAGGCTTTAAGATAACTTTTGTAGGTGAAGCAGGAACTGTTATTTTTGCAGCAGATGCACCAGCAACAGCAGAAGGAGACACAAGAGTGGCAAGTTTTGGGCCAGTGACAAAGTTGGATACAACACTGGTGTGGGTAGCTGGTGCTATTCGCCTCGGGGATCGGGCATATGCAGTAGGTGCACATGTTATTTGTTTAGGAACAGCCCTTACTGGAGATAAAACATACTGAAAAAGGAAAAAAAGGTTTCATTAGATCTAATTTAAACTCTTATTGCCTATTTTATCCTAACCAGTGGTGAACCAACAGGACTGGGGACTGATTCCCCCAGAGGCCAGTTGGCAAAGCAGGCATATAATAATATATACTATATTGAGATATTTTGAGAATTTAAACTTATTAATAATTAATTTATGTAGCATAAAAACTGTTACGGAAATTTATATTAACCTATTAAATGTTCAAAGAAATAACAACTTAGCAATTTAGCCTGTTTTCTCCTAAAACGAACTTTCCAATTTAAGGCAGCACTACTAGTCTACAGAGAAATATAGGATTTCCCCCCTTCCTTAGAGAATATATTGAAAGCCTTGATAACTTGAAGAAAAACCAAAATGGTAAAAATGTAAGAATTGAAGAATCATAACTTTTCAAGCATATGATCTTTAAAGCAGAGGAAATTAGAAAAATTTTAAGAGGTTCTTTCGAGGATAGTAAAAAATCTTTACAGTAGTTGATAGTCTGCATATTTTTGTTACCTAAAATAATATTTAAAATAGAAATACCTACCTACTTATAAAAAAGTAACAGAAAATATCTTCTATTTAAATTTTAGCATAGTTTATTTATATGATTTAATTTCAGTATAATAATAGGGAGAATATTATATACAGCTCTGGCAAGGGCTGTAATGAAAAACCATTGTTTCATTTGACTTTGTCATGGACACAACACCTATTACCAACCATTTTTAAAGGAAATGTTAATACTGATTTTAACAAAATATCACAAAGTAAAAGCATTCTTTTTAGTGGACATATTTTCCAAATAACAAAACTCAGAATAGGTTTGGGATTCATCAGTTGGATGAGTTTTTAAAGTGATAGTCTGTAATAGTATTTGAATTAAACCTAGCTCAAGCTTTCAGAAAGCATTTTTAAAAAATACTTAAAATCCCAGTTGTGAAAGCCATTAGAAGCTTCAAAAGTTGATTTAATAGTATAAGCACATGGAAAGGTTAATTAAAAAAAATTTCCAGCTCTTTGCTTATAGCAAAGCACCCACAATTCAAAACTTGACTTGTTCAGTCTAACTGACAGTATTTAGCCAGTAAGTTATTTTTTCTAAAGAATTATCTTCACTTCCAGCTATATAGAAGACCAACTCAATGGACAGTAGAATTTTAAAAGCCAATCTCAGAATTCAACTCACTACCCTTTTAACATAAAGCATGAAAGTTTCAACTCACTTTGGTAGGATTATTTACAGTGTGGTTAGTTCCAGTATTGGCTGAGACCAGCATTTGGGTTGCTCTGCCGGGCACCAAGGTTGATTGCTGTGAACATCATATGTATGGCTGATATGAGAGATGGTAAGGCCAACTTACATAAAAAGCTAAACAACTTTTCCCTTAGTCGCAAAAAATGCACTGCATGATATTTTTGAAAAATATTCTTTTTAACATGATGAGCATTATCTTAAGAGCTGTCCATAAAGGATGTCACTGTTTTTGACATTTGTGGACAGATCCTAACTAAAAATAGTTGATTTTGTTAAAATTAAATAAAATTGTTGTAAAATAGTTTTGGACATCAATTTTTATAAATATGATTTCATGCCCCAAGTTCCTAACTGTCCTGTTAAATATCGCCGACTGCTTTAGATGCCAAATATTTAAATATCGCCAAATTTTTATGGCTATATACCAGGGGTTCATCTAGAAAGAAAATGGGTTCGTTTTAGAATCCTCCACAAAATTTCAATTCCCAAAAAGGAACCCTTCACAAAATTCTAATCTTCAAAGAAATGAAAATTGTTTTTAAAAGGAGTTTCTATCATTTTGGAATGGAATTTGCCAAATTTTGGGCAAATTTCAAAAGTTATGAATGCTGTGGTTGTACTACAAGCCCTTGATTTTCAAAATTCCTTTGATTTTTTACTAAATTCCACTTAACTTTTCACAAAATTCTTAAAACAGGACAGGACCCTGAAAAACTTGGATGAACCCCTGATAAGTACCCTATTTTTATCAGTTAGTTAGCAATTTTTGGCAATATCTGTACTTTTTTTAACATACAAAACAGCTTTGCTTAGCAATATTTAATAAGACAGTAGAATTGAACTGAGATGCTTAAAGTTTAGGGGCCGTTCAAATATTACGTAAGCACCTAAGGGGGGAGGGGGGTTTGCTCTTTGTTTATTTTTGCTGACAAGGGGGGAGGGGGGATTTGAGTGATGCTTACGTAAGATGGGGCATCTTCGAAAATCTCTTGTTTCTTGCATAAATTATTTCAAAATTCAACCAAAAATAAATGTAACAAAAAATTGAATTAGGAAATCTGACGTTTTTTCTGGAGATGGACCACCCTAACATTTTGAAATTGTAACCCCGAAAAGTAGTGCTTCGACTCATTTTTGAACCTTTAGGGGTACACCCAAAAAGAACAGCTCCTTGTACGAGTCACCTAATTTTCAAGGTAAAAAACAGTACTTACTAACAGGAGTGTCAAAATTTCGGGGGGGGGGGGGGGGTCCGGCAATTTCTTACGTAATTATGGTGGGGGGGTTTGAGGTTTGCTTATCTTTGCTGACAAGGGGGGAGGGGGGTTAAAAATGAAGAAAAATGTGCTTACGTAATATTTGAACGGCCCCTTACACTTAGTTTTGTCTTTTTAGAGTTTTGGTTGGTTAAATAGGATTTTAAGGCACAATTATAAAATTTAAAACATGGCAAAAAAATTTCCATTACTCTTTAATAGAACTTAGACCTTGGTTGAGTAGAGTACATGTACACATGGCTATTATGGTTAGTTTTAAGACAACTATAACTATTTGAGACAACTATAACTGTTTGAGACAACTATACGATTCTTCAGTATGAGAAAGCATGGTTCCCACTCTTTGAAAACATTGTTGAAAATCAAGGACTTTCAAGGACCTCGAAAAACTTTTTCAAGGACCTTTTTTGCAGATATTTTAAAAATTAATCATATTTCAAGACAGGTTATTTTTCCTGCATACAATCGGAACGAGAGGAGAACTCGCTCTTCACTGTCAGTTTGTAAAACTGGCCGCAAGTTATGTTCATTAGAGTAGTTTTGAAGAAAATTTCAAGAAAAAAACAAAGAAAGATCTGAAAAAATTAAGTTCGATTAGAGGCTGAGTGAAAATTCAAGGACCTAAGTCATTTTTTCCAGGACCTAGAACGTTTTTCAAGGACTTTCAAGTACCTAAATTTAGCCTTAAAAAATTCAAGGACTTTCAAGCACCGTGGGAACCCTGGAAATAATTTGACACTATAAAGGGTGGTAAGATTAAACATTTTTAGAATTTAAACTAATTAAAGACTAGGAATTTGAATATTTGGAAGACTAAATGTAAGTGTGATCTCAATTTATTTAAAGGTCCGTAAGAGTTTTGCATGAAGTTTCTATTGGCATTATTTAACTTTTTTTCTTACTGTACTACAATATTTGCTTTACTCCAAGTTATGAAATCCTCTGCTTTTAATTCACACAACCTCTGTACTAAACACACTTTTAACTATTTTTTACTGATATAAAAAAGTTTCAACTAGATTGTAGGAACATAATTAATTTAAAAAAAACAATAAAATGTACCTACCTGTTTAGCAGGTGTCCCAGGTATGGCCTTCAGAACTTGTCGAGTTTCATTTAGATTGAAAATGTTATTCTTCGATAGAGTGAAGGTCTTACTAGGGCTCGCCAACAAGATGGACTGAGGCTGACCAGGGGCAATTGAAGCAGTTGCAGAGGCTGAAACCGACACAGGAGTAACCAGGGACTGGTTGGAGCCTGTGTTGTTAGTTATGATTACCTTGGTCACCATCTGTCCACTTGATGTCGGTGCCACAGCTCTTTTAAGGGGTGCCTGTGTTACCATAGTGACATTGCCTCCAAAGGTTGAGACCACGGGTTTCGCCGTCACAAACGTTGGTGTAGTCGGGACTTGACTTAAGAGGATCTTGACATCACTAGACTTGCCAGGGGTGACAGGGTTAATGATGTTTCCACTAGAGTTCAGGGTAGGAAGGGTGACATATTTAGGGGCAGAAGAGGCCTGGACAATTGCAATGTTTGAAGGAGAGGCAGCTTGGGCTGTTTTTGCACCCATCATAGCAGTAGACACGTTTGTAGGTTTCTGAAAGATGAGCAGCTGTGTAGGCCCCGCTGGTTTGTTAGCATTGACCACATTTCCTTTGAGGGTATTGATTTCCACTGTCTTGGTGGCTGGCATGGATGTAAGAAAATTGCATGCACTGGTTTGTGCAATGTTAGTACTCAAATTAGAGTCACTGAGTGAGAAGTCTGATAGGTTGGAGCCTCCTCCCTCAACGGAGGCCAAGGCATTCATGAGGCCATCAGACTGGTCAGAGTTGAGGCTGGTTTTATCAAAATCTATGTTGAACAAATCTTGGCTAGTGTTCACAATCGCACTTTTCAAGAGGTCCCCAGCATCGATCTGGCCAACTCCTTCGGCATTCATAGAGTCTGGTAAAATATCAGAGTCTTCATCTTTGCAGGACAAGCTTGAGATGAAGGAGAGGCTAGATTCGTTAAGATCAGGCGAGAGCTCTGTAAGAAAATATTTATTATAAAAATAAAAACTAAAACAAAATTCAAAATAATATTTTTCATGACGTTATGGAACACTACAAATTTAAAATTTTTGCTTTAGTCAAAAATTATCTTGGGGCGCATTTCTGATAACTTCCCTTAACATTATCTTCCAATAATAATGCCCTTGAACTAGCAAATTTTAGCTTACAGCTTACAAATTGCAAAATAGAGAATAAATAATGGACGGGGGTTCATCCATGTTTTTCTGCTAGGGTCCTGTTTTTGGAATTTTGTGAAAAATCAAATGCACTTTTGTGAAAACGAAGGGCTTGTAGTACACAACCACAGCATTCATTACCTTTAAAATGGGCCCAAAATCTGGCAAATACCATTTTAAAACGATTATAAACATTTTGAAATCAATTTTGATCTTTGGACTTTTGTGAAGGATGAACCCTTGATGGTAGCAAAATGTTTCAGTGGGATCTCAACACATCATGACTGCCAATTACGAGATATCTTGTAGGTTATTTACTTGCCCAGGACACCTACTATGAGTAATCTTGTTCCCATTAAAAAATCAAGATGGAAAGCTAAAATCAAATCCAGAGAACTGAATATAAGGTTACATTAATAACACTATCTCTATATAATTTTCATTAGTTTTCAAAATTAAACACAAACTATTTTAAGTTTTAATGACAAGTTAAAAATTTAAAATTTGTATTGTTTCACACACGTTTAATTCTTGTTTTTACTATAAATTTATTAATTATTTTCACCCAACTAGTCTAGTCACCTATGTGATAAGAAATTAACTTAATCAAAACCCCAAGTGTGTTTATACATCATTGGAAAGCTTTAAGTCAAGAATTAGAAACTAACATTGATTTTACCTAGTAAGGGAACGTACCCATACTACGTGACCCGTTCAGGGGAGGGAGGGGGTCTTCAAAATAACACGCTTGGTCACAGGGGGGCTTAGGGTTTTGTCACGCAGTCAATTTCCTCTGGTCATTACGACAAATTTAAGCCTATTTAATTAGTGAAATTAGCCAAATTATTAATTAAATTTATACAAATCAAACCAAATTAAGTTTTTTAAACTTTCTGTTTGCAAAAAATGATTGAAAACTGTATTTATGATTTACTACGTGAAAACTAGAGGGGGAGGAGGGGTCTTGGCATATACTACGGATGGTCACCAAGGGGGGGAGGGGGGTCAAAAATAGTAAAAAAAGGGTCACATAGTATGGGTACGTTCCCTAATAGGTCTATTTTGTAGAGGAAGTCATCACAAAGCATGCATCGTAATTAACTGAATTTTTTTTACTTTATGACATCTATATTATGCCATCAAAATTGTTTCAGAGAAGCTTATAATTGATGTTGGATCTTTAAATGCAAAGCAAATTCATGTTTTCTACTGTTTCAAATCAAGACTGCTTAGCTAAGGGTCCATTCATTATACCAGGTTGAACATGTAACGTCTTCTACAGAATTTACAAGTTTCTCTACCACTGTGAAAAATATTTTTTTTAAAGTTTTCTTCACACTTTCTACTTTAGTTGTAAAGTAACAGTAGGGCTGCCCAACCTCCGGCCCGCGGGCCAGATCCGGCCCCCGAGCCCTCTGAATCCGGCCCGCGAACGAAATTAGAGCAACACCTTTTATTACTTTCAGTGGCGGATCCAGGATTTGGTTTTGGGGGGCTAAGACAAGAGTTTTCATAACCCAATTGAATCTTGTTAATGTTATTACGAAAAAGATAGTGAATTATCCTGCTCCAACTACCAAAAGGGGGGTCAGGGGGATCTCCTCCATAAAATTTTTGGAAATTTAAGTCAAAACCCCCACTTTTTCAACTTGTTTTGGAACCCTTCATCCGAATTTTGTGTATAGATTTTTTGCGTTTTGACAAACTTAGTAAAAAATAGTTGTAATAACAGTTACAAGTGCCAAGGGGGTCTGGAGGTCCTCCCCCATAATTTTTTTTTAAAATTTGAACTTAAAATAACAGGGTTTTAACTCATTTTGGTGCATAAAATATCATATTAATATAGAGTAAAACTTTTCATTTGGGGGGCTTCAGCCCCTTAGCCTCCCACTGGATCCGCTAGTGATTACTTTGTTTTCCGGGGGTTTTTTGCTGAAAAAAAATTCGTTAAAAATGCCAAGTTGCAAAAATACTGTAAATGAAAAGTTATAATATGTATTGTTGTTATTAAGCATCAGTTAGCGCTTTTGCTTTTCAACTGTAATTTACTTTCTGGCCCTCCACACCTCATCAAATACCCTGAGTGGCCCTCCTCCAAAAAAGGTTGGGCACCCCTAGTAACAGAATTACTTTATGACATCTATATTATGCCATCAAAATTGTTTCAGTGAAGCTTATAATTGATGTTGGATCTAATGCAAAGCAAATTCATGTTTTCTACTGTTTCAAATTAAGACTGCTTAGCTAAGGGTCCATTCATTATACCAGGTCGAACATGTAACGCCTTCTACGGAATTTACAAGTTTCTCTACCACTGTGAAAAATATTTTTTAAAAGTTTTCTTCCCACTTTCTACTTTAGTTGTAAAGTAACAGAACTAAAAATACTAAAATTAGTAAGAATAAATCAAAATACCTGTAAAACAGGTGAGTAACAGGCATTACAATTTTAATATATCATATTATTTTGCATGATAAAAATTTATTGAGGAACCCAACTTCAAAAATAGATTAATTTATTTAAATGGTTTTTCATTAGCAATAGTAGAATTAATTTTAAGCCATAAATATAAGTTAAAAAATAAATTATGTTTCAAAAATACATGCTTCTTCACTTGTCAGCATAAGTAAAAGTAACCCCCTCAGGTGGTGCTTAATATTTAAATCAACCTTTATTTTGCAAATCAATTTTAATGCAACTTGTAGAGACCCATATCAGTCCACGGAGTACTAGAATAGAGAGTCCGTGGCCATTGGCGCTAATGGAAATCGAAAAGTTGGATGAATGTGGGGCTTTTTTGGCGCTGGGATCGCATCTACGTCATGAGAGGCAGGGGAAAAGCCCGATTGATTGAGAAAAATTTTTCCTTCTCCTTCGAAAATAGAAGATTGAGTGACAGACAATCACAGGTTTGGTCACCAAAATGTTCTGCCGATCTTTCTGTCTATCATTTATAGTTCCTCATGGCGCCCTCATATCCATCCAAATTTTGAATATATAGTTTTGGACCCTCTGTTAGGATTTTTCTCTGTGTATCAGTATATCAATATGGATCATTCTCAAAATGAACTCCGTTTAAATATCATGAATTTGAAGTTAGTGTTAAATTAGGTTTTTTTAGTAGCCAAGAGCATGTTTTTGTGAATTTGTGAAAATAGGGTCCCATATTTTTAGTACTGTGATGAATAATGTCAGTTTCAAGGCTAAATATGTGGTGATAATTCTGAAAATTGTGTGTGTGACCCAAGTTTCTTCTAAACAGACCCTGTAAAATAAAAAAGATCACTCAAAGATGTCTTAATGATTGATAAATGTCAGAAAATTAATTCTTAAATTCAGCTTAGATAATACAAGTTCCTTATGGGGTGCTCTGAATCACTGTAGTAAAACAACAGTGTGTGTGATTCAGACAAATAATAACCTCATCCTGTGGTTGTCATGGGCTAGAGTTGGACATACTTGCTTTAGCACCCTTCTATGTAATCCCTAATTCTTTTTATATTACATGTGTTTTAAGCTTTTAAATATTTTCAATCTTATTTTCACATTGAAATTGTGAAGTTTTGAATGCTTTGCTCCTTTTAAGGAGTTTGGTTTGGTTCTGTAAACACTCCACTGCTAAATACCCCCATCATGCTCTTTTGGACACCAAAAAATGGAAAAATTGTTAAATAATTTTAAACTCGTATTATAAAGTGTTTAATTAGATCAACAGATATTCAGTTTATCATTGAAAGTCAGAAAAATTCTTCTATGTTTGAATACAATGGTGTTCGAAAGAGATCTTGGCGATACTTAGCAAGAACGTTTACAGAATTGACCTGCCCGATTTTCCAATATTTTAATAAAGATTACCTTCTTAAGAATAATATAGTGCAGTTAGAGGCTGATATAGTTTGTCTGTCCTCGCATGGTGGAGGAGATAGCATTGCGGAAGGCAGAGAAAACCGGTTTTGCCCATTGTTCTCTCCGCCAAGCTGGGGCAGACAGACTTTTTAAGCTCTTATCTGTAATTGGGGTTAAACTTTACTACCCGAGACCCTTTTCGCCAAGTTGGCGATAAAGTTTCCAATGTGGCAACCTTATGTCGCCAAGCGAGTTATGGCAACCCTATTGACTATATCGGCTGGAGCATCCCCGGACCTAATGGGGGTCCGATCTCCGCATCCTCGACCGGGAGGATCGGGTTACGTCACCCAAACTTGCGCCCTTGACCAATTAGGGGGATTTTACTTATCTCGATGTTCTAGAACTTTCCAGACGTTTTCGCGGGGGTCAGTTTTGAGAGTCTCTTTCTTTTTGTTCCTGCTCCTGGTAGAGTGATGACGTGCCGTCGCTGGTCCCTTGAATTTTCTTCTCATTTCTTTCTACCCGCTGTGAAACTAGCTGCGCTAACGTAAGTGATCTTTTATTTAAAGAATGACTGAAAATTATGTTTGATTCTGATTTATTTGTGATAATTTGCGTTTGTAAGGAAGTGTGAATGTTGCAAAGCATAACAATGTGAGTAATGGGTATGAATGCAGTTGCCGAAAGAAAGGAGAGAATGAACATCGGATTAGATTCAGTGTGCGTGCGGGATCGCGGTTCTAACGAGAGATATTTAAATCATGATTCATAATGGTTTTTAGTATTTTCGGACTTAAATGTATAGGAGTATGAACTATGAATGAGATTTGAGAGCTTGGATGGAATGGATGTAGATCGCGGATGATTGGAATAGCGTTAAAGTTACAAAGGTTGCTTAAATGGAATGATTGTAGAGGTGAATGAAAGTAATTTGAGTGGTTTTCTAAAAGTTGGTTGATTGGATGAAAACTTGGTTCTCTTTGAGAAACGCGTGTTTGGCGCACTTGGCGATATTTTCTTGGCGCCAAAAATCGGGGCCTCGGCTTGTAAAGTTTAACCGTAATTGGCTCATAACTGCTAATTTTCAAGATACTTATCTAAAAATAGTCAAATAAAAAATACACTAAAATATTTTCTAGTAGTAATATTTTTTATTTTTGTTATAATATTATAAGTAATTTTTATAATGTTGCTGCTAAAGTCAGATTGGTCTGATTACTATACCTAGCTAACCTTTACGTACCATTAGTTACATTTATGGGCTTAAATCTAGAAGTGGGTTCAAACGCAAAAGTAGTTCAAAGTAGTAGCGCCAAAGTGAAGTTGGCGACTAAAAATGCTAAAAGCCGCCAACCCAAACCCACTTCAAGATTTTTACCCATTTATGCACTGCCTGTGATTACTTGTGGCTACTATGAAACATTAACTAAGAAAATTGCCGACCTTCACAGGATTTGTTGTATTATTAAAATTTGTCTACCGTCGCTTGGTGGAGAAAAACAGGTTTCTCAGCATTGTGGAAGGCAGAGAAAACTGGTTTTCCTCCGCCTTCTGACGATAGACAAATGCTAGGAGTTTGATCCGAGTTAAGTTTATACTGCTGAGCAAGTTTAAACTAAGAGAAAACAAATTGCACATTAATTAATAAACAAAAAAAAATTCAGTTTATTGTAAAATAAAACAATCTATAGTTGAAAGAATGAGCAAACAAATAAAATCAAAATCTTCAGTACCTGTTTATGCATGCATTATATCACATGGGATAAAAACAACTTAAAAATAATTACAGAATTAAAAGAGTAATTTTAAAGAATGCAAATATATCAGATATTGAACTTCAAGAGGACGTGTAAATAATACTAAATCAAATAGGCACATTGATGTAAACATTTCGCAAT
This sequence comes from Tetragnatha versicolor, assembly GCA_024610705.1. Taxonomy (NCBI): domain Eukaryota; kingdom Metazoa; phylum Arthropoda; class Arachnida; order Araneae; family Tetragnathidae; genus Tetragnatha; species Tetragnatha versicolor. The sequence goes on along the minus strand of JANDEH010000001.1, from coordinate 33,783,498 downwards.
ATGTAAACAAATGTGAAACATGAACCTTCTTAGTCTTTTAAGCAAAGAAAGTTGGCAGAAATGTTTTAAAACATTTAGAATTTGTGATAAAATGTACATAAAAATGTAATGCCTTTATTAAAACTACGATAGTTTGCCACGAACGCTCAATTTGACAATAATTCTCAAATGACGCGCCATTTGCAGACTCGAAGACTGGGAAATTTGAATGAGGAATTTGAAAAAAATTTGATAATAAAAGAGCACTGGATTAATGATAGTCATTTTGAAACTTGGGGTAGAATATGAACCAAGCCTGTTTATTTGTTTATGTGGAGTCTTGATTTTTCACCCCCACGGCTACGATTGCATGAATTAGCAGACTGTGCCTGTACTGTATTAGTAAACAAATCATTTCCGTCAAAGTTGAAAATCATGAGGACTGAAGAATACATAGAAAAGAAACTTATAAAGTATTCGCAAAATGTAAACAAGCGGGTACCAAATATTGAATCAAGTTAAATACAAAATATTAAATATCACTTTACCCATTTTCTCCGAGGCATCCAGTTTAACTTCAAAATCACGCGCCGACCATTGCCATTCTGAATAAAAGCCCCCTCCCAAACAAAAATAATATTTTTTTACCAACTTCTATGAAGTTACGATGACTGTTTCCTCTCTTTTAAGAAACAAAAGTACAACCCTCCTAAAATTTTTGAATTTAACAATTATTTACAATATTAATGGTTCTCCTTTTTTTTATTTTAAAGAAATTTAGTTATTTTGTTTTGTTTACATTTTTGCAAAACCCGGATCTGCCATCCTCATGTTGATGTTGATCTGATAGTTTTGAAAGTTCTCGGTACTAAACCAAATTCAACGTTTCAATTTTTATAATTGGAAGAAATTTAAGTTTGGAGTAAAAATAGAACATGGCGTCAAACATTAAACAACATTTATCTAGCCTGTCCAGCTTAGGAGGTACTCCTAAAGACCAGGCTGATAGGTGAGTATTAAAATAAAAAATTATAGCCACAAAACTAACCTTTTCGCATATTGTGTTTAAAAATACATTAAAAGCATTCAGCGGAAACATGCTGTTCTTATGCCAGTTTATAATATACAGTCGAAATAAATAAAAGTTTATGTTGTTGTACCCATCTCATCATTATTGCAGAATAAGAATAAATGGAGTTTTAGGGGAGCATCCAGACCTGGAGGAATTGTTATGGTTAGGGGATGTCCATTTATTACTTAAGATCGAATAGGAAGATGAAGGGGTATCCAGAAAAATCTTTTCAAAAGAGGGCAGTGATGAAGTGGGAGTTGCAAATATGGGGAAGCAACTAAAGAAACAGGCACAGCTTGGATAAGCGTCGACCAGCCGCCATGTTTACTCACAGCTCAAATTAGATCTATATTGTTGTGTGTCATCATTTGAGCTGTGGGTAAACATGGCGGCTGGTCGACGCTTATCCAAGCTGTGCCAGGAAACATATGTCTTCTAATATCGCATGAAATTACAAAATTCGGAATAGGTTAATGAAGGGAATACGGCCGAATAGGTTAATGAAGCGAATCCGGACCGCAGATTTTCAGCGCCAAATTTGGCAATAACAATTCAATGCTTGGATGCCATTGGTTTTCCACTTGGCGACAAAAAAAATCGCCAAATTCAGCTTGTGGGCCGGATTCACTTCATTTACCTCGGAATAGTATACTAGTCTAAAAATTAGTCTTATAATCAAATCAAATTTGACTTTAACCCAATGTTGGTGGCATATCCAGCTCTTCAATGCACGCTTGGCTTCTGAAGAGGGGGTATTTCTTGGGTAATTTCCCGTCGACCATGCCGCTTAATCCGAAGAAAACGTCATCAAATCCCATTGACTTTACTATAGCTGTGACGCTGAATTAGGGGGCTGCTGAACAGTCGACAGCATAATACATTAGTACTGAAAATTTTTGGTACTTCTGTGCTAGTCCATTGACTGTGCCCCCATTGGTGGATTTATAGGGTGGACACTGGGGGGCCTATTTGAAACCTTTGGGGGCAGTGGCGTAGCCAGAAAAAAATTTCGGAGGGGGATATTGATATTTCGGGGGGGGATATGGGGTAGTTTTAGTGGTTTTCTATGGTCAAAAATGGAAATTTTCTGAGTTTCGGGGGGGATATATCCCCAAATCCCCCCCTCTGGCTACGCCCCTGTTTGGGGGAGGGAAGCTGTCCCTGATGGATTTTGAAACATGATTTTCCTTTATAAAAATAGAATAGGTTGCTAGTAAATCCTTAATGTAAGTGATATAATGCTTTTCCTCAGATTTGAGTAAAATCAGTATTTCCACTAACACATTTGTAATTTGCTTATATTTAGATATCGAAGTGTATTGGAAGAAATTTTAAAAACAAGTGGTGATGATCTTATTGAAGGACTCCAAGGATTTGTTGAATCAAGTAAGTCTAATTTATGTTTGCTGATTTTCATCTCTTTTTATGGTTATTAAATATTTTAAATAATCAGAACTATAAATATCTGTGTGTTATTATATAAATACTTTATCAAATATTGAATGAAGTATCATAATTTTTTCTTCTTGTATCTAAATATTTGAAAGATTATAGTAAATTGGAAATCAGAATGTTTGATAGTTTTTCTTTTTTTATAGTTGGTATTTATAAAGTTTTAAGTTAGTAATTGAAGACCTATTTTAAATGTTGTTTTATGCATTTAGTTGTAAATGAAAATGTGAGTTTAGTCATATCTCGTCAACTATTGACTGATGTTGGAAACCATCTTACAAAGCTACATGATGAAGTGTCAAAGAAAGTCTCCCATTACACCCTGGATAAAGTTCAACCACGTGTAGTGTCATTTGAAGAACAGGTAATTTGTCTTTGCATCTGAACCAGGGGTTCATCCAGGTTTTTTGGCCAGGGTCCTGTTTTGGGAATTTTGTGAAAAATAATTTTGAGTTTTGGTGAAAAATAAAATGGATTTTTGTGAAAATAGTTTCCATCATAAAATAGGGTCCTATTTTTTAAATAAATTTGTTTTTGAATATGGCACTAGCAAAAAATGAAATATGGCTTTTAAACTTTCCTGAAGCATTCGGAAAAGCAAAAACTAGAAATTAAAACTTATCAAAATGCAGTGGCGGCTCGAAGGTAAAATTATAAGGGGTTCTGCTCCGGTGGTACCAAGTTGGCAACGTATTTTAAGCGATATAATGCCAAATTATATTTCTATTAAACAAAAATGTGGAAAAAATCAAATAGAAAAGATGTGAACAACATAAAATTTCGGTTCCACACTAATAACCATTCAAAAACTGTCACTTACCTATGTTTAGCTGATTATTACGAATATGAAGAATCTAAGATGAAGTCTATTTCATTTAGTATCTCAAAAGCAAATGAAACTAAAATCAACATTTGTAATTCAATTTGTTCATTATAAAAAGATATAAAAACTTGGCTACAAAAAAGTAAACATAAATCTTTATTGACTTGCCGAAACATCAGAAAATATTTGTTCTCTCTCTGTTAAAAAGAAAAAAAAGAAGCTATAAATAAAAAATTAAAACAGAGTTGGAGTGAGAAAACAGCTAAAAAGCCAATGTGATTTATTATTAGTAGAAATCGTTTATTCTTCTTCTTCCTCACAGCTCTCTCAAGAGAAAAATATATCATTCTTTTGGTCGGGGCTGCTGAAAAGCAGCCCCTTTCTCCTAACAGATTCGCATGCTAAATTCTTGATATTTTGATTTGATATGATAGAACTAGGGTTTATACCACGATTGGTATATCTGCGGGAGCTGATCGACCCGGAAAGAAATCTGTTGGCGAGACGGCATTGCAGAGAATTATTAATTGAAAAAGGATAATAAAGGACAAAGATCAAAAGGGGGAAATAGATATTTTTTTAAATATTGTAAAGCAAATAAAAATTGGAATTTCGGGAAATTTTGGTTGGGGGTGCTGCAGCCCCGCAGCCCCTATGGACGAGCCGCCACTGTCAAAATGCCATTTTCCAAACATGCCAAATATTGAGGTGCTTAAAAGTAAAAAAATTGCAAAGAACAGACTTCAAACCATTTTCCTTGTTTTCATCAAAACTTGACCTTGAACTATGTAAGTTATAAAGGATAAAAAGAAAATCTACACTTTGGTATTCAATTTTTTGAAATTATATATAACTGACCCTTTATTCAGGAACCCAAAACCTGGAATGATAATGAAAATTTTGTTTTGGGGCCGTCCATAAATGACGTCATACTCAGAGGGCAGGGGGTTAATCAATTTGTGACAAGGGGGAGTGAGGGGGGTTAAAAGTTACGACATCACATCCTGCAGCTGAAATTCAGCAAAAACCTTAACTTGTTAAAAGGACCACTTATTGTTCTAAATCCACTTATTGTTCTAAAGGTTGATAAAAATGAAACTATCAGAAAGGGTAAAATTAAGCTAAAAAAATTGGTTCTGGGCACTTTCAAATTCGTGTATTAGACATATTGTTGGTTTAAGAGCGTGACATGTGAAAAAGGGGGAGGGAGGGGTTATGGGGAAGTGTAACTGTTTATGACAAAGGGGGGGAGGGGGTCAAAAATGGGCATAAAAAGTGTGACATTTATGGACTGCCCCTTTTGGAAATTTCTAATGTGGCTATAAATTTTCATATTTCTGAAAATAATTCCATAGCAAATAAACCTAAGACAGCGTGCCTAGAGTGTCTCGTCCCCTGATGAGTTGGATCGATCTGGAACGTTTTGCTTACCACAGAGGAAACAAAGATGTTTACATTAAATACTGCGAGCGACTTGGTGGCATAAAATAGCTTTGTGTAACTTCTATTTTGTCAGTGCTAATATTTTTGAACCCTTATAATTCCCATTTATGAGCCACCTCTTTACTTAACCATTGGAAATTTTTCCAATAATTCTCAGCTTATACATGGAATTTTACTGTAGTTTTTTGTTATTTCCCATTAGACTCATAAGAAAGGTCATCCAGAAAGAAATAATGAATAAGTGTTATGGTACACACATTATCTTAAAACAGAGCTTGTTATTATTTACAGGTTGCTAGCATTCGTCAGCACCTAGCTGAAATTTATGAAAAAGAGCAGAACTGGAGAGATGCTGCTAATGTCTTGGTGGGCATTCCTTTGGAAACAGGACAAAAGTAAGTCAACTAATTTTCTTTTTTATGAATTTTTTATTTGAATTCCTCCATTTTATTCTTTTTTTATATATTTGTTTTACTAGGCAATATTCAGTTGATTACAAATTGGAAACTTACCTCAAGATTGCCCGTTTGTACCTAGAAGATGATGATCCAGTTCAAGCTGAAGCTTTCATTAACAGAGCTTCCTTATTGCAAGCTGAATCAAAAGATGAACATCTACAAATTTATTACAAGGTAATTAAGTTACCAAAGGTTTTTGTCAATTCTAGTACGAGGGCAGTCCCAAATGTACCCGACTTGACCTATAGATGATGTTAATAAAACAGAAAAAATTACTTGGGTCGAAAGATCAATCCTTATTATATCAAAATCTGAGTCAGCGGGGAGAAAGCTGTTTCGTTTTTGTGGCTTTTTTTGGAAGCAATCTCAGTGAAATTTTGAAGATGGATTATCATCATTGCTTGATTAAGGGGCTAAACTATCAATATTAAAGCTAAACTGGATTTGAGTCTGAAGGACTCTGCCCTTTCTTTTACAACCGTGAAATACTGGGCGGCAGATATTAAAGAGGGGAGAATGAGTTGAAAAGATGAACATCACAGAAGGTGACCAAATGAGGGGGAAACTTCGAGAAATGATGAAGAAATCCACAAAAAGGGTATTAGGTGATTTTTAATTGAAAGTGCAAAACCTAGCAGACATGGTAGGCATTTGAAAATGCGTGGTACAAAATTTTTAACAGAAAATTTGGGCATGAAAAAGTTTTGTACAAGATGGCTGCCACAATTGATGACAATTGACCAAAAGCAGCGTCCATTGTCGTGATGGCTAAAATCAATTAAATCAATGTCTTAATTGCTCAAATGTGCTGTATTCCCCAGATTTTGTGCGTACAGGTTATTTCTTGCTTTTAAACCTTAAAAAATGGTTCAATGGGAACAGATTTTTAGAAATTATCAAATAAAATATGTGAGGCGGAAAGCTAAAAGGGACCTCTTGTCGGCAAAGTTGATTTCAAGAAAAAGCCAAAAAAACCGGAAGAAGGTCAAAACTATCGAATTTTTTTCTCTCTCGATTATCAATCCTTGGACCCTTTAGAACCGAATTTTAGCTGTTGGAATCATTCCTTAACTGTGAAAAATAACGAGAGGGTAGCATTTTGAAAGTTTAAGGTCGTTTTTCGCGAAATCCCCTTATTCTATTAAAACTTTTAATTACTGGCGATTTGTCATTTTTTGAGCTACAAGGATGATTATGGTCTTAAAATCTTCATAAATCTGTACAGATTGAGAAAAAAATAATAACTCCATTTCGACGAACGCCGACAAGAGGTCCCTTTTCGCTTTCCGCCTCACATATGCTGTTAATGGTCATTTTGAGGGCTTTTATGAATCCTTCTAAAAATAGGTTATGGAACCCATGGAACATTGCTGGAAGAGGTGTATGGGGCTAAAAGGAGACTATGTAGAGGACTAAGAATAATTTTTCAAAAAAATTTTAGTTTTTCTTTGTTAGGTCGGGTACTTCTGGGTCCACCCTCGTACATAGGTCTAAAAATAACAAAATATAAAAGCTTGATAATCTACAAAACAAAAAGGCTTAGGAACTGTATAAAATAAGTAGCAGTTTCTATTAACCTTCATAACTAATCTTAGTATGCAGATATGCTTTGTAAATTCATAATTAGTGTTTTGTTAGTCAGGTAGTTTTTTTCTTGCGAAGCATAGATGTTTCAGGAATCTATGCTGTAATTGCACATTTTCATCTAGTTTTAATTCACAAGAAACATGGTAACTAATCTAAGCTTTTTGTTAGGTGCTTGTATTTTTTAAAAATTCTTTTGTTCCTTTGTAGGTTTGCTATGCAAGAGTCCTAGATTATAGAAGAAAATTTATTGAAGCAGCTCAAAGATATAATGAATTATCTTATCGAACTATTATTGCTGAAGACGAACGACTGAAATCTTTAAGAAGTGCCTTGATTTGTACTATACTTGCTTCTGCTGGTAATAATCCAATTTTTCATTCATTTCGTTATTTTCAATTTATAAATAATTCATTACATAATTTACATAAGTAAATTTAATAAAATACCACAGACTTAAAACTTGCACCCTATTGAGGTTTCAAATAGTTATTTGTGCCTTGTGCTTTAAATATTCAGATAAAAACGTGTAAAATCTTACATTTACTTTTTCTACAGGTCAACAAAGGTCCAGAATGTTAGCTACTTTGTTCAAAGATGAAAGATGCCAACAATTACCAGCTTATGGTATTTTGGAAAAAATGTAGGCATTTGATAAATTTCTTAATTTCTTGTTTTTTAATGAATAGCTGAATAATTTTAAGTATTCACAAGATTTATATAAATTACATTATATTTCTGTTAGTATAGTGATGCACAACCTGCGGCCCGCGGGCCACATGCGGCCCGCGAACCATCAACATGCGGCCCGCGAACGAATTTGGATATTTCAGATAATTCCTAACTTTTGTTACTTTCCTTATTTTAACCGAGAAAAAGTGACGATTTATAGCGGAAAAAAGTCGGGAAAATCGCGATTTTTCGAGTTTCGTTTTGCTCGCGAAGTGTTCCGTTCCTGCCGCGATTTTTGGGCGGGCGCCAAATTGAAGTTGGCTTCTTCTTGTATTGTTTGTGCGATGTGGAAAAAACAACTTAACAATGGTTTGAAGTTTTGAAGCCAGAAGTCCGGTGTTTAGGATCACGCGCCGCGGAAAAGTCGAAAAATAGCGATTTTTCGCGAAAGTGCCGTTTTTACGGCGCCTAGTTGAAGCTGGCTTCTTTTCACATTGTAATTGCAATGCAGAAAAATTTAAGCGTGGTCAGAGGAGTCTAATAAGTCTAGTGATACCTCTGACATAGCTTTTTTTTTATCAATTTTAGTATTTTCAACAAATTTTTCTTAAGGATTTCCGAAGTTCTAAATTTTTGCAAAAAGATCACTTTGAAACAAGATTAGATAATAATGCAGTGTATTTTTTTAATTCTTATTAGATCATAACCTGTTTCAGATATGCTATCAAGGGGGATAGCAGAAGGCTGGGGGCCTGTCCCCCCAAAAAAATCGAACTTGATTTCTAAAATAAGTTAAAACCCTGTTTTTTAGGGTCAAATTTCCAAAATTTTTCTGGGGTAGGACCCCCAGACCCCCCTTTACATTTGGAATTCTATAATTATCATTTTTTTAAAATAAATATTAAGTTAATCAAAATGCAAATCCCATCTTAAAATATATGTGCAATATTTGGGCTAAATGTGCAAAAACTAGTCAATGCTTTGTTTTTTTGGGGTTAAATTTCAAAAATTTTCTTGGGAGGACCCCTAGAACCCTTTAATGGTACAAACTTAATTATTCACATCTTATATTAAGTTCCTTGAGATGCAAATTCTACCTTATTTTTACTGTTACTGTTTGCGGCCCTCCGTGTCTCAATCAACTATGTGAGTGGCCCCCCTCCCAAAAAGGTTGTGCATCCCTATGTTAGTATGTGTTTTTAGTATAATAATTTTCTACCAACTCATTTTATAATTGTATTTTCTATTCAAAAGGTATTTGGATAGAATCATTCGTCGGAGCGAGCTTAATGAATTTTCTGCCATGCTGCTGTCTCATCAAAAAGCTTCAACATTAGATGGTAAAATTTATACATAAATAATAAATATAAATTATAATTGATAGTTATAAAACAATCAAATATTAATACCTCTCAGAGTGACCACCATCACAGAGACTAAGTACTACGGATTTTCCGTAGTTACTACGGTTGTTTTCAAACTAAGGATTATGGACACATCAGAAAAACTTTGGAAACCCTCCTAACACTGATGCAGCAGAGAAAAATGCTGATTTAAAGTAGCTCAGCACAATAAACAAGTACATTGCAGCTAATAACTGGGTCTGTTTAAAATAGTGTAAAATTAAAAGCTTTCTCTCCCTATATACAGGGATGTGATTCTTCCGCTTTTCTGCGGATTTCCTCTTTTTAAAAATTTTTCAACCTTTTCTACAATTTTTCATTCTGAAAGAGTTTTTTTTATTGCCGAGAGAAAGAGTAAGTAATTTTCCTTTTTTTCCTAAAAAAAATCAAATTTCTAAGAAAAATCTGATTAATTGGCTGGAGTTCAAAAGCATGCTGTTTCCCGAGAAACATCCGCTATTGCTAGCAAAAGAGGTCCGCGTTTCTTTCATTCCGTAGCTTCCGTTGCCGTGACCTCGGAAAATTCAAGCGAATATAAGCGTCTTGTCCTTGAACAGTGCTTCATGCACTGTAGTGGTAGTGCCTCTGTACAGTAGTACCGTAGGTAGTGCACTACCTGCGTCCCGCAGGCCATATGCAATGGGGCTAATATGGAATTTTCCCACATAATCCCAAGATTTTTTTACTTTGCATATTATTTCCAAGAAAATGATGATTTAAAGCAGAAAAAGTTGGAAAAATCGCGGAGTGTTCTGGAAAAATTGCGGAGTGTTCCGTTTCTCGGGCGTGGGTGCCAAGTTGAAGTCGGCTTCTTGCGTTGTGAAAAAAACAACTCAACAGTAGTTAGAAGCAGGGTTGCTTGATTTAAATCACTTGATTTTTTAAAAAAAATCATTGATTTAAATCAAAAATTTTAAAGTAGCACAATTTAAATAAAAAAATTAAGTAGTTGTATGCTTTAAAAATGGTTTGCAAGATTAGTTGCTTACATTTTTTTTTTATTGAACTAGAAATAAAAAAAGAAGAAAATTTACAATTTCACATAGTCACCTGGGATCTCATGGTCCATGTAGGTGACTGTAATTATGAATAACAAAAATTTAAAATACAAACTAGGAGAAAAAAAAACACAGGAAACACATACATGAGATGGATATGGTGGCAAACAGGGCGCCAATAAATTATATTTTTGCCATAATGATGAGTTAAAGTGCTTAAAATAATTATAAATTATACATTAAACAGAACAAAAGAAATCATCAATATCCTCAATAGTAAACAGATATTCCTTTAATTGCTTTTTGAATAAATGTTTTGAAGGGCTATTTTGAATATGTATAGGTAACTTATTAAAACACTTAGGGGCTATGTAACAAAAATTTTTACAGAATATGGATTTATTAGGTTTAGGAACAAAGTATAATATGTTTGGTCTTCGTAGGTTTACGACATTGCGTTTTTGACAAATGTTGGGGTTTAGATAGAGATGGAGGCAAATTTTAAAATAAAAAAGATGGCGAATTGGAAGTATATTTAAGGAATTGAAGTAGTTTATATTATTTGTGTGTAAGTGCGCTTCATTATTTAAAAACCTCAGGAATCTCTTTTGCAGCCTCTCAATTCTTTTTAAGTTGATCATGTAATCTTCTCCCCACACAACTAAACCGTAATTAAGTTGTGAATGAACCCAAGAATAATATAAATTGATTAGTAATTTATTATTTAACTTTTGTTTTAGGTAATAAAAGTTACACAGTACATACCTTAGTTTGTCTGATATATATTTTGTATGGGATTTCCATTTCAAATTTGAGTCTATGTGCAGTCCGAGGTATTTTATTGAGGATACGTTATCTAAGGGTTTACAGGCGCAATTGCTATGAGTATTGCAGTATTTTTCATGATATTTTATAGAGAGATAATTTGCTTGGAAAATAATGGATAATTTGCTTTTTTTAAAAACTCTTCTAGATATTAACTGGGAGAGATAGGTTTAAGTTACTTCTACATAAAATAGCCTGTAATATCAAGAACAAATTTTACTACCAATGACAAAAATGTTTTTGACAAAAAAGGGTTAATAGCAAGATTTGAAATCAATAATTGTAATTAACTAAACAAGAATTAAATTATTTTTACCTAGTACAGTAACGGACCCTTTATCCGGCAAGCTCGGGGCCGACATCATCCCGGACTTCGGAATTTTCCGGATTTCGGGTCCGTTCCGGAAAAAACGCCATTAAAGACGCAGCTGCTTTAGTAAAACCAAAATACCCGCTGAAACGACATAGTCCGTTTCAATTGTAACGGATCCATCAAAAAAAACTTCCGTCAAAGCACGTGTGTCGTCGCGGCAAGAACCGATAGCGAGGCAGCAGCCGATTTTGGAACGGCCAGCGCGGGGACGATACGATTCGGCCGCGTCGAATCGTTCCATGCCGCACCGAGACGATGTCACAAAAGGCGCGGCGCATCCAATCGTAACGGATCCAGCAAAAAAACTTCCTGCAAAGCACGTGGGTCGTCACGGCAAGAACCGATTGCGAGGCAGCAGCCGATTTTGGAACGGCCGTTTAAGAGCGGGGACAATACGATTCGGCCGCGTCGGCCCGCGCCGAATCGTTCCATTCCGCACCGAGACGATGTCACAAAAGGCGCGGCGCATCCAATCGTAACGGATCCAGCAAAAAAACTTCCTGCAAAGCACGTGGGTCGTCGCAGCAAGAACCGATTGCGAGGCAGCAGCCGATTTTGGAATGGCCGATTAAGCGCGGGGACGATACGATTCGGCCGCGTAGAATCGTCCCATTCCGCACCGAGACGATGTCGCAATAGGCGCGCGCAATCATAGCGCGCAATCATAGCGCGTCGTAAGAGCATTTACTCACTAAAAATTCTTCAAAATATAAAAAAACAAATTCTAAACGAGAGCCGGATTTCGGGTCCCTCCGGATTTTGGGTTCCCGGATAAAGGGTCCGTTACTGTATAAAATTTTTAAAATATACGATTATAAGTTGATGATTTTTATTGAAAGATTGTTTTTATGATTTTAGTCATGTTTTCTGAAATAATTTTTCTTATATTACAAAACCAGATGGAATTTTAGCCAGAGAAAGCCCTTTTCTATGTGGTCTGTACATGACTATCAATAATTAGCTTAATTTTATTTTGTATCCCTAATTATTATTTTAAAGAAATAAACCTATATTACCTTGAGTAAAATTATTTTAACTGAATCAATGTAATTCAAATTGATTTTAATTTTTATACAAAAATTAGGCATTGTTTTAGTAATCATAGTCACAACTAATTTTTCTTAAGGATTTCCCAAGTTGTAAATTTTTACTGATAGATCACTTTGATAATAATACAGTGTTTTTAAAAAACCCACCCCCAACCCACTTTTTTTAGTATTATGCTAAATTAACCTTACAATGCATGATTTTTTAAATTCACTTGAAAATCATTTATGTGTCTTCTATTATGGTGTTAATTAGTAAAAAAATACTAAAAAAATTTGATTTAATTTTTTCTACTTTTAATTGACAAAAAACTTTGTCCTTGTGAAGTGAAATAAAACCAAATGCTCTAAAAATATAAAAAAACAACTTATCTTTTCAAAACAATTTCTTTTCAAGCTGGAAAATTTTTTATTTTAATTTATATGGTCCTTTTATTTTGGCGTTTTCTGTGTCTTGACTTTCGTCTCACTAGCTACTAACAAATGTCTCAAAATAGTACTCCTGCTGCCATTTACTGGCAATCTAAAGTGCTATAACAATGAAATGTTATATTTATTGTACTTATTGAATGGTGTCGTTTGGAAATGGAAGTTCGAGTAGAAAATGGGGGAAAATGTCGTGTTGCCAAATTGGCAACAGTATGCACTGTAGGGTTAAATACCAAAAAGTGTATAATTTTTGATTTCCTCTTCTATACTTTTTGATCTATCACATCCCTGTATATAATCTCCTCCCATTCTTGAAAATTGTATGCAATAACCAATCCCTCTTCAGATCGTATTGCAGAGTAATCGAAATTCCCGATGGTTGTGAACTCATTGAGAGTGGCAAAGAAACACCACCTGTCAGAAAAAAGAACAATATTTTCAAAACAAAAATTGAGCTACCTAAAAAATTATAAAACTTGCCAAATAGGGGGGATTTTGTACATAAGATTTCCGGATAAAGGGTTCATTAGGGTATGGTATTATGGAAAATTTTCATTGGAGGTTGGAATCTACCATCATGAAAAATTTTCTGGTTACTCAGGAGTATTTTAACTTCTACAATTTTGTAATCATTGTTTTCCATAATAGAAATAATTCCTTTTTCATGTATTGTAGCATTTCAACTGACTCAATAAATTTTTGTTTAGGTTCTACAATCTTGGACAGAGCTGTAATTGAACATAACCTTTTATCTGCTAGCAAGCTTTACAACAACATAACATTTACAGAACTTGGTGCACTTCTTGAAATACCACCATCCATGGTAAATTTTGTCTGAAAATGGCTGTAATCTAGTCTTCATATAGTTTGTGATTTCAGGGACTTTTACAGGTCAATTTTGGTATCGTTAATCGGCACCTTCACTAAAAATGTACCAACAAAAACGGCACATTCACAAATATTCTTCTAAAAAATCAGCATTTTTGATATAATATTGCCCAAAATCGTCGAGTTCATTACTTCAACAAAAAATATGTTTTGTTTATGTAAATTAATTCCCTTAAAAATAGATTGCCCTATCCAAAACATTTAAGCACTTTCTCTCATTATGTCAGAATTTATTTCCCAAAGAAACTGGTGAATCAGAGGATACAAACCCTAAAAATATTTAGACTGATGATCCCTTATGTGTTTTTTATTACAAAACTGCTAAATTGTTTGTGTTGGGAGAACAGAATTCAAAAGTTTGAAATCTACAAAAAATTCAAATGTTTTTAATTAATGCAACTTAATTTTAAAAATCATGCAAATCTGAATTTCTAATGTTTGCTTTCTCAAAGAGCATACATTCAAGAAAATTAGCAGTTTTAGCAATTGGTATTTTAGTGATTTTTCCTCTTAGAAATGTAAAGGAATTGAAAAAGTTTTAGTTTAAGAGAGAAGCAACTATATTGATTACTTATGTTTAATTCCTCTTTTCAAAAATGTATAATTATTATTTACTGTTTGTTTTATTATTATTTCAAACATAATTTTAATAAGATTTTTTTCGTTTCAGGCTGAAAAAATAGCTTCTCAAATGATAACAGAAGGTCGAATGAATGGTCACATTGATCAGATTGATTCTATTGTTAATTTTGAAAGTAAGACTAACTACTTCATGAATTTCTTTTAATGATTGTTTAAATCATTCTTTGTGTTCATTCAAGGGTAAATCCAGAGGGAGGGGATATAGGGCTGCAGCTCCCCTTTAGAATTAAAAAATGATCTTAATTATAGAACAAAATCCTACAATAAATAGAATTTCCCCACTTTTTTTGTGAAAACGGGTAGTAAGAGAAAGTAAAGCACTGTTAATACGACTTTTCCATTTATACATTGTTTTTCCAATTTCAATTTGCAATTTCATTTTAATGCAAAATTTTTAATACGACGTGCAATATTGGTTGTACGCCGTTTCCCACTGTCTTAATAAAGGATTTTTCCAAAAAAGTGTAATAAATTTAAGATTTGATATTCATATACAATGCAATGTATACTGATGTGGGGTGTAGGATGTAAAATATAGTTCTCAAGATATGAAAAATAAAATAAATAAATATTTAGGATGAAATATATAAAGGTATGGTTTGTTCATTTTTATGTTAAATGTTTTAAAATTTAATTATTATTTTCAATTAAAAACTGTTTAAAAGTAATTTTTTCTTTAGAAAAACCTCAAATTTATTGTATTTACGTAAATCTGCATTAGGAGCATTAGAAACATAATAATCATAGATGTTTTCACTTATACGTCAGTCCCTTGAAAGACGTTTAAATAGTGCTGTACTGTAATAGGGAATTTATTATGTTACTTTAACCCTATCGCACCGGCTGGGACAAATGCTGTCCCACGGTGGTAAAATTTTGAAATTACAACTAAAGGTGGAAACAAATTGGAACCGAGCGCTGTAAGCGAACAGCCGCGAACACGCTCTGTGCAAGCGCCGCTCTTAGCGCCTACGAAATGGGTGTGCGCAGAGCGTGTTCGTGGCTCTTCGCTTACTATGTGCCGCTCCAACTATGTTACTATGTATCGCTTATGTGCTCGGCTCCAATTTGTTTCCACCTTAAGGCAACATTATGTCCCAGTTGCTGAAAAACTTCAAGGAACCGAAAAAAATGCTCCTTTGTGCCTCCAAACACATCATGATATAATGGATATTTCATCGCAGTTGCCCCCCAGGAGCTCAAACAAGTGCAAAAATTGCACTTTTCTGATTCCCTTGCCAAATTGAAAGGGTTAAGAGAAATAATCTTTTCAAATTCAAAAATTAAATCCTAGATCAAAAATCCTTGATGCGCTACTGGTGTTTAATTTTTTGTCTTAGTAAACCTCTTTCTGTTTGCTTTCAATTTTTAAAAAATTAGCTAAAAAGGGGAAAATTAGTACTTATTTAAAAAATTTAACCTTTTATAGTTATTTATGTACAGGGTAATCAATTTTTCTGGGTACTGTACTTCAATAATCAATTCATTCAAGTTAAAATACTTATGAACATACCCGTATAAAATTTTTACCTGTCTGCAAACTCAAAATTTCCCAAAAAAATCACCTTTTTTTTTTACACACAAACGAATAATGGTAAAAAAGTTTTTTAAAATCTGTGTCTGTTTTTAAATCTTAACATTCTTTTTTTAAATGTTCTACTTTTTACTGAAAGCATATATAACAATTTTAACTATAATTTAAGTACTAATAATCTACTCTATTTTAAACCTTTTTAACCTGAAACTGAAAATTTACAAAATATGATAGTTTAAATGACAAGTTATAACAACAAATTAAATAAAATTAATCTGAATATTCAAAGCATAATTCCATCAAATAGTTTTAAAATATATTTTCTCTGAACAAAAGAGAGAAATCATTCCATAAAGGGGAGAGCTGAAATTCGGTTCATTAATTTGTCACAGGTTTTTGAAACTGCCCTTTCTCTAATGCTATTGGATTTTCTTATGAAGTGCCAATTTTCTTATTATGAGAAATAGCTTTCCATATATCCTCAGACACAAGAATAACAGGAGGATTTGGCCCATTTATTGCTAGCTCATGATTAGCAGCCTCCTCTGAATTTTGCAGAAAAATGGCACTGTCTAAATCCACGAAAGTAACAACTCAACTCTATCTAATTTCGCTATTAAAACCTATGGCACTGTCTAGCTCCTAGAAAGTAACAACTCAAACGAATTTCGCAAATTCTTTAGCATGGGTCAACTTTTGTGGATTTAGACACTTTGTGGAAAAAATTTCAAAAAATATATTTTTTTGTAGTTTTTCCTGCCGAAAATTTTCTGCAGATGGCAAAATTTTCTGGAAACGCTGTTCACGCGTTCGTGTATATTATTCTAGACTGCATATGACTTAATAAAAGTTAAAAAACGTAAATATACCATTCTATTTCCTTTCAATTTGGGGTTAATTTTCTACTTTATGATTAATTTTTTTCATAACTTAGATTAATATCATTATTAATCAACACCTGATACTCTCAAAACCTTTATAGAGATAACCATCTAATAGGGAAATGTATCTCTATAAAGAATTGCTTGTTCCAATGAACCTTAGTTTTCTTTTTAATCATTACTGGATAGGGACCCTAATCTGAATCAATACATAATTTATTAGGCTAAATCTACTCACCAAGCTTAAATGTTTGACAATGATGAAATGGCTTGCAGAAATTTGGCAGCACCCTAAGTTAAATAATTATTTTTTCATTTCAGACAAGGATGTTCTACCTTCTTGGGATAAGCAGATTGAAAGCCTGTGCTTCCAAGTTAACAATATCATAGAAAAGGTTGCTCAGCATGCTCCAGAATGGATGGCCCAAGCCATGGAGGAACAGATGGTCCATTAGGATATCAGTTTTGAACTGTTTAAAATACTTTGTATATTTCTCTTTATGTAATATGTGTTCAATAAACTTATCTTCAGTTGTAGTTGTTTATCCAATGTTGGAGAGGTCCGAAATTTTGTTGAAAACAAAAGAAATAATACCATTTCTCTTATACATGTGATTCTTCCGCCAATTGGCGGAAATCCACCAATTCGCTTAGCAAAATTAAATCCGACAATTCGATTCGCAAAACTGAAATTCCTGTTTATTTTCCAATTGTTTTATACTGAAAACTATGAGCGCTAGTGGCCTAGTACTAAAGATTAAGAAGAATCTAAAAAAAAATATCGAAGCAATATGAAAGTTAAGATTTGAGCTAAAAAATATGAATCTAGCATATCGAATCATAGATCTCTGGCCCTGTCTTGACCCGTCTTGGGTTAGCGCCATAAAAACCCAACCAACTTAGATCTCAGGAAGTAAAAGCCAATGTACCCCCTCTACTTAAAATGAAGAAAAATTTAGGTGCCATCGAATTTTTTTTCCGCCAATTTTTTGTCTGTGTAATCACATGTGAGGCCCCTAGTTTCAAAACCGGACATTTGCATTTTGACACAGCTTCGGTAAGAGTCGACGCGGTCGCCAAATGGAATATTACGGTATCATGCTATATCACGGCTGGTTGCCCGTTCCGGCCGCCATGTTTTACACCGACTCAAATGATAACACTTAAGTGCGTTACGAAATATAATTTTGTTCTTATTTTTAAATTAAACAGTTACCGGGGATTGAAATATGTATCTCCCGCATGCAGAGCGTGCACCATACCGCAGATCCAGCGGGATATACTGAAATTTTAAAAACTTGTTCTAACATCCTTTTACTTGGGATAATCTTTATTTGAGTCGTGGTAAAACATGGTGGCCGGAAAGGAGACCGGCCGTGATATAGCGGCAACTAGTCTTCCATTTGGCGACTGATTCGCGGTCATCAAATGGTCGATTCTTTTATCAAAGCTGTGTCAAAATGCAAATGTCCGGTTTTGAAACTAGGGGCCTCATGTATGCTTATGTAAAAAATAACACAAAAACCATTGGAAGACCACACCACACAAATTTAGTTTTACTTAACTAGTTTTTGTAACTAACTAAATCTCTACTGATTTTATTACTTTCCCTTTTATATTAGTGTTTTTAGCAATCATATGGTTTCACATCTACAGTGGAGCCCCGATTATCTGCGGAATTGGGTGGCAAGGGTACCACGGATAACCAGAAAAAAGCATAAAAATGAGGTGAAAAATAAAAACTAGGATATGTAAAACTTTTAAATATGTACAGTACACCAGAAACCTTTTCTCTACATCTAAAATGTCTCTAATCTCATTTTAAATATTTCAATAATTGTTATGGCAGAAATATGGATCTATGATGGTGAAAAAAGCTGGGTAATATTCCGTAATCGAGGTTTCCGCCAATATACGCCAAATTTTGTCGATGACCATTTTAATGTGTGCAACAATGTTTAATGTTGGCGGGATTTCTTCCACGCTTTAAATCCGATCTCGCCAAGTTTGGCGAAAACCTCGATTATGGAATCTGTCCCAAAAAGCTTATACTCAATAAATGGGTTTAATTCGAAATTTTGTTGTAGACAGAATAATAGATCAGGTGGTATTGTTGTGTTTTTTCGTGAAAACCTTGATCTCATTGAAATAGACTCTGATTTAAGTACTGCTGAAGCTATTTTGTTATATAGTAAAAGCTTGAAATTGTGTTTATTTTCTGTATACCGTTCACATGAATTTTCTATCTCAGATTTTAATTTAGAACTTCAATCTACTTTAGATACACAAAATTATGAAAATATAATTTTAATTGGTGATTTAAACATTAATATTCTTAACGACGCTAATAACTGTTTTCAAGATTATCTGAATTTAGTATATCATTATGGATTTCAATCTTATATCAATATACCAACTTGATCACTGCTCACTACTACGTGCATAGATCACGTATTTATTAAACATCAAAATTATATGTCTCCCCAAACTGCAGTTTTTTAAATGACTTAAGGTAACTGACTGGGTTGGGAGGCCTTTTTTTTAAATATTAACTAAATAATTATTTAATTGCTATTTTCTGAGAGCTAATGTTCTAAAACAATGAAAATAATTCAAAAAAGAATTAAAAAAAAATTATTTTTTAAAATATTGAGAAATTTCAATGAAAATAAGGCTAAAATTTCAACTTGCGCCAACAACTCCTGAGAATGTTCTTTTATAGGTACAAATAAAATTTTTGCAGGATTTTGAGCCTAAGACACTAATCTGTGTCACTATCTACAAAAAATCTGAAATTTTTAAAATAGAAAAGAAATACAGGAACTTGAAATCGAAAAAAGTAAAAATTCATGAAAAAAAACGTTTAAACCAGGTTTACACACTTTAAAAAATACCTTAATTCAAATATTTTTCTTAGATTGTAGAAGATAACATGCGTTATATTATAAAGAGTGAAATAAAACACAAAGCATCAGAATATTTTAAACAGTTTAAGAGTAATCACTGTTACCGTGATCCAAAGTATACAAAAATGTCATTCTTCAGAAAAAGGCTTTAAAGTTTAAAATTGCATGTTAATCCTCGTATTACACGGTACTAAAACAGCTGTAACTTATGTTCTAGATTACTCAGAGTTTAAAGTAAGGTAGTTTTGGAAAGCTTATTAAACAGGCTATAAAATAAAACAATAAAACGAAATTTGATATTTTTGGCGAAAATGACGATTTCAACCCAGTCAGTTACCTTAACGGATCATTATCCAATATTATGCAAATTAAACTCAAGCAAAATACTTAATTTAAAACAAAAAAATAATTCTGATATCTCAATTAACTATAATCAGCTATTAAATTACTTCACAATATAAAATGAAATGGGATACCAACATCTCTCTGGACCAACAATATAATTCATTTTTGTTTAGGATTAATTCTATTATAAACAACTTTAAATTTAAAAGAAAATTCGGTAAAAAATTTAACAAAAATTGGATGACTCCAACTATCTATTGTTTGGTTCTAAGGAAAGAAAAATTGTTCAAAAAACTTAAAAAATATCCTTATGATGAAATCTATAAAGTAGCATATAAATCAACTGTAAATTCAATCAAAATAAAAATAAAATGTAGGAAAAATGAGTTTTATAAAGAACAATTTGTCAAATGCTAGTCTAACAAGCAAAAATGGGATTTAGTCAATAATATAAATAAAAGTAAGTCAAATAAACTACCTGACTCATTAAATAATTGTGATTTAGCTTTGAAATTTAATTCTCATTTCTGTCACAATAATATGTCTTCAAACGTTTTAAGTGATGATAATTTTAAACAGTATATTTCACCTTGTGAAAAATATTTCGTTTTTTTTTTAAATATTTGATTATGAAATATATGATGCCTTAAATTCTTTTCCCAACAAAAAATCTTACGATTATGACGGTTTAAATTTTCAAATTATGAAGCAATTTTCCATCAATAATGTTGAGTTTTTGACAAATTTTTTAAATTCATCTTTTGATTTGGGTTTAATCCCAAATTCATTAAAATGTGCCACTGTAACACCCATTTTCAAATCTGGTGCTCTCATTGTTAAAAATTTTTTTTGTGACATTTGCGGATAATCGGGGTTCTTCTGTATCATCTTTAATTTTCAAGTTTATAGTTGACATGTTTTATGGCTATGAAGTAAGAAATGCTAATAAGATCATTTTCCAAATGAAATTAAAAATTTTCATACTTTCAGTTAGTTTTGTCTGTCAACAACTTTAAATTTTGATTGATATTTTTTTTACTTCTAAGGCTGAGCGCGCACTGGAAACTTTTGTCTCGGAGACTTAAAACACTAGTCACTCGAGAGCAATGCATTTCTATGAGGAAATTCTTGGCCTAGTGATCTAGCGACGAGACCAAGATCACTAGACCAAGAATTTCTTCATAGAAATGCATTGCTCTCGAGTGACTAGTGTTTTAAGTCTCCGAGACAAAAGTTTCCAGTGCGCGCTCAGCCTAATAGCAGGGTAGTTTACATCCATATGACCAAGGTCAGCTTTGCTGTCAGATACACAGTGTAAACAGAGGTTGCCGTGAATTTATTAAAAATGCAAAAAATTTGCTTTGAAGCTTATAAAACCTATTTTAACCTGCAAATCCGGAATGAAATGAAGATAAAATTGGTATCTCACTTAACCTGTTTTTCTAGCTCTAAAATTGCTCTAGTATGTAAAAGTGAACCTTCAAAAAAATTTATTTTTTCCTTCATTATTAATGTAGGTGAAACTAAAATTTCACAGTCATGAGGCAGACCCAAAAAAATCGTGCCGACCGGTGTAATCAATTTGGTAACTTAAGAACAGTTCATGAATAAGTGACAATTCAGTTAAATTTTATCAGGACTATTATTTAAATTTCATACTACATTTAAAAGTGGAAAACATTTTGAAACATATTGAAAACACAATGACTGAAATGAACTTTTTTATTAACCAATCTAATAATTTAAAAAATGATATTAAACACAGAATAAGTATACAAATGATAATGAAAAGTAAAAGTCTGAATCCCAAAAATGCACAGGATATTGATCATTCTAAAACAGCTGAACATTTAAGCATAAAAAAGTCATACCAATATTAATTAATAATTAAAAGCATCCAAGTGATTGTGTAATCCAATCCATGAATCTTGTTCATTTTACTGCATACCTAAAAATAAAAACATCGTTGATAAATAATAAAAGTAGGTTTCTTCTAAATATATCAGCTTTTCTGTACAAATATGCTAATTGTATTTTGAAAAGGTTTTGAAATACGAGTAATTTTCAAATTATAGCTTTACATTAAACCTAAAACCTGCATACAGGGATTCAAAGTCTGTTTCACAGCTTTTACTTTGGAAAAACTATACCTACACCTCTTAGAGCCCACACCAAAACCAGATCTAGATACTTAAATTCGGTTCTTTGTGAAATATTTGTTTTCATAAATATTTTTAAAAATGCTGCATATTACTCAGGACTTATGACATTAAGAATATCCTTTTATAGAGAACATTTACACGAATACATACTTTCATTGTTGTATGAATTGGGTGTTTCCATTTTAACCTGAGGTTGTGGAGTGGTAGCAGTTGGAGCATAACTAGTGGGTGTAGATGTCACATTGGTTGCTTCAGGGTTAGCATTTGGGTTAGATGGACCAAAGGTTCCATTCTAAAAAAAAAGAAATTTGCATGACAAAACCTTATAATAAAACAATGTATTTTATTCTTGGATAAGCTCTTGCAGTAAAAATTTTCCAGCTATCTAAGTTAAATTATTATTTTAGCAAATTACAAGAAATTTTCCCAAAAAATATTGAGCTTTTAATATTTCACAAAAGTATTTCTCAAATCCTGTCAACAAAAATAAACAAAACACCTATCTTTGATGCTTAAGTAATATTTGAATGGTGCAAAAATAATGATTTATATTTCTAGAATATTGCCGAACCTGATCTTTAGGAGAAACTTGTTCACTGGGTCCATCTTTTGGTGCAGATTCAGCTTCAGGCTTAGCAGGGTCAAAGTTATACTGAGTATCCATTTTTTCACCTTGCTCGCCTGATCCATCGCCGGATTCTTGATGAGAATTGGAAGCATCACTTTTGGGGCCTCCAGAGAGCTCTACCTTCATCTGCTCTATAGCTTTGTCTACCATTTTTTGGTAAGATTCTTCATCTACAACTTTGGCGCATTTCTGAAAGATGAAACAGAAGGCAAATAAATTTTTCAGTAGTTAGGTGAAGTAATAGAATACTATTTGAGGACAATCTCTAATGAGTTGAAGCAGATTTACCAGATTACCCTGTAGAAAAAATTTGCTTTAAGCAGTTTTTGAAGGAATACCATTTTATCAATATACGTTTACCTTTTTCAGTATTTCTTGGAATGTATCACTAGCTTCTAAAAATTTTCGCTTCTTTGCTTCAAACTTTTCTTCAATTTGCTGCAATTCTGCTTCCAGTTTTTTCTAAAATTTGTCAACAGAATACAATAGGTTAAAAATTTTAAATCTAAGATCAAAAATACTTTTAAAGTATGAGAATAACCTAAATAAATCGTCAGCAAACTTATGAAGAGCGGCTATTGTTTGTCTGACTCAAGTTGAGCCCTGGCCGTTGCTAGTTCACATGAGCGGTCATAAGGATTTTTTTTAGATTTTTGTTTTTATGATCTAGGAAAAAACTGTCAGTCATTTACCTAAGTCAGGGGTTCCCAAACTTTTTATGTTGCAGAGCCCTTTTCAAGAGAAAATTCTTTGCGGAGGCCTATAGGTATATAGAAATTTATTTCGGGAGGGGTCCAAAATTATTCCTCAGCCCCTCACATGCAAAATTAACAGTTAAACGAAGTTTTAAAAACATTTTTAGGTATAATTTGCATCTAAGATAATTTATTGGTAAGAAAAATTGTGACAAATTAAGATCCAAGTACAATAAAAGGGTCCGGGGGTCCTTCCTCCCCAGAAGATTTTGTGAAATGTGATCCTTAAAAACAGTTTTTTAAATCGTTTTAGGTACATCATTTGTCCAAATTTTGGACATTCATTTTTAGGTAGGATTTTAATTTTAACGAACTTATTATAAAAATTGACAATAATAAGGTTTCAAGTACAATAGGGGATTTTGGGGGTCCTCCTCCAGAAGAATTTCGGAAATTTGACCCTAAATAACATGGTTTTAACTTGTTTTGTTATCAGTCCGAATTTAGGGGGGAGGCAGGGTCCCCGCGCCCCTCCTATATACACCCCGGGATATATGGAATATTTTGTTAACCAATTATATTTTATCATTGGATGCAATGTCAATCTTTGTTTTAAATTTCTGAATATTTAAGCTATCACTTTTTAATCATTATGCCCCAGATACATGAACAAAGGAATCTGTTAATCTGAATACAGAAATCTGTTAATTTTGTTTTCCTAAAAGTTACTTCATCTTTTGAAATCGAGAGCTGTTTTGGGGGGCTGCTAGACCATACATCAGAGGTACATATCGAAATTTATTTACTTAGGGGCCCAAAATCATTCCTTATCCCCAACCCCTGCCATAGAATCAATGTAGCTTTTTATACATTTTTTGGCAGAATTTGCATAGTTAAGTACTTAATATAGGAAACGTTTTGAGTAATTAAGTTCCAAATGCTATAAAGGGGGGTTGGAAATTTGACTCCACTAAAAACACAGGGTGGCTACAGAATCTGAGGAACAAATTTCCCTGACTTTTCCCTGACTACAATTTCAAAATTTCCCTGATATATACATCTAAATGGTTTTCCGCTTTTCCTAATAATTTAAACACTTTTAGCTAGTTACTTCACACAAAGATATACTTCTATTAAATAGATATTTAAAATAAAAATAATTATATAACTTTTGTTATATAATTATTGTAATAATAATAATTATTGTAAGAATTTCCCTGAAATCCCTTATTTCCAGGTTCTGTAGCCACCCTGAACTTATATATTTGCCAGATGACTAAAATGAATATTGCAAAACAATACAATTAAGTTTTTTCAAAAAATCGGAATTCTAACTCAACTTTTGTGATAAGGAATCTTAATATACTTTAAAATATACATTTGTTCTCATTTAAGTTCTCTATATGTCTGAGTATTTCCTTTCTCTAATAGTAATACACTCAAACCCTGTTTTTGGGTGCGATTTTTCTCTTCGATTTTTGTGTGCGGTGTATGAAAATTTCAAATTAGAACAAAAATCTTGTATATCTGGCTACCGAGACATACATGGGTCTTTTTCGTTGCCAACTACATGGTAACTGAAAAAAAGTCTACCGTAGGTATAGAAACGGTTTCTCAATTCAGCTGTAGGGTGGGGATTGGGTTATGGTCCGAACATAAAGAGTTTTTCAATTCAGCTATGCTGAGGGATTTTCGCTACGGTCCTACGTAATACTTTTTTTATGCGGTCCTTATACACTGAATAAAAAAGGATTTTTTTAAATGTGCTGCGAAAACTATTTTTTATAGCTGCTTGCAAAGTTTGGTGCGAATTTTTTGTGCAGTCCCTATTCCTTGCACAAAAACAGGTTTGACTATATCATGTTTTTAATAGGGAGGGGGTAGTATTAGAACAGATTTTCCCCTTCACTAAAATTTGACTTAAATAAACAGTTAAAAACTTACCTGATGCATTGTCAATGATTGCACTTGTCGTTTCAGAACACTCATTCTAGCAGTTGTTACCACTGACCTCACATCAGGAACAACACTGTCACTAAAAATTTCATTGATAAGACGATGGTTTCTCAAATATCTAGCAGAAGCCACATGTTTAACGGAGAATTCATCTAGTTCTAGAAATCAAAGCAATATAGTGTCTTTTAGATACTACAATAATAAAACTTAATTAGTTTATACATTTTTAGTTTAAGTCTAGATGTGTGAGCAGTGTTCTGTTTACCAGATAACTTTGTGAAGTCACTGAATGATACTTGTGATCAATAGGTACAGACGAATCCGCTTAATGTGATCGCAATAAGGAAGTTGCATGTGTCAGATTTTCAAAAACAAACAAGTGTTCCGTATGGTTTTTTGTATGGTAAAATGAAATATCTAATCAGTTTTTCAAAAAAATGTACAGGTAATTAAATATTTTAATTTAAAAGTCGAGAAAAAAACACGTGACTGAAAACGTTTATTGTTTAAACCAGTGTGGTCCAACCCGCGGCACGCGGGCCACAAGTGGCACTCGAAGATATTTTCATGGCACTCGGCCACAAAATGTAATGTCCTAATCATGTTAAATAGGAAGGTATTTCACTTTTCAGTTTTATATAAGAAATGTGTTAAAACCCCGCTTTATCGGTTGAAATTTCAAAAAAATTTCAGGGGAGAACCCCTGAACCCCCTTTGAACTATTTTTGACTGGTCCTGAAATTCAAAAGGGTTATTAAAAGTGCATCAATAGAAGATCCAGTAGGGGCAATATTGAAAGGAGTTATCAAATCAGATGAATTGTAGTTAACATTTAATCTGCAAGTGTAATTTCAGAAATTTCTCTACAGGATTATACTTGAGACAAGGAATTTAGAACTCAATTTTAATAATTAAAAAGTTTTTAGAAATAACACTTTTTTCTGTAAAACACTTTCCATTAAACAACAATTCAATTAAAAAAAGAAAAAGATTATTTTAAATTTTAACTTATAAATGTGAAAATTTATTGAAATATGTAGTGTTTTAATTGTGGCACAAAATAATTCCCTTGAATAAAAAAAAGTATGCAAATGACACAATCAATATTTTTGCAGTGTTGGAATATAAGTTTGAGTTTTAAATAGTAAAATGTAATTTTTACTGTCTCTGGCACTCGGCCTCTCTATAAAAAGTTTAATTGGCACTCGGGTAACTAAAGGTTGGACCACACTGGTTTAAACTATAAGATGACGTCAACAATAATACCATCAACTCCATTGCTTTACAACAATGTTTAGTATAAGATGACGTCACATCCAAACTCTTGGCGTTTTCGCGCGCTTTTAAAAAGGGGATTTTTGTTAATTTTTTTGACAATCAAAAAATTTCTCGATCGGCCTCAAATTTTGGGTAGTTGCTTATTTTTGCAAGAGGAATCGATTAAAAAAATCATGCAACTTCCTCATTGTCCGAGATTAAACTGATAACATTATCCGATTGATAACAATAAGCGATTTTACATCAAAAAGCAGCAAAAAGCTTAACTACAGTAAACTCTCGTTACTACGTCCCCGCTTAGTACGACTTCCCATATATATCTCCATTCAGGCCCGTATTTAGGGTTTTTGCCGCCCTGTGCATATCGATTTATTGCTGCCCCCTCTATTTCATTTCCTGTTTCAAGAAAATACCCCCTAGTTCCTTTTAAAGTCTACTGTTTAGAGGTGGGGTATTTACGTTTTGACACGAAATATCAAAATGTTGGGAATTTTTTAAGTGTCACGTAAGATCTCCTTATGGTGCCGTGCCGCTGAAGGGGCATGGGGGTCTTCCCCCAGAAGAAATTTTACAATTGGACCTTTAAAGGAAGGTTTTAACTAATTTTGAGAACCTTTTTGGGTCCATCACTTTTATCTTACACAAAATTTCTGAGATTTTCTCATGAGTGTCACGCAAGATTCCATTGTGGAACCGCAGGGGGGTATGGGGGTTCTCCCCCAGAAAAAAATTTAAATTTGACTGGTAAAAGTAGGGTTTTTAACTCATTTTGAGAACATTTTTGGGTCCAAGAAGGGGCACTGTCTTAGACCCAAATGGGTGAAATTGGTATTTAATCCTATTTAATTAAGAATAAATCTTTTTTCTCACCAACCTTTTTCCTATACACCGATCCACTCGAGCAAGCCCATCCATTTTAACAAAAAAAAACAAGCTCCTTTCCTTGAGATGCAGGGTAACAAACTGCCAATATCGGGACAGAACGAAGATGACCATGCCATTTGATCTGGTGTCTTCTCCATTTCGGGAAACTAAAGCCATCGTTTGGATATATTGGGGGGATGTGATCGTTGGATGCTGGGAAGGACTCAACTCTAGAATCCACCTGTGGTGAAAACTTTGTGGTACAGTTTTTCAAAAGTAGTATTTTGAATTGTTGTAATGTAATCTGCCGCCCCCCAAAATTTTGCCGCCCTGTGCTATAGCACATGTTGCACGTGCCTAAATACGGCCCTGTCTCCATTTTTTCCGGTCCCTGGAACCAATAAGCCTTCGTACAAACGGGAGTTTCTGTACATTGTTTGCTTTAAAATCAAAATTATGTACTTTTAATTAAGGTATTTAAAACAATTAACACTCTGTATTTGACAACTTAAAATTTTTAGGGGAAAATATAAAAGTAGTTTAATAAAAACAAAATAGTCACTTACTTATATTTTTATTTATATGTAGAAGGGTCTCTTTTCCTGTGAACTCCATTATATCTAATAAACCACCTATTTTATAATCTGAATTACAATAACCGAGGGAAAATTAAAATCTCTTATCGGAAACATCTGCAAGGCAGCGTTGGTTTCTCCCCAAGCATGGATTCTAACCCCCCCTTAACCGTTTTCTTCAATATATGCCGAATGTTTTCTTATTCTTACTAATGAGTTTGAGAAAAAAGAAATGGCAAATGCTTGGGTGGGGCAGATGTTTACTTGTTGAAATTGACCTTCAAAACGAAACCTGATAGAGGACGTAATGCGGACAAATTTTGAAAACATTAAGCGGCGGTTGATCCATAGTTGATCACATTAAACGATACATTTTACATTAAATTAAATAGGAATGATTAGGACCAGTCGATTTCGATAACATTATCCGATTGATAACATTAACTGGATTCGACTATAAAAATAACGGTTACTTTGATGTCAGCATATAGAGATAGCCAAGTAATTAAAATATTTCAGATGAATAATAATTCCTAATAATCAACAATTATTATACCTTTTCAATCCTTTATATCTATTTTATCATACCAAATATGCATTGCTTGACAAATACTAAGGAACACTTGTTTTTTCACTAGTACACCTCACAAAAGTGATCCATATTGAGTTAATCATACTAAAAGTCCTCACTGAGCAGGAATAGGAGTACATAAGATTAAATTTGCCTTCACAAAACTTAAGGGGGACACTCAATATCATAGGCCCTGTTAAGTCTTTGTGTAAACGTTAGGTGGCGCACTAAGCGCCAACGGGTTTTTCCCCGAGTAGAGGTTTTAGTTTCACTTTTTCTCTCGTTGTTGTATTTTCAATATGGATGCACCAACCGTCTCCGTCCGTTCTTGTTGTGGATAATAAAGTTGCTGTTATAATTTATGGTCCGTCGATTCCTTTTTCAAGCCTACAGCAGTACTATCAATTCTACATAACCTATCATAAGTGGTCGTTCGAGCTGCAGTGCGAATCAGCCTTTTTCAACCATGGCAACCAAACCAGCCTCAGCAGCTTCAACGGATATCCCAACCAGAACGGTTTTCAACCGCAAAAAAGGTCATCTCCAGGGCCAAATGACGAGGATAAAAAGCACCCTCGACGAAAATCTTGAACTGGATGCCAGCAACCTGACGCTAAAACTGCAAAACCTGGACAAAATGAAGTCAAAACTCGATGAGCTTCGCAACGAAAGCTACGGAATCCTTTCCGATACAGACTTAAGTGAATTCGAAGAAGGATTAAACAATTTAGCTGACGAAATTGACCTATGCGAGGTAAGGCTTCTAAAGCTATTGAATAATAGTATGTCAAATTCTGCTAATGGTAATGCTGTTGTTAATGGTCGATCCTCTGGCCCGGGTATAGGCACTGATAATTGTAATTTAAAACTTCCTGGGTTAAATCTACCTCAATTTTCAGGTCAATATTCCGAATGGTTAGCTTTCAAAACTCAATTTGAATCCCTCATAGGGAACAATCAGCAACTTCCCGAATCACAAAAACTAATATATCTACAGTCTTGTTTAACGGGAACTGCTAAGCAGTTGCAATCTGTAAATGAAACCTTATCAATCCTTATTCCAAGCATTAACCTCAAGGTTTGAGAATAAGAGGTTAATTGTTAACAGCCATATAAATAAGCTGTTAAATTTGCCCAAAATGAAAACGGAATCCCATGGGGAATTAAGGAATTTAGTAGACACTGTTTTGGCTAATGTAAGAGCACTGAAGCAGTTGGATTTGGAAATAAATCCCTTATGTGAAAACTTTTTGATTAATGTTATACTAAAAAGTGTTGATGATGAAACAAACAAACAATTCCAAATGTCACTAAATTCCAGTGAAGTTCCCGAATGGAATTCGTTTTTGGAATTTCTTAACAAAAGGAGCCAGTCGTTACTCAATTATAATATAGAAAGTAACCCCTTTCTTAAATCTAAAGGCCCTCCTAGAAATATCCCTCAACATAAAAGTTTTGTTGTAAATAAAGAGAATGCCAACTGTCCCATGTGTGCAAAAAATCACCCTCTTTATAAATGCGACTTGTTTCATCAAATGCCTGTAAAAGACAGACAAACTCAGGTCAAAAGATTAAATCTGTGTGTGAATTGCCTGGGAAGTAATCATTCTAAAAGTCAATGTAAAAAACTGTATATGAGATGTAAAAAATGTTCCTATAACCACCACACCCTTTTGCATTTCGAGAAACGAAACCAAACCGAAAGTACGGCTGAGCAGGCTAGTTCTCCTTCCTACCCCCCTGACGATAGATCCGCGTCTCAGAAAGATGAGTCATGCCATATGCTGCAAACGAATGAAGTCCCAAATCAAACCTTTGCTGCTAGTGAGCAGTCGGAGAGTTTTGGTTTTTCCTCGGCGAAAGTAAACACCGTTCTCCTTTCAACTGCCATCGTGCATGTGCGAGACAAGACAGGCAAATTTATTCCCACTCTCTGTTTATTGGATTCGGGCTCACAGTGCACACTCATAACTAATGAGCTCTCTGATGTTCTTGGACTTAAATATAAAAAAGTGGATTCCTCAATATCGGGAGTAGGGGATAATGAGTTAAAATCAAAAGGAGTGACTGAGGCAGAAATAAGTAACAGGGATTTGAGTTTTCAAACTACAATTAATGCTTTAGTGGTTAGGAAAATTAGTTCAGATCTAATTCCAGCAAAGCCACTTGATATATCTAGAATAAAATTCCCTCAAAATCTGGTGTATGCTAATACCCAATTTCATAGACCTAGCAGAATTCAAATGTTGCTAGGGGCAGATGTGTTTTTTAAATTGTTGGGTAGTGAACAAATAAAGTGGAATAATGATTCCATTATATTGCAAAACACTGCCTTAGGGTTTATTGTCACAGGAACTTAAGATAATATTACCCCAAATAAATTTAAGTGTAATTTTGTCAAACAGGATTCAGGTACTAGAGATATTGAAGTGGGATTGCAGAAGTTTTGGGAGTTAGAGGATATTGGGATTAAGGACAAGTCTGAATGTGTTGAAAATGATGCCGCCATGGACATTTTCCAAAAAACAGTCAGTTTTAGGCATGGTCGTTATGAAGTTAGGTTACCCTTTAAGAGACCCCTGGAGGACCTTCCTAATAACTTCAGTGTTGCAGAAAGACATCTCAAAAGCCTTTCAAAGCGATTTCAAAGAAATCCATCACTTCTTAAAAACTATCAAGAAATATTAAATGAATATGTCAACAGTAACAGACAAGTAACAAACAAGTAACAGACTCTGAACCAACTGGACAACCAGTGTATTATATGCCTCATCAAGCAGTGATACGCGAAGAAAGCGTTACTACAAAAACAAGAATAGTGTTTGATGCCAGTTCTCACGAAGATGGACAATTGTCTTTAAATGACTGTCTGTGGCCAGGAGTTAACTTAAACCCCAACATCTTCGACCTTCTTGTGTTCTTTCGTCTTAAGAAGGTAGCTCTTGTTGCAGACATAGAGAAGGCTTTCCTCCAGATATCCTTGCATCCAGATGACAGGGATGCTGTGAGATTCCTCTTTATAGACAATCAATACCCATCCAATGACTCTTCGAACATTCAAACTTTTAGATTCAAACGTGTGTCATTTGGAGTAACTTCAAGTCCGTTCCTTCTGTCAGCAACCATAAAGGAACATATTTCAAAGTATAAGGAAAAGTATCCAATGGTTTTTGAAGTGCTGAACAATAAAGAATTTGCCCGATTTTTTTTAATATTTTTAATTGATACTCTATGCTAAAAAAGAGCTTTGTGCAAAATTTCAGGTTAATCGGAAATGTTTTTCGAATAGAAAAAATTTTTTAAATACCGCCCGTTTCGAACTGCGCTAAAACGGGTTGAGCTCAGCGTGTGACGTCACAGGTCACGAACGATCTTGGGTAGAGTGCGATACGCCGTGTATTAGAAATGGAAATCGCTATTTCGCAGCTTTGAATTATGGTCTACAAGTACTGCATTGTTTCGGAGCGTAAAAACTCGACGAGCAAAACTCCGGGAAAGTTATTTTTTTGTGTTCCAAAAGTTATAAAAGTTCGAGATAAATGGTGCAAAATTCCTATGGTACTTGAATTTCTTACTCTTCTAGTAGTACTATTTGAAAAACCACTGTTATATGAAGGATGTTTTAGTTGGGGACTATTCTTAAAATTGTTCTAGTTTATTTTTATTATTTGCTATGTGCGTGATTTTTGTGAGAGAATTCACTTTTAAGATGAATATACAGTTCAAATTTAATAATTACTTTTTCTGGCTAAATTTCTTTTTTAAGTTAAAATATATTTTTTAGTGACTATAGTTCTTTTTCATTGTTAATTTTTTTATATTATTACTCAAATATCATTAAAGAAATTGTAAGGCTATTTGCTTTTTAACCTAACTTATTCATGAACTGTTCTTATACAGTGGGAAGCCTTTGAAAATTTATTGAAATTTTTCTTCATATTCAACAAAAATTTTTATGTTAGAGTATTAGTATTTTATGTTTATGTTCCCAACTTCAAATATATTTACCAGTGCTGCTATCTGTTAAGAAACACCACAAGTAATTACTAGTAACACAAGTAGTACAAGTAAGGCACTAGATGTCCATTACTTTCGTAATATATTAATGTCTGAGGACTTATTTTGATAATAAATAGCTGTTTAGATTTTTTGGAACTATTAAACGGGCCACAAAAAGTGTAAAAGCAATCGGAATGTTCTTCGAAACTGAGACAATATGGCGGAGGACAGCTCTGGAGTAGAAATATCTCGTTTAAAATATCTCGTTCTTGTTTCCATCTATCGATTCGTGGTAGATTATCGGATTGAGCTTTAACAAATCCTTTTTTCATGTCTATCTTACTAATAATAAAAAAGAACGATGATTATAGTAAAAGAATACACACGCGCGATGTAAACAGAACGGGTGAAAATGGAAGCTCATGACCCGTGACGTAGAATTCTCTCGAACCAATCATATCGCGTTTTTAGTCACGTGATTTTTTATCGATTTTTAAATTTAAATAATTAATTTTCACTAAACTAAATGAAAATTTCAACCAGATTTTTGAATTCAGCGCTCGTTTTTACTACTGAAAATAACCAATTTACATCAAAAGCTCACTTGGGCAAATTCCTTATTGCTTTTACGTCGATGATCTGATTTGTGGAGGTGACAGTGTTTCAGAAACATTTGCTTTCTCTCAGCATGCTGTCCAAATAATGAGAGATGCAAGCATGAGTTTGAGAAAGTTCATCTCAAATGATAAATCCTTGATGGAAAAACACGGGTTCGCCACTCTAAATTCCGAAGTTCCCCATCACAAGGTTCTTGGACTTTCCTGGAACATCAATGCAGATTCCCTTTCAGTCGACATAAAAAGACTTGTGAATCTCACTCGTACTGATCGTCATACCAGGAGATCCATTCTGCAAGCTTCTGGCACGGTGTTCGATCCTCTCGGATTCCTTTCTCCCTTTACCGTGCGGTTGAAGTGCTTGTTTCAAGAACTCTGGTCCCGCAAGTTATTGTGGGATGATGAGCTTCCACCGGACATCAGAACTGCATGGATGAACTGGTGTAGTGAGGTATCAAGCCTCTCAACACTTGATGTCCCAAGATCTATCCTGGATTCCAACCCTGTTACTGTCATCGAACTTCAAATTCACGTGTTCTCCGATGCCAGCCAAAAGGCGTTCGGAGCGGCAGCATACCTACGAGTGAAAGACTGTAACAAAATATCTGTAAACCTGATTGCTTCAAAAGGCCGGGTAGCGCCGTTAAAAAAGTTAACCTTACCAAGACTTGAACTTTTGGGAGCATTGCTTGCTGCCAAACTTGCAAAAAACAGTTGAAAAAACTGTTCAACGAACTGGACTGTACCCTACTGTTCATTTTTGGACTGACTCAAATAACTTTATGTTGGATTAAAGGACAACCCCATAAGTGGAAACAGTTTGTTTCTAATCGTGTGAAGGAAATTCATGGTCTTAGCAATCCTTCCTCTTGGTCCCACTTACCAGGCACATTAAATGTTGCAGACCATCTGACAAGAGGGTTATCTATTGAAAGCCTTTTAAAATGTGAGGCTTGGTGGTATGGACCTAATTTCTTAAGAGAAGACAATTTTCCTGTATTTCAGTGTGATAATTCTGTTTCAGAGGAACACTACAAGTTAGAACTTAAAAAAGATAAATCAATAGAATCTGATAAATGTTTTTCTTTAACTGAAAATGAAAATTTGTTTGAAAATGATCTCTTAAAGACAACTAATAATTTCTCTAAATTAGTTCGCATTCTATCATATGTTTTCAAGTTTGTTCACAACTGTAGAAATCCAGAAAAAAGAGGTGAGTACTTAACAAGTGAAGAAATTGGTAATGCTGAATTATTTCTGGTAAAATATGCCCAAAGTGAGTATCAGGAAGAGATTAATTCCTTGCTAAAAGGCAAAAAGTAAAAGTAAATTGTCTTCATTAAATTGTTTTGTTGATAAAAATGGAATATTACGTGTTGGTGGACGAATAGTTAATTCTAGTGTAAGTAATAATGCTAAGCATCCTATTGTAATATCTCCTAAACACAAACTTACTTGTATGATTGTAGAGTATTATCATTTAAAATACTTACATGCTGGTCCTCAATTACTATTGTATTTGATTCGTCAAAAATTCTGGATAATTAATGGTAGAAATTTATGTAGAAAAATTTGTTTTTCATGTGTTAAATGCTTTAAAACAAAACCTGTATCAATGGATCAAATAATGGGTGATTTACCAGGTGATAGGGTAAACAGAAACTTTCCATTTAATGTGTGTGGTATTGATTACTGTGGACCTTTTTATATAAAGTATAGAAATCAACATAAAGGTATATTGAACAAGGTATATGTATGTATATTCGTATGTTTTGTAACGAAAGCTGTTCACCTAGAAATTGTAGATGATATGACTAGTGAATCTTTTATAAGTACCCTAAAAAGATTTTTTGGTAGGAGAGGAAAATCCGCTCGGATTTACTCTGACAATGCTCAAACGTTTGTTGGTGCTAATCATAAAAATTAAAAGGCTAGCTGAATTGGCCAACAAACCAGATGAAAAGTTAAATCAGTTTTTAGTTAGTGAGGAAATCACTTGGAAATTCCTTCCTCCCAGAGCACCGAACTTCGGCGGTCTTTGGGAGGCCGGAGTCAAGTCTTTTAAGTTTCATATGAAACATGTAGTAGGTAATATGAAATTAACCTACGAAGAATTTTTGACAATTACTGTTCAAATTGAGAGTATGTTAAATTCTCACCCACTTGTACCTTAAGCAACAGATGATGTTGAAGTGGAGGTTTTAACGCCTGCACATTTCCTAATAGGTAGAGAACTGAATTCCATTTTGGAATCCGAGTTAACTAACCTTAATGAAAACAGGCTAAAGTTGGCAAAAGGTAACTAAAAGTGTCCAATTAATTTGGAAAAAATGGAGTCTAGACTATCTCTCGAATTTTCAGCAGAGAAATAAGTGGAAATTTGTCAAAAATAATGTAAAAGAAGGTCATGTTGTAATCATAAAAGAGGATAATTTACCTCCTTGTAAATGGATGTTAGGTGTTATTTCTAAGGTAGTGGTAGGTAAAGATGGTAAAGTAAGAGTGGCCGAAGTTAAAACTTCTTGTGGTATTCTAAAAAGACCTATTAATAGGTTATGTTTGTTACCATTTAACGAGTGAATATGTCTGATGTTGTATTTTTGAGTGTATCCTATTATGTAACAATTTTTGATATTATAGTTCATTGGAAAACTCCCTTTTCCAATCGGGGGGAGTGTTAAGTCTTTGTGTAAACGTTAGGTGGCGCACTAAGCGCCAACGGGTTTTTCCCCGAGTAGAGGTTTTAGTTTCACTTTTTCTCTCGTTGTTGTACTTTCAATATGGACGCACCAACCGTCTCCGTCCGTTCTTGTTGTGGATAATAAAGTTGCTGTTATAAATTACGGTCCGTCGATTCCTTTTTCAAGCCTACAGCAATACATCAATTCTACATAATCTAACAGGCCCAATACCCTTTGAAATAGACAAATTTCCTTATGAGAGATATTTAGCAAGTTATAAATTATATAGTTACATACTAACCATCATCATCATCAGTTGGTTGAATACACATTTTGCCATCCATTTTTTGGGGTTGGATTAGAGACTGGAAGATAATAAAGTAGAATATTACATACTCAACTTTGCTACATTAGAAAGAGAAATAACTTATTTGAAATGTATATAAAGCAAATGCAAATTCAGGGCTCCCAGCAGACATTTGGTTTGTCTTTAGGGAAAAAAGAGACCTAATATCTTTAAAAAAGAGAAAAAAGAGACCGAAATTTTAAGTCAAAATTTAATAGTGTCATGAAAAAAATAGGTTGATGAAACAAAAATTTCAGAGTTTTACCCTCACAAAATATTTAATGCTATAAAATTAATGTAGAAATTAGATAAAAAGGTGATTGATTGCCAAAGATTGAGATCCCAGGTGGCTATGTGAACTTGTAATTGTGTTCTTTTTTTATTTTTAGTTTAAAAAAAAATTAAATTAAAATAATAAAAAAGTATATTTTCAAGGTAATTTTTAAATGTTGAAATGAAATATTGGGATAATCCTTCAAAACAGAAAGTATACTTTTCATAACTTGAATCAAATTAAAATTAAAAAACTGAAAAGTTAAGATTATTCTTGAATAAAAAAACAGTGCCGTAGCCAAAACTGGGGGGGTTCTTTGGGTACAGACCTAAAATATTTTAGACCCTATAGTTTTGGTTTTATAATAACCAGTTGCCACTCAAGGGAGAAATTTTGATACTGTGCTTCTCATAAAAATTCTACACTTTAAAAGAGCGATCCTCTTTACTAGTAGTTGTAACCCAATAGGGCTCAAATATGTGAGTTTACACATTACTCTTTTAATGTTTAAATAACAAAGATTTTCTATGGGAGGACCCCAAAGATCCCTTTGAAACTCAGTGTGGCTTGCAAGGAAGTCTTTGGATGTAACTGAAAAGGTCTCAAAATGAGCTAAAACACTGCTTCAAAAGATCAAATTTCCAAAATTTGTCTGGTGAAGCGCCCTCAAACTTTAGACTTATTGTACACAGATTAACATCCTATCACAGTAAGCGTTTTAAAACAAAGCATGTAAAAACACTCATAAGTAAATAGTATTGAGTCAAATCCCTGAAACAAATATCTAGTTATGGGCCTGACGCCCATAAAACGAGTTCGACACTGTTTTCAAGGGGTAAATTCGCAAAAAGTTTTTGAGGAGAGATCCTAATTAACACATAGAAGTTAACCTCTTAATTAATAGAGAGGAATATAATTAAAAATGACAAATTTTTTTGGGTAACTACAGAAATTTTGTTGATATACAATAATGCATTTTTTGGACCTCCAAAGGAAAATCCTGGCTATGCCGCTAAATAAGGATGTCATAAGGTCATAATTATCCTTCATACCCCTATAACAGACTATTTTTCACATACAATTTTTTCCATGGCTTCCGTAAAATTTTTGTATTTTACCCTAATAGATGCCTTAATGATACAGGTCTGCAACCTAAAAGTTTGTTGTTGAATAATTTTAACGAATTTCTATGTATTATGGGGTGCTAATAACAAAATAAATTGTTTTGAAATGTACTATACATTAAGATTTGACACCAAT
Organism: Tetragnatha versicolor; assembly: GCA_024610705.1. Taxonomy (NCBI): domain Eukaryota; kingdom Metazoa; phylum Arthropoda; class Arachnida; order Araneae; family Tetragnathidae; genus Tetragnatha; species Tetragnatha versicolor. The sequence continues at coordinate 33,745,839 of JANDEH010000001.1, read as the reverse complement.
TACATATAATTTTCAAATTTATATCAATTGCTTTATTTCACACTTGAAACCCATAACCAGACTATTGTGGGGGGGGGTTGTGGAGGGGGAGAATTGATTCAAACTAACAGACCCTGTAAAATTTTGTTCGCAGTTTGTATAAAATATGAACCCCAAGTATAGATACAGGGATGAGGGTGCTTCACTGGAATGTTTGGGGAAAATTAGCCTTCAAAGTATTGTTTCAAATAATATTGTTGACCCATTGATAACACCCAAAGAGACCGATATCTTGTAAGTCAGAATTTTTTACTGAAAAAGGATGTAGAGACAAAAATTTCAAAGGTAGAGGGGGTCTGGGGGCGCTCCCCCAGAAAAATTTTGTAAATATAACCCTTAAAAGTAGGGAAAAAAGGAAAAAAAGAGACCTTGATCCTAAAAAAGAGACTTTTAGGGAAAAAAGAGACCTGCTGGGAGCCCTGCACATTTAAGTAAGCATTAAACATTAAACCAAGTAGTTTATCTGTAATCATATCTTTTTATTATTTTTTCAGAAGTTGTACAACACCAATTCCATAACTTGAAAAAAATTAATAAATTACCTATATTGAAATAACTTGTTTAGAGGGAAAAATTAAGCATTTTGATTTGATACTAGCATACAAATGAAGCTTTGAATATTGTAGTACCAGTTAAGTAGAGAAAAGCAAAGTATTGTTTAGTGCAGGGGTCGGCAACCTTTTGAAACGGAAGAGCCAAAAGTAACAGTTTACGAAATTTCCCAGTTTTTAAAGAGCCACAAATTTTTTTTTGCTTCAATGTTATAGTATATGCTTAGTATATATTTTATTTTAGATTGGGAGGGTGATTTTAGTTGGGGAGCATTTTTACCCAACGTTTTTTCTGTTGGGTAAAAAATGCTCCCCAACTAAAATCACGATTTCCTCCTTTCGGGTAGGGTACTTTTTACATCAAGTTTTAGTTAACTTACGTACACATTGAAATTAATTTTAGTGAACTTAATTTAAAAATTTTGTATAAACGATGTGAATTCCTGGAAAAATAAGGGGGTCTGGGGGTCCTCCCCCAGAAATTTTTTTGAAATTTCCCCTTCAAAATCCCGTTTTAGCTCATTTTGATCTTTTTCGATTGCACACTAAGAGCACTTCTTTTTTTTAAGTGGCAGAATTTTCAAGGAAAAATTGTATAGTTATAATAAACAGCAAGATTTCGAGGGGTTGTGGATCCCACTTCAGAAAAAGTTTGGAAATTTGCCCCTAAAAATAGTGTTTTAATTAGTTTTTAGAACTTCTATAACGACTAAATAAGGGGCCGTTCAAATATTACGTAAGCACCTTAGGGGGGGGAGGGGGTTTGCTCTTTGCTTATTTTTCCTGACAAGGGGGGAGGGGGGATATGAGGGATGCTTACGTAAGATGCTGCATTTTCAAAAATCTCTTGTTTCTTGCATAAATAATTTCAAAACTCAACCAAAAAAAAATTTAACAAAAAATTTAATTAGGAAATCTGACGTAAGCACTTTTTTCTGGGGATGGACCCCCCAAACATTTTGAAATTTGAGCCCCGAAAAGTAATGTTTCAACTCATTTTCGAACCCTTACAGTTGCACCCAAAAATGACAGCTCTTTGTATAAGTCACCTAATTTTCAAGGAGAAAAAAACAGTAAATACTAAAAGGTACGTCAAAATTTCGGGGGGGGGGGGGGGGGTCCGGCAGTTTCTTACGTAATTATGGTGGGGGGGGTTTGAGGTTTGCTTATCTTTGCTGACAAGGGGGGAGGGGGGGTCAAAAATGACCAAAATAGTGCTTACGTAATATTTGAACGGCCCCTAAGATCACTCCTCATAAGTCACAGCAAGTGTGCAAGGAAAATCAGCACACATTCCAATATTTTTAGGAGTGTTAAGGAGTTCTCCCCCCCCAGAAGTTATATGGAATTCTAATCCTTGAAAGTAGAGTTTTAATTCATCTTGGAACTTAAAAATATATTTTCTGACTTTTTAAAAGTTTTGATTAATAAATTATTAATTTTTTCGTATGGAACTGGAGAGCCGCAACTTTACATCGAAAGAGCCGCATGCGGCTCGCGAGCCGCAGGTTGCTGACCCCTGGTTTAGTGCTATCAATAATATTTTTAATTACTCTATAGTTTTTCTATTTACCTCTAGATAAGTGACTAAAATGTTCCAGTTACATTCATACCATTCCATCAACATAATCATTTGCAGAAAATCAAGTTAAAAAAATCATCTTACCTGGTTGTGATCATATTACCATCAGAGTTATTATAAACATAATTAAAAGAAAGAAAGGGAATTTTATTGCAAGCCAGAAAAATAACTTACAGCAGCTGGACTTCGCTCTAAAGCCTCTCTCTCTTCTGCAGCTTGTTGTGCTAAAAAATAAATTTTATCTCATTAATTGAAAAGAAAACTACATTGCTTTTAACGATCATTACATGAAGGTGAGTAAGTATTTTAAAGCAATTATTAGGTTCTTAATGGTTGTTACAAAATCACAAAATGAATTTATTTACCTCTTACTTTAGCAGCAACCCAAGCTTGATAAGCTGGCGAATTGTGATACGATTTCAGTGCTTCATTGTATTCAATCTAGCAAAACATTACATAATTCGCCAATTACATTAGAATAATTTATTATTAAGACAGCATACCTTTCACAGGATTTTCAAAAAAGAATTTTAGACATCTATAATTTAAAGCTCTCGTGCATAGGAAATGCAAAATAATTTGAGCTACTTAAATTATAACGGACAAAACTAAGCAGCTAAAGAAGTTAAATGTTTTTTACTATCATTCTAGGTAAAATTAATACTTAACATAATAGGAATTTCAATCGTAAACACATATTCAGTCAATGAATCAATATGTTAATCTTTATTATAAAATATTACTTACCTTTTCTGCTTCATAATCATCTACATATTCTTGCTTAGACTCATCAGGTAATTCCCTCCACATTTGACCAATAATTTTTCCAATTTCCCATAACTTCAAGTCAGGGTTCTGTGCTTTAACTTGATCCCACACCTTAAAAGAAAAGAAGTGAACAGGGCCGTATTTAGGCACGTGCAACATGTGCTATAGCACAGGGCGGCAAAATTTTGGGGGGCGGCAATTCAAAATGCTACACACTATACAGTTTTGAAAAAAAAATGTACCATACAGTTTTCACATGAAGGGCCAAAAATGAGTAAATTCCTAGTTTTCTAGGGGCATGTTTTAAAAAATTTTCAGGGAGGGGGTACCCCCAGAAGAATTCATTATGAGAGGGAAAACAGGATAATTTCACCATTTCTGAGAAATGTGAGTTAAATGGTGACAGTCAAATGGAGTTAAAAGAGAATCAAATGGGAGGGGACATTTACACTCACTTCCAAAAGTTAAGCACGGAACTGTTTTTTCAACCTAACACCTAGTAGAATTACTTTTCATACATGAAAATCATACCACAAGATGTTCAACTAGTGGGAACACAGGGCTCGATAACAAATTTTCCCTACCAATAATTTAAGGGGGTAAATGGGCCCTCCATTGATAAAGGAGTTCCATTACTTATTTGGAGCAGTGACAGAAACGTCCATGTGAGAGGTATTTAACTGAAAATTTTATGTTTTTCCAAAGAATACTTAGAAGACATTTTGGGTCAAGGATTTATCTATAAGAGTGAAAAAGCTGCAAAAAATCACAATTTTGCTATCTTAAAGTTTTTCATAAGTAACGATATAGGGTACTGTTGTATTCCCAACATTCTAAAAGAATTCGGGGCTGAATTGAGGGGTCATAATGAATTAAACCCAGATTCGGCACGCCTTTCCTGACTGGTCTGTGAGGTCTCGGAGCAATAAAACATGGACTTAAAACTTTGAAATATAAATTTATTAAATATAAACAGTAAAATTGTTATTAAGTTTGAAAAAGGCCAAATTCCTGAGCTTTACACCAAACACTTCCAATCCCAAAACATTTAAATTTCAAAAACTCTAAGCTCAAATAAAATGTTCATTCTGGACATTTCAATTTCACAAACACAGGATTCAATTAAAAAGGTTCGTTCTAGACATATAAATTTCACAAACTCAAAGTTCAAAATTAAAAAAGTTCACCACTAGACAAAACCTGTCTCCGCATTCGCCCCATCACCCAGCCTCACCAAACGCTATATAGTTCCTCCAAGTATCGTCGTCGCTGTGTCGTTGTCGTCTCCAAGGCCAGCAAACGCACTTATATAGAACCGAAACCAAAGTTGCCAACACACCATGTAGAAGTTTCAAAAATTTGCCTAATTTACACCCTCAATTCAGCCCCAAATTCTTTTAGAATGTTGGGAATACAACAGTACTTTCTAGACCTAAAAGCATTCAAACACAGGTGAGAGCTAAATAACATGGTTGACGGTCTGATATCACTTGCCAAAAATGAGGCTAAAACTTGCCAAAAATGATGACTAGACCGATATCTCTCAATAAAACCTTAAAAAATCAATTTAAAGTTAGCACACCCGTTTGAAAACATGCGTTGAGTTAATAAATAACAATTTCCTTTAGAAAAAACATAGCATTTTCCATTAAATACCTCTCACATAGACGTTTCTGTCACTGCTCAAAATGTTTAATGGGACTCCATTATCAATGGAGGGCCCATTTACCCCCTTAAGTTATTGGTAGGGAAAATTTGTTCTCTGGCCCTGTATTCCAACTAATTGAACATATTGTGGTATGATTTTCATGTAAGAAAAATAATTCTACTAGGTGTTAGGTTGAAAAAACAGTTCCGTGCTTTTAGAAGTGAGTGTACTTGAAACAGAAAATGAAATAGGGGGCGGCAATAAATCGATACGCACAGGGCGGCAAAAACCCTAAATACGGGCCTGGAAGTGAATAATGTGTTCACAATTTTAAAAGTTGGTAAACACAAAAAGTTAATAATTTAACATAGCTGCCAACTGTGTTGTGTAAAAACCGGAAGATTTTAATATACATGGACGCATAGATATTACAAAAAAATCTGTCTTCTATGAACTGAAATGAGGAACATTTTAATGTTTACAGTAAAATGTTCAACATTTCAACTTTTCCTTAATTTTACACAATTCTGCCATAATTGCACACTTTGGATCAGTGTTTGGAAAATGCAGACTGTTTGAGGCTCAATTGAGCAAAAAGTAGAAAACTTTCACAAAAATAGAGAAATTTCCTGAAAATTGTGAAAAACCGGAGAAACTAGTTTCCGGCCGTAAAATCAGAAAATGATTGAAAAACCGGAAAACTCCCGGATAAACCGGGAGGATTGGCAGCTATGATTTACGTATAAATGCTTACCTTTCTGCTATATCTCATATATGGCATCAGAGGCTTATCTGGGGGTTTGGGAGGTTTTGGAACTCTACTATCAGCCTGAAATATAGAATAAATGTCAGTCTTATATACTTCACACCAATTTTTCCAGAATTATGCCCATTAAGATCTGGAGATTGTTTTAAAATAAAACTGCAGAATGCCCAAAAAAAGTAATACTTTTTAAAATATAAATGCATAGATTTTTGAGTTAACCTTTTACAGGCCGAATTATGATCCAGGTATATTTTAAAAATACCTTCTAATGGTTCAATTAAGAGAATTGTTTAATATGAAGGTGGTAAAAAATTTTTAAGTGTGATTTTCACCATGTTCCCAATTGGGAACATTGGCCACTTCCGACTATACTTCGACCGGGGAAACAAGCGTAGCCTCAAATGATAACCAAATCAAATAAAACCCAAATTTTGGGGAATAACTAACAAAATCAACCTTAATTATATTTTATCTTTGGGTTTAAGCTGTAATTTTATAGAAATTTCAGAAATTTGAAAACAATTTAATGGCAATTTCATGTGACACATAAGCAAAAATATTAAAATTTTATATCTTATGTAAGTAAATTTTATACACTAGCCTTAAAAATACAATGTTAAATTTCGGATACCTAAAAAAATAAAATATATGTGAGGGATTGATTAATTTTAATTTTCCTATCATCGAAAGCCAAGTTTTTATTTTGTTGCACACAAGAAAAATATTGAAATTATTGTACATTTATAAATAGGATTTAAAATGGATTATAATAATTTGTACAAAAATAATGATCAAACATTTGAGTAATGAATGAAATAATTGGTTTTTGAATGTAGCATTAATACATTTATAAGAAAATTTCACTGTCATTACTAAATAAAATCTGAAACATTGTATCCTTATTTTCTTATACAAAACGCATTTTGGATCCCATATTTTCGAAATTTATTTCTTATGCATAATAAATAATACAATACTAGACGTGTGAATCAACTAACCCTTCTTTTTTATTAGCATAAATTCTCTGCGATAAGTTATTAACTTTGGAAGCCGACTTATTCAATGTTATACACATTCATCATTTCTCTGAACAAAATCGTAGATTCAAACGGAAAAAAGATTTTTTAAAAAACGCTTTTATTGAAGTGTTCTAAAAGGTCAAAAATAATTTTTTCGGTTTGACAAATAATTTATTGGGAAGTAGAAAATAACTTTTTGGTAAGTAAAAAAAACTGATTTTCTAATCACTAAAAATAAAAGCGTGGGCGCTAGTAATTTTTAATATTTTTTAAATTTAATTTTTTTTACAGGACAGTGACACTAACATCCTTGCCAAACGGGGATTCGAACCCCAGACGTACGGCTTTGCATCAGTCAGATGCTCTAACGACCAGGCCATTACGTCGGCATTTATGTATAAAACTAAACCAAACCATCGGCGCAACAGCCCTAGTGGGCCAAGGCCTACGATGCCCATCTTCGTTTTCGTGACCGTGGGGCCTGGGGTGCTAGGCAAATGTCCCGTTTAGGTGGTCAGCACAACGCGAGACCCCCAGTGTTTAGTTCCCAAGCATGCTTGGTCCTCAGTTTATCGACCCACTGAAGGGATGAAAGGCTGAGTGGACCCTGCCCAGCCCGGGATTTGAACCCCGGACCTGTGGAGTGGAAGTGTGATGCGCTACCACTGCGCCACTGGGCATTTATGTATAATTTTATATAAATAAAAATATCTAAGAGAGAATTTAAAGTGAATCCATCCCACTCAAAACTCATGAATGAGAAATTTGTAAATCTAACGTCATAGAACATAGAATAAAGAAGTTAGAATATATAGTGAATTAAGAATGACTAGCGCCCACGCTTTTATTTTTAGTGATTAGAAAATCAGTTTTTTTTACTTACCAAAAAGTTATTTTCTACTTCCCAATAAATTATTTGTCAAACCGAAAAAATTATTTTTGACCTTTTAGAACACTTCAATAAAAGCGTTTTTTAAAAAATCTTTTTTTTACTTATTTTATTTTCTACTTTTTAGTCATGGTACTTTTTAACAAAAACTCACAAGAAAAAATGTATTTATTTCAACCATATTTAATGTTATGTTAGGATGGAATTTTAGTTTCATGTATAACAAAAAATTTTCACATATCTGACAAAGTAGAACAATCCTCTGACGACTCAGCAGGACAATCAACTCCAAAGTTAATTTTAAAATCTATTTAATTTTGCTGGGTACGTTATAATAACAGAGCTGAGCAAGAAAAATACCTCGCACAAAGAATATATTCCTCGCATCCGCTCAATCACCGATGAAATCCATCGATATCAAAAAGATTCACAATAAAAAGAAAGCATTCAATAAAATAAAACAAACAATCGTAAGAAACTCAGAATTAGTGTGTGTGTGTGTGTATCAAGGAGCAAACAGTACCATCCAGTCTTTTCAGTAGTCAATAAATTATAAAAGAACATATTTTTCTTCTCGGCGATTTCCGGCGATTTCTCGCTCTTCTGGCGATTTCTTTCTCGAGGTTATTATCTTAAATCGCTAATTATCTTAATTGTTAATTGGAAGGTAAAAAATCACGTTTTGAAGATTAAATATTGTAGTTATATACTTAGTATATTATCTTACAGGTTTTGGGAGCCATTGGCTTCACGGAATGTCTCAAATATGAATTAAAAGGATAACTAAAAACACTCGTTAATTACCTAAATTACGGAGGTTTTGACTAGTTGATGATTGAATATTGCATTGTCATCGAGTTTCCACCACGGTGCAAAGTTTCAGAACTTTATATCGTTTGGAAGTGCCAGAAATATTATGTACAAGCATCCAGAAAGAAAAAAGTGATTATTCGTCTATAATTATCGTAATTACTGGGCAATTCTCGTTTTGACTTTTGAATATGATGAAGTTATGCCTTATAAACTATTGTGCACGGTTTAGGGAGAATAGCCCCTTGGGAAAGGTATAAAATTCTGGTTTTTCTGTTAATTAAAAATACTCGTTAATTAACTTAATCCTTTGGTTGTTTGACTAGATAATGGTTGGATATTGGAGTGTCATGAGGGTTACAACGATGTGTAAAGTTTCGGGGCCCTGACATATCGGGAAGTGCCCGAAAATCGAGTTTTAAAATTCCACGCGTAAAACGCCGCCAAAAGCAAGTAGAATAAAAGCGTTTAAAAAAATACAATCAATTCAATAACAAACCAGCTACTTCTTTCCTGAGAGGGGATTCCCCTTTAAGCAATTGTATAACCTTTTTATTCTTTACGAAAAAGAAATACTCCCGTTCTACTGAGTTCTATAACACAACGCCATACTAAAAACTTGGGTTTCCCGTGTATAGCGGCGACAGGCCAATGTTCCCAATTGGAAACATGCATGTTTCGCAAGCTACTACAAGCGTGTTTTTAATAGTCATTAACTATACTGAGGATATCTAATTAAGGTAAGTCTTTTCCAATATCCTTACCAAATTTTGGAAATTTGGGACAATATTTCGATTTTTCATGTATTATTTTGTGTAGCTCTATCAAAATGCGTAAAAATGGCCTATTTTAAGATTTTTGGTATTTTTTTCTCATTAAGATAGCAACTTCTTTTAAATTTTAAAAAATCAAGTCATCTTTCAACTTTACATGGTAAAATTTTCAACAGTATACTGATAGTAGTTATTTTTTTATGAATTTTCAAACACGATGTTCCCAATTGGGAACATTGGCCTGTAAAAGGTTAAGAGTCAAGAAAAGTTTATTATGGTAGAACTTTGATCAACTCAACAAACTTAATTAGATCCTGTATCATGCTAATTTTCTCCTACAATCCCAACACCTTAAACTTAATTAAGTAATAAATCTTAGTTTAACAACACAATAAAAAATTATAAGTTTTACAAAATGCTTGCATTTTAATTGTTGTTTTCATACTAATAATTACAGTAAACTCCCGTTAGTACGCCGTTCAAGGGGATTTGTGAAAACGTTGTGATAAGCGGTACGACGCTATATGCGGAATTCCATAAAACACCGTTTCGGCGATATACCTAAAACCCGGTATACCTAATCTTAACTAGAAACCTTTTTAAGCGGGATTTTATCCCCAAAATAGAAGAGAGGCAATCCCTGTACATTTGCAAATTGCTGCTTATTCATAACACCTTTTTTCTCGTCATAAAGCTTGATTATCTTCAATTTATCATCGAAACTCAAAGCTTTCCTTTTACTTCCAGAAGAACTTGCCATTTTAAACTTATGCCGACAAAGAATGGATACTGAATACGGTATCTGAACTTACACAACAGTGGACTGAACACTGAGCTATGGAATATGGAAGTCGAATTGGAGGAGAGGGGGAGAATTTCCAAGAAATTTAGGGAGTGTTCTGATTCGTCACAGGACAACCCACTTGCCCTGCAAGCAGGGTTGGCCGGTTTAAACCATTTGGTTTAAACCATGGTTTTTTTACCAAAAAAACCACTTGGTTTTTTTAGAAATTATAAAATATTTTCAAGATTTTTTAATGAAAGTGTTATTAACTATAATCTTTTGCACAAAATTAAAAGGTCAGATTTATAAAAAAATTGACATTTTAAGGTGATTAAATATCAGAAATCTTTTAATTTAATGGTTTTAATTATTGAATTCTCTCTAAACTTAACCTTAAATGCTTAAGTTAAACTTATTATATTTTGCAAGAAATAGTTCATTTATTAATTTCCTTTAAAATGAAGCATTATTTCAAAGAGTAACTAAACATACACAAAAGTTATCTGTTTTTCACTGATAAAATATGGCTTGGATTTTAATTAATAAAACCAATTTGTCTTATTTGTCAGTCATAAAAACCAGTTGGTTTTTTTAGTAAATTAATAAAAACCGTTGATTTCTTTAATGATAAAAACTAAAAACCAGTTGGTTTGTTTATAAACAGATAAAAACCAGTTGGGTTTTTTACTAAATTAATAAAAACCGTTAATTTCCTTAATCGGATTAATTATCTCAATCATTTATCCCATTTCAATTAACATTAGTTGCTTACATTTCCCTTTTATTTATTAAAAAAGTTAAATTTTCTCTTTCTAAAGAAATTTCTTAAGTTCATAAATAATCCATATAATTAATTTGATTATTTTACCATTTAATAATTAATCAAATTAATTATCTTTATCAATTATCCAATTAACATTAGTTGTTTACATTTCACTTTTACTTCTCATTTAAAAAATAAAATTTTCTCTTTCTAAAGAAATTTCTTAAGTTCATAAATTAATCCATATACGAGGGTTGTTTTTTAATTAACTTCCGTTTTTCTCCTGAAAAAAAAGTAGCAAGAATTTCGAAACTTTTTTGGTGCTGGTAGTTAGATACATCTTTCAGGCTCAATTTGCCACCTTACTGAATAAAATCGGACATTTTTTCTATTTTTTATCGATTTTACAAGCGCGCTCCTCGAACTATTTTCCCGCCAACCCATAGAGAATTCGGCTTTTTTTTCTCCTTTCGCTCCGTCCGCGATCACCTGCCCACCCATTGTTTAATGTTAATGCCTGCTCGCGGACGGAGCGAAGGGAGAAAAAATGCCGAATTCTCTATGGGTTGGCGGGAAAATAGTTCGAGGAGCGCGCTTGTAAAATCGATAAAAAATAGAAAAAATGTCCGATTTTATTCAGTAAGGTGGCAAATTAAACCTGAAAGATGTATCTAACTACCAGCACCAAAATTGTTTCGAAATTCCTACTACTTTTTTTTCAGGAGAAAAACGGAAGTTAATTAAAAAACAACCCTCGTATAATTAAGATAAATAATTTGATTATTTCAACCATTTATCCAAGATAAATTAACACTGATTTTTATTCACTACAATAATATTAGATATTCAAATTGGAATATTTTAGAAACAAAAATTATTTTTAAAACAAATTAATAAAATTTTAATTAATTATTTGAAATATACAAATCATTTATCAATTATAAACAACCCCTGAAATAAATGTCTCATTTACAACTCAATTTCAAACATCAATGCATAATAACTTATTCTGATAAAAAAATTCTAAAAAAACTTGGTTTAAACCAAAAAAACCTGGTTTTGTGCCAACCCTGCCTGCAAGACACTTGTCACTGTTGAGGGCGCAACGGGGGCCATTCGCGGAAAAAGGAGAGTCTGTTCTACCATATTGTTCTACACGCGTTTTCAACGGTTCTGTAGCTCTTACATCATTTGAAAGGAACTCGACGACGCAATAACCGGGGTTTTTCTTCGGGGGACTGGAGAAAATCGTCGAAATATGCGGGAAGTCGTAATAAGCGGGGGCGTACTAACGAGAGTTTACTGTATAAGTATTAAAAAACAACAAACTTACACCACTGGAACCTCGAGATCCCAATTTGACTGGGCTAAATGATGGATGTCCATGATTAGACTGAATAAACGGACTGCTTGAACTTGAAGAGGGCTGTGGGTGAAATTATAATGCATTGAAAAATATATCACCTTAAGATTACAACAGAGTAAACAAGATATTAAAAAAATGATAGAGAGATTGGTACATTAACTATAACTACAGCCAAAGTAGGCAGAGCTGACCACACATTATCTCTAGGTATTCCCCAAATTTTGATTTCCTTGCCGAAACCCTAATACAACGATGGGCAACCTACGGCCCGCGGGCCGGATCCGGTCCGCCTCGTTATTTGGTCCGGCCCGCGGAACATTTTAAAATTGTACCAAAAAATCACTGGTTTTCGTCAACAAGAGCGAAAGAGGAGTTACATAACTTTCCCCCCGAAAATAACTTACTTTTAGCAGTTAAAACGTGCTGTACAACTATAATTCGTTCTTGGGAGGTGTCTATAAGCTGGGAGAGTTCCCTCCCGTTTCACCCTAACTAGGCAGTAGAGAAAAGGTTTATAACCGAATCCCAGCCGTTGTCATCATAGCAACTCGGGTTCAGAAACTCCTGAACGTTAATTCCTCCTCCATTAATTCTCCTGTATCATGTAATGACAATTGTTAAAAGTCTGTCCTGAAATATTTTTTCATTGCTATGAGCTCTGAATATTATATTTTAGCTCATATTAATGTAACTTAAACATAATAATTATTGTATGTAATCAATGTATTGTACAAGTCCAGATTAAATTTTAACTTTAGTATTAAACTTCATAAATATATATATGTATTAAAACTACTCATTTTTTACTGAAAAAAAAATATTACCTATTATCTACTCTATGGCCCGCCACGTCATTTTAATCATTGAATTCGGCCCGCGGATTCGAAAAGGTTGCCCATACCTGCCCTAATACAACCCTCCCTGATAAAGCGATCCCTATGTTACAATGAGAGGTAATAGAAGTACTCAGGGGCGTCATTTCAGTTTTTCGTTGGGGGGGCAAGGATTTTTTTTAAATGGGTCTGGACCTTGCTGTAACTAGTTTTTTTGGCGGGGGTTGCCTCAACTTCATTTTCAAGGTAATATCATGTCAAAATTTGACAACGTGAACTCCAAGGAAAAATGGGGGGTCTGGGGGTTCACCCCCAGGAAAATTTTGAAAATTTGTCTCTTAAAGTAGTGTTTTAGCTCGTTTTGAGACCCTTTGGGCTGCATCCAAAGAGAGCAGTTTCTTGTAAACCACATAATTTTCTAGGGAAAAGAGTTGTAAATAAATGTCAAAGTTTTAAGGGGGCTAGGGGTCCTCCTCCAGGAATTTTAATTCCCCTTTAAACTAGTGTTTTATATCTTTTTCACAAATGGGGAAAACACTAATAAGAGACGTTGAAATTTTAGAGGGGGGCTGGGGGTCCTCCCGCAGAAATTTTTTGAATTTGAACCCTCAAAAGTAATGTTTTAACTCCTTTTGAGACATTTTGAGTTGCACCCAAAGCTCCTTGTGAAAGTTACAGAATTTTGAAGGAACTTGCTGCTATTTTTCCTATTACAGTAGAAACCTTGGGGGGGCAGTTGCCCCCCCCCTGCCCCCCCTAAATGACGCCCCTGGAAGTACTAATAGTTTAATTATAGTCATACTTTTACTTGTTATAAAATGTCTTTTCATTAAAAAAACAATATATCCTTGGTCCCAGAAGGGGTATCCCTATCAAGGTTCTAATCTAAATAAAAACAACATTTTTAAATGAAAATAAATTTAAAAAACAATTACAGCTTGATTTGACGATGAGGAAGAGTTTGAATTTGTAGCCTGCGATCGAGGCCTCTCTGCAAAGAAAGAAAAATACATCACTTAAAATCCGCTAGCATTTCTTAACATAAAAGAATTATTAATAACTTTTGCAAATTTATAAATTGTACATTTTCAGGAAGAAAAAGGTTGGTTTAATTCCATTATCTGCCCAATTCCCAAAGCTGTTTTAGGTGACAAATTAATTTAGAAGTATAACCAATTTTGATAGTTAGTATAAACTTGTTGTTATAACTATATATAATACATTTAAATTAATTATGTAGTTGCTAATTTTAGACAATATTTCTTTGCTGGGTATTTTTAATTGCACAGATAACAGAATGAGGAAGTTGCATGATTTTTTTAATCGATTCTTCTTGCAAAAATAAGCAACTACCCATAATTTGAGGCCGATCGAGAAATTTTTTGATTGCCAAAAAAATTAACTAAAATCCACTTTTTAAAAGCACGCGAAAACGCCAAGAGTTTGGGATCATCGTATGTTGAGGTCACCATACGATAAACATTGTTGGAAAGCAATAGAGTTGACGGTATGATTGTTGACATCTTTAAACAATAAGCGTTTTCAGTCCCGTGTTTTTTTCTCGACTTTTAAATTAAAATTTTTAATTACCTTTTTTTTTTTGAAAAATTGACTAGATATTTTAGATATTTCATTTTACCATACGGAACACTTGTTTGTTTTTGAAAATCTGACACATGCAACTTCCTTATTGTACAATAAAGGTTAATTAATGTAAAATTGGTTAAATTTCGTTAACATTCCCGTTTAATATCGCTAAGCTCTTTTGAACGCCAAAATGTAGAAATACTGCTAAATAAAACTCCCAGATTTAAATGTTCATTTAGATGAAGAACTGTTCAATTTATCAATAAAAATAGGAAAATTTGTCGATATTTGAATACATGGCGTTAAAAAGAGCTTGGCGATATTTAGTGGGAATGTTAATGGAATTGAACCGTAAAATTTAATTAACTTACAAGCTGAAAAGTGAGAAATACAGATAGTAAAAGTTTGAAAGTGAATTAAAAATAAAATCTTACATTATTAAAATTGTCAGATAAGAATGCATATAATACTTACGAGAAACACTCGGGGAAGGAGTAGCAGCAATTTGATTTTGCCTGTAATTTGCAGGCAAAGCCATGTTGACCTAGGAACAAAAAGAAGCTTGTGTTCAAATACTTTCAGAATCACTTTTCATCAATAACGTAGGGGCCGTTCAAATATTACGTAAGCACCTAAGGGGGGGAGGGGGTTTGCTCTTTGCTTATTTTTCCTGACAAGGGGGGAGGGGGGATATGAGTGATGCTTATGTAAGATACTGCATTTTCGAAAATCTCTTGTTTCTTGCATAAATAATTTTAAAACTCAACCAAATATAAATTTAACAAAAAAATTGAATTTGGAAATCTGACGTAAGCACTTTTTCTGGGGATGGACCCCTAAACATTTTGAAATTTTAACGCCGAAAAGTAGTGTTTCGACTCAATTTTTTAGGCTCCTTGGAGGACAGTTCCTTTTATGTCACCTAATTTTCAAGGAGAAAAAAATAGTACTTACTAAGAGAGATGTCAAAATTTCGGGGGGGGGGGGAGAGTCTGGCAGTTTCTTACGTAATTATGGTGGGGGGGTTGAGGTTTGCTTATCTTTGCTGACAAGGGGGAGGGGGGGTTAAAAATGACCAAAAAAGTGCGGCACAGCTGGGATAAGAGTCGACCATGCCAAATGGAAGACTACTTGGCGCTGTATCCACGGCCGAGCGGCAGGTCGCCCGTTCAGGCCGCCATGTTTTCCCACGACTCACTCAAATGAAGATTAACCAAAGAAAAAGGATGTTATAAAAAGTTATTACGATTTCAGTATTATGATGCACGCTCTGTATCCGGGAGATACATATTTTGATCCCCGGTAATTATTTAATTTAAAAATAAGAACAAAATTATATTTTGGACGTGAAGAATTGACGCATGCGTATTTCCGAGGGTTTGCAAGATCCGAAATAAAGGAAGAACATTATAAATAATATCATATTAATCATATAGTTTAATTGATTTAATAATTAAAAACAATTAATCAAACCAGTTTTTGTCTTTATTTTAATCATCTGGGAATAGTGACGATGACAAAGTTCTGAGTAGTCACGTTGTTGTTAAAAGATCTTGTTTGTTGTGATAATGCGGTACGAAGTAAGCAACATAGAAATCGGTGAGCGTAAATATATTTCTTTGAATTCTTTAAATTTTATGAATCGCTTCTTATTTCTTGATGAATATTATGATTATTAAGATAATATAATAAGAACAGAATTATATCTTTTGAATGTAAAGATTTAACGCATGCGCATCCCGAGGGTTTTCAGGATCCGATATCCGAAGTAAAGGAAGAACAATATCATAAATAATATAATTATTAATCACATAATTTAATTGATTTAATAATTAAATAAAATTAAAAAGACAAAACCTGGATTGATTAATTATTTTAATAGAAACCGGAATAGTGCAGCGTTCTGCGCAGTCTCGCTAATAGATCTTGTTTAATGTGGTACCACTATGAAGTAAGCAGCGTAGAAATCGGTAAGCGAAACGTTATTTCTCTGAATTTTATTATTAACTACTTATTTTTAGCTATATATGATTAAAGAATCATTTATAAAGTGCTTTTGTAGTTGCATGCAAACTGTGCTTTTGTTATTGCATGCTATTTTACTTGAGAGTCATTTTAATAACGATACATGACAATGCATGGTACAATAGGGTGGTCCTAATTTTTCAAACTCGTAATTTCTTCGGTCGCAACCCCTAACTTTTTTCCTTAAGGTATGAAATGAAAGTATACCAAATATTTTAATATTAACACGTGCCGCAAAGCGTTTGAAGTTATACTACGATAAACGCGCAAGACCCCGACACACTCAGGGAAGAAAGCCGGCTCCGACGCTTTTTCCGCCGCATAAAAGTAGACGCTGGCGGGCGTTCTCAAAAAGAGCAATTTCATAGGCAGTATCTTCATGTATTTTGTGATAAACTTGGAGACCTCTTACACTATGGGTATTGCACATATTTTAGGGTATAATTCATTATTATATAAGTAAATTCCAATGGTGGATTTAAGGTAAAGTGGAGGGTTTTCCAACGAGTGTTGGGACAAAAAACAAAACTTGAATATTATGTTCAAAGCAATGAAAATTAGATTTTAAATGTACTTCATCAGAATTAAAAGTTTAACATAGAAATTTACTTTGAATTTTATAACCTTAAGTTCAAATAATGCATTTTATTTTTCTGAAATTAGTGTTAATTTATGAATATGTGTTTAAAAAGGCCTTTGAAGCTTGTGTTACTGTATCCCTTGGACCCTATGTACTTTTATTTAAACGCTTTCAAAAATCTTGGGATGCTATCGATAAATCAAAGTACCCATTTGGCATTAAATATGAATAAGCTGTAAAAACACAATTGGAAGAGACAAAGAAGAAATTCTTAAGTTTGAACTTTGAGTGCTCTTGAACACCGACCGAGGGATGGCTATGAAGAGTTTTTACAGTTGACAATAGCACTTCTAGAATATCGAGAAGCAAAAATTATTAAATTTAGACAATGTTGGTGCTTTCCATCATGCTAGGTGGATGACTGAAAGCCATTTATTGCTCAAAGATGTTTATTTTTAGAAACGAGGTTAATTCGGATAATCAAGAACTACAAGGATTAAAAGGTACGAGTATATTTATTGGGTCTGGTTTGATGCGTAAATGGATCACTAAGTCACGTTTCAAGATTTGAAATTCATGAGGGCCTGTTTTTCTACAGAGGAATTAATGAAAATATGTCTATAGCAGCATTGAAAATGATCAGTCATGGAGGCAGGGCCGTATTTAGGCACGTGCAACATGTGCTATAGCACAGGGCGGCAAAATTTTGGGGGGCGGCGGAATACAACAATTAAAAATATAGCATACTATACAGTTTTGAAAAAAAATGTACCATACAGTTTTCACAAAAAATGTACCATACAGTTTTCACTACGGGAGGATTCTAGGGTTGAGTCATTCCCAGCATCCAACGGTCACATTCCCCAAAAGGGACAGTACCCCCTCTTAGACCCAAAAATGTTCTTAAACTGAGTTAAAACCCTACTTTTACAAGTTAAATTCCAAAATTTCTCCTGCGGGAGGACCCCCCTTGTGGTTCACAAGAGAATCTTGCATGACACTTTTAAGAAAATCTACGAAATTTTGTGTCATAAGATAAAAGGGGTGAACCCAAAAAGGTTCTCAAATATTCTGTGTTAAAAGGTAAAAGCAACCCAAAAAGGTTCTCAAAACGAGTTAAAACCCTACTTTTAAGCGCCGAATTTCAAAATTTCTTCTGGGGGAGGATCCCCATACCCCCAGTGGTACCACAAGACGATCTTACATGATACTTTTTAAAAAAATCACCAACATCTTGATATTTTGGTTCAAAAGGTTAAGAACCCACCTTTAAGCAATAGACTTTTAAAAGAAACAAGAGGGTATTTTCTTGAGACAGGAAATGAAATAGAGGGGGGCGGCAATGAACCGATATGCACAGGGCGGCAAAAACTCTAAATACGGGCCTGCATGGAGGGTTTCTTGGGGGAGGAGACAGTTGCCTTAGCCTTTTTCGATGCGATTGTCCCCATACAACAATAAGCTGCCAAAGAGTTTGAAGAGAAAGAATCCCCCCATGTATCAGAGTGGTCGCAAATTAGTTTTGTAGAACTGGCAGAACTATCTGAGACAAATCAAGTCGATTTTGTGGCAAAATGAACCGAACACTTTTTTGAAGGTTTTTAAGTTATCTTCAGACTTTATTTCTAGAAATACTTTAACGTGAAACTTGTGATGAGATTATCAGGAAAGATTTAAAGTCGCCAGTAATAGTGTGTAGTAAATGATGCTGCAGAAAGGGGAATCGAGCTCATTGAGAGGAGTAAAAAGATATTTTAACGCATAATGAGGAGCAAATACAACACCTTTAAAAAATTGCCAAAGGCTATAAAGTCAAATATTCTTCATTTTTAAGCATTTTCTGTTAAAAAAGTATTGAAATAAATCAAATAATATATTTTAAATTAATTTTATTATTTTTCAAAGTTTTGAGAATTTTGATATTTTTTCAGATTTTCATCCCTCTTGCGGCACGTGTTAATATTTACCGATTCGGATAAAATTTTTGCCAGTTATTTACTACCCCATAAGTAAAAAATTTAGGAGGTGCGACTTCAAAAATTCTTAAATTTTTTTTTTACCATTATACTTAGGACTAGGCTACCATATTTTCTCGGGTCCAACCCAGGACATTTTTTTGAAATTTCTTAATAAGTGCTATATAAAACTACCAAAGATTAAAAACCAAGAAAAAACTATTCAAACTAATAACCCTTAAACAGAAATATCGGATTTTATATTTTCCTTTAACATTACTTTTTCAAAAATTGTTTGATTTACTTAATTTTTATCACAAAATTAACAGAAAGTAAGTTTTCTGAAGTAAAACAGACGTTAGAAAATGTAAAATAGCGCAATTTTAAACAGCTAATTGGGATTTTTACCTAAAAATGACTGGGAAATCCTAAATAATGTATGAAACCCTGGACATTTTTCGACCCAGGACATTTCCCCGGACAGCTCTAAAAACCCCGGACGTATGGTAAGCCTACTTAGGACCACCCTAATGGTACAATGTTAAGTTGCATGTTTGTTTTAGTACTATGCTATACATTTATCAAAAGTCTTATTTACAAGCTTAGTGTATTACTTCTAATTGAAATCGGAGCCATCGTAATGCATTGAAGTGTTATCATTTGAGTCGTGGTAAAACATGGCGGCTGAAACGGGCGATCGGCACCTTGGGAGTGATAAGCGCCAACTAGTTGGCGACCGCGAAGCGGTCGACGCTTATCCCAGCTGTGCCAAAAGTGCTTACGTAATATTTGAATGGCCCCGTAGCAAAAGGAGAGGGTTAGAGGATTAATAATTTTTTTTAACATAGGGATTGAATATATTCAGAGGCGTGGCGAAGGGGGGGTCCCCGGGTCCGGACCCCCCCCCCATGGGCCCGACCCAAAATTTTTTAACCCTTTTTATGCGTTAAATATTCCAGTGCCTACTCAAAAGAGGGCGTCTATGTCCCTTAAAAGTGTCTAAAAACTACCTTTTTTGCATGTTAAAATCGTAAATTTTCCGGGGGAACCCCCGGTTTCCCCATAACAACGTATTAATTGAGGGACGATATAAGGGGAGGGGGCGATAAAGGGTACTAAATGAGTAAACCAAACCCTGTTTTTAGGGTCAAATTTCCAACAAATTTCGTGAAACGGGCGATCGGCACCTTGGGCGTGATAAGCGCCAACTAGTTGGCGACCGCGAAGCGGTCGACGCTTATCCCAGCTGTGCCAAAAGTGCTTACGTAATATTTGAATGGCCCCGTAGCAAAAGGAGAGGGTTAGAGGATTAATAATTTTTTTTAACATAGGGATTGAATATATATATTTAATAGTATGCTTCAAAATCTTTCCTGGTAACTTCACTATTTGATGCAGCAATACTTAAAAAAACTTATTTAATTGTATTGGGTAAAATTTAGTTTAGGTAAATCAAAACAATATGAGCCCCTGGACAATTTTTAGTTAGATGGGGGATTTAGAGATATAAATTCTACAAAAACAGGGAAAATTTCCTGTTCTGACTATAAAAATGGACAAAATTTATTCCCTTCAGGGTGTCCCCTTAATTCTAAGCTAAGAATTCCCTGAGTTTTCCAGGACAATTTTTTTGATTTTCCAGGTTCGGTCAAACTAAAGCTTTAAGGCGTTTCTTTTTTTTTAATTTTTGGTGATAAGATGGAACTTTTATTTTCCTTCTATTCATACCATATATTAAATAAACTTGATAAAAAATAATTGAAAAATATCTTCTATAGCAGCGGTTCTCAAACTGTGGTCCGCGGACCCCTGGGGGTCCGCGGCGCCTTCCTAGGGGGTCCGCGAGTTACATTGGGGAATTCCTCAAGTTAATTTTAGAATTCCCTTAACCCTCCAGGCGTCCTTTCCGGACCCTGTCGTCCAAGTTCCTGTCTAAAAGCGGCACTCCGACATGTGCCGCTTGTGCTTTCCCCCGCGCTGGGAGGAGTGGGTTGACAGTTGGATTCCGCCTCTTGATGTGTTTATCAGTTTCCCGGGGACCCAGGGGAAGAAACCTGAGTCAAAAGTCATTAGCAGGTGGCTTGCTACTCTTGAGTACAATACTTCGGAACTGGGCGAAATGTATTATGCCATGGGGTTTGATTCCAATGCTATTATTTTTTTCGGTTTGAAACATTTATTTAAAGGAATTTAAAAACAATAATGAATAACACTATAACTGTAAAAACACCAATTATCGAACCTGTGGGTAAGACTTCAAAGGTTGGTTTTGTAAACATTTTTGAGGGAGTAGCGGAAGTGAACAGGAAATATCCCCATGCATCATCACCAGGAAATATGCTTTTGCAGCCCCAACTGTGCTTATAGTACAAATAAATGCAACAACGAACTTTGAAGAGCTGGATTTTCTCGAAAGTGTAATATTTGTTGATTGAGCACAGTAAACAGAATGTCCTCAGTGTCATAAGGCCTACTTTCAGGCAATGGGAGAGCAACTCTTTTAGGGCACAAATTTAAAAAAGGCTACTGATTTATAAAAATTTGTTTTAAAACAATTAAAACTGAATCTTAAAAACATGTAATGGGCAATTCCTGCATTTTTAAATAAGTATTTTTATTTGATTGAGGTATTCAAAACAGAAATGTAAAATCTAAATATTGTTTAATTACAATGATTGTTTTATTTGAATTTCAAAGTTTGACTTTTAAAAAGAGAGGTAAAATAGTATGTGAAACTCTATGCGATTAAAATGGTCATAAGATTGAAGGTAGATTTTTACAATATCGAACTAAATTTTACATTCACCGAATTGGAATAAAGGGCGCAATTGGATGCCCTCACTTTGTTCCTCTTGGGAGATAATGAAAGTTGAAAGTACAGTAATTGACCATTGTGAACTAATCTGATCTAATTTAAAAAATATTTTAATGGGTATTAAAGGCTAAGCTATAATCACAAAATTTATGTTCTTATAAACAAAATAATCATACAATTTTTGTTATTTTTTAAAGCTCATCCAGACTATAGAAATACCTAACGAAAATTCGCGTAATGTTTATTACCTGATACATTTATAATTTTCTTTATGCAACAACAATATTGGCTAATATTTATAATGTACAGTAGAGCCCCGATTATCCGCGTAATTGGGTGGCAAGGGTACCGCGGATAATGAAAATCGCGGATAACCAGAAAAAAGACTAAAAATGAGGTGAAAACGCGAAAATAATATTTCAGCATAAAAACTAGGTTTTATGGTACAAAAAACATGAAATGTAAAACTTTTAAAATATGTACAGTACAGCAGAAACCTTTGCTCTACATCTAAAATCTCTAATCCATCTAAAATTTGCTCTCATCATTAGAAATTGTTTTCTTGGCACTCGCGGATAATCCGCACCGCGGATCAACCGCTCGCGGATAATCGGGGTTCTACTGTATTTCGATTTGTGCAATAATTTATAACCATATTCGATCACATAAGTATTTCATTTAAAACGATGCATATGAGATTTATCTAAATTTTTCTTTAGTAAAAAATCTTACTTATTATCATTATGATACACAAATGCGGTGAAACTCATAATAGTTTACCAATTGCTAACTTCTTACTATACTAATTTTAAAACTAAACTTTAAGCTCACGAGGAAAGATATTTTTTACTGAGAAAGAATCATCTAATTTAAAATTTAAATGAAGAAACCATTTAAAGAGGATTTTTCTACCCTTCTCTAAAAGAAAAAAACTTTATGTAAATGCTGAATTAATTACAATCCTTATAATATAATATTTACATCCATACTATAGGCTAATTACTAAAAATATAAAAACGTAACAAAAAAATTAAACTAAACATTTCTTTAAAACTTCCTGTCATTACAGAGAATTTTTTAGAAGTTCAGAAATATGTCCAGTATATTTTCATGAAATCAAAGAATACGAATGTATGGAGACTAATTAATAGAGAAAAGTAAACCGCTCGAGGATCCATAGCTGCCTCCGAAAAGTGTGTAACCAAATGCCCGGATGTGCTAATCGCTCGGAACGCAAACGATAAATTACAACTATCGATAACTGACAGCTTCTCTGCCGAAGAAGGGGGAAGGCATTTGGACCCAAGGCCTTTGCTGGCCGATCTTGGGGTAGATGGGGTTTTGAGGCAGGGCGCCTAAAGGGTTAAGAGTTTCAAAATGAAATGAAACACTAGTTTTAAGAGTCAAATTTCAAAAATTTTCTAGGGGAGAACCCCCAGCCCCCTCGAAATTTTGACTTCAATGCATAATTTTTTTCCTTGAAAATTAAATGGTTTACAAGGAACTGTTCTCTTCAAGTGTAACCAAAAACATGCCTCAAAATGAACATAGTAACACATCTTTTTGAGGCCAATTTTCAAAATTTTCTCTGGGAGAGACCCCGAACCCTCACAGAGTAATTCAGGGGCGTATATAAGGGTGGGTAAAGGGGCCCTATCCCCTCCCTAAAATATGAACTTGGTGTATCAAAACAAGTCTAAACCCTGTTTTTTTGGATCAAATGTCCGAAATTTTCTAGGGTAGGACCCCTAAACCCCATCTAGTACTTGGTACTTTATTATTAAAAACCTTTTTAAAATAAGTTCATCAAAATCGAAATCCTACCTAAGAATATAGTCTGAAATTAGGAAGTGTATCAGCACCAAGTTGAAACCATGTGTGTTTTTAGGGTCAAATTTCTAAAACTTTTCTGGGGATGATCCCCCAGATACCTTTTTGTTCTTAAAACTCTATTGTTATAAACTTTATTTTACATTAAGTTTATCAAAATGCAAATCTTACAAAAAACTTATGTTCAAAAAATTCTAACTAGGGGTAATTAAAAACCTGTTTTTTCGAGTCGAATTTCCAAAAATTTTCTGAGGGAGGACCACCCAGACCCCCCTTTTGTAGCTAAAACTTAAATACTTATAACTTTTTTTATATTAAGTTCCTTAAGACGCAAATTCTACTTAAAAATGTACTAAAAAGCTACTTGGACCAATGAAATATACATAAGGGGCTGAGGAATAATTTTTGTCCTCTCCTGGTCTGGTTACGGCTTTTGGTGTTTAAAATGTTGGGGGTCCGCGACGTCTGACTGCTACATAAAGGGGTCCGTGACGATAGAAAGTTTGAGAACCGCTGTTCTTATTAATTGGTTGAATGATACATTAATTTTAAAATTAGACATTTAATTTACAGATTTTTTTACTCATTGAGAAAACTAAACCGTTTTCTTTTTTTCTAGAAAAGCTTTGACCAATTCTGAGACTGAGCAAGAGCTCAAAAGGTAAAAGGAATACAAGATTTGAAAAATAAGTACACTTTACACTGGCTAGAATGGATGTTGATCCAGGTTTAATTTTTGGGGGTGCATTTTTGCGAAATGAAATTATTTTAATGAAAACTGAAGTCAGATTATATTTGATCTTCAAATTATTCTGAAAAACCAAAATTGAGAAATGTTTAATTGATAATCAGGAGCCTTCAGTAAAAATTAACTTTAAATGGCTAATGCTCAAAAAGTATCAAATTATTCAGAAATTTAACTGAGAAAAATTAAAACTTCAATTTTAAGTAAAAGATCCTATTTGTGTATAAAGACTATTCATTTTTTATTTTCATGAAAATCTACCTATGAAAAAACTACCTATCACTCACAACCATACTATAACTATAAAATTATTAAATTTAAATTAAGATTTAAGCAGAGTAGTTCAAGTTTTCCAATAAAGTTTCTCAATTTTTCTACTTAAAATAATTTTAATTTGAGCACCAATAAAATAAGACTTCATTAGCAAGTCTTTGACTTAAAAATATCTCTCCATGAAAAAGCTCAAGTCCGTTTTCAACAATACACCAAATGCGAGAAGCCGACTTTACCGACGATTACACCCCGTAAAATAGGCTTCTCCTAATCTTTAGGCTGCATAGTAAGAACAGCATAAATACGGCTTTCTTCCAATAAAAGTCGTTTTTCCGTAATACTGTAAAGGAACAAGGAGAAAACGCCTTTACAGGCCGAGTCGCGCGAACGTATCGCCATGCCGCGCCGATACGCGTGCGAACAGGATGCCATTGATTTGACTAAATACCGGAGATGGTAACTCCACAATGTAAAAAAACGCTACGCATCGTACAAAATCACATTTTTCCAGGATATTTTTGGAGTTCCCTGAGTATTCCAGGTTTTCCAGGGCATTTTCAAATTCCCTGAGTATTCCAGGTTTTCCCGGTTTCCAGGGTTAGCGGACACCCTGTCCCTTTCACCCATTGCAATATTTTTTCTAGCCTTGTCAATTCTAATTATAATGGCCATACTAGAAATTAAATGGTACAGCTCTAAAAAGGTCCCCTTTAGAAGCTGTCAGTATTACATGGATGATCGGCCATGAAATCGTAGGTAAACATGGAAGCCAGGTTTTCAGCCGGCACCAAGGTAAAAGCACACCTTTCCTAAAGCTGTTCCAATTAAACTTCTGATGAACTAACAGGGGTGCTAACAGAATTTTTTGCCAGGGGCCGTTTTCGGGAATTTCGTGAAAATAATTTTTCATTCTAAAATAAGGTTCTATTGCTGTAAATAAATTATTTTTTTAATAAAATTACACTTAGCGAGTGCATATAGCTTGATTGAAGTCCGTTTTTGGGAACCGGAATTTTGTAAAGGGGCCATTTTTGAGGGTCGGAATTTTGTGAAAGGGCCGTTTTCGGCCCCAATTTCTTTCTAGATGCACCCCTGACTAAGTACTATATATATGTTACAGGCAAAGTGATTAATTGGGCGGTAAATGAAGTGAATCCGGCCGGCAAGCTGAATTTGGCAATTTTTTTGTCGCCAAGTGGAAAACCGATGGCATCCGTGCATTGAATTGTTATCGCCAAATTTGGAGCTGAAAATCTATGGGCTGGATTTGCTTCATTAACCAATTGGGCATTATTAATAATGCCCTGGAAATGTGAAAGATTCAACGGAATTTATGATTGAAATTTATCACTTTGCCCACTTCCACTCTGGACATTATTACATACAGCTGGGATACAGAATGGTCTACTACCCCACACAATCGGCTCTATGAACATAACAGAAATATTTGATTTATTCTAATTATAATTGAAAAATATTGTACATTGAACTCATTTAAACATTAGATAAATGCAATTTATTTTACTAATATGTATAATATAAATATCAAATAAAATGCAACCCTCAATTTGGTTTAACACAAGCAGAAAATTCTTGAGATAGAATTCGAATTTGATTAATATGGCGTAAAACACTTAAAATGCAATAACGCAACATTAGGTAGCTGTAAACGCCGCGTTATTATTAGATTTGAACAGAGAAATTAGTGCAAATAAAAAAAAATTAAGGCGTAGATGTAGTTATTAAAATTCAAATACTTTAAAAATGTCACACATAACTATTGATTGAAAGGGTAAGATGAATAAGAAAACTAAATTTTGGAACTTTTACTTATTAGAAATTAAGATTCAATCGTTGGTCATTACTTTAACGAAATTTAAAAACAAGAGTCCTTGACAAGAGTAGCCGCTAACAGAAACAGACAAACAAGCTTTTTTGATGCAATCAAAAAAAAATAATAAAAGAGTTTTTTTCCTGTTGCCACCGCTTCGGAACTTTCACAATAGCTTGGTCACAGAAAATTGCATACTGACCAAAGAGTAGGCGGAGCTAATGTGAAGTGTTGGAGAAAAGAAAAGTGAGGATCCAATCCCATGGTTTTTTAAAAAATACAAAATGTTGGGCAGGATCACAGAGAAAAATCCTAACAGAGGGTCCAAAACGATATATTCAAAAGTTGGATGGGTTGGAGGGCGCCACGATCAACTAAATGATTGACAGAGTGATCAAACCTGTGATTGGCTGTCACTCAATCTTCTATTTTCGAAGGAGAAGGAAAAAGCAAGGAAAAAGTTTTTCTCAACCAATCAGGCTTTTCCGTCCCGCCTCTCGTGACGTTGTTGCGATCGCAGCGCCAAAATAGCCCCAAACTCATCCAACTTTTCGATTTCCAATAGCGCCTATGGCGACGGACTCTCTGTTCTAGTACTCTGTGGGCTGGATCATAGACCTTGGAATTGATAGACGGAGCAAGCGGGCTTGGCCTGCGTTGAAACATGTTCCGCCGTTTTCCCCATTCCAAGTGACCTAGTAGGTATAGATATTGGAGAATTTCAATCAAGTGACGCCGATCACGTGATAAAGCCAGCTGGCCAGAATCAAACCGACGAATCCCGTTCCCAGAGCTCCTATTACACGTGATCTTGGGATGGGAGATTGAGCCTTGGTTTCAACACAAGCACTAGCTCACCGCTATGGGGATGCGCGCGCATGTTCCGTCTATCTGTGTTCTAAGGTCGATGGGCTGGATGCATATTCGCACATCCCAACGGTTCGGTCCTGACGAGCTTAGTGCGCATGCTCGGGGAGAAAAAAAGGATCTTCTTCGGATAATTGCTATCATTAATGAATCCCCGCTGGTGCAGTGGTAGAGTGCGTGCTTAGCATGCGGTAGGTCGTGGGTACGATCCCCGATTTATTGTTTTATTAAAATTTCTAAAAAAAAACAGAATTGTCCACACGCATGCGCACTAAGCTCGTCAGGACCAAACCGTTGGGATGTGTGAAAATGCGGGCAGGATGCAAGGTTTTGAACGTACGGAACCGTAGAAACGTTCTAGGAAACCCTATATCGTCCATATCGACACGTTTTACGTTCACGTTGATTTTTCGTGGATATAGACACTTAAATATTTCAATTAATTTTTTTACACATAATACCTTCTAATGGTTCAATTAAGAGAAATTATTAATATGAAGGCGGTAAAAAGAAATTAATTTCGACGGCGCAAGTTTAGAACTGCTGATGGTTGGCGAGTTTTGGCTATTTGGCGCCATATTTAGAAGCCACATAATTCATTTAACATTAGTTGGGGTTACTATAAATTGATTTTTATCGCTAAAAACTTGGCGCATCAGCAGTTCTAATTCGCCCTTCGTCCGGGGAAACAAACAAAGTGTCTAGGCTGCCGGCTTGTAGCCGGCAGCTCAGTCCCCAGCACTACGCTGCCGGCTAACTGCGCGCATAAGAATTTTTGTCAGCGCAAGTGCATTGTATTTTTTTCGCGTTTTCCGTTTTGCCTTTGTACCCGCCTTTCTTTTTGAATTAATTCGAACTTTAATTAGATTAGATAGATCTAATTGTCTTAAATTCTGATCTTTTTTAACAAAAATCCTTTCAATTACTTTGATAGTGCTCTTCTACCGATAAGCTTTTTGTAGGTAAGTAATTAGTTTAGTTGGTTAATATTATACTTCCTCACACCTCATAAAATATACTTGTTAATTTAATTCTTTTGTGTTAGTTGTCTACAGTCGGTCCAGAAAGTATTCGACAACCAACGAATGTGCACTAGTATTCCTATTACAGCCAAACTGCACGTACAAAAACCAAACAAAAATTGCCCTAACATCGTTTGTCCTAACTTCAATAGTCTACCAAAAAAAGTATCAGAACAGTAAGAAAAAAATAGTATTAAAAAAGTGAATGATTTTGTAAGGTGACCAATTTTTTTTCAATAAAAAGCAGGATGTGGATGTTAATAAATTAAATATCTTTTTAATTAAAGCTCACATACCTTTTAATTAAACGAGTATTTTCCCTTTGACTGAATATTTGGTAAATGAAGCGAATCCGCCCGCAAGCAACTGTTTTTTGTCTTTAAAATCAGTGGTGACCCTTTAGTTTGGTGTGTACAATATGTACATATATACATATAACTAGCTGATATACCAGCCGTCGCTCGGGGGGAAAAGGCTTTTCAAACTGTGTTAAAATAAATAAAAGAATTAGTTTCTTCATTATATTCTTTTCCAGGGCATCATTTTAAGGGCATTATGGTCAACTGCTTTTCCGCTGGGGTTCTTTTTGATGCTATACTTCCTTAAGGTATAAAAAATTTAAAATTATCACGTGTTTAGAATTAATGTGTGAAATCCTCATTTTTAAGACTGATATTTTCAAATTAGAAAAACGTTGGTGGGAGACTCTCTTAACCCCCTTATTTCAAGGTGTTATATCTTTGTTCTCTTTAATATCCTTTGTTCACTCCATCCATTTCTCCAATTGGTAATGCCTTGTTGTGGCAAATTCTTCCACCTTCACTTCAAAATAAAAGTAAAGGTCTATTATTGAACAGCGATTTCTACTGACTTAATATTTATTTCCCCCCCCCTTCATCCCGCTGTTTTCATAAAATTCAAAGCAAATAAAAATAAATACTTTCCTGAAATATAAAACAAAACAAAAAAAAACTTTTTCAAATAAAGTGTTAATAACCGGTTTTTAAAATCAAAATTAAAAAAGGTCAGGGGGAGACCCCCTGAACCCCCCTTGGTTGATTTATTACAAACTCCTTCATTAAAGAAATCACCTTCAAACATGAAATAAAAGTAGACATAATTTGAATTATTGACATCAACTATCGAAAATTCTTCTGATGAAATATTGTTATTTTAAATTTTTATTGAATGTAAAAAAATATTTTTGGTTAAATAGTTTTAATTTATTATAAAAAATTGATTTTATCACAAATTATTTCTTTGTCATATTTTTTAAAAAATTCTACTTGCTATAAAATAATTTTAAATAAATATTTTTAACAATAGAGGTTTTGCGTCATTTGGAAGGAGCAATAACCGTTATCAATTTAACATTGAAGCTACGCATAAGAATTTAGAAAAGGGCCAAAAAAGACAGCTTAGAATGGTTTGATTTCAAAAATTCTTTTTTGAAAACCTTCCCGATTGTGGGAGGAACAACTTGCTAAAATTTCATACCAATCGCATTAATAAGGTGGGTGATAGAATGCAAAAACTAAAAACAGGAGTAAATATTCAAACCCCCGTGCACCCCCTCCAGAATGGAATATCAAAAAATCCAGAAATTACTTTCTTTGAAATATTCTTAAAAAGATATTACCAACCGGTCGCTTCGAAATATCAAATTATTAGTATGTTTTTCCTCTAAAATGTAAAACTTTGTTTATGCTCAGTAAAATCGGGTTTTGGAAATTTTTAGACCCCTTAAAATTCGAATATCAAAAATTCGAAAAATGCCTTTCTAGATATTGTGAATAGGTACCTTCCTGCGAAGTTACGAAGATCTAGGGTCATTTGGGACGGTGCTAGGCTCAAAAACGTAGAAAACACTCCAAGCACCCCTGTGGGTCAGAAAAAAAGAATTTCAAAAAATCCCTTCTTAGTGCGCGTATGCACTGTAAAGTCTTCCACCACTCCAAGTTTCGACCCTTTAGCCCCGGTAGATTTTGCTGTGCGTTGATAGGTGAATGAACCGTAAAGCTCTTTTATTATTATAGATTATGTACATATAGCTACACTACCCTACAATAATTGACCGGACACCAAGGTGTGATGCTTCAACTGAAAAAATAAATGATTTAATTTGAATATTTTGATATTCAGTTTTGGAAATATGTGTCCAATTCTGCCTTGAGAACATTTTGTTCCCCCCTCCTTAATTGTTGCGTTTTGTCTCAAAAGTGTTTCTTAGGGTTTGTTTTGGGTCTCTGAAGGGGCCATAGAAAAAATTTCACCCCAATATATTGATCCCCCTGCTTGACAGAGGCTCAAACATGGCAAGAAGCATTGCCTTTCGGAAAGTAACATTTGTCCATTTTATGAAATGGACAGAAGGTGGGAAGAATCTAACAGTCTGAAATGTTCATCCTGGCATCAGTATAAGGGTGGTCCAAAAAAATTTTTTTTTGAAAAGTTGAACTCTCACCCTCCAGTTTGGTGACATAATGTGAGTTAATGCCCCTGTTAAAATATTAGATCATTTAAAGGTTATTTAGAGGTAGCTCAAACGCTTTGAAGTTTTAGCCATAGCGTCTATGGAAAAACGCATGTTTTCGGTAAAGGAATTTACATTTCAACTGATATAGCAATAATATGTGTTTATAAAATGTATATTTGTTTTAGTCATAACAAGGTATGTATAATTTAAGTTTTTAACAAAGATTATTCCTTGTCTGGAACTCCCATAACAACTTCTCGAACTCTAAATAACAACTTTTCATCCAACTCTAAATACTAACATCTACTTCCACTCAAAGACATTAACATCAGCTAGCTAAACTGCTAGAGCAAAAATGCTATATTTACTTTGCCTACTTGACTTTGTGATTTAAGGAGCAATCACACAAAAACTCAAGATGATTTCTCGAATAAGCATTGATCTATTTGGTGTGAAACTCCTTCTGAGGTATTTACTTCAGAGCTCCAGGTGCCTTCCATCATATACAGTGGATGATAAAGATTATTTACTGTTTAAAGATACGGCTGTTTCATCAACAGTTTAAAGGTTAAACTAAAACCAAGAGAGAAGAAGGCTTTAAAAGAGTTATACTTTTAAACTCTTTTTTTTAAAAGAGAGTAGCACTTTTATACAAATGAAGCACTGGTTCATTGCTACTATCTCAACAGAAGCTCCTGTTCATGCTCATATAAAATTGCATTAATTTAATTAATTATAAATTGCATTGAGGAGTGACAGAGACTTCACCGTTACAGGCAGATATCTTTTGAGTTTTGACACCAAGTCGTTTTAATAGCTTTTGTATCGTTCCTTTTTTAAACCTTGATAGTTATAGTTTAAACTGTTGATGAAACAGCCATATCTTTAAACAGTAAATAATCTTCATTATCTACTTTACATGATGGAAGGCACCTAGAGCTCTGAAGTAAATACCTTTAGTTAGAAGGAATTTCGCACAAAAAGATCAATGCTTATTCAAGAAATTATCTTGTCTCAGTTCACAAAGTCAAGAAGGCAAGGTAAATAGCATTTTTTACCTGCTCTAGCAGTTTAGCTAGTTGGTGTTAATGTTTTTGAGTGGAAGTAGATGTTTAATTTGGAGTTGGATGAAAAGTTGTTATTTAGAGTTCGAGAAGTTGTTATGCGAGTTCCAGACAAGGAATAATCTTTGTCAAAAACTTAAATTATAATTACCTTGTTATGACTAAAACAAATAGACATTTTATAAAAACATATTACTGCTATATCAATTGAAATGTTAATTCCTTTACCGAAAACATGCGTTTTTCCATAGACGCTAATGGCTAAAACTTCAAAGCCTTTGAGCTACCTCTAAATAACCTTTAAATTATCTTATATTTTGACAGGGGCATTAACTCACATAATGTCACCAAACTGGAGGGTGAGAGTTCAACTTTTCAAAAAAAATTTTCTCCATAGACAAATGGACCACCCTAATCAGTATTTAATTTACCGATAAGAAAAGTTAAGGGATCCACGAAAAACACCCCAAACGAGATTACACCATCTCTAAATTTGACTATTTGTGCAATCCAATCGAGAAAAAGACCTGCCTTCCTCATTTTTAAACTTAAGCTTGCCCAATCGACTGGAGGACTGTTGATTGAAACTCGATGCTTCTTAAAACAGCTTTCTAGTTGTTTTAAGTCCAGTTACAACGTTGCAAACGCCAAGCAAGTTGGCCTTTTTTTTGGATGACGTGATGCTTGGTTTGTTTGCGGCAACAAAACAATGGACTTTCCAAATAGCACAACTAATAAAGAGCAGTAGAGTAAGGTCTGTTTTCTTTGACTCTACTTCTAGCCCGGAGTGGAAGGACTAAATGCCAAACAGAGAGGTAAACTTCATATTCATACTTTATTAAATTTAGAGTTAACTTGCCAAAAAATTCAGAAAGACAAATAATTTCAAACTAATCTAAGCCAAAACAAATTAAGTCCATAAATTTCAAAACTTACCTAACAAAAATTAAAAACAATAATAATCATTTCACAATTTCACATCAATTTAAACACAGTTGCCAAAAGTTATTCCTTAAATGTTTACAGTTCACTAGTTGACCGTCGATTTGCAACAATGGATATTAAAGAGGAATATTTCTTTTTACGAAGTATTGTAGCTGACCTAACCCTGAAGCCAGTTTAAACTCATTTTGGAAGATTTGAAATGTTTTTTTGTGGTTTTTACGATTTTCACACTTTAGGGCACGTTGATGCCATTAAGTCATTTTGAGGGACAAACAACAAATGCAATTAGTGTCCCAACTCCCGTAATCACCCTACAACACCAAAAATTGGCTGTAACATTAATAACTCTCCCGAAATTGAACGAATAGACTTCCCTCTAAATTGACTACTTGCTTCATCCTTTCTTTCTAAGTCCCTAAGTTTATTTCCTTTCGAAATATCATCACAATGAATTTCATGCAGAACTAAAGAAGGAACCTCACCAGGTCACGTGTAAGCATTGGAATGTAAAAAAATTGTTTTACAGTTGGGTTTCATGTAAATTGTCTGGTGTCCGGTCAATTATTGTAGGGTAGTGTACTTACTTGTTTGGTCTTCAAAGTCGCTTCTTTTTTTAATCAGTTTTTTTGGTTCAATTCCATTAGAGTTCCCGCTAAATATCGCCAATCTCTTTTGGACACCAAATAGTATAAATATTACTAAATAATTTCAAACTCATAGATTAAAATGTTTAATTCTTTTTTACTGTTCAGTTCATCAAATTTTTTTTTAAATTTTCTATTTGAATATTAAGCGTTCAATAGAGATTGGTGATATTAAGCAGGAACTCTAATGGAATTTAACCGTTTTTTCTAACTACTGTTTTGATATTTTTGTATAGATTATAAAGAAGGATAACAAACAATGTTAGGATAAGTTTTACAGGAAATAAGAATATTTTCTTTTGAGTATACAGAACCAGGGGTGCATCCAGGATTTTTTTGCCAGAGGCCGTTTTTTAGAATTTTGTGAAAATAATTTTTCATTCTAAAATAAGGTCCCTATTTCTCTGTAAATAAATAAATAAATATATATATGCAATAGATTTTTTCATTTTATTATGTTTTGTTTCGTCATACGTGCCTTCTAAAAATGGCCTTTTGAAACGCGCTCGCACTACATTAGGTCCTAGCTCTTTAATGGTAAGGCTGCGCCCCACCATCCCTATTCGAAATATGATTGTCTAGGGCCCCTCTACCTCCCTCCCAATTATTGATGATTATTTCTGAATCACTCTGTATATATACAGGGTGTTTCAAAATTGCGTTGCACTGCTTTTATTCGGAACCAACGCCTCCTAGGGTCATGGAAGTAAGGTCTTCCCCTAATTAAGTGACCCTGGAGAATCCATTGAGATGACTGACAGCGCCCCTAGCGGCGAAATTAAAAAGTTGAAAAAATTAACTTAAAAACTAAAGGAGATGGAGCAAAAACCTCAGTGAGAGTATTGTTGCCAACGACAAGAAGAACTCACTGAAAAAAATTTTATCAAAATATCTTGAATATTCGCGGAGATATTAGCATGTGAAAATAGCACTTTTTCAGGGGTCAAAAAAGAAAAAGTTCGCATATTTGCAAATTTTTTTGATTTTTTGATTAAATTTTGTGTTCTTTCAACTAAAAAAACACAAAACTACACAATAACACTGAAAAATTTGGAAATATGCGAAATTTTTCTTTTTTGACCCCCTGAAAAAGTGCTTTTTTCTCTCTCCTATGCTAATATCTCTGGGAATATTCAAGATATTTCGATCAAATTTTTTTCAGTGAGTTCTTTTTGTCGTTGGCAACAATACTCTCACTGAGGTTTTTGCTCCATCTCCTTTAGTTTTTAAATTAATTTTTTTAACTTTTTAATTTCGCCGCTAGGGGTGCTGTAAGTCATCTCAATGAATTCTCCAGGGTCACTTACCAAGGGGTAGACCTTACTCCCATGACCCTAGGAGGCGTTGGTTCCGAATAAAAGCCGTGCAACGCAATTTTGAAACACCCTGTATATATAGGGGACGGTTGTACCTTCAGCCACCTCATTTTAAAATTTGGGAAAAAATGTAAATTTGAATTTGTGGTTGATTTTGAATGTAAACAGATGCTATCTAGTTGCTAACGTAAAATCAGCTGTTTAAAATATTATTTAAATTTTCTATAATAAAAATACTGTTTTTAGGTGCTCAAAGTTTTTTTTAGTGCATCACTACATTAATTATTTTCTTCCTCTATGATTATGATATGATAAAATTGGATATATGGGGGGAATCCCCCAGATTTTGACTTTTTAGTTTGTTTTTTGTACCTTTGGACACAAATTTTTCCAAGTTATTATAAATGATTATTGGGCTTACTAGCCCAAGAATTAGCAGAGAAGTGGATGAAGACAACTTCAGATCAGATTTAAAATCATATTTATTTAAAGTCCTTTTAAAAACAGTAGTTTAGTCATAAGAACAGGCGAGAGTGGTGAGCGAGTAGTCACTTGCCACTCAAATCACAAATATATAGAGAGTTCGGCATTGACGTCAGCCCGACGTCAATGCCTGGCCCGCAGGTAAGATGCGAGAATTATTGATCGATTGAAAGGTTTCGATTATTTGATGGTTCGATTCCAACAATCGGCCCCCTCTCGCAACTTATCTGACGGAAATAATAAAAATTTCCAATTACATCAATACAAAAATCTATGCAAAGTAAAGTACAACTTACAGGCAAATTAACAGTCCTTAATTTCTTTGAACACTTTTGCACTAAATTTCTTAAGTTGTTCTTTACAAAGAGCTTGTATAAATATATTAACCATATTTTAGCATTGATGTAGATTAACATTAGGTTATCAGAAACCAAATTCCTTACAGAATAATAACATACATGCTTGGTTATACAGTATTCTATAAGTACATTAATTAATGGCTTCTCGATTACCACACAAAATAACATTTCCTTAATCCCATGATCAGTTTCTACACTGGAGGCAGAACACATTTGATCATCTTCAGTTTCCTCCCCACAATCTGAATCATTTTTAAATGTAATAGACCTAGACCTAGTGATACGACGAAAAATGGGATCCAGGACAGCTTCCACAGAACTTAATTTTTCCTCATTAAATTTAACACTAGATACTTCGGTAATTTTCCCACAGACATCCATATGGATTAACTCCAATGGCTTTGAGGAACGTATCTTGCCCATAGACTTAAAGGATTTTCTTTTATTTTTACCCAAAACGCAAGATTTACAATCTACTTTCCCCTCTTTAAAGGATGGTAGACCCCTAACACTAGAATTTTTACTAGTATTTAATACATATTTAGTATTAATATGACAATAGCGAAGATGCCACAACGCTAAGTCATCATCTGTTTCAGTAACATAATTAAATACGTTATTAGGTGATAAATCATTATTTGAGGAATTGGCATATTTCCAGGGTTTACAGAAATATAATCCATTTACTCGTTTAGCATAGAAAACTTTTTCACCTTCAGGATTATAAACCCAAATTTTGCCCTTATCACCAACAAAACGTGATCCGTTTTTCTCAATTACTGAACCAGATATAAGGTTTCTCCTTAACTTAGGAGAATACATGACCTCACTCAACACAACTTCTGAAACTTGAGTTTTGTTTCTTACAAGAAATTTTACCTTCCCCACACCTACTACTGGACATTGAAGGCCACCTATAGCTAAATTTATTTTTGCATTATTTATCGGCTTATATTCCGAAAATAAACTTAGATCATTACAAAAATGATTTGATGCAGCACTATCAAATATCCAATCAGAGTTTTTAGGGGCACAAGAAACATCACTCAAACAAGTTTCAGTACACAATCCTTCCTTTTTAGGATTACAACCTTTCTTAGACTTAAAACTATTACTCTTATTTTTACATTTCCTAGCTATATGTCCCATTTCTTTACACAAATAGCATGGTCCAATAATTTTATTTTTAGAATTAATATTCTTATTAGAACTAACATGATTGTTGGATATACTAGCATAAGCATAACTATCAACTTTTTCTAAATCATGTTTAACCTGTTTTATTCTACTTTGCTCTAACAAAAGTTCATCCAATACCTTCTGAAAAACAAAATCCTCATCAGGCCAGCGATAAATACCTTGTACAAGATTTTGAAAGTCAGATGGTAAATACCTGATCAGCTGATAAGCTTTGTAGAATTCACTAACTGGGTGACCACAGTCCTGCAATTTTCCAACGGTCTGTTTGATTTTTGCGGCAAACATGGCGATATCGTCCTCAGGATTGAACTTATGTCCGAAAAATTCGTCAAGGAGTTGAACAACTCTAGCTCTGGAACTAGGCTCGTATTGTTCTTTCAGTATCGACCATGCGGTAGCTCCATCAGGTGCGTTGGATATCAGGGTTCGATATTCAGTATCTACACTGAGATATATCGTAGAATAGGCTCGGTCACGACGAGTTTTATACTCGATCACTTCCTTGCGGCTTGCTGAGGCTTCCTCGAATTTAGGCTCTGTTTCGTCGATGAATGTCCAGACTCCTCTGTCCATCAGGATAACTTTAACATCCTCCTTCCACGTAGAGTAATTGTGAGCTCCAAGAGGTTCAATCGTTCGGCCTTCCATCATCGAGGTTGCAGCTGATCGGAAGTTTAGTCTAGAGAGGCGGCCCCCATCTCGGGCACACGAAAAAGACTTGCGGCCCCCATCACAGGCACGGGTAAAGGACTCGGAAATCTGAAGTGTCCGGTTTTCGGCCCATAACCATTATTGGGCTTACTAGCCCAAGAATTAGCAGAGAAGTGGAGGAAGACAACTTCAGATCAGATTTAAAATCATATTTATTTAAAGTCCTTTTAAAAACAGTAGCTTAGTCATAAGAACAGGCGAGAGTGGTGAGCGAGTAGTCACTTGCCACTCAAATCACAAATATATAGAGAGTTCGGCATTGACGTCAGCCCGACGTCAATGCCTGGCCCGCAGGTAAGATGCGAGAATTATTGATCGATTGAAAGGTTTCGATTATTTGATGGTTCGATTCCAACAATTATGATATGATAAAATTGGATATATGGGGGGAATCCCCCAGATTTTGACTTTTTAGTTTGTTTTTTGTACCTTTGGACACAAATTTTTCCAAGTTATTATAAATGATTAAAAATCCAATTTTCAAGATTTTGACTAATAAAAAATATATCTCTACTCACAAATCAGGGCCTGTTGATTTCGATATCATTATCAGTGATCACATTAATTGGGCAAGACTTTAGATGATTATAAATTTATCCCAGGTGAATCAATCATGAAAAAAGCGGAGAACATTAATTAATTTGGAAAATAGATGCTAAAATGCAGTCATCTTTGAAGTTCTACTCACTAGACTAAAAAATATTTTTCTTTGGTGACCACTTCATGTGATGTGGCATCAATTTGAAACGTTTTTTGGTTAATGATGCTGGGAGTATCATACTTACTTGAAGATGTAAAGATTAAAAGCTCAAATGTTCTGACGCTGGAAAATATTAAAACCAGAGGTGTAACCAGAAAAAAAATTTAATTGGAGTATTGAAAATTTGAGGGTGGATATACTTGACTTTAATTGTCTCTTTACGCTTATGTGGCGTATTAGGCCCCCACAGCTCCTCCTGAATGCTTACCTCACACTCCCACAGCTCAGTCTCCAGAGAGTTTCTTTCTGTTATAACCACCTGGGGCCATGTGTGCTTTGGCATACCTTTTTTTTCTTAACATCTGGGGTCCGAGTTAGGGCCACACAGGTCGGGTCTGCTGGAGCCATCTGCAGAACGTATATATAGAGGTTAATTTTAATCAATTTCTATAGAACCACCAGGGGTCTTGTATCCACAAGCACATCAACAGCAATTGGGCTCTCACAATTGGGGATTTTCGCGCGAAAGGAGCCCTCGAGACCCCCAACCTCGCCCTCACCAGACTCCCGCCCACCCAGGGGTCGAGAGAAGGCGACTGCGTGCTTGGGGGATTTTCGCGCGAAAATCCCCCAAGCACGCAGGAGCCCTCGAGACCCCCAACCTCGCCCTCACCAGACTCCCGCCCACCCAGGGGTCGAGAGAAGGCGACTGCGTGCTTGGGGGATTTTCGCGCGAAAATCCCCCAAGCACGCAGGAGCCCTCGAGACCCCCAACCTCGCCCTCACCAGACTCCCGCCCACCCAGGGGTCGAGAGAAGGCGACTGCGTGCTTGGGGGATTTTCGCGCGAAAATCCCCCAAGCACGCAGGAGCCCTCGAGACCCCCAACCTCGCCCTCACCAGACTCCCGCCCACCCAGGGGTCGAGAGAAGGCGACTGCGTGCTTGGGGGATTTTCGCGCGAAAATCCCCCAAGCACGCAGGAGCCCTCGAGACCCCCAACCTCGCCCTCACCAGACTCCCGCCCACCCAGGGGTCGAGAGAAGGCGACTGCGTGCTTGGGGGATTTTCGCGCGAAAATCCCCCAAGCACGCAGGAGCCCTCGAGACCCCCAACCTCGCCCTCACCAGACTCCCGCCCACCCAGGGGTCGAGAGAAGGCGACTGCGTGCTTGGGGGATTTTCGCAGGAGCCCTCGAGACCCCCAACCTCGCCCTCACCAGACTCCCGCCCACCCAGGGGTCGAGAGAAGGCGACTGCGTGCTTGGGGGATTTTCGCGCGAAAATCCCCCAAGCACGCAGGAGCCCTCGAGACCCCCAACCTCGCCCTCACCAGACTCCCGCCCACCCAGGGGTCGAGAGAAGGCGACTGCGTGCTTGGGGGATTTTCGCGCGAAAATCCCCCAAGCACGCAGGAGCCCTCGAGACCCCCAACCTCGCCCTCACCAGACTCCCGCCCACCCAGGGGTCGAGAGAAGGCGACTGCGTGCTTGGGGGATTTTCGCGCGAAAATCCCCCAAGCACGCAGGAGCCCTCGAGACCCCCAACCTCGCCCTCACCAGACTCCCGCCCACCCAGGGGTCGAGAGAAGGCGACTGCGTGCTTGGGGGATTTTCGCAGGAGCCCTCGAGACCCCCAACCTCGCCCTCACCAGACTCCCGCCCACCCAGGGGTCGAGAGAAGGCGACTGCGTGCTTGGGGGATTTTCGCAGGAGCCCTCGAGACCCCCAACCTCGCCCTCACCAGACTCCCGCCCACCCAGGGGTCGAGAGAAGGCGACTGCGTGCTTGGGGGATTTTCGCAGGAGCCCTCGAGACCCCCAACCTCGCCCTCACCAGACTCCCGCCCACCCAGGGGTCGAGAGAAGGCGACTGCGTGCTTGGGGGATTTTCGCAGGAGCCCTCGAGACCCCCAACCTCGCCCTCACCAGACTCCCGCCCACCCAGGGGTCGAGAGAAGGCGACTGCGTGCTTGGGGGATTTTCGCAGGAGCCCTCGAGACCCCCAACCTCGCCCTCACCAGACTCCCGCCCACCCAGGGGTCGAGAGAAGGCGACTGCGTGCTTGGGGGATTTTCGCAGGAGCCCTCGAGACCCCCAACCTCGCCCTCACCAGACTCCCGCCCACCCAGGGGTCGAGAGAAGGCGACTGCGTGCTTGGGGGATTTTCGCAGGAGCCCTCGAGACCCCCAACCTCGCCCTCACCAGACTCCCGCCCACCCAGGGGTCGAGAGAAGGCGACTGCGTGCTTGGGGGATTTTCGCGCGAAAATCCCCCAAGCACGCAGGAGCCCTCGAGACCCCCAACCTCGCCCTCACCAGACTCCCGCCCACCCAGGGGTCGAGAGAAGGCGACTGCGTGCTTGGGGGATTTTCGCGCGAAAATCCCCCAAGCACGCAGGAGCCCTCGAGACCCCCAACCTCGCCCTCACCAGACTCCCGCCCTACCAGGGGTCGAGAGAAGGCGACTGCGTGCTTGGGGGATTTTCGCGCGAAAATCCCCCAAGCACGCAGGAGCCCTCGAGACCCCCAACCTCGCCCTCACCAGACTCCCGCCCACCCAGGGGTCGAGAGAAGGCGACTGCGTGCTTGGGGGATTTTCGCGCGAAAATCCCCCAAGCACGCAGGAGCCCTCGAGACCCCCAACCTCGCCCTCACCAGACTCCCGCCCACCCAGGGGTCGAGAGAAGGCGACTGCGTGCTTGGGGGATTTTCGCGCGAAAATCCCCCAAGCACGCAGGAGCCCTCGAGACCCCCAACCTCGCCCTCACCAGACTCCCGCCCACCCAGGGGTCGAGAGAAGGCGACTGCGTGCTTGGGGGATTTTCGCGCGAAAATCCCCCAAGCACGCAGGAGCCCTCGAGACCCCCAACCTCGCCCTCACCAGACTCCCGCCCACCCAGGGGTCGAGAGAAGGCGACTGCGTGCTTGGGGGATTTTCGCGCGAAAATCCCCCAAGCACGCAGGAGCCCTCGAGACCCCCAACCTCGCCCTCACCAGACTCCCGCCCACCCAGGGGTCGAGAGAAGGCGACTGCGTGCTTGGGGGATTTTCGCGCGAAAATCCCCCAAGCACGCAGGAGCCCTCGAGACCCCCAACCTCGCCCTCACCAGACTCCCGCCCACCCAGGGGTCGAGAGAAGGCGACTGCGTGCTTGGGGGATTTTCGCGCGAAAATCCCCCAAGCACGCAGGAGCCCTCGAGACCCCCAACCTCGCCCTCACCAGACTCCCGCCCACCCAGGGGTCGAGAGAAGGCGACTGCGTGCTTGGGGGATTTTCGCGCGAAAATCCCCCAAGCACGCAGGAGCCCTCGAGACCCCCAACCTCGCCCTCACCAGACTCCCGCCCACCCAGGGGTCGAGAGAAGGCGACTGCGTGCTTGGGGGATTTTCGCGCGAAAATCCCCCAAGCACGCAGGAGCCCTCGAGACCCCCAACCTCGCCCTCACCAGACTCCCGCCCACCCAGGGGTCGAGAGAAGGCGACTGCGTGCTTGGGGGATTTTCGCGCGAAAATCCCCCAAGCACGCAGGAGCCCTCGAGACCCCCAACCTCGCCCTCACCAGACTCCCGCCCACCCAGGGGTCGAGAGAAGGCGACTGCGTGCTTGGGGGATTTTCGCGCGAAAATCCCCCAAGCACGCAGGAGCCCTCGAGACCCCCAACCTCGCCCTCACCAGACTCCCGCCCACCCAGGGGTCGAGAGAAGGCGACTGCGTGCTTGGGGGATTTTCGCGCGAAAATCCCCCAAGCACGCAGGAGCCCTCGAGACCCCCAACCTCGCCCTCACCAGACTCCCGCCCACCCAGGGGTCGAGAGAAGGCGACTGCGTGCTTGGGGGATTTTCGCGCGAAAATCCCCCAAGCACGCAGGAGCCCTCGAGACCCCCAACCTCGCCCTCACCAGACTCCCGCCCACCCAGGGGTCGAGAGAAGGCGACTGCGTGCTTGGGGGATTTTCGCGCGAAAATCCCCCAAGCACGCAGGAGCCCTCGAGACCCCCAACCTCGCCCTCACCAGACTCCCGCCCACCCAGGGGTCGAGAGAAGGCGACTGCGTGCTTGGGGGATTTTCGCGCGAAAATCCCCCAAGCACGCAGGAGCCCTCGAGACCCCCAACCTCGCCCTCACCAGACTCCCGCCCACCCAGGGGTCGAGAGAAGGCGACTGCGTGCTTGGGGGATTTTCGCGCGAAAATCCCCCAAGCACGCAGGAGCCCTCGAGACCCCCAACCTCGCCCTCACCAGACT
The DNA here is from genome assembly GCA_024610705.1 of Tetragnatha versicolor. Classification (NCBI taxonomy): domain Eukaryota; kingdom Metazoa; phylum Arthropoda; class Arachnida; order Araneae; family Tetragnathidae; genus Tetragnatha; species Tetragnatha versicolor. The sequence continues at coordinate 33,703,580 of JANDEH010000001.1, read as the reverse complement.
CCCGCCCACCCAGGGGTCGAGAGAAGGCGACTGCGTGCTTGGGGGATTTTCGCGCGAAAATCCCCCAAGCACGCAGGAGCCCTCGAGACCCCCAACCTCGCCCTCACCAGACTCCCGCCCACCCAGGGGTCGAGAGAAGGCGACTGCGTGCTTGGGGGATTTTCGCGCGAAAATCCCCCAAGCACGCAGGAGCCCTCGAGACCCCCAACCTCGCCCTCACCAGACTCCCGCCCACCCAGGGGTCGAGAGAAGGCGACTGCGTGCTTGGGGGATTTTCGCGCGAAAATCCCCCAAGCACGCAGGAGCCCTCGAGACCCCCAACCTCGCCCTCACCAGACTCCCGCCCACCCAGGGGTCGAGAGAAGGCGACTGCGTGCTTGGGGGATTTTCGCGCGAAAATCCCCCAAGCACGCAGGAGCCCTCGAGACCCCCAACCTCGCCCTCACCAGACTCCCGCCCACCCAGGGGTCGAGAGAAGGCGACTGCGTGCTTGGGGGATTTTCGCAGGAGCCCTCGAGACCCCCAACCTCGCCCTCACCAGACTCCCGCCCACCCAGGGGTCGAGAGAAGGCGACTGCGTGCTTGGGGGATTTTCGCAGGAGCCCTCGAGACCCCCAACCTCGCCCTCACCAGACTCCCGCCCACCCAGGGGTCGAGAGAAGGCGACTGCGTGCTTGGGGGATTTTCGCAGGAGCCCTCGAGACCCCCAACCTCGCCCTCACCAGACTCCCGCCCACCCAGGGGTCGAGAGAAGGCGACTGCGTGCTTGGGGGATTTTCGCGCGAAAATCCCCCAAGCACGCAGGAGCCCTCGAGACCCCCAACCTCGCCCTCACCAGACTCCCGCCCACCCAGGGGTCGAGAGAAGGCGACTGCGTGCTTGGGGGATTTTCGCGCGAAAATCCCCCAAGCACGCAGGAGCCCTCGAGACCCCCAACCTCGCCCTCACCAGACTCCCGCCCACCCAGGGGTCGAGAGAAGGCGACTGCGTGCTTGGGGGATTTTCGCGCGAAAATCCCCCAAGCACGCAGGAGCCCTCGAGACCCCCAACCTCGCCCTCACCAGACTCCCGCCCACCCAGGGGTCGAGAGAAGGCGACTGCGTGCTTGGGGGATTTTCGCGCGAAAATCCCCCAAGCACGCAGGAGCCCTCGAGACCCCCAACCTCGCCCTCACCAGACTCCCGCCCACCCAGGGGTCGAGAGAAGGCGACTGCGTGCTTGGGGGATTTTCGCGCGAAAATCCCCCAAGCACGCAGGAGCCCTCGAGACCCCCAACCTCGCCCTCACCAGACTCCCGCCCACCCAGGGGTCGAGAGAAGGCGACTGCGTGCTTGGGGGATTTTCGCGCGAAAATCCCCCAAGCACGCAGGAGCCCTCGAGACCCCCAACCTCGCCCTCACCAGACTCCCGCCCACCCAGGGGTCGAGAGAAGGCGACTGCGTGCTTGGGGGATTTTCGCGCGAAAATCCCCCAAGCACGCAGGAGCCCTCGAGACCCCCAACCTCGCCCTCACCAGACTCCCGCCCACCCAGGGGTCGAGAGAAGGCGACTGCGTGCTTGGGGGATTTTCGCGCGAAAATCCCCCAAGCACGCAGGAGCCCTCGAGACCCCCAACCTCGCCCTCACCAGACTCCCGCCCACCCAGGGGTCGAGAGAAGGCGACTGCGTGCTTGGGGGATTTTCGCGCGAAAATCCCCCAAGCACGCAGGAGCCCTCGAGACCCCCAACCTCGCCCTCACCAGACTCCCGCCCACCCAGGGGTCGAGAGAAGGCGACTGCGTGCTTGGGGGATTTTCGCGCGAAAATCCCCCAAGCACGCAGGAGCCCTCGAGACCCCCAACCTCGCCCTCACCAGACTCCCGCCCACCCAGGGGTCGAGAGAAGGCGACTGCGTGCTTGGGGGATTTTCGCGCGAAAATCCCCCAAGCACGCAGGAGCCCTCGAGACCCCCAACCTCGCCCTCACCAGACTCCCGCCCACCCAGGGGTCGAGAGAAGGCGACTGCGTGCTTGGGGGATTTTCGCGCGAAAATCCCCCAAGCACGCAGGAGCCCTCGAGACCCCCAACCTCGCCCTCACCAGACTCCCGCCCACCCAGGGGTCGAGAGAAGGCGACTGCGTGCTTGGGGGATTTTCGCAGGAGCCCTCGAGACCCCCAACCTCGCCCTCACCAGACTCCCGCCCACCCAGGGGTCGAGAGAAGGCGACTGCGTGCTTGGGGGATTTTCGCAGGAGCCCTCGAGACCCCCAACCTCGCCCTCACCAGACTCCCGCCCACCCAGGGGTCGAGAGAAGGCGACTGCGTGCTTGGGGGATTTTCGCAGGAGCCCTCGAGACCCCCAACCTCGCCCTCACCAGACTCCCGCCCACCCAGGGGTCGAGAGAAGGCGACTGCGTGCTTGGGGGATTTTCGCGCGAAAATCCCCCAAGCACGCAGGAGCCCTCGAGACCCCCAACCTCGCCCTCACCAGACTCCCGCCCACCCAGGGGTCGAGAGAAGGCGACTGCGTGCTTGGGGGATTTTCGCGCGAAAATCCCCCAAGCACGCAGGAGCCCTCGAGACCCCCAACCTCGCCCTCACCAGACTCCCGCCCACCCAGGGGTCGAGAGAAGGCGACTGCGTGCTTGGGGGATTTTCGCGCGAAAATCCCCCAAGCACGCAGGAGCCCTCGAGACCCCCAACCTCGCCCTCACCAGACTCCCGCCCACCCAGGGGTCGAGAGAAGGCGACTGCGTGCTTGGGGGATTTTCGCGCGAAAATCCCCCAAGCACGCAGGAGCCCTCGAGACCCCCAACCTCGCCCTCACCAGACTCCCGCCCACCCAGGGGTCGAGAGAAGGCGACTGCGTGCTTGGGGGATTTTCGCGCGAAAATCCCCCAAGCACGCAGGAGCCCTCGAGACCCCCAACCTCGCCCTCACCAGACTCCCGCCCACCCAGGGGTCGAGAGAAGGCGACTGCGTGCTTGGGGGATTTTCGCGCGAAAATCCCCCAAGCACGCAGGAGCCCTCGAGACCCCCAACCTCGCCCTCACCAGACTCCCGCCCACCCAGGGGTCGAGAGAAGGCGACTGCGTGCTTGGGGGATTTTCGCGCGAAAATCCCCCAAGCACGCAGGAGCCCTCGAGACCCCCAACCTCGCCCTCACCAGACTCCCGCCCACCCAGGGGTCGAGAGAAGGCGACTGCGTGCTTGGGGGATTTTCGCGCGAAAATCCCCCAAGCACGCAGGAGCCCTCGAGACCCCCAACCTCGCCCTCACCAGACTCCCGCCCACCCAGGGGTCGAGAGAAGGCGACTGCGTGCTTGGGGGATTTTCGCGCGAAAATCCCCCAAGCACGCAGGAGCCCTCGAGACCCCCAACCTCGCCCTCACCAGACTCCCGCCCACCCAGGGGTCGAGAGAAGGCGACTGCGTGCTTGGGGGATTTTCGCGCGAAAATCCCCCAAGCACGCAGGAGCCCTCGAGACCCCCAACCTCGCCCTCACCAGACTCCCGCCCACCCAGGGGTCGAGAGAAGGCGACTGCGTGCTTGGGGGATTTTCGCGCGAAAATCCCCCAAGCACGCAGGAGCCCTCGAGACCCCCAACCTCGCCCTCACCAGACTCCCGCCCACCCAGGGGTCGAGAGAAGGCGACTGCGTGCTTGGGGGATTTTCGCGCGAAAATCCCCCAAGCACGCAGGAGCCCTCGAGACCCCCAACCTCGCCCTCACCAGACTCCCGCCCACCCAGGGGTCGAGAGAAGGCGACTGCGTGCTTGGGGGATTTTCGCGCGAAAATCCCCCAAGCACGCAGGAGCCCTCGAGACCCCCAACCTCGCCCTCACCAGACTCCCGCCCACCCAGGGGTCGAGAGAAGGCGACTGCGTGCTTGGGGGATTTTCGCGCGAAAATCCCCCAAGCACGCAGGAGCCCTCGAGACCCCCAACCTCGCCCTCACCAGACTCCCGCCCACCCAGGGGTCGAGAGAAGGCGACTGCGTGCTTGGGGGATTTTCGCGCGAAAATCCCCCAAGCACGCAGGAGCCCTCGAGACCCCCAACCTCGCCCTCACCAGACTCCCGCCCACCCAGGGGTCGAGAGAAGGCGACTGCGTGCTTGGGGGATTTTCGCGCGAAAATCCCCCAAGCACGCAGGAGCCCTCGAGACCCCCAACCTCGCCCTCACCAGACTCCCGCCCACCCAGGGGTCGAGAGAAGGCGACTGCGTGCTTGGGGGATTTTCGCGCGAAAATCCCCCAAGCACGCAGGAGCCCTCGAGACCCCCAACCTCGCCCTCACCAGACTCCCGCCCACCCAGGGGTCGAGAGAAGGCGACTGCGTGCTTGGGGGATTTTCGCGCGAAAATCCCCCAAGCACGCAGGAGCCCTCGAGACCCCCAACCTCGCCCTCACCAGACTCCCGCCCACCCAGGGGTCGAGAGAAGGCGACTGCGTGCTTGGGGGATTTTCGCGCGAAAATCCCCCAAGCACGCAGGAGCCCTCGAGACCCCCAACCTCGCCCTCACCAGACTCCCGCCCACCCAGGGGTCGAGAGAAGGCGACTGCGTGCTTGGGGGATTTTCGCGCGAAAATCCCCCAAGCACGCAGGAGCCCTCGAGACCCCCAACCTCGCCCTCACCAGACTCCCGCCCACCCAGGGGTCGAGAGAAGGCGACTGCGTGCTTGGGGGATTTTCGCGCGAAAATCCCCCAAGCACGCAGGAGCCCTCGAGACCCCCAACCTCGCCCTCACCAGACTCCCGCCCACCCAGGGGTCGAGAGAAGGCGACTGCGTGCTTGGGGGATTTTCGCGCGAAAATCCCCCAAGCACGCAGGAGCCCTCGAGACCCCCAACCTCGCCCTCACCAGACTCCCGCCCACCCAGGGGTCGAGAGAAGGCGACTGCGTGCTTGGGGGATTTTCGCGCGAAAATCCCCCAAGCACGCAGGAGCCCTCGAGACCCCCAACCTCGCCCTCACCAGACTCCCGCCCACCCAGGGGTCGAGAGAAGGCGACTGCGTGCTTGGGGGATTTTCGCGCGAAAATCCCCCAAGCACGCAGGAGCCCTCGAGACCCCCAACCTCGCCCTCACCAGACTCCCGCCCACCCAGGGGTCGAGAGAAGGCGACTGCGTGCTTGGGGGATTTTCGCGCGAAAATCCCCCAAGCACGCAGGAGCCCTCGAGACCCCCAACCTCGCCCTCACCAGACTCCCGCCCACCCAGGGGTCGAGAGAAGGCGACTGCGTGCTTGGGGGATTTTCGCGCGAAAATCCCCCAAGCACGCAGGAGCCCTCGAGACCCCCAACCTCGCCCTCACCAGACTCCCGCCCACCCAGGGGTCGAGAGAAGGCGACTGCGTGCTTGGGGGATTTTCGCGCGAAAATCCCCCAAGCACGCAGGAGCCCTCGAGACCCCCAACCTCGCCCTCACCAGACTCCCGCCCACCCAGGGGTCGAGAGAAGGCGACTGCGTGCTTGGGGGATTTTCGCGCGAAAATCCCCCAAGCACGCAGGAGCCCTCGAGACCCCCAACCTCGCCCTCACCAGACTCCCGCCCACCCAGGGGTCGAGAGAAGGCGACTGCGTGCTTGGGGGATTTTCGCGCGAAAATCCCCCAAGCACGCAGGAGCCCTCGAGACCCCCAACCTCGCCCTCACCAGACTCCCGCCCACCCAGGGGTCGAGAGAAGGCGACTGCGTGCTTGGGGGATTTTCGCGCGAAAATCCCCCAAGCACGCAGGAGCCCTCGAGACCCCCAACCTCGCCCTCACCAGACTCCCGCCCACCCAGGGGTCGAGAGAAGGCGACTGCGTGCTTGGGGGATTTTCGCGCGAAAATCCCCCAAGCACGCAGGAGCCCTCGAGACCCCCAACCTCGCCCTCACCAGACTCCCGCCCACCCAGGGGTCGAGAGAAGGCGACTGCGTGCTTGGGGGATTTTCGCGCGAAAATCCCCCAAGCACGCAGGAGCCCTCGAGACCCCCAACCTCGCCCTCACCAGACTCCCGCCCACCCAGGGGTCGAGAGAAGGCGACTGCGTGCTTGGGGGATTTTCGCGCGAAAATCCCCCAAGCACGCAGGAGCCCTCGAGACCCCCAACCTCGCCCTCACCAGACTCCCGCCCACCCAGGGGTCGAGAGAAGGCGACTGCGTGCTTGGGGGATTTTCGCGCGAAAATCCCCCAAGCACGCAGGAGCCCTCGAGACCCCCAACCTCGCCCTCACCAGACTCCCGCCCACCCAGGGGTCGAGAGAAGGCGACTGCGTGCTTGGGGGATTTTCGCGCGAAAATCCCCCAAGCACGCAGGAGCCCTCGAGACCCCCAACCTCGCCCTCACCAGACTCCCGCCCACCCAGGGGTCGAGAGAAGGCGACTGCGTGCTTGGGGGATTTTCGCGCGAAAATCCCCCAAGCACGCAGGAGCCCTCGAGACCCCCAACCTCGCCCTCACCAGACTCCCGCCCACCCAGGGGTCGAGAGAAGGCGACTGCGTGCTTGGGGGATTTTCGCGCGAAAATCCCCCAAGCACGCAGGAGCCCTCGAGACCCCCAACCTCGCCCTCACCAGACTCCCGCCCACCCAGGGGTCGAGAGAAGGCGACTGCGTGCTTGGGGGATTTTCGCGCGAAAATCCCCCAAGCACGCAGGAGCCCTCGAGACCCCCAACCTCGCCCTCACCAGACTCCCGCCCACCCAGGGGTCGAGAGAAGGCGACTGCGTGCTTGGGGGATTTTCGCGCGAAAATCCCCCAAGCACGCAGGAGCCCTCGAGACCCCCAACCTCGCCCTCACCAGACTCCCGCCCACCCAGGGGTCGAGAGAAGGCGACTGCGTGCTTGGGGGATTTTCGCGCGAAAATCCCCCAAGCACGCAGGAGCCCTCGAGACCCCCAACCTCGCCCTCACCAGACTCCCGCCCACCCAGGGGTCGAGAGAAGGCGACTGCGTGCTTGGGGGATTTTCGCGCGAAAATCCCCCAAGCACGCAGGAGCCCTCGAGACCCCCAACCTCGCCCTCACCAGACTCCCGCCCACCCAGGGGTCGAGAGAAGGCGACTGCGTGCTTGGGGGATTTTCGCGCGAAAATCCCCCAAGCACGCAGGAGCCCTCGAGACCCCCAACCTCGCCCTCACCAGACTCCCGCCCACCCAGGGGTCGAGAGAAGGCGACTGCGTGCTTGGGGGATTTTCGCGCGAAAATCCCCCAAGCACGCAGGAGCCCTCGAGACCCCCAACCTCGCCCTCACCAGACTCCCGCCCACCCAGGGGTCGAGAGAAGGCGACTGCGTGCTTGGGGGATTTTCGCGCGAAAATCCCCCAAGCACGCAGGAGCCCTCGAGACCCCCAACCTCGCCCTCACCAGACTCCCGCCCACCCAGGGGTCGAGAGAAGGCGACTGCGTGCTTGGGGGATTTTCGCGCGAAAATCCCCCAAGCACGCAGGAGCCCTCGAGACCCCCAACCTCGCCCTCACCAGACTCCCGCCCACCCAGGGGTCGAGAGAAGGCGACTGCGTGCTTGGGGGATTTTCGCGCGAAAATCCCCCAAGCACGCAGGAGCCCTCGAGACCCCCAACCTCGCCCTCACCAGACTCCCGCCCACCCAGGGGTCGAGAGAAGGCGACTGCGTGCTTGGGGGATTTTCGCGCGAAAATCCCCCAAGCACGCAGGAGCCCTCGAGACCCCCAACCTCGCCCTCACCAGACTCCCGCCCACCCAGGGGTCGAGAGAAGGCGACTGCGTGCTTGGGGGATTTTCGCGCGAAAATCCCCCAAGCACGCAGGAGCCCTCGAGACCCCCAACCTCGCCCTCACCAGACTCCCGCCCACCCAGGGGTCGAGAGAAGGCGACTGCGTGCTTGGGGGATTTTCGCGCGAAAATCCCCCAAGCACGCAGGAGCCCTCGAGACCCCCAACCTCGCCCTCACCAGACTCCCGCCCACCCAGGGGTCGAGAGAAGGCGACTGCGTGCTTGGGGGATTTTCGCGCGAAAATCCCCCAAGCACGCAGGAGCCCTCGAGACCCCCAACCTCGCCCTCACCAGACTCCCGCCCACCCAGGGGTCGAGAGAAGGCGACTGCGTGCTTGGGGGATTTTCGCGCGAAAATCCCCCAAGCACGCAGGAGCCCTCGAGACCCCCAACCTCGCCCTCACCAGACTCCCGCCCACCCAGGGGTCGAGAGAAGGCGACTGCGTGCTTGGGGGATTTTCGCGCGAAAATCCCCCAAGCACGCAGGAGCCCTCGAGACCCCCAACCTCGCCCTCACCAGACTCCCGCCCACCCAGGGGTCGAGAGAAGGCGACTGCGTGCTTGGGGGATTTTCGCGCGAAAATCCCCCAAGCACGCAGGAGCCCTCGAGACCCCCAACCTCGCCCTCACCAGACTCCCGCCCACCCAGGGGTCGAGAGAAGGCGACTGCGTGCTTGGGGGATTTTCGCGCGAAAATCCCCCAAGCACGCAGGAGCCCTCGAGACCCCCAACCTCGCCCTCACCAGACTCCCGCCCACCCAGGGGTCGAGAGAAGGCGACTGCGTGCTTGGGGGATTTTCGCGCGAAAATCCCCCAAGCACGCAGGAGCCCTCGAGACCCCCAACCTCGCCCTCACCAGACTCCCGCCCACCCAGGGGTCGAGAGAAGGCGACTGCGTGCTTGGGGGATTTTCGCGCGAAAATCCCCCAAGCACGCAGGAGCCCTCGAGACCCCCAACCTCGCCCTCACCAGACTCCCGCCCACCCAGGGGTCGAGAGAAGGCGACTGCGTGCTTGGGGGATTTTCGCGCGAAAATCCCCCAAGCACGCAGGAGCCCTCGAGACCCCCAACCTCGCCCTCACCAGACTCCCGCCCACCCAGGGGTCGAGAGTCGTTGCGATCAGATCTCAGATCTCAGATCTCAGATCTCAGATCTCAGATCTCAGATCTCAGATCTCAGATCTCAGATCTCAGATCTCAGATCTCAGATCTCAGATCTCAGATCTCAGATCTCAGATCTCAGATCTCAGATCATCCGGTTAAATGCAAAAAAAAAAATTCAAAAAAATGAAAATTTTATTAAAATTAATTATTTTAAAATATTTATTACAAAAATAATTTCAAAATTTTCGATGTAGAAAAATTTTTTAAGATAGTTGTAAAGTACAAAATGAAATCGGGTAATTTAAAGGCTTTGAAACGAAATAACCTGTATAGTGTCTATAAATTAATTATATTCTATATTTTAATTTGGCTTTTAAAATTTCGGTTTTAATTTTTTTAAACCCTTTAAGAATTTCTATTTAAAATTATTTAGAAATTTTATTACCATTGATATTTGGAAAGATGGTATATAAAAACCTAAAGGATTACTAAATCATTAGCTACTTTATTTAAATGAACATAGAAAAAATTTTAACTATATAATCATTCCTGATAAAACAGATTTTACTTAAGGTGTGAAGCAACAAACCACTCAGCTGACTGTCTCAGATTTTCATGAGTTTCAGGAATTTTTCCCCTATGATATAAGTGAGAGATTTTATTAATCAACTTTTTTCGAAAATTTTTCAGTAATTTTTTTATAAAAAATTTTCGAAATAAGTTGATTAATAAAAACTCTCACTTATATCATAGGGGAAAAATTCCTGAAGCTCATGAAAATCTGAGACAGTCAACTGAGTGGTTTGTTGCTTCACACCTTAAGTAAAATCTGTTTCATCAGGAATGATTATAGTTAAAAATTTTTCTATGTTCATTTAAATAAAGTAACTCATGATTTAGTAATCCTTTAGGTTTTTATATACCATCTTTCTAAATATCAATGGTAATAAAATTTCTAAATAATTTTAAATAGAAATTCTTAAAGGGTTTAAAAAAATTAAAACCGAAAATTTAAAAGCCAAAATAAAATGTAGAATATAATTAAGTATAGACACTATACAGGTTATTTCGTTTCAAAGCCTTTAAATTACCCGATTTAATTTTGTACTTTACAGCTATCTTAAAAATTTTTTCTACATCGAAAATTTTGAAATTATTTTTGTAATAAATATTTTAAAATAGTTAATTTTAATAAAATTTTCATTTTTTGAATTTTTTTTGCATTTAACTGGATGATCTGAGATCTGAAAAAAATTAGACGTTAGTCTTATCACACAATCACTTACCTTACGGAATGGGAAGCTCCTGTACATTGTCCTCCAACAAATTTCCATACGATAGCCTGGGTTTCGTACTACGCCTCCTGAAAAACTGAAATTCGCCTCATTTTTCTAATGGCCCTTAAACTCCTAAAAGCTATGTTTTTCTCCCGATTTTACCCTTCGACTCTTGAAAAACATCTGTCATAGGGCCAAACGAAGTTATACGATTTGGGGGATGCAACTGCGTTCTGTAACGTGCTAAAGAACCGAATTCTCATCCTGAATTGCATTTGTTTGTTGAGGAATCCTGAGAAGTCGGCCGTGGCAGAGCATGCTTTAACAAATGGGGACCATAGAGTACTGTTTAATAACACCGAAATCCTGGCAACAACCAACCATCAATCCATCCGATTAATAAGAGAAGCAATAGAAATTTTCAAACACAAGAATAATTTCAATAGAAAAGAGGAGGGTGTTTCCATTCCGAGCGTCTGGCACCCGGCACTTAAGAAATGCGGGATAAAGCCAGCACAACAATAGTATTAGTATCCAGTGCTAGAAGTGCGGGGGGATGCGAGGTGACGCGTCCCCCCACTTTTCATAAAAATACCCATCCGTCACCCCACTTCTATTTCTACTAAAATCCATCCCCCCACTTCTAAAATCCATCCTTCCATTTAAAAAAGACTAGAAAATGTTACTCTAGTTCTTTCTGATTCTGATTAAAGACTATAGTGAAACTAAATTTATAGCATTGAATCATAGGTATTTAAGGTCTGTAATAAGGAACAATAATGTTTGTATATTATAGTTTAGTCAACTTAGAAAAAGATTTGATATCTTGCATTCAACTAGGGTTGATCCAGTTATTAATCCAAGGTTAACAAAAGCTACATTTTTCATTTCAAAAGAAGAATTTAGGAGTAGAAGTATCTTTATAATTTAAAAACTTTAAGTAAAATTTAAGCAGTGCTTTAATTAAAGTTCTTTAAATGCTTGAAAGGCAGAAAGTTTAAGGATCACATCATACTTTCAGAAAATGAATGAATAAGACGTATTTGATAAAATTCAAACGAGCATGAAAATTTTCAAAAAGAGGGAAAGGCACTCTCGGGGGGGACTCGGGTTTGGCCATCCCCCCACTTTTGTTTGACCCACTTCTACCACTGTTAGTATCTGATCTCATTTTCATTCCACGTTAGCATTCACGCTGTAATTGTTTGGTATTTGTTTTTATTTTCAATTTTTATCAGTTGATTTTTTGCCACTGAGGATGCTCTCCGAAGCTGAGAGCGAAACGTTTGGAAATTCCATTCAAACACGGCCATCTATCCCGGAAAATCAAATAAATGTATCTTCAGGTCGTGGAAGTTTTCATCAATTTATAATAGTTGAGTTGTTTGGAAGTACGACTCGATCGGTCTCAAAATCGTCGCAAAACGTAGTTGCATCCGGCCCCTGAACTCAATTTACTCGTAACATGAAGTTATTTAAGGACAATATATATTGACACTACCTCCCGATTTTTTAGTAATTTATTCCTTAAAGACTCCTTAACTTTACTATGTTAGATAGAGTATAAACCCTGGATTGAGTTTTACAGCATTGCGTCCCAACAGTGGCGGATCCAGGATTTGGCTTTTTTTTTGGGGGGGGCTAAGAATTGTCATAATCCAATTGAATCTTCTTGTTAATGGTGAAACGGAAAAGGTAGTGAATTATCCTACTCAAACCACTAAAAGAGGGTCTGGGGTCCTCCCCCAGAAAATTTTTGGAAATTTAAGTAAAAACCCCCACGTTTTCAACTCGTTTTGGTTAGAGATCCTGTATACGAGAGAGAGGCGACAACTCGCTTAAAAGCGTCTCTGCGCATCCAGTTCTGTCCAAACTGTATCATGCCGCTTGTCTCGCGTCCCATGCTAATCCTATGGAGGGAACCGCCTGTGGCGAACAGAAAACCTGTTTACCGATCTGCGCGCTATACTGAGTTGTCGCCTCTCTCGTATACGGGCTCTCTAGTTTTGGTATGCCTCATTCGAATTTCGGATATGGAGTTTTTGCGTTTTGAAGAACTTAGTAAAATATTAGAAGTTTTTGGGGGGCTTCAGCCCGAAAGCCCCCCATTGCGTCCCAACCCAATTTAAGTGACATGTTAACCTAAATTGAAGAATTCGTTTAAAGGTACCCGCTCTTTGTTGTCATCAATCACGGGAAACTTTTTTTACAGATTTTATGGGGCTTAAACAAGTTCAAGGAATACACCGGTTGATTTTTTACAAGCTAAAGTTTAATTGACCAGACAAATTCATTACAAACTGCTACTGTGACGTCACTGGCAGCGGAAGAGGTTGTCTCGATGACGTGCCTAAGCTTCCACTAGCCAATCAGGTTTTTTGGGGGGAAATTAACTGAAAAGAGAAATGTAGATTAGATAGACATCTTCTCTGCCTATTCGGTAGCAAATAATATTTACAAAGATGAGCTGTAACAAAAATAAAGATTACAATATTAGAAGTACTGCTTAGCCAACGATAGTAAAAAGGTCACTTGACTTTTTACTTGAGTATTTTTTTATTTTATTTAAAATAGACGCACTACAAACATAAAAATCAGTAACTAAAGTTAGAGGGAGTAAATGCCTCTTCCTCTTTCGATCAACTGCCCCTCAGCTTCTTCCTTTCTCCCCTCCGAGTCTGTCAAAATCACGTGACCCTTTTACTATCGTTGATTAAGCAGTAATAGTCCAGGGTCGATAATTTTTGAAACGAAAAAAAATTATAGTAGGATGAAACACATTGGAAAAGGAAGAGAATACAACAAAAAAGAAAGGAAAAATAAATTACGGCCGATCTGAGGTCGGGAAAAGGAAGGAGGGGTAAAAAGGGGGTTTTTTAGAATAAAAAACGGTTTATCTCGATTTCCGGCAAAACTACAAGTCCTATAGAAAAAGTTTGAATAGCAAAGTTGTAGGTAATAAAAAGATCTACAACTTTTGTATTCACACTTTTTTCACATAACCTAAAAATTTATGTGAAAAATTCAAATAATCAAGTTTTTTTATTTTAATTTTTATCTCTTACAAAAAAATATTTTTTTTTACGAAATTCGGTGAAAACTTACCTTTTGATGTCCCAAACACACTTTAATTTTTTTTATTTAAAATATTTATATATTCTCCTTATTTTGACTTGATATCGAAAAAGCACCCTAATTTTCAATCGAAAATTCTCACGTCAAAATATCTGCTTTTTTAAAAAAGTCGGTGGGCTTTTTGTTCGTTGAAATCTCTACTTTCTGATGGTGTAAAAAATATATGCATCACTATGGTAAATGTTCTCAGAAAATGCAAAGAAAAGAAAGAAGCTCGAAGAGAGTTCAATAATAAAAACCATACAAAAATACCATTTTTGCAAGGAAATACCAGAAAAAAATGCAGAAATGATACGATATTTTTGAAGGATTCATATTTGAAACTATTAGACGTGAAAAATAGATATATTACATTTCAATAACCTGGCTTGAGCAATAAATGTCATGATTATTTGAATTTAATTGATTTAAAAGGACCAAAAGATCAATATCTTGTCCCACAACAAAGACAGTTTTATTAGTATCTCTGTCAATTTCTATCGAGGCCTTAATTATGTCAGCTTGTCTGTATTTTCTTTTGCTTGTTTACAGGAAAATCCTTGTGACTGTAATCTTTTCATTAACGGTTTTATTATTTTGTCCTTGTTTTTCTCGTTTGATAAAAGTTTTTCTTGCAAAAATGGTATATTGTATGGTTTTTATAATTGAACTCTCTTCGAGCTTTTTTTCGTTTCTTTGCATTTTCTGAGAACATTTACCATAGTGATGTATATATTTTTTTACACCATCAGAAAGTAGAGATTTCAACGAACAAAAAGCCCACCGACTTTTTTAAAAAAGCAGATATTTTGACGTGAGAATTTTCGATTGAAAATTAGGGTGCTTTTTCGATATCAAGTCAAAATAAGGAGAATATATAAATATTTTAAATCAAAAAAATTAAAGTGTGTTTGGGACATCAAAAGGTAAGTTTTCACCGAATTTCGTAAAAAAAATATTTTTTTGTAAGAGATAAAAATTAAAATAAAACTTGATTATTTGAATTTTTCACATAAATTTTTAGGTTATGTGAAAAAAGTGTGAATACAAAAGTTGTAGATCTTTTTATTACCTACAACTTTGCTATTCAAATTTTTTCTATAGGACTTGTAGTTTTGCCGAAAATCGAGATAAACCGTTTTTTATTCTAAAAAACCCCCTTTTTACCCCCCCTTCCTTTTCTCGACCTCAGATCGGCCGTAACTTATTTTTCCTTTCTTTTTTGTTATATTCTCTTCCTCTTCCAATGTGTTTCATCCTACTATTATTTTTTTTCACTTTTTACCATTTTCAAAGGCTTCTGCACTGGTCTATAAGCATTTGGTCAAAACAATCATACTTTGAAAAAAAAATTTATTTCGGAAGATTTAATATTTGAGAATCACGGTTTGAAATTGGTGATTTTTTAAAATAATGTTTAGTAAAAGTGCCCCATGGGGGGAGCCTGTAACCCCTACTACAGGGCGCGGTCCTATGGCCTAGGCCTCCTAGGGGATGCCTCCATCGGTTAATCCTTTGGGTGGTAGGAAGGAAATAAAATATTTCCCGCGGACCAACAGGTAGAAGTCCAAACTCATCGGAGGCTCAGGTAACTTTTCTCTTCATGTGTAGCGCAATATCAGTGTCTATGATTGCGTACGGGGCAGCCGACGCGTCGTGTTCTGCAGTCCAGGGACACGTCGAAAGATTAGTGACGCAGACAGTTAATATCCTTCAACTCAACATAAATGGTACACAAAAAAAATCGGATGAATTGGCCTCCATTCTCAACTCTCTGAATGTTCATGTTGCCCGCTTGCAGGAAACCAAACTGAGCCCAAGGTTTAACTTGAAAATAAAGGGGTATACAGTAGGGTGGCCCTTATTTTCGAACTTTCGAAATGTTTAGCTCCCACCCCCTAACTTTGTTCTAATACAGTGTTTCCCAACGTGGGGCGCACGCCCCACTGGGGGGCAATATCATTTTCTACGGGGGCAATTTGAAACTTTTCAACCAAATTGCCCCCCAGGCCTGGGGCCAATCCAGGGGGAAATTTAAAAAAAACTTTTTTAAAAAGAAGTTTATCAAAATCTGATCCCTTTATCCTATCTGAGAATGAATGTCTGAAATCTGGACCAGTATGTATCAAAACCAAGTTGACACCCTGTTTTAAGAGTCTAATTTCCAAACCTTTTCTGGGGGATGACCCAAGATCTTTGTTTTTAGAACGCTTATATTTGAAACTTTTTTACATTAGGTTCTTAAAAATGCAAATCTTACCTAAAAATTTTTATATCCAAAATTTCCCAACTAGGGGTACCAAACTAGTTAAAAACCTGCTTCCTAGAGTCAAATTTCCGAAAATTTGCTGGGGGAGGACCCCCAGACCCCCCTTGGTACTTGGAACTTAATTGATCATAACTTTATTTAGTTCTTTAGCATGCAAATTCTACCTAAAAATGTTCTGAAAAGCTTCATTAGACTTATTAAATTTACAAAGAAGCAGGGGTTAAGAAATAATTTTGGCACCCTCTCAAAATATATTTATATATATGCCACTGAGACCGGGGGCAGGGAAATTTTAGAAAGGCCTTGGTGGGGCATGGACCGAAAAAGGTTGGGAAACACTGTTCTAATGGAAAAAAATTATTTTGCAAAATGTTAGCCAAATCGGATAATATTAACCCGACCCGTAAACGCCTTAAAATTTTGAGTTTTTCGTAATTTTTTTTTGAAAGACAGACAAAAAACCCTAGATAAAATCTTCAAAATTTTTTTTACTTTGAAATACTATTGTTCGAGATATAATGCAACATATTTCGTTTTTTTATCACCTCTCATTCGGGAGTAGTAATTTTTTTAGTGTTACGCTAGTATTGAAAGTTGTTTTTCCTGCATTTTGAAAATAGCTATTACTCTACAATCCCTTAACTTAAACACATGCAATTGGGCGCATTTTGTTCGTAATTCTATTCTCTTTTACGTGACGTGCATTAAGAACAACTTTCTTTCCAAAAAGTTTAAAAAATTTAAAGAAAAAGTCAAAAATTAAAACATTTAATTTCTTAAAAATTTTTTAAACAAAAAATATTATTTCATTTTATCATCTATAATATACATTATTACCAAATATAGAGTTTTAAGTTGGATTTTATCACATTGGATAAAATGAAATTCCCCGTACATTTGGTAGGTCCCTTAACAATCCCCTAATCTAGTGCAAAAGAATGATAAACCCAAAAAGTTCGTAGGATTTCTTCTTGAAAAGGTTCACATTATTCAAAGACATGCAAAAAGTTTAATACACATAAGATGCAAAACTATTTAAGCTTATTTTCTCAGCAAGTATTAGATATTCCAGAAAAGGGGTGAGGTTATAAGTAAATTTAAAGCCCATCTGACACAGTAAAGTGAATAAAGAAATATAATGGTTTTTCTCTAATTTGGCGAACATACGCACTTTGCACTAATTGAAATTACCACTATATGTAATGAAAAATATTTTTTTTATCAAATATTAACTATATTTAAGTAATTTAAAGCTTTTAAATTACTTTTGACTTAAGAAATTTTAAACTATTTTTCCATTTTATGAGAGCAGTTTTAACAATTTTCTAGACTTTTCGGGCCAATGCTTGACTGAATTATAGGTAAAGAAAATTCATTGTTTTCCCATGAATAAGCATGGTTGTACGCAACTTTTGTGTCCTATTTGGTATAGATATTAAAAAATTATTTTTTCCGTTATTGCCTATTTCAGTGATACGCGCTATAAATTGAAAATGTCACCTCTTCTAGAACTATGAAAGGTTTCAAACTTCTATTTGGCCTTCTCTAATTAAGAATTCACCTATAGTTATATGGTTTTAAAATAAAGGTAAAAAGGAGTAGTTATTTTAAAGTCTTTTTGATGAAACATTTGATGAAATTTCAAAGTGAAAGGGGCACTTGAAGATATTAATTGTTTGCGCTCATATTTTGGATTATTAATAGGCATGGGGATCCACAACTATTCCCACCATGGGCGTTTTCAATTTCCGAAATTCGCATTTTTCGCTCCACCCAAATTATTCTTAATTAATGTCCATCTATTCTCGATGTATTGATAAAACGGATCACACAATATATTTTGAATCAGCGACTGAAAAAAGAGAATTTGATAAATATAGTTTTCACGTTTATTGTGTGTTGTAGCGATCGTCAAATGTCGCGTCTATTTTCTCACTCTAAACATTTATTGTCTGGAATAGAACTCGTTAACTTTAAATCTATTAGTCGAGCCCATTCTGTACTAAAGAAATCTAATTTCTCATTCCATCTGATCTGATTGAAAAGTCACCAAGTGGTGCTCTGACTGAAAGTGTTTGGCAACTCAGAACCCAATTTTCAAAATTAAGTACCTAGACCTACTCTTGCAACGACAATTGCACCTTCAGGTGCTTTATAATTTATAAAGTTTCATTCATTCCTTTTAAAGGTTTTGGCATTTTTAATTTATCTGCCCCAAACTACATGAATAAAGCCTAGTTATTTCTCGTAGTGGGCAGTAGAGGGTTAACGACACAGTAGACTTCACTTAATATGATCACATCTGTCATATCAGGATACCAATAAGCGTATCTATACTAAAAAGTGTTTTGAAACTTAAACATTAAAGAATAATATAGAGTGGATCATTTTACACTATTAAATTAATGTCCCATTTTGTATGTATAGATTTTAAAATTAGCCTTCGAACGGGAAAAGAGGATTCTAGGAGATCACTAATAACATTAATAGTACAGTCAAATTAGGCGAAAAAAGGCCCGGAGGTAGACATTTAGAAATACAAGCAGAAACCCCCTGGGATGTGTTTAGGGGGTCTGAGGATGCCTCACCTGAAAATCCCAAAAAATCCGGTGACGGGTTTTCCGCCATTTTGAAAAAGAAGTCGGCCATATTGGATTTTTCCGTAGTTCATAAAAACAGCCATAACAGGCGAACTAATTGGTTTAAAATGTTCGTTCTTGTTTTAAAATGCGTAATTTGATGCGTTCTTTAAGTTTCATGCATCAATTATTGGTTCTAAACCATACATTTTTTTGAAATTAAGCTAAAGTCGCAATTTTTTCGTATTTTTTTCGGTTGTAGTTCTTTCGTTTAAAACTGTGTCGTAACTATTATAGATAAAGACCAAAAAAACTGAAACTTGTTTAGAATTGTCTTAGGCTAGCTAAACCATACCAATATTCTAAGAAATCCCGCCATTAGTTTTCCGCCATTTTGAAAAAAACTGTGGCTATACTGAATTTTCAATGTTTCTTAAAAACTGCTATAACAAGCGAACTTATAGGAATAAAATGCTCAATTTTTTTTATAAAATACATGTCTAAGTGTACGTTTTTGAAATACCATGCAGTAAGTTAATATCCTTAAAGATTTAATTTTAAAAACTGGGAAAAATAGTAATTTTTCAGTCTTTTTCTGTGGTAGTTTTTTTTATAGTCCAGGCAAATTAGACATTCAATATAACAGGCTGAAAATTGGTGGAAATGTAGAGAATAGTGTCCGTCTTGATATCCTGAAATTCCCGAAAAATCCCTCCAGGGGAAAATCCACCATTTTGGAAAAACCAACGCCATCTTGGATTGAGTTTTCAAGCATAGCGACTGAACCAAGGGGCCGATTAAGTTCGTTTTTGTCCCAAATTATTTAATATTGTGTATTTTAAGAGAAAACATCAAAAAATTCAAAATGAAAAACTTAATTCAATAATAATTAATTTTTATTTAATTACTGATTTGCTGTGTTAAAATGTAGGTAAGCATTCAAGATAACAAGCTGAAAATTGGTGAAAATATAGAAGACAGTCGCGAAATTCCCAAAAATCCGTCCAAGGGAAACCGCCATTTTGAAACAACCGCCGCCATATTGGGTTTTATTTTTAAGCATAGCGACTGAACCAAGGGTTCGATTGAGTTTGTTTTTTTTCCAAATAGTTCAATATTGCGTACTTTAAAGATAAAACCTGAAATAGTTCGAAATAAAAAATTAAATTTAAATAAAATTAAATTTACTTAATTAATGATTTGTCATGTGTAAATGTAGGTAAGAATTCAAAATAACAAGCTGAAAATTGGTGGAAACGTAGAAGATAGTGTCCTGATCGATATTCCGAAAATCACAAAAAATCCTTCCAGGGGAAAATCCCCCACTTTGAAAAAACCACCGTCATTTGGACTCTCAATTTAAGTGATAATGGAGTTTTCTCTTTCCACAACAATGAAATTTCCCCCCAAGAAGGCATTATTGAAGATTGAAAAAACTGCAATTTTAAAGTCGAATATTTCAAAAACTAAACGTGCGATTTAAGTAAGTTTAGGCTTAAAATGTAGATTATTTATTCTAGAAAAACATGCAGTTCCGTGCATGGTCAAAAATTTGACCGTTTTATTGCTATATCGTTTGAGTATAGTTTGTTTTCTTAAATTTGACCGTTTTGTCCATTTTTTTTATTTAGTTTCAACTAAACGGTGATATTTTTGACCATGCACGGAACTGCATGTTTTTCTTGAATAAATAAACTACATTTTAAGCCTAAATTTACTTAAATCGCAAGTATAGTTTTTGAAATATTCGACTTTAAAATTGCAGTTTTTTCAAGCTTCAATAATGCCTTCTTTGGGGAAATTTCATTGTTGTGGAAAGAGAAAACTCCATTATCACTTAAATTGAGAGTCCAAATGACGGTGGTTTTTTCAAAGTGGGGGATTTTCCCCTGGAAGGATTTTTTGTGATTTTCGGAATATCGATCAGGACACTATCTTCTACGTTTCCACCAATTTTCAGCTTGTTATTTTGAATTCTTACCTACATTTACACACGACAAATCATTAATTAAGTAAATTTAATTTTATTTAAATTTAATTTTTTATTTCGAACTATTTCAGGTTTTATCTTTAAAGTACGCAATATTGAACTATTTGGGACAAAAACAAACTCAATCGAACCCTTGGTTCAGTCGCTATGCTTAAAAATAAAACCCAATATGGCGGCGGTTGTTTCAAAATGGCGCGGTTTCCCTTGGAGGGATTTTTGGGAATTTCGCGATATTTTGGGAATTTCGCGACTGTCTTCTATATTTTCACCAGTTTTCAGCTTGTTATCTTGAATGCTTACCTACATTTTGACACAGCAAATCAGTAATTAAATAAAAATTAATTATTATTGAATTAAGTTTTTCATTTTGAATTTTTTGATATTTTCTCTTAAAATACACAATATTAAACAATTTGGGACAAAAACGAACTTAATCGGCCCTTTGGTTCAGTCGCAATGCTTGAAAACTCAATCCAAGATGGCGTTGGTTTTTCCAAAATGGCGGATTTTCCCCTGGAGGGATTTTTGGGAATTTCAGGATATCAAAAAGGACACTTTTCTCTACAATTCCACCAATTTTCAGCCTGTTATATTGAATGTCTAATTTGCCTGGACTATAAAAAAACTACAACAAAAAAAGACTGAAAAATTACTATTTTTCCCAGTTTTTAAAATTAAATCTTTAAGGATATTAACTTACTGCATGATATTTCAAAAACGTACATTTAGACATGTATTTTATAAAAAAAATTGAGCATTTTATTCCTATAAGTTCGCTTGTTATAGCAGTTTTTAAGAAACATTGAAAATTCAGTATAGCCACAGTTTTTTTCAAAATGGCGGAAAACTAATGGCGGGATTTCTTAGAATTTTGGTATGGTATAGCCTAAGACAATTCTAAACAAGTTCCAGTTGTTTTGGTCTTGATATCTATAATAGTTACGACACAGTTTTAAACAAAAGAACTACAACCGAAAAAAATACGAAAAAATTGCTAATTTAGCTTAATTTCAAAAAAATGAATGGTTTAGAACCAATAATTGATGCATGAAACTTAAAGAATGCACCAAATTACGCATTTTAAAACAAGAATGAACATTTTAAACCAATTAGTTCGCATGTTATGGCTGTTTTTATGAACTATGGAAAAATCCAATATGGCCGACTTCTTTTTCAAAATGGCGGAAAACCCGTCACCGGATTTTTTGGGATTTTCAGGTGAGGCATCCTCAGACCCCCCTTAACACATCCCAGGGGGTTTCACCTTGTATTTCTAAATGTCTACCTCAAACCCTAATTTGACTGTACTATAAATGATATTCTGATCTGATCACATGAAACGATACATTTCGTATTAAATTAAGTAGGAGTGATCGGGACCAGTCAATTCGATAACATTAACCGTGATCACTTTAAGCGGAGTCTGTAGACCACCTTGAAATAAAAAATCTCGAATCAATCTCCATCATTTTAAATGTTAATATTGTAAATTTATTTTTAATCTCATAAAAAAGAAAAGTGGAGAAAGTTTTTACTAGAAAATGTCCCGGGTTTTATGATCGAACATTTAAGACGATAGATACTTATTCATAAAAATATTATGACTAACAAGAAAATGTTCTTGGGCTGAACTCGCAGAAATTGACGAAAATTTTACAGGCATAAGATGACTCAAAACACTTATACTGTAAAAAACATTAGCTGCTAAATTTCGATAGGAGAGGAGTTAATTACATTTGAATATTGGGTTCTGAGTTGTCAAACACATTCATTTTACCACCACTTGGTGACTTTCCCAAACGGATGGAATGTAACGTTTGGAATAAGAAATCAGACGCGACGCGACATTTAACGATCACTAAAACACACATACTAAAACTTGAAAATCAGATTTAAATTCCCTTTCTTCAGCCCTATTCAAAATCCGTCGTGTTATCGCTCTATTAAGCACATCGCGAAAAGATGGACTGGACATTAGGGTGGTCCAAAAAAACTTTTTTCAAGCTAGCCCAAACGTCGCCCCCTAATTTTTTTACATTTACCAATAGTATCATCCTCCTTTAATTTTAGCTTTCTACTCCTATTTTTAGGGGGTGCTCAATGACCCTTCTTTTTGACACTTTAAAATTTTATGGATTTGCTTTTAGACATCAAGTGCTCAAAAAAAATTTTTTTTCGTAAAGCCTGATGTTTCTAGGCGTCAATATGTCTTAGTATATTATATTTAGTTTAATTTTTATTTTTATCAAAACTTTTCTCTGGATCCACAAAAATGCGTTAAAATCATCTGTTTTGAAATCCTGTTTTCATTGCGTTATAACAGCAAAACTATTCTTTGAAAAATAAAAGTTGAATAGTGCATTTTGTAGGAAATTTTGTTTATTTTAACTTTGTAATTCAAGAAATTTTCGAGAAACTAATATTTTTTGAAATATACGAAAAAATCCGAAGATAAAGTGAAAATTTTGCAATTTTTTCACATATTTTTGCGTTTTTTGATATGAAGCCGACCTTTGACGTGAAAGGGAACTAGATATTCGGAATCAGCACCTCAAAAAACATATAAAACTGTCGAAGAAAATAACTTTAAAAATTTTTTTATGAAGCAACTGATTGTCATAGGACTATATTACTATTTTGAGCTTTTATTGAATTTTTGTTACTTTTTAAAACAAATTGCATATTTTGTAACCAGAATCATGTTTTTTGACCCTTAAAGCATAATACTTGACCCCCAAAAATGTCTTTCTATTATTAAAAGAACCAAATATAGGCTCGCGGGCAGCCATTTTGTTTTTGACCGGAAGTCCCAAACGGCACTTCCGCCAGAGTGCTTCTGGTCAATTTTTGGATTCAGCATGTTTTAAACTACATTTCCACCAATTTTGGTGCCTCTTGCACAATTATGAACAATTATTCCCCTTAACAGCCCTGCTATTGTTGCTTCCTAGTCAACAAAAAACTAACTCGTCAATATTGTTTCTAAACATTCCTGCTTAAAAAAATGATGCTTTTAACTATTTTATTTTCAATTTATTATCATATATTAAGTGTATAAATCAAGTAGGTGTCAAAATAATTTATCTTTTACTAATTTTTTAGCCAAAATTTCGAAAAAAAACTAAAAAGTGCAGTTTTTTAGGGCCATTGAGCACCCTCCTAAAACTGAAGTAGGAAGTTGAAACTTTGCCAGAATAATACTATAGGTAGATGTAAAAAAAAGAGGGGGCGACGTTGTGTCTAGGACGAAGTTTATTTTTTCCCATAGGAATGTGGACCACCCTACTGGACATATCGGCCTTTTGTATCGGCTTCAGTTCCGGCGTTGGGTTGGGGGCATGGGCGTAGCCAGGGGGGGCAGGGAGGGGCAGCTGCCCCCCCCCCCTAAGTTCCGTATATTTAACTCTTTTACTTTACTTTTAGTAGTTAAAACCCAGTATTTTAGGGTCAAATTTTCAAAAATTTTCTGGGGGGGACCCCCAATCTCCCCTTCAGTATTTCAATCTTTATTACTCACACTTTTGTTATAATAAGTTCATTAAAATCAAAATTCTACCCAAAAATTTATGTCCAAATTTGGGTTTATGTCTACCAAAAAACAGTTTACTACCCTGTTCTTAGGGGCAAATTTCCAAAAATTTTCTGGGGGAGGACCCCCAGACCCCCCGTTGAAACTTCGCGGCCCTCTCTCACGGGGCTTTAAAATTGTTCTCTACAAACATAAAAAAAGTCGACCCTGCTTGCCCCCCCAAGTTGAACCCTGGCTACGCCCATGGTTGGGGGTCCTAAATGTCACTGTTGGCTTCAATGCAATTTATTGTGGTAATTAAGTATTGTTTCATGAGCTTTTTATATATTTAGTTAATTTTTAATCATGCTGTACATTTTATGAACCTTTTTTGATTGGCTAATTTAAATTGCTTTAGAGAAAACGCGGCCAGTACGTTTTATGCCTTTGGCGCCTTTACTGCATTTTTCGCCTATGGTTGCACTTCGCGTTGAAAATTATACTTTTCAAAATTATTTTACTCCTCTCATAAACCTATTTGATAAGCGGTACATTAATTAAAAACCAGGTTATTAATAACCAAGTGTTGACTATGGTTCTAGTTTTCTGAAAATGTACTAGATAGTATTGAATAAAAGTGGAATGAGAAATATTTCAGGTGTTTAAAAATAGTACCTTTTTTATAATTAAGTAAATTCTAAATTTGGCCTGGTGGACCAATGAAAATTAGGTTTCAGCCTAATAATAAAGATAGTACAAAATTAGGAAAAAAAATCCATGAAGATTTTGTACCACACTGCAGTTGTTCTCGCTCAAATTTAAGTCTATGTGAAAGCTGAAATGGGGCCTCAACATTTTTGCCGGACTTACAGTTTAAAAACCCGCGACGTGGAAAGTTCTGCATTTTACGGCCACAATGAGTGGAGAAGTGTATCGCTAAATTGGCAAATATAAATAAACTTTGTTTTAAAGTAGAGAACATACCTGGATTTTGCCCCAAAGATGTTTTCTTTCTTTTTTTCAGTTTTCCCCTGGTGGCACCAGCTTTGCCGATTGGTTTGGAGTCTGTGCTGGGCCTGAAGGTCTAATTTCTCCGACTGTCCACCATCCGGAACTAGAGCAGGGTCCGCCAGCAGGTTCTGGTCACGCCGCGTCTCGCCGGACCATAGAGCTAATACATAAGCAGCATGATGCTCTTCTCCGTCCTGCATGTCTAAAAGATTCGGACCTGTGTGAGTGTCAAAAAGAAGTTTTAACATGGGAGGTCCCGTAGGCGATTGGATTTTGAGGTATAAAAACTGCTCTTTCTCCCAGCAAAATATGATGAGAAAAAGATACCGACAATCTTACACTCGAGGAAAAAGCAATGACGAATCGTTCAGTGAAGAAGAAACTTCTCTATCTCAATTACTTTTTTAAATTCTGCAGATTCGAAAAAAACAACTTTAAACTGTATTTTTATAATTTTGCGGGCAGAATTTCTTTGGATTTACACCAATATGAATCCTCTTGATTCGATACGAGTAATTTCCAATTCGTTTAAACAAGTAGTATTTAAGGGAGAAAAATGCTGATTTAGTGATCGAGGTAGGAATTCCAAGTTGGCAAAGCTTGGCGCTCGTTTTTGCCGTAGTTTCTTTAGGTGATCATTTGAAATAACTTAATGACTTTATTTTTATTTATAAAAGGCCATGATTATCTGAAATACTTTTGCATCTCGACGCAGAAATGTTAAATCTATAGTTTTGTTAAATTTTATTACAAGTTCTTGTTGTTTCTTATGCCACTTGCAATATCCAAGCTCCATCCGCAGAGCGTACAGGATTTAAGGCAAAGGGGGTGCGGCTCCTGAGAAAGTGAGGCCCATGAATGGCAGGAGTCCGACTTAAGCCTCGGATGATAGATGCCGCCACCATCTATCGCCACCTCCACAATTTTGACATGCATCTGAAGGGGAGGGAAATAGTCTCCAGACACCTGTACCCAAGGTAAACTGCGCCATGACCGACCTCAGGACTTTCGGACCCACAGATTTAATTCTTACCATTGATTTACATTTTAATTTTTTATAGGGGGAAGTTTTCAGTAAAGTTTATTAATAATTTCCTTCAATGTTAATTAGCGATATTTAAAAAAAGCTATATGAACACTGTCGGATCTTTTTAACCTACTTCATTAAACTAATAAACAAAAATAAATAAAGAGTGGTTTGGTTAATTTAAGAACAGAGTCGTACTAATAAACTTCCTTACCTTAAATGATTTTATGGACTTTCCCGCCAATCTAAGGTACAAAGAAGCTGGGCAGCTGCCATTCTCTCCTTACACCAGGTGGTGGTTTGTGACATCTGACCACAAGACTAATCATCGGGCTTTAAGCTTGGGAACTATGAGGCTTTATTAAAATTTTTCACACGTTTCTCATTTTCCTAGGAAAATGGTAAAAAGCAGCAGCGCTTATATTAACTGCTCTGAAAGAGAAAAAAAATTGAATTCCGCGTATTCGTTGGACTGGTAAAAACTTATTTTTATATTAATATACTTTAATTTAATTAACACATTTTAATACAAAAAAAATCACTTTAATGTCAATCAACTGAAATGTACCCCATTTTGTTTAAGCAATTTAGTAAAACTTTTTAATAAATAATGTTTTCTAAAATATTTAACCGATTCCACAACTTTACGTATGAATTTAAGTGTTATAAACAATGGTTCTCACTCAAGAATTTTTTTTTTGAAATTATAAGTAATATATGTAGTTTCAATCTTAAATTATCAAATTTTTTTCGGATGTGTATATCAAGATAATAAAAGGTTTAAAATATAAAAAAATGAAACATGAAACTTAAGTTTAATGCAATGAATGCAGGACCGTATCCAAGGGGGGGGGGTTGTGGATAAATATATTTGTACTAATTAACTCTATGTCCCTAACTCTCTATTAGGAAAGATCCGGATGATCATACGCAGAAATCTAGTTCGCTGGAAATTTCTATCGCCGCACTTTAAAAGTATAAAATTAGTTTCAATTTATGAAATAAATATAATCGTCCGTACAATCTTAGAGTATGACTAAAAATTAAAGTTAAATTTCTTTGAATTTTAATTTTGAAAGCTTTCAATTAATGGCAACTTGAAGTAAACAAAATCTTAGTAATCGTAGAAACTAGGAAAGCTCAAAAAGTGAGCCAACAAAAAAAGAGCCAAAACTCACCAAATTGGCTTTACATAGAAATAGAAGTAGGGGAGAGTGGGGCTATTTCGCACATGGGGCACATTGGGACAGACGGCATTTCCCCTAGTAATTATTAATTTAAAAATCTGAAAAAAATACCAGTAGATGGAAGTATGACTACCACCTCCTGCATGAATTTTCAAAGCTCTGAGCCATTTTGTTGTATACTAGAAATTAGCTAGCGTTAGAAGCAGCAAAGTAAATTTTCTTGTCATTTTGTTGGCGTAAAATATCAATCAAAAATAACTCAAGTGTACATTCAGCATTATATTCAGTAGAGGCACTACTAAAGTAAGTTCCTAGAAAGGTTTTATTTCCCCGCTTTAATTATAAATATATTGTTAGGACGTGGTAAGCTTGAACTGGTAGATGGGGCACATTCGAACACCAAAAGATGGGACAGATTCGGACAGCGCGAATGTGCCTCATCTTTCCCATTTTTGATTATGAAAGTGATTTATATGTTTATAAGTGCAGTATATTTAATAACTTGAAGTTTAATTGTTTTTTATGTAATTGCTTCAAAATTTGGTGATAATAATAACAACTTTAAAAAAGCTTCAGTTTTAAGGAATTTAGACCCAGATTTAAACATTGAAGAAATAAATATCCCTGATAATTGTTTAATACCAATTGACTAAGGCTTAAGTGATTTAATTCCAGTAGAATTTGCTACTAAAAAGAAAATTTTGGTTATGTTGGTCAAATAGAAAATTTGGAATTGACCGGTGCCTAAAATTAATGATAAAAAACTTTAAAATTAATGACGAAACTTTTATTTTCCCAGTAAGTAATGATGCAACATTCATTAAAAAAGATATTGTATTAAAAGTTCCCAAACCGTCAGTTTCAGGTGTTAATAAGCGAGCTGTTGGTTCACTTTTCTTTTCGAAAAAACCTGACAGTTAAAATATTGGTTGACCTTTTTCTAACTAATTATATTATGTGAAGTATGTCAATGTGCAATATTCTCTTCATTACTACAATTGTTTTCCTCATAAAAAAACTTAGATGTTCAATATTTTCTGAAGCTGTTTTCTTTCTGTAAAAAATCTTCAATTTAGAGGAAAAATATGTAAACGTGCCAAATATTTCGTTTAATTATCCTTACTTTAAAGTACAATAAACTTTATAGTTTTTAAAAATAATTATTGTATAATTTTTTGCATGTGTACGAATGTGCCCCACACGTGTGCGAAACTGCCCCACCCATGGGGCACATTCGCACGAAATTTCTCGTTTTTTAGATTGATGATATAGGTTAGAAATTCTAGATGAATGCGACCAGTTATCGTTCTAAAATATCGGCAAGGTCTTAATTTTCATTTGAATCCGAGTTTGTTTCAATATCTCATCTAGATCCAGAGAAATATGCCGAAATGCACTTTTTGTGCGAATGTGCCCCACTCTCCCCTACTTTACTGGTTTACCGTAATGGAAAAGTACCAAAAAATACATTGTATACAGATAGTCCAAGAAAGTTAGCTCAAAAAAGGGGTTGAGGTGGAACAAATTGTAAAAGAAAGTTTGATGGGTGATTCTTATAGGAAATTTTCCGTAGAAAACGATGGTGAAACGTATACCAAAATTAACCTCGTCCTTTAGCCAATATGGCGGATTTTCCAAAATGGCGGACAATCGTTTTTAACTTATAACTTCCTAAAAAATGTTAATAAAATTATGATTTCTGCAGTAAATGATTAGAATTTAGTAGCAAAAACAATGGGGAGCTGTTTTTTTCTCTTACGTTTTGTCATTTATCCAATATGGTGGATTTTCCAAAATGGCGTCCACTAATGTTCATAATAAAAAAAATTATGATGATAAATTCGTAATTTTTTCAGGATATGGTAAGAATTAAGTCATAATAATATTCATATCAATTTCCTTTCCTCAATGTATCAAATATGGCGGATTTTTCAAAATGGCGGACAATCGTGTTTTACTAATATGCTAAAATTCGTTAATAAAATAAAAATTTTGCTGTAAATTATTAGAATTTAGTAGCAAAAATAATGTGGAACTGTTTTTTGTCTCTTACGATAAGTCATTTATCCAATATGGCGGATTTTCCAAAATGGCGTCCACCTAATGTTTAAAATAAATAAATTATGATAATTAATTCGTAATTTTTACAGGATATGGTAAGAATTAAGCCATAATAATATTCATATCAGTTTCCTCCCCTCAATGTATCAAATATGGCGGATTTTTCAAAATGGCGGCTACTTATTTAGAGCCTTTTTATTTCTAATTTTTATTTTATTAATAATAAGAAATATTAAATGTTATTAGGTAAAATATAAGCAGAATACTTATAATTTACTAAAATTTACGGGTAAATAATGTTGAGAAAGGTAGAAATTCTAAAATTATCATTTACCACTAAGTTTGAAATATGCGGGCGCCTTTTTGAAATTATTTCTATATATCGCCAAATATTGGTTAATATATCATTTTATAGGTTATTTAATTCATAATTATTTATTTTATGCCAAAATAAAATTTATTTATATGTAAAAACGTTAAAAATAAAAAGGCTCTAAATAAGTGGCCGCAATTTTGGAAAATCCGCCATATTTGATACATTGAGTAGGAGGAAACTGATATGAATATTATTATGACTTAATTCTTACCATATCCTGTAAAAATTACGAATTAATTATCATAATTTATTTATTTTAAACATTAGGTGGACGCCATTTTGGAAAATCCGCCATATTGGATAAATGACTTATCGTATGGGACAAAAACCAGTTCCACATTATTTTTGCTACTAAATTCTAATAATTTACAGCAAAAGTTTTATTTTATTAACGAATTTTAGAATATTAGTAAAACACGATTGTCCGCCATTTTGAAAAATCCGCCATATTTGATACATTGAGGAAAGGAAACTGATATGAATATTATTATGACTTAATTCTTATCATATCCTGTAAAAATTACGAATTTATCATCATAATTTTTTTATTATAAACATTAGTGGACGCCATTTTGGAAAATCCGCCATATTGGATAAATGACAAAACGTAAGAGAAAAAAACAGCTCCCCATTGTTTTTGCTACTAAATTCTAATCATTTACTGCAGAAATCATAATTTTATTAACATTTTTTAGGAAGTTATAAGTTAAAAACAATTGTCCGCCATTTTGGAAAATCCGCCATATTGGCTAAAGGACGAGGTTAATTTTGGTATAGGTTTCACCATCGTTTTCTACGAAAAATTTCCTATAAGAATCACCCATCAAACTTTCTTTTACAATTTGTTCCACCTCAACCCTTAACTTTCTTGGACTAAGACTGTCCCTGCGTCAAAGCTTTCGGAATGACCTAATAGTATTCTAAAACTGAGGAAAAAAGTAGGGGAGACTGGGGATGGATGGGACACTGGGTAGGATGGGACAGTTGGGACACCTTCAATAAATCTTATAATTAAAAATAAAATAAGTTTTTGAGTGTTCCACCAGGTAAAGCCACCATGGCTTCATACTTTTTGCTGTTTACTATTTTAGTTGCAAGCCCCTATAAGTTTCTGAATGAAAAAGATGGTTTCACTATAGCAAAAGTAACTAAGTATAACTCTTTTCAAAGTGAATTTTCAATCTGATTCTTGGACAGTTCTTTTGAAAGAACCTATTTTTTAAAACTGTTGCTACCGGGGTGAGATGGGACACCATTACTTGGGGTGGGATGGGACATGCCCAATTCCTGTCAATACCTAAATACAAGCTATTGCATACAATTATTTAGATACCATTGTTTTGAAACTGATTAGTATTGCAGTTGAAAACATTTTTTTAAATTAAAGAAGAATTTTAATTTAATTATTTTGCATTTTTCACTTAAGTTAGATTTTTCCAAGTAAATATAGGGTAAAATAACAGGTGTTTTTGTAATAAATCTTTAAAATGTGTAAAATACTTCCATCTTTGTGGTTTTTAATCATATTTAAAAAGTAATCATAAATTTTAATATAAAAAAATGTCCCATCCCTCCCCGGGCCGGGGTGGGATGGGACACTTTTAGA
This sequence comes from Tetragnatha versicolor, assembly GCA_024610705.1. Classification (NCBI taxonomy): domain Eukaryota; kingdom Metazoa; phylum Arthropoda; class Arachnida; order Araneae; family Tetragnathidae; genus Tetragnatha; species Tetragnatha versicolor. The sequence continues at coordinate 33,672,758 of JANDEH010000001.1, read as the reverse complement.
GGTTACTTTAATTCGTTCATAAATCCCAAGTTTTGTTTGCTATCACTTTGGTTACATTTTTTAAACATGTTAAAATGTTCCAAGACGTTAGTTTGAAAGTTTCAATTTACAATGAAAACTAAATTTAAAAAAATATTCTTGGAAAAAGTGTCCTATCCCTCCCTGGTCTCCCCTATATAAATTCCGATTATTTGTGGAAAAGTCACAAATAATTTCTGGCTGCTACACTGAGCAGTCACCCCTTGATAGAACGTTTGGAAGATCAAGACACTAATCATTTTTGAAAGAGTTAATCTTATGTATGAAAGTCAGTAAACATGGTTAGTTAGCACTATTATTTTAGAACTGTGACGACAGCGGCGTCGCACTACTTAGAGACTTTCAAATTTAATGTGAATTCTAATACTAGTCTTGATCACCAATACCAGAAACTTGTCGTTAATACGTGGATTGCTTTTAGTTAATTGGATATTCAAATTGCTATAAAACTGAAGAAATACGCAATCTACTGCCGATTTCATTAATTTTGCAGTTTTCATTAAAAATAGTTATAAATATTTCATATAAATTTAAAAGATCTTGCAATTTACACAAAAAATAAAATAGTGTTTACTGTTTTCACAAAAATGGGGGGTTTTAGTTTAAAATCCTGGACTGGTTCCCGATATTCAAATTTTCAAGAAAGAAACAATTTTAGAACTGTGACGACAGCGGCGTCGCACTACTTAGAGACTTTCAAATTTAATGTGAATTCTAATACTAGTCTTGATCACCAATACCAGAAACTTGTCGTTAATACGTGGATTGCTTTTAATTAATTGGGTATTCAAATTGCTATAAAACTGAAGAAATACGCAATTTACTGCAGATTTCATTAAATTTGCAGTTTTCATTAAAAATAGTTATAAATATTTCATATAAATTTAAAAGATCTTGCAATTTACACAAAAAATAAAATAGTGTTTACTGTTTTCACAAAAATGGGGGTTTAGTTTAAAATCCTGGATTGGTGATTGGTCCCTGATATTCAAATTTTCAAGAAAGAAACAAAAACAGTAATGGTTTACCCAAGAAAAAAGGAGGCGTATCGCCGATGCAGGCTCCATTGTCACCCTTGTTCTCGTAGCATGCCACTTCAGGATCATTCTCGTAGAACGCCGCTTCAGGATCGGGAGAGAATGAAAAAAATTACTCCACATTCAGCTATATATACAGCTTTCTACAAACTGTTTCAGTTCAGTTCGCATTCCACATTAATATAGCCACAAACAATAAGAGACAGACCGGTCAATGCACAGAGTACTAGAACAGAGAGTCCGTCGCCATAGGCGCTATTGGAAATCGAAAAGTTGGATGAGTTTGGGGCTATTTTGGCGCTGCGATCGCAACAACGTCACGAGAGGCGGGACTGAAAAGCCTGATTGGTTGAGAAAAACTTTTTCCTTCTCCTTCGAAAATAGAAGATTGAGTGACAGCCAATCACAGGTTTGATCACTCTGTCAATCATTTAGTTGATCGTGGCGCCCTCCAACCCATCCAACTTTTGAATATATCGTTTCGAAGTGTATATTTGGACGGCCAGTGGCGCATGCGCTGTAGGTCTCGTGATGACGTAGCAGTCTCGACGCTTAGTGATGGAACCAATGGCACGCCTAGCCGTGGAAGTTATAGTAGAGTTAAGTTGAAAAATAGCCGTGCAAATATACAGTGCCATATCGTTTTGGACCTCTGTTAGGATTTTTCTCTGTGGGTCAATGGGCGGCCCACGACACGAACGCCCTCAACCCGTGGTACCTGCACTAAAACTGTGGTTACAGGTAAGCTTTTAGGTCTGGCAACCATGGAGACGTTTTGCGAAGACGTAATCCATCGACCATGTGATCACCAGGATCGCGATCCTTGGCGATCACATAAGCCAATTAAATGCTTTTTAAAATTAAAAAATTTCTTTTCTTTCAACAAATTTTTTAAATTTGCTATTATAATAGAAAATTTATATTAAATCATTAAGGTTTGTTCATCAACAAAATTTCGTGATCGCATATGATGGAAAACTCGATTGTAAGCATACAAGCTTAAATATAAAGTAATCAAGAATCACACAAGTAAATAATGAATCTAAATGATTTTTATTAAATCACATATTATATTTCAATAACTGCAAATATTTGTTATAATCCCTTGGCCTTTTAAGACAAACATGATGAGTAAATGAAGTTGCAATCCTAGTGAATCTAAACGAACACATCTTTTGCAAATACAAATCCCAGATCCCAGGCACATTCGAAATGAATTCTTGGCCTTAAAAATATATAATACTATTATTCATTTTTATCTGAATTAAATATATACCCCTATAATTAACACAAATTATACCGAATTCTATCAGGCTTAGAAATCAAGTTCAAGAATGCAACTCAGATTTTCCTATACATTGCAAAATAGAGAAGAAACGAGATAAAATGTGCCTTAATGCAATAAGAAAATCTTGAAAACAATTGAAAAGAGTACGATTAAACGATTTACACAAACTTCATGTTTACTTTCGAAATCGAATATTGCAAGTTTCGTCAACAAAAAGATGTATAAAGATTTCGATTACAAAATATTAAATTAATCGATTAATGCCGGTACCGCTTATCGGAGGCGCCCTTGAGCTCTCTGGATAAGCCCCGCCTATTGACCGGTCTGTCTCTTATTGTCTGTGAATATAGCTCTCTGTCTGGTCAAGACCCTCTATATTCTATATACATGGCCATCCAACTCCGGGTGATGACGTCAGACGTGGGTGAAAATTGCCATGTTAAGTCTATGGAGTGACGTCAAAGATGAGTGAAAATTATGACGTTGCACGGCCGAGTTGGGAGGCCTTTATATAGAGGGTCTTGGTCTGGTTCACTTTAATATTTACAGTGCACTCTGGTGCTTTCAAAAATAACTACTCAATTTTATTTTATTATGCTGTTTATTTTTCACACATATGAATCGAACTAATAAAATAGGTAACTAGATTTCAAATCAAATCTTGTAAGGTTTTTTACCTTTTACTCATTTATTTTGTAAGAAAATATATCTCGTCGTGGAAGATGCATTAACATACGCCTACGAAATAGATTTTTTAAAGTAATGTACATAGTTTTAGATCGTAAATGATCATTAAAACGAAGTTGATTGATAAAAGTCTTGATTTTTTATCAAAAATGCATAAACCACATGTGATTTTCAGATCAAAATTTGAGTTAATACTTTCATTAATCATGCTGATTGATCCTGATCACTTCACTGATCAATGGGCGTCATTTAGGGGGGGGGGGCAACCGCGCCCCCCCAAGTTTTCCACAGTTAAGTGAAAATAGCTTGAAATTCTTTAACTTCCACAAAGAGCTTTGGGTGCTACTCAAAAAGTCTCAAAAGGAGTTAAAACACTACTTTGAGGGTTAAATTTCAAAAAAAAAATCTGTGGGAGGACCAGCAGCCCCCTCTAAAATTATCACGTCTGTTATTCATTGTTTTTCCCCTTGAAAAGTTTGACGCTTACAAGAAGCTTTTCCTTTTTAGTGCTCCCCAAAGAGTTTGAAAAAGGGACAAAAACACTAGTTTAAAGTGGTAATTTCAAAAAAATTCTGGGGCAGGACCCATAGACCCCTTGAAACTTTAACGTTTATTTACAACTCTTTTCCACTTAAAAAATTCTGTGGTTTAAAAGAAACTGTTCTCTTTGGATGCAGCCCATCGACCAAGGTCTATGATGCAGCCAAAATGATCTTAAAATTAGCTAAACACTATTTTAAGAGGCAAATTTTCAAAATTTTCCTGGGGGTAAACCCCAGACCCCCCCTTTTTTTGGAGTTCACGTTGTCAAATTTAAACATTTTTCAGTGTTCTAACACTTAACCTACTATAAATGTATAGTACTGGAAAAAAATCGACTCAGACCCTATATCTCCAGAACGGCTTGTGATATAAAGACAAGGTAAATAAGGTATAATTTTTCATGATTTGAAGTATTCTATATACAGAAAATTTTTCAAGTTTTTAGGGGGTCGTCTTCATATTAAACGAAGTACCAACTTTCATTTTCCTATGGGCGACATCAAATATTAATCCCGAGTCTGAAAGAGCACCCCTTAAAACCCCTCAAAACCAATTTTCATGTCATTTGGTCCCCAAATAAAGCCAGGAGTGGGAGTTGAAGTTCATCGAATTTATGTTGAAATCTCGTTTTTTACGTTGAATTCTTGATTTTGATCCTGCGGGGTTAATGGTTGTAAGGATCAAAATCGAGAATTCAACGGAACTACTATATTAGTGTATAAGGGGAAAATCACATTTGTTTTAAAAAATTGGTTTAAATTTAATAATTAACCTTCGTCGATATCAGTCAATAATTTTATTTTTTAAAATAAAAGTGGCACATATACATTGATATTCCAATAAAATGGTTGTATGAGACTTAAAAAGTTAACATAAGTGTATACAATATAACTAAAATTTGTCAATAACATAAACACATAACAAATAAAAATCATTTTCTACCAAATATAACAGCCAATCTCATTTTAGTTTTTTGTGTTTATAACAAATACCTTTCTAAGATAAAAAATATTAGAATAAATCAATAGTTATACTATAATTAAATAATTATCTACTTAGACATTAAATGTTGTGACAATAAATAGCAACAAAAACTTATCGAAAAAATACCTTTTTACAGCATTAGTATATGTTAATTTTAAAATAGAATTTGGACTAGCTTGATTTTCAGTATGAACTAACAGGTGATTAAAGTTTAGTTTGAGAGGCTTATATTGAAAGGAATTTTTTTGTAACAAAAATATCTCATCTTGCAATAAATACATGACAGTCAGCAGCAATAATATTATTATACAGATTGCACATGGGACTGGTTTAGAAATTGTTAACATCATCAGCTCCCAGATGTTTGATTTGTTCAACCACAATTCCATAAAAAATAAGCAAGCAAAACATAAACTAAATAATCATTTAATGGAAATTTATTTGTTCAAAGCTGATGCTATTATTGGTAAGTAGTAATTTTTTCTTTGATGACTTTAGAGCAGGGATGGCGAACCTTTTTGGTTAGTGTGCCAATTATATTACGGCTTATGATTTTCAGGTGTCAAGTGTGCCACTTGTTATTTTTTTAATAAATTATCTTTAAAACCTTGGAAAATGAAATCTGCTATTGAGGGTCAATAGTTTAGAACAAGAGTTTCCAACTTACAAGTAGGGCCCCAATTGAAGTCTAGTGTCAGTTGTGTATAGAAATTTATTTCGCGAGGGGCCAACAATTATTCCTCAGTCCCTCCCCTGCATCTTAAATAGGTTTTCATGCAGCTTTTTTATACACTTTTGGTGGAATTCGCATTTTCTAGAATTTAATCTAAGAAAAGTTGTCAATAATGCAGTTCCAAGTGAAGGGGTCCTCCCCAGACAATTTTTGGAAATTTGACCCTAAAAACAGGGTTTTGAACTAGTTTTTGGTGCATCTAGTCTGAATTTTGGACATACTTTTTTAGGTAGGATTTTGATTTTCATGAGTATGAGAAAAGTTGTGAATAATAAAGTTTCAAGTAGAAAAGGGGGGGTTTAGGGGCACTCCCCCAGAAAATTTCACCCTGGTTTACCTGGAAAAAGTGCCCAATCCAAAACGACCAAGAAAAAGGGGTTACGTAATATTTGAACGGCCCAATGGCACCTAAGAGGTAAATGGGGGTTTGGGTTGAAAATTTTTGAATTTCAGCAAGCTAAAAAGTGTTCTGAAGCTGGTTTTGGGGAGTTTTCAGGTAGTAGGAAATCTCTGGTCTAGAACCTAAGTTTTTTGTGTGTCATTTTTAGTGAATGTCGCGTGCCACCGAAATACCGGTCGTGTGCCACCCAGTGGCACGCATGCCATAGGTTCGCCACCACTGCTTTAGAGAATCCACAAGAATTGGAAATCGCATGAAAAATTTTTTAAGCCAGCACAGAAGTAAATATAACGTGATTCAAGTAAAAAAAACACACATCATTTATTTACATTTAAAAAATCAAGATATCCACAGTTAATGTATCGTAAATAAAAAAAATACTGGAAAAGTAAATGTTAAATAAAAAATAGTTATAAAGTATAAGTTCATAATTAAATTTAGTTTTTAATAAAACAATGCACTGGTTTTCTTAATACTAGAAAGGTTATTAGATAGTTACCTTTTAACAAGATTGGAAGGTTATTTATTTTGCATAGTAGTTCATATCATACGAATTTGAAAAAGATAATACAAATACTAATGAAAAAAGGGAAAGGATTTGTGAAAATAAGAGCAATTCAGGTAAGAGCATCACTTGCATGAAAACCCCTAAATACACCTTAGTAGTGAGGTAGTGAGATTGTAACAGATTTTTAATTTCAAGTACTTAATATTTCACACAAGATAAAGAGACACAAAATCAGATCATTTTCAGATATAGTACTGAAGAGAATAAAAGAAAAACACACCTTCATCAAAATAAAACAAACCAAAGAAATAATCAACCCCACCAAAAAAAACACTATTCATTCTTTGTGCACAAATTAATTTTTATCACAATCAAATTTAAAGAGATATTTTGGAAAATAATATGATTTTAATTATTTAGAAAAAATAAGTTACACAAGTAAGAATGATTTTATCTCAATCTCCCCCTACTTCTGAGGACGCATTCTTTTGATTATATCTACATGAAAAGCCGACATTTAAATTGGGCCCATCTAAAACAGCTATTTAGATATATATGTAGAACAGGAAGCATTTTTTACTTACATTTATACAATATTTATGTACACAGCACTAATTTCTTAACACGGGATAATTTTGTGTAAGTCATATTAACATCACACATACTTTACACAGCACAGGGGAAAATGAAACTACTATTTTGTGTTTTAAAAATCAGGAGCAATTTAAAAGAAAATAATATTGCAAACCAAAATAATTTTTAAATCAATTTAAAATAATTTCTCATAACGAAAGAGAACAGAATCCCCATTCCTCATAATACAATGCAACTTCGATACTACCTAGCTGAAGGGACCCATATGAAACTTCATACTACCTAAGGTTTTGAATTAAAAAGAAGTTTCCTCTGTTTCCTTTAATTATATGTCCCCTTAAAGATTGAAAATTTATTTTTATCTAATCTTGTGACCAATCAATGACCTTCTCTAATCAAGTCATAAAATTATTTTAGTGAATAACTGGTTTATACATAGTCATGGTGGACGTTTACAATCAAATTTCTCAACTAAAACCAATCTGTAACACACATATAAATGCTCCTTTTTGAAGATTTCCTTTCCTTTGTCTAGAAAGCAGGAAGGCATATTGAAATTTAATTAAATAATTTACAACTAAAAAATTACTTACAATGCTTTCTTACAACATGCCGGTTTGTTTTTCCCTATCACGTGACTTTTATACCCTAGAAATAGAACTCAGACGCACGGATTGGATATGGTCCATTCCCTTGTTTATAACCACTCTACAATGTTCAATATGGCAAGAACGACTCCTTATAAAGGGGCTTCTGCGAGGACTTGGCGTAGGCCTTCGGTTCCGCCGAGTACCCGATTTCGTAGACGTGCGGGGGTGGCGGCTTGACGGTCAGTTTGACGTCCGCGGGGTCATCGTCGGCCATCCCGGGCTCGTTGGAGAGCACGACTGCCCTGAATCCGGAGTGGTCGGCGACGTACTCGACCTGGCGGTACACTCCGTGGGCGTCCGTGTAGCCGTAGCTGCCCTTCACCGTCCCGTGCTGGTCCCCGTGTTCTTGACGCTGTTGCTTGTTGCCGTGTTCGTCCACTATGTCGTAGCCGAAGTGGAAAGGGTGGGGAGGGTGCTCCTGGGGAAGAAGGTTGGTTGGTATGTTAGAATGAAGGTCCCCCTCGAAGTTTTATGTATACTTGGTTTTTAAGTAAACAGCGAAATATTGAAAAAACCTCTAGTTTTAAGAAAAAATTGCCTAATTTTTATATGAAACACGTTGTAATTCAAAAACGTAATTTTTAGGGAACTGAAAAACTTTGAAGCCCACTTGTTGAACAAGAAACAACACATTATTTTTAAAGAACACATCTGACTTTGATAAACTCTATAAAATTAGAAGAATAACTCTTATAGAAAGAGGTTGCCATTGCTCCGGAGGGCTGAACTTCCACCTATTGTAGTCGCCTCTTACGACATGCATAGGTTACATTGGTGCTATTCTTACCTGGTCACCACGCGGGTCCACACACATTTTCGATTGTCCAGCTATAGCTATTGACCTACTTAATATTGGGGTCTTATTCTCTGAAATAGACCTCTACAGTGACAATATTACAGAGATTGCAAGGGCTGTCATCTCCGCCCATGGCTATGTTTGATTTGGACTCGCCGTGGACACGACATCATCAATAACTCTTATGTGAAACACCACTTAGTTTCGAAAAAAAACAATACTGTTTTCGAAATAAAAAGTTTATATTGGTTTTTCAGATTTTTACTGAAGACCTCTCCAAAAAAAACTTGCCAGCACTGGTAGTTCATTCTAACAATCTGGTTAAAATTAATTCGACAATCAAATTCTCAAATTTTATTAAACCAGAAATATAGTTATATGCTGTTAAACAATGTAATAAGATTATCGAATTCTCGAATTTTAATGAACCAGAAATAATTATCCTTTTTATTAATTTGGGGAAACACCTCCAGTCATTAAGTAAATTATGCAAAATCTTAAGACTACTTACGTACGCATCGTAACTGGCTTTATATTCTGTTTCTTGAGCCTCGGGAGAGTATTTCGATTCTGCAGTTTTTGAGTGTGCGTTCTCCCAGCACCAGAATGTTAATAGGAACATCTGTAATTGAAAGAGTAAAATCTGCATGAGCCAATGAATATTCTTAAAATACAACTTCGGCAGTTGGCACAGGTAAGCAGAAATCTTCCTTTTTTTATTTATTAAAAAGGGGTGGATTGATTCTATTTTCATTCGATCTTAACAAAATTGAAGGTATCCTAAGGGAGCCTGAGAAGAAATAGCTTCACCATAAAAGTCTATTACTATAGTAACACTGTAAAACACCCTTTAATGGTTCGGGGGAGCACTGCCTCCTCTCATGCCCTTCTTCAATCAGACCATGTAATTATTTCTCACGATAAACCGAATAAAAGGGATGTAACATTATTAATACTAATCTTAAAAACTTTTAAAGTTATATTTAATGGGTTTAAGACAAAGCTTAAAAGTTCTATAATTATATCTCTATTAATTTGAGGGGGGCATAAAGAAGGTTAAAAAATGCTAATCTATAACTTCTTGGGATGGGTCAAAATACATTATTACAATGGATAAATTTACTCCAACTAAAAATAATTTGGAGTGGAAGGTGTCTTGAGATTTTACGACTAAGTGAAATTTATTTTAAAAAGGGGTGCTATACGTCTACGGGGTATCCCTGGAAATCTGGTTTTTTAACAACATGAATCACAGAATTCCGTGGGTTTTTTTTCTTCAAAAATTTGGAGCTTAACAAGAACTGATGGAAAAATAAGCAAAGAGCAAACACCCTCCCCTAGGTCTAATTAAAAAATTGCGCAGAGCTGCAACTTAAACATCTTTTATGAATAATCCGGTCCCATCATCCGTTCTAAACACGATTACATCTGTAAACGTTCCGGATTTTGGAAAATTCCGTTTGAGATTCCGGATAAAAGGTTCGTTACTCTAATGGTTTTCCAGAATTTTTTACCGCTGCGGATTTCAGTTTCTCTGTTACACAGATCTCCTTAATCCCTTTACCACAGCATTAATCTCCTTATACCGAAATTCAAAACGGTACATTGTACGAGCATTCTTAAAATTTTCAAAAATATTATTACACTCACCTGCAAGAGAACTGCACAATTCATTTTCATATGATTAAGCTGTTACTACTGACAAACAATCGCATCCCACCCCTGCATTTATAGGCAACTGATTGAAATAAAACTCTTCAAATGTAGGACAGCTGATGTGGGAATAGAATGGTTTCCCGGGTGGTAGAATATGATAAAAAAAACCTCCAACTTGGGAGTTTAACTCTTCTGCTTTTAAGTACACTTTTAACTGGCGGACGAATTCAATAGGTGATTAAAGAAAAAAAAGCGAGGATTTAAGAGCCAGAATGGGAGTCTACGGGCACAGTTCCTTGTCCGATATGGAAACAAACGAAGTGCCAAAATAAATTTACAGAAAAAGAAATCCTGGCTTTAGTTTAATGCACTCTTTCGATAAATTTTATTTTTTGATTGAATTAATCTGATCAGAAAAAAGAGAAGAAAAAGTTGATTGTTAGTGTAAGCAGACTTTTCTTTAAGTTTTTATTGAATAATTAGTTTTCTTTAATAATTAGGAAATTTCATTTTCCTAACCTCATTTTACTTATTGAGCGGCTTTTTAAAGTATATTTCTTTAGCTGTCCTTTATGAAAAAAAGTGTATATAGTAGTAAAGAATATTTTTGCTGCTAAAAGTAAAATTGTGCCTACTCTATGAACCTATAAATATGCAAAAAATGTTTTGATAGCCTTGCAGGGTCGTATCAAAGGGGAGTTTTTAGGGTTCAAACCCCTCCCGAAATTTTGATCTCATTCAGGTTTAATAGGTACTGCTTTTCCTTTTAAATTATTTGATTTACAAGGTATGATTCTTTTCTTTTTAGGTGTAACCCAAAGGGTCTTAAAATGAGTAAGAACCCAAATTTTAAGTGTAAAAATTCCCCAAAAAATTTTAGGGGGACTTAAAATTCCCCTTAAAATTTTGAAATCTATTTCGTACGGTTTCTCTTTTATTTGTTTTTGTTTTACTAGGAGTGGTCCTCTTTGATGTTAATTGTGAATTAAGGGTCTCAAAATGTGTAAAAATACAACTTTTAGAGCTTAGGTCAAATTCCAATCTCTTTCTGGGGGAGAGGACCCCCCACCCCAGACCCCCAATTTTACTTGGGGTTCATATTGTTTACACAATTTGGAAATTTAAGGCCAAATTAAAATCAAATCCCATGTGTAAGTCATCTAAAATTAAACGCATAAAATTACTAAAGACAAGGCCGTTTTGTGGAAAAATCACGCCTGGGGCGGATGGCTAAAATAAGTTTGATAGAAAAAAAATGTTTGGGCACAAATTTGGCGTCCCCCTGAAGACGTTCATCTTGGGTTCGAAAGTATCGAAAAATCCTCTATACGAAGTCCATCAATATTTAAGTAATTTTGATTGCAAAAAAATGTCCGGGCACAAATTTGGCGTGCCCTGAACCCGTTCATCGTGGTTACGTTCGAAAGTATTGAAGAATCTACCAAGTCCAATTCTAAAATAATTTTAAAATGCAAAATACTAAAATAATAATTTTCAAAAAAAAGTTCGGGCACAAATTTGGTGCCCCTCTTAAATACCTGAATACGGTATTCAAGGATACTTCATCAGGATGTATCCTAGAAAAAATGTTGAGATAAAACCACCCCCAAAACAAAAGTCTGGTTACAGCCCTGTAGCCTCGAGTTTAAATACAGTACAGTTCTACAGTAGAACCCCGATTATCCGCGAGCAGATGATCCGCGGTGCGGATTATCCACGAGTCGAGTGCCCCGAAACAAATTTTTTAACGATGAGAGCAAATTTTAGATGAGATTAGAGACATTTTAGAGGTTTCTGCTGTACTGTACTACTGTACATATTTTAAAAGTTTTACATATCATGTTTTTTGTACAATAAAACATAGTTTTTATGCTGAAATATTTTTTTTCGTGTTTTCACCACATTTTTAGTCTTTTTTCGGGTTATCCATGGTACCCTTGCCACCCAATTGCGCGGATAATCGGGGCTCTACTGTACTTCGTTAACCAGAAGTAGTATACTAACTAGATTATTTTGGTTCTAACGCTTAATTGTTCTTGCTAAAATAAAAAAATTGTTCTTGCTTGAACAAGAGGAAATATTAGCCGTTGTGCTCTCTACTTTATCTTCGCCTTTTATATAAAACAGTGGCGGATTAATGCAATTTTGTGGGAGGGGGCAGATAGATGGAATATTCAATTTACAGTAAGGCCTCCCTGGGAGATAAAATGTTTTCAAATGATATCATTAAAACTAGCACTGTTAAGGTTTTAAAGACATAAAACAGATATAAAATAAGTTTAAAAATACCAGTGGCGTATTCCACGCATACATTTAATATGTTTAATGTAGTTTTCAATTAATTTTTTGGTAGAATTGGCATCCGAGAGAAGAAGTTTTTGCTAATGAAGGTCCAAGTATCAAGGGGGGTCTGGGGGATCTCCCCCAGAAAATTTGACCCTAAAAACGGGGTTTTGAACAGTGTTTTGGTACACGTAGCCCAAATTTTAGACATACATTGTTAGGTAGGATTTTTATTTTTTGATGAATTTATTAGTATATAAAACTGTGAATAAAGGATTTAAGTAAAAATGGGGCCTGGGGGTCCTCCCCCCTTAAAATATTTGGAAATTTGACCCTAAAAAACTGGATTTTAGCTTGCTTTGGTGTCTAGTCTGAAGGGGACAGGTAACCCTCATCCCCTTATATACTCCCCTGAAAAATACGTTGTAAACAAAAAAAAACAAAACAGAAAGGGTTTCTCGGCAGGCAAATTCAAATTAAGATATTCCGGGAGATATTGCTGAGGTCCTACTGGTAATAGCTCAGATGCTTGTCCAGAAACTGTCAGGCATCTTCAGTGACCATGACCAGTTGTTTTTATTACCCTAATTAGTTAAAAAACGTATTTGAACGCTAAAAACAGTATTTTAACACATTTTTATCCACCTTTACCTCTTTTCTCGGGGGGGCGGTCGCCCCCCTCGCCCCCCTTTAATCCGCCCTTGATATATAAGCACTGAATTAGTACTTACAAAATATGTATTAGATTAGAATATCATGTAAATATCGCTAAATATTTTACTCTGTATGCCGTTTTACTTTAAAAGGACACTAACCGAGCAGTATTTGAGGGGGAAAAACTGTCCGTCTAATCTTTTATTACATTGAAGTTAAAAAAATTCAATTCCACTGGGTTATTTTCTTTTAATTTAAAGAATTAAACTTCGAGAAAAGTAATTTTAAATTGATAATAAATAAATTTTAATTAATCAAATTTAAAAGGATTAAATTTGGAGAAATATTCCCTTTGACATGGGAAAATAATTTTGACTTTTGAACCATAATAGTACTTTACACGAAATTATAGTTTAGTCTAGAAATAAAATTAAAACCAGGGGGCACCCGGGTTTGAACCGGGGACCTCTCGATCTGCAGTCGAATGCTCTACCACTGAGCTATACCCCCACATGTTCATTCGAGGTAAATAAATGACAAATTAATGTTTAAACATATTACATAGGCAAGTGTTTATATTTTGTTGTTGAATAATCCACATACACTAATGGGAGGGGGGAGTTTCTTCAAAACAACTGAGTTGGGAGAAGTTTTTCCAATATTATTTTAAATCTAAGAATTTTACCTGCGGCTGAATTTGACGATCGTTGAACGATCGACGGGATAATGCGCATCAAATCTCCACTTTTACAGTGAATGAAACACTTCTAAAAAATATATTGCTCAAAAAGTTCTTAAAATTTATCAATCATAGTTGAGTGATTTATATTTTGTGGTATAAAAGGGGAACGCAATTAAAATAAATTTTACTTATATTTTTCCACAACGAATGTAGATGTCGCCACCAAAATTGTCACTCCCTGAATATTGTAGCCTTGCGGTGCGGACTCCTATTATAAAATACAGTAAAATCCCGTTACAACGAACTTCACGGGACCGTAAAATTTTTTCGTTATAACGGATATTTCGTTGTAACGGAATTTCGAAAATCGAACAAAAGAAACAATTAGATTAAGAAATTATCAAAACCAACCATGAAAAACCGGCTTTTCAAGAACGTGGATGCTACGATCATCTAAAATATGAAAAAAATCACTTACCTCTTGGGAAACAATCACCTTAAACAACAGATTACGAAGAAATAAAATTTTATTTTAGAAAATCTATGATCTTTTACTGTACAAGGTGAGTCGTCACATTAGAAAATAAGTAATTTTGCAAATGATGAATGCTAGAAAAAATCAAGTCCGGCACATTACTTTGTGAAGTAATAAATGACCGCAATGTCTCCAAACTCGCTAACGCTTACTGTTGAAGTAACAATAGGCGCTTCTACCACAGTTTCATCTTCACTGCTACTTTCAGCAGCAGCATCTCTGCCGTCTTTAATGGATTGAACGATGTTTTCTTCTGTCAGTTCATAGCATGTTAAGACGTTGTCATCTGCACCAAGATAATCGTCCAAATCAATCTCATCTGAAATTAAAGTTTTCTTTTTTGTGGCTTTCCAAATTTCTTCCAACTCCGATTGCTGAGTGTCATTTGGATTCGCTTCTTCTAAATCGGCATCCTCTGGATCTGAATCACCGTCTACAGAATGGATTGCATGTTTCCAACAGTTAGCTATTGGGTAATTCCATGGAAATGTTACATTAGTCACGCATATATTCTCCCTTATTTCATACAAGATAACCTCCTCCTTCCTAAAAATTGGTGGGTTAGTCTAACCCACCAGGTTAGACTAACCTAGGAGGTTATCTTGTATGAAATAAGGTAGAATATATGTGTGACTAATGTAACATTTCCATGGAATTACCCTATTGTGGATTGACTGATGTCATCCCAAGATCCGCATATCCATTCAATAGCTTCCTTAATGTTGCATTTTTTTTCATGTTTTTCTCCAAATCGCATAAAATTTGACGTAGTTTCGCTTTCGACCCGGGGAGCAATAAATTACAGCACCTGCTTCGGGATTTCGGTTTAATAATCGGGGGTGGTGTGGAAGCCGCGGAAATTGTAGTTAAAAGAAACGCGAAATAAAAAATGGAAGGTCTGAGTAGTTCGTTGTAACGAGATTTTCCTAATTTGATAATTTCGTTACATCGAGATTCATTTAACATTGTTTTAATAGGTTTTTGGTTGGGACTTCTGTAAATTTCGTTATAACGGGATTTTTCGTTGTAACGGGATTTTACTGTATATGACACTCCCCTCTCCTAACAACTCCAGATACCCAGAGGAGGATAAAATAATCCACCTGTAATAATTTAAAATATTTTCTTCGTTTGTTGTTTTAACATTTTATTTGGGACAGCTGCGACCCACTCTACTGCAAATCCACGCATTATTTAACAACAGAAGAGCTGAAAAGCACGTGTCATTCACCTAACAATCCTAACATGTTTTCTTTGTAATCTCTCTGAAACTCTTTAATAGTCTCTGGATATTTTTCACAATCTTGTCCTCACATTTTCAACTCGCACCGTCCTGTCTGCGTTTTCATTTTTCGGAGTCTTCTGTGTTATCTACTCTTTAAATATGTTTGTACTACTATGAATTCGTCCCCCATATATATTTCATGTTGTTAAAATGATATACAAAGCAAAATAAATTTTTATAAGGTCATTCAATAGTTTTAAAACTTTATTTGTTAATCCTTTTATTTACAAATCTGGAATAATTCATATTCTTAAATATACATGAAGTATATTAATTTTTAAATTTAAGCTTTTGCTTTCTGAATTCTAATCGATCTTGCCGAGAATTATGGTGTGTGACTAAATCGGACTAAAACAGTGTTTCCCAACCTTTTTCGGTCCATGCCCCACCAAAAGCTTTTCTAAATTTTCCATGCCCCCATGTCTTTTTTTCCGAATATCCATTTGAAGTTAATATAACCTAGTGGTCCATGCTCCATTTGGGGGGCAATTTGGTTGAAAATTTTCAAATTGTCCCCCTAAAAATCATATTGCCCCGTGGTGGTGCGTGCACCCCTCGTTGGTAAACACTGGACTAAAATTCTTTTTAATAGCAGAAATTATTTACCTAGGTGTTCTTTACATTGACCATTATAAAAGTGAAAAATATGTATGACGTCATAAAAAGGAATCATTTAAATGTAAAAGATAGGGGAAAGTGGGGCGGTTTGATACAGCAAAATTCAAATCCATTTTTTGAGTAGAAAAAAATGTCTTATTCTGATACTTTTTTTCTAAAAATATCTAGAAATGACTCAATTTTGTGAAAGCGATTAGAAAAAAAGTATAAGTTTAATTAAAATTGAAATATAAGAACTTTTGTATAAAATCAATTTGATATCAATGTGTCCCACCAGTGGGGCACTTGAATACGTTATAAGGTTGATTAAAAATAATAATTGATAACAAAAGTTTTGAAAATAGAAAATGTACTATAACCCCCTAAGAAACATGGAAAAATGTACTATAACCCCATGGAAATAAGATGCTAATTTTCATAAGTATAGTTGCTCCTGAATTACTTGAATGTACTTGAATGTCATGGTGACGAACCACCTATTATAATTACACAGACTATAGTAGGCTACTTTGAAGCTGTTTTTTAATAGAGTTCTTTATTACCTGTAAAAGTAATCAAAGTGTATCAATTTGCCCCATTTGCTGCTTTTGAAAAAAAAACCTATTTAAAAAAATTTGCAAAGGTTATTTAAAATTTAACGATACCCCCTATTGGGTATCAAGGATAAACTTCTTTTTTGAATTTACATATCTACACAAGAATGCATTACAAAGCTACATTGGACATAATAAGAACGCATAGGAAGGGATGAGGAAACGTTTTTGGCCAATCCCAAAATAATTTACTATATAACCCACTGCCTGGCTGAAAAGAAATTACGCAGACTTATTATTTATGTATTTTACTTATCAATAGCATAATCTGTAGATACAGATGCATGCAAACCCCCTTCTCTCGAAAGACAACTAAAGGTTTTGCACAGTTAGTTTTTAAAAATCTATAATGATGATGATGATACTACTTGCTTTTATGTCATTCTCTACTGTGGATAAGAACTTAACTGTTCTTCATAACATGGTTTTAATGTTTTTAAACTTCTATAAGATAAACCCACAGTTACTTTAAAATAATGTGATTTTGTAATAAGTTAATATTTTTTCGTGTTCAAAAAGGGTGGACAATATTAATTAGTTTTCACTAAACCCAATAAAAACTGGAAAGGGAACCAGGCACACAAGTACAAGAAATAACTTACATTTTATTCGGTTGCGAAAAATGATACAAAAGCACATTACGTGAGCAGATACAAAAACAATTATTGGACACGAAGCATTTCAAGTCCGAAAAGCTGTACAAGAGTTGAACTGCAGTTTTCTCCTGATGTCAGAGGAACTTGGAAGGAAAACTGAACCCAACGAAGAGTGGTTGGACCTGAAACAAGATTCGTGTCCAGAAAGTGCGCTTATCGTATCACCATTGGGTTCAAACGCTTTGTTTGATTTGAATGAGCCTGTAAGGCTCGCACAGTTCTTTAAAATTCTATTCGGATTGCAATGCCACTGCAGATAGGGATGCATCAAGACATTGCGTAATGCCTCTGATTCGTGAGCAAGTACAGCCTCTGCATTATTTGACGATTTCCGTTTTGCTCGTTGTTTTCGATATGGTAGTATTCCCGAGACTTTAAATTACAAAATATTCACAAGATGAGGTGAGGTTCAGGAGTCGAAATGAATGAATCTAAAAGAAAAAAGAAAATGATTACGATCCGATGTATGATTTCGGTGTTGACTGGATAAGAAAAACGGTATTTATTGTAAGTTTCTAAACAATGTCTGTCGTGTCAACTATCTACACTTTTTCATTAGAGCTTTTTTTATTCAATGCGCTTAAGAATGAATTGAAATAGCCATTCAAATTTACCTGATCACCATGACCACTCTCCACCGCCATAGCTGGAAACTCCTCCGAATCCTCCTTTGCTGTTTCCGCCACTGCTTCCTCCATAACCTCCAGAGCTCTTTCCTCCGCTGCTTCCTCCATAACCTCCAGAGCTCTTTCCGCCGCTGCTTCCTCCATAACCTCCAGAGCTCTTTCCGCCACTGCTTCCTCCGTATCCTCCGGAGCTCTTTCCACCACCGTTTCCTCCATATCCTCCTCCGAGGCCTCCGAATCCGCTGCTTCCGCCACCGTATCCTCCTCCAAGTCCGCTTCCACTGCCGTATCCTCCACCCAAACCGCTTCCACCTCCATATCCTCCACCCAATCCGCT
Source organism: Tetragnatha versicolor (assembly GCA_024610705.1). NCBI lineage: Eukaryota > Metazoa > Arthropoda > Arachnida > Araneae > Tetragnathidae > Tetragnatha > Tetragnatha versicolor. The sequence goes on along the minus strand of JANDEH010000001.1, from coordinate 33,654,574 downwards.
ACCTCCTCCGAATCCGCCCTTTCCGTTTCCGCCTCCGTATCCACCTCCTAATCCGCTGCTCTTGCCACCGCTGCTGCCTCCGTATCCACCGCTGCTGCCTCCGTAACCTCCAGAGCTCTTTCCACCACTGCTGCCTCCGTAACCTCCAGAGCTCTTTCCACCGCTGCTGCCTCCGTAACCTCCTGAGCTCTTTCCACCGAACCCACCGCTGCTACCTCCATAACCACCAGCTCCACCGCTAGATCCGCCATATCCACCGCTGCTTCCTCCATATCCACCGCTCAAAGCAGCAGAGTAGTCATCTCCACCGCTGCTTCCTCCGTATCCTCCGTTACCGCCTCCATATCCACCTTCGGCCTTTCCTCCTCCGAGACTGCTGATGCTGAGGCCAAGAAGAGTTACACCTCCGTGTCCGCCATTGCTTCCTCCATAGCCTCCGGCTCCACCGCTGCTTCCTCCATATCCTCCGGCTCCACCGCTGCTTCCTCCATAGCCTCCGGCTCCACCACTGCTTCCTCCGTATCCTCCAGATTTACCACCATAGCCTCCGGCTCCGCCACTGCTTCCACCATATCCTCCGGCACCACCGCTGCTTCCTCCATATCCTCCAGACTTGCCTCCAGAGCTTCCTCCATAACCTCCGCTGCTACCTCCATAACCATTTCCTCCAAGAGAGATTATGCTGATACCTCCGTTATCCTTTCCACCTCCATATCCGCCTGAAGCTCCACCGCCATATCCACCGGAGGCTCCACCTCCATATCCACTGGAGGCTCCTCCTCCATATCCTCCCTCGCTTCCTCCATATCCACCCTCGCTTCCTCCATATCCACCCTCGCTTCCTCCGTATCCGGCATCACCTCCTCCATTGCTCTTTCCGCCTCCATATCCACCTCCGATGTCTCCTAAGGATGCTCCACCGTATTCTCCTCCAAGAGCAGCTCCGCCTCCATATCCACCATCGGAAGAACCTCCGTATCCTCCTCCAAGAGATCCGCCGTAGTCACCGCCAGCAGATCCACCACCATATTCACCTCCAAAAGAGATGCCTTCCAAAGCTTCACCGCCATATCCTCCTGAAGATCCGCCACCATATTCACCGGCTCCTCCGGCAGATCCACCGTATCCTCCAGCTCCTCCAGAGGATCCACCGTATCCTCCAGCTCCTCCAGAGGATCCACCGTATCCTCCAGCTCCTCCAGAGGATCCACCGTATCCTCCAGCTCCTCCAGAGGATCCGCCGTATCCTCCAGCTCCTCCAGAGGATCCACCGTATCCTCCTCCTCCTCCACCTCCTCCATTCTTGTTGAGTGATACAGGGATGGCTAAGAGGATGGTAGTGCCTTTGCTGCCTCCAGCATTTCCACCTCCGTATCCACCAGCGGCGCCACCTCCGTTTCCACCGCCATATCCACCGCCGCTACCTCCTCCGTATCCTCCTCCGCTTCCTCCTCCGTAGCCTCCTCCATTTCCACCTCCATAGCCTCCGCCGCCGCCTCCACCGTAATTGGTAGCAGCAGCAACCAGGTCTTTGGCTGCGGTGATGGTTTTCTTCTTATTGTCGATCTTGGTACATGTGGCACTCAAAATGAGGCAGCTCAATACCCACAGCTATAAAGAGAAAAATACTGTTAATATCTCATTGTGGAACAGAAATAGGTTTTGATTTCTACACTCAAGAATTAGCTTATTGTGTGTAAATCTTTACCAAGATTTTAATTGTGTATGCTTGTGTTTCTTCTCTAAGGAACGCAGTGCTTTGATACCTTCCTTATATTATCTTTTGATAGCATAATTAATAACTGTTTAAAAGGTGGGAAAAATGACATACTGAATATTGAAAAAACTACACGTTATAATGCGAGGTTGTCTAGATGCGGAGAACTCAACAAGATAAAAGTTTGGAGAAAAAGCGCGTCCGAAAAGCAATAGCCTGATTTATTCTCTGCGTATATTGAGACGGAGAGGAAAGAGATCTCAACTTAAAAAATAGATCTGTTGATCTATTATTGGTTGATCTGTTGATCTTCTTGGGCTATCTTCAAAGAGGTCAGATTAGAAAATATCGTTACCTTTGAATTTTCATGAAAGGATTATCGCGTACATTGAAGAGAGACATAATAAGCTGGAAATATTAAAGTATTTTTATAGGAAGAACTACTATAAACAGTCGATGTTCAATATGAAGAATTTGAATACCAGAATGGGCTAATTTAAATAAAAATGTTTGGAAACCAACCCCTTATAAATAAGATAAAAAAATAACTACCCCTCTTTTCCCTTAAATCTATTTTATTTCGTTCCTTATTCTTTGAGATCCTATTTTCATCCATTATTAACTAAATGTCCATCACTACCATTCATGATCCATTAATAAAAGCACTTCACTCACTAAAGAAAGAAAAAGGCATGATCTGAATATGTTAAATAAGTAGAACTTAATTAGACTCATTACGAAATCAATTACTACACTGAATCATTATTGCACACAGTTCTCAAATTAGTATCCGTTAGAGTAACTATTAATAAAACATCAATTCATTCTCGTCTCCATATTCCATTTTTATAACTGCTTGCGGGCAAAGAGAAAACGAAAGAACTCGTTATAATTTTTGATGTTGTCTTTTAATATCTTATTTTCATCTATAATTGTTCGGCATTGTGTGTTAAGTGGAACATTGCTTTGGGGCCTTCACCGAGACATTGACTCGAGAGTTTATTCCTCTTGACCTCGTTAACGCCTTTAATATCTGGATTACCTTTCACTCTATGGGGCTTTGGGCCGGTTAGGGCTAAATGGGTTCAACTCACCGGCTGCTGATGCAAATTTCATCCGGTCTTTACTCTTTGAAATGTCTGTGGATTCAACTGAGGACTGGTTTTATGATTATGGAAACAAATAAATAAAGTTCGCTTTTTATTTCGGAAAAAGCTATTTCAGTATGGGAATCTGGAATTATTAGATTTATTGTCCCATCAATTTTTCATGAGGGGTATGGGGAGGTTATTACAATAGTTAGGGTTTGGAATTGCATAACATCTCAATTAATTAAACTTTGTATTTTTTTAGAAGATAATTTAAACAAAAAATATTTCTTTATATAAGTTTAGCAAAAATGCAGGTGAAAATAAAATCTGAAAGCAAAGGATTTTTCCCATTCTAATTGCTTTTTCTAGAATTTACTATTAGATGTATAAGTGAAAAAGTATGGGGATCAGTAAAATATTACGATAGAGCTTTAGCCTTAAGCCTTCTACGTAGATGGTTTTAATCTTCATAGAGAGGGGAATCTATAAAACACACATTTAAACTTTGCATAACGCTTCACTCACTTTTACTTATTTTATTTTTACATGGTCACAACGCTGTACATTTACATCCGAGAGAAAATCACATTTAATTTTTCTCCTAAATTCTGAGATAGTTTGGATCACTTCGTTTTTATTTTTAAGTATTATAATTCATTAATTCCGTATTTCTCCTAGATTTAAAATATTTCAATGAGAGTTATTATTGCACAGAACTCAAAATCCTGCGATTATGTGAGATTTTGGCTATCATAATTTAAGATTTTTACACAATCAAATATTAAAAAGTGCGACAAAAAGGAAACTAAGTAGAATATGCAAGAAATACATGGAAACTATTATAAGTCAAAATTAGTGACAGTAAAAATATGGGAATAGAAACTTTTTTGGGGGATACACAATGAGTTAACTTTTACAAATTGAGTATTTTTATTATAGTATGAGTATTTTAATATAAATGTATGACATATTAATATAATTAGTAACATATTATTGATTAAAACTATAGAAGTTCATTAAGTATAAGAAGCACGGAAATCTTCAACAAAATATTGGAATTAATTTTTTTAATTTACCTAATTAGTCAAACATAAAAAGCTTTTACTAACTACTTTTACAAAGATTGAAAAGCTTCCCTTGTTGTGTGTTCAAATCACAGGTTCAAATATTTTGTAACATCCTGAAGTTTAGAATACTGTACGAAAATATAATAATAATATTTTAGAAAAAGCATTTTAAAATAATTTAACGCATCAAATTTTTTGCATAAAAAACTAAGAAGAATGGAATAGAATATAGTAATAGAACTTTTATAAACCGTCTATTACAAAACAACTTCAATTTCTATCTCACTTACGAATACATCTCTTGCAAAATATTATATCCCATAGAAATCAATGAAGCTGAAATTCGACATCGCGGTAACACATCCACTGACCACACATCTTTGCTGTTAAGTTATAAATCCAACACACACATAAGGCTACATATGACTTACCTTAAGTGAAGCCATGGTAACTCAAGTGGCGATTCAAAAAGTGAGGAAGGAGCTATGAAGAAGCTTGAAGCTGTTCTGATGCTGGTCTGGAGCGGTGCTGGCTTTTATATATATGTAGGACAGGCGCTGGACACTTCCATTGTCCCTAATTCGGCCATCCGCCAATGAAGATGAGAGTCTTTCCCCCTTTTTTTCTTTTCTTCTGATCCGCTCCATTGGGGGAAAGGTGGCCGGCAGGTAGACCAGTTCCTTCCCCCAGATTCACCTCTGGTTTCTCTTTTGGCGATTCCTGCACCATAACCGGGTTAATTGTGCACAAGAAGACTCTGCTTTGGGGGGGGGGAGAGAAAAGAAAATGGAGCTTTTTAGTTTATTTTCCGTCTGATTCCCCTGAAAAACGAAAGGAAGTTTATTTTTGTGATCCTCCTTTTCTCGTTGTGAGAGTGGGGAATCTTTGTGTGTTCGATCGTCGGGGAGTCCGGTCACGAATTCGAGGAATATATGTAACGGATCGGATGAAAAGAACGATGCTAATATTAGAAGATGGGGAGAAGAAGAGAGTTGGGGAAAGTTCGATAAGTCAGTAGGTGTCGACTTTTTGTTACGAACCTTGTTTGTTCGGAGGGATGAGTCACGATTTCCGAAGTGAGGAATCTAATTTCGAACTGATTTCACTAACTGATGCATTAGCTCTATTTTTCAACCTTTCATTATAATTCGATCATGGGGTTCCTTGTTTCTCAGAAGGTGATATCGATCCTGGGTAATCCAAATAACAGGGAAAAGAATTATTGGCTTCGGGAGATCACGCTTTTGTAAAGTAGAGTGTAACAAAATATTTTAGTGGGTAGAGAGAGATTTTAGTAGCTCGTTTTATCTATGGTCAATGGTCGTTTTATCCATGCACCTGGATGCTCTCTGTGTTCCTCTGAAGAGATAATGAATTTTAATTACCAGATAAGAAGTGTTTCGTTGGCCAACACAATTTTTAACTTATTATTATCTACATTACTAATGCTTGTTTTATTGGGCTGCAAGTTACAAGAACAGAAATGGCCAACGCGACCCATTCCTCTTCTTTACATAAAAATGTATGGTCAATGCTAAAAAAACAATGTAACCTCTTTTCTATAGATTATTTCGGCTTAGTCTGAAATGTTTTTCAGACCATTAGGGACAATTTTTCTGTGGTATATTAATTATCTGCTAAATCGAACCAATCAGAAAATATTTTATCAAGATGTTATTTTATTTTTGCTGAATCATATTTTTTGCCCTATAATTTATGAAGAGGATTATCAACTGAGCTTTGGATAAGTAATTTACCATAGGTTTTTTAGGGTAGGGGTAAATGCACATTTTACCCATTTCCCTATTAACCAAAACAGGAAACAATAATTAATTAAATAAAAAAGCAAATTTTTAAAACCATGTTTTAAAAATTTCCTTTTCTCTCTATTCTAAAAAAAAGTTTTTGGTAAACGGTTTCCAGAGAAAGGCTTTTTAATTACTGACCCGAATGACACATATCTGGTATCAAAATGTTCGGATTCTTTCCGGATTTCCGAGTAGGCTATTGGATTTATAAAAAAAGTTATCAATTTTAAAATATTTCCATTTGTTTAGATTTCGGATAAGGTCGCAGTTACAAAGCAAGTAACTATGAATTTTGAAGCAATTGAAAAAAATATTTCACTGGTTTTTTAATATTCAAATAGATTAAATAATCATCTTTCTATTTATAACAGGAATTTATAAAATATATTTTGGGTTATTTTTAACAATATTTTTTATATTTTTGTTGTTCAAACGGTTTTAATTATATTTAAAACTTATGCATAATTAATTTATCTTTTATTTTTTAAATAACAAATTAATATTTTTTTATTTATCTTTGTCGTTGTGGCAACCTAATCATTACTATATTTTCAATAAAATATAAACCAAGATCCTCTATATAAAGGCCTCCCAACTCGGCCGTGCAACGTCATAACTTTCACTCATCTTTGACGTCACTCCATAGACTTAACATGGCAATTTTCACTCACGTTTGATGTCATCGTCCGGAGTTGGGTGGCCATGTATACAGGGTGATTCAGAAATAATCATCAATAATTAGGGGGGAGGTAGAGGGGCCCCAGACAAGCATATTTCGAATAGGGATGGTGGGGCGCAGCCTTACCGTTAAAGAGCTAGGACCTAATGTAGTGCGAGCGCGTTTCAAAAGGCCGTTTTTAGAAGGCCCGTGGGACGAAACAAAACATAATAAAATGAAAAACATTATTTCAAGAGGTACATAAGTATCTGTAATACTTAAATCCTGAATGTGATAGAAATTGGGCCACTTGCTAAATCGTGGGGTGAGTTTTAAAACGTTCAATGTTAATCTCTTCGTGAAACAATGGAGTTCCCTTAATGGTGTTTGGAAAAATGATGATCGGGGAACGAATTTTCAATGATCAAACAGTTTCAATGATCAATGTTACGATCATTGAAAATTCCTTCCCCGATCATCATTTTTCTAAATACCATTAAGGGAACTCCATTCTTTGACAAAAAGATTAATATTGCACTTTTGAAACTCACTCTACGGTTTAGAAAGTGGTTCAAATTCTATCGAATTCATGGTGTAAGTAGTAGGGATACTTTCTTACCTCAAGCAATAGATTTTTTTATTTTATTATGTTTTGTTTCGTCACACGGGCCTTCTAAACACGGCCTTTTGAAACGTGCTCGCACTACATTAGGTCCTAGCTCTTTAACGGTAAGGCTGCGCCCCACCATCCCTATTCGAAATATGCTTGTCTATGGCCCCTCTACCTCCCCCCCCAATTATTGATGATTATTTCTGAATCACCCTGTATAGAGGGTCTTGTATAAACTCGCTTTCGGAAATTTTGAGAACTTTTGCATTTATTTTTTACAATAATTATTATTTTGGTATCCTTTAGCAGGTATGTTTTTTAAGGTAATAAAATGTAACTCTTTATTTCATAATGCCAAAACGCAAGCAACTAGATCACACGGGTGAATGTTTAAGAAATAGAGATAAAAATCTAAAATGTTGGAAGTCTAGGCATTCGTGTCATTGCTATGAAACTGATACAACTTCGACGTTTGTTTGTTCTCATGAAGATAAAATTCTAAATTTTTGCGATGTTTGCGATAATTACTACATTTTTCACAGCCAATCATTACAAATTTTAAGAAAGTTAAATTTATTCCTGAGATGTTTCAGTGCTTCCGTAATGGATCTGAGAAAAAAATACCTTGGGGAATGGGTAAAAGAATGTTTACATTGCCCTGTTGTTAATTTTCTTGGAATTATAAGGCAATCCGCCAATTCATGTTACCATATAATCAATCAATCAATCAATCAAAGTCTGCCCGGGCCTAGTGGCCCATCAGGCGGTGCCCATCTCCGTTTCTGTAGCCTTTTGGGCCTGGGGTGCTAATTACTAGCGTGTGTCCAGGCCGAGTGGCTAGCCCGACGCTGGACCCGTTACCATATAAGAACTGTTAATTCCTCCACTGAATAAATATCATCCATTTTTGAAAGAATACCCCGGAGAAGTACTTCCCCTGTTTTAAGAATGTTTTATAAATTGAGTAAGTGGAGTGAGCTGGGTTTTGTGTGGAATTGCGAAGCGGTCCAAAAGTTTCTGCGTAAGCAGTTTACGGGGGTTGGCGAGCGATAGCGAGCAGGGGGCGGTAGTCCCCTAGTGTCTATAAAATATTAAAAGGTCTACTTTAAGAAAAAAATAATGAAGACTTTCACACATTGAAATATAAGGATTTAACAGTTTTCTCGTTTTCCTCAAAACAGCCAATTTGGTGTTTGACTGGTCTATGAAATAAACTTTTCAATTTATGTCCACTGAATGATTTATTAATTAAACATGGAGTATTGGAATGCGTTGAAATAAATTTGGAACCCAGTTTCACACACATACATTTCATATTTTAATTTGTACAAAATTTGTACTTTTGTTTAACTTTTACAAAAAGACGCAAACTTTCAATCCATATCTTGTGGGTGATTTGGTTAACTAGCATTAACTAGCAACTAATATTGACCTTTGAAATTCGTTCTACTGAATTAATGACACTGTTATGTAACATTCGATTTGTTTTTATTACATTTATTGACTGTTACATTGTAACTGTCAACGATGCAGTAATGACTCTTAACATGAAGGTGACAGTTTTGCGTGTTTTTACAAATTTAGTTTGTAAATTTGTTTTTTTATGTAAACCAGTGAGAATTCAATAAAAGTTCCAAAGTTACTGATTTTTACTATAAATAGGGATCTTATAAGTTCCTAATTATATTATACGTTCCTAGAATGTAATAATTTTTTCAAACATGGTTTTTGGACTTATTTTTTTACTAAATCTATCTGATTTAAACTGACGATTCAGTTACTTTCAATTTATCTGAAAATGTGGTTTCCGCCCTACTGCTGGATATGAACACATAGAGTTTGGGTTTCTTAAATCGAAGGTTAATTTTTAAAAATTTATCTTCATAAAGGATCTTTATTGAAAAATTATGACTCTTGATGTATATAGTAGCATTGCATTGCTTGCAGTATTGTATTGTATTAATTTTCGTTAGTAATTTTGAAATTTTAAAAATTCTAAATTCATGTGTTACTCTAATGTGTGTGCAATTAATTTTTCTCAAGTAATAGAATCTTAAATCTATCCTCTGAACAGAGCAGTGCTTACTGTTCACTAGAGGATACGCTTTGAAATTTTTTGGAAGGCAATTTCCATTTGATTGTTAACATGCTTTTTCTGGATTGTATTTTTCCTATTGCATATTTTTCTTGAACCCCTGACTATTTTCTAAGTTTCCAGAAAAAAAGAAATCATAAACTGTGATTAATTTATCTTATACTTGCATATTTAGGATTTTTTTATTACAAAAACATTTTAATCTACTAAATTACTAAAATAATTTATGTTTTAAACAAATATACACCCTGTTGTAATTCTTATCGACATTTTTTTATTCTATGTAAATTGTGCAGTTAATAAGGAAGTTGCATGCGTCAGATTTTCAAAAACAAACAAGTGTTCCGTATGGTTTTTTGTATGGTAAAATGAAATATCTAGTCAATTTTTCAAAAAAATGTACAGGTAATTCAATATTTTAATTTAAAAGTCGAGAAAAAAAACACGTGACTGAAAACGTTTATTGTTTAAATCGTATTATGACATCAACAATCATACCATCAACTCCATTGCTTTACAACAATGCTTATAGTAAGATGACGTCACATCCCAAACTCTTGGCGTTTTCGCGCGCTTTTAAAAAGGGGATTTTTGTTAATTTTTTTGACAATCAAAAATGTCTCGATCGGCCTCAAATTTTGGGTAGTTGCTTATTTTTTGCAAGAAGAATTGATTAAAAAAATAAAAAAAATCATGCAACTTCCTCATGTCTGTAATACCTAACGTTAATTTTACTTTTACAATATATTGTACAAACCGTACATTCGTAACTTCGTTTTTAATTATTTATGTTGTTCAAAGGTTCACCCCTTATAAGATTTGAAGCTATTTTGTTAAATTTTGAATAATGTAAATATTTCTAAAAATAAGATATTTTTAAAGAAACATTTTAAAGCTTTATTGAAGGACTAGCTGTTATACCCGGCCCTGCACGGGTGGGGTGTATGAATTTATTTTTTTAAATATTTCTTAAAATACATTTAAAATTTTGTAAATTAGCAATATTACAAATCATCCCGGTATCCCAGGCGCCTCTTTCCTATCCCAGTGTTCCCGGTAATCTTATCCCGGTGGTCACGGTAATTTTTCTAATCCCGGCGTTCCCGGTAATTTTCCTATCTTAGTGTTTACGGTAATTTTTATATTCCGGTATTCTGGGTGTCTTTATGGTAAATTTCCTATCCCTGTGTTCTCGGTAATTTTTATAACCCGGTAATTTTTCCATCCCGATGTTCTTGTCACTTTTTACAATCTCGATGTTCCTGATAATGTTTAATATCTTGGTGCCTTTATAAAATAAAAAATTTGAAGCCATAGTAAAAAGTCTAGTAAATTAGTATGTCTAGTGAACAAATTAAGAAATTTAAAACCAGTGTTTAAAACTAAAATAAAAGATCTAGTAAATGAAAAAGTCTAGTGATCTGTGTCTCATTTGAAACAATGTTTTATTTTTAACTCGTTGTATGACTGGTAAAACAGGTTTTCAAATACGGAAAAATAAGTGAAAAAAAGCAGGAAAAACGGGAAAAAAGAATGAAGGACTGATTTTCTCTTTATAAATTATAGCCTATGTGTTATTCTGATGTATAAGCTACATTATTGTAAAATTTCATTAAAATCCATTCAGTAGTTTTTGCGTGAAAGAGTAACAAACATCCGGACAAACATTCACAATTATAATAGTAGTAGGATATATGCACAGGTACTGGTACACATATCTTATTTATTTTAAATACCCCTTGTCAGCTTAAATATAATATAATGTAAGAATGATTACTTTAGTTTTATCATAATACGGCAATAATTAATTTAATGTAATCATAAAAGTCAACTCGAATTTCTATACCTATTAAAGTTAATTAAATGTGGGTTATATTCTTATGACAGGTATGTTGATTTAAACTTAATAAACTTCCTTATCTTTAAAAGTTAAAAACGAACGATATGTGTTAGTGTTGTATACATTTTTAATACGTATAAAAATAGAAAGAGATTGAATGTTATTCATGAAAACCAATCAGTTATGTCTGATATTTTCATCATCTGTGTAAAACTATGGCATCATAAAGAGAAAATAAGTCACTTGAACAACATCGAATTTTAAACAAAATCCTACTGATTAATTTTTAAATTATCATGCTTTTAAAATGGAGGCTAAATGATTAGAACATTAAACGACTGAAGCTATAATTTGGAAAATTCATTTATGATTTAATAAAAAGGTCTTAGTTCAAAAAAAGTAAATAATATAAATTCTATGTTATGATCATGAGACAAGTCTTATCTACATCCCTTGACTGAAAAACTTAAGTTGCCTAATATTTCCTATTTTATGCTCGTTCATAAAAATTTTTATCCCCAACTATTTAAAATGTGTTAAATTAAATTGAAAAAATGACCTGAATCGAATACAGGAATTCGAAGGCATTTTAATACTAGAGTGTTCAATTTTATTGTATTTTTTACTATTTTGTTTCTATGTTGTGTAACTTAATTCAAAATAATAACTTGAGAAATTTATTGTAAATTCTAAGTAACATTGTTATGTTGCAACTTATTTATTAAATTAGATATTAACACCTACTCATCGTAAATATTTTAATTTCAGAAAGTTAATAACTATTTTTATAGTATGTTCATTTAGAATATGCTACTGAGACGTAATGTATTAGAAGCAGTTACTTTTGTAATTATCATCGAAAAATTTTTCTTGTGCAATGACAAGGCAGTCTAAAACAGAAATAGTTAAAATACTGTAAATGAATCGGTCACTGGAGTTGCGTGATGAGCGTTATTAGGCGATTTTGAACGTTTTTCATCCTGTTTCAGTGGCCTTTTCTAAATGGCTATGGTTTTTAGAAACCATGACTTAATCCAACTAATTTATTTCAAAAACTTTAAATAACTGATTTCGGTGTTAATAAAAATGTTCTGTAAATTAATGTGTAAATAATAAAGATAATCTTCTAGTTGAAAAAATGAATATCTCTTCTATAAATCTAATGCATAATCTTTACGAATCTTTTCCGAATCTTTACGAACCTCCATGCAATATCCGAAAACGCTATTGCGAACAATACAATAAGAACTACTACAAAATGCACTGCTTTTTTACTTGGACTAATAACTACTTCCTTATTTACAGTTATTTTAATAGGGAATGTTTGCTATGCAAACTGTAATTGAATCCAGTTTATGATGAATAATTTTTTAAATCTATAAAAATTCACGTTTAATTTGAAGCAATAGATTTAAAAGGGAAATAGGATTGAATAAATACATAAAAATTGGAATAAATTTAATTGGGTTATTCTGTTTTGGGATTCATGCAAAGTAATGATGTTCAGAAGGAAAAAATATTTTATTAAATGTCCATTAGTCTATTTTTTACATATATTGCAATTTAAGATGAATGTAAAATTAAAAGTAGAAAATATTCTTTATTGAAAAATTTGTACTACATAATTAATTATCAAATTATTTAGAACACACCAAGTCAAAGTTACATGTTGTTACGGTGTAACTTGTATTAGAATATTCGTATAAAACTGCAAGTATTCATAAACTATATTAGCAACAGCCTGAGCTCTCATTTTTTAAATTAAACAGGGTAAATAATATTTTCAAAATAACTAAATTATTATTAAAATGCATATCGATGTAACAGAATCAACATATCCAAACAATTTTTCTTCTCTCAGAAAGGTATATGTAAGAATGATTATAAAACTGCATTTATATTACAAATGAAAAGACCAACTGCTTAGGATTACGTGTCTACGATAAAAAATGTAAAGGTTATAAAACCTAATTTTAATATTACATTATTTTCATTTAACCATTATTCATTATCAGTTTATTCACATTTACAATCAATGATCCTTTCACATTGATCCTTCAATGTAGGAATTGAAGATATTTAATTCCCTAACATATAAAAGTGTAACAGATTAAAAGATTGTGATACTTGATTCTTATTCCATGAAACAGGAACTAAACCTAAAAGAGTCGGCCATATTCACCGGTAACCTGACCGGCGGTCAGGTCAGGAAACCGTGGTTACAGCCTCTGATTGGTGGAAAAATATTTCAATATTTTCCTTCCACCAATCAGAGGCTGTAACCATGGTTTCCTGACCTGACCGCCGGTCAGGTTACCGGTGAATACGGCCGAATAATTTTGTTCTATTTAATTTACTTTAACATGTAGTGTATCTTAATATTTTGTGACAACATAAATTGGCTTGAAGGTATCTGAAGGTTCACTAGAAAACCATCGTGTGTTGTGTTGGAGAACAGAGTGGAGAAAATATACTTAACCTCATCAAGCTCTCACAGTTGCATTTTCTTAAGTGAATTGTCTTCTTATAGATTAAACTAAAATTAAATGTTATCAGGAGGAAAAAGGTAACTCTAAATAAATTAGTCTTTTATATGGTATACCTATTGAAAATTTATAAGTTAAAAGTATTTTTGAAAAATGTGATAAAAAAGAAACGAAATTAGAAGCAAGTAGCAAAATTATTTTTAGAATTATTAAACGCTGCAAAATTAAAATCTGTTTGTATTCCTGTGAATTAATTGTTACTGAGTTTGGATTCTTTCATATATTATGTAAAAATAATAGAGATGATTGTGATTATTCTAATATCAAAGCATCTAATTTTCTAATGGCTAGTACTTTTGTAAGGCTGTCTTACCGGTTTGTACTTTCTTTTCTTTTTGCTACCCAGCGGGCACCTATGATCCCAAAAGCCAAGGGGGCGAAGTATTTATTAAAACAACGGAACTATAAAGTGTTAGCTATTTTGATCATAAAAATTCTTCCAACTTTTCTCATTTGTACTGGACCATTGTTCCCTTGACTAAGAAGGGCAAAATAAAATACTTTTGAATAGTTTCTTCAAATTGTTTTCTTAAACAACATGATATGCTGGTATCTTTCAGTTAAATTCCAACACCCCTTTGATAAAATTTCTTTCGGAATACAATCTCCAAGATAATCATAAATGTGTAAAAATGTTTGTGAAAAATTGTGTGAAAATGCTTTGTTGTTCAGTTGACCATTGTAATTCTGTAACTGTAATATAATTGTTATGTATCTGAGGGAAAAAAACGTTCCAGTTATTTTTTAGGCTTGGTGATTTTTCGTTGATTTGGCGCGTCTTGGGTTTTTTTCTTTACACGTTTTAAACTACACGAAAATTAGCTCGGAGAAGCATTCAATGGGATCTGTTCTTTACGAATCGCTATGGTATAGGGATAGTGACGGGGGCAGAAGCAATTCGACGACTTTCAATTTTGCGTTATTTGTGGTCAAAATTATTCCTTTTACGTGTTTAATTTTAATTGGAGGGACCATTATTTCAGAGAGGGGATGGAGGTTTGACAGAACCTGAAGTTTCATTCCAAGTGGGGTGGTGGAAGGATAAAGTAGAATGTAAAAATTCGAATGCCTCCCTGATTACTGTAGTTTGAATTAAAATCACTAATAAGTGTATTGAAGGGTATTATTCTTTTCATTTCCTTCAAGATAGGAAGAATTCCGATAACAGAAATCTGGCAACAATAACTGGGGTAGAAAAAAATATTTTATAATTAGCACCAAATGAAGTAGAATATACGAAGGATCGAAGGATGAAGACTAGAGACAGGAGAAGATGAATGGGGCAGAAAAGTTAAATATTCTGATTTAATTTATTCAATAGTAATTAGAGTGATAAAATGTCCGAAAATGGAGGAAATTCAGTGAGGGCGTTTAAGAGTATCTCTAGGGCCATAGAAGGAAAAATAGAATGTGATAGAAAGGTTTAATTTTTAATCTTTCACTTAAAAACTGAAATTTTCTCATAAGAGTTTTAAAAAACTACAATTTCACCGCATACTTAATGGAATATGACAACCTATGACCCTAGACAAAGTATGGTTATCGGGACAAAAAAATTTACTTGATTTAAATTTTATTATTTTATTTAATCTTGTATCACTGTTTTGTTGTTCAATTGAACACCACATTTTTCACCATTGTGAATAGATATTTTTTCTCTAGTCTTTAAATAAATAAAAAGTCATACTCGAAAAGTAATTACAAAGATTCTTCCCTTAAATTTAAAAATATAGACCTTATAAAATCTACTTCAACAATTACATCACAATCTTTAAATAGAACTTGGAAAAAAAATCAATCTCACGAAGTTATAATTTCTCACTAGAAAACCTCCAATAGTGGTAAGGAAACCCAAATGGATGTCATTGTACGGAAATGCCAAAGAAACTTTGATAATCCCGGTCCTGTAGCAATTAATTTCTGAAAGAAGCCTTTAAAGTACAAGATCAAAGGTGAAACGGGTGAAGATCTATGGCTTGTTTCGCCCTCCTTTTCTTGGAGGAAAGAAGCTCTGGGATAAATACGGGTCAGACGGATTGTGTGATACGGAGTGGGAAAACAAAAATCGAAAGCGTTTCTTCGCAGACCGTGACACTAAGCGAAACTGAAGCGCTTTACATTCTTGACCCCGATTGAAGTCGTTCGTGAACTTGAGGGTCGAGAGGAAACAGAGGGATGAGAGGACTTTCTTTTGATCTGCCCCGGCGAGAAAAAGTGTGTATGGGGACTGATAAGGAATTTTGGGAGTGGGGTGAGATCAAGTTGTGTGGTGAGATAAATATGCAGTTGGTATTGTTTAATATGAGATGGAAAGACAGTTTCTTCTACTCATCTATTTTGGAATTGAATTTTTATTGGACAGGGACAAAAAGTGAAAAATAAATATAACAAACACAGGAAAAGACAGAATCAGAAGGCACTTTTAATCATTTTCTATTTGAATGCAATAAACACGTAAGTAAGAGAGCAAAGTTAATTAACGCACTTGAACTAAAATATCTAAATTATTAAGAGCTAATGAAAATAATCAAAGATAGCAATAGCAAGATTCTTAAATGAAATAGTAGAGTAACAAAGAAGAAAATATTTTTCTCCCCTCCTAAGGAATTACCAAGTTTATGTAATTAACAAGTACAATGAGAGAAATGACAGTTTCAAATTTGAGTAAATATGACGACCCAATGCTTTCAATTTTGAAACACCAGACATACTCAGTTTTAAACAATTTAATAGTCACCGCTCAAATTATGCTTATTTTTAGTTTATATTTGAAAATTAAAATGTTTGCAATATGTCGAAAGTAACATTAAGTTGGTGTGATAATGTGTTATCACAACGCTGTGATCACTCAACTTACTGGTCTACTTCCCACTTCAAAGTAACGTGGATATATGGTCATCATAACTGTGCCACATTGCACTCTGTATATAAGAATGTCATGGACGAATTAAAAAATGAGTACATGATGCTTTATTTTTGAGTATCTGCACAATTTCAAAAATGAGTACAAGCCTGTTTTCAAATTTGAATAAATTTGGATCGGAGCCTGTTTGAGTGCGTGACGTACCCAGATTTGAGTAATTTTTACTCATTTTTTAAACTGTCGTTTTAATGCTTTAATGTAGTTTTAATGTGTTTTAATCGTAAGAGTGTAACACCAAAGATGTAAAGAGAAGACCGAGAAGACGAAGCAAAAACTTTCGGAAATACCCAAACACATTTTGTTTTGCAGCGACTGTAACGACAACAACCAGAAGGTTACTCTTTGTGCACTGCATCACGGGAGTCTTCCTTAAGTCTTTCATGGTATTCCCATGTGATGACAGCCCGAGAGATGGCTGAAACCTCGGTATTCCATATTACCCGACTATTTCATAATACCCTCCTCCTTATGTATTCTTAACTATTTTTAAAAATAGAATGTTTTTGTTTCAAGAAAACTTTAAAATGGCGCATTTAGCGAGCAAGTAAAGAATAAGTAATCGAAAACTCGTTTAAAAATTGAATAAAATCCCTATAAAATAAATTACAATATCATTGTGATTCTATTCTCCCTTAATATATATTCATAAATTCTTACTAAGCTTCCTTCCTTACTAATGGAGACGAAAGAATTTACACCAATATAAACTTTCAAGTATCTAAACCTTTTAAGAACTTTCTAATGAAATACAGTAATAATAGTACAGTAATAATAGTATACATTAGTAGAAATTTTTTTCTTCTTTAAAATGGCTTGTGCTTTACACTAATAATTGTTAACACAATTAAACACCACTTTTACAAACTAATTTTATGTTAAGGGTATAACTAAAATCAAATAGGACTTAAAGTTAATCCAATGATATAATGAGGAAGCTGCATGATTTTTTTATATTTTTTAATCGATTTTTCTTGCAAAAATAAGCAACCACCCAAAATTTGAGACTGATCATGAAATCTTTTGATTGCCAAAAAATTAACAAAAATCTACTTTTTAAAAGAGCGTGAATACGCCAAGAGTTTGGGATCATCGTATGCAGACGTCATCATACGATAAACATTGTTGGAAAGCAATGGAGTTAATGGTATGATTGTTGACATCTTAAACAATAAACGTTTTCAGTCACGTGTTTTTTTCTCGACTTTTAAATTAAAATATTTAATTACCTGTACATTTTTTTGGAAAAATTTACTAGATATTTCATTTTACCATACAAAAAACCATACGGAACACGTGCAACTTCCTTATTGAAAGTTTTTAAGTAAAAACAAATAATTTTTTGCATTCCATTATGTAAAAAACGATTGAAAAGATGAGGATGGAAAAAGTCGAAGAGAAAGTTTTCCTCCAACAATAACATGGGAGTTATTGGCGAGCAATAAACTCATAAACAACAATATTTTATTCCATTCATAAAAAGTAGAGTTTATACAGTGAAAGAGGGTTTCCCTAAATAAAAAATAAGTCTATTGTGTTTAACTTATTCGATCGTCTAAAAAGAGGAAAGTAACTTTATCAGTGTAAAGCAATCCCGTTTTCAAGATCTTGATTGTTTATGAAATAGAATCATTCTGCAAAGAATATAGGTTATTCAATCATAAGATCGTTTGCAAGCCTTTTATATTGATCCCGTTATATGGTTCAGGATAGTTTAAATCTAAAGGAACTATCTTTATGATGGAATAATTAAGTGGTAAGATTAAAGAAAACTTCTTTATTAAAGTGCTTTAAATTTAGCTCTATAGCTTTTGATTTCATAGAATAGAAGGAATTAATAGGTGATAATTTAAGAGAAAGGTACTATTAGGCTTTAAAATAGCTTTGTACAGATGTATTTGGTTTTTACATATGAAATTTTCCATGATTACTGAAATCTTTTCTAAAAATTCTCACAAAATATTCTGTTTATGTTACATTATTTTAAAAATTTTCTACTTAATACTTTTAAATTTTAATAGTATATGAAACATTTTAATTGCATAATATGTAAGTAAATAGCTTTTTAAATAAAAGATCCTGGTTATGAACAAAGAAAACTTACCTGCCTGAAAAAAAAGTTTAATCTCACTTGAAAATAATATAAAAAATAAAATAGTATCTATTTATAATGAACGTTAATAACCTTAAATTAGTAGTCTCCTGCTTTTGTATAACAATAGTAACTTCTTTTATCTTCAACCTCTATCAAGTTTCATAGCGATTGCCTACATTCTGCTAAACGATAAAAAAGTTCATTCTGTTACACCCATTGCGCGTGGAGCAATGGGTGTAACAAACTATCTTTTTTTTTAACTTCTCTCCCAACTTCTTTTTTCTGTGTTTTTTAAGGTTTTGTATTAAATCTTTGATTTTTATCAAGGGTGAAAAATCATAGAAATATGCCATCATAGTATTTTAAAACTTGTGCATCTTGGCTATAAAATTGAGGGCATGTTATTTCTAGAGTGAAACTGTGATCTTAAGTTGATAAAACTTCTGAAGTGATAAATCAAATCAAATCAAATTTTTATTGTAACAAACAAATAATAATACAAAAAACAATGTCAGAAAAGCATACAAAAAAGAAAAAAAACATTGATCATAATACTAAACCCAAAGGAGGAACTGCTCGTCCATGGTTTACAGGAATTTCAAAAATAAATATCTGATCAGAAAAAGTGAATGAATATAAAAATAAATGTTTTGGGAAATATGCGTTAATTTTCTTGAAAACTAATGATGCTATAACTGATGGATGTTATACATAATTAACTTCACTAAATTTAAAAGTTTTTAATTCATATAAATTAAGAAACATTGATTAAAATAAAACAACATGATAGAAAATTCCATTAAAAATATTTCTTCTAAAAAGAATCCTTAAAAATTGTTGGTACATTAAAAGGTTAGTTAAGATGGTTGTTAATATATTTTTATCATGAGTAACTAACTCAATTACTCAATTAGTTGAAAAAGGTTTGCTTACTACCTCAAAATAATATCTTTTAAGAATTTATGTCTTATCACAAATTTTAAGAAATAGCAGGATTTCCAACACAGAAAGACACAAAGATATTCTGTGACCCCATGGACGAGCGGTAGCTCCTTTGGGAAATGTATGTACTCGATCAACTGCGTTTGTATTTTTTCTGTTCTGTTCTTTTGTTTGTCCAATAAAAAAATTATTATTATTAAAAAAAAATACACTAATTTTCAATAGTTAAATTACATGCATGAAATAAAATTATCTTACGTTTCTCATGCACAATTGATTTTTAAGTAATAAATATACGTATGATGATGGTGTCTTCGGTTTAAAATGTTTAGAATTGTGATAAAAAAATTTATAGTTCAATAATTGGGCATATTATTTCAAATTTAGATTAGAATGATCTAGAAGTTAAATAGTTATTATGAAATGAAGATAGTGGCCTTTTACCAATAAATATCTAACACAATAAAGATAAAGTCTAATCATTGGGGAACTCTTAATTTATTTTCAAATTTAGTAACTTCAGATAAGTTCAAGAAAAGAAAACTTCGGTTTTAAGAACGGAACTGTTTTAAAGATGACTTCGTTTTGAAACTTTTTTATACGAATAGTAGATTTAAATATATATTTTGATTATATTTTACCTAAATATATTTTCGCATGTGATATATTGAAAAATAATTTCCTGCAAATTGTGTTAAAAATTTGTAAAACCTACTGAAAAGTCTGAGAACCAGATACAGAATCGGAAAATCAATTCAACTTGCTGTTTGATGTTTCTCTGACGCATTTTTCAATGTATAAAAACAACAGGTTAATGACTTGTGGTCTGTTGTGATATCACCGACCAAACCAGAGCATTCGATCGTATTTTTAATTCGCCTAATTCCATCCGAATATCGACAGATCCTGAAACCGCACGAGTTTCCAAACTAAAACCTATTAACGTAGGTAAAATAACCTATTCCTCTACACCCTTTTCTTCTAAAAACCAGTTTACAAACGATAAATTACCGTTCACATCCTACTTAATTTCGGTAATTAACATTTGGAATAAAGGAGCGTTTTTTCGGCCAACAACAATAACTCCACTAAGGGTGGGAGCGCAACTGCTCGAAAACATCTATTTTCTTCCCTTTATTTCTGAGGTCCGAACGCGTTTCCATCCCCATGGAGTACGAGATAATTGTTAGTTCGGACAATTAATTTTCTGTCATATCTGACAAGTGACCTAACTTCATTTCTACTCATCTGCTCCAGTTTTTCTTTGTTCGGTGTGTCAACTTTTTCCGCGGGATCTCTGCCCCAAAGCGACGTTTTCCCTTTTCTAACACTCTTCCGGATCCCCCGCCAAATTAAGCCTTCTCCGGTCACTTTCCATTCTTCTCGATTTTGACGTTTTTCCTTCAATCCACGAGCCATTGCTCCTTTTCAACGGGCCACTTCCTGTTGCCATCGTTCCGATTTATCAGCTAATTAAACTTTAAAATATGTGGTGGCCCAAACTGCAGATTATTAGAATAGTATTGTCGTTTGCCGCACGCGAGGCGTCTCGGTTGTACGGAAATTCGGCGCGTGTGTGTTTCAAAGTAAAAAAAAGAAGAATCTTGAATTTGGCGGGAAAATTTATGTGCTGTGTTGGGAAGATGTGGGTGAGCAATTCCCTTTGTCTAGTCTTCACGCCCAATTACAGGAAATGTCACGCAGGTTAGACTGTCGGGTTGAAGGAATGTTCCGATATATTGTTCAACGGGATTTTAAGTGAGTAATTGCGTGATAAATGTTCACACCTTATTTGGCAATAAAAGATAAGGAAAATAAAATCTCGAGATTAAGAAATAAAATGAAGAAGGGGACATTAAAGTAATGCTTTATTTATCTTGAATTACAACCAATTTACCCTTATTCTAAGTATAAAGAAGACATCAAGAATAAACGAATATTGAAAAACATATAGTTGCTTAGCAAATGGTTTTACTTATTGAAGTAAAAAAATTAAAAAGTAAAATATGGAGGAATCTATATTATAATAAGTGTAGATTAGAATATTCTCTTATGCTTTTCGCTCAGTTCTGATGAGCAAAAAAAAGAACTTTTCCCATTAAGATATATTTTCTTTACACATTTAATAAAAAAAATAATCCTTGAATAGCTTAATCCTTTTAGGCATGTCATTGATTTCTTTCTCAAAGTATCTGAAGTTTTCTTTAAAAAGTTTTAAAGAAACAACACACAGCAGCTCTTTAAATCGAAGGTGTTTAAAAGAACTGGTTGTTTTATGATAGTAATAGTTTCATTCGTTAGTCTTTTCGTTATAAACAATATCGTTGGTCCAAGAAAATAATGCTCTAAAAAGTTCTACTAGTTTAATTTTAAAACAGGTTCTTTAAAGAGTGTTTTAAAAATTTAAAAATGTAAAACTGGACTTTTTTTTCGACTAAATATGATCTCCCGATGATATCCACTGTGAACAGAAAAAAGACACTAGTTGATGGGTAAGTTGTTTTTTTCTGCATAGCAATAAAAACGTAGTAGTAACTGTGAAATGCCGCTACCCAATTTATGAAATAAGGGACTTCTGTCGTATGATACTGTAGAAAGCAGCAAGGCAGATTTTTAAGGTATTTTCAAAACTACCTTCCCATAAGATTATTCAGAAAAGATTGGAATTCTCCCTAGCGAGGTTTTTTAACTGCAAAATGAAATTTTTAAGCCGTATTAAATTTGGGATTAGTTATTAAAAAATCAGAAGGAACTGGTCCAAAGGAGTTACGGTTTAACTTGAGTTACGACATTGCTCTTTCCTAAAGTATTCTTTCACCTAAAATACATCACAATGTTAAAAAAAATCCTAATATTTTATGATGGTTTATATGGTTCAAAAGGCGTGTAAGTAAAGTGACAGCAAGTGAAATGGAATAATTTTTTAAAGGGATCATCTCACTTAAGGAGTTGAGAATACAATATCAGATCATGGATAAATAGTAACAAATGACTATGGTTTTTCTAATTAGGTTGCAAAGGATAATAGTAGTTTTCTAATTTATTTCCGAAAGAAAAGCATTTATAAACAAAACACTCGCTATTTTTATTGTTTTGTCGAAACCATGAGGAAATAAGTGTGGCCACTACATTAAAGAAAGGGTTCATTAACACACCATAAAGTAAACAACTTGGAGGATAGGTCAAAAACCCTCGACATTTACTATGTGCCCGCAATTTATGGATGATCTCTTTCCATTTCAAATTCAAACGCTCGTTCACCATTATGTTTACCTAAACCTTCAGGCGGAAGAGAAAAAAAATTGTTTTGCTACCACCTCGAATGAGCTCTTATTAGGAGAACCACTAAACCACCCACGTTATTTACCGCTTTATGGTAAGCTTCCTACCATTATAATTGATTCCTGCCCTCCTTCCTCGAAATAGAGCCGGAGACCACAAAGAAAAACCGCACGAGGCAGAGAATAAAGGCAAGGTTTAATCAGTTTTCCATCAATCGCCATTTTTATGCCCCACCTTTCTGATAGATCGCTGAAGATCATGCGCAGCACAGTATTGTCTGAGAAAATCCCACGATCATCCTCTTCCACTTCCTCTAGGAAACTCTTCCGAAGAACAATAAAAAACGGATGGCGAGATAGAAAGTTAAAAAGTAAAAGCCGCGTCTTTTCCCGCAGGTCGGCCGTTAAAAAGAGAAACGAAAGTAATACTAAAAGCCTTCGGGGTGTGTAGAGGAGAATCTTTCGTGAAAAATGCTGTTTCGTATTTCATTATTTTATGTGGTCCCTGGGTCGAGGCTTCTTCCTGTTAGGAGAGCGATTAACCCCCTCGTTGGGCCTCTCTCTCTCTGTTTTTGAGGTCAAAGGGGTTGTCAAAAAATAGGGCCGAAAGGCTCGTAAAACTTATTGACCGACGGATGCTGGAGAATTCATCTTGTTGCTTTGGGAGAGATGCTTGGACTTTTAATAGGGCTGGTGGGATGAGAAAGAAGATTTTTTTTCGTTGTAGAGACTGTTTTGTGATGAAATTTATAATTTTAACACATTGGTTTAGCGTAGTTTGATTTTAGTCGGATGCATGCGTTCTTAATAAAAACACTGGCAGTATATGTACTTAATTGATATGATTGCTTCCTGTAATCTACTGACTTAACTACAAATCTACATAAGTTATTCCTTGATTAGTTTCCTCATTAGTTTTAAATAATATGAATCACTTTCAAAGTGTACTTTAAAACTCGAAGAGGTATTGCATTATAAAAAACTCAAGAATTTCTCAGGTTTCTGTTAATACAATAATCTGCGCATTCATCCGTATAGAGAAAGAGAACTTATTAAGAGTATACTTAGGTATAATCTTTATATCAATCAATAATCAATTTCTTTATATCTTTTGTATCAATAAAACACAACTACAACTATAGTATATTTAAAACTAAATATTGATGCATAAAAAAAATTCACAAAATTATTATTTAAATTTTTAGAAATCAAAATTTAAGTACAATGATAATAATAATTTTTGTATGAATGTGATGGTGGCTCTGATCCTCAGAAAGATAATGCTTGGATACGAGCTCGTAAATGATAGTTGTAAGGAATAGTTTTTTAATTACTCTTTGAAACAATCTAATAATATTAATTTAATTAATTTTAAACTACCTTGTGGATAAGAAAGCAAATCCTAATAAGTATACTAAAAGGATAAAGGGAATACCTACTATTGTATTGCTTTCTAATAAAGAATATTTTGGTAACCACGAAGTTTTCAACCTGCCTTCCTAAGGAATCCACCCAAGAAAATCCTTCAATGTTGCATAAACCTGAACCAGATTCATGTGTTTATTGTGCCTTTTTTGGACAGCACCAAAATTAAATTTTTTAATTTAATTTCTTTAATAATTGAGAAGACAATTGCCTTATTTTAACTTTTTAAACAATCAGATGTTTCATTGAACAAAACTAATTTGATTAACAACACTTTATTGGGATATTAAATTTTTTTCTGTATAAACTATCGCTTAATCAGTTTTAAAAAGATAATTTAATCATTGTTAAACTTAAGGTACGCATGTTTCTGAGATATTTTTGGCGCATACTATTTCTATACAAAAACCTGAGTTTTACATTTTGAAATTTTAAAAATAAAAAACTAAACGACCGACTACCTAAATAACAACTGTACAGAAAAGTTCTTATCTTTGACCATACTTTTCTAATTTAAATATATGTAGCGTTTTATAGAGTAAAGTTTTATCAGCGAGGAAAGAAATAGTTAGTTATTGGCAAAAATACCACTCATATACACAAACTCGAGGTTTTTCAGTTTCAATTTAGGATCTTATTATTATTTAATTAAACTTATTATTTCATTTTTAAAGAAAAAGCACCTTTGTTCCTCTTTAGAATATGGTATCAACGAACGTTTCTATCAATCCATCTCTTCATGCAAACTAAAAAAGATACAAACTTCCATAGAACCTTGTTATAACAATGAATATATCGTCCACTCAGGTGAATAAATCTGCATTGGAATACTTGACCAGATAAAGGAAATATTCTAACAATGGAATCTTTGGATGCACTATCGGGTGATCGTTATGCTTATGATAAACCATAAGTATAGTTTACTTTACATGTCATTGTGTTTTACTAGTGTGATAACAAATACAATTACATTAACCTCATCTCTCCTTTGTAAAAAGTGTATTAGAGTCGGAAAAACTAGTTCGTTTGTGTGAGTTAAGTAACTGAATTTTCGACCCACATTTGCCTTCTCAAAATACTACATAGCGTACTAACAAGATCTTGATATAAACCTTACACTCCTTATTTAGTGGGCGTTGTTCCTCAAAAGGAAGTTCAATCTGTATCATTTTCATGTAAGATTCATCCAAAATTTTTGAAAATATCGTTGTTTGTACATTTTTGGTATTTAAAAGTATTCCCAAATGCCTAGCTTTTAAAAATGTTTTCAAAAATTTATTAATTTATAAAATGTTTATAAAGAAAAATAATATTAAAAGATAAACCCCGTAAGACGTTATTTGTAGGTTTGTCAAATCATTCTAATATTCTATATAAAATTTTATTTTAATTATGTTTGGTCGTTTTATAGTTTTTTAAAGATCTTTAAAAAAAATTTCAATTGAAAAGAGAAAGATTAAATATGGAACAAGAAGAACAGATTGTGATGCAAACATTTAATTTAAAAGCATTCAGCATTCAAACTTTTAAAGGGAAAAATAAAGCAGCATTTTTAAGGCGTGGTATCAATTTTAAAAATAAGTTCATAGCATTTTTGTAAAAATTAAAAAGAGTTCAAACGGGGACAGTGAAAAAATTCCTTGACTCGAAATAATTTGTACTTTCTAAGAAGTGTCATTGAACCCATTCCTTTCATCGAAATCTATTTTTGTTTGAGTTTCCACTTTCCACGCAAATTATTATGATATGCATTTTTAGAGATAGGCATAACAATATTAGCTTTAAGAATCGAAATTTTCAAATTAACAAAAGAAATACAAGTAATAGAAAAAAACATATGTGATATGCTCTTCCCGTACAGGCATAAGAGAAATATATATTCATAACAGTCATAAAGAAAAAAAATAGACACAATAGAGAAACACTTAAAAAATGGCAAAAAAGCTGGATAACAGTATAAAGTAAAAATAAAATGCTTCAAAGTGAAAAATATATATAATCGTCGTCAATGTTCAATAAAAATTAAAACAATATTCTTTTAAATGTTGAATATTTACTAATACTAATTAAGTGTACGGGTTAACTATTTAACAATTAGGGGCAAGGTAATAAATATGTTTACAAAATATGTCCTTCGAGAAGCTCGGAATTACAAAATTATCTGTAGATCGAGTATTATATTGTATGTTTTTAACTTTAAATTGAGATTTAATATGGTAAATATAAAGTAAAATATAAAAGTAACCATTATGTCGCAATGTTAGCAACTTTAGGGATTTAAATCTATGGGGGTTAGATAGGGGCCTAAAAATTTTGAAGCATTTATTTTGCATAGGTATTAAAGGTTGAAGACTGGATATATATTCACCGCCCCAAATAATAATGTCATAATTGATTAAAGAATAAAGCCAAGCATATAATATAAGGATTTAAAAAAACTTAAATTAACTTTATTTTTGAGATGGTAAAATTTGAAAAGAACAAAACGCAGTCT
The DNA here is from genome assembly GCA_024610705.1 of Tetragnatha versicolor. NCBI lineage: Eukaryota > Metazoa > Arthropoda > Arachnida > Araneae > Tetragnathidae > Tetragnatha > Tetragnatha versicolor. Next base: position 33,627,985 of record JANDEH010000001.1, on the reverse strand, counting down.
CTTCCCCAACTCATTGATTTCAGTTTTCCATTTCAAGTTTGAATCTATATGTAATCCTAAATATTTAATGCTTTGTACAGGCTGAAGAGTAAAACATGAACAATTACTTGTATTTCCATTACAAGGCAAAGAATGAAATTTGATATTAATTTAAGGAATTTTGAATAAATTAAATTTTTGTGATAATGAAAAAAAATTAATCTGTAAAATTGTATAATTAAGATGGTTAAAGGGTGTGTGGTAGTTAAGTTATAAAAACATATTTTCCTTTTGTGTATGTTTGATAAAAGAATATTTTACAAACATATTATATCCGATACATAGCTATTTAGTTTAAAAAAGAACCAAAACTTTTCCCCATCTTCTTTTGAGGATTAGAAGTGAAACATTATAATAAATATCTTGCATTATTTATGGTGTATTAAAGAATAGTCGATTAGTAAGATCCCAATAATGTGTTATGAGTTTAAACAAAGTCTTCTCAGTTTAAGTATTAAGTTTCCTGTTAGAAATTTTAAAACAAATTTGTTCATATTCGTTTTGTTAAAAAAAAACTTTATCCTATTTTGACGGAAAACTAACAAGGTTTTATATTTTTCTCTTCTACGATCTACCATATTTAAGTTACGTAATACATTGTTAGAAATATATCTATATTTCTTTATGAATAAAAATCATTTAAAAAATAGAGTTTAGAAAATTCTTTATTTTGCATGCTGTATGCATCTTTCTCTTAAAACAGTCTAATTTCAAACTGTTACGTATTTCTTTTAATAGGAGAATCTTTTTTTAACATAAAAAAACCAAGAATGGAATCTTTGTCCTATAAAAATTAAGGCATTATTTATACATATATAATTTCTAAATTTTTATTACCGGTAGGCAAACCAGGTTGTTCTAATTTAAATAAAAATAAGGAAAAACCAAATTGCGGGTTAGATAATTTCTTTATATGTTTAAAATTATTTCTGGTTTTGATTCTTTCATTGAAACTCGAATCAGGAACAATGTGTTAACTGAATCTTGACTACACCAAATTATATTCACTAGCATATTTCTTACTTAATAGTATCTTTCACTTTTTAATTAGTAGTAGTTAAATTTACTTTCCTTTAGAATTTAGCCCATAAGCACTATACAATTTTCTTTCTGAAATTCTTTAATAAAACGAGCTAAAGAAAAATAGATGCCTATTAACCATGATTATTTAAACCTAGAATAAAACGTTCTTGTTTTATTACTGCATTAGATATAAGAAGGTGCAATAGCTCAACTGAGATAAAATCGCAAACTAATCTTTTATAAAGATTAGCTTCATCACCAATTTCATTAATTATTCAATGTATATTAAAGGTTTAGTTAAGAGAGGCAAAATCATTAAGATCCACTTTTTAAATTAAATCAGTTATGAACCCTTTTCCCCTTGGTAGTTTCTCCTTGATTGAATTAAAGGTTTACACATTATTTGCCCGTTAATAACAAAAATTAGTTATCAATCTTAATTAGATGTAATGAGATAAATCATCTTGAAGGATGAGAGAGATAAAAAAAATAAAGGGATGAAGAAGATTAAGATGGTGTGAGGATGAAGCAAATTAAGATGATCGGAAGGAAGAAGAGGACGCGAAGTGTAAAGATGAGAAGAATACGATAGAAAGGGATGATAAAAGAAATGTAAGAATGAAAGGTAATAGATAAGATCAGAGGGGTAAAGAGAGGACGAGAGAAGTGAAGATAAATCAAGAAAAAGATGAGAAAGGGATGATGAAGAAAATGTAAGAATGAAAGGTAATAAAGAAGATCAGGGGGTTAAAGAGAGGATGAGAGAAGTGAAGATAAATCAAGAGGATAAGATGGATAAATAAAGGAGAGACTTAATGTGAAAGAGATGAAGAGGATCAAGAGATAAGTGGGATAAAAAAGATGAGAGGGATGAAGAGGAAGGAGAGAAATGATGATGATCAGAGAAGTGTAGTTAATAATCAAAAGTATGAGATAGGTTATTACAAAAAAGGACGTATAAGGGACTAATCTTAAATTCTGCTTACATTCATACTAATTAAAAATAAAAGATCTAGTTCATCAATCCTTTTCCAGCAAATGACAATCATTAAAATGGAGTGTTCACGAACGGCTTGACCCCACAGTCAATCTTTCCAGCAGAACACCCATTTCGACCCATCGTGTTTTCCTTCGAGCACCAATGACCTCTAGCACCCGGAAGGTCACGACTGAAAAAGAGAGCATCCCATCCGTGTTTCCCAATCTTTTAATTGGGTAATTGATATTGGCCAAACGGCCTCTTCTAATGGTTCTTATTTCACCCCCTAAGCGATTGTTCGCGGGGAGCTTTTCCTCAAGCCGTTAATTATTGATAGTGAGGAAAAGGATGCGATGATGGTATTTGTCATTAGCCCGGTGAGGTCCCGAAGATCGATGAATCAGTCTGTCTTCATCGATTATTCTAGAACCTTAGGAAAATTATTTGAACAAATAATGGAAATGATTGGAAATTGAGGAAATGATTTGAATTCGGCAAAAAGATCTGAAATGCATTGATTCAAATTGCGAAGCTTCCTCAGTGAACTTATGAATTGGATGTTTAGTAATAAATACATAGTGGATCATTTGTGTGTGAGGACATATTTGTTTCGCTATTAGATTACCATATAGGGGAGACTGGGGGTACTTGATCCCCAATTCGGTTTTTAATTTTTTTCTCTGCTGCAGATTTCAGAAATTTTTTACATGAATAATGGTATGCTATCCATCTGACTAAATAATAATTTTTATTTGAAATAAGTCAAATAATTTTAGCGAAATAATTTTTTTTTAAATTTTTACAATGGGATCATGTATCCCTTGATGTGGGGGATACTTAATCCCACTCGGAAATTACATTGGATATTCATTGTTTCCACAATTCACCTATTAATATAGTTTACTAAATAATATTTATGAAAAATATCAATAATTCTGATTTTTTTCTTAGGTATGATAACAATATAAGCATAAAAAAAGATTTTTTAAAAAACGCTTTTATTGAAGTGTTCTAAAAGGTCAAAAATAATTTATTCGGTTTGACAAATAATTTATTGGGAAATAGAAAATAACTTTTTGGTAAGTAAAAAATAACTAATTTTCTAATCACTAAAAATAAAAGCGTGGGCGCTAGTAATTTATATATTTTTTTAAAATTAAAACTTTTTTATTTATTTTTTAAAATTTGTACAAATTCACCCGACGGTATGGACCCGTATAGGTAAATTCAAGTACAATAACACTAACATCTATGCCGAACGAGGATTCGAACCCCAGACGTACGGCTTTGCAGTCAGATGCTCTAACCACTAGGCCATTACATCGGTATTCATGTGTAATTTTACATAAAAAATACCTAATAGAGAATTTAAAGTGAATCCCATCCCACCCAAACCTCACAAATGAGAAATTTGTAAATTTTACCCCATGGAACATAGAATAAAGAAGTTGGAATAAATAGTGAATGAAGAATTACTAGGGCCCACGCTTTTATTTTTAGTGATTAGAAAATCAGTTATTTTTTACTTACCAAAAAGTTATTTTCTATTTCCCAATAAATTATTTGTCAAACCGAATAAATTATTTTTGACCTTTTAGAACACTTCAATAAAAGCGTTTTTTAAAAAATCTTTTTTTTTACAAATTTTATTTTTTACTTTTTAGTCATGTTATTTTTTTTAAAACAAAAACTTAAAAAATATTTATTTTAACCATATTTAATCTTATGTTCTATCTTATAATTTTAGTTTTCTACTATATGATGGCTTCGCGAGCAACAGTTCAGCGCTGGCGACGACGAAAAAAATGGTCCCGCGACTCAATCCGAGCCGATCCCCCCAATTTTGTGGGAGGGGTGACACACGAGAAACAGCACGCATCCGCTCGCTCACCGATGAAATCCACCCATATCAAAAATATTCACAAGAAAAAGAAAATGCATTCAATAAAATAAAAATAACCAATCGTAAGCCCAGGACAAAAATAAAACTCGGAATTAGTGTATCATGGAGCAAACAGTATTATCCACTCTTTTCAGTAGTCCATAAATTATAAAAGTAGTATATTTTTCTTCTCTCTCGATTCCTCGGGATAGGACCAATTTTCGGCGATTTCTCGCTTTTCTGGCGATTGATTTCTTTATCGCAGTTATTATCTTAAATCGCTAATTATCTTAATTGGAAGGTAGGAAATCACATTTTGAAGATTGAATATTGTGGTGATATACCTAATATATTATCTTGCAGGTTTTGGGAGCCATTGGCTTCACGGAAGTGTCTCAAATTTGAATTAAAAGGATAACTAAAAACACTCGTTAATTACCTTAATTACGGAGGTTTTGACTAGTTGATTATTGAATATTGCATTGTCATCGAGTTTACACCATGGTGCAAAGTTTCAGAACTTTATATCGTTTGGAAGTGCCTGAAATTTTATGTACAAGATCTTGCAAAAATAAAAGTGATTAATCGTTTATAATTATCGTAATTACTATGCAATTCTCGTTTTGACTTTTGAATATGATGAAGTTATGCCTTATACACCATTGTGCACGGTTTAGGGAGAATAGCCCCTTGGGAAAGGTCTCAAAATCTGGTTTTTCTGTTAATTAAAAAAACTAGTTAATTAACTTAATCCTTTGGTTGTTTGACTAGATAATGGTTGGATATTGGAGTGTTATGAGCGTTACACCTATGTGTAAAGTTTCGGGGCCCTAACATATCGGGAAGTGCCCGAAAATCGAGTTTTAAAATTCCACCCGTAAAACGCCGCCAAAAGCAAGTAGAATAAAAGCGTTTAAATAGCCTTTTTTTTGTCTTAAAATCAACTTTGCAAAAAATATGTTAGTTTTACAAACCTGTTATGATGTATTTGATAAGTCTTTATACTCTCTGATACAGTTGTGCTAGATATTTGCTAAAAATGACCATTTGTTAAATTTTGGATTTTTTAAATTTTTGAATGTTAAATGGAAAATTTGTGTGATTTATATTCAAGTAACGGTATCGTAAAAGGGTTTCTTAATAAAATACCGCTCATTATTTTCCAAAATGTTTCTTATTAATTACTTTTTTAAGCAAATTAATCACTGTATCAAAATACCCCATGCAATGTATCCAACTGCCCTTGGGGCACTTAGGATACAAAACTGATTTTTTACAAAAGTCCTTATATTTTAATTTTTATTAAACTTATATTTTTTCTAATTGATTTCATAAAATTGAGTCATTCTTAGATATTTTTAGAAGAAAAAAGTTTCTGAATAAGTATAATTTTTCTACACAAAAAATGGATTTGAATTTTTCTGTATCAAACTATCCCTATATCCCCTAATAGTATTACCAAGTTTCAATAGTTTAGCGAAAATTTTATGAGAAGGGTACAAAAAGAAGTTAAATATTTTATGTTTAGTTTGTTGCTATAAAAACAGAGACATACATAAATCTGAGAGATTTAGTTGTTCATCATGGGAGGTTGCTTTTGATATTTTACCAAATTTTATCCTTTTATAGAACAGTCACTTAATCAATATAGAGTGGTTCAATAAATGTAATTTAAAATAAAGAACACCCTTAATTTATAGATTCTTAAAGCATAAATCTACGTCGTTCTAATACTTTTGATTCTACTTCAAATTGACCTCCTTATTAAACATTCCAAATACAAAAATGTCATTAAAAAATCAGTAATCAGCATTCAATGTGATAAAATATCAATCTTACATCTATAATTAATTACTCGCATATTTTACAATTAATTAGAATCTGTCACACTTCAAGTTCATCACCCAGAAGGCATTTAGGTTTGTAGCTAAAATAGAATGGGAGCATTATAACTAGTCTTGGGTGTTATATAGTTAACTTAGTTAAATTGTCTTAAAATTTGAAAAATAATTATCAATATTTTTCAAGTAGTAGTAGTAGTTATAAATTTTTAATGTATACATACTAATGATGGTTTTACAAAAGTCCCATTCAGTTAATTCTAAGGAATAAATTCGATATAAGACTCGATGATTCGATAAATGCAAAAGTTTTGACTAGTTTTATTACTTTTTAAACAGGTAAATCCTAACTTTGGCTACAGAAAATAAAAAAATAATTATTAATTTTCATTAGTGAAGACTATTAAAATGAGACAGTTGGAAAATTTAGAGGCATTAAGAAATGTTAGAAGTTCAACAGATCTACAATTTGCTTTTTAGCTTTATTTGATATTTTCCCCAACCTTCTACAGACAATAATATGTAATTTCTAGCATTTTTTATTGTAGTTATAATACACTTTATTAATACACCCGGCTGCCTGAGCAGGCACTCGGGGATTACAGTTATAAAAAACAAATGCTATTTTCATTTAAGAAATGACGTCGACTGAACCGCAAACCTAACTCTAATTTTGGACAGAGCCGCAAATAGTCTCCAACCCTGAAGCAATTGTCACACTTTCTCTAGCAAACAGTGCATTTTAGTTCTTCACAGGTACCGAAATGAACACCATTTCAATAAACACCATTTCGCTAGGCCTAAACATTTCAACACGATTTTCTCTATTGTTAGGAAAAAGCTTTGCTGCATTTCAATAGTTATCGTCATAAATAATTTTTCCCGTAGAAAGTTGTTCTGAAAGTGTAACGTCTGGATCAGAAAAGGAAGGTCAATGTTTCGTATGACACTTGTGATAGAAAGCCTCTTGCGTAAGAAATAGGTTATCGTAACATCCATATTTGGAAATGATACTGTCCCCACAAACTTATTTGGAAGACATGTTTATTGGTATACATATAAACAGTTTAGTATATGAAGTAAGTTATATTTTTTAGATAATTATAATTTGTGCATTAAGATGGTGTAGTTTAATGGGTGGCTGTGTGGCTTACATCCAAATAAACCAGAAATCTTAAATGAAAAAAATCGTAAGGATGTTTTTCTCTGTGCTTTTTGTATGAAATTATGTGGAAATAAATAAAAATACGAGTGAGATAGGTCTGAGAAAAAAATTCATCTCCAAAATTAAAGTTTTGTGTTAGCTTCTAAAAATAAAGCTTCTCTTAGATAATATTTTATTCTAACCTTTTTTTAATGGTGACTGTTAAGTTAATTAAAACTTATTTTAATGTTAATTATACTTCATATTTGTGTTTTTAGTTTTATTTATTATTAATTATTTATTGCAATTTTTATTTTTAATCCCAATAATAAAAAAGAGTCAAATTTTGTATTATTATGATTTTAGCATGTAACAATGAAACCTTTATTGATAATTTGGAATCTGCCATAAAAAATAATTCATTCCTTTAATTCTAAGTGGAATTTCGAATTTAATCATTGCATCTATTTGAAATATTTTATCTACCACTTTCATCACTTTTTACGTCAATTCCATAAATCAAAATTCTAAAAAGTAAAAATGCTATTAAAATATTGTGTATAGTAAAATATTCAAATGTTTTAATATGCTCGATACAAGTCCATAACAACAAGTAATTAAGGTATATAAGTATCAAAATAAATGTTTACCATTACTCCATTTCTTATGATCAACGATGATTAATAAATTTTAAAAACTTCATTCTATGTTTTTAAGGTCAATGTTAATAAAAGTATAGTTTACTAATAGGGCTCTTTACACTGAACTTGATAGGGAAATGAACTTAACCATTTTAACAAAATTAATGACTCTGAATGGCTAATCAATACATTCTAGGCAATGTGCTATTCAAAATGTACCTAATTAGGCAAATCAATCTGGTTATACCCCGGAGTTATTTCTTCAGTCTTTTTTTATTTTTGCAAATAAAAATCTTGTGACAGCTGACCCATATAAAAATGGCATCCGAGTTGACCTTTCCGAATCAGGGTTATCACTTAAAAGCGAACGGACTTGCGACGTCAGAGCTCTTTAAGATAACGTTGCCGTTTGTAATATTGATGACCACATTTCTATCTAAAGAGGGTAGCAAAGATTTATTGAGAATGACGGGGAAGCTGTTGAAGTTTATATCTGCTTTGCTTTTATTTTCATGTTTCCTTAAATAAGTTTTTATCGGTTCGTTGAGCCGTTTTAACTACTTGAATTACTATAGCCTTCGTTTTATAAAAATAGAAGTTAGTTAGTGTTGTTTATATCTTTGCAACTGATCTCTAATTTATCTAATGAAATTTATTTTTATTTATCTAAATCTAATTTACTAATGATACGTGGTGTATTGTTTCGCGTTTCTTTACCGCATTTTCCCTTTTCTAAAAAATACTTAAGCTTAAAATTTTGTATTAAAAACTATTAAGCACAATACAGATAACTCAGAATTTTAGAAATTCTTTTAAGTTTATCGATTACAATAATTTAACTTAATATTGTTTGATAGAAAAGTATAATTTAAAAAGAAGAAAGGTGGCACAAAAGACCTGTTTTGGTACATAGCCAGGAAAAAATTGTGCTGGAGATATTAAAGTTTTGTGGGGGGATATTAGAAATTTTACTATGGTCTTCAGAGGAAAATTTATGAGTATCATTGTTTTGTTTTCAAACAAAACAATCTTTCATTGTATATGTAAGGTAATTTAAAAACAACTTTATATATAAATTTTCAGAAGAGAAGTACCTTTTCTTACAATTAATTTATTCACCTAACATCAAAATAAGTGCTATTAATCCATTAATATTTCTTCTTTGATGAAAATTAAGACTTTTTATAAACTTTCTATTATTTTGTTCTCATTTATTTTTTATCTAATAATCCTAGAACGATAAATATCATTTATCATCCCTCAAAAATTATCTCATGATTCACTTATTAAAAGCATGTGTTTTCATTTTGGATAAATAAGTGTCTTAACATTATAAAATAATTTATCAGATCTAAAACTTAAAACTATTTTTCCAACTTCAGCGCAGTAACTTTTACCTTCATATTTCATTATTAGGGTCATCTTTTAGTGTCAAAACATATTTTCGTTATTGCATTCTTGGAGTCTCCTGATCTTATTCTAGAAACTTCCTTTGTTCTCAATTTTTTAACCAGAATCCTTGTTTTAGAATTTTCCTTAGACCTCTCGCTATGTATGAAGTAATATTTCTTTTTAAAGGCTTCACGAGCTTCTCTAAACATCAGCTTGTAGATATCTAGTAGTTTTTCCAAAAGCTTTTAGAAAAACAAAAGATAAAAGAAACATTAGAGTTTTGAGTTGAGTTTTTTATAGTTTTGAGTTGTATTTAAGAGATTTCTCTTAAAGTTCTCAGTCGTTTAAAAATCTTAGGCGATGATAAACTTTTTTGCCGTCTTTCTGAAAGATTATCTCCTTGTACATTACGCATAACCTTGCTTTATTAGGTTACTTTAATTAAGTTTGTATTATATTGGACTCAATCCTGCCGTGAATACTACAGCGAATAGAGTAAAAATTATACTTTTGCTATTAAAATCTAACCGAGTTAATCAATTTTTGAATGCCATTATTTTTAATTCTTTAATTGTAATTTTTCAATCTTCTAGATCCCGTTTTAAAGAGTTGGTGAACATTTACATTTTTTCGTTGCAGAAATTTCTGGGAATTAATGCAAATACCTTCCATTTATCCTCCACCATTATTACCATCCATTCCATTATTATACCGCCGTTAAAAAAACGAACACACTGCTCCATAATTATATTACTATTTTACCACAATTATTACTCTGTTACTCATAAAACTATTTCATTAACTATCTGTTTACAAGTATGCAGTTGTTACTTCTTTTCCCTTGTTAATTTCTCTGTATATTTTCAGCACAGAAAGTGTATCCTATTTTCCCATCAAAAGGATATAAATACCACACATCCTATTAGATCATTTTCACTGAAAAAAGTAATATGGGGCCGTTCAAATATTACGTAAGCACTTTTTTGGTCATTTTTAACCCCCCCTCTCCCCTTGTCAGCAAAGATAAGCAAACCTCAAACCCCCCCACCATAATTACGTAAGCAACCGCCGGACCCCCCCCCGAAATTTCGACTACCATTTTAGTAAAGTACTGTTTTTTTTTCCTTGAAAATTAGGTGACTCGTACAAGGAGCTGTCCTTTTTGGGTGTAACCCTCAAACCCTCTTTGGGTTCAAAAATGAGTCGAAACACTACTTTTCGGGGTTACAATTTCAAAATGTTAGGGTGGTCCATCTCCAGAAAAAAGTGCTTACGTCAGAATTCCTAATTCAATTTTTTGTTACATTTATTTTTGGTTGAATTTTGAAATTATTTTTGCAAGAAACAAGAGATTTTCGAAAATGCACCATCTTACGTAAGCATCACTCATATCCCCCTCCCCCCTTGTCAGCAAAAATAAGCAAAGAGCAAACCCCCCTCCCCCCTTAGGTGATTACGTAATATTTCAACGGCCCCTATACTGCGTTCAAATGGAAGCATGCACATTAATAAACTTAATATTTTTTTCGATTAAGCTTAAAACGTCTCTTCACCTCTTATTTTCTTAGTTTTTCTATAATAAACTGTGAACGAGAGTCCAGAAAAGCCCTTTAACCTGTGCGTGATGTTTGGAAGAATAATATCCATATTCATTAGATCTTTCCCCTGTGTTTAAGTTTAAAGGAAATAATTTTGATTCGAATGCCTCGCAGTAACATCGTGTGCTCTATTGGCCCTTAGTATGATTAGTTGTGCCCTTGTTATAATCTTGACTCATTTATGTTTTCTGCTTTATTTTTTTCGGATACAGAGTGGAAAGAGTGAATAACATGAAATAACCTGTAGCTGTTTTGGTGTCATTGAGTGGTACTTTTCTAAAAATGTATTTTTAAATTTTTTTAAATAAATAAAGGAACTTAATTTTCTTTTTCGGGTTCATTCATTTTTATTTCTGTTTCTTCAATTATCTTACTTTTTTAACCTTTCTATCGTGCTTTTGACGTAATTGACGTGTTAATTTTTATGGGATTTCGATACAATTTTGTAATAGCGCTTAAAGCACTATCAAAATAATTTGTAAAAAAATTGTTTGCTTTAAATACTTTATGCTTAACCTTTTCAGTCCCAGTCGTCTCAAATTTCCCAAAAGATTCAATGGTAATCTCGGGCGTCAGAGGTGTGAAAGGGTTTAATTCTATATTTTTAAGCTTTTCTCAGTTTCATAGGCATTTTTTTCCTCTTGGCGATTACTGTTGTTTTCCTTATTTTGCTTTGTTTTTTGGATAATAATAGTAAAACATTTTCCTATTTGAATTTGATTTCGAGAATTTAAAAAAAATTAAAATTATTTTTGAAGTTTAAAGAGATGCTGGTTAAATAAGCATTTTGCAGTTACTTTCAGTTTTTTTGTAGTTTTCTGGGAATAGTTTTCTGTAGTTTTCTGATGTACTTGATGAAATCTATTGGTATACTTAAATGTTATATTAAAATGTCATCAATCGTGATCACATTCCTTAAACTGTTTTCAGGTATTGAACTTCTAAATTGAAATAGTTTATGAAACTGATGGAATTTACTTAAACAATTATATATTCTTTGAAAAGGGGAGTATTTCACCACTACCTCTGGTTAGAGGAGATTATGTGAGAACACCTCTCAAGCGTTGCCTCCAGCCATGGAACGGTTTCATCCTTGTTAGGTCTCATCAGCACGGCATAGGAAGGCAACGCAAGAAAGCGGAGGGAGAGCTTTTAGGAAACGGAAAAAGTGGTGACCATTGATTAGTTCTCCACTATCTGCCGTAATGAACTGCGCATTCTCTAGAACAGATCTAATTCCCGAAAGGCAAGATATGAAATGATTTAGGACGAAACCGGTCCATGGCTGGAGGCGACGCTTGAGAGCTGGATATATTCTTTATAAATGTTTTCAAGCAATTCAACCTCCATTGCTTCTTAAAAAAACTACTCATATTCCAATAAACAAAAATTAGCATAACGTTTTATTTAGATAATTGTTTTCGGATAATTTTAGCACCGAAAAAATACTTATATCCATAGGTTCCTCCAAATTTATATATAGAAAGCGAATCTGTTCTTCCAACGTGAAAAATCCCAACTTGAATATTAATTACGCTGCACTCCCTGATTGTTATTTAAATTTACTCCAATCAGATAAATTACCGCTGACTTGAATAACAAGGTGGCTCAACCGTTAAAAGGTGGTTGTTTTGAGCGATGCCTATTTAAAGAAACCAGCTCTGAGGCATTTGATCTAATAAAACACACGACACTGTGAATACAGTGGTTGCGGTGAGAAGTGAAAGTTTTTGTCGGTGATTACCACTCATTTGCAATGTTTACCGCACTAAGTGATTTATTGTTAGCTTTGGGGTTTCCAGTCGAAAGGTGGTGGTGGAAAGTAGGTTGCGTTATGGTCGAAGATTCGTTGAACTTTGGATATCAAGTGACAGCGCTATGATAGGAGGACGGACACCTTCTTCTAGATTCCTGTGGAGGGTTGTGAGGATTTCCTTGTTGCCGCACGTGTGCGCCAAAACAAATATCGTAACATTGTATTGGTTTGAGAGTTAGAATAAATTAGTTTAATCATTTATCTTTATTGTTGAGATTTGAATAGGCGTTTGGAGAAAGTTGATAAGATTTTTGTATGTTTTCTTCCTGTGTTGTTATTTTTTTACCTCTTTTTAAACATTCTTCTTAAACTACCTTTTAAATAAACACTAAGCACGCTTGTTTATTTTGAGCGTTGGGGAACTTCATTTTCCCTTATGCTATTAAAATTGTTTTTGATACAAGTAATTTGGGAGATGCTTTTAAATGTAACAACTACATTAAATCTATCGATTTCATGTCTGTGCTATTTTTGTTTCAAATAAATACTGATTTCAGATATATTTTACTAACTGCATAATAGATTTTTCCTATTTGGTTATAAGAGGATTTTCTTTCAATTTTATTTAAATAGTTTTCTTATTGTAGTAGTAAAGATTTCAGTTCATAAGTAAATAATATTTTCGTTTAAAAATTTATAAGGACTTACTGTTATTGAAGCCAAATAATAACAAAACTATAAACTTTAGGTAAAACATTTCTTTCAACCTTGGTTTTTGTAAATTTTCAGCAAAAAAGTCATTTAGGCTGGATTCATTATTTTTTTTTATCAGTATTAGTATTTCTTTTAATAGTACAGTAATTTGTTTAAGAAAAAGATCTTATGCACCGTGATGTAATGTATCAATTTTTCAATTCTGGGTGGGCTTTTTTTCATAAAAGGATGCAAACATTCTATACGAAACATCCATTATCATATGCATAATTACCCCGTTTTCAATTTCAATTAAAACTTCTTGACTGATTGATGCTCTGTCTTATTATCTTGAACAGCTGTCAACTCCGGGATGGGACATGTCCTTTATTTTCATTGATGAATACTTATCTGCAGTCTTTGAAGTTATTGATATGGTTATCTAATGACAGCACCAAGATTGATGTTACTTTTCCAAAATAAATTGTAAAAAATATAAAACACTTAACTTAAACTGATTAAGACACATTTGAGTATCATTGAAGATGTCTGTCGAAGCAACAAACGAAACGCCAGGTTTTCATTTTAACCATCGACCACGGCAAGACAGCCCCCCGGACTAATAATGCGTTGTAACTCTTGTCTAGAAAAGTGAAATAAGTTTGTTACTATGTTTGTTTCTCTTTGTTCCACAAGCCAAAAAAGGAACTATCACAAATGGTTCTTTGATACATTTCACACTTTAAAAAATTCAAATAGTATTTTTGTAAAAAAAAGTCGTAGGAAATGTATGGGTTGTCATCCTTATTTTTTTAGATTTTTTCTACACTATAATAATCGGCTATGAAAAAATATAATATTTTAACTATCTTCTTTCAGTTTTTTTTTTGCGTTTTTAAGTTTTTTTATTGTAGTTGTATCCTTGCCGTATAACCAAATTTACAGTAAATCTGTGTAGGTCATGAAAATAGCACATGTGCAAAAACTACGTAAATTAAAATTGATCGCAAATTTAAACATTATTCCTCATTTTAAAGTGTTTTATTTACCTAAGGAATTAAAACTGTAAACTAAAGTTACAGTACATTTTCTTTTCGTGGACCTGCATTCGTTTCATCAAACATAATTTGCAGGAAGTTCATATGTAATTAGACTATTTGTGATAAGAAGATACATCTTTTAAGAAGTGAGACAGAATTTTAATAAGCCCCCCCTTCATCTGTACAAAAAAAAACTTACTCAAAGTTATTTTTCCATATTATTTCAGACCTTTATCAAGAGTCTGGACAATTGCCTATGTAAGTTAGCAACTACAATGATGGAAATCACAGGGATTTGGAGATTTAATTTCTCTTTTTGAATCACATTCATAAGAATAAGCAATTTATTTCAAATAAAAATAAGAGAAACATCTCATAAAGATTCATAAAATAAAGTTCGATAGTATTAAGAAAAAGTTTTTCTTTTCCCTCGGGATCGTTGTTATACATGCACTTTGTCGTATTTCTCTTTTCTTACGGTATAGGTAGGGTATTTGGTATCATATACCCCATATATTTAATTTGGTATAATATTTTACTCCTTTAGGTAGATGATTAGGTAGACAAAAGTTTTTAGAGTAATAGACTGAAAGATGGCGTAAAACTTACTATGCATACATATTAAGGAAACAAGTCGTAAATTTGAAAAAATCACTTTAAGCACTTAATCACTTCATCAATTTGGCTGAAATACTTTTGGCTCATTTCATTTACAATCACCCAAAATACCAAATTCTTGTTGCCACCATGTCACAGATTTTTCTGAAAAATTTATTTGGAAGAGAACATGATGAAAAAAAATAATATTTTTCGATAAAAACTGACGCTCTGGGGCCGTTTTAAAATTTGACTGAAATCCTGAAAATGGCCGCACAAGACAAATTGATATGCGTGTTCGTAACTTCAATAACTTTCTTATTTATCATCTTAGTTTGTATGTAGTTAAGTTTGATGTCATTTTAAAGTGGATAAACTTTTAGAAAATGAATTTAAAAAATTTCAGAGTAAATATAAATGGAAAGATAAAAATTGGAAAACCTGAGCTTAATTTTTGATTATTTGTAAAAATTAATGGAGAATTAATTTAGTAATTAATGGAATTTAATTTAGAACTAGGTAAGAGGAAAATATCCGTATATACAAAACAACCCACGGATTCTCATCTTGAAGCTTGATTCTTCCTGGATGGTGTTGTTCTGGAGTATTCCATTACCAAAAACGATGTCGATGTTTTCCTCAGAAAACCAAAAAAGTTATTTTGGTTCTATAAAAAAGGAATCTGTGATCCACGTGTTATGAAAATCATATTAACTTGAATAGAATTTTTCGAATGCTTTGGAAAAGTGATTCATGATGGTTTTGGACAATCTTTGTCAGTTCCTGGAAAAAAAAACTAACAAATATGTAACAATAAAAGATTCACCACGAGCCAAAGAATTTCAAAACTAGAATTAAAGGCACGTGTAAGCAATTAACTTTCCACTGATATAATGAAATCAGGTCATCAGATGCTTTATCCATTGGTTCCTATTCATATGCCTTGTACTAAATATTTGCCATGACTAAAATACATTCTTCAGTGCAAGTCTTTGTAGAAAGTTCACTTTCCGAGTCCGCCGAATAAAGAAGTTATGATATGAGAACACAAGCAATTGAACTCTAGAAATCGCTTGAATGGGAAATTTATTTATTTTTCTCCTCGTGATCTCATGTAAGATTGTTACTACAAATTTGGTGTTTATACTTTCTAGAAGGATTAGAGAAATCATTTAATGATAATGAGGAAGTTGCATGATTTTTTTAATTTTTTTAATCGATTCTTCTTGCAAAAGTAAGCGACTACCCAAAATTTGAGGCCGTTTGAGAAATTTTTTATTGCCAAAAAAATTAACAAAATCCACTTTTTAAAAGCGTGCGAAAACGCGAAGAGTTTGGGATCATCGTATGTTGACGTCATCATACGATAAACATTGTTGGAAAGCAATGGAGCTGATGGTATGATTGTTGACATCACTTTAAACAATAAGAGTTTTCAGTCACGTGTTTTTTTTCTCGATTTTAAATTAAAATATTTAATTACCTGTACATTTTTTTGAAAAATTGACTAGATATTTCATTTTACAATACAAAAAACCATACGGAACACTTGTTTGTTTTTGAAAATATGACACATGCAACTTCCTTATTGTAATAGTTTACATGAGTTAATATGAATATTATGAATTTTCTGTAAAATAACAACCAAGACAAATGTTAGAAAATTTTACTTGCCGATCAAGTTCTTGGATTATACTTACTATAAGTACAGGTTTGAACAGATGATATTTAATGGCAATTACTATGAACTTATCAACTTAATTAAATTAATGGTTCCCTTCTGCTTTTAGTATTGGTAAGAAAGTGAACTGTTGCACTTAAAGTTAACCAATCAAGTTAAAAATGCGAGCTTTTATCTAACTATAAAAACACGTAAAATCCAAAAAAAAACATCTCGAGATTTATATACTGACCGATCCAAACCTGATGCACGCCCGAAGAAATACAAAAACACTCCTAGATCTGGTTGTAAAGCAATTTAAGTTTTCTATTTCTATCATAAAGTGGCTTTTGAATATGGACTATAGATTAAATTATGATTTCTCACACTTACAACAAATGAGAAAACCTCTAAACTGGACCATCTCCCCTTTTTCGTTTATCTCATCAAACATCACAGTTAAACCGCAACTCATGCTGTCAAAGAGAATAAAGGATATTGCCTTAAAATGAAGCTTCATTCTTTTTAGTCTTGTTTTTATTCCTGGCTTTTTATACTAATTCCTTCATTCAAAAACAGCCTATAAGGAATGAACTCAATTTATACCGGGAGAATACAGAGTTCAGAAGTCACTGAAGACGAGGTTTATTTTTAGTTTCATTACACTTTTGTTGAGGGTAGGAAATTTAATGCTTTCAATTTCAATAGCTTTATGTGAGGCAGTTGGTTATTTTAACTTGCATCTTTTATCTTCATGAATGCGGTTCAGTCTTTACAACTTAAAATCCCTAAGTTAAACTGGACTACATGTTATATAAAGGAGGAAAAGTTGGTAGTTCAAGGGAAAATTTATATGGTGTTGTTATATGGTTCTTTTTAACAAGTTACACTCTTAACACTTTTTACAAATATTTATCTTTTAAGCTCAAATTTTTGTGTTAGTATATTTGAATTAAAAATCACTGATAAATCTTCCTGCGAATAATGATTTTCTAATATCTTTATTAGTTTAGAGTTTATAATATTTAAAATATCTTAAGTTTAAATAAAAAAGAGCAGGATATCTCTCTCAAAATAAAAAATAAAAAGAATATTTCTCTACTTAAGAAGCTTCTGTATTCTTTCTTAAATTTCGCTATAAGTTATCTTTTTTATTTAAATGATAATTGTCTTTAGACTAAGGTTATTTGAAAATTAAGACAGGATGTGTAGTTCTGTTTGTTCACAAAAGATATTCAATGAATATCGTACCAGTATTAATCAGCAACTGGCATAGAAAGATACATAAAAAGATTCAAATTAAGAAACCTTCATCACAATCAAAGTAGTTTGAAATTACTAATGATAGTAAATACTCTTGGATCATACGAGTCTGGTTGAATAGATTTCTCCACCATTTAAATCTATTCAATTTATTTGCTATAAAGAGGCTCCTCCAGTCATCTATTCACTTAAAAACAGTTATATACTTATCAATTACTTCCCACTCTCGAACTTTCGAAAGTTTATTAAGAAATACGGACAACAAGAGTATAAATCTGACTATCCCTATACTTATCTGACGACACTTTATTACCGAAATTAATTGCCACTCCTCGGAACTCAACCAAGACCCAAACCTCATCATACCACCTGACGGAACAAGATACCCTGTTGCCCAATGACGAAACACTCCCTTCTACAAACCGCTGACAACCGCCTGTCTCTGTCCACCCCTTCCTTCAGAAGTTGCCCATCGGAGCGGAACCTTTTCAAGAGGCCCCAGGGAAGAGATCCGCTTTTAAAATTTATCTCCGCCACTTTTTGAAGTGTCATTTTGGTGTTGCGAAGAAAAACAAGTCTTTCGCATCAAACGAGAGAGGAAGTATACGGGCTCTTTCTTTTTTCACATAGCTCCGGGGCGATTGGAAAGTCGTTTTTTAAGAGGTTACGAATAGGTTAAATTTTTTATGGTGAAAGAAAACACTATTCGTCACGCTATGTGGGTTTGATGTGTTGATAAAAACCGGATAAAGGTGTTTGAGGGAGATTTATACAATAAATAATTACATCCTTTGATATAAAACCATTTTTATCGATAGTGCATCCGACTAGAGAACCATTACGAGGATTTGATATTTTTTCATGTTTGCTTTAGTTTAGATTTGTTGATAAAAGCAATAGAATTTGAAAGCGACTCTTGATCTGTTCGCCCTCCATTTAGCTAGCTGAAACAGTCATTTTAAGTGATAGGGAGTAAAAAAATTCTTATCCCTTTAATAAGAGGATGTTAGGGAATCACGAAACGTTTTTTTCTTAGCAGTTACATCATGATTTCAGCAACAAAAGAGGCCTAGATTCGTAAATAAAGGAAACGTCGTAATAAGTATTGTTATATAATATAACCTAGAAAAAGTTATATTTATTGTAGTACGACAACCGACAACAAGGAACAAAAGCGCATCAATAAAACATAACTAGAATTATTAATATGCTTTTAAAATTAGCTGAAACTTTTTCATAAAAATTGAGGCAAACTTGAAAGAAATGGCAGTGGAATTGATTGCTACACCCTAAAATTAGAAATTCCAATGAAAATTCAAATTTTCAATAGATATCGTAAAACCCATTGATGTTTTAAACTACCGAAAATTGAATTATAAATTTATTTTAGTATTTTGATAACACCAATTAATATGAATTCACTTATTAAAATGCCATGGGATCAATGTATTTTATTTACAGTTCTCTTCATTTATTTCACATGCCATTTATAAGGTTTATGAGATCTGCGTGTGTGATTCAACTTTTTCCCATATATAACAAGTTGACACGTGCGTATCAATCAGTAACACTCTCAAATAAACGCAATAACAGTAGTAGGAACAATACATATGGGTCAGTAACTCAACATTTTATTTATCTAAGTATTGGAATAAAATAGATGGACAATCACTTCAATTTTCACTCTCACCCAATATCGTGTCAAATGGAAATTACAATAAAGCAAGTGAGAAAGCAGAGCATTGTGAGATGAGAAAAGAAACGATTGTTTCTACCATCAATCACTCGTAAACAAGTTACTTTAAATGAATAAAAAGATAAAAATAGAAATAATTGGCAAGATACGCATGCCAATCGTATGAAGCTGATGTGCTTTCTATAAATGACCAATATATGTCTTACAATGTTATTGCCTTTTCCGTTTCAGGAATGCGTTTCTTATAGGCTCATTCAGACTTATCACTTTGTTTCTATCTTTACTCTTTCACTTTTCGGTGCAAAGTAGCGATTCAAAAGGAGTGAATCACTCAAGATAAACAGTGAAAGTGAAACAATGTGAATGAGCCTGGAATTTCGCTCTTTATTTGAGCCAAACTGATGTAGTGAGGATTTAAAAAAATATCTCTTTTCACTCTAATGTGTAATGTAATATATATTCAAATCTTGTATTTAAAATTGTGAGTTCCGAACTATTGAAAATTGAAACATAATCGTACCCGCTTTGAGAAATGTTAATAGATCCCATTACAGAGAATCTTATTGAAAAGCTTGCCTTTCATATCTTCTCTTGTTAATTCAAGAATTATCATTGAGCCAACTGTTGTAATTAATGCGTTTGAAAATCAATACCTTAATTCTTTTGAGGTTAAAAAAATAAAATATCCTAATTAGAAAGGACACAAACCACAATTTTGGTAACTATTAGACAATACACGTAGGAAAACAAGTAAAGAAATTGAATTTATATACTGTAGAGAAAAAATCCTACTAACATTTATAAAAAGAAATAACTTCTTTCAATAATACGGAATTTTATTTGGAAATTATTTATTAAGTAGATTTAAACTAAAAACGAAATATCCTTATAGTAATCCCAGCAAACCTATACAAACACAAAAATTAGATGGATTTATTTATTAAACTAGGGGGCTCTGCCCCCTGCTCGCTATCGCTCACCAACCCCCGGAACTGCTTCGCAGTTCTTTGAAGATCGCTTCGCGATCTTAGCGAGCAGGGCTCGCTTGTTTCATCTCAACTATCCAGTACAACCTGGAACTTGTCTGCTTATAATCTGTTCATTTAGAATAGGCGCCTGCAACAGCATCAAAAACGCTCAATAATGCTTAATAACGCTTATCAGACAACTTCAGTGACCGATTGTTTCTACAGTATTTTAACTATTTCTGCTTAGGTTGCCTTGTCATTGCAGAAGAAAATTTTTTTGACGATAATTAGAATAATAACTGCTTTTAATACATTACGTCTCAGGTGCTAATCATAAATGAACAGAGTATAGTTAATGATCATTTAATATCGAAACTTTTTGTCTCTCAAACTTTTCAATAATTTAATTCGGATCATTACCACGAAAATATCAAAACAAAGGAAGTAGGGGGCTACCGCCCCCTACTCGCTTACGCTCACCAACCCCCGTAACTGCTATTCAGCACTTTACAGATCGCGAAGCGATCTGTAATATCTGTAATCGATCTTTAGCATCAGAGTAATACAAACTTCCCGAAAATCCTCTTCCTTTCGTCGGCACAAATAGCACTCAAAAAAGCTAAATTATTTATTTCTCTAGTAGTTCAAAAAATATCGAATTATCTTTAAAGATTATTAACCAAGTCTATACTATATCGCTAGCAAACTTAGAGCAAAAATGTGCACCTCAAAACTTAATTTAAATATCCGTGCTCGCGACAATCTAGTGAACAGGCAAATATAAAATTTAAAAACATTAAACACGTCTGATAAAGACCTACTAAACTATGAAAAAAAATGAAACTTTGATGCTTAATAGTTCCAAAACTAATTAGAATTTTTTAAAAAATTAAACGCCAATCTCTTTCTAAAAAATGAGAGTATAAGTGTTTAAAAAATCATATTGATACCGTGATTAGTTTTCATTTTAGATAGAAAAAAACGAAAAAGTGTCAAAAATTTCAAAAATTAAAAAATTAATTACTCTAAACCAAATTCGAAATTCGAAAAAAGGGCGACGTAGTGCACATCTTCATACTTCAGAGTATTAGGCTGCAAAAAATCATAGCTCTGCTGCCAATAGATTTTGCTGAACTGGATTACGCGGCGAAAAAAGAAAAACTTCAACTTTGACCTTAAAAATACCCCACAACTAATTATCACATGAGTTAGCTTTTTGTTCTAGAATGTGCCCCAAATATTCCTCTACAAACGTTTCAAGTTTCATAAATTTCTATCAAGTAGTTTTTGCGATATAAGAGTTCAAAGAGTTGAAAAATAAAATTTTCTGAAACAGCGGCGGCGGCAGCGGCAGCGGCGGCAGCGGCGGTGACAGTAACTTTTTTTTAATATAGAGAGATATTTTATGGTACCACTTTATTGTACTAGATTTTGAAATTAGTAGGATAAAAACTGGCATCTGTATAGTGTTTTATTTATTGCAATATGATTGCCTAGTTTTCTATAAGAACCTAGTTCAATTAGTGTAAATCTTCCCCTGAATAATCTAGATTACCTCTTACTACAAGGTCAGATAACAATTTTAAAAATTCGTTCCTAAAATACACACAACCTAAATCGTTTGAGCACGATGCAGATTGTTTTCAGTAATACTCATCCCTGCCAATCAACACTTTGTCCCAAACCAATTTCCAGTCGCGAAAACCTTGTCATAACACGATTGTTCTCGTATCCAGACTTCCATTATCGATGTTAAACGTTCTTGAAGTGTTTTGGAAATGGATCCAGGCTTACCATAGAGACAATGCCTGGTTATAAGAGTAGTAATTAGAATGTCGTTGTAATCAGGTTTCTGTCTATAAACTCAACTGCTTCTTCCTCGAATACTTTTTACTGCACCTGGATCTTCCTGATTATCTTCTGTCTGGGCTTTTCTTAGGAATTGTTGTTCTTCTAATTGAACATGGCTTGGACAATAGATGAACATATGTAAGGTATTTAACCTTTGTTTGCGAATAAAAAGAAAAGAATAACATCTCGAATGCCCGGGAACACTTGCTATTATGAAATATGCAGGTTTTTAAGTTTGGAATAGTAAATTACCCAACTAATTTTAGTGTAGTTATAATTAGGAAATAGATGTATTACCAACACTCAAGTTAAAATTTTAAGCACAAAATTAACTATGAATGTATTCCCTATCAAAATTTAGTTAGGTGTGTGA
The DNA here is from genome assembly GCA_024610705.1 of Tetragnatha versicolor. Taxonomy (NCBI): domain Eukaryota; kingdom Metazoa; phylum Arthropoda; class Arachnida; order Araneae; family Tetragnathidae; genus Tetragnatha; species Tetragnatha versicolor. Next base: position 33,605,549 of record JANDEH010000001.1, on the reverse strand, counting down.
TTTAGATTATTTTAGTATATTTTACAAAATCTATCCATTAATATAGTTAATTTTCAAATGATGTGGAGGAGTTCTGAATGTGTTTTAATCTGTTTTTTAATTCAATTAAAATAAAATTAACAGAAACTGTATTACTCAACAGTTTTAAAATAATCTAGAGAAACAATATCAATGAAAGAAATGTTTAAAATGGCCGACTAGATTTTTAAGTATAAAGGTTATAATTTTATGTTTCAAAACTTGCAATTGTTTTAAAAATGGTTTTGTAAGTGTTGAGTAGCATACTCTATTGATAGTTAAAAATCTTATATATAGTGAACTGTCTGAAACAGCTATTTATGGTCTTGAGGAATTAAATTCAAGAAAAATTTAGCTAATTTTATATAAAAAAGTATGCTTCTATTAAGAATTGCGGTGACCCACACTCACCTGTCAAATAATCATCAAGACCCTGAAAGTCAGGAACAAACGAATGCAGCTCATTCTAATTCTGGATTTGCTTTTATATATTTTGTTATTGCTCTATCACGTTGTAACCTTTTACCTGCCGATGTTTCCAAATGGGAACATCACTTTAAGGATTTTTTCACCACTTAATTTTTCATGCAGGGAATTGATATTCGGTAGTAAGCAACCCAAAGATATGAAGTTATTTTACATGCAAAAGTTTTTCACGCGCAATTTAACCCTTTTTGTAGAATTAATATAAAAATTACAGATTTTTTGCTCCTCCAAAAGTTGCACAAGTTTCAATTTATGATAATTTTAAATAAATAAGTTTTAAATAATTGTGCTGTGTTTCGGTAGCTTAAGTACACATATTTCCATTGGGCTTGAAAGAATAGCTTCATATTCCATATTTGGAGAGTAATTACCACAATTCAACGAATATATTCCCAAATGGGAACATTGGCGTTTGGGGTATAATAATATAGAGGGGATTTTTATAATATGTAAAAATTCAAATTATTTCGTATTTCTCTTTTAAGTTTTGAACCTTTTCTGTGCCAAAGGATCTAAACCGGTTATGAATGATGCTTTAAATTTCTAAATCTATAACTTATATTTTTTCACATGATTTATGAAGGAATAAATGCCAAATCTTTATAGAAGATTCCAACACTTGTATATTTTTTTAACTCCCCGACCGATTAATTTTCATTAGTTATCATTAGGGGTAATGCAAAGGGCATATTTGGAGTACTTTTGAGTACTTGCGCATTTTTGTTGTTTTAAGTGCTTTTTTTACATAAAATTTTTAGGAATAAAATTGAAGAATTTGGAAAATAATGAAAAGTGTGTACATCTAAAAACACTCTTCTAATGTAAGTTGGATGTAAGGGATATGTGGTTCTGTTTGAATCTTTCATGAGAAACGCAGCTTTAATGAATCAATGGAGATAATTATGATTATCACTTTTAAAAAATAATTATATTTGTATGCGATTCGTGTATTTTATACTAGATATCCGTATTAAACAGTAATTAAAAATAATTTTTCACGTGGAAACATATTTGTTTAGCTTCGAAACGACATGGGAACACTCTTTCGTATCTTTTATACCGAAATATTACTTATAGTGCAAGAAAAATGCGCGGAAAAGTGTCGCACATGTAATTACACATGTAAATTTTTTGTTATTAAAATCCATAAAATTTTACTCAATCGTCCAACCATGGGTAAAAAAGATGAAGAAGAAGTCCGATATCATAAAAATGTTCAAAATTATTAAGTAGAATCCTATTTCAGTCATTTTATTTGAACTAATTTTGAAGCATATACCTTTTGAAAATCCCCCTAAAAACTTCACCCCAAACGCCGATGTTCCCAAATGGGAACATCCTCAAAATCATAGTTAGGATTTTTTCTGACAAAAAATGTCAAGAATGGTTTTAGTAATGATGAAACAAGCCATTTAAGCTAAAAATCAGAATCTTTGATTTGAAATTTGATTTTAATCTTTCTATAAAGTTTGTTAAGTTTGGTAATAAAAACTAAAAGGGCCAAATGCCTTCTGATGACTGTGGAGTTAAGCAGAAATCCATCAATACAATCATTGTGTCAAGAAATCCATCAATACAATCTTTTAAAATGCTCAACATTTTTATAAAGCTATGGAAGAAACTTAATTTTAAAAATCTGTATCGTTTTGTCCCTAAATCTCATGAAAGTAATAAATATTGGACTTTATTTCTTCCATCTGTCTTATTTGTAAACAAAGCGTCTTTTGTTCTTTCACCCTTGAATTCAAATACCGTTTACTAGAAAATATTACATATTTCTAAAATATACAATGAATACATCTTCAAAGCGACAATTTCCGCCGTCCATCAATTGCTCGGTTAATATTCCAATTCAGACCATTTTCATACAAAACGGCATTTTGCTCCAGTATTCCGACTCGGTTCCACAAACAGAGGAGAGAAAGTTCGCTACACAATCCTCGGAAATTTCACTTTTGTCGGTAGCAGAAGGTCCTGTCCACATTCTTTCGGTACCACATCCACATTTCATATCACTTAGAGGAGCGCTCGTCAGATCAATCTGCTTTTAAATGGGTCATCTGATAAAGCGAATCCTTTGTTGTAAACAATGAATCTAACCGGCGCGCGTGCACCGGCTATTCGCAAGCACGCCAGATTGGAAAGACAGTGACATTCGAAGGACTCTAATTGCAAAGGACGGTCTCTGTTGGAGGAAATAGAAGCAGTTAGAAGAATCTTGGGGTTTCTGCTGACCTTTCGCTGATTCGAGGAGCCGTTTCCCTTTTTTTTTGACCTACTTGTTATTATGATGGTAGAGTTTGGTGGCTAGCGATTGGCAACAGCTGTAATTCGTTTTCTTTTTGCCACCATCTTTCGTATTGTTGAGTTTCTTGGTGATTCATTATGATATGTGTCAATTTTTGTTGTTGTAGACATAATCAGTTATGGAGGAGACAAGTACGTTTTAAATATAGAAGTTTATGCCGCTTTCGAACGAGGTAAAGGTGGTTATGGCGATTGGATGGTTAAGAAAGCGATGTTCCATTTTTCTATGCAAACGTAATTTGTAAATAGAACAAATCATTGAGTAGTGTTGCTTCATCTGTTTTTGTATTTAAACTATTCGTTTTGAAAATGCTACAGGCCGATGACCATTTTCCTTCTTTCACTAGAAATCTTCAAACTTATACGACACTATCTGAGAGTGAGCAATGATATGCAAATCGGATTCCCTTGAGTAAAAGGATGAATGTAACTGCCAAATGTTTTAAGTAAGGAAAAGTGAGGTAGTGTGTAAATTAATTTGATTATTTCCTTTTTTACAGGATTCTTCTCCACATTTACTTAGTCTCAAAAATCTTGGGGATACATTTTATCAGGTATAATTACTTTATAACTATTTATAAAAGTTAAATTGACAATTTTAAATTAAAAATTTGTTTCATATTGTGATTTTTTCACTCTCCTCTATATCAAGTTAAATTTCTTTACACAACTGTAAGCCAGTCGACGATTTATTAAGCTTCTCATTAGATTTCGTCAAGACGCATCTTCAACAGAAAATTACTCAGAGAAATAACGAAAGAGGATCCATCTTTACAAAAAGCCCAACCCGTATTGCCACACCTAATGGAAATGGGGTCCATCAGACGCATTGCAAAAACATACTCAAACAATTTTTCTCAGGCTTTATGAAGCGGAATTTTCGATAATAAATGTCCAGCCATTCCCTCTTACTTCACAGAAGACGTCTAAATTGTTCCATCATGCCACACCTTTCCTTTTTCGCAACGGATGGATCTTCCCCCATTCACACAACTCCGCAATTCTCACCTACCACAGTGCCTCGACAACCGTAAAATTGCTCCCCGGAAAGATCCTTGAAAAAATATGATTAACGGCAGCGAGGTAACTGCCCATCAGTTGAGAAAACCATCACACGGTTTCAGCCACCGTGCAATCGCCACCCCTCATCAAAATGGACCGCTCCATATATCCCGCGCAATTAGAACATTTTAAATTGCAGTAGAGACCCTTCCATCCCGAACTTTCAGTTTCGGCATCCGCCCTACCCCCTTAATGGAGCATCGCTCGTTTTTCTGCAAACGACTCCCGTTCGATGACCTGTTGTTGTAGACCACTTTCCTGCTTCCTGAAAAAAAAACCGATCGAATCTCAAAGCGCCTCGTGTCGTCCATTTGGCAGGTGTCAAAGGTTACTAGGCCCAGACTGTTCTGCCACCATCTGGGCGAGGGTTGATTGGGCAAACCAAACGATGATGATGATTCCACTTTCACCATGTCGCAAGTCGGCAGATGTTCAGTCGTTTGCATTTCCTTCTGAAGGGGTCCTTTGACTGAAGGGGTGATACGTGGGTAATGAGTTTTTTCCAAGAACTCACGATGACATTAATTCTCTTTGCTCCTTCCTATTTATTCTCGTTTTGATCCTGGATGGGATTTGTTATGTCTTCAAGCTATTTTGCATATGTGATAACTCTTTTTTGACAGAGGTAGAAATCTTTGCCGATGGGATAGTGTTTAAATGTTAAAGGTTTGTTGCGCTGTTGGGAAATTGTCATAGTTGGAAGAAGTTTAAAATTAAAGATTATTGATGGTATTTAGATAACCTACTTAAATTATAAGATTAGTTAAGAAATAATTTCAAGAGAGAAAAAAGTTAAAATATTTTACGAGTTATTCAAGGAAGTGGATTTTTCCTTCCTTTTCTTCCATTATAATAGGATTGGTTTTCCATCATTATAATTCATTATAGTATTCCATTATCATTCATCACCAAATTTTCGCCTTAGAGAAATAATTAATTAAAAGCTATATCTATGAAAATGTTAATTTTTAATTTTTTCAACGGAAACTTTGCTTTTGATGCATTTTCACAGGTACATCTGCAAAATTAAAGTGTAAAAATAATGCAACTTGATTCATTTTTTCTCATAAATAAGTCCAACCTTCTAACAGCGAACCTGGGGTTATAATGGACACAATAATACAACAAATGTAAAAATAATAATATTATATCGGGTACAATAATCTTTCTGTAATAATGATATATTTATAGAGATTGTTTTAAAAATGCGTTTAAACTATAAATAAAAAATCAGGATTAATAATAATAATAATTGTGAAGATTCTATTCATATCACTTGAACAGTTTTTACTGGAATTATAATAGTTTTGAAAATTGTATTCATATAAAAATTTGTTGTTTTCTCTTGATAGCACTTGACAAAATTGAACTTTTTCCCTAACAAAAATGAGACTGGATACTTCCAACTCATTTCAGAAATCAGAAATAACTGTAAAAAAGCAGAAGCACGTACAGTTTTTCTGTTACAAATATGGCACAGTACTGAAAAAAAATCAGACAAAATCGTTCAAACTATGTATTTTGTAGCTGTTAATCTCATTATTTTAGCGTGACTATTATGATTGAGTTTATAAACATGTTTGAGATAATATAAAACTAAAATTAATTAAATATTCATTAATACGATGAAATTTATCACTTTTTTTCCTCTTTCGTGGCATCAAACTTTCTCTTTTAAGAAACCAAGAGTTGTCACCCGAAATCGCTAATTCTCAATGACACGTATCGAATAAATGTCCTAAGGGAATCTTTCCCCTTTTTTATGATAAAAACACACGTGGTTAGCCCAGATTTTATATTGGTCACCTATTTGGAACCAAATTAGAGAAAATTAACATTTCCCATTTTTTTCTGTTAAATATTTCCGTTACATTTTGATACCAACCGTACTCAAATGAAGCACATCACCTTATTGAAAATGTGCAACCTAACTAATACTTGCCATTTTTAAAATAAACTGCCATATAAATACGTAACTACAATTTAAAAAGAATGTTAATTTAATAGATAAATTAATTAGACGGGGTTGCAGAGTTACTAGATGAAAAGGACGCCTGCAACGAAAAAATTGGGAAAATAAGCTGAAAATTCAATTTTTTGTTACACAAAAAGGAGACGTGGAGTCCCTTTTTTTCTTGTAGAATATTTGAATAACTATATGAATCAAAAATAGCAGTTTGGTTGTTGTTAAAAAACCACTGTCGACTAGTGTAGTTTCTTTATTCTTTAAAATTTTTAAGAAAGATCTTCGGTTTTCCCCCCAAAATTTCAGGAAGGGCATTAGAAAAAATAATAAGAACTACTGTTTGAATTCAGTAGCTGAATAAAATAATCCAGTTTTAAAATATATGTTAAGAAAAAATTATATGAGATTTTAATAAAACTAGCGTAAAGGTAGCACTTTTAAGGAATATATCTTTGGTAAAGGAGTTTTATTTTTAATGTACTTAAATCCTGCTAAAGAACTATTTTGGTTTAGGTCCATGATTCTAACTGAATTCTTTCATTGCTGACTTATAAACGAATTTTCCTTCGTTAGGTTAGTTAAACTTTTCTATTGAAATCAAAAAAAATCATTTAAAAACATTTTTTCCTATACAATTTAAAAGTTAAATGTTTTCAAAACTCAATTTTTTTATGTTATTAAGATGCATTAAATTTATTGGGCAACTACTTCGTAAAATCCAGAATTTCCTCGAATTATAAGAAATGTCAGTAATTTTCTTAACGATTATAAAGAATTTTTCATTATGACCACGTTGAAATAAACAATACAACGGGGTTAGACTATCAGGTACTATAGTTACATTATTTTTTAATATTATTAAAGTTAATATAGTAAAAAAGGAATAATGTTGTTTTTTTACCGCTACTCTGTAAAACCTGTTTCACAGTTATAATAGAAATATGGCAGAGAAACACACTTTAGCGTTTTCAAAATATGTTCGGTATATTTTAAGAAGTTAAACAGTATTTAATGTAAATGATAAAATGGTACAATACCTGGGTAAAATCAGTTTTTAACCTATATTATCTCAAATTATTGACTCTTAAATAATTAATTTAGCTTTAGTCAGAGCTCTGGTTGTAAAGATGCTAACTACATGTTTAGTGTTGCCATGCTTTTATAAGTTAAGTTAAAACCAGACTAGGACCGAGGTACAGTAAGGTCCAACAACCTTCTCTTTCCCTTACTTCAAAAGACAAAAACTATGCTAACTGAAACTGACCGCGGTCTCCCCTTACATTATTTTTCCAAGATGATAAGTCAGGGGTGTGCAAACGTCCAAATTGCGGCACTCTTTGAACACTTTATTTAACTTTGGCACTCACCTCAATCTTAGAATAAGTATTTTTCTTCAAAAGCACAACATCCTTTTACAGGCCAGGCTGACTTGCAGATTCTCATCAGATCTGGTCCTGTCTGGTGCGAAGCCTTTCCAAAGAAAAAATTATATCATGGCAACAATTCTACCTTTTTGCCCAAGCATTGGGTAAGTAATAATCACATTCTTTCATTATTGAAGCACGTAGAATCTCTTTCCGATCCTTGGGCCAAAGTTATCATAAAACTTGTCCAATGTCCAAGTGCAGAGACGAATAGCTTGGTGTGGTTGCTACTAGCCAAGCTGCTGAACAGGTTCCAGGATCAAATCCCTGCCTCCGACAAAAGGATCATTTAATATAATTTAATTTTAACTGCCAGTAATAATTTCATCTTTTTTTAGACGGCTGTATCAACTTTAAATTAATTAGAGAACTTGTTTAAGTGTAGAGACGAACGGCTTTGGTTGCTACTAACCACGCAGCTGAATTTAAGGTTCTATGGTTGATGATTCCCTGCCTCCAACAAAAGACTCATTAATAATTTAATTTTTCATTTTATGCTTAAAAATTATAATCTGGACATTAAATTATCAATGCTATAAATTCTCAATTTCTGCTAACGCTCCCAATGAAATTTCTAAAAATGCACTTTTTCCATGTACTACAATAAAGTATAATATTTACACCTGAAACTGGGGAATTTTTCACATGTTCCACGTTATTTAATCTGAGTCCACGTTATTTCATCCTGAGTTCAGTGCCCTTTATATAGAAATTTATTTCGGAATGGGCCCAGATATAATCTCTTAAAAACTATAAGTTCCTATCTGTTATTATAATTGAGTTTAAAGTACCAGATGAGGGTTTGGTTGTACTCTCCCAGAAAATGTTAAGAAATTTTACACTAAAAAACAAGGTTTTAACTCATTTTAGTACCCTCTCGGCCTACTCTTATATATCGCAGCGATTTCGCGATCGATTACACTGTTCTACAAATTTGACCTTCAAAATTTTTTCCTTGATGAAAATAGTCAATTCTTATAGATTTTGGGTCGCTGAATACGAAAATCACCATTAAAATTCTCAATTGACTCAGGATTTTCGGGGAACAGCCCCTCCCCCTTTTTACGTTTTTCGACGACCTTATAACTTTAAACTCGATTTTCAGGGTCAAAAAGCATTATTTTAGTCTTCAAATTGCTCTCCAGTTAACAAGAAATGTTCAAATTAATAAAATATGATAAATTTATAACAAATGGATAGGGTTAAGGGGTAATTACCCCCCTAAAAATACAAAAAAATAGCTAAAAATTATAGAGGTTTCTATACGCTATTTTTCCTCTTATTTTTTACGCAAATCCCGTTTGAAGGGTCCTAACCCTTCCCCAAGGACCCAAATTTGATGACAATATGCAGCAATAATTTTTACTAAAAGCGGTTGAGGTGTTAGCCTCCCAGAAGTCCCCGCGGAAGAGTTCGGAAGACTCCCAGAATCGCGAAGGCGCTCGCGAGTTCAGGAATTAATATCGATGATTTTGAAAAGATTACAAATGATGTTTTTCTTATATTTTGGGTGTATCCTAAGTAGAAACTCTTCAGTTCTTTAAAAACTGACCGGTTTTCGGGAGTGAGGATTCCATGTTTCAAGATGTTAACAGATGCACGGCTGTGGATAACAATTAGGGGGCATCCCCTTAAAAACTGAGGGTGATGGAGAAAAATGGGTGTCATATTTGAATTCAGCAGATCATTTTACACAAGAATCAGCTGAAATTCAGTAAGTGGCTTCAAATTTTTTTTTTGTACAGCACAGTTAAACTCTAAGTGCGGCATTGAACCCTTCCGTGGGTGCTCTGGGGGCGCTCTCACCTCAACCGCTTTTAGCAAAAATCATTGCTGCATATTGCCATCAAATTTGGGTCCTTGGGGAAGGGTTAGGACCCTTCAAACGGGAATTGCGTAAAAAATAGGAGGAAAAAATAGCGTATAAAAACCTCTATAATTATTAGCTAATTTTTTGCATTCTTAGGGGGTTAACTACCCCTTAAACCTATCCATTTGTTATAAATTTATCATATTTTATTAATTTGAACATTTCTTGTCCCCTGGGGGGCAATTTGAAGATTAAAGCAATGCTTTTTGACCCTGAAAATCGAGTTCAAAGTTATAAAGTCGTTAAAAAACGTGAAAAGGGGGAGGGGCTGTTCCCCGAAAATCCTGAGTCAATTGAGAATTTTAATGGTGATTTTCGAATTCAGCGACCCAAAATCTATAAGAAATGACTATTTTCATCAAGGAAATTTTTTCAGTGTAGAACAGTGTTATCGCAGCGATTTGTTATAAGTCAGATCTCGCCAAGACTCCCATTTCGGAAGGGAACAATGTGCAAATAGTCTCACTGGATTCAGCATTGGTCAATTATAGGGGTATATCGTGCTGTCCTTTAAAAATATCCCACTTTTTGAATTTTTCTCCATAAAAAGCTTACTTAAAAGGATAATTAAATCGAACAAAGTGCAACAGCTTATCCTCCTTTACATTTTAGTGCTTAGCATTTTAATTCCAAATCTCCATTACAAGTTGGTAGTCAATCAAGTAAGAATTTGAAAAAAAAAACCCACTTGTTCCTAAAAAAACCATGTACCTACTCTAAAAAAACATGCTTGAAAATACTCAAAAATTAAGAAAAAAAAATATGGTAAACCAAATTTATTACAATTATTTCTAAATTTAAAACATATAAGTTTTTCTGCTCAAGACTTCGTCTTCATAACACAACGATGATGGCTTTTTTACTATTGTATTTTTATTTTCGGATTTTGAAAAGGACTTATAAATGCAACATTACACAGTTTTTATTTAAAAAAAGCTAAACTATAACTTCCACTGATATTTTATTTTAACATCCAACTCTTAACTCTAAATAACCCATTTCCAAATGAAATTCTATAGAAGTGCTATCTTTGTTGAAAGGACTGTTAATTGAAAGGAGTGGGGTTTTTTTGGTATCAGTGAGTTTTTATAAAAATACGGAATAAAAATCTCAGAATAGCAGAAATAAGCATGAAATTTGCATAATTGGTAGCATATCATGGGTAATATTAAATATTTTTCATATTTTTTTATTTTACTATTTATACAAAAGAAAACAATGTCTTTTTAGCTCCTGAATGGTTTTTTACCCCTCATTTCAAAGATTACTAATTAGATCTAATTAGCGGACTGAGTTAAAATTTTAATATTTTATTCTCATAGTAGTGGTTTAACATAAAAACATGTGAAAAATGCTTTAAAGTCTTACAGTTTTACAACATCAAAATATATAAAACTAAAGTGCATTTCTTTCTGAAAATCTGCATACCTACTTATTTAAAAAATAAATAAGCAATTCTTTGACTTGTTTTTATATCTCTGCCACTCTGGCCATTAAAATCTCAAAATCCCGCCAGGGTTTGAACCGGGAACCTTCTGAACCGAAGACTGACACTAACTGCCGTATTCACCGGTGACCTGACCATAGGTTTCGTCAGGAAACCATGGTTACAGACTTTTCAGTAAAAATTGGTATGCACCATCGCAGGTCACGGCTCTGACCGTGGTCAAAGTCAGAAAATTATGACCGAGCCCAAACCATGGTTTCGTTACGGCCGTTAACCTACCTGGTCACTGGATGCATATCAGCCAGAAGGCAATGGAAGAAATGAATTTAATTTTAAAGCTTTCTTTTAAGTAAAAACTTTAGTAATTTTATTAAAATCTCAAAATTTCACCAGGATTTGATGTGGGAACCTTTTGCACTGAAGACTGACACATAACCCACTGGATGCATAATCAACCAGAAGGCAATGGGCGAGATGCATATTTCATGTTAAAACTTTCTTCAAAGTAGAAAACTTTTAATTTATAAAAATCTCAGAATCCCACCTGGGTTTGTTCCGGGGACCTTAGGCAGTGAAGTCTGACTCTTAACCAATGAGGTCACTGGAGGCACATCAGCTAAAAGGCATGGATGAAATGTATTTTATGTTAAAACTTTCTTTAAAGTTAAAAAAAGTAAGTTTAAAACTTAATTTCTAAAAATATCAGGATCCTGCCTGAAATTTTTTAGGTGGTAGGGGTTTACAATTTAAGTCAGCATTTGGCCTACATTTTAAAAAGTGTATTAACCCATTAGCGCCCAGTGATCTATTTTTAGATCGCTAAACATAGTGTCATAAATTATCTTTAAAATGTCCTTAAATTCACCCAACAGTAACGAAACTGCTCGTATGGCAAGAGAAAACATCCCTCAATTCTAATACCATGAGTTTTTTATATTTGCTTCATTTATTTTGGGACAGTGATAGGCTAAAGTTTGTCTCAGAGTCTCATTTTGCAGTTTTTTCATCTTCATTTGCGTTTTTTAAGAAAACAGTAAATTTATACCACTAAATGAATCCTTTTACAGTTTTACTTTATCTTTATAGATGCAGCTATTGGGATATAATTCAAAGTTAAGTCAAAAATAATTTATTTAGTGAAAAATCAAGTACAAATACTGCTGATCTAAAAATAGATCACTGGGCGTTCGGACATTCATTTTTTCTGAGTTGCTTACAATACGAGTATTTAGTTTTTCCCACTAAAAACTGATAAAATGTGTCTGAGAATACTCAGTTATGTTCAAAATTAAGTCAACTATTGATTTTCTTAAGAAATTGAACATTATATTATTGCTAATTTAATTTTATAATTTATTCTGGTGGATAAATGGAGGGTAGGTCATTATGATTCATCTAATATAATAAAACAAAGTGTGGGTATATATGTTTGTCTTTTATTCAAATCCACAGTTTTCTTCCGATCTGCACCAAACTTGGTATACCTACGTAAAAAAACTCAGAAAAAAACATAGGCTATGTTTCGAAAACTTTTAATGACCCCTTGACCCTCTTTCGACCCTTTTTATGGTCATTTTGCTGAAATAGCTTCATTTCCCCTCAAGAAGAGATCTGCTTACTCCATTGTTACAAAGAAAATTTAATGCTAAACAACAATTTTTAATAGAAACACTAGGTACAAATCTATTTAAAAATTATATTAATATTTTAAAAATATATTTCAATGAAATTTAAAAGTTATGTATAGTTAAACATATTTTTATTTGACAGATTATCTAATTTTTATATTTTAAAAGCTTTATAGAATATCATTGTTGTTAAAATAGTGTCCATGGAAACGAGGATGTAAAATCAAAAAGTGATAATATTTTAACTTTTAAGAAAGTTGGTTAACAAACCAAAAACCATTAAAACTCCCTTTCAACTAGAAAATATTGATTTTTTTTCTTAAATTTCAAAACGGAATAAGCTTTAATTATTGAATAATTTCACCGAAAACGTTTATTCTTAAAGAAATGATTAATTAAGGAATCTGAGAAATTTTAAATAATTTTTAGAATATTTTTTCCATGTTGTAAATGTGGAAATCATTCAAAAGTTATACTATTGCGCTTGAGTACCGAAGGAATTTTAGTCCATCCGGATAAGAAAACTTACTAGGAACACCGGGATAGGAAAAGTTACCGGGAACACCGGAATATGAAAAAGACGCCTGGGATACCGGGATGATTGGTAAATGTTGATTATATAAAATTAGAAATGTATTTGGGAAAACTTAAAAATGAGGCGTTTGCTATCAAAACCAGCTTATTCCATTTTTGGAAATTTTACAGGAGAGACAAAAAACTTCTCACGTCCACAGTTCTAAAGCTAAATTTGTTTTTTAAATTTTTAATTGTAGGTACAACCATTTAGAATTTGATTAGTTTTTTATTTTCATTCCAGTTGCATTACCTTGGGCGTAATTACACTAATTAGGTTGGAATGAGCTGATTTTGATGCAAAAACACGATTTTTCATGCTTTTTTCAGTTTTTTTGTTCAATTAAGTTGTGAATTGGTTTTTTCCAGTTCACCAGTTAATATTTATGTCTTTACGAGTTTTAAGTAAATGACGTAACTTTAACGTAATAAGTAACTTTTTCAAATGATCTGAAATTTCACAGTTGAGATCACAGTTTTCACCTTTAATCTAATTTTGGGTTGGAATGAGCTGGGTTTGAGCTATATCCCTTCGCCAGGTTATGAAGGACCCTCTAAACTTTCAAAATATGCAAAAAAGTGGATTTCAGAAAAATATGGAATTAGCTGGTTTTGATAGCAAACGCCTCAAATAATAAATTTATAATCTTCACCCGTGCAAGGCCGGGCATATCAGCTAGTTTCTAATAAAGCACAGCATTGCAACTATTGGTATAAAATTATTGGTGTTTATTCACATAAACTTATTTTATACAACACAAGTAGTTTTGAAATACTTCACAGGGGAAATTATAATACAACTAAAGGTTATCAAGGAGTTAAGAAAATCTCAAATTTAGAGTTACAATATTTTTTTGAACTAATCTTAAAATTGACGTTATGCCAGAGTAAGAAGTTTATTGAATAGGTCAGCGAAAACAAGCAGCAATTTTGAATGTTGCCACGTAAGACAAAAGCACATTTTATTTCACATGAATGTTATTAAATTTTGGTAAACCAATTTACAATTTACAAAATTATCAAAAAATTAACCCAATGCATTTTATTTTACTTATTAGTTACAATTTTACGTCATTTCATATGTTTTCTATCATATACTTATATCTAAATCTCAAGTTCTTCGTTCGATTTCCCCTTTTCCTCCTAAATTTACTTACAACATAGGCTATTTGTGTACTTAATTTTTGGTAAATTTTTCAATTTTATTACTATTTAATTATTTTCCCACATATTTATGAATAAATACGTGTTTTTTAAAGAGAAATACCAAAATTTATATTTATTTTATAATTTTAAGTATTTTTTTAATTTAAACTAATACTTGGCTTTGTGACAAAAAATATCCTCCGAACGCCCAGTGATCTATTTTTAGATCAGCATTTTTTGAAAAAACTAATGACTCTTTTGACAAAATTTGTTCATAATATTCATACTAAAGGCAAAATACACCAGATTCCTGATTTTTATTCAATTCGCCCCAAAAAAAATCTATTTGGGCGTTAATGGGTTAAGTATCTTAAGAATCTATAGGTGTGAACTGCGAAGAACCAGAAAACCCCAATAGAAAAGGTTCAAAATATAAATGCTATTTCAACTAAAATCTTTTATTTACAGATCTATTGACACTCAAGGACATAACAAGCAGATTACAAAATGTAGTTTGAAAGTCAATTACTGCAACTAACATTACATTGCAAAAAATATGTTCATTTTTCATCATAAAGGAACTTTAAATCACAGACATTTGCAACTTCAGGTTTATCAGGTAAGGCAGATTTATAAGGCAAGTTTTTAATAAGGAAGATTTAAAAGAAAGTTTTATTTAATTAAAATTATTTTATTTTCTTGTTCAATAATGTAACTATAATAACTTATAACGAGCATAAAGAATATTTAATACTTTTTCAACTCTTTAAAGCTATACATTTTTTGATAACTTCAAATCAAAATCATGACCTGCTTAAAATACTTCATACACAAATAAATACATATTTACAGTTCTAAATACTTAATGCTTCTCAATGCAATTTTTAAAAATATTGTAAATATACATATTCTCCACCCTTTAGTTCTTACTTGTATTCGCCAGATGAATGAATATCACAGTTAATGAAAACTCCATATGGACAATGAATACTTGAGATACAAAAATAACCTTTTAAAACAAACTTAACATGATTATTTATTGAAAACTAAACTTTAACTAAATTTCAAACATTGCCATTGCAGTATACCTAGATATGGAAGTTATTACACATTTAAAAGAGCAAATAACTCAATAAATTAAGTAAGTCTTCTAAGAAGTAAATTTAAATAACATCCAAAAAGAAAGGTTGTTGTTAGCAACAAGGTAATGAAATACTAATCATAATTAGACATAATATTGAAATAAAATACTCAGGATAGAGATAAAATTTAAAGCAATGAAACAAGATTTAACTTATATGAACCATAAAATAATATTTGTAATTTAACTATTTCTGATAGTCATAAAGTATCCAAGGTAGCAATACAGAACATAATCTTGTAAATGACATTCTCCATTCAAAGCTATTTACAAAAGAGTAAAGCTATCAATATGCTTGGCTGGATTTTCTTTAAACTTGGCTGAATTTTAACCCAGCTGAAAAATAAACAGACAAATTAGAGCACCACAATTAATGAAAAAATTCAACTATCTTTAAAATATAACAGTCAAAAATAATTCATTAACTATTTATGTTGAAATACCACCTTACCTTCATCATTGCTGTAGCAGTTGTGACAGTGCAGCTTGTTATTGCGAACTCTAACATCTGTGCCACAAGATCCATTGCCTAACTGAGCTTGACAAACACAACATTGGAAGCAATGAATGTGATAATATAATTGCAGAGACTCAATAATCATGGCAGCTCCTCGGCCTAAGAAAAAATGTTAAAAACTTAAAACACATAAATAAAACTCAATTACACAAAGTTTACACATTCATGTAACTGTTTTCTTTGTTCCTTCTAGTTCAATAAAAACCATGCAGAGTTAATGCACTTATTAATAAATTTTTTTTTGCTAGAAAATAAAGTGCAACTTTAAGAACTATTCCCTAATGCAAATTAAAAGATGAAGAATTTTAATGTGACAAGATTTTGAATTGTATTTTGGATACGTAGCAATCAATATGCTGCACATAATTTTACTACCCTTTAGTACAATGATGATGATTATAAATAGCATTCAGTTAAACTAGAATGCTATTAAATAATAAATCGAAACTTTTAAGTTACAATACAGTTATATACAAACTTTGAAAAGGTGCCCGAACCTACGAAACTGGTTTAGGGGAAGCCCCTGCCAGCTCCATAGGAGCAATACATAAGGTTTGGGCAAATTTTATTAGGTTCGGGGGAAGGTTACAACTTTTTCCAGGTCCGCAGTTATAGGATGGAACCAATGAGATAAGGGGACGTTCATAAATTACGTTAGGTGTTTTTTTCAAATTTTTTACCCCTCCCTCCCACTTGGTGAGAATTTCTTTATGGCTTTGAAATAAGGAAATTACTAGTCGCACTTTTTTTCAACCTGTCGACATGACACTTAAAACACTAAAATATTGATTAAAATCCTCGTTGAAATCAAAACTATGGTCTTATACATGTAATTATCATGACTAACTGGTAATGATTGGCTGTTTTGACTAAAATTAAAGAGAGAAAAAGCGTATATTTTCTAAAAAGTTGACGTGAGATTTTAATGGACTCAGCTTGACCCCTCCTACATTTTTGACCTCATGTAATTTATGGACGTCCCCTAAAGTTTTTTTTCATACTTAGTCTTAATAAAGAACATTAAGTAATTATTTTAATTTTCATTCATAAAAAGCAATTTTCAGATTGATTAGTCAATCAAGGGAATTTAACCAAGAGCTACTCTAAAAACCTCCCCACACATCACACTCACCTAACTCATCACTACAGTGTGAGCATCTCTTTCGTCCGCTAACAGACAACATCTGCTCTTGCCTCTCCAGTGGCACCACTCTCGAGGGCTTATTTGGCGGCACCGGAGGATACATCCCAACAGGCTTTTCAGAGGCCACCGGTGGAGAATACTTCTTGGGGTACTTCACAGGATTAGCGTGTCCATAGCTCCACATATTCTCCTGCAGCTGAGGAGGGGGCAAGGTGGCAGGAGGCATCATGACAGGATGAGCCAGAGAACTGCTGCCAACTTCATCTCCAGAGAGATGAGTTTGAGAGTTCAGGAAGTGAGTGGATTGTTGCCTTTCTTTCAGTTCGGATATCCTTCGCATTTCAGCTTCTTGAATGAGCCAATGGTTCTGATTGTACTTGCTGTCTGACATGGGATCGTGGCTCTGTTTCTTTACGGATGGAACCTAAAAATGATAGTTGAATTAACTACACCGCAACAGGTAAAAACCACAAAATACTTTTTTATAAGCCTAATCCATCTACAAGGGTATTCGTTTTTAAATATTTTATTTTGTTAACAAATTCAAACTTTTAAAATTAAAAGGGTTTAGTATTTTATTCCATAGCATTATGGAGAATAAATTAAATATTAAAGTAGCTAGTTACCTTTTGTTGCATCCAAGGTTCTTTCTGAACAGGCTTCTTATGCATTGGAAGAGGTTTTGTCTGTTTACTAACAACAGGAACTTGCTCAACTGTAAAAAAAATTAACCCATAATAGCATGCTTTAAGATAGTAAAAATTATTTAACTTGACACAAAACCTAAATTTATTAGAAATGGTTATTTACAGATTTAGTCTTTGATAAATAAAACAACCCATAATTACACATAGCAATTTAAATCTAAGAAGAAAAAAAATAGACGAAAACGAGTTTTGGACTTTCAACTCATTAAAATAAAAAGTACAACGTTGGACTAATTTTATACAAAATAAACCCGATCAATTTGCAAGCGATTTTTCAAGAATTTCTTTCATTAGATTAATGTTGAAAACTTATTAATTTTTAGTAACAATATAGTTTAATTCATTTAATATACAAGTAAAATTTTTTTGGGGGAAAAACTGCTTTCTTTTTTTTAATTTTAAAAGTGCCCTACACCCTCCATCTTCCAAAAGGGAAAGATTCAGATATCTCAAGACACATAAGAAAACAAACTATCTGGGGAAACTTACCAAAGCTGTCCGAAAGGCCATTTGGAGCACCATGGAAGCTCTGACTAGGAAAGCTGACTTTATCTCTTGGTGGAGCACTAACTGGGTTGGTTAGTTGGGGAGAGTAAGTGGGTTTAAGGGGTGGCACAGGCCCTATCCTGGAAACAGGACTAGTGGGAGCTGCTGTGGGAGGGGGAGAACACTTCAAATTAATCCACTCTTCACACTCTTATTAGAATATACACTCAATATCACTAAGGCTGTGAGGCTACTTTTCATATAAGAAAATGGAACCTCACAGCCATAACATCTAATTCAAATCTGTGTTATAAAAAAAAAGAAGTGAAACACTATTAATATGGGCATTGAATAAATAGGGTATGTCTGCAATTTAATATTAAGCCAATGTTCTATAAATTAAAAGAAAACATGCTAGAAGTAAAATTGTAAGGGGATATTCTTTAACCTGTTTTGGAAACCATTGGTTTGGAAGCTAAGCTATACACATAGGGGATACTTAAGTAATAATTTCTTAAAATGATGGAAGGAAACACGAAAATATAAGTGGTTAAAATTTGTGGTAAGGTTTTAAGAGACACTTAAAGAAATAAAAAGCACAAAAAACCCAACATTCCTCATTAATACCATCAAGAACCAAAACATATCACTAACTGTAGATAAAAAAAACTAGGTAAAAAAATACTAAGTAATGTAAGAATCAAATGTTTGAAAATTAATATGAAACTTAAAAAACTACCGAAACATAATTTTAAAAATCCAGGTGCAAATTTTAGAAAAAGCAATTTACAGGGCACTTAAATAGATCCCCCAGAGTTTATTTCATAACTTTTATAAGCCTTAAAATAAAATGTATACCAAATTTTAAATTTCAATACAACTATCAAATACCAACAAATCCATTGTAAAAATATGACTGAAACCAGCAGTCATTTATTGTATTAAAAATAAAGCTGTTCCTAGTTTTTAACACATGAACCCCTTAAGTGCTTTCCTTTACCACAAATCAGGAGCATTGTCTCCATAGTTATATTAAATCCACTACTCTACTTCACAACTAGCAACAGTAATTCAAACTCTAGCTCAAATAAATCACACACCAAGCATTTAAGGGGTTTAGGTCACATAAAAATATAGTTTTCTATGCATCCTTGTTGGCATGCATAGATCTTAAGAAAACAGGAAGTATATTGAAAATGGAATGGTAGTTAGTACTAAAGCAAGAGCAAAAACTTCCTTGGTTAGAGTACCATGGCTTTTTGGTTGAGTTTTTAGCATTTCTTCTTGCTCCAACAAAAGCTTTTGCCTGTGTTCCTCCCTCTCTCTTTGTAATGCCTCCTGTTCTTGCCGAAGTCTTTCTCTCTCTTTGCGAATAGCCTCCTGTTTGATCACGGAAGAAAGAAGAAATTGTTGAAAAGAACTTTCCCACAAGGCATGTTTTATACAGAAAGTAGTACACCGACTCAGACTTGCAATTTCAAAGATAGTTAAGAATAAACTAGCCTGAACTTTAAAAAGTAGATTCTCAAGCAATTTTAAAATTGGATAAAAAACATAACTTTTTAGTAGTAAAATTGTTGGTCTTTTTTATACTTCAGTATTTCATTTAGGCTACTTTTTTATTAATTTATTTTGATATATAAGTCATTAAACCCAAATATTGCACATTTTAGGCTTAGATTTAAAAGTACAATTACAGTTCAGAAGGCTGGGTTACTTTAAGTTAATTTCATAGTTATCCACTTTAGTAGGTAAATACAATATGAAGCACTGCTCTCTATTTTTCTCCAATATTTTAGAGCTTGTGTGTGGATGAAATCATGCAGGATTCATTAAAAACCTTAAGGAAATATATGAGCACTTTTTAAATGGCAAAGCAAAGAAAGGTAAGGAAAAGGCCATAACAAGTTGATAAACCACAGTATGCTATTATGTATAAGCACTTCACCTTCTTTTTTAAGGGCTTTGGTGGAACAACTGGCTTAGATGGCACTTCTGGCTTGCCAACTTCCCTCTTATTGGAATCTAATGGTAGAGAAGCAGTTTTTGCGATAGTTTCCCCATCACCACAAGTATTAGAAAGCGAATCATTAGCCTTTGTTTCAGCAGAAAGAGAAGCAATAGGTGATGAAATATTAGGTGTGTTTGCGACCTCAGAAAGCAGAGGAGTAGAAATTTCAGTTGAAGCATTATTTACCTGTAGAAGTTAAACAACTTTCAATACAACTCTACAAAATAATTAATTTTTTTATTGAAAATAAGTACAGTAAAGCACCGTTTATACTTTCTCACTTATAATACTTTTCCATTCTTATGTCTTTTTCGCAGTCTTAATTCATTCCTATTCATTTTCATGCAAAAGTTTTATGTTTACTTGATGCACAATATCTTAATGAAGGATTTTGAAAAAAAATGTAATAAATTTAATATTTGATATTCATATACAATGCATTGGATGAACAATATAGTACTGTGAAGACATGAAAAATAAAATTAATATTTAGGATAAACTACAAAGGTACGGTTTTTCATTTTGACGTTAAATTTTTTAATATTATTTTCAGTTTAAAAACTGTTTTGAAGTATTATTTCTTTTAGAAAAACCCCATAATCAAAGATGTTTTCAATTATGCGTAGGTCCCTTGAAAGATGAATAAACGGTGCTTTACTGTATGTCTTTACAACAAAGAAGTTGCTGATAAAACATAGATATGAAAAGCAAATATTTCAATGTGTTCATAGAACAATATTATTCAACTGACCTCTTGCTTTCGTATATATTCTTCCCTTTCTTTCAATAGCTTTTCTTCTTCAAGCCTTAGCCTTTGTGTTTCATTAACAGTTCTTTCATTTTCCATTCTCATTCTCTCACCTTTCAGTTTTTGAATTCTGTCTTCTTCCAGCATGATTTCACATAGTTCTGGAGGATTATTTCAGTTAATCAAATGAACTTTTTTATTTAAAACATACCAACTTCCTTGTCCCCATCAAACACACAGGGGTAACAGAAGTGAACTAATTACTACAAGTTGTTTAGACACTTAATTTAGTTTGCTGCAAGAAAAATTACTTGATTTCACCATTTAAATTGGATAACCTAAATACCATTAAGCAATTTTTCCCATTGAAATATAAAAATTATTTTACCTTCATTGTTCATTAAATTCTTTTCCCTCTCTTCAGTTTCAAGAGTTTCAATTATTTCTCTTTCTTTTTCAAAGATTTCAATTTCTTCCATCTTTATTCTTTCAGTTGCAGCATCCTCTAACCTTTTCATGCTTTCCCTATCCAATTCCATTTCTGCTTTAAGAATTTCTTCCAAAGCAAGAGGGGGAGGAACAGAAGACTCGTCTAAATAAGAAAAAAAGCTAGTTAAACTGATCTAAACTGTACTTATATCATTCATAAAGGTGTAACCTAAACATAACAAATAAAAACCTAATGCATTAACTGCACCAAATAACTATACATCTTTTAAATAATTTATTCGGCACTTTTTCATTATGGTAACAAAGTACATAACTCTAACATAAATTTGTTAAAAAATAAAAATTACTTTTCATTAATGTCCTTCTAATGTCATTGGTACATAAAATTAGAACTTACCTTGTACAGAATTTAAAGATATATTGGGAGATGTTTAATAAATTTAAAAATGAGAGTGTAGTATATAAAAAATGACATATGAGGTTTTAGAACAATTTTCCATTTATTTATAGTGAATTGTAAGGGAAAAAATTCTGATAAATAAAATATTTTTATTCTCACCAAATCCCAGATTGTCATCCATATTTTCTATTCCCAGAAAATTTGATCTCCTTTTATGTATCTCTTTCTTTATTCTCTTAGTGGAGTTTATCCTCTTTAGAGAAGTAGGCTGAAATGAACAAAAATAAAATTTAGATACTTCAATTTCCTAAATAATGTACTATCACATGAAAGAAAATTAAATTCTACTGAAGGGAGAATGAAATTATTAAAAGACCATGGCTTTTTTGTGTATTGTTAACTTTTTAAAACTGTACTTAATAGCATTAAAAATTTTTCATTGCTCTAAAATGATTTTAACCTATATTCTTAGGTATTCTTTAGGTTATAGACCCTTACTAAATTCATACTATGAGAAATGAATGTAAAAACTTGGAATAAATAATAACCTTCGGAATATCAGCCTCAGCAGAAGGAGGTGGGGGTGGTTTTTCTTTGGGAGGTTCTGAAACTTTTGGTGGAGCAATTAGATTATGATCTGGAGATCCAATGACATTTGTAGAGAGCATCTGAAACAAACATTTGAGTTTAAATACATAAAAATAGCTAAAAAACGCAACAATATACAGAACTGTTATATTTCAAATATGGTGCAGTATTATTTATTTTTAATTGGATGCAATAAATAGTGGGATAACTTAATATTTATAAAAACCAAATTTGATTTCGATCCAAGATCATTAAAACTTCAGCTTCTAAAAGTTTAAAACAAATTTCCATCAAAAGCTTCAAGAAAAGTCTTTAGTATGATTAGTCATTAATAAACAATAAAAGCTCCAGAATGGTAACCAACAACCAAGTAAAACCCCCGAAGTTTATAATAACTATTAAGAGGAATTTTCAATAGCAGAATTTAAAATTCATAAAACAGTATGAACATAAAAATACCTTTGAAGACATTTCTTTGGCACGTTCCTCTTCTTCTAACTGTTGAAGAATGAGTTTTTCCATTTCCTCAGCAACTTGTTCCACTGGTAGAACATCATTTAAAATTATTTCCTTGGAATTAGAAGAGGACCTCTTTAATTCCTTTTTAGAATCTGGTTGTGAATCTTGATTTAAAGACTTGGATTGGAATACAATATTCAAGGATTCTTCACTGAGGTTTGAAACGGGAGAGTTAGCTGCCTGAACTAACAAAGGCTGCGACTTTTCAATGCAGGTTTCTACACTTGCTTTTGCTTTGAGTTTCTAAATTAAAAGATAAAAAATGTATCAAAATATTTTATGAGCTAAAGCATAAAATTCAAACAAAACAGGATGCAAATAAGAATGCATACATTAGAAATTGGACAAAAGCATTTTATTTAAAACAAAACCATGTTGATATATAAATTTTTGTTTAATAATTTCACAGAATTTTGAGAAAACTCGTATTAATTTTTAGGTAATCAAGCACATCTTTTCCAAACTTTGCTCTAAATCCCAAATGCATGCTAAATGGTGAGCATCTAAAAGAAAAGTACTTGTTAACATCAGACATTTTTGGTAGAGCCATAGTAAAAGTACAATAGCATTCAACAGCTGTTCCTGTTTTTATTTAGTAAAAGCTGCACTTAAAACTCATGCGTGTGTTAAAATAAATAACATGCCATTTGAAAACCAGTCGGAAATGTGATGCTTCATTAAATCACCTTCTTCTTTACAGTTTTCCGTTTTGGCTCTTTCTGAACAACGGGTTCAACTTTTAAGATCTCTGAATGGAATCCAGATTCAGTGACTTCTTTTTTAAATTCATCCAACTTCTTTTCTTCAGAGCTAGGCGTTGTAGAAATAAGGCTTTTTTCTAATGTTGAAACATCAATACAAGTTTTCAGAGGCTTTGGTAAATCTGTTGATTCATTACAAGTTTGAAGTGCCTAGGAAGTTAAACATACATCCAATTCCTTTACTAATCTGTCCAACTATACCATACATTGACTACCTACATTTATTCATATAACAGTCAAAGAGTTGATCCAACATGTATGAGTAGTAAATACAAATGTTACTATTTACAAACACATCACTACAATGCTATCAGTACTTTTCTAATTAATCTTTTTAAGGCAGAAAAGAAATTCCAGAAAAATGGTAGCTTTGAAACTTTCAGAACTATAATCAAAATTTAGGTATGTTAATACTAACAAATGCATAATTCAAAATGTACTTTCACACACCTAATAACTAAGTAACATATGTACTCTCAATCATAGTCAAAAATATACAAGATATTTCAAAAAATTCTCCCATTAAATGAAGCATAATTTATAGCATTTTATGAGTTACTGAATTAAAGCAGCTAATATGAATAGAAATATTTTTATAAGGAAGAGCAGGTTGTTATTATTTATGTCATTAGTTTCTTATAAGCTCCATAACCTTACTTAAAAGGGTTAACTTTTTATTTAAGCTGTTTGGTAATTCAGCTGCTAGATTGTTAGAAGTGCACTGCATTAATTCAGAAGATCAGGCTTAAGGAAGGTATACATCAGAAACAGAATATACAAATATGACAGTGTACCGATTAGAGAGCAAGAAGGTCGGACACAAGCAAGAGTTTTAGCTACAGATCATTAGCTTACAGGAGGAAGGCACTGAGCCACTTCTGGCTCAATAATTCTCAAAGGTTAAGCCAAATTTGGGGAAACATATCTTTTTTTTTCTCCCCACCAGCACATTGATAATTTTTCAGCTTGGCAAGATTTTGGAAATCTGCTCATTCTTAGGCATCAACATACCACTTTAAAATAAATCCTTCAAAACTGACTTACTGCCTTTCTCTGGTAAGCCAACGATATATTCTGAAAGCAGTTAATAAAGCATGGTTTATACAAGCAAGCCTCTGTGGGGAAAATGTTACTTATTCTCTTATTATAAATCAATAATCTGCAAGGTAGCTTTTTCAAACACAAACAGAGAACAAAAGGAGATTTTTTTAAAAACATGAATCAAGCAATATTAAACCATATTTCAAACGCTCACAAATATTACAGTTAATTAAGATTTCTTTAAAGAATAAACTAACATAATTTACAGCTATAATTGGAGAAATAATGATAATGCTAATCTATTAATTATTTTGTTTAATCAAGAGGTTTGGTATACATATTTTGCCTTAGAAATAAATAATTTAGATGAGTATATAATGTTAAATAGCCTTAAATATTTAAAGAAGGCTAAGAAAAGAGCATTT
Source organism: Tetragnatha versicolor (assembly GCA_024610705.1). Classification (NCBI taxonomy): domain Eukaryota; kingdom Metazoa; phylum Arthropoda; class Arachnida; order Araneae; family Tetragnathidae; genus Tetragnatha; species Tetragnatha versicolor. The sequence continues at coordinate 33,580,684 of JANDEH010000001.1, read as the reverse complement.
GAAATATGTGCTTACAACACAACAATAAAACTAACCATGTTAATGCATAGCAAGTTCAAATTATAACTAATTTAAAACTTAGTTTCTTCTGCTCACAGAAATATCCTTAAAAGGAGATAAGTAAATACATCGCTCATTCCTTTCAAGAACGTCATATCTCAAAAATCAATGATATTTAGTTATGACTGTTTTCAGAAAGCTCTGAAGGAGTACTACAACCCTGCGAAACCCTCATATTTTTAAACTGGATAGTAAAGAAATTAACCAGATTCTTATTATTTATTTTCAATGCATTTCAATGCAATTCTAAACTTTCAAATGCCTCTCCTGAAAATTTAGGTTTTTTGAGATATGACGTTCTTGAAAGGAGTGAGCGACATATTAACATATAACAGCCTTTCTATAATTGTTTTTTCTTTTCAATCCTAAAACCATTGGAAATTGTAATCAAACAATCAAAATACATTTCATACCTAAAACATATACTTAATCTCAACCACCTGAGTATTTTTCTTACAGTAATTAAACTACAAGACAAAAAGATTAAAAACACCAGATTTTAATTAGGTACTTTGAGATTAGCCAGGCACAAATATCTTCTATCAGTCTGTATTGACATTTTTTTTGTATTTTACTCATAAAAATGTATCAAAAATTTTAAGAAACACTGCTAGTTAATATATTTCAATGGTGTTTTTTATGGATATTTGATTAATTTTGAGGATTTAGCATAAAACTCTGCTCTTGGGCCCAGCTAACCCTAAAGTACCTTTTATTACCTAATTATGTACCATAAGACTAAGATGAATTTTTTAATCACATCAGTCCACAGAGACAGATACACTAATATTCATCTAGTCTTCATTTGGAAGCATATTTTTAGGAGCCTTCTTTTTATTAAATATTAGTAGCTTTAAAAACTAATGAAATAAGGATTTAAAATTTTAAAAATATTAACTTTCAGAGCAATTAAGTAAATTTGTAAACATCATGGAGAACATAAGAATTTTATCTTTTACTAAAATCTAATATATAAAAGTAGAGAAAAATACCTTAAGATGTCTTTTGGGCTAGTCAATATTTATAGTTAATATGGTATTATGTGTTTGCAGAGCCAAAGCAACTAGTTTTCTTGACTTCCCCCAAGGAAGTTAAGGATTAGAATAATCTAAATTATAACCATTCTTACTTAACTATTGAATAACTATTTAATAAGAGTGAATATTTTGAATTGAAATAAAAGCAAATAAATTCATACTTTGATTTCAACAGAAGACTCTTGGTTATTCTGTGAAAAGGTTTTAGTACTTGCTTTAAGCTCTTCAAAATCATCAACAAAAACTTCATTTTCAGATTCTACACTGCGTTCCAGCTTGAGAGGTGTACTACAGTTCATGGCATTACTAGAAATGTGATATTCTCCATTTGAAGATAAACTTGATGATGATGATGAATCTACTTTTTCATGAAAGTCATTAGAATTTACACAAGCTCCATTTGTAAGTTCACCTGTAATTGATAAACCAGTAGTAAGACAAAAATTCATATAACATGAATACATTTTTGAAATGGGGTTGTAATGAGTGGGTATATCCTAAATTCAACTTAAAATATAATTCAATGTTAACAATAATTGACCTACCATTTGCTACAGATGCCCCATCCATATTCATGGTATCGTCGCTGCAATTGCTAGAATTTGTTCCTTTCTAAAAATACAAAAAAACATTTTAGGTATATCTAGTGCATTTAAAAACTACTTAAGATAGTTAACAATAGTTAAATTTTCATCAAATTGTTTTCCGTTTCTGAAACAACAATATTAGATGCAAAATTAAAAGCAGAGTAAAAATTGGAAGAAAAGCTACAAGACCTGATGTTGAAATTATATAGCTATAGAAAATTTTCAGTGTTTTACTTGGTTAAAACTAAACTAAGCTTTCAATGATTTTTAATCCAAAAACTAAGCATATTTTGTAAAGTTAAGTAAATAACTAAAATTTGAATTGAACTCAGAAAAGTAAAACCATTATAAGAGTTAATCTTTATGGAGGAAAAATAAAATTTCTTAAGAGTAAAAAGGATAAAATATGAATTCGTGAAATTACCATTTTTAAGAAGGAATCCGAGTTATCACTAGAGTTCAACAATTTTGAATTAAAGTCTAAAACATTCATTTCATTCAACATCAAGCCAGATACTCGAGGGGAGTCACAATCTATGCTGCTACCACTATCTTGACTAAAATCTGAGCAGCTATCAGGGGTATCTCCAGCTCTATGACTGCTACTGATGCTTTCTAGTCCTGAATCAACATAAATGCCATCCTTGTGGGGAGATGAGTTGCTCGTTTCTAACAAGTTATTGCTTTTGCGTTTAACTCCATTTGAAGTTCCATTTTTTGCTACATGAGAACCATTTCCATTGGAGCAGTTAGAAGAGCCATTTGGATGTTTATCACTAACCTAGAAGGAAAGGAAGAAATTAATTTTCATTCAAACAACAAGGGTGCATAGCTGCCACCCATTCAGATTTTTTGTATTTGTTCTGATTTTCAAGTCTTCTTACAAAAGAAAAATTAGTCTTTATTAAATTGTTTAGTATTTTAACTCATTAACATTTTTCCTTTTTGAATTCAGAAAATTTTAACAATAGAAAACCATGATGAGCAAGGGGACAATATTTCAATTTTTTCAAGATAGTGAGCAAATTGTGTATTAAATTAATGTAGCCAAAAGTTGAAAATAGGTGCTAGTAGTATTGAATTTGCTGTACACAAATTTAAAAAAACTTTCCTACAAGGCACAGTTCCAATACGAATGTTATTCTATTAACATCATCCTATTTTTATGGATTATTAAGAAAACTCACTCCTTCATCTTCACTGTTGAATGCACTGTTTTCTTCCGATCCCTCAGAAAATGGGTGACTTGAATTAGATGTGTTACCATTTTCTAGTTCCCACTTTTGTAGATCTAAGGGACTTGATATAAGGCACAAGCTAAGAGCCCTGCCCCTGGTAGCTCTGAAAAAAAAACATTTTAATGAGTATTATAATAAAACACCAAGTAAAACTAATCCATAACTGCAAGAGAAAAAAGGGAGGGGACAGCACTAATGTGACAAATGAAAAGGTAGTGGTCTATAACTGCTAAAATCTCTACAATATATATTTAGGCAATATATGCATCATATGATTATTAGATATCACTCCATTTTCATTGAATAAAGCTAGGGAGATTTTACCTTGATTCCACCATTTCAGAAAATGTTTTAATTTTTTTCTGATTGTTATTAGCCTGCATGAATTGTTCTTCTATTTCGGACTTGCGAATTTCTTCTTGTCTCCTAAATACATCTTCAGACATCTTTCGTCGTCTAGACTTCCAGCTATCTAAATTCTGTAAAAGAACGTTTGTAAATATTTTAAACTAACTTAATAACATATTTTAAGAAGCAGTCATATTTTCTACAAATTATAATTAGTAATCAGAAAGTATAACATTTTTTAAGATAAATTGCAAAGAAAACTTTACACAATTAGTTTGAAAAATAATCACACCATCTATTTCACTGTTGAGTTTGTTATTAAAATGACAATAGAGAAAAATAATGAATTTTGAAACACAAATAAACGCATAAATTTTATTACAGTAAAGCACCGTTTATACGTCTTTCAAGGGACCGACGTAAATCGACGTATAAATGAAAAAACGTATAAACGAAAATGTCCTTAATATTAGGTTTATAACGCTCCTAATGCAGATTTACAAAAATACGTTACATTTTAGGTTTTTCTAAAGAAAAAAAATTACTTCAAAACAGTCTATAAATTGAAAAATATTAACTAATAAACTTTAAAATAGTATTAAATATTTTAAAATATTAAAACATTTAACATAAAAATTAAAGAAATCCTACCTTTATAGTGATAGGGTTACTGTAAAATGACTAAATTTTGATGATGACTAATGACTATTAATTTTTGTTTTTGCAAGAAGAGCCCTGGCAGTCGCTAGTTCACATAAGCAGTGATAAGGCTTTTTTTTAATTTTTGTTTTTATGATCTAAGAACATTTTTAGTCATTTAACTAAGTCATAAAAATGTGATAGACAGACAGTATATAACGGCAGTTTTATAGTCCCGCTTTCTTTGTGGGGTCATTTAGCGGTCAAAAGAATTCTTCTCCTCTGCAGGGGGTGCTGGAGACCCCCTAACCAGAGATAAGGGCCATAAAACTGTAGTGTAGTTCATCCCGTTATCAGTTCAACGAACTGCCCTTTTACTCACCCCCACTCCATTGGTCATGCCCCCAACAACGGCCAAGGAATGCAGTGTTCTTCAACCTTTCCTGGGGAAATTTTCCCACGGAATAACAACTGATACTAGATATTTTAGAATTTTAAGACAGCCGAAAACGACGTATAACCGATATTGCGCGTCGTATAAACGAAGAATTTTTGTATTAAAAAGAATAGGAATGAATTGGGACTTCGCGAAAACGACGTATAAATGATAAAGTCGTATAAATGAGAAACGTATAAACGGTGCTTTACTGTACTTTGAAAAATAATGTAAGTAACTAAAACATTTTCCTTTAAATAGCTGCAACAAATCCTATGAAGACATCAACAAACATTCACACCCTAGCTAAGATTTTTTTTGAAAGAATATCTCCTGATTTTCACACACAAAAAAATATGATCTTCAACTTAAACACGGAAAAAGGAAAGTTAAACAATAAAAACGGTATAACATCTCAATGGGAGTAGGTATATTCCAGGTTTCCTAATAAGAACATAAGAAAAGAAAAGCACCCTTTTAGAATATAATCCACTTGACTCATTTTCAAAACTGAGAAGAGCGTCCTACAACAACAGAAAAAAAGCGTCCGGCTTTTCGAAAGAACGGAAATGTGGGTGTTGCCATGGTGATTTGAGCAGCAAGTTGCGCACATTCCATGACGTCGGGATCCAAAAGTTCAGAACTTTTTTGATGTGGAATAATGACCGTTCTGCACGAATTCACACACTCCGGGTTGAGTTCATTCCGATTAGGGGAAAAGGGATTTCATAGCGCACCGCTACTTTAATTTCAATCACTGCTCAAACACATTAGTTTGAAACTAATCTCGATGTTTAAGAACTGAAAATACATGTTCACACAAGCTTATCCTAAAAGCTGAGTAAAAAGCGATGGTTAATGGTCACAAAATGAATCGCCAACTAGCCGCATTAAATATGAATTGCATTTTATTTTTTAGTTTCAAGTGAAAAGTTATCAAAATATACAAAACATTAACCATCACACGAAAGAGACGATACAACACAAACACCATTTCTTTGTTTACATTCAAAAATAGCAGAAGCTGCAATCCAATCAATGGTACTCTAATAATATAACGTTTTACCTGACGCCACTCCATGGTCTTTTTACAACAATCCTTTCACACCAAAAGACAGCGCAGATCTTCAACAAAAAGAAAATGACGCTTCCCGCGAAACTTCGTAGTCCAAGACCCTGTAAACACAAGCATCAAGCGAGCATACGCCGACCTCGCACGAACCTTTTTCGCTTTTTCTCCGCAAATATTAACTATCCAATGGATAATAATCCCCAGAGGACGATGGTTCTCACTTTGAAAACACGGTACCTTCAAATTTGAAGATCACAACAAAACCTGCGGCGTATTCTTTCAATGCCGCATAGTAGTACTACGTCGCTCATGGACGCTACTATTAATTGAGGCAGGTGGAAAACGTCGTAAAAAAAAGAGTGAAACCACCTTTCCAACATGTCAAACAGGTATCCGTGCTGCCATCTTACGCTACGTTCGGGAAACACTCAGGTGTATTGCTGTGAAGAGGAAGAGCACAGGTGCGAGGGGCAAAGATAGGGGGAATTTCTGTGTAACCTTCTAAAGGTCAAAACTTTTTTATTTTGACTATAGAAAACCCGAATAAGAGTATCTCGTATAAGCCCTCCTCTGAACAATATTCAGTCCATAATTTATTTTTGAAATAAAATAAACTTGGTCCGCAATCTACGTCGGGAACCTATTTTGTATCCCTTGTATTTCATTTTAATTATAAGAAATTTTAAACAAATCCTTTGCGGTAAAATGATTAAGTAATACATATTACTATTTTTATTCATTCTGCCTCTGCAGGAGTGTTTAGTTCAGAGAATAATTAATTTTGTTACATTTTTAGGAATCAATAGTCAACCCATCAGGAGCGTTTTTATAAGAAGTTAGATCCCATATATTCATAATTTTTTTTCCAATTTTGTACTTAATATCTCTATGATGAAAAAAATATGACAATGAAAAATTTTAAATTATTTTAACCCCCTTTGAATTTCTAAGAAAGATTATCTCTTTAAACTAAAGTTTAGCCTTAAAGACAATACAAATACCTCCTTTTGAAAGATATTTTATAAGGGATTTTTTAACAAAACTGTTTAGACCACAATTAAATATAATTTAATGCATGATAGTAATTTCTTTTATAGTATATCTTTAAACTTTTCATTTAAGAAGCAAAAAACCAAAAACCCTTATTGCAAACATCTTTCTCTATGTATAATTGTTTCGAAACAGAAAGAAACAATTCTCACCTCTCAAGTGTAAACAACACTGAAGAAAACCCAAGCCCTAAGTAGTGTGAAACCTATGAATAGAACATTCGCTGTTGTCTGTTTCTACTAGTTTGCAAAAAGGCAAATAGTACAAAGCACCATGTTTTTCTCATCAACCGTGAACTTTTGTAAACGTACTCGGAAGTCTATTATCGGATCGGTAAATAAAAAGCCCTAGTTGACGAATCATTCAAACTCCTGGAATGAGTCAGCCCATTCTTCTCATCACTAATTCATTTACGAGTACGCATTTCACTAATAACAAAATTGTTATTCTTTATTATCATAGTAAATACGTAGATTTTCTGCTAATTAGATTATCATAGTTTCATAGTAATTAGCATAGATTTGAATTGTATTTTTCAAATATTAAAAGCTCCAAAAATTACTAGCTATGAATACTAACTTCACCAACAGTAATTTATAAAGTACTAAAATTTGGAGATATAGATAGATAGGGCTTTGTATGGAAAGGGAGAACAAGTTAGTTAAATTTTTTAAGCGTGTTTTATAAAAACTACAAATACTAAATTTGGAAGCTATTTTTTAAAACTCACCGATTGCCACTCTTCCTCCTCTTCTTTAAGTACGTCGGGCTTCTTTACTTCTTTTGTCTTTTTCAATTGTTCCTCTGCCTGAAAAAATAAGCTTATCTCAGAATTCAAAAACGTAAAACAACCCAAGTTAGCAAACTTTAATTCTGCATTTATTCAAACTGAATTCTACGTAACAAAAACCAGCATTTCAACTCTACTTTAATTACAATAACATAAAAATTATTTTTTAAATAATCTAAGAGATGATCTTGAGCTGCTTTAGTCAATGATTCTACACACCGATATACTACCCAAACAAGGTGGGGGGAAATATCTTTTAAGCATGAAATCCATAAGAAATATCAATGTTAGTATAGATATTAAAGGAGAGACCTCTTTCGACGACACGTAAGGCGTTAAATAAGCAGGCTGAGTTTTAAAGTTTGAACTAAAAATGAGAAGCCACACCTCGGTAAAAAATGTACGCCATTTTGGGTGAATATATTTTTATGGGTTGACTGGTCTTATGATATTCTTATACAAAAATCTCACAAGTGTGACTTCTAGAAAGGTTGTTGAACGAATAGAGGAACGAACTATGGAAAAATATCAAATTTCCTTGTAAAACTAGTCTTAAATTTCTTAATATATTAAGTTGAATTTAAATGATTAAATGTGAAATAAAGCCAAAAACTAAATGAGAAAAATTATGTTCAGTGAAGAAAATTGTTTTAAGATTTTTTTATTCAAGGTTTAAGTATGTATACAAAGAGTGAAAATCTCATTTATAATTAAAAATTACTTAAACTCATAGTAATTGAATTCAAAACAGCCAAAATTTAATATACCTATATAATATAATCAAATTTTATCACAAAATTTAAGTCTTTAAAACCATTTAATATCAAGGGGTTTTCCCCCACAGGATGTCACCGATTCATTTGTTTTTTATTTCCCAACGTTTTACTGAATTTTTTTTCAGAATTTTATTTTTTGGTAAATGAATCGTATAGCAAGGTTTGATTAAACTGAATATCATGTTAAAAGCTAATTTTCTAGAGCACTTGTTCATTTTCCATGCTATCATGTTGAAGAATCTAAATTCGAAGTGGGGAAGGGTTGCTAAAAATGTAGAAATTTTTTTTTAGATAACGTTGAGTAATAAAATAGCCTAGGGTCCGTTCAAAAAAAAATAAATAAACACTTAAGGGGAGGAGGGGGTTTGCTCTTAGTTTATTTTTCCTGAGAAGGGAGAGGGGGAATGAGTTATGCTTACGTTATGTTATTTACAAACACTGCATTTTTTAAAATCTCTTGTTTCTTGCATAAATAATTTCAAAACCCAACAATCAAAAATCAATTTTTTTCTAAAATTCTTGTTTGTACAAGAAAAGGAACAAAGGGAAGGGGGTTTCCTTACGTATTATAAGGGAAGGGGATTTCGGTTTTCTTATCTTTGCTGACAAGGGGGAGGGGTACAAAAATGACCAAAAACTAGTGATGGGCAGGTATCGACACCAAATACTTAAGTACTCGATACCTATAGGTATCGAGTGTATTCGATACCCACAAAAGTATCGATACTTTATTGACATATTTCGTTTTAAATTTTCAATGAAGTAATCTTTATAATACCTACTGTAGATCAAACGCAGCCTGTTTCCGTTTTCATTTTGCAACGCTCAAACCCAAGTCGTTATCATCCGCGAGAGACATTTGACGCGGCTAGGTTTTTCCCCCGCCAAATCCTTCGCCTCTATCCACCTCCAGGCCCGTAGCTACGGGGATTTTTGATGGATCGCTTTCAGTTTTTTGAATATTAGTCTGATTATGGATAGGCCCTAAAAAAATTGTCCCTTCAGGTTCATTTCCCGACATTGAAAAAAAGTACTCGATACCTATAAGTATTCGATACCAAAGTATTCGATACCTATAAGTATTCGATACCAAAGTATTCGATACCTATAAGTATTCGATACCAAAGTATTCGATACCTAAAATTATCGATTTTGCCCATCACTACCAAAAACCTGCTTACTGTTTATTTGAACGGCCCCCTACATTTAAAAAATTTCAAATAGCTTAAAATGATATTAAAAAAAGCAGAATTCTTCAAGCCAACCCATCTCAAAAGTATACCACTATCTCAAATTATTTTTTCTGCTTGGGATAGTTTAATTAAGGAAGGGGTAAATATTATTGGGTTAATTAATTAAAGATTATATATAAATAATCCCCATATCTCACCTTCCTGTAGAGAGGCGACGACCCGACCTTCACAAACTGAAAAGGGTTATTGTGCGTCTTGACGACAGTCTTGGTGACCGTCCTGGTGGGGATGCTCTCCACCCCTTTCGACTCTCCGTCCGTGGAAGAGGAGCGGGGCGGCGGCGGGGCCCGGCCGCCCCCCAGGGGGGTGTAGGGGCGCTCCTGGGCCTGCAAGCTCATGGAGCGGGACCGCCGGGCCGCGGGTTCCATCCCCGACGACTTCTTCTCATCCTCCTGGTAGGGTCGATCGAAGGTGGCGGAGTAGCGGGTGGTGCCGGGCATGTCGGGCTTATTTGTTGGTGGGATCTTCTTTCATGGTTCGCAGGCTGAAGATCTGAGGAGGGAAGAGGGTGGTTAGTTTCTGATGAAGATATGAGGTGGGGAATATGTGCGTAATGTCGAGCATATTCAAAATTATTCTTTAACTGAATAGAATTTCGACACCCCTTAGCACAGCTCATACCAAATATGCCAAGTTAACGTAACTGCTACTAGAAGTAAACAAAATTTGGCCGTGCATGATATAGATTGGATGAATATTGACGTTTATGACGTTTATGCATCATGGGCGGGTTTATGGGTCAGGGGGGCAATGCCCCCCTCCCTACCTTTTGAGATTATTGCCAATTATGATGGTTAATCATATTTTCTAGTTTCCCTTCTGAAAGGTTCCAGTGTGCCCCCCAGTGTTCTCCACCAAAATCCGCCCATGGTGCTGCTTGAGACCATTAGTATTGTTAATTAGGAATTAGAATTGTTTTACCTTTCAGTGTTTCGGTAGTTATTTATGTTGTTCAAAAATTTTCCCAATGCATTTTTCTGTTATTAAGTAAGAAAATAATATAATTCTAGAACGTTGTATATTGATGCATTTTATAGGTTTCTCTCTGATCTTCTGTATGCATGTTATTTCTCTTCTCAAAAATATCAAAACTTACCAAAAAAAAGCTAATGTTGACATCATAGGTCATGTAGAAGATACGAGTCCTTCTCCAAAATTAAAAAAGGACCACACACAAAATGGAAAAAAATCCTATTTTTATTCCGAGTTTATAATATCACAAACTGTAAACTTGGCAGTTTTACCCTTCAATTTTGAATTCACAAATGTTGCATTATTAACCTTCACAAAAATAATAGGGCTATTGAAAAATGGCTTTCTTGCAAATCAAAATCTTTATGCAACGTAAGTCGTTAGTGGTTATATGAATCTTAAAGAAATGAGGGGGTGTCAATGACGCAGCCAAATTTCTATCATACTGCGGTTTCAGCTTTCACTCTCCTTCTCGGTGGTTAGAAGTATCAATGTATCGAAATATCGAGAGGTATAAAAAGAAAAAAAACCTAGTTACATCCATTAGTCAATAGCATCTTTCAATATCTGATTATTTTAAAGAGATTACTAAAATGGAAAGTTTAAGAAGTTCCTGAACGGAATAAGAATGACCACATTAAACGGGTCATTGGACTAAGTTGCTACAGGGAACAATGCAGATTAACCCTTTAATTAATGTAATGTCAGCGAGATAAATAGAATAAATGCCGCCTTGAGGTGTTTCAAGATCAAGTACGGTGTTAGCAACATAGCGGGTCAAAAAAGACCTGTACTGCTGTAGGCAAGGTCAACGAGGTACATGCTGTAAAGGTGTTATTTTTGGCTGATAAATAAGTTTTTCTGATGTTAACGTATGGTATGTCACTGATGTAATTAATGGTCTTCTGTATTTCGCTGGGAGAAAAGAGATGAACGAATGGGATCGATATGCGAACTGCTAAGAGAAATCTATAGTTTTGCTTTATTACATCAAGAAATGGACGTCGTCCTATTATTTTTGGAAGATAACTTACTATAAATCAAACAGATGATAGTATAATTATCTGAAGCTAAAAATTTGTTGATTAAGAAAAGTTTTAAGATAGCAAGAATTTTTTCAGAAGTTTTAAGCTACTTTAAAAGTGTTCGAAATGTTGAAAAACATTGAGAAAATTTGTCATTGCATTCTGCTGATATGTTTAAAATTTTTTTATTCATTTTTTCCGGGGTAATTTAGCATGTCATAAAAACTTAATTAAAGCTCACTTTTGACGGTTAAAGTATTTTACACAACTATTCCATTGCCGAGCAGTCCGAAAAAGAATCCAAGTAATTGATAAGGATTCTGTAGACTTTTTTTCCATCCTTAAAAATCGTTTTGAGGTGCCCAATTTTTTGTATTCCACTAATATATTTGTACACTGAATAACGAATTAGAGAAAATTAAATAAGTGAGAGTATTTAGGAAATGAAAGAAATAATGTAAAAAGAGAGTTATAAAAAAGAAGAAAATATAAGAAATCTGATATTTTCTGGAACACCATTCATCAAGAGCGTCCCGGTCATTCCAAATCACCGATTACGTTAAGAATGAAAATAGCAAAACTTTATAAGATATTTAAAATAAAAAGTTACAGATCCAAACAACCTGAAAAAGAGTTACAAGGGTTATAATCATTTCGATGTTCTACTCCAGTAAGAAAATCTTAACATCTCATCCACACGTCAAATATCTGGATCATGTGTGTTAGTCAACACACATTTGGTCACGTAAACGCTCCATTAGTTCCCAACCGATCATTTTCTCCCGCTATGTATAGTAAAGAGAATCCCAAACACCTCTAATGGTCATCTGTACCCAAATAAATGAATGGAGGCAAACCCGGTAGCCATCTTGTTTTTGCACATCAAAATTCCTGAACGAACATCCGTTACTCGGTCACAGAGTTTTAGCTGCAGCTTTTTTTCTCTGTGTTTACCTTCTCGTCTCCTTCACCTTGTAGGAAGTTATTCTGAGGGTGAGGTTTTTCACGACCGGAACAAAAGCGCTGATGGTAAATTAGCAATTGGATGAACGTTAGCATCGGGTAATCATCTTCTCGATCGTTTGCATGTCGGTGAAATGGTGGTTTCAGAGCATCAATGGGGCTTGTATTGATGTGGACTGTAGGGGAATCACACCGAATGTGCAAACAAGGAATGATGATACAGTTCATTGATCAAATGGGGTTAGAGCGATTTTTTCTAAGACTGTTTTGGGCTAAATGTCTTAACACTACTGAATCGTGTCAAATTGTTCTCATCTTAAGATCCATAAGAGTAGATTAAACTTAATAAAAACATAGTTTCATGTAAGTAGTCCATAATAATTTTCTTCGATTTGTTGCGAACTTTTTAAAATGGTAAAAAAAATTTTTATTTCAAATTCATCTCATTGAATAATGTATGAAACCATTTGAATGCTCAATGGTTTTTCTGCATTACTTTCGGTAGAAACTGGGTATCAGGTCAAAAGGAATTTCACGGATGGTATGTAAAGTTTCTAAAGAACTCAGTCCTTGGAAGAAAAAATGGAGATGCACAAATTATTATAGTATTCATTTTAGTCAACTGGTTTATGTAAGCATCACAACTATTTCTATGTATTAGAAAACATGAGAACTTTATCAAATAGATAATAAAAAACATGTGTTAGCACTCGCCTCATTTACCTTTGAATCCTCATTATTTATTGCTTATTCTCTATCAAATTGGAATTCCAATTCGATGAAGATTAATAATAAATTTTAAAAATTGTCAACAAAAAATATAAAATTATTAATTTGATGCGCTAAAAATAAATTATTCAAATATTATTTTGCCAATAATTATAAGTTTTGAATTTAAATTCACGTTTCTCATCTGAAAGAAGTTCTCATTGATTTCTAGGTCACTGTTTTATTCATACTCCATATTACTCCCAAGTTTAACTAAGATTAACTTTTAACCAGTCTAGGTTACAAAAATGTATCTTTTTATTATGATATTCGGGTAAGAGTAATTTTACTGTTTCCCGTTAAAACAATCTGATACTTTTTAAATTAACTTCTTTTCTATCATAACCTATATATTACTCTTTAATTTCTCATCTGTAAATTACAGGCATAAATGTTCCCCAAAAACATTACATATGGGAAATTTTAACCACTTTCCCACAGACAGACCCGCTGCCCTATCTTTCCAAAAACGCCTCAATTTCCGATCCATAAACTATATTTCTGCTCCACAGTGTGTCACGAATGTGCGAAAACCCACAAAAATATGCATTAAACGACAGGATCCCGTCCCGTTCCCATCTCAATGCACGACCAAGCGAATATCCGGCAACCAAACGAGAATATCCCAGGGAAACAATTACATAATAATTCCGAAGATGGACATTTTTTCCAGTATGAATTTAGACTGGATTTAGCGTGCTTTCAAGCATTTTGAGTACGCACTTCTCATGATTAAGATGCGCTCGAATTCACTATCCCAGCTTTAAAAAGAATGGGGGATCCCTTTTTTATACAAGTGTGGATGTGTCGTGCGTTGGTAAACATGTTCAGTTTCTATTCTCAGAGCGTTGCAATAGACTGTATCCTGTATGATATTATTTATAGAGTTGAAATTCAGGGCATAAAATTATTCATCAGTTTTCTCAAGAGATAGTGCAGTGTTTTATTTAGAAATAATGAAACGTATGAAATAAAAATATTTTAAGGAGAAAAGATGGAAAGAGACTACGGTTATCCTAGTACCTTAATTAACTTATAACCCTTTTATTGTATGTTAAAATGATATGCAAGTAATCTATATGTAAATTTGTTTAAGTTAGAATTTTGTCCCGAATTTTTTCTATTCATCAAAATTTAAAATTAGTTCACAAAAGGGCTTGAAAAGTGTAATATTCAATTATATTTTGAGAAATATAAGAAAACAAATGAAGGCAATAAAATCAGTAAATCAATAAATAGGCAAAAAATCACCATAAAATTTCTCGGAAAAAAGATGTAGAAATTAAGGTAATAATAAGCACCTATTTTAAAATTTAAAAAATAATCACAATCTATAAGTCTCTCCATTCAACAAGTTTTATACTCAAACTTTTAAAATAACGTGATATAAGTTGGTGATGGAGTTTAAAAGATATTACCTACTCACATTGGTCCATATCCATTCCATGTATAATAGGGTGTCCCTTATTTAGGCATTTTTTCAAAAAGTCGGGGAAACTTTTGCGACACCCCCCAATTTTTTTCCTTTTGGTACCCTAAGACTGTGTGCAAAATCTTTAATCGATCAGATAATATTAACACGTGCCCCAAACGGCCTAAAGTTAGAAAAATTTGACTTTTTTCTCATTTTTTCGAAAATTTTTAAAAATGTGTTTAATAAATCCTCTGCCGAATAATAGGGCTCTAACGCATTTAAACAATCTTATTTGACCATTTTTCATTACTAGTTAGGCCAAAATGCCCAGCTTGTAACCTAGCCATCAATCAGAAAATCCTCAAATTTGTCCATTTTACACTGAGAATAGAAGAATCAAAACGCAGTGGTAAATGACTTAGAACCGCAAAATTCCATGATTAAACACCATTTGTAGACCATATTGATGCGGAGATAAATTATCTGGAGCTCAAATTAATTATGGGTTGCTTAATTAATTAATTGGGTTGCATTAAAACTATAAAAAATTCTATAAAAACGGTATGGGCATGTTTGATATCGGGTAATGGGTCTATGAGGTTTCTAAACTCATTAAGACTAATAAAATCCTCTTACACAACTTTTTAAAGCTCTTTACGCAATTATAAGGGCCATCAGATCTCCTAATACAAGTGCAAACCATGATTTCAGAACTATAGATGGTTATAAATTCTATACACATAAAACCGGCAAGAGAAATTCTGGAAATAAGTTAATAATAAGACTCCACAGTGTGTCCACGAGTATTTTATTCCGTAATTTAGTTTAAATGCTGAAAAAGATACAAAATTAACCCGTTCATCATAATGATTGAGTTATACTCTGTGAAGATAAGCAATTAACCAAGTTTATAGAGACTGTTCTTGTATTTATAATAAATTTATACATTAACATTAAAATACCTGCAATTCAACAAATTAGGATCTTTAAAAATTAAGACACTTAAATTGGCTACGTGAATATCATAAATAGTATTAACAACAGTTTCTGAAAATCATTCCTTCTTTAAAGTCTGTTTTTAAGTTAGAGCTATTCTTCGCTCTGAGTTTCCTACCTCTACATTCTCAAAGAAGGCTTTGAGGGTTTAAAATAATTTAATTTCATAAACAATTTTTATGAAAAACTTACTCGAAATCTAAGTACTTCTTCAAGGACGTTTACTGATGATAAGTCGACAGCCCGAAGAAGAACTAAGGATATAGTAGAAGAGTTATAGAAACTGAAGTTTATATTTAACATATTCTTACAGCCTCAAACAAAATATCAGTGTTTAATTGTTTTAATGACACTGATTTGTTACATTGCAGGTATTTTTTAAGTTTATGTATAAATTTATTATAAAATACAAGAACAGTCTCTATAAACTTGGTTAATTGCTTATCTTCACAGAGTATAACTCAATCATTATGATGAACGGGTTAATTTTGTATCTTTTTCATCTTTTAAACTAAATAACGGAATAAAATACTCGTGGACACACTGTGGAGTCTTATTATTAAATTATTTCCAGAATTTTTCTTGCCGGTTTTATGTGTATAGAATTTATTACCATCTATAGTTCTGAAATCATGGTTTGCACTTGTATTAGAATTAGGAGATCTGATGGCCCTTATAATTGCGTAAAGAGCTTTAAAAAGTTGTGTAAGAGGATTTTATTAGTCTTAAATGAGTTTAGAAACCTCATACACCCATTACCCGATATCAAACATGCCCATACCGTTTTTATAGAATTTTTTATAGTTTTAATGCAACCCAATTAATTAATTAAGCAACCCATAATTAATTTGAGATCCAGATAATTTATCTCCGCATCAATATGGTCTACAAATGGTGTTTAATCATGGAATTTTGCGGTTCTAAGTCATTTACCACTGCGTTTTGATTCTTCTATTCTCAGTGTAAAATGGACAAATTTGAGGATTTTCTGATTGATGGCTAGGTTACAAGCTGGGCATTTTGGCCTAACTAGTAATGAAAAATGGTCAAATAAGATTGTTTAAATGTGTTAGAGCCCTATTATTCGGCAGAGGATTTATTAAACACATTTTTAAAAATTTTCGAAAAAATGAGAAAAAAGTCAAATTTTTCTAACTTTAGGCCGTTTGGGGCACGTGTTAATATTATCTGATCGATTTAAGATTTTGCACACAGTCTTAGGGTACCAAAAGGAAAAAAATTGGGGGGTGTCGCAAAAGTTTCTCCGACCTTCGATTTTAAGGGACACCCTAATGTATAACTCAATATCCATCATAAACTTTAAAACGACTTCTTTAAGCACTCACACAGTAACCTCTTTTGAAATTTTTAACACCAGTCTTTCAATGCAAAAAAAAAACATAATTTCCATATCGGCAATTGATTTACCTTAACCTAACTCCAAAGCATTGTCAATTGGAAAAACTTCCGTACCCAATACCTTAAGTCCATGAATATGAATGGGCAACAGCTTCCATCAGATAGTTTTCAATGTTTGCATACTACCATAAACAATACCCGAAAGAGAGATCTCAATCTCAATTCTGCAGCTCCAGAAACCGGGCCTACCCGAGGCAAAACAGGAACTGCGTGACAAAACTAAGATTCGAGATCGTACCGTTTTAATTGCGGTCCCCAAGGATTACCTTCATCGGAAATAGAATGAGGGGATTTGTCAACCTCCATTGTTGTTGTTGTTTTTCCGTGTGTCCTTGACTTTGTTTCGCACCCAGCAGACTTATTTTGTAACGACATGCGACACCGTGGATCTAATTAACTCAAGATTGATTCTGCGCTGACAAGGAAACGTTCTCAGGCTGAACTCACAGAAATGGATGAAATTTTTACAGGGGTTAGTAGATGATATAAATCACTTACTGTGAAAAAATTAGCTGCTGAATTTCATTAGGAGAGGAGTAAATTAACTTTGAAAATCATCATTTTCAACGCCAAGTGCAACCTTACTAAGCGAAACATGCAGTGAAGGCGCCAAATGGCAAAAAGTAACTGGCCGCGTTTTCTCTAAAGTAATTTAAATTGCGAAGTGTCTAAATCCACGAAAATTGACCCATGCTGAAGTATTAGTGAAATTCGTTAGAGTTGAGTTGTTAATTTCGTGGATTTAGACAGTGCCTTTAATTTGGCCGATCAGAAAAGTTTCATAAAATATATAGCATGAATAAAAATTAATTAAAATATAAAAAGTAGTATATAAGTAATATATAATATATATTATATATAAGTATATAATATTTAATCTATTAGTTGAGCCACTTCTGTCATATAGAAATCAAATTGGCACTGTCCACAGAGTACTAGAACAGAGAGTCCGTCGCCATAGGCGCTAATGGAAATCGAAACGTTGGATGGGTTGGGTGGCGCTGCGATCGCATAACGTCACGAGAGGCGGGACGGAAAAGCCTGATTGGTTGAGAAAAACTTTTTCCTTCTCCTTCGAAATAGAAGATTGCGTGACAGCCAATCACAGGTTTGATCTCTCTGTCAATCATTTATAGTTCCTCGTGGCGCCCTCAAACCCATACAACTTTTGAATATATCGTGTTGGACCCTCTGTTAGGATTTTTCTCTGTGGCACTGTCTAAATCTAAATCCACGAAAGTAACAACTCAACTCTAACGAATTTCGCTAATACTTTAGCACGGGTCAACTTTCGTAGATTTAGACACTTCGAATCAAATTTCCCATTCCATCCGATTGGAAAGTCGCCAAGTGGTGCTAAATAGATGTGTTTGGCAACTCAGAACCCAATTTTCAAATTTAAATAACTCCTCTCCTATTGAAATTCAGCAGCTAATTTTTTCACAGTAAGTGTTTTGAGTCATCTTCTTATGCCTGTAAAATTTTCGTGCATTTCTGTGAGTTCACCCTAAGAACGTTTCCTTGTGAGATGATTGATCCGCAGATTGTTCGCTCTGATACAAACAACGAGTTACATTCTCCAAGTCAATATTTCAGTTTGAAGTGATTGAACGTATGGGAGGAGATGTATCGTATAACCCAGCGGTTCTCAAACTGTGCTCCGCGGAGCCCTTAGGGCTCCGCCAAGCATTTCCAGGGGCTCCGCGAAGAAATTTGAAATAAATACATTTTTTGATAATTTCTAATTTGCTTTTCTCTGAAATGTTATAAATGACTTTCTGTAAGGTGTTGGTAAGGTCTGCTGGTTTTTGCCTTTCTCAGGTCTTTTTTGGTTTACTAAACCAGTTAAAACCCTGTTTTTAGGGTCAAATTTCCAAAACTTTTCTGGGGGAGGCACCCCCGGGATGGACCTGGCGCTGGCCGTTTGAGCGCCGTTTCCATTTCGGCACAAAATTTTCCTTCTAATTTTTAGAAGAATTATTAGAGTTCTATTTACTTTCATTTTATTTCTGCCGCTGAAACGGCCGCGCCGAATAGTAGCAGACCAAGGAACCCCCTTCCCCACCTCTCAAGTTGATTACTCAGCACCTTTTTTATAAAGTTTACCAACACCAAGGGAAAACCTGTTTTTAGTAGAATCAAATTTCCAACACCCCCTTTATAGCATTTGGAACTTACACAAAACGCTTCTTATATTAAGTTCTTTAAGATGTGCAAATTCTGCCAAAACTGTATAAAAAGCTAACATTGATCCTATGGCATGGCAGGGGATAAGGAATGATTTTGGGCCCATGTATAAATAAATTTCGATATGTACCTCTGACGTATGGTCTAACAGCCCTCCAAAACAGCTCTCGATTTCAAAAGAAGTAACTTTTAGGAAAACAAAATTTACAGATGTATACATTTCCGTATGAATCCTTTGTTCATGCTTCTCCGGCATAATGATTAAAAAGTGATAGCTTTAATATTCAGAAATTTAAAATAAAGATTTACATTGTATCCAATGATAAAATTTAATCGGTAAACCAAATATTCCATATATCCCGGGGTGTATATCAAAGGGGCGAGGAGGCCCTACCTCTCTATAACAAAACAAGTTAAAACCATGTTATTTAGGGTCAAATTTCCGAAATTCTTTTGGGGGAGGACCCCCGAAACCCCCTATTGTACTTGAAACTTTATTATTGTCATTTTTATAATAAGTTCGTTAAAATTAAAATCCTACCTAAAAATGAATGAATAAAAATAAAAAATGAATGAATGAAAAAAAATTGAATAAAAATTTGGACAATGATGTACCCAAAACGAGTTAAAAAACTGTTTTTAAGGATCACATTTCACAAAATCTTCTGGGGAGGAAGGACCCCCAGACCCTTCTATTGTACTTGGATCTTAATTCGTCACAATTTTTCTTACAAATAAGTTATCTTAGATGCAAATTATACCTAAAAATGTTTTAAAAGCTACGTTAAACTGTTAAATATGCATGGGAGGGGCTGAGGAATAATTTTGGACCCCTCCCGAAATAAATTTATATTATGCTTTTATTTCTAGAAGCAATGGGTTTTATGTAATTTGTTTTTATACCTTGAAAAATTTATTTCGGAAAAGGGCTCCGCGAATAATTTGTCTCTTGAAAAGGGCTCCGCGACATAAAAAGTTTGAGAACCCCTGGTATAACCCATCATTATAAACATGGGCGGATGCAAGTTTGACTCTAGGTCACAAAATCCTAACTGGTGATTTAGAAAACCTTCTTTTGCGTTTTGTGTGTAAAGTTTACAAAAAAAGTTCCAAGTGTAAACTTATCAAAACGCATTTTTAAATTAGACTTTCAAAGATGAAGCTTGTGAAATATTTACTTTTAAATTATTTTTAGCATTTTCCTCCTTTAGTATATCATAACACTTTAGGAGGAGGGGGAGGATCATATGATGGGTATCACTGTTTATCTCAATGTTTTCTTCGATGATGATTATTACAGGGGTAGAAGTAACTACTTCATTAAATATAGGACATTCTATACAAAAAATATAGGACAAATATAGGACGCTCCAAAAAGGGTTTAACTATACATTATTTACATTTTTCCAGATAATAACTTTAAATTCACTGAAAGGTAACTGTTTTTAGACTAGATAGACAATTAAAAAGTATTTTTTTTTCATAAAACAAAAACTTAAAACATTCATAAATTTTCTGAAATTCAGATTGAAACATATCAATATTTGCACTAACCCTTGCAAAAATATCATCATTAAATTATATTTATCTTAGTTTCCCCCCAATTATTTCTTAGGCTTGTTGTTACTCTTTTTATGCAGGAGATGCCTCTCTACAGCAGAGCTTACTGAAATAACTAAAAGTTACTTGAGCCAGTTTTGCTAATTGGAAGATGCTCAACCTTTGGCCCGTGGTCCAAATGCGGCCCGTGAACCATCAATTTGTGTGGCCCACGAACTAATTTAAAATTTTTCAAATAATCCTTTCTTTTTTAATTCACAGATTATTTCCCAGGAAAAAAATTTATTGCGTTAAAACTCGTAAAATCGCGACTTCTCGCGTAAATTCGTTTTGCTCGCGGAGTGTTCCGTTCCTCCTGCGACCGCTTTCGTAAACGGTCGCGTGAGTCTCGCGTTGTTATTGCGATGTAAAAAAAACAACTTTACTGTTTTCAGAAGCCAACAGGTCCGATTTAGCTTGGCCAAAACTGCGTTCCTTGTCCAAAATCGTATTTTTTTGCGTCTTTTCTTTCGAAATTTTCGGGGTCCCGCGGACCCAATATTTTGCCGGAGTTACGTCCCGCTTTCGCAAATTTACGTAAAAAACCTGCAATAGGGTGTATCGAAAAAAACTTTTTTTTTATTTTGATGATGCCTTAGTGCGGAAAAGTTGTCTAAGGTGGCAGAGAGTACCTGTGAATTTTTTCAGAATTTTTGGATAATATCTTGAGGTGCCGCCAAGGCCCTGAAGGTCCCCATGTTAATCCAATGGAGCGCGCAAGCCAAAAAGGCCGAAAATTGGTTTTTCGCCCCTCATTTCTTCCCTAATCACACAACAAATGTCTTCACTCGAGTTATGGACCCTATATGATCTAGGCTATCCGACAAAACTTGAATAATAGCCTAAATCTCTATATTATGTTGATTGTGGGATCTGATTTGAACGAGGAAATACGCGATTTTCGACGAAATTGGAGCATACAAAAAAACGTAATATAGAGATTTATGCTATTATTCAAGTTTTGTCGGATAGCCTAGATCATATAGGGTCCATAACTCGAGTGAAGACATTTGTCGTGTGATTAGGGTAGAAATGAGGGGCGAAAAACCAATTTTCGGCCTTTTTGGCTTGCGCGCTCCATTGGATTAACATGGGGACCTTCAGGGCCTTGGCGGCACCTCAAGATATTATCCAAAAATTCTGAAAAAATTCACAGGTACTCTCTGCCACCTTAGACAACTTTTCCGCACTAAGGCATCATCAAAATAAAAAAAAAGTTTTTTTCGATACACCCTAACCTGCAATAGCGCGCAAGCGCGAATCCTGAAAATTGCTGGGATTACGCCGAATTACGGGCATTATTCAGCAATTACTCTCACAACAATCAACAGCGGAAACTGAAGAAAACTTCGCCTGAGATGAGAAATATAGGACATATAGGGCATTTTCAAAAATATAGGACAATATAGGACACTTTTCAAGGTTTTTGGAAAAATATAGGAAATATAGGATATACAGGGTGATTCAGAAATAATCATCAATAATTGAGGGGGAGGTAGAGGGGCCCTAGACAAGCATATTTCGAATAGGGATGGTGGGGCGCAGCCTTACCGTTAAAGAGCTAGGACCTAATGTAGTGCGAGCGCGTTTCAAAAGGCCGTTTTTAGAAGGCCCGTGTGACGAAACAAAACATAATAAAATGAAAAAAATTATTGCATGAGGTAAGGAAGTATCCCTACTACTTATACCACAAATTCGATAGAATTTGAACCACTTTCTAAACCGTGGAGTGAGTTTCAAAAGTGCAATATTAATCTTTTAGTCAAAGAATGGAGTTCCCTTAATGGTATTTAGAAAAATGATGATCGGGGAAAGAATTTTCAATGATCGAAACATTGATAATTTAACCTGTTTGATCATTGAAAATTCCTTCCCCGATCATCATTTTTCTAAATACCATTAATGGAACTCCATTGTTTGACTAACATATTAATATTGCCCGTTTTAAAACTCGCCCCACGGTTTGACAAGTGGTCCAATTTCTATCACATTGAGGATTTAAGTAGTACGGATACTCCTATACCTCATGCAATAATGTTTTTCATTTTATTCAGTTTTGTTTCGTCACACGGGCCTTCTAAAAATGGCCTTTTGAAACGCGCTCGCACTACATTAGGTCCTAGCTCTTTAACGGTAAGGTTGCGCCCCACCATTCCTATTCGAAATATGCTTGTCTAGGGCCCCTCTACCTCCCCCCCAATTATTGATGATTATTTCTGAATCACCCTGTATAGGACAACTTCGACCCCTGTTATTATTATAGTTTGTTTGTAGTGGGGGAAGTTAATACTTAGGAGTAATACATCAATACTTAAGAGTACTTTTATTAACTAAGTTAAAAATATATCCTGATTTTATCATGTTATAAAAAAGCTTCGCATAGCAAAGTTGTATAAAAGCAAAATTTTACAACATTTTAAAATTACGTTTATTATCATTTGCCCAGCCATCATATTAATTCTGAACAAATTAAGCTTCATTTCTTTGAAATAATATATACAGATAGTTGCCTAGGTCAAAACTGAAACGAGTACACCAAAAGACAGGCATAACAAAAGAGTTTTAATTTTATTCTATGGGGATTTAAGTTGTACGCTTCTAAAACCTCGTTAAACAATCATAAAAAGAAAATGGTGTAAATCGGGTTATTCGATCGTTTATAAAAAGGACTCTTAATGAAAAATTTAAAAGTTTTAACATTAAAAAATTTATAACAATTTTTTTAAGTGTATATAAAATAAAATAAACACCAAATACCGATCATTAAAGATCCTCTTCGTCCTGTTTCAAGCCTATGACTTCAACGTTTGGCTTGTGATAGAATTCAAGAATACTCAAAGGAGATTAATATTTCTTTTTTAGTAGAGGCACAATGCTTTTTTATGCATATCGCATGGTATAAATCATATGCATGTGCATCATATCTACCATAAAGGTCAGACAGCCATAACTAAAAAGGTCTATAATGTGACATAAGATTTCTATACCATTGGTGAGCATAAAAATGTAACGTATGAAAGACGTTTGAATCAAAGTTTATTTATACGCAAGACTTGCCTAAGAAAAGCTTGGAAAATAATAGCGTCTCTGACACTAAAAGATGCACATTTTATATAAGGGTTTAGCTTTGCACACAGATATATTTCTTTCGATGGATACAAAAGGTAACAAAACAACCCATTGTAGACATCCAGGTTTATTGTTAAGAATGTTGAATGGGTTTATCCTTTTAATGAGAAATATTTTACTCTACAAAGTAATATTAAATTAAAATTCAGACTTGAAATTTATACAGTTTTTAATGAGGTATTTCTATCAACATTCCGAAATGATAAGAATAAAATAATACGACCATTGATGCGTAAAACGTAGAAATAGTTTTAGCATTAGTTTGATTGATTTCATCATAAAAAGATAATTTTACACGAAAACAACCATAGCTGTACAGCAGTTCTTTATGTGAACATTTTCCTCAAAACTTAATCTATCTTATATTAATATTATAGTTGCAAATGATGAATACAGCGAGTGATCCAATGAACATTTATCTTGTATTTCTTCGGAAGGCGGTTAGTGTAGACAAGCCATAGCACTTTAACACTCATAATTGTCGAGATAAAAAGGATATTCCAAATATAAACTTAACATATCTTTCCGAGGTGCAAAGATTTTATGATGTATCAAAGTTCAAAACAACGAAGTTATATTGTACTAAATATCTAACGTTCATATTTTATAAGACTTTTTTGATCGGCATACCTTTGACTTTTAAATAAAGATATACGCTCCAGTAACTTTAGAATTTCTACACGACTTAAGCAGAAAAACATGAGTAAAAAAATGTTGTATCACACTTGTCCAAGCGAAGAAAAACAAATCTTCCGAACGCCATGGTTGTGTCCGAGCAGTGTGCTAATGGAAAAGCGTTTCATTTCACCAGTCACTCGAGACGGACAAGTGGAAAAATTTTGACAGTATTCGTAAATTGAGTTCAGTAAAGGGAATAGAATCGCCAGGATTTACCAGATAGGTTCATGTGGGCATCACCGGTGACATTTAAAAACCATAATTTTTCTTGACACTCACGCTATGTCTTAATAAAATTTCTAAACCAGAAGATACTAGAACTTCGTAAAACAATTTGTAAGAGGCTGTATTGAGATGAAGATCCAATTCCAAATTAGGCAAGTAACATTATAAGGAATTTAGTTTATTTCAGAAAATGGTTACGCCTTTTTTTTTAATTTAATAAATCAAGGATAAATAAGCGAATTTAATAGTTCTTTATAGAAACACGAAACACCTAATCGGTATAGAATAGGTGTTTTAAATCTTTCTCGAAATCTCAGTACATTAGCTATAAGTATTTTAGTTTTAAAAGTATGAATTTCATCCACCAAATGTTGAGAAAATATCATGGTCTTAAAGGAGATATTTTCAAACTATCATTTATAATTCCAATCAGTATTTTGCAATAACAAGTTGGTAAATTAAGCATTTCTAACCTCTTAACAAAAAAAGGAGCAATAACTGATAAAAATGAATTACTTCTAAGCTCAATCTCATCACGTTCAAATAAAATCAATCAAAAAACAATGAACGTCCAATTTGGAACAAGTCTGTAAAAATTAACGACCGAGATCCTTTGAAAGCGAAGCGAAATAATTAAACACAATCAAGACTAGCTGTTTGAATTTCGGACCAGCGCAGCGCCACAATAGGCAGATTCTCTTTGTCTAGTCGGATTGGAAGTAAAGGGCAGCTAGTGGAGCACATCGCGGGGATCTCTATCCCCTAGCTAAGACGTCCACTGGAACAATTGAATCAACCTACTTAGCTATTTTTAGGCTGGAATCAAAGGAGTAGTGGAATGAATCCCTTTCGGATTGGAAAAGGTGCTTGGTGCAGGTAAATAAGACATGTAAATTTGGATGAAGCCCGGATCAAGGATAAAAATAGGCGGCATTTTATGTTCTTCTTAGGATGAGGATTCAAATTAGACCGGATCGACGCCCTGTCTCTCTCTTGCCACTTTTTTCTGTTCCGTTGATGGATTAGAAGGGCGTGAAAATTAAAAAAAAGTGAGATAACAATGAGTAATTAACAGTTTCAGTTCTGAACTAGAAGAAGAAAACTCGGATTTTTTCTTTGGAATTTTGGCAAGTTGAGACTACGGGCAAAAGGATTTGAATTATAATCAACCAGGTCGTTGTCTGGAAGATGAAATACATTCTCTCATCATCCAAGTATCTCCTCAGCTCTATGTTCATATTAGTAGCAGAAATATGTACAACATTCCTTGTTTTTTTTTAAACTTACAGTCTGCTGATGTAGCCTTTTCCTCCACTTTGAAGAAAAATTGTGGATTAAGTTTAAGAAAGAAATTTTGCTTTTTGAATAAAATCAACCTATTGAAAGGAGAAGTTGGACTTGGATGTTCTAACCAGCTTTAAAGTATTTGTTATTTGATTTTTAGGCCCCTGTTTGAAAGAGTAATTACATATCTTCAAAAAAACAACTTAAATTAAATTGAGGAATAATTTGCCAAATGTTAGATAAATATAGAACATAAAAAGGCATTCGAAGTACTAAGATTCGAGTATTCCTTTTGAACCGTGTGAAGATCCCTTTAACAACAATTTAGCTTAAAATCCAATGCCTGTAGGAATTCTTACGGTGAATTAATTTTAATTCATCAAAGACAAATGTAGCTTTTAATTTTAACATAGCAAGTTTCATACATAAAACAAAACCATGAAAAGCATTCTAATGGACAAGCCTATCTTCATTCCAAGAATTGAAACAATCAAAAACAGTACTCAAACATTCAGCTACTTTGTACATCTAATCCAGAATACTTGAAGATAGTTTACCATATCCAGCTCTTGTCTCAGCAAGAAGTAGTGCAGAACAATACATTCTAAAAACAAGTTAATCCTCACAACACATGCAAGCTTTAAAACTATTTCTCTAGACCCAAGACAATCGATCCTGTAATAAGAGATGGAGGACTCAATAATGAAAAAAAAGAGAAAAGAATTGCAGGCTTAGAATGAATCCAACTTGGATTTTATTCTGTGTCCCTGGTCTTTTACAGGAGTAATACAATAAGTAGGTGTATCTGCCGCATCTACAACTGACCTTGCTGTCATTCAGATTACTTTTCTACGTGAGAATTTTGTTTCGAGTTTCGCTATCAATTGGTAATAACCGTGGAATGCGGAGTGGGATAGAGGTTCTTTTCAATTTTACTTGCGGTTCATTGTGATACTTCATAAGTGTTGGGGAATTATTTTAACTCCAGCTTTTATTTGGAGTTATGTTGTAGAGAGTAAAAAGTTGTGTATTTATTTCATGCGAAATTAAATTATTTTTCTAGTACAGTGGTGCCCAACCTTTTTCCCCCCGAGGGCCAATTTGCTTTTGAAGATTTATCTTGCGGGCCACAAAAAAAACACTTTTAAGGATTTTTTTAAACATGAAGAAACATTACAAACCCGTTTTCAATGAGAAGTTTGCATCTGTTTGGAGGATACTAGTTCTTGTAAATTCGACTCCAAATAAATTTGTAACACTTTATCCTTAAATCTGAATTACGATTATTATCTGTTTCGTTTCGTAATGTCTCTTGATATTGTGTTCTTTAAACACTGCCACAGTATCCTTACATGTAAGAAGACACAACGGTTTATTTGCTCGCTGAATAAAGAAATATGAATATGTCCACTTTTCTTTGAAGTTTCGGCATTCCGAGTGAATCTTCAACTTTTTACGATCGGGCATCTTCTAAAAAGATCCTTATAAACTGAATTCAAATGGCTAACTGATACTGAAAAAAATTAATTTATCCAATGGCAAATTCCCCATACCTAGAAAAAACCAAAACAGAAGTAAAAAAAATTATTACCGGATGTTGCAGAAATCTTTTTTTATCATCTTTTTTTTAGATGGAAGTGCAATAATGCTTTGCACGATGTCGTGGTTTTCTTGGAAGATTTCTGAAAGTGGTTTTTGTTTTTAAGATTTAACGAGTCCGCGGGCCACATGGATCAGCCTCGCGGGCCACATTTGGCCCGCGGGCCGTAGGTTGGGCACCACTGTTCTAGTACATTTTCCTGTACATGAAGAACGGTAGGTTTCTTTCACCTTGTACCTTGTACACATACAAGTCTACTTAATACTGCAGTCCTGTTTGAAATTTGCTGCTTTTTATCAACTTGTATAAGTTTAGTGCCTAAATTTAGTAGATATTGAATAACCTCGTTGAGAGAAGCATCCCTTTTGCGCTTAAAATTCATAAGGCGTGCAGACGCAACGAAGCAAATTTATTCCATCGCTTTAAAATTAGAATACAGATGATCAAAGGGCATTATGGGAAGAAGAATTTAGGAAAAGTATCAAAGTTCAGAGGAGATAAGGTCGCTCCATTTAGCTGGAGGGTTCCCATTTTTCTAGGCGCGTTTAGCCTAAAACGATGTTAGTTAAAGCAAGTTGAACTTATTCAAATCATTTGGAGTAGGTCAGGTTTTTCTTCATGAATGTTCTTGAGTAAAGTGATCGTTATATAAAAATTTGAACCACACACACAAGCATGGCAGTTACTTCAACAAATAAATTAAACAAGAAATTGCTAAAATATAGTATCATATCATGAGTAAAAAACAGATACCTCATAGGTGACATGTTACTCATAAATTATTCCCACAAGTTATTTAAAAAATGTCTACACAACTTTAAATATAGTACCTTACGTTTCCTTGAAATTCACCAAACCCACGTAAACTATATTTTTTACACCACCACTGCCTTTCTAGACTCAAAGGAAATTCTTATCACCGACATCTATCCGAGAATATGGCCAATCCGAAATAATTTCATTTTCCAGATTCTGAAATTAAGTAGGAAAGAAATCGAGACAATCTTGCACCCAAAAGAACAATGCACCCTCTTTTACATCCCTGATCGAAAGGAAGATACCCCAGAGGTGAGGAATAACATCTATCCATTCTTTTCCCCCAAAATAAGAGAAGGCGGGAAAGGAAATTAGAGTGAAAGTAGGATCAGCACTAAAAGAATAGTATGAATGGGAAGCGGTCTACTGTCCGATCACGAAGTCGTGGGAGCGGAAATCGGAACAAAAACTATGGGTACACAGCTCTAAACACAAACTGTGGTATATTTATAAGAGGAAATGGTTCATAAAGAGGATCAGACCCATGTTGGTTTTGGGGAAAAATCATTGGAGAGGGGTTTGAGGAAATGTTTTTTGTCCATTAGGTAGGATTGCAGGTTTGATGAAGGTGGGGGTCAAGTCATAATTGAATATTGCAAAAGATTACACTCTTTAAAGTGAAGAAAAGGGATATCCTGTGGATAACTAAAGCTCATAAACCGTATAACACATTCAAAAGTAAGATTTTAAAAGCTATAGAAAGAGGTATAATAATGGCAACTTAAGCGCCTACTTCTAAGGTAAGGTACTACAGCTAAAATCAATCATAATACGAGATCTTTTGACTTGGTACTTTTCATTAGTTAATATTTATAAAATGTGAATAGTAACAGTTAAAAAGTTATTATCGGGTTACTGTGAAATTTTTTCTCCATTTGAACTACTTAAAGATTCACGATTGTTTAACACTAGTTAAGTTGTAATTGCACTTTGATGACAGAAATTAGTTTAAATTTCCTTACTACATATTCCTTTTATGCTGCGATAGTATTCCAAATAAACCACGACAAATTAAACGATGCTTTTCAAACTTAAACCATCCAAATTAGATCATTAGCAACATAAACAAATTCCCCTCATCCATTTCACAGCTGCAAAATACATGAAAAGTACTCAGGTCAAGAACAGGGTACCCAGAGGAGAACATCCAAATAAAACCCGCAGACAAAAAGTGTGACCTTTTTTTCATATCTATGTCAGTGAACACCAGACAATGATAGGAGATCCTACCGCCATCCATCTGAAATGGACTAGGCTCCGAAGCGAGAAGCCGGTAGACAGAAATCGACTCTATTCTCTCCCCTGGGGAAAAAAAGGAAAAGGAGGAAAATCAAGGGCAGAAAATTTTTGTGAGGAATTTTTTTTTCCAAAAGTATTGTTGGCCCGGACGTGCGACTCGTCTCCGTCATTAAAAACAATCGCAGTTTTTGCTTTTATGCAGCAGAGGTTGCTGTTTCTCTTGCTTATCGCTTGGGCGGTGAACCATCCCCTACTGCCTCCCTCGATGATGATGGGCATTCCCTTTTTCCTAAGCGAGGTAACCACCTGGTCGGCAGTGTTTCTGCTAGGAGGGTTGTTTACACAGTTCGGAAATTGCCTGAGCTGTTTATTGCTCAATCGCGCTAATTTTCAATGCCCGACCACGTTTGCTGAAATGCTGGAGTGGCTCTGTTCGCACATGGAGATTCGTTGAACCCGAATAGCGAAAGGATGTGTAAATTCGATGTGTTCGCGAGAAAAGTTCATGGCTGCTGTAGTTGAGTACAATTGTGAGAAACTCAGGTACTTTCGTATTAGCCCGTCCATCGTTTTCGCCAACTTCGCCAAAACGCGCCAAAATACGGGATTTCATCAGAATCGCCGAAAAACACATTTTTTAACATCAGAAACATCTTTATAACATCAGAAAATAAAAAATAAAAGTTTCATGTGGTTGGGGGGGGCTGCCGCCCCCCCCAAACCCCCCCTGCCCTATCTATAACCAAACTCGTTGTGGGGGTAATCAGACACAGTAAGGATTCAGAAAAATGGGAATCAGTATTCTTGGATGAACCAAAACTACGGATATCACTCGTTAAGAGCATAAAAATAACTTTTTTAGCACTAACTTACTTGCAAAATGGTCGATCCTACCGCCGGCGATCTTTTGTCGATTCTACCACCGGCGTGCATACGCAAAACATTGAAAGACTCTGGGGCTCGGCAAAATGGCGCAACAAAGTTCACCGTGGAACGACACGAAAGCATTTAGACTCCTACCTTTCAGATGCAGTCTTCGTTCTTACCTTGTAAACACTGTTGAATTTACGTTCAAAACAACCTGCGCGGTGCGCCAGCGGGTGCGCACACATTATTTCACCCATGGGCTTACCGATTTAATTGCGCGCGCATGCGCCAGTGATCGGAACTAGCGCGATTTCGCTACGTTTTCCAGGGTTACCAGAATCAACGGTAGTGTTGCGGGGTTTACCAGACTTGGCGACTTATCGCCCCTGTTGGCAAATGGACGAGCTAATACGAATGTACCGAAACTCAATGGTATTGATGAGGCACCTTTTGAATCATCCTGGTCTTTACAATTTAGTCGGTAGCGAAAAATTAGCATCCTTTTTAGGTCTGCACTTTATTATAATGTCGTCCAATTTTAATAATTTGAGAACAATTTTAAATTCATCAATCATGAAATTTTCAGGAATCGCTTTGAAACAAACAATAAAATTGAGTTTTACGTAAAAGCATATATATATATATCATTATAAGAAATGTGATAAATTAATAAAGTATTAATTAAAGCTCACACACAAGTCAAATTTTGCTGCTTTGAATTCCTAGCAAAAATTGTGTTAAGATTAAAAAGTGTCCACTCTTCTATATAATAACCTTTAAAAATATTTTCTCTCTTCTATCCCACATTGATGTTGGTTTAATTAATATAGTATCCAAATTATCTCCTTCCCTAGGGAATTATTCATTTTGGGATCCAAATTCATGAAAATAGCAGTTATACGGCCACCGCATATAACCAAATGTTCTAGAGAACAAGTATAAACTACATCCGATAATGGGTATAATTTTATGCAAGGAAATGAAACGTGTGAGAAAATATTGTGTCCAGATCTCCAGAAAGTTGTTTATTGTAATAACCGTTTTCATTACCCGTTTTGGCCGTATCTAGGTTATTCCTGTTATGCTCGAATCATTAAAAACATATTTACTACTTTCTTATGAAATATTAACGTCTATTAATATCCGACATCGCCTAAGGTTTGTCAAATGTTTCTTTTCCTTTAGAACTGCACGAGAAAAAGAATAGAAACAGTAAACAAGTTTAACTAAATCAGTGACCGAAGAAATTTCAGGGAAATTTACTTCTTAAGAGTTGAAAATTATTAAAGCTTAGAGCAAACAGTTTGTGTGGGACAAATTCATACTTTTGAGAAAAACAAATTACATTTAAATCTCTATAACTTAAATTTCTCAAAAGCCAAAATATATTTGTAATTCGTAATAAAGAAACACATTTTACACCACTTGTTATGGTTAGGACTTTTCCCCTTCTTTTAAAAATACTTTAGTAATTAATAATAATATATGTTATTTTTTAACAGAAATTTTTTTGCCACAACAATTTAAGAGTAAACAATATCAATATGTTATATTTATCTCGAAAATTCGTACAAAATTTAACTTTAGGATCACTGTTTTATCAGCTAATTTTTATTAAATCACTAGCGGATATGCCCGGCCTTGCACGGGTGGAGTGTATAAATATTTTAATTTTGAGTTTTCTTAAAATACATTTATAATTATGTAAATCAGCAATAACCAATCTTCCCAGTATCCCAGGCATCTCTTTCCTATCCCGGTGTTCCCGGTAATTTTCAAATCCCGGTGTTCTTGGTAATTTTTTCTATCCCGGTGTTCCCGGTAAATTTTTTTATCCCGGTAGTTTTTCTTATCCCGATCTTCCCGGTAATTTTTCCTCTCCCGATGTTCTTGGTAATTTTTCCTATCCCGGTGTTCCTGGTAATTTTCCTATCCCGGTGTTCCTGGTAATTTTTTTTATCCCGGAATTTTTTCTAATCCCGATGTTCTTGGTAATTTTTCCTATCCCGGTGTTCCTGGTAATTTTCCTATCCCGGTGTTCCTGGTAATTTTTTTTATCCCGGAATTTTTTCTAATCCCGATGTTCCCGGTAATTTTTCCTCCCGATGTTCCCCGTAATTTTTCCTCTCCCGGTGTTCCCGGTAATTTTTTTTATCCCGGTAGTTTTTCTTATTCCGATGTTCCCGGTAATTTTTCCTCTCCCGATGTTCCCGGTAATTTTTCCCTTCCCGGTGTTCCCAGTAATTATATTGTTTAATATCCTGGTGTCATTATAAAGTAACAAAATTTAAACTATAATAAAAAGTGTACTAAAATAATAAGTCTAGTGAACAAAAAGTAGCAAATTTGAAACAATAATAAAAGATCTAGTAAATTAAAAAGTCTAGTGAACCGTCTCATTTGAAACAATGTTTTATTTTCAACTCGTTTTCCATGAAAATAATTTACACTTTTTCATTAATATTTCTATTTTTAAAGAAAATATTTTAAAATAAAGGAAAATAACGTTTGAAAATAAATTATTTGAATTTATTTTGGCGTTTTCACAACTTACATCCTTTTTAAATGGACAATTATAGAGTTTTTCCTGTTAAAATATTTGATTTTTGGAATTTTTCATCTTGTTAACAATAGTGAGTCGAGCAGATCCACTCTGGTAGAGAAGTAGAGAAATAAGCGTTTTTGGCTATAAATTCGCTAATTACTCGTAATTATTCGATTTTCGAGCTTGGAAAACTTGACAGTGATCGTCCTCGCCTCGAGATACGCCTATATACCGAATTTTGGCCACGCCTGCGGCGTGGCTTTGGAGGAGATGCGTTACATACCCACATACCCACACACGGTAAACCATCCACACGCTTATAACAGGGTTAATAACATAAAAGAGCACTCTGCATAAATATTTTTAAAATAGCTTAAGAACTAAGTATAGTTATAATCATTGAAGTACCTAAAAATGAGATATTATGGGAAAAAAACAAATTTAATGGAAACTACTACTAAAGAATAAAAAATAAAATACAAAACTCAGTGGTCATGTTCTAAAATTGAAGAGAGGGAAGTAACCTAAGGTGAAATGAGAGATGTCACTTATGAAAATTTGAGAATTTCTATTGATTAAATAAGGTAATTAAAAATAGGCATTTTAAAAAAGACAATTAATATTAAGAGATACATTTTATATTTAGTTTTTTTAGTTTCACTCAAACAGTTTAACCAATCTTTTACGAAGAATTACCTACAAGGGAGAACCATGCATGAATTTTCAAACAGTGCAAAAGCTACAGTTGGGGAGAAACGACTCAGTTGCGATTTCTGGCGAACCATTTGGGTTAGGAAGACAAATGAGGTGATTGAAATTTTGGCTTTTTCATAAAACTACTACCAGAATCGATTATCATAAAAATATTTCACGATTTTAAAAATTAAAATTTTTTAATTTTTTTTTAAATTTTTATTTGTGAATCAATCTGGATGAAACTGGGTATTTAAGGGTTTGGAGGGATGGCCTTTCAGAAAACCTCATAAAAATTGGGGGTCCCCATTGAAAAAAAGTTGGTGTTTCGTTTAATATGAAGACGACCCCCTAAGAACTCAAAAATTTTATTGATTAAAGAATACTTTAAACAATGAAAAATGACACCTCATTTGTCTTCCCAACCCAAATGGTTCGCCAGAAATCTCAACTGAGTCGTTTTTTCCCCAACTGTACTTTCTTAAATAACGCCTAAAAATTAAATTTTTAACCGAACAAAAGGATAAAAAGGAGTGAACCGAAAATATCCTAATATAATTTGTGTTTTATGAATAGGTGTGACTGAAATCGGACATTGGTTCTTCTTGGTCGTGCTAGATTTCTCCACTTGTTAAAAAACAATGAAACTGTCACCGAATTTTTTCAGTCAACAGAGAGCGTGCAGTTCAACGAACTGAACAAAAACAAGTCGCCGAGGAGAGAAATTCGTTTTCTCCAGAGCCATAAAATTCGGCTTCGTGTGTCTTAAAAACGTTTCAAAACAAGACGGCGCTTTGCTCGCACTAAGAGTCACGGGTGAGAATCGTGACAAAAAAAACATCGTCTCCCACTAAGAAAAAAAGAAAATCGAAATCGCTATCTCACAGAAAGGGAAACACTTTAATAATAATCTCCAGAAACTCTGTTTAACCCAGATTTACGACGATGGTTTTGCATCCACGACATCGGGCGACCACGTTAAAATAGAGCAGAGCCTTCGGTAACGCGTGGACACACATAAAAATCGAAGGAAGGATACCCTGGAGCTCAGATTAGAGGTTCAAATATGGTTCATGGTGTTGTTACTTCTGAGAGGAGCCGACGAAAACGGGAGAGAGAGCAACGGCCGTATCTGTGTGTAGGATGGGAAAAGGAAACTGTAAATCTGTTGGGGGAATACGTTTGGGCAGATAGCGGCTTTTTTTGCAAAAAGTAATGGGTTTTTGAAGAAGGTTTCTATTTGGCTAAAAATATTGACCGAAAGAAATATATGGGTTCGAATAAGAGTTTGTGTTCGTCTGTATCTTATCTTTAAAGAATATTCTTAGACAAACTGTAATTAGTTCAATATACAAGGGATTTCGACTATGTTATTTAAAATGATGTATAATTATCTAGATATACGAGTTTAGATGTATTTCTCTTTCATTCAGGAAATTTGAAGATAACAAAGTACACTTCCTCTTCATTTCAAATGTAAATTTGTTTTAATTACTATTGTTTCAGCTGAAATGTTGCTGTCATTTAAAAGGTGCAATTTCAGTTGGTCAAAGAACAGAAGATAAATGTCTGACAGCTTTAATTTGACAGGCAGTAGAAAGAAAGTGTTTACTAACATAAGTGAAAAGCAGTTGTGGCATTTGACAGGACTTGAATCCTAGCTCAGCTAACAGCACTTAGAAAACCAGCTATGAGGAAGTGGAAAAGGTTATACTTAGCTCTACCTACAGATACACAGAACCCATCTCACGTGAATTAAAAATTTTCAGGCTTATTTAAATCATCTTAATTCCTCTTTTACATTTTATTTTGAACTCTACCAAATAAACTCTATTAAAGGTCTCTTTTCAATCACAATTCCCCATTTATTACAAATATTTATACCAGTAATTATACGCATCAACATCATAAGAATGCGTCAAAGTTAGTTTTGTTTATTATCTCTTTGGGTAGTAAAAATTTCCTTCAAGAGAAACAAGCCCACAGTTTTGTTGATGAAAGTTCCTCACCCGTGTTAATGGATGTTTATCCCTGAAAGGATAACTCTGAAACCACCTCAAATAATACTGACCTAAAGAATAGGAGTAAATTACCCGATCATTACACGCTTAATTCGAGAACAATTAAGCAAACGAGTTTGCTCCAAAACAATTTCCATGAAAATTGTTGAGTTTCAGGGAAAAAAGTTTTTTTCCCTCATTCTATCCATTCCCCTCATTAAAAGCAATAAAGAAAGTCAACGTCCTGAGTCACATCCTAGAAATTAAACCAGTGCAATCGTCTCTCTTCTGCGGTTAAACAAGGACGGGAAGAATTAATTTTTCCCTTGAGACTGTCCTGAACTGCTATAAGTCATTACACGACTCTGGAAATTGCCCTAAACTGTCAATTCATCCCAAGCCATGTCGTTACTAATGAGACTCAGAAAACTCTCTGGAGGAACAAGACGGCACGCGCTCTTGATTGACTCAACCCCGAAAACACATAACTCAGACGATCACGCCATCGTAGTTAAGAACGATTCAATTATAAACGACAGCGAGCGATAAGAGTACTTTTTATCCATTTTAAGAAGGAACATTTCAGTTGACCTATACGATGGCAACGTAATTGCGGAGGAAAATGGCTGTGTGACACAAACGCGAGAGTAGAGTCAATTTTTTATGGAATGTGGCAAAAACAAGAATTGTGCAGTAACAAAAGTGATGACAGTCGTTATATTAGGAACGCCCACCGCTCGGGCATCCTTTCAAGGGTGAAATCGGATTAGTAGGAGACATGAGAAAGTTCTCGTTTTTTAACTCACCCACCATGGTCGGACTTATTGATGCTTCTTAAGGTTATTGATACTTTCACGGCAGCAATTTACTTTCTTCTATTGATTGTGAAGGAAGTTATATGGCGAGAACGAAAGTGTTCGGGTTGACGATCCCTTCGAAGTTCTCAAAGAAGATTAAGCTTTGCTGTGATTTTGATTGATCTGATTCAGATATATTATTTTCTAAAGTCGTTTGACTTTCTAAAGTTAATGTGTACAAAGTTATCAAAAGAACAATTATTTTTGCAACTTCACGCTCATTATATTTCTTATTTACATTACTCTTACAAATTAACTACATACAAGGTTTAACTCTTTTATTCCTCCAGAGTATACATTTATGCTTTTATACTCAGAATTTAACTATTCATAATTGAAGTTTCGGGACCTTGGTTTACCACCTTGGAAATTGATACCTGGTACTGTTATAATATACGATTAGTACGAAGGATAAAACATAGGTAATAATCAATGAGGTTTTTGTGAAACTCTCAAAGAATGTCCAACCTTGTAAAAATCAATCAGAAACCGTTAAAAGTCATTAACCAGAACTGCAATATGTCCCTTTGTGTCAATTTTTCGATGAGGAAACCTCTTAATTTATTTGATACTTAAGTTAGTTCATTCTCAAAATAGATACACCCGATCTTATGGAGTTTACCCTATTCGGCATGTCTACAAAATATAAAAAAGGACTATATTTAACCATTATAGTAATAGATGTTGTGCAACCATCCATTAACCCAGCCAGCATGCGTTATATTTGTAACCAACACCATTTCGATCACACATTAACCATTCACACATGGCTGCCGTGTCGAATCCGCAACAGCATTACAACTCACAAAATGGTATGGAACGGCACGCAAAATCAATCCGTTCGGAATTGGATCGCGATCCGAAATAAAAACCGATCGCGTTTTCCGTGCCACAATAACGCAAAAGTTCATGCACCCCCGTCGGCGCAATTGTTTTCGGAGAGCGCGTGATAATGAAAGAAAGGCCCGAAGGTGATGCTCCTTTTGCTCAGCCAGATAAGCAGCCTTGCCTGTATCCATTGACCCATGAGGTTATGACCACTTCCCGCTAAGGTACCGTTAAACACCGGTTCTTCTGCTCGCTATGAGGATTTGGATATTGTCCACGGCAGCCTTTCTTCAGCGGAGCAACCAAAAGTGTAAAATATGAAGTTCGCGTGCGCTAATTTTATGAATAAACGTAATTAAAAAATGTCTTAAAATTATTTACTTTAGTTTTAGAATTAAGTCCTTGATGCTTTTTATTTATCTACTGATTGGTTTTAAAGTTTCCACAAGTATTAACTTTTATAATGTTGAATTTTAATTAAAAAAGTTTTAACAAATTCAATAAATTTACCGTATGCTTTAGGGGAGCATAAAATCAAAAAATGATAATTTGTTTTGAAAAGGAATGTGTTAAAAGTAGCAATATATAGTAAAGAATAAAATTAAAATACGCGAAAAATTTTAGTTACTGGACTACATAAGGTTTAAAGATTCTCTGATACAGCAACTTTGAACAGCATGATGTCTTGCATACTTTTCAAATATGGACGGTTACCCTATAATAAAATGGTGTAAATAAACTAATCTTAGGTATTGTATCAAATCATTTTCACGTCAGAATCTACAACACTTAAGTTTCGGTATTGCATACCCTATCATCAATGCTCTTAACACAATACATAAAGGAATAAAATGGCTTTTTAAATAGAAAATTCATTGTTGTTCAAGCTATGTCTATCTTAACCTCGAAAAAAGAAACCCACCCAGAAACTGCACAATTGTAATGTCCATGGCATTGGACCATCCCCAGACTTAAGGAAAATTAAATGGTGTTCAAGGACTCCTAAAAGTTAACCTTCATTGCATGTTTGCTTAGAAAAGTTCGCAGTAAAATAACACCACTGTTTAGAGTAGTTATAATATGATGTTATTTATGTACCGAGTAATCAGTGTCAATCAGTCTCGTTTCTTTTATGGTTTTTTTTTCAAGTTTTAATAGAATAATTTTGCAGAAAAGTTAGTGAAAGGAAATATGGAAACTTTTCCCTTTTAAGGTGTGGTACTTCTGATAAAGTGGGAGTTAAAAATATAAAAAAGGATTAGTTATAAAGATAGACGGTTTGACAATATTTTTGAATAAACTTTAGCGTTTATTACCAGAAACATCATCATTATATTTGGAAAAGAAATATAATCTTTCTTTGCAAGTTTTATTGTTCTTAATTAATTTTATATCGAGATGTATGTAACACATTTAAAACAGCTGTTTTAAGTGTGTTACATACAGCACATTACAACAGCTGTTTTTAATAGATTAAACACATCTACCTAAGTAGATATGTCCATTACTGCAAAGATAGGAAATAACATTAGAGGAAAGTAGCAGTTAGTACATTTTAAATACTATCTTGTTATTAAAATTTTTTAAAAATATTTGTTACAATTTGTGCTATGCAAAGAAAAAATATGGTACATTCAATTTTTTTAAAGTCAAACGCATTTAAATAAATCTTTAAAATTTTACTATGTTTTCCTTTTTATTTTAATAAACTTATTGTCTGTAAGTTATCATAATCAATATTACACAAGGAAATTCCAATAATGACTTAACTAACTTTAGAACAAGATAAGATCACGGTTGATCATTTGTCTCTTATATCAACACACTTTTGTATCGCATCAAAAACATCTATCACATCAAAATCACAACCAAGAGACACAAAACATTTTGTAAAATCACAAACAAAACATTAGTTTTCATTCAGTGCGAGATATATCAACACATAACACAGATTATGAAGCATTCTTTCGATGACAGCTGAATGATCACAGAAGATACTAAGGTAAAAACTATCCTTTTAAGGTGTAGTTTGATAAAAAGAGAGGATAAAAGGGTGACATTCTTTCTCTATCTCGATGTACGTGAACAGGTTGAGCGCTCCATTTAGATGAATTGAACGATACGTAAATAGGAGGGAAATTTGTCACACTGCCCACATTGACTTTAATACCCCTTTTATTTAAATATCTAGCTCAACTTTCACTTGTAAAAGAAAAGAGGTTTTAGATCAGTAATAGAGATTTAAATATGCGTAGGATTTGCCTTTGATGTTTAAAAGATAACTTTTATTCAATGGTTAACTTGTTTTTTTATATGTTTGTTCCTTAAACTGCTGGATGATGTAATCTATACCCAAACAATTTTAATGTTGGTGTCCCCCCGTTTAGGCAGTTTATACAATCCTTGATATGGTTAATTCTTTTTTTAATAAATAGTAAGTTTAAATTCGTATTGTATAATTTACTTAAAAACTCATTCAATTGAAAGTAAATATTATCTTTTACGTATTTTATATCAACATTTTTATATCTGGTGGAGTAAAATATTTATCTGGAACAATGCCTAATTTAAAAGTGTCAGTTTTTAATCAATGTATTTGTTAATTTAACTCACGAAAATATCAATTTATAGCATATCTTCACCACATTTTATAGAAAACCCCTTTAAATAAATGCGAAAGATTATTTAGTGAAAACTATAGCGTATCAACTTTTGTGGCCAATTTAACGAAACCGTTTATAAAAAATATACATCAATTTTCGACAGTTAAGTTGTATCTATTTGCCTCGTTGAATATCAAGTTCAAACTGTTTGGAATTAGCTCACGCAGAACTTTCAATTTATGAGCTGAAGACTTTTTCTTAAAACGAATTAAATGAGGGAACAACCTAATTTACCTAGAATATCACACTTTAAAATGAATAACTAATTATTGCAAGAATAAATAGGAAAAGTTTAATTGTGTTAAGTTTTCTACCAATATGTTGTGCTCACCAAGTTCAGTTATTAAAACCAAAAACATTACGATGGGAACTTTTGTGTGGTGAACAAAACAAACTTTCTTTTGTTTGCCATATTTCTATAAACTTAATAAAAATAAAATTTTTTATTTAACATAAATTACCTACAATTAATAAAAATATATACTAAATGAATAAATGTATGTTACATGCAATGTGATAAATCGATCATTATTAATAATGCTCGAAGTGAAGGAGGGCAATGTGATAAACTCAATGGCATTTATCGATGATATTTATCACTTTTCCCGCCTCCACTCTGGCCATTATTAAGGATGCCCAATTAATCACTTTGCCCGTAACATATATATTTTTAAATACAACCCACCTCTTAAGTGCCCTCTTAAGTGGGATCTACTTAATTCTAATGTCACTTTAAGTAAAATAAATTATAGATTATTCTAATTGAATAATTTTAAAATATACTTAAAAGAAAAGTACTTGAATATATGAAAAGAAATATTTCTAGTTTCAGTTTTCTTGAAAAAATCGGATTATCCTTTTAATTTACACACAGTGGCCATTTAAAAACAACCTTACTTTATTCGATTTCGCTTTGGGTAAAATTTTTTATAGTACAGTATTAAATATAATGCATCATACAAGACTAAACCAATTTGATACACAGTCTTATAACTCTGTGCTTAAATATCATTAAAATTAACCTTATTTTGAACTTTGCTGAACCAAAATGAAAATGCAATAAAAAATTGCATTTTATTGCAATACAATCCACATAAACAGAATTTTTAAAATGACATATTTATATATAAGCGAAATTTCTTCCAAAATCTCCCTCTCACTCAACTCTTAACAACACTCAACTCCTTCATCGTACCAACAAAGGAAAAAAAGGAAATCTGACCCTAAACAGAATTTAATTATACCACCCTCCCAGACGGCGTCAGCTTCGCGCATTCTTCGCCCAGATCCAACCAAACAAAAAAAATCAGCTTAATCCCACCGAAGCTCATCCTTTTTGGAGCGGTGACTCAAGCCGCGGTGGAAGCCGTCCAAAGCCGGGACCTTCTCCGGGGGATGACACGGGATTATGTAGGCCGAACAACAGGGGAATTTTCCAGAGCTTCTGCAATATCCATCCACTATGCTCGCGCGTGCCTTCATCGGCTGGAGGTGTGTTGCGGAGAAGCGGTGGACAAGGGTTTGAGCGTGTATGGTTGGAAACACAGATTGAAGGAAATGTTTTGGAATTTTTTGCTATTAGAAATTGTTGGTAGCGTGGTATGGAAAGTTTCTGTTGCAAAATAAAGAGTTTTGTAATTTGTTTTTGCATTTTTGATTGTATTTCCTTAATAATAATAAGTGATAGAACTGGGGAGATGCTTTAAAATTTCATGAAACGAAAATTTTCGAGTTTAATAAAAATATTTTACTTTTAACTGCAATCTAATAAAGTTTTGCATTTAAAAAATTAAACTTTATTTTTAAAATATTTATTAAAAATATTTATTTTGGAGTTTTTCTAATATAAAATTTTTGTGTTACACTTTGTAATGATTTGTAAAGAAACAATTAAATCATTTCCATCCTATCAATATTATATTACCATAAGTCTTAGTGAAACTAATTGCATTAAAAGATTATGCATCAAAAGATTGTTTAGAAATTATGCTTAGAAACATTATTTGCATCCATTAAACTAGTTTTCATTAAATTAGTATAGTTAAATTAAAAGTTCAATAAATTTAATTACCGGCATAATGAGGTATTTGCCCGAGTGAGGGATTTGCTTGATTTTATACTTTTTTGATACAGTATGGTTTAAAACTCCCAAATTTCTGATTTTTAAGTTCAAAAATGTGTTTTAAATAATTTAAATTCAATTTAATTTTTGCCAAAACGTCAGAAAAGTCATGTTATCAGAAAACGGGCTTCTATTGGATGTGACCTCACAGCGCATTATTTGTGATTCGAAAATGTTTTCGCGCCCAAACAAAAACGAAATTTCAAAAATTTATATCTCAGAAACTAGGCTACGAAAATACTTGATGTAAACATAATTCTACATGGTTTTTTATCTACTATTTTAATAAAATTTAATCTCAAAACGTGAGGAAACCTCATTCAAAATGATTCAAAATAAACTTTTTAATTGCATAATTTGCAATTTATTTCCCTTGATTTATTTTATTGTTTATGCTGTTTTTTATTTATGTACCGTAAAATAGTCAATATCAATTTAGTTTCGTATCTTTTATATAAAACTTTGAAATGAATAAAAGTAAAAGGGAACATGACAACTCTTCACTTTTTGTTTTAATGATTATTACATAATTTTGATTTATATTATTACTTTAATGTTATGCAGAAACTTTTATGTATTAAAAGTTTTGAAAGTACCAAGTCAAAATCCGTTACATTGCAAATTCCATCTGAAGATTTAACACAATTAGAAAAGAATGAATCGACAACTTTCGTCATCTTTCTTCCTTGTATGTCTTGTTTACGTAATAACATCTGTCTAGAAATGGCGATTGACAAACTAGAAAGAATTCGTAGAATCCAACAATTTTATGTTTTTCGGGACTGAATTAGGTCGATCAATAGGAAAAACCGGTCGAAAATGCTTCTCAAATGTAAATTAATCTCTCTGGAACTGGAATCTCTCGTACCGTTAGAAAGAATAAAATAAACTTCGTGCGTTTCTTGCGATAGTTTCCCCACGTGAGCTAGTTTTCCAGCTGTTCAGTGGCCATTTATGAATAATACTCTATCTTCCTTTACCATTGGACTTAATTCCAAATCAAATTCAAAACTGAAAATAATAATAAAGAAAGGGAACCACGAAGTTCACAATAGAAGAAATTACATTAAAGAAAATTCCCAATACGCATTTCATCATCTCGTTTATTTAAATTGTTCAGTGAAGAGCAAGTTCTCTCGAGAATAGTTCATTGTGTTTCCTTCAAAAAATACTCTGCGGGATTTTGGGATTTTCCTAATCTATCGTAATACAAAAATAATGACAAATATGAATAAAGTTAAAGAATTAGAAGTTTAAAAACGTGCTGAAGGTCTATAGCATTAAGCTTGAACTTCTTTTCTTTTCAATTACGAATCTACTACGATTGTTTGGTGGATTATTTGGGGTTTTATGGCTCATGTCTAGAGCATATGAACCTATTACGAATACTGGAATTAACTTTACCATGTTGTTTGAGAAACCCAGGCATTACTCGATAATATAATGTAACTGTATAATTTTTTTGTTACTTTTTTTACGGGATTTTGGCCATGAATTCCCTTCTTTCCTCATCCACCGTATTGCTAAAATAGTGAGCAATTTAAAAAAGTAATTTTTAAAATGTATATTGAAGGTAAGGATAGTATTTCCTTTCTCTCTCTCATTAAGAACGTAATGAATACTGAAACTGACTCAACCATGTATAAGCAAAACTCAATTTACTCTTATATTGGATTTTTTCGTCAAGTTCACGCACGTTTAACCAGACATATGTAGGCGGAAAACGG
Source organism: Tetragnatha versicolor (assembly GCA_024610705.1). Taxonomy (NCBI): domain Eukaryota; kingdom Metazoa; phylum Arthropoda; class Arachnida; order Araneae; family Tetragnathidae; genus Tetragnatha; species Tetragnatha versicolor. Next base: position 33,536,782 of record JANDEH010000001.1, on the reverse strand, counting down.
AAAAGGAAAACCCAGTCACGCATCTATTTAAATTTTAACAGTGCTCCTTTCACCCTTCGCAAGAAAAACATCCGATTCCAGCAGAAAGTGCCGAAAGGAGGGACTCATCAGGTGAAGAAGAAACCCAACCGTTAGGAGCAGGAGGCCTCCCGCCGGAAGTGAACGAAAAAAAAAATTGAAAGTCGTGGGAACAGCCCAATTACCGAAGGGAAAGATGGTTGAATCGAGAGATCAGATTCACTACAGGCGGGCTATTTATACCTGGGGGTTTTGTTGTAATGGGATCTTTTGTTTATGCAACGAACTGCTAAGATCCACCATTCTTTTGTGTCCCAAAAGAATAAATAATCGAACGTTCCAGATAAGATGGAACAAAACGCGGATCCATTGTTGAGTCCTGAACTCGAATCCTTTGAATCCTTCGGTGTGGTTGGGTACGGACGTTCGAGTTCCGTAATAGTTATGACCATTCACTGAGAAAAGATTCGGAGAACGTTTCATGAATATGGAAACGCAGCGGGGAAAAAGTTAACTGTAAATGGCTTAATGGAGGGGATAATAAAAAGTGGCTGCCATTGTAACAATTTACTACTAACTGCATCTGGAGCGCACTACTTTCTATACTAATGACCCGATGCCTTTGAAAAAATGAGATCCACAAGGAGGAAGTTCGTGGCTCACAATGCGGTTCGTCGATGTCGTCTGACGCTAGAACGTTTTTCATTGATATAGCAGACAAGCATGTCACTTGCTGTTACGGTGTGGTAAAAGAACCTTTCGCCGATGAAAAGAATGAAGAATGGGAGGGGTGATTAAAATGCGGAAAAGAACAGTATCTGTTGTCGCCGAATTCGTATGAGAAAATGGTGAATGCGAAATTATTATAATTACTGTAGGGATATTATTGTTGTTGGTGTTTTTTATGAATAAGCGATTCAGAAATCTCTCTATCACATCTCAGAAGGTAGTGGGTTGGAGAAATCATTAGCATCTGAACGAAAATGCTTGCGGCTTTCGATTGTTTTTACAAAGAATATAGGAAACACAACCACAAAGCCAAAAGTCTATAGAAGTCATTGCATCCGTTTTAGAGACACAGGCTTGAGCGAATTTTAGGGATGGCCATAGGGGACACGACCCTACTACTAACTTCTCCCGGAAATTCTACTATTTCTTATAATAAAATAATGCTTTCAGAGCTATCAACAGCTCCCCTGAAGTATCTAAATGTTTTCTAGAGTTCCCCCAAGATTCCCCAACCTAAAAACACGCTCATTATCACAGAATAAACTAATCTCTTTTCTTTATCTGAATTAATAAAACACAGTAAGCATTATAGAAAATGGCAAAAGTTTGTTTAGTTTTACTTAAATAAACGAAAGAGAACTTTGAAAATATGACCGCAGAGGACCTTTTATAAAGAGTGTATGAAAAGGTGATAGAAATTTTACACACAAGTCACTGCAATTGAGATGAAATCCGAAAGAGCAGAGCTAAGTAAGGTTTCCAATTGCCCACATAAAGTTTTGCTTCCATCTCCGAAGGACGTTCGACGAAGGAAAGGGGTACGTCTCAAAGAATCATAAAATGGTCAAACAGATCATGACAGATGATAATCTCTCCTTCCCTCTGAAAAGACGGTCGTATCCGAAAACAAGCTTAAACGCCCAGACTCCGCTCCCGAAGCAAGGTCATATCATTCAAACGTCATTTTTAACTTAATACCAATGACTCCTGTCTAAAAAGGATTTCCTCCCTGATGCAATTGTCGCGGTGACGTTTTGGGAATGGGAGAGTGTATGAGGAGTTAGGCGTATACCTTGGTTACCCACACATTTCACAACCCGTCGTAAATTATGAGAGGAGATAGGAGTCAACACACACAAATGCACAATCGAAATGCCGACTGCAGTTTAAACGCAGGAGAATAGGTGGAATGCTTTCGAGATTAAATTTAACCTCTATTGACTATTGTTATTCCTTTAGACTGATAAGCGATATGCATGCGGAATTCTTTTATTCTCTTTTGGAGAAAAACTAACTTTATACTAGATTTACGTAATTTGTAACAGAAGAGTGAAGATTAAACATTGGGTATAAAGCATATAGAGTGAGTACATCTCAATTAAGTGCAAGCGTTATGGACTTAATCACGTAGGGGAGACCGGGGATGGATGGGACACCGGGTAGGATGGGACACCTTCAATAAATCTTAAAATTATAAATAAAATTAGTTTTTTAGTGCTCCACCAGGTAAAGCCACCATGGCTTTATACTTGTTGCTGTTTACTATTTCAGTTGCAAGCTCTTACAAGTTTCTGAATAAAAAAGATGTTTCACTATAGCAAAAGTAACTAAGTATTACTTTTTTCAAAGTGAATTTTCAATCTGATTCTTGGTTGCTTTCTTAATGATTTATATTGTTTTCTTAACAGAATAATGTATTCTTTATTAACATGTAGTTGAGTTAAGCCTAAAAGCCACAGTTCTTTAGTAAGAACCTATTTTTTAAAACTGTTGCTACCGGGGGGGATGGCACACCATGCCCAATTCCTCTAAATACCTAAATACAAGCTATTGCATACAATTCTTTAGATACCTTTATTTTGGAACTATTTAGTATTGCAGTTAAAAACATATTTTTTTAGATTAAAGAAGAATTTTAAATATTTTGTATTTTACACTTAAGTTAGATTTTTCGAAGTAAATATAGGGTAAAGTAACTGATGTTTTTGTAATAAATCTTTAAAATGTGTAAAATACTTCCATCTTTGTGGTTTTTAATCATATATTTAAAATGTAATCATAAATTTTAATTTAAAAAGATGTAATCCCACCCCGGCCCGGGGTGGGATGTGACACTTTTAGAGGTTACTTTAATTCATTCATAAATCCTAAGTTTTGTTTGCTATCACTTTGGTTATATTTCTTAAACATGTTAAAATGTTCCAAGATGTTCGTTTGAAAGTTTCAAATTTATACAATGAAAACTAAATTTTTAAAAAATATTCTTGGAAAAGTGTCCCATCCCTTCCCGGTCTCCCCTATGTAGAGTTAAGATATCGTTATTTATTATACGAATCTGATTAAAGTAAAATTAGATATCAACTAACGTGTTCATTAATGAGATCTAATTTCTTATTTGAGATCTAATTTTTCTGTAAATCTCCATAGGTGATTGCATTATTTTTAACGTGTAACTTTATTCACATAAAAGCGTTAAATTTTAAATCAAGAATGTTTTAGTTTTTTCAAAGTTTTAGTTATACAATTCAGTAAGGTTTTAGTCAAAAATAACATTCAATACCCCGACTTTTAGGTCAAATATTATTTTTTTAGGTTTTAAGAAATCATACAACTTAACAACATCACGCATATTAAATTAATTGGTTATGATAAAAAGGAAAATCAACTAATTATATTCAAAAAAATTTTCAAGAACCTAAACGTTTGTTTCACTTTATCAATAGTTTTGCCGGAGGATCAAAAAATAAGTTACATCATTACATCCCTAATCGGCTTAATGATGAATTCGAAATCACTAATCCGTTTTAAGTTCTCACAGTGGTTGCTCTTGTCGGTCGTTTTACAAACTGGACTTGACTAACAATGCCAAATAATTTTTATCCAGAATATTTTATCCAATCAAGAATCATTTACCATATACTTTTAATTAAAATATCCAAAACTTTTCACCATATATTAATCATACCATCTCAGATTTTTGACTATTAATTTCAATTTTGAACTTATACTACCGTGTATTGATAATTTTTCTTACAATGATTTAAAACTTAAAACAAACTTAAGATGAAATTATTAATGGGTAAAAGTTAGATCGATCTAAGAATATCAAAAGAAATCCCCAATTTCGATAATTTCTTTATAATTGTTAAGTTAATAAAATTATAGCCTACAACTACTTTTTGAAAGGATAATACAAATGAAATTTTAGGGTCCCAAACACGAATGCTTCACATTAAATAGTATTCTCAATACTTAACTAAATTTAATAATGAAAAAGTTACTCACCTTCTTATTTGCGTATCCACCAACAATAAAAGTTTAGAAAAAAGATCCAGTCACGTAAAAAAAAAGATGCACACCACAGAACTTAAACCTCTTCCCGCCACAGATCAAAACAAACAGTAGATTTGTGTCAGCAACTTCAACCAAACACGAACTAACAATCCAATAAAAGTTGCACTTCTTGCTATCACATCTGCTCTACTATCTTGGCTTCCGCGTAACCATAGCAACGACGGCGATAAGCGAGCGATTTCTATAAAAAAAAATGAAAATAATCTCCTCGATATCCTAGGTCTTCATCCACGAGTCATCACTTTTCTCACAGGTGAGCGTTTTTTCAAAGACCCGCGCTCTCCTACGTCCCAGGTGGTCAATGATAGGGTTACACTGAGAAGTGGGATGGCGAGGCTTTAGCGGCTGTTTTACGCACGGGTGGAGGGTAAAAATCGCCAACGGTGAACTTTTTCTTGCTACGAGATCAGCGCTTGTGGAGTGTAAAATCTTGTAACGTAACATCTCGTCAAAATCGCTTGAACTCGTTCTTCCGTTCGAATAATAATAATATGGATGGAGTCGAGTTAGGCGGGAAAGGCCTGTTTTGCATTTTTTAACTATCAGCCGCGGACGATGATCGGTTTGATTGCCCTGTTGAGTTGAACCGTTATAGTTTTGTAGTAGGAGGTATGGTTAAAGCACTGATTGATGACTTGGTTTTCTTTTGAATTCAATGTTGCGTGAAAATTTATGTAGGTGAACAGTGGCTGATAAGTTATTTTAAAAAAGATTTTTAAAAAATCAAATCGTTTGTAACGTGGTTTGAAATATCGATGTCGTCAGTCGACTTCCAGGAACTACTGTATAGACTAAATGCTTTTAAATTTGGATGTAATATACTATGAAATATACATGAGGTTTTAGTTATCGAATAAATTAGACCTGTTTGTGTTTAGGTCGACGTCAACACAGGAGGATTTTTTTATTAGTCATCTTTATCAAACAGGCTGAAATTAAAGGACTGCTGTAGGGGCGCCCTAAATACAATGATTTCCTTATACCAAACATTTAACAAAGAACCTTTGTGAAATGAAACTAATGGAAAATGATGAAATGAAATTAAAAATAAGGTTATTCAATTCCCATAAACATTGAAACAAATTTTAAAGCTTCACATTTCACATGTTATCACTAATTGAGCTTTAGAAAATTCAGTCCTTTGTGCACTATAAAACATCCTTGCAACAACTAAGCTTTAATGAAGAAATCATTCATGCTTTTAATTAATGAAAATTTTAAGGTACCATGCATTTTCATTTGTTAAAAGAATAAATAATTTTAACCGAAATCCCGAGAATAACTTAAAATCAAATCCCAAACTTGTCTGAGAGAACAAGTTTTACGCTACTACTAATATATTAATTAATTTAAAATAAAAAGCAGATAAGTACCTTAACTTTATTTTAAATTATATTAAATGAATGAAAGTTCAAATCAGAAAGCATATTTTACATTTATAAATATTAGACAGGATTTAATAAGTTCTTGTTCTTCACTTTTACCCCTCTGTTTTAACTCATAAATTTTAACTCGGGTCTTCAGGTCTATATCTATCTCCTTTTCGTTGTACCATGAAATAAAACGTTCAAAAAGATCACCTCCAGTTTTAATTGCCTAGCAGTAGCGGCTAATCGCCAAATGAGGTAGCGCCGCCACGGGAGTAAACTTTTGGCCTTCCGTTTGTCCCGAGCAATTACAAACCCCGCAGCGGTAAGTTGCTCACCTAATGAGTGGCTTCAGGTGACACAAACACCGTCACGGAAAAACATTGACGTTATTTACTATTCACATAACGGGCGATGTATGTCAGTAATGCGGCTAATGCAAGAGGAACAGCTTGGCTTTGGAATTAATTAAACAGCCAATAAAGTTTATTTTTAAAAATTTATCGTGTCATCTCTTTCAGACAGAGGCAGAGTTTAAATTTCCACGAAATAGATTTGGGGCTATTTCGTATTGCTTTTGAAGATTTTCATTACTGAATGGTGGTTTAAGAGCGCTAAAATATTATAGGGGTTTTTAATGTATCACAAAATTTCAATTTTCATTCCCAAACACTAAATTTTTGCGTATACATGGTGAAATTTATAGAAATCATCACGTCTATCAGAACCTCCTCTTTCTTTACCTTTCTTTCTAGAAAGAAACTCTTTCATCCCCAAGTTTCTTGACGACACGCTTTTCTTTTTCAAAATCCTTTCAGTTTATTTTTGTTACAAATTCGAATAACTTTTAAGTCTTTTCAATGTTTTCAAAAAATGTTCTTAAAAAGTCTGAGTAAAAACCCCCATTTAAAGAAAAGTTATTTTTTTACTTTAAAATTATCTATTATACCTTCACATACAAGCTGAGTAAACCAAGCAAAACTTTTTAATAGACAATAAATTTAGCACCCTTTTAGAAAGGAATATTTACATAGATTAGAATAATACTTTTGGTATTGGTACATCATACCTTGATGTCTATAACATTAAAACCAAACAGTCTCAGTTTTCCTATTGCATATTTTGACCGCATTTCATTCACAAATTATAATTACCTATAGCAGGAGTTCTCAAACTTTTTAACATCGTGACCCACTTTCCCACCGACTTCAGTTATTTATAATTAACTGAACTGAGTTATCTCATGCCCCCTCCCCACAGAATTTTAACTTCTCTGACTGGGGGTGTTCACCAACTATTTAGTTACAAAGGTATGAAATAGTTTAATTGTGGTCTAACAATGATCCCTACAGTAAAAAGGGGGGTCTGGGGTTACTCCCCCAGAGAAAATTTTAAAATTTGACTCTTAAAAACATAGTTTTAACTTATTTTTTAGCAATATGGGATAAATTACATCAGTTGCATCATTTCCCAAGAAAATTCTTAAAATTTGCATTGATCCCCCCAGTGTGGTTGGGGAGAAACACTAAACATTTTTTTTTCAAATCTTATTTGAATAACCGACTAGATTTGCATATCGGCACATTAAAGTGACACACATAGTACGTATTTACATTAATTGCCTTTTCCGTTCCACTCCAAGTAGTGTAGTTATTCCTCAAATTTTTATTCTTTTTACTATAGTATGGTAATTTGATAAATTTCAAAAGTTCAACTAATAGTTTGATAATTCAAAAGTCAATAACACCGTTTGTGAAAAATTAAAAATCTTCTCGCGACCCACCAAAAACTGACTGGCGACCCACAGTTCCGCGACCCACAAATTCTGACCTATAGAATTCATAGAAATTAAACATGACCTTCATAATGCATCCCGAAAATAAATTCCACCTTCTTATCGTTATCAATACTCTCTACAAAGATGGTCGCCAACTATTTACCTCTCCGCCAGCGATAAGACACCTGTGCAAGGGGTTGTGGCGTCGCAACAATAGAAAGGAGGAGTGGTCCGACTGTTGACATTCAGGTATAGTGACTTGTGATTCTGAACTTGCCCTCTTACCTGCCGCCGTACGTATGAGTCATGCACATACAAAAGCTCAGGTAGACCCGTCTCCACCTATTAGGGATTAGCAGAGAAGCCCCGAGTAAAGTGGAGGAGGTTGTTGGGACTTAGCAACACAGGGCTGTCAGTTGGAGGTAACCCCTTTGTGATAGATGGATCGGCATCTTTAAAGAGAGGGAGGGAGTGGAAACCTGTGGTTTTGTGGCGAAAGTTACAGCTTAGGGTGAAAGAAATATCCCTCTCCCTTTTCAATCTTTTTCGTGGAATATTGGAATCGTTCCAAAAGGTCCAAATCAGGTGTCTTTTTGTTGTGGAAACCGTTCACCCCTACAGCCTACATTCAGAACGTCCCTTTAATAAGAAATGCAATTTTTGTACAGAAATTTCAACCTGTCCCCCGTGTATTCCATGAAATATAAATGGAATGATCTCTTTATCTGCACAAAGAGTTCTATTTTAATTTAGTTTAATTCAAAACGCGTAAATCAATCAAAGTTAAAAGCCCTGGTAAAATAGTTTCCCAACTTATAGCGCAAAGACGCAGTTTGTAACGCTTTCGAATAGAAGTTTTGGAGTATTAAAAGTATGTATTGCTAGTTAGTTAAGTTAGTTGACGGTATTGAAGTTTGGATAGGTTCAAAACACTTATTTTCATGAAAGGATTCACAAGAAAACATAACATTTAAAGGTTGAAAGATTATATTTACACGTAGGGACTTTTTATGAAGATTATTTTAAAAGGCTTTCGACAAGTACTACCTATTTTACATGTGGTGTAGGGAAGTAAAGGTTAATGCAAATAATTATTGATTCACACATGAATTATATAAAAAATTTTAAAACAAGTTTAGTTAACCATAATCCGCAAAACTGGAAAAGAAATATCTATTTTTAATTCATCTTTAGAATTACAGAATTAAGCCCATAGTTTAGTTGATTTTCTAGTGAACTTGAGGAAGAAAAATTGCTCAACTTAGTTATGTGTATGTTTACAAATATAAGGTAAAAACTTAACACAAACTAGATATTAAAAATTCCATTATTAATTTAAAAATCTGGAACGAAACTCTTCTCCCATTAGTTCAGCCCTTATCGGTCGAAGTTAACTAGACGTTAACAAAAACTAGAAGAAAACTAAGACACAAAAACTAAGTACATAAAAATTTAATAGAGCATTCTCTCTGGATCGAAATACTGGTCACAAAATTCAAAACGACTCTCATTCTTCTCATAATCTCCTCTGACGTCGCCACACGAGAGGGCAGAGATCACACGCTACTTGACCGTCCCCCATTGTTCTACCAGAGATCTTGCTCTGGAATCTCAGAATAACTGTTCTTGTCGATGATGGGATGAGGAAATGGGGGGGTTTTCTTTTTTTTCTAATTGGTTGGAACTGTGTAAGTGTCTCTAGATCACTTAATAAACATTTTGCTGTCGGGCGTAAATATAGAAAATGAAAGTGTCGTTTATGTTTGTTAAGTGGGCCAGGAAAGGAAACAGCGGCATGCAAATGATGGGTTTGTAAAATGTTACAATTGTTTTATGTTTCCTTGTTAGTCAGTTTATTGAGAGGAAGGTAGTAGGTAGTATTCACAGTGGGTAATTGCAACGTTAGTTTTGAGTAGAGAAGGAGTTCCTAAACTTTTTTTACTTTTAATTATCGTAACTTAAAACTCCTTAGCAAAGACATATTACAGATCAACTAGAAAATATTCTTGGGTTAGAAAAAAGTTATTGAATTAAATAAGTGTTCACTTCAGTGAAATATGATATGAGGATTTCAAAGAACCAATAGTTTTAAAAAGCGCAATTTTGATTTTTTTAAATGTAAATTTGATAGTTTGGTACATATTATGTTTTCAATGAGAAATTAGTTGAAACTATATTCTGAATATAGTTAATTAATTATAGTGTCTGAAGTAAAGTTTTATACAAATATAATATATTTCATAATTGAATTTCAAAAATTTAGAAGTCGTTTTTTAATTAATTTCCGTATTAAGGATTTAAGTTCATGAGGATTTCTAGAGGTTTTCTGAGGAAAAGTAAGGTTATATCTAAAATTGATGTCTTGCATATAAAAATGAAAATAACTCGGTAAGAACTCGTTTAATTTAAATTATGAAGTATAACTTTTAAAATTGCAACTAAAGTTAGATAAGTAATTAAGTTGATTGCATCTATCAATTACGAAAATATTTTTAAATAATAACTTTAGGATTTTTTTAATTTAAAATTTCTTTCCTCCTTCATTTACCTTATTTATTTCTAGAAAATCAATTACAAATTGAATTACTTGTGTACATTCTGATTCTATCATGAGCTTAAAGCGCGCTGGGATTTTCCTAAAAGTGAATTATTCTAAAGACTCTTTTTCGCATACCACCCAAGAGAAATTATCTGTGTAAATAAATAAGGTCATTCCTTGAGATGGGAGATTACTACAAGACAAGATTTCGTGAAGAAAAGAGGTGAAGGTCAACTCCTAATATTTTAATCGCAATTTTAAATAGGAATGAAAGTTTTATGACTGGGGTTCAATTTCATTTCACTTAAAATTACAGGGAAATGGGCCACTCATTAACCCACTTCACAAAGAAACTGTTTATTTATTTGTTTAGATGCGTTTTTCGCAGTGAACTACCTTAAATTATCTACAAACAAGATATTTTAATTTTGAAAATTAGATCCGAGTTTAACATAAACCTGATAATTATCAAGCTTCTTTTTATTTAACTTATCACCTTTTCTCTCATGGAAATGCTATCCTGTTCCCATGTTGTATTCACTGGGATAACAAAATGGAGTCTATAAAGGAAAGTACTGCAAACTTATTCTTGATTCAATTACAGTACAACTTTTATACATTCAATTTAATATTTCTGGTTTCTCCCATGAAAATATGCCATTCTCATATTTACTCAGGTAACTGAGATAAATGAGGAATTTACAAAAGAAATTAAACTCGGGACAAGTTTAGTCTGAGTATGCAAGGTTCAAAAGTAACAATATGTAACATTAATCCTTTGAACTGTAAGTAGTACATAATTTATGAGCAAACCCTAAAGGAAGTCAACCCAGTCGTTTATCAAACATCGTGCTTGCAAAAATCTTAACGATCATGCAGACAAGTCAAATCCATAGCACACTATCTATATAATATCCCTAATCGAAATCCCAACAGCTGTCAGGAAACGTGTGTCGCAGTCAGCGTGTCCGGACTTCGAAATTCAACAGCACCTGCCTTGTCCAGCAGAATCGCACCCTTCCGGTCAAATCGCACGGTCCATTGTCTTTTCTCCCTCTGGGTCTCTCCTTTCTCTAACTCTCATGTATTATTTATTCTTTCTGGGTACCATACCGACAATGCGAGCTACTTAGTGTGAAGAAACGGCAAATTAGCGTAGAGCGAGTAGTTGCCAAATAATAAATACCCGTGAACCCAGCCAATGTCTCAATCCCGTCAGGTGAAGACAAAGGGACACTTAATTTGGCATGTGGAGTTGTTTTCGGTGACACCTTGAACCCCAATCTATCTGTCGTGTCAGCGTTCCGTTGTTGAATTTTTTTATAAGGAGTGTGAAAATTTTACTTTTCTCTTAAAAGTCGTATTAAATTTCACCAGGCAATGAGCTATCGAAAGCACAAAGAAACCGTTGTGCTCTTCTATCTATTCATGAGCATGCTAAAGGAATATACTTCCATGTACCATGATTTATAGTATCTAAAAATATTTCTAATTGAAACTTTGGATCAATCTATATGACTGGGGTTCTTTTTTTAAATAAAATACTGATTTCAGACTAGCATGAAAAGCAGAACATAAGAATGGTGGGATGAAGATGGAGGGAGACATATAGATCTAGAAACCAGACATTCTCTGATTATTTAAGTTCTAAAACTCATTAATTCATTCAAAAATGTAATCTTCAATGAAACACTGGAGTTAATAAATTCTGAAGTTGATTGACCTTATTTGTAAAAATGCTATATTTTTTCGTTAATGAGATAGCATTGAATTAACACGAAATTTTCACAACCAAAAAATGCAACCGGTTTTAAAGTTAAATTCCACTATGGTTTTCCTTTCTCTCTTAAGCAACAAAAATACAGTCGAGTCCGCTTAATGTGATCGCAATTGTCCGAGACTAAACTGATAACATTAACCGATCGATAACAATAAGCGATCTCATATCAAAAAGCAGCAAACAGTGTAACTAGATTGTTTGCTTTAAAATCAAAATCATGTAATCGTAATAAATGTATTCAAAACACTATTTTTAACCTAGGTAAAATTTTAAGGGGTAAATATAAGAGTAGTTCAATTAATAAAAGTAAAATAATCGCTTACTTTATATTTTTATTTGCATAGAAAGGTCTCTCTTTTTTCCACTCCATTATATCCTTCCACTCTAATAACATAATCTGAATTCCAGTGAACAAGGGAAAGTTCAAATCTCTTATCAGACATCTGCAAAGCTTCGATCTTGGTGGTTTCTTTAACGCTTAAACCAATCACAAGTATGAATTCGGACCCCCCCCAAAAACTGTTTTCTTTAAATATATATGCGGAATGTTTTCTTTTTCTTACTCATCTGAGTTACAGAAAAAAAAAGCGCCGGATGCTCCCATGGGGCAGATGTTTACTTGTAAAAATTGACCTTCAAAATGAAACTCAAACTCAAAAGCGGTCGTTTTAAAGGGAATATGGACACATTTTGATAATATTAAGCGGAGTGATGATTCATAGTTGATCACATTAAACGAAGTATTTTACATTAAATTAAATAGGAATGATTGGGACCTGTCGATTTCGATAACATTATCCGATTGATAACATTAACCGTGATCACATTAAGCGGATTCGACTGTAGTTTCATTTTTCATCGACTAAAAATATTGTTCTATAAGAAATATAAATTTAATTCATTGTATTTCCTCCAGCTTTCTTCGCCTTCCAAAGAAAGGGAAAGCAATTGACCAAACGAACAAACCATCGTAACATAATTTATCAGGAAATACAATCAAATTTTAGAGTCTATATAACTAGTGCCCATAAACTTGTCCAGGTTGCTCAAATATTTGACCCGTCAAATACGCGGATGACTGCTGCCGGTAGCAGCTGCAGGTTGACTGAGGCCTTCCCAGGGATTCAACCAGCACCCATACAAAGAAAATTATTTTCTAAGGTCTAAAATTATAATACAATAGGATATAGGGGATCGCCTTATGATAGTAATAGGATGCATCTTGAAACGAAACAATAAAGTTAGTATTTATGATATTCAAAAGCATAAGATTTGATTTGTTGTTTCTAGATAAAACAATATAGAAAAGCTTTTAATTATATTGTAATGATTTGAACGTATTTTTTAAAGCTTTAGTAATTTTAGCTATGGAAGTTTTTTCACTAACCTAGGTTTTCTCCCACGGTATCAGGATAAATTGATATCAATTAAAAATTATTTTCAATAAAACCCGAACAATTGCACAAAAAATCTGAATTTTTAATTATGTTTCATTAAAATTAACTCGAGTAATCTTTCTCAAAGAGAATTATTTCATTCTGGAGCATAATTCTAGACTGCAGAAAAATTTAATTTGTACAAGAACACTGATATCGTTGAACACCTATATACACTTAGATTTTCGTATAATACTATAAGGTAAGGGTGGGTATAATTCGATAATCGAATTATGTAATGTAATTGGAGCTGAGTGGTTGATTGAAATAAACTAGGATCAAAGATCAATATTTTTATCAGAGGTTCGGAAGGTATTTTAGGAGTATAAAAGTTTTATGTCCCCTTTAACGATCTTGAGTCAATATCCTCTTGAAATATCATTCCTTACAAAGTTAAAAAATTTTCGTGAATGCAACGTCAGATCTTATGTAACTATAATTATGTTACCTACATAAATGTGAATTCATTATCTAAATGTATCTTTCAAATATACTGCAGTGCTTTTTCCAGACTCATATTCTATATTGCAATTAAACTATATAGTCCAGGGTAGATAATTTTTGAAACAAAAAAAAATAATAGTAGGATGAAACACATTGGAAAAGGAAGAGAATATAACAAAAAAGAAAGGAAAAATAAATTACGGCCGATCTGAGGTCGGGAAAAGGAAGGGGGGGTAAAAAGGGGGTTTTTTCGAATAAAAAACGGTTTATCTCAATTTCCGGCAAAACTACAAGTCCTATGGAAAAAATTCAAATTGCAAAGTTGTAGGTAATAAAAAGATCTACAACCTTGCATTCACACTTTTTTCACATAACCTCAAAATTTATGTGAAAAACTCAAATAATAAAGTTTTTGGTTTTTTATTTTTATCTTTTACAAAAAAAAATTTTTTTTCACGAAATTCGGTGAAAACGTACCTTTTGATGTCCCAAATACACCTTAATTTTTTTTACTTAAAATACTTATTTTTTCTCCTTATTTTGGCTTGATATCGAAAAAGCATCCTAATTTTCATTCGAAAAATCTCACGTCAAAATATCTGCTTTTTTAAAAAAGTTGGTGGGCTTTTTGTTCGTTGAAATCTCTACTTTCTGATGGTGTAAAGAAATATATACACCACTATGGTAAATATTCTCAGAAAATGCAAAGACATGAAAAAACCCGAATCCGAATTTTTTTTAAAATCAGTATGTACAATTTTGAGCTAGGGTAAACGCACCAGTACCAGGGCAGTTAAGGAAGATTTTGCATTCAATTTGATGTAACTCCTAGAAAATACAATCAAATGTCCGGCTACTACCACCTAATTAAATACCTAAAATTATCCTTAATAACATGTATGTTTTTAAAAATTATTTTAATAAACATTAAGCCACTAAATTTTACAATTTATGAATTTACTCCCATTGCACCAGTAGCCGTCCATGAGATGCAGAGCAGTGACCAACATCGTTCATAAAAATACACGTGCAGGCTGAGTTACTTTAAGATAATTGTGAAAAATTTACTTTTGAAAAGTGTACAATTTATTGTGAAGTTTCCTGCGGTGGTACCGTTTCCATGTGTGTTTGAATTCATCTGAAATAAATAAGAGATTGATATGTTACTTTGGATTTTTTAACAACTTGCCAAGACATCTTTCCATCAACGCTTCCTAAGAATGGACTTCCAAACTTAAAAGGTATGAACCATTCCACTAACTTTATCAACTTTAGTTTATCATTCACCATCAAAAGATTTAGTACGAGCCTGGATTATCACCAAAAACTAAACTTAAAACTGACTTCTCATTAAACTCTCTCATACTTTTGAAGCACTTATAAACCTCATTATACTTAGCAAGGTAAATACTACCTGTATTTTAATCTGTACCAATCAGCTCTAACATAATAAAAAATATTTATATATGGACGGCTACTGGTGCAATGGGAGTAAATTCATAAATTGTAAAATTTAGTGGCTTAATGTTTATTAAAATAATTTTTAAAAACATACATGTTATTAAGGATAATTTTAGGTATTTAATTAGGTGGTAGTAGCCGGACATTTGATTGTATTTTCTAGGAGTTACATCAAATTGAATGCAAAATCTTCCTTAACTGCCCTGGTACTGGTGCGTTTACCCTAGCTCAAAATTGTACATACTGATTTTAAAAAAATTTCGGATTCGGGTTTTTTCGTGTCTTTGCATTTTCTGAGAATATTTACCATAGTGGTGTATATATTTCTTTACACCATCAGAAAGTAGAGATTTCAACGAACAAAAAGCCCACCAACTTTTTTAAAAAAGCAGATATTTTGACGTGAGATTTTTCGAATGAAAATTAGGGTGCTTTTTCGATATCAAGCCAAAATAAGGAGAAAAAATAAGTATTTTAAATAAAAAAAATTAAGGTGTATTTGGGACATCAAAAAGGTACGTTTTCACCGAATTTCGTGAAAAAAAAAATTTTTTTGTAAAAGATAAAAATAAAAAACCAAAAACTTTATTATTTGAGTTTTTCACATAAATTTTGAGGTTATGTGAAAAAAGTGTGAATGCAAGGTTGTAGATCTTTTTATTACCTACAACTTTGCAGTTTGAATTTTTTCCATAGGACTTGTAGTTTTGCCGGAAATCGAGATAAACCGTTTTTTATTCGAAAAAACCCCCTTTTTACCCCCCCTTCCTTTTCCCGACCTCAGATCGGCCGTAATTTATTTTTCCTTTCTTTTTTGTTATATTCTCTTCCTTTTCCAATGTGTTTCATCCTACTATTATTTTTTTTCTTTTTTCACCATTTTCAAAGGCTTCTGCACTGGTCTAATAACTCTTTCTATAACTTTGAAACAAATGAGTTATAATACTTCAGAAACGGAAACACCAGACTGTAATTACAGGATATTCAAAATATTGTTTTCAAGCTTCCCATTTAACTAAACCCATCATTCCAAACGCTGTACAAAAACGTAACACAAAGGTACCTCTCTCTCTTTTAATTAATTTTCTACCTAGAACATGTTTTGGTACAACTTGACTGGAAGACAATCTTTCAATTTCACTAACAAGACCTGTCAATTTCGAGTCCTTGTTAACTCTGTGTTGAGCAGCTATATTCTAATGATGGGTACATGAATCTTCTCCAAAAAGAACTCTCTCTGTATCCAGTCTTAATAAGCTAGATGCATAATGACCCATTCAGGTGAGTTTATTGACCCATCAGTCACGGGTTTGCGATAGAAATAAAAAAAAATTTCATAAGCCCATCAGGTCTTTTGGTAAACAGGTTTTAGCATATAATATCGTCCAGTGTTTAGTTCCCAGTTTCGTCTTGTTAATAGCGTCTTTTTTTCGCTTCTCTGATAGGATTTGTGAAGTGATTGTGTTATCCATTGCTGGATGATAGGATTAAAGAACTTAAGTGCCCTTCCTCATTGTAAGCAAATAATGATGAAGGTTGTAATTATTTCGGAGGATAGTAATAAGGAGA
Source organism: Tetragnatha versicolor (assembly GCA_024610705.1). Taxonomy (NCBI): domain Eukaryota; kingdom Metazoa; phylum Arthropoda; class Arachnida; order Araneae; family Tetragnathidae; genus Tetragnatha; species Tetragnatha versicolor. Next base: position 33,520,308 of record JANDEH010000001.1, on the reverse strand, counting down.
AAACTAGTAGATTAAGCAGAAAGGCGGAGACTTCCTACTGTTCGTATTGTGTTCTTCAAGACAGTGGCTGATGTGCCAATCTGCGATCCTCTAAAAGGCAGATAACTGCATTTGAAGTAATTTAAATACCTAATTAAAATGGCTTTATCAAAATGATACATAGACACGCAGTCATCATGCCCGATTTACTTTATTTTTTAATCGCATGTCATATAAACGGGAAAAGCGTCAATATTTTTTACGTAATCATCCGGGATTGGAGAATTTAATTGATAAATAATCAATCAATTTAGGTAAAATACCTTTGAAACTCCGTCTGCCTTTTAATTTAATTAAATACTGCTTATGTTATTGGAAATACAATTCTTTTTTATTTTTTCTTTAAAAATTTCTTCTTTATTCTTCAATCAAAACGTTCATATAATTTATACCTTTATGGAGAAAACAATGAATTTTGAATCAAAACATTTTATTACAGTATTAGAAACACACTATTTTTTGTTACAGCTTAAAATTAGTTTAAGTACCAGTAGTTTTAAGTACCAAAAGTGAAAACTACTACGATAAACATTGGAAGATAACTTTTCTACTATACCCTATAAATAATGAATAAAATTTTATTAATTTATAATTTTGTTACACGCAAAAATTATACGTAAATAGCGAGAACTTATTCCTTTTTCCTTTTATTTTCCTTTTATTTGTTGTTATTGTTATTGTTATTGTTATTATTATTATTATTATTATTATTATTATTATTATTATTATTATTGAATTGAATTTATTGAATGTACATGTTTGAGACATTTACGACCCAAATTCGGCCGTTTCATCTACTTCTTCTAAAGTTCAAAAGGAAGAATAACAAAAAAGAATAATACAGACGTATTGCATAACCACGATAGAAGGGGAGGATCTCTCCGCCCCCGGAGTGAAAAGTTCAAAACTCAGTTAGCTCCTGAAAGCCTCTACAAGAAAGTTACCCACAGCTTGGAGGTATCTTTTTGATTTATTAGCCCGATTCATTAAAATAGGAAATATTATCTCTTTTCCTTTAAAATCTGTTTTCTCTTTCAGTTTTTTCCTTAAATAAGAGAATTTGCCACAAATAGTAAAACGATGCTCCGCCGAGTCGTACACATGGCACTCAGAGCAAAGAGGAGAATCTATTAAATTAAACCTAAAAAGCAAACCGTTTGTTGGGAGCATTCCATTATTATTATTATTATTATTATTATTATTATTATTATTATTATTATTATTATTATTATTATTATTATTATTATTATTATTATTATTATTATTATTATTATTATTATTATTATTATTATTATTATTATTATTATTATTATTATTATTATTATAATTATTATTATAATTAACATTATTATTATAATTATTATTATTATTATTATTATTATTATTATTATTATTATTATTATTATTATTATTATTATTATTATTATTATTATTATTATTATTATTATTATTATTATTATTATTATTATTATTATTATTATTATTATTATTATTATTATTATTATTATTATTATTATTATTATTATTATTATTATTATTATTATTATTATTATTATTATTATTATTATTATTATTATTATTATTATTGTTGTTGTTGTTTATTGTTATTGTTACTGCTATAACTTTTCTTTGCTGCTATTGCTCTAGTTATTATTGTTATTGCTATTCCTATAACTTTTCTTTGCTTTTATTGTTATTGCTAACTTTTCCTCATATTTTTATAGCTATAGTTATAGATTATAGTTACAGTTATTGTTATTCTTCTTATTGTTGTTTCCTTAAAATTTTAAGGTGCAACTACCATTAGAAAGAAAAATCTAAAACTTGCCTTGAGTCAGATAAATTTTTACTTGCTTTACTTTCTAATAATGATTTGGAAAATTTTAAAAGGAAGAATCTCTAATTTAAAACTGCTTCGAAAACTTAAACTTAGCAAGTTTTTTCCAAAAGTATTTGAAACATCAGCCGTAACATAAAAAACATGGATTTCCTAGATAGGAATCAGTCCATGATTTATTCAAAATAGGTTTAAGAAAAAAGTACAAAAAGCCTTAAATTTTTTCCCGATTTAAGTTTTATGAGAGACACACCCCAAAATTTGATAACGGTCCTCTCTTCACAATATAATTCTAGCTCAACTCCCATGAGCAGGTTATTTCTAAAGCAACTGAATAATGTTAACCCTTTGTTGCATCATGTCCACTCTAGTGGACAAAAGTTAATTTTTTTTGCTATTCTGTAAATGCCTTTACAGATTTCATTTCGGTTTTTTTACCTCCTACATTATTTGAGCTTTCAACTGTTAATCATAGACGACAGCTCAACTGCACAATTATTTTAAAGATTATTTTTAACAGAGAAAATGCATGTATATTTTTTTACTTTGTATGCAACAAAGGGTTAAGTATCAGAATTTAAGCAATATGAGTCTAAACACGGATTAATTTATACAAATTCGAATAATAGATCAACCTTAAATAAATTTATGTATGGATTTCTATAAAACTTATTTTATAACAGAAATCTCGCTAAACTGGTTCAATATGAAACAAATTATATGGTTGACTAGATTTTTATGCATATTTATCGCGCATTAAAACATAGTTCAAAACGACTTAAAACACACGGAATCTTATAAAGGTGAAACAGTAACTTTTACTTAGCCCGATACTTAGCGTTTACTTTAATTCTACAGTTCATGTTAGAATATTAGTATATTTTCCATGAATGGGGTAATAAAATTTAGAACAGAAACTAATTTTCTAAAATAACATTATGTAAAACCTTTAGTGAAGTTTTTACGATTTAATGTTCTCTTAAACTTAAGAATATAATTTGAATAATAATTAAATGAAAATTTAAAAAAATAGGGAATAATATAAAACGTTTTCAGGTTCTTAGGGTTTTTTTATGTTAAACCAATCTAAGATTAATACATATTTGAATATTTGAAGTATATAGTTAAATGAATGAATCATCTATTACTTAAAATAATACTTATTAATCAATTTCAAATATTAAAACCTGTTAATTGAAAACAAAGCTGTAAAAATCCCTTCAAAATTGAGTTTCATTCCCTTGATTCCACTAGGTTTTAAAAATTCCAAAATTATTTTTATCAGTGATAGTTTAATTATTTTAAAACTAAATATAATTTTAGTTAAGACTTTTAGATAACTTGACTAAGTTGAGTGAATATTATAAATAGACTAATTAATAATAAATAATTAACTACAGTTGAAACCTATTCTTAATTTTTTTCAAAGTTAACCTGGTCTCAATTAAATAGTTTAAAATAGTTTTATTAATATCAAACAATAATGTATACATCTATAATACAATTTTCTTAATTGATATCAAATTTTCATTATCATTATGCATACCAACGACATACCTGAATAAATTGTTATTTAAAAATCATTTTTTAATGATTCACGAATACAAAAATCATGATCAACACAAACAGGCGGAGTATTTCTTATATTGTTAAGATGTGTCTGTTCACGGTATGGAAATCGAAAGCATGCTTTTCTAGGTTTATTAAACAGATATTTCAAGGCCGGCTCATTTAAATAGCTTCACGTTTTCGAGGCTGTAAGCACTTCGTGTATCAGAAGCACAGGTTGTATCATCCCACGACCGTTTTTGAATGAATAATGAATATAATTATGAAACTGGTTATTAGTATTCTATCGCCGCCAAAGTTTTGTTGCTATTCTCTGGCTCGATCCTGGTTACCTTGACCAATAAACCCCCTTTCTTTTTTGTTTAAATTTTGCATCTGGAAACAACTTCATAGGGAAAACACTCTACAAAGTTTAATCATCAGAACTTAGAGATCTGTCGAGACTTTTTAAACTGATGTTTCTGTTGTGATTGTTATTAAAACGTGATAATGTGAACAAGAATTGCATTTTAGATGTCATATTCATAGAAATATGATAAAAGAATTATTAATGTATTTGATGTTTTTATATACGAAGGAATGTAATACTTTACACAAAGTATTACTACGATAATACTTCACTATTATATGTTACAGTTAAATTGATGCAAAGAATAAAATATTATATAAAATAAATAGGATTTTGTTTAGTTTAAACATTCCACAATATCAACCAAGAAACAATAAAAATAATTTAGTAACCCAAACACCCAAATAAATTAAGTCAATATTGTTACGTCAAACTGAGAGAGTAATAATGGTAATAATAGTCCATTCAAATACAAAACAGCAAAGAAGAGTTCTAATTACCTTTTTATCGCAATGAAGAATATTCGTTGTCGTTTCCACCAACAGAGAACTAGAAAAAATAAAAACATTCAATATGGTTTGTGAATATTTCATGCTTATTGTAAATACTATTTAAAAATTAGAAAAGTTTGGGAAATAAATTATAAAATATGAACTTTTCAAAAATACTGAAGACTTTATTACTCTATAAATTCCATGTGGATTTACAATTTTTGTTTTGTTTGTAGTTTAAGTAGTTTTACATATAATTTTGAAAACCACTCTTAAAATATTATGTATTAACAAATAAATACATTAATATAAGATTAACACAATCAAAATTAATATAATTAATTGTGAAAATAAGAGATGAAGTCAATATTATCAATAAAATAACTACGGATTCGGAAAAGATTTTATACTCAAATAAAAATAAAAAGAATGTTTTATTATTTTGAAGATAATGACAGCTTAAAAAGCAAAAAAATACAATTAATTGTATTTATTCACCTAAAATACAAAATAATTTTTCAAGGCTAACAACAAATTTTAGTATAGATTTACATCTCTAAACGTGTTCTGAAGTTAAGGTCGAAGATATTCATTTTTTACAGTATTCTCCCTGCTAAACGGTATTGTAATTCATTTCATAATACTATAAACTATTGCGTAATATATTATTTGATCTTAATGCTATTATAAACTCATGGTATGAACATTCCTACACAACGTCAAAATAGATTTCTCTTGTTTCTTCCTAGAACAACGACGTAGAAAAAACAAAAATAAATGCACACTCTCGCCTGTCCCTCAAGTTCAGGGGTAAATTTTTGGATGTCGCAAGGCAGCAAAAAAGTTCTTGCGTACAGACCAGGATATCTTATGTCAGCTAATTCCTGCAATTCTGTACAACGAAGCAAGGTTACACAATAACAATAGCGCAAGCCTTTTGCATCATTAACTTTACTTTCCTTTTGTTTTCTTTGGGTGCTCACAAAATACCTTACACAAATCATCGTTGCTGTTTTTTGTCTTCTAGAATGATGCAACCAATGAAGTATACACTTTTGAGAGTTAGAAGACACTGGTGGTTGCTCATTACTTTCTGAAAATCGTGTTATTATCTTGATCTAAATTAAGGTTTTTTTATTTTTTCATTTTATACATTGCTTAAACCCGTACAGCTGAAACTGTTTTGATGATTAAGCTCTTTTATAGCATTTAATTATTTTAATTGGATAGGTCTATTGATGCTAATTATGTAAATAATTAACATTTAAATCTTATACAGGGTAAAAAAAAGTATATAAAAACCTTGTTTAAATAAAAAGAAAAATTTCCTAAGTAGGTTTTAAAAAAATGAGGAATTTTATTAGAAATTTTCAGTTGAAGCTGTGTTACATAAATTTATAAAAGAATAGAAGTTAAAGAAACTCAGCGGGATAACTTCTGTTTGAGTGAGCAAATTTTTATCAAGGGTTGAGCTTTATTTTTGAAATTAACGAAACAATTACATTCAACTAAAAAACAGTAATTTCTATAAAACTGCTCCATATTTATTAGTAATTAATTGAGAATACATCTTCTCAGAGAAAAGAATCAAGTTATATTTATTTTCTACAGATATGAGCAAAAATTAGATGGCCATCAGTAAAAAAATACATAAAGCTATGTGACCTTTGCAATAATCTTCTTTTAATCAAACATGTGTACTTTATCCTGGTGTGCAAAAGAAATTACGGGCATCTTTAATGATGCGTGCAATTTTCGAAATCTCTTAGAACAAATGTTACTGAGGCAAAGTATTCACCTTACTCTTAAACTCGAGCTCGAGCACTTCTGATCCGAAAAGAGATAGTGTTACAATAGCAATTTGTAGAAGATGGTCTATAGCTGGTAATTTAACGGGTTGATTGAACTTTAAGAGTAAGTAGGATCTTAAAAAATGTTGGTGCATTTAAGGTCAATCCGTAGAAGAGGTATTTTTCAGCTTTTGGAATTATCTGATTAACATTAGTAGGTATTTGTGTTAAGACTATGTGGTTATAATGGTATAATTTTTTAAATAAAATTGCTCATAAGTAAAAACCCATTGTTTTTCCCATTGGTATACTCAATGAAAATATTATTTTATAAAACAAGAGCAGTTCTCACAATTTAAAAGTTTTAACTTTTCAAAGTAGGTGATGAATTCGTTAGAATTTGTTTATTTTAATACCACGTTTTTCCTGTTTCAAAAAGTTTTATAATCAGGGAAACTCTTTGTACTAAACAAAGTGTAAGTTTGAAATGCTGTTTAGTTGAGATTTTTTGTTATTTTTAACTAAAACTTGTCCTAATGCGTTTCAAAAGATATAGGTACTGCTTTTTACATAACCGATAGAGTGTACCAAAGAATAGTATAATTACAATCCATGTGATACAATCAATTTTTCTATTAGATTTGGCTAAAGTTGTTTGTAAAAGTCAAGTTTACAGAATTTAAAATTCTTAAGATTCGCCTTTATTTCGGGTTCCATATTTGAATTCAAACTTTGGTACCACAAACTAATATTTGTTTATATTCGTGGATTTTAGTGGAAGGACAAAAAATGCAAGAATTTTTGTAGGGCGTGTAAGTTGAATATCTTGGAAGCCTGAAACGCTTTTAAAAGTCAACAAGAACGTTTATTGACTGCGACTTTGCTTCTTGTCACTTTTAATGCTTATAAACTACCACAACAGCCATGATGGAAGTAAATTCCCACAAATATAGATAGAGCCTTATTTATACTGGCAAGGTATATCCCGATGTGGACCTTGACTCAGTTCAACAACAGATGCATCTCCTTAATCAGTCAGTGGAGTCAAGGTTAGCGAAAAACAGAATTGTGTTGGATCCGCAGTTTCAATCAAATTTATCACTCAGCGAAGCGCTTCTGGAACTGAGTTCTTTTTGCCTATCTTGCCAATCACCGTGAAAGAGTCTTTGAAGGGAGCCTTTGTCTGGAGAAAGTCCCGTAAAAACAGCGACAAACAATCGAATGAGAATTGAGAGAGGGCCACGGAAAAAAGACATCGCGATGATTCCAGAGAATCAAAGGGATCTCCTTGAAGGTGTTGCCAACTAGACGGAGAGAAAAAAAGGGGAAGAGGCGCGAAATCATCCAAGTCTGCTTAGGTGGGGGAACCGAGTTGATTCATCAATCTCTTAAATTAATGTGTTGAAAAGTGGCGTTGTAGAATGGTTATTCCAGGAAAATTTGTCGAGTGATTAATTAATCTTTTAGTGAAATATATAAGGGGGAAAGTTGTTCGTATTAGAGAGAAAAAAGATTGAAAATCCTGAAATTATAAAAGTGTTTTAAGAAAAAAATAAGAAAACTCTAGAATTTGACTGATGAGTCATTTAATGTCTTCTAATTTCTTGGAACGTGTGCTATATTAAATCTGTCAGAAGAGAGATCAGGTAAATTATTTTAAATGTAATTTAAGTATCTTTGTAAACTTTTAGCCTATTATTAAAAATTAAAATGCAAACCATTTTTAAATTAACAAAATAGTTTATTTTTAATCAACCATTTTGTGTTCTCTTACATTTAAGTATGTTTTTTATTTTATAATTTTTAAAATTATACTATTCAAAATAAACTAATTGAGAGTAATATTTTATAGAAAGATTTTATTTTGATGAGAATTAGATTTGTATCAATGATATTAAAGGTGATAATAAGTATCTTTTGATTTTAATATTTTATTCTTTCATAAAATTCAATTTGATAAATCCCTATTCTAAAAAATATTTTGGTGAATGGTTTCCAGAGAAAAACTTTTTAATAACTGATCCGTGTAACATATTTTTGGTATCGAAAATTCCAAATTCTTTCCGGATCTCTGAGAAAGCAGTGGGATTTTTCAAAAGAAAAAAATCAATTTTTAAAATAATTTCATTTTATTGAATTACGGATAAGGTTGCAGTTACATAGCAATGCGTAACTGTCAAACAACTTATTAGCAATTCTATATTAACGACCAATTGACGCCATATTTTATGATGAAACAATTTGATTTCATGTTTTAAAAACGTACTTTAAAATACTTTCAAAAATAAATACCTTTCAAAGATTGAACGAAGTGTTATAAAACTTACAAATATAGAATTTTACATATTTCACAAAAATTTAGAAGACTGAAATCACAGAGTATCGAGCTTACAGAGATGCCAAACGGCCGTTTTCCTCGTTAGGTAATTAATTTAATTCAGCTCGCATATTATAATTCAGTTCACTAGCAGCCAATCAGAGAACGCGAAATGTGTTTGATTTGATTTTTACTCTGATTAGGCGATTTGGATTTGATAGTGACAGCTTCAGTGGGCAAATGACAGAATTAGCAGGAATGACGTGGTATTAAAGGAGGTGGGTCCATTTGGCCTGAGGTTTGTCTATGGAAAAAGCCTTGTTAAAAAGTTGCCATTAGCGTCTATGGAGATGAACACTCTTTTAGAATGAAGCTCTATACTCTGTGGCTATAGAGAAGTTCTGGCATATAGAAATTCTGGCATATAGCACAAACTTAAAAGGTATCGTTTAATAAGTCTGGGTAGTAATAAAAATATGAATTGTAAAACACCTGTATTTAAGAGTTACTTACTAGGTAAAATATTGTACTTAAAAGATTCATTTGTTGTTGTTATTTTCTTTTGCATACAATTTTGTTTAGTATTGCATCAGTCAGATTGTATTTGGGCTGACAATTAAAAAAGCTCAAGGCTTGACTTTTGAGAAACTAAGAATTAATGTAGATCAAAATTATCTGATCTTTGAACAATGGTGGAGATCATCATATCAAATACCAGTTTTCAAATGACGATAAATCTTATGTACTTTATGTCAAAAATAAAATAGACAGCGCACGTTTCTTTGAAGAGCCTCACTACACTCCGTCTGGAGTAGGCAAACGCATCATTCATTCACAGAGATCCGCAATCAAAAACTTCATCCGAGCCCACTCCGTTCCAAATCCTCTCTCCTCCAATCCTCCCGGTCTTCCGCGTTTCCTCCCCCTTATCAGAACAGCATCATCCATCGCTCAAAACGCTCCACGGTGAGTCGTCACCGATCTTAAAAACTTCATTAGTTACGACAAACAACGAAAGTCACAGTGACACAAGACAAAAAACCGCGTTAACAGTGTTGTAAATGGCTGCCAGTGTGCCCAAGACGAATCGGCCTTCACAAAAGGCTGCCTTATATTCTTTACAATGAACGGTGGAGTATATATTTGGCCGATGTAGAATGCAGGTGAGTCTATTTCAAGTTAGTAGTTCACTGGGATAAGGAATTTAAAAAGATCGGAATGGGAGACGCCCGGTCGAGGTGGATTCCGAACGCTAACCTGTGGGAGGAATGCATCAAGGACGATGGGAATGGCAATTAGAGAGCTTTTTAATGGCTTTTTAATGTCTGATAATAATAAAAACTATTTATTTATCAATGCTGTGAGATATTAATTAATGGTTATGTAAAAGACAACTTTGTATGTTACTCCACTCTATAAATAAAATATAGTAGAAGAAAATTTATTTGCGTCAGGCCGAAATCCGCTTAAGGCGATATAGTACCCAAAAAATCATCAAAATATCAAAAAACATTTTATTGGCTTAATCCATACCATGGATCTTTCTAAATGTGTCTTCAAAATTTCAGAGCTCTATCTTAATAATTTATGAAGTTATTTACATTTTTCTGATGCGATGATGAGGGTTTTCTATGAAGAAACGAAATTTTAAGTTGGTTTTTCTCCACGTTCAATTTTTGTGTATTTATAATATTTTGAAAGCCTAAGGCTTTTTATGTACATTAAATATAAGTCTGAAAATTTTTATATATATTCTGAAATATATTTATTATAGAACTGTGCATGGGTTTAGCTCTAATAAGGTTAGATTTTTTTAAAAAAAATATTAAAGTCAAAAATGATGAATTTTTTCGGTTTTTTGGGGAGTTTTTACTACAAAAAATTCTAGAAAATAAAGTAATATTGATAGAAAGAAACCCATGCACATTTTTATGAAGTATAATATAATGAACCAATAAATGAAAAAAAAATTTAAAAATATGCATAATTAAAAAAGCCTTAGGGATTTAAAAAATGGTCAAAAATAGTGAAAAATTTAAATTTTTTAAATTCTGATTATTAAAACCCAACTTTTTTTTAACGGAATGGGTATACCATATTACCCCACTAAATATGCAATTAAAATCAAAATCATAATATTAAAAACTAAAAAAAAATATATTTGGGTACTATATCGCCTTAACAAAGGTGGCACAGACATTAACAAACAAACACACAGTGTACAAACACAGTACAAAAAATCACCACAAAAATATAGGTTGGCTTTTAAATTTAAATAGAATCGGTTTAATAAAATAATTACATGGGGGTATAATCAATATATTTAAATTTTCGTAAAAATTTTTGTTATCCAAGTCTAAAATAATAATAAAAAACAACAAATTAATTTAACTTCCTAAATATATGTAAACTTCCTATTTTTACATAGTAATATATTCACATGATGGAGCTGAATCAAAAAATTTTGAAAATTGACTTTCAATTAGAACTATTGTAATAATGTTTTTTTTTCTTGAAAAAAATACGAAGTTCTTTTACATTCAAATATGTAGAGTTGATACAAATGTTAAAAAATATTAAAATGCAAGAAATGCTAAACATAGTTATTCTTTACAACTGAGTAGCTTTCTTAGGCAAATAAATTTTTGAGTATCGTCTCTTGGTAGAATTGATAAAACCCTGGGTTTTCTGGCCATATGAAATAACTCATGTCCTGTGCAATTTTAAACAAAAAATTTACGAATTACGTAAAATAAATGAAAGATAATATTACTTACTTGTATTTTCTTGGAGAAAAACAAAGTACAAACACCACAACAAATAATTTAGAAGCAAACGACTATTTCTCCTAACACTCAACTAAACTGCTTCATCCAAGCGAAGTATTCCCTCAACACTTGCTCGATTACACCAACTGTAAAGAATGGAGCCACCGACAACGGTGCTTAAGATCCCCTTTCTGATTCAGAGCACAAAAGAATTTGTCAACATGCCTCTGATTCACGCAACGAAAATAAAAGAAGTAATTACACAGCCCTGTATTTTTAGCCCCTTCTGCTCATACCTGTCGATATGCGAGGGTTAACAAGACTCTGAGGTATGAATTTCACAACCAACCTTCGACGTTATCTGGAATTATGTTTGAACCGAGTCATCTTTTTTTTCCGTGGGTGCTAAGGGACAAAAAGCCTCCTTGTTCTTTGGAGATCTGAGACACCGGGTCTTCCCTGCTGACAAGAGATATGTTTACTTTGTCGAAACAGTAAGTTCGAATGACACATTTTGCTGGCGTCTTGTTGGATACGTCTGCTTGAAGACGTCACTATAGAGATTAATCCTGGGCGTGATTTCATTGAAAGAAATTACTTTTGGTGATTTATTTTTATCTCTGAGGTAATAAATTCTCTAATGCGAAACATTTGTCGGGGGTGTAAGAAGTGATTGCCGAAATCTATTAGTCAGTCACTTCTTACTACTCGCTTAATGCTAAATGAAATGCAATTATTTTAAATAATTCAAATAAGGAAGACTATAGATAATAGCAACTTCGTTATAGATCAAACCCTAAGCAGTTTATTTATGTAACTTGTTTATTTAAAAGTATGGAACAATTTTATATGGAAATGGGAAAGTTTGAAGGTATAAAGGAGAACAAATTTTGTAGTTGAGTTAATTTTCCTCCCGAATAAAGGCCAATAACATTACTTTCAAAAATAATTCAATAAATTAATACTTCATATTGCTTGGCATTAAAGTACCCAGCGTAATTTTGCCATGTTTGACTACTAAAACTATCCTCAAAAGTTACTGGGTTGCTTCATAGTTAAATAAATCATTTCAAATCCGTAAGAACATTTTTTGATTTGATATAAAATTTAGTTAAAAGATAATTTCATATTAAGAGCTTTTATATATAGATATTTTCAAGTAGCTATGAATTTCAGAAAGATTATTTTACCTAAAACTTCAAATAAGCGAGATTTTTGAAACATAATGTTAATATTATGACATCAACAGCTTTTTTCTTTCATTGAAACTACACAAAAATGTCTTGCTAGTTTTCTCCCATGTCAGTGCTGCTTTTTTAATAGAGGTGAAAACATCCGAGATCATTATTTTTAAAACATCACAATCTCAAGCAATTAAATTCTCAAAAAAAGCAAGACAAGAATTCCTTTCCCCCTCCCCCCAGGCATACCTTACATTCATTGGCAAAGCGCCTTGGAGAAGCAAAGAGTCATGGTCTATAATTAATAACAAGTATAAAAACTCTCACACGTGTTTCTAATTTTAAAATCTATACAAAGAATACATTATTTCAAAACAATGAAGATCCCGATGTACATGTAAAAATAAGAGAAACAAGTAAAAATGTTTCATAAAACCGAGAACGTAAAAGCTAGAGCCTCAAAAATCTTCTGAATGTAAGTTTATCGACTCACAAATTTCATAAAATAAAGCTTTTGGCTTTAATTAAAATATGTTAAAAATCTCAAAGAGGAACTGAAAAATTGATTGCGTACTTTTACCCGACAAAGTATACGCAGGATGTGAAGCCAAAAGTACGCCTCCTGAAAACTTGATATAAATCGCAAAAAAAATGCATCTAATCTTCTTAATTGGAAGATTTCTCCATCATGGTATATCTATTTAAGTTTGATCCAAACAGGATTCAACCTTTTTGAAAAATCCATGAAAATTTTCAGTATTATTTTTTCAAGATTTTATATGAGCTATAGTTTTCAGCATCAGAGGGCTTGTAAGCCTTTAAGGGTTAAACTAAACATTTATTCATCAATTTTAGCACATATATAAGTTTCATGTAATAAAGAGTAAAATGAATTACTACACGATTCTCGCTATTAAAATTCGAATGATATTTTCTGTGCAAACCTTTAGAAGCCGATGCATTAATTTTAATTATGTAAATTAAACTTGAAGCTACCATAAAAATCCCTTCAGTTAAATTCTAACGATGTCAAGATGTTCAGAAGGAAGTATACCTCACACTAGTTTTCATTCTGAAAGCAATTATTAGCTCTTTATTTTCAGAAAAGTTAAAATTCCTTCACTCAAAAATTAGATGCTAACTCAAAGAAACCACATTTTTCCTGATAAATAAAGTACAGAATGTATGAAAATAATGAGTCTTTTTGGATAGCTAATGATGCATGTGTTCATGTGATTACACTTTTGTTCCCCCTTTCACTTTTGCCAACAGGGAAGAACCGCTTTGCACTTTTACCCGATAGCCCATGCTCACTTTTATCGTGCTCTTATCCTCCTTTCCCCTATACAAATTTATTTTTTATCAAAAAATAATTTTATTTTCATTTTTAAAAGGTTTTTCTTTACCATAAAACGTTGTCAAATTTTATGTTTTGATAGCAAAAATTATAATAAGGAAGTTGCATGTGTCAGATTTTCAAAAACAAACGAGTGTTCCGTATGCTTTTTTGTATGGTAAAATGAAATATCTAATCAGTTTTTCAAAAAAATGTACAGGTAATTAAATATTTTAATTTAAAAGTCGAGAAAAAAAACACGTGACTGAAAACGTTTATTGTTTAAACTATAAGATGACGTCAACAATAATACCATCAACTCCATTGCTTTACAACAATGTTTAGTATAAGATGACGTCACATTCAAACTCTTGGCGTTTTCGCGCGCTTTTAAAAAGGGGATTTTTGTTAATTTTTTTGACAATCAAAAAATTTCTCGATCGGCCTCAAATTTTGGGTAGTTGCTTATTTTTGCAAGAGGAATCGATTAAAAAAATAAAAAAAAATCATACAACTTCCTCATTGTCCTTTTAGTTGTTTTTTATATGCATTTTAAAATTCTTATGAAAAGTGATCGATAAAGTCTAGTAAATACTCGCTTTTAACGAATAAACGCTTGTATTTAGCTTCAGCAAATTATGCATAAAGCAGAATGACAAAGAACCTTTTAATTTTTTTTTATAGTTTCTATTTTTCCATTTAGAAATGTATATAACTTCTCTTATTAAAATCTAGTACTTTAAATTAAAAGTAAAAATTTTGTAAACATATAGATTTTTCAAAAAAAATGTATCCCATTGGGGTTAAAATATTTTTTTCTGTTCCCAATAGCAAGGCAACACGAACACATTGATGATCGAAGTATTTGCTCATGATACACCCATTAAACGCATATCAATGTATCACTTCGCAATGCCTAGCGGACACCCCTGTAGACCAAAGCCTCCCAGATGTTTTAATTAAAATCTTCGTTTGGAATTTTTTCTTTTAAATATTATTACAGAAACTTTAACTGTATGGGGAATGAAAGCAATTAATTTATAAGTTCGTCATCATTCTTCTTATTCAATACATTGATTTTTGTTTTTAAAAAAGCTTTTAAATACCGTGTTCTTAAAAAACATGATATATATTTCAGTACGTTAATCTGTTCTATAGCTCTTGTTATGTCAAACATTTAAAACTAAACCTTCCTTTAATTTATATTTCATGATTTTGATACCAAAAAGGACAAGGATGCCCATTATGAAATTATTTAAGTTATGAATAGTTTTAAGCCTGGATTTGACAGTAGTGGCAAAATGTAGAGCTCAAAAATCAATACTTCCCCCAACAAAACCCCTACTACACCCGTCTCCTAACAATAACCACATCAAAAGGAGTGTCATCTATTCTTACTCCAGCTATGCCTATTAATAGCCGCGAATATTTCAGGAATTTCCAGGTATTTACGAAACAATGATAACATTGAAGAGCAGAGGGGGGTAAAAAAAGGATGAGCAGTCATGAGAATGAAGAGGTATCTAACCTTGCTTGTGTAGTAAGAAGATTCCTAGATCTTCTAGATAAACAGACCTATTTGGCAGCTCTCCTCTCACTACGCTACCTGCACGGGACTTCCCTGTGTGATACCATCTCGAGAAATGAGATGAAGGGCTTACTTTTTTTTTATTTATCGTTTCGAGTTGGGAGTAGTAACGGTTGAGACCACCTAGATCGGGTGAATGTTTTACTCTATTGGAGTAGGGATGATGACTTGATGAGGGTAATCGACCATCAAAGAAATGCTTAAGCAAGTATTTAAGTTCTCTAATTAAGACGGAGATACTACGGTAGCTATTTCTCTTTAGTTAATTTGGAAAGGAAGGGGAAGAATTTTCATGAGTTAGGTGGATGTTTTACGGTACAAAATGCTCGGCAAAGTACAATTTTATCTTTAATTGAGTTTTGTGTTTATATAAATTTATTATATATTATTATATTTTATTCTAATAATTTAACCGATACTCTTTAATTCTCAAACTGATGAAGATTTTGAATGAGTTCACATTAAAAATTTTCTTTGTAAAATAGTAGAGTTATTTCAAAATTTCTTTCTAGTTAACCATTGATAAAAATTAAACCCCCGGCTAATGACAAGTGCAGTTTGTTATTTTATATTTAACCTAACATGAACTTTTTCTTGATGTTTGAATTGCTTTTTTTTAACTTTAATGGAAAATCATTAACGCAACGTTAATATCTGTTATCTTTATTCCATATACTCGTAAAAAATAATTTGTAATAAAGTAATAAAATTTATTTATGTTAAAGCACCTAAATTTGAATTTAAATTAACAGAAAAAACTAACTCTTATATTTCTAGTCATGAAAAGATTTTTTTGTGTTTAGTATCATCAAACAAAATTAAATATCTCAAAAAAAAATTAAACCACGCCCATAAATGCATATTAAGGTAGTGTAATTGTTCCTTTGCATTCATGTTCTTACAAGCGATGCACATATCCACAGTGGCACAGAAAAGATTTTAGCATTACTGATATCATAAAACCAAAAAACGATCAACTTCATGATGAAGATAAGAAAGAAGGCGAGCACAGATTCAAGTTAACAGCCCATCTCTTCCACAAGTCAACGAGAGGAAAACAAGGGAGAGAATGGAAGTAACTGTGGGAGGTTCACCGGAACCGTGAACAATAACTCATGCAACCGGTTTCCCTATCCCACCCGGTTCAAGTGTCAACGCACCCTCACCTGTTGAGGAAGAAGCCAGGACTGACACACCTTGAATGTGTCGGAAGCATTTAAGGGGAAATGAGTAATTAAAAGATCAGATTGGTTAAAATTATATCTGGAGCAGTGTTTCCCAACGTGGGGGCGTACGCCCCATCGGGGGGCAATTTGAAAATTTTCAACCAAATTGCCCCTCCAGGTGGGTAAAATTCCAAAAGTTTCATGGGGGAGGACCCCCCTTATAGCTTAGTCGGTACTTTCGTATTAGCCCGTCCATCGTTTTCGCCAACTTCGCCAAAACGCGCCAAAATACGGGATTTCATCAGAATCGCCGAAAAACACATTTTTAACATCAGAAACATCTTTATAACATCAGAAAATAAAAAATAAAAGTTTCTTGTGGTTGGGGGGGGCTGCCGCCCCCCCCAAACCCCCCCTGCCCTAACTATAACCAAACTCGTTGTGGGGGTATCAGAAACAGTAAGGATTCAGATAAAAGGGAATCGGTATTCTTGGATGTACCAAAACTACGGATATCACTCGGTAAGACACTAACTTACTTGCAAAATGGTCGATCCTACCACCGGTGATTCAAAACCGGCGATCCTTCCACCGGCGTTCATACGCAAAACATTGAAAGACTCTGGGGCTCGGCAAAATGGCGCAACAAAGTTCACCGTGGAACGACACGAAAGCATTTAGACTCCTACCTTTCAAATGCAGTCTTCGTTCTTACCTTGTAAACACTGTTGAATTTACGTTCAAAACAACCTGCGCGGTGCGCACACATTATTTCACCCATGGGCGTACCGATCCAAATTGCACGCACTTGAATCAACGGTAGTGTTGCGGGGTTTACCAGACTTGGCGACTTATCGCCCCTGTTGGCGAATGGACGAGCTAATACGAATGTACCGCTTAGTCGTTTATTTACTCTACATACTGTTTTTCCTTGAAAATTCTGCCGCTTACAATGACCGGGTCTCTTAGGGTGTGAATGGTCTCAAAATGGACTAAAACACTATTTTAAGGGGGCAAATTCCTAAAATTTTCTGGGAGAGAAATTTTATCCCCAATGTTATTCGTTAAGTCATGTAAAAGTCATTTAAAAGTACTCGTAAGGATGTACCTCAAAAAAATTTAATTCAACCCTCCCCCTGAAACTTAAGTCTGATTACGACTCTGCAAGGATCTCATTAACATTATTATAACTCTGTAATTATTGATTACTAAATCTAAAATTATATGAAAATTTATTTCGTTAAAACTATTTTGTATTTCAAATTTAGTTTGCCCTTTTTTGTGTTTTGAACACTCACTAGTTTTCTAAACATGTCTGTCATATTTTTTTTTGTCTAAAGTCAACGAATTAAGTTTTTAAATTGAATATTACACTTTAAGTGGAAAAACGTGTGTGTAATCGGGGGGCGTTGGTGGGACGTGGACCGAAAAATGTAAGGAAACACTGATCTAGAGCAATGCATTTTAATTGTAGGAAATGTTTGTTAAGGCAATAATTAAATGTGTAAAAAATTGCTGCGAATTTTTAAATATAGTTAATTCTTACCGAACTTTACAACTGGAAATAAAAGTTTATTAGAAGATAAGGATGGAATTTGTGAACACCAAGTGTTTCAAAAATTCTTCCTTTTAAAAATATATAGAAAAGAAAGGAAATGCTTATAAAAAAATAAACACATTTATCATTTATGCAATATAGCGTAGAAAAAGTTATATCATCTGTAACTATAATATTTTCAATATAACTGTCATCGTTCATTACTGGAGGAGGCATTTCCATAAGAATTAATCCTCTTAATCAAGGTAAGAAAAACCACATTATTTTCCTGTGCACAATACGTTTTCAATATAAAAAATAGTATTAAAGAAGAAAAGTGTTACAAAGAAAATTAACAATAACAACTGTAAAAAATAATATAATTATCATTAATCAATAATTTTTACAATAATTTTTGCAATAAAAATTTTTACAATAATTTTGTACAGAATTTAAAAAAATAAAAGATGAAAAGTTTATTTATTTATTTATTGTTTTATTTCCTTGAAATTTATCTATTTTAAGAATATTCTAAAGTTAAATACTTAGATTCAATTACTTCAAATTAAAATAAAGAGAAAACCAAAGTATTTTCTTCTGAATGTTTGACAAACATCCCTCTGTTATGTAGAAGAATTACTTAATTTAGAAATAATTACTAAACAGTAATTTTCCGCTATATGCCGTATTTGAAATCGTTCAACTTATTTTCAGGTCACATCCTAGGAATAATGCCAAAAATTAAAAATAATTAAGTGCCCAAAAATGAGGTAAATTTTGCTCAAATAGAGTGGGTTTTTTCACATTAAAAGCCAATAAAAGTAGTTTTCAAAACAACTTTGACAAAGCCAGCGGCTTATATTATTTTTAACATGTTCAACTGTAATGTATAAGTTCGTAATTTAATTAATTCGCTTTCGGAGTGTGGATTTACGTTTAAAATAGTTTTAGAAAATTAAGTTTCCTTTGATTTGGATAACTTTAGCCCAGACCTCAAGACCCAAAAAGTTAAGACATTGCGTTCCTTTTATCCAATGCTGTACTGTTAAAATGTGTTTCTAAAAGTTATCTATCAGTAATAATAATCTATTGCGAGTTCATTTCAAGTTTAATTAATCTGAAAATCAGGCAATAAAACATGTTTTCTTACACAAAATTAAATTCATTTTAGAGTAATTTAAAGAAATTTCTAAAGAAAAGACATAGATGAACCGTAAAAGGCATTCTAATATCTTCGGTACATATTTTGATGAATTGGTTGATTTGAATGTGAAGAAAAATAAAATTTTTTTAAACAAAAAAACTATATTTCTCCGAGAACCATAGATTTCATAATAAGTATACCATCTTCACCATACTATACTTAAGATTTGTTTAGTCATAATTTAAAAGTTTTTCATGTTTAGATTTAATTTCTCATCCATTTTGACCACTGCTTCTTTAAACTCAATTAGTATTTCACTTTCTTCAAATAACTTAATAGACATTGCCCAAATCGTGGGCCAAAGTTACCAATACGAAATAAAATTCATTAATAGTTAAACCACGGAGCGAACGAAATATTAGCTCTCAAAATATAGTTAGAAGACTTTATAATTGATGGAAAATATGACCTAGCAGTTTTGAATATTAGGTTCTTTATTGCCTTTGTAATACGTATTTAAATTTTAATAAATATATAACGTCTCTATTAATACTAATTAACCAATGTGTTTAATTATAACTATTATTCCTATGTCTGTCAAAAATACGTACAGTAAAAGTTATATTTTTTACTTGACAATTCTTATTTCGCCTCTTAGATTTTTAATATCTATACTACTGATGTTTTTTTACTTGCTTTCAAGTCTACACTAAAATGCTTCGATCTATATACAGATTTTTAAAATAAAATTTCATGTTGATACAAATTACAGACGCTTACATGATTTAAAATAAAACTTTACAAAGTAATGAATATTTTAACCCTCTTAAAATAAAGTTTCAATAACAACTAATAATTTTCTGAAGTGGATTTTACAATATTTCTCAATTACTGTTTTTAAAAATAGTTCAGTTCAATTCCATAATTTCTATAAATATGATCACTTATTTAAATTTAAATGTTGTTAAATACTATAAGAAAAAATTTTACATTAACTATGCTTTTTTTTCTAAAATTAAATTTTCAGAAAACGACCGAAAAATAACAAAAATTTTATGCTCAATAAAATTATGATAAAAAAAAGTTTAACTATGCTCTGCATATTATTATATTTTTATTATAATATAATTATATTATTATTATGTTTTTAATATCATTTCCAATAATAGCCAAAGCTTCAAATGTATCCTACGCTTTTCCCCTTATGCATGGCCTTATTTTACAAAATACCAAAAACGGATAGAGATATACCAGATATTATAAAATGTTACTTGCATACTTTGCTATTTTCAGCTATTAATGAATTTTGATGCAATTCTTAACAATTTTAAAACTTTTTATAATTTTATAGTAAAATTATTTTTTCAAACATTTTATAGTTTTTGTTATTTAAGTTAACTTCATAAAAATAATGGAAAATATTTAATAGAAATATTTAAAAAAAATTAATTTATGTGAAGATATTCTAGTGCCATCTGAACCCTTAATTATTGCATAAAGTTTAATACTCAATATGACGAAGTCGATGGTATGAGTATCAAAAAACGTTCGAGATAAAAAGTTTTTGAATCAACAAGGAAGGCTTGGAAAATTTGGAAAATCGTGAACTTAAGAACTAATGTGATACGAAAAAATATTGTAAAGCATTTAAATACAAGTCTTATTAATTTTATTTTAAATGTAGTTATCATTTTTTTAAATCGTGAGAAATATTATACTGCTTTTAAAGTTAAACGCTGAAAGTAAGCATTAATAATTTAGCTTCTAATATTTTGCATTGTGCTTTAAATTTAATTTTCTAGGTTCTTTAAAGAATTGTTTAATTTTTTAACTTGTTTTTTATTTAACTGTTTGCTATTTAGAAATGTAAACTACCCATTATCATCATAAAGTTTTCATTATTATTTTAATTTTTGTTTAACATTTAGTAGCAGATAAAAAACATTCTTTATAATTTTTATAGTAGGATAACGATAATTTAAGTATAATACTAAGCATTATTTTCCCTTTTCGTGAACGAACCTTGAATTGGTAGAAGCTTAGCAAGACTTTTTGCAAGTGGTTTTGACATTGAAATTGGAAGACAGGTTTAATCTGGGTTCATTCCAAAAAGCTGAAGTCATTAAAAACTAAGACAAAAACATGGTGCATTAGCTCCTAAGTGAGAATTGTGCCAAGTCAAAGTTTAATCCAACTTTCTTTCTCGATACGAAAGAAAATTAAACAAATAAATGATCTTTTGGTAATGAACTATGTGGATTCAGTAAATCTGAAAATTTCAATTAGTTTACTCTAAAATTATTTAAAACCTAAAATCTCACATGTGGAAACATTATGTGGAACGAAACAATTTCAAATATGGGCATTTTTTAAACGAGCGTCATCCTTTAAGCAAATTTCCACGTTTTCAAAATGTAGAGCATCTTAGTGAAATTATAAATTCTTAAGTACAAATCATAAATAAATAATTATTGATATAAATCACACTTATTATGGATTGGAATGAAAATTCAATAAACTGTTTTTGTAAACTCTGAGTCGAAATAAATTCATAAAGTATTTTCTTATATATCAATTATAAATGAAACAAATATAGCTAAATGCTTTCTTTTCTATTTTGCAGATTCTGGAACTCATACAGTTGTGAAATTACACCTAATATTCTCAATGAACTTCGTTTGTTTTATCAGCATTTTTTAAAAACGCTTCATTTAGGTTAGCATTTTATATTTATCATCGTTTATATTATATTTATCATAGTTTCATCGTTTTATATTAGCATCGTTTTAAAAGTTAAGTACACAAATTATTAAAAGGTAAATATAATAACACAGATTATAGAGATTCCATAAGTGAAAGATATACAAATGCATGCATTTATAACTTTAAAATGCCACAGACGAAGAAAATGTCACAGAAATGGGTGGTACTAATTTTTAACATTTCTGTTAATTTCTAAATAAACTTTAAAATTACTTTCTTTTGAAGAATATTTCTTTTCAATATTCATAGGAGGAAGGTAATAAATTTCAAGAAATTAAGAGTTTTCAGTTATAGTTTTAAGCAAATAAAAATATTTAGGCAAAACATTTTTTTCCAGAGCTTTAATGCTTTAATTCAGATTTGGAGTTATAATTTCATCAGGAAATTGTGTTTTCTTTGCATAAATAAATATCGAATCTGATAAACATGCATTATTTAATGTAAAAAGAAATTGTTTTACGCAAAATAAAATTTTACCTTCAGGATCACCAATCATTACAAGCAAGTTCATCCTAAATTATATTCGATTAAAGACACAATAAAATTGACCCGTTTCAGAAACCGCCAGTCTTTCGGTCACTAGGCTAATAATTTCATGGAAAAACTCGGACCAAATTAAACTTATCTCACTTACTTCGCAAAGTGGCAACGGAAATGACCGCAAACGATTCGAAGCACCAGCTAAAAAAAATAAATCAAAATTCGGTGTGTATTTTTCGTCGGCTCTCCTCTCGTAAGTTGGTGTTGTTTCTAAAATTCTATCTCTCGTTTTGTGTATAGTAGCGTTCGCTGAGAAGAGGCGTTGTGGTGAAAAAGACGGTCCGTGCGTTTAAAACGCCGCCGTCGCCACGTGACTTTCTTTCTCTCCCCTGCAAGTTATTTCTGTGCGCTCTCGGTTTTTGAGGGGGTCTAAAAATGGATCTTGTGCTCCGTAAACAGGGGATTCGGGGGCGGAGGGGGAATGATTGAAATCCCTTGGCCACTCTCAAGGATTGGACTTGTGAAGAAGGGTTGAGGAGAAAGACGTGTAGCCTTTTCCTTCTCTTTTTTTGGCTTGTTTACTTATCACAACTAGAGCACTAATTGTTGTTTGTTTTTGATGGAGCGTGTAAGTGTAATTAAATCTTTCTAGGTTATTCGAGGTATTGGTATTGGGAGGGAAATCATTTGAAAGTGAACCTTGTCCCTGTAATCGAAATGTCTTATTTTAATATTTTCAAATTTGACTGGTGCACTTACTTGACTCAATAATCTTATCCAGGAGAAATTAAAAACATAATTCTAATGTTAAAATATTCAGAATGTTTTATTTTTGCTTTTTAATGTTCTAAACAAATGACCTCACACCAAGAAAATGTTTATAAAATAAAGCGTGAAAAAAGGGCTTGGCAAATTATGAGAATGTAACATTATATATTTTTGTTTCATTATATATTTTCTTTAAATCCATCACGTACTCACTAACTAAATTTGCATTGCCTTCCAAACGGCGTGCAAACAGAGTTTGCAAGCCACGAAAAAAATTTAATATGACGTTTTAGGTCAATCACTACCACGATAAAAATGGGTGAATAAGTGTAAAATTATAGCTGTTGAAACTAAAGTCCAAAAAGTATAAATTAAGAGAATGAAAGCCTTTTTCAGTGAACTATAACAAATTAAACCCATTTTAGCATGTATTAAATAACTACATAATTAAAGATTATCTCATGAACCTTCTCTAAAAATTTGATATTATAACAAGGACTTATATCACACCTTTCTTTAAATCCTTCAACAGTAAAAAGTGAAATTGACTGTGGTTTTTTTAATTTCTTGTTAGGGAAATGAAATTTGAATGAATGACTTTTAAAAGAATCCTTTAAAAACTTTGTTTCTACATTACATTAAGAAGAAGTAATAATGTAATGTTATTACATTACATTATTAAGCTCTAGAAACAATATATAATAGCATACCAAGTTGCTATTGCATTTGTTTTTAGATCGATGCTAAAGTGATAATTCGAGAAAAAAATGCGAGTTATATTTACAAGAGAAACGCGGAAATGGAACTCGACTTCAGTCGGAGCAAAAAGTTTTTAGGGGGATTAAGGCTGACGGGAATAACGCTGGGGATAGGAAACAGAAAAACACATACCAGGGAGAAGACAAAAACAATTCGAGGGACTCTTTTAGTCATCGAAGTGAGAAGAAGGAAACAAAACAACATTGACAATTCAGAAGATGAATGGAGTCCACAAAAACACCTACTGCGTGAAAAAGTGTGTAAGGAGTCGTATCAATCTTGATGAAAACATGCGTTACGTGAGCGATGTTCAGAAAACGAGTGTATCACCTTTTAAATTTCAAAGACTGTTAGTGAAGAAAGATACTGTGGATGACTCGTTTGTAAAAAACACATACATAAGTTTTTTTGAGCCAGCTCTTTTACCAGATGTGTTCTGAAATTGAAAGAAATCTATAGCTTTCTATGTGTCTTTCAATGGAATTTTCATTACTGAAACACACAAAATAAACTATCCATCCCATGAGATGTATAAGAGAAATTGGCTAAGAAATTTCCCTCTTATAGTTACTCTTCAAGTCGGGGAAGTCTTAATCATTTTATAATGAATTCTTAAGTTTTGAACATTGTCACTTATAAACAAACGTCAGGAATATTTCTTTTTCGTTTTCATTCTCTCTCTCTTGCTTATTCTTAAAAAATTTTTAACTTTTAAGAAACTAAGTTAAATGGGACAAACCAGAGGATCTTTTATTTCCCTTCATAGATCCCCAAATTTCAGTTTTACTATCATGGATCCCCTGAAAAGGGCCGAGTGGACCCTTTCTTTTGGGAACCGCAGTGATTATGCTAGGCTACCGGGTTTTGTCGTAATTTTTACAACTTTATTCCTTATTTTATAACTTTACATTATTTTTTTATTTCTTGATCGACTTATCAACGAAATTATCCCGTTTCCTTAGCGCACTTCCTATTATTTTCTACATTTCTTTAATTTTTTATAAATCTACTCAATAAATTCCAGTAAAAAAGACAATATATTTTCCACTCACACTAAACATGTCCCCCCCTCTACAGAGAGTAGGTTGAGTGAATCTCTGAATTCAATAGATGGCGGAGTCCTAGAAAACATATTTTCCAACTTAGTCATTGACTATTAATCTTAAAAAAATTACCGTTCTAGAGAATCTAGGTCTCACAAGGTAAAATGGAATTCCGCATTCTATTCCACCAGGCCAGTAACCTACCTTATACAGGTGTTCAATGAGTTCCTTTGCTCGGGAAAACTTCATTCAGCTGTCTACTTTTTAAATAAACATTCATACGTGAAGGAGGAAGATCTATAAACTTCCTATTGCAATTTAACTAGTGAGTCAATATTTAATCTATTGGAATTGTTTCTAAATCTTACCGCTTTGAATTAGTATTACATTTGCTAGTCTGCCATTTTATTTCTAACCTGAATATTTAAAAAAATTTAAAATTTCCTGTAAAAAATTTTGAATTCAAGAATGTATTATTTATATGTATTTATCAATATCATATGTTTATCCAATTCATTTCCAAATACAATCACAATTAATGAAATTCATTTCTTTCGGGCTTGTAGGCCGTGGTCTAAAAATAAAAGGTCCAGACGTTTCGTCGGAAGCTGTGTCCGACATCATCAGTGGAAATAAAACAGCGTCAGTCAATTCACCGATTCAATAAGTTTGGTTTGGATTGGAGGTTGTCCCAGAGGCTTCAGAATACGGCCGTTAGTAGACTTGGCGAACTCTCGTTAAAATTCTCGTGAAATGAATTTCATTTATCAAACCGGCTGTGAAAGTCTTCATGCTTACAATCACAATTATTTCAAACTCTTTAGAAAAATGTTTTAATCTCAAAATTTTTTGGTTTGTTTCTTACTGTTCTTTTATATTTTTATACAAAAGTTAAAATATAAAAAAAGGTTTAGTAATGTTAAATTTTCTTTAATGCAGTGTTTCCCAACGTGGGGCATACACCCCACCGGAGGGCACTTTGAGGGGGGCAATTTGAAAATTTTCAACCAAATTACCCCCCTCATAACTTAGTCAGATGTTACAATATGCTGTTTTTCCTTGAAAACTCTTCCACTTGCAATCAGATAGCATCTTTGGGTTTAATCTAAATGGTGTCAAAACGAGAACTAAACACAATATAAAGGTGCAAAATTCTAAAATCTTCCGGGGGAGGAACCCCCAGACCCCTCAATTTTACTTGTTAAGACATTTAACACTTCACATATAAAAGTACATTATTATCACAGCTCTGTTATTATTGATTACTAAATCTTTAAATCATATGAAAAGTTGTTTGATTAAATTTATTTTGTATTTAAAATTTAGTGTTTTGATGGTGGGGTGGTGATGGTGGTGGGTTTAGGGTTTAGTGGCAATAGGTTTTAGTGTTTTGGAAATTAACTCACTAGTTTTCAAAATATGTCTGTCATATGTCATATTTATTTTCAAAGATCAACCAATTAAGTTTTTAAATTGAATACTATATTTTAAGTACAAGAATTTATGTGTTATCTTACATGAGAGGCATGGAAAATTTAGAAAGGCTTTGTTGGGGTGTGGATCGAAAAAAGTTAGAAACACCGGTATAATGTATATTTTTTGTAAAATGTATCATTTATTTTTTCCACGTTATAACAGTGGAAAATTGCTTGAAGTTGTTCGGTATTTAATTACTAGCACTCCAAAAGATAGTGAAGCATAAGAGCTAATTTGAAGTTATAAACATGAACTGAATAAAGATAATGTCTTCCTACAGAACTTAAAAAACCATCCCAATAGAATTTACTACTACGTAAAGCTATGAGTGTTTTCAACATAATTTCTCTCGAGTAAAGGAGCATTTCCTCTGAAAGAAAGTCAGCTATTCCTGGACAAAAATCCATTGATAGCTTTCTTCAACCTCCACTTCGCACTTCATACCCAAAAGAGAGTAGTGTGAGTGACCCGGGGCTCCGGAAGCTAAAAACTTCTCGACTCAGCACTTGAAAAGCGCGACCACTTCACTTCATTGCTGCAGAAGGCCTGTCATCTGCTGCCGAAACGAACTCAGCTGGTGACAGATTATGATGGCGTCTCGGGCGCCATGTTTATTCATTCATTTTTTTTCAGCCCCCGCCACCTGAATTGCTTCTTGGTTCATCCTCCCTTTGTTTTTCAGCAGGGATTCTACCATTCCATCTCGTTCTTTTCTCGGGTAACTTCCTGTTCCAATTGCATCAGAGATAATCCTATTAGGCGCAACTCTTTTTCCAACACCTCTGAGTGCTACAATCTGGCGGAAGCGACGAACATGCAGTGCCACACACGAGTTTTGGCTTCTAATCGGGCTATTTTGTCTGATTGGATCGTGTAACTCTGTTGAGCATTGTGTCATGTTGCAGAGGGGAAGGAGGATCACCCAACATGTTGTGTTTGAGTAAAAATGGAAGCCCAATATGTCATCCCAAAAGATGGCACTTACGTCTCTTAAAGGATTATTCACATTGTTTCACGTTTATTGTTCATTCTGAATGATTCACTCTTGTGATTCTCTAGTTTGCATTGAAAAGTGAAGGAGTGAAGACCGTAACACCAATTCCCACTTTTCCCTTTGGATAATTCCTACAAAAGGAAAACAATGGTATACGTCTAAATGAGCCTTTACCTAGCCATCCATTCATTCTTCTATTTATGAAGTGCATTAGACGTTTTAAAGGAAATATTCCTTGAAACTAGGCCAGATTTTAACATGACAGAGCTGAACAGTTTAATGTATATTAAAATACTTAAATCTATTTTCATGTAACCATTTTTTTATAGAAATACCTTTTCTCTAGAAATTTTTACAAGTAGATATAATAAACCTTTTATTTGAATTGGTCGTTTAAAAAATCATTTACATTGTCTAAGACTAAGAGAAAAGTCGATTGTGCGTTTCTACTCGTGGAACTTGACTCTCATGAATTTTAGATAGGTTTTATCATGTCGAATCGTTGAATTGAATATCGATCACAAAAATACATTTATATAAACTGAAAAAATTTTCTAAACGGTGTGCCCTGTTAATAATGTACAGTAAAACGGGGTGAATCGGATCACTTTTGAACTTTGAACTGCTGCCAAAAATTTACTATTGAAGATTTTGGACTACTTACAAAAGAATATTTCGAGTCCTAATTAATAATTTTAGAACCCGTTAAAAGAAATTCAATTACCTTGAATGGTTGATTTTATACATATATATTTTTAAGTGTCGTGTGATCCGATTTACCCTCAATGCGGGTTGAATCGGATCACTGTAAGTTTTTAAGGTAAACTGAATAAGTCAACTAAAATTAATAAGCATTTTTTAGATGAAATACATGCCCCCTATAAGAATGATGTTTCTAATATACAAAATACGAAATAAATTTGGGAAAGATATTAATGAGAGGAATTATGCTGGCCCCTAATATATCAACTTATGACTGTAGGTGTTGATAATAACCAATAGAAACCAGAAAAATGACTAAATGTAGAAAACCAAGCATTTTTAGGACTGATCCGATTCACCCCGCATCAGTAGTTGGAATGGACTTGTTTTACTAAAACATTCAGTAAAAATCGTAAATATTGTTTATTTAAAATTTGATTGCAAAGAAATTTTTTAAAGAATTGGGAGCACACGGAAGGCACCAACAATGGAGGTAAAAAAAGTTTTTTTAGGGGTGAAGTTATTAAAGTTTTGATCCATGTTTTTGTGACCTTTTTTGCATTCAACTTCAAAGACATGGTGGACTCAAGATATTGTCTTAAAATATTTTTTTGATGGCTGAAACTCTAAATAATAATATGTAGAATCGTTCATAGTTTATCCTAATTCTATAACTCTAATGCAAGGGTAGTTATGATTGTTTAAAAAACTTTCCCCGACAGTGATCCAATTCACCTCGTTTTACGGTACCAAATTTGACTTACTCATTCGACCCCAGGGTTCCAAAAACTTATCGATAACACCAGGAATCCACTCATGATTGGGGTTTGTTCTTTAAGTTCTTATAAACTTAGGTACAAATGACAGCTTCCGTTAACAAATATCTTTAAAATGAGAAAAAGAATCATACTTGAAAGGTTCTTTATACAAAAAGTTTTTCACATGAAAAAGCATTTAACATATTTTTATAGACTTTCCTACTTTTATACACTAATTAGAAAAAATATGAACACTAAAATTCGATATAAATTCATTAATAAATTAACTACGTTACGAATGTGTGAATCTTTGAACAAACAAAACGTTTGAACAATACTTATGCAGTTTCTTCGAAAAGGTGTCCAAATTAGGTATAGTATTGAGAAATATTAATACTTTATAAATTGTTTATATCATTTTAAACAGGATTTTATATAAAATACCTGCATAGAACCAAATAAAATTAGCCCTAATTTTGAAAAATGTATTAGCAATTTTAACAAAATCGTTTATTGTGAACATTTTATATTCAGGTAAGTTTTACTTTAATTAAGGTTTATCAGTTACTAAAATTGAGTTAAAACTAATAAATATTATTCATTTGTGATAATATGTCGCATACTGTTCCTTTTACAAAATATATAACAGGTGCTACTATCATGAAAAGCTTTGTACTATTCTTTGTTCAAAGATTAACTGATATGATATCTTTAGAAACTTTCGTTCTTTTAAAGCTTCTTTAAGTAAAAGGATTACTTTATTTCATTTTTGACGAAGGAAAATTCGGTCGTTCAAAGGATTCCATGAAACGCACAAAGCAAAGTAAGCTTTATATCAGCACTTTTTAAAGCAGTTTAAAAGTTTGTTTCTGGTTCTGTTTTTTGTACGTGGGTTAAAGCAGTGGTCTCCAACCCCCGGTCCGCGGACCGGTGCAGGTCCGTGGATCAAATGGCACTGGGCCGCGGGCCGACCATTTCATTAAAAAGGAATTTAAATTCCTAGCCTTATACTCCAAATTAATGAATGAAAGGAGTTATAAATGACTTTATATTTATTTTTTGGTGTAACTGTATTTTATTTTGAAAGTATGTTTAAATACAATTAAATTAATATTAATAAATCAAAATAATCTAGAATGTAAACAATCTAATCCCACCCCAGCGGGCCGCGGTAAAATTATCAAACGTTGACCGGTCCGTGGTAGTAAAAAAGTTGGGGACCACTGGGTTAAAGAACTAAACTATTAAAGGCAAGAAACTGCTGAAACAATTCAATCATTTCGATGTTGAAATAATTATTTGACAGAAAATACATTTTATTTTCATTCAATTCCAAAATAAATTTGGGATACATTTTACTCCAATGATAATCAAAATATTTCACAGAAAAGTCTAATAAGCCATCTGCAACAAACTTAAATCACTTAAAATTTTGTTATGTGATTCTTATTTGCAGCGAGGAAAAGCTGGAAAATTATACGGCATGTTCAAAGACAGTTTCACGTTGAAAAACTACTGAAAACTAAACTTTTAATTGATTGTAGCTTTAAATACTCATGAAATATCCTTTTTACTTACAGAAATGAAATTAGAAATCTATTCACTTAATAAAGACACCTGCGGCGAATTCCACTGTTCAACACTGAAAAAATTTCCTTGATGAAAATAGTCCTTTCTTATAGATTTTGGGTTGCTGAATACGAAAATCACCATTAAAATTCTCAATTGACTCAGGGTTTTCGGGGAACAGCCCCTCCCCTTTTTTACGTTTTTAACGACTTTATAACTTTAAACTCGATTTTCAGGGTCAAAAAGCATTGCTTTAATCTTCAAATTGCCCCCCAGAGGACAAGAAAGGGTCAAATTAATAAAATATGATAAATTTATAACATATGGATAGGTTTAAGGGGTAGTTACCCCCCCCTAAAAATGCAAAAAAATTAGCTAAAAATTATAGAGGTTTCTATGGTAGATCCTGTCAAACTAATCTTTTAAAGTTCTATGACAAAGTAACAAAAGAGTTGGATCAAAAACATAGTGTAGACATATTTTACATCGATTTTCAAAAGGCATTTGATAAGGTTCCACACGAGGCATTGCTACTCAAATTGGAAAAATTGGGTATCAGAGGTAAAACACTATTGTGGATTAGGAATTGGTTGATAGGTAGGAAACAGAGAGTGCAAGTCAAGGGTAAATATTCTCAGTGGGCAGAGGTCATGAGTGGGGTGCCACAGGGGTCAGTATTGGGGCCAATTCTCTTTATAATATTCATTAACGATATTAGTCAGGACATTAGGAACAAAATCAGCATATTTGCTGATGACTTAAAAATTTGGGGGAGGGTAGATACTCAGGAGCAGGTACAAAATTTACAAAGGGATCTAGATATCATATCACAATGGGCTGAAAAATGGAGTATGTCCTTTAACATAAGGAAATGTCAGGTACTTCATATGGGTCGGGGGAATGGTAGGGCAGAATTTTATCTGCAAGGGGACAAAGTTAAAGAAGGTAATATGATCAAAGATTTAGGGGTGATAGTAAATGAGGACTTTAAATGGGTTCATCAGTGTTCATCTGCTAGTAAAAAGGCTAATAGGATATTGGGATACATTAAAAAAACTGTTTCTTCAAGGTCCGAGGATATTATTTTGCCACTATACAGAGGCTTGGTGAGACCTCATCTAGAGTATGCTGTTCAGTTTTGGTCTCCATACTTAAAAAAAGATATTGAGGCAATAGAAAGGGTTCAGCATAGGGCTACTAAAATGGTCAAGGGTATATCCAGTTTAAGTTATGAGGGAAGATTAAAGAAGCTAAATATGTTCACTCTAGAGAGAAGAAGGATTAGAGGGGATTTGATTCAACTATTTAAAATGGTAAAGCAAGGGGACACAGAGGGACTAGATTTCAATACGGGTAATAGAACAAGGGGTCACAATTTCAAATTGAATAAAGTAAAATTTAAGACGGATTGTAGAAAGCATTATTTCTTTAATAGGGTAGTGGATAGATGGGATGCGTTGCCTGAAACAATCGTAAATTCAAGTGGGGTAAACGAGTTCAAGGGGGAAATTGACAGATACTGGGATTCTGGTAGTTTGGGTTAAAAAGACTGGACCAACCTTGCTGGGCTTACACCTGTAGTTGGTCGACTTAATTTGTATTTGTATTTGTATTTGAAGAGTCCTAACCCTTCCCCAAGGACCCAAATTTGATGGCAATATGCAGAAATGATTTTTACTAAAAGCGGTTGAGGTGAGAGCGCCCCCAAAGCACCCACGGAAGGGTTCAATGCCGCACTTAGAGTTAAACTGTGCTGTACAAAAAAAAATTTGAGGCCACTAACTGAATTTCAGCTGATTCCCAGGTAGCACACGGACATTGGACAACGATGTACCAATACTGGCCAATATCGCGAATATCGTAGAATATCGGACATCGGAATCACGATATCCGACAGCTTTGATCGATATTGTGTAATTTTTTATAAGAGAGAGAGATAAAAAATATATTGAAAAACATTTTTTTAACGTCATTTGGATGAAAAATTAGTGTAAATATTTAATTGGACCTTTTTACCCCTGTTTTGGTAAAATTGCTGAAGATGATATCTGTGAACTGATTTTGATTAACATTGGCCAATATCCGAGAAGTCAATGTCGCCATGACGATTTCGATCGACATTATATGGCGTTGCGTAACCGGTGTTAGAAAAACAAGATCACAAGTCAATTCAAAGTCGTAGAAAGGATATTGGCCGATGTTTGGCAGCATTCTAAAATTTCTATTGTAGGTGGGATATTGATTGATAATGAGTGACATTTTTATAGCGATGAAAAAAAAGTTAGTTGTGTATTGCATTTCCGAGTGATATTTAAAGCCTGTTTCGAATTCTGGTAGCATTTTTTAAAATATTCATCAGCTAAAAAAAATGTAATTTTTCTGTCGCGAACACCGCATGACATCGATAGATCTCGTACAAGACGAACATCGAACATCCAGGGTTGATCATTAATGTCCAGGATTTATGAATACTGAACGAAATTGGCCAATGCTATTCGCGACATTGTCTGATATCGATAAAAACGAATATCGCAAATACGAGATTAATCAGTGTTGTTCGATATTATCTAAGGTCGAGCATCGCGATTGGCCGATATTCACGATAGGGTCATTTTGATGAAGGCCAATATCGTCCATACAATATCGATCGATTTTCGTGTGCTACATGGGTTCTTGTGTAAAATGATCTGGTGAATTCAAATATGACACCCATTTTCTTCCATCACCCTCACTTTGTAAGGGAATGCCCCCTAATTGTTATCCACAGCTGTGCATCTATTAACATCTTGAAACATGGAATCCTCACTCCCTAAAACCGGTCAGTTTTTAAAGAACTGAAGAGTTTCTACTTAGGATACACCCAAAATATAAGAAAAACATCATTTGTAATCTTTTCAAAATCACATATAAAAAAATCACATAAATATTAAGCGCCTTCGCGATTCTGGAAGTCTTCCGAACTCTTCCGCGGGGGCTTCTGGGAGGCTAACACCTCAACCGCTTTTAGTAAAAATTATTGCTGCATATTGTCATCAAATTTGGGTTCTTGGGGAAGGGTTAGGACCCTTCAAACGGGAACTGCGTAAAAAATAAGAGGAAAAAATAGCGTATAGAAACCTCTATAATTTTTAGCTATTTTTTTGTATTTTTAGAGGGGTAATTACCCCTTAAACCTATCCATTTGTTATAAATTTATCCTATTTTATTAATTTGGACATTTCTTGTTACCTCGGAGCAATTTGAAGAATAAAACAATGCTTTTTGACCCTGAAAATCGAGTTTAAAGTTATAAAGTCGTCGAAAAACGTAAAAAGGGGGAGGGGCTGTTCCCCGAAAATCCTGAGTCAATTGAAAATTTTAATGGTGATTTTCGTATTCAGCGACCCAAAATCTATAAGAAATTACTATTTTCATCAAGGAAAAAATTTTGAAGGTCAAATTTGTTGAACAGTGTTTTTCAAGCAAAGCCCACTGAAATTGTTCTTTCTGCATACTGTGTACTATCAAGGAAAAGATAGTTTTACAGATTTCTTAAATCTGGTTTTTTAAACGCTTTTATTCTACTTGCTTTTGGCGGCGTTTTACGGGTGGAATTTTAAAACTCGATTTTCGAGCACTTCCCGATATGTCAGGGCCCCGAAACTTTACACATCGGTGTAACTCTCACGACACTTCAATATCCAACCATTATCGAGTCAAACAACAAAAGGATTAAGTTAATTAACGAGTATTTTTAATTAACAGAAAAACCAGAATTTGAGACCTTTCCCAAGGGGCTATTATCCCTAAACCGTGCACAATTGTTTATAAGGCATAACTTCATCATATTCAAAAGTCAAAACGAAAATTGCCCACTAATTACGATAATTATAGACGATTAATCACTTTTTTTCTTTCTGGATTCTTGTACATAATATTTCAGGCACTTCCAAACGATATAAAGTTCTGAAACTTTGCACCGTGGTGGAAACTCGATGACAATGCAATATTCAATCATCAACTAGTCAAAACCTCCGTAATTTAGGTAATTAACGAGTGTTTTTAGTTATCCTTTTAATTCATATTTGAGACACTTCCGTGAAGCCAATGGCTCCCAAAACCTGTAAGATAATATACTTGGTATATAACTACAATATTTAATCTTCAAAACGTGATTTTTTACCTTCCAATTAACAATTAAGATAATTAGCGATTTAAGATAACCGCGAGAAAGAAATCGCCAGAAGAGCGAGAAATTGCCGAAAATATCGCCGAAAATCGCCGAGAAGAAAAATTATGTACTTTTATAATTTATTGACTACTGAAAAAACTGGATGGTACTGTTTGCTCCTTGATACACACACACTAATTCTGAGTTTTTTACGATTGTTTTTTTTTATTTTATTGAATGCTTTCTTTTTATTGTGAATCTTTTTGATAACGATGGATTTCATCGGCGATTGAGCGGATGCCAGGAATATATATTCTTTGTGCGAGGTATTTTTCTTGCTCAGCTCTGATATTATGACGTAAACGTACCCAGCAAAATTAAATAGATTTTAATTAACTTTGGAGTTGATTGTCCTGCAGAGTCGTCAGAGGATTGTTCTACTTTGTCAGATATGTGAAAAATTTTTGTTATACATGAAACTAAAATTCCATCCTAACATAACATTAAATATGGTTGAAATAAATACATTTTTTCTTGTGAGTTTTTGTTAAAAAGTACCATGACTAAAAAGTAGAAAATAAAATAAGTAAAAAAAAGATTCTTTAAAAAACGCTTTTATTGAAGTGTTCTAAAAGGTCAAAAATAATTTTTTCGGTTTGACAAATAATTTATTGGGAAGTAGAAAATAACTTTTTGGTAAGTAAAAAAACTGATTTTCTAATCACTAAAAATAAAAGCGTGGGCGCTAGTAATTCTTAATTCACTATTTTTTCTAACTTCTTTATTCTATGTTCTATGAGGTTAAATTTACAATTTCCTCATTCATGAGTTTTGAGTGGGATGGATTCACTTTAAATTCTCTATTAGGTATTTTTATTTATATAAAGTTATACATAAATGCCGACGTAATGGCCTAGTGGTAAGAGCATCTAACTGCAAAGCCGTACGTCTGGGGTTTGAATCCCCGTTCGTCAGGGATGTTACTGTTACTGTCCTGTAAAAAAATTTAAATTTAAAAAATTACTAGCGCCCACGCTTTTATTTTTAGTGATTAGAAAATCAGTTTTTTTACTTACCAAAAAGTTATTTTCTACTTCCCAATAAATTATTTGTCAAACCGAAAAAATTATTTTTGACCTTTTAGAACACTTCAATAAAAGCGTTTTTTAAAGAATCTTTTTTTTACTTATTTTATTCTTAATGCTCCTGTTGGTCAATTGATTAATTTAAGCGAAATACTATCATCTGCCCAGTTGTGACTGCTTTTTTAGACAAAGAAAACCATTCAAATAATTTCAGATCCTAAAATGATACCTAAATTATTTAATTAATCATTTATACTAGAGTCGTGGAGTGAAAAACACAGATAGATGAAAGCGGAGAAAAAATAATTGAATAGCGAAACCCAATTGGGACACAAAATTTGCCTACTTTTATGCTAACTTATGAAAAAGTCTATAAAAATCTCGGTAATAAGGAACATTCTTATGTAGTTATAATAGAGTTAAAATTAAAAAGCCTTTAAACTAATTTATTTGAATTTTCACTTTTAAAATGCTAGTCAGTAGCTAAATTAATACCTAAAATATTTTTTTAATAATTATACTCACAGTTTTTTTACAAATGTCAAGAGGGATATGAAATCCAAGAAGTGATATGACGTGATATTAAAGCAAAAACTCATAGGTATAATACCAGTCAACTTGGATAACTCAAACGTCTCTAAATCCAGACCATTTATTTTATTTCGAATCATTTTAGGAGTCCCTCAAGAAATAAATTATCAAGTTGCACTGTATTTCTTTTACGCCTCAATCTTTTAATAAATTTGTAAGCACCGTTATTATTAAATATTAGGGTGAACCGACCAGTAGTTGACCACCTACCAGTAGTTGACCATTTGAGCATAAGTTTGCAAAAAACAAGAACTGTTGTGTGTTTATTTCGAATCTGTTGCTTTGAAAACATAGTTAACATTTTATTAAAAGCTCATGCACAGTCTAAAGTTCCAGTATTGTTCTTAAAAGACGCAATAAATAGTTGAAAACACAGTTATCAACGAAGCTTCAAAGCATGCGCTCTCACTACTAGCTGTAATGGTATGGAGTATTTAGTTCAATCTCAAATCATCCAGCTAGTTTTTATTCCAATAGTTTATTGATTGATGTATTTAGGTTCTATATATTTAGTTTAATTAAATAAAACTATCATTATTTGTATAATAACCATTTAATTTGATATTTGAGGGGTGGTCAACCACTGGCTGTCTAAAATAGAAAAAGTGCTAGTATTTGACCAAAGTGGTCAACCACTGGATTTTATTCGCTTTTAAGATTTCTTTTTAAACCAAGAGCGATCTTAAAGATTTTTACCTGCAGTACAATTTTTGCTTAGATTTACTGTAAAAAAAGTTACATTTCCAGTAATTAACCAGTATTGTTAATAGGGACTCTTTATTCAATATAACTCTTTCATTGGTTCTTCACATTTCCAACACCTGCGCTTTGAAAATATGTCACTCCTCTCGCTAAGCCCTAAAATACGTACTACGGGTAGTTGGTTGGTTGGTTGTCAGACATATACGCATTTTTAGTTTTTTAGATAGCCTTCTGTAGTAAACGCTGGAATCGAACGATTCGCGGTGCAAGCGCTCGCTAGGTGGCGAATCGTACTGGTTTACAGTCTGGTTTCAAAAGGTTAAACAATAAAAACACATGTTCTACTTCTTGTTTTAGTATCAATGGGCTCGTTCGTAAAAGCTAACTCGTGCGCACGCGTTAAACGAGTTCTCCAATTGTGCGTTCGTTTATTAAACTGGTTTTTCCCGTGCGGATAACTACCCGTTCCAAAATTCGCTCCCGTTCGAACTAGTTCGAACGAGACCGCACGGAGAAAGGCACTGTATATTTGGACGGCTTTTTTCAACTAAACTCTACTCTAATTTCCACGGCTAGGCTACAGCTCGGCGTTTCATTGGTTCAATCACTAAGCGCCGAGACTGCTACGTAATCACGAGACCTAGTACAGCGCATGCGCCACTGGCCGTTTTGGCCGTCCAAATATACACTTCGACGGAGAAAATTCTTCGTTGGCTTCAGTTATTCGTCGGATGCTGCTGTGGGAGTTTGGGATTTCTATGTTTGTGTCTTGGTTGTGTGAGCGCGTTTGCTTATAATTAAGTAAAATACGTATAATTATAAGTTATTGCACCCTATGGCAATTTTAGAAGTACGTAATCAATGGGCTAATTTTGAAAAGCTAACTCGTGCGCATGCGTTACTAGTTCTCCAACTGTGCGTTCCTTTATCGAATTGGCTTTTTTCGGTGCGTTTAACTACTCGTTCCAAAATTATCTGTAACCGAAAAAAATTCGCATGAAACCGCACTAAGAAATTTCTTCGTTAGATCCAGTTATTTTATACGTCTCCGCTGTTCGACTAGAGGTTGTGTCTTCCATCTCGTCACCTTAGTATCAAAAACTACTATCTTCATTCGGCAAACTTCGGGGATCCCGATTCTTGCCGTTTAGATCGTTGTAGAAAATAAGTTGATTGGTTTTTATCTTTTCTACTCGATCATGTCAGCTCTTACAAACCAAAAAACGAGCTTCTCCACCGATCTGATCGCCAAGGATCGGGATTCCCGAAGGTTGCCGAATGGAGATAGTAGTTTTTGATACTAAGGTGACGCTGTCCATAAAATGGCGGATTATCTGCGAATTTGTAGCGGATGTAACATTGTACAGCTCCCGTAAAATGAAAAAAAAAAACGTTACAGTGGGTTTTGCGGGCAAACCACTTGGGTTAGGAAGACAAAAGAGGGGTCGTTTTTCATTAATTAAAGTATTCTTTTACCAAAAAAATTTTTCGAGTCCTTAGGGGGTCGTCTTCAGAAAACGAAACACTAACTTTTTCCAATGGGGACCCCCAGCTATTATTAGTTTTTCTGAAAGGCCATCCCCCTAAACCCTTAAATACCCAGTTTCATCCAGATTGATAAAAAAATTTTTAAAAATAATCTTAGAAAAAAAAATTTTAAATCGTGAAATATTTTTATGGTAATCGATTCTGGTGGTAATTTTATGTAGGAAACCAAAATTTCCATCGATTTTATCTATTAGTTTTTGATAAAACGAACGAGAAAGAGCATTTGCGGTATGCATTCGGCAACGGTATACGGCCCCTTAAGATATTAATCAGATATTAATAATTTATCAAAAACTATTGGATAAAATCGATTGAAATTTTGGTTTCCTACATAAAAGTACAACCAGAATCGATTAGGTACCATAAAAATATTTCACGATTTAAAAAAAAAAATTTAAGTTTATTTAAAAAAAAAATTTCTAATCAATCTGGATGAAACTGGGTATTTAAGGGTTTGGGGGGATGACCTTTCAGAAAAACTAATAACAATTGGGGGTCCCCATTGAAAAATAAAGTTAGTGTTTCGTCGACCCCCTGAGGACTCAAAAATTTTTTTGGCAAAAGAATACTTTAATTAATGAAAAACGACCCCTATTTTGTCTTCCTAACCCAAGTGGTTTGCCAGAAATCGCAACTGAGTCGGTTTTTTCCCCAACTGTACATAGCATAATGAGGAAGTTGCATGATTTTTTTTTAATTTTTTTAATCGATTCTACTTGCAAAAATAAGCAACTACCCAAATTTTTGAGGCCGATCGAGAAATTTTTTGATTGCCAAAAAAATTAACAAAAATCCCCTTTTTAAAAGCGCGCGAAAATGCCAAGAGTTTGGGATCATCGTATGTTGACGTCATCATACAATAAACATTGTTAGAAAGCAATAGAGTTGATGGTATGATTGTTGACATCTTTAAACAATAAGCGTTTTAAGTCACGTGTTTTTTCTCAACTTTAAAATTAAAATATTTAATTACCTGTGCATTTTTTTTGAAAAATTTACTAGATATTTCATTTTACCATACAAAAAACCATACAGAACACTTGTTTGTTTTTGAAAATCTGACACATGCAACTTCCTTATTAACAATGCCTGCAAACAATGAGTGTTATCGGTATTCCGATTTTTTGAAATTTTATATTCCACTCAATTGTCTTCAGAATTAGTTTTTCAAAGTGGGTAAAGTCGGAATATATATATTTTGCTTCCGTTTAAGAAATTTCATTTGAACGCACATAATGTGTACCATAACAAGTTAAAACACTTTTATATAGGGTCAAATTTCAAAAAAAAATTCTGGGAGAGGACCCCCAGACCCCTCATTTATAATTCGATTCGATTATTTTTTATTATTCGATTCGATAATTTTTTTTTATTTTACCGGGGCCACCAGCCCTTTTCTTGATTTTCTCATGGATCATAATATGATTCATCAAAACTTCAAAGGTTCTTCTGTTAATTCTGAAATGACTTTTAAAGACTTTTTACGAATATCGAGGAATCACCTCTTCCACACAATTTTTTATGTATACTCTAGGTTCCGTTTCTCGATTATTATGATTTAATAAAAGTTTTGTAATGATTTTTCTTCTTCTTCGTCTTCTGTAGATTGGTCGAAAAATACCGATTCAGAAGCATTTTAACAACTTATCCATGTTCATACATAACTGAACGCAATCAAATTTCGAACAGGATGCGACTCTCATAAATGAATGAAAAAAATGAGAAGTAGCGCAAAAAAGCGCAAGTGCACCGAAAATAGTTCTATAGTCGTTCGTTTAACCACACTTTAACTCGTGAAACTGAGATCACGTGACCCGAATACTTTTTCGTTCGAACTTAAACTCGTGAGGTTTTACGAACACGCTCAATATTTTATTTAAAACTCATATTTCTCCCGAGATCTTAGTTTTATGTAACTTAAAAAAATGATTGAAAAAAAAATGAAAATTTCAAACCCTTCTTGGGTGTCTGTAGACCTGATTGAATAAAAAATTTTAAGAATTTCTAAGATGTATTCAACAAATGTAAGATATTTTAGAAGGATTCGAAAAAACAGTTGGTTTTCAGATCATAGGATTTTCTGCCAAAAGGCCCGGGTGTTTTTATAAGAATGGAATATTAGATAAGTTAAAAACTTTAAAACCATTCCGTATAAAATTGTTAAGAAAAACTATAAACTTAAAAATTTGCTAAAATTTAACATTCTTTATTTTTGTGAGTTAATTCTATAATCATCAGATTAAATGAAAGTTTGTGTAAGGGTTTCTGAAACGTTTTCTTCAAACGTCTCCGTTGCATATTTATTTTCCAGCCAACTTTAGGAAGAACACCCTGTTTTAAAGAAATGGGGAAAACTTCAGTAGGACTTAAACAAATAGCTCTTTTGGAAATGATAGGTTGCGTTGTGGATCAGTTGGTTGATTTGTGCTTGAGCTGTATATTTTGATTTTTTTCTGGAAATGGTGAATATGGCAATGGTCAATTACTGGAATAATGGTGGTCAAATACCGGATGTAAGTGGTCAACTACTGGCAAAATCTCAATTAATTGCTTTTAAAATAAATAAATAAAATTCTATAAAAGTGAAAGGAAAAATGATTATCAGTAATTATTCCTCATACCTTCATTGATATTAAACCACTGTCAATTTTTTTAGAAATTTTTTTTTCGTAGAAATAAAAATAAAAATTGGAGGAATTTCCACTAACTGGTCAATTACTGGTCGATTCACCCTAGTTCACTGTCCCATTTGAAATATTTTACCTGAGTGGATATCTACCAGCTGATTTCACTATCACTGAACGTAAGTATCACCATCACCAGCTTTCATGGTAAAACAACAAGCAGGAAATGACCTCCCAATACCCTAATGAATGAGGGACGCGCTTCATCAGATGATGGTGGAACATTTCACACCTAATTTATCGGCACGATCTGCAGCGATGAGGATGAATCTCAGTCAACGAAACCAATACAAATATGGAACTTGACACAATGGTTTAATTCCGGATCATCACCCAGTCAATGCTCCTCGACGATTGTTCCTACACCCATTCTCATATGGTGTTGTCTCTAATGGGCCATTGTTGCCACTCATCAGTGGTGTTAAACGTTCTATTAGCTCCCTGACGTGGTTTCCGCATTGGTTGGAAGAAAGTCTAATTGAAAAGTGAACTTTTGTGTGAGTTCATTGCGAATAGATGTTTTTAATGGTCATTACGTCATTAGATGATAATTATTTGGGGTAGGTTGAATAATAGCAACAGTTTAAGTCTCATATGATGTAGAAGTGCTTCAAGTATATTTTTTACTTAGAAAAGATATTTTATGGTGAAAAAAAATTTCATAATAATTTTGAAGTTTTATTCCCATGCATCTAATCATACAAACTGATTGCAATGACATTATGACCATAATGCTGCCTTTGAAATAGTGGTGGTACATAATTTAAAGAGCTTAAATATAAACTTAGTAATTACCTCATTTTTTTACCTGTAAGTAGCCCTTTTTCAGAGGGTAATCAGTGAAAAAAAATTATAAATTTGAAACATATAGGAACTCGGTTAAAATTTTAACTAAAAAACGATGTGTTTTTTTCTTTCACAAGAAACCTTCCGTTTTTCATATGACAGGGTGCTTTCCTATGTATTCTATCTACCATCAAGGGTGGCTACTCTCAAGTTAGCAATGCAATCGAAATAGAAGGATGAATATTAAATGCTTCACTATAGAGAAGATTTATAGCTTCTTGAACTTTTCCCTTTATTTTAGGAGTCCCTTGATTTTTACACCCCATTTTTATAGTAAATTACTGATAGATTTGAGAATTTCCTGAGATTCTACTTTACGAGTGACATATAGAGGCTTATAATTTTTTTAATAGGTAGCACTTTATTTTTTAATTTTACTTTATAAAGGTGTTACATTTAATGTTAAAGAAAATTCGTATAGCACCATGCGTTTCTTGTTATTGATGTGTTAAATTATAAAGTTCAGGAAATGTTTCACTAAAACAGGGGTTCCCAAACTTTTTTGGCCCGTGGACCCCTTGTTGACATTTTTTGTCCCCCGTGGACCCCCTGTCTTAGGGACCGTTCAAAAAGTAGCTAAAAATCTTATGTTTTTGATATAAACTTCTAAGCCACGCATAAATTTTGTAATTTTTTTTCAAGTGTTTTTTTCTTGCATCGAGGAGAATTTGATTTCACTTTTTAGATGTTTTTAAAAAAGCCTTTTTATTTTTGTTTGCCTTCGGTATGGTTACACGATATTTTTAAGGATTT
The DNA here is from genome assembly GCA_024610705.1 of Tetragnatha versicolor. NCBI lineage: Eukaryota > Metazoa > Arthropoda > Arachnida > Araneae > Tetragnathidae > Tetragnatha > Tetragnatha versicolor. The sequence continues at coordinate 33,477,525 of JANDEH010000001.1, read as the reverse complement.
TTTAAGGATAAACAAATCTAAACTTTTAATATCTCTACATTTCAAGACACAAAAACTTCTAATTTTAATAAGTTTTTGTCGCAAGCTTGTCAAAGTTAATGGCTTATGAGTGAGTTATTCATTCACCAAATCATAAAATTTCAGAAATAATTACTATTAATATACTAGGGCATGTTAACAAACAATATTTAATTAAGTTCAACTATGAAAAGAAGTAAAATTATACATTACGGAAATTTAGTTTTAATTTATGAAGTTGAATTATGCGACGCTGTCGGGGGATCTCCACCGCGATAAGAGAAATGATTCCATCACCCCTGCTCGTGTTGCGAGGATAAACAACTTTTCATATTACTAAAATTTGATTGTAAAAAAGACAAAATTTTCTATACTTATCAAAGTTTTCCATTTTATTGAAATTTTTCCCGTGAATCTCTGAAAGTCACTGTGGACCCCCAATTTTCATTTTCATGCCCGTGGACCCCCTGGAAGTCACTGTGGACCACTGGGGGTCCATATGGACCACTTTGGGAACCGCTGCACTAAAACAAAATTAAATATATATATATATATATATATATATATATATATATATATATATATATATATATATATATATATATATATATATATATATATATATATATATATATATATATATATATATATATATATATATATATATATATATATATCTGAATTTAAAAACTAGATTGTGTTTTTAAATGCTAATTTTTACCATCGAAGCTGCTTCTTGAAACCTAGATATCTTTCTCATCCCAAGCTAAATTTAAATGTTTATTTTAACGAACAAAATAAAGAGTCAGTTGTAACCGAAGTTAAATAGACCGTTTTAAAAGTTAATTTCCCCCAACGCCACATATAAATTATAGAAAAGGGAGAATGAACTGTTTGATGGAGAGATATGTGTGTGTTAAGATTTTTCTCAGAGAAAAAAGACTTAAAGCCTCGCTAGAGGAAGTCGCTAAAGGTAAGTGTCATAAATTCTAGGTTGACTGTCACCGGTTGAAACTAACGTCCTTGGTTGAAATGCAGTTTTTAAATCTGATTCTGCTTCTTTTAGCAACCTTGAGGTTTTTCAGATTTTTTATAAAAACAAACATTAAACACGATACGTGCCTTTATCATTTAACCAGTGGTAAAAAGCGACCACGTTCCAAAGGTTCCGTTTTCAAGGGTGTTATTCTTTCCTCCTTTGTTCTTATGAATGAAAATGGCGTACACCTTTTCACAAGCTAAACGAAGCGTGAGCTTTAAAAAACACTTCTGTCATAAAGTGAACTTTGAAGTGTAATTGGAAACGTATTTGGCAACGAAAAGACTGGCGACTGAAAGAGGAATATAGGAATGTGGGTACATAACACTTTGCTTATGCAGTCCTTTTAACTTTAACCAGCAGCAAAGATGATATGTTGCCATTGATGACTCACAAATACCAATCTTTCAGGAGCATCAGATGCAAAAAGAGCAAGTGATTCATCGGTTCAGCTTCTTCTGTTTGGATTATGTTGCTGACGCTGTAAGAGAACCTGGAAAAGCTAACTGCAAAGCGAGGAATTTTTCACCTCATTTATCTTGTCGAGAATTAAAATAAGAATTGTGAAAATTTGGGTTTCACGCTTCTGTTTACTGGTTAAATTGTTAAATTTCAAGTATCAATACTTAATTTCTATTTGAAAACATTTAAGCTATTTTACATAAATTATATAGAGGACCAAAGGGAATAGGATGAATCCATTTCATTAAGAAACCAAACTTTAACAAAAATGGAAATGATGCAGGAATTCTGCATGGAAGAGGACTTTAAGGACAAAATATAACGTGACTTCGTAGTTAGGAGTAAATCAAGTATAGATGTCATGAACATATGGGGAACTATATAAGAGGATGATATATAAATGACTCGTCATTTTGAAAAAGGGAATAAGTTTAAAAAACAAGTTTTGAGAAAAACTGAATAAGTATATGTAATTTTTATTGTATACGACCACAAAATTTGTTCAGGAAATTCAAGAGTGTATTTAGAATAAGAACAATCATCGGGTAAAATATAAATATATTCCAAAATATTTATACCGTTGAAAAAAGTTGATGGACTAATTCCCTTTTTCAAACTTCCGAATGAAAAATCTTAAAAACCACTTAAATTGACAATTTAATTATATTTCATCTTAGTTCACAGCACAAAAGTGGAAAATAAAAAGACTAAAATTTAAAATTATTATGAAACTAGGTCATTAAGGCACTATCAATGGAGGGAGTGATTATAAATGGTTTAAACATTCATTGCAGGGTTGGCTGGATTGGACCCAATGGGTTTTTTAAAAACCCTTGTGAAAAAACCCACATTTTGGGCCCATTTATGGCTTTTTCAAGAAAAGTGAAGATTTTGGCAGTTTTAATATTGATGAAAAACATTTAACGAAATAACATACCAACAACTTCGGTTGAGTTAATTTTTTCAAAACAAGTTTAAATTTTATAAAAAATTAAGGATATTTTTTTTAATTTCAGTGTTTTTCAATAGATTACTTTCAATATTGTGAATGGGTTTTTCAAAGCTTAGGATATTTTTAAAATTTAATGTTTTTTTAATTTAAACTAGGTTTCAAAAATTAAATGGCGTTTTTTCAATTTCAGTGAGTTTTTAAAAAAAACTTAAATAGGTTCTTTCATTATTCAGTGGGTTCTTTCATTATTGATTGTTTTTTTTCAAAATTTAGGACGTTTAAAGTTCAAACTAGATAAAAAAATTAAGGAGGATTTTATAAATTTCAGTGGGGGTTTTCAAAACTAAACAGATTTATTTCAATATTTAATGGTCTTTTAAAATTTAGGATATTTTTTTTAAGTCTAAGTATGTTTTTTTTCAAAATTTAAACTACGTTTCAATAAATAAGGGTTTTTTTTACAATTTCAGTGGGTTTTTTCAAAGTATCAAAAGTTTCAACTTTGAAAAACCCACTTTACTAGGGAAAAACTGACATTATTTTGGCAGAACACATTTATCATAGAAATAACTCACTTAATTTTGAAAAAACCCACACTTTTTCCGAAAACCCCCAGTTTTATATGTTTTTTTTCATGGTTTTATTGAAAAACCCGAAAAAACCCAACCCACTTTGGGTTTTTTCATAAAAACCTAGGTTTCTGCCAACCCTGATTCATTGGGTTAAAAATTTAAAATCACTGTTACATTTGAATCAAATTTTATTTTGGCTAAGTTTACAGTACAAAGAATAAGAAAAGAAAGACGAACTAACTTAAATTTTTAATTTTATCAAAAAATACAATGAATGGACATTGATTTTACCAAATTCATATAATCGGCTGTAGTAACAACCGATAGGTGGTTGTTATTTTTTCCTCTTTACACCCATGTATCCAGAGCAAGGTTTGGAGATTATTTGCGCGTAAAATGTCAATTTGTCATTTTTGGACTTATTCCCTTTTTCAAATTGGCGGTTCAAAATGATTTGCTAATTTAAAAAAAATATTTAATTAAAATTTCTTTAAAATATAGGGTCTCCACCGAATTTATTTCAAGGAAAAAATTCCTTGAAATAAATTCTCATGAACACGCTAATTTTAATACCATTATAAACTTTACTATCTTGCATAAAAGAAAATGAGTAACATTTTTACGAAAAAATATTAGAATGATATTATTAAATATTAAAAATCTTACCTTTGATGGAGGGAATTCTGTGTGCTAAAGGATCATTGTAAAGCGTTGTAAGAATAACAAAAAAATTAAAGACAGTGTTCACTAAATGATATTTTAGTTCTTTTCTTTGAAGCTAAGCCGGTGGTTTTGTTAATGATGGAAATTGGGGAATTAAATAAGGATACGTCCTTGGAAACTTGTTAATTTTCTAATTAGTTCTTTTCTTTGTACACTCTACCTCCTGTAAGACCTGATAAAGTTGCAATATGACCAGTATGTAAGTCACAGTTACACCAACAACAGTTGGCACGAAATTTCGAGTGACTGTAAAGAACTTCCAAGCAGTTAGTTGAACGTTAGTGGCATACATTGTCATAGTCGCTATGTCTCTTTGCAAACACACTCTAGCACTGGTTTGATCATTTTGGCTCACTCTTGTTACCAATATAGCAAAAATACTAGCTTCTTCAGCTACCAGAGAGGCTTCTATTGCTACCGAGCCGAAAGCCAAAAAGTCAAAGAATATTTGGGAGATTATCACCAGAGTTGCATTTGGGTCATTTAATCTCCAGTCAGTGCTGATGAAAGCATAGATGTAAATACAAGTTCTTACAAACGTAATCGTCAGTATTGTCAACAGCTGCAAAGAGAATATGTCGTCTGTTTCTTGCACTAAACGGGAAGCTTTGAGAAAACGTTTATTTAGATGCTGAATTTTTTTCGCTATGAAATTATCTCTTTTCGATTTTTCAGCACTATCTTCTTTTGACTGCCTTTTTTTCTTTGAATATGCATATTCATATCGATTCACTCTATTCTCTTGTTCCGAAGATTCTCCAAGAAAAATAGAATCTGATTCAAACCTACATCTCTTATGAATGTTCTGTATTCCAATATCAGAAATTATTTCCTTTTCCGACTCTTCACTAAAAGATTTTGTCGTGTTCCTTCCTCCCCGAACTGTTTTATCAAACTCAAGGCCCGATGGAAAAATAGCTGATCCTTCTAAAAAAGATTCAGTTCTATTCTCCTTAAGTTTCATATGACTTTCTTTCAAATCTGGAAGACATTCATTCTCTCTCTCTTCTTCCTCAACACTTTTCTGCAACAATATTGTCTTGCGATTAATAGTTTGAAACATTGCTTTAAGATGCTTACAAAATATGCAATAAAACAATGCACTACTCGCAGTTGATATCCAGTTGGTAATAGAGGTTATTATTATGTACATAAAGTTCCTTGATCTGGATTCAAATATGAGTAGCTTCGAATCCCACTTATCAAGACTAGAAAAACCGATGATAAGGAGTGAAGATGAAAAAGAAAGACTAAAAATAAATACAGCTTCTAATATGAACGTTCTCAAGTTTTCTGATAGCTTTATTTTGAATATATTTTTATTTAAGTCTTCTGTTATAGTTCTCTGAAGTTTTATCAACCTGTTATGCTTCCCAATCATGGAATTTACCACCAAAGCACCGACAGAAACATCCATCCAACCAATGAGCTCCATTACACAAGGATTGTAGAATACTAAACGGTACAGGTGATACACGAAATATACATTATACCGCAGAACTATGGATACTCTCCATACGTACCAGAATGTGTAACTTGCTCTGCCAAGATTGCCATAAAATATAGGAAGTCCACAAAACATGAAAACTATGCGAGAAAGATTACCAAACATTGTCTTTTCTGCCATATAACGCGCTTTAGTAAATCAGCAAGTGACGCTGACTGCACCAGATATTAGAAACATGATCTCTCTCCAACGTGTTTCACCACTTTTATACATTTCCTACGTTGTCAACTATACTCACTAACAAGTACTAGATGTCACATTAAAAAAAGTTGGAGCAAAACATCTCAATCATCTAGTGTCGACCTTTACATCAGATGTTTAATTTCCTAGGTGTCAGCTAATATTTCAAACGATCTCATATTTCTGTTGATTTTAGGTAATATTCTTTACCGTAGCATTTAATGAGTGTTAGTAAAGTAAACTGAAAATATGTCATTATTTTTAAATGAAAGATGGTTTTATTCATGTAAGAAAATCATTAAGGCAAATTCGTACCCTTGCGCTCTTTTATCAAGGGAAATGTAAACAGCTCTGTGAGTACATATCCATCATATTCGCGACAGTATTTCAATCATGTTGAAAACAACTTTATTTATTACAAAAAAGACCAGGGGCCCTACTACGCACTGCGACGAATGATTTCACCAAAAATAATTCGTCACGACGAATCTGGAGATTCGTCCAATTCAATTCCGCCAAAAAATTTAGGACAACCACGCATTGTGCGAAATTATGTGGCGGAATGAAATAGAGGCATTTTGGGTTGGAGATTAAATGACGCAGTTTTTGTGAAATCTCTTAACCAATCGCAGCGATTTCGGCCTCCTAGTGACTGGTTTTCTGTTTCCCGCCGTCTTTTTTGTTTTTAGTTTTGAAAATTATTAACATTTTTTTAAAAATGCGCGCTAAGACTTCGGTGGGCGTCTGAGAGTTATTTACAATTACAAAGCAAGCAGGATATTTAAATTTCGGAGAGAGGGAATTTGGAGTAATTTCAGAGGTTATTAATGGGTAAAAAAATTAACATTTTCGATTCTTTGGGAGGATCTAGATCTCGAAATAGTCAGTTTTCTAATAACTACAAAAAATGGACTTCGTCTGCTTTTTCGTGAAGATGCTTAATGAAAATAGCCATTTTGTTCCTTAGACTCTGTAGTTTTCGAATCGCGATGTTGGACATTTCGGGTCTGCTATTGGGGATGGTGAAAGGCGCAGAAGAGGAAAATCAACGGATTTCAATTTTGTGTTTATTTGGAGTAATTAATTGTTCTTTTTATTTTTTTAAAATTTGCTCAAATGCTGCATAATACAAGAGAGGTGAGGGAGGACTGATAGAACTTAGAGTGATGAAAGGATCCATTCACTTGGCGAAGGGGTGGAAGAATGAAGTCGAATGTGAAAATTTGATTGATTATTTTCTTTGAGGTTCATGTTTAAAGTCGTAAATTAACATAATAAAAGGATCATTCTTTTCCTTATTCTCAGGCGAAAAGGAATTGCGATAGTAATCTGGCAGGTCTCACTAGTCACTAAGGAGAGAGGCAAGAAAAAAAGCACGAAAATCAGCAATTTATAAACACAAAAATAATTTGTTTTATGCACCGACTGTGGTTGAATGTTTTGTTTATTGACAGCAAAGATGGGGAAAGTGCAAAAACCTATTTTCGAACGGTTCTTATACTTCAAATGAGGCCGAAAAAGTGTAGAAAAAAATAAATAGAAATTCTTAACTTTTAAGTTCTAACTTATTTTTCCTCCTGTGGGAGCACACATTTCAGGCTAATTTTCCCTTTATACACTTAACAATACGAAACTCCATGGTAGGTTTCTGGAGCCTGTGATCAGGGAGAGTGAGAGGGGCAGAAAAAATATTCAAGTTTTATTATACTGTTTGTGGAAGCAGAAATTCTAAACTTTCTGCCTTTAGTATAGAGTCAAACGGGGGCAAATATAGGAGATCGATGCCAAAAATTTAGTTTTTTTATTACTTATCTAATTTCAAATTATCACCTTTTACTAATAACATGTTTATAATTTGCAGAATTTAAAAACAGATCTCCGAATGTAGTTTGCTACCTTAAGCAAAGCTCTCGTCTTTCTAAATTTCTTTGATATGTGAATATCACAGAACAAACTAATGTTTAAAATATGCTAACTTAATTGAAATGATCAATTTGATAGATATGTTTTGTCAAATCATTGGATCAAGTTAGCACATATTTAAACATTATTTATAAATAACCAGTACCTAGAACATAAAATATTATTCAATCAAGAATAAATATTTTTAAAAAAAAATCTATAATACAATTCTTTATTGAAAGGTTGTTTCCTATTTCTGTGAGCAATTTCTTTTACTCTAAGGACAAACACCATAAATAAAATTCTATTTTCAAATTTTAAGTTTTTCTACATAAATTAAAAAAGTACCATCCATAAAACATCTTTAACATAAAATTTTTTTTCAAAAAGATTAAAAATTCAAAAAAGGAAAAAAAAATTTTTCTTAGGTGAAAAGATTGGAAGAAACACAGGAAAATTTTACTTACCTAATATTTATTTCCACACATTAAATCCAAATAGTAAAACAAAAACAGTTTATTGAACAGTATTTACACAAATTAAGACAAATTTTACAAACAGTATTTCTAGTATCCCAAGAATCAGTAGAAGGGATGTATACAAAAATATAAGACAAATTAAAAAAAAAAAAATAACACAACTGAGGTTCCCAGTTACAATATTACAAAATTTGAATAAGAAAAATCAGCCACATTAAACAAGTTTTAGTGATATCTAGGTATAATTAACAAAAATGATACATTTTTCCTTTTAAAAAATTATCATCAATAATTTTCAATGACTTAGACAAGTTGAAATATATACCTTGAACTCCTTGAGGAATTTTGTCAACATTATGATATTCCACAATAGGATTAAACATAGAAGAAAATTTTTAGAAATGTTTACACAGATTATTGTTGAATTTATTACCTGACTCAAAGACATTTTTGCTTTACAACACACAAATTAAAATATAATGAATATATAAAAATTAGTTTTAAAATAGTAATACAAAAAGCATTGCAATTTTGACAGTGCAGAGGAATCATAATAAAACCATTGTTGATAGCTTTGAATGCAACCAACACGGATACAAAAGCCCCTGAAAATTGAAGAATTTATTTTTAAAAAAAATTAAGTAGGTATTTTATAGAGATTGCAGGCATCTCAAAAACCATGCTTTTGAACAGGTTTAGTTAAAAAAAAGATATATTTCAATTTTATATTTTCAAATGGATTTATATTTTATTACTCGAGAAAGGTAATTTGAACTTACTCAAATATTTAAAAACTTCAAAAAAAGTTCATCATGGCTTCATTTAAAATATAATCAATAAACTGAAGGAAATACAATAAGTGAATGGGATAAAGACTCGATTTAAAAGTCAACAGTAATTACAAGATAGGCGTAGTTCTAATTTAATAATTAATACATAACTCAACATTAATTAATATTTTCACAAATAAAGTTAGTAATAATGAACCATTAAAAGGTAAGAATAGCATTGAAACGTTACTTTCAAATAATTGGCTATTGGAAAGTTCTTTTTAAAAAATTAATAAAGTTCGCATACTAATAAGAAATAAATTTAAGAAACAAAAAACATTTGTAACATTAAATAATAAAGTTATCATGAAATAGTATTACCAGACGATATTTAATCAAAAAATAAGCACCATGTGTATGCATTTTCAGTTCTAGATCACTTCCATTCCATTTCAAAGGAAGATTTCTTATGTTTACTTTTTTTCATTTGATATTGGGCAAATTTTAATAAATAGCAATATATTTTAATAATTCGCTTTTTTCAGTTTAAGAACAAAGATTCTAAATACTATACTGCCAATTGTTTTTGAAAACAAAAATCTATTTTAAAATTATTAAAAAATCAGTTCCCACTTACAATAATATCCTTTAAACAACAAAAATCTTTATTCTGGAAGCTTCTATAAATAAATATTAGTATTCATCATAACTGGACGCTAATGTTTATATAATTCAACTATCAACAGTAACTAAAAGAAAAAAGACAATATTATAAAAACAACACGAAAAAAAAGAGACTAAAATTCTGGTAATTCAAATTAAAGCAAAAATATTTAACGAAAGAGCAATTCTTTATCGATGAAAGAATCGAACGTCGATCTCAATATTCTGCAACAGAAGCATTTTTATATTAAAACAAAATGTCTTTTAGCAAATTATTAAAACAATGTTAAATATGTGACTGACTTGAAAAGGATGCATTATCTTCTTTTATTATCATTAAATATCGATAATGATCCTACATAATATAATTTAAAAACTAGTATTTCCTTTACTAATTTCAATAAAATTAAGTTTTATCAGGATTTATTATTCTTATAAGAAGTTGCATTCGTAATTTTGTTGATGTTTACAAAAGCATTATGTAATCGATATAGGGCATTAAATATCGACAATGATAGTACTTAATATAATTTTAAAACTATTTCCTTTATTAATACCAATAAAATTAAGTTTCAGCAAAGTAAAAGAACGAGACTTACCTTTGTTTCTATGGATTATTGTTCTCACTTGGAATGCAGCAAGGGCCAAATGTTGTGATAAAATTAAATGGCGGAATTGATTTCACCGCCGAATTAGGTGGTGAAATGATTTCTCCCAAAAAAGTCAAAAAAGACGAATCATTCGTCGCGACGAATGAAAAGTCGAAGTGCGTGGTAGTGTTTTTAAAGATTCCGCCAAAATGATCACGTGACCAGCTTCATTCGTCGTGACGAATGATTCGTCGCAGTGCGTAGTAGGGCCCCAGGTGTATTAGTATTTTACAATCACTGTTAACATCTTACAAAATTGTTAGATTAGTGTATGGGAAAAATTTAAATAGGATTTTTAAATGTTATGCCATTTAGTATTATTTATTCAAATAAAAATACCCTTTCTTATTCCAAGAGTTGGGATAAGACTAGATACGAAGAGTTTTTTTAACCAACATAAAAATTGTTTCAAATATTGATTATTTTCGTTTTTTGTGCTGATTATCACTCTAATTTTCTCATTGTTCTTATCCCTACTATGGGCAGACCGAGTCCATGGAATAAAATCCCAGGTATGGAAGAATGGAAGCCTATAAAAATATTTGGTGAAAAGAGGTTTTCAGTGAAAACACAATTAAGAATGGAGAGCTCTAAGGAGATAGATATACTGATATTTAATTTATATATCTCCCTGGGCTATATGCCCCGTAGATGATAGTTTAACTGAGTTATTAATGCCTTTTTTTATTCAAATCTATTCATTTTAACGATGTCATCATCTTTTTTTCTCCTCCTAATCCTTTTCACCTCTTTCCTTCAATCCTCTTTTTCTTTTTCACATCATCTCAGCTTCTTATCTGATCTTCTCTACATCACTATCCTCCTCATCATTTTTTTTTCATGCTTTTCAACTCTCTAATCTCTTTTTATTACTTAATTCTCTTTACCTTTCCTTCCTTAATTTTACTTACCCTTTCATTACCTAGTTCTCTAGATTTGGAGGTGGACGCGGGGGTCCCCTGAAATATTTGAACCGTCTCCTGAAATATGCGTCTCCCGAAATATGGTGTTTTAGGTTCAAATAGTATTTAAAAAATATTAAAAAGAAGATGCGAGTCCCCCCAAATATTTTGATTCAACTACTGTGCACAGAATATGGCCCGCGGGACGCATGCGGCTCGCTAGGCCTCTTTTTTTTGTGGACCAACAAGTTGGGAATTAAGTTCATCTAGATAATTATTAAAAAAGGCTGTATTATGTTGCGAATCTTTGGATATGTATTGCAGTATGATTGGCCTATGGAAAAAAATTTTTGAATTATGTAGTTTACCAGTTACAAACAAAATGGAAATGAAAGATAAGTACCTGTAATCGTCAGAATATATACGCACACTGGGTATGTATTTCAACAAGTCTCTTTAATTCAAAGCAAGATTCTTTGCTTGAAGTGCATAAAAAATGCCCTCAGAACTATACTTCTGAGACGCACATTTTCCCCCAAAAAAATTTCCACACAGGAGAATGTAGCAACCAATGAGCCAGCCGGAAAAGATAATTCGATATCGATAGTAATAATTTTTCTTTAGAGAAAAAGCTTTTTCAGGTCATGTTAAAAGCATACTTAAGATTACAGAATTAAAATTACACTATTTGGCGTCTTATATCTTTGATTATCCACTTTTTTAGAAAGTAAAATAACTTGTAGTTTCATTCGTTAATTTCATTTTTTGATGCATAACGTGGACTAATTAAATATTGCATTAACTTTATTTGATATTTTTTGTTTAACTTGCATTATGAATCATCGAAGCAACCCAACTTACAATGCACTCCTTTTAAATCTTCAATCATACATCTGAAGATAAGGACCTAATTGGGTGAAAAAAATCATGGAATAAAAATTAGGGAGCCACTAATGAGGTACTCGCCCCCGGGTGATGTTTCATTACCCCGGCACGGCTTAGCCGATGTCGAGTATTTAGGGGGTCAAACCTCCCTCCAGAAATTTTGACGCCAAATTTCATAAATTTCCTAGTTTCAGTATTTTCCTAAGAAATTATCTGGTTTACAAAGAGCATTCCTCTTTGGTTGTTACCGAAAGGATATCTAAATGAGTAAAAACGACTCACTCACTTTTAAAGATAAAATTTTTGAAAAAAAAAACTTTGTGGGAGGACTTCCAACCCCCTATATTTACTTGAGGCTCACACTGTACGCAAATTCTTACATTCCTATGTGCACCAAAATTCATAATATATTCTATCAGGTTCTAAAACTTAAGAAAATAGCATTGATTTAGACCCGCAGACCCCCTTAGAAGTCTGAATATAGGCCGGACATCAAAAGTATATTTAACTTAAGTAACACTGTTTCCAACAAGGTTTTCAAGGGGGAAACTAACTATCAAAAATTCCTGAGGGAGACTGAAAGTTCCATCAGGAAAGTTTTCTTCTCCTTTTCCAATATGGAGCCTCTGAACAGTAACCTTACTTCATTCTTTGATAGTGTCTTTATTCTTTAGATAAAAATATTTTTAAGGGTGAAAAGGACAAGAGATCGAACTAGAGATTAAAAAATTTTAACTTAATAATTATACCATTAAATTATTATCCATTATTTAAAAATAGAAGTAATCAAAAGTATGAAAATTATTAACGTCACAGAGTATAGAGCTAACAGAGATTCCAAACGGCAGTTTTCCTCTTTAGGTACTTAATTTAATTCTGATTGGCTCCCAGATTATAATAAATTTCACTAGCAGCCAATCAGAGAAGGCGAAGTCCCAAAGTGATTCCTGATTGGATATGGAACTTCTATGAAGCTGCATTTTAATTTCATCGGCGTTGTTCTTTTCCCTCCAGTTCCGATTTGGATTTGAGTGACAGCTTCAGTGTTGAGTTGAGTTGAGATTGATTTGAGACATTTGCTGACAAAAATTTGTCGCTTCGTCTTCTCTTTACGTCTTCGGTACCAATACTTCTTAATTATATAACTTGGGAATTCCTTAGTAGGGGGAGCTATTTCTATTTCCTTTGCAAATTGCATAGCTTGGTTAATGCTTCTGTTTAGTTTTTTAATTACTTCTGGCGAAGCTTCAGTACAGTGGGCGAATGACAGAATTAGCAGGAAAATATTGTTAAAAAAGTTGCCATTAGCGTCTATGGCAGTGGTTCCCAACTCAAATATTTCGCGGACCACTTCACGTAAATTTGAACCTCCGCGGACCATCTCTATCCCTAACTTTATCTTCAAAATTTTAATCATTTTTTCAATGCATTCAATTCTCACAGATGGTCAGAAGTTTTGTCTTTTTTATGAAGTAAGAGAAACCGAGTATTAAGTATGTTTCTAAATTGGAACTGAAAATCAAATAATCTATTAAACTTCAAAGGAAAAATAACATTAATTTTATATCAAATTATTGATAAATATATTCGATTCTTTATTTGCCCCACCTTAGCGCCTCTCAGTTTTAATTCAGCTGATGTGTACTTTGCCATATCAATCACATTTCCCGTATCTACTATGTAATAAACTACTTTGAATAAAGTAAGTGAAACGAACAAATATGATTCATAGGATAAAAGAGAAGATTTTTTTACTTATGACACAGTAGGATTTTTTTATTTATATTTTTTGCATCCATGGTTTTTTACTACTTCCTGAAAAGTGTTGTAATAAGGAAAACTATTTTTTTGAATTTCCACACATTTTTTTTTGATAAGTTTAAAAATCTTCTCACGGACCACTCCAAAGGCCTCACGGACCACCAGTGGTCCGCGGACCACCTGTTGGGAACCACTGGTCTATGGAGATGAATCATTTGTTATTAAGCTCTATAATCTGTGATTAACGCATGGAAAATTATTTATATTCAATTCAAATTTTAGATCTATTGGTCTAGCCTTTTTTAATATTGATAGAAACAGAAAGAAGAAGCTTTAAAACTACTCATCTTCTCAGGCACATGTTGATGTTTACAATTTAGAGCGGCGCTTTAGCGTGTAACGTCTTGTTCGTGGTTGAAACCATTTCGTTTTGACAAATCGTTCTTAAATTTACTCAATACCCCCGAATGTATAAAAATTAAATGTTTTGGTCTTTAAAAAACTTAACCTGTACGTTATCTGCTAATTAAGGATTGTGATTTACCATTTCCCTTTGTTTTAACAATGTCGGACGTATCGTTTACCGGTATCCTTCCTTCTATCAATAGAAATTTTCCAAATGTGATTACTACTAATTCATCTGGAATTATTGCTTATGGCTGTCGAACCAGTATTTACTTCATTGATGTGCGTACAAATCCACCACTTGTGTTGGACTCTAAATTTATAGCCGAAGCACACAAAGGTCGAATTATTGGTTTAAGTTTTACCAAGAGTGGAGAAACTGAGATGCTTGCTTCCATCAGTGATGACCATCAATTAAAAATATGGGACATGGAAACAGGAGAGTGCTTGTATCACACAGCAATCCGAGAGGTGAGTTGGTTTGTGGTTCATTTCAACCTATAAATTTACATTAAACACAATAATGAGAGTCCAAAGAATTCGAGTCTAGTATCAAAAGTGTTAAAATAGTGGATTCTGGTGACCTTGTGCCATTGCAAATGAGTTTGTTGTTCTTGCGTATTATCTCGTCTACCGTCCTACTAAATCTGAAAAAGTTATCAGATCCCATTTTGACTGTTTTATAGCTGTGCCACTGAATTTGACTGTTGGGCTCAATTCTGTTAGCAATCCCGCTAAATATCAGCAAGCTCTTTTAAACGCCGTATCAAAAAAATTTTCTGATTTTTATTGATAAACTGAACAGTTATTGATGTAACAAAACATTTTAATCTATGAGTTTAAAATTATTTAGTAATATTTCTACTTTCTGGTGTTCAAATGAGCATGACGGTATTTAGCAATGGAACGTTAATGGAATTGAACCGATGGTTGTTAAGCAGTTGATGGAATAATAAGAATGCAGCGAATGCTTTAGTACTAGCCAATCAAAGGTAACAGCCAGAAAAATTCGCTGAGGCTTAAAAAATTTCTTCTTATGCAATTGTATTTTAGTTTTTGACGATGACCTGGGCATTATAAATTTAATTTAGTAGGAGAAATTAGGTAGGTGGTTTCAGTCTTGAAACCCAAGGTTTGGATTTGGAGCCTGAGTTATAAAGTTGTCGGAAGCAGGCTATTTTTGCTGTGCCTTTATCAGAAAATACGCCTTATTTCTCCAACTTGGCACTATTATACCCTGCTCCCTGCTTATCAGAGACTGGCATTAAAGCGCTATTCCTTGAGGATTGATTAAATAATAAGGAGTGATAAAGCTGAAACCTTGAAACTAAGGGCAATTTGTCCTGCTATAGACACATTTCTCCTGTACAAAAGCCCTTATGGTTGAAATTAAACTCAAAGCCTTGTCTGGACGATTATAAGACTAGACTCATATTGCATCTATACACTCATGTATTATCTTTTTTTAAATAACTACTTTTAGCAGTACAGTAGTAACCTGGACTTATGCGGACCCAACTAATCCTAAGTAATATTGTTTTTTAAGCTTCTGGGAATTGCAGTAATAGAAGTTAATGTCCTTAATTTACTTGTATTAATAAGGCCTGTGATCGTGAAGGATTGTGATCACTGCCAAATCTGGAAACCCCAACTTCCGTACCAGACGATCTTGGAAACTGTTGCTTCCATTGAATTTGAAATGAATTTGCACAGACTCTACTTTTTCTTTCCTAGCTCTATGGAGCTCACATAATTTCAGTTTTTGATTGGGGGGGCAAGGATTTTTTTAAGCCGTAACCTGACTTTTTTTGGGGGGGGGTATGCCTTAACTTCATTTTTAAGGTATTCCCTAACGAGCACATTTATATGTTAAGTGTTAGAACACTTAAAAGTACTATATTGGAGGATTGTTGCCCCCCCCCAAATGATGCCCATGAGCTCATCCTGAAAATAAAATAATTCTGGGATATGGGTGGTTTATTTTATTTCTTAAAATTTTCTGCTTTTTTGACTAGTAGTTCATGTCTAGTCATACAGTAATGGACCCTTTATCCGGGAACCCAAAATCCGGAAGGACCCGAAATCCAGCTCGCATTTAGAAATTTTTTTTTAATATTTTGAAGAATTTTTAGTGAGTAAATGCTGTTACGACGCGCAATGGTTGCGCGCGCCTTTTGCGACATCGTCTCGGTGCGGAATGAGACGATTCGGCGCAGGCCGACGCGGCCGAATCGTATCGTCCCCGCACTTAAACGGACGTTCCAAAATCGGCTGCTGCCTCGCAATCGGTTCTTGCCGTGACGACCCACGTGCTTTGCCAGAAGTTTTTTTTTGCTGGATCCGTTACGATTGGAACGGACTATGTCGTTGCAGCGGGTATTTTGGTTTTACTAAACCAGCTGCATCTTTAACGGCGTTTTTTCCGGAACGGACCCGAAATCCGGAAAATTCCAAAGTCCGGGATGATGTCGGATAAAGGGTCCGTTACTGTATATCACTTAGGCTCCAATTTGATGAGCCACAACTTATTATTCAAATATTTTAAAATGTTGTAATTTTAACCCTTGTTTTTCAGTGTACACGAGCAGTTCAATGGACTTATGAGCCATCACCTTCTCTGTTATATTTAGTTGAAGGAAAATATTTAACGAAGTTCAATTTCAAACTGGGTTCTACTGTTAAAATAAATTTAGGTTTAGATATCTTGGTATCAACTATAGTGTGCCATCCAAAAATGCATGAGTTAGCTGCTGTGGCGTAAGTTGAAAATTTATATAAACTAATATACTAACAATTAATGAAGGACAGTTTTAATTAATAGAGTATTTTATAATTATTGAATAAATCTAAAATTGAGCAACTAATTAAAAAGATTTTATATATTCTTTAATTTTTAAAATTTTAATAAAAATATGAGACATATTCATCAGCTAATCTTTTAAATGTTCATTAATGACTGAGCACTTAAAAAATTTTTTGTTAATTATTTTTAATTTAACTTTAATTCAAGTTCATTATAAATAAATATTGAATTAGAATGACTAGACTTTCATTTTTTTAAAGTAAATTTCATTTAAGGTTCAATGTAGATAAGAGTCATAAAACTACCTCTAGTTCAAAGTCTAGTCTAGTAAAGTCTTGATTTTTTCACTTAAACTATTACAATTTACAAAATTAGTAGTTCATTGCACCTTCAAGTATTAAATCTTGTGTAAGCCTATATATTAACATTTTTTTTTCAGTTATTTCAACGGCACCATTAATATTATAAATGTTTTGCAAAGAGAAGTTCAACAAACTTTTAAAATGCATTCGATGGAAATTACAAGCTTGTCTTGGAGTCCATTTTCCCCCCTCAATGTAAGTTTACTGCATTTAGTATTTCACACAGTACATATATTTTTTACGGTTGCAATTATTAGCACTTTTTTTAACAACGCTTTTCCCTTTTTATCCTTTTTGGCAAAAGTTTTGGTCTGGAGTTATTAAGTTAACAGCTTAATATGTGAAAAATTAAACTTACTTGTTGCCATTTTTTGCTTTTTAGTTACTTTCTTCAAGTCTTGATTTCTCTATTCGGGTATTGAAAGTTGGTGAGCAAAAGCCTATATTTACATACTATGGCTCTACTTCAAGAATCAAGATAGAAGATAAGAAAAGAGCAAAAATGCTAGCAATATTTCATCCAGAAAAACCAAGCACAGTGCTTTTTACTTCACCAAGGTAAGTTTTTTAAAATGTTAAAATTTCTACTGTTTCTTTTTGTTATGGTTTAAATATGCAGTCACCAATTTCAGAAGCCTTTCTGTGATTAAACAAAATTGTTTTAGAAATTCTAATAGATTGATGTAAGCAATTAATTTAGAAAGTAAATTTATAACAATGACAACTACTCAAGTAATTACAATTTAGTGTTTAACCTTTTACCCTTTAAATCCTGAAACATGTGAGATTACCATTTAATTCAATGGAAAATTTTGGGCGGTTAGGTCTAAAAAGGTAAAAAAAACTAATACTATTTTTAAATGGGTGAGTTAGAAACCAAGGTCTGCAAGAGGGGAATTTGGGGGAGGCTAACTTGCTGAATTTTGTGTGTTCCTGATAGAAAGTTTCATATTTGCTTTACTCCCAAAAATACTTAAGTAGCAGTAAATAAGAGTACCAAATACAAAACCCCAGAAATTAAATAAAAATTTTTGTATTTACCATTTTAATCCACCACACAAATTAAACTTACTTCACATATTCACTGGCGCCCCTTGGGTTCTCATCCACTCTAGTTATAAAATCTTAATTATGAAGTATAACTTTATATAATCTTATTAAGTTTTCAGGGGTCGATCCAGGTTTTAATTTTTGGGGCCTGTTTTTCATAATTTTTGTGAAAATGAAATTATTTTTTGTGAAAATGAAATTATTTTTGTGAAAATAAAGTTATTTTTGTGAAAATTGTGTTTTTTTTGTGAAAAATATATTTTTCCGTAATTCATTGCAGAGCATAGGGTTGCCGGATTGAAAACGCAAATTGCTGTTTTCGTCTATCTATGGATTGTATGGTTTTTTCTCAATCGAAGAATCGCGTTCGTTTCGTAGAATATTTGATGGGCTTCGTTTGAAATTTGAAAGTGGTAATTTTTTGTCACTAGAAATTTTGTGAAAGGGCCGATTTTACGAAGTTTATTTTTGTGAAGGGGCCGTTCTTCTGAAGTTTATTTTTGTGAAGGGGCCGTTCTTCTGAAGTTTATTTTTGTGAAGGGGCCGTTTTATCGAAGCTAATTTTTGTGAAGGGGCCGCAAAACGGCTCCAATTTTCGCCTGGATCGACCCCTGGTTTTACTTCTTGAATTCAAAGTATGATTTCTTTAATTTGAAAACTTGTTTTTTCAGAGGGGATGTGTCTGAAATGCAATATAATTCAGATGATAATAAGCCTAAAGTGTCTCGTTTTTACATGGACAGTGAGTTTGCAAAATCTCCATTTTCACTTTTCTTTGTTCCAAACACTGCTGAAAGAAAGAATCTTTTGGTCTGCACAGATTCTTTTAAGGTAAGTTGCTTTTAGTTCTTTATTGCTGTGGTGATAATTTATTTTCATTATTAATACACCAATCTTTTAATTGTAGTTGCTCCTTATCGATGTTAATAAGCAGTGTGCTTTAGGACAAATACCATTCCTCACAAGCTTTATTTATGGTATCGACCATTCACCTGTAAATCCAGGTAAGAAATCTCTTTTAAGACTTTTAATTAAATACTGGTTTTTGTTATAATAATGTATTGAATCTTGGAATCTGTATTTTAGGTTTGATGGCTATTTCTAACGGGGATGGAATAATGAAAGTGTGGAATACTCAAACTAAAGGATTCAAGATGGATGTCACTAATATTTTTTTGTTTTACAAAGCAAAAATTATCTCTGTTAGTAAATTTTATAAAATAATCATAACTTAATCAGGTTTCTGCTAATTGTTCTCACTCATAGTTGTTAACAATTTTTTAGGCTGCTTGGCATCCTACTGAAGAGAATATTCTTGCTTTTGGAACAGCAGAAGGAAGAGTTGGGATTATTGATTTGTACAAAAAGAAGTAAGTTTGTATGGTTTTGGTATGAATATCTGACTGACTTTGTCAACACAGTACAAAAAACTTGGAGAATTTTGATTCTATATATGATGAAACTGAACTGGAATTAAGTTGTAGCTTTTTATGAGTTGACCTTGCTGGTCAAAAGACATTTTTATTTTGAATATGTGTTTTTCTTAAATTGTTTTCTTAGTTTTGACAAAGTTGTTTTCTTTTAGCAATAAAAATATTTTAAATTATTAAAGAGATTTAAAAAAATTTTAATGAGTTTTAACTAGGGTTTTCCCCTTTTTTGCTTAAAGCATAAGAATATTTTTAACCAATAATGCTTTATTTTTTTTTCTGAAACATAAGCAGGGTTAAAAACTTTAAATTGCCGGAAAATAGCAAAAGAAGTTTTTTTGATTAAAATTTAATTATGAAAAACGAATCCAAACATCCCTAAAAGATATGCTAGACTGATTTCTGATTGAAAACAAATGATTAAGTTAGAAAATACCCCAACTGAACACTATTTTATGAACATTGAATTTGAAAAAGTAATAAGTGAGATTTATCACATGGCTAAGAAACCTGTTTCATGAAGTATGCATATAAAAATTTTACTCATTCACTTTCCATGATTTTTTTTCAGAGTACTAAATCATTTTGAAACTCATCACACTGATTCTGTTTACTCACTCTGTTGGGCTCCATGTAAGAAATATTCAAATGGTGAGTGCATTGTTCAGCATCATTCAAGTGTTATTTACTGTTGAAAGAGTAATTTAATAGTTTCTTGGTGTATGGGAATTTTTATTTTCATTGTAACATTTTATTGTTCCTGCTTTTGATGCATAATTTCAAACTTTTATTCTTATGGTCTAAGAGCTGGATGCAAATTTTGGGAATGATAAGGTGCACGAGATATTTCACCTGGAACAGATTCGATTGATGATGGGAAAACTTATGTCACCAACGCCAGAAGGCGGAGTGGAAGCTTTTAGTGTGAAAGGGGGGGGTCGAACATGCAAACAGCACGCGGTCCCTTGCGACAGAGATTTTGAGGAAATCGGTTGAAATTTTGCACAGTTTAAGGATAATGTAAGTAAAAGATAATGTAGCATTCTCAAAAGTATAAGTTGTGTTTTAAGGGTTGTAGAAAACTAAACGAATTTTCGAATGTTTATATGAATGTTCTGTACGGCCGACGAGGTGCAAGGCTGGACATAGGCTTAATTTATTGAAGAATGTGAGTAAAAGTTAGGGTAACACTCCCAGAAGACTAAGTGGAAGACAAAGGGTAGCCAGAAGTCACCAAAGGTGCAGAAAAATCTTAAAACCCGAATCATTCGGAAACTTCTGGCTGTTTGCATATGTATAGCTGACATATAGAACAAACTATATGCAAATAGCTAGAAGTCTAAGTGGAAGCGTTCGGGAGATATTCAGGCGCGAAGTACAAAACCGAATAAAAGCGCGGGGTCCCTAGCGACAGAAATTTTGAGGAAATCGGTTGAAAATTTGCACAGTTAAGGAGAGTGTGAATAAAAGATAATGTAGCATTCTCAACATTATAAGTTGTGTTTTAAGGGTTGTAGGAAACTAACAAATTTTCCAATGTTTATATGTAACATATGACTTATAACACATAACTTTTATCTTGCAACAATGACTAATAATACGTTAAAAACAACGCTAACAATGACTTTATATATATTAGCGTATTATTAGTCATTGTTGCAAGAGAAAAGCTGTCAAACGACATGGTTCTCTACCACTTTACAACTGAATTTCCCACGATCACTTTCAATCAGCACCGTAAAATTTTTACTTGGTCCCTTCTATGCATAAAAGGTAAAATTTAAATTTTTAGAAATTTAAAAAATACATAACTTTCAAATAAACATTCGAAAATTCGTTTAGTTTCCTACAACCCTTAAAACACAACTTATACTTTTGAGAATGCAACATTATCTTTTATTCACACTCTCCTTAAACTGTGCAAATTTTCAACCGATTTCCTCAAAATTTCTGTCGCAAGGGACAGCGCGCTTTTATTCGGTTTTGTACTTCACGCCTGAATATCTCCCGAACGCTTCCACTTAGACTTCTGGCTGTTTGCATATAGTTTGTTCTATATGTCAGCTATACATATGCAAACAGCCAGAAGTTTCCGAATGATTCGGGTTTTAAGATTTTTCTGCACCTTTGGTGACTTCTGGCTACCCTTTGTCTTCCACTTAGTCTTCTGGGAGTGTTACCCTAACTTTTACTCACATTCTTCAATAAATTAAGCCTATGTCCAGCCTTGCACCTCGTCGGCCGTACAGAACATTCATATAAACATTCGAAAATTCGTTTAGTTTTCTACAACCCTTAAAACACAACTTATACTTTTGAGAATGCTACATTATCTTTTACTTACATTATCCTTAAACTGTGCAAAATTTCAACCGATTTCCTCAAAATCTCTGTCGCAAGGGACCGCGTGCTGTTTGCATGTTCGACCCCCCCTTTCACACTAAAAGCTTCCACTCGTTGGTGACATAAGTTTTCCCATCATCAATCGAATCTGTTCCAGGTGAAATATCTTGTGCACCTTATCATTCCCAAAATTTGCATCCAGCTCTCAGTCTATTAAGCTTTAGTAGAGATTTTTAAACTTTGCTTGAAAAAATTTATGCATGTTTCCTAATTCATTCTATCATGGTGCCTTGACACCTACCTAGGGCTCACATAAAAATAATATTGTGTGAGCTTTAGGCTTAATTTTTAAAAAGCGACGTAATAAAATAATAAATTAGCATTTGAATGCATTTAGTGCATTGTTAATAAAATGAGAAGAAGAGCCTCTTATTAACAGCCATACAAAGTATTCATGAATTTTTGAAGGTGGGATGGTAAAAAAGGATTAATAACTATAGTTGTATTTTTTCTATTTCCTCTACATAAAAACAATGTATTTTCATGTTAAGATTGTTTCATCTATTAATTTAAGTTCTCTAAAATTATTATTCTTTTTAAGTTTAAAAACATTATTATTAAAAATATCTTAATTAGTTTTTTATTTTATTTTTAAACAGAGGGTGATAAAGATACTGTTTACCTTTACTCATGTGGAGGAGGTATTGTTTACATCCACAAAATGTACAGCTTCAAAAATGAAGCTTTGAATTTTAGCGACTTAGCTCAGTGGCCAGAGAACATTTCTGCAACTGAAAAGGGATGGAGCGAAATAGGATGGAAACCTGATTTCTCTATTTTGTGTTTGGGATCTTTCAAAGGGTGAGATGTATTTTCTGTCATTAAAAAAAATTGTGTTAATTTTTAAACCTATTTTTTACAGCACATCTTTAATGTACAGTGCAAATGGTGGGGTCAGTTTTGCAGCCCCAAAGGTTTATGAAGAAATTAGGGTTTAGTCTGTCATTGCCAGAGTTGGAAAAAAACCTAATCTTAAAAAACGTTATTTTTTTGTTTAAAACATGATTTATTTGTTTGTTTTACCCTTGACATAAAAACATAAAAATGTTAAAAAAAACTCGATTTTTAAAATATTAAATTTTGTTTCTTTAAAATTGAAATTAGATTAACAAAGCTATGATTTCTAAGTTCTGATACAGCACAAATTGTCTGACCTTTCAAGTGATTTTGTAACTTTTCATCACAAAATCATAGGTGCAAATTATCATGCACCTATGTCATGACGATTTGGTGATTTGTACCCAAGCCTTATATACTTGAGAGCCTTATATACTTGTATTTAACTGTGGGTAATTCACAAGTGAAAATGGTGGGTTTTTTTATAAACAAAGCAAGCAACTTGTATAATAAATACATGTATTTTATTTTATTTTTTTTGCTTTGTTTTAAATGTGTTTAAAACAGGTGTTTCAAAGGTAACAACGCTTGTCACTGCAATTAACAATGAAAATAATGATTATTTTTAAAAAATTGTTTGACTTCAGGTATATGGAGGTATTCGATAGAGAGTTAGTTTTTCTTGCTCGCATGAGCCTCCCAATGAAGACTGTCGAGTGTTTGAGTTGGCACCCAGAGAAAACTTACATGTCTCCTAATGGATCACCTTTCAAGTCCTGTTTTGCATGTTCTGGGAATGAAAATGACATTCTCATTTTTGATTCTGACACTATAATGAAAAATGTTGGTAAGTACTAAATTCTATTAAATTTTGTCATTTATTAATGTTTGATACTAATTATGTAGTTTTAAAAGCATAAGTTGTTTATATCTTTACATTTTTGTTCTTTTCTGTTGACAGCAAATGGAGAACATGAGCTGTCATGTGAGCCCTTCAAAAAGTTGATTGGACATAAGAAACGAGTGGTCAGACTTAGCTGGAGTCCACATAATGATGGATTTTTGGCATCTGCATCTAAGGATAGCAGTGCTTTGGTAAGTCATACATGTGATTCTTCCGCCAATTGGCGGAAATCCGCCAATTCGCTTAGCAAATTTAAAATCCAACAATTCTATTTGCAAAATTGAAGTTCCACTTTCTTATTTCCCAATCGTGGTTTTACTGAAAACCCTAGCCGCGAGTATTGTACAGTAATAAGTTTTAAGTAAAATCGAAATAATATGAAAACTAGTTGATTTAAGCTTAAAAAATATTTCAAGCATATCGAATTGTAGATCTCGGTAAGTAGAAGCCAATGGACCCCCTCTTAAAATGAAGGAAAATTTAGGTGTCATGGAGTTTTTTTTAATATTTTCCGCCAATTTATTGTAAGAGTGATCACATGTATGGTAAGTTGTTTGTTAAAATAAAAATTTGAGGTGTTAAAATTTTTATTCTCTTTTGCGTGATGATTAAGTAATTACCTTTATGCTACTATAAAATTTTGTGTGAAACTTAAGAATGAAAAAGATTAAGAGTGAAACTTATGAACTCTTCACAAATGTTATGATTTTTTTTCTTAATTCTATAAGAAATTCTATTTGTATAGCTACAGCAAACAATAGATAAACCATAAAAACAATAAGTTGTACAGTACAATACAAAATAAAGACGAAAGAATTGCATGAACTCTACCCAGGTCTCTTCATCAGGGGGACAGGACCCGAGTAGAGGGGGTGTTTCTGATCGTAGAGAAACAAAGTTCTAACTACGTCTGTCCCCAACACCCAGCATGCAGAAAAATACAAGACAAATAGCGAAAGAACTACAACAGAGAAGCAAACAAATATATAACCAGAGTAGAAGTCAAGTTGAGTTGTGAAATGCCATTGTCAATCTTTTAAACTATTCAATAAAAAATCAATTGACCTTATAAACCCAAATGGAAAGCAATTATCTTCCAAGATACTTTTAAAATGTGAAAAAGCAGATTTTTTATCTTTGAGATTATTACAAATAGCTATTAATCTTTGTTTTTGTGAATAAAAAATATTATTGAAAATCTTAGTCTGTAAATAACTATGATAGTTTGAAAGGAATTTAACCTTGAACCCAAAGTCTTTTCTCTTGTCATATAGACCTATAACTGTATTATTATTAGAAATTTCAATTTTCAAATCCAGATAACTAGCTCTAAAAATATTATTATTTTAGTAATTTACAGACTAAGATTTTCAATAATATTTTTTATTCACAAAAACAAAGATTAATAGCTATTTGTAATAATCTCGAAGATAAAAAATCTGCTTTTTCACATTTTAAAAGTATCTTGGAAGATAATTGCTTTCCATTTGGGTTTATAAGGTCAATTGATTTTTTATTGAATAGTTTAAAACAGAGATGGCGAACCTATGGCACGCGTGCCACTGGGTGGCACGCGACCTGTATTTCTGTGGCACGCGACATTCACTAAAAATTACACAAAAAAAACTTTTGTACTAAACCAGATCCCCAAAACCAGATTCAGAACACTTTTTAGCTAGCTGAAATTCAAAACATTTTCGGGGGGAGGACTCCCGAACCCCCCCCAATCACCTCTTAGGTGCCGTTCAAATATTACGTAACAACATTTTCTTGGTCATTTTGGACTCCCTCCTCCCCTTTTGTTAGCAAGGTAAGCAAATCCCAACCGCCCTTATAATAATTACGTAAGGAAACTGACATTAAGCCGTTAGAAAACAAAATCATGGATGCATAAGGTGCCTGATTACTTAACGCACAAGGGGGCATATAAGGGGGGTTAAGGGGCCCTGCCCCCCTCCGAAATTCGGACAAGGTATACCAAAACCAGTTAAAACCCAGTTTCTTCGGGTAAAATTTTGAAATATATTTTGGGGGAGTGTCCCCAAACCCCCCTTTTCTACTTCAAACTTTTTTTAATAATACTCAGGAAAATCAAAATCCTACCTAAAAATGTCCGAAATTCAGACTTAGATGCACCAAAAACTTGTTCAAAACCCTGTTTTTAGGGTCATATTTCCAAAAATTATCTGGGGAGGACCCCCAGACCCCCTTTACTTGGAAATTCATTATTAACATTTTTTCTTAGATTAATGTATTAAATGTATTAAAAATCTGCATTAAACCTGTTAAAGATGCATGGGAGGGAGTGAGGAATAATTTTTGGCCCCTCCCGAAATAAATTTCTATATACACCACAGACTTTACGGCCCACCACTCACTACTTAAGCACTTTAAGTTAGAAACTCCTGTTCTAAACTATCGACCCTCAAAGAAGGATTTCATTTTCTAAGGGTTTAATTAAGATAATTTATTAAAAAATAACAAGTGGCACACTTACACCTGAAACTCATAAACCGTAATATAAATGGCACACTGATCGAAAAAGGTTCGCCATCCCTGGTTTAAAAGATTGACAATGGCATTTCACAACTCAACTTGACTTCTACTCTGGTTATATATTTGTTTGCTTCTCTGTGGTCGTTCTTTCTCTATTTGTCTTGTATTTTTCTGCATGCTGGGTGTTGGGGACAGACGTAGTTAGAACTTTGTTTCTCTACGATCAGAAACACCCCCTCTACTCGGGTCCTGTCCCCCTGATGAAGAGACCTGGGTAGAGTTCATGCAATTCTTTCGTCTTTATTTTATATTCTTCGCATATCTTTCATTGGTTGTTGGCTTTAGCGCGACCTTTGAATTTATGCTTGATTAAAATTGTACTTAAATTGTTTCATCATTCTCTTGATTGTACAGTACAATCTATATTATCCGAGACCCAATCATCTGAGTTTCCGCTTTAACTGAGTTATCGCATTTTTTTAGAATCTTGTTAACAATTAGTAATTGGCAAAGAAGGCTGCATAAAAATGCCAAAGTAAAGGACCTAACCTAAACAATTTATTATTTCTATTCTTAACTGAGCTAGTTTTTGTCCACATTAACTCAGATAATCAGGACTTAAGTCTATTTGGTTAATGACATTTGTATCTTAATCTTGTATTGCATTGTAACTTTGATCCTACCTTTAAATTTCCTTTTGGTTTCTTGTACCTCAATAGTTTCCTTTTGGGTGTTAATTTAAAATATGTTTTCTAGATCTGGAATGTGACATCCGGAACCATAATAGCCTCTTACCTGAATCATAGAGACGTTGTTTTAACAGTTCAGTGGAGTCCATTTGATAAGGATATTGTTTACAGTGGTGGGCAAGATTGCTGTCTTAGAGGCTGGAAAATATCTGAGCAGGGTGTTTCTGCTATACCAGATAAAGGTGATTTTTATTGTTGATTAAGCCAAACCATCAACTTAATTAATTTTGGGTTTCAGTAATTCCTTTGTTAAATTTCTTCAGAAGAATATTAATAGCACCCTTTTTATATTCAGTCAAAAAGCACTTGCCTAAAATATAAATAATGTGCTTGCTGCAACAATAAGGCAACCTCTATGTAGAGCTTTTGGAGTTAGCTTTTTGTTTATGAATAACTTTTAGTGTTTATAATTTTGCTTTTTTGTGCTTGTAAGAATTTCTATTCTTAGAAATTTTTTTTTGTTTTGTTTCATACTTTATTAAGTTAATGTCATTATAATCCTTTTTTCAGTTCGGCCTAGAAGGAAAATGAAATCCATCAAGTTTGACCCCTTATCAGCTTCAACTGAAATGTCATCAAGTGATAAGGAAAATAAAAATTTTGAAAATGGCTTAGCAGTAAGATCATTTTATTTATGGCTTTAGATCTTATAATAACCTTTTATTATAGTTTTACTCTCCATGCTGTTTCCATGCCACTAAATCTAGTTTCTTTTACATTTTCAATAAATTCTTTTAGGTTTCTAGTTTCTCAATGAGGTTCTTTTATTTATGAAGATTTCCAGATTGAAATTTTAACAAAACTGGTAAAAATTATGTATGTGAGATTTAAGATGGCAGGTCCCAAGGTTATGTTTTAAAAACAAGTTTGGTTCTAACTGGTTAAAACAAACTTTGCATCACTGGTGGGCGATTTGCACTTTAAAATTTTTCATATTTACGTTTAATAGTTCCACAAACAATAGAACAGTTACGTATTAATGATTTTAAAATGTCCTTACTTGTTCAAAATTTGTTTTACATTGTAAAAATATTTCGTTTATTTATTAATGCATTTTAGAGTGTTTTTATATTACATTCTTGTTGGTCTTCTATAGTATATGTATGATCTATGTGTAGAACAGCTATGCTCCAAAATCTTCGAAAATTAATGTATATAACTATTATGTTCAAAAAATACACAATATTTGCTTCAAAATAAAGAATTTTAGTTTTACTTTTTGTCCATACTCAAATGAAATGTCTCCCCTAGGATTCTGAAGTGCAGTCTTCAAAAAGCTGTAAAGATGGTAAGATTGAAAATTTGGAATTTTTTAGTTTGTTACTATGGATTTCCTTAAAAACAATAAATTCAGACAGATAACTATTTAAGTGTTTTCCATTACATGATATGTATAAAATTTATTTTGTTAGATACAAATTCCCAAGGAGATGGAGATGTGAATGAGAGTTCCTGTCACCCAAACAAGGTCAAGACACCTGGTAAATATTAAAGTATTTTAGTAATTATGTTATAAATATGACTTTTAGTCGCAACAGCCATGTACACCACTTTTAAATTCCCTCATGTGCATTATTCTATATTTAAATTTTTATGTATTTTGAGTCTAGTGGTCGGGATTGTTATCAAATGATTGTTTAGTGTATTGTGTAAATAACCTTTTTCTGTCAGCTTTAATTTAATCCTAGCATCAATATTATCTTTCAAAATAGTTAATCTTAATTCCTTCCAATTCTTTGCAACCTCCCAAAAAATATCATTGGCTAAATGTTTGCTTTAGTTTTGCAGTACAGTGAAACTTTGAAAAATCAAAACTGGGAAGACCATCTAACTTTTGAAATTATCCAAAACTTGCAAAATGAAAAAGACTTAAATTTTTTTATTGGATAAAGCAGGGACCAAGGGAAATCCTTTGAGTTAATTAATAAATTTAAAGTTGTTCAAATTACACTGTACCTATCGAATTACAATTACCTTTAAATATTCTTATGTGATAAAAATTTTCTAATTTTTTATGATTTTGTTTTCAAAATTATTTTTTTAATTAAATTTATTTTTTAAGGTGAAATGAATGAAGAATCGGATTCTTTGTGCTCAACTTATATTACTAGTAAGTTCTTTTTTGTGCGTTCTTTTGACTTAAAGGCAGTTTATTTGAAGTGCAGTTAATGTTTCAATATCTAATTTCTATTCTAGTACCCACCTGAATCGACTATCTATTGAATTTTAAAAGTTCCCCTTTAATTGTAAAACACAAAATATGTCTGTTGCATGAAAATGCTAAGATGAAAACCTTTTTCCCTACCTAATTTAATAATGACTAAAATGTAGATCTAGATAATTACTAATAAGTAAAATTTTAAATGTAATTGCATCATAAAATATGACAATTTTATCTAATATTTTGCCAAATCTGTTTCATGACATTTTTTTCTTCCAGGAATAACACCTGAGAGTAAAAAGAGTTTGTTTCCTGAACATGGATACCAAAAAACCCTTCACAATGTGAATGACTGTACAAGATTGGCTGATATACTGGGCTCTAAGGATTCCTCAGTAAATTCTGATACCTTGATAAGTGTATCCGAGTCAGAAAAGTTGACAGATGAGGATGTCAATAAATTTGGACCCTATCTTGATCAACTAACCGCTCTTAGAATGTTAGAAATTCGAGGTAAAAAATATTTTGAATTAATGTGTATTAACTAATTACATTAATCATGGGTTTAAAATACAATCTGAAATTTTATGTTCAATTTTTGCCCTAACATAACACAATGTAACTCAAACTATCTCAGCATAAAGCTGGAAACCTATTATCTGCGCTATTTCACTTGTTATTTGATTTTACTGCATGATCATGTTTTATTCTAGGAGAGGAATATAAATCCAAAGACATTAACTCTTTTATGCAGTTGGGCATCATGGCTGGTAATATAGAACAGACACTGGAATACCTTGCTGAGAAAGGAGCTCTTTCAGGATATCTGGTCTCCTTAGCTCCATCTGGTATGAAAATAATCATTATTTGCCTATGTTGTACAAGAAAATTTTTGAATAGCATCATCCTGTTATTTTAACTAGTTATGTTTATATGAACTCTTGATAACGAGTTTCCCTCATTTAGAGGCACATTTTTACTATGCTTATTCTTACTTAATAAGTAAGAATAAGTCATTTTTATTTTCTAGCATTTCATCAAAAGCTGACAATTATTCTTTTGTTTCAGTCTCTTATACTTTTTGGCTCTCAATGTGTGAGGCATATGCCAAGCAATTGCTAGCCGAAAAACGATACAATGCTGCAAGCAGCTACTACCTTGCATGCGGTAAAGTGCATGATGCAGTCAATATTCTTGCAGGAAAAGGATTCCTTGTGTAAGTTATGTTATTTAAAAGATTAAAGAGCTGTACATCGCTAGCCTAGAGATAAAAAATTATATAAGCTATCAGTATCTCTAATCTGCAACTTTTTTAAAAAATCAACACAATCAATTAATGCATTTTTTTGCTTGGTAAGTGCCATAATTCCATGTGGATAAGCTGCTTACATGATAATTAACATAGAAAATGAAATTTTAATAGATTAGCACCACTGTTTAGTTCAATCAATATACTGTTCAATCAATTCCCTATAATTGTATTTTTAAAGGCTTGATTTTTATTAAAGAATGGCAAAAAAAGAAGGTAATAATTCCGTAATATGTACAGGATGTTATAATATCGTCGCTGTGAAATCAAACCGGCATATCTGCAAAATGCATATTTTTCCCTATAGCGCTTTAAAGTTTTCGCATGTGATACTTAAAATAATAATAAATATTATTATTATTACTATTGTGATATAATTCAGTTTTACTTAGATGATGGACATCCTTTCACTTTGAAGGTTTTGAAGCGACTGGTGTATTGCGAATAGATCTGTCTTCTGATAAACAAAATAGCTATTCCTGATTACGTGCATACCGGTCCAACGCGATCTAACGGAGTTCTATTCAGCTAAACGATATGCTGGTTTGACTTAAAAAATAGACGGGGGGAAAAAAGAAATTTTTTGACACCAACAACTCAAAAACTCAATTTTTGCTGATAATGCCGGTATGATTTCACAGCGACGATATGTTAGCCTATTTTTTGCTGATCATTTCAACCTTGTGTGTAAAAAATAGGTACTGGATTATATTTATTTGTCTTGTAATTTATTTTGTAGGGATGCATTGGTCTTAGCTAAAGCAAGGTTACCTTCATCTGATCCTCTTATCCGTGATATTACTTTCAAACTAATTAAGAAGCAGTCTCGTTTGACGAATAAAATTCCAGAAGCTGAATGGTAAATAAGTTAAATTATCTTAAGTTAGTTTTGAATAAGACTACAGTAACCTTTGTGGAATAAACTTGTGTTGTATTTGAAAAGTCAATTTTACTATTGCACTTTAAAAAGAACCCTTATCAATCAGTAACAGCTTTCAAAATGAACTAAAAGCATTTCCTATTTAGTTTTCAGTATATTAAATAATTTGTTTGTATAATTCTTCATAGTTATTTGAATATGAGTTAATATTTTCCAGTTACTTATCCCTCAATGAGCCTCTCATTGCTGCCAAAACTTTGGCTGCTGACCCAAGTCCCAACTGTGCTAGAGTGGCCGCTTATATTTGCCGAAAATTCAACTACGATGCCGAAGCTGATGACTTGGCTTTTAATTGCTTGGAGAAATGCCTAGTAAATTGCAATTCAAGTGTTTTTGAACAGTTGGTGAAAGAACAACCTCAAATCCAGGTAAAGATAAGAGACATTTGGTATTATATATCCAAATTATGAACTGCATTTTTGGGCTGTATCAGATGGGTAGTTCTTTTCTTTTAACTTTGCGTGCATTTTTCTCACCAGACTTAAATAGGACAAAAAATTAAATAATTTGTTGACCTTCTTCATGAATGAAAATCAGAATTGTTACTTTTTAAGTATTTTAAGATTTTGTTCTGAAATCCTTATCTCCTCGTGGTTAATTAAATAGTTTAAAACTGTACTTAAAGATAATTTCACCTTAATTGGAGGTGACATTTCTAGGCACTGTGGATATTGATAATTCTCTTTATTGCCAACTCAAAATATATGTGGCTGTCTGAGCTTTTCCTAAAATAGAGTGCATGTGCAAATGTTTAATTCAATTGATATTAGGATGAAGAGTTTTACTTTTTGATTATTTTGATCAGCTTAATATTGCCTGGATAATTACCTGATTTTTTTAAAACATAAATCAGTAATTTAATATCTAGCATAGTTTTTATCAAGTTTCTTTAAAAATTTCTTATTTAAAATCATAAGTGCATTGTGTTTTTGTGTTTCATACCATTGTTCAGTGGAATAACAGTTCTTTCTTTATTAGTTTATCTGTAGCATAATAATGTATAATTATTTCTCATTACAGATTTATGAACCATTCTTTGAAATTTATATGACTTTTCATGAACAACAGTTGTTTTACAAAAATAAAAGTAAGTAATCTCAGAACTTTTAAAAAAATAACTGTAGAAACTGTCTAGAATTGACTAATAGTTAATTACTAATCCCTTTGAATATTATGTCTAAGCTTCATAAAAGCAAGTTTGACTGATTACAGTATTTAAGATTCAATACTAGCTCTTTCCCAAATAGCAGCCTAATTTGAGGTTTTAAAACTCCATGGATTGAAAATTCTTATGATTTGTATTTGGTAAAAATCTAGACTCTAGATAGATTTAATGAAGCAATACTAATGGTTTATCAAATGTATTCAAAGAAAAGCTTAAGTCTTTTAGACCCAAGTATAAAAAGCAGAAGTTCAATGATAATAAAATATAGGTTTTCATGAGGTTAATATTAAGTAAGAGCAGCTCTTGTGTTCTCATAATTAAAAGAAGTATGGGTTATCCACACATGAACTAAAGTTGAATTGTTAGACTTAGATTTTATAGTGCTAAATATATATGGATTAACTTGGTTTTTTTTCCTAGCTATGACAGTGGAATCTCTTTTCCCTCATAATTCTAATGATGAAGTTATAATTTGGAAAGGAGCTACTTGTACTGATGCGAAAGTGGCTTTTATTGAACATATTAACCTCATCCTTTCATCGAAACGCTTCAACCACGGAGAATTGCTTGCTGCATTAAAAACATTTACAGAAAAAAGAAATATAACTCCATCCACCCTGGTAAGTGCAACCATTATTTTAAAAAAATTTTTGTAATGTGATAAAATGTGTGCAGTTATATAATTGTTCTTTTTTTATTGATATTTTCCTTGTTTAATCTTTATTTCCTTTTTTTTAGCAATATGTTGCTGCAGTGATAAACATTACAGAGTTTCTTCATTTGTGCCATTTGAAAGAAGATGATTCAGCATTGCATAAGTTTCAATATATCTTTCACTCTGTTTACAACAGTAAATATTTACCGAAATTAGTTTGCTTCACCCTTTTGCCATTAGGTAAGTTAATTTTACAGTTCCAAAATTTAATTAACAGTGTAAATTCAATTGGTGTTAAATAAATTTTATGTTTTTTAGGTTTAGAGTGGAATGCTGCATCTAGTACTATGACTTGTCAATGTTTAGTTGATGAAAATACTAAGTATGATGTCAGTATTTATGAACAGTTTTTGTATCAGTTGATCGAAAAGATTAATTCTTTCCAATATCAAGATGTAAAATCGTGTACTATTATTCCAGAAGAACTTGAACTGTGCATTGATTATGTGACTGATAGGATCTGTAATATATTATCCAAAAAAGATGTTGAAGATTGTGTGCTAACTTACTTTTCTGCTTTTCTACTTGATTCAATGGAGAAGTCAATTCAAAAAGTTAAGGAAGTTCCCTGTCTAGCCATTTCTAAACTAAATGAAGCTGAAGAAATCTCCCAAAATGGGTCTGAGCATAAAGACTGCTTTAACGATAAAACTGTTAGTGAAATAAGTGAAAACAAGTCCGAATGTGACACAGATCAAACATCCACTGCAGAATTGAACCGCCTAGGTTCTGATGATTTTTCTAATGGCGATACAAGCAAATTATCAATAGAAAGTGGTGATGAGATACATCCTGAAACTGCTGCTAGTAAAGAATGTCCTGAACCTTCAATCCCTCATTTGAGTACTGGAGATGAATCACAAGATTTAATTTCCACTACTACTTCAGGCTCTCCTGGAGAAGCAAATGGTATTTCAACTCTTGAAAAAGTAGACAATATTGAAAAAAGAGAAACGGGTCTTTCTAATGGAAATCATGTTGACTCTCAACATTTAGAAGGATATACCAAAGATTCAGTTGACCTTATTGTACAAAAAGACAATGTTTTGTTAACTGAAAGCATTAGAAACAAAGAACAAATAAAGTTAGAAAATAATGTTGATGTAGATAATCATATATCTTCTGCAGAAACTGGTGTTGCTGATCTTATTATAAAAACAGGTAGTATTTCATTAAAAGACTGTACTAATGCTGAATCAACCCTGTTAGAAAATCAAACAGATGGAAGGGACTCGGTTGTGATTGAGTTAAAGGATGAAGCAACAAATGGTTGCACTGGAGATGGAACTGATCAAATAGATGTGGCTGATGAAGAAAGCTCTCGGCCCTCTAATATGCACTTAAGCTGTGTTAAAAATTTTGAAGTGTTTTACACTGTGCTGAAATTTATCACCTTGAACACGTGTAAGGATGAATATGCCCTACTCTACTACCTCAAGAAACAAGTGGATAATATCAAATCTGCCATGGCATCTGAAGTTTTGACAAAGGCTTCAAAAGGAACTAAGGTAGACTTGGAAGCTCTTAAGCAGGAAACTCTTAGTTTGTTAGAAATAGTATCTAAAGAAATAGTACCTGAAAAACTAGAATTAGATACAAGTGAAAACATTGAAAAAGAGTCTGATCTAAGCTCTCTAGACTGCTCAATGACAGCAGCAAATGGAACATTAGAACCTGAAGCTGTAAATTCAGACCAGTATTTACACAATGGATCAACTGATGTTCAAAGCCCTATATCCGGTGAAGTTACTGAAGGAAATGTTCATTTGCCTAGTGATAATCCTGAAGACACTACAAATAATTCTGATGTAAAGCAGGAAGTCAAAGAAGAAAGCCATTTTGAAACAGAGGTGCCTGCTGAGCTCACTAAGTTGGAGGAACTCGTATCAATTCTTGAGAAGAACCAGGTAATTATAATTTAATACCTTAAAAAGTTTCTTGCATTAATGTTAGCTTTAACAGCTTTGAGGAACTTAAACAACTGCTATGGGCATTTTTAATGAATCACTGTTTTCCGGACCTGGAAAAAGTGCCCGAACCTGGTTCGGGGGAAGCCCCTGCCAGCTCCATAGGAGCAATACATAAGGTTTGGGTAAATTTTATTAGGTTCGGGGGAAGGTTGCAACTTTTTCCAGGTGTGCTGTTTTCTCATGAAAATTTTTTACAACTGATTTGAAACAGGTTCTCCATAATGAGTTGGCGTTTGCTCTAAAGCAATGACCAATCAACTGGTCTTCTTGGCAACCCATCGCCCTTTTTACTATAGAGGAATGTTTCAAATCTGCACAGTGGGTTGGCAGCAAAGAAATAAAAGGAACTTGCTCATAAACCAGATAACCAGTAGAAAAAGTCTTATTTTCTTTTTTATGCCAAGGTTGACTGGGATATACTTAATTACCTATCATTATTTAGTACAATCATTTTAAATTCTTTCCACACTTTTGTCTGGAGCAAAACAGAGTAATTATCAAATGTCCCTCAGATTTTCATGTTAAGGGAGGGAGAGAGTATAATATGAGTAGAGTTCAAACCAAATCTTTTTTATTCTCAATCATCAAAGTTGGGACATTTGCCGTCATTACTTCCTGGGGGTAGTTAGGTAGGTTTTCTAGTAATTTTATAAATCTAAGCTTTTGAATAAAAAAATTTAAATATAATATTTTTTAAAGTCTAGTGAGGTGCTAGTTAAAAAGAAGACATTTTTGGTATACTTGACATGAAATTTCATTTGTTTCTGTTCCAGGTTTATTACCCTAGTCCATTCGATGCTGTACCTAAGATTCTTGCCATTACCAATCATGTCATGGAAGTCATCAAGTGTCAAGCTATTCAAGACAAGCTCCATGAGTTCATTCATGAAGTCATATCTTGGGGTAACAAATACTCATCTGTTGAAAAGGTGCTAATTTGTAAAAAGTGTTTGGAAAAGTAAGCCATTCCTTTTCATTGTATAATTTATTTTTGTCAGTAATTGTTATAAATAAAAATTTGCTTTTAATACAGGCAACTCTTAATACTGTTTTCATGGCATGCATTGATCATACAATTGTCAGTCAAATTCACACACTGTAAATGAAAAACTAGCGTCTATAGAGATATTGCACTGTTTAGCAAAGACTATCTTGAATAATCCAGTGACAGTTAAAGAGCATTAACAGATTTTTGAGTTTCATAAATAATTGAAAACACAAAACATTAACACTCAGAAAATAATATACAACTTTTGATTATAGATCAAAGATATGTTGAAATATTATTAAAAATGATTGATTTATCCAAGAATGAATATGGCACTGTAAAAGTTAAGGATTTGCACAGAAAGAATAAGGATTTCTAGGAAGCATGCAGGTGTAAACATTGATCTGGAATTGAAAAGGCCCAATATGTCATATTGGTGGACAATTAACTTATAGTACAATCCAATTCTTGTTTGGGTAGACAGTCCATGGTAGTGGCAACAGATCGAATCAAGTAGGTCATCGTTCCATAGCATCCACTTGGAGCACTGTCATAAAAGTGCTGGCAAATTCCTGCTGCTCCTCCACATGGGTGCTCATTTACATTTGGAGCAGCACAACATAGAGTGGAATCCCCATTTACATTTTTCTATAAAAAAAGTAACAAATGGTTATTGAAGATACAGTAGTTCTCCCTTTTAATAAAGTACCAATTAATTTCATATTTGGAGTAACCTTATCTTGAATTTATTTCTGGGTCCCTTCAATTTCAAGACAGGTTATACTGTATTTATTGGGATTTTTTACTCCAATTTCTATGCTTATAGCTCTAAAAAATATATTTGATAATAAATCTCTTGTTCAGCTAAAAAGACTTATTTGGAGTAAATTACTAAATTGTAATTATAAAAATTTTACTTTTAAAAAAGGTAAGTTTTTGTATACTACTATTTACTTAAAAATAAAAACTTATAATTCCTAGTTTTCGCACTTCTGCAACATACTTTTAAGTCTTAAAATGACAAACAAAACCAATGGAATAGTTATATATCAACTACATTACACTTATTTTAATTACAAGGTAATAAAACACAAGCTACATCTTATGAAATTTCAACAAACCTGGTCTTCCAGAAAAATGTGATTTGCTTTATGGACTAGATGTTCCACATTTATTATGCCTCCCAAACACTTGACGGCATCATGTTCAACAAGTAATGTTAAAATCATCAATGCTTCTACCATCAGCTGACGGTATTCAGGCTGTGGAATACTATTCAGCACAGTTTCGACTTCTAGAGCAAATTTCAACTCTCCTGGAGTCATCTATTGAAACAGTTCCTTTTAAAAACATTTATTTGCAAGAATGCAGAAATT
Organism: Tetragnatha versicolor; assembly: GCA_024610705.1. Classification (NCBI taxonomy): domain Eukaryota; kingdom Metazoa; phylum Arthropoda; class Arachnida; order Araneae; family Tetragnathidae; genus Tetragnatha; species Tetragnatha versicolor. Next base: position 33,439,997 of record JANDEH010000001.1, on the reverse strand, counting down.
TTAAAGTAAAAATTAAAAACTGTAAGATCCTACAAAAATTTAGTTCTACAATCTAATCTTTAAAGTTCATAGAATATAAATATTTTACATTTGAAAGTGGAAACAAATTTTAGATGTTACATATAAGAGGACAATGTTTACAGCTAAAAAATGTAGAACAATAGGAATTATATTTTAGTTTTACCTCTCGAGTTAGTTGCTGATTGAGTATCTTTCCTTCCACTGAGAGCCCTTGACACTACAATGGAAAAAGGTAAGAAGAGTTAAATACTAAGGACAAAACTTTTAACTATTGGTAGCATACAAATTTTATATTTGTGTAATTTGTTGCAACACTTATTTCAAAATTATGTGTGAGCATTTAACATACCCGTTCCAAAACAGACCATATTCTGGGATAAAATCCTCTGGGCACCCTATTTAGAGCACCGTCTAGTCGTCTTCTGCGTAGCCATTGTCCTTGACGATCACTCTCAAAGTTACCTTCATCGGCTTGGTTATCTTTTCCAAGGATAATGTCTACAACACTTTTCTACAGTTTTAAGAAAATATAGATTACTTTGACATACTATTTAAATTAATGTAGTGAAGAATTGTTAGTTACACATCAATACTAACTTTACTCTGAGCTTTACTGGGATTTGCAACAGAGACGACACCACTCCGAGCTGTAAAATTTTTTTTCATTATGTTATCCATCATTAAAAGAAACTAAATGAACTATTCAACTATTACCAAGCCTTTCATAAGAAATACATTACCATAAAACTGTCTATTCCTCAATTCTGATTGCATAGTAAAAAATTAAATACTTAATACCCCAGCAACATAAAATATATTTGATTCATAATACTAAACTATTTCAATACTTACCACTTTTAACTACAAACTCTTTTCCACTCAAAATATGATGCAGGAGCATTTTTACTTCAAAAGGGCTTAAATTCAGCAAATGTTCTGAAGCTTCATCACCTTTTTACAAAAGAGAAGAAAATATTAACAGTTATGAGTCTTACTATCATAAACTTATGATTTAAAGCTGAATAATAATAATTTCCAACAAGATTTCATAAAAATACAAGGATTTTTAGAGATTTCAAATCAATAGTTTAATTCATAAGAGACGAAAAAAATATGTAGATATAATTTATATACATCCACTCAAAATAAGTGACTCATTTAGTAAGCTAGTAATTTTTATCACCTGAACATTTCAGAGATCTTGCTAATTCAGAAGCCATCACTTGAATTATGAGTCCCACTCTTAGTCTTAGCATTTCTGTGAATAGTTGGGGTTCAGTACGAATAAACATGGCCAAGTAAACTAAAAGCTCCTGTAAAAAAATAACTACAGTTAATCATTTCAATAATCACAAAAGAAGTAACAATTAGAAATATGAACAACCAAAACTAATATTTACATTACAGAGAAAATTTTACATGTAAAATATTCAGTTTATTATATTCCACATGAATCAAACTTGAATAAACTTTTGTTTAAAAAATATAAATAAAACACAACACCTTGTAACCTATTCTATTACTTTGCTAGTATGCAGAATGTAACCCATAGAGTATCTTTTACAAAATGAAATAAATTATGTTTTTACCTGTGTTAACATAGCAGTACTTTGATCACTACCATGGGCACTATGGATGATTGCAATCAAATCTTTGGAGGGAATTGGTCTGAAAAAGTTAAATCATTAAGATGTTTCATCGAGTTCAATACAAGAAAAATTGAATAGACAGTTTTAATATTACATAAATTTTAAAAAAATACTGGAAACCATGGGCAAATTTATTGGTGGGAGACGGGCCCAATGAAAAATTTTATAAGGTTATTTTTAAAACAACCTATTAATTGTTAAAACTTTTAAGTTACCAAAAAATGATAAATTCAAGTGCCCAGATATAATCTTAACGAAAATTTCAGTTAGGTTCTTTCAAATGAAATTGAGCCTAAAAATTGTATTAAATTTTAATGCATTTCCAAACTTCCATAATCAAATTATTTTATCCTCTTTAGGAGAAAAAATCTAATCCAAAGTTTTGATACTTAATAATTAGCTTTCCAACTGAAATTTTTTGTACCTGGTAATGGTTTCTTCACAAGTAGATGGCATTCCGATAGTAATTTGCTTTTGTCTAACTAGCAAATCTGTCACAGCCTAAAACAATTCAGAAAAGTAAACATTTTCATTCTAGTTAAATTTAAGTTTAATAAATATAGTAATAATTAGATAAATATTGTAACTTACCTTAGCTAGATCTTCTACTTTCTTTCCAAGCATACCTGCAATATGCCTTACCAAGGCCCATTTCTTTTCATGGCACGCCTAAACAAACAAGGTTTGGTAAATTTTAATAAAAAATAAGAACTGTTTAATTCTTGAAGAAATGTTAATCAATATGCAGAACAAGAAAGCATACCTTTTCATAAAGATCTTTGAGCAAGTCTTTTATGGTGACTACATCATGATCTCCTCCCAGACCAGTATCCCACCCAACTCCTCTGGAAGATAAAAAAACAAATTATGATCAAATGAATAAAAAGATATAAATTTGCAAAAGAGGCTTAGTTTTAAAAGAAAAAATATTCTAATTTTTTTTAAATGGAGGGAGGCTTGGAGGTAGACTCGCCTAGAGATGGAAAATTTCCGGAAATTTTGGGAAGGCGGAAAAAAACAGGAAAAAAACCGGTTTTTTTCCGGAAAAATTGGAAAAGTCGGAAAAATTGACCTTTTTGCTTAGAAAAGAGCGGTTTTTGAATACATATTTTTTTAGAAGCTAAATAATCATTCGTTGTATAAAAAATCATTAGTCATTATTTATTATAAGTTATTAAATCATTAAAAATTAATTAAAAATAATTCTTCCGAAATAAAAATATGCAGCATTTTACGAGTAATTTTAAAACTAAAAAAACTACAGTTTTTATAACTATAAAATAATATATGCAATATAAATATAAAGCATGTGATTGTAATAAATAACATTAATGTAATATTTGTCTATTAAACATAAAGTACTTTTGATAAATTAATTTTGTATACATGATCCAATAACAAATAACAGATGTTTGCTATAATATCTAACATCAATATACATAATTGATCCTAACCTTTTGCACGTAATCATTGCAATCATGTTTTCTTAGAAAGGTTGAGAAGTTTTAATTACATTCTGCCAATTTAAAAAATAATGTTGAAGTCATTATATAAAAAATTAAAAAATCGTTCATTGTTTTGTTTAAATATTTTTGTAACTTATTTTTGTATTTAATTTTCATGATATTAATGTGTTCATTGTTCAATAAAGACTCATACACCAATAATATTTTTAAGCAACCCCGTAAAAAGCCTCCAATAAACCCAAACTTTGAAATCTGATCTAATTTTTTTTTTAAATTCAGATAAAGCAGAGAAACTGGAAGAAGTATTAGTAAGTCATTTCATATGCTTATGATTGATAGACAATCTGATTTAATGGTTAAAATATTTTTAAAGTGCTGCATTTTATAATTAATATATAAGAATACCAAATTTAAATTTCTTCTAATCCTAATTGGTTTTATAGATATTAATTTGCATTGCATAATTATTTTTGTTTTTAGAGAGTAAAATAAATAACACATGGAGGTTAAAATAATTTATCTTGCAGCTTACTTTTTCCAAATTTGTGTTTTCATGTGAAATATTGAGTATAAAAAATATCAAATGAGAAAACATTAGAATGTGAATGTAGAAAATTTTTAAATGCATACAAACTTAAAAATTTTCAATTTTTCCCGAGTGGAATCCAACTTTTTTGGGAAAAAAATGCTTATTATATGGTTAAAACGTAATTCTTAAGTACTTTATTGTATAACATTATCATCAAAATAATATTTTAATTGATATTGGTTATAAAATATATAAAAATCGGTTATAAAATATATTCTAAATAAAGTATTTTAAATTAACATTTTCAATTCTTCCGGAAAGAAATAAACCCTTCGGAAAAAAACTGGAAAAAAAACCGGTTTTTTTCCCAAAGTTTCCGGTTTTTTTCCGGCCATTCCCATCTCTAGACTCGCCTCAATTTTCTCAATGGTGATTACAAAAAAAACCCACGGTTGGTTGGTTTATTAGGGTTTTATAGTGCAAGGTACATTAATGGACACAAAATGCCAAGACATTGTTTAAGAGTTTAAACAGGCGTGAGATCTGTTGTCAGGTTACGCTTAAGAAAACCCAAGGGGAGAAAAGTACCAGAAAAACAGAAATTTACAGTTAAAACTGGAGGAATTCTAATTCTAATAGTGTGATGACAAAGTTTGAACTCCCTTTTGTCACAAGCTGTCACACTTCCATGACCCTTTCCATCCCCCTTAAGCATATTAAGTAACTTGTAAATAAGTGAAAAAAAAAGCACAAAACTGGAGAAAAAAAACCCAGCTGAGACAGTACATTTTTTGGAATAACTTAGGGTTGAAAAAAACATGTTTTTAAAATAAATCATAAAAGCAAACTGTTTTATTTGGGGGTTTTTTTACCCTCAACACAGAAATGCTAAATAAACGATGATTTTTAAAAACATGGATTTGATTTTTAAAATTGAAATTAGATTATAACAGAGCTATACTTTCTAAATACTACAGCTCAAACAGTCTGTCCTTTCCAAATGATTTTCGTAAGTTCTCATCACAAAATTTTGCTCTTTTTCAAGCTATGTACCACCTATGTCATGGCAATTTATTGGTTTGTACCCAGGCCTTTTATTTGACACTAACTTTTTAAACTCTGGGTGATCCACACACAAAAATGGTGAGATGGTGAGTTCATTGCATAAGTAAAGTGAGCAACTTGCCCAAAAAGTCATGTGTTTTAAACAATGGGTTTTTTTGCTTTGTTTTAAAAACCAGCATTTTCTATACATACTAGCTCTGACGCGCTAGACCCTGGCTTCACCCAGGTTTCACTTTTTTTAATAAATATCATCTGGTGTGTTACAGATGGGCTTCGACAGTCCATTTTTTAAAATTTATTCTGGTGTGTTACAGATGGGCTTCGTCAGTCCAAATGAGAAAATAGTTAAAAAAGGAGCCACTTTTATGTTTATGTTACAACAATTGATTTTAAACTACAACAATCGATTTCAATCTGCAACAATCGATATAATGCCTACAATAATTAATGTTACACCATCTCTTGTTATGTTTACAATAATGGGGGTTTTCTATGAAGTTAGGCATGAAATATGGGTTTTTAAGCATAAAAGGGACCAAAAAAGTTATTAGGACGCTTCGATTTTAAATTATTTTTCATCAGAAACCTTCCTGGGAGCGAGTAGATCAACGTGGAATAGTTTAAATGTTAATGTAGGTTCGAAAAGTTTAAACTATAAAGGACATACATACAGACTGTTATGTACTAGTGCTAGGAGTATTTTATACTAGTGCTCCTAAGAAAGATATTCAAGATTATGGCACGTGATTTGCTATGGTGTCTCGCGACGAAAAAAACAAATTGAACTTCAGTTTAGGAATGTATCTAAATTCATTGCTTTATCTATTTTGTTACGTTTGAATAAATAATTTACTTTCAACAACTTAACAATTTGGCGACGATAGGATAGGATCCAACATTTATTTTGAAGCATACGAGCCCACAACGGAGGACTGGTCCAGCTACGTTGAGAGATTGGAATCTTACTTTAACGTCAATGGAATCCCCGATGCGAAACAAGGACCAGCACTTTTGAGTGTAATGGGGGCCTCTACTTACAAGTTGTTGAAGACGCTGGCTACACCGAAAGCACCGTCTCAACTGAAATTTGAAGAGATGGTGAATCTTTTAAAAGATAATCTGAGTCCAAAGCCATTGGAGATGACCGAAAGATACAGGTTTTATAAAAGATTGCAACGAGAAGGTGAGTCAATAGCTACCTATTGTGCAGAAATTCAAAATTTATCAATTAACTGCAATTTTGGCACTAATCTGAATACTATGCTAAGAGATAAACTTGTAATGGGTTTAAAAGATCAAGGGATTCAAAAGAACCTCATATCTGTAAATAAATTGACGTATGCTAAAGCTAAGGAAATTGCTTTTGCTATGGAATCAGCTCAAAGAGATGTACAAGAAATACAAAGCAAAACCTTTTCTATTAATAAAGTACATAGTTCAAACGGTGTTGACAAAATGAGTAGACAAACGGTGCCTAGGAAAGAATCTCAACCTCTCAGGAGGTGTTATCGATGCGACAGTACAAGTCATTTAGCACACGAGTGTCCGTTTAAAGATACAGAATGTCGCTGTTGTAGGAAAAAAGGGCATTTGGCGAGGCTCTGTCGGTCTAAGGGGAAGCAAAATAAAATGAATCAGAATAGACCGGTGAGACAAATTGAATCTGAGACTGAAGAATCTTCGATGCTCAAAGTGAAATCGAGTTCAAAAGCAAGGGATCGCATTATGATTGACATACTTCTAGAGAACCAGAAATGTCAGTTTGAGTTAGACACGGGAGCGGCAATCACGTGCATGAATATCGAGGATTTTAAGAAACTATGTCCTAAAGTTTTAATTAATCCTACAACTATGATTCTGCGAAATTTTGATAATTCTGCCATTATACCTGCTGGGGAGGCGGATGTCAAAATTCAGTATAAGAACCAAATGAGTCGAGGAACCATATACTTAGTGAAGGAAAGAGTAAGTGCAGTGTTTGGGCTAGAATGGTTGAGGATGTTCACTCTGGATTGGAGAGAAATTAAAGCCATTCACTCGGATCAACAACAGTCCCGAACCAGGGTCTTGCAAGCGTTGCTGCAGAAGTATGAGGAAATTTTCACACCTGGAATTGGTAAATTAGAAAATTTTTCATGTCGATTACAAATGAAACCAGGGTATACGCCAGTATTTTTCAAACCCAGACCAGTACCATTTGCTATTAAGGAGCGAATAGAAGCAGAACTGGAGAGACTGGTGTCTGAAGATATAATAGAACCAGTTAAATTCAGTGAGTGGGCCACACCGATTGTTCCAGTTTTGAAAAGAAACGGCAAGTTGAGGATATGCGGAGACTATAAGGTAACAATAAATCCAGGACTGAGCATAGAGCAGTATCCTCTACCAAGAATTGAAGATATCTTTGCGGATTTAGCTGGAGGAGAAACTTTCACCAAAATCGACTTAACTGAGGCTTACCTACAAATGATGGTAGAAGAAGAAGATCGTCATTTGTTAACGATTAATACGCATAAAGGTCTATTCAGGTACAAAAGAATGAATTTTGGAATCGCGTTAGCTCCGGCTGTTTGGCAGCGCAGTATCGAACAGGTGTTATCCGGAATACCAGGAGTACATGTATTTCTAGACGATATCACTATAACTGGCTGTAATGATAAAGAACATTTAGAAAGATTAGAGTTGGTGTTGCAAAGGTTAGCAAACCATGGATTAAAAGTTAACAAGAATAAAAGCGAATTTTTCAAAGAATCTGTAAACTACTGTGGTCATCGAATCGACCGATTTGGACTCCATAAAACTCAAGAAAAGATTGAAGCAGTTTTAAAAGCACCAGTCCCGAAAAATGTGTCAGAGCTAAAGAGTTTCTTGGGATTAGTTAATTATTATGGCAAATTCATTCCAAATTTAGCAACTTTAACTGCACCAATAAATAGTCTACTCAAAAAGGGAAACAAGTTTATTTGGAACAAAGATTGTCAAAATGCATTTCAAAAGTTGAAGCAAGAAATAGCATCTGGAAGAGTCCTGTGCCATTACGATCCAAAGTTACCCTTGGTTCTTCAAACAGATGCATCACCAGTGGGTATTGGAGCGGTTCTGAGCCATATAATGCCTGATGGGTCTGAAAAACCAATACTGTTTGCTTCAAGGTCGTTGACAACCACAGAGAGAAATTATTCGCAAATTGATAAAGAGGCTTTAAGCATTGTATGGGGAGTGAAAAAATTTTATCAGTATCTATTTGGCCGTCATTTTCATCTTGTAACTGATCACAAGCCATTAGTATCAATTTTTGCTCCGAATAAGAGTTTACCATCTCTTTCTGCAACAAGAATGGTACACTATGCCTTATTTCTACAAGCGTTTAGTTACACCATCAAGTATCGGAATACCAAAAAGCATGCGAATGCCGATGCTTTATCCAGATTGCCACTAGAATCAGACGAAGGGGAAAGAGTAACTGATGCAGATATCGCAAACATCGACAGAATAGAAATGATGCCAGTAACTTCCAAGGAAATTGCAAAAGCTACCAAGACTGATAGTACGCTGGTGGAACTTTATGAAGCTTTACGTACAGGATCTGACTTACCGGTTCCATGGAAAGGAAGAGAATCGGAGTTATCTTTGCAGCAAGGTTGCGTCATGTATGGCCATAGGGTGTATATTCCAGAGAAGTATCAAAAGTTAATTTTAGAAGAACTACATACAGGACACCCAGGAATCATAAAAATGAAAGCTCTAGCAAGGAGTTACTGCTATTGGCCAGGAATCGATGCAAGCATCACGAACTTTGTGCAAAATTGTTCTGGCTGTGTTTCAACGAGAAATGAACCACCAAAAATCAAAAGACACCCATGGGAATGGCCAAATGGTCCATGGCAACGGATTCATATTGACTTCGCAGGACCATTCATGGGGAAAATATTTTGTCGTAGTTGATGCCTATTCAAAATGGGTAGAAGTTATTCCAGTAAAAAATATGACATCCAGTTTGACGGTGGAACATTTACGTCATCTATTTGCACAGTATGGGTTACCACTGACCAGTGGCGGCTCGTCCATAGGAGCACAGGAGCACGTGAACACCCAGTGAAAAAGTAGAAATAAACCCAAATATAAAGATACTCAAATAACAAAAGAAAACAATACATAAATCATTCTCAATTTCTTTTTCATACTCAGAATCAAGTTTCTACCCCCCCCCTTTCACCTTTCAGCAAAAAAATTATTGCCGGAAACGCAAAAGTTTTGTGTTTATCAAATAAAGAAAATACTACACTCTTATTTTTCTTTCCTTATACGCACGTGTGAGCGAAGAAACTGAATGAGTCGGAAGAAACCTCGACTTCTCGCCGGAGAACATTTGGGCTTACGGCAACACATTGGAGATCCCCGTGCGCACAGATTTTGTGTGCCGAGGCTTACGGTTTTGAGGTTAAGCTTGCTTTTTTGTGGTCTGGACTTTTTCCCCGGATTGGAAAACGAGATAAGAACCTTTTGAAAGTATCATTAAAATTTTCAAGTCAGCTAATTTGTAATAATTAATTCTTTTGTTATTGGTTATTTCTTTAAAGTGACGTTGGAGTAAAATTACAGATCTTGAAAATTACACATCACGTGTATTTTTCACAATCAATTGTTCAATTAAGCATATATAACAAGCACTATGAGTAGACAGACCCAGTGCTCTTGTCATGCTCCTAATTAAAAAAATTATGATTAAGTATTATGCATGATTTTAATGAGTGTCAAAAATTTGTTTGCTTCTAAAAAGGTTAAACGAGTGGACATCATGCATAAAAGTTGTTTTTGAGGTATTATGTTATAGGCTAGGGGTATTATAAAAAATAAAGGCCTACTTTATCATAAGTTTTGCTTATTTCCATTAAACGCATATTTAAAAAAATAAAAATGCATGCAGTGAAAAATTTAGGAAACTTAAAATAACTCCCCTGAAATAAATAAATTTGTTCGGAAACAAGTTTTCTTTATGTATTCGTCCAACATCCCTTCTCTTTCTTGCTCTTGTGTGAATTTTAATTCATTACAAAGGGTGTGAACACCCTGTTAATAAACTCACGAGCCGCCACTGCCACTGACTGTGGTGAGCGATAATGGTGCTAGCTTTACAAGCCATGAATTCACACAATTTTTGAGAATGAATGGTATTAAGCACATTACATCCGCACCTTATCATCCTGCTACTAATGGACAAGCAGAAAGGCTAGTTCAAGGTTTTAAGGCATCTCTAAGAGCGAGCCAAAAGGATTCCGGAGATATCAACGCGAAACTTCAAAGGTATCTACTGCAGTATCGAATCTCCCCACATTCTCTCACTGGTGAAACCCCGAGTTTCCTTTTCTTAAAGAGATGTATCAGAACCAGGCTAGATTTATTGAAACCTAATCTAAGAGAGCACGTTATGCAGAAACAGGGAGGAAGAGAAGATAATGAATCATCTAAACGTGAATTTAAAGAGGGGGAAAAGGTGGCAGTAAGAAATTATGTGGGATCAACAAAGTGGAAAATTGGCACCATCTTGAACCGCGATGGAATGCTCTACTACAGCGTGCGAGTGGGAGAAGAAATTTGGAAACGACATGCCGATCAGATAAGGAAGTGTGGACAATCCGTTGATGAAAGCTTCAAAAACAATGAGACGGAGGTTAGTACATCTGCTGCACTAACTCCAGAAGTGAACTCTGATCCGGATCCAAGCTGCGAGATACCAACTAATACATCCACACATAGAAGCTCTTCCCGTTTGCGAAAAACATCTACGCCATCTCGGAACTCAACATCTTAGACGGGGAGGAGTGTTATGTATTAGTGCTAGGAGTATTTTATACTAGTGCTCCTAAGAAAGATATTCAAGATTATGGCACGTGATTTGCTATGGTGTCTCGCGACGAAAAAAACAAATTGAACTTCAGTTTAGGAATGTATCTAAATTCATTGCTTTATCTATTTTGTTACGTTTGAATAAATAGTTTACTTTCAACAACTTAACACAGACAAACATTGATTTTTATATATATAGATAGATAGACATAACAACCACGGAATACCTCGAAGGAAGGTAGACTTGCCTGTTGCCCACCAAGTAATGCAAGATATCTCCTTGTTCTTCTAAAGACTCAGTCTCTTTGAACATGATCACCAGGTCCTCGTCATTGACATTGTCATACTGCTTGTCAGACATGGTGCGGACCCGAGCCGAACTCCAAGTGTCCTCTTCGTCAGGTTCCACCATAGGAGACGGCGTTCTTCCTCCAGACCCAGTTGGAGAAGAATAGGGAGATTCCGAGTGAATGGACAGACCTTCGGGGCCAGGAGAGACTGGAGGAGGACTGTGGATCTTTTCATAACGCTCACGAAGATGAACTAAGTCTAAAATTAAAGTACGAGGTTTATAAAGTGTGATTCTGTGCAGTTACTGAAAATACCATATGGAATAGTTATAAATGAAAGAGAAGAAATTTCAAAATAATACTGTAAAGTGTTTAGTAAAATTTACTTAGTTTACAAACCAGCCAACATAACAATGTTTTCCATGGTAATGAATTTCTGTTCTTTTTGTCATGAAGTATTTATTTTGTTCATCAATATGTACTAACTTAGCTTCTTAAGGATTGATTTGGTTATTGTTTTATGACGCAAGAATGATCATATTGCGTGAAGCAGGAAAAGTTTTGTAGTAGCCACGAGAAATATACTTTGCTAGGAAGCCAAACTTCAAGTCGTACCATTCAAAAGTGTACTCCAGAAATGCATAATGGTTTGTTGGCTTTTATTGCACAGATGAATTAACAGTATATTTAAAGATATAAGCTGTTGTTGATGTTTTAATAACGGAAGTTTTTTTTAAGAACATTTGTTTGTTAGCTAACAGTAGTTAAAAATACTACATTTTCTTGAATTTTTTAAAAATATTTGAGACACATATTTATTACTAAAATATTACATCATAAAACATTGATTCACCTGGATCATACTTGTCAACCTGAATTGATCTTGTGCGCTTGATGATTCCACTAACACCAGATCTTCGAGACCTCATAGAGCTTTTCTTACGTTTCATGGACATGGGTACTCCGTAAGGAACAGTTGGTCGTAAAAAGCATTTGTTTAGCTCTTTTTCTAGATATTCTCTGACGCTTGAATTCAAACCTATAAAATAAAGCAATAAGATTTTAACTAGTTTATTCTCAAGGTTATCCTTCAAATGTCTTTGAACTCTGTTTACGCTATCGTAGGGAAAAGGTAATTTATGCATGCGTTTGCATAATATTAGTGAAGATATAGTGTGATCAGTATTATTCTTAGGACTTTTTTGGAGGAGTTAAATACTCCTTGACTTTTTTAGGAGGCGTGAAATTCATTTATGAGGAGTGAAATACGAAAATTTTTTAATGGACAAAATGAAATAGAAAAAAATGAGAATGCTATTTTGGTTTTTAAAATATAGCATCTGTTAAAAATTAGTAGAAAATATTAAACATAAATAAAACAAACTTATTTTTCATTAAACATTCTAAATGAAATATTTATTTAATATTACAAATTTCAGTAGAAAAATTATTATTCGATTTCAGTGTGGCGCCATGCATTTCTTTAAGGAAAGCCTTTGTTAAAAATTTAAAGCGTGAAAATACCCCTGGCTAGTTTTTAAAAGCGTATTTCCGATTTTCAATGCATGAAATATGCTCTCAGAGGCAAAGTATCTCTGAGTGTGATATAGTAAAAGTTAATAAAAAAAGTAAAAACAATGAGTGATCTTAATAATAATAGAAAATTTTCTGCAAATAAGGTTTTGAACATACTTTCAGGATCACCTTCTTCTTGGTTGTGCAAAAAACTTAAACTAGTAATGCAAGAAGTACTTTGAAAATCTTCCAAAGATCCAAGAGCAACCCTAAATATGAAAAATGTGAACTTTAAATTTAGAATAATTGTACTCATTCAAACTTTCAAAACAATACTTGCCTAGTTCCATTGATGTAGCCACTTTTCAATTTTTTGATAGTTGATATCATGGCCAATGGAACTTTGTCTTGTTCTAGCAACAGAAAAATGGTCAAAAGAAAATAAACTGTTAATAAAAATTTTTTTAATTTTCACTAATGTTTAGTTTTTTAAAGTTAAAAATAGTATTAGTCCAGTCCAGTCATGCATAGGGTTGATTGCAACATCTGTAAATGCAAAACATAGCTCTAATAACAGGCATCTATAAATTAGTGTTCAGCCAAAGAGGAAATAGGGTTATTTCTAAGGATAACAAAAGCAAAAAGTGTACTATCACAAAAGAACATACCCAAATAATAACGATGAAATTTCATGCACATAATAGGGCGACCCAGCATTACCCAATTTGTTCTAAGAAAAGCAATATCAGATCTCAAAGTACTGGCAAGAAGTTCTATATCATTTACCAAATAGAAATCTTCTCGGTCTAGATTCTGCATACAAAACAAAAGGATAAAGTTTTCTACTTATGAAGAACTAAGGCTCTAAAACTAATAATAAATTTGCAAGATTCACATCACACGTATTTGAGTTGTGGATTGTTCAAAACAGATGAGTTTTGGTAAATAAATGAAAACTTACAATTTTTAAAATTTTGTTTAGTATAACTAGTAAAAACTTACTAGTAATTTTTTTATAAATTAGATCTCCAAGCTAAATTATTTTGAAGAAGTGAGTAAATGATTTACCAACACAGACTATAAATTAAAATATACTTTGGATTTAAGAAAAATACTGCATATTTTAAAGAATCACACCAAACTTCTACATAATGTGTCATAACATTAAGATAATTGAGTCAAAGTTATAAAATTAGCATGCTTATTACTATTTGAACACAAGCCACAAAAGGAATAGTTTAAAAGATATGTATACTAATGGGAAAAAAAGTAGTGATGATTATGAATAAAAATTTTCCACAATACCAATGAAAATAACAAGCAAGTAGTCAAGATATATCAATTAATATTTTTTTAATAAATTTCATATTAACAGAAGTTTCCTTCAAATTTATTAAGCAAGCTATTTTGATGTTTCAAATTAAACAAGAAAAGTAACACTCAAAATTTATTGGCTATTACAAAATTCTAGGAAACAATCAAAGGAGGGTCAGCTTGCAGGCTGCTATAGCAAGACTAATCAATATACTGAGGTAATACAGAATAAAACCAAACACACGGAAAACATGCATGTTGACTAAGGCAAAATAAGTTTTTTTTCAGCCATTCAAAATAGATAAATATATTAAAATGTGGGATGAACCCACCTATGATAGATTTCTGTAAATTTAAGACTACAGTAGGCCTTCCCAGCATATGCCAACTGGTCTTCAAAAACGCTATTTCAGTCTTGAAAGTATCAATCAAAAGGTCTGTGTCAGATGCTAGATAAAAACGCTGCTGGTCTACAAACTGCAAGTTGTCAATACAGATTGTGTCATTGAGCAAACCAGTATGATAGAATAAAATAAATACAGCAGAGCAAGTACATTTTGAAAATTTTTATTTACAAAGGGATTTAAAGAAAAAGTATTGGTTTGACTTATTGTTTTAATGTAAAAGTTTTACAGTTTAATGAAGGTCCAGTCTAGTCTCTTATATGAATAATACAAATGACAATGAATATTAATTTTCCTCTAAGAGTGTAAGTAAAACTTCAATTTTTAGAATTGAAACTCTTAATAATCATGTACATTTGGCTTGAATAGTTTGGAACTCTTAAAACAAAAAAGTGAAGTTTTCTTATTTATAAGGAAAAAATAAAGTTTCAGTGGCAAATTCCTAAGTAATTTTGATATCAATCCAGTAAATTTGAATTGAAAGCAAACATAAGGGGATAAGAGAAAAGAGAAATTATTCATTAAAAGAAACTTTTAGTTTAAATGACAATTTTTTAAACAGCTTTGATATCAATATGATAAAATATTCCTGAATATTTTCTAAACTAGAAAAAAAGTTACTTTTGATAAGCATACTTTGTATTTTAGAAACAAAATATTTTTTGCTGATATCTTACATAGATTAAATATCAAAGTTTACCTGAGGTGTGAAAGCAAAAATTCGATCTTGTAAAGTGTATAATTTACTGGTACTCAAGAGGCCAACTTCCCTAGAATATCTTCCAGATAAACCAAGTTTTTTGTTTTGACCTTTAAAAAGAAAACATAAGCACATCAATACCTAACAGATGCATTTTACATTATTAGAATGTTTATTCAACACATTTAAATTTAACAGATAAATTAAATAGATCAGTAGGGGATTTTTTTGTTTCCCCTGGGGATATCATTTGTTTACCAAAGTAATAAAATTTTTTTTGAAAGAGACCCCAATCCCCTTGAAATTTTAACGTCTACTTATAATTTTTTTAAACTTTGTAGCAAACTAAGAGCTGTTCTCTTTGGATGTAACCCAAAGAGTCTCAAAATGGAGCAAAAATACTACTTTTAAAAGCAAAACTTCATAAATTTTCCCCCCATACCCCCTTTTTACTTGAACCTCACATTATAAAATTTTTACACTATGTGCAAGTCAAGTCAAACACTGTTTTTAAAATTATCTATAACTTAACGTATAAAGTACTGGTAAGGGGTTTCCTAAGACAACCACCCTGATACAAAAGTGTAGTTACGGCCCTGACTTTCATAAAGTGAATATGAGCAACCCTATTGATTTTCAAAACCAGGCACCCCTGTATTTTATTAAATCCAAGTTTTACTAAAACTAACTGAAAAGAAATACTTACCAAGATATGAGTAAATATGACTTAGAACTCGTGCTGGCTGCACCTCTACTGGAGCAACTTCAGAAATTGTCTGAGCATGAATATCATGGTTTTTCAATTTCTCCTTAACATACAAATCTTCTGCTAATATCACAACTAGAAGAACAAAAGCATTAACAGAAAAAATAGATAAACAAATTCAACAGATATTTTTACTTATTTAAATTTACCTTGGACTACAACATCAGGCTTTTGTTCCGAGCATAACCTCCGATTGAGTGGATCCAATTCTCCAGGAGCCAGAAATCCCTGATTTAAAAGATTCTGATCAGAAAAGACTAAAAAGAGGTCTAAGACTAAAAGAAGGACGACTAAAATTGGATTGGAACAAAGAAAGGTTTCAATAGCCAAAAGAATAAAGTTTTACTGTGAATTGAGTGTATTTATCCAGTGTTCAACTGTTCATACATAAAATGTTTGGCATTCATAAAATATGGTTTAAGATTTCATTGTATTAATAAACTGAACAGTTGGTAATAGTGTTTTTTTCAAACTTATACTACTTTTAAAACATGTTACCTCTTGTAAAAGTCTTCCAACAATATACAATGACTGGGCCCAGATAAATGGTTTTTGGCCAATGGCAACTCTTTCTTGAGAGTGAGGATTTTGATATTCCAAATCAACCTGCAATTGAAAAACCAGAATATTTAACAAAAATAATGATTCTTCAATTTGATTAATATAAAGGAGAAAATATTTAGAGTTTTGGGCTAAATGGTATCCAGTACCAACACAGTAATCATTTTAATCATCTGATTAAGATTTTTTAAGTATCAAACCAAATAATATTAATAAACTAATTGTGTGCATAGCTTTTCGGCCACTGACATTAATTAGTTTCGCTGTAAGATAGTATCTTCTAAGAATAAATCAGTAAAATTTTAAAATGATTATTTTAAAAGGCTTAAGGATATTTTTTAAATTTGAATAATAAGAAAACATTATTACCTTTTCAGGTGGTACTGTGTATAGCTCTGGAACAAGTTTTAACCCATTTTCTTTTATGAGAATACCATCAAGAGCTTCAGAATACTCCTCGACCTGTAGTAGAAAATGTTTGATTAAAACAAATTATCCTCAAGAAGACACAATCGGAAATTCTAAAGAAACAAAGTTAATTTTCAAACTACAAGTTGCATGAAATGTATACTCACCGTTTCTCTATCCCCTCTAAAACAGGCATCAATAATATAGTAGCAAAAAAATAATGGCCATTCACATTCAATGTTTTCAAAAACTTTTAATTCCCAAGGTTCATAATACAATCTTTTAGAGTCCTGTAATTGAAAATAATTTTTAAAAATCAATACTACAAACATAACAAAACTATTTTGTTTGTTTTAAAAATGTTATAGCATCATTTATAATTTTTCCAAACTTCCAGCATAAATCTACATATATTATTGTATATAGTATTGTAGTAAATACTGCAGGGATATTATAGCCAATAAATGATGCTTAGAGGAAGGGAGGGGGTTCATCAACCTGTGACACTTGGTGACAAGGGAAAGAGGGGAATAATAAGAATTGTGACATCTCACATAGAGAAATCAATAAAAACTTTTTTTTTCGTAGGAAATTATTATAGGATTATACTAAGGAAATGAGAGTTTGATGAAATTATAAGGTGGGGTACATTTGATACTTATTGTTGATAGACGAACATGATATTTGAAAAAGGGGGTGTCCCGATAGCGTTGAGGTGGGCGAAACTGGACGTACCAGTAGTCTCCAGTCAAGGCACTCTCCTTCGGGGGCCCTTCTGTGGTGGGCGGATGTCGTTGGGAAATGTATTAATAGTTATTGAATAACACGATAGAACTTAGGGAGGCCATTTATTTACAATTAAATTTAGAAAAAACTATTTACAAATTAAAAACACAAAGGGGAAATCTTAACACTCATAATCTCTGTAAACTTTCAAACTCTCTTAAATCAAACTAAATATAAACTATTTCCTCGAGATATTATTACAAAACATATTGGAGATGGATGCCACAAACAATTAAAATAATCAACAGTACCAAAATACTAGTCATTCTTGACAGGGGGTATGCTATAATAGGGCATAAAGGAGGGAAGAGGGCAAAAATTTTGAAAAAAAAGTGTGACACTTTGAGATGGCCCTTTAAAAGCTGAGTAAAACATACATTAGAAAGAAAGAAACCGATTATAAATAATAACTATAGTAATAGGATGCCTATTTCATTTAGAACTTAGTAAAAGGAAATATAGCATATTATGTGCTTTCATATGTATCAAACACACTCAATATTATAATTTTATTTTTTTATCATGCGGCCAAGAATTTTAAGTTTATATCATACATACTTCCATTGCAGTTTTGTATCCATCTCGTAAAAACCTCCTACAACCATACCTTCCCTAAAGTAAAAAAAAGCAATGACATAAAAATTCACATTGCATTATAAAAGCTGTATTTATTATGTCTATATTATGTTATATTTACTTTCAGTTTGTCTTCTATTGTATCTCTAGTAAGCTTTATAAGCTCTGGATTTTCCACAGCAAATGCTGGAAATCCTATAACAGACAAAAGGGCAGCATCCACTTCCTGAAAGAAAAACAATTAGGACGAACATTTTACACAAACTTTCACCAAACATTTATTTCAACCCAGCCATAATTTAAAGCACTGTATATTTATAAATTGTAACACCTGCTTTCCTTGAGAAAATAAATTTAGTTTCTTAAAATTCAATTGGGAACGATTTATAATTAAGCTGCATGTGTATTGGGCAAATCTTTTTAAAACACAAATACAAATAAGTTATTATTGAAACTATTACATCAAAATTACACATCAACACATCAGTTGCAAGCAGGTTTTGAAGAAGAAAAAACATTTTAAGTTTTTTCAAACTAGCAGCAAAATGCAGAAGGAATTGTCATATTGAGGTGAAGTTTTTTTACACATTTAATTAGTCTTTTTGCCAAAAAACCCATGCTACCATAAGTAAATTTCGAAGAAAGAGTTTTTTTCAACCCACCCTATTACACATGCCTGATTTTACACAGCAGGGAAAGATTAATTAAATTCTTTTTGCAAAAAAAAATTTAGGTTTCAAATTAATAACATGCCATAATTTTAAGAAGTACAAAAAATATAAGTGGAGCCTTATTAACTTTATATATAAACTCATATTTATTATTGTACTTTCCTGACAAAATTAATTATCTAACTAAATATAATATATTCTTTCATACAAATTGCAACTTAAATAAATCAGAGTCTGAAAGAACCATAAAAATATTTCCACATTATAAAAAGAGTAAAATCCATTTAATAGGAAATTCAAGGAACCAGCAGAAATCGAGTTATCCATGACTTTTAATTAAATCCCTCCAAGTTGCACTGCATTGTCTCCAGAATGGAAGTATGTAAGATTCAACTATCAAATCATGATATAATATTAACGTTAGTATATAAAGGCTTGAGCATTATTACCCTATGTTATAAGGTTTTTTATTTGAATCAATACAAAAAAGTTCAAGACATTCCTTAATTAATGATCATTATTGAATGGATAAAAATGACTCATTATGAATAAGAAACACACCATACCTTTGAATTAGATTCCCTAGGTAACATAGACTGTAAGACAGCCTGTGAAGAGTTGAAAAATAATATGCAATTAATTTCTTGCTAAGAAAAGGTTTTAAATTATACGTAAATCTTTTCAGGTTATTTTCACTACATTATACATACATGACATTTTTGAGCTTCATCGGCAAGGACATGAATCACAGAAGACGGACCACCACGACCACCAAAAAGATCAAGTTCATTCATTGCTTCTAATGCAGCCTAAAAAAGCATTATTGAAATGCATATTTTAAAAATTATAATTTTTGTTTTGAAATTAAGAAATCATACAAGCATTTCATTAAACTTGCAACTGTCTATGGCTGATACTGATGAATTGAATCAAAATGTTCTCAAGTTATATTCAAAACTATCTTAAAAATAATAAAAAATATTATCTTCCTTAAAATTCGGTGTATGTTTTTAGTGTTGAATTAATATTCCTTTCTAACCTAGTGAGTCAAAGTATTTAAGCTTATTTAACATTAAAGGCAATACAGACTTTAATGAATTAAGGAGAGTTATGACAATAAAATAATTTACTAAGCATGAGATAGTTACTTACTTTTGCCATACCAATTGAGCTGGCATTTAACTCTGGTAACCCATGATTGGTTTTATCACCTCTTTCCCAGATGCCATAGTCCTTAAAAGAAACGAATTCTCAAAAAGTTAAAAATCCTCTTTCCCAAAAAAATTTAAAGAAAAAATTGCTCAACACTTCACTTACAGGAATGCAATATGCTGATTCTATGTAAAACACTAAATTCTGTATAAATGCCACTTCATCCAAATTGAAAATTATTTGTAAACCTGAAAAACATGAATGAAATATAAAGTTAGTTGGTTTTTAATTGGGCTTTAAAACATTGCATCTATAAAAAATATATTTATTCAGTTAATGTTTAGGTTTATGCATACAAGAAAGAAAAGACCAAAAAATGTGTTTGCATAATAAAAAAATGCATAATTAAAATAAATTAAATAACAGCAACAATAATCCACCTAGGGATTTCTTTTAGGGGTCACATTAATAAGTTTAACAAACAATTTGAATAAAATAATTACCAGAAGCAGTCATTTGAGCCAAGGTCAATAAATATAATGATGTAGCATCCATTTGTAAATGGCCCCATCCACTGTCAGTTTCAACTGTAGCTCCAGACTGAGAACTGTATTTTGCATGGAGGGCATCCAATTTGTTTTGAGTCTCTTTGAAGTTCTCAAGCTTGTCTTTTTGCTTCATCATGGACATCAATAGACCTCTCATAAGTTTAACGCAGCTCTGTAAACACATGCAAAGGCATTCAGTGATATAAACATCCAGAAATCCTTACAGAATAACTGGAGCAAATGTTTTTTTGAATCTCCAGAACATAAAATTAGTGTAGTTTAATTAGAATAAACAAAAGTATCATGTTCTAATAAGTTATTATTAATTAATTATATTTACAGGCACCGCAGCCGATTTTTCGTAAAAAAAATAGGAAAAATAGGAGAAGTAAAGAAAAAATAGGAGGAAAAAAAAGGATTATTTTTCTAAAAAAATAGGTGAAAAAAGGAATATTTTTTAAAAAAATAGGAGAAAAAAGGAATATTTTTCTTAAATTAGAGTTAAAATAGCACAACAGGGACGCCAACCTGTGGCGACTTCCATTCGTATTAAGGGCTCCCGTGATGCCGCGAAACATCGATAATTTTTTGCTCTTTTTTCGATTCTTCGCTTATATTTCGAAAACTATAAATCTCTCGAAGATAATTTCCATTACAAAGTTAAAGTTGTTAAATAACCCTAGTTGGGTGGCGCTGCGGTGCCTAGTTCGATGGGTCCAAGTTGGGTGGCGCTGCGGCGCCCTAACTCCTAACTGCATCTTTGACTGTTAAATTTGTGTATAAATAAGATGAATGTGATAGATTATGGCAGATTTTAGATTGATATTTGGATTGTTATAATAAAGGATATTATTTAGAAGATTCTGCGTTGTGCTGCTTTACGGAAATTCCCACTTTTCAGAATCTAGATTATTTTTATGGTGCCGAAACGAATTACTGAGGACTTTAGATTTGGAAATTTAGGATGATGAAGAGTGAGGAATTAGATAAAAGGATAAAGATTAGATCAGGTTTACGGCAAAGCACGACGAAGCTATTTGCAAAGATTGACAGATGGTTGGTGTCAGACGACATGTCAAGGCTTACGTGTGAACAACTTTTGGCGAATCTCGAAGAGAAATCGAAGGAATTGAAGCAACTTGATCGGGAAATATTGATGTCTTTGAATACAGCGGAGGTAGACCAGGAAATAGAGAAAGCTAGCGATTATAGTGAGGGAATTTGCAATAGAAGAGTTAGTTTGGTTGACAGATTACGAAGTATTGAGAAAAAGGCTATGAAGGCTACAGATCCAGATTCACCACTAGGTAAGAAAACAGAAGATTTCAAAAGGTGTTGCAGAGAACACTCGGGTATGAATCTTCCGCGTCTTCAGATCGGAACTTTTTATGGGGATCCAAGTAAATGGCTGGACTTTTTTAGCCAATTCAGAATTGCTGTGCATGAAAACGATGACATTCCTAAAACTGAAAAGTTTGTGTACTTGAGGTCACTTCTTGCGGGAAATGCTCTGGCGGCCATTTCGGGGTTTGTACTCAGCGATCAGAATTACGATGCGGCGATCGAAATATTGAAGGAAAGGTTTGGACGACAGGACATTGTTATAAGTTCACATATGAATAAATTATTGGCTATTGAACCAGTTAGAAGTTTGTCAAGTATTGGAGGCCTGCGAAGACTTTATGATCAGTGCCAGGTTCAAATAAGAAGTCTTGAATCATTGGGAGTTACTTCAGGAAGCTACGGAAACTTGTTATGCCCTATAATTTTACAGAAGTTGCCCGAGGAATTGAATATCAAGTACAATTACAACCGGAGGCAGCAGTTTGATGTAAAAGAATTGACAGAGTTCTTAAGAAAAGAAGTCGAATGCAGAGAAGCTGCAAACCTTATTTGTCAACAAGACACTGGAGGAGCTCCTAGAGGTATGAATTTCAGGCCTAGGTTTCCCACCTCAGCGGCTCTGTCTGCTGCAGCAGCAAGATGCGTTTTCTGCAATGAATCTGATCATTCGAAGTTCAATTGTTTAAATTTTGATGCCCTGAAGAAGCGTGATATCTTAAAAAGAAATGGGGGGTGTTTCCTATGTTTTGAGAAGAGGCATCGGGCTTTCGAGTGCAGGAGCGGGTTTACTTGTAAGTCATGTGAAGGTATGCATCACGAATCAGTGTGCATTAAAGGTAATACACCCTCGCAGCCCATTGGGATTTCTCGGATTCCAGATCGTTCCTTGGAGGTCAGCCAGAACTCGTCATCTGAAATTGGCTCTGATGTGATACTCCAGACTGTATATGCGGTGGCTGAAAACAGCACCAATGGAAGAAGTTGTTTAGTCAGATGCCTTCTGGACGGGGGAAGTCAGATCACAGCGGTCCGAGAGAATCTGAGTGGGAGACTACAGTTGCCGATGAATCAAGAAGAAAAGTTGAACATTCATACTTTCGGACAAAAAGAAGCCAAGGTGATTCAGAGTAGGAAAGTTGGAATTAAGCTGAGAAATATAAGTGATCCTGACAAGTTTATAGAATTGGAGGCTGTTGAAGTACCTGTCATCACAGCGGCTGAAATAAGAATACCAGATAGAGTGATGAGACGAGATCTTCAGGATATGGGAATAAGTTTAACAAGACCTAAAAATGAAGGTTCAAATTTGGAAGAAATTTCACTACTGATTGGAGCTGATTACTTGTGGAGAATTACTAACCAAGAAATTAGAAGAGTTAATGAAGCTGCTGTGGCCATGGAGACTATATTTGGTTGGTGCGTTCAGGGACAGATTTCTTGCTCTGATCTACTACCGATGAATGTAGGTGTCAACTTAACAATTGAAGAAAAACTCTTGAGGACAGTGGAGGCCTTTAGGGACGTGGAGGCAATTGGTATTACGGATGAAAAAGAAAACAGGACTGGGGATGAGCACGCCATGAAGATGCTTGGAGATTCAATAAAGCTGAGGAATGATCGCTATGAAATAAAGCTGCCCTGGAAAGAAAAAGAAATTTGTCTGGATGATAATTATAGAGTTGCAGAAAAACGACTGAGTGGACCTATCGAAAGACTATACAATTTAGAGGTACATAAGTGATTGATTGTAAATAAAACTGTAAATATGTTTTGTTAAATGAGTTGTTATGAAATGAAATTCAGATTTAGGTCGATTTTATTGTATTCAAATGGTTTTAAAATGTAAATATGTTTTATTGGAAGTGTTTACTTAAGACTTTAAAAATTTTAGGTTATTTATTGTGTTTATGCATTCTTAAAAAGATGCATGGGGGGAATGTTAAATAACCCTAGTTGGGTGGCGCTGCGGTGCCTAGTTCGATGGGTCCAAGTTGGGTGGCGCTGCGGCGCCCTAACTCCTAACTGCATCTTTGACTGTTAAATTTGTGTATAAATAAGATGAATGTGATAGATTATGGCAGATTTTAGATTGATATTTGGATTGTTATAATAAAGGATATTATTTAGAAGATTCTGCGTTGTGCTGCTTTACGGAAATTCCCACTTTTCAGAATCTAGATTATTTTTAAAAGTAAACGGAATTTCCTACAAAATTTGCTATTCAACTTTGATTTTCTGAAGAGAGGTTTTGAGTTTTGACGCTAGAGCGCGCTGAAAAACATCGCTTTATTTGGCCTTTCCGCAAAAAAAGGAAAACGCACACTTCTACCCTTTACAAAATGAAAACTATTCAAGTTATTAACAAAAAGTTTATACCACGATAAAGAGAACTTAATTTTATATAAATAACGTGCTTTCCATTATCATTTTTTGAAAAGGGGGAGTGAAGCAAATATCGATAATAAAACTGTTGCGACTCTCGGACCAAACGGACTTTTGCGGTTGTTAATCTGCAATCTGCGCTTTATTTCCGGTGTATTACCAATAAAATGGTAAATTAATTTTATAATGAGAGGTATTGACGCTAGAGCGCACAAAGTTATATAGAGCTGTTTCCTGACTTAACACAAAAACATGAAAATTGCTTTTCTTCAAAATGCTATAAAACGTACACCGCTCCTCGCAAAATAAAAATGAACAAATGCATCTTATAGGAAATTTTAGGTAATTTTATTTGGTTTCATGCTATTTTTGGTAAAATGAATATTTGTTTAGAAAATCAATGAAAAACCGAAAAAACGGGCAAAAATTTGAGATTTTTTGCAATTTTTGATGTGAAGATGACTTTCAAAATTAAAATAAACTTGAAATTCGGATTTAGCGATGCAAAAAACATATAAATTCGCTTATTAAAACACTCCCATAATTTAATATAGGAATTTAAAAAATTTACTGAAATTCCGCCTAAAACACCCAATATTTCATAAATAAATTTTAAAATTTATTTTTTTAAGCATGCGTAGTCATCAATTCATCCAAAACAACCATTTTATTGGTAATATACAGGAAATAAAGCGCAAATTGCAGATTAACAACCGCAAAAGTCCGTCTGGTCTGCGAGCCACAACAGTTTTATTATCGATCTTTGCTTCACCCCCTCTCCCCTTCTCAAACAATGATGATGGAAAGCACGTTATTTATAGAAAATTAAATGCTCTTTCACGTGGTATAAAATTTTTGTTGATAACTTGAATAGTTTTCATTTTGTAGAGTGTAGAAGCACGCGTTTTCCTTTTTTTGCGGAAAGGCCAAAAAATCGATGTTTTTCAGTGCACTCTAGTGGCAAAACCACTTGTCAAAGTTTATGAGCGCATTTTGTAGGAAATTTTGTTTACTTTAACTTTGTGATTGAAATTATCTTCGAGAAATTTATAGTTTCTGAAATATAAGCGAAGAATCGATAAAAGAGCAAAAAATAATCAATTTTTTGCGATTTTCGAAAAGAAGCCGACCCCCCACGTGGGAGAAAACTTCAGATTCGTAATCAGCGCCCTCAAAAACATATAAAACCGTCGAAAAAAAATCTTTATGAAATTTTTGAGGGCTAAAAGCAATGGAGGACAGTTTTGCCTCAACGGGAGAGGAAGCTCCGCGGCGGCCACGTCGCTTCCCACTGGAAGGAAACGAATCACTCCATTTCGTTAAGCCAAAGCGTTGACAACGGACCGATAGTATTGACATCAATCCCTACCCACAACAAAACATAAACGAAGAAAGTCGATCCCAAAGGTTAAAAAAATAGGAAAAAAAGGAGAAAAAAGCTGAAAAAAGGAGGAAAAATAAAATTTATCGTAAAAATAGGAAAAAAGGAGCTAATGTGAAAAAAATAGGAAAAATAGGAAAAACAGGAGCGCTGCGGTGCCTGTATTTAATTTTTAGTTAAGAGGGGTATATTTGACTTGTAAGTATCTGTACTACCTGCTCAAGTTCATAAGTCTTGGCACGGTCTTCGTCCAGATCTGCATTCTTTTTATAAGCCATGGATAAGGCCCAAACTGCCATGATGGAATATACACTGTCCCTAACCCAAGCATGATCATTGCGGGTAGATGATCTGATTAAACCTGTTACTGGATTCTGAAATATAGAAATATTTCAATTTTGATGTACAAATTACATTACTTGTAAATGTTTATACAATACACCTTATGAATAATCATATCAAGGTCAGGTTTTCACCTTGTGGTCCTGACAGCGAAGGCTTTACAATAAAAAAAAGGAAAAAGAGGGGGGAAAGTGGTGAAATAGTGTGATCTTGATACACCTATTCTAGTTACTAGCAGCATGGAAAATAAGCAATGTATTTTAAAACAAATATCACTGTAAATAATTAAAGTTTTTTGAAATTTAAATACCATTATTTAGATTCTAAAACTTTAAGACTGTTTTTACCAATTCTAGAATGTCTAACAAAGCTTGACTATCTCAACAAAATCGAAAATCTACCCCATTAAATTAATTTTCAATATACATATACAATAATACCCCGGACTCACGCGACCGAGCGATAACTGCGTAGATCGAATTCGCAGAAGTCGGGGTACATATTTCCATAGAAATACAAACAAATTATGTTTATGTCCGATTGGGACCAGAGATATAAGAATAAGTAATATTGAAGATCATTATTTAATTATTAATCTCAGCAAATACAAACAGATACAGTATTAATGTGTTATTCTCTTTTAATATCCTTATCAAGTTCTTTTGTTGAAGAAGGTTTAAAATGAACACATTAGACTGATGAATTAAAAACTTTTTCTTTCATAAAATTTCTTCATAACAGGTTGAAAGTTTTTTGAAGCCACGTTTTATCTTTAAAATCAGCTCTTTGTTTCGTTTGGATCTATCCTTTTCAAACTTTGTAATCCTTTTTTTAATAGAATCCAGACCCTCGCCTAAATTTTAAATTGTCCTTTGATTCTCTGTATGATGTGGATTGTGAAACATTTCCCACATCATGAATGAGTACAGAAGCAGAATTTATTTTATCAAGTGAGAATTAGCATTATTTTATTTTCACTTTTTCTAAGGTGGAAAGGTTAGATTTTTTGGTTGGAATTTAAGGTTGGATTTTTTGCGTGTGATCTTTGAAGACAATTTGGAAAAAAAATTTGAAAATTTACATAACTGTCGAACTCCGAATTCGCTTAAGTCAGGGTAGCGTAATTCAAGATATTACTGTATATTTATAGGTACTGTTACTTTTTTCAATAAATTTCTTTTACTAAATAATTAATTTTTATTAGTTCAGCATTCAAGTTTATATTATTTTAAATTTTAATAAAAGGTTTTAAAAAGATCATTGGAACTGTTAGATTTAAATTATGCGCAACAAACATTGATTTTTTATCATAATTTAATCTTATCAAAATTCACTTTAAATTTTCTTTTAAAGAATCTTTAATCAATCTTCTTTTTCTACCCCTTTTTTAGATTCAATCGTCATAATAAAATCTATTAGAAATTAGGGTGCTTTCGCATTATCCCTTCAACCATGCTGCTGAAAAAAATGCAAGATGCAGAATAAGTTCAAACGACTGTTTTTTGAAAGAAATTTTTTAGAAAAGGTTTTAGGGTTTAAAAAAAGTTAGATAAAGTTAGGTTTTAGGGGTTAAAGAAATAAGGTTTGGGAGAAATTCAAGCAACTGTGGGGAAATTTTTCCAAGTTGGATTGAATAACTCAAAATATCCTCTTGTCATAAGCTGACAAATATTTTGTCAAGTGAAATATTTTGTCAATATTTGTTTCTTTGCCTTAAAATTTATGTTGAACTCTCCAAAACTAAAAATTCAGTATTAAATACATTCATAATAGAAATTTATTTTCGGAGGGGCCCAAAATTATTCTTCAGCCCCTTTAATGCATATTTAACAGGTTTAACGTAACAATTAAATATATTTTTAGCAAGAATTTGCATCTAGGAGAACTTATAAAAAGGTTTAGATTAATAAAGTTCCAATAAAGGGGGTCTGGGCTTCCTCCTCCAGAAAAGTTTTTGAAATTTGACCCTGAAAACAGGGTTTAAACTTGTTGGTAAAACTCTAGAAAGTGGGTCCGGGTTGATGCCTCTTGGCAAATTTTTTGCCGGCAACTTCACTTTGATACTTAGGTGCACTTTGATGCTACCACTTCACTTGTCGATTGAACCCACTTCCAGAGATGAGCCAACTTGTTTTTGTTACACATAATCCAAATTTCGCACATCCCTTTTTAGGTAGGAGTTTAATTCTGCAAAACGTATTATAAAAAAGTTAAAATGATAAAGTTTCAAGTACAAAAGGGGGGTCTGAGGATCCTCCCTCATAAAAAATGTGTAAAATTTTACCCTAAATAACAGGGTTTTTAGCATGTTTTAGTGTACCTAGTCTGAATATAGCCACGGGTTTAGTTTATCTATTTATCAAGAACAGTTAGAGTGAGATAATACACACTATTTAAAATTTGACCTTGTCTAACCTTACGACAAAAATAGCATCGAATATTTATCCAATTAAATATATACGAGATACTTCTTACCTGATGGTCTAAAATAGTTCTGTGAACTAATCGTTGGTAATAGTCCAATCGGGCTCCAGAATTACTGCGACTCCTCATTTTGGTAAAAATAAAATTTAATTATGCATCCTACAGAGAAAAGTTATATACTTGTTACTGCATTAAATTGATGTCTGCAACAGTTTTTTTATCATTAACATTTTTGTCGAGACAAGAATCTAAAAGAATTATTTCAATGCTTTATACTTTCTCTGGTGTGGTGACATTGAGCCTAAAGTAAATAAACAAAAGTAAATTTAATACACAGCTTTGAAAAAGTACTAACTATTATGTTTTGAAGTAGGACTTTGTGACAGACAATCCATACTTTTTTAAATTTACCATTTTTAGCCCATTATCACATAAACATTCTTATTATCTAATTTGATATTTTTTTATTGATAATATTAATATCTAACTTTTTAGTGCAGTAGATGATAAATGCTATATTGTCATTCGTGCTGCCCTCTATTACACATAACATGAACTTTTTATTTAATTCTGTTAAATGAAAAATAATTAATATATTTTCCCATGTTTTAGCATAAATATTTTAAATTCGACAAATGTGTTAATTTTTTTAATTTATCAGTACAAACGCAGAACCTTCATTGCATTTACCTAACGAAAAAAAAGTAGGGGGGAAGTTTTATCATTTTTTCTATAATAAAAATCTGAAATATAAAAAATAATACATCTACTAACGATCTATTTTGATTTTCTTTAGTATAATCAGTTTTTTCTACGCTTTCCCATACAAAAAAACAAAACCAAAAACAAAAGTTTTGCCACATTACCTAAAAATAATTCGCCCCCGGGTGGGCTTGAACCACCAACCTTTCGGTTAACAGCCGAACGCGCTAACCAATTGCGCCACGGAGGCTTACATTATTCAAAGTTATTATGTAAAATATATTTAGTGCAAAAGTTATGTAATCGTTTGTTTTCTTCTCATCAAAAAGTCGCGTCTTATTTTAAAACATATGGATGATGTTTTCGTAAGTTTTATCTTCTTTTACTTTGTATACCCTTCAAGTCTTTTTCAAGAGAAGTGTACGGCTCATGAACCGGATGCAGCAATTTCATGGGCATCATTTAGGGGGGCAGGGGGAGGCAAACGCCCCCCCCAAGGTTTCCTTTGTTATGAGAAAAATATCTGCAATAAAGTCCTTTGAAAATTCTGAACTTCCACAAGGAGCTTTGGTGCAACCCAAAAAGTCTCAAAAGGAGTTAAAACACTAAATTTTGAGGGTTAAATTTCAAAAACTTTTCTGGGGGAGGATATCCCCAGCCCCCTCTATAATTTTGACCTCTGTTAAACAGTGTTTTCCCCTTGAAAATTATGCCGCTTACAAGAAGCTTTTCCTTTATAGAGCTCCCCAAATAGTGCGTAAAATTACGAGATAAACACTAGTTTAAAGTGACAATTTAAAAAAATTTTCTGGGGCAGGAGCCACAGGCCCCCTCTAAAATTTTTACGTCAGTTATACAGTTTTTTCCCTTTAGGATTCTGCTACTTAAAAGAAGCTTTTTCCTTTAGGAGCTCCCCCAAAGAGTTTGAAAAAAAGATAAAACACTACTATATAAAGAGGAATTTTCAAAAAATTTTCTGGGGGAAGACCCCCAGCCCCCTCGAAACTTTGACATTTATTTGCAACTTTTTTCCCAAGAAAATTCAGTGGTTTACAAGAAACTGTTCTCTTCGTATGTAGCCCAAAGGGTCTCAAAATGAGCTACAACACTACTTTAAAAGGCAATTTTTCAAAATTTTCCTGGGGGTTAACCCCATATCCCCATTTCCTCTTGGAGTTCACGTTGTCAAATATGTAATATTAAATGCAATATCTTTCAAATGCTACTTTTCAGTGTTCTAACACTATACTATATTAGGATAACGCCACAAACTGTGCAATACTGTAATTTAAAATAAAACAACGAAAAAAAACGAAAAAAATTGCACATAAATTTATTAAAAGCCATACGGCGTTTTGGGGATTCTTTGGATCCCCTTCGTCAGTGGTAGTTGACATTACAAGAAAAATCAGCTTTTATACCCCGCAACAAAACAAGCGTTGCCAAAATGCAAAGGAGAAAAATGTATACAAAAGATCCAATGACAAAAATACAAGAAAATCACCAAAATGCAACATCAAAAACAATTATTCGCTCCAAATCGGAGAAAGAAAGGGTGTACTGGTTAGGTCATTAACTAAGACAGATGCATATTTATTGATTAAATAACCTTCGAAAAAATCAAGGTCAAGGGTTGAATTACAAGTTTTTATGATACTAGCGGAAGAAAAATCAAAACAATGATCATTATCCCAAACATGTTTGGCTATAGACGATTTATAAAATTCTTGTTTTTTAATGCAATTTGAATGCTCTTTTAGTCTAAATTTCAGTGCACGTCTTGTTTGTCCAATATAGGACAAACCACAACTACAAAAAATCCTGTAAATTCCCCATTTATTACACGTATCAATAGGGTCCTTAAGATTTGAAAAAGAAATTTTATTAATTGGGGATAAAACTACAGAAAAACCAAATTTTTCCAGAATATGCGAAATTTTAATAGTAATTTTAGGAAAAAAGGGTAAAACTATCAAGTTTGATAATTCCTGTTTGTTCCCAAACAGGATCTTTTGTATACATTTTTCTCCTTTGCATTTTGGCAACGCTTGTTTTGTTGCGGGGTATAAAAGCTGATTTTTCTTGTAATGTCAACTACCACTGACGAAGGGGATCCAAAGAATCCCCGAAACGCCGTATGGCTTTTAATAAATTTATGTGCAATTTTTTTCGTTGTTTTATTTTAAACTATACTATATTCTCCTATAAATGTGCTCGTTAGGGGATACCTTAAAAATGAAGGTGAGGCACCCCCCAAAAAAAGCCGTTACGGCGTTGTCCAGACCCACTTAAAAAATCCTTGCCCCCAACTTAAAACTTAAATGACGCCCATGAGCATTTTTGTGGATGCAATCCCTCAACCTCAAACATAAATACTTCGTTTTGAAGGTCAATTTGTACAAGTTAACATCAGGGCTTAAATTCTAACCAAAGAAGTACCGGAGCGCAATAATTTCAGCATAACTCGGGATCTATGGGACGTATAAACTTTGGGATGGTCTTAAATTATTGCAAATTTTATCTACTTAGGATTGCGAATTTAGCACAGGGCTTTCAGGGTTGCAAAATTGGTTACTAACTACTGGGATGGGTCCTAACAACATATGACAAAAATTGGAACTACTTGATTTTTTGATCAATTTTCGATGTCTTTATTGACTGGCCTATAAATATTTGGATAGTAATCAACGAGAACAATTATCAAATTAAAAGCAATAAATAATAAATCAGTCATAACTTGCACTCAAACTAGTCAATATAATTTTTGCCAGTTCTTAAAAATTGAATTTTCACAGTGTTTAGATTTAATGGGGGCGGAAGGAACTTCGCTTCCCTAAACTTCACCACAGAATTTACATTGTTTCCAAATTTAATAAAGTTGAGGAAAAACTAAAACGTGGCTCAGAATGCGTTCACGCTATTTTATTGGGTATAATTCCAGTTTAGTTCCCGCTAAATATCGCCAGGTTTTGTTTGAAATCCAAAAAGTAGAAAAATCTCTAATTAATTTCAAAGTCAATGTTTAAAGCGTTTCATTAGACCAATAAAAGTTCAGTTTATTAATAAAAATCAGAATAATATATCCACATTTGAATATTAATAGCTTTAAAAAACATGGCGATATTTAGAGGGAACTAAAACGGCATAGTACCTTTTATTGAATCATAAAATAAAAATACGTACTTTTAACCAGACATTTAGAACCATATTGGATTGAATAATAATTCTATAATATGATGAGCCATTACATCAATTTCACTCTCATGTAGTATTTCATAAGTACAAAAATATGAATATACTCTGTGGGTCTCGAGAAAAACGTACTTAATAATAAAACTTGGAATCAAAGCTTTTAAAAAAAGATAAGTATTCAGCTGTTACAAATTTAAAAAAAAATATTTGATATTGTCAGTATATGAAAACTTCGATTTAAAAAATAAGAATTTCGAAAAGGATACGTTAAAAAGTAGGAAAATCATGTAAATAAATAGTAAAGTATAGTATAGTATGTCCAGGGCCGTTTGTGGGCCGCCTACAACCAAAATATTTTAAGAAAAAGATCCTGTAACAATGAATCCGCACTCCGCAGGAATTTCCAACTAGCGGCCCACGAATTATTTTTGTGCGGCCACCAAACCAATAATTTACCAGCAATTAAATTCATTAATGATGGCATGAATTACAGAATTCAAAAACGTATTAGGTTAAACTTTACTAACCGAGGCCCCGATTTTTGGCGCCAAGAAAATCTCGCCAAGTGCGCCAAACACGCGTTTCTCAAAGAGAACCAAGTTTTCATCCAATCAACCAACTTTCAGAAAACCACCCAAATTACTTTCATTCACCTCTACAATCATTCCATTTAAGCAACCTTTGTAACTTTAACGCTATTTCAATCATCCGCGATCTACATCCATTCCATCCAAGCTCTCAAATCTCATTCATAGTTCATACTCCTATACATTTAAGTCCGAAAATACTAAAAACCATTATGAATCATGATTTAAATATCTCTCGTTAGAACCGCGATCCCGCACGCACACTGAATCTAATCCGATGTTCATTCTCTCCTTTCTTTCGGCAACTGCATTCATACCCATTACTCACATTGTTATGCTTTGCAACATTCACACTTCCTTACAAACGCAAATTATCACAAATAAATCAAAATCAAACATAATTTTCAGTCATTCTTTAAATAAAAGATCACTTACGTTAGCGCAGCTAGTTTCACAGCGGGTAGAAAGAAATGAGAAGAAAATTCACGGGACCAGCGACGGCACGTCATCACTCTACCAGGAGCAGGAACAAAAAGAAAGAGACTCTCAAAACTGACCCCGGCGAAAACGTCTGGAAAGTTCTAGAACATCGAGATAAGTAAAATCCCCCTAATTGGTCAAGGGCGCAAGTTTGGGTGACGTAACCCGATCCTCCCGGTCGGGGATGCGGAGATCGGACCCCCATTAGGTCCGGGGATGCTCCAGCCGAAATAGTCAATAGGGTTGCCATAACTCGCTTGGCGACATAAGGTTGCCACATTGGAAACTTTATCGCCAACTTGGCGAAAAGGGCCTCGGTCAGTAAAGTTTAACCACGTATTATATTATTTAAAATATTTTTATGGACGAATTTTCCTGGTTTCATCTTCAAAAATTCTACGGCATAAAAGGAGCGAACCTTTTCGGATGTCACCCAAAAGGGTCCCAAATGAGTTAAAACAGTACTTTTAAGAGTAAAATTTCCAAAATTTTTCTGGGGGAGGACCCCCAGACCCCCCTTTCTATTTTAAGCTACATTATTTTGAATTTCTTTTAATATTAAGTTCATCAAGATGGAAATTCTTTCTATACACTGAATTTACCAACAAAGAATTATAAGTCTATTTTGAGTCGTATCCAATTAGGGACTTTAAGCTGGATATTAGACTATTTCTTAGGGGTCAATTTTCAAAAGAATTTCTTGGGGAGGTAGCACGATCCCCCCCCCCCCCGAAAATTTGTAATTCTATGAAGTTATATTTTCCATGAAAATTATGCAGTGGGCCGATTCAGAGTTAAAATGCCTGGGCCGAAATTTCTTCCCAGTCCGGCCCTGAGTATGTCGGTAAAGAAATCGCGTGTAAAAATATTTAATCATATCCATGGGGATTTAAAACTTTTGGTCAAAACGTAAGGTTCAAAGGTCAATTGTTAACTTAAGACAATTGCACATTGCGAAGCCACATCGGAAATCGGGTCCGCAAGCAAAATCCTGAGTCGTCGTCACAATGTGAGAATATAAAAAAGTATTTAATTGTCCCATTTTGAAGCCGAGCCCCTAAGAAAAAGATTACTTAAAAAGTTCAACTTACCAAAAGGACATTAACTCCATCGAGCACTAATTCATACGACGCTCACGTGTGAAAGAAGAACGAGCTAAACAAGGTTGTAAAAACACAAGCCCTCACCCCTCAAAAAGATACTCGATTCTTCCCCTAGAAACAAGTGACAGAATCCATCCTCCCTCAAGCCAATGGTCAACGTTAACTGGTGACCAATTAGACCGCACTTGTCCCGTCGGAGACAACGGGGGGTCTCGTTTCTAGGAATGTGTCGCCTGTGGGCTTCCCTTTGAGGGTGGGAAACCGGTAGACGTTGGGTTGGGGATAGTGTGGTGAAAGGCGATTGTCATTTTCGGTAATCGGAATACTTCGGGGCCAGGGGTAAATTTTAGTCTTTTTGAAAGGGTTCCGAACGCGAATTTTTGGCGCTCCGGTGCGTTCCGATTAAAATGTAAATATTAACTGAAAACCAAGAAGTACCGGAGCTCCGCTCCGGTGCGCTCCGGTGCATTTTAAGCCCTGGTTAACATCTACCACACCAGAGCATCTGGTGCTTCTTTTTTCTGAAACTAAGTATGAGTAAGAAAAAAAAATATTCTGATTACTGAAAGAAAACGGTTAAAGAAGGGGGTTTGAATCCAGTGATTGGTTAAAGAAACCATCAGCGCCTTGCAGATGTTTCTGATAAGATATTTTACTGAACTCTTTGGTATAGTTTAAACTAAAATCCAGATTTTTTAAGGGAGTGGAAGGATATAATGGAGTAAAAAAAAGAGAACCTTCTATACCAGGGGTCGGCAACCTTTTGAAACGGAAGAGCCAAAAGTAACAGTTTACGAAATTTCCCAGTTTTTAAAGAGCCACTATTTTTTTGCCTCAATGTTATAGTATATGCTTAATACATATTTTATTTTAGATTGGGAGGGGGATTTTAGTTGGGGAGCATTTTTACCCAACATTTTTTCTGTTGGGTAAAAATGCTCCCAACTAAAATCACTATACATCAAGTTTTAGATGACTTACGTACACATTGTAAATTAATTTCAGTGAACTTAATTTCCAAATTTTGTATGAATGATTTGAATTTCTGGAAAAATAAGAGGGTCTGGGGGTACTCCCCCAGAAATTTTTTTTTGAAATTTCCCCTTCAAAATAGCGTTTTAGCTCATTTTTGCCTCTTTAGGTTGCACCCTAAGAGCACCTCTCATTATTTAAGTGGCAGAATTTTCAAGGAAAAATAGTATAATAACAGCAAAATTTCGAGGGGTGTGTGGATCCCACTTCAGAAAAATTTTGGAAATTTGCCCCTAAAAATAGTGCTTTAATTAGTTTTTAGAACCTCTATAACGACCAAATAAGGATCACTCCTTATAAGTCACAGAATTTTCTAGGAAAATCAGCACATATTCCAAAATTTTTAGGAGTGTTAAGGAGTTCTCCCCTAGAAATGATATGGAATTCTTATCTTTAAAAGTAGAGTTTTGATTTTGACTCATCTTAAGAACTCTTAAAGTTTTGATTAGTAAATTATTAATTTTTTCGTATGGAACTGGAGAGCCGCAACTTTACATCGAAAGAGCCGCATGCGGCTCGCGAGCCGCAGGTTGCCGACCCCTGTTCTATACAAATAAAAATACAAAGTAAGCGATAATTTTACTTTTATAATTTTAAATACTGGTATATTTTCCCCTTAAAATTATAAGTTGCGTAGTGTAAAAATATTTTAAATATTATTATACATTAATATAATTATAATATACATTAATTACGATTACATGATTTTGATTTTAAAGCAAACAATCTAGAAACACTGTTTGCTGCTTTTTGATATGAGATCGCTTATTGTTATCGATCGGATAATGTTATCAGTTAAATTGCGGACGATTGTGATCACATTAAGTGGATTCGACTGAAATTGTTTTTAACGAATGTTTTGTCAAGTTCAGTAAGCAGGGTTTTGGGAGAATTGCAAAGCAATCCAAAAGGCCCTGTGTAAGCAGTTTAAGCGGGTTGGTGAGCGATAGCGAGAGGGGGCGGCAGCTCACTAGTGATCTAAAAAATTGATTTTTAACTATAAAGTAATGACTTTTATTAATTTATTGAATAATATGTGTTCCAATCAGAAACTCAACTAATAAAACATCTGTTATAAAATTATTTATTTCATTCAAATAGCCATCTGATAAAAACCAAACAGCTGAAGTTCAGGTTAGAATACTTTTTATAACTTCTGATTGAGACTAATCAAATCCTTTATAATCCTAAGCATCATGAAGTAGGCAGCTTCTGAACCAACAATGAGGAAGATCTTTAAGTAAATTTTGGGTTGTCCCACGAATCACCATAAACATTTTTCATACCTCCTGAAAAACATACACTTAAACCAATACTCCTCAACAAACATAATAGAAATTAAATAAGTTTTTAAGTGTATATACATTAATAAAAACATTCCTGAAATTAGTTAAGGTTGCAAATAAATTAAATCTGATTGAAATACTTAAAGGAAATATAGAAAAATTTATTTTTCTTTCACAACCTATGCAGTTATGCATTAGGATGGAATGTGAATCTTGGAATTTCGGTACAACTAATGGAGTCTTTAAAGGTGTTTAAAATTTACATCACTATTTCAAGAAGAATCTTAAGAAATTTAAAACCCATTTTTGCTTAGTTTTTAGAGACAATTTTATATTGTAGTATTAGATTTCATATGTTCTTACATATTACCCCATCTACTATCAGTTACAGTGGCACAGTTCGCTGGCATCCTCAGATAACCTTGTTTCTTTGATTTTGGGAATGTACAGTAAGACTGGAGGATTCATATCCTCACCTAACATATTTTCATGAACGACCATTATAATTTTAAGTTATTAAGCCGCTAGAAAAAACAGCAGGTGTTCTAAAAAAGGCTCAAAAGATGATTGATTTGTATACTTATTATTTACTCTTATGCTGTCCACTATCCACGCTATCACCATTGAGAGAAATTTAAGAAGTGTTCCACTTGTTTTACAGCCAGCTCTCAGTCAGTTCAGCAGGTGTTATGGACTATTTTCATACAGTAATGAAATGGATTTTTATTTTGATAACATGAAAGTAAAACAGATAAGTAAAACAAAAACCAAAAGGTTACTCTATGGAGTGTCTATCGCTTGTTCCCCCCCTAGGGAAACCACAAAAATCCTCTTTTTTGTTGTTAATTGATCAGGTTTTGTTACTACTCACCACTGGGTATGACATGGGTTCCTATTTTGCATCGTTATTTGGCTTTGGCATGAACACACACAAATATGGCATACTGTAAATTCTCCAAATCAAAGATACAAGGTTATCTAATGATGCCAGCAACTTAATGTGCTTTGGCTATGCACAATTTTGTTTTCAGTGGCACGGTGAACAGGATAATACAAATGTATCTGTCGGTTTAGTATGTCAAATTTTGTTTTATTTATAGGCTAAAAATTTCTCATGCATACTAGTGCAAATAAAAGTGAGGAATGTACGTTATGTTAACAAGTATATTTTAAAATAAAGAAATATCTCAGAGCAATTTTAATCAATATCCAAATATAGCATCTTAAAAAACTAAAATTTTATCAAATTAAAAAGAGGTTCCTTAAGTAAGCAAACCAAATAAAAAATAAGATACTTGCAATGAAGTTTCTAAAAAACAGTTACCCTTGCATAGGTAAAAAACCTATAAATTCATGATATTCCTGTACATTTAAAGGCATATTTGTTACACAGTTTATAATATAATATAAAATTACCAGACTGAGGATTTTTTTCCATGGGATTTGAAGAACGAGCATCACTGTCTCCGAATGACCTGCGTGTTCCAAAAGGGGAATATGCATCTGTTCTTGGTGGAGGTCTCAGGAGTTTGTTTTCATGCTCTTCTCTATTCTTTCTTCTGAGGTCTTCATAAGAAGTTATATTTCGAACAGGTTCGGTAGCATCACTTAAATTTAGGGCATCACCTAAAAGTTTTGAAAGTTACTTTGAAAATAATGTAAAATTAAGATAAGTTAAACGTTCCTTGTGAATTTTATAACAAGCCACTAGCTATATACTGCTTTATGATCAGTAATACAGGGTGCATACGGTCATGAAAAGTCCTTAAAAACTGCTTACTTTCAATTTTCAGTTTATAAGGACCTTAAAAGTGCTTACTTTTCATACTAAGTTTGTAATAAGTGCTTAAAAGTTCTCAAGGTGCTTAAAAACTGGTCCTTTTTTAAACATTTCCGATCTGGAAGTGTTCTATTTTTTGTGTTCATAATCACATATTTTTTCGTACTCACGCCTTCTAAATTAAATTGCGAACTCTCAATGGCGGGGAAATTTCGGTCCCATCTTTTGGGCTTTTGTCGGTTTCGGTTCGTTATTTTCTTTTTATAAATTATTCAACATAACATATAATTTGAATCCCTTTGCAGTAGGTCTAAAAACTGCAAGCGGATTAGGGCAATTATTCCATATTTTTATTATTAGGCAAATTATTCCATAATTTCAAGAAATTCGATGGATCTTAAGGATGGAACTTGGTGTAATATAATTATATTTTTAAATAAGGAATAACGATTATAAGTTTTTAAAATTGAAAGTCCTGATTTTTACACCTTAAAGTGCTTATAAAGTCTTTAAAAAGTGCTTACTTTTTTTTACATTTTTGAGTACACACCCTGTAATAGGACACTGGACTTATGAATGGTTTAATGGTAACAAATAATGAGAGTTCTATTCATTGATGTTTGTTATTAATTGCATTTTATATTTTAAGTTTATTAAAACACATAGCTAGAATGTATTTCAATTTTTAGGAAAAATATTATTTTAAACTCTCACTATTTCAATAAATTAAATAAAAGAAAAAACAGTAAATTTCAAGATAGTTTTTTTAAAAGTCATTCATGTGGTGATTCCAATTAGGTAGCACATGGCTGGAACTTATGGTCAAATTTACAGCTCTTTTCAAAAACAATAACTAATTTTGTGAACAAAAACTATTTTTTAAATACTGACTATCAGTTGAAGGTCTCCCTCTGTCATCTAGTCCTGAATATTGAATATTTTTATCCATATCTAGGCTAAGAGAGTTATGGTAGTCATCCTTGCTAACAGAAGTGCTGTAATTACTATCTCTGACGGAGAAATCTTCACCTCCCAATTTTCCTTCACTTTCAAAACTGTGGGGAAAACATTTTAACAATAAATGTTAAATAAAAGGGGGTTTTTTAGTAAAATTACATAAACTAGCCAGTTGTATTTAATAAAATGAAAGTTTATTTACATAACAAAAGTATTTCAAATAGGTCTTCACTTCGATTTCCAAAAATTGTTTTAATCAGTATCAGAGTTATCACACACATTAGCAAAATAAAAATAAGTGATAATTATTAAACCATACTTTCAAAAATATATACAGGTAGAAATAAAAAAACGGTTAAGACTGATTACGTAATTTAGTTTGTGTAAGCCATATTCTATAATAAGATTACCCTTTCATGGACAATCCTCACCATTTACCCATGGTGTTAACATTAGAAAGGAGGGAATTTGACAAAATTAACCTAAAATAGACCTGACAAATAGTTAGTTATATTTAATGGTTTAAAATTTTGGTAATAATTAAAAATCAACAGTTTATTAAAAACATAAACATTTTATAAAAACTAAATTTTATATAATGAAGAACCCCTCTAATAATAATGCCTCTCCCTCTTTCTACAGTTCAAAAGAATGTTAGGAAACCATATTAGGACAATCATAACATATTATACTGACTCAATACTTGTTAATAATTCAAGAATGTTTTATTGAAAGATCCATAGAGATAAACAGTCATATTCATAGCCATCAGCATCAGTGTTAAATCTTAGGTTAAAGAAGGATTCCACCTAAGAGTTAGTGAGAAGCTAATTTTTTTAACTGTTGGTTAGGGAACGTACCCATACTACGTGACCCATTCAGGGGAGGGAGGGGGTCTTCAATATACCACTCTCGGTCACAAGGGGGAGGGGGGGGCTTAGGGTTTCGTCACGTAGTCAATTTCTTCTAGTCAATATGACAAAATTAAGCCAAATTAATTATTGAAATTTGCCAAATAAAGACTAATTAAGGCAAATTAATTATTAAAATTAGACAAATTAAGCAAAATTAATTTTTTAAAACTTTCTGTTTGCAAAAAATGATGGCAAACCGTATTTATGAATTACTACGTGAAAACTAGAGGGGGAGGGGGGGTCTTGGCATATACTACAGATGGTCACCAAGGGGGGGAGAGGGGGGTCAAAAATGGTAAAAAATGGGTCACGTAGTATGGGTACGTTCCCTTATGGCTGCAAATGTGTCTTTTAGTGATTAAGGTTAATTTTAAAAAGAACAAGATTATTTTAAACTCATTGGAAAAATTTCAGATGATATTATTGAATGTGGGAGGGTTTAGGTAAAAATAAAGTCATAAAAAATTTTAAAAAAAACCTATGAGTACCTATTCTAGAAATGCAACTGTATTTCCAGTAATTGAGCCTTAGAAATACATATATTTTTTAAACTTACTTTTCTGATTTGTAACCTCTCCTTTTCCTAACTACATCCCCTATAGAACTGTTTTCTAACTTTAAAAATTTATCTTCACAAATTTTTCTGTAAGAAAACTTTCCCAAAACATATCCAAGGAAGCAAGCACCTAAAGAATTTAATTGTTTTAAGAATAATCATTTTAATAATGAATGATAATAGTATCAAAATGAAAATAAAAGCAAATGTAATACATTCAATTCATGTACAGTTACTAAATAATAGTAAAACTTTGCAAACATCCTCAGTTTTAAGAAAAACTTGAGTTTGTTAATGACTAGTTATTCAAAAGTAAAAATCTTTGCAAATAAATCAAAACAGTTTTCAAAATTTTACTAATAAAATATAGTGAAGCAGTTTATTAGTTTATAATTTATTTAATAAATAGTATAACAGAAAAAAAGTTTGGCAAACAAAAAAAAATGGTAACATGAGGTTTAACTGGCCTTCCACTTTAAAAATCAATTTGTTTTTGATAATAATTACTATCTCTTTCACACAATTTTAATAAGTAATAAGATAACTCTCTATGACAATTTTATACAAATAAACAGATGAATGGAAAGAAATTAGGCAGTTATCTCATACAATTCTATGATACTGAGTAGTCTCCTGGGTATTTCAAATGGGGGTTCACAATTTATTTGGAAAATGAAGTTACAGTCTCGCCCTTAAATCACAATTATCATTATTTACATTAATAGTCACAAAAATAAATTTCACAGGAAATCTCAATTAATGAAAAGTAGCATTTACCATGGTATATGGTTCAAATATCTTTTTGAAATTTCAGATTTGTTGCTCTAATTGCATTAAATCCGGAAATATTTTTTCAAGCAATTAATAAAAAAATGGAATTCTCTAAAATACCTTTATCTTTCTAACCCACTTAAAAACACACAAAACTATATATATTGTTTTAAGAAAAAATAATCACCAGTATTCTAAAACCTGTGAAAAAGTAACAAGCTAATAAAGCTAGAACAAAGGAATGCAAGCTGGCAGCACCTTAAGTGTGTGCTATTGGGAAGTCAAGAGTGGCCTGCAAAATAATTTTCGCTCAAGCCAGCTCAGCTCCTGTCTGCCTATTTCTCATATGAAATTTGTAAAGCAATGAAAGCCCTCAAAGTTTATACGTAAGAAATTTTACTTTTTGACAATTTGAATAGAAGAAAGGTTGGAAGCTCATCCTGAATTCAGAACAAGAATTTCAATATAATTTTTAATATTTCATTTATTAACATTCTTACGTAATAATATGAACAGATGCCTAAATAAATTTTATGCAAGATTAATTTTTGTATACAGATTAGGTTTACCTGCCATTTTCCCTGCAGCACCCCACTTTGGATGTGCTTTTAGTACTCCTAAAACAATGAGATTGTTTAGTTGGATTATCAATATGAAATTCAATAAACATTAAATGCATCTTCTTACCATTTTGAACAGCTAAATATGCCGCTGCCATACCCGTAGCAGACATAGGCAAACCTGAAAGATAGTTATGAGCTTTAGAATAGGTTTCTTTGTAAAATTAAGAAGCACAGTGAAGCAAAATTTGGCACTTCCATTCTATCCCACTGAAAAGAAAATGCATATCCAAAGTTTATTAACTGAGCCACTGAAACTATTGATCAAAGGAATAATACATAAGAACTCTAAAATTATATTCTTACAGCGATAGTAAAAGCTTTCTCGGTTACATTCTCTTAGAATACGAGCCTCTTCTTTGGTTAACTGGAAATCTCTATTTCCCTAAAATAAGAAATTTTTGCTTCAGTAAACCAATATGGTCGAAAGACCTAGTTGCTCCAATAAAATATTATTATTAAAAAAATATGGTAGGAATCAATTTCGATTGAATGCTTCATAGTAACATAAATTGAAAAAACAATTAAAAGTCAGTGAGGCTATACTGAGTCTGACGGTACGGGCGCCAGGATGGGCGATAAACGCGATTTTCGGGATGAACGGTTGGATATGGCATCGGGAGGTGTCGGGAGAGTGTCCCGTCGCGGTTTAGGGCAACCCCGGGATTTTTCGACTTTCGTAGGGTGCGGCCTGCGGCGGAGATCGGGTTGATGGTTGGGGGAGGTATCTCGTCACCCCTCGGGGCGGGGGCGACCTATGGTATGTCCGGAAGGGTAATTAAAAGTTCAGTGACCGGGGAAGGGGCTTGGGGTTCCATGGGAGGGGAGGAAGAAAAAAAGCGTCTGGGTTTTTGAGCGTCTTTCGTCATTTCTTTGTTCGCGTTGGAGTGGGCTGGTGCCATCTTGAATAGCGAGGGATTTTACGAAATTTGGAAGCGATTTTAGGAGATCTGGAAGGAAATTTAAGAGCATTCTGCAATCGAGCCAAGGTTAAGTTATCTGAATGAATATGGATAAAATTTATTTCAATCGGATTTTGTGTTTTCGACAAGCTCAACGAAATGGGTATGTGGACTTTTTATTCCTCTTTTGCGTGTTATTTGTGGTTCGTGTTGTTTCTGATTTATTCCAAATCGGTGAATGTTATAGTTAGTTTAAGGGGGGGCGAAGCCCCCGAAATCACGGTCTATTTTGCGTAAAAGTGCTAGTTTTTATTTCTCTGTTTTGCGTGCTCTTTCTGATTTATTCCAAATCGGTGAATGTTATATGTAGTTTCAGGGGGGGCGAAGCCCCCGAAATCACGGTCTATTTTGCGTAAAAGTGCTAGTTTTTGTTTCTCTATTTTGCGTGTTTTTGTGTTTCGTGTTGTTTCTGATTTATTCCAAATCGGTGAATGTTATAGTTAGTTTAAGGGGGGGGCGAAGCCCCCGAAATCACGGTCTATTTTGCGTAAAAGTGCTAGTTTTTGTTTCTCTATTTTGCGTGTTTTTCTGTTTCGTGTTGTTTCTGATTTATTCCAAATCGGTGAATGTTATAGTTAGTTTAAGGGGGGGGCGAAGCCCCCCGAAATCACGTTCGATTTTGCGTAAAAGTGCTGGTTTTTTCCAGTTTTGTCTTGAAGCCCCCCGAAATCACGTTCTATTTTGCGTTAAAGTGCTGGTTTTTTCTGCTTTGTCTTTTTCTGATTTACCACTTTCTTCTTCGTTTTTATATGCGGATGTAAAAGTTTACAAAAAGAAATAGCCGTTTCAGGTCCATTTTGGCGATTTGGCGCCAAAAAAACATGGCGCCAAATCCGTACCGTAGGACTCAGAAAACCCGTCAGTGAAACTCTGAATAGAAATACAAAAAAATCAAAACTTTAAACTTTACTATTTAATTTCAGATGATATTCACTGTTAAGGTTATCATCATTTTGAAATTAACATTAGCATAACTTTATGTAACCAACAAACATGTTCGTGCAATTTAAAAACTTCATTAACCTTACTTTTGTTCTCTCAGCAGGAAAGCGAGATTCGCTAGTTCCATGATATACAACAGGCGAATCTGTTTCCATCTTTATGAAATATTCAATGAATGCTTAACTTTTGTTTACATTCACTTCGACATGCACCGAAAATTATGACAACAAACAAACAGACGAAAAATCTGAATTTGAGAAACTGTTGCCAACTATCGAATACTTCACGATCAAATCGCAAGTGTGGGGTGACTTGAGATTCAGTGCTCGGCTGCTCGGTGATGTGCGAATGCGGACCGCTGGCTGGGAGGTCGGTGACGGTGAAACATTTTATAGAGTCAATGGAATATTTTACAGTTTAACTTTGATTCAAATATTACATCCGATCCAATCGGGAAAACTGCTGTCTTCCCGCAAAGAATTGCGTTCAGTTCAGTCCGATC
Organism: Tetragnatha versicolor; assembly: GCA_024610705.1. Taxonomy (NCBI): domain Eukaryota; kingdom Metazoa; phylum Arthropoda; class Arachnida; order Araneae; family Tetragnathidae; genus Tetragnatha; species Tetragnatha versicolor. The sequence continues at coordinate 33,395,470 of JANDEH010000001.1, read as the reverse complement.
TTTCTCGTCGGCTGTCCTTCAGCTTCAGCGCAGAGGGAAAAACCGAACAGGGGGTCCAAAATCCTATCTTCAAATTCCGTCTTATGATAAAGGGAAACACTGCAAATGTCAATCATATAGATGTGATTGATAGATGGATAGGCAGTACCATTTTGGTGGTCACAGCTGTGATTGGTGGATTTGGTGTTCGATCAAATCTCTGTCCTTTCGGGAATGTGGCATGATTACTGGATGCAATCCCTGCGTAACCAGGGCCATATCACAAGGCATATTCCACGTTTTTTCAATTTCCATGATCGCATACAGCCATGGGCCCTCTGCTCTGTGCAGGGCCCGATTTAGAAAATTTGGAACATTAGGGCCACGGTTGTCGTCGCCGGGGGGGGGGAACACGTCCCCCAATAATTGCGAACATTGTTTAAAAACTACGTTTTTAACTCCGACGTTTTTCTCCGACTTTTAATCTTAAAAGATGGTGTCAATTAGGGCTCGACCGATGCATCGGTTTGGCCGATGCATCGGCGCCGATTGTTTGAAAAAATAGCCATCGGCGGCCGATGTTAACTTGAGAAAAAATCGGCCCATCGGCCAAAAAAAACATCTAAAAGCCGATGTTTGGCCGATGTTTTTCATAGAAAACAATAACATCAAGCGATAGACAAAAAAGTGTGATTATGTTCCATCTTGCTACAAATTTAGTTTTAAGTTGAACTTGCACCTGCATGGGTGTCATTTAGGGGGAAAAGGGGGGGACGATTGCTCCCTCTAAGTCAACTATTTTTATGGGAAAAATAGTTTCAAGTCCCTTGAAAATTTTGTAAACCGAGAAAGAGCATCGGGAGTAACTCAAAAAAGACTCGAAATGAGTTAAAACACTACTTTTGATGGGAAAATTTCAAAAATATTTCTGGAGGTGAACCCCCAAACCACCCCGTCTAAAAGTTTGACTTCTGATACACAGTGTTTTCTCCTTAATAATTATGTCGCTTACCAGAAGCGGTTCCGTTTGGGTTTTCCCAAAGTGTTTTAAACGGAGTCAAAGCACTTGTTTTTACGGGAAATTTTCAATACATTTTCTGGAGGAGGATCCCCAGCCCCCTTTAAAACTATGACGTTTTTTAAAGCTTTTTTCCCTTGGAAATTCAACATTTTCAGTTTAAAAGGGTCTGTTCCCCCGGATGTGACCCAAAGGGCTTCTTAAAATAGAGCAGAAACACTACTTAAAAAGGCAATTTTCAAAAAACATTGTGGGGGAGAACCCATAAACCCCTCAGTAAAAATTTCGGAAAAATACAGTGTTCCCCTGAAAATTCTGTCGCTTACAAGAAACTTTACCCTTTGACCAGAAGCGATCCTATTGATTTCCACAATTTTAGTCCATGCAATGAATGAACCGGACATTTTTTATCGAGCGTTTTAAATAATGCCAGTTCTTCAGGGGCGTAGCCAGAGGGAAGTATTTGGGGATATGCCCCCCCCGAAGTCCTGAAAATTTCCTTTTTTTATAGAAATGAACAAAATTTATCCCATACCCCCAAAATTCCAATATCTCTAGGCACCAAAACAGTATCCAAGAAAAGGTTAGTGATGGTTTAACCTTCCTCCGATGTTTTGGCAACAATTTTATAAAATTTTTTCCCTTTAAAATTCTGTGAATTTTTCTGAGAGCTCATTTCCCGTCCCTCAATTTTAATTTGGGGTAACACTAATTTTATATATCTTCTCTTTAGAGGGTAATTTATTTCTGTTTTTTTTATATTCTAATATACTATAACGAGAACAGCTCCTTGTAAACCAATGAATTTTCTAGGTTAACAAATAATAAATAGACTTCAGAATTTTGAGGGGATCTAGATGTTTTGAGCTAGAATTGTTTCTAAATTTTTTACTTTCAAGCTAGTGTTGTGTCTTATTTAGAAACACTTCCGGAGATCCCCCAAAGCAAACCAATACTTTGTAATTGGCAGAATTTTCAAGAAAAGAAAAATGTAAAACAGGCGTCAAAATTTTGTTGGGGGTTCATCCCTTAAAAGTAGTGTTTTAACTCCTTTTGAGACCCTTTGACCCCCTATCCGAAGAGAATTGCTCATTGCAAGTAAAATAGGTTTCAAGGGAAAAAATTGCCCGAAAATGTATACAAAAAAAATATTTCATTTCTGGCTCTACAATAGGTTTTAATGCTTTTCTAAAAAAATGCCAAAGGGTTTGCATTTTTTACCATCGGCCTTAAGCATCGGCCATCGGCATCGGCAATCGGCCAAATAATTACCATCTGCCTGCCGATGGAAATTTTAAAACAATCGGCATCGGCCCATCGGCCAAAAATATTCCATCGGTCAAGCTCTAGTGTCAATATATACCAATGGCACCTAATTTACGAGGTGTATACAAGATGGGGACGGACACCCCATTTTTAGAACACGATTTTATTTAGAGTAGGTTGAAGCAAGTTAGAGAACGGGAAAACATTATCTCAACAAAAAATTATGTTTCTAGCTAAAAAAAAAATATTAATTTAATTAGACCCCCTCAAAAAAATCCTGCTACAGCACTGGTTAAAGCATAAAAAATTTGATTTTGAAACTGCAATTTTATAACACTTAAAATGAGTTTAAACCTGCATTCAAACTATACAGGGTGTCCCACGAGAAGTGGCCCAACCCCTTTAACTTTTGAACCCTTACAGGTATAGTCATGAAAGTGGGGTCTAGGTATAGTAAAGTGACCATGCCTGATGAGACAACTTTCAACGCCCTCTAGCGGAAACTTTAGGAGCTATAATTTTTATTTTAAAAACTATTTGAGGTATGTGAAAAAAGTCAATTACTAAGTTGTAGAGCATCATCAATTTAGTAGGAAAAGACACCTTAAGCAGAAAAATATCTCGAATAAAATCCCTAAAACGCACGCTCAAATAGGTTGAATTTACGTAGATTTTACGTCTTAAAACGGTCCTCACGATGCGAAAATAAGAAATTTTCAATTTAATGAACTAAGAATACTTTTAGTCATTTACTTAAATCATAAAAATAAAAATGTCTCATTTTCGCCCCGTGTGGAGCGTCTTAAGACGTAAAAACTACGTAAATTCAACCTAACTGAGCGTGCGTTTTAGGGGTTTTATTCAAGATATTTTTCTTCTTAAGGTGTCTTTTCCTACTGAATCGATGCTGCTCTACAACTTAGTCACTGACTTTTTTCACATACCTCAAATAGTTTTTAAAATAAAAATTATAACTCCTAAAGTTTCCGCTAGAGGGCGTTGAAAGTTATCTCGTCGGATAGGGCATGGTCACTTTACTATACCTAGACCCCACTTTCATGATTATATCTGTAGGGGTTCAAAAGTTAAAGTGGTTGGGCCACTTCTCGTGGGACACCCTGTATAACGCTTTGCCTGCATTTAAGAGGACAAATTTCACAAATTTGACACATGAGTTTCAAGAGTATTCAGTGCCCTTAAAATTTTAAATTTATTTCCCCTATAAATTTTATGGGAATTTCAATGAGTTTAAAAATTTTGGAGGCTTATTATTAAATCAAGAAGACAAACATAAAATTTTAAAAAATTTACATAAGCAAACTTGCAAACATTAGTTTAAATTATTTTTCATTTTATTTCTTTTATTGTTTTACAATTATGAGCATTGTTCAGAAAAGCATATTTAAAAACCGGTCGACAAAAACCGGTCAATTGGTAAAGCTCAGATTTTTTTTGTTTTTCTGAGCAGAATTCATTTACTGGTTTTTGCATTGAACGGAATTTTTGCGACACCATAAATATAGGTGGTTTTCATTTGATCTTTTGGGGCTAATTATAATTGATCAATGGTAATGGTACAATAATTATACCATTTCTTTCCATGCCACAAAAATAACAAAAGTATTTTAGATGCCTGAGACTGGAAATATCATTAAATTAATGTCGAATCCATCTAGTAAACTTTAATTTAAGTCAGTAACAAATACAATTTTGGAGATTTGGACTCCACTCAACGATTTTATAAAACATGGACTAGCGGATATGCCCGGCCTTGCACGGGTAGAGTGTATAGTTTTTTTTTAATTAAATTTTCCCAAAATACATTTATAATTATTAAATCAGAAATTACCAATCAACCCGATATCCAAGACGCCTTTTTCCTATCCCGGTGTTCCCGGTAATTTTTAATATACCTGTGTTCCCGATAATTTTCCTATCCCCATGTTCCCGATAATTTTCCCTATCCCGATTTTCCCGATAATTTTCCTATCCCGATGATCGAGGTAATTTTTATGTCCCGGTAATCCCGGTACTTTTTTTTCCTATCCCGATGTTCCCGGTAATTTTCCTTTTCCCGGTGTTCTCGGCAATGTTACCTAGTAACTGTTCGGTACTTTTCCAATCCCGATGTTCCCGGTACTTTTCCTATCCCGATATTCCCGGTACTTTTCCTATCCCGATGTTCCCGATAATTTTCCTATCCCGCTGATCGAGGTAATTTTTATGTCCCGGTAATCCCGGTACTTTTTTTTCCTATCCCGATGTTCCCGGTAATTTTCCTTTTCCCGGTGTTCTCGGCAATGTTTCCTAGTAAATTAATGAGTCTAGTGAACAAAAATAACAAATTTGAAACAATAATAAAAGATCTAGTAAATTGAAAAGTCTAGTGAACCGCTTCATTTGAAACAATGTTTTATTTTTTAATTCGTTTTCCATGAAGAAAATTTACACTTTTCCATAAATATTTAAATTTTAAAGGAAAATATCTTAAAATAGGGGAAACTAACGTTTCAAAATTAATTATTTGAATTTATTTTGGTGTTTTTACAACTGATATAGTTTTTAAATGGACAATTATCGAGTTTTTCCTGTTAAAATATTTAATTTTTGAGGTTTTAATCTCGTTTACAATAGTGAGTCGAGCAGATCTGCCTGGTAGAGAAATGGAGAAATAAGCGTTCCCTTTTGCTAATTTCCCTGACCACCCGCAGTCTCTTTGTGCCATATCTAGGTTCCCGCGTCAAATCGACAAAGATAAGCTGGCGCGGGTTGCGTTCAGGGGTCCATCCCCCGTTTCCATTCCCCATGTTGTGAGATTGTCGGAAAAAGGGGATGGGTCAGATCAAAGTTTCACAGGACCGTAATGCCGGCTTTACACCGCCGCTGTAGGAGCTGCAGTAGCTACACGTTTTTAGTTCCAGTGACACTAAAGAGATGGCGCTAGAATCGCAGCGGAACCAGCGACTCTCGCTGCAGCCGCTCCTCCCGTTGCGACTGTCACGTGACCGGGCCAGCGTCCCTTCCCTGGATCAGACCCCTTGAAATACATATTTATGGCTCATTTATTGATTTCTGACCCGATTTGAGTGCCGTAAACGGCCAATCTGGGTTATTTCTGAGTTCCGGTTACGATATTTTGAGGTTTTAGGTTCCCTAGAGTTGATATTTGCCCAGGATGGCAAATGTAAACACAGCCCAATGACCAAAACAAAGACTTTGGGGGTCAATTTTAGGCATATTAAATTATTTTTTCAAATTAAAAATTATTTTCCCATCAACCGGAAGGTGGTAGAAATGCTCCGGTCGAGGTTTTAGAACCATTTGACAAAATTTTTTGTCCAAAAATTCCCCATTGGAATAACATGGGAGAAAAAACAGAGTTCAGGAACATACTCCAGATTGGCACTTTTCATGATTTTTATCATCTATATTTGTTTTTCCTTATATCTTAGATATATTATCCACATTTTGAACGTGGTTTTAGGACCTTAAGCACCTCCGGGATTTTTCAATGAATTTTCAATGTTGGGAGTTAGTCCAAATGGGGGGTCTCTTGTCGTTGCGTGTCGCTGGTGCCGATATTATCGCAGCGATTTTTGGCTCACGATCATTTTCGAGGCCTCCTATTGGTTCTCTTGAAAAAAAATCGCCCGGTCTTCCCGCTATCGCTAATGCAGCTCCCGCAGTTCCTACAGCCGTGGTGTAAAGCCGGCATAACGTGTCCAAATTCTGAAAGTTAACAGCTTTCTCTCATCAATCGACATAATTTTCTCAATGCTACGTCTCCAACACTTGAGCATCTATTATTAAGTAATATCATTTGTGAAATATTATCCTCTTCTATGCATGCATAAAAATTTAAGAAAATGTGCTTGGTTATCTTATGGGATAATTGAAATTTTTATCCGTAGGGTATGTAATTAAGTTTCTGGAAATTTAATCGGGAACCACTGCTGTAAATGAAGTCTAAATTTTTAAGACTAAATTATGGTATTTTGAAGTCTGAAAAAAATCCTCAAGTTCTTCTCCTATCCTCTCAAGGTACTCTTGGGGTTGTACCAATTGTTTCCGATTTCTCCGTTAATACTGATTAGAAAGTCCGAAAGAAATCTATCAATCATTAATTAAAATAATTCTAAAAAGGATAAAATTCTTAGTTTAAAAGGAAATATTCACAACAAGTACTTAATAATAAACGGAAACTTAATACTTAAAAAACCAATTAGATCAATAACCAATAGACTGATATAATTATAAAATAAACTATTAAAAGCATGACATTGTAAAATATTGTTTTTTCATCTAATGGAATAATCCGATGAAAAGTAAGAAGACAATGGCTAAGTAGTATTTTTATTGGAAATGGAAAATGTTTAATAGCATGCAATAGGTCTACAGACTTTAGTTCATCAAAGTTGTCATATCTTCACAACCATCAACAAAACACAAATCTCAAAGAAACGCGAATCCCCAACCTCTTTGGGCATCAATTTTGGCATAGTTTCTGGCGGGGAGAAAAGTAAGTTGGCGTACGGAGGACGAGCGTCCCGTTTTTTCTGCGGGTTGCCATAACCGCCAAGATCTCGCAGCCGCATAATATTCCATAAAGCTTTTAAAATATAAAAATTAGATAAAATCTCAAATAAAAATATGGTTAACTATGCTTAAACTTTTAAATTCCATGGAAATAGATTTTTAAATTAGTAATATAATTTTTAAATAGACTTGTACCTAGTACCTATTAAAAACTTGTTTTTTAGCATTAAGTTTCTTTGTAACAATGGAGTAAGCAGATATATATATATATACTAGCGGATATGCCCGGCCTTGCACGGGTGGAGAGTATAATTTTTTTTTAAATTAAATTTTCTCAAAATATATTTATAATTTTTAAATCAGCAATTACCAATCATCCCGGTACCCCAGACGCCTTTTTCCTATCTCGGTGTTCCCGGTAAATTTTCATATCCCGGTGTTCCCGGTAATTTTCCTATCCCGATGTTTCCGGTACTTTTCCTATCCCGATGTTCCCGATAATTTTCCTATCCCGCTGATCGAGGTAATTTTTATGTCCCGGTAATCCCGGTACTTTTTTTTTTCCTATCCCGATGTTCCCGGTAATTTTCCTTTTCCCAGTGTTCTCGGCAATGTTTCCTAGTAAATTAATGAGTCTAGTGAACAAAAATAACAAATTTGAAACAATAATAAAAGATCTAGTAAATTGAAAAGTCTAGTGAACCGCTTCATTTGAAACAATGTTTTATTTTTAAGTCGTTTTCCATGAAGAAAATTTAAACTTTTCCATAAATATTTAAATTTTAAAGGAAAATATCTTAAAATAGGGGAAACTAACGTTTCAAAATTAATTATTTGAATTTATTTTGATGTTTTCACAACTGATATAGTTTTTAAATGGACAATTATCGAGTTTTTCCTGTTAAAATGTTTAATTTTTGAAGGTTTTCATCTCGTTAACAATAGTGAGTCGAGCAGATCTCTCTAGTAGAGAAATGGAGAAATAAGCGTTTTCGGCTATAAATTCGCTAATTACTCATAAGTATTCGATTTTAAAGCTTTGAAAACTATCCCAAGTTACTCCCCGACTCGGAATACGTCTATACGTCGAGTTTGGTTTCGGTCCGTAGCCTATTTCAAAAGATTACCCCGGACATACATACACACATACCCACATACATACATCGCCCGTTAGCCTTTTATTTATACAGAGACTAGCTGATATGCCCGGCCTTGCACGGGTGGAGTGTATATATATTTTTTTAAATTAAATTTTTTAAAATATATTTATAATTTTAAAAATCAGCAATTACCAATCATCCCTGTATCCCAGACGTCTTTTTCCTATCCGTGTTCCCGGTAATTTTCCTATCCCGATGTTCCCGGTACTTTTCCTATCCCGATGTTCCCGGTACTTTTCCTATCCCGATGTTCCCGGTACTTTTCCTATCCCGATGTTCCCGATAATTTTCCTATCCCGCTGATCGAGGTAATTTTTATGTCCCGGTAATCCCGGTACTTTTTTTTCCTATCCCGATGTTCCCGGTAATTTTCCTTTTTCCGGTGTTCTCGGCAATGTTTCCTAGTAAATTAATGAGTCTAGTGAACAAAAATAATAAATTTGAAACAATAATAAAAGATCTAGTAAATTTAAAAGTCTAGTGAACCGCTTCATTTGAAACAATGTTTTGTTTTAAAGTCCTCTTCCATGAAAATAAAATTGTTAATAATATCCGTGTTCCCGGTAATTTTCCTATCCCGATGTTCCCGGTACTTTTCCTATCCCGATGTTCCCGGTACTTTTCCTATCCCGATGTTCCCGATACTTTTCCTATCCCGATGTTCCCGGTAATTTTCCTATCCCGATGTTCCCGATAATTTTCCTTTCCCGATGTTCCCTGTAATTTTCCTATCCCAATGTTCCCGATAATTTTCCTATCCCGATGTTCCCGATAATTTCCTTATCCCGATGTTCCCGATAATTTTCTTATCCCGATGTTCCCGATAATTTTCTTATCCCGATGTTCTCGGTAATTTTTCTTTTCCCGATGTTCTCGGCAATGTTTCCTAGTAAATTAATGAGTCTAGTGAACAAAAATAACAAATTTGAAACAATAATAAAAGATCTAGTAAATTGAAAAGTCTAGTGAACCGCTTCATTTGAAACAATGTTTTGTTTTGAAAACCTCTTCCATGAAAATAAAATTTACAATTTTCCATAAATATTTAAATTTTAAAGGAAAATATCTTAAAATAGGGGAAAGTAACGTTTCAAAATAAATTTTTTGAATTTATTTTGATGTTTTTACAACTGATATAGTTTTTAAATGGACTATTATCGAGTTTTTTCTGTTAAAATATTTAATTTTTGAAGGTTTTAATCTAGTTAACAATAGTGAGTCGAGCAGTCTACTCTAGTAGAGAAATGGAGAAATAAGCGTTTTCGGCTATAAATTCGCTAATTACTCGTAATTATTCCATTTTCGAACTTTGAAAACTATCTTAAGTTACTCCCCGACTCGGAATACGTCTATACGTCGAGTTTGGTTTCGGTCCGTGGTCTATTTCAAGAGATTACCCCGGACATACATACATACATATATACATACATACACACACACATCGCCCGTTAGCCTTTTATTTATACAGAGACTAGCGGATATGCCCGGCCTTGCACGGGTGGAGTGTATAATTTTTCTTAAAATTAAATTTTCTCAAAATACATTTATAATTTTTAAATCAGCAATTACCAATCATCCCAGTATCCCAGGCGCCTCTTTCCTATCCCGGTGTTCCCAGAAATTAATCCTATCCCGATGTTCCCGGTTATCTTTTCTATCCCGGTGTTCCCGGTAATTTTCCAATCCCGATGATCCCCATATTTTTCCACTTTCCCAGTGTTCCCGGTAATTTTCCTCTTTCCCGGTGTTCCCGGTACGTTTTCCTATCCCGGTATTTTCAAATCCCGATGTTCCCGGCAATTTTAAATATCCCGGTATTCCCAGTAATTTTTCTAATCCCGGTGGTCCCGGTAATTTTCCTATCTTGGTGTTTCGGGTAATTTTTTATATTCCGGTATTCCCGGTGTCTTTATGGTAATTTTCCTATCCCGGTGTTCTCGGTATATTTTTTATATCCCGGTAATTATTCCTATCCCGATGTTCTCGCTAATTTTCCAATCCTTGTGTTCCCGATATTTTTTAAAATCCCGGTTTTCCTGTTTATGTTTATATCTTGGTGCTTTTATGAAGTAAAAAATTTAAATTATTATAAATAGTCTAGTAAATTTATAAGCCTAGTGAACAAAGTAACAATTTTGAAACTATAATAAAATATCTAGTATATTTAAAAGTCTAGTGAACCGCTTCATTTGAAACAATGTTTTATTTTTAAGTCCTCTCTTCCATGAAAATAAAATTTACAAATTCCATAAATATTTTTATTTTAAACGAAAACATCTCGAAATAAAGGAAAATAACGTTTGAAAATAAATTATTTGATTTAATTTTTGTGTTTTTACAACTGATATAGTTTTTAAATGGACAATTATCGAGTTTTTCCTGTTAAAATATTTGATATTTGAAGGTTTTCATCTCGTTAACAATAGTGAGTCGAGCAGATCTGCTCTGGTAGAGAAATGGAGAAATAAGCGTTTCGGGCTATAAATTCGTTTATTACTCGTAATTATTCGATTTTCGAGCTTTGAAAACTATCCCAAGTTACTCCCCGACTCGGAATACGTCTATACGTCGAGTTTGGTTTCGGTCCGTGGCCTATTTCAAGAGATTACCCCGGACATACATACACACACACACACACACCCACATACACACATCGCCCGTTAGCCTTTTATTTATACAGAGACTAGCTGATATGCCCGGCCTTGCACGGGTGGAGTGTATAATTTTTTTTAAATTAAGTTTTCTCAAAATATATTTATAATTTTTAAAGCAGCAATTACCAATCATCCCGGTATCCCAGATGCCTTTTTCTATCCCGGTGTTCCCGGTAATTTTTCCTATCCCGGTGTTCCCGGTAATTTTTCCTATCCCGGTGTTCCCGGTAATTTTTCCTATCACGGTGTTCGAGGTAATTTTTCCTATCCCGGTGTTCCCGGTAATTTTTCCTATCCCGGTGTTCCCGGTAATTTTTCCTATCCCGGTGTTCCCGGTAATTTTTCCTATCCCGGTGTTCCCGGTAATTTTTCCTATCCCTGTGTTCCCGGTAATTTTTCCTATCCCGGTGTTCCCGGTAATTTTTCCTATCCCGGTGTTCCCGGTAATTTTTCCTATCCCGGTGTTCCCGGTAATTTTTCATATCACGGTGTTCCCGGTAATTTTTCATATCACGGTGTTACCGGTAATTTTTCATATCCCGGTGTTCCCGGTAATTTTTCTTTTCCCGGTATTCTCGGCAATGTTTTCTAGTGAGTCTGGTGAACGAAAATAACAAATTTGAAACAATAATAAAAGATCTAGTAAATTGAAAAGTCTAGTGAACCGCTTCATTTGAAACAATGTTTTGTTTTGAAGTCCTCTTCCATGAAAATAAAATTTACAATTTTCCATAAATATTTAAATTTTAAAGGAAAATATCTTAAAATAGGGGAAACTAACGTTTCAAAATTAATTATTTGAATTTATTTTGATGTTTTCATAGCTGATATAGTTTTTAAATGGACAATTATCGAGTTTTTCCTGTTAAAATATTAAATGTTTGAAGGTTTTCATCTAGTTAACAATAGTGAGTCGAGCAGTCTACTCTAGTAGAGAAATGGAGAAATAAGCGTTTCGGGCTATAAATTCGTTAATTACTCGTAATTATTCGATTTTAAAGCTTTGAAAACTATCTTAAGTTACTCCCCGACTCGGAATACGTCTATACGTCGAGTTTGGTTTCGGTCCGTGGCCTATTTCAAGAGATTACCCCGGACATACATACATACACACATACATCGCCCGTTAGCCTTTTATTTATACAGAGATTACAAATGAATCACCAGCTTAAAAAAGGGAATAAGTCCAAAAAATGACAAATTGACTTTTTGTGCTGAAAACAATCTCCAAGCTTTGCTCTACACATGAGTGGAAAGAGAGGGGAATTAACTACCCCCCTAATATAGCCCCTTGAAGTTGGGAAACCGATGTCCATTCATTGTATTTTTCCAGCTATAATTTGGAATTAAAGTTAATTTGTCTCTCTGTTCTTAATCTTTGTGGTGTAAACTAGGCCAAAATAAAATTTTCTTTGAATTTTAAAGTGTTTTTAACTTTTTTTTATCCAGGGAAGGTTTATCTCCATTCATATTCACTTACTCCATTGATACTTCTATAATGACTAAGTTTCATAATATTTTTCGCAGTTTTGGGGGTCCGGGACACAATTTTCTAAAAACTTTACTAATTAACTTAGAATTGTGAAATTTTTTATACTGATCAACCATCTAACAACTAAGCAAAATCACATCAGAAAAGTATTCAAAAAGTTTTTCATGAAAAAAGTCATGATAGACGATTATTTTTCTCCTTTGTTTCTAGAGTATTGCAAACCTACAAAGGAATGAACATTTTTCCAGAATTTATTAACTAATATCTACTAATTACTAGTTTTTTTATTAGTTTTCAGACAGCTAGGCTATTTTCTTGTAACTCCCTTTTTAAAAAAATATGAGATAATATATTTTTTTAAAGTTTTTGCACATGTAAAAATATTTAAAGAGTTTAACCAGATTAAAAATACTTCTTAATTTTATTAATTAATTTTTATAAAAGTGCTACATCATATATTTCAAGAAGGTGGGGCATTCAAACATTACTCAAACATTTAGTTTCGATATTTCAAAAATTCAACATATCTTTTCTTTAAGCTCTCTTCCTGTTTCCAAAATGATTCTTTTAACTAATAAAGTTACCTTGTCAAATGTTTGACTTCTACCTGTTGGAAATTAAATACCCTAAAAAATTTGCTCATGAAGTAAATTTTCCTTTCTAAGAAAAGAGGGAAATATATTTAAAATAAGCATGGTAGGCATGTTGTGTGGGCCATATTTCCAATTTTCATTTTTAAATTCTTCAAATGCAAAAATATTATTTTCTGACTCGGCTCCATTGCACTGCTTTTCCTTAGGGGATGAGGTCCATAGTTTCAAAAGAAACCAAAATTTACCTTTTCCCAAAAAATTTTAACTTGTCCCTAAGAAACCATTCTATTTTCTTAAGAAATTTTAAAAATTAAATTTTTTTTTATTATTTTTGCGTTTTTTAAATTGAATTTTACCATGGAATATGATTGATACGAACGAATCACAACAGAAGATAAGAATAAGAATAAAACAAAATGATAAAAAGAAAGAAATGAGTTTTAATCGAATTATAGGAGTCCGTTTCCTCTTCACAATTCTTCAAATTCGAGTCACCCCCAGAATTTTGATAACTTTGCTCATTGCCAACACCACTCGTTTTGATTGTTCAGGGATATCTAATGTAAAATAAAATGAAGTGTCTGGTGCGAAAGATAATGCGGTATCTTATATGAAGAACTGATCGGTCGGTAGAAGATCAAAGACTTAGATATCTAAAATATTGGGGGATTTCAACAATAGGTACACTTTTTCGAAGTTGAGATCAATCAATGACTATCATTTCTCGTGGGGCAATGGCTTAATTGGAGTATACTTTTTAGGCGGTGTAGGGAATGCTCTGGTCGTGGAGCTCTTTGTAAAAATGGTTTACAAAATACCGCCACTGTCGGCGAAAAAGCAGGTTAACATAGTTACTACATCCTTTGGGCTTCACCACCATATAATGAGTGTTCTTTTACTGTTTTTAAAGGTAAGAATTTAAAAAATTGAATTCAAATTTAAGTAGTGTTGCTGCTGTGTACAACGTACAAACTACAAATGTACATTTGTAGTTTGTATGTTCGGATTTATATATTAAAGGCAGTGTTATTCTTAGGATTTTTTTGGAGGAGTAAAAATACTCCTTGACTTTTTTAGGAGGCGTGAAATTCATTTATGAGGAGTGAAATACGGAAATGGCATAAACTATATGTGGAGACAAATTTTTTATAAAAACGTTTTTTAATGGACAAACTGAAATGGAAAAAATGAGGATGCTATTTTGGTTTTTAACAAGTATAGCATCTGTTAATATAAGTAGAAAATATTAAACATTGTAAATAAAATAATTTATTTTACATTAAACATTATGGATGAAATGTTTATTTAATATTACAAATTAGAGTAGAATTTTTTTATTTCGGTGGGGTGCCATGCATGTTTTAAGCAAAACGTTTGTTAAAAATTCATAGCGTGAAAATACGCCTGGCTAGTTTTTAAAAGCGTATTTCCTACTTTCAATGCGTGAAATACGCTCCCAGAGGCGTTAAAATTAACACTGATTAAAAGGTATTTAGTTTTGAATTTTAATTTTTTGCATACTGTTGATGGTTTCGTATGAGACATTTTCTATCTACGTAAGGGACACGCGCTTCATCTTTTTCTCTGTAGTTGTAGTCTATTATCCTTTTTTTAAATTTTATTGTTTAGATCTATATTTTTGTGCTATCCTTTTGGTAGATCATTTTGAAACATGTTACTTTAGTTGCTCTTGGGAATTCAGCCTAAATGATATCCGTTTTTATTTTAAATACTTCCCATAGTGCATTTGAAATCACTTCTTTTAAAAATACATTAAGATGGCACAATATACAAGGTGTTTCAAAAATCCGTTTCAAGGCTTTTATTCGGAATCAACGTGTCTTAGGGTCAGGAAAGTAAGGTCTACCCCTAGGTAAGTGTTCCTGGAGAATCCATTGAGATGACTTATAGCGCCCATAGCGGCGAAATAAAAAGGTTTAAAAAATTAATTTAAAAACTGAAGGAGAAAGAGCAAAAACCTCAGTGAGAGTATTGTTGCCAACATTATGAAGAACTCACTAAAAAAATTCCATAAAAATATCGTGAATATTCGTTGAGATATTAGCATGTGAAAATAGCATTTTTTTTTCAGTGAGTTCTTCATAATGTTGGCATGTTGGCAACAATACTATCACTGAGGTTTTTGGTCTATCTCCTTTAGTTTTTAAATTAATTTTTTAAAACTTTATTTCGGCGCTAGGGGCGCTGTGTCATCTCTCAATGGATTTTCCAGGGTCACTTACCTAGGGGTAGACCTTACTTCCATGACCCTAGGACACTTTGGTTCCGAATAAAAGCAGCGAAACGGACTTTTGAAACACCCTGTATAACACTACGAAGGCTTCTACGGCCGGAGTTATATTTGAAGATGGAGTCTTCCGGGCTTGTAGGCCGTAGTCTAGAAGTAGAAAATCCAAACGTTTCGACCCCTTCTACGGGAGTCATCATCAGTGGATAAAAGTTAAAAAATTTTATGATTAAAACGTCGATGTTGACGCGTGGAAGTAAACTCGTACTGATGGTAAAGATGGTGATGCCAACCGATGTGCAAGAAATAATAATTGTAAATAATAATTAATTACCGGTGAATACGGCAATGTTTTGTAATTTTTTATGCTTTTCCCACGCTAACAACGTCATGTTAACAAAGATATGCTAGTTTTAGCATAGCATAAAAAATTAAAAAAAAATAATAACATTAAGAGACAAAAAATATGGGTTATATATAGTTGAACCTCTTGTAATGACCCCCAATATAGCCACCTGCGTTACAATGACCAGTAATACAATAGGTATATATATATATATATATATATATATATATATATATATATATATATATATATATATATATATATATATATATATATATATATATATATATATATATATATATATATATATATATATATATATATATATTGTGTTTTATCATAGTGTTAATTTTATTCGTTATAACGTCCTTTCGTTAAAACGACAGTATATTGTTAGTACCAGAAAGGATCGCTCTATCAAGGTTCTTACAGTACATAGGAAATTTGTATCTTAAAATAAACACATAAATGCAGGGCTCTATTTCAGCCGGAACGGTCCGGAACGCCGTTCCGGGACCTCTTTTTCGGAATTTTTTTTTATTCTATTTCAGGGGTCTCCTAATATAACGGCCCGCGAGAGCCATTCATCAGGCCAGAGGATACCTTTCTATGTGATACCTTTCTTTCTTCTTTTAAAACATGATTATGAACCCCCATTTGAACCACAGAGTACTAGAACAGAGAGTCCATGGCCATATGCGCTGATGGAAATCGAAAAGTTGGATGGGTTTGGGGGCGCTGTGATGGCATCTACGTCACGAAAGACAGAGAAAAAAGTCTGATTGGGCGAGAAAAACTTTTTTCCTTCTCCTTCGAAAATAGCACCAATCACAGGTTTGGTCACCAAAAAGTACCTATTTGAACCAGATCGCAGGGAAAATTTGCAAAGAAAATTTGGAACATATTAAATTCTACCATTTAAGGACTTTAGTAAGCATTATTTCTTTAAATTGGCAAAATATACAACTCTAATGGTTCATTGATGATAATAAGCCATCTCAAATCCTACAAGAGGCATCCTTTTGGAAAAAAAGTATAACCCACTGTAAAAAAGGTGTATAAAGCGTTCATCGTCTTATACAATTAATAATTAAGTTAAAACACTCTTCCTAATCTAGTACAACACATTTGAATTTATTTTCAAAATTTAAATTTGAAAATAAATGCTTAAGTTTTGTATAAAAAAGTAATCGCTTTTTCAGTTTTGATACCAATAATTTTACCGTTCCGGTACGGTACCTCTTTTTATAGAAATCGAGCCCTGCATAAATGTATGTATTTTTTTCAAATTTCTGTGATATCCCATAAAAACTTTTCCAACATTATGGCATTTTATATATACTTACTCTTCTTAAAAGGAGTTTCTTAATATTGCTTAGCTTCAAATTATCACAGCTACTTAAGAATAGACATTAAAGATAAAACTATATAGATATTATAAAGTATTTTTTTAAAAGTAACCAATAAACTAGCTGCTCTTTTAAAGCATCATTTTGTTATTTTGTTACAAATGATTGATGCATCGAGTTGAGTACATCGATCAAAAAAGAATAAAACTAGTAAATTAAGAAAAATGAAATTATATGTTACGGGCAAAGTGATTAATTGGGCATTATTAATAATGCCCAGAATGAAATGGAATTTTTTTTGCTTTTTTCCCACTCTAACGTCTTGTTAACGAGTTATTTAAATCTGAAATTCAGTCTTATCTCTCTCAATTTATTTTTCCATATTTCTGTAACTGAAATCTTATAACTTTAATACTAAATACGAAGCAAAAGAAACAAAATTTTAATAAAAATTTATATTTTGTCCTCTGACTAAAGTTTATCTTTATCCACCTAGATAACTAGATATCTTCTGATCTTTCAGAGTCCTTTTACCCTTTTAAATAATATTTGCTCAAACACAAAAATATAAAAGGCAACAATTCAATAATAGTCCACTGAAAATAGAGTTGAACCTCAAACAAATTGCAATAGAAGGTTTCTCAACGGTTTTCACTTAGAAATGACCTCAATAATAACATACTAAAAATCGGCCAAAATTGGCCGGGCGGAAGTTTAATTTTTTTTAAATTTTTTAAAAATGGCCGAAAAAAAAATTAAAAAAAAACCAAAACAATAATTTAGACATGTGATACATGTTCATAGGTTATTTTTGAGTGCTGAAACCGAATATTGCATTTAGTTTGGGAAAAAATTGAAATTTCAATTTTTAAAATTAATTTGAATAATTAGCTATATGAAAAAATTAAAAACCCCCTAAAAACCTAACAAAAACATCAAAAGAGATAAATCCAACGGTTTTCATTTAGAAATGACCTAAATATTAACATACTAAAATTAAAAAATTTTACGAGTTAAAGAAGTTAAATTTTTTTTCAAATTTCCATTTTTTTTGCGAAAAATGCATTTTTTTTCAAATTCGTGCCAAAAACTTTAGAGGCTTTTGAAAAGGTCATTTTTCGGTGGATATTGTCCACAGATAGTTATATAATGGAAAACCGGTGGAATTGACCCTCAATGAATTAGTTAATTATTTTAAATTCTGATGTAAATATGCCAAAGTATTACCTTTTTTCACATTTGTACTACATTTTACCAATTTCAAAATTTTAAATAAAATAATTAACTAATTCATTGAGGGACAAATCCACCGGTTTTCCATTATACAGGGTGTATCTGAAATGGTGCAACAAACTTTCAGGGATGATATTACTCATCAAGATGAACAAGAATCGGTATAGAAAGGGGGTCCCAGACCAAATCCCAGGGAGTTAAAAATGGAGCGACACCCCAAAAAATCATTGAAAAATTCAATTTGTAGAAGAACTACTATTGGCAAAAACTTAATTATGGTCTCAAAAATTGTGGTTTAATAAGATCTTTAAAATTATCTCAAAAGTCTTCACTTTAAAATTTTGTTTTATTATGAAAAAAGTTAAAAACACAAAAAAATGTGAAAAATCTGCCAAAACCTTATTTTGTATTTCGAAATCCCTCCTTTTGATTTGATAATCTGAAAGATCATAGTTGAAAACCCTTAAGTCCAAAGTTTCACGTAAATACAATCAATATTAAACGCTTGAGATCCTGTTAAAGTTTGGTTTTTAGGTGCGCAAGCAGTTTTCTAGAGCTGTTTCCAGAACAGCTGTTTGCGCACCCAAAAAACAAACTTTAACAGGATCTCAAGCGTTTAATATTGATTGTATTTACGTGAAACTTTGGACTTAAGGGTTTTCAACTATGATCTTTCAGATTATCAAATCAAAAGAAGGGATTTCGAAATACAAAATAAGGTTTTGGCAGATTTTTCACATTTTTTTGTGTTTTTAACTTTTTTCATAATAAAACAAAATTTTAAAGTGAAGACTTTTGAGATAATTTTAAAGATCTTATTAAACCACAATTTTTGAGACCATAATTAAGTTTTTGCCAATAGTAGTTCTTCTACAAATTGAATTTTTCAATGATTTTTTGGGGTGTCGCTCCATTTTTAACTCCCTGGGATTTAGTCTGGGACCCCCGAATCCTAGGTGATTCTGACTCGTCTAGGTGTCTGCTATCATCCCTGAAAGTTTGTTGCACCATTTCAGATACACCCTGTATAACTATCTGTGGACAATATCCACCGAAAAATGACCTTTTCAAAAGCCGCTAAAGTTTTTGGCACGAATTTGGAAAAAAAATGCCTTTTTCGCAAAAAAAATGGAAATTTGAAAAAAAATTTAACTTCTTTAACTCGTAAAATTTTTAAATTTTAGTATGTAAATATTTAGGTCATTTCTAAATGAAAACCGTTGGATTTATCTCCTTTTATGTTTTTGTTAGGTTTTTAGGGGGGTTTTAATTTTTTCATATAGCTAAATTATTCAAATTAATTTAAAAAATTGAAATTTCAATTTTTTTTCCAAACTAAATGCAATATTCGGTTTCAGCACTCAAAAATAACCTATAAACATGAATCACATGTCTATATTATTGTTTTGTTTTTTTTTTGTTTTTTTCCGGCCATTTTTAAAAAAATTTCAAAAAAAATTAAACTTCCGCCCGGCCGATTTTTAGCATGTTATTATTGAGGTCATTTCTAAGTGAAAACCGTTGAGAAACCTTCTATTGCAATTTGTTTGAGGTTCGGCCCTATTTTTCGCTATTTTCAGTGGACTATAAAACAGATTATAACAGTGAGAAAATAAAGTCTGTAACTTTTCGCGTGTTTTCCTTTTTGGATCTTCAGTCTTGTTTAGTTCCTTCATAACAAGGTAAAGTTATATTTTGCAAGTTTTTTTTTTAAAGTTTTATGTGAGTAATATGGTATAATTATAAAATTTTGAAGGAAATAGAATTTTTTTCAATATTTATTATTATAAAAAGAATTAATGCTAATTTATTGATTAAAAGTTTTAATAACGGAGCCTGATGGTGTCAGCTAAGGTTTTAATTTAAAACCTCACACCATCAGACCCCGTTTAGGTTATAGATAAAACTATTCTTCGACTTGGAAAAATAATAGTACATAAAATGTAATTACAAGGATAAATCTTGAGGAAATTTCCTAAGATAAAAATATTTAAATTTGAAAAAAAAATTAAAAGTTTAAAAACGATAAAAATCGAAGTTATTTCATATAAAAGTCAGAAAATCGCCTACTATTTGCATAAAAAAACCTCGATAAGCTCTGCAGGAAAAATTACATAGCTTTGAAAGTTCAATTTTGTTTAAGCTCCATTGAAATGAAAAGACATTTTTGATTTACTTGGCTTTAAGGAAACTCCTTGTTTATACCTGTAACTTCCAGTTCAGTTTAACATTACTTCGGCTGCAGAAATTCCCTGATAAATTAAACTCAGGGCCTGATTTACCATTAGGCCCGGGCTTAGGGACCCCACAATTTGGGGGCCCCCTAATTTTGGAAAGTAAATTAAAACTTATAGTAGAAATAACTTTTTATACTTCCTAGATTGTTTTTTCATTACTTTTTGACCAAATAAAGCCTAATGTAATGCTAACATGTGATTATATTACTACATATATTTAATAACGTAAACTTTTATATTTTTACTTGTATTAATACAATCCAAATTTACCAACTCCTTTCACGTGTTTGTGATAACACATAGGTACCGAGTAATAGGGGGGCCCCTTCCTGGATGTTGGGCCTAGAGTTACAAATTTTCTAAATCGGGCCCTGATTAAACTGAACAGATTCCATGAGAAGTTGTTTCATGACAAGGATTGTATTGTTGCAGAAAAGCCACAGTCCAGGATTTTATGCCATTTCATCGGAAAAGACAATAATTTTTATTGTAAAACTAAGTAACTTTTCTTAAATGTCTCATAACAAAATGTATGCAAAAAATAATATTTAAAGATCGTATCCTTAAAAAATAATATACATAGTATGTGTTGAAATGAATTTTATTTGAAGTTCCACATTGAACATTTTAAATTTCGTGTATCATGATTTCTAATAAGGAATTTGGGGATTATTATTGGAGAATCACTTGCACCTCATGCTCTACAATATCGCTTGTTTTAGGCCTAAGTTCGACACTTTTCACCAAATAAGCAAAATTAGAGGTATCGTGATAAACTATCTGTTAGTTAATAGATAAAGAAACAAAACATATATCCTCTCTACGTGTTACCTTTCTTATCTATTGATCATCATTAAAAGATTACAAAAGAAACATTATATAAATAAACATTTTGTTCTTTTTGTCTGAGGGATTTTTTAAAAGTATTTAATGTTCTTTCTGTAAGTTCAGATACTTTTTTATTTTCGTTGATTGAAATTGAATGATTAGTCAGGTTGAAGGACAATCGTTAATTTTAACTATCACTTTTACCTTCTGATAACTCTGCCGATAAGAACATAGTTCGTGTCAATCCGGGAGTGAAAACATTCTTTCATTTACAACTGCTAACTCAGCAGTTAGTAACTCTACTCTTGAAGTTTTGTCCACATTGAAAAAGGTAATTGTTTCTTTTTTTCTTCATGTATATACTCTCAACCTATGTAAGATAACAAGTTTTACTTTCATGTATTTTTTGTGTTTCTTTATTAAATAATCGAAAGACGAAATATTAGTAAGAGTATAGGCATCATTTTAAACCTTTGAACTAAAACACTACGCATGTATTAATTTATTTATTTTAAACCTCATCTAAGGTTTACTATAGGGGAGAGTGTTGTACCTACGGACGGTTGTACCTTCAGCCACCTCATTTTAATATTCGGGAAAAAATGTAAATTTGAATTTGTGGTCGATTTTGAATGTAAACAGGTGCTATCTAGTTGCTAACGTGAAATCAGCTGTTTAAAATATTATTTAAATTTTCTATAATAAAAATACTGTTTTTAGGTGCTCAAAGTTTTTTTTAGTGCATCACTACATTAATTATTTTCTTCCTCTATGATTATGATATGATAAAATGGGATATATGGGGGGAATCCCCGAGATTTTGACTTTTTAGTTTTGATATTAGAAATTGTCAGATCTCAATTCTTTTATCTTTTATAGAACTTTGAATGCAAAAACACCTGATGCTGTACCTTCGGACACCATGAGTGTTGTACCCACGGACACGTTCTTGTGGGTGTCTGTAGCTAATCGGCGTTTTAGAATCAGGTTTCATTTAACTGAATACATTTTAATAAATGTTAAATTAATTCTAAATGGTAATCTATTTGTCAGCGATTATTTTCAAGTGAATTTTAGATGAAAAATCAAATATTTTGTGATATAAACTAATTTTTTAAATTTATGATTCTACTTGGAATTTAATGTAAAATATGGTGTAAAACCCTAAGCACCCTATCTCATTTAAGTATGATGACTAAAAACACTTAAAATTTCCACTGAAGAAGATTTACCACCAAATTATTATTGTTATTACCACCAAATGCTTGCACAACAAAGTGTCGATCGAATTGGTTTTTTTGGATCAGTGAAATTGTCAAATCAATCAGCATGATTGATGAAACTATTACCTTAAATTCTGATCTGAAAATACCATGTGATTTTTGTGTTTTTGGTAAAAAATCAAGACTTTTATCATTCAACGTAGTTTTAATGATCATTTACGATCTAAAACTACATTACTTTAAAAAATCTATTTTCAATTTTAAAAAGGCTTGTAATAGGTTATTAAAAGGTAATTCATCAATAAAAATGTTCATTCTTAGCTTTTTTCAACTAAAACTTCCCTTTTTAAGGGTGTCCACAGGTACAACTGGGTCTGTCCATAGGTACAACAGGTTGTTGTACCTTTGGACACAAATTTTTCCAAGTTATTATAAATGATTAAAAATCCAATTTTCATGATTTTGACTAATAAAAAATATATATCTACTCACAAAGGTTAGGACTATAGGTTGGGCACTTTAAATGGTCAAAATGTGATTTTACCTGTCTTAGAAAAATCCAAACGTGATTTTTGTCCATAGGTACAACACTCTCCCCTACCATCTAACTAAAAATAGAATTAAGTCGAGTAATTAATGAAATCAAACATCTATAGTAAATAAAAAATAATTGCAAATTAAAAGGTATTTTCGCTTGGTTACGCACTAAATGAGGAAGTAGCATGATTTTTTTTTTATTTTTTTAATCGATTCCTCTTGCAAAAATAAGCAACTACCCAAAATTTGAGGCCGATCGAGAAATTTTTTGATTGTCAAAAAAATTAACAAAAATCCCCTTTTTAAAAGCGCGCGAAAACGCCAAGAGTTTGGATGTGACGTCATCTTATACTAAACATTGTTGTAAAGCAATGGAGTTGATGGCATTATTGTTGACGTCATCTTATAGTTTAAACAATAAACGTTTTCAGTCACGTGTTTTTTTCTCGACTTTTAAATAAAAATATATAATTACCAGTACATTTTTTTGAAAAACTGACTAGATATTTCATTTTACTATACAAAAAACCATACGGAACACTTGTTTGTTTTTGAAAATCTGACACATGCAACTTCCTTATTACTTGTAAATAATTAAAATACAGCCAGGTTTTAATGGAGTCAATTATGGACTGATCTACATCATAGAAGTCGTCTCTCCCAACTCATTTTAATTAGAATTTTAAATATTTTTGGCATTCATATTCTATTATTATCAAATGGTGATCGACATTCAATGTTATATGAAACCCTCATAAGTTTGAAAAAGAATATAAGTATAGGAAAACTTTTTTTTATTAAACACACAAAAAGTTCTCCGTATTTCACCAAGTATTACACGGTGCTTACAGAGGTAAGTAAAAAATTCATAATAAAACTTCAAGGTAACAAAAGATTTAAAAGTGCACAAATGTTTAAAATGTTAAAAAGGTTTATACGTGTCATTAATAAATTTAGTAAAAAAGACAAATGCACACTTAGAAGACACTAAACTATGAAGAGCAGGAGGCCACTTAATGTGAAGTTTTTTCAGAGAAAATTTCAGGGTTTTCCTCTGTGTGATGAATTTAAGGAAAACTTTAAATTCAGTTTTTTTTATCCCAAGAGGCAATACCTCCCTTTAATTATCCCCCCTCCCTTTTATCACCCATGTGTAGAGAGAATATTCGATATTTTCTATTTTCTGTCTTATTTAAATTTTTAACAAAAACAAAAAAACTTAACGTCCATACATTATTAGTTTGGTTAAAATATGGTATTTGCTTACGTCTTTAAGACAAATCTTTGGAATTTTGTCCCTAAAAGGGTAATTTAATTCATTTCACTACGCCTTGTAAGTCAAAAAATTTTCAAGGAAAAACCGTACATAATATATTTCAAAATTTTGTAGGGGGTTAGGCGTTTAGGGATCCTCCCCCAGAAAAATTTTAGATACCCATAAACTCATTCTGACTCATTTAGAGACTCTTCGGTTACACCTGAAGAGGTCTGCTAATTCTAAGTCACATAATTTTCAAAGAAAAAAACAGTATAAAATTGATGTCAAAATTTCGGGAGGGGTTTGAACCCCTAACCTTCCCCTCCCCTTGGATATGGCCTGAAGCTTCGGTAATTTTACAGTAACCAGAGGCGGCTCGTGGATAGTTCCAATGGGGGTTCACAATCACGATTATATTTTAATAGAAAAATTAAGTACCTTAAAATTTAAGTAACAATTATTATTTACAAAACGCAATACTCCTATCAAGAAGTACACGTACTATTCCATTTTTATTTAACAGAAGATCAAAAAACTAAAAATTTAAGGCTTTTTAGTTGATTTGCATATACATACAAGTATGCCAATATGGCATAAAAATAAGTGTGCTCAGGGGAAACCGAGAGCGGCCGCCGCCGCCGAATTTTCTCCGCGAACGAGCTCAGCGTTGACTTTCCTGCCAGCTTGTTGACGTGCCGTTGAAGGCGAAAAATTCGTATATCCGTGAAAGCTTACAGAATTTTAGCAATAAATTTTTTTTCGATATTTTAAATAAAATGGAGCATGGAAACTCGCCTTAAAAGGGTACAAGCCGGAAAATATTTTTATTACTTTTTCCATTTACTTCAATTGATCGACTTATTTCATTTTCATTGAGGGTTCACGAGCTCCTATGGACAAGCCGCCACTGACAGTAACCGACTAAAACAACCCATCATAAGCCGCTTTCCTTTTCCTGCAGGTGACTCCCATGGGGGCCGAGAGAAGCTCTGCCGCCCGGCGCAGCCTCGCGGTGGACCTCCTCATCGTCGTGTTCGGGGTGAGCTCGTGGGTGGCGGTCAACGGGCTGTGGGTGGAGCTCCCCGTCCTGGTGGACAGCCTGCCCGAGTCGTGGGAGTTGGCCTCCTACATCGTCATCACCACACAGCTCGCCAACTTGGGCCCCTTGCTCTTCAGCGCCCTGCGCAGGGTCTGGTCGCAAAAGGTGAGACATTAGTGATAAAAAAACGAGTAGAAAGTTTGTATTGTGTTTGAGAGAAAATTTTAAAAAACTTACTGGGGAGGGATCTTTGAGTGTTAATACATACTACTATACAAAATTAAAATTTGGTGCGACGAGCTGGTTCGAATATATTTTATTTTTCTAAAATGCTTCATTTTACCTCTAATGCGTGTATTGAATTAATATCGCAGGGGTAGATCCAGGTTTTATATTTTGGGACCCATTTCATAATTTTTTTGTGAAAAAGAAATTGTTTTTGTGATAAATTGAACCAGTGATAGTTAACAGATGAGTGTGTAAAAGTAAAATTGACTCACAAACCAAGAAAATCATGAAAAATTCAAATACTTTGTGAATGTTTTCTTGCAAATTATCACAAAAGCTAATTTGAATCTTATAAAAGGGGCGTTTTAATGAATTTATTTTTGTGAAGGGGCAGATTTAAAGAGGGGGAATTTTTGTGAAGGGGCAGCAAAAGCGCCCCAATTTTTGTCTGGATCACCCCCTGTATCGAAAAGCAGTTAAGGGCCAGAAATTTTAAAAATTTGATGGGACGAGGACGACCTACCTAAGAGCTATTTGACCTTTAATGCATGTTGTATTAATGTCAAAAAATGGTTAGGGGCCAACCCCCCTCATAAACTGAAACTAAAGTCTATAGCTATGGCTATGATAAGGGGGATGAAAATTTATGAACAACTAGGACAGGGGGACGTAGCATAAAACTAGTCGGATGAGAAACACTGGCTTTCTTAGTGGTTTAATGTGCGAGCAGTAGGGTGGCCCAAAATTTTGAAAACAAACTTTTTTAAAATGATGGTCATGATGCACATTAAATTAAAGAAATAATTAACAAAGAAAATGGAACTAATTTCAGGTTTTTAAGTTGTATAGTAATGAAGGTGATAAAAAACAAAACCTGGAACATTTTATCTATGACGTTAGTAGTTTCTTATAAAAAATCATGAACAAAATGAGATGGTTTGATCTTGGTTTTTAGTTGTTTTGTATAAAAATCTTCGAATTTGGACTTTTCCCACTCCTCTTGGTCATCGCTTTCGAATTAAGGTACAGAGCCCAAACTTTGCCTGAATAGTTTTCTCTGTAGGTCTAAAAATTGAGGGGTTGCCGTGGCAATTTCATAACACTATATTTTTTTCCATAGAAAAGTGGGCCACCCTAGAGCGCAGTGATTATCAGTTTTCATGAAATTAAATTTAATACTCCTATAAATTAACGTGTGCGTGAAGCGAGAGTAGTGATTTTTCTCTGAATGATGAATTTTTAACTTGAAGAAACAATGAGTACGAAGAAGAGTGTGAGAGAGAATGAAAGAAATGAGGAGTAAAAGAAGAATACTAGAGTAAGAGTAAAAAGAAAAATAATGAAAGATAACGAGGATAGGAGAATGATCGAGGGAGGAGAAATGTTACAGAGATGAATGATCTCAAATATTTTCCGGAAGCAATACGTATCAAACTAAATCACTGATCTAGTCTTATCCTTATCTACTAAGGTCAGTAAACCTAATCCTGCGCACTAAAAAATGCATGTTTACACTTTAGTTCTGTTGTCTTAAAATGTTTCTGTAATTTGGGCGTTTCCTATGCTTTTTTTTAGAATTCTTATTGTGTAGGAATGGGATATACTTGGGTTCCTTTTCTCGGAGCATGCCCCTCTAAAAACAACCAAATTTCTAATTAAAAAATTATAAAATTGATCATTTAAAATTTTGGTTATTTTATTGCAATATGAGCAAAAATGCGTTCAGTTTTCAATGATATCAACCAAATTTTGTTTCAGGCGTTAGTATTAAATATTCACTTTTTTAATCAAATTTTTTGGGTCCTCGCTTTATTTCAGGTCTTGGAGGTCCCCATAATCCACGCCTCACTAGCCACAGTAATCGCAGCATGTGCCCTGCTCAGCTTCTTCTGGGACTACACCAACTACATATTCGGAAGTCTGCACAGCACAGCCTTTCTTGTCCTCACCTTCTTCCTCGCGTGCGTGGACTGTACTTCATCCTTGCTGTACCTCCCTTTCATCGCCAATTTCAAAGAGCAGTACGTGATATCGTATCTAGTGGGGGCAGGACTGAGCGGCCCTTTGCCCGGGTTTTTAGCCCTGGGCCAAGGCATCGGTGGTTATGCGGAATGTAGGAACGTGACGCATAATGTCTCCACTCCAGAGGGGTACGAGATTGATTATGAAATCAAGGAGTACCACCCTCCACCCAGATTCTCAACGAACCTGTTCTTCGTTATTTTGTGCGGCCAGATGGTTGTTAGCTGGATCGCTTTCGTTCTCCTGAACCATCTGAATGTTGCTAAACAAGAAAGGGTAAGTAAACAGGAATATGGAGGGAAAATATGCGATAGTTTTCCTTGGATCCTTGTTACAGTAACCTTTTGTTTCATGATTATCCGAAATAGTCTAAGAGCCCGTGAACCCCAGACCTTCGTTATTTTGTAAAAGCTGAAAACTTGTCAGCGCATGCTCCCAACTCAGGTAAGAACGATGGACCATTATGAAGTTTGGTTTACCCTGGCTTTGGCAGGTAAATGGTACTAAAGGTGTGTAAAATACCGATCTACTTTCGTCAAATTGTAAAGTATGATTTTTTGGTATTACCTTCAGAATATTATAAAAAATCACGTCATTCATTCCCAGACACTTTCCATAGTGGCAACCCCTTGCCAGACACCCCTAATGTTCATGAAATTATAATTCTACTTACGTTATATTGTAAAAGCTGATTTTTATATATAATACTTGGGTAATAGTTAGATAATGTTTCCTCATTAGCCAGACATTTTTGATAGTTCCAACCCCTTGCCAGACAAGCATGTAGGGTAGCTGTAGAGCGAGCGCGAGACAGTATCCTATGGATGGATGCGAGTGAGATGGCATGATTACAATGACTTATGCAAATTAACTTTTTGCCACAGATTTATACAACTATTAATCTGTGTAAATCTCAAAAACATCTCAAGAAAAGACATTCGATGCTACAACTACATAAGTTTTTAGTTTTTTAATCTATTTTTCACGCAAAAATAATAGTCCACTGAAAATAGAGTTGAACCTCGGACAAATTGCAATAAAAGGTTTCTCAACGGTTTTCACTTAGGAATGACCTCAATAATAACATACTAAAAATCGGCCAAAATCGGCCGGGCGGAAGTTTAATTTTTTTCTCTATATATTAAAAAAAAGTTACTGTCACCGCCGCCGCTGCCGCCGCCGCTGTTTCAGAAAATTTAATTTTTCAACTATTTGAACTCTCATATCGCAAAAACTACTAGATAGAAGTTTATGAAATTTGAAATATTTGTAGTGGAATATTTGGGGCACATTCTAGAACAAAAAGCTAACTGATGTGATAATTAGTTCTGGGGTATTTTTAAGGTCAAAGTTGAAGTTTTTCTTTTTTCGCCGGTAATCCAGTTCAGCAAAATCTATTAGCAGCAGAACTATGATTTTTTTCAACCTAATACTCTGAAGTATGTAGATGTGCACTACGTTGCCCTTTTTTCGAATTTCGAATTTGGTTTAGAGGAATTTATTTTTTAATTTTCGAAATTTTTGACACTTTTTCGTTTTTTTCTACCTAAAATGAAAACTAATCACGGTATCAATATGATTTTTTAAGCACTTATATTCTTATTTTTTAGAAAGAGATTGGCGTTTAATTCTTTACAAAATTCTAATTAGTTTTGGAATTATTAAGCATCAAAGTTTCATTTTTTTCATTGTTTTCGTAGGTCTTAATCAGACGTGTTTAATGTTTTTAAATTTTATATTTGCCTGTTCACTAGATTGTCGCGAGCACGGATATTTAAATTCAAAAGTTTTTTGAGGTGCACATTTTTGCTCTAAGTTTGCTAGCGATGCACCCTAGTATACACTCTCGCGCTCGCTCCTACAGCTACCCTACATGCTTGTCTGGCAAGGGGTTGGAACTATCAAAAATGTCTGGCTAATGAGGAAACATTATCTAACTATTACCCAAGTATTATATATAAAAATCAGCTTTTACAATATAACGTAAGTAGAATTATAATTTCATGAACATTAGGGGTGTCTGGCAAGGGGTTGCCACTATGGAAAGTGTCTGGGAATGAATGACGTGATTTTTTATAATATTCTGAAGGTAATACCAAAAAATCATACTTTACAATTTGACGAAAGTAGATCGGTATTTTACACACCTTTAGTACCGTTTACCTGCCAAAGCCAGGGTAAACCAAACTTCATAATGGTCCATCGTTCTTACCTGAGTTGGGAGCATGCGCTGACAAGTTTTCAGCTTTTACAAAATAACGAAGGTCTGGGGTTCACGGGCTCTTGCTCTAAAATAATAGTACTTCAAATTTATTTTTGAAAGTTATTTTATTCCCCACTTTAAACTTTTCGTTCATGATTTTTAATTTCTCTTACTTTCAAAATCTGGCGTTTATATAGACATTGTATAAGGGAACGTACCCATACTACGTGACCCATTTTTTATTACTTTTGACCCCCCTCCCTCCCTTGGTGACCATCCGTAGTATATGCCAAGACCCCCCCTCCCCCTCTAGTTTTCACGTAGTAAATCATGAATACGGTTTTCAATCATTTTTTGCAAACAGAAAGTTTAAAAAACTTAATTTGGCTAATTTCACTAATTAATTTGGCTTAATTTTGTCGTATTGACTAGAGGAAATTGACTACGTGACGAAACTCAAAGCCCCCCCTCCCCCTGTGACCAAGCGGAGTATTTTGAAGACCCCCCTCCCTCCCCTAAACGGGTCACGTAGTATGGGTACGTTCCCTAATGTATAATACCATACTACTTTTCATAATAACGGGGAAATAAGATCCATGAAAATATCACTTGGTTTCTTCATTAAATAAATTAGACAAAATTTTTATTTGCAGTTTAAAAATGTATTTTTTAGTTTTCAATTTAGACAAAAAAATCCACCATGATACAACATTTAAAACCAATTGAATCCCTCCTTCACTCTGTTTTAAGGTGGATATTAAGACCTCAATCGTTGTGAATTATATCTAAATTTAAAGCTGCAGGATATTCATTTGTTCATTATTGTCACATTATTCACTTTAATAAAGAATAAAGAAAATATCTCTAAGAAAATATCTAAGGCAGAGATTTGTGATGACTAAAAAACTAAACTCATTGGCGCAACAGCCCTAGTGGGCCAAGGCCTGCGATGCCCATCTTCTTTTTCGTGACCGTGGGGTGCAAGTTGTTAGGCATGTGTCCCGGTTAGGTGGTCATTCTAACGCAAGACCCCCAGTGTTTTCCAAGCAAGCTTGGTCCTCATTTTATTGACCCACTGAAGGGATGAAAGGCTGAGTGGACCTTGGGATTTGAACCCCGGGCATGTGGAGTGGAAGCGCGAAGCACTACCACTGAGCCACTGGGCTTTTTGTGATGACTATTCTTTTTTATTATTAGAAGAAAATGAAAATCTTTAGTCTTTAGTCCGTTAATTTTCAACAGTAAGAATATAATAAAATGAATCAAGAAACTTTTTCGAAACCAACAGTGAAGTGCATACCAAAACCAAGGTTCTGGAGTGCAAATGTCTCTTTGGTTGATTGCTGACACAGGTTACCGACTTTACCGTTATCAGATTTATATTGAACTTCTTTCTTTAATTGAACTTTTTTTGCAGTATCACGTAACAAAGCCGCATCATATCAGTTCAAACAATTTTAGCTTTTCATGGTGCTTTTGTAAACTTTATTTTTAATGTTTATAAATAACCTCCTATATGAGTAAGCTGTTTTTATGTACTTAACTCTTCAATGGGATCATATAATAACTTAAATGCTTTTCCGGTCTTCAAATAATCAAGTTAAGCAATGCAATAACATTTTTATGAGTAAATAGAAAATGAGAGTATTATTAATACAAAAGATTGCCTGGTAAAATTTTTTTAAATATATCAAGACTTGAGAATTTAACTAAATATTATTTTTAAAAAATAATGTCACAAATATGAGTAGGAAAAAGATTGCTAAGTATTTTTTAAAGTGTGCATTGATTTTTAACGTAATTTTAGGTAATTTTAAATTTCCCATTTTCTTTCAAATTAAACTTAAAACTAGAATTTTGGATTAGAATTAACTAAATAAGTAATAAGAGAAATTAGAATTAACTAAATAAGTTAATCTCGTTTAAATGCAATAGGTTCCATTGATGCCAACTTCTCGACCATCCTTTCCAGCTGTTCCTGAAAATTTTCAAAGTTCCACCAACGAAAAAGATTTATCATCTAGTTGCGAAAATTCAGCTACATCCACACAAAACCTTCTCGGAAGACCAAAGTTATCCATGAGAGATTACTACTGGTTACTTGCTATACAAGGGTTTTTATCAACCATTCTCACTGGTGTTCTCTTGTCAATACAGGTACGTTCAGTACGGAACCAGGCAGCAAGATTAAAGGGTCTATGAAAAACCTTAGAACTACCTATTAAATCATAAACCATTTAGAACATTTTTGACTGTTTCTTCAACTCCAAATTACCCAAGTTGCTTTCAGATTTATTCACAATTTAAAAAGCTTATTATTTGTCAGGCATTAGTGCAACTTAGGTATTTTTAAGTAGTAAAAGGACAACCAAAAATATTCTAATTAACCTAAACTTCGAACCAAAAAGGTCAAAGAAATTTAATAGGGAGTTCAAGAGACCAATGAAAATCTTTAAATATTACTAGGAATTATAACATAGGAATGTCTATGCTATAGCATTTTATTCTCGAAGTTGCACTGTAGATGAGCCCTCAATTCATAATAATTCTTCAATTTTTTCAGACCTATTCTTGCCTACCTTATGGCAGCAAGGCATTTCACTGGACTGTTACATTGTCCAGCATTGCCAACCCACTCTGCTGCATTTTAGCCATGTTCTTACCCACCACTAGCATATTTGGCGTCACAGCATCCATGGCTTTTGTATCAGGGTGGAGTGCATACATTTTGGCCGCAGCACTTCTAAGCCCAGCACCTCCGTTGGTGGACTCTATACTCGGAACAGTCCTTATTGTAAGTTGGGAATAAGAAAAATACAGAGCTTTATGAATTTTACTTTTTGTATATAACTTATTTTTTTTAAATACTTTCTTGGTTTTTGAATAGGTACTTGCATGGATAATGGTATCTGGTGCAGGAGCTTATACTAAAGCATGCATTGCATCTATTTTGAGAAAAGAAGGTGGTCAGGTGGCACTGTACCGATGTGGTGTTGTAACCCAGATAGGAGCAGCTATTGGAGCCATCTCAACATTTCTACTTATCCAGTACACAACATTATTCAAATCTTTCTCACCATGTTCATGAAAAAAAGAACATATGAATTAGTCAGAATCAGTGGATCTCTCAAGTGCATTAGACTTCTATGTAACCAGAGAGCTTATGTATAACATTTACTTATTAGTGCCACATCTGAAAATGGTTTTAGAAAATGTCAAGGGAACATTGAATGATAATGACCTACATTATTAAGATGGTCTTAATGTTTCAAACATTTTGCGAAAATCTGACCAAGTTTTATGGACAACAAATAAAAAAATAGCAAACATTCTATTTAGTTTGTAACATACTTTGATTTATTTATGGGTAAATTTTCACAACATTTTTGAACAAACTTGAGCAGTCATTTTTGTTAATGAATAAAATATAACTGCAATCAGAAAATGCAATAATGGAATTTTTTTGAAAATTGATTACAATTCTTTGAAAATTAATGCAATTTGTCTTGATAATAACAACATATCAATTGAATTAAAAAACGCAATTTTGATACAGTAGAACCTTGATAGAGTGACAGTTTCTCAATCTATAATTTTAGGTTGTTTTTACAAAAGGAGGTTATAATAAATAAAATTATGTGCACCTTTCTACCAATTAATTGTTGTAATGCCGGGGTTGCTATATCATGGGGTTGTTGTAAAGAGGTTCTACTGTACTATTTTTAACCCTTTTAGTCTTAGTTGCCTTAAATTTACCATAGGATTCTGGGCAATCTTGGGCGGCTTAGGTCTGAAAGGGTAAAAAAAATTGTATAAAATATCATTATTGTTATTGAAGGAAATTTCATTAAAATTTTTAATGTTTAAAAATATAGAGAATGTCATATCTAAAAATAAATCCACACAAAACTGTAGAAAACTATAAAAAAGTTGGGAATGAAGAAGAAGTGATGCAGATCCTAAACAAAAACGCGAACTAAAATATATTTGACTAGATCAGATTTAAAGGAAACATATACAAGTAGCTAAAAGCAAATGCATCAAGCTTTTAAAAAATGCTTTGACTTTGCACCACTTGCTTTTAAGATAAATATACATATACTTAATACTTCTTAAGATAATTGAATTGTAAAACAAAAGTTTTTAGTTTTACATGACAAAGATCAGTTATTAAAACTATTGCTTAAATTGTAAGCATAAAATATTAAATAAATCCTAATAAACCTATTTATTTATAAGTTGATATATATTAATTAATATAAATTAATTATAAAATACATTAGGAACAACAAAAACTGAATTTCTAAATCCTAACATTTACATAACATTTATGTATCGAATTCAGAATAGAAATACTCTAGAAAGAAGTAGTAAATTAAGCAAAAGTTCTAAATATCAATCATTCATAGCATGGGATGAGTAAAAAATTTCAGGGTTTATAATCAGGTTTGGCAGCATGAAGAAAATATAGCATTAAACTGTTGCTGTTTAACATATGTTCTAAAAATTAAGATGAAAATGATTGTAGCATGAAATATAAAGTTGAGTGAAATCTCCCAGAGAAAATATTTTTAGATATAAAAGTAGAAAAATACACTTTTTTTGCACAGAAAGATTAATAACTATTAAATTGTATTTCAATGTTTCATAAAAATATATTATTAAAGAAAAAAAAACAGCTATAAATTTGGAAACGTCTTTTAGACTATAAAGGCATCTGTTAGGAAACTGGTTTGATTACAAGATGTTTAAGTTCATGATTTTAATCTTTAAAGATGCCGACAAATATATAAAGATTAAGATGGACAAACTTAACCAGATGAACTAGTATTCTTTGGCATACATAATTTCTTGACTACATTAAGAAAAAATAATTTAAGTGACCAAAAAATTATGATTTTGGATAAGTTTTCATTGGCAGAGTCTCATTATCTGACATAGAATCTGAGATATAGCCTCCTGGCATTGGTAAGTGGTACTTTTTGTACTGCTTCCGAGTTCTAAAACATAGAACTTGATCATTTTTGCAAGTGCAGGAACATGAACAGCAAAGAGTTAGAAGGAAACAGGCTACACATATGGATGTTGTCGTTCCAAGTATTGCCATTGTAATGATCCATTTCCTAAAATAATGAAAAAAAAAGTTCTTAGCTTCAAATATATGATGAAACATTATTTTGAAAATTTATCTACTTAGTAAAAAAATATAAATACAGTCTACTCCACTCAATGTGATTACAATTGACAAAGATCAGAATGATAACAATATCTGGTTGATAATAAAACGTTTCTATACTAAAAGAGGCTAACATTGAAACATGAAAGTTTGCATTAATATCACAACTGTGTAGTCCATATTGAAGTACTTTAAAAAATTTTCAAGTAGGTATTTTGCATCCTAAAACTACTACTAAAATAAAAACATAAGAGCAAATCAAATAACACTACTGTATTAATGACTCATGTTTAAGTATTGAAATTGACATTCAAACAGAAAAAGGATGTTATTAGTGAATTTTCTCCATCTAAAACGATACATTTTGCGCTAATTTAAAGTTTAATCAGTTAATTTTGATAACACTAATTATCATCACA
Organism: Tetragnatha versicolor; assembly: GCA_024610705.1. Lineage (NCBI taxonomy): Eukaryota > Metazoa > Arthropoda > Arachnida > Araneae > Tetragnathidae > Tetragnatha > Tetragnatha versicolor. The sequence continues at coordinate 33,360,426 of JANDEH010000001.1, read as the reverse complement.
TTAAGCAGAATTAACTGTTAAATGTTTTAATATTTCCAAAGTTTTCAATAACAATTTTCATATATTTAATTTTTCAAAGCTTGTTTAAAAAAATTGAAACAAAAAAACTGTGTTTTTCAATATAAATAGGAAGAAAATTACTTTTTCTCCTCAGGGTTATTTTTGACTAGATCATCTTTAACAATAATTTCCTTTGCTAGACACTCAGCAGCTGTAAATCAAGTTTATAATGAACAAAAGTTCAACCAAAGAATTCAAAACATTAAAATTTAACTAAAGATATTAAAAATACTACCTTCGTAGGCACTAGTATTTTGAGCTCCACATGCTCCTGAAAAAGGATCACAGTAGCAAGAACTTTCACATTGGCACTGAAGTTTACAATTGGCCCCAAAGTAACCAGTTGAACAAGCTAATGAAAAAAAAATTGTAAATTATCCACAATTTTTTTTTTGAAATTTTCAACACATGAAAGGAAAATTAAGCCTGAGGTAAAATTAAAGACACTTAAAAAGGGGAATAAATGTTTGTGAAAAGTTAATGAGGAAAACCACAAGAAAGCTTTGGCTATTTGTTTAAAAAAATTATTGTTTAAACATTTATTAGATGAATTTTAGTGGCCAAATGGGGTTTTCAAAATCAAAGTAATTTACTTACGAATGTCACACTTTTCTCCAGTGAATCCACTTTTGCAAAAGCACAAACCTGTAGTGGAGTTACATCCATGAGAGTTGAGGCAGTCACACATTTTAGAACACATACTACCATAAAAACCTTTAGGACAAGCTAAAAAACAAATAAAAAATATTTGAAACAAGTTTTAAACATTGTAAGACAGAAGAAATTCTGATTTTCATACATATTTCAGAAACTGTCAAGAGAATCTAAATTGTATAACATCCCCAACACAATGCAAAAACACAGTTTCTCTGAATTATATATTTAATGAAAGGTGGGTTAAGCAAAACAAAATACTGCTAAGGGGATCTACAAGATACTTTTAAAAAAAATCCCAACTGTATAACTTAAGGTAAAGGTAGTTCTCAAAAGGTGCCTTTCCCTTGTAGTTGTGCTGGATCCATGACCGAAGCTAGTAACAAAAAAAAATTACAGTACTTACTATTAATTAAAAATTAGAGTATTAATGGTGTTGACCGTTCAATATCCGTTAAATAAAACAACTATAGAAAAGTTAATGAGCTTTGTTTTTAGATTTAGCAGCATAGTTGACGAGTTAATATGTAAGGATCAAAATTAGTCCTGTAAAAAGCTACAAATACTTTCACAGTGAATCTTAGCTTTTGTTTGAAACCAAAAAAAAACAAATGAAACTAAAGATAATAATTAAAGAAAATAATGGATGGACTAATAAGTGATTCACTGGAAGAGACCTCAATGCTGAAAATTGCCTCCCCATAGCAATGGCGGTCCATACCGTTCATAGCGATATCTAAAATCACTTTTCACAGACACAACAGATGGACTACATTAACCAGTGAAGTAAAACCATAACTAAATTTAAAGACAGAAACTCATTGATGATGGTTAAATTGTTTTAAGTTTTCATGGAGCAAGTTTTATTGCTAACAAATGAAAAATCAAATACACTTACTTTCATTACAGTCCTTTCCATAATGACCTGGGTTGCAGACACATCCATCAGGATGGCACACTCCATTGTTGGAGCAGTTCTTTTGGCCACAAAATAGCCGGTCACACAAAGGAGGGAGCCAGTTGTCTTCGCAAAGGCAAGATCCAGACTCACATTTACCATGGTTGCTACAGTCCTTGGGATCACAATATGGAGAATGTACGCACAAAATAGTGCTCACTTTTCTATCACAGTTGAATATTTTGTCTTCTTCACTGGAAAATTAAAAAAGTATATATGAAGAGAAACACAAAAAAAATTACACAGGTTGAAAGATAGTAAAAGTAGGAATGAAAGTTAATTGGAGATAAAAGTACTAAGAAATAGCTGAGCTATAGAAGTTATGAGGATCAATACGCAATAAAAGTAGAATTTAAGAATCTTAATTAGTCATGTCTAATTAAGTGAAAAAAGCATGTTTATGTACCATTGGTCATAAGGATAATTTGCAGTAACACCATCAAGAACAAGTGTTGATGATCCTCCTCCATCTAAATTGATAGCATTAATGAGGCCTAACTTTTGAAGAAGACTTTCCATCTCATAAAGATTCAAACTATAAACAAAGAGGAAAGTAAAACAGTATCAGTAATATGTTTAATCTAATTTTATGTATAAATATATAGTATTTTTTTAGGAAATTCATTTATTGTTTACTAAAAGATTTAATTAACAATATCATTTATGCTCCATTTTTCTTTGGGATCAAAAGGTATATGACAGGATTTTTCATATATTATTCTAGGACTTAAAATATTGTCAGCTTACAGGAGAGAGGCAATAAATCACTTCTGGTTCAACTATTTTATATAAGGTTACTCCAAATTTTGTCATATCAAATCCCTTTATTTGTGCCCTGCAATCTCCGAAACCAACTAATCACATATAAGCTTGGGGAGATTTTGAAATATGTTCGTCCACTGGTACTGTTTTACTGCTTTACAAAGATTTACTAAAAGTGACTTAGAGTATTTCTCCTGTCAGCTGACATATTATGGGGTAATTTTCTACGAACTTAATTTCTGCCCCCAGCAATTTCCTATATGAGACATGTTGTTATACTTCACTATGGGGATTTGCTCATTCTATTGTGTAATTAGTTTGGAATTGTATTAGGGAAGACTAAACTGGTTTGTTTTATTTATATAGCTTAGAATTCGGTATATATAGCGGTCAGAATTCCTCTTATACCTTTAATATACTTTTGAAAATGGTTAAAAAAACTTTAAGCTATATATTTTCTTCTTGTTATTCTTCAAATTGGTAACTGAAAATAATGTTTCAAGTGATTGGATGCATTTGAGTATCAATGAATTAAATAAAAATATCAAATGAGGCAACAAAAAAATTCAAATAGAAACAAATATTAAAGCCATACCCATCCACATCAGTTTTTCCATCAACTTGTACAAAAACAACATTTCCATCTTTATCATGACCAACTGCTGTCCTTGCTGACCTAACTGTAGCAAATCTATCCATTGGCCCTACAAAAAAACACTATTGATTAAGATAAAGCTATAAAATTAAATGAACCTAAGCTGTAATGACAAACTGATAATAAGTTATAATAACAAAATACCAACAAATAAGAATTATTTTGGTAGTTGAATACTTTCAAATATTAACCTAAAATTACCTTAATTGTTACTAAAAATATTTTAAAATTTACTGTTCAAACATTTTCTTCATGTTGGTAATGGCAAATATTGTTTAAGTGTCAATGAATTAAATTAAAATAAAACTGAAAAAGAAATTTTAACCTTCACTTAAATTCACTTTTCTTCACTTTCAGTTGGCTAATAACATAGGTATATAATAAACCAATTAGTAATTGCAAGAAGCCTAATTTGACAAACAGGGAAAAACAGCTTATAGTCAATTATTTACAGGGTTGCTGATTTTTTTAATTAAAAAAAATAAAAAAAACGGATTTATTTAATTTAAATCGGATTTATTTGATTTAAATCAGATTTTTTTATTTAAATAAATTACTAGTTCTGAACTTAATGAAACTGGTTAATAATATAATAATATAGTAATTTCAATGTGATATAATAATTTAGCATTACTTAATTACCTAATTTTTACATATTTTATGCATTAATTAAGTAATTGAATTAATTAAGGGAAGCAGTTCTCTGGCATCTCATCAGTGAGAAGCCCATTCGAAAAGGGCGAATGAATAATTGTACTCAGTTACTAAAATTTTTATCCTTCTTTCTATAACTATTTTTGCCAAATTTTTATAGGGTACAAATATTCAGTCTGAAAACAAATTGTGACAATGATTACTAAAAACACCATGCCTCATTTTTGGGTAAGAATTAAAATCAATCTTTAAATTATATTGATTCAGTTAAATTAATTTTACTCAAAGAATTATGTGTTTATTTCTTTAACATAATAATTAATTAGTGATAAAAAAGAAAATTCAGTAATTAATTATTGACAGTCATGCACACAGATATAGAGCTCTATTATCGGATTTTTTGTATATCAAAAAATTAGTTTGGAAAACATGACAAAAATTATAAAAACGAGCAATAAAAAACATCCACATACTTGTATTTCCAAATTTAATACCAGTTTATCACCAGTTTATACCAGTTATTTAATATTGTTTAGTTTATCACAATTATTGATTCCAAACCCTACTATTTACCCCTATTCGGTATAAACATTTTTGTTATTGGTTTAAAATTTGATCTTGAAATTGTAGGTAATTTTATGTAGAGTAACTTTAACCTATCTCTCCCAGTTACATATCTAACAGTTTAAAAAATTGTAATGCAAATAATCTTAAACCATTTTTAAAGCATACAAAAAAATTTTTATTTAAATTTTGGTAATTTTACATTTTTGATTTAAATCAATGATTTTTTAAAAAAAATCAAGTGATTAAAATCAAGCAACCCTGATTATTTAGAGTTTAATTTTTAAATATTATTAAATTTTTAATGTATAATGTTTGGTGTATAGATCTTTCTTTTTATATTTTTTTTTCTCTTTTAGCATATATGTATTGAACTAACAAAATGTTTTCACTTGGAAGGGCCCTTGGCCCCTTAGTGAACAATATGTATTATTTCTTTTTCTTTTCTTTTGTGTGTTCGTATATTATTATTTATTGTTAATAAATTATTATTATTATTATTATTATTATTAAGAATTAGATCAGATTTTAGTCAAAAATTTATTTCAGTCTAAAATTCTTTTGTCACTCGCATTTTTCATGATTCTATAAATTTGGATTTTCAGCATTACACGAAATCAAACCAAGAAATATGTTTGGAAAACGAATGTGAGCTTTTCTGTTGATTTTGATTCAGTTTCGAAAACAAAAATTGAACAAAAACTAATTTATACCTTCGTTTGAATTATTTAAACAAAAATTTTTTAATCATAAACATTTTCATTTTTATGTTATGTTTAGGTGTGATGCTGGGATATATTTATACTTCACAGCAGTCTTTCTTGTCCATACTACGTCACGAGGCGCGGAAGAATACTCCGCGTTATGCATTCGTAAAACTTAAAATGAACAATGTTATTCGAAAATTACGACAAATAATCGCTATAAATGAATGGTTCAAAGTAACCTGAAGTATTTCTTTAATGAAAATTCGTTTTAAACTCGAAATTCAGGCACAGCGCTGGGAACTACTTCCTCTCTTTGCTCCCAGCATCTTTTCTCCATGGACAAGAAACATTGCTATTGAGTATAGTGTGCTTCAATTACATGATAAACACGAAAATAATGGCTATGCATTGCTAACTTATCTTACTATATGCTCTATGCAAATGACCAGGTAAAAATACTTATGTACAAACGGGACTAAATACTGAGCTATCCCATGAAGTCTAATGAATATAAAGCTTATAAATACCTGTTTCTTCAGTGTCTTCACATTCGAGAGTTTTACTGATATTCACAAAACCAGAACCATTTCTCAAAATCCATACAACTCCACCAACCAGTTGGTTCATATTCTTTGATAGCACTTGTTCATGGGATAGATACCTATATCAGAAAGAAAATAAATGAAATACATAACATTATTCATAGATATCTTCTAATGGAATGGCATTTAAAACATTCAATTGGTTTTTGAATTTAATTGAATCCATTATAGCCTAGTAGGCAATAAAGATATAAGATCAAATCTTAGCTATGAAGTATGCTATGATGGAAATTTAAAAAGTATATGCTTTTTGTATATAATCTATTATAATATTAACATACCAACATATTAATAAAAATAGAAGAATAAGAACTGCATTCGATTGAGATGTTGCCAATAAAAATAGTTTTGTCAATAGCTTACTGCTTTTTTTCAGATTGAGTTATAAAAAACAAAAATCAAAGAAAAAAACGGAGAAAGTCATATTGTTCCATATTTTTATATAATAAAAAATACAGTCAAATGAGCAAAAGACAGCAGACCCATCATGCTCATTTTCTGTTTTTAACTGCATAAAAAATTAAATAAAAATATAATTACCCTGTAAATATGTTACCATCTTTAGTAAGACCAAAGTGAACATTTTGTATTCCATTAGAATCATGTACCAGTTGTTCATCACTAATGACATTACCTAAAAAGTTTAAAACACTTTTAAGCATTTTTATTAAGTAAAAAGTAGTCCAGCCAAAAACATACATGTGATCACTCTTACAATAAATTGGCGGAAAATATTAAAAAAAAATTCGATGACACCTAAATTTTCCTTCATTTTAAGAGGGGGTCAATGGCTTCTACTTCCCGAGATCTACCATTCGATATGCTAATCGAATTGTTGTGGATTTTAATTTTGCTAAGCAAATTGGCGGATTTCCGCCAATTGGCGGAAGAATCACATGTATGCAAAAAGTAACTGATAAAATATTAGGTCAGTTTAAGTAAGAATCATAAGATCTGAATTTAGATTTTAATTTTATTCTTGGTTTTAAACATTAACTGAGAAAAATTGAATAAGTCAAATTATGAAGATGTGTAAAGAAACCTAATAAAAAATGCATTACACACACTGTAGTGACTATGTCGCACACACCTAAACAATTTCCATGCTTAGTATCGAAATATCCAGCATTTATTGCAGCCAGGCACTTGTGGGTCTTGGCTGTTTCAACAACAGTTTGTCTGGTGTTATTAGAACAACCACCAAATCCATTAGGTTCTACCACAGAAAGGGTTCTCATAGGGTCAGAGACAACAACATAGTGACCCCTAACTGTTTGCCTTGTTGATGAGATTATGATTTCCTTGACAAAGCGTTTCACTTTGATGAATGGTTCCGAAGAATTTGAAGGGATGCGAGCAGGCTGGCGTTCAGAAGGTAGAATTCCAAACTGCTCTCGGTGACATTTATGTATTGCTTCATGACTGAGTGTAGAACCATGTTTAGTGGTGTATGGAGTCAGAGAGTCTTCACTGAAATTAAAATGCATATTTGTTATATTATTAAACCTTAGTAAATAATTGGTGATTTGGTGTCAAGTAGATATAAAAGAAAACTAAAGGATATAGTAATACAAACTAAAGGCTATAGTAACACAAACTAAAAGTTTGAAATATGGGTACAATTCCGTTATCTGTCCTACACAATAATGCTAAGCTGTTTTTATCATCAAATATTCATAAATCATGAAATTTTTATGGTTGCCATTGAATACTCTCTATGATTTTTTTGGTTGGTTCGCAATTTTTGGAGAAATTTCTAATCTTTTGTGAGCAAACCAGCTCGATGATATTTAAAGGGACAGATTATGGAATTGAACTATAGGTAATATGAAATTAGGCAATTAACCCTATCACATTTTAAGTGTGGAATTTAAAAATATTTATGGCCATTAATTCTCCTAAAGCCTCATACTCTTTTCAATAAGTTCACTGAAATAACAAACCCTGGAGGAATTAGGTTTCGCTGTTTTAAGAGCTGTTTTGGAATATATTTGAAGTAGGTCTTCTACAGCACCCGCTTAATAGATGTGGCTGTTCAGCCAGTCTCCAGTTCTTGGAAACTATCACCCTTTTTGCCATAGGGGACCTACATCAAACTTTTCCAAAATACAGGTTAATAAGTAGATTTATTTGTAAATGGTAGGAAATGCATCAAATTACAAAAAAATGCAGATAAAGATATTTTACGCAATTAGTTAAATACCTTTTATGATATAATATAATTTATTAATGAAACAGCGCAAGTTTAGAACTGCTGATGCGCCAAGTTTTTAGCGATAAAAATCAATTTATAGTAACCCCAACTAATGTTAAATGAATTATGTGACTTCTAAATATGGCGCCAAATAGCCAAAACTCGCCAACCATCAGCAGTTCTAAACTTGCGCCAATGAAACTTCTCATTGGACTCATTATTTTTAACACATTTTACAATCAACTTAAGTTATTATTCATTAATTGTTGAGTAACTGTAAAACTGAACAATTGATTACAAATGAAGAAAATCATATTAAAGAAAAACAGTTAAAACAATTATTATAATTTAAAACTATTATGTTTCAGTTACCAAATAATTTCAGTTGAGGCTGTTTAATATTCAGTGAGTTACCAAATATTAAGGAAAGGTAAGTCAACTTACAGAGACTTTTCGTGCGTAAGCGCTAAGCTGTAAACAAATAAAACTATCCATACGATAGCAACTGGCAAGGTAGATTTCATTGGTAGATACTATTGTATTTTCAGATAGCAACACAAGATTTCTGCCCATGAAGCACACCGATGGCTGTACGGTAAAAGAATTAACCACTTCTTTCGAGCTTTTAGAACTGTAAATTACTAGATATATTCACTGTTTTACTTTCTACAAAGACAAATACTTTAAAAATTTCTCCACAAATTTAAAACAGTAAATTTAACTCTACCGATCATTTCAGTTCCCAACAGATCGGAATCACAAGTCCCTCATCTCAAAAGTAAACATTAATCCCGCAGCTTCGCTCAATATCCGGTTTGGTGACGTAGGCGCGCGTCATATCCGGCAGTCGGATCGCTTGCATTTCGCTCCGCGTTCTGTTCCAAAATGTTGATCAAGCGGCCTGCGGAGCGAACGTAGGTTGTGCGCGTTCTGTGATAACTCGGAAAAAATGTGCTTAAAATAGATGCAATTGTGAGAACCGGCATTTCGGCGATCTCCCTTTTCAAGCGTGCCGTGCAATTATTATTTCGAAGCCTCGCAAAAAAGGAATATTTACAAACATCGCCTGCGTCGTGCGTGCGAGCTGGTTTGTTTTGGTTTGGAGAACTGAGTGAGAAGAAACCAATCAATAACAAGTCTTCCTCTGCTAACACTACAGAAACTAAACAATGCCCTCAGAGAGAGCGCAACCAAAACATAATGCCGCGCGACGCTCGCCGATTTTCCCCGTTATTTAAAACATGGAATTAAAAAACGCAATAGAATAACTTAAAAACGTTAACTGAAAAAGTAGCATGGCGAGTAACGGTGAAGTGGCTAGTCATTCCTCAAGTAACTTCAAGTGGTTGCTGAGAAAATCTCATTCCATCGTCTGCGGAACCCCCAGCTCCTCTTCCAAGACCCCTGACCTGCCGAAATCGAACGCCCCCTTGCCCGGGTTCCACAACAACCTGCACTCAGAGGGGTCGAGGTGCCTGGTTCTCCGCAACGATATCGGCCGCTCCGCATCTTCGGAATCGTCGGAAGGAGGGAGTTCGACGTCCCGCCAGAGTTCCGTGGACTCCTCCGCATCTTCCGCGGCCGAGGGTGGAGAAGCCGGGCCGGAGCAAACGATCGGGCGGCCCGGTCCCCCCACCGGGCCCAAGTTTAAGCTGATTCACGAGGGGGACATCCAGGTGTGCCGACTGAATCACTCCAGAACTGTCATCAACAAGATTCTCAGCTCCAAGTTCCTAAGGAGGTGGGAGAGTCACCATCTGTACCTTTCTCCCGCGCAGATACATTCGAAAACGGTGAGTCCTCTTTCGACAATCATTCAAATGATATGTTTCGGTTTCCAAGTGTTGATTATCCAGTAGCGTGGGTGCCACTCGAAAAAATTGCAAGGCTGAACTTTGAATCTTTTTAATCCCCAATCTCTAGAGGATTTTTTAATTTTGCAGAAAAAACTATAAAATATCATTTGAACAATTAAATAGGTCCTTAATTTTTAAGTTAAATCTGTATCTGTGTAAAGCAGGATTATTTCTTTGCAAAATGTGCGATGTAAGTTCCAAAATTTAGTACAAATCGCTGTAGATCGTTCAGCCAATTTTACGTTTCATATTAAACCCGGGAAGGAATTCCATTCACAAAACTTTTAAAAGAGACTGAATTCTGTCCCCAAAACTGAAGAGTGGCACCCGAGTCGGGTAGGAATTCGGTTGTTAAAGGTGGATATCGAAAATTTGTTGATACCGGTACTATTCTGATGTTATTATTTAAGTGTCTGATTAAAGTCAAAAGAGTATGATCTGTTCGTTTCAATAGTATAACTTTATTGAATCCCATCTCTTTGATTTCAGTTTGTAGCTATACATTCCTTGAAAATTCACTTTTTTTAAAAAACAAAATCAATTGGTTTTTTCTTAAAATTTAAATTTTGTATAGAAAAGTTTATTTTTTTAGCGATATAGTGTTTGATTTGACCATAAAATTGTTTTTTGAATTGTCGTATGATAAAAAGTATTTCGAACCAATCGTGATTTTTAAAAATATGTAGAAAGAGTGCAAAATTTCATACTAAAAAAATCAAATCGCCGTCCTATCTTTGATTTAATTCTTTTATTAGGAAATTTCTAAATGTATCTCATTTGCAATATCTCAACCATATATTGATTTCATCAGTTCTATTATTTGGACATGAATTTCGCTTGTGATTGAGTAAATGAATTTCGCAAAATGATTGAGTAAATGGAAAAAATCACATTACCTAAGCTATATAAACTACGGTTCTTAATTGACAGATAGGTAGATAATATTTGAGTAAACTTTTTTCAATGGAGGAAAAAGTATAACTACTTTAAAAATTCTTAGCTTGAGAATAGAGTGTAAATTTTGACAGTTTTAAAGAAAAGTATTAAAATTTTATCGACTTTTCAGTATGTGACAAAAGATTTAACCTTCCAAAATACTTGAAGTTTCAATACTGGAGAGTATCGGACAGATGCTTTTAAAACCAAGAGCATCAGAATATAAGAAATGTTAGGATACTTTTTGTTGCTTTTGCTAATTTAATCGCTTTTCTGATATTTTAAAAAGTTTTAATGCACAACTAAATATGAAACATGTTTTTCTGATTTATATTGGTATCCAATATTTCTAGTGCATACTTTAAGATCAGGATAGGTTTGTGTATAGCGTTTCCTATACTATTTATAAAACTATTGAATTAATCAATATTTAACATTTTTTAAGACTACCTTCGAATTTAAATTTTGTACTGAATATTTTTCCTTTTCTTTAAAGGATGTACCAATAAAAAATTTAAGATGATACTTAATAGTGCACGGCTGCACGGAAACAATTTTCCTTTTTCCAATAAATTTTGATGAAGTCTCCCCCCTGGTAATACAAATTTTACACAATATCAGTACAATACTGATCTCCAGACCGAAATCCTGAGTTCTCACTAAAGATAATTTTTTACTAATTTGTTGCAGTGTTCTCTCATAAAAATTGTAGAAACTTCTTATAATTGTTATCTCATGCAAAATTATCCGAAATTTTGACAGTTAATTTCTTGCTCAAAAATTGCATCGTACTTCAAAACCTTTTTTACATTGTTTTAAGAATGTATGCAATTCTGGATCGTATTTCTAGATATTTTTGTTTGTCGTTACAAAATGATGAAGTTACTTCAAGGAAAACATCTAATACATTTCCTTAATTTATCTAATCTAAAAATTATTCTTTATAACAAGTCCATTTCCTTTACATTGTGCTTATCGTTGAAATTGGATTGCTGTATAACAACTTGAACATTAAGTTCAAATTAGTTTTTGTAACAGTCTATTTTCAATAGACTAAAGTAATTGGCATGTTTTCAAGTTTTCGATCGCATGAAATGGGATTTAGGGTTTCATCATATTCTCTTTGTTAAGTCTCTTGTGAACAGTTTTTTCGGACCTCAGTAAAAATTTCTTTTTTGCAAAGCATCCTCGAATTTGTTTTTAATTAGGTCCGTACAGTGAATAACCTGCTACAAGTTACGATATTAACCCTATCAATCTAATCCTAGGGCGGCTAGGTCCGAAAGGGTTAGTCACATCCAATCAAACATTTTTCTAGCAATAGTTAAGAAAATATTGAAATATTATAGCTAGTGATGGGAAAAATCGATAATTTTAGGTATCGAATAATTTGGTATCGAATACTTATAGGTATCGAATACTTTGGTATCGAATACTTAAAGGTATCGAGTACTTTTAGGTATCGAGTACTTTTTTTCAATGTCGGGAAATGAACCTGAAGGGACAATTTTTTTAGGGCCTATCCATAATCAGACTAATATTCAAAAAACTGAAAGCGATCCATCAAAAAGCCCCGTAGCTACGGGCGTGGAGGTGGATAGAGGCGAAGGATTTGGCGGGGGAAAAACCTAGCCGCGTCAAATTTCTCTCGCGGATGATAACGACTTGGGTTTGAGCGTTGCAAAATGAAAACGGAATTAGGCTGCGTTTGATCTACAGTAGGTATTATAAAGATTACTTCATTGAAAAATTTAAAACGAAATATGTCAATAAAGTATCGATACTTTTGTGGGTATCGAATACACTCGATACCTATAGGTATCGAGTACTTAAGTATTTGGTATCGATACCTGCCCATCACTAATTATAGCCAGTCTTAATTTGATGTTTGGAAAAAGTTTTGTTAAAGAAGTAGTGTGCTTCATTTGCTTATAATTCATTTATATAGTAATAAGTTAACGTTGTTAACGTTTTATTTGTCACATAATTCAATTCTTCTAATTCTACACTCTATTTAGAGTATTTTTCATCGTTTTAAAGGGTTGGTAAACTAAAAATAATCATATATTTGTTACCTTTGGGAATTTAGGAGAACAGTTTCCTAAATTATATATTTCAGAGCCGTCTTTACTCTGCTGATGGGGTTACACTGCTTTTGGTACACCGCACCATTGCTCATGCTTATTATTCATATTATATTTATTATTCTTTTACCTTCGATTATAAAAGGATGTAGTTTATTAGTACATAACCTACCGTGTATTTCACATGAAGTTGAAGATTAATATAAAACTTGCTAAAAGCAATCGAAATTACTTTTAATGGCATTATGTTTTCTGTAAGCGTGGTTAGAAAATATAATTACTACATTTAATTACTTAATATGACGAAACAAAAGAGAAATGAGTTAATTTACTAAAGCTAGTGGATTTTGAGCCGGATCTTGGAAACAGCGGATCCATCATTGATAAGAGCTTTTCCAGTTTCTATGTATTACACGCTAGTGTTTGGATTAGAGTGTCATTTCCATTCATCTTTTATGATAAAAATGGCTAAAAGAGAGTAACGAACGTATTGAATGATAAATTAGTGTCAAAGAAAGGTGGGAACAAAAAATCCTTATTGCTTAGTGATGTTTTGCTTGGGTATTTTAGGTTATGCCCTGACTTGGCGAAGATGATAAATGGATTTGGTGTAATTTTATATCAGCAAGGCTTTGAAATTAATTTATTGGGGTGTTGGGTGTTAGATCCTTTAATAACAATCTATCCGGTTTATAGGCAATATTTTATGTGGAACAATATCAGTTTGGCGTAAGATATTCCTGTTGTGTGTATTGCGTTGATCTTTTTATTTTATTTAGATTTTGAAAATGTGATTAAATTTCAAAAACTTTCCTTAGTAGAGTTTTTTATTTACTTTTCAAAATCTGTATATGATAGATCGATACTGTTATATTGGGGAAATTATATGTGGTTGGGAAGGTGGTGGTTAATTCAGTTCAGAGTTTTGCATGGATTTATTCCTGGGTTGCTTGATTTAAATCAACTTGATTTAAATCACTCGATTTTTTTAATAAAAATCATTGATTTAAATCAAAAATGTTAAACTGACACAATTTAAATAAAAAATTAGTTGTATGCTTTAAAATATTTTGCAAGGTTATTTGTATTACAGTTTTTTAAAAATTCTGCTGGATATGTAACTGGGAAATAGGTTTAGGTTGACTCTACATAAAATTGCCTGCAATTTCAAGAACAAAATGTACTACTAATAACAAAGATATTTATGACAAAAAGATGTAAGTAGCAGAGTTTGGAATCAATAATTGTACATATAAACTAAACAATAATTAAAATATTTAAAATTTTATTTATCTGGTACATCAACTTTTTAAAATACAAGCATGTGAATGATTTTTATCGAAAAAGCTTCCTTTTATAGTTTTAGTCATGTTTTCCAAACTATTGTTTTCTTTTACATAACTACAGATAATAGAGCTCTATTCTCTGGGTACATGACTCTCAATAAGTTGCTTATTTGATGACATTTTTATTACTAATTATTATTTTAAAGAAATAAATACATAATACTTTTAGTAAAATTAATTTAACTGAATTATTATAATCAAAAGATAAATTAAAATTTGTACACAAAAACGAAGCATAGATTTTTTTAGAAATCATCGTTACAATTCCTTTTATAGCTAATATTGATTTTAAAATTGGGCAAAAATAGTTATAGAAAGAAGGATAAAAGTTTTAGTAACCGATAGTTTGTTCATTCACCATTTTAGGATGGATTTGGGCATCTCACCATGAAATGGCAGCTGGCTGCTTCCCTTAATTAATTCAATTAATTAATGCATAAATAGATCAAAATTGGGATATTAAGTAATGCTAAAATAATATATCACATTAACATTACAATATCGGTAAATTATTAACCAGTTTCGAGAAGTTCAGAGCTAGTAATTCATTTAAATAAAAAAATCTGATTTAAACAAAAAAATCCGATTTAAATCAAATAAATCCGATTCAGCAACCCTGATTTATTCTACATTGTATTATCTTCAATGGAACTAGAGGTTCCTTTATAAAGCTGGCTTTTTTTATAAATCACGTCTTGTTTTTTTTGTACTTTGGAATAATTTGGAAAGAAATTAGAAAATAAAGATGATGAGAAAGAGGGAGGGAAAGTAGTAAAAAATGAGAAAGAGAAAGGGTCAGAATGAAAGGAAGTGTGAAAAAGGATTAGATGAAAGTGAAAAATTTGAATAAAGCTAGAAAAATATTTTCTATGGTTTTTGTACGTTTTTTTAACTCAAAAAAAATTCCAATATTTGAAATACCGTTTGTGACTCAGAAAGGGTTTTGTATATAATTAAAAAAACGTTTTCGACGAAACCCTTCTCACAATATTCAAATAAAAAATAATTCTGCTACCCACCTTTTCCTCGACTAATAAATACTGCAGCTACTCCTCGTACGTACAATTTATCCAAATCTTTCCTTAGATATTGAGCCCATGTCCCCCATAAACCCCCATTTCTCCCCCACACGCCTCTCACGAGGTGTTTATTACCTCATAAGCCTCTCAAGGATTCACAGAACGGACCCGCTGTTATTGCAATACGTCACTGGCAGCAGTGTCACGGCAGTTGATCCAGAACCCTAATAACCACACAGGGAGATAGCATCTACCTTCCCTCGCCATAATTCCTGCCATATAAGTGTTTTTTGGCTGTGTTATTTCCCGGCTAAATGAGGCGCACTTCCCACCGTGCTTAAGACACTGTGTAGTAGCATTTCCGTGATGACCTCCTCGCAATACGGCACACGAAGGTCGGGGGAGACCGGTGTGTGTGGATTAGGGTGTCCCTTAAAATCGAAGGTCGGGGAAACTTTTGCGACACCCCCCAATTTTTTTCCTTTTGGTACCCTAAGACTGTGTGCAAAATCTTAAATCGATCAGATTATATTAACACGTGCCCCAAACGGCCTAAAGTTAGAAAAATTTGACTTTTTTCTCATTTTTTCGAAAATTTTTAAAAATGTGTTTAATAAATCCGTTGCCGAATAATAGGGCTCTAACACATTTAAACAATCTAAATTGACCGTTTTTCATTACTAGTTAGGCCAAAATGCCCAATTTGTAACCTAGCCATCAATCAGAAAATCCTCAAATTTGTCCATTTTACACTGAGAATAGAAGAATCAAAACGCATAGGTAAATGGCTTAAAACCGCAAAATTCCATGATTAAACACCATTTGTAGACCATATTGATGTGGAGATAAATTATCTGGAGCTAGAAATTAATTATGGGTTGCTTAATTACAGACACCTTATTGGGTTGCATTAAAACTAAAAAAAATCTAAAAAAAATGGTATGGGCATGTTTGATATCGGGTAATGGGTGTATGAGGTTTCTAAACTCAATTAAGACTAATAAATCCTCTTAAACTACTTTTTAAAGCTCTTTACGCAATTATAATGGCCATCAGATCTCCTAATACAAGTGTAAGCCATGATTTCAGAACTATAGATGGTAATAAATTCTATACACATAAAACCAGCTAGAGAAATTCTGGATATAAGTTAATAATAAGACTCCACAGTGTGTCCACGAGTATTTTATTCCGTAATTTAGTTTAAAAGCTGAAGAAGATACAAAATGAACCCGCTCTTCATAATGATTGAGTTATACTCTGTGAAGAAAAAGCAATTAATCATGTTTAGAGAGATCGTTCTTGTATTTTATAAATTTATACATTAACATAAAAAATACCTGCAATTTAACAAATCAGTGTCATTAAAACAATTAAACACTGATATTTTGTTTGAGGCTGTAAGAATATGTTAAACATAAACTTCAGTTTCTATAACTCTTCTACTATATCCTTAAGTTCTTCTTCGCGCTGTCGACTTATCATCAGTAAAAGTTCTTGAAGAAGTACTTAGATTTCGAGTAAGTTTTTCATGAAAATTTTTTATGAAATTAAATTATTTTAAACCCTCAAAGCCTTCTTTGAGAATGTAGAGGTAGGAAACTTAGAGCGAAGAATAGCTCTAACTTAAACACAGACTTTAAAGAAGGAATGATTTTCAGAAACTCTGTTGTTAATATTTATGATATAGCCAATTTAAGTGTCTTAGTTTTAAGAGCCTAATTTGTTGAATTGCAGGTATTTTAATGTTAATGTATAAATTTATTATAAAATACAAGAACAGTCTCTATAAACTTGGTTAATTGCTTATCTTCACAGAGTATAACTCAATCATTATGATGTACGGGTTAATTTTGTATCTTCTTCGGCTTTTAAACTAACATACGGAATAAAATACTCGTGGACACACTGTGGAGTCTTATTATTAACTTATTTCCAGAATTTCTCTTGCCGATTTTATGTGTATAGAATTTATTACCATCTAGTTCTGAAATCATGGTTTGCACTTGTATTAGGAGATTTGATGGCCCTTACAATTGGGTAAATAGCCTTAAAAAGGAGTGTAAGATGATTTTATTAGTCTTAATTGAGTTTAGAAACCTCATACACCCATTACCCGATATCAAACATGCCCATACCGTTTTCCTAGAATTTTTTTAGTTTTAATGCAATCCAATATGGCGTCTGTAATTAAGCAACCCATAACTAATTTGAGCTCCAGATAATTTATCTCCACATCAATATGATCTACAAATGGTGTTTAATCATGGAATTTTGCGGTTTTAAGTCATTTACCACTGCGTTTTGATTCTTCTATTCTCAGTGTAAAATGGACAAATTTGAGGATTTTCTGATAGATGGCTAGGTTACAAACTGGGCATTTTGGCCTAACTAGTAATGAAAAATGGTCAAATAAGATTGTTTAAATGTGTTAGATCCCTATTATACGGCAACGGATTCATTAAACACATTTTTAAAAATTTTCGAAAAAATGAGAAAAAAGTCAAATTTTTCTAACTTTAGGCCGTTTGGGGCACGTGTTAATATTATCTGATCGATTTAAGATTTTGCACACAGTCTTAGGGTACCAAAAGGAAAAAAATTGGGGGGTGTCGCAAAAGTTTCCCCGACTTTTTGAAAAAACGCCTAAATAAGGGACACCCTAGTGTGGATTCTCTTTTCTTTGTCGTGATGGCGACTCGCTTGAGTAGCTCGGTGTTTTGGGGGCTTTTGTGCCGATATTGCTCTGACCCGTCCATTGTTGTTCTGGGGGGGGGGCTTGTTTGATGCTTTTGGGGACGATGTGGCGACGGAGCCGTCGTCAATCTCTATTATAAGTTTTACAGGGCCTTTGGATTTTTCCGAGGGACCATCACTTATCCTTTGTTACTCCACTTATAAAAGTTTTACTGCCTTGTTGAATGAGTTTTTAAGTAAAAACTTTTAGGATGGCTTACATCATAAAATCCTTTATTT
This sequence comes from Tetragnatha versicolor, assembly GCA_024610705.1. NCBI lineage: Eukaryota > Metazoa > Arthropoda > Arachnida > Araneae > Tetragnathidae > Tetragnatha > Tetragnatha versicolor. The sequence goes on along the minus strand of JANDEH010000001.1, from coordinate 33,342,399 downwards.
GATTATGGTAATATTTTACTTAAAGATCCAGTTGGACCGCAAAGCCTGCTGCGAGGAAAAGGGGAGGTACACAGAGTAAAGGGTGGGGTAAATGTGTGGTTTGGAGTTTTCCCTCAACACTCCCGTGCAAGGAGGGCTTTCCTTTGTTGGCTAATTGACCCACCCAGACATCCCCCAGACGTGCTTTTGAGCAATAATAAAACCTAAGTCTAAACCGACTCTCAAGAGAAAGACCCTAGGGAAAACTAGAGGCTTTGAGAGACATGCTATCCCCGATTGCATTGAATATTTTATCATTAAATAAGGGAGTATCCTAAAAATGTTTGTCCCATGATTTTTCATAGATCAACCTGTGCTTTTCTTACAATCCTTCAAACTATTTTATATCTTTAATATACTGTCTCTCTCTCCTTTGATTTCTCTCAAATCGTCTTTTTGAAGCAAAGAGTTTGATGCATTGGGGAGCAGATTTAATTAAAAATATCCGTTTAAGTTTTGAAGTTAAAAAAAATCAGTAAACCAATCAGCTGATCTGTAAGTTTGTATTGCTGCGTGAAATTGAATTCCTTTAAATTATTGATGGGGTCTTAATCTTCATCCAGCTTAACCAGTATAGAAATTGAAAACAATCTGTTTATCTATCATTAGATGCATCATACTCAAAATAGGTAGGGGAGGGATGGATGAGACATCGGGTAGAATGGGACACCTTCAATAAATCTTAAAATTATAAATAAAATTAGTTTTTGAGTGTTCCACCAGGTAAAGCCACCATGGCTTTATACTTGTTGCTGTTTACTATTTTGTTGCAAGCTCCTACAAGTTTCTGAATGAAAAAGATGGTTTCACGATAGCAAAAGTAACAAAGTATTACTTTTTTCAAAGTGAATTTTCTATTTGATTCTTGGTTGCTTTCTCAATGGTTTATATTGTTTTCTAAACAGAATAATGTATTCTTTATTAATATATAGTTGAGTTACGCCTAAAAGCCACAGTTCTTTAGTAAGAACCTGTTTTTTAAAACTGTTGCTACCGGGGTGGGATGGCACACCATGCCCAATTCCTCTCAATACCTAAATACAAGTTATTGCATACAATTCTTTAGATACCTTTGTTTTGGAACTGCTTAGTATTGCAGTTGAAAACATATTTTTTAGATTAAAGAAGAATTTTAAATATTTTGTATTTTTCACTAAGTTAGATCTTTCGAAGTAAATATGGGGTAAAATAACTGATGTTTTAGTAATAAATCTTTAAAATGTGTAAAATACTTCCATCTTTGTGGTTTTTAATCATATATTTAAAAAGTAATCATAAATTTTAATTTAAAATGATGTGTCCCATCCAACCCCGGGCCGGTGTGGGATGGGACACTTTTAGAGATTACTTTAATTCGTTCATAAATCCTAAGTTTTGTTCGCTATCACTTTGGTTATATTTTTTAAACATGTTGAAATGTTCCAAGATGTTAGTTTGAAAGTTTCAAGTTTATACAATGAAAACTAAATTTTTTAAAAATATTCTTTGAAAAAGTGTCCCATCCTTCCCCGGTCTCCCCTAATATTACAACTTGAATCGATATATGTAATTATATTTCACTCTTGCCATCACACCTTTTGGTTCTATAGAGTTACAAAATTTCACTTCAAATACCCATCAAACCCAAAGAAATGTAGAACAAAAGATAACAATTCTCAAATTATACTTCTTTGTTCACTCTTTAAGTCCCATTTCCATGCATTTTTCCGGGACTTAGTCGGAAAACGTGCCGATGCAATCACCGAAAAGAAATCGGTGTGCAAATAGGAGAAGCCCAGAGACCTTTTCTCCTCACAAAATTGGCCTTCCATTCATATTCGTTCGTACTCCGAATTGGATTCATTCTCTGGAAGGACATAAAAGAAACTGCCTTCTTGTGTGAGGAGAAATGGAACGGAACGGAGAAAAGAACCATTCCTCTTGCGTTCCGAAAACTACCTCTCCTAACATCAAAAAGCGCATTTTTTTCTTGCTATTATTCTTCGCCTTTTCCCGAATCCTTGAACTTTGTAGTAGTATTTCCAACCCTTTCATAGTTGGAGGAGCGATGAAGATTCCTAATGATGATGGTTTTTTTTGGGGGGGGGGGGTAGATTTTGGGAAGAAGGTACTGGAGTTATTTTCGAAGAAATGATATTTCATAATAATTTGCTGTGGAAGGATAAGGTTTGGATCGTTACTTTTGATGAGATAATTTGGGAATTCATTGAACTGTTGTCATTTGAAAAGAGTGATGAAAATTTTGACTTTAGGATGCTTCAAAAATATGAAAAAATCGTTCACAAAAGTACAATACCAATTTGAATTGATATTAATAGATTATTGGCTTTATATTACTAAAGAAATAATTAAAAAGGAATAACTAATTATGTGTAATGGGTAGGACAAATATTTTTCATATAATTGACAGGATTATTTACTATTTTGTTTTGTATGATATTCTTTTGGAGACATACGTATTATGTAGTAGTTCTTAACTTATTTTAAGTCCTAAGAAGTTCCTAAGAAGAAATCCTAAAATTACAGGAGTGTCGAGGTCATAAATTTATGAATGATTTGTAAATTTTTGTAAAAAAAACACCTTTAGCATTAGAAAAACAAAATTTAAAACTGAAAATTTTTATAAGACTGTTATCTGCTGTAAAAATTTTCCTGGACATTTCATTTGTATTTTTAAGTTTGGAGGTTTAGTGAATTATTTGTAAATTTAAATTAGAGTGGGGAAAATGCATAAAAACTCAAACTACGTACATATGTAGTTTAATAATAATTCTTCGACACCTTGAAAACTAATTGTTTTGTAGGTATTTTACTTCACTTATTTACCAGATTCTCTCATAACAGATGACATGTTTGGAAAAATTCGCCTTAAAAGACATGGGTTATATTTATCGATTTCTGTGTTAAACTAGATTTAGGTATTTTCACTCCAACTGTATCTACCCCGAAGGGTAATGCCCCATGGATTCTGCGCCCATTTCCTTTGACGTCAAACTTTCGGGCGTTTCTTAGAACAAAAAAAAACTAAAGTTGTTCGAATGCTCAAAGTGCCATTAAATAATCATTATCAGGACTTCAAAAATCAATGTCACGAAAGAAATCTTTTAAAAATGCAAATTAATAGGTGTACTTTCTTAACTGTTCAATTAGCCGTTCTTCTCAATCGAACAAAAAAGCATGAGATTAACTTGAGGGAGGTCATCTAATGAGCATTATTTGTTTTTGATGGAACAGTTTTTTCGTCCCTGGAGCTTAAGCACTGCAAAAAAAGCCAGCAATCCGGAGTAGTTCATTGCTTGGCATTTGACGTCAAGGGAGAAAAATTCCGAAAATCCGAAAGATCATTATTGGCGCTTTTTCGTGTGTGCAAAGCTTATTACACGCATTGCATGTACGGAGGCTGTGTTTTATAAGCTCATGTTATTCTGTGGGCATTAAATCTGGTTTGGACTGAACCAGCTTAATAGGCATGATTTGAGACTTTGTTGAATTAACTGTTATTATATGCACGTTCCGAATTGCTAATGCAAGAGAAAAGAAAAATAGTAATGATTGAAAGTTGATAGTTTTAAGCTTTAACTACACTTAATTACTTTGTTATAAGGTTAACTTAATACAGCTATTGTCTATTGTGGATTAAACTACCTTTCCTTCAATAAAGTGACCCGATGAATGAAACGTACGTAGAGGCTGACATAAGCTCTTATGATTCTTAAGTATTACTCTGAAGAACAGATTTGGAATTTTTTTGTGCTTTTATTTGTTCATTAGGGGTTTGTAATACCATACTAGTAATTTTGAAACATTTTTTAAATTCAAAAATTCGGTTACATGGAAATCATACAAATGCACTGTTTGATGAGCAAAGATGTTTTTTCAATAGTTAATTAAAGGTAATGCAAAAATATCTATTCCATCACTTTTCTTTTTTTTAAGAATCCCTCCTTTTTGTGCCGCCAAAAATAGTAAGATATTAAAATTTGGTATCAATCGGACCATTTTATTACTTTACGCAAATAAAACTCCATCTGCCTTGTACTTATAAAAAGTTCAAAATTTTTAATTTTAGGCATTTATATTTAGGCAAATTTTATAAAGGTCTATTTAAATCAGGTGTGAATCCAGCAGAGCTTAAAGGGGAGGGCACTTTTTGAGTATCACCTCTAACCTTTGGACGCAAATAGACAAAATTTTACGTTTTCCTATACGTATAGGTCTCTTCAAATTCCCCTTATGAAATTTATTTTTCTCCTCCCATTTTTGATAAACAGTATACGCACACGAAACAATGTTTATGAACTTATAGAAATCGCAAACCTTGTAAATTGTCTTTTATTGTGCATTTTTTAGACGATGTTAGGAGGGTCTGGGGGTCTTCCACCAGAAAATTGTATGGTTTTTGACCCTAAATAACTAATTTTTAGATCATGAAATAAAAAAATAAAAAGGTGTTTAAAAGAAGAATAAAAATGTGTTAAAAAAAGAAAATTAAGTTTTAAAAATGACTTGAAACGTTTTTTGGACTTTCTCTCTTTTTCCCTTTCTTTTTCAGCCCAAAGAGGGGTCACTTTCCGGAGTGCCTGATTTAAATAAAGGTTTATTTATTAAAATTAAATAAACTTATAGCCACTGTAGCCTCTGATTAAGTTTTTGCCTTTTTAAGAGTGAAAAAAGGAACAGCTAGGCTAAAAAGGGCTTTGATCACTGAGCTCTGGTAATTGTTTCCCTTGCTTTCTCTTTAACACAATTGTCTCCCCAACAGAAAATTCATTTTCCGGTTAATAGAATCATTGGAATTTCAGGAAATGTTTTGTTTTTGCAGGTCATTGCTCCCAATAAATGGCCCGATGCTCGTTGTTTCTAACTTATTTTATTGCGGTTGTGTAATTGAAATTTCCCTTCCAACGTAATTAAACCTTTAATAAAATTTCACGATATATACTTGAACACTTTTATGAAGTGACAAAAGGTTGAAAACAACCTAACTTCGAAAACCCTCACTTTTTAGGGTACGTTTTAATTTTAAGTAATTTTGGAATTTTTTTGATAAATTGGGAGGATTAGATTTTCTCTGGTTTTAATTTTGCATCGCTTAATATTAATTACAGAAATTTTGATGAACTGTTTATATTTCTTTTGCGATTGTCTAGAAGCAAAATTAACTGAGTTTATCTGAGTTCGTTGACCGATTTAGTCGATTGTTTGAGCGTGTTTGCTGGGTAGGATACTCTACCCATCAATATCTTAAGTCAATATAGATGTATTAGGAACAATACCTTTCACTCGTATTGTCTGACACAGGATTAGTTTCAAACAGTCCAACAATAATAGCTGCGCTAATGAGCCTTTTGGAACTAATTTGAAATATCCATTAACATTGCTGTGACTAGACATACATTTATAATCAATGTTTTACACAAATTTATCAGTTTTAACGGACTTCGTTCTAGCTCAAAACTATAAAGCTACCTTATTTTATAAAATGTTGCACTAAAAATCTTCCTTTCAGCTCTTTACAACACCATTACTCAGTAAAAGTGAGGACTGTCTCAATTAAAGAATTAAAGCGTGTGATTTACAGCTTCAAAACAAAGTAATAACATGAGATTATCTCATAATCCAAACCGTCGACGTACAACTCGCTGTGTAGAAGTGAAAGCATTTCGCAATGTCGTCTTTCCTTGTATCTGTAAAACTGGTGTTTTGGCACAACACTGCTGTTTGCGGGGAAACTTCTTCATTGCATTTGAACTTAACATATATGTTATGTATTTGGATAACCTTATTCCTTCCTCAATCACTACAATGTAGCTTATTACTTCCGATTTTGTTGCATTTTAGAGTAACATGGAGTCTTGTTTTTGTCCGTTTTGATGCATAAATTTTTTAGCTAATAATATCTAAAAAGTGCGTAAAATTAGTAAGCAAAAATTAGAATTGAATATTAAGTTGAAAGATGGGTACTGAAAATAAGTCCAATAATGACAGTATTCACCGCTGTCTTGAATATTCCTTCATTGTTTTGAATATTTATCGACGAAGTTAAAAGGTGTAAAATAGGTGTGACAATATTTTAAAATTCAACACATTTTTGTTGAAACGAACTAAGTTCAAATATACTAAAAACAGTTACTTAAAATACAGTTCTTTCACTCAAATTATGCTCCAAGACACTCATTTTGTATGGCTAGTCTTTTTTACTCCTAAGCTAATAAATTTTCATGAGATCTCTTAAAATCTAAAGTTGAGTTTTTTCGAGAAAATTTTGTAGTTAATACAGTACCTACTTAATCTAAAAACGGAAACTACTTATTACGAAAGGTGGTATAATTCTCAAGTCTTCAAACACATATCCATGCATAGTAACTGACAGCGTATATTGCTGTGGATGCACTTTTAAAAAATTACTTTATACAAAATCTATATCAAATATAAAGTTACATAGTTTGCACTTTATTTCTATGCATATAATAATAATAATTATTTGATTAGGAGAAAATATAAAATGTAATAACTTCGAGTTTTCTGAACTTAAACATCTTTTTACATGAATATAATTTAAATAGAAATGGTTTAAATAGAAAATATATATGATTGGTTATCTTGCTTAGCGGAGTGTATAAAATCATTTAAATTTATACCGTGAATATAAACTACACTATAAATAATTTAAAAGGATGCATCGCGCTGTCCTTTAAAAACAACCCACTTTTTAATTTTCGTTCATAAAATGCTTGATAAAAGTGGTAATTAAATCGAACCGGATATATGAGAAGTTAAACTTATTTTACTTACTTCATTAAAAAAATATCTATAACATGTTTTGGGATACATTTTTGAGTGGGTGTTTTAAAGGAAAACACTATATAATTACCAAAAAAACAATTAAAATTAGAAAAAGGTTTTCTTCACAACAAATAAAAAAATTTCATTCCACCTACCTTTTGTTCGAAATATTTTTAGCATCATATTTATGAAAGAATTTATTCGTAACTGCTTCTCTGAAATTCGAATCGATCTAATTATGGAACTCCAATTTTCCTTTCTATTCTACTCCAAAGAGCTTAAGCCTTTTGAGGCATCGAAACTATTTCATCTGTTTTTAATGATAGCAAAAGTATTTAATTTAAAACAAAGTCAACAGAAAGGGGGATTATGTCCGTTTTTAGAACCGCAGTGAATTTTGGTATTAATGAGTATTTTTGTGTTTGAAAGAATTTGCGGGAGAAAGATCAAGAAATGTTTCGAAATAATTTCGAAACCATCTTGAATAGAATTTTGGATTGTTATATCTCTCGAAACTTGTTTCGGGCTATTTCAGACATCAATGTAAAGATTCCACCAAAAATAAATTTCAGTTTGCTTAGATTAAATCTTAAATTTTGAAATTCATAGGCATTTTCAAAAGTATGTACATTCTTAAAAATAAATTGTTAAAAATTTCTTTTATATAAAAAAGGAGTAATTTTTTGTTATTTGTAATTTATAAAAAAGGGGAAGGCATCCATTATTATAATAAAGTTAACAAAGAAAACTGGTTTTAAACAAAGAGGACCTTAACTAGAAAAATAAATGTTGTTTCCTTATTTTTCTCAGTCACCTTTTATGATACTTAACTTTTTTGAACTGTTTGTTTTTTAGTATTAAGTTAGGGTTTTTAGTAACTAAAAGTATCAATAGTTGATCATTTAATAAAATAAATGATGTAGGAGGCCATTGACTATTATGATAATCATTACTTTATCCCTTAAAATTTTGATTTTTATATTAAAAAATACATATTTAAAAAAGTTTCCAAAACATTTTTGAACTTATAATTTTTCAAAATAAATTTTGTAAAACTCAAAATGTGTGAATATTATTTTCTTCAATATAAATGTTAATTTACTTTGATAATTGTTTAAAATAATGACAACAAGTACGAAGAGCTTTCTAAGCTTCCCCAAAAAACAATTTTTTAACTTTGAAAATATTTAATTCAAAATTATAATGTATTTAAAAGATGAAATTGCATTCTAACCTTCAAATAACCTGCTATGACAACAAAATTATCAATTACTCAAAAATTTAAATAATATTAAAGAAAATAAAACAATTCTGGGATTATGATAATTGTTTTTACTACAATATGTACCGAGGTCCACCAGGGTGGACCTTAAATTGTAAGCCCTTTGAAAAATATTTTCCTGAATAAAAGATTTATATGAACTATTTGAAGAATTTTATCACTATTTTAAGAAACAAAAAATCAGTGTTGAAGGAAATTTTGTTATGCTTGGGTCTGAAGAGGATACTCCCTTATATATTCAGAGCAACTTTACATCAGCTTATTGGAGTACAACCTTTCTGTCCTAAATTACGCCAATCAACCAAATTGATTACTGAAATTATTATATACTAAACTATTGGTTGCACTATATGTAAACGAAATTTCCTTATTTATATATAAACATCCGGTTTTTTCCCAATATGGTATTACTTCGATGGAGATTTCTCAGTAAAGGAAGCACTTGGAAGACCTGTAACACAAGGGAAAGGAAGAGAAGTAATACTGCACAAGTGAAGAGTAACTTGCGGTTGATCCGTGATTGTCTTGAAAAGGAATCATTCCGGAGTAGCTAGATAAAACCACACTGCCACGATAACCCTTCTCCTCTAGGTGACGCATTATTCAACATCCAGATCCGCCTTCTCTACGCTCCATGTGCAACAATGTCTTGACCTCAAGTGGCACTTTCGCTGTCGGATTCCCACGGCGAAGTCCATCCATCCCCACCGTCTATTTACGATAATCTGCACACATACAGATTGTCAACTACTGGACTCCTGATGACCTTCAGAACGCTGTCAAGAGTGGAAAGGACACAGGGATAGATCGGGAATTATGATGTAATGATAAGCGGAACGGAAGTTGTTGGGATTTCTTTTTTTTCCTTTTTCGACTGTCTTAATTGTGGGAGACACTCGGTGCGGTGACGTCGTCGGTGGTGTATGTGGGATGTTGTGTCTAGATAAGTGCGAACTTGATGGTTTTGGCTGACAATGGAAGGGTCTTGCTGATGAGGCGGAATGATTGTAATTTGGCAAACAATGATTCACGGGATTTATCTGTTTTTGGTGAATGGTTCTGATGGCCTTCTATTTGGTTATGTATGTTCTGGTCACTGGTGTTTCTACGAAACTAAGCCAGTGTCTAAACCTCTGTAACAGAGGAGGTGACAAAACAATAACGTGGAATGTAAAATCTTGGTTTGGAGGCCTTGATTCAAAACTGTCACCTCCGTCACATTCTTTAACCCTTTCAGTCCTAAGTGTAAACTCACAACTCTCAAACGTCACCTCCAACCGTGGACCGGTTTCGTCCTTGTTAGGACTCATCAGCACGGTATAGGAAGGTAGCGCAAGAGAGTGGAGGGCAAGTACTAGTCTAGCCGACTATAACTGAAAAAGTGGTGACAATTGATTAGTCCTCCACTCATCTGCTGAAATGACATGGCATTCGTAGAACAGATTTAATTCCAGTAAGGCAATTGTTCCAGTTTTGCCGTACTGGAATTAAATCTGTTCTAGGAATGCCATGTCATTTCAGCAGATGAGTGGAGGAATAATCAATTGTCACCACTTTTTCAGTTATAGTCGGCTAGACTAGTACTTGCCCTCCACTCTCTTGCGTTACCTTCCTATACCGTGCTGATGAGTCCTAACAAGGACGAAACCGGTCCACGGTTGGAGGTGACTTTTGAGAGTTGTGAGTTTACACTTATTGTCCGCTTAACCAGCAATAATTGGTGAAATACTCCTTTCATTTACCTTTCAGTCCTAGCTGTATTCAATGGTAATCTCGGGCGGCTAAGGATTGAAAGGAATAAAGTAAAAAAAATGTAGATGCAGTGAGAAAATGAATAACTTGGGTTATATGTAGTGTGTAGGTTACGTGCTTTATCCTATTTAAAATTAGTGTTTTAAGTTAGTTTAAGTTTTAAAATTAGTGTGAGGAGAGGAGTACCTCGTATATTCCATTTAGTTCTTCATCAGCGACCTCTGTACCGTGAAAGGACTAAATTTATAATATTGTTTCATTAGAATATTGATCGATTCTCTTTTGTCTTTTAAATGCGGAAGCCGTTTCGGTATATCTTTTTCAAAAAGAATTTTCCTCTCTACTATTGTAGTTAAATATTACGTCATGGTATTAGTAACACCTTTCTCTATTCAGTTGATCAGATTAAGAAAAAAATACGTGCAAGTGAGTTTTTTAATTGGTAAACCTGTTATAATTTCGAATTGTTAGTTATTTTATAGTTTTCTTTTGAAAATATTTAATATTTATTTTCAAAGGACATCTTTTGTGAACTATGCTTCATTACTTTTTAATATTCTTTGGTAAAAAAAACTTATCAGATAATCGTTTTCTGTTCTCTTTAGGTAATTTGTCTTATATTAATCGTTTAAAAAACGAATACTTTTGTCTGATTTGTGTAGAAAAAAACTAGATACTTTTTAACTAACCCTATAAATAATTGAAAAAACGAGACGTAATAAAATATTCTATCAGTACTATGATAAATACTATATCAGGTTACTTGAACTGACAGTTCAGATATATCCACCTATAATTTGTATTCATAAATTATCTTTCTCTAACGATATTACCGTTGGATGAGTGGAGTTCAATCAAATAGAATGATGGAATATCTTCGAATGGGTTATAAATTTTTTTTCAGCATAAATTCAGTTCATAAAATAAAAATGTGTTCTTTAATAAAAACTATTTTTATGAGAAACCACTATTAAAAAAATCCAAAATTTTTAAAACTATAAGGACAATTAACACACTCTCCAAAAAATGTCAATTTGAAGCCCTCGTCGAAAAATTTCGGAAATGAGATTTTGAATTATTATGGGATATTATTCTAAATAAGATGTGAATATTTGCAGCTGAGTCCACAGCGCCTCAAGGAGCTGCGGTGCACAGTTTAAAAACCACTGGATTAATGTATATGATTGTTATACCATCCAAAGATAAAGATACCTATTCCACCGAAATCCACTCTTCTCCATTATAATTTTCAAAAACATCTCTACGGAATATATATCGCTCATCCCATCCATCCTTAAATCGTCTACTCAAGCACTATTTACTATTTCCATAAAATAAACGAAAGCAATAACGCACTAATATACCTTCCATTGTCCGGACCATTAAACCTTACTGCATCGGAATCATCGGAGGCCCTCAGGGGCTACAACCATCCGATCGATCGGCCTGTTGTCTTACTGTATTCGCGGCTTTAAAAGGGCGGAGCGGAATTTTTGCGTTAATGCGTGGACCGGAATCTGAAATGAGATGATGAGTGAGTAACTTTCCCGGTTGTTTGTTGCTTGGGAAGGGCATGCACGAGCGGCTCGGTCTTCCGATCGTACCGGAATGAAGGGAATGTGTGGTTATATAGAGAGGTTCATGGCCGGTGTGTGAAAGTGAGTTGGATTGATCGCGTGTTGTCGGGGAGATTGTTCTTTTTTACTGCTGGTGTTTGGGAGTGATAATCTCTCTGGTGGGAACGGTTTTGATGTATTCTGGCAGTGAACTTTTGCGTTGTCGGGTTTTAGTGTTCTGGAGCGGTCAGGCCCGGACTGGCCCGGGTGGCTACCTGGGGAAAGCCAGGCAGACAGGGGCCAAATGAATTGGGGGCCAAACCATTAACTTCATCTAATTTTTAAGAGTAGTTCAGAAAAATTAGATCTTCAGCAAATCCAAAATGAGCAATCCCAAGAAACTAGCTTTTTCCAAATCCTCAAAAAAATCCTCCAAACAGAGCTAACATTGCGTACCCGATATGCATAGGGTCAATTCATTCATTCTCTAGCGTGAAATGGCCATCTTATCATGCAGGTGTCCTCTCTGCCCAAATGTCCGAAGAAGACGGCTTAGCGACCTTCTGTGATAAAATAAACTACTGCCGTGCCGTCCAATTTCCATAAATTTTCTGGGGAAGGACCCTCAGACCCCCCTTTGATACTTGGGCCTCTAATATTTACAAGTTTTTATAATAGGTTCGTCAAAATGCAAAAATTCCTCCTACCAAATAAATGTAATAAATTCGTAAAAAGGTATTATGCTCGAAATTCTGATTAGGTGTACCAAAATGAGTTTAAAACCTGCATTTTAGATCTAAATTTCCAAAAATTTTCTGGGGGAGAACCCCCAGACCCCCTTTGAGTATTTCGAGTACGACTTCAATAATCTTTTTTATATTATGATCATTCATAAGATTCAGTTGGATTTGGAGCATTCTTAGCCCCCCCCTAAAAAAAAATTAACACAAATCCTTCATCCGCCACTGCCTTTCGACACAAAAATCCGTGTAAGAAGAAACGTTGAGAGAAAAAAGGGGGCCAACATGAAGTTTTCCCCCCGGGGCCAACTCTAGCCAGTCCGGCCCTGGGAGCGGTGACATTTCTCATTGTTTAGAGCAGTGGTGTTCCCAACTCGAAAAGTTAAAGGATCATTCACACTGTTTCACTTTCACCATGAATGATTCATTCTTGAGAATAGCTAGTTTGCATAGAAAAGTGAAGGAATAAGGACCGAAACACCAATTCACACTTTTCACTTTCTATGATTCCTCCAAAATGAATATCAAAAGTGATAAGTCTGAATAAGCATTTACCATTTAGCATAAAATATCAGCATTCACAGACTCTGTATCGATGAGCGTAGCCACAGAGTATTGTTTTGAGAGGGGTTTTTGACCTTTAAGGAAATTAATGTAAAAGTTTTGTGGGTAGTGTAGAAACAATGAAGTCTCTTTTATCCATATTAATAGGTTTAATGTAGTTATTCAACTTTTTTTTAGGTAGAATTTGCATCCCAGAATAATTCATATAAGAAAGGTTTTTAGTAATAAAGGTTCAAGTTTCAAAGGGGGGGGTTCTCCCCCCGAAAATTTGTGGAAATTAGACCCAAATAACAGGGTTTTGAAATGTTTTTTAGTACACTTAAACCCAAATTTGGACAAAAAATTTTAGATTGAATTTTGATTTTAATGAACTTAATATAAAAAAGTGTGAATAATAAAGGTGTAAATACTAAAGGGGGGGCTGGCTTTCTACACGCAGAAAATGTTTGGAAATTTGACCCTCGCAGAACAAGGTTTCAAACATGTAAACCCAAATATACATTTTTAGGTAGAATTTTGATTTGAATGAACTTATTATAAAAAAGTGTGAATATTAAATGTTTTAACACTAAAGGGGGGCCTGGGGGCCCTCCCCCAGAAAAATTTTGAAAATTTGACACTAAAAAACTGGATTTTAACTTAACTAAAAGTAAATTACTCAGGACTTAGGGGGGCAGCTGCCCCTCCCTGCCCCCCCTTGGCTACGCCCATGTCTGTATCCTTCCTCTGTATTCCTTTAAATCGTTTTTAGGCATTTCTTCGCTATTGGGCCGTTCTCTTCTCTTCAACGTCTTCATGCTCTTGAGCCTCCTTTAGTCCCCTAACATCACGTAGCTCTTGAGCTTCTCTGAATCATCGACTATCCTTTTTCCTTTCTGTATTTCATTGCTTTCCTACATCTCTATCTTTTTTATCTTTACACTTTTGTTCCCTAAAATCTCCTTTATCTTTTTTCCAGCATTTTAGCTCTTGGGCTTCCCTCTTCTCTTTTGCCTCTCATTGCTCCTAAGCCTCTCACTGCACTTGAGCATCCTTTTGCACCACTTTGTTCCTCGGCTCCTTTTCATCCTTTTCTCTTCAGCATTTCCCATCGCTCTAAAACATCTCTCTTCTATTTAGCATCCGTTTCCTCTCTAGCATATTTTACCTTGATTTCTTAAATTCGCTTCTTTATATCCATGCATAGCTGCCACACAGATATCTCAACTTCTCACGATGACCTTTACTTTTTTTTAGAAGTCCTCACCTCTTCGTGAACCACTTTAAACCATCTCATGAAGTACTTATGGTCTGCGGACCACAGGTTAGAAATCTGCGGTTTAGAAGTATGGTCAACTGGTCAACAATCATTATTATTTTATTGTACTCAATTGTCATTTCTCTTTCCTTTATTCTAAGAATCAATAAGATATAACGATATTAATTTCTATGAGCAATATTTTGTATATCCTTAGAGTAAATACTATGCTCAGTTGCAACTTAACTTGAGCCTGTAGAAATATGCTGAGAGCAACCGAAGAAAGTAGTTCCCCGCACGGCGACTGAATTTTGAGTGAAATTTATAGCTTCAATTTTGAATAATGATTAGTTTTTTAATCCACGTATATTAAGCATCTTTTTATCCCGATATGCATTTATTATTTTTTTAAGTGGCGTAACGCGTAGTAATACAACTCGCTCTCAAACTCTCCAGCCAATAAGAGCTTATAGCAACCCAGCAGGCTTTCTGTTTACTAAGATTTTCTTCCGCGTGGCCATGAAGTCAGGCTCAACTTAAGTTGCACTCGATTATAGGAATATTTCAGTTTGAAAAGTGATATTAAAAGAGTTTATTAAGAGTTGAGGTTATTTCGATTTTGATTTCCTATTAAAAAGTAAATTTAATATTTTTCTTTACTTTCCACTAAAGTCCTCTTAGCTCATGACGTCAGGGTTTCATATTTTAAAAGTAATATCTTCCAGAAACTGACACACTTTTGGCACTTCTGTCATAACTTTATTTGCTCAAATCCCCCTACAAACGTCATTTATCTGTTTAATCTTCCGTTCAAAACGGCCTCGAGCCACCCCCCCGCCCAAATCAAAACAGTTTAAAAGCAACAAACCATCAGCCCAAACGCCGCGAGAAACCCTTTGAACCAACCTCCCGGGAAGATGCGAGAGCGGATCAGGGAAAGGCGTGGAAAAGATCGTATACTCCGCCAAGACAAACAGGAGCGAACAGAGTTTGATGAATCAATCGGGGCTACTCGCTTTCAGCAGCGAGCTCTTATTGCGTATCGGCAGGGCGCTTTCTCAAAAGGGGACCAGAAATAGACTGTGCAAAATGTTACCGCTCGCGTTAGCCCTTTCTTTGCCTTGGCGGAGTTTCTCTTGTTTGCTCTAGGAAAAATTTTTGTGAAGTGGGGGAGGAAAGGATGCAGCGTTTTTGAGGGGCGTTGTTTTTTTTAATTTGAGAGTTGGGATGTGAGTTTTACATGAAAATGTTGTTCTACTTATTGGGTTTGGTAAATAGATTTAAGAAAAGTTCCATTTAAAATAAATTCTTGCTTGCGAAGATGGTGTAACAATTACGTTACTGATGAGTTCAACTGGTGAAAGATGAGCAAGAAGTTTTTCGATGGGGAAATATCAAAAAGGAGAGCTGAGTTGGGAGTATAAGTAGTAGGGTGGAGCGAAAAACCGAAGTTGGAATAATCAAAACGTAATAGCGCGGAAAAGTTGTCATTTGTATTCAGAAACAAAGTCCTAAAACTTAAGACCTATCAGTTAATATCTTTTACCGCTGCAAAAGGGCTATAATTTTGAAAAATCGTAAAAAACACGTATTTTACATAAAAAAAATAAAAATACCCAAATTTATCGAAACATTTTCTAATTGGAGCACAATATGTTCAGCAATAAGTCATTTAAGTCCTCTTAAAATTCAATTTCTGTGAAATAAAATCTTTAGCCACAGAAAAGGGGTCAAAATATCGAGAGAATGCAAAAAATGGCAATTTTGGGGTAATTTTTACAACTTTAGGATTTTCTTATTTTTTACATTATTTTTTACCTGTTTCTGACGTAATTATAAAAGACACCTTACTGCTTGAAATATTTAGTCCAATAATAATATTAAGTAAAACTCTGTAAATGTGACTGTTCTCAGATCAGATGAAACTGTCCATACTAAAAAAATATGCATTGTAATTTTGCATAAGACAACGCTAGAAAATTTACAAATAATGTGTTTTCATATCCTTTTACACTTTAACTATCCCCTCTTCAGACATCTATTTTAATGTATTTTAAATGCTAAACAGTGTCCCCTCGACCTATCCTTATTTCTTTTAAGATACTTAATACAATTCAAATTTATTCCTCTACTTGAACATTTTTATTTCATTGGCTTCCTGGCTCTTAGAACAAGGTTTGTCAACTAACCAGAGAAATATGACTGCAAGTAAATAAAAAGTTTAATCAGACCAAAATTTCTTTGCCCATCTCGCTCTGAAGCCCAAGACCGATGTTCGTGAAGGTTTCTGGCTTTACAACTTGCAAAGGCCATTTTTGTAAAGAGATATTATCATGAAATATTATATTTCATTTTTCAGTCGTAAACATATTTTTAATGGTAAACAACCATTCCAACCTACAAAACCTTATTATGTGTATTGGTGTTATGTTACATTTTACTTTGTTACACTAGGACTTTCTGCAAACATCCACTATTTTCAAGAATTTTAAGTCAGCCTTGTATGAAATGAAATGTTTAAAAATTTGTAAAGGTGGTTACCAAAACAGTTTCCTAAGTTTATGGAGGAAATGTACAGAAAATTGTAGCACCATGCAGTCTTTCAACGAATGAGGAATTCAATCAGACTCCCAATGTACCTACTTTTAAATATTCAAGTTAATTTACCACCATGATTTGCACAATCAAGATGGTATCTAAACTTGCAATTAGCAACTGAGTTTCGTACTTGAAAAAAATTTTATGATACCATTTTGAATTTTAAACCTATCTGTAACGTTTTTCTGGATAATTTTCATTTATGATGACTAATCAGTATAAGATCCTAATTGTAGTAATATGGGGGATAAATATTGACAAATTTGACTAAATATTGACTAAATATTTATGACTACTATGACTATTTATATTTATGACTATTGACTAAATATTTCAAGCAATAAAGTGTCTAAATGAGTAAAAGGCAACGTTTATAATATGCACATATTTATTTGAGTTTTTTATTTTCCATTATTTATTTGAGTTGAGCATCCCCGAAACGATCGTATGAATCGTTTTTAAACTCAAATAAATATGTGCATATTATAAACGTTGCCTTTTACTCATTTTAACCTTTTTTGCACAGTAAATTTTGAATCAATAAAGTGTCTTTTATAATTATGTCAGAAACAGGTAAAAAATAATGTAAAAAATATGAAAATCCTAAAATAGTAAAAATTACCCTAAAATTGAAATTTTTTGCATTTATCGATATTTTGACCCCCTTGCTGTGGCTAAAGATTTTATTTCACCGAAATTAAATGGATAACTGCAGTCAAAAATTTTTTTAATCTTAATGTGTTCAGAATGGCCTAAAACCTCCAAAAAATGTTTTCAAAGCCCTAAATTTTAAGTTATTTTCAATTAAAAACAGCCTCTTTTGTGTCTGAGCTGAAACAGTTTGTGACGTGAAATGTGCTTTGTTCCCGCTTGTTGCTTTAATCCCTCTTTGAAACAATGAGCACTAGTTTTTTTTACAGACTATAGTGTATCGATGAAAACGGTGTTTACCACATTTCCACTGGCACATGTGACGTCACATTGTTAGGAGCTTTCTGTAATAAAATATGTCATAATTACCTTTAAAAAGTTTGTGGGGAAAGACAAGCGTATTTTTGGAATCAGGAGAGAATTTTTTATAAATTAAAATTGAATATTTATAATTTTAAGATTTGCTGCAGTTCTCCATTTTAAGGGGACTTAAATGACTCATTGCTGAACATATTGTGCCCAATAAGAATATTTTTCGATAAATTTGGGTATTTTTAATCTTTTTCAGTAAAGTACGTGTTTTTTTTACTATTTTTTGAAATTTTAGCCTTCGTGCGGTGGTAAAAGATATTAATTGATAGGTCTAAAATTTTAGGACTTTGTTTCTGAGCCCAAAGGGCAACTTTTCCCGCATTATTACGTTTTGATTATTCCAACTTCGGTTTTATTGCTCCACCCTAATAAGTAGTCTTATACGACATTTAAATATTATCTTTAACGGATTATAATTCTTATTATATTGAAATTTGAGAGTTATGAATATGATGCCATGAAGGTTTGGTTAATTCCAAATGCGTTATAGTAATGCGTGGTGTGCGTTTTTGTGTTTCTTTTAACCCTTTCGGTCCCCCCCGATATTGCCATTGAATCTTGTGGTAAATTTGAGGCGTCTAGTCCAGAAAGGGTTTAAACTATAGTTTAAACACAGAAATAGGTAGGTTCTTAACAAGTTCCTAAGCAATCAAGTGGACTTAAAAATAACTCGTGGCGTCGTTTGTTGAAATGTTGACTTAAACTTTTAGTTCCCTAATAAATTCTCAACGTACAAATAACGCTTCAGTTATGATTAGTCTTTGGCGGTACATTTAAAGTTGATTATTCCCTTAAGTTTATTTTCTTTGAGCCTTGGAAATCTGTTACCCTTCAACTCGTAGAATATCAAACCTAGATTTTCCCTAGAAGATTCGAAGAGAGTTAGATGAAAAAAGTTCCCTTGACGTCTTCGGATATTGTATATTCTTAACCCTTTATTTTCTCATGGTCGCCGAAAACCAAGGTCTTGTGTTTCAGGATTTCTCTCGTATTTACCTAAAATAGTACTCGAAATTGATGAAGAACATCTTTTTCTCTCCTAAGGTATAAAACTTATCCTTGGAAACTCGGTAAAATGGAAATAACCCACACAACATGCTTATTTGTGAATTTCCATACCTTACGTTCATTACGACTTCCTTTCCAGTTTCAATTTTTTCGGCATATGAACAATAGGTGTTTAATAACTTACATCCCAAACAATATGTGCACTGAGAATGTCGTGCAAATTAATTGATCGTATACGTCAGAAATGAGTGGAATTTTGTACAAAAAAAATTTGAATTAGGTTCCTGGCATGTTCTTGGAGAGATAAATTCACAAAGGGGATCAAAGATATAATAATTTGCGTTGATGTATTTCTCGTCATTCTTGTGCAAGTTGTTTTGGCTGTACATATATAAGGTCTGAAACAATCGCTTGGGATAGAAAAACTACATTTCTGAATCCTCATTACTCTTTGTTCATGTTAAAAAGGAACAGTTAATTTCAGTTAATTTATGAACAAGCATCTCCATTTAAAAATACTAGAGAAACGGAAAATTAATCTCAAATTAATTTTACATTAACTAAGTATGATATTCCCTTGATAAATACATGTTTACTAATTTATGAAAGAATTTCGTTTACTATACTTTCATTAAAAGAAGATGAATTGTGTATTACTATTTTATTATCTATAAATCATCTGGTCCACTAGAATTTATGATAATATTTGTTAGAATAAAAAGAGAAGTAAAAAGAGTAACTATATATTTTTTGTCTCTCACCCCGTTTCCTCTCTAATGTGATTTCTCTCTTCCCTCCTTTTCACCATCTTTTTCATATCACTCCAATTATTTTAAAATTATTATCTAAGAAAATTGCAAACGCTTATCATATTTTCTCCTATAAAAGACACCCGTCAGATTCCTCTAACCAACCACTCGAACTTAAAGTTTAAACCGAGGATTTTCCCCCGCACCATCACTACAACATTTCAAAATAGAAAACCTTTCTCCCAGCGCTATTTGTACTATACACAAAGCATCACTACCATCACACTTGCAACTTTCCAGAGCGCTGAAAAATTGGATAACCCGGAAATAGATCTCACATAGGAAATGGGATGTTTTTGCTCTTGAAACCTCTCCCTGTCTGACCAGATAGGACAAAACAGCTGGCGGGGACCAACACCAAAAGGTGATATAAACATTCCGAGACACTTTAATAGTTTTTCTATTTAAATGGGATCCAGTGTCCCATACCCGGCTTCCAAGTATCCAGCTCGCGGCGAGACGAGCGTGCGAAAGAATTTTATTTACTCAGACGGGATTTTGAATTTATTGGATGTGGAACTGATGTGAGAAAAGGATGGTTCCTGAATCCGTTTTTTAACCTTTTCCTCTTTTAGTTGGACAAAGAACACCTTAATTATTGAACTTTTTATGACCGTATTTGCGAGATATTGGATGTTTCTTCTGGACTGATAAAAATACTGATTATAATTAGCGTGAAATTGTAGTTATGTTTTTGTAACAAGAAGGTGTCATATGTCTCATTAGTATTCATTAATTTTTAAACTTGCCTCGTGAAGTAATTAATTCAGTTTGCTTTATTATGTGACTTTAATTAAGTTGTGGGAATATCAGTTTTTTTCATTTCCTAAGGCTATGCAATATTTGTTCTTTGCGTCAAAAGTCTCGCCATCTACCCACATTATACAGTCTAAAAGCTTAGGGCACAACATACTCTTTGTTAGTTTATCGACCCACGTATTTTAAGTTTAAAAGCGTTTGTGCAATATCGTTTTAATATGCGTTTAAGTTGTGAAATCTACTCTATTAGAAAATTAGTTTTTAACATATTCATATATTGAAATAGTTTCGAGTCTCCTTTATGTTCCTCATTCCTCAAGTCCTCTGATGTTAGAGCTTGGGTGAATTTCAATAACACATCTTTATTGACTGATAGTAATAAGAAATAGTTGTAATAATATTTCACAGTTCTTCAAATTATAATTTTTGAACTTCATATTTAAAAGCACAGTATTAAAGTAAAATTAACTTCCACAGTAAAAAATCCTGCTAGCTTTTCTTTATTAAAAATTTAAATATCCTCTGTAAAATATATACATTGCTAATTTCAGAAATGAATAATACTACTTCTTGTTGTGCTTCTCATGAGTGACATAATAACTTTATTACTACTAACAAAGCTCAATACTTCATGAAATGCTACTCTGCATTTTAATTTTAAATCGCTCATTGAACTTTACCTTTATTTTGCCTTAGGCACGAAAATATTTTAAATCCATGGAATCGTGCATTCAGCACAAGCTATTCATGCTAATTTACTGTTAGTTTCATGTGACGGGCACCCAAGCCTTTTCCAAATCTACCTAACTCTAACTTTGATGTGTGTAAAACGTAAACTACCACCTTTTGTTTCGCAATTGCCTAGATAAGATGTCCTGATTCAGGATGCGCAAAATTACCCTAATTAAAAGCATTCATTTCCAGCTGCTTCTCATTACAGCAGTCCAGATAGAAAAGCCTCCAATCTTTTCAAATGACGTACAATTAAACTGTGCTCAGTCGTGTAATTTGAACCAATTAGGGGTTTTATTAAATGCTCTTGTTTCACGTTTGGTTACACTTGGTGTTGATGAATTTTGTTAACCCTGATTTTTTGTTTTATTTAATGCGATTTTTGCCTAATAAAATGATAAGTATGTGTCGTGAAGTCAAAAGGAAAAGAAGAGTTAGTAAAAACGCATTTCAATATAATCAGTTTCCCTAATAATACGGGTGCAGAAAATGTTCCAGATCCCAACATTTCCACAGAATATTTCCCCTCAACAGATCCCAACATTTCCCCAAATTAATTTTGTCCAAAATTTCCTCCAAAAATGTTTTAATATTTTCATTAAAACTTTTCCAAAAATGTTCCCATCAAAAACAAAAACATCGTTGTGATTAAACAAATGCGATTTTTAATGAAAATCACCACTCCCATCATAGATGCGTTGTTTTTTCTGCATATCAGTCGAAACGAAGGAAAAGCTAACTCAACCAAGGAAACTCTTTTTTTTTTCGGTGTAGATCCGTAGTTTTCCACTATACATTCGTAATTCCGTAGTTTTTAGCTGAATTCTGTAGAATCTGGAGGACTTGATATTGTCAGCAGCCAAAATACTTGTTACAAATGACAACTTTGATTTGTAGAGTTTTTTCTTTATATGTAAACTTAGGCAAAAATTTCTTCACAACTGCCTGAAATTCCCCCGAACTTAGATAAGGTGTTCGTATATATTCTGCACCCCTGCTAAATAGTTCGATCCATTTCTCTCATTGTATCTCATTTTATGAAATAAAAAAATAATAAAACTTGATAGTTTTGTAGAATAATATTTTATTCCAAAATTATTTGCTTAAACTTCGCTTCTTTTGCTTGCCTAGAGCCAGACGAAAAGAAAAAAAATGGATTTTTTTAAACTAACAGCACAGTTTCTGTTAATCCGAGTAAAATTGGTTTTAGAAGACTGATATTTTTCCTACAAAAGTTTTTCATTTTTGTAAATAAAATTTAAAACTGTTTTAATGTACTGAGAGTTGTATAACACCTCTTCTCTTGATTTTATGAATTTTGTGAAAAATCAATTATTATTTCTTCGTCCGTAATGATCTTTATTCTATTCCTTTCTTCAGATCAATGCAATGATGTTGTGGAGGAAGAATTTGTGCTAAATTTTTTTTGCATTAACCATGACGACGTTTATACAACACTTCTATTCTTAGGTTAGACTAAATTTAACACTTTACGCAACATAGCCCCGATATATTCTGGTCTCGAAACCATTCTCTCCTCTTATATTTAGCAAAATACATCAAATTCTATGGTTCTATTACCACAAATAACTCCAGAATTTCGATCCCACTCTAGATTCACCTCAGAAACGATCTTTTTCCGAAATCGGAGAACTTTTATCCCGACACCAAAAATACCACCTACCTCCAACTCCAAAACTATTTACTTCTCTTTTCTGAACTTCTCAATGAAAATGAATGAATGCCTTTTACCCCAGTGCCTCATTACAGGGCAATATTCCCTCCAGAGAGGGTTAACTCGCGAGTTAAACGCGTCCGCAAATATCCCAATTATTTTCCAACCAGCCTAATTTATGAGTGAAACGACGAGGATGATTGAATTCCTTATTGAATCTGATGCCTTCTATCGACCGAAAAGGGAGTTTCTATATTTATCTGACACCCACTCTGGGCAAGAGTTTACCCTTTTGGGATCGATAGCGACAAGAAATGCCGAGAGGTCGAATTGTTTTCGACACAGTGGAGATGTCGACTGATGGGCGGGGCTAAGCTTTTAGTGAATGAATTTATTTATGGTTACACCTACCCATTTATTGTTTGAGTCTTCCGGATTCTTAGATATTGCAGTTCGTGTAACGGGATAGCTTTCTTACGGATTAAATTTTTATTAGGTTTATATCCCGTTCATTCATATATATTGGAGTTTGATGGATTTCGAGATGTAATGTTTACTGTGAGAGTTTAATAAAACCCGGTGGCTATTTTGTTTGAAAGCCTTAAATTCGAGCGTCCTTGTTGAAATGCGAGTTTTTGCTTTTTGTTAGATGCTACTTTGATTTGAATTTTTCAGGGTGCTGACTGAGGTTTTTATTGCTTGAGGCAATTTTATGTGTTTTTCAAAGCGGTTTCATGTTGGAAATAAAAGTAGATTGGCACAAGACGGAGGTGGGTTTCGCAAATTTTTGTTTGAGGCACTATTTTTAACGAAAACTCTCCTTTATACCCCACCCACATTATCTTTTGAAGACTGTTTCAATAAGTTGAAAGTTTAGATTAAAATGTAAAAATAGGTGCGATATTTGTTGACAGCTATTTACAACTCAATTGAAAATAGCTTGAAAATAGAAATTGAATTGCTTTAGCTATTTACATTTTATATAAAATGTGAAGATTAAAATATTGATTTTGATTAGAAGTAAGTGAAAATATAAAACTAATTTCATATTAGTTTGACCTAAGACATAAAGTTTAAAGAAGTTTACGTATCCTTCGTAGTAAGTTAGCATATAAAAGTGTTTAGAGAATCTTTGTATTAAAATAGTCATCATCCTTAATTTTATTACATGTTTCAACATTACAATTAAAATAATCATTTTAATTGTAATGTGCCATAATATATTTTGTCATAATAATTTTAATGTAATTAATTGCAATTGATGAACTAATTCAAATAATAATGAATGCAATGTAAATTATTTAAGAATTATTTTTAACATAATTAAAAGTTGAATCAATTAAAAAATTAATATAATTTAATATTATTTATGCATGATTTTATATGTTGGAGTAATATTATTTTTCCTTCAACAATATTTTGGCGTCCTTTAAATAAAGTATTTAATTTGCAAATTAAGAAGGTAATTAGTTCTCCCATTATACTTGATTATGGTGCAAAGTTATGTAAGGTGTATGAGGAAAATCATGTAATTTCTCTATGATAAATCGCTAAGATAAAATGATTTTTATGATTTAAAAAAAATTAAAATCTAACCTTTTTCAAGAACTTGTTTAAAAATCGGAAGTTGTTACTTTCTCAACATTTACTTATTAATTTAATATCCCTTTGTTTAAATTCTATATACTTTGTTGGGATCCCCATAAAGCATTAAACCAAATTTATCAAACGTTTCCTCAGTTGATAAGATTGTCTGCCCTACAAAAGATAAATCCTTTTCCCAAACGAAAAAATTTTGAAATTCCATGAAACTCTCAAACATGCCGTCGACTGTCACCACCACAAAATTTACTACATACACAAACAACGTACGACCGGAACACTCCCTCCAAAGAAAACGTCCAAAGAGACCCTTCCTTCTCTTTCTCCTCGTAAAAATCCGGATAATTAGGTGAAACCGGAGTTGTCGATCCTAAACGCCAAAGGCCCGAAAAGCCTCTTAACGAGCCATAGGAAGCGTTTATGGATGATTCTGGGTCATCGGAGGCTTCGGGAACAAGGGTTCATTCTTTCTTTGCGAAAAGATGATGGCTCGGATCCAGTGACACGAGATCTGGACGAGTCTGGGACGTCTTCTAATCATTTCCATGTAGAGTTTCGGAAGTAATGAATGCTCATGTTATCTGTGTTTGTGTAAGTGATATTTGAATGGGAGCTTCTGATGGTATGCTTGAGTGAGTTTCTTTGAGTTTTTTTTCGTGATGGATGCTTGTGAGGTTATGTTGAGATAAATGGGTTGAGGAATTTTTGTTAGTTGAAATTTGTTTTGTTTAAGAAATGTTTTTTCAAAAGGCATTAAAAAAATTAATGAACGATATAAAAACGTCAAAGTTTTAAAATTTTTTTTGAAAATCCATAATGTGCTATCGAGGTTATGTAAATCAGAAGAGAATTCGTTACGAGGGTATAAAGTTGTTTTGTTTAAAAATATTTCAAATATTTCAAAATGCATAAAAATTTGATGGACGATATCAACGCCAAAAAAGGATCATTCACACTATTTCACTGAGTGACTCATTCCTGTGAATCGCTACTTTGCTTATAAAAAAGTAGTAATAAAGGAGTGAAACACACAAATTCACAATTTTTGCTTCAGATAAAATTCCTCCAAAAAGATCAAATGGGAAGGTCTCCTGAACCTGAATGAGCCTGAAGCTTTAACTTTATTAAAAAAATGTATAACTTGCTATGGATATTACGTACAATGAGGTATTTGTATGAGGGATTTGCTTGATCTTATACTTTTTTGATACATTATGGTTTTTAAACTCCCAAATTTCTGATTTTTAAGTTCAAAAATGTGTTTTAAATAATTTTAAAATTCAATTTGATTTTTTGCCAAAACGTCAGAAAAGTCACGTTATCAGAAAACGGGCTTATATTGGATGTGACATCACAGCGCGTGATTTGTGATTCGAAAGTGTTCTCGATCCTAAACGAAATTTCGAAAATTTATATCTCAGACACTAGGCTACGAAAATACATGATGTTAACGTCATTCTTCATGGTTTTTTATCTACTATTTTAATAAAATTTAACCTCAAAACGTGAGAATACCTCATTTTAAGATAATTTGAAAGGTTTATTTCACCAAACCGTTAAGTATGTAATTTTATTCAGTATAATTCGAAAATATTTTAAAATCATGGATACAATCATCATTGTTCTCCAACAGAAAAAACACGACTGCAAATTGTGAAATATTAAGTTATTTTAATTATGAAAGTTAAAAGATAGGGAAAATATTGCTCCAGCCTTTTTTCAAAATTTAAATTACCATTCATATTACTCAGTTGCCAGAAAAAGTCTTTACTGTAAAGATATACAATAGAGGGATAAAAATTTACATCAAGTGTTTGTAGTTCTATAAAAGATTCCTTTGAAGCTTCAAGTGTAGTGTAGTGTTTATCTTCACTTAATTAAATTCTACAATCCCTGATATTTTTTCTATTGCATGTTCTCTCAACAGCTTGATTTTCATAAAAAATGGTGCCATCAATTTCCTAGGTTGTTAATTTCGGAGATTAGCGTTTTAATCTTTTTCCAACTTTAGAGCTTATTTTCAGATCAGACGTCCAACCTATGTGATGAGGTATTTTATTCGTAAATCTCGTTAATTCTTTTAATTTATTTCTCTTATGTTCGTATTACCGGTTCTAATCTTGATATTTATCTTCTATGATTCTTTTCTCACAGATAAGTTTTTTTATAGTTTAGCTTTTAATCTTTTGTTATCTGGATCTTATACGAAATTATTACCATATTATGAATTTTTAATTAAAGATAATGTTATTTAAAATATCTATTTCTAAAGGATTATTATAATTATATTGATTTTCAGAATGAATAAAAAGTAGTTGTTTACCATGTGTGTTAAGTTGGGAATTATGCAACATTGAATGGTTTTTCAGTTTAGTAAACATTTTTAAACTAAAAAAATATAAGCATCTTAGTTTTTTTGTGATAATAAGTTCTCTTATTCAAAAATTTACTTTGATCGCACTTAAGAACATATTAAGAAATACATTTGACAGGTTCTCTCAAAGAAATGTACAATTTAACCCTTTCAATCCTTAGCCGCTCTAGATTACCTTTGAACCCAATGGAAAATTTGGAGCGGCTAGGTCTGAACAAGTTAAACTACATAATTTTAATTAGTGAAAGTCACTTTAAGTTTTAAATTGTTTATTTCTAGAGTAAAGCTTATTGTTCAACTATGAAACGTGTTTTTAAATAGTCATCTAAATATTGCTTATCAAATTTAATTTAACGATTTTTCAGTTTAGGTTTGTAAAATATCCATCTATCTGTTACATCTATCTGAATCTATCTGTTATAACTATTTTTCATTTGTAAAAAAACCAACGAAACAAACAACTTTTAAAATTAAAAGTATCGTGTAATGACTTTCTCGTACATTAAACTAATCATAAAGCTAAAATTTTGAAACGTAATTGCGTGGTTGTAACATTTTTTGGTCTTCTCTTTCAAATAAAGAACTATTGAACACCTTTTAAAAGATACCAAATCTCTGGAAAATCTTATAATAATGATGAGAGGGAAAGGGTGTATCTCAGTTACTGAGGTCAAAATCTTTGCAAAACTACTACTTCTTGTTTCTTCTAAAACTATTACATTTTAAAAATGAAACTCAAAACCAGACTAGCTTGTAACTACATTCTCTTTTCTCAAACACACTGGAAACGTTTCTAAACAGAACAATCATCAAACACGCAAACTATTCCTTCAGAATTCACTCCCAGACATCCCTCTTTCAACTAGCAAATTCTCTCCCGCCATTAAATCGGACACTAACTCTCCAGAGAACACCCCCACAGGAAAAAAAACTATCCCTTTAATGAAATTTAGCGCGATATATTGACTCAATTCCGGAGCTCCTCCATCCCCAAGGTCTGACAGCTTTCTCATTAAAGACCTCGTGTCAAGAGACAGAGAGAAAAAAATCGATCTTCTTCTTTTTTCCAACGAAGAAACAATGCGATTGTAACAATCGATTCCTTTCATCATTCACTTCTCCTCATGTAGTTCTCCTACTAATCCAGGCTGTGATTCAACAACGGAGAAAGTGGATCGGATCTTTTCCCAGGGATCCGGGTCAAGGTCTCCGAATCCTTCCTCCTCCTTATCTCGAACCTCGTGTTGCGGGTTGGTGATGTCACTGTGACGTCGGTCCTTTATCTGGTTGGTCGGCGGACGAGCCCCTTTTTTGACAATGAGATGGAACTTTTTTTCATCGTTTGTGGTTTATGCTTCTGCGAGTTCGTGGACCGATTTCGTTCGTTTCATCTAAAGGAGGATGTATGGTGGACAGCGCTTTGTTATGGGGTGGTTATGGGTGGATTCGTGTAAACTATAGAAGGTTGAGGGTATTTTTTGTTGTTGTTTTTTTCAAACCGCGTGTTAAAATAATTTTTAGAGATGTCTGAAACGTTTTTCAAAGTTTCTTTTATGGAAAGCTGAAGCATAGTTTGAATGTTTTCTACCTGATATTCTGAAAAGTACATGGACTAACACACATGGCTCACTCCTTTCAACAACGTCATATCTCAAAAAACCTGATTTTTTAGGAGATTGATTTGAAAGTTTAAAAGTGGATTGGGGGGGAATGCATTAAAAATAAATATCATGCATTCGGTTGAATTTTTTGCTATGAAGTCTAAAGATTTGACGATTTTGCAGGGACTCTTTCAGGGCTTTCTGAATTGTATTTATGTCTGATATTTGTTTTATATGATCTATTCATTGATCAACATCCATAAAAAATCCTGAAAAGGTAAAATGTTTTGATCGACAACTTAATAAGAATTTTACAGTTTTATGAGATATTTTTATATGATACAGACTATTTAAATAGCAGCTAGCAAAAAAAGAATCTTAAATCAAACCTTTGTTGATCTTCGATTTTCGATTGAATCTTTTAAAAGTTTCCATCATTTCTTTTAAAAATAATGTAGGTAATCATTTAATTTCTGTAAAAAGGTACATATAAAAGTTTTAAGTTAAAAAAAATGCCCAAAAATTATAAAAACTTAAGCCAAAAATTTTGCTAAACAATTGCTCAATTTATGTTGTCTCTTTTCGAGCGCATTAAAAATACATTTCAATAGCTTCAGGGTACAATTACTTCTCCATATAGATTAGTGCATTTGTTTGTGCTTAATAAACTAATAAAGGCACTTGATGGCCGCCTAATATAAAAATAACCTAATAAAACAGAGTGTACTTGATATTCCTCTTTTTTTGTGCATAATTCTTGTTGATTGCATTTTCTTTACTAAACGTTTTTTTCTCTCCCCGCAGCCATGTGGTTTCATGGAGGAATCCGTCCAGTATGGTGTTATTGAGGATGTATACGTCTTTGTGACGTGCGACACTACTCAGAAATACTGCCTCTGCATTGATCTGCCGGAAGGATCTCTTTTGCTGCAGGTGAGAGCCCTACTTTCTGGTGACACGGTCGCATTTTTTTTCATTGCATGTGTTAAAATAAAATTGAAAAGCAATTTTTACTGGAGTTTTTAAAGGTTGAATGCATGATTATGTCACAAACTAATTAAAATTATTTTATAACGAATTTAGTTACATAAATTTTTTGAGTTTTTACAAAACATTATCAATAATTAGAGTGTTCTGAATCAAAAAAAATATCAGTAAAATAATTATAAAATTATTTATATGAATTTAAAAATTTTTAGCTAAAGCGCACTGAATAAAATGACTCTAAACTTGTAGTGTATTGGAAATCTCATTTGCAGCTCAATTTTTACATTAATTTTGATAGGGTGTAATAATTTAGACTACGGTTTAGAAAGACTTAGTACATTAGGTAGTTTGAAGAAAGCAGTGCAAACGTTTATACGAAACATAGGAAATAAGTTTAAAAAAATTATGTTAAAAATTTGAAACCGAAATCATTTCACTATTTTTAAAAATTTTTTTCACAATCATAATCTTAATTGATTTCGTACTGATTTGTTTGAATGTTGCATTAGAAAAACATAGAAACACCTCACATTTTTTTCCTCAAAATAGACTCATAAACATTTCTGGTGAAAAGTAACTTCCTTATAAAAGAAGGAAACATAACAGTATTTACGAAGACAATTCAAACTGATAGATCACAAATAGATCTTCTCCAAAAAAGGAAACACCATAACCATATAACATCTCAACAGTTATTTCAAAGAGAGACCAAACAAACTAGCGCATTTACATTTGAACTTAAGCCCACCATTATCTATCTGACCGAAAAGGATTTATTCAAATGTGCATTTTACACACAATCTCGCTTTTGCTTCGGCATCCTTCGGAAGCATTTCTCCACTTCCGTGTTTCCGGACGTCATTCCGAGAAGCCCTTCGGACGTCATCGGAGGCTTATGGGCCTTCCGAGATGAGGGCTCGAGTATCCGATCGGGAAGGGAGGTTGCTCACCCTCACTGCGGAAGTGAGGGAGGCATATTTGCACAAAGATTGTCAAAGCAGTCTTTGTAAAGCCGTCTGATTTGTTAGGTCTCGATCCTGTCAATTTTTTATACTTACGATATGCACTGCAGTGCATCTTTAAAAAGAGATTTTTTTGTTTTGCGATTTGGATTTCAAAGAGTTGGTGGGTGGTTAAAAGGTTTTCAGTATCTGTTTTTATAAGTGTTGTTTATTAGTGTACTATTTCTCATTAAGAAATATATTATTTTTGTCTGAAGCCAAAAAGGTAAAATTTTAAAAGAAATGTACGAAGTAATTTCTTGTTAAATCATCGTTCCTTCATTGTTAAAACCTACTATAATTATTATTTATATTCACGACTCTTCTAGTGTGCACATAAAAATAAGTGTATGTATAAAAAGTACAAAGCCATCAGAGCTGTATTCTTTTGAGCTTAAATTTAACGAATTTATTAGCAGTATTTTTGCACCCGTTTCATTTAGTTGAAATGGTTCACAAAACGTTTTATAAAAAACTCGTGTTTTACTTCTGTGAATAGCTGTTCAATAAAAACTAACAGTAATTGGTTGAAATTTTGCAAACTAACATTTGTTTCTTCTATCGATATGTATTTTTTGTTCGGTCTGATCATATGAAACGGTAATGATACCGATGATTAATACCATTAACTATACGGTAAGTATTCCCCTCCCTAATTTACCTGTAATTGACTTCAATTAGAACAATCTCTGGGTTTTGTTCCTTCAGATCACCTTGACAAAAAAAAGTAGAAATCACTCAAGGGTTGAGGATCCATCATGGACACAGTCGGATTGCGCAATGTGTCCCAAATAAAAATCCGAGGAGTAATTGTCATATATCTTCATCATAAGCATTAACTTAATTTCCATCAAAACAAGCCTCGCAGTAATTTATCCTTAATTTTTTTTGCATCGCTACAACTCATAAAACCAAAAAGAATTAATGGCGTAATAAAACTTACCTCCGGGAAGACAATTTGCACGAAATGAAATAATCAAAGCCATTACCAATACCATCTCTCATTTCCAAGGTCTGGGGATTGTACTCAATCGAACGTATTTACATAAGTATTTACAAGAAAAAACGCGATAAACCTGTGTTGTCGGGTCTTCTTTCCGGGAAAGTAAGCTAAATATATAATACTCGAGAGATAGATAAAGAGTCCTTTGTCCGTAAGGCTTCACTTTTTCTCTCCTCTCTGAAAGCTGACGCGATGGGCTTCTTTGAGATGCGATATATTCTCTTTGTTTCCATCCTTTTGCGAGTCTTCGGGCATAACTTTGAATTTTTCTGGGAGTTTTTGAGAGTGCTAGTTTCTGTCGGAACAAACAACAAAGGGTTTCTTTTTTTTGTTGCATCGGATTGGTGCCTCTGGTGATAAAAGTAATAATTGATCTTATTCAGAAATTCTCCTATTGTATGTGATGCCAGGTTCTGCTCTTTTTGAAAGTGTTTCTGGGCTTTATGCGAAAATAGGATCCCAACTCAGTGTAGAATCTATGAGTTGGTTCCCTTTTTGTGCTTTCGGATTATCGTCATTCAGTTTAATCTTGTTTTTTAATGTTTTCTTTGTCTGTGTATTTCGTAAATTTCTATTCCGTTTTATTAAATTATAACCCCAAGCGATGGTGGTGGGTGTCGCATCCTTTATGAATTAATATCTGGTGGTGTGATCACTATACTATTTCTATCGATTTAGCAGAATATGAATCCGCCTCTGTAGAAATACTGTTTAAGATTAAAGTTGTGGAGGCCTGCAGCGACTGCAGGGAAGTTGAAGACATAGTGAGGGGTGAGTTCTTCGTCGGGACTCGGGACATTTGCCGCAGTTTTTATATCTTTTGGTCCCATCAGCTAAAATTTTCATATTTGTATGGTGTTAAGTTTTCAGTCTGATGATAGTTGCAGCGGTCTTCCTGTCTATGTTGAGTTCAGTGATTTGATCACGGGCTTTGATTCTCAAGGGGACAAAAAACTTTGACCCTGCAAAAGCATTTGCATCTGACAGCGAGATTAGGGTTGTATTTCGATTGAGATCTCTGGCAATTTTAGCTAAGGAATCCGCAATTTCCAAGTTCACATAAGCAGGAATCCATTGTAAGACGCATTTTTTCTGGAACCGTTGAAGTTTTCCTAATTCTGCAAGGATACTCAAAATTAGACCTGAAGTACCCTTGCTTAGGGCTGGAAAGGCAGACCTGCAGTCGCTGAAAATGGTGATACCATCCAGCTGCTGCGAAGAAGGAAGATTGGAGTAGGGGAGAGTGGGGCACATTCGCACAAAAAGTGCATTTCGGCATATTTCTCTAGATCTAGATGAGATATTGAAACAGACTCGGATTCAAATGAAAGTTAAGACCTTTCCCGATATCTAAGAACGATAATTGGTCGCATTCATCAATAATTTCTAACCTATATCATCAATCTAAAAAACGAGAAATTTCGTACGAATGTGCCCCATGGGAGGGGCAGTTTCGCACACGTGTGGGGCACATTCGTACACTTGCAAAAAATTATACAAAAATTATTTTTACAAACTAAAAAGTTTATGGCACTTTGAAGTAAGGATAATTAAACGAAACATTTGGAACTTTTACATATTTTTCCTCTAAATTGAAGATTTTTTTACAAAAAGAAAATAACAGCTTCAGAAAATATTGAACATCTAAGTTTTTGATGAGGAAAACAATTGAATCGTCAGTTTGAAGAAGGGAATAAGTCCAAAAATCAAGTTTTGAGAAAATCGATAAAAAGAAATGGAATTTTCATTGTATGGATAGCGATTTCACAACTTCAAATGGCGATATCTCCCTATAGGGGTTAGTTATTTTCCCCCTCTTTTCACCCATGTGTAGGGCAAAGCTTGGAGATTGTTTTGTGCACAAAAAGTCAATTTGTCATTTTTTGGACTTATTCCCTTCTTCGAACTGACGGAAAATTCAATTGTAGTAATGAATAATATATTGCATATTGACATACTTCACATAATATAATTAGTTAGAAAAAGTTCAACCAATATTTTAACTGTCAGGTTTTATTCCAAAGGAAAGTGAACCAATAGCTCACTTAACACCTGAAACTGACGGGTGGGGAACTTTTAATACGATATTATTTTTTTGTATGAATGTTGAATCATTACTTACAGGGAAAATAAAAGTTTTGTCATTAATTTTAAAGTTTTTCATCATTAATTTTAAATAAGCACCATTCAATTCTAAATTTTCTATTCGACCAACATAACAAAATTTTCTTTTTAGTAGCAAATTTTACTAGATAAAATCACTTAAGTCCAAGTCAATTGGTATTAAACAATTATCAGGGACATTTATTTCTTCAATGTTTAAATCTGGGTCTAAATTCCTTAAAACTGAAGCTTTCTTTAAGATGTTATTTTCTATTATCACCAAATTTTGAAACAATTACAATAAGAACAATTAAACTTCAAGTTATTAAATATACTGCACTTATAAACATATAAATCGTTTTCATAATCAAAAATGGGAAAGATAACGCACATTCGCACTGTCCGAATCTGCCCCATCTTTTGGTGTACGAATGTGCCCCATCTACCAGTTCAAGCTTACCACGTCCCAACAAGATATTTATAAAAAGCAAGAAAATAAAACCTTTCTTGAATCTTACTTTAGTAGTGCCTCTACTGAATAAAATGATGAATGTCCACTTGATAGTTAGTTTTGATTGATATTTTACACCAACAAAATGACAAGAAAATTTACTTTGCTGCTTCTAACGCTAGCAAATTTCTAGTACGTATGCAACAAAATGGCTCAAGGCTTTGAAAATTCACGCAGGAGGTGGTAGTCATGCTTCCAACTACTGGTATTTTTTTCAGATTTTTAAATTTATGATTACTAGGGGAAATGCCGTCTGTCCGAATGTGCCCCATGTGCGAAATAGCCCCACTCTCCCCTATGTCTCGATTGCTGTGGAAATGGCAATCAATTCTCCTGTGAAGTTAGACGCAATTTTTCCAGCACGAGCTGCGATTTCTTAACTATTATATTTAATTCAACACCATTTTTCAAGCGTAAAGATTTACTCTATAAAAAGCACCTTGTATTTCTACTGAAGGCGACTAAGAACTGTGGAAAGGGGTTTTAAAAAACAAATTTCTCATAAATCTGATCATTTCAAAATTTAGTTTGTAAGTTTACTAAATGTGTTGCCATTTATTTCCTCAAAACAAGATATAGCATTAAAAGAAGTTTTTATTATTAAAATTTCTTGGGTTTTGACTAAACTTTATAAAATGGTAAACCTGGGGTTTTTGACATTCATTTTGCATGTTTAGCGTTACATGAATAATATCGATGATTTAATAATCTCAAATACGTAATTTATTTATTTCATTATACAATAATAAACCATTTTCATCGGTAGTTTAAAAAAAGAACAGTATTTTAACATCGAATCAGAAAGCAAAACATTCCATTCCCCCACAACAACTGGATTCTCAATTTAACATTTCATGCTGGAACTTATCCATAGTTGTTATCCCAGGTCTTGAATAATTACTTTTCGAATTTGAGTGGCATGGGCAAACTGAGGGTGGAGTTTGCTGTCTTTCACCCCGGGCTGATTTGGCTGAGGGCTGTTTGCTTTGCGTTCACACAACCCTCCGGTTTGAGACTTAACGAGAATTCGCTTTAATTTGATCCCGTAATTTCCCATCTGTTATGCAAATCTTATTAAATGCTGGAATCGCTTATATTGGAAATGCGACTTTGATAGAAAAGTCGTTTTTAAACTTTTTCGTTTGTTTGCTAAAGGTTTTAAATATAGAGTTATTGAGTCGAAATAGGTGATTAAAACGTAATGATATAGAATCAAGAAAAATGTATAGTCAATTTGAGATTGGAGTATTTTAACACATTGATTTTATACTTTAAATGATTAAGTTAAATGGTTGTATATTTAACTAACTGTAAATTGAAAAAGATGCAAGATGATGAAAGATGTAAATATAAATGTTTTTATGTTTATTAAATTCTTCTAAGATACATTTTCTGGTGATTTTACATCGAAAACAGTCATTTAATTATAAACCAAATCATTACTTTAAGATACGCAGTAGATTTATTTATACTGAGTGTCTTAAAAAACATCAAACAGAACTTTTAAACTTATACCACAAGTTTAAGTATAAGCTCTCATTTATTTGAACTGCTTTCTTTTTGTTTTTATATTTGTTGAGGTTTCAAAGACCTGCGGTTGGGTTTCTATGCTAACTTTCATCCTGATACTTAGAAATTTACCTTTAAATATTGCGTTAAATTACTTCCAAAATTCTTCTGGTTAGTTTTACGTTTTTCTTTATAGATGCATCAAAATAAGAGCAGTAATTGTGGTTAGCTTTTAAATGTATAATTTTGTAGCCGAAGCTATTCTGTTTACGTATCAATAATTAATGGAAGATCTAGGTTTTTGATGACAAGGAGGAAGGACCCCTCTATACTTTACCTTTTCCCAACTATATTCGAGATAAATAGTTATGGCGCTACAAACTCTTTATATTTTGTCAGCCACAAAGTTTGTTTTGTTTTTCCAGTCACAAAGGTACTATCGCAGTATAAGAACATTTACAGAAGTATACCGTAATAAAATTTGATGCGAGTATAGTAAGAAATAAGTTTTAAGAATAGTGTTAGATTGAATATAAACTTTTGTTGTTCAAGATTTAAGAAAAATCATAGCACCTTTGTTTACGAAATTTTATTAATGTTTTAATCCCAAAACGTGATGAATTCCCCTTCATATACCAAACTACCATTCTGTAAATCAAATCACGAACTCGTTTAAGTCCCTATAACTAAACAAAGAGTTCCCCTCAAAAGAAAAATATCTCTTTACAAAAATATTTCACTTACCTCTGTACTGTCAACGTCTGAAGGAAGAGAAAAATAGATTTCACCGGAAAAGCTCGTTTTTCCAACCGCAGTTTTCGTATCAAATCAACGTTTTCACTTTAAAAAATACCACCTGGTTTTTCCAGAGACTGCAGTGATTTTCTGGGAAGTATCTTTATATTTTTTCTGTTCTTTTTGAGTTCTTTTCTTGCCTCCCGGGCATTGCTTTTCTTTGACTTGGGGGCTTCTTGAATGTCACGTAGAAACTAAATGTTTGGAACGTTCTGAGTGAGACGAAAGCTCGTTATTGAGGGGAGGTAAATATAAGAAATATCTTTGAATTTCTTTGAGGATTCTTTTCCCCTTTAAGGTTTTATCTAACATTTTGTAGAGTTCTCCCCTTTTATACATTGTAGAATAAATATATATGGTTTTATCACAATAAAGGGATCTCAAAACTCTTGGGTAAGTCAATTTTAGAAAGGTTCTACGCAGGGTGGTTACTGTTGAAGTTTCATTTTAAATGGTCATAAAAACTATTGAAAAAAAATGTTATAAAATTTTCAATAGTGTAGGTAGAGTAAATTATTGAATATAAATTCCCCCTCCCCCAAAAAAATTTACAGACCCCTTCAACACCTATTGACTTATTTCAAGGCAAATAGGAATCATAATGTGTAAATAATATTCCCTTTAAAAATCACACTTTGGCGATGAAAATTATTAATCCCTCAAATGTGTTTGCACTTTCAAAATTTTGCTATCTAAACAAAATAAAGACCCAGGATTAAAAAACCCTCAAAAAATTCAGGTAATTTAAGATTAAAAACTTGGTTGTGGGATTTTAGATTAGCATTTTTACTTCTCATATTGTACACCTCTGAATTGTTAAAAAAATTATTGAAAGATATTTAAACGGTTGCCTTAGTGTCTTGTTTCATTCATCAATAATTCACATTCAGCATTATGTTCCATGATGATGAGTAACTATCCTTACTGACGAGAGAAATTCTATCGACTTCTTTTAAAATATATTTCAAAGTTTAAGAATACTTTGTTACAATTTTTTAATGCACACACTTCAATCTTGTTATGCAATTTGTGAGGTTGTGAATAAATTTAGAAACAGTAATGTTTAAAAAAAGGCTTTTTAAAACGTTTAAATATTTCGAGCACAAAATTTAATTTTCAAAATAGGTATTGGGTATCACATGCATAGTTTGTAAATATAATAACAAAAAAGAAATACTACAACATGTTTAATATAAATTTTAAAACCGTTCCCATTTTCACTGATAAGCGAAGATTTTTTTAATTGTTCCAAAACAACTTTTAAATTTAAGTTTTGCAATTTATGATTTGCTGTTTATATTTTTATTACATTTAATTATTATATACGATAAGTTTTATCGTTGAAACTCTGTTTTTGACTTTTTATACCACTTCAAGAGTTCAAATACCGTACCACCTTGTACTTTAAAAAATATTCTTAGCATTTGACTCGATATCTTTTTCTTACATTCTACCTTGTTTCACAGTGAAGCCCTATTATTGCTACTTACGCCTTAAATATCTGATGATCCTTGAGTCAAAATAAACCATAAAAAATCTCATAAACTTTATTTGACCCGCCTTCACTCAACCAAGCACAAACAAATGACAGTCTTTAGATTTGGTATCTTGTGATAGAAAGTTTATGTTCATTCATAAAAAGCCATGAAAGTGTGTGAAGGTAGTTATAAATAGACGGAGGAGGTCTTGTGTGACGTAAAATACCTTGACGTAATTTAAGGTAATTGAAGTCTTTATTTTTTATTGCCAAACATGAAACGTGTTAAACCAACAACATTAAAAAACTGACAATTTATATCGTACAACTTTTCTGTTTAATCACAAAAGTCGCTGTGTTGAATTTAGGCACGCCTTATCGTCGACGTTTTAAACTTATATTTTTATCTTAACAGACTTCAGGGAGTAAAAGTTTCTAAATTGTGAAAATATTCGTTTACCTGTACGTTATATACGTTCGATTAAAAAATCTGCAAATTAGTTTTTTGTGTGTGTTTAGTAAACCAAGGATTAAAGGGATGTAAAAAAGAAAATATATTTTTGAAAAGTGAAATGTTTTTTGGTAAAAAAACATTGTTTTGCGAAAAATTGAAGCGGTGGTAGCTACACTCTTAAAACGACAGTCTATAATAAAAACTGAGTAAAAATTACTCAGTTTCATGTTTCATTCATTCATTCATTCATTCATTCATTCATTCATTCATTCATTACTCAAACTGGCTCCAAATCAAATTTACTCGAATTTGAAAACATGAATATACTCATTTTTTAAGAGGTGCATACTCAAAAATGATACATCATGCTTATTTTTGAGTAAGTGCATGGAATTCTCATGAATCAAGCTTAAGATGTTTCATTTTTGAGTATGCGCATTTTTAGAAATGAGTATATTCGTGTTATCAAATTTGAGTAAATTTGATTTTGAGCCGAGTGTGGAAAATCGGTGCGTAAATAGTAAAAATCGACTCACAAACCAAGAAAATCATGAAAAATTCAAATATTTTGTGAAAATTTCCTTGCAAATAAAATACAAAGTTAATTTGAATTTTGTGAAAGGGTAGTTTTTGTTAATTTGAATTTTGTAAAGGAGGAGATTCGAATTTTGTGAAAGGGCGCTCGCGCTGCAAAAGGGTCCCAATTTTCGGCTGGATAGACCACTATAAACTGAGGGATTTTTATTAAAAAAAACCCGTTAAAATATCCTTAGTTGAAGAATGATTAGTTTTTACTTCAAACTCATATCATATCATTAGCATACTGCAAAGAAAGGGTTGTACAAATCTTACTTTTTAATGTTAGAGTGCCTTAATATAACGTATTTAGTACACAACCCCTTTACCGAATACGACCAATTTTCATACTGCGGTTCTCGCAAACGCCTTTATCTGACTGCAATATGTATTTTCGTATTGCGTACATATCATTAAATTATAGCAAATAGGCCAGTCTATTCGAGGCTAAGGGGTTAAAGTATCATTCCTAAAGATCTGTATTCTTTACTGCTGGACTTAAATATTACTTTCATATTGTTTCAGGACAGTCACTTGCTATAATTCTTAAATATGGCTGTCATTCCGCAATCCGGCTGCGAACGTTTTCCCCCTTTTCGCTGTTCATTACCAAACGGCATAAAATTTGCGTAAACTTGTGTGGAAACTTTTTATGCACTGCTGTCCTACTAGGCGCTTATCGTAAATCATTGTTTCTAACAGTGCTTTCTTTCAACAAAAAACTCTAAACGTGAATTTTTTATCAAGCTGATACGTTTTAATGCTTTAATAAGTACGTTTGTAAAAACCCCCAAATAATTGTAGACACTTTTCAATAAAATATTTTTACATTATGTTGCTTAAAATGTTCTAGCTGTCTTTTTACACAAATCCATTTTTTTCTGGAAATCTTATTAACTCAAACATTTCATCAATGTTTAATTTTTTTAGAAAAAAGAATTTATCCTTAAAAAAACTATGTTTGTCAAATTAAACGGTAAATGATATTAGGTAATTTTTCTTTCATTTCACTTAGGAATTGTAATTTCCCTATAAAATTTTAATGATTACTAGTCTTAAGGGGGTAGGTGCACAACTTTCTACCAAAAAAACATTTCTCAATTTTTGCATATTCGTTAAGTATTACATTTTACACTTCAAATGACACCAAAATTATTACTCTACGCGGATTAGAAGTATTTTTAATTATTTTTTACGGAAATAATTAATGTACTACTAATATGCAAGATTCTTACTAAATTTCCATTTTTCTCAAAACTGAATTTTTTACCATAAAAGGAACATTTTCTCAAAATCTATTATAGCAAACAACTTATACAAATTAAGTCGACCAACTACAGGCGTAAGCCCAGCAAGGTTGGTCCAGTCTTTTTAACTCAAACTACCGGAATCCCAGTATCTGTCAATTTTCCTCTTGAACTCGTTTACCCCTCTTGAATTTACAATTGTTTCAGGCAACGCATTCCATCTATCCACTACCCTATTAAAAAAATAATGCTTTCTACACTCCGTCTTAAATTTCACTTTATTCAATTTGATATTGTGACCCCTTGTTCTATTACCCGTATTGAAATCTAGTCCATCTGTGTCCCCTTGCTTTACCATTTTAAAAAGTTGAATCAAATCCCCTCTAATCCTTCTTTTCTCTAGAGTGAACATATTTAGCTTCTTTAATCTTTCCTCATAACTTAAACTGGATATATCCTTGACCATTTTAGTAGCCCTATGCTGAACCCTTTCAATTGAAAATATCTTTTTTTAAGTATGGAGACCAAAACTGAACAGCATACTCTAGATGAGGTCTCACCAAGCCTCTGTATAGTGGCAAAATAATATCCTCGGACCTTGAAGAAACAGTTTGTTAATGTATCCCAATATCCTATTAGCCTTTTTACTAGCAGATGAACACTGTTGAACCCATTTAAAGTCCGAATTTACAATCACCCCTAAACCTTTGATCATATTACCTTCTTTAACTTTGTCCCCTTGCAGAAAAAATTCTGCCCTACCATTACCCCGACCCATATGACTTGGTATCATTATTAATGACGCTATGTTACATACTTTAACACAGGGGTTTCTCAAAAAAGTCCTTTAAACTGAAGTTATAGCGTAAAACATCATGAAATTTCAGTCTTTTTGAGAAAAACCTAAGTTCATTCAGATAATATTAAAAAAAAATAAACAGAGATAATAGCCCTAAAAGCTCATGTTAAAGTATGTAATACAGTTCAGGAAATACTTAGAAAAAATTTGGGAACTTAAATTCAGTAGATTTTTTAAAAATGTACCTTAAAAATCATCCTTTTTAACATTACGGAGAAAGGGATTTAGAAACGTGCACCTACCCCCTTAAAATAAATATTTGTTTCCCTTAGCTTTACCAAAATCAATAACATTTAGTAAATTAATGCAATTAAGTCCATACACAATGAAAAGCGGCTGAAATGTAGAAACTTCGATGTTTGTATGGAACTATGGGTTCTATACAATGCTTACATTTAAATAATCCATCTGGCTTCATATGTGTTCTTGCGTTCATTGGAAAATAAATGAAGTCTTGTAGTTTTTTATTAGTAGTTTTACTCCATTTTGTAATAGTCCTTAAAAATTGAAGGTTGGTAAATATTTATATATAATTAAATTCATTGCTATAACGGAAATAAATTAGGTTTATATATGTAGTTTTTTCTTGGCGTGAACCTTTTCATTGATTTCTTCTTTTATTTACAGGTTAACAATGCATACATGCGTGACCAGTGGCTACATTCGATATCATGGAAGGTAACTATCGATTAATGTTTAGTTGTCGTGGTGTGTTTTTTTATCTCCTTTCTTTTTTGTCAATTCTGACTATTATTTCGTGTGTGTGTTCTTTTGCTTTGATGTCGTACTGAATAACAGACACAACATATTATAAGCTCCAATTCTATATGCCAAACATCTTTTCAACAACTTATAATAAAAATTAGTTTTTAAGGTAAATTAAATGAATAGTTTTACCAATCTAAGTTTTTTAACAAAAGACAAACTATCTTATCATTCACCATCATCAACATTGATCCACTTTGAATATTATATTAGTTTCTTGATCCAGACCTAGATATATTTTACAATCCTTTCGATTGTTTACGTTGTCGTTTTAAAATAATTCTTATCATCCAGCTTATCTGCCTCACAGGTGCTTTGAGGTAAGAAAATTCTAATCATCTTCTAAAATAGATAAAGAATTTATTCCCTTTTTCGCTTGGGCTGCCTGTTGACGAAGATAATTAGATACGTTACTATGTTTTCCTTCTTTGGCATATTTCATTCTGCTGTAAAATAACCTTGTGAATAACTGACCTATTTATTTTGCATTTTTTGTAATTTTATCAGGTTGTTTGAAAGATGGGCATTTCTTTAAATGTAGAAACTTCTAAACAGCTTTATATTTCTGTTTAATAGAAAATACAATGCAATCTTATTAAAAATATTTCCGCTTCTTTTCATATCTCTATTTATGAATTAGTATGAAAAGGAAAATTTTTAACTTTTATTCTCACTACTTTTATTCCTTTTGTATTCAAATTAAGGGGCATTCCCAAAATCTATTAAAAAACTTTTAATGGGTTTGTGGCCACACAGTAATCATTACTAGTGATAGCCACAGGTTGAATATCTTTTCTCCATATCTCATGTTGTTGCATGTAAATTACTTAGATATCCCAGCGCTGACCTATATAAGCGCTCCGGACCCCCCATAACATTGTTAATCATATACGGGGGGGGGGAAATTACTCAGAGACCGCAATAAAATGTCATATTTTTAAATATTTTACATTAGCGCAATATTTACTTTTCATATTTTACTTCACCTTTTTCGTGTTCTGAATACAAATCAAGTGTGTGAGCAAGCACAGGCATAGGTGTACAATAATAAGTGATTGGTAATAAATTGACAGGGATTCAGATGTAATTGAACATATTTCCTTATTGCCAAATGTTGCCTAAAATGTATGTTTAATTTCTTGCATGGGGATAGGAAACAACCGGTAAAGATAATCTAATCAATCAGTAAAGCAAAACAATGTTATCTTTTTTATTAATCACTTCCATTGAAAATTTTAGCTAATTAGA
This sequence comes from Tetragnatha versicolor, assembly GCA_024610705.1. Lineage (NCBI taxonomy): Eukaryota > Metazoa > Arthropoda > Arachnida > Araneae > Tetragnathidae > Tetragnatha > Tetragnatha versicolor. Next base: position 33,299,727 of record JANDEH010000001.1, on the reverse strand, counting down.
TGTTTGAATTCGTATGGATACTAAATAAATATTCAGTTGGATGAATACATAACAGTGTTTCCTATACGTCCAAGATGTTCCTCCTAATCTAGTTAACTCTCATCCATCATAATGAAAATTTATATTTGCAATGTTTCTCTAATTGGTGGTATTGTGTTGCTCAATTTTCGATTTTTCTCCACCTCCGACCTTGTTGCTGTAAGTTTCCTGCCGCAGGTCAGGCGGAACTGCCACCGGAAGCCACGAACCTGCGTAGATTTTTGATGATGCGCATTGATGGCTGAAATTGGTTGTTGGGACATCCTTTAGAAGCAGTTGCAATGGAAACACGTTTTACCGTTGCTCAGGATTTTTGCATAAACAAATTAGTTTGAGTTGGCTAACTCTTAATGCAGGTTTTTCTTTATTGTATTTTGAAAAAGGTATTATAATGAGTTAGTCTAATAATGAGTTACGAGTCTAAAAAGGAGTTATGAGTCTAAAAAGGAGTTATGAGTCTGAAAATGAGTTATGAGTATAAAAATGAATTATGAGTATAAAAATGAGTTATGAGTCTAAAAATGAGTTATGAGTATAAAAATGAGTTATTGAGTCTAAAAATGAGTTATTAGTCTAAAAAGGAGTTATGAGTCTAAAAAGGAGTTATTGAGTCTAAAAATGAGTTATTAGTCTAAAAAGGAGTTATGAGTCTAAAAAAGAGTTATGAGTCTAAAAAAGAGTTATGAGTCTAAAAAAGAGTAATGAGTCTAAAAAAGAGTTATGAGTCTAAAAAAGAGTTATGAGTCTAAAAAAGAGTTATGAGTCTAAAAATGAGTTATGAGTCTAAAAATGAGTTATGAGTCTAAAAATGAGTTATGAGTCTAAAAAGGAGTTATGAGTCTAAAAATGAGTCAAAACCCTATGAGTTAGTCATCTAAAACTTAGCAATAAAAGTACTCTTAAAGAGGTGCCTTAGAAAAACGTTGAATCAACCCCCCTTGCGGATAACTACACTCAAAAATCTCCCCCCTCGCGTGGAAATCAGTGAAAACACGCCCAAATCCTCTCGCGACCCAATTATTCCACCACCCAACCCTCACCTATCCCGCAACATCCACCCACTCACCGCGACGTTTCGAAGCCCTGCAAGCAGCGTTATCCATCACTCGGTGCGGTACCGCTGTCATTCCACCTGCCGGATAAGGTAAGCCGCTGGCCACCTGGCCCCCGAAAGGGGAAAGAGCGGGCTCGTGCATGCGAGGATACAGGTGATGCCGGAGGAAGCAGATTTTTCGCGGCGAAGCGGGTTTTTTTTAGAAACGGTTCCTTTTTCTCATCGATTTGTCAGAAATATCCCGTTTTGGAGTGAGAGTGCTGGGGAATTATTTGGTTGGTTGGATTTTGTGGAGATTAGTGTTGTGTAATAGGTGGGGATTTGTATGTTTGAGGAGAAAGCTTTTTTGGTTTGGTGGTAAATTGGTTGAGAGTTAATCGTCTGAGTTTTGAATATTTTTTTTTATTGAAACGTCATGGAAATGCTTGATGATAATAAGACTTCATAGATTCTTTCCATTGTTTTTTCTTTAACTCTTTTTATCCTGACGGTACTGCTTTGTTCAAACACCTATAGATTCGTAATCTGACCGCTTTTCCTGACGGCACTCAAAATTACTCGAAGAGTGTAGTTCAGTGGTTCCCAACCTGGGGGCGATCGCCCCCAGGTGGGAGATTTGTGTTATCAAAGGGGCGATAAATAAGTGGGGGCCGATTGGGGGGCGATAAGTATTCAAAAGGGGGAAATAAAATAGTACTGTACTGACAGACTGTATTCACACTTAATGTACCAAAAGAAGTTAAAACCCTGTTCTTAGGGTTAAATTTTCAAAAATTTTCTGGGGGAGGACCTCCAAACCCCCATTTTGTACTTGGAACTTAATTTTTCAAAACATTTTAGGATTATTTCATCAAAATCAAAATCCTACCTAAAAATATGTCTGGAATTCGGAATAGGTGTACCAAAACTAGTTAAAAACCTGTTTTTTGGAGTCTTATTTCCAAAAAATTTCTGAGGGAGGACCCCCGGACATAAAATTGCTTTATCATTTACACGTTACTTCCAATTAAAATTAGGCATACAATTAGAATGAAAAGGGGGCGATAGGTGTTAGTCAACCTCTAGAAAGGGGGCGATGGGCCACAAAAGGTTGGGAACCACTGGTGTAGTTCTAAGAGCTGGTTGGAGATGGCAGAACCAATCAGATATCTTTCTTTGCATTGTAGCGATTTTTTGTTCATCTAATGATGCAAAAATTCAATTGATGGTAAGTTAATTCAGGATATAAAGGGTTAAGATCTACTAAAATATCAAGTTTTTCCAATGTAATGAAAATTTGGAGATTTGTAGAAGTTTATCCTACCTACTTTTTAAAGAAATATATAAAAAATATTTTCTATTAATCCATTAAAAATATTTCTTAAAATTCATGAGAAAATGTACAGAAAGATGCATGGATATTATATAGTATTAACGTTATATAGTATTAACTAGAATGAACCCATTGCTATTATATAGTATTAACGTTGATTAAAGTATTAATCTTAAACTTAATTGGAAGTTGTACAAATTCTTCCGTGGATTGTAGTCGTAACGAGTAAAACAATACCTTTCAGTTTGTGATGCTACGTTTCCGGGAGAATACGGAATGATTATAATCCAAAAACACCCTATAAAAATTCTGAAAACTATTCTTTGCAATAAAATTCTGCGTTTTCGGGGGCCACTTGGCTATACGAACCTTTCCTTTTTCAGCAATAAATATAGCATCTTTGGTTGAGTTGTTCTTACAATGTTTTCAAAAACGTTTCTCATCAAACCATAAATGAACAATAGAGAGAGAGAATCAGACATCGGATCGAAAACAACTCGTTACTTCGCACACGGCCATTTATTTACACTGAGAGGGAAGAATGCCGAAAAGTCGCCATTTCACCGAAAATACCTTCGATTCGGTTTTTGGTTCTGACGTCTCAAAGAATCGCATCTTTATATCCCCATTGTTTCCAATCGGATCACGGATATGTCCTTCCGGTCAGCATTCCTAATGACCACTTTTCCATTTGCTTTTCCAGTTCCGTTAACTCGCCCGTTTTTTTTAATCCAGAATCGGAATCGGCCCCATGCAAATGGATTCTGGAGAAGTGAATAGTCATCGCAGAGGGAAATCAAATTCATGATTCTCGGGATTCGTTTTATTGAATTGGACGGTTTGTTTATTGTGAGCAATCCTGAAGCGCTGCCAAAAACTGAATTTCCTTATACCGTTCGATGGTTAGTAGATGCTCGTGTCTAGGAGCGCTTCATTGTGTTTCGAGCTCTTTGCTTGGGTGCCCGCTTGCGGTTTGCAGGTAAAATCAATTGAATGTATTTTGAACTTTAAAAAATATGCCCATTACTATTTTAAAATTTTACTAATGGAAGCTGTTTTGCTTGTGTTCCAAAACTATACAAAAATTCAGCTTTCTAAAAGCTTTCATATGGCTAAAAATTTACCATGCTGTATCATTTTAATCAAAATTTACTATTTCCAGATTTGTATCGCTACCCATGAGTTTTTAGATAGACCTTTTATAGTGCTTTATTTCTGTTTCAAAAAGTATTTCTTTCCTTGGAATTCCTCTGTTACTATGGATAGCAGGATGGCTGGACATTTAAGTGTTGATTGTAATATGTCAAATAATAGTTCTGTGCTTATAAAGAATTTTAGAATATTCCGTCTGATATGTCCTTTTGTAATAGTTGTTGTTATAAGTTACAGGCAAAGTGATTAATTGGGCATGATTAATAATGCTCAGAGTGGAGGCGGGCATAATGACAAATTTCATTGATTTAAATGCCATTGAATTTATCACATTGTCCTCCTCTACTTCGAGCATTATTATTAATGCCCGATTTATCACAACATACACCGATACTTAAGATATATGTCGCTAATATACCAGTCCAAAATAGAACTGAGGGATATTATTTCTATGTAAGATACCCTAGAACCACTTCCATCAGTATAATGCTTATTGATGCCTAGAAGTAAACATTTTATTCTTTTCAATCCAAATTAATAGGAAAGATATTTGACATAGCAAACTATGAGTAAACATTGAAAACCTTGACCAGGGTCATCATACAAACAGCAGTGGTATACATTGCCAGATCTTTTAGGCCAGCATACTATGATTGTTGTGAAAGGATTCAGGAAGCAGAGAACCATCACTTTAATTGATTTTCTTCCTTGTGCTTTATATTTTTTATGTACCGCTTCAAATGTCGATTTTAATGATTTTCTAATTAAATTCGCTTCAAACGAAATCAATATTCCAATATTCTTTGGTTCGTAAGTATATTTTTATTCGAGGATTTTCATTTGTCGAAAGTGAAAAGCTCAAAGCATTAAGAAAAGTATTTGATGTCAATATCAGAGGATCTTAAAAATATTAATTGATGAGTCGATTTTCCTAACTTTTTTTATTTTGATATCTTTGTGTGAATTGTCCTTCCTTGCAAATCTTATTATAAAGTAGTTTAACAAACTCTTATTAATTATAACTTAACAAATAAAGAAATGTGCGGAGAAAAATAGTATGTTAAAAAGAACGTGTTGAAAGTATTTATTAAATTTGGAGCATTTCATACTGAAATTATTGGAGAATAAGTGTATTCTAGTTGTGAATAGAAATTTTCAATTTCCTTTCTGAAGTTTCATAGATTTAAATAAGATCTAATTTTGAATCATTTAATTGAAAATTACAAGAAGTTTGTTTATCAAAGGTAAAAATATCTAATTTAAATGTGTAAAATTTCTCCCAGTTCATAAAAAATATATATCCTGTATACAAGATTTCAATACTGTAGGAGCTAATTATTTGATTCAAAGCAACCCAGAAAATTTTTTATACATTTTGAAATTATAATTTTTCCACACAAAACACCCCATTTTGGGACTCAGAGTGTTGAATTAGCTAATGTAGTTAGATAAGTTTCTTCAAAAAGGATTCATCAGTTTTTACAGAAGTATTGCCAGTACCAGATTGTTCAATTTATCTTTCATTAAGAATATATTGTTTTAATTTCAAAAATTGTTTGAAAATCGAAGCTGAAAATTCTTAAAAAAATGTCTCTCATCATGTATCAAGGATTTGCATAACGTTTATAGTCTTATTTTCGAACTATTAATCATAGAAATTTCTTAACTTTTTTTGCAGTTGTATTAAATCACAGATTGTTTTTTGAGATTTTGTGGAGTAATTTTCTTATATGGTAGGCTATTTCCATCACTTGCAAATTTTTATGGGGTAATTTTAAATAAATCAAATTATTTTTAAAGGTCTTTTACATTTTTAATTGAATCCTATATATTTTAAAAGGAATTAAATATCACATAGAAAATTGTTATTTTCCTTTTCTGCTTTCTTTTATTAGTCACCAATGCACAGTTACCGTTTGCAATAATTTTGAAAATATGCATTGAGTGATTATTAACTTTATTATAACTTAATAAGTAGAACATGCTTCTAACAGTTTAAAACGCATATGATCATTTTAAAATAAGAGTTAAATTTCTTTTTGAAAGCAAATATTTGAAAATAATTTTAAAAATATGCATTGGAGTGATTATTAACTTTATTATAACTTAATAAGTAGAACTAGCTTCTAACAGTTTAAAACGCATATGATCATTTTAAAACACGACTTAAATTTCTTTTTGAAAGCAAATATTTGAAAATATGCATTGGAGTGATTATTAACTTTATTATAACTTAATAAGTAGCACATGCTTCTAACAGTTTAAAACGCATATGGTCATTTTAAAATACGAGTTAAATTTCTTTTTGAAAGCAAATATTTGAAAATAATTTTGAAAATATGCATTGGAGTGATTATTAACTTTATTATAACTTAATAAGTAGAACATGCTTCTAACAGTTTAAAACGCAATGATCATTTTAAAATACGAATTAAATTTCTTTTTGAAAGCAAATATTTGAAAATAATTTTGAAAATATGTATTGGAGGGATTATTAACTTTATTATAACTTAATAAGTAGAACATGCTTCTAACAGTTTAAAACGCATATGATCATTTTAAAATACGGGTTAAATTTCTTTTTGACAGCAAATATTTGAAAATAACCTGTATCCATATGGTATATATTTTTCTCACCCTAGACTTTTTTCACCGTCTATCCAATGAATATAATCTGTTGGGCTTAACAGCTATTTCTTACTTTTTAACGAAGTTTCTAATTTAAAGCTAGCAGACCGTAAAACTTAATAATTTTTGCACAGTAAAGCCAAAACAAAATTTCATACTGTATCAAATATGCAATAATCTTTGACCTTTTCTTAAATAAGTATTAGAAATTAACACTAGTTATTTTGAAAACCTAATTATAATACTTGTTTTAAAATTATTAGTTGTTAATTCAAATTTGCTATAGTATCTAAATGGTAAACTATTTTTATATACAAGTCTTACAACTTGAATTACAAATATTAAAACCAACAACATACTTTTGTAACTCAAAAGTCAAAAGGACATAAAAAAATTTGAGATATTACATTTTTTTAGATAAAAATTATCAAAATCCATTAAATAAATTATGGGGGATTACTAAGAATTTCCAGGCATTGAAGTGAGGTAATGGGAGTATAGTCCAACCGACACGAGAAAAACTATGATACGAAGTTCAAATCTAATTGATGGACACACGGATTTAGCATAAAATGTTTTTCAGCCTTTATGAATTATACCATCATCCCCAAAATTGAGTGGAATAACCCATTTCCATTAAAACCACCCCAATATTGTTCACTGTAAAAAAATGTTCAATAAAAAAGTTTCAATAAAAATGACTTCATGTTTACAGGGATATTCTGTCATGTAACATTCCCACCGCACTTCTATTTATTTTATGTAAAAAACAGATTTTTTCTAGTTTTTTAGCTTATCTGTACTTAAACAGAAAGTTTCAGTTCGTGGAGAAAGAAAGAACATCTTCGGATAATTTCTAATTTTACTGAATCCTCGTTGGAGCAGTGGTAGCGTGCGTGCTTAGCATGCGGTAGGTTGTGGGTTCTATCCCCGGTTATTGATTTACTAAAATTAAAAAAAAAACCAGCTAAAATAAGTCGACACGCATGCGCACAAGCAGAAAATTACTTTGAGGCAACAGAAAAAATATGTAGCTCACTTGACAGAAAGTTTCTTTTTACAGCATTTACCTGTAGGTTACAGCTTTTTTCTGTTTAAGGATTTTTCTGCTTACAAAACTTTTCTGGCAACTTTTGCTGCCAGAAATTTTCTGTTTTTTTACAGAATTATTTTTTACAGTGTACGACGTCTATGGTTTTTCTCTTGGCGATCGGACTATAGATATGCTGCTTTTAAAATTCGGAGAAAAACTCCGTAAAATTTCTCTTCTATTGCACTATCCCGGATTCCACTTACGAAAGCGATTCCTTTTTCCCACTCAGTCAACCTCAAAATTTATTCTTCGCGATTCTAACTTTCACTTAAAGAAAGTGCGTACACCTTTCGACAGTTTCCACACGAGTGTCAAACAAAAGCTCCAACAAGCAAAAGAAAAAAAAAACAGGAACCCATCCCCACCTCATTGTCTTTCGTCATATGCCGGCAACTCTCCCTATGGGTCACGGCTAAAGCCATCGTCTGTCTTTGCACTCCCTAAACTTTGGGGTCACGGACAGGAGATATCTTTAAGGTCCATCCAATTAAGATCCCTCCCTCGGGTGGCTAGTTACACTGTGGCGAGACTGCAAATCAGGTGTTGGCTGTTTGGCAAGATTTGGGAACTTTTTTTTAAAGATTTATTGTTGTTTGTGTGGTTTAGAAGATGATCGAAATTGCGACCAACCTTCGTATATTGATGACCTTGGGGATGGTCGCGATGATGTCGGGCAATCACCCTGAGCTAAGTAATAGGAGGAGATAACTGGTTGATTGGGGTGATGGAATTGGAGGAGTATCATGTGGTTGTGAAATTCCGTGAACTTTTACTACTGGTAGGTTGGAGAGGAATGGCGTTACACAAGAAAAAGGCTTGTTGCGTTAAGGAAGTTACTTTTGGTTCAAGTTTGAAAATTTATTAAAAGTGAGTCGAAAGAAAATTAAGAAATCCTTTGTTATAATCAAAAAGCAATTATGTTTATCAGTAAATGTTTATTTCATAATTGAATCGTCAGTTTGAAGAAGGGAATAAGTCCAAAAACCAAGTTTTGAGAAAATCGAAAAAAACTGTATAAGTAATAGAATTTCCATTGTATAATCACCAAATTTTTACTGGAAGTTCACAACCCTATTTAGAAAACAGAGCAACCATCAAAACAAATATAAGTATATTCAAAAATATTTTACAGTCAAAATAAGTTGATGGACTTATTCCCTTCTTCAACCTTATGAAATTTTTCTGATGAAAAATCTTAAAAAACCCTTAAATTCACATTTAAATTATATTTTTCCTTAGTTTACACCACAAAAGGGTGAAATAAAAGGAATAAGACAAATAAAATTCAAAATTATAGTGAAACTGAGTTATTAGATCAGTATCAATGGAGTGAGTTAATATGAATGGAGTTAAACCTTCAATACATAAAAAAAGTTTGAAGAAATTTTAAATTAAAAGAAAATTTCATTTTAACTTCGTTTACAGCTCAAAGAATAGGAAAATAAAGACAAATTAACTTTAACTCCAAATTAACTTGAAAAATACAATGAATGGACATCGATTTCACAACTTCAAGGGGCGATATCTCCCTATAGGGATTAGTTATTTTTACTCTCTTTTCACCCATGTGTAGAGCAAAGCTTGGAGATTGTTTTGAGCACAAAAAGTCAATTTGTCATTTTTAGGACTTATTCCCTTCTTCAAACTGACGATTCAATTGTCTTTGTGCAATGTCACCAATATTGACGCCTTATTTATTCTAAGAGAAAGTATTGGGAGGGGAACTATTAATCCTTTCAGACCTAGACAACCAAAGTTCTCTATTGGTTACAATATCTATCTCGGGTGTTGTAGGACTGAAAGGGTTGAGGGACTTAAAAGAACGTTTAAAAATGATGATAAATTAAAACAATATATTGTTTTATTTGGTTCCATTTAAAGCTTGTTTTTTAAAGGAAATAAATGAACTGAAACATAATTATTTAATCCTTAATCTATAATAGAAGAGTGTTTCAAATATACATGAGTGTTTTTGTTATTTTAGATTTTCAATTAGTTTCAAAACATAGATTAAAGTTCAAAATCTTTCAATATCATTGTCAAAACAGTTTTCTTTCAAATAAAATATTAGTTTTATTAGAATGTTTGTTGACGTTATTTGGTTAAACTGTAAAATATGTATATCACTACTACACCATTGCTAAAATCCACGCTTAAGCTTATAACTAGACGAGAGCGTCAGAACAATCAGCTGTTTGCGAAGAAAAATAAGAACCTCTTTTCTCCTTTATTGCTTAAGGGGAATTTTCTCCCCTTGTGTTTGAGCTTGTTTAACCTCGTGATATTTAGGGCGATAAGCTTAGAAAGAAATTATTGATTTTGAGCTGAACCATGAAAAGTAATCAAGAAACTCCTGTCTTTGATGTAATTATACGTTATCATAAAAAACGTTTAGAGAAGTTTTCTGGCTGTAGTTTTAAGTACTGTAATAACTCCTTGAAAGCATCAATTCTTCTAGGCTTTAAACTTTAAACTGGTCCAATAGAGATGAGGGTCATTTGTTGTTAAAATCGCATGCTCACCTATAAAACTATTATTTTTAGTTAAAACTCATCGATGCACGATTACTATGATAGGTATAAAACCTAGATTTTTTCGAGACCCTTAGAAATTTTTAAAAAGTTCAAATAAAAACGCAATCGCAATGTTTTAAAAAAAGGTTTTATTCAAAAAACTAATGTGAATTTCTAACCTTCGAATATTTTAATTGTTTGGTTTAAAATAAGCGTTTGCATTTCCATCATACACAATCATCTGTTACCAAAACGATTGCAAATAGGTATAAAAAATGAATCTTTCGCAATAAAATCTATTATTTTCTGGGAAGGATCTAATGCAATTGTTTGACAACCCTGGTCGTTCCAGGGAGTTTAAAAACAATTACTAAACCTATTCAGTAATGTTTGACGTCATTCCAACATTTAATTTCACTGACGTCAAAAGATTCTCTATCGGGAATAGTAAATAAATCGATATCATGACGGCTGATGCATCTGAGCTGAATTCAATCGAAAAAATCCTATTTTATGTTTTATTGTTTTCTGGTATACGTTCACATGAATTGTGTCTTTATGGCGTTTGCTGAAATGAATGCACTTCTCATGGCGAAATGCGTCAGGCTCGCTGTATTGGATTTTCATTTCTCTGTCAAAACTTAGTCAAAAGATTTTGGCGGTTCAAAGACATTAAAGAAACATAATTCAATTAAGGTAATTTAATTATTTTCATTTTTTAGAAAGAAGTAGTGGTATTTATGTGTAACAGAACCTTATTCTTAAAAATTTATGGGAACAGGTTTTTTTAATTAAAAAGTTATTAAATGAACTATATAAAACTATAAACAAGTTCCTTCAAATATAAATTACAATTTTTACATTGGACTTCAGATATTGTCATTTTTAAAACTTTTTGACAATCTTCAAATAAAAATAACTAAATATTTACCTTTCATACGACAACAATGGATAAGAATGATTAATCAGCAATTATTAGCCTTGGAAAAAACTCAAAATCTTTAATTTGTATTCCTTTGTGATATTAACAAAACCTTATTTTAATGCTTTACTTTACTTCTCCGCCAAACTATATAAAACCCTTGAAAGGAAATGTAATGAAACTCAAACTGGTTTATACTCTAATTAGAGATATATGAAAGTAGTATTAGAAATACAAAAAAATAAGGTTACTATCATAATTTGCTTCTTTACAGCAAAAACATATTGACAATATACTTTTGAACGTCATGAAATCCTCTTTTTAGTCCAAACACCTGATTTAAATTTCAAAGCGCTACAGTTTAGAGTTATTGCATTCATTTACTATAATCGTAAAGAAAAAATAATAATTCTCCTCAAATCCCGAAAAAGTGTTTGTCAAAATAGCACTACTATATTAAATTATTCCTTAGTACTTATCCGGGAAGCATTTCGATAATTTTTAAATTTATACGCTTTAATAATTCGTTTTAAATTAAAGTTAAAAATATGTAGGCTGTTTATATTAAATTGGAACTCCTGTTGTTTTCACTGTGATTTTTCCATCGTTCTTTCTGGGCATGAAAAAGTTAAGTGTTTTTCATGTGTTGCATGTTGTGTGTTTTCATGTTGTCTTCGATTTTTGTAAAGTGAAAACATAAAAATATATTAGCTAATTGAAAATCTTAAATATTTTAACTTTATACATAAGTTTGAAAATTACTTCTGGAGAAATTACTTCTTCTTCCTTAGAGCTGCATGACTATATTTTTAAATGAACTGATATGCCCCTTATTTATTGAAATCAATCTTCTAAAATGTTAAATTTATTAATTTCCCAAGCACGAACGAAAAAAAAAGTTCCGCATGAGTTTAAAATTGAATTCCTCCAAGATTTTTTAGCAATGAGTATTATTTACTCGGATGCTGTACACCTGCTGAAACTGTCAATAGCAATCCTACGCTCAAAGTTCGAACTATGCGTTCTCATTTTCCAAAGCACTGCCACGAATGCAAGTCTAGCATATTGTATGCTAAAAAGGATAGCTCAGATAAGTAGTAAGCTTCCTCAAGTTAATACTGCATTTTGCTATAAATTAAGCGAATTGAGGTGAGTATTTCTGTAACTTCTCCCTATATTCCTTCACACTGTAAAAAAGTATTCGCATAATAAAAACATTCCCTCTTGAAAGGATAAATTTTTCCAAATTAGATTTAATTTTTCCTTTGTGAAATTCCAAGCAAATGGTTTTGCTTTAAAAAACTCGTTAAGAACTTCTTCTAAAAAACAATTAGGAGAAAAATTAGCATTTTTATCGAACTTAAAGTCAATTACTTCAATTCATTTCATTAACATCTACACGAATTAGTTTGTTTTCTAGTGATTGATAGCTTTATTCTGTCGAGGATAATTAAAACCTTGCGCCCGCCATAGTTTCAACAGATGCAATCTTGTGTGTTCATCTTGCCTATTTCAATCTAGTATGGTCTGTAATTATTTTTTTTTGTATTTTAGAGAAGTATGTTGAAATACCGAAAGTTGCTTTCCAACACAAGAAGGCCTGATGTCTTTATCAAAGAGCTTAAGGTGAGTTGGGAAATTTAAATGAATTTTTTTATTGTAAAGCGTCGGTAAGTTTCTCAATGTGTTTAAATATATTTTTGTAGATACCGTACAAAGGGTGAAAATTTTAAAACAAAGTTTTGACGTTTTTTTCCTTTAAATGAAGAAAATTACTTTATCTGCCGTTCTAAAACTTACATCGCCTGAAAAAATACTAATCTTTACACCACTGCTTCAGTAAACATTTATTAGCATTCATTGTAATTTTTGTTCAATTAAAAAAAATTTCATATTTTTAAAACTGATTTAAATTTTGGTTTGCCTCATAAAAACTGCTGCTTCATTGACTCATTTGTTATAGCTAATTAGTTATTTTCCTTATATTCTAGCACAGATTATTCTTATCTTTTAAGTATAAGCAATACGGCTATTTAAATATACACTTTATACAAAATTGAAATTTCTTAACTGAGAACTTGAGGAAACCTGCTTTCAGAAACTGCTCTACTACTCTTCTTTTACCAAACTTGCAGTGTTTCCAAAGTAACATCTCTTAATTCCTCCTATTTTCATTTAAAACACCAAAATTAAACAGTATACTTGTTTGCCTAAAACGGCCCCCTTAAGTAAACCATCCCCCTAAGCCTACACTTTCCAGTCAAAAAGCAAATCAAGGCAACATTATATTACCTCCTCATTTCCTCCCGTCAATCTAAGGGGCTAAAAAATTAATATTTTCCTTCGTCGCTACGAAGTTTACTCAATAAGCTTGCGCACACTGAAGTGGCCGATGTTTCCCCCATCTTCTCTTCCAACTGCCTTTGTTTATCTTTCTGGCTTACTGTCAATAAGCTCTGTTGCTTGGAAAGTAATCTTGTCCTCACCGCTTATTGTCTGCAGCATTCCGGCCAACGGTGCACCGAGGAATGTCACTGCCATCCTCTACTTGATGGAGGTTCCTCGAAAAAAAAGTGTGTTTGCAGTGGTGGATTGGAAGTCGGTGTGTCGCTTCCTTAGGAATTTCGGCTGTGACAGTCGAATGTGTTTTGTGAAAGAGTTGAACTGGATTAGTTTCACTTATTGGGACAGGAGAGGGAGGAATTCGCGAATTGAAATTAAATTTATCTTATTTAGAGGAGGGTTGAGCCTACAGCTAAAATTTACAGCTTAATTAAAGTGAACTCTCTGACAGGTTTGTGCCTGTCAGAGTATCTATTATCTCGTGGAGGTAAGGGGGTAATTTTAGAACCAGAACGAGATCTCTTTTCTGAAGCCTTTTTCACACTAAACGAAAACTAATTTGAATACGAATACTATATAACCACCTATTTGATATAGTATTCAGTATTGAAGTTGAACAACTGATAATAGTTTTTTGATCGAAATGGAAAAGTGTTTTTTTGGAGGAGGGGGAGATTGTTAAATATTCAAAATTCATTTTACACATATTAACCGTTTCCATTTATTTCAGAAACAAGTCGAACGGTATTTCTTTCTAAAGCCAGTTGGTATATTATGTGTAATTATTGGTGGGTTTTAATTCGGCTTATATATAGAGCAAAAAACAGGAAAATCCATAGTTTTTTAATTTTTTCAAAACATATTTGGAGTTTGAAAGGTTTCTGTAATAAACGGTTCCAATGATATAATTTTTCAGACTTAACAGTTTCTTATCTTGATGAATTTTTAAAATGTGTATGAATTTTTTTTCAGAGCTTGGTTGAGATGACTCTAACGACTCCTCTCCAAGACGACTGTATTTATAACTCTCCTCTTGAACTTATATCTGAATTACTACAAGAAGTAAGTTTCACCTTTTTCTACCATTTTGAAGAGTTTTCAATGCATGAATCGAACCCAAAAAGTTGAAACCAGGGTTTGATAGTTAGCTCTTGCACAGTTGTAAAAATCACCTCATAGGGACCGTTCAAATATCACGAAAACATGGTTTTTGGTCACTTTTGCCTCCTCCTCCCTTGTCATCAAAGATAAGCAAACTGCAACTTCATTCATAATTACGAAAGAAAACCACCCGACCCCCTGATAAGTCAAAATACTTTTTCCAAGTTCAATTTTTCGTTGAATTTTGAAATCCATTAAGCGAGAATCAAGAAATTTTCGAAAAGCAGTGTTTGTAGCATCTCCCCAATAAAGGGATCTCTTAAAATAAGCAAAGAGCAAACCCCATCCCCCCTAAGGTGCATACGTAATATTTGAACGGCCCCATAACATTTTAAGTTGAATTTTTTCAATGAGATGTAACGACTCAAAAAGTTCCAGGAACTTATATCATGCAAAGCAATTAAATTCTACTTAACAAGAGGGATGATTCTTGCTAATCCTATCTCTAGGTAAGGGGGTATCAGTTTTTTCCTTCCCGCAAAACGACTTCGCTCCCCAGAATCCCTGTCCACACCGGTTGACATTTCTCAGCAACAAAGGTTTCGTTTATGCGTTCATCCCACCGACACAGCTTTAAAAATATCGTTCGCAGCGTCTGTCTTTTTCTTCCGACGCACGGGATCTCTCTTCATGCTTCCACGGAGTTTCTTCTCATAAGTAGAGAAGGTTTTGACTAGACCAAGCATCGGCAGCTGCACTATGGTGGCGTACACGAAGAGTGGCAAATAATATTTTTTACATAAGATGTCCCGTGGATTTTGGGGTAGGGAAATCGCTCGGATTACTCATGGTTGTAAAGAAAATAACCAATACGAAATAACTTTCAATGATGAAAAATGTTTCTTTATCGATTCTCTTCTGAGGTCTCTCAAGTTCTTTTTATTAAATGTCTGAAGTATTTAATTACCAAGCTATCTTCCGAAAATGATGTCTCACTTGGAGAGTAGGAAGGGGATTAAAGGTGGAGAATTGCTAATTTATACTCTGCAAATCAACGCAAAATTCAAAACAATATTTGCAACAAACCTTACACAGAGATGCAAACGACTTAGTTACAAAAATTACTAACAAAATGAGAGTTCCCTTTTAAATCATCAATTGAGATACCCTATCAGCTCGTATTAAAATGTGGGGCCCTAACATCTTGCCAACCGTGAGCTAGACATATTGTAGGTAGCAGAATGTGACTGAAATGACATAGTGGTTAGGTTAAGCACTTCGTGGCATAGGGGGAAGGTGGATCTCAAAAATGTGGGGAAAACAAACAGCAATCACAAATTCAACAACCATAAGCACTTGAGAATCACCTCTACACCAAATCTGAATATCTTTGTATGGCAGCTGGATAGGGCTCCATGCGCTCCCTACTCCTTCCGCGACTGCAAGAGGGTTTTTTGCAGCCCTGGCACTTAGCCACGACAACATATTCTGAAGCGGTACTTCTCGTCGGGTTTGAGCCCCTCGACACAAGTGCACACAACAATTAAGCATGCTCGAGCGAGCTGAGGAGCCTATCTGGAGGCCGTCCATCGGGGCGACAACTTCCGCGACACGCTCGCTCGAGGCCCCTTTCTCCTTCCTGTCGGAGGAAGGGGACTGTCTCCTTGTTGGGGGCGTGTATAGGTGCGCTTCCTTGCGTTTTTAACCCGTTTTACCTCCTTATACAATACTATACCTTGATCACACTGATCTCTTTATCGTGTTTATCGTTACTTGTAAATTTTTTTTGCTTCTAGCCGAGCCAGTTTTCTTTAAAGATTAAGTTCAACTGAATCATTACGTTTGAAGTTTTTTTAGAAAGTTGATTGTAGTTATAAGAGGTGGGGTAAAGATTTGCTTATTTCTGGTGCCAAGGGGGAGGAGGTTGAAAAACACACAAAAACGTAATATCTGGACGGCCCCAATAGGAATAATGTATTAAATGCAACTAATTATAGTCATTTATGGCCTTGTTAACAGCTACCTGACCATATTTAACTTTTTTTCTTTGGCATTATGATTCCCTGCAATATTTTTTTAGTCACTAAATTGAAAACTAAGCTATATATATAAATAAAATAATCATCTTTGGAAAATTCTATCCGCTAGAGCCAATTAATTAAATTGATTATTTCGAGTACCTACTGTAAGTAAAATTTTTCTCCCTATACAAAGAAAACCATGGATTTTTTATCGCAGTTTTTAGTCTAGAAAAATATTACTTTACTGTTGACTTTAACTACTTTTTTGCGGGAACAAAAATAACAATCATGGGAATCCGATCGAAATGGCTGCTGAAAGCCCAACTTCAGTTAAATCTATTCGCCCCGCTAAAATATTCATCATAGACTCTATGCTGCTTTTAATCCTGGAAGAGGAAAACTGAAAGAGTGTTCCTGCAAAGTATCTTCAATATATTCGTAAGGATGGTTATTCTATGTAATTTTAAAGTTGTTGGGACTTATAAGTACCGTCAGTAGATTAAGGGTTAAAGAAGGATTCCACCTATCTGAGTAAGCAAAAAGCTCATATTCTTTCTTTAACTCTTGATTAACCACTGGTCAAGTGGTTAACCAAGAGTTAAAGGACTGGAGGGACCACCCTCGAGTCTAGGTGGGAGATCCCTCCGTATCACGACTTAACTTCTCTCCATGTATAGAGGCAATTTCTATCCACCACTTTTTGTGTAAATTTTGTGTATTTATTTACAGTGAGCAGAAGTTGCGATGTTTTTGAAAATATTGAAGGATAATATACTTTTTTAGCCATAATACTACATATTATGCATTTAAAAACTTCATAATTACTTTTTTTAGAAATTATGTTCAGATTTTAGCTAATAAACTTTTACTCTTCTGGGGGGGCACATGCCCCTGTGTCACTGCCAAAATATACTCTTGACAATCCCTATCCTAGTTCAAATATCATAGTACCATGTCAAATCCCATTTCTTTAAACATGTATTGCGTAGCTTATATTCTAACTCCATACATTATGTCGTTTGACCTTCTTCTATTCCAAAGTCCAGCCCAAATCGTTAAAAATATATAGAAGATCTCTCTGGAAGTACCAGTGATATTTTCTCCCTTTTGATAAAGGGCCGCTTAAAGTTTAATTGCTTGAGAAAAACCTTATTGAACCAAACTCCTTGGAAAATCTCCTGACTTTAAGTTGGTATTACCCGACGAAGATTCTCCTCATTTATTCATACTTCAATATAACTCGGGCACTCTTTTTAACCTTCCAATTTTTAGAAAAGGCCTTTTTTCATATAGGCTTTTATTTTTAACCTAAAACTATCCCATTATAAATTCATTTATTTAAGTATCAAAATATCCTGTTTTTTTATTTATTTGAACTAAATTTATGGCATTACCTTAACCCTTTATGTCCCGACAGGACTTGTAAGTCCCACTTCCCAATGTTCCAAATTCGTCCAATTTTCGTCATAAGGCCAAATTTAGTTGCACTTAGTTTACACTACACACACTTTAGTTTACTTATATTTGCAGTTACGTAAACTTGACATATTTTGGATGAGGACGAGGAAAATAACTTGGGGCATAAAGGGTTAAAATAATGAATTTTTATGAACTTAAGGGGGTAGGTGCACAACTTTCGACCAAAAAACGCATTTTTCAATTTTTGCGTTTTCGTTAAGTATTACATTTTACGCTTCAAACGACACCAAAATTATTACTCTACGTGGATTAGAAGTATTTTTAATTATTTTTTACGGAAATATAATTAATGTACTACTAATATGCAAGATTCTTACTAAATTTCCATTTTTCTCAAAACTGAATTTTTTACCATAAAAGGAACATTTTCTCAAAATCTATTATAGCAAACAACTTATAACTTAGTACCGTTATTAATGACGCTAGTTATATACTTTAACACAGGGGTTATTTCTGGGAGCGCATGGCCTCGTGGGTCTGGTTTAGTTTATTTAAACCTGATCAGGGGATCAGACAGAACAGAACAGACACAGGGGTTTCTCAAAAAATCCTTTTAAACTGAATTTATAGCATAAAACATCATGAAATTTCAGTCTTTTTGAGAAAAAAACCTAAGTTCCTTCAGATAATATTTAAAAAAAATAACTAGATATAATAGCCCTAAAAGCTTATGTAATACAGTTCAGGGAATACTCAGGAAAAAGTTTGGGATTTTTATTTAATGCACCCCCTTAAAGTATTGATGAAAAGGGTTATTTTAAGAGATTAAAATAACGTGAATTGAGTACCTCTAACAAATGAATAGAATGGTTTTAGTGCGCTACAGTTAATTTTCTTACACTTCGTCGTACTCATGTCTATACAATCGCAGGTATACACAAGTAGTTATTAATCCCTTTCACTTTAACATGGAAACGATGGGCAAGGACCTCAATTTCTAATCGTGGATTGGTTGTATCTACGCGTGTAATTTCTGTTGACAGCGGAAAGGACAAAAAAATCCCTTCGACACAACAGTGCTGGCAAGAGGCCAATGCAGAGGTAAACGAACTTCAGCGGAGGTGTGTCGAGCGACTGTGTGTGTATTTATTTAATCCCATTTGCGCCCAAAAATTATTTAAATGATGATAAATGCTGCTCGTTTTAAAATGTTGAGAAATATGCCTGCTGTGTGCTGTGAAGTGTGTGTCTTGGACTGAAAATGTCGGAGGTCGGGACTTTGAAGACTTAATTGAGTGGAATGGGGCATTTTTGAGGGTGGGAAAGCTTTTAAATTCTCTCTCTTAAAAGGGTGGCAGTTTTTTTAAGCAGTGTGCTTTTCTAGTGTTGAAGTGCACTGAAGGAGGAAATTTTGTGAGAGGGTTCACAGAATTTTGAAAAGAAGTGTACGTTTTGGGTAGATGGCTGTATTGAGTTTTAAATTAGATTAATTTGGTAGAATTTTTAATCAGTTTGGTTGGTTTGTTGCTTTACATATAGAGTGTCATCGCTTTATTTAAATTTTTACTTTCAAAAGTGCTTTACATTTTTCTAATGTATTTTGAAGAGCGAAGTTTTAACATTAAACTAATATATGTTAGATAAAAGCTCTATCATGTTTTTTTCATTTATTATTTGCTCTGTATAATGATTACACCGCCTAAGGCCTAAGGTTAATTTCATTGAGTGCATTTTTCTGTTGCTCATTATTTAAAGAACTGTAAATTTGTCGGAGTAAAACGTCTTTAATTAAATTCATATGAAAAGAATGATACGAAGGAATTTTTAAGTACCTTTTCCCAAGACTAATTGGTTAAGAGCTTTCTGTGATCATCATAAGTTTTTGAAATGATCTCGCTTATAGCTTTATTTTATGAAACATTTTGAACTACATTTACAGCTGGTGAAGAGTATTTTTAAAGCTAAAAAATTAGTGGACAGGTTTCAGTTTAAATTACGATAACAGTCAAATTGAATTTTAGGTACGTCAATTTAGAGCAAAGTTTATTTTTATCCAATTCATACATTTATTTTTTAGTGCCCTAACCAACCTATTATTCAGAATTTTTATTTAATTATGTATACTAATGTAAAAACGACACACATTTTAAATCTTTCATATCAGTAAAATTTAAAAGATTATTTTGCAGTAGGTAGCTCAAAGTAAAGATGTCGTATTAATGATACATTAGAAATAAAAATTTTTGAGTTCCAATGTGTGTTGTACGTAGAAAAAAACTTCGACTTGTGACTTTAAAAGAGCAACTATATCTTTCTATCAAAAGAACATCGATTGTCCCAAAATAGAATCTATTCATTGATTTTGGATGGGCGAAGATACTTATCTACAGAGCGTCTATTTTTGTGACTCGTTCTTTCTTAACTTTTTGTTCTTGGAATAATGTTTGGGCATTCATTGACATTTGGGCTTAACTTCTCTTTCTTGTGTAAGAAAGAAAAACTTTAGAAGTTTTGACTGGTTTAATCCAAAAACATTTTGTTATCTAAGAATAGAATAAAGTTTGTTAAAAAAATTTCAAAGGTTAAAGCCCGATGATTTTTGTTGTCACAAACGTTAACAGCCGTACCATAATTTGAAGTTGTTTGTTCAACTGGTTGAAGATGTGTCACTTATAGATGAATTTAAAGTGTTTTTAAGTTATTTTAGTTTTTATGAAGCCTAACAGAAAATAATCCCCAAAACTTATTAAAGTAGTTTTGGGTTGCTTTGAGGTTTATGATTGGTGGTATTGTGGTTTCTTAGATTTTTTTAGCTCAAGGACCTAATAAGGTCATGTTGAGCCAGCTGCGTTGAGATCTGCTGCTTTAATTTGAAGATTAAAATGAATTGTTAATGCTTTTATTAATTTGAGCGTCTAAAATCTCAGAGTTAGTCACCTGTGTTCCTGTGTATTGCAAATATTTTCCAATAGGAAAAGTTCCTTAAAAAAGGCGTGCTTCTTGTTTCATTTTTGTTTTTAAAAAAGTAATTTTTTACTACCAGATTATATACTGTGACACATGTTTTTTCAGTTTTCTTGCAGTTTACAGGTATTCCATAATGAATAGAGCCATTATCATCGAGAGAATTAAAAAATTCCCTCAGCAAAAAATATTTATTCTAGCTCTTGGCTCTATTTTAGTAGATTTCCAATCATAAGTTGAATATCCACAGACAATAAGTGGTCCGTTATATGGGCATAACATAACGATTAAGATCACATGAGAACTGCCGATATAGCTTTTAATAGGACTGCGTATTGAACGAGAGGGGAAGAACCTTATCTTTCTGATGACCGTTAGCTGCATAACTTGCGAGAATAATAGTAACCACTAAATTGTGAGCGATACGTTCTGTTTGACTATATATGGTCAAAATGGGAACCAGAGTTGCATAAATTGAACCGCAAAATCTTTGAGTGTTAGAAAAAAGTTTCATAATTAAGATAGAATATTTAAAACCAAAACACATCAATTTTTGTGGAAGATTTGAATAAATAGTAAATCCTTAGAATTGTCTAGTGATGGGTTTAAATTGAAATGGGTCGCTCCGAATAATGCTATTAGAGGCTCCTTCTTTTAGTTGAGAACTCTCTCTCCAAGGCCAATTCCATCGTTGCAATAACTCTTCCTTTAAAAAAAAAGTCTATGGAAGGGTGCTGATTTTCCATCGAGTGCCGATTGGATGATTCTAATGACACCCGTGGGAATGGACGCAGCTGTCGTCTCTGAATCGATATCGCTCCCCCCTACCTGAGAGATGAAGTCATTTCTCCGGCTCCTCAGGAAGCTTGTTGCACACTCTGCCGCACGTGGGATCCGATTATGGGCAAAAATGCGTCCTTTGCCGTTGCATAACGGTAGACTGGGCGAGTAACAGTCATGCTGACGTTCGATGGAGTGGCCATTAGGGTCATCGGTGACATCTGCTTGAAATTCCACTCGTAGGATATCATTGATTTGATGATGAGGGTTTAGCTCTGGGGGTGCAATGGGTTGCTTCCAAAAGGTCTTTCATTTTCTTTTATACCAGATTAACTTCGATGTAAAGTATCTAAAAGCGAGCGACATCTATCTAAAGGCGAAAATCGCTCGCTTGGCACATTTTGACCAAAAAAGTTAAGACTAGAGTAAAAACTTATTATCAAGTGTGTGTATTTATTTATTTCTCCTTTTTTCAAACTTAATCTAGAAAGCTGGAAGAAATGATGGTACTTTTAGAGTAAAAGTTCGATCAATATTTTCGCTCTATAAAAGTTAAAAACAACCGACAATTAAATTTAGACATTACAAAAAACTAATGACAAAAATGTTCGAATTCACAGATTTTCTTGATATATTTTTATTTTTCTAACAAGAAAAATGTAGGAAACACCATTTTTGAGATATCTCATTTAAAAATTGCAGAGTTTAGAATTAATAAATTCACTATATCTACTTCAAAGAATCTGCTTAAAAAGAAGCATTAGGTATTATTTTGAAGAAGGCAGATGTTTTTGTTCAAAATGTAAAGCAAATTCAAAGTAAAATATGAGCGGTCTTAATTCATAAATGAAAAAAACTAAAGTATGCATACGCGTTCGTAAACTGTTATCCCTTTAAGACCTAGCCGCCCGAAATTCCCATTGGATTCCCATTGGATCTTGTGTAGCTTAGGCTTAGGTCATAAAGGGTTATAGTAAAGGATTATTCGAATGCCATTAATTCATAAGTAAACATTGCGTTTCATATTCACAAAATGATCATACTTTCGTTTAAAAAATACGATAAACTAACTCTTATTATTTAACTTGGATTTTGAAGTTAAAAACGTATTGAGTTCGTTTAAACTCTTGTTTTAAGTTAAAAACGCATATTTGCTTAAAATTGTGATTCATACCTATATTCATTAAAAAAGTGAAAATTCATTTCAGAAAGCTTTTAGTTTCTTTCTAAAAAATACGTTTCTCCTTTCTTAAAAATTTTAAAGATGATAATTTCAAAGAGACCTTTTAACGAAAACGGGTGTTATTAAAATTAAATCTGAACGAAAGGAAAGCCATAATTACAAGCGCTTTTACATCAATATTCATCAAAAAGTTGTTCACTAGTTATCAAATTGATTTTTTGATTTTGTTGATGTTTAGTAGGCGGATAAGTAGGTCGAATGGAAGAGGTTGGGTTGAATGGCTTGTTGCATAATTTGCTGAGAAATTTATGTAACCCTTTGCTACTTAATTAATAAGAGCTTTTTAAGATAAGAGAAGAGGAAAGCTTAGTTAAAATAGCATCAAACTCGAACAATCTTTTACCCTGTTTGTTTTTATCCCATCAGATCAGATACTTGTTTTGATGTATCTTGATGCAAGATTTTAAGTGGGTTTTAAAAACATGTGCTCACACACTTACGCATTCAAGTCTTTATTCCACCAAAAAAGTGCGAAACGTTTTAGAATCTACTCAGAACCTGGATTTCTTATTTTTTTCATTTAAACTGATTGGAATGAAATTATTTTTCTTGGCAATAATTTTATGCAAAGCTTTTACAAATTCCCATAATAAGATATTATAAAACCAAAGTTTTTTTTGCTATTCTAAGAACATGTTTTCGTGGCAGAAATTTTCTGATATCTATTGGTTTTGAATTTTAAGATCTTGATAACTAAATCAATTTTAATGGTTCTTATGACTTGTAAGTTGCTATAAATTCATACATCTCACACATCACAAAAAAGGAAAAAAAGAGAAGCATATAACATAAAAGGTACTCTAATAAACTGTATGATACTTCAATTTTAAATTAAAGTTAAATGAGTTTTTCTTTTTCTTGAAAATAATTACTCAGTTAATATACAGAAATATCCCCCCTCACGCATAGCAGATGCCTGCATTGTAAAATGATTATTCAATATTCAGGATACTGTAGGGGGATTCCATGACTATAAAATTTGAATGCAGTGGGATTTTAAAAGTAAAATATCGGTTTGGTAACATACAAAATGGTAATAAGTCGAAAAAAAATTCTGTTAAAGCTAGGTAAGAAGATTAACTCTAAACAGCTCTAGTATTTTTCCTTAAAAAGCGTTTGCAGCAACACTCCTCATTTTTACTTTAAAAAGTTATCTATACATTACTACATAAAATTTCATTCTTTTTTTGGGAAATTTGGGTGATTAATTTTCTACTAGAGAACGAAAAATGGCTTTGATATTTAGGATCCCCTCAAAAGAATGGTGTTTTTTTACTAATTAACATTTATTTCTTATAGGTGTGAATCTAAAAAACCATACTTCCACAAGGCTCCATTTTTCTGTCCTCGTTCAGCGCTATCGTATTTTTAATCCCTAACTACCTATTTCCATATCTCTCTTGTTATTACCATATCCTTTCGATGTCCGCTATTATGGAGACAGCTGTTCTTTCAAATCGTCGCAGAGACCACGTAATAAACGCTGGGAAATCGACCTCAGTATTTTTACACTCGCTTCAATTACCCTAATTCTGTCCCAAGTGCCAAAGTGAATGAGAGAGAGGACTCTTTATGGCGATGAAATCTCGATTGCGGCCGAATTCTCGCTTTCAGTTTGGTATTTTCAAGCTGAATGGGATGATGGTATGAGAAAAAATGGCGGATGAAATGGATGAATAAAATGAGCTTCTGTTAAGCTAAGTGAAGTTTCTATCGCGAAAAGCTTATGAAAAGGGGTGTGAAGAAGTGTTTAAAATAGCTCATAACTTTTATATTGTTTTATACATAACAATAAAGGCTGTTCTTGTCGTTTAGTAAGGAAAAAAAATTTTATGACATGAAGATTATAACTGAGGAAAGGCGAAATTTGTTTTCATATGCTTACTTTTCAAAATATCAACATACTTTTGTAGAAATGAAAATTTATTTGAATTCTGTTTTCACACATCTTTACAACCATCAATAGTGATAAAAATATGTTTATCCCCTTCAGATAGAGTAGCTTTGAAAGTAATACATTTATTTTTTTATTTTTAACTGCAAAGTTATAACAGCATTTCTCAGTTTTCGTTGATATCTTTCTTGTTAATATCAAAAACGTTAATAGTATGAATATGAAACAATAATGTGTAATTTTTATTTCAGAGCTTGGCCTGGCTTCCTAAATCCCTGTACGAGGACATAATATCTGTGATAAGCCCACTATTAGAGCTGACCACGCCAACAGCAGAAATATGCGACTTTCTTACACAGGTAATGTAAAAAACAGCTTAGTTCTTTATTAAGTAGAATAAAGCTGTTCAAAATAGCTTTATTTTATACTGGCGCATAATGTATTGAAAACTTAATAAATACCGATGTTAGGGCTCCAGGTAAAGGATAGTGCTCTAAAGTTGAGTTAAATAGTTGAAGCGTTGTTTATAAAAGCGTAATCTGGTATGAAATAATTATATTCTCTTATAAAGAACTGCTTGAATAGTTTTCAAGGAAAATTTGCGTTGTGAAACTGTAAACTATTTTAAATTTCTAATGCTATTTGTCAGTTTATTTTACTTACTATAGGTTAAATTTACTGTAAAATGAAGTACAAATAATACTAAATGTATTGAGAATCATATTTATTGGATATTTTTGTAAAAAATCTGTAAAAACTATTACTATTTATAACTCTTCAAACTTTTTACTGGACATAGACTCCTTGTAGTTGGTATGTTAAAATTATAATAAATTTCAAAGTTAAATTTGTATATTTTAGTTTATTTTAAAGTGCACACTTACGTTTCCAGCAAAATTGGGTTAAAGGATAAGAACATTATCAAACAATATTTAGTATTTAAAAGAAATTTCGTAAGAGATTAAACATTATGTTATAATGATGGTTAGCTGCTTCCTAACACATTCACGAACGTAAAACTTATTACGGGCTTCGAAAAACAAATGACAATAACGACCTCATCCTCATCAATCCCTAAAGTTTCTTCCATTCGAAGCAGAACTCCTCTTGTTTTCTCGTTTAGTTGGCAGTTAGTTATAAAAGACTTAATTCCATCTGATCCCTTCGCTTTAAAAGCCGGCTTCATTAGGACCTATTATCTCCCAGTCCCTTCCGTCCCAAGGCAAATCAATGGCTGCATCGCCCGATCTTTATTCAACGAAAGCTAATTGGATGTTTTCCTCGGACTTGTGTGCTGCCCGGTTAACTGGAGCAAGATTTCGTTGGTGTCTACAACAGACCCCAATTACCGTGGCCAAGTATCGATCAGCATAAGCAATCTTGCTTGGCAATTGGAGCGGAGGGAAGAGTGACCTGGTGGGTACTAGTGTAAAACACGCCAATGTGGTGCACTTTGGCGAAGGGAATGTAGGCCAGGGACGACGTCTAGGAGGGATGGTCCGATGCCCTATTGTTGGTGTTTTGTTGGCATCAGTTTTGGCATCGAGACGCTCCGTTAGATTTCGAATGAGTGTTTTTGAAGATGAATTTATCCAGTTCTTGGGTTGAAACTTCTTGACATTTAGATGGAAAATGTCAAGGGTTTCTGGAGTGATAACGATAGTTCAATAGAGAGAATTGAATTGATGAAATAGTGATCAGGTTTTTGTGCTTAACATTTCATAAAAGATTAGTATTTAATTATTGTTTACTATTTTTGAGAAAACCAAAATGGTTTCGCTCTCCAATAATACCAATAATAATGAGAATCTCGGGGTTTACAACATTGTATTCTTTCACATTAAAATACCATCTTTTTAAAATAAGAATAAAAAGTTAAATCTTTTTTTAAATATTTCGGATAGTATGCATACTTTTTGTAAGAATTATTTACAAAGATTTGTAAGTATTTTTTTTGTTTCTTTTAAGTATTTTAGTTACTTACCAATTTTATTTTATAAAAAAATGACCATTACAATCTCTTAAAGGAAGTTTTCTGTAAATAAATAAATATTCATGTATATTTTTATTTTGTAGTATTGTCGGGAAAATCCAAGATCTCGAATAGTTTTAGAATTGTTCACTCCAATTGTACAAAGAATTCTCAAGCACAGTATGGTAAGTTTAAATTCTATATTTTTAAAGTGTGGTTCCAAACAACATATGTTACGGCCAATTCGCGAAGTGGTCACAATGTTCCGGCCATAACGCGCTGTGCTCAATCAAGAATGCCCACATGCCCCTAAAGAATAAAGAATTAATCTTTGTTTTTATTAAAAAGTTAATTTGCTAATATTACCCCTTTTGTTTTCTTTTTTAATTTAAAAATACAAATCTTCTAATTTAAAAATATAAAAATAGACAAGTTTTTAAATTAAAATTTAAAAAATTTAATTTTTTACTTTGTCTCAAATGCCCACATCCCACCGTAGTTAGCTGCGGGTACCGCAGCTAGTAATTTTTAAAGAATGAAGTTAGGTTATAGATCCAATGATTTTTTCTTCCAACTTTGGCCGATCCTCCCCAGCTACTTCGTGATCTGGCCGGCCATTTCGCGAAGTGGCCGAATTCGGGCTTTGGCCGTAACATATGTTTTAATTCTTTTCATTAGTTATAGGCAGATAGTTATTTCTATTAAGTTTTTTGAACAAACTCTCTCTATTATTTAAATTTAAGATGCTTTTACATGCTCCCTTTTTAGGATTTCGGAAAGTACCCCAAAACCAGAGTTTTCGTTCAAGAATGCATCCAAGCCCTTAGTTATCAAAATGATGGAAGAAAAGTTCTCGAAAAGTTTATTAATAGGTATGGAGCTTAAACTATAAGCCGAAATTTACTGTCTAGAGGATCTATGACGTTTCAAGTACAAAATCGAGTTTTGTGTTTTTCCAGCATCCATGGCGTTTCCAGCAACTGTCCTCATCCCAGAGTACTTCCCAATTTAGTTTCCGTCTGTCTGGCTGCAGTTTATTCTTTGTATGAAGAAAAACGAAGGTAAATAAATCTTCTCCTTATCCTTATAAAGATTCAACGTTTGAAATAGACTTTTAAATTTTAGGGAATTCGAAAATCGTTTACGAGATGAATTTATCTTAAATAAAAAATAATAAATTGATTATGGATTTTTGGTTGGTTGTCTGTCGAGGGTGTTTAATGGATAAAAGTTACTCGGTATCATGAGTGAAGGTGCCTTATATACAAAAGACTTCTTGTGGACCTTCACTTATCTTATGAAATGCAGTCACTGTGACTGGGCTAACTCAAATGGGGACTTTATTGGATCAAGAAGTTTTACTTCCTTAATTTTTTAATCTTATATAAATTGAATTATTGGTTTATATACAAAGAGAGAGAGAGAGAGAACCCAAACATAGCAAATATCCCTTATAATTGTTAGAATACCTTTAATAGACTTAAACATTAGTTACACAATCTTTTATTAGTAAATTAACTAAAACTAACTTGACAAAATCTTGTAATCTATTAATTTTGAGGAAAGCTGTAAAATCGATCAAAAAATATTTGACCCTAACGACTAGCAATTTGGTTTCCTACAATTCTGATCACAGTACGTCCATTACTGAATTAAATAAATATACTGAACCATACGAAATTTTCCAATAAAAGTGATGCATGTGCTTGTCACCTTAACCATGGCAACTCAGTCAAATCGAATCGGATCATTTAATTATTTTTTATCGCTTTTAGATAAATTCGTGTTTTACTTCCATAATTTATTAAAGCGAATATTTTTTCTTTTCAGCTGGACACTAGAAGATAGAAATGACGCTTCTATGCTGAACATTGATTGGGAGGCTAGAATTGTGTCTTTTGTAGCTATAATGGAATTTATGTAAGTGTCTGCTTCAATTACACTTTTCAATTTATTCTTTTAATTCAAATCACTACTTTTTCAGATAATAAACTTTTTTCCTTTAAAAATGTTCACTTATTTCACGTGTGCCTAAAATTAACGGATTTCTTTTTACTTAAAAATTTACTTGCAATTCATTCTTTTTTGGATTTTTGCCATTCTTTTTTTTTGCTTCTTAATGCCTTTTGAATCTATTAAACTTGTCATCCTTTTCTTTCTATTCGTAACTCGACTAAATTACTTTATTACAATTGAAAGTAAATTTAATGGATTTTCTAAAAGAAATTAGTTAAAAGTAATTATTATAACTTTTCAGTTCTGGTCATGAGGATTGGTTGCCTGGCTTATCGCAATTACTTCAACCCATCCCCTTTCATGACGAGTAAGTTGAATTTGATTTTTTAAATTGTAATTTCGAAATGCATCATCTTAAACGCATCATCATATCTTAATAGATCTTAAGTCTCTATCATCGCATTTTGAGACATTACAAATACCTAGATCACTTGCGGCCCACCAATTCGCATTTCACCCATTCTTTTCAGGTCTAACTAATTATAGAAATAGAGTCAATTTTGCAAGTTAAATTAATCCCGAAAAATAACATAAGTTATAAAGCCTCTTAATACACAGTTTATATCTTTTCGACATTTCCTTCTATTTCTATCCTCTTTACTGGGAAGGGAAATTTTCGCTTGTTAATTAATGCATTAACATTATCTCGGGGCAATTAATTTCAAAAAGGTCTCGAGCGTGGGGATGGTCCGACGCACATACGCAAGAGACCCGCGTCTAGACGGAGATTAGTGGCGTTCCCAAGCTTGCTAATTAATATTTCGTCAGGGCGGTCGCTGCGAAAAAGGGGAGAGCGGGGAAGCAATTAATTTATTGCGGACATTTTAAAGGGATTTTCATTTGCCTTTTTAATATCAGACCGAACTTTACAGTGTCAAATTGAAATTTATTTGCTTGCGAAGATAAAAAAAAATCTGGTAGATTTCCTAGAACGTAATATAATTAAAGCTTGTTTTATGCTGGGTTCACGAACTTCTGTGTTCGATATTTTCTGGAGATGTTAATTAAAATATCATGGTAAAAGATGTGAGATGATTGAAAAAGAAGTAAATATAATAATGTTCGTATGGCATCGTTTATATTTTGATCAAAACATTTCTAAAAGAATAATTACTGTTACGTGTTTAAAAAACATCAAATATGATAGGTTTATTTGGATAATTGTTTATTGCTTGGTTTTTGTATCATTAACCATCAATAAATTATCCAACACCTGGGTATAAATAAACTGAATCTATAGCTGATAAAGATTTAAAATTTTCCGTTTAATTTATTTCTTTATTAAGTTTTTCAATGAGGTAGAAATCAAGGCTTATAAGTTCAAATATGTAACTGGTTTCTACAATGAATAATTTTTAATCACTTGGTTATTAATTATTATATTTATGAATACAGGGTGTCCCATAAATAATGGGCCACACTTCTAGGGGGGGATAGAAGACACCTAGACGAGTAAGAATCACAGGATTTGGGGGTCCCAGACAAAATCCCAGGGAGTTAAAAATGGAGTGACACCCCAAAATAATTATTGAAAAATTCAATTTTTAGAAGAACTA
This sequence comes from Tetragnatha versicolor, assembly GCA_024610705.1. Taxonomy (NCBI): domain Eukaryota; kingdom Metazoa; phylum Arthropoda; class Arachnida; order Araneae; family Tetragnathidae; genus Tetragnatha; species Tetragnatha versicolor. Next base: position 33,269,705 of record JANDEH010000001.1, on the reverse strand, counting down.
CTATTGATAAAAACTTAATGATGGTTTCAAAAATTGTGGTTTAATATTATCTTAAAAATTATCTCAAAAGTTTTCCGTTTAAAATTCTTTTTATTAGAAAAAAAGTTTAAAAACCACAAAAAAATGTGAAAACTATGTCAAAACTTTATTTTGTATTTCGAAATCCTTTCTTTTGATTTAATAATCTGAAAGATCATAGTCGAAAACCCTTAAGTTCAAAGTTTCACGTAAAAACAATCAATATTAAATGCTTGAGATACTGTTAAAGCATGGTTTAAGTCAGTTTTTTGGGTCCGCAAACTGCCGTTTCGGAAACGGCTATAGGAAACCACTTTGCGCACGCAAAAAACGAACTTTAATAAGGATCTCAAGCGTTTAATATTGACTGTTTTTACGTGGAACTTTGGACTTAAGGGTTTACAACTCTGATCTTTCAGATTATAAAATCAAAAGAAAGGATTTTGAAATACAAAATGAGGTTTTGGCAGAATTTTCACATTTTTTTGTGATTTTTTTACTTTTTTCATAATAAAAAAATTTTAAGGTGAAGACTTTTGAGATAATTTTAAAGATCATATTAAACCACAATTTTTGAGACCATAATTAAGTTTTTACCAATAGCAGTTCTTCTACAAATTGAATTTTTCAATAAATTTTTTGGGGTGTCGCTCCATTTTTAACTCCCTGGGATTTGATCTGGGACCCCCAAATCCTATGTGATTCTGAGTCGTCTAGGTGTCTACTATCCACCCTAGAAGTGTGACCCATTATTTATGGGACACCCTGTATGTTAGGCTCAAACCCCGAAATCGCTCACTGAGCGAAAAAAAACGCTCACATCGCGGAGTGGCATTTGCAAATTGCCACAACCCGAAATTCGGGCTGTGGTATTTTCAAAAACGCTCATTCCGCGATGTGGTATTTTCAAAATGCCAGAACGCGATGTGGCCGTTTTTCAATAGTGCCACAACCCGAAATAGACTTTTGTAAAGATGGGATGCGCTAATGTGGGACGTTTGGCCAAATGAAACATTCCACAGACTTGCTTTGGCTGGTTTAGGGTTTTATGATACCAGGCCCATTTAATACGCCGTTGACCGACAGATTCTCCGAAAGGTTTTGCCGAAATTTAATTTATATAGTCCAATTGAATTTGTTCTTTTAAGACTTATGTACTTAATTTAGATTTATTAAAGGTTTTTTTTTGGAAATTTTCAGTTTTAAATTTGGAATTGTCCTTGAAATTTTCGGTTTAATTTTTATTTAATTAATATAAATTACATTTTTATTATTATTGCATTGTTTTAAAAATGTAAAATTAATGAAACGCTCAATTTTGTGACATGTTTTCATCGTTTTTTCATTTATTTTACAAGTAAATCTTTTTAAAAAAGTAAGATAAAAAAGGTATAATTGATTAATTGCTTGCATAAAAATTGAGGGAATAATTTTTAAACAAGACTCAAGTCAACTGGTAATAGTACGTCAACAATTATTGTCAAAAATCGAAGTAATAATTCAAATTCATTAACAAGAACAACAGAATACACAAAACAGATAGAATATACAAATAAAAATATATACAACACATACATATCCCAAATTATTAATTAGTTGACATTTGACAATATTAATTAAATAATTATAAAAACAAATTTAATAATTAAATACCACATTTTAAAAACACCACATCGCGGAGTGAGCGTTTTTGAAATTTGCAAATGCCACTCCGCGAAGTGGTCGTTTTTTTCTCTCATTGAGCAGTTTCGGGGTTTGAGCCTAACATATACAAAAAATAAAAAAGGCAAAATAGAATTAAGATGAATTTAATTTCTTTTAAATGATTATAGGGTGGCGAAAAGAAAGATTTTTGCTCGCTTTTTATGTTGAACAATATATTTCTTGGGAGGTTTTCCATCTGAAGTAAAGCAAACAAATACCAGAAAACTCGTGCGTAAACTTGAGTCGTTGAGCTGTAAAGAAATTCAAAGCATCTGTGAAATCGCCATATGTTAAGCATAGAGGATGTTAAGCCATTTTTCAATTTATATCAAATATTTTTTACATTTCCTATGCCACTCAATGTAATGACAAATGCTGCAAAGCTTTTAAAACCTCAATCATAGTTGACAGCTCAAAATATCCTCTATTCTTTTTTCTTTTTATGTGGATCAATTTTTTGAATTGGTATGAATAAAGATTTCTCGATTGAATCCTAGCGGTTTTTAGGCTCTGTATCGGTTTTTAAAATTTGAATTTTACTTTTATAAATAAAGAAAACTGTTTATAAATGATGAAGTTATAGAAAGAAAATAATAATTTCAGGCATACACACAATACTTAGGATTGGAGGAATTTATTTAAAGTTTCGAAAAGGAATCTAACAATATTTAAAATTGAAGTTTATTACTGTCAAATATCAAAGCTATTCGGCAACTATCTTTTATCATTATATTTTTTACTACGACTAAGAATTGATTTTAAAGTAGTTAAATTAATTTTGTTCTATAGCAAGGGGGGGAACTGTGTTACAAACACTCTAAAGCCCATATTATCTATCGCCTTGCTTACAAAGATTATTTTTTCTATGTTTAACTTAAATTTATCGAGCGCATTGAAACGTAATTTAAAGTAAAAGTAAAAATAGATATTTTAAAATGAGGAGTTCTATAAAACTTTTAAAAGAGATTGTGAAAATATATCATTTCTTATGAGAATAGCGGCCCAAAAACTAAAAGGAGGTCTGCAATACCCACATGTCTTCCTCTATAATTCTCAAGATTAAAACATCAGTTGAAAATACATACATCATCAGAGATATGTGTCCAAGAGGAAATGAAAGCAAGAGATATACAGTAAAAAGTAATGACGTTGGAGTACTTTTCTATTTTTACCATATTACTTAATTACATGTAATCCTCTATCATCAGTTACCATCGTTTTGCATTTGAAATGGATTGAAACACAGGCGACACTATGACTGAAGCATCAGGAAGTGTGAACTGAATCTATAATGCGATGGTGTGCGATTACTTTTGAATGATCTTCCTGTCTTGAATTAATTACTAGTTTCAATCTATCAATGCATTTTTATAAGTAAGTGTTGTGAAGTACTAGTGTTCACAACATTTGTGGCTAGTTATCTTATTTAATTTAAGACAGCACGAGATTGTTATTTTATCACGAGTCACTTCTGCTATCAATTTCTTTTATGCATGAGATGGTGTTTAGATTTTTTAAAAAAGATTGGAATATGAGCTTTTGAAATTTTTCATTAAAGATGTTTATTTATAATTAAAGAGTTTTTATTGTACTGCACTATACGACAAGGTGGTGCCGTGACCAGGATACGATCCAAGACGTAAATATCTTTTGAATGGGAAAGAAGAAAATAGCGCAGAAAAAATCATTAAACATGGATCAACAACAGCAATTTAGGATTGAAATCTCGCACTTTGATGGAAATCCGGATGAAGTAGCGTGGTTCATCAGTCAAGTTCTCGACTGTAAGAAGATAAATGGTTGGACAGAGCCAGTTGGTCTTCTCTTTTTGAAAAGCAAACTGAAAGGCGCTGCTCAGAGATGGTTTGCTTCATCACCAGCCTGCAAAGACGCCACTACAGTAGAGAATGCTTGTAATTTACTGTTAGACTTTTTTTCAACTGAGACAAATGCTACTTCTAAGTTGTTATCTTTTTTGGCCATAACCATGGAGCCAGGAGAGTCGATCAAGAGCCTAGCTCACAGAATAGAAGTCAAGGCCCGCCAGACCTATCCTCAAGTTAAGGAGGCATCGGCTATCAGTCAAATTCAGTCTATGCAATTCATGACTGCCCTTCCTCAAAAATTACGAGAAAAGGTGGCTTTGGAACCTATGGAGGACTTTAAGGCTCTAGTTGATAAAGCAAATGCTCACAACTTAGTGGAGGAGAACCTGAGAATAATGCAAGCTCACTCTATCGTGTCATCTTCCGAAAATGAGATGTCGACACTCCAACTAAGTATAAACACACTTGCAGAAAAACTGGAGAAGCAATCTTTGACGTGTGCGTATTGCCACCAGGATCACTTACTTGCTCAGTGCCAGATGTTCAGGAGCCTAACTCAGCCTCATCAAGAAGCAGAAATGCAAAATCGGGAGGACCCAATGGTAACTCATATCAGTAAAGAAAACTGGGAAAATCCTCCAGACTTATCTATTCCCTGTCTGTTTTGTCACCGGAGAGGACACACGATGGCTTCCTGTCAGGAGTTTCTAAATCATCCGGCGTATCATCAGAGTCATCCATATCCAACGTACAACTATGAGCAACGGCATCAACTTGGATTTCGAACAAGGGAAGATTTTGATGGTCGTAATAGGGGACCATTTTCGAACTACAACCAGAGGTATAGAGGAAGAAATTTAAACGAGCAAAGGAGACGACAGTAGGTGACATGTCGTGCTCTTCTTCTGTGCAGTCACCGTCCGATAAACTATTATCAGAGACCATGCATAACAGTGAACAGACAGTGAAACAGTTTTTGGAGTCATTTACGAATCATAATGAAGACCCCAAATCAGTAGAAACAGTCTTCAGTGCAATTGATTCCCCTCCACTCCCCACCATTGCCATTAAATGTGGAAACAGGACGCTTTTGTTCTTATTGGATACGGGAAGCACCATCACCCTGTTGTCACAAAAAGTATTTGGCACCATCAAGCGACATACTAAGATGAGGTACCTCTCAAGAGCAGTTAATATTAAGACTGTTAACTCAGAGTTGAAGTTCTCTTCCTGTGTTGAAATGCCATTCCATATAGAGAAGATATTTCACAAGCACCCTATGTACATAGCTTCCTTTGAACCCAAGTACTTTCATGGGATCCTGGGTTATGACTTCATTAGCAAATACGAAGTGCAAATCAACCCCTGTCTGGCTACAGCCTACTGCAAAAAATGGGAAACTCAATTTGTGAATTCATCCTATGCTGTAAATTCACTGTGTGTGTCTCAGAAAGCAAATAAAAATACAAGTGATGCTTATTTGTCCAAGAAATTAATATTAGAACCTAACTGTTCCTCACAAATTCAAGTGAAGGTTCCAACACTTGAGGATTCCTTGTATACTGAAGTGCTCTTTGAGCCTGATATACAAAAATATGAAGTAGAACTACATACTTCCTTGAATAAAATAGAAGATGGAAAATTTATAACTATCATCAGAAACTTAGGTAGTTCAAGCTTACATTTAAATAAGGGGCAAAGATTGGGGCATGTTTTTACGAATATTAATGTACAAGATAATATTGACGAAAATCTGCAGAACCTGGATGAAAATCAGTCACTATTCTGCAACTTCATAGCTGCAACAGAAGAGACTCTTCGTGCTCGGAAAGAGGAGCTTCTTCAGCAAGATTTCCAACTTAATCATTTATCGGAAAATGAGAAAGAAGTATTATTGCTTTTACTGATGGAAAACTTTGCTGCCTTTTCCAAGTCCCTTCGAACTTTGGGCCACACCGATCGAGTGACACCTGACCTAAAATTCAGATCAAAGAACCCTATTCGGACCCTGCCCTTTGAGATTCCGCATGCCCTTCAGGATCAAGTAAAAAAAGAACTCCAGGAGTTAGAGGAAGCTGGTCTCATAGAGCGAAATATAGCCGAATGGGCGTGTCCGATGATATTAGTAAAAAAGAAGCCAGATTCGTCAAAACCCAATGAGGCCCCGAAATACCGCATGGCTCTAGATCTACAACTTTTAAATTCAGTGATAGAACATTCCACTTTATCCATTGCCAAAGATTCAAAGTATTATTAATGAAATTTCAAAGTACAAGTTTTTCTCTGTTTTGGATCTAAAAAACGCTTACTGGCAGATAAACCTTCCGGAACAGTTCCAAGATGTCCTAACCTTTACGACTCCATTTGGAACATTCAAAAATAAAAGAATGGTGTTTGGTCTAAAAACAGCTGCAAGCACTTTTCAAGCATTGGTGGACACCCTTATAGAGGAATTAAGGCATGTTCAAGTAATTGGAATCCATGCGTACCAAGATGATATTGTGATAGGAGCAGATAGTTTTGAGGAAATGGTGTTAAAATTGAAAGCAATACTCAAGGTTCTCATAAAGTACAACATAACTTTGTCTCCCAGTAAATGTTTGTTCCACAGTAGTGCTATAAACTATTTGGGTTTCCATATATCTCATAATAAAATAAGACCCATTCAAACGAACATTTCAAAAATAATAGCTTTTAGGGAACCTAAAACAGTTAAACAAGTCAAGAAATTTTTGGGTTTGTGTGGATTTTACCGATCTCTTATACCAAAATACTCTGATCTCACGGACTGTCTTGTTCAGCTGACCAGGAAAAATGTCAAATTTAAATGGAATCAAGCTCATCAGGATGCATTCGTGCAACTGCAAGATATATTTTTTTCATCACCTTTTGTGTCACTCCCGGATTGGAAGAAGCCTTTCATTCTGAACACTGATGCTAGCTCAGTGGCCATATCAGCTGTGCTTTTACAAGAACAGAAGGGAAGAATGTCACCTGTTTCATACTTTAGCAGGTCTCTGTCACCAGTTGAGAAGAGATACCCCGCTATCAAGCTAGAACTGATGGCAATCCATAACAGCATAAAAGCCTTTAAAACATATTTGTATAATACTCATTTCACCATATTAACTGATAGTAAACCTCTTTTGCATTATAAAAAGATTACGTCCCCAGCAGATATCGTAACAAGATGGTTGTTAGAGATTTCCGAATACTCGTTTGATTGCTCACATATAAAAGGAGAACAGAATATATTGGCGGATTACTTCTCCAGAATACAGGATCCTGTCAGAAATTCCTCATTGCTAAATAAAGATGAAGATGACCTAATTCTGCCATTTGTTCATCCCACTGAGGTTCAAGATCCGGGTGTTACAGCGCTAGATGAGGTAGCCAACCACATCACTTCTGAAAATGATTCCGAGGCACATCATTCCTTACATCCGACAAATTGTCATGCTGGGCTACGACAACTTACAACCGAAGATTTTCTCAACGCCCAACGACTTGATTCCCATATAAAGGAAATGAGAGATATCCTAGTAAAGCCCTCACTTCAAGGCGCCGAAAAAATTAAAAACTTTCACATAGATACAGAAACACAGCTCCTCATGTTGACTGAAAACAAGAAAACTTTGTCTAGAATAGTTGTCCCATTCTCTCTAAGAGCAAAGGTTTTGGAGATTTGCCACTCGTCACATGCTGGAGTGAGCAAGACGTATGAAATTGTAAGGGAGCGTTACTTTTGGAAGGGCTGTTATGAGGACGCTAAGAATTTTGTTTTATCATGTGAATTGTGCGCAAGACACAAAACAGGTAATCCCCCGAAAGTTCCTCTTCAAAAGATGCCCATCCCAGTCAGACCTAATCAATTCATCAGTATGGATATTTTGGGTCCAATAAGGGAGTCAGGATATGTGCTGACCATTATTGATCATTTTTCCAAGCATCTTGTACTCTATCCTCTAAAAAATATTAAAGCAGATTTGGTTACGAAGCATTTAGTCAATTACATATCTAATCATGGTAGGCCAGCTAAAATACTCACTGATTTAGGAACTCAATTTACTTCAGAGGTATTCTCTCTACTACACAAGGCCTTGGGTATAAAACTGACACATAGTTCCCCTCAACACCCTGAGAGTAACGGACAAAGTGAAAGAGTGAACCCATCCATAAAAGCGGCAGTGTTGGCCCTCAGAGAAGAAAGAGTAAATCTCCCTAATGCATTAGCCATTCATCAAAACCTATATAATGGTACAAAACATCCATCAACAGGCTTCACTCCAAATCTTTTGCACTTCGGAAGAAATATATCTCTATTTTTTGATACTTTCAATAACCAAGTGATACCTCAACAATTAGATACTGCTTACTATGCCCAATCACTGCTGAAAGATCTGAATCAAATGTATACGAAAGCATATGATGAACTCGAAAGGAAGCAGCTTGAACAGAATGAACTTCAGAACTCCAGAGCTAAACACCGAGAACTCAACGTTGGTGAGGTGGTATACCTGTCCTCTCGGGGAAAAATTCAAAGCAAGTTTGTTGGTCCCTTTGAGGTGATTGGAAGGCCAACTGAAGTTAACTATCAGATCAGACCTCTTGATGATATTGAAGCCTCTCCTCAAACAGTACATGTCAATAGGTTACGAAGAGCACCAACAAGAAATTCTTACCTAGTCATCCCTACGAACTTGCAAGCCACAGACAGTAAACAAGAACATAGCTACAATCTTAGAAACAGAATGTAGTGGACGATTGTTTTTCTAGAGGGGGTGGAGAAGTGTTGTGAAGTACTAGTGTTCACAACATTTGTGGCTAGTTATCTTATTTAATTTAAGACAGCACGAGATTGTTATTTTATCACGAGTCACTTCTGCTATCAATTTCTTTTATGCATGAGATGGTGTTTAGATTTTTTAAAAAAGATTGGAATATGAGCTTTTGAAATTTTTCATTAAAGATGTTTATTTATAATTAAAGAGTTTTTATTGTACTGCACTATACGACAGTAAGAAAGCTGTTAGCGAGAATATTAGCTACTGTGTGAACTACCCCAAGTTAGAATTTAAATTACCTTTACGTTTAAATTACCTTTACCATTTAAAAATCGACAAGAAATCTTGGCTTCCCCCCAAACTCAAAACTAATTAGGAGAAACATGACATTTTGAGTGAATTCGCAGTATTTTTAGCTTCTCTGCACCATCAGTGGTATCACGTGGTGAAACTCTATTTACAGTTTTTTTATTTAGTTGGTGCAATTTTTGTACAAATCTATCGTCGGAGAGAAGACATTTAGATGAAATTGCCTTCCTTTCTGTTCAATTTATGGGTGCCCGAATATTTTGGGGAGGGTATAATTTTAAAAAAAATTAGAACTACCCGATCAATATACAGGGTGTTTCAAAAGTCTGTTTCGCGGCTTTTATTTGAAACCAACGTGTCCTACGGTCACGGAAGTAAGGTCTACTCCTTGGTAAGTGACCCTGGGGAATCCATTGAGATGACTTACAACGCCCCTAGCAGCAAAATAAAAAAGTTAGAAAAATTAATTTAAAAACTATAGGAGATAGAGCAAAAACCTCAGTGAGAGTATTGTTGCCAACGTTATGAAGAACTCGCAGAAAATATTTTCATGAAAATAACTTGAATATTCGCGAAGATATTACTATGTGAAAATAGCACTTTGTCAGACCTCAAAAAGAAAAAGTTCACAAATTTGCAATTTTTTCAGTGTTATTGTGTTTTTTAGTTGAATGAAGACAAATTTTAATCAAAAATAAAAAAACTTGCAAATTTGCAAACTTTTTCTTTTTTGAGGTCTGAAAAAGTGCTATTTTCACATGGTAATATTTTCGCGAATGTTTAAGATATTTTCATATGGAAACAATACTCTCACTGAGGTTTTTGCTCCTATAGTTTTTAAATTAATTTCTTTCACTTTTTTATTTCGCCGATAGGGGCGCTGTAAATCATCGCAATAGATTCTCCAGGGTCACTTACCTAGGGGTAGACCTTACTTCCGTAACCCTAGGACAAGAGGGTTCCAATTTTGAAACACGCTGTATAAATTCAGACTTTCATACTCAGTTTATTACACGCAACGACCAACTGAATTATAAACTTCAGTTTAAATCTTTAGAACGCCGTTAGTTATTTATTATTATTGTTGTAACAACGATGTATTATTAGTTTTTAATTTAATGGTTAAAAATATTCTTAAGGAACGTAAAAAGTGGTATTGAGCTATGAGAAGTTGATGCCACTTAGAAGTTGAAGAATAAAAAACTTGCAGAGTTAAAATTGTGTGAAATATTTTAATAAACTAATAAATGCAAAATAATAACATATATCTGAAAATGATTCGTACCACTTTCCGGATATCGTTATTTTTTACTAGGTTTTTACGCAAAACAGGAATAAAATACTTCCTTACCACCCCGAGTTCGAACAGCTAAAAAGTAGTATCCAGAAAATAAATCATTTTGAAAGCTGCTAGCTTCCCGAGCCTTAGTAGCATTTCTTCCTCTAGTAATAAGATCGATAAGTCAGAATAAGAGCTGAGACTCTCTCCCTTTTCCCATCCAATTTATTTTAAAATTAAAAGCAAGGGCTTAAAAGCTTCTGGAAGTTTCATTTAAGCTCACCCCTGCTTCTATTTCTTTTTCGAGAGGGGGTGCTTATTCTTTATTAATATTTATTATTTTCGGGAAGTATCCAGGTTTTTTAGGGGAAAAATAAAATATATTCAGTGTCTTATTAATTGCTTTTTATCTAGGCTTCTATTTCTGAAGCTTTCTGTTTGGCTTTGGAGGAAGTTTTTTAATTAAAAGGGTATAGTAACTTGATCTTTTATGGCCTTTAGGAAAGTTTTTCAACTTTTAAATTTTTTTAAGTATGTTCTAAAAATACAGTTCAAAAATCTTTTAATAGTAGGGCTTCATATAATGTAGATTTTCTTACATTTTACTTTAAGAAATGTAATTAGTAATATATTTTATTCTTAGAATATATTTACTTTAAAGTAAAAATTGAAAAACATTATGGTTCTTATTTTTTTAAGTTGTTGTTGAAAGCTTATTAAAATAACTTGAGCATTTTTTTATTTAAAACACATGGTATCTTAAGTTTTAATTTTTTTAAAATTGGTTTAATTCAATAAGTTTGATTTAGTTTTTAAAAACATTAAAAGAAATGTTTTTTTTAAAGAATTCAGTGTTTAAGATTTGTATAAATGTTTTGCTTATGATTGAGTTTTTATGATGCAATGAATCCTTGAAAAACAAATACTAAGTTCATGTAAACTTACATGAATTATATTTTTTCAGTGCCTTGGCTGACTCGCTGTTCACAAAGTAAGTAAAGCATTTTATATCGCATTTTGTTTAAAAAATCTTCAAATATGATTTTTATAATTTTTTTATGTATTTTACCATTAAAACTTTTGTGTCATTGATGAAATTACAGTAAAGTTCCATTCACGAAATCATGTATTTATTAAATGGATTAAGTTATTTAATTAATTTTAAGTGTTTAATTAATAATTTCAGGTTGATAAATTCAGCGTTGTTCTTTTTTAACTTTCTTTGTACAATGGGTGTGCACCATAATTTTAGTGACTAAGATGAGTGGAAATTATCTTCTTTATCTCTTCTCCGTTGTTTGAACTTGATGTTAATTAAGATAGAAAGCAGCAAATATGGAATTAGCCTAAATTTTAATCAAATTTTCTTCTCATACCTATTTGTTTAAATATTGAGGAAGAAAGGAAATAAGTTGATTGTCTTAAGTACAGGAAACTTTAAAGTAATTTCGGTACCTACAACAATATTGGCTGTAAATGCTAAAGGAAACTTCTGAGCTTAATAGTCCCGTTCCGAAAAACAATCTCAATTATAAATCTCTACATAAACTGGTCTTTTCTCTATATTTACCAAAAAAAGAGTTAGTGTTAACTATATTCCTCTTCTCGCCAGGAGCTTGAAACCCGTGCTGGAGCGTATGAGCCAGGACGAGCGGTGCGAGGTGCACCTCATGGTGCTGGGCATTCGCGACGAGAAGGAAGGCTGGCTGCACCTCTACTGTCCCGGGGGCATCGCCTGCGACGACGAAGGAGATCTCTGGAGCAAGATGGTGAGTTATTCGTCGAGAGGAGGAAACTTCACGAAAGCATGTGAATTAAGTTGCGAATAAATGCTCGGTATGAGACGTATGTTTCAGAGCTCAGGTTTTTTTTTCGCATGTCTGCCCTGATTTGCTAAAGCATGGGTGGATTTAGGAGATCCTGGGGGTAGCTAAGAAACTTCGAGCCTGGACAAGGCATCTCTAAAATTTAGAGGTAGAGTTCCCAGAGTAGAGTTTGACTAGAGTTCCCATTATACAGCCCCCATTTAGAGTATAAACGAATTGAAAACGTCCTTTTGCTTAAAAAATGGAACACCCTGGAAAAAGAGTGGAGGGCATTGCTTCCTCATGCTGTAAATCCACCTATGTGATGAAAAAGGGTTTCAGTTTTGTTCAAAAATAGTTTTTGGTTAAGGTATGTTTTCTTTCTAAAAAATCTACACAATATTTGCAAAACAAATTCTAAATTCCTACAAGGTTTTCCTGGGAAACACCAGTAGCATGATGCACATTAAACTAATCTTAATACGAAGGATTGGCAACTTACTGTGTAATTTGAATCGCAGCTCTCCTACTAGTCATTCCTCATTGTATTTCTATTACGTTGCCATGGTGACGAGCCGCCTATTTTATTTACACGGACTTATAAAAGCAGTAAACACTTTCTGATATTATAAGGAGAACGTACTTTTTTTGAGGTGCTTGCAGCAACAATGAGCTAACCCCAACAGTTTTACATTGGAGTTAGGTGATGGTTGCCTCCATTGAAGTTGCGTCTAGCCTTTCGATCGACTGATAACCCTTCTTTTGTAGCTGGCGCGGCTGCTGAGCTGCTGCTGCCGCCGCAAGAAGTTCCTGGAGCAGCTGGGCAAGAGCCTGGGCCCGTGCCTGCTGCGGGCGCTCCGCGACGACGGCACGCTGCAGACCGCCCTGTGCGCCATGCTGGAGCTGGGGACGGTGGAGAGCAGGGACCTGCAGATGCAGATCTCCACCACGCTGCAGAGCACACCCACCGGCAAGCTGCACTACGCCGCCCTCTGCCACAAGCAGCAGCACCTCAAGGAGCTCGTGAGTACTTGGATCTTTTTTTATTATTATTATTAAAGGGTGCATCATTATCACTAGGCCCTGGGGACCTTAGTGATGGTTAAGGCATCGGCTTCGAGATAGAAGGTTTTCGGGTTCAATTTACCCGACACCGTGGAAGACCCATCGAGAATATGCGAAGTACGTACTCGTTAAATCTGTGGGTCCGAAGGTCCTGTGGTCCAACAGATGAATAATTAGACACAAGTGACGTAACCATACTTTGGGCTGTTTCACGTTGATTTTAGGGGTTGAAATCTTCTGTATATTAAAAAAAGTTCGATTTTAATTTTACTTAATTCGTATAATAAATGTTAGTCTTAGAAAAAATGCAAAACGCTCATACATTTGTTTTAGTAAAATTATGTTGAATGCATCTACTTTTTTTCTTGCAGCAACAGAAAGGAGGACCAAGGAAGTTAACTTTGCCTTCAAGAGCTACCGTAAGTATTCCTTTATATGGTTGCACTTAAATTATAAATAGACTATCCTAAGAACATCTATTTAACATCTTTATTGATCTATCATCAAACCATCGTTGAAAACCGAATTATCAAAATAAAGCATTTCCTTCCTCTTTCTTAGGATGCCGACGTAGCCAAGCTCCTCAGCTACGGGTCCTTCGGTAACCTGGAGTGCTTGTCCCTGGCCTTCACGCAAGTGACTAGTGCGTGTGCAGAACAACTCATCAAGCTGCCCTCTCTCAAATACCTCAACCTTTGGTCAACGCAGGTGAGTCGCAATCTCTTCAGCTGATGGTTTGAATATATGAAAGCTTTCTGGGCGTCCTTCACTAATAATGACGTTTTTCTTTTGGACAGTTTGGTGACTCGGGACTTCGTTTGATCTCGGAGCACCTCCCGAAACTCCAGACTTTGAATTTGTGTGAAACTCCAGTCACTGATAAGGGCCTGCAGTGCCTCACGAGTAAGTGCGTTGTGGGTTTTTTATTCTAAGGTTCTTTCCGGATGCCATGTCATGTTTGGGTAATCGAAGTAATGTGCCACTCTTGCACGCACACTTTTCTTTAACGGAGAATATATGAGCGGCTTAGAATGGCAGAGGTGTAAGTTGAACGATTTCAGTTTTTTAGCTACTGAAGGTTCTCTGCACTCGCGTTGTTCTTATGGATGGACCAATTGCTGAACTTTTTACTTGTGTGCAATTTTAGTAGAGGAAATACCTTTTCCTTGAACGCGAAAATTTTACCAACTACCATTACCATTTTTAACTTCTCTATACATAAAGGTGAATGGGGTAAGGTATTGAAAGAGATAATAGAAGAATGAAAGAAAGGAATAATGGGGAAGCATAAACGATAGAAAGAGTGAGAAAGAAGGAGATGGAAAAAGCGAGACTGAGGAGAAGACAAGAAAAAATTTAATCGTTAAGACATAATGGGTAAAAGTTGGGATTATATATAAGATGGGTTTTAAGATGGATTCAATGAAATGTTAGAAAGGAAAAAAACCAGTTTTAATGCGTTTCGTATGAAATTAATCACTAATTAAAAAAGGGAAGTTTTTAGAAGGGAAATGCTTAAGATACATGGCGAAGGATAAAGAATTTTCATAATGATAAGACAATATTAATTTAAATATAGTAGATAAGAAAAAGTAGTAAAGTTTGCAGTATAAGTGTTGATGCTGTAGGGGGGATCAGAATCGACAAAAGAAAAGGTTTGCAACTAATATAATGGTGACTTAATCTGTCTTCATCACGCCCCTCCATGATGAAAATCGATGTGTTCTACCCACATTTTTAGTGTATTGAACTTTTTATTCTTACTATTGAATATTTCTAGGAACTTTTTACACCCTTTATGATTTTTAACTCAATTTTGCATAAAAATAAGGATAATAAGAACTTTTAGAATGGAGGGGAAAATATCGATGTGCTCCCATTCACTTTAAGAACAATATCCTACAACAAGAAAAAGCTCTTAATGTCTTGGAAGCTTTTCCACCAGGGGGTCTCACTCCCTTGAGGCGTTGAGTCTCCTTTCTTCTTATTGAGTAAGAAAATATTGAGGAAAAATATACTGTCCATTAAATTGCTTTTTACCCCCTTCCTTCTTGAAAGTTTCTTTCGAATTTTTAAATTTAAAAAGAAATAATTGAGACTGAATAACTTCACCAAGAATGAAGTTTTCACAAAATGGACAATTGTAACTGAAAACATTGAATTTGATAAATATGGAAAGTAATGATTCTAAATCAATCTGTTTTGTGTTTTATTAATGTTTAAGCTTTTTTCCATAAAGTTTCATGAATATTTTAAATTAATTCTTAGCTAATTTGTTTATTCTCTTTTGACATACACCTTATGTATTAACGTTTTAAAATAGAAGCAGAGGAAGAAAAAAAACAATTTAACATTCCTTTATAACGATTCTAGGATTTAGATTGTCATGCTAAAAAATTATCTATTTACATTTAAAAATATATTATCTACTTTATATTTTTAATTTTTTCATAGCTAATTTGTTCGTTCTCGTTTTTTACATGCACCTAATGAATTAACGTAATAAAAAAGAAGCAGCAAAAGAAAAAAACAATTGAACATTCCTTCATTGTGATTCTAACATTTAGATAGTCTTATACTCAAGAAATTTTCTATTTCAGATATGAAGAGTCTAAGGAAACTCAACTTAAACAGCACCAGTCTCTCAGCCCAAACTTTCGAGAAATTAAAGGTACGTTCCATTAACGGACAGCACATTTCCAACTCTCTCTCTTGAGGAAAAGAAAACCTTATTTCTCTCACGACGAAAAAAAAATCCTATTAAACACAGCCCAGAAAAGTTAATGGGGCTTTCCCTCCCTCGTTTCCGAAATGACGTATCGTGCATATGCTAATAGTCATTACGTGGGAAATAAGGTTCGAAACGAGGTCTGAGCGCTGAGGAGTTTTCGTGACGATTGGAGACATCTCTGGAGGGACCCTGGTACTACTACTACACCCACGTAATTAAGGCCCGAAGAGTCGGAGAAGTTAAGTGATCGCTCACTTAAAATACTAATTGCGTGAGTCACGGCTCGAGTTTCGGTCTCTGGACTTATTCAGAAAGTCCAGATGGAGTAATTTGAAGTTTGTAGCGGCTATTAATTGACCTTTTTGAGAGCGGGCTTCCCTTAGGCCCGCGTATGGCGTTCTGAAATAAGACTTTCGGTCTGTCTGTTCGGACTATAGAACAAGTTACAGGGTATGCGCAATCCTTAAAAGTCCTTAAAAATTCCTTAGATTGTCCTATTCCTTACAAAAGGGCCCTTAAAGTCCTTAATTTACACATCTGAGTCCTTACTTTTCAGAAGTACGAAGTTGTTTTTCCCTCATTGGCGTCGTTCCGTAACCTTGCTTTTATATGGATCTTAGTCACAGCTTTGGCAGTGGAACTCTTATTTCAGTTTGGCTACCTATTGTGACACTTCAGGGGCGTATATGTGTCCGTAGGGGCTTGCCCCCCCAAAAAAAAATTGGGGGGGGGGCAAAAATTAACCAAAACTAGTTATAAACCTGCTTTTAGGGTCAAATATTTTCCCTAGACCCTCCTTTGATACTTGGAACTTTTACTCCCAACATTTTCTTTTTATAAATTATTAAGATGCGAATTCTGCTTAAAAAGGTATGGAAATGAGGAATAATTTTGGGTCCTCTTTCCCCACAGCAGAAACCTAGTTTTAAACCTGGTAATAACTATTTTTTTAGAGATTTGGGCCCCTCCCCTATCAATTTTTATATGCGCCACTGGGACAATTGATTATACTTAATTATTTGCTAAGTGTGTAAACTAATTAATATTAACCTTATATTTGAGAGGGAAATATAATAGGGGCTATCCATAAATTACGTGAGGTGTTTTTTTCCAAAATCTGGACCCCCCCCCCTCCCCCCTTGGTGAGATTTAGTGAGATTTTGCTGGACCCCCCCTCCCCCCACGTGAGATTTACCTACAACTTTTAAAAATAATTTTATATCCTTTTCGTTTGCATTTTGTGCTTCACAGCACCTAAACCTTTTCCATTATTAATGATGTGGGGGAAAGAACATTATTCCGCCTAAAAATCACCACAGTATCTTATCTGTGGGTATTATTCCTTTCTCATACTTAAAAAAATCCTTTAATTTCTAACTTAAAAAAGTTGACGTGTGATTTTAATCGACCCCCCCCTCCCCCCTTGGTGAGATTTGGTGAGATTTTTCCAAACCCCTCCTCCCCCTTTTTGACCTCACGTAATTTATGGATGTCCCCATAAAATATTACTAAAAAGTCGTTAAAAAATTTTATTTGCGGTTTAAATTGCATTCAAGAAGGTCCTTAAAATCTTTCGAAATATCTTTAGAAAGTCCTTTAAAAGTAATTTTACTCTTTAAACTTCTGTACGAACGTATTTTTTTTTCAATTTCGTAAAAAAGGGTTTTTTCTACCAAGATAAAATATTTGAAGTGGGAAGGAGTATCTTTAGATTTTTTATGATAATTAAATATCAAAATTGAAGTTGATTTTTTCAAATTAAATGTTTGAAAGTCTTTTGGTGGCAAGAAAATAAATTTATCTCAACTAATATTCGTGAGAAATAAGTATTTCGTTTAATTTTATTCGATTAAAAAAAGAAAAAGTTGGAATAATTTTTTTCATTCTATCCACTCATTCCGAATTGAGCCTTAAGGGGTTATTAGTCTGTGTAATGGGCAATACCACTATTTATTTTTTATTTTTTTATCCGATAGAGTAGCGGAATATACGCACAAAATTTTTTTAATTACGATGATTATTTATTTTTTTATGTAATTTCGAAATTCGACTTTAAAAAAGGGCGTCAAATCGTCCAATTTCCCAATGCGACGTACTTTTACCCTATACATTGATTTTAAATTAGCGTTAGACAAAAATTAGCGTTATTTAAGGTATCCGCCTACCTTTGAGACCATTTTTTTGAAATACTTGATTTACAAAAATTATTTTTTAATTTTTAGTTTAAATGTACATCAAAACATTGATCAATGCTAAAAAACCAAAATTAATTATATTATTTTCTAAAATATGGGGTAATTAGTGTAAAATTTAAGTTAGTTTTTATAAAACCCTTCTCACTCTTGCCCAAAAACTATTACCCCTATATAAATTTCCTTTGGATACAAGTACCGTATAACACTTATCTTCAGAATGGACTATTGTCTAAGACATACTTTGAAAAGTAATTGTTTTACAGCATAAAATGTAAAGGTAAGTGAAAAATTTCAAAATTTCTACAACCCTTTAACAAAAAAACATCAATAAAAACAAAAATAATAAACTTACATAAAAATCTGTGGTCCATCTGGTTAATAACAGTATGATTAATATACTGTTAAAATTTGGAGTGAATATCTTGGATAGTTTTTGAGTAATCTTGTAAATAGTGGAGGGTTTTTATGCAAAACCTAGTTCTGAGAAAATCAGCTTTAAAGTTTATATTTGTATACGATTTCAGTTTTGGAACAGTTTTGGAAAGACAAAAGTCTACTTGAAAATGTAAGAACCAAATTTTCGACGAAAAAGTCGAAACTCGTCTTTTTAGGGGTAGGCGGATACCTTAAATTACAGGCGCATTTTGTTTGAGACTACAAGCGTATTTTTATTCTATAGGATTTTATATGCATTTAAATATGCTCTTTTCTACCCAAATGGCAGTTCCAAAATACAAGTGCAATATAGAGATCTCATAATATTTTTCCTTTTCAGCAAAAACTACCAGCCTTACAAGAATGTGATATCCGTTACACAGATGCATGGTAACCCACCTCATATTCGAATACCAAAGCTTTGATGGATTTCAACATGGCTCTTCTGGCCTCAAATCTGTGTTACTTTAGAAGGCATCATTTTGTACCAACCATATGAAGATCACCGTCGATAAGCACCAAGGACGTTTACTTACTGAAATGTTTATAAAGCTCCAATTTTTCTGTATGATGGGAATAGTGTGGTTTTGTATGCGTGTTTTTATAGTAAATTTCTTCACTCACTTATGTGGTTAAAACCTAGGAATCTGACACAAAATTACTCTTCTTTATAAGGTTCGTTCACTGGAAGTATTTCAATAATATTAAATTTTTAAGTTCATATACGTGTTCGTGTATGTTTTCTTGCCTTTCTTTTTAAATTAAAAGCATAATTCTTAAAAAATAATCTCCAAAATAGCACTTTTTCTTAATTAATTAACCTTGGCTTACTGCAACAAGTATACTTAAGGTATCCGTTCACCTTTTTTAGGTCAATTTTCATGAAAACCTCGATTTTCCAAAATTGTTTTAGAATTGTAGCCCTATTTATTAGCTTCAAAAAACTCTTTAAAATTTGAGTCTAGGACATTTAGAACTGAAGTTATAGAATTTTAGATATTACATGTATATAGTAAGTTAGGTACAATTAAGAGTTTAATTTCGTGTTTTCTCAAAATGTTTTTTTTGTGTTTTTGCTTTATCGCATTTTTAAATATCTCCTTAAGTTATTGTTGGATTTGCATGAAATTTGGTATACATATTTTTTTCTAGATATATAGGTGTTGGATCTAGACTAAAATCATGGTAATATGTTGAGTAGAAAAAAAATTAACAGCTTATATGTAATAGCAATGTTTATATTTTTTTATGAGTTTTAAGGTATTTCAATTTCAAAAGCTTCTAAAAACTTTAAAACTTTATATTTTTCAAAACTTTTGGTCTAGATTCAAGAGTACATATCACTCTTTGAAATCCAATTTACAAAAGTAAAAAATATTAATAAATTTTTGTGTAATTTCAAAATGCGTGATGGTTGTTTTTTGACCTTTTTGACCCTATTTTTTACCCTAAATTGGGAGAAATATTTTTCATATTTTTTTTATTTATAACTAAGTTTTGGGGTAACTAATGATATTTTAAAGAAAAAATTAGGTTATTATTAAAATTTTAAAAAACTTGTCAAAGGTGAACGGGTACCTTAAACTTTATGACGTTCAAACAAATTTTAAACAGTTAAAACCTGGCACGTAACTAAAAAAAGAATCATGAAGACTTCATGATGGACTCTTAATAAAAGTTTTTATTTCGACTTCACGTTTTTTCTTCACGAAATGCACAAAAATATTTTTTTCCTTAAATAACTGTCCGTAAAGGTATGTCCTTTTGATGTAATGAATCTAGCTTGTAATTGTGAAATGGTTTCAAATGTATCAGTTGTATCAGTGTGTAAGACAGTTTTAGATATTAGATAAAATGTGTACAAAAGGTTGTGCGTAGTATAACCAGTATAGTATGTACTTAAAACATTTTGATTGTCGTGTAAATTCTATAAAACAATAATAGGTAATTAAGGATTACTTTAAAAAATCTTGTTTTTTCAGTTGGCAAGTATGGATAAGCAAGTTATTAAAATAAAAATGTTCATTATAAGGTGTTTGAAAATTTTTTGATGCACGAAACATTTAGAAAGTGTAATTATTTACATCAGTGTTAAGCTAATTGAATTTTCAAAAATACCGCACACTGTGCACAGGTACACTTTTACACCTAAATTTAAAAGAAATCGCAATTCATCACATTTTCCTTACAAGCTAATTAGTTTTCAAGAAGAATTTCACAAAGCTTTGTTCAATACAGATGTTTTATTTTTCGCTTTAATTTATGATGGTAATATAAAGGTGCTTTAATCGTAATATTCCTTAGAGATGCTCTTGTTTAATTTTTTAGATTTCTTTGACTCTTAATTCATGTGAGAATTTAAGTGCATTAATTTTTAAGCAGTTTCTGTGCATTGACAAATATTTGATATTGATACCAACAAGTAAAATATATTTTTCTATGGCTTTTTGATTTTAATATAATTTACCCTATAAATGTGTTGATATTAAAAATTTTGTAAAAAAAACCCAATCTATTATAATTTCTTTTGAACTTAAGTCAATTGATACGATTGCTTTTATAGATTTTGCTTGTCATTTTATCCTGGTTTATCTGCTGAAACCCACAAAACATTTAAATAATTTTTCATTATATTCAACCTGGAAATTCATTACTTAACTGAGCCCAATTTTTTACAAATAAAGAACAAAACCAAGTTGTAATATTTTTGTACTTTAACCAGAGCCACACACAAAATTCCATTTGTGCTTTGACTTGCATTTTTTCTCTGTAAATGGATATTGGTAGAAATATTTTTTGCATTCAGTATTTGTATCTCATACATAAGAGGTTGATGTTTATTTTGATAGTGCTTTGAGTTCATACCTCAATGAATTCATTTCCAGTTTTTGGGAACCATCTGCAAACAATATGGGGAAAGTAATTCTAATGGTGCTCATTTTGTATGGTTTTATCATAAAAAACCCCTTACTTCTAGAGGCATTTGTGTAGTACTATTTATATAACTTCCACTGTTTTATGAATTTGAATTACTTTCATCATCTGTGTCATCCTCTCCATTTAAAAGCATTGTGATCGAGTATATTTCGTTTACTCGGTGGAATAATACTTTTTCCATTCATGTGTTCGTTTTATGTTTTTTGTGAGAAAAATATTCAATAAAAAGTTTTCTTACTTAAAATTTGTCTTTTTTGTGCTTCTTTTTATCAGATACAAGTTTTCTAATTGAGTTCCCGATCTGTGTTCTGAAAATAAATATTATCAATTTTTTATAAACAAGTTTTTCTTTAATTTTTTCTAGTTCAAACTTTTATATATTATAAAGGTTTTAAGATCTAAGTTTAGTTCTTGATTTAAGATTTGAATATCAATAATCTTTTTAATTAGTATTTTCTTAATAAAAAATGTTGGCCTAAACTAAAATAAAACATTAAAATTTGCAGCTTAAGTTTATCAAATCTAATTTTTTCCACAGTTTAAAAAGTTAAGTTAAATATTGATCTTTATTAGTTTTCACATCTTCAATTCCATGTTATCTCCTTTTTAATAATCAGTTTAGAGAACTAGAAAATTAAAAACAATGTTCAATTGCTTCCACTTCTGAATGGGCAATACCATCATTTTTTGAAAACAGAAAGAAATGCATTTTTCCAGAAAAGAAAATAGATCTACATCCAAAAATCCACATGAAAAGTTTATAAAAAATTTAGTTGATTAAATATTTAAAATTAAAATCTCCAAGCCCTTACAAGTGATTCATACAGACTTTAACGAGAAACCCAACAATGACTTTTATTTGTTTAAACAATTAAAGCATCGTTTAAAATCAATGTATAGGGTAAATGTACGTCACATTGAGAAATTGGACGATTTAACGCCCCTTTTTTAAACTCAAACTTTGAAATTACATAAAAAAATAAATAATCATCGTAATTAAAACAATTTTGCACTTATATTCCGCTTTAGGGTACGTCTATCGAATAAAATAATAAAAAAAATAGTGGTATTGCCCATTCTTGTTTTTAAGCCTGATTTCTGACAGACTAAAATGTTTCAGAGTAGAAAATAATGTTTCCTACTTATTACGTCTGAGGTGTCAGACGATTTCGTAAACTTAATCTTGCCCACATTTTGTTGCCGACATACTGACTTGGATTTGTAAGCAGACTTGTCTCTATTACAAATCCTCAGAACAAATATTTATGCTGCTCTTTTGTTGTTTAGCAGCAGTTATAATGGGAATTCGTAATCTAATTTGTAGGGATATATCCTACTACTATTATAATTGTGAAAGTTTGTATGTGTGTGTTTGTTACTCTTTCACGCAAAAACTACTGAATGGATTTTAATGAAATTTTACAATATAATGTAGCTTATACATCAGAATAAGACATAGGCTATAATTTATAAAGAGAAAATCGGTCCTTCATTCTTTTCCCCCCTTTTTCCTGCTTTTTTCACTTATTTTCCCGTGTTTGAAAACCTGTTTTACCAGTCATGCAAGCCAATAATAGGAAACTTTAGTACCAGTGTTGTAGTTACTGGGCAATTTTATTAATCTCTATATAAATAAAAACGTTTGTGGCTGTGTGTGTATGTGTGTATGTATGTGTGTTCCACATCTCCTTTTAAACCATGCCGAAGGCGTGGACATTTCCTCCATTCCAAGATTTTTTTCCTTTGAAATAAATATATTTACTGAAAAATATAATTTTTTTCATGGAAAACGAGTTAAAAATAAAACATTGTTTCAAATGAGACAGATCACTAGACTTTTTCATTTACTAGATCTTTTATTTTAGTTTTAAATTTGTTAATTTGTTCACTAGACTTATTAATTTACTAGACTTTTTATTATAGTTTCAAATTTGTTATTTTATAAAGGCACCAAGATGCTAAACATTATCAGGAACATCGGGTTTGTAAAAAAGTGACAAGAACACCGGGATTGTAAAAAGTGACAAGAACACCGGGATTGGAAAATTAGCAGGAACATCGGGATAGGAAAAATTACCGAGAACACCGGGATTAGAAAATTACCGGGAACACCGGGATAGGAAAGAGGCGCATGAGATACCGGGATGATTTTTAATATTGCTAATTTACAAAATTATAAATGTATTTTAAGAAAACTTTAAAAAAATAAATTTATACACCCCACCCGTGCAAGGCCGGGTATAACAGCTAGTTATTTAATATGTTGCAAATTTATTTAAATTTAATTCATTTCAGTGTTCATAAAAATTTGTCATTTCAGGGATTGTACGCCCTTCGTATTCTCAAAAACCATAGTCGACGTTCCAGACCAGACAATTGGCGTAACGCAACCTTTCTTAAGTTTGTTGCTTACATATTTTGTTTCATTTATTTAAATTCGAAAATATTCTAATCAACTAAAATAAGTATTGACTAAAATGGTAAATACTATAATGGGGGGGTTACCTGATGATTCTTTTTCGAAACAATTAATAAATTTTCCAATGATACTAATGTAAAAATGTATCGTAAAACATTTTAAAAATGAATTTAAATTTAAATAAATATAGACATAAAACATGATTTTTTATTGAATTGGGCACGTGCCCGTTTACAAGGTGGTACTTACAGACAAAAAATACAATTTACATATTAAATTTAATGTGTATTTCATAGGAGCATTTTTGAATGAAAATTTCTCTTTAAATCACGGTGGATCTAAATTAATTAATAAATCTGCATTAACTTCAATGTAAACAATAAACAGGGTGTAAATTTTTGTTTAAATTTTATTTTTTAAAGGGACGCAGTACCATGTTTTGACAAAATTACAAAAAAAATTTCTTTTAAACTCTAATGTAAATGCATTTGTCAATCACCCTACGAATTTCATAACTTTTCATAGAAAAATATCCAAGTTATGGTTGATTTCATATGTGAAAGTATAAAGGTCCCTGTGGCTAACGGAAACTTCAAATTCCTTTTACTCAGAATCACTGTTTCATTGTTTAAAATGCTAAGGCTTTTTATCTATTGGACCAAATCTCTTGAAATTTTTTGTGGGAAGCATGTATAACAAAAGTTAGCATTTGTTTTTTCAATGAGCAGTATAGATTATTTTATAAAAATTACTGAATTGAGAATTTTAGCATTTTAGTGCTTTTTTAGCTAGTGATTCAAGAAAACAAATATAGAATTCAGATCCCTATAATCCTTAAATCGATGCCAACTTTTGTTTGATGATAGTTTGATGTATTTGAAAACCAAATTTCAAGAATGTATGTAGATTATTGTAGGAGGAGTAGCATTTTAAAATCACCTCTAAAATTTTAAGTTTTTTAAAATAAACTCATAAAATGTGAATTTTAAGATACTTTGAGTTTGGAATCTGTTTAACATAAACCAAATACATATAATAATAGAAAGAAGTATTAAACAACAATGATTTTAAAGATTTTGCTAAAAAATGGTACTGCGTCCCTTTAATTGATTGTGTGAATACTATTTGTTTCTTTTTTCCAAATTGAATGTGACTCCGATTAACATCCATCGAATAATGAGATGCATATATTTTATATGAAAATAAGATAATTTAAAAAGAAATGTATCTTCTAGAAAATTAATTTTCTAAAGCCTACTGCCCTTTTACTTTCGACACTTTCATGCAGTGCGTTTCTCAAATTAAGGCGGAGATGCCTTCTCTATTGAGGAAGATCGTATTAAAAAATTTCTCTGGTTCTTGATTACCAAAGACAAAAATTTGGTACTAGATATCAAAGTACTTCATAGCTTCCTTTTATCTATCAAGGGTTTGTGAGAAGTGTAACTTAACTTTAAAATCAAAAGGAAGCTTTAATTTTTCAGATTTAGAAAAACAAATTTTCGAATCTAAAAAGGGTTCTCTGAGGGTACAGGGAAGCCCTCTCAAACATAGGACCGGCACGAGAACTTTGTCTGGGGGTCCGAACATTTTATGGGCGTCCCTGATAGATTCTATTACAAATTATATTATATAATGTGATACCGCAGAGTTTTATCCCCTTCCACAATTGTGGTGCTGCCATCTATGCATTAATCATTCCAACATTCAAGAACCCAGACATAAAACTATTACATTAAAAATTTCATTTCAAATAAAACTACTTTCAAAATATACAAAGGAAATAATTCCTTTTTTAGAAGTATTTTTTATTTGTATGTTTTAATGTCTATTTCCTAAGATTTATATCCTTGAGTATTTTCTATCGTCATCAGTGGCGGCTCGAAGGTAAAATTATAAGGGGTGCTGCTCCAGTGGTACCCAGTTGGCAATGTATTTTAAGCGATATAATGCCAAATTATATTTCTATTAAACAAAACCGTGGAAAACATCAAATAGAAAAGATGGGAACAACATAAAATTTCGATTTCACACTAATAAGCATTCAAAAACTGTACTGTCACTTACCTATATTTAGCTGATTTGATTATTACGAATATAAAGAATCTAAGATGAATTCAATTTCATTTAGTATCTCGAAAGCAAATGAAACTAAAATCAACATTTCTAATTCAATTTGTTCATTATAAAAAGAAATAAAAACTTGGCTATAAAAAAGTAAACATAAATCTTAATTTACTTGCCGAAACATCAGAAAATATTTTGTTCTCTCTCTGTTGAAAAGAAAAAAAAGAAGCTATAAATAAAAAATTAAAGCAGTGTTGGAGTCAGTGAGAAAAAAGCTAAAAAGCCAATGTGATTTATTAGTAGTAGAAATCGTTTATTTTTCTTCTTCCTCACAGCTCTCTCATGAGAAAAATATATCATTCTTTTGGTCGGGGCTGCTGAAAAGCAGCCCCTTTTCTCCTAACAGATTCGCATGCTAAATTCTTGATATTTTGATTTGATATGATAGAGCTAGGGTTTTATACCACGATTGGTACATCTGCGGGGGCTGATCGACCCGGAAAGAAATCTGTTGGCGAGACGGCATAGCAGTGATTTGTTAATTGAAAAAGGATTATAAAGGACAAAGATTAAAGGTGGAAATAGATAATTTTTTAAATATTGTAAAGCAAATAAAAATTGGAATTTCGGGAAATTTTGGTTGGGGTGCTGCAGCCCCGCAGCCCCTATGGACGAGCCGCCACTGATCGTCATCTTTTGAAGAGAAAGAAACCTTTACCTTTGACTTGTGTTAATAAGTTTGAAAAATCATTGGTATACAAAACTATATCCGAAAAAAGGAAATAAATATACTAAATATATACCACCTGAATAATTGATTGCGGAAATCAAACAATTTGATAACTTTTTATGAGTAACTTAGAAGGAGTAATCCATTCTGGTTTTAAAGATAAGAAGAGGAGGAGACGTTTACCAAATTATGGGGTCCCCATTTACTTTCAATAAATGTCAATAGATGGCCCTAAAAGATCGACTTTACTTTTTGCGCGAAACTCGTATAACACTTTAAAATCTCTATCCAAACCTCTTAGAAAAGGAAGAAGCAGTTTTATATTGGAGAAAATTAAGTTATCGTAATTTTAATTCACTAAGTAAATGATTATTAAAAATAATATTGAGTAACTAATCATTAAACTTTAATGTATCTATTTATCTATTATTTGGTCTTTAAATTAGTTGAGGAAAATACAATAGTAACTAAAAGAATTTTGTTGATACTAGATACTACTAATTAAAACATAAATAACTAAAAGGCTAATTGCTTTAACTTTTAAAAAATCTATTCAATTTTAAATGCAAAAGTGAATATTTCTTAAATATGGGTAGTAAAATTTAATTAACCATAAACATATAGGGTTATGATTCTGAGACATTTTTTAAATATTCAAAATCCCGATGTTGCAATGCATTCGATGAACTTTGGTCCATATATTAATTTTATGGTATTATTTTATTTGTATTGACAAAAAACCTTGCGCACCCAACATCATTTCACTGCAGGCCCGTAGCTACGGGGAGGCCACATCCTCATTTTCCCCCCCTAGAAAATTTCCCAAATTCTATCCACAAGCACAGCCATGGGAGCAGGGAGGGGTAGCTGCCCCCTTCTTCTTTATTTCCTTCTAGCTAAGTTAAAACCCAGTTTTTTATGGTCATATTTTCAAAATTTTTCTGGGGTGGGCCCCCATACCCACATTTGTATTAAAATCTTTATTATTCCCAATTTTTTAAAATAACAAGTTCATCAAAATCAAAATTCTTCTTAAAAATATAAGTCGAATTTGGTCTACAAGTATTAAACGCAGTGTAAAACCCTGTTTTTTGGGTCAAGTTTCCAAAAATTTTCTGGAGGAGGACCCCCAGACCCCCCTTTGATACGTGTATCCCCCATTATTATAATAAAAAAACTGTTCTTATATTAATATAAGAACAGATCACGCGAGAAACAACGAAAATGCAACTCAAAAATGTATTAATACATTAAATCTATTAAATATGCATAAGAGGGGCTGACTAATATTTTTAGGCCCCTACCGAAATAAACTTCTATATACCCTAGCACTGACTGAAAAGGGAGGTTAGGTTGACACCCTTTATGAAATTATGTCTATTTAAAAATTAACAAGGAGTGATCCAACTCGATTTTCGAGTTTTCCTTTTCAATTCTGAGGCTATGGGGAAGTTCCTTCTATACTTTAACCAAAAGGATCTAAAAATGGGCTAAAACTACTTTAAGCTTCATATTTCTAAAATTTAAAAAAGGAAAACTTAAGAAAACAGAAAATGTAAAACTAGAAAAATTTAGGAACTAACTCCTCCCGAAACAAAAGTCTTGTAACAGCTCCTTAGGCCTGAAAGTCTTATGGGTTATGATACCTCCTAAAAACCCCCTTGCCCCCCTGAAAAAGTGGGTGCCCCACCAAAGGGAAATTCCTGGCTAGGGGCCTGTTTCACTGTCACTTTATAGCAATCACAGACCACCACTAAATCATACATCCCCTAATTAAGTGCCCTCAGGCATTAACTTCGAAACATTTGTAAAAGTAGCAAATTTCTACACAGAAAGTTTATAAATTGTAATTGACAAATTTTAAATCTTTTTATGATCTATTTTATGTTATATTGCGCTTCAAATAAAATTTTATTAACAGCCTTACAGTTCTTCAGCATTGTACAAAATCTCATTGGGTGCACAGCACAAGCCTTTTTCACAGTTTTCAAAAATAAATGTAATTTTCGAGAGTTATGGACAAATACTCATCATTTACTACCACAGGCTTTTAAATCTTTAAAAAAATCATAACTCTAATGTACAGTACAGTTACCATGGTAGTACATTTTAAAGTTTACAAAATTTAATTATTTTGTAAACTTTTAAAAAGAATTATTTTTATTACAATTTACTGATTAACCGTAATTGATAAAGTTTAACTGCCCCACCCTATACCATTCTCGTCCCCATCCCTCAAAATGTCTTCCAACAAAATTTCATTCAATTCCGATGATTGGCTTGGCTTCTAGAGTCCCTTAAATCCGGTTACTTATTTTATGGACACCCTGTATATTGTATATAATGATCAGAGTTTTTTAAGTTCATTAAATTAATACAGGGTGTATCTGAAATGGTGCAACAAACTTTCAGGGATGATAGTACTCATCAAGACGAACAAGAATCGGTATAGAAAAGGGGTCCCAGACCAAATCCCAGGGAGTTAAAAATGTAGCGACACCCCCAAAAAATCATTGAAAAATTCAATTTGTAGAAGAACAACTATTGGTAAAAACTTAATTATGGTCTCAAAAATTGTGGTTTAATATGATCTTTAAAATTACCTCAAAAGTCTTCACTTTGAAATTTGTTTGATTATGAAAAAGTTAAAAAACACAAAAAAATGTGAAAACTCTGCCAAAACCTCATTTTTTATTTTGAAATCCTTTCTTTTGATATGATAATCTGAAAGATCATAGTTGAAAACCCTTAAGTCCAAAGTTTCACGTAAATACAATCAATATTAAACGCTTGAGATCCGGTTTAAGTTTGTTTTTTGTGTGCGTAAGCAGTTTTCTAGAGCTGTTCCCAGAACAGCTGTTTGCGCACGCAAAAAACAAACTTTAACAGGATCGGAAGCGTTTAATATTGATTACATTTACGTGAAACTTTGGACTTAAGGGTTTTTAACTATGATCTTTCAGATTATCAAGTCAAAAGAAATGATTTCGAAATACAAAATAAGGTTTTGGCAGAATTTTCACATTTTTTGTGTTTTTTAACTTTTTCATAATCAAACAAATTTTAAAGTGAAGACTTTTGAGGTAATTTTAAAGATCATATTAAACCACAATTTTTGAGACCATAATTAAGTTTTTACCAATAGTACTACAATAGCTTCTACAAATTGAATTTTTCAATGATTTTTTTGGGGTGTCGCTCCATTTTTAACTCCCTGGGATTTGGTCTGGGACCCCCCTTTCTATACCGATTCTTGTTCGTCTTGATGAATACTATCATCACTGAAAGTTTGTGTCACCATTTCAGATACACTCTGTATATTTAATTATTCAATTAATATATGGAGGGTTCAGAATAGAAATGAACCAAGTCCACTTTAGCTACTTTTGAGCTACAGACGTTTAAAGTTAAAGCTTCATAGCAAAATTACATGTTAGCGCAATAGAACTTGCTGCTGCCAAGCGGATATTATCAGAACTAGGACTTGGTTCACTATTGCACTGAAATTTTACATAGTTGGTGCATGTTATAGCGTTACTAACTCAAAAATGACAAAAAGTGGACTTGGTCCATTTTAATTCTGAGCCCTCCATATTTTATTTATTCAAATCAGTTTATTTATTAATTTATAACTCTCCAGGTACAAGATTTTCGTAAGGACAATCGCGGTCTCGGATTATATTGTGATTCGGATTATATTTTCATTCAAATAGTAACATGTTTCCTTCTTTAATCAGATTTCTTTGCGAACGAGATACAGAATTTGCATGAGAGAGCACAAAGAAGGACCGGAGACATTTTGTAAAAAAGGGTGATAAAACATTTTGGGAAAAAATTTCGCAGAGGAATATCGGAATTTTTTGAGGAGATGGGGGAAAATTTAGTTTTTTTCTCTATGATCAAAAAAGAAACTCCTGACTTTCTGGGAATATATACAGGGTGTCCCAAGGTCCACCCCCTTTAACTTTTGAACCCCTACAGATATAGTCATAAAAGTGGGATCTAAGTAAAGTGACCATGCCCTATCCGATGTGTCTCATTTCAATGGCCTCTATCTGTAATGTTAGGAATTATAATTTTGATTTTAAAAACTATTAGATATTTGCTAAATTAGTCAATTACTAAGTTGTAGAGCAGCATCGATTTAGTAGGAAAGGACGCCTTCAGCAGAAAAATACCTTGAATAAATCCCCTAAAACACACGCTCAAATAGGTAGTATTTACGTCTTAAAACGCTCCTCATGAAGGGAAAATAAGAAATTTTCATTTTTATGACTTATATAATAAGTGACTAAAACTATTTTTAAGACTTAAAAAGGAAAAATTCTCATGTTCGTCTAATGAGGAGGGCTTTAGGATGTAAAAACTACGTAAATTCAACCGAATTGAGCGTGCGTCTTAGGGGTTTTATTCAAAAAGTGTCTTTTCCTATTAAATCGATGCTTATTGCTTAGTAATTGACTAATTTATCAAATATCTAATAATTTTTAAAATAAAATGATAACTCCCAAAATTTACGCTAGAGGGTGTTGAAAGTTGTTGCATAGGATAGGGCATGGTCACTTAATTATATTTAGACTCCACTTTCATGACTATATCTGTAGGGGTTCAAAAGTTAAAGGGGTCTACTTACTAGTAATAACATTCATAATTCCAATCTTAGGACACCCTGTATATCCCCAAATGTCCCCACCCTTTGGCTATGCCTTGAGTCAGAGATAAAATTTCTTTTTCCCATTTAATGCATAAAATTTTTTTCTAAATTTTAGAGATTTTTTCATCACTTTTCACTCAATCACTGATGATTAAAACTAGAAAAATTAAAAAAAATTGCCTATTAATTTAGTTTCAGAAATCGCCTCCAAAACATTAACACCATTTTTCTCTTCAGGGGATATATTTTTCTTCCCCAGATAAATGAATTTAAAATGACACTCCTCCATCAGGTGCGTTATGGGTAAAAGCCCGCCAGAAGAAGCGCCGCACACACCATCACTTTCATTTAATAAATTCCGCCGCGGAATTCGCGCGAAGAAATTCCCAATTAGCGCCCTGATAAGAATAAATCAATCACCGGAAATGCATCCGTCCCGGCCACCATTAATCAGGAAACGGTCCTGAATGGGCGGTGAGAAAAAAACGGGCCCTGTCCCCGCGCGACCTGGACATTGACCGGAGCCCATTTCTCATCGTCTCAGTTCACTTCATCAATTTCAGACTTTGCTTAATTTCGCAGTTAATATGAGGAGTGGCTAATGGGAAGGTGCTTTCGCTATGGGATCGCTTTTTTTTCTTGAGGAGGTAATTCAAAGGCGCAATTACGCGTTGTAATCGTAGGGTATTTTTTGAGGAAACGGCGGTGAAAGGGTTTTTACCCTGCATTTGGTTTTTACCAGCTTGATGTTGAAGTGATGAACATAAAGGGAGTTTTGACAAGTCCACAATACTCTGCACATAACGATTACGATTCCTAGCTTAGAGTAAATAAAGAATTTCCAAAGAGCTATACCTCTGCGACAACTTTTATTTTTCGGAAAATGGGGACGTCATATCCTTAAAAAAATATTTTTAACTATGCAATTCCACTGCATGCGCAGTGTATATTAGTATTACAAGTAGTAGTCATATTTGCCATAAAATTATTTTAGCGTAAACTGGATATTTAGCGTATTCAATCCATACCCTTTTCTGTCCCAATTTTCTCTAAAATTAATGCGTCATAGAGGTTATCTGGGCGTTTTTTATGTAACTCCACGCTAGGAATCTGATTGGGCAGAGCTTGAGTAAACCTGTTGAAACACCCTGTATACTACTTAATTTTATGCCGAGGTAGGTGATAAGTACGGGCATCGGATAACATCAGTCAGAATCAAATGGATTTACTTCATAAGAGTTAAAACATGTTTTCTTTACTACTGAATAAATTATTTACCAAATATTTATCTAAATTTTAAAACTAAGGATCCAAGATACCCAACTAGAAGGAAGTTCATTTATGCTTGTTACTGCTCACAAAATTTGATATTGCACAATATGTTTTCTTTTTAATTTCGAATTGTGTATTTTTTTTACATTTATCAACTTGGTTTGGTTTTAAAAGCTTACAGGTATAATTAAAAAGTGTTTTAGATTTTCGACTGGGAAACATGAGTCAAGATTCTTAAGAACATTCAAATGTTTAAATGAAAAATTTTTTTACATATTTCTTTTATACAAAAAACGAGTGCTTAGAAAAGGCACAGAAATCTTCTGGTGTTATTTCTCTACCTAGTTATATGATGAGTTGTTTCAACCTTGATTCCTGGTAATAATAACCATCCTTTTAAGAAAATAGTAATGAGGTGCTAATCAAAATTGAGATTAAATTGAAGTATTTTGTATAAGTAGGTCAATGCTTATTTTTCGTTTTTCATTGATTTTATAAGTTTGTAGGTCAACTTCAGTTCTTATTCTAAGTTTTTAAGGTAAAGGGTAGAATAGTAGATTCAAAATGTGTGATATTTAAGCACACATCAACAATTCCAGTATTTCGGAATCGCGTTATTAAGTTTTGACAGTATTTGAAATTATTTAACAATTAAGCTCCATTTAAAAACCTTTTATATCGTATTATTTTATTCTTTTTAGTATTTAAGCAAAGAAGTTTTCTTATAGATTCTTTCTTTTTCCTTTTGATTTGTTATCGAGTTTTGACAGTATTTGAAATTATATTTAATAATTACTCCATTTAAAAACAATTTCTATCGTATTATTTTATTCTTTTCAGTATTAAAGCATAGAACTTTTCTTATAGGTTCTTTCTTTTTCCTTTTATTTGTTGATTCTTTACTTATTGGATAAACAGTCTTTATAACTGATCATTATGATGTGATTCTCATCAGTAGTGCCAGCAAATTATAAATTTTCATTATTTCGCGATTCCTTTGTCCGCCAGATCTTTGATTTATTTGCAGCATCAAGGGAGAAAAGTCCATAGAATAATTGGAAAGCTACTTTGTTCACCGATAAGATGTAGCTTGTAAAGTTATGGGGATATCATCTCTCCTTAAAGAATCTACATAGAACCATTGCACGGAACATTGGAAATGCCCTTCTTCACATAATAATGCGCCCGTTAAACCTGCCTTAAACCTTATCAAATACTCGTAAACCAGTGAATGAACCGATGCTTCGATACATAAGCTATATTTCTGGACGGAGCTTCTTTATTAATTCTCTAAAGACCAATTCTTGAAAGGAAGTATGAAAGCTTGTGAAAAGTCACACGCTGTTAATTTTCGATTCTTATGCGATTCAAGAGCCTGGGCAATGAACCGGGTTTTAATAACTCTCCCTTGATCAAAAAGTGTCAGTAAGAGCTTGTAAATATGTGCGTGAGAAGGAAAAGTCTGAATAAAATATTGTCTTGAAAATTACTAAAATAAGAATGCTGGCCGTGCCATTAAACGGTTGAAAAGGCGCGATCGGTTTTAGTTGTAAACAACAAAAAAATGGCTACATTGTTCTGAAATTTCACCCGAAGGTTAGTATAAGTAATAACTGAAGCTATATTTTTGTGCTTCTTACAATTTATAAATATCAATTTTAATCCCTGTGTATTGTTTAGTAATCAGATAACTATTGTATAGTAATCAGATGGGTATTGCACAGTAATCAAATTGATTTTCATTAAAACTGTAACAAACATCAATTTGGTTTACGGCTTTTATTTTTACATAAAAGAAAAAATTACTCAATTTTCAAAGTTGAACATCTTGCAAAGGGCATGAAATAATAAATTGATGCAGATAATATGCGCAGTGGCGTAGCCAGAGGGAGGGATTTGGGGATATATCCCCCCCCCCGAAACTTAGAAATTTTCCTTTTTTGACCATAGAAAACCACTAAAAATACTCCATATCACCCCCCGAAATATCAATATCCCCCTCCGAAATTTTTTTCTGGCTACGCCACTGAATATGCGTATATCACAACCAGGTAAAACAATTCGTTTGAAATTTTTCCTAAACAGAAAATAATTCTTAAAATCACGAGCGTAAGGAATTATGATTTACTTTTCGTCACACAGTTTTAAACGGTTTACAAACTCTTCTATCAGTTTTATTTTTTGAGTAATTTTGCAAATATCTTTTATTTTAAAATCTTTCAATTGTTGATGGGAACATTCCAAATGCGTATAACAATAATGGGTATTTATTTCATAAGAATTGAAAACCATACTTAAATCATAGAATTCATAGTAATATTACCTTTTTTTTCAAATAAAAAACAACAACTTTCGGCGAAATTTTAAACATACATCAAAATTTATTACGAGAAGAAATATCAGAAGTTAATGGATTTTTGTTACCCTAAATAAAGGTTATTAATATTTATAAATGAATCGTTATTTAGTGTCTGGTAATTTTTTAAGGAAGCGGTACATGAAGTTTAAAAAGATTTAGTTAAAATTACATTTGAACTAAAAATAACGCTTTAAGTATTATATTCTACCAAGCAAACTTTAATTATAAAATTTTTTTGGGCTAATACCATTTATTTTTAGAATGTATGTTACGGGCAAAGTGATTAATTGGGCATTATTAATCATTTTTGGAGTGGAGGTGGGCAAAGTGATAAAATTTCATTAATAAATATACCATTGAATTTATCACATTGCTTTCCTCCACTTCGGGCATTATTAATAATGCCCGATTTATCACATTGCCGGTAACATGTACATAACACTCACACACAAAAATTAACACAATTATTTTCACAAATTAATTCCTCAAATTAACAGCACTTTAGTTTTGTTGTTAACTACGAGGGTTGTTTTTTAATTAACTTCCGTTTTGCTCCTGAAAAAAAGTAGTTGGAATTTCGAAATAATTTTGCTACTGGTAGATAGGTACATCCTTGAGGATCAATTTACCTCTTTACTGGAAAAATCTGACATTTTTTCTATTATTTATCGAATTTACAAGCGCGTTTCTCGAACTTATTTCCCGACAACCCATAGAGAAATCCTCTATTTCGAAATTTTCCCTTTTTAGATAGTTTAAAAATAAAAAAACAAATAAATATTTAAAAATAGGGTTATTACAGAAGGTTACAAACATCTTTAATTACTTTTCAACGTAATCACCTTTAAATAGACCATTTACCGTACTTTTTCACAAGTTTTTCGATCCCGCTTCATGAAAAGTTTGATTTTTCGTTGAGCTTCGCATCGGTTCGGACAGCCGTTTTACCCCTCAGCGCACACTTTGCCTGCGAATCTATCGATGTTGCCTTGTTTATTATGGCTGTAACTCCAGAATCCCCAATGCTTGGAACTTGGCAGATGCAAAACATATGGTTTCAAACATGCACATTAGCATGCTGCAAAAACCGCCTGCCTGCCGACTGTCTATTGTTATTGCGAACAGAGTTTAAAGGAAGAGAAATTATCTATGGGCCGGGGGGAAATAAGTTCGAGGAGCGCGCTTATAAATTCGATAAATAATAGAAAAAATGTCCGATTTTTTCCAGTAAAGTAGGAAATTGATCCTCAAGAATGTACCTATCTACCAATACCAAAGTTATTTCGAAATTATCACTACTTTTTTACAGGAGCAAAACGGAAGTTAATTAAAAAACAACCCTCGTAGAACACTTTCACAATTTATTGTGTTGTAAAAAGTGTTCTGAATATGCTTAAAAAACTGTTGCTATCGAGAATGTGTTCTTAAATTAGTGATAAAATATGTTTAGAACCTGGATGTACGAAGATCGGAAGACCTTCTATAAAAACACATTTTCTCTCTCTTTGTAATTTTTAGCAACATTTGAAAACACTATTTTTAGAACACATTTCTGGATAGCAAAATTTTTAAACATATTCTAAACACTATCGCAACACAATAAATTATAAAGTGTTCTCAGTTACAACCCAAACTGATGAGTTAATTTAGGACAAAAAATTTTTCCTTAAAGGTTGATATCATTTGCAGTTTGTATGTTTGGATAGGAGGATTTCGATTAAAGATTTCTAAAAGGGCTTTTAAAGTTACGACAGGTATTCTCGCAACCTTAAATTGTTTAATCAACAATAAAATGTATAAGTCCTTAATAAATAACAACATTTTGCTCTCAATGTAGTAAAATGGAGTTATACATATATACGACTTACATTAGGACGCTTTTTACCATTACATACAATATTTTCCATTATTAAAAGGGGACGCAAAATTTTGAAGTCTTTGGGGGAAAATTCACCTTAAGAATAATCAGACAGAAAAAGCTATATTGTAGCTTTTTGTGTAAATATTACACTTTTAAGTGTCTTGGTTAACAACCTAAGAAGATTCAAATAAATATGCAAAGGATAAAAAAAGAAAACTAGAACAAGAGAAAGCAGAAACCAGTTTCAACTAAAAAAACCAACCGAGTTTATGAAATAATTACTTTAACTAAGTAGTACTTACTACAATACTTGAAAATAAAAGCAACTCATTCATTCCAAGCAGAAGAAATATCCATCCTATTTAATTTGTAAAAAACTCATACTTTTATGATGCTTGTATGTACGGAAACAAATAATGGTATTAACTTAATGCTGGTTTGTATGACATAACCGCTTGTCGGTGTCTTCAAGTTTTGATTTGTTTTTGAATCTCCTTTTGTAAAGTCAAAAATATTTATCAGAGTTTAATTTAATTTTTACCACATTTAGAAACCACTCATCGTGATAAAAACAAATTAACATTATTTTCCACATTTAACTCCCACCTTCCCGTCACAACACTTGGCATTTGATAAAAAAGCAACCCACCAACAACACTCCTCTTCCGTTTCAACTTTTCCCACTTCTCTCCAAACCACCGAACATCCATCACTCCACGCTAAAACAACATTATAAAATGTCAATAAACAACCTTCAATACACCGAAATTATTTAAATTGATCGCAAGCCAAAAGAAAACAAATATCACCATCCATCCTACAAAGCAAAAAACAGCAAAAGCGATTTACATGATCACGAAAATGGACGGGGAGGAAGCAAGCCCTCCCTTCTACATCTCAATCTCTCAGGTGGTTATAATAAGCGTGGATACAAACAGGGGGAAATGATGTTATTACCTTGTATCGGGCGGTTGCAGCGCGACGCCTTGCGGTAAAGCGATCCGAGGTGTGGTCGGAGTGGCTCCTGAATACCAATGAGGAAGGACAGTACAGGGGGACGGATCTGTGGGCATGTTGTAATATTAATTGACGGTTAACTAGGGTGTAATGTGTGATTAACGACATTTGCGATGGTTCCTTTATTAGGAGCTAATGAGCGGTTACTTTGTATCCTTACGAGGATGGGGATAATGAGAGGGATTGGGGTGAGGTGCAAAAGATTTCGGTATTCAGGCCACGAGGAGGTGGTTTTTGGCTTTGCAATACGTCAGTCTTGTGAAGTTAATGGATGATAGTTAAACTTACTTTAGCTCGTAAAAAAGCCATGAAAAAAGATAAAACTGATTGAGGGAACTATTGCAAGAGCTTTTTCTATCGGAATATTTACGAATTAAATATTTGAAATCAAACTTTGAGGAAGTAGAGCAGTTATATGCTAGATAGTATTTTTTTATAATTTTTTTCACTAATTGGGAAAAGTATATTTATATTAACCGTTTGAATCCTGGAGGCCCCACAATATCTAATAGATTTGATAGAAATGTTGGGCGGTTTAGGATTGAAGGTATTAAAGAGAAAGAAAGTTTATAATTGTAGATTATTTCCTAGTTAAATGTATACAGATTATATAGGTTATAGGTATCACTTTTATCTCGGTAAATTTAATAGTTCTGAATTAAGAAACTTTCGTTGAGATTGCTTAAAAATTTGCAAATATTCCTAATTTTTTAAAAGGTTAATCCTTTAAATGGAATTATTTTATAATAACATTGATTTAAAAGGTATCATAAAAATGTACCATGATGTTTCTCCCCTTCCCAAGGTGAGTTTTTTAAACAACTCCGAACGAGTTTGCAGCCACCCTTAAATAACAAAGTTTCAATTGAAAATCATACAACTACTACAAATTAATAGATGATGAAGTACAGGGTAAGACAGCGAAAACACAAAAACAAGTTCAAACTAGTTTTTCTTTTCAGATAACATTATTTCAACTTAACACCGATAGGAACATGAACAGATAATTCGTGCCCAACAAATATATCAAAAACAATAACAATACCTACTTTAAAAAAAACTGGAAAAATTAAAAACCACACTTTCTACCGTTAAATAAACCACCCCAAGCTCTCAAACCCACTAACTCCCCCGCAGCATCCACCAGAACAATACCCCATTTCTCCACAGACAATAGACATCCAAGAATTCCTCTCGGGCAGAGAAAGAACCCCGCCGAGAATAGCCGGCCGTGGTTAAGCCAATTCTTGACCCTTGGTCCTCCTGTGTGTTTTCCCGCAATTTCCCACGCTCCCACGTGGACGCTTCTTTCTTCTGCGACTTATTTATTCCGTCTGCTATAGGGCGTCCCCGGGGCTCCTCTCTCCCAAGGATGAATGAATTGGTTTCGTGTCCTCGTGTAGCGTTTACGTTAGGGAAAGGAGTCCCATGGGAGTCCCGTGCCGGTTTAATGCTCCAACGAGGAGTGGCCGCTGGCCGTACTCTTCTTCGGTTGGATTTGTTTGGGTATACTTGTTCATCGGACGTTTGGAGGGGACTTCTTTCCGAAATGGAGAAGGTTGCGACTCTGTGTTGCTGTTGGATGCGGATGGTGTCGAGGAGAGAAGTGATGGATGCTGTTGATAAGGTTGCGTTTCTGTATATTTTTGTTATTCTTTAAGAACAGTGGTTTTCAACTCGAAGAAGTTAGCGATCACGTAGCCTATAATATCCTCGTGTATGAACCATCATTACTGTATTGCCTTTTGAACGTTCACCATGACTTTCAAAGAGTCTCATTTTGCCACGCTTTCATATTATACGAAACTTATGTTTTTATACAGTTATTTCAAGAAAAATCTGTAAGTTGCATCTCAATAGAGAGTGTTAACTTTTGGTTAAACCACTTTGGAAACATCTAGGACAGTCATCAACGCGGAATTTTAACACCCCATCTTGTTCAACTAATACTTCTTTAAAATATCTTTCTATTATTTGAAATCTCTTCCCTTTGCCTCTTCGGCATCTTTCTGCTCTTCAGCATCTATTTGTCCTTTCCTTCAGCATTTTTGACCTAGATGCCTTTTGTTCCATGTTTATTTATATCCATACCATGTAGAATCAGCAAATCATGTGTTGCGGAATCGTTTGTACAAAAACTTTCCAACACCCAATCAATCAAGAATCATCCAATGGATCCTAGTTCTTCAAGAAACAAGTTCTTTCAAATAGTTAATTGAATTTCTCCAAGTTGAATGCGAATCCCTTCTCCTGTTTTTATCTGCAACGTTCAAGAAGGCATCCGGAAAAGAAAACTGCCCCAAAACAAACAGCGTTCCCAATCCGCCACCCGTATTCCAAGCGATATACAACAGCGAAAAAAAAAACCTTCGCAAATGTTCTTTTCAGCAAACACTTCAGAGCTAGGAGCACTTCGCTTTTCGTTCGATTTCGCAGGATGGGCACGCTTCTCCCTCCCTCTCGGCAACACCGGGCCGCGGACGATAACGTGTCCGCGACCACCCCCACCTCTCCCCCGCTCATCCCCGAGAATCCTGGCTCCATATTCTTCCATTTATAAACAGTTTTGGCGCAAAAATTGCTCTTCGGCGAGAGTCCCGGCGGATTCGGCGAGAATCGATCACTGCCATGCCAGTTTTGCATGCGGAGAGAGGACCCAGGGCCCCCAGGGACCCGGGTCCGATGGACGGGACGGAGGGGCCCCTTGAGAACGAGCCCTGACGTTCCTCCAGCATATGCAGATTACAGGGAAAGCAGTATCAGCTTCTTTGCAGGCGCTGGGTTTTTTCGCGTGGATTTTTTCCCTGGATATATTCGGTCGCTTTACTAATAAAAACAAGTGGAAAGAAAGGCAGGGGAGAGACATTATAAAAACTTGATGCGTGAATTTTTTATGCCCGGGCCAGATATTGCGCCTTTTGGTTGTTTTCGCCTATCGGCGCACAGCGCAGTGGCACAACATGTTGTTGGAGATCCATCACACAGGATGATAAATCATAACGTGTCACGACATCGGGTTTTTTTACCGCTAGGGCTCAGGAGGCCGCAGAAGAACGATCGAGTTGCTTTGTTTTTAAGTATTCAGTGGCATATTATTTGAAAGCACTTCTAAGGAGGTTTTGTTTGTTTGACGTCGATGGGGATATTTATTCATCGGTTATTATGGAGGTGGTCTATGGAATTTGTTGCGGTTGTCAGAAGTTGGAGCAAAATTCCAACGAACGAAAAATGTATGACTCACGAGCTTATTTATTCTCCAATTTGAATGCGGGGCATTGATGTTGTACACTGTAAAAAAAACTGTAGAAAAACAGAAATTTTCAATAACAGTGACTTTATGTTTACAGAGATATTCTACATTCCCACTGCACTTCTATTTATTTTATGTAAAAAAACAACTTTTATCTAGTTTTTTAGCTTATCTGTACTTAAACAGAAACTTACTGCATCGAAAACCAATACAGCTATTGGCAACACTACACCGAATCTTCTTTGGTTCAGTGGTAGCGTGCGTGCTTAGCATGCGGCAGGTCGTGGGTTCTATCCCCGGATATTAATTAATTATCTCTCTATTCTAAAAAAAAGTTTTTGGTGAACGGTTTCCAGAGAAAGGCTTTTTAATTACTGAACCGAATGACACGTATAAGGTATCAAAATGTTCAGATTCTTTCCGGATTTCCGAGTAGGCCCTTCGATTTTTCAAAAAAATTCTCAATTTTAAAATATTTCCATTTTTTAGATTTCGGATAAGGTCGCAGTTACAAAGCAAGAAACTATGAATTTTAAAAGAATTTAAAACATATAACACTGTTTTTTATTATTAAAATAGATTAAATAATCATCTTTCTATTTATAACACGATTTAAAAAAATATATTTTGAGTTATTTTTAACAATATTTATAATTTTGTTGTTGTTCAAACGGTTTTAATTATATTTAAAAATAATGTATAATTAATTTATATCTTATTTTTAAATAATAAATTGATATTTTTATATTTATATTTGTCATAGTGGCAACGTGACAACCTAATCATTACTATATTTACAATAAAATATAAACTCGCTTTCGGTAATTTTGAACATTTATTTTTCACAATAATTATTATTTTTTATATCTTTTTGCAGGTATGTTTTTTAAGGTAGTAAAATGTAACTTTTTATTTCATAATGCCAAAACGCAAAAAAACTAGATAACACTGGTAAATATTTTAGAAATAAAGATAAAAATCAAAAATGTTAAAAGTCTAGACTCTAGACATTCGTGTCATTGCTATGAAACTGATACAGCTTCGACGTTTGTTTGTTAATGAAGATAAAATTCTAAATTTTTGCGATGTTTACGATAATAACTACATTTTTCACAGCCGATCGTTAAAAATCGTTACAAATTTTAAGAAAGTTAAATTTATTCCTGAGATGTCTCAGTGCTTCTTAATGAATCTGTGAAAAAACATTACCTTGATGGGGAAATAGTAAAAGAATGTTTACATTGCTCTGCTGTTAATTTTATTGGAATTATAGGGCGATTCGCCAATTCATGTTACCATAGAGGAACTGTTTGTGGGTAGGATTCACACCTTCTGAATACACCATTATAGACAAAAACACATTTATTACACATAAAAGAGACACTTTAAATTACAAGGAAAACATAAACATTACCCCGCACTGGAGTGGTGACCGTTACCGCGCTCAATTAAAATAAACAAAACATTCCCTCACTGAAGTCTTTCTCCCTCGAAATCGGAAGCCCAACTGACAAATGTACTCTCACTGACGTCACCACTCCAATGCGGGAGGGGCTGCCAACGGAAGCCGCAATATTGGACGGAACATTCCGCCCACCTTGAAGTACCTTCAAAACACAACGTGAGTAATGAGTACATGAGTAATATTAAATGAAAAATTCACAACACAATATTAATCACAATCCGAAATTAATCAATGGGTAAGTAAATTAGTTTGTTACCGGGTCTTTGTAAGACACCATTCGCAGTTTTGAGTGTCACAACACGAATAATACCGTCTTTACCTGGATGAGTCTCAAGTATTCTCCCTAATGTCCACTGAACAGGTGGTAAACGTTCATCCTTTAACAGTACCATGTCCCCAACTTTGAAATTGTCCTTCTTTGAGAGCCACTTAGGACGCTGCTGAAGCCTGGAGAGGTATTCAGCCTTCCACCGAGTCCAGACACCGAGAGACATTCTCTGAACCATGTCCCATCTTTGACGTAATGATGAAGCACCGCTCGTAGAATCTCGCTCTGGAAGAGCCAGCAGAGAATCACCAGTCAAAAAATGCCCTGGTGTTAGAGCAGTCAGATCATTTGGATCACTTGACATAGGGCTTAGTGGTCGTGAGTTGAGGCAAGCCTCTATCTGAACCAAGACTGTTGTGAGCTCTTCATAGGATAGAGGTGTCTGTCCCACGACGCGACGAAGATGGTACTTCAGGGACTTCACTCCAGCCTCCCAAAGTCCTCCCATGTGAGGCGCTGCTGGTGGAGTGCCATATAATTCCCTTAATTATCTTACTTAATTATCTTATAATTATCTTACTTAAGTGCCATATAATTCCCTCTTTAGCTATATGGTTAGCTATACGAGTTTCGTCATCTCTTGATAGGTTCCTTTCTTGCTTCAAGATTTTGTATGCTCCGATGAAGTTAGTGCCACAATCACTGTAGATATCTGTACACTTCCCTCTTCGTCCAATGAAACGTCTCAAAGCAGCTATGAATGCCTCAGCTGTTAGGTCTCCAACCAGTTCTAGGTGAATAGCTCTGGTGACGAAGCACACGAAAACTGCAACGTAGCCCTTGTAGGTGGAACGTCCTCTTCCTTTCGATGCCTTCAGTGAGAAAGGGCCAGCGTAATCCACTCCGGTACGCAGAAAGGGCTTACTAGGAACGACTCTGTCACGTGGTAAATCACCCATGAACTGTTGCTGCTGTTGAGCACGATGCCGGGTGCAAATGACGCATCTACGGAGGTGGAACCTGATGGTATCTCTTGCAGATAAAATCCAGAATTGTCTGAGCAAGATGGACATCAACAGCTGAAGACCCGCATGAAGGTGAGTCAAATGAGCATTGACTATAATTGTCTCTGTTAACCAATGGGTTTTGGGTATTAGGATAGGGTGTTTCTGGTCATATGGCAAGTTGGAGTTGCGCAACCTACCTCCTACTCTAAGAATACCCTCCTGATCAAGGAAAGGATTGAGTGAAGCAATCTTGTTCTTGCAGCTCAGACCTTCTCCCCTTTTGAGCCTTTGGATTTCGTCATGGAAAACTTCATTTTGCACAAGACGAATGACATGCATGAAAGCTTCATCCAACTCTATTGCATTCAGGAAGCCAAAACGTCTATTGTTAGCGTTCCTCGCATTGAAAATGAATCGCTTGCAGTAGGCTAGCACTCTCTTCAGTTTTGTCAGGCAGGAGAATCTCTTGAGAAAATCCAAACTTGGTTCTCGTCTTTCTTGTGCCACATACGTCTGTACAGCACGTTGTTCTTTGAGGACCTCAGGCAGGTCTTGACTCGCCTGATCATCCGGCTGG
This sequence comes from Tetragnatha versicolor, assembly GCA_024610705.1. Taxonomy (NCBI): domain Eukaryota; kingdom Metazoa; phylum Arthropoda; class Arachnida; order Araneae; family Tetragnathidae; genus Tetragnatha; species Tetragnatha versicolor. The sequence goes on along the minus strand of JANDEH010000001.1, from coordinate 33,225,671 downwards.
AAGTCTTGTTGACTCGATAATGGACCCGCCCACCATAAGGGATGGTGTTGAAGCTCCTGCGGCAAGATTCCTCTAGAAGCACAATCCGCCGGATTGTCCTCACTGGCTACGTGATGCCAACTGCATTGCGGGAGAAGTTCCGTGATCTTTGTCACTCTGTTGGCCACGAAGGTCTTCCAACGGCTTGGGTCTCCCTTTAGCCAAGCCAGAACTATAGTTGAATCTGAAGCAGTGAATCACTTCCACTTGCAACTTGACAGACTGAAGAACCAATGCGACGGTTCTGGCCAGAAGAAGTGCGCCACACAACTCTAATCTGGGAATTGAGATAGTCTTCAGAGGAGCAACCTTCGTTTTGGCGATGATCAGCCTTGAAAGCATCAATTTATCCTCTTTGAACGACTTGAGATAGACCACAGCTGCATACGCTGACTCTGAAGCGTCCGAGTAGCCATGGATTTCGAAGTGTGTGGCATTCTTTGGGATCAAACATCTAGGAATGAGAACCTCTCTAAGAGATGTGAGAGAAGAAGCCATGGTAGTCCACTCCGACTGAATCCCCGGTGGCACAGGCTCGTCCCACTCTAAGCCGAGTCTCCACAAACGCTGCATCAGTATTTTGCACTTGATGGTTACTGGAGCCAACCATCCAAGAGGGTCGAACGTTCTCGAGATGTCAGACAGCAGCTTTCTTTTGCTCAGACCACCTGAACTCTCTGGAGCATTCACTGTTATAGAGAAACAATCAGTAGAGGGATTCCACTGCACGCCCAGCACCCGGACTGCACCAGCCGAGTCGATGTCCAGAGGCAGACCCCTCCCACGGAGCTCCGGGGGAACTGCTTCCATGACTTCTTTGGAGTTGGAGACCCATTTGCGAATCTCCATGCCTCCACCTTTCAGGCAAAGTAGAATCTCTCTCTGCAGTTCCAATGCTTTAGCCACCGTGTCCTCACCGGACAGAAGATCATCAATGTAGAAGTCCCTCCGTAGGACTTTCGCCGCCTTCGGAAAGTTGTTTCCCTCATCAGTCGCAAGTTGCTGCAGGCATTTCGTGGCGAGGTACGGCGCGGACGCTGTGCCGTATGTGACTGTAAGCAGCCTCCAATCCTCCATCGGTTGATCAGGCGATTCTCTCCAAACCACCCGTTGAAGATCTACGTCACGTTCATCCACCAGAATTTGTCTGTACATCTTCGTTATGTCAGCTGTCATCGCAACTTGATGGAGCCTGAAGCGCATCAGGATTGGTGCTATAGGATCTTGAAGTACAGGACCAACAAGAAGTTTGTCGTTTAACGATATTCCAGTAGATGACTTTGCAGAGGCATCAAAGACAATCCTAAACTTGGTTTTGGAATCAACCACCTTTCCCACGGCATGATGAGGTAAGTAGAAAGTTGACGTCACTGATCCATCGTTGTCTGATGGAACCTTCTCCATGTGTCCCAATTCATCGTACTCTGACATGAATTCTTTATACGACTGGTAAAGCTTTGGATCTCGCTTGAACCTTCGCTCAGCATGGCTCAGTCTCTTTATTGCAACTTCTCTGGAAGACCCCAGCTCCAGCCCATCTGGCTTTAGAGGAAGTCTCACGATGTATCGTCCATCTTTGGCACGTCTTGTAGTGGCTTCAAAGATAGTCTCGCACAGGGTTTCGTCTGGACTCAGTGGCTTGGTGGACCCTGGGAGATCCTCTATCTCCCAGAATTGCTGCAAAGTAGCATTCAGATCACAATGTGCATGGTGGACCTGATACCTGGGACCTAAGTCTCCGGACACACTACCCATCAATACCCATCCGAAAATAGTATGCACCGCAGTGACAGATGAATTTTTTGGTTTAATTTTACTGCCTAGCACGATATCACCAAATACATCTGCGCCAAGAAGCAGATCAACCTTTCCTGAACGATTTGCATATGGATCAGCAAGTCTGATATCACGAAATTCGAGCAAACTTTCAGACTCAATTGAGTGCTGAGGTATATCGGAAGTAATTTTAGGTAAAATTAAAGCATTCACGGTTAGGCCTTGATCATTTCCAACAGACCTTAATTCTAACTGGACTTGTCCTTTACAAGAACCGATACCTACAGCGGACAAACCCGATACTCTGATATTAGCATGCTTTCTTTTTAATCGCAGTCTTTGAACGCAATCTTCACGAATAAAACTAGCCTCGGAACCAGAATCGATTAAAGCTCTTAATTCAGCCTGACCGTCGGGCAAAACAATTTTGACAACCGCAGTAGGTAGATAAACCCCTCTCGGAGGTCCAGAATTAGCACAATGTGTCGACACTAAATCTGAATCAATCACTTGAACCTTTGAAGTCTCAACTTTCGGTTTAGAAAATCTGCTCGATTCGTGAATCAGACTGTTATGTTTTTTAGAGCAATGTTTACAACCTCTACTCTTACACTGATTCGAAAAATGAGAACCTTTTAAACAATTGAAACATAACTTTAGTTTTGCAATTAACTCTTTTTTGTCTGCAACAGAACCTTTAAGAAAGGTATCACATTTATATATTTCATGACTCCCAGAACATACACCACATTTTATAGACTCTGTATCGGTATAAAATGACTGTGCCCTTAAACCCTTAGGTTTTTCACTGTTTTTAACATTTTTTGAACCAGATAATGAACTAGACACCGACTCCAGTGCACGTGCCCTAGCCTCTAGAAACCTTTTAAACTTCTCAAAAGTTGGCATAGTTTGCTTGTCCTGAGACAATTCCCATTCACATAATGATGCTGAATCTATCCTTTTACGTAAAGTATAGACCAAAAGAGTATCCCAATACTCTACAGGTTGTTCTAGAGTGCGTAGAGTGTCCATGCACTCAGAAGAAATGTCTAACAGTTCTCTTAAACCCTTTGCCGACTCTCGGCTTATACTTGGTTGATTAAAGAACTTATCTAAATGAGCATATACAATATCAACAACACTATGATATCTGTTGGTGAGTGTCTCCCAAGCTTTAGCATAATTAGCATCACAAATTTGGAAAGCATTCACTAGAGCCAAAGCCTCTCCCTTCAGTGATAATTTTAAATACTGCAGCTTCTGTCCCGCTGACAGAGTTTCATTCTGGTCAACCATGGCCAAAAACAAATCACGAAAACTGATCCATGAGAACAGATCGCCAGAAAATGTAGGCAAACTGATCTTGGGAAGGGCAATATGACCCCTGCGATCCTCAGAAATAATGGATGTTTGTAATTCCTGTTCACCAACAGATACCACATTTGATCTCAAAGCTAATTTCAAAGCATCTGTTTCATTAAAGATATCAAAACTTTCTTTTTCATGAATACAATACAGATCTTCCTCACAGGAAGTTAGAATCTCTTCAAAGAGTTTGTCTAAATCTAAGCGTAGTTGCGTTAATTGCTCTTTGTAAATAGAAGCCGACCCACAATCTAATGGTTCACCGTTGGCCTTTATCAAGTTTGACAAACGAGTCAACTTTCCTTTTAACACCCGCTTACGCTTAAGTAGTTGATCCATGACAAAAGAAATCCCGAATAATCACAATAGAAGCATAAAAACCAAAACAAAAGACGCGAAACCTAATTCCCGAAAACGAAACTGCCTAAACTCCCGGCTCGACGGACCAATGTTTGTGGGTAGGATTCACACCTTCTGAATACACCATTATAGACAAAAACACATTTATTACACATAAAAGAGACACTTTAAATTACAAGGAAAACATAAACATTACCCCGCACTGGAGTGGTGACCGTTACCGCGCTCAATTAAAATAAACAAAACATTCCCTCACTGAAGTCTTTCTCCCTCGAAATCGGAAGCCCAACTGACAAATGTACTCTCACTGACGTCACCACTCCAATGCGGGAGGGGCTGCCAACGGAAGCCGCAATATTGGACGGAACAGGAACTGTTAAAATTCCGCCACTGAATAAATATCCGTCATTTTTGAAAGAATACCCCGGAGAAGTACAACCCCTGCTTTAAGAATATTTTATAAAGGGAGTAAGTGCAGTGAGCTGGGTTTTGTGAGGATTGCGAAAACTTCTGCGCAAGCAGTTAACGGGGGTTGGCGAGCGATAGCGAGCAGTGGGCGGTAGCCCCCTAGTAATTATAAAAAAAACTCTACTAAAATAAGTGCATGCGCACAAGCAGAAAATTACTGAGAGGCAACAGAAAAATCTGTAGCTCACTTGACGGAAAGTTTCTTTTTACAGCATTTACCTGTAGGTAACAGCTTTTTTCTGTTTACAGGATTTTTCGGCCTACAGAAATTTTCTGGCAACTTTTGCTGCCAGAAATTTTCTGTTTTTTGCAGGATTATTTTTTACAGTGTATTGGATATAAAAATATGTTTACGTAACCTGTAAAATAAGTAGTAGTATATAGACTAAAAACTGTTAGTAATTTAAAATAGCATAAAATTGTGCCAACTGCGCTAAGGTTTCCAATAAGCAAAAATTTTACAATAATACCAAATCACTCATTAATCTCCGTTCATGTCCAATTGTCCAAGCCCCCTAATAAAAAGGCTTGGATGGGGTCCTTAATTATGATTGGGTAACCTAAAAAATTGTTACTCTTATTAATAATCGTAAGGGCCTCTTTGGTCACCATAGAGCAAAGGTCCCCAACAGGTGGGTCGTGCAAGTCTTAAGAATGGTTCGTAAAAAGGGAGCACGCAAAATTTTTCAAATAGGTAGAAATCTGAGCACATTGAACAAAATAAGATTGAATTATGTTCGTTTTGAAGATTTCAGCTGCCCAATTTGAAAGGATAACATCCACCAGTAAATTATTAATAATATATTCAGCTACTGAATTCAAAGTGTAATCAAGAATTGTTTAAAAAGTAAACGGGGACATTTTTTGTGAATTTTAACTCTTAGTACATAAACATAGCAAAAAGTTCTGTTTATTGAGATAAATTAAGAATTTCTTTTAAAATAGAGTTATATTTAAAAACATCGCCTAAGATTCCTTGCTGATTAAAGAAAATGTTTTTCAACTTGCAATTTTGTGAGCTTTAAGACTATTAATTTATGAAAGAGGGATCCAATTTGTCCCTCCAATGAGGGAGGGACAAATTTCCAATTTTAGGCTTAGTGGCCCACGAACTTCTACTGTAACCATTTCTAAAATATCAGAATTACCCCCATCTATCGTTTCAAGCCTTTCACTTATAATGTGACAGGTTTTATGTGACTTAAAAAAATAAAGTTCATGGAAAGAAATTGTTATGGATGTCATTGTAAGACTCAAAGAAAAAATCATTAAAAATTTAGCACAGAGTTAATTGAAACACTGATTTAAATTTCAGAAACTTCACAATTGTTTTATAGCTCATAAAAATAACTAATTTTAGTATAGAACCACTAAATTGACGGTACTACAATATGAAAATAACACTAACCTGAACATTGAACATGGTTGAATAATTTCCACATCATTACCCTGTCTAACTAAACTTTAAACTGTTTCTTGATAGCGGGGTGTTTAAACTTTAACCACTGAGCTTTCCAACTGAAAAAAAAACCATTATGTTCTGTTAAGTTGTATTAAGTTAAGTTGATCTTTCGCAGCTTCTTTATTTTTATTTTATTTTATTTTCCAGTGATATATTTAAAAAAAAAGAACAAATTTAAAGTGAAATAAAATCGTTTAACAATTTTCATTCCAAACTGACACTTTTTAAAACTGTAAATTAGTGTTTAAATTGTTTACTAATAAAAAATATTATATTTTTTTTAATATAAAAATATGCAATGCAATTGTTTATGTATGAACTTGTTAAGTTATGAAGAATTTTTCCTAAATCAGAGTTACGCAAGTTTTATTATTAAAAAATTGAAGTTTTATAGTTTTTAATAAATATTTATAAATATAAAATATAAGTATTGTTTTCTATAATTAGATAGAATATAAGTTTTTTAATCAAAATATTTAAATATCGTTTGCATTAGAAATATAGGAATATCTTTCAGTAATATCCCAAACTCAACTCAGTATAATTAGCTCAACACGACATTTCTAAATTTTTAGGTTCTTAAGGTATTTTTACGTTATTTGGCAAACTACATCCAACTACTGGGATACTATTTTAAGGCTCTGTAATTACACACTTAAAAGTTTTAATAATCAGAAAGGTTTAAGAAATTAAAGTTAATCAATTGAAGATCTGAAGCAAAGTAAGTTTATTTTGCTTTAAAATTTTTCTGTCAAATGTTTTTAAACATTTTGACTCCATAGTTAAAACAATCGAATCTTAAGAGAAAAGTTCAATTCGATTAATAGTTTGGAAAAATAAGATATTTTTTTATATTTTATAGTCGCGGTATCAGATAAACTGTAGTTCACTAAAATATTTTCATTGGTTCAGAAGACCAATGTTTGTAAATGTTCTACATTCTTTTAATAATTCTATGCTAAATGTGGTAATGCTAAATAAACGGTTAAATGAATACGTCTTGAGCTAGAGTTTTATCACTCTTTAAACTTTAAAGGATTATCAAACTTACCGTACTTTGTCATTTTTGTTTCCAACTTCATATTTTCTCATTTCAAGTCATACTGCTATTCTCATAAAAAGGTTTATACCTATTTTTCTTTGAAATTGGCCCTGTATTATTATTTCAAAGAAATATAAGTTTGACCCCTTTGTGAAAATGGAGAAAACACTGTAATCACCTTCCTGTGGGGAGTGTTTATTGTTTTTAAACTGTGAATAAAATAAAATAGTGCAATAATAAAAGACCTGAAGGATTTGCCGCAACAATGTATTTATAACACTGGTTGAGAGAGAGAGTTTAAAAATGGAATTTTTAGACTTATATTACTAATTGAAAATATTTTCAACAGTGTAATAAACAATGAAATCTTTTGTCCATTGTTGCTTATAAAAGCAAAACTAGTAAATTATATTTTTAATTTACTACTGCTTGATTTTCAAATAAATATTTTAAGCTGCAAGTTACAGTGACTTCCCATTTTATACTGAGAAACTATTATTTTTCTTTGAAATTATTCAGGGCCAATTTCAAAGAAAAATAAGCATTCACACGCATTTTGGAGAGAGACGAAATGTAGTTCACCATAAGATGAGGATTTGGAGGCTGAAATACAGTAAGCTTTTCCTTTTCAATTAGTTAAAAACAATTTAAAATTTTTAAACTAATACTATAGAATAAGAAATGTTTGATGACTGTTTATTTCAGACTAAGTATTTGGTTTAATTATAATTCTGTCCGGTTAAAAATTGAAAAAAATATTTTGGAAGCTTAATATTCAAAATTTTATTGTTGCTGTCATTGATATAGTTTTATTTATTTTAATCGTTTAGTTTTTAACTTGGGGCAATATTTCTCATATTTTTCAGTTCAAAACAACTTGGAGATTTTAAACGGGACTGATAACGGAATTAAACCAAAACATCGCTATTTGAATGAAAAAAGTAAACAGCTAGTATTAGATTTGTGTGGTTCCATATTTTATTTTAGACCCCACGTATCACATATTTTATCTCCACTAATAGCTGCTATGTATTTACGTATTTCCTTGGGAACCCTACCAGATATACAATTTATATTTAAATGATAAAAACACACCTGAATTGGGATTTATAAGAGAATGCCTTTACAAAGGGGAAATAATTTAAATTTCCATTGCATCCAACCGACAATCACATTTTGTTCTCACGAATCAATATTATCTAAACAGAGTTAACAGTGAAATGATTTTAAATCTATAATGTGGTAGCTATAACCACTTTCAACTATACAAACTCCAAAATAACACTCATACTTTACCCTCTCTCTCTATAATAAAAGAAGCCTTCCGCTCATCCTTTCGCGATTCCTCTCCTCCTCGGGTCATCCTTTTCTCGCCCGGGGGGGCGAGATGGGATGCTGCTGCCCTTCGCAACTCGATCCCTGTTTTCTCTCTCTCACTCCCTCCCCCTGCATATTTATAAACTGCGTCCCCAGCCGCCCCAGAGATGCAAAAGATGGGACACGGACTCATCCCCGGCCAAGACAGGTTTTATGAATAAAGTATGACGCGAAGCTTTTTCAGGGGGCGCCTTCCGATGGGAGATGCATAATATGTGGGTGTTCTCTCTGCTGTTGTTTTTTTTCTTGCTGGGTACTAGAGTGTCGAGGAGGGTCCTGGGGGACACTGGACTCGTGAAATATGCGGTATATACGGTGATGAACAGCGAAGTGGTCTTGGTTTGGCAAGTGCTCAGGAGACTGTGGTTATCTCGACGAGATTTTGATAGCAAATCAGATGAATTGGGGGCTAAAAATATTTACCAGGTTATTGAGGATGTGTTTATTGGTTTTATGTTATAAAAATGATATGTGTAATTTTCTAAGAAGAGGAGTCTCTACGAAGAGGGGTAATTTTACTACCCAATATCAATATCTTGAAACCTTTTATGGTTAGTTGAGCAATTTTATAAACTGAAGAATATTTCTCCAATTTGTACTTCACACATATTTGAATTTGAATATCCGACTCATTCTCACTCGCTCTTGTTCAGATCAGTAATATATTTTGTATCAAGGGATATATTTATGTTTCTTCTATCATCTTAAAATGCAAATAGACAGAATACAACTTTCTTCATTTTACGCTGAGGTACAATTTGCAGTTTTATAACAAACGTATTAATTTAGCAAGTGCCAAAAAATTCAGTTGAGTCTTAAGGTGTATTTTTTATTTATTAGATTATGTTATTTTGACCAGATTAGAGATTTCTTGATATTATCTAAATCATCTGAAGAAGTTTAATAATTATTTAGATATTTAATTTGAGAGATGAAAAAATAATGTACTGAATAGTAAATCATTGAAAACAAGGTGAGAAAGTTTGCATCCTTAAACGTAAACACTAAAATGAAGAGAGAGAAAATAGTTTTCTCTCTTTTTTTTAACTTTTGTTTCTATAAAACTTTTGCCAAATCCAACTCTTCAAAAAAGACGTCTGTGCTAATTTGAATATTTATTTATCTAAGCTATTAGCTTTGCGAAAAATTAAAAGTCATAATTTTTCCTAAAAAGAACATACAAAATAGACGCAATAAATTATTAGTTTTTAAGTTTCATCTCCCTTAGTTTTGAATCAATTAATATTATTGCACTTTTCTACAAAGGTGTTTTTGATATCACATTTAAATTCATAACATCAGTTATTCAGGTTGTTTATTAAATAGAATAATTTTCGTTTATCAAGTTCAAAACAATTTCTCTGATCGTAAGTACACAGAGTACGTTTATAAAGAGTGTTCAGTAAAAACACAAAATTATACCTAAAATTTTTTAATCATGATAATTTAATTCAAAATTTCAGTTTCTCCACAGAATATTTTGACGTTTAATATCAACTATATTCTATTATTTTAGAAAGCAATTTAATATTGACACAAAACTAATTTTCCTCTTTAAATAATAATGCATTCTAAAATTATTCTATTCTAAACTGTTTTATATATCTTGTTTGTGATGATAATATGATAAAATAAAACCGGATTTTTCATGGTTCTTTTTTTTAAATTTTAACCTTGATTTTGTCAAACTGGTTGTTTGAGTGTCGTTGAAGTTCTGCTATCTGTAAATAATGCAAAATAAAGTTTCGGATTTTTGAAATAATTATAGTTTTTACCTTGTCATCTGGATATTTCGAGTTTATTGAATATGGATTAGTATTGAAGAAGGTTTTTCCTTTTTCAAAAACGTAATTACTATCACGGGCAAGGGCACTGCACTGAATTTCTTTTGTACATTATATTTATTTTTCTACCCTGTCACTCTGGTGCGGTGAAGCCTTTTTTAATCCTACTGATAGGTTTGAAAAAAAAAGCAAAACATAACTTTTATTCGTGTATAATTCCATGAGAATCTAGACAATACTTCCACAGTAATTTCCAAATTTTCATTTCTTCCCCTTTCTTTAAAATTTATCCAATTTTCGTTAAGATCCTTTTCAGAAAGTTCAAATTTTAAAACTCTAAAAAGTATCTTCGGGGATTTTTTCAAAATAGCTTAACTTGCAGATTGATTAATTGCGAAACTGTTATTCAAAAATAAATTACTGGTATAATTTTCTAAATTTTATATTTTTATAAAAAAACTAATGTCGAAGTTATAATACTTAAAACTGTTAAGTAGTTTAAGTAGTGAAAAATATGAAAAAATGTGTCAAAAATGTTCTCTTCAGCATATCTTTGCTCTAAAACACCCCTTTTCTCTTCAGAAACCTTTTCGCGTATGGATCTAGTCTCTTAAGCATCCTTTTTCTCCTCAGCTACCTTTTCCTCATAATTACGTGAGTTACTACCGTTCCTCATAATTACTTCATAAATTACGTGAGGTCAAAAAGGGGGGTAGGGGTTTGGAAAAATCTCACCAAATCTCACCAAGGGGGGAGGGGGGTCGATTAAAATCTCACGTCAACTTTTTAAGTTAGAAATTATACCGACTTTTTTAAGTATGAGAAAGGAATAATACCCACAGATAAGATACAGTGGAGATTTTTAGGCGAAATAATGACCTTTTCCCCCACATCATTAATAATGGAAAAGTTTTAGGTGCTGTGAAGCACAAATTTCTAACGAATAGGATAGAAAAAGCGGGGGGTTCCAGCAAAATCTCACTAAATCTCACCAAGGGGGGAGGGGGTCCAGATTTTGGAAAAAACACCTCACGTAATTTATGGATGCCCCCTAAGGATCTTTTCTCCCCAACATCTCTTTGCTCTTGATCCTCTCTTTTCTCTAAAATATCCCTTTTCTCTTCATAAACCTTTTCACATATGGATCTTTTCTCTTTAGCATCCTTTTTCTTGTCAACAACCTTGTCCTCATATGGATCTTTTTTCCTCAGCATCTCTTTGCTCTTGAGTCTCTCTTTGTTCTAAAACATCCCTTTTCTCTTCAGAAACCTTTATCTTTATCTATATCTTACCTTTTCACACATAGATATTTTCTCTTTAGCATCCTTTTTCTTCTCAACAACCTTGTCCTCATATAGATCTTTTTTCCCCAGCGTCTCTTTGCTCTTGAGTCTCTCTTTGTTCTAAAACATCCCTTTTCTCTTCAGAAACCTTTATCTTTATCCATATCTTACCTTTTCACACATAGATATTTTCTCTTTAGCATCCTTTTTCTTCTCAACAACCTTTTCCTCATATGGATCTTTTCTCCTCAGCATCTCTTTGCTCTTGAGTCTATCTTTGTTCTAAAACATCTCTTTTCTCTTCAGAAACCTTTTCACACATAGATCTTTTCTCTTTAGCATCCTTTTTCTTGTCAACAACCTTGTCCTCATATGGATCTTTTTTCCTCAGCATCTCTTTGCTCTTGAGTCTCTCTTTGTTCTAAAACATCCCTTTTCTCTTCAGAAACCTTTATCTTTATCTATATCTTACCTTTTCACACATAGATATTTTCTCTTTAGCATCCTTTTTCTTCTCAACAACCTTGTCCTCATATGGATCTTTTTTCCTCAGCATCTCTTTGCTCTTGAGTCTCTCTTTGTTCTAAAACATCCCTTTTCTCTTCAGAAACCTTTATCTTTATCTATATCTTACCTTTTCACACATAGATATTTTCTCTTTAGCATCCTTTTTCTTCTCAACAACCTTTCCTCATATGGATCTTTTCTCCTCAGCATCTCTTTGCTCTTGAGTCTATCTTTATTCTAAAACATCTCTTTTCTCTTCAGAAACCTTTTCACACATAGATCTTTTCTCTTTAGCATCCTTTTTCTTGTCAACAACCTTGTCCTCATATGGATCTTTTTTCCTCAGCATCTCTTTGCTCTTGAGTCTCTCTTTGTTCTAAAACATCCCTTTTCTCTTCAGAAACCTTTATCTTTATCTATATCTTACCTTTTCACACATAGATATTTTCTCTTTAGCATCCTTTTTCTTCTCAACAACCTTGTCCTCATATGGATCTTTTTTCCTCAGCATCTCTTTGCTCTTGAGTCTCTCTTTGTTCTAAAACATCCCTTTTCTCTTCAGAAACCTTTATCTTTATCTATATCTTACCTTTTCACACATAGATATTTTCTCTTTAGCATCCTTTTTCTTCTCAACAACCTTTTCCTCATATGGATCTTTTCTCCTCAGCATCTCTTTGCTCTTGAGTCTATCTTTGTTCTAAAACATCTCTTTTCTCTTCAGAAACCTTTTCACACATAGATATTTTCTCTTTAGCATCCTTTTTCTTGTCAACAACCTTGTCCTCATATGGATCTTTTTTCCTCAGCATCTCTTTGCTCTTGAGTCTCTCTTTGTTCTAAAACATCCCTTTTCTCTTCAGAAACCTTTATCTTTATCTATATCTTACCTTTTCACACATAGATATTTTCTCTTTAGCATCCTTTTTCTTCTCAACAACCTTTTCCTTATAAGGATCTTTTCTCCTCAGCTCTCTTTGCTCTAAGTAAGACATCCCTTCTCTCTTAAAAATACCTTTTCCCGTATGGATCTTTTCTATTTTGCATCCCTTTTCTCCTAAACAACCTTTTCCTCATAAGAATCTTTTCGCCTCGGCGTTCCTTTGCTCATGAGCCTCCGATCCTATCTATGGTCTATCTATAATCATTCCTTATTCTCCTAACAGCCTTTTCCTCATAGGAATCTTTTCGTCTCAGCATCCCTTTGCTCTTGAGCATCTCTCTACCTAAACAAATTCCTTTAGCCTTTGCCACACCATCATCCTTTCTATCCCCTCCAGCATCTCTTTCCACTTTGTCTTCCTTCTTCGTCATCTCTTTGCTTTTGAGCTTCTCTGATTAAACGATTTAACATAAAACTATAATTTTTTAAGGTCTTGTAGGATTCTCTTTTGCTGAGATTTAGTATATGATTCACAAGTAATGGAAAAATTCCTAAGTCTATCCCCATAATATTGTTTCACACAACAAGGGTTACCTCTAGAGATTCCTGGTCACTTAACAAGAGAAGCTTTATCAAAATGGATTCTTTCCCTTAAGCGAAAGCTTTCTCAAGTGAGTATCCTTGAGACAGTTGGGAGGGACAATACTTTAGCGGCTTGGAAGTTTATATGGAAGTGGCTAGAAACATAATAATTGCACTTCAAACATTACCTTGAGAACATAGAAGAAGGGAAATAAAAACCCTGGAGTAAGAGCTATTTATTTCTGAAGGTGGCTTTGGTTTTTCGTTACAGAAAAAAATACCTTCTGAGAAGAGTAGTTCTTTAACTGCTTGATGAAAATCATAATATCAAAAAAAAATTTTTACTGTAGTATTTCCAAAATTAAACCCCCTCTCTCATCTTCGTTAAAGTTTAATTTTTCTCGGGAATACAATCTCCGCTTTTCCTGACACATGGAAAAAGATTGCTAATTGGGTATTTAAAGTGTGGGAAATATTTTAAATTGATTTGAATTTGGTGAACAATGGTTATGAAGCTAAAAAAACTAAATAGGTTTACTAGTACAAATTAAATGCCGATCTGTGAACACCGAAAATTAAATTAACCTTCAGAATATAATGTTTACACTTGTAGGTATACAAAAGTAATATAAACTAAGTTACGTTTGTTAGTGTCGTCATTGTTTTGAAGGGATGAGACGCCCCACTTTCTAGCTACCTAATTGGGGAAATATCAGCAAACGAGAGTTGTCTCAGAATAGCCAATTAGGTAACTAAAAAGTATGATATCTCTTCCTTACAACCCGTGACGTTACTGACTGGAAACGTTGTAATCTAACCTAGTATGAACGAGTTAAAAAATATACACGATTTTAAATAAATATTCTTATATTCCACATACAGCTTAATTCTTGACGTACTAAGTGAACAAAATAAAGTAAAATTTCGGTAAGGAATCATGTAATCATTCATTCTCCATTCCGATTTCCAAATTAATAATTCAAATCAATTCTTTCGTTTTCTGTCACGCAGTTTCCCATGCTGTCTTCAACCAGATTAAATTACTCAAGTAAATAAATACAGGTTACCTTGTAGGCAAAATGTTGGGGGGAAATATCACATGCAAAACGGTGCTTCCACCTGGATTTCTCAAAAATGAGGCTGTGAGCTGACTCCCAGCCACCCGAGTCCCGTCAACCCCCACAAATCCCAAATCCCTCAGTCGCGTGCGTCTCCAACGAGGTCGTAGAACGATTGCTCCTCAGATCCAAGCCCAATAAAACCGCATCTCTAGAGCCCCCTCTCGATTGGAAATTCAAAAAAAAAAACTTTCTTCCCTCGAACACCTCATTTCGGCAGAGAGAAAAAAAAAACGAAAAATCGGTTCCGTGAAAAACGGTTCCTTCGCGTGAGTCGAAGGGTAACCCGCAGCAGCAGCAGCCGAAATTAATCAGTTCCAGTCCAGTGGGGCGCAGCAGGGCCGTTTAATGAGACGCCCTGAGCTGCCCTGTGATTAGGTGCGTCGCTCCGGACATCATGTCACTGCGCTCGTGGTGTGTGGTCCAGAAGAATTGATGTTTGTCGAGATAAACGCCAAAAACGGGATGATTGAGCGCAAAGAAATGGCGGATTATTCGGGAATTCATTACTGATAACGCCCGGCCCCTTCTGGGTTTACACATTCATATTCATGGAGAGGGTTAAAAATATATACGGCCGCGACTGTATGGAAATGGGTGTATGTCCGAATCGGCGTCGAGTATCGCCTTTCACCATCAGCGAGATTCTCGTTTTGGAAGAGGGGAGATTGAATGGGGAATGAGCGTTTATTAATGGGGAAAGGTTGTGTTTGAATAAATGGGTATGAAATGCGAAAGATGTCCTTTTACTGTTTGTTTAACCTGAGGGAATTTTTTCGTTTAGTTGTTTGTGAGAATAATAACTCGTTGGTCCTTTTGCATTAGGTATGTCGCTTCTCTTTACGGCGATAACAAATTTTCCCTTAAAATATATGTTAAAAGAAAACTCGGAATCAGCAGGAATTTCTTTTCAAATCTCAAGGCATGCCCTATTTTCTTTTACTCTTTTTATTCAAGCCGTTTAAACAAAGCCCTCTCAACTGATGGAGCTAAAGGGAGTTAATTTTAGGATTTGAATTAATTGCAAGCTAACATGAGTGCTTTGTTACTCAGTAAAAAATAATCTTTAAGCCACTTATGACAGAGCAAGTTATATCTTCTAGCCAGTTAAAGTGTAAGTGACGAGACACTAGACTCTAAATTTAATAAATTTAAATAAAGTTAAACATACAGGGAACAATAGAACTATTAAGCACTTTTCTCATTTAAGTTCTAATGATGCAAATAGTTTTTATGAAAACAAATAAATAAGCATTATTTTTTTCGCTTCAAACTTTTCTCTTTCGAAATAATTGAAGTTAAGGATTAGTATTTCAAACAGAAAAATCGGTACGGAAAAAAATATTTATCCAACATTAAAAGGGAAAGCATAATTTGATACCTTTCGAAAATATAGTTACCTTCGAAGTACTATTTGAATCTACTCCTTATATTCGAAAGATTAGTGAGGTATTATGCGAGGGAAAATATCCGAGAGAGATCCTAGTACCGAGAGAGTATCGGAATTATTACTCTGTTGATTTGTCGTAGGCCGGAAAATTTTAAATGGAGTATGTTTTTCAGGGGATTTTGTAAATAAAAATAATGGGGAGCCTGCCTAATGCGCAGGAAATAGGAAAATAAAGGCCGGGAAAAAAAGCATTGAAATTTTAATCTTTGGGAATCGAAGGGGCTCAATTTCCAGGAATGCAGAATCTTGGTAGTAGTAGACTTTTTATTCCTTTCAAACCAATGTCCCTCGGGGAGTCGGACAATGCCGCCTATGAGAATAGATCTCTCTTCCAGAGAAAAAGGGAGTGAATTCGCAAATTACTTCCCCTTTTTTCATTCTTTTATTACCGGGATCAATTTATTCTATGCATATTATAATGGGATTCGATATTATTCCTGAGCAGCATCAGCAGTCTATGGCGGCGCGGGGAAAATTCATCCTTTCTCATTATTATTTCTTCTTATTAAACGCGCTTCTTTTCTCTTTTCCTCGCAAAAAATACACAGACGCGCGCTCGCATAGGTGATGGATATTAAAGCCTCTCCGAAAAAGGAGTCCTCTCTCTTCTCTTGCACGGGATAATAACGTTTCTATCGGAAATATTAACGCCTCTGGGCCCTTGGAGAAATTAGTTTTCTCTAAAAGCAACACGGGGAAGGTGCAACACCTGCCGTATAGAAGCGCTATTAGAGGAGACACTGCCTGGGACTCTTCTCATTACCATGTCGCGTTGTCGTGAAGTAATAAAGTTCCATCGGAAAAACGCGCCTTACCCGTTCCCCGAGAATAATTTGCAAGTTATTTACATTGGAGAATAAGAGGGCCGTGCTTTTTAAAGTGTCCGTGCGATGTTTTTCGGCGTCGGTGTTAATAGGACCCCTTGCGAGGGGTCAGAGGCGAGGGGACCAATTGTTTCACGCGCGCTAGCGAAGAATAATGAGCTGCTCCGGAAGTTCGGGAGGAATGTTCCTTTTTTATGAAAAATTGGGATAGGGGAGGAGGGAATTGCCCTGGTACGAAAGGGGTGAGAGCTTGTAAGGTGCTTATTAGGATGTGTATGAATCATTTCGAATTAAGTATAGGTACAATCAGTGATATAAAAAGTAGATAACAATTATTTTTGAATTCTATTAATCTTCGTTTTTTAGTAAAATATTTATTTATCCCCACATGAAAAGATTTTTCTTATTATATTATTAGATGAAGGAATTCAAAAGAAATCATCTCAGACTATTCTTATGGAAACACAGGGTATTCAGTTCATTATTTTGTGAAAAGTTATATTATCATTTCGTAACAGTTAACATAACAAGTACTATAAAAAATATTGAAAGAGCTTTTGAAACTTTGCTCAATAGTTCCATTATCCATCTTCAATGATTCCATTAATCTTCGTTTTTTAGTAAAATATTAATTTATCCCCATATGAATTTTTTTTCTTCTCATTAGATGAGTGAATTCAAAAGAAATCATCTCACACTATTCTTATGGAAAGACAGGGTATTCCGTTCATTATTTTGTGAAGTTTATTTACTTTTGAGAATATATTTTGCTTGGGTTCAATCTCGTATACAATATAGAATTTTGATTTGGGGTGGCGACTTTTATTCAAATATCAAGTCTTTGCTTACTATACAAAAGAAATTTTTACGTTACTTTCCTCTTAATAATCTTTTAAATTCACGTCAGTTATATGTATTCAATTGCCTTATTTTTCTGAAGAAATATCCTGGCTATGCCACGATAAACCAAAATTTTTCCTATAACCTTCGCAATCATAACTACTATAATATACCTATTCCTCACAAAGAAATATACAAAAAACACTTCCAATATCTTTCTGTCACTTTTTTTATAAACTTCCAAGATAAATTTAATCTCAAACTAACATTAAATACTTTAAGAAATTGTGCATTGCATATATTTTGAATCTAAATAGCATTGAGTCCTTATTCTAATTTTGTCAGGTTTAAATATCACCATTTATTCATTTTTTCTCTGTAAACTTAGAAATTGCCAGCCAAGCCATTTTGTTTTCCTTTTCTTATTTTTTTTGTTCTTGTATTTACAAAACAACTTCTTCCACTATAAACCAAATCGATTTTTTTTGTGATCTTACTTTTAACAAAGATATTCTGTGACCCCATGGACGAGCGGTAGCTCCTTTGGGATATTCATGTACTGGATCACTTGTATTTTTTCTGTTCTGTTCTTGTTTGTTTAATAAAATTTATTTATTTATTTAAAAAAAAGTTATATAATCATTTTGTAAAAGTTAAAAATTACTATAAAAATATTGAAAGAGCTTTAAAAATGTTGCTTCAATAGTTCCATTAACCATGAAAAGTAGATATTATAAATTTTAAGGTCATTTTAACTTTTATTTCATTTATCTTTTTCAAAATGTTAATTATCCTAATAGTTTCCATTCTAATGGGTTTTAATTTTAGAAAACTGTATTCACAAACATTTTATTTGAAAAAAAAACTTCTTACGTCTGCTGTTTTAAGCATATTCAGAAACTCTGATAACTTTGTTTCTTCGATTGCATGTGATGGATGCCTATTCTGTTTTGGACTACATTTATTTGTAAGCTATTCAATGTTATTTAACTCTTTAGTTCAGAGAGTAAAAAATAATGGAAGCCTAATTCCCCCAACTAACACAAATTTATAAATATTCTTAAGCAAAATATTATTTGATTAAAAATTGGTAATGAGAATGTTTTTATAAATTAAGTATATTTAATATTTTCAACAAACACTTTAAAACCTTTTTTAAAAGGAGAATGGCTATAAAAATCAATGAGCATATTATCAGATTTCGTAAGGTTTTCTGAAAATGTTTTGTTTGAAGTGTTGATTTTAGCACATTTTTCGTAAAGAAATCGTAATGATAGTTACTTTCATCCTAACTTTTTGTAAAGCTTTTTATACAATCTTTAAAATTAGTTTTAAAATAAAAATACTAAAATTCAAACTCTTTTAAAGTAGTAATAAGTCATTTAATTTTCACGAGTTCTTCCAGTAGCACTTAATTTTTTGTTTCTCTGTGTTAAGCCATTTGTTAAAGGTATGATAGTCACGAAAACCATAAATTTCGTTTGAGGTCGTGATTATTATGATATTGATAACTGGTTTCTTTCACTAATGATATTCAATTTTTCAAGAAATGTTTCATGCTTCTGTGTATTTAGGTGGTAGTTTCATTCTAAATATCACTTGCCAATCTGTAACATAAATCAACACTGAGGTTTCTTGAAACAATTATATTGAAAGCTATCGCTCCTCAAGCTGAAAAAGATATCAAATGAAGGCCAGACAACTTCTGCAATGGCCTCCATTTTGTTTGTTAAGCTTTACGAGTTTAAGGTTTTACTGTTGAAACTGATGACACATCTTTTAAGTAACAACATGATGAGTTAATTTAAGTTTTAAAAGTTTACAAATTAATGTTTAGGTATTTAAATGCAAATATGAAATAATTGTATGCAAAAATATTAATTTTTGATTGAAAGAAACAAGGAAGACTTGATATAAAGAACCGAAGAAAAAAATTTTGGGATCTGATTTTTTCCAAATTTTGAGTATGATGCGATGCAATTTCCTTATATTGGAAGTCTTATAAATTTTGATTATTCGATTTTATAAACGGTGCTTAAATTATATTTCAAGATGTTAAGTATTTTTAGTTGGGCTTTTCAACATATTAATATGTATTTTATGATATTGCAATATTCTGTTTTTTTTCTATTCCAAGGCATGATTTTTTAGAGGATACCATGGTTGTAAAAACTTCAATAGGATAGTATTTAATTTTGCTTAGGAATTTTTTCAACAACTTTACGGTAATTCAATATTAAATTAAAAGGGCGTTATTTTGAACAATTTAAGTGGTAAAATAGAAACAAAAAAAAACACTGCTTTACAACTTTTTTAAGTAGATGTAAACAGTTTTAATTTTTGGAAAATTTTCAGTTTAAAAGTAAAACGAAATTTATCATACATGGTTTAAACCACCCAAACTTAAAAATACTACACATTCCAAAAAAATTTTAAATTGCTTTAAAAATGTTCTTGATAGTAGAAAGTTTAAAACAACTGGAAGAGCTGAGTAAGATCTGTAATTTAAAAACAATTTGGGTCCTATCGGTATTTTTCATTAAAACTGAAAACTGTGGGCATGAATAACATAACAGTGAACCATAAATTAAATTTAAATATCTATATACGTATTTTTGAAATATCCTCATACGAACCCTAACGATACTATAATGACTTAAATAGAAGCAGTCATGAATATATTTTGTGCATAAACATTAAAAACCATCGTACTATGATAATTTTCTTATTCAAATTTAGAATGAAACTTCAGAAACTGCATAATTATTATTGGATACAAAATTAATTTTCGATTTTACCAATTATCCAAACAGGCAATACAATTCTCATTCACTCTCTAAACGCTCTCCTCGAATAAGGAAAAATCGAATATGAATCCTCCTAAACCCACCGCAAAAGCAATGCGATTTCAGGGCGAGCCGAAAAACCGGTGGCACCTCATCATTTAAATTACTTCTCCCTCTTTTTTTGCCCCCATCAGAAGGGGTGAAGAGGCCTTCACGAATACAGTTTAATGAGGCAGGCGATGGGCACCACGTTTCTAAGGATAACTGATAAATGAAAATAGGCGCTCGTCTCCTTCCTCCACCACGACAGCGAAGGGAGCAGTCACATATTGAATTCGCTTTTGACAGCTCTGTAATTTTTCCTCATGCGAAAAAACGTCGAGTGGCTGATTAAAATATTAAAGAGTCCACTGTGTTCGGGGGGGCAAAAAGCTCTCTCCCCGTGACGCGTTCAATTCCCTGGAAGCTGAAGGGCAATTAAAAATTATCAGTCCTTCGCTCCGGAAGATGAAGGGTCTAATTGACTTTGGGTAAGTTGAAGGGTTTCGGGGACGGTTTTGTGGGTTTTTAAGAATGAGATTTTATATTGTTGCTTTCTCTTTTTTTTGTTCGGGTGACGCGTTTTGATTTTGTGGTTTTGTTTTTTGAAGGCAAATGGGGGATTAGATCTGAACAGTTTTGCATCAGATTAGCCATCTTGAAATTATGGTTATTTAACGGTAAAAATTCGAGAGGCAAAGCGTATAAATAATTCATTTGTATTGAAACACTGGTGTTAGGCGAAAAGTATGTGTTGAATAGTTTAGTTCTAAATTTATACCAATAAAATAAATGGTTAACCAAAGAAAATTTTGTGTTTCATCAGCAACCCTACCAGCACAGCTCATAATAAATCAAGTTTAAGTAACTGCAACTAGAATTAAACGAAATTTAGCCATACGTGACAAAAACTGGACGAATCTTGAACGTTTGTGTTGCTTAGGTAGAACACTCTTCTTAATTTTTTAAAACCGTGATAAATAAACCTACGTAAATAATAGACCGCTCGACGAAACCTATCTTGTGGTTTAAAAAAACATCTTGAAATATTCTAAAAGGAAAATTTTGAGAATGTTATTTAAAATGTTTATGACAGGAAATAGAAATAATCTATACAACTTTAGTCCATCGTTTTTTTAAAGCTATATTATTGTTACATTCCCAAATTTCATTACATACTTTGAAGTGAATCACAGATATAATATCTACTTTTCCTATATAATTTTAGCGTGTATCAACTTCGACACATATCAAATTCAAGCTACTACACAATGGAAGGCTCAAGTCAGAAAAATAACCCAAGACGCTACCCTAAACCTAAAAAAAGCCTCCATTCCTCCACCCTATGGTCCCTCGTAGTCGAGCGGAGGAGAATTTCATAAACGCACACTTCATTAATCATGATCCCGCATGAAACACCCATCAACCCTCTCTCGGCTGCCCTATTTCATTTCAACCTGACGGCTCCACGTTTCATTTCATAACTAATGCTCCCTTATTGCTCTCCAAATGAGCTGCTGGACTCCACCTCGCCGAGGTGATGGCTATGATGCTCGATGGTAGGTTGCTTGCTTCACCGGTATACACCATATACAAGATCGCTTTTGAATCCTCCTTCTTGGTCCTTGATTTTTTTAGAGGGGTGACGCTTTATAAAGCTGAGGGGATATGGTGTGGGAATTGAATCTTGAATCCATCAACGACGATTTGAGGTGGTCGTAATCGTAATGATCTGGAATGTCCCCAAAAAGGGTTCACTTTGAACCGTTAAATCACTGATTTGTAATCGTAGTCCGATATGGTAAAATGCAACGATTTGCGTATATGCTAAGTAGACAAGGTTATCCAACATAAACTTTTCTCTAGTATTATTAAAATTGGCTGTCTAAACTTTCATTTTTCTTTTACTCTTTTTATACGGAAAGAAATTGTAGCACAATATTAATTCCTCCGTGAAATTAAAATAATAAAATCTTTACTTAAATTTTAACATTTTCTACTCTTAAATTGCAAAAGTTCATACCATTGAAATTTAAAAACTGAGTAATTAGAGTTAATTTCACTTGTTCTCGATGAATTATTGAGTGTAAATTACTCAGTGATCATACCTATTTATAAATATTAACTATTGAGAGCTGAAATAATTTTTGTGGAGTAAATTTAAAAAAACTTTCTCTGGTGGCCGAAGTTTCTACTTCCAATAGAATTTCTGATACCTGATAGAACACTGGGTATACTTATGGGATTATTTTATTTTAAAAATTTGGTTTTACAAAATGTGTGTTTCGTCTGTAAAAAAGTACAAATCCGAAAAAAGAAAGCAATTCAAATGGTGAAATGTTATAAACTGAAAAAGTAAAAATACTTTTTAGTCATCAAACACTCGTTACTACATTTATTAAATTAAAATTTGAATATTCTTCTTAGTCCATTTTACTGGACCATATTAAAGACAAGTGACAAATATATGGGATTGAAATATCTTTAGAACAATATTTTTTTAGTTTCTGGAATAAAAAGGTATGATGGGGGTGCTAAATCATGCGAATACTATGAATAATTTAACTCACAGGCGTGTGTTTTACTTTTTGAGGAAAGCCTATGAATAAAAAATGACTTGGTGTTGGCTACGAGCACAAAAAGTTTGCACCTCAATGTTGTTCGGTGATCATAAATAAAAAATGCACAATATCTCCTCAATAACGAATTCCTTAATATATCCAAAAGATATTCTTTTCCTTGGCATGTTATTTGTTGCAAAAAACAAAGTTATCCTATTAGTGTTACAGGTTTTTCAGTCACATAAAATTAAAATATACGTTTTGTATATTTAGAGTTAGACATATTCTATTTAAATGATCTTAGTAAAATAATTGGATCATTTCTTATTACCCCACGTGAGGTAACAACAGTCGCTTGGGGTAATAAGAAACAAGAAAAAAAATCCCCTTTCCCTTTTACTTAGCAAGGGCATTATTTTTTTTCAAAGAAAGCTGATAATGATATAAAAAATGAGTTTTATAAATTTAAAGGAAAATCCTGTGGAATTTTGCATGTTTCTTATCACCCCATTTGCATCTTATTACCTCACTCTCCCCTATTAAAATTTCATATATGGGCTTCATAACATCTTCTAAGAGAAGAATATTAAGTTCCTATTTTCAGATAAGTAAGTTCACAGTGCTTTTTATGACATTACATGAGCTTATTAAAACACTTCTAAAAATGGGAAATGTTCCCACGTCAAGCGTCGCACTTACTATTTGAAAAATGGCTTTAAAAGCAGCAGATTTGTAAAAAACAGGTAGTTGCCCGGGGTACGGATATAATGTGCCAACAAGGGTGTGAAAAGTGTAATAAATGAAGTAAAATGTCAGTTAACTGTTTTACGATGCCGAAATCACCATTCTAAAGCAGATGTCAATTACTTTTTAATGACATAATCTCCTCGATGAGTCCCCACTTATACTCGACCTTTCCTCACCGTATCAAGGGGGAGAGAACAGGGGCTCGTTGTTCTACACCTCTCGCATTGTTAATTTCTTCCTGGTCTAAAATTTCTACGGGTGGAACATCTTGTTTTACTAGTGTTACAGTATGGACGATGCTCTGTTTCTACACGGAATTTATTGATAGTATTGTTTATTTTTTTCGAGTGTTTCTCTTTAGGTTAAAATATAAAGATAGTTTTAAAAATTTACGGTATGTTTATGTTTGGGCACTTAACATTAATTAAAGATAAAAAACAAAATTTTGGACTGAATGGATATAAGACTTGACGAAGTATATTTATTTTAGCATACTCTAACAACTTGAACTCTACATAGATGTTAACTTTTATGTGTATAATTATATTTCTTATATTTGAAACAAATGTTTTCATTATATATTTTGTATGTCATTCACATTTAACAGAAAAAGTTTATTTTTTTTCTTTATGAACCTATTCTGTTTAGTTTTAAAAATCAAGAGCAAAATATAAAATTTTATTTTATTTGTTTGCGATACTAAATATTTTGCTCACTTAAAGTTGTTGTAGTAAAAAAATCCACATAGCTTGTATTCTTTAGCTGTTAAATCACCGATAAAGGTTTAAGCACGGCTCACTAGATACTTAAAGCCATTTAATTTTCTCCAAAACCTTAAATTGAATTTGAATTTAAGAAATTGGTTGCACAAATTTTTCAGGATTTCCTATGTTTAGAGTGCGAATACGGCTATTAAAATCTACCTTCTCAGTTTTAAAATCGATGAACCGTCCCTCCAACAAAATGGCGGTATTTCCTTTCAATACCAACCTCCAAAAGCAAGTTTAAACCCTGATGAACTGTAAACCTAGGCGGCCATTTTTGCCGAAAAGAAAGTCCCAGAGAATTCTTAACCACAAAACTGCTTTAAAATTAATCATTCACAAACAGCGCAGAGCGCAAGGGTCGCCAGGGACTGCGAAACCGGGCAAATAATAAAAAAAGGGGGAAAGATCCACCAGCAGCAGCAGCGATACTCCCCACTCAAACTATCTATTTATTTATTTATATTTTTTCATTCCCGTCAGTTTGTGATGTTTGCTTAAAAGAAGAAAATAATCTTCCCGTAATCCCATCGCTCTCCCCCGAGCCTGGTTACGGCGACGCCGATAGGCTGGAAACTCTTTAGTAATTACAGCCGCTGCACGCGGTTTTCGAAAATTCGAAGAGGTTTTAGAACTCCACCCGGAACAGGAGCCACTATCGTTTGGCGCAAGGGTCCCTGGGGAGGCCCGGGCTGTGTTGTTAACGTCCTGCGGGCACCTCAAACTTGCAAATCGTCCACAGGGAGGCAGCGGGGCTCCTAATAATCCCGGTTTAATGAAGGGGGAGGCCTGAGTGTCAAATTTTTCGGAGAGAGATTTCTCCTTTTCCCGGGGTTATTTAGCCTTTTTTATCCATCTCTCTTTCTCTCCCTCCCGAGGCTTTTATTTCGAGAGATGAATAATGGAACGACGCGCGAATCCGCAAACAATACCTCGGAGTTGTTTGTTTTTGAATGCTTTTCTGCTGCGTTTGCATTGTGGCAAAAATCGCTTTTGTCTAATGAAGACGGGGCGCTCTTGTAATGAGATATGGGCGTAAAAATGCTACGGCGCGCGAGGAAGGAAATGTATCGGTGATTCGCGAACAAATTGGGGATCGCCATTTTTGTCTTGGGGGGAGAGGATACCCTCCGAGGACGATCGGTCGTCACGCAGAGATGTTCCTGGATAAGGTTTAATAATCAAGTATTCTGTTCCCTAGGGAGGTTTAATCACTTTAAAGAACTAGGAATTGGAACTATCTATTTGCGAAAGATTTTTTTAAGTTTACTATTTATTCAGGGATGGGGAAATGGGATGAAATATAAACTGGGGGAATTTCCGATGCAAGGAAAGAAAAATCTGATGTAAGCTCCCTATTTCAATTAAATGGTTCCTGAGCCTATTTGAGCTTTTATTTAAAGTGTTTTGTGATAAAATTTTCTAAGCTTTTGCATTTACTCACTTAATGACTCTTAACGTTTGCATTAGTGAAAGAGAACTGTGACTGCAGAGTAGCTTGTTTTACACTAGTTTGGAAATGCACTCAAATTAAATTCTAAACATTTTCCAGCTACGTAATTAAACAAAGGAAACTTTTAATGATTTTAATAAGGAAGGTTTACGTAGTTTTGATACAATACTCAATAGGGAGATAATTTTAGTTCTTTCAAAAATAGTAAAATGGAGAGGAGTAGGTTGTGACTTTACTGAACTGATAGTTTTTTCTATAAAAATTTTATCCGAAGTTTTTAAACCTTCTTTCCTATGGAAAATTTGGAGTTAAAGATTGGTGTGTGCTTAAAATAAATAACCTTTGCCAATTTTTATTATTAACTGTTACAATTACAATTAACAACTACACAACAAACAATAGAATATAGAAGAGAAAAAAGTAATGTATACATATTGTTCACTAATAGACCAAGGTCCCTTCCAAGTGAAAACATTGACCACACATAATAAATGCATAGTATATGCGAAAAAATAAAAGAAAAAGAAAAACTAATTAATACAAAAAAAGATTAAGGGGTATTATACTAAGTAATTCCATTTATCAAAAATCCCCCCCTTAATCCTAATGATGTTTATTTTACTGGCCGAAAATTATCTGTTCTTAGTTTAAGACTGAAAAACTGTCAAAAATTTTACTATTACAATATGAGAATAAAGAATAATTTGATATCAATGAGTATAAGTAAAATAACATTTTTTTCGGGGAGGGGAAAAGAAATTTCAAGATAACATTATCTGGGATACTCAGTACTTTGAATTCTTCCTTTTTTACATTTCGCAATATCTCTGTAGCTTTCTCAAATATCACGACAATTATATAACCACATTCCACATTATTCACGTAAAACATTCATTTTGCGAGAAGTTCTAATAACAATATTATCAAGGATGCTGCATAGTTTTAATACAATAAATATTTGCCTCCCCCCCTTTGTGACGGTTCACACATTACCAGTAACTCAACACATTACCAGTTCTCCCCTAAAAACTGCATTATTCACCTAAAACATTCATCAAACCCTCGTCGTGCAATAATTACATCATTAGCGCATTGTATACGTGCTCAAAGTTTTCATTAGGTATACAAAATCATAGCTTCCGAAAACGAATGACTGTACACATTCAACCACAACAACAGACATGAATGCAAAAAAAAGTTCCTTTTTCGCATTATGCTTCACCACCGCTTCCCAATTATTTCTGGATTGAGAGAAAAAGCGCAGAAACTTCCCAATTTGTCATAATTCTCGATGACGCTCAAATAGGCCACCAATCATCTTCAGAGGTGCAATTATGTACTCTAATGAGAGAGTGAACGGTTCCAAAAGATTTTAGGTTTTTTTCATGGAGGATGTATGATTTTTAACCCTTGTTTCACTGATAAAATACAAGGAGATCTGATCTGAAAGTGATTCCGTGGGTTTTTACACAAATCTATGATAATTATACCGTTTATGATAAATGTATAGTTAGATATTTTAAAATTTCAAGACTGGTTTGTTTTTCAATTAAATTATCATGATTTTTAAAGCCTTCAGGTCAAAAGAATCAAATAAATAAATTAGTAATGGGTTAAAATAATTATTTAAAATGAAATAACTTATTTAAATAAATTCTATTGTAATTAAACTTTTTAATATTTTGGAATGTTCATGTAAGTTCTTCTATTTCTTTAGAATTCGTATTTTCTGTACATATTTCAAAACGTGATTGTTGTTGAATTTTTTTTAAAATTCAATACTGGTGTATGATTAAGTATTTGTGTCATTATCATCTATCATTCCTGAAAAGTGTGAAAAATTTTTAAAGTTAATTCACTGTATAATGACTAATATATACATTCTTTAAAAAGTGTAAATTTTCTTTTTCAATTATATAAAACTAAAATAAGTTGATTTTTTCAAACGAAAATCTAACAAATAATGCAAATTCCTTCATCAATTAAAAAGGATCTGGGAATTTTATTGAAAATTCATACACTTGAGAACAGTGATTGGCCAATGCCCATACAAAATCCAAAATCGTATGGTTACAATATGTAAGCAGTATGAAGAAAATACATGATGTTTCGTTTAAAGTCAAATTTCTTGTTTTTAGGACATGTTTCATGATGGGAATTCATGACAATGGGTATTTTTGAAATCGATATTCATCACGACAAGCATTGATAATCCGTCATCACAATTGACAAGGCGGAAAAAAGTAGTTTCACCACCTTCTTAAGCACAGCTGTTATGTTTTTTTCTCTCAATATTCCATGTAATGCATTATATGCATTAAATGCATATAATGCAAATCAATTTCTACAAATTTTGTAGAAATTGATTTGGAAATCAAAAGACAGGTGTGTGTTGAAATGCACTTTTGGGAAAAGTTTTGTTCACGCGTTTATTGTTTCATCAGCTACCCTAAATGAGAGGTGATCAGCGGTTTAATACATATTGAATGAGGAAAATGTATTACAAAAATTATTACACAATTTTTATTCAGCATTAAAAAAATCAATATTTCAAAAAAATGCAAACCAAATGTAAGCATTTTCCTAGATAAGAAATGCATTAGATTGAATTATAGAGTACATAAAGGTAAAAAAATAGCAGATGTGTTATTAGTATAAAAAACTGAAAAAACTTTGGTAGTTAAAAGGTAATTTTTTTACTCTCCCAAACTCTCAAGTTAGCTTTTACAAATTTAGTAAAAACTCTCCCAAACAATTTTTTTAAATTTATTTTTGCTTTGCCAAGTTTTTTAGCTTTGAATATTAGTTTTAATGAAATTTATTATAAAAACAACTAATGACACATGCCTATAATAATACATTTTGAAAGTTGTTTTAAAATTTTTATGGTATTTTTAGTGCTGATTTTAAAACCTTCAATTTCTATCACGTATGTATATTAGGGTGGTCCTTATTTGTATGGTAAAAATTTTTTTTGGGAATTCCGGTGGTGACGCCCCCTAGTTTTGTGTCACTATATAAAATAATAATGTATGCAAAATATCAGCTCATTCGAATAATAAACACCCGTGCGCAGTTGCCTTGAAGTTTCAAAAAAATACTGATTTTTTCACAAAACATCCCAAAAACCATAGATTAAACCCTCCCATCTTCTTCTTGATTTTTTAATGAGAATCTAATACAATTATTGTTATAATGTTCCAGATTCCATTCTTCTATCACCCCTATTTCGGTAGTAAAAATTTTTTAAAGTTAAAATAACTCCTGTAAAGTTGTTTTTCCTGCATTTTAAAAAAGCTAATAACTCCAGAACCATACAACTTAAAAACCTGAAATTTGTGCCATTTTGTTTGTAATTTTATTACCTTTCATTTGATGTGCAACATAACTGCCTTTCTTTAAAAAATTTTCTTCAAAATAAAAAAAATGGAGAAAAAATTAAATAAAAAAATTTTTTGAAAAAAATTTTTATTAAATAAATTTTAAGTTTTCCACTCCCAAAATGAACATATCTGCCAAATTTCAAGTTGAAATTAAAATTTGATCATGTAGAAAAAAATAAAAAATTCCGAAATCTTGGCAGGTCCCTAAACGTTTCATGTAATTTAACAAAAAAAGGTGTTTCACTCATGGGGATTCCAAAAACTCCCTTGAGGGTGTTCATACGATTTTTACCATGCAAAAAAATTCACTTAAATATCAGAAAATACAACTACTAGCCGATTCGGTACAAAATCTTACAGAGCCCTGTCGGGTACCAAATGGTAGACTGCGTTGTGCGTAGTCATCGGGGTATAATTTTATTTTATTCTTTTATCTTTAAACACTTTTAATTTCATTTGATTTGACATGTTGGAAGTGAAAAAATAACGTAAAAATTTAATTCTAAGGGAAATTCAGGTAAAATATAGGCACATTGAATTAGGTTGGAAACTAGCTCTGAAGGATTTTGTACCGAATCGGCTAATAGCTGTATTTTCTGATATTTAAGTAAATTTTTTTGCATGGTACAAATCGTATGAACACCCTCAAGGGAGTTTTTGGAATCCCCATGAGTAAAACACCTTTTTTTGTTAAATTACATGGAATGTTTAGGGACTTGCCAAAATTTCGCAAACTTTTATTTTTTTCTACATGATAAATTTTAATTTCAACTTGAAATTTAGCAGAAATGTTCATTTTGGGAGTGGAAGAACTTAAAATTTATTTAATAAATTTTTTTTTTCAAAAAATTTTTTTATTTAATTTTTTCTCCATTTTTTTTATTTTGAAGAAAATTTTTTTAAAAAAGGCAGTTATGTTGCACATCAAATGAAAGGTAATAAAATTACAAACAAAATGGCACAAATTTCAGGTTTTTAAGTTGTATGGTTCTGGAGTTATTAGCTTTTTTAAAATGCAGGAAAAACAACTTTACAAGAGTTATTTTAACTTTAAAACATTTTTACTACCGAAAGAGGGGTGATAGAAGAATGGAATCTGGAACATTATAACTATAACTATATTAGATTCTCATTAAAAAATCAAGAAGAAGTTGGGAGGGTTTTATCTATGGTTTTTGGGATGTTTTGTGAAAAAATCAGTATTTTTTTGAAACTTCAAGGCAACTGCGCACGGGTGTTTATTATTCGAATGAGCTGATATTTTGCAAAAACTATTTATTTGTATGATGGAACAATTTGGGGGGGCGTCGCGTTAAGATTTCCAAACTTAAAAAATAAGGACCACCCTAATGTATATATTTTAAAAATGATGGCAGATTTTGAGTAAAACAGCTCAAAACAGCCGAGTTTCCAAATTTTCCCAATTTATTTATAAAAGGATGTTGATAGAAGGAGCATTAAAAATTTATAATATCACGTATAACTACATTGACCTCTCACAGCTTAGTTTTTATTATCTCTTAAATACCATAATAGTCCTCAAATATGTGTATTTAACTCATTCATATAAATAATGTTTATTATTGCATGAATTATACTAAATTTATGTAAAAAACACTTTGCAAATTGTGAGGAAATCATTTTATATTTTCATCGTTTATCCAGCAATAAATATCCAGAAAAAAAATTAAGAAACACCAATTACTTTCCAAACAATTTTTCATCCCAAACCCGTATAGTTAAAAATAGAACCCGTCAACAGCCTTAATTTAAGAAGCTTTTTTTAAAATTTTAGTCGTTAACTTTTTTGAAGATAAACAATATTTATATATATTACTTTGATCAAATCATTTCCCGTCATTCTATCATGGAAACACATTTTTGGTTAAATTCAAAAGTAGAGAAAGTGTTCCTTTACTGCTTCGTGCAATAATTCAGATAAAAAGAATCAATGGATCACCTGTAATTGAGAAATTTAACATTTCCCTACTAAATTCTCATTTTTAAAAGGAAAAAAAAATCCTTGAGAAAATATACATAATTAAATTATGGAACGGTGCTCCGGATCTAAAACACCTCTGTACTCATTCCCTCGAGCACGGAGATTGGTATGTATGAACATGGAAAAACAACTATGCACATAATGTATGCTCTCAAAAAACATAATACGAAATTTCAGAAAATATTTTATTCACCTATTCCTCCTGATGATTACAATTACACTTTTTTTTGTTTTCAAATATATTTGCTTAATACACAAATAACAAAGGAAAATTCACCACCGCACACACGCGAAGACCTGTTCTAATTCCCAATTCATTAATAAAAGGATGTTGACAGAAGGAGCATTAAAAATTTATAATATCACGTATCTTGTTGACAAAGTGGTATCACAAAAAGGAATTACAAAAACAAATACATTAAAATACTAAGGATGAATTTATGTCTTTTTTATATGAAACTCATAGCTAGAAAGGTACTAGCAGAACGAATCAGCTTTCAAAAATACGCTTCGGAGAGAACCTTATGCTTAAAAAATTATCTTCTTTCTTGTTTTTTGTATAAGACTAATCAAGAAATATATGTATTAAAAATGCTGTTTAAATAATAATTCACATTTAATATGATGTTAATATTAAATGTAAGTTGGCTAACTTTAAATATGAAGTGCCAAAAGTTCAGTGGTCTATCTCTACTGCTTTTTTTCTCACAAAATCGTTTATGTTATTCGTAATTATCTATGTATTTAAATATTAATGTAATATGAAAAAAAACACAATGGGATTGAAATTTGGAGATTTGTTGAATATTTTATAATATTGTTTATTTATAAGGATATGTTGCTTTATTCTTTTATGTGGGCTCACATCATTAATGATATATTATATATATATTTTTTTTTATTTCTATTTACTTTTTCAGAAAAATTCCCCTCCCATCCTACTGATTCCCTTTAAGTGAAAGCATAATTGAAAATTTATCATAACTCACCAGGGATATCATTCTATAGGTGAAGTTAACTCCTTTGGCTTAATGTTGTTTGTTTATTAATTTTAAAGCATCGAAAGCTGTTTGTAAAAAGTTATTGATTTACAATAGCTTTTGGGAACATAAGATACCAAAGAGTCTGTAATAAAAAAATTTTAGAAAACTCTAACGTAAAAGAAAAATGTCAATTAAACAATTGTAAAAATTTAATTTTTACTCTTTTTAAACTGAAAGCTGCAATTTTGTAGATCAATGAACAAAATGAATGAAAGACACACATCTTCTTTTATTTTCCAAAAACTAGTATTTTCTATTTATTTAAAAATTATTACTGTATTGGTTGTGTCAATTTATACATTTTTTAAAACACAATAAATGACTGATGCTCAAGTAATCATTTAAAACTTTTATTGAGTATTTTTGTTATGGAGTAGTTTTGAGCTTCAATAGGGGAGAGTGTTGTACCTTTGGACAGAAATCACGTTTGAATTTTTCCAAGACAGGTAAAATCACATTTTTAACATTTAAAGTGCCCAACATATCAGGGTTGCCAAAAACCCGGGCTTTTTTTAAAAAACCCAAGTGGATTGGGTTTTTTCGGGTTTTTTCAATAAAACCCTGAAAAACCCATATGAAACTGGGTTTTTTCGGAAAAAGTGTGGGTTTTTTCAAAATTAAGTGGTTTTCTTCCATAAAATAAGTGGGTTTTTTCAAATTTTAGTGAGTTCTTTCTATGTTAAATGTGTTCTGTCAAAATAATGTCAGTTTTTCCACAGTTAAGTGGGGTTTTTCAAAGTTTTTATACTTTGGAAAAGCCCACTGAAAATGTAAAAACACTTCTTATTTACAGAAACCTGGTTTAAATTTTGAAAAAAACCACTAAAATTTAAAAAATATCCTAAACTTTGAAAAAAAACCATTCAATATTGAAAGAAATCTATTCAATTCTGAAGAAACCCACTGAAATTTAAAAAAATCTTCTTTATTTTTTACATCTAATTTGAACTTAAAACGTCCAAAATTTTGAAAAACCCCATTCAATAATGAAAAAACCCACTGAATATAATGAAAGAACCTATTTAACTTAAAAAAAAACTCCCTGGCATTGAAAAAACACCATTTAATTTTTAAAACCTAGTTTAAATTTTGAAAAAAAAACATAAAAATTTTTAAAATATCCTAAACTTTGAAAAAAAAACACATTTAATTTTGAAAGAACTTCCAAAATCTTGATTTTTCTTGAAAAAACCCAAAAATGGGTCCAAAATGTGGGTTTTTTCTCATGGCTTTTTTTGAAAAAACCGATTGGGTCCAACCCAATTGGGTCCAATCCAGCCAACCCTGCAACATATAGTCCTAACCTTTGTGAGTAGGGGAATATTTTTATTAGCTAAAATCTTGAAAATTGGATTTTTAATCATTTTCAATAACTTAAAAAATTTGTGTCCAAAGGTACAGCAACCTGTTGTACCTATGGACAGACCCAGTTGTACCTGTGGACACCCTTAAAAAGGGAAGTTTTAGTTGAAAAAAGATAAATATGAACATTTTTATTGATGTACCTTTTAATAACCTATTTCAAGTATTTTTAAAATTGGAAATATATTTTTTTTAAAGTAATGTAGTTTTAGATCGTAAATGATCATTAAAACGAAGTTGAATGATAAAAGTCTTGATTTTTTACCAAAAACACATAAATGGCATGGGATTTTCAGATCAAAATTGAAGGTAATACTTTCATCAATCATGCTGATTAATCTGATCATTTCACTGATAAAAAAATATGATCGACACTTGTGCAAGCATTTGGTGGTAAAAATTTCCACAAATCTTTTTCAGTGAAAATTTTAAGTTTTTTGTAATCATCATACTTAAATGGGATAGGGTGCTTAAGATTTTACACCATATTTTACACTAAATGTCAAGTAGAACCAAAAATTTAAAAAAGTAGTTAAGATCACAAAATATTTGATTTTTCATCTAAAAATCACTTGAAAATAATCGCCAACAAATGATTAACCATTTAGAATTAATTTAACATGCATTAAAAGGTATTCACTTTAATGAAACCTGATTCTAAAACGCCGATTAGCTACAGACACCCACAAGAACGTGTCCGTAAGTAAAACATTTCTGGTGTCCGAAGGTACAACATCAGGTGTTTTGCATTCAAAATTATCCAAAAAATAAAATAATTGAGATGTGACGATTTCTAATATCAAACTAAAAAGTCAAAATCTCGGGGATTCACCCCATATATCCCATTTTATCATATCATAATTATAGGGGAAGAAAAGAATTAATGTAGTGATGTGCAAAAAAAACAACTTTGATCATCTAAAAACAGTAAATTTATTACATAAAATTTAAATAATATTTTAAAGAGCTGATTTCACGTTAGCAACTAGATAGCATCACTGTTTACATTCAAAATCGACACCAAATTCAAATTTACATTTTTTCCCGAATTTTAAAATGAGGTGGCTGAAGGTACAACTGTCCGTAGGTAAAACAGTCTCCCCTATAAAGAAATAGTTCTTGGTTTATCAAAATCGAAATATGTATATCTCACAACACTGCCATTGAGATTTCAGATTTCATCAATCAATCTTAAACTCATTGACATTGATGAACTATGGGTTCTAAAGGATGTTAAAGATAAAATAGTAAAATCAAAGATATCAGTTACTTAATGAAAAGATAATTACAGACTCGTTATAACAATATCGATGTGAAGGCATCTGGTTAATAGAGTTGAAGCAAAATATAACTATTTTTAAACTATCTGGAAATTATTTGTATTCTTTATATCTTTATGTTTACGTAGGGTCTTATCATGAAAAAGATAATAGACTATTACTGTTTCAATTATGACGAGGCTTTAGTTAGACCTGTTAAACGATTTCTACAATATTTGTAATTTATTTTGAATGGGTTTGTGTACTTTTTGGGTACTGAAAGTAAGTGAGGTCTTTATCAAGAAAATGATTACTGGCTAAAACTGTTTTTATTTATATAGCAAGACAGGTCAATGGGTCAAACTAATGCATTGTGCTAACAAACTTGTGTAAACTGAACTGGCACCTTAGAGACTATCTTCTATTTCTTGGCTTCCAACGAGGAGACTTATTTGAGTTATCAGTAACGTAGTAACGAAATACCTGACAACCCAACACGTGTCGGACTAATTATTTGCGCCAACCCATCCAGATAACATACCTCAACGGAGGCGGGCAATTCGTCAACCGGTCACTCGTCGCACGACGAATGACAAAACGCAACAACCCGACGTCACAACCGTGACGTAACCCCCCCCCCTACAACACACAACATTCTAGTCGGTCTTTCCCGCAAGACACAGCAGAATAAAAAAATAACAGCGAAAAATAACAGTTCGTCGGGGGTGTGCGTGCGCTTCGGAAAAGGGTTGCGCAAGCGCCGCAGACGACGGCGGAGATTTCTCGCCGGGTTGACAAGTGTCCGACTGACACCGGCGAGAGGTCGCCTCTTCTCGCAGCGGTGGTTTTCTGAAGGCTTTTCTTCGATCATGTCGAGGAGGAAGCAGGCAAAACCCCGCGCTCTCAAAAGTGAGTTTGTTTACCTTTTTCGGTGGGGGCGGGAAGTTTCGGAACACGTTTGTGCCACTGGTTATTTTGGAGGGGGTGTTGCCTACCGGTGTTTTTTTTCTTTTTGGAGGTTGGAACGTGCTGTTAATAATGAAAACCTGTTTTTGTTTGTGTCTGGTAGTAGCGAGGAGTTGGTATTTTAAAAAAAGCGCGTGGTTTTTCTTTTCGGAAATATTTTCGAAATAGTTTTATATGTTTCGTGGCCTGTGAGGAAACTTTGTGTCAGTTCTTTGAGGGATCTACCGAAAAAGGGAAAGTTTTTAGATGTGCCCAGTGGGGTAGACGTCAACATTAAGAAAAACTCTTCTTTAATGTCTTTTACAAAACTTTTTACTGCGTTCAACATGAAATAAGATCAGTTTTTAGATGTTTTAAAAACTTTTTAAAATTTGCTAACACTATACACGCATAATGAATAAAAGAAAACTTATAAAACACTATTTCACCTAAAATTAAATCGGTGAGATAATAAGGAAATATTTACTGTTTGCAAATGCCAAATTACATTAAAACTGCGTAGGCTTCTACGGCCGGAATCGTAAATAAAACTTTGGTTTTCCGAGCAAGTTGGCCGGAAAAAGTCATCTTCAGAGACCCCAGCAGAGACTGAAGATGAACCCCGCAGCTGGGGTTGAAACGTTTGGAAACTTTACATCTTCTAGAATACGGCCAACTAGTCCGGAAAACCGAAGTTTTATTTGCCAAATTACATTGTTTATACACTATTATACAATAAATTATACGTAGTTCTCTTTAATCAGTTCATGAAGTTAGATTTAAAAAATCATAATACAAATATATTCTCAAAAATGTCTCTTTATATATTGTAAACGTTCAATGTCATTCACCTAGAAATGAATATAATGATGAATAAATATTTTAATAATTTTTTATTTTGGTCAAATATTTCTCTCAGAATAAATAGTTTAGTTTAGTGTATAAAAATTTCAATCATTTGGAGAAGCATACTACAGGTAATAAAAGTCTTCAAGTGTTCAAAGAGAATTATTATGTTCTTTAATGAATTTGTCGGGAGTCTCATAAATTTTAATAGAATAAACAATATAAAATTCATCATTTATTTAAATGAGTGAGTATTATCTTTTTTAAACTTATAATTGGTGTTACTTTAAAACTCAATCAAAAGAAAAAAAAAGTTGCAAACATTGATCATAATTGTTTTGCAGTTAAGCTTCCTTTATCTGTAAAACCAGTTTTTCCTTCATAGAAAACAGTATGCAGAAAAGCCAACTTCATAATACTATTTAGTGGTCTGGTAATAGTTTTAGTGGGGCGAGCGTGTGAAGGGATTCCATCCAGGTCGAGTGCAGTATTTGTCTAATTGTAGTCAATGGAAATGTTATTAATAAAGGGAAATGATAATGAAACATGAGTGTGAGTGCAGATGCACAATACGTTTAGTCACCTTTGATAGAAACCTTTACGCATGTCAACATTAAATGAACTTGAGCAATTATTTAAGAAGTAATAAAATATTTTTATTGAAGCTAATTTAAAGATACTATTAATAAAAAGAGAGCTATTAAAGATGCATCTGATTGGCAAAAAACATTTATATTTATTAGAAGAAACATATGTACAATGTACATAGTTAAATTACCTTTTTATTTAGACTTGAAAACATTCATACCTTCCCCCCATAATTAACTGAATCAAAAACATTACAAACCAATTGGTTTACCAATTTTTCTATTTTTTATCAAGTCATTATTTTTTATGGTATAATTATATTTTATCCCACTCCGTGTATCTTCTTTAGACAAAAAACATATAAAATAAACCAAGATTTTTTAAATTCTTAAATTCAATTTGATTGTTACAGTGATGTTGATAAGAAATAAAGGGGGTTCTAATTTACAGAGAGATTGTTTTAATTTTGAAAATCACATTAACATAAAATGACGATTATACCAATAACTATTGATGTTATTTTTTGGATTATGAAATGTTGCAATTTTAAATTCAATTAACTGTATTAAATTTTCGTAGAAGTTTCAGAAAGATACAACTATTTTTTAATTTCCTAGCATAGGTTTTTTAATGTTTTAAACTTTTTTTATTGTTTTAAAGCTTATTTATCTTATAATATTTTACATGCAGATTAATTTAAAATACCTTCAAGACTTTGTAGTTATGCCTTGCTTTCAATTTGTTAATATGTATAGCAAAAGTTAACAAAACTGTTTTGCTTAAACACAGTTCACTTTCTTCCTTTAATTAAATCACCTTTTTTATGGAAAGGAACTTTAAATTTTGTGGTCCTTAACAAATCCCATTTTGAACGTATTAATATAAGTTCTGCCTCTAAATAGCAAAAACATGCTTTTCAAAAATTCCACGGTAAAAATAGAATACGTTTCTCTCTTCCAGTTTAAGATTTAATCCAAATGAATTGAAAACTATTAAAGCAAATAAATTGAAAAATTATTTAAAATGTTTGGGTTCTTATCATCACTTACGGCCGTATTCACCGCTATCCTGACCGCCGATTAACCAACAGTCAAACCTCGGTGATTGGTGGAAAACTAGTTTTCCTACTTAACCTGCCAATCAGAAGTTTGAATGAATACGGTCGTTATATATAGATTTACCTAACGACAAAATTATTAAACACTGTTTTCCTGAAGTTTGATTCAGGATTACATGCTTGAATTACAATAAAAAGAGAGAAATTTTGATGCTAATTTTTATACTATTAATCGCTGGAAGGAATTTAATTATATCAAGTAATATTAAAAATACATATGTTTGATAATTAGTTTTAAAAATGAAAAAACAATATTTTCTTAAATTGCACAAATGCACATCGTATATAGAAGCTTCAAAATAAATCAAATGTGTTTTTCTTTCAGTCAGTGATATAAAACGGCGGAACAATTCATAGTTGCAATTTACATTTTTTAATCTTTAGTTTCCAAATCCGTTCTTATGATAATGAATTATAATTTCCTAACCGTTCCATCCCGATGGAAGATGGGATAATTAAAAGAAACGCGTGGTGTTTCTTGTAACTAGCGATTATCGAGGTGAACGTTTATGATACTTTAATTGATGCACAGAGGAACAATGGGTCGAGATCTAATT
Organism: Tetragnatha versicolor; assembly: GCA_024610705.1. Taxonomy (NCBI): domain Eukaryota; kingdom Metazoa; phylum Arthropoda; class Arachnida; order Araneae; family Tetragnathidae; genus Tetragnatha; species Tetragnatha versicolor. The sequence goes on along the minus strand of JANDEH010000001.1, from coordinate 33,187,056 downwards.
ATGAATGATGTAAGCAAACGATGGGTTATGCAATTATGGCCCAAATAAGCGAACACATAATAAAGAAATTGAATTTATTATCACAATGCCCTAAGCAAGGAAGTGATGATGCGTGGAAATTTTAATAATTATGTGTCTTTGGTCTAATATCAACAACAGTCTTGAAAAGTAAGTTAAGAATATGAATTACTTTAAGGTGTTCCCTTACACCTTAAAGTTAGCTGAAGGGCTAAATTAGTAAAGTTTATTTTAAGTAAATTTTTCTATTTAAATCCATAATGCCAAAAGTTCTTTTTAAAAATAGTTTTTGATGTTTATTATCACGAAACACAGCTATCTCGCGCATCTTCCTAAAAATCCGTGGGATAATACTAGATTTAAACAAAATATTTTGGGAATGTACTCATGTTTCTAGTATGTGTACCTACTCCTACATCCCTACCTACTCCTACATTTTACCACAAGGGTACAACTTTTAGTTTAATATGTAAGGTGGGATAGAATCAACTTATGAAAACTGTATTGAAGTTCAATTCTTAAAAAAAAACTTCAAATGTGCATCTAAAACAATTGATCAACAATTATCGTTATTTTGATAGTTTTTTGGTGTAAATTTTAAAACAAAAAAAATTGCTGATTTTTTTATACTTTTCATAAGTATGCAAAATATTAAAAATTTACTCAATGACACCTTTAATTTAACACCTATAGCAACGATTAAAATTTAAAATTCTTAAATTGCCTACTATATAATTTATTTTTTATAGATAATTTTCTGTGTTTTCAGGGGAAGACATTGATAACCTCGCTGATGAAAGTACAGAAGATATAGATATATGTGACATAAAAAGAACCAAATTAAACGATAAAGACATTCCAAGCGCAATGGGTAAGTTTAAAACCATATTTTAAAGGATATTATACAGAAATTTAAGACACTGTGAGGAAAAAAAACTGCCATAGATTTTTAAGACTTATAAAGAGCAATATAATCATAAAAATACATAAACTATTCTTTATTAAATATAAGTCCTCTTAAGAAATAAAAAAATGTAACAACAATTTGAACACAATGATGTATTCTCACGTTCTGAGATTAATTTTTTATTAAAATAGTAGATAAAAAACCCTGAAGAATGACGTTTACATCAAGTATTTTTGTAGCCTAGTTTCTGAGACATAAATTTTTGAAATTTCCTTTTTTTTGTTTGGGTGCGAAAACACTTTCGAATCACAAATCATGCTCTGTGATGTCACATCCAATAGAAGCCCGTTTTCTGATAACGTGACTTTTCTGACGTTTTGACAAAAACAAAATTTAATTTTAAATTATTTAAAACACATTTTTGAAATTAAAAATAAGAAATTTGGGAGTTTTAAACCATAATGTATCCAAAAAAAAGTATAAAATTAAGCGAATTCCTCAATCATGCAAATCCCTCATTCTGCTAATTTTTATCGACTAGTATAAGGATTATTTTATCGATCGAAAAGAGATAATCTTTTTAATTGTAAGTTTGCTTAAGGCTTTTTAGAGGTACTCAATTAATAAGGTATAATGGCTCTAGCTGTGAATGTTTGGCAACTGGCGTGATTTATGAACGCAATACATCAAAAATATTGCTATCCAAACCAAACATCATCATTCATTCACACTGACTGAAAAAGGTTAATTGAGGTGATTATTCAAACGTAGTTTTTAAAATTAAATAGTGCTTTTTTAGTTATTTTTTACTATGAACTTTCTTAGACACTTTCACTTCTAAATTAAGTATACCGTGTTAGAATTTTTTTTACTTTCTTTTAAAATTTTACTTCTAATAGATTATCTAGATTATCGAGAACTACTATTGGGTTAGTTCCTTCAAGTCTTTTAAGATACTTTTTTGTCATGCAATCAGGGTTGGCTGGATTGGACCCAATTGGGTTAGACCCACTGGGTTTTTTCAAAAAAACCCATGTGAAAAAACCCACATTTTGGACCCATTTTTGGGTTTTTTCAAGAAAAATCAAGATTTTGGTAGTTCCTTCAAAATTTATTGTGTTTTTTTTTCAAAATTTAAACTAAGTTCTAATAATTAAATGGTGTTTTTTCAATTTCAGGGAGTTTTTTTTAAAGTTAAATAGGTTCTTCCATTATTCAGTGCACTGGGTTTTTCATTATTGAAGGTTTTTTTCAAAATTTAGGACGTTTAAAGTTCAAACTAGATATAAAAAATAAAGATGATTTTTTAAAATTTCAGTGTGTTTTTTTAAAGTTGAATAGATTTCTTTCAATATTGAATGGGTTTTTTCAAAGTTTAGGATATTTTTAAAATTTTAGTGGGTTTTTTCAAAATTTAAACCAGGTTTCAGAAAGTAAGGGGTGATTTTACAATTTCAGTGGGTTTTTTCAAAGTATAAAAACTTTGAAATAACTCACTTATTTGTGGAAAAACTTACATTATTTTGACAGAACACCATTTAACATAGAAAGAACTCACTAAAATTTGAAAAAACCCACTTACTTTCTAGGAGAAAACCACTTAATTTTGAAAAAAACCACACTTTTTCCGAAAAAAACCCACACTTTTTCCGAAAAAACCCAGTTTTACATGGGTTTTTTCATGGTTTTATTGAAAAAACCCAACCCACTTGGGTTTTTTCAAAAAAACCTGGGTTTTTGCCAACCCTGCATGCAATGCGTGAAATAATTTAAATTTGTGAATTTCGCAACACGCCTTTTAAATACAAAGGATTTGTATGTAATTCACACTACGATTTGTTGATATTTCGTAATAATTGTAGTAGTAGAGCCCTGATTATCCGCGAGTTCCATGAAAAAATAATTTTTAATTACGAAGGTGTTTCCAAAGCAAGAAGCAAAAGCAAGTGACTGATTTAAAAAATGCCGTAACTGAACACTTTTTGTTAACAGTACAGTAATTGTTTTTTGTTTACTGTTCTTTATTTTAGTGATTTAGATGTAGACTAAAGGTTTCTGATGTACTGTACATATTTTAAAAGTTTTGCATATCATGTTTTTTATACAATAAAACATCATGTTTTTATGCTGAAATATTTTTTTCGTGTTTTCACCTCATTTTTAGTCTTTTTTCGGGCTATATCCGCAATTTTTACTATCCGCGGTACCCTTGCCACCCAATTCCGAGAATAATCGGGGCTCTACTGTAGCTGATTTTATAATTTAAAAAATGATAGGGTTTTTTTAGAGATAAGTGCAGAAGTTATGTGATAACCGAGAAAAAAAATGTCTTTTTGCTTTCCTTTAGATAAAGTTCATAAGTTTTTGTTCATGGTTGAAGCATATAATAAACGTTGCTTACAATGTTTTTTTATTAGCTGCATGTAATTATTTTTACCATTTCTCACTTACTAGCAGAATTATCAACATGATTGAAAAACACAATAAAGAGAGCGTTTTTAGGATATCAAACAATACTGGAATAAGAGAAGAGTAAACTTGACACATTTTGTATACGACCAAAAGCAATTTTCGTTTATAATATTGGTAAAACTTAGAATATATTCCACTCTGAGTAAAACTTCATAATTTCATGAGAATTCGATTTCTTAGATGAGGAGCAAACAACCAAACCATGCTTTCTCCTTCAAATACAGATTTTCAGGAAACACAAAAAAACTAATAACTTAAAAATAACTAATTTAAAAACCTATTTATCATTTGTTTGGTTCTATAACGAGTAACTGAGAAGATTTGTAGTCATAATTTACCTAAAAAATTAAAATTACTTATTAAAAAATGCATTTGAAATTTGGAGAAATCACGTTTTGATCGAACAAATAGGAGGAAACATGGTTTGGATGTTTACAACATGGACAAAACACTTTTTGAATGAAAATAAGGTAATGCACATTTTACTAAAATGTTATTTTATATCATTTTGTAATTGAAAAAGAGAAATATTATTATTAGAAATTATATTCGTATCAAAAAGTCCCCACCAATATTTTTACATCACCAACTTTACGCTGACCAATGAGTGGGTCACGTGACGAGTAAGAACAGCTATGATTGGCTGTGACTGGAGGAATCACTGTTTGACTGAAAACAGACTCTAGAGGAAACACTTTTTGATTGAAACATCAATTTTCTAAGTAGTTTTAGAATAGGTTAAAACTTGTTTTAGTTGAAGATAATAGCATTCTTTTGTGCAGTTTAATGTGGAGATCATGAAAATAGCAGTAACTCATTTTTTATTTTTTTGGAGAAAACACGGTTTGAATGTTTGCTCCTCAGATAGAATTTAAAGAAAGTAACATATTCGAATTTTTCAAAAGCTTATACAAACCTTTACAACTATAAATTAAAACTAACCCTTCAAAGCTATTGACCCTTTAAAACATGCTTTCTGCTTGAAGCACCCAGAAGCTAATCTCCAATACCCTAAAACCAACAAGAGGAAAAGAAACCGTTTTGACCTCAAACTGAAAAAAAAGCCCTAAATTGCCTCGCTAATAATCATCAGAAAAGCACCTCTGAACCCCACACAGCCTACTTCGAGCGAGAAGCAGCAGCAGCGAAACAATTAATTTCGCGGAAACTCCTCACAGCAAAAAGAATAATACGGCGCAATTTAATTTTCCATCCTAAACAACCCGCGTTTTTCAAGAGTTTTTATCCCCACACACTACAATACGATTCTCGACCTCAGGCATTTGCATAAAACATTCATTAGAACAACGGGGATCGTGATCGCGCCGATTTTTTCTCTCCCGCTCCTTTATAATTGCCAGAAAGAGAGGCGAGGGTCATTTTTAGGGCCCGCGATGCGTGCTGATACAGATCACGTGGTCGGCTACCGAAATGCAGATGCAACGTGGTGTGGGTGGGATAGGTGATGCATGTGTGCTGTCCTGTCTTTTCGACCTCGTTGGAAATTTCACGCTTTTCTTCTGCTTGAAAGAGTCCAGTCTTACCCAGTTAGCGTGCGTCTAGAATTTTATGATGGGCTCGACAACGCTCTTTCGGGCAGTGGATATCTCACCCATCTCTCTGAGTGGTTAGGTAAGGTCAATTAGCTTCATATCGAAACAAAAGAGGTCCCCTCCTATGAAGGGGATGTCAGGGAAAAACCCCTAACCACACAAAGATATGGGGGATATGTCCACTAGGGTGGGCCGAAAAAAACTTTTTATTTTATTTTGAAACGCTATACCACGGAAAACTTGCCTCTGGGGTAGAGAAGTAAAATGCAACAAAAAAATTTTTAAATCGGTTAAAAATTGCAATAGCGCATTGGACCTAAAGTTTGAAAAAAATAGGCTATTTTCATTACTTTAAAAAAAATCAAATTACTTCTATAAAAAGTATCTAAAGGCATATAATAGAAGAAAAATGTGGAGAAAACATATTTAATGGAAAAAGGATGGTATTTTACAATTCATTGGTAGTATAATAACATCTAAATATACACGTTTTTACCAGAAATCCACATATTTCGTATGAAACAAAAAATTGTGAAAAAAAATTTTACATTACTATACTACCTTTATAGCTATCACTCACCAACCCCCTCAACAGTTAAAACAGTTTTTACAGTTCGCTTCGCGATCGGAGCTCGCTCGTTGCACAACAATCCGCGTCAATATCTCGCCGAAATAAAAACTTATTATTTTGAAACGCCACACAGAAATACCACAGAAAACTTGCCTCTGGAGTAAAGAAGTAAAATGCAACAAAAAATTTTAAAATCGGTTAAAAATTGCCTTAGTACATAGGACCTAAAATTTGAAAAAATATGCTATTTTCATAACTCTTAAAAAATCAAATTAAATCAAATAACTTCTATAAAGAGTATCTAAAGGCATAAATTAGAAGAATCATGTTAAGAAAAAATATATTTAATGGAAAGAAAGATGGTATTTTACAATATAAGGTTGCATTATAAACTGGACACACTGGGCATTTCGCCTTTTTTTTTCTTCAAAATTCGCCTTTTTTCATTGAATTAAAAAGTTATTTTTCTGATGGCGCATAGTTTGATTTGTAATAAAATGTAGTCCTTTATTGGTTTTTAACTTCTTTTAGTATTTTGAAAGAAGACTTGATTGAAAAATTTGGCATTGGAGTCTGGAGATCTTGAAAGAAGAATAGTTCTTATAAACCCATCCCTGGCATTCGTACCATACAGACGACTTTCCATGATGCCTCTGTGTTACTAATTATACACAACGTTCCACTGTTTGTGTGGGACATGGGAATCTGTCTAAGTTCCAGTCATTATCATAGACTATATCTCTTGATCGGTAAATCTTCGTAGTATAGGTGTATAGGTGGGGGGAAAGAGAAGCAGTATTCCAGCTCTTTATTTGGTCTATATGGTCTGTAGCTTGGAAATTAGGTTTGGGGGGATGGAAACTCCTAACTAACTTTCTTTTAGAAGCTGAGTTTCTAGCCTTAAATGTTCATCTAAACCAAACTTCCTTATATATGATCCCTTTTATCTACAATCATGCCCAAAAGAAAGTTTTCAGGATGAGCAAAAAAGGCATTTTGTTTAATCATAGGATCAATGATTTTTAATAACTTTTCTGGCAAGAATCTAAATGTTTCTATCACTTTAAACACGTGTCCAGGTTAAATTGAGAACCATTCACTTTTCTACATAAAGAATCATGCAGGCGTATATGATTTTAATATAAAATAAACTAAAATCTTATGTTCATTTGTTGGATTATCAGTACATTAGTAACAGTATATTAGTGGGCAATTCCACGGGTAACTGACTGACATTTTTTAAGAAAAACGCTTAGTATATTATTATTTTCTTCCCAAAAATAAATGATAAAAAAATACTTTCCACCCAGTTTATTGCTTTCTTGTTAGCTTAATCTAATGGCACAATTAAATTTTCAAAATATGCTTTTATTGATTTTTTAAAAACTTTAAACAACATGGTAACTGACTGACATAAATGTTTCACAAATGTCAGTCAGTTACCATGTTAAAAAATTTTAAACGACATGGTAACTGACTGACATTTGTGAAACATTTATGTCAGTCAGTTACCATGTTGTTTAAAATTTTTAAAAAATCAATAAAAGCATATTTTGAAAATTTAATTGTGCCATTAGATTAAGCTAACAAGAAAGCAATAAACTGGGTGAAAAGTATTTTTTTATCATTTATTTTTGGGAAGAAAATAACAAAATACTAAGCGTTTTTCTTAAAAAATGTCAGTCAGTTACCCGTGGAATTGCCCTAGTACTGATAAATAATACAACAGAAGAACATAAGATTCTATCAAACTACCAAAGTATAAAACCAGTAAAGGATTCCATTTCATTACAAATCAAACTACGCATCATCAGAAAATAACTTTTTAATTCAATGGAAAAATGCGATTTTTGAAGAAGAAAAAAGGCGACCCATGTAGCACACGAAAATCGATCGATATTGTATGGACGATATTGGCCTTCATCAAAATGACCCTATCGTGAATATCGGCCAATCGCGATGCTCGACCTTAGATAATATCGAACAACACTGATTAATCTCGTATTTGCGATATTCGTTTTTATCGATATCAGACAATGTCGCGAATAGCATTGGCCAATTTCGTTCAGTATTGATAAATCCTGGACATTAATGATCAACCCTGGATGTTCGATGTTCGTCTTGTACGAGATCTATCGATGTCATGTCGACAGAAAAATTACATTTTTTTTAGCTGATGAATATTTTAAAAAATGCTACCAGAATTCGAAACAGGCTTTAAATATCACTCGGAAATGCAATACACAACTAACTTTTTTTTTCATCGCTATAAAAATGTCACTCATTATCAATCAATATCCCACCTACAATAGAAATTTTAGAATGCTGCCAAACATCGGCCAATATCCTTTCTACGACTTTGAATTGACTTGTGATCTTGTTTTTCTGACACCGGTTACGCAACGCCATATAATGTCGATCGAAATCGTCATGGCGACATTGACTTCTCGGATATTGGCCAATGTTAATCAAAATCAGTTCACAGATATCATCTTTAGCAATTTTACCAAAACAGGGGTAAAAAGGTCCAATTAAATATTTACACTAATTTTTCATCCAAATGACGTTAAAAAAAATGTTTTTCAATATATTTTTTATCTCTCTCTCTTATAAAAAATTACACAATATCGATCAAAGCTGTCGGATATCGTGATTCCGATGTCCGATATTCTACGATATTCGCGATATTGGCCAGTATTGGTACATCGTTGTCCAATGTCCGTGTGCTACCTGGGGATATGCCAAGTGTAACCTTATAGTATAACCTTATATGTTAAAATATACCATCTTTCTTTCCATTAAACATTTTTTCTTGACAATTTTCTTCTAATTTATGCCTTTAGATATAGAAGTTATTTGATTTAATTTGATTTTTTTTAAAGTAATGAAAATAGCCTACTTTTTTCAAACATTAGGTCCAATGCGCTATTGCAATTTTTAACCGATTTAAAAAAAAATTTTTTGCATTTTACTTCTCTACCCTAGAGGCAAGTTTTCCGCGGTATAGCATTTCAAAATAAAATAAAAAGTTTTTTTCGGCCCACCCTAATGTCCACTGCCCCATAAGGGTTGTCGTAAATGCACGCTTATAGTCCAGTAAAATATACAATGAAAACGCTACATTCAAAAATAAACACATATAAGAACTCAATTTTGTCCCCAAATAAACAACACTTCGGTTATGATGTTTGGTAGAACACTTTTTTGTGTTGTGAAAGTGTTCTGATTATGTTTGAAAAGTGTTGGAAATATGTTCTAGATCCAAGGAAGGTGTTCAAAGAAAGGTGTTGTAAAATGTGTTTATAAACTGAGAGTGCGCTTAAAGTTGGATAATAATGGTCATGATAATTAATAATAATAATTATGGCAACACGATAAGACGTATTTTCTGGATCTAGCAACACTTTCACACCCTATCTCTTTCTCGTACAACATAATTGAATCACTTTTAAGTACAAGTTGAGGCATCATTTCAGAATGAAATAAATGAATTCCTAAAGTAAAAAATCATCGTTTCATCTTTCGCAATTTTCCCTTTACATTTTCCCTTTTTTAATTTTAGGATTATCATGTCCAATTAACTTAATTTTTATTTACTGGTCTGATTAAGTTCATGTTACCCAAAATCGTCTATTGCGTAATTAATCAAATCGTATTGCGTTTAAAATTCATGTTAAGAAATAAAGCTGGGCATCTGGGGAAGTTTTGGCATCCCTGAAATAATAAGAATTTTGATTGTGATGTGTCATGAGATTCACTAATTTAGTTTGGGAACCCTTTGTTTTAACTCTTCTAAATTTTTGGACCCACTATCTGATTTTGTCATGCCATTTCGTTTATCCTTTAACTAGATTAAAAAGAAATGAACTAAAATACCTTATGAATAGCATTTGCGAAGCCCGAATGTTTGAAAGTTTTAAGGTAACAACTAAATGCTATACTCGAATAATGTTAATAAATGTTATACTCGACGACACTAACATTTCTCGAATAAAAACATTTTCACACAGAACTCTCAATCAAACAACGCTACTGTTCCGTTTCTAAAAATTCCCTCATCCCGGACATTTCTCAAAGTTCCCACAGATCAATCGCACGCCGCGACAACAGTGGGTGCAGATGAGCCGACGCTCAATTAGTAAACAATGGCGCAAACCCTGAACTTGCAGCAGCAACAGTAATTACAAAAAACCCTTAATGGAGATCCATAGGAAAGGGTCCGTGAACTTATAAGGGAGACAAGAGCGGCATCGGTAAGTTGAGGCCCGATGTTGATTGTTTGTTGCCAAGAGTGGAAATGATAAATCATGATTGCATCTGGAGTGGCAGTAATGATTAATAATGACCCTGATGCAAAAAAAATAATGTGAATGAGCAGAGGGAGAATAATTTCGTCTTTTCATTCGAGCCGCCTTTCGGAAGAACTATTTATTAAGCCAAGCATGCGGCTTGAACTTTGCTGGTGAATGCGTGAAAGGATGATGGACTCGACCTTTGTTTCAGAAAAAAGGGGTTGATGTCGACCCCCTGAGGGATTCTTTGGGGTTCTGAGATGTCTAAGGGTCAGTTGAGGAATTTTATGCGGATTTCATTTTAAACTAACATATAGATTAAACAACTAACATGTAAACTAACGTGTAGTTCACTTATGCGAATTTAATTTTTTGGGTAATGGGTGAATTGAATATGCCATGCCTCTCAAATTAAACTTTAAAAAGTAACCTCTTTATAGTTAATTTTTTTATAAAAGAGGAGAATTTATTTGTACAGATATTTTATATTATGAAATTATTTTTACGCTTTTATAGTTTCATGGCATTTGCAAACATTTACTCTAATACATAAGTCCCACCATTGTTTTTTTTTTCATTCTAAAATACTGATACCCTTATTTATTCCAATCAAAGAAATAATGGGATTTGCGTATGTTTCTTTAATCTGTTTGTCTTTTGCGTGATATCTGTGCTACATAACTTTTAATCAACCAGGTTTGTTTTTTAGTTTAAAGTAGAATAGAATTTATATGAGACAACATACAGTAGACGTACAATAAATATACATTTTGATTTTAACAAAAACCACAACATCATCCACAATAACACAACACCATACAAAAATAAAACAAAAACCACCTTAAAAGTATCGTTAGCAATAGGTTCTTATTACAACTATACAGGGGCGTAGCGAAGGGGGGGGTCCCCGGGTCCGGACCCCCCCCCATGGGCCCGACCTAAAATTTTTTAACCCTTTTTTAGGCTTTAAATATTCCAGTGCCTACTCAAAAGAGGGCGTCTATGTCCCTTAAAAGTATCTAAAAACCACCTTTTTTGCTTGTTAAAATCTAAAATTTTCCGAGGGATCCCCCGGTTTACCTATAAAAAAAGTATTAGTTGAGGGACGATATAAGGGGAGGAGGCGATAAAGGGTACTAAACGAGTAAACCAAACCCTGTTTTTAGGGTCAAATTTCCAAACAAATTTTGGGGGAGTACCCCCAGACCCCCCTTGGGACTTGGAACTTTATTAAACAACTTTTTTAATGATGAGTTCGTCAAAATACAAAACTCCTAGCAAATAATAAATTCCTGAAAATATAATGATCGAAATTCGGATTAGGTGTACCAAAACGAGTTGAAAACCTGCTTTTTAGACTTGAATTTCCAAAAATTTTCTGGGGGAGGTCCCCCAAACCCCCTTAAGGTAATTCGAACACGATTATTTTCAACCTTTTTAATATTATATTCGTTGAGGAGATTCAATTTGATTTTCAAAATTTTTAGCCCCCCCCCAAAAAAAACGAATCCTGGATCAACTACTGCCTCAGAAACGTCATATTTTTTACTTTTTTCCTAAAAAATTATCTGGCTTACAAGGAGCGGTGCTCCTCGGTTATTACCCCCCTCTTTAATATGGAGCTACAGAAAACTATGTTTCTCGACGGTCTCTGTACTTAATAAAAAAATTATGTGGATCAGAACTTTCAATCGAAGTAATACTTAATCATAATTATTACACTAATTATTTTATTAATAAATTATTAACTATATTAATTAACACAGAGCAGAGATTAAAAGTAATGTGAAAATTATAACTTTATTTCACTAATTGTGGACTGGACACTTTTTGATATCCATTGGTAAATTTTTCGCACTGGACCCCCCCCTTAGGAAAATCCTGGCTACGCCACTGCAACTATATGACTCCTGGATAAATTCATTAATTAGCTATGGCCTTATAATATGGGGCGGAGACTACTTAAGTAATTTAAATCCTGTAATAAAAATTCAAAATAAAATTGTTAAATTTCTAAGCAGTAATCACACGTCTAATTTAATTTCCTATCAACATCTTAATATTTTTCCCATCAGATACCTGTTTTTCTTCAAAACTATAGTATATTTTTTCTCTCATAACACTGCCAAAATCAGAAACTTAAACTATAGCTTACGTTCTAATAGCCCTTATTTAATTCCTAAAGCTAGAAAAGAAATCTTTAGAAAACACTTCACCTATTTATCCCCAAAACTATTCAATAGCTTGCCTAATCACATTAAATCAGAAAAATCTCCTATAAAATTTAAAAAGCTTTTAAAATTATTTTTATACTCAATAGATGACATTGAACAATATTTTAAAAACATATGCTCACTAAATAAGATAATCTGAAGCTCACCCTACAGCACCTCACCATCATTTATAATCACAATTAGATTTATGCCTTGAGATTACCCGTATTTTATTAATTATTCATCTTAACTTCTTTTCTTCCTTTCTTTCTATCTTTTCTTTTTCTTGAAAATCCATTGATGTATAATTTTCGGTCACCTGTAAGTGTCAATTTGACTCCTTGGTGTCTCATACGTGTATTTTTGTCATTTTCCCTTATATTTTTTTGTTTTGACCTTAACTATGTATATATATTAGTAAAAATAAATTTTGATTTGATTTGATTTGATATTATTTTGTGGCACTGAGAGAGTACAAGACTCCTCCTAATAGCAAATAATTTATATCGACATAGATTATCGCCAGGATTTGGTGCTTATTCGGTATTTTAAGCTGAATTTAAAAGCTTTAAATCATAACGTAATGCTTCGAAGTAAAAATTCAAGAGTTAATAATCCAAGCAGTATAAAGAAATTTCTTATAAATCACCGTATATATTGTTTGTTTGAAAACGAATATGTATATATGCAAACGTTGTCTTTTATAGCTTTTAACTGAATGTGTATAACAGGAATGAGATAATAACTATACTAAATCTTTGCTTAGTATTAAAAGATTTAAACAAACTTACTTCAAATATTTGAGTGTATTAAATTAAATAGTTTAAAACATTTTAAAATAGTGACTTTTAGCTGATTAATGAGAGTGTAGTTTACTTACTTCATCCAAATATATTTCTAGCCATTCCTTGAAAATGCTCATTTTCAAGAACAAAAAAGTGTAGAAAAAATGCCCCCGGCATTAGTAAAATCCCGATATCTGAGCCCAGATGATATGAGTTAGCGCTTTAACCGGGGTAACCAATATTTTTAAAATCCTCTCGCTACAAAAAACGTCAAAATAATGCAAGACTTTTCAAGTGAGAGTACATTTTAATCAACGATCTGAATTGCATGTGGTGTATCTATAGTATAGAACTTTAGTATTTGTAAAATATACATTTGAACCAGAAAATATATTTACACTATTTACGTTGTTCGCTTGGACTCTACTTTGTTATGGTTGTAGACGTTCTCTTATTATGAACATCAAATAATTATTTATAACTTTTTTTCATAATTTGAGATAATATGAGTGGTTATAATTTTTTCTATTAGTCATATGTACTAAAATAATGCAAATGTGTTTCAAATACTGTTACAGAAGCTACTCACAAATAAAATAAGATAAATGTTGAAAAGCATTGAATAAATAACTTAAATTTTTTTAAAAATTTTAAATTGGCATACGTCTTGGGAAAAACGTTGATAACATTTTTCAATAAAACATTTCATTGTACATTCTTGATTGAATACATTTCTCATCTTGATACATAACTTTGGTTTCAGAGAAAATATTCTTAAAGCATGCTTAAAGCAGAAAAAAATTAATCATTGTCAGTTCCTGCTTAATAATAAGTCAGCAGCAAAATTTTCAAAAGAAATCAACTACGCATCCGAAACAGTTGCTAAGAGTGGCACATTCTTCTGTCTCAGAAAAGGGATTCATTCAATTCAAATGGAAAAAGAAACGCATTGACATCGAAGACAGATCAATATCCAGGTACAAAAACTAGATCTCAAATCGGAGCTTCCATCGTAAAAACGGCGGCAATTAATTTAGCGTTCTCCAGTTAACGAAATCTAATTTACTACTCGAGCACTGACAACGCCGAGCCCGCGTTACTCGCGCAAACGGTGAAATGATTAATGAAGAATTAATATTTGAACTATCATATTGCTACCAGCAAAAATGAAAGATCCTGAGCAGCGGGGTTGGGGCAAAAAAATATTAATGATGACTGGGGTGACAAATGTTTTCTACCAAATTAAATCTCTCCCTTCTCAAATTGGGCTGATTATTTTTCTCCTTCACATATTAATTAATGCTCTTTGATGGAAGAATGTTAATTGAAACGTTCCTCATGACACGGAAATTGGAGGGGTTTTTTTTCTCCCGCTTGTCTTCTTTTTGTTCCACATCAGAAATTGGAATTGCTTGTTGAAAGAGAGGTTTCGAATGAAATAAATATTATTAATGATGGGTTTTGAGAGAGCTGCGTAATAATTCGCAGTTATCGTGGTGAAATAATTTATGTGGAGTGAATTGGATGTCCTTGTCTGCTGTTAGCTCTTTGGTAAACGCTTGCGCGGTTCATAATTTATTTTATTAACCTACCTGTCATTTTCACTCTGAGTAAACCAGATCAGCTGCCAGCCCAGCTTGTTTAAAACAGTCGATAAAAACTATGAGGTTTCTATTAATTTAAATAATTTATGAATAACTGAGTCTTAAATTAAATAATTCTATTTCTCTAATTGAGCTCTCTTATACGAGTTCTAAGTAATTCTATTTGTAGTATCGGAATTCCCAGGAATAGTAGAACTTTGGAATTCTTGGGGATCACAATGATTTTAATAAAGCCTTCTCCAAAAAATTAAAAGATACATAAAAGTAGAAATATTTAGAATTTTAACCAATTGTTCAATTTTTTTCGTCAAAATAATATAGCCTTAAAAATTTTAGCTAAAAAGCCATTTTTAATGCCTGTTTTACCTTCTGGGATTTAGTCCTCTATTCTGGTAACCGACAATCCTTCATTGATTCCTGAGAATACTCGAAGAAAAAAAGTTCCATGAACTATGTATATAAAAAGATTTGCAATTAAGGATTTTATATACTCTTTATGGGATACGTAAATCTTAACTCTAAATTTCAAGTATTAATGAAATTAATTCCTTTCTTATCAACTTAGTAAGTGGCATATATGTTTTGATAAGTCAATATGTTTTGAAGAGGTTTTTAACTTCTGCAACGAGATGGATACCAATGATCATATGTTATTACATTGCAGAAGGTACTCTAAACAAAGAAACACACTAATGAAATCCTTCAATATTACATCACCAAATTATACAGAAATCTTGAAAATGAACAAGATAAATGCAAGGAAGAAAACTCAAGCCATAATCTCATTCCTTAAAGAAATTTCATTATTACAAATTGATCATTAATAGCCATTGATAACAAAGAAGACGAACATTGGAAGAAGAAGACCAAGCAGCTCCATCAGAGTTAGCAAATGTCTCTAGTGAACCAACAAGAACAAGTATACTGTATATCAGTGGTCCCCAACCTTTTTACCACCACGGACCTGTCAACGTTTGATAATTTAACCGCGGCCAGCTGGGAGGGATGTTTGATTGTTTACATTCTAGATTATTTTGATTTATTAATTTGAATTTAATTGTATTTTAACATGCTTTCAAAATAAAATACAGTTACACCAAAAAATAAATGTTAACTGATTTATAATTCCTTTAATTTATTAATTTGGAGTATAAACATAAGAATTTAAATTAATTTTCAATTAAATGGTCGGCCGGCGGCCCGGTACCGTTTGATCCGGGGGGATGGAGACCACTGCTGTATATTATTCGGTTTAATCTATATATACTATTTTAGTCGTAAAACTTACCCGACTCTACCTGTTTTAAAATAATTAATGGCTAACTAAATGAAAATTTTGAAGTACTTTGGTCAGAAAAGACTAACAAGTTGTAGATCATGAAGTTTCTGTTAAGTAGGAGCACTTAAACAGATAAAGTATAATTACTATTGAATTTACCCATTACTGCCTGACGTCCCTTTTTAGGGACGTTTTTTAAAAATCCTCCTATTTCTACAAAAATTGTTCCTTTGAATCAAAATTTGCACTGATGTATCTCTGATCTTCATAGAACACAAAGAACACAAGAAGAAAGCAGAGTTTTAAAAAATTTTCACTTTTTTTAAAGTTGGAAGATAGAATTTTTCAGAAAAGTGCTTTTTTAAAAATTTTAAAAGAAAAAGCTTAAAAATCCTAGTTGTTATTTTAAAAAATTTTCAATGCCGATATATATTACTGTTTATACATTAAATCAGTTGGGGTGTTTCTTTATTTTTCCAAAATATTTTATCTTGACCTTATTTTGGACCCTCGAAAAACGTCCCTAAAAAGGGACTACAGGCACGAATGCCCCCGTGGTTTCCCCATAGTGAAATGCTAGTGTTTCCTTTATTTTTTCATAAAAACGCGTTTATTCTTATGAAATGAATTAAATAACTGATATTTATAAAATTACTTTAATTTTAGCTAATAAATTTATTATTTTTGTTTATTTTTTTGGAAAATACTGTTATTTCTGCTAAATTAATGGAATAAAAAGTCTTAAATTATAAGGAATTAATTAATTTATATTAATTAAAAGGAATAAATTATTTACCATATTTATTACTTATGCAAATATATTCCGGATGTATTTTAATTAAAAGTTTAATAATTATTAGTTATAATGACTTTTTGTCATTAAAATTGCCAAAAAAGTCGCTTTTGTGATAAATTTTCGGCTTTTTTTTCTAATTAGATGTCGCTAATCATTGTGTTCTATACTGCAGATCAATCTATATCATCTGGCTTGATAATGCACATCCCCCTAATGCTTGATTTTTGGGGAGAAATTCGTGTTCCGCACAATTAAATTAAATAAAATGAAAAAAGTATGGGTATTTCAAAGACTTAAACTTCACAAATTGAGATATTCTGATGGATTTGAGGTGTGTAAAAGTAATTAATACTTAATATTAGGTAACACATAAACAAAGAATGCCTTTTTCAATTAAAAACCTTAATTAATTTGCAATTAACATAGATTTGGGAGGAAAAAACGTGTTTTAGAGCATAAAAAATGCTCAAATTACGTTAATTAGGGTTAATTTTACAGTTAATTGGATAAATAATTAATATTTTTTTGTTCATATTCATGTTACAGTATGGTTCCGATCACTTTTGCTGCACTTT
Organism: Tetragnatha versicolor; assembly: GCA_024610705.1. Classification (NCBI taxonomy): domain Eukaryota; kingdom Metazoa; phylum Arthropoda; class Arachnida; order Araneae; family Tetragnathidae; genus Tetragnatha; species Tetragnatha versicolor. The sequence goes on along the minus strand of JANDEH010000001.1, from coordinate 33,169,991 downwards.
AAAAGGTAGAAGATGTTTTTGAGGCTTTAAAAAAGTTTTCTACCATGCGTTTACTATAGGGTAATTCCATGGAAATGTTACATTAGTCACGCATATATTCTACCTTATTTCATACAAGATAACCTCCTGGGTTAGTCTAACCTCGTGGGTTAGACTAACCCACCAATTTTTAGGAAGGAGGAGGTTATCTTGTATGAAATAAGGGAGAATATATGCGTGACTAATGTAACATTTCCATGGAATTTCCCTATAGTGAAAAACAACGGGGGCATTCGTGCCTGACGTCCCTTTTTAGGGTCGTTTTTTAATTTTGGTGTAGAAATTAAAATTTTAACCTGGAATTTTTTTCACTAGTTTTCCAGTTGTTTTGGGGCTATTTACTATGTTTTTACCAAATATTTAAGAAAAATAAAAAGTTGGGCATTAATGGGTTAACTTAGATGGTTGAACTGTGGTACTAGTATTTATTTTGTGTTTCTTCGTCTTCAAAGAAAATAGTTGTCCCTTATAAAGCAATATCTCTTTAAAAAAACTGATTAAATCTTAAAGGTTTTCAGGTTGTAAGTCCTTTATGAAAATACCAACACGAATCGATTCAGCAACGGCCAAAGCTAGTCAAAAACACTCGATGCAATACTTTGCCATCCTAGACATCGTCTCTCATTCGCTAACCGAAAGAATCGATGCAAAACATATTCAACACTTGTGACCGCTTTCGCATTCAGGCCCATGAGTGCGGCAAAAAAGTTATGCGACGCTAGCAGCAGCAGCAGCAGCAGCACATAATTCACCCTTGTATCCGAAACACAAACTAATGTAACGAAGCGGCCCTCTTTTGAGGACGGCGAAGAATATTTAAATGAACTTCTGGCCCGTTCGGGGGCGCTCCCCTGGGGCTGAACCTCCCTATCGACAAGCGTTCTCAAGAAACGGGGGGAGGGATATCATTCGATTAGCCACCGACTTCTCTTCCAACAAAAATCGGAAAATGTAATCAAGAAGAGGTGCACCAAGAGACGCTTTCGGAGACAAAATGGCGTGTGTTGTTCCTGTTGCTGCTGGCGTTGCCAAAAAAACTAATGAAATTAAGGTGACGGGTGAGATTAAAGGATCTGGGTGTAACGATGCCATTCGGGATGAGAGGCGTTAATTGTTGATGTGTAATTAGTTTATGTCGCGTGGGGTCTCGTTGGGAAACTAATTTTTACTTTGAGCGAATGAATTTTGCGTCGGCCTGTGTTCTAAAACTGACTTACTTTTGGGAGAGGCACCATTGTCTGATTAATTAGCTATAGGGTTCTTGACGTTTCCTAACTTCTCGTTTTATCAACATCAGCCAGCAATCAATGTTGAATGTATCTGCAACAACGTGCATTATGGTTCTAAAGTAACTGTCTATACCTCTGGATATACATCCGAATGATTTTAACACTTTTGTGGGGGTGAGCGGTTTATTAGAAGAAAAACTGAAAATATTCCCCCTTTTTTCTATACATAATTTGTCTAAAATTTTAATAAAAGTCTAAATTTTTGCTTTCATTAACAAAACGACGATTTAGTAAAAACTCCCAAAAAGATTCTTAAAAAATGGGGAGCAAATCCTGGTACTACCTTTCAAAAAATATATGCCAAACAATAACAAAAGATAATTACAAAAAAAGATGTGTAATAATCGTGAACATAACTGGATCTATCAGGTTAGCATAATCTTAATGTTCTCACATTTGGCACTTAAGACATTTAACTTCTTCTGAAACCTTCATTAGGTCATTTGATCACAAGAGTACTAGATCTCCTCTAAAAGCAATAACTAAGCTGATGTTATTAGATATCTCATTTTTATCACCATGTTTCATAAAGCCACTCCACACCTGCTATCTAATCGGTCTCCTAGAGATAGTCTTACCCTACCAATGATCTCTAATACACGTGAGTCTTCCCCATTAATCTAAATTTAGTAGAATGGACATGGGCACACTAATTTACAAACAAATATTCAAATGCAGGGTGCTTTATTTAATTACAAACCTACAACGTGGATGCTGCAATTGGTTAAATACACAAATTCAAAGGTTCCAGGGACGAACTTGGTACCAAAGATCGTCAGACATAAGTTTCTCTAGATTATTGTTAGAAACATTTCTGAGACAATGAGGGATCTTTCATGGTTTTGACGATTGTTATAGGAATTAAACCTGAAAACAAATATTTATTTAATAACAGAAAACAAATATTAGTAAAATAACAGAAAGCCAATATCAATTTAATTAACACATCTCTCCGGTCTCTTTGAATGTAGATTCATATTTATACTAATATGTTTACAACAAATTTTAAAATCACGGACTTGTAGCCTACCTTCTCGGTTTGTCCTAAAATATATAATCTCTCTGTATTTATATGCCCACATAAATATACCTTGCACACGAATCCTAAAGAAAATTAAGCGCTCTACAAAACACTTCACCCTAATATAGAGAAAGAGTTAGAACTTTTCAATCTTATCAATGTACCCTTCTCTTTATAAAAACAGTAAAAATGACCAGAAAATATCGAACGAACCAAATAATTCATATTTATCAATTAAAACTATTGATTTTCTTCCTATAAAACGACCAAAATCGCCGCGAATCGAGTTAATACTATAATAATAATATATTTTATATAATCAATGATGCCTGATGCATAACCGATAAATGTCTAACCATAATGGCATCCCCAGCTTTGTGTGCGAACCAATAATTATACCCCGTCCATAAACTATCCCCATCACCCTGCACATTTGTCATCAGCTATTAAATATAAGCTTCCACCAGAGGAGAAAAAATTTGAATTCCTCCTCCTGTACCACTTTCGGCCCCAATCCCTCTGATGACTCGGAAGAACTAATAAAACGCCAGACCTTTCCTGCGGAGGGATCTTATCGTTGGAGCACAGCGCGACCCCTGGGGAAATAATTTCGAACCGGGGTCGTTACCGAGCGAGCATATGTATATGTATGCACCCTCTTTTTTATAAGCCCAGGGAACGTTTTTAAAAGGCATCCGAGTTTTCGTTCTAGCTCATTTCAATGTGTAATAATACGAGAGGTTTTCTCCGTGCCTTTGTTTCTGATTAGCGAGGGGGGTTATCGGGGGGCGAGCAGGAGGTGGGATGTCGGAAAAATTACTCTCGTGGAATAAGGAATAGGGTTCCCTCTTGTCATCCCTCGTCTGAAGGGTTTATGTACTCTGGGGTTTTGTTTTCTTCCGAGGCACCGGAGTTGGACTTAAATTGGACGAGGCTTCGGATGGAGTTGGCTTCTTTCGCTTGTTAGGGTGAATTATCGGATTGTTGAAGGAGGGATTCTTGGGAATGGTTAGAGATGTCCAATTTTTCCTACTATTTTTACTTGTATTTCCTTTTTCAAGCCTGTTCAATCTTTACAAAGGGTTACAACAATGACATTTTATATTTTCTCCGTCAGAATTAGTGTTTTATGTCAGTAAAGAATACTTTTGGATATTCCCATCCCATTGCCCATTAGCTTGGGTAAGATTTCAAGTAAATTTAAATTAAGAGCATCGTATTATTACTTTGTACAACTGTCTTAACAAACCATGGGCTCAGTCAGTAGGTAGATATCGATAGATGCATGTCCAACTGAATATCAATTCTTCTAAAATTGAAGCATAATGTTCCTTTTTTTCTAGCTTTTGCTCATATATATATGTTACAGTTAATGTCCAAAATTCGGTAATGTTCAGAAAAACTAAGGTAAAATGAGAATTACCTAAGGTAAAGTACAAAATATTGTATACTTTACCTAGGTATTCCGAGCATTACAAGATTATGAACATTAACTGTAACATATATACTAATTTACCTAAAGTGTGTGCCGAAATTGACGACCAAAATAGGTTTCAACATTTATTTTACTGCTTGGCTTTATGTTTATTAACTTACATACTTGTTACTTCCTAAAAGTAATTAAAACAAAATATAAAAAACGAGAAAATCAAAAAGCGTCTTATTAATAGGTTATGAGTATCTGAAAAACTAATCAGAAGTCTACTCATAAAGTTGGTGGATTTATGATTTATTCAAAGTAAATACATACTTAAAAACTACCCTCCCCAAGAATGCATTAAAATTATTTTAAAAAATCTACAATTTGAAATACTTTAGGTAGCGAACTGTATTTTTGTTCTTCCGATTTCGAAATTGTATAAGCAATAATTAGAAGAAAAATGTCTTGTGCCTACTCGAAAAAAATCCCGCCATTCATTGGGTCTCATATAAAAGAAACTGGAGTGACAACCTCCGATACTATAACAAGCAACCAAACGTGCCGGCGCGGAAGGTTAAATTTCCCCGATTGCTCGCAGCAATCGGGGCATTTGGGGCTAGAAGCAATCGGGGCAATCCCAGCATGACCATCTTTTAATCCACCCATGCCTGTTTTTTAAAATATTATGAGAAAAATTTAGAATGGTCGTTTCATTCTGTGTATACAACTGGGCTAACAGATGGGGAAAATTAAAGGAAGATGGAAATCATTTCCGTGGTGGCGGTTTCAGCACGCTCACTAGTTTGTTTTATAGCTCAGTGCTCAGGACCTCCACCCTTTGCCTTAAAATCCTGAACGCCCTACGGAGTAGGGAGCTTGGATATTCCAAGTGGCATTATAAACAGCAACAACAACTCGAAAAATTTCCTGGACGTCCATGGACTCATGGACTTGGTCTGATCTTCTTAGATAATTTCGGAGGATCAGTAACAACAACAACAACAGCAACAACAACACAACTCGAGCAAAATTACAACTATAAAGCAAAACAATCAAATTAAACTTTGGACTACGTTGCACTACATTTCTTTATGGCTTTACCGCGTTTAAAAGACGCATTACTTTTTCTCCCCATTTTTATCACTTTTTAGTTATAAATAATTTTTTTGTTAAACAACACTCACAACACTCACAAACAACTGGTTATACAGGTCTTGAAAAAATTCAATGACCAGTTTCTTTTATATCCCCGAATGTTAAGAAACTCCACATTAATTTTATTATATTGCGCGCACTAAACAGCCAATTACATTACTTTGAACTGGGGAATTTAAGTATATACGTTGTAATGAAAAGAGAAGCTTTTCATTTATGGACCTAAATTTATCTTGCAATGAAACAGTGAAAACACAAAGCACAATCATCCCTTCTCAGAAAAATAACTTTTAACAAGGTTTACATAATCTTTAGCAGTTGAACTTTGTATAAAAGAATTTACAAAACAGGGGTCCAAAAACAGTGAATGACCTCCTATAGAGTGGTGAAACAACAAATTCAAAACCTGGTATAAACTACCTTTAAATAAATTGCAGCAACAACTGATGCAAATAAACAAGCCATAGGTACCTTCAAACCAAGGGAGATTACAGCTCATTTGACCACGATGATTCTCACAACAGTGCGCAAAATATGAACGCTCCCATCCCCTGTTTTCTGCACGAATTCCTGGAAAAACCTTAATCTTTTGACTCAGAAAAAGAACAAAACCGTTTGTTATGCACAACACGTGGATATTCCAACATCCCTTCATTTAGCTAGATAACGAATTGAGGCGAAAAGCTGACGTATTCGCAACCAAAAAGCTCTTTTTTCTCCCTTCCATTTTGCTGATTAGCTCTCTCCTCCCATCGATCGACTTAAGTACCCCACAGAATGGATCATCGTAATCAGTCGCCGATGTACGCCAAAAGAAAGCACGGCGTACCCCCCGCCAAATTCAATATCTCCAATTATGTCCCCGAGCGCTGGAAAAAAGCAATAAAGTTACAACAATGTCTCGGATATTAACGAGCAGCTTGGAATGAACGTCAACACTGGACCGGCCCGGCCACAGCAAGGGGTCCCCAGCTAGTCGATAAATCTAGGGCCCTTTCTTGTCCTTGCTTCTCCCATCTCTGGACAACCCGGCAGGGGGGCCCATATTCTCAACACACAGAAAATGAAGTCCTCAACGCATTTGGGGGCGCACCGTGGGGCGTCCAGGGCCCCCCATAGGGCGACGAGCCAGGGAATGCTTTTTTCCCTCTTGGATACATATGGCGACGAGTCGGTGATATGGCATGGAGACGGCCTTGTGCTAGGTAGAATACCGGTTTCATAGATTGGATTTTGGAGCGGTGTTTTTTGTTTTTCTGATGGCAGATTAGCGAGAACAGAAGTTTTATATTAATATCACCGAAAGGAGGAGGCATTGAGAAACTGCGGCATTAAGACGAATAATGGCTTTGAAATTTATAATGGAGGGATGAGAGCATCCTTCTTAGAAAACATCTTGAAAAGGGGCCATCTTAAAAGTTAAACCTGTATTTTCAAATAAGACGTATCCATGATGTTGCTTCGTACAAAATTAAGATGGTATGTTCAGTTTATGATTTTGATGTCTGACACTTATATACTTCAATGTTTTTAAATGTATATTTGTATCTATTTTACAGCTTGAGTGGTAATCCTGGAAATAATTTTTAAATGATTTTTCAATGTCGAATACGGCTATTTCAATCCTAAATAAGATAATCAAAACGAATGTTGTTTTATCTTTCCTTTGAGAAGAATCTTGGCTATGTCTATGTCTATGATTGATGGTTAAGGACTGAGAACAAGTAAGCAGGAAATTACTCTTTAGGGGTAGTATTATGAAGTTCTCTCTGGCTGGTACTTAACTTAAATGAGGAGGATTCACTAGGTTCATTATCTTGCTCTATTCAGAATTTAGACTATTCATCCTTTCTTGTGTTTCGTGTGGTACACAAGAGGTCAGTAATGGTCAAGTAATCACTTCATTCATGCTAAGAATTCGTACATGATTTATTTGCTCTTGAACTTGTGTATGAATGCCAACACTATATGTAATCAACTCTCTATGTACTAATTTAAGTAAACTACGCTTACTCACATAAAGAAATAAAAGTATTAACATTATTTATTTACTATACCTAACTTAGTTAATTGAATTAATGGGTATTAAAATATGTAAAGGCTTGCATAATTACGACCCTTTTATATATTTTATGATCCCATATTATGCATAAGTATGCAACTTTTTCTGATAATATAGAATGGATTCTTGTGGTATTTTTTCATACCATTAAAACTGATTTTTTTTTTCATTTCATAAATAAAATGTCCTACTTTTCTCAATATTTACGTAAGACCCACAAAGTGATCCCGTTTTGAATTAAATTTTAAATTAAGCAAACTATATTTCCATAAAGCCTTTCTTTTAGGCCTAAAATATAGGGTTATTATAAATTTAAAGGTCAGTTTGAAAAAAAAACAAGTTTTGAGAAAATAAAAAAATTTTTTAGCATAGAAATTTTGTATAACCACTAAATTTTTACTTGAAATTAAAGGCGCTATTTGAAATATAAAACAATCATCAAAAAAAATATTGTAGGGATAAAAAAATTGGACTTATGCCCTTCTTCAAATTTGAATCGTTTATTTCAGAGACATGTCAACGACCAAATTTCTTGTTATGAGAAAAACGAGAAAACCTTATAGCAACTCACTGATTTTTCTGAGTGTATAGTAGGGTGGCCCTTAATTTTTTGTACTTCAATTAGAGACGCCATCTATAGTTTTGTGCCACTATAGACAAAATAATGTATGCATAATTTAAACTCATTTAGAGAGTAAAAACGCATGTGCCAATGACCTGAAGTTTCAAAAAGAAATGCTGTTTTTTTAACAAAAAAGACCCCCTTATAGAGTTCGTAAAACAATATTTTACTGTCTAAGAACTTTTGTAAAGTTGTTTTCTCTGTATTTTTAAACCGCTAATAACTTTAGAACTTTAGAATTTAAAAACCTGAAATTAGTCACATTTTGTTTACTTAATAACTAATAGTATTTTTGTTGCTAATAACCACCTTTTTCAAAATTATTTTTATTTTTTTTATTTAGAAAATGTAAAACTTTTTAACTTCTAAAGTAAACATTTCTACCAAATTTCAAGTAAAAAATAAAATTTAATTATGCAGAAAATAAAAGTTTTGAAATTTTACAAACAAACGATTAAAAAACTTTACAAACTAAATAAAAATATACCAAATATATCCACTTGTTTTTTTTTTTAGATAAAGATGTTGTCACCATACTGCAAGCTTCCAGAGTTTAAGTTGATTTATAATGCTGGAAAAACAACTATGACTAAAAGAAAAAATTCAGGGGGAGCATTTTCGTTCTTCCTTATGAAGAATAAAATGAATGATTTGTGGTGCGGTGGCTGGCAAGAGCCTTTAGCACTGCGACCAAGAGTCTATTGTTCTATTCCCAATTTAGTCCTAAAAAATACCAATGGCATAAAATCATTTCAACAGTTGTCTCGTAGGTATACAAGGTAGATCCCACGGGTTGGATGAAATGATAGCCAAGATATTCAATTTTTTTGGCTGTTTAGTGAAGACATTCGCAGAATATACTATGGCTAAAACTTTCCTCTGCTTCCTGACATCCTCTGCAAAGGGGGTTGTCAATCACACCAATTTGCAAGAAATGTCATTTGAGTGCAATGTTCTATCAGTAAGCCAACAGCAACCCTTATCTCCCATCTGCTCATCTTCAGGGACTCCTTTGCTCTCTGGTCCACCAGGTGCTTTTGGTTGAGGACTTTGGTTTCCAGGCTGTAGCCAACTGCAAAAAGACTCATGGTCTTTGACAGAACCTCTAATTGTTAGGAAGACCTAAAACTGATTCAAAGGAGGTGTGTGTTCCCAGCTTGGCCAATTGGTCTGCCGTTTCATTGCACTCTATTCCACGGTGACCCAAAGAAGAGATATCAGGCCAACTCTTCTTGGGTGACATTCCCACACAATTTATTGCAGAAAAGAATCTGTGACTATCCAATGCTCTTTAAGCAGCTTGGCTATCCTAGCAGATTTTGATCACTTGTGTTAGATATGTCTTTTTTCTAGGCAATACATTGAACATTTCAGGATTGCTAAGATTTCAGCCTGGTATACGGTGGCCATTCTACTATTACTAATTAAGGCTGTGAATCGTCCGAAGAACAAAAAAAGGGAAATATTAGTTAAAATTACCCTTTCTCCGAAGATCCGAAGAGAAATTGGTACTTTTAAGGAGAAAAAATCCAATGTTTTTATACACTCACAAAAATGAAGACGATAAAAATACCGTAACAGCTTTGCTCTTTTAATTGTTTTTAAATTGCACACAGAATTTATGATATAATTAATTCAAAATTATAATATGTTGCCAATAAAGTTCGATTTGCGAGATTTACCCCCAGTTAATCGAAAAGTACCGAGAAATATTTTTAAAAAGGTTAAAGATATAAAAAACCGAATGTCGAAAATCATAAACATCTTCATCTGCCCTCGCCTCGTCTCACAATAATGAAAAATTTGACAAAAATGAGGCCAAATAGTGGAGAATAATTTTGCACTATGCATCGTATAGACCAACCCTCTCTCCGAGTTTTCATGCATAAAGTTAACTATAAATCCAGCCGACCTACAGAAAAGAGCATTTTGTTTCTAATTGAAACCATACTTCACGGGCCAAAGAGGTAATCCGCGTGGCGCTTCATGTCGAATCGGGCGACGTGCAATCGAGCGGAACCCTTTTCCTGGAGGCACTAGCAGGAATTTATAGGACAGGCCTCCATAAAGCCTGTCCCTTAAAAGCGCATTGATAATTCCGGAGAGTAGGGACGGACGTATCACCCACATCTCCTGCAGGACTCCTCCAACAGGTGATACGGAAGAATTTGGGATGCGTTGCCATGACGACCATGGTGCGGTGGAATTATAAGTATGCGTCGAGACACACTTGCATGCGTAAGTACGCCGTGGGATGGCGGTCCCCCTCCCCTGAGAGTGCTACTGTTACATAGAGTGGAAAGTCTTTGAAATATTCAGGATGGAGCCTCCTGGGGTAGCCCCGGCGCTTTCATAAAAGTGCCGCTGTCATTTTTTTCTCCTCTCTTTTAATATTTTTGCGCCGCCGCACCTTTTCCTTTTTAACGGCTTATTCCGCAGTCATCCATTTGGAGGTATTCTCACTGTCATTAAGAATTTGTCTTTTCATTAGTTTTATGGACCTCGACGTTTTAATGGGGGAGGGACCCGGCGTTCGGGGCGCGCTTCCCAGGGGACCCTTCTCTCTCCTGCGCCGGTAATGAAGGAGCGGGAGAGAGAGAAAAGAACTTAAAGGAGGGAATAAATAAACTAAAAAGGGGAGAGCGAGCGAGAGAAAAAACGGAGCAAAATTATACTATCTCGCTCTCATTCTCTGTCTAACCTTCTGCCTATCTCCTTTAGTTTCAGCCCCTTTTTCCCTATCTAGTGCTCTCCGGGGGGAATTTATCTATTAAATATATATCTGGAGGAAATGGATGGGTGATGCTGTGGGGAATCCGGTATCCATGGCAACCGGGGGAGGCTGCTCCAGCCCCCCCCCCTCAAGGCATGCAAATGACGTGGGAGCCAAAGAAAAGGATTACCGCTTGGGAGAGGATGAAAGAAAGAGGTAGAGGGGTGAGGTTACCTAGATAATAACCCGTTGTCGGGAATATTATTTAAATCGGGGCGCACGCTTGGTCAGTCCGGGCTTATATGGGGGAGGATGACCCCTTTCGCGAGATGGATGGCGAGGGTTTAGCGCGATGGATGTTCTTGTAGGGGCTAATGGGGTGCGGTAGTGTCCGCGTTGTAACCACCCCCTTCGGTTGGGAAGGGTATTTACTTTTCATTAGGTCGACCCCCTTGGGTTGGGAGGTGTGCTGGGTTAAGGCAGGTGACAGCTGTGAAATGATGTGCTGGTGCTGGGCTCAGCTTGATTTACTGCTCAGTTTTTCATTTTTGATGTTGAAAAAAAGGGGTTTTAGTTTTGCCTCGTTTTTTTTTAAATTGTTAACACGTAGTCTTATTCATATTTAAATTTTTAAGGTATGAGGGAAAACGTTTAGCTTGTAGAGCAGTTCAGAGTTTGAATTACTATTTTAATTCCACTTATCTGAAACTCTGAAGAAATTATAAGGGAAGAAAATTTGTTAATTTTACAAAAAAGTTTGTGATCCAACTGATGTATGAGTCACATTTTTGAAAATACACCTTATAAATAATGCAATATTACTACATTGCGTATTATAAATATTATATTAATACTACTATGGTTTATAAGTATTAATTTATTATTGCGGAGTATTATAATATAAAATACATCGCATTTTTTTAATCCTTATACTAAAAAAAATTTGCTTACTTTATTCATAATACTTCTCAATATATTTCTTATTTAAAATTTAGCCATAGCGTACAGTAGAATTCACTTTTCTTCGTTTCTTGCATTGCAATAAATGTAATTTCATTTCAAGAAACTTACACATCCCAAATTTCAAAGTAAAGTTTTAATCAATTTTTATCGTAAAATATAGAGGAGTTTTCTTTCTTTTCATAATCGGATTCATTTCTTTTTGAGTTAACTGCGGATAGCTAAGTATTGTAATTACATTAAAAATTCTGGTAAAGCATATGAAGTTTGTAAAATAATATCACCTGTTGTTTAGTAAATCACGGCTAAATTTTAATAATGTCTCATCTCATTTCTGCAATCTAGAACGAATAATTCTCCTCATTTTTATCCCCATAAGAAGTATTCATTCAGAGAAACAAGTCTCAAATTCCCCAGAAACTCACATTTCTCGCCTTTGATTTAATCCTTAGGGTGCCGACCTAACAAAAAGCCGAAGTTTCAAGCGACCTTCTTGAAGAGAAAGTTTGTGAAACGTTATTGAGATGTGTATTTCTGTATTAGCGCTAATAAAAGGGAATCTTAAAGGAATAGAATAAATTTCCCTAGGTGTATCCGTTACCAAAATTGAAAAAGTAATTTTCCCAACAATTAGCAAATGGTGGAAAATTATTTTCATTTTTCGAGGAAAATTACGAAAATATAAAATATTTCTACAGCTTTATCGCACCTGAACTATGTTTTAGATATTGATAAGAGCAAAGAGTAGGGAATTCTCACTGGAGTTAAGTCCAATCGAGAGAGATAATCTTGCCGACATTATAGAAAAACCTAGCATCGAAGTTAGCTACACACATAAAGGAGAGTTAATTTGTATTTAATATCACAGTCTAACTTACTATATGTTACATCAATAAGGAAGTTGCATGTGTCAGATTTTCAAATACAAACAAGTGTTCCGTATGGTTTTTTTGTATGGTAAAATGAAATATCTAGTCAATTTTTCAAAAAAATGTACAGGTAATTATTTTAATTTAAAAGTCGAGAAAAAAACACGGGATTGAAAACGCTTATTGTTTAAAGATGTCAACAATCATACCATCAACTAAATTGCTTTCCAACAATGTTTATCGTATGATGACGTCTACATACGATGATCCCAAACTCTTGGCGTTTTCACGCGCTTTCAAAAAGTGGATTTTTGTTTATTTTTTTGGCAATCAAAAAATTTCTCGATCAGCCTCAAATTTTGGGTAGTTGCTTATTTTTGCAAGATGAATCGATTAAAAAATATAAAAAAATCATGCAACTTCCTCATTGTTTAAACCATTGGAAGGCACAAAAAAATAATTAAGATTAGGATTCCTTTAACTACAGTCCAAATACAGTGCTCGCGTATTTTCATTTTGCGTTTTATTTCTGAATATAATTTGCTAATTCTCTCCTTGATTTTATACTTTCTATTTTAACTTTAGATAATTTTTGCATACAGTTCCTTAAAGTTGAATTAATTCTCCATGGAAAACTGTATGTAAATCTTTAAAATAGTAAACAACTCTATTGGTCTAGCTCTCAATGATCATTGTTCACTGGGTATTTTTTTACCCAATCCAATCCAACGTTTTTGTTCTCCAATCGAAAAATTTGTGAATATTAAAATAATTAAGATCTATGATATCTGTTATTTTATCCATCTATTATTTTTAAATACATCACATCGATCTCTCTGAGTGCAGTGTATAATATTTAAGCTTATTTTGTGTGTGTACTGTACACTGCCAACATTAAATAATTACAAAATAGGTATACAAATTTATTTTAAAATTACGTTTATTTAAACTTAAACAAATCATTATTCGTTGATACTTTTATGGAAATTTATTATCTTAATTTTAAAAATAATAATTTTATGGTTTAAAAATATTTTCAAACTGTATGAACTATAAATAAATCATGTACTTTGTGTACTCTTAAAAATGAGTATTTAATTCGTTCTATGAAATTTTACAACTGAAATTTAATTACATTTAAATTTAAACTAGAGTTTAATCAAACTCATTTTGATTATAATTCACTACTTTCATTTATTGATAAAGTTAAAATTTTTACTTTTTTAAATTTAAATAATACTGTTTTTTTTTAATTTCTAACGTTTTAAACTCTTAAATTTTTAAAAGATAATAATTAAACATTTTAAAATTAAGATTTTACACTTATCTATCTCGATCTAATTGTAATAAAACCTACCAGAAGATGGCGCTCTAAGGGGTTGGGAAGTGGAGTCTGGAGAAGAAGAAAACTTACCTCTCCTGTTTTTTACCGTCCGAAGCAACAATGCATTGCCGTTTAGCTTTGATATTATTTTCTCTCTCATGTAAAAACTATTTTTTAATATTTTAAATGATGTTCCTCCAAGTACCACAAAAGGGGGCTATATAACTGTTTAATTATAAAACAATTAAGCTTTTAACTTGTATAAATTTGTATCGAAAAAACACCCGGGGTAAAATTGTTAATTACTAGAAAACATTCGAAAAGTTTTTTGTTGCTTTTCGGGGAAATGAAACTGAAAGCATATAACTCATGGGGTTTTTTAATTTCTGAAAGTTCATCAAAATGTATTAAAACACCAAAAAATTCACTTTTACAAATTTTAAAATAACTTTGAATATTAGTTTTTTTGGTAGCGTATACACGATTGATATTATTAATTTTACTAATTACTTATTTACTTCATCATTTTATTTTCCTATTGCAGTTTGTGATAGCAATTCTGGAATGGATGGAACTTTAAACGACAATTCTAGCATGACAGATTTCGAGAACAGTCAAGAATCAGGTAAGCCGTTTTTTCTCCATTAAGGTCTTTCTTAAATTCGGGCAGTAAGTTAACTGGCCGTCAGTGTGTGTCAAATGACAAAATTAAAACTCGAAATGAACTTTGTAACAATACTTCCCTCGAACTATTGAATAAATCATTGGTACAATGAGTCGGAAAGTAGTTTGAGCATTTTCAAAGTAGAAAATGAATTGTACGTTTGTTACATAGAATTCTGAAACATAAATTGAAAATCTTTTATTCTTTCTGCAATTGAATGGATGTAATTATTAATTGAAACCACCAAATAATGAATCTCCGGTTTACTTACATATATTACACTGACTTAAATCTTTTTCCTCAAACATTTACTCACAAGTCAAATCCAATTCTCTGTAAATCAATAGCCAGCTAATACAATTACTTATTTTCTTGTACTAAAAATTAATTAGAAATGAAATCCATTGAAAATTCATGATAAAATGAATAACTATAGCTATATACCCCATAGCGTAAATTGGAAACTGAAGTTTTTTGTACCTATCAAGACAAAATTATGTCATTATTCCCTCCAGTAAAAAATTATTTTTCAAAAGCATTATGGACAATTCATAAAGTGAAACAGTGCACAATAAATATATTAGAAAAATTAATCAAACTTTCATCATCGCATTAAAATTAATTGACAAAACGAAATGACATCAAGAGATCTTTATGAGAGATAGCACATCAACGTAATTTATTCCGCTCTTTTAAACTAACAAGTTAAACTTCAAAACGAGCTTATCTGGCTTCGATACCATTTTTCAAACTTTGATGGCTACTAACTGGCCCGATTAATGGAAGTCAAATTGAAAAGGTGTGCTGCTCGATGCTATCGGGAGATGCTTGATCGCTTATCTAGTAATCCGAACAAATGTTGAGAGAGAGTCGAGAGTATTTTATTTTCTGAGGACTGACGTTTCCTGAAACAAGATTAAGGAAATTAAGCAAGAAATTGATGTACCCAGAGGAACGAGATTTTTTTTGTTCTCAGAAGTAATTTGATTACCTCTGTTTATCAGATTTAAGGTTGGAATTAGGTAATTGAAAAGGGGGAGCAAATGCCTCTGATTTAATTTTAGAGGGAGATGTCTTTTAGACTGAAAAATCGATAGATAACATCAAATGACGCACTTTTATTTTGTTCCTTTTAAAGTAGAACTTCAGTTTGTATACTTCTTTAGACGTAATGGCAAATGATGCAGATATTTTAATTTAACACAAGAGAGAGGGCACGGGAATATTACTATTGTAACAGTAAGTAATCAGTAATGTAAATCATTTTTGTGATCTATATTCTATGTAGTCTTTTTACTGTAAAATTTTAATTACTTTCTTTATTTTCTTATAAATCTTGACGAACTTAAAAACCATAAATAAAAAATTATAAAATGTTGTTTGTAATCTCAAGTAAAACATTATCTAATAAATTATACATTAGTCAAATATTACTTTCATAATTTTTCAATTTTATTTGCACTAAAAATGCAAGGAATTAAAGGTTTGATATTAGCATAAAGCTAATTAATAATTCTATAAGATTGATTTGATTATTTCTACAGATAAAATGATAAGTAAAGATAGATAAGATTATAAACAGCGTCTAATCTAGCTTCAGTATTTCAAAACAAAAAATTAATAGTTATTTGTAACTAAAATTTAAAATTTTGTGTTAATTTTGTTCTTTTTACAAAAAAATGAAGGACCTTGGAATTTTAACTATTCTTGATATTCAAAAATTTTTTAAGACATTATTTGTAAAGTAAGCAATTGAAAAGTAAACCGATTAAATAAGCAGTAGGTACACTTCAAGCAAAGCAAAAGATCGAGTTTTTTCTCAAGTAAACATAATTGTAAATAATTTCTTTGAATTGCATTAAATTTTTTATAGAGGTATTTACCCTATTTACAAACTTTAAACATGCACTCATTAATCCTCCTTTTTTATAGTTTCATCACTTTTCCATTTTTATTCGTCAGAAACACATTCCTTTTTGCTACCATGCATTACAGATGAGCTTGCTCGCTTTGACTAAAAAAGACACCTGATTTATTTTGTACACGGTCCTCATTTGACACACTACGTCAAACAAGAACATAATAATTTCATATTATTTTACTTCTATCCATCGCTCTCCTACCACGCTTAGAAAAAAATTAAGACAAAAGAAAATCCCCCCTTACCACTTAAAAAATCAGAACCGAAAACCGTTTTGACCTACGACAGAACCATCCTCCCACACACAGCCAAAACACCAAAGACCTCTCTCCGATGTGGAACAGATTGGAACAAAAGCATATTTTCATCTCAAACCCCCACTCCCCCTCGTCTTCGATTCCAATTTGCGCAATCGAGACAAGCTGTTTATTTATCCGCCCCACTTGACGCTTCCGACCTATTATTATTATTTTTCCGCGTCTTCTCCGGTGTCTCAATTTAGAGATCTGCCTCTAATTCTCATTGTCCTCGTCTTAATTGTTTTCCTTCTCCTCATCGCGATGATGGATGGTTCGGGACGATCGAGGAGTCCCCTCCACCCCCTGCCACTCATTCGGGTCCCATTATTTGATGATGACGGAGTGTTCTTTCGAACATACATCCTCGTCGCGCTTTGTTCATCAGGTGGTTGATTCTTTTTTCGGGGCGAACTACATTTGCATGTTGTGTGTGTGTTTTTTCTTGTAGGTTCCAACCGTGGGACTTGGAACTTGCACCAGTTCGGTTCAGTGATTCGAGAAGGATAAAAAAAGTTAGGGCTAGGAATTGATTGGATTTGTAATCCACTTCCTCGGCAGTGGGCAAGAAGTAAAACCGTCGCCTTGTTCTCTGTTGTGAGTTGAGTCTTTTTGGTGCTTCTGATGTGAAAAGGTTTGTTAAATGCGCGTCAATCACGATAAGTGAAGTTATTTTTTGAAATGTATAGTAATTCTACACAACAGTCAAAGGAAATTGAGAATAAAGCAAAACGCAGTCAACAGAAGTTTATCTTTTTCATGCATTAATTAATTCCATTAGATTCAATTAGAAGTCAATTTATACCCGTTTGACACATTCAGTCATTAGAAAAGTGCCTAGATGTTCCGATCGTATTGTTAGCCGAGGAACCAACTAGAAAAGAAGCATTTTTTTACTTTAAAAATAGTACCCTTCATAAGGACCATTGTCAAGGTTCAACTCATTAATCTGGATGTTAATAACATTCCCTTCTCTCACACATCCCTTCATGCAATTTATATTCCATTTAAAATTCATTGCGTCACTGAGTTTTCAGGATCTATCATTAAAATAGTGCACATAAACTGGTTCAATGAAGTTTATGAAACACGTTGTTGGAAAATTTTAAAAGGTCCTTACTTTTTGGTCTTCTCATGTTTGAAGAATTTTTTCAAACATGAAGAAAATCTTGAAAACGAAAAGGAACAAACTTTAATATGATAAAGTCATGGAATAAAAACGTCTTATGGTAACTGATTATTAAAAAGCACTAAAAAACAATAAATACTTATTTTATCCATTTGAAACTTGAGTAGAACATATTCTAAAGTTAATCTTATAATTTAAGGTTTAAAGTATTTTGTGTTTTTTGTCATATTATTAGGGTACTCATTAAATTTTTCACTTAATCGAACAGATATTTAACTTTTATTTTCCATACAGTATTATTTGGGGGAAAAAGCGATTTAAAACAAAAAAAGGGAAGACAAACTTAAAAACTTATCTCACACTTATTATAGAATCTTTAATCAAGGCCATTTTTATCCGTTCATGATCCCAATTAATATAGGCTAAAATAATTACTTCATTCCTCATCCCTTTAAAAAAATATTCAAAATTCACTTGAAACAAACTTCAATAACAAACCCAACCCTGAAGAAAACCAATAACAAGATGGCCGAAGAGTTCAAAAACTCATGTTCCCATTAACCGCATCTCCCAAACAGTTTATTAACTGCAACCGACGCCTAAAGAAACAACTAGTTTCTCGCAAAAGCATCTTTTAATGGGAATATCCCAAGAAAGGGAACCAACCATCCATATCGACGGACGCAAGGCGAAACCACCCAAAAGTCGACAACAAAACATCCCCTTATAGTGGCCAGATCCCTTTGTCGCTCCAGAAAAGCAAATAAAAATTAATCTGGAAAAAGGAAAACCTCCATTCACCAAGCTCTCATCAGGCAAGAAGCCAAGGAGAACAGTTTTAAGGATTTTTTCGGCGCTGCGAGAGAAACCTGTAATTTCATGCATCTCCAGTAGCCGGGTGCCCTGCCACCCTCTCATTGTGAGGGCAATTTCCTCTTACCTGTTGCTCAGATCTTCTTTTCGAATGAATTTCCTCTCGTTTATAGTGATTAGAGGGGATGTGAGATCGGGTTTTTGGCTGTATCATCATCGGACTCGGAGGCGCTACTGTGTTCTGATGGGATTGTGTCCGAAAGGGGGAATGGAGGGAGTTTGGTAATTAAATTTGTTCAAAATGTTTTGTTGAAATTTAGTTTTGTGGTCTTTTATTTTGTTATTCGAGTAAATTAATGAATTGGGCGAAGTTTTTGTAGCAAGTTAGGGACATATATGAAAAAAATGAAAGATTTGTCATCGGCATCAGGAAAGATAATATAGCATCACTATAAGAAAAAAGCTTTTCTGCTCTTTAATCTTTCTACAATCCGTTTTTTTATTTGGTTCTGTATCTTTCAGCATGGGTACTGCTTCTTAGTTTCTCCATAAAAAATTAGATTAAAATATTTTATCTAAAAACTGGATTTTTTAAGACGTAAGGAATGTATAATTAATTGAAAAATACTTTAAGACCATCACTTTCGATTGACTTTATTTAGGCGGATGTGAAATACGACGCTTAGAGGAAGAGATTGATAAAATTAATTTTATATACCGTCTACAAAAAGTTAAATTGAAATGGATAGAAAAAGTACTTCCCAAATTTGATGTTAATTTGTGGAGCTTTTTCCAAAAGGTATGTAATTATATTTACCTCTTTGTGATAAATAATTAAAATAACAGTCTTGGAGAAGTGTAGTGCAACGTGGACGCACAGTTTAGGAAGCACTCCCTCCTCTAAGAAATATGAGAGGGCAAGAGAGACCATTGGTCATTCATTACTGGTCATTTTTTACCCGTCCCTTAGACTTCGTCACATCGAGAGAATACTGTATAAAGGAATTTAGCAACTTCAAAAATCTTCATTTTCAAGCCTTGAATTTGTAATTATTTTGGGTTCTTAAAAATGGAATCCCGTTCAAGGAACCCTAAAAATACGAGAAACGTTTAAATAGGAACAGAAAACCACCCAAAAGACCTATTCTTATTCATCTCCAAAACTGGATTCGTTATTGCTTTACTTTCCTTCAACAAATTAAAAGAATACAAAATTAGTTAGAAATTTTTATAGAAATAATTGCATTGACATTACAGAAACTTTCTGGTTTACAACAAAGAATATCTCTCTATATTAAAAAAAAGTAACAGTGACCGTCACCGCCGCCGCCGCCGTCACCGCTGATTTTGAAAATTTTATTTTTTAACACTTTGAACTATCACTACGCAAAAACTATTTGAAGGAATATTATGAAATTTTGACCATTGGTAGACAAATGTATGAGGGTCATTTCAGTTTCCAGACCTAATTAATTAGATAATTAGTTCTGGATTTATTTAATGTCAAAGTCGAAAATTATTTTTTTCGGCTGCGAGTTCGCCCCCAGAAAAATCTATTTACAGCAGAAACATGATTTTTTGCAGACACATACTCTTAGGTATGAAGTTTTGCACCTCGTCGCCCTTTTTTTGAATTTCGAATTATTTTTGGAGTAATTAAATTCTTAAGTTTCGAAATTTTTTACTCTTTTTCGGTTTTTTCGTTTTAATACAAAAACTAATCACAGTAGAAATATATTTTAAACACGCATACAATTATTTTTTATAGAAAGATTGGCGTTTCCTTTTTTAAAAAATTCGAATTAGTTTTAGAATTATTAAGATACCAAGTTTCAATTTTTTCTTCCCTTTCTGGTCGTTCACTAGAGAAACAGGAGATTATTTTTAAGAGTCTGATTTCTTATTCCCGACGATTCACTAGATACACACGTGCACTTTATCAATGGCATGTTTTTTTTCTCTAAGATGGTTGATGACAATTAGTGGACTTGCTGGATATTTTTTGAAAACCTTTCGATTAAATTATTGGTAAGCTAAAAAGGAATATTTTAGTAACATATTTATTTTTGTAGTAATGGTCCAAATTAAGTTATTGATAAGTTAGAGAGATAAAAAGTTTCGATATTAAATTATCATTAACTAAGCAGGCAGTTCCAGGTTTTACTGGTAATTACATGGTAATTGAGATGAAACAAGCGAGCTCTGATCGCTAAGATCGCGAAGCGATCTTCAAAGAACTGCGAAGTAGTTCCGGGGGTTGGTGAGCGATAGCGAGCAGGGGGCAGAGCCCCCTAGTTCATAATAAAAAAGTTCCACTTAAATCGAAATGATCTTTCATTAAAGATAGTTTTCTTAAAAATCTGACGTATGTTTGAGATTCAAAGACGAGCTTAAAATTTCGTTAGATATACAAATTAATAGACTTGTCCCTCGTAAAAAATGTCATTACACTAAATACAGGGCTTGGTATACTATAGTAATATTCCGTCTGCAGCATTGAGACGTAACAGTAGTTGAATACACCGCTAAAAAACCTAGTAAATGAATGTCCCTGTCTGTTTTTGCCAACCAAGAGGGCGGTTTCAACCTCCACTGCAAAAAGCCAGGCAAAATAATAGCCTCCAAAAAGAGAGAGGGCCGAGATGATTGAGTCGCAAAGCGTTCCCCAAAAAACATCCCAGTGGGTCTGTCATGCAAGTATCTTTTGAATTCGGCCATTATTCCCACTCTAATTACTACTTCTCTCGAGCCATGGGAGTAGGGAGATAGAAAAAGTCCTGATGGTCTTGCCACCCCTGGTATGGCATTCTGCGCCACCGTCCTAATCATGTGCCTCGAGAACGACTTGGTGGTCTTTCGTTGCATTGACAAAGGAAGGGGACAGTTGGATTTTGCAGATGGGCTGTTTTTTTCTGCAGTTGAGGGAACCTAAAAGTTTCTTTCGTTTGGAAGGCATAATGAGTCACTTGTTTTTCTAGAGATGATGCATCTGATGAATTTTGTGTACATGATTTTTCTATTTCGTGGTAGGTTTTTTGTGAGAATTGTTGTAATTGAAATATCTAATATCTTACTTTATTTCGTTAGTATGCTCGTAGCAAAAATACTTTAAAGAAAGGTAATAAATTCTGTTGACTTTTGATAATAATAGGTACTCCCTTATTCATAAATTTTTACCATTTACTTAAAAGCCTTAGTTTGTTGTTATCAATTCCAAAACTTCTAACTTTATTATTCAATAAGAGGATCCTAGTACCTTTTAAACCCTTTCCGTAGAGACCACAAAACGGCTTGGATCAAAAGGGTTAATAGAATAAAAGTGAAATAAGGAAAATCATAATAATAGAAAAATTAACTTAATTCACAGTTTTGTGATAACTAGGAACACACAATAATAAAACCCCCGGTAAAAGATATTAAACAAACCTCGATAGGTCCCACACAAATTATTTTTTGTTCTACATGTATTTTATTTACCTATTCTATTAAAAACTATCTATTCTATTACTTAAAATGTCAGGTTTAAAAAGTACTAATTAATTTCTAATATGATCAATTAAAGAAAAAATAGCCTACGTGTATACGAAAATTGATAACAAAGACCGATGACAAATGTTGTTCATCCAGTGGAGGATCCAGGGGGTGGCACTCTGGAAAGTGCCCCCCTTAGAAACCCAAAAAGGTTCTCAAAATGAGTAAAAACCCAACTTTTACAGGTCTAAAACAACAACTTTCTTTATTTACAACTTAAAAATGTTTTCTGGGGGAGGGCTCCCATACACGCCATTAGTATCAAAAGGGGTATTCAGTTTTATTTTTAAGAAATACCCAAATTTTGACATTTTGGGTCAAAAAATAAAGGTAATAGTGTTGAAAAGTCCCCCCTTTAGACTCAAAACGTTTCTAAAAATGAGTTAAAACCCTACTTTTTCACGTAAAATTTCAATTTTTTTTTCTGGGGGAGGACCTGCCTACCCCCAATGGTACCACAAGGGGATCTTGTCTGGAAAAGTGCCCCCCTTGGAGCCGTGCTGGATCCGCGCCTGGTTACATCAGGTATAATTGTTGAGTTGATTGGTTGGAGTTTTATGACGCATGATCCTTATATTTGTTGAGATATAATCTAAATTAGATTATTTAACTTTAACACACTAACACTTTGATGCAAATTCTTAGTAATGAAAAATACTATCAACTGTAGGGATATTCATTGATAATTACATTGTTCTTTTTATAGAGAGTTGAATCAACTCTTCATAAAAAGGGTAAGCAACCATTTATCTCATAAAATAATCATATTATCATATTCCATTCAGAGCAATATTCATTCCATTCATAACGAATAGTCCCACAAAACTATTAAAAAAGAAAATGAAAAAAGAGAATGACATTTGGAATACGAGAAAATCGTCATTTCCGAACCCCCACCCTCCACAAATACACAAAAATGAATTGTATAACCCCACCACACAACTCCCCCACCCTCTCCAATCCACCACCCCAATCCACATCTCACCCCCTTGCTCACTCTCACAAATATGAAGTGAAGTGAGGAGAGTCGCTTCTTTTCCCCATATCCATTAACAGGGATGATGGTGGAGGAATCTCGGCTGCTCGCGCTTCCACCGCGGAAAAAACTCCCTCCTCATCCAGTGTGGTCTCGATTAAGGTGGTGGGTGGCATTTTTATCCGTCCAGAAAATTGATGTCATTAGGAACGTCTCTTATGTGCTCCTTCGGCGCAGTGGTTGGTGTAAAAGGGATATCATCGCTTTGGGCGGGTGGTTTATTGTTGTGGAATTCCGTTGTTCAAATTTTTAGCTTTCAATGTTAATCATTATTAATAAAATGTATAAAAAAGTAAATGAATACAGAAAAGTATATATGATACGCCAAGGGAAATCCGTTTTATCCGTCAGGGCCTTAGTAAAAATTAATAAAGTTTTAGATTATGTGTTTTAATTTTTAAATTGGATTTCAGAGAATATATGGGGGCTGCTATCTGATCCCTTCATGAGCAAGCGTATGATCACTTGTCAGTTTTTCTTGTGATACACTCATTGCCATAAAAAATAGCGCACCAAAAAGAAAAAAGGATATCAAATCCAAATTTATTTCTATGATTACCTATAGTATAAAGGTTAGTTGATAAAAAATTCAGACTTCCATTAAGTCTGGGGGCTAAGAAAATCAGTAAAAAGTGTTAACTCCATTGGTATCCATAACCTCCCCCACACGCCATAGTATTGAATGAAAGGGGCTCTAAATATGCTGTTGGGGATTGGAAGACCATGCTGTCTCCCCACGTAGTCAAGTTTTATCTGTTGCACCAGCGGATGTTGCATACCGGGCTAGATGCTTTCTCATCATTGACCGGACTTGTTTTGTCGGCTTTGGTTCAAGTTAACGGGAAGGACGTGGTAAAATGCAACCTAGGGGGTTAAGAAGAAATCTTGGACATTGCATATAGCATGCGGTTGTGCATTTTTCTCTTGAAAATTGTCCCCAGGACAGGTCTGAAGGTAAGGACGGACAACCGGCTGCAAAACCTCAATGACGCAGCTCTGGTTGGAAAACGTACTGGTAAATCATACTCAAGTGTTGCAGAAATGGAATCCAATGCATCCCCACTCTGTTACCCTGCATCACCACTCCGTGGAAAGATAAGAAAATCATCAGCTGAGTGCACTCTTTCCATTGTGTCTTCAAACTCATATCCAACCGTCGTGGTGCTCCAAACCGAAGCAGGATTCTCTCATAAACACAATGCCATGAAATTGTGATTTTCATTTCCTTATTTCGTGCACTATTGGAAACAGAAAGGCCCATTTTCAGCCCCTTGGTTGTAGACAAAGATGTAAGAAGCTATGCGGACCAAACAGACAATCTGCAGTACTTCAAACGACATCCATCCCACTGCCGCTTGTCCTCAGTATGATCTACAGGCACTTTGACCAACCAGAACTGCGTCATTGAGGTTTTGAGGCCAGTTGTCCGTCCTTACCTTCAGACCTGTCCTGGGGACAAATTTCAAGAGAAACATGCACAACCACATGTAGTATGCAATTTCCAAGATTTCTTCTTAACCCCCTAGGTTGCATTTTTACCCCGTCCTTCCCATTCTCTGGAACCAACACCCACAAAACAAGTCCGGTCAATGATGAGAAAGCATCAAGCCCGGTATGCAACGTCCGCTGGTGCACCAGATGAAACTTGACTACGTGGGGAGGCAGCATGGTCCTCCAATCCCCAACAGCCCATTTAGGCCCCTTTCATTCAATACCATGGTGTGTGGGGGAGGTTATGAACACCTATGGAGTCAACACTTTTTACTGATTTTCTCGGCCCCCCAACTCCAAGGAAGTCTGAATTTTTTATCAATTAACCTTTATACTATGGGTAATCATGGAAATAAATTTGGCTTTGATATCCCGTTTTCTTCTTGGTGCGCTATTTTTTATGCCAATGAGTGTAGTATCTTTATTTACTTTTAATTAAGAAATAAATTTACATCGCTTTGAATGTTTTGACAATACCCGTTTATGCAGAAATCCTTCACGTTTTCAATAAGTCTTATTTTGAGTTTATGAAAAAAGTTTTAACTTTATTTAAACTAGCAATATTGTAAAACTTTTTGTAACCAACAACGGTCTTAAAACTAAATGTCTCATTAATAGATCAACTATTCACATTCATTTTTTTAATACACAGACTCTGTGCAAATGTACAGATTTGTTCTCTTGGTATTTAATTTAGTAACTAGAATTAAGTAACTAACTATTGGATTCTAGGTACCGTATTCTGGTTTGTAAAGAAATTGTATTCTGAAGAAGATTTACTTCAGTGTACACAAATCTCGAATTAATTTTTTTTTAAAATGCATCTAAATTGCATAGTTTTTAACTCTAGCGCATTAAGTTTTTTTAAAATTAGAAAAAATGGATATTTTTTAGTCAAGTTCTTACTTCACTTAAAACAAATTTCCCCCTAATTCCCTATACTAACTCACCATAACGTTAAATTTCCTCATGCCAACAATACCATCACAGAACCTCAATGCACAAAACCTCCCAAAATAACCCGAACAAAGCAAGCAACCAAAATGCCACCCACAAAATCTCAATTAATCTGACCCACACACTCCACTTCACCTAACTTTGAAGACGCCATCTACACTACACCACCCCTTCCCAAACCATTAACCAAAAAGCTCTCTTGATTGAATCGCGCTCTGACCGCTACAATAGAGATCGAGCCCCCCCGCCCACTCAACCCCCGCCCGCATAGCGCCATCTATCAAGCGCCCCCCCCTCTTTGGAGGGGAGGAGAGAGGAGAGAGAGAGAGAGGGGTGCAGCAGCAGCCGCAGGTCCCGCATTCTTTTTTCTTGGGCAGGTGTGCGGAAGCCTACCGGTGCCGTTTTAATTGGGTGAGGAGGCGGGGGCATTTGGCTACCTGAGCAACAGGTATGAGGAGCGTCTTTTCTTTGGGTTCGCTTCTTGGAAGGATGTGTGTGTTGCTTCGGATTTCGGTTTTTCTGTTTCATTGGGAGAGGGAGCTATGGTGTTGTGTGGGTAAGTCAGGCGTGGATCCAGCACGGCTCCATGGGGGGCACTTTTACAGACTAGATCCCTATGTGGTACCATTAGTAAACATTAGGGTTATGGGGGTCCTCCCCAGAAAAATTTTTGAAATCCAGACCATCACCTGTACTCTTTGACACAAAATGTCAAAATACTGGGGCTTTCCAACAAAGTATCATTCAAGATCCCCTTATTGTACTAATGGGGGGTAGGGGGTCATCCCCAATCAAAAATTTGAAATTTGACCATCAAATGTATGGTTTTTACTCATTTTGAGAACCTTTTGTACCCCCCATTAGTATAGTACTGTCAGTGGCGAATCCAGGATTTTTGTCTGGGGGGGGGCTGAGTTTCACAAATAACTTAATTGCTATTATGAGCTCTTTAAATATTAATGTAAGAAACTAAAAGGGGGAGGGGAGGTTGGCAGTGCTGTAGCCAGATTTTTGTTTAGGGGGGTACTCAACATCTTTTCTGAGGTCTGATCTTAAGAATACTAAGTTTTAGGTGAGATTAATTCGTAAGGTTTTAATTTCGGGGCACTAAATTTCAAAATTGTGTAAAAATTTCAACTACAAGTAAAAGAGGGGTCTGGGGGTCCTCCCCCAGAAAAATTTTGAAAATTTGTCCTTCAAACTATAGTGTTTTAGCTCATTTTGAAACCTTTTAGATTCCACCCAAAGAGCACCACTCATTGTAAGCGGCAGAATTTTCAAGGAAAAAAGTTTATAATATTATGAATTGGAAATTTCTAGGGGGTTTAGGGGTTCCTCTTCCAGAAAAAATTTTGAATTTTGCCCCTAAAAGTGGCATTTTAACTCATGTTGAGACACTTTAGGTTACATCAAAGAGGATCACTTCTTGTAATTCCCTTAAGTTTCATGGAAAAACCGTACTTATTAGATTCCAATATTTCGAGGGGGCTTGGGGGTCTTCCCCCAGAAAAATTTTGGAATTTTTACCCTTAAAAGTAGGGTTCCGATTCATCTTGAGACCCCTTGGGTAACACCACGGAATGCCTGCAATGTGTTGAAATTTCCTTTTTTGGCTTTATTGCTATTACCAAAACCTGAAAGTCTTATTCCTGGGGGGTCTGCAGCCCCACAGCCCCCCCTCTGTATTCGCCACTGAACTGTCCAGAGGGGGTATACTGTCCAGAGCAGCGTTTCTCAACCGGGGTTCCGCGGAACCCTGGGGTTCCGCGACGCTTCCTCAAGGGTGCCGCGAGGGATCCGAAAATCTTTTTTTGTTCTGGTTAACATTTTAGAATAACCCTCTAAATAAATTTAGCCATCCAAATGTGAGCAAGTGTTTTTCCGTTGAATATTTTCTTCTGTAGCCCTTGGGTGTTCTACGAAGAGTTTGAAAAGAAGATTAACACTAGTTTGAAGGGGAATTTCAAAATTAATTTCTGAGGAAGGGCCCCTGCCCCCCTTGAAATTTTGGCGCTTATTATATTTTTCCCCTTGAAAATTATTTGTTTTACAAGGAACTGTTCTTTTCAGATGTAACCCAAAGGTTCTTAAAATACACTGAAACTCTACTTTAAGTGGCAAATTTCGAAAAATTTCTAGGGAGAACTCCCAAACTTCTATCTAAAATTTTGACGTCTGTTATGCAGCATTTTCCTCTTGAGCATTCTGCTGTCTCAAGAATCTTTTCTCCTTGGGTGTTCTAAAAAAAGTTTGAAAAAGGAGATAAAACACTAACAGGGTAACTTTAAAAATAAATTCTGAGGGAGGACAAAATAGCAAGAAAAATATTGTTGCATATAAGGGTCGTATATAAGAGTGGCCGAGGGGGCCCTGCCCTCTCCCGAAATTCGGACTAGGCATATCAAAATACGTTAAAACCCTGTTATTTAGGGTCAATTTTTTAAAAAATTTCTGGGGGAGGGCCCCCAAACCCCCCTTTAATACATGAAATTGTATTATTTTCAATTTCTTATAATACTTTCATGAAAATTGAAATCCTACCTAAAAATGCAAATCCAAAATTTGGACTTAATGTACCAAAAACGATTTAAAACCTAGTTTTTAGGGTGGGATTTCTAAAAAAATTTCTGGGGGAGTACCCCCAAACCCCCCTTCCTACTCGGAACTTTATTAATCACAATTTTTTTATATTAAGTTCTCATGGATGCAAATTTCACATCAAAATGCATTAAAAAGCTACGTTAAACCTTTTTTAAATATACTTTTTAGGTGTTCAGTAATAATTTTGGGCCCCTCCCGAAATAAATTTCTACATACGCCACTTTTGTATGGACGCTAGGGTTCCCCGGAGCTTGATCATTATCAAAAGGGTTCCGTGAGAGTATAAAGGTTGAGAAACGCTGGTCCAGAGTGCAACCATGGATCAGCGTCCAGGGTAAGTTGGTTTTGGTGTGTGGGTGAGGTAAAAGTTAGGGTTGGTTTCACCAGGCGCGGATTCAAGAAGGGGGGGCACTCCGGAAAGTGCCATCTCCTTGGGCTAAAAAAGAAAGGGGAAAGGATAGAAGAGGAGTGAAAAATAAAAAAGTAGATTCTGGAAGATCTATAAATCTGTTAAGTCATTTTAAAAATGTACTTTTGTAGTTTTTTTTACCCTCTCTTCTCTTTTGGACCTTTTTCCTTTTCATCACTTTCACGAGATTCTTCAAAATTCTTCATTTATGAAGTTCTTTTTTGATCAAGAATGTATTATTTAGGGTCAATATCAATATAACTTTCTGGAGGAAGACCCCCCATACTCTCCTATCATCGTTAAAAAATTGCACTCTCAAAAGACAATTATATGCAAGGTTCAGATCGCGATCATAGGTTCAGAAGAACTCTTTCGCTTATACAGTTTATTAAACATTGGGTATGAAAAAATAAATTTCCTTAGAGTTAATTTAGAGACATCTATATCAAAGTTAAGAAAATTTTATCTATTTGCATCCAAAGATAGGGGAACCTCAAAAAGTGCTCTTCCTTAGAGCCCTGCTGGATTTGTGCCTGGTACAGGTGTAACTTATTGTTATCTAAGAATTTCTGTAATATTTTTTCTCATTTGTATCTTTTGTCCTGTAGAACACTCAAATGTCTTTGATTATTTTCAATGCGTTCCTTTTTAATTCAAAGTTTCATTCTTTCAGCGTTTCATACGAGTCTTTTTTTCTGAGAAAATCTATTCCGAGCATTTCAGTGACTTTCAAGGTTAAATTCTTGAAATATATCCCTCTTCCCTCGCTGCGGACACACCTGTTGGTCTTTGATCTTACCATTTCCCTGAGGGACCGGTGGATTAAAGGGACCAGACCCCTCACACACACCCGAGTGGGGTCCGGATGGAGACACCTTCGACACCCCAGACGACCAGCTATCACGTGAATAGATTACGTATGGCACCGGCGGCTCCAGATTGAATCTCCGTTTTATTACTTTATTGCTTAAATGGAAGCGCACCATGTAATGGGGCTGGACCGTTGGCGGTCCTTTTCAAGTTGACGGATTTTTATGTATGGGTATCAAATCAGTGAAGAAAGGACCCTTTTAAAAGCGTTGATTTCACCTTAAGATAAATGGGTGAATGTGTGACAGCAGAAGTTTTTGCATTTTACAAGATGTTTTATTGGTTTTTAAGGAGAAAAGGGAGATTGGGGTGGTCATTCAGGGAGATGAATTGGGAAAGGAGAGTTGTTTCAGGGTATTTTTATTGGTGTCAGATTTCAGGGGATTGTATGGTTAAGAGAATTTTGGCAGTAACGAAAACATTCAGTAAAATTGACAATAGAAGAGCTGCCAGAGATACAATGCTTTGAGTTACGAATTATTATTGCCTTAATTGGAGTCTCCATTTCCCCCCCTCCTAAATTCAGACTAGAAGCACCAAAACGATATAAAATTACGCTTTTAGGATCATATTCAAATAAATTTTCTGGCGGCGGGGTTATACGAAACTCCTCTCTCCTGGTAAAAAATAATCTAGCCTTGGGACTGATAATGACTTAACTTTATTAGAGGATATTTGGGCCATCTTCGAAATAATTTTTAAACATGCCACTGACGTAAACAAATAGCTACTTAATTACTATAATAGTTTTTATCTGAATAGTTATGCATACAAGCTCATTGATCCAATCTATTAATTTTTTAATTACAATATAACCCCTGATTTCTCATAATATTTTAATCAGAAATCAAGGGTATCTACCTCTGACGTTAAAAGTTCATCCTTCATAATTTTTCTAAATTTCTCTTGAAGTCCACTTACAGGGATTTGATTTTTGCAGCCCCAAACAACTTTTCCACACTCTAACAATCTTGAGAAAAGGGTTTTTGAGCTTTAACAAGGAAAACAAACAATGTTGTTAAAAAAATTCATCGAATTTTCATAAATTTAACGTTAACAGATATTAATATTAGTTTTATAAACTAATAAAAATAATGTGTATATTTGGTTAGTTCTCAGCAAATTATAACTTCGAGAGGTTCCAGTAATTACGGAAGCTATTGCCAAAAACTGTAGCATCTTAAAAGTTTCCAAAAACATTTTTGTGCACTAATATTTAAAACTTTTCTTGGGTAAGGTCTTCTAAGGTTGCATTTTGTTTGAGAAGCACTGGGCTAAGGCTTCTTTAAAAGAAAATGCACTTTAAAACACAAGCTCATCATGTTAAAAATATATCCACTTATCAATGCCAATGCCATACATTGTATTCTACAAATAAAGAAATCCTCGCAAAAAAATCACACCAAGCGAAAAACACAGTTTTCTAAGAAGACAAGCGTTCAACTTGACATTGTTTTATTAATTTGTCGGGGAACTAATTCTCCCTCTGTCAACACACTCAAATTGGTTGGGACAAGGAGCAGCCCTCTATTTTATGGCTCCTCAAAAGCCCATAAAATACAATGAAGGGAGGGGCATGGGTACTTTGCAATGCAGATTCAAAGCAGCCGACAGCGACAGGGTCCGACCTGAGAAATGCGACCGGACCTATCTGGGCTCGTAAAGATGGGCCTGTCGGCGATAACAAAAGCCTACCTGTTGCTGGGGTGTTCAATCTATCTCTCGAATCAAAACGGTAGTCGAGGGCCAGATGCAAATGAAACTGAAGGACATTTGGGGAGCATGTTGAATGATTTACTTTTATGAGTTTTTAAACACAGGAAAGAGTGATTAACGGAATGGTTTTGATATATTTTATCATATTCCTTAAACATTATAAGAGATTGATTACCCCATAATTTTTCTTTAAAGGCTATCCCTTCTATATTATATTGGGAATATTCGATTAACCTGCATCATTATGGGAAAACTTGAATGGTACAAACTTTTCTTGGAAATCTGAAGCTCAAACTTTTCTTCAAAGTTTATTACACGACTCTTACTTATGCAAAAATATTAAGTTACAGTTATTTATAAAATGTTCACTATTTCAAAACCCCGATTCATCAACATTTAAATAATAGTTCTAGTATTAGAAAATTATTGTCTAATTTATAACATTAACAATTCTAGTAATGGACATAAAAAGCAATGAATCAATGCTTACCTTTATTGAAACAATAGACCAGATCGGTTCATGTCAACCATAGCCGAATATTTTTATTATTCGAGATGCAACGTTCAATTGCCTAAAATATCAGAATATTTCAAGTATCCTTGGACACTCCAGTTCAGTTCATAAACTCAGACGGAATTAACTAAACGGCCCTGAACCGACATTTATTCCTCTTAAACCGTAACAGATGCATCTGACACTAATCCAATCCTTTCTCATTTCTCCCTCTTCTACAGGAATAAAAAAACTATGCTGGGCCCACACAAAAGACTCATCCGTTAAGAACTAATCTCTCGCACGAACAAAACAATCGCATTCTACCACAAACTGACGTCACCTCCCTCGCATCATCATGACCCTCCCCAAAAAAACCCTTATTTATTTCACCCACTTCTATTACCAGCCACTTTTTCCCTGTGGAATGCCCACACAATCAACCTCGCTAATCTTCCAAGCTAATCCTCCAAAAATTTTTTGACAAGAAAAAAAACACTTCTCCTCCTCCTACAAAAAAATGCTTAATCTGACCAAAAATTACACCTACGGCCCCCTGGAGATCAACCCCCAAAACACCCCTCCTCTGTGTTTTTAAAGGAGCCCTCCCCTCAGATATATCAAGGGATGTCTCTCCCCTCCTCAACGGCATCCTTTTGACGTCTCCCTTTGTGCAGGTATATATGGAGGAGGAATGCTACCTTTTTCTTTCTCTTTGCTTGTCAGTTCATCTGACAACTTTATCGTCGGGCAGTTTCGGGTTCTCTTTTCTCTCTTCCCGCTTGTTTCATGCTCTCCCCTATTGTGCGGGCTGTCAGAGCTGCCCCCGCTCTTCGCATGGGGGTGCCCACAGGGGTGCTCTGCATCTTTTCTACGAGAAGCATTTAGTGCTGGCTGTTTTTATTTTAATGTACTGCGATGTCGTTGATATTACTGCTCTGTCCTAATGAAATTTCGCTTTTAATTACTAAATAAGGCGTAATAGTCTAGATGTGTTATTCTTTATTAAATGGTTTTGACTGTTTTGTTGACTGCATGACAACCCAGATTAATTGTCAGTCATGTGGGTTTATTTTTAGAGCAGGCATCTTGATATTTTTAGTCATCAAATCTATATAATGATTTATATTCTTTCTTCTCTTGAAAGAAATGTGGGGTTCTAATAGAAACCCTTTGAGTTTTTCTCTAAGAACATTTACTTGAAACATGAAAGAATATTCAAATTCATTTTGAATTTAAGGGTTTCGAATTGTTCAAGAACATAATCTTAAATGGGTGAAAATAATAAAAAGGACCATTATTAATATCGGGAAACTAATTTTTCGTCTCAAAATAGGGCAAGGCTAAAAGCCAGTTTTGGGTTGAATAGACTCTCAGTCAAAAGTTTGGAGATACCATTGCGATTAAAAACTTTTTAAACGAGTTATCCATCAAAGTACTAAATATATTTTAACCGATTTAAATTATATAACACTCCGTATTTTACGATCAGTGATTAATTTTTTAGGAGAAAAATTATAGAAGACTTAATATTATATTAGCTATAGATATTCTTGCACTTGTACTTATTTAACAAAATATTTGTAGTTTCCCAGATTAAACGAGGCCTGTTCTTTTCTGGCTAAAAAGGATGTCTATAATTTGAAAAAATTACAGCATTTTACATATTAGAAGGAAATAATTTCTTTCAATTTGAATAAGAATCCTTGCTATATCAGCCTTAAAGGTAAAGTCAAATTTTCGAACACATCCATTCCTCTTCTATAACCAGCACCCAAACCTAAATTCCAAAACCTTATATTGACTCGACCAAGTGCAATGGGTGCCCACCAGAGAGGAGCCATCCCCTTGCTCTTTTGGAAAGATAAGAGCTCTCCACCCATTCCTTTTTCATAAAGGTGTCCGTGGGCCCACCCTACCTGTCGGGTCGAAAGAGAGGAAGAGGGGATAGGGGCGATGCGGGTGCTTCGGAAGGTGGGTGTCCATGGGTGTCCCGCACAGCTGGGAATGCAGGTGCATGACAGGGAGAGAAATGGTGCCTTTTTTGTTTGGAGGAGTCGGCAACAGCACTTTATATATGTATGGACAGGTAAAGAAGGCCTGAAATAGGTACCTACGAGTTTCGGGAATTTCCTGTGGGGTGGTTGGTTAGATAAAGAGATCGAACTCTTTATTTAGGAGGCGGAGTTCATTTCTGCCCGTTCCTCGTACTTGTTCATCTTCTTGCAATCTCTTTTTCTACGCGTTTCTTTTTTCTCTTTATGTGTGTGTTTCTCTTTTTTTTCGTTATGTTTTTTCATTCACACCTTTTCGTCTTTCCATATGTTTCATTCATTCTCTATGTCTATCTTTTTCTTTACCATGTCTATTTCATTTTACTTATATTTTTTCTTTACCTTTACCATTTATCCTCTTTCTGTTCTTACCATGTCTATTTCTTCACTCGTTTTTCCTCCTTATCGATTCACTCATTTTCCCTCTCTATCTCTCTCTATTTCTTTTCTCTCTCTATCTCTCTCTCTATTTCTTTTCTCTCTCTCTCTCTCTCTCTCTCTCTCTCTCTATTTCTCTCTCTCTTTTTAACCATACTTTTTTCTTTTTCGCTTTCCATGTTTCATCCATTCCTTCCATGTCTTTCTTTTCTCATCGTGTCTGTCTCATTTTCTCTTTTTTCTCACTTTCCTCGTTCTCTTAAGTCTTTTCTTCTTACGTACTCCCTCTCATCCTCTTTCTTTTCATGTATACTTCACACGTGGATTTAAAAAAAGTAGAAGTTATCACAAATTAAAGCATTTATAACCTACTACCTAAATCAATTCTACTAACACTGCCATACTCCGTTGGAATGATCGAAAAATCAGAAGTGCATATGATAAAAACTAGTGCAACTGTTTCTCGCATTTCAACAACCCCATTCACTCCAGGAAATTGATTTCTCTTCCAGATATTTATTGGATCACTATCATCAAATGCATTATTTATTTTACACATAATTTCAAAACAAAAAAAATATCATACAAATTCTGCATAACATAAATATTAAGTTCCCTTCTTAATTTACCTGCATGTCCCAACTATACTCAAATCAAATGAATATTTATAACTCCATTCCAAGTATTCAATGAATATGCGCAGAACATTTATAGATACCCACATTCCACATCCCTCCCCCAATGAAACGTCCCCCTCACCCACACTACTCCCATCCCATTATATCGCTGGCACCCCAAAAAAATGGTAAATATTTTTCCGACTCGGATAAGATCACCCTCCAGTGGGCGACCCCCACTTATAAAATATAATGTTCCCCTCTCTGTCTTGACCTCCTGACTCTCAGATCCAAAGAATGTCGCGAGTCAGAAGCCGCAGGTTGAAATAATACTAACTGCCAGCGATTTTGAAAAGACTATTGCCGGGGAGCAGGGGAGATTTTGCCTCCTTTTGAAAGGTGTGCGGGCTTTTACTTCTGTGTTTGCGGATTCGGGTTTTTTTATTCCGTAAAAGCTCTGGAGGTTCCTTTTGTTGAGGAGTTGACGATGTGACGTTGCTCACTAATGTAAAAATGATTTATAAGGAATATGTATTTGCAGCTGTGTGGGGCTAGATTTGATGGAAATTTTAGTTTTTGGTGAAACACAGAAATGCTGATCATACTAAGGCTCTTTTTTCTGATTGTTAAAAAAATGCTGCCTATATAATGCGGGAAAAATTATAGTAATGTGACGTGTTAACTGTGACTGGATGGCGAGTTCTTGTGACTTATTAACTGTGCTTGGGAGACCACGGGTTAATTGTAATATGGAAAGAGAGTCAGTCAGTCAATTGGTTCCAGTTGTTGAATACTAACATATTTTTACTATTTTACTAATTTACCTAGAATTTTAAATGAAGTTTTCCTATTAAGTTTTAAGGATAGTCGGTTCATTCAGATAATTTTCGAGATGTTACAGCATATATTTACAGTGAGAATAAAGTGCATGCTTTTAGTAAACTTTTTCAAAGAAGTAAACAGTGATCTTATTGTCTGAGACATTCTATCTTTACTGCTTTTAAACTTTTTATATGAATTTCAAAAACAGAAATTAAATTTCAAACTTAATGTTTCATGGCTTCCCCCATGGTCCTTTTAAGATTTCCATGTCCCTGAGTGGGGTGCAACAACTTCTGATTTAATACACATCAAATGTAGCTTTTTATAAAAAAATTAAGAGTGGGATATTTAAAAGCATAACTTGTACGTAACTGAGTTTTCGTGTCAAAAATCGGAGTTTGGGGGTTACTCCTCTAGAAAGGTTTTAAAAATTTCACCCTTAAAAACAGGGTGTCAAATGTGACTGTGCTTCAAAATTACCCCCTTTGGTTTATGCTCTCCATATTGAAAAAGACTACCTCATATAACCTAGAATTTATTATTTAATCCAAATGTAATGAAGACAACAATTTTATGTCAATTTTTAATAAATAAAATTTCAGGTTTACTTACTTTTTTCAAATGTCCGTCTTTCATTCTAACTTACAGAGGATACATTAGTCCATTGTTTTGATTCGTATCCGTTTTGACGTGAAAATTATTAATGTTTCATTCAGTCCTTGCGTATCTCAAAAACTATTTTTACAATCTGACCTAGCACTCTACAATAAAGAGCAAAACTGTAGTTTTGTCATTCTAATGATATCTTTGTCTAAAAAAACTAACTCAATTTTTTGGGCTAATTTGTTCTAAGCATTGTTGGAAGTATGGATAACGCGTACTTACCTCATTAGTCAAACCTAGCTAAGTCGAAAAATAAAAAAGCTGGCAATAATGAATGAAATATTAAAAGTGAAGTAAATATGTGTTCTCGTGGTAATTAGTGTAATTTTCTCCGAAACAATATCTTCATTAGTATTATGATCAAATGCATCATTTTAAGGAGAATTTATAAGCAAAAAATATCACTTAAATTATACATGAATATATAAAGCTCCTTTACTAATATGCATGTGTATGTCCCAACAACTCCGATCGAATGAATATTTATAATAGGTACTCAATCAACAAAGAAACCTTCGAAAATGAAGGATGGGACTCAAAGTACTGGGGATGCAAGAAGGGTCACTTTTTAGGATACGTTCTTAGAAGAGTGAAAAGTTTTGGTGTTATTACTTTCTGATGTAAATAAGTATTTTTGAATCAACAATAAATTTGGTGAGTCCTTGTTGTATCGGTGAGAAATCGGGGCTAAAAAGCTACACACAACAACTGTCCAAATTTATCATATTTTGTGTCATATGATTTTTATTCCTTCTTATCGCAGAAAGAAATAACTAATGTAATACGCATTTCAATTAATAATCATGTTGATTTCTTTTGAGAAATTTTGAAAAAAAACTTCGCATGTAGGATTAAAACGAGACATTTAAAATTATCAAACAATCTTCACGTTGTATTGGCAAGGAAAGCTCTAATATAATTAAGTTCATTCAACAAAACATTTTACTC
The DNA here is from genome assembly GCA_024610705.1 of Tetragnatha versicolor. Lineage (NCBI taxonomy): Eukaryota > Metazoa > Arthropoda > Arachnida > Araneae > Tetragnathidae > Tetragnatha > Tetragnatha versicolor. The sequence goes on along the minus strand of JANDEH010000001.1, from coordinate 33,133,108 downwards.
CAACATGATGAAAAAATATTTAACGATGTAATACGCTCTGTGATTCAAAAACACTGAAAGGATGAAGAAGACGAAAGGGATTGGTCTGCAAATGTCTCTAAACAACTCTATATTAAACGATGGTTGTTTTGAATGTTAAGGTGGGACTTTCGAACTTATAAAAATACCACCATAAAAAACACCATCAAAGTACCCCCTATACGACTTTTGATCTATATTATCTCCACTTTCCTACCGACCTGTCAAAGAATACAGAACTAAACGATATTATTCAGAGGCCGTCAGAGTAAGCTTTCAAAAGGGAGTCTCCCAACACCTTACTCGCACCTGAAATAAATAAGCGTATTGTGGGAGGAAAACTGACAGCTCCTAAGTCCATCCCTATAAAGAAAAGGGACTAAACCACAGCATCTTGAAAAAAAGGTGACTTCACACACATGACTCCCAGCTCTTGTCGGAGATTACCGCTATTTGCACAGTCAGGCACTGATGGGTCAATACAGCAATGGTGGTCGCTATTGCGAGGACTTATTTCATCGGAAGGGAGCAAAATATTTTCCTATCCCACCGCCGAATGGATCTGGGCGACTTTCAACCGAATTTCGCTATTGTAAGGGATTCTGTTTTTTCCTGAGACTTGATGGAAAAGTCTTGCTCTTACAAGATCGGCCAGTCTTTAGTATTTTGTGTAAATATTGTTGAGGGAAGTCTTTGAGTGACGAACTTTAACTTTTTGTAAGGGGATGTTAAAGCTAATAAGTGCCACACGAGGTGTCCCGAGGTCGAATGAGGTCGGGAGGTATGAATCTTTCTTCTTCCAAATGCATTGTATTTGTGAAGTTAAAATTTCGCAACATTTTTCTTTTCCCTCGTCAATCCGACATAAACAAATAGTACTATTATTAAACAATTATTTATTTTAATTTATTCAAGAGTAATTATAAGTAGTGTAATTATTTTTAGTAGAGTATTATAATATTTTAAGTAGTGCTATCCCAGTCAGCAATGTAAGGTTTTTTTAAGGTTTTTTCAACCCTGAAGTGCAACCCAAAAAAGATGTTTTTAAGGTTTTACTAGAAAACCTTGCAACCCAAGGATTATCTCAACAAAACCTTTGGCGGAGGTGGGCTAGTTGACGCTTGCAACCTTTTGCGTAACCTTGCGGAAAAACCTCAAATTAAGGTTACAGGCATAGGTTTTCGTGACGTTGGTCACATTGAGGTTGTTTTGAGGTTTATTATAAACCTTTTTACAATATTAGAGGGAAAGATTTTTGTAACGTTGCTTACATGGAGGTTGATTTTAGGTTGCTAATAAACCGTAAAGCAATGGGTTTTTTTAGGTTTTTGTTGGGTTTACAAAATTTTTTTCCAAGTTCTAGGTTTAGAATCGTTTTATATATTTTTTTCGAAAGTTCTTAGTTGAACTATACGACGTCGAAAAATTATTCCTGAAATTATGCGCTACACTTAGTACATATTTTCAGGAATATTTTTACATCATATAATTCAACAAAGAAACTATGAAAAATAAAAAGTGCTATGCTTAACTACTCTGACAAAAATAAAACTAATTTATTCCAAGTTTTTATAGTTAGGTCATTAAACCCAATCTTTTACAAAAATTAACTAGAATTTATTCACAGTTTAATTACAGAACAGTGTCTATATAAAATTAAGATTTATACAGTATTAAAATTTTAATTTAAATAAATTTAAATTGTTTAAAATATTTTTTTTAAAATTTCTACAATAACTTTAATTTAGGCTCTTGAAGCTCTGATAAAAAAAACTTACCTTTTAAATTTTTGATCTAGAAGGCAGAGGAACAGGCAAATTTTCATTCCAAAAAATTATTTCAATACTTTGAATGCAAGAAAAATCCTTTAGTTCATTGAAAAATTTTTTTTTTCAAATTCTACAATAACTTGGCTTAATTTAGGCTCCTAAAGCACTGATAAAAAAAAACTTACCTTTTTAATTCTTAAATCTAGAAAGGAGGAACAGGCAAATTTTCATTCCAAAAAATTATTCCAAGACATTGAATGCAAGAAAAATCCTTCAGTTTATTGTACTGATTTATTTACAAACAAGGATAATTTTACAAACAGCCTTCAAGCACTACAGGACTCAAGGTAAAAGTGAGTCATACAAAAAAAATATAGATAAAATATAAATTTAATCAATTCCCTAAATTCATCAAAAATGAAGGGAAATATACTATGAAACTTATTAAAATTACAAATATGATACCTAAACATTATATATATATTTATGGAAAATTAGTCTACAAAAAGTGCTTCAAAGAACAATCTTACAAGGGACATCGTAACCAGACTTGACAGCTCCTGCAAAAAATACAAACAATTTATTTAACTATTTAAAAAAGTAATTATGCAATAACCTGTTAAACGTGCCACTTCATAGTAAAACATCTCAAGAGATAAGAAAATACTTGAAAGTGCCAACAACAAATGTTTAAATTAACAGTAGGGTAGAGTGGGGCACCTTGGGACACACCACTTTTCAGACTCAATTTTATAATTATGAACTTGTGCTAAAATCTATTCATCAACGTGTTTTGGTTTATTTAGTGTGTCTAGATAATTATTTCACGTTATCTGGTTTTGTGCAATACAAAGTAACAATCACATTTAGTTTTTAAAACATTTTTTAAAATATATGAAGTGTATTTATGTTATTACAATTAAAATGAAATTAAAATATGTGTATTCACTAATATTTTAGAAAATAAAGAGAAAGTTTTTGTTCAGGGTGGCTACAGAAACTTAGAAAACAAATTCCCTGACTTTTCCCTGATTTACAGGAACTAATTCTATTAATTTTCTGGCTTTCTCTGTACTTAGAACCATTACATGCATACAAGATAATTAAAAAATCACTACTTTTTACTTAAAATGAAAAAAATTACACATAAAGTATTAAAACTTAATTTGGAATTTGAGTTATGCTTGAGTCCATGCAAGTATAAGATGCAGAATATTTTTCTCAATGAGCTAATGAAAGCAAAAAATAATCATCACAAGGTATCAAAGCAAGAAAAATCTCATCCGGAAATTTCCCTGATTTTAACTTATTTTTAAGAATTTCCCTGACTTATCCCTGATTTTTCCAGATTAATAAAATTCCCTGACTTTTCCTTGAAATCCCTGATTTCCAAGTTCTGTAGCCACCCTGTTGTTAAATATAAAAGAGTAATTAAGCTTAACATTCAAAGTGGGGCACCAAGGGACAGTCAGGTGTGGGGCACCGTGGGATATAATGTTAAAAGACACCTAACTCATGTGAGCAAAAAATGTTTTTATAAAGAATTTAAGAAAGTAGATATTTGTAATTTGATGCAAAAAATCACTTGAAGTAAACAGAAAAACTGATTTATGTCAAGACAAAAATGAGGATATCCTTGAATAATTTTGATTTTAAAATATGTTGGATGTCTAATTTACTTAACATAGCTTTATCATTATTTATGTTACTTTTGTATTTTTCAAAATAAACTAATATTTTTGTAGTATTACTGAAAGAGTCCAAAGGTGGGACACTACTGAGGCACCTTTGGACATTAAGAGATGTTTTTTAAATTTGTTATTATAAATTCCCAAAAAGATATAGGAAGCACCCAATAGCTTAAATAAGCAAATTTACCACATTATTAAGAAAAAAATATAGTAAAATCAAATTATTCAGCTATTGTAATATCCTATGGGACATCCATAAATTACATGAGGTGTTTTTTCCAAAGTCTTCTTCCCTTGGCAAGATTTTGCTGGACCCCCCGTGAGATTTACCTACAACCTTTAAAAATAATTTTCTATCCTATTCGTTTGCATTTTGTGCTTCATAGCACCTAAAACTTTTACATTATTAACGATGTGGGGGAAAAGGACATTATGTTATCATCAGGTTTTCTTTATTATAAAAATCACACAAAACTATTTAAAATTTTACAATAACCCACAGACATTCATTTACACCAGAAAAACTGCCAATGAAGTAAAGAAATTATCTACTAAATTTTAAATGGGTTACAACAAGGTATTCTTATCTCCACAATTAATTTAAAATATTGATGATTAAAAGATGTTGGACAGAAAAGTTACGACTAGTCAGGCGACAGAGAGGAGGAATCGAATAGTTCAAGAAAGGCTGGGAGCGTTGAAAAGAGGAACAGACAAACGGCCGCGCAAAACAGCATAATTTTGATTGAGAAAATTTATGACATGTAAAAAGAGATGGAAAAAGCCAACAGTTCGCTCAAACTGAGAAAGAAAGAATTCCACCTAAAGATCACCACAGTATCTTATCTGTGTGTATTCCTTTCTCATACTTAAAAAATAAGAAAATCATAATTTCTAACACAAAAAGTTGACGCGAGATTTTAATCGACCCCCCCCTCTCCCTTGGGTAGATTTTTCCAAACCCTTCCCCCCATTTTGACCTCATGTAATTTATAGATGTCCCCTAACAAAATAACACAAAACAGTAATCACATTGCATTATATATACTGGCATGCATTGGCGTTGCCGGCTACTGAAAATGGGGGGACCCAAATATTTGGGATTCCACAGATTGTGTACCACGGCACCCTGGGGTGCCACGCCAATAATCAAGAAAAATTGTAAAACATAGCGAAATTTTTAAGTATGGAACGAAAAACACTTTTCTACAGAACAGTATTACCATTCACAGTTCTAAATATGATCTGATGACACAATAGGCTTTTGAATATGAATCTTCAAAACTTCATTGAGTATTAAATTAAAAATTAAACTACTCACTGGGACTCTGGATTGCTGTTCTTTTTCTTGAACGCGCCAAAGGTTTCCAAATTATTAAAAATTTCCGCTTCTTTTTCGAAAGGGGCTTTAGCTGGACTTTTGCAGGGGTTTGAGAACCAGCCAAACGGAACCAAGGAATCTTCTTTATGGCGTTATCCTTAGATTCATGCTCATCTACAGTTTTCTTCGATACAGACTTTATTTCCTTATTTGGTGAGAAGACCTAAAATTTATTATTTTCATAAATTATTCTAAATAAAAACTAAGGAGGAAGAAACAATGCAAATTTTGCAAACTAAATTTTATGGTGAAGAATGGATTGCTTTTGCCAAGAATTAAAACTAATTAACATTCACAGTTCTAAATATGATCTGATGACACAAGAGGGTGCACCTAGAATTTTATGATAGCCAGTTTTATGATCCCGCTTACTTGGGGTTTCAATTAGTGAACAAAAGAATTCCCCCCTCTGAAGGGGCTGCTAGGGGAAACTCCCTAACCACACAAAGAGACGGGGGAGATAAAAGTGAGATCTTATCCCCCCAAACCGCCCGAAGGAGGGCTGTCGTGCAGATTCTAAGCGTGCATGTGTAGTTTTATACCAACGATGATGATCCTTCGGCTTTCTGTGGTGATTAGTGACATTGATAGTCTCCCCCATCTCTATGTGTGGTTAGGTAAAATTTTTAAGTATGGAAAGAAAAATACCTTTCACAGAAGAGATAAATATATGCCAAATAAGTGGTGGAAAAAAGGGGGGATGAGCGGCCCTGCCCCCCGAAATTCGGGACTGCAGTACCAAAAGAGGTTAAAATCCTAAAAACAGAAACTTACAACGGAATTGGATGGAAGGGCGAGCAGATTCAGAGGTGGTCTCAGCATTGATGATTACTGACATTTCTGGAACTGCGGCAGCTCTTGCTGCTGAAAAAAAAAAGATGAGTTAAAGCACGATGCTAATCTGTTCCCAGACACACTTTTTCTTCATAAATCAGCAACAAAAATATTTAATTAGAGCATCTAAATATTGGGTTCAATTCCTTTAACATTCATACTAAATACCGCAAATCTGTTTTGTATGCCATACATTCTAATATCAACAACAATTTTTTTATATTTTTAATGATAAACTGAACATTTATTGATCTAATCTAAATAAACATTTAAATAGTGAGTTTGAAGTATTTTAGAAATATTTCTACTTATTGGTGTCCATAACAGCATGGCGATATTTAATGGGAACATTAACTGAATTGAAATGCACAAATTGCTTTAAAATATTGGTTCAATTCCATTAAAGTTCCTACTAAATACTGCCATGATCTCAGGAACACCGAACAGTGGAAATATTTCAAAATAATTTCAAACTCATAAATTAAAAGATCAATAACTGTTCAGTTTATTAATAAAAATCAGAAAAATTTGTCATTTTAATACACATGGTGTTCAAAAGAGCTTGGCATTATTTAGCGGGAACATTAACAGAATTGAACTAAAATATTAAACAAACTTTGTGCTATGTAAGTTGTTGAAAACTCTAATAATTATATCATTTGAGTGACAAACTGGAAAAGATTTCGCTGTTAATAGGGAGATGGCCAAAAGATGTACAGCAGTCATCACGTAGACCTGTTTCAAATCCATTCCAACACAAACTTTCTTAGTACGATTTACAAAATAAGTAAACAGTAAATGGCAAGTGAAATGACTCGGTATTCTTTTTTTTTTGCTAGGCAGTTAGAAACAGGGAAATCATAGTTCGAGTAGGGATGCGGGAAATCAAGGTAGCGAGCTAGGCTACTGAAGCGCAATCTTTTTTGAAGAGGGAAAGGGGTTAGTGGTGAAAAGTAACCGATTTTACCCTCCATCTCTACCTCTACAACCTTAGGAAGAGAATGGCCTTGACTTGTTTCGGATTACACTAACCCATGGCAAGAAAAGGCTAAATGATATTTGTTGACTGATTAGGTCCAATTCCGTTAATGTTTCCCGCTCAATATTGCAAAGTTTTAAACGCCATACATTCAAATATCGACAAATTTTCTTGATTTTAATTGATAAACTGAGCAGCTATTGTGTGTGATCTGACTAAACATTTTTATCCATGAGTTTGAAATTATTTAGTAATATTTTTACTTTTTGGTGTCCAAAAGAGCATGTCAATATTCAGCGGGAGCATTAACCGAATTGAACCACTGATTAAACTTCAGTCGAAGGGATGCTAATACTTATTCAAGACTGAATTGAGAAACGATTAAACATGTCATTAGAACACTAGTCCATGAAGAGCAAGGCCAACAAAACTCACTCATCGGGGATCTGTGTCCAGGACAAATTTACTACTGTTTTTCGGTAGCTTCAAAAATTCGCTGATCGTTAAAACGGTAGCTTCACAAATTCAAAATTTCTAATTTTCATAATTTATTGCTAAATTTTCACAATTTATAGCTGAATTTTGACAAATTATTACTTAACTAATAATATTTGAAAACTTTAACTCCCCTTAAAATGTAAATGTAAAGTGATTTTTACATTTGTCAATTAGTTTTAATACGCGTATTTTATTTTCACAAATTAAAAATATTTTTCAGAAATTACTGTTATATTTTTACTTAATAGGTAGTTGGCAAAAAATCCTAGACAGATCCCTGCTAATTTCCGTGACCAAGGTATGTAAGGTACGGCTTAAATCTAGAAGTGGGTTCAAACGCCAAGCCAAGAAGTAGCGACAAAGTATCAAAGTGAAGTTAGCGATTAAAAATGCACCAAGAGGCGCCAACCCAAACCCACTTCAAGATTTTTACCGTAAGGTACGATGTCCAAAATGAATGATCAAATACAAGCCCCAGTATTAATTCCCTCCCAATCCTGCCCTGTGACTCTGAAGAAAATTCTGTCGCTAAACAACCAACCAGGCAACAAAAAATTAAATCAAAGCTTAAAATTATTGAAGGATATAACACAGCATACATGTAACATCTATAAAAATCAGATAAACATATAGGACAATAACATAACTGTAGAATACACGGTGAACCTAATGTTATTTAAAAGTACGAATAGCATTAAACATACCTTACAATTAACTTACATTTTCACCATAGGGATAACAGCCACTTTCAGAACTGAAGCTGAAAGAGAAAGAAACCTTAGATCAATAAAATAAACGAATTTTGCGAACAAAGTATCGGTTGAAACACTTGCTGAAAAGGAATTTTTACAACCGAGGACATAGCGTAAACAAAGCAATACATCTAACCCTAAACACATAGTAAAACGTAAACATGAATCGGAATAATCGAAATCCAAAGAAAGAACATCTGATCATCATACTAAACTTATCAAATCAGTATCATGTCTTCTAGAGCTGAAAAAAAGAAACTTTAAAATAAAAGAGAAAGATTAGGCGGGATTATACGTCTAAATCGGTACTTATGGTAACAATGAATTAAGCCTACTTACCGATCCGAAGCCAGCGAGCGTCGAGCGTACCCCTACGGAAACTCCTCTGTACCGGCAGGGCTGAACTGGATCCCTCCGCGCTGGTTCCGGGTGCGAAAAATATTGCTAATACGCATGCGCAAGTAGGCGACAGTCACGTGCGCATTCTCTTCTTTCCGGAAAAGGGTGAAGGTGGGTTGTGTTGATATTGAGTCGAGAGAGGTTTTAAAAGACCGCCGTTTTCTAATGTTAAAGAAAGGGTTTTTGCTAACCTTTTTTTTGGCAACCCAATGACAATAGAAAAAAAAGGTTAACCGCAAGGTTGCTTGCTAGCTGGGATATAGTAAGGGAAATTTTTTTCGATAACGCATCCAATCAGCTTTTTAGAGATTCTTAAAGATTTGAATCATCACTCCAGTCAGTGTTTTGATTACAATATTAATTCTTGAAAAAAAAAGGTGATCATTCATTCTTTAAATCAATTAGCTTCATTCTTTAAACTTCATGAATTTAGAATGAGATCGCATAGAATGAATCTTTAGAATGAGATAAAGAATGGGAGAAGAAAGAGAGAAAAAGAGAGAAATTAAAATTAAAGGTAGAAAATAAGAGTTGCAAAAATGTTTTTGAAGAATTCCAGTCCAATGACTGATCAATGATTGACAATCCATAAACTCAACTGAATAGTACCACCTAAATTCAATTAAAATAAAAATAAACAATAGATAAACAAATTAACTCAATCTAGCAAACTTAGCAGAATGCATCATAAAAACGCACAATTTGATTACATGCTTTAAGTAAAATATTTTGTTCGAATACCATTTACTGCCAGTTATATCGGTATCTTTATCCAAAACCAAACAAACATTTTGACAAGGAATTGAAATAATTTCTACCTTACATCAGAAAATTTTAGCATTAGCTGTTACTGCAACAGAGCAAATATTTTCTCCCTTTGATTAGTGTTTATATTGATATCTAGTTGAGTGTCTTACTAATCCAAGCACCTTCTTGGATTTTTGAGGGAGATGCAAATAAAGGTTGCAGTTCATGTAAACATGGGGCTATCTTATTCCGGCTTATATTCTTTACCCCTATCGCAGAATTACATATCTTTATGATAGAAGCACTGGAAGTCAACATATTTGTTATCTGCTAATCCTTTTACAAAGAACTCTAAGAATAGATAAGTTAATTTTTTAAATACATACTTATGATAGAGTGTATATGTTACAGTTAAAGTCCGGAAATCAGTTAATTTACAGATAACCTAGGTAATTTGCAGATTAACGAGGGTGATCCGTTAAAAAGCGAATTTTTTTTCAATTTCTAAGATTACCTAGGTAATCTTGAAATTACCTAGGTATTCTGCACCCTACCGACTAGACACTCGTTAATCTGCATACTACCTGTAATCAGTTATTTTACATATTAACGAGGGTGATCCGTTAAAGTACAAAATTTTATTTTATTTTATAAAAAGTTTAAGGAGGTTGGGGGGGCTGCCGCCCCCCCAAACCCCCCTGCCCTAACTATAACCAAACTCGTTTTGGGGGTAAACAGTAACAATGACGAATCAAAAAAGGGGGATCGGTACTTTTTTCATATTACACAAAACACGCAAATCCCACAAAAATAGTAATGAAATAGCAATTTTAAAACTAGAATATAAAAACAATAATAATAGAATATTAAAGTACCAACTGAGATTTGTATCAATTGTGGTTTTCGATCTCGATTTGACAGCGTATTTCAATGAGCACTTAAACTAGCAAATCTTAATGAAAGCGCGGTGTAATCGGCTGGCAGCCTGCACTGAACTATTGCTAGGATTCGCGATCGATTACATATGTTAAACCCTTGCCCAGGTTCCAGCGATTATTGAATTAACGTTTGTTGAAAAGATATTTCAACAGCTGGGACATTTGCTTTCGTTAAAAGAAATCTCTGTCACTCTGAAGTCGGAGCTTCAACACAATTGTTTCAAAATACCCGTTTTAGTAGTAATATACTGTACTTAATCATGTAAATTTACAGTACTTACTTGCTTGTATTATTTTGTTTTAACATTCAACATGACAACTACCAGTGCTACGCTCTAAATTTGAAATCAAAACACCAAATATGACAATAAACTACGTATTGAAACCCAACTGCGCAGGGGTAAGCGCATGGCGCAGTAAGCACCTCAACATTTTAACAGAAAGTATTGAACGAAACAAACTATTTTGAACTTTAACTATCAAGAGGCCGTTATAGTGTAGATTCCCTAGGTAAAATGCGAAAAACTCAAAAATCCGCACATTAACGACAGAAATCAGTTAATCTTAAGTTTACCTAGGTATTCTTCAGATTAACTAATTATCAACTTTAGCGGTAACATATATACTTGGCGACCCAATAGTATTTCAAGTTGATAATTCTGTTAAATACCTGACATTTCTTAGAACCAATAAGTTAGATACATACAATCAATCAATCAAATTTATTAGAAATAACAAAAAAAACATAAATAATTACGTATATAGATAAAATTATACTTAATATACTTAAGAATACATGACAGGGAAGAAAAAAATAATCCAACATTGATCATATAATAATTCATTCCAAAGAAGCAACTGCTCGTTTGGTAACGGATTAGTTAAAAATAAATACATGATAAAAACAATGGAAGAGCAACAGGGAAAAAAGTTATAAGAAAGAAAAGGAAAAAGAAAAAACTAGAACGGCTGGGGGGCTGTCAAAATTTTGTATGCAATGAGATATTAGTAATATAAAATTTTAATTTTTATTACTAATCTCTCCTTTTACTTTCCAAAGTTTATAGAGAATATAAAAGTTTTTATATTCTCTATAAACTTTATTACATAAAAAATCATAAATAGGAATTTTCTGTTACAATTATATTATTCTTGGGTAAACTCAATCTTAAGTTATGGACTTGTTATTTGGGGTGGTGATTACTTGGAAAATATTAATCCTGTAATAAAAATTCAAAACAAAATTATTAAGTTTTTAAGTTGTAGTAACCAGCCAACTTTAATTGATTTATACCGAAAATTGAATATTTTGCCAATTTGCCCTTTTTTCTTTAAAACTATAATTTACTTTGTTAAACAGGACAATAGCTCTGAATTACGAAACATTAATTATAATTTACGATCAAAAAACCTATATTCCGTGCCTAAATAAAAAGGAAATATTTCATAAAATTTTTGTTTATTTATCACCTAAATTTTTTAATACTTTACCTGATAACCTAAAATCAGAAAGATCTCCTTTTAAATTTAAGAAACAACTAAAACTCTTTGTTATGACAATAGATAAAATTGAGGATTTTTTTTCCCACAAACGCTTTTTATTCAGTTATAATACTGAAGCTCTCCTCGCGAAAGTTTCACTTGCATTTAATTATATAAATTTTAGATAAATATCTTAAATTGTATTTATAATTTAAAAATAATTTTAATTTTTTATTAAATATTTTAAAGTACTCGTATGGGTCACTGCGCTGACCCTTGAGTAATACAAACAACTTTACTAATATTTTTTCTCTATTGTTTATTAGATACGTATTCTTCATTTTTAGATTCTGTGTTTTGTTCGTTCCTTTTTATGATCCGTGTAAAATTGCAATAGGTATAAAATAATAAACGTTAACCGTTGTGTTATCTCTCTATTCTAAAAAAAAGTTTTTGGTGAACGGTTTCCAGTGAAAGGCTTTTTAATTACTGATCCGTATAACACATATTTGGTATCAAACTGTCCGGATTCTTTTGAGGATGTGCAAAGTGCCTTTAGAATTTCTAAAAAAAATATCAATTTTAAAATATTTCCATTTTTTTAGATTTCGGATAAGGTCGCAGTTACACAGCAAGAAACTATGATTTTTAAAACAATTGAAAACATATTTCACTGGTTTTTTAATTTTCAAATAGATTAAATAATCATCTTTCTATTTATAACACGAATTTAAAAATATATTTTGTGTTATTTTTAACAATATTTATATTTTTGTTGTTCACAAAGGGTTTAATTCTTGTTCGAACGGTTTTCATTATATTTTAAACTTATATATAATTAATTTATTTTTTATTTTTTAAATAACAAATTAACATTTTTATATTTATCTTTGTAGTTGTGGCAACCTAATCATTACTATATTTACAATAAAATATACACTCGCTTTCGGAAATTTTGAATTTTGCATTTATTTTTTATATCCTTTTGCAAGTATGTTTTTTAAGGTAGTAAAATGTAACTCTTTATTTCATAATGACAAAACGCAAACAACTAACGACAAATAACACGGGTGAATGTTTTAGAAATAAGGATGAAAATGTTGGAAGTCTTGACATTCGGTGTCGTTGCTATGAAAATGACACAACTTCGAAGTTTGTTTCTCATGAAGATAAATTCTAAATTTTCGCGATGTTTAAGATAATTACTACATTTTTAACAGCCAATAATTACAAATTTCAAGAAAGTTAAATTTATTCCTGAGGTATTTCAATGTATCTGTGAAAAAACATTACCTTAGGGAAATGGGTAAAAGAATGTTTACATTGCTTTGTTGTTAATTTTCTTGGGGTTCAATTCCGTTATTGTTCCCGCTAAATATCGCCAATCTCTTTCGAACGCTCAATATTCAAATGTAAACCAATTTTTCTGATTTTTAATGATAAACTGAATAGTTACAGATCTAATTAAACACTTTAATCTATGAATTTGAAACAATTTAGCAATATTTATACTTTATAGTGTCCAAAAGAGATTAGTGATATTTAGCGGGAACTATAACGGAATTCAACCCCAAGAAAATTAACAACAGAGCAATGTAAACATTTTTTTACCCATTTCCCTTAGGTAAGGTGTTTTTCACAGATACATTAAGGGAAGGTTCATATTTAGCGGGAACTATATATGAACCTTTCTTGGAATTATAAAGCTATCCGCCAATTCATGTTACCATAAAGGAAATGATAAAATTCCACCTAAAAATAAGTATTACCTGACATTTTTTTTTCTTTTAAAATAGTGTCTCTCTATTATTTTGATAGAAAATGAAGAAAATTCAAAGTTTTTTAAAGTAATTAATATTAGATTCAGTATGTATATGGCTTGGTAATTAATTACAAAAAGGTAACTGATAGGTATAGAAAATGTGTTTATACATTTCTTTTCGAGGGGTAGGCACGAGGTAGTAATTTCTGCGGAGATTGTAATATCTATTAGAGTTAATCGGTGACCCATGATGGAGAATTAAAAAAAAGACAAAACTATTTAGGATCAGTAACTGACGTACACTCAAAAGATTATTGGGAGAAAAATCTATTCTAAAAAAAAGTTTTTGGTGAACGGTTTCCAGAGAAAGGCTTTTTAATTACTGAACCGAATGACACATATCTGGTATCAAAATGTTCGGATTGTTTCCGGATTTCCGAGTAGGCTATGGGATTTTTTAAAAAAATTATCAATTTTAAAATATTTCCATTTTTTTAGATTTCGGCTAAGGTCCCAGTTACAAAGCAAGAAACTATCAATTTTAAAACGATTGAAAACTTTTTTCATTGGTTTTTTAATATTCAAATAGATTAAATAATCATCTTTTTATTTATAACACGAATTTAAAGAATACATTTTGGGTTATTTGTAACTAACAATATTTATATTTTTGTTGTTCAAACGGTTTTAATTATATTTAAAACTTATGGATAATTAATTTATCTTTTATTTTTTAAATAACAAATTAATATATTTATATTTATCTTTGTCGTTTTGGCAACCTTATCATTACTATATTTACAAAATATAAACTCGCTTTCGGAAATTTTGAACTTTTGCATTTATTTTTTACAAAATTATTATTTTTATATCCTTTTGCAGGTATGTTTTTTAAGGTTGTAAAATGTAACTCTTTATTTCATAATGCCAAAACGCAAACAACTAGATAACACGGGTGAATATTTTAGAAATAAAGATAAAAATCGAAAATGTTGGAAGTCTAAACATTCGTGTCATTGCTATGAAACTGACACAACTTCGACGTTTGTTTGTTCTCATAAAGATAAAATTCTAAATTTTCGCGATGTTTACGATAATTACTACATTTTCACAACCAATCATTACAAATTTTAAGAAAGTTAAATTTATTCCTGAGATGTTTCAGTGCTTCCTTAATGGATCTGTGGAAAAAACATTACCTTGGGGAAATGGGTAAAAGAATGTTTACATTGCTCTGTTGTTAATTTTCTTGGAATTATAAGGCGATCCGCCAATTCATGTTACCATAAAGGAACTGTTAAAATTCCGTCACTGAATAAATATCCGCCATTTTTGAAAGAATACCCCGGAGAAGTACTACCCCTGTTTTAAGAATGTTTTATAAAGTGAGTAAGTGCAATGAGCTGGGTTTTGTATGGAATTGCGAAGCGATCCAAAAGTTTCTGCGTAAGCAATTAACGGGGGTTGGCGAGCGATAGCAAGCAGGGGGCGGTAGCTCCCTAGTAACATAAAAATTTCTTTTGTAAATTAATTAATGGTTTAACATTGGCAATGTAATATCCACCGCAAATTAAAATACCATATTGTATTCTATATTGAACCCAGGCAAAGTATAGTTTTGAAAGTAATTCTGAATTAAAAAAATTTCTTAAGTGATAGAACTTGAATAAAATAAAATAAATAATAATAAATAAACTAAATAATAGATTATGTTTCTATTATCGGTACTTCTCTAGAAAGCCGGCGCAAATCTCGCCAAGCAATCTAGCAAATCTTGCCGCATTAAAATAGCTTTATTTCTGCTCAAAAAGAGATTTGCTTACCCAGTATTTACAAAAATAACAAGTTAAATGTCAATAACAAGTTATTAAAAGAAAAACTATATATGTCTATTTAAAAATCATATTAATAATCTTAAAATTTAAATTTTAAAACTGGTAAGTATAGTTTAAAATATTTTTATTTGAGTGTTTAATTTTTAAATAAAAAGTTTCATGGAATGGCATTGTTGTTATTTTTCAAAAGCAAAGGCAAGCGGTGATTTTCCGTTTGGTGCTGCTTGCATCATTATTGGCGACTTTATCGCTTGCGCCGAGATTCTGGAGTAGTAACCTATTATCTTTATCTAACAGCATTTCTTATTGCTTCAAAGTATATTCTAGACTAGAACATGAAAAACCAAGACTTTTTAACAAGACTTAGATATGCAAGGACTGGTCTTTTAGAGAAAAACTAAGTAATTTTTATAAACTGAACAATGTTATGGATATAGCTTGTATTGAAACGTTTTCATGAAGATGACTCATTTTTTAAGAAAAGTATTTCTTAATAATAAGTTAAAGTTCAGAAACATTTAAAGAGAACAACTGTAAGAACTTTTACTACGGTCTTTTATCATTGTTAATTTTATTGACATGATTTTAAATTAAATGTGTATGAACCTGCCTAAAATTCCACAAAAGAAGTAGGAAAAAATTTATCATAATTTTATAAATTGTGTCCTTTTACTTATAGGGCGTAGGGCCTGTCTTAGGGAGTTGGAAAATAATGAACTGCTTTACATAAATTTAAAGAAAAATTTAAGCTACACTTTTTTACAACTACAAAATTAAGAAATTTTCAAATTAGTAGCTTTTATTTCGAAAAAAAAGTCGTTGCGCAATAGATTAGTCAAGTTTTTAAAATTTATTTTAGCATTTGTTTTCAAGTTGTCATGTTAATAGATACACGGGCATCAAATTTAAAATAGTGGAATTTACTTTTAATTTATCCTTTAATTATATAGAAAAGCATTGGAATTTATTTATGTCCTTCAATTCTGTAGCCAAATTATCAGCACACAGACACATTTGGACATTTGAAGTTTTGAGCTCATGTTATAAGGAAGGAGTTCTTTCACTATTCTCCAATCATCAACTAAAAATAACTTCCAAGTAGTTTATAAGCAGCTTGTTTAGTAAAAACACTTTGTGGAAAAGCAGCTAATGAAGGTATATTCGAGTCTTCTAAGGCTTATGTGAATATGAAATTCACCATTACCTAATGCCTATCTTCTTTGAAATGTCTTTGTGAAATTTCGGTTCAAGGAATTTATTATAAAGGCAATTTTGAATAGCTAATGTAAACATTCTCCCTCAGTTTTAAAGGTGAATCCAATCTTTTTACATTCTTAACTTGAAAATTGTGGTTTGAACAAAGCAAAAGGACCTGAGCTAAGAGAAATATACGAAAAGTATGAGCAGAGCAGGTTGGCACTGGTTTAACAAGACTGAAAATAAGAAAATGTTATGAATAACAAGGTTTCATAAGAGTTAATAAAGAATAAAAATATTTAATAGTTTAATAGGGGACACATGGAAGTTTAAAAAGA
The DNA here is from genome assembly GCA_024610705.1 of Tetragnatha versicolor. Classification (NCBI taxonomy): domain Eukaryota; kingdom Metazoa; phylum Arthropoda; class Arachnida; order Araneae; family Tetragnathidae; genus Tetragnatha; species Tetragnatha versicolor. The sequence continues at coordinate 33,116,488 of JANDEH010000001.1, read as the reverse complement.
TAATGACTTCTTCAATTTAAGTTTTTTTAATGACACAAAGTATATGTAACCTAAAAGGTAGATAAATTTGAAATCTTCACAATATTTTCTGTTTAAGCTATTCATTTTCCTTTAACAAGCTGAAATGTATTTCATACTTAAAAAAAGACAAAAATGCATATTTTATTCTTTGCTATTTCCCTAGTCCCCTTCACCATGCTTAAATGCTAAATGTGACTGCCTATTTACACGTTTAAGATTGCTGTGTTTTTTTCTCTTAAAGGATAGCTAAAAAATTTTCACGAAACTTTCATTTTATGACCCCTTTTTTTAGTTTCTTAAGGTAAATATCTGAAAAACATTATGTTTCACCAATGTTTAGTGTTTATTAAATAAATTATAAGTTAAGGTATACTTAATATTTTTATTATAATTCTCACTAGACTATACCTACCTATAAACCTCATAAGATAATTTATTGTAAATTCACTATAGCGTAATTTATTTTATGGTTCATTTCTTGAAATTGGCATTAAAAAATTGACAAAATCTACAAAAATAGACAAGTTTACCTTCTCAAACAAATAAAACTACTATCTGTAAATACGTAAATTCGGTTGTGTCTTCTTCACGATTTTATGGTCACGATCCAACCTTTAGTTTTTATCCGCATCCGTTATTCTTCTCTTTGTTTCCAAACAAATGATCATCTTCCTGTGCTGATGTTAAATGGGTTATAGAAAGTGCACCTCGATACTTTTACCGATTCTTTCACGTGGAAATCTATAACAACCGTTCTGATTGCCGCTATCTTTAAGGAGAGAAATAAATAGGACTCGGATGGAGTAATGGGAGGAAGAGTTTTTATTCGTCATCCTGTCAGCTGGGTATCAACTTCTTGAAAAGAAGAGAAACCGGGAGAAATCGAGACTAGAAAAGCTAATTACGTTGCTAATTTTTGAGATAGTAATAGTATTTTTGTGAGCTAGAGAGCGGAAAACTATTGTCGAGAGGAAAGTTCCGAATAATTATATTTTATCTACACTGATTTTTTACGATTGCATGTACACGAGAATAGATGCGACATTATCATATTATCGTGCAAAGTAATTTTAAGTCCAAATAGAGCTATTTTAACTGCACTTACTTTTTTGAGACACTATCATAGTAGTATTTTATAGAATAAGATTAATGTAACTTCCATAAACTGTCGTTTAATACCTTTTTATTACAAGTATAAACTATTATATACTATTTTTTACCATAAAAACGGGCATTTTAAAACGCATAGTCCCTGAAGGGTTTCAGAGTTCAATATTAAAGATTTAATTTATAAGTTTTTCTATGTATCTTCTTAAAAACGATCATTGCTGAAATAAAACTTAAATTATTCGTAATATTCAAAATAATGTGACAAAAATCGCGTTTTTGTTGTATCTATTCTCTCTTTTTGTTCTGTGTTTCTCTCTTCTTCACACAATAATAGTGGTGTTAATAACAAAAATTAAGATAACCATGGCATTTCTTTTTAGATTTTTATCTAGAGTTATAGTTGCCAAATTCAATAATTAGCCTGTAACTAAGAGCGCTTCCAAAAGTAGTCTTTTTCATAGGAACAACACAAAACACGGGCGTTGGTACAGAAAACGTTCAATTACTCAAAGCTATGTTTCGCTGACTTTCATCATTTTTTTGCTCAGAAGCAAACATTAACTGCAGCTTTGAAACTGCGTTCATTATTTCTTTGATAAATTTTAATAAGTAGTAAATGTTTCGCAATACTAAGATTATTCTATTTTTAAAACACGTAATTAAATTCAAAATTAATACGAACTTACATTCATTAAAACACCACATTCGGTTCGTATTAATTTCATACCATATTAAAATTTCATTTGAAATAAAAAAAATTAATGGCTGAAATTCGTTAAGAACCAGGTGTTGAAAGAAATATCACGAAACTAATGTAACGTCGTTGCACGTTAAGTATAGAATTTAAATAGCTCTATTATAATTATCTTTAAACGAAAACAACATTTTCTAATAAAACGAAAAGTGCCCTTATTATGGGTGCGCCAGTAGCCTTGGCATCAACATTAGAAGTTCACATAATTTGTTGTGCAATGTGAAGTATGAAAGCCCGATATTATTGACTAAGGAGTCCTGAAAACTTGTCGCGAAACCTATCATTAAGATAGAACCTTTTCTTTCTTACCGTGAGCATGGTTCGGAATGATACCTTAAACTCATTGTCCACACGCCATTCGAAAGGGTAGGAAAAAAATCTCATTAACTTTTTCTTTTTAGTAGAACTATCACCCAGAGGTTTTTGGGTGTGACCCTGTGGTTCTTTACTTTCTAATAGTCTTCATTTTCGTTCGGAAGAGCTAATTACTTTTTTAAAGCGTTGAGATTTTTGCTTTATGATGTATAGTTCCTTCAACGGTTGAAAACGGCGTTTTGGAAAGATCCGACTTTATTTGAATTCATAATTCCTCATGAAATCGGAGTGTTTTACCAAATTTGGGAGATTTACATTGCTTTTGTGTCTGTGTTTCAAATTATATTTTGAGGGGATCTCGACAGCTATAATTTTAACAGGGATTTTTCATTAAGAGGACTGTGTGGTGGATTCTCAATTTTTTATATTTAAACGTGATTACTTGTTCATTAGTTCAGCACGTTAAGAATTTATACCTTTCCTTTTTCTCTTTAAGCTTAATGCATAGAATACGAGTTACATTCTGAAAGATTTATCATTTATAGTGATACTCTTATGAAAACAAAATTAAAAATACCTTGGATGTCATGTTTATCTTGGTTCTTGAACATTGAATTATCCTATAATTACGATTATTGGATATGAACAGCATCCAGAGTGAATAGTTAGGTCACAAGCCATGATAGCAATTAACACCTATGAACATAATTATTTCTCACCTATATATTTCATCATATGCTAAGCAGAAAACAAAAAATTAACCTGAGATATAATGAACCAATATATATTCCCAAAGCAGACAGCATAGCTTTCCCGACAACTTTTACCAACAAACACAGTATGAATATGAGCAATAAAGGTGGACAAAAACAATCATCATAACACCACATAAATATTTAATTTCCCTCCAATTGACGCCCAAACCGAAATCAAAGCCCGGTCAGCAATGACCAGCGCCCGGGGCAGCGTTTCTGCATAAGTGAAAGCTCTGGTAATGTCTTTGGAAATGAATAAATGGAACTGCATACTACCCCAGAGCAAGGGCTGAACCGCAAAGGGCGATTGTTGCGTAAACTTGACTCTCATTTCACACCATGCGAAACAATCAACGCATCATAGAAAGACAATCCCACTCGGTTTGGAAATCGTGTGTCGGTCGTCATTGTTTTTTTTCACTTATGTGTTCCCGAGAAAGGTATGACTTCATTATGCGAGAAATAAGTGCTGGAGAATGATGAGGACAGGAATGGGTTCGAAGGGGGATGCTTCGATTAAGTTTGCTATTGAGAACAGTTGTTCCTATACCGAGCGTGTGCGATTTGGAAGAAAGAGTGAGTTTTTAATCCTCCAACAGTCAAAAAATTAATTGTGGCTATTTAAATGCAAACTTAACTGCAATGTTAACTTAATAAAGCGCAACGAATTTGAGTTGTAAGAAAAACAGATGCTCGTACTTGATAGAAAACATCTACCCAGAGAGATACACAAGTTTGAAAAAGTAAAATACAAAATGTTTTAATAGTTTCCTGGATTCCCACCCCCAAAAAGCCAGAGCCAGGAGTCTTTAAGGGCCGATTTAATCAGTCTACTCATACTTCAATTTCAATGCTATGAGTAGAAAATAAGTTAAAACAAATACGTATAACTTGAGAATTAAAGTTTAGAAATAACTGAAAAAATCTTGGTAGGGAAATGCGTCTTTAAAATTTAAAAGACAGAATTTTTCGTTACTAAACACGTTTTATTTGCAGTTTCAATTTACTTTTCTTAAAAATGTAATAGACAAAAAGGTATTATTATACATACCCAGCCAAGAGAAGTATTTTAGTAACTGTATATTATTTAAAAAAACTTTTTATGCGTTTCGTGAAATACACTGTAAAAAAAACTGTAGAAAAACAGAAATTTTCAAAAACAATGACTTTATGTTTACAGAGATATTCTGTCATGTAACATTCCCACCGCACTTCTACTTATTTTATGTAAAATAACAGCTTTTATCTAGTTTTTTAGCTTATCTGTACTTAAACAGAAACTTACTGCATCGAAAACGAATACAGCTATTGGCAACATTATACTGAATCTTCGTTGGTTCAGTGGTAGCGTGCGTGCTTAGCTTGCGGTAGGTCGTGGGTTCTATCCCCGGATATTAATTAATTAAAATTAGAAAAAAGTCTACTAAAATAAGTGCATGCGCACAAGCAGAAAATTATTGAGAGGCAACAGAAAAATCTGTAGCTCTGACAGAAAGTTTCTTTTTACAGCATTTACTTGTAGGTAACAGCTTTTTTCTGTTTACAGGATTTTTCGGCCTACAGAAATTTTCTGTTTTTTTGCAGGATTATTTTTTACAGTGTACACTTAAACAATTTTTTAGTCAAGAAAGAAAATTCTTTATTCCGTAAAATAAGTAATTTATCTCTATCCGTAAAAAAACTACCAAAGAATTTTAAAGCATTGTCTTAATGGGTACTTTAAAATAGTATTATTTATTCTAATTGGCCTTAATGATAGAGGGCTGGATGGAAAATTTATTCGCAGTCCTGTTTATATGCAGGAAAATCGGTTTATATTCCTAGCATCGTTATGAGAGTTTGACCGCATACCGCCCATAACAATAGTGTGGTCAACAAAGGCTGCTTTGTGTACAGGAAATGCAGAGAAGTCCGAGTTAAGAATAGGTATGGGATCTCTTCCCAACTCCTCTAATTAAACCTGAAGAAAATTTTTTAAGTATAAAAGGAAGAAGTCTAATTTCACGATGACCAAACCAAAATTAGTTAGTAATAAAGCTACATTGCAACCAAAAAAATTCTAATAGTAAATCTTTTAGTTTTATTACCCTTAATTTATTAAATATGAGATAGGAAAACTTGCAAATCAATAAATATTTTCTCAAAGTGTATAACTTAATGTGAACTCCGGAAAGTGCCCCCTCCATGGGTTGAAAAAGAAAGGGAAAACGAGAGAAAGAAGAGAATTTTCGGTCATTTAATTCTCGGCCCAGGGATTCAGAGGTCAAATTCCCAGATTGTCATGCATTTTCGTTCATTAAGCACTTTAGTAACCAAAAATGAGTTACATAGGGGTCAGGATCCCCACAAATTGCTGGGCGATAGCAGCCCCCAGACTCTTCTATCACCATCTGAAAAAAATTTGCTCCCTTAAAAAATAATTGCAAGTTTCAGATCTCAGATCATAGGTTCACAAACATATTTTCGCTTAAACTGTTTGCCAAACATGGAGTGTGTAAAAATTAATTTCATGAGGATCAGGGTAGGGTAGATCTATGTAGAAAAAAGGTAAAATTTGTCTATCTGCGTCCAAAGGTATAGGGGATCCTCAAGAAGTTACCTTGAAGCCCTACTGGATCCCCACCCCAATGACACAACAGAACTTCGTGGTATAGAATTGTTTACGAATCAACGAGCCAATCATTTCTCATCAAAGCAACAACACGTGTGGCCAGCTCAGAAACAACACCCTCGGCCAGTGAACCTACTGACCACCGACGCACGTCCCACAAAAGGAAATGTTCCATCACTTTTTGCCGCGGTGTGACCCACGAGGCGTAGTCTCTAATTAAGGAGCGTAATTAAGTGGCCCGTCTTTTGAGAGGCCCGGCGCTTCTTTCTTTCCATCTTAGCTTTTTTTCCATCACCAACTGTGGAGTGGTGGTGTTTTTGTGCTGGGAGCGGTGTGAGACGGTTTTTTGTGTGTGTGTTTCGAATGGGTGAAGAAGACGCGAAAAAATGAGGGTGAACATCTCGAGTAAGGAAAATTGGAACTGTGGGAGTTTGAGGAAGGTTGTTTTGTTTCGTTGCATGATTTTTCCTCTCGAATGTTTCGTTAGTAGTTAGTTTCTGTAGTAACTACTGTTTCATCTGTCGGCACTTATTGAAACGATATGTGGAAGCAGAAGTGTAGTGAGGAAATGTTCTAGGTGAGATTTTTGTACAAATATTTCAATTGCGACCATGACAGTTAATTTCAAACTTCATGTTAAAAAGCTATTTAAAGATACTGTAGTTTTGTTGATATGGAAAAAGGTCAAGAAGAGAAGTCAATGGGTAAAAATGATCGAATTCTTTACATTTTCATTTAGTCCAGTAACTTGGTGTAAAAAAGGGGTGTTTCAGGAAAAATACAGTAGTTTTTTTCGCAACGGTTTTATATGTTTTTGAGGGTGCTGAATCGGAATCTGAACTTTGCATACGAAATTTCGATGTAATTTTAAGAAAATTCGAAAAAACCCTAAAATTTCATCTAATTTTTTTGGTTTATTGTTTGTAGAACGGGAAGTATGGGTTTCTCATGAAAATATTAAATGCAAAAAATAAAGAAGATAAAAAAAGCTATAAAATTGTCAATTGCAACTTTTTTGTCAGACTAACAGTTTTGCCGCTAGAGTGCGCCGAAAAACAGTAATTTTTTGGCCTTGTTAATTTTTTAAAATTCATTTATTAAATTATGAGAGTATTTTAATAAACGAACTATATGTTTTTTGCATCGCTGAATCCGAATTTCAAGTTTATTTCCATTTTGAAAGTCATCTCTCATCACAAATTGCAAAAAATCTAAAATTAGTGCTCTTTTGTTCCATTTTTTACCGATTTTCTTTAAAAATATTATTTTCTCGAAAAATAGCACTTCACCAAATTAAAGTACGTAAAATTTCCTATAAGATTCAGTGGTTCATTTTTCGAGAAATTAATATTTTTTAAGAAAATTGGTAAAAAACCGGAACAAAAGAGCTCAAATTTTAGATTTTTTGCAATTTGTGATGAGAAGATGACTTCAAAATGAAAATAAACTTGAAATTCGGATTCAGCGATGCAAAAAACATATAAATTCCTGTATTAAAACACTCTCATAATTTAATAAATGAATTTTAAAAAATTAACAAGGCCAAAAAATCACTGTTTTTCGGCGCACTCGAGCGGCAAAACTGTTAGTCTGACAAAAAGTTGTAATTGACAATTTTATAGCTTGTTTCATCTTTTTTATTTTTGCATTTGACATTTTCATGAGAAACCCATACTTTCTCTTCTACAAACAAAAAACCAAAAAATGAGATGAAATTTTAGGGTTTTTTCGAATTTTCTTAAAATGCATTTCCAAATTTTGTATGCAATGTTCAGATTCGGATTCAGCACCCTGGTAAACATATAAAACCGTTGAGAAAAAATACTGTATTTTTTCCTGAAAAAACTACTTAATTACTGGACTAATTGTTTAAATTTAAACACTTTTTAATGTCTTTAAAAGTACCCAGAGGGTGGATTTAGGGATTTTTTCCCTTGAATTTGTAATACACACAAAAAAATCAAAACAATCTTAAATCCTTAAAAATTAACACATCTTTTAACGAAATATTTCGTATTCTTCGTATTGAAAAACTTAAGCAAATCACATTAGAACTACAAGTAATATGTGATGACATAATTTCAATAATAAAAAATATTTTAAATTGAAAAGTTTATTCTTTGGAGGTTTTATTAGTCCCCTGTCATCTCATTTCATTATTGAAATGAGTAAATTAGTTTTATTTACAAATTACAAGTTATACAAAATCAGAAACTTTTTATCTAAAAAACAGTGGATACCAACTAGAAAAACCAAATGATCCTCTCTTCAACATCTATGTTCTCTTGATCCCCACTTTACTCTTCGGGATTCTTTATCTTGCCAGCATCCTTTGCTCTTCAACAACTTTTTGCTCTTGAGACACTCTTTATTCTTCAAGATCATTTCTATCATTATCAAGATCATTTCTATTATATCTTTATTCGTCAACATGATTTTCATCGACATCTCTTTGCTCCTTCTTCGTATTTTTCCTTTAATTTTATACTACCCATGCATGCATGATGACTGTACCATAAATTCTATATGTGACCCATAATATTTTAAAAGTGCCACCTCTTTGTCCACCATTATAACAGTCTTACGGACCACGTATATGAACCGTGGACCTGGACCCACTTTAAGACAGCCTTGATCGATCTAAAAGTCTACTTTAGGATGATGAAAATTTGGGACACAAACACAATGAACATTAATTCCATTTCATCCCAAATCATTATGAACGTCAATGTTAACTTGTCATTTATTATAATGTCCAAGTGGGTATCGGTTTACCCTTCCACCTTTAACCTTCCTACCCTCTTGAAAAAATAGTCACATATTCCCCTCGTGGGGTCTCTGAGGACCCCACGTAAAACCCATGCGTAAAACATGCCTATGACTCTAATAAAGGTTAAAAATTCCTTAAATGGATAAGAATTGTCATTTTTTGTTTTTAGAAAGATGCTTCAGAATAATTTATCCAATTTTTTTGGTATTTTTCTCATTTTTTTCGTCTTATTACGGCTTAATTGGGTTTCTTTTGATACACGTTTTTTATAACATCTGGACCTTCAAACAAGAATTAAATTACAGAAATGAACTACATTGAAGTTGTTTTACTTAAAATATTTATAATCACACTGTTTAAAGCATACTAGTTGATATACCCGGTCTTGCACGGGAAGAATTTAGTAGTTAATTTTAAACGATTTATGAAGTTGCATATATTCTCTATTCTGCATTATCAGCTACCTGTCACCCCAGATTAATTTATTTAGTATTATGAAACATGTAAGGTTTGGATTCTTCTTTTTAAAATTGAAATAATACAAAACAAAATGATCGGTTCAGATTTCTTAGTGAAATCAGTATCTCGCTTGCTTATATAAGTTTTATAATAAAATTGGTTTTTTTCTTGATAATTCTTCGAAATCACATTCTGGACTTCCGTAAACACTCATAAATATTTGAAAGCATTCTTATTTTTCAAAGAAGACTGAATATAAAAACCTATTTAAAATCAACCATGAATTTATATTGTTTTTGTAAAGAATGTGTTCAACAGGAAGTAATGGCGACAGTTGTCTGAGTTTTTTTGCTGCAACTGTTAGATACTCAAAAGATTTCTATAAATAGCATATTTTTCTTAGAATGTGAATAAAAAATTTAAGAAATAGCGAGTGATTCAATGTATTTAGCCGCAATCTTCTTTTTGTAAAAAAAATGACAATTTCTACGAAAATATCTTTCTAATATTTCTCCAAACGTTCTAAACAAACATGCAAACCTTTTTTTATCTATAATACAACAAAAAATAAAATACTAAACTTTATTTGATACTGTTTTACCGCCATTCATGGCTGGGGTCTCAGAAGACCCCAGAGGGGGAATATGTGACTATTTCTCCCAAGACACTTAAAAATGGAATAATAACTCCAAAATTTTTACCCATTGTAAAACTTTGCGTAATTAAGGAATAGTAGCATCGGAAATTGTCAAAACAAAAATGCATGGGAGATATCAAGCGTCAAAGTGCGTCTGGGGTCGAAAAAGACTCCAAAGGGGTAGGAAGGTTAAAGCCAAATAATGGAAATTAACATAGAAATCTCTTTTGGTAAGCTGGTATACTTGAGAAAAAAGTTGTTGAAAGTCCACTCAAACGTTCTCCCTCCAAGACGCGAGCAAACAATAAAGTCCCCATCAAAAAACAATTTCCTCCTACCCTTTTCCAAGGATATTTATTGAAATTTGTGTCTAACGCATAATCTTCCTCAAATTATAAGGCGCTTCTCGGAGCACCCATCACCTATTCAGAAGGGTTGCCGCACTAAAGACTAATGAGTCCGCCAAGCAATGCCAAGGTTTGAAAAGTGTAGTGCGAGTTAGAAACTGTGTATTATGTGTGAAAAGCCATGATAATTTCGATATTTTATAATTTAACGAGTGGAATAATAAAAGGGATAGTAATAAGGCATTAACAAAATTCTTAGAGTTAGATATATTTTGTTTCTAGATAATGGAGGATATTTTTTATTTGTCTGTTTTCATCTCTTTTTCTAAAATGTCCCATCCTATATTCTCTTTCTTATGATTCTTGCCTTTCTTTCCTATCTAGTTTCCTTTCTAGGAACTTTTCTTATATTCTCTATTTCTCCTTACCTCTGTCATCCTCTTTCTATTAATTTCTTTATTTTCTATCATCCCTCTAAAGAAAAATGCGATTTGCACAAACCCTTGAACGAACGTGCAAGAAAGTTATTTCAAAATTATCTCAAAAGCACAATGAACCTTTTTTTTAACTGTTCTTATTGAAAATATCACCCTATTGAAATAACTTAAAAACATATTTTAAATGAGTTAAGAAAAAACTACTCAGGAAAAAACGAACAAAACATAATAAATTTTTCAATGTGAATGGGAAAAGACAGTTATAATTTACGATTATTATCATCATATGTAAGGTATGTTCAAATACCAAAAGTCGCCATCCTCAGAAAGAATGAAGAATTTATAGTTTAAAATTAAATCCTATACTATCAGCAAAATTTTAATTAAATTTTCAACTAAACTGCTATTTACATCCAAACTGTTGCCTTCAAAAAGCGGCATCAGGTAACGCTTTCCAAACGTCAGCCTCAGGGATCCCTTCCGAAAAATTGGGCACCAAAGGGCCCGGGCTAAAGAGGGCAAACCGCCGCCAAAAGATAGCAGCGGCGGCCACCGGTAGCAATTCCAAAGAGGGTGGATGAGGGCCATCTCAAAAAAATAGGGCGTCCCGATGATTACAGTAATTTGGCCAAGTCTCAGTTTCACCACCACAATGGCATCTGCTTCCGTTCATGCGATGATGGCCTCTAGGCTGGTGGGCTCTCGGAGGAAGAGCGGCGTAAGTCGTGATGGACAGTTCATGCCAAATCTCGACACTGGATTTCCTATATCCAAATTATTTTCGTAGATATTAAAGATTCATTGGTAAAGGGGATGAAGTTTGTTAGACCTTCTCTTATCTCGAGATTAGTAAAAAAGTTAAACTTAAAAAAAAATCATGTAAACCTTCAGGCTTTCGCGGCCGGAATTGTCAATAGAATTCATTAAATCAAAATCTGTGGAGGAATCTGATGATGTCCTCCACAGAGAGGGACGAAACGTATGGTAAAAAAATTGAACACGGCCTTATATCCCGGATAATTTTGATTTTTATGAATTCTACTTAAAAATCATGTTACTTTTTATTTATATTCATCGTTTTAAAAGGGGGTTACGTCAACTTTTCCAAATTTTTCTCGCTGACGGAAAAAATATTTAACGCTGATGCATAATTTATTTTGATTAATATTATATTATTATGTTTTATTTGATACTATATATTTTTATATTAGGGGTCGTTCAAATAATACGTAAGCACTCTAAGGGGGGAGGGGGTTTGCTCTTTGGTTATTTTTCCTGACAAGGGGGGAGGGGGATATGAGTGATGCTTACGAAAGACACTGCATTTTCGAAAATATCTTGTTTCTTGCATAAATAATTTCAAAACTCGACCAAAAAATATTTAAAAAAAATGAATTAGGAAATCTGACGTGAGCACTTTTCTGGGGATGGACCCCCAAACATTTTGAAATTTTAACCCCGAAAAGTAGTGTTTCGACTCATTTTTGAACCCTTAGGGTTACACCCAAACAAAGGACAGCTCCTAGTATAAGTCACCTAATTTTCAAGGAGAAAAAAAACAGTATACTTATTAAAAGGGATGTCGAAGTTTCGTGGGGGGTCAAGCAGTTTCTTACGTAATTATGGTAAGGGGGTTTGAGGTTTGCTTATCTTTGCTGACAAGGGGGGAGGGGGGTTAAAAATGACCAAAAAAGTGCTTACGTAATATTTGAAAACGGCCTCTTATTATTATTATGATTATGTTTATAAGGCATTAATCCTGGTTTAAGAATATCTTGTTAGTTTATTTTTAACTTCAAAAATTGACTATTTACCAACGATAACTCTTCTGAAGGACTGGAAGGAAATTGCATATACTGTTTGCTTCCCCAAATTAGGTTCCATGTTATTCCCAAATTAAAGTACTTCCAGCAACAAGGAGCTAACTCCAAAATGGAAAAGCTGTTTAAGTTATCTCATTGTTGCTGCAAGTACCTTACTTGTCCTGTGTGTGACTGTGAACATAGTGGCTTCTCAAATCCAAACTTAGGTTCACTTGCTCTCTGAGTTCTTTTAGGGCCAGAGTATATCTCTGTTCCATAAAACAGTATAGGTTAGCTTCTTGAATTTTTAATAATTCTTTAATATTATTGGTCATAAAACTTTTAAATATATAAAAATAGTACTTTTTGTTGATTTTAACTTAACAAACGTAGATGGTTATTGCTTCAAAATCCGTTTTTTGATGATTTTGTTAGAATTTTGTACCTGCTTTAAAATCTAGTAAAAAACTGTTGCTCTATCAGTATTTAATTTTTTATCTTGTGCGTCACAGAAAATTTTAAAAATGTGAATAATATCTATCCTATTCATTCAGACAATAAAAAATAGAGGAATTGGAGTATAACGTCCATATTATTACCATTTAATCTACCTTCCCTACTAATAGGTATAAAACAAGGTAATTACTTTACGTCCTATTCTCTTATTTTATACAGTCGCTTTCTACACGTTAACGCACGTATGAGGTGATGGTTTTCGAAAGGATATCCTGTTACTGTGTAGCAATTTCTTAACAGCAGACTAAAAGAAAAGGGGAATAAATATCCATGTTAAATTAACCTTTGTGCTGGAAACGTTATCTCTCAAATAATATAGCTGACATTATTACATATCACTACGTTAGTTTGCTACAATGTTTCACACGGAGATCTTTTTACATTGTGTTCACTTATGACACTCATCCTGTCATTTTACGGAAGCTTCCACCTAATGGTTTAAAAGTCTCGTCGAAAGCAATTCATTTCTGAAATTATTAAGTTATAATGAGGTATTCGTCAGATAATTGCACTACCCGTGAAATCCCAGACGCTTTTTAAAAACAAGATCCCTCTTCTTGTTATCGATGGATCTGTGAAGGCTTCATTACATTCGTCCCTCATTTGAATGGCGAGCCGTAACGAACAAGAAGAAATGAATTTGACCAGATGTAGCCGACCATTGTCTGGTTTTGCTTCTCGCTTTCACAATGCGTGTCCAGGGCTCTTTGTAGAAAGCGAGAGTGGGACTTGTGTGCGATATCGAATGACGGCATCTGCTCCACACCTTGGCGGGCAGAAATTACCGCCAACTTCGCCGTTAGACCCATCAGCTGGTCAGTCTAAATGAAAAGTTTTTACAAGTTCAATTCTGATGGTATTAGTCTCATGATAAGTTTCCGTGTAAATATTGAGGTCAATCAGTGAATTACTATACATAGATATTTTTTTAGAATAAAGTCTGTTACTTTTGATAAAATCTCTTAAAATTAAGGTATTACAAAAATTAGAGGTCCTTTTCACTGTAGTACGAAATCTGGCCAAGGGATTGAAAATAGATGGTGCAGTTTTGAACTAGAACTACTTAATGTTTTTGGCTGGGGTTCTCCTTCAATAGAGGATGAATGACTCAGTATAAGAGGAGTAGTAGGTAATAGGTAAGTTGGAATTGGGGCATATTCCTTGAAAATAATATCTTTATTCAATTTCAAGTGGTCTACGGGGTGTCATGGGGGACAATGTTCCTCCACCTTTTACAGGTATTTCACCACTTAATGATAATTGATGTTTCCAGAACAATTCTAGACAGTTTCTGATTCTAGACAGTCTGATACTAAATGTTTGTAACGTATATACCCCTGGACTAGTAAAAGTTAAAAATCCCTGATTCATATCTTTTTTAGGGATACCTACTTTGACTCCCAACTCTTCGTTAAACAGTTTCCCCCAGCATTGCTCAATTCCCTATCTATATTTACATCCAGTCTGCCCTATTCAGACGTTCAGACCTTGATAGAGACCTCTCTCCATCTGGCATCTCAATCTGGCCTCGCCAAGTGCGATACGGCGAATTCCGAGGCAGCCCTCCTCTTAACGGGCACCCGCTGCTCCTTCGGCCTCCATTGTCAGCGGCCACCGGTCAGCCACGCGCTGACCGCAGCGCCCTTTGACACGACCTTTTGTAACCACCTTCCATCTGTCCCTGAACGCGCCCCGTGCGTGAAACCGATTGATTCACCCTCCCCCCTCATGTGGCACCACACAGCCCACGCATTTGCGAGGGGACCCGCGACCCCCCATAGAGGACAGGGTCCCCAAAACGGATTAAGGGATCGGTGGATATTGTAGCCGGGCCCAAATGAGCAGTTTCATGGACTACTCTGACATATTAATCCGCCGGGAAACGTGTAAATGACTAAGCTCTGGTGTTAGGAAAATGTCGCTAAACGGCCTTGGTGCGATTGGTTGGATCTTTTGTCGAGTTTCAATGGAGGGGCTCTGATTGGATTGGGCCTATACGACCCGAAGAGGAATGGCGTAATATTAGCTGACGTTATTTAGAGTCATTAAATAAACTTCTAACCGTCGTAGCCCATATTGAACGTTTGCTATTCTATTTATACAAATGCAATTATGATTTGAGGTATAAATATTTTGAGAAACCATTGAGTCCTTTTCTGAACATATAACCGACATTGAGTAAACCTAATGAATGGCATTACAGATTTCAAGTAGCTCCACCAGCTGTCATGGGATAAATAGTGTGCCCTACAACATATAGGTATCCCCACAGTTCCTCCAAAAACCTTTTTTGTCTTTTTGAGTTTTGTCGTGGAAGTATTAAGTTTGTAAGTTATTTTCTGGGAAAAGGTCCTGTTAGCTCTGAAGATAAATTAAAGATTCATCGTCAACATTGTGTAAACGAATGTTTTAACAAATATATGTCTCCGTCTTTCACCATACTTTGTAATGAGAGTTAGAATTTGGAGAGCACAGAAGGGAATTAGGAGAAAAAAAATGGAAGAAAATACTAATATTTTCAGAGTAAAATCAGTCGAATTTACGTACCAAAGATTAGTAACGCTCAGCTCAGTTTAAAAACAAAATACATATACTAAAAATGAAATAGTAATAATTTTTAAATTCTACCTATTAAGGGGAAGTAAAAAATAAAGCAGGAACAAAAAAACCCTGAAGGATGTTGGGTGAGATATAACCTTACGGGGAAACCTTTGGATGGATAGGATCTCTTCAGCATAATTTACCATTAAGAAAAATCAGATATCCGATATCCTGAAAGGTAGAGGTAACATACCCTCAAAAATCCGCCCATAGGCGTAGCTGAGGGTGACTATATCATGATAGATACTTTCTTCCCTTTATCGGTCGTATGCGCCACAGTGCCCACAGTTTTGCAAATATTGAAGCAGTCGTGAAGAATGCCATGCTCCAGATATTGTGAGGTATTCTCAGGGTCCGATTTTCTAGAAATACACATCATTACTCTTAACCAAACCTTTATAAATCTTGCCAGAAGTGCTCTTCAACTCATTTCAGTTCCCTCGAGAAAAAAAAGGGTTTGAAGGGATGAGATCGTTAAAAATACAACCGTTTCTCTTTTTAACACTAGAACTAACGCCCCTTCTAAAAGGAATCAGTTACCGCGGTCGATGCCACAGTGGATGGACAATTGGGAAAAGATGCCACTAGGGTGCCAGGGGTTGACCTCCCCCTGGTCAAGTGACAGATGGACAAGACTCATCTCTACAGTTCTTTTCTTCGGCCGGCAGGTGATGCCTCTATTGAAGCTTTCTGGTCAATAACCAACAAAGGCTCCGGGGTCTCTGTGCAGAAAAAAGATAGGTCATAGGGGGATCATCAAGAAATGTCCGAAATGGGCATTGCCGAATTGTCACGGCTATCACCCGCCGTGAGTCTTTAGAATGCCAACAGGAAAGGTGTTCTGGGGACTGTTGAGGGAGAGGGTGAAAGTGGGAGTTTCTGAACGGGGTGTCTTACTTTAGAGGGGGCCGATTCTGGGGAAATCGTATCGTATCGATATCGCCTTCTTTTGCTAGTTCAGAATGTCCTATCGGTTGAGTTATCTTGTGTTTGGAACCATTTTGTGTACAGATACAGTACTGAGAAAAACGTTTGGGCCACAGATGATAAATTCGTTGAAAACTGAAACATATTGGAGGTAATATATTCAGAATTTTATTGATAGAAAAGTGTCGTCAGATTATTCCTTTCTTTGATTTCGTGGCCAAACCTATTTTTTAAGATCATGGAGTCGTTTATTTAATCCGGGAAAATGTTTCAGAGGCTATTTTTCTTTTATGAGTTACAAATGAATTTGAGTTTCTGTACAGGATTCTTTTAACTCTAATAAAAAAAGAACAATACTATAATATTCATTTTTAGCTTGATTTGAGTTTTTTAATCTTATTTCCTTGGCTGGTACAAGTTTTCTGTGCACTAAAATTTTATTATAGTACTATTTTTCCTTGAAAATTCTGTGGCTTAGTAGGAGCGGTTCTCTTTAGGTATAAGGCCAGTAAACTAAGTTATTAGATCAACAAAAAACAATTTTTAATTGCTAGTTAGCATAGAAAAGTGAAGGTGTAAAGAGTGAAATGCCAATTCACTCTGTACCACTTCTAAGGGAGCGCTTTATTCTACACTTTCTTTCTTCTTCTTCTAGCCTTACAGCCCTTTGTGAGCCTTAGCTTGTCGCACAATTCCATTCCAGGCAGCTCGGGATCTTGCCTTTCTTTTCCAGTTCTGTACTTTCAGTGTCTTAAGTCTTCCAGGACATCATCCCTCTGTCTTTTTCTTTTGGGCGACCTCTTGGTCTTGTTCCCATGGGTGTCCAATTTAGCATTCTTTTTATTCCTCTATCATCTTCCATTCTCTCTATGTGTCCTAGCCATGATTGGCGTTGAGATTTTATAAATCTAATTATGTTTTTAACTTTAATGATTTTCTCCAGTTCTAGGTTTGTTCGAATTCTCCATTGACCATTTATCTGAACTGGTCCCATAATCTTTCTCATTACTTTTCGCTAGAAAATAAGTAGACTATTTACATCTTTATTGGTCATGGTCCAAGTCTCACTTCCATATGTCTACTATATTCAATCGTTTACGGGACTTCTTTAGTTTACACACAACAAACTCTTTCGCAACGAGATCACATTACATTATTTTTTTCTATAATCTGAACCCTATGGATAATTTCTATGGATTTTCAATAATCTGAACCCTGCATATGTCGACCTAGTTTTTTTCCCCGAAAAGGTAATTATGGAAAAGAGGACTCCCCATTAGGGTGGAGCGAAAAAAAACTTTTTTCGAACTGCGTAAAAATTTTTGAAATCGTTTAATATCTTCAATTCGAGCATCGAGCTCAAAGTTTATAAAAATGCTTAAAAATGAACATTTTCTAAAATTAAGATAATATTTAAATAAAATTTATAGAAATAATCTCGTTTGTAACCTCTTTATAAAAATTTCAAAAAGTCAAAAAAATTTTAAAATGTTTATTTAAAAAATATTTGGTTATGTAATTTTCCTTAAAAAATGCGAATTTTTTAAATAATTGGTAAATTTTGTTTCATTTTGCAGATATTCCCCCGTTAGTAAGAACAGCCCAGAACTGACCAAATGGGAAATGGCTGCACGCTGCACGTCGAGTTCATCCCACTCCCTACCCAACCAACCATTTTTATTATTTTTTTTTAAATTAAATTTTAAACAGGAATAAATTTAAATTCCGGGGTTTATTTTTTCGAAAAATCTGGCCTTACTGATCTTGAATATAAAGTTCATTTTATGAAGCCATCCATATCTTGCTTTCTGACAACACACTTTATTGATGAAAAAAATCCCGGAATTTAAATTTACTTCTGTTTAAAATTTAATTAAAAAAACACAATAATTATGGTTGGGTAGGGGGTGGATGGAACTCGACGTGCAGCCACTTCCCCGTGGTGAGTTCTGGGTCGTTCTTACAAAACCGGCGAAGAGCTGCTCAATGAAACAAACTTACCAATTATTCGAAAAATTCGCATTTTCAAGCAAAATTACGAACCCAAATATTTTTTAAATAAACATTTTAAAAATTTTTTTGACTTTTTTGAGCTTCTATAAAGAGGTTGCAAGTGAGAATATTTCTATAAATTGTATTGAAATATTATCTTAAAAATTTTAGAAAATGTTCATTTTTAAGCATTTTTATAAACTTTGAGCTCGATGCGCGAACTGAAGAAATTAACCGATTTCAAAAATGTTTGCACAGTTTTTCATCTTATTACACAAGACAACTTTTGACAAAGGTATCTTTTTGAATTTCGAAAAAAGTTTTTTTCGCTGCAACTCCCCATAGCTTTTGGTCATCTCTCAGCCCAGTGACGTTTTTACATGAGTCAGGGTTTTCCAGTCAAAGTGCGGCGACACCCCTATCGGTGGACACTCGGGTGGAAAGTGGACACTCGGGCTCAGACAGGCACCTGAGACCAAATCATACGAGACTTTTTCATATAGTGTTGTTATCTGGTAATCCTCTTAAAATCTTCAAGAAGTACTAACAAATGTAAAGTCTTTCAGGTCATACAAAATGCTACAAAAAGCGAATATGACTCATCACAATGAAAAAAAGAGCTTTTCCGTGTTCTTTAAGGAAGGAAAGGCAATTTTTGATTTTCTTATAAACGTGCATACAGAAAAACGTTGTTAACTCTAATCAATGGGTGGAAATGCATCCGAGGAAGCATCAGCTATACCAGCTGTTTTCTATTCCTTAAAAACTACTTTCACAACATACCCAGTCAACTTGAAACTTTGGGATTGTTTTAATTTGTTCCACTTCATGGGATAGTTTGCTCAAACGTTCACTATACTTTTTTGCTTGGTAGTGACTGCAGGATTGCGACTCTTGGAGGTGAATGGGATTGAGAAATGCAGTAATGGTGTTTTACCACTCTTGATGGGAGAATAAATTTTCACATTTTTCATTTCTCTCTCTCTGTCTCTCTCTTTCCAAAGCTGAAAACAGAAATATGTCATCTTAACTTTTATAACATACATAATTGGTGGGTTGGGGGTGGATTTTTCACCCACAAATTCATTATATTTATTTTTATAGAAAATTGAGCGTATCTTGAAACGGTGTCATCGGCACGGCAGTGTTGTAGCCAGTAATATAATTTCAGAGGAGATATTGAATTATAAGGAAAGGAATTAATTAAGACTTTTTATAGTAAAAAAAGAAAACTTCTGACTTCATTCGCGCTTAAAATTTATACCTCCCCATCTGTTGCAATTATTATCGATTCCCCCTCAATTCAACTTTGCCTAATTATAGACAAGTGAGTTAGTTAAAAGGCACGATTCTCTGCACTTTTAATACCCTGATGAATGACGTTGAAGTGTAGACACCAGCTTACCACAGCAAACACCAATCAGTTGAACTGATGGTTGAAATGAAAGTGGTATAAGTCAAATGAACGTAGTTTTGAATACCTAATTGAAGGTTTTCTCTATTGGTGCCTATGTTAATATGGAGAAGGAATTTTTTAGTAATCTCTTATATAAGCCACTTATTGAGAGATTCTGACTTAGGCGACTGCCACACTCTGCAAAGCATCTTGAAATAAATCAAATTCTATACTTTTCTCAAATTTCGTATTATCGGACTTGCACCTCTTTCATCCCGAACAACTCAATCGGATCACCATCAGCAATCTCCCAAACGAAAAAAAGTTTTCCCCCTTGTCACCCACACTTCACCGATTCGAAATTAAAGATAACAAAATAAATTCGAACGGAGTACAAGGGTGCCCGATCGCGAGACCACTCGACTGTTGTAACAGAAAAAACCACCACGGCTGGTCAGCCAGTAATTACATCCATCCTTCCCCCCTTTTTTTCTCTCCCTCTCCCGGTGCTCGGACACGGCAGACACAGGAGGGATGTGGTCACTCGCCCCTTCGGAAAAAGGAAGTGTTTGTTTATATTATTTCTGGATGCAAATCGTTTGAGCGTGAGATGAGCTGAGGTGAATTTCATTTTTTGCTTGTCGTCGTCGTCGCTTGTGGTGAACAATACTATATCAGTCGTGACAGCGAAAAAGCAGATTTAATGGGATTCCGTTGAGGAGAGATCAAACAGGAAGTCCATCCATACTAATCTGGGGGTGTATTCGGCCATGGAGGGGGAGGACATGCTTTGCCGGGCTCTCCTCGAGGTCGATGATCAAAGTATTTTAATTGTGTTCAAGTAGGCGATGCGGACCGGGTAAATTGAATTTAGTTACCGGTGGATTGAAATTAGGGGTTTACTGAGTCTTGTTCTGCCCTGAAAATTGGTTTAGGAGAAGTGGCTGAAGAGATTTCGTAGAAGGAACTTAATCAGCTTTGTAGCACTTAAGGAGGGGTTTATCAAAACTGAACATCACACCATCTCTGCCCAAAAATGTTTTTATGTGGCTTGGAGAAGAATGTTCCTGGGAGTGTCAAGATTAGTGATGGGGACGCCGCTCCAAAATATTTGGATAAAAAATTAGAGTTTTTACCAAGCAAAAAACAATGGTGGGAACATTTTACCCCAAGTATAGCACTGATTCCGCGTTTTTCAAACCGCCCTTTTCAAAGGTGGAATATTTAACGAAAACGTGCGATTTATTCCAAACTAAACGGCTCTGCATCTTTTTTTTACTCCTCTGAAAAATTTTGGAAAAGGTGAAACTGTTGAATAATTATAAACTCATCTTTATATTGTGAAAGACATTATTAGTTTGGGTGGCTTATTACATAAAAATGCCCCTAAACTGCAAAATGTGATACTTTCATGAAACTTTCAGGGATGTTAGATAATCATATAAGAATTAAAAAATCGATGGGAGCCCAAATTTTTAGGGCGTGGTTTGACCGTTATGACGTCATAACAAGGTGGCACCCGCGGGCCTATATTCGGTTCTTTTAATGATAGAAATACATTTTTGGGGTCAAATATTATGTTTAAGGGTCAAAGAATATGATTCTGATGATAAAATGTGCAATTTGTTTTAAAAAGTTACTAAAATTAAAAAAAAAGCTCGAAATAGTAAAACAGTCTATCGCCAGTTGCGTCAAAAAAGTTTTGTAGAAAAGTTATTTTTTTCGACGGTTTTATATGTTTTTTGGGGTGCTGATTCCGAATATCTAGTTCACTTCCACGTGGAAGATCGGCTTCATATCAAAAACTGCAAAAATATGCGAAAATATAGCAAAATTTTTACTCTTTCTTCGGATTTTTGCTTATATTTCAAAAAATATTAGTTTCTCGAAAATTATTTAAGCTACAAAGTTGAAGTAAACAAAATTTCCTACCAAATTCACTGGTCAATTTTTATTTTCCGAAGAATAGTTTTGCTGTTATCACACACTGAAAAACAGAGAAACAAACATACACTGTTTAAATTATCCTGTGTTAAAATTCTCTATTTTTCAATGCGTTATAAAGTGAAAAATATTATTCGGAAAATTAAAATTGACTAGTGAATTTTGTAGGAAATTTTGTTCACTCCAACTTTGTAATTTAAATATTTTTCGAGAAGCTAATATTTTTTTAAATATAAGAGAAAATCCGAAGAAAGAGTAAAAAGTTTGCTATATTTCCGCATATTTTTGTAGTTTTTGATATGAAGCCGACCTTTCACGTGGAAGTTAACTAGATATTCGGAATCAGCACCTCCAAAAACATATAAAACCGTTGAAAAAAATAACTTTTTTACAAATTTTTTTTGACACAACTGGCGACAGACTGTTTTACTATATCGAGCTTTTCTTGAATTTTAGTAACTTTTTAAAACAAATTGCACATTTATCATCAGAATCATATTCTTTGAACCTTAAAACATAATATTTGATCCCAAAAATGTATTTCTATCATTAAAAGAACCGAAAATAGGCCCGCGGGCGCCATCTTGTTATGACGTCATAGAGGTCAAACCACGCCCTAAAATTTTGGGCTCCCATCGATTTTTTAGTTCTTTTCTTATATGATTATCTAACATCCCTTAAGTTTCATGAAAGTAGTATCACATTTTGCAGTTTTTTTGTAATAAGCCACCCAACTATATTGTACTTTCCATCATTTACATAAATGGTAAGAAAATTTATTGAATTATTCATTAGTTTTAAATATTATCATTAGTTATTAAATATTTTTATAGCCTTATTTTCAAATCATTGATAGCAGTGTGTCTAGATGTCGGACAGTATAGGGATAAGGGTCCCTTTGTCGCCTTTCCAAACTTTATCACTTTTCTTACAAGGTCAAGCTTTCTCTGACCTTCAGTTAGTTATCATGGGGGTCTGAAATCACCTTAGGTGATGGATTGATAAGGTTGTTCAAACATATCTTACAAGATAGTTGAAATTATTCTCTAGAACAGGGATGGCGAACCTATGGCACGCGTGCCACTGGATGGCACGCGACCGGTATTTCGAGGGCACGCGATGTTCACCAAAAATTGACACAAAAAAACTTTAGTACTAAACCAGATATTTCCTACTACCTGAAAACTCCCTAAAACCAGATTCAGAACACTTTTTAGCTAGCTGAAATTCCAAACATTTTCGGGGGAGGACCCCCGAACCCCCCCACTCACCTCTTAGGTGCCGTTGGGCCAATTAATTTTTACGTAACAACATTTTCTTCGTCATTTTGGACTCCCTCCTCCCCTTTTGTCAGCAAGGTAAGCAAATCCCAACCGCCCTTATAATAATTACGTAAGGAACTGACCTTAACCCGTTAGAAAACAAAATTATGGATGCAAAAGGAGCCTGATTACTTCACGCAAAAGGGGGCATATAAGTCCCCCTCCGAAATTCGGACAAGGTATACCAAAACAAGTTAAAACCCAGTTTCTTCGGGTAAAATTTTCAAATATTTTTTGGGGGATTGCCCCCAAAACCCCCTTTTATACTTCAAACTTTTTTTATAATACTCATGAAAATCAAAATCCTACCTAAAAATGTCCGAAATTTGGACTTAGATGCACCAAAAACTTGTTCAAAACCCTGTTTTTAGGGTCAAATTTCCAAAAATTATCTGGGGAGGACCCCCCAGACCCCCTTTACTTGGAACTTCAATATTAACATTTTTTCTTAGATTAAATTCTAGAAAATGCAAATTCTACCAAAAATGTATTAAAAATCTGCATTAAACCTATTAAAGATGCATGGGAGGGATTGAGGAATAATTTTTGGCCCCTCCCGAAATAAATTTCTATATACCCCACAGACTTTACGGCCCACCACTCACCACTTGAGCATTTTAAGTTAAAAACTCCTGTTCTTAACTATCGACCCTCAAAAGAGGATTTCATTTTCCAAGGGATTAAAGATAATTTATTAAAAAAATAACAAGTGGTACTTGACACCTGAAAATCATAAGCCATAATATAAATGGCACACTGATCGAAAAAGGTTCGCCATCCCTGCTCTAGAATCTTCTCGTGTTTCTCTAAATTTGACTAAAACCTAAACGTGCTTTCCTTTTGGAATATCCCCATTATCTTAAAACTATTCACTAGTTTAACATATTGTATATCCCGACTTATTTTTTTGATAAGATTGAATAGGTATTAATCTTATGGTAATTTTTACCACCCTAAAGCCTAATAATAAGCCTGAATGTCTATGATTTTTAATTCTTTCGAAATTTTCTTTGGTAATTCTTTTCTAGAAAGAGTTAGAAACTTTTTTAAATGATTTCTCTTATTTTTTGTTCTTTTGACCCGATTCAATAATGAAAGTTTTTGTACAGTCAATGGTACAATTAAAAAGAAATATGAATTACATTAAAATTATTCAAGCTCTCGTGTGGTTTATTATTTGTACCGAATATATTTAATGCACTTCCCACACAATATATATTTTTTTCAATCTTCTCTTTCTATTCAAAATTTAAAGGGCATCATGATTGTTATTTTCATCCACTTTTAATTAAAAATAATTTTGGTATCAAAATAGAGACGGGTTGATTGAAAAAGCGATTCTTTTAAATAAAAACTTATTTGAAACATTTTTCAACTGTTGAATATATTGTTTTTGGATGGAATAGATGAGGGGAGTTAAGGAAAACTCGTTTTTGCAAAATTATAGATACAGTATACTCTCTAAAGTTTGATATTTTATCCAAAGCATAGTTTGCATTACCCCCAAGCTGTTACAAAACAGGTTAAACGTAGCGTTTTGAAGCAAAGTTAAACTTGTTAAGAGCTAATTTTATAGACTCGAGTAGGCTTTCCTCAAAAAGATTTTTAAAAATTTAAACTTAAAAACCAGGTAAGTTTTCATAAAAATTATGTTCTAAAACTTTTAGACCATAACTTAAAGATTCGCACCAAAAAACAATTGGGGATCGGTGGGCAGGAGCTTACGTAATACGAAGGGGTTAGCGTTTTCTTATTTGTGCTTAAAAAGAGGAAGGTTTCGTTATGTTTGAACTGAAATCAATTCCCAATAACCAAATATCTCCCTCATCAAAACCCCAAATAAACCACCCCCTCCTCACCGGTAGAAATCAGTCAGGCGACCCCTCGGACACACTCTCCCACCCCGTCCACCAATCACGCGGCCCTTGGCGACACTTAATTACTCGCGCCAAGGGAGGAGGAGGCCGCGGAACGCAAACACACACACAATCGAAACCCAAAAGAACGGAGGGGGGGGGAGAAAGAGAAACTTTCCGAAACCTCTTCTGCCTTTCGACCAATCAGAAGCCTCGTCCCCGCCCCTCGCGTTTCCACATTGGGGAAGTGCCGTTTCGAAGAGTTTAGTTGAGTCGGTGTCCCGCAGCCTGATGCGCGTGTTGTTTCTAATCCACGGTGTTGTCTGAAAACGGCGACCCCCTCGACCAAGTTCATTTAAAAGGATCACCATGGGCATTGGACTGAAGGATATTATTGCAAGTATGTTCGAAGATTCTTCTTTTCTATAAGCTGATTTTTGTGTGTGTAATGAGTCACCTTGGGTTTTGGAATTTTAGGGATAGGGTTGAGATGAAGTTGAAATGCATGCCGGGTATGGGATTTGGGAGTCGTGGGTGTCCATGTTGTTTTTATTGGAATGAGAGATTACATCGTTTATTTATAAATTTAATATTGGTTAAATATTATTTGGGATATTTTGAATTGAACTTAAAGTAAGGGAATAAAAAATTAATTTCAATTTAAATACAACACATACTATATTAGGGTATAAATAATATTTCCCCAATAAAATTCAATTTATTTTTAAAGTGATTGTAAGAAGGGGCGTCATTGGGGGGGCATTGTTAAATTTTAATGTCTGTTATTCAGTGTTTTTCCCCTTGAAAATTCTGCCGCTTGCAAGAAGGTTTTCCTTTTTAGTGCTCCCAAAAAAGTTTGAAAAAGAGATATAAAACACCCCAGTCCCCCCAAAAAAAATTTACGTCGGTTTTACAGTATTTTTGCCTTCAAAACTATGCCTTTTACAAGAAGCTTTTCCCTTAAAGAGGGAGCTCCCAAAACAGTTTGAGAAAAGATAAAGCACTATTTTAAAGGCAGATTTTTCTGGGGTAGAACCCTAAGCCCCCCTTGAAACTTTGACGTCTTTTAACAACTCTTTTCTCAAGAAAATTCTGTGGTTTACAAGAAACTGTTCTCTTCGGAGATGCAGCCCAAAGGGTCTCGAAATGAGTTAAAATACTACCTTAAGAGGCAGATTTTCAAAATTTTCCTGGTGGTGGACCCCGCACACAAGTTTTTTTGTTTATTTTTCTGTCGTCAAATTTTGACATTATGATTAATATTATTTAAAAACTACTTTTCAGTGTTCATATAAAATTGTGCTCGTTACAAGCGTGAATCCAGCACAAGGGGGGGCACTTTTCCAGACAAGTTTCCCTTGAGGTACCATTGGGGGTATAAACACTGAATACCACATTTTGATACTAATGGGGGGTATGGGGGTCCTTCCCCAGAAAAAATTTTGAAATTGGACCAGTTAAAGTTGGGTATTTACTCATTTTGAGAACCTTTTTGGATCTCTAAGGGGGGGCACTTTCCAGAGTGCCACCCCCTGGATCCGCTACTGGCTCGTTAGGGGATACCTTAAAAATGAGGTTGAGGCAACTCCCCCAAAAACTTATTTACGGCGGGGCCCAGACCCACTTTTAAAGAATCCTTGCCCCCCAACCAAAAGCTGAAATGACGCCCCTGATTGTAAGGCAATATTATAGTACATACATGTATTTCTGAACCTTTTTTTTCTAAAATCCAAATGGCTTAATATCCTTAAATTTGACATTGATGATACACAGAGAGAACATGCTTTTTTATTAATTTAGTACTTTTAAAGCTATGCAACTTTGCTCAACTGCATTACCATGTCATTTTTGTATATAAACTTCCCACTTTTTATAAGAAAATTTTAATAATATTTTTAGGTCTTAAAATCTGATTATACTTACTTGGATTAAATACTAAGCAAGTTGTAAATGCAGCACAAGCAAATGTAGTTTAAACTATGATCACACTGCTAATACTTTGCTTTACTGCATTACTAAGTCATTTTTGTTTTGTAAAACTTTCCTCTTTTTATAAGATAATTTTAATAATATTTTTAGGTCTTAAGATCTGATTATACTTACTAGGATTTAATACTAAGCAACTTGTAAATGTAGCACAAGCAAATGAAGTTTAAACTATTATCCCTGCTAGTATATTATTTAAAATATTTTATAATTAACAACAATAATGGCATTGGAATTTTTATTTTACTATTGGTAGTTAGCATGTTCTTAGGTTAATAAAAACATGCGGCTCTATTTCATTGATTTCACAATTGATTAATTTAAATTAACAGATTATCTTGACGGTTCAACACACTTCCTTGCCTTACATCTCTCGTTAAAAATTAATTATTTTTTGCACAGAAACTAAAATGTAGATTTAATTAACTTTTTAACTAGTCTTGATAAATTTTTTTCACTAATCTCCTCCATTTTAAATAATTTTTTACAAAACATCTTGATTATAATTTCATTGTTATACATCTGGATCTTTTAAAGGGACAGTTAAATTTTGTAAATAAATTAAAAAAGCATTTTCTATATTACCTTTTCCGTACTTGAATTTTTAATTCCAGCAACTTATAGTTGGTTTGAATACATTTGGTATTTCATATTTTTAATAAATGGAATTTTTATAAACGGAAGTTTTTTTTGTGCTTATTCAGATGCGTTTTTCTAGCCAATTAAAATAACCAATCATTTTCCTACATAATTGTTATTTGAGTTAAGAATGATAGTTTAATTACAGTTTTATAATAATGGCAATTTATTTGAGGGAAAGTCAAATCTTAGGTTTTGTATTTTCTTACTCCCTTTTTGAATAAAACGGCCAGGGACTTAGGCAGCGTCCGCCGCTGAGGTCCCAGAAGAGTAAGGTTCTCCTAAACAAATTCATCTCAAAAAAATTTATTACCATGTTATTAGTCATTAAGCGTAATATTGGGAAATAATCTTAGTAATTTCTATCGAAGTTCTTAACTGATCCCCCTCTTTAATTAAGAGTGTTTTTTAATTTCTATAATCTTGAGAAATAAAACCTCCATTAATATTCTTAAAGCTTCAGACCCCTTCCTGTTGTTTGTTGTTGTCTTATGCCACTTGGAATATATCCCCTTCCTTCTTCGAAGGAGGGTCTGAATGGTTAAACTAAATTTTTCCTTAAATTGTATTAAACTAAAACTTTAAAGCTCGAAGTTTAAAATAAAATAATTCCTCAATTAATTTAAAATTACTTATTCAACTCGCCTACTTAATGTTTTGTGTTAAGAAGAAAAGCTATAGTTTAAATTTAAAATCATGAAAACTAAACACTAAAAGTAGCGATCAGAAAAATTCAGATAAACATGAAGTTTTGGTAATTTTCTTTGAACTAAAAGGGATAATTGAACCAAATATATCTTCCCTTGGTTACTTCCGATTGCTAATCTACCGTGTTTAGGAGCATCCCTGAATCTATAACACAACCCAATTACACCTCAAATCGAGATTATCTTTTATACTTAATATGCTAACTCTTTTTTTACTTTATCTCTAGCCTTTTTTGTTTATTCTTATATTTGATTATTATTAAAAGAATTAAATTAGTAACTTTTTTTATGTTTCTCTAATTGTGAATTGTTTGTTACGTAATTTTAAAAAGGGGATATGGGCATTTTAGCAAATACAAAATGCAGGATGTGTGTCAACGGCAAGAGAAATATATCAACTACCTACTTTTAAAAGTAGTTCTGATAGTTTTTTATAAGGCACTGTATATTTGCACGGCTATTTTTCAACTAAACTCTACTATAACTTCCACGGCTAGGCGTACCATTGGTTCCATCACTAAGCGCCGAGACTGCTACGTCATCACGAGACCTACAGCGCATGCGCCACTGGCCGTTTTGGCCGTCCAAATATACACTTCGTTTTTATAATTGCCTGATTGCTACGATAACGATGCCTGTTTTGTGGCTCTTTTTCTGAATTTTTTTTAGAAAATTTTAATTCTGGTGAGATTGTCACAAATTTAAGGGTTCTCTTCAACTTTATAAGTCGTATTTCTAGTACCTCCTAGTGTTTACGACATATATCAACACTGACTACCCTAATCCGCCCAAGGGGGGGACGTATAAGAAAAGTATAGAGACAGATTATCTCGGCATCCTCTAAGGCATGGGTGTCTTAATTATGACCGTTTGAGGGCCACATTGCAAAAATAAAAATTTTGCTGGGCCACACATACGATAATTTTTTCAACAAATTGAAATGAAAATTAACTCTATATAGTTTAATTTAAAAAATTATATACTTACTTTAGTTATAGTTTCAAATGCAAAGGGGGATCT
Source organism: Tetragnatha versicolor (assembly GCA_024610705.1). NCBI lineage: Eukaryota > Metazoa > Arthropoda > Arachnida > Araneae > Tetragnathidae > Tetragnatha > Tetragnatha versicolor. The sequence goes on along the minus strand of JANDEH010000001.1, from coordinate 33,087,564 downwards.
GGCGGTCCTCCCTCAGATTTTTTTTTAATTCGACCCTAAAAAACAGGGTTTTAACTTGTTTTGCAATGCAATTTTAGGGTGGTGATTGCTAGTCTAATCAAAGTAATATACGTTCAGTTTAGTAGCTAAATCGTATGAAAAGTATTATTTTTGTGGTCTATATACCCTTAAAAAGGAAGTACATATCATGTCCTGTTTCGGAAAGACGATCACCCCAAATCGGTTTATTATAAGCGACAGGACATTTCCTCCATATTAAGTTCGATTAAAAGTTAACCCCTCTTGTCCAAAACCCAATAACATAATTAAAAAAAACTCTAATATTGCAACGAGGTTCGAGTCCAGTGTTAGGTTCGACTCCAGTAAGGGGTTCGAGTCCCATTGCTGGATGGTGTGCCGTTCGGGAGATGATTGGAGTTGATCATTGGCAGAATAAGTGTTGGCATCACTTGGAGAAATTATATATATTTGTTGTCATTCTTCCAGAACGGGGATTTCGATCTTGCTGCTTCGTTCCTGCTTTTAACTCGTTAGATTTTAGGCTTTTAATTAATTTATTCTTTTTAACTTAAATTTCTTAAATGTTTTTAAAGTTATAATAAAACTAGTGTTTTGGATTTGGCCTGCATCTTCTTCCTCTGTCACAATATCATTTCTCTTTGTTATAGAACTGAACGGCGGTGCGAGCACGCCCACCTCGTGTCGGTCGAGCGACACCCCCGATGAGCCGTCCATGTCTCCCAACAGCCTATCGGACGGCGACGGGGATCTGCCCTTCACCATCGGGGTGACTGACGCTACCCCGCACGCCTGCCACTTCTGCGACAAGGCCTTCCACAGACACCAGCACCTCAAGCTGCACGAACAGGTGAGTGCATTTCGCCTTTTTTTCCAAAGCGAAGGTCTTCAAAGTATGCCTCAAAAAACTGCCCCATCAGCGTGTGACCAGTGGGTTTCATCTAGATTAGAGTCCAATGTTTTAAAGATTTGACTTGATTTCATTTTTTTACAGTGGCAAGATCGCTTAACTCTTTCAATTACGGCAAAGGAATCAGACAAGTGCAATTTTTGCACTTGTTTGAGCTCCTGGGGGGCAACTGCGATGAGATATCCATTAGATTAGATCATGATGTTTTTGGAGGCACAAAGGAGCATTTTATTCTGTTCCTTGAAGTTTTTCAGCCACTGGGACATAATGTTGCCTCAGTCGTAATTTCAAAATTTTTCCACCGTGGGACAGCATATGTCCCAGCCTGTGCGAAAGGGTTAAAACACACGACGAAATTTACTGCGGTTTTCAACGTATAACTCTGATCGATTGTATGTTCTTTCTTTACTTTATTCCATTGAAAATCTGGGGGGTAGGGTATTGTTGTCTTCTCAACTCACCCCTTCAGCTGAAGGGGGTGGAGCGAGGACTGAAATATTTCTAAGTCTTTATATATATATAGACTTAGATTTAGTCATATTTATATATATATTTCTAGAACATTTGTAAGTCTGGATTATTTCTAAGTTCAAAGAGAGGGCTTAGGAGTAAGAAGTTAATTCCATTGTAGGAAAAAGCCTTCATAAAAAAGATACCGTTGAATGGGGTAACTTTCGTCTAATCTCGTAAAGAGATTCGACGTGCTGTTGCTGTACAGAATGATTATCACTTTTATATAGTGACAACAAGTGGTCAACAAGTGGCATTTTCGCCATGAAATTCTCAAAGTGGTGTCTGGAAATTCTTAAAACACCTGGAAAATTGGAAAATTAAAAATTTTTTCTGGTTAACATTTTTGGTTTTGGAAAAAAATGAATACGTAATTTATTAAAAATAAGAAACTATTCTGCTTCAATCCCAATGGCGCCAAATCATTTGGAATTTCAGGATTCTAAATATGTACTGAATTATGTAAATCTCAATATTAATATTGCGTAGTATAATTGTAGTACCATTGTGTGTTCTAAAATATTTACACCTTTTCCTTTCGCTTACATGTGTATTGTGGTTATGTGTTGGGGATGGGGAAGGGAACTTTAATGCTGACTTAATCACTATGTACATTTTTCTCTATCGAAAAAGAGATAATACAATACATCGATATTTTTTCAACTCAAAATTCCAACATTCGCCTTTGACATCATGTTTATTATCAGTATTTTGGTTTCTAAATTAAATCATAGTTGTTGAACCGTTCAATTATAATTTTAATAAAGGAATATGTATTGGATTTGGTGGCAATCTTTTGCAGTGAAAACCAATTTAAAACTTTTATACAACCTTGCAGGGAATTCGTGTTTACTTATTTAACAACATGGTAGCACAGCCGGGAGCCTTCGTTGCTCAAAAAAGATGACATAAACACAAATGTTTGTCTGTACATGTCGGTCCCTTACAATAAATAACTCAAGTCGTGATGGAGGAACACGTTCTTAGTTGAGTTACATCTCCGCTAATTGCCCCTAGGTGCACACCACCATGTGATACACACGCAGCACGTTGAACGTGATGAAACAAGAACACTCTCATAGTTATGGTGCTCCAAATTGATAATTTTCACCCCGCTACAGATGTTTGCCGAACAATTCCCCGCAGTGGTATTACCCCTTTTTACGCCTGTCACATTCCGACTGGAAGCCAATGAAATGAGCATAATAATGATAATGGGCATTACAATAATGGTAAGAAGGGCCATCCATCCATAGAAAGAACCATGATCGGGTTTTTAATGCGTTCGGCCGCACGTGATTCCGAGAGCGCACCATGACAAATTGGACTGTCATGGCTTTCGGAGATAATGTGAAGATTATATTACCTGCGTTAATAAAGTGATTTCGTTATTAAAGGTAGGTTTGCGCGAGTTGTTGGGTTTAAGGACCAGATTAGTTGGGTAGATAATGCGAGCTTCTAATTTCGTTTTTTTTGTGTGTTTGACGGACATTTTAACTAATTGATGGAACGGCTTACAAGCCGGAGACAAATGGAGTTTTTCTGTTTGTTGAAGTTTCCTTTTGATGTTTTGAGGATGAAAAATGAATAACTTTAACATGATAGCTTTGTTATGGAAGGATTGATTGTGCGAGTTTAATTATATAATTAGTTTATAATATTTAGTTTTGTTTTGATGGATAGGTCTATTTAGTTGAAAAATGAAAGCTCTATTAAAATAAGTGAGATCGATTGGTAAACGGAAAAATTAAAGAAATCAGCGTTTATGGTGGTTAAACAACTCTGATGAGAAAATTTTTATGGAGTCTAAGGGTTAATCCAGAGGGGGTGGGTTATGAGGCAGATACTGAATCTGACATCGGAAAAGAAAAATTGTGCAATTAAAAACCATTTATTAAAAAAAAGAAAATTGTAATCTAATTTATCTGTATGAGAAGTTCAAGGTTGGGTATCATTTCTCCTTGCTCATCATCTCAAATAACTCAACAATCAGTTGATTTACATTATGTATTTATCTCAATTTAAATATTTATTTCTTATAAAAGTCTTGGAAATAACTTTATATCTCTACCTTTAATATCGTTACGCACAGTCAGATTTATTTTGAAGACTTGTATTCAAATATTTAATGATCATCAACATCTTTATTACCGGTTTAAATATTCTTCTAATTCTCTCCAGGCTCTTGATAAGAAGGAAAAAATTCATTTCCGAAACAATTTAATTAGTCAACGAATCATGACGTTCAAAATTCTGAATTGATTGACAAATCCTGATCCGAACACCACCCATCCCAAATTCAATCAAAAAAATTTATTTCCAAATATTTACATCGAATGGAAGACACGTCACGATGATGTCAGCAGTATGAGTAATCACTGCATCGCCTCCTGTCTTTCTCTCACCTGGGCATCAACTAACTCCAAAATCCATTACTGCACCTTCATAAATCCACTTAAACAGAACCCGATCTTTATATCAGACCTTCCTACGGACCTGTCACCGACATCCTTATGGAGTCAATCGCTGCTTATTTGACGGATAGGCGTGGACCGATTTCAGCTGTTCCAATCCACGAAATTTAGAATATGAATGCGGTGCACGTCGGAATAGTAGATAAGAGGTCACTTGAGAAACGTTAAACTCTGCCGGTCCTCCCATATCGTTTCCTTGCCTATCCTAAACTCACACCTTTAAAGTGTAATTCTTAATACATTTATAATATTGTAAAAACGGCCCTCATATTTCGTCAAGGTAACTGCATTAGTGTACGAGTCTTCTGAAACACGGAACCTCTGATCCCATCTAAATTAATATGTTAAATTTTATGAAATGAATCTGCAATAGTTGTAATGGTTCTTATTATGTATAACTAAAAATCAAATGTCGTGGCAGCTGTCAATGAATATGAAATCATCGAAAAAAAATTTCATGCGCCTTAAAACTCCTAACAACCAACCAATCGAAACATTTTTTACAGTTGGTAGAGGGATGCCATTGCCAACTCCATTGTTTTGAGACTGTATTAAACAAGCTCTGTTTTTAGTCGGTGTTGAAGGCAATAACTTCTTATTTTGTATTTATAATTTTCAGTAACTTTTAGTATTTAGTATTATATTACAGAGTGCACAATTTGTATCAGATTGGCATGGGCATTTGCAATAACAATGCATAAAGCTCACGGTCATAATTTTGATATGGTAGGAATTTATTTCAATCGATTCGTAGCATGCTATTGGTTAAGAAACAAAATTGTGGGAGCCAAGATTTTACATAAAAAGAACACTATTTTTTCTCTCTCGATATTAGGTGGTTTTTAGTGATAGCGAGTAACTCATAACAATCACACTTTAAGTAAAACACGTAAAAAACCAATGATTTTGTGATTGGTTTTAAAACCAATGATTAAAAACAGTTTATTGAAAATCCTGATTTATTTATTCCTTTTTTTGTTTTATATTCATTCATTATTTGTGATAATTTGAGATTAATGCATGAAATCGTAAAAAAACCCTTGTAATATCATTAGATGGAGAAGTTTTTAAACACCTATTTAAATTAAATATATCTAATTGTGTACTATTAATTTTGAAGTCCTTGGCATTAAAAATAGACGTTTGAATGATTACTATCGTGTTTTGGAATTTAAATATGGACTATTAAAAAAAATTCTCCCTAAAACCTTATTTTAAATATTTAAATCCCCAAAGATACACGATTAAAGGTTACACCAAGGTATATAAAAATGCTTAAACACTTTCATATACCTTGACCTAACCTTATTCTTCTTAATTATTACTTCTTGAGCTATTTGGAGTTGACATATTCCAAGAAAATGGTATTTAGATTCTTGTTTCACGTTGTTCTTACCATCTTACCTTGAAATCAAAAACAGTGTTCATGGGAAAAGTTGTTCTCTTTTAACTTTGTACCTGAATGCTTTCCTGGCTGAAAATTGTTATCCTTTTGGGTCATTCATGCCAAATCATCCAGCGAAAACCCAATTTGATACCCTAGGTTCTCAGACTTCCATGAAATTTTGTATGCTTAATGTATCAATAAAGATTAGAAAAAATATCAATTTTTATCCAATTCTGTCAAGTAGCTTCGGAGTTATGGCTCCTTAAAGTTTACCCATCTTGATTTTGAGCGGGCGATTCGGGCTCGTGTTATTTTGCGTTTAACGCTACCAAATTTTTATTTATGTAGGTAAAAGCTTAAAATTTCATTTATTTACAGCCAATAATCTACAAAATAAAATGGTGGAGTAAAATTTAAAATTGAAACACTTTATCGTGGTTAAAAACTCGTCTAAACACGAAAAAAGTGTTTTTCATAGTGTCTTACAAAAACGAATGAAGCACAAATCTCTATGAATATTTTCTTATAAGCTATGCATTAATAGAAAGAAGAGGAAATTTGCTTTCAAACAGTGCAAAAAAATCCGTGGGGTTTGGGTTTTAAAGGGTATTTTTGGATCTTTTAAAATTAGAAAGTGGTTCTGATTAAAAGCCACATTAACTTAAGTGCCAATAAAGAAAAAACTACTGGATATCAACCTTCTATTTTATCGGAATAACAAAAGTATCTTATCAAAACTTCTTCTATCAATTTTGATAATATTTGGTCGAGTAGTTTTTGTTTTATGGTCATTTCTGTAGAAGTCAATCTAATTTGTTAATCTAAAAAGATCCGGCACGCGTAAGTCAGAAATTTGATTTCACATCGTGGTGCCATCTATTGGGGAAGAAGAAAAGCTCGCGGAAAGTATGCTTATCTGTAACAGATTTACGCATGACTAAGTCCCTTTACCTCTTAGTTGTGTGTTTTCAAACTAATTTTTTTTTGTAAAAACGGAAAATACCAATCCTTCTTTAAACTATTATCAAGTTTAGTGGTATTTGGACAAGTAGTTTTTTCTTTATTGGCACTTAAGGTAATGTGCCGACGTGCTGGCCGAGTGGTTAGCGTGTCTGACTGCGAAGCCGTACGTCCGGGGTTCGAATCCCCGTTTGGCATGGATGTTAATTTCTGTCCTTTCCTTGTGTGATGAATGAATGTGGCCCCCCTGTAAAAAGGGGTTGTGCTAGTAAATGTGTGTGTGGCGCGGGTAACAGTACCTCACCTCCGTGGCTTCGGTCCACAGGTGCTCGCTGGGTAACGCTAAGTAGGTACTTCTCAGGGCATTTCAGTGGTTAAAGGATAATGTCCTAGTACCCGCCCATTAGAAATAAAAAAAAAAACTTAAGGTAATGTGGTTTTTAATCAGAACCACTTTCTAATTTTAAACGATCCAAAAAGACCCTTTAAAACCCAAACCCCACGGATTTTTTTGCACTGTTTGAAAGCAAATTTCCTCTTCTTTCTATTAATGCATAGTAGGGTGGTCGCTAAAAATGAAAGTGCGAATTTTTTTCGCGGCACCCCCGCAAAAGGTGCCATTTGATGTCAAACTAATATTCTGAAAGTTACAGACCAAAAAAATAATATTTTGACCCGGCGCCCAGCCGTCAAAGTTTCAAAAAAACGCGATTTTTCACTAAAAATTGCGCGTTTTTCACCATAAAATTAGAACCAGATACAGTAGAAACAAAAAAAAGGATTCATTCTTTAGATAAGTTAATAAGCTTTAACTTTTCTCATTGAAACTTTTTTGTGTGACCCTTAGATCAAAAGATACAATGGGGATTCCACACCCCACCCCAATATCAATTTTTTAAGGAGACACGGGATTTTTTATTTTATTCTTTAGATATTGTTTACTGGTTTAATAACATGAAAGAAATCATTTTTCAACCATAAAAGTGTGAAATTTTAGGATGTAAAGTGAAAAGAATTTTTTTGAATTAATTTTTTTATTCCAAATAACAGTTAATAAAAAATACACTTAAAGTTACAAAATATATTAACAAAAGCACGCATAGCATACAAAATTAGGATTATTATTCACACAACAGCTTCACATTTAAATTTAACATTTAAAATTTACAAAATATAAATGAAAATTAAAGAGGCAAGGGTTTAGAACGATTAGTTTTTTTTACGCCCGGGTATAATTTCTACACTTAGATAGAACTTGTAAAAGGTATTGATTTTGTTCTTCGTCTTTAGTTATTGATGTATTGAATTCTTCCACTAGTTTAATACCTCTTTCAACAGCATGATTAACCACTTTCAAATTTTTTACAATATCAAATCCTTTTGGTGAACTCCAAGTTAATGCACCACTCATCTGGATCATACTTTAAAAACTGTGTCGAAATATTAAACCTTTTAAAAAAGTTTAATGTAAAATGAGTTATTAGGCTATCTATTTTTTTGCTTAAAAAAGAATGCCAGTCATTTAAATGCACTTTCAACTTCATTGTTCTATTTTCTTCATTATATAGTCTTCGTCCACATCATTTTTGTAAGACAATACTTTTAAAGCCATGTTAATTTTTATATCTTTATGTAGGCTTTTATCAAAAAACCAAATCCAATTATTTGGGCTTAAATACCATAAGTGGTTTATAAATTTAGTAAGTGCAACTTCTTCACCATCTGTTTTTATAATTAATTAATGATTTAATTAATTTTAAATCTTGATTCGGAGCTAATGGGGGATCAGGAGCGTTAAACCAAGCTTTTACATAAATATTTATGATGAAAACACAGATAGTTCTAAAACAAACACAGTTCAAAACATAGTTCTAAAACACAGATAGTTCTAATTGCTTCCCTCTCTTGGAGGGTTAAATGAAACTCGTTTCTAAAGATGAAAATTTTTAAGCACTAGATTGCTTTACCCATCCATCTAGCGTGATGCATATCACCGGGAGCTCTTAAGGATATTTGATGTGGTTTTGAAAACCCAATAAATAAATATTAAACACAGAAATAACAGGTCCCTGTAGTCTTCTCTAGGAATATATTTTGAGTTTTGCAACAACCCGGTTATGAAGCTCCCGACCTCTTCCACGTCGTTTATTTATTTCTTAACCTTTTCATCTTCGATTCCAGGTTTATATTTATTTTTATCAATTTCAGACCAATTCAATTTAAACTTCTTAAAAATTTCAGGTTGAGGACCTGTAGTTGCCCCCATTTTAATACCGAAAACTGCCTTAAGCACTATTTATAAAATGTGATGACGGCATACGAGATACAGGAGATCTTTATTGAGAATTTGCTCTAACAAAACGCATGTACGTTTCATACGGCCAGTATTTACAGAAGTTGTGTCGAAACACATAGCTTCAATTTTTTCTGCAGCTCCCCCTTTTTTCAAGTCTTAAAATACAGCTTTAGCTTGGGTAGATCCTTTACTATTTTCTAGAAGTGGACATCCTATTAATTGCTCTAAATTTCCTAGGCTAATGAAAACTGCTAATCTTTCTATTTATTTATTCAATAGATGAGGTAGCAATTTCCCATCCCAGTGCAAAACAGCTCCTTTCAATTCTAAATTTTCGGACGTACGTTTAATTAATTACATTCTTTCTTCTCTAAATTTCTGTCTGCGGATTCTTATAGTGGTCCTAACTTATAGATGACTTATCTACACACAGGGTGGTCTTGTACAAAAGGATATAGGTTGCTATACTCCATTACATATGATAGTGTACAATTTCACATTTAAGGAAACCTTAAGGAATTACAAAGTTAATTACTACTAATGAGTTTTTCATCCTAATCCTTTAAAACATTTACACTTATCTAAGGATCACATATTATAAACTATGATTCATTTAATAAGAACACCTTTATAAAATAACTTCGTAAAAAACACTGTAAATGCTAAAATTTCACTCCTATATGGTTGAAAAAGGTTTTCTTTCATGTTATTAAACCAGTAAACAATATCTAATGAATAAAATAAAAAATCCCGTGTCTCCTTAAAAAATTGATATTGGGGGTGGGGTGTGGAATCCCCTTTGTATCTTTTGATCTAAGGGTCACACAAAAAAGTTTCAATTAGAAAAATTAAAGCTTATTAGCTTATCTAAAGAATGAATCCTTATTTTTGTTTCTACTGTATCCGGTTCTAATTGTATGGTGAAAAACGCGCAATTTTTAGTGAAAAATCGCGTTTTTTCGAAACTTTGAGGGCTGGGCGCCGGGTCGAAATATTATTTTTTTGGTCTGTAACTTTCAGAATATTAGTTTGACATCAAATGGCACCTTTTGAGGGGATGCCGCTAAAAATTCAACGAAAAAAAATTTTCCCCATGTTATTAGCGACCACCCTAATGCATAGCTTATAAGAAAATATTCATAGAGATTTGTGCTTCATGCGTTTTTGTAAGACACTATGAAAAACACTTTTTTCGTGTTTAGATGAGTTTTTAACCATGATAAAGTGTTTCAATTTTAAATTTTACTGCGCCATTTTATTTTTTAGACTGTTGGCTGTAAATAAATAAAAGTTTAAGCTTTTACCTACATAAATAAAAATTTGGTAGCGTTAAACGCAAAATAACACGAGCCAGAATCGCCCGCTCAAAATCATGATGGGTAAAACTTTAAGGAGCCATAACTCCGAAAGTAATTGATAGAATTAGATAGAATTTCGTATTTTTTCTTATCTTTATGCATACATTGAACATACAAAATTTCATAAAAATCTGCGGTAGGTGGGTATACCACCCTGGATGATTTGGCGTGGAATGACCCTTTTGTACTCTAGGGAAAACGCCCACTTGTATAGAAAAAGGCTTAAAATGTGGGACTCTTCTGCATGACCTTTCCCTCCATAGTCACCCCATCATATCTTCCTTACATTGATCGCCAGCTGACTTGTCCAGTGGGGGATTGACACCCCTTTGAAGTCGTTGGAAAAAGAACATACCTTCCTCAAAAGATACCCCCCAAAAATTCTGAAGCATGCAAGGGTTGTCAGGGGGGAGCTAAGTATGTTTCCCAAACATGGGCGTTCCTAAAAGATAAAAAGGCGGATGTAATCCTATATGATCTTTGATATCGTTGGAGGGTTCAGGTTCACCTAAAGCCCTGGATGGACCCCCTTCGCCAAAGTATAGCCAAGAAGTTTATAGGAGACCCTAAACAGAATTCTTGGTCATTTCTCACCCAAACGCACCCTCGAAATGTCGAGCTCAAGTTCAAGAGAGTCGTCTCCCGAAAGGCCCGACGAAGGCCCAGTTGAAGAATCACGGGTATGTAGGCACTTTAGGCCAGATTGAGGGATGGCTACACTCTATTGCTATTCTAAAATATGCTTCATTTAGCAATTATTGATAAATGTTTTATATTTATTGTAAAATTTTGTGTGATTAGAAATATTAGAATTATCGTAAGAAATTTCTTAAATGTTTTAGAGAAGCAGGTTGTTGAAAAATTTATATTTTTTCCCCGAGGGTTAATGTTTAGAAAAGTTATGCCCAACTAATGCATGTGTTTTTGCTCTCGGTCAGTCATTTTCGTCAAGTCTTATTTTCCTTCCATTAACCTTTGGATATCCTGTATTTCCTTTTAGGAAAATTATGACTTATGGTAAAAAAATTGTAGGAATTGAATTCTTGGTAAACCTCTCAATGCATTATTTTTTTTAAAAATATTTGAAAATTTTGGGGAAGGTTTTGTAAACTATTTACAGTTGAGTTTTGTGTTTAGTGAACTTTATATAAAGGCGTGTGTGTAAGTAAGTTGGATCATAACCAGGCTTAATCAACATAAATGAAATGTGATTTTACAAAGTTTTTACATAAAATAAGTGTATTATTATTATTGAACTGTTCTACTCATTTTTTATTGCAGTTTTAAAAATGAAAAAGTAGAGTTCAGTGAAGTGGGTTAGATACACACACGATACCGTTTTGTTAAAAATAAAATCCAAAATCCCATTCAAACTAGACATAAGAAAAGCGAAGACATTTTAATTAAGTGTAACTCAGCCGTCCTAAATAGGGGAATACTCTGCCACGTGGCCCACAAAAAAACACTAGAATTTTCCAACACAACCGCGCGGAAAGGTTAGTTTTTTCAATTATTGCAGGAATAAGGAAGCCCAAAGGTTGGAAAAGGTATTTAAAAAAAATTCCGATTGCGATTTAAAGTGTAACTCAGCCGCCGTAAATAGAGGAATACTCTGCCACGTGGCCCACAAAAAAACACTAGAACTTTCCAACACGACCGCATGGAAGGGTTAGTTTTTTCAATTATTGCAGTGAGAGGATGGGAAAAGGTTAAGAACCAGTGATCGAGCGGGCGACCTGGCTTTAATTGCGGCTTATTAAAACCTCGGTCCGGTTCTGCGGTCCGCGTAATTAATGGACTCTTAACGAGGCCCCGTCCGTAATGAGAGGGTGCAAGCCACAGGTGTCTGTCTCTCTCTCTCCCTTCTCAAATTGAATTCATGGGCTACCAGAGATGAATGGGGCAGATTACGGGTGTCACCTGCGGTTATTAGCTGGGAGGACGGCGGCTTTTGTTTTAGTTTGGTTGGGGACTCTTTTTTTTGGCTGACTGACTGAGATGAGCTGTGGAATTGTCACTTTTTGACGTTTAGGCGATGTTTCTTTTGTGTCGTTTCGATGTTTTTTTTTAAGAATTTGGTTGTTCCCTTGATGTGTATTTGTTTGAGGACTTTTACTGTCATTTGCTTCCATATAGCGATGAGAGATAATACTCGTTTGATGTGTTTTTCATGCTAGTTTAGTAGGCATTACTTTTGCTGTTATGCTGAAATGTGGTGTTTGATAACTTTATGCTGCCGTTTTCATCAACCTTCTCAAATTGAAATTATAATTTGTTATATTTCTGATTTGTTATGAATGTAGTGAATAGCCTATTTATATCTCCTTTAATCGCTGAACCAGAATTATAATACTTTGATGCAGCAACCAAGTAACTCCAATGTAAATATCTTGGAGTTTACCTGGTTTCAAAAAATGCTCCAATCACAAGAAAGGAGTGCTCATACAAAAGAGTCATGCGTGAGCAAAATTATTATTAATTCGTGTTTCTCGAAATGGGTTAAACAACTGTTTTAGCATGTTTGACCTGCTTTTACACTTCTCCTGAAACTGCTTGGTTTATTAAATACTCGAATATACAATAATTTTATTTATTTATACTGGTATATTCAAAAAATCAGGTAGATAGGTATAAGTGTTTAGTACTGGTACATTACTTTATTTTCTGTTTTTTTACACTTAAAAATTTAAATTATTTAATTGTCTAAAATTTTGAACAATCACTGTATGTTCCCTTCCTTATATACAGAAAAGTGAACGATTTTGAGAAAGAAAATCCCTCATTGATGCTTTCCTGCATTAATAGATTGTGTGATTGACTATATAGAGATATTCTCTCGAATGCAAAGCTAAATGCACACCAAGCATTTTTCTATGCATCAAATGAAAATTCGCGTCTTCTAAATGCTTTCCATGTTACATTCTCATAAGTAGCATGGGAATGCGTTCTATGCTGCATTTGTACGCGTTGTGCTCCCTCCGTTTCATGATCGATGTCAGTCTTATCGATCAAAATTAAACGCTCGCAAGAAAACCTCCCAAGGTGTGCCCGGGTACCACGAGGAATAATAAGTACATTTGTATCACTTTGATTTAATTAACGAGTGTTTAGCGGCGCGGCGTCCTTTTCGTTCAGGTAGTTCTTTCTCTCCATTGGTGTGGTCGCAGAGCAATTGTGTTTCGCTAATTAAAGGAGGAATAAATAGGCTGTCCACTGCATTTGTAAATCAGAAAAGAACAATGCATGGTCAAGGGAGGATTTCTGTAAGTTATATTTCGCCATTACGTATTCTTTTTAGGTTGAACGGTAGTTACTAGAATTTCCCACCAGCTCTTAAATTACATATTGTATTTGCGTCCTGTAACCTGTAATGTATCTTAAACTGAATTATTAGTTTCTAATATTAATTCAAAATTGAAAAAGTTATTCTAACTCCCTTATGGAAAGTTACTTCATTTCTACTTAAGAATTTCGTTTCGAAGTCTCCCTACAACTTTCCTATTTCGTAAAACTATTTTATTACCTCTGATTATTAACTACTAACTTCATTTACTAATTTTAATTTTGTGAGATTCATTTCTGTAAGCTAATAATACCAGCAGCATGGGCAGATTTATGGGAGTCATGAGGGAGCAATGCCTTTAACTCTTACAGGATATTCCATCTGTAAATTGTAAATATTTTCTTTATTCGGAGACATCATGCCCCCCGATTTTTCCATTTGCCCCTCCAGGATCTTTCTTCTAAATCCGCCTATAAGCTTACCTCAATTATTTATTTGTAATTGTCACGGCACTATCGTAAATCATCAAGTGACTCGCTTTAAAAAATATAATGAGTAAAAATTGTTTAGTCCATATTCTTCTTTATCATAGTTTAGAAGAAAAATATACTAATGGATACTCAGGGTTCTTGATTATGTGGGATTTCTAAATTAGTACAAAATTTCACCTTTTGCGAAAAACCATCATGATATTCATTATACTTTTTTATTTCAGCTGGAAGAGTTATTGCCCAAGATGATTAAGGTAAAGTTACTAAGAAATTCCTCAAGTATTTTATAATTACTGGTTTGATAAGTATCTAACTCCGAAGCTATGTATCTGATATAAGGTTCGAATCCCCACTCGCGCATGTTTGTCTGGTGTATGGAGATGGATGAATGTGAAAGGGATTGTGTAGTATCATTGTAAATGTAAAGGGAATGTTTGTCCTATACAGAACTTCAACTCCGTCTACAGGTGCCCACTGGGTAACGTAAAGTAGTAAGTACTGATATACTGTGTGTTGAGCAATCAATGTGTGTGTTCTAGGTTCTGTTATGCAATCAGAACACTCCGTTTATGTATATTATCCGGTATCTTTCTAGAAAAATGAAAAGTAACTGAGCTAGTTAAAAGCATCTTTTGGGTTTGTTACAATTCAAATAAGATTATCAATTCAATTAATATTATCGACGAAGCTTGATCACTCGTCCTTGTTGAATCTTCTGGACCTTTATATTTGTTTTTTCTTCCCTTGTATGTGTCCCCGACATCCCAAAAATCTCTAATTAGTGGACTATTTCTCTCTTTCTTAACATATACGGTTGTCTGTTTTCTGGATAGTATTAATTTTAAAGAAAATTGAATTGATAAATCAAACATAAAATTTTTTCCATGCTGATTGCTCAATCTATTGGTTAGTTTCCTATACACATGAAGACAAGTTCTATTGGTTAGATTCCTACACATGAAGACAAGTTTTTTTAACATTTAGCGGCACAATCATCGTTTCCGATCGAAATTTTTCTACCTTTCCGCGATAACGACTCACTCACCAAGTAAAGGGCGCACTCTATCAAAAAATCTCTTCAACTTTCTTCCCGTTAAACGCTTCCGCCCTCTTCTTTCCAAACCACCTCACTCGAACTCTTCAAATAAAGACGACCCCCATCAAAAAACCAGGGTGCGACGACTCTCTCCGTCCGGTATCTCCCGCTGACACCAACGCGTGGTGACGGTCCCACGTCGCTCACTATTTATAAACGGCGACAAAGGCTGCTCGCGTTGTTTCCAGATGAGTTTTTTCGGCGGCTGCAGCTGTGGGCACCTCCCGCGCAGTTCGCCCGCTGGGAGCGACCCCCGCGGAGGCTTTCCCATGATGGCGCCCTAGGGGGCGGCGGACCGCTTCATCAGGACTTCTTCTTGTGTCTTTTTGTGCTTAAGGACAAAGCAGAGAATTGAAATGCAGGGAAACTTAATTTGGTGGTGGAGAACTGGGAAGGATATTGTTGGAAAGGTTAATAAGTTGCTTTAAGGTGTTGTATAGAACTGGTATTTTCTTGATTTATAAAAATTGCTCTTAAAACGGCTTGTTTTAATAATTTTTAACTCCTTAAATTTTTGTTTCAAGGTTTCATTTTAAAGCATGCTTATTTTGTTTTAAGATGAACTACGTAAGACCTGGCCATAGTTTTTATTATATGGGTGCTATTTAAATTTAAGATAGATTCTAAATGTTTAATCGTAAGAATTACTATGGGGTCTTAAGTTATTATGTTTCAATGAAACTATTTTAGTGCCTTTTGGTAGATAAACCTTTTTTAATTATTACTAAGTTAAGTAATACTGAAAAACCCCACTTGATTGCATAAAGGGTTCGCTAGTTGTAGGTTTACTCTAGTTTCCGAATTTGTCCTAAATATTAGTGCAGGTGTTATCAAATCATTATTATTAAAGGTGAATTATATAAACAAAATGTCTTGAGAAAATCGTAATTGATTCAAAAGGAAAGGACCTTCTATCATCTAAAAAGAAATTTTCCTTTAATTAAAAATTTTACCTCTATAACTACAGTCTATCTATACACCTTACTTTTTCTTTATGAATTATCTCAGAAACAAATTTTGTCCTATCCGACTCTGTTTCTGAAAAAGGTTTAATGTTTTCATGACAATGAATATTCTGATTAGGCCTAGTGACTCATTACCAAGTGACCACGTTAATTGAACCATACAAGGTCAAATCCACGAACATTTTTCAATTCACAAAGAAAACATATCGATCACTCTCAGAGCAATTAGCACGTCTTGAACCGAATCCTTGCCTCCACAACAAGAAAAATCCTATTCGGACCATTAATTTTCGACCGTCTCATTTTGTCAATCTTTAAACAGGTGTGACTTATTCACCTATTTACGACACTGTCCATCAAGAGCACCTAAGGAGAGGAAATGGGAGGGTTTTCCCACCGAGGTGTGTTTTTACAAGGCGAGAAGAAGACCCTTGGTTGATTGACTGATGTACGTTGACCAGACACGGTTTCAATTAACTAACGGAAGTTTGGAATTCCAACGGAAGTAGTCTTGACCTTTTCCAAAGTCAATTTTCAATGTTAATAGAAAAGATAAGATGTTTCCTTATTTAGAAATTCCAGGCATCCACGCATTTCGGAATGGTCATTCGATTCTAGAAAATAGGGCGCTTTTAACTTGATAAAACCAAAAAAGTTTTGATGTGTTTGTGCTATTTATAAGCTGATGAGAAGTCTCCAAAATTTCCATAATCTGATTTTGATCCTTCTTTGAGGTTCATGAGGTTGTTTTTTTCTTCAGTTTGTTTAGTTCTTAATAACATCCTTCCTACACTTTTAAAACTGTGCCATTCATATTTAAGTTAACACTTTCAATCCCAGCTGCTCTACGCAGGATTACCTCGGGGGGTCATGAACTGAAACGGTTGTAGCATGTATGTGCGAAATGAATATAAAAGTGTATAAAAAAGCAATGGGCGTGGGGGAACGCATTAAAAGAGTAGAATTAAATTTTTTTTTAATTATATATTATTTCAATTTATTACTTTTTTATTCTGTAAATAAACTTGCTCTTTTATTGTATTCAGATATGTTTTATGGCCTTAGTAGGCAATATTTAAAATACTTTTATTACTCTTATGAAGCTGTAAATCAATTTTGTGCAATGTGGAGCCGCCTTAAAAGAATGATCCAAAAGCCACTGATTTAAATGTTTTTTTTTCAAAGTATCAATGCTTACTAAGCAATAGCATACTCCCCAACTTTTACAGATTGTCCGTAATATTTACGGGTTTTCTTTAATTTTACGGGTTGATTGAAAAATATTAGTGATTTTGCATTTCTGTCCACTTACTGTCCGTGAAAAAGCAAAAAAACTCGCGACGTAACCGATTTTATCTAATTGTATCTTTTTACTTCAAAACCAGATTCCTCTGCTTATCCCTGTCTTTCCGATTTTCTCAATTCTGTGCCTTTCATTGAGTGAAATTTGGCTTTTTTTCAATGCGGATAAAACAACTTTACCGAGATTGGAATTCACGGATGTTTTCCAGGCTTGTTAACGCTGAAAGCTTCAAGTTGTTTTGTAATGTTACGCAAAAAGTTTTACGGATGCAAGTCTTCAAAAGTTGGCAAGTATGCAATAGGAAAATCTTCTCTATTTCGAAATATTTATTACTCCATGATAAACCGCATAAACGTTTTTTCGTTTCTCACTAAAAACGAAGGCTTTCAGATTCCGGTGAACCATTACTTCAATGGAATCGATTATACCTTTGAAATTTTAAAAAATTCAAATAATTCATCACCCATTAGTTACGGTGAAACCCACTTGGTCATTGTTGAAAGCTCATTTCGTCACACCTTTCCCCGCTATCTCTCCTTCAAAAATTCAAATTCCTTGAACAACGTCGTTTTTCCCTTCCTACCATTTCATCATATAACCTTTTCCCGTTATGAATAATAACAAATCGTCAAACCTTGACTCGATGTCTCTAACACTCAATCACCAATCCTTTTAAATTAAAAAATCCGAGTTAAAACGTCACATCCACGGGTGTGTCAACACGCCTTAACAAATTGCCCGCTGTTTTTTATATATATTCCGACCACATCATGAAAGCAACAGGTAATGATGACTGTGGAAGTAAAATAAATCCGATTGCTCTAAATGGGCCGTTTACCATTGAAATGATGATTTACTATCGCCAAATTGGCGATTTGCGGCACCCGTAATTCGCTAATTATCGACGGTTGTATCTAGCGCCATCCTTCAGCAGTTGACATGTGGCAGATAAATAATTTAATTACGTAGGTAAAACGCACGCCTCTGTAATTATACCTCCGACTGCAAATAAATATTGCCATTGCTCGAGAGAAAGGGAACGCGGAAATGTGGGATCTGTACGTCTTGGAACGTGGAGAAATTCCCGACAGGAGTTACTATCTGACTCGCGAGGATGTATTGCAAGGCTTGGATATAAAATGAAAAGATGATTTATTTTTTGATGCAAATTATGCTTGGCAATTATCGAAACAATGAATTTCTTTTTTTCTGTTCATGATGCAAAGGCTACAAACGAACTGACGATTAGTAAGAGAAGTATAAAGGTTGCGGAAGTTATTTGTCTTAATGATATGTCAAATTGAAACTATAGGTTTTTTATTAAAATAATCGTGTGTTCTTTTCGTTAGTATGGGAATTCTTTTTTAAAACTCGAGACGAAATTTATTAAAATTGAAAGCTTCAAATTTTTTGGTTGTCAATGTTTTTCGCCTCTGCATTAGGGTGGGTCAAAAATATTTGTTTCACATTTTCCCAGGGGCACAGCGACAAAAGGGTGCCAAATGGTCTCAAACTAACATGTGTAAAATATTATTCGATTATAATAACTCTTTTTGCCTCCGAATTAGCCTCAAAGTTTCGATTAATATAGTAATTTCATGTAAAAATGGACGAACGAAAATCAAGCTTTTACCTCGATTGCACAAATCCGTCATGAATATAAATGTGCAAAATGGTATAAAAATCATCATTCAAGACTATAAAATAATTATAAATGAAACCAGAGTTGAAGTACTTGAGTACAACATATTTTGAAATATCTCAATAGTTAGAACTGGCAATCAAAAATTTCTTGCTGGAATCATAAAAATGTGCGAAACCTTTATTGTCGGTTGAGTAGGATGGTAAAAACATTAAATTTTTAATAAAAATGGATACGCCAGAAGGTGGGTACCTTTTTTGGGTTATAAGTTTCAACCCCAAGGAAAACATTTGGATAATAGTTTAAAAGTTGGGGTTTCCTTGAAATTTCTTGGCATATTAGGAATAGTCCATCCCAAGTGTCTCCATATATGATTCCCTAATGTCCAAAAATAAATTAAAACCACATTTTAAGAGTCAAATTTTGAAATATTTTCTTAAGAAGAGCGGTAGATCCCCGTTTACAGCATAAAGCTCAGTATTATCCCCTACGTTTTTAAATAAGCTACATTACTTTTCAAAACTTACTTGTAATTATCCTTAACAGTTAAATTCGCTATATTTTAACTTTTATGAACGCATAAGGGAATGCTAAGAAGCTATTTTGAGTCAATCCTCAAAGAAGTATAATTTCATGGGCCTGGGTTTCAGTCAATTGCTATAGCACAAAATTATATAAATTATGACTGAGCGAATCATAACTGATATTGCCTATGAACGAAATATCCATTCGGCAATTGTTTCATATATTTTTGTTACCATTTGGATCCATTTTGGATCATATTTGGATCCCAAGATCAGACAGTGAAAACTGTCCGCTGAATTTCGAAAGCACGGCATATTTATGAAAAATACATCTGTTTCTATTTTAAAAATTAAAAATACCGTTTTATACTGACCAAACTTGAGGGTGAATGTATATGAACTACCAATACTTAAAATCTGTACCACTGACAATCCACTGTTTGTTGGCAAAAAAGAGATTCATATTATATTGTTAATATGATAGCATATTATATTGCCACTTTGGCAGTTGTTTTTGTATTAATAATGCATGAAGGTGACTAATGTGATTAAAATTGCTTTTAAATACCCTTATTTGTGAACTTTAAAGAGTTATCGACAAAAAATTTAATTTATAAAATTTAAAAAAAACATGAAAAATTACATATTTTTGTTCTATTTGAGTCCAATCCGGAGGCAAAAAGAGTTATTATAATGGAATAATATTTTACAAATGTTAGTTTGAGACCATTTGGCACCCTTTTCTTGCTGTGCCCGATAGAATTTGTAAAATTTTTTTTTCGCCATAGGAAAATGACCCACCCTACTCTGCATCCTGAGATAGATTTCTCAGAGCGAAAATAATGCTAAATAGGGGATATGCTTTGCTAAAAGAATTGTTTTTTTAATTGTAGGAATTGGTGGATTTGTTATATCTAGCCTTTAACACCTTTCAATAAAAGGATTGTTTGATCTCTACATACCACCTTCTTATTCTTCTTTTATCATATCCTTTACCCCCCCCATATTCATACTTTTTAACGCATTTATCAAATTTAAATAATTTTTAGATTACCTACAGATTGTTCTATCTCAGTTGAGAAGGAACAAATATAAATTATGAGAAATTGAAAAAAGAAATATTTTAACAGTTAACACTTCACAAAAAAACAATAGTTAACATACTTTACTCTATTTCAATTAAAAAATTTTTTAATATATTTTCAAAGTAAATGCATACTTGGAAGTTTCCAAAGTGTACTGCTTAAAAAATTTCGACAAACTCATTCTCATTGACCAATTTCCCTCCTTTTCACTTAGATTAATTAAAAACGACCTCCTCTCTTCTAAAAAAAACTTCCCTATACCTTTTCACATTCATCACCCAAAGAAACGCAACCATCAGAAACAATTTGGCCGCCGAAATCATCGAAGTAACCGCATCGATTCCCTTTCGGAAGTGCAACAGGTGCGCCCACGTCTCCCCGGTCGGGTGTCGGGGCGTGGGCAGACTGGCCGCTCGGCGATTAAGAGCCGCCGGACACCCTCTAATGACCTTTTTAATGACTCCATCAATCCGATGGGCGCAGCCGCCCCATCCCGACTGCTCCACCCGGCCAATTCGCTCTTTTCCTCTTCTTCTTGGCGCATTGTTGTGTAGGGTGGTCGCTTGGTTGGTTTGGTTGTTTTTTGAAATATGAGGTTCACAAGCCGATCGGATCCGGCCTTGAAAGGCACGTTCTGTTAAATGGTTTAAAGGTATTTGATTGTTACTTATAGGTATTTTGACTTCTTTATATAATGCTATCCGTAGGTTGAAGAGGGAGTCCAGTAGCGGATCCAGGGGGTGGCACGGGGCTCCCTAGAAGAGTGATTCTGATTGAATTAAATGACATCTGAAAAGAATTCCGATAAAATATCGCCATTTAGAAGCTTTTAAATGCTTTAATGTGCCTTAAATGCTTTAACCTTTTCGCACCGGCTGGGACATATGCTGTCCCACGGTGGAAAAATTTTGAAATTACGACCGAGGCAATATTATGTCCCAGTTGCTGAAAAACTTCAAGGAACAGAATAAAATGCTCCTTTGGGCCTCCAAACACATCATGATCTAATGGATATCTCATCGCAGTTGCCCCCCAGGAGCTCAAACAAGTGCAAAAATAGCACTTTTCTGATTCCCTTGCCGTATCGAAAGGGTTAAAAGCTTTATGGCCAAAAAATTATGTTATCCTTCAATATTTTCAAGATCTTCGATTGGTTTGTCGTAAGAACGGCATTCCCAAACCGACACTGCTGCCGGTTCGTCAGGATACTCTCCAATAACCCTACCATCAGCAACTCCTAACGAATTTCCTTTCTTCTCTTTCGCAGGAGCACAGCACCTCCAAGCAGCAGTTCGAGTGCCAATACTGCCCGCGCAAGTTCAGGCACAAGCGCAGCCGCGACCGCCACCTGAAGCTGCACACTGGGGAATGCAAGTACAAATGCACCAAGTGCGACAACAAGTACTCGCGCTCCGACCACCTCCATATCCACATGCGCACCCACGAGAACGGCAAGCCCTACCCGTGCGCCATCTGCGGCAGAGGGTACAGCACGGCCGCCTCGCTCACCTCGCACCTCTCCAGCCACAAGAAGGAGGCGCTGGGCAAGGGGCTGCCCCCGCCCGGAAAGCCATACAAGTGCCTCGTCTGCAACGAGTATTTCCGCACGTCGCAGGCGCTGCAGGTGAGACGCCTTTCATCCTCATATTATATGCTTTTCTTCTTCTTCAATGGTGTCTCTATATTGCCTTTCTTCCTCGATGTTGTCTCTGTATTGCCTTTCTTCCTCAATGTTGTCTCTATATTGCCTTTCTTCTTTAATGTTGTCTCTATGTTGCTTTTCTTCCTCAATGTTGTCTCTATATCGCCTTTCTTCTTTAATTTTGTCTCTATATTGCCTTTCTTCCTCAATGGTGTCTCTATATGGCCTTTTTCCTTAATGTTGTCTCTATATTGCCTATCTTTCTCAATGATGTCTCTATATTGCCTTTCTTCCTCGATGTTGTCTCTGTATTGCCTTTCTTCCTCAATGTTGTCTCTATATTGCCTTTCTTCTTTAATGTTGTCTCTATGTTGCTTTTCTTCCTCAATGTTGTCTCTATATCGCCTTTCTTCTTTAATTTTGACTCTATATTGCCTTTCTTCCTCAATGGTGTCTCTATATGGCCTTTTTCCTTAATGTTGTCTCTATATTGCCTATCTTTCTCAATGATGTCTCTATATTGCCTTTCTTCCTCGATGTTGTCTCTGTATTGCCTTTCTTCCTCAATGTTGTCTCTATATTGCCTTTCTTCTTTAATGTTGTCTCTATGTTGCTTTTCTTCCTCAATGTTGTCTCTATATCGCCTTTCTTCTTTAATTTTGTCTCTATATTGCCTTTCTTCCTCAATGGTGTCTCTATATGGCCTTTTTCCTTAATGTTGTCTCTATATTGCCTATCTTTCTCAATGATGTCTCTATATTGCCTTTCTTCCTCGATGTTGTCTCTGTATTGCCTTTCTTCCTCAATGTTGTCTCTATATTGCCTTTCTTCTTTAATGTTGTCTCTATGTTGCTTTTCTTCCTCAATGTTGTCTCTATATCGCCTTTCTTCTTTAATTTTGACTCTATATTGCCTTTCTTCCTCAATGGTGTCTCTATATGGCCTTTTTCCTTAATGTTGTCTCTATATTGCCTATCTTTCTCAATGATGTCTCTATATTGCTTTTCTTTCGCAATGGTGGCTCTATATTGCCTTTCTTCCTCAAAGATTGTGTCTCTATATATTGCCTTTCTCCTCTTTCTGAATCTGTATGACCATTGACCATATCCATCCGTCTGTAGCTTTCATTTATCCCCTCTCTGTACCTGTTTTATGCAATCTCTTCCTACCGTTCTCTCTTGTGCTATAGTATTTCTATGGGCCTCATTTACTCGATTTCACTTTCGATGTTCATTCCAAGCGATCCTCCGCGATGAATAACTCATTTCTGAAGGAAATCGGAGGAGGACAATCAAAAGGCTAGTTTAGATTTTTCGCTTTCTTTGTTCATTTGTAAAGAATCATTAAAGTGGCAAGTTGTATGATCTTTTCACTCATTTTACACAAACGAGTGAATCATCAAAGAGCATCACTTGGGATAAACATCATAAGTGAAACAGTGTAGATGAGCCTAGAAGTCTCATTCAGACTTATTACTCCTTGAGTTCATTTTGCAGGAATCATCCAAAGTGAAAAGTATGAATTGGCGTTTCGCTCTTTAATCCTCCACTTTTCTATCCAAACTAACGATTCACGGGAGTGAATCACTCAGACTGAACAGTGGAAGTGAAACAGTGTGAATGAGCCTCTATAGAAGAGTGAAGGCGTAAAGAGAGAGTGAAATGCCAATTCTCCCTTTTCACTTTGGATGATTCCTGCAAAATGAACACTAAAAGTGATGAAGTTCGAATGAGCTATTAAACTTGTCACTTCGGATTATTCTTCAGAGATGAACATTGAAAATAAAAAGTCTAAACGAGCATGAAAATATGTATCGTTACCACAGTCTTATGGAAACGACTATCTGTTTTTTTTTCTAGTTTTAAGAAAAATTAAGTTAAAGTTTTGTTTTAAACTAAGTTTTTTTTTCATTTTGAGGGTGTAGGCAATTATTTCTTCAGCTATATGAAACTGATTTCTTAGTTTTAAACTAATCTATTGATGTAAAGATTGTTTGCGACATTGCGTGTGGCATCACTCAGTGACTCCACTTGGAAAAAATTGCAGTAAAAATGATCAAAAGAGCAGATTGGGTATGGTGGTGACAATAGTTCATAAAAGGCTTTTGTCATTTTTTTAAGTTGCAGTTTTTTATGTCTTATTTTTAGAAAAGTTTGTTTTCTATTTCTAAATGACTGTCTCTCGAATGTAGGAGCATGGGATAATCCATCAAGATGGGCAGACTGCTGCGAGGACCCTGCGATGCAATTTTTGCTCGGAGAACTTTGCATCGACGGAACTACTGCGAGAACATGTCAGGGCGAACCACGTTCCTGAGACGCAGGGAAGATGTTCCGTTTGCAGTGAAACTTTTGAAGATTTGGACGATCTTCTAAAGCATAAAAAGGTACAAAAGTTTTTGAATGTGCTTTTTTTCGTCTTATCTCTACTAACAACTTGAAAAACTTTACTTCTCCAGTCTATTTCTTTGCACTAAGTGCCTTGCACCATAAAAATTAACCAATCAACTTTGAACTAAGTGCTACACAAAAAGAAAAAATGTGTTTTTTTTAAAGAAACAGGGTGTCTCTAAAGGTTCGTGCCAAACCTAACGTGCGGAACTGTCATGTCCTCGAATGGTCGACAGTCCTCGAATGGTTTTGCTATTCAAGCCGAACAAGATTCTCATAGAAACTCATGTCCGAAAATGTAAATTGTGTCCGCTAGATAACAATGCTGGCGGGCAAAGGGACAATTTTGTTTGTCATGGCATGAAAGTCCTACACACGTTAAGTTCAGCACCAACCTTTTGAGACACCCTGTATAGCAGTATCATTAAAACCATCGTTCGATCTTGTCCTATAATATTGACTTAACGACTTACATACTGTTATATATTTCCTGCTGACATTTTATAACAGGCTAACTTTTTATGACAGGTTCATGGGGAGGCAAGCAACAGCGGACATGCTTCTACCAGCCCACGTCCGTTCAACTGCCACATCTGCCGCAAGGGTTATGCATCAGAGGAAGCGCTCAAGCGTCACCTGAAGACGCACCGCTCCCGCCAGAGCTCACGTGGAACACCCAGCCCCCTAAGCAACCCCCGAGTGACCCCCGACGCGAGATCCTCCCCCTCGTCGTCCAAACCTTACTCTTGCGAATTCTGCAAGATGACGTTTGCCGAGTTGCGCAATCTCCAGGAGCACACCTTGGTGGTTCACTGGGACCTCGGGAACTCCAGCAAGGACAGCGAGATGTACTGCCCCCATTGCAACGCCAACTTCGGGGACCCCTTTCTCCTCATGGAGCACGTAAGGGTGGTGCACAAGGAACGACCGCATCAGGAGAAGAGGGGCAAGGGCAACATCGGGAGGACGCCTTGGTTCAACCTCAGTGAGCCGATCAATAACGGGCCGGCATCGAATCCCTTCCTTTGCAGCAACTGTAATGCTGCCCTTCCCAACTTCGAAGAGTTCAGAGAGCACCTTAAGCGCCACCTTGCTCCCTATCACCCCAGCCAATTGACGTGTTTCCTGTGTGGCGAACGTGCCTTCTCGGAGGAGCACTATCTGGCGCACGTGTCCACCCACTACCGCAGCCCCGCAACCGAGTTCAGGTGCCAGGGGTGCAGCAAGGCGTTCCCGGAGCCGGATCAGCTGCAGAAGCACCTCATGGATCAGCACGCTGTGCAGCTGTACCGCTGCAACGTCTGCAGCAACGTGTTCGACAGTAAGGTGAATCTGCAGCTGCACTTCTCGTCGTCGCACAGCAACACGTCTCGAGTCTGCAAGTGCAACTCGTGCGACTTGATCTTCCCCAGCGAGCTGGAGTTCCAGGTCCACGTAAAGATGGTGCACATGGTGAACAATCTTGCTTTCAGATGCCCCCTCTGCAACCAATGCTTTGCATCGGAACCCGAGTTTAATCTGCACTACCAGGAGCACCGGACCTTTTCCTGTAATTTCTGTAGGGAAGAGTTCCACGTGGAGTTTCTCTTAGATCGCCATGTTCAGGAGAAACACAACAATGAATACCTAATTCCTTTCCCACGTAGCGAAGCTAACGGAGCTCAGGACTTGAGCCTCAAGGCTTCCCCTAAGGACTCTTATAGGTGCGACCTCTGCGATGCCACATTCGCAGTGGAATCTGCCCTAAACGCTCACAGAAGCCAGGCTCACAACATCTCAAGGGCATCTTCATCCCAGAAGCAAGGACAGACGGCTCTGAGTCTTGACTGCGCTTACTGCCACGAGCCTTTCAAGTCCCGGACGGAGTTGGCGAACCACACCAAGTCCCATTGCGCCAGCTCCAGTAAACACAAGTGCAATATTTGTGATGAGCTCTTTCCTTCGGCCGCGACGCTGTCCGAGCACAAGCTGTCGCACCTGAAGGGCGACACTTATCGGAATTGCGGGGTGTGCCACCACTTGTTGCGTGACGAGCAGGACTTTTACGTGCATTTCCACGAACATAATGTTGACGACATGCCTGCTCCTTGCGTCATATGCCGGCAAACCCTCCTGACGCCGCAGGATGTGAAAGTCCATGCAAAGCACCACCTGAAGATCCAGGACACTTGTTGCGTGTGTGGAAAGAACATACCGACGCAGATGATGATCATTAACGGCACTTCCGAAAGCCATTCTTTCATGTGCAAGGACTGTTTCCGCTCAAGTGAGACTGCAAATAGGTGTGACGAATGCTGCATTAAATTCGAAAACCCGGAGGCGCTGTTAAGGCACAAAGCCTCTCACTTGATGCCGAAGACATTCCAGTGCATCAAATGTCAGCTGTCCTTTAAAAGCGAATCTGAGATCCAGAGTCACGTTCGATCCCATCTTTTGCAAGAAGGTAACGACCACAGATGTCTCTTGTGCGACACTATCCTGGATTCCCCAGCCAAGCTCCAATGTCACCTCATTGAGCATAGCTTCGAAGGTGCCAAGGGCTATACCTGCTACCTCTGCGACACTGTGTTCACGGGATCGCACCTCCTTCAGCAGCACATGGTAGAGCACAGCCCAAGAGAGAAGCCCTTCCGATGCGACTTTTGCCCTCTGACCTTTTTCTTCGGAGCGGAACTGAACAACCACTCGCGCGGCCACTCGGAATTCACCGGAAGCCTCCAAAACTACCACTGTCACTGCTGCGTCGTGAGTTTCCCGTCGCAGAGACTCTTGCAGCAGCACTTGAAAGGCCACGAGAGGTTCGCCCTCACTCGCCGTAATGCCAAGGTCTCACAAACTTCCAAGGACTTTACAGACAAGGCATCAACCGTCACGCACACGTGCCCCGTCTGCAAAGAGTTCTTTCCTCGCTATAAAGACCTCAAACTACACGTCCGCAAACACCCCAGGCCCTTCAGGTGCGGCTCCTGCAAGATGTCTTTCTTCTCGCAAAACGACTTGTCGGCACACCAGGAGAAGCACCCTCACTATCCGTGCGAACAGTGCGGCAAGAGCTTCGCCACCGAGGAACTGGTTACGGAGCACATGCGGCTGCACATCACATCCACCACGCACCCTTGCGAGATGTGCTCCGAAACGTTCGAGTCGCTGGCCAGGCTGAAGGAGCACTTGGTGTCATCGCACGGCAAGCGGTTCGAGCACTCGTGCTCGGTCTGCAGCGAGGTTTTCGAAAGCTCCGAGGCTCTGGAGCACCACGCTCAGAAGGAGCATCCCTCCCCCATGGACGTGGAATCGGCAGAGTCAATGTCCGGACAGAGTACCTCTTCCTCAGGGGACACCAAAGACGGGGATAGCAGCGAGTGCACTAGTAACATGGAAGAAAGTGATACCAGAGATTCACCGCTGTCGGTAGCGGAAACCCATGCTGTTTCTCAAGCGGTTTCCTAAGGTGATGTTAGATGAGGTGCAGCTTTGGTAGTAATCTTTTATAGCGATCGCTGTCTTTAGCAGTTTGCTGAATCCACACTGGAGCGGCAAATGTCGCAGAAACAATTAAGATCCTTATCAAGCGGAGGGGATCAAGAAGGGGACTCGACTGGCGATGCACTAGACTACTCCTGTAGCGGAGGAAAACCGGTGTCATCCTTTCCACTTCCAACCGCATCTAGTGCATCTCCCCTCAAGTTCCCTCCTTTCTCCCCTCAGCTTGATAAGGAACTAAATTGTTTCTTTCTATGACACTATTGTCGCTCCAGTGTAGGCAGACAGTGCTTGGCTCCACTGGGTGACTCGAGTCGCTCGTAGTAGTTAAGATCCTTATTAAACGTTGGGAAGACAGGAGAGTTTAGAGGCGATGCGCTAGACTACTCCTGTATGTGAGGAAATCATATCCCCTCAAGTCGCCTTCTTTCTTCTCTCCGCTTCATATGGATTTTAATGACTTTGAGTGACTCGAGTCGTCCAGTGTGGGTAGGCTCTTAGCGCTATTCACGCGGGTGACGGCGGCCAAATCGTCATGGAAACTTGGATATCGCTAGAGAAAGTGTACCTATGAAGGGTCATCACCAGAAGCTATGCCTTTTTTTAAACCAAAGAATGGAGATTTTTTTGTATATTACGAATCAAACAAAAACGCTTGTGATAGAATGTTGGGTTTTTTTAAAAAAACATTGCCTTTGTGTCTAAAAAAAGGAACATTATTTATTATGTTAAAAATGAAGCCTCATAACTTTTCCTAAAGGGGAGAGGAATGAAAGGATAAGCCTTGGTATTAATTATCATTGGTGTGAATTTAAGTTTCTTCTGTTGAAACATTAACAAATATTGTATCATTATAACTTTGGTGATAAATGATAATTTTGGGATTTCATTTAGTTTTAATCTGAAAAAAGAATTTATGAAGTATTTCAATTAAGTAGTATTCAATCAAATTAAATTGATTTATTCAACTTAATTGAGAGCTCATTTAATCGCCATTTTAAGATAACAGTGAAATTTCACTCATGCATAAAAATCAAATTTTAATTATCTTGATTAAGTGTTTAAGTATTATTCATACTGCTTATTTGATCATTTCTTTACATGGGCCTGTTGCCATTAAAACCTAAACCAACCAACCAACTTGCTTATTTGACGATCCAGCTCATTTGAATTTTACGCAATCACCAAAAAGGTTTTTGTGGTTTCTCATTAATAGAATTTTAAACAAATCTTGAACAGAACATAACTTTCAATGTTTTTTAAATGAAAGCAGCACATAATACTCAATGGAGTTCCATTGCGTGCTAATTTTCTAAGCCAAGCCAAAAGAAAACTGTATCTATTACAAACATACTTATTGTTAAAAGACTGTATCTTTTCATTTTATACACTTGACTTTTAATTGAAAATTTTTGTGTTTTATTGTAAACGCATTTGTGCTTTGAACTTGTTGGCCTGAAACAGTTGGAAAAATCTTAAGGCAATTTTCCCTTGCAACCGACCAAGGTTGATAAAGTAAAATTTTCATTTTTTACTAGACCGTTTGATTTAAATGCCGTCCATGTTTATATGGTATTTTAAACCAAAATTTGTTTTTCTTCTCTTGGGTTTATAAATAAAATGGTTCATATGTTCTACCATGTTCTAAAGAATCAGTCCTTAAATGTTTCGTGGCTAATTTGAACCAAACAAGAGCGAATCAAGGGGGAGGGGAATGGGTCTGTAGTTCCTCTATAAATTAAAGCGAGAAAGTGATGACAATGTACATGTTTTAGGTACATTAGCCCCTCCCTTAAACAAAAACCCTGAATTCGCTACTCGTGACAAAATGTTACTTACAAAATCTTCATTTTTAGGCATTCATTTGCATTCCGTTTAACTGCTAACTTTCATATTAAGGTATTCCGAAAAAAGACTTCTAAAAGAAATTTCAAGAAATTGGATCAGTAAAAATAATTTTCTTTTTTAGAAGATGTAAAAAGGGTCCTTTTTATTCTGTGAGGTCAAACTAAATCCCTACTGTGATGTTAGTTCCAATTTTTGAACCATTCGTACTGTGACCCTTCAAAATCTTCTCAGCTATATCCCAATGCTTGAAATAGATCATTCGATGTACTTTACAGTTCCTTTCTAGATCAAAATATTGGCAATTTATTTGTACAGTTCCAAAAAGTTAATCCAAAAAAGTAACGATCACACAGTTAGCTTATGTTTTGTCTAGTTTCTCATAACTAACACTCGTAATCATATTTTAATTCTGGGACCTTTTGGTAATGTAAATTTGATTAGTGAACTCGATTCTTTTTACATATCCTTATTTTAATTTCCAAGCGCTAATAAGAGTCATGGGAGTTCTTATGGAAGCTCTGTATCTTGCTTCGCCCGGGGATTTCTTAGTCTCGCGTAGCTTATCTCTAAATTTTGGTGCTATAAATTTCGCAAGTGGCCTTCTCTGATATAAATGTTATGTATAAAATAAAGTGCGTTTCAAGAGGGATGCGTGTGTGTGTTTCAAATAAACTCATCCCAGTTCCTAAAGAAACTCGGAACTTCTGTAAATACGGATCGGTTATTCATACAAATGTATATAAATGTTTTTTATTATGGGCTTCCTGGAGTTTTATATTGTAAACAAGACGTTTGAATTTATCACGATGTAAGAAGTGCATGAAGGTTCATACTGTATTTATTTTCATTTTAATTTATAATAATTTGTTTCACTGAATTTTGTGTTTGCTATTTTTTTCCTTGCATATGAATGTCCAAAATAAACGAGTGCCTAAAAAATCCTTGTCTTTTACTTGATTTTTTTTTCAATACAGTCCGTGAAATGAAAGTAAATAAATGTTGTTAATGAGACTGAATAATGGCCTACTTAACATTTAAATAGCAGTTTCTTATTTTTCCCTTGTTTATTAATATCATAAATTAAATTTTAATGAAGATTAAGTAATAGTGTAATATAATAAATTAGGTACATTCCATGGTACTAGTACTATATACGCCGTCGACAGTGCCGGTGAATTTTAAAACGTCGCTGAAGAGAACACTAGACGTTTGTGCCAATGCATTAACCTTAAATGCAAATATTAAATTAACCTCATTGATCAAGCAATTAACGAAGTGTCTAAATCCACGAAAGTTGACCCATGCTAAATAAAGTATTAGTGAAATTCGTTAGAGTTGAGTTGTTACTTTCGTGGATTTAGCCAGTGCCAACAATTAAATTCAAAATTAAACTTAGCCACAGAAATGCTATAATCAAAAATTAAAATAACTAATAATATAATCAAAAACTCAAACTATTTAGGAATACTCAATTCTTTTAAAAGACATTAAAATTTAAATAAAAAGATATTTATCTTTAGCACATATAATTTTCTATTTATCTCATTTTCAGTTTTGTATTTTAAGTTATTTTAAATAAAAAACTCGTTTATTTGGTTGCCTCGTTTTGGGAAACTGCATCTGGCAATAACTGGCGTTGGCTTATGACATCACCGAGTTCTAATATTTATTGGCGTTAAAGCTACCTTTCCTTTAGGTGACTCCAGCTACTTTTACGGATTCTGCGGCACTCGTCGACGTAAGTACCAAAAATTGTCGTCGCCCATTCACTTGCAGTTTGTTCCTTTTTTTAGAAAAATGCAATTAACTTTTCTAATAGAAATATTTGGTACTTACGTATTATACCGTCGACCGTTCAGAGGCCATTAAATTCAGCGTCACAGCTATAAACAGACAAGATAATTCGATAACGTTTTCGAATTCAGCGGATCGGTCGACGGGATTATACGTAAGTTCCAAAAAAATTGTTTGACTTCTGGGAATACAGTAGAGTACAGTAGAGCTAGTACAGTACAGTAGAGCCCCGATTATCCGCGGAATTGGGTGGCAAGGGTACCGCGGATAGTGAAAATCGCGGATAACCCGAAAAAAGACTAAAAATGAGGTGAAAACACGAAAAAATATTTCAGCTAAAAAACTATGTTTTATTGTACAAAAAACATGACATGTAAAACTTTTAAAATATGTACAGCACAGCAGAAACCTTTGCTCTACATCTAAAATCTCTCTAATCCCATCTAAAATTTGCTCATCATTAAAAACTTTTTTTCTTGGCCCACGCGGATAATCGGGGTTCTACTGTATATGGGATGAGTTTTTATTAAATTGCCAATAAGTCAGAATCTTTAAAAGTAGGACAATAGCCAGGTTTTTACTAAAAATTTAAAAAAGGGCTGAGAGCAATATCAATCAGCAATATTAAAGAGCTTTTAAAGAAAGAAATCATAATTCATAATTTGTCGATAGGAATTCTAAGATTGGGACCTAGGTTGTTGGTAATTGCATGATTTTACAAAAATCCCTAGTAAAAGTAATGTGAAATTTAAAGTAAGTTGTTCGAGCTTAAATTTCCCACACACATCTAAAAGGGTCCTGTAGTAAGGTATACGTTATTCTAAAGGTCAGCGTCCGGCCACAGGAAAAATGCTACACCCATGAATCAAGTTTTATTTTCTTTGCAAGAGGCGGTGCAGTAGCCAGGGTGGAGTTTGCTTAACCTTGTCTGCACCCAACTGTGTGACACAAACACGGATGTGGTATTTGCTCAACTGTTCATCACTCGAAACCATTAACCACGGCCAACCCCGGTGATTTTTATAGGCAAAGTAATTACTCGTTAATATGCATTTTTTCGATTTAATGAACAATTAACAAGTTTTATGTGTATGCTAGAGCGATCGGCACCCTGCCCCCGGAACCACTCGCCCCACACAACCCCCATGAACAATGATGTGCATGATCAAAAAATGACGATGTAGATTTACCAAAAAGAAGGTTTATTAATACACTGAAAAAGACACTGTAAATAAATTAAAAGTTTAAAAAGTGGCATATAGCCGGACGACGGAAGAGGGAGTCCACCAAAACATCACACGTAGCCCTAGATCTACCACAGGTATTGAGTGCAACCAGCCCTACTCAAAAAGCACTGGTCCCAAAATTACGCGACCAAACTTTCATTCTTCAATATTTGTCTGAAAATTATTTTTAAATTATTCATGAACGCTTAGATCTTTCCATATTTTTTTTAGTATAGTGGCAAATATTTCTTACCCTCGGCATCGTGGTGCTTTTTCGCTTTCTTCTTAAAACGTTGTTAGTTATGCGATGTTCCAATATAGATATAGTGATGGCTTGAGTAAAGCATAAGGTGCGTTTTGGTCTAAGGAAATTGGGTGTGTTTTGGAAACCATTTATTTCCCAATTAATAAAATTAGTTTCTTATTCTTGATCCCTAATTCAGTTTTTAATTTTTTTCGCTGCTGCAAATTATCAGATTTCAGAAATTTTTGACATGAACAATGGTATGCTATCTCTCTCACCAAATAATGTTTTTTATTTGAAATTTGTTTTGTAACAAAACTGTAGTGTTTTGTAACAAAACTGTAGTGAATCTGTCAGATTCACTACAGTTATCTATTAATTAATAGAAAAACAAAAGTAGTCATGTAATGGGACAATCTCTGGGATCATATATCCCTCGAAAAAAGGATAAAGTATCCCTAATAAGATACTTTCATACAAAACATTTCTTTTAAATAATAAAAAATCGAAGGTTGTTCACTGAACAAATTACTACTGAAATTCAGTCAGTTGCAGTTTG
This sequence comes from Tetragnatha versicolor, assembly GCA_024610705.1. Taxonomy (NCBI): domain Eukaryota; kingdom Metazoa; phylum Arthropoda; class Arachnida; order Araneae; family Tetragnathidae; genus Tetragnatha; species Tetragnatha versicolor. Next base: position 33,054,079 of record JANDEH010000001.1, on the reverse strand, counting down.
AATTTTTTTGTTTGGCAGTTTAACTGTACTGCATTGAACCCTTCCGCCGGTGCTTCGGGGGCGCTAACACCTCAACCGCTTTTAGTAAAAAATAATTGCTGCATATATTCCTTAAATTTGGGTCCTTGTGGGGAAGGGTTAGGACACTTTAATGATGAATTGCATAAAAATAAGAGGAACAAAATAGCCAAAAATAATCTTAATAATTTTTAACGATTTTTTTGCATATTTTAGGGGGTAATAATTCTTTAAACTTATCCATTTGCTGCAATTTTTTATATTTTAGAAGCTTTAACCTTTCTTGTTCCCTCGGGTGTAATTTAAAGGCTAAAGTAATAGTTTTTGACCCTGAAAATCAAATTCAAAGTCATTGCGTCATAATAAATCATGATTATACCAATTGATATTTTAAATTTATTATTTTACCATGCAACTAGTCAGTGAACCTAGTGTTTTATTATTTATATTTTTTCAAACCAGACTTGTGTTAAACAATACCGTTTAAGCTATTCAAAATAATAAGAGACAAAACCTGTATGACACTCCACTGTTTATAAATAATGTATTTGGTATTAAATTCAAATGATATCTAAATATCTAGATTGGTCGCCACAATCTAGAGTTTATCGCCAAGTTTCTAGAAAGTCGCCAAGTTGGCGATGGTGCCCGATTACGGAATATTCCCCCATTACTGAATTACTCAATTATAAATATGTTAATTTTTATAGTAACTGTTCTACTTTGAAAATTAAATTAAGTGTAATTTTAAAGTTTAGACTCTATACTTTAAAATTACACTTAATTTAATTTTCAAAGTTGCGTACAGAACAGTTACTATAAAAATTAACATATTTGCCTTTTGAAAAAGTTTCCTTGCCACATTCAGACAATCATTTCTTTAGCTAAAACAAAAAGACTGAAAAAGAGTTGCTAGATTTTGTGAACAAGTATAACTTTAAAATTGTGGCTAGGTATCAAAGCTCTTCTAATTGATTTTGGTATATTTTTGACTACGGGATCACAAGTATCCCCAGTCTCCCTTACATTAAAACTTTTCTAGAATTTAAGGATTATTTTATCCAATGCTTTTAATACATGACTAAACATTGTCGTGATGATAATTGCATTAGAAAAACAGTGTATTTTACTTGACTAAGTTCCAAATGTATGTTAAAACCTCTTTGGGATATGGGAATCGTCAGTTTAAAAAGGGAATTAGTCCAAAAAATAGCAAATTGACTTTTTGTGAGCAAACAAAATCTTCAAGTTCCTACTCTACACATAAAGTGTAAAGTAGGAAAAAGTAACTTCCTCCTATCGGCAGATATAGCCCCTTGAACTTGGAGAAATCTGTGTTCATTTGTTTTGTATTTTTTATTAAATATAAAATTTAAGTTAATTTGTCTTTTATTTTCCTTTGTGGTAAGCTAAGTTAAAATAAAGTTTTCATTTTTACTTTTAAAAGTGTTTCCCTTTTTTATCCAGTGAATTTATATCCTCCGTTGATATCCACTTACTCCATTGATAGTGCCTTAGTAACTCAGTTTCATAATAATTTATAATTTTGTCTCTGTCTTTCTTTCTATTTTTCACCACTTTGTGCTGTGAACTAAGCAGATTTAATAGTTTTGTTGTTGAATAAAGCGGTAGTTTGTAAGTTTTTTTTGTCACCTGAAATTTTATAAGGTTGGAAAAGATCCCATCAATTTTTTCAACTGTAGAATATTTTTGAATAAACTTGCATTTTTTATGAATATTTGGTACTCTGAACAGGGTCCTGAATTTCCAGTACAAGTTTAGTGGCTATACTACAAAAATTTCTTTATTTATAACGTTTTTTTTCTCAAAACTTGGTTTCTGTACTCTTTCCCTTTATCATACTGACGATTCAATTACCGGAAAAAATTTCGTATGAGGATATTGGTATTTTGGACGAGGAATGAATTAGTCGTTTCTCATGGTCAAAAAGAGGAATTTCTGAGATTCGGGATTATCCCAAATCCCCCTCTTGATATTTCAGATTAAATTATCTATGATTTTCCTCATTGCTGTCAAAGAAAAAGTTTTGTTAAAACCTTTTCCATTGTAAAACTAGAAAAAAATCGTTTTTTTCTTCCCTGATCCACGCATCCTTTCGACTTCGAGTCTCTTCTGTAGGAGTAGGAAGGCATTGTGAGAAGAAAAGTCAGCAGCGCCATCTTTTAACTCTAGAGATAACTTTAGTTCCCTTATTTTATTTTATTGAAAGTAGACATTTGGTCGAAATTTCACATTAGCCACATAAGGATAAATTAAATTTCCCATAGTCCTATTTTTAGTATTTTCTTATTTAAAAGACCATTTTTAAGCAATTAAGATTGAAAAAAATTTTATATGGGAATTGTTCCAGGTGTAGGGAGGGACTTGTTTAAGAAACTGTATTTCAATTTTTATTTTGCAAAAATATAAAATTTCTTTCCATAAAAATTTAAATTAACCTAAAACGATTTTTAGAATGATGCCATTTAGGCCCTTTCTAAGTGAAAACCGTTGAAAAACCTTTTATTGAATTTTGTTTTATATAATTAAAAGTTTTTTTTATATTCAAATTTATTAAATTTTTATAAAAGTATTAAATTTTACTGAATCATGATAAAAATATAAGTCGTAAACATGAATTAAAAGTTTATATCGTAATATTTTTCATTAAAAAACAAGGTGGAAACAAAACCGATTGAAGGATGTCTAAATATTTAGCAATTTTTTCGTTGTTTGGATGTTATTCCTACCATTTTACCGATTTAAATTTATTAAAATAAATAAAAAAACTATTTATTTAAGATTTAATTCCACCAGTTTTCCATTATACAACTATCCGTGGACATCAAGATCCAATGAAAAAAGACCTTTTCAAATCCTCAAAAGTTTTAAGACACAAATTTTTAAAAATGGTTTTCGTAAAAAATGGAAATAAAAAATGTAACTCATGTTTTAATTCTTTTTTCTTCCAAATTTTAGAATATTATTATTTAGTAAAGAACCGGGAATATAAGAAAACCGTTGGATTTATCGCTTTTGATGTTTTTCATAGGTTTTGGAGGGGTTTTTAATTTCTACATATAAAACTAATTATCTAAAAAAATAACCTATAAACATGTATCACATGTCTGTATTATGTTGTTTTTAAATTTCAGGCATTTTCGTAAGTAAAAAAGTAAATTTGGCATGGTTCGATTTTGTTTTTTTAGTATGTTTTTATAGGTGTCAAAACTCAAAATCCTAAGTGAAAACGGTTGAGAAAATCTATTATTGCAATTTATCTGATGTTCAACACTATTTTTAATAAATATTAAAATTTTTATGGTGAACTTAGTATAGATAACAGGGTTGTGGAAAATATCGGGATATTTTTATAAATATCAAAATACTGGATATTACCGAATGCAATTAAAAGTGGTATTTTATAGCTCATTTTTAGATCCTTTAGTCTACTAGTACATCCAAGAGGACCACTCCTAGGAAACAATATCCTATTTCAAAATTTTGAGGGGGGCTTAGGGGTTCTCCCTTGGAAAAATTTAGGAATTTTACCCTTAAAATTAAGAGTTTTTACTCATTTTGAGACCCTTTGGGTTAAACCTGAAAAGGACTGTTCTGTATTGAACAGATGATTGGTGATCAGGACGATGGATTGGATGATCGAAAAGTATTTGCAAAGTTGTAAACTCGCATTTTCTCCCAGAGTTGATCATCAGTGACAGTTATCAAAGTTTCTCTTTAATAGTTAAATTTAAAAATTCTTCCCTCGCGAGTCCTCACGCAGTAAGGCTATATTGAACTCCTCACATCTGCTCCATTGGACTTCAACCAAACATACTGTAAAGTAACTCAAACAGTACTTTTATTAAACCACATTCAATTAAACCGATTCCCCCTCGAGTCCACGTTCGTACAATGAGAAGCAAAACTAATTACCAAACCTTCCCATCCATCGCAACAACCCAATAGTAGCTCTCTCCACAGTAGTAAATAATAATAAAAAACCCATACACTCCTCCTTCCCATCCTATCTATCCCGTCGTGTTTGTCAATCCGTATTCTTCAGGGAAGCCATCCCTCGAAAGTTTCCCAGCACTACCTGACCAAACATCCCTTGCGGGGGGAAGGAAGCAGCAGCAGAAAAAGCCAACCCATCGAAGATGCAAAAGTCGAAAATCTGACTCCCACACAGATCCCATGCAGATCTGGCCCTCGATCCATTAGCGATGTATTTCCCCCGGTGACACAGGCTCGCAGCCTCGCCATACATCAAGGCGCACTCTCCTCTGCCTCTGCGGGATTTTATGCACCGGTGGTGCGGCAAATAATGCTTCGGATACCCCTCTCTCTTGCGTTTGTATTTCAGATTTTTAAGTCCGACTCTTTCCCTTTTTTGCCTGGAAAAAGTTGCGCCGGACTTCGAGAAAGTAATTTTTTATGAGGTGTGCCTCTCTGCTTTCAGCCGGATGATGCCACCCGCTTTGCCGAGACTAAACGGGTAATTTTTCTCTCTGTCTGTTGTGCGGTGGTTTTTCTTGTCTTTCGTGGTTTTGAAGGCTGGGTTTAGTTCTTTCATTGGAGTTGCCACGATCCCTAGTAGTACCACCGTTCATACCAAATAGGTCGAGTTTACGTAACTGCAACTAGAATTCGATGAAACTTGGCCGTACATAACCAAAAATTGGACGAATCTTGAACATTTGTGCTGCTTTGGATACAGCTTAAGAGGAAATGTTCCCAGGCTAAACTCACAGAAATAGACGAAAATTTTACAGGGGTTACACTCTTAAAACGACAGTCTCAAAACTGAGTAAAATAGTACTCAAACTGGCTCCGAACCAAATGTACTCAAATTTGAAAACACGAATAGACTCATATCAGAAAATGTGCATACTCAAAAATGAAGCATCATGACCTCATTTTTGAGTTCAAGCTCAAGCTTTCTTTTGACAATCACATTGGGTAGTCTTCCGTTCAGTCTTAAAAGGTCTTGTGCCCCCTAAACACTTGAGACTTGGACACAAAATCCTCCCCAAAGGCTTCTTTTAACATGTCATGAGTCTCAGAAGCCGATTCATTTAGTTTGGTTTGACACAAAAAAAATATCGTTTATTGCTGCTCGATACGTTACTGCATTCTGAAAACGTGACGCCTCTTCCAAACATGCATCTGTTTCTGGAGCTCGCATGACCATACAAAGACTCCAGGCCTGAAACCATTTGCCAAACATTTTAGCTGGGATCCCAAACAACCATTACCACCAAATAAATCTGCTCTATCACCTTTCTTCTTTGCGTAAAAAATTCAGTCTCATTACTTTTGGGACATACCTTGTATTTTCGTTACAGTTTTAAAAGTATTTATTAAATCAAGATGAAAACATATCTATAAATGGACGAATTTTCTTATACTCGAAGTAACTTGCCATTGTCTCTTACGCTGGTTTTTCAATAAATAAATCCAAACCAAATTTGAGCAACTAAGTTATCTGCTATCCAATCGGTCATTTTCCGCGTCCAAGTGAAAGTGCAAGACAAAGGAAAAAAACGATACAAGAAAAGTTCACAGAACAGTGAAACACGTTTTCAGAGGAACCCAAGCAATCCTTTGACTGAATAGGAAAGGATTGGATAAAATGTGAAAACATTCATATATGAACTCTGAGGGTAAGAAAGAGCAAGGAAAAAATCAATTGAAATCGCTCTTCCAATCTCTTCCAAGGAAAGAAGGAACGACGAAAAAATTGGAAAGGGCGAATGGGATTTCGGTCGGCGTTTTACAGCGATGTTTTAACGAGATCGCTCGAAAGATGCTCTTAAGCCGGGAACAAGGGTGTTTGAGAAAAGGTATGTTTTTTTATGGTAAGGGTTCATTTACCAGTTACAAATACGATAACCTTTATCTAAATTTCGATTTTATTAGTAGTAATAAAAAACGTATAGTGCTGTCCTTTAAAAAAACCCACTCCAAAATGTACCCTAAAAACCCATCGAGATATTTTAAATAAATAATTTAAATAATTTAAAATTTTCATGTGCCCTGTCTTTCTATGCCATTTAGAATGGCAGGGAACATAAAAACAAATCAAAGAACCATTTATTAACTTAGTTTTTTGAATAAATAGAAAATGTCGATTTTTGGCTAAAAATATGATTTAGTTAGGCAGATTTTGATGCTGTAAAAATATGTGTTACAAAGACTTTAAAGCATTTTCACGTGTTTTTGTGTTATCCCGTTATTATGTGAATAAAATACTAAAATTTCAGCTCAGTCGGCTAATTAGGGACCTTACGGTAGTCTTTGAAATGAGGGGTGAATTACTAAGCACTAAAAATACTAAAAAAATTATATAAAATTACTAAGCACTAAAATGTAGTGGAGGATGAGCCGTTACAACACTATTTTGTTCGATTTAATTATCATATTTTTTAAGCTTTTATTGAAGGAAAAATGAAAAAGTGGGTTTTTTTAAAGGACAGCACTATAATAGGAGAGTGGGGATGAACTGGGCAAATTTCACATTTTTGCTAATAATGAAAAAAAATAGCCCAGTGGCGCAGTGGTAGTGCATTGCGCTTCCACGCCACAGGTCCGGGGTTCAAATCCCGGGCTGGGCAGGGTCCACTCAGCCTTTCATCCCTTCAGTGGGTCGATAAACTGAGGACCAAGCATGCTTGGGAACTAAACACTGGGGGTCTCGCGTTACGCTGACCACCTAACCAGGACATTTGCCTAGCACCCCAGGCCCCACGGTCACGAAAACGAAGATGGGCATCGTAGGCCTTGGCCCACTAGGGCTGTTGCGCCGATGGTTTAGTTTTTAGTTTTTTAGTTTTTTTATGAAAAAAAATTTCATTTTTCAATCCTGTAACAAGTTTAAAATCAATGATTGAACTCTTGGTTACATTAGTAATGCATTTATTCAATCAATTAGCCATCATTTGAACTCCATTAAAAGTTTTTATGGATGCATGTTTTTTGTCCCATTCATCCCCGTAGCGGGGATAAATGGGACAAGAGTGGGGATGAATGGGTCGGTTAAAAAAGTCCAGAAATTTACAAAATAATAAAATTATTTTAAATATTGCGCAACATTTAGTTTTTTAAAGGAACAACACGCTTTTATTTTCCAAAGAAAAAAATTAAAAAGCATTTATAGAGCAAAAAACGACCTACTCTATTCAACTTCATTACGAATAAAAATATCACATAAACTGAACCAAGTCCTTTCGTTCTTTCATCTGAGTGGTTGAACGATTTGGTGTTATTTCAATATAAATTATACTAGCTTTTTATGGGTTTGAACTTTTAGGAGGGGAAATGGATTATTTTTGATGCCTGGATCGAACTCCAAAAAGCCTTTTTTTGCGGTTACATTTTACTACCTTTCTGAAAGAACTTTTCATAAAAATTGAACATGAAAACCAAATTTGTTTGAATAATGGTTTAACTGTTACATATTTCAGATGAAAGTTGCAAGTATTTGCTCATTAAGACTTCACATATTCACACATTAGTTTGGAACATAAAACACAAGTTTAAACATAAATTTTTGTACTCTATTTTAGTTATTTTATCAGAAATTAATGAGTTGAATATAGCAAGCTATATTGATGGAAAGTTTTGAAAACAGTAAATAGTCAGAAGATTTAACTGTCCAATTCATCCCCACAACTCTTGTCCCATTTATCCCCATACCCACTTATTTTTGAAAAACTAAAATTGGTCTACGAAAAAATCCATGGATTTCTCCATTTAAATTGTAAACAATACTAATATAAGTACTCTTTCAAGACAAAGTAAAATTTTTAGCTTTAGTTAAATTAATTTTTAATAAATAATCATAGAATTAAAACAACAAAAGTTACTTTTGGTATGGGAAAACTCATTTAGTTGTCCTATATATATAAAAATGAAAGCTGATGATAATGAACACAATTTGTTGAATAGGCTAGGTACTACTATCTTTTGGCTGAAAAAAAACTAAAGTTAAGGTCCATCCTCACTCTCCCCTATTCATTCTGCCTCTCACTTTCTTTCATTTTTTTTATTAATCTACTTATAAAATATTTAATTTAGATGGTAGCCCTCGTATTTTTTGGATGTTTGCAAATGAACCACTATTTGAAAATCCTACCTTTTCCAAATATCAGCAAGCATGATTTTTCATTATTAAACAAATAATTTTATTTAAAATCTACTCACTACTGTTATTTTAAGAACTCTTGAAATTCCAAAATAGAATTCAAATTACTTTTTCAAAATACCAACTTGTCTGAGGCTTTGTCAATCATTAGACAAATATTTTTATTTAAAACTCAAACATTACTGTTATTATAAGTTATTATTATAAGTATACCTAAAATGAAACTGAAACATTTTTCAAAGGATCCCCAAGCTAAACATGGAACCATCGATGGTCTCAGCAGTACAGAGATTCCCAATCAAGAGGAAGGGGGAAATCAAGGGGCTTAAAAAAATAAATACAATATTTTTTTTGCTAAAAAGGAAACAATTTAAAAATATATATTAACCGTCATTGCTTATAAATGTTAGATCTTTTACACGCCTTTGTCCGAGGGCGAAAGACTAGAGATCTTTCAAACAAGCAAGCGACAACCGCAACGTAGCATAAATAAAAAAGGGGGGAAACGTTCCTACATATAATAAGGTCCCTTCTCCCAGAACCCTTTCGCATGACGACGGGGTCCCGTTACGGAGCAATCCCCATCCAAAAAAAGGGGGAGAAAGGATTAGACTTGATGGCCGCCATAGAGGCTAATCCCCGCCGCCAGCCGAGACAAAGCGAAGACGGCGGAATTTGTCGCGGGGAGCGCCCCTTTTTAATGCGCCGTCAATCAATGCTGCCGCGCATAAATCTTTAATGGCCGCCGAGTCCCGCGGGGCTTCTTTTCATTTGCATGGCGGCGGCGGCCCGTAATCCTCGGCCCGGTCCCGGAGCTCATTCCGGGGCGCACTTTTTTTTTCTCCTCCTCCAGCCGCGCGGCTTTAATTCGTGCCCCGGGCCCCTCGGGGCGGCCCCAGCTCATTAAACGGGACCTCCGCCGCGGCCATAGTTTTCTCGTTACTCTTCATTGTCGGAGGGAGGAAAAGGAAGAAGACGAAGAAGAAAAAGGGGAGAGAGCGAGCGAAGGAAAAATCCCTCCAAGGAGGGGAGTCCCGCGGGACGGCGCAGTCATCATCGAAATAACCGAATGCGCGCCGCCGCAATATGCAGAAGAAGAAGGAGGAAGAATAAAGAAGGATGAGAGGCCCCGGCCCCCGGGGCGGGCAAATCATAACCGGGGCTGACGTGCGCCCCTATGTAAAATTCACGTTCATCCCCGCCCCTTCCATCTTTTACCTTTTCTTATCGCCCCGGGCAGCCGTTTCCTTTGCGCCCTGGGACTGCGCCCCGCATTTGCATGAACGCGGCCCCTGCACCTGACTTTTTCCAGAGAAAAATGGCCGCGAGGTTTCTTTCTCCTATCGGATGGCCGAAACCCCAGGGGAGCGGCGCACGCAAATGAAGTTTCCCTTTCTCTCTACCTCTGCCCTTTGCGCCGCTGGAAAACAGAGGACATTTTCATATCCCTCCTCGGTAAAACTTAATCATCGGTCTTGTACCGACCCGTGTCCCCGATATCCCCGGGCCAAAAAAGGGATTTGCATTTAGTACTGAAATAAGTTCCGCGTCCCCAGTGATAGCCCAAACTCCTCATGCATAAGGAAATAGATAAGAATTTTTTTCCTCATTCGACGGGCCACCGGCGGATTGATATTTTTTTACGCGATTGAGGGAAAAACTATTTACTCTGGGAATCTTCGATAAGAACGTTTGAGTCCGAGAAGTTCGAAACTGGGTCTGGGAAAAATCCGAAGGGAGAGCTGAGCTGGTCATGTGATACACTTTAAAAACCCATCTACATCCTGATAAATTTTTTTGGAGATTATCCTAGCATATCAAATCTAGATCATAAATTTAAATCGGAGAATATTCAACCCATATCTGTGTAATAAGCTATGAAATATAGTATTTTGTTTGTAGCTACAGAAATATAGTAATTAAGGAAAAACAAGTATTTTCTAATACTCTTAATGATTATTATAATTTTATTTGGTGGTACACTCATTTGGTAAGCTAACCACAGTTTAGAAAACTATTAAAAAAGAAGTTTTCATAAGTATTCGAAAAACAGCATGTGCTAGTGTTAATGTCTTCTCTGCAATAAATGAATATTAAAGGAAAAGCAGCATTTACAGGCTTTGTTGTTTTTCCCGCATGCGTTTTGGAAACGGGTTTAGAGAAGTTGTTTTCTTAGCAATAAATGTTTTCGAAAGGAAAAACAACATCTACAGTTGTCGTTATTTTCACTGCAATAAATATAAATTGCAGGAAAAGCAGCATTTACAGGCATTTTTGTTTTTCCCTCATACAGTTGACGTTCTTGTAAAAACCAGTTGCTTCATCTTTTGAAAGAGTTCGCTTTTGATGAAGTCCTTAGTGGTGGCCAAGTTGACAATATTTTATTGTCAATAAATATTTGGGATTTGTTTTGTTAAAACCATCGATATGCTCTAAAACCGTTGGCTACCGTTAAGAACTTTTGCCAAAGTTAACTTTTTCAAAAGTTGAGATGTTTTTTATTAGATCTTCTATATACTTCAACAGCATTCAAGTTTTTAAACTTTAAGAAAGAGAATCCACTTAAAAGTGTTTTCTATGAGCACTGCATTTTTATTAACATTTGTTAATTTAAAATTAAAGCGCAAAGTTAAGTAATCTTTAATTTCATTGGCATTTTAGTTATTTAAATTAAGGGTTTGTGTTTTTTTTCTTTCAAAGCTTGGTTTCATTTAAATATTGATGGGTTTTTTTCCGTAATCTAAAACAAAGGTAACTACTTCACAAATATTTAGATCCTTCACTTTCACGATTCTTTAAATTTTAGGGACAATTAATTGTTTTTAAGTTTAGAATATAAAAAACTTAATAGTTTAAAGTCTTCAAATCCTTCAAAAATTAATAAACCTCTTCTGATCCCAGTGATTTTCGCAATCAACACATCTCTTGCGATACCATCCAAGATACAAATAATTTTCCATGGTTAACCAGCGAGCACCCGATATACGAAGTTAATCCGCTTCCAAAACCTTCCCCTTTCTTGAGAAACGAAAACATTTGGGATTCCAGGCAGCACTTGGAAAAGCAAAGCAGTAAGTGAGATTCGATGTAGGCGGTCTGTGTCTTCAGCTTCCCCGGGGACAGGGCTTTAAAGCTCGGTCCTCTCGTTTTCGGTACCGCAGATATGTCCGTTCGGTACTCCTGGGGTATTCCCCTGTCGCGTTCTCCACTCCGCATACTAAAATCTATCCATTTTTTATCCCCTGGTTCTCTCTCTCTTTTTTGAATCCATTAAATTGCGAAGAAAAGCAGGATGAAATTTCTCGTGATATGGGAAGAAGGGGGCGTGGATTTGGCTTGTTATCCTCGTTTTGGCGGTTTTGAGTGCGGAGTGGGTGTTTAAAGTTTAGGGATCATTAGGCGTTTATTGTGCACCCGTAGATTTAAATTACTCTGTGAAAATTTTCTAACGTACTCTATCTTCTTAAAACATTACAATTTTTTACTGTTCTCTCTTAAAATTTCTCAGTTGAAGGGGCGCCCAAAAAATGTCAAGGTAAGAGAAATCGACGTGATTTTTTATGAATTGAAATGTGCTGCATTTATTGAGTTTTTCGTAAAATGCACATTAAATTCCTACTTTGTATTTAAAAATTAATAATCTTCTGTAAAGACTGAAATTTGTCATTCTATCAATATATAAGGGGACCTGGAAAATTTTAAACTACTGTGTTTGAAAACCCAATCTCAATATTCTAGTTCGGTAGTCATCTTGTAAGAGTGTAATCGAGATGGACGCGATTAAAATTACTTTCTAATGGACGCTTTTAAAAGGAGTTTTTTTTTAAATTTCATTGTATTTTAGTCCTTAGACTTCTACCCCTTTTTATCTCTGAAGTTCCTAGTATATTTTCCTGCGATATTAAGCAATATTATCAGAATGAAGACTCTTCATTTTAAGCTGAATCGCTAATTGAACCGTCGGTTTACAGTCAGTAAAACATCTGATTGGTTGTTTAAGAAGGAAAACTAGTTTTCCATCAATCAGAGGTCTGTCTCATGGTTAAATCCGCGCTGATGGTCAAGTTAGAGGTGAATATGGCCGTTTAAAGAGATGTTCTTCATTATTCGTAAGCAAAGGATTGGAAAAACATGGTTCACGATATCGTCACGAAGGATCACGATATCGCAATCCGTTTTAAATCTTTTGCCAACACCACTCCATCTTGGCGGCCTCTCTGATGCAACCCTGCACATTTTCGAGGCATTAGCGACGAGAAACTTAAAGATAACAACCTTGAAAAAGTGGTGAATAAACGTCCCAATGGCCCCGGTCCCACCCCTGGAAAACCTCCCCCTCAAGGTTCAAAAAATAAAACAAACCCGCGAAAGAAAATATGGTTTTTCGAGGGGGTCGCGCAATAATGTAAATACGGCATTAGCATCCGGAATCGGTTCTCTAAACATCTGGGCGCATTCCATTTGCAGGGACTGGCTTCCCCAAACAACCTGCTCGCTCGCATTGAGTATTCCGGCAGAGACTTGTGATCGAAATAAAAATCGAGGCCTGCGGGTGTTTGACTGTCTTTTATGGGAGATCGCTCCTTTGGAGGTGGGGGTGTGTAGTGTAGTGTAGTACTCTGCTGTGCGGCCTGTTAAAAATGGATGGCTTCTGACTGATGTTTGAGCTCTTTTTTTTTGGGTGGGTGCTGGGGTGTTAGCTTAAAATCTGTTAGTTTTTGACGGAAAAGCTGCACTTTTCCGTTTTGATTGCCTTAAAATGGTTGGATTAGGTACCGATTTATTATTAGTGGTATTTTTGTTGGGTGTATTTCGTGAATTTTATATGCTATTTATAATTTCCTAAATTTGTTTTGGTAATAATTTAAAAAAAGTTTACCATTCATCGATTTCATTTCTATGTATAATCGACTCCACTTAATGTGATCTCAGCAAATTAGTAGTACCACACAATGAAATTAATTAAATAAAAGAAACTTTATTAATAACTGCGGGTCTATGCGCGCGAATACAAGTGCAGTATATTCGCCGAATATTTGAATTGGATTTTTTTTCTTCTTTTTTTTTGGAACAGCGGGTGCTGCTTACATATTTGCAGTCCTCCACGAACATACGCTCGAAATGGAGGTTTTGTAAGCATTCTCTTTAACCAATGAATAGAGATGGAGATTTAAAAAGATATATTTTAAAAAATGAAGACAATGAAAAGCCTGATAAGCAAAGACCGGGGTTTCCAATCTACGGCCCGCGAGGTCCTCTCATCCGGCCCACGGCTTTCTATCACGAAAAATATTACTAATATGTTATGTACTCAAAAGATCTAAGATCCACCCCCCTGAAATTTGGACTATGGGTACCAAAATGAGTTAAAACCATGTTTTTCAGGGTAAAATTTCAAAAAATTTGCTCGGGGAGGGCTCACTGACCCCCCTTTTAGAACTTTTAACTCACTTAATCACATTCATTTCAAAGTTCAGAAAAATGAGAATCCTACCTAAATATGTATTGAAAAAGGTACATTAAACCTATTTAATGTATGCATAAAAGGGGCTCAGGGATAATTTTAGATCTCCTCTCCGATGTGTGTGGGTGTGCTATGACTATTTTAAATAATAATAACTATTAACTATTTTAAATAACTATTTTAACTATTAATAACTATTTTAAATTAACTATTTTACTTATTAACTATTTTAAATTAATATAGTATTAATTTCATGCTAAAGATGGTATCCTCTCTAATGCCAACATCTAGAAACAAACAATGTTTTTATTTAGAATAGGGTTTATATGTATTGCGCGCACTAATGATTTGGCAATCTAAGAAATACTTCATTCTGAAAGATTAATAAATTTTAGTCCCAAAAAAATTCTATAAAGGCTGTAAGGCTGATTCTATAAAGGCTGCTCTTAAAAATGTATAATTTGAAATTATATCCCCTAGATAAAGATCAAGAAATTCTAAAACTTTCTCATTACTCCATTCCATTATGATCAGGTAATCGAAACAACGAATGTGTAAAGTAAGGCTAAGCGCGCACTAGAGACTTCTGTCTCGGCGACTTAAAACACTAGTCACTCGAGAGCAATGCATTTCTATGAGGAAATTCTTGGCCTAGTGATCTTGGTCTCGTCGCCATGTGCGCGCACTCTAGCTTCTTGCAATAGCCAGGGAAGCAATTTTGTCTTTGTCGCCGAGACAAAAGTCTCTAGTGCGCGCTTAGCCTTAATGAGCTGGTTAGGATGAAAGTGGTATAAGTCCACTGAACTCCGTTTTGTGTAATTGAAGGTTTTCTAAAAACTTCTCCAAAAAATCAGGATTGCTTGCATTTTTACTTTCTGGGGTGGATTTGTCTTAAGTCATGGGCACAATTTTTGCTGCGGATCAACTTTTATCAAATTTCTACTGAAAGTGCTTTAAATAGACTTTAATGGACTTATACCACTTTCATCCCAACAGTTTGATGGGTTTCAGAAAGGAAGATTGTTATTGAGATGTAGTAAATATGACTTCGCGAGCGACTGGTAAGCACAAAGTTTGATGTTATTGTTTCTTTCTATAGATTTTGATGCGTAGATTACAAATATTTTAATGGAAAGTTTTTTATGGCCCATTTTGGGGGGTCATATTCAAAATGGCGACCGTGAAAGGTTCTTCGCTCGATATGTCTTTCTATTTAATTTTTTCGGATTGGTTAAACTGAAGATAAGGTTTAATTTAAAATAGGTTTTCATTTTTTTAAACTTGTTGCCGATGGGGTTTTCAAGATGGAGTCCAAGATGGCCGCCGCTTATAAACTGTTGCAGTTTTTATGACAGATGATTGAGTAATATATCAATTTTTTTTATTTTGAGTGAGGAAATGGAAATTTAAATTAAATTAAATTGATTTTTACAACAATAAATAATTGTTTCAACCATTTATTTTTAATTTTAATAATTTTAAATTTAATAATTTAAATTAAACCATAATAAAAATACATTTTACCAATTTTCATTCATGACATTTGATAAAAATTACAACACTTCGGTTTGAGTTATTAGGCGTTATCAATTTCATTATAACTTGGTATTAGGGTAACTTTCAAAATGGCGTCCAAGATGGCCGCCGTTTATAAACTGTTGCAGATTTTATGACAGATGGTGGAGCAATATATCATATTGATTGATTTATAGTTAGGAAATAGAAATTTAAATAAAATTAAATTTATTTTTTAAAACAATAAATAGTTTTTTCAACCATTACTTTTTAATTTTAAAATTTTAAAATTAAAAAATAAAAAAAATGCTATTTTTTATATATAACATTTTATATAAATTACGACACTGTTAATGGGTTATCAATTTCATTATACATTGTTTATCTTTATAGGGTAACTTTCAAGATGGCCGCCGTTTAAAAACTGTTGTAGTTTTTAGGACAGATGATTGAGCAATATATAACATTTTTTTTTGAGTGAGGAAATGGAAATTTAATTTAAATTAAATTGATTTTTTACAAAAATAAATAATTGTTTCAACCATTAATTTTTAATTTTAAAAATTTTAAATTAAACCAAAATAAAAATACATTTTACCAATATTCATTTATGACATTTGATAAAAATTACAACACTTCGGTTTGAGTTATTAGGCGTTATCAATTTCATTATAACTCGGTATTAGGGTAATTTTCAAAAGGGCGTCCAAGATGGCCGACGTTTATAAACTGTTGCAGATTTTATGACAGATGGTGGAGAAATATAGTATCAAATTGATTGATTTTGATTTAGGAAATATAAATTTAAATGAAATTAAATTTATTTTTTAGACTAATAAATTATTTTTTCAACCATTAATTTTTAATTTTAAAATTAAAAAATTAAATATTTTCATGTTAATGACTGTAATGGGTGAGATTTGATGTTTATATCCTCTGTATTAGCCATGGCGATTTAGGGATTATAGCTTTCCCGCCTAATTTAATAAAGCGGTGATTTATTTTCGGATAAATTCTTACAAAAAGGGGTCATACAAAAATATGCAATTAAAGTTTAGAAAAAAGCCTGTCTCTCTAGTGAACATATGCCAATTATTAGTAAAAGCATCCCCCCTGGTTCACGCAGTTTGCAGCTGTGTTTATAACCTTGAATTCTCTTATCAAAACACGCACCGAGCAAAACGGGCTGATGGACTAATACCACTTTCATCCTAACGAAAAGTGCAGTTTTGATAAGTAGTGAATTTTTGGGTCGCGCTGTAGGAGCGAAAATTTAACATTTTGCTTAACCAACCACTGCACTAAATAAAGGACCTAAAACTCTACCCAAATCCACTCTTAACTCAACTTTTGTAATTTTTGGACTTATACCACTTTCATCCTGACCAGGTGCAAAAGTTCTTCAGAACATAAAACGGTCCGCTATTATGCTCAGTTGTTATTCTGATTACAGTTATAAAAAAACGCAGTTTTTATAGAACGCATGTGTGGCAGCCGGCATTAATAACATGAATATCAGTTGCATTAAGAATTTTTCAAGATTCAAAACGGAATAAAAAGTAAACAGAACACCAGAAATAAAAAAGGAGTAGTAACTATTGAGTTGTTGTATAGCTGTTCTTATTCCAATAACGGTTAATGTTATCAGTAGGATAGATAATGTTATCGTTATCGAAATCATCAGTTCCCGATCATTCCTATTTAATTTAATGTTGAATATATCGTTTTAAGTTTAATGTTATTAACACACTGCTTAATATTATCAAAATTTGTATCCCTTAAAAAACTTCCGCTTTCGAATTGTTTAAGTTTCGTTTTGAAAAGCCACCCTATAAAAAAGGGTGGCGCATAGAGCATTTTTGGCGCTTCTTTTTTCCGAAACTCTAGAAATTATAGACTTTTTCTTAAGATTTCATGTTTTTACAACTTTTTATAGATTTTGAGAAATCATGCACATCGCAACTAAATTTAACTAAAAAACGGTTCAGAGAAAAACGAATTTGAAGTGACATTTTGCGTATGACCGGCATATGTGACATTATTTCTTTAAATAGCTATAACTATTTTTCTAGTGGCTGTAGAATCAAAAGTAAGATAGTTTTAAAAGGCAAAAAAGTTGTACTAAAATATAGAATCAGAAACAAAATTTACTAGTTTTGGTCGGAATTGACCAAGATCATTCTTATCTATCACCGGAAAATCGCCCTTGACCGTCATGCTTCAGTGAATTTTGTTAAAGGACGAGGACCTTGACCTCCAGGGGGTGTTATCTATGGTCAGCAAAATTCCCGAGGGGTATTCCCTATCGAATTCATCGAAAAGCGGGAAAGAAAAACAGGTGGCTCGTTATGAAAAATCCGAAGGGACGGTAAAAAATAATTAAAACAAAATAAAAATATGAGGTAACAAGGGAAACAACCAAAAATAGAAAATCACGAAAGAAGTCTTTATAAGAACGTCTAAATCAAGCTCTAATTTTATTTTTTAGCAACAACTCATTTAAAAAAATAAAAATATTTTAACTAAGATAGGTTTTTTTCTGAATTTAATTTTCAAAAAATTTTAAATTATTCTCTTATTCAACTAATGCTGTTTAGATACGAAAAATAGCGAAAATGTCATCATTTAACAAAAATTAATTTTTGTATCGAAAAAAATTCGTCACACTTCCGTACCAAGGGTTTTAGCATTGAATATAATACCTAAAGCCAAAGGGCACATTTTTCAAGAAATAGAGTTAAGCGAGTTAAGAGGCTTAAGCATTAGGGTGGGTTGGGGTAAAATGGGTCACTTTTAAGGTTCACATTCTAAATTTTATTTCATCCAAACTATTACTTTTTAATGATTTCTTTCAATTGGATCTTGACATTACAATCCTTCGAACATTTATATCTAATTTTATCAAAATTTTTTTAGTTATAAGTTGGTTAAACTTAGCATCAAAATAATGACCTATTTTACCCCAAGGTGGGGTAAAATGGATCTCATTGCAAAAAGATGTCAAAAATATATTTATTACTAAATATACATGAAAATAAGAAAAAAGGCAATCGGCTAAGCCGTTTTTATCTGAAAAAATTTGTTTTAAGTTGTACTTTAGTGAAATTGTTAAAGTCTGAAGTTAATGACCATTGTTCAAATGTAGCAATTAAAATGCTTCATTTCTCTCTATATTAAAAAAAAGTAACAGTGACCGTCACCGCCGTCGCCGTCGCCGTCACCGTCACCGTCACCGTCACCGCCGCTGATTTTGAAAATTTTATTTTTTAACACTTTGAACTATCACTACACAAAAACTATTTGAAGGAATATTATGAAATTTTGACCATTGGTAGACAAATGTATGAGGGTCATTTCAGTTTCCAGACCTAATTAATTAGATAATTAGTTCTGGAGTTATTTATTGTCAAAGTCGAAAATTATTTTTTTCGGCTGCGAGTTCGCCCCCAGCAAAATCTATTTACAGCAGAAACATGATTTTTTGCAGACACATACTCTTAGGTATGAAGTTTTGCACCTCGTCACCCTTTTTTCGAATTTCGAATTATTTTTGGAGTAATTAAATTCTTAAGTTTCGAAATTTTTTACTCTTTTTCGGTTTTTTCGTTTTAATACAAAAACTAATCACAGTAGAAATATGATATTTTAAACACGCATACAATTATTTTTTATAGAAAGATTGGCGTTTCCTTTTTTAAAAAATTCGAATTATTTTTAGAATTATTAAGATTCAAAGTTTCAATTTTTTCATGTCTTTCTGGTCGCGTTCACTAGAGAAACAGCCGATTTTTATGTGAGTCTGATTTCTTTTATTTCCAACGATTCACTAGATACACGTGCATTTCATAAATTTAAAAGATATTAATGGCATGCTTTTTCTCTAAGATAGTTGATGATATCTTGTAGACTTGCTGGATATTTAAAAAAACATTTCGATTAAATTATTGACAAGTTAAAACAATTATATTTCAGTTGCAGTTTTATTTTGATATTTTTGTAGTTATGGTCCGAATTAAGTTATTGATAAGTTCGAGAGATAAAAGTTTCGATTTTAAATTATCATAAACTAAGCCGACAAGTTCCAATTTTTACTGGATAGTTGAGATGAAACAAGCAAGCTCTGCTCGCTAAGATCGCGAAGCGATCTTCAACGAACTGCGAAGCAGTTCCGGGGGTTGGTGAGCGATAGCGAGCAGGGGGCGGAGCCCCCTAGTGGAGAAAAAAATCAACTTGTTTGACAGTTCAATGTATATTTAAAGGAAATAAGTTAAAAACATTGTTTTTACTTAATACAGAAGGCCTCCTAACTATGACCCATTTTACCCCTAGTACAAAATATTGTTATAAAAGATAAAATATTTTATATTTTTCTAAGCTGATTGGCTTGAAATGTCTCTCAGACTTTCTTTTATGGAAAAATATAACAAAAGTCTGCTGTAATTTATTACAATACTAGCTGTTATACCCGGCCTTGCACGGGGGGGAGTTTATAAATTTATTTTTTTAAATATTTCTTAAAATACATTTAAAATTTTGTAAATTAGCAATATTACAAATCATCCCGGTATCCCAGGCACCTCTTTCCTATCCCAGTGTTCCCGGTAATCTTATCCCGGTGGTCACGGTAATTTTTCTAATCCCGGCGGTCCCGGTAATTTTCCTATCTCAGTGTTTACGGTAATTTTTATATTCCGGTATTCCCGGTGTCTTTATGGTAAATTTCCTATCCCAGTGTTCTCGGTAATTTTTATAACCCGGTAATTTTTTCCATCCCGATGTTCTCGCTAATTTTCCAATCCCGGTGTTCTTGTCACTTTTTACAATCCCGATGTTCCTGATAATGTTTAATATCTTGGTGCCTTTATAAAATAACAAATTTGAAACCATAATAAAAAGTCTAGTAAATTAGTAAGTCTAGTGAACAAATTAACAAATTTAAAACCAGTGTTTAAAACTAAAATAAAAGATCTAGTAAATGAAAAAGTCTAGTGATCTGTCTCATTTGAAACAATGTTTTATTTTTAACTCATTGTATGACTGGTAAAACAGGTTTTCAAACACGGAAAAATAAGTGAAAAAAGAAGAAAAATTGGAAAAAAGAATGAAGGACCGATTTTCTCTTTATAAATTATAGTCTATGTGTTATTCTGATGTATAAGCTACATTATAGTAAAATTTCATTAAAATCCATTCAGTAATTTTTGCGTGAAAGAGTAACAAACATCCAGACAAACATTTCACAATTATAATAGTAGTAGGATATGGGGGATTGGAAGTTGGTAAACCCTGTTTTTTCGACAACACCATTTACCGTTCAAATAAAATATTTTTTCAGTTCTTAAATTCATGAATCTAAATTTTTGACAATCGGATAATGTTTCCAACAGATAAAAGAATACATTACAAAAAATGGGTGAAAATAGTTCAATTTAAATTTGATTTATATCGAGTTAATTAAAACTGACCCATATTTTACCCCAACCCACCCTATAATGCAAATCGTCCTACATAATCAAGGTTTGAAATTCATAATTTTCGAAAGAAAAAAACCCTCGAAATCGGGTCAAAATTTTATTTGCCTCTTTTAAATACCTAGTGACTTTTTTTTAAAATCGAGAAGGGATTATCGGTTTTTCATTCCGGGAAAATCACTTTTTAATCATTTCTGGAATTATAATTTTAAATGATCGTCTGTAATGGTTACTTTCTGAGTAATATTTTTCTTATCAAAAATATAAATCCATTTTTGGTCAAGTAAAGATCTCTAAATTCGTCTTTGGAGAGATATCTCTATTTTCTAAAATCTACTGAAGATAACGCCTGTCTCAAAAAATTAGTTTTTGGGTTTTAGCGAAGTGTGAGTTATATGTTATAGCGATATTTACTTTTATATTTCCATCAAAATATTTTTCATCTTGAATTAGTAAGGGGAAACAGTATCGTTCAAAAGTAATTAATCGTATTTTAACCAATGAAACTTACGATAGATCGTATTTTTATATCCCAAATAAACAACAAACCCTATTTTAAGATATTACTCAAAATTTAATCAATAAGACATATTTTTTATTAAATTAAAAGTGATCATCACTGTATTTGTGTGCATGTAATTGAAAAAGCGCGGAGAAAACAAGAAACTTTCAAGTCAGGAGTCGAGTCAGGTCGAAAGCCAAATGCATTTTTGAATTGAACCATCGACCAAACGGTAATGTTTGCCTTTTTTTAGGCAGCTAGAGCAACCCCAAACGAGCCGGTTGAGGAGAGAGAGAGCCAAAACTGGTTTCTTCTCGCCAGTAACTTGACTCCAGTGCCAGACCCAACCAATCAGTAGAGAGTAGGGATGTTACGTATTAGTTAAAGTGTGGAACCGGTTCCATAGTTCCAGTTCCAAGGTGGGATTAGGTTCCCTTAACAGTTCCAGTTCCAAACTGTTCCAAATTTAAAACCGTTCATATAAAAAACGCAACGGTCCCAGAGACAAAAAGGAGCAATAAAGTCAAAAAATTCAAAACTTGACCAGTGGTCAAATGGGGTTAACCAAAGGTCAGGGACCCCCAAACCAACCATGAGACAAAAAGATAAGGTCAGAAAAGTTACATATAGCGAGGAAAAATGGATTGACGACTGGTCAAGAGATATTGACAATTGGTCAACACCAAAATGTTACCCGTCTCAAGGCGTTTGGTTTGATACCCCACATGACCTACTTCAGTGCCAAAGCAAAGAAGTTACAAAAAGTTGACCGGACTGACCAAAGGTCAACCGTAACCGAAAACACATGTTATAACAGTAAGGATTACAAAATATCAATTAGCAACTCCAAAATTTTCTTTTGATGAATATTAGTCATTTTGGCCAGTGGTCAAATGAGGTTGACCAAAGGCCAGGACCCCCAAAACAACCAAGAGACAAAAAGAGAAAGTCCGAAAAGTCACATATAGTAAGAAAAAGTGGAATGACCACTGGTCAAGAGATCTTGACCAGTGGTCAACACCAAAATGTTACCCGCCTTAAGGCTTTTGGTTTGAGCCCTTACATGACCTACTTCAGTGCCAAAGCACAGAAGTTGCAAAAAGTTGACCGGACTGACCAATGGTCAACAGTTACCAAAGACACATGTTATAACAATAAGGATTACAAAAGATAAATTGGCAACTCCAAAATTTATTTTATAGTGAATTTTAGTCATCTTGACCAGCGGTCAAGCTACAGGAAACTTAAAAAGAATTTCCAGATTTAATTCTCATTCTCACAAACAGACAGTTATACCCTTCCCAACGAAGCCGTAACAGAAACAAACCTTATACGTTCCAGTTCCCTTACCAGTTCCAAAGAGTTCCCAAGTTCTAAACCTAGTTATAAGTTCCAAAATAGTTCCCAAGTTCTAACCGGTAATAAGTTCCAAAAGAGTTCTAATCAAGTTAAAGGTTCCAGTTCCATTCCAGTTACGCGAATTCCTCCCAGCATAACTAATCCACACGAAACAGTTCCACGGGAAAGTATTAGTTTCCGTAAAGAGTTCTATCGCTGGAACTTATTTCTCTCAGAACCGTTAAGACTTCGTGGAACTATTAGCGATCGCTAACAGTTCCAGACCGACCCGGCCCGTTCCGACAGCCAATCCATAGAAATTTCGGGCGGCAGTAATGAAAGCCCATAACTCGTGGAACTGTTAGGGTGTTAACGAAGCCGGCCCCGTTCCAACCGAAAATCTATAAGAATTTCGGGCGGCAGGGATAAAAGCTATCGACTGCTTTGGAGCGTTCTAATTGGCCAGGCGGCTGTCAGTCATTCTTTTTTTCTTCTGCTGCCTTTTCACCAAAGCGGCAGATGTCTTTCTTTTTTATTTACTTCCCCTCGTTGCGGTTTTTCAGTGAGACACGTGCATTATTTGTTTTGAAAAGGGATTGATTTAGATTCAATTTTTTCAATGTTCGAATCATAGCTCTGCGGCTGTGCTGAATGGGGGATAGAAGCGGTTTTTTGCTATTAGAATATCACAGCGGCTGCGATTAACGGCACTGGTTCTCTTTCAGCTTGGAGATGGTCTTTTTATTTGAGTGCGTCCTCGTTCAATGTTAGATTGGATTGCAGAGAAATTCGGATTTGTCATTGATTTTTATCGGTTCCAGGATGGAACCGTTAAGCGGTTCTTCGTGGAACCGGTTCTAACGGTTCCATGCTGGGATTAGGTTCCATGGAACTGTTCCAGTGGAACCGTAACATCCCTAGTAGAGAGGACTCCGCTAGTCACCGGACCCTGTGAAATCCACTTTCGACTTTCCATTCAATTCGTTCCCCTTCGGTCGGAGTACGCGTTCCGCTTGGTCTTGAAAACCACGTGCTGTGAATAAACACGTTTTCTGTTGTCTGGTCCATCCGAATACCTGTTCTTGCAAGTTGAAACATCGCTTCTCATCGAATTCACAACAACGTTCCTCTCTCTCACAGTGAAACAGAGCAGCTACAGAATGGCCGAAACAGCAGAAGAAAAGATGTTCACCGTTTACGAATGGACGATCGAAAACTTCAGCAGCTGGAGAAAGGATGTTCATGGGACAGAATTGCTGACAGAACCTCGACCAAATATGGTACAGTTTGATTTGTTCCGAGCACGACGGGGGGGACCGGGGTTTACTTTGGGCGGAGGTAAGGAAAAACTGTGGGTGAACCTCCATAATGTCCCTGGAACAGTAAAAGGGGACTTTTCCTTAATATATCCAGACGGATCCATCATTTGGAAGACACCAGCGTATAGAGAAGACGGAGACTTTCATAATGTGTTTATCGGTGGCCTGCCGTTTAATTTTCGCGACTTAGTCGCCCTAATCAGGAAGAATGAATCAGTTCACGGAGATCGACTCACTTTACGTTTCCGCTTCGAGAATGCAGAAAGGAATATTTTGCATTCCAGGCACTCAATGCTTGAGGTTAGGACAATGTCCATAAAGATATCGTTAGCGTCAATTTTAAACAGTCAACCAGAACGTAATGATCACGCCCGGGTTATTACAGTGGAATATCCTTTGAATGATGGTAGCACGGAAAAGGTAAAAGTGAGAATAAATGAGAAGCCTTCTTCAAAACTTGAACTGATATTAGATCCGTCTTTTTCCAAGGAAAACATTTTCTTCCAGACCCGCATGTCCGTTCTTCGCAACGACGGTTCCGTGATCAGAATTGAAGAATTTGAGGATGGAATGCTCCCAGACCAGACATTCGTGTTCTCGGATTCTTTAACAAGAAATCAAGTGGTGCTAGAAGGGTTATCGATACTTTTGCAACTGACGGTTTTCCCGAGCGACAAGTTGAAGCATCTCTACACACTTTCTTCCCCATTCGTCACAGAAGTTACGACAAACAGCGCCTCAACGAACAAGCCTGAAGAACACGCAGTGGCTGTTCTGATGAAAGATTTTTTGAGCCTCCATCAGAACAGGGAATTCTCCGACTTGCAACTACACTGTGAAGGAGTTTCGTTCCCAGTCCACAAGAGCATCCTCAGTGCCCGATCCCCAGTCTTCAAGACCATGCTCTCCAGCGACATGAAAGAGGCAGCGTCCGGCTCCGTGGACATCGCGGATCTCGACGCCTCCACCTTGTCCCGCTTCCTCACTTTCTTGTACTCGGGTACAGTTAACGACCTGCAGAGTGAAGGCGCCATCAAGCTATACTACGCGGCAGACAAGTATCAAGTGCCCACCCTCAAGACGGCTTGCGTCAGTTTCTTGAGTGCCGACTTGTCTACCGAGACCGTGTGCGACGTCTTGTCGCTGGCGGACCAGCACCGAGACGGCAGTCTCCTTTCTGCGGCCCACTCTTTCATTCTGAAGAATTACAATAAGGTGTTGGGTTCCGAAGAGTGGGAGAGTCTGATGAAAAGGGATTCTTTCCTGGCTTCGAAAACTCTGACCGACTTCGCTCGAGGGAGGTATGTAATAAGCAAGGAAGCTTCGAAAAATTGAGATGTTATGTGAAATTTCTTCTTAAAATGTGCCTTTACATGTTTTAGATGTTACATATTAAATTTCCCATTTCTACTACAATAACTATCACTTTTATTTGTACTTTATATTTTTTTTGTACCTTATCTTGTTATTAGCATAAGCAAAACGTTAATAATTATAATTTTTTAATTATACCTGAACCATGAACCAATGGTTTCTAGAGTTATTGTTATGAAGTGTGTTTACCGGAAGGAAAAATGTCATCATCTTTATTAAATAAAAAATCATTGATTTAAGAGGGGTGTCTACTTTAAAACTCATATTTTCCTGTGATTATCCTATTTGTGTCTTAAAATGGTTTAATAAAATGTAATTTTTCCTCTCTTTTTTGTAAATAAATTTTGTTTTCTTCCTTATTACGCTATCTCTTTTCAAACACCAAGTAATTATACTGATTGCACTCATTTGTCATTTTTTACATTTCGCTCACTCTTTTCAACAACGTCATATCTCAAAAATCAATGATTTTTAGTTATGACTGTTTTAGAAAGCCCTGAAAAAGTAGTATAGCCCTGCAAAATCGCCATATATTTAGGCTGTACCTATAGTAAAAAATTAAATATGTAATTTAATATTATTTTTTAATGCATTTCAATCCAATTTTAAACTTTCAAATCACTCTCCTGAAAAATAAGTTTTTTTGAGGTATGACGTTTTTGAAAGGAGTGAGCGATTTGCCCATTTAATATCATGATTTCTAGGGCTTATCGCTAGGGACGGTCGAAAAATAGTTTAAATGAGGTGTGAGTAATATTTCTTTTAAAAAATAATAGTTCACGTGAGACCATTTGGCACCTTTTTCTTGCTGTGCCGATAGAATTTGTATTTTTTTCGCCATAGGAAAATGACTATTGGAAGTATAAGTATTGGGAAAATATTGAGGAGAAAAAAGAAACGACGAGTTATCGAGGTGTCGCGAAAAAACCGTTCAAAACAAAAACCGTTCAGACGAAAACCGTTCAAAAAACAAAAAAACTCATAGCTTTACACATGTAATAAATTTGTTTGTTTTTTATTGAACGGTTTTTGCATTGAACGGTTTTTTCGTATATCCGTTATCGATACCAAATATCTTTAAAACGCCAAAGCACCGATTCTAAAACAATTTGCCTATCCCTGGAGAAATATGCTGAGAGAAAACAAAGTAGTTGAGTAGTTCCCAGCGTTAAGTCCGATTTCGACTTACCCTCTACTTTAAAAAAATTGATTAGTTTGTTAATCCCTCACACAGGGTTGCGGTTGGCAAAAACTCGGATTTCTGAAAAACTAATGTTTTTATTTTTACTAGCTGTTACAACCCGGCAAAGCCGGGTCTTTCAGCTAGCCTTCTTTGGCTCTGATGCGAGTTTCCCTCGTTACTACCTGTACGTTTATTTATTTGCACCTTCCCTAACATTAAAAATGCAGTTTTAATTCATTATCTTTGACAGGCGTTTTGTCTCCGATTTCACATAGAATTACACTGGTCAACACTCATTTTGATGCCGGGAATGTAACAGCTGTTTTTGTAAATATTTGACCTCCTGATTCCGAATGACATCCGTTTTTGCTCATCAGCTCTAGTTTTTAAGATATTCGAAAATTAAGTTTTTTTTACTTTTGACCTACCTTTTATAGAATATGGTGCTATAAAAATTACTTAAAAATAATAAACCTAACTATCCAAGGCTTTTCCGATTCCTTAGGGTCCCAATAGATCAGTGGTTCCCAACTCAAATATGGCTGCGGACCACTTCACTTAAATTTGAACCTCCACGGACCATCTCTATCCCTAACTGTATCTTCAAAATTTTAACTTTTTTCAGTGCATTCATTCCTCATGGACACTCTAAAATTTTGATTTTTTTTCTGAAGGGAAACCGAGTCTTACAATGTTTCTAAATAAAACTTAGAAAATCAAATAATAGTAAAATTAACAGTGCATTATTTTTATATCTAATTATTTAAAAATATACCTTTTATAAAAGACCATTTAACCCTTTTTATTATTAACCCTTTTATCTACTAAACCTACACAAAAGTTACAGGTTTAAAAAACAACAGTATAAAATAGATATTTTTTTCTTTTTCATAACCAACAAATAAGGTAATATATATTATTAGTAGATTTAAATTTGAAAGAAAGTATTTAAATTATAAACTGCAGGACAAATGAGATAAGGGGCCATTCATTAATTACGTAAGGGTCCCAAGGGAGAGGGGGGGTTGTAAAAATCTCTACATACCCTTACTTGGGGGGTGGGGGGGTCAAACCCATTCTTACGTAAGATTTTCCAAGTTAATGTAAACAAATTCCAATTATTCTAATCAAATTACTATTGAATAACCCCAGAAAAACTTAAAAATGCTGACGATCTCGGTATATTATCGAAAATTTAATTTTAAAAAATGAAGGTATATCAGATGTATCTTTTTTTATTGGAGTAGCATCAAGTTAAGATAAAATTAAAACTGTTGAATCCATCTTCCAGTTGTCAAAGTCGAAACAAAACAAAAGCAAAAAGAGAGAGAAATCTTTATTAGTTTTGGTTTCAACTTTTTTTTGTTAAACTGCTCATTTTCTAACATTTTAATATTTTGAAAAAAAAATGGAATCTTACGTAAGAATAGGGGGGAGGGGTTTGAAAAATCTTACGTACCCTTACATGGGGGTAGGGGGGGGTCAAAAATTGCCAAAATCATCCTTATACTACATGCACACATGAGAAAGTTAAACTAGGTGAACTTAAGCGAGAACTTCAGATATTTTAACTTAAACTTTCTTATTTTTATGCGTTCACACTGCAGCTTCTTTTAAACTGTCTTAAATAGTTTTATCGATGGTGAAAGAGTCCTCCAGCTAGCTGCCATATTTACCCACAGCTCAAATGATGACTGTCAATCATAGAGATATAATAACTAATATCATTATAATTAGATCATAAAGTAATAGCTATCAGTAGATAATTATTTTAGGATCTAATAATAATAAAATTAATGATTATATCGCTATGGTTGTCAGTCATCATATAAGCTGTGGGTAAACATGGCGACTGGATTTTGATTGTACAGTATTCCCTCGTTATTCGCGGTAATTACGTTCCGAAACACACCGCGAAATCCGCGAATAACGAACCCTGTTTTAAAACGCTCATATATGATAATATAACAAATATAATGGTTCGATTCCTTCATTTATTACATAAAACTGGTTCATATAAAAGTACAGTCGAATCCGCTTAATGTGATCACGGTTAATATTATCAATCGGATAATGTTATCGAAATCGTCAGGTCCCGATCATTCCTATTTAATTTAATGTAAAATACATCGTTTAATGTGATCAACTATGAATCAACTCGCCGCTTAATGTTATCAAAATTTGTCCATATCCCCTAAAAAACGTCTCATTTGAGTCATTTTGAAGGTCAATTTGTATTAATAAACATCTGCCCCACCAGAGTATCTGGTGTTTCTTTTTTCTGAAACTCAGTATAGGAGTAAGAAAAAATTAAACATTCCGCAAATTGAAAGAAAACTGTTAAAGAGGGGGGGGGGTCTGAATTCCATACTTGTGATTGGTTAAAGAAACGATCGGCACTTTGCAGATGTTTCTGATAAGAGATCTTGATTTTCCAACTGAACTCTATGGTTTACTGAAATTCAGATTGCTTATTGGAGTGGAAGGATGCTAATGGAGGGAAAAAAGAAAGATCTTTCTCTACTTTTCAATAAATTACTAAGTAAGCGATTATTTTTTATTTTTATAATTTTAACAACTCGTATATTTCCCCTAAAAATTTTAAGTTGGCAAGTGCCTACTGCCTAGTGTAAAAATAGTGTTTTAAATACGTTAATTACGATTACATGATTTTGATTTTAAAATAAACAATCTTGAAACACTCTTTCCTGCTTTTTGATATGGGATCGCTTATTGTTATCAATCGGATAATGTTATCAGTTTAATATCGGACAATTGCGATCACATTAAGCGGATTCGACTGTAGTATTAACTGTAAATTACTGTAAATAATTTTTTTAATAACTGTAAATAACTTGTAGTAAATACCAAAAAGGTTACTAGTTAGAAAATTTGCTTAGTAGAAGTCACATTTTTCAAAATGGTTTTACATAATAAATATCGGAAACGAACAATTATATCTTTATCGCCAAATATGCAAGTTTCATTGATAAAAAACTTTGAGATCGAAATCCGCAAATATGCAGGGGTAACATTGCTCAACCGCGAACATTGAACATTGCTGAACTGCGAATACTGAACAGCGAATATGCGAGGGCCCATTGTATTGATATTTCGGGAGGGGATATGGGCGAATTTTAGCGTTTTTCTAATGGTCAAAAAAAGATATTTACATGGTTTCCCCCCTCTGGCTACTCCCCTGCATGACGTCATACGTCCAATTTGAAGACGTCATTTCGACGTGAATTGGACGTCATATGTGACGTGATTTTATGACGTTTTTTATACGAAGTTAAACGACTTGATTTTCATGACGTGAATTATTAGCGATTGACTAAATGTGTCATTTTTTAAGTACTGGCTGTTTATAAATAATGCGTAAAATTGCCAACTTTATTCAAATGATCAATTTTATAAATATATATTGTCTAATCATTGGATCAAGTTAGCATATTTAAACATTATTTTTAATAACCAGTACCTAGAATATAACACAATTATATTCAATCACGAATAAAAACTGTTTCTTAAATCTATAATGAATTTCTTATGTATATAACAGATTTTTTTATTACTGTGAACCATTTCTTCTTCTCTAAAGGCATACAACACCATAAATAGAGCAATCCTATATTCAAAATGATTTTTGTTTTTCTACAAAAATAAAGAACCACCTATAAACCATCTTTAACACTAAATACTTATTCAAAAATATAAATTATTCGAAAAAGGAAAAAGATTGTTTTTTTCTTAGGTGAAAAAATTGGAAGAAGCATTAGAAAGATTTTCGGTACTTACGTATTACAAAAACACAAATACTAAAACAAGAACAGTTTATTGACCAGATATTTACACAAATTTTGCAAATAGGGTTTCTAGTATCCCAGAAATCAGTTGAAGCGATGTATACTAAAATATAACACAAATCAAAAATACAACTGAGGTACAACAATAAAATGATACAACTGAGGTACAATTTTTAGAGATTTCTGGCGTGTAACATATTAGAAACTACGGCATTACTTTATTCTTAAAAAGTAATCAAATAACGAGAAGGAAATTACTTGTATTCCT
Organism: Tetragnatha versicolor; assembly: GCA_024610705.1. Classification (NCBI taxonomy): domain Eukaryota; kingdom Metazoa; phylum Arthropoda; class Arachnida; order Araneae; family Tetragnathidae; genus Tetragnatha; species Tetragnatha versicolor. The sequence goes on along the minus strand of JANDEH010000001.1, from coordinate 33,023,675 downwards.
TGATTTCAGAGTGTGATCGGGTAAATCCCTACTGTTTAGTTTAGACTTGATGCAAAGTTTAAATGGCAGTCGGGATTTGTTGTTTGTTGATACATGTTCCAGAGACCCGCTAGGTGGCATTGCGATAGAAATCAATTTAAGTCAGTTTGGGCACGGCTAGACTGGATTAACTGTGTTTATATACGGCTTGCGCAATTACGCGAAAAGGTAGGTTCAAGAAACTGGGATGTACGATGTTAGCGCCATCTATCTGTCATTCATGGCATTCCACTGGAAAATAATTATTGGTTGGTTGATTTCATACGATTCAAAGATAAATATGCTTAAAAGGAGTCACAGACGAGCAACTTGGTCATCAACCGGGTTGATTATTTTTCGTGGCTAGTTCACAGGGTTGGTAGTATGGTGAAGAATAAAAAAAATCATAAATTTCATGATCACGATAATGAATCACAATCATGAAAAATCATAAATTTGTATTTTTATGACTTAGGTAAATGACTAAAAGTGTTCTTAGAACGTAAAAACAAAAATTATACGACAAAAAATATATATAATATAATTATATATTATAAAAAAAATAATACGCCCTCCAATCCTTCCAGAATTTGAAAATATCGTTTTGGAACCTGTGTTAGGATTTTTCTGTGTACTGCGTATTTTGAAGAGCCGAAGCAAACCAACCAACCAACCCTAACGAGCCATTACGCGCGGTACCCCCTCAAGCGGTAAAAACTGGAAACTTCCGGCGCCGTCGGCCGTGCGTCGGCTCTTTTGATCTTTTGGAAAGTGGATAAGCCGTATAACCTACGGTCGCGATCAAGTTTAGCCGTGGTTTGGGAAACTCGTTTTGGGTTAGCATGGTATTATTGCGCTCAACTAATTTAAATCTAAGACAGTCTGTTCACACATGCTCGACTTAAGTTAAAGAGCACTTAACCTAGCTCAACTTTTCCTGTGTGAACGTTGCCGTTTAAGGTTAAGGTAGTTTTATTTTGGTAAATCTGTTTAAATCTAAGAGAGTCCGTTCACACTTTCTCGACCTAAGCAAGGTTAGCACTTAAACTAAATTAATTTTTCATGTGTGCATGTAGTATTACGTAATCAGGCCCGTAGCCAGGAATTTCCCTTTTAGTCTAAGCGGTACAAGTTGAAACACTGCACTTTTTGATGATGGTAAGCCACTTGGTACACTGATTCCATGGACCATAAGAATGAGTTTTCGATCAGGAGTCCGCCGAAATTTCCCTTAGAATTTAAAATATTTAACTTTTTGTGAAATTTTTAAATTCGCGTTTTACACCTTAACTATCAAACTTTTAAACATGTAAGGTGACTTTTCTATACAATTTGAGGTCGTAGATTACAAATATGAAGTCGAAAATTTCAAAAAGATGCTATTTGATATGTTTTTTTGAAAAAAACTAAATTTTAAAATTTAAAATCTTCAAAAACACAATGTTAAACATAAGTTGGTATCATGAAATTTTTACCAGTTATTAAGCTATTTGTAACTTTAAAAAATCCAAAATTTCAAAGCTTTACCTTTATTATTCACCGAGATATGAGACTTTAAATTTGGAAAATTTTCAAAATGGCGACCATGCTTGATGCGACTACTCATCGAAAACTTCCCATAACTCGGTAAATTATTGTTCAAAATGAACAGTTAAAACCTTTTTTGAAAGAAAAGCAATACCACTACATTATTAAGACATTAAAATAACAATTAAACCACTTTAAGTTGGTTTTAAATAAACTCTAAGACAGATTAATACTTTACTATGACAAGCATGTGAAAAGCTTTAAAAAATGCTTTCTTGGTGAAAAATTGTTCTAAATTTTTAATAAATGTTCACCCTGATATAAATATGCGACATTAAACCATTTAAAGGAAAATTTTGCCTTACAAGCTCCTGGGCGCAAACGCGAAAATGCCTAATAAACGCGCGCTTCAAATAAACTTTTTCTGTCAAAGAATCACAAAATCGTGCTTTCTATTATGATTTTCTAACAACATTTTAGCCACTTCAAGTTTAAAAAACAAGCATCCCTTACCTTTTGTATAAGAAAAAAATGGTTAAAATACAATTTTTCAGGTTAGAAATTACCTTTCAAATGAGTATTTTCTAGACAAACCTTTACTCACTGAGTAAAAACATGAGATATCATTGAGATTCATAATGTATTAAAATATGTTATATACATTTAAACTTACCGAACACTTTTTACAATTAGTAATCGTTGTGTATTTCAAAATCGAGTAAGGGCAATACATCTAATCATTTCCTATATGGTAATGCATAACACCATTTAAACTTTAAGCAATTATTTTTTAATCGGTATACAAAATTAATTGAGACTGTATGCGTCCTGCTAGTTTGCTACAAGACTACTTAAATTTAAAGAAAAAAAAGTTTAAATTAACTCTACCTAAGGTAGAGTATCCAGGGCTTTACTTATATTATACCAGCCTTATAATGAATAATAGTATTTTCAACTTAGTAGAAACTTAAAGTATTTTCAAGTGCTTGTTTACTTACCTACAACTTTACTATTAGTTTCAATTTCTTTACATAATTAAGAATATCGGGAAAGTCAAATGCATCCAAATCTTTCAATTATAATCATCGTACAAATATTTGGATTTGATAAGTTAATAAGTAAGGATTTTTTCTTATTTTAAATGAGAGTCGTAGAGACAATATATTTTTCCTATAAAAATCATATTAAATGTGTACCATGATTGATCAAGATTTTTTCTTTTAAGAAACGTATGCCTCTCTTGATAATTGGTAAATTTTCTATATTAGCTAGATTTAAAAAAAAAGCAGGTACATTGCCTATACTCCTTTCAGTAGGTAATTACAACACTAAGATAAGATATTCATTAATTATATAAAGAGTTAAAGGTATTAAATAGCCTTTTAAGGATTTCAAATTATTTTATTTATTCTTTTGGCACAAATTAAAAAGTACCTATTGATTTAATTTTTGAATTTAACGTAAAAGGTTAAGTTATAGGTCATCCTCCGAATTTTGGCATTCACCTCTACAATTCAGGCACATTAGTGTACATGGTATTCCTGAAGATTTGCAGGAACACCTTGCATAATCTATTTCCGCATAACTTCTATGCTTTCTAATTTTTAAAAATAATTCATAAAAACAGCAAATACACAACGATTACTAATTGTTAAAAAGTGTTCGGTAAGTTTAAATGTATAACATATTTTGATACATTATGAATCTCATTGATATTTTATGTTTTAACGCAGTAAGTAAAGTTTTTTTCTAGAAAATACTCATTTGAAAGGTAATTTCCTACCTGCAAAATTGTATTTTAAGCATTTTTTTTCTGATACAAAATATAAGGGATGCTTGTTTTTTAAACTTGAAGTGGTAAAAATGTTGTTAGAAAATCAATAGAAAGCATGATTTGGTTAAAATAATGTTAGAAAATCATAATAGAAAGCACGATTTTGTGATTCTTTGACAGAAAAAGTTTATTTGAAACGCGCGTTTATTAGACATTTTCGCGTTTGCGCCCAGGAGCTTGTAAGCTTGTAAGGCAAAATTTTCCTTTAAATGGTTTAATGTCGCATATTTATATCAGGGTGAACATTTAATAAAAAATTTAGAACAATTTTTCACCAAGAAAGCATTTTTTTAAAGCTTTTCAGAGCATGCTTGTCATAGTAAAGTATTAATCTATCTTAGAGTTTATTTAAAACCAACTTAAAGTGGTTTAATTGTTCTTTTAATGTCTTAATAATGTAGTGGTATTGCTTTTCTTTCAAAAAAGGTTTTAACTGTTCATTTTGAACAATAATTTACCGAGTTATGGGAAGTTTTCGATGAGTAGTTGCATCAAGCATGGCCGCCATTTTGAAAATTTTCCAAATTTAAAGTCTCATATCTCGGTGAATAATAAAGGTAAAGCTTTGAAATTTTGGATTTTTTAAAGTTACAAATAGCTTAATAACTGGTAAAAATTTCAGGATACCAACTTATGTTTAACATTGTGTTTTTGAAGATTTTAAATTTTAAAATTTAGTTTTTTTCAAAAAAACATATCAAATAGCATCTTTTTGAAATTTTCGACTTCATATTTGTAATCTACGACCTCAAATTGTATAGAAAAGTCACCTTACATGTTTAAAAGTTTGATAGTTAAGGTGTAAAACGCGAATTTAAAAATTTCACAAAAAGTTAAAAATTTTAAATTCTAAGGGAAATTTCGGCGGACTCCTGATCGAAAACTCATTCTTATGGTCCATGGAATCAGTGTACCAAGTGGCTTACCATCATCAAAAAGTGCAGTGTTTCGCCCTTTTTCGTCGTGTACCGCTTAGACTATTTGGAGGGGCACCCACTTTTTCAGGGGGGGCAAGGGGTTTTTCAGTTTTCAGGAGGTATCATAGCCGCAGGGGCGTAGCCAGAGGGGGGGATTTGGGGATATATCCCCCGAAACTCAGGAAATTTTCTTTTTTGACCATAGAAAACCACTAAATATACCCCATATCCCCTCCCGAAATATCAACATCCCCCTCCGAAATGTTTTTTCTGGCTACGCCACTGTAGCCGTAAGTTCAACTGTGGGCCCCTCAGGCCTAAGGAGCTGTTGCTGTGTCGGGAGGAGTTATGTCCTAAATTTTTCTAGTTTTACCTTTTCTGTTTTCTTAAGTTTTCCTTTTTTAAATTTTAGAAATTTGAAGCTTAAAGTAGTTTAAGCCCATTTTTAGATCCTTTGGGTTAAAGTATAGAAGGAACTGCTCCATGTAAGCCCCAGAATTAAAAAGAAAATCAGTCTGTGCTAGGGTATATAGAAGTTTATTTCGCAAGGGGCCTAAAAATATTAGTCAGCCCCCACATATTAGATTTAATGCAGTTGTTATACATTTCGGAGTGGAATTTTCGTCTAAGACAACTTCCTTAATTAGTGTGATCGTAATCTGTTCTTATATTAATATATGAACATTTTGTTTTGTAATAGTGGGGGATACAAGTATCAAAGGGGGGTCTGGGGGTCTTCCCCAGAAAATTTTTGGAAACTCGACCCTAAAAACAGGGTTTTCTGCTTTTAATACTTGTAGACCAAAATTCAGACATATTTTGAAGTATAATTTTGATTTTGATGAACTTGTTATTTTCAAAAAATTGCGAATAAAGATTTAAATACAAATGGGGGGTATGGGGGCCTTCCCCCAGAAAAATTTTGAAAATTTGACCCTAAAAAACTGGGTTTAAACTAAGCTAGAAGAGGAAATAAAGAAGAAGGGGACAGCTGCTCCTCCTTGCCCCCATGGCTGTGCTTGTGCATAGAATTTGTGAAAATTTTCTAGGGGGGGCAAATGAAGATGCCAGGGGGGGCTCAGCCCCCCTGGCCCCCCCCGTAGCTACGGGCCTGTACGTAATTAATGAATGGCCCCTAACCAGGAATTCTGTTTATCACAGAAAAGCAAACTGGACATGCACTGACTGTGAGTTGTGGCCATAGAGGTTGTGGCACAGGAAATTCTATAAGCGAGACTGATGTTCTCCCCAAAGAAACCGCGTCAAAAGTCAAAAATTATTTCAAAGGAGCGATTAAAATAGAAAATAATTGATGGGTTCAAAAACTTTCGCATTATCGGCAGTAAATTTTTCTCATATCTTCGAACAAACCTATTTCATATGTATCTTAGAAATTTCCACTTTTCATACCACGATTTCTGAAAAACCTGGCCGAAATCTGACCGTAGCATCCCAGTTTGAAGTATCTTTCAACACTTCCACGCTTTGCTACTTATCAAACCAAGTATAAGTCCGATCATTCGATTTTTTATTAGCCCCACCACGACGCCTCTCAGTGTCAGTTTTAATTAATCTGATGCAATACTTTTCCACATCATCACATTTCGTCTTCTCTGTAATAAACTACTGTTGAATAAAACTGTGCAAAATAATTGAAATGAACAAATTATTCATAAGGAGAGAAAGAGAACATGACATTTTTTATTTATGAGACGTATGATTTTTTACTTATGTTTTTTGTATCTGTAGTATTTTTACTATTTCCTTAAAGGTGTGATCTCACGGACCACCTTGGAAGGCCTCACGGACCACCAGTGGTCGGCGGACCACCTGTTGGGAACCACTGCAATAGATAGTGTATAAAGTTTCAGCCCCCTAAGTTAATTTTAAGGGGTACCTATAGGGTCCTAAAGTTGAAAAAAAGTAAAAAAATTGGTCTTTTTATCAGAATTTTTTTAAAAACATTTTTGAGTTTTCTAATTTGATAAAACTGGCTAATATATGTTTTATAGAACTTATTTAGACCGCTAAAAATATTTTTACTTTAAAACTGCACCTCTTTAGAGCGATTTTTTAGTTTTAAGGCAAGAATTAGGGTCATTTCGCTCAAAAACGCTTGGTACCAATAATGGTGGTTGAAACGAATAAATTTCGAATTTTTCAGAAGTAAGTCATCAAAAAAGATGTCCTTTGATGTAAAATTTCATATGATACAACAGATCAGTGAAAAAGGGCATTTTTTCCAATTTTTTCTAATGTTAGGGCTTGAAAGCTCGAGAGGAGCTTCTTCTGTTTTACTGATCTTTATCACGTGAAATTCAGTGTTCATCCACTGCTCGGACTCAGGCGTGGATACAGGGGGGGCAACTGGTCAATTGCCCCCCCATGGGCTCGGACTAGGTTTCCAATACGTGTAAAAACTTTTTTGGGGTAAAATTTCCAAAATTTTCTGGGGGAGAACCCACAGACCCCCCTTTTCTCATTAGAATATTATTTTCTTTTTCTGTGCGTGTTCTTGTAGAATTTTTGTAAAAAAAGTGGTTTTTCAAAAGTGAGATGATGCAAAAATTGCAGCTTTTTAAAAGCAATTTTAAAAATTGTGTAGGAATAAATATGCAAAGAAGTCAAAAGGTATGTAGTATCATAAATAAATTTACTTCTCTTTATTTGTATACCCAAAAGGAATATTTACGGGCCATAAGATAATCCTGGAACTGTAGTGCTTATAAATGAACAATTATGTTGCTCTATAATATTTCCCAGATTATTCTCTTTGATTGTACTTTTACTTGTAATCTTATTCAGTATTGTCCTACCCGGATTCAACGTTTTCCCGCAAATTTTCTTAGTCCCATGAAAGACGTTAAATTGGGGTTTCATCTAAACAAAATTATTTAAAAGCTTGAACCTTTTGAGTGCATCAAATCAATGAGGAAGTTGCATGATTTTTTTTTATTTTTTTAATCGATTCCTCTTGCAAAAATAAGCAACTACCCAAAATTTGTGGCCGATCGAGAAATTTTTTGATTGCCAAAAAAATTAACAAAAATCCCCTTTTTAAAAGCGCGCGAAAATGCCAAGAGTTTGGATGTGACGTCATCTTATACTAAACATTGTTGTAAAGCAATGGAGTTGATGGTATTATTGTTGACGTCATCTTATAGTTTAAACAATAAACGTTTTCAGTCACGTAATTTTTTCTCGATTTTTAAATTAAAATATTTAAATACCTGTACATTTTTTTGAAAAACTGACTAGATATTTCAATTTACCGTACAAAAAACCATACGGAACACTTGTTTGTTTTTGAAAATCTGACACATGCAACTTCCTTATTAGGGCACCCTAATTAAGGTCTCCTCCTCCGATCCAGATTCCTTCTTAAATGTTCAAAAATGAGTAGATGTACTACTTTTTTCGTCTACTTTTAAAAAAATTTCTGGGGGAAGACCCCCGGACCCCCTCTATTCCTTACGTTAAGCATCGACAGCAAAACTTGCAAATTTTTTCAGCGAAGGTTCACTTTGGATCCATAAAATACTTGGAGGAAGGAACCTTAGAAAAGTAATAGCGAGTCGAAACCATTTCTGAAAACAAATGTCTGGTTGGGGGGGTTACATCCCTGTGGTTAACCTTAAAATGGGTTTTTAGGGTCTTAATTTCAATTTTCTGATGGAAAATACCTACCTAAAACCTACTACTCCCAACCTACCCTTGCCCCCCGAATAGGTCAGGCTGGATCCGCCACTGCTCGGACTAGGGCATTTGGGCATATGCCCGGAGGGCTGCTAGCTGCTACCCACTGAAGACCGTTTTTGGGCCACTGATGACTGCACTTATGAATTTTTTTATAACAAATGTTAAATTATATTGTGACGGGGAAAGAAGATGCAGGTCAAATCCAAAATACTTGCTTTATTACAATTTAAAAAACAGTTAAGAAGTTTAAGTTAAAAAGAATAGATTAATAAAAACCCTAAAATCTAACGAGTAAACAGCAGGAACGAAGCAGCAAGATTGAAGATCCCCCTTCTGGATTGTTGATTGGGGTGGGTTTTTGCACATAGTTAAGATAATTCAGAGAGTCCAAAACGCGATTTTACTAAAATAGTTCTACAGTTATCGCATAGTGGCGTTACGACCCTCCAGCTGACAATCATTAGTGTGGGCGGGGACTAAAGGAAACGAGTGATTCTCATTGGACTTAGAACTTTGTATGGAGGCTGCATTTAAATTTCTCAATCTCTGCTATTTTTCCTCTGATTAATGAAACTTTTCCCTTATGGTTGCAAACTTTCCCTGACAGTAACTAAACTTTCCCTATTATATACATTGATATCGTTTGTTCTGTCCTTTAATATCTCGTTATAGTGATTGTGATCGCAGAAATTATCATTAAATGTGAAATTTTATGTTTAAATTGTATTAAATGTGGACTTGGAGTTGTGAGCTCTATTCCAGAGGAGCTCCCGATCCATCGCCACAGATGCGAGATAGTGACGTCACGGGCAGATCAAGTATATACTGCCGTCCTAAGCTAGAACGTCCTAAGTCCATTTTTTCACTTTTTTAGATAAGGACGTGGTCTTGTAGATCTCGGTCACGCGCCTCTTTTAAGCTAGTCTAGAAAGTCCTATGTGCATGAGGAAGCCATAAAAATTTACTTTGTAATATGTCCATTTCATTAAATTTGCTGGCTGCATTGTTATAAGAACTCGATTATCTCAAAACTTGAAAAATGGACTTAGGACGTTCTAGCTTAGGACGGCAGTATATAAGCCAGCGAGAAATCTCCGCTGGCCAGAACATTGGGTGAGTCCCTGGAGAGCGTGACATCAGAGAGACTTGTAATGTCTAAGAAATTATCCCCAGCGCATGCTCGAAAGAAAGATACACGCAACTGTTTTAATAACCGGGAAAATATATAAAATTTTCCCCCTCTTTAGCGATTTGAAAGTGGGCGGGGTTAATTGAGAGAGTGTATGCGGCTGTAGCTCGATTGGTAGAGAGTCAACTAGAAACGCCACCGTCTATGGGAAAACCCATGTTAAAAAAGTTGCCATTAGCGTCTATGGAAATGGACTAGTATCTTTACTCTGTGGGTTTTTGGTGCTCTTTGCTACAGAAACGATCCCTTCTGGAAGAATGACAACAAATATATATAATTTCTCCAAGTGATGACAAAACAAAGACCCTCTATATAAAGGCCTCCCAACTCGGCCGTGCAACGTCATAACTTTCACTCATCTTTGACGTCACTCCATAGACTTAACATGGCAATTTTCACTCACGTTTGACGTCATCGTCCGGAGTTGGGTGGCCATGTATATAGAGGGTCTTGACAAAACCCATTTTGCCAATCTTCAACTCCGATCATCTCCCGAACGGCACACCATCCAGCAATGGGACTCGAACTCCTTACTGGAGTCGAACCCAACAATGGACTCGAACCTCGTAGCAATATAAATGAAACAAAAATGTTTTACGAATATTTTTTTAAATGTAGGCCAAATGCTGACTTAACTTTTAAACCCCTACCACATAAAAAATTCCAGGCAGGATCCTGATATTTTTAGAAATTAAGTTTCAAACTTTACTTTTTTTTAACTTTAAAGAAAGTTTTAACATGAAATACATTTCATCCATGCCTTCTAGCTGATGTGCATCCAGTAGCCTGATTGGTTGAGAGCCAGACTTCACTGCCGAAGGTCCCCAGAACATACCCAGGCGGGATTCTGAGATTTTTATAAATAAAATTTTCTACTTTGAAGAAAGTTTTAACATGAAATATGCATTTCCCCCATTGCCTTCTGGTTGATATGCATCCTTCCCTATACTCCATTCATTTAGAATTGGCGCTTGAGAAATAGTGCTTTCCCCCACGCTAGAACCGTAACCATAGTTACGATCTTCGAGCAGCCAATAGAAAGCCTTCTTCGTCACTTTGACGTGGATAGTTGCTATGGTTACCGATCGGTGGAGGGGGAAGGAAATACTTTCAAGCGCCAGTTCAAAATGACCAGAGTATAGTGGGTTATGTGTGAGCCTCCAGTGCAAAAGGTTCCCACATCAAATCCTGGGTGCCTACTTAGATGGCCTCCGGAATTTTTCCCCGGGGAAAAATTCCCACTTCCGGAATTATGAAATTCCAATACCAAGATTCCGGAACTACAAGAAAGTGCCACTTAGATGGCAGTCTAGGAATTATAGAAGAGCATTTGGGTTCGAGACTACTTAAATTTCCCATCCGGATTTCGCGGCGACCAATCACAACTTTTGTTGTCATTTCTTACGCATCTTTTGACTGTAAACAAAAAACATAAACGTGATGTGTGTGATGAAAGGAAATTTTTAATTAAATAACGCGATCCTTCCCTCTGCGTGGCTTCGAATTGTGCTCTGAAACAACAGTGGACTTGAAATATTTGAAACTTGAAATTGTCATTACCGCCCATATGAATCAGCTTGATAGAAGATCATCTCGGTGCCAATTCAATACAGCATTGCTGTAAGACCTCAGGAATTTGAGTGTCAAGAATTAATTAACGCTATTAACTTTTTATCTCATCGTTTGCAAAAGCAAAATGCATAAGAACCACAAGAAGTTCTTAATATTTCCATTGTTTTGTTATCGCTATCGTGATTAAGGTGGCATAGTAAATGTACTCCAAGTTTTTATAATATTTGTTTCATGAGGGCATTTTTATATCCATCAGGGAAAATAAAAGGCATATTAAATTGATGGTCTGTGTTTGATTGTAAAATAAGAGTATTGGTAACTATTTTATTAAGATTAACTTAAGCAGTTTTCAAATTTTCTTGAATTTGGCCCCCATGTAATCCAGTGTAACACTATATTTGGTGAAAAATATTGTAAGAGCTATTGCGTAATCACTCAGTATCTTGCATCGGCTAATTTTAACAATCCAGGCCTTGGCGATAAATGGTTCTTCCAACTTCACAATGCAAGCTTAAATTCTTTTACGATGTTCATTCCGCAAAGTGCTTGGCGAGAAAGCATATCGCCAAGAAGCATCTGCTGTTCCTCATTCTCAGCGAGGAGCAAAAGGTTTCAGTTTGTGTTTCAGTTTCAGTTCGTGAGTACCAAATTTTTTAAATTAAATTTTTTAAAAACACGACCACTACACACCAAGTAAGTTTCTAATTTTTTATTTGAAATACATCAAGTATTTGCAGGATATTTTCATCACGTTATTTAATTTATTTATACCCTTTTTAATTTACAGTTGATCATTATGTTTTGTTGAATGTTTAATATTGAAATTGTGAGTGAGTAAGATAGTGGAGTTAAACCAAGTGGCGAAGCATGAATTGTTATGTAGGAAAGCACTGTAAATCTACTGTGATCTTGCCATATTAGATTGATTAGTGTGATAGTTTTTTATAGCTTTATTCATAATAGTTTCTCCTGATTTTAGAAGTTGCTAGTACGATTTTGTTAATTCTAATAATAATTTCTTTAAATTTGTTTACCATAGTGCTTTCCCTGTAACTCATGCTTAATCGTTGGTTATATATAGACCCAATTTATAACTCTCAACCCAAATAAAAATTGACAATTTCAGTAAAATCCTAGGAGAGCCCACACCCTTGGCGACAAACCAAAATAAAGCGCCAAACCAGGACAAGATAGCGCCAAGTGCCATCTAGTGTACTAAAGTAGGGTTACCAAGATAGCGGAATTATCTCCAACTTTGGCAAGGGTGTGGGCTCTGCTAGGATCCAACCACCATTTCTAATATAACACTATAACCTTGCTATTAAAAACTTAATTTTGCATTGAGCCAACACTACAAAAATTGAGAGTTGTCATTTTTTATAAAACTTTGCTTCAATCCTTATTGCATTTCAATTTCAATAATTTGGTCACAAACTATTTCGTTAGGATAATAAATTGCATGCACGCTGGGCCGCCGAGAGCCAAGTCGGGCCCCGGGGACAAGGTTGGGAAGCGGGCCCCCAGTGACATATCTATACTTCTCATTTTGAGGTAGGGGGCAAAAATTTTCTGAAGTTACCCCCCATGCATTCATAGGCTTAATGTAATTTTTAAAATATTTCTTGACAAGATCTGAATTTCACTCAACTTAAAAATATCGTGTTCTTTTGATACGATGAGTAACAAGCAATAAAGGGGGTCTGGGGGTACCCCAGAAAATTTTTGAACCTCTACGTAAACAAATTAATTTCCAAAATATTCAAAAATATATCCCTCTTAGAACTCAAATATGAAAATATTTGGGTTCCGGGCCAATCGTACCCCCTCGCCCCCCCTTCTCGTCAGGCCTGCATGCACGTATTAGAAGAACAATTAACTTTCAAAAAAATTAATTAGTCAGTTTTTATTTAAAAATGAAGGTTCTTGCATATTATCCTGTCGACCATACTGCTGAATCCAAAAACGGTAAACAACCCATCGACCTTTCTATGGTCGACGGGATAATACATAAGTACCAAAATTAATTAGTTTGACCCTTAACTTTTTTTTAGTTATCTGGGATAAATTGCAGTTTCATTATTTTCATAAAAAATTCTTAAAAATTGCATTGCTCCCCCCGGTGTGGATGGAGAGTTCTACGTTTATAATCAAATCTTATTTGAATAACCGACTAGTTTTATTCCACTGAAAATAGAGTTGAACCTCGGACAAATTGCAATAAAAGGTTTCTCAACGGTTTTCACTTAGGAATGACCTCAATAATAACATACTAAAAATCGGCCAAAATCGGTCGGGGGGAAGTTTAATTTTTTTTAAATTTTTTAAAAATGGCCGAAAAAAAAATTTTAAAAAACCCAAAACAATGATATAGACATGTGATACATGTTTATAGGTTACTTTTGAGTTTTGAAACCGAATATTGCCTTTAGTTTTGAAAAAAAAATTGAAATTTCAATTTTTAAAATTAATTTGAAAAATGAGCTATATGAAAAAATTAAAACACCCCTAAAAACCTAACAAAAACATCAAAAGAAATAAATCCAACGGTTTTCATTTAGAAATGACCTAAATATTAACATACTAGTATATAAAAATTTTACGAGTTAAAGAAATTAAATTTTTTTTCAAATTTCTATTTTTTTTTGCGAAAAATGCATTTTTTTTTCAAATTCGTGCCAAAAACTTTAAAGACTTTTGAAAAGGTCATTTTTCGGTGGATATTGTCCACAGATAGTTATATAATGGAAAACCGGTGGAATTGACCCTCAATGAACTAGTTAATTATTTTAAATTCTGGTGTAAATATGGCAAAGTATTACCTTTTTTTCACTTTTTACTACATTTTACCAACTTCAAAATTTTAAATAAAATAATTAACTAATTCATTGAGGGTCAATTCCACCGGTTTTCCATTATATAACTATCTGTGGACAATATCCACTGAAAAATGACCTTTTCAAAAGTCTTTAAAGTTTTTGGCACGAATTTGAAAAAAAATGCATTTTTTCGCAAAAAAAATAGAAATTTGAAAAAAAATTTAACTTCTTTAACTCGTAAAATTTTTAAATTTTCGTATGTTAATATTTAGATCACTTCTAAATGAAAACCGTTGGATTTATTTCCTTTGATGTTTTTGTTAGGTTTTTAGGGGTGTTTTAATTTTTTCATATAGCTCATTTTTCAAATTAATTTTAAAAATTAAAATTTCAATTTTTTTTCTAAACTAAAGGCAATATTCGGTTTCAAAACTCAAAAGTAACCTATAAACATGTATCACATGTCTATATTATTGTTTTGGGTTTTTTTTAAAAAAAATTTTCGGCCATTTTTAAAAAATTAAAAAAAAATTAAACTTCCCCCCGACCGATTTTGGCCGATTTTTAGTATGTTATTATTGAGGTCATTCCTAAGTGAAAACCGTTGAGAAACCTTTTATTGCAATTTGTCCGAGGTTCGGCCCTTTTTTTCGCTATTTTCAGTGGACTACATTAATGTGACACATTGTATGTATTTACATAAATTGACTTTTGCATTCGACACCACAAGTAGGATATTTTTTCTTATTTTTATTCTTTTTACTATATATGGTAATTTGATAAATTTCAAAAGTCAATAACACATCTGTGAAAATTATGAAAAATTCAAAATCTTCTCGCGACCCTCAGTTTGAGAAACTGCTCTTGGATGAGCCTGGTGAGTGTCGAGAAATTTAATAAACTAACTTTAATTTGCAAACATTAAACAACCTGCCAGTTATAATATTTTGATTTATTTTACTATTTGGAAATTATTGTCAGTTTTTTAAAATGCATGACGCTTTCAGTGGCGTAGCCAGAAAAAAAATTTTGGAGGGGGATATTGATATTTCAGGAGGGGATATGGGGTAATTTTAGTGGTTTTCTATGGTCAAAAAGGAAATTTTCTGAGTTTCGGGGGGATATATCCCCAAATCCTCCCCTCTGGCTGTGCGCCTGGACGCTTTCCCTGTTGCTTTTAATTTTTTTTATATTTATTCACCTAGTTTTCTAAAAAAACAAACAAACCATTTCACAGGCTTCTCCCATTCTTTTACACGTGCGCAGGATTCATCTCGGATTCATGTGTTCATAACGGTCATAATAACCAATAACAGTCATCATAACTAAAATATGTAAACAAACCCGATCACTTCAGTTGAAACCGGAACTAAAGGCTGCCTTCTGAAATACGGTGAATACATAAAATGTTACCAATATTAGTAAATAAGAGAGAACCCTTAGAGTACTGTTTCCTCTTAGCTATAAGAATTGAACACACAAAATAATATTTTTTAATAAAAATAACAAAATTTATTTGAGAACTATCAATCATTTCAGAATCAACAATTGTAAAACTTTTTTAATTAGACATGTGAAAGTTTACAGTTATTTCCATACAATAGTGGCATGCTAGAGTCAGTAAATGAGTCCCATAGCTTTAAAAAGATATTGATATGAAGATCCATGCATTCAAAAGATGAATCGTTGAATCCTTTATTGTTGAGGATGGGTTTACCTAAAGCCCTGGATCCTCTACCTTAAGTAGCGACATCACGCTCAATCGGCCGCCATTGTGGGGGGAACTCACTACTAGTCTGGATAGTCTTGCTTATCGTCACTAGTAGTGAGTTCTCCCTACAATGGCGGCCAATTGAGCGTGATGTCGCTCCTTAAGGTAGAGGATCTAGGGCTTTAGGTTTACCCAGTCATGGTTACTCAGATATATGTTGCCTGTATAAAAAGAAACAAAGAATATTATAAAAGTTGTTCAAAATAACTTAATACACTCCCCATGTCCTTTTTGTTTACATTTCCCCCTATAGGAAATGGTTAAGATTTTACTTAATTTTAGAATACTCTTCACTTTAATTTTTTTGCCGTTTCAGGGAGAGAAGGTAAGTTTTGACCAATAATACAGTTAACCAATTACTTCAAACTCCACATTGAGGCTGTTGTTCATAAGCACATGAGCTTTTATTAAGAAATTAACATTATTGCACGCCTATCTCACCAAAAGCCACAGCAAAACACAGTTACCCAAAAGTAAAAATTCCTGTCTTATTGAATAACCTTATTACACCAACAGACATTACCCCCAGTATGAAAAGCCATTTCACCGACAAGATATTTCCCTCGATTCCATAACCCTAACATGACTTGACCATTGGCCAAAAAGACAGGCGAAACAATCAATTTGGTGAAATGATCTGACAGTGTTTTGGAATTCAGTAAAACTTGTTGCCTGTGTACAAGAATATGGAAAATTCTGGAATTTTAAAAATATTCTGTCTGTGTAATGGCCAATTTTGAGAAATGTTTTGCTGGGAAAATAGTCTTTCGGTGTAATGATTTGTCGGTGAATTGGATTTTGGCGAGATAAAATAGGATTATTGAGCCATTTAAATTTATACCTGGTATTTTAAATTTAAATCAGATTATATAGGTTTAGATTAGGTTATAGTGCCTAAATTCAACATAGTAAAAAGTCTTTAGGCTTTAAATACAAGTTGTGTTGAATATTCTTAAATAGTTTTATGCACAAAAGGCAAGCAGGCATCAAAATGAAAAACATTAGTTTCTTGTAGCTTAGGACAACATACAGAAAAGGGGAACCAAGTCATGAAAAAGGAAAAGAGATGTATTACAATCAGTAGTAACTTGTATTTATATTTAGTACATTAGAACTTCTTTACAATGGCCCTTATGATACGACACTGATAGAAATGCTGATAGGTTTATCACTAATAATTTCATTTGTTACAATGTCCTTTATGTTGTTTGTAGGTGGTCTCAAATTTAATACTAAGCTGTCAACTTTTTAATTTATCAATGTTAAATTAAAACTTTCCAAAAACAGAAAATGATTATATAGATGAGTAGAGCGTTAAACTTTTTTTAGAAACAGTGTTAATGTTGGCAAATTGGTCAATGACTTATCACGCAAGTGCCTTAAAATTTTACAAACCTAATCAGTTTAATCCTTGATTAAAATTTGGATTTTATAATTTTAATGTTTTAAACTTTCTTTTTGACAAAAACATATGACTAGATAAAGAATGCAAATGAAACCAACAAAGCCCTTTTATCTAAAGCATGACAGGTAACATAAATAACATTTAATCATCACAATATTTATCAGCAAAACTATAAACTAATTAAACATTTCCCTTGCAAAGTACACAACTAATAAAAGCATTCTTTTCTACTTATTAACACTCACATTACAAAAAAAGGTTATTTTACCTTCTTAGAAAACCCCATGTTTACTTTTGCAGCAGTTTTATTAGGGGTCTGAGGTCCATTACATCAAGGAAGGATGTGGTAACAACTATAAATAGAACCTAGAATGGAATACATGAATTTACTACCACTGGAATTTTTGAAAACATTGAAGTAGTTCATTTCATAAATCAATTAATTACATAATATCAAATAATAATGAAGAGTTCTACTGTGTTTTCAAGTAAATAATTACTTTTCAACTGATATAATTGAATATTTATAAGCCAAAGCACTTTTAAGATCACTGTATGTTTTATAATATGATTAGAATTTAGAGTTAGGTATTCTTACAGTTTTCTGGAAGTTATTCAAAAAAAAATTTCAGCACCTTATTTTATGAAGTACTTCATTATTATGATAATATTTAGGTGAAAGAATTGTCAAGACATCTACCAAAACGAAATTAGGACAATCTCAAAGTTACGTTTCAATAAATTATGGTTAGATTGATCGAGGCAAAATAGTTATACCAATTAATCCCCGATTATTGAATAAGTAAATCGGATATATTAAGTTAATTAATAACAATTATAGTGACTTATAACAAGGTAATTATTATAGAAAAAAGCTTACCTTTTTTTCCCTTTCACCACAGAATATGCTGTTCCTGTTGTTGTCTGTTCTTTCACGTTATATTATTCGCATTTCTTTAGTCCGAATTCTTGTTGATTAATCTTATTTAAAAAAAATAATTCCTCGTGCTGCCTCTTCCGTTAAAAAAATATAGTTATTGATTTTAATTAGATATGAAGTCCGATCGGGATTTGTTGACACTGTCGGCCATTACTTTTCCCCACAGTGAAATTAATTTCACGCAGTTTTTTCCGGGGGAAATAATTCCGGCCTTAATTCCGGAAGGCAGAGGTATTTTTTTGCATCTAAGTAGCACTTTTTGAGTTTTGTATCACGTGACTCCGGAAAGTCACGTGGTCTAGGAGTTTTTCCGGAAGGGGAATTAATTTCGAGCCTCTTAGTAGGCAGCCTACTTAGAGGCTCGAAATTAATTCCCCTTCCGGAAAAACTCCTAGACCACGTGACTTTCCGGAGTCACGTGATACAAAACTCAAAAGTGCTACTTAGATGCAAAAAAATACCTCTGCCTTCCGGAATTATTTCCCCCGGAAAAAACTGCGTGAAATTAATTTCACTGTGGGGAAAAGTAATGGCCGACAGTGTCAACAAATCCCGATCGGACTTCATATCTAATTAAAATCAATAACTATATTTTTTTAACCGAAGAGGCAGCAAGAGGAATTATTTTTTTTAAATAAGATTAATCAACAAGAATTCGGACTAAAGAAATGCGAATAATATAACGTGAAAGAACAGACAACAACAGGAACAGCATATTCTGTGGTGAAAGGGGAAAAAAAGGTAAGCTTTTTTCTAGTATAATAATTACCTTGTTATAAGTCACTATAATTGTTATTAATTAACTTAATATATCCGATTTACTTATTCAATAATCGGGGATTAATTGGTATAACTATTTTGCCTCGATCAATCTAACCATAATTTATTGAAACGTAACTTTGAGATTGTCCTAATTTCGTTTTGGTAGATGTCTTGACAATTCTTCCACCTAAATATTATCATAATAATGAAGTACTTTATAAAATAAGGTGCTGAAAATTTTTTTTGAATAACTTCCAGAAAACTGTAAGAATACCTAACTCTAAATTCTAATCATATTATAAAACATACAGTGATCTTAAAAGTGCTTTGGCTTATAAATATTCAATTATATCAGTTGAAAAGTAATTATTTACTTGAAAACACAGTAGAACTCTTCATTATTATTTGATATTATGTAATTAATTGATTTATGAAATGAACTACTACAATGTTTTCAAAAATTCCAGTGGTAGTAAATTCATGTATTCCATTCTAGGTTCTATTTATAGTTGTTACCACATCCTTCCTTGATGTAATGGACCTCAGACCCCTAATAAAACTGCTGCAAAAGTAAACATGGGGTTTTCTAAGAAGGTAAAATAACCTTTTTTTGTAATGTGAGTGTTAATAAGTAGAAAAGAATGCTTTTATTAGTTGTGTACTTTGCAAGGGAAATGTTTAATTAGTTTATAGTTTTGCTGATAAATATTGTGATGATTAAATGTTATTTATGTTACCTGTCATGCTTTAGATAAAAGGGCTTTGTTGGTTTCATTTGCATTCTTTATCTAGTCATATGTTTTTGTCAAAAAGAAAGTTTAAAACATTAAAATTATAAAATCCAAATTTTAATCAAGGATTAAACTGATTAGGTTTGTAAAATTTTAAGGCACTTGCGTGATAAGTCATTGACCAATTTGCCAACATTAACACTGTTTCTAAAAAAAACTTTAACGCTCTACTCATCTATAATCATTTTCTGTTTTTGGAAAGTTTTAATTTAACATTGATAAATTGAAAAGTTGACATTTTAGAATTAAATTTGAGACCACCTACAAACAACATAAAGGACATTGTAACAAATGAAATTATTAGTTACCTATCAGCCTATCAGGATTACCTATCAGTGTCGTATCATAAGGGCCATTGTAAAGAAGTTCTAATGTACTAAATATAAATACAAGTTACTACTGATTATAATACATCTCTTTTCCTTTTTCATGACTTGGTTCCCCTTTTTTGTATGTTGTCCTAAGCTACAAGAAACTAATGTTTTTCATTTTGATGCCTCCTTGCCTTTTGTGCATAAAACTATTTAAGAATATTCAACACAACTTGTATTTAAAGCCTAAAGACTTTTTACTATGTTGAATTTAGGCACTATAACCTAATCTAAACCTATATAATCTGATTTAAATTTAAAATACCAGGTATAAATTTAAATGGCTCAATAATCCTATTTTATCTCGCCAAAATCCAATTCACCGACAAATCATTACACCGAAAGACTATTTTCCCAGTAAAACATTTCTCAATTGGCCATTACACAGACAGAATATTTTAAAAATTCCAGAATTTTCCATATTCTTGTACACAGGCAACAAGTTTTACTGAATTCCAAAACACTGTCAGATCATTTCACCAAATTGATTGTTTCGCCTGTCTTTTTGGCCAATGGTCAAGTCATGTTAGGGTTATGGAATCGAGGGAAATATCTTGTCGGTGAAATGGCTTTTCATACTGGGGGTAATGTCTGTTGGTGTAATAAGGTTATTCAATAAGACAGGAATTTTTACTTTTGGGTAACTGTGTTTTGCTGTGGTTTTTGGTGAGATAGGCGTGCAATAATGTTAATTTCTTAATAAAAGCTCATGTGCTTATGAACAACAGCCTCAATGTGGAGTTTGAAGTAATTGGTTAACTGCATTATTGGTCAAAACTTACCTTCTCTCCCTGAAACGGCAAAAAAATTAAAGTGAAGAGTATTCTAAAATTAAGTAAAATCTTAACCATTTCCTATAGGGGGAAATGTAAACAAAAAGGACATGGGGAGTGTATTAAGTTATTTTGAACAACTTTTATAATATTCTTTGTTTCTTTTTATACAGGCAACATCTATCTGAGTAACCATGACTGGGTAAACCTAAAGCCCTAGATCCTCTACCTTAAGTAGCGACATCACGCTCAATCGGCCGCCATTGTAGGGAGAACTCACTACTAGTGACGATAAGCAAGACTATCCAGACTAGTAGTGAGTTCTCCCCACAATGGCGGCCGATTGAGCGTGATGTCGCTACTTAAGGTAGAGGATCTAGGGCTTTAGGTAAACCCATCCTCAACAATAAAGGATTCAACGATTCATCTTTTGAATGCATGGATCTTCATATCAATATCTTTTTAAAACTATGGGACTCATTTACTGACTCTAGCATGCCTAACGTGACCAGACGTCCCGTTTTGAACGGGACTGTCCCTTTTTAGAGTTACGAGTCCCGGTGTCCCCGAAATGAACTCTGGGACGCAAAATTGTCCCGTTTTCTGAAACCACGCCAAAATTTGAGTAGTTTTTCCGAATTTTCGTTAATTTGTAACTACATTACATCGCAGAAAGTAACCGAATGGAATAATGTAATCTAAATGTTTCCACGAAAACTCGTTGAGTGGAAATATTCAAACACTTTCAAGCCAACAATCTTCAGCATGAAAACTTTTCTATTTTAATTGAATATATTTTATGTTTGCCTGCTACAAATGCTCCAGTAGAAAGAGTATTTTCTATGATGAACAAATTGTGGCCATCCGAGAAGACCCAGTTACAAATGTCAGTTCTAAAGGCGATGTTGATAATTAAGGTGAATATAAAAAAACGGGCCAATAGTTTCATTCTTACTTAAAATCATCACCAGCTATGTTAAAGCAAATTTGTTCCTCTGATAAATATAAATATAACTAAAAGTTTCGGGTATATATAGTACTTTTTAATTCGTAACTTTTAAGCTAATTAACTTTTTCTGAATAAATAACTTTTAAAAAGTGTTTTTTTATTGACTACCTGTTAATTAACCTAAATAAACCAATGTCCCGTTTTGAGTCAAAAAATAAATGGTCACATTAAGCATGCCACTATTGTATGGAAATAACTGTAAACTTTCACATGTCTAATTAAAAAAGTTTTACAATTGTTGATTCTGAAATGATTGATAGTTCTCAAATAAATTTTGTTATTTTCATTAAAAAATATTATTTTGTGTGTTCAATTCTTATAGCTAAGAGGAAACAGTACTCTAAGGGTTCTCTCTTATTTACTAATATTGGTAACATTTTATGTATTCACCGTATTTCAGAAGGCAGCCTTTAGTTCCGGTTTCAACTGAAGTGATCGGGTTTGTTTACATATTTTAGTTATGATGACTGTTATTGGTTATTATGACTGTTATGAACACATGAATCCTGCGCACGTGTAAAAGAATGGGAGAAGCACATTCCGGAAGTTGAGGAAGCCTGTGAAATGGTTTGTTTGTTTTTTTAGAAAACTAGGTGAATAAATATAAAAAAAATTAAAAGCAACAGGGAAAGCGTCCAGGCGCACAGCCAGAGGGGAGGATTTGGGGATATATCCCCCCGAAACTCAGAAAATTTCCTTTTTGACCATAGAAAACCACTAAAATTACCCCATATCCCCTCCTGAAATATCAATATCCCCCTCCGAAATTTTTTTTCTGGCTACCCCACTGAAAGCGTCATGTATTTTAAAAAACTGACAATAATTTCCAAATAGTAAAATAAATCAAAATATTATAACTGGCAGGTTGTTTAATGTTTGCAAATTAAAGTTAGTTTATTAAATTTCTCGACACTCACCAGGCTCATCCAAGAGCAGTTTCTCAAACTGAGGGTCGCGAGAAGATTTTGAATTTTTCATAATTTTCACAGATGTGTTATTGACTTTTGAAATTTATCAAATTACCATATATAGTAAAAAGAATAAAAATAAGAAAAAATATCCTACTTGTGGTGTCGAATGCAAAAGTCAATTTATGTAAATACATACAATGTGTCACATTAATGTGCTAATAATGCAAAACTAGTCGGTTATTCAAATAAGATTTGATTATAAACGTAGAACTCTCCATCCACACCGGGGGGAGCAATGCAATTTTTAAGAATTTTTTATGAAAATAATGAAACTGCAATTTATCCCAGATAACTAAAAAAAAGTTAAGGGTCAAACTAATTAATTTTGGTACTTATGTATTATCCCGTCGACCATAGAAAGGTCGATGGGTTGTTTACCGTTTTTGGATTCAGCAGTATGGTCGACAGGATAATATGCAAGAACCTTCATTTTTAAATAAAAACTGACTAATTAATTTTTTTGAAAGTTAATTGTTCTTCTAATACGTGCATGCAGGCCTGACGAGAAGGGGGGGCGAGGGGGTACGATTGGCCCGGAACCCAAATATTTTCATATTTGAGTTCTAAGAGGGATATATTTTTGAATATTTTGGAAATTAATTTGTTTACGTAGAGGTTCAAAAATTTTCTGGGGTACCCCCAGACCCCCTTTATTGCTTGTTACTCATCGTATCAAAAGAACACGATATTTTTAAGTTGAGTGAAATTCAGATCTTGTCAAGAAATATTTTAAAAATTACATTAAGCCTATGAATGCATGGGGGGTAACTTCAGAAAATTTTTGCCCCCTACCTCAAAATGAGAAGTATAGATATGTCACTGGGGGCCCGCTTCCCAACCTTGTCCCCGGGGCCCGACTTGGCTCTCGGCGGCCCAGCGTGCATGCAATTTATTATCCTAACGAAATAGTTTGTGACCAAATTATTGAAATTGAAATGCAATAAGGATTGAAGCAAAGTTTTATAAAAAATGACAACTCTCAATTTTTGTAGTGTTGGCTCAATGCAAAATTAAGTTTTTAATAGCAAGGTTATAGTGTTATATTAGAAATGGTGGTTGGATCCTAGCAGAGCCCACACCCTTGCCAAAGTTGGAGATAATTCCGCTATCTTGGTAACCCTACTTTAGTACACTAGATGGCACTTGGCGCTATCTTGTCCTGGTTTGGCGCTTTATTTTGGTTTGTCGCCAAGGGTGTGGGCTCTCCTAGGATTTTACTGAAATTGTCAATTTTTATTTGGGTTGAGAGTTATAAATTGGGTCTATATATAACCAACGATTAAGCATGGGTTACAGGGAAAGCACTATGGTAAACAAATTTAAAGAAATTATTATTAGAATTAACAAAATCGTACTAGCAACTTCTAAAATCAGGAGAAACTATTATGAATAAAGCTATAAAAAACTATCACACTAATCAATCTAATATGGCAAGATCACAGTAGATTTACAGTGCTTTCCTACATAACAATTCATGCTTCGCCACTTGGTTTAACTCCACGATCTTACTCACAATTTCAATATTAAACATTCAACAAAACATAATGATCAACTGTAAATTAAAAAGGGTATAAATAAATTAAATAACGTGATGAAAATATCCTGCAAATACTTGATGTATTTCAAATAAAAAATTAGAAACTTACTTGGTGTGTAGTGGTCGTGTTTTTAAGTGATTTAAAAAATTTGGTACTCACGAACTGAAACTGAACCACAAACTGAAACCTTTTGCTCCTCGCTGAGAATGAGGAACAGCAGATGCTTCTTGGCGATATGCTTTCTCGCCAAGCACTTTGCGGAATGAACATCGTAAAAGAATTTAAGCTTGCATTGTGAAGTTGGAAGAACCATTTATCGCCAAGGCCTGGATTGTTAAAATTAGCTGATGCAAGATACTGAGTGATTACGCAATTGCTCTTACAATATTTTTCACCACTGGATTACATGGGGGCCAAATTCAAGAAAATTTGAAAACTGCTTAAGTTAATCTTAATAAAATAGTTACCAATACTCTTATTTTACAATCAAACACAGACCATCAATTTAATATGCCTTTTATTTTCCCTGATGGATATAAAAATGCCCTCATGAAACAAATATTATAAAAACTTGGAGTACATTTACTATGCCACCTTAATCACGATAGCGATAACAAAACAATGGAAATATTAAGAACTTCTTGTGGTTCTTATGCATTTTGCTTTTGCAAACGATGAGATAAAAAGTTAATAGCGTTAATTAATTCTTGACACTCAAATTCCTGAGGTCTTACAGCAATGCTGTATTGAATTGGCACCGAGATGATCTTCTATCAAGCTGATTCATATGGGCGGTAATGACAATTTCAAGTTTCAAATATTTCAAGTCCACTGTTGTTTCAGAGCACAATTCGAAGCCACGCAGAGGGAAGGATCGCTTTATTTAATTAAAAATTTCCTTTCATCACACACATCACGTTTATGTTTTTTGTTTACAGTCAAAAGATTAGGGATGTTACGGTTCCAGTGGAGCGGTTCCATGGAACCTAATCCCAGCGTGGAACTGTCGGAACCGGTTCCACAAAGGCCCACTTAACAGTTCCAGTTCCACTGAGGAATCGAGGTCCGAAGCCGAATGAATGGTGAAAGCGCGGGAAGAACGAGAACGCAAGAACCCAAAGAGAAAACCGGTTCAACGGCCGCTTCCTCCCCTCCCCTCCGCTCTCTCTCCTCCTGTAGCTCGCTCAGCCAAGAGATGCGCAGATTGCACTCATTTCGTACACTCCCTGCGCATTGCGAAGGCCAACGTCACAAAAAATAGCTCTATCTCCTGGCCGGCCTAGCGTTACATGGAAATCTGTATTTGGAACGGTCGGCACCGCAATGGAACTGTTAGAGTGGAGCGGCTCCAGTGGAGCGGTTGGAATAGGTACGCGGAGCGGTAGGCCGGGATCGTACAGCTCCATTGTCTGTATTCGTTGTGGAACTGGAACGTATTAGGTTGGAGCTGGAGCAGTTGGTTGGTATTATAGAACGGTGGAGCTGTTGGTTGGTATGGAACGGTGTCTAGAACTGGAACTGTTGGTTGGTATGGAGCGGTGTCTGGAACTGGAACTGTTGGTTGGAATCGGAACGGTGAGATTAGGTAGGGGTATTCGTGTGGAGGTCCGGCACTTCGGCGGCAATCGTGATCTTGTTTTTGTTTCGTACAGGCGGCAAGGGCTTGCTTTTACTGCTCTGCACATTTCACTCGGATGATACATTGCGGACATGTTTTGGAGTTTTTGTTCTTGGCTCGCGTTGTGGTTTGTGAATTGTATTCACTTTCTGCGCACGGGATTTAAAGGGGTATTGACGCAGTTTTTTAGAAAATATCGCTGAGGTATGTAAAACTTTTCAATTTGTAATGAAATTTTCCGATATGCAATTAAATATTTTTTACCAAACTAATAACATTAAAAATGGTGCCTAGCTAATTAAAACTTTTAATGTTCTTAGGAAGCATAGTTTTTTTTATTGCGAAATTTCATCAGTTCAGAAGTTACTAGTTCAGTACATAATGGATTAAAAAGGATTGAATTGAAAGCACTTGAGGAATTAAGTTCTAATTTTTTTCAGTTTTCAGAGTCGTATTTAAAAAATTCCACAGAAGCTAAAATTTTTCCACTTTTCAACGTCCTCATAAAAACTAAATTTAAAGGATGATTCAAACAAATCATCATTCCTCGATCTCCTCAATAAAATAACTGTGAAAAAGAAAGGAAAAGAGTTGAAATTCCCTATTGAATGATACAGCTTCAAAACTGCTGTATGAAAAATATTGTTGCAGATCACACAATTTTTATTGTCTTTATTTAAAAATTTAACTTTGACACTTTTAAAAATTTTCAAACTAATAATATAACTTTAACATTATGTGCAGTTAATTCATAAAGCAGGCTTTTTTTTTAGAATTTATTGACTTGATAAAAATGGATTTGTAGGTAAAATTAATGAATAAAAAATTTTTACAATTATTTTTATGATATTCTAAAATCTACCACAAGGCAAGAATATTTCCATTTTTCTTAAATTCAAGTTTAAAGGAAGAGTCATATTGTGTTGTCATCAAAGAGCTTTAAAAATTATATTTCTATTTTCAAAAAGCAATAAAATCATATTAAGGAACAAAATAAAATTTTGAAAATTAAAAAGGAAATTTTATTAAAAATATAAAGATTTCAAAGAGGAAATTGATGTTTTTAAGTAATTTTTAGTAATAATGCAGTAACCAGTGAGTAGATGGCAGCACGTATGTGGGGTGTTAAAAAAAGTGTAAATATGTCCATTTTTGGGTGGAACTGGAACTGTTTTTGGAACCTAATATCAGCTTGGAACTGGAACGGTGGAACCGGTTCCACGATTTTGCTAATACGTAACATCCCTACAAAAGATGCGTAAGAAATGACAACAAAAGTTGTGATTGGTCGCCGCGAAATCCGGATGGGAAATTTAAGTAGTCTCGAACCCAAATGCTCTTCTATAATTCCTAGACTGCCATCTAAGTGGCACCACGGCTAGACTGGATTAACTGTGTTTATATACGGCTTGCGCAATTACGCGAAAAGGTAGGTTCAAGAAACTGGGATGTACGATGTTAGCGCCATCTATCTGTCATTCATGGCATTCCACTGGAAAATAATTATTGGTTGGTTGATTTCATACGATTCAAAGATAAATATGCTTAAAAGGAGTCACAGACGAGCAACTTGGTCATCAACCGGGTTGATTATTTTTCGTGGCTAGTTCACAGGGTTGGTAGTATGGTGAAGAATAAAAAAAATCATAAATTTCATGATCACGATAATGAATCACAATCATGAAAAATCATAAATTTGTATTTTTATGACTTAGGTAAATGACTAAAAGTGTTCTTAGAACGTAAAAACAAAAATTATACGGCAAAAAATATATATAATATAATTATATATTATAAAAAAAATAATACGCCCTCCAATCCTTCCAGAATTTGAAAATATCGTTTTGGAACCTGTGTTAGGATTTTTCTGTGTACTGCGTATTTTGAAGAACCGAAGCAAACCAACCAACCAACCCTAACGAGCCATTACGCGCGGTACCCCCTCAAGCGGTAAAAACTGGAAACTTCCGGCGCCGTCAGCCGTGCGTCGGCTCTTTTGATCTTTTGGAAAGTGGAAACTTTCTTGTAGTTCCGGAATCTTGGTATTGGAATTTCATAATTCCGGAAGTGGGAATTTTTCCCCGGGGAAAAATTCCGGAGGCCATCTAAGTAGGCACCCTGGTGGGATTTTGAGATTTTAATAAAATTACTAAAGTTTTGTACTTAAAACCTTTTAACCTTTATTTACCGACGGTACTTGTCCACTGTCAAACCACTGGCATAAGTTTAGAACTGCTGATGGTTGGCGAGTTTTGGCTATTTGGCGCCATATTTAGAAGCCACATAATTCACTTAACATTAGTTGGGGTACAGTGGCTAGAAGGGGATAGTGTGTCGTTCGAAGATGAAAACTGAAAAAAAAATTACTCCTCCGCTTGGTGTCGCTGCTGTTAGACGTGCATATAGGCGCCTGCGCATTGCGACTCTCAATCTCAGCGGCTATGTTATTGTTTACGCCGTGTACAGTGATTTCGCAAAACGTAAACAACATACCATGGCTTTGGCCTGCTTGGTGCTGAAAGTCGCAATGCGCAGGCGCCTATATGCACGTCTAACAGCAGCGACACCAAGCGGAGGAGTGAAACGAGGAGAAAAATTTTAGCATTGCTGGTATTGGCGAACGACACACTATCCCCTTCTAGCCACTGTAGTTGGGGTACTATTTAGTGATTTTTATCGCTAAAAGCTTGGCGCATCAGCAGTTCCAAACTTGCGCCGAAAATAATTTGGTAAATAAAGGGTTAAAATTATATAAATTTCTTCCATTGCCTTCTGGCTGATGTGCATTCAGTGGCCCGGAGGGTTAAGTGTCAGTCTTCGGTTCAGAAGTTTCCTGGTTCAAAAACAAGTAAGATTTTAATAAAATTACTAAAATTTTATACTTAAAAGAAAGCTTTAAAATTAAATACATTTCTTCCATTGCCTTCTGGCTGATGTGCATCCAGTGGCCAAGTGCGTTAAGTGTCAGTCTTCGGTTCAGAAGGTTCCTGTTTCAAACCCTGGCGGGATTTTGAGATTTTAATAAAATTCCCTAAGTTTTATACTTTAAAGAAAGTTTTAAAATAAAATACACATCATCCATTGCTTTCTTGCTGATGTGGATACAGTGGCCTGGTTGGTTAAGTGGCTGTCATCAGTGTAAAAGGATTTTGAAATTTTAATAAAATTACTAAAGTTTTCTACTTTAAAGAAAATTTTAAAAGGAAATACATTTCATCCATTGCCTTCCTGCTGATGTGCATCCAGTGACCTGGTTGGCTAAGAGCCAGTCTTCAGTTCAGAAGGTTCCCGGTTCGAACAGTATTATGATTTTAATAAAATTACTTAAGTTTTCTACTACGAAAAAAGCTTTAAAATAGAATGCCACATCCACCATTAAATTAAAAAAAACTGACAGTTCCACTACATACTATGTAAATTAGCTGGTTACGAAACGTCCTTAATGGCTCAGTTGGTAGAGTCACTATGCTGGTGTACAGAAGGTACCCGGTTCAAACTCCGGCAAATTAACTTCCTGCTGTTTTAATGCATTTTACGGTTACGTTAAATTTAAAAAACTGACAGTTCCACTATGCACTATGACAAAAATAGCTGATTACGAAACGTCCTTGATGGCTCAGTTGGCTGAGTCACTTTGCTGGTATACAGAAGGTACCCGGTTCAAACCGCAGAAGCTTAATATCCTGTCTTAGTGCTTTTTATAGTAATATAAAATTTAAAAAACTGACAGTTCCACTATGCAGTATGACAATATCAGCCAATTATAAAACGTCTTGAATTGCGCGGTTGGTAGAGTCGTGGTCCTGCGGTGCAGAAGATGCTGGGTTCGAACCCAAGTAACTTACCATCCTGTTTTAGTGCATTTTACAGTAATATTAAATTTAAAAAACTGACAGTTCCACTATGCACTATGATAAAAGTAGCGGATTACATAACGTCGTTGATGGCGCAGTTGGTAGATTCACTATGCTGGTGTACAGAAGGTACCCGGTTCAAACCCCTGGAACTTAACATCCTGTTTTAGTGCATTTTACAGAAATAAATTTAAAAATCTGACAGTTCCACTATGCACTATGACAAAATTAGCTGTTTGTGCAACGTCCTTAATGGCTCGGTTGGTAGAGTCGTGCTCCTGCTGTGCAGAAGGTGCTGGGTTCAAATCCTACTGTACTCTCTCTAAAGTTTTATTTTAAAATATTTTAACTGATAAGTTACGGTCACAGTTAACTGTTGCAGTTAAGCGCATCCAGCCATATAATTTTTTATAGAGGTGACAAAAGACGAGTAATGGAGTTAAAATTTTGCAACCCAATAGCTAAAGGGGCTGTCTGCATATTGCACTCCGTTAGGGACCGTCCACAAACTGCAGATTGCACCCTAAGATTAAAATTTTTGCCAAAACTGGCTTCCTGACGGACCTTTCTCCGCTGGCCCCCAGGGCGAAGGGGCTTTCGGGGGTTATCCGAAGAACCCCCCCTAGGCCCGCAACCCCCCGGGGAGCAGATCAGGTCCGCCAGGACAACCTCCTCTCGTCCGAGCCCCGCCATCTTCGACGGGTGAACGGACTCGGCTCGGTCACCAGTTTCTTAGGTCACATGCGTCAGGTGGAGAGAGAGAGAGAGATAGAAAGCGAGAGAGGATAGTAGGGTTTGAACCCAGCACCTCCTGCACAGCAAGACCACGACTCTTCCAACCGAGCCATTAAGGACGTTGCATAAGCAGCTAATTGTCATAGTGCATAGTGGAACTGTCAGTTTTTTAAATTTAATATTACTGTAAAATGCACTATAACAGGATGTTTAGTTACTGGGGTTTGAACCGGGTACCATTTGTACACCAGCAAAGTGACTAGTGACTCTACCAACTGAGCCATCAAGAACATTTTGTAACCTGCTAATCGTCATAGGGCATAATGGAAATGTCAGTTTTTTAAAATTTAATATTACTGTAAAATGCGATAAAACAGGATGTTAATTTAATGGGGTTTGAACCCAGGACCTTCTGCACAAAAGGACCACGACTCTTCCAACCGAGCCATTAAGGACGTATCACAACACAACCAGCTAATTGTCATAGTCTATAATGGAACTGTCAGTTTTTAAATTTAATATTACTGTAAAAAGCACTAAAACAGGATGTTTAGTTTCTGGGGTTTGAAAAGGGTACCTTCTGGTCTTTAGCAAAGTGACTCTACCAACTGAGCCATCAAGAACGTTTTGTAACCTGCTAATCGTCATAGTGCATAATGGAAATGTCAGTTTTTTTAAATTTAATATTACTGTAAAATGCACTAAAACAGGATGTTAATTTAATGGGGTTTGAACCCAGCACCTTCTGCACAACAGGACCACGACTCTACCAACCGAGCCATTAAGGAGGTATCGCAATCAGCTAATTGTCATAATGCATAATGGAACTATAAGTTTTTAAATTTAACATTGCTGTAAAATGCATTAAAACAGGACGTTAAGTTTCTGGGGTTTGAACCGGGAGGAACCGTTAGCCTAGTGGTATGGTATGCCTCTATGGCTTCAAAGTTTGCTGTTCGATCCACAGAGTACTAGAACAGAGAGTCCGTCGCCATAGGCGCTAATGGAAATCGAAAAGTTGGATGGATGTGGGGCTATTTTGGCGCTGTGATCGCATCAACGTCACGAGAGGTGGGGAAAAAGGCTGATTGGTTGAGAAAAACTTTTTCCTTCTCCTTCGAAAATAGAAAATTGAGTGACAGCCAATCACAGGTTTGGTTGCCAAAATGTACTGCCGATCTCTCTGTCAATCATTTATAGTTCCTGGGCGCCCTCATATATCCATCCAACTTTTGAATATATCGTTTTGGACCCTCTGTTAGGATTTTTCTCTGTGGTTCGATCCTTGGGACTTCCATTTTAAAATATTTTGACTGATACAGTTACGGTCACAGTTAACTGTTGCAGTTACATTCACAATTAAACGTATCCGGCAATAAATTTTTTAAATATGCGGGGACCAAAGATGGGTAATGGAGTCAAAATTTTGGAATCTGATAACTAAGGTGGCTGTCTCCGTATTCCACTTCGTTAGGGGACCGTACACAAATTGAGGATTGTACCCTAGGATTAAAATTTTAGGCAAAACTGGCTTCCTGACGGACCTTTCTCCGCTGGCCCCCAGGGCGAAGGGGCTTTCGGGGGTTATCCGAAGAACCCCCTAGGCCCGCGACCCCCCGGGGAGCAGATCAGGTCCACCAGGAAGACCTCCTCTCGTCCGAGCCCCGAAATCTTCGACGGGTGAACGGGCTCGACTCGGTCACCAGTTTCTGTCCCCTAGGTCGGATGCAACATCAGGTACTCATAGAAAATTAAGTTCAATTTGCTTATGTTAAGTTAGAAAACAACTATTAAGAAAGTTGAAAGCATAGAGAGAGGCAGATATTACACGATTACAATAGGAAATTAAGTAATAGGAAGTTAAGAGAGTTGGGTTAGAACTGAGAACCTTCTGTACACCAGAACCATGACTCTACCAACTGAGCCATCAAGAACGCTTTGGTAGCAGCTACTAGTCAAAGTGGAATTGCCAATGTTTAAAATTTAATATAGCTGTGCAAAATTATCTAAAATAGGAAGTTAGAGGGGTTTGATCTGAGAACCTTCTGTGCACCAGGACTGCGGATTTACCAACTGAGCCATCATGGACGTTTTGGAACCAGGTACTGGTCAAAGTGTAAAGTGGAATTGTCAGTGTTTTAAATTTAATTTAAGTGCAAAATGCACTAAAATAGGAAGTTAAGTTAGTGAGGTATGGGCTGATATCTTCTGGATACCTAACCATGGGTGGATTAAAGGGGGGGGGTAATGGGAAGGCAATGGTCCCCCAACTTTTAGAAAAACTAAAGTCTCACAAATTTTTTTTAGCTAAAACACTTATTTTCTAGCAAAGAAAGCATTGTAGTTGATTTGCTCTTGAAACTCAATTTTAGAGTGTCAACGGTAGATGTTTTTAATAAAATAGTGCAACCTCTCATATTTTAGCATTCTTCCTAAAAACTGTGTTGTGTGTTTGTAGTTAAAGTACGTTTTTAAGACCCAAAGATAAAAAACACAGTTGTGAAAAGACGTTATGTTAGGAAGGCCTCTTTAAAAGTAAAACTTAACTGTTTTGTATATTTTCTTTTCTCTAACTTTTGTGTACTTCTATGCATTTAAAAAAAAATTTTAAGTGTCTGCTAATTACTTATAAACGGTCAGAATTAAAAATTTTAACCACTTAAATGTTAAGGAGAATGAATCATTACAGCATAACTTTTTTTGATTCATTATAATTTTGATAGAACGTTTTATGGGAGAAAATGTAAAAAGTGGGTCGATTTCAAAGGACATCTCTACGAATTCTGAATGTAAATTCGACTCATAAAAAGTAAAATTACCTGAACTACTTGGAAAACTTATTGTTTACCCAGTGCAATTCAAATAAGTTTCATATTTAAACTAAATTATTCAGAAGTTAAACTAAATTTTAAAAAATTTATCTGAGTAAAAAAATTGTGATTTGTTTAAATGTTTTGAAAAACCTTTAATTGGAAGAACACTAATAAAACATTTAGTTTAATGTGTGCAATTTAAAGAAAAAATTCCTTGTGCAATAATTAAATTAATACTAAATTTTTAAAATTGTATAAATGAATTTCATAAATGTACTGCCCATTGCAGATCAAGTCAGTGTAATTGTGTTTTGAATCAATAAGACAAATTACGCATAGTATTTAAATGTTGCTCACAATGATCTGCTCACACATCCAGTGGTAAACAGCAGTCATTTTTGCCTTCCTGAGCTGTATAAGTAAAAAAAGAAATATTTTATCCAGTTTTTTTTCATTTTCTATACCATATAAATGTAAAAAAAAGACAAGTTCCTTATTTCTTTCAAGTAATATTTAATATATTTTTTGGAAAACAACCTTAACTCAGCATAGTTATAAAATAATCCAAAGTGTTATAATGGATTTGCAGCAAACCACCACCTATAAATCACTTTTTTTATTAATTTAATTTTGATTTATCATATTTTTCACTGAATTTCAAGTCTGAATAGTAAGGAGGAATTTCAAGGAGCATTAATATTAATCATGTAAAATCAGTATTGAACAGTTAACACAAGAACAAAAGTGCATCAAAAATTCACTGAGCCAAAGAAAATTTTATGTTTTATTATCTTATACAAATTATACAATAACTGTTGAGACAAATCCTGACATTTCTTGTGTGTCACAACCCTAGAGCTAATCACTTAAACATAAACCTCTTGAGAAAGAGAGGAGCCGTTTCTCGAGTATGTTTGGAGGTACAGTTGAATATCTTTGAAGACACGGTCTGGTGCAGAAGTTTGTCTCGGATGTCGCATTGTTGGAGTGTAGTTATTTGTTACCCAAAAACAATTTGCTCTATTGCGAACAATTAATACACTGATACGAGGTACTTTGTACATGGACTTCAAAATATAAAACATGGCTTACTTTTTTAAAACTAACTGGCTTTTAGCCATCCTGTACATACTAAACAAGCAGACGAAGAAAGCCACAACGAATCAAACTCACTAGGTGAGTGCACATAAAATGCAATTATTGC
Organism: Tetragnatha versicolor; assembly: GCA_024610705.1. Lineage (NCBI taxonomy): Eukaryota > Metazoa > Arthropoda > Arachnida > Araneae > Tetragnathidae > Tetragnatha > Tetragnatha versicolor. The sequence continues at coordinate 32,989,548 of JANDEH010000001.1, read as the reverse complement.
ATGTCACATAAAACACAGAATGCCGCACACTTCCACTACAACTGGTCAACGAAACCGGAATTCTCTACATCCCCCGACGCTGAAAATCCAAGAGGCAACATTTAAGTAAGAGCAGGAAGCGGAAACAAAAGCAGGCATTCACCCTTTCTATACAGAACCCTTTTAAGTGAATTATAATTTATTGAAGAATCCTCCAAATTCTAGGCAAAAACTGAAATTTTAGGTAAATTGCTAATGTTCCCTGAAGTTTATATTTAACAAAGCTTATCATCATAAGTCTTGTCTCCAAGAAAATTTTACTACCTCTTTTAGTGTACTTACAAAAAATTTCAACCCTAGATACTTTCACAAATTCAGGTACTTAAGAAAAAAGGTACCTTCTTAACAATACATTTTGAAAATGAAATATTCGCTAACAAGCTATATATTAGTATTATCTTTAACTCAAAGTTAAACATGACAGTCTAAAGAAAATTAATGTACGAAATGTTATGTATGAAAAACTATGTACATGTTTATATTCTATAATTTTTAATTTTCTCAAGTGAAATTTTCACAAATTATTTCTAAATTTTCTCAAGGTAGTTAAAAAATAGTAGGTAGTTAAAAAAACCAAGACAGACCCCCTGTCTGTAGCATTTACAATCAATAGGGAATAAGCGAATAAGTAACCAAAAACCATCAGTCACATAGAAAAAAGTTTTAATTCATTTTTATCAGAAAATACATATATACCCACAGGACACAATCAGTTGATTTAGATTTTTCAGCTTATAAAGAGAAAGGGAACATTGGAAATTCAGTATCTAGCTTCTGTATAGAAAGAGCAATGTTTTTAAGATAATAATTCAACCCTGTAATGAGATACATACATTATGAAAATGAAAGACCAATTTTTAAGCAGATAAAATAATCTCAGGGTGCATAATGTCATTTTACTAAAATGTCAGAAATATATTTAACAAGCAAAACAAAGAACATTAACAGATGTATGGCAGTATAAAAATAAACTAAATGTAACAGAAAAATTGCAAGAATCATCTCAGTAAAAGCAAACTCATTCAAACTGTTATAATATGCAGCTCTAAAATCTTTTCCTGAGTTACAAATACGTTTCCAAACAGTTATATGTACAAGAGCGAGACTAAAAATGGAGAGTTGCAAACAAGGTCTTAAGTATTTGAAAGTAAAGATAATACAAGCTTTTAAAATGTAATTTTTCTTAGTTCTATGCACATGTAGCTTACAAAATACACACAGACTTTTTAAAATTAACAGATTATACAAGTTCCAATGAAATATTGGATTAAAGCTGTTTTTCATGAGACAAAATATTTTGAATGAGCATGCACTGTATATAATGAGTTTTCTTTTCAATGCAATATTTGTGACATCACCGGGGAACTGACACAGCTTTTAGAAATGCTGAAGAACGGTCATGACTCAACGAGTCACTGCAAAATGAGTTATGACTCAACGAGTCTATGCAAAACGACAGAGGAGTGAAAACACTGCAATGAAAGATTCCACTAAAGTTGTCTCCCTAAGTAATTCGAAAGCTTGGAAAAGAAATTTTGGGCATGTTGATTTTGTCTCGAGACTAAGCCAAGATGAACCCGTAAAAATTCTCAACCTCCACTTTTATCCTATTTAAATTATGAATATATTTATGTAAACGGCAAAAATGCTTAGAATTTTCACTCTAGTCCTTTGAGTACATTGGTTTGCTTTTAAGGCAGCAACAGCCTTGAGATGGAATTATACTTATAAAGCATTTAACAATTTCCCTGAAAATATGTGTCATGAGAGCGAGTTGGACAAACACCGTCTAAAATCAATCGAAATATACTGAAAATGTTGAGTATGTAAAAGTTCAACACGAAACGAATCACACCAGCCAGGGAGCGACGGCCATCACGATTAAGGACCAAAAAACGTGTTCTTTGAGCAATCTTGAACAAACAGAACGAAGGGATGGGGGAGAATGTACTCCTGGCACACAATTTGAAGGGATAAAGTAAAACGCTTTACAAAATCGTGAAAAAATAGTTTACAATTGTTCTAAAAATACAAACAAACGGACAATAATACACAGTGGAAAAAGGAGAAGTACACAGATTGATTTAAATTAGCATAAATTAAGTGATGAACATGTGAGTGGATGATTACAATGCCTTTTAAACACGTCCAGTGTTTGTGCGACTTGATATATATAATATATATATATAAAAATGAAAGTACAATGAGTTTACAGATGTGCATCCACCTGCAGTGTTCTATACAGGCACTTTGACATGGTCAGAGAGCAGCATTCGGATTCCAACACCTTTTGGGATTTTGCGGGGATCGTTCTATCACGTGCTGCAGAGTTCCGACCACCGGGTTTCAAAGAACGCACGCATGGAGTGGCCCGCCAGGCCGACGGGGGACTCGTCCTCGTTGAACGTCTCGCAGTTGTCGAAGATGATGCGGGCGTCCGCCGCAAACTCCTCCCTGCTTTTATACCTGGCGAGAAACAAGGGTTCTCATTGCATGCCAGGAATGGCTTTCAAATTCAGAAATTGGTAGATGGCCGGTTTTTGAAAAATTTTGAAAATCTACCCAGAGTTAGGTGAATTTAAAGTTAGCGTGTTAAATTAGGTTTTATCAGCCAGGGGCCTGTTTTTGTGAATTTTTAAGAAATAGGGTCCCATGTATGCAGTATTGTGAAAAACTGTTCTTTTCAAGGCTAAAATACTTTGTGTAGGGTCCGTTTTCACAATGAAACCTTTTGTCAAAAAAATTTTTCACAAAAACTTTTTGTATCACAATAAAATATTTAAGAGTCAAGAGTGGTAAATTTTAATAAAAAAATTATCATTTGTTAGTTTATGCCATCACTTATTGTTGGACTTTGTTAAAATAATGATGATTTGACAGCTTGATTTGGTTTAATTGAATACATCACAACATACTATGGGCAAAGTACTGGATTTCTACCTACAACTGTCAGTTAAATATCATCCCCTTTGTAAAACAGACTTTATATGGATTTCAGACAATTTAGAGGATACTTGAAATCATGGCTTGGGACTTGTAGGTTTAGGCAATGATTAGGGACTGCTAAAAATGCTTTTTTTTCTCTCAATAAAACTGGAAGATTGACAAAGCTTATCTAAACGTTTACAGATTAATTAGCTTTTCCAGCCAAACTAATTTTATATCTTAATAAATTTAACGATCATGTAAAATAAAGATTTAATTCCAAAAAGTTATTTTAAAATTAATCAGAAAAGGCACCAGCTTCTGGATATTTAAAGAGATTAAAAATTCCTTGGATTTCAGATCAGAAACACATCATTGGATAGACACAGCACATCTCACTAAACAATTTATTACTATACCTCCGAAACTTTCTAAGAAAGCTGTTCAAAAACAGCATAATAAATATGTAACACAGGAAATTTCTAAATATTTTACTTACTGTCCAGCATCAAGCCTATTCTTGATAGTAGCCATATCCATCGGTTTCTTTATAATTTTGCGGTATGTGGGAAATTGTTTGGTATTGACTGGTGTCAAAAACGGCCATGCATCTTCATGGTTCTGCATTTCCTCAAGAATAGTACTGAAAAAAGAAAATCCATTAAAATATAACTATAAGAAATAAGCTTGTATTAACAGCAAAGCTATATTATTCATATTTAATATGGATGTTTTTACTATTATCATTTTAATAGCTAATTAAAGATTAATTTACCTGCAAGGAGCTAAATCTTTATGCACAGAAACTTCTGGCTCCTTCTTTTTTTCTTCCGCAGCTACTGCTGAAGAAGCTGCAGCTGCTGCTGCCGCCGCCGCAGCAGCAGTAGCAGCAGCTGATTTTTTCTTCTTTTCACTGCCCTTTGATTTGGAAGGAGTGGACTCTTTCTTTGGAGTCTTTTCTGGGGTTTCCTTTACTTCTTTAGCAGCTTCCTTTTCTTTATTTGCATTGCTCTTTTTTGTGGACTTTTTGGGCTAAAGAAATAAAGCATTTTTAATTATTACCCAATAAAAGGAAATCAAAACTTGTACAGAGGACTAAAAAGGAAATTTACCCTTGTCAAATTACAACCAGAGCAATACCATTTCCCTTTCGGCATCCTAGAAAAGATTTAAAAAAGAAATATTTTAAAGTCATGCCTTTTTTAATTAATAAATTCAAGGCCATGTTGCTTAGGTTTCCTGCTGAAATGTTCAGAAATTTTTATTAAAAAGCTAACATTGGATTTTACAATTAATAACATAGTTAAAAGAAAGACTGGGGAATACTTTTGATCAATTCAAAGTAATGAAACATACTTGGCTAAAGGTGGATCTAAGCAGGTAAGATGAAACGTTTTAGGACAGGTCTCACACTCCACTAGCTTTCCTTTAGTACCACAGATAACACAGACATTGTCTCCAGTAGCCTGAAATAAAAAAATATTTAAATTACATTCTTAAAAATATCATTTGAATAAAAAATAACAGGAAAGCTTTAAAAACACGACTAGAGTATTTTACATTTAATTTATTTATACAAATTCCATCTAAAAATATTTCCTTTATGAAGAAATAATTTTAGTATGGCAAATTTTACTCAAAACTTATCAATGGGAAATCAACATAATTAGTTATTAATTATTTTTAAACTAATAATTGAGTGCAGGAAAATTTTTTGTCATTTCCAGTAGTAAGCATAACCTAACATTATGAATCTTAACAATTGGTATCTATAGAAATTGTAATGAAAATTTAGAAAGAAAAATGTTACTTGCCTTGTTTAGACACTCAAAACAATACCAGTCTCCTTCTGGTATAGTTTCCATAACAGGCTAAGAGTAAAGAAATGTAATCAATTACACAATCTTACTTCAGTTTAATTAAGTAGAATATTTACAGTTAAAAAACAAACAAGTAAACAACTTATGTACTTCTGCTTTTAAAACACTTCTTAGCTAATGAAGAAGAGAAATTTACCTTAAAACAATACGTATGATATCCCTTATCACAGCCATCACAAAGTAGCAGCTTTTCTTCATTGTCTCCACTGTGACAAAATTGACAACTCTAGAAAAGAAAAGTTTCAATTAGTTAATTGAAGAAAAAGTTTTAAATTGGAAGATAACATGCACATTATTAATATGAATGCCATAAGGGAACGTACCCATACTACGTGACCCATTCAGGGGAGGGGAGGGGGTCTTCAAAATACCACACACCAGGGGGGAGGGGCGGGGCTTAGGGTTTCGCCACAAAGTCAATTTCCTCTAGTCATTATGACAAATTTTAGCCAACTTAATTAGTGAAATTAGCCAAATTATTAATTAAAATTATACAAATCAAGCCAAATTAAGTTTTTCAAACTTTCTGTTTGCAAAAAATGATTGAAAACCGTATTTATGATTTACTATGTGAAAATTAGAGGGGGAGGGGGGGTCATGGCATATACTACGGATGATCACCAAGGGGGGGAGGGGGGTCAAAAATAATAAAAAATTGGTCATGTAGTATGGGTACGTTCCTTAAGTTGATAAACACAATAATTTACAGTTTATTAAAGGACATAACTTTGCTTCAGTTATTTCAATTTTATATTTGTATCGAGACATGACATCAGTTGAGCTGAGGGTGACACTACTCGACAAAAAAATGTAAATGCAGTAGATTCACACTAAAAGCTTAAAACATGGAATCTCTCCAATAAACCAGCTATTTACTAACGAACTAAAGAATTTCCACTAAGTGAAGTTTTAAAATATAAGAAAATTATAATTTTTTAACTTTTCACAGCATGAATATTAATTATTGAGCATGCGAGCGCCAGCGTAATTCAGAGAACCTTCCGAACCCTCATGCCGGTGCTTCGGGGGAGATAACTCCACAACCGCTTTTTCTAAAAATAATTGCTGCATATCATTATTAAGGGAAGGGTTTGAACCCTTTCAAATTGAGTTGCTTCAAAAATAAGCGAAATAAATAGGGTTTAACAAATCCTACTATTTTTAACGATTTTTTTTGCATTTTTAGGGGGTAATCACCCTTTTAACCTATCCATGTGATAAATTTTCATATTTTTTAAAATTTGAACCTTTCTTGTCCCCTGGGGAGCAATTTGAAGACCAAAGCAATGCTTTTTTGGCCCTGAAAATCGAGTTCAAAGTTATAAAGTTGTCGAAAAACGTAAAAAGGGGGAAGGGCTGTTCCCCAAAAATCTGAGGCTGATGATGAAAAACGAATTCAGGGGGTCATCTTACATAGTAACCTGCTTTCAAAGTTTCTGGGGCATTTTGACCATTTTTTATGTTGAGTAGTGTCACCCCAATGACAATGAAATTCTTACGCAGATCATTCTATTTTACTTACTGCTCGCATTATAGATTTGTCCCAAGCTGTGCAAGCTTCAAGGTAATTTAAGCACATTGCCAGCTGAGCTGCCGATCGACAATTCTCAACAGCATTTCTCCATTTCACCAGACCAACTGGAATATTTTCTTCATCTGAGTTTTCAACTGGGGGAGGATTACTGCTGGTTCCACTGCCAGAGATTGTTGTCCTATTATCGAAATAAGAGGTTATTAAGTAGAGTACTTATAAAAAAACTCAGAAGATATACATAAACCATTGAGGTAACCATTCAAACAACCAAACATAACACATTATGCCATGAACTTTTTGATTTCATAATAAATTTGGATGACATAGAATAATATTTTCAGGTATTAAGTGAAGAAATTTAGTAATTAATTTAACCAGCCTTTAGCCAGTTTGTTCTTTAATTATTAATTAATTATGCCTCTAATTACTAAATGGAATTTCTTCTTTTGTTTTATATTATTTTTTGTGTGTACTCCTTCTTTGTGTGTTTTTCATGTATTCTTTTAACTTTTTTATTAAATTTTATTTATTGAGTGTTAAATACATTAAAATTTATCTGTCACCTGAATGGGATATATTTTATAGTCTTCTTGGTAATGCATTGTTGCTCTTCGTAAATATTTGTACTTAATTACATCATGTTAATAAAGCTATTACTATTAGTATACTTAATTAACTAGATGTCAATACATACCTCGTGCCAAGAGGAGGACGCAGATATCGCCTTTCGATTGCAGCCTCCACCTTCAGAAGTCGCTTTTTGGCTTCCTCCACAGGATTCAGCTTACCAGGTGGCAGGGATATAATATCACTATCTAGTTTATTTCCTTCATCACCTGCAAGCTTCTCTGGGTCTTCGGGAACAGCCTCGGTAGGTTCCATACCCTCCGTGTCTATGATCGTGTCACCAGCTTCTTCATCTGGCTTCTTCTCCACATCCACTTCACAGGGTTCTGGCTCCTGTTCCTTCTTGGCGGGCTTTTTCTTGCTCTTTGAGCTCTTTTTGGTGCTCTTGCGCAGCTGCTTTTCCTTTATGGCATCGTAGATCTCATCTGTAGTCCGGTGCACATATTGTTTGCAGGCAACGACAAATTTGGTTATGGGCTCGGTGGAGAGTTTGGGTGGAGGTTTCCAACACTGAAATACATTGAATAAACCGTAATGAATGATGCTGTTAAAAGGACTTTATTTTGACTGTAAACATTGATAAATTAGGTGTCTAGAAATAGGAAAGCCTAATAGGAGTGGAAAATGATGTAAAAATAGGGATAAAATTAAAAGGAATTTGTACTCTTCTTTTTGCTGGTCGACAATGTGCCATAAAAAAGCTACTTTTAATGGATGAACTATTAATATCTTCATTCAAATAGAGAAGCCTAATGAATCTAACTAATGTTCTTTGCAACAGGGAAATGTATTTAATATCAGGGTCTGCACAAAAATTTATGGGCACCCCTACATTTATTTATCTACAGAAATGCCCGATTGGGGATTTAAACACTGGAAACTTGTTTTCCTATTTTAGGAGGTAAACAAACCAGGGTATATCCAGACTTTTTCTGAAGAGTCCGGTTTTAGTAAAATTTGAGAAAAATCTACTCATAATTTTTGTGAATTTGAAGTTAATGTTCAATTAGATTTTACAGATAAGAGCATGTTTTTGTGAAAATGGGGTTCCATATTTCTAATATTGTGGAAAATAGTGTCTGTTTAAAGGCTAAAATACTTTGAAGGGTCTGTTTTTAAGTACAATATTTTGTGAAGGGTCCATTTTCACAATGTTATGTTTTGGGAAGGGTCAAAAAACAGACTCAAATTTCTTTTAAACAGACCCCTACAAACAAAAATATGACAGTAAAATCACATACCTTTACTTGCATACTTGAACCATCCACCTTCTCTTCTAAGTTTTCAACTTGTTCTAGGATTCCCATATCCACCCTCAGAGCAATGTCTTCATACCAGAAATCAGAAGACACAGCATCTGGAGCACCTCCAAGACAGCGGGAAACTTCCTTGTCATGGTCAGTAATTTCCAAATCAGTTTCTGAAATGCACAAGTTGCAGAAAATATTCGGTTAATGCATAGTTACAATTAGTTTCATGTAACATAAATATTTAAACTTCTATGTTTTGGCACACACAAAACAGGTATTAAAAATAAATCCAACAATATTGAGAAACTAACCTTTTCCTTGTCCCTGAGAACAAGAAGTACATGCAAATGTGAAGTGCTTTTGGAGTTGTTTTTGAAACATTTTTTCCCTGATTCCCCGATGATGAAGAGCACTGATTACTTGTTTTAATTGGGTGGAATCTGTGATTCGCCACCACCCTCTTTGCAGCTCTGAAAAAAAGCAAGAAAAATTTGTTTTAGAGATTGACAACTGTAGATAATCAAGAAAAGTTATATCTTGCAGAAAATGTTTTATGACACACTCCTCAGCTGTGATGGGCTTAATCACAAAAATGCGAATGGATGTAGAGAAATATAAATTTTCACAAGGAACAAAATTACAAGAATAATAAATATGCAAACTGCAAACAATAAAAACAGATATGTATGAGAACTAAAATTTTCCATGAAAGACCTCTTGGGCTTTCAAAAGGTAGTTATTGGCTATATTGCCTAGTAACAGATATTTGAAGTGACAATTTTATTAATATTTTATCTATTTTTTTGTACATAAAAACTGCTTGCGTACTATGTAGCTTACTAATGTTGAAATTTCAGGTTCCATAAATGCCTATTCTCAAGTACTAGGACAGACAGAAATATTTTGAACAAGTATAATGAAAAGCTACTAAAGACTCAACATCTCACCAGCTGGAATGGGTTGAGGTGCTTCAAATTCCTGAGTCATCTTCTCCATCATGAGGCGCTTGGCGAAGCAAGGCGACGGCGAATCCCGTGAGGTAGGCGTTGCACAGCCATGCGAGGTAGGTCCCGGAGTGGCACTCGGCGTCGGGATTGAGTTGGGGGTGGACGCGGGCGGGGGGCGACCAAAGTTCAGGTTGAAATCTGGCATGGGTGAGGTATGGTGAGACGCACACGACACCGGGGGATTGGACTGGTACGGGGGGCCAAACTGAGGGGGAAGGAATGGGTGGAGGAAGAACCCCGGCGGCACCACCCCATTCATCAGCTCCATCTGCAGGTTGGAGAGGGCGGAAGCGACGTGCCCTGGCGAGGGGTTCTGGACCTGCTGCGATCGCATGTCGCCACCGCACATCCTCGCGGCCTGGGCGAGGAGGGCCGAGTTGTTCCGGGACTGCTGTTCGAGGAGGCTCTCGTCGCAGGGCATGCGGGGGAGGATGCTGAACCAGGGCTTCTGGTTGGTCGGCTTCTCCCGCAGCGACTTGAAGATCTGCTCGGCGGACAGCATGCCCGGCTGCAGGCCCAGGAAGGGGCCGAAGGGGTTGTTGGAGTCGTTCTTGGGTAGGTTGAAGTAGGTCCCGTTCATGTCGCGCTGGGACATCATCGGCCCGTTGAACAGCATGTTCCCCGCCAGGATGGAGGCGAACAGGGGCGAGTTGAAGAGCCAGCTCTGGTCGGGGGGGATGGACGGGTTGGGGTTGTGCTGTTGTTGCTGCTGCTGCTGTTGCCTGCTGTCCGAGCTGTTGTGCATCTTGGGAGGGGTGCCGAGGTCTAGGTTGATGCTACTATCACATAGGTTTGGCATGAAAATGTTCACGTTTGGCTTTTTCTCGTCTTTCTCTGAGAGTTTGTTGTCTCCTTCTTTGTCTTTGCTGCGACTGTCTCTCTTCCTCTTGGAACTTTTGGTGGCTGACTCGGGGTCCATAGAGAGCTTATCTGGTTGCCAAGTTTTCTTCAGTGAACTGGGTTCAGTTTCTGATATACCATTTTCTTTCTTCACAGGTGATTCTTCTATGAGTTCTTCCTTGGAGTTTGGAGTACCTGGTTTTGGTTCATCTTTTGAAGCATCTTTGCTCTCTGGTGCAGGCTTTTGATCACTCTCAGCAGCATCAGTGCAAGAGTTTACAGGCAAATTGTCTCTCTCGGTTTTAAGTTCATCTGGATCCACTTCGATTTTAGATTCTGTTTCTTCTGCTTTAGTTTCAGCAATGGGTTCTTCAGTTTTAATACTTTCAACCTCTTCCTTAACAACAGGTTTGCTCTCTTGGTCCACTTCCATAGGAACTACCTCAGATTCAGTCTCATTTTTTACTTCTACCTCTAGAACTGGCTTTTGTTCTTCAATAACAGGTTGCATTTCTTTGATATCTCCACTATCTTCATCAGTTTTTGAATCATCCAAGTTCTCTAAATCTTCTTTTCTACTCACAGAAGACTTACTCTCTTCTTTTGCTACATCTTTTACTTCTTCAGTGATGACTTCTTTTTCTTTCTCGTTTCCATCTTCACAGGCATCTTCCTCCTTCTTCACAGGAGGCTCTCTACAATCAGACAACACTTTTTCTCTTTCTTCAGGCTTTAGAGAAGATTCCATTGATTCCACAAACACACCACCAGATTTGGGAAAAACCCAGTAACGTCTGTGATATCTGTCCATACCAAACGTCGCTCCTCTTATGGTGTAGAAAGCTTTAGTTAGCTTGTTAGAGCATACAGTCAGTTGCTAAAAATGAAAGGAGTATTGAAAAACACAATAACAAACACACACAAAAATTAGATAGTCCATTAGAAAATAATAAAAAATATCTGAACTCACTTTTGATAATTTATCTATTTTCTTATTAATTTCATCATTGGATAAATGTAGATCTTCATCCTGCGATGAAAAATAAAAACGTTAGGGAACCTTTGATGTAAAAACAAAAAAGGATAATAGAAAAAATTAATTTTTAATATAAAATATCAAGATAAAAACAAGGCGTGTTGGCTTTAAATATTTTACAATGGTAAAATATGAACATAAAAGGTAAAAAGGCTTGCAGTAAACAGTGAAATTATTTAACCCTCACTGCTATTCTATAACATTCTTTAATACCACACACACAGGGGGATTACAAAAAACCTATTTTTGAGCCTTTGGCTATTAAATTGTATAGAAACTAAATACACTATTAAATGAGGTTACCTTGAGCGATTGGGATGAGGATCACAAGGAAAAAGCAAAGGAGTTACGATTATAGTGAAAATATTTCAATTGGCAACATTAGAATGAGACTTCTGCATTGGTATCTGTAGTACATAAACCTGCCCCTTGTATGGTAGCATATGGTTCACACACTCCAAGACTGTTTTTATACCTTACTCCAATGGATTTCTGGTTGTCTTCATACCTTTGTCCCAGGGAGTGTTTACATACTAAAGGTACTCTTTCAAAGCCATTTATGGTTTTTGCTTAAGAGATCTTATTTCAAGAAAAGGAAACAAGTATTTTCTTTGAAACTCATTGAAATTTTCCCCAACTGCTTTTTCCGTGATTCTCCTCATCATTCCTCAAGACTAAGTTCTACCAAAATTTCATTCAGTTTCTATAAACGATGCGATAGCTAGAGGTTCTAGAATAGATGAATTTCTTAGTTACAATCACCCTAAATATGAGTTTGAGATAGAATGTGCAAAAATGTACAGCTCCAAAAATACCTGCTTTTAAAAAAAATTTGGACTCGTAAACACAGGTGTAAAGAAAAATACCATCATGTAAAAATGACAATACCTCTCCATCTGAAATTTGACCAAGAGCTTGAGTATCGTCACTTTCATTTCCACTCTCATTAGCTAGCTCCTTTTCCATTTCTTCTAACTTTTCTTTCTCAGATTTTTCTTTCATATCAGAATCCTCGTTTCCTGCTGCCCCTTCTTTCGTGAGACTGAAGTCTGGGATGTCCGCAGAAAGCATGGTGGCACAGTTGGGGTTGTCGCGGTTCTCTTCCATTGCACTGAGTCTAGCTTTCAGAGCTCTGCGTTGCTGTATCGACCGGTACCTAAAGTAAATATTGGAATTAAAGCAAGGAAAGGATCTTTTAAATGGAGTTTTTTGTATGCAGAAATAGCTTGAAAGTTTACCTCCGCAAATCACCTTCAACAAGCCACTTGTCTTTTCTCAACACATTGACATTTTCAATGTTGCTGTCAATTTGTCTGTAATATATTTGAAAAATTAATTACAACAGTTAATACAACAAGTTATTTTAAGCTAACTATAAATGTACTACACTTTATTATTACCAATGCAGAACAAAGGTTCTCTTAGTTAAAGCACATGTAAGAAAGGCTTAAAGTTGGTATTATTAAATTATTGTTTATTTCACTTAAGGACTACTATAGTCTTTAAGAAAACTTAATTTGTCTATATGAACTTATTAACAGGAGCATACATCTATACAGTAAACTCCCATTAGTACGCCGTTCAAGGGGATTTGTGAAAACGTCGTAATAAGCGGTACGAAGCTATATACGGAATTCCATAAAACACAGTTTTGGCGATATACTTAAAACCCGTTATACCTGATCTCACCTAGAGACCTTTTTAAGTGGGATTTTATCACTAAAATAGAAGAGACAGGCAACCCCTGTTCATTTGCAAAGTTCTGCTTATTCATAACACCTTTCTTCTCGTCATAAAGCTTGATTATCTTCAATTTATCATCGAAACTCAAAGCTTTCCTTTTACTTCCAGAAGAACTTGCCATTTTAAACTTATGCCGAGAAAGAATGGATACTGAATACGGTATCTGAACTTACACAACAGTGGACAGAACACTGAGCTATGGAATACGGAAGTTGAATTGGAGGAGAGGGGGAGAATTTCCAAGAAATTTAGGGAGTGTTCTGATTCGTCACAGGACAACCCACTTGCCCTGCAAGGTACTGGTCATTGTTGAGGGCGCAACGGGGGGCCATTCGGGAAAAAAGGGGAGCGGTTGGGAAAAACCAGTTCTACCATATTGATCTATTTGCGTTTTCAACGGTTCTGTACCTCATACATTATTTGAAAGGAACTCGACGACGCCATAACCGGGATTTTTCTTCGGGGGACTGGAGAAAAGCGTCGAAATATGCGGGAAGTCGTAATAAGCGGGGGCGCCAGATAGTTTTTAATGATAAAAGGTCAATCGGTACCAGGGACCGGAGAAAAACGTAATATACGAGACGTCGCACTAAGCGGGGTCATACTAACGAGAGTTTACTGTATATCCATAAAAACATACCTCATTAGTAGTCTACTTGTAAGAAGTTCATCACATAGGAATGCAACTATTTCAGCTTTTTGGGGAGCATTTAGTGACAAGAAAGGTTTACCTTGTAACCATTCCAGCATCTAAGAAAAAATTTGAAATTAATTGTTACCATTTAAAGAACATTAAAAATAAAAAATTCCTGATGAAAGTTTACTTTTCAATCCAAAATCTTAAATGGTCTAACATATCCCTGCTTTACTTCTTTAACTACTTTAATTTTACATACTAAAACAATAGTTAGAAATTACATCCAAGAAAAGTAAATCATCTTACTGGGCTTCTTTTATCTTGGGCTATGAAATACAATCTCAAAACTTCGGAGACATTGTTGTTTGTGATGTCAGCATCCTTGAGATTTTGACCTAGTACTGTAGCTGCCTATGAAAATTATTAAAAAAAAGAATTAGATTCATCTAGTTGATTAGAATTAGATACCATAAATTATATGGTTTATCAGACAAATATCTATTTCTTCCAAGGATAATGTTTACTGTATATTTCTGAATAAAAGTCCCTCCACATAAAAGGCAAGTATGGTTTGACTACCAAAAATTTACTAAACGTTAGAAACTTGTATATATAAGTTTAGCTGATATTAAATTATTTTATGCTATGGTACAATTAAAAAAAAGCTGCATTAGTAACAGCATTTTGTACCAGTATTTTACCACCAGTTATTTCATTTTGTCATTCAACACATTCAAAATAAAAAATGGTAAAGTTAAATTAAAAATTTAAAAAGTGACATAGAGTATGGAATGGTATAAATCCCATGAAATTTGTTTGATGTAATTAGTGATGGAGTCCCAATCGACAATTAAATAAGGTGGTGTCTGACTGATAAATCTACTCGAGATAAAATAATAAGTGATCTAATTTTAAAATTTTCAACTTACCTCAGGACTATGAGGAACACCAGGGTCATCAATTGCACAAACTAAAAGATGATGTACAACTGATAGCAACTCCTCTTCACACTTTTCATCCAAATTCAGCAATGCCATTTGCAAAGTATTCAGAGTTGGTAAACTGTCCACATCTAAAAGACATTTAATCATTTTTAGTCTGAGTAAAAGACTGACCTTAAATTACTTTAAGGATTTACATTAAACACCTACCAAAGCCAAGAGTTTCACCAAAGTTGTGCAGGAATTCAAACACCATGAGGGTATCGGCGAAGGTTTTTCCACACAATTTAACACCTGGTATTCTGTTTAATGTTGGAAGTGGCTAAAAATAATTGGGTAATGGTTACACAAGATCATATTAGGAAAATTAAGCAATAAATAATCTGTCCAACAATATATGAGATCCTTTACCAAAAGATCTTTGAGCATCATGTCATCAACAGGTTTTTTCAATTCTCGTAAGTAGTCCAACTCCATTCTTCTTTGTTCCTGTGCACAGAAAAAAATTCAATCTTTAACATGATATTTACTAATAAAGAATAGAGATGTCAAAAATTAATACATACAAGTTTCTTTTCTCTGATGACCCTTTTTTCATACTGAATTTCCTCACGTTTACGTTCTCTTTCCTATAAAAAAGTTAAATTATTTAAGAAATTATTTTTAACAATACTATTTACAAAAATATATTGCATTTTTTATTACCTCTTGCTTTTTCCTGTTTTCTAAAGCTCTAACTAAAATCATATGCTGTCTACGTCTTTCTCTTTCCTGAAAAATATATCAGCTATAAAAACTATCAACCAACTAAAAAAACCTATTTGGCAAAGATTATATTTCTGCTTCTTCTGTTAAGTGTTAAACCAAAGTAAAAAAACTTTATAATTAAGAATTAATGGAGAATAACTCAAGCATTTATCTAAACCCAAACTAGTCCCCACAACATATGCTTAAAACATAAAAAAACCTACAGTGAAAATACAAACTTAATGAGGTTAAACAACATACAATAACCAAGATTGAAATTCAATGGTAATTTTACTTAAAAAAATATATGCATACAGTCAAACCTGGTTTACAAACTAGATCATGAGCAAGGCAAAAAGAGTAATGCTAAGACCTAGAGTAATTTAAAATTAAAACCAGTGAATATTAAAATTTCAAGTACTACTATAAAGGAAACATTTATATTACATACACCCACATGAACATTTAACACATATTATAATTAGGTAAGACATTTTATTTTCGCTGAAAGTTTCTAATGTAAAATAAATAAACCACATTATCAGTAGAGACTTAAACACCAATTATTTAACATGGACATACATGAAAGGGAACTTTTCATGATTAAAACAAATTGAAAGCAGCCACGAGGAAAAGAGGAATAAGTGCCATACCATGACAGGCACAACTGAAATTTTTAGCCTTTGAACATAGCTTGACAAACGTATATTGTAGTATACATAAAAAGGTAATTGAGGTTTACCCAACTTTTAAGATGTAACAAAGGAAAAGATTGAAAAACACTTCTGATTGATCAAAGTTCCAAAATCGAAAAATAAGAAGGGGGAAAAAGCATGCAAACCATTTAGAATGCATATTGACCATGCACAACTAGTCTAAATTTTGGTCACATCAAGTACACCTAATTTACCACAGGCTTGAAAGGTGCACAATGCAATGTAAGCTAAAGCATTCACATTCACAATTCAAGCATACCAAACAATTCATAAAGAAAGCAAATACACAGAAGGTCAAACTAGTGTTTTTAACCAAAGGAGAAAGGGAAATTTTGCTACAAGAAAAGGGCACACATATCATTATTAGGAAAGCTAACACATGCACACACCACTTATAAACAAACATGCTCACATATCTGACAGTCTAACTTTTACATACCAAATCAACCATAAGCAGCATTTCTCTACGTTTCTGCATTTCCTAATATGCATGAAGAAAACAAAATACGTTTAGATCTGACATGAATAAGTCATCACAATTTCATCACTGGAAAACTGTAAGAAGTCTTTCAAAGCTTTACAGTGATATGAGTGTTTATGATAACTCCACACATGTGAAACTCTCCACAATTTACATGCATGAAAGAACTGTCAAAGATGAAAGTTCATAGAAATAGAAATGGAACCTGATAAAACTTCACTGACAAATCATGCCAAGTTTTGGGATTTGTACAAAATAAAATAGTTCTGTAATATTAGTTCTTGGTGACTAGATTCAGCGTTTAATTCAACACTCACTCAGGGGGAGTGTACATATACGACTGAATCTTTACACTTTAAAAGAGAAAAAATACTCTAGATTTTGACTGTCTAGTAGTTTGGAGGTTGCAGAGGACCAAAAATACTGGTTTTAGAAGAAACAAGGTCTTACAATCCAAAAGTATACACAAAATATTATAGCTGCTTTTGTTGGATTATAGACAACAGTTGGAACTGAACATTTAAGTAGTGAAAGTGGTCATGTGTTATGGTTCCCAATGAAATCTTGAAATTAATTTTAACAATTTTCCATAGGACCATTCTCTATGCTAATTAAGCCCTGATTAATTGAGATAAATTAAACAGTTTGAAAAACACTGCCATTACTTTTAAATAGCTTTCAAAAACATTTTTAATCCTATAGTAATTAACAAAAAAGGTTCCCTTTTTTAGATTTCTAAAACTTAAAATGTTTTCAACATGATACTTTTTTACATAAACATAAATGATTAAGAGAGCATAGTAAAAAGTTTTTTTCCCATCAATTTGTAATAAAGACTGATGTACATTACCCATTAGCAAGTATAATAGTGTATTAAAACCTTATAAGTTTAACACTTCCCTGATTTGTTGTACATAAATATAGTTTAATTATGAGCAGTGGCGGCTCGTGAGTTTATTAACAGGGTGTTCACACCCTTTGTATGAATTAAAATTTACACAAGAGCAAGAAAGAGAAGGGATGTTGGACGGATACATAAAACTTATTTTAGCATAAAGAAAACATGTTTTAGAAAAAATTTATTTATTTTAGGGGAGTTATTTTAAGTTTTCTAAATTTTTCACTGCATGCATTTTTATTTTTTTAAATATGCGTTTAATGGAAATAAGCAAAACTTATGATAAAGAAGGCCTTTATTTTTTATAATATCCCTTGCCTTAACATAATACCTCAAAAACAACTTTTATGCATGATGTTCACTCGTCTAGCCTTTTTCGAAGCAAACAAATTTTTGACACTTTCATTAAAATCATACATAATACCTAATCATAATTTTTTTAATTAGGAGCATGACAAGAACACTGGGTCTGTCTACTCATAGTGCTTCTTATATATGCTTAATCGAACAATTGATTGTTAAAAATACAGGTGATGTGTAATTTTCAAGATCTGTAATTTTACTCCAACGTCACTTCAAAAAAATAACCAATAACAAAAGAAATTATTACAAATTAGCTGACGTGAAAACTTTAATGATACTTTCAAAAGGTTCTTATCTCGTTTTCCAATACGGTAAAAAAATCCAGACCACAAAAAAGCAAGCTTAACCTCAAAACCGTAGGCCTCGGCACACAAAATCTGTGCGCACGGGGATCTCCAATGTGTTGCCGTAAGCCCAAATGTTCTCCGGCGGGAAGTCGAGGTTTCTTCCGACTCATTCAGTTTCTTCGCTCACACGTGCGTATAAGGAAAGAAAAATAAGAGTAGTATTCTCTTTATTTGATAAACACAAAACTTTCGCGTTTCCGGCAATAATTTTTTTGCTGACAGGTGAAGGGGGTAGAAACTTGATTCTGAGTATGAAACAGAAATTGAGAATGATTTATGTATTGTTTTCTTTTGATATTTTTGTATCTTTATATTTGGGTTTATTTCTACTTTTTCACTGGGTGTTCACGTGCTCCTATGGACGAGCCGCCACTGATTATGAGTATCATAGCTTAATTTTACACAAACTACAGCATTTATCAATTACAAGAAAACAGATGTAAACCCAAAATAGATAAAATACCATAACGATGAAAAACAAAATAATCTAGAATCAGCTTCATCATAAAAAGTTGTGGGAAAAGAGTAACTAACCAAAGATTATTTTGTTTGGTTTATTAAATATCAGCCCTGATCACAATTTTAAATACCTGTTCTCGGAGAAATGCTGCTTGCTGCCGTTTCATTTCCTGGTCCTGTAAAAAATTTAGGATTTGTAGCAAATTTTAAGACATTATTCAAATTTTTTCAATGGAGGGTTAGGCCCAAGTAGTCGCTATAAAAACCGTCTTTTTGCTTTACCTCTAACATTTGCTGAGCTCGAATCTCTCTTTCTATCCTTAGCTGTTCCATCCTCTCAAACTTTTCCTGCTGTTTCATGAGTCGTTGTTGCTCTTTTTGTTTACGACTTTCTTCTGCTAAAAATTAACACAAGTGGGTATTAGTGAAAATACAAATGGAAGGTTTCAGTTTACTAGAGCAGTGGTCTCCAACCCCCGGTCCGTGGACCGTTGCCGGTCCTTGGATCAAATGGTACCGGGCCGTGGGCCGACCATTTAATTGAAAATGAATTAAAATTCCTAGGTTTATACTCCAAATTAATGAATGAAATGAATTATAAATCAATTAATACTATTTATTTTTTGGTGCAACTGTATTTTATTTTGAAAGCATGTTTAAATACAATTAAATAAAATTAATAAATCAAAATAATCTAGAATGTAAACAATCAATGCCCCCCCAGCGGGCCGCGGTAAAATTATCAAACGTTGACCGGTCCGTGGCGGTAACAAGGTTGGGGACCACTGTACTAGAGCATGAAACTTCAGTTACACAGGTTCTAGCCGGACCAAAATTTTAATTGCAATTGGATTGAAACTGTGATCCGAGTGTATATAATGTGATTTGAAACACAAAATTTACATTTCAGTCTTAAATATTCCACAGAAATTTTGTACCCTAATGTATGAATATCACAGTAGAAAAATTCTAATCTATTTTATTATTTTATAAATTTTTAAGATTATTTTGAAAATCACACTAGCAAAATGATTTTGAAAACAAGACCAAAGCTAACATTCATAAAACACTAAAAAACAACTTAAAACTTAAAGAAACTATACTTAACAAGGCTGTAAAAAATTTAACTTCAACTCTATCTTTTTATATATTTCAATTTTATAAGTAGTAATTCATAGTGAAAGAAAAAAATTATCTCCTTGATTTATACAATTTTAAAAATCTAAGTTTGCATTTATGACCAAGATAAGATTAAAAAATGGCTAAATTTATATTTTAAAATCCAATCTATCTAATTTTAGGCTTACCATACGTCCGGGATTACCCCGGACAGTCCGGGGTTTTTAGAGCTGTCCGGGGAAATGTCCTGGGTCGCTAAATGTCCGGGGTTTCATACATTTACGATTTGCCAGACTTTTTTATGAACAAATCATGACCAAACTATTTAAAATTGCTTTTTTTACGTTTTCTAACTCCTTATTACTTCATAAAACTTACTTTCAGTGAATTTTGTGATAAAAATTAAGTCAATCAAACAATTTTTGATAAAGTAGTGTTAAATGAAAAAATAAAATTTGATATTTTTGTTTAATGTTTATTAGTTTGAATAGTTTTTTCTTAGTTTCTATTCTTTGGTAATTTGATATGGCACTTATAAAGAAATTTCAAAAATATGTCCTGGGTTGGCCCCGAGAAAATATGGTAAGCCTATCTAATTTTATGCAAGTTCTCAATCAAAAAAATAACATGCACAGAATGAGAAGAACACACACAAAATTGCCCTAAATTCAAGTTTAATAGAATATAAGAACATTTTTAGATCACTGCCTAATATGCAGCAATTCAGCCTAATATACAGCATATATTATGAACATTACAGAATTGCATATATTTATGATTAAAAATCAGCTAAGAGAGCCAATCAGCTTAAATTAACTATTAAGAGTGATAGCTATTAAAACTGAAAAAAAATTCTTGAAGAGACTCTAAACAGAAGTTTCCCTCTTACAATTGCATCAGTAACTCTCTTAAAGGTTACACAGTCAAAATAAAAAATAATCAAATCAGATGAAATTTCAAATGAAAAGAAATGAACTACTCAAATAAAAAACATCCCTCTTGAAAACAAACATGGCTAGATAAATTACTAAAAATAAAAGTAAATCTTTAAAACCATGCACACCTCTGTATCTCTTTTCTTCTCTAGCAGCCATTAAGGCTTGTTCTCTTTGCCCTTGCCTGAACGTCTTTGAATCAAACATTTCTCGAGATCTGGCTACATCATAAACAGTAAGCAGTTGGTTTATTTCCAAGCCATATTAAAAAAAATAAGAGCAAATGACAGAAAATAAGACAAAATTAGAAAAAAAGAAGCAAAAGAAACACCAAAGCATTTTCAGAAGTTTGAGATTTAATTGATAAATAACTATTTCAAAAGCATGCTGTTGAAGAGTTTATCAATTAAAAAGTAAGTTTAAGGTAAAATTTAATTTTAAAACTGTATTATAAAGTTTTAACATAAAAAAGAGAAACATGCAAAAAATATATCAGACATTTTTTTCTAAGAAAACTAGAGATATTTGACTTTAAGAATGATAAGGAAAATAAAAGTAAGCAATCAAGTTTGGGTGGCTAGCTCATTTAAGTAAATATAACTCATTTAATGTCTATATAATCTAAAAGACCCAAGAGAAATAAAAAAAATTATTTGTATTTTTTAATACAACTCTAATACAAAAGAAAAAAAAGCAGGTCGGGAGAAGAAAAAAAAGCCCATGCAAAGATTTATGTAAACCAACCAACCATCAAGTAAATCTGCTCAAAATCTCAATTTGAACCTTTACCTCCTTCAGTCCTCAACTTTTGAATGCTACCAAACTGAATAAAGGTAACCCACCTTGAATATGCTATCCTAAAATACTCAAGGCCAATCTAAATTTGATCTCATAAACATTTTTGCTCCTGGAATAAAATAAAAATACCTTGTTGTTCCAAGTGGTGCTGCATTTGTTTGTGCTCCCACTGTCTCTGCTGTTCCTCTTCCTCAGATCGATGTTTCCTGCTTTGGCTACTCATGCGACTCTTTCTTGCACGAACTTCTTCAATTCTTGCAGCAACCTCATTTTCACTCAAAAGAACATAATCCTTAAAATTAAAAAATGTATATAAATTTATAACTCTCCAAACATTTCATAATTGAAAAATTTTAACGACTCAAAATTTTTCAACAAAGAAATTAAGCTAATTTTGTTAACAGATCAAAGTATGTCGTACAGTTACTTAATTCAGGACCACTAAAGATTATTGGGAGTCTACAGAAGTACCAATTTTATGACTATGTAAACTACATTTATTGAAAGCGTTGAATTTATTATAAATTCATTTAAAAAGACTAGCATAAAGATTATACACTTGATATAAGGGTGTAAAACACTTGCACTTTACATTTTAATTTCAAAATCTGTTATAAAATTAATCAAATAAAATACAAGCCGTTTTTAAAGTTATTTGAATAAATAACCTTATCTGGAATATTTTTCTTATGTCCGGTTAATTAAAAAATATAGAAAATTAAAAAAAGTACTATTAGCTAGAAAATATTCCAACCCTGAAAAAACACACTCCCATCCTGTATTCCCAAAGCAATTTTGGCAGCAATGAACTTCTGCATACAAGTAAGCTTCCATTTGTAAAAATAAAAAAATAATTTACCTGGCCAGAACCTGAGGAGGTACATTCCAGAAATTCTCCAATGTTCACTTTTGTGCTAAAAGTGAAATTGTCTCTAGAAATGTCTGTGATTCCATTTTTGATGAGGTACTAAGCGAGATAAAAGTAAAAAATTAAGTTCCCCAAATCATTAATAATTTATATTCCTAAAGATATATACCTTACAACTTTTTATACTTACTCTACTAACTTCAGGGTAACTACGTAGTTTTTTACCACACGGAGTATAGTAGGTAACTTCTCCACGGACACCAGATCTACTAAAGCACCGAATTCTGGTCTCCCTCCTCCAACTAAAAGAAATTTCAATTACTTTTACAAAAATTTCCTTGAAAATAGAAAAATAGTGAAAAAGTTTTATTGTCATCTGCTGTATTTTTGTTACCCTTTTATTACTTTTTTAGTACAATAGATAAATAAAGGATAAGAAAATGATAGCAGTATCTAAATATAAGTCTTAATTTATAAATCTTGCCATCCTTAAACAACAATCAAACATTTTTAAGGAAACCAGCAGTTTTCTAATACTGTGATGATCAGTACCAGATTATAAAAAAGTATTCCTCAAGACTTGAGTTCTTATGAAACTTTTTAAATATCTGAATGCATTTAAAAAGTTTCTTACCCATGTTCTAGTGGGATTTGAACTTCTCTTTCATCGGGTGCTGCTCGTTTCTTCTTATTATAATCTAACATGGATAAAATTGATCTCAGTACAATATAAATAAATAACAAATATATTCTTGTGAGCATACTGTAGCAGAGTTTGGTACATTTAAGAGTATGATTATTTTTCTTTCCAACCCATTATGTAAGTTTTAATCTGGAATTGAAGCATTTGGCATCCAGAAAGGAAAACCATTTTTAGTGATTTAGTACCTATTAAAATACTTGTAAAAAAAGGGTTATAGTATTTCTTCCAGAGTTTACTTGCAGAAAAACATCAAACGTAAAAAATATCTGTACACAAAATGCAAGACTCGCAGACTTATAAACAAGTCGAAAGAAATTACCATCACCATCTTCGTCATAGGAATGTTTCCTTTTCCTGCCAGAAGCTGTGGACACACTGTCAGTTAAACTTTCAGAAGGTGAGCGATCACTGTCATCGGTATCACTGTTATCGTCAGGATCAGAGTCTGAAACAGAACAAGCTATCAAGAATAAGTCAAAACATCAAAAACAGGACATTGAATAAAGAAAAACAGCAACACATCTCACCTGAGGGTGAGGATGTTTCTGGACGCAATGGGGATTCAGGCTCTTTGATCTTTTCTTCGAACTTTTTGACACGGCTGTTGTTCCGCTGACGTTCCTTGTGCTTGAAGATTTTGTTGGTTGTAGCCATGTTGGCAAACATGTTGGGATCTGTTTCTGAGAAGTGCAGGTTCCCATTGGTTTCACTTAATAAACAGTCTAAAGTAAAATTTTTCCTAGAATGTGGTAAAATGTCTGTAGGATTTCCTAAAGTGTTAGGAGCATGTACTTTAGGACAAGAACTTGTACTTGACTTTAGTAATGAAGGATTTGTGGCATGACCAGGTAGCAAGTCCATTTTAGTAGGCATTAGCAAGCTTGAAATATCCTTTATGGAGTTCTGTAAAACAAAAGAAAGTTTAGTGGTGAATACATTTGTTGCATCACTTCTAAAATAAGCAAATTCCCATTATAACATTTCAATGCAAAACAAGAGTGGTAAAACTTGTCCAAAGAGAGATATCAATATTTGTTTGAAAGGAACAAATTGCTGATCCCATTTAAGATATTTAAAAAAATTGCATAAAATTAATAATAAGCTAATACTAAACAATACTTGCAAGTCAGTTTGGACAAGTTTAACTTTTCATCAAAGTTTTGGCCTTCTATTTCATGAATATTAATATTACCATAATCACTTGATAAACACACAGCATAGTTTCAGCTTTTGTGGTAAGATGTGAAAGTTTATTAGTTTAATCAAGTTGTTTCGAGAGTAATTTACATACTTCAAGGTATTGGTACAGAACCCAAGTACAATAAGATAACAAAATAAAAATAAAAATAAGGTTTAAACGAACAGTAAACACAAAAACAATTTTATGATCATGGCATAAAAAGCTTGCCAAAAGGTGTTTGTTTACGACAAAAATAAAAGAGTGGGGTCTAATATTCACGCTTTATCCACAACAGCTTCACTAGCTCACTCTCTCTGAGGTTACAACAGACGAGACTCCTTCCACAAAACGTAAAATCAACCAACCAAACTAAGAAAATTCAGAAAGTTAAGAGACAAGTACAGAATTAAAAAAACATAAGGAAAACAAACTAACTCTTTTTCTCGCGCGCACCTTTTCAGAATGGGCAGCCGGAGGCACAGGAACCGTCTTGGGCTTGCGGCCCCGCTTCCGAGGGGCAGCGGCCTTGTTGGAGTTAGCACCAGGGGGAGCCGCCGCCCCAAACGCCTGTTTCTTGCTCTTCGAGGATGAGGAAGGGGGGAAGGAGCTGGTCATGGAAGTGGTCACCTCAAAGGTGGGCTCCTGCTTCTTCATGCACAGGTCCAGGGGGAAGGAGAGGTTCTGTTCGTCGTCCATCGAGATGGCCTCGGGGGACACTGTCTTGGGGGGCAAGAGCGGGGAAGAGTGAGCTGGACTAGGAACTGGTTTCAGAGAGTGGTTGGGGCCTCCGCTTGGAGGCAGAGAGTTTTTGGAGTTCGCTCCAGATTTCTTGCCACCCTTTAACACAAGAGGGAACATACACTCAATGCTTTCCATAGTCGCTATTTTTGGACTTTGAAACCAGAATTTTGTAAGTGATGAGAAAATATAATGGAACTATAGTATTATGAATAAAGTGATATAACGGAAGAAAAAAAATAATGAATATAGTTTGGAAAAATGGAAGAATTTTTTTAAAAATATGTATACTCACATAGACAAAGCTAAATATTACAAAAAGTAGAGTAAAATAGCATTTAAGTGCTTTGAAATAGCAATATGTTTTATAGCATATAGTGATTGAACATCAAAATTATTTCCAAGCAATGTACAAAACATTAACAATTTAAGAATAACATTTTGGTCAACCAATTAACTTTCATAACTAATTTAAGCAAATCAATCCTTAACTCAAAGAGGAACCCTCTGGAAAAACATTTTTAAAACTTAACATTACCTAAAACCATTAGTTTATCAAATTTATTTTTAGGAACTAAAAGCTATTCCCCAATTTTGCGATGAATGAAACTTCAGATCTGGACTGATAATTTGAGGTGGCAGTAACTTTAAACAAACTTTAGTACCCTAGCTGAAATTGTGCACATGTTGATGAGATGGTGTTAAGAGTAGGAAAACTACATACACGTGCTTCAGCCTTCTGATGCACAGAATTGTGGGAAGCTTGAGTTAACTCCTGCACTTTCCGCCACAATTCCTGCTGCTGCTGTTTTAGCCTAGCAAGTTCCTTGTCCTGTTTAGCCCGCTCCTCCTCATCACTAGAGTCACTAGTATCGGAGCTCATGGCGCCAGAGCTGTCGCTACTACTAGAGCCCGAACAACCACCGCTTTCCAAACTGGATTTTTTGTCTTTTTTCTGAAATTTATTTCTGGGTTTTAGTTAGGAGGAAGGGAGGCAAAGAATACACAGCCATACAGTTTTGTGACAGATGAATCAAAATAAGCTACAATGACCTTTTCTTAATTTCAATAAGAAGGAATTGTCTCTTTGTTTAGCCTATTAGTACTGTCACATCAGGCTGAGCAAATTTGGGGAGATATGCATGCACCTACAGACTAACACAAAAGTTATGATTTTTCTTGGAGCAGCTCAGTCTTTTTTCCGCAAATGCTAATTTGATTAATAACGGATATTTTAATGACAGAGGAGATGCTTTATTTGATCATCTATTGGTTTTAGAAATTTGTAGCATTAAACTCGTAAAATAAAGGACGTTTCCAAGATCCATCTTTTTTACTCGATTACAACCCAATAAGGTTGTTCACTTCCAGAATATTTCAGTTTTCAATTCTTAAACACAATGCAAGCCTCTTGCTTCATATATATCTCACCAAGAAAGCAGTTAAAAGTATTGCTCAGAGTTGAAGAATCACACAGAGCAAAGCATAAGAGAGAAGGCAGTCCAGAGAAGAGAAGCCACGAAATGTGTAAGCACTTAACAAACCCAAAGAAGCAGGTATACACAATGAGGAATGATGACAAATGCAAGTTATAACCACAGATAAAAGCATTGTTAGTAGACAGCTGATGCACAGCAGACTTTCAAATTAATTTAGTTACGTGGACAAGGAGTTTAGCGGTTACTGGCTATTATGTGTTAAAGTTTTTAGGTACTATTTAACTATTTTTCAAACCAATTACATTTAGTAAAATGTTGGTTGACCAAAAAGTTATACATATAAGAAATTTAAGAAACATACAGAATACTCTATGGGAAGTTAGAAGTAAAGGAGAAATTAAGGTTTGTAACAGTTTTATTACTAAGTTTTAAAAATTAAACTAAAACAAGGGGTGAAAGTTAACCAAGGAACTATTCAAAACATGCTAGAAATAAATTATAACTGTCAAATACTTTTGTAATAACTATTTCATTAAAAATAGTAATGTTTATATAAGAAAAATTTACCTTCTTTTAAGAATAACACAGGGGAAAACAAACACAAAAACTTACAATTTAATTTTTAAAGTGATTGCTTAATGAATCCAAATCTACTCATAAATTAAACTCAAAAAGCTAGTTTAAAAAACAATTGGACAAGAGAAACAAAGTATACTAAAAACAATGATACCCACAGTAGGATAAAGAAAAGCCAACTTCAAAGCTGGAAATTCACATGCACACTGAACTATCTAATGCCAAGGTCAAGGATAAATAAGCAGTACAGAACAGCACCATGCAATAATTTCTAGTTTCGTTAATTAGTCAGTTCACAGTACCTCTTTCTTGACTTGTTTCTTCTCTGCCTTAGTGTTTTTGCCATTTTTGGCTGAGTCTGGCTTTGGGGCTTTAGGTTTACTTTTTCTTTTTGGTTTTTCAGTGTTTGACAGTAACCTAGCAATTTGTTCATTTACAGGGTCTGAAGATTTTTTTGAGGAAGATTTTATCAACTGGTTCCCTGAGACACTAGAAATTCCTGATATTGTTGTGGATAAGCTGTTGTTTTTCGATTTTTCACTGCAAAAATATGGAAATTATCATAAATACTGGGTTAAAGAATTGTTCATTTTTTAAAATATACAGGGTGTTTCAAAATTGCGTTGCACGGCTTTTATTTATAACCAACGCCTCCTAGGGTCACGGAAGTAAGGTCTACCCCTAGATAAGCGAGTCTGGAGAATCCATTGAAATGACTTACAGTGCCCCTAGTTAGTAATTAAAAAGTTAAAAAAATAATTTAAAAACTAAAGGAGATAGAGAAAAACCTTAATAAGAGTATTGTTGCCAATGTCATGAAGAACTCACTGAAAAATATTTGATCAAAATATCTTGAATATTCACAGAGATTTTAACATGTGAAAATAGCACTTTTCAGGGGTCAAAAAAGAAAAAGTTCGCATATTTCCAAAATTTTCAGTGTTATTGTGTAGTTTTGTGTTTTTTTAGTTGAAAGACAAAATTTAATCAAAAATCAAAAAAATTGCAAATATTCAAACTTTTTCCTTTTTGACCCCTGAAAAAGTGCTATTTTCACATGCTAATATCTCGGCGAATATTCAAGATATTTTCATGTATTTTTGTTCAGTGAGTTCTTCATGACGTTGGCAACAATACTCTTACTGAGGTTTTTGCTCCATCTCTCTTAGTTTTTAAATTAATTTTTTTAACTTTTTAATTTCGCCGCTAAGGGCGCTGTAAGTCATCTCAATGGATTCTCCAGGGTCTCTTACCTAGGGGTAGACCTTACTTCCATGACCCTAGGAGGCATTGGTTCCGAATAAAAGCCGTGCAACTCAATTTTGAAACACCCTGTATATCATTAAAATAATGTGTAAAATTTATAAAAATAAGTTATAGTTTGAGAAAAATTTAGTTTTAGTTAAGTTTATTTCATGTTTAAATCAAAATTCTTGATTTTAAAATAGATTTTTACCTAGTTTGAAAGAAAATTTAGTCAGTTTGCTGATGGAATAAAATTACAAGATCTCAATCCGGTTTACTTGAGGGCCCTATGGATTTCCTATGCTTGCCTATGCAAGCCAGATGAGTGAACCAATAATTAAATGTATGCCATCCTTAATTAATTTACTTAAACTAAATTTAGTTTTATAAAAAATACTTAAAAACAATTTTTAACTATAAAAGTGGTGATGCAAAATTCATTTTGAATAGAAAATCTATTTGAACTCAAAAAAATGTGATGTGATATAACCAGCATAACCAAGTGATAGGATTATTTTAAAGATAAGTATTGGTATGTAATTACTGATTATTTAAGCACTGAAATAACTGTTTTGCTTTAATATTAAGTCTTATTTATTCAAGAAAAAAATTTTTTGGTTCAGCAGTAAGAAAATAGGAAGCACCATATAGGAAGAAAACCGTTTAAGAAACACCAGAAAAACCACCCCATCAGCAAGATAAAAGCTTAGCATGAAAAAACACTTTCAAAAACATTCAGAACCAAATTAATTCCAAACCAAAATAGAGTTCCTGAAACTTTCACCTACCTGGCTTTAGCATGACCGTCTTTATCTGAAGATTTAGATTTTGATGATTTTTTAGGAGTGACACCAACTATGTTGGGTAATATGCTTGTTTTGCAGAGTGTTTGAGGACTAGGAATACCTGAGGATAAAAAGAACACCGATTAAGATTTCACTCAAAACTGTGACAGTTCAAGAGATGTACTCTTCTTTCAAGATAATTATATGATAACATAAAAGAAAAAACTTTTGCAATGTCATGTATAAAGTGCTGGGTACTACAGGAAAACTTCAGTTTTAATAAAAATTAGGATTTTAATAGATGATTAGCACAAAAGCAAATAATAGGTTGCAAACTTTATATGAAATATTTAATACAAAAGCTTATTGATTAACAACAGTTAAGTTATGGCTTTTTCCCACATACACAAAACCCCCCACTACCTTTTAAAAAAGTAAACTTGATAGCAAAACAATATTAACAGAAATCAAAGGTAAGTTGAAAAAAGGACTCCAATTTTACTAAGATGAGAAATAGTAAAATTTTTGTATTTAAATGAAAGTACTTTCTGTAAATAAAATTACAACAAAATTTATCACTACAATAAAAGAAAATCAATTAGAAAAATTCAGCATTCCACCACAAAATACAAAAATAATCAAAATATAATAAAAGTAACATAACTTTTGCATTAAAAGCAAAAAGACAAAGTTTGCTAAGTGTAAATCCCATTACTTCACAATGCTCAATCACAATATAAAAAGCTTGATAAAAATCACAAAACTAGAGAACACAAGATCAACATGCATAACAAAACAAGTACCAAAATGTAAAAACTGAAAACAATGAAACTAATGAAACCAGAAAGATTTATTTTAACACTCATTAACACAATGCTTGACACAAAAAAACTTCTTTATCCAAAGTAAGGTGAAATCAGGCTGTATCATGCAACTTTTGGATGTATCACTGCCAGCAGAAGTATACCTGAGGTCTGTGTCTCATTTTTTGTTTCAGCTGATGGTGGTTTGGCATATAAATGACCGAGCACTTCTTCTACAACTAAAAATAGAAATATTAATTTGTTTTTAAAGTTATGTTGTGGAAAAAGAAAACAAATTTTTTTGATAATTTACATTTACTAATAACACTTTACATATAAAAAAATTAAGACTAGTTTCAAAAAAAGTAATGGCACAATTTTCCACAAGTATGTCATTAGCCTACAGGAGAAAGGCACTAAGTTACTTTTGAAAATGGTAGAATGATGCCAACGGACAAACAAAACAATTCTCAAAATTTTGCCAAGCCGAGATGTGATCAGTGGGTTAGTGAAATTTTACTGTGCAAAACTGTTTGTATAATGTAAGCTGTGACAATATAATTAAAGTGTAAGGAAACACTCACTTCTTCGAGGTTGCTGTACAGGTAGATGAGCGGGTGAGATAGTGGAGGTCCTACAAAGAGGGCCCCTCCCAAAAGGATCTCCGATCTGCACCCCACAGCCAGAGAAATCGGAACCACTCCCTATGGGGGAAGTAGCCGACCACCAGTTGCATGGACCTGATCCACAAGCACACAAGTCATACAACAAATTTCATGATAAATATAAATGACACCTTTTAAATTTTTTTCATGTCTCGTTTGATATGACACATTACCTTGAGGTACTCAATTGAAACAAAAATTATCACATATTGTTTCAGGTTTTGTGGCACAGAGTTTAGGTATGGATATAATTAAATAATTCTTAGAAATGTTTAATTAGAAATTTTCCTTAAGAAATTACCTTTATTATAAATAATACTATTTTAAATTGATCCTAACAGGACATAGTTGGCTTTACACAAATTTTTGAATGCAAAATTAGAAAATTCTCAAATTTTTCTGACCTAGTTTACACTTTCTTTGCTTTTATAGGTCAAGTGTGCTTATCCAAGCATTATTTTGTCTAGCTATTTCAAACTATAAATACAATCAATCAAATAATAAGTTATTAACAATGTTTAATGAAGTTTGAAACACATCCTTTCTCTTTCAATACTATGAAAAAAATCTTATTTGTTATTGACACAAAAAACTTAAAATAATTATAAATAATATTAGTACAATATGATATGCAACAGTATTCAGAAGTATGGAAATAAAAGCCACAAAATCAATACATAATAAAAAGAGAGAACAAAAAAAAGTAACAAGTAAAACATTTTTTACCATGTATATGTTACAGTTAAAGTCCGGAAATCAGTTAATTTACAGATAACCTAGGTAATTTGCAGATTAACGAGGGTGATCCGTTAAAGAGCGAATTTTTTTTCAATTTCTAAGATTACCTAGGTAATCTTGAAATTACCTAGGTATTCTGCACCCTACCGACTAGACACTCGTTAATCTGCATACTACCTGTAATCAGTTATTTTACATATTAACGAGGGTGATCCGTTAATGTACAAATTTTTATTCTACTTTATAAAAAGTTTAAGGAGGTTGGGGGGCTGCCGCCCCCCCAAACCCCCCTGCCCTAACTATAACCAAACTCGTTTTGGGGGTAAACAGTAACAATGACGAATCAAAAAAGGGGGATCGGTACTTTTTTCATATAACACAAAACACGCAAATCCCACAAAAATAGTAATGAAATAGCAATTTTAAAACTAGAATATAAAAACAATAATAATAGAATATTAAAGTACCAACTGAGATTTGTATCAATTGTGGTTTTCGATCTCGATTTGACAGCGTATTTCAATGAGTACCTAAACTAGCAAATCTTAATGAAAGCGCGGTGTAATCGGCTGGCAGCCTGCCCTGAACTATTGCTAGGATTTGCGATCGATTACATATGTTAAACCCTTGCCCAGGTTCCAGCGATTGTTGAATTAACGTTTGTTGAAAAGATATTTCAACAACTAGGACATTTGCTTTCGTTAAAAGGAATATCTGTCACTGAAGTCGGAGCTTCAACACAATTGTTTCAAAATACCCGTTTTAGTAGTAATATACTGTACTTAATCATGTAAATTTACAGTACTTACTTGCTTGTATTATTTTGTTTTAACATTCAACATGACAACTACCAGTGCTACGCACTAAATTTGAAATCAAAACACCAAATATGACAACAAACTACGTATTGAAACCCAACTGCGCAGGGGTAAGCGCATGTCGCAGTGAGCACCGAAACAAACTATTTTGAACTTTAACTATCAAGAGGCCGTTATAGTGTAGATTCCCTAGGTAAAATGCGAAAAACTCAAAAATCCGCACATTAACGACAGAAATCAGTTAATCTTAAGTTTACCTAGGTATTCTTCAGAATAACTAATTATCAACTTTAGCGGTAACATATACAAGATTTGTGGCATTACATAACTAAGCATTTTGTAATTTATTTTGCACTTCTTTAATAGTATGTAAGAAAAAGAAAGCCATGTTTTTGGCAAAAATTATCAATTTTTAGAATATGTATGCACATTTCATATGATCCAATCATATTAGACAGGCTAACTATAAAGGTTATTATAAAAATATTTTTTGCTTGGATATTGATAATTTGTAGCAAATGAAATAACTGGTGTTTCATGTAAAATTGGGACATATTCACAGTTTCCTTCATGACAAAGAGACTTAATCACTTTATGGCTGAAACAGGATCCAATAAAAAAATAACCTTCAACTTGTTTTTTCAGGGAACTCTGATAAATCCTTACACTTAAAATTAGCCCCATTTTAGATAGTCAGCAAGATAAACATGTTTGGGATCTAAATGACTGTTTAGGCCAATGGCCTACGAGGAAATTATAAAAAACCTTCAAGCTGGAATTTAAGATTCAGAGTTTATGGTTTCAAAAAAGCAACAAGACTGAACTAAAACAAATGATTAAATGGTACTTTTAAATGCCTCTTGAGTGTGAATAAGATAAGGGAATTAAAACCAGAACTGAATTGCACATGAAAAATTTAGACACCTCCAAAAAAGGTCTTCTTTTTTGGGAAACTTTAGTAGTTACTGCTATCATTATTTTCTACCTACACATACCTGAAGAAGAAGCGAGAGAAGAGAGGGCATCGGATGCCGAGTGGTGAATGACCGGTGAGCACATTTTGCCACTTGGCGCAGGTGAGGTACTGCCAGAGTTAGACGAGGGAGGAGGTATGAGCACAGCATTTCTTCCCAAGACTGAGAAAGCACTTGGAGAGTGAGCTAAGTGAGGTAAAGGAGACTGAACAGGCGTCGGAGGCTGGGAACCAAAGAGCGTTGGAGATGGAGCTGCGTTAACAGAGGTTCGAAAGAGTTAGGGAAGACAGAGAAGGAAGACGGGAATTACTTTAAAAAGAGAAGATGGCAGTGTTAACAAAGGATAGAAGTAAGAGTTTTTATTTTAGAAATATAAAGTTAAAAGATGTGGTAAAAAGAAGCATGATCCTTCAGTTTCCTCCCAATGGATAAATTTCTGATATAGAAATGTAAATTTGTGGAAAATTTAGTTTCGTATTGTGATTCATGTTTTGATGCTAGTTTCACACACATACAAACATGACCAGTTTATGAGGATTCTTATAAAATTGGAACCATATCTTTGAAGAATTTATAAAGAAAGAATAGTTGCATTATCCTCATCTTGTTTAATCTCTAAAAGAAATTTGTTTATGGGTTTTTGAAGTACAGGAATGATTGGAATAAAGTATGATGGAAAGCACTACAAGTAAAAAAGTTGTATGATACTATTGTCAAAATCAAGTGTAGTCATCCATTAATATCTATTTTATTAAACTTGCACATATAAATAGAGATAAATTTTCAATAAAAGTACTTTTTGAACTAAGTATGTAAGTTGCAAGAAGTGATGAAAAATGTTTCTATTTAGGTTAGGGAAGGAGTATTCTTTTGAATTTTGAAAAACAATGGAAAAAAAGCACTACCAAAAAAATACAATGAACATATACCTAGTGTACCTATATAATAGTAAAAGATTTGCATGTGAACAATGAAAAACAAAGTTTGATAAAACCAAAATAAAACAAGGATTGTACGATGAATAATTATATTTAAAAGTGGTGGTTTATATTGGTTAAATAAAATGTACAAGATAATTCAACTATAAGAAAATATATACAATGGAAGCTATAGGTACACTTAGATGGCTGAATCAAAGATGCAAATATGACATTTAGTTTGTAAAAACAAAAATAAATCAAACAAAACAATAAATAAATGTACAAGTAAATCTTAAAAACTTCAAACAAGCAAAAGAATATTATGTTTATCATGTGTGCACAACTGTTTTCAGTGTCTCTCACAGTTCATAATAAAAATATTTCTAAGCTTTCATCATTAATTTCCAATATAAAACCAAGGAATAAAATACATCACCAACAAGTAAATATGCATCAATGAAAACAAAATAATAAGCCTTCCACTTTAAATCATGAGCATATCAAACCGACAGAGATGGGCTAAAAGAATCTTACCTAGCAAGCTAGCTGTATCAAAAATACCCTTGGATTGGGGTCGAGGGCTTTGTTCAGCATTATCCATAACACAAACCCAATTTTATCTAGAATGGAGAAAATACAGAATAAAAAACTGTTGCAAGAACAATTAAAACAAAATATAAAGAACCTGAACCCATCAGACATATGCTTGACTATTTTATTACCTCATTGAATCTATTTTTATTCTAAAAAATAGTAAATAGTTAAGTAAATCTAATTAACACAAAATATTTCAAATTTTAAAAATTCCAATTTAATGAAGTTAAAAATAGCACTCTAACGTAAGTAAATTCTTTTCACAAAAAATAAAGACCACATAACATTAAAAATTAACCAGATTTGTTGGTTTTCATTTGAAAAGCTTTATTTTTAAAACATTCAGCAGTGAATCTATTTGCAGACGTAACCAACAAAAAAATAGTATGAGCTACAATAAGAAGCAAGTAATAAATTGATAGGGGTTTGTACATAAGTCAGAAATGCTGGAAGATTATAATTAATAATTTTCATCATAAAATAAATGCTAAAGTAAAGACCAACTTGGAATTGGGAAAACTGTTCTTGTTTTTTAAATTTTAATCCTAGATGTTGTTTCACAATAATGATAAAATCAAAGAGTATCGATAAACCGGTAAAATTCCTAAGAAATAGATACCACTGAAGACTATTTTCTCAGTATCAGCAGTATAGTAGCTATTTTCTTCACCTTTATCATCTTCATTCAAGCCAGCTGTTGATCATCAATCACTATTTGTATTTCTTTGCATTAAAATTAGTCACTTTATTACCTACGTTTTTTCTGAACACAGCACTTCACTCAAACGAGCAACTTGAAAACTGCATATTTCCTTGGTAAATTTGTAAGCAGAAGATTAAAAGAACTGAGTAAAACTAAGTGAGTATATAGGAATGTTGAAAAAATTAAACAGTAGATAAGAAGTTCGTAAATGGTTGACAGATGAAATTTCAAGCAAGAAATCAAGAAAGTTAACAAACCTGCCAGATATACTCCCGTGACAGAAAAATCCAGCCATGGGTTCTGAAAAAAAAAGAGAAATGTATCACAGATCTAGATAATGCTTAATTTCTTACATTAGACACTTTACAACCACATTTTATTCTTCACTAAACTAGGTTAAATGATATTAAAAAACGACGACTACTTTTGTTGCATTGAATAATTCAGAAAACAATTACCAGTTACGAAGCAAAAAAATGCCAAGTTTTATGCATTAAATTTTGCAACAAAAGTACCCAAAATTAAAAAACTAAATATTCCAATAGGAGACGAAAATTGCCCTATACATTATCTTTGATACAATTCTTTAATAAAAAGAAATTAAATATTAATTATTAACTAGACTTAATCAAGTGAGACTAAATTATATTATAAAAAAACTCCAGTAGGAAAAAACACCTATTTGATTACTCAGGGATGTTAAATGTTTTGGAAAAAGTTTTAGAGTGAGCACTTTAAAATTTAGCAACCAGAACGAAAATTAATATATAAGATTATTTTCAATGCGGTGAAATAATTGTAATGCTTCAAATCAAAGAGAATTGTTATTCAATCCCCCTCAGGCTTTTAACTTTTATAGCATTGACATTTGAAATGAAGAAACGAGGTAAATATTTTTGTCTAGTCGATGATAGTAATTATTCAATACGTCAGTACATGAATTTTAGCTATTTGATAGAAGTCAACTGTGTTATAATTATCTCAACCCAATGGTTAAACCTGCCAAGTGAACCTTACGTAACAATTATACTAAAATCTAGCAAAACTTTGGAGCTGTTGAAAGAAATACGTGTGCGTTTTAATATTGCATGAACTGAAAGGTCCTAAAGTAGAATGGCGTTCTCTGTTACAGAACACCTGGAACAGATGTGGAGGCACAATCGATTTTTTTAGAATTATCATATTAGTATGTGTGAGGGGGCGATCCCAAAATGAAGCAACTCAATAGTCATGTGTCAAAAAGGGTCATGAGCTTTTCCAGTACATGTCGGGTTTCACAAAAACTCGATGTATGTAGAAATCGGGAGTAGCTTTCACAGAATATCCGCTCGGGAAACAGGAACCTCTGCTTTAATACACCTATCACAATGCATACGAAACGAGGAGGAAACAGATTACACCTCAACGCACCAAAATTTGAGATGATGCAATATGCCTGATCGATAAGAGTGGTTTATCTTAGCACACTCGAGTTCCTTAAACCGTTGTGAAAGTAACTACCTTTTTTTTACCCTCAGGCTGTTCATTTGAATATGTTACTAGGCCACCCAAGTTGAAATTTATGCTTATGACACGACAGGGATCGACAAACGAACACAAGTCTAAGCTGCGAACTATTCAGACAGGGGAGCATAGAGGGGCTTGGGCTATGGTTAGGACCTGACCCCCCCGAAATTACACTTTTCTTGAGTGATTTTCTGAAAAAACCCTCTCCTATTCGAACTCCTTCTTTCTATGAAAAAAGGTAGCCATAACGCATTTGTGAAAAATTAAATTGAATTTGTGTTTATTATGTAAGAAAACAACTTACAGTTCAGATCCTTGAGATTTAAAAAAGTCAGGACGATACAAATTTGTCGGAATATCAGCTTCCATACGGCTAAGGTGAGTTTAGTTCAGTTAAGGAGAAAAATATTGAACATAACGAACTCATCAGCTCAAATTCTCTTAGCTTTGAGTGTTGATGACTACTAATTCTTACAACATGCTTCTTACCGTCTCTTCCATTTAGAAAACAGATTAATGAACACAATTTATTACCAAGATGGGCATATTCGTCTTTCATTAGAATTTTATCCACCTATGTCAAACTTATCGTCTTTTATTATATAAACAACATATTGAGTGCCATCGGAGCAATAAAAATTATCATTCTTTAAGAATTGCTATGAGAAAGGAAATGTTATAAGAATGCCCGACATATTAACGATATGGAGTTTCTTATCCAACACAACCAGGTAATTCCTCTATGTTTTGGAAAGACTAGGGGGAGTGCAGTAGGAAACCAGAAAATGATAGAAGAAATCTTGAAACAAGCACCTTGGATTAGCACCCATGTAATTGAAACTAAGTCACATCCCAACTAGAGACAGCTTTTCTTACTTTTTGAAAACTGAAGTTGTAAATCTCTTCACGACATGTTGGGGGGTCCTCTCGAAAAAAAATTTCCCTCCCAGCTCCGATCTTCCAACGAAAGACCGAAAACCAAATACTGGAAAACAAACCGCTCTCCCAGCCCAAGAAAACAGACCTGAAATCTCCTACCCTCAATCAAAATGGCGCTCATTCATTAACTGCAAAAAGAAAAAACATCGAATCCCCGAAACGAAGAGAAACGACCAACCCCAAGGCTACAACACCGACGACCGCTTCACGAAACCTGGCAGTCGGACAACCCCGACCTGCGCTCCAAGAAGAGAATCGAACGAAACAACACGCAACTAATAATAACGATAATAAAAAAAAATCCGATGAAGGAAGAGGGGACGATCGCCGGGCAAAAACGGAGGCCGCCATCATATCATGACGGCGCAAATATGAAGGGGAGAGAGAGAGGTACACATAAAGCAGAGGCGGCGGCTAAACCCAAAGCAATCGATCTGCAGAGCCAAAATACTCCAGAATTACAGCTAATATTCAAAGGCAGGTCGGCTGGATGTATAAATGGGTGGATTCTCCGCATGCATTACGACAGTGTCGCTCCCTCGCGCCTCGGAATCATTCCAGACGCGTCTCCGCAAAAGCCAAAATGGAGGAAAAAGACGTTCCAAACAGGTCATCTCCTGCCCTTTACCTTCTTGCGACTCCTACTCCTTTTCTTATGTTGTTGCGATCTTCTCTCTTCCTTCCTTCCTCTCTTGATCTGTCCGTCCGATCCTCTGTGGGGCGACATGCTTGGATTAAAAAAAAGATCCGTGGGTGACCTTCAGTCGTCTGGCCACGCACACAAAGCGGTAAAAACGGAGGGGAAGAGAAGACAATAACCCGGCTCCTTCTCCAAATCCGCGATTGCATAGCATACCCACTTCCCGAACCGGGCGAACCACAAACCCGCAAAAAAAAATAGTAATCACGCTGCTTACTCACTTCGGTAGAATTCAGCTGGTCAAGGAATAATCTAATCGGGACAAAAACAAGTCGATCAAAAGGGATAAGAATGGGGGAAACGTTTTATTGTGAAACGTAGATAGAGCGAATAGGTATGAAATGTCGCAGGGATAAGTAATAGAACGAAATAATAATCATACGCTAAAAATTTGAAGTCAAAATTCACAATGGTCAGAGATTTCTACGAGAAATAAACTCCAGCTATAAAACAGATATTTATGAGTTACAAGCCATAAATATGCACCTCAGAGAGTTGCTCTTTAAATCTAATTTTACTATAAACTAGTAATTGTTTGCAAGTTATTAGAGGTGTCTATAAACCAGGAATTCTAACCAACCCAATTTAAAACATTCTATTCTATTTGAAAAATGTACAACGATATTTTTACCTATGAGAAATACGTAAAAAAATCACCACTTTTTATTGACTTAACACCCCGTTAAAAGTCAAAACAATGTTTTATTTGACTAAGGTTGTCCAAACAATATTTTTTCATGAATTGGAAGAATGCGAAAAGAAATAATTTTTCGGCGGTTATTTTATGAAACTTTACAGTTGGTGACTAAAAAAGACGTTTTACCTATATCCATTTCAAATATCAAAAATTTTTTTCAAAGCATAACATTTTTCCACAAACATA
Organism: Tetragnatha versicolor; assembly: GCA_024610705.1. Taxonomy (NCBI): domain Eukaryota; kingdom Metazoa; phylum Arthropoda; class Arachnida; order Araneae; family Tetragnathidae; genus Tetragnatha; species Tetragnatha versicolor. Next base: position 32,950,449 of record JANDEH010000001.1, on the reverse strand, counting down.
ATACGGAATCCCGTTTTTTTCCACAAAAAAAGTAAAAAAATACGATTAAGTTTATAAAAAATAATTATTGGCAATCGGAACATGATCTCCATTAATTTTCTTCCTTTTTCAAGCTTTTACTTTCCGACCCGTTTTTAAGTAATTTGAGAGACTATATTTATTTTGTTAATAGAGAGGGCCACCATTTACCAACAAAATTTTAAAGTTTAATAAGCTTATTGCAGAAAAGAATAAATTCTTTCAGTAAAAAAAGCTTTTAAGAAGCAACCTACATTTTCTAAATTTTTTGTAATTAACATGAAATTCTATTTATTTTAATTTTTAAGTTAATTAAACAAAATATAAAATACATTAAAACTAGCCAAGATATTTTATCTTTACTAAACCACGATATACGGAATGATAGTTTTTAGATGGGAGAATAACCGGGTAACTCTTGTTTGACACAGATTTAATTATTTTGATGACAAACATGGCTACTTAGTAAATACGTTTTACTTCTTGAGCAACTTAAAAACTCAATTAAATTTTTTGTTAATTCTTAGATCCGACAATAACATTAGACACCTATTTAGAAGTTAACTGAAAATTATGGCGAGCAAAGCTTGTCTTTTTTACATGGCACATTTAGCTTTCTAGTAGTATCACAATTTGTAGCATTTAAGTTACACTACTGCTGTATTCAACAGTAACTTGACCGGCGATTAACCGGGAGTCCAACCAGGAGGCCTTTGATTAGTGATTAGTTGAAAACTAGTTTTTCTTTCTTCAACGGCCAATCAAAAGCTTGACTGTCGTTTAACCGCTGGTCAAGTTACCAATGTATACGGCCGTTACAACACGCCAAAAAGGTTTAAGCTAGTAACATAGTAAAATTTTTAATAAAAAAAGAGATAATATTGTCCCACACAAATTAAAATATCTTAATATCAATTTAGTATTAGGTATTAAAAAATAGTAATCCCAGAATTTAATACAAATTAAATTATAAAACAATTATACACACACATATACAATACATATTATTAATACTTTTTTTAAATGCTGGTGTCAAAATAAAAGGGAAAAAGATGGTCTTTCAACGCTACACCCCGAATTCCAACCCCTCTAAAAGAGTGAACTTTATGGAAAAAATTAATGGTTCACCCCTTAAGGGGAGAGATAATAATTTATGCATAAACACTATTTCAAATGAGTGAAAAAGATAAGTTTTTAAAGGGGTTAGACAATATTTTTTTAGTGAATGGGTAGTGCTAAAATATTAAGAAAGTGTAAATCCTCCAATCAGCAAGAAGTTAAGCAGACAATTAACCAGTGTTTAAAGAATTATTTTCAATGTTAGAAAAATTATTTTTCTTAATTTTGTAAATAACTTTCAACGGGCCCTTAGGAGACAACAGATATAAAGATGGGACAATTAATAATGATAATTATAACTGTTTTCGTTTATTGCTAACTTTAAATAAATAGAAAAAGTTAATAATAAAGGGGTAATCGAAAAAACTACCGTGGTTGCGAAATTTAAAAGTACTTTAACTTTCTTACCATTTAACCATTATAATTATTTTTAAATATTTACTTTATTCTTCAGTAACTTCAAACAAGGAATAAATTATCTGAAGTTATAATTTAATGCGAAAGAATTTATACAGTACTTTTTAAAATTAAATTGGCATTTATTTTATTTTTCAGTTAAAATAAGTTTTACCAACAAAAAAAATTAAATAATGTAAATTTTGCTTTTTTGAATGACCAGTGCAATAGATGGCGATAAAAGATAATGGGCTTAGTGGGTGCAAGTAGATATGTACTAAAGTAGAGTACTTAATAAATTCGACCACTTGATGGAAATATCACCCATGTTATTCAAAGAGAACAGGGGGAATTTCTTCAATCTAAAATATGGTTAATTGATTGGTAGTTGGTGGGGTTTAGGGATATCTAAAGTAGGTTGATATTAATGGATTTTAAAAATTTATTTATGTAATAAACAATACAAAAGTTTCAGAAAAAAAATTAAAAAATTTTGTTGGTAAATAATTGCGGAAAGTATATTTAATTCCTATAGTGACGGGGATATGAAAAGAATTCAAAAACCGAGTGCCTATAAATAAATGACTTATGATTAAATAACGATACATCGAAGTACTCAATAATCAGGTATCGATTCCTAATAAAGCATCGATTGCCTCTCAAGTATTTCAATGGCTAATTAATGCCACAAAATGCACGTCAACACAAGCCGCTCTTAAAATATTTTTCCTCGACGTCGCAATAATGTATCAAAAACGGAAACTTTGCAAAACAAGATACAAGCATATTTTCCTCATGGAAAACATTCCTCGTTCCGCCAAAAACCGACGACCACTCAACTCGACGGCCAACCCGACTTTCGGCCACTCACACTTTCCAAATAATCTCCACATCGAAAATTTGCAGTTCGATTCTACCCCCTCAGCCCCACCAAACGGATTTCTTTCCAAACGGGATGCAACAGACACTACGTGCAGACGTTCCTTAATTGCAATATAAACGGCCGTGCATAAATTTACCGTGCCATCTGGGTGCACCAAACACGGTTTGAATATATTGGTTAAAAAAACTGTTACATCTCTCTCTCTGGAAAATAAATCAAGGACAAACACGTTTACTTACCTACGAAAACTACAGATACATTTCCGCTTTGACATATAAAGAAGCATTCATTACTAAACACGGCGAATGGGACATCTCCCTTGAGCATGTCTGGATAGAAAAACGAGTCTTTGGAGCTCCCGCTATACAACGGCATGAAAAAAGGCCTCTTGTTCTTACAAAAAGTATGCGATCTTTTTTAACTACAGCTCGTCGGAGGTTTTTCAACTTTTCAAATCGCGGTTCCCCCTGGAGAGCTGCGGTTCCGACATCGAGGGAGATGAAGATTATCGCATATTAAATTTGTTTGAGACAATCTAATCTTAAAAGAGACATTATATTAAAGAGGCCTGGGAATTCCCTTACCCTCTACAAACTATGGTAGTTTCATTCAAGGAATAAATAATTTTAAATCATTAAAATACATAACGCAACATAATTTATATAAAACCTTTAGAATTCAATTGTAATTTGAATTTACTTTTCCTCGCAGTTAAAACAGTTTTTCAGATCTTCCATTGGAATCCCCTAACAAAAAATTTGGGAGGAAGAAGTATTTTTTCTTCGAGCTATAGTTTTAAAAATCTGTACCCTTTTCTGGAAAAAGGGGAAATAACAAGAAGATAAAAAATGAGGAGTGCAATTCAGCAACTCTAGAAGTTTGAAAAATTTTATTTAAGCTCAAATATTTGAGTACAAAAATTTTTAAAAGAAAGTAGTAATGGCTTTTGCAAAATAAAAAAAATGCCGTAATTTAACTCAAAATAGTAATTAATTACGATCTGATGTTCACCCGAAGAACGCTGTAAAATTACAAAGAAAATCCCCGATCAAAATATTTTAAAGGTTAAACAAGATCATCTCTTTTGTAGTATAGTTTTGTGTTCTTCTGGTAAAAACCAATATCTTGACGATCTGAATGCGCATCACCCTGAGTGAATTCCTCAAAAGAAAGAAGTCATTAGATGTCCACAAACGACGAAGGTAATGGTACTTTCCAAACACGATAACGTTGAGTTGTTCCGAGTGGACATTAAAAACAACTCTTTGCAATCTGACAAAATTCATTAAATACGAAAAATGCACAAAAATTTAGAAGCAAAAATAAAAGTTATCCACAAGTTCAGCTTATTCCAGTGATGGCGAACCTATGGCACGCAACACGTATATCGGTGGCACGCGATATTCACTAAAATTAAGTCCCCTGAAAAGTCCCCAATGGCAGTTTCAGAACACTTTTTAGCTTGCTGAAATTCAAAAATTTTTCGGGGGAGGACCTCCGAAAAAAAAGTGCTGATATTTTTTACAAACAACAAAGAAACCAAAGATTAAACCCCCATTTTTTCATGATTTTCTAGGAGAAACGTATATTGTTGATATAATGTTCCGGTTTCATTTTCTTCTATCACCTTTCTTTCGGGAGAAAAAATTTTAAAATTCAAAAGAGCTTTTGTAAAGTTGTTTTTTTTTGGCATTTTTGAACAGCTAATAAATCTAGAACTATACAATGAAAAAACTGAAATCAGTCACATTTTGTTTGTAATTAATACGATTTGATTTAGTGTGCCTCCAAACTAACTTTAAAAAAACACCTTTCATTTTATGTTTTCTTCAAAATTAAAAAATTAGATATTTAAAAAATTTAAAGCTTTTAACTTCTAAAATAAACATTTCTATAAAATGTAATATAAAATTGACAATATTATAATGTCATCCATCTTGACTGGCACGCAATGCAAAGTAAGGATTTGATTTTATCAGATAATCAGGCTAATTGTAATTGCTTTAAATAGTTTAATTTATTCATAATGTATACTTTTAAAACTTACCAGTTTACTTATTTTATCGTTCAAACATTTTTTTATTGCGTTTCACTCAGTTTCACCCATATAAGTAACTGATAAGTAAAAAACAAAAAAAAAAACTATTTGTTTAAGTATATTTTGAAGACCAGTCTCAACAACAACGAAGTTTTTAATTTTAGATATCTTTTATTTAGTTAATATATAAATTGTTAAGAATAAATTAAGAAAACTAGAAAATTTTTGTTCGTCTATTATTTTTCAGATTATGTATGTATAAGTACATATAGATATAAAAGCTAGATTCCTGTAAGGTTTTAAGTTTTATACATTCTCCATCAGCAAAAATCTGCAAAAGAAAGTCTATACATTAGAAACATTTCTTTAAAATTAAAGCACTTAAAGATTTTACAATAAATCAATACAAAATCCGCCATTAACAGAGGATTTAAACTTTAACATACTCCGCTAAAATTTTTATTAAACTACTAAACATGAAATTCCTTTGAGAGATGAAACTCGAGTGTTTTTTTCTTTTAAAGCTATGAATAAATAGAATATAATAAAAAGTCTTAAAATAAATTGAAGAAGTTTTAAATTAACTTATCCAGTCCACATAAAAATAATCTTTCCGTCCTAAGTAAAATTTAAATTTATTATTCAAAGTTTCGACATTTTAAGAGTCATTTTTTAGGCCGAAAATGAATTTAATATTCAATTAAATTCATAATTTAGTTTAATTTATAACTCAAATAAAAGTAGTTAGTCTTTTTAATCTAGTCGTTTTTTAATTTCAGCATACAGCCAGATTAGCAACCTTAATTAAGAACAAATTCTCAGAGATTTATCAGATACTAAAGTCTATGACAATATACGATAAAACTAAATATGCGAAATATTTTTATTATAATTATAAATTGAAAAAAATGAATAAATCGGTTCATAAATTGAATTTAAATTCGTAAAATGAAAAATATTCAGTAGAACAAAGGTAAGAAAAAACTGAAAAGAAAAACTTTTTTAAAAATGAAAATTTAAAAGAAAGAGGAAAAGAGAATTTTAAAAGCTCAGCCCATGTTTATGTTATGGGCAAAGTAATTAATTGGGAGTTATTAATAATGCCCAGAGTAGAGGCGGGTAAAGTGATAAATGCTATTGAATTTATCACATTGCCCTCTTCCCCTTTGGGCATTATTAATAATGCCCGATTTATCACATTGCCCGTAACATTTATACAAAAGGAGTTAATAAAATAAATGTATCGGAAAAAAATTTGAATTCGAAATTTTAGTAAAAATTTTATTACACCAAGTACTCTACTGTACTTAAAATCAATTAAAAATTACGTCCTTGGTTTCTTAAAATTATTTCTGACTCTTAGAAGTATTAAATTGAGCATCGATAAAACAGGCGCAAAAAATGTAATTTTGGATAAACAAGTTTAGGGGCCTGTCAAATATTACAAAAGCATGGAAGCCCCATAGGTTTTCTATTTTTTTTATTTTTGCAGATAATGGGGGGAGGGGAGTGATGATTACACGGCATATTAAAAACATTGTATTTTCGAAAATCTCAAGTAACCTGCTTAAACAGTTCCATTCAAAATTTAATTATGAAGCACATGGAGAAAGGGGTTGGGCACTGGCTTATGTAATAATAAGTGGGGGTTATGATTTGCTTATTTTTGTTGATAAGAGAGATAAAAAAAGCTGCAAAATGTTTAAATAGTCCTTAATGGAAGAGTTTCTTAATTTTAAAGAATACATTGATCTTCAATTGAGTTAAGTACTATGACATGATATACAGGGTGTCCCATAAATTTTGGGTCACACTTCTAGGGGGGATAGTAGACACCTAGACGAATGCTTAAGATCCTGTTATAGCATGGTTTAAGTCCGTTTTTTGCGTCCGCTAACTGCCGTTTTGGAAACGGCTATAGGAAACTAGTTTGCGCACGCAAAAAACGAACTTTAACAGGTTCTCAAGCGTTTAATATTGATGGTTTTTACGTGAATCTTAGGACTTAAGGGTTTACAACTATGATCTTTCAGATTATAAAATCAAAAGAAATGATTTCGAAATACAAAATGAAGTTTTGGCAGAATTTTCACATTTTTTTGTGGTTTTTTAACTTTTTTCATAATAAAACAAATTTTAAAGTGAAGACTTGAGATAATTTTAAAGATAATATTAAACCACAATTTTTGAGACCATAATTAAATTTTTACCAACAGTAGTAGTTCTACAAATTGAATTTTTCAATATTTTTTTTGGGGTGTCGCTCCATTTTTAACTCCCTGGGATTTGGTCTGGGACCCCCAAATCCTATGTGATTCTGACTCGTCTAGGTGTCTACTATCCCCCCTAGAAGTGTGACCCATCATTTATGGGACACCCTGTATAACTATAACTATGGATATCAATACAATGATTTAGATATGACATCGTTAAGACATCTGACTACAAATCTTATATTTTAAAAAATTTAAATTTCAAACCAAGATATTTTCAGTTAACCCCTTCGTTAGTGGTTCTCAAGTACACGCTTAAAACGGCAACTTAATTCTTTCAACCAATGACCTAAATATCCCATTCAGACTAGTGGGCAGACACTTCAGCATAAAGAGAAAACTGCGCTCCATATCTGCGTCTAGCCATATATTTCAGACAGAGTCGAGGAACAGATCCGAAAGCTCCAGTGTCTTATTAAAAGAGCCAAGATGAAAATCGATTTGAACGTAAAGTATCGATTTAGAACACAAAAATTAATTGTGCAAGGCATTCATTAGAGCATACCTTTCACAGCGAGCCGAATAGTCTTTCGTTTCAAATCTAATTAAAATTTGAATTGCCTTAAGATTAGAAAATTCATCTCAACTTTTGAGTGATTATTTTACATGCTCAGAAGTCATTGCGGATATTTTAAGTGCTTAAATAATGCATTTAACTTGATAATAAAAGCAAAAAACCAATTTTGTTGTTTATTAGTTTCATACAAACAAGTCGTTTAAATAGTTTATCCAAGTACTGGTCTAGGTGTTTAAGATAAGTGTGTCATAATTTCTAGGAGGGGTAGAACACACGGAAATACACCACTACAGAGATGAGTTTGGTGAAAAACAAAAAAGCTGAAACCAAAAATCCAAAATTTTACGCGTAACACATATCAGGAATGTTGCACACCTTCAAGGATTTTGTCTAATTTTTTTGTTTTAGGTTTGATATTTTGCACTAGCTGTTACGACCCGGCAAAGCCGGGTCTTACAGCTAGGCTAGCCTTTTATGCGAGCTTCCCTCGTTACTACTTCAAGTTCCTATTAATTATACATTAAATAAGAAGTTTAACTTCTTTATCTTACCGCTGAAATATCACTAATTTATCATATTCAAATAAGTCACTCAATTTCGGCTGACCACCACCGAGCTGATTTGGGCAAATTTATTCTTAAATCAAATCTTACTACCCTTATATAAACTCATTTTAAATGGCATTCTCCCCAAACATTCCATTATTAAATTATTATTTGATTTTAATTTGCCTCATTATTTGAAGATAGTTTGTTATGGGGCGCCTACGGCGCCCACGTATTTAGGTCTAGCACGCCATCTTTGCTTTCTTTCTTTAGCTAAGCGACGTTTTTTTGAGGTAGGATCTTCATCATCACCCATGACAATGACTATGAGAAAGAAAAAAATGAATAGTAAAAATTGAGATGATTACTATTGAAAGCTGATTCTAAAAGTGAATAAGTTATATAAATCAGTTGAAAAATAAATAAAATTCAATTATTTACTTACTTAAGAAATAATTAATTTTTCGTTTCCGAAAGTAAATAAAGATTATTGCCAAAAAAAAAATCAAAAAGCGCTTTTTATACGATTATTTATTAGATTTATTATTGTTGAATTAGAAACCAACTTCCCTAAAAGTAACTTTTTAACCTTTATTAAGTAAACCAACTTTCTTGAAAGATATTTAAAAGCTATTATATTATTTTAATTTTAATTACTTTTATTTATTTATTTTTCTGATTATTGCGAGATGGCATCATAGTGTGCGAGCGTTCCAGAATCAGTGAGTCAGTGAGTGACGTGGGCTTTTATATGAGAGATTATAAAATTAGAATTTAGTCAAATATTTTATTTAGATCCTCTTAAAGTAGAACATATATTCTGATTCTCAATAGCTCGACAAACAAAGGCATGTTTACAAGATAATATTAATTGAAAATGCTTTATAAAAAAACTTAAAGCAAAGAACTCAGATTGCATATATTTAAGTGAATTGTTTAAAAATCTATTAAACCTTCTTAAGATTAAGGGCAGACCTTCCAACATTGAAAAACAAAATGTATTTTTATATTCCCTTTTATTCATACCTTATATTAAATTAACTTGATAAAAATCAAATGAAAAAATCTTTTCTACAGATTTGTATGAATTTATAGAGAAATAACACTTTTAATTTACAAATGTTTTACTTAAATTTATTAAAATATCCAAGTAATTTTTTATTTATAATTTTTTTAAACTAAGAAAGAATGTAGTTTGCACGAAGCTATTGAGAAAATTAAACCGATTTATCCTCTGTAAAAGCTTTGATCAATTCCTAGACTGAGTAAGAGCTCAATAGGTATTAATGGGCATTAAACATGAGTCAAAGACCAAATTTTGTTAAGTTTTGGTCATATTTTTAGGTGGAATTTGCATTTTCTTAAACTCAATATAAAAAAAGTTGTGAATAATAGATTTCCATGTACACAAAAGGGGGTCTGGGGGTCCTCCCCAGAAAAAGTTTGGAAATTTGACCCTAAAACACAGGGTTTAAACTTGTTTTGGACACATAGTCCAATTTTTTTTGGAGGAGGGGTCGGGTCCCCTGGCCCCTTTATATATGCCCCTGATGTGTGATATTATGATCTTTTAAACAGATTATGATCTAAAAGGATTAAAAAAACCACTCCATTATTTTCTTATAAAGTTGCTTCAAAGCGATTTTCCAGTAAAAATTTACAAAAGATCCTAAAGTAAAATCTGAAGAAATGCTAACTAAAATCGGGAAAAAATTATCTGAGATGTTTCACTAGACCTATTATAGTCTCCTCTGACTCCTATTAGGCTTTTCTGCATCGCAATTAAAACGTAAGAAAAAGCGAACTTCAACTAGGCACCGGAAAAACGGAACTTTCGCGAAAAATCGCAATTTTTCGACATTTTCAGATAATATGGTCCTTAACATCGGACCTTTTGGCTTTTGACCGCTGTAACGTTGGTTTTTCTACATCGCAATAGAGACGCAAGAAACGGACTTCAATTTGGCGCCCACCACGACCGTCCAAGAAAGCAGTCACGGGTAGTCACGGGATGATACGGAATACTCCGCGAGCAAACCGAAACTTGAAAAAACGCGATTTTTCCGACTTTTTCCCGCGATTACTCGTAATATTTCTCGGAAATCTGGAAAATTTAAAAAGTAGGTATTATCTGAAGAAATCCAAATCAGTTCGCGGGCCGCAGGTTATGCATCAAGAATATCTCTCAATGAAAAGGCTCAAGTTTTTCCACAATACCCAAATACGAGCCGACTTTACCGAAGGTTACGTCCATCTTTAGGTTGCATGTTAGAAACAGCAAGAAAAAAAAGTTTTTCCATAATACAGTAAACGAACGAGAAGCCATCTTTACAGGCTGCGTTGTTCGAACTAGAGTACGAACTATCGCCGATGCGCGTGCGAGGTATGAATGCCGAAGACAAAGTACCGGGATATGGCGGAAGTTTTTTTTCTCTGAAGTAGATGGAGACGAAAAAAACGGATTTTTTCAGGATTACAAAAAGCGGATTTTCATTGAAAAGCGGAATTCTTAATTTTCAAAAAAAATATAAAAAGCGGAATTCCGCCACAGGGCGGAAAAAACTCATCCCTGACCACTAACGAGCTAAGGGTTTTTATAAGCCGACATTCGAGTATAAGCGGAGTACGCGCTCGTTAAATCTGTGGGTCCGAAAGTCCTGAGGTCGGTCATGGCGCAGTTTACCTTGGGTCCAGGTGTCTGGAGACTATTTCCCTCCCCTTCAGATGCATGTCAAAATTGTGGAGGTGGCGATAGATGGTGGCGGCATCTATCATCCGAGGCTTAAGTCGGACTCCTGCCTTTCATGGGCCTCACTTTCTCAGGAGCCGCACCCCCTTTGCCTTAAATCCTGTACGCTCTGCGGATGGAGCTTGGATATTCCAAGTGGCATAAGAAACAACAACAACACAACATAAGCCGACATGGGAAATTGTATAATAAACAGTGGAAATTGACACGTAACCTCTTATGATAGGATTAAAAACAGCAAAATCGTTCGATTCCGGCATGCTACATAAAAACCGATTTAGGAGCTGAAATATCTGCTCTTTAATTGGTTTTATGGAATAAATACCTGAATCGATGGTTTTAATCTGATCTTAAAAGGTTACATGTCAACTTCCACAGGAAATTTTACAACTTCCCATGCCCGCTTTTAAAAAGCTCGTTAGGGGTGTATTACCGACCCCCCATTCCTATGTGATTCTGAGTCGTCTAGGTGTGTGTCGTGTCCTACCCTTCCTAGAAATAATGAAACACTTATCTGAAACACCCTGTTCACAACCAGACACACAGTCAATGAATATTTATTAACACATTTCCGGGATTGTATAAGCCGTGGCTTAAGAATATTAAATACGTACGTTTCGTCCTCTGTTTCATAGGGCATCCCCAGTGGCGGAAAAACAAAGTCAAATTGTTGAAGGTTTTATTTGTTTCGAAATTTGGGATCCATAAAACTACAGGAGCATCGTAAAGAACCGGGGAAGACTTTGGACTTTCAAGAAGACGCATTAGTATTTTTTTATAACATCTAGCGCAAAATAACTTAAAAATTTGTTTGCATGTTTTGAGCTTTAATAGAGGAATGGCAAATGATCGTAGGATAAGATTGAGAGAGACAAGATATTCTCTTGCCTTCTTACTTCCTTTTACCCTACGACGAATTACCAGAGATGGTTGAAAACCCTTAACTAAGATAGGAAAAATGGTGGCTAACTTCCATTTAAGATCCATGATTTAGAATAGCTTAAGTTAGGTTTCAAATATTGAAGATTCAATTTGTCCATATGTAAGCACCGTGTTGCTAAATATGTGTTTGCTTACAGGCTTCTCTTAACAGTACCAGAATATAGCCCTTTTGATTTCGTTAAAAGCTGTTAAGTTATTAGCGGTAAAGTTGATCCGACGTTCAAATGCCTGTGGAGTGTAGTTTAACAAAAATTCAAGTAGTGTAGTTAAGATAAATTCAAAAGCAAATTTATTGTCATAGCAGCGTTGCCAAAGAAAAACCTTGTCATTTTTAAGGTAAAAAAATATCTGGGTTTTAGAGGAGATAATCATCTTTCGCGATGTCCAAGGTTAATCACCCATCAGTATGATGCCCTGGTATATGCCCCAGGCATGTTCTCCAGTAGGACCAGAACACCTCCCGATTTCGAACCCACCCACGCACTCGATTCATCATAACCGACCGAACGACACATCTTTAATGAAAGAGGACCGGAAGAGACGGAGGGCTCCCTCCTCCCGCCATCAAAGACGACATCGAGAGAGAAGATAACACAATCAATACCATGCAAATACTCATCAGCATCACGGCGAGGAGGCACCGCTGACCGCTAATCCGCCGCGACTACTCGCCCGCCCGGCCTCCATGTTGGATGGATGCAAGCAAGGGCCATAATGAGAGAGAGCGAGAGAATCTCTTTTTCTCGGCAGCGACTAACTCGGGGCCCCAAAAGCAGAAAAGGACGCTTTAACAAAAATCAATAACTTCAGACATCTACTCGTTGTGGAGGTTCTTTCTCTCCTCCATCACTTGTTTTTTTCTCTCTCCTCCCTCGCGCTCTCCTTTGCAGCTCTCTCTCCGCTCTCTTTTTTCCACATTGGATATCGCGCAAATGGCAACAACTGAGAAATCCAGATGAAGAGAGAGAGGGGAGGGATGGAGGATGCTCGGGAGGACGAAGGATCGTCGGAGGGTGATTGGAATTAGCGACACGCAATCAGCTACGCTTGAAACCGACTGAATTGAACCCCCTCTATATCCCGAACAAAGTTCCGGACAAAGAAGGCGGTTTAAACAGAACCAAAACCGAGCATCCTATTTCTAAGACCACAAACTCACACAAAAGCACAGGGATTGCTAGGTATGGAGCTACTACCACCTAACTCCAAATGAATGAATCAATCCTGAAAAGGATCAGCACCTCTAGAATTCGATCCCAGAATGCTTTTATCAGATTCGAACGCAAAAAGAAAATGCTTTAAACACAATTCATACGGCGCAGTGCGATAAATCAACACTGGGATTTCAAGGTATGCAACTAGCCTACATGGCAACTATAAATGGGAATCAGATACTTAATCATATCTACATAGTTCAATTTCTCAATAGTTTGATCATATACGAACACGAAGCGAAGAAAACTAACTTAAAAAAATCTTACCCACAGAGAGAAGCATACTGAAACTGACCTCTTCAGAAATTGTTTCATAGAGAGATTAGGAAAAGTAAACTAATTGCAATTAACAATAACCGAACTCGTATTTAGGCGAAAAATGAATTATCACAGGAAAGTAGAATAAGTAACAAGCTATTATTATTATTATTATTATTATTACTGATAGATAAAATAAATAATATCTCATAGTTTAAATTTAAACACAAAACCATGAAAATAGCGGGTGATGACTGCTCGTATCAAATGAACATTCAGCTGCTCTTTTACATACTCTTTTCTGCCTTAGTATTACTTCACTGATTAGTTAGTTTCTTTTTCCAAAACAAGCTTGTTTACTAGGGTGTCCCTTAAAATCGAAGGTCGGGGAAACTTTTGCGACACCCCCCAATTTTTTTCCTTTTGGTACCCTAAGAATGTGTGCAAAATCTTAAATCAATCAGATAATATTAACACGTGCCCCAAACGGCCTAAAGTTAGAAAAATTTGACTTTTTTCACATTTTTTCGAAAATTTTTAAAAATTTGTTTAAAAAATCTTCTGCCGAATGATAGGGATCTAACACATTTAAACAACCTTATTTGACCGTTTTTCATTACTACCAAGGCCAAAATGCCCAGTTTGTAACCTAGTCATCAATTAGAAAATCATCAAATTTGTCCATTTTATACTGAGAATAGAAGAATCAAAAGGCAGTGGTAATTGACTTAAAACCGCAAAATTCCATGGCTAAACACCATTTGTAGACCATACTGATGTGGAGATAAATTATCTAGAGCTCAAATTAATTATGGGTTGCTTAATTACAGACGCCATATTGGATTGCATTAAAACTAAAAAAAATTCTAGAAAAACGGTATGGGCATGTTTGATATATCGGGTAATGGGTGTATGAGGTTTCTAAACTCAATCAAGACTAATAAAATCCTCTTACTGAACTTTTTAAAGCTCTTTACGCAATTGTAAGGGCCATCAGATCTCCTAATACAAGTGCAAACCATGATTTCAGAATTACAGATGGTAATAAATTCTATACGCATAAAACCGGTAAGAGAAATTCTGGAAATAAGTAAATAATAAGTCTCCACAGTGGGTCCACGAGTATTTTATTCCGTAAGTTAGTTGAAAACCTGAAGAAGATACAAAATTAACCCGCTCTTCATAATGATTGAGTTATACTCTGTGAAGATAAGCAATTCACCATGTTTATAGAGATTGTTCTTGTATTTTATCATAAATTTACACATAAACATAAAAAATACCTGCAATTTAACAAATTAGTGTCATTAAAATAATTAAACACTGATATCTTGCTTGAGGCTGTAAGAATATGTTAATTATAAACTTCAGTTTCTATAACTCTTCTACTATACCCATAGTTTTTTTTTCGCACTGTTGACTTATCACCAGTAAACGTCCTTGAAGAAGTACTTAGATGTCGAGTAAGTTTTTCATGAAAATTGTTTATGAAATTAAATTATTTTAAACCCTCAAAGCCTTCTTTGAGAATGTAGAGGTAGGAAACTTAGAGCGAAGAATAGCTCTAACTTAAAAACAGACTTAAAAGAAGGAATGATTTTAATGATTTAATGTTGTTAATATTTATGATATTCACGTAGCCAATATAAGTGTCTTAGTTTTTAATGAGCCTAATTTGTTGAATCGCAGGTGTTTTAATGTTAATGTATAAATTTATGATAAAATACAAGAAAAGTCTCTATAAATATGGTCAATTGCTTTTCTTCACAGAGTATAACTCAATCATTATGAAGAGCGGGTTAATTTTGTATCTTCTTCAGGTTTTCAACTAACTTAAGGAATAAAATACTCGTGGACACACTGTGGAGTGGAGTCATTAGTAACTTATTTCCAGAATTTCTCTTGCCGGTTTTATGTGTATAGAATTTTTTCCATCAATAGTTCTGAAAACATGGTTTGCGCTTGTTTTAGGAGATCTGATGGCCCTTACAATTGCGTAAAGAGCTTTAAAGAGTTGTGTAAGAGGATTTTAATAGTCTAAATTGAGTTTAAAAAAACCTCATACTCCCATTACCCGATATCAAGCATGCCCGTACCGTTTTTCTAGAATTTTTTTAGTTTTAATGCAATCCTAGTATATGGCGTCTGTAATTAAGCAGCCCATAATTAATTTGAGCTACAGATAATTTATCTCCACATCAATATGGTCTGCAAATGGTATTTAATCGTGGAATTTTGCGGTGTTTTGGTGTCATTTTCCACTTTCTTGGGATTCTTCTATTCTCAGTATAAAATGGACAAATTTGGTGATTTTCTGATTGAAGGCTAGGTTACAAACTGGGCATTTTGGCCTAGCTAGTAATAAAAAATGGTCAAATAAGATTGTTTAAATGTGTTAGAGCCCTATTATTCGGCATAAGTTTTTTTTAAACAAATTTTTAAAAATTTTCGAAAAAATGTGAAAAAAGTCAAATTTTTCTAACTTTAGGCCGTTTGGGGCACGTGTTAATATTATCTGATTGATTTAAGATTTTGAACACATTCTTAGGGTACCAAAAGGAAAAAAATTGGGGGGTGTCGCAAAAGTTTCGACGACTTTTTGAAAAAACGCCTAAATAAGGGACACCCTATTACACTAAAAGGTTCAATACTCCACTCAGATGGGATTTCAACCCACACAATCGTATATCAAAAACAGATCCAACTCAAACAGTCAGGAGAAGCAAATATTGCAGAGACAGTCAACCAACGACATAACCACGATCATTTACAAAACATTGATGACGAAAAGATACAGAAAGGTGACCGGTTGAAGTCGGGTGATATATGTGAGCGAAAACAAAGGCCTCGAAAATCCAGATAATTAACAACAACCTAATAGGAAAACTAATCATTGAGGGTAATTAAAGACCATTCTTACGTCATTATTTAACGCTCAATGGATTTTTGCATGCACCTGTCGGCACGTAAACGACAAGGCGATGAACCCAGGGCCAATCGATCATGCAGCTGAGTGACTACAAAAGAGCCAACAACACCACGAAACAAATTCCCACTGCATATGTGTGTTATTTCGTATAGTTCAGAATAGAGCTGGAAAATAACCGTCGTTCTGTTTCTAACTCCACTTATAATCATTTTACACAGAATGAAAAACTCAGATGATAATGGAGAGTAAATCAATTTTAGTTATAAGGGTAAATTTAATTGGTTGAATCCATGAAACTAGGTGTACTACCTACCTACCCCATGCTACTAATAATAAAAGAGCGGTAAAAAAATAGGGTAAAATTAATCAATAAGTTTGAACCTCTATCTAAATTTGATTTCTAGAAGGATTAAATCGAACTAACTGATAAGTAAAGATAGACGAATAATGGTAAGTGCAATAAATTCATTGCATAGTAAGAATTACTTAATTTTCTCTAGTCAATTAAACATTTTATATGCAACGAAAAACTAAATTATCTTCGGCGTAGGGTGAGAGGACTAAGAAAAAAAGCAACACTTTATGAAAAAATTTACTATTTGAACCTACGAAAATACTTACAGGATTATTTCTCTCAATACAACAGAATAAATTAACAAGTATATTAGTGGATGCCTTCATTGTGTTATGAACAGGACAAAATGTATGCACATTTATAGAAAGAGGTATACAAAAATGCATTCTCCCGCAAATTCATCATCCGCACACACATAATATAAGCACAAGCAGGAGTTCTTTAGTGGAATTTGTGTCTATAAAAACTTAGTGCTATCAATCACTAAGAACCAGAGGATAGACAAAGGATCATATAACCCCTATGTATAACCCCCTCCCCCTAAAAAAGACTATTATTTCCTCCTTTTTTTTCCTACGCCACTTCTAACAATCAATAACGATTCTATTTTTTTAATTGTAAAAAATATTTTTTCCCAAACGTTCACATCGATTGTATTAATACCATACTACACTAGCGGAAATAAAAATCCCAACACCAAGAAGGAAAGGAGATATCAAAGTCAAATTTATTTCTATGATTGCACATAGTATCAATGATAATTGATTAAAAAATCAGCCTTCCTGGATGTTAGGGGGCCGAGAAAACCAGGAAGGAGTGTTGTCTCCATAGGTGTCCATTACCGCTTTCACACGTCATGGTATTGAGTGACAGGGGCTCTAAATGACTTTTGAGGGATTGGAGGACCATGTTGCCTCCTCAGGTAGTCCAAATTCATATGGTGCACCAGCGGACGTTGCATACCGGGCTAGGTGATTTCTCCTCATTAACCGGACTTGTTTTGTGGGTGTTGGTTCTAGAGAACTGGTAAGACGGGGTAAAAATGCAACCTAGGGGGTTAAGAAGAAAGCTTGGACATTGCATACAACATGTGGTTGTGCATGTTTCTCTTGAAATTTGTCCCCAGGACAGGTCTGAAGGTAAGGGCGGACAACCGGCTAAAAAACCTCAATGACGCAGCTCTGGTTGGAAGAAGTACTGGTGAATCATACTCAGGAGATGCAGAAAGGGAATCCAATGCATCCCCACTCCGTTACCCTGCATCACCACTCCGTGGAACGATTAGAAAATCATCAGCTGAGTGCGCTCTCTCTATTGTGTCTTCAAACTCATACCCAACCGTCGTGGTGCTCCAAACCGAAGCAGGATTCTCTCATAAACACAATGTCATGAAATTGGGATTTTCATTCCCTTACTTCATGCACTATTGGAAACAGAAAGGTCCATTTTCAGCTCCTGGTTTGTAGACAAAGATGTAAGAAGCTATGCAGACCAAACGGACAATCCGCAGTACTGCAAACGACATCCATCCCACTGCCGCTTGTCCTCAGTATGATCTACCGGTACTTTGGCCAACCAGAGCTGCTTCATTGAGGTTTTTTAGCCGGTTGTCCATTCTTACCTTCAGACCTGTCCTGGGGACAAATTTCAAGAGAAAAATGCACAAACACATGCTTTATGCAATATCCAAGCTTTCTTCTTAACCCCCTATGTTGCATTTTTACCCTGGCCTATCCGTTCGTAAGAAGCAACGCTCACAAAACATGTCCGGAAAAAGAGGAGAAATCACCTAGCCCGGTATGCAACGTCCGCTGGTGCACTATATGAATTTGGACTACCCGAGGAGGCAACATGATCCTCCAATCCCTCAAAAGTCATTTAGAGCCCATGTCACTCATACCATGACGTGTGACGGCGGTAATGGACACCTATGGAGACAACACTCCTCCCTGGTTTTCTCGGCCCCCTAATATCCAGGAAGGCTGATTTTTTAAGCAATTCACATTGATACTATGTGCAATCACAGAAATAAATTTGACTTTGATATCTCCTTTCCTTCTTGGTGTTGGGATTTTTATTTCCGCTAGTGTAACTATGAAGATACCATAAAGTCCATTTTTAGGCGAAATGCTATTGAAGATAAAGGAACACTGCTAAGAGAAATCTTTTCGTTAATTTAGTTTCAATATACCTGAAACACAAAAGTCATAGTCTCAGTTTTTCGCTTTTTCCACAGTTCAGAGAAAAGTGGATAATTTCAAGGTGCTTTTGCTCGACGTACTATACCACTCGTGGTTAATTTGAATGAGAGGAGGGAAAAAGATTAAAAACACCAGCTCTCAAGAAGCTGGAAATAGGAGTATGTCAGCAGCATAAGCCAATTAGCATAGCATTCCTTCGCCAAAACCGGATATACTATAAGAAGCTTTTGGGACACGTTTTTTAAAAGATGTTTTGAGATTACGGTTTCGGAAATTCAATTTCGCGAAATGAAAGGATTGCAACTGCGCGGGGACCAAGCGGTGAGAACCTTGCATAATTTAAGATATTTAGAAATGAGAGCAAACCAGTTTAAAACGATAGAGTAGCCGCGAGCTTAACGAAAACATGAATCATTTTAATCCATCACCCGCAGTTCCTATAACCAAGGTTCTGGGAAACGGGTGAACAACACTTTAACTCTTCGTTTCTGGATTATTATTTGAGTTAAAACAATCGAAGAAATTCAAATTGTATTCAATGTTTGAAGACTCGTTTAATGGAAATAGGTCTGTATCCCATTTTGTTTATTCAGGTATCTTTAATGAAATGTAGTAAAAACTTTTGAGGGTCAAATTTCCTTAATTTTCCCACAAACTTAAAATTCTCGGAATATCCCCTGGTTGGTTAGGTTCAACTCCCTGCATTCAATTCCTACCTACGCACTCAATACCTAAATGCACTCGATAACTTAAAAAAAATCGGTTTGCCCATCTCTAGAAGGAAGAGCAGACACTCCGGATTATAATCGGCAGTGCCTCGCCAATCAACTGAATCCATATCCCTCAAGTCGAGCCGCAGCAGGCAGGGAAAATGGCGGCGGTGAATATTTAAAGCAGGGGACTCCAACAATTAAACAGCCCCATTTGCGCACTCGTGTCCGGCGAGCTGAGGGCTCGAATGGGCACGCACGGGCAGGGGCTCAATGCTTGAGCGTATTATCCGAATCAATCATGCCGTTGCAACACCGGCAGAGGCCAGCCCCGACAGAGGCCCCATTATTATCAAACCAATATGGCCGAACGGAATGTCATTTGTCGTTGCTTCAACGCGAAACGCAAACTTGGGAGAGAGATAATTTACCGGACACTGTGTAATGATAATATCGATCTCTGCGGCGGGCAACAACAACTTATGACTGGTCTCTCTCTCTCCTGAAACCGGGATTAGGAGAAACGGGAGCCGGGCATCTTGTCGAACACAACAACAGATCAGAGAGAGAGATAGGAGCACGAAAAATCTCGGCAGCCGGGAAGCAAAACCAAACGCTGCCGTACTCAGGCTGATTAAAACACAAATTAAATTGGAAAAGTTGAATTAGTTATTAATGGAATTAAGAGGAGGTAGTACTAAGAATTTACCGGTTAAGCTGCAGGAAATCCCGGCAATCGAAAACACTTTACATTGGAAATCAAATTAGAGATTCGCTCGCTTCATTTACACGTTCATATATTTAACCATTATTGAAATTGCCGGGTTTTTTAAGTTCAAAAAATGAATTGTTTTTTTAAGTAAATAAAACACTTCAAACGAACAGATACAAGCATATTAAAATGTGGAGAGCAAATGTGGCTTTTCGTAGGCGGTTTTAATTAAAATTTTGTTAAATTTTTTATGAAATATTAAGGAGCTGCTTGTTTTTGGATTCAGATTTTTGGTACAACATATGATTGCTGCCAAGGATTTGTTTAGAAAGGGTTTTCAGTAGAGCTAAAATTTTAAATTGCACATTTTCACCAATACTTTAATCCATCAGAGGGGCCGTTCAAATATTACGTAAGCACTTTTTTGGTTATTTTTAACCCCCCCCTCCCCCCTTGTCCAGCAAAGGTAAGTAAAACCAAACCCCCCACCATAATTACGTAAGAAACCCCCCCCCGAAATTTTGACATCACTTTTAGTAGGTAGTTTTTTTTCTCCTTCAAAATTAGGTGACATACAAGGAGCGGTCTTTTTTTGGGTGTAAACCTAAGGGTTCAAAAATTAGTCGAAACACTACTTTTAAGGGTTGATGATGTGAGGGAAAAGGACATTATTCCGCTCTCATACTTAAAAAAATCGGTATACTTTCTAACTTAAAAAGTTGACGAGATATTTTAATCGACCCCCCCCTGGTGAGATTTGGTGAGATTTTTCCAAACCCCTCCCCCCCTTTTTGACCTCACGTAATTTATGGATGTCCCCTAACAACGTATTCGATACCTAAAAAATATCGGTGAAGTCGATTACTAAAATAAAAACGCTAATTGATATTTTTATTTGGCAAAGGACAGACAAACTCACAAAAAAAGTGAAATTCACAAACAGCAAAAAACGTCCATCAGATCACTTGCCTTCACTTAAAATGAATGATAGGCAGTTGAAAGTAAAAAAAATCTTGTTGAAAAAAAATCTATATAAATTTTAAATAAGGATTGACAATTCCTTTTCAGTTGAAGGACAATCAAAGGTTGCTGTTAAAATAAATTTTAACACATTAAAAACACGAAAACATGATAGGGTCTTTAGCTAATCACTTATTAAGAGCTCGAAAAAAATGTAAACGTGTAACAAGAAAAATACATTTAGTTTACAAGCTAAGTTAAAAGGGATCAATAATAAAAACAAAGACGTAAGGTTAAGCTCAGAAAATCACTTTAGTGCTTAAGAAAAAAAGAGGTAAAAAAATTTACAAAAACTAATTAAAACGCTTTGGATATGAATAATAAAATAAACTTGTTTAGGGTTAAAACAAGTCGCTAGCAGTCTCTAATAACCGAGATTTAAAACTGAAAGTTTCTTATTTAATCCCAATTAAAGGTACAGTATAAAAAATAAAAGAAAAACATTGTAATAATATGGAAAATTTCTGAAAAAGAATAATTAATGTGTTTCTAAGGGGCTAAAGCCTGCAAAAAAATGCAGTAAAAATTTAGTAATCTCCTATCTATATATATAAAATCCAAATACCACTGACTGATTCATTCATTCATTCATTCATAACACTCATCACGAAATCTCCAAAACTGCCGGACCGATAGGCTTGAAATTTGACAGAGACCTTCCTTTCAGCCATTAGACGCGCACTAAGAAACGATTTTAAAATCGAACGACTCCTTCCCTGCTTTTCGGCGCTTTTTCGACTCCGTTTTACCCATTGAAATAGCATTGTGCATTGTTGAAATGCATAAATTGCAGTGTTTACTTCTCTATCTTGAGGCGACGTCTTGCCTCACTTGAATGAATATAACTGATTAACATTTATACATATTTTATTATTTACAACAAAATTTAAGAAGAAAAACAGTGTGAATATCTGTATTTAAATATTATAACAGTTATCAGAAAACCGTAGTAAATTAAAGTAATTAATTTACTTTCTTTAAGATTTTAATTTCTCAAAAATATATATATTTAAATAGCAAGAATTTAAAAGTTTCCAAGGAAACAGAGCTAAAATTTCATTGCTTCATAACGGAATTGGTTTACTAGACTGTAATCACTAGATTTTTTTATAACTAGCAATCTGTTTTTACTCTTTCAGAGAAGCTTTTAAAGAAGTTGGTTTTATTAAAAAGAAGACAAGCTTACTTGATAACTTTTTATCGAGGGATTTTCGAAATTTATTTTATTTTGAAATTTATTTTTTGCGGAATTTTAAAAGGATAGCGGGAATACTTTAAGAAAATTCTGTTTAAGATTTTAACACTGATGGATTTCAAATGACAGAGATGATTTCAAGTAGATTGTTTTTATCACATAGGAAGGATAAATGTTTAATAGACAAAAAATCGGGAAGGATGAGATATCACAGTTGGAACTGGGATGAGAAAAAGGCACCGGGCATACTGGGATGAAAATTATCGGGAACACCGGGCGGCTATGAAAATTATCGGGAACACCGGGTTATGAAAATTATCGGGAAAACTGGGACATTAAAATTATCGGGAACACCGGGTTATGAAAAGGTACCGGGAAAACCGGGATATGAAAAGGTAGCGGGAACATCCGGATATGAAAAGGTACACTTTAAAAGGTACATTTTAAACACTAGATTTAAAAAAGAGATGATTTCAATGTGATTGTTTTTATCACATGGAAAGGATAAATATTTGATGGAATGAGATGTCACAGTTGGAACTGGGATGGGGAAAAGGAACCGGGAATACCGGGATGAAAATTATTGGAAACATCTGGATATGAAAAATATCGGGAACCGGGGGTATGTAAAGGTACTGGGAAACCTGGGATATGAAAAGGTACCGGGAAAACCGGGATATGAAAAGGTAGCGGGAACATCCGGATATGAAAAGGTACCGGGAACACCGAGATATGAAAAGATACCGGGAACACCGGGATATAAAAAGTTTCCGGGAAAACCGGGTTATGAAAACTATCGGGAACATGAAAATCGGAAATGAAACTATCGGGAACTATCGGGAATATGAAAAAGTATTGGGGACACCGGGGTTATTGGTGATTCGAAAAATCGGACATATAACTTGTGAGAACTTTAAAAAAGGAATTAATACACTCCACCCGTGCAAGGCCGGGCATATCAGCTAGTTAAGTATACAGGGTGTTTCAAAAAACCTGTAACGATAGGCTATTTCCTAAAATATATCCCCTAGACCCATTCTTCCAATGGAAGATTTTCTTCAAATGAGGTGAAGAATTATATGACACCAGTTTCAACTCCATGGGGGGTCTATTTTAGAAGATGCAGAAAATAAATTTTTATACGGCCCCCGTAGTTTGAAACCCCCAATGAGAAAAATTTTCTCCATTCATTTCTTAATCAGATACAAAAAATTTCATCTCGATATCTTCAAAATTCACCAAGATATTAAAAGCTAAAATTCGTGACTTACACCACTTTATCATACCTATGAGTGACATACTTTTACTGCAAAATAGGGGCCATCCACAAACTACAGTTGAACATTTTAGAAATCTAACTACCGTAAAACTTTGATTTTTTGAGGTGACAAGGACTACATGAAAAACTCCTCCAACAAGCCATGGTGTTGAGCTCGCTCAACTACGCTAATCCAGATACCTGTCATTGCTACTCATATCAGCGATGCCCAGCCCAGAGGGGGCCTATCAGCTCTCATTTTGCGTTCAGATTTGTGACGTCATTGGTTTGAAAGTAACCCTCCTACCAATAAATACTTATACCTAAATCAATACTTATTTATAAATTACCTTGAGTTATCGAAAAGATTATAAAAAATATTTCTTGGATCCCCGAAATCAGGTACTCCTTCATACCTATTAGCTACGTAAAAAATAATCGTAGCACGAGTGTGTGACTCCCAGAAACACTTGATACTCAGGAATCAATACCTATAAGTTCCAATTTAGCCAACTGCTTTATTGTTTAATAGAATGACGCGCTTTTTAACTTGCGGACGGTCCCTTAAAAATATAAACCCGCATATCTCAGTGAATTTTGAAGATATCGAGACAGAATTTTTTCTATCTTATTGAGAAGTGAATGGAAAAAATTTTATTCTATTGGAAGTTTCAGTCTACAGGGGTCGTATAAAAAGTTATTTTCTGCATCTTCTAAAATAGACCCCCCATGGAGTTGAAACTGGTCTCGTATAATTCTTCACCTCATTTGAAGAAAATTCGCCATTGGAAGTATGGGTCTAGGGGAAATAATTTAGGAAATAGCCTATCGTTACAGGTTTTTTGAAACACCCTGTATATTAAATGCAAACATATTTACATCATTCCACACACAATTGCCATAATCGTCATACATAACACCATCTAAGGTTCTTTTTTTACAAATTTGAAAACTACTTTATTTTACTTTCAATTCTGTAGACTTATAAAATCGAACCCCTGGTTCTTTAACACTAGGCAGAATACGTACGTGATTATACACTTATTTGAGAAGTGAAGTTTTTAAAACTCTTAATCCAAGAAGTTTTAATTAGGAGTATAAAAATAAATTAAGTTTATAAAAACATGAAAATTTAAAATAAATCATCAGTTTGAAAAAGGGAATAAGTCTAAAAAATGATAAATTTACTTTTTCTTCTCAAAACAATCTCCAACCTTCGCTCTACACATGAGTATAAAGAGGAAAAAAATAACTATAGGGAAGTATAGCCCCTTTGAGTTGCGAAATCGATGTCCATTCATTGTACTTTTTCAATTAATTTGGAATAAAGTTAATTTGTCTTTCTGTTCTTTCTTTATTGCGTAAACTATGGAAAAATAAAATTTGCTATTAATTTAAAAGTGTTTTTACCTTTTTTTATCCAGGGAATGTTAGGAAATTTCATAAGGCTGAAAAAGGGAATAAGTCCATCTACTTTTTTCAACTGTAAAATACTTTTGAATGTACTTCATATTTGTTTCCATGATTGCCCCCTTTTCTCTAAAATAGTGTCCTGAATTTCCAGTAACAGGGGTAGAAGTGACCAAATAAAAATATATAGGACTTTTCAAAAAATTTATAGGACAAAAATAAATTTTTAATAGTTTGGTAATACGACTAAATGATACTTTTGTATCAGTTTTAAGTTTTGAATTAACTTGTACTTGGCTACAAAAAATGGCAAGAATAGAGTCAAACTATATTGCAACTGAATATTTTCATGAATTTTCAAACAAATGAACTTTGAAAACAAAATTAAGGTACTTAATTTAAAAGATAATTTTAGTTAATTTAATATAATATAATATCATAGTTATTTTAATCTATTGCAAAAAATAAGAATGCATGAATAGGAAAATTCAAAAAATCAGGTTCCAGTAATTTAAAAATCTAAAAAAAAATTCCCAGTAAAGTTGTTTTAAAATTGTTTTCCTGATAAAAAACCCGATTGAATAATACAGTAAAGCACCGCTTATACGTCTTTCAAGGGACCGAAGTAAAACGGCGTATAAATGAAAAGACGTATAATTGAAAACAATTTTGATTATTTGAATTAATTGGGACTTGGCGAAAACGACGTATAAATGTAAAAGACGTATAAACGGTGCTTTACTGTACTTTATATTTATAACATCAAAGTACTTTGCTTTCTTACATAATAGCAAGCAATGCAAGTGGTAGATCTTTTAATGTGCCTGCTAAAACTGTTCATTATTTGGGACACATGTAAACACTTCCTTTTAAAACCAAGTTTTAAGTCGAGAATATTGACATGAGACACGAAAATCGCGAACATGAGAGAATAAAGTTGTGTTTTTTCTGCCCTCATCGAATCTGAAAATCCAACTTTATAGGCAAAATCCCAAAGAATAATTGAAAACTCATTAACTTTCAGAAGAAATCCGGACCATGATTTGATTTTAGGACTTCTGAATGATCAGAACACATCCTATAATAATTAAAACCCATCTAAAATATTAAATTTTAGTCATTTAGTAAGTATCAAAAATATTTTTCAAGGATATTAAAGACATCAAATTTAAATTTTGAATGTTTGAACTCGAAAGTAAGGTCATTTGAAGGAATATAGGATTATTTTTTGAAATATAGGATTAATAGGACGCCTTCTACCCCTGCAGTAAAAAATTTGGTGTTTTACAACAAAAATTCCTTTATTTATACAGTTTTTTCGATTATCTCAAAACTTGGTTTTTGGACTTTTTCCCTTTTTTAAACTGACGATTCATATACTATATCATTATTTTGTATCCATTAGTGGGAAAACTAATTACATCGTTTAACGAAACAAACTAACAGAGAAGTCTCGCAGACACACGAGAAGTGGCATACCCCTTTCAAGCAGATATTTAAAAAAATTACACTTAGCAAATGGAAAAGTACCATGTAATTCCAAATTTATGAGTTAAAAAGTTAATGTAACCATGATTGCAATAACGATGATGATGATGAAGCAATGATTGCTGTGATTATTTACACAAAACCACATTTTAAACAATAAATTAGCATCTTTCAATGATTCTGAGAGGATTTCTTTAATAATTCAATCCAAACCAAGTAAATACTGCGGTCAATTAAATATTATGTTGTTGCCTTGAGTGTGAAAAGACAAACATCTGGGACACCATTATATTTTCAATATATTCGTTTTAATTTTCATGAAGAAGAATTTCATGAAGGAGAAGAGAGTGAATTTAGGATAGTACGTAACGTATAATAGGCCATTAATCCATCTTCATTAACATCTTCAGAGCCACTTCTTAAATTAAAGTGATACCTTAAAAAAATCCTTTCTTTTTGCTCATCAAAATGAGCTCTTAAACTGTTTGAAAAACATATTTTTCCTTAGAATAAAACGGAGAATAAAATATTCAAAGGTTTAACACGCAAGGTGAATAACCGTTTTGTTCCGTTCAGTCTAAACTTCTTAAAATTTCGAGTAATTCCCAGAAATTTACAAAAGATTTGAAAAGAATTCAACTTTTACAAATCTGATGCAACTATTCTGGGAAATGACCATTGAAGACACAAAACCGATAAATTGATTAACGCGGATTCATCCTGTATTAATTTAGAAGAAAAACACTTCTGACTTGTAATGGTTGAATTGAAAATATACAAGACACTGATTAATGGTAGAAACCTAAGCTCCGACCCCCCGAACGGACAGGTACACTCAGAGAAATGATAGTTTAAAATTTAAGTAAGTGGATGTTTTCATCTTGTTATGAAACTTTTTGTTTCAAATATGACGACTCAATGCTTACAATTTTGAAACACCCATACTCAATTTCAAACAATTCAACAATCACCAATCAAATTATACTTCTTGCGATATCACACTCAATGAGGTATTCTCACGTTTTGAGATTAAATTTTATTAAAATAGTAGATAAAAAACCATGAAGAATGACGTTTAGATCAAGTATTTTAGTAGCATAGTTTCTGAGATATAAATTTTTGAAATTTCGTTTTTTGTTTGGGCGCGAAAACACTTTCGAATCACAAATGATGCGCTGTGAGGTCACATCCAATAGAAGCCCGTTTTCTGATCACGTGAAAACAGAAAACACAATGGTTTTCATGCGCTGTGATGTCACATCCAATAGAAGCCCGTTTTCTGATAACGTGACTTTTCTGACGTTTCGGTGAAAATAAAATTGAATTTTAAATTATTTAAAACACATTTTTGAACTCTAAAATCAGAAATTTGGTAGTTTTGAACCATAATGTATCAAAAAAGCATGAAATCAAGCAAATCCCTCACTCATGCAAATACCTCATTGAATCACTTATTTCTGAAACGTGTCAAACGCCACTTTTTTCAAAAATGAATGCCATGAATAAATGCAGTCAAGGGATTCTGTACGTGTAATAAGGACTTGGAATAGTCTGAAAATATCTGGAACTATCACGCCTATTTGACATCGTCTGGACCTATTTTGACCAGGGTTGGAAAAAAACTGGGTTTTTTTAAACCAAAAAACCGGGTTTATTTGGGGTTTTTTGTTTAAAACAGGTTTTTTTTGTTTAAACCAAGTTTTTTAGAACTTTTTCAGAATAAGTTATTTTGGCAGTGATGTTTGAAACCGAGTTGTAAATGAGACATTTATTTCAGGGGTTGTTTATAATTGATAAATGATTTGTATATTTCAATTAACTAATTTAATTCGTTAATTAAAATTTAATTAATTTGTTTTAAAAATAATTTTTGTTTTTAAAATATTCCAATTTGAATATCTTATATTATTGTGGTGAATAAATATCAGCGTTAATTTATCTCGGATAAATATTTGAAACAATCAAATTATTTATCTTAATTATATATGGATTAATTTATGAAAAAGAGAAAATTTCGAAAGAGAAAATTTTATTTTTAAAATAAGAAGTAAAAGTGAAATGTAAACAACGAATGTTAATCGAAATTGGATAATTGGTAGAAATAATTAATTTGAATTACTAGGGGGCTCTGCCCCCTGCTCGCTATCGCTCACCAACCCCCGGAACTGCTTCGCAGTTCTTTGAAGATCGCTTCGCGATCTTAGCGAGCAGAGCTCGCTTGTTTCATCTCAAGTATCCAGTAAAACCTGGAACTTGTCTGCTTAGTTAATAATCATTTAAAATGGAAATGTTTTATCGCTCTAACTTATCAATAACTTAATGCGGACCATCACCACGAAAAAATATCAAAATAAAACTCTTACTAAAATATTCCTTTTTAGCTTACCAATAATTTAATCGAAATGTTTTTAAAAAACATCCAGCAAGTCTACTAATTATCATCAACCATCTTAAAGAAAAAAATTCCATCAAAAAACTTTTAAATTTATAAAATGCACGTGTGTATCTAGTGAATCATCGGGAATAAGAAATCAGACTCATAAAAATCAGCGGCTGTTTCTCTAGTGAACGACCAGAAAGAGAAGAAAAAATTGAAACTTTGTATCTTAATAATTCTAAAACTAATTCGAATTTTTTAAAAAACGAAACGCCAATCTTTCTATAAAAAATAATTGTATGCGTGTTTAAAATATCATAGTTCTACTGTGATTAGTTTTTCTTTTATAACGAAAAAACTGAAAAAGGGTGAAAAATTTCGAAACTTTAGAATTTAATTACTCCAAGAATAATTCGAAATTCGAAAAAAGGGCGACGAGGTGCAAAACTTCATACCTAAGAGTATCTGTCTGCAAAAAATCATGCTTCTGCTGTAAATAGATTTGGCTGGGGGCGAACTCGCAGCAGAAAAAAATTATTTTCGACTTTGACAATAAATAACTCCAGAACTAATTATCTAATTAATTAGGTTTTGGAACCAAAATGACCCTCATACATTTGTCTACCAATGGTCAAAATTTCATAATATTTCTTCAAATAGTTTCTACGTAGTTATAGTTCAAAGTGTTCAAAAATAAAATTTTCAAAATCAGCGGCGGCGGCGGTGACGGCGGCGGCGGTGACGGCGACGGCGGTGACGGTCACTGTTACTTTTTTTTAATATAGAGAGATTATTAAATGGTAAAATAATCGAATTAACTATCTTAATTATATAGATTAAATTATGAACTTGAGAAATTTCTTTAGAAAGAGAAAATTTAATTTTTTAAATTAATAAAAGTGAAATGTAAGCAAATAATGTTAATTGAAATTGGATAAATGATTGAGATAATTAATCCGATTAAGGAAATCAACGGTTTTTTATTAATTATTAAAAAACCAACTGGTTTTTATCTGTTTATAAATAAACCAACTGGTTTTTAGTTTTTATCATTAAAGAAATCAACGGTTTTATTAATTTAGTAAAAAACCAACAGGTTTTTATGACTGAAAAATAAGACAAATTGGTTTTATGAATTAATTAAAATCCACACAATCCATCTTTTATCAGTGAAAAACAGATAACTTTTGTGTATATTTAGTTACTCTTTGAAATAGTGTTTCATTTTAAAGGAAATTAATAAATAAACTATAATAAGTTTAACTTAAGCATTTGAGGTTAAGTTTAGAGATAATTCAATCATTAAAACCATTAAAAGATTTCTGATTTTTAAACACCTTAAAATGTCAATTTTTTGATAAATCTGACCTTTTAATTTTGAGCAAAAGATTATACTTAATAACACTTTCTTTAAAAAAGCCTGAAAATATTTTATAATTTCTAAAAAAAAAAAAACAAGTGGTTTTTTTGGTAAAAACCATTTTTTTTACTGTGCAGGGTTTACTAAATTTGAAATCGTATAAATATTCCAAACTACAACATTATTCATATTCGCCAACTTTTAAAACCTTACATCCCTAAAACATTTTGCATAACATTACAAATCTACAACTTGAAGCTTTCCGCGGTAACAAGCCTGGAAAACATACGCGAGAATTTCTATCTGATGAGGACCAAATGAGGACCAGAGTCAAGACCAAATGAGGCGGCTTCAATAATTATATTTATGATTAAAATGATCAGGTTTTTGCATGAGCTACCAATTTGAATTGAAAGTTGTTTTTCCCGCATTGCGAACGGAACACGAGAAGTAGCAAACTTCACAGGTCAGCGCGCGTCAAGACTCGAGGAGAATCCGAAAAAAAAACATGCAAAAAAAGCCAAATTTTAACCAATAAAAGGGCCAAAATTCAGATAATCGTTTACGTCGCGAGTGTTTTGCGTTTACATGGATAGTTAAGTGGCCAAAAACGCAAAATCCGTCATTTTTTTCAATCAATCCGTAAATCCGTAATCTGGACTAAAATCCGTAAATATTACGGACAATCCGTAAAAGTTGGCAAGTATGCAACATCACATTTCGCACCACTAGTCCCAATTCCTCTATCAAAAGTACTCTGAGTAAACTAATTCACTTTGACGAGACAGACACAGAGCAGTATTCTGCGGAAACCACCGATCCCTTGCTCCCGAGGATGGGGAGCCACCTCTCTTTACGCATCAAACCCTTCCCTTTCCAACGATTAACCTATCAAAACCCATACCGGCAAATGAGACTCACAAACACATACACACGCCGACTCAGCAAAACCGAAAAGCCTCCTCCACCCTAACAAAAAAAAGCACATTAAATAAAATCCCAGGTACCGCACTCTTCTCCATCTCCGACACCTTCCTCTTCGGTCCACCGGAGCTACTGACCTCCCTAGCGCCACCACCGTCGGTCGGAGGCAGTATTATTTAAAACCAAAACGCAACATGGCCGGCGAGAGGCGACCTGTCATTCCGTCTCAAGCAAGCCACCTTCACGCCATCTTAAAATGGCGACCGTAAGATAACAAATGAAAAGAAAGGGAACCCAATAAACAGCAGCAGCGTCGTGTCTCCTACTATCGATTACAGATTTTTTTTTTCCTTCGCTTCCCTTTGCCGCAGCTCTTGCTCTGCTCCGCTCTTCGCCCCTCACTTTTTGTTGTTATTGTTGTTATCGTTATTATTAGCGTCCCGTCCTTTCATTTGTCCGCTTTTTATTATTTCATTCCGGCTCTCTCTCTCCGGCGATGATTCGGATAAAGGATAAAGGCCACAATGGCTGACACGGGCGAGAAATTTCCGCGATGGGAAAAGGGAAACCAGTTCACAGAGACGGTTCTTCCCCATCATGATCAGGTGGGTGGATGGATACTAGTGATGGGCAAAACCTACTCTTTTTGGTAAAGCATACTCCGATATAGAATTCAGGGTGGACGAACACTATCAATGGACAAAACCTACTCCTTTTGGTAAAGCATACTTCGATATCGAAGCAGGCGCGGATCCACTCTGGACAGTGCCCCCCTTAGATCTAAAAAGGCTCTCAAAAATGAATTAAAACCCTACTTTTACAAGTCAACTTTCAAATTTTTTTCGGAAAAGGACCCCCCTACTCTTCTCCCCAGCGTATGAGAAGGGGATGTTGCGAGATATACTTTAAAAAAAATCCCCAAGATTTTGTGTCAAAAGGTAAAGGGTCTGGAAATGTGCCCCCCTCCCTTGGACCCAAAATATTCTTAAAATGAGTTAAACCCCTACTTTAACAAGTAAAATTTTAAATTTCTTCAGGGGAGGACCCCCATACCCCCCAGCGGTACCACAAGGGGGTCTTACGTGATAATTTTTAGGAAATCATTTAGTGTCAAAAGGTTAAAGTGATGATCTGGAAAAGATCCCCCTAGAGCCGTGCTGGATCCGGGCCTGTATCGAAGTCAGGGTGAAGAAAACTGTGGATGGTCAAAACCTACTCATTTTGGTAAATCATACTTCGATAGCGAATCCAAGGATGGAATCACGATACCATCAACCTAAATGTATTTGTACCATCGATGCCTAAACGTAAACATGAATTGGCTGAAAACATATCAGGACCTTAATGAAGTCGATATCACCTCTGTCGTCAATATAATTTTGGAAACAGCTTATACAAAGACATTAATACCCTTTTTGTTTTAAAAATCGGCGTTTTAATTGCGCAATAAAAGATAGATTGAACAGGGAGTTGTTTTAGAGATCATTGACTATAGGGGATCCAATGATCCCCGAAACAATGATGTATGCTCCCATTATATACCATGGTGTAATTGAAAGGACTATTTTTAAACTTTTGAACTAATACTTGCACAAGCAGCTCACTGCTTTTAACTCAAACATAACAGACAACTGCAAGGTATAATCGAATTGTCTCGTTAGAAAAAAAATCGAACCCTTTTTGAAGGAGAAGGGCTCGAGGATTTCCATTCATTCACCAGAGAGAATTAAACCATGTCAATCTACCCAGTTCCTACCAAAAAATTATTAACGGAAATTATTTTTAAAAATACTTCAACTATCTTTTTAAAACTAAACAATTAAAAATTAGTTTTATTGGTTTATAACTCCAAGAAAAAAAATTCGAGCTATAATAAACGTAACCACAAGGAAACCAACTATGCGGAAAATGATTCTCGTATTTTAAAATAATGTGTCCTCCTTTCCTGGAAAGGCGAACAGAGAAATTACAAAGACTTAGAAATTATTCTAAAAAGATCGAATTATGCTAAGAGTTTGAGTTGCAAAACTAAAACTACTATTTAGCACATTTTTTTTCAGTATCAAAGTTTTCTAGCTTTTTACCAATGATTAAAAGATTTTACAACAGAATTAACAACCCTTAATATTTTATTTATTCCATTTCCCGGGATGGATGGCCGTGTTGGTTGGAATTTAACTCCAGATGTTTTCACCCTCTTCTTCGGAGATCATCTTCAGTGGCTAAATTCCAACCAAAACGCCCATCCATCCCGGAAAATGGAAAAAATAGTTTATTATCAGGTCGTGGAAGTTTGTATCAATTTATAACCCTTAATATGGTCAATTTTTCGTCGGCTATGTAACCTAGAAATAGCAAGTTTTGCTCGCGTGATTCGATATTTCTTTTTTGAAAATGACTTAATAAACTACAAAACTACCACACTCCAGCAGTCTTTTAATTAAGATTAATAATTGAATATCAATAATTAAAGACAAAAATGGTCATAAAAGGAAAACAAACCAAACCTCACCAACCTATCACAAATTATTTCAGGGACATTTGTTTGCACCAATCAGCTTCAAGATAAAAAAACAACCTCAACACGATATTTTTTACCCCAAAAGTACACTGTTGAAGAAGCAACTCACAGAATTTCATTAATTTCAAGTCCGTTAGCGAAAATAATGCGCCCCGAAAAGTGTCACTCGCAGGGAAAAGAGCTGCGATCGCACACACTTGAAGTTTGTGGACAACCGAAGCGCATCAGTAATGATGTTAAGACAGAGAAAATATTGCGAATTTCTGTATGCACCGGCGCCAAACCGTAACGTGCTTCCATTTGATCCGGAAAACGGAGAAGGAACAAAGGAGTGCGGCGCATAACTTTAAACATGTACACACCTAAATGATTAAGAATACAGACAGAGGGAACAGATTTGATAACAAGGCATCAAAATGCTTTCAATATCTATTTATCCCCTATATTTTTCTTTTAACCCTTTATTTACCGACGGTTACTTGTAAGTACCACTAGCGCAAGTTTAGTACTGCTGATGGTTGGCGAGTTTTGACTATTGGGCGCCATATTTAGAAGCCACATAATTAACTTAACATTAGTTGGGGTAACTATTATGTAGTGATTTTTATCGCTAAAAACGTGGCGCATCAGCAGTTCTAAACTTGAGCCGAAAATAATTTGGTAAATAAAGGGTTAAAGGCGTATAAAAGAAGGAAACGAGAGGGACCTTCACTCCTCCGAAATAAGAGATAATTGGATACCCAGACAAGGTTTTTTTGAAGTAGTATTTAACCTAACTTAACATTCCCCAGACCACTATAAATTAGAAAAAAATAAACGACTTCACAAGAATGACAGACAGGTATACCGATAAGAAGTAAATTCCTTTAGAATTCGTCACACCTATAGAGGAAATCTAAAGAGGAAATAAAAATAATACTAAACTAGTTAGAGATACTAAAAAAACTTATAAACAAGGATATCTATAACACGCGTTTTAAAAAACCTCACAATATCAAGCTCCTTAAACCGATTTTCTAATTCCGACTCCACCTTCTCATTTAACGGGGTGATCTAGCAAAGTGTTCATTAGTTGACGAGATCCAATCGAAAAATTATGCATGTCTAAACGAAGAATATTACGCAAGATGAACCTGGCTCTAAAAACTATTCTTCCATTATATCGGACAGTGTTTCCTGAGAAATACTGATGAAAAAAATATTCATTCTATATTTCATTCTCCTATTACTACCACATCACCATCAAAATTGACTAATTAAATCACAGAACTCACAATAATCTTCTTCGGTACTGTCAACATTTAGAAATTCGTTGAATTAGCTATGATATTGAAGCATGATATCGGCAACTTGTTATATAACGGCTAATGAAACTTAACTAGGATGAGCAAATAGCCGAGATTCAGACAGGCATGCCAATTTGTCACATTCAAATAGTTGTGATATCATGCTCCACATAGCAAAGTTCGAATAGAAACAGTCATTAATGATGATCAAAAGTTAATTAAAAGACTTTATTTGAAACAAAAAATACCCTATAAAAACAAAGTTTTTTAAAACCAGTGTGGAGGAAGTAAGGCCTTAAGTAGATTAGAAGGGATTTTTTTTTCGTTACAAGTTGAAAACAATATAAATTTTCCACAACATTTTTTTCTTAAAAAGAATAATTCGACCCGAAACAAGTAGATTTCCCCGACTTCCGCATATTTTAAGGTGGTGAAAAAAATTTGTTTAAGATTAATTGGATCTATTAAATAATTTTTCAGATAGTTTATTTTTCGAAGAGTTCGAGTTAGTAATTTTTCAAAAGGACACCGAACTTAGAATTTTGTCAATTTTTTCTGCAATCTGTAGTGTTGTCAACAAAAGGAGAATGAAACTCCTCCATTCAGATTCAGCCCTTTTCGTGTCATACGTCTGTTTTGCTGCGACAATGATAAAAAGATATGGGTCCTTCACCAATACACACAAGATAATGAATCAAACAACATCAATGTTATGGTATGGGAAAATAGGCCAAATACAGGTGAACAGGAAATTCTTCCAATAAGTTTTTAGTTATCAAACAAAACTCCCAATAGTGAAACATGCCCGTTCATAGAAGCTTTTAAACAAAACAATTTTAAGTTTAAAAAAACTCGCAAACATAGACAAATGAAAGAATTTTAAAATGAGTATTAACTACTACACGAGTAGAATGACGCTTAAGTATTTGCATAAACAGACATCTGACATGTTTAAGCATAACAGAGATGAAACGCATACGCAAATTGAATAGTTTAGAGCTAGTTAAAGTGATGTCGAATGGTTTTTGATGGAGACAAGAGGGTCAAACAGACGGGGATACAATGCATCCAATGGAACGGACCAGACGTCTATTCACGGACGCCCAGAGCATTAATTCCACCTGCAAAATACATAACGTCCGGAATTTCATCACCGTTATTGATTTGAGTTCGCGACAACCCCAATTGAAGCATAGATATGTATCACAGATTATAACTCAACACGGTTTATACAATTTGCAGGGCGAGTTTCAGCTTTTGATTAGTCGTCGCTTTCATGGAACGCCGAGCTTTCACGGAGGTTCTTGTAACATTGCTAGCAAATCAGAATCTAAAGCAGCAGAAAGCAGAAAATGCTCAAAATATTGTCATTTGTGTAAATAAATTTAAAAAAAAACTTAATTTAGCTACTTAAGAGAACTAAGTTTTGAAGAAGCACACAAAGGAAAAACTTTTGGAAATTAGGTTTTTAATAAAATGTAACGCAAATGCATAAAAGACGAGACGTCAAAATTCATACTTAAGTGCAATTTCTTGAATCCTTATGGTGCGACAGTAATCCCCCCAGGTATCACCAGCACCTCAAAAATGGGCAAAATACATAGAATACTAGGATCTCTTTGTTTTAGATACTAAGTAATGACTTCATGATGACTCATGTAAAGTGACTTCAAGTCCGTTTCGGAATCCAATCTAATGTCGCTAACCATTCAATACCAGTCCTTAAAAGCACTCGATACCCATGTATATAAGATGCTTAAAAGTTTTGTTTCAAGGTATAAAACTAAACCATAGATGTAAAACTGGTCGTACTTTCATTAGATTAAGATTGGAAAATAACAATAACTTCATTAGACTTCTTATGACAAACAAAGTGTAAATTACAAGAAGGCAGAAATTACTAGAAGACATTAACATAAATTCAAGCATTTATAGTGTAAAACCTTACAAGTCGTAAACTTCAAGTGCAATTTATGAAGTTTTTCATAACAGAGCCATTGATGAGAACCGGACAACGGTCGAGGAAAACAGAAAGGGACCGTCCCATCACTAAAACAAGTGTTCCAAAGGGCAATAACAGTTCGCCGAAACACTTCCCTTGTCTACCTATTGTCACATAGACGGCGGTCAAGGCTGAATGTCAGAAGACAAAACCGCCAAAACAGCAGAACAATGATAAACCTTATTTTTCCCCAATGCATCGCCCGGCCATCTCCACCAGAAAATTAAGGTCCGGTCTGATTGGCAAAGAGAAACACTACCTGTTGACTATCAAACCACCTGCGCCGAGAAAAGGAATCATTAAGATTTTAGAACAGACGGTGCAAAGGAACAGGTTTTTTAGTTCCAGATAGGATGTCGCGTGTAAATAGAATGTTCCTCCAGTTCAGAATGTCTGGTGATAACGCACCCATTTAAAATCGTTTGTACACGGATCCGAAACGGACCCAGGCTTTTTTTAATATCCAATTAGGTTTCGACAAACCTAGAGAAAGATCGATGCAATTAAAAGCGACGGCAGGTATAATATTGGAAGTCTTTGTTCCTCGAGATGTTGATGTTGTCTAATAAATGGTCACTTAACCTGAAATATTAGCGAGTTAAAAAGAAATTTGACTCCGCGTACATAATACTTGTATTCAATGTGCCAATATCGACATGCTAAAAGTGCTCTAAAAACTATTGCAAGTTCACACAGGCATAACTAGAAATTCTAAAAAAGGCGAAATAATATAATAAAAATAAGTTTTGCAGATCGAAAATTGACATGCCGTATCAAAATCAAGATCAGTCGAATAAGAAATGTAGTCCTCTAAAAATATAAGCATGAACAAAAATAGTTTATAGTAATTCATGCAAAGGAAGTATAAGCCATAAATTGATACTTACTCTCTTGGAGGGTGCGAATCCCTACAATATGGATTCAGGGAAAGGGGGTTATCAGAGTTGGTGACATTACAATCTATAATATAAAGCAATTATTAATCAAAATGTATATTCCGTTAATCTATTAAAAGAAGCAACAGTCAAATACAATGTGACAAATGGGGAAAAACCGCGAATATAATAAAAATCGAGAGTTCTTAGAAAAATTGAAGAAAGTATATTGCTTAAAGCGTTTCTTAAACGATGCGTTTCGTGGATGACAGCCAAGAATGCTTCTCACATACAGAAAAAAGGAATTTTAAAATATTCACGTTGTTTTTAACCTCATCAAAATTTTTTTTGAAGGGAGAAAAACAATTACAAATTTATGGTTTATATACGTTATTGCCACAAAAGGTATACTAGGAATTATGTGAATGATGCTTTTAATCATTAAACACTCGTTAAAAGCTGAAAGACGTATGGCTTCTTTTAACAAAGCACAGTACAATCCCAAATAACCGAAATTGTCGGAACTCTATCGAATGTCTTAAATTCCGGATAAAATAGAACTTTTAAAAATGGATGTCAGGGGACCTCATAAGATATTTTATGTACAAAATACGCAACCAACCATTTTTAATTGAGTAATAATAATTCCAAACAAAT
Source organism: Tetragnatha versicolor (assembly GCA_024610705.1). NCBI lineage: Eukaryota > Metazoa > Arthropoda > Arachnida > Araneae > Tetragnathidae > Tetragnatha > Tetragnatha versicolor. Next base: position 32,912,217 of record JANDEH010000001.1, on the reverse strand, counting down.
TCTTACAATAAGTTCACACAAGTTTAAAAAGGTAGTAGCTTACAAGACGAAAAAAGTTTATGAAAACTTACGTAGGCTAAACAAGGTTCCGGATAATCGAAGTTTCAATGTACTTAAATAAAAAAGTAAATGTTTTTTAATGTATTAGATAGGTTAGGTTTAGCCAGTCCTAGAAAAGTGCCTAAACCTAACCTAGGCACTAAATTTTAGTACTCAAATAAATTAGAGGAAAACTAAAAAAAGTGGGGTCTCCCAGACTCCGCAACGATAATATCGATAATTCTAAGTCTATTGGAAAATTGTCTGGAAAAAATGTTTATTTCATCATTAAGTTAAAGAAAATATTTTTCTATGTGTAAAACGGGGTGAATCGGATCACTTTTGAACTTTGAACTGTCGCCAAAAGTTTAATAATAAAGATTTTGGAATGCTTTGAAATTAATATTTCGAGTCCCAGTTAATACTTTAAGAACCCATTTGAAAAATTCAATTATCTTGAACGGTTTATTTTATATAAATTTTTAAGTGCCGTGATCCGATTCACCCTCAATGCGGGGTGAATCGGATCACTGCCAGTTTTTGTGGAAGAAAACGCAAATTTTACGTCTTAAAGCGATACAGGATCCTAAAATTAGACTTCAAATAGTCTAAAAAGGTAAAATGAATACAATTTACTAAATTAATGAACATTTAAAAAAATAAAATATAAGGTTTTCAGAAAAGTTATGATGCTTTTTACCAAAGTTTCATGTTTGAAACTTTTTTTTTTGAAAAACTGGTAATAGGTGGAAATTTCAAACGAAGGTTATTTTGGTTTATGTATATTTAAAAATTTAGTGTATGGTTTTGGAAGTTCTGGTGTTATTATTTCTTTTCAAAATGGCGGCTAGAAAAAAAGACCGCAAACGACGATTTTCGTAATTTTTTTTCAGCCGCTTTAAAAACTGTGAAGAAAGCGTTATTCATGGCTAATAAAAGTTTTTCTGTATATTTTCAATGTTTAAATTAAGATGTCAAAGATTAGAGATGATTTGATAAGTTTAAGATAGCAAATTTTGGCTTCAAACTGCATATAACTGGTAATTTTCCATAGTTCTTTAGCACTTTTCACTCGCTCCGTTGAGCAGCTGGTGTATGAAATAAAATCAAGACAGATGTTTTTCTGAAATAAATTAATTATTAAAGCATTGAAAGTCTTTCCATAACATTATTGTTTTATCTGTTTCCAGTTTCAAACAATAAGTGTTGTTTTTTTTAGTGTTTTCATATGTAGAAAAGAATCTCTTCGTTTGCTTAACCGTAAGTTTAGCGAGCATAATTCTCAGAAGCTAAAAAAAATGTGCTCTTAAGTATCCCACTGATTTCTGCACCTACATTCAAAGATAATTTAATATAAGGCATATAATTAAACAGCTGGGTCTATATTTAAGTTTTCTTGTTGATTTTGATGTCGTTTTAGTGAAAATTTCTTTCGAATGACCAACAAATACTGAGAGAGAGGTTTTTCACAATAGATTTTATGTTTGAGATCAAAATTTCCCCTCTAAAACTTATCGGTTAACCTTAAACTTTGAAACATTAATGTAAACATACAGCAAAACTTTTATTAGCCATGAATCATGCATTCTTTCCAGTTTTTGAAGCGGCCGAAAAAATTTAACTAAAAGTGTCATTGGCTGTCTTCTTTCTAACCGCCCTTTGAAAAGAAATAACCACCACAGCTACCAAAACCATACATTATATTCTTAAATATACATAAAACAAAATCCACTTTGTTTGAAATCTCCGACTATTATCAGTTTTTCGAAAAATATTTTCAAACAAGCATTTTTATGACTGATCCGATTCACCCCGCATCAGTAGTCGAAATGGACTTGTTTTACTAAAAAATTTATCAAAAATCGGAATTACAATTTATTTTAAATTTGATTGCATAGAAATCTTTGGAAGAATAGGGAGCATACGGGGATACCGAAAATTGAGAAAAGAAAGTTATTTTTTTGGTTCAATAAGCAAAGTTTTGACAGCCACGTTTTTGTGACCTTTTTTGCATTCAACTTCAAAGCAGTGGTAGACCTAAGATATTATCGCAAAATAATTTTTGATGGTTGAAACAACTTCTGAAAAATGCGTAGAATAAGTCAGAATTTATCCTGATCTTATAACTCTAACACAACCGGAGCTATGATGGTTTAAAAAACTTTTTTCAAAAGTGATCCGATTCACCCCGTTTTACGGTATATCAAGAGATAAATGTTCAAATAACAATGTACTGAAATATCAGAATCGTATCTTAATTAGAAGATTTTTAAAAAATACAGAAAGTTGCGGAGTCTCTGAAACCCCACGTCCCCTTGTATGTTCCAATTTTTCACCTCCCCTGTTACGGGTTAATTAGGCTCAAGCTAATACTTTTACAAGTCTGGGTTTGGTTATCAATTCTAATTGCTGAACTACCCCACAATCACCCATAAAACTGATCCCACCCTATTTCTCTCCTCCCACAAAAGGGAACACCACTATTACTAACCACGACAACCTCGAGTCGTAAGCGTAGGGGTAAAGCTGCCGTGTCGTCATTTCTCAAATGCCTTTCAAGACGACGAATTCCTGATGTGGTGGTGGAATTTCCTCCAGACCTGTAAGCCGAATAGCGTAACCAGTTAGAGTCACACACGAAATATCTTTCCGTCCGACCTTAGTCATACAACAGCCCAAATATACTCATTTACAGATAGAGAGCTGAGGAAAAGGAGAGGGAGATACGACGAGGCATCAAACGCAAGGGAGAGTTCTAACGAGATTAACCCTTCCAAAACGTGATTCTTTGATAGTCACCCCACCCTAATGGTATGATACCAAAGGCATGGGGGTTCTCGAAAATAATGCGAGCTAAAGATATTTTCAGTGGCCAGTCTGGACCGAAATTTGGAGTACGCGCATGTTCTTGTAAAAATAATCTTTTAACCATAGCAAACAAGCCTACATAAGTTTTAAAATATTCTTGTTTCAAAATATCAATAATTGGAAAAATCCAATTCAGTAGACTTCCTTTTAACCTGTCAGGGCTAATTTGAGTACAGGATAATTGTTAAATAAATTATTAGTAGATATGGAATGAAATGGGTTTTTTAAATTAAAAAAAGTTTTTCCAATACTATTTTAAGATTTTTCGTTTTAACCGTATTCCAATTAACTTGCTTATGGCGATATCACTTGTAACTGTCAATAGGGAGAGTATTATACTTTTAGATATCTGTTCATAGATATATGGGGTTAGAAGAGTACTTGAAGATATCAAATGAGATTGAAGACAAAGATGAACAAAAGTTTAGTAACCTAAAATAATTCGATACCTAAATACTACCAGATACCTGCTTGCAAGTATACAAATACTTTTTAAGTTTAGTTTTTGCATGCTGTTATGCAACACTAAGGTTCGAATGATTGCCCTATTACACGAGGGGTTATTGAGAAAATTTATATGATCTGCGATACGATATCGAGAAAAAACAGAAACTGTCACCTGTACTCCTTTTCGTAATCAATCAGATTGGGAAGTGTTTTAAACATACCGAAATGATTAGGCACTAAAAGAACTCAAAAACACACTTATTTCTCCTGCATGTTACAAATCATTTTTATCTATCTGTGATAAATAAATAAAGAGATCAAAATAGTAGTTGAACCAGTTGATCGAAAGATGAAATCATGTTCTCGAACTTAAACCTTTGAATTAAATAAAAAGTGTGAGTTGGAAAGGTTTTCCTCCGCGGTTTGAAGAAAACTATTTTTTCACACCAATGCGAGTAGGAAAAAACCTCTCGCAAGATTATCAATTTAAATAGTATAACAAACTATTACCTATTTAGATATACTAAAAGCAATAGGATATTATAACTTTGCATTATTATGTAGATTGCATAGGTATGAATATCCCAACATATTTCATAATTTTATAGTTCTGACATACCCACTAGCCGTTTTGGCATACTTACTTGAAATTCCACATAATTGTCCTAATTATACAATTTTCAATGTTGGTCGCATAAAGCTAAGTCACAATACTAGTAAAACTTTAACACATTCTTCTTTAACCTCACTTTAAATCCTCTTTTAAAACACGTCATAAATTTCATTACGACGATACGGCGTGATGCTAGAGTTTGCCATAAACAAGATGTCGGTAAAAGCTCGATGAAAAATTAACGCGACACATGGCGATTTAAAAGAGTGCGTAAGTGTATTAAGTGCGATTTAATTAGGTGAGGATGCCTTGAAACGTCCACTTCAATAAGATTTCAATTTTAAATCCAATTTTGGTAAAGGTAATTAATTCACTTTGGTAAGCCGAGAAAATAGAGTTCTTTACCAGTCATTGAAAACTGAAACTATACAGTCCTGACTTTAACCAGGGTTGTCGCAATTGATTTTAATTCTGAATGAAACCATGTCGTTAAACCAGAAAATGTAAAGAAAATTGATAAAGAATAGAGAAGACACTTTTAAAGAATCAATTTATTAAATTGTGGAAATTGCAAAGCTTAATTTAATAAAAATTATTCATTTATTAACTTAATTCAATTAATTTAAAGTTGAATTCTTTAATATTATTTCCATTGTCACATATAAAAAATGATAGTATTCATTATCCATGATGATACTACAATTCGGTTGTTACAACATTGTAAAAACAGAAGGATTATATCTCAAATCGTTAAAAATTAAAAAACTGTATCCTTTTTCATACAAAAAATATTTTAACTAAAATAATGAAATACCTTAATAAAATCTTTAAATGTTAAATTTTTGTAAGTTCTTAAGTGAAAAGTATTTAAGAAAACATAAGTGCTCTTATTTAACTCATTCGAAATTTTTTAGTCAAAAGTAAAATAAAAAAAAATAAACAACTAGTAAAAAAAACCTAGGTACTTAGTAGTATACGTAACAAGAAGGCTGAGTATTACAAAACGTGCTTCAATAATAACTTAAAACACATTGGGGGTTACTCATGAATATATAAAAACTAATTAATACTTTTAGGTATCGATGCTGTACCTCATATACTAAAAAGATAATAATCAAACACCTACGATTATTCAAAGGTTCACAAGACCAATTCAAATAGAAAGGTATCAAAAGCGTGTGACGATCACACAGTGGAATTCCACCCAGAGGTGAAATAAAGCATCAAAAATATCTCCTTCCTTCCCAAATCAAGTTTCCCGAGCTAAACACATACACACTTTTCGCCAACGAATAAGAATGTCTACCATTTCCATCCAAACACACTTACGCGTCCCGGGCTCCCAGATACCTGTTTCAGCGAGACATGGCTAGTATAAAAAACAGAGAGAGGAGCGAGCACAACAAAGCTAGATAAGAAATGGAACAGTTCTCTTCCAAAGAACTGCAGAGGCACACTTGTGCTACCGAAACTCATATTCTGGGAAGGATGGGACGAGAAAAAAAGTGACCACTTAGCATTCCTAAAACGAAAACCACGGCCTGAGACGCAAACAACTTGGAAACGACCTAATGCTAGTAAAAATTGGTTACAGCAGGGAATCTCTTAGGAATGTTCCAAAAATGAGGGCCACGGGACACAATCATCCCCATCTCCTCACTTTTTTAGCTCCTTTAATTTACAATGCCAACAATTTACAACATGCTAAATCTACATTTGGTAGAGAAGGGTATAAAAGAGGAATTTTATAGCATAACAATAGGTAATTTATTAGTATTGTCCTAAAAAAATTCAACAGGATAACAACCCAATCAATATCCGGGTTGAAATACAAGTTATATCAGCTTCGCATTCATTTAATCACTTAACACAAAATGAACCTCATAAGTAATTTAATAAACTAATATTCAAAGAAGCAATCAGACATGATAGAAAATTACTACTCAAAGGAAATTCTCGTTATTTTAAAGTATAAAACCCTAATGAATTTTCTGGCAAGATGAAGAGATCTTGCCTCACCTTTTAATAAAATCATCTAAGCAGCAATCGGTATTAGAAATAAAGTATACGATAGTTAAACTTTTAAATTTATTCAAAATATAGAATGAAAAAATATCGAATTGGATAATTTTTTGAGTTTTATGAAAAAAAGTTTAAATGAATACAAGTTGAGACAAATTTAAAACTGATTTTAGAGTTAGCCAAATTAATGCGATACGATACATAAAAAACTCTAAAAACCTAAAACTACCAGACATGACAACCAAATGATAAAAATTTACTAGATATAGTCAGAGTAATCACATACATATTTACACCACACATAAGAAACACTTAAAAAAATATTACATTTGTGTGCCATTCACAAGCATATTCCAGTGAAGGGGATTTTTTTAAAGCTAAAACGTTTGAAACATCAAAGAGAAATAGTCCTCTAAAAAGCATTCGCAGATGCACAAAAATAAAATGTCAAAAAGACAAAAATTAGCATTAAAAGAAAGATTAAATTTCCTCAGCCCCTCTTTAAAGGAAATCTTAGAATGATGCGCACTCCTCGATTTTGGACGAAATCATATTTGCAACCACTTCGCGACAACCGATACCAAGCCTCACCTTACCTTTCAAAACACAGTAAGAAACTGCAATCATGATTTAATTTTTCAAAATAAAAAACAAGATGAACTCAATACTCTCCATAACATCGACATTAATACATCGAGGTTGAAAAAGCGTGTGAACCTAATTCTCCCTAGGGGAAACGCCCATGTAATTTTCACAACATTATTTTCAACCTACGGAAGAAAAATTGTCCGAATCGCTTGTTTCACTCATTGAATCACTCTTTTATACTAGAAAAATGAGCCAAAATACGATCCTCAGATCGGTCGTTCAGCTGACCAAAAGTCAACAAATTTAATCACTTTATTTATATGTTTTAATTAAAGAGTTTATTTACAAAACCGAACTTTATTTCACCATTAATTGATGACTTATTCCATTGAACCATTATTTACCATTATTATGTGCAAAAAGCTTATCACAGGATGACGTCCCTGTTAGGAAATCTTTTCCCACTTCTTAAAAAACACGTCTACAGATTCATTTAGCATTGACTACCAATATCGCTTAAAGAGTCTATTTACAGCAGTAGCGTATATCGAAATTTATTTCGAGAGGGGCACAAATATTCGGAAAGTATTTAGCCATTATTTAAAATTATTAGCCCCAAGGCTAGATTTTTGCACCAGGGAGATGATTCAAAACTATTCCCAAGCCCCTCCCAATGCACATTCTCTCATATAAAAGCCCACGTCACTCACTGACTCACTGACTCTGGAACGCTCGCACACTATGATGCCATCTCGCAATAATCAGAAAAATAAATAAATAAAAGTAATTAAAATTAAAATAATATAATAGCTTTTAAATATCTTTCAAGAAAGTTGGTTTACTTAATAAAGGTTAAAAAGTTACTTTTAGGGAAGTTGGTTTCTAATTCAACAATAATAAATCTAATAAATAATCGTATAAAAAGCGCTTTTTGATTTTTTTTTGGCAATAATCTTTATTTACTTTCGGAAACGAAAAATTAATTATTTCTTAAGTAAGTAAATAATTGAATTTTATTTATTTTTCAACTGATTTATATAACTTATTCACTTTTAGAATCAGCTTTCAATAGTAATCATCTCAATTTTTACTATTCATTTTTTTCTTTCTCATAGTCATTGTCATGGGTGATGATGAAGATCCTACCTCAAAAAAACGTCGCTTAGCTAAAGAAAGAAAGCAAAGATGGCGTGCTAGACCTAAATACGTGGGCGCCGTAGGCGCCCCATAACAAACTATCTTCAAATAATGAGGCAAATTAAAATCAAATAATAATTTAATAATGGAATGTTTGGGGAGAATGCCATTTAAAATGAGTTTATATAAGGGTAGTAAGATTTGATTTAAGAATAAATTTGCCCAAATCAGCTCGGTGGTGGTCAGCCGAAATTGAGTGACTTATTTGAATATGATAAATTAGTGATATTTCAGCGGTAAGATAAAGAAGTTAAACTTCTTATTTAATGTATAATTAATAGGAACTTGAAGTAGTAACGAGGGAAGCTCGCATAAAAGGCTAGCCTAGCTGTAAGACCCGGCTTTGCCGGGTCGTAACAGCTAGTTGAATAGATTCAATGCTAATTTTTAGGTAGGATTTGCAACTTGCAGAATTTAATACTAAAAAAATTGTAATGGTGTTCTAAAACTTAAAAGGAGGGTCTGGGGGGACCCCCTATATATATTTTTTTTGGAAATTTAATCTTAAAAACTGGGTTTTTACTCGTTTTGCTACATTTAGTCCAAATTTCATGGGAGTCGGGTCCCCTCGTCCTACCTTAAATACGGCCTTGCTGCCTGCAAGGAATGCATGTCCGTTGTCCGAGATCTCTCAACCAACTTCACCTGCAAAACAGGTACTCTTTATCTATGGCATTATGATTAGCTGCAATTTTTTTCGTGCAAATATATCTTTCGAGTCAGTAAATTGAAAATTAAGGGTTATACATAAATAAAATAATCATCTTTGGAAAATTCAATCCGCTAGAGACAATTAAATCGATACTTTTGAGTAACTACTGTAAGTACACGGAGTGCTAAAATATTCTCACCATACAAAAAACATGGCTTTTTTATCGCAGTTTTAAGTCTTAAAAAATAGTAGTACGCTTTACTTTTGACTTTAACTACCTTTTTGCGGGAACTAAAATGACAGTCATGGGATTCCCATCGAAATGGCATCTAAAAGCCCAACTTCAGTTAAATCTATTCGCATTTCCCGCTAAAATACTCATCATAGACTCTATGCTGCTTTTAATCCTGGAAGAGGAAAACTGAAAGAGTGTTCCTGCAAAGTATCGTCAATTATTCGTAAGGATGGTTATTCAATGTAATTTTAAAGTTGGTGGGACTTGTAAGTACCGTCAGTAGATTAAGGGTTCAGAAATTCTGAATAATATAAATCCAAGCACAAAAGAGGGGTCAGGGGGTCCACCCTCCTTATTTACAGCCAGTGGTTCGGGAGAGTCTTGGAGGTGGTCCGTGAAGGGGCACGGTGGCACACAAAAATTACAATAAAAATTTGAGCGCATTGAACTAGGAAGGATTGAATTACATCCCTGCAGATTACTTCTGGCTCTTTAATTTGAAGAAATAAAAGACGAACACCAAATTGACAATAATACTTTCCGCTACTACACATTCCATCACATTTACATATCCTCTTCAAAATTCATCCCAAATCCCCCAACCTTTCTAAATCCTCAAAACCGAACCCCTAATCAAACCAACCTCCCCCACAACCCACAAAAAAAGCAGCAACCGCCCCCTCAAAACCCGGAGAGGAGGAACCGATCAAACGGATGCACACAAGAACGACGACGACTCCCTCTCCCAATCGAAATTTCAACAATGGCGATGATTCGTTCTCGCCTAATAGCGTCGGCACAGCCGCCATTATAAAGCGGCAGGTTTTCCTCAGCCATAAACACATCAGCCGAACCTGCCGCCGCGACCCCGAGAAATCGATGCATCGGTTACGTACGAATCCACACACTCACAGCAGAGCGGACTACTGCACTACATCTCTGTGCAAATCGACGGGGGTCAGTCGCTGGCCAGACGGCACCCAGACCGAAGGAGGGACGGGCGCGAGAGAGAAGGGAAAAAAAGATCGTCGACGGGGCTCCGGAAGGATTAAGGAAATTTGTCATCCGTTCGGTCGATGAGGTTTGGATTGTACTGATTGATGGAAGAACCAAAGACGCATCCTATCGGGAAGAGATGGAGAGAACTAAATCCCTTTTGTAGCATTTCCCCTCATCTCAGATATGTTAGTGTTCCGAATAAACAGAGTAGAAAGACCCATTTCCAGATATGTGGACAAATATTTCTTTTATACGTTGATAACAATTAAAAGCAGGGACCGATCCAGACGAAAATCGGGGTCCCTTTTGCTGCCCCTTCACAAAATTCCCCCTCCTTAAATCTGCCCTTAAACATAATTTAAACTAGCTTAAGTGATCCTCTGCAAGAAAACATTCTTAAAAAAATTTAATATTTCATGATTTTCTTGGTTTGCAAGTCAATTTTACTTTTACCCACTGATCTGCTAACTATCACCACTTCAATTTTTTACAAAACAATTTATTTTTCACAAAAAAGGGATGCAAAAAATAAAACCTGGATCTACCCCTGAAAAGCCATTAACTAATCAATTTAATTCCCAAAAAGCTGTTCTTTCTTGGATCAACACTTTATATCATGACCACCCCATATTGCTGCTATAGGATGTAATGGCAATCTCGGGCGGTCTAGGACTGAAAGGGTAAAGACAGTAAAAGAGGAATTTAATAAATTATTAATAAATAATAATAATAGGATTAATAAATAAAAATAGGAGGTTAGAAATTTAATACGCCTAGTCTCATTTCAGTAGGACTCCAAATAAAATACATTGGTGTAGGAAGAAATTTCACCCATTGACTGCATAAGTTACAACATATCTATTAAACAAGGACCCTAAGTTATACAAAATTAATGCATTAAAAATTTATTTTTAATCCTTAACATTGAATAGATTAGAGGCCAAGGAACGGACTAAGGCGATATAGTACCCAAAAAATCATCAAAATATCAAAAAACTTTTTATTGGTTTAATCCATACCATAGATCTTTCTGAATGTGTCTTCAAAATTTCAGAGCTCTATCTTAATAATTTATGAAGTTATTTACATTTTTCTGATGCGATGATGAGGGTTTTCTATGAAGAAACGAAATTTTAAGTTGGATTTTCTCCACGTTGAATTTTTGTGTTTTTACAATATTTTGAAAGCCTAAGGATTTTTATGTACTTTAAATATAAGTCTGAAAATTTTTATATATATTCTGAAATATATGTATTATAGAACTGTGCATGGGTTTAGCTCTAATAAGGTTAGATTTTTTAAAAAAAAATATTAAAGTCAAAAATGATAAATTTTTCCGGTTTTTTGGGGGGTTTTTACTACAAAAAATTCTAGAAAATAAAGTAATATTCATAGAAAGAAACCCATGCACATTTTTATGAAGTATAATATAATGAACCAATAAATGAAAAAAAAATTTAAAAATATGCATACTTAAAAAAGCCTTAGGGATTTAAAAAATGGTCAAAAATTTTGAAAAATTTAAAATTTTTAAATTCTGATTATTAAAATCCAACTTTTTTTTAGGGGAATGGGTATACCATATTAGCCCACTAAATATGCAATTAAAATCAAAATTATAATATTAAAAACTAAAAAAAAATATATTTGGGTACTATATCGCCTTAAGAAGGCAGAGATCAGGATCGAGACATATATATGGAGGGCTCAGAATTAAAATGGACCAAGTCCACTTTTTGTCCTTTTTGAGTTAGCAACGCTATAACATGCACCAACTATGTAAAATTTCAGTGCAATAATGAACCAAGTCCTAGTTCTGATAATATCCGCTTGGCAGCAGTAAGTTCTATTGCGTTAACATGTAATTTTCCTATGAAGCTTTAACTTTAAACGTCTGTAGCTCAAAAGTAGCTAATGTGGACTTGGTTCACTTCTATTCTGAACCCTCCATATATCCCCTCGAAACTGAAATATGTTCCTTCTCTGACCATAAGAAAACTAAAAGCATCCTATATTCACCCACAATTTTAACACCCCTTCTGAATAAGGAAGTTGCATATGTCAGATTTTCAAAAACAAACAAGTGTTCCGTATGGTTTTTTGTATGGTTAAATGAAATATCTAGTCAGTTTTTCAAAAAAATGTACAGATAATTACATATTTTAATTTAAAAGTCGAGAAAAAAACACGTGACTGAAAACCTTTATTGTTTAAACTATAAGATGACGTCAACAATAATACCATCAACTCCATTGCTTTTCAACAATGTCTATCGTAGGATGACGTCACATCCGAACTCTTGGCGTTTTCGAGCGCTTTTAAAAAGGGGATTTTTGATAATTTTTTTGGCAATCAAAAAATTTCTTGATCGGCCTCAAATTTTGGGTAGTTGCTTATTTTTGCAAGAAGAATCGATTAAAAAATTTAAAAAATCATGCAACTTCCTCATTTTCTTTCTATATCTTGATTGGTCGGTTGGTAAATTTAACTGCATCTTACCAAAAAGGGAGAAACAAAAAGAAGAAAGGAAGCACAAACGTAAAAAAAATAAAATATGTTTTTAATAGGAATAGTAGTTAATAAACAAATATACATACGGAATCCTAAAATCAGTAAGAAAATAAAAGAGTAGAGGAGGAAGGTATCAATGAAAAAGATCGCAATTTATGATTATGATAGTTAAAAAATTACTACAGTAATTAGAAATTACTCAATCTCATTCCTTAAAATATCGAAGGAATGGAGAAATAAAGCATAAAAGGTACAGAATATACATATTTCAATTTAAAAAATTCTAAAAAACCTCGATATTGCAAAGTTTATAACTTCCACCTCGACCAAAATTTCTGTTACCATGTTATGTTGCATACATAGACTTATGAATTTAAAAAAATGACCAAACTTTGGGATGAAATCGGCCAATAAATAACAGGAAGAAAGATGAAAGAGAAGCTATAAGTATAAACGATTGATGAGACTGATTATGAAAAATTTCCAGAACTTTTTAAAGTAAAGTAATAAAGCAGGTGTTTTTTAAAGAAAATCTAAAAAAAAATATTGCATTAAAATTAAAAATTTTAGTCTTTATCACCATTTTAATTCAATCCTTCTTCATCTGAAAGTTCAGATATGGAGTAATATACAAAATTAACAAAGATTCAGAGGTTAAAAGAATATACTTATACTATTTCTGTTGAAAAAGATTAATTCCAAAAACTTTTCATTTGAAAACAAACAGAAAAAGATAATTAAAACCGAAAAAAAAATTCCATTTCATAACAATATTCCATTATTTTTCAGCTGGAAAATTTTCAAAGCAAAATGCGTTGCCAAAATCCAAAAAACGAATTTAACAAACAATTTATAAATCCAGCATCCAGTGTTAATTGGAGATTCAAACAGCGAAGGCAAAAATTTTAATTAGGGCGCTATTATCCGACTCCTTAATCTTAATGCCCATAAATAAATGAACCGACTCCGGAGAGGGAAAAATTTCTAAAAAACAATCCAATCAATAAGCAATCCAAGCTCCAAAACCCAACAATGCAATAAGAAATAAGCAACAAAAAAGGAGAAACGCATAAAAAAAGAAGTAAAAATCAATACGCCATTAGATCCACCAATAGAAGAGCATTGGTTAGGGAGACAAAGTAAGACCCAAAGCCCCCAGTTTCGGTTCCGGGAAAAACACATTTTTCCGACGGAGAAAATAAAATTCGGGACACAGCCGCTGGAGTTGAGCTAGAGGTGAAACCATTTCATTTAACGCTGAGCAGCGAGAGAATCCAAGAAATAATTCAGAGCTTCAACACAGAGAGAGAACATGAATAAGTGAAGTGTTCTTTCGAACACGCGACTTCTCTTGCCTTTTAATTAGTCGACATAAATTTTATTAAGTTACAGAACGACAGTAAACGCTGCGACTGAAATTTTAAGTAGTACTCTAATCATTACAACTAACTAATGGATTTAGCAAAGCATTTAGTAACTGTTCAGTTCAGTCCTATCGAACTTACACAGCGAAATTATGGCACATACGAAGAGTTATCCTAATCACCATATGGGACTTGTTTATTCTCTATTAATTAAGAGATTGAAGGCAATATACTGCATGTTTAAAATTCTCAAAATTATCTCACACGATGTGTAGTTGGAAAAAAATCGTTGCAATACGAAAAATGTAATGAAACTTTTTTTGAACTCATTAGATCGACGCACACATAAAATAGCCCAGTCTAAAAAATATGAAAATCAAGGTAACAGTAAAAACATTTTTTACATTGTTTATTTGAAATTCAGAAAATCACTTTATTTTTAAAGTCAAAATTGCTATGGAAGTCCACCAGGAACATAAAAAATATTTCAAATGGTCATTGAAATGGTAAAATACTTGTTATTGCTAACGTGTGTGTGTGTGTGTGTGTGTGTGTGTGTGTGTGTGTGTGTGTGTGTGTGTGTGTGTGTGTGTGTGTGTGTGTGTGTGTGTGTGTGTGTGTGTGTGTGTGTGTGTGTGTGTGTGTGTGTGTGTGTGTGTGTGTGTGTGTGTGTGTGTGTGTTAACTAATGATAAAAATAATACCTCGATCATTAATTGCTATAACATATAAAAGTTTATCTCGTAATTTAAACTGATACATAGCAATATTTAATTAATGAAAAACGTGTATTTGATCCAGATATTATGTAGGTAAATACAATAAAATAAAAATAATAGCCTATGTAATGTATCCCTAAGTAAGTACCTTGAAGAATCATAACACTTAACATTGAAAATAGAAACAATTGAAGGTGGAGCAGAGAAACCAAAATAATCCGTGACGAAAACCTATCCCCTACCTAAATTAACTGTATAACGAGCAAACAAAAGGGACGAGGAAAGAAGAGAACCAAAGGTGCACACCCCCAAAAGGAACCCCCGATTTCCGGCAAAGAAAACCGGGTTAGATAAAAAAATCCAAACTAATCTCTAGAGGGGAATATTCGGTTACAGCTGTGTAGGTTTTCTTCCGACATCTCCTCCAAAAACAGGTCCGCCAGCAGTTTCACGGTAGCATCCACCAACACCTGCCTGCTGAGGAATGAAATGCTCAGACAGGTAAGAGTGCACCGAGAAGGCTACCCTCGAGATAGGAGACGACCCCGTGGTCATGAAATCGGTCAGGCGGAAAAATTGGTGCAATCGATTTTAATCGTTTGTCAACGAGAAAGTAAGTCCGAGCCGTATATAACGAGTGGCATCAAAAGAAGGGAAGATGTGGACATAATTAATCTTAGCCAGTCGCAGTTTAACCGAAAATCCATGTTAAGTGGGATAAAGTAGTTAAAAGGGATAATAAGTAGTAAAAATGACAATAGTTGTTAGAAGGTCCGAAATATTAGCCTTCAGCAAAAAAGTGACTGAATTTTTTTTAACGTTTTTCAGCTTTTATATAGAATTATTTATAGAATTTAGTTATTATAGAAGACCCTTTAAATTTGGAAAGTTAAGATATTTTCAAACAGTTAAGCAAAAAAGTTTTTAAACAGGATTTACATTTAACCGGTTTAAGAAGCATGGTCCCATTTGCTCCAATTAAGAAGTTCACTAAATTGTAGAAATCATAAAATTAAGGATACCTTTCTTTATTATATTTCAAAATTACAATCCAAAACCGCTAGTAGGACATTGTTGAATTTGTGATAGTTAACTTAAAATTATATTTTTACTAAAATTATTTGGAAAAAAAATCTGCAGGAATTTCTTTTTCAAAAATTAGAGACTGCGATTAATCACGAGTCAATTTTTTATAATAGGCTATTTTTCTTACAAATCTAATTTATAACCGCTATTTAGACTTAACACTTAACTAATTTTAATATGGTAAGAATTTGAAAACGTTAGAAAACAATAAAAAGTATACTTCCGAGTTACATATCCTCACAATAGCAATTCAAACTCATCACTTAAGAAAAGCTACGTCATAACGTCATTCAATTGCTCAAAAAGTAAATATCAAAATAATTTAAGTAATTTTGATGTCAAAACGTATGTTGAGACTTCAATAAAAAATTTTAATTTTGCAGTAATTATGACTATTTTTAATAGAACCTAAATGCATATGTTAGTCACATCATAGTTTTTTTCTTCATACCAAAAAGTTCAAAAATAAATCCACTTTTGAATTTGTTTAAAACTGAAGTCTAACACTGATTAACAAGTAATTAAAGTTTGAGATCTAGTCATAATTTCAACTTTTCTTCTTTGAAGTTCTAATTAGAATTCGTGTGTTTTGCTTTTCAAGATTTTTTTCCAGTGTCCTTCTAACTTAAGTGAAGAGTAATTCTAACAGCATTTTCACAAAGCGTCTGCTATTTTGATGAACAAAAATGTCTTTGGGAGAATAAGAAGTTGACAATTAAATACAAACAATAGGGTTACAAAGATAAAAACGGCAAGGAAGAAATTTCACAGAACAAAAACAAAGTAATTTAGCAAATACATTTTGAACTTTAATGTGTGTTTCATACAAAAAAAGTTCGAAAATAACTAAGTAACTTCACATAATTCACATGCATATTAAAATTATGCAAATTTCGCCTTTTACGCAAAATAAACCGTTAAAAAATAAAAGCACTTAGACTTTTTTTAAAACCTAATCTGAATAATATTAGATCATAAGAGAAATTACGATATTACAAAAAAGAAATATTAAAGAAAATCGTGAGAATTCTAGCTTTTTATGACATGAAGAACACAGCTCTGACTATCGGATTAAATTTGCACACTAGTAAACAATTATTTATAAACCTAACCACAGTTGAGAAATAAAAGATTTTATAAAAGAACTCGAACAAAATTTTCATATTCAGTTCAAAATGCCTAAAAGGTTAACAATCTATGCGTTATGGAACATCATTATGCTAATTAAACGGATCTGTTAATGAAAACCATGAAAAAGCCTGATTTTCTTAAATAATTAGCCCTTGAAATAAATTACGCGCAAATGAGCCATTTCCTTCAAACAAGTATTTCTTAAGATTTTTATTGATCGTTCTCATGTCAAAAGGAATAAAAGCCGCACAAATAATACACATTGTGTGCTCATGACAAAAAAAATATTTTTTTATTAAAATAAAGGTTTATTTTTATGCATTCTTGGGATCATATAGGGCAGAACGCTTCTCCATTGTTTTAAATAACAGTAATGGAGTTATGAATAAACTATAGAATTAAATGTTGACGGGTGCTTAATATAAAAGAAGTTTCTCGCAGTCCTCTTAATAACTCTTTAACGTAATTAGAAAAAATATTAATACTTGCGACAATGTGTTGAAACAATACTATTGATTATGACTTCAATTCAAGCATTTCAAATTTTGAGACCAACCATAAAAACTCTTAAAAAATATCTTAATCAAAGAAGTTGTAGGTGCCGAAGTAAAAAAAAGAGTTTGTCATCCATGTTGCTAAAAAAGACAAAAATATAAAACAGATTACCAAAGGATAATAAGGAGAGATCATCATTAGATAAAACCAATCAATCAATGGCCTTAAAATTAAGATTTTAACCTGGAACCTCCTGGACACTTTTTCCAAAATCTGGACCTCCCCTCCCCCTTGGTGAGATTTTGCTGGACCCCCCTCCCCCCACGTGAGATTTACCTACAACCTTTAAAAATAATTTTCTATCCTATTCGTTTGCATTTTGTGCTTCACAGCACCTAAAACTTTTTCATTATTAATGATGTGGGGGAAAAGGACATTATTCCGCCTAAAAATCTCCACAGTATCTTATCTGTGGGTATTATTCCTTTCTCATACTTAAAAAATCGTTTAATTTCTAACTTTAAAAGTTGACGTGAGATTTTAATCGACCCCCCTCCCCCCATGGTGAGATTTTTCCAAACCCCTCCCCCCCTTTTTGACGTCACGTAATTTATGGATGTACCCTAAAAGGGCCAAAATTTAAATCGTAAGGACGGATTAGTAGAGGAATCTAACGATTTTCGGCCATTTTTTAAAAAATTAAACTTCCCGTGGACCGATTTGTAGTATGTTATTATTAGTGATGGGCAAAATCGATAATTTTAGGTATCGAATACTTTGGTATCGAATCCTTTTAGGTATCGAATACTTTGGTATCGAATACTTATAGGTATCGAGTACTTTTAGGTATCGAGTACTTTTAGGTATCGTACTTTTTTTCAATGTTGGGAAATGAACCTGAAGGGACAATTTTTTTAGGGCCTATCCATAATCAGACTAATATTCAAAAAACTGAAAGCGATCCATCAAAAAGCCCCGTAGCTACGGGCCTGGAGGTGGATAGAGGCGAAGGATTTGGCGGGGGAAAAACCTAGCCGCGTCAAATTTCTCTCGCGGATGATAACGACTTGGGTTTGAGCGTTGCAAAATGAAAACGGAAACAGGCTGCGTTTGATCTACAGTAGGTATTATAAAGATTACTTCATTGAAAAATTTAAAACGAAATATGTCAATAAAGTATCGATACTTTTGTGGGTATCGAATACACTCGATACCTATAGGTATCGAGTACTTAAGTATTTGGTATCGATACCTGCCCATCACTAGTTATTATTGAGGTCCTTCCCAAGTGAAAACCGTTGAAAAACCAAATGTTGCAATTCCTTATCGGTTTGCCCCTTTTTTTCAGTAGATTTACTGGACTACACGTATTGATACATAGAAGCAACAAATCTTCCCATCACTTAACGAACGCGACATTTTCTCCCTCCTCCACGCTTCCAAGGTTTCTCTCCGGTCCCAAGTGACCAAGAATCTTCGCAAATAAACATGGCGATGCCCAGAAAACTCGTCATTATCCAGACAGAGGCGATCGAGTCACCAGCAGTAACCGTTCCGCCGCAAAGCAACCAGCAAGCTATGGCTACAAAACTGAATCGATAGCGGCACATCAAAACATCCATCCAGCAATAGAGAGAGAAGCCGGCCACCACGGACGATCGAGCGACCTGTTCCAAATCCACCAATTAACTGTGACCAATGCATGTGGGGAGAGGGAAAAATTCGATGCTGTCACGAGCAATGGATCTCTGTCTGATCCGCTTTCGTTTGAATCGTAATTAAAACGGTCCAGGTAGAGCTAAAGAACCACCTGGAATATATGGATGGGGCGGAGAGAGAGAGAGCGAGATGTAGATAGATCGCATTGTTTATTATTTTTTCACGATATAAGGGAGGGGGTTGGGAGTGAATGGAGATATGATACACAAGATATCTCGATTCACATAATTCTTTTAAAAAATCACACCAAAAAAAAGTGTTACGAGGAGAACGGGAAAAACTCTACATATTTAAGTCAAGTTAGTTTTTCACAGCACTAGAGATGAGTTATAACTTTTTAGTCTAAATTGATTTTTTATTGAGCAAGATTTTTTAAACAACATTCCATTTACCCAAAAAATTCATGTAAAAGGGAGTCCTTACAGACTAAAAAGATTGTTTTGGTTTTGACGGAAATATACTTGCGAATAAAACCCCCGAAGCCAAATTTTAATCCAGCTACCTTCGACCATCAAAGCTAGTGTCGATTATACTACAATCTAAAAAAAATAAAAGGTAAAAATTAAGTTTTTAAGTCCAGATTTCGGGTGAACTTAGAAGAGAAAAAAGACAAAAAAAGAACTTTCTTCCACATAGAGTTCTCATCTTTAAAAAATGCAGCGAAATCAATCAGATTTATCCGATAATAGTAAAGTTGTTTTTTCTCAACTGTATTGAAACAGAAGGAAAAGCCGACATCTCAGGCGGATACTCAGGAAGGCAAAAGAACCTCCATGAATAGAAGGCAGAGCTCCGGCGGAAAACAAACTTTCAGAAATCGGCAAGTATACACTTCTATTATTCACGATTTCTTTCATTTACTATTAAATATACGACATAAAAAATGGGGGGAAAATTGTGGAAAATCGGGAAGTTTTATGAAAAGCGGGATCACAAAGAGAAAGAAGGGAAATCGGGAAGGGAGAGTTGGAAACACTAAGCCAAAAAGATTCAGCATCAAAAGTAGAACAATTTATTCACCCCAGATTAAAAACTTGAGTCAAGAAAAAGTTAAAAATTAGGTTAAATCCTTACCCCCACCCCTCCGAAAAAAAGTAATCTAGATTTTTTTTCTTAACTTACCAATAAATATATCAACGAGTGCTTTAAGTAAACGATCATAGAAAGTTTTAAAAACAAGAGACCACTTGAAAAAGTCACTTCCATAAAACTGCAATTATAGGAGGAAGTCACCAAGTCATACATGAGTGAATGGAACTAAGCCATCACGCACATACCCCGCAACAGTCAATAAGTGACATTTGCTTTAACTCTCTCCAAGGAATCAAAGAGAGGCAGACAGTAGGCAATACTTCGATTTTCGTAGATAAACCAAAGCTTTCAAAACGCATATAAAAAGCAGATTTTCCTAAAATGATATAAAAACTTTGGTTGAAAACATTTCCTTACCAAAATAAGGCATCCAAAAAAATATTTTGTTAACTTTTTTAAAAGTGTTACTAATATTTTTTTAGAAGTTTTCTTGAATGTAATGTTACACTTTTTAAATATTTGTAAGCTAAGAGGAACTGGTAAGTTATCAGATTACCTTGAAGATAAGGTAAGGCAGTTTCTTTTAGGAGCATTTAATGAATGGTTTTTAAAGTAGTATTACTCATAGTTTATCATTTATTAACAACGGTATTTTGAAGTGGATTTAACCCTTGGTACGCCTGAAATTGGGATTTCCTATAGAGAGATCTTGAACGTGAACAGTACATAAAAAGCTTAATTAATATAATAATTATGAAGACTTAAATTATTCAATTTATACAACCCAGTTTTAAAAATAAAAACAAATGGAAGTCGCCAATATTGTTTGGAAGAATGTAGGATCATTAAGTAGAAACATTTGAATGTTTCCTATATCACATATCAGAAATTAATGAAAAATGTTTTATTATAAAAGCATTTACAGTTCCAGCCACCTAAGAATTGATTTGCAAGTAAATAATGAGCTTGGAATTTCATTGAAGATAATTTTAATTTTCTGAAAAGCCGTTTTTATGTATTTTAATTTTGTGAAGGGACCTTTTTTTCTTCATTATTTTTTAATTCAGCCGAAAATCGGAATCAACTTTTTTTGTCTTTTAAAAATGGTCCCTTCACAAAATTAAAATTAGCTTCAATTGATTATTTGAAAAAAAAAACATTTCTAAAACCTTTCCATTTTTCTGTACTTATTAGGTTTAGCTTAAATGCATATTTTAACACTACTTTCGTACTGATCAGCGACCGGCGGCGACTCGACATGTAAAGGCTGCTTTTCCTCGTCTGTTGGCTGTATTGCAGAAAAACGACTTTACTTCGAAGATGGATATTCTTTCCCTCAATGCAGCCTGAAGGTGAGAAGAAACTGACTTTACGCTTACGGGACACTGGCGCCCGCCCCGTAGCGTCGGTAAAGTCGGCTTCTCACGTTTGTTGTATTGATGCAAAAATAAAAACCCGAACTTGAATTTATTAGAGGATAGGTAAGGGTAAATAAGTAAAGGGCTGTTTTATGAAATTATTTCTAATTGATGACTCAAATATTATCAAATATAAGTTAAAAAATGAAGGAAAATCCCGAAAGCTAAAATTTAATGTTATGGACTTCGTTGTGTGAAAAATAAAAACCGGTTAGAAAAGACAAAAAATTTTTTTCAACCATTTTTTATAATGTAAAAAAGTAATTAAAATTTTAAAAATAACAAAATTAGAAACTCATAATAACTTTTTATAAAAATACATAGAATTTCCCTTTAGATAGTCTTCACTTTCATTTTAAGGAAGTTTTTATTTTTTCAGTTATATTTCTGGATAACTTTATACTTTTTTGAGCCGAAGTTTATACACCTTTTAATTTTTATTAAACCATTATTTATCTATTACACAGATGTTTCAATTTCATATTTTAAGTATAGTTTGAAGTATCAAAAAGCATTTAACTTCAATTTTTCACAAAAATAATGGGCTCCAAAAATAAAACTTTATCGACCAGTAATGAGCAAAACCTAAGGTAGTACAGTATAACCTCGTTATCTCGAACTTAGATAACTCGAAAATCTTTATACCTTGAAAAAATATCCCCCAACTTGAAATTAAGTTCTAAATAATTTTATATTTGAAGTAACCTAGAGTATATCGAAAACTCGGTAACTTTAATTTATTTTCGGGGCCCTTCGATTTCGAGGAATGACGTTTATGTTGATATTGCACAAAGCGTCTTTAGTAAAAAACGACGGGTTTCGTTTTTTTAAACACGACAAATTTAGTCAACAATGAGGAAGTTGCATGATTTTTTTATTTTTTTAATCGATTCTTCTTGCAAAAATAAGCAACTACCCAAAATTTGAGGCCGATCGAGAAATTTTTTGATTGCCAAAAAAATTAACAAAAATCCCCTTTTTAAAAGCGCGCGAAAACGCCAAGAGTTTGAATGTGACAATAGGCATTGTTGAAAAGCAATGGAGTTGATGGTATTATTGTTGACGTCATCCTACAGTTTAAACAATAAACGTTTTCAGTCACGTGTTTTTTCTCGACTTTTAAGTTAAAATATTTAATTACCTGTGCATTTTTTTGAAAAACTGACTAGATATTTCATTTTACCATACAAAAAACCATACGGAACACTTGTTTGTTTTTGAAAATCTGACACATGCAACTTCCTTATTAGTCCGAATCGCTCAACATCTCATTTTCGTCGCTTTTCCATTACCCGATATTGTCCGACTGCAATGGAGAATTGCAGCTCTCTTAAAATTCTAAATTTTTCAATTTTAATTTATTAAGAATTATCTGATTCCAAAAATACGCTCGTCTTTTCTGAAAAATTTTTTTTCAGTTAATTATGAGATATTTTGTAACAGAGATCTCCTAACCGGGTGACGTCACGCGTGCCTCTTGAAAATGTGAGACAATAGTCCAGTAACTAGGTAGTTTTTTCAGGAAAAAAATACAGAAGTTTTTTTCTCAACGGTTTTATATGTTTTCGAGGGTGCTGAATCCGAATATCAACTTTGTTAACAAAATTTCGCATGGGAACATTGAAAAAAATCGAAAAAATCCTAAAATTTTACCCATTTTTTTGGTTTTTTCCTTCTAGCACGTAAAGTATAGATTTCTCAGAGAAAAGGTCAATACAAAAGTTAAAGTACTCTAAACAATCTAAAAAAAAGTCAATTACAGCATTTCTGTCAGACTAATAGTTTGGCCGCTAGAGCGCGCTGAAAGTCAGACAATTTCCGTCCCCGCGGTGGAAAATCCAAAAATTTTCACTTGCAGCTCGAAAAACCCATATATTTTAGAATATAGTACTATAAAAGTATATTTTAAAATGTTTTACACGTAAAAACCTTTCAAACTAACCTAATATTAATTTATTAAATGTGTTATTATTAGGGGTTTTCTCTGAAAGATCATATTCTGTATCAACGTACAGCAATACAATCCATATTGTTAATCACAAAGAAAAAAATGCAGAAGTTATTATCTCATCGGTTTTATACATTTTCGAAGATGCTGAATCCGAATATCAACTTTGTTAACAAAATTTCGCATGGGAACATTGAAAAAAATCGAAAAAATCCTAAAATTTTACCCCTTTTTTTTATTTTTTCCTTCTAGCACGTAAAGTATAGATTTCTCAGAGAAAAAGTCAATACAAAAGTTAAAGTACTCTAAACAAGCTAAAAAAAGTCAATTACAGAATTTTTGTCAGACTTATAGTTTGGCAGCTAGAGCGCGCTGAAAATCAGACAATTTCCGCTCTGGCGGAGAAAAATAGGGTAAAAACGTACTTAACTGTTGTATACGACTTAATTAAATGCTATACTAAGAAATTCTGGAAATTTTCTTGAAACCAAGAGTGGAGAAATTTGTTTTGTGAATAGTTAGAAAGAGTAAAAGTTTTTTCAGAGTCTAACAAGCTTCATGTTTTTTGCATAATTTTAAATATGCGTATTATTCGTAAATATTATAAATCTTAAAAACCCAATTCAAAATCCCAAGTTAATGGGAGGTCCTATTCTTTTGGGAAAAATATGTCTGACATAAATAAATCTCTAAAAACAAAAACTTCCCCTCATGTCCACCACTTCAGGCGAGGAGGCGGTGTCATTATCTCTGTGGGGGGTCTTTTGGAGTGTCCGTTTTCGGGTTTGGTCACCACTGATAAAGGACAATGGGCTTCCTCTTTGTCTGTAAGGCGTTTGTGGGTTTGTTTTCGCAATCCTATTTAAAGATCCCATTTCAAAGGAACGCTGTCTTCAAACTCAAAGGCTATAAACTCACGGGGGTCCCATTTAATTACCCTTCTCGCCCTCTAGTGGGAAAAAGAATCATCCTATGTCCGATATAGTCAGTTGTAGAATAGAATTAATTAATCCCTAAAATTATTCATTATATTTAAAAATATGTATGTGTAAACAGACTTTGGTTTAATTAAATACAATTCTAGATGAAATTTTCTTCAATTATCTCAGGGTATTCCAATTCGAGAAGGTGAAAACGCTCTGCCAAATTTTCAAGGGAAGAAAATATTGTACATTGTTAATTATCATGAAACACATCATTTTCTACTATCATTTAGAAATGCATGAACTTTTCATACAATTTATTGTTTTTTATTCATTTTCTATTTCGTTTTATCAGTTTTTGAATTGAGTAAAAAATATGTTTGGTAATTAGATCACTCATACTCTCTTATCTAAGCAATTCCCTTTCTACAGAAATCATTCAATAATAAAGCATTTATTTAAATTTTATTTAGTTTTATTTCATGTACAAAATTATGAAGTATGTTTTTATAGTACCCTAACCTAAAACATGAAAGTGTTTTAAGACCCTAGTTGATTCTATCTGGATTTTTCATCTTTGGCAATAAATAGTCTTAAGTTTAGCCCGCCCTAGAGGTCAAACTATTAGTCTAACAGAAATTCTGTAATTGACTTTTTTAGCTTGTTTAGAGTACTTTAACTTTTGTATTGACTTTTTCTCTGAGAAATCTATACTTTACGTGCTATAGAAGGAAAAATAAAAAAAGAGGTAAAATTTTAGGATTTTTTCAATGTTTCCATGCGAAATTTTGTTAACAAAGTTGATATTCGGATTCAGCATCTTCGAAAATGTTTAAAACCGATGAGATACTAACTTTTGCATTTTTTTCTTTGTGATTAACAATATGGATTGTATTACTGTACGTTGCTACAGAATATGACCTTCAGAGAAAACCCTTCATAGTAAAACATTTAATCAATTAATATTAGGTTAGTTTGAAAGGTGACACGTGTAAAACATTTTAAAGTATGCTTTTATAGTACTATATTCTAAAATATATGGGTTTTTCGAGCTGCAAGTGAAAATTTTTGGATTTTCCACCGCGGGGACGGAAATTGTCTGACTTTCAGCGCGCTCTAGCGGCCAAACTATTAGTCTGACAGAAATGCTGTAATTGACTTTTTTTTAGATTGTTTAGAGTACTTTAACTTTTGTATTGACCTTTTCTCTGAGAAATCTATACTTTACGTGCTAGAAGGAAAAAACCAAAAAAAGGGGTAAAATTTTAGGATTTTTTCGATTTTTTTCAATGTTCCCATGCGAAATTTTGTTAACAAAGTTGATATTCGGATTCAGCAGCCTCGAAAACATATAAAACCGTTGAGAAAAAAACTTCTGTATTTTTTTCCTGAAACGCCCCTTTTTTACTACCTGGTTACTGGACTAACAAGTGTTTTTATCGAAACACTAGTCCGTAAAAAAACTAGAGCTCATTGTTCCAAAGCGGAATGATAGTAAACAAAGCACGCATGACGTCACAACTTGTTTCAGCTCAGACAGGAAAGAAGCTATTTTTAATTGAAAATAACTTAAATTTTAGCGCTTTGAAAGGTAAATCAAAATGGTTTTTGGAGGTTTTAGGCCATTCTGAATACATTAAGATTAAAACAAAATTTGACTGCAATTATCCATTTTGTGTCCACATCATCATCCAATGATAAGTGCTTACGATACAAATCGTCGACCAAAACAAGAAGGGGTCATCACTGGGCTTCGTCCACATCACAACCCTCCGTCCGAATCCCCGCCGACCAAAAGATTTCACAAAAAAAAGACCAACACCAAGGTGCAAGAAACATTCCGATTTCATTCTCTCCACAGAGAGGGAGGGTAGATGCGCAATCGAAACTCGGCTTTTCTCGTACACACACAGGTACAAAGGAAGTGATGGCGGTGACAAGGAAAAACAACACAGTGGACAAAAAAAACCTACGAACGCCGAGCTGTGTCGTCGCATTCCATTTTTCGAGCAGCAGCGCCCTTCTAATTTATGGGTGGGGGGTCGGAATTAAACGGACAGTTCGGGCGTTCGTTCCGAGGCGGCATCATCGGATCAATGAGGGGACGAAAAAAAAAAGCGGAGGGTTCGTTTTATTGAACCGAGATTGGGTGAACGTTCGTCCGGATACAAAAAGGACGCTTTCGATGGTGGGTAGGTTTTTGAAAGGATGGGGGGCCGTGCGTACAATGCGCGAAAGTGGGCGTATGTGAGGGGATCCCTGCTAAATTAATTTACTCGTTACAGTTGGGATGGGCAATGCCCTTTAATGCTGCGGGACCCGCTAGTTCTTTTTAGGCGAGTAAAATGGATAATATTTACAAGACCTTCATCATTCCTGATTTTTACTACACATTTTAAAGTTTGTTCATTTATGTGCGTGGGAAAAAAGGTTAAAACCTTATTATTTTTCAATTGTGCAGTTTCAATTTTACTTTGCATCTTTCAAGTCAGGTCCACTGCTCTGGAAATTCAGGAGAAAGATGGTGCCGATACTGCTATCCAGGGCTCGATTTCAGCCGGAACGGCGTTCCGGAACCTCTTCTTCGATTAAAAAATTAATATTTTATTTCAGGGGTCTCCTATAACTACAGCCCACGAAACTCTTTCATCAGTCCCGCGAAAACCTTTCTATATGTACGAAAAAATGTCCTAAAATGAATTAAAACCCTGTTTTTAAGGTCAAAATTCCAAAATTTTTCGGGGGGAGGACCCCCAGACCCCCTTTTTTATATTTAGAACTCAACTAATCACATTTATTTTCAGATTAAGTTCATAAAAAGCCGAATCCAACTAAAAAATATTAAAAAAGAAAATTAAATCTGTAAACATGCGTAAAAGGGGTTTAGAGGGAATTTTTCGAGTGTCTTCACACGCAACCCTGTACAAAAATTTAACTTGGGGCCTGATAGTGATTTAATTTTCTTAAAGGATATTTGAGACCCTCCCGAAATAAATTTCTACATACGCCACAATGATCCTAGATGTGTTAAAAAAGAATTTTTTGTTGTTACTATTTAAAACTTATTTTCATAGATTCACTTGTGCATACTTTAAATTTTAAAAAAAATTCAATGCATTTTTATCTTTTTTGCAAAAAACCATAGTAATTTTGTGATTTAATATTAATGTTATTACATGATAGTGTAAAAAATAATTGTGAACCCCAATTTGAACTACCCACACAATCCTCTCCCTGGTGTTGATTTTTTTTTATTTGAACCAGATTTGCCAGATTGCTGGTCAAATTTGCCAAGAAATTTTTTTTGCAACATCTTAAATTCTACGGTTTAAGGACTTTAACTACGCATTATATTCCTTAAACTGGCAAAATATACAACACTATTAGTTCATTAATGATAAACCGTCCCGTCTTCTACAAGAGGCGCCCTGTTGGAAAAAAAATTGTTTGTAAAAACAGGTGTTTTAAAAAAAAAATTGCCCTAAACAGTTCATCGTCTTGTACAATAATTAAGTTGAAAATTCTTTCAATCTAGTACAACACATTTGTATTTATATTTTTTAAATTTAAAAAATAAATGCATAAGCTTTTGTATTAAAAAATATTCGCTTTTTTCAATTTTGAGACCAATAATTTTACCGTTCCGATACCTCTTTTTTTAGAAATCGAGCCCTGCTGTTATCTATTGGAAATTTTTTTTCAGATATGTTAACTCAAATTAACTTGGGGAAATCAGCGCTCTGTACCCCCTCTCCTCTACTTATTTTTATCAGAATAATAATTATCTTATTTCTAGCATACAAGGTTACTTTGTATTATAACAAAACGACTCTGCACAAATAAGTTAATCAACTGTCAAAAAGACTTCATCGATATAATTTTTATCTTTATCTGGTGGTAGTCGTTTTTTACGTAATTTACAAGCAAATTAAGTCAAATTAAAGAGATATGCAGACCTAAGACTTTTTTAAAGACTGATTCACAAGAGCTATTTCTAAAGATCTATATATTTATAATCGCAACTGAAATTTCAATCGTTTTTTTTAATTATTTAATTAATAGCCAATTAGTTCTTCACAAGCTGGTAAATTGGTTTCAAAATTAAACAGCACGGTTTCAAAGTGGTATAATTAGTTAAAAAAGATATTTTAAGAGTAAAGGAGAGAAAAAGGATATTTTAAAGTAAAGGTCGATGAACAACATTTGTTAACTTCCTTATCTTCATTTGATTTTTAAAAAAATTATTGGCTTTTTCAGTTATTGAAGAATTTATTTCGTTCTAAACTACTCTAAAAAATAATCTAATTACGAATCCTTAACAAACGTTTTTAAGAAGTATTTCATGTTTTTAAGAACTTACATAAAAACTATTTGAATGACAGGTTAATTGGGATAATTCAAAATCCTTCAACACTTAATTTAAACTAAAACGCTTTTTCACTTTTACTAAAATATATCAACAGGTGCTAGAGTCCCCTACACAATTTTTATGAAGTAGGTTGGAGTCCCAGTCTAGATTTTTCACATTAAAAATGTTGATAAAGTAGACTCCGCTTAATGAGATCGCCTTGTCCCAGAGTAGAATGATAACAATATCCGATTGATAATAATAAGCGATTAGATACTAGAACGTTTCAAACAATGTAACTTCAGTGTTGGCGTGAAATTCACAAATGAAGTCCTAATTGAAGAAACAATTACCGAGTATGCAGTTTGCAACTTATTCATTCTTAAGAGAAAATATGAGAGTGAATTAATAACACTAATAATTTAATGACTCATTTTATTTGTTTATGTATTAAAATTGGATTCAAGTAAGGGTCAATCCATGTGAAATCATCCAGAAAAAGAGAAAATTGTTGCTCGACATTTTTGATTTTTTTCATTCTTTGCCAGTTAGTTAACCTTACTTTAGAGATACTAAAACAAGTGTTTAAAATTTTTTAAACCTTTCCAATTTTTTTTGGCGGCCATTTTTTGCCTGGTCGAAACCTGTTTTCGGTGAAAAACACACTTTACGGAAACCCTTATTACTTTCTTTCTATCCAACATATATAAATGATTTCAAAGCCATTTTATTTATTAAAGAATGAACTAATTTAATGTGTTAAGTATTTTTATGATAATAGTTTAAAACATTTTTTTATATATTTTTGAAAATCTCATTTTTTGAGTGAAAAATTCGGTTTTTGACCTAAAAATTTTATAGGAAAAAACTGAAACTCACCTTTGCAAATTTTTACCTCAATATATCCCTTTCTAAACAATGTTTTAGAAGTGAAATGAAACAATTCAAGCCTGTCCCTTTTTTATAAAAAATAGTCAAACTTGGCATCTCGGCTAAAAAATGCCAAAATCAAAGTTCAATATCTAAAATTGGACAGATAGGAAAATTATGAAATTTTTACAGGATAGTCTTCTAATGTATATAAACAAGTAGTAAAAATTTCATGAGTGATATCTGGGTGGTTTAAGAAATATGAAGCTTCGAAATTGCATTGAAAGACCTATATATTTACATTCATTTTTTAACACAAACAACTTATATATTGCACAAAATATATTTTTCTCACTATTTAAAATAAATATAGATGTATTTTTTTATTTCAAAAAAGTAATATTGTAAAATATATACAAATCACTATAAATATGACGTTATTTAGAAACTTAAAGGTTCCATTAACTTTATTAAAATAAGGTAAAATTGTTGAATCAAATCAAAATCCGTGAACTAAAAGTGATGTGGTATTTGAAATTTTGGAATATCAGAAATTTAATTGATGAATAAAATGGGTTTTTCTTCTGGTTATGAAGTGTGTGAAATAAATATTAGAGATATTTCATTACAAAGTGATTCAGTAATATTATAACTGCGCCCTGTAACAGTAATTAATTTCAATGGAGTTAATGTCCCAAGTACATTGGATACTTCTACCCAAACTGTGTCATTTTTGGATAATTGAAAGGATGTTTTGGGACCATAATGGATGAATAAAGTGAATTAAAAGGTCACTGTTTTCCCCGTTTAGTTCGAGAACTTTCCAAATCCACCACTTATTGTCATAAATGCACACTATGTCGTAGTTATTAATTTTGAAAAGTTAATGGAACCTTTAAATGTCTAAAAAACCACTGAAACCTCTAATTTCACCATTCAACCCATTTTTAAAATCCGCCTCTACATAACAAAATAGGCATGTTAGCAGTCTTGCCCTGAAGCCTTTATTTTATGCACATATATTTGACACAGATACACCTCAGTTTCCAATGAAGTATTTCAGATTTTTTGAACCCTCTTTGTTTGCTTTCTCTAGTTTTTATATTGTGCAATTCGAATCTTAAGTCAATAATTTACCATGCAATATCAGTTTTGTTTGTAGAGAAACACCTCCTCCATTGTTTTCTTCTAGTTTTTTTGCTGTGCAATACGAGTTGTTAGTCAAAAACTTGGTAAAATCAGTTTATTTTGTCAAGAAATACCTCTGCATTGTTTTCTTTTTCTTAATGTGCAATATGAGTTATTAGTCAAGAATTTATTATGCAATTTACAACAACAGTTTTTTTCATCACAAAACACAAACATTTTCAAGGCTTCATATTTCATACTAGAATATATGGAGCAATAAGAGTGGTTCTGAGTTAAGAATTTTCTATACAGTATCAGTTGTTTTTGTCAAGAAATACAAGGACTTTCAAGGTAATTCCGAGGCTTCATATTTATAGTGATTTGTATATATTTTACAATATTAATTTTTTGAAATCAAAAAAATACATCTCTATTTATTTTAAGTAGTGAGAAAAATATGTTTTGTGCAATATATAAGTTATTTGGGTTAAAAAATGAATGTAAATAAATAGGTCTTTCAATGCAATTTCGAAGCTTCATATTTCTTAAACCACCCAGATATCACTCATGAAATTTTTACTACTTGTTTATATACATTAGAAGACTATCCTGTAAAAATTTCATAATTTTCCTATCTATCCAATTTTAGATATTGAACTTTAATTTTGGCATTTTTTAGCCGAGATGCCAAGTTTGACTATTTTTTATAAAAAAGGGACAGGCTTGAATTACTTCATTTCACTTCTAAAACAATGTTTAGAAAGGGATATATTGAGGAAAAAATTGGCGAAGGGAGTTTCAGTTTTTTCCTATAAAAATTTTAGGTCAAAAACCGAATTTTTCACTCAAAAAATTAGATTTTCAAAAATATATAAAAAAATGTTTTAAACTATTATCATAAAAATACTTAACACATTAAATTAGTTCATTCTTTAATAAATAAAATGGCTTTGAAATCATTTAAATATGTTGGAAAGAAAAAAAGTAATAAGGGTTTCCGTAAAGTGTGTTTTTCACCGAAAACAGGTTTCGACCAGGCAAAAAATGGCCGCCAAAAAAAATTGGAAAGGTTTAAAAAATTTTTAACACTTGTTTTAGTATCTCTAAAGTAAGGTTAACTAACTGGCAAAGAATGAAAAAAATCAAAAATGTCGAGCAACATGGCCTGGATGATTTCACATGGATTGACCCGTAAGGGAAAAGGAGGTTTTTAGGAGATTTCACCAAATTTTGATCCAACGTTGTAGAGATTACATAATACCATGCATTTTGTGTTAAGTTAAATAGGAGTGATCGGGACCCGTCCATTTTGATAATATTATCCGATTGATAACATTAACAGTGATCACTTCAAGTGGAGTCGACTGTACTTTTAAATCACAGCATATAAAGCTTTTAAATTTTTACATCTATTTAAATAATGTATTTTTATTTTAGATTCACAGTATTAACCTTTGAAATAATAGTTCCATAATTTTGATTCGTATCAGCAATACTTATCCTAAA
This sequence comes from Tetragnatha versicolor, assembly GCA_024610705.1. NCBI lineage: Eukaryota > Metazoa > Arthropoda > Arachnida > Araneae > Tetragnathidae > Tetragnatha > Tetragnatha versicolor. The sequence continues at coordinate 32,880,360 of JANDEH010000001.1, read as the reverse complement.
TTCATGATGAAAAAACAGTATAATTCGCTTATAAGTTGTTTTAAAAAGATATTGATTGGTATACTAATTATGTACCTTCTGCTTAAACAATACACATCATACCGTTCTCAGTTCTCAAATATAATTAAGGAAGAAATAAGCTTATGTCTGTGAATACATGTAAATTCTAAAAAATTACATATCACTTATATAAAAATTCGATATTGATTAATCCTTTCGATTAATAGTAACGAAAGACAAGATAAATCATGTTTAATCAGCAAACCAGATAAGATGGGCACATTTAAAGCGCTTTTTAACTGATATTACATCCAAACGTATTCCTTCCGAATTCATCACTTACAAGAAGCATAGGTGAAAAAATAGCTCTTCAAGCTTCAGTGATTCAGCCAAAAAGTTAGCTATCCAAACAATAGCTATAAATGTAACCTGGGACGACTGACCGTGATAACCTTGGACAGCTAAATGAAAAAAAAAGTCAGCTAACATACTCATACCTCCGAAGATCAGAGGAGCGAATTCAAAGAATAAAATCCACGTCAAATACCGTCTAAATTTGAACGACTTCTCCTTGAATTCGTTGAATTTTAGAAGGAAAGAAACTATGTTTGCCAATCCCGAATTTACTCGTAAAATTCTGAATGAATAAAAGTTGAGCAAAGAAAATTTCCATGGATTAATTACTTTTACCATTAAAAGCTACAACGAAGCCCAGGTTTACGCTACTATCTGCTAAAATTTCAATCCAAACCACCATAGACAAACGGATAAAAAAAGTTCACAGATGTTGGTTTTGTTGTTTTCAACTAACAAGGTCAATGGGGACCATTTATTTAATTTACGTCTCTTCAAAGGGATTATTTTAATAAGATAATTTTAAAAACATACTGTCAACTTCCTAAGAAAACGGTTTTTGATCCAATATTCTTAACGCTATGGAGAAAGTGCAAGTCAAAGGGGTGCATTTTTGAAAATTTAAATATTTTCATTAGTACACAATTAAAAATTTCCAAACTAACTTACAGAGAACTTTCATTCAATATATTAGAATATGAAGATATATTTAATCGGATTACTTTTAAAGCATGCTAATTTTAACAAATTTGCGAACTATAAACCTAGAAGTACTACACTATAATCATTTTTTGTTTGTTTATACTGTTGAACCAACAATACTATACGGGTCACGTGATTTTTTGCTTCAGTATTTTTTATTTTATTTAAAATATACTGATTTTTTATGTAAATAGAGGGTATAACTAAGGTTAGAGAGAGTAAATGTATCTTCCTCTTTCGATCAACTGCCCCTCAGCTTCTTCCTTTCTCCCCTCCGAGAATGTCAAAATCACGTGACCCTTTTAGTATCTTTGGTTAAGCAGTAATCAGATTAATTTTTTTATTTAAGACGCCGTTTTGCATCAACCACTTGCAGTATTATCGTGTAAATCAATTGATACTAATTAAAACGTTTTTTGAATTTAATTATATCAGCTTACTACTTTCGTCAGGTGATAATCGATTTAATCGACGATGAAGTAATGAAAAAAATGATAGCTAAGATAATAAAAACCCCGCAAGTATGACAACCGATAGTTTGAATAACTGCAAAATGATCCAGCTCTAATTTGCAAGACCATACTCTTAAGGCTAATAGGTCAAGTCATTCCAAGTGAAGAATCGGGTCAACATTCAAACTTGTCTCGTAACTTTGTTATTCATCCTTTTTCACAACTGAAGGACAGCACAATTCGCTATGTTCAAAACGCAAGTATTTTCCTCCTAATGTTACGAAAGTGTCAGTAATATCTTAACTACGTAAATGACACAGCAAGGAAGCCAAAACATCTAGAAAACTGTAGGAGCTTCAAATATGTGACTCATTTTTTAAATTATTTCAATCGCAAGGCTCAGCACCATAGGTTCCCAAACTTTTGGCACCACCGCCACCTTTTCAAGAAGAAAGTTTTACACCGTCCCCTTATAAATTTTTGCTTCTGATTTGTTTATTTTTTATAGAATTTTATACAAACATTTTGTAATAAAAAGACTCATGGACAATATTCAAAAGTTAAGTTTTCTATGCACTTTAAAATTTAATTTGAAATAATTAGGTTATACTTCTACCTTTATCAGACTCAATTTTTTAAAAGCTTTGATTTAAAAATAATTCTTTACCCAATTCTGAATGAACTTAAATCTTTGTCTACGTCCAAAGGGAAATTGGTATAATCGAACATTTCCTGTACGTATTCATCTTAAATTTAGCAAAATTATTGATACCCGATTCCTCAATCGATAAATAAAAGAGGGGTCAGGGGGTAGGACTCCCCTGGAAATTTTTTAAATTTTAACACGTCAAAATGGGATTTTGAGCTACTTTTATTGTTTATTTTTAATGTTTGTCCCACAAAAATGATATTAAGCAGTAGTTTAAAAGTAGTCAACGAACTCTTTAACTCTAATAACTCCCATAATTTCCTTTAAACTTATCACCCCCCTATAATTCTTCTACGCCCTCAGGGGCGGTGCAATGGGGTTAACACAGAGCAGTAAAATTTTAGGGGTCGATAAAACTTCCTATTTTCTCCAATACTTTCGTGGAATATTTCAATTAAAAGTTAGAGGTAAAGAAAGGGGGTAAAAGGGGATAACTACCTTAAAAGTAGGTAAGTACATAAACGTAGGTATACATTGCATACCAACGTTTAGAACCAACAAATATAATTGTAAAAGAAATCGGTTATAAGATGAAATGGGAAAAAACTAACATACAAACGTAAAATAATTTTGAGTGGGAAATCATTTCATCCCATCCATAACCCAACACCTAACTCAAAAGTAAAGTTCATGGACGTTTTTTAATTCACAAAGAAAAACCTTTCACACTTGTCTACAGATCTCATTTATTTACACACTTGTCTCGGCACATGGAAGACCAGCATCTCAAAGAAGAAGAAATGCTTCAGACACTGCCCGACATTGCTATATCCACAAAAAATGTCGTAGGGGGAAATGCCACTACAGCCTCTTCCCTCACATTGTCTCCTCACACGTCTATTTAAGTATTAATGGCATTTTCAACAGGCACCTTTCGAATTATTTATAGCGGCGTCCCGAGGTACGACTCAAAAACTTGTCTTCTCCACACGAAACATTCCATATTTCCACAACAGCCACGTCGAAGAGCAATACAGGGAAAACAACCAGAAATAGGCCATGGCATCGGGGGAAAACATCACAATAGCTCTACTTAACATCAAAACCCAAATAACGCATGAAAAACAGTTTGAAATTTACAAGTAGGAAAGTCCTGTAGAGACCGAGACACATGTTTTCCGAGACTACTTCATACACATCAAATATACAAAATCTCAAGAATAATAAGACATCGAAGAAAAAAAGACATTTAATGCTACAAGTCCTACAGATACTTTTTTTTAATTTAAAGGGAGGAATTTTCATTCCTTTTAAAAATCCCTTCCCAACGAAGTAAATAAGGATATGTAGAAAAAGGAAGAATGCCCCGAAGTAAGTAACATTTTTAGAAATATTGATTGGAGTCTAAATAGAGGTGAAAATAAATCAGAGTATAAATATCGTCTTTCGGAAAAGAGGATACGAATTTTATGAGATTAAAAAGGCAAGTGCAAAAAACCTACTTAGACTTAAACAAGAAATAAAATATCTTTTGCATGCGAAAATTTATAATGAGAATTTTTTTTAAATAAATGTCTTTTTTTAAACTTTTTTAAGTAGATAATTATGTCATTTACAATGAAAAGAGCGTAAATTTGAAGCGACTAAATTAGACACAAAAGAAACAGCAAGCTCGTCAATAAAATAAGGGAAATAACTTTCCTAATTTTATAAGAAGTTCATAACACCTGATTGTTCATGGTTGGCCAGCTATTGAGAAATAAAATTTTTTCTTTTAAAAATTAACGTCATAGTTCCGAAAATGGAAAGCCTAAAAAGGAATTTCAACACATCCAACACCGAATATACAGCTGCTTTCATAATCAGTTGTTCACCTTCACAGTATAAAAAAGTCATCCAAATTTGCAGAAAAAAAGATAACGTAAAGGTTAAAAGACCCTGATTTTCAATCGTAAAAAACAATTGCACCTTTACACTTTAGTTCAAGCAGGAGAAATAAATTCGATCGCGATCTTGAGCACTTAAAAAATCTTTCAACACACACCTGAAAAAAACCCAGTCCGAACCCGAGAAATCATTTCTAGATTTCTGAACGCGATACTACAAGCGCCCAATCCAAAAACGAAAATTCACGACCGGCGAGCAAGCAAATTGAAATTTGCATAATTCGATTCCTCCCCCGGAATCGGAACAAGCATTAATAAGAAAACGGCTAATAAAGGCGAAAAACGATTCCGAAAAGCAAAGACGCCATTTTGGGAAAAATAAGGCTCACAGCCAAAAGGAGAGGAATGTGTCAATCGATGCATTTTCCTTTTGCTCCTTATAAAGAAGAAGCCAGAGCGCTTCTACGGGGAGAAAAACCCGAATTCAAAGACGAAGCCCATTAAAAATAAAGTCGGGAAAAATAAAGGAGAGGAAATAAAAGCGACGCAGATGTAATATCAGGGATCCTCTCTTCACACGGTACGCGCATCGCTAGCTACCGTCTCTTCTCTAGCCACACAAACACATTGGGGGAGCAATGACCCATCTTGAAGAATATTCATTTTTCGAATGAGACTTGGCGCAGAGGGAAGGGCGCAGCAGGTTGAGGAGAAGAAACGCTACAGAAATGGATGCCAGCGGAACAAAGAAATGTGCCGACACGACAACGGAGAAGGAATTGGAGAGTGCGAGAGCCGATTTTGAACGGAAAACAAGCGATTTCCAAACAGTTGACCCTGCAGTACTATTTGTGACTACTTCGATGCCGAAAACTTCAAAGATGGATTTCCTCGATTCCTATCTGTTACAGAATTGAGGGTGCATACAAAGATTAGGGCAATAGAAAGAATGTAAAACGATTTTGTACTGGGCTCCTCAGGAAAGAAAATGGGACTGTTTAAGAACCCTTCACAAAATTCTAACCTTCAAAAAAGAAACCTCCACAAAATTCCAAATCCCAAAAACGGACACTTCTCAAAAGTCTGAAAGTGGTTTGAAAATAGCTTCTAAAATATGTTTCTATCTTTTGTGATAGAATTTACCAGTTTTTGTCTCATTCCAAAAGTTATCAACGATATGGATGTACTACAGGCCTTTCATTCAAAAAATTCCTTCCTTACACAAAATTCCTAAAACAGGACCCTGGCAGAAAAACCCGGATGAACCTTTGTTGTAGGAAACGTCCCACGCAAGTTTAACTACCTACAAAACAAGAAGCGTATCGAAGGTGGGAATATCTCATACATCATCACCTGATTAAAAAATAACCTTAGACCTTCCCGCTCCTCTATCCAAAGTCAAGACAACACGACTTTTCTGAACTTAAAACAAAATTTACCGATCACGAAAAATCACATCAAACAGGATGTAGATGACCGTAATGTGGCCAATAAAGTGGTTTGAAGGAAAACAATAAATTAAAAAGAAGGAACAGTTTGAAAGGAATGGAAGAACTAATGAGTCTAAACTATCTAAACTAAAAACTGTCTAAACTAAAGACAAAGCATTGATCTCAATCTATTAATAACTAACTAAATAAAGATCCGTTTCTTAAGAAAGAACAATCACTGTGGTATATAAGAAAAATGAAGTAGTAAAAAGTAATAAAAAGGAGTAAGGGGTCATTCATTAATTACGTAAGGGTCCCGAGGGGGAGGGGGGTTTGAAAAATCTCTACATACCTTTACTTGGGGGGTGGGGGTCAAACCCATTCTTACGTAAGATTTTTCAAGTTAATGTAAACAAGTTCCAATTATTCTAATCAAATTAGTATATTAAATAGCCCCAGAAAAATTTAAAAATGCTGACGATCTCGGTATATTATCGAAGCTTTCATTTTTTAATGAAGGTATATCAGATGTATCTTTTTTATTGGAGTAGCATGAAGTTAAGATAAAATATAAAACTGTTGAATCAATCTTCCAGTAGTCAAAAGTCGACTGTTTAAAACATGCTTGTCTAAAGTGCGGCCCACGGGCCGCATGCGGCCCAAAAGCCTTTAAAATGCGGCCCAGACCCAAATTATGAAAATATTTAAATTTGAACATTTTTATTTTTAAAAAATAAATAATTACAATATTTTTCATATAAATCGATTCCAACTTAAATTAAAATATTTAGGGAAAAAAAGGGGAACCCCCTATGACTGAATTTAAAGACGAAGATTGGGTTTTAGATTTAGCTATTTTAGTAGACTTAACAGAACATTTGAATGGTTGAAATTTGAGACTTCAAGGGAAAAAATCAATTTGTTAATGATATATTCCAGAATCCAAACAATAACGAGCATTTGAAAGAAAGTTGACATTTTGGCACAATCAAATAAAAGTAAAATATTTGACACATTTCAGTACTTTGGCTGCACAGAAGCCTGTGAGTTGCACAAAATATATGCTGCATTAATTTGTGATTTAATACAAGAGTTTGAAAGTAGATTTCAAAATTTTCGAAAAAATGAAGATCATTTCAAGATATTTTTACCCCATTTTCTCTAGAAGTAAATAAATAACCTTCAAATAGAATGCATAAATATCCTAATTTTCACCATCATGCTTTATTAAAGTCTTCAGCTTTTGGAATACCTATATTCAGGGCTCGATTTCAGCCGGAACGGTCCGGAACGCCGTTCCGGAACCTTTTTTTCGGAAAAAAATTATGTTCTATTTCAGGGGTCTCCTAACTACGGCCCGCGATACCCATTCATCAGGCCAGCAGATACCTTTCTATGTACGAAAAAAAGTCCTAAAATGAATTAAAACCCTGTTTTTTTTCTCAAATATCCAACATTTTTCGGGGGGAGAACCCCCAGACCCCTTTTTTGTACTTAGAACTCAACTTATCAGATTTGTTTTCAGATTAAGTTCATAACAGTAAGAATCCTACCAAAAAATATAAAAAAAGCATATTTCAAATTTTAAAAAATATTTTTAATGCATTTTTATCTTTTTTGCATATAACAATATTTGTGATTTAATTGTAAGAGTTTTACTTAATTATTCTTTTAATGCATGATTCTGAACCCCCCATTTGGACTACCCGCAATCCGTTCCTGGTGTTGATTCTTTTTTATTTGAACCAGATTTGCCAGATCGCTGGGAAAATTTGCAAAGAAAATTTGCGACATCTTAAATTCTACCATTTAAGGACTTCAGCAACTCATTATATTCTTTAAATTGGCAAAATATACAACACTAATGGTTCATTGATATTGGTTCACTAATGATTGATGGTAGGTCTCACCTCTTATAAGAGGCAACCTGTTGAAAAAAAAGTGTAGCCCACTGTAAAAAAAAGGTGTATAAAGAGTTCATCGTCTTATTCTTAACAATTAATAATTAAGTTAGAACACTCTTCCTTATCTAGTACATTTGAATTTATTTTATAAATTTAAATTTGAAAATAAATGCTCAAGTTTTGGTATTAAAAAGTATTCGCTTTTTCAGTTTTCATACCAAAAATTTAACCGTTCCGGTACCTCTTTTTTTAGAAATCGAGCCCTGCCTATATTTGTGAACAAACATCTTGAAAATGCATTAAGAATTACAACCTAGTCTATTGAACCCTATATCAATTTGCTTGTTCAACAAAAGCAAATTTATCCATCTCATTAATTTGAACTATTCTATCTTTATGGAATCCAAACTAAATGAAACGAAACTTTTACAAATTTAAATTAAATATGTACCTATACATATCTAATTAAAAATTTTAAAAATAATGGTAAAAAGAAGTTAATTTATTTTAATAAAACTACAAAGAGTAAATTTGTATTTCAATTTGTTGAAAAATATTGTATGTGCGGCCCAGCAAATTTTTTTTCGTTGCAATGTGGCCCTCAAACAGTCATAGTTTAGACACCCATGGTTTAAAACTTATCCTTTTCTAACATTTATTATTTTGAAAAACGAAATGGAATCTTACATAAGAATAGGGGGGGGAGGGGTTTGAAAAATCTTACGTACCCTTACACGGGGGTAGGGGGGGGTCAAAAATTTCTAAATCATCTTTACGTAATTAATGAATGACTCCCAATAACAAGAACAAACAGTGCTGTTTTTTTTAAAGAGAGCATCGACGTTTATTTCCTTGTCATCGTTTGTATATGACGCAAGCATAGTTTTAAAATAGACTTTGATCCAACAAAACCAAATAATTAAAAGAACTCAAGTTGACGTAAACAGAAAGTAATTATCATGCAAATTAATATGTTTGGAACACAATTCCTTAATGGATAATCCAATCTAGAAAAACTTCGATCCCTGCAACATCAACGGATGAAATAGCTCCTCACCTGAAAATTCTGCAACATGCAATCGGGATTTAATTGAAAGAAACTGAAAAGAGCGCTTTCTCTATAATGAACAAAAGCGGCCCAACGCCTCCGAAATTCGGGGTCATCGTCTCCTATCATTGCTAACCTTCCACCCAAAATGAGAGAGCCCTTCTTCGCGTTCAATTGTAATTAGTCTCGAAAGGAAATTCGCAAAATACAATAGCAGCAGATCCTGTGATGGAACTCCGATCAATACGCGACAGCAGACGAGACGTTTTAAAACTACTTCTACTATATCTTCAATTTTCTAGATCAAGGCTTAAGACGATAAAAGCTTTAACTGCAACCAGAACAGAGCGCGCAGTTCTAAAAATGTTTTCGGGAAAATGAGGAGCAGTCCGGTTCGGTCGAAAGGCCATTAGCTGACCATTTCACAGGAAATGGGCTTCGTTTTAGTCATCTTCTGACACACTATGCCCGGAAAAACAGGAATTAGAAAACAATACCTTTTTGGAAAATATTGAGAGGGCGCAGGTAATGACAAAGACGTAAATCCAAATTGGGGAGGTAACAGAGACGAAAACAAGACAGGAAGAATGATAGTTCTGCAAAGACACACTTATTACAATAAGTTGCTCAATTCTCCTGATACTCCACAAATTCATTTAACCGTTGATTTCCTTAATCGGATTAATTATCTTAATCATTTATCCAATTTCAATTAACATTAGTTGCTTACATTTCCTTTTTATTTATTTAAAAAATTAAATTTTCTCTTTCAAAAGAAATTTCTTAAGTTCATAAATTAATCCATATAATTAAGATAATTAATTTGATTTACCATTTAATAATTAATCAAATTAATTATCTCTATCAATTATCCAATTTCAATTAATATTAGTTGTTTACATTTCACTTTTACTTCTTTAAAAAATAAAATTTTCTCTTTCTAAAGAAATTTCTTTAGTTCATAAATTAATCCATATAATTAAGATAATAAATTTGATTATTTTACCATCTAATAATTAATCAAATTAATTATCTCAATCAATTATACAATTTCAATTAATATTAGTTGCTTACATTTCACTTTTACTTCTTATTTAAAAAATAAAATTTTCTCTTTCTACAGAAATTTCTTAAGTTCATAAATTAATCCATATAGTATAATTAAGATAAATAATTTGATTACTTCGACCATTTATCCAGGATAAATTAACACTGATTTTTACTCACTTCAATAATAGTATTAGATATTCATATTGGAATATTTTAAAAACAAATTATTTTTAAAACAAATTAATTTAATTTTCATTAATTAATTGAAATATACAAATTATTTATCAATTATAAACAGCCCCTGAAATAAATGTCTCATTTACAACTCAATTTCAAACGTCACTGATAAAATAACTCATTCTTATAAAATAATTCTAAAAAACTTGGTTTAAACCAAAAAAAACAGATAAACCCGGTTTTTTGTTTTTTTTTAAACCAGATTTTTTGTTTTAAAAAAACAGGTTCTTTGGGGTTTGAAAAAACCAGGTTTTTTGCCAACCCTGATAAAATATATTAGAGAAATTATATAAAAACTGTTAAAATGAAAATATACTACTAATTGTTTATTATTTATTTATAGAAAAAAATCCTTCCAAGATGTATATCTACTCCGTCAATTATAATTTTACTTTTTAATCACATGAGCAGGCTAAAACCCATTAACTAAAGTTAAATGAGCCTTAATAATGAATAGAAAGCTATAATAAAAGATTGGATTGACCAACAAAATTAATTAAAACAAAAAGGCTTATGAAATTCTGAGGGGAAACGTAGGGGGAGGGGATATATTTTTCATCGGCAAAAATATCAATAAAATGAGAATTTTACAACTAGATCAACAAATTCATGTAAAAACATTCTTAAGAAGGTAATAAAATAATTATAAGAAAGATTTAAAAGATGTTTAACTGTTAAGGAATGGACAGAAGTAAACACAGGCGTTGAAGCAAGTTGCTATTTAAATTGCATACAATAAAAAGCAAATGGGTAGAAAAAAATCCAGTTTTTCAAGTAAAAAGAGAAAATTGAACAGTGGTATTGTTTCATAATCAGATCTAATTACTGATCATATGACGCCTTGCAAACCATTGCGACTTTGTGTACCTGTGCTGCGCTCTAGTTTATTCGGAAAATTTACAATTCGTTTTTAAAAAAATATCTTTACATAGTAGATATGAGAGCAGCATTTCGTCGACCGTAGACGAAAGTAAAAGGTGAAGCTTCTGTACATCAAACAGCGATAATAACGAATAAAACGAGATATAAAAATAAGTATATTTCGGGTAGAGATAATACATCAGGAATACGAAGCGTGATTCAATTTTGCAATTGTGAACACCCTTTAACTTTATTCTAAATTATTTGCCTTATAATATAAACCACATGAAACTATTAAAACAAATACTATTGAGAGTTATAAAAAAGTTTTAAAAAAACAGCCGAAAAAAGAAAGTAAAAATTATTTTTTTTCTCTCTCTCAAGGGATTAATAAAAAACCCTATAAGATAAAGATAAAAAAATAACTTACAGAAACTGCAACTTTTTCATTTACCATTAAATTCTAGTAGAGAGCTCTTATGGTTTGAAGTAAATAATATAAAACTAATTACTCTTACCCGAAACCGAAAAAAAATTTCTATTATATAATTTAAAAGCAATGCTTAGCATTCGAACTTGTTTGAATAATTTATATTTAATAGATTGTTTGAACATTATAATAGGGTTAAAAACTATTTGCAAAAAAGATACAGCATTTAAGATCAAACAATCTTTTAACAATAGGAGGTTTTAAAAATCTAATAATTACTTTTTACCACCCCACAAAAATTAAGAAACATCGCAATTCTATCCCAGAGTTCATTGCGTTTGAAAAAAAATTTCTTAATTTTTGACAACGTAAAAAATTACTTTAAGAAAAGGCTAAGAGCGTTGATTCGGGTTAATTCCTAAAATCTAAGGTTTTCCACAAAAACTAATAGATCATTAGAGTGGATTTTAAAAACAAATAATAAAAAGGTTTCAAATAAAATTTATTTGAAATTTTTTAAAATAAAATATCTTCCAAAAATATTAAACTTCCAAAAGATAGAAAATTGAACCAATTGCAGCTTTAATTTATTTTAATGAAAAAAATTCTTAAAAGGTTATTTACATTTTTAATGTAATTTAGATAACTTATAAAAGTATAACAAGCTTAGATATGTAAAAAAATATGTAAATTGTCTCAGCTTACCACATTTAAAAGAACTTACGATATACTACCTATAGAAATAAATTATAATTTACTGATATTGCAACATTCAAAATTCTCAAAAATTAATTTTTAATAAGACATTTTTAAAATAATAGCAGGTATACTAATAATTTTTTTAAACTCTAATATGTACACAAAAAATAAACTAATTTTAAAAATTACTCTTTAAAACAAATTTTAAAATTTAAATGCTTTTTTTTCAATCCAATTAATGTTTAGTGTTTGTTAATTTTAAACTTAAGGCCTGAGATTAACATCCTTTAACATTGCTACAGAAATCCATATTGCGCATACGAAATTTTTTTAATTAAAAAAGGCTAAGTTTTACAAATGAAAAATTTTTTTTCGACTATATATTTTAAGAATAAAATGAAGTTTTTAAATTTAAAAAAATAATAAAAATACTAATTTTGGGGGGGGGGATTTTTACAGTTTTTATTACACCATAACATTAATGTAATCAGTGATAGACATAAGAATAATTTGTATTAAATAAGATGATACTCTACCTAGAACTAAAACTGAAATGATAAAAATGGTTTCTAGTATCTAACTGGCCTTGACCTTTTGCTTAACCATTCATTACAATGACATTCCCATTTGAAACTCTTACTCAGCCTTTTTAAAAGAAAGTTTCAAATATTATGTGTGTTAAAAGGGGAAATAAACAATTCTAGAGGGAAAACAACCGAAGAAGTTTTATCCTTATTACCTGGGAGGGTTTGTTACTATCCAATGTAGATGTAGAATATTTAATACAAATTAAATGTTTAAAGGAAGCTTTGGAATGCAATTATTAAATGTTTGAATAAATAAATCCATTCCAGAAATTTCAAACTTTTTAAGAATTACACCATTTTGGGGGGAAACACATTTTGCAAAGTTTCCATTTTTTCTGACTATTCCCTAAGCAAGTTAAATAATAAACAAAAAAAGGAAAACATTCATAGAGAATTTCATAATGTATTATTTCACCTAAAAAATCTTTCAAATACATTAATTTTTCTTTTTATTGGTTTATAATTTAACAACTGACACAATACTAATTCAATATGATGATTAGGGTGGCCCAAAAACTTTTTTTCAGGTAGAGTTCTGGGCACCCTCTCCTTTTTTTCGAACAGCTAATAGAAGCTCACAGCCAAAATTTCAACCCTGTATTCAAATTAGAAGTCGATGACCAAGCGGAGTGAAAAAATCCAAATTTGAATATTTTTATACAAAAGAACTAACATTTGTATGACATTTTTTGGATGTTTTAAGTCATATGGACACCCTTAAGCGATAATTTTATGAATTTTCCATGAGTGAATCGCTCTTGCTGTATAATTTTAGGGATAGTTTAGGGACTTGTATAATTTCAAATATTTTTATTTTTTATACATTATAAAATTTAATTTTCAATTTGAAATTTGGTAGTAATGTTCATATTAAGAGTTATAAAAGGCTTTTAATATTTTTCAAAAAATGTTTCATTAAATTTTTTTTTACATTTTTTAAATTAAAAAAACTTTTTGAAAATGATGGTCATGATGCACATTAAATCAAAGACAAAAAAAAATTACAAACAAAATTGGACTAATTTCAGGTGTTTAAGTTGTATAGTTCTAGAGTTATTAGCTGTTTAAAAATGGAGGAAAAACAACTTCACAAAAGTTTTTTGGACATTAGAAAATTACTACAACCAAAATAAAGGTGATAAAAAAACAAAACCTGGAAAATTATATCTATAACGTTAGTATAATTTCTTATAAAAAATCATGAACAAAATGAGAGAGTTTGATCTTTGGTTTTTTAGTTGTTTTGTATAAAAATCATCAAATTTTTATGTACCCAGGGGTGCATCCAGGATTTTTTGCCAGGGGCCGTTTTTGGGAATTTTGTGAAAAACGGAATTGAATTTTGTGAAAATAATTTTTCATTCTAAAATACGGTCCTATTTTTGTAAATATATAATTTTTTTAAAATAAAAACACACTTAGCGAGTGCATATAGCTTGATTAAAGTCCGTTTTTGGGAACCGGAATTTTGTGAAGGGGCTGTTTTTGAGGATCGGAATTTTGTGAAGGGGCTGTTTTTGAAGGTCGGAATTTTGTGAAGGGGCCGTTTTCAGCCCCAATTTCTTTCTAGATGCACCCCTGGTACCACACAAAAAAAATTGCAGAAAAAACTGTACAAATAAAAAATCACACAAAACGTACAACACAAAAACAGGTTTGAGTGTAGTTTTAATTTTCAAGTATATGCATTCCCCATTGCTCCATTCATAAGGAAGTCCAACCTGAGAAAATGCTTAAAGTTTATTAAAGTAGTTGATATTTGTGTTTTAAATTTTCTGTTAAATTCGGTCATAGTATCCAATATTGTAAAGAGTGTAATTGTGTGCTTGTCTCTGCCCATAAGAAAAACATTTTTTAAATCAGTGGTATGTTTGCTATCATCTCTCTATTCTAAAAAAAAGTTTTTGTAAATGGTTTCCAGAGAAAGGCTTTTTAATTACTGATCCGTATAACATGTTTTTGGTATCAAACTGTTCGGATTCTTTTGAGGATGTGCAAAGTGCCTTTAGAATTTCTAAAAAAATTCTCAATTCTAAGATATTTCCATTTTTCTGGATTACGGATAAGGTTGCAGTTAACAGCAAGAAACTGTCGTACAATTTATTATACCTCCAATCACAATGACCAACCGACGCTACTCATTAACGATGAAAATAATTCCTTTCACGCTTTGAAAATGCGCTTCAAAATATGTACTTTCGAAATAAAATATTTTTAAAAGACTGATAAGAGTTTTCCAGAAACTCTCAGATCTACTATTCAAGTATAGAATTTCACACACCAAAATTAATTGTTTGTAAACATTGAGTGCAATGTAGATTTTGTCTCTTATCATTTTTAATAGCTTAAATAGTATTGTTTAAAAAGTATGTTTTAAAACTAAAACTTGAATGATAAAACACTAGATATTTTGACGAGTTACTAGGTACTATATTAAATTTAACAGATTCATTGCTGAACGTTTTTGTAAATATTGAATAACAATAGCACGAGCAGACTTGATGGATATTTTCAAGGTAAACGTGTTGATTAAATTATTGATAATTTAACCAATAAATATTCTAACTTTTAAGAGAGTGTGCTTCAAGAAAGTTGGTTGAAGTTTTTTCTACTAATTGTTATAACGAATTTTTTATAAATAAATAATTTTAGTGAGCAGGGTTTTGTGGGGATTGCGAAGCGATCCGAAAGGCCCTGCGTCAGCAGTTAACGGGGGTTGGCGAGCGATAGCGAGCAGGGGGCGGTAGCTCCCTAGTATTTTAAATCTTCAAAACCAAAAATAGTTTGGAAAAATTTTTGAATTGTTTTTAAATTAAAATAACCAATTTGTATAAAAGGCATATAGCGGGTGTATCATTACACTGGTTTATAAAAAACTTTTTTTGGTGCTGGGAATATCAAAGCTATTTTTGTATATATTTGACCTCCTGATTCAGAATATGGCAATCCCTTTTTAAACGCTTTTATTCTACTTGCTTTTGGCGGCGTTTTACGGGTGGAATTTTAAAACTCGATTTTCGGGCACTTCCCGATATGTTAGGGCCCCGAAACTTTACACATCGGTGTAACCCTCATGACACTCCAATATCCAACCATTATCTAGTCAAACAACCAAAGGATTAAGTTAATTAACGAGTATTTTTAATTAACAGAAAAACCAGATTTTGAGACCTTTCCCAAGGGGCTATTCTCCCTAAACCGTGCACAATGGTGTACAAGGCATAACTTCATCATATTCAAAAGTCAAAACGAGAATTGCCCAGTAATTACGATAATTACAGACGATTAATCACTTTTTTTTACAAGATCTTGTACATAAAATTTCAGGCACTTCCAAACGATATAAAGTTCTGAAACTTTGCACCATGAACTCGATGAAAATGCAATATTCAATAATCAACTAGTCAAAACCCCTGTAATTAAGGTAATTAACGAGTGTTTTTAGTTATCCTTTTAATTCAAATTTGAGAAACTTCCGTGAAGCCAATGGCTCCCAAAACCTGTAAGATAATATATTAGGTATATCACTACACAATATTTAATCTTCAAAACGTGATTTCTTACCTTCCAATTAACAATTAAGATAATTAGCGATTTAAGATACTAACCGCGAGAGAGAAATCGCCAGAAGAGCGAGAAATCGCCGAAAGTTGGTGTCCCATTCCGAGGAATCGCGAGAGAAGAAAATTTGCTACTTTTATAATTTATGGACTGAAAAGACTGAATGGTGCTATGAATGGTACTGTTTGCTCCTTGATGCACTAATTCTGAGTTTTATTTTTGTCTGGGCTTACCATACAATTGGTTATTTTTATTTTATTGGATGCTTTTTCTTGTAAATCTTTTTGATATGGATGGATTTTAGCGGTGAGTGAGCGGATGCGTGTTATTTCACCATCATATAGTAGAAAACTAAAATTCCATCCTAACATCAGATTAAATATGGTTGAAATAATTACATTTTTTCTTGTGAGTTTTTGTTAAAAAAATACCATGACTAAAAAGTAGAAAATAAAAAAGTAAAAAAAAAATTTTTTTTTAACGCTTTTATTGAAGTGTTCTAAAAGGTCAAAAATAATTAATTCGGTTTGACAAATAATTTATTGGGAAGTAGAAAATAACTTTTTGGTAAGTAAATAATAACTGATTTTCTAATCACTAAAAATAAAAGCGTGGGCGCTAGTAATTCTTTATTCACTATTTATTCTAACTTGTTTATTCTATGTTCTATGTAAAATTATAAATAAATGCCTATGTAATGGCCTAGTGGTTAGAGCATCTGACTGCAAAGCTGTATGTCTGGGGTTCGAACCCTCGTTGGGCAAAGATGTTAGTGTTACTGAACTTGAATTTACATATACGGGTCCTTCCCTTCAGGTGAATTTGTACAAATTTTAAAAAATAAATAAAAAAAATTTTAATTTAAAAAATATATAAATTACTAGCGCCCACGCTTTTATTTTTAGTGATTAGAAAATCAGTTATTATTTACTTACCAAAAAGTTATTTTCTACTTCCCAATAAATTATTTGTCAAACCGATTAATTATTTTTGACCTTTTAGAACACTTCAATAAAAGCGTTTTTTAAAAAATATTTTTTTATTTTTGTTTTACACATCAGCTCTAGTTTTTAAGATTTCTAAAACTACGTTTTTAATACTTTTGCTCTACTTTCATACAATATGGGGATATATATAAGGATGTTTTAAAAAATAAAAACCTTACTCTCCAAGGCTTTTCCTATTCCTTTGGGTCGCAATGGATAAAGAGCAGGGGTTTCCAACTTCTAAGTACTCGAGGGCCGCAATCGAAATCAAAAGTCAAGTGGTAGGCCGCAAAGTAATTTGCCTCCATTTTATCCATGAAAAATTATTCAAGGATCTAATAGGAAACTTTTCCAGCGAAAGAGGGATGAATAGGCTTACCATATTTCCTCGGGTCCAACCCAGGACATATTTTTGAAATTTCTTAATAAGTGCTCTATAAAACTACCAAAGATTACAACCTAAGAAAACACTATTCAAACTAATAAACGTTAATCAGAAATATCACATTTTACATTTTCATTTAACATTACTTTTTCAAAAATTGTTTGATAGACTTAATTTTTATCACGAAATTCACTGAGTTAAGTAAGTTTTTTGAAGTAGTACAGACTTTAGAAAATGTAAAAAAACCCAATTTTAAACAGATTGGTTAGGATTTTTTCATAAAAATGTCTGAGTAATCTTAAATGTATGAAACCCCGGACACTTATGCGACCCCGGACATTTCCCCGGACAGCTATAAAAACCCCGGACTGTCCGGGGTAATCCCGGACGTATGGTAAGCTTAGGGATGAAGGTTATTTACAAATAGTGAAGATAATACTGTATTTTCGATAATTTCTGAGGATATAATTTATCATATTATAACCTTTTATACATTACTTAAAGGGAGAGGTCTCCTAACGAAAATGTTGGTTAATATCTCTAAAATTAACGTTTCCTCTAATTTTTGGATACTCAATTTCCCCCACCTCGCAGGGGTGCAGAAAATGTTCCAGGATCCAAAATTTCCCCAGAACGCATTTTTTTCTCCAAAATTTCCCCAAAAATGAAATTTTATTAAAAAATAGTTTATTCAGTGCATACTTCTTTCAGATTCAATAATTTTCAAATAATCTATAAATTTAAATTTTAATGATCTTTGTACTCTTTTTTAGTCTTTCTTACACACTTATCTTTGCTAAAAACAAGTGCCCCTTTCCCTAAAATATGAAAAATTTTCTAATTATCTCAAATTTCAGCTACCTGTAAATTTCTCCTTAATGAGCTCAACATTTTAATTATGAACATCGATGTGATTGAACAAGAACGCTATTAATAGTGAAAATTAACCATTCTACCACGGATAGGTTGTTTTTCCTGCATACCAATCGAAAAGAAAGGAAAAACCAACATCCAGGTTAAGAACCTAGAAAATGAGTTTTTTTAGCGCAGATCCGTAGTTTTCCCACTCTAAATCCGTAACTCCGCTGTTTTCACGTTGAAATTGGAGGTTATGATGTAGTCACAGCACAAAATATCTGTTTTTCAGCTAATGATGTTGGATTTTTTAGTTTTTCTTTCTATCTTGGGGAAAAATTTCCCCAGATCTCCTCAAATTTCCCCCGAACATCGTTCGCGCGTTCGGACATATTCTGCATATTCTTCTGGACATATTCTGACCTCCTAAGCATTCATAACCCCTTGTTACGCTCAGGAAGAATTTCAGGGCACACAATCTCCTACTCCAGATCTCACACCATAGGAAACGGCTGAATTTTCACAATAGAAAACGACTGAAGCTATTCTGTACTCTAAAGAGGGAAGTAGGGGGTTTGGAGGCCTCCCCCGAAAAATTTCTGAATTTTAGTACGCTAAAAAGTTTTCTGAAGCTACTTTTTAGAGGCAGTTTCAGGAAGCTTTGCTGAAAGCACAAAATGACCTGGCGGGCTGCCAGTTGGAAACCCCTGGGATAAAATATGGGTACCTGTAGGGCCCTAAAGTTTTAAAAAAAAAGGTTATTTTTTTTTTAGAATTTAAAAAAAATATTTTTGAGTTTGCTATTGAGATAAAACTGGCTAATATATGCTTTTTAGAACTTATTTAGACAGAATAAATTATGTACACTTCATTCAATTCTGAATTATTATATAAATAAAATATTAATTCTGAATCTTTATGATGTACCCTACCTCCCTTAGAAGTTTGTCTCATTCATAATGAATGGTGCACCCTGTATAATTTAGGTGTGAATTCGGAGCTAGGGTTGCATCAAGTGAAGAAATGACAAATAAGGCAATGATATTTATAAGGATACATTAAACATGTTGAAGTAGTATCAGAAAATTATCTTTATTCCTTTGTATATAAGCCATGATTTAAAAAAAATATGCTAAAATAAGGTAGGGGTTGGTTTATACATGTTTTTTTTCTTCACTCACCATGGGAGAAATTTTTTTAAATTGTTCTCTTAGTGGGGATCATCACTCATTAACAGATTACAGGTAGACTGAATAGGTTTTATCTTGTTTGGAAGCATTTAAATTCGGCAAAAATTTAACAATAAGAATAAAACCACTTAATTTTTTGAAAATTTATGAATTCATAGAACCTGCAAATAACAGTTTTGAAAAATGTTTGTCAAAATTACTAAATAGAATCGCACTTAGCTATATTAGCTCAATCATATCTTTATAACTCAGTTTTACTTTTTTACTCTAGTATAATTTTAATACATTTATTTAATTCCTTATTTGCTAAGCTTATCTTCAAATGGGATTTAAGTATAAATTGCACTTAAAATGTAATTTGAAAAATTTGGGATTTGTAGTATTGCTGGAAAGTGAATAGGGAATTGCTATATCAATGAAATTTTTTATTTTCAAGTTCTTAATGTTTGTGTTACTTGACTCATAATAGACGATATTAGTGATGACGTTTTTTGTTTTGTTTGGAATCATTGATTTGATCCATGATTGGTTACATACGGATCCTACAGTTCACAGAACCAATCACAGACTGAATCTACGATTCCAAACAAAACAAAAAACGTCACACTAATATCGTCTATTAAAAGTAATGGTACTTTATGATTAGTTAGCCAATTGGACTATTAACTATAACTCATAATATTTTACAAGTTGCAATATTTTACAAATAACACATTAAAATAGAAACAAAAATTGGTATTATAGATTTACTTGGGCACAACCGCCAAGTTTTCTTAAAAATCACAGAAAAATTCAAAAATTAAAATAAACAATTTAAATATTTAATAAAAGTCAAATAAATATTTTAAGGAATAGAACTTTTATCTACTTGACGCAGTAACAAAAATATTTACACTTGAAAACATTTAAATGGAGTCACCTCCGTAAAAATTTCTTTAAATAAAGTAAAAAATTAACGATTAAATTTGGTCAAAATCATCTACTCAAATCATAAAAGTTACAAATTTTGGGTAATCTGAAGAATATAGGCCTAGAGTCAAAAATGGCAGTCAGTAAAACCTTGAATTCTGGTAACCCAATTGTATAGAAGTTGAATTGTACACCCGCCAATAAAAGGCATCGTCAAAACAAACTTAAATAAAATTTACCAAGTCCCAAAGTGTTTGGATTTACTCAACTTTTATACTTTGAGTACAGTGAATAGACAGGACCTTTACAAAAATCACACAAAACTATATGCATCGGTAGGTACATACCATTAATTAAAAAAATTCAATTATAATTTTTATCATTTAGGCTGTTTATTAAGAACTATTATAATCATGTTAACTAACATTTAGGAACGATTTAGAATAGTAAGCAAGATTCAAAGAAGAAGAAAGAATAAAAGAAAGCAAGAATCATCTCCTGACCCTAGCAGATCAATAATTAAACTAATATTAAGTAGCATAATTAATATTAACTGATCACATACATGATAAATATAAACATTTTCAGACACACACACACACAAACAGTTTCATCTGCACTACAAATGGTGTCACCATCACTGTATCAAAAATAATGAAAATTAAAACTTAAAAAAAATTATTATTGTATAGATTTTCTTATAGATAAATATAAAAAGTAAATTTTACTGAATTAAATCTAAACACTAACCTTAACGGAGAACCAAGCACAAAACGTACACAACACATAGTATCGCTGATGTTGAAAGGTGTTCATTAGTGATGGGCGATTTTTTGAGGAGTTAACTCAGTGAACTAACTCCTTAAACTGAGGGAAGGATCAAGGAGTGGGGAAAAAAGAGTGGTAGCTCAGTTGTACTTTTTAAAATGCACCTTTTTAAGATTTAATTTGCGATATTAACTTGAAATCCTTGTGATGTTACCTCCAAAAAACACTAGATGGCAGCACATCATCATGTATGAGCGAGCCCTTTACGTAATCCGTTGCCATAACAACCCACTTTGATCCGAAAAACTACACGAGGAGTTACGTCTTCCTTAAAGGAGTTGAAAGGAGCTGACAGAGTTATCAGAGTTGCTTGCTTCTGGTCTCCCCTCTTTGGGAGTTATCTGCTGTGTGCTCTCAACTCCTTCGATCCCGGGGAGTTGGGATGGGGAGCAAGTGACTTCAGATCGGTCTTCCCGCTCCCACGATCCCACTCCCGGGGATCAGAGAGTTTATAGAGTTATTCCTTACTCCCACTATCCCACTCCCAGGGATCAGAGACTTAACGAGTTAGTTCCTCCCTCCCAACGGTTTCTTAAGTTCGATGGAGGCCATGATTGTTTATTATACACATCTTCTGTACGGCACTGAACGAGATTCTACATTGTCTTAATCACTATGTTTAGGATGATTATTAACAACATTTACTGCGCGCAATTAAAAAAATAATTATGGTTTTATGTTTTCCCTATTCTCAGTTTCTAATAATCATTTAATATTAAGATACTTCATTAAAAATGTCTACGATTAAAAAAGATTGCGAGAAGAAGAATTTCGTGAAACGAAAGCTGCCATTATGGAAAAGCATGCATTTATTTCTGACGGAGCATTATCATTATTTGAATACTTGTTGATAATAAAAAATACTTGATCTTGAGCAAAAGGCTTGCTGTATAGATTAATATTTTAATGGTTGAGCAATGTTTTAGTTGATTAATGAGGCGATTGATTTGGATTTAAAAATTAAATTTTCAACTGATTTTTGAGAATTGAAACACGAGCTATGCTTGTCTACCTCTACCAGCTATGATGGTGGCTCCAAAGGGCGGGAAGCGAGAACGTTGGCGTCTTGCCAAAACCTTTTGCTCTTAGTAGCGTGTTTTTTGTTTCAAACCCGCCATCTTTTAGATGAATGAGTGATTAAAACTAGATTACTTATTAGAAAAATTGTATTGATTTTTCATTCTGGTGACCATTACTTTCCAGTAAATTTAGAATACTTAAAGTTTGCAGTAGAATGGTCGCGGATTAAATTGGATTGGATGCCTGAATTGTAAGATATGTGGTTATTTTTGAAGTGAGTATTTTTTCTTTTGAAATATACCTAGTACTGCTGATTAATATATTAAAAAAATACTGAAATATGCCCCAATGTGCAGAGATTAATATTTTAATGGCTGTTTTGTTATTGCTTGATGTGTTAGTGTCTGAATATTTGGTTCTACGGTCGTTCCCCTACTGGGGATTTTCCTTTCCCCCTTTCTTCTTTTTTTGTAGGTAGGTTTTTGTTAGTAAATTGTTAAAAAATTTTCCAGTAGGCGAAATATTGAAGGTTTATTTCAGTTTTCGTTTACAGTTCAATATAAAAACTTTTTATCGTTTGAATGACTTTTCCGGCATACTTTTTAGTTGATGTATGTAGGTAGTTAAGATTAAGAAGTTATATAATACTAGCGCTGACGCGCTAGACACCGGCTTCGCCAGTCCAAATGTAAAAAAGAGCATTTTTTATGTTTATACTACAACAATCGATGTTATACCTTCAACAATTAATATTATATATTACCTTTAATTACAACAATTGGTGGTTTTGCCATGATGTCATGGTTTTAGGAATGAAATACGGGTTTTTTTAGCCGAAAATAGACCAAAAAAGTTATTGGGATGCTTCAATTTTAAATTATTATTCTTCAGGAGCCTTTCTGAGAGCGAGTAGGGCAACTTGGTATAGTTTAAAAGTGAATGTAGGTTCGAAAAGTTTAAAACTATAACGGACATACATTCAGACGAACATTCATTTATGTATATAGATTTTGGGAGTTACTGAGTTACATTAAAGAGTTAACTCCTTAAGGTGAGTGAGTTACTCAGATCTGATCTTGTAAAAGAGTTGAATCGCCCATCACTAGTGTTCATTCATGTAAACACAACCATTCACAACGTAAACACAACCAAAAATATCTCAATATATAAAAAACAATACACCAAAACAACCGCCATAATTATAAGAATGGTAGATTATGACCGAGTCAAATGATCTTTGATCTTAAAACGCAGTTTAAATTGTAAATAAATCTAAAATTTTCATTTCTTACAGACACACTAGCTGTCACATGTAGTTTGACAGATCATGTAAACACCGGGTCAGTACGACATCCGAAAGGTCTTGCAATAAATAAGATTTGGTCAACGCGATTATAAATTCGGATAGATCGAACCCAGCTCGAAACGCAGCCCAAAGTAACCAGAATCCGAGGAGTACTTAGTATTTCGACAGGACAATGAACACATAAGCTAACTAATGATTTAAATGCAAGATTTCGCGGTTCCCCGCGGATTAAACAGTCAACTAAACGGTACTTACATTGCTCTTGAGGTTTAATGTTCAGATTTTCGAAAATTTGTGAGGTTTCGGGGCTTGATTAACTCCAGAAGCTAAAAATGATTCGTCTTTGTCCAGAGACCGGCGTTTGCAGGGTAAAATGGAGTAGTACTGTGAGGAGTGGAATCAAGCTTGCAGGAAGGAGCGCATGAGGTTTGTGACGTCACACCATCTTTGTTAACAATAATATACATCAGGACTAAAATCTCGAAGATGATGACTGCTGTGTGATCTGCGATGGCTCCTGGATATGATTCGGTTTATACGTAAATACGAGCCTTTTAGAAGTAGAACCTGTGAAAACAGAGAACTACAGTAAGCGGTGCAGCGAATGTTGGAGTCAGAACTTTTAACTTTATTTCGGAAACTTAAAAGGAAAACTTTTTCGGCAAGGTGTTTGTCGGACAGGTAAAATCGCTCGTCCCAGGTTTCGGCTTTTTCCGGAAAGTTATGATAAAAACCACAGATTTTAGAGGTTTTTCAAAAGATAATAGATTTTATTTCTTAATTTTGAAAAGTAATAATACAATTTTTAAATTTTATTAAATTAATTCATTTTTATTGCAATTCAATGTTTATTAAGACATTTAATGTTATTACTGAGGAAAAATTAATTAAATTAATTAAAAATGTCTTAAGTATCTTCAATCATTGGTTCAATTTTGACAGAAGGCTTTTGTTAATTAATTATTGAATTAAACTGCTTTTTCAAAATAAATTCTTATTAAATTTATAATTAAAATTACAAAAATTATTTAAAATTTAGGAAAAATTAAAATTAAATCTGAAATAATAAAATTTAAAATTATACTTTTATTTAAAAAATAATTTAATTTATTGAAAAATAAAATTTCCTGCCAGAAAAAATAGTTTTTAAAAATTACAACCAAAGCTTATTACAAAGCCTTCTTTCAGTTCCATTCCAAAACCTAGGTTCTGTCTTCCATTACTCATATTTCCCTCCTCCTTTGTCAGAGCTATTAATTAAAGCACTCTTAATTAAAAATTTTATTGTTCAAACTTAAAATAACCATTTTACAGTTTATAGTTGTGCTGCCATCTGTTAGCTATATTATTAAATAAAACAAAATATATTATTATCAACCTTTCACCTATGAGGAAAATTTAGTCATCTCCAAGAAGATTGTTTTGTTTTTGTATAAAAAGTTACTAATTAAATGTGTGTATTTTAATTTATACTTTTTTTTGAAGGATAAAATTATGTTATCCTATGGATAAATAGTTTTACGTTTATTTTCTGTGACGTAACCAGAAAAAATTCGTGATCCGATCCGCAATTTTTTTAGCAACAAAAAAACTTTTCTAAAATTTTAATGTCCTGCTGTACCGAAAAATTTCTTAATTAAGGGATATGGATATTCTTTAAACCAAAAATTTTTCCGAAATAGTTTAAATTACTTTTGAAGGTTTCGTTATTTCGATCATAAAAAATAGTTTTGAGTTTTTTAGTCTTAAAAAACATAAATAAAAACCACAAAAATAATAATCACCATGTAATTTTGAAATAAATTAATTCCATAGCATTTTATTTTTGCACTATTTTATATAAATTAGTGTATCTTTATGGTTCTTTCAAAACAACTGGAAATTTAGTAAAAAAGATTATTCAAAATTTTTATAAAAATTTTAATTTTTATTTAAAAAATGTCCTTGTGACTTCTTTCAAATAATTTAACAAAATTTTAACTTACATAATGGTTGTAATTCAAGTTTCTGAATGGTTTAGTGATGTTAAACACAAAAATATGTACTTAAAAGAATTTACACATTACCTATTTCACTCAAAAGCTTTAAATTAAAATAAAATAAATATTAATGTAAAAATGGCTGTATTTGTTTCAATAAGGTGTATACGTATACACTACGAAATCCCGAAAATAGACCTCAACAATGGATACCTTTTCCTCTATTTCAAAGTGTATTTTAAATCTGCAGATTCGGAATAAGTTATATGATTTTATGATTATTATGATTTTGTAGATAACTCTTTAATTTGTATTTTAAGAATTCAAACATTATCGAAATAAGTTTTTAATATATTTTTACGGAACTTTTAAAATTTTAAATTTGTTCATGGTTTTTCAACTTTAAACAGTGATGATTTCAGAAATATTAAGTTTATCTTGTTAAACTTTTGTTTTTACAAAGTGTAGTGATATAGGAAGGGTCTGAACCTCCATTATAAACAAGGTTATAAGACGTTTATTTCTAACAAATTTTTAAATGTTCTTGTCTCAGAAAAATATCATGTTTTTTTTTCGGCTATCTTCTAAATAAAAATTGTTACAGGTTACAGGCAAACTATTTATCGCAGATCCTTTTATTTTGAGGTTTGGACCCTTAACTAAAAGGAAATGTTTCCAGTTTCTAAGATAATTTGAATGTAATTAAGCACTGTTTAAAAATTATGCTAATTCGACATAATTAACTAATTACTAATTAATGTTTTGTAATGTTATTTTTCTTCAGGAAAATGGTTTTAACAACAAATCACTAACCTACAGTGAAAAAATTAAATTTTTAAGCCAAAAATAAGAAAAAAGTTGTCTAGTGTGTACGCACGTAGAGACGTAGAATTAGTCATAGAAGGTTTTGATAGAATTGAAGGGAATGAAATGGCCTAAGAGCATTTTTAATAAAGAATTAATTATTTTTTCTAAAAAAATTACCAACTCTTTCTCTTTTAAAAATTTAATTTCATGTGCGTTTCTCAAAAGATGGTTAATTTTTTTTGAACCTCGCATGATAAAATCTTTCTTTTGTTTGTTCATATAAGTATTTTAAATCTCCGCTGTCCCCGAAGAAAAACAAGTATCGATTAAACAAAATTGACTCCCATTTATCGAAATTTTAAAACATATTTATTAAAATTTTTGTGAAAGTTGTTGGAAATAAAACCTAGTTTTCCGTATGAAGTGCTGTGAGTAGAAATTAAGTTCCAAAAAGGCTCCGTGACTCGAAAAAATTTTGAAACTACTGCTGTAGTTGCTAATTCTGTATAACCCTCTTGAAAACTTTATTTCACACATTATATTCTAATTATATTAAATTATGTGCAATAATTTAACCAGTTTAAAAAATGGCGAAACTCTATTGGCTACAGTATCTTCTGTAGTAAAACCCATTGGTTTATATTTGCTCACTAGGGGGTGGAGCCTAGATAGTTTAGGTTTCGGTTGAACCTACTTCTTTATTTTGAAATAAAAACTGGTTAATAGTAAAATATCTTCTTCCTTTTTCCTCCAAATTAACTCCAAGAGCATCAATTGATTTTTTTAACTTATTTTGAATATTTTTCTAAATACTATTTAAAGCAGTTTTTAAAAAGACCAGGCGACATCGTTGATTTATTAGTATAAAATATCTAAATCTTTGAAACTCTTCCAAAAATTTAAAAAGGGTGTACTCCAGTTTTTCAAATTTAAAAAGTTATCGTTATTCAAATCCAAATCAAGTCAGATGAATATTTAATGAGTTTCAATCCAATTACGTACTAAGTTTACATACAAGTTAATATGCTTCCATAAACTTTCATTTTCAAAAAATTTAAGAAAAAAAACTTTTTTAATTTTTTTTAGAACTGCCATAAGCTTCTTCGTTTTTCAGAAATTCGATAGTTTAATTGATAACTTTTTAAGATTGCTTACATATTTTTTAATGAGGAAGTTTCATATTTTTTAAATATTCGATTTTGGGGATACAATATAAGATGTGAAAAATCCAAATCTGCAATCCAAATTTTCCTCAAAAATTTATTTACTGAGATATAGAAGAAATAAAAGTTGAGAAAAGTCGTAAACAAATGATGCAATCGCAAACGCTCAAAAATCAAATTTGACGTCACTCGACACTAAACAAAAAGCATTGTTGATGTTTATTCATTATTAAAATAAAGGTCTTTATGACCTCATAAATCTGGTCTAGTTTCATCAGACCAGATGGGGATTAGTCCCACTTAATAAAAAATATTTAATAATATATTTTCCATAAATATTTGAATTTTAAGGGGAAAAATCTTAAAATATAAGAATGTAATGTTTTAAAATTAATTATTTGATTTTATTTTGGTGTTTTCATAGCTGATTTAACTTTTAAATTAGCAATTATAGAGCTTTTCTTATTAAAAATATTTAATCCTGAGGTTTTCATATTTAAAATAGTGAGTCAAGCAGATCCACTCTAGTAGAGAAATGGAGAAATAAGCGTTTTTAGCCATAAAATCGTTTATTACTTGTAAATATTCGATTTTCGAACTTGGAAAACTTGGTAGTGATCGTCCTCGCCTCGAGATACGTCTATGTACCGAGTTTTGTCTACGCCGGCTGCATAGTTTAGGAAGAGATGCGAGTTGTAGTCGTTTTGACATGCCGAGTGACATCACAAATCTGAAATCGCTGTTTTTCCC
The DNA here is from genome assembly GCA_024610705.1 of Tetragnatha versicolor. Classification (NCBI taxonomy): domain Eukaryota; kingdom Metazoa; phylum Arthropoda; class Arachnida; order Araneae; family Tetragnathidae; genus Tetragnatha; species Tetragnatha versicolor. The sequence goes on along the minus strand of JANDEH010000001.1, from coordinate 32,852,332 downwards.
GCCTTTTCCAGAGCGCAAACTTTAAGCCGCAGTAAAAAAATAAATAATGATCAGAATTAAAAAATATCTCGGTTTTAGGGTTTTCTCGTAAGGTAGGATCGATTTAAAAAATAAAAAAAAATATGAAACTTCCTCATTTAAGGAAAGGAAAGAAAACTAGATACTTTTTTAAATATATTTATTTTTAATTGATTTTGGTAATCAGAAAGTGATCATAATTTTCCAATTAAAAAATTCAGAAGAAATGGTTACTGTAAACGATGATAATGAAATATTACAGTTCTATTTAATGAGAGAGACAGAGAGAGAGAGAGAGAGAGAGGATAGATAGCGCCACTAAAACTTAAATATGATTTCATGATTTACTACTTATAAATTAATGAAGATAAAATACATGTCCCGTTGCAGTTTAAATTTTGAAGAATATTGACTCTTGACTGTTTAATCAAAACCAAGACACACCAGTTAATTTCTAAAAAATAGTTTCAGTGATGAATTTATCCAGTCAAATGAATAATGCTAACAACAAGGTTGTGTTCTAAAAATAAGTGAACTATTTTTCATGTAGCCTATAGGCTTTATTTTAAAAATTATGATGACCAATTGAAATGCTGATTATTTTAAATTTCGTATTTTTCTTTCAGTTTCTAAAAATATACTTGTTAACTAAAAATGCTTATTTCTGAAAAAATATTCATCTCCAAAATTAGACCCCTTTTGATTGAATAAGATAATTCAATAATAAATAAAAGGTTGCAGGTTGCATATTATATCTGAATTAGCTTTTATTATTTAAGTTCGTGGCTAAATAAAATACTGATAAAAATTAAAATTAATTAAAAATTAAAAGAGAAAAGAAAAAGGTCCAATTGTACACATAATTGTGTGGAACATAACAACAAAAGCACTTAGCTTTTAGATTTTTAGAGGTATTAGCGATTGAAATTTGAACTATTTTTATCTATTTACCAATTTAAGAGTTTCCCAAAATTTTGAAAGTTTCTTTGATGTTATACGGATTTTATAAAAATTAAATTTAAGTTCACCAACATTAAACTAAAAATAAAAAAACTGCATCATAAATTGAAAATTTCTTTAACGCTGTGGACAACAAATTTCATTTCGAGGCATTCAAGTGTCAATTTTGAAGTATTTCCATGAACATTATAGACAGGACAGTATCAGGATTTTTTTTCGTACATTTATTATGATATTTTACACAATTTCCAATTGAACCTTGAACCCTTTCCTCTTCATATCCTTTAGTTCCCAAGTAACTTTTCAATTTCAAAATCTTTCCACAAGAAATGCTGTAAGCTCTCTCATTGTAATCGTAGTAGTATAGTCAGCTAGGTAGGTCCTATAATACTTAACTTCTACGACTATACAAATAAAATACATTGTTTCAAAGGCAACAAACGTTCTTTAAGATCGCCCTATGATGCTTAAATGATCCTAGAATGGAAAACATTTTAAGATAATTTCAATTTTAATGTAACTTATTCATTTTTATCAAAACAATACCAATACTTATTAATTTTTTTCCTCCAGATTGATATTCTAAACACGTGTGTTTAAATATAAATATATGATTAAAATTTAATAAAAATTATTGGTACATTTTTCATTGGACGCTTTTATCGTTTTTTAAACTCCCTTTGGAAGAAGATAGGTTGAGAAATCTTATCTTATCAGAATAGACTTAAAGGATAACTCCATCACATGTCCTTATTCTTTATGCCTATTTTAAACCTCAGCGCAGATAGGTTGATAAAAACGTCATTGAAACTAATAAGTAAACGAAATAGAAAATTATTCAAAAATAAGAAAATAATTCATTTTAAGTCACTGTATATATCCATAGCTTTAGCTCATACTATTTATTGAGAAACAAAAAAATAAATGTAAACAGGAAATAAATAGATAACTCATACTATATGAGGAAAATATTACGAAACTTAATAAAGTACTTTATTCGTCTTTTTTAGGATGCAGATAATGCGTTTTTAAACTGCGACATTTAAAATTTTTTAAATTTTAGATCTAATTATTTTCCATTGGTACAATGGTAGGTTTTTAAACTTGAGTTCGCAAATTTTTAAGTTAACTGATCTGATTTTTACTCTCTTTATTAATTAAGTCTAAGCTTAGAAAAGGAGTTCACCTTCACCTTTACTTTTTTTTTTGAATTTTTTCTGGTTTCTTTATGTCTACTCTAAGATCCACATGTTACAAACTTTTATTAAGTAGTTTCACTCGAATGATCGTTCAGCTAAACTGTGATCACCCCACACAGCTTATGAAATGTCATTTAATGTAATTCAACAATAATAGGTATACAAAAACCCTCATGGTTCTCTGAGGCTTGAGGTTGAAACTCGTCTTCAATCTTCATACCTCTTATAAGTAGTACCATAACAATTTTAATTTATCTAGTCTAAAACTCTTCAGGCAGCAAAAGAAAAATTCGCCATCCCTGCAATTTTCAAGCTGTCATTGAACCCGATACAAGTAACTTCACTAAAGTAAAACCAGCTTGGAGCTCCATGCTAAAACACAAAGAGAATGCCAAGTCAGCTGGTCAGTTTCAAGTCAAGTCAGTGTCAGCCAAGTGGTCAGCACTTGGAGTGGGTGGACAGTTCCTGACCACTCTCAAGTGTCACGGCAGTCTCGCACTTGTCCATGAGCCTGGCCGTCTGCACCCCGATGCAGTCGATGACCACTGTGACGGAGCTGGATTCCTCGCTCTCTTCCTCGATGGTGGACAGGTGGGAAGAGAGGGTGGAGCCCACCGTGGAGCTCCGAGTTCGGGAACTCGTGGAGGGCAGAGTGGGGCAGGTTTCGGGTCGAATCGGGGGCGAGAAGGACTCTTCGGGCTCTGAGAAGCTTGTGGAGGGACTGCTCGGGGATTCGGATATGTCGTTGAGGGAGCTGGATCTGAAATTAGAGTGGAATCATTTTAGTTTAAAAAGTTGGAGCAGTTAAATTTGTTTGAGTCTGTTATATGGATTTTTTTTTCGTTTTAAGGGCCATATTCAGGTTGGCAAAACTCGTAGAAGAAACAAGATCGGTACAGCAATGATGGGATTTGACCCGGTTACTCAGAAACTCTCGTTCCCATATCGTTCCGAGATTCGAATCTACACTCTTAAAACGACAGTCTCAAAACTGAGTAAAAATTACTCAAACTGGCTCCGAATCAAATTTACTCAAATTTGAAAACATGAATGTACTCATTTCTAAAAATGTGCATACTCAAAAATGAAACATCTTGAGCTTGATTCATGAGAATGCCATGCACTAACTCAAAAATAAGCTCATGATGTTTTATTTTTGAGTATGCACATTTTCAGAAATTAGTACTGTTCATGTTTTCAAATTTGAGCAAATTTGATTCGGAGCCAGTGTGAGTAATTTTTACTCAGTTTTGAGACTGTCGCTTTAAGAGTGTACCTTACCCAATCGGAGGATTTCATTTATTCTTTTCATGGTCTCGTTAAATAGTTGAACAGCTACTCGTTATTTAAAAAAGTCTTCAGTCATTAGCATATTATAATAGTAATAGAAATTTGTATAGTTTATTATACATCAATTGATTGAAAAGAAGAATTTCCGCCGACTTGGAAATATCTTCTCTGTTCATTTCCCCCTATCTAATTATTACTAGCAAACTGTTTACAGCTGTTGTAGTAAAGTTTGGAAAGGTATATGATGCCTTAGGAAGGGAAGGGTTTACAAAGGCAAAGCGTCACTGAAGTCATCGGAAGAGGGGGAAAAAAGTGAAAAGTGAGAATGGAGAATAGTAATGAAAAACAAGAGAGAGAAAGCAGAGATAGATAACGCTTAGAATGAGAGAGAAGAAAGTTTACTACCTCCTTTCCGAAAATATGAAAAAGTTGAGAACTCACCTGGACCTTGGTTGTGAAGGTGGTAGGCGGTACCTGAAGAGCTCCTGCTTGACCGCCTCTTCGTAGGATGGTGGACACTCCGTCGCTTCCATGGGGTTGAAGGGCCTGGGCGTGACAGTAGCCAAGTGCTCCTGACAACACAAAATAATATTAACATATAGGAAATTAATGTTAGAAAACGAAGTTCTGCCAATGTTTTTGCTGTTTTTCTCAGTTAATTCACTTAATAAAGTTTCACTTTATCAGACTCGTAGTTTTATTTTATTCGTGTATTGTATTATGTTTCATTAAAGGTTTCAGGAATTCTCATTATTTTATTGAAGGTTCTGGTTTACATCCCAGAACAGACCTAAAAGAAATTCTGAAAATAAACTGGGTTTAGGGCCGTATTCAGAAACTTTAACACGAGATGGAAACGAGATGAGAACGAGATGGAAACGAGAACGTTATGGAAACGATGAATTTGAAACGATATTTTCCCGAAACACTAACGGGAGTTTCCGATCCTTTCCCTCATTGGATAAAATCTCCTACGTCACCAAGCAGACCAAGACGAGATTTTTTTTTCAGCCAATCAGAGTCAGCTAAATTTCTCGCTTTTGAAGAGACGGATGCTTTTGAACGACCATTTCCAATTTATCGTTTCGTGATCGTTACGTGAGATTTTACAACGTTTCCATCTTGTTCTCATCCCGTTTCCATCTCGTGTTAAAGTTTCTGAATACGGCCCTTAGATAATAGATGGTACAGATATCAAATATCGTACATAATGTTTTGTTCATTTCATAGAAGAATTGTACTTTTTAATGCAGGGAAATTTAAGGTCCATTCATTGATCACATGAAAATAAAAAGGAAGACATGTGAATAGAGATTAAAGTGTTTGTTGATAATGGTTTCTTTTATTACTAAAAGAAAAAAATCAAACCACTTTGAAAACAAGGCCTCAAATTATCTTACTTTAGTCTTTCGCAAGTTCAAGGGCTACTGTAATAATCTTAAAGATAAATGAGCTACTACACCTCTTGGATGGTGGTCATAAATTGTTACAACTGGAACTGCAGATGTCACAAATACGGATCAAATTCAAAAATAGCCCCTTATTTATTTTATCTATGCTAAAGAAATGGTTGAAACCATGCCCAACATAAAAATTACGTTTATAAACTGCTATGTTTGAATTATGCGAATGTCCAGAAAAATCAGGAGAAAAGATCTCTCGTGTATGGTTAAATTTATTTCTCTTAATTAAAACAAATATCATCCATCTTATTGTAATTTGAGTTCTTAACTATTATTTATTGTTTCTTTTAAAACATCGTCCTCTTTCGGTATAAACAGTGAATCTTACGTGGTCTAGAAAACCCAGGTTCCGCACCCCTCGGCTTTGGGATTCGTTCGCGTCGCCGTTACCAGGCCAACAGCATTGCTCCCGGATATCTTCACGGAAAATGATCAGCAGAATGACAAGGACGAACAAGAGAACGACTAGGAAGATGATCAGTCTGAAAAAAAAATATAAACTATTATTTACCATTTCAACGTATTTTCACATCTCGGTGTAGATGATAAATTGGTTGACATCCTGTGCGGACCAACACTTAATCCTTTTCCTAAAACACTACTTTCAAACCAAATAAAATCAAAAACATTTTCTTGTATTTTAAACTTTAAATTTATTTCAGCAAGTTCGGGTAAATAAGAACGTAATGAAGAATTGTGCTAGGATGTACCTTTGAAGATGTATCTTTTAAAAAAATTTTCATAATTAAAAATATCAGTAAATAAAAATATTACAAATATAACCCATTTTAGGAAGAAAATAAAGGCACATTTAGGATATTATTATAATAAATATCAGTTGTTAGTTTAACTGCTTTTATACTAAAATGAAGAAATAAATTGAAAGAAGTAAAAAACATTTTCCCGAGGGTCAAGCCAACGGAATTGTTAAAAATACTACATTGAATAAAAAATACTCTTTTTGAGAAAATATAAAATACAAATACTTGCAGCCATAAAAGATTAAAAGGTACAAGATTTCATAAAAAAATATCGTATTTTAAATTTTTAAACATTTTGAAATATACTCTGAGGCCTTCCAGTTTTACTTTGATAGACGTTTTTCACAAAGCACTTCTGTGCGGACATTACATTCTATGATTCACCCAGTGGTCAAACCTAACTTTATCCACTTTTGTCACAGACCTTTAAACATTTTTTTCTCTAATTCATTGTTAAAAAAATCCTAACAATAAGTAATTTTTCAAAAGTTGTGTCATAAACAGTAACGTTAGAATTCTTCTAAGTACTTAAATTTACAATGATAACCATCAACAACAAATACTCACTATACAAATAAAAAACAAAAGAAGACAACACCGAAGGGAAATCCAAAAGGGTTTGAAGAATTCAAAATGACTGCATACAAGCACTCACATAAGAAACAAGTCGATTCGGTTCATAACTGAGAGTCCTGTTGATTGCCGTTGACATTCTGGTAAAGAATTTAAAGTTTATAAATCAAAATGGCGGTGGATGTCACATTAAAAGTAAGATATCTCGTTCCTCTGCTCCTCTGTTTTGGTCGTCTGATACTTTTTTTTCTCGATATCTGGACTTTGTTCCACCCGTAGCAGATAAAAAGAGCTCACCTTTATGATAATGATATTAATTCTTCCATTTCTGTGCGTAAGCTCGAGAAACATGGAACTTGTGTGTTTGACTCACTTTTAAAGCAGATTTTGTTGACTTTTAAGTGAAAGTAAAAATGCATATTTCTCAGAAAAATTAATCATCCATTGGTTAAGTTTGTACAGTATGAAATTGGTGATATGAAAACATAAACACAAAAACCAACTCCGAAACTTTTTACAACTTAGTTAGTTCTCAAACTTGAGTAGTACTTAAAAAACACAAAAATATAAACAGGATTTTTAACATTGAACGTATTTTTGAAGAACATTTATATTCTACTAATACAATGTATAAAATTACCAATGAAAAAAAGCATACATAAAATATTATCATCCTTATAAAATTAAAAAAAATATCAGCAAAGTGAAATTATGCTCAAAAATATTCCACAGATTATTTTTTTACTATCCTACTCTTTAAATAAATTGCAAATTCTTTGAGGTAAATATTCTCTAAACAAAGTATTTTTTAGTTATCTTTCATTTTTCTATGAGCTGGGGAGAGATGTGAAAAAAGATATTATCTAATTTCATTAGTTCATTAAAAGTCAGTGATTTAATTACATTATTAGCTTCTTTGGTGGAATTCCGTACAGAGATGTATAATTCGTTTATCCTTAATGATTTTGAAGACCGAGCATTTCGTGCCCAAAAAATATCAACTTGTGCAGCAGTAACAAAATGAAAGTATTAAACTTTATTCAATTAAGTTTTTTTATTCTGTAGATATTTTGCGGGTTTGAATTTTTTTTTAATGAAAGAGCTTTTGACTGGGTTTTAAAGTTCTTAAGAAAGCGGAGCGGTTTAAAAAATATTAAAAAAAGGGAACAGCAGAAAGGAAATATTATGTATTATATAAACCCGCGTTATTAGGCAATCTATGGAGATATACCAAACAATGATGGAAGGTTAAAAAATATCTTTAAAAAAATAAGGCAATAGTTAATATTTAGTAAGTAGGTACTTTAGAATGACTTCTAGTTTTAAGATTAAACAAAATGTTAAAAAGTAACCAACGGAGTGAAGATTAACTGATGAATTGTACCATTAAAGATAGTGTGGAGATTCAAAATTAAATTTAATTTAAACCGCACAGTTCGGAAATGACATGGATATTTCCTATACCAGATGTGAAAATTGATTTTCTTTTTTCAAAGTTAGGAAAATAGTTTAATGCTTGTGAATCTTGGTTGAAAAGTTAAAGAAAGAAGTTGTTAATTAAAATTTTCCCCTAATACGTTAAAAGGAAGTAATTTTCCAAACTTAAAAAAAGAAAATCGATTTTAACGTCTGGTATAGGAAATATCCATGTCATTTCTGATCTGTGCGGTTTAAAATTTAATTCCACTTATTAAAAATGAAACCCCTATAAAGGTTTCAATGTTTGGTATTTAAAAAAGTACAACAACCTTCTTTTTTAATATAAATTTTTGGTTTGATCAGCTGGAAAAGAGAAATTTTGAAGAAAATCACTTTTTACACTAAAAGCTCAGTGGAAGACCTCATTATTGTTATTTCAATGGTTTTTATAATTTATAATATCAATTTAGCACCAAATGTCATCGTTTGAGGGAGTTCCTTCGAAGAAATTCAAATTTAATTCATTTCGTCCACCGGTAGTGCATTATAAGCTTTGGCGAGTGCAACGTCCCTAAATTATAGGGGCTATATGGTGCAGTTAATACACATAAATAAATATATTCCATCTAAATAAGTCCTAAATGACACATTTGAACCGGTTTCATCGCAGTATCAATCTTAAAATATAATTTTTAAAAATTCTAAAAATTGGTCATTTTTTCCACTTTTTCAAACTTTGGGGATCTACAGGCAAACCCTAGAGTTAACTTAGGGGGCTGAAACTTTATACACTATCTTTTGGGACCAAAAGGAATGGGAAAATCCCTGGGGAGCAGGGTTTTTCGAAAAAAAGGTGTTTTTGAGACACCCTACTGCCACATACTTTCAAAATGCGTATTTTGATCAACTTCTGAGGTTAGATTGTGTAAACGGTAAACGTTATCTTATTTACAACTAGCTGATATGCCCGGCCTTGCACGGGTGGAGATGGAGATTTTTTCTTAAAAATTTTTAATTCATTTTCTACCTTCCAGGACCGGATCCAGGAGGTAGGACTCTGGACAGCGCCCCCCCTTGGTAAACCAAAAAGGTTGTCAAAATGAGTAAAACCCTACTTTTACCGGTCTGATTTCCAATTTTTTTTCCGGGGAGGACCCCCCATACCTCCCATTAGTACCACCAGGGAATCTTCAGTGATAATTTTTAGGAAATTCCCAATATTTTGACACTTTGGGTGAAAAAGTAAAGGTGATAGCGTTGAAAAGTGCCCCCGTTAGACTCAAAACGTTTCTAAAAACGCGAGTTTAGACCCTACTTTTACACGTCAAATTTCAATTTTTTTTCTGGGGGAGGACCCCTATACCCCCAATAGTACCAATGGGGAATGGGGATCTTTCTGGAAAAGTGCCCCCTCTTGGAGGCGTGCTGGATCCGTGCCGATATTTTAATGAGTGAAAGGTGTCGAATCAAGCATTTTGAATTCGGAACGATTTCTGCATTTACCACATGATTCCCATAAAAAACAACAAAATATTAGAAAAATATTCTTCCCAAAATCACTTAAAATGCTCAATTAGCGACCTTAATTAATCATATTTTCATGATTTTATTATATCTTTGGTATAAAATTTAAAAAATAAAACATATTCCTGCATTTTAAGGAAAAATACAATATTTCCACTTAAAATGGTTTTGAATATTAACTCTAGTTTTTGGTCTGTTAACCAACTTTCTTAAAAGCTATAATATGATCATTTGATTTTTCATCCTTGTTTCCATGGAGATTATTTTAACAACAATGCTATTCCATGAAACTTTTTATTTAAAAATTACTTTCAAATAAAAATATTTTGTACTATACTTACCAGTTTTAAAATTTTAAATTTTGTTGAAATATATTTTTAGATTATAGTTATAATTTTTAATTAGATTTATATTTAGTTTTCTTTTAAAAACGTGTTATTTTGCATAATAGTTTTTTTTGTAACAATGGGGAAAACAGATCTCTTTTTCAGCAGAAATAAAGCTATTTCAGCAAAATGACCATAAAAAGGGTCAAAAGAGGGTCAAGGGGTCGTTCTAGAACTTTGAAACATAGCCTATGTTTTTTTGGGGATTCTTTTACGTAGGTATACCAAGTTTGGTGCCGATCGGAAGAAAACTGTGGATTTGTATAGAAGACAAATATACGCAACCACATACACACATTGACTTTTATTATATTAGATACTTTTCTTATTCATGCAATTTAAAACATCTCACGGCCATATTCACAGTTTTCGAGTTGACACCGGTGTCAGGTAGCACTAGTTTGAACGGGCAAAAAAGTTCACACAGATTTGATCCGATTCCGTATTCATTGTACTCGGATTAGCTGACATTGTTGCTGGCTTTGGCGATTGCTTGGCGAAGTTGATTTACGCTCTCTGATTGGATAAAGAGAAGCGCGTCACTTGAAACTTGTTTGTTTAGTAAATACAAACACGTGGCAATGCTTTACACTGACTGAGCGGCTTAGGTAAAAATACTGCAATGTTTAATGCAATCGTAGAACTATAGATCAAATTAAATTAATTACTTTGAGTTTTTAACCTGCTGATATATTTATAAACTGGCATATAAAGCAACATATTTATCTAATCTTTAGTACTTTAAACTCAAAGGCAAAAACATTAATTAAAGCGTTTTGATCGTATGGCGAACAATTTATTTACAAAATATTTCCTTAATCCATTTATTTCGGGTCGTCTATCTGAGAATTAAGTTAGTACTTTGTGGTACCCGTGCTGGCATAGTTTTAATCAGTTTTCTGCCGACCTTTTTTTCTTAATATGTATACAAAATATTGTATCAGTTATTTTTTTAAGCTTTAATTTTTGCAATTAACATTATTTGCGCTCAGATTAAAATACGAGCAATCTATCATTTATCAATAATTTAAAAGGAACTAGATTATAGAAATAACTTAAAACCTATACCATAATAATGGATAAAAAACCGTGAAGAGAAATGCAGGTGGCAAAAGAAACTTCAACCAAAATAAGCTGCTGTCTTGGAGCGAAAAATATAACCATCGATATAAAAAATAATAAAGGGAGCTCTGAGTAGAAGAAAACTAATTTTTAAGTGCTTAGTATATTATGTTTATAGTAGGTACCCGACCTTTATAAATTAGCTTTTAGTATTAATTAAAATTTTAAAACACAAAAGCATCGCATAAGGTATGCGTTATGTTTGGAACAATTTTGGATTAGTAAACCTACATGTGTTGAAACTCAATAAATAGTAAATATTAAATCTATTTGAAATAATATACAAGATATTATATACCTATCAGAGTATTACCTATCAATTTAAAACTTCCCTGAAACTTTCCTTGATAAGAATATTAAATTTTAAAGCTATTAAACAAAACTAGGGGTTAAAAATATTTTTCCTTTAGATGTTGACTGTAATAAACTTTATTTTATGATGATTTTCAGTTGTTAAAGACTCATATTTTTACAAAATTTAGGGACAAAAACAGCTGTAAACATACTATATTTTTTATTTGTGGAACAAATTTTAAAATGTACTTTCTCCAAGTGGTTACTCAATATTATCTTTATTTTTTTATCTAGCAAAAATTAATATGATCAAAAATGAAATAAGAAAATAATAAGAAACAAAAGAACAATAACCTAGGATTTGTATTGAGTTCTCCAAATATATTAAAAAAGGCAATCAATTCTGTCTGGATAGTTCATTTAACTTCCATGCAATAAATAAGACATTTTTAAAAATAATTCAAATTTTGATTTCTTTTGAATTTAAAAATGATATCTGATTTGAAGAAAGAGAATTAAAGTTCTTAAAATATTAGCCCTGTAAGTTAATATAAAAAATACATATTCTTAAACAACATTAAAATATAACATGCATTTTTATTCAAGAAATAGTAATTTGAGCAACTTTTTGAACATAAAAATCCTTATACTAATTTAGACCATGAGTTTTTGAAACAATATTTGCTATTATTGTCATACTTTACCTTTCAATAATTTTCTACTACTCTCATTACTAAAATAAACATAATATAAAAACATACCTTTATTTTGTATAATTTATTACATCATCAAATAAGAAACACAAAGAAATTATGATACTGTGGTAAAATATTTTATTTCACAATTTAAAACTAAAACTATTAATAATCAATAATTTTCAAATTATTTTTCATGGCCCAAATACAGACTGAAGCTAAAGGAAGGTAAACATATTGGCAGCTGTTACATGATACCTGTAATAAAAATAAAAATCTAAGCCCTCAAATATTAAGATTATAATTAGTACTAATTGAAAAAAAGATTAATTAATTTTTATTCTTCATTGAAAGCACAATACATTAAAACAAATGTTTTGCTTAGAAAAAGAATTATAAATGAGTGTTCTGGTTCTAACAAATGTTTTTTTAACATCAGAAATTCAATTTCTTATTTCATTAGTTTCGTTTGCAGAATGAAAAATAAACAAACGGAAGACGGAACAATTCTCGTATATAGTGCTACTGCATTAAAATAGTAATTTAACTGATTATATTATGGTTAATGAATATTTTAACAGCTTATTTACAATAACTTGTCAAACTTTCAATTTAAACTATATTATTAGATGTTCGCCTGGGCTGGATTTGACTGTTTTAAAATCATTAATAGATAAGAACTCAAAAAGTTATTAATTGATTCAAAACATAAAACGTTAAACAAGAGGAAAATAAATATTGTAGATAGGAGTAAATAAGAAAATATTTTAATGCCGATCTATTAGGTCTCTCATCATGTTTTACTTCGTAGTTATCAAGTAGTGTATGCAATGAGCAAATTCCAGATAGACATTTTTACGAGAGGTATTTATACAAAACTTACCTCTATGTTCTTCATTCCATCGTAGAAATTGTTTTTCGTTGGAGATTTGTTCACTCGGGCTTTAATATTCTGGTTCGGTTGTTGAAATTTGCTCTGCGAAAAACTTCGGTGACCGCCATTTAATTTCTCTGTTTTATGGAGAAGTAGCGACTGCGCATGCGCTGATTCTGATTTTAGAGTTGACACCTCGGCCTCTGGGGTATCAACTCTAACACAGTTTTCGGTGTGAACCGTGTACTATGAATACGGTTTTTGGGTTTTTTGGACTTGACCCTCCGTCGCCAAGGTGTTAACTCTGATTCTGGTGACTGTGAATATGGCCGTCAGTCTTTAATCAAAAGGATATCTCAGCATTACTGCTTTTCAGTACAAATATTTCAAAACTTATGGATATTACTTTACTCGATGGGAAGATGAGTTAAAAATTAGTAAGAAATAATAAATAGCACTGTAATTTATAATAGTATTTCTGTTGAAACGACTGTTGAAATAAAAGTGTTCTTGCTTTCCCTCTCGTTTCAAATATCTAAAATGTCTTTATAAAATTATCTTAAAAATTATTTAAACTATAACATAATGGAAGAAATTATGTGTTTTTTATCCATTCCCATTTTCAATGTCTTTTCCTAATTTAATTAGGTTGTAGTCCAAAGGGTTTTTCTCATTAAATATGTGCATTAAGCAATTATATCAATTTAGTTGAAAATAATTGAATTTGTTACTTTTTAACAACTACTATTAAGTGCCAATAGCTTCAAACTTAAATTTTAAACCTCATTTTAAATCCATTTAACTTTACGACCTTTGAATTTTGGAAAAAAAATTCTGCACAAAATTTATTTGAGACCCTGAACCGAAACACCATTTATAATTTTTTCATTCGGTTCCATTAATAAAATGTATTAAAAATTACTCTCAGGAAAAAAATATTGAAATATTTACTAATATAAAAAATATAACATATTACTAGATGGCGCCATGACTGGAAATCAAGCATGGCGTTCCATTTTATAAATTTAAATCAATTTAAATAAGTATTATAAAAAGGTTCAAAAAATTTTTCAGAAATACATTCCCATTTTATTTAAAGAGATAAGTTAAAATTTGGGAAAAATTTGAAAAGTATTTTTTTAAAAATTGTGTAATTTATTACTGATTTTCTTTTCACATTCGTTGGAATAAATTTTTATCGATAACAATAGTGAAAATAAAATTTCTCATGAATTAACGTTAATAAAAATTATGCATTGCTAACTTGCAAAAAACATTTATTTAAATATTGAATTAATAACATAAAAGCATTAAAAACAACTTTAAAGAATTGAAATAATTTATTACAAATTTCAACATTTTTTTTGAAGCAAACGAATTATACCAAATAGAATCAAAATAAAATTAAAATAATTCAAATTTAATTTCTTTGTTTCAAGCTTCGCAATTTTTGACAGGTTATTTAACAAAAGGAGTCGGACGCAAGTATAGAAATAAATAGGTGACGTTTTTTATCCTAAGCTTTTAAATTCATCGAACCTTATATAACAGTCCTTCTCAAACTTTCATTATGGAAATCAATTTTCAATCATAATTTTCATCGCGCCCAATGTTTGCAATGCAATAATTGGTGCTATACGTTTTTACTCCAGGACAAATTTTCGGTGGGGACCATTCCCGGGAAAGTAACAAGACTAGATTTTGGAGGTATACAAAAATAGTTTCTTTTGACTAAAAAATTATTACGGCACTGGCCTTAGCTCACGTCCCACACTTTGAGAACAGCTGACGTAAGCTATCAATTTTTATGTGTGAAGTGCAAATACGTTGAGGAATGGCGCCTTGAACCTTATTATCACTAAAAAAACCTGATGGTGGAACGATTTCTAGAAAAAATTTTTTAATTACTGATCCATGTAACACATTTTTCATTCCCTTTTTAAGGAAGTTACTAAGTATACCATATTGAATTTAAAGGATTCATTGGTGTACGGTTTTTTTCAGAATGTTGATTAATAATAAAATAGGCAATACTAGCATTTTTTTAAACAGAAAAATACATTTTTTCCAGTGAAAAATTGTAACTAAATTTAAAAATTGGCATGCATTTTCAAAAAAAATTAGTGAATTTAATATTTTAAAATAAAAATTGACAATCCCATTGCATTTGTTTAGGATTGAATGACGTCAGATATGTTTCGGCCTAACTTTAAAGTTGAAAACAACAACCGCTTAATTGTTTTAAAAACAATTCAACCATTATTTAATCCATTTTCCGAGATGGACGGCCGTGTTGGTTGGAATTTGATTCCAGACGTTCCACCCTCTTCTTCGGAGAGCATCTTCAGTGGCGAATAGATCAACTTCTTTTAGGAATTAAATTCCAACCAACACGGCCATCCATCCCGGAAAATGGAATAAATAGTTACTCTTCAGGTTATGGAAGTTTTCATCAATTTAAATTAAACCATTGTTTAAAATCAATGTTTAGAATTAAGAGACGCCTCATTTTGGCATTTTGCTTTAATCACGCCCCTTTTTTATATATTCAAACTTTAAAACTTCATTAAAAAATAAATAAACGTCGTAATTAAAACATTTTGCGCACGTATCCACTCTCTTGGATACCTCTATCGAATAAAAAATACTGGACTTGCCCATTATTTATATAGACGTGCTGGAAATTTTTAAAGGAAAATATTTTAATTAAATCATTGATAAATTAGAGCAGAGTTTCTCAAACAGTGGGTCGCGATCCACTGGTGGGTCGCCAGTCAGATTTTGGTGGACCGCGAAAAGATTTTTAATATTTCTGAATATGAGGTATCTTTTTATAATTTTTACAAACTTGTTTTTGACTTTTGAATTATCAAACAATTATTTGAACTTTTGAAATTTATCAAATAACCATAAAGTTAAAAGAATAAACATTTGGGGAAAAACTACACTCCTTGAATCGTCAGTTGGAAGAAGGGAATAAGTCCAAAAACCAAGTTTTGAGAAAATTGAAAAAAAAACTGTATAAGTAATGGAATTTTAATTTTATAACCACCAAATTTTTACTGGAAGTTCAGAACCCTATTTAGAAAACAGAGCAATCATCAAAACAAATATAAGTATATTCAAAAATATTTTACAATCAAAGTAAGTTGATGGACTTATTCCCTTCTTCCACCTTATGAAATTTTTCTGATGAACAAATCTCTAAAAAAACCTTAAATTCACATTTATATTATATTTCTCTTTAGTTTACACCACCAAAGGCTGAAATGAAAAGAATAAGACAAATGAAATTCAAAATTATAGAGAAACTTGAGTTATTAAAGCAGTATCAATGGAGGGAGTGAATATGAAGAATGGAGTCAAACATTCCCTGCATAAAAAAAGTTTAAAAATTGAAATTAAGAGAAATTTTATTTTAACTTAGTTGACAGCACAAAGAATATAAAAAGAAAGACTTATTAACTTTAATTCCAAATTAACTTAAAAATTACAATGAATGGACATCGATTTCATAACTTCAAGGGGAGATATCTCTCTATAGGGATTAGTTATATTTCCCCTCTTTTCACCCATGTGTAGAGCAAAGCTTGGAGATTGTTTTGAGCACGAAAAGTCAATTTGTCATTTTTTGGACTTATTCCCTTCTTCTAACTGACGATTCACTTGGTGTCGAACGGAAAAGGCAATTAATGTAAATACGTACTATGTGTGTCACTTTAATGTGCCGATAATGCAAATCTAGTCGGTTATTCAAATAAGATTTGAAAAAAAAATTCAGTGTTTCCGGGGGGAGCAATGCAAATTTTAAGAATTTTCTTAGGAAATGATGCAACTGCAATTTATCCAATATTGATAAAAAACAAGTTAAAACAATGTTTTTAAGAATCAAATTTTAAAATTTTCTCTGGGGGAGGACCCCCAAACCCCCTTTTTGTTGTAGGGTTCATTGTTAGACCACAATTAAACTATTTCATACCCCCAAATTCAAATATTTACTTTTAATTTTCTAAAAAGTTAATTTCTCTTCCAATACGTGCATGTAATAATTTATTGTTGTAACTATAAATAGTTGGTGAACAAACCCCAGTCAGAGAAGTTAAAATTCTATGGGGGGGCGAGATAATTATCTCAGTTCAGTTAATTAAAGTGGGTTACGATGTTAAAAAGTTTGAGAACCCCTGAATTAGAGTTAAAAGATATATAAACTTTTAAGAGAGTGTTATTCATGGAGATGACCTATGACGTATGTTTGGAAAGTTGGTTGACATTTCTTCTGATAATTTCTTATTAATATGTTTTATAAAGTGAGTTAGGTTAGTGCTGAGCAGGGTTTTGTGAGAATTGCGAAGCAATCCGAAATGTCCTGGGTAAACAGTTTACGGGGGTTGGTGAGCGATAGCGAGTAAGGGGCGGTAGCTCCCTAATCATTAAAAGTATTGAATATAAACATTGATACTCTCTCTTTCATTGTTTCAATTCATGTGAATTCATTGTTTCATTTTGGAAGTTTTTATGCGACTTTTAACTGTTTCTTGTTGTGAGCGCACATCTAAAAATCGTGATCTGAGCGGGAATTGATATTGATCGGTAAGTTAGTATACTGATAAATCGTCGAAAATAAAAAAAACTATACAGCAGGTGTTCCTTTTAATTTTATTTTAACTTTTTATGCTGTATAATTTCTAAGACTTCGGCGAAAAAATGAAGTTTGATTGGCGAGATTTGCACCGGCTAATCTTTAAGTACCAAAATGGTTCTTAAAAATTTCTTCTTGTGTAATTTAGATACATATTTCATGAAATTATTATACATCGGTGTTAACTTCACAGATTAGTTTGAAATTTATGTACAAAAAAATCACTACGTACAAAATATTTGGGTATGATGTTATTACTTCTTGGTATACAAAATACAGGAATACAGGATGTTTCTCAAAAGTCCGTTGCACGGTTTTTATTTGGAAACAACGTCCCTTAGGGTCAGGAATGTAAGGTGTACAAGGGATCAGTGACAGTCAAGTGTCAAGGTATCATGTCATATCAGTAAGTGTCAAGGGATCAGTGACAATGCTGAATCCATTAAGACGGCATAATAAGAAAATTTAAAAATTAATTAAAAAATAAAGGAGATAATTCTATCCATATATTTGAATGATTTCCCGTCTTCATTGAGAACCAACACATTGTCCGAAGTCAAAACTTACGGCCACAAAACCAAGGAATGAGGATGAGTTTCGCCTTAGAAAAGCTTTGTGAAGGGAATGAATGACAGGAATGGGAGCTTCAATTGACCCAGACATTTTCCTGCTATCTTCTACAAAGCATTGTGTTCTCCTCATGACTCTGTATGGGGTTTCCCGTATTGATTACTGTCATCTTCCTTAACTGAACTGAAGAATGGATTCCTCCCATTCTTATTCTAAATGTCCTATTTGAATAGTCACGGGAATCTTAGGTGAAGGCTTATAGAAATATGCACATCCTGGTGAGCATTGAGTAAAATAGTTTTGTAATACCTGTTTTTTAAAACGTAAATTTTACTCAAACGTCGAGTTTTGTATTTAGAAATCTGTCCTTTTATCGGATATCAATTTTTGTTTTTATAAAATCTGAAACATTTTGGTACACGTTGCATTCCATAAAAACAGATTACAAGAGGTTTCTGAGTAAAATCATAGAAAACGATAAAGTTTAATGGTTAATACAGAGTGGTGAAGGAGTAGGCCCTTTCATCACATTGAATCAATAGTGACATTTTTGCAGAAAACTGTGTCACTTCATTTTTTTTCAGATGGAGAGAGGGTTGGTGACCGTGAGTGATAGCGAGCAGGGGGCGATAGCCTAGTCCATGGGTTCTCAAACTTTTTCGGCCGTGGCACCCTGAGCAGGCTAAAAAAAATTCGGGGCACCCCAAAAGAGATAAAGATTTTAGTTATAAAAAAGAAATCCATGCATATTTTTTAAATTACTTCGGGAGGGACTCCAAATTAGCCCTCAGTCTCTCATAAGCAGATTTAATAGGTCCAATGTATCTTTTTAATCCTTTTTAGGTAGAATATTCGTCTTAAAAAACACTACATGAGAAGAGTTGTGAGTAAGAAAGTTTGAAGAAGCAAAGAGGGGTCTGGGGGACCTCCAGAAAATGTTTTGAAAGTTGACTTTAAAAGATAGTTTTTAACTTGTTTTTGGTACACCTATTCTGGATTTTATAAATACATTTATAGGCAGGATTTGCATTTTCATGAACTTAATATAATCTAGTAGATTATAATATCTGATCATCTTTGTCAGAATTTGGAGGGGGTTCCTTATACTATACCCCCTGTCGGTACCTTTTTATCTCTTGACACGTAAGTGTACAAAAGGATTGAACAATATAAAAAACGATTTAAATTAATGGTAATATCATCTAAAGATAATTAGAAAATACGATTTTAATAGTAAATAACTTGAAAAATTAAAAGTCTTAAGCGGGTCCATATTTTTTACCAGAGTGGAGCTGCGAGCTTTCGGACCAAGATCGAAAATAAGATTACATTTTTCAAAACAGAAAACAAACTAAAATCAAGATTTATTGAAGTTTACAAAATAATACGCATTTTCTCGATTACACGCGAAATTATACTCCTACAACACCTTAAACGAAATATAAAAGGTGTTCATAAACAAAAGAACCACAATCAGGAAGACTATTCTTAGTAGCTGCCGGCATTTTCCAGAGCGACACTTCCTCAATTTGCACTCCATGGAATCAATAATAAAAAAAGAATAATTTATATTTTGTTTTACCTCTCTCAATCCTCCGCACATCACGGGCCACAGCGCATGCGCTGAAGAGACATTTCTGAAGACATAGCTTTCAATGAACGAACAGGTTTCCGTTATTATGGTGAGTTGAATCACTTCTCCCAAGGTGAAAGAACCAATCCAAAGTCCGAGTTTTTAACACTAAAATCGTCTTTAAAAAAACTGCTGCCTTGTGTTTGTTGTTTCCCAACGATAACTTCTAAGCAGCTGATAATTCTGAAAGACGCGACATCGGGTCTTGTCTATCGTTTTGGACTGGTGACCTTATTGTGTCCGTTCTCTTCGGTCGCATTTGACCCCGTTTTTGAACGCGGTGGAGTGACAAATGGAAGTAGTAAATTAATATATAATGTCAACTACGCCATGAGTTATATCAGGGGTTTCCAACTGGCGGCCCGCGGGCCGCATGCGGCCCCCGGGTCATTTTGTGCGGCCCGCGAAGCTCTCTGAAAACCCTTGTGGCAAGTGCGAGCCACGGGGCGATACCGATCCGAAGGTCATACGACTCAAAAGTATACTTCAGAGTTATAATCACTTCAGTCGGTATTTATACCCCATTTGAATTATTTAACTATTATACTGGTGACTAAGTTCGCCACACCCTCCAAAAGTAGCTTCAAAACACTTTTTAGAACACTAAAATTCAAAATTTTTTCGGGGGTGGTCCCCCGACCCCCCCCCCATTTACCTCTTTGATTATGGGTTGCTTCGATTGTTTTCTATGGTGCAAGAATTAAAAGTTTGAAGTTTCGATAGGTGATTTGTAAAATCTGAAATTCCCCCTGAGCGTAGCAAGGGGGTATGAAGGCTTTTATATCGTCGCCTTAGAATCAAAAACTACTATCTCCGTTCGGCAAACTTCGGGGACCCCGATCCTTGGCAACTTATAATCAGACGCCAATTCAAACAACTCCCCATAAAAAATCCACCAATTAAATACCACTCAATCAAAAAATAATAATAATTACTTCAGATCGTTGCAGGCGCTCATTTGATTGGTTTGGCACTTTGCCAGCTCGATGATGTCTTGCTTACGAACCAATGAAATGAGCTTTCTCGCTTGCAATTCCGAATATTTCCGAATCAGACCAGAAGGCAGTATTATTTGATTTTAAGATGAAGAAAATATTGCCCCTGATATGGCAACCTGCTTACGATATCAGACCGCCAAGATTAACATTGTATCTAGCTCGTTTCGCAGCAGCCAATGAAATAATTGGAACTCTTTTTTCGTTATAAAAGAAAAACTAATCATGGTAGAAGTACAATATTTTAAACACATATACAATTATTTTTTACAAAAATATTGTCGTTTCGTTTTTTAAAAAATTCGAATTAGTTTTAGAATTATTAAGATTCAAAGTTTCAATATTTTCCCTTTCTAGGACTGAAGTGAATTAACAATGGATAGCAGCAACCCTTTAACAACGCCAAAACCGCCAACAAAACGAGTAGAATGAACAACTACTGTGAATGAAGCTGCGTGAATTTTCAGAGATAGTAGTTTTTGATTCTAAGGCGACGATATAACCTTTATCATGAGGAGGGAGAAAATGGAGTATCAAAGAATTAGGTTAAACAAACTTCTAAGGCAAATTTACAAACATTTCCTTGAGGAAGACCTTTTCATTTAAGTATAATATTCAGAATATTAAATATATTCAGTATTCCTAGTTGTATAAGAGTAAAAATATTCATATATCCTCTGGAATTTTGGAAAATACAGTAGTGCATACATATATTTAAACAACCTTCGTCCCTCTTTTGCTGGAAAAGTTTCATATTGAAGACTCTCACCCCAAAAAAATATCATCGTTAAAAAGGAGCCAGATTATTTTGCGGCCCGCCACTTGACTTGTGTTTTCGATTGCGGCCCGCGAGTACTTAGAAGTTGGAAACCCCTGAGTTATATAATGGAAGATGCAAGACTAGACTGGGGGGCACATAGAGAAAGGACTCATATTAAGTTTTTTGAATAACAGATAATTACGGAACCTTCTTTAGTGTCAAGAAAGTATTTTTGGTCTCGGAGGTTCTCTTAAGGAATAGCATCAACATTTTGAACACTAGGTATAAATAGTGTTTTTTGTTGACTTTGGTTTCTTTGTAGACTTTTCTCATTACTTCCTTACAAATCATTTTAAAATGAATGAGAGATAATGATTAATTAGAAAGAAACAGAATGGAAAGAAAACGAGAAGGATAGAATGAGAGAAAAGTACAGAGAAAAAACGATAAGAAAACTAGAGAGAAACCCAAATACTTTCTGGATCTCCATTCCGGATCAACTAAATTATTCAATTACTCTAAATGGAATATAGATAAAAATATTTTTTTCTTACAAAAATAATACAATATTATCTACTTTAAAATTTAGTGCAAAAACTAAAATGAAATTATATGATTTCCAAAAGAGAAATAGTAGTTATGGTCTTCTCCAGAAAAGTTAACACCAAGAAAAAAATGTACGAAAATTAAAGATTATTCTATTCGATCTACCACTCCCTAACTCTGGATCTATTTGAATCTTCAGTTTGAAAAAGGGAATAAGTCCAAAAACCAAGTTTCGAGAAAATCGAAAAAAACCTGTATAAATAATTGAATTTTGTTGCATAACCACCACATTTTTACTGGAAATTCGGGACCCTATTTAGATAAAAGGGCAATCATCGAAACAAATATTACATTCAAAAGTATTTTACAGTTGAAAAAAGGTTTATGGACTTATTCCCTTTTTACAACCTTATGAAATTTTAAGCAAAGAAAAATCTTAAAAACCACTTAAATCGACGTTTAAATTGTATTTCTGCTTTGTTCACAACACAAAAGTGAGAAATAGAAAGATCAAGGCAAATAAAATTTGATTATTATTATTATTATTATTATTATTATGAAACTGAGTCATAATAGCAGTATCAATGGAGTAAGTAAATATGAATGGAGTCAAACATTCCCTGGATAAAAAATGTTTTAAAGATATTGTTTTTTCAGTACAAAACGTCAATTTGTCATTTTTTGTACTTATTCCCTTTTTCAAACTGGCGATTAATTTGACCTAAGTAATAAATTCGCCTCAAAAATTCACAAAAGATGAGTGCAATTGATAAAACTACATTTATTAAAAGAGAAATGCAAAAAAAGGTGGATAAAGTTTTTTTTAAATGTCTGTTTAAAAAAATTATAAATTTCTTTTTAAAATTTTTCTCGTCATTGACCTTATGAAAATTAAAAGAATTTAAATATTAATATCAGTTGACACCAAAGAAAATGAAACTTTGATCGAATTAGTTAATTAAGCGATTAAGCTATTAGTTAGCGATTAAGTTTCACTGTGAATACAATTCAAAAATGGAACAATACATTTTTTACTTCTATATATTATTTCAATGGAAGAGAATTTTTTTGGTGTAGTTTTGTTTCCTCTCCCAAAAATACAAAAAGATGAAAACATTTTTAAGGTTAATACCAACCTTGAACAATCATCTTTCAATTGATTCTTTTACGTCAATAGAACCTTATCATTTTTTATCGCAGGGAAGCATGACAATATTAATCCTTCATATCAGAATTCCCAACTGTAGTCGATATATTTTCTGATATGAAAAACTACAAAAAAAATAATTACACGATCTTTGATATCTGAGATAATCATTGGATTTCCGATTGCTTCATAGCCAGCACATTAATATTCTTATTTTATCATTAGGATGAATTGAAAGATCTTATTTTATCCATACTACATCTTTAAATGGAAATAAGAAGATCACTATTTGTTTACCTATACTGTTTCGTGAAAGCGTCTGGCATGGCATCAACATAACAAAGTACTTGGGTAATCTCCACTTTCTAGGGTCAATCCTCAACAGTTTAGACCTTGTTTCTTCAGTATTTTTTGGTTTTGTAAATTTAATTTATGCACACATATGTTAGAAAATATAAAAAAATATCTTTTAAACCTAAAAATATCTAATTTCATGTAGGTAAAGTTTTTTCGGAAAAACATAGTAGTATTTCTTATTTTAAAACTTCATAGACATGGTTTTAAAATTACATTGCTAAAATGACCCTTTTGGAATACGAAGACCCACCGTATTAAGTTGTGTTTACTACTTCTGATTAAACAATTTATTTATTTAATTCAAAATATTTCTTGAAATTTTTTTTTCGAATTTTTTTAAAGCTAAAAGTGTGATATCCTTAAGACAAACACGATTGCGTCCAATCCAACGTGAATCTGATAGATGTTTTGAAATGAAGGACAAACAACTAAACTCGTAGGTGAAAGTGAAATGTTTTTTTCTGGAGGTTGGTTATCTCATGAACCTTGATAAAGCAACAAGGGACCTGTTGTTGAACCCTACCACGAGCGGTGCTTTGCGACACAGGGGAGAAAGTAATCTGCTGCTATAGGAGAGAACACGCCCCATCGAGTCATTGTTTCCTTAAAGTTCAAGATTTTTTTTCTTTCAGACTGGAGTATGAGTAAAAAGGGCAACAGTGTGGAAAAAACGAGAGAAAAAAATTATTCATTGTAAAGTTAAAAACACTGTGATGTATTATTGTTGATGGATTGTGTTATAACAAAACATTTTGACATCTTCGAATATAATTCAAAATTTATGTGTGAATATTTAAAAATAACTACAACATAAAAAGTATTTTCTAATAAAAATCGTTTAAAAATCTAAAAGATTTGTCATTTTTACTTTTTAATTTTGGTCAAAAGTCAATTTTCATTCTTTTTTAAGAATACAATTGCATTCTTATAAAAGAACCTTCATAACCAACCAAGGTTCACAAGGTATTTATTGATCGATCGATTGCTTTTACAATTGGTTTTGATTTAAGATTTGTATAAATGGGATTTTTACTTTCAATAAGTTTGAATAAAACGTTTAAAAAGTGTAAATTGTTTAAAGTTAAATAACAAATAAATTAATGACTTAAAAAGGCATTTCCACTTGTCTGGCGTCTTTCGGCTGTAATTCATTCATAGGTTTTGTCGGAGAGCGCCAGCAGATCGGATAAATAAGTCGAAGCTGTGCTTTAGGGGATTCTTTAGCACCACATCATCGGTCTATTTCTCTAAAATCCCTTTCTCATCCAAGTAAAAACACTCATGCTTGATTAACATGAACGAAAAATGTTTTAAGTTTATAAACGTAAAGCAACAGGCACTCAAAAAGAAAAGTTACAATGGTTATAGAGAGAGATCCATTTTATATTGCACCTTTCGGTGGCAAAAGAGATGGTTCCAAGAGAGCCGACGGGGAGTGCAAAGAGAAATCACGAGCGAAAGCACGTGAATCCCGTAAGTTATGCAGATTGAAGCTGTTTATAATGCGTGGCTTAGGTCATACACCTGTCTGAAGAGGAATGGTGGATTTCGCCACTGAACTGGGAATTTAGAATTTATTGCAGGACTCAGGAGTTACAGATAGGACGCACATTATAGAACCATCGCTATATTTCTTGTCTTCATACAAGCTTACAGTTTTAACTCGTGTATTTCAAATTATAAGATCAGGCCATTTGCTTGTTTTTATGAAATTTATGTAACGTTTATAAAAGCTAAGCATTTTTCGGATTTATCTCAGCCAGACCAGATTGATTTACTGTTAGGTTAAATTTTGCTGCAATTTAATAACTGTTCTCTAAATATGACCATGTACTTTACATACCTGCATACATCTGCATACATTTTATAAGGATAAAAATTGACCTAGGAGGAGTAAAAAATTTTATTCCTTTAAAAATATTAAAATATTTCCTCATGAACAGACTGTTATTAATTTATTTTATTCCTAAACTTAATAAATCAAGTTGGGTGTGTAATTCTTGGGAATTTTTAGTTTATATTTTCTATTGCAAATTTTTAAAAACATTATGCACATGTGCAAAAATTATGGGAAGTTGAAACCTATCCAGATAAATAAGAGTTTTTAACTGCAATTATATAAAGTTAACTTAAAGGAATTGATACTTATTAAGGAATTTATACTTAATAGAAGAAAGACTTATTAACTAAATATTGCACAGTATAGAGAGAATTATGAGCATTATGATAAAAAGCTTCTAATTTTATAAGGATTAACTATTGCTTTAAATTTTATAATTAATTGTGTATTCTCTCTATTCAATTACCATTAAAAAGTTTCAATTTGAAAACACTCCTTGTTCAGGAAAGATGCAATTTATGACTGAACACAATTCCAATGAATACAGAGAGAAGCGGTTATTAGATGGAAAACTAATCCCTTTTATATCATGTGGTCATGTCAAAAGACTGAAATGCAAATCAGAGTAAAGATATTTCAGAACAGTTGGTGTTAAGAAATAATCAGGATTCAACCCAGCTGCTCTTCAAGGGTTAAGAAGTACCTGTAAGCCTGTAACTATGATATTATTGAAGAAATCCACAGTTTGCGATATATTCTTTTGAAGTTTAAGTAATCGGATTACGTTCTAGTGTACATCTGTAAAGTGAATTTGAAGGCGATTAAAAATGGATGATACTTCCTATTACAAGACAAGAAATTCTGTTCTACTGGATAATCACTTCAACATTTAACAATCAACGTCCAGTAAAAGCTGGTAAGAAAACTTAGGATATCAATAAATTTGTGTCTATTTAGCTAAGCTTGTTATAGCGATTGGATTTTTTGCAGTTGAGAGGAAGGTAAAACCATTTGTACTTTTTCTTAAATCATAAGATCTTGGTTTTTATTTGGTTAATGTTTAATTTTGTCAAATTTTAAAAATCTAAAGTAGGCACACACATAAGTTAAGTACTTATAGTCTTAGCAAATACGAAAATAAAAAACTTTGAAAAGAAGTGTGAATCTAAATGATAGCCACACAGATTTAGCACAAAAAGTTTTTTTTTAGCATTTATATGAATTAACATCCCCTAAAGTTGAGCTGAGTATTCTGTTACAACCTCCACAGTGGTCAGATCTAGATTTATTTCATTCATGTATATTTCGATATAAATTTAAATTTTTAGAACATCAAAATTTTAATAAAATTGTCTGAGTATTTCAAAGTTCTATCTTTTAGTTTTATGGTTTGTTGTATAAATATCATTAAAGTCTTCCCTTCCCCCTTAAAATAGAATATTAAAAACATCCTCATTACATCCAAAGCTAAATTAAAAACTAATTATAAAACCCTGATGATAATTAGCCTAATTTTGCTAATTGATTCACAGGTGACCTTATTGATAACACATTGCGAAATAAAATAATAATTAAGGAAAGTATATGCTATGAAATCTATTATTCAACCATAATTGTGTGATTCAGATGTTTTTATTTGTATATCTCAAAGGTGTTTAACTTTGTCGGGTATCATGTCTTAACAGAAGCGAAGAAAGCTGTTTCATAAATTTGTACCATCGACTAGTTTAAACTATGTTCTATTTAAGTCAGGAGAACTCATTTAACAATAACTTTATTTTTTCAGTTTAATTTATGGCGATAACACCCATTCTTTCTAGAGGCATTTATAAGACTATTGTTCCATCAGAATTTTTAATTTTAACATGTTGTCACCTGGAACACATACAAATAAAACTTAAAAATATCATTTATACTTAATGCTATTTAGTTTTACTAAATATAAGCAAATAAAATCCAGCAGGAGACGATTGTTTTGAGGATCCCTATATTCCCTTAGACCTCCATAGATGGTAATAAAGGGTAATATTAGTAGGGAGAGCGGAGGTTAGTTGGCCCTTGGGATATCGAAGCTATTTTGCCTTTATTTTTTTCCACAAAGGATCCAAATCACTGAAATTTCGACGGTAGATAAAATGTATAAAAATACAAAAACAACAAAATGTCAATCAATTTCGAGCTTTACGAAGGAAACACCCATGATTAATTGCTTTTTTCACTGGTGAATACACTTTTTTAACTTTAGCTTTTTTGGTCTGGTTAACTCATAAATTGAATTAATTTTTGTGTAGAAAAATGATTTATTCAAATTGTTTTTTTTTCTTAAAATATCCAAGACAGACTCAATTTTAAGAAAGCAATCACAAAAAAATATAAGGTAATGAAAATTAAAATTAACGATTTTGTAAAAATTCAATTTTGTGTAAATGTGCCCCACCGGTGGGGCATCAGTTGGATATACACTGCTTCGGGATACAGTTATTAATGTGCTCAAAAATAGTAATTAATAACAAAAATTTTGGGAAATAATAAACGTTCTTGTAGTATTAAGACTAATATGTGAAGCTCTTTTACATTACCGTTTTTTATACAAATCTCAAATTTTTCATTTAACATTCAAGGATAAAAATTTATCAACGAATTTAACGAATGGTAATTACTACACATATCCCCTATTGGTAACAAGAATGAACTTGCTTTTGAAACTTACAGATCTCTGCATTCAAGTAAACAAACATCATGAAGATTTTACATTTACTTTACTTACAAAAATTTCGTTTCTTTCATTAAAATTTATAAGAGTTTAATGGTTTCAGATGTAATGTTTATGCATGAAAAGGCAACTTTTAGAAAAAAAATTTACATAAATAACTAGATAGTTTTTGAGATATTGAAAGTTATCAATGTGCCCCTTGCATCAAATCTCCCCATTTGTTTATATTACTATTTGAATAACACCATCGATTTTCCCCATTAGTTTTCTGACACATCCTCAATTAATTGGGACACTCTATGTTTGTACAACTTAGTAAGTGTTCCTCATATTGTAGTAGACTTACGATTATACTAGCAATGAGGAAAGGGATCTCTCAGAAGTGCTTGTACAGCAAAGTGATCGTCAGAAAGCATCTATATTGTTTGCCTATTACAAGTAGTTGATTTTCCTTGCAGAGTTTAGTACACATTCAATAGTAGAGTGTTTTGTTGACAAACTTTAAAAAGAAGACAAAAATGACAGTTTTAACCCCAAAAGGTAGGTCTTTTTCAAAATATTTTATTTAATACTACTGTTACTCTTTTTTTATCTTGCAGTCATTGCTCCTGAATAGACTTAGACATTTATTATATAAATTTATAGCAATAAATGCTGATTTACTAGTTGAAGCAGTTAAAAAACATAAAATTTTGAGCAAATTGTGTGAAAAATTTCTTTTATGTAGTTAAATGTTCATCTCAGAGCTATGGGAGTAACTGATGCGATTCTCTTAGATTAATTACCTTTATTGATAAATACTTTTCCAAACTGTGAAAAAAAGTTTTCAGAGTATATTTTAATATTCTTGTGCGAATTTAAGAATCTTAAACCATAAGATTACTGCACGTTAGCTACGTTATATTTTACTTTTATTTTTAGTATTACGTTTGTATAGCTTCTTTCGTCATTTTGATGGATAAATTATCAAGTAAAGAAATGTCAAATTTATAAAATACTAGCGCTGACGCTCTAGACCCGGGCTTTGCCCTGGTTTCAGTTTTTTAATAAATATCATCTGGTGCGTTACAGATGGGCTTCACCAGTTCATTTTAAAAAAATTATTCCGGTGTGTTACAGATGGGCTTTGCCAGTCCAAATGTGGAAATGGGCAATACCACTATTTATTTTTTATTTTTTTATTCGATAGAGGTACCCTAGAGCGGAATATACGCGCAAAATTTTTTTAATTACGATTATTACACTGGGGAACAGCCATTTCGTTGTCTTAGAACTGTGACTAGTTTTTGAATAACTTTTGGCCCCTTAATGAAAAAATAACTGTAGTTTTTGTCTGTCACGTCCACTTTTTTGGCAAACAGCCCCGCCCCTTTTTTACGTTTTTCAATGACTAAATGACTTTGAATTCGATTTTCAGGGTCAAAAATCATTACTTGAGTCTTTAAATTACACCCGAGAGGACAAGAATGGTTAAAGTTTCTAAAATATGAAAATTTGGGGCCAATGGATAGGTTTAAGGGGTTATTACCCCCCAAAAATCGCAAAAAAATCGTTAAAAATGATAGAGTTTATTTTACGCAATTTTTTACACTTATTTTTTACGCAATTCCTTTTCAAAAGGTCCTAAACCCATCACCAATGACCCAAATTTAATGAAAACTGGCTGCAATGATTTTTACAAAAAGCGGTTGAGGCATTAGCGCCCCCCAAGCACCCGCGGAAGGGTTCGGAATACTCTCTTTCGCTTAGAGGACGCGAACACCTCAACTGCCTTTAGTAAAAATCATTGCTGCCTATTTTCATTAAATTTGGGTCCTTGGGGAAGGGTTAAGACCTTTTAAAGAGGAATTGCGTAAAAAAATAAAGAGAAAAACCATGAAATGCAAAAAAGGAACGTTATAAAGGATAGAGGTTATTTTAAGCTTTTCTTACTCTTGTTTTTTATGCAATTCCTCTTTAAAAGGTCTTAACCTTTCCCCAAAGACCCAAATTTAATGAGAATAGGCAGCAATGATTTTTACTAAAAGCGGTTGAGGTGTTATCGTCCCCTAAGCGAAAGAGAGTCTTCCGAACCCTTCCGCAGGTGCTTCGGGGTCACTAAAGGCGGCTTTAGACCACGCGATTCGCGACAGCGATTCTGCGAGATCCGGTTCGCGACAAAAAATTGACCCTCTTCCCTTAATTGAACAGCGCCATCTTTCGAGAGGTCGCTGAGTTACTGCAGCTGTCGAAATTCCCGAAAACCGCGGAATCGCTGTCGCAAACCGGGTGGTGTAAAGCCTCCATAATGCCTCAACCGCTTTTTGTAAAAATCATTGCTGCTTATTTTCATTAAATTTGGGTCTTTGGCAGGGCGCACGTGCAACATGTGCTGTAGCACAGGGCGGCAAAATTTTGGGGGGCGGCAGATTACACCAATTCAAAATGCTACATACTAATATACAGTTTTGAAAAAAAAGTACCTCACAGTTTTCACATGAAGGGCCAAAAATGAGTAAATTCCCAGTTTTCTAGGGGCATATTTTCAAACATTTTATGGGGGGTATTCCCAGACCCCCAAAAGAATTCTTTATGAGAGGGAAAACAGGAAAATTACAGTATTTCTGAGAAAGGTGAGTTAAATGGTGACAGTCAAAGGGAGTTAAAAGAGTCAAATGGGAGGGGCATTTACTTGAAACAGATATTGAAAAGGGGGCGGCAATAAATCGATATGCACTGGGCGGCTAAAACCCTAAATACGGGCCTGGTCTTTGGAGATGGGTTAGGACCTTTTGAAAAGGAATTGCGTAAAAAATAAGTGTAAAAAATAGCGTAAAATAAACTCTATCATTTTAAATGATTTTTTTTGCGTTTTTAGGGGGGAATAACCCCTTAAACCTATCCATTCGCTAAAAATTTTCGTATTTAAGAAACTTTAACCATTCTTGTCCTCTCGGGTGTAATTTAAAGACTAAAGTAATGATTTTTGACCTTGAAAATTGAATTCAAAGTCATTAAGTCATTGAAAAACGTAAAAAGGGGGCGGGGCTGTTTGCCAAAAAAGTTGACGTGATAGAAGAAAACTAACAACAGTTTTCTAATCAGTGTGCCCATTGAACTCTAAAACAACCAAAAAGTCGAAGTCAACAGAAATTATGTTAAAAATTGTTCCCCAGTGTTATTTATTTTTTTATGTAATTTCAAAGTTCGACTCTAAAAAAGGGCGTTAAATCGTCCAATTTCCCAATGTGACGTACTTTTACCCTATATACATTGATTTTAAACAATGCTTTTAATCTCTCTATATTAAAAAAAAGTAACAGTGACCGCCGCCGCCGCTGTCGCCGCCGCCGCTGATTTTGAAAATTTTATTTTTGAACATTTTGAACTCTAACTACGCAAAAACTATTCAAAGGAATTTTATGAAATTTTGACCATTGGTAGACAAATGCATGATAATCATTTTCGTTCCAAAACCTAATTAATTAGATAATTAGTTCTGGAGTTATTTAATGTCAAAGTCGAAAATTATTTTTTTCTGCTGCGAGTTCACCTCCAGCAAAATCTATTTACAGCAGAAACGTGATTTTTTAAATACACATACTCTTAGGCATGAATTTTTGCACCTCATCGCTCTTTTTTCGAATTTCGAATTAGTTTTTGAGTAATTTAATTTTAAAGTTTCGAAATTTTTGACAATTTTTCGATTTTTTCGTTATAAAATAAAAACTAATCATGATAGAGGTACAATATTTTAGACACATATACAGTTATTTTTTATAAAAATATTGGCGTTTCGTTTTTTAAAAAATTCGAATTAGTTTTAGAATTATTGAGATTCAAAGTTTCAATTTTTTCTTCTCTTTCTGGTCTTTCACTAGGGAAACAGCTTATTTTTATGAGTCTTATTTCTTTAATTTCCGACGATTCACTAGATGTTTACGTGCATATTAAAAATTTAAAGTTTCTTAAAGGCTTGTTTTTACTCTAAGTTGGTTGATGATGATTGGTAGACTTGCTTGATATTTTTTAAAACATTTCTATTCAATAATTGAAGAAAGGAGAATTGAAGTTAAGAGATGAATATTTTAGAAACAGTTTTATTTTGATATCTTCGAGGGAATGAATGATTCGAATTAAATCATTGATAAACTAGAGAGATGAGTAGCTTCGGTATCAAAGGAGCATTAACTAAGCCGACGAGCCTGGATTGTTGAGATGAAACAAGCGAGCTCTGCTCGCTAAGATCGCGAAGCGATCTTCAAAGAACTGCGAAGCAGTTCCGGGGGTTGGTGAGCGATAGCGAGCAGGGGGCAGAGCCTCCTAGTTGTTTAAACAAATCAAAGTCATTGTTGGGTTTCTCGTTAAAGTCTGTATGAGTCAGTTGTGACGTACTTTTACCCTATACAAAGACAAAGGGCTTGGCGATTTTAATTTTAAATATTTAATTAAATAAATTTTTTTGAAACTTTTTATGTGAATTTTTGGATTTAGATCTATTTCATTTACTGGAAAAATACATTTTTTTTCTGTTTTCAAAAAATGATGGTATTGCCCATTGTTAAATAGGACCCATTTTTGTCTTTGTACAATAACAATGGGTTTAAACTACAACAATCCATTTTAATCTGCAATAATCGAGAATATGCCTACAACAATTAATGTTACATCTTCTTTTGTTACATTTACAACAATGTAGTTTTGCCATGAAGTTAGGCATGAAATCTGAGTTTTTAAGCATAAAATTGACCAAAAAAAGTTATTGGGATTCTTCGAATTTAAGTTATTTTTAATCAGAAACCTTCCCGGGAGCGAGTAGAACAACGTGGTATAGTTAAATAGTTAATGAAGGTTTGAAAAGTTTAAAATATAAAGGACATACAGACAGACATACAGACAAACATTCATTTTTATATGCATAGAAGAAGATGGGTTCAATTCCGTTAACATTCCCGCTAAATATCACAAATCTCTTTTGAACGCTTAATTCTCAAATTTAAAAATTTTAAAAACTGTAATGATGAATTGAATAGTTATACATTTAATTAAACATTTTAATCTATGACTTTGAAAATTTTTAGCAGTATTTATACTTTTTGGTGTTCAAAAGAGATGGCCAAATTGGCGATATTTAGAGGGAACTTAACCCAATATGGATAAAAACTTTAAAACAAGAAGCCTTACATTTTTGAACATAAACCCTAAAAGAAGTCTATGAAGTTTCTCGCATTTTTTATCGCTTGCTGAAAGTCTATGTTATTTTATAGATTTGCTAAGTTTCTTAAGAAGCAAATTTATAAATCAGATAGAAACAACTTGAAAATGTTTAAAGGGCTTTGGGTAAGAAATATACACACAAGAAAGTGAATTGAAATGGATCATTATCTTATGTGTTAAGTACCTTCCTAATTTAAATAATAGGTAAATAAAAGTTTGTTGATGTATTAAATATATGATGGGAAGGTAAACATGATAGAGAAGTGTATGATTCGTTTCTTAACCCAGAGAAACTTTATTTAAAACTATTATTTATTTTTGTCCACACCTGCATTTCATCAGAGGGAAATTGTAGAAAACAAACCCATTAAAACTTAAGAAAAGAAAATTTGTGGATAAATGTACGAAAAACATAATAGTAAATTTTAAAGTTTCACCTTTCTTTAAAAACATTGACGCAGATGAACGTGAACATTAGCCACATTAAAACATGAAAAAAAAAATCCCTCCCTATTGTAAAAGCATCTTGAAGGCCGAAAGCGTTTAAAAAAGCTTTCTCACCTATTCTATAGCTTTACGTGACATTTGACAAAGGGAATAATAAGCCTTCTTAATTAGTCAATCGAACGCAGAGCAAACCCAAAGCCCTTTCACTTGAATCGAATCCTCTGCGAAAGCGGTATAAAGAGAATGATAAGTTGACCCATTTGCCGACACCGCCCAATTACAACTTCTCATTGAGTTGTCACAATGCCGCCTTTGTTTGGGAAGTCGAAGGCCACTAGTGCGTAGCGAAGGTGAACCGGTCTGCAATTTCCAGAACTTAAAAGCGATTTTCTCCCAGCAGCAGTGTGGGCAATTGAAGTTAAAATCAGGATAGGGTCTACAGCAAGTGAGGAGGTATTTCATCAAGTTGTATCCATATGTAAAAGATCATGGGGTTTGGTGAGGAGAAATGACTGAGAAACACTAGGAGATGGATGTTAAGGGTCGAGGGTGTCATGGTTACAAACAACATGGGTAATTTATTTCTGAAGATGTTTATATGGAGTTTTGTTAGCGAATACATGAAGAAAGTGCTTCCGGGGTTTCCTATCAAGGATATGTGATGCATACATAAAAACCAGGGAGATTCAGGGGGCGGCTGCAAGTCCGCAGGGGGAGTTACACTAAAATATATAACACTTATCAGTAATCCCTTCAATCAGAAATACAATAATGATAGATAATTCAATTTGACCTTAAATAAGCATCATCGACAATAAAATTTTTTATTACATCGCTCTTCTTGAATAAGGCCAAAACCCAGATTTTGAAAAATTTTTATGAAAAACTGGTTATAGGTGCAGATTTCAAACAAAGGGGGTTTTGATATTTGTATATTTATGAACATAATGTGTGATTTTGGTAGTTCTCGTGATATTATTTCTTTTCAAAATGGCGGTTTGAAAAAAAGACCAAAAACGACGATTTTAGCGTATTTTTTTTCTTTTCTTCAAAAAACTAGGAAGAACGAATGGTTCATCGCTAAAAAATGTTTTACTGCATATTTGAAATGTTAAGATTAAGATGTCATAGTTTCAAGATGATTCGATAAGTTTAAGATGGGAAATTTTGACTTTAAAACTTCATATATTGGTAATTTTACGTGATTTTTTAAGCACACCTATTGTTTTTCTAAGCAGCTGGTGTAAAGCAAATTAAAGGCAGATGTTTTTTAACCATAATGCTTTTTTTAACGGTTTAAACATTGAAAGCCACTTTTCATAATGCCGTTGAATTGATTTATTTCTAAATTCCAACGAGTTGTTTTTATTCTGGTGTTTTCGTATGAAGCAAATAATTGCTTTGTTCGCTTAGCATAAGTTCAGCGAGTGTAATTCTGATATAAGCTATAATAAGCTAAAACGTTGCGCGCTTGAATATTGCGCACTACTTTCTGAACTCAATTTCAGATATAATTTAATATATATTGCATATTTTAAATACTTGGGTATTTCGTAAGCTTTTTTTATTGATTTTGATGCTTTTTTTCGTGAAAATTTCTTCGAAATGACTAACATTACTGAGGTAAGTTTCTTGCAAAGATGTTATGTTTGAGACAAAAATTTCCTAAATTAAACTTATCGAATTATCTTTAAACTATGACATCTTAAACGAAACATTTCAAAAATACAGTAAAACTTTTTTTAGCCATGAATTATGCGTTCTTCCGAGTTTTTTAAACAAAAGGAGAAAATTACGCGAAAATCGTAATTTTTGGTCTTTTTTTCAAACTGCCATTTTGAATAGAAATAATATCACGAGAACTACCAAAATCACACATTATGTTCATAAATATACATGTATCAAAATCCCTTTTGTTTAAAATCTCCACCTGCTACCAGTTTTTCATAAAAATTTTCAAACACGATACTTTGTAAAAAGTAACAGAACTTATGGGACAACCCAATACTTTTAGAATTGTTTAAAGTTTCATAAATCAGGAGTTGCATGTTGTTACGTGTTTTTAAATTTAAAAATTATCTTTTGTTTTAGTTAGATTCTTATAATTTTAATTGAGATTATATGAAAGCCACCCTCTTTTGTTAGTTTATTATAAGTTATTTATCAGTACTTTTGTTACTTTTATATGGGAACAAGAGTTAATCTTTAAGAGTTACTTTTAATTATTTTCTATGAAAAATACATTATGCTATGATAACGAATAAATAATGCTTTTATAGCATTAAAAGAAAATTGAAAAACCTATACCCCTCTAGTTACTGTTATAGGAAATGTATAGGTTCTAAAAAGATGGCCTTACGTCCAGTGAGTAATTGATTTTGTTGGGTTTATAAATATTCATTAAAATTCATTTTGATCGCAGTGCATGAAAATGTGTAACGTACAAGGATTTTATTAAATCTCAAAAAAATTGCGTATCATAAAAGAAAACACTTGAAGATTCAAGAGGAATTGCTATTCTAGACTTGCAGAGATGTGACTCCTAAATATTTAATCCCTGTTCTTATGTTATACAAACTCATTACATTTTCATGGTCAAGAAAGTACCGTTATATGCTTCTATTTGCTTTTTTAATGTCAATTTAGGAATAAATGCTCTAACGTGATGGGAATTCTTAATCACTAGGAAAATTTATTTAATGATGATTTTTACATTACGCATCTTGTCACGTAGGGAAATATCCCTAGCGAGGGGAAAATCGTCATTGCTCGGTAAAATTAATAATAGAGTAATTTACTTTTAAATAATATTTTTGTGCTCAGTACCGTAGTACGAGAAAACATAATTTTTTAATACTGAGATCTTTAATCAGTCATAAATATTTCTATTAATAATAATGAACAAAAACAGTCTTTAAAGCTCCTTGTATATTTTTAAACTTTTACACGAAAGTTAAGTTTAAAAGCTTCGAAGAATTAGCCGAAACAAATTTTACTCATTGAATCTGACCTAATTAACGGTAAAATTTTTATACGTCATAAAGCTATACAGATTAAATATTTACTAGGAATAAATAGGACAGCAGAATAGGTATATTTGGAAAAATATTATTTTTTTAGAAACAACAATATGAACAATTAGGCTAAGCGCGCACCAGAGACTTTTGTCACGGCGACAGAGACAAAATTATCACCCTGGCTATTGCAAGAAGCTAGAGCGCGCGCACAGGCGACGAGACTCTTGGCCGATTGCCAAGAATATCTCCATAGAAATGCATTGCTCTCGAGTGACTAGTGTTATAAGTCGCCGTGACAGAAGTCTCTAGTGCGCGCTTAGCCTTAACAATATGAACGGTGAAAAGGATGGGGGAATTAGAAGATTTGTAAAACAGGAAATCTTTTATTGAGAGAAATGAAGTGAAAACTTATTATTTACCTTTCTTTTATTTTCTTACATTGAATTTTTTAACATAAAATACGATAAATTATAATAAACGATCAAATCTAAAAAAAATTAAGAAAATCAAATAATAGAACCAAACAATGGTTAAGATGCCCAATAGAATAATCAAAAAAATATTTACAAGGCTGATTTGGGAGAACGTAAGTGATATGGTCAAAAAGAATACGTCTGAATTGATTGTGGATGCATCCCGATTTCTTCGTCTTTAACTAAACTCTCTTGAAATCACCTGATAATAACACAGAGATATAAATTTTATTACTTGCCCAAACGTTGAAGTTTTGAATTGTTCACTCCATACTTTCTATAAAATGAAATATCATACCTTAAATCGAATTAAAAAAAATAGGTTGTGTTGTGGTATAAAATTAGAATTCAGAATACCTTATAAATGTGTAAGACAATCAAGATTTTGTTTAATTCCATGTTCCTAAATTTTTCCTTTTCTGCTTGTAACTTTTATTTATGCATTTGTATTTTCCCTATATTTTAAACTTATTAGTAAAAGTATTAGGGTTTATAAAGTTTGAAATTTCTATGGTTAATTCAATACTATCAATATTTTAAGTTTGAAGAGAAGGTTATATCCAGATAATGTCACTTTGTTAATATCTGTCAAATCTTTAAGGCAAGCGATCCTTCCTATCAATTAATAAAGATTCTTGGAAAAATTACTGATTTAAAAGATATTTAGGAATCATTATAATTTTAAGTTCAAAGAATAGGAATAAGTCCAAAGAACAGTTTTTAGGTTTTTATAACATTGGCAAATTATTAGAAAAATACCTTGCCAAAGTTCAGAAAATAGATTATCTTTGAAGTTTTTTTTAAGAGATGTGTGTTAAAATGAGAAAAAATGTTATAACTAATTTTATTAAAACTGTTGATTGAAACCGACTAACAAAATACTTTTCCACCAATAAATCAATAACTCCTTGTTTTCATAAAACTATTTACTTTACAGGCCCTAAAATTATCCTTACTTTTGTCTAAAAATTGTAAAAATTGCAACATAAACAACAGCAAATGGAAGAATAATAAAAAATAAAATAAAAACCTACCTAAAATGAAAGTTTTTCAGAGAAAATAAAAATAATTGACTTTGACAAATCTTTATCTTCTATAGAAAGGATTCCAAAGCAAATGAACTACTAATTAACGAACGAATATTCAAGCAAATGATTCGAAAGACTGTTGCCATTATTTGTCGGATAATATCCTCTCGAAAAAGTGTTACGCAGGACAAAAAGCCATCATGTGTGAAAACAAATGTTAAATCGTTCTTTTGACGCAATGTAAAGGTACTCTTTGGTTTATGGGTGTGTTACGATCAGTTTAAGTACGATTAATTGGAAAAACGGAGACAACTTCTAAGTTTTGATAAGGACATACGAAAATGAAGATTTAATGACAAGCTTTTTATGGAAACGTCCTTCCGGACATTGATATTTTTGTAGTTGATTTTTGGAAAACTTTCACTTTGTTGTCGTTAATAAATAAATATACAGAAAAGATATAGAAATTGCATGTGGAATGAGAACACATGTAAAAGGAGAGGCTGCTAGAAATACTCCCGGATTATGTTGCTTGATTGATATATTACTTTTTTTTTAGTAAGTACTATATTTAGTATTTACTGCCAATTAAGTTTTGAGAAGTTAGTGAAATTAGTACGGGTTATCAATGTGACTTCTTAGTATGTAACACAAAGAAAAGTAATTTATTCATAAATTACAAGTATTAAATAAAAAGGCAAAAAAATCGCGGTTCTTTCAAAACTAAAAAAGTTCATCTTAAATTCCTTTTGAGAAAAACGAGAAAATTCCTACCATTTTAAGCTTATGAATTATTGAAAAAAAACATAAGTTAAGAATATTTTAGCTTATTTTAAGAGAAAAGAATGCCACTGTGGTCACTGTATCCTGAGTCGTAAAAATCAAATTTCTTTAGATTATAGTAAATATTATGTTTTATAGTTGAATGTTGGGATTCTAAAAAGGGTTTATTATGATTTAAGACATGTGCCAGATTTTAAACTGGAAAAAGAGAAAATTTGACTGATTGTAAAGGTCTCTAAAAAAAGTTAAAAATTAGGGTTTTACCCAACGTTTTAAATCCTCTCATGCCAAACAACGGAGGGAGCACGAATTTTAAAATCTGTTTTGGACTTGAGTCTAGTTGCTAATGATTGCTAATTTGTGAATAGATATTCATTGGAAGTATATTGATTGATGCTAGATCATTCAAAAACCAAAACAGGAAGACAGCAGCACCTCTCTCATCCTCGGACACTTGTCCTCTCATTCATGCATGATGACACATCATTATCACACACCACACTCTTTAGAAAATTGCACAATTTCACCTCTTCATTAACAGACTCGTGTTTACGCACAAACATTGTTTTCGATATTTTTCAACACAATCTCATCGTCATATTGAGATCTAATATCTCGCTGCGAGTTAATCACGAAGCGGATCCGATGCGATAGCGGGCGGAAGTCGAAGGAGAAGGTATAGACGGTTTCGTAACGACACGAGTTGCGGCGAGCAGTTAGCTTTATTTCACTCTGAGGCCAGCGATGAGTGCGTTGTCATTTCTTTGCTAGGGATAACTTGGCGGAAGGCGCGTGTAGCGTCAATTTTTTTCTTAGAGAAAATACTGGGCTAGAGGTAAGTGGGGTTATTATCTTTATCTTTTGCCCGCCGCCTACCTCTACCTCTTTCAAAAGTAAAGTGGTTAAGTGTAAGGAAGCATGCATGAGTGAGAACCGAAGTTATCTAGTCCGTCTAATACAGGGATGGCTAACTCGCGGCACGCGTGTCACAATGTGGAATGAGGGAGTTAATATAGTGGCAAGCGAAGTCATTGAAGAATTTGGGAAAATAATAGTATTAAGGCTCATTCCAAACTTACCACTCTTTGTGTTCATTTTGAAGGAATCATCCAAAGTGAAGGGTTTGAATTGGAGTTTCACTCTTTAATCTTTCACTTTTCTATGCAAACTAGAGATTCACAGTAGGGAATTCAGAAGGAATTCAGAATTCAGAAGGAATAGTGAAAGTGAAAAAGTGTGAATGAGCCTTTATATCTGGGATCATCAATGAGGTTTCAGCGCTCCGTCCTTCTCCTCTAAACTCAGTTCTAATAGTTTTTTAAAAAAATGTTAACCATTGTTTTATATTAAAATATCTTAAGATATAATAGTTTCGTGAGGGTCAATTCTGTTTTTTCTGAATTTTTATTGGATTACTAAAAAACCCGAAAGATTATCTTTTCATTGACAATGTAGATAACATTTTCGGGTTCGGATATTTTTCTAATGTTATTGATTATAATTAAATTATTTTCAAACTATTATTTCAGAAGAATATGTTTAAAAATTCGTCTTGAGTGAGAATTCCTAAAACTTTGCAAGGGGGGAACCGTGTACCCCTATTTAAATATTTATATCACCATTCAGACGTATACATGAGAAACAGAGTTTTATTGGTAAAATTTTCAAAATCAGTCAATGAAAAATATTTTTCACTTTTTATTTATTTTTTATAAATGGATTTGAAAAGTAGAAGTTAACACACCTATCCAACAGTCCCCATTATATTTATATGATATAGTTTTTTTTACTACTCTATAAGTCCAATTGTAAGAGAGCTTGATCTATTTGAATTAATTTCATCTTTGGAAAGATTGAGTAAGTAATTTAAGAATAAGATACATATAAGTTTAAAATAACAAAAAATTAAATAGAAATGAAAATTATCCATTAGAATGTCATGTATAAGTTTTAATTACACAGTTTATTGGGACAAACGAGCTTCAACCTTTGAATTTGGTTAGGAGAAAACGTTTTATGGGATGTTCTATGTAAGAGTAAGGATTGTTCGTAAATGGTTTAAGTGATTTAAAGCCTTATAAGGGACTTAGACTTTAATGAGTTCATCTTAATCTAAAGAAGTTAAACTACAGTGAAATCTCGTTACAACGAATACCGATACAACGAAAAATCCCGTTATTGCGAAAGTCCATCAGAAAGTCCTCAACTATTTTTATTTGAATTAGCGATGGTACGGTTACAACGAAGAAATTACGGACCCGTGAAGT
This sequence comes from Tetragnatha versicolor, assembly GCA_024610705.1. NCBI lineage: Eukaryota > Metazoa > Arthropoda > Arachnida > Araneae > Tetragnathidae > Tetragnatha > Tetragnatha versicolor. The sequence goes on along the minus strand of JANDEH010000001.1, from coordinate 32,811,343 downwards.
TCGTTATAACGGGATTTTAGAATTTGATTGTAATTGGATCTATAATTCCTTATAACCTCACAATGTCTTAGCTTCTTTTTTTGTCATGACCTTATCATTCTAAATACTTTCACAGTAATGACACATCTCTGAAAAACCTTCAAATGCAGTAAACTCGCAAAGTAAAATGAACGTTTAAAATTTATTGAGTTCTTTAAAAAGAGAAGGTAAAACCTGTAACCTGTGTAACATTTAATATAATGGGGGAAAATAACTTTTTCAAGTTACAAAAGTTTTTTAAACATGTATTTGTGGTATACAGATAGTTTACTGTATAATAACCAATTTTTATATAAAAAAATGTTGATGTCAGTTGATGTTCCACTTTTAATTTTGTCATCGCTATACTTAAAATGGTAAGAAACTCGAGTCTTCCTCCACAGTAGGTCACCTTCCTTAAATCAACGTTTTGTAACATGAAACAATCACATCAATTTCAAGCACTTATAGTCGCTTCTCTATGCTTCTTTAGCTGTTATCAAGATAACGTGAACAGAAACTTATTTTTTTTCAGCACAGAAAAACTAAACAACTTTTCCTGAACAAGTAGATAAACATAATTTCTTTTAGTGAAAAAGCAAGTTTTACTTTTTGTCGACATGAAGTCTGTAATGATTAATCTCAAATCTTTGCCTCTTTCTAAATTTGTAATATTTCCTCTTTAGAAAGAAAAGGCACGTAACATCTCACTGTTTGAAACCCTCGTCTCTAAATCGTTGTGAGTAGATCTCACACCAATCCATTCTATTGGAAATTTCAAATGAAGATTTATGCACAGTTTCCTTTTGGAGTGTTTAAAACTGACCTTAAACGATTTTCTTGTCTTCTTAAAGTACCCATTGTCCCGTTCGTCCTCTTTCGAAAGTGTCATTTGGTTTCTATTATAAAAGATGAACCTTGATATTGAATGGTTAAGCAGCTAATAAGGTAAAAGCAGAATAAATGTCAGGGTTATGGAATTATGTTGGTTTTGGATTTGGTGATTTTCATTATCTTTTAGTGGTAACGACTATGTGTATACATACCATCAAACTTTGTTTTTAAAAAAGAGAAATAACTTAATACAAATGATTAATTAAAATGGGAAAAAATTAAATTTGTTGTTGAATTTTTAATTAAGAATGCACTTGTTGTTTGACAGCAAAATTAATGAGTAAGAAGAATCGTAACAAATTTCAGGATTAAAAACTAAAAATTTGAGAAATTTACATTTTATACAAAGATAAATTTACAATTATTATACAAGATGACTAAGTTTCTATTTTTAAATCAATGTATAAAAATTTGCTTACTTTAAATTTAAACGAATAACTTAATTTGATTATTGAAATAATTTTTAAAGATTCTATTATTATCACATTCTATTTATGTTTTACTTTCTGTCAAAAACAAATAAAATAGTCAAACATCAACAAATCCCGCTTTCAGTGAAGCTATTTTTAAACCATCTTTTACAACTATACCTACAGTTAAAAACACCATATAAAAATGTATTTTGTATTTATTGTCTGCTTATATTGCTTGAGGTTTCAAACTTCTCCGTTGTAGATGCATCTTACATCTAACCGCAGCAAGACAGCATTTATAATGAAAAGCACTTTCTGGTCAAGTATGAGGACCAAAAAAGGTATCGATTGAAAAGGGGAATTTTAAGAATAAGGGTATAAACAGTATTTCTAGTGCAAATTTTAGTAAAACTTTTCAACGGATTTAACTTCGCATGACATGAAGAATAATAGTAATTTTTTTTTCAAAAGTAATCCCAAAATTAATCGATATGTAGCGAAAAAAATTTTGTGTTTTTTAAGGGTTTAATATAATGAGTCTGTTTTCTCTATTTCTGCTAAATATTTAAAGTCTATTTTACAGAAGAAAGACCCCACTTACCTTAAATATTTGAATGGATTTATCATCTATTTTAAAATTAATTGGTAATTCCATATCTTTGTGTATTTTTCCCTTTTGCAAATAACTATTTCTCTCTCTCTTATCTTATATCCATTAATACTTTTAATTAATAAATCGTGTTTTACCATATATGTTTGAAAAGTAAGATGGAGTTTCTCAACCAATGAATATATCCTTCCTAAGAGTTCTCAGAAGTGAATAATACTGAAAATAGTAATAAATTCCAGCCTGCGTGTGTTGTGGATTTCGCAGGTGATGCTACAAATCGTCGAAGGCCATCTCAGTAACATAACATATAGCAGGGTAGATAGATAACATTCAAGGGCGCCTGTTTACTAACTTACTGGCGGGGGATACCAAGGACATTGGTGTTTTCAATCACTGTAAAAAATGCGGCAGGTCAAGAACAGGAGAAAGGGAGTGATAACTTAAAAAACACTGGGACGCTTCGTAAGATGGGCAACTTGAGCTAAAAATAAATATTTTATTTTCTTATCAAAAGTAGATGAGTTCTCAGTTGAAATAGTTTAGCCGAATTAGAAGTATTTGTTTAATAGACTAAAATAACAGCTGTAATTTCCTAATTGTCCTTTTTTCCGAGTTGCAATTTCATTTATTTATAAAATTCCTTTTATATTTTCCTATAAAATATGTTTTATTAAATCATAATCAGTCTTGTGCTATAAGTTTTTCTGGCAGTTTGCTTTAACTGAATATGATCTTTTCAATAGAACTGTTTCTTTTATATCTGCTTTCTTGATAAATTCCCTGAATTATATTTTTAAAAGTCTTTAAAAATTATTAAGCTGATTTAAACTTAAATGGTGGATTTATAAACAAGAACTTCCACAAAGAGTACTGACAACAATGCTAATGCATTTAATCTCCGATATTGAATATAATAAAGAAGTCCGTCAAAATAGATTCTTTAAAGAATTTTTCTTACAAATTATATTTCTCATAAAAGCTCCGAATTTTTTTTAAATAAACAGAGTATTAGTCTTTCCTGAAGAGGGATCAGTAAAAAAGTATAGATTTCAAAGGAAAAACACACAAAACCTTTTAAACTCGCCTAACCTAATTTAAAAAACTTGTCTTTTACAGTATTTCCTGGAAATCCATATATATCTTAATCTATAATGTCTTAAGAGGATTTGGTTGCATTTTTTTATTTGATATCTTTTTTGTCTTCTGATCATTATGTTATAATTCATTAATTTAATTTTACATATTTAGTACCCTATGTAACTAATTCCACCTAATTTGCAAAAGTATAATTTAAAGAATTTAAATGGGGTTAATTTGTATTGACAATCACTTTAAGCCCGTTAACATCTAGCTAATTTTTGTTTCTTAAAGTTACATAAATTTGAATTTTAAATTTAAGTAGACAAAAACTAAATGTTACATCCTCCACAAAACATAAAGTATTTTTTCATAGTATTTTTTCTTGAAAAACAATTTTAATTATAATTTCCTGATCATTCTGATCATACGAATTTAACCAGTTTTTGACGTTCTAACACCCCTGTCGCCGTGTAAAGGCCATATTTTTACCAGTAGAATGTATAGAAGAGATTGGAAAAACGATAACTAAATGGAATGGCATTCAAGTCAGTGGGGATCTGAGATCTGATCAAGGGAAAAGAGAATGTTTACTGTCACAAGTTTCTCTCAGGAACTGGGAGAATCCCTGGGAAGTCGCACACAGGTCATACCAGCTCAAGTTTAAACCCAACTGAGAAATCCGTTTCGCAAGATGAGTTGTTTTCGAACATTCGTTTTCTTCAAAGGAGTTTTTTTTCAAAAGCGTGAAAGAAAGGGAGTTTACAGTCACGTTCTACTTTTTAATGGGATAAGAAAGAGCGCTTTTGCAACTGTTAGGTTAATAAACGCATTGTTTTTCTTATTGTAAAAATATGAAAATTAACTAAATCATTTAGTGGTTTTCTTTATTTGAAGGGACAATTTTGTGAATTTATTTTTAAGAAACCATCAGACACTATTTTTTATTCGGAAAAAAATTCTTCTTAAATCAATCTATTCTTTTTAGAATTTTTACGTTTTTGTAAGTTTATACTGTAGAACCTTTTAACGACCACTGCATATAGTCTAAGAGCCAGTAAACAGCTGACGACACATATTTTAGGAAAGCCTTAAATTTTCTCAGTGAGTCAGGTGTACCTACCGCACATGAGGTGGGGGTTAGTTAAGCCCGGTCGCGGTAGGTTCAGCTTTGCGCAGGTGTGTCATGTGTGTTAATTTGGTAAAAATAAAAAGTATTTTAGGAAGTCTGCCGTTTTGACATGTCAAAATACATTATTATACGTACTCAAAAACAATATGGCAGACGATTCCCATGGTTATTTGTTCCCCAAAAGTTCTTCAAAGTTCCTCAAAAGTCGAAATGGTGGTAAAACAGACGTCACATACGGCATTTAAAGCACCATTTACACTAGTATTGTAAAGACTAGTGCAAGGAAAGTCTCTCATCAAACTTCACTGCACCAGTCTTTCCAACACTAGTGTAAATGGTGCTTTAAATGCCGTATGTGACGACTGTTTTACCACCATTTCGACTTTTGAGGAACTTTGAGGAACTTTTGGGGAACAAATAACCATGGGAATCGTCTGCCATATTGTTTTTGAGTACATATAATAATATATTTTGACATGTCAAAACGGCAGACTTCCTAAAATACTTTTTATTTTACCAAATTAACACACGTGACACCTGCGCAAAGCTGAACCTACCGCGACTGGGCCTAACTAACCCCCACCTCATGTACGGTAGGTACACCTGACTCACTGAGAAAATTTGAGGCTTTCCTAAAATATGTGTCGTCAGCTGTTTACTGGCTCTTAGACTATAACAACGACCAGTATAAGAAAAGTACCTATTGTTTTATCATAGAGCTAATTTTATTCGTTATAACATCCTTTCATTAAAACAACCGTGGTCCCATGAGGGGATCTCTAACAAGGTTCTACTTATCTTATTACAGAATAAAAATTAAGTGTGAGTAGGGAAGAAGGGAAGTTATATAGGAAGTATTTAGTATTATAAAAAGCATTATAAAATTATATTTTATAATTAGTTAGACTAATTATTTTTACGTAATTCGTTCAATTTTGCGTATTTTTTAAACAGCTCGTGTTTTACGGAGAATTTGTTTTTAAAAAACTTTTTTTATGTTCAAACCAAAACTATGGGTTAAAATATCTTTTAGTCTCTCTATTCTAAAAAAAAGTTTTTGGTGAACGGTTTCCAGAGAAAGGCTTTTTATTTACTGAACCAAATGACACATATATGGTATCAAAATGTCCGAATTTTTTTCCGGATTTCCGAGTAAGCCCTTCGATTTTTCAAAAAAAATCTCAATTTTAAAATATTTCCATTTTTTTAGATTTCGGATAAGGTCGCAGTTACAAAGCAAGAAACTATGAATTTTAAAACAATTGAAAATATATTTCACTGGTTTTTTAACATTCAAATACATTAAATAATCATCTTTCTATTTATCACACTAATTTAAAAAATATATATTGGATTCTTTTTAACAATATTTATATTTTTGCTGTTCAAACGATTTTAATTATATTTAAAACTAATGTATAATTAATTTATCTTTTATTTTTAAATAATTAATTCATATTTATATATTTATCTTTGTCGTTGTGGCAACCTAATCATTACTATATTTACAATAAAATATAAACTCGCTTTCAGAAATTTTTAACTTTTGCATTTATTTATTACAATAATAATTATTTTTATATCCTTTTGCAAGTTATGTTATTTAAGGTAGTAAAAGGTAACTTTGGTAAAATCCTAGTATACGTAACCAACTTGGCGCGATTTTGAAAAAGTCGCCAACTCGAAAAGGGTTGGCGACTTTTTCAAAATCGTCACAATCAAAATGGCTGCTAGTTGACGTAAACAAAATAATGAATTCAAATATGGGCAAATTTTCTGATTTTTATTGATAAAAAGAACAGCTATTTATTTTGAGCTGTTTTGAACGCCAAATATTAAACTACCGCTAAATTTTGTATGGATGTATTCATATTAGGGGAAAAAGGAGGATAAGAATACGCACATAAATGCCAAGCCGGTTATTTTACCGATTTTAGAGATATCAAATGAAAAATTTAAAAGCCAGACCATCAAAAATTTAGTGCACGTAACTTTGTTGACTCCAAAGCTATCAACACTTAAGCAACGACGCTCCCATGGTAACAGCGGTCGCAACTTTCTGAGCGATCGCAGCGCCAATTTTTTGCAGCGATTGGACGGGGAGTGAGCCGATGACGGAGGGCGGCCGCCCGCGCATGCGTGTTAATACCTTCCTTAGCATTGTTTACCATTCCTTAAAATTTATTTTGTTTAGTCTTGTTGAAGAAAAATAAAATAAAATGGGCTTCCCATAAATTTGATAATTTTTTATTTTTAAAGTATCATTGCTGATTATAAAATATAATAAACATTGAAACATTTATAAAAGCTGGTGTTATTTGTGTAAGAAAAAACATTTTATTTGAAATCATTTTATTTTAATTTCATCACATTAAATCATTAAAAGAATAAAATATTAAGACATAAAATATTAATTTTTTTAAATTATAAAAAAAACTAAAACTGCAATAGTATATTATGGTTTTGTTTAGCAACTTTATTTTGTTTTCACAGAATACATAAAACAGTTAATGATATTTAAAATTAAAAAATTAGGATTCTTATTGTACATTTTTATGCATCCAAATATTCTTAATAGGGTATTTCAGGGGTGCAGGAAATATTTCAGGCCCAAAAATTTCCCAAGAACACAATTGTTTCCTCCAAAATGAGATTTTATAGTAAAATAATACCAAGTTGATTCAATTATTGAAATTCTTTAAGATTCAACAATTTTCACATAATTCATTGATTAAAATTTTAATAAAATTATACCCTAATTTAGTCTTCCTTTCGTACCTAAAGCTTATCTTTTAAGTGAATATTTTCTTCAATTATTAATTAGATACAGGTATTTTTTTTCTCGAATTTAGCTAGCTTAAAGCAAGATTGACGGTGTTGCATACAGGGCCGCCGAGAGCCAAGCCGGGCCCGGGGACAAAGTTGAGAAGCGGGCCCCCCAGTCCAAGCCCCTTACCTAGATCCAGTTTAAATTGTTACCACCCTTAGTTTTATGATCCTAAAGAACACTCAGGATGAGGATGGATGGCTCAATTAGTTAACAAATGACCCATCTAGCACGCAATGGCGGATCCAGGATTTGGGTTTGGGGGGGCTAAGAATTTTCATAATCCAATTGAGTTTTCTTGTTTATGATAATACGTAAAGGGTAGTGAGTTATCCTACTAAAAGGGGGGTCTGGGGGTTCTCCCCCAGAAAATTTTTGGAAATTTAAGTCAAAAACCCCACTTTTTCAACTCGTTTTGGTACACCTCATTCGAATTTCGGATATAGATTTTTTGCGTTTTGACAAACTTAGTAAAATATTAAACGTTTGGGGGGGCTTCAGCCCGAAAGCCCCCCCCCCGTAGATCCGCCACTGCTAGAACGGGGTTCAAGGGGGAACCCTCAAACACATAGATTGTTGGTGTTTTTTACCCAATTTGTCATGCTTTTTTACCCTGTAAAACTGAGCGTAGTAAAGCTCTTGGCGTATTTTAAAGCAATTCGGCAAATTAAGCTTAATAGATTTGTGAATAAGAAATATTTAAATTGTAGCATTCCTAAACCCTTAATTTTTTAAGTCTCTGTGGGTGTGGAGTATGAAATTTCGTATAAAAAACTCCCAGGCTAGTCAACAAACCGTATGTTTTTATCTCCTTTATTTTTTATTAATTTTGTAAGAGTATATTATTTAATTTTGGGACAGCCTGTTAAATGACACAGACAATATACATTACTTTTTAACAAAATTTAAAAATCCTTTATTCTTAAATTTTATTTTTATTTAATATTGTAATAAATTTTCTTGTTTTAATGATTTAAATTTTTTCATCATCGAAAATTTTCATTTTTTTAAAAAGAAAATTAAGCAAATAGCAATGCCCTTAAAACCCCCCAACACCAACATTATACAAAACATGAGACAAAAACAACTAGTGTAATGCAAAATCCGTATACTCTTTCAACCGATTCTTATATTTTATTTTCATTTAATAATGGAATATATTTTCTTGTTCTCTAAGTAAATTTTTTTATGGTTTACAAAACTTTTCATTATCGAAAACTTCAATTTTTTTAAAGAAAATTAAACAAACAACAACCCTCCAGCATATGTAAAACAAGAGACAGAAACAACTAGAAAAATAAAAAGATGTATAATACTTTCAAATGTATTTGGTAGCTGAAATTTCTATTTATATAAAAAATGAATAGAATACTCACCTAGACCTACGGTACGGTCATCTTAGAAGACTAACGTTACCAACTTTTTCAAGTACGGTAACTTTCAAACAATCGGGAAAAAACTTAATTGCTTTTAAAAAAATTGACGATTTTTATAAACAGAATACACGTTTAACTAACGCTTTCTAGGTCTGCATGGGTAAATGGCTTGAAACTAAAATTGTTTCCGCTGTCCTCTGTGGTATTTTCCATTTGGTCAAGGGGAGGAAAAGGGGCCTCATTTCCTGTTTGTTCTTGCTAACGAAAGACCTTTCCGCAAATAGGGTTGGGGGGTGTCCGGTTCGGGCCCTTATCTTGTGACAATTCTTGGAATGTGTTGCAGCGTGTGTGTGGTAGTGGTGGTAATTATCTTAGTTAGGAAACGCTGGAGATTGCATGCCAGGGAGGAGGGGGCCCGGGGCCCGTTCTCAGGAAGAAGGGGTAGTTGGGAGAAAAATCTATGAATGGGTATTCTTGTTTCAAAACGTTTAGGCTGCAGCTAGAGATCGTTTTCTGGCTTCTTGTCAACACGAAATATTTATGTGCAGGGGGCCCGCTAATTGACCTAAGCTAACCACACAAAGGGACCAGGCTCCTTCGGGCATTCGAGGGGAGATTCGGAGCATTGATAATACCACCTTCCCTTTGTGTGGTTAGCTGAGGTCTATTAGCGGGCCCCCTGCACATAAATCTTTCGTGTTGACAAGCAGCCAGAAAACGATCTCTAGCTGCAGCCTTAGTAGTGTATCCCAAGATGGAGATTCTTTACGGGCCCCTATAGGTCTGGGAAAATCCCCGGGCCCGGGGAAAAGTGCCCCTTTTGCCCCCCCCTATCGGCGGCCCTGGTTGCATATGCAAATGTTTGGTCAGTCGACAATATCAAAATATGCCATCTCTAACTTCTAGTAAAAACATACTTTATTCTATAATCAATACCTAAATCCTTGCAAAAAAATTTAAAAATGTCCCTTTAAAGAAAACTGAAAAGTTATTTACAATATGTAGGATAATGGGGCAGATTTTACAAACACATTTTTAACACTCCAGTTTTGAAATAAGAAAAGAGTGAGTCTGTCTAGGATTTTTTAAAAACAACCTATTTTGGGAAAATTTAAATCAACTTGAAAAAAAAATAAAATTATAGTGAATAAATGAACATGAACATATACATAATCATCAAAACATCAAAAAATCATCAGAATTTTAATTATAAAAATAAATTTATCGTGTATAAATTAACATAAACATATACATAATCTTCAAAACATCAAAAAATAATCAGAATTTTGTTTAGAATTACTTATTAATTTTAAATATAGGATAAAACAGCTTATATCAGAGAACTTTCCTTAGAAATTTATTTTGTGATGGTACCAATAAAAGGTAGTAAATTTTCCTTGAACAGACACCTGGAGTAGCTTGTAAAACTTTAAAATTATATTTTATAATATGAACTAAATCTTGAAAATAAACTTCAAATTACAAGAAGGTTCTGAACTGTAAAAAAGTTAGCACTACAAAAATTTATCAATTATTCAATGTTTATTCAATGACTTAAATATAGTTGGATTGTCACTATTTGATGGTCACAATTCTTAGGAGAAATATTTTTTTAAATTACTATATACAGTAATCTGTTTTTCACTATCAGAATGGTTATGTTATTGTCATCAAAAAGATAACTCAGAAATGAAGAGAATTTATCACTAGAAAAAAATGTTTATTTGACTACATTACTCAACACTAATTCTTGAAATACATGACATTTATTAAATTACATCATTTTGAAATTCTTCACAATCTGCCCTTTTCAATATTTGTTTCATGGATTTACAAAGAACAGCATTTTATATGAAATAAAAAAAATTAATAGCAAGCGATCACAATATCAAAATAGTAATTGCAGGTAAAAATTTAACAGTATACTATTAATTATTGATATATTAAATAAAGCATTGAAATTTGAAATGTTAACTTATTTGCATTCAATGATATTTATTTTATCTTGGTGTAAATTTATAAATTTAATCTCCTGAGATAAAACTTTCATGCGAAAGAAATTAATACAGTACTTCTAGTTTAATAGAACACAAGCAAATAAGAATTCTTAAAATATGGGATTTCCTTATTCTAGAAAAATGAGTAATTTAGCTAAGTAAGAACGAGAAAAACAATAAAAATAATAAATATTTTTATCCCTGTTTCAATTAAGAATAACAAGTATAATACGTAATTTATAACTATAGCAAAAAAATATCTTATACAAAATAATAAAAAAAAATCTCTTCTTTTTTTCTTACAACTGAAAAAACAATAAAAAGCTCCATTTAAACAAAGTAAACAATAGCTATAATAAATATATAATTTGTCGAGTAAGATAACTTTCACTGGGATCTAAAAAATATTAAATATTTACCTTTGTAATTCCAATCTGGATATGGCCTGAGCTAGTCTATAATTGTTAATGTTGATTAATGATCAATCAAAACAATACTCGCCACCGTCGATTCAATTGATTGAGTGACATGGGGAATAAAATGGCGGCAAATTTTGAACTCTGAGATTTCTGTAGTTCCCCGCCCGTCCGCTAGAGGACGCCACTAGAAAAAAAGCGACTGGTCGTCCCATTGGATTGTCTTCGCTTAACTATATAACGCTTTGGTTGACTCGCATATCAACATACAAAAAATTTATAGTAATACAGCAATAAAGTGCAAATTTTTGCAATTGTTTTTTTTATTTATTTATATTTCATAATCCACAAACAAAGTAAAGAAGATATTATATCACAAATTAATTTTAATTTTTAAAACAAAAAAGATAAAATTGTATTAAATTCAAATTTAAAAAATATGTTATAAGTAGAACTTACCCCCAGCATACTCACAGGAAAAAAATAATGCAGCCTACTTAACACTTGCTTATTTAAAATTTCCAGATGATGATGCGTTACACGTGCTTGTGTTTTTAAAAGTTGATCAAGATTAATTTACTAGTAAAACTTTTGTAAAAAAGTCAATTTCAGGTATTTTGTAGAACAACAAAAATTTGAAAGCAAGGGTATAGTGACTAGAATAAGGAATTCTAGTCACTATAGCAGGGGGACCTTCTGAATTTTATAAAACATTTGTTAAATTGAAATTCATGAATTGCATTAGTTCCATAATAAGTTGGATTAAATTACAATCTTTATGAAAAAAAATAATGTAGATAAAATTTAAATTGAAAAAACAAAATATTTATTAACCTTGTAACTCGTCAATGTACCTAGTGTTTTATCATTCATATTTTTGTTTCAACCAAGACTTGTTAAACAATACCTTTTAAGCTGTTAAAAATAAAAAGAGACAAAACCTACATGACAATCAATGTTTTCAAATATTTTATTTTTGTATCTGATTTAAATTTTATCGCCCTCTCAAATGTCGCCAAACATCGCCAAATCCAATTGGTTACGGATACTAGGATTAAACCGTAACTTTTTTTTATAATGCCAAAACGCAAAACTAGATATGGCGGGGGAATGTTTTATAAATAAAGATAAAAATCGAAAGTCAGAACATTCGTGTCATTGCTATGAAACTGACACAATTTCGATGTTTATTTGTTCTCATGAAGCAAAATTCTAAATTTTCGTGATGTTTACGATAATTAATACATTTTTCACAGACAATCAATGAAAATCATTACAAATTTTAAGAAAGTTAAATTTATTCCGGAGATGTTTCAGTGATTCTGAATGGATCTGTGTGAGAAAAACATTACCTTGGGGAAATGGTAAAAGAAAGTTTACACTGCTTTGTTACTAATTTTCTTGGAATTAAATGGCGATCCGCCAATTCATATTGCCATAAAGGAACTGTTAAAATTTCGCCGCTGAATGAATATTCCCCTATTTTGAAAGAATACCCCAGAGAAGTAGTTCCCCTGTTTTAAGAATGTTTTATAAAATGAGTAAGTGCTGTGAGCTGTGTTTTGTGAGGATGGCAAAGAGATCCTTAAGTATCAGCGTCAGCAGTTAACGGGGGTTGGCGAGCGGTAGCGAGCAGGGGGCGGTAGCTCCCTAGTAATCAAAATAATTAAAAATTTTTTTTTTCAATTTATGTTAATGTTTTCATCTTGGAATATACTAAAAAGAATCGACCAATCGACGTCACTCTTTTACCCATAAGGTGCGGAATACGGATGAACCATATGTGACTGATAGTATTAGTATATTTTGTTGTAGATCCCAGATCCGATACCGATAGCCAAGCGATAATATACTGAACAGATAGGGTTGTAAGTGAAATTTATCAATATGTATCTGGTCGAGATGAGAAATAGGAATGAATTTCAATAATGCGGCTATTCAGAATATAATGGGACGGGTATTTTGTCACAATCTTTGTTTTGTCATCTCTAAGAGTCTAGACAAGAATGAGATTGCAATGTTCTAACTTCAATGTACTCGTATAATGTATAATTGACAATTTATGAGATCCATAAAGGAACTCAGGAAGTAAACCAGAATTTTAGAATAGAGATTAAGGGCCATTCATTAATTACGTAAGGATGATGTTGGCAATTTTTGACCCCCTACCCCCATGTAAGGGTACGTAAGATTTTTTAAACCCCCTCCTCGATCCCTATTCTTATGTAAGATTCCATTTCGTTTTTCAAAATAATAAAATGTTAGAAAAGGATCAGTTTTAAACAGTCGACTTTTGAAAACTGGAAGATGAATTCAGCAGTTTTATATTTTATCTTAACTTAATGCTACTCCAATAAAAAAGATACATCTGATATACCTTCATTTAAAATAATAAAACTTCGATAATAGACCGAGATCGTCAGCATTTTTAAATATTTCTGGGGCTATTCAATAGTAATTTGATTAGAAAAATTGGAATTTGTTTACATTAACTTGGAAAATCTTACGTAAGAATGGGTTTGACCCCCCACCCCTCAATAAGTAAGGGTATATGTAGAGATATTTCCAACCCCCTCTCCCTCGGGACCCTTACGTAATTAATGAATGGCCCCTTTATATGGTCTTGAATTTTCCTTTACTGTTGTTCCTCATAAAGTTTTCAAATTTTACTACTATTAGAGACAATTTTTTTATCAATTTAAAATATCCTTCATTGCTATGTTTTGTTTAAGAATAAGAAAATTGAGAGAAAATATGTCTAAATTTTGATATAATGCAGAACAGTTCAATATAGTATGCTACTATATTTTCTAAGTACCCACCAAAACATTGAGGGATTATTGCTGGAGCTGGAGGGGACATTTCGGGAAGCAGACCGGTAACAAGGATTTTGTTTCTTAGGGGAAAATCTGGGGTTGTTAAAAAACTATTATTTAAACTTCCTAAGAAGCTATTCCTCATTCTGCTCTTTATCACTATAAAAAGACCTGCATATAAAATTTATCACCTTTATTTAATGAGGATCTAATCCCGCATCTTTTTAAATAAGCCGTTTTAAAACTAGAAATGTAGGCTTCAAAGGGAGTATAAATAATTTTTACAGTAAAAAAAACTCCAAAAAAAGGAGAAGTGGAAAAAGTGTTATTTTCCCATCATTCTTAGTAGAAATTAAAAACGCGGAAGACGGAAGAGTAAAATTTTCGAATGCCACTCCAAAACTGTCAAAAAGCTCAAAACTCAATACTATTTGCATTTGCAATACAGGAATGCACACTTCGCTGGCTTTTCAGATCAGCACATTTACCCTTTTTCCATTAACATAATTTTTCAAAACAAATAATCTTCCATCAGTTACTTGAACTCCTAATTGCTTTGAACACAGCTGATGGGGAAAGCACAGAGTAGGGGAAAGTGCAGCATAGGTCTCTGGTTGACAATCATCGTCAGCGAGACACATGTGACTGAACTGACCTCGAGCGCAACTGAAATTCGCTTTCTCTGCCTGGCTCTCTCGTCACAACAAGCTGGCGTATGTTGATAAACGCAAACGCAAACGGAGAACACGGCGAATGGGCAGTGTGTTTTGAAGAAATGCTTGGATTTATTTACATTTACACGAATTTAAGCCATTGACGTTCTCATGTGAGTACAGTACCTTTATACTTTGGATGAGTTCTATATTTTATATCCTAATCCAGGAAAGTTTCTCGATCTTTTAACTTTTCAAACTGCATTTTGAGAATCTCACTTTTTATAATGGCAAAGTGCAGTGTTCTTTTGACAGTTCGAAGACTGGTATTTCATGATTCATTTACTGTTAAAAGGTCATTCCCGGTACAAAAAATTAATACGGGATAATGATTCATCCTGTGGTGACTCTTATTGTATGTTTTGCCGCAATAGGTTATTTTAATCATTTTGAAAATATCCATCGTGTTATGTAAACAATAGATTCTGCTTTGTCCTGAGTGGTAGTAATAACTATGATTTTTGTTTAATTCATTCGGAAGTAATACGGAAGTTATGAATTTTATGGAACTTATTTTTCATTGTTTGAGTGGTTTTATCACTTATGAATTTGATGAAACCTTTGAATTTGATCGAAGAAAAGAAAAAGATGGCACACCCACACTAACAATCTGAAACACTTATAACTTTATTCTTAGATACATTTGTTTTTCTTTAAAGAATACATGTTTTAATATTATGTTACAGTTGTTATAAAAATGGCAGAAGCTAGAATTGCTGTTGCTGAGCCCAGAGTTAACATTATTGAAGAAATAACTACTCCAGAATCATGGAAAGAGGTTCTAAAAACATTTCGAAGCACATCCACAAAGCGATATTACAAAGTGCGGTAAGTTTTCAAGACATTTTATTAGTGAAACTTAAAATTACTATACTTGTAGCATTGTACGTTTGTTTTAATTTTTTGATCTTCAATACCTTTTTACTGAATTAGAAACATGAGTAATGCCTTTGGCTTAATATTCTATAATTCTTTTAGATGTTTTTAACTCTATTACCTTATAAGTTTTTGGCTTTTCTTGGTTTATGAATGTGTTAAAACTTATGCTTTGCATCATGTAGGTTTTTCATATTTATATCATTCGCTGTAATTTATAAATTTGAATTTAATTTTCCTATATATCCTACTTTTTCTATTAGGATCTATAAACATTTGTGATACAAATCTAGGATAAATTCAGTATGCCTTAGTATCAACAGCCTTGCTGCTGATGTGAATTAAATTATATCCTTTTACCTTCCTAAACCTTACTTATGGAATTATTTACCTGAAACATTTTATGATTGAAAAAAAATTCCATAGTAACTCTGAAAACAAGTGTTCAGAAAAGAATGATATTCTTATTGGAATGATCTTGGCTTGATTTCGGATAGTAATAATTTCTTTAACCCTTTTCTTCACCCGAAATTTCCAAAATAATGTCATTTTATTTTATTTGTTTTTAAAACAGTAATTGTTGTTGTGAAAAATGTTTGCAGTGTAGAATTATTATTAAATTTTAATTTTTTTACAGAAACCTAATATATAATGGAGTGTGGCCTGCATCTCTGTCAAATGTTAGAATCACAATTCTGTCATGCATTGCTTTGATGCTTATAGAGCCAAGTATAACGTCCTCATTAAATGCTTGGCTATGGAGTATGGCTGGTGTATTGTTTATTCCAAAAAGTTAGTAATTTTAAATTTATTATCAGTTTATTTTTTCTTTAACATGTTAGTACAAAATATAATTTATTTTAATTATCTGGGGTTGAGAACTTTTCTGATAAAATGATCTTATAGGTAGGTGTTTATAATTGGTTTGTTACTTAATATCCCGTCAACCGTCCCATGGACTGCCATGGTTAATGGCATTTCACTATAAATTTTTGTTTTCAGCAGCACACATGATGAGATAATGTGAAAGTACCTATAATTATATTGAAGTTAATAACAGCATTGTTTATATTGCTTGCAACAAACTAAATAATAAAAATTATTAAGAAGTTTAAGGTATGATTTCTGAATTTAAAATCAAGTTGATTAAAAAGAAAGTTGTCCTTTTCTTGACATTTAGATGAAGCCTGATGTTGTATGGAATTGAGTTTGGATTATTATTATGATGTCAAACTATGTCCTAACCTCTTAGTTCATAAAATATTGAGTGTACTGAAAACAAGCATTTACTCCATACCTATATGAATTTTTGCCATGTGGTTATTTTTTGTATTGAAATGCAGCAATTTGCTTTTACATCTGTTCAGATTTTGCACCTTTAGAAGAGTAAAAATTTTTATTAAAAAATTGGCCAATTTAAGTAAAATTTTATATTTTAAAACAATTACTTACTTCAAAAATTGCTCATAATATTTGTTATTTTCAATTGCATTTTAATTTTTCTCATCTAGATTGTCCTAGAACAATACAAGCAATTATAGTATCCAGTATCATTGGCGTATTTTCATTCATTGGATTAATGATAGCTCGCCAAGGACTCTTAAGGCTCCTCTTAGCTTACAGAGGATGGATGTGTAAGTAGAAAAATACATTTTTCAAACAACTGATGTTTATTTCTCTGAGAATTGAGGTATATTTGTTGTAAGAAATATGGTATCATGTTATTTATTCTCATATACTCTTTTCCACACAAATATATTATGTTAGGTCTGTTCATTTGTATCAAATAGGTTCTCTTTTCTAGTGTTTCCCCCCTGTATATGTGTATTTTTATTCTCTAATGGAGGATCAGTTTCTGCTTTTCAAACCTGATTCCTAAAGTTTCTTTTACAATTTTCCTATTCGTAAAGCAATTCAGAGAAATGGACTGTGATTAGAATATTAATTTATCTCTAATATTGTTTCTGTGGTTCTTGAAACAATGAACCCATTCTAATAATTAAATATGTTGTTCATAAGTTATTAGTAAAAAAGATTTCCTCCTGTTTTTGCTACTAGTACCAGTACTCATTTTACCAGTCATTTTAAAGAAAGTATCCTTATAAAGTGGTTTTTATTACAAACATCTTTTAATGATTGAACAGTGAATTGCAACTTTCCATACAGCTAGATTCATTTGTTTTTCTATTTAGAGAAATATTTAAGTCATAAGTTTGCCAACTTCTTAAAGTCAAGGTTTATTGTCTTTAAAATGGTTTTTTCCTTAAACTCTTCATTGTGATTTACCTCTTACCATTCAATCCTTTTACACACATTTTTCATTTATTTGTGTCCTTTCTGTTAGGTTCTTGATGATGTATATTGGCAATTTCAATGCTTGATGGTATTCAAAGTTATTCTTATTACCATGTGAGGATTTACAGATTCTTAGATTTTAACTCGATCATAAAGAACTAGAGCTGGAATCTTTGTGTGAACAAGAAAAAAGAGTTAATGCTTAAAACACTATTATTTAATTCTTTCTCCCATTCTACAATGTATTGAGTTGTTTAGTTATTAGAATAATTTATTAAAATTATAATTGAATCAAGTTAATATTAAAAAATATTCATACTTAAAAATGACTTGCTTTTTCACTCTCTACTTCACTGCTAATTTAATTTGAGAAAATGTACTAAAGTGTAAAAACTCATCCAACTAACTCTCAATTAATTTTTAGTTATTAATTAATAAAATGTAATTATACAATATTTGGTACTTATGTATTATCCCGTCGACCGTTCCGTGACTGTCAAATTTAGCGGCACAGCCATAGAAAAGTCAATGGGTTGTTAACTGTTTTCGGATTCAGCGGTAGGGTCGACAGGATAATATGTAAGAACCCAATATTTTTTGTATTGATATTTTCTCCATTGTATTTTCAACTGCTGTTTAGAATTTTTACGAGTCGTATGTTTAGAAGTTATGTTATTATGTTTTGGAAGGCTCCTAAACTAGTGACTACTTTTAACAATGTTTTATAATTATCAACTAACTTTTTCTTCCTTCTTTTTTTATGAAATTTCCTTCATTATTTTATTTTTATCAGATTTAATTGAATTTGTGTTGGGTGGACACAAAAAATGTTTTAAACAAGAAAAACATGTTTTAAAAAATTCATAACGGTTTTTTCCAACTGTGGAAGAAACTGGTTCAAACCATCATCCCCCTCAGTTTCAAATTTTAAAAATTGGTGTTTTCCCCTTAATAAACTATCTTTAACCCTTTTCCAGATGAAAACCCCAAAAGTCATTCATTTGTAACTATGCTGTGGTGTGGTGGGGTGAAGCTTTTAAGTGGCTACAAGCCATCCCTGTACAGTTGCCAAAGATCACTTCCTCGTTTGCCTGTTCCACCCATCAAAGACACGCTTTCCAGATTGTATGAATCATTAAAGCCTCTTTGTACTGAAAGTGAGCTAAAGGAAATTCAAAAAAATGGAAAGGTGAGGCTGGTCAGTTTATAACCAAAAAATTTAAATTGATTAATTTTGTATAATCAATAATTTTACAATTATGTAATTTTTTAATTTCCATATGCATATTTGGATGGGGTCTTGTAGCATATTCACAGATCCTGCAAGGTTTTTATACTTTGATAACAATGCGCATGCGTATGGGCTTGATTTTGCTGTTTTTCAGAAATTTTAATAAAATATTACCTGGGGATAGAACCCACAAACTACCGCATGCTATGCAGGCATCCTACCACTGCTCCAGCCGGTATTCACTAACTTTAAAACTTATAAATTATTACATGTTATTTCTTTGTGACGCATGCGCATTATATCAAATTATAAAAACCTTGCAGGATTTGTGAATAAGCGGTCTTGTATTTTTTCCCTATGCCATGTATTTTATCCCATGCTTGAAAACTTTTAACTCTAATTAAAGGGGAAACTACTCTAATTTAACATCCCTAATATGCTACTACTTTAAATTGTAAACATTAATGATGGACTTTCGTTTTAGGAATTTGAAAATACTTTGGCACATAAGCTGCAAAATCTTCTGCACCTGAAATCTTGGATCTGTCAAAATTATGTCAGTGACTGGTGGTAAGTACAAAGAGTATGCTATTACAAAGAAAACTCAATTTAATAAAGATAATTATAGAGTATATCTAAAGGGTGAAACTTAGAATATCTTTAAAACTATGCTGGCTCTAGGTATTTAAACAAGCTGATTGATAATGTACACCAATCACCTTTTCTTTTGTGTGCATTCCAATTTTATTTCTCAACTAATCAGAATTTTTATTTAAAATTCTGCCCGTCTCTGAAAATGTAATAATTATATTTACATCAGGCCAGCATAACATAGGGCTTGCCTCTTTTTGTGGCCAGTGTTGAATAAGTGTAAAATTATTAAACATTTAGGAAGAATTTAATTGAAAAGATAAACTTCTTGTAAGGTTTTCAAAAGAATTTTTATAGTAACAATGTTGAACTGTTTTTCTACTAATTTACAAATGAAGAGACAGTTTGATAAAAACTTAATTCTCATTGAAGTATGCTTTGAATACTTCTATGAGGATTTCCCTTTAATACTTCCTTGAGATAATGATGATATTCTTTATGATATTGATGAATTTTTTTCAATGTTATGAACAACAATAGAAAGTTAAATTGATCGTGTAGCCTAGTGATATTGATCCAGAAGGATTTTTTTTGGCACTGGGCAGGTTAAGCCAGCAGAATTTTGCCCATAACACAGTAAAATTGTGTAGGCCTGATGTAGATAATTTATTGTTGACTATTCTTGGTTATTATCATATTCTACAATAATTTCTTTCATAGGGAGAAGTATGCATATTTAATGAGTCGAAGTCCTCTTTCAAACAACAGTAACTACTATGTGTGTGATGAGTGCTATTGGATTCCTACAGATAAACCGGTGTCTAGGTAATATTTAATATGAAGACACATTTATTTATGAAATTTAATGCTATTCACACAATGTTTGCTTATGAAAACCCTAGCAGTATTTTTGTAACATATAAACATTTCTTCTCGGAAGTACTGTTAATGTATATTCTTTTGTTAAAGGGGAATTTAAAAAAAGAAGTTTCAAAATATAAAGTTCAAATTGTCAGCAGGAAAAATATTTTTAAATTATCAAAATTTTTTAGACATCAAATTATGAGATATTGAGAAATTAATATAGTATTATTCATGCAGCTACTAAAATCTACTATAAGCTTGAAACATGGAATATCCCCAATACACTGGTCATTTACTAACGAACTAAAAAATTTCCACTAATTGAAGTCTTAAAATATAAGAAAATTCTCATTTTTTATTTTTTCAAAGCATGAATACTAATTACTGAGCGCGCAATTCAGAGAGCCTTCCGAACCCTTCAGCGGTGCTTCGGGGGCTATAACTCCTTAACCGCTTTCCTAAAAATCATTGGTACATATCATTATTAAATTTGGGTCCTTGGGAAAGGGTCAGGACCCTTTAAAATTGAATTGCTTCAAAAATAAGCAAAATAAACAGGGTATAACAAATCCTACTATTTTAACGATTTTTTTTTGCATTTTTAGGGGGTAATTACCCCTTAAACCTATCCATTTGTTATGAATTTTCATATTTTATTAATTTGAACCTTTCTTGTCCTCTGGGGGGCAATTTGAAGACTAAAGCAATGCTTTTACACCCTGAAAATCAAGTTCAAAGTTATAAAGTCGTCAAAAAACATAAAAAGGGGAGGGGCTGTTCCGTTAAAATCTTAGGCTGATGGAGAAAAACGGGGGTCGGATTCTGATTCTCGGGTCATTTTACATAAGAATCTGCTTTCAAAGTTTCTGTGACATTTTGACCCATTTTTTTGTCGAGTAGTGTAATTTATTCAGATTACTTCCTGAGTTTTTAGTAATTTACTCCTAAAAACTCCTGAATTGTACTATTTTAGATAGAGGATGAACCCTGTCTTTTGACCTGTCACCAAGTTTAAGAACATATTGTCCAGTACTTTTCTTTTTAAGACCATCTAACAAAATGGGAGTAATTATAACCGCCCTGTATTTTATTTATGTAAAGCTGAATCTTATAATTTATATTTTGCAGAGTGTTTTTTTATTGAATGTTTTGTTATAATGTATTGTTTATTCATTTACAGAGCAGCAGCCTTAATTCATGGTCTGTGTCTGTTTAAGAGGTTGATAGACAGAGAAGAATTGGAGCCCCTTGTTATTCGAAACACAGTTCCCATTTGCATGGCCCAGTATGAGAGATTGCTCAGCTCTTGCAGGTAGTAGGATGACATTCATCTTTTGAATGATTCAATTTATACAGACTTAAACTCTCTTTCTGACTTTAGTTTCACTTTTTGGGTGGAAAAGGATATGAATTTGTTGAAAAATAGCCTATCAGAATTACTCTTACCTACTTTGTTGTATTAATGGCTAAATGGTAGTTTTGAGTACCTTCATTCTTTTTCTGTTAGTAAAAATAGTCTGTTAAGATATATAAATATTTACATCACCTAATAATTTTAATATTAATTTATAGCATTTGTGTGTGTGGGAATATATAGAACTTAAAACCAGCATAAGTATTGGATAAGAAGGAATGTTGTTTATCAGCTATTTAACCACAAAGGAACATGATACCATGAAAAGGTTTAAATTTGACCTGTCTTTACTAGCATTGAGAAAAGTTACAAGTTATAATGAGACTTGCGCTGACTGAAAAGTCGCTTCGTCTTCTTCTTCCTGATGTTTATATTTCCTTGTGTGGGCTATAAAGATTTTCTACATAATGTCTGCTATTGACTTTAAGAAGTTGATTATGGCTTTGGTTTTTTCCTTGGCATTTTCATTAGTCACTTTTAATATTTCTGTAAAACTTGTTGAAGACGTATTTATAGATTCTATAAGCTTTTTCCTTTGATTGGTGAATTTTTTGCATTGGAGGAGTAAATGATCATTAGAATCTACTTCATTACAGAATGAACATAGAGGACTTGTTGCTTTCCCAATCTTAAATAGATTTTGTTTTGTTAATAAAGTTTTAGTTTTTAGTTTTGCCAGAAGAACATCCATTTTCCGATTGGAGGAAATTAAATAAACTTTTGAGGTATCCTGTTCCAAATGAGCGAAGTCTGATGCATATTTGCTTCTTTTCCAAATTTCTTCTTCTTCTTTTATAATTATATGTTTGATGTTTTTTACTAAATCTTCAGGAGCTATTATTTGCTTAATAATGTTAGTGGGAGCTTTTTTCGCTTCTTGATCGGCTTGTTCGTTTTCAGGAATACCTTTGTGACCTGGTGTCCAAACGATCTCTAGGTGTCGAACTGTTTCAAGGGCCTTATTAATGCAATTGTTCAAATAAAGTATTACTTTTGGAGATTTCATGTTAATTGAAAAAAGGGCCTTTAGTACTGATAAACTATCTGTTAATATTATATATTCTTGGTCTGCTTCAAAAATTTCCTGAACTGCCATGATAATCGCAACCTCTTCAGCTGTAAAAATGCAATTTATATTTGGGATAGATCCAGCAATTACTTTGGATGTTAAGGTATTTATCGCCGCTACTTTGGTATGTGTTTCATTTTTTGAGGCATCTGTTGAAATGATTATTCTGTTTCTCATATCTTCATATTTGCAACGGTTAAAATGACATCGAATTTCTTCGTTAGATAAGTTTTTATTTTGAAAGCTATAATTATGTAAACTAAGTTTCAAATTAGGATGAGTATTAATTTCTAATCTTTCATTAATTATGTCTCTTGTATTTAAGAAATAAAAATTCATTAATTCTTGAAATCTGTATTGTATTGAGTGATGCCGACTCAACCGGGGAGGATCACAGGAAGTTAACAGGGATTCACTCAATGCTGAATAGTTTCCATGAGATATTTGTTTGATTCCAAATTTTATGAACATAATTTTATGTCGATTCTTGATTGACATTTGATTTGCTTCTTTGTATAAGAGGGGAATAGGGGTCCACTTAGGAAGGCCTGTAGCGATCCTCAAAGCTTTGTTATAAATGATCTCTAGTTTGTGAAATAGGGATTTGCTAGTGCTATTAAAAATCTGACAACCAAATTCTAAATTAGTTCTTATTGTTGCATTTACAATATGTGTGAGGTGATATGAACGTGTTCCCCAGGAGGCTCCTGCTATTGCTTTTAGAGCATTCATTTTTCTATTCACTTTTTTTGTTAAATGAATGAAATGTTCTTTAAATGATAAGTTTCTAGAAAAATATAACCCTAGGATTTTCACATGCTCTTTCCAAGGAATTTCCGTGTTCTCTATGAGGAGGTTTCCATTAGGAAGTTCTTTTCTGTTGGAGAAGTTAATTGCACTACATTTTTGAGGACATAATGATAATTTCCATTCTTTACACCAACGTTATTTTCATTAACGAAATAATTAACGAAATATCATTATATTAATATCATTATATAATTTATCATTAACGAAAAGTTATTTTCTAATATGGTATATCCTACTTATATATTTTATGTTGAGTAACAAGTCTTAAAATAGTGAAGGTATGCCCTAATTTACATAGTTGGTCATTCAAAGAAGCACTGTTCACAACCTGGAAAGATGTTAATTCATATAACACAATAAATCTCTTATTGATAAATCTTAACATAAACCTTTATTTTTACTATAATTACTTAAGAATGCTGTTTGTATACTATCTCTGTACTGTATTTAAAAGGAAATATTTCTAATACTTCTAATATTTTGATTAAAAGTTTTTTAAATACCAAATTGATTCAAGTGCTTCTCTTCCAATTTCAGAATTCCTGGAGAAAATGATGATAAAATATTGCACTGTGATGAATCTAAAGTAATTAGAAAGTTTTTTCTTTTGTGTACTCTATCTGCATTCCAGAGATTAGTTGTTGCCTTTTTAAAAATACGAGGATATAAATAAATCCTTATTTAGAGTCTTTTAAGCATGTATTCTTTTAAGTAAAGTTTTTAAAATTTGAAAATGATTTTGAATATCAAATTTGTAAATTATTAAGGATGAAAAGCAAGGATGAAAATCTAACAAAGTAAGAAACCTTAGAATGTTTATTAGAAAGTAAATTTTACCTTAGAATGTTTAGTTTCATGTGTACCCTATAATTGACCAGTTTCTTATATGAGCATGAGATATCTTTCTCTTCCAGCATATTGTTGTTTTAGTCAAAGGTGTATACTATAAATTGGACATTGTTGACTCAAAAAACCAGCTATTAGCTCCTACCACTTTAGAGGAACAGCTCAATTGGATTGTCCAAGATGCCACAAATCATGCAGGTAAGTTTTTAAGTGTAAATTCACTGTCATACTTTGCTAAATAATCTGCTCAAATGAAATTTTAGGTTTTGGTTATCCTTCCCTTGATTGTTATTTTAGCTAGTTCTTTGAGTTGTTGCAAATTTTCAAATTACATAAATGTAATTAACATATCCTATGAATAACCTCATTGAAATTATGTTGTAGCAAATTGTGTTTGATTGAAAGTGTTTGTCTTTTTTCATGTTATGTTGTGACTGATACATATTTTCTTTTTCAGAAACACTTTCTGATTCTGAAAAATCTATCCCAGCGTTGACTGCTTTGAAACGCAATCAGTGGTCAACTATTCGAAAAAATCATTTTAGCACTGGCGTGAATCGTGATAGCAGGCGATTGATCGAAAGGGCCATATTTTGTGTATGTTTTAAGGAATATTTTATCTTCAGAATCAATAAACATTTATTACTTGCAGGGAATTAGCACTATTTTTTATGGCTTAAATTTTTTGAATCATAAGTGAGAGATGCTTTTTGCTAGATTACATGATAAATTTATAAAAATTTTCTCATTGGTTAATTTAGTTGATAATACGCTTTTGTAAAAAATGTAGGGTTCTTAAATGACAGAATCAAGATTTAAAATTTAATTGTTCCAAAACACATTATTCACTTTTATTAAACATTAATAAACTTTGAAATTTAAGCATCTTAAAATTTTGTTGAAAAATCAAAATAGCCACCTCAAACATGCTTATCCTATTGACTATTTATCCATAAATTGTTCCACAACTTTATTTGTTTTCTCTTGTAAATCTTTAATTCCTTGTTGCAGGTTACAATGTCAGAGGAAACTCCCTGCAATCTTACTGAAAAGTCCAAATATCTTTTACATGGTGATGGCAAGTCTATTTGGTTTGACAAGTCTTGCAACCTCATTGTTTTTGCCAATGGGTTTTCTGGGATGAATTGTGAGCACACTGTAGCTGATGCTCCTGCCATGGCACACATGTGGGAATATGTGCTTTCAAGAGAGTAATGTCCTTTTCATTACGTTTATTAACTACTTGTAATATTTCCTGATGTTTTTCTATTTTACCTCCAACTGAATATAAGGGGATATTTGTTTGGCATAATAGATGATTGAGGATAACATGCTATGGGAGTTTGTAGTGATATTTTCTTCTTGGACATAGTATTTTTCACTGTTTTATAAATTTAACGATCATTTAAGATTTGCAACAAATCTTCACCTATACTTACTACTAGCTTTAAAAAAAGGAGTAACCTTGAAAAATACTAAGAGTAAAGATTATTAATTAACCATTTTGTTATGTTTTGTTTTGTTTAAAAATGTACTTTCCCGGAATTCTGTCTAAGGTCTGAACAGACTTTTCAAATAACTAATTTAAGTTTATAACTGTTTTCTCAGTAAAAGTATTACAGAAAATTATAAGGTTTATTAGGGAATACTTAAATTGAAAAGGCTTGTGTAAAAGGTAAAATGTGTGGTTTGTTTTACTTTTACATTTTTACAGATTTGAAAGGTTAAAATAAAACAATATCCTGTTTGAATATAGATGTTGATTTTTAAGCTGTTTTCCTCAGGTTTTTTTATCATCTCATCAATATATTCTTTTGCTTTAGGGTTTTGGAAAAACTGTTTGATGAAAATGGTTACTGCATGCCTTTTAGTCGAGTGTTTAAACAAGAGAAAGTAAAGCCTCCTCACAGACTTATTTGGGAGGTAACTCCTGAGTTGGGAACTTGCATACAGGAGGCAGTGTCTTTCTCTGTTCAAGTAGGTGATTATTTTTTTTGTTTATCACATTTTGTTTGTCACATCAAAAAAATGAGCAACTACAAAAGAACTTGTTTTTTGTATATCCTTCAACCCATAAATCTTTATTTTTAAAATTAATATCAAACTCATGTATTACCTATTTTAAGTCTGTGATTAAGATGATTAAACAACAGAAAAATACATGTTTTAAAATTGTAATGTCCCTGATGTTTTGCCACATTGTATGTAAAGTATGCCCCCCCCACTAAACATGGGATGTTATTTCTGAATGGTTTCCAGTGAGGTAAATATTTATTAAGGGATGAAGAATATGTATAAAAGTGGATGTTAAATTTTTAAAAATTACCATTTAGGACAAAATGAGAGGGTATATGACTTAATTTTTTTATTAGTCTACTGGGAAATTACAAAAGTATAAATAAAGTTGATAGTTTAAGTTACAGAGATATTTAAATAACAATTATTTTAGTTTAAAACACAAAAATATTTCAAATATAAAAGTAGTTAAGATGAGTATAAGACATTTAAAGTTGTGAAAATAATAAGAATCTTAATTTCTCTTTCAATATCTGCTAAATTTTTTGCGTGGGAAAAATGTAGATTTAACACTACTGTGTGATTTTTTATCTCACGAATTATCTAATATCAAATTTGTTCATTCTCTTTTATGAATTCAATCATTTCTTCAAGTATTTTATCCTATTAATTTGTGTATTAAGAATAATATATATGTTTTTATTTTATAGAATAATGATGATTTAGACTTAGTAGTTTATGACCATAAGAAGTTTGGAAAAGGAGCTATGAAGAAGTGCAAAGTAAATATATTATTATGAAACAGTATTTTATTAAGAAGCATGTTTTGTTTCCTAAAGATGTTTCTAAAATGTTATGAACTTAAAATGATTATGACATAAATATTAAGAACTCCCTATTCTCTTTTGCCCTACTTACCATCTAGGAAATATACAAGTGTTGTTAAACAGATAACAAACTATTAACTTTATAAAGCCTTTAATGTGATATGATGTTGAATTTGTTGTGCAATTGATAAGGTTTTTTGTAAAGCAATTCATAAAAACAAAGGAGTACTTACTAAAGGGCTACTTAAAATAAGCAAAATAAATACACGTAGTAAAATATATATACATAGTAGTATAGTAAAAATATATATATTATATATAAGAAAACAAGTAATATCAATAAATAAAAATAATTAAAATAGATATGCAGATAAGCGCCAAGCAGCTCACATTCAACATATCAAACTTTAAATAAAATAAATACATTTAAAACCTAAGATTATAAGTACCATATGTACCCACCGAACCTCCAAGACAAACTTCAAAGAAATTGGAAATGTCCACAGGTGCGCCCACGTCATCAGTGGTCCCGGACGCACTCTTTGTCCGGGGCCACTGATGACGTGGGCGCACCTGTGGACATTTCCAATTTCTTTGAAGTTTGTCTTGGAGGTTCGGTGGGTACATATGGTACTTATAATCTTAGGTTTTAAATGTATTTATTATATATATCTCGCCAAATTGTTTTGTAGTAGTTCTAAAATGTCTAGGATTTTTAAATTATACAATAAACAATGACTACTAAATTTTCTGAATGATGTCTTTGTCTAGAAAATATATATTTGGTTGATCTGACAAGTTTTGTACTTTTTCTTCTACTTGTAGATATCTCCAGATGCTTTTGTGCAGTTAGCATTGCAACTAACATACTATAAGGATGCCAATAAATTTGTGCAAACATACGAAGCTTCTATGACAAGGTTGTATCAAGGTGGTAGGACTGAAACAGTTCGTTCATGTACAATGGAAGCAAAGGACTTTGTTCTGTAAGTATTTTTTAATGCAGGCATTTTTGTAACTTCCATATTAAATTCATTTTACTATGGTGTTAATTGTTTATTCACTATACTCTCTATATGAAGAAGCCAAAATAACATAAAATTTTTCAAGATGAAGAGTTTTCGACATAACAAGAAAATTTAGAAACATGGTTTATGGTGTTATAAAAGTTTTAAAACTTTGTTTGGTTGCATTTTAAACTGGCTAGTATTTAAATAAAATTAAAAGAAAAATGTAAACATACATGTGATTTTTCCGCCAGTTGGCGGAAATCCGCCAATTTGCTTAACAAAGTTAAAATCCGACACTTCGATTTGCAAAACTGAAATTGGGTAATTCCACGGTAATGTAACATCAGTCAAGCATATATTCTCCCTTATTTCATACAAGATAACCTCCTCCTGCCTAAAAACTGGTGGGTTAGTACTAACCCACCAATTCTACTTTCTTATTTTCCAATCGCTTTACACTGAAAACTGACCGCTAGAGTGGCCTAGTACTAAATTTTAAGAAAAATCTAAATAAAATTTTAAAAATATCGAAGTAATAGGAAAATTAGTTAAGATTTAAGCTAAAAAACATGAATCTGGCATATCGAATTCGAGATCTCGGGCTAAACCCTGTCTTGGGTCATGCACCATAAAAACCCAACCAACCTAGATCTCGGGAAGTAGAAGCCGATGGACCCCCTGTACTTAAAATGAAGAAAAATTTAGGTGCTATCGATTTTTTTAAAAATATTTTCCACCAATTTTTTGTCTGTGTAATCACATGTATGTGTAAACATGTTATGAATCTTTTCCTGTTTGGTATTTTAGAGTTTTTTTTAAGTCAAGCGTTATTATATATAAAATTTTGTGTTTTTATTTTCGTTTAATGATAACTTTATTTTTTATTTTGTTTTTCCCTCAAATAGTTCCATGTTCAATACTGAAACTTCAAAAGAGGTCAAAAGATCACTGCTTCAGCTTGCTGCCTCAAGGCATCAGAACTTATACAGGGATGCTATGAATGGAAAAGGCATTGACCGGCATCTGTTTGCTTTATATGTTGCTTGTAAAGGCTTAGGCTATGTAAGTATCCTTTTGAAGTATTTTTAATTTATTACTTTGTTTCCATTTTAACACTCAATTTATGAATGAACTTTCATAGGAAAGCACCTTCTTGCACAAGACTATCACCCGTCCTTGGACCTTGTCTACTAGTCAAACTCCTCACACTCAACTAACAGCTCTGCCTGATGCTAATTTGCATATTTTTGATGACAAGGCAAGTATTTTTATTTGGTTTTTATTAGGTAAAATAAATTTAAGGCTACAGATCCCTATTTTTTCATCTTGCCTGTTAAGGTATTCTTCAAATTGGTATTATTCTAATCTTTTAAAAGGATAACTCAAAGCTACAATTATCCTTTTTTAATGGATTGAAATAGGTTTTACCCATTTAACATATTACCAATAATTTAAAAGTAGTTTACAGTATATTTCTCAGTTCTTGAAAATTCTAGAGTTCTGGGAGATTTTTACTATAAAATATGTTCAAGTTTTGAATTATTTGGGAAACTTCATTCAAGCAATTTAATCTTAATAACTTGAATCTAGTCATTCTGGATTAATAAAAAAAGTGTGTCCTGTGGGTAATTAGATTTCTTGTCAAGCATTCTTAGTCAGTCACATAAAATCACTGTTCTAATAGCTTTCAATTAGGTACTATTTTATTGTAAAATAAGAATGTTTAATTTTATTTAATCTCATGACAGTTTTCAGTGAGAATAAATGTTCATCAGTTTTATACCAATCATAATGTTTTAAATGCCTAAAATTAATTTTTTTGGACATGCTTTTACTGACATTCTTTTTTATAGCTGTGCACTGGAGGTGGTTTTGGACCAGTGTCTGATGAAGGATATGGATTCTCTTACATATTTCCTTCTGACAATCGCTTCTTCTTTCATGTATCTTCAAAACACTCTTGCCCTCAGACCAGCTCCAAGAGATTTGTCGAACTTTTCTGTCAGAGTATGGAGGAAATGCTGGCTCTTTTTGAATCCTAATGATTCCTTTTTTTACCTCTGCTCCCAAAGTATTGATTTCTGAACTTCGAATTTATGTGCTGTATTTTTTTAATTCAGTTGTTTTGACTATGTTTGAAGATGGATTTATTATTTCCATTCAAGCACATAGAGTGGATTTGCTAAAGCAGCTTTACAATGCAATGCCGATTTTGTTTCTAGTGCCTTTGTCTTTATTTATATTTGTATTAACTATTCAAATGCTTCTTAAAGCTTTTGAAGTCTGTGTTTTAGGTGTACTTACATGTCATCATCATGTGAAGTAACTATCATTATGATCTCAGTTATTTAATTATTACGGTATCAACAACTCTTTTCTTGCAGGACTTGAAAAAAGTTCTTTTTATTCCAAGTTTAGTTTCATTTATCATGTCATGTACATATGCTAAGAATATTGATGTATCATCTAAATTGTTGTGATGGTTTTCATAATAAATCAGTATTCATTATCTGCTTGTTCTCTAATATTTGACTTTTAAAATTTTCAAGTGTTATGCTAACAGGGAAACGTTCTCAGGCTACACTCACAGAAATGGATAAAAATTTTACAGGGGTTAGTAGATGACATGTAAAACTTACTGTGAAGAAAATTAGCAGCTGAATTTCATTAGGAGAGGAATTAATTAAAAAATTATCATTTTCAACGCCGAATGGCCAAATGGCATAAAGGAACTGACGTAATAGCGCAAAAAAAATTGCCATTTGTGGTCAGAATCTAAGTCCTGAAATTTTAAGCTGATCAATTAATATCTTTTACTGCTGCAAGAGGGCTTAAGTTTTGAAAAATCGTAAAAAAACACGGGAACATTTTTTAATTGGGTTCATTATGTTCAGCAACAGGCATGGATTAAGGAACTATTCGAGGGGGGCGGTTTGATTTTTTAAGGTCATTTTTATTTTATGAAAGGTCAAATTAAAAATAATCAAAACCAGTGGCGGCTCGTGGGTAGTTCAATGGGGGTTCACAATTATGTTTTGAAAGAACAATTAAGTAACAACTTCAATTAAATCACATTTAGTATTACTTACAAAAGAGGAAAAACATGCATTTAAGAAATTTAAAATATGCACAGGTGTATCGTAAAAAATAAATCGGTTTTTACTAGATCTCTATTTCGGGAGGGGTTCAAATGTCCTCTTACAAAATTAAATCATTATCATGCCCTAAGCTAGATTTTCCACCAGAAAACAGAGAAGATACCTAAAATTACCCCTAAGCTGCTCTTATGTGTATTAAAAGGTTTAATAATATATCTTATAAATCATTTTTAGGTATGATTCTCAATAAGGAAGTTGCATGTGTCAGATTTTCAAAAACAAACAAGTGTTCCGTATGGTTTTTTGTATGGTAAAATGAAATATCTAGTCAGTTTTTCAAAAAAATGTACAGGTAATTAAACATTTTAATTTAAAAGTCGAGAAAAAAACACGTGACTGAAAACGTTTATTGTTTAAACTATAAGATGATGTCAACAATAATACCATCAACTCCATTGCTTTTCAACAATGCCTGTTATAAGATGACGTCACATCCAAACTATTGGCGTTTTCGCGCTTTTAAAAAGGGGATTTTTGTTAATTTTTTTGGCAATCAAAAAATTTCTCGATCGGCCTCAAATTTTGGATACTTGCTTATTTTTGCAAGAAGAATCTCTATTCTAAAAAAAAGTTTTTGGTGAATGGTTTCCAGAGAAAGGCTTTTTAATTACTGAACCGAATGACACATATATGGTATCAAAATGTCCAGATTCTTTCCGGATTTCCGAGTAGGCCCTTCGATTTTTCAAAAAAATTCTCAATTTTAAAATATTTCCATTTTTTTAGATAACGGATAAGGTCGCAGTTTCAAAGCAAGTACTGACAATCAAATTAGTATGCATCCAATCACAACGACCGATTGACGCTATATTTTAAGATGAAACATGTTTTTTCACCATTTAAAAAAGTACTTTCTTGATAAAATATCACTCAAAGACTGATAAAAACATATTCTAAAAACTTACATGTACGCCATTTAATACTAAAATTTCACACTTTTTGTCCAATATTTATAATTTTTTGTCTGATTTTATCGAAATCAATTCTAAACATAGAGGGATGTTTGTCTCTTATTATTTTCAATTGCTTAAACGGTAAACAATTATAATTAGTTATTTTTATAATCATAGATTAAAAATGATTAAGATTAATATTTTTAAAAACATTTTGTTTAAATTTTTTTATAAGTTCGAGTTAATATATATTCAAACTTTTAAGAGAGATTTATTCATGGAGGCGATTTGGTGACGTATTTTTGGAAAGTTGGTTGACGTTTTTTCTGTAAATTGTTTAATTGTTTTATAAAGTGTATTAAGTTCAGCGAGTTGGAATTTAAAAAAATAAAAAAATCATGCTACTTCCTCATTCTACGAACCCTAATATGAAAATCAATGTGGTTTATTGAGTTCAAAGTACAAAACGGGGGGGGGGTCCTCCCCCGGAAAATTTTTTGAAATTATAATTGAATCGTCAGTTTGAAGAAGGGAATAAGTCCAAAAACCAAGTTTTGAGAAAATCGAAAAAAACTGTATAAGTAATAGAATTTTCATTGTATAATCACCAAATTTTTACTTGAAGTTCACAACCCTATTTAGAAAACAGAGCAACCATCAAAATAAATATAAGTATATTCAAAAATATTTTACAGTCAAAATAAGTTGATGGACTTATTCCCTTCTTCAACCTTATGAAATTTTTCTGATGAAAAAATCTTAAAAAACCCTTAAATTCACATTTAAATTATATTCTTCCTTAGTTTACACCACAAAAGGGTGAAATAAAAGGAATAAGACAAATAAAATTCAAAATTATAGTGAAACTGAGTTATTAGAGCAGTATCAATGGAGTGAGTGAATATGAATGGAGTTAAACATTCAATACATAAAAAAAGTTTGAAAAAATTTTAAATTAAAAGAAAATTTCATTTTAACTTCGTTTACAAATAAAGACGGAAAATAAAGACAAATTAACTTTAACTCCAAATTAACTTGAAAAATACAATGAATGGACATCGATTTCACAACTTCAAGGGGCGATATCTCCCTATAGGGATTAGTTATTTTTCCCCTCTTTTCACCCATGTGTAGAGCAAAGCTTGGAGATTGTTTTGAGCACAAAAAGTCAATTTGTCATTTTTAGGACTTATTCCCTTCTTCAAACTGACGATTCAATTGGCGAAGTGTATATTTGGACGCCCCAAACGGCCCGTGGCGCATGCGCTGTAGGTCTCGTGGTTACGTAGCAGTCTCGGCGCTTAGTGATGGAACCAATGGAACGCCGGGCCGTGGAAATTAGTAGACTTTAGTTGAAAAAAGGCCGTCCAAATATACAGTGCCTTATATTGGCCATATAATTTATTATTTATAATGGCCATAAAAAAAACAGGGTTTTACCTCATTTCGGGAGGAGGGATCTTGAATATTTTATTTAATTGAGTACACCACATATCCATTTTCTTTTGTAGATAGAAACTAGAATTCTTTCCCATAAGTTTGATTTAGCCCCGGAAAATGCCCATCCGCACAGAAGAAGTTCTCTCTGTTTGCGTATCGACCTGTGAGAGCAGTTCAGTGGCTGAGGCGCTTGTCGCGAAAATGTAAAAGCACGATAAAATAAAACCTTGTTAAATTCGATAGAGAATTTATTCCTTGTTGGATTTTTAATTCTGTTCAGAGTAAATGAAATGCAGTTTTAAACAATTTACAACTGACAGTTTTAACTCTCAACTTGCTCTAGGCAATGCAAATTTAACTGCTTTAAAAAACACGAAAAATTATCAAATAATTCTAGCAAAGCATTGGGTTAAAGTAAAAGATTAGGTTTATTAGGTTTTTCTTTATTACAACCTTTTAATCGAATCAAATCATCACGTAACCCTAGCTTCATGAAACACCAACTAAACAATGAACCTTTATTGTTTTATTTAAAAAAGCATCTATTGGTCAGTATTTAGTTCAACCCATTTTTGACATATAATCCAATGGGCCATTTAGAGGACAACTCTGCTCTAAATAATTTAATATTTTAATTTAAAAAAAACAGAAGAATCATGAATATTTTATGAAAAGTAAGAAGTTCATTAATCAGGGGTATCCTTGAGTTTTAATGACAGTTTTATAAGTAAAACTCAATGAAATTCTTGAAATGAACGAAAAAACCCAAAACCATACTATTATCTGTTGATTACCAGTGTTAAATGAAAACTAAAAGCTATGAAAATCAGATAATAAACAGCTGAGAGAGATGTCTGAGTCCATACTTTAAAATATGTTTTGCTTTACAGCACTTTTGATGAGCAATCCAAATGAAATCTCACTGTAGCCATCATCATCTCACCATGTACAAGGTATTGCTTTTTAATTTTAGCTCCTTCATCATCAAGGTGTACTTTATTTACTCCTCCATTACGCTTGTTGATTTTTGTCTTGTCTCTTTTAAACAAGTTTCTCTCCCTGTTAATCTATCCTTGTTTAATATAGTCCACTGAAAATAGCGAAAAATAGGGCCGAACCTCAAACAAATTGCAATAGAAGGTTTCTCAACGGTTTTCACTTAGAAATGACCTCAATAATAACATACTAAAAATCGGCCAAAATCGGCCGGGGGAAGTTTAATTTTTTTCAAATTTTAAAAAATGGCCGAAAAAAATTAAAAAAAAACCCAAAACAATAATATAGACATGTGATACATGTTTATAGGTTATTTTTGAGTGCTGAAACCGAATATTGCATTTAGTTTGAAAAAAAAAATTGAAATTTCAATTTTTAAAATTAATTTGAATAATTAGCTATATGAAAAAATTAAAAAAACCCCTAAAAACCTAACAAAAACATCCAAAGAGATAAATCCAACGGTTTTCATTTAGAAATGACCTAAATATTAACATACTAAAATTTAAAATTTTTACGAGTTAAAGAAGTTAAATTTTTTTTCAAATTTCCATTTTTTTTTGCGAAAAATGCATTTTTTTTCAAATTTGTGCAAAAAACTTTAGAGGCTTTTGAAAAGGTCATTTTTCGGTGGATATTGTCCACAGATAGTTATATAATGGAAAACCGGTGGAATTGACCCTCAATGAATTAGTTTATTATTTTAAATTCTGATGTAAATGTGCCAAAGTATTACCTTTTTTCACATTTGTACTACATTTTACCAATTTCAAAATTTTAAATAAAATAATTAACTAATTCATTGAGGGTCAATTCCACCGGTTTTCCATTATATAACTATCTGTGGACAATATCCACAAAAAAATGACCTTTTCAAAAGCCTCTAAAATTTTTTGCACAAATTTGAAAAAAAAAATGCATTTTTCGCAAAAAAAAATGGAAATTTGAAAAAAAATTTTACTTCTTTAACTCGTAAAAATTTTAAATTTTAGTATGTTAATATTTAGGTCATTTCTAAATGAAAACCGTTGGATTTATCTCTTTCGATGTTTTTGTTTGGTTTTTAGGGGTTTTTTAATTTTTTCATATAGCTAATTATTCAAATTAATTTTAAAAATTGAAATTTCAATTTTTTTTCCAAACTAAATGCAATATTCGGTTTCAGCACTCAAAAATAACCTATAAACATGTATCACATGTCTATATTATTGTTTTGGTTTTAAAAAAAAAATTTTCGGCCATTTTTTAAAAATTTGAAAAAAATTTAACTTCCCCCCGGCCGATTTTGGCCGATTTTTAGTATGTTATTATTGAGTTCATTTCTAAGTGAAAACCGTTGAGAAACCTTCTATTGCAATTTGTTTGAGGTTCAACTCTATTTTCAGTGGACTAATATTTGATATTAAAAATAAATTTCTTGATCAGATTGTATTTAATGAAAATTTTGAGAATCGACGATCTTTATTCAATTTCTTTTAGAATTATACTAACTGCAATGACTGCAATGGTAGTAAAAGTCTGGTAGATATAAAGATTAGCTTTTCCAAGTTTCTTTCCTGCCCGGTTGTGTGTTTACAGATATTTCAGGCTGTTTAACAAAGAGTCTTCTGAGAGAGTAGTATAATAAATTAAAAGCATTAAAAAATAAGTTTAAGAGGATAATCTAAGAATCTGCAGTTTGTAATGCCAAATTTATTTTAAAAGTAGCAAGAACTCTATTAATGCCTTGAAGTAAGAAAACCAATTTTTAAATTTTCAAGTTTCCAAAATACAAAAATAGCTATACTAGTTCTCATTACTTGGAATTAATGTTACAATTGAAATTTAAAGAAAAATCAAGTTTTTTTATCTGCAAATTATGTAAATTTACCTATATTATGTAAATTTTTATTATTGAGTGTAATTTCGTTCTCTCACTACTCAAAACTATTTTCTATGATAAAACTATAGTTAATTTGAAATTGAGATACATTTTGACTTTATCTTACTGGAAATTTTTTTTTCAAAATACTTTTTATAGTTTATTAAAAACTATTTTAAAATTTTACCTGCCAGTATGTGACATGCACATGTCGCTCACTCATTCAACAACGTCATATCTAAAATACATTAAAATACATACTAAGCATCCGATTGAATTTTTTACAATGCATCAAAAAGATATGACGATTTTGCAGGGTTTTACAATGCTACTCTTTCAGAGCTATCTTAATATGAGGAACCATATATCAAACCATGCTTTCTCCTTCGGATACAAATATTCAGGAAACACAAAAACTAATAACTTAAAAAATAACTCATTTTAAAACCTAGTTATCATTTGTTTAGTTATATTACTAGTTACTGGGAAGATTTGCAGTCATAATTTACCTAAAAACTTAAAATTAATTATTAAAAAATGCATTTGAAATTTGGAGAAATCACGTTTTGACCGAACACAGAGCAGGAAATATGGTTTGAATGTTTCCAACATGGATAAAACACTTTTTGAATGAAAATAAGGTTAAACGTATTTTATTAAAAATGTATATCATTTTGTAATTGAGTAAGAGGAATATTAACAAATCAATTCTGAAATGAAGTTAACAAGGACATGAAAAATAGATCTGAAAATTGTAGAGAACCTCTAAATTTTTAATCCAATATCTTCATCATCTTCATCCAAGCAATCACATACTTCCTGCGCTTCCTCATTGCCTGCAGTTAAATTATTTGTATTAATTTCTTTATACCAAATGAAGTCTTGTTGCTCATTCGATAGTTATTCGTGTATCTTAAAAGCATCTCCAACATTTTAACTATTCCCCCCACACACACTCTAGGTGCTAGCACTGGTTCTGATAGCTGGGAGTGCATTTTTGATTGCACGAGCAGAAAAGTTATGCCCTCCTCCTGAGCGAATCGCCCCTTGCACATGCTTCAAAGAAAGGATCACACAACGCGTGACGGCCCTCTGCCAGAACTTCAGCTCCTCCTCTGACGTTGCTTCCATTTTCAACAACAACCCGCAGTGGAACTTGCAGGACGTTCACGTCGATTCCTGCACCATGTCCTTCATCCCAGTCTCCATGCTGGAGCAGGCGACGTTCCAGAGCCTGAACGTCTCCAACAGCATTCTGAACACTTTGTTCGACCAGCCACCCAAGAGGACTCCGGAGCTCAACATCTACTTATACAATCTCAGGTAGCTTTCGTCTGTACCATGGCTTACTGCGATATGGTAATTGAAACACGTAGTTCAAGTAGAACTACGTGTTTCAATTACCGTATCGCAGTAAGCCATGTCTGTACATACTCTCTTAATTGACAGGTAGTTAGTTAAATTGGTAAAAACTATTTTAAGTTATAAAGGACAGATTTAGTTGGGTATGCTAGAGACCTTGGGTAGGCATACTGTTCCTGATGACTCTGCTGCATACATAATTTACCATATAGGCAATCTGCACCATATAGGTTAAGGCAATCTGTGGCGAAACCTGAAACACATTGATACAGAATTCATAAATCAACGGTTTTTGGTTATTAATGGCAATAAGAAGATATGGCAATAAGAAAAACCGAAAAATAATGGTCCGTGGAAAATCCATATCACGCTGTATCTTGGTATACAAAATCATTTCCCAAATTATTAAAAATGATATCCCGAAAACTATTTCTGGGACCCGGAATTTTACCCCACTATACCCCTCCCTCGTCCTGGGTCATCCCTAGACCATAAAATACAGTTTCATACTTTTTTCCCTCTTCCAGAATGCTGAGAGGTTTCGAATGGCGGCTGTTCTCCAACTCCAGTCTCAAAGAGTTCGGTGCCACCAACACCCAGATCGGGTCTTTCGGAAGTTCCTTCAGGGACCACATGCCCCACGATGTCGAGAGGATCTGGTTTGAAGGCACGAGCACCAGGAAGATCGTGTCGCAAGCCTTCAGGAATCTCAACAACCTGTCCATTCTGGCCATAAGGGGGGCAGCGCTGAAGGAGCTGAGGAGAGATATGTTTCCTAAGCCGTGGAGCAGCATTGTTTACTTTGATTTTAGGTGAGTAGGAGAGGTAAAGTTATCCTTATTTTTGAATGAGGAATGTCCCAAAATTAATACATTTGGAATTACTTAACCTTCCAGCGGGCGCGCGTATGTGAGAGATACTTAGGTAGGATTTGATCATCGAATATTTCAAATATATTTTAATGAAACGTAATCATTTTAACCATAAACGAATCACAGCTGTTTCAAAACTTGTTATGGTTGAAAATATACATTTCCGATTGTTTATATTTTTCTTTCTCTATAAAAAGCGCGCCTGCTGGAAGTTTAATTAAAGTTATGGAAAGAGGAACAAACTGCTCTCGATTATAAAATTATTGGAAACTAATGCTTTGACTAAATTTTAAAACCGAGAATGGAAAAAATTTCACATAGTGTTGTACCTATCGACTAAATACACGTTTTAACTTTTTAAAGACAGATAAAACTCACATTTTAACCTTTTAAAGTGTCCAACTTGTAGTCTTTATCTCAGTAAATTGTGATACTTTTGTTAATTGCTCGAATTATAAAATTAGATTTTAAATAAATTTTATTACTTGATAAAATTTGTGTCCATAGGGCCATAGATACAACAACCTGTTCTTCGAACGGGCAGACCCAGTTGTACCTGTGGACACCCATAAAAAAAAGCGGCAATCTTTATTAAATCAAGCTTCGAGTATTCAGAAAATGAAGTAAATTCAACTTTCCATACTAAAAAAGCCATAAAAATTTTAATAACCCAATACTTTAAAGTAAAGAAATGAAATTATTTAAAGGAAACTTAAGAACTATAAGAAATCTTAAAAAATATAAATTACATAAAATAATTAAAATTTAATTCAAAATGTTTTTTTTCAGCATGAACCATTTAACGTCTCTGCCCGAAGATGTATTTACTGATATGCCTAAACTCGGTATTATCATGTTGGTCAGAAATTTATTGACAACCATGCCAGAAAAAACCTTTCGTGTAAATAGGGTTTTTTATGGTGTAACAGGTACGTAATATCAAATCAAACTCAAGTAAAATAACCCTACTATAATTAAGACCTTATTTTCAAACTTTATATCATTGATTGTTATTAAAATTGTTTCTTCAACTGCTTTATAAGGGCCTAAAATTTTAGGCAATATGATCTTAAAATGTGTAGTCTTAAAATAGAAAAACTCAGACAGAAACATTCAACTTTGAAAAGAAGCACAAAGCTAATGACATCCGAGCAGATTTGGCACAAAGCGTTTTTGCAGCATTTATAAATTATTACAATCACCATCTAAAAGTGAGTTGAATATTTTATTTTCATAACAACCGCAATATTTTTTTCCGAAAAGTTTTTCTCGTGGCGATGGCGGTCTGACTTCTTTTTTTATGTGTGTGTGATAAAACTCAACATTCACATTTTACACGATATAAGTAAAAACAAGTATTCAAATATTACTTAATTAGAGATAATACTGTTATACATACAGGGTGTTACAAAATTGCGTTGCACGGCTTTTATTCGAAACCAAAGCCTCCTAGGGTCATGGAAGTAAGGTCTACCCCTAGGTAAGTGAACCTAGAGAATCCATTGAGATGACTTACAGTGCCCCTAGCGGCGAAATTAAAAAGTTAAAAAAATTAATTATAAAAATAAAGGAGATAGAGCAAAAACTTCAGTGAGTAATGTTGCCAATGTCAAGAAGAACTCACTGAAAAAAATTTGATCAAAATATCTTGAATATTTGCGGAGATATTAGCATGTGAAACTAGCACTTTTTCAAGGGTCAAAAAATAAAAAGTTCGCATAATTGCAAATTTTTTTGATTTTTTTGATTAAATTTTGTGTTCTTTCAACTAAAAAAAACACAAAACTACACAATAACACTGAAAAATTTGGAAATATGCGAACTTTTTATTTTTTGACCCCTGAAAAAGTGCTATTTTCACATGCTAATATCTCCGCGAATATTCAAGATATTTTGATCAAATTTTTTTCAGTGAGTTCTTGACGTTGGCAATAATACTCTCACTGAGGTTTTTGATCTATCTCCTTTAGTTTTCAATTTAATTTTTTAACTTTTTAATTTCGCCGCTAAGGGCGCTGTAAGTCATCTCAATGGATTCTCTAGGCTCACTTACCTAGGGGTAGACCTTTCTTCCATGACCCTAGGAGGCGTTGGTTCCGAATAAAAGCCGTGCAACGCAATTTTGAAACACTCTGTATATGAATTTTTTTCTTTATCACTAAAAAAGCTACTTTCATGGCCTTTTCTTAAAATGTTAGCAGAATTTGGGATGCTGACACAGAGGAAACTGAATATTTTGTTTTTTCCTTTTAGAAAATCCTTTGAACTGCAACTGTGAGATTAAATGGATTCTGTCTGCTGATCCGATGCACTTTGAAGGAACTTGTGATTCTCCGCAAAGCTTGAAAGGAAAAAGCCTCAAAAAGCTGACGAAAGATGATTTTGCTTACTGTACCTAGATAGATTTGTGTGTTTTGAAAAAAATATACAGGGTGGAACAAATTTGTGGTACAAACTGGGTAGGATAAGTAGAGTATACATCAAGACGAACAAGAATTGATATAGATTAGGAGGGGGTCGCCAGTGGGTTTTAAGGGGTGAAAATCAAGGGTGCAAATTAGCATAAAACCTCGCATATCTGGCCAATAAATGCAACAATTGTTCGATTCCGGCATTTATTACATTCAACCATTTCAAATTTTTCATGAAAAAATTATATTTAAAAGTTTATTCTAATAAAAAACAGACTAATAAATGAAACAGGCATGCGTAATAGACTGCATTATAAATTTTTACGACGAAAACATCGTTATACTAGAGTCTTGTTGGTTGGAGTCAGAGATGGGCGCAATCAAACTACTTTTGTAATCAGATTAATAATATGATTACATTTGTAATCATTACATTTGTATAATCTGATTACATTTGGAATTTTCAATCCAACTACATTTGTAATCTGAATGAATGTAATCAGATTACTTTTGAAGTTTGATTACATTTGTAATCTGAATCAGTAATCTGATTACTTTTGTAGTTTGATTACATTTGTAGTTTGATTACATTTGTAATCTTCAATCTGATTACTGTGGCAAGTTTACTGGAGTGGTTCGCGACTTACCGGAAGTGGTCCGTAACCAACCGGAAGTGGTCCGTAACCAACCGGAAGTGGTCCGTAACCAACCGGAAGTGGTCCGTAACCAACCGGAAGTGGTCCGTAACTTACCGGAAGTGGTCTGTAACTTACCGGAAGTGATCCGCAACTTACCGGAAGTGGTCTGTAACTTACCAGAAGTGGTCCGCAACTTACTGGAAGATGTCTGCAACTTACCGGAAGTGGTCTGTAACTTACCGGAAGTTGTCCGCTACATACCGGAAGTGGTCCACAACTTACTGGTCAACAACTTGCCGAAAGTGGTCTGTTACGTACCGGAAGTGGTCCGTAACCTACCGGAAGTGGTCCGTGACTTACCAGAAGTGGTCCGTGACTTACCGGAAGTGGTCCACAACTTACCGGAAGGGGTCCATAACTTACCGGAAGTGGTCCACAACTTACCAAAAGTGGTTCTCAACTTACCGGAAGTGGTCCGTAACTTACCGGAAGTGGTCCATAACTTACCGGAGGTGGTCCATAACTTACCGGAAGTGGTCCATAACTTGCCGGATGTGGTCCACAACTTACCGGAAGTGGTTCTTAACCCGAGAGGACGCGCGCGGGATCTGCGAGACCCCAACGCTTAAATAAACCTTCATAAAAACTCTAATTTTTAATGAAAATATATGAAACTCCGTGTAGCTGCCTAAAAGGTTTCCACCTATCACCTCATGAAGTTTAAATAAAGTTGGTATGTTATTTTCCGAGTTAGGTTGTTGTTTTTAAGGAAAATGCTTCCAAAACTGTGAGGATTGGTGCGAGTTAAATAGCCAAAGAGGTTTCCAAAAGTAAGGAAGAGGTAACTATAATCCATAATTTTTCTTGCAAAAAAAGAAATTAGAAAATAAAGGATTTTAGAAAATAAACATCGGTTCACACAGTTTAGCCAAAGAAATTCGTTACTCCGCTCACATTCCATTGCATTTCCTGTTTTCCTAGTCTTATATTATATCTTAACTAGCTGATATACCCGCCGTTGCTCGGGGGGAAAAGGATTTTCAAATTGTGTGTTAAAATAAATAAGAATTAGTTTCTTCACTATATTCCCTTACAGGGCGGGCGTCATTTAGGGGCAATAGGGTCGACTGCCTTCCCACTGGGGTTCTTCTTTGATGCTATACTTCCTTAAGATGTAAAAAGCTTTAAAATTACCACCTGTTTAGAATAAATGTGTGAAATGCCCTATTTTAAGAGTGATATTTTAAAATTTAAAAATGTTGCAAGGAGCCCCTTTTTAACCCCCTATTTAAAGGTGTTATATCTTTGTTCTCTTCAATATCCTTTGTTCACTCCATCCTTTTCTCCAATTTTTAATGCCTTGTTAAGCAAATTCTTCCAACTTCAAAATGGAAGTAAAGGTCTATTTTTAAACAGCTAATTTCTACTGACTTAATATTTATTCCCCCCTTCATCCCGCTGTTTTCATAAAATTCAAAGCAAATAAAAATAAATACTTTCCTGAAATCTAAAACAAAACCTAAAAAAAGCTTTTCAAATTACAGTGTTAATAACCGGTTTTTAAAATTGAAATTTAAAAAAAGGTCAGGGGGAGACCCCCTGAACCCCCCTTGGTTAACTTATTACTAACTCATTCATTAAAGAAATCGTTTTCAAACATGAAATAAAAGTAGACATCATTTCATCAACCATCTAAAATGCTTCTGATGAAATATTGTTATTTTAAATTTTTATTGAATGGGTTAAATAGTTTTAATTTATTGTAAAATATTATTTTATCACAAATTATTTCTTTATCAGATTTTTTCTTTCTCACTAACTCACTATAAAATATTTTTAAATAAATATTTCTAATAATAGAGGTTTTGCGTCACCTGGAATGAGCAATAACCGTTATCAATTTAACATTGAAGCTACGCATAGGAATTTAGAAAAGGGCCAAAAAAGACTGCTTGGAATGCTTTGATTTTAAAAATTCTTTTTGGAGAACCTTCCCAATTATGTGAAGAACAACATGCTAAAATTTCATACCAATCGCATTAATAAGGTGGGTGATAGAAAGCTAAA
Source organism: Tetragnatha versicolor (assembly GCA_024610705.1). NCBI lineage: Eukaryota > Metazoa > Arthropoda > Arachnida > Araneae > Tetragnathidae > Tetragnatha > Tetragnatha versicolor. Next base: position 32,767,507 of record JANDEH010000001.1, on the reverse strand, counting down.
ACTAAAAACCGGAGTAAATATTCAAACCCCCGTGCACCCCCTCCAGAATGAAGTATCGAAAAATCCAGAAATTACTTTCTTTGAAATATTCTTTAGAATATATTACTAACCGGTCGCTTCGAAATATCAAATTATTAGTATGTTTTTCTTCTAAAATGTAAAACTTTGTTTATGCTCAGTAAAATCGGGTTTTGGAAATTTTTAGACCCCTTAAAATTCGAATATCAAAAATTCGAAAAATGCCTTTCTAGATATTCTGAATAGGTACCTTCCTGCGAAGTTACGAAGATCTAGGGTCATTTGGGACGGTGCTAGGCTCAAAAACGTAGAAAACACTCCAAGCACCCCTGTGGGTCAGGAAAAAAGAATTTCGAAAAATCCCTTCTTAGTGCGCGTATACACCGTAAAGTCTTCCACCACACCAAGTTTCGACTCTTTAGCCCCGGTAGATTTTGCTGTGCGTTGATAGGTGAACCGATGAACCGATGAATCGGTGAATCGGTGAATGAACCGTAAAGCTCTTTTATTATTATAGATAAGAAGCAGTCAACTAATAATGCACATTAAACAATTAAATTATATATTTAAACTATCCGTGATAAAAATTTTGCATGCACTGAACGTTTAGAACGGAAAACGGTTTGTGGGGTCTGAGAGACCCCGCGCGCGTTCCCGTGTAACAGAAAGTAGCGCGCGTCCTCCCGGGTTAACTTACCTGGGGTGGTCCGTGACTTACCGGAAGTGGTCCGTAACTTACCGGAAGTGGTCCGTGACTTACCGGAAGTGGTCCGTAACTTCCGGTAAGTTTCGGAGCATTTCCGGTAAGTTGTGGACCACTTCCGGTAAGTTTTGGAGCACTGCTGGTCAGTTGTGGACCACTTCCGGTCAGTTGTGGACCACTTTCGGTAAGTTTCAGAACACTTCCGGTCAGTTGTGGACCACTTCCGGTAAGTTGTGGGTCACTTCCGGTAAGTTGGGGATCGTTTCCGGTAAGTTGAGGATCGTTTCCGGTGAGTTGTGGACCACCCTTTCTGTCATTTGTTGACCACTTCCGGTAAGTGGCGGACCAACAAGTACATCCTATGCACCCTACCATTATCAATCAGAAAAAGTAATCAAGGTATGTTATTTTAGATTACAATTGTAATCTGTAATCAGATTAACGATTACAAAAAGTAATCAGATTACATTTGTAATCGTAATCGTTAATCATTAATCTGATTACATTTTGCCCATCTCTGGTTGGAGTTATAAAGTGGAAGGAACTAAAGTTTGACCATGAAAAAATTGTAAATTAAATCTACCTTCAACGCATGCTTGATTCATTTATTAGTCTGTTTTTGATTAGAATAAACACTTAAATATCATTTTTACATGAAAAATTTGAATTGGTTGAATGTAATAAATGCCGGAATCGAACAATTGCTGCACTTATGCGAGGTTTTTTGCTAATGTTCACTCTTGATTTTCACCCCTTAAAATTCACTTGCGACCCCCAAATCATACCAAATTTTGTTCGTCTTGATGTACTCTACCTACCCTATCCAGTTGTTACCACGAATTCGGGACCACCCTGGGAGAACGTGATTAAATAAATGTTTTATAGTTATGAATGTAGATCGAGAAATTTTGCATTTTCTTGTCATTCATTATTGATAAACTACTATTGCCTTCTTCATTTATTGATACACTACTTCTACTTTCCAGAAAAAATAAGATTTATCCTACATCTCATAGCACATTATACCTACTGAAATAAAAATACTTATAATAAAGTGTGAATAGTATTTATACTTATAAAAAAGTTGCATCACTTTAAAAGAGACCTTTGGTCAAATATGGTTCATTTAATTGCTACAACATTTTGAGTGTTGATATTGTTAAATCTATACATCCAATACTTTCAATAAATTTTTTTTAATATACATATTGTTAAAAATAAAAAAATACAAATTATGTGAAATATAGATCTTAATTTTTCCTAAAATTAAAATTGAAAAATTTAACCTTAAAGTGAATTTGGGTAAGTAAAAATAGTTACTTTAAAAATGTCTTTCAATATTAATTTCGATTATTATTTTTTTTTACAAAAGAATCAAACTATGTTGAAAACATTTTGTTGCAAAATTGGGAATTTCTAAATGAACATTGACCTTACATTTCGAAACAAAAATGAACAGTTTATTTATTTCAATGAAATATTAGGAATAATTTAAAATAAAAACATAAGGTCTCGTTGAATAAAAAATATATGAACTCAACAAAAATAACACAATATATTTTTCTACGTTGAACATTGCAATGTAGTATATATAAATCATATCTTAGTACCGAAAGAAGTAAAAACTTACTCATTTGTAATTAACACCGATAAAAACCACTTTAAACCGCAATAAAACATTTTATCACAATTTTCTCTTTCGGAAATATGGTCCCAATACCTAAATTAAGAAAGAACAAATGTAGAATATAGCCATTTTTATTTAAATTTTAGACTGCGATGTAGAAATCCTTCAGAGAAATATTAAATGGAGCTACGAAAGATGAAGAAAGATCAAAATTCTAGAGATTCTTTTTTGAAGGGGAAGCTCTCGTGGAAGTATAAAATATATTTTAGAATTATTTACTTAAATAAAAAATTTATTATAACTGTTTAACTGTTTTTATATGGAAAGATCCTGAATCCACAATGATTCTCTTTTCTTAACGCAGTAGATTTATCCCTAGATGACAACAATAAACAATATAATTGGCCGTAACCAACAAACCAACCTAATTGGGTTATTTTTAAGCTTTGCAAGCTGTCTGAGACTTCATGGATGTTTTTCATGAAACCAGTCACCCCATTATTATTCTCAAAGTGGACAAATTTATTGCCGTTTTAAGGAGTAGGTAAAAATTCCTGCATTTTGTTTGACTTTGTTCCAATTTTAAAACCCTTTATTCACTTCTTTCAGAACAGTTCAATGTACATGTTGAAACAAAATATGTGATTATATTTTAAAGGATGCGGGTTGCTTACTTTTTGATAAAGTTTTAGATTTGTAAATAGATATATAGGGGAGAGTGTGTGCTGTACCTAAGGACGGTTGTACCTTCAGCCACCGCGTTTTAAAATTCGGGAAAAAATGTAAATTTGAATTTGTGGTTGATTTTGAATGTAAACAGATCCTATCTAGTTTCTAACGTGAAATAAGCTCTTTAGAATAATATTTAAATTTAATATAATAAATTTACTGTTTTTAGGTGCTCAAAGTTTTTTTTAGTGCATCACTACATTAATATTTTTCTTCCCCTTTAATTATGACATGATAAAATGGAATATAAGGGGCCAATCCCCGAGAATTTAACTTTTATTTTTGATATTAGAAACTGTCAGATCTCAATTCTTTAATTTTTTATAGAATTTTAAATGCAAAAACATCTGGTGTTGTACCTTCGGACACCATAAGTGTTGTACCTACGGACATGTTCTTGTGGGTGTCTGTAGCTAATCGGCGTTTATTGAATCAGGTTTCATTAAAGGGAATACATTTTAATGCATATTCAATTATTTCTAAATGGTTATCTATTTGTCGGCCATTATTTCAAGTGATTTTAGATGAAAAATCAAATATTTTGTGATCTTAACTACTTTTGAAAATTTTTGGATTTTACTTTGCATTTAATGTAAAAAATGGTATAAAATCTTAAGCACACTATCGCATTTAAGTATGATGATTACAAAAAGCTTAAAATTTCCACCGAAGAAGATTTGAGAAAGTCATTACCTCCAAATGCTTGCACAACTAAGTGTCGATCGAATTGTTTTTTTATCAGTGAAGTGATCAGATCAATCAGCATAATTGATGAAATTATTACCTCAAATTTCAATCCGAAAATCCCATGTAATTTATGTATTTTTGGTAAAAAATCAAGACTTTTATCAATCAACTTCGTTTGATCATTTCCGATCTAAAAATGCATTACTTTAAAAAATCTATTTCCAATTTTATAAATGCTTGAAATAGTTTGTAAAAAGGTTACACCAATAAAAATGTTCATTTTAAGCTTTTTTCAACTAAAACTTTCCTTTTTAAGGGTGTCCACTAGGGTGGGTCAAAAATATCTTTTTTACATTTTCCCAGGGGCACAGAGACAGAAAGGTGCCAAATGGTCTCAAACTAACATGTGTGAAATATTGTTCCATTACGATAACTCTATTTGCCTCCAGATTGACGTCAAAGTTTCTATTAATATAGTAATTTCATGTAAAAATGGACAAACGAAAATCGGGCTTTTACCTCGATTGGACGAATCTGTCATGAATGTAAACGTGCAAAATGGTATAAAAATCCTCATTGAAGGCTATAAAGTAAGTAAAAAGAAAAACAGAGTTGAAATACTTGAGTTATAGGTATAATACAGCATATTTTGAAGTATCTCAATGATTAGAACTGGCATTAAATATTTCTTTCTGGAATCATACAAATGTGCGAAACCTTTATTCCCGGTTAAGTAGGATGGTAAAAACATTAAATTCAATAAAATGGATAAATCAGAAGGTTGTGTCAGAACCTTTTGTGGGTTATAAGATGTCAACCCCCGGAGGATATTTGGATAATATTTAAATGTTGAGGTTTTCTTTAAAATTTCAGTGGCATTGTAGGGATAGTCCATCCAAGTGTCCCCATAGGAGTCCTTAATGTTAAAAAAATAAATTAAAAACATATTTTAAGAGGCTAATTTTTAAATATTTCTTAAGAAGAGCGGTAGATCAGCGTTTTCAACTCAAAGCTCAGTATTATCCTCAAAATTTTTAAGTTTAGCTACATTAATTTTTAGAACTTACTTTTTTTTTATTTTAGGCTGTTAAATTTGCTATATTTAAACTTTTATGAAAGCATAAGTTAACGCTAAGAAGCTATTTTGAGTCAATCCTCTCTCTAAAGAAGTATAATTTATGGGCCTGGGTTTTAGTCTATTGCTATAGAAAAAATTAGGTAAATCATTACTGAGGCGAATCTCATCATGATATTGCTATTGCCTATAAACAAAATATCCATTAGACACTTGTTTAAACGTATTTTATGTGATCACATTTGGTTCCCAAGACCACCCAATGAAATAACTGTCCGCTGAATTTTGAAAGCGCGACATTTATGAAAATACTACTATTTCTACTTTTAAAATTTAAAAATCGTTTTACACAGGCCATAATTGAGGGAGAATGTATCTGATCTACCAATATTTAAAACCTGCCACTGACAATCCACTGTTTGTTGGCAAAAAAGATCCTTCTATTCGACGCCTGTTTTGTTAATATGGTGTTACATTATATTGTCACTTTGGAAGTTGTCTTTTTTGTATTAAAAATGCATAAATGTGACTAAAATTGCTTTGATTAAAATTGCTTTTAAATACCCTTATTTGTGAGCTTTAAATAATTATCGACAAAAAAATTTATAAAATTTTTTTAAAAATATGAAAAATTATACATATTTTTGTTCCATTTGAGGCCAATCCGGAGGCAAAAAAAGAGTTATTATAATGGAATAATATTTCACACATGTTTGTTTGAGATCATTTGGCACCTTTTTCTTGCTGTGCCCGATAGAATTTGTAGAAATTTTTTTCGCCATAGGAAAATGACCCACCCTAGTGTCCACAGGTACAACTGGGTCTGTCGCTGTCTATAGGGAGAGCACGTTGTTGTACCTATGGACACAAATTTCGTCAAATTATTAAAATGAATTAAAAATCCAATTTTGAAGATTTTAGCTAATAAATAATATTAAAAATATATATTATTATTATAAAAATATTATAATGTGATTTTTGTCCAAAGGTACAACACTCTTCCCTACTTTTTGTGTAGAGTACTTGGTGTTTTGTCATTTATTTTGTGTTTTTGACAGAATTTGTTCTTTGCTCTCTCTTAGACTATTAGAAATACCATTCAATAAACCGTTTAGAAATTCTAAATGCTCTAGACCTGGGATCACGAAACTATATTCAGCTGTGTGGTTAAAGGGTATTTAAAAATTATCCGTCGGATTCAACATTTAAAAAAAAAGACCAAATAAATTTTTAACCATTCATAATTTTTTTGAAGATAAAACCTCAATGAGAGAAATGTCAGACGATTTCAGTAATGGGGTAGTTTATAGTTTTCTTTGAGAAGCCGAATTACAATCAAGAATCGCGTAGAGTCATACCAGGAGAAAAACTTGACGTCTTACAATATTGTCGCGATTGTTATGGAAATATATTTTTCCGATCAATTTCATGGGTGACGGTAATTCACGAACGCTGAAAAACTTTTTGTGCAAAATCTGCGTCATTTGTATTTGTATTTCTTTTCAGAGTTTTAGTTTTTCTGTCAAAGTTTTTCTCGTGGCGGTATGACTTTACAAGAACTTTTAACTTGTTGAAAAATTCCTAATCAACAAACGAAACTTAATTGAACAGCTAAAAGAAACGATATAAAATATCTGTAACGTCAACTATTAATTTATTGTCAAATGATGCAGAGTGAAATTCTGCTGGGGCTGGATAAAAGCCTTCTATGAGGATCTATAGTTAGAAATCTTCTTCCAGTTTGTATTATTGAGCTTGGAACCGAAGTAATGTAACACAACAATGGCTTTTTCTCCATTCTATCCTGAGTATCAGCACCCGATGGTGCATGCAGCGGAATAATTAAAGCACCGTCACCTCGAGTGTTCTTGTTTGCATTACTACTTCGGAACTGGCTGCTGCGCGAGAGCAAACGATTTAGGAAAAATTAAGTTGGCCAGTTTATGGAAGGATTGGACTCGATCGTTTGCTGCTGGATCTGTGGTTGGATACAATCCGCGTGCAAGATTTTTGTTCTCGAAGCTGCCTGTAGCTGTGGACTAGTGGGATTGTGGGTTGTATCGTAACTGTTGTGCCGATGGAGGATTAAGGAGAAATAAAAAACTGGGTAAGAGAAATGTACCTATATTAATTCCAATATTTTTATTAAATTGATTCTAAAAAGTAATGTTGTAAGGAGTATAAATTTGTTGAATTATAAGGAAATGCAGAGTTGGAGCTTGAGGTTTCACTAGCAAAATATTAGTGATAAATTTTTTTGACCTAGTAAATGGTTTATAATCAGCTAGTTTCTGTCCTGTTTTTGGTATCTGAGCAAATTTGAATGTGTTTGAGAATAGTTTCTTCTGTCTTTTTTTTGAAAGAAGAAAAAATTCGTTGCATATCTTTCATTTTGTAAACTTATTTAAATAGATTGCGCATCGCTTCTAGAAATCCTTGGCAGTCTCCTCAATGTTTCTGATATTTTTATTTAAATTTAAGGCAAAACAACCTGAAATTCAACCAAATTTAATAAATAGTTCAAGTTAAATAGTTTTTCAAGATGTTTCTCCATTGTGAATTATCTCTGTGGTAAATCCAAATTTTAATTAAATCTTCGGTAGAACCTAAGAACTTAGTTATATTTTTTCGTGTTTTGAATTTAAAATGAATATTACATCAACACTTACTGCTTTTCCATTACCATAGAAATAATGAATTATTCTGAACAAATTTATGGTTTACCCAGAGAATAGTAGGTGCTAATAATATTTAAAAGTAATATAATAGTTTTACTCCATTGTGCTCCAAGTACAACATTTTATACTACTTCTTATGCATTGAATTCTAAATTCTAAATCATTCCATAAATAGTGCCATAAAGCTTGGAAAATCACCATTAACCCAATTTCTAATAATTTATATTTCTTCCCTATCTTCAAGCTATTTTATTAATATAACTGGTATAGTCTTCACGATTTTAATTAACCTTATTTTTCAAAGGTAAATTATTACAAAGGCTTTAACATTTAATTTAAAAATGTAAGATTTAAAAATATTATATTTTTAAACTAATGTATCGTATTCTAATAGTAGTATCAAAACATATTTCCTCTTAATTAAAGATACTAATTGGCATGGGATCTTAGACTCTTAGATAAATAAAAGGAAGAAAACTGGAAGTAGACACTCGAGATTGTTGCTTTGAGTAGGTGAAATAATTTTATTTTAAGTGGAAATTATTGGTCTACTTTTTATTCTTTTACACGAATCTTATTTATACCCTCAGTGAAATACGTAACATTTTACAACTCATAATTCCTATGAGAATTTCTACGATAGTTATTGAATGTTAAAAATATCATGTAACATAGATAAACCTTTAAATTTGCATGTCATTTGGTTTGGTAAATACGGAGATACTTTCATATGCGGATCAGGAATCAGCTTACTTTATAAGGAAAACGTGCTTTAAACTTTAAAGGACTGTCCCTAAGTTACTGATTCGATTTGATTCATTTGATGCAAGGAAACAAAAGTGACTAGTGGTGTTCAGAAAAAAAATTCAAGTCAAACGTGAATCTTATTCGTTTTACGACATAGACCTTAAGTGTTATTAGTATTCCAGGATCTACTTTAGAAATTTTTAGGTAGGAGTATCAAGTGTTAAATAAAATATGGAGTTTTCATTCATTATAATTAATTTACAGTGTAACCAGTATCACACAAGTCTTTAATCTTTAAACTACACTCTTTTTAAATTACGACCTCCATACAGCTTGTGCATTTTAAATATCATAACCCCAGATTGTGACTAGAATACCTTTTAACTTTTTTCACTAATATCATATGAAGAATACGGCTATGTTCTATTCCTTGCAAGTGCAAGAAACATACTCTTGTCTATGGGAGTACTTTTACCTTAACATATACATTATGCACCTTCATCAGGTCCTATCTAAACTCGTTAAAGAAAAAAAAATATAATTAACAATAAATTATTAAAATAGGCAGTTGATCGTCTGCAACAGGTTGAAGAGTTCAAGTGACCTGCTCATGTTCCACTCGAAAGGAACAATCACTACACTCGTTCTTCTTCAAAGGCAGAAGCGCATCACTGTTGGCTGGAATCCACACACCCAAGGTGTGACCCTTTTGATTAGTTGGGGCAAGTGTTATTTGTGATGCAAACTTCATCCGCTCATCCAGGTTGCGAAAACAATTAATGCTTGGAGAGAAACATATAACGTGCGAAAGTTGAACCTTAAGTTAGTTTTCTATTACCGAATTTGTCAAAGATTTTAGAGATTTAAAAATGTAAATATATAAATACGATAAGTTTTCTACTAATTTTACTGCATCTTTGTGAAGAGGAAATGTCCTTTAAACTGTTAATTTTTATGATGTTTTAAATTTGCGGGGAAAACCCACCTAAGCACTCGAAAAGTTGAGAAAAACAAAAGTTTTTTTCCGCTCGTGTTGTTTACCTTTTCTTGGATTCTAAAGTGTAGTTTTATTATAAGAGTTCAATTTGTCGAACAAAAATTTCAGTATTTACACACTTATTGAACTTAAAGAGTGTGTAAAACATATTCCATACATCGTCACTTCTATTCCTTATTTTCTCACTCACTCAATTCCAAATTTACCTAATTCACAAGTTCGTTTGGAACAATTTTACTTATAATTTCTTGTTTATACTTATGCAATTTAAGTTATTAGTTTAGTACACTTTTAATAGTTTATACTAAATGTTTCAGGGTTAAAGATATAAAAGTTGATTAAAATAATTATTGATACTATTATTATAGGGAATGAGATTGTAATAAAATGAAATGCATCAAATTGTAGTAAATTATAGTTGTTGTTTATGTAAAACAATAGCTAATTTTAGAATATATTTCTTAAATAAAATACGGAGGAAGCTGCAAGTACTTATTAACAAAATGTTTGAGTCTATCATAAGTTTCCTACCATATCATAATCTTGTTATACAAATACAAGTACAAATATTGTCGACCAGCTACAGGCTCGAAGCCCAACTAGGCTGGTCCATTGTTTATTCATTCACCAAATTCCACTGACTGTCTAATTTCCTTGCATACTTCATTATTTGATTTCATAACTTTTTAAGATGTTTAGTTTTTAAAAAAGAATGTTATAATATTCTTATAAAAAGGGGTAAAATAGAAATAGGGTAGTATTGTAAAAAATTGTATTAAATGTAAAACTTGAAGGTCACTGGCTTTACATCTAGCTTAGTGTATAACAATAAAAATGAAACGACATTAGAAAACGTGCTTTATATTTCTGCTCAGACACGCGTTACGACCACAGTTAAGTACCTCATCACAGGAAGGTGTTATTCGGCAATTACGCTCCACCGTTGTTCGTGGCATGTTTCTTGTGGGAACACAGCCACACAAAGACCGATTTTAGCCATTTTGCGACCATAAAACGAAATAAAAAAAGAAGAAGCAAAGGGCCGCACAAAAAGTCGTTCTGATTTATTATCGGCGGTTAGGCCAAATGGAGCGAGCCCAATTACATTCAAAATCGAAAAAACCGAACTTCTTTTGTGTCCACGCGGACGGATACAACAGAAAAGATTCGATGAAATTAAAAATGTCCCGTCGTCAGAAGGGAGGGTGGAAAAAGAGGAGAGCCGTTCTACTTTCTTTTCTTTTCGGGATATGAAGGGCAAGAAGACCCCGGAGGGACAACCGGGCCTACTTGGGGGAGAAGAAACTAAACGTAATAATTCTATCAGGACGTAATTTCTCTGCTCGGTGGCATATGAAATGCAATGGAATGATCCTCTTTTGTCTCTTCTGCAGTAAATTGGTCTCCGCCGGGAGGGTGGAATATTTGGGCCCTCAAAATTTTGTCATCACAAATCGCGACAGATAGATGGCTGTGACACACATTAGGGCGTTTTGCAGGTTTCGGTCCCGAAAGGGGGGAGAAAAGTGAAAAACGCGTCGCGCTGGGATGGTTGGTTTCTGTGAAGGGCTCTCTCTCTGAGAACCGAGTTTCGCTTTTGTTGACCTCTCAAATGGATTTTTGAATCGCCGCCGTTGCTTTCAGTAAGTCGTTTTTGGAATCGCTTTATATTATTTTTGTGCAATATATACCACTGTAAAAGAGTATTTTACTAATTTGATGATATACGAGTACTTTGTGTCCTAATACTTTTTTTCTTTGATAAGATGCATTCTGTATTTTGAGTAAAATTTTTGTTAGTATGAAGTTCCAAATTGTTTTGTTTATTTTGAAGGTGAATGAGAAAATGATTTTTATGGGAGTTGAAAAATTTTGGTGTTGAAGAGCATATGAATTTTTTGGGTACATGATTTAAGATATATATCAATTTTAAACCAGAAAAAACTCCTTCATTGGGTTGTTTTTATCAATTACTTATTAACATAAAAATACCAATATAGCTACTCTTAGAATTTTATGAAATTAATTTAAATCTTGAGTACACAAACAGCCGTTTAATGGGCACATCTTTGAAACCACCCTTACCACTGATGTAATTTATATTTTTTAATAAAAAAACTCAATCCTTATCACATTGAAGTTTAACACTTAAAGTAATTTCTTTTTATAAATATACTAGATATTATAAAAAAGGATATTTATGTTAGACACCTTTCCCGAAGTAAATTAATAATTTTTTATTAAAGAAAATATTTTTTTACAGATATAGATGATAAAGTTATAATAGAACTATAGTAAAAACTAAAAGGAACCACATGTTGGTTAATAGCTATATTTATCTCAATAACAAGGGATTGTTTACAAACATTCTGTACCATTTTTTTAATTTAAGAGGAAAACCTTTTCGACGAGGGGAATATTTATCATCCCCCAATTCACCGAGTTCGGAAATTGAAACAAAAGAGAACCAAACAAACAATGTATCAAAGAGAAAAAGCCCATTCCTTGAGATAAGAACCAACAATGAGCACAGCAGTTATCACACGGGAGAGTTAGTCTTCCCTTTAAACACAATTAACACCCTTTTGTGTATGAAAAACCTCTTCCTGCCTCCGCAGTTAAATGCCGCTTCTGAAAGAACCACTTTCACTGATATACATGTGCTAACACAGTTCCTCGACTCGCCTTTCTCTGTTGTGATCAATGGCGGTTCCAAATATGAATATGGGAACTGTGGGGAGTTCGAGAAATAATAATAATAAAAAGCAAACTGGTCTGCCTGGAAACAAAAAGCACCTGCCCTTATTTAGTGTAGTAGGATGTACTATTTATCATTTTCTGGTTCCGTTGGTTGTATTAAGTGGGCCTAACCATTTAATGAAGTTTTTGGTTATATTTTTGTGATAAAATTTTAAGTTAAGTTGAAAAGTCAAAGAACTAAGTTTATTCTTAATTGAAATGGATTTAAAATATTTTTGAAATTCTAATTTAGTGATAGGTAGCTAATTGCTAATTGTTTTCGTAATCTATCTACCTACAATATCAGCGATATCAGGAAACAAGCGATATTTTTAAGATTCGAAAATTTGAAAAATAAAAAAGCAGTAACAACTTTATTTACTAACATTATATTATTCTTTAAGAAAATCGAATGAAATTTTTACATTTTAATGAAGTCAATTCTTAAGGGGACATAGTACCTTTCTTTGACAAAAATTCGAAAAAATTTTTTTCATTCAAACTAATCTATATGGATTTGTCTATCATCCTACAAAATTTAGAAACTTTTTATTGAAAATTATCCAAGTTATGGCTAATTTTATGTTTGATCGTATTCACTTCTCTATGGATATTGGAAACTTCAGTTCTATGAAAGTATAACTAAAGTCCTTCAGATCCTGTTCATAATCAATCTTATCAAGAGTAAAGTCCGCTTTTCTCAGAACCACGTTTTCGTCGTTTAAAATGCTAAGGCTTTTTATCTATTGCACCAATTATCTTGAAACTTTTTCTGGTTATTGTTGGAAGTAGGTTTAACAAAAGCTAGTATGGGTTTTTGGATATTCATGGTAGATTTTTAAAAAATATTACTGAAATTTGATTTTCAGTATTTTTAGGTTTTTAAGAAAAGTGATGAAAGAAAAATAATATTTTTATTTACTTTTATTTATTTTATTTTATTTTGTTTTAAAATAGTACAAACCCTTAACCGATACTATCTTTTATTGTATAGGGTAGGTGGGGGTAAAAACCCGCACGGGGCAAAACCACGCACCGCGATTTTTAATTGTTAATGATCGATTCAAAAGTTGAAAACCAGGTGGTTGGTTTGTCTTATTGTGACCTATTGTTCTACGAAAGTTCGTACCCCTAAGTCACTCATGAGTGTAAAAAATGCTGTAAGTTTGTTTTTCATCATTTAGATGTAATTTTTCTGATCTTTTACTTAAACATTACATAAAATAGGGTTTGAGGAGAAATACAAACAAATAGCCCAATGATGAGATGGCAATTCAACTTCAGTTTAATTTTGAAAGAATTGCCTCAACATGTCTCTAAAAATAATAAGGCTTGTTTTTCTAAATAAAGTAAAACGGGGCAAATCCACGCAGGTGTTTTGGGGCAAATCCACGCAGCTTCTTAAAAAGCTCAGGATTTCGTCCCAAAAGGAAAATGGGACTGCTTGATCTCTAAAGAGGTTAAGGTGTCCGAGACCAACCCTCTACCTGAAACCATCCTTTCTCTATTTTGAAAGATATCTGGGCAATCTGAAATGAATTGCTACAACAGGTTGACAATTTTCTTTAAAACTGATAATATTTTTTAATATGGTGGGTTGGCTTAGAAATATTAAAACAATATTAAGGGGATTATTTCTAGTGTTTTTATAATGAAAAATTATGTTTATCCATGTTTATTTCACTTGGGCACCAAGATTTCCAAGTGCGGGTCTTTGCCCCATTTTGCGAGGCAAAGCCCCGTGATTTTTTTCTACTAAATTGTGAATTTCTCCTAAAATATCAACAATAAGAGGTTAAACTTGGTAGGTAGAATCTCAATCTAACACATCCAATTGAAATTTCGGGATTATCTACCCCCTTTCGACGACAATGTTAAAAATATTGAAAATTGCGTGGCTTTGCCCCCACCTACCCTATAGATTGAGATACTTAAATACAAAATTTTATGAGTGTAAGTCAATTATTGTAGGAGGAGTAGCATTTTAAAAATACCTCTTAAATTTTAAGTTAAAAAAACTAATAAATTTTCAATTTTTTAGTATTTTCAACTTGAAATGCATCTAATGTAAGGCAAATACACATATTAACAGCAAAAAGTATCAAAAATTAATGAATATTAAGATTTTAGCCAAAAAGGTACCATGTCCCCTTAAATAATTTTATTTTCCTTTTTATTTGAAATTTCACTTAAAGTTTCTACTTTTATATAATAACAACCACACAAACAGAAAAAAATAACTTATCGAATGTAATTTCTGTAATTGGGACATTTTTCGAGCTTTCATAAATGTTAATGTGATTGGAAAATATGATACTTTGAGGAAGCAAACAATTGAATATATTGTAAAAATAAACTTATCAGTAAGGATGTTAAAAAGTTTATTGAATAAAAATTCAGGTAAGAACAAGATTTGCTAATGATTAATATGATAAACCCGTCTGATTGGAATTTAGAGATGTTTATCCGCGTTTTTAAATCTTATCATGGTTAATTGTTTTCAACACTCACTCATGCGTGGCATTAGCAGTATGTAAAATATAGGTAGCGATGAAAGTGATATTACGGGTTATTCATAAAGTGTAGTATTCCAGGTTATAATTTCGTAATTAAATGATGCAATGCAATGACTTTTCTGTGAAAAATTATCATTATATTATAAAACAGGAAGTTAGCACTTCGATGATTTTTATGTGAGAAAGTGAGTTCATAATTTAAAAAATAAAAAAAGGGCGAAACGGTTACAATTTGTGATGTGTGACAAAATCCATTCAAACAAACATTAACGTTTTTGAGAAATGAAGTGGAGTGCTATGAAAAATGATTTCACTACTTGTTTTTATCATTTTTGATATCATTATTGCAGGGATAATTATTCTAATCAAAGCTAACCTATTTGAGTTTGATGTAGTTTTTAAATTTCTTTTGTGTCTTTCAAATCATATATTAGAGGAAAATATTTTGAAAATCTGTGTTATCTGAAGTAGAACATTCAAGGTTTTATATACTATTTATGATTTTGCATGATAGCTTAAAGCTTAAATATTCAAATTTATTCAACGTGTGATAATATGAAAAAAGTTTTGTGATTCCATTAAAGGTTGGTAAAATACTTATACTAAAATGTAAATAACTTATTTAATACTTTCATAAATGAAATTTAGCATTACATGACTAATCAAATATTTATTACTTCATTCAAAGGTTTAGAGATAATGTATTATTTAATATATGTATGAAATAATTTTATTATTTTACGTGGACAGCAAAAAAACCCAAAGGACTAGTAAAGGGCATTTATATAGCTAAAGTTTTTTCACTTAGAGCACTTAAAATAACTTTTCTACAGGTTGTTAAGGTAAATTACCTCAAAGATCTGTTTTCGAAAGAAATTCTGGAAATAATTTGCATGCGCAGTAAGGAAAAACGAAGATTTTTCAAAACAAATAAAAAAACTGCTAAAAATTTTTCACTCAATCTACATTTTATTCGTTTTTCCTCTACGCATCCGTGATTTTCTACTAGACTAGGAGGATTTTTACGATTCTATTAAGTTTAGATCTCTTATTTCGTTTCTTTTTATACTTCTCTGAGAGCATTGATTGTCTCAAAATCGATCCATCAATTTTTTGTACAGATTTGAGAGGAGTGGTTTAAAACAACGAGGGAACAAAAATAAAGAAGTCTTTTAAATTGGCTGTAGTTGAGGAGTTAGTTATTTTATAATGCAGTTTTAAGTTGTTTCAACTACTTATACGAGATAACTGAATGTGAATACTCCTTTTATTTTTAAATAGCCGCTTTAACTGTATCTAAAGGGTTCATGGACTTTTTGTTTCGTAAACACGTCGGCATGAAATTTATCTCTTATTTAAAATCTTATAGGGAGGACATTTAAACAGTACTTAAAATTGAGTTTTCCCCAAAACAACGAGTAAGCAAATGCCAGCTGGATGAAAAAATAAATTCAATTAAACAGCGTAATTCATTTTAAGCCTTTTCAACACACGTGTTCTGTTTTGAACAAAAATAAAGCTCAAACCGATTGTTTTGAGATTGATGTATTTATTAATCCGTCTCTCCTCCTTTTCTCTCAAAAATCCCTTCCCAAATAATACAGAAACGCCCCTTCTCTTTTAGGGATTAATATCATATTGATATAAAACGGTTCGAAATGTCTCCCGCTTCATTTACTCAAATAAACACCAGATTGAATGGGTTTTCTTACACACACACACACACACGCTCCAATGGAGTTTTCATTTGGGAGGAAATTGTGAAGCACCTATCCCTTACCTCTTGATCAGTGAAGTGGAAAGAGCAAGTTTCAATCAATCTCTGTTCATTTTATTCACCTGTAGTTGATTGTTATCTTTTGGTTTTAATTAAGCTCTGACGTTGAATTTGTATGGATGTCATCTTAAAAAAAACTTAAAATAATCAGTGAGTGTTTTTATGGTTAAAGCAACAACAAAGCATTCCAATCTACCTTTTATGGTTTAATTTCTTTCTGGAAAAAGTATCTCAGAGTTTAAGAAGGCGCGGTTTATCGTGAAAACAGGAACTTTATGTATTGAAAATAATTACGTTTTCTGTCATCCTCTCGTAAAATTTCTTTAGATTTTTGGCCAAAAGTATGAATTTGTGAATTGGTGGTTGATGTTGAATGTAAACAGATGCTATCTAGTGGCTAACGTTAAAATCAGCTCTTTGAGAACTGAAAGTTGAAGTAAATATAATTAATTTACTATTTTTAGATGCTCTAAGTTTTTTTAGTGCCTCACTACATTAATGTTTTTCTTCCCCTTCAATTATATGATAAAATGAGATATAAAGTGTGAATCCCCGAGATTTTGAATTTTTAGTTTTGATATTATAAGTCGTCAGGTCACAATTATTTTATTTTTATAGAAATTTGAATGCAAAAACACCATTATGTTGTACCTTCGGACACCATGAGTGTTGTATCTACGGACACGTTCTTGTGTGTGTCTCTAGCTAATCGTCGTTTTTGAACCGGGTTTCATTCAAATAAATACATTTTAATGCATGTTTAATTAATTCTAAATGGTTATTGGTCGGCGATTATTTTCAAGTACTTTTTAGACGAAAAATCAAAGATTTTGTTATCTGAACTACAGCTTTTAAATTTTTGGTTCTGTTTGGAATTTAACGTTCCAGCTGGCGCGCGTATGTGAGAGATACTTAGGTTGGATTTCATCATCTAATATTTCAAATATATTTAAATGAAACGTACTTATTTTAACCATAAACGGACCACAGCTGTTTTAAAACTTGTTATTGTTGAAAATATATATTCATTTCCAATTGTGTAAGAGATACAAGCGTCCTTTTCTTTCTCTATAAAAAGCGCGCTTATACTGGAAAGTTAATATGAAATGTGGTGTAAAATCTTCAGCACCACTATTACATTCAGGTATGATGGTAAAAAAAACTTAAAACTATAATAACGATATAAACGAATATTTGCAAAAGTTACTACCCTCAAATGACGGATAAAATAAGTTCTATCGAATTTCTTTTGGATCAGTGAAGTTTTCATTCAATCAAACTTTTATCAATCAACTTCGTTTAAAGGATCATTTACGATCTAAGACTACTTAACTTTAAAAAATCGATTTTCAAATTTCATACATGCTTGGAATAGGTTATTAAAAGGTAATACATAAATAAAATGTTAATTTTTAGCTTTTTTCAATTAAAACTTCCCTTTTTATGGGCGTCCACAGGTAGAGGAGAGGAGGGTATTATAGAATAGCCGGGTAATATGGAACACCTGAGTTTCTGCTCCCCTCGTACTGATATCACGTGGCAATGCCACGAAAGTATTTAGAAATCCCCCATGATGCAGTGCGCAAATAGTTTAGCTTCCTGTTGTTGTCTGATCAGTCGCAGCACAGCAAAGTGTGTTTTAGGATTTTCGAAAGTTTTTTACAGTAAATGTTCAAACCTTTTAACCTACCAGTAACTATGAGACTTTGATTTTGTTGTTAAGCATAATGTACACTTAAAGATAAGCAGTTTCTTATACTGCAGTTGTTTTTTAGCTATCCATGTTTTATCGGTCAGTAAAAGGGTTCATAGTACAAGCTGGTGTGTCGGGTATTATGGAACACTAGGTCCAACTTTCTGCCATCAACTAAAGGACAGGAAAACAAAGATGCTGAAGCATCTTAAACTAAGATCTTTTGAAATGAAGAATTTTCCGAAGATCAACGAGAAGAAATTTGGATCCAATGTATTAGTTGTTTTCTATGGGCTCATCTTGACTGTACTGGAGCAAAAAAAGACGATTATGTTTGTGACTATTGCAAATCGACTCATGAACAAAACTGTTTGAACGTAAATTGTTAAATATATTTTTATAGTTAAGATTAACTATGTTCCCTAAGGTTTAATTAGTTTTCAATAGCTGTAAATCCAACTGTTCCATATTACCCGACTGTTCCATATTACCCTCCATTTTTAACTTTTTCTTAAAGTACATTTTTTAATAAAAAATTAAAGGCTGATTTATTTGACCATTTGCCCTTCATTGTCATTAGTTATAGTATGTACTTAAAATGATACGGCGGATTTTTATTAAAAACTAATAAAGTTATTCTTAAATATATAAAGGGTGTTCCATAATACCCACCTCTCCTCTACAACTGGGTCTGTCCATAGGGAGAGCAGGTTGTTGTACCTATGGACACAAATTTCGTCAAAATATTAAAAGGAATTAAAAATATGTTTTTGAAGATATGAGATATTAAAAATATTTCCCTATTTGCTAAGGTTAGGACTATAGACTTGGCACTTTAAATGGTCGAAATGTGATTTTACCTGCCTTAGAAAAATCCAAACGTGATTTTTGTCCGAAGGTACAACAGTCTCCCCTATAGATTGTAGGATCTCGCTTGAATTTTTTTTGGGGAAATTCACACATGCATTCACATTTATTACCACTAAACCTCCTAAAGGTTGTTAGTAAACACTACTTTCCCAACGTACCCGTAAAAGACCACTAAATTTGGCAGTTCATGGGAACCAAGTTTTTAAATTGAAAAATCCTTATCGAACATCAACCCACTTTAGCAAGCGACCATCGCTATAAACCCAGAACGAATACAACGAAGAAAAAAGCCCTTCCGAATAATATGCTTGCATAAAACAATAAGCGAAGAAAAGGCAAACCTCTCCGGCCCTATTAAAACAGTAATCGTCTCAGATACGGAATTATAATTCACGCGGCTGTGGTTTTATCTGAGAAAAAGGACCGATGGGGGACGTTGGATGCTGCTGTAAATCGTTCTGATTTACACCGTCTTGTATGAATAGCATGCAGATGACTCGCGGTTGTTTCTAAAATCAGAATGTTCCCTGACAATAGAGGGAAGAGCAGGCGAGGTTCGTTCACCTTCTGGTTTGATGGTTTTCTAAAGACGGCTGTTTTGTGGGTTTAAAATTTTAGTGTTGAACTGGAAAACATGTCGAATTAAATCCTAAAGTCAGTAGAATTCAGTAACCAGTTTTTTTTCAATTATTTTATACCTTCTATCCTTCCCAATATCTCTCTAAAAATGTCTTCTCGTAATGTTACTGTTAACTATTTAAAAAAAAATGCAAAACAATGATATAAGATCACCTCATTGAAACTATATCAGGATTCCCCTTTAATTTCTACTCATTACATAATGGCAGGTTCTTTTGAATTTATATGCTAAGAGCCCTTGTAACGAAATACCAATATATCTTCACAATTTTCCAATTATAACTGATTGCACTGATTAAAAATACTAAGTATTTAGAGCCTAAATGAAGAAGTTTCATTTATGTTCTTTAATTTTACCTAAAAAAATGAGGATATCATACCAGGTATTTTTCATACATTGCATAATTT
Organism: Tetragnatha versicolor; assembly: GCA_024610705.1. NCBI lineage: Eukaryota > Metazoa > Arthropoda > Arachnida > Araneae > Tetragnathidae > Tetragnatha > Tetragnatha versicolor. The sequence goes on along the minus strand of JANDEH010000001.1, from coordinate 32,747,604 downwards.
GTGATACAATGCTTACGATTATACGGCTCGTGATTGTTTTTAAAATGACAATGTTTCGAGAATATTAAACAAGTAATTAAACTTTTTTGTAAGCAGTTTCACATCGTCACAACTTAGTATAACCAAGATTACAATTGATTACATGAAATTATTAATTAAGAATACTATTAAGATATGTCTTTGAACCCTAAATTATCGGATAATGTTAAGAACTTTATTTTTTGCAAATATCGTGAATTTTTCCACATTAACCACCCGTAAGATTTGTATAATATATTTAGTTTATGAAAGGAATGAAAGCACTGCTCGGTAAACCGAAACATATTTAGGAGTTTCTATGTTTGCATTACTTGTGTGATTTCTTCTATTTTTCATGTTAGAGTTTTATCTATTTTGTATGAAAAGCTTATATACTTTGAATAGCTCCCTGTTTTAATGCATAAAAAATGGTATTGCACACAGTGATTAATACCACTCCACAAATATTTACAAATGGATCAATTAAATACATTCTATATAAGAAATATGTATTCTCACAATGTATGGAGCTAGAATAATTAAAACAATGCTTACATGCTAAGACTACCTAACGCAATACCCCAGCCGTCGGGAAACTATCGAATTATTACCTCATTAGTGGGATATGACGTGAATCCAGAAGAAAAGTTCATTCTTTGTTGCAAGGTCTGTCCACGCCTTGCCTCCAAGACATTCAGACAACGTGATAAAAGATTGCGGGTCGCTGTCGTACAGTATGCGGAATATCAGAACCCATTTTACCTTTATAGTAATCGAAGTTATTCCGTTTGATGTGTAACGGGTTGTTTCACATTGGTGAAGGTCGTTGGATTCTAGACCGTTTTAATAGTTTTAATGACAACGACGTGACGCTTTGTGCGTTGAAGAAATCCTTAGGTTTGCGAAATTTTAATTGCTTTTAATTAGAAGTGAAGTTTAAGGTTCCGGTTTTCGACCAGTTTACTTTTCAAGTTCAATTTTAATATAACCTGATTAAATTATAAAATTTTTCTCAAGAAAAGATCTTAAAATGTTTTAGCTTTTCTGCCTGTTTAAGGTTTTTTAAAGGTAGTACAAATTTTAAGGATTTATATTTGCTCTATGGGGCTTCTAAAAAACCCCAAATATTCCTAAAATGCTCAATATCTTTAAAAGTTTGATTCAATTTAAGAATACAATACACTTTCAGGAAATATTAAAATAAATATAAAGGTATTTCCCTGTTTACTCAAATTGCAGAGCTTTTTCTAGTTAGTTTAGCCTCTCTTGGTTATCAAAACAGAGATGATTCAAGCGAAGACTTAAAGAAGATTAAAATATCTTTCCTCCACAGTTTAATTGTGTTTTAGGTAATAAGGGAAGTTGTTTTTAATTTGCGCCAATTTTTATCCCTTCAATCGTAAAAAATTATTACGTGCAAAACAGCTTGAGTTGGTGGAAAATATATAAAAAAAATCTAAGTAATAAATAAGTGTTAACAGCTTTTTCTAATGAAAGAAAATTAAAATCAAGAATATTCTGAAAAATTAAAAGGCGTACATTAAAGAAAGTAAAATATAGCTTCCCCTAAATACTTACTTGTAGTCTCGTACCTAAAAATTATTACTTAAATTGATAGATTGATGAAAATTGCTTGGGTACGAGATTTATTTTTAGAAATATTTCCTTAATTAATTAAATTTACTATTTTTACATCTTTTAGTAGGATTCCTCATTTTTGAAAGGCATGTTGTTACTTCCTAAAATAATTCATTGCTTCCTTTTGTTAAGTAAGTGTAGGTAATTATATTCTGGTACTTATGTTTCACACTTTTTATTAATCTTAAAAACTTACTGTCGCATTATTATGACGTACCGTGATGTTTCCTCATTGCGATTTCCCCACTCTGTTCTGTATGTACGCGTTGTTTATGAAAATTCTGAAAATTTGGTAATTTTAAAAATATATTCATACTTTAAATTCTCTAAAATTTATTAACTAGTTATAAACTAATCTATTTGTATTATTGTGGTAAACCGTAAAGAAGTCAAACTGTTTGTGATTGTACTCCTATATTTAGTTTTCGTGAACTTGGTAGACAATTTACGGGACTCAAAAACTGAACTTGTTAACCGCATGCACCCATGCGCAACGGTTAGTTCAACACAAAAACTATCTAGACTACAGCTTCTGTCTTGCTTCGTAGTTTGAAAACGTATTATTGCGGTTTGATAAACTAAACAATTATTATATGTATCAAGGGATAGTTTTTTTAAAATAAAAACGAGATGATTGATATGGGGATTTGTAGATAGTCTGCTAAAATAGATACAAAATTAAGAATTTTTCTGAGTCATATCTCCACACTTATTTTTTAAAAGTAGGTATGACTCAAAGGGATTATGATTTAAAGATAAGGTTATATTGTATTATTTTTCAATAGGAGCTACTGTTGAGCCGAAGAGTTTAGGTGTTTAAAAAAAGCTTTGAGCTCGTGTTAATTGCTCATTTTTTATATCAATGGAATTACAAGTGTCGGTATCAAGAATGGAAAGTTTGTGTTATCGACCGATAGTAAATTTGTTCCCCAGAAAGAAATGTTAAATGTAAATGTTTTTTTTAGAAGTTTTAGAAAGGTTTATGTATAATTTTTTTTATATGGCAGAAATAATCACATCAATATTCAGTGGGATGTATATGCACAAGTTATAAAAATAATATTTATATAAATAAAAAAAAATTATAGAATTAATTTGATATAAAAGTTATGTTTAGAAGATGTTTTCAAAGGTAATCAATAATCATCTTTAGCTAATGCTCAAATTTAATCCTCAAATTATTGTTTTCAAATCAGAAAAAGATGCTTGAGCATTTAATTAATTAATTAACCCAATCCGCCCCCCCCCAACCTCTCGGTTTGTGGGGTAATAGGGGGATCGGGATTAGGGTCAGAGCTTTATTGAAACATAAAAGATTTACTGGCGATTGTACAATAAAATTTGGTAAAAATACAGTTAAAATAGGGTACAGAAAATTCGTGTAATATTTTAAGCTATATAAAATTTGTAACATAAGTTATATTAAAAGCTAAAACTATCAAAATTTCAAAAGAAAAATTCTAAATTAAAAGTTAAAACCATTTAAAAATTAAAAGTCTTAAAAGCTGGGGTCCCGATCTTCAGTGCAGACAGGCACCTCACCCCGCCGACACACTGGTCCACACTGTAAAAAAAAACTGTAGAAAAACAGAAATTTTCAATAACAATGACTTTATGTTTACAGAGATATTCTGTCATGTAACATTCCCACCGCACTTCTATTTATTTTATGTAAAAAACAGCTTTTTTTAGTTTTTTAGCTTATCTGTACTGAAACAGAAACTTACTGCATCGAAAACCAATACAGCTATTGGCAACATTATACTGAATCTTCTTTGGAGCAGTGGTAGCGTGCGCGCTTAGCATGCGGTAGGTCCTGGGTTCTATCCCAGGATATTAATTGATTAAAATTAAAAAACTCAACTAAAATAAGTCCACACTCATGCGCACAAGCAGAAAATTACTGAGAGGCAACAGAAAAATATGTAGCTCACTTGACAGAAAGTTCCTTTTTACAGCATTTACCTGTAGGTTACAGCTTTTTTTCTGTTTACAGGATTTTTCGACATACAAAACTTTTCTGGCAACTTTTGCTGCCAGAAATTTTCTGTTTTTTTGCAGGATTATTTTTTACAGTGCACCACCTCCTTTGCGTTTAGAACAGACATTCTTATCTTCAAAATCTTTTGAGGGTCTTTCATTACTGACTTAAACCATCCTGTCTTTGAATCCTGCGATGGGCGCTGAAGATGAAATGTGGAGGTGAGACTACAATCAAAAACATAGTGATCGGCGTCTCCGATCCCGCCACAAAGGCAAAGATCCTGGTGTAGTCTTTTAAAACGGAAGAGGTACTGTGGGAAAGGCCCGTGTCCTGTGATGAACCATGCTATCTCCCTGAATGGCGGAATTGGTTTTCTGGAAGGGTTTATGAAGTTGAATGATCTGTCCTCCCTTCCCCTGTGAAGCAGCCACTTCTTCCATTGCTCCATCTGGTCGTGTTTCATAAGGGAAATCATTCTTGAGTGTGGGACGGGCACATCAGTCCGCCTCCCCTCTCGGACATTTGCTTGAGCATTTACTAAATATTTGTTATTATAGTTTTTGCCGCTAATGTGCAGAATGGAAATTAACTAGATGAAATGTTTTTGGCGTGCCAGATATCACACAGAGACTGGTCGTTGTTTGAAGATCAATAACCCATATAGCTCTAGAATTTTTTCAGATAGTATTCGACTACACCATTCTTGCATGAAATACATTTTTTTTCTTGATCATTGGGTCATTGAATTCCATAACCTGCCAATTGAAAAATTATAAAAAATAAGTTATTAGTAGCTCTAGTTTGGTTATCAGCCTATTAAAATAGGTACAAGAGCAAAACCATACCTCCAAATATACTGTCAAAATACGCTATAAAAATGACACTGTATCTATCTCTATTGGTTCTCATCTCATGAAAGATGTTTTCTTCGTAGTCAAAACATACTTATAAGTTATTACTTTGGCACTCAAATAGAACCTTAAGTCTTAAGCCTGCTGGTCTGTTTGATCACCACGATAACGAAGCTTTTTTTGAGTTCTGCTCTAAAATTCATTCTGCTTACGTGAGAAACCAGTGTAAACACTCGTCTGGATTTCAGCATCGATAGTGTCAACTATTTCTCGTATCGCAATCGAATCTACAGCAAACGAAATTCTTGTCCCAATTGCAAATAACGTCTCCCTCTTCCAAAGAAGCAATCATCCGAAGAGTAGTAACCTACTGAAACGATCTCTCCCACAACTTCACGATTTAAATAATCCTCTCTTAGAGATGTGTTCCCTCCAGGGGACGGAGCTCCCCAGATTGAGTGATTCGGAACGAAATCGAACGTTTCTCAGAGTTCCCTTTCCGTTATTAGGGTGTCTTGGAACAATTTTACAAATTGGAGAGAGCTTCTAATGGAGTGGATTAGATGGGAGATGACAACAATCATAAACTTCTTTATAGTTCTCGTTGAAAGTTCGAGCCCATAATCTTTGCCAAGAAGTTTTCGACGATAAAAAATGTGATGCATTAAATTTTCCAATTGTTGTCTTATGTTGTTATCTATGTCTTCTCTACATCCATAACAACACCTTCTTTCTTTCCACTTCTGACTTAAATAATCTAATGCTTACAAATTCATATGAATGAAGAGGTTTGGTTTAAAAAAATGGTAATGCGTAATGATATGAAATTACTATATGCTATTGAAATAGGGATATATTTTTATGTTATACAGATTATTTATTGTTTTTTTTTGGAATGCTGATTTTTCTTGAGCCTTAATACTTTCAAAAAAGTCATCATATATTTTCAGCCTTCAGTATTTCAGAAAAATTTATTATAAATATAAACTGCTGAAATCCCTATATCCATTTTAACACGCTATAACCATTTTACTCCACATCATCCTATCAAAAAATATTTTCCTTCTTTTACTGCTATCAAGGAAATTATAGATATTTTTTCAATAATAACTTCAAGAAAAATTTATTGAATCATTTTCTGGCTCGCTTTTTGAATGATTTGATTGTTTTGAATTAATGTTTGAATAGGTAACCAGTTGAGCTGTGATTTTTAGTCCCTACTGAACAAATATAGCATTGAAATTACAAGATATATTTGTATTTTCATTTGAGTATTTTTTCTATAAAAGCCTGGTTTGTATTACCTATACCAATCCCGAGCACTCTCTTTATGGAAGAATAGTATTTTTCATACTTATTTGAACTTAATCATTCTGAGAAATCCATAAAAGCTAAAAAAATATAACTACAGCTTTTTTGCATTTATGTTAAAGGTACCCACTTATTTGTTTAAACTTTGAACAGGTTTTCGTAATGGTCGATACGGGTGTTAATGAGCTTCACGGTCTCTCTCACCAACTCTTTATCCAAATCAATTCATCAACATATCTCTCACGATCTTTAGGGGAAAAAACGAAAGTTTCAGTGTCAGTAAAAGCTTTAATTCCTCCATAATTAGAAAACGAAACTTTCGTGTTTCCTCCGAAAAGCTTCTGAGAACTTAACTGGGATATACTCCTGCATCCACCAAAGCATATCGATGATACTTAAAAGAAGTCCCGTTATTGGGAGCCAAACTTGCCCGCGGGGCCTCCCCCTTCGTTTCTAATCGGTCAATGGAAAACGAAAAAACGAATCTTTTATTTCGTCCCAAAATAACACCCTCGGATGGATCCGTTACACTCGAATTCTCTCCGACTCTGAGACAACGGAGTGAGAAAAAGTGAATGTCAGGCGCACAGTTGTGGTTTATAACGTTAGTGATTGAGAGACATTTTTTTAGATTTTGCTTATAAAACCATGCTTTGAAAAAACTTCGCTCACAGTTTGACTAGTTTGGCTGAATATCTTCATTTGACAATTAATTGCTTTTGGGAAAAAGTCGCATGTACTTATACATATATCTTCCAGTAAAACAATGTAGAAGTTCGTAATAATAAAATTCTGGGGTTGTATATATGAAACGGTTTACTACCCTTGATTGTCAGTGGGGAGAAATATGCAAAACTGTCATTGTCATTTTCTTAGTTCAGAAGATTCTGTGGGCACCCTTCCTGCAATATTTACATTTTTTTGCTCAAAACTAAGTCTGTATATGGCTGTTACATCAAACGCACATTGAAACTAAACCTTATTGAATAAAATTAAACTGTGTTGAGTGAAAAATATTTTTAACACTCGAGATAATGACCTCCTTTATACCAATCTACCTAAAATATTAAGTTTTTTGTTAACATTTCCTTCTGCTGGTTTTCGATTTCAGATATGGTTATTTTCTATCCAAAATAACTTCATATCATTGATAGACTGATTTAAGAAAATTATTATCTCAAATAAAAAGATCCTTTTCACCTAACACTGTTAAATTTCATTGATTAAGTAAACATCACTTTATAGACTACCTATAGTTAATTTAAGGATAACTATTTTCAGTTAAATGCTCGTCTACATCTACAAAAAGAATTTTTTGTATATAAAGACCCTTTGTCATGAAAGAAAGTTTACTGATCTAAGCTACTTTAAAATGCAATTTCCCCAAAATAGACAACTTTATCCGTCTGGGTCTTGACTGGGAAAAGTCATCACACCTTGCAAAGCCTCTATTGTCACGACACCGTAAAAACAACGACGACACACCTCTTAATGTCAAGTACACGGCTCGGAACCACCTACTTTCAAAAAAGGGGGAACATCGCGCGCTTTTTCTTTCATTCGAGTTAACGTTTATGATTGTTTTTCCGCATGAGGCCAAGCGTGGCATCAGCTTGCTCCCCCCTTTTCCGAATGTAGGTCTTTTGCAAAGGAGAGAGGCAGAGAGGTGCAGGTTGTTGGATCGTCCCTTTGGTCGATGTAGAAGAGTCGCTTGTTGTCGTCCCGCCCTGAAGAAGGTACCTCGGGCCCCGTTCAGGCAGTGCATGGGGTACTGCGTGCTCAGACAGTGTCGCACCTTCTGTTTGCCGAGACTCGGGACTGGACGGTCGGTGAAGTCCGTCAGGTGAGTGACCGGAAGAATTATCGGATTATTATCGGTGTAGTACACTGTAAAAAAAACTGTAGAAAAACAGAAATTTTCAATAACAGTGACTTTATGTTTACAGAGATATTCTGTCATGTAACATTCCCACCGCACTTCTATTTATTTTATGTAAAATAACAGCTTTTACCTAGTTTTTTAGCTTATCTGTACTTAAACAGAAACTTACTGCATCGAAAACCAATACAGCTATTGGCAACGTTGTACTGAATCTTCTTTGGTTCAGTGGTAGCGTGCGTGCTTAGCATGCGGTAGGTCGCGGGTTCTATCCCCGGATATCAATTAGTTAAAATTAAAATAACTCTACTAAAATAAGTGCATGCGCACAAGCAGAAAATTACTGAGAGGCAACAGAAAAATCTTTGGCTCACTTGACAGAAAGTTTCTTTTTACAGCATTTACCTGTAGGTAACAGCTTTTTTCTGTTTACAGGATTTTTCAACCTACAGATTTTTTCTGGCAACTTTTGCTGCCAGAAATTTTCTGTTTTTTTGCAGGATTATTTTTTACAGTGTAATGTTGAATGTTAGGTTGGGTTGTATTGTCATTGCGTTTCTAGTTAGTTGTCAGTAGTACCTCATCAGTAGTGTTGGATGTAGGGCCTAATGATGGGGAAATTGATACATTTTGGTATCCAATACTTAGCTATAGAGTATATTGCGTTTTTACGCATAGAATGATAATGAGAATGGGTTGGGATGCATAGACTAGATGGTATTTTTAATGACGTTTATTTAGGTATAACAGATATTAAGGGATAGACTCATTTTTACAACTATGCTTGAAATTTATACATGTGCGCTAATTCACCTCATTTATACTTTCGTTGCCATTTATATCTAACATAACATACAGACTATACAGTTGTTTTTTAACCGAGAAATAATAGAGTATTTTCTTATCGGTTTATCAAAAAAGCAGTTTAAATTTCAGTTTGAAGAATTGATGAAAGGTAGCTGTGTTGAAGGGATTGATATTAGTAGCGTGCGCTTTGTGGTGTCAAATAAATTTTAGTTACATCTAACTATTTAAACTTTCATGCAAGGGGGTGCTTTCTAATTCTAATTTGATAACAATGAGTAGAATTTTAGAATAATTTAATACTTGGTTATCATTTTTAAATCATTACTATCCTTTTTTAAGTCATTAGGTTAGTCGTTAAATTTTTGAATCAATTTTCATTGTTAAAATTCAGGCAGTAGTTAAATAATGGATAAATCCCCTCAATTTTAATTTTGTTTCAACTTCTTAGTCAGACAAAACCACTTCATATTCCCCTCATCTTTTCTGCCTATGCTTATAAAGAATTTAAAAAATGCATCTTCAATACTTAAACAATTCAGTCTAAGTTGTCGCTAGATGAAACGTAAGAAAACATAAAAGAAACTCCTATTCTAATTCTCCTATTCTAATCAATTCATGTAAGATTTTATTTTTAGGTAGCCTGAACGGGATTTCTGAATTTATCCCCTTGGCTACTAATATGTTCTTAATTTCTGTATTTGTTTTTCTGCCCTTGTGAATAAAGATTATTATTATTAATTGTTAGATTTTTTGTATAAATAAATAAATTTTAAAGTTTATAGGTCATTAGAGGAATATGCTATGTAAGATTATTTTTCAAACTTGAAAAAAGAAGTATCTTATCCCCAGGGTCTTAACTGCCCTGGAATCCCATTGTTTCTATGAGGCGTGAAGCATTTATCAACTAACCGAAAACTTAACTTCGCTACAGCATTTTATCTTATACGGAAAGATGCTCATTTCAACCCTAATCTTGAATAATTGGCTATGCAAATGTAAGGATAATCCGTCTGGATTCTAGCTGAAAAAAATTCCGTTTGGATGCATCACTCTTGTCCAAAGAGAAATTGAATTCAAACAGAACTAAAAATATTTTTTTGAAAAGAAAAAGAGCTGTTTATATATATTATAAGGTCCAATAAGAATTATAAACTATTGTTAGTCAAGGCATTTCAGATTATTTTTTATTAATGTTTATCTTGCTTTTCTATGGTCCTTCATAAATATTCTAGGCCCACCTTCAAATTTTTAGCCTTTAATTAAGTCTAACGATATTAATGTAATTATTGTTAGTCAAAGCATTTAAGTCAATAATTTCATGAACAAAAATATAAAATTTTTAAAGAAGTAATAGACAAATACATTAATTATCGGAGGATTTAAATTTATGTAGTATTCCCTAATATAGTAGGTGTTACAATCCCAGATCTTATCTAATCCTTTAAAAATACGATTCGGAAATTCAGAAAAAAATCAGAAGGATTTTATTCCCTTAAGAATACTTGTATAAATTTAACATCCTAACTTAATTTTTTTTCTCAGAAAACCGTTCCGACTTTCAGATTTAGTAAAAAAATCATAACTTAAGTAACACCTACTATCTAGTTCTATATCTTAAAAAGCATCCTACTTCATAGTTGACGGGATTAGTTCAAAATACTAAAAATAAATTTTTATGATACATATCTTTGTTTCAGGGAGGTAACTATGTCACATTTTACTTGTCGGCTTATGATTCAGTTCCTTGATATATAGATTAAAGCGTAACTCCCACCAATAGCCTTTTTGCCGACCAATAACAGTTCTGTTCTATTGGAACTGATTATGCGCATTTATATGACGCTGTGTAACTAAATGCTTTCTTAATCCATCCGTATATGTCCACTCTCTGACTTACAGAAAAAAGAGATGCATCATTTTAGTTCGTATCTCAAGTCCATCAAATAATACTCAGTTTAATTAGGGTAAAAGATTGCAGACGGATGTGAGTTAATTTAGGTTAGAGAATAGCCTTTTTTCAGGCAAAAGAAAAGGTTCCAAAATTTGCAAGTTTTTTTTATATTATGATTAAATTTTGTCTCCATTCAACTAAAAAAACACAAAACAACACAATAACACTTTTCAAATTTACGAACTTTTTCTTTTTTGAGGTCTGAAAAAGGGCTATTTTCACATGCAAACATCTCCGTGAATATTCACGATATTTTCATGTAATTTTTTTCAGTGAGTTCTTCATAACGTTGGCAACAATACTATCACCGAGGTTTTTGCTCTATCTCCTTTAGTTTTTAATTTAATTTTTTAAATTTTTATTTTTCCGCTAATGGCGCTGTAAGTCATCTCAATGCATTCTCTACCTAGGGGTGGACCTTAGTTCCGTGACCCTAGGACACCATACATGTGATTCTTCCGCCAATTGGCGGCAATCTGCCAATTTGCCTAGCAAAATGGAAGATTAGCAAAGCTTTTTTTTACAAAACTAGGCATTTATTTCTTAAAAGTGAATTAATACAAAAACTTAATATTTACTTTTTAAACAAACCTAAATTTTTCTATTTTCTTTCATTAGTTAAGTTTTGGTATGAAAGAAATCTATAACTTTTCTCAAACTTTCTAAAAATGTTAGTCCCAAATCAATCATTACAAGCATGCAGTTTTTATTTTCTCGAAACGAAAACCAGAAACCGCGCGTTTCTCCCTACTCCTCTCATGGCGCATGCGCAGGGTCAGCCGGTGCGGTTTCTGTTCGATCCGTTTCGCTCTTGTTTCGGTTTGCGAGCGCGTCGCAGTCTACCGAAAGTGTCTTAAGGTGATTGAAGGGGATAAGGAGGTTTCGCTAACTGATTTTGCACACACACGCCAACTGAGGGATATACTTATTGTTTTGTTGCTTTGTTATCAAGTCGTGATCCCGGGTGATAGAAAATGCCGGAGGTTATTTAGGATACCATGTGTGGTTAAGGTACGTGTCATTTAATATTTTTTTTTGAAAAATTTCTCTTTTGGCTAGTTTTAGAAAAGTATCATGTTAGTAAAAATGTTTGAGGAATAACAGAAAAAAATTATTCTATTTTAAACTGTAAAATTTAAGGAATAGTTCATTCTTGAAACTAAGGTACAATAGCGGTGCTGTACCTTGGACCTATTTTCAGTTTTTTCTTTCCTTAATTGCGTACTAAAATACTTTAATTAAAATTCCTATAAAATGTATGTTGCGTATGAAGGGATAAAGTATCGATGGAGTTGAGTAAAGTATTTGAGGGAAAGTTTTTTAATCAGTTTATTTTCAATAAGTAAACAATGAGGAAGTTGCATGATTTTTTTTAATTTTTTTAATCGATTCCTCTTGCAAAAATAAGCACCTACCCAAAATTTGAGGCCGATCGAGAAATTTTTTGATTGTCAAACAAATTAACAAAAATCCCCTTTTTAAAAGCGCGCGAAAACGCCAAGAGTTTGGATGTGACGTCATCTTATACTAAACATTGTTGTAAAGCAATGGAATTGATGGTATTATTGTTGACGTCATCTTATAGTTTAAACAATAAACGTTTTCAGTCACGTGTTTTTTCTCGACTTTTAAATTAAAATATTTAATTACCTGTACATTTTTTTTTGAAAAACTGACTAGATATTTCATTTTACCATACAAAAAAACATACGGAACACTTGTTTGTTTTTGAAAATCTGACACATGCAACTTCCTTATTACAGGGTGAAAAGTAAAAATAGATCCGAGGTACAATACCTTCCTATACTTTCCTTTTAATAATTATAAAAAAATTCTTATATTATCTAAAAAAATATTAACATTTCCTTATAAAAGTAGAAAGAAACAAGAGTTTCTGCAATATGAACAAAACAATATTAAACAAAAAAACAAACAAAAACAAACAACTTTATTTATTACAATTTAAACAATTTAAACAAAGAACAAAAGAATACAAAAAGAACACAAAAAAGGGAAGACATTTCTTTTGAGTCCCCAAAGAGGTGAGATAACCTCATACAGGTGAAATATTATATTTTATATAAAATGAAAAACCTAAAAAAACACAAAAAACACAATATACAACAAAAAAGTACCATAGAAAATAAAATACAAGAACAACAAAAGAAATACACATGAATAGATGAAAAAGATACTGAAAAATCGGGTTACAAAAAGATGCTAGCCTGGAGGGTTATATGTTGGCAAACTCTCATTGAAAGGTTTATAACAAACATGTCAACGTATATAAACATCTTTTTTAACTTCCTGTTTTTTAATCAAATTCATGAATATAAAAATACTAAGTAGTGCTGATTCTAAAATTTGCAACAAAATTAACTTGTCGCTGGTTTGCTCTGATATAAATTTAACTACGTTGCTTGAATCACAAAATCTATGAGTAAGAGGATATTAATGTTTCTTCATAGATTTTTAAAGAAAGAAACTTCAACAAAATATCCACGGTATTAAAACCCTCCTAAAATTTTCACTTTATTGTTCACTGAAGTGTTTTACTTTCAAATTTAACGCAACTTAAATTATCTCAAAGGTCTTTTAGTAAAATTAAAATTAGCGTTTAGTCTTTATTTTTCTATTTATGTAACTACCACATTGACATTGGTATATTCGCACCCTAAGTAGGAGGTGGTCTAGTTATGACACTGGTCGTGTTTTGAATCATTAATAAGGGTATTGGGAAATTGCTTTTAGACAGAAACCGCAGTATTAAAAAATAATAAGTACACAAAAACAGAATAAACTTCTCTAAAAAGACCATGACTGCTGTAGTCTATCGTAAATCAATTGTTGAAGTACGTGCCATGTTTTTTATGGTGACAAACTGAAAGAATAAAATTTAGTTAGTGGGATTCTTTATGAACTTGGAATAACAACTATATTTAAATTATATCATGTATACTTTAAACAAAATTAAGAATTAAAGTTTTTTATGTTAAACCTATAGTATGAAAATGAAATTTGATTCGCAATTTTATTAAATGTTTTTTTTTGGATTGGGCCTATTCCTCTTTCTATTACACTGTTCAACAATGAAAAAATTTCATTGATGAAAATAATCATCTTTTATAGAATTTGGGTAGCTGAACACGAAAATCTCCATTGAAATTTTTAATTGACTCAGGATTTTCGAGGAACAGCCCCTACCCCTTTTTACGAGTTTTGATGACTTAATGACTTTGATTTCAATTTTCAGGGTCAAAAAGAATTACTTAATCTTTAAATTACTCCCAAAGGGACAAGGAAGGTTGAAATTCCTAAAATATGAAGTTTGTAGCAAATGGATAGGTTTAAGGGGTTATTACCCCCCTAAAAATGCAAAAAAGAGGTTTTTATACGCTATTTTTTTCTTTTATTTTTACGCAATTCACGTTTAAAGGGTCCTAACCCTTCCACAAAGATTTAAATTTACAGAAAATAGGCATAAATGATTTTAACTAAAAGCGGTTGAAGTGTTAGCGCATCATCAGAAGGCCCCGCGGAAGAGTTCGGAAGACTCCCTGAATCGCAGGCGCTCGCGAGCTCAGGAATTGATATTGATGATTTAAAAAGATTACAAATGACGTTTTTCTTATATTTTGAATCTATTTTAAGTAGAAACTCTTCAGTTCTTTAAAAAACTGACCTGTTTTAGGGAGTGAGAATTCCATGTTTCAAGCTGTTAATAGATGCACGGCTGTGGATACCAATTAAGGGGTGTCCCCTTAAAAACTGAGGGTGATGGAGGAAAATGAGTGTCATATTTAAATTCAGCAGGTCATTTTACACAAGAATCAGCTGAAATACAGTCGGTGGCATTTTGACTTTTTCTTTTGTACACTGTAAAAAATAATCCAGTAAAAAAACAGAAAATTTCTGGCAGCAAAAATTTCCAGAAAATTTTTGTAGGCTGAAAAATCCTGTAAACAGAAAAAAGCTGTAACCTACAGGTAAATGCTGTAAAAAGAAGCTTTCTGTCAAGTGAGCAACATATTTTTGCTGTTGCCTCACAGTAATTTTCTGCTTGTGCGCATGCGTGTCGACTTATTTTAGCTGTGTTTTTTTTGAAATATTAATAAATCAATAACCGGAGATAGAACCCACGACCTACCGCATGCTAAGCACGCACGCTACCACTGCTCCAACGAGGATTCAATAAAAGTAGAAATTATCCGAACATGTTCTTTCTTTATCCACAAACTGAAACTTTCTGTTTAAGTACAGATAAGTTAAAAAACTAGAAAAAGCTGTTTTTTACATAAAATAAATAGAAGTGCGGTGGGAATGTTACATGACAAAATATCGCTGTAAACAGGAAGTCATTTTTATTGAAACTTTCGGTTTTTCTACAGTTTTTTTACAGTGTACAGCAGTTTAAGTGCGGCATTGGAACCCTTCCGTGGGTGCTTTGGGGGCGTTGACACCTCAACCGCTTTTAGTAAAAAGGTTAGGACCCTTCAAACGTGAATGGTGTAAAAAATAACAAGAAAAATAGTATCGTACAAAAACCTCTATAAATTTTAGATAATTTTTTACATTTTTAGGGGGGTAATAACCCCTAAAACATATCCATTTGCTTTAAAATTTCATAATTTAGTAATTTCAACTTCCCTTGTCCTTTTGGATGTAATTTAAAGACTAAAATAATGATCTTTGACCCTGAAAATCGCATTCAAATTCATTAAGCCATTGAAAAGCGTAAAAAGGGGGAGGGGCTGTTCCCCGAAAATCCTGTGTTAATTAAGAATTTTAATGAGGATTTTCGTGTCCAGCGGCCCAAAATCTTTAAGAAATGTCTATTTTGGTCAAAATTTTGAAGGTAAAATTTTTTGAACAGTGTTGTAGCGTTAATTCAATTTCCATGAATTGTAGGATATGAAAAAGTTCATAAGATACTATACTACATGACTAAGTACTTATGAAATGTGTTCAATACTACATTTAGATAAGTTGGAAAATTTGCACACTAAATATTATTTTTAAAACTAGTAGCTTTGAAGTAAAAATCAATAATTGGTATAAAACTAAATGAACTTTAACTTTTTTTAGTTTAATTTTATTTAATTGTACCTAATCAAGTTTTAACACTATGAGGAATTATTAAGTTATTACTAAAGTACTTATAATCGATATATGGACTAAATTTTGTAAATACAAAATTAAAAATAGTAAATTTGATAGTTATACTAGGTAGGGGAGAGTGCTGTACCTAAGGACGGTTGTAGTGGGTGTCTGTAGCTAATCGGCGTTTTTGAATCAAGTTTCATTAAAGCGAATACATTTTAATGCATATTAAATTAATTCTAAATGGTTATCTATTTGTAGGCGATTATTTTCAAGTGATTTCTAGATGAAAAATCAAATATTTTGTGATCTAAACTATTTTTTAATTTTCGATTTTACTTTGCATGTAATGTAAAATATGGTATAAAATCTTAAACACCCTATCGCATTTAAGTATGATGATTACAAAAAACTTAAAATTTCCACCGAAGAACATTTGCAAAAGTTATTACCACCAAATGCTTACACAACTAAGTGTCGATCGAATTGTTTTTTTGGATCAGTGAAGTGATCAGATCAATCAGCATGATTGATGAAACTATTACCTCAAATTTCGATCTGAAAATCCCATGTGATTTATATGTATTTTTAGTAAAAAATGAATACTTTTATCAATCAAATTCGTTTTAATGATCATTTACGATCTAAAAGTACATTACTTTAAAAATTCTATCTCCAATTTAAAAATGCTTGAAATAGTTTATTAAAAGGTGATACACCAATAAAAATGTTCATTTTAAGCTTTTTTCAACTAAAACTTTCCTTTTTAAGGGTGTCCACAGGTACAACTGGGTCTGTCCATAGGGAGATCCTGTTGTTGTACCTATGGACACAAATTTCGTCAAGTTATTAAAATGAATTAAAAATCCAATTTTGAAGATTTTAGCTAATAAAAAATATTACCATCTTTTCTAAGGTTTGGACTATAGGTTGGACACTTTTAAATGGTAAAAATGTGTTTTTACCTGTCTTAGAAAAATCCAAACGTGATTTTTGTCCAGAGGTACAACACTCTCCCCTATAGAATTGTAATAATTCGTTAATCAACTATTGCTAGTGAAATATTTATGACAATGGCATTTGATGTTTCTCATCACATGATTAATTTTAAGTGTCCATTTTCATTCCATTTTTAGTTTTTACTAAAATTACAAAGGGGTTTCATGGGTTAATTAAAAAAATTTTATATTTAAAAATAACTAGGATAGTTGTTGTTGATGTGGAGCAGTGTTTCTTAACGTGGGGTTAATGTCCCACCGGGGGGCAATTAGGGTTTGAAATAATTAACTAATTTGAAACCAAATTGCCCCCAGATAAGAAAAACTCCAACAATTTTCTGTGGAAGAAACCCCCAGACCCCCCACCCTAATTTTACCTTTTAACTCTTTTAAATGTTAACGTATAAAGTACTCGAAAGATATACCTCAAAAATTTTGAGTCCTCAAAAAAACTTAAGTCTGTTTACGGCTCTACAAGGATCTAATTAATGCTGTCATGTTAACTCTGTAATTATTGATCACTAAATTTTTAAATTACATTGAAAGTCATTTCATTAAAATTATTTGGTATTTCTAATTTTTTTCTCCATTATGTGTTGGGGAAATTAACCCACTAGTATTTGAGTGTAAAAATTCATGTGTAATCTTACATGGGGGCATGGGAAATTTAGAAAGGATTTGGGGGGGGCGTGGACCGAAAAGGTTGGTTAAAACTGATGTAGAGTGATGTATAGAGTATAACATTTTTAAAGTATTTTGTTTCTCACGCGCAATTATATTTTTTATTATGCAACCAATCTATCATCCTTAATCTACTCCAGCGTATATTGCGCTTCATGTTTTTAGGGGGATTCTGTAAAATAAATTAGGGTATTTTAAGGCATATCTACCTATACTTTAAATTTCAAACACTATGCAAAAACAAAGAGCAAATTGATAGGACGCTTTGCTTCTGGAACTGTATGTTGAAACTTGAAAGGGTTTCTTGTTGTCTCTGAATGAAGGATGGCTTTTTAGCGATAATAATAATATCCAAATAATCGATATCCAATAAAATGAATAAACCACTCCTTTTTTCCTCGATAAGACCTTTTCCTCGCATCGGTGGACACTACATCTAAACTTCTTTTACCCAAAACTTCTTTTACTCAAAACTTTAGATAATAGCTCGTTCTGTTTCCGGATTCGAATCGTCCAGTTTTTCGTTTTAAGATCGCACTGGAAATAAAAAAGAAGCTGGAAAATCTGTCGACCCTTAACGGATTTGTGCTTCAAAACAAATAAATGCAAAATCAATTCCGATTCCTTTGGAGAAGGACAGGGGACGTCTCGGGAGTGACCTTGATCTGCCAGCGACCTCTTTCGGATGTGGAGCGCATTCAGCAGAGCGAACAGAGAACTGCTGTCCACTAGTTTTATTCCCCTTTTCCTCCCACAATTTTTCCAGTTTTGAATATTTTAAACTCAAGAGGGACATTTCTGGGGGTTTATGAGTAATTATTTTTTTCTGATTCCAAAAAATCAGATATTTCCATCTCCCTAAATTTTCTTACGCACCCCAATTTGCAACTCTGTTTGATTCCCATAATGTTCTAAATAAGGGATTTGATGCTTGTAAATTTAAGGTGGAGGATTTTTCAGACGCAATTTTATAGATATGAACTCATGATAAATATGATAAATTTGACTAAAATCTATTCCTCAACGTGTTTTGGAATATTTGGTGTGTGTAGATTATTGTTTTTTTTAACTTTTCTTGTTTTTCGAGGTGCAAAGTTAAAATCACTCGTAGTTTCAAAAGCATTTTTGGAATGAAGTAAATATATTTATGACATTACAATTTTATTCAGAGTAAAGTACGTGCATCCATAGATATTTTAGAAAAGAAAAAACATTATTGATAAACCTAAAAGAGTAATAATTAAGTTCAATATCCAAAGCGTCATGTTAAAAGATACCCCAAACCTCTCACGAGTGATAAAAAATAGTTTTTATTAAAAAAATTAAACAATTTAAGAGTAAAGGTTATTGTAATCTAGAAATTGATGCAAAAAATTATCTAGAAGTTAACAAAAAATCTGTGGTTTATGCCATGGCAAAAATGATGAAATTGGAGAAAAATGTGAAATTAAAAATAAGTTAAATGTCTAAATTATTAAAAATATTTTTTTCCTAACTTGTGATATTTTTGCATTTTTCCAAATAAAAAAATAATTTTTGTGCTATTATTGAAAGTGTCCCAAGGTGGGGCACTGGTGGGGCACCCTGGGACATTAAAAGAGGTTTTTAAATTTGTTATTATGAATTCCCTTAAAGAGATATTTGGTTGGAAATTGTTTTATTAGATGCGCAAAGGACTATATTTAGTATATTAGCTGTATTTGAATATATTATATACCATTGCATAAAAAATTAGAAAAATATTTTAATGAAAAGTGTCCCAAGTTGCCCCACTCTCCCCTGTCGTTTTAAAACGATGACACTGTTTTAAGTAGTTATAGAGAAAATAAATTTAAATTTTTACCAAAAATATTATAAAAGGAATAAATAATCTTCTATTGATTTATGCTACTTTCCTATTATTGCTCAGACACTATGACGTTCTCTATAGTTACATTTTGACATATTTAAAAAATTTGCATTCATCGGTTATTTATTTCAATATGTTATGGTAGTTAAAAATACTGCATCGATACTGAATTGTAAAATATCAATATCCGATGATTTAACATTCAGCATCATTTGCGATTACCAGTATATAATCTGTGATACTGTCTAAGGAAAATAATACTTTTTTTATAAAAAAAAACAACCTTTTCTATAATTTGTCTGATTTAACATAAACTTTTTCACAAATCAATAATCAAAAACCCTTCAAGACAATTTTATCATAGTATAACGTATATAAAATGGCCTAATATCCTTTTTATATGTTCTTCTAGTGTAAAGAAAGATAGATGAGAAAATATCTGAAAATAAATTCGAAAATAATTTTAAAATCTAATGACATATTGACAAATTATACATAACCTTGTAAATGCTTCCCTTTAAAACTTAACTTCATTGTTATAGCCTCAGTCCATGAACTTTTCCTTTCTCTTAAAGAAGGCTTCAGGGACTTAGGATTTCTCTTCAGTCGTCCTCTGGAATCCCTAAGTAGCAGTCTTTCTAGACGGCATTTCTTTGGAGGGGGATTAGCCTATTTTTATGTCTTTGACAATTAGGTTGACAATGATGCGCGTGCAGAACATGCTAATTGTAAATACGCTCCTATGTATGGAAAGAGCAGGGATGATTTAAGACTTTAGCATACGTTTTCTCCTGGGAATTTTCTAGAAAAGGAAAGTTGGTTATAAATGGGTTGGAGAATAAAAATGCCACAGTTAATTTTAAGGAAGCTATTAATGAAAGATAAGCGTGTTTAAATCTTTGAGAGTAAACAGTTTAACCTGCACGATTGTAGTGTTTGTTACCCTTAATTTAATTATCTTATTGGTTTTAAGAAGAAATGAAATGTAAGGAATATATTTCCTAAGGATTGTAAGAAAAAATTTGATTGCACATATTTCTTGAAGCTTTTAAAGAACTGATGTCATAATGACAAGATGATAATCTAATGTGAAAATAAATAGGATAGGATATGTTTCAGAAGGAGAAACCATTGCACAAAATGCTAAGGGAAACTACTTTTTCAAATTACTAAAGTTTTAAAAAAACAAAGTTTGAGTTATCGAAGTTATACCGTAAAAATTATTTACCCATAATTCTTCCCAACGATGATGTGACTTCAAGATCTCAAAAGACAAGATTCACGACACCCTATTACTAAACTGTAAAAAAACCACCCTATACTAACCCTTTTACTGTCACCCTGTTACTAAAACTTTAACTGTCACCCTGTTACTATTGAAATTCTTATTTTAAATAGAATTGTAGAGTTTATTAGAGTGAAAATGTGTTTAAAATTTGTGAATTAATCTACAGGGTGATTCTGAATTCATCATCAATATTTTGGGGGGAGGTAGAGGCAGGGTTGGCTGGATTGGACCCAATTGGGTTGGACCCAATGGGTTTTTTCAAAAAAACCCATGTGAAAAACCCCACATTTTGGACCCATTTTTGGGTTTTTTCAAGAAAAATCAAGATTTTGGCAGTTCCTTCAAAATTTAATGTTTTTTTTTCAATGTTTAGGATATTTTTACAATTTTTTAATGGGTTTTTCAAAATTTAAACTAGGTTTTTAAAAATTAAATGGGGTTTTTTCAATTTAAGGGTTTTTTAAAAAGTTAAATAGGTTATTTCATTATTCAGTGGGTTTTTTCATAACTGAATGGGTTTTTTTCAAAATTTAGGACTTTTAAAGTTCAAACTAGATATAAAAAATAAAGAAGATAGATTTTTTAAATTTCAGTGGGTTTTTTCAAAATCAATTAGATTTCTTTTAATATTGAATGGGTTATTTTAAATTTCAGGATAGTTTTAAAATTTTAGTGGGTTTTTTCAAAAGTTAAACCAGGTTTCAGTAAATAAGGGGTGTTTTTACAATTTCAGTGGGTTTTTTCAAAGTATAAAAACTTTGAAAAAACCCACTTAACTGTGGGAAAACTGTTGTTATTTTGACAAAACACATTTAACATAGAAAGAACTCACTAAAATTTGAAAAAAACCACTTAATTTATAGGAGAAAACCACTTCATTTTGAAAAAACCAACACTTTTTTCCGAAAAAACCCAGTTTTATGTGGGTTTTTTCAGGGTTTTATTGAAAAAACCCGAAAAAACCCAACCCACTTGGATTTTTTCAAAAAAACCCGGGTTTTTGCCAACCCTGGGTAGAGGGGACCGGGACCTAGACAAGCATATTTCGAATAGGAATGGGGGGGGGGCGCAGCCGCACCGTTAAAGAGCTAGGACCTAATGTAGTGCGAGATTGTACAAAAGGACGTTTTGCCAAGGCCCGATTTACGAAACAAAACATAATAAAATGAAAAAATTATTTATTGCATGAGGTACAGAAGTATCCGTACTACTTACACCCTAAATTTGATAGAAATTGGACCACTTGCTAAACCGTGGGGTGAGTTATAAAACGTGCAATAATTAATCTTTTAGCCAAAGAATGGAGTTCCTTTAGTGTAATGGTATTTAAAAAATGATCGGGGAAGGAATTTTCAATGATCATACTGTTTTTAAATAAATAAGGGATCTTGCATGATCATTGAAAATTCCTTCCCCGGTCATCATTTTTCTAAATACCATTACACTAAGGTTGGCCATTAAGGTTGGTTTACCATTCTTTGGCTTAAAGATTAACTATTGCACGTTTTAAAACTCCCCCCATGGTTTAGCAAGTGGTCCAATTTCTATCAAATTTATGGTGTAAGTATTACGGGTACTGCTTTACCTAATGCAATAAATTTTTTCATTCTATTACGTTTTTTGTCATTACACGGACCTTGGCAAAACGTCCTTTTGTAACGCTCTCGCACTACATTAGGTCCTAGCTCTTTAACGGTGCTGCTGCGCCCCCCCATTCCTATTCTAAATATGCTTGTCTAGTAGGGTGGGCCGAAAACACACTTTATTTTTTATTCCTGTTCTAATAGCGCGGAAAGGGTGCCACTTGGGTCCAATAAGGAGGGTGTAAAATATTTTTTCGATTGGATAATATCTTAGGCTCCCGCATCGCACTTAAAGTTCGAAAAAATGGATGACTTTTTTACAAAACAACAAACAAATCAAAGATTAAACTCTCAAATATTGTTCATGATTTTTTATGAGGAACTTATATAATTATAGACATAATTTTTCAGGTTCCATTCTTTTATCACTCTTGCTTCGTTAGATATAATTTTTTAATGTTCAAAGAAATCTTGTAAAGTTGTTTTTCCTGCATATTTAAACAGATTAACTCTAGAACTATACAACTTAAAAACCTGAAATAAGTCCCATTTGGTTCGTAATTTTTTTCCCTTCATTTGATGTGCATCATGACCATCATTTTCAAAAAAAAATTTTCAAAATTTAAAAAAAGTGAAAAAAAATTTAATAAAAAAATTTTTTTTGAAAATATTTTTGAAAAAAATTTAAAAGCCTTTTGACTCATAAAATGAACATTACTACCAAATTTCAAGTTGAAAATAAAATTTAATCATGTATAAAAAAATGAAAAAATTCGAAATTCCTTAAACAATCCCCAAAATTATACAGCAAGAGCGATTCACTGATAAAAAATTCATAAACTCGCTTGAGGGTGTTCATATGACTTAAAACATGTAAAAAATGTCACATAAATTTCAGAAAATACGACAATTAACAGATTCGGTGCAAAACTTGCAGAGCTAATTTTCAACTTAAAGTTAATTCAATTTGCATGCATTACTCCTGAAAATTCCTAAGAATTATGTTTATATCTAATTGTTTTTACTTTTAAAAGTAAAATCAAAGTAAATTAAAAGTTTTAGACCATAAAAAATCGGATATAAACAGATTTCTTAGGAATATTCAGTTAAAATTCATGCAAATTGAATTAACTTAAAGTTGAAAATTAGCTCTAAAAGGTTTTGTACCGAATCTGTTACTTGTCGTATTTTCAGAAATTTATTTGAAATTTTTTACATGTTTTAAGTCATATGAACACCCTCAAGAGAGTTTATGAATTTTCCATAAGTGAATCGCTCTTGCTTTATAATTTTGGGGATTGTTTAGGGACTTTCGGACCTAAATTTCGAAACTTTTATTTTTTTTAAACATGATAATATTTTATTTTCAACTTGAAATTTGGTAGTAATGTTCATTTTATGAGTCAAAAGGCTTTTAAACTTTTTTCAAAAGAATTGCGAAGAAAAAATTTTTAATTAAATTTTTTTTCACTTTTTAAAAATTTTAAATTTTTAAAAAAAAATTATGGTCATGATGCACATTAAATGAAAGACAAAAAATTTACGAACCGAATGGGACTGATTTCAGGTTTTTAAGTTGTATAGTTCTAGAGTTATTAGCTTTTTAAAAATGCAAGAAAAACAACTTTACAGGATTTCTTTGAACATTAAAAAATTATATCTAACGAAGCAAGAGTGATAAAAGAATGGAACCTGAAACATTATGTCTATAATTATATAAGTTCCTCATAAAAAAATCATGAACAATATTTGAGAGTTCAGTCTTTGATTTTTTTGTTGTTTTGTATAAAAGTCATCCATTTTTTCGAACTTAAGTGCGATGCGGGAGCCTAAGATATTATCCAATCTAAAAAAATATTTTACACCCTCCTTATTGGACCCAAGTGGCACCCTTTCCGCGCTATTAGAACAGGAATAAAAAATAAAGTGTGTTTTCGGCCCACCCTATTGTCTAGGTCCCCTCTACCTCCCCCCAAAATTTTGATGATGAATTCTGAATCACCCTGTATATTTTACTTTTGTAGTAAATTTATGTTTTGTTGATCGTATTTGTTATACATAGAAATTCCTATGTTGTGTTGAGAAAACAACTTAAAAATATATTTGTTTGTTTCAGACATATCTTTTATTATTAGGTTCTCAAATAGTTTTACTAACTTTTAGAAAGCTATTATTTTTTTTCTAAAAATTATGGAAAATTTATGTTTCTAAAACTAGGGAGCTATCGCCCCCTGCTCGCTATCGCTCACCAACCCCCGTAAACTGCTGACGCAGGACCTTTTGGAATTGCTTCGCAATTCCCACAAATTCCAACTCGCTGAACTTAATATACTTTGTAAAACAAATAAACAATTTACAGAAAAAACGTCAATCAACTTTCCAAAAATACGTCACCTAATCCCTCCATGAATAAATCTCCCTTAAAAGTGTGAATATATATTAACTCGAACTTGTAAAAAATTTAAACGAAATGTTTTTTTAAAATATTCACCTTAATTATTTTCAATCTATCATTATAAAAATAACTAATTCTAATTGAGAAAACTCCAGCTCTCAAGCGTCGCCTCCAACCGTGGACCGGGTTCGCCCTTGTTAGGGCTCATCAGCACGGTATAGGAAGTTAACGCAATAGAGCGGAGGGAGAGCTAATTCTAATTGTTTATCAATATTCGGACCAAACAATTATCATTCATATTTTTGTATAAACCCAGACTTGTTAAACAATACCGTTTAAGCAATTGAAAATAATAAGAGGCAAAACATCACTATATGTTTACAATTCGATAAAATCAGACTAAAAATTATAAATATTGGACAAAAAATGTGAAATTTAGTATAAAATGGCGTACATTAGGGTGGTTACAAAAAATCAACTTTCGAAATTCTTAGGTCTTACCCCCCTAAAATGTGCCAATAGGCTAAAAAATGAGATTGGCTAAGTTTCAGCTCAATCCGATAATATTAACCCTTGCCTCATCGAGGTCAAAGTTCAGAAAAACAGCGATTTTTAACAAAAAATCGTAGTTTTCGCCCCATAAAACTGGAACCGTTTATCCCAGAAACCTGGTTAGGGTGTCATTTGATAGGGAATTTCCTACACTTTAACTCTGAAGTTACGGAATTTTATTTGCTAAAAACGGATGGTGCGCAATTTAGCATTTTCATAGTGAAGGTCCGTGAAAAAGCGACTTGATTGCTAAAAAGCTAGAACATTACAATGTCACAAAAAATTTATCCTCCGGGCTTTTTCTATTACTTTTGGTCCCAATAAATAGTAAATCAGTTTTTAAGCCCCCTAAGTGAGTTCTAGGGTATAATTTCAAACCTCCTAGTGTTTGAAAAAAAGGAAAAAAAATATTTTTAAAGAAGCATTTTGGGACTGATAATGTTATAAAATTGATCCAAATACATTATTAGGAGCTTAATTAGATAGAATACCGATGGTGTAGGGCCTTAACCTTTCCCTATAACCCCTATAATCTAAGCGAAAGAAGCTCGACTGCAAGGTTTTGCTAAACAAAGGTTTTAATACCCATTAAAGTAATAAACAGAGCTAAATTACAAATTTTTCCCAAAAACCTCTAGAGAGATGCCATTTGGTGTCAGAAATGATGTTTAAGATTATATATGTGGGTAAAATTATAATGTATATAAAATTGGTAATGTAACATAGGTAGAAATAGTATTTATTTATTATTTAGAGTAGGAAGGACGCTATTATTATAATTTTACCCATATACATAATCTCAAACATCATTTCTGACACCAAATGACATCTCTCTAGAGGTTTTTGGGAAAAATTTCTAATTTAGCTCTGTTTATCACTTTAAAGGATATTAAAGCCTTTGTTTAGCAAAACCTCGCAGTCGCGCTTCTTTCGCTTAGATTATAGGGGTTATAGGGAAAGGTTGAGGCCCTATACCATCGGTATTCTATCTAATTAAGCTCTTAATAATGTATTTGGACCACCTTTATTACATTATCAGTCCCAAAATGCATATTTAAAAACATATTTTTTTCCTTTTTTTCAAACACTAGGGTGTTTGAAATTATACCCTAGAATTCACTTAGGGGATTTAAAAACTGATTTACTATCTATTGGGACCAAAAGTAATAGAAAAAGCCCGGAGGATAAAGTTTTTTGTGACATTGTAATGCCAGCATTGTGACATTGTAATGCATTGTAATGTCAGCTTTTTAGCAATCAAGTCGCTTTTTCACGGACCTTCACTATGAAAATGCTAAAAAGCGCCCCATCCGTTTTTAGCAAATAAAATTCCGTAACTTCAGAGTTAAAGTGTAGGAAATTCCCTATCAAATGACACCCTAACCAGGTTTTTGGGATAAACGGTTCCAGTTTTATGGGGCGAAAACTACGATTTTTTGTTAAAAATCGCTGTTTTTCTGAACTTTGACCTCGATGAGGCACGGGTTAATATTATCGGATTGAGCTGAAACTTGGCCAATCTCATTTTTTAGCCTATTGGCACATTTTAGGGGGGTAAGACCTAAAAAAAGTTGAAAAAATTTTTTCCCCATGTAACTTGTGACCACCCTAGGCGTACATGTAAGTTTTTAGAATATGTTTTTATCAGTCTTTGAGTGATATTTCATCAAGAAAGTACTTTTTTAAATGGTGGAAAAACATGTTTCATCTTAAAATATAGCATCAATCGGTCGTTGTGATTGGATGCATAATAATTCGATTGACAGTACTTGCTTTAACTGCGACCTTATCCGTTATCTAAAAAAAAAATGGAAATATTTTAAAATTGAGAATTTTTTTTGAAAAATCGAAGGGCCTACTCGGAAATCCGGAAAGAATCTGGACATTTTGATACCATATATGTGTCATTCAGTTCAGTAATTAAAAAGCCTTTTTCTGGAAACCGTTCACCAAAAACTTTTTTTAGAATAGAGAGATTATAAAACAAGAAGTTGTGGTGCTAAATTTTTGGAATTTCTTTTTTTTCTAAACTAAGTAAAAAATATTTAAGATTTTAAGAATGTACAACTACTTTTAAGGAATATATTAAAGAATAAGATAGAACTTTATAGTTTGAATTTAAAAGTTGATTCTTAATAATATCTTCGTAACATAGGAAAATAAACTCAGAAATTTCCCTCTTTTCCCTCTTTCGTTGCCATCCTTCGTATCAAGGAAATCAACTCCCTTATTTTGGAAACCGCAGCCCCATCAAATAGGGTAAAATTAGCGAAGTTGCATTTTAATTTTTTTAAGCAGTTTAAACTTCAAATATTAGTAAAAATTACGGATTGCTGATTTTTTTACAAACAAAATAATAAAATCCTACTATTATAAACTTTACGGTTTAATTTAAAAAAAAATTGTTTTGAAGGAAAAAACACCTTATACACAAACAAATATGTCTTAAGTTGAAAGCATTAAGAATATCCTGGGTGGAGAACACTTACCTTAAAGCTATATATTGGGGTTTTCCTTTAAATTAAAATATTAATTAAATCCAACTTATATTGCAGTATGAAATGAAAGGAAGATAATTTTTTTACTGATTTTTAAAACTTTTCTGTTTATATTTCCTATAAAAAGTGAGTAAAAATAATTTTATAAAAATAAAGTTCGATTTCCTTATTTTTAAATTTAAATCAATTGTCGAAAAGCAAATCATGTTTTTTTAATTAAACATAAGGTTCATACAAATGTATATATATATAATTATACAATCTTTTTATTTTTTCCATAAGTCTCGTAAAATGTCTTTTTTTCTTAAAACGTAATAGCGTTTCAAACAAATGGGGAAATTAAACGATAGGTACCGCTTATTGAAGTCTCGAAATGTAACAACTAGATGTCGCTACGAAAATTTTTACTGTTTTAGAAAAGTATGACCTCAAATAAGACAAGTAGCTCTGCAAACAGAATTTCCGAAATTAATTCCATAAATTTCATAACGCATATTATTTTATTTATAAAGCTGGTGGTTTACAGATCAACTTGTTTTTATTTTTCAAATGCTATTTAATTTGTACCTCTATTTTAAGTAAACTAGTTTTTTTAAACCGAAAGCGTTTTAGATAGGATTTTCAATAATTATCTTCCACTACTAACTAGAATGAAATTGCTTTTGGTATTTACAGAAGATATCTGTATATTCAATGTAGAATAGCGTCAGAAAGATTTTACTTAAAAATCTACTTTTGGAAATCCTTTTTGAAAGAGTAGCAATTTCTTCCATTACAATTCATGAACTTACAGCGGAGTTTAATGGTTTCATTGAGACATTTCATTTCATTGCATATAAAGAAACTTTTGGAAAAGCGACCTAATTTACCTTGATAATTTTCCCATTTTAATGGTGCATCAATATCCTTCCTTTATTAAGTTGTCTCGTCGTTTTTCTCCTCTTTTATTATTATATTTTACCTTATTTATTTGATTTTAATGTTGATTGAATAATTTTTAAATATGAAACCAAGAATAATTAGTAGGCAATTATGTTCTCTTTTACACCAAGAAAATACACAATGATAAAAAAATGAACAATGATTTCTCAAAAAATACAATGCCTTAGAAAAAGGTAGAGAAGATTCTAGATATTCGACAACACGCACCTTTTTTTACTTCTTTGTTTGATCCCTTTTTGAATGAAATATTCTTATGCATACTTTCTTTTTTAATCACAATTTATTCATGATGTTAAACATACCTCGATCATGCGCTGGAAAAAGGGAAAAAATCAATTTTGTCCTTGTCTCTGATGCTCACAGACGCCCGGTTGTTGGAAAACTAACCTTGATCCACATGAAACGAAGCGAAGGTATAAACCCCTGCAGAATTTTAAAACTTTCAACGGATACCTCTTTGTAATAACCACATTGACTTCTTTTAAGATAATAGTCAATTATTCCAACGCGTGTCTATTTTAGCTGCGTTGAAAACTTTCCGTTCGTTTGGTAGATATATTGTTTTATCTTACTTTTAAACGGGGATGAGATGTTTGTAGGAACGGGTTCACATTTTTGTAAACATTCCGTATTTTAATTTTACCTGTTTAAGAAAAGTCTGTTTTAGAAGACTGCAACCTTTATTTTTTCAAGTCTCCCTACGAGAAATAGATATTTCACGGTTCGATGCATAAGTTTTATCAACAGGACACAAGAATAGTCTGTTTCCTATTTGGAGTAATTTGGAGTTTTGTTTGGAAATGGGTTCCATTATAACAAAGCATTAGAATCTCTAAATATTTAGAAAAAAACAGCAACATGTTTGTCTGTGTGAATATTATTGTGCCCTCAAAATTTGCAAGCAAGTCATGAAAAAGTAAGAAATTCTGTGGTTGCAATGAAACGTTTTTGAATGTTGTAAAAATAAAAAAAATTAAATGGATGGTTTAAAAACTTAAGATGATCAGTTTTCCACTTGCTGAAAATAAATTATTATTGCCAGACGATATGCCATCTGTTTTAACAGTTGATTAAAGGAAATAAACTCAGAGGTTCTCCACATTTAATGTGCTTCTGACCTATGTGGCATGAACGTCCACTAAAATCTGGGACAGTCATTCAGGTGCTACGCTAGAACGCATGAGTAATCAAGATGACTGGTTGTCAAAGCAATTGACATGTTGGAGTTCTTTTTTTCTCAGTAAACCATTTATTTAAGATGTGAAGATGACATTACAATACACAGATGATGGTTTCTTTTATTTTTTGGACATATTGTGTCGCTTTACAATATTTTGTATCTATGGGATATGGTTGCCTTTTTGTTTTCTATTGTGTTTTTTGAAAAATGACTAAGATGACAGTTACCAGTGTCATTCGCCAGGTGCTATTTTAATACTTAATTATTTTACTGTTTGAAATAATATAAAGGACTGTTATTAATTGGGAACATCTGGCGTATTACCTATTATGAAAAAAAATAGTTGGGAGTTGACACATACCTACCAATACAATGAAAAAAATGTCAGTATTAACATAAACTGGAATAGATGGTTATCTGTAATTTACACCGATTTGTACAATTCTGCTGAAAACAAGAAAAGAAATTAAAACAATTTTTTTAGTGTTTTTAGATAATATCTTGAAGTTTTTATTTAAGGTTGATAGAAAAAATATTTGCTAAAAACCGTATGGATTACTTTATTATAATATTTGTTTAATTTATTCGAGATTAAAAAACCCTCAATTTATTAGTTGATAAGAACGTTCCTTTTTTCCGAAGACCTGATATGTAGGGGAGACTGAGGATACTTGATCCCGTAGCCAAATATATATACCAAATATACACAAAATCAATTAGAGAAGAGCTTTGATACCTAGCTACAATTTTTAAGTTATACTTGTTCACAAATCCTTTTTGTTTTAACTCAAGAAATGATGGTCTGAATGTGGAAAGGAAAATTTCAAAAGGAAAATATGTTCATTTTTATAGTAACTGTACTATGCAACTTTGAAAATGAAATTAAGCGTAATTTTAAAGTAAAGTATAGACTGTCTTTAATAATCGAGTAATTTGTTCAGTGAAAAATAGGGTGGGCCGAAAACACCCTTTAATTTTATTTATGTTCTAATAGTGCGGAAAGGGTGCCAGGTCCAATAAGGACGGTGAAAAATACTTTTTCGATTGGATAAAATCTTAGGCTCCCACATCGCACTTAATGTTTGAAAAAATGGATGACTTTTTTACAAAACAACTAAAAAACCAAAGATTAAACTCTCTAATATTGTTCATGATTTGTTACGAGGAACTAATATAGTTATAGACATAATGTTTCAGGTTCCATTCTTCAATCACTCTTGTTTCGTTGGATATAATTTTTTAATGTTTAAAGAAATTTTGTAAAGTTGTTTTTCTTGCATTTATAAACAGCTAATAACTCTAGAACTGCAACTTAAAAACCTGAAATCCGTCCCATTTTGTTTGTAAATTTTCTGTGTTTAATTTGGTGTCCATCATGACCATCAATTTTCAAAATTCAGAAGAAGTGAAAACAATTTAATAAATTTTTTTGTAAGTTCGATCAAGTCAGAATTGTTAGTGGGATCAAGTATCCCCACATAAAGGTCCACATTATCCCGTTGTAAAAATATTTTTTAAAAATTATTTCGCTAAAATTATTTGATTAATTTTGTTCATGTCAAAAATTTCTGAAATCTAATAATTTGCAGCAGATAACAAAATTTAAAACTGAATTGGGGATCAAGTATCCCCAGTAGGGTGGTTACAAAAACACCGACTTCCGAATTTCTTCGGGGGGACCCCCCTAAAATGTGACAATGGGCTAGAAAATAAGATTGGCAAAGTTTCAGCTCAATTGGATAATATTAAGAACCGCCTCATTCAGGTCCAAGTTAAAACAAAAGCGAAAAAACGTAGTTTTTTGCCCATTTAATCGGAACTATGCGTCCTAAAAATATAGTTCACATCTCATTTCATAGTAAATTTTATTGGCTTGAAGATAGAACTCCTAAACTTTTTTTATTAAAATTTCTAGAGCGAAATATCAACATCTTTGTCAGGTAAGGTTGAAGAACTCCCTGTAAAGTTAGCTTTCCAGCAAACTCGTAAAATCTTCTAATTATTCAATTAAAAGGTTTTTCTGAACTTTTTTTGGTGTTTTTCACTTTGTGCATCAATAAGTGTTCTTCAGTTAGAAGCATGGACGGATTTAAGGGGGCTCAATTTTCTCAGGAAATTCCGTTTTTATAATGGAATATCATGCTTCCAAAGCCATCAGGGACATATTTGCCCCCCTCAAGGTTTCCAGTGTGCCCCCCAGGGTCCACCACCTAAATCCGCCCATGGTTAGAAGTATTTTCAAAAGAATATGCAACAAATAATTAATTCAAAGTAGTAAAATTAGCAGTAAAAAAGAGGAACCGTAAATGTGGGAAATAACTTCAAGCAATCAAATATATTGAAGGAGATTAACATTTATTTAATTAGAAAAACAATTTGATCAGTAGGATAAGTTGAAATAAATACAAACGAAAATAAAAGATAACAAATAATATATTAAATTTTTTAAATTTTTCTCTTGGTATTTTTCATTTGGTGCATTAAAAAGGCTTCACTTAGAGATATTTTCAAAAAAATATTCTACAACATATAAGTTTAAGATTGTAAAATCAGGGGGAAAGGCGAAGAGAAAGAGAAATTACAAAATGTGTTCTGGATGGTAGAGTTTCCAGGTCTCCCTCTTGCTGAAGGCTTAACCCCACCACGGAGTATCATCGAGCCCCTAGAACTATTTTCTAGATATATTCGCCTTTACTAGCCCCCAGAACTATTTTCCCGTTGCTCTATCTCTCTGGGACCAATGGGTTCAGGTTTTCTGAGATTCTAGGAAGTAGACTGCAGGTTTCGATTTACCATTATCAGTGGGACTTGAATTTCCACGCCTGTTCTGCATCTAACTCTAGTGTGGAGTAGATTATCAATACCGGACCTACTTGACCAGGAGGAGTTCATATAAGAAAGCAAGACTCTCCCTTTCAAAAATAATTAAGTAAAAAGAGAGGAGAGGATCAAAAAACCTTTTACTGCTTTTCGCGTAGCGCGAGAGGAAAATAGCGACCTCGGCGAGACGATTCGACCCCCTTGACCAACCTGGTCCCAGAGAGATAGAGCAACGGGAAAATAGTTCTGGGGGCTAGTAAAGGCGAATATATCTAGAAAATAGTTCTAGGGGCTCGATGATACTCCGTGGTGGGGTTAAGCCTTCAGCAAGAGGGAGACCTGGAAACGCTACCATCCAGAAAACATTTTGTAATTTCTCTTTCTCTTCGCCTTTCCCCCCTGATTTTACAATCTTAAACTTATATGTTGAAGCATATTTTTTTGAAAATATGTCTAAGTGAAGCCTTTTTAATGCACAAAATGAAAAATACCAAGAGAAAAATCCAAAAAACTGAATATATTATTTCGTATCTTTTATTTTCGTTTGTATTTATTTCAACTTCTCCTACTGATCAAATTGTTTTTCTAATTAAATAAATGTTAATCTCCTTCAATATATTTGATTGCCTGAAGTTATTTCCCACATTTACGGTTCTTCTTTTTTACTGTTAATTTTACTACTTTGAATTAATTATTTGTTGCATATTCTTTTGAAAATACTTCTAACCATGGGCGGATTTAGGTGGTGGACCCTGGGGGGGCACACTGGAAACCTTGAGGGGGCAATATGTCCCCGATGGCTTTGGAAGCATGATATTCCATTATAAAAACGGAATTTCCTGAGAAAATTGGGGGGGGGCACTGCCCCCCATGTGCCAACTTAAATCCGTCCATGCTTCTAACTGAAGAACACTTATTGATGCACAAAGTGAAAAACACAAAAAAAAATTCAAAAAAACCTTTTTAATTGAATAATTAGAAGATTTTACGAGTTTGCTGGAAAGCTAACTTTACAGGGAGTTCTTCAACCTTACCTGACAAAGATGTTGATATTTCGCTCTAGAAATTTTAATAAAAAAAGTTTAGGAGTTCTATCTTCAAGCCAATAAAATTTACTATGAAATGAGATGTGAACTATATTTTTTGGACGCATAGTTCCGATTTAATGGACAAAAAACTACGTTTTTTGCTTTTTTTTAACTTGGACCTGAATGAGGCGGGTCTTATATTATCCAATTGAGCTGAAAATTTGCCAATCTTATTTTCTAGCCCATTGTCACATTTTAGGGGGGTCCCCCGAAGAAATTCGGAAGTCGGTGTTTTTGTAACCACCCTAATCCCCAGTCTCCCCTATTAAATTCAGTTCTTCGGATTTTAGTGTTATGCCCCATTATTTCCGAATGTAAATGAAGACTTTATTAGATTGCTAATTGAACTATAAACTATAATACTTTGAAATCATCCTAGTAAACGGATAAGATATATCGTTAACAGAAGGAAATTCTTACTAAAATGGGATCCCACTGAAGTAAGTAAAGGGGGACTCCAGTGGAGTAGTAATTCTGAAGAGTTAGTTCTGAGGGAGTCAACTGTAAATAAAATAATAACCTAAAATCATGATATTTTATGCCAGTAATCGAATTAGCATTAAACGTGCTATTTCCGCTCTTTAAGAAGACGTAACTTTTTACGTTTTTCTTTTGTGAATGAACGACATGGGGCTAGCTTTGCGTTATGGAAGCATCTCTGGGAACCCATAAAATTGTTCGTGATCGAATGGAACAATTGTGTTTCCGAGTCGAGTCGCAGTGAACTGCAGCAAAGGGTTCGTTACGGGAGACGACTTCCGCGTGCTTCTTGGTACGTAGGTAGTTAATCGTCCCGCTTGAGGATTCCACATTCTTTATGGATGACCAACGTACTTAATGGAGTTTTGGTCGTCGTATGTCCGAACTCAATTTCCCTTGCTTTCCTTTATTTAATTAAAATGTCTTCGAAACAGACGGGTTTCAATGAACCCTTAATTTATTGTTTCAAAATTGGAACTGTCATTTTGGAACTTAAAATATTGCCATTTTATTCCTATTTTAATGTAGAGGAAATCTCTTTTATTGAACTTATCTCGTGAAAATATTTAAAAATTTGAAAGTACAAAGAACACTACTACCACATTTAAAAAAGTACTTTTATACCCGCATTGAAAATCGTAGATGGATTACAAAACAATTTACAAGAACATAATTATATGTTTTATCTGAAAGGGATAAAAACTTCATTACTTCAAATCGGTAAACAGTTAGGTAATCGTTATAAATAGCTTACCAAAAATGTGAATAACTGAATTTAGAACACTTATTTTCATAGAAATCAAAAACTATTTTAAAAGCTCGTTTGAAAGAACAACAAGATATTTTCTTTAGTGTCTCATTACTGAACCGGACTTTGTGCAAGTAAATAAACGAAATAAAGAGCACTTACTACCACTGATCTTCCCAGACCTCATAACAAACCTATCTAGTAAAAATGGTCAGTGGATCATTGTTCTCTGGACCAACTCATGCATAAATGCACGTGAGAGGTAGTCTCCGAAAATCTCTCATGAGGTTTTTAAGAAAGATTGCAAGTGGTTATGAGAACTTTCGGTCAGCTATTTATTAGGTCTCTCAAGTGAAAAAAACAAATCCTATAACTGATTCCCAAGATTTGTGGATGGGAATTCTTTTTAGTAAAGAAACAAACACTTAAAACACACACTTTACATTAATTAATATTTTTAAATGCAGTCACTGTTAATTGGAATTAATACTTTTTAATTCGTATGTTAGTTTTTAAAAAAGTCTAATATGTACTCAATATGTTCAATATTAAAAATTAATAATAAATTAAATATTTACTATTACGCAAATATGATTTAATTATGTAAAATAAAATGGTACAAAACTTGTTTTTTGATAGAATCGTGGGGGCCATGTTAAAATAAAGCGTGTGAAGTATGTGTATAAAAAGTTATATAAAGCTTAATAGAAAAGGAGCTTAATTACTGTAATAAACTATTGACTTTTAGTAGGTTACAAAAATAAGGGTGCTTTGTATTCTTTAATTTATTTCAGTATGATTACATTTATTTCGATCGAAATTACTTCATATAGTATTTAATTAGCGATGTTTTTCAATTTTGTTGTCAAGATGGTTTTCTAGTATAATGCAAAATACTTATTTAAATTAATTTCAAATGTAAAACTAATCATCTGAACTAAATATAACAGGCTACAATGACATTCCTTAACTACTAGATGTCCGACAATGGAAAATCAATCAACCCCTTTTTATATATCCATATTTTTCTCCCAAGTCGTTGAACCCTTAAAGCGTATTTAGTTTGCATACGCTTTGTTATGGATTCTTAAAGCGATTGCTATCTTTTTAAAACTGAATAAGACGTTTAAGATAACATTAAGAGGTTTAATATCGAATGAGAGAATTAAGACTCGGTGGCTGTTACAGGAAACTTACCGTTCTTCTTTCTTTTACTTATTACTTTGTTATTAAAGTTCAATCCTGAGACGTTGATAGGTAAACACATTTGGATTGGAGGGATTTTTCGTTCCCAAAAATACACTTCCTGACTTGTATCTTATGAACAAAGGCAAAGGAGTGTAACTTCAAGACGTATTATTTAAATATTTAAACAGTAGCTTCCTAAAAAGGAAGCACTGGATTTATTTTCAGCGGTAAATTTTGTCATTTAGGTTGAAGCAAATTGGATTTGGTTGAATGGGTTGATGTAAATACAAAACAGTGCATTCATTTTCAGGTTCCATTAATGTAACTAAAGTTCTGGTTTCTTGGAAGTTTGTGTAGTTTTCTCGGATATTATTTCATTAAAAATATCAAAGAAACTTGCTAATATTTCTAAATATCAATTCGATAAACTAATTAGTAGATTTCTTTAAAATATTTTCTGATTCTTAAGAGTAATGAAATATAGTGAAGAAATAAAACAACTTACATTTACAAAAATTATCGAAAATGTTATAAAGTAGAGTATACTCATAAAAAGTCAAGTAGATTATTAATTAATATTTGCCTTACCAACAAAAAAAAAGTTTACAAGGAGAATTGTTGTTTTTATTATGAAAATTCAATATTTTGTGAAATATTTTAAGAAAATTTAACGAGCACACACACAAGTAAATAGAATTTATACTATTACTTTTATAAAAACAATAAGAAACACATATTTCATGCATTTCATACAACCATTGCTTTACTATGAACTCATTACTGCGGTTTTATATTTTAAAATAGTTCAATAAAATTTTTTAACTGAAAAAAGATTTGCCGAGTGTTAAAATCTTCTGAGAAATATTTGAAAAATAAGCATACAAACATTTCAAACATTTTTTAAAGAAATTCAATCAAAACAAAAAAATATTAGGAGATAATTACACCAAAACAAAATATACAAAGAGTCATTTAGAAATTACTTTATACAATTTTCATGAGATTTATAACCCTCCCTCTATGGTCTCACAGGCGATTAATCACACTTCAACGAGCCCCCTCTCCCTTGCAAAGCCCTAAAATTTAACACTGTTTCAAATTTCGTTTTATCAACCTTTAACTATTTACTAATTACTATTATGTTTATACTATTTAAATGTGATTTAATTTGTAAATTAACCATGCTTTTATAACAATGAAATCAAAATTAGTAGTGGACGTAATGCTTTTTAGTAGCTATTGACAATAACAGAGAAAAATTAGTTTAAAGTGCGATGCCACAAATGCGTGTATGTTATACTCACAAACATGGGACGTTATTTATAAATAGTTCTTAAGACGGCCTCTCTAACTTATGTTTATTTTGTAATGCTTTTTAGTAGCTATTGGCAATAACAGAGAAAAATTAGTTTAAAGTGCGATGCCACAAATGCGTGTATGTTGTACTCACAAACATGTGACGTTATTTATAAATAGTTCTAAAGACGGCCTCTCTAACTTATGTTTATTATAGCTATGTGTGTTTCATGAAGAGCTTTGGGGGATCCTTTATTGCATTCAAGCTTTATTTTTGCACATAAACCGCTCTCCCAGTTTGTTCTGTCTAATCAATAAATGAATCTCCCACAATTTTAACCCAGTTAATGGATATTAACGCATGCTCAAATGCGCCAATCTCGG
The DNA here is from genome assembly GCA_024610705.1 of Tetragnatha versicolor. Lineage (NCBI taxonomy): Eukaryota > Metazoa > Arthropoda > Arachnida > Araneae > Tetragnathidae > Tetragnatha > Tetragnatha versicolor. Next base: position 32,710,095 of record JANDEH010000001.1, on the reverse strand, counting down.
GACAAATTACCCGCCGGGGAAACTCTATAACCAACAAAGGTACAAAAAACGTATTTCTATTTACGTGCTGGCATCAATAAACCTCAAAAAATCTCTCACAAACGATTACTAATTCCGTTATTGTAGAATATATGCAGCTTCATTATGCAACAATGCTCGAAAGCAAACAAGAGCAAGTTTACTTTATGAGTTCAAAGCACTGGCGTCTCTTCGGAATAATTATTATCCGAGATAGAGTAATAAAACCATCGCATTAGCCGGCGCGAAACGGTATCGGAACTGGGTCAAGATTGCTCGGGGTGACAGAAAGCGAGAAACTTTCTCTCTCCTCGGCGTTCGTTTCCAGCATATCAACCGCACTCCAGGCTAAAAAAGAAAAAAACTCTCACACGTTGCCTTACCATGCGATAAGTTCTAGGGTACCGCCGGTCAAAGTCGTCTCACTTTCTTCCATTTCTCCCAACGAGGATTCTAACTGTCATCGCTGCAAATCAAGGAGATTTTTCATCACTTAAGACATGCCTAAGAGCTAAAGAGTCAGTTCCTTTTGGTTTCTGTCTTATCTGGGACGAAAGAACATATATGACACCTTGTGCAAGATCCCATTGTTTGTTACCTGCTATTTGTTTTAGCACTCACTGCTATTATTTGGGACGAGCGTTTGCCACGCTTTTATTTTTAGTGTGCTGGGAAATGATGGGAGATATTTCATTATGCGTTTTTCATGCGTTTGATTTTCCTCCCTTAGGTACGGAATCAATCTTGTCATAGAGTTTCGAGGGTCTTGAGATCTGGAGGAAGAAATGGAGCTGTACTCTGAATAAAATATTCGGGTGTCATCTTTGCCAGTCCGGTCGCAAGGTGAGTTCGTTTATCATGCATCAACCTGAGGTTTTCCTCCCATGCGTTGACATCAATGGAATCTGATGAGAGGATATTAATGAGTTTGTTAAACGTGATTACTTTGCAAAGATGGGTTTTATACTTTGTCTCTCTAATGGTTTTATTTACCTTCTTATTTTAAAAGAAAAATATTCTTAGTCCAATAGTGAGAAGCTTTGGAAACTCTATCCATCTTCTTAAAAATAATTTCATTCAAATAAAAGCGTAAGATGTAAAAAAAATTAAAAAAAAATTAAGACGTTTTAGTAGGCTTGATCTTTTTCGCTGTAAATGCTTTTTATAATGGCAAGCATTTTTTATTATTAAATCACCATAATCTATATGTTCCTTAAGACAAAATATCTTTAGAATAATTTTTTATAAAGATGTAAGAAGGTAAGAATATCTGAATGGCTAGAAGTAATTAAGAGTATAGGAAAAATTGCAAAACACATAAATTTAAAAGCAAATAATTCGCTTTACATTTTTATTTAAGCTGTGTAAGTAGTTCCGGAAGATATATTTACTTTAAATATGAAGAAAGGTTTTCTTCTTTTTTCTTAATGAACAAAATGTATACCTATAGTATCCAGAGAAATACCAAAAAAATTTGAAAATGTTTAAAAAGTTATGGGCCCTCTAACAATGCAATAGTCTCTATGCAAAAATTTTATTCTAACTTTTCCCGTTGATTGATGATTTAAAAAATATTTCTCTTTGCCTCATTTATTTTCTTTGTTGGCATAATTTTTGATCCATTTATCTTATGAATGACCAAACAATGAAAAGTTCAAATTATCCAATTCATAACAGCTTTCTCTAAATTACCAAACCGCTATCCTTCACTTTGAGAAGCTTGAAACTCGTTTAACTAAAATTAAATTCCTAATAAAAACAATCACTCTTCATCTCCGCTTAATTTTTTCTACGACATTTTTTCACAACGCATTACCCCTCCTCAAACTTTCAATCTCGTTTGCCCTACTTCTCCACAAAATGATATGCAAATTACATACCATCATCACCATCGAACAACAGCAGGTGAAACCTTCAGATGTGCCTCCCATCCCCTCCTCTGCGCGAACGTAAAAACTCGTGAACTCATTACTTCACTGGACACGCTATATTTAATTAGAGATAGTCCAGCAAAACGTAACCGTTCCGCCGTAGCACTTCGCGTGTCCCTTCTCCACTTGACCTGGATGAAGAAAAGAAGCAAATATACTTACTATCGAGAAAGTTTAATTTGGGTGTGGACCGTTCTTATTGTTGGGCCTCCCCGCCTGATTCGAATCTTGTTTCGTTATTGTTTTGTTCGGGGAGATAGCCGGAGCAGATACAGGGAGCGGTTTCTGCAATGGCAACTTTCGCCACCTTTCTTCTAATTCCGGAAGGTGGGTGGCCTCCATGAATGCGTACGTAATGAAGTGAGACCTTGCCGCTAGAAGAGAGTGAATGGATAATATTTAAATGTAAGTGACATCACACCAACTTAAATATAAAAAATCTTCTTAAAAAGTCCAAAAAATCTAAAACTAAACATACTTTCTATTGATTTAACCTTATTGTTTTTTCTTTATTAATCATCCGTCTGAATACAGGTTAGTTAATTACAAAGTTATGAACGCTTTCGAAATTTTAATTGATAGATAGGTCTGATTACGAAGCTATATTCAAAAGAATTTAATGACTGTATTACTTAAATGTCTTATTCTGGTGTTGCGTAATTGCATATCTGTCAAATGATTTGACCATAATTTGAAAAACGTAATTAATTCGATAGGTTCAGGCCTCTATGATATGTCCAATAAAAAAGTACAGAAGTAACTGAACCTTAGAGAATATAAGATAAAAAAATGTAATTACAGTACAAAATAATCATAGAAAAATGAACTATTAATATTATTTTCTTATTAATGATTATATCTAATCATTTTATAATTAAATTATAATAGCTTTTAGTAGAAGTACTTGTAAGACATGTAGAAACTATTATTTTAACTATGGCGTCTTTGCTATGAAAGGTTTCAGAATGACCGCTGGAAGACTTAGTTAGATGGAGATTAATTATGGTAGATGTAAGGGATATGAGATAGACTCCAGTGGTCTTAAGCATTACCCTCATCTAGCATATTTCCAAATCTACAGCAAATAAATTATTACGTTTTCTGCCCTTTAAGATTTAATTTTAAATTAAAGAAATTTATAATAGGTCCTTTGACACATAGGCATATAACATCTTGTGCTGCTCAACATTTACCAGAATTTATCCGAAAGTTCTAGAAATCTTAAGTCCGAACAGCAGGAAGGTTATTGAAAAAAGAAACGGACACAAAAACTAATTCTTCTCGCTGAATAAACATTCTATTCACGGATCTCAACCGAAAGTCCTCTCTATCCGTCTCGGTAAGGCACCAGCAACTAGCCAATCAATTAGCGACCGCCCTAAGGAACTGGAGCAGATGCTGAAAAACGCGGGAAAAAATATCGAAAAGAAGAAAAAAAACTTCCACTTCGTCCTTTACTGGCGTAATCCCTCGAATGAGGTTACAGTTAAAAGTGTTCCCGATTATATCTCATCTGTGGAAGAAGAGAAATCGCTGCTCTGTGTTTCTGAGGCATCTTCGATTAGTCCGTCCAGCCAAGTGAAGTGAAAAGGGGAGAAAAAAGCCTCTCTTTGGTAGAAAGTCGAACGGATTTTGACGTTTTTTTTTGAAGGTTAGGAAACCAGGTTAGCTAAAAAAACGTTTTGCGCTTCTCTAACTATAACGTCGTGCTTTATTACGAGATGGTGGGAACCTCGAGGCTTTCGGCCAGTGCCAATCCGTTTCGGCAATTTGTCGGAACCGAGTATCGCTACGAGGAGTTTATGCAAATGTGCAAATAGTAATGATTCAAGGGCTGAATCGTCCGCTTAATTTGACCGCATAGAGTAGATAAGTGTACATCACACATGGTTTTTCCAAAGAGTGATACGTCTATATTCGTAAAACCAACTCAATATTTGGATATTTCGGCCAAATGAAGTTTTTTAAATCCCCTACCCAAAAATATTAAATGCAAAATAAAAATAATTGGTTTAAGTATGTTAGTTAGGCTTAAATGAAGTTTTTTAAAAATCCCCTACCCAAACGTTTTAAATGAAGAATAAAAACCCTTTGTTTTTAAGTATATGTATTCCTATTCGAACTATATGTTAAATAATGAAGTGTTTTTTAGGTACTCAAACTCGTTGTTATATTTGATATGAAAATGAAAGAGAAAACAATATGTTTATCTTAATATACCACCTAGATTTAATATGTGTACCTTATTAATTAGCCAAGAGAAGCAATTTCATCCCCATTTCTCTGATGCAACCTTTACAATTATGTTCTATGTATAAAAACATCATATAAAAACAAATTATTACGCTCAAAAGTATCAGGTTTATGAAATCGGTTGAACCCGTAACTAATTAAAATGCTTACACGCCCATTTTTTCTTTTTATCGAGTCGTATTCAAGTAAGTTTCATAACAAACGGTACACAGAATACAAGGTGTTATCCTTATTAGAAGGGTGTCTGTACCAATAGGCTGTGCCATATAAGGGTCGAGGGTCGGTGCGGGTAAGCTGTTCCTGTTTGCTTACTTTCAAAACGAGGAGTTTTAAAATGAATGAGCTTAAAAGTCCTACTACATAGCGGCCAACTCTCCCGATTTTTTCGGGAGACTCCCGAATTTCACTGTTATCTCCCGATATTCTGAAAAAGTATCAAATCTCCCGAATTTCTTTATAAATCAAGTTTGAGGATTTTTTGGGTAATTTTCGTTTTTCCGATTGCGAGTGTTTAAGAAACCGATCGATAATAGCCTAGGGGCAAGTTTAAAATATGGGCAGTGTTTAAAAGTGATGTTGGCAAGCTTTTTTGCAATGTTTTTCTGATTAAAATTAGTAGTAAAAGGTAATAAAAACGTTTAAGTAGTATTTCTGTTGTAAGAATCCTTACATAGTGTTATTTTAAATTTTTTTTACTTTTAAGTCTTAGAGTAGTCCTGTATTTCTAACAAGGTTAGAAGTCGTAAAAATCTCCTTAATTTGTTTACAAAAATTAGGGAGATTTTCTCACAATCTCCCTAATTTATGTTTTCAAATGTTGGCCGCTATGCTACTACGTATAAAAAATTATGTATTGATCGTTCTTTAAGTTGTTAAAATACTCAATGATAAAAAGGGGAACTTTCCAATACTTATAACGGTATTTTCAGTTAGTTTAGAAAATAGTTACTATAGTTGAGAACCCCATTATTGAAAACCCGTGATATCGTGAACACTCCAGTTAATGAACTGTTCCATTGGACCCAAGGACCTAACAAGGATCAATTTATGGTGAACTATGTATTTAGTTCTATGATGGTTCTTTATAACTCTGATGGGCACGACTGTGTGAAGAGAAAAACTTCAGCATTCTGTATTTTCATTCAACAAGCAAATGCCATTCTCCCTAAAAAAACACCCAAAAATGATTTATAAATAGTCGAAACAAAACTCCCTTCCCCACATTAGCATATTCCCACCAGTAAAGGTGTCCCATTATGCCCCTTCCCGACTGAAATTTTTTCTCATTCGCATTTTGCCTCGAACCTACCTGGCCATAACACTTTCGCCTGACTGAACACGACAAGTAAATACAGGCGAGATTTAAGACGCGCTGTTACAGGGCCTGCCCAACGCGGTCACAGTTACACCATATATCATAAACTTATTAATTCCTCGGCGTGATGGAGATGGTTGGGAGGTTTTGGGGAGGAGTACAAGTGTTCTCCTCGCTCAGAGAAGGTTTCGCCTGGTGTTTCAATGTGGTTTGTATTATATGGGATGTGTTCAGAAGCTTATGTGTAGGTGGCATTGCTTTTCAAATATTTTGAATACTTTAAATGAGAAAATATGTAATAGTGGGACAATAATGCAGGGACAAAAATAATGAAAATCAATCTATAATTAAAATTTATGATTTAACTAATAAGGGCTTAGATTTTTCCTCGCTTGTGAAATATTTTACATATGTTTCCTTTCATGGACTTATAATTATCTTTATCATTCTTTATTTATAGATAATTGATTCTACTGAACGATATAATTCAATTGAGAGATAATGTGTCAATTTTCTGTTTATTATGTTACAAGTTAAAAAGTCCAATTTATTTTTATTCTCAAAGATACGGGAGAAATTAAAACTAGCCCATAACCTGTTCGACTACCCCTGTAAAGCTGTAAACGTATACTACATGCATTCTAATGTCAGTGGATATAGTAGTGCTAATTGGATAGGTAAAACAGAATGATTATTTTTTATTCAATGTATTAAAATACTAATTTTATTGGTTAAACCGGCTCCCAAGACATTTTATTGTTTCCAATGGATATTTTAAGTCAAAATAAGAAGCGATTCTCTGTATGCAGAATAAGCAATGTAATTGATTTTACTAATCATAACTTTGATACTTTCCTCAAATAGATGTTTACAGTTGTTTGATACAAGACTCAAATTACTTTCTCAATTCGCTCTCTCCCATTGTGGGTCAGGATGTCATCACAGTCAAACGCTTTTTTTCGCCACACTCACGTTTTTTAGGCTTTTCCCATAAACGAAAACCAGCGCAGCTGTCGCCACTATCCTCTGAACACTCCCATTTGGGTTATGACGTACAATAAGAAGAAAATTACACCTAATCGAAAGTTCGATTGTTACTCAGCAGAACATCCCCTTCGAGGCACATTACCCGTTCATTGTCCTTGCCGAACCACCTAATATCCCCTCCCGTCCCGACATCGAAGTTCGATCTTCGGTAGGACACCGGCGGTTTTCGTTCGTTCAACCACCCTATTGTGCAAGAACACTAATCGAGATAACGACGGTGATGTTGTTTCAAACAAGAGGTTCTCAAGGTCATCGAGAACCACCTGTGCGAATCATCGTCACCGAAGTCGCATACCGATGGTACTTACAGGCTAAGTAAATGTTTTCACTTGGAAAGTCTGAGTGTATATGCTAATAAAGAGGACCTGTTCACTTGGTTATTGGGTTAAGAAGTATTTTGCAAGAGGATTCTTCAAAAATCTTCTGGCTTCATCCTCGGATTAAGCTGTGTTCACGGACCATTGGAGGAAAGAGAGGGGTTCTTGTTCTTTTTCCAGAAGACGATATGACTGTTTTTGGTTTGATTTAAATAAGAGTCTGTAAGTTATGCTGCATAATTTGTTTTCGTTTTCTACCATATGGTAAGTAGGGACGTTGTATGGCCTAGTTTTAGAGATTCGTTTTGGGGGTTTAGGAGATGTTGGGTTTTCAGAGGCGATTCTATTATTTTTCGAAGGGGAGTCTTCTAAACGCTTGGTTGGCGTTCCATGTTATGCGGTTTTATTTAAATTGTTCGATGTTTTCACTATGCTGAGTGGATTTCTCCCTCAAAATACATATTTTGGGCTTTGCTACCCAAAAATAAATAGGTTAAGAAAGATAGAGGTATTGCTTACTAAAGAGTTCAAAGATTTCAAATGGGTCTTTGATTTTAATTTCGTATCAATACATTTATTCCGGAGGGGCATCATATATTTTAGAAAGCATTAGAGCAGACACTCTCTTATATAGTTCTCGTCTACCTTATCTCCAATTTAACAGGCCATAAATAATCGAAGTACAAAGTAAAAATGTATAGCAAAACTATACAAAAAATCGTGGCGTTCCGGATCTGAGGAGTAAAAAAAGTATTTCGTTGAATTTTTAAAATATTCTCTTGATGGTATGTAAACTTTAAAAACTAAGTTGGCAAATCTAATATAAATTCCTTTTGTCATTGTTTTGAATATCAAATTACTATTTAATTGTTTTGTGACAACATTAGAATATCCTTTAGACAAAGATATTTAAGTTACTTAGATGATTCAAGAGAAGAAAAATTCAACAATAAGTTCAAAATTTAAGCATGACAAACAAAAAATATGAAGTTTTCAAAATAATGCCTTCAGTGTTTCATAAAGAAAGTTGTATCACCAGGAGATACGTTTCAGAGTAGTTTTGAAGATAAAATCACTAAATTTATTGCGTTATAGGTACTTTCCTCATTGTTTTTGGCATTCGGTATAAAAAAACTTAAGTTGGTTGGCAGAAATTTAATACTTATAGAAAGGTCTGCACGATTTTCAGTTGTAAAATTGCTTTGCGTAAAGCGGGTTTTTACTTAAGAGAAAAGGTACTATTTCAAATATATGTGTCATCTCCCATTTTCTATTAGAATGTACTAAACTAAAAGTAACTCCGTTATTTAATGTCTGGTTATTATTGGGGGTTCGTGAAAAGCAAATTGAAATGCAGCTTAGACCTGAAAACATTATTCTGCAATATTCTAAACGATTTTTCCCACTACAGCCTTAGGTTAAATCTTCACTTCTGTAAATGCATATAAGCTGCAACTCGCCTTTTAAATCTTGCATCCTCTTGCAATTGTAGAGGGCTAACCCTCTACTGTCCATGGTAGCAAATATGCTACCATAAGTTAAGCTTCAATTTACAGCTGGAAGTAGCATTTTCAGCAGGTTTTTAAGTTATTACAAAGAAAATTGCAACTTCAGGTGCTATAATTTATAAAGTTTAGATTAATCCCCCAGGTTCATAATTTTAAAAAATAAAAAAAAAGTATTAAAAATATTACAAAGAAGAATTAAACAATATTACATCACCCAAACAACATAATTAAGGCAAAAAAATTCCTCAATTTTTCTTGAAGTGGGCATTAAAAAGTTAATCTATTTTTGGTGATATATTCTCAAAACCAAAAGGTGCGAAATAATCCTATCTACTTTTTTTTATCAATAATTATTAAAAAAATTTTTTATAAAAGTTTTATCTTTAAATTCTGGTTGCCAAAAGGAACTAAAAACTAATTGCGCGTCGCTTTGCATGGCAGGCATCAATCCATCCAATTTCATCCCGTTAAAGAGTCGTCAATTCTCAATGGCGTTAACTGGCGCTTTTGTTTACACTCTTGCTTTGCCTAGTATGATAAGTCATTAAACGAACTCCTTCACCGAACAAACAATCTGTTAAATACCAATACCCAATTAGAATCGCTTTGTCTCGAACTCTTCCTCTTCACCTATTGTCAAGAAGAAGATCTCTCCTTAATGGCGGATTGTAGCTGTCATTGGCAATCAAAGCAGATGAGTGGGTTTAAAGTCGTCGCAGTTTCAAAATAGCCATTTCCTGCATCTCGACAGGATACCTGCTATTTCTAATGGCCGGTAATGGCATTCATTGTCTGGTGGACCTTTTATTCTTTTTCTTTGTCACCTGGAGTTTTGAATAAGTGTTCTTTCTGGAAGAGGTGAAGATAATATTGAAGAGTAGGAGTGACGAAATCGCCTTGACGCTTTTCATTGAGATTGGTGGTCAGTTTATGCTTTAGCCTAGCTGATGATCTGAGTTTAGATGATCTTTTTTTCATAATATTATTTCTGTTTCCAAAAATATTTTTTTAAGTATTGATTTGTTAAAGAGGTAGAAAAAAATCAAAGACTTGTTTAAAATAATATTTAAAAATTGTAAAATGACGACAGGATTAAGCAGGTTAAAAAAGGCAAGAGTTATCTGTAAATAATGCAGTTCAAAGGAACTAAACAGAAGTTCACTGATTGTGCTACTTAACATGATATGGTCAGCTGTAAATTTTAAGCATTTTAAAGTTAAAATTTTTTTTCGATACGGGTAAAAACAGTTAAAATAAAGTAATACCATTATTTAAATTATCATAGAAAGTTTAGGTTGATTTAATAAAAATTGATAACTTTAATTAAATTTTGAAAAGTGAAAGACAATTTTATTAATGTGGATAGGAATTATGAGCAAGATTAAAGTTATAAGAGTTGCGTATAAACAAAATTTACCATGGTTTAATTCTATTTAGGGTTTGAGTTATTTTCTCATGTCTTAAACGCAGAAAAAATATCTGATTTGACATATTTGAATGACAGTTTCTAATTTGAACTTTCAACTATGGAAAATTTAAGGGGTTAAGATTTAACCATTCCATTATCATTACGAAGATATGGTATATTAGTCTCATGTTTTAAATATCACGGCGAAAGATATCAAAAGAATGATTCTTTCATAACTTAGTCATTCACAAAAAACGTTTGAAATGAAGATTGTAGTCCTGTTAAAGGAAACAAAGCTAGGTTAAGGTAATTCAAAAGAAATCTCAAGTAAAAGTCAAGCTGTTCAGCTGAAATAAAAACTTCAGCTCCATTTCATGATAAAGATCAGTGAGATCGGAGGTTATTAAAAAGAAAGAAAATAACCCTCGTTGACTTACGCTGTTTTTTTCTCTCCAAAATTACAAACCATTAGATACATTAACAAACTTTGAGTGACGGTTTAGTGCGAAAAATTCATTCATATCAGCCACAAAATAACAATAAATAGTCAAGCTCTTCACGGTTCTCTCTCGATTTCAAAAGAAGGATGGCAAAACAGAAAAGCCTTCCGAAATCGGGAACAGTTAGACGCGCAGAGCCGCCATTTCCTGGAAGTGACCATTGTATTTATTTCACTTCTGTTTGGCGTGTTAGCTATACGTCGCATACGTGTCACTTTGAACACCGTACCTGTAATGGAGTTGTGTACGCTCCCGCTTTTTTTGTTCACCCCTGTTTTGCTCTTTCTGCTGGACATGAGTGATGTGAAGTGGAGGGTGCTGTCCTTCCCAGAGCATTATTTCGTTCTTTTTTTATCCCTTTCTCTTTCCAAAGAGTTCTTTTTTGCTCTAGTATGTTAAATACAGGATGCTATCACCACCGGTTGCATTTCTGAGTATTGCATGAAGCGTTTATTACGGTTTTGGAGCGGGAATAACTCATTGAATCTGAATTTAATGGCCTTAAATTGAAAATATTTTAGAATGAAAAGGAAATATTTCAATACGTTTGCTTTTTATATCCGTTTTGCATACATATTCCTGGATGTGAGCCATCTACTTTACTTCCTTTATGATGTTAATAAAAGGGTAAGAAATAAAGTTACCACTTAATCCTTTTAGTCCTAAAAGGCTATTTCCAAGATTTCAAGGCAAAGGTCAAGATTTCTATTGAAAATTTTGATCTGCCAGAATGAAAGGGTTAATGTTTGTAAGGGTTGAATTTATAAAGATAGAATAGGAATATGGTTGTTAAATAAAAGTTTAACTTTAACAGTCATATTGACTCTCTGATGAGCCTAAGTATAAAAAGAGGTTTTGGGGAAGATAACTGTTATTTGTAAAAAGGATTAAAGTTGTAGATAGCACAATTTGTATTATTAGTTGTAATTATTAAGTTATCTTTTTATGTTTTGTTAGTGCACAATTTAATATGGGCTTCTCAAAGGCATATTAGTAAATTGTTAAATAGCAGCAAATTTATATTCACACCTTTATAAAATTAACTTAAAAAATCAAATTGAGAAAAAAATTTTATAAACTCATGCGGCCTTTTTTAAAACATGATTTGTTAAATATACTAAAGCAATTAACATTTTTTAAATATTTTTAATGAATTTAATAAAAAAAGTTCAGTAGGTAATTAAAGTAAAATGACCTATTTGATTTAAATAAATTCATAACCTCCACTTTTATTTTCATTTTAAACACAACCCTTATCTAACCAGACCTATTTACAAGGTCTCAAAAAAGAGTCAACATTTTTTCTTCAAAAACAGTTTCTCTTTTCCACCACTCTCTATACAACGTGTGGTGCATTTAAAGACACCAGTTGCACTTCACCCACTTTCTCTCAGAGATAACGCATTAAAAAACCATCCGAACTCACTCCGAGGTGCTCCCATTCGAGACCTTCCACCACATCACATATTTGCTCTAGCCCTTGTCAACTGCTGGGCCACCCCGTTGTTTCTCCAAATGAAAATCACGTTTCTCACTTATGACCATCTCGATGTCTGCTACGATAAGGACCCATTTTAATTCGTTCCTGGTAAAGGGAAGGCAAAGACACGACTGTCCGACGAACAATAGTCATCACGTCAGCGACGACGTTTCAAGTTCAATGTACTTGAAGAAGAAGAAGAAGAAGCGCCGGGTTCTGCTGCCGAATTAAGGGGCTGATTAGTATTCGTTGCTCTCTGCTGGTTCATGTCTTAACAATGGCTCCATCCATGGTTCATGACACGGCCCCGTGGACGAATGAAAGTGTGATCTTTTTAAGAGGAAATAGATACCGTGCTTAAATATGTGGCGTCACTGAGAGGAGATAGAAGGGTGAAACAGCACCACAGTCTGGCGAATTCGATGAAGTCGTAGATACAGTTTGCGTGAAAAACGCTTAACTCTATCTTCTGTTAGTTATCAACAACTTTGCAAAAATTGGTTGCTAAATTCATTGACGAATCTCCACAAATGTGGAGATGGGAAACCTTTCGTTAAATGTGGCTTATCTGCTTATCTTCTTTTTAAATATACCTATATCTGGATCAATCTTAATCCATTGAACGTTTAAATCTACCATATTCTGCTGCTGATCCTACGATCCTGACAAAAAAATGATCGACGAATTTTTATTCATTCATCATTCATTCGACACATTTTTGCAAAATCTTTCATTAAAGGTGGGTTCTTGCCTTTTGGATATATTCTTCTGGGGTAATCAAGATTCACGAACATGAGATAAAATGGTGCGAATTTAGTAAATATGGGAGCAAAACTATTTATTTGCAATTAATGAAAAATTAACCTTTTCTACTTATGTGAAACTTGATTAGTAACAAAAAATTTTGTATACTACTACATACTTGAATTTACAAAATTTATTTATAGTATTTACAGCTGGAAACTATATATTTTTAAAAGATGGAAGTACAGGTAGTTGGAAAGCTAATTAAACTTATTAATTTTTAATGCAATTAAGTAATAAGCTATACTTATATAATAATTTTAATCTTACTTCTTAAGAACTAAATAAACTTCTTTCTAAAGGATATTTATAAGCATAAAATTGTGTTTATTTCTTTTAAAATTTAATCTTCGTTATCTCCTTTACGATAACATGAAATATCGTTTACGTTTAAATATGCACAAAATTATGAGAAAAAGGTTTATATCTGCACTATGGTAGAAAGAAATTAGTTCAAAAAGAAATTTTAACACTACGCAAATGCCGGCAAACAATCGTGAACCTTTCTTTCTGTTGGGTGTGAATATTATGTACTGATATATGTACTGATACCTCAATGTTCTAGTTGGCTGCACAATTAAGATTGTTCTTACTTTTTTCGGCAATTAATCAAATGTTATCATTTGAGTGAGATGCGGGTTTATATAACTTTCTACATGATACCTTAAATAAGAAGTGATGCTTATCACACGCATAGGTGGACCCGGAAATGGTTTTGTTTCGGATTGAACTGAATGTGGAATGAAAAAAAGTATTCAACTTCGATAACATTTGTAGTTTTGGCTGTGTTAATGTTTTGTTAAAGCTTTTGTACAGTTGTCTTATTAATTTGTATAATATGATCTATTAAATACAATATGCAATAAAACGCTTCAAATAAATTTGGATTAAATTGGAAAATGGAATAATAATTTTAAAATGAAATTTAAAGAAATAAATACACCACTTGCTGCTTTCTAAAAATTTAAGATTAAGGGCTATTATTTCCCTAATTTAACCTATAGCTTTGCGAAACAAATCAAAACATATTTCAGTTATTGAATTTTATGTTTTAAGAATGAAAATATTCCCTCTTGTTTACTTTTTATGTTTTTAAAGCAGTTAAATTTAATAATATTAATAATATACTTATTTGCTCGAAAGTTTTCATGAGTTTAAATTTGATTTCACTATGTATATGTTACCGCTAAAGTTGAAAATTAGTTATTCTTAAGAATACCTAGTTAAACTTTAGATTAACTTATTTCTGTCGTTAATGTGCGGATATTAGAGTTTTTCGCATTTTACCTAGGGAATCTACACTATAACGGCCTCTTGATAGTTAAAGTTCAAAATAATTTGTTTCGCTCAATACTTTCTGTTAAAATGTTGAGGTGCTCACTGCGCCATGCGCTTACCCCTGCGCAGTCGGGTTTCAATACGTAGTTTGTTGTCATATTTGGTGTTTTGATTTCAAATTTAGTGCGTAGCACAGGTAGTTGTCATGTTGAATGTTAAACAAAATAATACAAGCAAGTAAGTACAGTAAATTTACATGATTAAGTTCAGTAAATTACTACTAAAACGGGTATTTTAAAACAATTGTGTTGAAGCTCCGACTTCAGAGTGACAGAGATTTCTTTTAACGAAAGCAAATGTCCCAGCTGTTGAAATATCTTTTCAACAAACGTTAATTCAATAATCGCTGGGACCTGGGCAAGGGTTTAACATATCCCAGCTAGCAAGCAACCTTGCGGTTAACCTTTTTTTTCTATTGTCATTGGGTTGCCAAAAAAAAGGTTAGCAAAAACCCTTTCTTTAACATTAGAAAACGGCGGTCTTTTAAAACCTCTCTCGACTCAATATCAACACAACCCACCTTCACCCTTTTCCGGAAAGAAGAGAATGCGCACGTGACTGTCGCCTACTTGCGCATGCGTATTAGCAATATTTTTCGCACCCGGAACCAGCGCGGAGGGATCCAGTTCAGCCTTGCCGGTACAGAGGAGTTTCCGTAGGGGTACGCTCGACGCTCGCTGGCTTCGGATCGGTAAGAAGGCTTAATTCATTGTTACCATAAGTACCGATTTAGACGTATAATCCCGCCTAATCTTTCTCTTTTATTATAAAGTTTCTTTTTTTCAGCTCTAAAACACATGATACCGATTTGATAAATTTAATATGATGATCAGACGTTCTTTCTTAGGATTTAGATTATTCCGGTTTATGTTTTACTATGTGTTTAGGGTTAGATGTATTGCCGTGTTTACGCTATGTCCTCGGTTGTAAAAATTCCTTTTCAGCAAGTGTTTCAACCGATACTTTGATCGCAAAATTAGTTTATTTTATTAATCTAAGGTTTCTTTCTCTTTCAGCTTCAGTTCTGAACTGATTGGTGAAAAACTGTATTCCCTACATGGTCAAAAATTGCAATTGTCAAGTTAATTGTAAGGTTTATGTAAGGTAATATGTTTAATGCTATTTACTTTTAAATGACGGCTTTATTAGCCCCCCATTTGATATCGATTTCATGCTTATTGTGTATTCTATAGTTATGTTATTGTCCTATATGTTTTTCTGATTAGATTTTATAGATGTCAACATTGTTTACTAAACAATCTAGTACATTAGATACATGCATGCTGTGTAAAATTAAGTTACATTTTGTCTAAACTTAATGTAATACATCCTTCAATAATTTTAAGCTTTGATTTAATTTTTTGTTGCCTGGTTGGTTGTTTAGCGACAGAATTTTCTTCCGAGTCGCAGGGTAGGATTGGGAGGGAATAAATACTGGGGTCTTGTATTTGATCATTCAACTTGGACATTGTACCTTACGGTGAAAATCTAGAAGTGGGTTTGGGTTGGCGCCTCTTGGTGAATTTTTAATCGCTGACTTCACTTTGATACTACTTTGTCGCTAGTACTTCGCTTGGTGTTTGAACCCTCTTTTAGATTGAAGCCGTACCTTACATACCTTGGTCACTGAAATGAGCAGGGATCTGTCTAGGATTTTTTGCCAACTGCCTATTTTGTGAAAATTTGAAAATAATTTGTGAAAAAAAATTTTAGTTTGTGGAAATAAAATACGCGTAATAAAATGAATTGAAAAATATGTTTTTAAAAATCACTTTACATATACATTTTAAGGGAGGTTAAAGTTTTCAAAAAAAGTATTATTAGTTTAGCAATAATTTGAAAAAATTTTAAATTTGTGAAGCTATCGTTTTAATGATTGGCAAATTTGTAAAGCTACTATAAAAGAGTAGTAAATTTGTCCTGGACAGATCCCTGATAAGTGAGCTTTGTTGGCCTTGCTCTTCATGGACTAGTGTTCTTATGACATGTTTAATCTTTTCTTAATTCAAAGTCTTGAATAAGTATCAGCATCTCTTCAACTGAAGTAATAGTGGTTCACCCGCTAAATATTGTCATGCTCTTTTGGACACCAAAAAGTAGAAATATTACTAAATAATTTCAAACTCATGGATAAAAATGTTAAGTCAGATCACACACAATATCTGCTTAGTTTATCAATTAAAATCAAGAAAATTTGTCAATATTTAAATGTATGGTGTCTAAAAAAGCTTGGCAATATTGAGCGGGAAACGTTAACGGAATTGAATCTATCAGTCAACAAATATCATTTAGCCTTTCTTGCCACGGAGTTAGTGTAATCCAAAACAAGTCAGGCCATTCTCTTCCTAAGGTTGTAGAGGTAAGAGATGGAGGGTTAAATCAGTTACTTTTTACCACTAACCCCCTTTCCCTCTTCAAAAAGAATGTGCTTCAGTAGCCTAGCTCGCTACCTTGATTTCCCGCATCCCTACTCGAAGTTTGATTTCTCTCTTTCTAACTGCCTGGCTAAAAAAAGAATAGCGAGTCATTTCACTTGCCATTTACTGTTTACTTATTTTGTGTATTGTACTAAGAAAGTTTGTTGTAATAGATTTTAACAGTGACGTGCCGTCCATATAAGCAATGTAAGCATTGCTTGCCTAAACATATTTAAAGATTTTCTTTAAAATTACACACCAAAAATATAAATTTAATTTTGCAACATTTTATTTTTATATCCTCTTCTCTCTTTCTTTAACCATACAGTGCCGGGCTGCCTCGAGGAGAATTCCATCGCGAGGTCAGTCTTTTCCGGCATGGGGGAGAAACAGTACCCTCATCTCCCCTTACATTGTAAGCATTTCGAGAATTGCTTCTGCCCTAGCATGGTTTACACTGTATTTCAGATCTCGGTAGACTACTTTTTTTTCGTAGCTCTTAAAGTGTGAATTGGAGAAAACTTTTGGCAGAATTTGTTAGTACTTGTAGTTTAAACTCGCAATTCATCTTTATTTCGTTTTTAAATGAGCGTTTAAGGGAAAATGTGGTCATTTAAATTTTTCACTTGTAAGCAATCCGGATTTTGCTTTCCATGATTTGCAGAGCCATCTATCAGCGTATTGGCTGACCAAGTTAACGTGAAACGATGTCTTGCTGCATTTTAGATTCTTAAAAAAAATGTGTCCTTCAGTTAAATACTAATTTCCATTCATTAGTTTTTCAAAACTATTAAAATGTCATTCGATATTTCCCATGTCAGTTGGAACTGACCTCCTCTTGGTGTTTCTCGGGTAACGCCAACAATCATGCGAAAAAAATTCAATTTTATTAGAAATATATACCCGATTGCTTGACCTAGGAAAAATGTCACCGCACGCCACTGGATTTGAAACAGGTCTTACCCTATGTACAGTAACCATAAACGTGATGACTGCTCTACAGCAGCACCAATTTGACTGCTGTACAGATCTTTTGGCCATCTCCCTACTAACAGTGAAATCTATTCCAGTTTGTCACTCAAATAATATAATTATTAGAGTTTTCAACAACTTACATAGCACTAAGTTTGTTTAATATTTTAGTTCAATTCTGTTAACGTTCCCGCTAAATAATGCCAAGCTTTTTTGAACACCCATCATGTGTATTAAAATGACAAATTTTTCTGATTTTTATTGATAAACTAAACAGTTATTGATCTAAAATTTTAAATTTATGAGTTTGAATTTATTTTGAAATATTTCCACTGTTTGGTGTTCTTGAGATCATGGCAGTATTTAGTAGGAACATTAATGGAATTGAACCAAAATTTTAAAGCAATTTGTGCAATTCAATTCAGTTAATGTTCCCATTAAATATCGGCATGCTGTTATAGACACCAATAAGTAGAAATATTTCTAAAATACTTCCAACTCACTGTTTAAATTTTTATTTAGATAAGATCAATGTTCAGTTTATCATTAAAAATAAAAAAAAATTGTTGTTGATATTAGAATGTATGGCATACAAAACAGATTTGCGTTATTTAGTGTGAATGTTAAAGGAATTGAATCCAATTTTTAGATACTCTAATTAAATATTTTTGTCGCTGCTTTATGAATAAAAAGGGTGTCTGGGAACAGAGTAGCATCAGGCTTTAACTCATCTTTTTTTTTTCAGCAGCAAGAGCTGCCGCCGCCGCAGTTCCAGTAATTTCTCCAATGTACCCTGACCAATGCCGAGACCTTGTGCCTAGGGATGTTACGTATTAGTTAAAGTGTGGAACCGGTTCCACAGTTCCAGTTCCAAGGTGGGATTAGGTTCCCTTAACAGTTCCAGTTCCAAACGGTTCCAACTTTAAAACCGTTCATATAAAAAACGCAAGGGTCCCAAAGACAAAAAGGAGCAATAAAGTCAAAAAATTCAAAAATTGACCAGTGGTCAAATGGGGTTGAGGAAAGGTCAGGGACGCCTAAAACAACCACGAGACAAAAAGAAAAGGTCAGAAACGTTACATATAGCGAGAAAAAATGGATTGACCACTGGTCAAGAGATCTTGACCAGTGGTCAACACCAATATGTTACCCGTCTCAAGGCGTTTGGTTTGATACCCCACATGACCTACTTCAGTGCCAAAGTAAAGAAGTTACAAAAAGTTGACCGGACTGACCAATGGTCAACCATAACCAAAGACACATGTTATAACGATAGGGATTACAAAATATCAATTAGCAACTCCTAAATTTATTTTATAATGAATTTTAGTCATCTTGGACAGTGGTCAAATGAGGTTGACCAAAGGCCAGGACCCCCAAAACAATCAAGAGACAAAAAGAGAAAGTCAGAAAAGTTACATATAGTGAGAAAAAGTGGAATGACCACTGGTCAAGAGATATTGACCAGTGGTCAACACCAAAATGTTACCCGCCTCAAGGCGTTTGGTTTGAGCCCCCATATGACCTACTTCAGTGCCAAAGCACAGAAGTTGCAAAATGAGGATCGGACTGACCAATGGTCAGTCGGAACCAAAGACACACGTTATATCAATAAGGATTACAAAAGATAAATTGGCAACTCCAACATTTAGTTTAAAGTGAATTTTAGTCATCTTGACCAGTGGTCAAGCTACAGGAAACTTAAAATGAATTTCCAGATTTAATTCTCATTCTCACAGACAGACAGTTATACCCTTCCCAACGAAGCCCAAACAGAAACAAACGCTTATACGTTCCAGTTCCAGGTTTAATAGTATTATTATCTTACCAGTTCCAAAGAGTTCCCAAGTTCTAAACCTAGTTATAAGTTCCAAAATAGCTCCAAAGTTCTTACCAGTTATAAGTTCCAAAAGAAGTTCTAATCAAGTTCCGGTTCCATTCCAGTTACGCGAATTCCTCCCAGCATAACTAATCCACTCGAAACAAGTTCCACGAGAACGTATTAGTTTCCGTAAAGAGTTCTGTCACTGGAACTTATTTCTCTCAGAACCGTTAGCGATCGCTAACAGTTCCAGGCCGACCCGGCCCATTCCGACAGCAAATCCATAGGAATTTTGGGCGTCAGTAATGAAAGCTCATAATCCGTGGAACTCAGGGTGTTCACGAAGCCGGCCCCGTTCCAACGGAAAATCCATAACAATTTCGGGCGGCAGGGATAAAAGCTATCAACTGCTTTGGAGCTTTCTGGTTGGTCCAGGCGGCTGTCAGTCATTCGTTTTTTCTTCAGCTGCTTCTCGCCCATATTCTCGCCGAAGGCCGAAGGAGGCAGATGTCTTTCTTTTTTATTTACTTTCCCTCGTTGCGTTTTTTCAGTGAGATAAGAGCATATTTGTTTTGAAAAGGGATTGATTAATTATAGATTCAGTTTTGGGCAGATGTGCTCTATGGTGCGAATAGATTGTTGCGGTTTTGCCTCGCTGCGTTTTTTTGCTATAGAATATATCTGCGGTAGCGGTTTGCGGGCATTGCTTATCTTTTCGTTTGGAAATCGCCTCTTTATTTGAGGCGTTCTCGTTCAATGTTGGATAGGATTGCAGAGAAATTTGGATTTGTTATTGATTTTTATCGGTTCCAGGGTGGAACCGTTAAGCGGTTCTTCGTGGAACCGGTTCTGACGGTTCCATGCTGGGATTAGGTTCCATGGAACTGTTCCAGTGGAACCGTAACATCCCTACTTGTGCCACCTCTGAATCTGCTCACCGCTTGCATCCAATTCCATTGTAAGTTTCTGTTTTTAGAATTACCTATTCTATACTGTCATATGACCCAGTAATCAGTAAAACCGTACAGCTTTAGAAAGAAAAGTCGCCAATTTGCCACTGTCTCATGGCTGACAGGCTTGTAATCGTGGCTCAATCTCGCCACCCGCCATGTTTAGTCACTACTAAACGCGTGTAAATTATTTGGATGGGATTTCGCTTGTATTAGTTGGAAAGTAATGTTTGAGAAATCAAATAATTGGATAAATTCGATATTTTATAATTTGAAGGTTAAAATTTAATTTTTTTTATAATTCCTTCAGCTTTGAGTTCAATTCTGAGGGCTAGTCATTAGCTTCCCAGCCCATGCCAGCACGGGCATCATTCCCGGGGGGAACGATGTTTAGAATTAGGAACATTGTTTAGAACAACTTTATTTTTAACTTTAGAGGAAGGACCTAAAATTTTCTGAATGTGTTTTTCCAACCTTCAATCATAAAGCATGGTGCCAATTTACCAATGGCACCTAACATAAGAGATGCACAGGGGCATAGCCAGATTTTGGGATTGATCCCCTCCGAAACTCGGAAAATATCCTTTTTTGACAATAGAAAACCACTAAAATTCACTCGTATCCCCTCCCAAAATACTTCCAGTGATTTTTTGCATCAAATTATAAATATCTACATACTAAATTATTTAATTCTTTATAAAAACATTTTTTGCTCACATGAGAGTTTAATGTGTCTTTTAACTTGATGTCCCACACCTGACTCCCTTGGTGCCCCACTTAACACTTTGAATGTTAAGCTTAATTACTCTTTTAGATTTACAAAAGCTTTCTCGTTATTTTCTAAAATATTTGTGAATACACATATTTTAATTTCATTTTAATTGTAATAACATAAATACACTTCATCATATATTTAAAAAAATGTTTTCGAAACTAAATGTGATTGTAACTTTGCATTGCACAAAACCAGATAACATGTAAATGTTGATGAATAGATTTTAGCACAAGTTCATAATTATAAAATTGAGTCTGCCCACCATGGGACACACCACTTTTCAATGTCCCAAGGTGCCCCACTCTCCCCTACTGTTAATTTAAACATTTGTTGTTGGCACTTTCAAGTATTTTCTTATCTCTTGAGATATTTTATTATGAAGTGGCACGTTTAACAGGGTATTGCATAATTAGGTGTAAACTCACAACAGTGAAATTCTCCTTTCATTTATTGCATAATTACTTTTTTAAATAGTTAAATAAATTGTTTATATTTTTTTGCAGGAGCTGTCAAGTCTGGTTACGATGTACCCTGTAAAATTTTCTTTGAAGCACTTTTTGTAGACTAATTTTCCATAAATATGTAAATTAAATAAGTTTCATAGTATATTTCCCTTCATTTTTGATGAATTTAGGGAATTGATTACATTTATATTTTATCTATATAATTTTTTTGTATGACTCTTTTTTACCTTGAGTCCTGTAGTGCTTGAAGGCTGTTTGTAAAATTTTCCTTCTTTGTAAATTAATCAGTCCAATAAACTTAAGGATTTTTCTTGCATTCAATGTCTTGAATAATTTTTTGGAATGAAAATTTGCCTGTTCCTCCTTTCTAGATTAAAAAATTAAAAAGGTAAGTTTTTTATCAGTGCTTTAAGAGCCTAAATTAAACCAAGTTATTGTAGAAATTGAAAAAAAGTGTGTTTCAATAAACTAAAGGATTTTTCTTGCATTCAATGTTTTAAAATAATTTTTTGGAATGAAAATTTGGCCTGTTCCCTTAAAAGGTAAGTTTTTTAAAAAAAAAAGGTAAAGTAAAAAAGGTAAGTTTTTTATCAGTGCTTCAAGAGCCTAAATTAAAGTTAGTGTAGAAATTTAAAAAAAAATATTTTTTAAATAATTTAAATTTATTATTTAAATTAAAATTTTATTACTGTAGCTATAAATCTTAATTTTATATAGACACTGTTCTGTAATTATACTGTAAATAAATTCTAGTTAATTTTTGTTAAAGATTGGGTTTAATAAAAAGTAGGGATAAATTAGTGTTATTTTTGTCAGTTATAAGTTAAGTATCGCACTTTTTATTTTTCATAATAATTTTTTTACGTCGTATAGTTCAACCAAGAACTTTCGAAAAAAATATATATAAAACGATTCTAAACCTAAAACTCTGAAAAAAATTTTGTAAACCCAACAAAAACCTAAAAAAAGCAAAACCTATATAAGCAATATCGCGAATTAAGGTTTTTTGGAAACCTTAAATAAACCTATTTAAGCTATATTGCGGTAAGGTTTTTTTTGCATTGGTTGCTGCAGTGTACACGAAAAAATATTGTGGTGATGTTAACTTAAGGTTAAACCAACCTGAAACAACCTTGCTCAAAAGCATTAAAACAGGATTTTTTAGTCTAACCTTTCAAAAACCTACGTTTTTAACCTTTTCCTAAGGTTTTTCTCCAAGGTTACGCAAAAGGTTTCAAGCGTCAACTAGTGCACCTACGCCTAAGGTTTTGTTGAGATAATCCTTGGGTTGCAAGGTTTTCTAGTAAAACCTTAAAAACATCTTTTTTGGGTTGCACTTCAGGGTTGAAAAAACCTTAAAAAAACCTTACATTGCTGACTGGGATGTAATCGATCGCGAATCCTAGCAATAGTTCAGGGTAGGCTGGCAGCCGATTACACCGCGCTTTCATTAAGATTTGCTAGTTTAAGTGCTCATTGAAATACGCTGTCAAATCGAGATCGAAAAACCACAATTGATACAAATCTCAGTTGGTACTTTAATATTCTATTATTATTGCTTTTATATTTTAGTATTAAAATTGCTATTTCATTACTATTTTTGTGGGATTTGCGTGTTTTGTGTGATATGAAAAAAGTACCGATCCCCCTTTTTTGATTCGTCATTGTTACTGTTTACCCCCCAAACGAGTTTGGTTATAATTAGGGCGGGGGGGGGGGTTTGGGGGGGGCGGCAGCCCCCCCAACCACCTTTTTATAAAAATAAATAAATTTTTGTACTTTAACGGATCACCCTCGTTAATATGTAAAATAACTGATTACAGGTAGTATGCAGATTAACGAGTGTCTAGTCGGTAGGGTGCAGAGTACCTAGGTAATTTCAAGATTACCTAGGTAATCTTAGAAATTGAAAAAAAATTCGCATTTCGCTCTTTAACGGATCACCCTCGTTAATCTGCAAATTACCTAGGTTTTCTGTAAATTAACTGATTTCCGGACTTAACTGTAACAATGAAACATATACACACAAAGCCTGATTTTCATTGTGAGTAAAACTTTGTATAAAATCACTAAAAAACCTGTCTGTTCTTCAACACATTACTATAAATAGAATTGTAACTTTGCTGGGAAAGAAAACTATGTACCTTTTCCCATATTAATTTTGAACATAAAAAACTCTAGAAATCAACTCCTTAATAAAGTTATTAGTTAAAACCATTCTAAAAAATATAATAATAATCAAGAGAACGTAACAAAATGGAAAAAGATAGAATAGTAAAAAGAAAGTCATCCCTTAAAAGAGTAAATACAAAAATGCCAGTTCCCATACACACTGTTAATCCGAGGTATTCAGATTTAAATCAAAATGATTCATTTTTGAATACATCATGTGAGCGAAATGGCTCCGAATCAAAACTACTTAGATTTGAAAATTCGATGTGCTTATATTTGAACTAGAGCATGTTCTTGTTTTCAAGACCCTTATGTGTTCAAAATCGATTATGCGCCTGCTCAAATTTAAGATCTTTATTTGTTTAAATTCAACACTCCATGTACTCATTTTTAAAACCATCCTCTGTTTAGAAACGACTCATCACATGCTCATTTTTAAAACCATCCTCTATTTAGAAACGACTCATCACATGCTCATTTCTAAAACCATCCTCTACTTAGAAACGACTCATCACATGCTCATTTTTAAAACCATCCTCTATTTAGAAACGACTCATCACATGCTCATTTTTGAGACTTCAATCTTCTTAAAATCGACTAAAATGTGTTTATTTCTAAAACTCCCTATTGTTTAGAAAAGACTTTAGGGCTCATTTTTTTAGACCTTTTTTACTCAATACAAAGCTTTTTGAAATATAAACATCTTTTTTAATTAACTGCAAATATTAATGCTTTCTTTCTTAGAAGAATATTAAAAGACCTCTCATTAAAGTCGAGAGCATTTTTTTAACAATCTAACAATATTGAGACCCGAGTTCTTATAATATTTGAGAAGCTATAATTTGAAATAAATGTGAAATGAACAGTTTGATCAGTTATTCATAAAACAGATACTTATAAAATTTATTTAAAGCACAATAAAATGACACTTCACTTGAAATTATTTTATTAAAATAAAATAAATAGAAAAATATTACATACATGAGAATTATTCTGGAAATAAGTTTTTAACCACAGAGAAAAAATACAAAGTTTATAAGGAATGTAGGACCAAAAATTTTGTAAATCAGCTGAAAATTCAGCTAATAGATAGGTTTAGGTAGAATGAGAGAATAGCTCCAAAAGAATAAGTTGATATCAAGACATACATAGGTAAAGAAACAATTTCAAAATTTTTTACTTGAAAGGATTAATAAAACACACATTTATGGGCCATAGAATATTAAATCCTAATGTTAAATTATGCAAAAACTTTACTGATACATCAATCAAGATTTTTCAAGGGGGTTAAGTCTTGGGCATTTAATATTTAAAATAAACTTATTTTGCAAGATCAAAGGCACACAACCCTCAAATAAATCACATATATCAACAGTTAGTTGTCAGAAAATAACCCCAAATTGTTCAAAGGGCATGAACTCGATGAAACTGACAAGGAGACAGCATGACCTCGGAAGCTGATACTGGGTCCAAACTTCGTAGGATACGACGCACTAGCCATAAACTCCAAAGAAAATGCCCCCTAAAATTTTATACAACTTGAAGTATTTAAATTTTTTATATTTGTCAACAAAGTAGCACACTGTCATCTGAACGACCTGCAAATTTATATTTTTAACTTCTACAGTAACAGCAACAAATATGGAGCTATTTCACCTGGTGGGACACTCAAAAACTCTTAATTTTATTAAGATTTATTAAGATATTAAGATGTCCCATCCTACCCCATTCTCCCCTACCAAAAACACAAATGCAACTAAAATGCAAGGAATATAACAAATAAAGAGGGTACTTTTCTGTTAGCCAGGCACAAATGTGGCCAATCAGAATAAAAGTCGAAAATGTTTAACTATAAATAAATATTAACTAATAGTAAGCAAAACAAGTTCAACTATAAACAAATATTAACTAATAGTGAGCAAAACAAGTTCAACTATATATTAACTAATAGTAAGCAAAACAAGTTCAACTATAAACAAATATTAATGAATAATTTTGTGATTTTTAATGGCGATTTTTTGCTTGCACCCAGCTAACAGAAAAGAGTCGCAATATAATTAAAGATAACAAACCTAAATCAATCAGGAACTTTAAAGTAAACAAGTTAGATAAAAGAAAACTACAAGCTGTATCCAGCTTAGTAAATTCAATATAAACAATTTTTCTAAACACGAAGCATATATATCAACAGTTAAATTGTACCATAACTTCACTGGGTACAACAAAGTTTGTTTTAAAGTAACTTACCTATATATTTGAATCCAACTTATGACTTTCTCATATGAAGTCTCATATCAGTACAAATATTTGATATCTTTATACACAATCAACTAAATTTTTATTTTTTATTATAAACTGTGCACATGTTCAATTGTTCATCGAATTCACTTGATTCAAACACGTTATATATGTAGTATGCATTTTCATAGTGTATGCTATGAAGACGGCATAGTTGGATTACTGTGGATTTTTCAACCTGTCCCCCAGCAAGTTCCTGCGGTCAACAGCGCAAGCGTTCCTGTGGTGCTCTTCCCCAGGAGAGCGAGAACTTGGGAGCGGAGTGCTGTGGGGGGGGCTCAGTAGAATCCATCACCTGGTCATCGTGTCCCGACACCAAGAGGAAGAAGCGATGCTGTTGGTTCTGAGGTTTCGGCTGAGGACCTGCCGCCTGACTGCCTGTATGGAGTACAAGCCGGTGAATCTGGTGAACCGGTACGACGCAATTCCAGTTGGCGTCAGTGTACTACCGATATCCCAATGGAGGTGGTTTTTGGAGCCGGCAGGCAGATTTGAAGAAACAATGGTTCCGGATTTCAAGCTGCATCTAAAATACAAATTTAGAATACTAATTACTCTAAGAATATTCTCATGATAAATTATTCTCTGTAAACTAAATTTTTAAAATGCTTTTAAATATTTTCTCAGCAGATAATTCTCAGGTTTTTAACATTAATAATACCTGACCAATTCATATTATCAAACATATTTACATTTATTTCCATTTATCCGGCGAAAAATAGAATATCCTCAAAAATTCCTCCGAGAACTTTCTCGTTTTACAACTCTAAGAAGCATGTTCACAAACATATATTCATAGGATGTCAAAGTTATTTCTCGGAAGGGCACCATGAGGGTTGGGGTGTTAGAACATTTGTTCCCATCAAAATTAATTTGCAAATTTTTGGACGAGTTATAAGACACTCAATATTTTAACACATTAGAGACAGTATTATTTTTCTCTTCAAAATTATAACTCCATTCTAAATTACATTCATAGATATTAAAAGAGGAGAAATAAACTTATTTTTAATAATTCACATATATTTTTTAATAAATTTTTCATGTGACCATTGGTCTGGAACCAGGGATATCAAACCAGGGAACCTCGGGAACCAGGGCTGAAGTAGCCTGCCCCTTCCCCGAAATTTGAACTTAATGTACCAATCAAGTTAAAAACCTGTTAATAAGGCCAAATTTCCAAATCTTTTCTGGGGAGGACCCAGGGGCGGTTCCAGACCAAATTTTCGGGGGGGCCATTTGGAAAAATACGATACTTCTCTATAAAAACATTAATTTGTATGCAAAATGAATATTTTTAATTATATCATTAGAAGAATTATATTTTTGAGGTGAAAAACAGTTAAAATATGAAATCCAATTTATCCCGTACAAGAAAAAACAATTTCAAAAAGCTTTTGAAAATTAATGGAGGAAGGAAATTTGTTATTCGAAAGCATGGACTTAAGATTTATTAATTTTAAAGTCATTTACGACTCAATATTGCATACAATAGTTAATTTGTATAACTGTTAATTACAGGGCCGTAGCTAGACTTTTTTTTTCGGAGGGGGGGTTTGGCCAAAAATTTCTTGAACTTTAGTTCGATTTTGGTGTTGACCAAGGTAAGTGACAGCAGTGGATCCAGTATTTGTTTTTTTGGAGGGGGAAAATAATTTTCACTATTAAAATCGTCTTCTAATATGCTAAAGGGGGTTTGGGGGTTCTCCCCCATAAAATTTTTGGAAATATGTCTAAAAAGCAGATTTTCAAATCGTTTTGGTACACCTAATCTGGATTTCGGACATACATTTTCAAGAATTTATTTCCAATTCGGTTGGATGTTTGCATTTCGACTAACTTTTTACAAAAACGTTGTAAATGATAGAGTTCCATGTTCCAAAATCGGGTCTGACCGACTTTGGAACATGACCCTAAAAGCAGGATTTTAACTCGTTTTGGAGTCCCTCTTCCCTTTTTTCCCTCACCGAGTTCCCACTCTTTCTCTTGTAAGTCCCAAAATTTTCAAGGAACGACTGTAATCTGTAATAATAGTTGGGGGTTCTCCCCAAAAAAATTTTTGAATTTTGAGCCTTAAAAGTAGGGGTTTTATGCATTTTAAGACTAATTTTTAAGTAAAAACAGTAAAAAATTTACATTGAAATTTCGGGGGGGGGGGCCTTTGATAACGCCCCGATTAATTACTAAATCAAATTACCATTACTGAAGATTGTGTTTTAAATAAATTTTATAAGTATCTGTTTTATGAATAACTGATTAAACTGTTCATTTCACATTTATTTCAAATAATAGCTTCTCAAATATTATAAGAACTCAGGTCTCAATATTGTTAGATTGTTAAAAAAGTGCTCTCGACTTTAATGAGAGGTCTTTTAATATTCTTCTAAGAAAGAAAGCATTAATATTTGCAGTTAATTAAAAAAGATGTTTATATTTCAAAAAGCTTTGTATTGAGTAAAAAAGGTCTAAAAAATGAGCCCTAAAGTCTTTTCTAAACAATAGGGAGTTTTAGAAATAAACACATTTTAGTCGATTTTAAGAAGATTGAAGTCTCAAAAATGAGCATGTGATGAGTCGTTTCTAAATAGAGGATGGTTTTAAAAATGAGCATGTGATGAGTCGTTTCTAAATAGAGGATGGTTTTAAAAATGAGCATGTGATGAGTCGTTTCTAAATAGAGGATGGTTTTAAAAATGAGCATGTGATGAGTCGTTTCTAAATAGAGGATGGTTTTAAAAATGAGCATGTGATGAGTCGTTTCTAAACAGAGGATGGTTTTAAAAATGAGTACCTGGAGTGTTGAATTTAAACAAATAAAGATCTTAAATTTGAGCAGGCGCATAATCGATTTTGAACACATAAGGGTCTTGAAAACAAGAACATGCTCTAGTTCAAATATAAGCACATCGAATTTTCAAATCTAAGTAGTTTTGATTCGGAGCCATTTCGCTCACATGATGTATTCAAAAATGAATAATTTTGATTTAAATCTGAATACCTCGGATTAACAGTGTAAAGATGTTTTTAAGATCAAAAATATACAATACTTTCAAATAAAACCATTCTTATACACAATTTGAATTGAAAATAAACGTTACTTACTTTCAAAATTCGACTTATTATATGCCATCCAGCTATCAGTGTTCCAGCGAAAGCGAAAAATTGTTCGTTCGAAAAAATGGCGACGCCGAGGAACCAGGAACCAAAACTTTGTGTTCATCCGCAGTAGAGCTTGCTTTGATTTCGCCGCGATAGTAAATAGTTCGTTCGTTTCGATGTAAATACAAATTCCTTTTCTTTTCTTATCGTAAAATAACTTATGTTTATTATGATAAAGAGGTTTTTTTTACAAATGTTCAATTCATTGCACTCAAAATGATAAAATATTCGCCCTTTCTGTAATTGTGGGATTTTAAGCGTGTTAACGTACTCAAAACTGAGAACGCCGCTTACTCATTTTTAATTCAAATATACTTGAAAAATCTAAGTACATAAAAGTACTCATTTTTAAGCACATGCGTTTTAACAGTGCAGAAATTCTAATACCACCACAAGGACTTTCACCTTTCGACATCTTTCTCATTTCCTACAGAGGCATAATAGCACATCCTTAATACGATATAATCACTGGTTCTTAAGGGCTGAACTAATACGTTTTTAGGAAACTACGTTTTGTCTCAGCAAGGAATTCACCACGCGGAAGAGATTTCACGTAAGAAAACGTGATATACCTCCTCCTATACAATCCTTAGGCTAGAGCCAAGCGATATGCAGTTTCTGCTTTTGAAGTTTTATGACTTTTGAGTGTTGGTGGATTTATGGCCCGAGCTCCATTGTGTCGGAGTTTGTTTTAAGCTCCTTTCTTGATTATGGTCTTGTGAACTTGACCCTTTGTGTGTATCTGAGACACAAGCGGTTTTCTCTTGTATTATCTGGACTTTTGAAATCTTATTTTAAAGCTGTTTCGGAGTGATGTATTTACTATGCTGGGAAAAATTATTACAATTAGTTCAAAATTTTAACACACATTGCAACCTTTTTATTCTCTAGGGATCTTCAGACTAATATAATTCTTCGTTAAGCCTAAATCTTAAACGAATAGAATGAAACATAATGGCATGTTAATGTAATCGTGATAATGAATTTACTTTAAAAAGCATTCCATACTTTTGAACTTAAATTGTGTAAAAATAAATGCAAATACGAAGTCTTTACATTACATACTTAATCTGTACCATGCATGGATTGTAGGGATTGAATCTTCAAATACTAAAATATATCTAAAAAAATCTCGTTTTTGTAATTTTTAATAACCCAACCTGTAATCATTTTTTAAAGGTTTCCTTTGTTTTTTACGATTTTCCGAGAACACCTTTAACCACTTAATCTAAAATTCTTTTGGATGAAAGCTTTCGTGGTTTTTTAAGAATATGTTGAAACCAAAAAGCAATAGGCGACAGAGATATTTCTTAAAAGATGATAATATCTTTTCACATCCACAAAAGAACAGCAAAACGACGCGTCTCTTTTGTCCTCCGACCGGTTTGTCACATCTTCCATTAAAGCAGATGTTTCCTTCACCCAATTCCCAAAGTACCGATTAATATTACTTGGCCAAAAACCATTGTACGTCTGTAAAAGAATGAAAATGAAGAAAAAGGAGAAAATGAGTATAACGGTTATGAAATTTCAAACTTTTCCATTATTTTAAAACTCTCGAACAATGTATAAGTAAGAGTATCCTTAAGTGCTGTAAGAGAAGTGATAGGCATGGTGGTTGAAGTAATTTGATTAGAAAATAACGATATTACCACTTCATTCAGTGTATTTAATAACTGCTCTTTGGAAATGGTTAAGTATCGGAGATTACATTCACTTTCTTTAAACAAAAGAAAAAATAATAATTTTATTGGAAAAATTGGGAACATCTTCATTTTATTTCAAACTGTAGGTATTACATTTTTTTTCTAAATTTTGACTTAAGAATTATCGAGCAGTGGATATTCTTTGTTCAAGTTCGGATATTTTTTGCTAAAGCTAAAAAAAAATTGCTCTCTCCATTTTTTTAATATGTCATTTAATCGTTTCATCTCAGCTATCATCCGCTAAAACTCTATGTTGATTTAAACAAAGTTTATTTAAAAAGCTGTCAAAATTTCTTAGAAAATATGAATAAAAACCATCAACAAATTGAAAGGCAGTGTAACTATAAACTAAAAAATAGTAGGTAATATTAATATATGATCAGGTCAGAATGACAGTGACGTGTGTCCAAAATCCTAAAGCATAATAAGCATGGATTTAGGTTTCCTTTATGGACCTAATTTATTTTTAGGGTGGTATTTGCTTAATGTCAATAATTAACCAATACGAACAGACTAAAAACGTTTTAATTCTTCAATCCTAAGCCGCCCGAGATTAACATTGAATTCTATGGGAAGTTTGGGGCGTCTAGGACTGAAAGGGTTAAGCGGAGAAGCACAGAGGCGTACTGGTAGTGGATCTTTTTGCCCCCAAAGGTCCGAGTCCCAGGTATGGCAAGGACGACCCTGCCTTTAATTCCTATATGGAGTTGATAAAATGAGGACCAAGTTAACTTGAGGAAACAAGGTGATTTGCCTCAGTTGACTGTGACTTTCAGTGACATGTTCTGTAACAGCTCTGAAGCTTATGGCCTCACCCAGTGAGATAGGTTATATAGAAAGTCTAACCACCTAGGTACTCTTTCAAGTATCCCTTCTTGTTTTTTGTGTATTTAAGCTTGGAGAGCACTAGTTAGGTGGATTTACGCTTCTATCATCCGAAGTAGCTAACATTTCTCTCCTATGAACCCTTTTTGGGTGCTGAAGACAATAACAGTTCAGGCACACTCTTGTTCATTGCTATCCTATTCCTCTAGTCCAGGGTGGTCCAACCTTTACTTGCCCGAGTGCCAAACTAACTTTAGTATACGAGAGTGCCAAAAGACATAAATAAAAAAAGCATTACATACAACTAATTTAATATATCACTATATTTTACAATGAGCAATGGTGAAATCAATGAGAGGATTGACATTCTTTTTCTGATACAAGTTTATCGATGTTGACAGTGAGTTCAGTGAGGCAAAGTCTCAGGCTAGATTCCAGAGAAATATTTTCCATTCGATTTCTTGCTTTTGATTTTATTTGTTTGAGTGATGAAAAAGCATTTTTGCACACAAATGTACTCCCGAACAGGGATAACATTTTCAGGGAGAATTTAAGCAGTTCTATGGGAAGCGTTCCTTATAGAAACCATCTTCCAGAAATTTTCAGGTCCGTCGCACTTTCTAGCCTGGTAAAATGGGTCTTCTTGAAGATCACATATTTCCATTTGAAGTTCGCAAGGCACCTCACTCAATTCAATGCCCATGGGATTGTTGCCCCAAACTAAAGTTTCTAACTAATGCCCTTTTGAATTTTAAGCTAAAAATAATTTCCAAGGAGTGTCAGGGGTTCTCCCCTGAAATTTTTTGAAAATTAAACTCCAAAAACCAGGTTTTTAACACTTTTCTGCAATAAAAATTGAAAAGTTGATTATATTCTCTGTTAGTTAGAATACTCATCTAATTTTGAGGCCGAGTGCCACAAAAATTTCTTTGAGTGCCACTAGTGGCACGCGTGCCTCGGGTTGGACCACACTGCTCTAGTCAATGCCATTTAAAAACTGCTTTACACAACATCAGTTTTTCTTTTTTCTCTGCAACACCCTTCTGGGAACTCTTCCCGACATATCTCGATCCATTTTCGATCACCCATGCAGCTCGAACAGTCTCCCTAAACCGGAATGGCTCGGAAGTCCAGCTCCCTTTCTCCCTTGACATTGGAAGAGCGGTCGGCCGGGAGGTCAACTCACCTAGGCGGCACGGTTCAGAGCCCAGCGGGGCCCAGCCACGCATGCTTCCGCAGGGGTTGCCACACTCCACCAGGGACACAGACTTTCGTCATTAGGGAGTCTTCTTCTTTCATTTTCTTTCTTCTTCATCTCTTTTTGATCCCCTTCTTTTTTCTCTCTCTGGAAGTACTTTCACTGACTAGATGGTTGGTGTGATTAAGGGGAGCTGAAGGCTGGATGATGGGTTTTTGAGGAGTATTTTTAAGTGAAAGGCTAATCGATGTTTCAAACGTGCGAGCAAACTCTAGTTTTTTTTGTTAAGTCTATTGAAGGAGGTCTACAGCTGTGGAAGTTTGAATACTAGGTTTTCACTGACTTTGTTGGATACAATTTTCGTTCGTCGTCTCCATTATACGGCAGAAAATTCGTCATTAGAATTTACCCAAGCAGCACAAATGATAAAGATTCGTCCAATTTTTGTCATATAT
This sequence comes from Tetragnatha versicolor, assembly GCA_024610705.1. Taxonomy (NCBI): domain Eukaryota; kingdom Metazoa; phylum Arthropoda; class Arachnida; order Araneae; family Tetragnathidae; genus Tetragnatha; species Tetragnatha versicolor. Next base: position 32,676,963 of record JANDEH010000001.1, on the reverse strand, counting down.
GGCCAAATTTTGTTTACTTCTAGTTGCAGTTACATAAGCTTGGTATGAGCTGTGCTACAAGAAAAGGAGTCTTAAATTTGTTCTATCTTCTTAAATTTCTTTTTCTACCAACTCTTTTTGACAGTTGGTGTAAAGATGAATGGTGGAGATGATTCAAGAGATGATTGGGTTTAAGGACAATTTTTGTGAGAAGGGTCATTTGGTACTTCGAGCAAATGTATAGCTTATAGGGTTAATACTGAGGAGTTGTGAATGTTGCACAAAATTCTTGCTTGCTCCACATCAGAGGCGAAGCAATACTTAGTTAATATGCGACTGTTATTTATAAAATTTAGTAGGGATGATTTAAAAGAATAATATAAGAGAATGCTTTTAAGATTAAGAGAATATTTAAAATATAAATTAAGGTTCTAAACTTTATTAGAAATCTTCACCAATCTTGTGAAAAACCTTGCCTTAACTCAATTTGAAAGCTCAAAAGATTTGAAAATAAAATCAGTGAAGTCGTAACAAGAACTAGTCCCATAAAATATCAAAGATTCAATGTATATCGATTATGAAATAACTTAAAAGCGGTTTTAACTTTGAGAGATATGTATAGCCATATCTGTAAATATTATTGTACATTCCATCTTAATTATTTTCAAATTTTCAAAAGGATTAAAACGGTTGACACTTAAAATTAATTATTGAGAAATAGTAGTAAATAAACATTAAATAGAATATACTGTTGATTTACTTTCATAAACAAATAGCTTTACGTACATTTCCTTCACCAATTTGTTCGAACTCTAGTTCTATAAATGTATAGTTCGTAACGGGTACTAGGTAACTACAATAGATTCTATGGCATATAAATGAAAATTAATAAAAATAATATCTGAAAGTTAATTAATTAATAATAAAAATGAATGAGTGAATTAATAATAAAAAATGAAGTTTTGAATGGATAAAACTGTTTTCCACACCATGATGAAAGCAAAACACTTTGGGACAATTATGACATCCATCAACCGAAATAACTGTAATCCTTCCCGAATCTCTCCACAATCACCGCCACATCATTTTTATTGTTTAAAAACAATTTTAAAACCACTGTTTCCACGTCGGAAACTTTCTGATGAGAGGGCGTTCTGTGTATCGACCCACCCTTACAAAGAACCCGTTAGATGGGCCGCCGGCGATATTATTCCTCACTACAGGCGGGTCCTTTTGAAGAATTTATTATTTGTGACGGAGATAGAGGTGTTTCGGAGAACTGTTATTTCAAATAGTTTTTTTAATGCTTCCTGTGCTGTGATCCGTTCCCTTTTGTGTGATGTTTTTGGAGGAAAGAGTGAAATTCCCAGGCGGTGGGAAAGTCTCCTTTTGAAGGCCGTCTCTCTTTGTAATAGTGGTTTGCTTGGATTATGTGTAATTAATAGCGGAGAGACGTGTTAGTTTTGGAGATGTGAATACTTAGAGGTGTTTTCCCTAGTTTCTTATATTCTTTTTAAACGGAGTTTTTCTTAGAATCATACTTTTTAGAATTCTTGTGTCTGAAGGATTTTTTTATCGGTTGTGTAGGTTTTAAGATGACCCTAATCAGTTTCGGTATCTTATAGAATAAATTTAAAAACATCTTCTCTTGTTTATCACTATGATGTTCCTAGATGGATATCCAGTATCCAGGCATGATGAATCCCTAAATTAATTGTATAAAGATATAAAAAAGTGCAAATAATCAGAAACACATTTCAATTCTAAGGGGAAAGTGATACTGCAACTGACAAGGTGAAATAACTTTACAATATTTGTTCATTTCACTATTTTAGCTTGTACTTTCTTAGTAAAAAGTTTGCAATCTTTGTGTTTGAATCCAGTCGGAAAGTGGTACTAAAACTAACAAGACGAAATAACAGTGTTGAGTCATTTTACTATTTTACCTTGTGCTTTCTTAGTAAGAAGTTTCACTTTTCCTTAGCTTCGTATGGTAGTTTGGTGGAAGTGGTAAATCAAAATACAGAATAATAACCCCCAGTAGCTTGTTAAATTAAAAATAAGCTCTTCTGTAATTTATAATTTTATCCACACACCGCTTTATTTAACTTTTCACCTATAGACAACTTGTACCCTCGTGGCTTATTATAAAGAAACTTAACTGTATGATAAGTCTTATAGAGAATAAGCAAACATGTTATTTTCATTGGAGCTTGTGAAGATTTTATTCACTGAAACCAAAATTAAAATCGCTGTACAAATATAACCTTTTCATAACCAGTTAGATATATGATCCACACTACATCTTTTACTGTATGCAGTCTTTCAGAAGGAAAATGTATATTTTTGAATTATATGGAATTTATATATGGAATTTCAAAATTTCAAATTTCAGGTTTAAAAGATTTCTATTCTTATATCTGTTCTTATATTTTTGAAATGTATATATTTGAGGGTATAAATGAAATTGAATTGGAAAACATCACAATAGACAATTAGCACTATAGTACAAATGCAATTTGGTCCAAAATGATCTCTCGTGGCCTTTCTTATCTTCCAATCTTTAACACAACTGAACGCACCACAGGTTCTCTTCCAAAGCTCAAGATCCACTGCCACTTCGCTCTCTTTTATCTTTTCATCTGCATCTCGTGCACAGCCTTTGAACTGAAGCCGGCTGGCTAATCCCCCGGATCAACTTTTCTAAAGAGGCCTCTTTTCTCTTGAAAATGGAAATGAAAAGCTTTTTTTGATTTGAATGGGTTTAATTCAGTATCAAATCTGTTTGATGGCCCAATTTAGTCGAGTCTCATTCGGTATTCTATGCGTACGAGATCCGTGAGGACAGACTGATTTTAAGAAAAAATGAAGTTGGATTTGGAGCACTCTCGATGAGGGATCAAGAAATTTTCTTGAATATTATTGATATAAAATATATATGTTTTTTTCGCTTAGATGAACATTTTTTCTTCAACATCTATCAGTTACATAACATTGACTCTGACCATATAGACTCTTAATACCATTCATGCATTCCTTAAAAAATTAAAATGCAATAAATATTATTGTTATTAAGTTTAGAACATCAAAAACAACTGTTCAGTTACTCTTGCCATTAACAACAAGAAATTTTAAAATATTAAGATAATCAAGTATTTTTGAATGTTTTTAAATAATTCACCAAAATTATTAGGTTCCTAATAAGCTCTCAAACTTTAAAGCAAATTATTTAATGATTGAAGAAATTCAGGTATCCGTGCGGAAATTTCCCCCTTTTTTAATTTGTAAACATTCATCGATAAATTCAACCATTTATTCTTCGGGGGAAGCCTTTTTTTTAATCCTTTCATTCCTAGGCACCCCAAATTTTATATAGGATTCAATGACAATCACTGGCGGCCTAGGCTTGAAAGGCCTAAATAAGATGTAGTATTGAAGTGACGCTTTTTCTTATAAAAAATTTTATGCAAGCTCTAATCAAATTCAACCAATTTTATGAGGAAAATACCGTAATAGTATTTAGTGTAGAAGAGATATGCACTTAAATTGACTACTTGTAAACTCAGCATATTATTAAAAAACCCAATTGATTCTTAACTTTAAATTTAATCAAATCTACAGAACAAACGGCGTATAATTTTATTGAAGTTAAATTTGATGAAATTATTTCACTTGTTTTTGATATAATTTTAATCTTGTCATATTTTTTTGTGAATAATTTCTGGTTACTTAAGAGTATATTGATAAAATATCAGACTAATAACTCGTTAGTATAACTGGTACCCTCCATTGAAAGTTAGTATCATGGGAATACTCTCTCCAGCTTCGATTTCGAACTGTTGAAATGTTTAATACTTCTGTTTCCATATAGTTTTATCCCTATCATCTCAATATCCCTTACATAAAAAAGTGAGAGTACCGGTTGCCAAGGCAACCTGCGCAAGCCAAACCTGGCAACCCTCCGCTCGCCAATGGCTATTTCGGTGCAAGTGAAACTCCGAGTCTCCACTCACCCCGTTGGTGACAGAATCTCCATCCTCGTTTCGCGGTAACAAAAACTTTTTTTTAGAGGCCGACACGGATTTCTCCCTTCTGCCACCGCTCCAGAAATGCTCCAATGCCCGCCGAGTAAAGGAGTCCATTAGCTGCTGCTGCTGCTGATGTTGATTGTGTTGTTTTGGTTTCGCTATTTCTATATGGTCGGTTTTCGCGAGTAGTTGGTGTGAGCTATGGATTACCACTGCGGATAGTGACCCACAGGATTAATCGCCATGGTTATTTTTTTACTGGATTAGCGGTGGAGAAGAACCGCGTGGGATTTGTGTCTTGTGTTGTGATTGTTTACCTTTTTGGATTAAGCCATGATGAAAACTATGAAGAAATTCGGTAAGGATTTGTTTTGGTGTTGTTTCACGTGTGTGCTTTACTTTTTAGAAAAGTTGTGCTTGATAAAGAAAAATGTGTGGACTTTCAAACCGGTGCCTACAGTTAGTCACATGTGCGTCTTGTGTTTTTTTCCTTCGTGGAAGTAAATTATTATGTATGTAAATTATTATACAATCAGTTTTGGGATTAAAACCTGATTATAGGGTAATATTTTTAACAGTTAATTCGTTAAAATCCATTTATTGGGGATTTAGGCTATGAAAATGTGTTTTTTAGGAAACCGTATAAATTTAAAATTTTGTCAGTCCCCCCCAAAAATAATCTCGTTCTACACTCATAAATTTCATTTTTTAAAAAAACTATAGAAAAACCATTTTACAGGGATTTTAGATTTACCTTTGTAAGCAAATCCTTTAACTTATTCTATAAATGTATAATTAACCTTGTAAAATTAAGTAAGTATAAGTAACATATATTAAAAGTAAAATTAACCTTGAGAAAATTTGTATTGATTTAAAAGCATTACTAACATCAAAAGAATTTTTTATAAAAATTATATTTCTATACACTACATGCTTATTAAAATGTAAACAATTTATTTAATAAGGTCAATGTTTCTAAAAGTATCTTTCACTAAATACTCTGAGAATACCACTCTATTACCTCTGGGAATGAAAGAGAGACAGATTTTCACATATTTACATGACAAAGCAAAATCCCTTTCAAGTTTATTATTTTTTAACTTTACTTTAATGTTTCCATAAGAAACAGATACTATAATAATAAATTTATCACAGTATATAATAAATTTGTCACAGTACAATAGCCCTCGTAATCTCCAGGTTAAGGAATTATATGTGTATGAAACTTTTACCTGAAAAAAAACATACTTTGATTATATGAGTCCGCTTTATAAATGCGTGAATCATGCACACTGATCTAAAAACAATAAAAATTAAAGCAACTACCTTGATGCCACAGTTTTAAAATAAAACATTAGAACGGCGTCCTATATCAATTATTTTTTCATGTAGTAATTATCTTTTTCATACATTAAACATTCCAACATAAAAAAGTTACGCATACAATTATAAAAGGATACTATTTTCAGATCCATTGTGAGTGTTTTAAAGAAGGTATAATCAAATTATTGGGGATTTATGCTAGGAAAATATGCTTTTTGATAAACCGTATAATCTGATAACTAAAGGTTTGTTTCTATCATATAATGTTTTCCACAAAACGTAATTAAAATATGTAAATCTAATATAACCATAAAAGTGAATACTAATATTAAAAAAATAATTTTAATTTTTTTTCTGGTTGAATTGTAAAAATAATCTGTATTAAGAAAATTGTCTTACTGATTCTTAGAATGGGTAATTTTAATTAAGGTCGTTATACTTTCTTCAAAAATCATACCATAAATAAAAAACTTTTAAAATTATTTTATTGGTTCCTTTTTTACACTTTCCTTTAACAGTAATGGTCCACTTAACGCTAACAAAAAATGTTACAGAGTAAAATACCATGCTATAGCCTAAAATTTAAAGCTATTTGGAGAAAAACGCTTTCAAAATATACATTTCTCGGCACATTTCATATGCAATATCTAAATAGTCTCATTTTACGCTTGAATGGACGAGTGAAGATTTCGATTAGTCAAAATGGTTCTAATATTAAGTGTTATCAAGTGATGAAGGAATTTGAGGCCGGCCATAGCAAATAGAGTATTGTGTGAGATGATCTCTTATGCTCGAAATGGAAATAAATTTCTATTAGTTTAAACTTGATTCCTCTTTATGCATTTTAGTATAATTCATTTTCATAGCGGCCATCTTACGTTAGTCAGTTAACAAACATAGCGAATTCTATAGTAACATAGAGTCCATTTCTAACTCCTGTAATATTTTACAATAAATATTTTTTATTCCATGTCGGAAGATTTAAAACCATGTGACACAGGTCAACATAACATTTCGTAGACAGATTTAAAATGTCACATACACCTTAAATTGCTCTAAATTTTAGGAAATACCCATAAAGTATTCCTTGATGAAAGTTGATAAAAGTTCATGAAGTTTTCTTGGATGAAATCTCGCTTAAATTACCTTACTTCAAGTGAAGTTTATTTTTTAATATAAATTATTTATAACTTATTTTTTTTTTCATTTAATCTACACTAAATTGAAAAAATAATTGAATAACCTATGTGGAACTCATACATTTCTTTTAAAAGTTTTAAGGAGGGCAGTGACACTTCTGAAAAATACTATGAATATTTTGTTTTTGTATGATTAACCATTAAATCAGGGTTGGCTAGATTGGACCCAATTGGGTTGGACCCAATGGGTTTTTTCAAAAAAACCCATGTGAAAAAAACCCACATTTTGGACCCATTTTTGGGTTTTTTCAAGAAAAATCAAGATTTTGACAGTTCCTTCAAAACTTAATGGGATTCTTTTTCTAAGTTTAGGATATTTTTAAAATTTTGATGGGTTTTTTCAAAATTTAAGCTAGGTTTTAAAAATTAAATGGTGTTTTTCAATTTCAGGGAGTTTTAAAAAAAAAGTTAAATAGGTTCTTTCATTCTCAGTGGGTTTTTTCATTATTGAATGGGGTTTTTCAAAATTTAGGACGTTCAAAGTTCAAACTAGATATAAAATAAGGAAGATTTTTTAAATTTCAGTGTGTTTTTTCAAAGTTTAGGATATTTTTTAAATTATAGTGAGTCTTTTCAAAATTTAAACCAGGTTTCAGTAAATAAGGGGTGTTTTTACAATTTCAGTGGTTTTTTTTCAAAGTATAAAAACTTTGAAAAACCCACTTAACTGTGGAAAAACTGACATTATTTTGACAGAACACATTTAACATAGAAAAAACTCACTAAAATTTAAAAAAACCCACTTACATTATAGGAGAAAACCACTTAATTTTGAAAAAACCCACACTTTTTCCGAAAAAACCCAGTTTTATATGGGTTTTTTCAGGGTTTTATTGAAAAAACCCGAAAAAACCATGGTTTTTGTCAACCCTGCATTAAATACAATGTAAAAATCATAACGAAGCTATTCAAAAGTTTTTAAAACTTTTAAATTTAATTCATGTCTAAAAAAGAGTGGTAGTTTGAAATTGATGTAACTGAAAATCAATTTTCAAAGTATTTTTGAACCAAATAAAACAAAAACATTCATTTTAATTAATTATTTTAAGAAATGCTGATTTAAAAAGATAAAAAAATTCTTGAATTTTTCATGGTATCGTTAATTTATATTTTAAAATGTAAGCAAAATTTTTAAATTTGCTGAATCAAAATTTAAAGTAAAATGTTTGAAAGATTTCAACATTCTGATATTTCAACTCTATCTTGAACGGTTCTTGACTTAATTTATAGAATAGTCAATGGATACCAAATTCTTTATCAATAAAATGGTATAAATAATATGTTTAAAACAAAATATTAAACTAATTTCTGTACGTTTTTAATTGATGAAAACATCTTAATATCCACGAAACTAACCAAGACTTATGGGTTCTATGGTTAAAGTAAGAATGATAAAATACCTTAAAGGCGTTAAATAAACCAAAACATGTTTCGTTTATGTAAGCCTAAAATAATATTTACCTGAATCATTTTCAAGAGTAAAAAAGCGGATGGTTTTAGGGATGTTCAAAAAGAAAACCAAGATATTTTCTTTAAAATGGAGAAATAATAGTGCTTTGAAGTTCTCCTAAGCATGATTGGAAGGCTGAGAAAGAAATTGCTATCAAAATAAGCAGAGTAATTTTCTTCTGAAGTAAAGAACTGTCATTATAGTGACAAAATGAAGGTGTAAAATGTCTGCATTTTTAGTTATTTCTTTCCAACGCTTTGGTTAAACTTAGAAAAAACACACCTTTGAGTGTTTCAAGGGGAAAAAGATCTTGACGCTATAAAAAATTCTTTACTTGTCTTTAGAAGATGAAAAATCATTGTTTATTTAAAAAATATTTTTCATACATCTGTGGAATACGTAGTTAGGGTTAGTTTTTGTGAAATAATTTTTCTCTTATGGTTCTTTTCCCTTTCAATTATTCACTAGGGTGGAGCGAAAAACTTTTTTTTGGAAATTTAAAACGCCTGAGATGGGAATAGGTGCCATTTAGGATAAAATTCAAAACATGAGTTCGATCAATTAATATCTTCAGGTTCCACATTCACGTTTAAGTTTCGAATTTTCATCAAATTTTACGTAAAAATGGATATAAATGATTCTCACACAATTTTAGCTCCATTTTCAAACCATAGCTGGTTGATTTTATATTCTTAGGATGTCAAACAACATTTTAAGACCTTCTATGGACCTGAAATGGGGGAATTTCCAATTTTTCAAGCCCGAAATAAGGGCGCATTCCATTAAAATAGGCTAGCGACCGAAAAAAATTTTTTGAATATCGGTTCCAAATAGAGCTCAAAAGTTAAAGTTGCGTTTTACCCTCCTCATTGATGCAAAAATAATAAAAAAAATTCGTAAAAAATTATTTAGGTGTGTTTTGGCCCTAGAATGTGAAAAAATGGATCTTTTGCATAGCGTATAATGAGAAAAGTCTTAATCAATCAAATTCAAGTTTTAAATGTAATAGAAACTTATAGTTTCCTTAATTTGGGGTCTTCATAGTCAAAAAAAAATTTACAAGGGTATTGCGCTGTGATTTGAGCTAAGCAGTTAAGGCATACAACTTAAAATCGCCAAATGAGAGAAAAATTAATTTTTATACTGATTATACTTATTTTTTCAGATAAGAGCATTAAAATTACTTATAATATACCCTAAATTTTCTCGAATTATATCTAACACATCATAACCTTTTATTTGATAGTTCGCCCCTTTAAAATTGAAGGCTTTTTATAAAAAGTGGTAGTTCAGTTTAAAGTTTGGAATAAAATGCCTATATTGCAATATACCGGTTTTTTTTCGTACGTTTTCTATAAAAATATCAACCTTAGTGTTTTAAAAGCATTTTATGTAAAAAAGAATGTGTATTACGGACAAAATAAAATATTTGAACTTAAAAAACTTATAAATTTTGGGGTTTTCAAGTTTTTTTCATCCAAATTTGCAATTTTAGACTGTTAACTTGATTTTTAAAAATTTAATACAGAACTCAAAAGTATTATTGACTATTAAGACACAAAATTAATGTAGCTATAAGGTTTTTATATCAATAACTTTAATTTGATTGATTGACTTTTCCCATTATACGCTATGCAAAATATCGATTTTTTCAAATTGTAGGGCCAAAACAAACCTAAATTATTTTTTACGAATTTTTTTTATTATTTTTCGATGAATGAGAGGAGGGTAAAATGCAACTTTTGAGCTCTATTTGGCACCGATATTCTAAAATTTGTTTTTAGGACGATAGCCTATTTTAATGGCATTCCCCCTTATTTCGGGCTCGAAAAATTTGAAACTCCCCCCATTTCAGATCCATAGAATGTCTTAAAATGTTGTTTGACATCCTAAGAATATAAACTCAAGCAGCTATGGTTTGAAAAGGGAGCTAAAATTGTGTGGGAATCATTTATAACCATTTTTACGTAAAATTTGATGAAATTTCGAAACTTCAACGTGAATGTGGAACCTGAAGATATTAATTGATCGAACTCAAGTCTTGAATCTTTTAGTTTTATCGTAAATGGCACCTATTCCCACCTCAGGCGTTTTCAATTTTCAAAGTTGGTCATTTTTGGCTAGTTTCGCCACCCTATTATCCACCTTCTAAAACTAATTTAGAGAAAAATAAGTTAGAATAACTTGTTGACGTATTTTTTTTTTATTTAAAAAACAAACATAAAACCCCTCGTGTTGACGTATTTGTGGCGGTTTTTCATTTTTTACTGAAGTTGTAGTCGAGCATTCAAGTTATATAAAACTAGTTTTGGGTTAACGTGTCCTCTGAAAAAACACGTTAAAATTTATGGTTCTTTTCTAGTTCGAAACATTCTTACCAGATTAAAACTAAAAAACACACAAACTATATATTATGTTCAACATAATTACAAATGATTTATTATAATTGCTCTTCTTCTTCTTAGTTTCACATGTGTCCCTCCCTTTCTAACTTAACTTCTTACATCTGTGGTATTTCACTATACCCTAAACTCTAACGATACTATTATGTAAGTAAAAGCTTGTGCATATGAAAAAGTTGAAATCCTGGAGTTTCGTTCGATTGCCAAGTATAGAGATAATTTGCATTAAATAAGTCACTCTAGTAACTAATTCGTTTAAGTCATTTCATTTCAGTTCACAAGGAAAATGACGCTTTTGGCACGTAGCAACAAAATGCGCGTATAAAAAAAATTTAGGAATTTTGAGAATTAGGCGTTTTTGCTCGTTTTTGTCCATTTAATATAAATAGGGAGAAGCTTTTCTTGCTCCCCATTTTGGAGTTGTAACCCCACAGTTTGAGAACCGCTGTCTTAAGTACAAAAATATGAACACACTGTAAATTCAATATAAACACAATAAAAAACGCTTCTAATTAAAAGCGTTTTGATTGTATATTGGGAAATTGTGAATGCGTTGCGATGCGTTATGAGAGAAAAGATGATGTTGTAAAGTGTTACTAAAATTACAGACACCAAATGTCTTCTTATATGGTATTTTGATCCAAATTTAAGCACATTTCCTGATTTTAAACAACATTAAAACACTATTTTTAGAACAGCTGGATTGAACACATTACTACTAACACTTATCCAACATATTCAGAACACTATCATCGCACAATAAGGTGTTACAATATTCTAATACCTAACAACACAACTAAAATGTTGTTAATCTGGGGACAAAAAAGTGTTATTGAATGTACTTAAAATTTGTTTATCCTTAAAAATCCGCACCCAAATGTTTGGAAAACCCCTTTGGCCCTCATGTGTTGCACCATTTAAACGCACATACCTCCTCATTGTTATCTATTTTGCATTTTCAACAAGCCTCCCATCCCACTATTCTCTCTCTCTCCCTCATTTCACCATTTATCCTCTTCCACTCACCCATCCCATTTATTGACTCACTGCCATGCATTCCGAACCTACAAAATTTCCCTCTTTGCTTCCTGCACCGAAGCCTGCCATCCGTGCACTATATGCAATACCACCTGGAGCATATACCACACCATGACACACGACACATGGATGGAAGACACTATAATAATGGACGGATGCGAAGGCGGGGTCTGCTTCCGGGGCCGATAGATCGATGCGTGGTCAATGCCAGGGGTGGACGGCATCGTTGACCTGTCGGAAATATGAGTCGTCAGTGTCCTGTCATGTTCTGTTAGCAGTTTGTGGGGCTTCCTGTATGATTGAAAGCGGTTTCGTGGGTTTTGCCGGGTGTTTTCGTTTTTGAGTGAATTACATATTTTTGATTCTCGTCATCTAACGGTTACACCTAGTGACCGCCTGTAGCTGTGCTCTGTTATATTTCCGTTAACTGAACTCTGGCTTTAATGAAATATTCAGGATACTTTGATTTAAAAATTGAAATGATAAAACACTTCGATTCGCATCTTTCTTTCACTCATAGGAAGCATTTAAACTACTATACAATAACCCATTAAATAATTACAGAGACAACAAATACGTTGTTTTAACTATTAGCTTAATATTCAGGTGGTTCCACCTGCTTTCCATAACGTAAAGCCCCATATTAGAACTGCATCTTTTTATTGATCTCTAACACTGATAGGAAAAAGAGCAGTTGGAAAATTCTTGTTTTCTAATGGGTTAAAATATAAAAAAATTAGGCACTGTATATTTGCAAGGCCATTTTTCAACTAAACTCTACTCTAACTTCCACGGCTAGGCGTACCATTGGTTCCATCACTAAGCGCCGAGACTGCTACGTCATCACGAGACCTACAGCGCATGCGCCACTGGCCGTTTTGGCCGTCCAAATATACACTTCGAAAAAATTAACTGTAAAGGGGTCATAGGACTGTTAAATCATCAAAAAAATCTATTTTTTGAAAAAATATATGTGATAGCCTAGTTATTTCTTAACAATTTAAAAAAATCCGCATGCAAAAATTCGTATTATTTCAGAAGTTATGGCTAAAATTCTGAAACAAGAAACCCAAGGAGATTACTAACTTTAGAACTTTAAGGTCATTTTTCTCAAAATGTGATTTTTTTGTGTTCCATGCATGATAAAATTTGAAGTAATAAGAATATATCCTTGAAACTTTGAGAGCATCAATATTTAGTAGTGACAATAAAGCCCTACCTCTTTTTAGAGTTTTGAACCTATATTTCATTATTTTTTGAGATTGTGAACTTATAATTTTTTTGTGTTTTTGACACCTAAGTTCAAATTATAATAAAAAATATTAATTGACTGTCAAACTCAAAATATCTGGTAGGGCTTGATTGTATACTCATATAGTATATATGTGAATTGAAATTTTGAATTTCCATTTAATAGTTAGTTAATTATCTTGCATGAAAGCCACTGAATACTAACATTTAACCGTCAAAGTTGCTTTTTTTCGACTCAATGTATAAACTTAACTATGTCTATTAAGTATTCAATTATTTTTTTACATAAAGTTTAATAAATAAGGATTAAAAATATGTTTAAACCGAGTCTTTTCATAAATTAGAAAAAAAGATATTAATTTTTTTGGAAAATGTAAAGTTTTTTTCACTGCATTGCGTTTTAACAGTCCTATGACCCCTTAAGAAATTTAAAAAGTTATGGTTATTCAAATTTTATAACTGAAGGATGTATTTTAAAATTGGTAAAATATTTAAAAAGTATTTTATCGAGATTATTTATGAGCTGAATGAAGTACATGTCTTAGGAAAAGTATTTATAAACATTTTTAAAATTATGCTTAGATTATATTTTTAAAATAAAGTTTATATAAAATGTAATTTTAAGTAAAATTTTACCAAAAGATACAACTATTTTTTTACATCTTGCTTTTCACTAACCCACCCTTCTACCCTCACATCTCCAATACTGTCTCCTCACCTCTAAAATTGCACATGAAATATGATTCAAACAAAAAGTACGTTAGTACTTTCTATTGGAAAGTTGAAAGCATTCACAACATCAATATTTCTTTAAGGACTTTTTTGCACCCAAAACCATCTAGTGAAATGGTGTTTCTTTACCGGCTTCACACGTCGCCTGTCAGGTATTAATAAGGCATGGAAAGACAGGAGAAAAAAATGCTTCTTCGAACTTGTTCTGCAGTTCGTCAGTTTTTTCTGTTCCACGACTGTTCCCCAAAAAGTATACATTTAGAATAAAAGAAAGACTGCGTGAATATAGTCTATAAAATTTGGAAATTTATAGTTATGCAAAAATAGGAAAAATGGTATTATTTTGCATAGCTAAAACTGTGTTAAATAAGATTGGTCCCTCTTTTTAATTTCCTTATTTATAAAGCTAATACAATCTATCATTTCTTTAAATCGTATGACTTATAAGTAAAACGAAATTTTAAAGGACTTACAAATTAAATACAGACCTTCAAAGTGTTTCTCTTTAAAACTCAGTTTTTTGTATTAAGTTTACTTAATCATTCATTGATTTATACTATGATACTAATTTTATGATACCTAATTTAAAATCATCTATAATCATCGTAAGGAAAGTAATTGATTTTTATATAAAACTTATTCTTCACGAATAAAATCACCAATAAATCAATCAATTCACCAATAAAACTATTTTTATTGTTACTAGGGGCTATCACCCCCTGGTCTGTATCAATCACCAACCCCTGTAAACTGCTTATGCAGGACCCTTCGGATAGCCCCACAATCCCCACAGAACCTTGCTCATTGAAATTATTTATTTTATAAAACATTCTTTAAAACAATTGGTAGAAGAAACGTCAACCAACTTTCCAAAAACATTCTCTTAAAAGTTAGAATATTTATTGATTCTAAATTATCAATAATTTAATCAACATGTTTTCCTTGAAAATGGCAAAGAAATCTGCTCATAACTATTGTTAATCAATATTTTGAAAAAGTTGACCAATGAATCTGTTAAATTTACTATCAATCAATCAAATCTGCCCAGGCCTAGTGGCCTATCAGGCGGTGCCCATTTCCGTTTCAGTAGCCTTTGGGCCTGGGGTGCTAATTACTTAGCTTGTGTCCAGGCCGAGTGGCTAGCCCGACGCTGAACCCCCAGTTGATTCCCCAAGCGAGCTTGGTCCTCATTTATCAACCATGGAAGGATGAAGGGCTGAGTTGACCCATGACCAGCTACCCAAGCAGGAGTCGCAAGGCATCGAACCTGGGTCGGTAATACTCGTAGCCAGACACGCTAACCACTACTTTATAGTAACTAGTAATTCGCCAAAACGTCTAGTGTTTTATCATAACACAGGCTCTTTAAACAATATCTTTTAAGCTATTGCAAATAATAAAAGACAAACCTGCATTACACACAATGTTTACAAACAATTGATTTTGATGTGTGAAATTCTATACTTAAAAATAGTAGATGTATCTGTAAGTTTCTGGAAAACTCTTATCAGTCTTTTAAAGATATTTTATTTAGAAAAGTATTTTGAAACCCATTTATAAACCGAGAAAGGAATTATTTTCATCATAAAATGTATGGAGTCGATTGGTCGTTGTGATTGGAGGGATAATAAATTGTGCTACAGTTTCTTGCTGTTAACTGCAACCTTATCCGTAATCCAGAAAAATTGAAATATTTTATAATTTATAATTTTTTTTAAAATTCTAATAGGTTTTTGCACATCCTCAAAAAAAATCCGAACAGTTTAATCCCAAAAACATGTTATATGGATCAGTTATTAAAATGCCTTTCTCCGAAAACCATTCACCAAACCCTTTTTTTTTTTTTTAGAACTAGGGAGCTACCGCCCCCTGCTCGCTATCGCTCGCCAACCCCCGTTAACTGCTGACGCAGACACGTTTGAACCGCTTCGCAATTCCTCACAAAACCCTGCTCACTGCACTTACTCACTTTATAAGACATTCTTAAAACAGGGTTAGTACTTCTCCGGGGTATTCTTTCGAAAATGGTGGATGTACATTCAGTAGCGGAAATTTAACAGTTCCTTTATGGTAACATTAATTGGCGGGTCGCCTTATAATTCCAAGAAAATTAACAACAGAGCAATGTAACATTCCTTTACCTTTTCCACAAGGTAATGTTTTTTTCACAGATCCATTAAGAAGCACTGAAACATCTCAGGAATAAATTTAACGTTCTTAAAATTTGTAACTATTTTCATCGATTGGCTGTGAAAAATGTAGTAATTACCGTAAACATCACGAAAATTTTGAATTTTATCTTCATGAGAACAAACAAACGTCAAAGTTGTGTCAGTTTCATAGCAATGACACGAATGTTTAGACTTCAAACATTTTCGTTTTTTATCTTAATTTCTAAAAAAGTCCCCCGTGTTATCTAGTTGTTTGCGTTTTGGCATTATGAAATAAGGTGTCACATTTTACTACCTTAAAAACATACTTGCAAAAGAATATAAAAATAATAATAATTGTAAAAAATAAATGCAAAAGTTCAAAATTTCCGAAAGCGAGTTTATATTTTGTTGTAAATATGGTAATGATTAGGTTGCCACAACGACAAAGATAAATGTAAAATATTAATTTGTTATTTAAAAAATAAAAGATAAATTATTTATACATAAGTTTTAAATATAATTAAGTAGAAAGCATTATTTTTTTAATAGGGTAGTGGATAGATGGAATGCGTTGCCTGAAACAATTGTAAATTCAAGAGGGGTAAACGAGTTCAAGAGGAAAATTGACAGATACTGGGATTCCGGTAGTTTGAGTTAAAAAGACTGGACCAACCTCGCTGGGCTTACACCTGTAGTTGGTCGACTTAATTTGTATTTGTATTTGTATTTGTAAAACCGTTTAAACAACAGAAATATAAATATTGTTAAAAATAACCCAAAATATATTTTTTAAATTCGTGTTATAAATAGAAAGATGATTATTTAATTTATTTGAATATTAAAAACCAGTGAAATATGTTTTCAATTTTTTTTGAAATTCATAGTTTCTTGCTTTATAACTGCAACCTTATCCGTAATCTAAAAAAATGGAAATATTTTAAAATTGAGATTTTTTTTTAGAAATTCTAAAGGCACTTTGCACATCCTCAAAAGAATCCGGACAGTTTGATACCAAATATGTGTTATACGGATCAGTAATTGAAAAGCCTTTCCCTGGAAACCGTTCACCAAAAACTTTTTTTTAGAATAGAGAGATAAAGAGATATAATTGAAAAATTGTTTTGTTTCGTTGGATTCACCATATAAATGCACCTTTTATGGAATTTACGTCCTGAATATGCATGATAAAAGTGATATTTCCTTGCTATTTAGGCAAGTTAAGGCAATTAATAAAAAGTTTTTATAGGTCTGTTACTATTTTCCCTCATTTAAAAATACGCCGGGACTAATACTTTTCTGAAGCCTCATTACACTAAAGGAAGTTTATATCTCTTCCTCCAGTAGTCTAAACAGTGGGTATCCTTATAAGATGATTAAATGACAAAGTATAGTTTGTGTTAAATATAATTAAACATTTTATATCTTTATGTTAATCATAACTTACTAATTCAGTATGTTGTGTTACGGACTTTTGTTTCAAAATTCATAGAACATTGATAGATTGGAACTGCCGCCTACACGGTTGAGTTGGCTAATTGTAATTGTTTTTCTTTCTACGAAATATATGCAGAATCCATAAATTTTTTTTGGGGAGTATGCTAAAATTATATCTAACAAATTGATATTAATATAAAATTTAAATTTAGTTTCATTTTCATAAAAACTGTTTGAAAATAATTTTATAATTCCACTTAAAAGGTTTTCAGAAATTTTTCCTGATGGTTGGGGGGGGGTTAAACCTTTTATTATAAATAAAATATGAATTAAGTGAAAGACAGACTTTTTTTAAAAGGAAAACAGCTTGCGAAGTAAGAGTATAATGTCATTAAATATATTGAACTAATATCCAACTTATTTTTTCATTTTGTTATATCCCGAATCAAAATTTTAGTATGTATTTTCATTAATAAGAACGGAAACATTCAAAATTTATTAAAAACGGTATAAATGATAAATGTTTTCTAGAAACTATATTTTCAAATTATTGCTAAGTACCAACTGATTGAAAACCCCCAACTAAATAATATTTTTCGATTTATTTAATAAATTTAGTTTGAGATAACTAATAGTAAAAACACTCTTGCTCTAGACCAAACATATTTACGTTGATTTGATATGCTCATAAATTGAGTTTTTCAAGGTTTTCAAAACAATAACAATAGCATTAAAATTTATAAAACGATGGGAATGGTTTTTAAGTTTTCCAAACAGATTACTTAATTTCACGTTTATTATGATAACATTTTAGCCGCATCTAGGAATTTGTGCTCTGAATAGTTGGTGACCTTTAACCAATGCATATCTAACCACAAAATGTGATTCCAAAGAACCGAATTGCCCAGGGCTCTTTACCTTTTGGATAATTGCGATGACCTGTCTTGAAACAGGTCTTCCGTTCTAAAATCACATACAGTTCGGGGAATGTAATGTTTATGTAAAAGTGCAGCCACACAAAAGACATATATTAGATGAAATATGTCCATAGGGTATGTTTGGTGAATGCTCTAGACTCAATTTTCAAATTTAGTTTTAAATGGGATTTTCAAATAATATAAAATATTTTCCGGAAAAATAAATTAATAACTTGTTAGGAGGTGTGTGGTAATAAGATTCATAAATATTATTCTTTTCAAGTTAGTCCACAAAAACTCAGAATAATACCCACAGAATAAAAGTTAATTTTTAGGGACACTTTTAGAACATATGTTACAGTTAATGTCCGAAATTCGGTAATGTTCAGAATAACTTAGGTAAAATGAGAATTACCTAAGGTAAAGTACAAAATATTTCATACTTAACCTAGGTATTCCGAACATTACCAGATTATGAACATTAACTGTAACATATATAAGATATATATTATATTGTGTTTTCTGTTCTATGCTTTTAGTTATGTAATTAATCTGTGTATTTAATTATCTGTGTTATGTAATTAAGTATTAAATGAGCTACCTACATTAAAATTTTTATTTTTATCATTACAAAATTGAAAGCAAAACAAATAACTATTAAAAAATGCAAATTAGTATCTAGTATTAAATCTTATATTGTTGTGCTATGCAAAACTTTTACATAATTTTCTCCGCATTCAAATATTATTTATAATTAATAAACAGAAAGATATAGAGCTAAATTGAGTATTGAAACGTAAATTACTAACATAGTACGTATTAATATAAAATGTAATAGGAGTTAAATATCAGATAATATTAAACGTGTTGCTCCTATTAAATACAAAACAAACAGGTGTGCTACAAGCTTTTTATATCATTGCATAAAACAAAAGGAAGTCCTTTTTCTTTAGATTCTATGGGGTAGTTTTAAACTGGCATTTAAAGGTTTATAATCTAGTTAGATTTAAATTCAAGTTACAATACAATAATTAAAATATTTTTTAAAGAAACTTTGATAAATTAAATTAATTGATCGAAAAAAATTACTCTATAGTTTATAAAATTAAATTAAGATTAAATTTTTTATGTGCTTTCACATAGTAATAAAGATTACGTTTATGTTTAAAAACAGGTTTTATTGTTCAGTTACTAAACATGGTCTATTAGTTAAATTGGAAAATTAGTTAATGGTCTATATAATATATCAAAGACTTGGTGAATTAATTAGTATTTAGGATTCGTTTATTTTAAAAGGGTCATTATTAAGTAGAATCTAAATAATTTTGTTATAACAAAGCTTTAGTTATTTGATCTATCTTTCTATAATCATACTCGACTATCGCAATATGAAATATTTATTTATTAAGTTATCTAATGTGTGTTTTTATTGGAATAGACGTGAGTAAGTCCTCAATTGCTTTTGAAAAAAAATTATATGAATATTCTAGTACAAGCCTTTTAAAAATTGCAAGCAACTAAGTATATTTGCTTTGCATATCAAAAAGGTTTGCATTCAGAAAAGTAAATTAATAATTTCCTTTTTTAAAAGTATGTCTATGTCTCTTAAACTTGTTCCTCTAACGATATAAATCTAATATCTTCTTACTGATATCCCAAAGTTGAAAAATTATTAGAGAGAGAAACAATTTTTGTTAAAAATTGAAACCCCTAAAGCGTGACATTGTCTCTTTTTAAATATTCTTTGATTTATCTGTATAATATTAAATGTAAATATTCATTTGAATACGTTCACGGCTGTTCACGTAGATTTCGGATTGCAGCTAACTTTTCACTCTGTGTTTAAAGGTTTAGAAATAAACCCATTTCAATACGTTAAGAACTGATAGAACTCTCTGTAGAACTTTTAGATGATTGAAAAGTTTCGCAACATTTTCGTTGAAAAAAGCCCTAATAACGTAACTAGTTCTGACTGTGAATACGAATAAAAAGACATCAACTATCCTCAATCGACGGTCTGAATTTGTGATTCGGAACAAATTTCCAAGGACCAGCGGCTGAAAAGATCTCAAACAAGGCGTGGTTTTAACTGACAACATCTTTTCACTCTCCACCTTCATTAGCACATTGAGCTGCTTTAATGCCACTTTGCTCATAGAAAGATCTGGTATCGAAAAACGAACTAGCACTCTTACAAACAATGAAAGTCAAAGTATTTATTTTGAAAACTTGCATTTCCCCCTCTCTCTCGTGCATGTGTTTGAGGGCACGCGATTTGAGAAGGCCGAACGGAAGGTCGGTTCACTTTTCCTTAAGGTCGGGTCTTTTTTTTCTTAGATGAAAATTTCTCTTTTGTTCTAGGGTTCTGGAAGACTTGGTTTGTGTGTTGTAATATTGAATATGTCCGTTTTGGAAAGGAAGTTGGTCCAATAGTTCAGTTATTGGGGTTAAAAATTCTGATAGGTATCATAATGTAATGGACTTCATTAATTCTTTCGTAAGCACAGACTAATCTGTTTGCTATGCGGAGTTTTAAGGAACATAATAAAATAAACTTTTTGAGAAGCAATTTGGTTTTATAACTCAAATTATAAACACCTTAATGTGCATAATGAGGTATTCTCACGTTTTGGGATTAAATTTTATTAAAATAGTAGATGAAAAAACCATGAAGAATGACGTTTACATCATGAATTTTCGTAGCCTAGTTTCTGAGATAAAAATTTTTGAAATTTTGTTTTTTGTTTTGGTGCGAAAACACTTTCGAATCACAAATCATGCTCTGTGAGGTCACATCCAATAGGAGCCCGTTTTCTGATCACGTGAACACAGAAAACACAATGGTTTTCATGCGCTGTGACGTCACATCCAATAGAAGCCCGTTTTCTGATAACGTGACTTTTCTGACGTTTTGGCAAAAGTAAAATTGAATTTTAAATTATTTAAAACACATTTTTGAACTTAAAAATCAGAAATTTGGGAGTTTTAGACCATAATGTATTGAAAAAGTGTAAAATCAAGCAAATCCCTCACTCATGCAAATACCTCATTGTATATCCTTCATTTATGGTATGAATTCTCCTGTTAATCATTTTTAAAAACTGGAATGGATTCCATAAGCTTCTGAATTTATGCATCACACTTTTTATATAGTAATATGGTACTTTTTATACAGAATTAAATTGTAAACTTAAAATTTTAAAATCATGCTGAAAATTTTTTTGTGTCCCACTAGGGTGGAATAAAATTCTATAACTTTCCTTTAAGCCTTAAAATATCATATTTTACCATAATGTTTATGTAAGAAATTGGTATTATAAAGAATTTTAGCAGACCCCAGAATCAGACCCAAGTATTTTAAGATAACTAAAAGAAATACCACTTCCCTCTAATAAATTTTCTGCATCCTGCATTATGACTTTAATAGTGTTATAGTTTTAATACGGAAAATCTTACTATAGTTCCTGCTTTTAATTAATATAGTGAGTATTTCTTTTTCTAATTAAAATGTTTTCAAAGCAATATTTACATGACAACATAAACATGCGTTTTAAACTTTTAACACAAAACGCTAATTAAGAAACTAATCGATACATCAATCAAGATATAACAAAATGCCACAATAAACTCTTATAACTAATCGAAAAAAATTTGCATGTGAAAACAGGAATAAAAGAATGTTGTGAAGACTACAAAACCCCCTCTTAACCGTCCTTGCCCTAAGATCTTGTTCTTTCGAACACCCAATTATCCGACCTTGCTCTAATTAGCATCTACCTGCAAGTACTATGAGGAGACGAGCACAAGTTCCGATCACTTTGATGTTTGAATTTAAATTAGTTGGGAAAAAAATTAAGGGTCCCTGTCATTCTTTCGAGGCATCATTTGAAATTCCGGTTGTATTACCTGGTACTGAGTTTTGATTGGTGGGATACTTTGTTTTATTATTCAGCATAGAAAACTAGAAGGACGCAATTGTATATGTTTTGTTTGATGGAGTGGAGTAATCACTTAAATAAGTATTAAAAGAAGTTGAGACTTTAAGAAGAGCTGGTTGTCTTATTTTCGTCCTTTATAAGTTTTAAAAATACCGTGGGAAAATGATAAGAAGTTATAATTTTGTTAGAAAGTTAATGGAAATGTTTATACATGGTGAGTTTTGCTTTATTTTAAGCATGTTTTAAGATGAATAGTTTGTAAATAGAATTTGTTTAGGTTAAAACATAATGTTCGTAAAAGATTTCTTTACAGATTTTGTATCATTTACTGATATTTGGACTATTCCAATTTATTTTCAGAGGTGATGTTTTTAGAGATAATGTATTTAGATGATGGTGTATATTTTTAAAAGATTGTTTCGGAAAGTCAACATAATCTTTGTAATTGATGGCCTCTACTTGGTGGCCACTGACCCTAATTATCAGGGAAAATAAGAGAATTTTTTAAAAATTAGAAAAATAATCAGGGAAATTTAGAAAACATGCAAAGTTTTGGAAATAAATTTAACATTTTTCTAATTTTCAAGTCTTTAACCCTACAATGCATGATTTTTTAAATTCACTTGAAAATCATTTATTTCACTTCTATTATCCCTTTAAGGCCCAACCTACACGATTGTGCAGGTGAAAAGAAAGCTTTTGATTGTTATCAAAAAAGTTTCAGGTCTTAAAGAGTTATGGTGTAAATTAGTAAAAAAATACTAAACAAATTTAAACAATAACTTTATCCTTGTGAAATTAATTTGTGTCCCTTGTGAAATTAACTGTGAAGTGAAATAAAACCAAATGCTCTAAAAATATAAAAAAGAACTTATCTCTTCAAAACAATTTTTTTGAAGCTGGATTTTTTTTATTTTAATTTATATGATTCTTTTATTTTGGCATTTTCTGTGTCTTGACTTTCGTCTCACTAGCTACTAACAAATGTCTCAAAATAGTACCCCTGCTGCCATTTACTGGCAGTCTAAAGTGCTAATACAATGAAATGTTATATTTATTGTACTTATTGCATTGTGTTGCCGTTTGGAAATGGAAGTTCAAGTAGGAAATGGGGAACAATGTCGTGTAGCCAAATGGCTACAGTATGCACTGTAGGGTTAAAAGTACAATACTAAAAAAAATCGACTCAGACCCTATATCTCCGGAACGGCTTGTGATATAAAGACAAATAAGGTATAATTTTTCATGATTTAAAGTATTCTACATACAGAAAATTTTTCAAGTTCTTAGGGGGTCGTCTTCATATTAAACGAAGCACCAACTTTCGTTTTTCCTATGGAAACCATCCAATATTATTCCAGATTCTGAAAGAGCACCCTCTAAAACCCCCCAAAACCAGTTTTCATGTAATTTGGACCCCAAATAAAGCCAGGAGTGGGGGTTGAAGTTCGTCGAATTTACGTTGAAATCTCGTTTTATACGTTGAATTCTCGATTTTGATCCTTTCAACCATCAACCCCGAAGGATCAAAATCGAGAATTCAACGTAAAAAACGAGATTTCAACGTAAATTCGACGAACTTCAACCCCCACTCCTGGCTTCATTTGGGGACCAAATTACGTGAAAACTGGTTTTGGGGGTTTTAGAGGGTGCTCTTTCAGAATCTGGAATAATCTTTGATGTTTCCATAGGAAAAACGAAAGTTGGTGCTTCGTTTAATATGAAGTCGACCCCCTAAGAACTTGAAAATTTTTCTGTACATAGAATACTTCAAATCATGAAAAATGATACTTTATTTGTCTTTATATAACAAGCCGTTCCGAAGATATAGGGTCTGAGTCGATTTTTTCCAGTATTGTACATTGAGTTCAATTTAAAATGTTAAAAAAAGCTTCTGATGGTTCCTGTGTGATAAAAGTGTAGAAATAGTCCCATTTCTATTGTTTTAAAAGTTAGTGTTTCAAGCCCTCCCGATTTAGGCAGGATACATCGAATTTTTATTTTTTCTCATTGCTTCCCGATTTTTTTACTTTCATTCTCCCGCTTTATAGAAGATGAGAAATTAATATACTTGTAAAACATCAGGGAAGATCATGCCAGATTATCAGGAAAAACCTGAAATTATCAGGGAACTTTGAAAAGCCTTCTGTGGCTACCCTGTTTGATGAAGAAAAGTAAAACCAATTTCTCCAAATTCAAAGATCCATGACCTAAAACGCTTTGCCCATGATTGAATGTTTTCCTTTCATTTTGAAATTTAATTTAATCAAGTAAAATATTTTAAGAACTTTTGAGTTCAATAATAGAAAATAACTTAGTTTAAATTAAAATTAAATAAGCATTGAATTCAAATGTTTATTTTTGAAAACAGAAACGAAACAATAATATAAAATGACACTTGTTGAAAAAATTGCTTATTTAGGGAGTTCAATCTAAAGGTTAAATTCATATAGTTAATAGTTTAAAAAAAGTTTTTCAATATACACTTAACCAATTAAAGCAATAATAAGCAACATTCAAAGCTTTTACTTTTCACTTAAAAGATTTTAATTTTTGGAATTGAGTCAAATTTGAAGGATTTTGAACAAATAGAATTTACAATTTTATAATCTTTAAGTGTTATAGTATTTGTGCACTGTATAAAATAGAAGCCCTGTATTACTAATGGACGTAATGTTTTTTAATACAAGAAATATTATAAGTTAGTTTTTTTTAAAAAGGCGGAGAGTGTTAAAAGTTCCCAGAAAAGTATCAGCAAATTGCTTTACTTAACCCGTTAACGCCCAGCGTCCTCGTTTGAGGACAGTGCATAAAAAGGCGGGTAAAATCTTTCTTTTTTCCGGAAACAATTGCTTATTTTGCATGACGATAGATGGTATTACTACAAAACATGCCACAAATTATCATGTGTCTGGGTTTGTTTTAAGCTCCTTGATTCGGCTTGCAATTTCGCGCTTTTTTCATGTATTACACTTGGGTCGCCTTTCTGTCTAGCTACATCGGCTGAAGTCAAGGTAATAATTTTATTTTCTCTAGTATTTCAAATTAAGGTCATATTTATACATATAAAAGAAAATTAGTAAGTTTTAAAAAAATTTCGTTTTCAAAAATGACGTCCAATTTTACTGTCCTCGTTTGAGGACGCTGGGCGTTCCAGCCAACTTTTTTCAGATTTCTACTCATTACAGTTTTTGGATTTTTTCGAACTACTATCTTGTTAAAGTTGTTCTTCAACCCGTGTAAGGTAGCTAATAATATTTATTTTTGTTTTGGAAGGGATTTTAGTAGTTACAAAGGTTCATAGGTTCTTACCGATAGCAGAATCTCATGAACATTTGTCTTCCCAATAAATTGTGAGACTATAAAAAGACAATAAAATGGCTCGATGTCCTCTGAAATCTCGGAATAAATAGAAAAAGAACCTAAAGGATATTTGTGAACATAAATTTAATAAGGGAAATAAAATTTCGATGTTTTATATTTTGCAAATCATATTATGAGCACCTTGTTTTACCAAATATCATACGAAATGCTAGAACTTATTCAAAATTAACGCGCACTTTGTTCATGTATCATATGTATTTAGTTTTCATGTATTCCACATGTTCCTCATGATCTCCTTATAAATGTTTTCCCTTACTATTAACTATCATATATCGTTCAACACAAAAATATGTACTATTGGACTTACTCAATAGGAGATAAATTCTTAAAATTGATAAAAAAAAATGGTAAAAAGTGTAGTTTTTAACTAATTTCATCTTAAAATCTTATAAATTACTATAACTAGACCATTTTTAGTTGTTTTGCATACCTATATACTTTACTTTCCTATTTGCTAACGTTTCTGAATCTCTTGATTTTTTTACGCCGGAACGCCCAGCGTCCTCAAACGAGGACGGGCTGTAACTTCAACACTAATTAATAAAATGTTCAAATTTTGGATTTTTTGTTTTAATTGGGTCATAAATACACCAATTTGAAATAATCATACAAATATTTTCGGTAGAATTAATTCGGGCGTTAACGGGTTAATTCGATTTAATTCAATTTTAATAATGAGCTTCATTATTGCGAGTGAATAATTTAACCATTGAATTATTGGATGTATGTTACTAAACACCTTTACAGCTCGTTTTGGTTTATAAATAAAAATTTATCTTAAGTGTCTCATAATCGATATATTAATCTGTAAAATACAATGACAAGACCTGAATCAAATCTACTTAAACCATATGCTAAAAAGTTATTTTTAAAATGAACTCAACTTCGATAGATAGTTAACAACCTTGAAGCATTCGCAAACTACGACATTAAATCTTTTATAGAATCTGCATTGTCTACTAATGGTTTGGTTAGCATAGGATAGTAAAGGAATCGAGAAAAACGGGTTACCTTATCAAAATTAACGTGTTTTGAGTAATGGTTTGGATTTGCATGTAAAGTAGGGATGGCCTAGAAATCCACCTTTTTATATCATTATATGTCTTACATATTCTGTATTTAAAAGTATGATTTTTCAAAACAAAAGCATGGAAATGTTTATTTTTAAGAAAAGTTGAGAATGGTAATGCTTGTTTTTATAATTTGAAGAACGTTTTTAAAAGAATTTTAATTGCGTTAAAATTTTTAATAAGTAGTGACTATACAAAAAAGTGTTTTCCCAGAGTTAAAATGTGCTGTGTTTAATAATTGAAACCTATTTATTGTAACTGAAAAATTTTAAGGAACTTTATGGTTGAATAAGCATTCAACAACTTTGTTCTAGATACCCTTTTAGACTGAAAAAACCTTGATGAAACGAATTCTTATTCCTTGGTTAAAACATGTATCAGTAGTTTTATTACTGGGTTGATTAGCCATCTAAAAGTAAAGCTTTCCCCTTTTTGTTACTATCCTACTATTCAGTATAAACAAGCATCAAATTTTATAAACTTGTGAGTTTTAAAAAGTCAAAAGCAAAAGTTTTTTTATATATTTTTTTATCAATTTAATTTGTTCTTTATGCATCAATCAAAAAGAACCCGACCAAACCTTCTGACTTAAACAATTTATTGATGCTATTATTAATTAAAAACATTCCATTAAGACATACAATAAGTGAAGTTCTGTTATCTAGAACCAAATCAAATTCTAAAGGCATCAATCTTTGAGAAGCTCTTTCTCGGAAACTGGCGAGAGTGCATTATACTGTCTTGTTAGGCTGATAATTACACTTTTGAATCGACCACCTCATAGGGCTACTGCATTAAAAGAGTGAAACCAGTCTTTAGAGCGAACCGTTGTGGTTTCCCACGGTCATTCAAACAAGTTCCATTGAATCGAATTATGTGATGCTGAATAATTCTTAAAGGTGATAAATCTCTTGTGAACCCTCCCTGATTTGAACCCTCCTTTTTTTCTGTGAAAAATGCAGTGGTTGGGCACTTCAACCTCTCTTATTACTAACTCTTTATGCTTGAGTCATTACTTATACTGAAAGACTATACTAGGAGAGTAGACTTAAGGAACCCTTTTGATTATTTTATTACTTGTTGCAGAAAAAATATCTACGTATCTTCATACGAATGTAATAAATTTTTGAGTTTTTAGTTAGGAATCTTCCAATAGAAAACTAGTTTTTAGTGGTTTAAGATATAAAGAATTTAAAGAATTTTCAAACATCCTTTACCGATAGCCAAACATCCTTCAACCTTAATAGAGATAATTAAGGGTGGTACTAACTTTTTATAATCATGAGGAAACTCAATTACATGCCTAATTACATACCCATAAAGCAGTCAACATGATCATTATATTATGTTTTCAAACAGAAAAACCCACTGGGAAGAAAATATTGCAACTTTTTACTGTGCATGTGTATATTGATTATAAACACCAAAGAGCTGATTCCTGTTCTTGGTGAATTTATCTAACGATGTTAAGAATATCAAATATATCAAGAATATCTAATTTTTTCTATAGCATTTAAGGAAAAAGGATCATAGTTCAAGTACTTTTAAGTACAATACTGGCAAAAAAAATCGACTCAGACCCTATATCTCCGGAACGGCTTGTGATATAAAGACAAATAAGGTATCATTTTTCATGATTTGAAGTATTCTATATACAGAAAATTTTTCAAGTTCTTAGGGGGTTGTCTTCATATTAAACGAAGCACCAACTTTCGTTTTTCCTATGGAAACCATCAAAGATTATTCCAGATTCTGAAAGAGCACCCTCTAAAACCCCCCAAAACCAATTTTCATGCCATTTGGTCCCCAAATGAAGCCAGGAGTGGGGGTTGAAGTTCGTCGAATTTACGTTGAAATCTCGTTTTTTACGTTGAATTCTCGATTTTGATCCTGCGGGGTTGATGGTTGAAAGGATCAAAATCGAGAATTCAACGTAAAAAACGAGATTTCAACGTAAATTCGACGAACTTCAACCCCCACTCCTGGCTTCATTTGGGGACCAAATGGCATGAAAATTGGTTTTGGGGGGTTTTAGAGGGTGCTCTTTCAGAATCTGGAATAATCTTTGATGGTTTCCATAGGAAAAACGAAAGTTGGTGCTTCGTTTAATATGAAGACGACCCCCTAAGAACTTGAAAAATTTTCTGTATATAGAATACTTCAAATCATGAAAAATGATACCTTATTTGTCTTTATATCACAAGCCGTTCCGGAGATATAGGGTCTGAGTCGATTTTTTTTGCCAGTATTGTACCTAATGTATTTAAGTATCTAAGCAAGAGTATCTTACCTGAACTTTAAAAATTGCGATACTTACCTAAAAGTACAGGTCCCTCCATCAAAGTACAGAACATAATGACTCCATCTAAACATGGCCTCATTTAATAGGAAACCGGCCTTACGCAATTTTAGAACAAGCTTAAAAAAGAACAAAATGTTTAATAGAAATGTATAGTCCACCTAAAAAAACTTTTTAAATACTATTATTGCAAAACATTTGTGATGTTTTGCACGTTGCGAGTTGTTAAGTTATATTCACTCAATAAACTCATTGACTGAAACCTATATACAGGGTGTTTCAAAATTGCGTTGCACGGCTTTTATTCGAAACCAGCGCTTCCTAGGGTTATGGAAGTAAGGTCTACCACTAGGTAAGTGACACTGGAGAATCCATTGAGATGATTTACAGCGCCTATAGCGGCGTAATAAAAAAGTTAAAAAAATTAATTTAAAAACTAAAGGAGATAGAGCAAAAACCCCAGTGAGAGTATTGTTGCCAACGTCAAGAAGAACTCACTGAAAAATATTTGATCAAAATATCTTGAATATTCGTGGAGATATTAGCATGTGAAAATAGCACTTTTTCAGGGGTCAAAAAGTAAAAAGTTCGCATATTTGCAATTTTTTTTTATTTTTTGATTAAATTTTGTGTTCTTTCAACTAAAAAGACACAAAACTTTACAATAACACTGAAAAATTTGCAAATATGCGAACTTTTTACTTTTTGACCCCTGAAAAAGTGCTATTTTCACATGCTAATATCTCCGCGAATATTCAAGATATTTTGATCAAATTTTTTGCAATGAGTTCTTCTTGATGTTGGCAACAAAACTCTCATTGGGGTCTTTGCTCTATCTCCTTTAGATTTTAAATTAATTTTTTTAACTTTTTAATTACGCCGCTAGGGGCGCTGTAAGTCATCTTAATGGATTCTCCAGGGTCAATTACCTAGGGGTAGACCTTACTTCCATGACCCTAGGAAGCGCTGGTTCCGAATAAAAGCCGTGCAACGCAATTTTGAAACACCCTGTATAAAAAAATGAATGTCTATCTGTCTGTATGTATGTATGTATGTCCTTTATAGCTTAAATTCTTTTAGCTTAATTCTTATAACTTAAAACTTCTTAATTATAATTCTTAATTATTCTTAATTATAATTAAATTCTTATAGCTTAAAACTTTTCGAACCTACATTAACTGTTAAACTATACCACGTTCATCTATTCGCTCTAGGGGAGGTTTCTGAATAAAAATAATTTAAAATCGAAGCGTTCCAACAACTTTTTTGGTCAATTTTATGCTTAAAAACCCATATTTCATGCCTAACTTCAGGGCAAAACCACATTGTTGTAAATATAACAAGAGAAGACGTAATATTAATTGTTGTAGGCATATTCTCGATTGTTGCAGTTTAAAATCCATTGTTGTAGCAAACATAAAAGTGGCTCCTTTATTTAACTATTTCTACATTTGGACTGGCGAAGCCCATCTGTAACACACCAGAATAATCTTATTTAAAAATGGACTGGCGAAGCCCATCTGGAACACACCAGATGATATTTATAAAAAGACTGAAACCCGGACGAAGCCCGGGTCTAGCGCGTCAGCGCTAGTATATCATAAAAATGAGATTGTTATGATTAATCGTTGTTATAAAGTGACGAATTTCTTATTACTATAACTGTCATAAACTTTTAACTAAGAAAACACACATTTCAAGCAAATTAATAAGTAGAGTGTTTTTTTTTCTTTTGTTTGTTTATATACTTGATATCTAAGAGATATTAGATTATACCTAGGTTTATTCATTCATAATTTGACCTATCTCTTGTAATTACAGATTAAGTCAAGGTAGATATAAATAACGTAACTCTCTTGAACTATGATTACGTTTTATAAAATATTTAGTATCAAAGTTTTAAGGACGTATCTTTTATCAATAAGTCACTAAAAATGCTGATTTTACTGCAATTGGAGGTTTTTCCAATGTTATCATACTACGCCTCATAAGTTAAATTTATCTAGACCAGGTGCTATGCAAGTTTATAGTAGCTAAAAACATGAATGTAAATTTGAGAAAAACCTAACAGAGAAATATTGTACTTAAAGGAATAAAAATATAATACTTAGAAAAAAATAAAGATATTTTTAGTAAAACATTAAGGTAATTAATGTAAAGGTAAGGTAATTTAATGTAAGTATGAATGTTGATTTTTATTATTAATACAAGTTCTGTTTTCCTCATAACTAATGATTTCTCATAAATAATGTCCTTTTGCTGACATGCTCTAAGTTTCAGATAAATTAAACACTCTCTTAAAAACGGTATAGAGTAATCACAAAATGTGAAGAAATTAAGATTAATCTTCTTTCATTATGAAAATTGAGTGGTTGGACTTAAGCAAAAAAAATGTCATTCGCTGATAATAAGTGAAGTAAATCTTAATTGCATATTCCTGAAAAAGAAAGTTACGTCTTTTTCAAATAACTTTGAAAACCCATTTCCATAACACTACCCATTTTCTATAAAAAAAAATTCATAAAGCAAGATTGGTGTCTTATTTGAAAAAGAAAATACATAAGTTTTTAATTTTTAAACTTGTTGCTTATGTGCAGATATTTGATAAGCGACTTTAAATTTATTGATTTTCATCAAAATAGGGTAATTTTTTTTCATGATTTATTAGTCCCTTTCTGAAGAAACATATCACTGTGTTTTTTGAACTTTTATAAAAGATCGGGGAATTACTTTTTAAGCAATAATAAATACTTAGTAATTCATTTTATTGTTATATAGATTTTTCATTCATGTTTTGAATGCCAAAACAACCATGACTTGAAGATATTTTTCATCTTAGCTTTCTTAACTTAAAAAAGCCTTGCAAGAAAAATTTTTAGGTTATTTTTTGTACTAACATCTTCTCTAAATAGAAATAAATTCACACATTTTGCTCAGTACAAAATTTACCTTTTAATTTTACATTTTACTGAATCCACATTTTCATATTTACTAATATAACTTTGCTAATCCACCTTAATAATAACTATACTTACATTTGGAGTATTAAAAAATAGGTTAATGGCATTACTTTTGAAAGCGCAAGTAATATTTACTTCCCAAACTTCCTCGTTAGATTAGGTAATTCGTTTTCCAGCAAAAAAACCAGAATACATTTCCAAACAGAAATAACTTATCAAAGCTACACAGGCTGAGTCAAAACAGTCTAATACCTACAAATTTAGAACCTATCCTACACATCCCGATTCAAACCAGTTCGTTACTCAGCTTACAATGACTTATTCCGGCATCAAGACGTTACCTATATATCGAAACAAATATGCATTCGAGTTAAATATAGCCTTTAAACACTAACCAAACTTTCATTTTCATAACCAACTCTCGACTAACATTTACTACACAATAGACGTTTCCTGCGAGAGTAATAGAAAAAAAGATGGACTTTCTCTTTTCCCATCTGTTCGCTCATTTGTAATTACACTTCTGAGAAAGTTGGATAGAGCACGCGAAGAAGTGATGCCTTAGGCCAGAATCCGTCCAACAGTAGTCGAGAATACGTCACTCTCTGTTGTGTCCTACATATGGAGATTGGATAGATGTGTGCGTTACCCTCGCTTCAATAGAATACGAGTTGTGTTGTGTGTGGTTGGTATATGAATAATGGTGTTTGGGAGAGTTTTTTTTATTTGCTTTTTCCGTTTCTGGGATTTAGTTGTGTTTGGGAAATGATGGGTGATATAAAAGCTTTCGTGCGGCGGTGAAGGCAGAATGGGAAACTTAAATATGGGTTTCTGTTTGCTGTGTGTGTTTGGTTCTTTTCCGGTGGTTATTTTTAAATAAACACGTAAATAAAGATATATAATTCTTAGTTGAATAACTAAATGAGTAATTTTTATATCAAATTAATTATATTCAATTTTTGTATGGTTCAATTCCATTAACGTTCCCACTAAAAACACCATGCTCTTTTGGATACCAAAAATTAGAAATATTGCTAAATACTTTAGATTAAAATTGGACTCTTAGATTAAAATTGGTTTGTTGGATAAATAACTGTTCAGTTTATCAATAAAAATCATAAAAATTTGTTGATATATGAATGTCGATTTGTTGGATATCGGAATGTTTGAATATATGGCGTTAAAAAAGAGCTTGTTGATATTTAGCGGGAACATTAAAGGAATTGAACCAATTTTTATATCTATGGATTAGATTGAATCCATTTATTACTGTAAAAACTTAAATTCATCAAAGAACATTACTATAAACTAAATTTTAGAGTTTATTACATTTTTACATATTTTTTAACATTTTGGTTGTTACAGTATTTAAGCTAAGACAAAAAACTTATTTTTATGTGTTCTTCTTGATCAGTTAACAGTTATTTTCCTTTCGATTTTTTATATGGATACATAATTTATTATAAACTCAATAAAATTTTATAAAATATAAAATAAGAAATAAATTTTATTCACACTCACATACACACATATTATATTTTAAAATGTTTAGTTTTAGTAAAATGAAAAGGGTTTAAGGATTTCTTTAATAGAATGTTTTCTTGCTTGGAATATACATTGATACAAAGAGTGATTGCTGTGTTTATAATTCATACAATTATACAAAAAGTTCTAATAGCCTAAATGTTTATAAAAGTAGATATGCATTTTTATTTTTAATTCATTTTTAGATTTCTAGATTAAAGATAATTTTTAAACATTCTCTCTCTTTGACTTTTAAACATTGACCCACACCGTACAGCTAATTTAAATTTAGTGTAATTAACGTAACATTGCCAAGAAGTATACGTATACTTTGGATTAAGGTAAAAATAGGGAATTAAATCTTCGATGTATGTACTGTATGAGAAATAAAATTTTTAAATGTTAAATGAAGAAAAATTTATTCATTTGTAAAGGAAGTGAAAAGATTGAAACAAATAGTATGATAATGGATGGGCTTGGTGGATGAAGGGGCTATGTTAAAAGGCCAGTCCCAAAAGTAATGAGACTGAATTCCAGTCAGAATTAGAGAATTCAGTCTCGTTACTTTTGGGACAGGCCTTGTAACATAAGTCCCTTCATCCACCAAGCCCTTCAATTTCTAGATAAATTATTCTTCTTGCATTCAATTATTTGAATTTAAAAAATTCCTTTTAATATACTCGTAATGTAGGCTTTTTTATCTGTTTTTCTATTCATTTTCAGTTAACATTTATCATTTTTACACTCGGGCATTTGATAGATATGAAATTGAAATATGTTTTTTTCAAGTCTCCTTTTCTAATTTTTTCAGAAAAAAGCTTTAATATAGTTTAATTTTTTAAGAATATTTGACGATTACGGGCAATATTTTTCAGATAGAAATGAAAATATAGTGCGTGCATAGGGAAACTCCACACTTATTTCTTCCATGAGCATAACATACTTTAATATTTTGAAATGTGAATAAAAAGAGTTCACTTGATGGTAACCGTCTCTTGTATTGAAGTATTTTTAAAGTTATTTTAAAGGTTTCAAACTTAAGTTGTTTATTTTACTCTTTTAAATTTCGTAAATAATGTTTTGTATGTAATTATGTTAAACTACAGGGCATGAAAACGCACGGTTTGTTTACTATTGATGTTTCCTATTTTCATGTCAGTTTAAAGAACATAAACACGGCATTGTTTCCAAAGTCTTCAAATTAGTTGAATTTCTAACCTTCTTGATCAATGATGCGTTGCAGTTAAACATTCAATTTACTATGGTTAAAAATCCAAATTTACCATGAAAATATTTTGATAAATATCCTTCCCAAAAAAACTTTTTAAAACAAATGAATGTATGCATATTTCAAATTATTTTCTTTGTGTAACATGGTATACCTTATATTGCTTTGCTCAAGAACTAAACCTTTCTAGACAAGTTCCCTTTTTTAAGTATTGGAGTTATGAATTGTTATTTTTATAAATCTATCTTCAATAGTTAAAAGTTTTTTTTAGCATTTAAGATAGTCTTTGGTTTTGCATAGTTTAATAATAATATAGTGTTAATAATATATAATGCTTCATAAAGAAAAGTATGAGTAATAGGTTATTTTCCCCTATAAAACATCCCTAAAATTTATCGATATATTTGCGGAGACTACTTTTTTAGCAATTGGGTGAAAGCAACAGTTTTGATCAATGAAGAAGTTATTGCATGTTATACACATAATTACGAAATATATATGTTTTAATTACTTATACTTACCTTTTAGTTACGGATTAAAACTTGATTAAACTAGTTTGCAAACATTTTATCTTACTTAGTTCTTTTTTGTGTATATGTTACGGTGAATGTCCGAAATTGGAGAATGTCGACATTCACCGGTGATTGTCGACATACACCGGTGGTGATTGTTGACATTCACAGATAAGCGAACATGTGATTCGGGGAATGTCGACAATCACCAAATTTCGGTCTTTCACCGTAACATATATAGGGTGAACCGACCAGTAGTTGACCACCTACCAGTAGTTGACCAATTGAGCATAATTTTGAAAAAAACAAGAACTGTTGTGTGTTTATTTCGAATCTGTTGCGTTGAAAACATAGCTGACATTTTATTAAAAGCTCATGCATAGTGTAAAGTTCTAGTATTGTTCTTAAAAGACACAATAAATAGTTAAAAAAAAGTTATCAACAAAGCTTCAAAGCATGCGCTCTCACTACTAGCAATAATGGTATGGAGTATTTAGTTCAATCTCAAATCATCCAGCTAGTTTTTATTCCAATATTTTATTGATTGATGTATTTAGGTCCTATATGTTTAGTTGAATTAAATAAAACTATCATTATTTGTATATTAACCATTTAATTTGATATTTGAGGGGTGGTCAACCACTGGCTGTCTAGAATAGAAAAAGTGCTAGTATTTGACCAAAGTGGTCAACTACTGGATTTTATTTGCTTTTAAGATTTCTTTTTAAACTAAGAGCGATCTTAAAGATTTTTACCTGCAGTACAATTTTTGCTTAGATTTACTGTAAAAAAAGTTACATTTCCAGTAATTAACCAGTATTGTTAATAGGGACTCTTTATTCAATATACCTCTTTCATTGGTTCTTCAAATTTCCAACACCTGCGCTTTTAAAATATGTCGCTCCTCTCGCTAAGCCCTAAAATACGTACCTACGGGTAGTTGGTTGGTTGGTTGTCAGACATATACGCATTTTTAGTTTTTTAGATAGCCTTCTGTATTAAACGCTGGAATCGAACGGTTCGCGGTGCAAGCGCTCGCTAGGTGGCCTAGGTGGCAAATCGAGCTGGTTTACAGTCTGGTTTTAAAAGGTTAAACAATAAAAAAATTGTTCTACTTCTTGCTTAAAATATATAAGATTTTGCAATACATCTTAAAAATCATTATAATTACTAATAAAGTAGATATATTTTTTCCAACAAAATATATTTTAAATTGACAGTGATTTAATATTAATAAAGTATGAGAATTAATAAATAGGAACAATTTTCCGTGTTCTCTTCCAGAGTTTAATTTATTGATTGCTGATTGAATAAAGCTTTTAAGAATTTTCTAAGACGTATTCAACAAATGGAAGAAATTTTAGTAGGATTGGAACAGTTGGTTTTCAGATCATAGGATTTTCTGCCAAAAGACACGGGTGTTAATAAGAATGGAATATTAAGTTCAAAATTTTTATACCATTCAATAAAACAATTGATTTTTTCGCTTAAAACTGTCAAGAAAAACTATAAACTTAAAAATTTACTAAAATTTGCCAATTCTTAATTTTTGTGAGAGAATTTTATAATCATCAGATTGAATGAAAGTTTGTGTGTTTCTGAAACGTTTTCTTCAAACGTCTCCGTTGCGTATTTTTGTCAGCCAACTTACCCTTAGCCCTGTTTTAAAGAAGTGGGACTCGAATAAATAGCTCTTTTGCAAATGATAGGTTGCGTTGTGGATCAGTTGGTTGATTTGTGCTTGAGCTGTATATTTGATTTTTATTCTGGAAATGGTGAATATGGCAATGGTCAATTACTGGAATAATGGTGTTCAAATACTGGATGTAGGTGGTCAACTACTGGCAAAATCTCAATTAATTGCTTTTAAAATAAATAAAAAAAATTCTATAAAAATGAAAGGAAAAATGATTATTAGTTATTATTCCTCATACTTTCATTGATATTAAACCAGTGTCAATTTTTTTAGAAAAATTTTTTTCTAAGAAAGAAAAATAAAACTTGGAGGAATTTCCACTAACTGGTCAATTACTGGTCGATTCACCCTATGTAATAATAATACAATTCATCAATACAATTTACCAAAGTTGCGGAAAACATTCTAAAATTTTCCATATGTTGCTTTTTCTGCATGAATCATATTTTTATTAACGCTCCGTTTTTAGAAAAATTAAGGGGTATTTCACACGAAGTAGTAAGTATAAAAATCTTATCACCCTAACATTCAGTATCAAAGAGTCAGCAGTCGTTCATGAAAATACTTTGAATCTTTGACAAACTTTGTGTCTTAACCTGTTTACTGTTTATCTGCTCGGCATTCTCAACTCATAGAACAATCAAAGAAGTACTTATTCAACTAAAGGAATATAATGGAATGAAATAAAACGATCTCTGTAACTTCTATCTTGTTACTAAATACAACTTGTATCAATCGAAATGCGTCCCATTCAACTCGACCTTCATAGCTTAATGTCCACTCGCTATAAATAACGCTAAATGCACGATCTCTCTGTTTCCAACCCAACCACCAATCTTTTCGATCAGCTTGTTCCATTCAGGGATCTGAGAGAATGAACGGCTTAATCAACTTTCTAAACATCCTCTCTATCAGATGCCCCTCTATAAAAGGTCTCGATCTTATCTGAAAGTAAACCGGATAGGGACCCAACAATACCTTACCCACCAAAAACCTACGAACAAATCTGATGACAACTCTCGAAATCCCCACATGCTCTAATAACACTGCCTTTTGTAACGGCCCATCCGCTGTGATTGTCACTCATCATATGGGGTATATGGTGAACAAACACTTAGTATATCTACTACTACGCTGTAGTAACGGTCAGTTCCTAATGATGGTATAAAGATCCTTTCATGATTTTTTATGAGAAACGCCACACGCTATTTAAAAAAGAAGATATCATGATGGGGTGACTAAATGTGACCAATATTATCTAAAATTTTTCGTTTAGCTCACTTAACTAACCTTGTCTTAAGTGTTTTTCATTCAATATAGTTTTTACAAGAAGTACAAATGCAACTGAATAACTTAAATGTCCCTAATCTCACAGTCATAAGTAATGGACAATTCTTGCATTTATTTATTTTTTTTATTCGATAGGGATATCCTAGAGAGGAATATTAGCTCAAAATTTTTTTGAATCCGTCAAATTGTGGCGTACTTCAATCCCAAACATTTGTTTTCAACCTATCAGGATTCAAAGCAATCGTTGATTTTCCCTTTGAAGTAGGCCGAATGAGGTGTGACGCACTTCAATCCTAAACAAAGACAAAGGGCTTGTCGATTTTTATTTTTAAATATTTAATTAACTGCATTTTGTTTATACTATTCATGTCGATTTTGGGATTTAGATTTATTTCCTTTACTGGAAAAACTTTTTCAGTTTTCAAAAAATGCTGTTTTTTCCCATTCAAACATTTCTATTCAACCCTTTCAGTTAACTTTTACGAATTAGGAATTTAGCTTTCTAAATTTAAAGTTTTGAATAATTTGAAATTTTTTGGTTGTCCTTTAAGTTTCGAATGTTCAAATTTGCACGGTAGAAGGAATAAGAGTATTTTTGCATTACTTATGGAAAATAGACAATAAATAATTTGAATTCTGAAAAAACGTGCTTAATACGCTTAAATACAAAAAATTAAGATAAAAAATTCCGAAATATTAAAGGATAATTAATCGTTGAACTTTCATAATTAAAGGTTAATTTCTTTTAACTCATTACCACCAGCGTTTTCCTAATACAACTTCATTTACGTAAGAATACTGAATCTGTGACTTCTTAACAAATTCTCAAAATAAAATAATCATAACCTAAAAAAATTTACTTGGCATATAACTAATTCTTACATGATCCCTGTTATACATTACAACTAAGCAGCAACTTATAAACTATGCAACTTATTGAGTCATGGAGCACTTTACAGGGGAAAAAATCTCAGAGCAATAGGTTAGGTTTGAAGATAAAAGAACAAGACTGTCGCTAAGCACTATTGAAGAGAAATATTAAGATTCAGTATTCTTGTCTTCGAGGAACACTATTTAGAAATAGCTGCAACATATAAGAATGATTTTTTTACTTCGCAGTCCGTGTAAATATAAAATGGATTATCATCACAGAAAATTTATATAATAGATGAAGATTTGTAATGATAGTCAAATTTTAAAATTTTGAAGTGGGGCTATTTAAAATGCATACTTGACAACTTTTGAAAACCTACATTCGTAAAACTTTCTGCGTAACATCACAAAACTACAACTTGAAGCTTTTCGCGTTAACAAGCCTGAAAAACATCAAAGCGAATTCCAATGTCGGTAAAGTTGCTTTTTCCGCATTGCGAACGGAACACGAGAAGAAGAAAACTTAATGGGTGAGGGCGAGGCGATTCCAAAAAAAACTTGAAAAAAAGCCAAATTTCACCCAATAAAAGGACCAAAATTGAGAAAATCGTAAGGAAAGGGATTAGTAGAGGAATCTGGTTTTGAAGTAAAAAAATACTTTTAGAGAAAATCGTTTACGTCGCGAGTGTTTTGCGTTTTCACGGATAGTTAAGTGGACAAAAATGCAAAATTCGTAATTTTTTTCAATCAATCCGTAAATCCATAAGACTAAAGAAAATCCGTAAATATTACGGAAAATCCTTTACAGTTGGAAAGTATGAAAATGTAACAAATTGTACTATAGCCGATGGAGAAAACATAAATCCTCTGAGAAAAAAACAAATGACGTAATTTGTGAATGATCCCATAATTTTGTCGTGCGATGTCATTCTCGGGAACGGGATTTTTTTCGTTCTTTCGGTTTAAAGGTCAGTGCGTGGTCATTGTGTCTAATGGGCAACAGTTGGTGGTTTACGACGGCTGGGTCGTCTGCACGAAAAGGATGCGAGGAGGGACAGATGGAATGAAATGTCCGGTTGGCACGTGATGCCGGTTGCATTGTTCGTAGTCCCAGCTAAAAGGAATTAGGCTTAGCTGCAAATGATAAAGAACTGTGGAAAAGCTAGGCTAAATTGCGGTTGGGGGTTCTCTGTGTTGTGATCACGGAGTAGGTTATTTGGCATGTTAATGTTGTTTCTGTCCATTTGGGATCAATGAGTAGTGATATTAATTTTTTTTCATGTGTTGTTAGAGGCTGGTTAAAATCCTAATCAATCTTTACCGGGTGTTTCAACTGTGGGAGAGTCAAAAACCTTTGTTTTTTCCTTTTTCCTAAACGTGAGAAAGAAAGATGAAGGAGAGAGAGTGAGAGAGAAGAAAAAAAGTGAGAGAGATGACGAGATACCAGAGAGAAAGGAGAATAAAAGAGAGAAGAGGTGTTGATAGAAGGGGAAGATATTTGTCTTCAAATTATTTTGGCAATAGTTTCTATCTTGTAAATCGGTAAAATTATGTCTGTATGTTCTGGACTGTTACCTTAGCCGTTGTTGTAGATAATTTCTCAATTCCTGTGAAAAAATTATATATTTTCTGCTTTATATTAGCAGGTATCAG
Source organism: Tetragnatha versicolor (assembly GCA_024610705.1). Taxonomy (NCBI): domain Eukaryota; kingdom Metazoa; phylum Arthropoda; class Arachnida; order Araneae; family Tetragnathidae; genus Tetragnatha; species Tetragnatha versicolor. The sequence continues at coordinate 32,636,630 of JANDEH010000001.1, read as the reverse complement.
TAATAAACTAGCAAATAAGACGTTATTACAGTTCATTTTAGAGTAGTCTTACTCATTTAATCGAACATGGATCAATTTAAATCTGCATACTTCTTAAAAATTTATGCGCTCTCAAACAATGCTTGAATAGTTTTTAATTCACCTCACTGAAGAAAAGAAATAAGGTTTAAAATTCCTTCCTTAAAATAGTCCAGCTAGTTAAGAGAGGTTCAGATAACACTAATTTTTCCATGTGAAATTTACAGATGCATTACTCATAACCAAGAATTACTATAGCAATGATTTTACTCTAAAAGATCAACCTCATAAACCTCCTCAAACCACTCATTTCCAGTTCCCTCTATAAAACTAGTGACAAACGACATTCCGTGTCCAACAGCATCCCTTCTCCAAAAGTGGGCCTCGGTGGCAATGAAAAATTGCGTGAGTAGCAGAGGGGATAATTGGGGTCCGTCGCGGATGTGCCATTGCATAAATTACTCCTCACTTCTTAAAAGCACTATCAATACCACTCGAGCATGAAGGAATCCTTATTATTTCTCCTAATTAACTGGTTTCTCTCCTTCCCTCGCCTTAGAACAAACGCCCTGAGCCACACACTTGCGTGCCTCGCTATTTACACAGGAGATGCCCGTCTCCTAAACGTTTTTAATTACCGTTTCGTTCTTACTTTATGTGGACTTCTGTGGGTATGGCTATTGTTGACTGCCGCTGATGTATGTATTTATTGTGTAAGTTCAGTAGCATCTGGTAGTTGTTTATTGCGTGTTCAGCTATGGCTTATGGTATTTGAAGGGTTAATTTCTTTTTGAATATTAATTAAGTCGTATTTATTCGCATGTAAATACATACTTATTATAATTATCGATGTTTTTTGATAAAGGGAGGTATTTATTGTTTTCCCTTTCTCGTATAAGTGGCCTTTTATGTAGGTATATTTGTTTGCGTATAGCTTATTATCTTTTTATGAGGTGCTTTTCACTGCTATGCTTGCAGTTATAAAACATTTATTGTTTGATATGAACCACCCGAAAATGCTTAATTTTGTTTTGATCTATCGTCATAAAATTATTATAATGTTAAAATAAACTGACCTATAACATCACTATTAGGAAGATTTTTTCGGTCGTTTTTAAAACCAAAGAACTCGATTTCCTACTCGCTATCGTTAGTAACCCTGAAAATTCTAATACGCAGTTATTTACAGATAGCTTCACGATGGATCGAGGGAAAAGTCTATAAGATCCTTAAACACATCAACTAGATTTTTGTACCAAAATATCCATCGTTTATTTTTCTACAAACATTTAAAATTATCCCATAATTCTCGGTTGAATAGTTTTTTAGAAATGAAAGCTTGAAGCGCTCAAAGTGAAAATTTTCTGAAACAACGTCATTGACTGTAATTTTTTTAATATTGAGAAAAAACAGTTATTAATTTCATTTTAAGTAGAAATAACTTTGATGTATTTTGCCTAATGTAAAAAATAAGAATATAATCTGGTACACATTTAAAAAATCTTATTCTTGAAAAGTTTTTAATTTTATCAGAAAATAATAATGTTGGCAATATTTTTTGAGTATTTTAAATTTTTTGCTTAAAGAACATGAATACACCTTTGTTTTAGTATACTTCTTTAGTTTGCTCTTCTTTCGAGAGAGGCCGCTAGCAACGGAAGATACTCTTTTAGGAGGAGAGAGAGCAATGGATCTTTCCATTTTGAGATAGTAAAATCCTTTAACATCCTTTTACTGTTACATATATTTAGGAATTACTCTCCGAAATTAATCCTTAAAATAATTCAACTATTTCATGAGTAATGCGAATGATATTTACATGGCTTCAAAACATGAAAGAAATATCAATGTACGTTTAAAAATATAAAATCAATTTTGATTTAATTGCATGAAAATAGTTTTGGAATATGATATAAAATAATAAATGGAAGCATATAAAACAACCCTTGCTAAATAGTTTACAGAGTTTATTTTCTTTAAATATTGGGTTGTCCCATAAGTTCTGTTACTTTTTACAAAGTTTCGTGTTTGAAAATTTTTTATGAAAAACTGGTAATAGGTTGAGATTTCAAACAAAGAGGATTTTGATATATGTATATTTATGAACATAATGTGGGATTTTGGTAGTTCTCGTGATATTATTTCTTTTCAAAATGGTGATTTGAAAAAAAGACCACAAAAGACGATTTTTGCGTAATTTTTTTCTTTTGTTTAAAAAACTAGGAAGAACGCATAATTCAGGGCTAAAAAAAGTTTTACTGTATATTTGAAATGTTTAGTTTAAGATGTCATAGTTTCAAGATAATTCGATAAGTTTAACTTAGAAAATTTCGGTCCCAAACATAACATCTATTGCAAAAAACTTACCTCAATAATGCTAGTCATTTCAAAGAAATTTTTACGAAAAAAAGCATCAAAATCAATAAAAAAGCTTAGGAAAGACCCAAATATTCAAAATATGCAGTATATTAAATTATATCTGAACTTAAGTTCAGAAAATAGTGCGCACAATGCAAGCGCGCAACGTTTCAGCTTATCACAGGTACACTTGCTGAACTTACGCTCAGCGAAAAAACAATTTTCTTTGCTTCATACGAAAAAATTACAATAAAAACAACTCCTTGGCAATTAGAAATAAATCAATGGAATGATATTATAAAAAGATACTTTCAATGCATTAATGGCATCAATTCAATGCATTAACAAGCATTATGGTTCAAAAAACACCTGCCTTTAATTACTTCATACCAGCTGTTTAGAAAAACAATAGGAGTGCATTAAAAAACACGTGAAATTACCAATATATGGAAGTTTAAAGCCAAAATTTCCAACCTTAAACTTATCGAATCATCTTGAAACTATGACATCGTAATCTAAACATTTCAAATATACAGTAAAACTTTTTTTAGCCATGAATTATGCGTTCTTCCTAGTTTTTTAAACAAAAGAAAAAAAATTACGCGAAAATCGTCGTTTTTGGTCTTTTTTTCAAACCGCCATTTTGAAAAGAAATAATATCCCGAGAACTACCAAAATTACACATTATGTTCATAAATATACATATATCAAAATCCCTTTTGTTTGAAATCTCCACCTATTACCAGTTTTTCATAAAAAATTTTCAAAGACAAAACTTCGTAAAAAGTAACAGAACTTATGGGACAACCCAATAATTAAACTCTTTTTAAGAACTTTTGAAAATGAAAATATTATGAAAAATTTATTATCTACACTTATCCTACCAAGCAAGATTTTTCTTACGTTTTGCAAAGGTATCGTAATGGGAGTCAATAGATTTTCCATCGAAACAATCATCGTGTATTAAGAACGTTTTATAATATCTTTACTTTGAGCTATGGAGAAAATTATTTGAAATGCAGTAATACATAAATATTATAACTTTTCGATTCAAACCTAGAAAAGCACTCAAATTTCTAACATTATTCATTCTGCCCACTTATACTGTAGCTTGAATACCTAAATACTCATGGAGCTTGGTGCAATGAAAGTACAGTTCACGAATATTGATCAAGACCTTTCCGCAAAAAAAATTCATTTTGATTAATTTAACAGATTAGAATCTATTAAAAACCCCATTATGAAATTAAATTTCAAGGCGAATTTCCGCGTCCTACATCAAAATGGGGGAAGGAAAGGTGACAGTATCGTACCGCTTTCACCTTAAGTGCAAGTAGCGATGTATCTCCACCTCCATCTAAAGTCTTTTTCTTCTCTAAACGGTACCAACAAAACATCGGTTCCGTATAGAGCAAGCATTTTTTAAGATATCCACACATCCAATCACGGATTATTCCCGCTTTGAATTGAAAACACGGAGGCGTATATCAGTTCTATTGAATTTATTTTCTTGAAATTTTGAAGGGCCAAGCACAGCGTGATATATGAATTGATATAACTTTGATATGTTATTCTGGTGCAAGGTGATACGACTCTCGATTTAAATTAATTAATATTTAAAGATATTTTCTTTTCGAGAATGCTCTAGTTTGTTTTGTGAAATACTCTTGAACTTGGGTTCGCGAATGTTGGTGTTGTTCTTTTGGGTAAAGCTTTTGTGATGGAAAGATGCTGTGGAAGCAGGGAGCAAATATTTTTAATGATTTCTTTTGTTTTAAAAAGTATATTACGGGATTTTGGAAAGGTATTTAGAGCTTTATGTTTTTAGATTTTACGTAAAGTTAGTGCTCTTATCAAGAGTGCTATAAATTTTTCTTAAATATGTGTTAATAATTCATATTTGTATGCCTACATGCAGTGTGAAGCTGCTTTCTAAAATGGTTCCTTTCTGTATTCAGTAAACGATTGTTATGGATTTTTTATGTGATTATCTTTTAGTGAAATATCTTAATTTAAAGAACCTTTAATTTTTCTTTTTTAAATGAGTATAAAATATATAATACAAGACGTGTAATATTAAGCCACTTGTTTTCAAGGATACATAAAATGTGATAGATGATGTATCACTTGATGGCCATTAATTAAATGTGGAAAACAATTCTTCAATTTCATAATTTTATAAAATATTTTCCTAAAGGCAATAAAACAACCGCAATATTTAAAAAAGGTAGATTCCATATGAACGTTAAAAATTTCGATGCTCATTTTTGCACTAATTTAGTAGTTATTTATCACGCCTTTTTTGATTATTTGTGGTTTAATATTCCGTTTATTTATTCCGTTACTTTAGACAAAGTTGACAGTCAACACCAGTCAACGCATATTAATATCTGTAAGCTTATCCCAAAAATTTGACCAGAGTTTAAATACAGTTTTCCATAAATTTTCAATTCGGCCTTGAGACGATAGTAGAATATAAAACACTCAAAACTGTTTTATGAGGTCCTTTTTTGTGCGATTTTGTATTTGTGTTGTCTTTTTTTGTGAGATTTTTTTGTGCGGTATAATAGAATAGCAGTACAAAAGACCGCACAAACAAAAATAGTCGCATAAATAAAAAAAATCGCAAAAAAGAACCGCACAAAACAGGTTCGAGTGTATCACAATTCAGGTTTATTGGTATCACTTTACTCATTAATTATACTTTTATAAGGTTTTATTTTATAAGACAAAGTAATTTTTTTAATTATGAATTTATTACCAATACAAAGTTTTTAGCAAATTATAACGTACTGAAAATGTTTTAATCGATCCTATTTGTTTAATACAGTCAACTCCGCTTAATGTGACCCCTTTTGTCCAAGAGTAAATTATAACAATATCCGATTAATAAGAATAAAGTGTAAGAATAAGTTATAATAATAAGAAATTTGATACAAGAAGGTTTAAAACAGTATAAATCAAGTGTTTACTAAAAAATTACAACTATGTTGTCCTGATTGAAGTATTTAAAACGCTTACGCAGTATTTACTTTGCAGCTTTGACATTCTTAAAGAAAAATATAAGAGAGTGGAACCTATACAGGGTGTCCCATAAATGTTGGGTCACGCTTCTAGGGGGGATAGAAGACACCTAGACGAGTCAGAATCACATAGGATTTGGGGGTCCCAGACCAAATCCCTGGGAGTTAAAAATGGAGCGACAACTCAAAAAAATTATTGAAAAATTCAATTTGTAGAAGAACTACTATTGGTAAAAATTTAATTATGGTCTCAAAAATTGTGTTTTAATATGATCTTTAAAATTATCTTGAAAGTTTTCAGTTTAAAATTTTTTTATTACAAAAAAGTTTAAAAACCACAAAAAATTGTGAAAATTCTGCCAAAACTTTATTTTGTATTTCGAAATCCTTTCCTTTGATTTAATAATCTGAAAGATCATAGTCGAAAACCCTAAAGTCCAAAGTGTCAAGCGTTTAATATTGATGGTTTTTACGTGAAACTTTGGACTAAAGGGTTTACAACTATGATCTTTCAGATTATAAAATCAAAAGAGATGATTTCGGATTACAAAATGAGGTTTGGGCAGAATTTTCACATTTAATTGTGGTTTTTTTAACTTTTTTCATAATAAAAAAATTTTAAAGTGAAGACTTGAGATAATTTTAAAGATCATATTAAACCACAATTTTTGAGACCATAAATTTTTTTTTTACCAATAGTAGTTCTTCAACAAATTGAATTTTTCAATAAATTTTTTTGGGATGTCACTCCATTTTTAACTCCCTGGGATTTTGTCTGGGACCCCCAAATCCTATGTGATTCTGACTCGTCTAGGTGTCTACTATCCCCCGTAGAAGTGTGACCTATGGGACACCCTGTATAACACTACTAAATTAATGACTCATTTTGCATGTTTATATATTAAAATTGGCTTTCAAACTGAAAAAAGGAGGTTTTTTAGATGATTTCAACAGATTTTGGTTTATATTTGATATAGGTTTGATATTTTGCTTTAAGTTATATAGCAGAGATCGGAATCGGTCAATTTTGATAAAACTATCCGATTAATAACATCAACTGTGATTATAAGAAGCGGAGTCGAATGTAAACAGGGACCAATCAAGGATTTTAAACTTTTTTAAACTTAACCCCCATTTTTGTAAAACATTTACACAGCATTTAAACTTTTGTGAAAAATTTTAAGATCTATTTAATTCGTGTGAATTTTTCAAACTATTATTTGATGGAAACTATGAATTTAAAGAAAGCATTTATTCAGTTTTATAGCAATTTAAATACTCAAATAACTATTAGCAATTCACTTATCATTTAAGTTTAAGTAAGTGTGATTTTTGTGAAGGTGCTTTTATTGTTAGTACATTTTTTAGGAAGATGTAAAAGATAAGCAGTACCAAAATTGGCCTGTATTAGTCCCTGATTTACCCTTGATACTTGATAATATTTATTAAATTTCATGAATTGTGACGATACAAGCATTTATATGTTTTTCTGAGAAGAAAAAATGGTTTAATTCCGTTAACGTTCCCGTTAATTATTGCCATGCTCTTTTGGACACCAAAAAGTAGAAAACCTGCTAAATAATTTCAAACTCATAGATTAAAATGTTAAAGATCAATAACTGTTCATTTTATTATTTAAACCAGAAAAAATTGTCGATATTTGGACATATGGCGTTCAAAAGATAATGGCGATACTTAGCTGGAACTTCAACGTAATTGAACAAAAAATACCTTGAAAAATACTTAACAACCTCAAATTTTGAAAGAAGATTCGGACACAAAAATAATGATGCACAAGTTCTTTATTAAAAAAACCTCTAAAATACCCAACAGTGTAATACAAACAAATAACTCATAACCCACCATATACTACTCTCCATTCATTTTGAATAGGCGCTTGAAAATATTTTCCCCCCACCACAGATCGGTAACCATAGTAACTATTCTCGTCAAAGTGACGAAGAAGACTTACTATTGTCTGTGCAAAGAGCGTAACTATGGTTACGCTTCTGGCAAAAGGGAAAGCACAATTTCTCAGGCGCCAATTCTGAATGAACATAGTATAATGTTTCAAAATAAGTAATAATACGAAAACAACCTTTGTTTTTCTCATATAATTTAATTTAAAACTTTAAAATAGACATGTTTCTATGATACTTGGATCCTCTTCGTCAGTGTGACCTTATACAGGGTGTATCTGAAATGGTGCAACAAACTTTCAGGGATGATAGTACTCATCAAGACGAACACGAATTGGTATAGAAAGGGGGTCGCAAATGAGTTTTAAGGGGTGAAACCCCGGGGTGAAAATCAGCAAAAAAAACTTGCATATTTGTGCAGGAAGAGACACAATTGTTCGATTCCGTAATTTTTTACACCAAAAAAATAGAACCCGTACTTGCAAAAAGAAATTTTAACTGTAACTTTTCAGGAAGTTATCTTTTAGTAGCGAAAGATTTACTCGATCAGTCTCTTTTTTAATGCATGTTCAACCAAATTTGGCAACTTATTAGCCATTTGGCGCAATTTTTTCGTTTCCTATTTTATCTTTAAAACGGTAGCTCAACTTGGTAGAGTAATGAGCCGGAATCTTTTAACTCACAATCGTAAGATTGTGGATTCTGTCATGTCAATAATTTTTGGGCAATACACGGAAAGAGTACTATTAAAGGATGTGGGTTGGGGTCTTATGGCTTGAGGTTTAAAAATCGGACAAAATTAAAGGATGTGTAACAGTATTTTGAGAATTTTTATTGATTTTTCTAAATTGTAGTGTTTTTCTTTACGGTAATTTTTTTTCAGCTAATTACAATGCTTTAAATCGCATTTTGTCTCAACGCAAAACTTCGACAGGTGTTTAAAATCTTTTACACGAATTTTTGAAAATTGATAGTTCAAAAAAATTTGGCAACACAAAATTTTGTGAAATGAAGAAAAAGCAATCCTTGAAATCCCTGTTTTTAAATCAACGATCAATTAATTAGATTACAAAGTATTTGATTCTCATTTTATTCGGAAATCGTTTCTTCCGTAAATTTTATTTCCCTACAATGTATGATAAGGATTTCGAGGACTGCTTTTCCTTCGTTTCACAAAATCTTGTTCTGCCATGTATTAATTTTTTTAATCTACCGATTTAAAATAAATTGTGTTAAGAACAGGGTTGGCAAAAACCCGGGTTTTTAAAAAAAACCCAAGTGGGTTGAGTTTTTTTCGTGTTTTTGCAATAAAATCCTGAAAAAACCCATATTAAACTGGGTTTTTCAAAATTAAGTGGTTTTCACCTTCATAGTAAGTGGGGTTTTTTTCAAATTTTAGTGAGTTCTTTCTATGTTAAATGTGTTCTTTCAAAATAATGTCAGTTTTTCCACAATTAAGTGGTTTTTTCAAAATTTTTATAGTTTGAAAAAATTCCACTGAAAATATAAAAACACCCCTTATTTACTGAAACCTGGTTTAAAGTTTGAAAAAACCCACTAAAATTTAAAAAATATCTTAAACTTTGAAAAAACCATTCAATTGAAAAAAAATCTATTCAAATTTGAAAAGACCCACTGAAATTTGAAAAAATCTTCTTTATTTTTTATATCTAGTTTGAACTTTAAACGTCCTAAATTTTGAAAAACCCTATTCAATTATGAAAAAACCCACTGAATAATGAAAGAACCTATTTAACTTTAAAAAAAAACTACCTGAAATAGAAAAAACACCATTTAATTTTTAAAACATTTTTTAAATTTTGAAAAACCCATTAAAATTTTAAAAAAGACCTAAACTTTGAAAAAAACACATTAAATTTCGAAGGAACTACCAAAATCTTGATTTTTCTTGAAAAAACCCAAAAATGGGTCCAAAATGTGGGTTTTTTCACATGGGTTTTTTTGAAAAAACCCAGTGGGTCCACCCAATTGGGTCCAATCCAGCCAACCCTGGTTAAGAATTTCTTTAGTCTAAAAAAAGACATTTCAGATCACGGGATATTTTATCTTGTTTTGTCTATTTGTTATTAGTTTTTAAACTAGGGAGCTCTTTGTGAAACACCTTTTATGAACATGTAATGATGACTCAAATTTTGTATGAAACATATGTGTTAATAGAAAAAAAAGAGTTTAAAAACCTAAGCATTTTATGCAGTTTTATACTTAAATTCTCTTATTCTAGATGTGACTACATAATTATAACTGTTATTTTCATGACGAGACAAAATTAAAAAAATTACAAGTTCGAGCAATACACGGTCGAGATGGGTTGCGAGCTCGGCCATTTTAGTATTTCTTTGTGCTGAAGGAGGGGAGGGTAGTTTATGAAGCTTAGGGTTTCGTCTCGTAGTCAATTTCCTCTTGTCAATACAACAAAATTAAGCCAAATTAATTATTAGGATTAGACAAATTAAGCCGAATTAATTTTTAAAATTTTCTGTTTGCAAAAAATATAATTGAAAACCGTATTTGGGCAATTCCACGGGTAACTGACTGACATTTTTTAAGAAAAACGCTTAGTATTTTGCAATTCTCTTCCCAAAAATAAATGATAAAAAAATACTTTCCCCCCAGTTTATTGTTTTCTTGTTAGCTTAATCTAATGGCACAGTTAAATTTTCAAAATATGTTTTTATTGATTTTTTTAAAATTTTAAACGACATGGTAACTGACTGACATTTGTGAAACATTTATGTCAGTCAGTTACCTTGTTGTTTAAAATTTTTAAAAAATCAATAAAAACATATTTTGAAAATTTAACTGTGCCATTAGATTAAGCTAACAAGAAAACAATAAACTGGGGGGAAAGTATTTTTTTATCATTTATTTTTGGGAAGAGAATTGCAAAATACTAAGCGTTTTTCTAAAAAAATGTCAGTCAGTTACCCGTGGAATTGCCCATTTATGAATTACTACGTGAAAACTAGAAGGGGATGGGAGGTTCTTGGCATGTACTGTACTACGGGTGGACACTAAAATGAGGTTGGGAGTCAAAAATAGAAAATAAATGGGTAACGTAGTACGGGCACTTTCCCTAAGGGGTTTACGCTATCCGCTTCGAGGACAGACAAATTGTTTTAACCTATGAGCCTTTAACGCACCGACACCCTAGGAGTGGATTGTACAGTAGGGTGGGTCATTTTCCTATGGCGAAAAAAAAATTTTACAAATTCTATCGGGCACAGCAAGAAAATGGTGCCAAATGGTCTCAAACTAATATGTGTAAAATATTATTCCATTATAATAACTCTTTTTGCCTCCGGATTAGCCTCAAATAGAACAAAAATATGTAATTTTTTTTAAATTGTATAAATTAAATTTTTCTTGTCGATAACTCTTTAAAGTTCACAAATAAGGGTATTTAAAAGCAATTTTAATCACATTAGTCGCCTCCATGCATTATTAATACAAAAACAACTGCCAAAGTGGCAATATAATATGCTATCATATTAACAAGAGCCGTAGTATATGAATCTCTTTTTTGCCAACAAACAGTGGATTGTCAGTGGTGCAAATTTTAAATATTGGTAGTTCATATACATTCTCCCTCGAGTTTGGTCAGTATAAAACGGTATTTTAAATTTTTCAATATAGAAACAGTTGTATTTTTTTTTTCATAAATATGCCGCGCTTTTGAAATTCAGCGGACAGTTATTTCACTGGCTGGTCTTGGGATCCAAATATTATCGCAAAAATATGTTGAAACAATTGTCGAATGGATAGTTCGTTCATAGGCAATATCAGTTATGATTCACTCAGTCATGATTTACCTAACTTTTTGCTATATAGCAATAGACTGAAACCCAGACCCATGAAATTATACTTATTTGAGGATTGACTCAAAATAGCTTCTTAACATTCCCTTATGCGTTTATAAAAGTTAAAATATCGCAAATTTAACTGTTAATGATAATTACAAGTAAGTTTTGAAAAGAAATGTAACTTATTTAAAAACTTAGGGGATAATACTGAGCTTTAAGCTGTAAACTGATGGGATCACAGACAATAAGAGACAGACCGGTCAATGGGCGGCCTACGACACGAACGCCCTCAACCCACGGTACCTGCACTATAACTGTGGTTACAGTTAAGCTTATAGGTCTGGCAACCATGGAGACGTTTTGCGAAGACGTAATCCATCGACCATATAATCACCAGGATCGCGATCCTTTGGCGATTAAATGGTTTTTAAAATTAAAAAATATCTTTTTTTTCAACAATTTTTTAAAATTTGCTATTATAATAGAAAATTTAAATTAAATCATTAAGGTTTGTTCATCAACAAAATTTCGTGATCGCATATGATGAAAAACTCGATTGTAAAAATACAAGCTTAAATATAAAGCAATCAAGAATCACACAAGTAAATAATGAATCTAAAGGATTTTATTAAATCTCATATTTCAATAACTACAAATATTTGTTATAACCCCTTGGCCTTTTAAGACAAACATGATGTGTAAATGAAGTTGCAATCCTCGTGAATCTAAACGAACACATCTTTTGCAAATACGAATCCCAGATCCCAGGCACATTTGAAATGAATTCTTGACAATAAAAATATATAATACTAGTACACATTTTCATCTGAATTAAATACATACGCCTATAATTAACGCGAATTATACTAAATTCTATCAGGCTTAAAAATCAAGTTCAAGAATGCAACACAGATTTTCCAATGGATTGCAAAATAGAGAAGAAACGAGATAAAATGTGCCTCAATGCAATAAGACACTGTTAAAATGATTTATAAATCTTGCAAACAATTTAAAAGAGTACGATTAAACGATTTACACAAACTTCATGTTTACTTTCGAAATCGAATACTGCAAGTTTCGTCAACAAAAAAATGTATAAGGATTTCGATTAAAAAATATTAAATTAATCGATTAATGCCGGTACCGCTTGTCGCAGGCGCCACTTGAGCTCTCTGGATAAGCCCCGCCTATTGACCGGTCTGTCTCTTATTGTCTGTGGATGGGATCTACCGCTCTTCTTAAGAAAATATTTCAAATTTTGACTCTTAAAATGTGGTTTTAATTTATTTTTGGACATTAGGGAATCATATGGGGATACTTGGGATGGACTATTCCTAATATGCCAAAATATTTCAAGGAAATACCATCTTTTAAAATATTATCAAAATGTTTTCCTAGGGATTGAACCTATAACCCAAAAAAGGTACCCACCTTATGACATATCCATGTTTATTAAAAATTTAATGTTTTTACCATCCTACTCAACCGACAATAAAGGTTTCGCACATTTTAATGATTCCAGCAAGAAATTTTTGATTGCCTAACCATTGAGATATTTCAAAATATGTTGTATTACAACTCAAGTATTTCAACTCTGGTTTCATTTATAATTATTTTATAGTCTTCAATGATGGTTTTTATACCATTGTGCACATTTACATTCATGACGGATTTGTGCAATCGAGGTAAAAGCTTGATTTTCGTTCGTCCATTTTTACATGCAATTACTATATTAATCGAAACTTTGAGGCCAATCCGGAGGCAAAAAGAGTTATTATAATCGAATAATATTTTACACATGTTAGTTTGAGACCATTTGGCACCCTTTTGTCGCTGTGCCCCTGGGAAAATGTGAAAAAAATATTTTTGACCCACCCTATTGTACAGCCCATCCTCAGTACACAGACAAAGTCATTTAAAATTAATTAACAGAGTGGTGACTTAATTAAAACTAGTTTCTAGTAAAATTAATACTATTTTAGTGATGTTTCACCCCCTCCTCCAATTTTTGTGTTTAAATTTATTTTTCCTTTAAAACTTCAGCTATCAGTTTTTGGCATAAATCCTTCTTCCTCCTACCTAACAAATCATGGCTTTTCCAATCACTCCATCATTTCCTAAATTATTCAATCAAAATTATTCGATTTCGCTTGGCCGTCAGTCTGTTAATCTTTCCCCACTTCTCCAAATCTCTTGTAGAAATCAATTTCTTTATTCAATTCTTATTTAGACTGCAGGCATTATCTTCAAAATGCTAAATTTCTTCACGTTAAAAAACGAGCCAGCTGGATGGCTCAGCGGCAATCTACCACTTTTAAAATAATTTTCTCTTGTTTATTATCGCTATGAATCCTTACGGTGTCACAGCAGCTAGCTCGATAGCAGTACTCATGCAATGCTTATTGAAGTTAGCTACCAATCCCCTAGGGTTTGTGCGAGTGCTACGCTTGTTCCATCCAGGGCTTTAACTGACCCCTGGGTGCGAAACTGCGGGCAATTGCACAGCTGAGAAGGGAGTGCTGCTTTCACAGACTAAGGCTTAAAGGACGTGTTTGTCTTTAAAAGCTGTGCATTGTCCTGAATTGCATAAATAGTACTAATAATGAATTAAAAATGCAGGGATCTCTAATTCTACATTTTGTGTTAGTATTTTACTTCTAAAGGTACGATATTAATTAATCAATATGTTTCTATTTAAAAAAACACTTATTTATTATAGCTAAAAAAATTTATTTAAAAGGGACCAAATGAAATCTTAATACTTTAAAACATGTTGCAATGTCTTTCAAATTATAGCTTTCAAAAAAATTATATGAATTTAAAAACGAACAACTTCATACAGTAGGACAGAACTCGCAATCTTACGATTGCAAGACTGTTACGCTACCAACTAAGCTATAATTTAATCATTAATGGTACTACTACATAGAAATTTGAGTTTCCGTAAGAATCACAAAAAAAAGTATTTGGCGATCACGGATTGGCGAAGTTTTTTTTCCTGTAGACTGCAAAAGTGTTACTGGTGGGAAAACTAGCTTAGTAATATTTGAAGTTGTTTTGCAAAATAACTACCGGAATCGAACCATTGTGTCTCTTCCTACACAAATATGCAAGTTTTTTAGCAGATTTTCACCCCGGGGTTTCACCCCTTAAAACTCATTTGCGACCCCCCTTTCTATACCAATTCTTGTTCGTCTTGATGAGTACTATCATCCCTGAAAGTTTGTTGCACCATTTCAGATACACCCTGTATGTAATGTATGTACTAATGTATGTACTATGTACTAATCCCCTCTCTTCCCTTCCAGAGCCCTTCCTCCCCGCCCCGCTGTGCTGGGCCCACCATCACCACCACCCCCTCCACCCCCACCCTACCATGCCGGAGGTACCGCTCATCCACCGCGCCCTGGTGGCCGCCCGCGAAGGCGACCTGCAGGGGCTTCAGCTCCTCAAGAAGAAGCAGGAGTTGCTGCAGGGGCTGCACGACGACTTCGGGGCCACCTGCGTCCACTACGCGGCGCGCGGAGGACACGTCAAGGTGCTGGACTTTCTCGTGTCGAAGTGCGCCATGAGGGCCAATGTGAGGTCCTTCGTGGGCGCCACCCCTGCGCATGATGCCGCTGCTATGGGGAAGCTGCCTGCGTTGGTGTGGTTGCTGCGCAACACCGACTGCACCCTGTGGGATAGGGATAAGGACGGGGCCACTGTGCTGCACATCGCTGCGAGGTAGGCTGCACTTTTTGGATGTCTTTTGTGTTTATAAGCAGTTGTTCCAAACTGATGACGCCCGTTTGATGGCCCGCAAAAAATATACAATAATAAATATTTGAACGGGAAAGGATTTAATTTTATCTTTGTCGAGGTCTTCAGCTTTTTAATTTGTGAGGGTAACAGTCACCTTTATGAAATCTTAATAATACTTTCCACTACCATAGATTTTTAAAGCGTATCCAACAGCTTAACAAAAATGTCGACATTTTTTGTAGATTTCGAAGTTTTTTATGTAACAAAAAGTACTAAATTTCAGATCATCATATAAAGTTTCACACTTAAATAGGGAGATGAACGTTTATCTCTTGCAATTTTGTGAAGGTGAAGGCTTTAATGCTTTAAGGAATAGTCCGTAAAGGTTCCAATTTAAAGCTTAGTAATAACCCCTAGCGTTTCTAAGATTAGTAGTAATATTTTTGGCTTCATATTAATGCTTATTTTTCACTTTGAAGTAGGCCGAATGAGATGTGATGCACTTCAATCCTAAACAAAGACAAAGGGCTTGTCGATTTTTATTTTTAAATATTTAATTAACTGCATTTTGTTTATACTATTCATGTCGATTTTGGGATTTAGATTTATTTCCTTTACTGGAAAAACTTTTTCAGTTTTCAAAAAATGCTGGTATTTCCCATTCAAACATTTCTATTCAACACTTTCAGTTAACTTTTACGAATTAGGAATTTAGCTTTCTAAATTTGAAGTTTTGAATAATTTGAAATTTTTTGTCCACAGATAGTTATATAATGGAAAACCGGTGGAATTGACCCTCAATGAATTAGTTTATTATTTTAAATTCTGATGTAAATATGCCAAAGTATTACCTTTTTTCACATTTGTACTACATTTTACCAATTTCAAAATTTTAAATAAAATAATTAACTAATTCATTGAGGGTCAATTCCATCGGTTTTCCATTATATAACTATCTGTGGACAATATCCACCGAAAAATGACCTTTTCAAAAGCTTCTAAAATTTTTTGCACAAATTTGAAAAAAAAATGGAAATTTGAAAAAAAATTTTACTTCTTTAACTCGTAAAAATTTTAAATTTTAGTATGTTAATATTTAGGTTATTTCTAAATGAAAACCGTTGGATTTATCTCTTTGGATGTTTTTGTTAGGTTTTTAGGGGTTTTTTAATTTTTTCATATAGCTAATTATTCAAATTAATTTTTAAAATTGAAATTTCAATTTTTTTTTCAAACTAAATGCAATATTCGGTTTCAGCACTCAAAAATAACCTATAAACATGTATCACATGTCTATATTATTGTTTTGTTTTTTTTTTAATTTTTTTTCGGCCATTTTTTAAAAATTTGGAAAAAATTAAACTTCCCCCCGGCCGATTTTGGCCGATTTTTAGTATGTTATTATTGAGGTCATTTCTAAGTGAAAACCGTTGAGAAACCTTCTATTGCAATTTGTTTGAGGTTCAACTCTATTTTCAGTGGACTAAGCAAAATTCAATTTTTTAAACAGCTCAGAGTAATTAACAGCCGAGAAAACCAAAACCGTATCATCAGCGAATGTAATAATATCACACATCAAATCAAGTTTACAGAAGTAATTAATGAAAACCAGTGGCCCTATGAAACTGAAAGAATTAACTGATTTTCGTTGATAAAATTTAGAATGCGTGTTTGAAATTCGCAATTGAAATTTGGCTCCTCTTTAAAACTTTTGGTGCTGCCATCTGTGTAAATTTGCTGTAACTATAGCTTACTGTATACGCCGCTAGATAGCAGCACCACTTAATTTTTCAGTCCTTTTGGTTGATAACCGAGGTAAGAGGGAGCGGAGCGTTTTGTTAGGTAGCACGAACCTTATAATATTCTTTTATCCTTTTTAATGTAATAAAAATAATTCCAGCTTATATTAATAGGATGTTTTTTAGAATACAATTATCTTTTTTAAAAATTCTTATCTAAAAAACTTAGTAATTTTTTTACCGCATCTCTTTTTAACTATTAAACCCTAACTAATTTAAACTTAGATTATGATATATAAACAAATTGAGTATTTGGGTATTTTTGGAATCTCTTTTCAAATATAATATTTAAAGTTAAGAAAATAACTAATAAACAGGGATCGAATTTAACATAAATGTATTCAATATAAAACGTTAATCTTCTCAATCCCTCTTGTTTTGAGCTTATTAATTGCTTAAAATAAATATTTAATTTTATAGTTATAGATTAGAGCTAAGTTTTACTGAAAAACTGAAACTTACATACACAGTTTATAAATTAAATATAATAGTTTTTTTTGCTTCAATTATATCATTCCTGGGTAAACTCAATAATGAGTTACGGAATTGTTGTTTGGGGAGGTGATTACCTAGAAAATATTAATCCAATAGTTAAAATTCAGAACAAGATCATTAAATTTTTAAGCACTCGTAGACAGTTCCCTTTATTTGATCTCTACAAAAAACTAAATATATTACCACTTAGACACCTTTTTTTCTTCAAAGCAGTTATTTATTTTTTAAACAAGATAATAGCTCTGATTTACGTAATTTAAATTATAATTTACGTTCAAAACATTTATATCTAGTGCCTAAAGCGAAAAAAGAAATTTTCCATAAAAACTACGTATATTTATCACCTAAATTCTTTAACACTTTACCCGAAAATCTAAAATCCGAGAAGTCCCCTTTCAAATTTAAAAAATTATTAAAGATCTACATTTTCACAATGGAAAATATCGAAGATTTTTTTTAAATGTAATTTAACGCTCATTTGGATCTTTATTTTACGGAAGTAAAACTGAAGCTTGCCCTGCGATATCACCTTCAATTCTTTATTTTAATTTTAATTTATATGTATTTTTTTATTTTATTTGTAATCACATTAAAATTTTCTATAGGCTGCCCATATGGGTCTCTGACTCCTGGGCAACTCTTAAATCAAAATTTTTTGTATTTCATTGTCATTAATCTCTTGTTTTTTTTGTGCCTAATTTTGTATGAATTATTGTTTTTCAAAATAAAAATGTTCTTATATAACAACCTTTAAGGTACCTTAATTGTACCTTAACAATTATATAATTTAAACTAGACTTAATTTAATTATTAGTAACAAATCATAAACACAGAAACTATTTAAAGGTGTTTTTTGGGTGCACCTGTAATTTTGAAGATCTGTTGGTAGTTCGTAGGTTCAGATAAGAGAATGAATTTTATTCTGAACGTTCTTTGAATATTAAACCTCTTTTTAAAGAAGTGTAATTGTATGTTAATTCGGATTTCCCTTATAAAATTTATTTTGTTGGAAAAAAAGAGGATTCATATAAAGTTCACTTAAAATTCTAACTAACGAAAATAATTTTAAATTTGATATTTTAGCTATTAATTATAAGATATTACTCGAAAAACATCTAAGTTAATTTCAAAAGGACGTATTTTGAAAAAAAAAATAAAAAATGGTTCATTTTGGAAAAAAATAATATTCTGTATTTTCTGAAAACATAATGTTTGATTAGTCGTAGTGCATTAACATGTCATGCATGGACAATTGAACATCCTATGATTCGTCATTCTGTGCGATTCATTTCTTCAAATAGCAATTTAAAAAATTATTGACAATATTTTGGCTATTCAGAATTGTATGCATAAGGGGAGAAAATACTTCAACTGCCAAAAAAATTGGGATATAACGATTACGTACAATGCTCCCAACGCTAAACCTAGTGCCAATGAACCCTATCTGAAAATGTTTACCTCAGCTAAGGATGGGCGTTAAGTAGTTTTAAAATTTTAAACATATTCAAATTCGCCTCGAAGCCAGTTCAACCGACTGTAGCTGGAGCGGTCCGCTTAACTTATATAATGTTTCTTTGAAAATTCATTTACGATGGGAACATTTTCTTTCTAAGAAACCATTAATATGGAAGTTGACAATTGGAAGGAGATTATCTTGTTAGTTGTGTTCATTGTTTAGTTTTTTCTTTTCCATAATCTTGTTACGTGTGATAAAAATATTAATTTACCCAATAATAAATTTTCCTCTTGGCGGCGAATGCATTTTTCTTTGTGTTCTGTAAAAATTATTTGTGCAGTGAATAAAATTATTTTTATTATTAAATAGTAAATGTAATAACAGGAATTTTAACCTAAATTAATTTAATTAAAACTGTTAAAAGGTGTGCAACTTCTATTTGATACTAAATTTTATCCCTTTTGCGTGATTTAAGATTAAAAGTAAATTTTTTTATGGAAAAACTCTATTTAAAAACCTAAATTTTTTTCTTAATTTTTATCTTTTCTCAATTTGATATTCAAATAACTTTATAGTAATTCTTATTTAATTTTTTTCTTTTATTTGATTCAACACAGAAATGTATTAAAGTATAATCTGTTCATCTAGAATTGGCGCCTGAGACGAAATGTTTTAGAAGCAGTTACTACTGTAACTATCATTGGAAAATTGTTCTTGTGCAATGACAAGGTAGCCGAAACAGAAGTAGTTTAAATAGTGTAAAAAAATCGGTCACTGAAGTTGTGTGATGAGTGTTATTAGGTGTTATTGAGCGTTTTTGATCCTGTTTCAGGCGCCAATTCTAAATGAACAAACTATAATTAGCTCTAATGCATCAATTTATGTCTTTTTCATAATGTTTTTTCAATGTTTTTTAATTATAGCATTTTCGTACGGAGTGCGTGTCAGAACTTTATGCACACAAAATATTTTGAATAGTATGCTGAATATTAATTCACTAAATAACAAAGTTTGAATCATAAGATTATTTTTGATGCCGTTTAGTTATTTTTATTGCTCTAAATTACAAAATTTTAAAATGTTTACAAACAACATTTGTCAAAAGTTTAATCACTATAGTTGGATGGCTTTAACATCCCTGAAAGTTTCATGAAAGTTTCACATTTTTCAGTTCTTTTGTAATAAGCCACCCTAGTACTAAAGACATTTATCCATTTTGCGAAAGACATTTGAGAATATCCATGAATTTTTAATTTTTAATGTATTTTGAAGAATAAGTTAACATTAATGAATGATTAACATGTGTTTTCATCAAAAATAAGTAAAAAAGCAACGTTTATACTATGCACATAAGTTTATTTTAAAAAATATATAATAACTTATGTGCATAGTATAAACGTTGCTTTTTTACTTATTTTTAACCTTATTTGCAGAGTAAAATTTTAATCATGTGTTTTCATTGATAAATTAAATTTAAAGTTTTTTTAAGCATCTATAATCTTCTTTAATTGAAGAGTAATTTATGAAGAGTTATTTAAAATGAAACTAAGTTGATTAAACCAAAGCATGAATCGGACCAGGTAACCTGAATTGCTTTTCACATCCTTATTTAAAACTAGTTAATATAGTTTTACCAAGTCGAATTGTCCATTTGAAAAACCAACCATGCATACAAACGATAGCACTTTTTTTATTATAATAACAAAAGCATTATGATACTCTTTAATAACAAATGTTGGGTGGCCCTTACCTTCTACCAACATTTATATTAGCCGAGATCGTTATATAGAGTTTAGATTGCGTTGTGATTTACTAAAAGTTACATTTAACATAAGATAACATACTAACAATACCCAGGACAATGGAATCTAGGAAATGATTTAAAAGGCTTGGATTTTACGATAAAACACATTTATTTACACTTAACACAAATACTACACAAATTTTAAAACAGTAGGAATAAATATGTGGCATCTATACAAATTTTAGACAGTTATCATTTATCTTTAAGAATATTTAATTTCAAATTAAGTTATTATATATTTTGCTGGATTCTCAATACTAAAACAATAATCTAATTCATAACATATATACACTGAGAGAGAGCTGGTGAATATCGGGGTAACTGTATCCACTTACCCATTTGCAGACTTTCATCATTCTGGTGGTTGGACGTAGAGTGGACACATCAATCTGGCACTATGAAAATTTTGGGAACCCCCTCAATAATCTCTTGCAGGAGTATTTATAGGCCCCTTCTTATGATTACTCCGCCCACCTAGAATTTCCTAGATAATAATATTGGTCCTGGTCCGAAGTACGGACGTCCCTCAAAAATCTAGGGTTCCCAGTGGTTAGTCATTTGGAGTTTATGTCAAGAGATTAAGCCTTCTGGTTGGTTCCCCCATCTTATTAACATTCACTTTTTCCCGGGCCTTCGTCTTACCCCCTCAATAAATTTTGGGGACCTCTATTCTTATTTCTGACGATTAAACGAAGGGTTTATGTCTGCACCTGGAATCTATGGTTATTGTTAAATATAGCTTTCGGGGGCTATCCTTGGACCTCACACGTTGACCCGATTGAGGAATGTACACCTGGTTAGGCCGATGGACTTATAAAATATAAAATGGTGATGGGTAACTTTTGTACCCACTCAACATTCCTGCCACTTCTCCAAGAAAAAAAATTGAAATATTTTTTTTTTATGCGGATTCAACCTTAAATGAAATTAAATTTTTGGGTCACAGCAGTATCTCTCTCAGCTTAATGTGTCAACTTCTCTAAATGAAGGTAGCATGCTATACCCTAACATTTAAACAACACAAGTTACAATAGAAACACAATACAAGACAACACAATACATTTACAGAAAATTGGTGAAAAGTAGTAGTAAAAATTTGGTTTTTCTTAAAGAGATAAAAACAGTAATAACTCAAAATTTAGGTTCTTTTTTCAATGGGATAATCCTTAAATCTCGTTAGTCTATAAACATTATTACTACTACAACCAAATATTTGAATTTCTAGAATATATAAAGCGTTTTACCTGAAACCTGAATAGCATAAAATAAGATAAAATAATAAACAGTTATTCATAAAGAGTATTAATTCACTTATATATGAATCATTCTAAAAACTAAGGAAGTACTAAAAAAATTCACTGGATTCAATGTTTTCTTCCTTTTGCACAGTTCACTCGACTTCAATGATACTCAGGCAAGCTAAATCACTAATGTTCGCATGATAATTATAGCATAAACAGTTTGAGAAGTGGAACAGTTCGGAACTATTCGGTATACTCGATGTGGAGATGTTGAACAGTTTTATCAGTAGATGAATGCTCGTCGGAGCACACCAAACGTCCTTAATTGGATAACCGAGTGCACCACAAACACAGACTCCTGTAACACAAAGTTCAATGTCGAACCTAGTAGTATGACTTCCTTCAACAGTGAGAAGTGGCATGACTCCTCGTATGGATAGAGATGCAGAGGACAGTCATATATGCCGATTGGCATGAGGTACTAACGGTTGACTTTTGAAGTGAAGGATGAATCGTAATATGCACCCACGGTTGTACCGGCGTGGTTCAGTCATAAATGCCGGTTGACATGAGGAACTAGCAATGGGTGGTTTTGAGATGGAGAACCCTTCTAGCATCCTGAGTGCATTCGAGGTTGCAGGTTGCTCCTGAACAGGCACCGCCAAGGGAGGATGCCAACGTTAGAATGAAGTAAGTGCTCTATAAAGCTTAAGCAGTCGGAATGTTCAGTCCAATGGAAGGGCATCTTCCCGACTGGGGATGGCCCAAGTGGATCCGGTGGAGTCGGCTACCACACTGTTGTCCAACAGATACCCGTGGTTATTTCAGGCAATCACACAAATTCATAGAAGTTTCTGGGTGTGACCCCGAATTGTTTTTGGTTCACTGTAATGGGCTTGCATTGGTTATCAGCCCGATTACCTAAGTTCCAGTCTATAGGTTCAGCTGGTTATTCGAGATAAGGTTGCAGAGGTTGAGTTAGACCTCATTTCCCGAAAATGTTCGTGGTCTCTGACACAGCGTATGTCATCAGAGAGCTGTGGGCTGTAAACAAGAGTTAGTGGACAAACAGTGACCGAACAACACCATCTCTCTCAAATGTACATAATTTAAATTTCATTTTCTTACTAATATTAATTCATTCCATATTATTATTTATTTATATTCATTTATATACAAATTTAAAAGCATTTAATCACTTTTGAGATCAATATTAGCAAATTTATCTAGTTTAATTAATTGCTGTTACTCAAACTAATGTCAGCACATTTTTTTTTTATTATACTTCTCGCCTACACTCAGAACCTCATTTTATTATCTACCCTGAATGTTTCATAAGGCTTGCACTTTTAATATTAAAAATAAATTAACACAATGCACATACAATAATTTAAATTTGAAACATATATACACACTAACAGAAAATTCTTTAGCTGATTTGAACTTTCACCTTTCATTAATTTAACCGACAAATTATCATTAAGACAATACTTTAAAAAGTCATTTACGAACTTTATTTGTCCTTATGTCTTACTCTGTCAAATCTACAACACTAAGTAGAGTATCCATCCCAACTGTTTTATATATTTACAAATTCAATCTCAATCCTGTTTGGATTGTTTCTTTTTTTTTCCAATCATCAATTCATTTGCAATTTTTAACGTACAATATGTTCATAAATGTGTTTCATTTTTCATTTATATCATTTTATTACCATTAATGACACATTATTCAACCTTTCCTTCAACCATTATGTTTTCTCTAATTCATTATCGTTGTATTCTTATCATTCGTTTAGATATATTCATTTAGTCCTTGGGATGTTTTTATCAAAGTATCCTAAACATTCGCTATATACTTTCCAATACATGCTTTTTCTCTGCCCGAATTTCGTGTCTCCGAGTGCCCAATTACCTCGCTCTTTTTACGATCACCTCCCCATTGTAGTACAGTGTGATTACCTTCCCCTCCTGTGTGAAACGTCTGTGTCGGGCTGGCGCGGTTGTGAATCGACTAATTCCCACGACAAATTCATAGCTCTGGGGTACTAGTAAGATAGCTTTTGCACTCATGGTGTTTAGCGGTGTCGTTTGATCCCTTGAAAGGCCCGTATGTTGTCCGTACACTTTTCCTTGGCCGAAGGGATGTTACTAACATTGGTTTGCACTGTGACAGAGCACATTTGAAGAGGCAGTCGTTGGACAGCACCTCGGTAAAATTTTCGTATCGTTCCCCGATTATTTAACTTTTTCTATCTACTTTATATCATGTCTCATAGGGCTCAAATTTACATTACTTTTTATATTGTCTCTTTCTTTATATGATTATTTAGCACTTGGAATTACCTCATGAGATTGTTGCATGTTTAAGAGTCTTGAAACCTATTATATTCATGGCAATTTTTTTATGTTGCAAATTTTAATGCGGTTTACACCGTGTAATTTTAGTTCTTTTCCTTTTCATTTAACGCGCTATGATTTTTATTTGTTTATTTATGACCTGATGTTTATTTTCCAATATTTTAGTTGCATAGGAATTATTATTTAGAGAAGATAGGATATTGAATTGCTAATAGGAAGATATTATTATTGAAAATTTTAATTTACCATCGTCTCAAGAATCCTGTCGGTTAATCCGACGTCGTAAGTTATTTAGTTATGTTTTTTTCCACAATTTTCACTATATGTAGTTTATTAGAATAAATTATGTAAGCAGATTCACCATTCATTAATTTCCGGTTGATCAGGCCGTATTTCAATGTCTAGTGAACCTCAGAGAATTTATTAAATTAGTGTGAAATTTTACATATTTGCATTGAATAAACAACACATAAACAACATATACACCCCATGGTACCCTGTGGTATATATGGGTCTATCTTAGCTGTTTTTCATTGATTATCACTATTTTTATTACACTATTTCCACATTTATTTATTAAGTTTCCTCATTTATTTTTTGTTTATTATTTTTTATATTTAGTTGGATGAGTTGCACGGTGTTTATAGTTATATATTTTTGTTGTGCTATTTTTTGTTTAACTTGAAGAACCTGACCCGCAGGTTTTCCATATATCTGTCTGTTAATACTTGTTCTCGTTTATTTCTCCTTTTTTTTCACATGCATTAAATTTTCTTCAACCCAATTATTCCTAATACAATTCAGTACTCTTTGTAATAGGTACACATTATCAATCGCAAACTTACAGGTTTATATTTGATTCTATATATGAGTAATTTTTACATTTATGCAATGGCTCAATTTTTTCCTTTTTATTAGAATTTTGATGATTATTCATTTATTTTGTATTACAATTTAATCTTTTTTTTTCTCTCATCAATACCTTTCCAAGATTATTTCTACTAACTTATACACATTTTCCCGTTCATGTCGCAGTTATTTTCCTCTCCGCGTTTTATTTCTACAGTTACCTATCCGTGCTGCTTTTACTGTACACGACAGTGTCGCTTGCTTCCCGAGGTCAATTGTATACATAATAGCGGGTCGACCTATTGAGCATGCCGCTCCAGGGGTTTCGACCTTGAGAGGGGTTGGGAATATTCTGGCGGTGACGCTTCCTTTGTTATTGGGGGGTTTGGCAACAGGTTTTGAGAGAAAATATTATATTCTGGGATTTGGATTATTAGTTAGAAAAAAAATCAATTGACAATTTTTGTAAATATCAATTATTTGTATCGTGATTTTATATTTCTTAATCACCTTTTAATTTATCCGCCATTTTATCCAAAAAGGTCAGTATTGAGGATTGTCCTTCTCGGACTTCTTCCTCCGGTGGGCGCGTGACTCGCTCCGCCCAGTTGAATAAACGAGTGCCCCAATCTTCTGCATGCACCTCCGCCACCGTATTGTCTCTCCGTGGTCGAAGGGAAAAATCGCGTTTTGGCAGATTTTCGTTAATCTGTTTCCGTTTTCTTTTGGGTTTTGGATCATTTGTTTGATTGGGGTCAGAATTACTTTTTCCATCATCCTCTTTATTTTTAGTTTCTACTACCTGTGGTGTAATATTGTTTTGTGGAGTATTTGCCTGATTCTCTGTATTGGTATCGCGATTTTCTGTAACTATATGATGATTTCCCGTATCAATTCGATCTCCATTATCACTTTGAATATTTTCAGACATTGTGGGTATGTTAGGGGAGTTTTGTTTTTCTAATCTGTTGGTACCCCGTCTATTATCAGACAGAATGGGGTAGGGAGTGTAATCCCCTTCATCAAAGACAGCATGGGGTAATTGTTTGGGTAATGTCTGTTCTATATTTTCTGGATTTTGTTCATTAATTATTAGATTGTCATTTCTTGAGGTATAGGGTATAAGTCGTGAGGAATGAACCCTCATTAATTTAGCCCTTGGGTTATTTATCTCTTCAATAGAGTAATTTACTGGGGTATGTTTTTCTATTATGCGAAAAATACCTTTAAAATTCCTTTTCTTAGGTAAGTGACAGTTCCTGTCATAATGGGGTTGGTGTAGAAACACTAATTGCCCTATTTGAAATTCCCTTAATTTAGCATTTCTATTTTGATAGTTCTCTTGGTTTTCAGCTGATTTTAAAAGATTTTCGCGAATTATTCTCTTAATTTTAGCCAAATTTTGCATCCTTGCTTCTATGTACTCAGGGTAAGGGTTATTGATATCTGACATTGGTTTATTATTATGGTTAATATCATCTGGTAGATCAATATCGTATCCGTATAAAAGAAAACTGGGCTTTTCCCCGGTTGTAGAATGAATTGTGTTGTTATAACACATTTCAAAATTTGGGAGTTCCTTATCCCATTGTAGGGTCTCTCGCGCTAAAATTGATATTGTTTTACGCAAGGCTTTATGACTGGCCTCATTAGTGCCATTTGTTTGGGGGTGGTATGGGGTAGTATATAATTTGTCAATACCTAATTTTTCGGCAGTTGTTTTAAAAAGCTGAGCTGTGAAGTTTGTCCCACAATCAGTTAGTAAATATTCCATTTTCCCAAATTGTGTGATGTAATTATATAGTTTTTCAGCTGTATTTATCGCTGTTTGATTTTCCATCGCATACAATTTCATGTATCGCGTAAAGTGGTCTATAACGACCATTATATATTGGTTATTCTGCGCGGTTCGCGGTAATTTTCCTACAAAATCTATCGACACGACCTGACCTGGTCGATCTGGGATTAAGTTTCTTTGAATTGGGACTTTTTGTAGTCTATTTGGTGACTTAAAACCTATACATTCTGTACAGCTTTGCACGTAATTTTTCGAATCAGAGTACAGATTATCCCAATAGTACTTTTCCTTAATTTTCTCATAAGTTTTAACATGACCAAAGTGAGCACTGTGAGCATTAGCTAAAATCACTGGTTTTAATTTGTCAGGGATAACTATTTGTTCTACTTCGTTAGTTCCTATACTTCTTTTTATCAAACCCAAGTGCATGATTAGGTCATTATGAATAAAGTAGTTGTTTTCTGAAGGGGTTAGTTCTTCTGGTCGTGTTTCTATTTTATTTCTAAGTAATGCCAATTTTGGATCTTTTTTTTGTTCTATTATTATTTCTTGTAAATTTGGTACATGCCTAACTAAGTTTACGGTGTGGAAATCCCTCGAAAATATATCTGCCGCAAAGTTTTCGGCTCCGGGTATTCGTTCAAAAACGTAATCAAATTCAGCCAAAAACATAAGCCAGCGACTAACGCGATTTGCCGGGTTTGGTAGGTTCTTTATGGTTTGCAGGGATGAATTATCACACCGAATTATAAATTTTGTTCCATATAAGTAATGTGTATAGGACTTTACACTTTCAACAATAGCCAATAGCTCTTTATGCATTATGGAATATTTTAACTCAGTGGTATTTAATTTACGTGAAAAATAGGAAATGGGGTGAATTATACCCTGTGAGTCTTTTTGGCCTAACATCGCTGCAATAGCGTTATCTGAGGCGTCGGTTGACAAAATGAACTGTTTATTATAATTAGGATGGGTTAAAATAGGTTTCTTGGCTAACCAATCTTTTAGAGTATTAAACGCGTTTTGTTCTTTTTCAGTCCATACAAATTTATTCTTTTTCTTTGTTAATTCTGTAAGTGGAGTGGTGATATCACTATAATTTGGCAAAAATCTTCTATAGTAACCGCATAAACCTAAAAACCGTCTCGTTTTCCGTACCGTGGTTGGACGCGGAAAATCTTCTATTTTACGTAAATTTTCGTCCGTGGGAGTGATACCATTAGAATTCAATTTATGCCCTAAAAATTTTATTTCCCGTACACCAAATATACATTTTTGGGGATTTATAGTCAACCCAAATTTCCGTATTCTTAAAAACAATTGTTTTAATTTACCGAGCATTTCCTCAAAAGTATCACTTCCTAAACAAAAATCATCAATATAATTTGCGATATTTAGTTCTTTGATATCTGCCACAAGCTTATCGGTTAATGCTTGTAAGACTCCCGGGGAGAAGTTAAGTCCCTGTGGTAATCTTTTATAAGCAAAGTTTCCGAAAACTGTATTGAAAGTAGTTATGGCCCTGTCCTTAGGCTCAAGTGGGACTTGAAAAAACGAACTCTGCAAATCTAAAGATGCGAAAAATTTTGATCCTCGTAATTTCTCTAACAGGTGGTTCGCGATGGGCATTTGATATTTTGGAAACTTAATAGCTGCATTAGTTGCGCGGTAATCTTGGACAATACGATAAGTAGGTTTATTTGGACTGGAGGTGCCTTTCTTTACTAGAATTACAGGGTGTCCTATGTGCGAATCAGACCTTTCAATTATATCCGCTTTTAACAATTTTTCCAATTGAGTTTGTAATTCCTCTCTCAGCGCATGTGGCACTGGATAAGCCCGTTTACTTTCAATTTTAGAATAATCAACTGAAAAATTTGGTGAGATTTGGTCTGTTAACCCTATGGTCTCAAGATTATCACTAAATATGTCTGCAAACTCTTTTAATAGGTTTAATAATGAGTTTCTCTGAGATGGTTGTAAATGATTTAATTTAAAATTTTGGGGATTGAACTCTCTTATTCTTCTTTTTCTTATATCCTCCATTGTCCTAAGACAATCTGGCTTAGAAATATTCGCGATTTTAGTATGTTTATTTAAAGATATCCTATCCGATGATTTATTTACTAAAGTTAAATGGGCTTCCTTATATTCATCTACGTCAACTCTCTCATTTTGGATTTTTATGTCAGGGTTATTTAGGACAGATGTGATACTGATTGTATCACCTTGCTTAACAGGACCTTCAATTAGTACAGATACGTTTTTTATTTGGTTGGGTTCCAGAATGCATTTACGAATTAATTTTGCGGAATTTCCCTGCATGTTATTTGTTGAGGGTACTGCATTTGCGTCTCTTATCTTAATAGTTAAGTTATTTGATTTTAGAATCTTTTCGTTAAAATCAATAATGAGTGAATGGGCTTGAATAAAATCAAAGCCAATAACCAAAGAATAATTGGCATGGAAGTCCTGCTCAACTACATAAAATAAATGGGAGAAATTTTTATTGCCCAACACAATAGGTAATTTAAAAGCACCAGTAATATTTAGTTCATGGCCTGTTATTGCATTTACTTTCAGAATTTTGTGTATTTGTTTAATTTTGGGGTCGTGTTTAATTTTATCAAAAGTTTTCTTTTGTATTATGGATACACTCGCTCCTGTGTCCAAAAGACCCGTTAAAGTTTCCCCATTTATTCTGATATTTATTACTGGTAGGAAAAAATCATTTTGTGTGTTTACTAGTTTTGTATTTACTATGTGTGCAGTGGGTTCGCAGCTTAGTGAGGGGTCGATTTGATTTTGCACATTATATTTTTGAGAAGTTTTTAAAATCGACCCCGACGGAAGTTTCCCTGATTTCTTATAGGAGTTTGTACATACTGAGAATTATTAGACCACCCCACTCTTTCTCTACTTACACTACGGTTTCTTTGCCCTCGGTTAAAATTATTGTTGGGAGAGAAAGCTCTACCTCTGTTATCCCGTCTCTCTCCATCCCCGATCCATCTATTAGTTTGGGGTCTAGTTTGAAAATTTCTATATTGAGCCCCACTTGATCCCTCATTATATAATCTGGGTGGGTTTTGTCTATTCGTCAAACTGTTATAAAAGCAGTTTCTAGTTATATGGTTAGTTTTGTGACATATTTCACATTTAGTTTTAAAAATTTGGGAGGAATTTTCTGGCGTATTCTTTAATTTTAATCCCTCTACTTCTTTTGCAATGCCTGCTATGAGCTCGTGGGTGTTTTGTATGTGTTGGTTGAACAATCCCTCGTTTGGGGCTACAGCATTTAGCATTTGGGGTTGCAATATTTTACAATTAGATTCTAAAATCTCTAAAAATTTTACGGCTTCAATGATGGTTTTGGGGTCTTTTAGTAGAATATGAGCTTTATACTCGTCTTTCACTCCCTCTATGAATTTTGATAGTTTAGTTTGTTCAAATAATTTAAGCACAGGGGCTGAAGTAACGTCTGTTTCGCCAAAAAAGTTTTCTGTGGCAATTTCCACCCGATTGGCGTATTGCCTCACAGTTTCAGAGGGGTGCATTTTTATTTTTGAAAATTCACATTGTGATGTGGCTCTGCTTATTTTTGCCTCAAAAAAGTCAATGATTTTTTCTTTAAATTGTTTATAGATCGTTTCGTTGGACAAGCTGGCTGAGTTTATCAAATGAGTTAAGGCCTCGCCTCGAAGACGCGACTTCGCAATGATTAGCCTTTCCTCATCCGAAAATTCTTCGGAATTCGCTAATTGTTCTATCGTGTTAAAAAAATATTTTGCTGTAACAGCAGATGCATTGTCAAAAGCGGGAATTAAGGTTTGGAATGCGGTTAATTTTGACAAACTGGGTGTTTCCATTTGGGAATTTGTCAAGGGGGTTTGGGTTTCAGGGGGTGCCATTTTCTTTATGTACTACGCAAAAATTTTTTTTTTGTTTTATCTTCACTAATAAGTATCTAAAAGTCCCTTTCCTACTCTCTTTCCCGAGTTATCAGTTTAAAATATTTATACACACAATTATAATGCTATTTTACCCTCATTTGCATTGGTTAAATAAGTAGGTGAACAATTGTGTCAATATAGCAAATTCATAATTTGTATCCAAGTCTTCCCAAATCATTCAATCTAGATTTCCATGACATCCATTCCCTCTTATAACTTATCAATGATCCACCCACTTTAATTTAGTTAAAGGGAACGGCACCACTTTTGTTGGGTGGCCCTTACCTTCTACCAACATTTATATTAGCCGAGATCGTTATATAGAGTTTAGATTGCGTTGTGATTTACTAAAAGTTACATTTAACATAAGATAACATACTAACAATACCCAGGACAATGGAATCTAGGAAATGATTTAAAAGGCTTGGATTTTACGATAAAACACATTTATTTACACTTAACACAAATACTACACAAATTTTAAAACAGTAGGAATAAATATGTGGCATCTATACAAATTTTAGACAGTTATCATTTATCTTTAAGAATATTTAATTTCAAATTAAGTTATTATATATTTTGCTGGATTCTCAATACTAAAACAATAATCTAATTCATAACATATATACACTGAGAGAGAGCTGGTGAATATCGGGGTAACTGTATCCACTTACCCATTTGCAGACTTTCATCATTCTGGTGGTTGGACGTAGAGTGGACACATCAATCTGGCACTATGAAAATTTTGGGAACCCCCTCAATAATCTCTTGCAGGAGTATTTATAGGCCCCTTCTTATGATTACTCCGCCCACCTAGAATTTCCTAGATAATAATATTGGTCCTGGTCCGAAGTACGGACGTCCCTCAAAAATCTAGGGTTCCCAGTGGTTAGTCATTTGGAGTTTATGTCAAGAGATTAAGCCTTCTGGTTGGTTCCCCCATCTTATTAACATTCACTTTTTCCCGGGCCTTCGTCTTACCCCCTCAATAAATTTTGGGGACCTCTATTCTTATTTCTGACGATTAAACGAAGGGTTTATGTCTGCACCTGGAATCTATGGTTATTGTTAAATATAGCTTTCGGGGGCTATCCTTGGACCTCACACGTTGACCCGATTGAGGAATGTACACCTGGTTAGGCCGATGGACTTATAAAATATAAAATGGTGATGGGTAACTTTTGTACCCACTCAACACAAACAATTACATTGGATTACTATTTACCAAACTCTACATAAGCACCCATAGTTAATTAAAGCTTATCACGCTTTTCCTGTCGGGCGCGTGCTATTTCTGCATTCCGTCCCCTCCTTCTTGGGTCAGTGGCACTCACGTGAGAACCCCCGATATCGAAAACGAACCTCCAAAACCCCTCAATGGTCCAGCAACTCTCATTATCCATAGTCCGGTCCATTCTAAATCGGTACTTGAACTTTCTACCACACGGCTTAACCCCACAGACTGGAACTAAAGCGCCTTTGTCAACGATTGGTCACCAAATAGCTATACTGACATACACTCTGCTAGTGCTGCAGCATACGGACGGATACACTCTTTGTATTGGTGCACCATGTATCACAGAAAAAGGACTCCTTTCAGGTAGGTTGGTCAATCACCTTGACATTGAGGGGGGAAAGGTCCTTTTGTTTAATTTTGATTGTCCGGATTTTGAAAAGGAGATGATGACGGTGAGGCTGGAATTGTGTTCCGTGGGTGAAAGTGTTGAGTTGTTCTGTGCTTTTGTTTGGGCGGTTGTTATTTATTTTTGTAGGGTTTCCGACTTTTTGGGAAAGTATGTTTGTGGTTTATGATAGATGGTTTTTATGAGCTTGATGGTTGAGCTGGTGCGTAATGCTTATAGGTCTATTGTTGTGAAGCGAATTTTTGTGCTTTTAACAGCATCTGTTTAGATATATGAGCTGTTTATAGTAGGTATGGATAGCTTTAAGTCTGATGATAAATGACACGGAATCATGCTATAGGTTTTTTGGAATTTGATTCGAAAATTGACATGCGAGAAGGGTAAATTTCCTGCTTTGTTAAAAATTGCTATGCAAACGGAATTGGAAGTTCATATGTAAATTTAAGGTCCTAATTTTGGTATTACCCTGATGTATTTTAAAGCTTTAATATATTAATATTTTTATGGAAGGATGATCTCTTTTTATAACTACTTAAGACATTTTTACTCTAGTTGCAAAAAATTTCGAAAAAAGTCAGATTTTTTTAGTTTTATTATTTTGTTAAATGGTGCCAATACTATTGGTCATTTTTAAGTTTTAATATCTAGTTCAAAGAAATAAAATGTTCGATGCCTAACGTTTAAAACAAGTAAGAACCCCTAACACGAGATGGTTGTAATTTTTCCATTTGCATAGTAGTTACATAATTTTGAAGTACATTATTTTCTGTTTTTAGTTGTAACATTTTGATTTTAATGTATCTAACTTATCTAGAAGTTAATATCAATAACTAATATTATAGTTCATTGATTATTTAATTTTTGTTTTAATACTAAATAAGCCTCTCAACTGCACCTTTCGAGTGGGTCTCTTGTCTATTATAAAATTATAAAATATCAGGAAACTTTTTCCAGAAAGCTTAATTACAGATTATATGAATATAAATGGAATAAATTTAATGTGAAGTAAAATGAACTGGAAGTGGTTTGGAAAACTTGTTGAAGTCAAGTCTTTGCAAATACTATGATAGTAATATTTTTATGAAAATTTTCTTGTTTTTTTTTTTTTTAAATGAATACACCGCAAGTAAAAAGAACCTTTCAGTACTTGATATGCTTGTTAACAGCCAAACAATTTATTTCGGGTCAGTTAATACTGAAATAAATAAGTGGAATTCGCAATATTTTATTTTCTTTCATCAAACAGTTTCTTTGTATCATTGTATAGATAGCAACTTGGCTTCCAACTTGACCTCTAAACTCTAAATTTCCTTATTTACTAAAATTTTTCCATAGAAACTCAAATGTCTAGAATCAACACATACGTAAAAGTATATTCTGTTCAAATTCCGCTGTAACGGCCAGAAGCCCAAGTTCGAAGCGTCCCGGCAGCATAGCGCTTTTAGCTCCAACTGCACTCACAGGAGCGTGCCGAAGAACGGGTCACGGTTTTTTAATGCGACTGCCTCCCCGAGAAGACTAATTGGAGGAAATGACTTCACTAATCTTCCCTTTCACGCTGGGATATGAACTGAAGGGACCCCCGTGAAGCTCTAAAGTGAAGCTTCCGTGAAGTTACCGTAGCAACGTGACAAGCGTGCGCATTTTAGGGATATTTTGAAATTGAATTTCGGTTGGGGATTATGCAAATTGGGAATTTTAGACTAGAGATTTTTCTGGAAAAAGAGAGACCTCTGTGATGTTTCACACGCAAATAGAGAAAATTACGTGATGATTTCGGTTATTTTTGAAGTATGTTACGACAACTCTCAGCTTAGGGTTTGCATCATTCTAATTTGTAACGTTTTCTGGTTAAAAACTGTTGTCGGTGGTTAAATGGTTGGTCCGTTTGTGCAATCTTTCACAATTTGTTATAACAGACGGAATTATGTAAATTCTTTCGTTGTAAGAGGTACAATTTTGTATCATACCATAGAGTACATTTACGACTATTTAAAGTAAGTTGGGAGTGAAAATAGTCATTGACTTGAGTTTATAAACTTTTCCAATGGTTCACTGTTGAAAAGATTATTTTTTCAAGTTAATGCTTGTTTAAAATTATTAATAGTAAGAAAAAGTTTAAAGAAAATTTAGCGTTAAGAATACTTTTGAATATGTTATGCTATCATAGGTAATGTTGATCATGAGACATGTTCATGCGGGTATTTCAATATCATAAACTTATAAAAAAATATTCAAAGCATGTGGTCAGAATCATAATGCTCCATTAATGAAAAGTATCTTTATTTTTAGTTTTTTTAATACAAAACTATGTATCAAAATAATTTATCTTTTGTAAAGGAATTTATCCTTATAAAGGTTGAAAAGTATTAACCCACTAGTAATACTTTTGTGATATAACATACTTCATGAAAGAAATAAAAATATTTTGCACCACACAGGTGTAAGTAAACATAATATACCTAGTATTAAATATAACTTGTTTACTCTAAGAGAAATCAAAGAGTACTCTTAACAGGATTAATGTTCATAACATGCAAAGTGAGCAATCATTACCTTAACCCATATCCATAATACAGCCTGCAATTAGATGATTAAAACGGACAACCGCTAGTTAACAAGCGAGATCTAATGAACACTCTTTATCCAGCTTGAAAACATGATAGCTAACGTCATCTTTACCTCCACACTAATAAGAGGCGGGTATTTAACGTAGTAATAGATCAACGACATTGTTAGTAAATGTCAAGGGAAAAAACTACTTTTAAAATAATAACTTTCACGCAAGAGTTACCCCTTCCGTTTTCTCCCTTAATATTGCGTCACAAGAAAATGAGGGATTCATCTCTATGCATAAATGAGTTTAATTTGAAATCGCCGTCAGGTAAATACCAGAAGATAAGTTAATCAACCAAGTTTATAAAAGCTTTCCAGATAGTCGTATTTGATTACTTTCTCAAAAATCGTCATGGGATGAAGGTTTGGAGATGGTGAGTTCTCTGATCTGCTTTATACGACTGTTTTAGGCATGTGGCATTTAGTTTTATGTTGTGTAATCTGGTTCTATTTGTATTGTTTAAAATTGTTTTTTTAAATTGGCATGTGTAAATTAATGTATACTTAATGCAGTGAAATTTCAAGTTGTTATTAATCCCCTCCTTGTCTAGCGGTACTTAGACAGAAATTTCAAGGTATGTTAGGTATGTTGGGTATATAAGGTATGTTAGGTATAAAAAAGCATTAAAATTTTTTGGGGTTATCTTACCCTATGAATATAATCCACAAGAGTCACAATAATACAATTGAAAACCTTTTGGAAAATAGGTCTATACACAATGTATTATATTGGGAGAAGGAAAAGTTTTTATCAATTATAAATTAACGCATATAGTTATTGTAATACTTCTTTTTAAAGTTTTTTTTGACATATTTTTGTTTTCTGGGTTTTAAATATTTTTCTGGGGTATAATTATTTTTTATTTGATGTTGAATCTTGAACAGTAAGATCGCTTGGTATCATCTAACGTATCTACGTAGTATCATCGCTGTATATTAATTAATAGTTTATTACTCTTAACTATTATTTTCTTGCATACTTAAACATTCAGTAGTAAATGTATTATAATTTTGATGGCATTGTAAACCTGATAGAATGATGACGTAAGTTAATTTAGTGCACTAAAGCGTAGATATATTTTTATGCCGAGGAATCAGTTAAATATAGTCAAATTTTATCGTAAAGATCGTTTTAAACCTCCGTATTATTATTGAATCCTAAATACAATTAAGCTTCACTTAAATTCATCTCAAGGTATCTGTCAACTTTCAAAATCATTCTCCAAAGCTCTCCTTTAATAATAGTAATCCACCCTCATATCACATCCCTTTTAAAGCAAGCTAATCTAAAACTAAGTAACCTCTCTACAAAACACAACTTACATCTTCAACTTCACCCGAAGCAAAAGCCGTTTCGAGACAGGCCGAACCAACATCTTTGCAGACAAACAATCACTTCAACCAAAAGTGGATTACCTTCCATTTCCCTAAGGATTAATCTTTCTAACAACAAAGCCCCCTGATACCTCTTTAATCCCCTCCTGATCAAAACAAATCACCCACGCGCCTGCCACCTGTGGATTTCTCCAATCCTTGGCCTTGGTGACCTTGTAGGCATTCGGTTTGGAGGCCGACACCACTTGTTGGCAGCTTTGCTGGGGTTCCTGGGGAGCCGTGTTTCAGGAAGCGAACATACCTAAATACTTCCGCCTGAAAGCGGTGAAAAAACGTATTTAGCGGATATTAACGAATCTTTAAGGCAGGCCTGTTATTCGGGGTCATTTGAATTAGTTTCCATTATGATTAGGTTTTTTTCCTTCTTGTGTGGAATCGGTGGATGTGTCAGATTTGGATGTGGAGTGGTGTTAGAAGGTGCTTATGTACAAAAAGAAGAGATTGGTGAGGTGTTGAAAATTAACATTTAAACTTTTTTGTGAATTTTTTTTCGGAATGGGGAAGAGCCTCCGAGGGATTTTCACAGCGCCCTCTAAGGGTAAGCTTCCTAAATCGTAAGTACCGTTCATGTTAGTTTGTTTGTAATGCAATTAAGTTCGTGATGGAAGTACTTAAGTAATTTCTACATTTGTATTGAGTTTTATTATAATCATTATTTAAATTAACCCTTTTTAGTTTATTAGCGTATTTAAAACGCTTTATTTGAGCGTAGTAATGGTATGTTGCTTCTGAGAAATAATTTTAAACATGGAAGATTATTTATATTTTAGCTATACACCTTACAAACTGTATACTTTTACTGCTGACAATGATCCTAATTTTTTTTTCATATTACTTTGGCATTCTCTTCACATATCAGGGATTTTTATGAGGAGAAATATTTTAGAAATACAAAACAATAGTATTTTTTCAGGAAAATTAAAATTTTGCAATCATTTGTATTTGAAATTTACTGTGGTATCTTTGGTATCTTCTTTCGGTATCTGTGGTATCTTTGGTATATTTAAGTTTCAAAAAATTGAAATGAGTGTTTCAGACTTAATTGTTGTTATTTACATTAAGAATTATATTATTTTTCGTGAAACTATTTTATAAGAGTACGAGTAGTGTGTCAAACAGGTGTGACTTTTCTTTATGACTATACTTTTTCATCCTTAAAAAATAATCTTAAATGAAATGTATCGATGTTTATCGATATCGTAAAAATGTTTAGCTTGTGTCTTAACGTAGAGTGAGTTTAAAGAATCTTGCATTTCCTTATGTATATCGTTTAAAAATTCTTTTCAAAACATTTTCTTCAATTCCCAACTTCCCTTCGAACCAGAGTTAACCATTACTATCACAAAAATGCTTCATTCTTATTTAAATACCCGAATTAGTTTTGCCCCGAAATGCCTAAAGATAATACTAAAGCTTAAAATCCCGTGAGTGTTTTAACTTAGACACGGACAATGCCCAAAAGGTTAATGCTTTCAAAAAGTTTTAACTCCCTTTGTGCGTGTGAATCTCCATTTCTACAGATGAACATTGAGCGAAAAATTCGTATACCTAAGCAAAATAACTACGCCTATTTTTAAATGAGAAGACTTCATCCAATAATCAGAAACAGACAGGACTTAAAAACATATTGTTAAATAATTTTCGACGAAAATTACTTTTTCCGAACCGGGAAGCTTCTAACGAACTGGAACTTTACACAGCCCCAAAGGGGATGAATTCATTTTCTTAAGTAAATGCTAAGTTTTTAACCTAAGGCCACTCTTGTTTTAAACGGAAGTTGTTACGTTTGTAATGGGTACTCACTGCATCCGCCTTTCTTTTCAATTCTACTTTTCAATTGGATAGTGGCTAGTTGAATTTCTATTGAAGCCTGATACGAGTGTTTGTGACATTAGATGATGGGTATTGATCGATTTATGACTGTCTTAGGCGTTTTATATCATTTTATGACATTGCTTATTAAGGGATTTGAGAGGTTCGTTTCCTTTTATTTCTTCCTTTTATGTCACGGGTCTGTAGGAAGAAATATTGTGATTTGATCCCTCCAGACTTAGTGTTTTGATAGGATTATTGTGAAAGTGTAATTTTGCAAATAAGGTGAAATATGTTAAACATTGTTTTTGAAATGCCTTTAAAAGAGGAATTTAAATTTTTATTTTAAAAACATAGTTTTCAGAAAAAGGGGTTTTTGTTCCTTATTTTCTTTGAAAATGTTTAATTTCAATAGTTAGTGTTTGAGTTTGCCATAATTGTCTCGTTTAAACCTAATTGCCTCGCACGCACTTTAGTGTTCGAGTTCCAATAATGAACTAGATTTAAATTAATCACTTAATTTAAATTTTCACATTTCCTAAATATTTGTCAAGTTTTCTAGGATTAAAAGAGTGTAACAATTAAAGCTTTTCCCTTTCGTTTCATAAATCCTCTGAAAATATTGATTAGTATTAACATTTCAAACTTACAAAAAATGTGGTATTTTGTACAATCCTTTTACTTCTTTTACAACATCTGTACTTTTTTTATCTTAATATTGCACACCCGTTTTAGTGTAAACTATGAATTCCGCTTTCCTAAAACCCAACTTTAATTCATTTCTTCCATATATAATAAGTCTATATCTTACTCTATTTGAATTTAAACAAACAGATCTGGTGAAAAAAACATGGCATGTTTTAATTACCAACCACACGCGCAGCATCATTTCCTCAAAACAGTCACGTCCGCATTTGGGAGAAAACAATCCATTTTAATTATAACACTTGCATCTGCCTTCTTTATCTTGTTCATCTTTTTTAACTGTAACCTTGTTTCACAATGCAGAAGTAACTGCTCTTAAAAAAATCCCCATTCCTCCCTTTTTCGTGCTATCGTAACCTGGAATATAACCATATTCGTTTTACTCCATCAAAGATACATGCTTGTTGACATCATGCTCCTCCCAATCCTTATCTGAATTTAGACATAATCATGCCAATGTGTTGATGTAAAGGTAAGCTACAATGCAGATCACTCACTCATAACCATAAACTAATTCATTTTCATCAATATTCCTTATTAGCGCCTTCAAGAAAGATGTCACCTTAAGAATAGATAAGATTAATTACCCTAGTTTCACACGCGCTTCTTCCCCAAGTGTGTTTTAAGTGTATTAAAATTTATTCTCAACTCGTATTTCTGTGTATCCAGACTTTTTCCTCCATTTATGGTTCCATAAAGATGATACAGTGTCTAGAGACACCACTGCAGGAAAATTATAGTTAATTTTAAGGATTGATTTCATACAATATTAAGATCATGAAATCGATTCCTTTAGTTAATAAATTAAATCCTTAGCTATAGGTGTAAACTCACAACTCTCAAGCGTCGCCTCCAACCGTGGACCGGTTTTGTCCTTGTTAGGACTCATCAGCACGTGATTAGTCCTCCACTTTTCACAACTTTTGACCAATGGTCACCACTTTTTCAGTTATAGTCGGCTAGACTAGTACTTGTCCTCCTTTCTCTTGCGTTACCTTTCCTATACCGTGCTGATTAGTCCTAACAAGGACGAAACCTGTCCACGGTCGGAGGCGACGCTTGAGAGTTGTGAGTTTACACTTATTAACCGCTTAACCAGCGATAATGGTGAAATCCTCCTTTCATTTACCTTAGCTATAGGTTGCAAAATCAACACTTAAATTAATCCATTGAAACAATACGCTGCTTTCTATTTTTTTGAGTCCTCTACATTTAATGTTTGTTAAACAATAAGGAATTTTTGGTATCTATACCTAATTATCAAGTGATTTTATAGTAATTACAAAATCTTAAAAGATAAAACTTAAAAGTCTCTTGTATCGTTAAATATAATTTTCAACGTCTACAGGCTGGTAAAAGTATTTCAGAGTAAAAATTCTGTTAAAATATCTAAAAATTGGGATTGGTTGCAAAACCTGTCAAATTTAAATTTTGTCTAGTATTAAAACCAGGTAGTTAGTTCACACACAATTTAAAACCAATCACCATTTGCTTTGTCAAAGTAATTTTGTTTTTAAAATTAACTACTAAAAATATGCTAAAGTAGTTTTACAGATAACTAATGTAAATGGCAGTAAAATGTATCGATTTTATGCACTTGTATGTATTTAATCAAAAAATCAATCTTTAATAATTCTTGCATTTTAGTACCCTCAATCAACAAATTTACTACCCGACAGGCAAATATTTTAAGTCGTTTCACCCTCCCCCTTTTAATTGTATCCCATGACCTATTAATTTCGTTTTCAGAAACCCCTTTCTTAACTCAGAACCCCAGAAAAGAAATACCAGTAATAGAAACCCCAGTGTAGTTTTTGAAGAATGTTAAAAATTTGTACAACTCCGTTGCTTTAATTCCCACGAGGTCGTTTCGTGGTTTTCCTTATTAAAGGATTACTTTCTAAATTGGGAATCACTTGGTTTTTACCCACGGGATTATGTTGATTATGTTAATCACGAAATTCATTTACTGAGTAAGAGGATATTGAATAAATTTTTAGTTTCGCAACCTTAAATTAAGATGTTTAAATTAGGAAATTTAGATTTTATTAATTTCTAAAATTATATTATTGATGTAAGTTCGGAACTTTTAAAGCTGTTACACTTTAAATTACAGAATCCAAGAAACCTCTTATATGTGTGTTTTCACTGTGAAAGGGTTTTTTGAATTTTAACCTTTTAATAAGAATAAATATCATTTAAACATTTTAAAACTACACCAAAATATTTTTCAGTAATTAACCCTCTAATGCCCACTACAAAAATTACTATGGAAAAATATATTTTTGCCTTATTCATGTAGTTTGGGTCCATATAAAATAAAAATGCCAAAAAAAATTTTATTTTGTTAAAATTTGGTGGATTTCTGGTTGGTAGCATATTTGCTACCATGGGCAGATAATGGTACAAAATGAAGGAGATCGGTATATTCCACAGTTTTTAATTCTTATAAAAATAGTTATATTTTTGGGTGGAAAGAGCTAAAAAACCTTCTTTATTTACTTATAATAAAAATTACTCCTCGTTTACAGCTTTTAATTGATTTTTTCTTTTCCTTTTTTTTCAACCAGTATTTGTTCGATTTTTATGCAATAAAAACAAAAAAATATATTTTTTACTAATTGATTTTGCCTACAATGCAATGCACACTGACAGTTTTATCTAGAAACATATTAGAAATATTTTGATGTCTTTAAAAATAATTTTAAGGCTGGAATTAGCTTATTTAGTAAATTCCTATAGTAAAAAATGCAGCGTTATAACTTTCAAAGTCGTAAAACAGATGTTTTAAATAAAATTAAAATATTTTATTTATAAATTATTTATAGGAGTGTTATTTCAGTATTACATCATAGCTTTATATTTAATTTTTCATAAAATTTTCTTGATATTTTATGAAAATCTAAAAAAAATTTAAAATCAACATACTTTTTTCATGTAAAAATGAAAAAACGAATATAAATATAGTTAAAGACTTGCCTAATACCAAGTTAATTAAGTGATAAAGCTAAAGAAATAAGTTTAAAAAATTTTAATATATTATTTAATTTTTTAAATTTTTAATTAATAAATTAATCAAATTTTTTATAGTTTGACTAATTAAAATAGAAAAGTAACTTAAATAAACAGCTGACGCTAAGAAATAATCTTCTTCTATGAAAATATTTTATGATTACCAATATGCCTCAATACCCCATGCAATACCCCATTACTATACCCCATGCATGGATTTACCATCACTAACGCCCATGGTAGCATATATGCTACCATCATTTTAATTTAATTATTTCACAATTAAAAAATACTTTAACATGGCAATTTTTTGTACAAAGTATTGTATTTTTGTATGTCAGCAACTCTTCCTCTAAAAATATATCAAAAGAATTCAACTTAATTTCATTAACATATTTGTAAAAATTAGCTATAATTAACCCTTGTAGGACCCATTTTTGATTTTTAGTCAAAGGTGGTATTTCAAAACTTTTTTAAAAATTGGAAAGGAGGACTGAACTTAAAACTTAAAAATTATAACACCTAAAGGTACAATTATTGCTGTAGTAACTAGAAAATAAGTATTACTTATTAATTTCATGCTGAAAATTGAAGTAAACTTATGGTAGCATATTTGCTACCATGGGCAGTAGAGGGTTAAAGTTTTGAAAAGTTTGTTTAAAGATTACTATGAGTAATTAAAGTAGTAAAGTAAAGTAGTAAAATTTTTATAATTTTGGGAATGATAATATTTAAGCAAATTATGTTACTTTCACTTTTTAATATGTTCCATTACTTTACCTTTAAATTTAAAGTAATATCAACTTTTCAAATTTTAGTCTCAAACCTTTTGATTTTTACCTTTCAAGAATGTAATCGCTGAGAACGTATTATCCTTATCATCTAAATGAAATTTAAAGGAAGTTTTGAAAGTATTTACTTTTTAATGTTATCTCTTTTAAAATTTATTACTGTAAACCAGACTAACACTTACACTTCTTTTGATTCTTTCATTTTGAAAGCTTTTACTGCTTTAATTAATTTCTTTGCCCAAATATCCCTTGAAAAATTATGAGAAGGTAATTTTTTTATATTAAAATAGCTTTATAACTTAGAATTTTAGCGACTTATAATGATTTCATTTTTATCACACCAACAACTTAACTTCTACATCCTCTTTAAGGTATTTTAAATATAAAATCACCATTTTAAAATATTAATGAACAAAACGATTACTGCTGTCTAACGTTTAGGTTTAAAACCTTCTAAGATTTTTATAACTTTCTCATTGTGTCTTTTTGACCTAAATTATATATTCTTTAATGCCATTTTCCTTTAGACTAAACATCAAAACAACTAACTTTCAGTAGAAAAATAACAAACGACCGACTCTATTATTTAAATGAAGCTTTTTGAAATTCTAAGTAATTTTTGAATTTCAAACTAGCATGCTGATACCCGGGGTCAAACATCATGAGTTAAGTGAGAACTGGAACAATCTGCTGAAGCTTTTCTCAATTTATGTCCTCGGAATATCCAATGAAGGAGTGCCCCTGTGCAAACTTTTCTTCACAATAGATCTATGTTGTTGACCTACCGTTCTCCACCTGGAAGCCATGTCTCTTGGTATTCAGTTAGCTCTTCCCAGTTTTTTGGCTGTAAGTGGTTGATGCGTGTGGAAATTGGGTCTGTGTTTTTGTGTACTTATCCATCCTTGTTTTGAAAGGTTTTTTTTGCTTTTTGTAAATAAGAAATTAAAAAGTGGGTTAATTTGTTTTCGAGAACTTTCAGAAAACTAAGTATTTTTCTACGTTCCGTAATTTTAACTTGATTATTACCATAGAAACATTTTAATCATTATGTTTTGTAGACTTTTGAATGTTAAATACCCAAACTATGAATGTTCCTATTGATGATGTCAGCATGATTAATGATTATAGTGTAATTACTACTAAAATCAGTTTTAACCACTTCATTTTGAGACAGGTAAAAAATAATTATACTTTTTAAAAGTTACATAACTACTTTTATTTTGATTTTTAAATACATTTTATTTATCTTCGTAATTTTATAACCTAAAAAATCAGTGCCTCTGGAATAACTTAATCCCCATGAATGATAATGGGCAATTTCAGTATTTTTTAATTTTTTTTATTCGATAGAGGTACTTAAGAGAGGAATAAACGTCCATTTTTTTAATTACTATGATAATTTATTTTTTAATTTGATTTCAAAGTTTGACTTTAAAAAAGGGGCGCAAAAACGTAAAATGTCAAAATGTGACTTACTTTAACCCTAAACATTGATTCTAAACAATGGTTCAATTGGGTTCAATTGTTTAAACAATCCAGAGCGATTGTTGGTTTCCACTTTTAAGTAAGGCCGAAACAGATCATTCACTTCCAAGCAAAGGGATTGTCCATTTTATTTTGAAATATTGAATTAACTAAATTTTTTTGAAACTTTTCATGTCGAATTTTGAATTTAGATATATTTCTTTTACTGGGAAAAATACATTTTTTTTTTCGTTTTTCAAAAAATGCTGGTATTGCTCATTGTATTTTTTTTAATTTCTCATCGCTTTTAACATCTTCCTACATTGGTATTTCAGATTTTAGAAATAG
The DNA here is from genome assembly GCA_024610705.1 of Tetragnatha versicolor. Lineage (NCBI taxonomy): Eukaryota > Metazoa > Arthropoda > Arachnida > Araneae > Tetragnathidae > Tetragnatha > Tetragnatha versicolor. The sequence continues at coordinate 32,592,203 of JANDEH010000001.1, read as the reverse complement.
GAAATAAAAATGAAAAGTAAACTTTTAAAAGCTAAATGTTAGCAAAATGAATACATATTATCCTCGACAAAACTTGTAATTATTCTTATATCCCCGATTTTTTCCCCTCACATTTCTGGTTTATACTCCTCTTTCACTTGACCTTTTGGTTGAATCATCTGTCAGATCGATCACACAGAGACATTTGGCAGGAGAACAAAAGAATATATTTTATTCATTGATACAACCAATTGGAATACCTTTAATAAAGAAAAATTAGAAGAAAAATTCTCGAATTAATTGAAAACTGTGATGTTTTTTATAAGTAACAATAACATTAATATCAATGTATGATGGTGTCCATTCATTTGCTAAAAAATAAAACACAAAAAAACGTTACAATTTTCAATTTATAAGTCTTATTTACATTTTGAACAACCCTAAATAATTTATGTAAGGTTTTTTTATTAATTCTTCATCCTCCTTTTTCAATACCTTCTTAGGGAATTACCCAAAAATAACTGAGAATTAAATTCTTCCTTTTTCTTTATTCTACTCAAATGTTATACCTATAGCCGATATCACTTACTCAACCACATGATTTCCATAGCACGGGAATGAATCACGGTAACAATCTACCCTGCCATTTACATTCTCGTCCAAAACACAGAAATTTTCAGTCCAACTCAAATCAAAACCAGGAGTAGAGATAGATCAATAATAATAATAATGATAATAATAATAATAATAATAATAATAATAATAATAATAATAATAATAATAATAATAATAATAATAATAATAATAATAATAATAATAATAATAATAATAATAATAATAATAATAATAATAATAATAATAATAATAATAATAATAATAATAATAATAATAATAATAATAATAATAATAATAATAATAATAATAATAATAATAATAATAATAATAATAATAAATTATAGCCTTTCCATCATTTCTTACATAGCTCGTGCTTTATTGATTCGCACTTACTGAGCTTACCGACATTATTTCAACAACTCTCCATTCACCACAGCAATCTACTCTAAACATCTCAATTCCCATTCACAAAAACACCGAAATTTCGATCCAATTTTCAAACAAAGACCGAAACCGAAGACGGATGTCGATTACTTTGGTCACCTCCCTCTTCATAAAGCTAAAGTCCGCTCTGTCCCCCTGGCGAGCTTGAAGAAATCGAGCATATTGCGCTTCACCCTTCTCTCCTGCCATTATCAAATTTCTCAAAGCATGAAGCATATTGATCCGAAACACGAAATGGAACGGAGCTCTTCAAGCATTAAATCGCTCCGTGTTGTCTTATCTCGCGGCTCTTTTTGCCATTTCTGAAGGAGAGTTGGAAAATGAGTAAAAAATTGCCAGTGAGTGAGTGAGGTATTGCTGAGGAGATAAGGCGATGTGTTTTTTTGAGGAGGTGTGCTGTCGAAAATTTGATAAGGCAGTCGTTTTGGTGTTGTTTATGGTGGTTATTTCGTGTTTCTCGTTCTGTTTCTTTCTTTTTAAGTCGAGACTTAAATAGAATTCATAATTCAAAAGGAACCTTTCTTTCACTATTGGGTTTGTGGTTTCTTATTGTTTGTTAGACTGGAATATCTGCACTTAAAGACTAAGACTGGAATATAAACTGCATAGTTTTTTGTACCAATGCTTGAATTTTCATTTTTAAAAATCTGGATTCAAAGTTATATACATACGGTTTGGATTAAACAGCTTCCTTATTGCATAAATATTCTTAAAAGTCCCAAAAAAGAACCAAAATCCCTTTAACAGTCACAAGAACTATATAAACTATGGTCTATGAAAGAAAGAGCTGAAATTTTGAAGAATTTCTTGAGTTTCTATAAGGCTAGGCGCGCATTGGAGACTTCTGTCGTGGCGACTAGAACATAACTGTCACTCGAGAGCAATGGATCTCTGTGACGATATTCTTGGCAATCGGCCAAGAGTCTCGTTACCTAATGCGCGCGCTCTAGCATTTTGCAATAGCCAGGAAGATAATTTTGTTCCAGTCACTGAGACAAAAGTCTCCAGTGCTCGCCTAACCTAGTTTTGTCTAAGCTTTTGGGCAAATAGTAAAAAAATGTATTTTACTTTACAAAGAATTGATTTATCACATAAAAAGATGGATTTATTTATTTTATTTTTCTATTCACATTCTATGAAGATTTATATATTTTATTTATTATATTTTTTAGTTAATTTATTTTAGTTATTGATAGTTAATATGTTATAAATTACTTAAATTGTGCTATGAGTAAGAGGTAGGTTTGAAATTATAAGTTGAAGGAATAGTTTATTCCAAATTTTTTAAATTGCAGAACAAGGTTTCCCATTAAAATAAAAAAGTTGATTTAGGTAGCAATTTAATCCTCAAATGACCTTTTACTGCTATCCCATATAAAACCCAAGAATATTGCCTGTGTTTAATGCACTTTTCATGTCACATAAAATTTTACGAGATAATGGTGACCCGTCCTTTTATTATTTAGCAACAAATTACATTGACATTTGACCAATGCTACAGAATAATGAAAACTAAATCACATTAAGTGATAAAGTGTTACTGAGGAAAGAGGTATAGTACCTTTCAACATCATGCTGATTTTTTCAAAGTTTGTGAATCAAGATAAGATAGAGGTGAAATAACTAATCCAAAACTCCTTGAAAAATTTACTCCATTAAAATTCCCATTGCTTGAGAAAGTAGACAAGGTTATAAATGAATCCACAATTTCACCAGATCACGCTATAAAAATGAACCTCGAAATTATTTTGACTTTTCAAACTAGATAAGCAATCATCCCAACCTAGACATTTTCATCATCCAAAAATTAGTTAAACTTTGAAGTGATAAAGTTTCACCAGCTCACTCTTGACATGAACACGCGATCTCAATAGGTAATTTTTAGGACACAGTCCTTTCTAATCAGTCTTCACGACAAAATAATCCCTCATCTGAGCCTCAACTGAGCTTTGTTGATAAAAAAGGAGCCTCTCGACACCAAAAGAAAAAGTTTCATAAAATAAAAACTCTTTACCGGCTTTGACACCGATATTCAAACGACAAGGACTGTCTCCTCCACGGTGGATGGGCACGCTCGCATGCCCAAGAAGAATAAATAAAGTAGCCAGCTCCTTTTTCTCGTTGGTAGGATCCGAAAGTGTTGGAGAGCTCTGAGCTGGTGATTTTGACGTGGAAATTATGTTCAATTTCGGTTGAGGCCGTGTATGGATGAAGAACCGTTTTCAAGCGTGTTGCTAGCCGTAAATTATTTCGGTTCGCTTCTCTTTAGAAATATGTCGTTTTTGAGTAAGTGGGACAAATCGGTTCTGATTTAGTTAAGGATGGACTGAGCGTCTCGTAAATTTTGAGACTAGAGGAAAGTGAGATTAGGTTAGGACTTGCAGTGTCCTGATTTTTGAAATAGTTTATGGAATCCTTCCGATAGATTTTTTGTAATTTTCCCTGGTAGTTATGCACTGTATAGTGTGGTTTGTAGCTCACTCAAATGAGACATTTTTCTTTCAAACATATATATTGGGGCATTTTCCATCATTTTATACAAAAAAATTTTTTAAATAATATCATTTTTGAACAGTTCATGATTATACAAGTTCAATCAACTTTTTAAGGATTTGTCATTTTGAACACTATTTGGTAATTAAATAGTTTTACTTATTGTTCTATGTGCTTCCATCTTTAATTTTTTTTCGGTAGAGCGAGGACTTTTTATTTTAAAATTTAAGTGGAACTAATAAAAAGAATTAAAATTACACTTAATTTCCAAAATTAAAAAATTAAACTTGATTCACATATTTTTTTAGAAAATTATATGACTGTTATGCTAATATGTTTTGTATTAAAAATTATTGACAAAAGACAAAAAGGCCAACGAGCATTTACACGTTTCTTTTTACGATAACCTGCAAAAGTTCTACAAGAGTAATTTAAAAAAAATTGGGATGCAATTTTTCTTTCTTGTTTCTTCTTAGAAATAATTTCAAAAACTAAATAGAAACTAACATAAATAAAACAGTCTTAAATCCTGTTTTTAAGTACCATAATTATTTTACCCATACGAATAGAGAATCTGTATAACTCTTACGGTATCTTACAAATCACCTCCAAACCATTAAATTAAGTTCTTAATTAACCCTTTCCCCGTCACCAGACACATCCGACACGCTTCCTCCATCAAAAAACCATCTAATCACTCCCTTTATCATCTTCTTCCTTCCGATTCCTCCCATCCTTGCTCCAGTTTGTCTCCACCGATGGGGCAAAGGGGGGTTCAGCCGGAACAACCTCCCTGCGGCGCCCCCTGGCGGGCACCGCCGAAGCTCGCCGTGTAACACATTCGGAAGCAACAGGTTCCTCTTTCCTCCCGATCAAGTGTTGGGTTTCGTGTTGAAGCAAGTGTCATTTGGGTTCGGGATTCATCGAAGCTGTCATCCCCCCTTTTGCGAAGGAAAGGCGTGTATTATTTGTGTGTGGATATTATTTTGTTGTGGGATTAGGAGGTGTTCGTACCGTTGTTTTTGTGATTCTGGTGCTCTTCTGGTATATTTGCTGACTTTTGGAATATAAATTGTCCAGGTATTTATGTTTTGTTACCTTTGTTTTGGTTGGAGATTGTTTTGAGGATGCAATTGTGGGTCAAATTGTTGGAAGTTGTTCAGTTGAAACAGAAAATGGAGCTTTGGTAGTTTTTAAATGAAATTATTTAGTGTTAAATGTTAATGCTTATTTTATTTTATTATAAGATTTAGTTAATTTTTACTGGATCAAAATGCTATTTGAAAGTATTACTTATGAATAGTTTTGTATGATACATTATATTTATTTCAAATGAAATATTCCCCTGCCATATAGTAAAACACTTTCATTTTAATACTCATCTCATTCCTTTTTACGGCTAAAAATTTTTAACATCCTATACTTAATGATTCATATTAAAGAAATGTGTATTGTAAAAATATGTTAACATATTATGAAAATAAAATAAACATGTGATTATAATAAGACATGAAAAGAGATAATTCCCTGTTATGAAGTTATGTGTATACCTTATTTAAAACTATTTATGTTTTCGTTAGTTAAGGTTTACATTTTTTAGAAAATATTTATCATAGTTTTAGTGGATGATAGTTTTTATAGATTTAAAATATTAACTCGACTGTTCAAAATGTTTGTTATTTATATTAAATGTAACGAATTTAGTATAATATTTTATTCTGTATATTTTTTCATAATATAATAAAAAAATTTTAATATCTAAACTATAAAATGAGGTATAAAGATTTTGAATTTTTCAAAATAACTGTAAAAATTACGTTTTATGAATGTGATAAACATTTATATACTGTACCCCTCTACTTTCTGTAAGAGTATATTTTTTGCTTGATTAGTGGAAAGAAATATACACCATGAATAATAATACCTTTTATTGTTTTTTTTATCGTGATGCATTTTATAAAAATTGTAATAGCTCTTTAGAAAAATTTAAAAATTTTACTCCTTGCTTTATAGTAGTTTAGTTTCTACTTAAATGTTTTATATTATAATAAGTAATAATTTTTATCTTACTCTTTCAAACCTATCCATATATTAATGTTGATATTGAAAAATATGTTTTCTAGTTTGGGAGTTTTTTACATAAGGTTTTAAGGGTACTATTTAGTATGGAATTTAATAACTTGTACTAAAATTATTTGCTGTCAGATAATGAATCATGCTTTTAAAAAATAATTGAATACCCAATGCTCTGTAGTCTACTTTATCTTTACAATATTTACCCTTTTAGATTAAACACTCCCAAAAGTACAATATGTATCGAATTTAACTTTACATTGAAATATTTAATGATAAAAAGGATTCCCGATAATTTAGGTGCATCCTCTAACTTTGTAAAATAATACATTTAAATAAAAATAACCGATAAGTTAGTATAGTGAAGTAAATAATATTTTAAGCAGTTGAAATATTAGGGAGTTATGTTTAAAACTGCCTCTGTAAGTAATTCATCCTAAGTAAGGCACAATTTTTTTCATGAACCTCCCAACCCCAACAAACCTGACCGGCCGGTGCACCTTGAATAATTCATCAACGCATAATTGATCGCATTAATTGCCACCTTTCTTCCGGGCGGGATGCAAAGTCGTTATTTAGCTGTCAATAGAGCACTTAGCCGGAGAGGCCTTTCAATGAGTCGATCTCTTCTTCTGCATGAGCTCTTCTTCTCTTAGGGGAGGGAGAAGATGCTGGTAGAGTTAGAATGAATAGAGTGTTTTCTAAACCTCTCATGTATCTTATAGTACTTGGTTCTTTTTAATACGGATGACAAGTTTACTTTCTTGGCGTTTGTTGATATTTAAGTTTCTATAAGATTTCTAAAGCCATTTGCAGAAAAGTCTAATAAACGATTCTAGGTACTTTTTCATTACCTGTCCATTAAAATCACTAAGTTGTTTTGTAAGCGAAAGAGTAAAACTAACTGCAGCCAAAATCTGCACAAACCAACCTTTAAAATTATACAGTAATATTGAAGACAGCAATAAATATTTGCGGTAGTATTTGAATATTTAGTATATCAAAATAATTTCTCAATTTTTATATAGATACTAGCGGATATGCCCGGCCTTGCACGGGTAGAGTGTATAGTTTTTTTTTAATTAAATTTTCCCAAAATACATTTATAATTATTAAATCAGAAATTACCAATCAACCCGATATCCAAGACGCCTTTTTCCTATCCCGGTGTTCCCGGTAATTTTTAATATACCTGTGTTCCCGATAATTTTCCTATCCCCATGTTCCCGATAATTTTCCCTATCCCGATTTTCCCGATAATTTTCCTATCCCGATGATCGAGGTAATTTTTATGTCCCGGTAATCCCGGTACTTTTTTTCCTATCCCGATGTTCCCGGTAATTTTCCTTTTCCCGGTGTTCTCGGCAATGTTACCTAGTAACTGTTCGGTACTTTTCCAATCCCGATGTTCCCGGTACTTTTCCTATCCCGATATTCCCGGTACTTTTCCTATCCCGATGTTCCCGATAATTTTCCTATCCCGCTGATCGAGGTAATTTTTATGTCCCGGTAATCCCGGTACTTTTTTTTTCCTATCCCGATGTTCCCGGTAATTTTCCTTTTCCCGGTGTTCTCGGCAATGTTTCCTAGTAAATTAATGAGTCTAGTGAACAAAAATAACAAATTTGAAACAATAATAAAAGATCTAGTAAATTGAAAAGTCTAGTGAACCGCTTCATTAGAAACAATGTTTTATTTTTTAATTCGTTTTCCCTGAAGAAAATTTACACTTTTCCATAAATATTTAAATTTTAAAGGAAAATATCTTAAAATAGGGGAAACTAACGTTTCAAAATTAATTATTTGAATTTATTTTGGTGTTTTTACAACTGATATAGTTTTTAAATGGACAATTATCGAGTTTTTCCTGTTAGAATGTTTATTTTTCAAGGTTTTTATAATCTCCTTAACAATAGTGAGTCGAGCAGATCTATCTAGTAGAGAAATGGAGAAATAAGCGTTTTCGGCTATAAATTCGCTAATTACTCGTAATTATTCGATTTTAAAGCTTTGAAAACTATCCCAAGTTACTCCCCGACTCGGAATACGTCTATACGTCGAGTTTGGTTTCGGTCCGTGGCCTATTTCAAGAGATTACCCCGGACATACCCACACACACACATACCCACACACACACATCGCCCGTTAGCCTTTTATTTATACAGAGACTAGCTGATATGCCCGGCCTTGCACGGGTGGAGTGTATAAATTTTTTAAATTAAATTTTCTCAAAATATATTTATAATTTTTAAATCAGCAATTACCAATCATCCCGGTATCCCAGACGCCTTTTTCCTATCCTGGTGTTCCCGGTAATTTTTCATATCCCGATGTTCCCGGTAATTTTCCTTATCCCGATGTTCCCGATCATTTTCCTTATCCCGATGTTCCCGATAATTTTCCTATCCCGATGTTCCCGATAATTTTCCTATCCCGATGTTCCCGATAATTTTCCTATCCCGATGTTCCCGGTAATTTTTCATATCCCGATGTTCCCGGTTTTTTTTCCTTATCCCGATGTTCCCGATCATTTTCCTTATCCCGATGTTCCCGATAATTTTCCTATCCCGATGTTCCCGATAATTTTCCAATCCCGATGTTCCCGGTCATTTTCCTTATCCCGATGTTCCCGATAATTTTCCTATCCCGATGTTCCCAATAATTTTCCTATCCCGATGTTCACGGTCATTTTCCTTATCCCGATGTTCCCGATAATTTTCCTATCCCGCTGATCGAGGTAATTTTTATGTCCCGGTAATCCCGTTATTTTTTTTCCTATCCCGATGTTCCCGGTAATTTTCCTTTTCCCGGTGTTCTCGGCAATGTGTCCTAGTAAATTAATGAGTCTAGTGAACAAAAATAACAAATTTGAAACAATAATAAAAGATCTAGTAAATTGAAAAGTCTAGTGAACCGCTTCATTTGAAACAATGTCGTTTTCCATGAAGAAAGTTTACACTTTTCCATAAATATTTAAATTTTAAAGGGAAAAAATCTTGAAATAAAGGAAAGTAAAGTTTGAAAATAAATTATTTGAATTTATTTTAGCGTTTTCACAACTTATATCCTTTTTAAATGGACAATTATCGAGTTTTTCCTGTTAAAATATTAAATGTTTGAAGGTTTTCATCTAGTTAACAATAGTGAGTCGAGCAGATCTGCTCTAGTAGAGAAATGGAGAAATAAGCGTTTTCGGCTATAAATTCGCTAATTACTCATAATTATTCGATTTTAAAGCTTGGAAAACTATCTTAAGTTACTCCCCGACTCGGAATACGTCTATACGTCGAGTTTGGTTTCGGTCCGTGGCCTATTTCAAGAGATTACCCCGGACATACATACATACACACACACATATATACACACACACATCGCCCGTTAGCCTTTTATTTATACAGAGACTAGCGGATATGCCCGGCCTTGCACGGGTGGAGTGTATATATTTTTTTTTAAATTAAATTTTTAAAAAATATATTTATAATTTTTAAATCAGCAATTACCAATCATCCCGGTATCCCAGACGTCTTTTTCCTATCCGTGTTCCCGGTACTTTTCCTATCCCGATGTTCCCGGTACTTTTCTATCCCTATCCCGATGTTCCTGATAATTTTCCTATCCCACTGATCGAGGTAATTTTTATGTCCCGGTAATCCCGGTACTTTTTTTTCCTATCCCGATGTTCCCGGTAATTTTCCTTTTCCCGGTGTTCTCGGCAATGTTTCCTAGTAAATTAATGAGTCTAGTGAACAAAAATAACAAATTTGAAACAATAATAAAAGATCTAGTAAATTTTAAAGTCTAGTGAACCGCTTCATTTGAAACAATGTTTTATTTTTAAGTCGTTTTCCATGAAAAAGAAATTACACTTTTCCATAAATATTTAAATTTTAAAGGAAAAAATCTTAAAATAAAAGAAAATAAAGTCACGAAATTAATTATTTGAATTTATTTTGGTGTTTTTACAACTGATATAGTTTTTAAATGGACAATTATCGAGTTTTTCCTGTTAAAATATTTATTTTTCAAGGTTTTTATAATCTCCTTAACAATAGTGAGTCGAGCAGATCTACTCTGGTAGAGAAATGGAGAAATAAGCGTTTTCGGCTATAAATTCGCTAATTACTCGTAATTATTCGATTTTAGAGCTTTGAAAACTATCCCAAGTTACTCCCCGACTCGGAATACGTCTATACGTCGAGTTTGGTTTCGGTCCGTGGCCTATTTCAAGAGATTACCCCGGACATACCCACATACATACATACACACATACACACATCGCCCGTTAGCCTTTTATTTATACAGAGATATAATTGAATTGCTAAAGTTTCTCGTTTAAAATTACTCGTTTTGCTAAGGTGGTGGTTTATCCATAATGTAGTCTTTATCTGTTTAAATATTTATGTTAATTTTACTTTGTAAACCTTTGAAAACCTTAATGAAAACCTTTTCCAAAACAACAAAAAAAAGGAATTTTTCTTTCAAACCTATAATACAAAATATTTTAAAATGAAAAGGAAGTCTTATAAATGGATAAAGAAAATTGGTAAGCCATCTCTCTTTCATTTCATGCAGTAAATTATCCATTCCTTCATCCGATGTCTTTTATCAGAAGGCAATGGAATATACTGTTTTTTCCACCCTGCAAATCTTTTGTCTGTGATAATCTTATTTTACGAATACATATTTGCCACTGTCCATAATATAGCTACGCGTGTATTCCGCCTGACGCGCTCTCTCGTTAGTTCTCTGTACGCAGTCAGACGTGCTCAAGCATACATAATTAAAAGATGCGGGAGGAGACGTCTTCTTTTTTGGGGTTGATGTTGAAAGGTTTCGGATGCGATGCGATATATAGATTCTGCTGCGCTGTCGTGCTCTAGTGAGACGGGGGTTTAGACGTGTAGGTGGTTTGTCGCGGTGCAGTTAAATGGGATTTGCCTTGGAGAGGTAGATTAGTATCGGTTTGCTTCGTTTTAATGGTATTTAGAACAATATGGTGTTTGAGATTTGTAACTGTTTTATATTCAGTATAAGTTATTATCAATATTGAAAACTCAAATTTTTGAATACAAACCGATTAAAGGAAAGATTATTTAAATACCAAATTTTATAAGCATGTTTCATCTTTAAAAACTTATGCATTCTGTTCTGTATTTAGAATTAATTGTTTGGTTCGTTTCATGTTTTTTTTTATTCATGAAAAGCGTATGCTTAAATAACATACAACAAATACAACAACAGCTTGCGGGATTTATTTCAATGAAATAATGAAGCTTCCACGGTCGGAATTGTCAATATTGACGATTTTATCACTAAAGATATAATCCGTAGTTGGGAAAAAATACTGTAGAAATTATTACATTAAAACCACGGCATATATACTACTTTGGGATATACGTTCATCAAAATTTAATTTATTGGAGTTAATTTATCGTAGTTATAGTTATGCAAATTTTATTTCTAGAATAAATCTTTATATCCTCAAACAAATGGATAAAGTAGACGGAAGAAATTAAAGAAGTAAAAATGGGCTAAATCATTAGTTCATTTAAAATGATGAAATTTATTGAAATAGAAGTTGTCTGTAATTTGTAATTGAGTTAATGTTTTTTTATGCACGTTCTATTTCTAATAAAAAAAGATTGGTAGAAGAAAGAAAAAGATAGGTATACCTACAAATTTTATTAAATAACTTCTGATAGCCTTTTTACCATTGAATATATTTAAAACCTTAAGCATACAACAAATATTTCATTTTTTATGCAATGAAGGTAAAAAGTTGCTTTTAAGGTAAGAATTAGAAATAAATTTCTTTAAATTGAAAGGAACTTTTTAATTATTGTGTGATATTCCCTTTACATCATAAAGTTTCTCTTTAATTCTCCTTTATTTGTTCAAAAATTCGGAAATCTTAAATAATTTAAATAGTACGAAATGGAAACAAGTATTAAAATGACGACGAACAAGGAAATCTTGACTTCGATTATCCATTGTTCTTCTCTGACGTCATTCCATTGAAGCCGTTCGTAGCGTACGTTATACTGGCCTACGGAATCGCATTCGTTTGTATATTGACCGGTTATTCGCGCAGCCATTCGAGAAGATCTCGTCGGTCGATAGTTGAGGAAGATTATGACCACCTTTGCTTGACGAATCGACAGATGTCGTGTTGAGAAGACAAAAGTCAAATTCGGTAATGGATGATTTTGAATGTCTTAAAGAGATGCGACCGTTGGATTGATTTGATGGATGTTTCCGTGGAGTAGTTTGGAATTCTGATCAGTTCAAGCACATCATATAAAAAATTGAACGATGAGGGTATAAAGTAATGAATGTCATGGATAAAATATTTCGTATATACTTTAAATGCTAGTAGTTTTGAGTGAATAGGTAACTTGTTAGATTCCATTTTTTAATGAATTGTACGATCTTCTCATTAGATGTAAATTTCATAAAACGAAATTTCTCTAATAATTGAGAAATTTAATAAAATTTGGGCATTAAAACACTCAACGTATCGAATGCCTCCAATCCATCAAATTTTCAGTTTTAATCTCACTTATTTTTAGCATACTAGAAGAAGCATATTTCTGGTAAATTGCATTTGATTTAAAATCAATAACATGAATCCACGTTTCTTTAGAATCATAGTTCCTCCATATTTTTGGATTTGGAAAAAGATACTTGTTGAAATTTTTTACAACAAAATTTGGTTTAATAACATTCCTATTTAGATTATGTGAATTGTGAATCAATTAAAATGTTTTAACTTCAGTAAAAATCTTATCTTAGATCAAACAATGAGATCTTTAAATCTTGAGTTTTTCTTATTCTATTACTAAATTCTATTCTAAATTTAGCATTATCGCTTTTATTAATGTTAAATTTATAATTTAACTACAGTAGCAAGCTAACAAATTTTGGTAACCATATTAGGGAAGATTGGAGGAATCAGAAATTCATTCTTTGTTGTTTTGTAACACGACTACAAGTGATAATTTAAATTTTATTTATGTTTTGTAACTAAAACTTCAATTTGTATTTCAACTCAAAGATTCCATCTCGTTCATACATCTTTTTATAAATTGGTTGCATTAATAAAACATTGTTTTCTATATAATTTAAAAACATCTCTTTTAAATGTAATTTAATTTAAAAAGATTATACTCAAGAGGCTTCTCAATATTAGAAAAGTGATACCTATCGTGATCCAAATGTTTATGTTATTCCTGTTAAAGAAAAAGACGACTGTGAGTGAGTGAAGATTCGGCTCAGAGGCTCTGCGCGTATCGCTTGATTTTCATTTAAAAGGCCCAAAGCTCTGGGTTTGTGATTATTCATTTTCACCAGTACTATGCATTATTGTCAGCATCAGCCTTTGAAGTATCATCATTTTGTTGCATCCCATTCGGATGACTTGTTTCTTATTTAAACTTCTGTTGATCTTCAATAAACCAAGTATTTTTTCGTACCCTGCCTTGAGTCATCCCTTCCTCAACTGAAAATTCCATTTATATTATTTACATTATATTATATCAACGTGAAGCAAATAATAGGGTCAGATAGAACAACTTTGATGCATGTGAAGAACCAGACTTATTCTGTGTTTAATTCTCCACTGTAAAAGTGATAACTCCTTTGGATTTACTAAAATAATTCTACGGACAAACACGGATGTACGATGCAATTAAAGTTGATGAGTCTAACCATCAACGAAGGGAGCTTTACAAGTTGTATTATAATTTCACTTGTTTTTCATTCAGTGCGCAGTCAAGTCGTGATAGACTCCTAGTTAAAATAAAGGGCTACATTGCTAATGGGGTCCACCATGCTCACCAGTCACCACCACACTTGCTTCACGTGACTTCTGTGGTTCACTAGATAATAACCGCGGCTTAATCCATAGAGAAGGAGTAGGCATGTTTCGTGAACCCGATGCGTCGAAAACTGTGGAAATCGCGGATCACTGAAGCGGCTTATCAGTAATGAATTTGCTTTTTATGGCCATTTATTCCTTCAGTGCACCATGAAGGTTCCCATTCTCCTTTTAATCGATCCCACGCGGATCAGAAGGGAGCAAAATGTGTCATTTGCGATCGGCGGCGCTACTGGAATTCGAAAGACAGAGCCGAGAACAAGATGCCATTTCCCGATGTATGGTTGGATCTTGTTGATGCAGCCGGTTTATGAGGAATGATGGTTTGGGTAAGCCTGGTTAGTTAAGTATCGGTATCGAGGATGTGAATGAGGGAAATGTTGTTGGGATTAGTGTTTGGAGACTTTTCCGATTGGTTTTGTTTTTTCCTTTTCGGAAATGATTGCTTTTTGCGTTGGTTGGTTTCAACTGAGATAGAAATCTTTCGGTAATCATTCCTTTAATGAATCAAACCGTTTAAAAAAATGTATGAAACAAAACTATATTTTAAAACGTAAATTTTCACAATAGGGAATACAACGATTTTTAAAATTTATTTGGATAGAGCAGTGGTTCCCAACTCAAATATGTCTGCGGACCACTTCACTTAAACTTGAACCTCTGCGGACCATCTTTATCCCTAACTGAATCTTCAAAATTTTAACTTTCTTTCAGTGCATTCATTCCTCATGGAGGGTCTAAAATTTTGACTTTTCTGAAGTAAGGGAAACCGAGTCTTACAATGTTTCTAAGAACTTAGAAAATCAAATAATCTATTAAACTTAGACGAAAAATTAACAATACATTAATTGTATATCCAATAATTTAAAAATAACCTTTTATAAAAGACATTTAACCATTCTTATCAAATTTTATTATCTATTAACCCTGGAAGGGTTCACACCTACATAAAAGTTACAGGTTTAAAAAAACAATAGTATAAAATACTTATTTTCCTTCTTTTTCATAACCAACAAGTAAGGTAATATTATATTATTAGTAGATTTAAATTTGAAAAAAGTACTTAGATTTAAATTAAACTGCAGGAAAAATGAGATAACCAGGAATTCTGTTGATCACATAAAAGCAAACTGGACATGCACTTGACTGTGAGTTGTGGCAGAGGAAATTCTATAGGCGAGGCTGATGTTCTCCCGAAAGAAACCGTTTCAAAAGTCAATAATTATTTCAAAGGAGCAATTAAAATATAAAATAATTTATGTGTTCAAAACCTTTCGCATTTTCGGCAATAAATTTTTCTCATATCTTTGAACAAACCTATTTCCCGTGTATCTCAGAAATTTCCTTTTTTCATACCACGATTTCTCGAAGACCCTTTGTTTGACCATAGCAACCCAGTTTGAAGTATCTTTCAACACTTCCACGTTTCACTTCATATCAAACTAAGTATAAGTCCGATCATTCGATTCTTTATTAGCCCCTCCCCAACGCCTCTCAGTTTTAATTAATCTGATGCAATACTTTTCCACATCATCATATTTCGTTTCTTCTCTGTAATAAACTACTGTTAAATAAAACTGCAAATAATAGAAATTAATAAATGATTCATTGGACAGAAAGATAACATAACATTTTTTTATTTAGACGTATGATTTTTTTACTTATGTTTTTGTATCTGTAGTGTTTTTACTATTTCCTGGAATGTGTAATTAGGAAAACTATTTTTTAAAAATATCCCCACATTTTTTGGATGTTATTTAAAAAATCTTCTCACGGACCACCTCTGAAGGCCTCACGGACCACCAGTGGTCCGCGGACCACCTGTTGGGAACCACTGGGATAGAGCTTCATATTTAAAAGAAATTTTTTTAATCTTATCATTAGTTAATTTTTTAACCACTTGCCTGATTTGCCCGAACACCCGATTTCTCCCCTTTCTTTTCTAAGAAAAAATATTTGGGGGACATCTGGTTCTTTCTATCATGCGGTGCAATTTTCGCTGCAGCTGTGTTATTGCTAGATAACCAGCTAGACATATAGCATTTTATTTTCAATGCCCACTCACTAAAAAGCGCGCTTTTACGGTCCGGATTGCAACGTAGCATTGTTTTTGACTCCGTTTTTTTCAAAATTTATCACACAAAAATAGATTTTTAAAGTAAACTGTAAGTAATTCACTTCATAAAATGTTTTCATTGTCATCCTTATCTGTAAAATCGGCTTTCTGGCTGAATCCGATGTTCGGAAAAAGCCAACTTTAAGTAAAATTGCCGCATTTTCGCTAAGATCAAAAACGGCCATATATTGTTAAAATCATAATTTAAAAGTGTGTAGATTATGTTTTTAGTTTGAGTTAATCAATCTAAGCTCGAATATTGATTTGAAAAATATGCTTTTTTCGACCTATTATTCCAAAAAAGGAAACAGTTAAGTGGTTGAATTAAAACAACAATTTTCAGAAGGGTTCGGGGTTTGGCACATGACGTCACTTCTGTCTTCGGTACGACACACTTGTACGAAAGCGTATTCGGCATTGGTTAAATCCTTTCCTTTGAAAGTATTGTGATTGGTTGAAGATTCGGGCGAAAGCAGAAGGGACGTCACATAGGCCGTACCTCAACTTCTAGAGAGCGTAATATTTGAGAAAAAAAACTAATAGTAAAAAAATTTAAAAATTTGACGAAATGCGTTTTATAACCCCATCAATGACTTCCAACAGTCGAAATCTTGTATTTCCACAAGTGTCGTATTCCCTATTCAAGGATGCATGTGATTATTCATGTGTGTTAATATTCTTTAAATTTTAATTAGTTTAATTATTGATTATTTAATTAGTATTTAATTATTTAATTAGTGTTTTTAGAATGAACTTGTGTTTATAAAATAAAAAATCAGTTGTTTGTATACCAATTTTTCGAAATTAATGTTTAAAAAAAGTTAATAACTATGTTTAACATAATATAACATGTAATATTTATTAAATATTAGTTTAAGTCTACAAAATATATTAGTAGTTGTTATTTTGAATCTTAGAACATTGGAATTAGAGAATTATTGCACCTAAACCACTTAAAAGAAATGTAAAGTAGAACAAATAACAAAAAAATTCCATACTCAATTTAATCTCAATAATTTTTCATTGAAATGGTGAAATAGCAAACAATTGGACATGACAATAAGCAAGTTGCATGTGTCAGATTTTCAAAAACAAACAAGTGTTCCGTAGGGTTTTTTGTATGGTAAAATGAAATATCTAGTGAATTTTTCAAAAAAAAGTACAGGTAATTAAATATTTTAATTTAAAAGTCGAGAAAAAAAACACGTGACTGAAAGCGTTTATTGTTTAAATCGTACGATGACATCAACAATCATACCACAACTCCATTGCTTTCCAATCAACTCCAATCAATTTTGTTAAATTTTTAAATAACTTTACATTTTGAGGATTGATCCTAATGGTAATGTAAAAATTCATTATAAATGTATTAAAATATTGTAGTTACTGTTTCACGTAAATATTAGACATGCAACATAAAGATCAGTTTTGGATTTTTTGTGAAGTCACCGAAGCATTTACCGATGCAATTATCTTTGACATCTTTTTTCATATTTTGATACCTTATGAATCAGAATACCATGACTAAATGGGATAATTTAAATTCAAAATGTTTGTAGTACACACAATATCCTTCAATTGAAACGGATGTGCTTTCACTTTACTTTTACAAGCGGAAAATTCTAAGTATACTTAGGCGATTCTAAGAAACTTAGAGGACATGCAACAGACAGCAATAAATCATCCTTAACTATTATGTTGTCGTATATGTCTTGAAGGATTACAGAAGCTTCTAGTAGTTAATCGATAGCTCTTTTAAAAGAAATAAGAATATGTGGGAAATATTTAAAGTAGATGCCATGTTCGAATATTTCTTTGAGTTTACTCATCGTTAATACCAATTTTAATGTCTAATAAACTGGGATAGTTTAAAAATAGAAACAAGATTCTTTCCTTGAAAAACACAGTTACGGTTACCGCGGTATTTAAGGTAATATTTCTTTTTTTTAAATAGTTAAAACACATTTGTTTTATGCTGGTAACTATGTAAGAAAGATCTTTATGTAAGTGTTTATGTACATATGACTTTTGAGAAAATACTATTTTACTTATAATCCCCATGAAGTTCTTCCGTGAACTATATTAGTTTCAAAATTGTGATATACATATATCTTACCATGTATTTAAAGAAAAAAAATATTAATGCATCACTAAACACTTTTAAAATGTGCATAGGCAAGCTATTAAACTGTTGAAATTTTGATTACTTATATTTCCAATTGTGCATTCTTTTTTCTCAATTCTATTATAAAATCGTCTCCATTTATTCTGCAAATGAACTTCAAGTCGTATATCCTTTACATTAATTTTAGTTTTTCTTCAAAAATAGCAGCCTAATTTTATAATTACTTCTGTTTCATGACTTATATAATTTCCAATGAAGTTTTTACCATCGTTTTCTTGTTTTAGTATCATAAATACTGTCAAAAGCATGAACACACACTTTTTTAGATTCCCTCTCAATCTTCATCAACTCTCTCTCCTCTTATTCATAACTGGATAAAGAAGAATTTGCTACACCAAAATAAACATTTTAAAACATATAATGCATAGCGAAAGGTATAATTTATCATCCCAGAAAAATACAACCGAGGATAGTCACATCTGTCTCCAAACAATGCATTTTTACTACAAGTCCACTGACTTAGAAGCAACCTTTCTCCCAGAAATTGTCTTGAGATGCTTGTGACAATGGTCTTTGGTCACGGACAGAAGGTTCTGAAAGGGGCGGTCGAGGGTGTGTCATCGGGGAAGAGGACCCTCTTATCGTCCGCATGGTCCACCGATTTTTCAAGGCTGGGCTCGTGCCACTCTGATTCTTAATATCTTTTTAAAGCTTTTGTTCACGGCTGCAAAGTTGCTTGCACTAGTTGGATCATGAGATTCTAATTTGTAGGAAAGGCGAAGACCTATACTGACTGAAAATAAAATTAGGATAGGGAATTATTGTGGTTTCATATTAGTTGAACGGTTTAGTTCGTAATTTTGTGTAGAATGTAGATGACATCCTCAAAACTTTACCTTAGCGTTCTTTGTTGTTGATTACCTGCATAAAACTTTAATCTCTGTAAGATAGTTTTAATTATAATTTTAATATTTCTTGGGTTTGCGTGATGATCTTCATTGTACGTTTATCTTTTGCACAATTCTGGAAGAAAAATAACAAGGTGTTCTTTATTGGTTTTAAAAAAATATCTCTTGAATTATTTTTTTAAAGGATATTTCTTATTTTGTGTTTAAGAATTTTTTTAAAATTATTTTAATGAGAATATATATTTGGTTATGCTTTTTAAAAATTTTATTGTAGAAATTGTGTGTGTGAAAGATAATTTTAAAGTCAATTTATAAAACCTAAACAACGCTCGCGTGAAAGCACAATTAGTTTTTAAGTATTAATTTCATATTACATAGATTAAACGTTGATATAGTAGGTATAAACTTAAATGTCAGGCTTCGAGCTTTCGTTTTATCAAGAGATTTCAATTCCATAATTGTTAAACTATTTATTCTTCTCAATACACTATAAAGATGTCTCGATACGCTATAATTACTTCATTCTTGTGGACTTTAAATCCAAGTTATTGAATTCCTTACAAAAAAGAATATTAATAAGACTATATACTAAAATATAAGATACATCCCATAAAATATCCTATTAGCTTGTGCAGACTAATTCTTGTTTCCATTTCTTGCTTCTTTCTCCATAATACCTATAATTACACTTAACTCCGTCTAATATACTTTCGCTTATGCCATTGATGCCAATTAAGAATGGCTTCTATATATTTTTCACTTCTCCTTAATTAATAAAAAACAACTACACCTATTCGAAAGTTTTTACTTTCATTGATCAACTCCACCCTGAATCCATAGACCATCCCGAACCGTTTCCCGTTAGAAGCAGTCATCACCCATCTTTTGTTCATTGGAACTGGGTTGATCCAATTTCGGTAACGAGCCGATCACTTTTCAATTAAGTCCCCTGCCCCCGAAAGAGGACACTGTACTCGGGGTCAGATCAGAAAAGTGAAACCAGGTTGACGCATTGGAACGAACGGGAGATTCTCTCTCACTCTCGTCTTGTTATTGGGATGGAATTCAGGAAACGGGCCCTAGGGAGAGAGAGTTGCATGTTAGGGATGTTAATTTTCACTTTCGATTAATTTGTATGGTAATGGATATTAATGATCACTTTCATTGCATAAGGATTTGATGTAGTAGATTAAACTTTTACATTGATAAGGTTCTGTTCTTGTTTTCTTGGTTTGTGATGGGGATTAAGCGTTTTTTCCACATAGTAAAACTCAAAATTAATTAAGTTTGTCAATTTACTAGAAATGTATGTGCAAAAATGTATTTTGTGAAAATTAGTTTTTCAAAAACGATCCTATTAGTTTTGAATTTTAAAAGTCGTTAAGTGTGAATCTTATACGGCAGACTAAGAACACGACTAAAATCAATGACATATTCCTTTAATTATCACTGATTACTATTTACCTTTTACTTAGATTATATAAACGATGTAGGGGACGCTTTTTGTTGTTAATTATATTATATAATTCTGTTTTCTTCTACTTCCAAAATACTTTTTAAAGTTATAACGCATATACTTCTTTAGTATTTAGATAACGTTTATTGTATGGTTTCTTTGAATGAGAAATAATAAAAGGCAACTGGAATTAACGAATTTTGCTAAACAAAAGTAAAGAAAATAAAGGAAAGAAATAAAAAAAATCTATAAAAATTTTAAATCTTAAACTATTATCCACTATCAATCGATACCGAAACAAGACTTTACAAGGGTATAAACAGCAACGCACAGCAGGATAAACGACGTCATGCTCATCGCAGCATCAAAAATTTTCCCACCATTAAGAGCTAGCAACGAGCAAAAAAGAATCCAGCACAGAAACGTAACTCGTACTTAACCGGCGATAAAAAATATAGTAAACGAATCTAATCCAATTTCTGCTCGAGTAATTTAATCCCTCCCTTTCTTCACAGATTAGACGCGTCCAAAAACACTTGTTCGCTTGACACGATTCTTGTCGCAATTACTATCGACAAGTGTTACCAAAAATGTATCGAGTGGACTTCTTTCACGATCTGACAATCCCAATGACAAGCCTTGACACCTCTGCTGAAAAGCAGATTCGGTCGAAAACCGAAAATTCCTATCAGGCCTCTATCTGGTCTGATTTTTTTTACCAGTTTGATCCAGTTCCAACCAGCCCCGATAAGAATTTTTAACCTACGGGGTATTTTTTTATGCATGGAGTTTTTATTAGGGAGGTTGGTGACTGGGAGAACTGGGGTTTTCATGACACTGGTAAAAAAATATTTTTCCTTTTTTTTTAAGGATGAAATGATGAAAGTAAATCGTCTGTGAAAAATAAATCAAAAGGATTTATTGTTTGGAGATTGACGTGTTTCTTTAGTTATAGGGTTCTAAAGCTTTTTATCGACCTTTGTTTGAGATGAAGTATTACAACTCTGATTCTATACTCACCTCTTTGTAATGACAGTTATTTTCTTTGATGTTATTAAAAAGGTACTGAGATACGTTTTATCAAAAATAAGTGGAGAAGAGGGAAATTAAAGATAAGTGGACTGTTGATGTTAATAACGAAGTTAAATATATTGGTCCCATTTTTCCAGTGTTACTTTTTTTAGCATTGAATGGTCGTTCTTCTATTTTTAAAGTATGGTAGAATCACTAATGATAAGTGATGTTTCATAAAAGATAAAATACTGTTTTTTAAAACTGATTCAAAATTTTCATACTTTTACTTATTTTTTCTTTGAAAAGAGAAGCATTTATTTTACAAGCTTAATAAGAATCATATATCCCCAACCAACTGTATAATTAGAGTTAACAAACTACAGGATAGAAACAATAAAAAAATTAAAACGCTTACTAAAACAGAAAGCCCTTAGTGATAGAAGCTAAAAAACGCAACCCTCTGACCACGGGCGTCGCCGCCGGGGGGGACGAGGGGGACGCGTCCCCCCCAATAATTGGGTACTTGGTTTAAAAAACTGTTTGTAACTTTTGGTGGAAACCGAAAATTGACTGAATATATATTTCTCCAACTTTTGATCATAAAGGATGGTGCCAATATACCAATGGCACCTAATTTAAGAGGCGTATACAAGAGGGGGACGGACACTCCATTTTTAGAACACGATTTCATTTAAAGTAGGTTGAAGCAAGTGAGAGAATGGGAAAGTATTATTACAACCAAAAATTCTGTTTCTAGCTAAAAATAATAATTTAGTGAGAATGAGACCCCTAAAAAATCCAGCTTCAGCACTGATGGTTAATGCATAAAAAATTTGATTTTGAAACTTTAATAGTATAACACTTAAAATGAGTTTAAACCTGTATTTTAAAGGTCAAATTTCTAAAATTTATTATGGGGGAGGACCCCCAGACCCCCCTTTTCAGGGAAATTTTCAAACGGTTTATAACACAATGAGACAGAAGTTAATTAGTTGATTCAAAACCACCTTAAAATTGCTAAACGAAGGCGAAACCTATTGTTTTTGGGTAATTAACCAGTAGTTTTTATAAAAAATTTTGGGGAGGAATTCCGAATCCTTGAGGCGTCCCCCCCAATGTTCAGGAGTCGCCGACGCCAATGCCTCTGACGACTGAAAAAGGCATTTTAAAATTAAAACGGGCGGGGATATCACTGGCACGCCGACTGGGAAAGTGTAAATCACTCCTAACTGTTCCAAGAGAAAGTGAAAGTGACGATAATAGACTCAGCATCTTACATTTGGCACCACGCTTTGAGAGATTTTGAGATTTATGAGATATTTAACCGACTCATGAACCTAGGTGATGTACTTCGTGCCAGGAAATCATGTTTCGGAAGAGTTTGATGATAATTTCGTGACTTATTGCACGCTGATATTTTCACAAGATTACGTGCGATAGATGTTCTTTTCTCGTTAACTCAAGTGTTTCCAATTTCTAACCCAATAATGTTTTTCTGAAAATGTTATAACAAGTCTGTCCGGATCGTGGTTTTATTGTGCTAGAGCACCAGAATATCACGAAAGGTTTACTTTCATCAATAATGTTTAGAATTATTTTTATGTTTTTCTTCCAAATCAGAATTTTACGTGGTTCTCGTGATATCCGTAGCAGAGTATAAACTACTTTTCTCAGTGATTTTTTTTGCTTTATCGTGATGCTTTTTAACGATTTCTGTACGCACCATAGCTGTTTTGTAAATTAATAGGGAATTATAAAGGCTTAAGAATAATTTGGATATGTAAAAGCAAAATTGACCATTTTATGTTTTGAAACAAGGATTTTTTTTAAAGATGAAGGGTCTTTTATTCATGTAGTAATGAATAAATTACAAACACCCCTATTTAGTACAAACTATACAAAAATTAACAATACTAATTTTTTTTAAAATAAACATGTTTATGAAAGTAAAACATTCTCTTACTTAACTTCGGTATATTGATGGTTCC
Source organism: Tetragnatha versicolor (assembly GCA_024610705.1). Taxonomy (NCBI): domain Eukaryota; kingdom Metazoa; phylum Arthropoda; class Arachnida; order Araneae; family Tetragnathidae; genus Tetragnatha; species Tetragnatha versicolor. The sequence goes on along the minus strand of JANDEH010000001.1, from coordinate 32,569,116 downwards.
TGTCTTGCTTCATGGATGACATCACTCCATATATCATATGTTATATCATATCTCCATATATCATGTTACTCCATATGTTACAATATTCATATTTTTCATTTCTGTCAGTTCGTATTTTTAAAGGAAGAATTATAAATTTAATTCAATATTAACCTTGTCTGTTTATTGTAAAAGAAATAAACTCCATTGGAAGATATTATACTCATAATAAGCTCATGGTGGTCTTAATGTGATAGATATCTAAGAATTTATTTTAGTGGTTTAAGTCTAAATAAAACCTTATTTTTAAACCGAATAGTCGTCACTGATGCATAAGGATTTACAAGATACAAATACCATCAAAGTCAACCAATCAAAAAGTGCTTAAAATAAGTAACTTTGTATCTTCAACAAACCATCAAAGCTCGTTGATGTGAATGATAAATGAAACCCCACAAAAATGATGTTCGCAGACCATTCCCTTTCCATATTCGCCAATTTCCATCGCAGTAAAACCGAACATTACTCTTATACACATCCCAACAAACTTCAAAGAAACCCTACGGACAACAACTTGATACGTCCACACTGATAAAGATCTCGGCTGATTTTCAATTATCGGCGTTAAATCCCTGCTATCGTTCCGCTCAAATCACGCAATAATGGATATCCTATAAAAATATTTATTCCTCTCTCTATTCTGAAAAAGGTTTTCCGTTTTACGATAGAGGCAACCCTTCCTCAATTTCAAGTCGTCGATGGTTACTTGAAAAAATTCGTCGCTGAGGGGCAGAAATTCGCACGCTTGGCTTGACGTCTCTGCCACGCTTCTATGGGTCCATATTCTCCCATTTTTTTTCTCATCCCTTCTCGTCAGTTTCACTCTCACCTCTCAGATCCAGTGTCGTATTGGTGGTGTGCCATCGCGTTTCACTTTTCCGAGTGTCGTAGTGTTGCCGCTGTTGTTATTATTATGTGAGTGGATATAGTGCACCGCCATGTATAAGGATACGTTTCGGTTCCATTCTTTGGAGAGGCGTAAACCGCCTCATCATCATGGTCAGAATCATCACCACCATCATCACCATCTCCCGCAGCATAGTGGCGGGGATGACGAAGGACCTCAGTTTCAGTCTGTACCGGATATGCACCAGTTTGAGCAGTTGCGAGCGAATCCCGAGTAAGTTGTTGAGTTTGTGTTTGGAGACACTATTGGGGAATCATAGGGAAAATTTAGGGGATAAAAGTTCCATAAGTGAGTGACAGCATTTGATTTACTCATGTTCTGTCTAAACATTTCCCGAACCACAAAACTACGATAGAGGTTGAAATAAAATAGAGTCCATAGTGTTATGTTTCTATGACAGGGATATTTGAGGGATATTTTTTCATAATCAAGGTGAGTTAAAATAGTTACCTAATTTCGGCAGCCAACAATAAATAATTCAAAGATAATGAAAAGGAATATAAAGAATACTTATTATTTTTAAAAGGGATTTTTTAAATTTATGTGTCCCAAAGAAACTAACATTAATTAAAAAAATTTGGGAAAGGGTAATCAACAAAATCTTTAACGTAATTATTATGTAAAGAATATGTTGGGGATTCAATGCTAAGTATTAAAGTTTTGTTTTGTAGAATAATAATAACATCATTTTGAAAATTTTCTTTAAAATATTTTTAAAAGTTATAAATAATTTCTTTGAAACATATCCTCAAATTTTTCGTATATTATTGTTTTGAAAGCAAGCAGACACAATTGTTTTTCTTAACAAAATTAATAAAAGTTATTTATTTTAAAAATAATGTAATTTTAACAAATGTAATAATGTTATTATAATCAAACTATTTTCAAGTTACACTTCAAAAATATCTTAACATTTCACGAATAAGAAAGTTGTTATTGATATCTAATTCGATTAAATAATTATACCTAACATTTTTTTTCAATACTTTAACCCTTTATTTGCCGACGGTACTTACAAGTACCGCCAACTTTAAAATTACATAGAATAACCATCCTTGCGAATATATTGACGATAATTTGCAGGAACACTCTTTCAGTTATCCTCTTCCAGGATAAAAAGCAGCGAAGGTTCTATGATGAGTATTTTAGCGGGAAATGCGAATAGATTTAACTGAAGTTGTAAGTTTAGCTGCCATTTCGGTCGGATTCACATGATTGTCATTTTTGTCCCCGCAAAAAAGTAGTTAAAGTCAAAAGTTAAGTGTATTATTTTTTAAGACTTATTACTGCGATAAAAAAGCTATGTTTTTCCTATATTGTGAGAATATTTTAGCACTCCGTGTACTGACAGTACCCAAAAGTATCAATTTAAGTAATTGGCTATAGCGGATTCAATTTTCCAAAGATGAATATTTTATTTATGTATATCCCTTAATTTTCAATTTAGTGACTCAAAAAAAGTATTTGCACGAAAAAAATTGCAGCGAATCATAATGCGGTAAATAAAGGGTTAAAGTATTGTTTTGTATTTATATTCTTTTGCTTAATTTTTCACGTTTTTTTTTATTTTATGGCCTAAAACAATATACTACTACTAATCTTTCAAAAAGGTTCTAAAATTATATTTTAAATAAAGTCTGAAATGTATTTAAAAAAACATAAACATTATTCTTGAAAGGAGATTCTAGTAGAATGTTACGCAACTATAATTAAAATGTCTTTCTTGATGTTATTGATGTTTCATTTAAAACTTCTCTAAAATTGTCATTTTGACGGTGCAAGTAATAATAAAAGTCCTCTAAATATATCCCTACAATTTTTAATATAAAACTTGTAAATTAAACAATCTCATATACAAATTTAGTCCCATTAAAGATGTCAGAAACAGCTACACATAGTATAAACAAACATGTATGTTTCCACCAAAACATTATCGTGACACCTCCCCCTACATGTCATGCAATCTGTCCACACAATCGTGTCCAAAAGAAGAATAAAACAACAACAAATGACGTGATCCTACCGTGATTTCCCATCGACCGACACAGAATGGAACAAAAAATTTCCGCCGAATTTTTTCCACATTTCTTTCTTTTGGAAATCCTTTCCGGCGATTATGTCATATCGGAAAAGGCCAAGTCCAGGATGTTCGGGGTCACTAAAACGGAGCGGGAAACGAGCACACACAAATCTGAATCGATACCTGAAATGGCCGGGAATTTACGCAAGGCACTCTATAATTAGTGAATTCGAAAGTTTTCTAGTCCAATTAGAGGATGGATAGTGTACGGATTCTGACCGTTTTTCACTTTTGGTTCACTTTTAACCCGGGTTCCGGTTTTTTGTTAGCGTATTAGTATTATATCGGTAGTGATGTAGGTGGATGAGAAAACCACGGGATTTCCTTTCATTTGTATGTTCTTTTTTCCATGATATTACTTAACTCTTGTGTGTTTAACTTTTACTATAAAGTAACGTAAGAATTTTGCTATTATATTGTATGTACTAAACATTTTAGAGGCTAAGATTGAGGATAATTACCAGTTTATGTTTACTTAAATTATTAAGAAAATGATGTTAAATACGGATTTGGGCAAAGTAATAGTTCGTATTTCATTTAATTAACCTAGAAGGTAAAAAAATAAACCAAAAACAATGATATTTCCCTCTTTTCCCTATTTTCAATTTTTCAGTTTTAAAAAAAGTTAAAACTTATTTTAATGGTATGCATTGATTATATACAACTCCATAAATATTAGTTCCTCTTCTCTGTGTATTCATGAAATTGGCAACGTTAGTAAACTCAATATAAACACGGTAATAAACACTTGTAATTAACAACGTCTAGATTGTACTGCGATTGTGTTGAGATTGTGTTGTGCGAGAAAAATATAGTGCTGTAAAAGTGTTACTAAAACATTTCTGGGGCAAAAAATGTTTTGTTATGGCGTTGTGATCACATTTCGTATAAAAACATCTTAAGATTATAAACATAATTATTACAACGCTATTTTTAATACACATTTCTAAGTAAAACACATTTCTAGCACTTTATAAACATATTTAAAAATACTATCACATCCCTATAATGGTTTTAAAAGACCGAACAGCAAATTGGAGACAAAAAGAGGGGTTTTTAAATGTGTTTTTGTGTAATAAGTTTGCAGTATAAAAAACGTAGTACAAAAAGTACGAAAAAGTATTATAAAAAAAGAAAAGTATTTACGAAAAAGTATAAAAAAGTACGGTTTACGAAAAAATTAGGTATAATATTCCACCTTTTTACGAAATATTTAAATTGTTTTCAGTAAAATGGATGAACTTTTTTAAACCCCTTCATTGGTTTTAAAGCATTGACTTCTGCACTTTATTATTATTATTTAATTTTTATATTGAAACGACTTAATTACATTATGAATAAGCAATGAACACATAATAAAAAATGTTTATTCTCAGTAGTCACCCTAAATATAATGCTTTAACAAATTCAATTCGTTATACTTAATAATTGAAAACTATTCAATACACATTACATCATTGCATCAAAACATACACTACTTTTTCAGTTAAGTTTACACTAGCGTTAGGAAATTAATATGTTTAAATATATAGATGTTCCGTAACTACTAATATGTTAAACTTAACCTTTCCTTTTTTAAAAAAAACTTCTTGAGCTTGTCTTTGTTTATTGTTTCTAACAATAAATTTAATTAATCATAAATTTTATTCTGTGTAATTTTTTAAAAAAATATGTGAGTTCAAGGAATAGATATTTGATTAAATAAAATGCTTCATAAATTTTTGAAAACGCTAAGTAAATTTCAATGTTCTATAACCGGTAAAAACACAAACAAATAAGCTTCAATTCTTATTTAACAACCAAAATTACCAGGCTACACACGACAAATTCAGATCTATCTTTCCAAAAAGAAATTTCCTCATTCTTAACAACTTAATTTGGATTATCCCAAGAGAATAAATATTCCTTTCCCATCCACACCCTCAAAGTTCCAAAAGAAAATCGACCTCTCAACTTCTCCCACCCATACTGTCTTCTCAACCATCACCCAGCCCTCTCTACCTTTTCTTTCCACACTGAATGAAAAAGCCGAACGACAATAGCAAGCCCCGCCCCGTCCGACAGTCAACAATGGACCCATCGCCTTCAAGGGTTAAGAAACAGGGTTAATGCGGGTTTCTCCTGGTTAATGAGTCTTCGATGCGCGGCTATTTATTATTTCATTTGGGAGGTGGCGGGAGGTTTTGCTGCTGCTGCTCCTCGCATTACGCTCATTGCTGGTGGCAGCATGGATTATTGCCTTTGGAATATTATTATTTTATTCAAAATGAGCGATTGTTTGTGGGACGTGATGGATTTTTGATTTGATTTTCTTTGCGATGAGAAGGTATGTTGTTATATGAGTATCTTTAATAAGTTTTTTTTACTGTTCTAGAATTTATTTATTTTTTTGTTAGGGAGCTTTGGGTTGTTCAATATTTTTTTTTGTTTCAGGTAAATTTATGTAAACTTCACAAATACTATAACAGTTTAAAATCCTTTTTCATGGTACTGTCTTGGAAAGTATTAACTATTGTCAAAGTACTGTGATACAGCAGACTTATTTTTTTAGAACTTTAAGATACCAATACAGTGATGTAGCATAATACTTTTTATACATGGATAGGATTTGATACCTTTAAATCAAAATATAGATCATATTAAATGTCTACAGACATCTATTATGGATAATAATTCTATTATTATCGTTACTTATTTTGAAAATATCATTTGTATCCTGATTTTCTCCTTTAAAATCAAATTTAATTTGTAGTATTGATTAAAATTTTGATTTATGTAAATTTAGATTATTTTTATTTAATTAAAACCTTATTTGTGTGTGTGTTTCGTTATATATTTCTCATTTTAAAATTATATAGATATTTTTCCCTATGCAGTGAAACACTGATATAGTGAAATCTCAGTTATAAATAAGCTTTTTCACCTCTATCCATTGCATAACTACCTTTATAATGTTTTTAGTTATTATGATAGCTGTCAACTCCCAAATCTTTCGCGCTCTTCCCTAACTCTCAATCAATGTTTTTTCCTTCAATATATAATCGAAAACTAATCTATAAATTTTACCAAATTGAAGAAACTCACTTAAAATAGGATGTTGTATAATTAATATTGATGGAGTACTATTTAGGTAAAAATCCCCCAACCAATAAAACGAAAAATTTAAAAATTACCAAAATTAATAAAAATTATAAGGGGATAACTTCCAGTTATCTCTATAGAAGAGTTATACAGAGATGCCAACCATTCCGGATTTTGCGGAATCATTCCGCATTTCGACTCCCAATTCCGCAATTACGGATAAAGCTAGAAAAACTACGGAAACTACATTGACGGAACTACATTGACTTATATTTTAAAGACAATGTATAAATTTTTCTTCTCAATTCTCTGTTTTTAGCTTCAATCCTTACAATACTTATTTTCTGTTACTTAGAATTGCGGATAAAAACGATAACGCTAGTCTCTAGTAACTGATGAGATGGGCAATAAGAAGGGGGAATCAATCGGAATTCGGAATATTCTAATCTATAATGGATGATTGATTCATGGGAGAAAAAAAATGCCTTCTTTTCTCAAATATTTGCATTTTCAGGACTTTTCTAAAACTTATACAAAGATTGGGCCATTTTTCTACGTGCAGAAGGCTTGGCGTCGGTCGTCAAGCCACGCGTCACGCCGGAATTTTTTTTATTTTATTTTTTGTGGGTGTGGGTGAGGGGGCGATTACGGATGAGCGTTGCCTCAGGTTGGCATCCCTGGTTATACCATTAATTATTATAGTTAGGTATCTTTCTTATTAATGACCATGTACATCAAGCATTCAATGTAGAATGATAAAAACTATTTAGCTCCAGGACAGTATTAAATTCCTTATCTTAAACCATAGCAGAATTTAATACTCGTGTTGTTTTTACAATTATAATGTCCATAAGCATCTAGAGTTTTAATCATTGAATATGATAGTTTCCCCCTATTCTTTTTCCAATGTTAGCATCTACAGGAAAAATATACAGAATTATTTAGAACTTGATCCTCTGTATTATAATGTGTCTTAATACTATCGCCAATCCTAACTTTGCGTCTCTTGTAGGTACGGTCGGCGCAGCGTGCTAAAGTGGCTGCTCCGGGAGGCGAAGATGCCGGCCCTGGAGACGACGGCCACGGGCGCCTTGGCGCTGCACTACGCCGCCGCCAAGGGCTGCCTCGACTGCGTCAAGCTGCTCGTGGAGTCATGCCCAGAACTCAGGTAAGAGAGACATTTTCAATATGCAGTACTTCCAATTACACATTTAAAAGCCAAGGGTGCGAATAGTAATAGCTACGCATATTGGGTAACTTATACAAATAGGGAGGGGAAGCCTCGAATCGGGATAATTGCATGTTAGCGTAGTATTTTGTAACAAGTTTAGTCAAATATAGAGGAATAATTCTCTGGATGAAAGTTTTTATGGCAAGATTTAAAAATAAGTATGATATTTGAAGACGAAAATGTTAGAGATATATTTTAACTGTACTTTCATTTTCTTGGGTTCCCATCAGATACAATACTCGTAAAGCACACACAGCGAAGAATTTTTATTGAACGTTTTAACTTTCTTTTTAAAGTTAGTCAGGCATACTTTTATATAGGTTTTACAGATAGATTGTAGAAAAGGGTTGAAATGGAAAAGAAAAATTAAAGCAATGATATAGGCAGTGAAAAAGGCAATTAGCTGATAAACCCTTAAATAAACCCAAATCATCCTTGTATAAATATTTGTGATGCTGAAGGTGTAGTAAAATTATTAATAAACTTAAGTGTATCCTTATAGGAGTGTTAGTTCATCCTGTAAAAATTAAGGATACTATAGAAATCAAGCTAAATGTGTGAGAAATTCTAACACTTTAATTTTTTAACGAAACGAAATTTGTAGAACCTTTTTTGAATTTAATCAGGTACTCTTTTGTTTACATAAAATACCCCCATGCACGAAAAACAAAACATCCTCCCTCAACTCACTCTCTCTTTTCTCCCACCCATAAAATAACACGACTTCTTAGCTTTATCGTCTCAAACATGACCCATCAACCTGAACACGCTTCTTCTTCCTCCGTTCCAGAAGCACAATAGACCCTAACCGAACACCATTCGCGATCAGACCCTCCCCTTCATTAGTATGTGTTCGAATATTAACCCTTAATCGATTCCATCACTCCGAAGAATGAATGTCTAACGACCGTGCCCCACTTGCGCTTTGTCTTCTACATGTCCGAGTCATCGGCATTGGGATGATTGCAATCGAAAATTGCCATTCAATGCGTATTATTCTCTCTTACTTACTCTCTAGGTACCTTGGTGAGCTTCTAATTTTATCTTTGCCTTCTCTTTGAAAACGATAGGGACATGTGTAAGTTGCGTTGTTTGGGTGCTGAGAGACCTACTTTTCATTTCAAAAGACATTCCTTTTCTTAAGTTCAAGAGCAGACAAAACGGATTTGACTGATGGAGGGGGGTTTGATTTGGTCTTTGGCTGAATTTTCTTTCTTTTTTAATTTAGTATCTTCTTCGTTTGTTTTCTTTTTTAAGTTTATAGTTTTGAAAAACTTTCTGCAAAAATTTCTGAACTAAAATAATCATACTAACTCACCCTTTTAAGAGGAATGATTAAATTTGTATTTTTTCTAGCTGTTTATATTTTACGCCCAAGAACTAAATTGGTATGAAATTCCAAAAAGTTTTTTTAATAACATATATTTTATTGAAAAGGCTTCAAACTTTGGCTAAAACTGGCTAAATGTAAATAGACATTTCAGATTTAAGTAATATAAAAACCGTTTAAGTTTTTTTTAAGGAAAAAAACAGCTATGAGAGAGAGAGATGTAGAATTATCTTCTTCAGGATATTTCCTATTTAAAACACCTAATGGACTTATTTATTCCTCAAATACGTGGGAGATTAAAACAAAACTTATAAAACAAAATTTAAGCTTTTCAAAAGAATTTTTCAATACACTTAATGCTTATCGACCTTATAAAAAACTTTTTAAGCATCGATTAAACTTAAAAATATATACCAGAAGACCTCATTTATTTATTACTATTCCTAAAATTATACTAAAAGTGATATGCTATTTGGGGGAATTCTTAATGAGAAGATTGGTCACACCTTAGGATGTATGACATCTTTTCTCTCAAAGACGACAGCTGTATGTGACATGTCGTGTGCATCAAGTAGCACGATCTTTGACATCATATTATGACACTAATGATCGAAGCTATTAAGATAGGTGAGATCTCTATCATGACAAAATAGTGCCTCAGGTTGAAAAATCAATATCAGATCTCCTGTAGTCTGAATAGTTGTAGCTTGATAAATTCACGGTCATCAAAGAATTCTTTAGAAATTCCGGTAATTAACAATAGGAAGATAGAGAGATTTATTGTTTTTAATTATAGAAAATAAGATGACTTAGGCCCTTTGTATCATTATAAGATGATAAAAATTTAATATCCTTTTGTTGTATATTTGAAAATTATTGGAATGTTGTTTCCAAATTACTTAAGTATTTTAAAGTCAGTTGAAAAAACTAATTAACTCAAACCTCCTTCATTGGTTAAACCTATTTATTTTAAAATTGGGATATCAATTTTAAAAATAGATCTAGTTAGTGTCTAAGGTTTTTCTTTTCTACGTTTAAAATATATTTATCTTTCATCTAAAAAGAAATAAATAAAAAAACATAAAATTATTTTTTAAAATATGAGTATAGAGAAATAACTTCCTTGTATGGAGGTGTGCCTTTAATTACACCTTGAATAAAGTAATCTTTTGAAAGGAAATACAATGTATAAAACTAATAAATCCGTTATACCTTCAATAAAAGGACACCCTATCGAGATAATTTCACCCTAAGATATTTACTCCTAAATAAAGAAAAAAAGATATAAACGTTACACTTTGTATTAAACGTTGATTACATCCTTTTAATATAGGTACTCCATTTCTTGCTAGAACCAAGGAGATATTGTCTTTCAAACCCTTCAAAAACTCGAACTTGAAAAATGCTTGAATTTTTTTTCAAACAATGTTTAGTTGAGAAAAATCCAAATTTATAAGGCGAGGTTGAAGCAATAATATATCTAAGTTTATTGTTCCAAGTAATTTTGTCTCCTCTTTATCTAAGCGAAAAGCGATAATTGCTTCTACATTAGATTGTGTATGTATTGTATATCCCCTTACACTTAGCAAGTGTTCAAACGACTCAAGTGTTCACCGTTCGTGCCACAGACGTCGATTTCTCACTTAGTCCTCTTTTTCCGAGCCATTGGCCCAGGCCATCCATCACGACACTTTCGAAGGAAGGGTCGTAAATCAAAAAAGTGGAAAACGACCCTGCTACAAATCGCTCTTCGGCTGCTGCATCAAATGACCCGCTCTAGCGTAGAGCGAGAGAGGTGCGTGCTAAGTAATTGGGACTTGAATGAACCTGTTAATGGTTTCGATTGGGAAAACGCGACGAGGTTTTTTTTATTTTCTCTATGAGGAATAGAAATGGATTAATGGATTCGTTCGTTTGTTGGAGTCGTCTGCTGGAAAAAAATTGTGACGCTCTTATAGTTTGATCTAGTATATATAAATATGGTAATTTTCTGTGATTTGTCCTTATGTAGAGTCCGGGACATCGTGTCATTAATTTACGAATTCGGTTTATCTGGGAGCATAAAAATCAATTTGAGGCAGTCTTGAAGCTTAATTTTCATGGTAACTTTCAAGAATTACCACGTAATTACTACTTCGGATGAAGTAATTAGGAAGAAATAATAAGCATATCAATGATCAGGATTAGTTCATTTTGTTGCGAAAGCTGTAATTAGTATTTGCGGTAATGTATATCTTGTTGAACGTACTATTAATGATACGGATGTATTATTTTTGTGCTAAAAAGGTAAGGTACTCATTCGTGAGGCTACGGAAAAAAGGTCATTTAATTATGATTGATCATTTTGATACCTTTCTTCAGAGATTCACATGTTTAAAATTCCATCATTAAATAAATACTCCATTGTTGCTCAATAAGAGCGATACATTACATACTCTCCCCCTCAATAATAGTCACATAGCTCTTAACTAACACCAGAGCTCTATTAATCGCATTTAATCTTGATATCATCTGCCACGATGTCACTCATTTTAATCTATCTAGGGATTTTATCAGGGTATTTTTATAAGATTGGCTCTGCTGGGATTTCATCTTTATTCTTAACCACTGATAAATAAAAAAATTGACTAATAATTTTGAGTTCTAAAAAATACACATGTGTACAGAAAGTAGGTAGTGTATTTCTTAATAATAAAAAGGGATTTAAATTTATATCAAATAAAACTTTAATGTGCATATTATTCAATCAAATGTTCCCTAAAGAGAGTGTCTTTATTAGAATGAAAAATATCATTCCAAAAATAAGTTTTCATATGTTTCTTTGTGCGAAACAGAATTCCTCTCCCATCTAAAGACCCAAACACTTTTACTGTAAGATTTTATTTTAATATTATTACGTAGATATTGAAATTTGAATGCGATACGAAAGATTAGCTCTTCGGAAAATAACCACACGAACAAAACCATTATTAATGACTAGATATATACCGTTTTCCTTAGATGTTAACCAAAGGTCAATATCCCATCCTTCTTATCAACGCCAGCATTATGAAACGGTCCTCCAAAATTCTTTCACCAGCCACATAAATTCCATATTTGTCTCTAGGGGCTCTTACATACCAGTCCAAAGGCGACATTTTGCAAAACCCAGGTCTAATTTGCCACAGGGGGGAACAGGTTCCTGGCTTTTTTGAACGAGTTTAATTGGTTCCTTCACCCATACCATCTCGTAATTAAACCAACGAAGGAATGACCACTGCCCTCTGCTCGGGTTTTTTCCGTTACCCTGATTAAGCGGTCTTCATCCCTTGTTTTTCGGTTTTACGAGGGCTCATTTATAACTCTTCGGCTCCTTTTTTTCAACCGTTACTTTTACTGTTCGAGACTTCAATGGGATTCCTCTTAATGAAGAAGTCATCAAATGCCCATCGCTGTGTGATGAAGTGAAGAAGAGAATGGGAATTGTCCTTGATACGGCATTGAGAGTTTTTTTTGTGTTTGAAACAATTTGTGAAGTTTATTTTGGGGATAGAAAGAGAGAACCTGTTCAAGAAAGTACTGATAACTTAATGTTACATTTAGATTTGATCTACAAGTTTAAAAGCTACCTGACGCACTCTAAAAGGGATTTTTATTTTGGTCAACTTCAGACTTTTAAAGATAATTTCTGTCGTTAAAAGTGCTTTAGTCTGGTTTTATTACCTGTTTAATTGGTTGATAAGATGAAGAAAGATATCTCCATTCAAAGATATGGAAGAATTAGTTACTTAAGAGCCTGAACTTAGCTCTTTAAAACATTTTATACGCAGTAAAGTTAGTTGTTTCAACGAGTTCTTGCAACACTCCTCTTCTTAAATCATTCAATTTGAACTGATTGAGATGGATTTTTGTGTTTTTTATTTTTGCATCTGGTTTTAAAGGTAAAGTTCAATATACTTCTATCCTGTATTGCCAAGGAAATTCTGTTGGTTGTCGATTCGCATTGAGGAGATATTTTTATTATAGATATTTTTATAATGTTTTTTATCTTTTAGTCACAAAATAGGTTTAACAATCGTAGTTGAATATGAATTGGCTATGTCATTTTGTGTAGAAAGTGAATGGAAATACATTTTAAAAAATTTGTTCATGAAATAAATAAACAAAACACATGGTTGTAAAAATATGTGGTATATAAATTTTAAGAAATATAGATTAATCGACAAACATAGGATATTTTAAATTCTAACTTTCATTAATGTATTTCCATACTCCAGCGCTTCTCAAACTAGGCCGCCTTTGGGGAAATTTATTCGACATAAGGGTGCAGTATGTCCCCAAAGGAACTAAAAACATATTATGTCTAATTTATGAATACATTTAAAAAAACGGCATACTCTTCTCTGTCTTTTTCCGAAAAGAAGGAAATATGGCTTTGATTTCAATTCAATTTTGACATCATCAGTTAGTTTGCCAAATGTGTCCTGGAGCCTGAGCTCTCGATGTTGACACACGGCATACTACACTCTGCACATTTCATACAACACCTCACCAATTCATCAACACACAACAACACATCCACTCAGCACTTGAGCATATTGCAACCAACTCCACCAATTGAATTCTGGAATTGAGTCTTGAAGGGAGGTGAACGCTCGATTGGTAACACATGACGGGGCACACAAGGCATCATATCCACCCGCCACCTGTAGCCGCTTTTCAATTGATAGCGAGAAGCAAGGTGTGGGAGAAGGATCCCACCAAAGAGTCGCTTGTCGGATGTAAACAAAGAGGTGGTTATTAGATTGAGTGCGGAGTCATCGACCCGAGATATTATTCCTTTATACATAGAGAGTTCTTTATTATTCAGGTGGGAAAGGCCCTTTTGTGAGGCGGTGTTGTTATTTTTTTTTGCCGTTATTTGATGAAGATAATTGTCGGGGTGATATTTTAATTTCGTTTGTTTGCTGAATTGTGATCAGGTTTAGAGTTATTGTTTGAGGTTTGGGTCGGGGTTTTGATGGATTTTTAGTGGGCGATTTTGATAAATTTGTTCACAATAGAGAAGTGATATAGTGAAGGTGTTTTTTTTCATTTCAGAGAAGTTTCTGCTTTTGATAAATAAGTAAAAAATTTAACATTCGGTTCACCTGGAAATACATATTCCTAATACCCTATCCAGTCCATCAAATTCATTTAAAATATTGTCTTAGTATTTTTATCAGGGTTTGTAGGCCTCCTAAAAATTCCTGAAAATTGCTTTATTTTCCTAAAGGCCCTTTATAACTCTTGAAAAGTGTGTTTTTATCCTAAAAACATCTGTCTAAGAGAAAAATGAAGTTTTATTATCGATTTGGGGGAAATAATTGTTTTTTAATCTAAAAAATCCCGTTGAAATGTGAAATTCTAACCACTTTTGCTATTCCTTTCTCCACACTTCATTCTGAACTCATTCTACTCGTAGCATGCGAGTTTGTATACGATAAATAATTATTCACATTACCTCCTGATTTTTTTAGTAATTAAAGACTCCTGAATTTTATTGTGTATGAACCTTGATTTAAGTTTTACTCAGAAAAGTTTTGCAGTACTTAAATTTTCAACTCTGCCTTACGACTTTTTTATGTTACGCTTAAGTGGCTTAATTTTTCCAACCTTAATAAGTTCCTAATTCATGCATACTGTTGGTGAGATTCATAGGTTCCTTTCGTTAAATTTTTTTCAAGAATTTTTCAACTTTGATCATTTCATTCGAATAAATTCGGCAACATGAAAAATGTTTAAAAATGAAACCATATTGAATATTGAAACATTTTACAACATAAGTGCTCTTATTTGTTCATTTCTTACCTTAAGTTCAATTAATATATTTCCCAAATTATTTTACCATAAGACTACATTTATTTTCTGATATTGTAGAAAACTACCACAAGAGAATATTCCAGAACTATTCCAACTCAGAGTTTCACTGTATGCATACTTTGTAATACTTCTTAAGGGGACTCGGTACCAAAAAAAGTTAATTTTTTATTTTTGAGTTTTTTTTTTGCTTTTGGTGCCAAATTATCTGTCGTCATCATGTAATGGAATATTAAACACAAAAAGTTTAAAAAAATTATTATTTTTAATATTAATAAAAACAACAAAAATTTCATTACATTTCGAAACGCTACTCCTCCTTCATTTTCCCCTTTTTTACTAGCTTTTTTCATTTTTATGTAAATATGTTCTGTAGTATAATTCTATGAGGGGTATTTTGGATAATCATAATAGTTTTTGATAAAAAAAACTTTTCGGTGATTCCCATTTAAAAACGTGAAAATTCTATGATTTTTACCCTATTTTGCATGATAGAAAAAATTCTGGACCAAAATCATTAAATTTTAGAACATACCTTTGATAAAATTACCCTATTGAATATGAATACCAAGTATCATAACATTTGGTTCAGTAGAAAAAAATCCTTAGGGGTTTAAGTGGTTAGGGTAAAAAGTAGTTTTGAGAAATATTTATTAAAAAAATGTGTGGTAACTATGCTCAATAAACATTCGAAATTTGTTATGATTAGAATTCGCGCATCACAATGAAATTTGCTGTATTAATTTATGAGCATAAACATCGATTTGAGAGAAAAATCCTTAACTTGATATTTTGACCGATTTGAAGGTACTGAGTCAAACACTGTATGAGATAACTTAAAAAACGATGTTCAAAAAACTATTTACATCCGTTTTCCACGAAAAATCAAAAATCCCCACCACTTTGAAATCACATTATAACTCATTACAAAACCCCAAATTATCGATGTCGGAAACACCCAACTCTGAAAACCGTCTCAAAAAAATCATTTCTCCTGCTTTTAACCTGAGTTTGGAAAGATTAAATAAATGACCCACCCTTAATTTAATGCCCATTATCCCTTCCTTTATCAACTGCGGATTGCGATCTGTAATTTGTGGCTCGCTCGCGTCCGTCACGACCATCTTTCCCCTTTTCCTCGACTTTTCATCATTCTCCCTTTTCTTTTAAGTAAAAGAATTGAACTTGGAAGTCCTTGGGTTTCGATGCCCTCTTTAGCAAGGTCATTTCACACCCTTAGGTGAGGCAGAAGAGGCTGATTGTTTTCGTGTTTTAGGACGTTCTTTTTAGAGTACCTAAAAATATATTTCAGTGTTATGCACCTATTTTAAAAGGGCTTTGGGGTAAATATGGCCTTGTTTCGGCGAGGAGGGAGTTTTACTTTTGATTGTGGTATAGTTGAATATAATTACAAGTTATAGTGGAATTATAGCTGTTTTTAAGTAAGTTCTATTAGTATTCCAACATGAGGACTCTGGTAAGTTAATTTGGAAAGACTGTCTAACCTTTTTATGCAATAGATTCGCTGTGATTAAGGTTTTCAACCTTTTGTTATAACTTTTAATTACTCGTTAAATGAGACATAAACCTTAGTGTAGGAAGAGCCAGCTAAAAGATGACGTCGTTACTAAGCTTTTAGTAATTTTCATAGACCATTTTTTTTTAAATTTAATAATTGTAAAATTTATAACTTTTCAAATCTCAAATTTAATTTAAAATTTTCATTAAGAGATACAAATTTTTATAAAAACATTCTTTATTCCAACTCGTAAATTTCTTTTTTTAGTATTTGTTTTCTCTACTTTCAAAATGTCTTCTTAAATTAAGTAAATTAAAATAGATTTTATTAAATTACTGTAATACATTATTTAGAAGGATGTAATTTTTGTCATTATACCCACCAAGAGGGTAATTCTTAGGTATTGAATTCTCAGTATGAAATACAGTTGATTTTTATTCTTTGTTGAAAATACCAGTCTGATTGTCCATCTTTTCACTTTTATAAATGATCAAT
This sequence comes from Tetragnatha versicolor, assembly GCA_024610705.1. Lineage (NCBI taxonomy): Eukaryota > Metazoa > Arthropoda > Arachnida > Araneae > Tetragnathidae > Tetragnatha > Tetragnatha versicolor. The sequence continues at coordinate 32,552,596 of JANDEH010000001.1, read as the reverse complement.
GGATAAGGTCAAACTTCACAATTCCCATCGCAGCATTGAGTACGAATATCGTCTTCCCAAAATGATTGACAAATTTCCGCCTGGTCAGTACAAAGCGACTAGATAGTGCAGATCCATTTGCATATTTAATGGACCGGATAACTCGCGTGATAAAAAAAGTCCTCTTGGCACAAATCACCCCCGAGCATCCTTTGTTAGTATGTAAATCGTTTACATGAGAGCACAATGAAGAGATCCGATTGGACGATTGGGGAAGACATTGAAGGCAGTTACATCCCAAAAAATTATGTTCTAACCAACTTAAAACAAAGGAAACAACTTTTTCTGTAGTTTTAGTACTTAAAGAAAGGAATTCACATACAATAAGACAATCCATTGCAGAGTATCTTCTATGAAAATATCAAAGAAAGATCGAAACACTATAAGGACACATTTTCTGTATTTTTTTTAGCTCAACTTGCTATATTTAGAACACATTTTTCAAACATATTCAAAATACTTCAACAACACAATAAAGAGTTAAAGTATTCTAGCTAACACACACAACAAAAACTAAATTGTTAATTAGATTACGTACATGTGTTTTTAATTAAATTTTGAGAGTTTGTAGTGTACACATCATTGACAATAGTAAAACAAAAGTTTTCTAACGCATGTTAAAATCAATCCCTATTTATTATAAAACTCATGAAATAACTACATCCTAAAAATAGGCACCAGAAGTTTCGACCTAAATTGATTATTCTTTTTATCCCGTTACTTTACTAGATTTTTGAGGGCAAAGTGTCCCCTTCAGGTGAAACAGTTATTTCAATATTCATTAAAGTAAGGCACTTTAAACCATCCAATGGCTCCCTTGCCATGATCGATGACCTTATCGGCACATTTTATCTTGACATGAACACACGCAACCAGCCAATTTTACCAGTTCAATATTGTCAAACACCAGATGTAATCGCACCGATACATCAATTCCTTGAACTTGAAATAACCGCTTCAAAAGTGAAGGACGATAGATATCCTGTTGGGTGTGTTGAAGGAAAAGATGCATTTGGAAAGATTAAAGGGTTAGGGACATTGGTGCTATTTTACGGATCATAAACTAGGACGAAAAGGTAAAGAATAAAGAATGCTTATTTAGTACACATTTATAAATGTAACGTACTAAATGAACATTCTTTATTCTATTAAAAATAATGGATGATGATACATATATGAGCCGGCAGGTTAGCCTGATTTTGTAGAGTGAAGAATTTGTTCCTCATTCGAAATAATGATAAATTACAGTATTTAATAGCGAAAGTCGATTACTATATTTCACTTCTATCAAACTAATTTCCCTTAGTCATCCTTCGAGTTCCAAATTTATTAAAATAATTATAAATTACAATCTTTATCTCGATAGGGATATTTTAATTTAGGGTGATGGAACATGAAGTCAGTATTTATACAAATAAAATGAAAATTAAATTGCTATAAATATAAACTAAGAAAGAAATTTTCTATATTAAATTTTAATTCTTCATCATTTCTGTGTTGAACGAGGTAGAACGTATTTTGAAAGGTTCAATGAATTACCTTCAAGACACTCAACTTATTTCTTGAAGGTAATTTCAAACCTCAAAGCGTTTCCCGTTTTAGCTAAAAACTCATGGGCTAAAACATTTAAGCGATTCAGCTCAGCCAATTAATGAGAACTGCTGGTTATTGCTCAAATCGGCTTGCACACTTCATAGAAAACGTGATACTGGTTAACAACTGATTTCAATTAGACCATCAGGATGCTGGATACACAAAAGCCACATCCTTGCCTTTGAGCCAGGGCAAGGACTATAATTATCACAGCCGAACAAGGCTTTAAAAAATTAAGTCCGACTGCACGAATTGTTTTAAATGCTCATTGGGCAAAGGAAACACCTCCAGGTTAGAGCCGCAATTCTATCAATCACTACAACTGAGGAAAAATAGGTATAAAAATGGGCTTTGAGGCCTCGAATAATAACTCTTCGTCTCAGGTATGGCTGACGGCAGCGTCTTTTGCGAAATTTCTCTTCTGCTGCTCTTCTTTCCTTCCTTCGACATGGGAAAAGTCAGCTGCCGTATAGAACGAGGTACAAGCGTAATTAAAGGGGGGACGTGTTTAAATCTCCACGTGATGGCATTTTCTGTTGTTGCCGACAGCTTTGTGCCGTGTTGGGAAATGCGACTGGTAACTGCTACTGTAATTCCGGCTGTGTTTGGGACGTTAGAGGAGTGCTGCTTTCTGATCTGTATAATAGCAAAAGAGTCAGTTGGTGTAACCTTTGACTGAAACGAGATTTTAAAGATCTAGTAATGTGTTTTTTAACATAATTTCAGAGTTAAGTTTCAAGATATTTTATAAATTATAACCAGTTTTCTCCTAGCAACATTTATGACTCTTTTTTTTTGTATGAATGTCTGTTTTTTGTATGAACTATCTGTTTAAAGATTTGAGACGTAAATTAAAACTGAAAAGAAGGTGCTGATAGTTTCAGGGGTTCCTCACTCCCTCGGTTTAATATTAGGGAACGTACCCATACTACGTGACCCATTTTTTACCATTTTTGACCCCCTCCCCCCTTGGTGACCATCCGTAGTATATGCCAAGACCCCCCTCCCCTTCTAGTTTTCACGTAGTAATTCATAAATACGGTTTTCAATTATTTTTTGCAAAGAGAAAGTTTAAAAAAATTAATTTGGCTTAATTTTTCTAATTTTAATAAATAATTTGTCTTAATTTGGCAAATTTCAGTAATTACTTTGGCTTAATTTTGTAGTATTGACTAGAGGAAATTGACTACTTGACGAAACCCTTAACCCCCCACCCTCCCCCCTGTGACCGAGCGTGGTATTTTGAAGACCCCCTCCCTCCCCTGAACGGGTCACGTAGTATGGGTACAATCCCTTAGAAGGCAGAACCTCATGTTTCACTCCCTTGTTTTCAAAATGTTAATCACTGTTTTCCATATTTTTGCATAATCTCTCTGAAATTTCGAATTTCTGATAGAGAAATTGAATCGAATTTATTCAGAATAACATTTTCTACGATAAATTATTTACATTTAAATATTCACATTAAATATTGCATTTCCTAATGTTGTATTGGGAAGGGCAAATATATGGATTTGCTTGAATTTTATTTAGTATATTTAAAATGTTTAGAAAACTGGTATCTCTGTAACTAACTCTCCTGTACTGTGAATTCGAACTACACTTTAACTGTAATTCATGTGAATAACTAACTTTAATTTCCTATACTCTTTTCTTGGAAAGCAGGGAAGTGAAACTGTTTGTAAAACAGTATCGGAAAATAAGTGCTTAAAAAGTATCGTTGAGGGTCTAGGGGAAAAGTTCTTCCCATTCGAACTAGCAGTACATTTCATTAAAAGAGGTGTGTTCGAAAAGACGCATGATGGCATTTAGCAGTGAAACAGATTCCGCTGAAGGAAGACCTTTCCATTTGTAATTGCTCAGCCGAAAAATGGGGGTGGCAGTAATTAGAGGATTAGGTGCAACAAGTATGTTACAAGTTTGCAGAAGTGTGGTTTTTTAATATTCTCAAAGAGTGTTTCAAAAAGCTTTGATTTCTAACTAGTTTTTGAAACGAAATAATCAAAAACTGTTAAAAATATGCTTTTACATTCATATATTTATATCAGTTTGTTTGGAAAGTAATTTTAAAGAATCAATTCGATTGTTATGGTTTTTTAGTTGATTTGATTTCTTAATGATTAAATCATACAGGGTTCATACTCTACTTAAAATAGTGAAATTAAGGAGTCTTTAAGGAGTTAATTACCAAAATATCGGAAGGTAGTGTGAATAACTATTAACTTTAAACAACTTTGCATGTTACGAGTAGAAATGAGTTCAGAATGAAGTAGAGAGAAAGGAATTGCAAAAATGGTTAAAATTTCACATTTCAACGGAATTTTGTCTATTAAAAAAATTATTTCCCCCAAATCCATAATAAAACATCGTTTTTCTCTTAGACAGATGTTTCTTCAGAGTCAGATGGTAAATTCAGGAGAAAAAAAACATAAGTTCAGAAGTTATAAGGGTTCTTAGAAAAAAGAAAATTTTAGTATTTTTTCAGGAGGAGTATAAGAATCCTGATGATAGAATTCTTTTCTGGTTAATCTCCATAAACATGTGCGTTATACAAACTAAGACAAAAAAAACCTTTACATATACAATTAATTACTTTACATATATAATTAATTAATTTACCTAACAATACTTATTTCAATTAATTACTTTATGCAAATAAAATAATCTACAATTTTTTTTTCATCTGGTTGTAATCCACTACTTTTTTGTCGTTTACTTCTCAATATAAATTCTAATTTTCTATAAAAAGGCAATTTGAATTGAATTCATTCCATGCATTCAAATCGCTTAGGAAGGGCTCGAGGCATCTATAACAAGCTTCAAGGAATTGAATTCCAAACCTCATTGAGATAAGAATGGCCTAGGTTCTTATCTCTTGATACAATTAACCAAGAGATTTTACTGCTGGATTTTTTTTCACATGATTATGAATCCCAAATCATCCATCTTGATCATTGTTGCGTTTAGAAGAATAATTTCTTTTGTGATTTTGGCAACGGTGATGACATCGAAAGTATTTATGAAGTTTATAAAGCGTAAAATTATGAAAAATGACATCTCCATTTTAAGATGGGAAATCTTATGCGCTGTCATAACTCATCAAGACTTAGCTTAAAATCTTTAAAAAGGGCTTGCCAATAGTTTTCAATGCTTTTTTATGATGGGATGCTAATTTAAGAAACTTTTGATGGTTTAATGTGGGAATTTGCCCGTTATTGCTCAGCAAGGCTTAAAATGTAACATTTTCTATTTTGAAATGTTTTTTATTAGTTGTCAGATTTGAACTATTTGAGAGCATTAAAATTATCTTTAACTTTTTAAGAGCTATTGGAATGTTTAGATGCCATTGAGTTTTTTTTTGAAAAATTTTTGTTTTACCATGAACTTGAAATAAGTGCTTTATAATGTTATACTTTTATCAAAATCGGTGAAAGGGAGTGAACTTTTTTATGTGTGGTTTTAAAGATTTTTTTAGTTTGAAAAATGAATTGTATTGTTTTTCTACCTTTTAAAAGCATGACTTTGTCTATCTCTGAAAAGTGTGACATAATTTCAAAAATTCACTCAAAACAACCAAGTCTATAAATTAAAACCTTTTACCTGCCGATGTTCCCAAATGGGAACATCATTTTAAGGAATTTTTTACCACTTAATTTTTCATGCAGAAATTTGATACTTGGTAGAAAGCAACTCAAAGATATGAAGTAATTTTATATGCAAAAGTTTTTCACGTGCAATTTGATCCTTTTTGTAGAATTTACATCAAAATAAGATATTTTTGACTCTTCCAAAAGTTGCTCAAGTTTCAACTTGTAAAAATTTTAAATAAATTTAGTTTTAAATCATTTTGTTGTGATTAGGTAGCTTAAGTACACATCTTCCCATTTGGCTTGACAGAATAGCTTCATATTCCAATTTTGGAGAGTAATTACCAATACAACGTATATGTTCCCAAAGGGAACATCGGCGTTTAGGGTATAGTATTTGAGGGGATTTTTAGGACACGCAAAAATTTAAGTTATTTCCTATTTTCTTTAATTTTTTGAATCTTTTTTGTCCCAAAGGATCTAAACAGGTTAAGAATGATGTTTTAAATTCAAAAATTTGTAATTTTTATTTTTTCACCTGATTTATGGAAAAATAAATGCCAAATCTTTATAGCAGATTCTTACGCTTGTATATTTTTATAACAAGTATATTTTTATAACAAGGAGTTTATTTTTATAACTCCCTGATCGATTAATTTTCAGTAACTATCAATAGGGGTTATGCAAAGAGCATAATTGTAGTGCTTCCGAGGATTTGCGCATATATTTTTTGTTCAAGTAGTACTTTTTTACATAAATTTTAAGAATAAAATTATTTTAAAAATAAGGAAAAGTGTATACATCTAAACACACTCTTGTAACGTAAGTTGGTTGCAAGAGATATGTGGTTGAGTTCCGAATCTTCCATGAGAAACACAGCTTTAATGAATCAATGGAGATAATTATGATTATCACTTTTGAAAGCTAATTAGAATTGAATGCATTTAGTAGATTTTATGCTAGATATCCGAATAAAACAGTAATTAAAAGTAATTTTTCTCACAGAAACGTAACTGTTTAGCTTTGAAGGGTATGGGAACACTCTTATGTATTTGTTATACCAAAATATCACCCATATTGCAAGAAAAATGTACGGAAAAGCTTCGCGTACGTAATAAACTTGTCAATTTTTTATATGAAAATCTATAAAATGTTATTCAATCGTTCAAGTATGGATAATAAAAATGAAAAAAAAACGTCCACTATCATAAAAATGTTCATAATTATTGAGTAGAAACCTATTTCAATCATTTTATTTGAATTAATTGTAAAATATGTGCCATTTGGGAAATCCCCCTAAAAACTTCACCCCAAACGCCGATATTCCCAAATGGAAACATCCTCAAAATCATGTTAAGGATTTTTTTCCTGACAAAAAATGACTAGAATGGTTTTAGTAATGATGAAACAAGCCATTTTTAAGCCAAGAATCAGAACCTTTAATTCGAAATTTGAATTGCAGCGTTTAAAAGGTTAACATTTTATATCCTACTCCAATATTAACTCTTAGTTATGCTAACTCATCTATTTTATCAATTCATATTAAGGTCGTGCATAATGCCATTTATCATCCCCTTAATTATACATTACAGCTTGAATTGTAGTTGTAGGCATACGTGACAAGAAGAATAGGGATTTGAGTAATCCAAATTGACCAAAATGTTAAAATATGTTTACAACTTTATTAATGTTATTTTACCATAATTTTTTTACAAAAACTTATTGCATTGTATGGAGAAAAAATGGTTTACGAAATTATGTTATTTATTATGGAAAACGAAAGGTATTTTTTAAATCTCACTAACCATCATATTCGGTTTTTATCTTGATTTTTAAGAGTATATTGAACAACAAAACGTTTTATTTTCGATAAAAGTTCCAATTCTAAAAAAAAGGCATCGGTTGCTCAAAATATAAAAAAAACCCGCAATATTAAAGAGGTTGGTGGCCCGTAAAGAGGGCAGGGTATAATAAAAAACGCCCCGGGCTCATCTCCATTTCGTACAGCTGGTGTAGAATTTTAATCGACGCTCTGCGAAAAAAATTGTTCCAAAAGATTACAACCAACCTTTCTCTTGATTGGTTAGGTTCACTCAAAGAAGCGACGTGATTGGTGGAATGCCGTTTTATAGACCCAATGCTCTCGAGAGTCACAGTAGTAACGGTTCGGTGCTTTTTTCCAAAGGAAAATAATACTAATAAATTGTCGGACTACGGTTAATCCAGTTTGCTAACAGTGTTGACAAATTGAATCTGATATGGCCATTGAGGAAGGAGGGATTGGCCTCTGGGAGTGTAGTTTGCGTTGGTTACTACTCAAGGGTGTTATTTAGAGATCAGTGGAGATTCGAAGACTGATTGATGGTTAGGATTCGTGTTTATTCAAATGTGAACTGATCGAGTTTGATTGGGAGAAAGTAGCTTTCAATGGTAGTTTGCTTTTCTATCTGGAGAGAGATGAAACTTTGAGTTCCTATAAACACACTTTCTATTTTACGTAGATTTTTTTATTTCCTTAGAAAATTTAATAATCCTATGCATTTTAATGCGGATTGATGCGATTAAGTTTTTGTTTATTGTTTGTAGTGGATCGGTCTCCTATTTATGCATCATATCACAGAGCATGGGATTGAAATGACAGGTCCTCAGTCTCAAAGATATGAAAAGGAAACAGTTGCAAAAAGTAAAGCACGAAATGATAAATATAAGCTATTAACTTCATTTTTTTTAGATTTCTTATGCGAAAAATATTGTGTTGATAAATATAATTTCTATTGAATAATAAGTTAAACTTTGTATTATTGGCATTTTTTAATATTAAAAACTATACATAGATGCCATTAGGGAGTAATTCATAGAAAATGTGATGATTTTAGTTGTCATTTTACCAATTTTATTCTATTTAAGTTACAATAAACTAATAGCTACGTAATTCATTAGGTTTGAAATTTTGTTGCCTAAAGCAGGTTATTTTCACCATCCAAATTTATAAAAAAACATACCAACCATTTCTAATTTTTCTTTTAAAAAAATATTCCTCACATACCAACATTGTTTACCTATGGGTAACGTAAAGGCTACACCATTCCTCGAATTCATTCAGATTAACTGACAAACAGAGCATAGAGCAAACAGTTTCTACAAATGAACCTAAGCATAAAAAGATACTCATGTTCACCAGAAAAGTCTCATAAAAAACCCGAAGCTCAATCTAAAATCCTGACACAATTCAGCCTCCAGTATCCATCCCCCCCACAACAACAACCGCGGACCCTTAATCAGTCAAACAGAAACCCAACTATTCCCATTATAATCCCCACAACATCTAAACAAAACTCACATCTCTATCAGAAGTTGACAGATGGTTACATCATCGATCAACAGGTGGAATACAGTTCTCTCCTCCGGTTCCCAGGGTCGATCCCTAATCCGGGCTTCGCTTGCCTGCTCCCGATTCGCCCGGAGCCCGGATTTCATCCACTCCGGCTCCCTTTGCCCACAGCTTTTCGATGTCCTTTCGGGATGTTTCGTTAAGTGTTTTTGGTTTCGCAAATTTCGGAGGATTTGTTTGTTTGTTGTTCTTGCCCATAGGGGTGTGACTGTAAAGGTTTGGGATGGAGCTCGGGGGTGGTTTGTTGTGGTGTAGGTGGCGCTTTATTTGTGGTTTTGTTCAAGATTATTAATTTCTTTGTTTTATTTTCATCGATGCAAGAGCTTTTTTTTATGGAGAAGCTAATTTTTTTAAGGAATTATTTTGTTCTTTAGTTTTTGGGGGAATATAAGGAAAAAAATTAATTCTTTGTAGTACGAATTTTTTTTTCAAATTTCGTTTTATATGATAACTCGACAATGCCTTTAATATTTTTACATGTATTTTCAACAAAATTCTTATTTTTAGTTAATAATAAACTCCGCATTTCAAAAATATGCTAATTTTTTTCCCAGAAATCTTTTTTACGACTTTATTTGTATTTTATGTAGAAAGAAGTAGTATATTATGTTCCTGAAGATGTAGGTACTAAAGAAAACATTCCCAGCCCCCTTTTAAGTGTTTTCACAATTTCAGTAATATAGAAAAGGAGGCAATCTGTGCCTATTTATGGGTAATTTTCAGCAACAGAATTGAAAAATATTTTTGTAACCACACATACATACCCCTTAGCTGTTCAATTATCCGTTTTCAAATCTTGATAAAACTTTTAACCACGAAAATATCCGTTGACCTCACCGATGAAGCCCAAGGATACGTGTTCTCCTTTTCCTACTAGCTTCGATAAGTAGGTATCGAAACTGCAGGCAATTTTTATTTGCTCCTTTTTTTGGTCCTCATTTCTCACATCTGAAGTTGCCCTTGACTTGTATAAGGTCACGCAATTTCAAAGCGCCGTATTTTTTAATAAAATAAAACACAATACCTTTTGTTTATTTTTAAACACAACCGCTTCTGGTCCTCCTCTTTCCCTCGGAAAATTCCCTCTATTTTCCAGAACATCAAACATTCGCCAGTTACCCGCTAAGGGAGAAATCTTAGCTAAAAAATTTCCTTTCGTCTGTCAGATACCAATCAAACATTCTACCCTCTAATCCCAAAGCTCCCTTTTGCGGAAAGAGCCTCCATCCCTCCATGACCTTTGCTTGACCTTCCGGGAGGCTAAAGCACTGTTAAGTACACAAAAGCGACCCCTGCCGATAGGAGTGAGTATTAAAGAACCCAAATTGGCAAACGGACTACTTAAGGTTCTTTCTGTGGTGGCGATTTTACGGTTAGATCGCCTCGCGTACGGGGATAAACTGATTCCTGATTCCGGCGTTTGACGATAAACTGACGCCTATTTGATTCTATCGGTTTTTGAAAGTTCTTGAATGTTTTTCGCGAGTTGGGTTCAAAAACCTTGGAGTTCTTAAGGAAGCTTATTTCCTCCTGTTAAAAGGGATTCAACGTGATGACTGGTAGAATTAAGTTATCATGATTTTCAAAGAATGAATCAATTTTGGTCAAGTGATTGATTTATTTCACGGATTTGGGATTTTGAGTTTATATTAGTGAGGGACAAGAAGAAAACGTTTATGTAATCTGCAAAGACGTTACCTCTAAATCACTGTCTTTTTCAGACTAACGCAATATCTACTAGTGACTTTGAAGTTAGGCATAAAAAGAAGGATTTCTCTCTGTTCAGATTATATCACTATATTGATTCTTAAGAAGGTAGTCATACTAATCGTTCATGTTAATTTACGTTCAATAATGTGCAGAAAAAAACAAATGTTTGATTGCTATGTAAAGTACGCCTTTTCCTTTTTAATATTTTTGAAAATTGTTGCATTTATATTTATTTATACATACAATAAAAACATATATAGTGACGAATTATAACTCTATTCAAATGTTACTTGATGGGGTTTTACAAATAAATGACTCTTTTAAACATAATTGTCAATTCAAAATTTTTACTATTGATATTTATACTTAACTTTTGAAAAAAGAATTCTAACTGATAAACATAAATCTAAATACTTTGCAACATATACCATCGATATTTTTAGCAGACAACTAACCTTGCTCCACAATTTAAATGTCGTTTTTCATATAACACGAACATTAACCTACTTAATTCACAAAGCTATATTGTATTCGTGTTAGTGAAACGTAGTTTGCGTCGCGCATTTAAAGTGTGACATCCTTTGCGACTCTCCAATTCCTGTCATTTGTATACCATCACCCTAAACAGCAAAAAGACACCTCGTCCGAGATCATGTAATTGTCTCCTTGATGTCACGCTTTCGGAACTCTCAAGGTCAGAGAGGATGTCAACTGAAATCCCCTAAAAAAGTGTTATTTGTCGCAATGGATCATTTGCATTTGTGCGGAATAAAAATGAATGAATCAACCTTGCATGCATACATAATGAATCTTCTATTGTATAATGCAACATACTCACCGGATGATATTGCATAGGTGATTCAAAGTAGTGTGAGAATAAACGAGAGTCGTTTTTGTCGTTGTGAAGTAAATGATCTTGGTGCATAGCCAGGAAATTTATTGAGTTACTGAGGTTTTTGTTTATCTTCCTCGGTTTCTCTTTTTCGATGAGAATTTAGTATTCACACTAGTTGAATTAGGGTGAAATTTTACAAGCTATTCATCATTAACCTTCAACTTATTTTACGTTATAAAGGATGCCATGCTTTTAATTTCCCACTCTTACAATTTTAACTAATGTCTTTTTGAAAAAACGGCGCTTTCATAGGGCACCCTCTATGCATTTTTAAACTTTTGGTAATAAAGCTCTATGCAAAATTTAGTTGATTTGACCTGTGTAACTAGAGTCATCAGCGACCTGTCTAATAAAGCTTTCATTTGAATAAACGAACCGTTTTGATGCGATATTGATAGATTATATTTACGTAACTTAATTCAAATTAATATTATGAAGGACGTATAGCAAAAATGTGCAAGTATAGTGATCATAGAGTAGAACCTTTTGTGTATTCAATTTTCAGATAAGTGAAGACTATAAAATCTCAGCAAAATCCAATTACAAAAAGATCCTGTCGACAAAAAAAAGTAATACGATTTGCTTTATATTAATTCCTTTACAAAGATGTGGAAATCTTAACTTTCCTCAAAAGGCGGCAAGACTTAAGGAGAAATAAAGGGTCAAACCGAATTCTTTTTCCAGACTGAACCACCGAAACACCGTCTTTATCGGCCCAAAACCAACAAGACCCGTACCATTAACGTTTCTACATCGGTCGTAATTGTAGTGCTCAAATGGGTTTATGCTCTTGGGGTGGGCCACACAGCGCCGAATCTTGTCAAAAAAATTCAATCAACAGAAATGAAGGAGGAAGGTTTGATGACAAGACCAATAATTTCCTACAATACCTGTCAAACGAGGTTCTTTCTCCAAGAACTTCTAGGAGGTGCGGGAAATAGGTGAGATATTTTTTACACCCTAGCTTTACCACTCATGTGAGGTCTCGCCTGTCTTTGGATCTTAGAATGTAAACAGATAATTACTGTGGTTTATTTTTTCGAATTTGAAGTTTTGTAGATTTAGAGTAAAAAAAGTAAAGTTGACGTTTATGTGGTATTGACTGTACGATCGAGTGGATCATTTGTAGAGTTCAAGGGCTCTTTTGATAGAAGTTATATGATTGGTTTGTTGGATTTTTAAACTAAATGCAAGTAGTCCACACTCCATAGATTAAAAGGCTTTAAATCAGTCTCCAAATGAGTATTTGTTTCACTTACTTATCACTACACTATCAAATTATTTTAATAAGGAAGTTGCATGTGTCAGATTTTCAAAAACAAACAAGTGTTCCGTATGGTTTTTTGTATGATAAAATGAAATATCGAGTCAGTTTTTCAAAAAAATGTACAGGTAATTATATATTTTAATTTAAAAGTCGAGAAAAAAACACGTGACTGAAAACGTTTATTGTTTAAACTATAAGATGACGTCAACAATGATACCATCAACTCCATTGCCTTACAACAATGTTTAGTATAAGATGACGTCACATCCAAACTCTTGGCGTTTTCGCGCGCTTTTAAAAAGGGGATTTTTGTTAATTTTTTTGACAATCAAAAAATTTCTCGATCGGCCTCAAATTTTGGGTAGTTGCTTATTTTTGCAAGAGGAATCGATTAAAAAATAAAAAAATCATGCAACTTCCTCATTGCTGCGATTGTTGTAAAATTATTTTTTCTCCAGCATATTTTTTTAAACGCCAACGAATTAGAAAAGATATTTCAAAATGTTTACTAACTTCTGAAAATAAATTATAAACTCGTATATTTAAAAGTAAACAAAATATTAAAAAAGAAAACAAAATATTAAAAAGTAAACAAAATATTAAAAAAGTAAACAAAATATTCTAGCTTTAATGGTTTTTGACTGGCTAAGAAGAAATATTAAAAATCATAATAAAAACTTCCCGTATTAAATTATTACGGTTTTTACTGTTTTCTTAAACAATTCACCCAGCTTTGCTATGTCTAATGGGTTATAAAAGAATAATCAAACCTTATTTTACCACTTAAATGCTTAAATAAGTGAATAATGACAAAACTAAAGAAGCTGGCATATTGAGAAAATAGTATGAAATACATTAATAACAGAGTCTCAAAATAAACTTTTTTGCTTCCCTGTAGAACTTTCTCGTAAGTTCATTTTAAACCAGAGCTCACAAATTTTTCCTCTGAGGTTAAAATCGCCCATTAACTCATCCGATAGAGATCTTAAGTTCCCGAAAACAGCTAAATCTGCACGAAAAACACTCACATAAAACTTAAAACCCAACAAGATAAGGACAAAGGGAATGTATACTATCTCACCAAATACACAATCACAGCTGACATCATATAATGTCCACTGACATCTAAGGAGTACGTGCTAGTGGATATAAATTGTCGAATCAACCTTGCTATTTGATCGTTACGGATTTCAACTTAATGTCTGGATATCTGTAATATCTTTTGTAAAAGCACGCAAATAAAGTAGTAAGGCAAGTTGTATCTTTTGACACCTTTTGACGGAACGGGGTGAAAAGTAAAAAGATCGGATTTGAGAGGTTTTTGCTTGAGCGTTTAAGAAACGATTCGACCTGGTTTTCTTCTGCAGTTTTTTGTTCCTTGATTTTAAGAACATGTTAGTTATTGAGCTGTTATCAAAACAAGATTGTTTTTGTTTCCGAGTTTAGTTATAATTGAATCGTCAGTTTGAAAAAGGGAATAAGTCCAAAAACCAAGTTTTGAGAAAATCGAAAAAACTGTCTTAGTAATGGAATTTTCGTTGCTTAACCACCAAATTTTTACAGGAAATTCAGGGCCCAATTTAGAAAACAGTTCACTCATTGAAACAAATTCAAGTACATTCAAAAATATTTTACAGTTGATGGACTTATTCCCATTTCAAATCATATTAAAATTCAATGGAAGAAAAATCTTAAAAACCACTTAAATTGACCATTTGAATTATATTTCTGCTTAGTTCTCAGCATAAAAGTGAGAATAAAAAAGAATAAGACAAATAAAATTTAAAATTATTATGAAACCGAGGCAATAAAGCAGTACTAATGGAGTAAGTGAATAAGAAGAGTCAAACATTCCCTCGATAAAAAAGGTTAAAAACCCCACTAAAATTAAAGCAAATTTAGTTTTGGTTTAGTTTACAACACAAAGAATAAGAAAAGAAAGACAAATTGACTTTAATTCCAAATTAAATTAAGAAATACAATGAATGAACATCGATTTCTCAAATTCAAAGGGCTATATCTGCCTGTAGGGGGACAGCTATTTCCCCCCTCTTTCCACTCATGTGTAGAACAAAGCTTGGAGATATTTTTAAGCACAAAAAGTCAATTTGTCATTTTTTTGGATTCCTTCCCTTTTTCAAACTGGCAATTCAATTTATTTTGAAAAAATAAAGAAAATAAACCAATGCTTATGTTTTGGAAAGTAATAAGTACCGTATTTTTTTATCTACAATTTTACTACCATGTTGTTTTCTAAAATGTAGGAAGACTGTTTAGTGTCATAAAGTAATTTTTTGATTACTTATAAGCTATTGTAGATTTTATTAGAAAAATAAGTATGTTGTGTAAATTATTGATTAGTGATTAATGTTAATAAATTTTAGTTCTTTGATGTATAAAATAGCTTATATGTAGTACTGTACGCTGTAGAAAATCGATTTCTTAAAAATGCTAATAGGTGAATCATTTATCTTGCAAGTAGCAACAGCAGTCTTTTTTTAATTGATTGTAATTTTATGGTTTTTGATCAAAAAAAATTATAACTTCTAAAGTTTCTGCTAGAGGGCGTTGAAAATTGTCTCATCGCATAGGGCATGGCCACTTTACTATACATAGACCCCACTTTCATGACTACATCTGTAGGGGTTCAAAAGTTAAAGAGGTTGGACAACTTTTTGTAAGACACCCTGTATATATGATCTAAATATCTTTATTAATTCACTATGAAGGATTAGAAGTTAAGAAACACTGCCGAAAACAACTCACACTCTTACTTATAAAATAAAACCCATTATAAACACTTTATCTTCCCCCCCAACCAAAGGATTATGCCGTTTTCTATATATCATTTCTTCGCAAAAAAAACTTATCACCTAAAGAACACTGCAAAACAATAGGCCAAATCGGAATCTTTCGCGGCTTATGCAAATTCACAATCTGTCAAAACGTGGCAATTTCACGCCGTATATACAAAACGATGAACCAACGTATATGTTCTGAATACGAATTATGTTATTGTAGGATACTCATATACCATCACATCAAACCCGTTCACGTTCACTTCTGCCTTATGAATTTATTTGCATTATAACTAGGTGCATTTGGTTTCCTTTTTTAAGAGTCACTGATCCTCTTTTAAGGAAATTTTTTATAGGTTGTCTCTATACCCTTGGTAGTACTGCTTTCCTATGGATATTATGAATGGCGTAGAATTTATTAAAGAGAAGACATGTTTTGAATGACAATAATGGCCCTAAATGTAACTGGAATTGTTTTATCTAGATAGGAAGTTTATGGTTTTATAACGCAATTGAGATTGATGATGAAACATCGAAACTAAGTTTTTCTTCCGCAAAATTCGTTCATAACTGATACATTAGGTTGATTACATCTTGAATTTTTATGGGTTTTCCAATAACATTATTCTGTAACTTTTCCCATTATAGTTCAGAAAATGACATTTTCTCTCCATTTATCTTCATTGAATTATTTTAGAGTATGTTACGCATGAGTAATTGCATTCAAATAAATGTCCACTTTTGATTAATGTATATATTTTTAAGATTATTTTCTATCTCCCCTGAAGGGTTATAAAAATGGAAAATAAAATCATATTTCTTTTTTTTAATTTAAGGTATCCGACTGGTCTAAAATCCCAGGGTTTTTTTTCAAAAAATGTGAAAAACATTTTATGATCTATTATTGAAGCCAGTTTAATAAAGTTTCCAAAAATCTCTTACTTTATATTCTAGTTAAATTAGAAAAAGAGTTACACTAATTTTTTGGTATCCAAAAAGTTATCTCATACTGTGGCCGGAAATATCTTTACACGCGTTTTGTGAGGAATGGGATTTTTGAGCAGTAGGGTTCACGGTAAACGTGATATTTCTTATACTACTAGGGGGCTCTGCCCCCAGCTCGCTATTGCTCACCAACCCCCGGAACTGCTTCGCAGTTCTTTGCAGATCGCTTCGCGATCTTAGCGAGCAGAGCTCGGTTGTTTCATCTCAACTATCCAGTACAACCTGGAACTTGTCTACTTATAGTCTGTTCATTTAGAATAGGCGCCTGAAACAGGATCAAAAACGCTCAATAATACTTAATAACGCTCATCAGACAACTTCAGTGACCGATTGTTTTTACAGTATTTTAACTACTTCTGCTTAGGCTGCCTTGTCATTGCAGAAGAAATTTTTTTCGACGATAATTGGAATAATAACGCTTCTAATACAATACGTCTCAGGCGCTAATTCTAAATGAACAGAGTATATAGTTAATGATAATTTTATATCGAAACTTATTATCTCTCAAACTTTTCAATAATTTAATTCGGATCATTACCACGAAAATATCAAAATGAAAGTGCTACTGAAATATTCCTTTTTAAATTATGAATAATTTAATAGATAGAGGGCTACCACCCCCTGCTCGCTTACGCTCACCCACCCCCGTAACTGCTATGCAGCTCTTTACAGATCGCTTTGCGATCTGTAATATCTCCAATCGATCTTTAGCAGAGTAAAACTAACTTCCCAAAAATCCTCTTCCTTTCATCGGCAGAAATAACACTCAATAAAGTTAAATTATTTATTTCTCTAGTGGTTCAAAAAATATCGAAGTATCTTTAAAAGATTATTAACCAAGTCTATACTATATCGCTAGCAAACTCAGAGCAAAAATGTGCACCTCAAAACTTTTAAATTTAAATATCCGGGCTCGCGACAATCTAGTGAACAGGCAAATATAAAATTTTAAAACATTTAACACGTCTGATAAAGACCTACTAAAACTATGAAAAGAAATAAAACTTTGATGCTTAATAATTCCAAAACTAATTAGAATTTTTTAAAGAACTAAACGCCAATCTCTTTCTAAAAAATAAGAATATAAGTGTTTAAAAAATCATATTGATACCGTGATTAGTTTTTATTTTAGATAGAAAAAAACGAAAAAGTGTCAAAAATTTCGAAAATTAAAAAATTTATTACTCTAAACCAAATTCGAAATTTGAAAAAAGGGCGACGTAGTGCACATCTTCATACTTCAGAGTATTAGGCTGCAAAAAATCATAGTTCTGCTGCTAATAGATTTCGCTGAACTGGATTACGCGACGAAAAAAGAAAAACTTCAACTTTGACCTTAAAAATACCCCAGTACTAATTATCACATCAGATAGCTTTTTGTTCGAGAATGTGCCCCAAATGTTCCTCTACAAACATTTCAAATTTCATGAATTTCTATTTAGTAATTTTTGCGATATGAGAGTTCAAAGAGTTGGAAAATTAAATTTTCTGAAACAGCGGCGGCGGCGGCGGTCACGGCGGCGGTGACAGTAACTTTTTTTTAATATAGAGAGATTTTAAAAGTATGATTACAAAACTTTCTGAGTTTGTTGTTCATATTATTATGAATATATTTGGTTCTATTATCTAAAGCCAGTTCTTAAATAAAACTATTTTTCAAGTGGTTTTGCATACAAAATCAGATTTTTTTTTGTAAATTTCCATAGAAGTGGTTTTGAACATCAGTATCTCTGAACCTTGTGATAATATTGAAATTTTTGTAGTTCACAACATGGATGTAGTATATGTAAACTTCAGTTTCTGCCAAACAACATATTTGTATCTTATTTAGAACTTTTATAAACGTGTTTGGCGTAACGTGACAATTTGCCTTTATTTTCGTAGAAATGTCTCAATATTTTGAAAAATTACACTAGTCGACAAATTTAAACTTTTTTTCCCTAACAAAAATGAGATTAGGTATTTCCGACTAATTTCAGGGTGTAGAATTCAGAAATAGTTGTGAAAAAGCTGCAGCACGTACAGTTTTGTTGTTACAAATATGGCACTAATTCTGTAAGAAACTGACAAAAGCGTTGAAAACACTCATTTTTAACAAATAATCTCATTATTTTAGCATAAAATACTATCATAATTAAGTTTATATATATGTTTCAGACAATATAAAACTAAAAATTACTAAAGATTCATTAAATACGATGCAATTTTATCACTTTTTGTCTCTTAAGTGACGTTAAATCTCCTCTTTCAATGAACCAAGAGCTGTAGCCCAAAATTGCTATTTCTCAGTGACCTATGTATCGAATAAATCTCCTAAGGGAATCTTTATCCTTGTTTATGATTGACTACAGTGATATTTTCCGTAAATAAGTTCAAACGTGGATGTAAAATATGAATTTTGGGTGATGCTCAACATTCTATGGCTTGGTAAGACTAAAGAGAACCTTCTATTGGGATTAAAACATTTTTATCGGTCTTATTTTCTAAAAATCATCTTACCACTCTCCTAAAAACCATTTTCAAGCTTATAATCCGTTTTATTAATTTTTACTTCATAAGCAGGGTCGTGAATTCTTTTTTAATCAGATGTTCATACTGACTTTGAGTTTGTCTTCACTTAATGGCAAAAAAAGTCCTTTTAAATACTTTTTTAAATGTTTTTTCTGTATTTGTCATTGATATTATATAAATAAGATAATTTGAATGTTGATAATTTGAATGATAATTTGAATGATATAGGGATAGTAATTTGCATAGAACTACCGTTGACTCTTACGTACTTAAAAAGAGCCACATTCTAACTTTTGCAACACACGTGAGATGCCCAGATTTCATTTTAGTCATCTATTTGGACCCAAATCAGTGGGGAAAAACCTTTTCCCACTTTTTCAGTAAAATATTACCATTGAATTGTAGTTTAACCCGTACCCAAATTAAGCAAACCGTATTGTACATAAATGGGCAAAATTTACACGGAAAACTAGTCAATTTTCAAAATGAACTGCAGTACGAAAACATCGCCACACTATTAAAAGAATGTCTACATACTGGGATACTAGAAATAAATTAATTGGATGGGATTGCAGGGTTGCTATTGGACAAAAATGACGCTTAAAACGCAAAAATTAAGAAAAAAAGCAGAAAATCGAAAATTTTTGTTACGCAAAAATGGGACGTGGTGGAACTTTTTTACTTGCAGATATTTAAATAACTACATGAGTTAGTAACAAAAATAGTAATTTGGTCGTTGTTAGGAAACCACTGTCGACTAGTGTTATTTTTAAAAAATTTTGCTTTTTAGTTTTTTTGTAGTTTTGAAACATATCCTATTACAAAATAACTTAAAAATTCATTTAAGGAATATTTTTAAAAAAAAATATCTCCTAGACCAGTCGGATACCTTAAGTTCTCTTTTTTTAAATAATATTTTTCCAGAGGGTGTTTTTTTAAATTGATAACTTTAGTAAACAAATATTGAATAAAAATTGCGTGTAGCACAGTTATTCAAATTTTACTTTTCTTAATTGACTGTTTTCGTTAAGTTTTCCTTAATATTTAAGTTTACACCTTAATACTTAACACCTTAATCCTTAAGTTTTAATATAAAGTTGCACGTTTTTATTAAAAAGATGCGTTTAAGTCATTCACATTTTTAGTTTTAATAATTCAAACATTTTTGTATGCATTTTTTAATATTTTGTAAAGAGTTTTTAACATAACATTGTATTTTTATAGTGTGCAAATAAAATACTTGTACATAAGAAAATAATATTGCATAGGTAGTTTTTATTTAGAAAATTATAGTCTTCATAAATATTCGGATAGAATAAACCAACAAAACTTTTAACGGATAAATCAGTTTTAAACATTAAGGAACATACATCATTTTTATAATGAAAACGTACAATAAATACTGTTTTATATGAATAAATCCTACCAACTTTTAAAGCAATAATTGTGGTAGGACTTTAACATCTTAAAAATTATAATAAACAACCTCAATGTTTCAGTTCCTTTTTCACCTGATTCCTGATAAACTTCTATGTAACGTCTACCATTTCTACAACCATTAAACACAAAAATTAATTTTCCCTTCATTTATCAACTAAGAACTCAGTAGCGGTGCTGATTACACCCAACAGTAGCAATTAATTGGCGGTGTGCGAAAAAAGATATTGATAAAAAAGTGTCTTTAGAGTGTTAATCCTCATCTGGAGAATTAGTAGGCTGTTACTAATCTTCTTAATCGATTAGCATTCAAGTTCAGATCGCTTACCGGGTGACCTTTTCAATTGTTGTCTGTCGTAAGTGCCATCCGGAAGACACTGTGTCCCACCGTTTGGGTATGAATGTCACTTCGGAAGATGGTATCCGCATATAATTGGTGAGAGACCTAGCGAGAGACAAGGGGTTTATTATACCATTTATTATAAGACAAACACCTGTTCGTGTTGAAGCAATCTTGAAAGGTTTTGTGGAAAGGTTTTAAAAATCAAGGTTGTTTCTGTCTCAATCAAGTATATTTTTATTATATTTTTAAAAACTAAAATAATTTTTTAACTTTAGACTGCTTTTAAGAAGAGATCAAGGGGAAAGTAGAACAAAACAGGGACCCAAACTTTGTTTTTTGAAAATTCACTTATGTGTGATCAAAACAGTCAAAGTTGGTGCTAAAACGATAAACTTGTTTCTTATGAAGAAAAAAGTAATAAATTAATCATAAATAATAGCAATATAGGTCATAAAAGCACATATTTTAGAAGAGTAAAAATTCCGGAATAACCAAAATCGCATAGTAGGTTCGAAAAAACATTGTTTATTATAAGAAACTTGCATGGTATGACATTATAAACGTCTAGAATTTCAATTTATATAAAATATTTATTAAATAACAATTTAATCTAAGAGGGTTAAACTTTTTAGAAACAACCTTTCAAATGAAAGTTTGGTCTTGCTCATCATTTCATGTGCCCGCCCTTTGCTGTGAAAGCCACTGTATCCGAATCTCCCTAAATTTAGAATTCATATAAATATAAGCAAAAGAGCAAGCTTCATCCGAATTTTCTCATATCCCGGTATGTCCGATCGTGCTTTTTTCAAAGAAATTTTAGCTAGCGTTAGTAAAACAGCTCTTAGGCACCAATATGAACTTTTAAGACAACAAATAAGTAATCAATCAATTAATTAATCAAAAAATAAGTAATCAATCAATTAATTAATCAACAAATAAGTAATCAATCAATTAATTAATCAACAAATAAGTAATCAATCAATTAATTAATCAACAAATAAGTAATCAGGTATCATACGATGTACTTACCGAGAGTTAATCCTTTGGTATTTAAGATTGGTGGCGTAATATTGCAGTGCAGACGCTAAAAAGGTGAGATTTTCTCGTGAAACTAAAAAAATGATTCCCTAGGCAAAAATGGGTTGGTTTATTTAACTTCTGTACTGGAAGTTTTCAGGCTTCATGCCTGAAAATAGTTCTAGCAGCGTTCTCTAGATATCACTCCAATCCAATGAATTAAGTATAATTCCCTGTTTAGTCCACCTACCCGGTTGTGTCGACTCTCTACCCGACTCTCCCCTACATAATTACATTTTTCTTAAATAATATATGAAGGATAATCTCTAGAATATTGATGTATTACAGATCGTTCTTCTAGCTTATGATATTCTTTAACGCTACATTTTGTTCTTCTTTCTCTAAAGATACTAAAGCTTTAACCAATAAATTTTGTGAAATAAAAAAACATCGCATAACGATAATTTTTTAACGATTAGTATTAATAATGAGCGTTCGTTATGCTTTAAAATTTAGGTTCCCACTTCAACTAATAATCAGTTATGATTATTTATTATAATTATCCCATCGTCTACTTCTTAGGGCATTTCAGTGGTAAAAGGATAATGTCCTATTACCCGCCCATTAGAAATTAAAGAAAATTTCCCATCGTTAACACTTTTTTTTATTTTAAAAAATATACTTCTTTTAATGACACACAGGTAACTCAACATTTAAGTTAAATGTTATTTTGATAGATAACACTATAAAAGTTTCACATATATTTAATTAAGGGCTTTAAGTTCTTGTTTTTAAAAAATTAATAAAGGTCACCCCAATTTGCAGAATCCAAACGACTCCTTCAGTCTAACTTCAAACTAACATAAAATATCTGCACCCGGAAAATCCTGTTAACTAGGTTTGTTTACTCATTAACTGCATGAATCTTTTTGAAGCATGTTTCTCGTATTAGAAAGGTCAAATCCCTAGTAATAGTTATCGCCCAACGTCAGACCTAAAGATCGTAAACTTTGCTTTCGAAACATCCTTACGACGGACGCGTTTCCCCCACTATTTCCTCGTTTGCAATTTATTTGTGTGCCTCTGATCTCATAATTCGACAGCAATGAATTCTTCTCCAAACTCGTTCAGCATCGTTGCAGAGTTAACGACAGGTAAAAATCATTGCCACACAGAAACTCTTAAGAGAAAAAAAAACGATCGAAACCGATCAAAATTAGCGACAATCAAAACGTTCCAGAATCGCTTGGAACGCGTCCAGCCACGCGTGGTGGTTATTCTGATGCGACCTCTGGTGGAGATGTAGGGAACCGTTCCCCCACAGCAGGGGGCAGAACGAAGAATTGCCAAGAATTCCAAATTTTTCGTTTGTTATTCCACATCCGTTTCCTGTTTAAATACTAAATGAAAACCATC
Source organism: Tetragnatha versicolor (assembly GCA_024610705.1). Classification (NCBI taxonomy): domain Eukaryota; kingdom Metazoa; phylum Arthropoda; class Arachnida; order Araneae; family Tetragnathidae; genus Tetragnatha; species Tetragnatha versicolor. Next base: position 32,529,587 of record JANDEH010000001.1, on the reverse strand, counting down.
AAGGCATTCCTGGTTCTAGGATAAGTGTAATCAACGAGATTAAAAAAATCGACAATTGTGGTTTTTAAGGATGATTAGTGTTTTCATTGTTTGAGTTAAATGTCTGCCTGAGGTTCAGTTATTCAATATCTTTGGGTTTTTTCCGCTGTAAATGCAAGTTTTTTGAGTTAATGATTTAAAGAGCAGGAAGGAATTCAGAAGTACTATCTGTAAAAGCAAAAAGTTCCATTAGTGGGAGGCAGAGACAAATTTGGAGTTCAGTCGCGAAATCCTTTAATGATGATCGCATAAGGACGTGATTTACTGCAAACAAGGTATTTACTGTGAATCATAATCTCTGTAGAGGAGAATTTATTAGAATTAAATGCTTTTTTATGATTCGATGCAAGCATGAATTTTTGTCTTAAAATATAAGTAATTCTAAGCAAAGGGGATTTACATGAAAAATAGTGGAAATTTCTTCTTATCTATATGAAGTACACATAAAACTATTAATTAAGAATTCAAACTAGGATATCTAAATGGTGAAAAAGATTTATTAGGAGGGTCTTATAATAAACTCGTGTTTATTTATTACTGACTTTTTACTACTTTTTATAGAAATTTACAAACCATGAATGAATTCTGATTTCTAAGCTGTTAAGATTCATCTTAGCTGAGGTACCTTTTTCGATCCTTTAACGGTAAATTTAAGGTAGATATAACTATCAGTTATATATAAAATATTAGATGTTTCCTTTTTGCAATATTCATGAAAGTTATTACTTGGAGAATAGGAAAATTAAAACTAATTCATGAATTCGAATTTTATGTTGTATATATTGATACATAAGAGTTGTAATATAAACTTTTTTGTAAGAGTATAGTTTTTAGTCACTCATATGATACCCCTTACGTAAATCGTTAGTTTTACTATATCTCTGAGTAATACAGCGTGTTTGATTTAAAATTAATCTATATTATCTTAGATAGTAAGTGAAACACCAAAGCACCTCTTTATCCCTGTGGTTAAATAATAAAGTAACCATTTTATTATAAACGCATTTTTATTTATTTTTAAATTTATTTGTGATTAATCAAAATTATCATACATTTAAAATGAGCTCCACCTTTCAAAGTTACCATTTATTCAGAAATAGACCCAGACTTATTATGTTTATTTTTTGTTCTTTATTTTTGAACGTAAATATATGAGATGATCAAATTCAATTATACTTATAGATATATTCTTAATTAACAAATACTCTAAATTTAAACTCTCGAATATAACACTGCTAATATCTACTCTATACCCTTTAATGTATATTATTACACTAAAATAACTGAAACATAGACTGCAAAAAATATCAGTAGCGTTCCGCGCAAATTCCAGAAACGTTCTGGCTCTTTTTATGAGTTTTTACAGCAGTTTAACACTTTCCTGGAAAATTCTGGTTTTTATTTCTGGAACGTTTCTGAATCCCTCTGAATCCTGCCGGACAGGCAGCTATTGTTTGTTTTTGTTTTCGAATTCACCACTAAAAGAGTCAAATTATTCAGATGATGTGTTAGAACGGACTGAAGGTAATACAACTCGGGAATATCTGATCAAGAGTTGTAGGATCTTCGCGGATCGGTCTGTCTCGTGGATCATAATTTGCCACATTGGTACGTACTTGTAGTTTGGCTGAATTATGCATAAGTGAATTAATGTAAAAAATAATAGATGAGAAATAAATCGTTCCAGCCCTATTGTGAAACCCAGGAACATTTCTGATATTTCAAAGGAAGCTTTCTGGTTTTTTGCGGAATGTTTCAGTATTTTACAATAACGTTCCAGAATTTTTTATAGTGTATTCCCTAGAACGCAATGAGTAATAATTACTTCTATTTGTTGCAGCGCAAACACCCAGATGGAGAACAGCGTGACACCGGTGTATTTGGCGGCGCAGGAGGGTCACCTGGACGTGCTCAAGTACCTGGTGCTGGTGGCCGGGGGTTCGCTGTACCTGCGAGCCAAGGACGGCATGGCCCCGGTGCACGCCGCCGCGCAGATGGGCGTGCTCAAGTGCGTCAAGTGGATGGTGAGACAATCTCCTTCATTTGGCTCAATGTTGAGTTTATAGTAACATGCAGTGCAACTTGATTAACTCGAAAGTAAAGTATGAACAAAATTTAAAAATGAAAATAGTGGCAACCCGGCTGACAATTTCGGCCCCTAAAAACCCGTTAAGGGCATTTTTCTGTTGTAGTCGGACAAGTCCAAAGATGTCAGTGACCATTTGTTAATTTCGTGTCCTTAACTAATTCTGAATTGAATAACTTGAACGTCTTTAATTTGAAGTCACCGAAAAGTTTTCTCTTGATCTCTTCAACTTTCTATTAATTCAATGTTTATAAAAATATCTGATGATTCAAAATTTAATAACTTGTTTGAATCGAAATTTCCCCCAAAAACTTTTATAATTATAAAGATTTTTATACCATTCATAGGATAAAATCATAACCAGAATCACAAAATGAACTTTGTGATGTTTCCAAAAGAGTTTCGGAACAAACTTTGTCTACTAAGGCATTGTCTTTGTGTTAACTATGCGTTTAGAACAAGAATTTAACTATTCCTAAGTAGAAAAGGTTGCTGGGATAGGTTGAAAGATAGAAAGTAATCTTTTCAATCATTCTGGGAATCTCTATGTAGAAATGAAACTCATTTATTTCGTAGTCTTGGTATTTTTAAAATGGACTGAATTTTTCATTCATGAAAAAATGGCTATACACAGTCAACAATTTAATTGCCCGATATGGTCGGAGTATGGAAATATTTCATTCGGACATGAATTTTTTCCTTGCATTCACGTTTTTCCCTTTAAAATTCTTTTGGACATTTTTCTAAATTTTATCTTCTAATGCAAAAAATATAAGATGCTTGCAAAGCCCCAGTTTTTTCTTTCGAAATTTATGGATCTTTTATTACATGATTTGTCTTGGATAATAAACATTAAGTTAAAATAAATTATTCTCTATTAAAAATATATTTAATTTTTAAAAATGGGAAAACAATCTAATTTTTGATCAATTTAAATTTTCTAAAAAATGTCAACCCGTTCATTTAAACTTTAAACATTCAATAGTCAAATGAAAAGTGCTTCATTTTGACTTACAAATATTATGTAAGTAAAAACTATTCACATATGTCAATACAAGGATACAGGTATTTTTTCAAAGAAATATGTAAAGGAAAATTTGTTTCTGTATTTTTTTACTTATATCATAATATGATATGTGTTATCAAAAGAATAATTGACATTTGTAACTGCTATTCAATCTACTATAACTTTTTGATTATAATTCTATAATTAATACATAGTAATAATGAAAATAGCATAAACACTCTAACATGACTACCTAATTTCCCGATAAGTCGTAGTAGTGTCAAATCCTTTTTGTTTCCTCTTTGGTGTAATCTAGATCTAACCTCACTAATCACTCCAGAGTCAAGGTGATATAATTCATAATTTTCAAATCCGTTTTTGTTTTCCTCGAACATGAGACTGGTTTTCAAATAGTCAAGGGAACGGTTATTGTGTCTAAAAGTCCTTGATTATCATCTAACATCTATTAACAGACACCTACTTGCATCATTATTTTCTAATTTTGTCACTCACTTTGTTATTTTTTCCACGTCCAGATTTTCTTTCAAGGAAAAATATGTTATCCCATTAGTGAATAAAAGTAACAGCTTTTGAATGATGAATTAATGTAAACCGTTTTTAGGAGAGAAGTTGAGAGTTCTTAATATAACGTCGATTAAGTTAATTTCATAAATTACAATTAAAATGAAGCCGTATACATTATGACACAGACTTTTCTTCTTTTACGATAATTTGTCCTTTCCTTGTAGGTGGAAGAACAAGCTATCGACCCTAACCTGCGAGACAACGATGGAGCGACTCCGGTGCACTTTGCGGCCAGCAGAGGGCATCTGGAGACTCTGCGCTGGTTGCTGAAACACGGGGGGCGAATACTACTGGACAAACACGGCAAGAGCCCCCTCAACGACGCCGCAGAGAACGAACACATGCAGGTGGGTCCAATTTTCAATACTTTGGGGTCAAAGATGCAGCTTGATCTATATTCCAAGTAGCATTGAAAAACAGATCAGTGTAGCTAGAACCATATTAGATTAGCCTAGGCCAGGGGTCGGCAACCTTTTGAAACGGAAGAGCCAAAAGTTACAACTTACAAAATTTCCGAGTTTTTAAAGAGCCACTTTTTTTTATCAAAGATCATTTTTTTGTTTCAATTTTATATAATATCAATTTTAGCTGATACATATTTGATTTTAGATCGGGAGGGAGATTTTAGTTGCAGAGATTGACCCAACATTTTTTCTGAGGTACCTCCTTTCGGGTACTTTTTTACATCAAAATTTGGATGACTTACGTACACATTGTAAATTACTTTTAGTGAACTTAATTTCCAAATTTTGTATGAACGATGTGAATTCCTGGAAAAATAAGAGGGTATGGGGGCCTCCTTCAGAAAAAAGTTTGGAAATTTCCCCTTCAAAATCGCGTGTTAGCTCATTTTTGCCTTTTTCGGTTGCACCCTAAGATCACCTCTAATTATTTAAGTGGCAGAATTTTCAAGGAAAAATAGTATTAGTTATACTAAACAGCAAAATTTCGAGGGGGTGATCCCACTTCAGAAAAATTTTGGAAATTTGCCCCTAAAAGTAGTGTTTTAATTAGTTTTTAGAACTTCTATAACAACCAAATAAGGATCTCTCCTTATAAGTCACTGAATTTTCAAGGAAAATCAGCACATATTCTAAAAATTTTAGGAGTGTTAAGGAGTTCTCCCCCAGAAATTATATGGAATTATTATCCTTAAAAATATAGTTTTTATTTTAACTCACCTTGAGAACTTAAAAATATATTTTCTGATTTTTTAAAAGTTTTGATTAGTAAATTATTAATTTTTTCCTATTAACTGGAGAGCCGCAACTTTACATCGAAAGAGCCGCATGCGGCTCGCGAGCCGCAGGTTGCCGACCCCTGGCCTAGGCCCTAGATCGATGAATGTCGGAAATATTGTGCGATTTTTAATTATTAAGTAGCCAATAACACTATTTGAAAGAAGTAAAACTATGAAAATTAGTTCGGATGTTTTATTCTCTTTTTGTTAAGATGGACGGGAAAACTTTATTAGTCAGCATAAACCAATGCCAAATATGTTATAGATTTTAGCCGATATTTTAGAGGTTTGACAAAGACCAAGATTAATAGAAATATATAGATAGATGTTTAGTGGTTTCTGCAATCTCTCGTTTATGGAAATGTATGGAAATCACACATCGTAAGAGGGTTAATATTAAACACAAATTCTGAAAAATAGTTTTAAAATTGCGTACATTCTTCTTATTACTTTTTCTCAATTATCTCTTTTAACTTCTGTATCCAGATATCAGAAATTCCTTTAAAATTTCGCATTGTTTTTATTTCGGTTAGAAACACAAGTTAAGTGAAATTTTAAGTTTTAAACCGCCTTACTACTTATGGAAAATAACTAAAGAAGGAAAAATTCACTTTTCATTAGTATTTTTGGGTTTAAAGATTCCTTTAACTTTTGTAAATTATGTATTTTTAATTAACCAGGTGATGAATAAAATATATTAAGGCTTAAGATACTCTTAGATAGAAATGTGAATGAGGAAAATTATTTCAATGTAAAAACAAATAAATAGGTTTCACAGTATTTTAATCTAATAAAATGCACTAAATTTGTGAGTGATATACTCATAAAAACTCAAACCCAATAGCAATTCATACTTCCTCTTCCACATCAGGCCACAAAGCTACATTGATAAAGACCACACTTCCTATTCTCCAGCGTGAAAATAGCCCTCTAACATAAAACCAACACCCATTTACGATCGCTTCAAGCACTTTAAATTATTTATTTCGACGGACTTTTATGAGGAAAGGCAGTAAAATCGTTTCTGAATCGAAGCAACAAAGAAGCATTGTATGCTCTGCGACATTCTCGAAACCGATTGGCTTTCGGGGTCAGGGCTCTTCCAGAAAGAAGAATTGCTCCCGTTTCATGCAAAGTCATTACCAAGGACGAGGAAAACACACAATCACAATTTTTTTTGCTATGCCGATGAAATGACAGCGGTAGTTTTTTTCTTGCGTTTGAAGAACAGGAAAGTTGCTGGGTGTGTACTCTTTATATCCTTGTGAGGTGTATTTGAGCTTGTTTGATTAATGGATTGATCTGTATGAGAAATGAAACCGTCGTATGGGATTTATAAATAATGTGTGTATTTTTAAGTTATCCGTAGAAAAATTATACATTACGTCTTTGAATTTCGAGAGGAAACCAAATAATATATGATTTAAAGATGAATACGTGGTAGATATCTGAAGTAAAATCAAAACACAACAACCAAATCGTTTACTTGTGCATTATTTTTAGTAAAAATTAGCCAACAAGATTATTTTATAGTTTTTCCCACATCAAAACATTTTTTAAACATAGTAAGCAGGGTTTCAATCAAAAGTATAAAGTAACAAAACAGGGAAAATATAATTTTTGTTAATTCGATGAAGAGGAAAAAATCTTTTTATGAGGGATGGAAACTTTTTTATTCATAAATCAATAAATTGCATGGAAATTCAAAGAAATACAAATTTGACTGAATTATGTAGCATCTATAGGAAAATAATTAAATAGTAGCTTAAAATAAATATTTTACTAAAATAATTATAGTGTTAGGGCCTGACTTTGCCCCACCTGTGTAAAAAGATTTATATGGTGAAAAAAACGCGATTTAACGGTTGGAAATTATTTTTTATAGTTTTTCCTTTGATGCCTGAACACTGCTGGATGAGAAATATGGATAAGTTATAATTTTCTAATCGCATTTGAACCGCTAAAACATGTGACGTTTTTTCATCAGTAACAAGCGGGCAAAAGGCTGTGTCTAGTTGTCGTTTGAAGGAAGACCTGTTGGCAGATAATCTTCTAATATTACTAATAATTTTAAAAGTGGTGTTATGTTAATTTTTTAGTTATAAGTACACTTGAACAATAAACTTTTTTATCTTGAACTGATTAAGGTTATATATTTAGATTATTTTTCATTTTTGTGTTTTGGGCCTGAGTTGGCACTTCCTTTTACAAACTTTCTCCAGTTTGATTAACATAAATATTTTCACTTTTCTATAACTTTAATATCTTCCATTTTGTGATACTGAACTTCACTTCTCAGTTGAATAACACAAGTCATGGGATGGCATGATTTCTGAAGATGATATATATTTGTTTCTGGTCAAGATTACTTTTTAGCAATGATTTCACTTATCATAAAATAAAGTAATAATTTTCTAATGAAATAATTAATTCTTCTTTAATCAACATAAAATTAAAATACTTACTCATTTAATAAACTTGGCCTAAAATTGAAAAAATCTTGAAAAATAAAGTTTAAAAATTTTTTTAACACTTTTTAAATAATATTTAAGTGTTGGTAGGTCCCTTACCCTCTCTAGGACTAGTTTTTAAAGCAATTTTGTATGTATTTGCTTATAAAGTTACTTTCTAATTATTTTCCAAAAACGTCTCCTCTCAAATTTTAGTAGTGCTGCCATCTATTGAACATAGTCTACACTAACAAGTAGCTTCGTTTAATTTAAACATATTTCCCTCTTTTTCTTCTTTCCTCTCTCTTTTTTTAATTTTTAGTTTCTTTTATAAAATTAAAATTATGATTTATTAACATAAATATTAAAAGTTAGGGTATTTTTAAACTTAGAATTTTCCCTCCGTTATTGGAGTCATTTTTAGTTTGAAAAAATTCACTAAATAATGACTTGGGGTTCATTAGGGTTGACAATTTCAATGTATATAATCTCTGATAATATATTCTTTGACATGATAAGTAAATTAAAACAATATTTTTTTAGAATTGCCGCATTTCTCTGAATTTATTTCTAGTAGTGCAAAAACATTTGAAAACATAGTTCTTTTTAAGAATAGTTTAAATAAATTAAAATATTTAAGTAATCAACTTAAAATAACTCTTTGTGGTGTGATATTTACATAAGGTAAAACTGTATCATAAATAAATAATTATAAAATAATCTTTGAATCGTTCTTTTTCGTATTTCTTCTCTCAAGCGTTTTCAAAAGTTCCATACCAAACCTCAAAAAAACATCAATTCATTCTTTTTAAACATGCCACTACTTTATCTTTTGCCAATAATTTTCGAAGAATCATTGCTCTTTATTCTTAAACCTGTATTTGGCATAACAAAGCTTTGCGTGGCAAGGAGCTAATAGAGAAAAGGTTATCTCCTTCGGTCTGGACGTAAATAAGAGCTTCAACATTGGAGCATCCGTGCACGACAGATTAATTTCGAAGGGAAAAAGTAACACCGAGGCTCTGTATAAACGCTGGCAGGCACGCACATTTGAATATATCCACTCCAAGGACAATAAAATTGATGTAAGGACAAGTGAGCCGATGGACACGATTGTTATTACAACAGCATGGCAGCTATGCATGGGTATACCATACTCTAAACCTCACAAAACAACGCAATAAATCGTTAAAAAATATCATCAGTTTAATAAAATGAGACTTTAATAAGTTGCAAATTACCAATCTATATTTTCTTTGATTAAATGTCCCAAGGACTTAGGAAACATAATTATTTTGCTGATATAGTTGGCCCATATTTTTTACAATACTAACTGGTTTATCTATTTTTAAATATATTTATCGTTTTTTCCTTGACAATATGTTAACTAACAGTCAAGTCATAAAATATCTCTGAGATTCCATTTTATGGTAATTTTACTAATTTACTTCTCACAGCTCTTTACATGGGCGTAGCCAGGGGGGGCAGGAAGGGGCAGCTGCCCCCCAAGTCCTGAGTAACTTACTTTTAGTTAAGTTAAAATCCAGTTTTTTAGGGTCACATTTCCAAAAAATTTCTGGGGGAGATCCCTCAGGCCTCCCTTCATAATTAAAATCTTTATCATTCACATTTTTTTATAATAAGTTAATTAAAATCAAAATTCTACCTAAAAATGTATGTCCAAATTTGGGTTTACGTATACCAAAAAAGCAGTTTGAAACCCTGTTCTTAAGGTCAAATTTCCAAACATTTACTGGGGGCGGGCAGTCAGGCACCCCTTAGTATTTAAACCTTTATTACTCACATTTTTTGTAAAAAGTTAATTAAAATCGAAATTCTACCTAAAAAATGTGCATCCTAATTTGGGTTTACGTGTTTGAAGCCCTGTTCTTAGGGTTAAATTTCCCAACATTTTTTAGGGAAAGAAAGCCAGGCCCCCCTTTAGTATTTAAACCTTTATTTTTCACACTTTTTTATAAGTTCATTAAAATCAAAATTCTACCTAAAAATGTTTGTCCAAATTTGGGTTTACGTGTACTAAAAACAGTTTAAATCTATGTTCTTAGGGTCAAATTTCCAAATATTTTCTGGGGGAGAACCCCCAGACCCCCCTTTGAAACTTAAACCTTTAATACTAAAAACCTTCCAAATATAAGTTTTCTTGGACGCAAATTCTACCCAAAAAAGTGCTGAAAAACTACATTAAAACTATTAACATGGATGAAATAAACCTAATTGTTTCCAAGCTGCCCACAAAACTTTTACATTAATTTCATTATAGGTCAAAAACCCCTATCGAAACAATACTGTGGCTTACGGCCCTCTCTCACGGGGCTTTAAAATTTTTCTTCACAAACATAAAAAAAGTCGAACCTGCTTGCCCCCCCCCTAAGTGGAACCCTGGCTACGCCCATGGCTTTTTATTTTAAATAAATAAATTCATAGAACTCTAAGTCTAAAATATGAATGAAAAGTTAAATAGTAGAGGAGAGGAGGGTATTATGGAATAGTCGGGTAATATGGAACACATGACTTTCTGCTCCCCATCGTGTTGCCATCACGTGGCAATGCTACCAAAGTCTTGAGAAATCCCCCATGATGCAGTGCGCAAATAGTTTAGCTTCTTGTTGTTGTCTGATCAGTCGCAGCAAAGCAAAGTTTGTTTTGGGATTTTCGAAAGTTTTTGACGATAAATGTTCAAACCTTTTAACCTACCAGTAACTATGAGACTTTGATTTTGTTGTTAAGCATAATGTACCCTAAAAGATCAGTAGTTTCTTATACTACAGTCGTTTTTTAGCTACCCATGTTTTATCGGTCAGTAAAAGGGTTCATTGTACAAGATGGCCTGTCGGGTATTATGGAACATACCATAAGCAAAGGGTCAGAAAAAGACGATTATGTTTGTGACAATTGTAAATAGACTCATTAACAAAACTATTTGAAAGTAAATTGTTAAATATATTTTTATAGTTAAGATTAACTATGTTCTCTAAGGTTTAATTAGTTTTCAATAGCTGCAAATTCAACTGTTCCATATTACCCGACTGTTCCATATTACCCTCCATATGTAACTTTTTCTTAAAGTACATTTTTTGATTAAAAAAATAAATGCTGATTTATTTGACCATTGGCCCTTTATTGTCATTAGTTATAGTATGTACTTAAAATGATTCGGCGGATTTTTATTGAAAACCACACAATATAGTTATTCTTAAATATATAAAGGGTGTTCCATAATACCCTCCTCTCCTCTATCTCATAATAACAATAGATTTATTTTAAATTTTAAGAAACATAAAATTTTTTTCTTAATTTCAAATTTCTATACTTTTTGAAATTTTTGAAGGCTTTGTAACGTTTGATATATTTTTGAGACAATTTACTAACTACACAAATTTTTCAAATATTAATATATTAAAATATTTGATCAATTTACATCAAAAATGTAATTCAAGTGGTGAGGTACTTTAATATCAATACAAAATTTACTCTTCAAATTAGAAATTTTCTAAAATGTTTTTTAGCTTCATGGTATTGGAATGATAAGTTAGTAAATAATATTAATTTTAATAACAAACTATTTAGTTTAAGGATAAGTGATTCAATGAATTATACGGGTAAAAAACCCGCAAAATAAAACCCACAAGGTTAAAGCACTCCTTTTCAAAAGTGTTAATGAAAAGAACTCAGGAAAAAAAATTTTGAGTCCCACCAACTCGTTTGTTTTGGTCCCGTAAACAAGTGGGTTGAGGGTCAATCTGTCTCTTCCATTCTAATTGAACATGTGTTAGGGCTGGAGGATGCATCAGTTTAACGTTTGATCAAAATGTATGGATGACACTTTGTAATAGAAAATTAGGTTAAATGGTTACTGATGGTCTTACGAACTTTGTAGGTTTATTCACTCTTTCTTGCTTCTGCCCATTGATTTGAAAGTCGTTAGCCATCTTCAAATAAAAGTGTATCGATCGTTTTCCTTTCAAGTAGAAAGGTTATTTTTACTGTTTATTTTACCCTCTACCTTTGATTTATTCGTTATCTGTTTTATTATTCCTTTTAATTTGTTAAAAGAACATCCTTTATATTTGAAAACAAAATTTAACAGTTAACGCATAATTGATTGTTTTATAAAATCTTTCTAAAATGAAATGAGCAGTTTTTCATTAGAATTCATTACAGTAATCTTGTTTAATTTATTGTTTTCCTTCAAAGTTTAAATTTAACACGCCTCCTTTACAAAAAAGAATAAATTAATTAGTGGTATTCAACGATATCATTATTGATAGAAAAATATATTCGGTGATAAAAAACAAAAGGCCTTAATCATCTACAAGATTCCATGAAAATAAAGTTTAAAAAATATAAAAATCCTCGTATAAGAAAAAAACTTCTAAACTATTCTTCTGACAATAGTTTCAACAAACTCATTTATGACTTTTTATAAATCCTTTTCCCATTAAGCTTGCATTTATGCAAAAATTTAATAATGAATTTCATATCTAAAAATTTAACATAATTATAAAAACACGGTAGAAGAAATTTTAATTTATTTTTACTTAAACATTTTAAGCTAAATAAATAGTCGTGAATAATACCTATGTTTTTAAGAAATGTATATTTATGTTAAAAATAATTTAGATTCCATGCAATGCATACTGTAAAAGTATTTTGATTACATGATATCTAAGTAAAAATAATTAAGGAAAATAGTAATTAATATTTTTAATTCCGAATAAAATTCATACAAAATGCGTACAGTTTGTGGTGTTCGAACTAAACAACCCTTATTGCCCATGCTGCTCTTTTGTTTGAAAACCTTTGTAAAATAGCTTATAAGGAACACAACAGCCCTATTCTAATCAAAAGAATTCGTACGTGAGGACGATTTTTAAAAATATCTAAGATTAAAAAATATGCCGTTTAAATTCTAGTATGTATGTTGTTTATTACTTTATTGCTACAAAAATTCGACAAACTTTACATAAAAATATTTGATTGAAATCCCAACACATCCATCCTCGAACGGTGGAATCGTTTCGCTCCACAAGCCTCCCGCCATTTGCCTCCAGCGCCATTTTATTTGATCTCCTCTCTCTTTTATTTGTTTTTTATCATTTCAATCGAACCTTTTGTTTCTCCGTGCGGCAGTCGAAACGCGAGTTCTCAGTTGCACGCCACGCTCTCTGGGTTCGAGGATTTTTCAGCCGCTCTTCCCGGATGATAACTCTCAACTCATCTCTACATGTGGTGTGAAAACGATTCTTAATAAGTGATAATTTGTTCAATTGGAATTATATCGTTCCCTTGTTTCCCCATTTCGTGTTGTTTTCGACATCGGATTACACGACGGATTATTGACGAAAATTTCCATGGAGTCACGTGTTTGTAGAGTAAATACGGGGTGAGTTTCCAATAGTATGTTAATAATAATTATTATGCATTTTGTTACCCCTAAATATTTAAAAATATCTTTCATCTTTTTGCATGTGATGTTTATATTATACATATAGTACCTCATTATAGTAAACCAAACAAACAAATGTATATTTATTTTCTGTGATTTCTAATATACCTACATCGAATTATTTTCTATAGTTGGATTATAAATAATTTTTAAAAAATTATACTCCTAACATAAATTTATTTATTAATTTGATGGTGATTTAATTTTTCCAATGTTTTGATACCGCTGATTTATTTATTAAAATGTTAAAATAGCAAAATAAAATTTTAGCTTCAAAACTATAATTGTTTTAATTATAACATTTAAACTAACTAACATCCATACTAACTTTTTTGAGTACGCTTTGGTGTAACACTGAATAACAATAAATGAGTAAAGTTGTTATTTTATTACTAAAAACATTCCATTGTGAAGTTTTGGGTGACTACTCGTATTATCGATGTAAGGCAAGGAAAATGATCGCAAGGAAAACTAAAAGCCCCTTAATCTTTATCAACAAATTAAATTTATATCAATTTGATACTTTCATTAAAATGTTTACATAAAATTTGAATACACTCAAGGTATATAAACCATACACGAATGATTGTGTTCTGTTGCAAGTTTGCGTTATTTAATTTATTAATATCAGTTCGAATCTTAATCATAAATTGGTTAAAGTATAACTTCCACATAAATAGTTTCTAAATATTTATCTAACAATATTATTTATAATAATTATTTATTACAGTTTAAATTTATTTTTATTCCCTTTATAAAAACAGAATAACTTTTTTATGAATTTTCTTTAAAAATCTGATACATTTTGAATTTAATAACAAAAGGCATTTGTTAACTACTTCATACTATGTATCTAAGTTCTATATCAGATAATAATTGTGTTTGAAGAAGTTGTTTGGAAAGTTAAAAAATCTCTCTGAATAAACTTGTTTAAAATAACATTAATACACTAAAAAAAGTATTTTATACTTTATTTTTTAAGAGTTTTTAACTGTCTTTATGAAATAAATTATGCACAAAGAAGGCAAATCTTTATGGTTTATATAAAACATCGTATAATTAATATGAGGATATGAGGGTTAATTAATATATAATTAATAAATATGGTTAATCATTATGATTATTCATATTAATTTTGTGATTATGTTATCTTTCATTTATATGTGTAATTTAATTCAGATATTTAAAAAAAATTATAAGTATATTGAACTCTTTTCATTTTTTTATAATAATTAGTTATCACTTTCTATACTATTATATTTTCATTAAAACTTTTTTAATGTTCTTTATACTAATAATTTTAATAGTAATACGATATAAAAACGTTATAATTATACTTATTATTTTTCATGGTTTACTTTATATTCCTTATCATTTTAATTTAATTAAGTATAAACTTCAATTCAAAGTTTATCAAACATTTAAAATTAATATGATGAACATTATAACTTAGAAAAACTGTAGGTATCTTATAAATTGACATTTTATAAATTGGCCTTCTTACAAAATGAAATTGTAAATGTTGTGTATCTAACTCTACTGAATCCTACTATTTATATCAACTTGTGAGTAACCGTGAAATTTTTTCCAAGTTGTTCCGTTATTAAACTGTATCTTTTTTACAATGAGTTCATGGGTACATGATTCCGACACTCTTAAATTAAGAAGAATTAGATCACAATCATGGGTGTAACTTTATGAACTAAATTTAATCTGATTTCACCTTGCTTAAACCTTTTTTCGCTAATAGTTTTGATTGATAGGTTGGCCTGGGAAGTAACTTTACCGGTAGTTTCTAAGAAAACAACAAAACTTAATAAAATAAGGTCATTCGTTTTATTTTATTTAGTCATTGTTACACACTCTTTGTAACCTCGATAAATTTATGAAAAATTGGGTGGTAGAACAACTGAAAATGAATAGCAGAAATTTAGTAGTCATTTTAACTTTCTTAATGTCTTTTTAATGTTTTAACATTTCTAATGTTAAGTTTAATAATTTATAACCCCAAAAATTTTAGTGAAACCATTTAACAAGTTAGGCCCCTATTTTTACTTTTAAATGTTGTTTAGGAATTGTTTTTCATTAAAACTTTTATTGATATTTCTTTGTGCAATGTTATTTCTTTATTATTAGGTTACATACCCTAATTATCAACATCTATCCATATTTCCATTTCAATTATTTTAAAACTACTTTTTCTAAAAAAATTCAAAAAATGCATACATTTTTAAATGTATTTTTCTATAACTCGTACATAATTATGACAAGTACCCAAATTTCCTAAAATGCATTTCAATTACAAAAGGGATATTTTGATACGTAGAATATTGAATTTAAAAAGGATATTTTAAATACTCAAATTGGAGATAGTACAAAAAAGATTATAAACTTGAGTAAGAGTACCAAGTATTCAACTTTTAATTACTTATAGGAAAGAAGGTTCTTTAAAACTTGTAAATTTGATATTTTAAAAAGTATACCTAATTATAGAAAAGTGCTCAAGAAACTATTGTTTGCATCATACAATTCGTTAATGAAAAAAGATATTAAAATTAAAAGTTCAATTGTAATTTTTTAGATGCCTTAGAATGGCTTTTTAAAAAGTTTTGATAAGTATTTTTCAATTTAAGTTCTTCGAAATAAAATTTAATCGATATAATGCTAATAGTTGTATTCGTAACTAAAGGATTTTATTTCGATAAAAAATTAACTCTAACATTTAAGATCCTAAAAAAAGTAATGATTTAGCATGAGCAATATTTTATAAATCACTAAAAAAGATAATCCATTACAGTATATTTAACATGCTTTATCTTTTTTTAGTTCCTTTTACAGGGCAACAACTTCCTGATATAACAATATTATTGTGAATAAAGCATCCATCTACTTAACCCTGTACTTGAATACTTATTTTGTATTGGATACATGCGTATTAATATTAAATTTCAATTTAAACAACAGTTAATTTTTGCTCTGAGTTTTTACCCCAGGATATAGAAAAAGAGATCCTTCTAAAGTTCTGCATAAATCTTCTATTTCCTATCCCACGGCAACCAAACCACATGCAAATAAGGAACATCTTCGTACCAGATCACAACACCGTTAAACCCAACATTGAAAACCCCTTTTGAAAGCGACGGTTACCGTTAATTAGTACCATCTATCCCAGTTTCACGCTGGGTGAACAAATGTATATCTTCAGAAAATGTTTGATCGCTTCCTCCTCTTGATTGGCTTCTGCAGAAACGAGACCTCACCTAAAGATCAAATTAATAATAAGAAGAAACCCGAAAATCCTCTTTTAACGGGGCTCTTTAGAAGAGTTTATAATTGACAGAATGAGCTACCGTATTCAGAAAACCCATCACAAAAGAGAACAACTGTAAGGCGTTCATGCATGAGGGCTTAACTTATACCCAGAGAAAATGTGATACTATATGGGTTTTGAAATATTCATTGGGAGAATTCACATGAAAGGAAATAATAATAAACATTATTTTATAATCCTCTTGAGACGTAAATTTTGTCTATCTTGCAAGCACATTGTGAATATTACAATGTACACACTTAAAGATCTCATATTTATGTTCAAATTGTTTTTACTGCACATTCTAAATCATTAATTCCATGAAATAACCATAAGAAAAATGTAAAAGGCAGTGTAGTGTCATTTATAAAAAAAATTTAAATTTTACTAGAAAGAGAGGAAGTAATATTTCATGAGATATTATAACTCTCCATTCAGAGATTTAGGTAATCTTTATATTGTTTAATAAAAGATAATTTCATAGGGTTATGAAAACTGCTTCAAAAAAGAGAAAATAGATGAGAAACTTTTCACAGTCTTTGCATTTTGTCCGAAATATGTTTTTAAAAAATATAAGTGTCAATATTAAGATCCATTAAAGGCTACCGCTACAGTCTGCTGTTGAAACAACGGTTGTTAAAAGAAAAACTTTTTTCATCTCTAACTGTAGAAATATAAACTTTTGATGGGGGATTACTAAAAAAGTTATTTCCATAATGTTCTCAAAAGGGATCTACTAGTTCGATATTGTTCAATATAAAAAATTTTCCTGATTGATAAGTGAATTTCTGTCCTTTTCCAGTGCCTGGCGCTACTGATCGCTCATGCTTCGGACCCTCGCCACCAGAGTGAGCCCGGCGTGTCGGCAGTGCTGCCCCCAACGGGACCCACTGGAACTAGAACTGTGCGCAGGTGCACGTGCAGGACGCCCATGTCGAACGTGAGGCCTGCGCAATCGCATAGGAGGACGGTAAGTTCCACTCATTTTGTTTGGTTTCTTTTAAAATATGAAATGGGGTTAATAAAGGTTTCGAGGTTGTTTTTCCATTCAGAAAAGTAATAAAGCTTGAAAAGTTAGATTTCGGTTAATAATATTTCTTGGGAGAACCTCACTTATACACCTCCTAACCATCAATCTCAGCACTTTATAATATATGTAGATTATGGTTTCTTTTAAAACGCGAGCAAATTTTAAGCTGAACTGGGTTTTTTTTCAAGGCCTGTGATTGGCCCTTTCTTGATATGTGATCCTGCTAGTCTAGTTTCAAAAGAAAGGATTGCACTTTCTTCAGAAAACGTAGGGAAAGTAGAGACGGAATTAAAACCGTATCCCACGGGAGTTGGGCTTCAATTTCTTTAAACATTTCTTGCATATAAAACTTTCATGATATGAATTTTCAACTTAATACTGATTAGTTTTCAATGGCATGTTTTACTAAAATATTATTAAGAAATATGTGAATATTTAAACATTGCTTTGAGAATATGAAATAGTGTTTATAAGTAGAGTAGTTTTTCTTAGTAGAGTAGTTTTAGCTTACCTTACAACATCCATGCAAAATTAACTCTAATGAACATTTGGTATCAGTATATCACTGTTTTAACCCTACAGTGCATACTGATGCCATTTGGCAACACGACATGTTCCCCATTTCCTACTCGAACTTTCATTTCCAAACGGCAACACCATGCAATAAGTACAATAGATATAACATTTCATTGTATTAGCACTTTAGACTGCCAGTAGATCACAGCAGGGGTTCTATTTTGAGACATTTGTTAGTAGCTAGTGAGACGAAAGTCAAGACACAGAAAACGCCAAAATAAAAGGACCATATAAATTAAAATAAAAAAAATTTCAGCATGAAAAATTTTTTTTTGAAAAGATAAGTTGCTTTTTTATATTTTTAGAGCATTTGGTTTTATTTCACTTCACAATTAATTTCACAAGAGACACAAATTAATTTCACAAGGACAAAGTTTTTTGCTAATAAAAAGTAGAAAAAAATAAAATAAATTTTTTTAGTATTTTTTACTAATTTACACAATGATAGAAGTCACAAAAATGATTTTCAAGTGAATTTAAAAAATCATGTATTGTAGGGTTAAGACCTTTTTATATTTTTATTTAAATATTACTTCAAATTACTTTTATAAAAGATAATAAGTTTTAGTTCACGTATAATAAACTATATAATCAGGATGTAATAATAATTGGGGCATATTTTAAACTCTTAAAATATTGATAACTAACTGAATACATATTACGATACAAGTAACTTAATTTACAATTCGTTTTATAATTTAAAAACTGTTTTATCAGTCATTATTTCACGATATCATGCATAATGATGATGGAAACAGAATGGACTGAAGAAAATCTACCTTTTATGGCCGTATAGAGGCAGGGCGAATTCCTTCTTTTCAGCCAGCCAATGGCAACAAAAACTGTGGCAGTTTTTTTATGACATTGGTTGCGGATACTTTTACAACCTTTATCTGAATAACATTCAAATGAATGCATAAAACGTTGTACAGCGTTAGGTAGAACTTTTCAGGGTCTTGTGAAAAATTTACGATTAGATCGTGATGTTCCAGAAAGAATTTCATGATCATTGAGGAAAAAATTATGATGCATGGTTGCAATCTTAAAGACTTAATCTGAAAACTTTAACGTAAATAAACACATATGATAAAAGAATTCAGGGAGTTATAATAATTTCAGATTTATATGAATGTAAGTACGCTCTTTAATTTTTACCACGTCGTTGATTATTTTGTCAGTTTCTTTTCTTAAAATTCTATAAATAATAACGATAACTCAAATTTAATTAGTTTCATTAATTTGTTAGCCTGTTTTACTTCCATGTAAGGTTTCTGCAACTCAAAATTTTAAATAAAACAATAATACAATTTGCACTAATTGCTGTTTTCTTTGAGGATTTGTTTTAAAATACTCATTTATGTAATCTCCAAATCACAGTTATAAGCATCATCATTATTATTAATACTTACTTTTTTTCAGTAGTTCTAAAAATTGGAGTAGTATTTTTAAAGTCAATTTTTATTAAGGGGGCATCCATAAATTACGTGAGGTCAAAAAGGGGGGGAGGGGATTTGGAAAAATCTCACCAAATCTCACCAAGGGGGGAGGGGGGGTCGGTGAAAAACTCACGTCAACTTTTTAAGTTCGAAATTAAAAGATTTCTTTAAGTTTGAGACAGCAATAATACCCACAGATAAGATACTGTGGTGCTTTTTAAGCGGAATAATGTTCTTTTCCTCAAAATGCAAACGAATTGGATAGAAAATTATTTTTCTCACTTGGGGGGAGGGGGGTCCAGCAAAATCTCACTAAATCTCACCAAGGGGGGAGGGGGGTCCAGATTTTGGAAAAAACACCTCACGTAATTTATGGATGACCCCTAATAGATTTTTACACTTCAAAAAATGTATGAAATCTAAAATTATCATTTCTCACTATCTCTTGTTTTTTTTCTAATCTCCTTTCACAGAGGAAAATAAACATATATTTTTGGTTTAAGTACATACTCCTAGGAGTTAATACAAATACAAATACAAATTAAGTCGACCAACTACAGGCGTAAGCCTGTACATAATAAGCTTGTTAGGTTTTTCCAAAGTATCTTTTATTAAAAATACGATGAATCAAACGTTTAACTTTATTCACAATCTTGGCAATTATGAGTAAAAGACATCTTGCAGATTATCCTTAAAGTTATAACAGAAGAGCCTGACTCACAAATCAAACTAAAATCCCCAAAAATACAGGAAACGAAATTCCTTCCCTTCCCAAACCCTTTTGGAAAACCGCACAGCCTCCCTTGGATCATCAGGTGTCTCTCCTCCAGTGATCTCCACCCCCGTGTCGTGACCGCTCTCCAATTTACGATCCGTTCGAAAAGAGCTGCAGTAATGGCCTCGTCGTGACGTCACACGGGATCCATAAATCGCGCATTTCCACGAAAAACTCGAGGTACAGAAATAAAAACATTGCGACCATTGTGTTGACCGTGGAATGCTGATGATTCGAGGGATTCATATGATCGACAGAATTGAGGGAACACTTTTTTTCTATTTGAGTAGTTAGGTCTGTTAATTTTTGAAAGGCTGGTGAATTTTTTTGGGTGTTAGCGTATGAAGTATAACCTCCTTCAGATAACTCTGACATTTTGTATCAAATTATTTAGAATCGAATTCAAAATCATGGAAATCTATAACGTACTTTAAAGTTTTTTAAGTTATTTTTTAGTTTTCTTTAAGTGCAAGAACAATTTCTTTAAAATTTTGTAACACAATGTTTAAGTAAGTCTTATCTACAGTAAATTAATACTGTAGGAAAAAGGCTACCATTTGCACTGAACAAGTTTCTTAAATTTTCAAAAAGTGTTCAGTAGAAAATTACTCTTTAAAGAATTATCCGATAAAGAGTAACTTTCCTTTTCCACATACGAATAAATATAATAAAGAAAATACTAAATTTATACTAGTATTACAGAAGTAAAGTACTATTAATCAATGTTGAATATATAAAAGTTTAAAAATATGTGACAGTGTGGCATTTTTGAAATTAGCAGTTATTTCAAAATAAACTTAACTTTTGTTACACGAAAAACTTTTTC
Organism: Tetragnatha versicolor; assembly: GCA_024610705.1. Taxonomy (NCBI): domain Eukaryota; kingdom Metazoa; phylum Arthropoda; class Arachnida; order Araneae; family Tetragnathidae; genus Tetragnatha; species Tetragnatha versicolor. The sequence goes on along the minus strand of JANDEH010000001.1, from coordinate 32,508,761 downwards.
CTGGTCCATAAAAATTGTGATAGAATTACCTTCTTCTTTCTAATTAAACTAATAATAGTTTATAAAACAATTGAATTTGCCTGTCAAATTAGATTAAATAAAAAAGACACTTGCAAAAGTTTTGGCATGGGGGAGATATACAAGTCACAAATATATTAATTTCAATATGTGAGGTAAAAATTATTCTACATTCATACAGTAATCCACTTTGTTAAACTACGTTTGAATGTAGTGATCATCTTTGATTTTATTGTTCATATAAATAGTATTCTAGACTTGTGTTGATCATTTTAACGATCCTTCCTGATCCATTTTATATAAACATAAGTTTTAACTGAATTCGTGTTTCGTGCTATTTGAAGGACTCAAAATAAATTAATTAATAATCAAAGTAGGATGCACTTTAATGAAGATAGATGATAATGAAAACAGGATGTAATTCTTAAGTATACTACCTATCTCATTCTTTTAGGGCTCGTAACATTTTTATCAGTGTTCCTTAACCGTATTTTTATTTACATATTTGAAACGTTTTATCTTTACTCAAATATTTATATAGGATTATTCTGTCAGCGTGAGGAGTTTATTTTTTTTCTTCCGGATTCATGGGTAGCTGAAGATTGTCTTGCTGGTTTTAAAAATGTCGTTGGCAATACACAGCTGAGGGGGTTTTATCTTGAGAATGACATCGATATTCAAGACACGAAAATACTTTAATCTTATTTCTTTGCTTCCGAAAAAGAACTAGTACGGTTTTGTTCCTGTTAATACACAAATTTTTCTGCTTTATTTTCCATTAACTTAGCTCTGGTTAATAATTTCCCATTTAATTTTATGTTGGTGAATAAAAAAGGATGAAAAATAATTGTAATAAATTGATGAAAATAATAACAGATATAAACGTGTAAAACAGCACGTGGAAAATTACGGCTGACTATTATTAAACTAATAATCAAAATAATTGTTTATTTGAAAACTTCTAAGTAGTTTTAAGCGTCATCGTATCTCATTGCCCCCTTAAGATTTTTTTACAATCCTTGTAGTTTTTGACAATCATAAATACAAGGTTTGTAAAGAAAGAATGAATTGTGTGATATCGGATATTTTTAAGTATAAAATAAATGTCTTTTAAGTCAGCTAGTTTTAAGTATTTAAATTTATTTGATGCAAAAAAGTGTGTGAACTGTAGTATTTTATATAGTATAACATATATTATGGCGATTATTGAATCACTTATACAAAACAGATTTGAATTGAGCCCTTCTGGTAATACTAAATTAAATATTTAGCTGACAACAATTACTTTCTTCTATCCTCAAGAGAATCTAAAATGGTATTTTTTATGTTTAGATCGCCTTTTGTATTCAGGCTTTTGTATTCAGGTGGTCTCAAATATCCAAAATCTATAAAAGTACATGAATCCCTTCAACTATTAATCTGAAAATAAGTGAGGGTACCCAATGAGATATCAGCAGAAGCTATATCTTTTACTTCACATAATAGCCAATGTTATACTTCATTAATTTCCCTATAAATGGAACCGTAAAATCTTCTATGATACCCCCGCGTGTCCAGCTGGGATTGCATCTGATTGCACAGATGTCCAGAGTCGTCTAAACGTCGAATTACGGCGTCCGTAGACGGAAGGAATGCACTGCTTTTGTTTCTAGTTCTGAGAAGCATTTCAGACTATTTGCTTTGTTCACGGAAAACCCCGAACAAAAGAAGAGGTATATCCTTAAATGTTAAGAGAAGTTCCTGATAGTCCTGGGGTCTCGTGAAGGTGAACGGGAATTGATTTTTACGAATTTCAGTCGGCTGTGTGTTTTGTAGGAAGCAAGGATGCGTTACGCCGATATTTTTTTCTTTTGCGCCCAATGCTTGTCGGGCCGTTTCTGCCGCGAAATTATGGAAACTTTTTAGGTTTGGTGGACCCATGTTCATTGTTATCTATGGATGTGTGGTTTACTATTTTATTTCGAGAATGGGAATTTGTTTAGTATATAAATTATTTCTTTAGAGAAGAGGAAGCTTTTTTATGAATAAAAAGAAAAGACCCGGTATTGGTGTAGTTTAACCAGAAAGTGTTATACTATTTTAGAAACAGCGGATGGTTGAGATGGGCTAAGCTTAATGAAAGACTTCTACATTATAATCTGGTATTTAAAACTTAAAACCATCTCTCCGATGGACCTTTCTTTGCTTGACCTCACTCTGGAGAACTTCATGTAAAAAGAAAACTTTAATCGAAGCTGGAATCGAACCTGGAAATACTGAGCGACCACCAGATACTCTATTAACATGCATCATTGATCGTATTCTTGCAACTTAACCATATGCAGACGATTATTCATGTGTTTTTCTAAGTGATAACCGAAGTTTTACAAAATCAAAAACTACTAACAACCTTAAGTACCACTTCACGCCTTAACCTAATTTACACCTAATATGAATTTGTGTAGAAAGTTTAGTTTTTGCATCAAATGTCTGAATTTTTATTCCTACTATCAAATACTCAATTTTATTTTTGATGAGTGTAGTTTCGTGTGCATCTTTGTTCTTTTTTTAATCATCATGAATCTCCATGTAATCACGCAAACCCCTTGACTATTTTTAATACCCATTAAGATGGAACTATCTGTAGTTAAATGTATTTCAAATGTTTTAATAAAAGAGTTCAATAAGAAAACAATGGATGATTCTTTGGGTGAAGAGGCGAGTAGAGTAAGAGCTATGACAAACGGGTGAAGGTTTTTCCGCTTTGCGATAAAAATCCGTCTTAGCATTTTCCTTCGACATGGAATGGAATAAAAAAGTAATAAGCAGGTAATTAGATGTTTTTATAGAGCAATATTTATTCCTTTGATTATTTGTTCCTTTATAATTAAATCTAGTTCCGTTCTTAAACAATTTATAACTTGCACCATGAATTAGCTATGGGAACGTATCACAATCGGATTGACGAAAGGAAGTTCTTTAAACAATCTGAAATGGTAACAGTAACCTCTAAGAGAAAACACGGATAGTGTCAAACGTCTTTAAAATGCCATAAACATCTATCGCATCTATTAATAAGATATACATAAAGCAATAATTCATAAACTGTAGGATCACCCTGGGTCTTTGTAGAGGTCTTTAAAATGACCCCATGAATTCTTATAATTTATTATCTTCTCTCTATCAAGAATTTCACAAGTAATATCTCGAAATAATATCCACTAGATATACTTTTATAGATACCTCCTATTTGGCTCACCAGGGACCCCCGTCGCTAAGGGCGCATCTATCATGGCTTAACTTAATTTTGATCCTTTTGAGTTTATTTAAAATTTATTCAAAACTTATTACTTTTATGTATTTTAAACGGAGCTAGTTGTTTGGAAAGATGATAATTGAATCGTCAGTTGGAAGAATGGAATAAGTCCAAAAACAAAGTTTTGAGAAAATCGAAAAAAACTGTATAAGTAATGGAATTTCCGTTGTATGACCACCAAATTTTTACTGAAAGTTCAGAACCCTATTTAGAAAACCGAGCCATCATCAAAACAAATATAAGTATATTCAAAAATATTTTATAGTCAAAATAAATTGATGGACTTATTCCCTTCTTCCACCTTATGAAATTTTTCTGATGAAAAAACCTTTAAAAACCCTTAAATTCACATTTAAATTATATTTCTCCTTAGGTTACCCCACAAAAAGGTGAAATAAAAAGAATAAGACAAATAAAATTCAAAATTATAGTGAAACTGAGTTATTAAAGCAGTATCAATGGAGTGAGTGAATACAAATGGAGTCAAACATTCCCTGCATAAAAAAAGTTTGAAAAACATTGAAAATTAAGAGAAATTTTATTTTAACTTAGTTTAGAGCACAAAGAATATGAAAAGAAAGACAAATTAACTTTAATTCCATATTAACTTAAAAAATAAAATGAATGGACATCGATTTCGCAACTTCAAGGGGCGATATCTTCCTATAGGGGTTAGTTATTTTCCCCCTCTTTTCACCCATGTGTAGAACAAAGCTTGGAGATCGTTTTAAGCACAAAAAGTCAATTTGTCATTTTTTGGACTTATTCCCTTCTTCAAACTGACGATTCAATTGAGTTATGGCATAATAAGCCATAAGGAACGATTTCCGGAACCTCTCTACCCTCAACACACACACAGTTGCTGTGGTTTAGTGTCATCCATCTATGTCTATATCAAAATAAAGTTACCGGCCCCACCGCCACTGTTTCAGAAAATTTTCATTGATAAATTTGAACTCATTAGCCCAAGATTTCCAGTAAACCCTATGGGGGCGGCTATGACTGAAAGGGTTAAATAAAAACTATTCAAAAGAAACTTATGAAGTATTTATTTGTTCTGATACCATTTAATGTCAAAGTTGAAGATTATTTTTTGCCACAAAATACAGTTAATCTAAAACTATCAGAAACAGATTTTCAGACAATTTTTTTCAGCTCTGTATAAAGCGTGCACTGCGTCACCCTTTTTTGAAATTTTAAGGGTTCCAACTTTTTTCATCTTCTTTTGTTATAAAATATTAATCACAAAAAATAATTATCAATTTTGAACAAAGTAATTCTGAGTATAGCTCATTGATCATTTGATATCACGTGACTTGGCCCTAGCAACAGCCATAGTAGCAACACGAGTGTTGGAGGACAAGCTATGGCATCCACTTCGTTGTGCACTGTGGATTTATTTATGTACAAAAAAGAGGTATAACGAAAAAATGTCTATTATTTGAAAGGTTATTTAGATGTATAGGTAGGTACTACTATGAAAATCTCATGAGATAAAAATATGTAACCCTACATCTTTTAGTACAGAGGGATTTTTATTTAAAATTGGGGGTATGTAGGAGTACTCTTTCAGAAAGCGTTTAGAAATTTCACTGAAGAGTTTCCCGCATTTTACCATAATTGGTCCCAGCAACCATACATTTGACCTCCATGTGACGTTATGTGCGAATGCTCTATACGTAATCCCTCTTTCCCGTTGCAGGACTCCGACGGCTGCTCTTGCCAGTCGACGGGCTCGGAAGAGAGCTGCAGCCTGACGGACGACTACCCCTCGGACACGACCACGAGCAGCACGCGCTCCTCGCTGCCGGGCGGCAGAGGGGCCCCCCACACCGTGCTCTCGGGCTGGAACTTCTACAGCTCCCACCACTCCAAGAGCCGACACCACTCGCAGGACTGCGCCAACAACACCAGCAAACCCCGCCGCGGCTCCTCCAGCGGTGGCTCCTCCGCCTCCAAGCGCATGGACTCGGGCTACAACGGAGGCGTCAGCCCCACAGACACCTTGACTGGAGGGACGACGACGACTCAGGAGCCGTTTTTCTTGCACGAGCCCAATATGACCTCCGACGACAGGGTGAAGAAGCTCTTCGACAACAAGACGGCGAGGAAGAGCAGCAAGGAGGAGGTGGGGGATGGGGCAGAGAGCGGGATTGCAATGAGCAACGGGACGAGTCATCATCATCATAATGGAAGCAGCAATGGGGTCGTCGGGAACACCAATGGAACTGCAGCGCAGATAGGTGAGTGCTGTAGAGATACCTAATGTCATCCACTTAAATTATGATTTTTCCCCTGGTCTTAATCTAGCCTTATGAGAAAAATCCATCCACCCAACTGTCCCCAGTGTTCTGATCTGTTTCTTTCTGAGTGAAAATTGATACTGGCTTTGGTGACGTACTGACTGTACCTCATACTTACTTCTTTAGTACATTAAGGGGGTCTAGGACACAAAAATCGGGAGATTTTCAAAGGAACCCTGTTTTTTCTGCTTAAAATGATGTTTGAATTATGTTTCTATCATAAATAGAACTGGAGATACAATCATTTGTTGCCGGCTGCTTTGGTAATCAAGCATTATATTTTCAACATTCAAATCCGGTTTTCTCTATAATGTGTTTTTTCACTGTTTCTCATCTTTAAATTGGTATAAGTCAAGAACTGTTCAAGGTAAAGAGTTGAAATTTGAAATACGTACTTTTTTTAACATTTTACTTTAATTTGGTATGAGGAAATTTAAAAATTTTATATACTTTTTAAAATATGAATTTTTAAAAAAAAGTTGCATAAAAATTTCAAGAATTTTTTATTTAATTGTTCATATTTTTTCAAAAAATTAATATTTCTTAAAATGCCTAGACCAAAATAAAGATAATATGTTTCTGTTTGATTAAGTGAAAAAATTTTGAAAATTTATCAATAATATTTTGAGTTATATCAATTTTAAATGACCCCCCTTTTTTAATGAAATTTCAATTTTTGATTTTTTAAAAAACTTTTTGAATACTTTTCTGAAGTGATTTTGCTTAGTTGTTAGATGATTGATCAGTATAAAAAATTTCATAATTCTAAGTTAATTAGTAAAGTTTTTAGAAAATTGTGTCCCGGACCCCCTTAAACGCCGATAAAAATGAACTGCATCAAAAAAATTATTACTTTGGTTAAAAGGTATGATATGGTCCCGAAAGATAGTCTTTACGTATAGTAACATCCTACATTTCTCCATTAAAGTAACATCGTTTTTCTAATACTAGAACATTCAAAAAGTAAACATTTCAGTTCCACCTCATTGAGCTTTGGTATTCCATCGATAAAAACCTAATCTCTGATATCGATAAAAAATAAACATGTTAAATTCATAAAAACTGTAAACATAAGAATGCTCTGAGGTACTATCAGTAAATTCCTTGCGTAACTAAATATCTTCTCTATTCAGAGGAGATCTTCTATTCAGTTGTAGAAATCGTCTGATGGAAATGGGCGATTTTTGACATTTCAATAGCAGTATATAGGAGTACTTTATTGTACACCATTAAACACCTTGTTTTCAACTGTTCTTTTTTCCCAGTGACGGTGGAAGTGCACCACTCTTCCGCCAGCGAAGATTCCGTGTCCGACGTGAGCGACCCCCTCCCCGACTACGACGACCAGGGGAGCCAGTCGAGCGACAAGAAGGGCAGCAGCCGGGAAGCGTCCAGCCTCTCCACCGACGAAGGCATCTACCACGAGGGGGAGGAGGACGAGGACGAAGACCTGGAGGAGCTGATGGTGCCGCACCCGCCCGACCGCGACGAGCCGGACGACGAGGACGAGGTGCATGACAACGAGGTCAGCTTCTCTCCTCACCACCAGGAGGACCTGGTGGCCATCCGAAACAAACGCCCGCCGCCGGAGCCGTCTCGGAGGGCATCGCCCACCATCGATGCCGATCACGTAGACGTCGCGCCGCCCCCGCCGCCGCCACCACCGCCCCCCAAGGCCCCGCCCACCACCGAACCGCCCCTGGACCCGCCCTCCAGGGAGGACGACACCTCCAGCGAGTCGGGATCCAGCACCAAGCAGCGCTTCGTGAAGGCCTCAGCGGCGGGGCGTCGCAACAGCCACCAGCGCACCCTTCCTTTCATCCCGCCGCAGTTCGGATTCCCCCCGGACTCCAACGAGAACATCCGGCCATCGGAGTACCTGCGACAGGCCAAAGGGTCCACACTCAAGTCCAGCAACGGGGGGTCCCTGCACCGAGCCGTGTCCATGGGAGAGCTGGCCGCCAGGCCAGAGAGGATCTCCTATGGAAGCAGGACGGAGAGTCACGAGACGCTGCTGGACAGCGAGTCCAGATCCAGGTCCCAGCAGCAGCAACAAGGGGAGGTGAAGCCCCACGCGCCCCTCTCGGCCACCAACAGCAAGGGGGACGGGTCGCCACTCTTCAATATCACCGTCGAGCAATTGCAGACGGTGCACTTGAAGAAGACCGACAAGCCGGCCACTCCTGGTAAGTTCCGTCAATAGACAGTCTCAAATAACGATAAATATCTATGGACTTAGTAACAGATGTACTGTTTTATAATGTTCTTAAGGTGTTAAATTGTAAGTTTGGAACTCTTACGGTGTTTTGAGAACTTGATGCTAAAAATGGAAGGTTTGTGACCCCATAAACCTCAAGGTTGGGTGGAAGTTGGTTCGGGTTGCCCAATTTCTTTTGAGCAATAATGGAAAGTAGAAAAGGTGCGAATAGCATAGAAATTTAATGAAGTAATTTTTTTGGAAAGCTTTTATTAAGTTAGGTAGTATTGTAGTTTTTTCTTCAAGCCGGGGCCGTTTTCTTGCAAGACCCATTTGGTTTGCGATGCTGGGATGTCCACTGGTGTGTTAGGTGATTCTAGGATGGTTTTCTTATTGATATTTATACATATAGTACTACATAGGCTGAGACAAACTATATTTGTATATGATGAAGCATAAAAAATGAGAAAAACTTTCCTAAAAATGCAAATCCGGTTTATGAGACCGCATTTCAGCTTAAATCAATTACTGATCAATAAACCTTATCAATTAAATTAATAATTCTACTATATTCACATGCTTTGAATTTTTGTATGGAGTAAGTAAAAGCTAATTGTGTAAAATTTTCGGAGATAAAATATTTAGTTTCTTGTAAAACTTATAAAAACGATCCTGATACGTCAGCCTAAGTCAGAACCTGAACTGCACTCCCCTAGTAAGGAAAAGAAATTTCATATTTTTTATGTTATTAAAATCTTAGCCATATTTCTTGAAGGAGTGAAAATAATAAGAATAAAAATTAATGCAAGGGGGTGCTGCTCAGTCACTCCAGTGCCTCTCAAGCATCCAAAAATTTTTCTAACTCGTTTCAGAGAGAACAGTTCTCCTCCAGAAGAATGACCTCATTGCAGAATTGAAACAGACAAAAGACATTCAAGGAGTTAGAAAAATGAAAGAAGAAAGGAGTAAAATTGAAGTAATCGTAAGTATTGAATCCAATTTATTTTTCGTCTTTCTTTATTCGAATTAGTTGCTGTACGAAATCAATTTGCATTTTCCAAGCAAGCATTTAAATAAATAGCAGATACATTTCAAAATATAATTATTATTCCAAACCTATTTTGGATCTAATCTTTAACCATACGAAGGAAAAACAAAACTTTCAACAAGTTTACCCAAGCTGCTACAAATGGATACATTTAGATTTTCACGATTAGCCATAATAAACCGTCCTCTTATCTCTTCTACGTACAACAAATTTAGTTACTAATTTTTCTCGTCTCATTGATGCTATAACGAATCATACAGAAAAGGAAGAACTAAATATAAGTTTGTATTTCCCTGTCTGATGTCATTTTTTCATCATACAGACTGCTGATTTAGCTCAAAATTTCAAGGCAGAGAAGTTCGTTGACCAGATTCCTGAAGTGGACGCCAACGGCTGCGTCATTCCTCCATGGAAAAGACAAATGCTCGCCAAAAAGGCCGCCGAAAAAGCCAAGAAAGAGGCCGAAGAACAGAGAATGGTAAATTCCCTTCACACAAAAAATACTTCTCCTATGCTAAATAATTAGGTAGAAGAAGAATTCAAAATTACATCTTTTTTAAAAATTCAGAGTAAAAAGGGCCTTAGAAATCTACATATATTTTACTAACTGGTCCTCAACACCTACTGTTTTTCTATTTTAAGTAACGTAACTATTTCCAACAATCCTACTTCTGCCTCCATTTTACAGTAACGCAAAACTAGAATAGGCCCAGAGAGATTAACATTTTATCCACTTTAATCAAAATGGCTGCAAACAGACGACTTTGTAGTCGTGACAGTGAGATATAAAATTTATCAAAAATTGCTCTGCTGTGACGTCATGGCTCCTAAGACCCTTTACAGCCAGATCCAGTTAGGAGATAAGTACCAATTCAATCTACTTCTACGGTATCGTCCTTTCGTGACTGTGGACTCTAATATGAATCATGGTCTGGTCATTTTAAAAATTCTTTTGAGCTGGAAATAACTCTTTACATGAACTTGTTAGACATGTTAGTTGGGTAAGAAAGTGGGTTAGTTGTTGTAGTTTAAAACGGGAGTTTGTAGTACTTTAATATTTTTTCTGAATTTTGTTTCTGGAGAGAAACAGAGGAAACAGGATATTAAAATAGAAACTTTATCATAAGGGCGAGGTATGTGAAAACTTAAATCCCCATAACACATCTAGATTGAGACATCAACCACCATGCTTATCTTAATCCATGACAACAAGACCTACTACTTGTCATTTGAAGATGTTTTATCTCATTCTGTACTTGCTTTTATTCATTTTAAGCCAGGGAATATATTTTATCTCGACATAACGGAACTTATTTTATTTTTTCCAACTATCAAAAACATTATTTGCAGACTTTTGAATTGAATCTGGTAAAAAATATCCTGGTATAAAATGTTAATTTATCTTTACTCAAAATAGGATTTGGCATTACACTTCTAAAAGAAGTTCTAGATAACTCACTAAACTTGGGAAAAAATTCGGCAATAGCGTTTGAACTTTTTCCTTTTATAAGTTTGCTTATAACGTTATTTACAATCCCAAATTTTCTTTTAATAACAATTGCTTCAAAATTGACAAAAAATGTTTAACATCTTACCATAATAGTTTGATGAGGGAAAAAATCGTAACACCAGTCCCTCGCTAATTGAACTGCAATATTGAGTTAACAGAGACTGAAATAAATAATTTTATATTTATTATAATCACTTTATGTTTGTCGAAACACATTATTTAACTTCAATCCATTTAAGTTCTTAAAATAAGTTAAAATATTTTGTCTTAATCAATTTTTGGTTCAGAATCAATGAAAAAGACTAGTGATCATTCATTCCAAGTGTTACATTTTAAGAATATTTCTTATCAGTGTAGTTTTAAAGATTAGGAGAAAAATATTTTTTCTTTTATTTAAAATTCATCTTTAACTTAAAAATAGTTTGTAACAGTAATGTTCATAAAAAGCACTCACACAAATTTCTTACACTTCAGTTTCAATGAGCTAATGGGTTTTTTTATCTTCTAGAGAGAAGCTGAAGCAAAGAAACTCAATTCAATTCCTCCATGGAAAAGACAGCTACTGCAAAGGAAAGATCCGCCAATTCCAGTAACGATTCAAAAGTACGTTGACTTTTCAATACAAGTAAATATACAGGGTGTTTCAAAATTGCGTTGCACGGCTTTTATTCGGAACCAGCACCTCCTAGGGTCATGGAAGTAAGGTTTACCCCTAGGTAAAAGACCCTGGAGAATCCATTGAGATGACTTACAGCGCCCCTAGCGGCGAAATTAAAAAGTTAAAAAAATTAATTTAAAAACTAAAGGAGATAAAGCAAAAACCTTAGTGAGAGTATTGTTGCCAACGTCAAGAAGAACTCATTGAAAAAAATTTGATCAAAATATCTTGAATATTCGCTTAGATATTAGCATGTGAAAATAGCACTTTTTCGGGGGTCAAAAAGTAAAAAGTTCGCATATTTGCAAATATTTTTAATTTTTTGATAAAATTTTGTGTTCTTTCAACTAAAAAAACACAAAACTACACAATAAGGCTAAGCGCGCACTAAGAGACTTCTGTCTCGGCGACTTAAAACACTAGTCACTCGAGAGCAATGCATTTCTATGAGGAAATTCTTGGCCTAGTGATCTTGGTCTCGTCGCCATGTGCGCGCACTCTAGCTTCTTGCAATAGCCAGGGAAGCAATTTTGTCTTTGTCTCCGAGAGCAATTTTGTCTTTGTCTCCTAGTGCGCGCTTAGCCTAACACTGAAAAATTTGCAAATATGCCAACTTTTTCCTTTTTGACCCCCGAAAAAGTGCCATTTTCACATGCTAATATCTCCGCGAATATTCAAGATATTTTGATCACATTTTTTTCAATGAGTTCTTCTTGACGTTGGCAACAATACTCTCATTGAGGTGTTTGCTCTATCTCCTTTAGTTTTTAAATTAATTTTTTTAACTTTTTAATTTCGCCGCTAGGGGCGCTGTAAGTCATCTCATTGGATTCTCCAGGGTCACTTACCTAGGGGTAGACCTTACTTCCATGACCCTAAGAGGCGCTGGTTTCGAATAAAAGCCGTGCAACGCAATTTTGAAACACCCTGTATATAAAAATTCCACCTTTTTGTAATTTATCCTCTTTTAAACAATTTTCTTCATCTTGTTCATCAATTTGCAAAAAATGAGAAAAAAGCTTTTTTTGTACAGAAAACTTTTCTGGAACCGTATGAATTACTATTAATCATTATTTATTTAGAACAGTGTAAATTACCATATAACTTTCGCTCCGATAGATAAGTTAGATATTAAAGAAGTACACGAGAGTAAACTATTATCTTTTTAAATAATTATTGAATATTTTCGTATGAATATTAAATTACAAGTTTACTACTCTTCATACTCTTCCTACACCATTCCATACTTCGTTACCTCAATGAATATTAAAAATAAAAAGTTGGATATTTATGCCTCAACCACAAGTGGTGATAAATAATCTATCAACGTCACCAAAAAAGTTCACGTCACTTCTTCAAAAGTTTCCGAATCGAGACCACATGGCCTCTGAAATCTCCTCCGATATTTTTAAGCTTTTTCAGCTTTTTGATCCCCTTTGCTTACCCACGAAAACACGATGACGTTTGCCAAAACGCGAGACCGGGCTTGTCTTTCTGGCAAAAAGCCACAGATAATCCAATGGCGTTGCGTTACACAGGACAGGCTAAAACTGAAGGTTTCTCTACTGCTTTCCTGTGACACCCTTAACCCTTTTCTTATTTTAAATGCATCAGGTTTTTACGAAACCATCAAAATTAGTTTAAGATGAAGATAACAAGTCATAGTTTGACGGCCAACCTCTAAACACAAAAAAACGCCCAATTGAAGAAAGACTTTGATTATTTTAATAAAATCTAAAAGAATACTATACTATAATACTATACTATACTATACTATAGTTATAGTATACTATACTATACTATACTATAAAAGATACTGTAATAAAATTTACAGCATTTGAAATAAGTTTCTTTCTATCAGAAAACTATTGAGAGACTCATTGTTTTGTACTGCCGACAATTTTCTGTCGAAGTACAAAATCAATGGTATTCTTACATTTATCTTCAGATAAACTACATCCGAACCTTTTAAAATTGCAAAGAGTATTTATTATTTAACACTAGCTGATATGACCGGCCTTGAACGGGTGCAGAGTATAAATTTATTATTTCTTAGTTTTTCCAAATGCATTTCTAATTTTGTATAATCAGCATTTACCAATCATCCCGATATCCCAGGCGTCTTTTTCATATTCCGGTGTTCCCGGTACCTTTTCCTACCCCAGTGTTTGTAATAATTTTTCTTATCCCTGTGGTCCCGGGTGGATTAAAATTCCTTCAGTTCTCAAGCAATAAAATTTTTGAATGATTTCCACATCTACATGGAAAAATATTCTAAAAATTATTTAAAATTGCTTACATCCCTTGATTAATCATATCTTCAGGAATTAACGTTTTCGGTGAAATTATTCAATGTAGACAACATTCCAAAGTCATTGAGTGTTTTCAGCGTATTTAATATTCTCAAAAGAGTGACTGGAAATATTTATTGAATTTTCAAAAAAAAAATATTTTGTTATTTTTCAGCGTCCATCGCACCGTGAGTCAACCTGTTACCAAATCTCCGGAGCCGGCCCCTCAACCCGAACCGGTGCAGGCCGAGAGCCGCCCCGTTCCGTCCCCTGATCAGAACGGAGGGGACCCAGAAGACATTCCCCCCAACCCCTGGTTGCAGCAGCTGAGAAAGACAAGGAGCGTCTTCCGATGACCATGACACAAAACGGTGTTTCTTCCACCTAGTGTTGACTGTTGTTGGAAACACCAATGCTTTGTACTTTTCTTCCTATGAACACTCTCTGATTCTTATGTCAGAGATATCAGACTCGAGAATTATGATGTGATTGCTGAATCAGCAATCTGTTTATTGGTTGTGAAGCTCTGAAAGTAAAGGTGATATTGAGACTGAAAGATTAATTACATTCCAGTAAAAGAGAAAAGTGACTCTAGGTTGAAGAACAGATTAATATGCCCAGAAGTGAGGTATACTGCAATATCATTCCTTTAGTTGTGATCAACGTTTACGTTGCTAATTCAGAAGTATTTTATGACCCTTGTGATAGTAAATAGGAACATGAAAAAAACGAGATTGAAGTTGGAGTTGATTGCCAATTTTAATAGGATTGCAATGTATAATGGATACATTGATCTCGAAGTTCTGATAAAATCTTACTTAATCATTGATAAAGATTTACTGTCGAAATCAGCAGTCGTTTCTGAATTATTGAAAGTTGAAAATACTTTCAATGATATTTTAATGAAGGAATTTAAGAAAAGAGTTTTAAAACCAAGGGAATACTTGGTTGTCAAATATTTTGAGGAGAATATCAATACCTATTTTGCGTTGAAAAAGGTCAGGACCCTCAAGGCGGGTTAAAACTTCCTAAACTACCAATGGCGATATAAGAGAGAAGTTAAAGTGAGCTTCAGAGAATGGTGAGCATTTGTACAGTATTACGTTTTGGAGGAACGTTGTAGTATTATTTATGGAGTTCCTTTCAGGGATATTTTTACGCTAGTTTAAAACTATTTTTGATACTAACTTTACCAGCACTTTGATATTTCTTTTTTAAACACGTTGGAAACGATATTCTCGGAACAATTTTTGAAATTTAAAATTTTGATCTCTCTCCTGATGACTATTTTTCTAACGAAAGATCCCTGACTAAAAAGCACGGAAGTCGTTTTAAACGAGCACGTCTTTTGTCTACGTTAAAGGAGGTTAAAGTATTCCAGTAATGAAATCCGTCTAGTTTTAAATAGAAAATTAAGTAATAACTCAAGACCACCATAATTTTCTAGCAATAAGTATAACTACAAGAAGTTTTAAAGCTTCCTCTTGTTATTAAAATAACGAGATGAAAGACGGTACACATTGTACCAATTCACGTCTAAAACTAATACTTTAACACTTTATACCGTAGACAAATCAAATACTATATTTTTACACTAAAATCCGTTTTTAGTCTTCGACTCAAAACACTGACGATACAAGTCAAACGTCTAAGTCATGTTGGTGAGCGATGTGTGTTTTTTAAACATATTTTTTTAATGATAGAGTATTTTCGAATCATTCCTAATCTATGATATGTATAGCTTGGGGTTTATTTTTGTCTACATTCTTATGGTGTAAAACTTGAACTCAAATTTGTTTTGCTCAAAATACTTCATGAACAGAGCTTAAAGAAAGGTGTGGAAAAACTCTTTAACACTGACAGGCTTAGACTTCTGAGCATGATTTGTTTGACAAGGACAAAAATGCTGAAAATCTATAGCTAGATGTGAATAAGCAGTGAGGACTCTCTTACTGCGTGTAATATATGAACAATATGTGGGTGAAGGTTTGGGTTTTCAGGCAATTTTTATTGTGTTTTCACTGGTCATACTAAAGTTTTATAATAGATTCATGTCATATTTTTTGGAAGTTAAAAAAAACACAAATAAATATTTTCCGCTAGGAAATCTCTGTGTGTATATGTGAAAACATTGGATGGAAATGCTACTGTGTAAATTCAAATAAATTGCTTATGAAAATTGTTTCTCTTCTTGTGTTTAGTTTTTCCTTTACAGAAATACCATATAAATCAAGGGTGCAACTTCTTCGGAGTACCCCCGGAAATCCAGTTTTTTAACAGCATGAATCCAGGAAATTCTGGTTTTTACAAAAATTTGGAGCCCAACAAGAAAGCACAAAATTAGGTCCAAATAGAAAATACTGAAGGGCTGCAACCTGAGCTACATCTTTTATGAATAATATGGTCCCATCCATCGGTTTTAAGCAGATAACATTTGTAAACGTTCCGGATTTTGAAGAATTCCTGATAAAAGGTTCGTTACTCTAACAGTTTTCCATGATTTCGAGTTGAAATCAGTAGCTCAGAGATCGGGTTACATTAGTCCTATAGATGTCCTATTAGTCCTATATACATTAGTCCAATAGCACAAGAGTTAGTAATGTCAAAACTCTAAGTCTTAAGTAGTTCCTAGAATTTATGCACAGCACTGTGTATAAATGGATGGCCAAGTGTTCGGGAGCGTATTGCTTCGATCCGGAAGGTCGTCGGATCAAACCCCGATGTTTGGTATTTTATTTTAATTTCCCGAATTTATGTATTAACTTTAAATTAATGCAGCTATGGGTGCAGGAACGGATGGGAAGGTTTGTTAAAGCACTGGCTCCCCGACGATCTATAGGTTCACAGTTCGGTCCTCAATAATTATTTTTTTAAGCAGTAAAGTATAAACTTTATATTAATTATAGAGAACTAGTTTGGTTGCAGGAACGGATGGCTTGGCGTGTTAGTGCGCCAGTATGCTGGATCCATAAGGCCCTCAGATCTAATCTGAGCCTCTCCCCGGGTATAGCACTCGGACATAAATGCAGTTTGGTATTTATAAATTTTGTTCCTGCCTTTTCAAGGGGGTCTCAACTTTTTTTCTTCAAGCTTTTTTTGGAATATTCCCCCAAGTCTCTATCCCTTCTGTCTTCGACGGAAACTAACGTTGAATTTAAGAGTCTTAAGAATGAAGTAGACATTTGTTTGAGTCACCCATCCACAAACCCCAACCACCGCCCTGGCGACTTCATTTAGCTTCATATATTTTTCTTAATTTTATGAGTGGTGACTGAAGCGAGATTACCGTTAAAAACAAGGAGGTGGATACATGACTACCTTGTGAGGTTATAGCATCAAACTCCAGTTTAAGGAATCTAAGTATAGCTGTTACACAACGTGTGTCAGAAAGTCAGACGAGGAAAATTCTCTTATTCCCGCAAGTAAACTTGGTCTTCATTTTATCGACCCCAGAGGGATGATAGGCTGAGTTTGCCTTGCCCACTCTAGAACAGAATTCGGGCATGTGGTACGGCAGCGGGTGCGAGAAGAAATGCACTACCACAACACCACTGGGCTTCCACCCCATGATAGTTACATTTCAGAAGGATGCCACCAGATATAATAAATTTTTCCTAATTTTAAAAGTGGTGACTGCTAATCCCGTCTTAAAAATAACAGAACTTTTTCAGTCTCAAAAAGTTTCACAGTATAAGGGAAAGATGTAGTACTGATGCAATTGGCCCACTTAATAACTATAGAAACAAATAATAAAACTGCGTATTTCAATAATTCCCTTTAATTTAAAAATCTGCTGGATTTGAACTGGTATATTAAGATATATTAAGACTAACTAACACTGTTTCACCTTCTCTGTTCATCCAGAGTGATTCACTCCTGTGAGCCGAGAAAAGTGTAGGAGTAGAGTGAAAAGCCAAGTCAAACTTGACACTTAGATGATTCCTCCGAAATTAATATCAAAAGTAGTAAGAGTAAGTCTGAATGAACCTTTCGCATACCATCAGTCACTTTCAATCCAACTGAGGTTTTGACTCACATCAGCATAATAGCCGTGTCTTTTTAAAAATTATAAAATAAGCTTGAACGTTCTGAATTTGAACTTGCGACTTCGGTATGCTAGTTAAACTGCTATCCACTGAGTCACTGGCTCAAAGCTTAAGAAAAGAAACTAGTTGTATAGTTTAAAGACTAAATTTAAAAACAAACTTGTCGAAGATTTCGAATTGGAACTGGGGGACCCTCCGCATAAAAACATTCAGGTTTGTTTGTTCACATTAAATGTTACACACACAAGTAACTAATATAATATCCTGAGGACTTCAATTTTAAAAATCTAGGTTTATTCCGGACTTAATCTCGAATTCTTTGCCTACTTAACTCTACTTCGCATGCATAACTCTATTGAACCATCGACATATCAAATACCACATAGTTATTTGACTGGTGAGTGTAGGTTAATCGCAAGCTATAATTAATAACTGTTGCTAAAAAGTTATTTTCAAGGCAAAAAATATTTGTTGTGCGTTGTTTGATAAAGGGTTGGTGGTATCGTCCACACCAGGAGGTCATATAGAGACCCGTGATCTTTAATAACTACCCCTGCCGCCAGCTATACAATCTTTTCTGTTGATTTATTTACACAATTTAAAATATTGAACTCGGACAAAGGGTCTACAAAGACCGTCATTTGGCCCGTTGGCCAAATTTGACCCACCAGTATCTTAAAACGGGGCTTATCCGTTTTCCAGTATCCAACAAAACTTGATTTTTTTAGTATCTTGCCCTAATATTTTGCAGAATTTACATTCAAACTCAAACGTTTTATTTTTCGATTTCAGTGCTATAGCTAAAATTATTCAATTATAGCTTGAGACATCGAGATTTCCCATCTAGTTCCTCCATTTTTTTTATTACTAAGCATTCTCACATAATCATGATTTGAATTAATTTTGAAAAATCAAAAATCCTCAAATTTTGAAAGTGCGTTTCATTCAGGCTGGCCCTCTCAAGCCATTAAGGGGTAGTTGGTAGCGTAGCTTAGCGATAAAAATATTAGACACCTTGAATTAGATAGACCAAACCTGCATGGTTCCACCATCTGCTGTACATTTATCGGGAGATCCGTACGTTTTGTGGGAGAAACACTTTTAGAACAAGATTTTAATTAAGATGTGTAAAAGTTCCGGATTTTTTAGCATACCGGAATTTAGGATTCCGGATAAAAGGTTCGTAATTAGTTTCCAGGATTAACTCCAATTAGTTTTCCAGGATTTTGAGTTAAAGTGTCAGTAGCACCTCTGATAAATAAACTCTGCTTGTGTGCTTTAGAAACCTTCAAAAACATATATCATAAAAATTATCTTACAGATATAAAACCATTAAAAGTATTATTTACAACATTTAAATGACTGCACTAGAAATTTAGTTTTGATGTTGAAATCACACAGGTTGCAAAAACTCTTTTTTACAAGGGTTTATTAATAAACGCTTGACTTAATTGAGATAGTGTGACAAGTTTAAGCACTGAATCATCAAAGTATTACACCACATAAAAAAGAGGGAAATGAGTAGAAAATTAGGCGTCAGGGCTATTACTCGTTTTAAAGGGACTCGTAATTGTCAAAAAGTTTCCCGAAATGATATAATAACAGCACACAAAAAGTAATTTGACAGTCAAACTTCTGATTGGGCAGTTAAGGACGGATAACTATAGTTCTCTGCCAAATGAATTTTTATGGTTATAATACTTTTCCGGTTTTGTACAATATTTTCGCTTATAATTCGGTGAGATGATACTTGCTTTGGTGAGATGACCTAGCAAAAAATACACTGATATATTAACAACGAATTTGTAAAAGGAGCATAATTTTACATTACAGAATGAATTTTATAACTTTATTTTCTAATAATTTATAAGGAACATTTATAATAGTAATAAAGAACTACTGGATACATATCTGTATCACAGAATATCAACAAAGTTTCAAAAAAAATATTTAAAACCATACAAATATATTTAAAAACGTTTTTATGCTCTAAAATTTAAAGTTTGAATCAATGTTTGTAATGAAATTTGGAATAAAAATATTAACTTTAAAAATCCAATTCATTAAATGTGAAAAAGAAAGGAAAAGTTTGGAAAAAAATACTATTTCCCCCTGCTCTTATTACTTCATAAAACGTATTTTAATTTTAATTTTTGTTAAAACATGTTATGTGACATTCCTTTTCTTTATACATAAAATCAATTTAAAAGAAATTCATTAACCTAGCTGAAATTGTAAGTGTTATTAAACGTTGTAGTACAAATTTTCGAAATAAACGAGGTAAAAATGCTTGATAAAATAATCATATAACAGAATAACTTAAAAATAAAAATGAAAAGTTATATCTTCAAATGTTTGCACCCTATCCTAATGCAATTTGCATTTGTAGCATTTGCATTTTTGCAAACTTTAAACCAAATAAAAATTTTGAACATCTTCTAATTTATCACGTTAAAATAGTTCAATTATTAGAACTATAGTAAAATGTAACAATCTTAAAATAACACTGGGGAACAATTTTTAACATAATTTCTGTTGACTTCGATTTTTTGGCTGTTTTAGAGTTCAATGGGCACGCTGATTAGAAAACTGTTGTTAGTTTTCTTCTATCACGTCAACTTTTTTGGCAAACAGCCCCTCCCCCTTTTTACGTTTTTCAATGACTTAATGACTTTGAATTCGATTTTCAAGGTCAAAAATCATTACTTTAGTCTCTAAATTACACCCGAGAGGACAAGAATGGTTAAAGATTCTAAAATATGAAAATTTTTAGCGAATGGATAGGTTTAAGGGGTTATTACCCCCCTAAAAACGCAAAAAAATCGTTAAAAATGATAGTTTATTTTACGCTATTTTTTACACTTATTTTTTACGCAATTCCTTTTCAAAAGGTCTTAACCCTTCCCCAAGGACCCAAATTTAATGAAAATAGGCAGCAATGATTTTTACTAAAAGCGGTTGAGGTGTTTGCGTCCTCTAAGCGATAGAGAGTAGAACCCATCCGCGGGTGCTTCGGGGGCGCTAATGCCTCAACCACTTTTTGTAAAAATCATTGCGGCCAATTTTCATTAAATTTGGGTCCTTGGTGATGGGTAAGGACCTTTTGAAAAGGAATTACGTAAAAAATAAGTGTAAAAAATAGCGTAAAATTAAATCTATCCTTTTTAACGATTTTTTTGCGTTTTTAGGGGGGTAATAACCCCTTAAACCTATCCATTCGCTAAAAACTTTCATATTTTAGAAACTTGAACCATTCTTGTCCTCTCGGGTGTAATTTAAAGACTAAAGTAATGATTTTTGACCCTGAAAATCGAATTCAAAGTCATTAAGTCATTGAAAAACGTAAAAAGGGGGCGGGGCTGTTTGCCAAAAAAGTGGACGTGACAGACAAAAACTACAGATACTTTTGGATTCAGGGGCCAAAAGTGATTCAAAGACAAGTCACAGTTCTAAGACAACGAAATGGCTGTTCCCCAGTGTAACTCTTACAACACTTCAAGTTATCATCACCATTCAGTCGCAACCACATAACTTTAAAGTTTCTCTAAAATCTTGGGTAGCACGATGTCATGACTAGAAAGTTAGTTAAAGCTAAATTATATACCTATTTTAGTGAAACAAATTATAGTTTCAACGATTGTGTTAATTTTAAATAGGAACTCATGAACTAACCACATTCCAGACATAAGTAAACAATAAGAAACATTAAACATCCATCCACATTTCCCCTCGGAAAAAAAATCTGGGAAAAAAACTATGCTGCATTTGGTGACTGAAAGAAAGCTTCATTACCAAGCAGATTTTACACAAGTTACCTTAACACACATTCAAAGCATCAAAATATCTTGCTTGTATCTCAAAAACTGTTTATTTAGTGTGGTAAATTTTACTTAATTTAAGAAAGTAGAAATATATAGTGTCTAAATCAAATTTTGATATTAGTTAAAAATGAAGCGATTATGCATATCTGTGGCTGGTCGGACAGTGATAAACCACATCACAACATGGGTTCACAGTACTATTCATTCACTGCTGTTCAAAATAACTATGTTCGTTTTGAGTAGACGGTAGGACGTGGCTAATCACTATCACTATACACTTTTAAACAAACTTGTGTTGCTATTCCTTTACTTTTTCGCAAGAGGCTAGTGCCAAGGGAGAACTTTTCGCAATTCGCAACGCTGCGCCTGCGTCAAAAGTTTACCCAATAAGGGAGATGTAATAAGTTTTAAGGTTACTGAATCTCCATTGGTGCAGTGGTAGGATGCTTTCGTATCATGAGGCAATTCCTGGGTTCTATCCTCGGTTAGAAAAATTTTAACCAACCAATCAGAGCGGACTCTGCCAAAAAATCCCCCTTGGCAAAATCCTTTGTTATTTTTCCTTCCTATTCTTTCTCATACCCATACTTCCATGCGATTTCCGAAAATTTTAATACATGTAATAACTAATCATTTAGCAATTCCTAAGCTGGAATATCCAACGAGTACTTCGGCGGTTCCCTCGCCAACCTCGCCTTCTCCTCCATACTGAGGTTAGGCGTCTCCGGCTTATCCGCCCAGTACATAACAATCTCCTGGTCAGCAGGACACGCCTGCTTGAACACATCGTCCGCATAAGCCCTCGACAAGTACCCCCACAAATGAGTCAACTTCGGGGACACATCGAACCCTTTCAGAGCTTTCGTCGCGATCCGAATCTGGTGCAACTTGGGAAGCAGCTCGCAATCCAGATGGGTCAGGCGGTCGCCACAGAGATATCTCGTGGACCTGGACCCCAGCATGGCGTCGATCTTGGCAAGCTCCGCCTCCAGGTGCGAAGGGTCTTTGGAGACGTCCTTGACGTAGTAGCAGAACTTCTGGAAGACGTCCAGGCACACCTGGTCCGCCTCTGGGTCGTCGTAGAGGAGGGATGGGGTAGGGTAAGCCTCGTCCAGGTACTGGGTGATCTCGTCCACGTTGTCCAAGGCGACGTCGTCTCCGTGGACCAAGGCGGGGACCCGGCGGAGGGTCAGCTTGCGGAAGACGTCCGGTGGCTTGGCGAAGTTCACGGTCGCCACCTTGAAATGGAGTTGCTGGAGGGAGGACTTGGTCAGGAGGATCATGAAGAGGCGTTGGCAGAAAGGGCAGGCGCCGTACTTCTTGCCGTCGTCCCCGGCGCGCACGAAGAGGTACAGTTCCGAGTCGTTGTTGGACATGGTTGTGATTAGAACCTGGTCTGACATCAGACTTGAAAGCTGCGCTACACTGACTGACGTTCAGATATGCGTAGGGGTTTCAGAAAAAAGATATGCGGAGAGTATTTCACCGGTATATACTGATAGTAGACAAAGTCCAATCTGCGAAGTATTTCCAAGTTTATGAATTAATCCAACAAGGCTACTAATGGCATGAGTGTGCAATTCTCAGGATCAGAAATCGGGAGTGTTGTAACGGTTTAGAACGAACACTATCACACTAGAGGTACCCAACTAGTTTTATGAATACAAAGTAGAAGCCCTATTCAGGCTTACGAAAGTGTAGGATTGTAGACTCCAAAACAAATGGTATCCAAACTGTATGCATTCACTAACACTATCACAAGCTATCCATTAAGTAAAGCAGCACGTTTTTCGTAGACCAACCTACATTTTCAAAGTATCACACACAGTACCCCAAAATTAAGTCATAAATCCAGTTCAATCTGAATAAGGAACTTTCACTCACAACAAATCAACAACCTACCAAAGTCCGCACTCTTCCCTCAATCTTCAGAAATATCACCGTCCACCGCTCAAAACATGACACATTCGTCAACGGAATGTCCCATCACAATGTTCACCACGGTCGGTGTCTCCCTCCAGGTGCACACAACCCCAACAGCAGGGACGGATCTGTTGCTGGAAGTGTTCTATGTCACCCGCTCACCCCCGAACAACGGAATAACGAGCGCGTCTCCAGATGCCTCCCTCCCCACACTGCCTTGCGCGTGTGTGAGAAGATCTCGAGACACCTAAAAATAAATCTTCACCCTCTCCTCGTGTTGGAATCATTTTCGGTTTACTTTTCTGTTTTGGAAGGTCCCCCTCGGGTCCTTTTGCTCTTTAAGAGAACTGCTTTAACCAGATGAACACACATAGATATTCCTGGATTTCGTGTTGAGGAGAAAGTCTGATATTCGCTGTGGTATGTGAGGAGGGAGCAAAATGTGGTTGAAGTGTTATCGTTTGAGACAGGGTGGGAATATATATTTTTTTGAGTGGAGTTGAGGAAGAGAAGAGCTGTATTTTTTTTTATTTTTCGTTTATTATTGAAAGAGTGGAGGATGGAAGATGATTTGCCTCGTGAAACCTACGCACTCCAAGATTAGCTAATTGCTGCGGTTTCCAAACTACCTATTATCTTTGCCTCATAAGTCTTTCTCTATTGCACATCTCAGAAAATTATTTTCATTTATCCGTACTTCTTTGCATGCAGGATTTTGTTTCTTTGTTCTGTATAGGGTTACTTGGGGGTAGGTGGGACACCCCCCTTAAACTATAATATGCACAGGAAGTTTTACACTTACTTGCATTGATTATGTTACAGCTTGTCACACCGATTAGTTTTGCATATATTTGACATTTTTTAAATTTATTTTTAAGATTATAGAACTAATTAAAAATAGATTCCCAGAATGGATTTTATGGAGAGTTCAAGATGCATTTTTCAAAGAAGTATTTCTGGGGAAGTTTTCATTACATTTTAATGTTTATTGAACTGTTTGCAGAGTTTGACCTAAAATACATACTGCAATTTTAAATTTTTCACAATTTTAAATTTTATGTGTCTTTTTAAATTTTTTAATAAGTGTTTAAGAGAGGGGTCTCACTTACTCCATATTTTTAGCATGGTTGGGGTAAGTGGGACCCCCCTTTATCTAGTAGTGAGACCCCTTATTAAGTAAGTGGTTATTATGTAAGTGGTTCTAGAGGGTCCCAAATGATAAAGAAACTATTACTGAAGACATAGGCGGATTTAAGGGGATGGACTATTTCACCCAATATTTTCAGAAAATTTCGATTTATAGTAGCAAGACCTTTTACTCACCACTTCAAAATTCGTTAAAATATATAAAAAAACTTGTTCAACATTTATATGAAAATTTCGTTTTAATTTAAGTTATGGTGAGTAAAGTGAAATATCTCATCAATAGTGTTCATTCTCATTTAGTGTGTCCGATTTCTTTTTTATCTTACAATGTCTACTATGTGCCAAAATAAATCTTAACCCTACAGTCAAAGTGTTGATAGCTTTGCCTACAGTGCATACTGTTGCCATTTGGAAACACGACATTTTCCCCCACTTTCTACTCGAACTTCCATTTCCAAACGACACCATTCAATAAGTAGAATAAATATAACATTTCATTGTTATAGGACTTTAGATTGCCAGTAAATAGCATCCGGGGTACTATTTTGAGACATTTGTTAGTAGTTAGTGAGACGAAAGTCAAGACACAGAAAACGCCAAAATAAAAGGACCATATAAATTAAAATAAAAAAAATTTTCAGCTTGAAAAGAAATTGTTTTGAAAAGATAAGTTGTTTTTTTATATTTTTAGAGCATTTGGTTAAATTTCACTTCACAATTAATTTCACAAGGGGCACAAATTAATTTCACAAGGACAAAGTTTTTTGTCAATTAAAAGTAGAAAAAATTAAATTAATTTTTTTAGTATTTTTTTACTAATTTACACCATAATAGAAGACACATAAATGATTTTCAAGCGAATTTAAAAAATCATGCATTGAAGGGTTAATCAACCTTATTATTTTTTATAATTATTATAATTTATAATTATTATTATTTTTAGACACTATTTTATAAGCTAAAGTAAAACGTATCCCTTTGGCCTTTCAAAACATTCTTTAGAACACTTATTTTGCTTTTCATTCTATTCTTACCTTGTCATACTGATTTTAATGTGAGTAGATTTCTCACTCATGGTTACAGTTACAATAAAATATTTTATGGTGAAAATTTCTGTACTTTATCAAGTAAGACCCACTTACTTCCTTTCAAGTTTTGCTCACTTCCCATATAAATGAAGAGGGGGTGTCCCACTTACCCCATCACTTGGGGTAAGTGGGATACCCGCCTCATTTTCTAAATAAAGACCAGTTAAGAAAAATGTAAAGCTTTATTTTAGAAACTACTAATAAATTTTTGTTTATGGATAGTGTGTTTAACGAAATTAGTCAATAAGCTCAAATTTAACCCGTTCAAAATTCTTCCATTGAACTTCAAAAATGCACTAGGCCAAAAAGGGGTTCCACTTATCCCAAGTGACCCTAATACATTTTTATTATATGGTAAAATTTTTAAGCTCGTAGTGCTCTGGAATATTATTTCCATGCTATGATATTTGATTCTAAATAATAGTCTACAATAGAACCAATATATTTTAATTATTCGTAATTTTGATTTATTTATTTGAATATATTATATTGAGTTTTGAAAGAACAAAATTAAAATTAAAAAGAAAGAAACATGGAAAATTCCACAGGATTTTCCTTTAAGTCTATGAGGCTGTTTTTTTACAGAATGTTCATTATCAACTAATGCACTTGCTAAGTAAAAAGATAAGGGGATTTTTTACTTATATCTTATTACCCCAGGCGACTGTATCGTGTTACCCACCAAGGGGTAGTAAGAAGCCAGTTAAATAAAAATCAAATAAAGGTATTAATATAATCTCTAAATATCATTTTTTAACCCTAGTAATTTTCAAAAAAAAAATTTAAATCTTTCAATATATGCCCAGTTAAAAATCAGGCTAAAAATGTTACAATTTAAAAGTTAAAATTTTAAACAACTCTGTATTATAGGGTCACTTGGGGTAAGTGGGACCCCTTTTTGGCCTAGTACATTTTTGGAGCTTTATAGAAAAAATTTGAAAGGGTTTACTTTGTACTCGTTGTCTAATTTCGTTAAAGAGTCTAGCGATAAACAAAAATTTATCAGTAGTTTCTAAAATAAAGCTTTACATTTTCTTAACTGGTCTTTTTAGGGGACATCCATAAATTACGTGAGGTGTTTTTTCCAAAATCTGGACCCTCCCCCCTCCCCCCTTGGTGAGATTTAGTGAGATTTTGCTGGACCCCCCCCCCCTCCCCCCTACAAGATATTTTCCTATAACCTTTCAAAATAGTTTTCTATCCAATTCGTTTGCATTTTGTGCTTCACAACACCTAAAGCTTTTCCATTATTAATGATGTGGGGGAAAGGACATTATTCCGCCTAAAAATCACCACCGTATATCTTATCTGTGGGTATTATTCCTTTCTCATACTTAAAAAATCGTTTAATTTCTAACTTAAAAAGTTGACGTGAGATTTTAATCGAGGGCCAATGGTCAAATAATTCAGCATTTATTTTTTTAATCAAAAAAATGTACTTTAAGAAAAGTTACAAATGGAGGGTAATATGGAACAGTCGGGTAATATGGAACAGTTGGATTTACAGCTATTGATAACTAATTAGACTTTAGAGAACATAGTTAATCTTAACTATAAAAACATATTTAACAATTTACGTTCAAATGGTTTTGTTCATGACTGTATTTACAATAGCCACAAACATAATTGTCTTTTTCTGACCCTTTGCTTATGGAATGTTCCATAATACCTAACAGGCCATCTTGTACTATGAACCCTTTTACTGACCGATAAAACATGGATTGCTAAAAAAACGACTGCAGTATAACAAACTACTGATCTTTTAGTGTACATTATGCTTAACAACAAAATAAAAGTATCATAGTTACTGGTAGGTAAAAGGTTTGAACATTTACCTTCAAAAACTTTCGAAAATCCTAAAACACACTTTACTTTTCTGCGACTGATCAGACAACAACAAGAAGCTAAACTCTTTTCGCGCTGTATCATGGGGGATTTCTTAAGACTTTCGTGGCATTTCCACGTGATAGCAGCACGAGGGGGAGCAGAAACTCAGGTGTTCCATATTACCCGACTATTCCATAATACCCTCCTCTCCTCTATTCCTTAACTCATATTCCTGGAACAACCGGAAGTCCGCACTAGATCTTAGAAATTAATTTGACGTAATATTCCTACGGATTTAACTTCAAAATTGCAAAAACAAGTAATTAATGTATAAAAAAATTTTTAATTAATATATAAACTTCTAATAAAACTGTTATAAAAAGTTTTTCACCAATTGTTTCACCATCATTGATTGGTTGTGGAGGAAAAAATTTCTCTGTACGCCACTCGGACACTGACCTGGCCCGGCCCGGCCCGCTGGTCTTCATGGCGGTATTGCTCAATAAACTGGTCTCCTCTACATCACTGGACTCTTCTTACGCTTAGACATTTTAATATGATTATCCTAGTATGATGTTCTTACCTTGACGCTTTGATTTACTTTAAAAGGTCAGCTGGTTTTGCTATGGTTTGCCGTGTTAAATTTATTTTCAATTGACTTTTTGATCAATTTATGATTTAAAAGCAATATTTACACTCACCATAAGCGTGTATAATAAATTTCGATTAGCCAATAACTATTTTTTTAAATATTTTTTTGTAAAAATCTTTCAATAAGTTTTACCAGCTCTTAATTTAAATTTGAAATATAACAATATTAGGGCTTATCTTCAGACTAAACACAATTTATAGTATGAAATTCTAAACTAATTTAGTTTCAATTACATCAAACATTTGCCTTTAAGAGAATTAAATCCCTGGGTTATTGAATTCCTTTCGGCGGGTCCATTTCTTTCGGTGATGCTGCCATCTAGCCAACGACTAATGGAATATCCGTTCATATGGACGGAAAAATTTTGAACGGATGAGTTCGCAACATTGCAACACGCAACAACAGAAAAAAAAATTGTGAAAAAAATAACATCTAAATTCTGTTGTTGATTTTTATTATTTTAAAGTTATTTTTATAAAATAGTTACGCTAGGAATATGGCTGTTCAGGGTTTGGATAGACTTGTTTAAAACACTCTGTAGGTGCTTCGAAAATACGCCCCATTACTTTTAAAATTTCATGATTATTTCTTGTACCCAAGTCATTTTTGTTCCAAATGCTTAAAAAATACACATAATATTTATAAAAACTTTAATAACATCTAAAATGGGTCCACAGAGGGCTTAAAGTTCTGAACTTAAGCTCAATTTTTAAGAAAACAACAAAAACATAAAAATAAAGTCCTCATATTTCATTCCGACATATTTTCCTATTTCCTATTTTTTACAGATAATTTTATACCGTTAATAATGATACAAGTTTTATTATTCTGTCCTTTTTCAGTTTGGAGATACCAATTTTATTGTGTTTAAAAAAAAAGTCTGTGTTTAGTTTTTTCCATGATAATCGATGTTATAACTCTGGAACTTTTGACTTAAAAACTAAATTTGGGTTAAATTCGTTCTTAATTTAATAATATTAAATTACACATGTGATTTTACCCAATTTTGTATATACAAACATTAATATAATACCTTGTATTAGTTCTTATTTTATCCTATAAAAAATATTTTTATTGAAATTTAATAAGATTCCCTAACACATTAAGAACTTCTTCACAATAATAAAACAAAATATTTCTTTCATTCAAAGAACGTTTCCTGATCGCAATAAAAAAGTTAAGATGATCACCAAAGCAAAATATAAACTCCATAAAAAGTAGAGCAATTAAAGCCCCCAAATTATAATAATATCCAAAATAATGAAATTAAGGAGAAACATTACAAACAATAAAAATTAACTACAGTACATGACGCTATGTACTGCTAAAAGAAAATAATCATATTTTTTAACTAAGAGGACATCGGAAATACGGCTTAATAAGGAAGTTACATGGGTCAGATTTTCAAAAACAAACAAGTGTTCCGTAAGGTTTTTGTATGGTTAAATGAAATATCTAGTCAATTTTTCAAAAAAATGTACAGGTAATTAAATATTTTAATTTAAAAGTCGAGAAAAAACACGTGACTGAAAACGCTTATTGTTTAAAGATGTCAATTTGTCAATTTGACTCCTTGGTGTCTCATACGTGTATTTTTGTCATTTTCCCTTATATTTTTGTTTTTGTTTTGACCTTAAATATGTATATATATTAGTAAAAATAAATTTGATTTGATTCTTGAAAAAGATGTCAACCATCTTACCATCAACTCCATTGCTTTCCAACATTGTTTATCGTATGATGACGTCAACATACGATGATCCCAAACTCTTGGCGTTTTCGTACGCTTTTAAAAAGTGGATTTTTGTTAATTTTTTTTGGCAATCAAAAAATTTCTCGATCGGCCTCAAATTTTGGGTAGTTGCTTAATTTCCAAAGAGAATCGATTAAAAAAATAATAAAAAAATCATGCAACTTCCCCATTGTTTTAAAAATTTATTTCAATTATCTTTAACACACATTTTTACTGTATTATTATTTTAAATTGTTCTAGAATGTACGATAAAATGTAGGAGAATGTACGAGATTTGTTGTGGACCCATTTAAAGTTCTAGGATAAAGAAAATATTAGATATCGGCAGGACAGATTTTTATGAGTTAAGAAATATTTTTAGATTCGGCAAAAAAAATTTGTGTTTCTAGAAGGGCGTTTGATAAACCTTGTAAGTAGTGTAAAAATGGGGGTGCTACGACATTACGAAGGAGCGCAAGGTGGCGCTGACGGTGGCTCCGCGGCTCCCTGCGCATTCTACTAGATTGCGGTTCCCTGCATATTCTACTAGATTAGGGTTCCCAGCCCATTCTACTAATTTGGGGCTCTACCACTAAGTTGGTCAAAATACGCAGGTAATTTGGGCTCTACCACTAAATTGGGCAAAATGTGAAGGTACTTTGGGGCTCTACCACTAAATTGGGCAAAAAGCGAAGGTACTTTGGGGCTCTACCACTAAATTGGGCAAAATGTGAAGGTACTTTGCGGCTCTACCACTAAGACACAGCAGGAAGTTAAAGTTATTTTACTATTAAAGTTATTTACTATTAAAAAACTGCAACCGCTATTTAACTGTAATATTGACAAAATTACCAAATTGCAGATCTTCTATATTGGGGCTCTAAGACACATTCAAAAAGAAGAAGCTAAATTTTGAGTTTCTAAATTATTTTAAGGTAATTTTAATTGATAGTTTAAGTTATTAACAAAAGTTAATAAACAGTTAAAGTTATTTTACTACATAAAATCAGAAGGTTAATTAACAAACTGTAACTGCTGTAATATATCACCTATTAAATGCCCATACCGGAATAAAAGACCAAGACAATCACAAACTCAAATGAAGACTGCATTACTCACCTGTCATTGAGACTGCCTTAACAATGCGTCGGCGAACAGCCCCCCTTGCCTTTCACAGAGCAATATGTGGGGTGTTAATGGGAAGACAACCATTGGGATTGATAGCGATTGCATCTTTTCTAGCAATACCTAGGATATGGTTTCAAAAGTAAAACAGAATTATAGTTAAA
Organism: Tetragnatha versicolor; assembly: GCA_024610705.1. Taxonomy (NCBI): domain Eukaryota; kingdom Metazoa; phylum Arthropoda; class Arachnida; order Araneae; family Tetragnathidae; genus Tetragnatha; species Tetragnatha versicolor. The sequence goes on along the minus strand of JANDEH010000001.1, from coordinate 32,477,917 downwards.
ACAGAATTTTTTTCCCTTTCATTAAATTTACAGTTTAATAATGACTTTAGTTACAGATTGGCTAAAAATGCTTATCCTATCACAATCTTTAACTTCAAAAAGACCATAATCTTTTCACCGGAAAGGAATGGATACTTTGAAAAATTGAGAATGATCGATTATTTTTTGATCACGTTATCCTATTGGTGGAATTATTTTACAACTTCAATTAAAAATTGCTAATTATGTTCATATTGGATAAGATTTTAAGCAATTTTTTAAAATTAAATATACGAGTTCTGTTCGAAGAGTTGATTTTATATATATTAATAAATATTCAATAATATTTAATAAAAATTTTACACATCTGATGAAAACCTATTTAAACTTAGAAAAAATGTAGGTAACTTTGATGCTTAATTACCCCAAAAATAATTCTAATTTTTTAAAGAAACACAAACACACTCTCTAACACATACACACGCTCACACACACGGACTCACACATACACTCACACACGCATTCGCTGGAGGTATCTTCGACATGCAGTTTGTTAACTGAAGTATCATTAACCCTTGTGTTGGGCACAAATCCTCCGGACCGGATCCTCCATTCGAAGACCGACAACGAGAGAAGTCGCCAAGGACGGGAGATCGCCCTTGGCACTCTGGTTGGCGACTTTTCACAGAGCACCTCCTGTCTCCAAAATGCACCCGTTTACCACTCGGCATTCTCGGAAGTCGTCAATTATATAACTCTAAGAAGTAACATAAAAGAGCGTTGCTTCACCCGAACGCCAAATGATTTTAGGGACGATTATAAAAATCCCAAGTCGACATAAAGATTCGTTTGTCTGAAGACAGAGAACAAGAAGTTATAAATCCCTAACGGGGACATTACATCTTCTCAATTTTTCTTTAAACATTCGAATCTTCTGGAGACTGTGGAATGTTTAACAGATCGTCCAAGTGTAGCCACTCCACACCATCAACTCAACACTTTGCACATCTCTATGCTCCGTGGCCCTCCCGAACTACGAGCAGTATCTAAGAACTGCTCAAACGCAAGGGCTAAGTAATACTTCAGCCCATCTTGTTGCTTTATCCGATTTCAAAACCTCGTCAATTTTATCTTGCCTTTAATCACCGATTAGCAGATACTACCCAATCTTCACAAAGCTTAAACAAACCATCAGCTTGACCAAGATGAACAAGCACAGGGCCGGACTGGCCCGGGTGGCTGGGTGGCGATCGCCACCCAGACGGGGGCCTTATGAGAAAGGGGGCCCTAATCAAAATTAAGATTTTTCAAAAATAAATTCAAAAGGTGAGAGGCCCGCCGAAACGGGGGCAGAAGCAATGGGGCCCGGTGGTCCAACGGGGCCCCGAACTGAACACTCCTTATCTCAAGGAATCGGTTCGGCAGGGCACTCGAAGTCTTCGTCTTCGACCCATAAAAAACGCTCCCTGGGAGAAACCACCCGTTAACTAGAGGGATCGGACTTGCTCAGGGCCCTCATTTCAAAGGGGCCCCCAAAAATGTTTAAAAGCTAAGAAAATGTGAGAATGTAAAATAAATTTATTAACTCATGAATTTAAAACCAATTAAGCTTATGAACTTTTCAAATAAAGAATTTTTACAAAGTGCTTACGACAGACCCTGATTTCTGGGAGGGCATTCGGGGCACTTTCCCAGGGCCCCCCTTTTAAAGGGGCCCAAAATATGTTTAAAAAGCTAACAAACTGAGATGAGAAAGAGTGTAAAATAAATTTATTAAATAATGAATTTAAAATCAATATGTTAAGTTTATAAAGTTTTCGGCAGGTTAATTGTAACTCAGTATTTACATTTCGATTAAAGGGGATTGATTTTGTTATTTTATGTCAAATAAAATTTAGTTTTATTTTAAGACTGACTTGCGAGGGCCCCCAAAAAACCTCAATCCTCCCCAAAAAACCTCTCTTTTTCCAAATCCTCATCAACTCCTGTAAAAAAGTGGGCATCTTAAACTTAACATATAGATGTACTTGATAGGGGCTACATTAGAAATAATGGTGGAATCAAAACACTTCCCGAAGGAGCCTTTATGCCCTGCCCCCCTCTTGCGTACGCCCTTGAAGGAGGAACAGATAATGTATGGGGCCCTTTTAATTTTCAGCCACCGGGGCCTTCTACCTGCCAGTCCGGCCCTGAACAAGCACATGCACATTTAAGTATAAAATTTGGATTATTGTCTAAACTGGGGGTATACTTACTTAAATAGGGACTTACTTGGGGACTAAATTTGAACTCTGATTTAATGAATTTAAAGAATCCAGATTCGGTATTAGCCCTTAAGCTACGCGTTTTTTTTTCATACAAAGGGTTAAACATTCATATGAAGTTTTCACTTAGGAACTGATTGCTAAAAATAATAAAAATAATACTCACCTCATTTTGGTTTCAATTTGAACTCTGATTTAATGACTGTTTCAAGATTCCAGATTCCATATTAGCAGTTAAGCTACACGTTTTTTTATACAAGGGGTAAAATCTTTCATATAAAGTTTTCACTTAGCAACAATCGCTACAATAAACGGGCGTTTACCAGACCTGTTTGTAACAATATGCTTCCATCGGGTGCTCAACAGAGTACAATGGATTTTAGCACTCATGATTTTAGCAACAATGACGCACAAATTTTCTGACTGGTTACAAAGCTAAGTTCTGGTGTTACAAAGCTAATTATACATTAATGTTTTTACAACAATCAAAAACGAACCAATTAGCTTAAAGGCTTATATGAAGTCTGAAATCTTAAAACAATCATTAAACGAGAGTTCAAATTAAAGCCAACTCTTCTAATAGACTGTTGGTTTTAATGAGGTGGGTTTTATTATCATTTTTTAGGGATCAGTTGCTAAGTGAAAACCTTATATGAAAGATTTTACCCCTTGTATAAAAAAACGTGTAGCTTAAGGTCTGGTATGGAATCTGGAATCTTGAAACAGTCATTAAATCAGAGTTCAAATTGAAACCAAAATGAGGTGAGTTTTATTTTTATTATTTTTTAGCAATCAGTTGCTAAGTGAAAACCTCATATGAATGTTTTACCCTTTGTATGAAAAAAACGCGTAGCTTAAGGTCTTATATCGAATTCATTAAATCAGAGTTCAAATTTAGTCACCAAGTAAGTCCCTATTTAAGTAAGTATACCCAGGCCTGTATTTAGGGATTTTGCCGCCCTGTGCATATCGATTTACTGCCACCTCCTATTTCATTTTCTGTATCAAGTAAATGCCCCCTCTCATTTGACCCTCTTTTAACTCCCTTTGACTGTCACCATTTAACTCACCTTTCTCAGATATGGGGAAATTATCCTGTTTTCCCTCTCATAATGAAATCTTTTGGGGGTCCGGGGGTACCCCCCAGAAAATTTTTGAAAATATGCCCCTAGAAAACTGGAAACTTATTCATTTTTGACACTTCATGTGAAAACTGTGTGGTACATTTTTTTTTCAAAACTGTAGTGTGTAGCATTTTGAATTGGTGTAATTTGCCGCCCCGAAAAATTTTGCCGCCCTGTGCTACAGCACATGTTGCACGTGCCTAAATACGGCCCTGAGTATACCCCCCCAGTTTAGAGAATAATCCAAATTTTATACTTAAATGTGCATGTGTTTGTTCATCTTGGTCAAGCTGATGGTTTGTTTAAGCTTTGTGAAGATTGGGTAGTATCTGCTAATCGGTGATTAAAGGCAAGATAAAATTGATGAGGTTTTGAAATCGGATAAAGCAACAAGATGGGCTGAAGTATTACTTAGCCCTTGCGTTTGAGCAGTTCTTAGATACTGCTCGTAGTTCGGGAGGGCCACGGAGCATAGAGATGTGAAAGTGTTGAGTTGATGGTGTGGAGTGGCTACATTTGGACGATCTGTTAAACATTCCACAGTCTCCAGAAGATTCGAATGTTTAAAGAAAAATTGAGAAGATGTAATGTCCCCGTTAGGGATTTATAACTTCTTGCTCTCTGTCTTCAGACAAACGAATCTTTATGTCGACTTGGGATTTTTATAATCGTCCCTAAAATCATTTGGCGTTCGGGTGAAGCAACGGTCTTTTATGTTACTTCTTAGAGTTATATAATTGACGACTTCCGAGAATGCCGAGTGGTAAACGGGTGCATTTTGGAGACAGGAGGTGCTCTGTGAAAAGTCGCCAACCAGAGTGCCAAGGGCGATCTCCCGTCCTTGGCAACTTCTCTCATTGTCGGTCTTCGAATGGAGGATCCGGTCCGGCGGAAGATTTGTGCCCAACACAAGGGTTAATGATACTTCAGTTAACAAACTGCATGTCGAAGATACCTCCAGCGAATGCGTGTGTGAGTGTATGTGTGAGTCCGTGTGTGTGAGCGTGTGTATGTGTTAGAGAGTGTGTTTGTGTTTCTTTAAAAAATTCGAATTATTTTTGGGGTAATTAAGCATCAAAGTTACCTACATTTTTTCTAAGTTTAAATAGGTTTTCATCATACATGTAAAATTTTTATTAAATATTATTGAATATTTAATATTTATTAATATATATAATATATTAATATATATATTAATATAAAATCAACTCCTCGAACAGAACTCGTATATTTAATTTTAAAAAATTGCTTAAAATCTTATCCAATATGAACATAATTAGCAATTTTTAATTGAAGTTGTAAAATAATTCCACCAATAGGATAACTTGATCTGAAAATGGTCGATCATTCTCAATTTTTCAAAGTATCCATTCCTTTCCGGTGAAAAGATTATGGTCTTTTTGAAGTTAAAGATTGTGATAGGATAAGCATTTTTAGCCAATCTGTAACAAAAGTCAATATTAAACTGTAAATTTAATGAAAGGGAAAAAACTTCTGTTTTAACTTTAATGAAATATATCTTTTGAAACCCTCTACTAGGTATTGCTAGAATAGATGCAATCGCTATCAATCCCAATGGTTGTCTTCCCGTTAACACCCCACATATTGCTCTGTGAAAGGCAAGGGGGGCTGTTTGCCGGCGCATTGTTAAGGCAATCTCAATGACAGGTGAGTAGTGCAGTCTACATTTGAGTTTGTGATTGTATTGGTCTTTTATTCCGGTATGGGCATTTAATAGGTGATATATTACAGCAGTTAGAGTTTGTTAATTAACCTTATAATTTTTTGTAGCAAAATAACTTTAATTATCATTTAGCTTCCCGTTGATTTGCTGGTCATTTTGTAAACAGCGGTTACAGTTTGTTAATTAACCTTCTGATTTTATGTAGTAAAATAACTTTAACTGTTGATAACTAATTTTAACTTTTGATAATAACTTTAACTATCAACTAATATTATCTTAAAAAAAATTAGAAAATCTCAATTTAGCTTCTTGTTTTTGAATGTGTCTTAGAGCCCCAATATAGAAGAAGAGCTGCAATTTGGTAATTTTGTCCATATTACAGTTAAATAGCGGTTACAGTTTGTTAATAGTAAATAACTTTAATAGTAAATTAACTTTAACTTCCTGCTGTGTCTTAGTGGTAATGCCCCAAAGTACCTTCACATTTTGCCCAATTTAGTGGGAGATCTCCTAAGTACCTTCGCAATTTGCCCAATTTAGTGGTAGAGCCCCAATTTAGTAGAATGGGCAGGGAACCCTAATCTAGTAGAATGGGCAGGGAACCACAATCTAGTAGAATGCAGGGAGCCGCGGAGCCGCCGCCAGCGCCACCCTGTGCTCCTGCGCAACTACTCTTGTACAACAAACAGTAAGTATAATTTTTATGATTAACTATTTTGAAGTTTGAATTTCTTTATTTTATGTAAAGTATTAATCAAAACAAGTGCAAAGCGCTTCTTCAAAATGTTAAGCCTTCTATTAACTACAAATATACAGGGTGTTTCAAAATTGCGTTGCACGGCTTTTATTCGGAACCAGTGCCTCCTGGGGTCATGGAAGTAAGGTCTACCCCTAGGTAAGTGACCCTGGAGAACCCATTGAGAGGACTTACAGCGCCCCTAGCGGCGAAATTAAAAAGTTAAAAAAATTAATTTAAAAACTAAAGGAGATAGAGCAAAAACCTCAGTGAGAGTATTGTTGCCAACGTCGAGAAGAACTCATTGAAAAAAATTTCATCAAAATATCTTGAATATTCACGGAGATATTAGCATGTGAAAATAGCACTTTTTCAGGGGTCAAAAAGTAAAAAGTTCGCATATTTGCAAATTTTTTTGATTTTTTGATTAAATTTTGTGTTCTTTCAACTAAAAAAACACAAAACTACACAATTTCACTGAAAAATTTGCAAATATGCGAACTTTTTACTTTTTGACCCCTGAAAAAGTGCTCTTTTCACATGCTAATATCTCCGCGAATATTCAAGATATTTTGATGAAATTTTTTTCAATGAGTTCTTCTTGACGTTGGCAACAATACTCTCACTGAGGTTTTTGCTCTATCTCCTTTAGTTTTTAAATTAATTTTTTTAACTTTTTAATTTCGCCGCTAGGGGCGCTGTAAGTCCTCTCAATGGGTTCTCCAGGGTCACTTACCTAGGGGTAGACCTTACTTCCATGACCCTCGGAGGCACTGGTTCGGAATAAAAGCCGTGCAACGCAATTTTGAAACACCCTGTATATTCTTAGTTTTATTTTACGAAATTCCATTGGAAAGATATTTCTATATGAAAGTTAAGATACACTCGGGTTCTCCTAAACATTATATATTCACTCGTTCACACTCGCCATTATGGTTAGTTTCTTTCCTCTCTTTTTTTTATTTTATTTCAATAAGCATACTTATTAAGATCATTTTATGGACAATTTTTTAGTGTAAAATCCATAATAGTTTACATACCTCGCTTTACGCTTCCAATCGTGGTTTTCTTTTGCAAAATCTTTTAACTATCACAAATATTTTATGATAGTTTACATTTGATTTTTAAATGTACAAAATAACCTTACATAATAACTGAAGAAATCGGATTTCTTATAAAAACTGTTTCCATAATTTAATGCGCAGAAAGAAAATAGTGAGTTAATGAGAATGATTCGTCAATTCAGTAATCAATAATATTTTAAAATTAAAATTCAATTTCCCTGTAAACGATTTTTTAAAAAATGAACAAGCATTTTTTAACCTCTGATGGCATTCCCTGTACTTTTTTAAACTTTTAACTTAAAAGCTGTAAAAGAAAATTTTATTTGTAAATTTTCTTAGATCCTCACTTGAGATTAAAACATAACTTTTTTAACATGATAGATCCATTTCAAAGAAATGTTAATAGTCTTACCAAAACACCTAAACCTAAAGCGTGCCAACGCGCATATCAGTTATTATTTGTCTGCCTCAAGTTGAGCTCTGGCCGTCGTTCACATGAGCGGTCATAAGGATTTCTTTTAGTTTTTGTTTTTATGATCTAAGAACACTTTTAGTCATTTACCTAAGTCATAAAAGTACAAATTTATGATTTTTCATGATAGTGATTCATGATCTCCTAAATTTACGATTTATCTTTCGAGACCATGCCACCGCCAGAGCTCAACTTGAGGCAGACAAACAGTAGTTGATAAAAGCATCGATACGTCAATATGAGAATGACCCCTATTCCCAGTTGGAATCTCTTCCCTCCTCTTCTCTATCTCCAGAGGCTCATTTCCCGCCGAGAAACAATTCCGAAAGCTTTCTTCTTCCCTCTGCCTTGAGAAGAACCGACTTTCGGAAAAGTGTCAACACTCACATTTTGGATACACGCGCCTTTATGAATGTCCGCACCGGTAAGTCTTTGAGCCTTTTTTATTTTGTATGCATAGGATTACAGGGCTCCCAGCAGACTTTTGGTTTGTCTTTAAGGAAAAAGGGACCAAAATTTTTTAAGTCTATTGAAAGGACAAATTACAATTCGTGGAAATCCAAGTGTTTTGTTATCAAAACCAACAAACTTAAAATCAATCTGGAAGCAGGTTAAAATTCCTTTTACTTACTGTTAGGCTAAGCGCGCACTGGAGACTTTTGTCTCGGCGACTATAAACACTAGTCACTCGAGAGCAATGCATTTCTATGAGGAAATTCTTGGCCTAGTGATCTTGGTCTCGTCGCCATGTGCGCGCTCTCTAGCTTCTTGCAATAGCCAGGGAAACAATTTTGTCTTTGTCTCCGAGAAAAAAGTCTCTAGTGCGCGCTTAGCCTTACTAGTTTACTTCAATGGAGTAAAATACTATCTAATCAAGTTAGATAATTTTTCTCATTTCAGTTATTTGAAGTTTAAGTTAAAACATTAATCTCAAATAGTAGTGGAGTAGCCAGAAATTATTTTTGGGGTGTGCATGATGATATCGAAATTAAAGAAAAAAATTAAGGTTTTGAATTACACTAATTTTCTTCTCACTGAATGAATAACTAAATATTAAAATAAATTAATGATACATTTTAATCATGAAACAAAGAAAACCTTTGTTAACAGCAAACTAGAACAATGTATTTTATCAACATTTTATTTACTTAAAATCATGAACATACGCTGTGGAGGACATAGGATTTGTTTTTTTTCTGGGGGGGGTAAGAATTTTCATAATCCAATTAAATCTTCTCTGTGATCTTAATAGGAAAAAGATAGTGAATTATCCTGCTCCAACTATTAAAAGGGGGGTCTGGGGGTCCCCCCAGAAAATTTTTGGAAATTTGAGTAAAAAATCCCCATTTTTTCATCTCGTTTTGGAACACCTTATCCGAATCTCGGATACAGGTTTTATGGTAGAATTTTTGCGTTTTGAAAAACTAAATATAAAATAGAGTTGTAATAAAATAGTTACAAGGTACCAAGGGGGTCTGGGGGTCTTCCCCCATAAATTTTTTTGAAAATTTGAACTTTAAAAACTGGTTTTTAACTTGTTTTGGTGTATCTAATCCAAATTTCGGGAATAAAAGAAATTCTGAAAAGTTTAATTTTACAAAGAAAAAGTTTGGGGCTTGGAGGTGCAAAAGACCCATTGCACCTCCTCTGTCTACGCCACTGCTTGGTTGGGATTTTTTCCAAAAAATTTCTGGGAAATCTTAAATGAATAAAACCCCGGGGATTTTTGCGACCCAGGACATTTCCCCCGGGCAGCTATAAGAACCCTGGACTTTCCGGGGTATAAAACATTTCTAGAAAAATTACCCTTTTTAAAAGTCGACATCTATTGCTGGATAACATTCCATTAACAACAATAACATGAAAAAAAATACATTTAACGCTTTGTCTGGACTGAAATACCGAGAAAGATTAACATCTATCACTCTTCCCTGCTTTTTATGTTGCCTTGTAACTACATTCAAGCGCCATAAAACATTTTGTACCTCATGTCATTCTTGTTTTGACACGGTAGACACCTACTTCGGCTGTCATTTTCACTTATACATGAAAAAGACCTTGAGGGTAGGAAAACATAACCTTTACTTCTAAGTGAATCTTCAGGTAGGAGAAAATACTGTAACAGTAAACAAAAACCATCTCATATCCCCTCTATCGCACATTGTGAAAGATGAAATAATAAGCTATCAGTGATAAATGCTACAGCTAACCAGAAATCTTACATGAACAAAATATGGTTATAAGCACACAATAGGCATAATTATCAGCTATTTCAGCAAAACTCAAGCGCTTCAAGCTAATCCACGAAAAAATAGTAGTTAGCTATTGAAATTATTTTTAAATATAGTCATAATTGAAGGGCTTGGTGGACGAAGGGGCTATGTTACAAGGCCTGTCCCAAAAGTAACGAGACTGAATTCCCTAATTCTGACTGGAATTTAGTCTCGTTACTTTTGGCACAGGCCTTTTAACATAGCCCTTTCATCCACCAAGACCTTCAATTGTTATTAGTAAAGTAGTCTCACTGTACTTTCATGTATTTTCAATGGCGGTGAATCTTTACTAAACCAAAAGGGGGAAGAAGAAATATGAAGCAAAACGTTTAATAACCATTGGTTACATTTTTATCATTATCTACTTGGTTATCCACCAGACTTCAGTTAAATCTTTAATTGCGCTTACTAGTGAACTTTTCATGCAGCTGAATGATTCATCCCCATACAAGGACAAAAGATGAAAACAACAGTTTTTGATGCCATTTACGAGGTAGTATAAAAACAAACTGTTAACAGTCGTTAACAGAAAATCTAGAGAAAGGCAGTAATTTTCTAGATAGCACCTTTGACGGTAGTCATTAGAAGTTTGACGGATCATTTTTACACTCTGTTGAACTCACCTTGAAAGTAGTCATTTTCGTGGTAATCCGGTCAAATTCGTCTTGTTAACAGAATATCTCCAAAGGTTAAAAATTCCGTATATGTGAAATCATTAGGACAGCGAGTGTTTTTCTATCTTCATGCAGTGCATTCTTTGGTTCCATGAGATGGTTCATTAAGGTATAAATTCTCAGCTGTGGCCTGAAAAAACAGACGGTAACAGCATATTACTAGTCAAATAAGAAACGCCATAAAAACAAATGCATTCAAGCATGTTAATATGGTTACTATATGCCTTATACATTTGTATTGAATTAGCATGTAATAATACAATATTTAGGAACTCTTAAGGGTAAAATATTACATTTTCTTTTAAGTTCCCAAATATATCGTTTTTTTATAGAAGAGAAGTTTTCTAAAAACCTGTCCGGTGACATATACATATATTTGCAACTATTGTTCACATTCTGAAAAGAGAAACTAAAATTTGCTTCTCAAAGAAAATCATAGAATTAAAAAAATCCATTTTTAAGTCAATTATAAATACTTTAGAAATACCACTCTAAATAAAGGGGAGAGAAAGCCCATTAGCCATTTATTAGCCCATAAGAGAGTACATAAAAAATTTTATTTTTATCTTTTAACATTTCCTACATTGAGATAAGAATTATAATACTGTTTAAGGGGCCATTCATTAATTACGTAAGGATGATTTTGGCAATTTTTGACCCCCCCCTCCCCCCATGTAAGGGTGCGTAAGATTTTTCAAACCCCTCCCCCCTATTCTTACGTAAGATTCCATTATGTGTTTCAAAACAATAAAATGTCCGTTTAACGTAAATCAAAGATTTTTATTTTTCAACAGATAAGTAATATTCTTGCTGTCAACTACCATATTACTATTATATTATTATCTCTTGATTAAAATAATTGGAATTTGTTTATATTAACTAGGAAAATCTTACGTAAGAATTGGTTTGACCCCCCCACCCCCCAAGTAAGGGTATGTAGAGATTTTTCCAACCCCCCCCTCCCCCTCGGGACCCTTACGTAATTAATGAATGGCCCCTAAATACATATAGAGATATATTTCTTTTTAAGGAAAAAATGAATTGTCATATTAATAGAAGATTCGCTGGATTTTGATAAGGAATTTCTCACTGACGTTTCTCCCTACTTCCTTATAATAGCATGCAAACTTAATTCGATCACACAAATAGAAAGAGAAATTTTCTTAAACTATTAACAGTTAGCATATTGAAGCAAATAATGATCAAAGTCATGCTACTTAGGGAAAGTTCACGAAATATAAACTTCCCTGACCCAATAAGCTCAGTCAACATAAACATTAAAGACGCAGTTTGGGTGAATAAGAGGTAAAACTAAAGTAGTTGAAGCGAATAGATAACTGGACAACCGTTAATTATCCGTGAACAATTTACCTCTATTTTGCGTGCGGACTCAATTTGTTTTAGGTAAGTTAACAATCCATGTTTCCATAATTGGTCAAATAAACTTAATGTAACGCAAAAGGTCAAGATCTTGACCTTTTGCGTTACATTAAGCTTCATGAGTAAAAAATTCTCATTGAATGTCCTTAACTAACTAAATGCTTAAGAAACCTTTTATTCAGTCTTCTAAACTCACTGAAGTTTAAAAGTTAAGGGGGCATCCATAAATAACATATTTAAGGTTTTTTGTTACAAATTTTTGACCTTTCGGTGAGATCTTGTGAAATTTTGCTGTACACGACCTCCTTTATAAATTCTCGTAGAAAGAATTTTTTTAAACTTTTAAATTAATAAATTGTGTTAAAAAGATTAAAGAAAGAGTGTTTAATTTCCGAACGAAAAGATGACCTGATATTTTAATTGACTCTCCCTCCTCCTATGTGTGATTTGGGGAGATTTTTAAAGACGCCTTCCCCCCTTTTGGACCTCATGTAATTTATGGACGTTGCCTAAATATACAAGATTTACTTGTGCTTTCTTCCATCTTAATACAAAATATATAGTCTTAAAATAATTTAACAGAATCTTCGAAAGAATTATTACGTTTCTAATTCCTGTGTTAGGGTAATAATCAATTATATGACAAGCCTGTGGGCCTTGGTCTATTCTCTACCTGATGATACAATTGGAATATCGGTTCTTGTTGGGGATATGGGTATTCTGAAAATTTTATACACTATTATATCCTTATAGTATTATATAATATGGTTGTCTTAAAAATTTATGTGTCCCAAGTTAATAATACTTAAAAAATAGAAGGTTTTTTAAAGCAAATTAACGCACGACTCCCTTGATTTGAAAAAAAATCAATTTATTGGCTTATAACCAACTCACGAGCCTTTCGAAACCTAACCAGAAATACCCTTCATCATTTAAATTCTTCGCGTGTGAAAGATTTTGAAGAATTAAAATTCTCACACATCAAAACAAACTCGTTACAATGTCACCAAACACACGCAAACAATAAAAACACCATCCAAAAAGTTCGCAGAACTTTTCAAGGCAAAACCTTACATAATTTAAATCTCGGGAGAATCTCTTAAAGACCTCTCGAACGAAAATAACTTCGTCACCCACCCTATTAAACCCCGACGGACCTAATAAACCCACTCTTTTTTTCCAAAAAGATCTCGAAAGAGATAGTTTCCTGGAAGCAGTCACAGATTGAAGTGTGGCTCAAGAGGTGGAAAATGACACAAATCGCTCGAGAGCGCGTGGATCCCCTTATCTGGATCAGCAATTATGACGACGAGAGAGAAGTGGTCCCGTCTATCTTTAACTGTACTTGGGATCCACGCTTAATTTTTCACGCGTTTTTAGAGATTTGAGTTTGGCAGCGGTTTGAGGAGATTCCGTCGTTTGTTTTTTCGCCTATTAGACCGCCATGTATGTTGAAATGAACTTTCTAGAAAAACGAGAGCTTTCTAGAGCTAAGAATTTTTGGAGAATGCCAAGGCATATATGAAACATCTTAGGACATGACATTCTTAGAATATAACAATACTGTTACATAATGAATTTTACTAACGGATGAGTTAATTTAATTTTTTAATTTCTGTGCGATGTGTAACACTTCCTTAATTTTTCTTTAAAATGCAACAATCTTAAAGTAACCCAGCTATAAATCTCACAGGTTCTAAAAATGATACTTTTATACGTAAACAAAATATAGGAAAGCAAAACAGGTACAGATAAACAAAATAGTATTTATAAAAAATAGAATCAATGAGATATCAAGTTTGTTATAGTTTTCTCCCCTTGCTCAGCAAGCGTAATTTACTATCTTTGAATATGAACTTCTCTTTATTCAATGATTCTTGAAAAATACATACTAGTTTTATGTGTAGATAAATAATCGAATTTTTAAAGACAAAAGATATTTTTCAAATCAATTGATAGAATGGTTAGAAATGCTAAAACTCAATGTATCACTTCTATCCCTTTATTTCTTTTTTTCTCTTTTTTACAAAAGAGTGAGCAGACATAAATTACAAAGGGTTGATACATAGAGGAAGTAACTCCAGGTACTTCGACCGAAGTTTCATTGTACCAACCCCTGACTATGCATGCAGTCCCTGTCCATCAAATCCTTAAAAATACACTATAACGCAGAGGAACAGAAAAATTCCCTCATAAAAATATGAAAAATAGGTTCAGGAATGGACAAACAGATATTAAATGAAACTATTAAGCTTTAAACTATGAGAACGACCAAAAACCCCTATTTATAGAAAAGTTTGATAGGACATTGAACCATCAACATTGCGACCACTATTTAAAAACTTTGCTACAGTATCCAACTTTGTTTTCAGTACAGCGAGAAAGTAATTTCTTTGTTTAGGAGCTTTTAACTCGGGGGTTTCAAACTAAAACAATCCTTTCGTGATTTTTATCTTTAATTACAATCACACATTGCATGTAATTACTTTGTATGATAACTAGGTTCTGTGAATTTCCTTTTCAACGCTGGGAAAAGAAGTCACGCCATCATTAAATAAACTTCAACAAACTGAGGGTTGATCACTTGAATAGAAAAAGATGAAAAGAAAGAGTTGTTCCATTGTAATTAAAGGCAATTTTGTCTTTTCTTTTAGGACCATGAGTTATAAAAACTGTGACAACATTGAAGATTTTGAGAACACTTTTTGAATCAGATTAAATTAACTTCTTAAATTAAGAACCAAAATACACGGATAGTAGGACGCTTAGGTTTGTAAAGTGCAGCAGATTTTCCACCTTTAAGATAAAGACAATATACAAAAAGAATAAAATGTTACATTATTGTAGCACTTTAACGTACGCCAGTGCTATAAATAACTAATTTCAAATAGCTTGAACCTCTATAAAGCTCTTATGAAACTCGAAATGACACTAAGGAAAACATCTTGAAAGTTTCCTTACTTTCCGTGAAACTTTCCCGGTAGTGGAGAGAACACTCAGCTGTGCTCCGGGACTAACGGGATTTATTGAAAACGGTCCAAATTTCAGGGAAAAGAAATACAGTGGTCGGTGGAAGTGATGTAACAAAACATGACATAAATTTTTGTCACCATCTTGAATAAATGAAATATCTTTTGGTTGTTAGTAACAAAACTCATTTTCTCAAAGACACCCTTTTAGGCCGTTAGAATAAGAACTTTATTAAAATTATTACATTGAATTTCAAATGGATACAAATGTATATTAATTCCAATAACTCTTATAATTTTGTTTCAACATATTTCTGAATGAACTTATTCAAGGATTTATCATTAGTACAATTAGATAGAACTAGAGATGATTAGTTGCAATCCTTTATACTTTGAAAATTAACTATAACTGATTTGTTATTTGTATTCATGAAGCTGTTTGTAAGTTAAAGAGGAAAAATTGCTGTTGTCTACTTTATGAATGTGCGAAATGAACCTACTAAAACTAGTTTTATGCTTTGAGAGTAGGCAATAAAGGAAAGAAAAAGGAAAAGTTTTGAAAAAAAATTACTTCTAACCTCAGCAAATCAACTGACAATAATAATGTAGACTGTTTTAAAATTTGTTAATTTTGAATTCAATTAAAAGTGAAATTTAATGATAAAATGTTTGCTATGGTTTTTATCTGCTTTTACACAATAAAGTGTTAGTTATTATTTTAAACACGGTTTCACAATTTTTTTTAAAATCCGTTACATTAATTAGATTTAAAGCCCTGGATACTCTACCTTAAGTAGCGACATCAAGCTCAATCGGCCGCCATTATGGGGAGAACTCACTACTAGTGACGATAAGCAAGACTATCCAGACTAGAAGTGAGTTCTCCCCATAATGGCGGCCGATTGAGCGTGATGTCTCTACTTAAGGTAGAGTATCCAGGGCTTTAATTAGATTGACTCCAGGAGACTGAAGCTTACAATAAACGAACAAAACAAAAACCCGAACGCAACAAAAACATAAATTGACTCGAATCCTAAATAAATAGGAAAAGTGTATTATGAGCTTAATTTAAACCAGCATAATGTACCATCGATAGAAAAATATAATCCCTAATGTATCATTTACCTTTTACTAAACGTTCTCAATAACTGCAAGCGGAAATATCAATTTTCCTCAACACAACTCTTACAGATGCTAACACCGATATCTGTAATAAATCGTATTCAAAACAGAGCAGTTTTTAGAAAAGATGGTCGCACGGGTCTCAGAAGATCCTTCCTCGGGCCGTGTTCCACTTACCGAATCCTCGCATTTTCTCACGAAAATTAATGCCCTGTTCCGGATTCCATAATGGAATGTTAGCTACCGGGGATTATTTCGGCTTTTCGTTCCAAAAATTCTGAATAATTAATTGAATCGGCACAAGAATGAAATGAAATAAATTGAAAGAGTGGAACTATGCTCTCTGTTTGGATTACGGATATGAAATCACGGGTAACTTTTTACATGAATTTGAAGTTTTTTTTCAAAATTATTATTGGATTTTAATACAAAATCTAAGTAGGATTATTATATGCTAAAAAGGATACTTTTTTATTAACATTTTTTATTATATTTCCTTAACATTTCACCTTGAATCATTAAATTAAAGTTACCAAATAAAATATTTGTTTCCTTTAATCTCTCTATATTAAAAAAAAGTTACTGTCACCGCCGCTGCCGCCGCCGCCGCTGTTTCAGAAAATTTAATTTTTCAACTCTTTGAACTCTCATATCGCAAAAACTAATTGATAGAAATTTATGAAATTTGAAATGTTTGTAGAGGAATATTTGGGGCACATTCTCGAACAAAAAGCTAACTGATGTGATAATTAGTACTGGGGTATTTTTAAGGTCAAAAATGAAGTTTTTCTTTTTTAGCCGCGTAATCCAGTTCAGCGAAATCTATTAGTAGCAGAACTATGTTTTTTTTGCAGCCTAATACTCTGAAGTATAAAGATGTGCACTACGTCGCCCTTTTTTCGAATTTCAAATTAGGTTTAGAGTGATTAATTTTTTAATTTTCGAAATTTTTGACACTTTTTCGTTTTTTTCTATCTAAAATGAAAACTAATCACGGTATCAATATGATTTTTTAAACACTTATATTCTTATTTTTTAGAAAGAGATTGGCGTTTAATTCTTTAAAAAATTCTAATTAGTTTTGGAATTATTAAGCATCAAAGTTTAATTTTTTTCATAGTTTTAGTAGGTCTTTATCAGACGTGTTTAATGTTTTTAAATTTTATATTTGCCTGTTCACTAGATTGTCGCGAGCATGGATATTTAAATTTAAAAGTTTTGAGGTGCACATTTTTGCTCTAAGTTTGCTAGCGATATAGTATAGACTTGGTTAATAGTTATAATCTTTTAAAGATACTACGATATTTTTTGAACTACTAGAGAAATAAATAATTTAGCTTTTTTGAGTGTTATTTGTGCCAATGGAAGGAAGAGGATTTTCGGGAAGTTTGTTTTACTCTGCTAAAGATCGATTGCAGATATTACAGATCGCGAAGCGATCTGTTAAGAGCTGCATAGCAGTTACGGGGGTTGGTGAGCGTAAGCGAGCTGGGGGCGGTAGCCCCTATCCATTAAATTATTGATAATTTAAAAAGGAATATTTCAGTGATAGTTTTATTTTGGTATTTTCCAGGTAATGATCCGAATTAAATTATTTAAAAGTTTGAGAGATAAAAAGTTTCGATATTAAATTATCATTAACTATACTCTGTTCATTTAGAATTAGCACCTGAGACGTAATGTATTAGAAGAAATTATTCTAATTATCGTCGAAAAAATTTTCATCTGCAATGACAAGGCAGCCTAAGCAGAAGTAGTTAAAATACTGTAAAAAATCGGTCACTGGAGTTGTCTGATGAGCGTTATTAAGCATTATTGAGCGTTTTTGATCCTGTTTCAGGCGCCTATTCTAAATGAACAGACTATAAGCAGACAAGTTCCAGATTGTACTGGATGGTTGAGATGAAACAAGCGAGCTCTGCTCGCTTAAGATCGCGAAGCGATCTTCAAAGAACTGCGAAGCAGTTCCGGGGGTTGGTGAGCGATAGCGAGCAGGGGGCAGAGCCCCCTAGTTTTAAAAAAAAATACTTATATTTTTCTGAACTTTTTATCAACATACGCTTAAATTTACTTCAAGACTACTCCCATGCATGAATTATAAACAGATATGGTTTGTTACACCAATTTTCATATAATTAAAACCTAAAATCTGGTCTTAAGTTTTAATAAATATAACCTATTTTTACAATTTTACAAATGTCTCTTAAAACCGGAAACTTAAAAGCGGTAATTACAGGCGGCACCCCTTAATTCTCAATGATTCTTCAGGGATATCTTAAATGTTGCAGATCCCTCCAAAAGTTAACACAAAGAATGCTTTCAAAATAATAATAAATGTATTTAGAAGGGTTCTAAAGTAGTACATACAACAAGTATATATTTTTTTCGAAGATATCTACTCTTCTTCAAGTAATCCCACAATTAAGGTTTTCGTGTCCCTTTTATTAGATAAATCCATCTTCATCTCCAAGGAAAAATCCATGAAGAGAGGAAAACATTATAAAAACATGTTTCATCCCAAAACACTGCATCCTTCATCCCAACCTGCCAGATTTTTACGCCCTGATACCCACTGTCAAAACACTGTCACGTACCTCACATATCTCTACACACCATCCCCGAATATTCATTTCCGCAAAATTTTTCATCCTAAATTAAATTAATCTTCCCTCAAATCACTCACTGTGACTGCGATCCCGACGGAACCGGTGACCCTTCCATTCATCTCGATTCTGGTGTCGAGGGTGTCAGGCGTTGAGAGGATTTATTTCGGAGCCGGTGGCAACATGCCAATAGGAAGGCAATTGACTGGTAGTAGTTGTTTACTACTGCGATTCCATGGGTTGGAATTGAAGTAATGTTAGAAAAAATAGAGGGGTTGTACATAAAATAACCCGATTAAGAAGAGAAAGAAGAATGAATCCTCTATGAATTTGAATCTGTGCTCTTTGGATACTACAAACCTGATGTGCTTTCCTAGTTTAGTTTGCACTTGTATTGGCTTTTGTAGTAAGGGATACCTATAAACTTTATACAGGGTGTTCCATAAATAATGGGTCACACTTCTAGGGGGGATAGAAGACACCTAAACCAGTCCAAATCACATAGGATTCGGGGGTCCCAGACCAAATCCCAGGGAGTTAAAAATGGAGCGACACCCCAAAAAAATCATTGAAAAATTCAATTTGTAGAAGAACTGCTATTGGTAGAAATTTAATTATGGTCTCAAAAATTGTGGTTTAATATGATCTTTAAAATTATCTCAAAAGTCTTCACCTTAAAACTTTTTTTATTATTAAAAAAGTTAAAAAAACACAAAAAATGTGAAAATTCTGCCCAAACCTCATTTTGTATTTCGAAATCATCTCTTTTGATTTAATAATCTGAAAGATCATAGTTGTAAACCCTTGTCCAAAGTCTCCGTTAAAAATCATCAATATTAAACGCTTGAGATCCTGTTAAAGTTCATTTTTTGCGTGCGAAAACTGGTTTCCTATAGCCGTTTCCAAAACGACAGTCTGCGGACGAAAAAAACGGACCTATACCGTGCTTTAACAGGATCTCAAGCATTGAATATTGATGGTTTTTACGTGACACTCTGGACTTAAGGGTTTACAACTATGCTCTTTCAGATTATAAAATCAAAAGAAAGGATTTCGAAATACAAAATGAGGTTTGGGCAGAATTTTCACATTTTTTGTGGTTTTTTAACTTTTTTCATAATAAAAAAATTTTAAGGTGAAGACTTTTGAGATAATTTTAAAGATCATATTAAATCACAATTTTTGAGACCATACATAAATTTTTACAAATAGCAGTTCTTCTACAAATTGAATTTTTCAATAATTTTTTTGGGGTGTCGCTCCATTTTTAACTCCCTGGGATTTGGTCTGGGACCCCCGATTCCTATGTGATTCTGACTCGTCTAGGTGTCTACTATCCCCCCTAGAAGTGTGACCCACTATTTATGGGACACCCTGTATAAATACTGCAAAACTTTTACCCTTCCTATGGGTGGGCGTATCTATAATTCATTTCTCATATAATTATAGCTTGATAGAAAAGCCCGGAAACTTGACAGGAAGTTGGATATCGGTTGAAAGAAAAACTTCTCCGACTAAAAATTGAAATCAAGTGTTCACAGGTTAGTCATTAGAATACAGAATCTGCAAAGCTGAAGTTAGTTCAAATAGAAAATCCTTAGTTATCCTTTAAATTCCATCAACTATTTATTTTCAACCCCATAAAAAAGAAAATTCTGAAGACGTATTATAAGATCATGAAAAACATTTGACTCACACAAATTTTTAAAAAATTCTGCTTGCGCTTGGACGCAATACGTGTATGACAAAGATGTATCATTTTAAGACCTCCTCCCCTTAGCTAATTGACAAAATTCCCTCTTACATTTGTAGTGAAATTTTAACTACATTTGTATCTAATTTAAAATAACTTTGTTAGTATCGTTTAGTTTTACTTCTTTGAAGGAGAATTAATTAATTTCATTCATATAGAACCCCTATGTTCTAAAGAACACAAATAACCCTAAATACCTTCATTAAAATCTTTAGTGAGAGATAGATTTCCCACCATGAATATTGTAAATGACTGGCTATCTTTTATAATTTAGAGGTGACTTCTTGTAATCCTTTTCTAATAATTGTAAATAGTTTTACCTTCTCCGAAATGAATACTGACTTTAGACTTACTACCAATAAAAGTTAAAATTAAATACAAGGTGTGACTGTAAATAACGAGACTGATGCTGTCACATTATTTTTAATTTATTTATACTTAATTATCTTTAATATACATCCTTTTAATATACGCTTAGACCACTTTTTTGAATTGCTTCTGTTGTTTAAAACAATCTCGAAGCTTTCGTATGTGAACTTCTGTATAACTCTTGCCGGATTTTCTTTCCTGAATTCAATACACTAAAATAAAGTATTTAATATTCAGATAAAATCTCATGGGGTAAGTTCAGAGGGAAAAGGTGAATAGTTTAACTCTGGAATGTGATAAATTTGGATGGAAAAGTCATGAAAGACAAAGCAGAATGCGCGGAGTTCTCATGGGAGATCCCATGACTTGCGAGTTGAAATGGCTATGCAAAATTTTTCTTGAGCAGTATTAGTCAATAGTCAATTACTGTTCATAGTTCAAATTTGTCACATGCTTAGTTTTTCTATAGGAGCATCAGTCTTGTTTAATAGCCACACCTTCTATGTGTGTGAACCGTGAAACACACTTGCAACTTATCTCACTACGCATCTATTGCTTTTCAATAACAGTTAATGTTATTTGTTTTGAAACTGCCGTTTATATTTTTTTGGCTTACCTAGAAAGGGCAATAGAAAAGACTAGTAGTTAATGTGGTTCTCAATCGAAAGGACATTTTAGATGGTGGGCAATCTTTCTCCTCGTTCACGTGAATTTTATTTTACGACTTATTCACCAGGGACATAAAACAATCTCTGAGTAGGATGCACACGATTCGAACAAATATTATGATCGTTATCAACACGGAAAATGGATAAAAGCTGTTGTTTTACGTCACAATTTATAAAAAAATCGTAGAAGAGAAACTTGGGTTCACTGTAGAAAAATACACGTGGAAAGCTGATAATACAGTAAAACGTCTCGGATGAAACGTGGCTTCAACACAGACAACCATGGTGGACGAATTCAAGGTTTTTAAACCAAGACAAATAATAAGTTTGATAGAAATAGAAAAGGTAGAACCAATGACTTCGTCTGTATTATTGAGGGCATTTCCTTTACTTAAAAGAACATATCACTTAATAATTCGTATAATTCATAGTAATATTACTACGTATGAAAGTTTTTACATATATTAATATATTATTATTCCAATTTTGTTTTATAAATAAATTTATTGAAAAATTACATACGATATTAAAAATATCAAAAATACTTTCTGGGTTATATAAATATTATTCTTGTCCCTCTAAAGCTGTATGTGTTAGTGCTATTTTAACTTAGTAATTAGATTGTAAAAAATAATAATAATGATTGCAAGCAATAATAAAATCTTCATGACTCTTCCAGTTCTTAGCTATTTACAACACCATTATTTTATAGTTTAAACGGCTAAAAATTCTATAAATATTTGAAATTATTATTTATGTAATTTTATGTAAGTTATCAGTGATACCTAAACTCGTACACTTTAAATTCAAATCAAACCTTGTCATTAGTGTGTTATTGTAATTATATGATATTGCGTAATATTGTGTGCCATTATGTAATTTTAAGAGTAGTTATCAGTGATACCCAAACTCAACCACTTTAAATTCAAATCAAACCTTGCCATTAGTGGTAAGAAAGAGTAAAAATATCTTTTGAGTGTTCCTTGTCTGGTGAACTCTTCTTCGTCCAATAGTATCAAATAGAAGAGTGGGATGAAACAACAGATATCCTATTGTTGAAAAGCAGTGCAATGGCTTGATGCAAGTGGGCTATATATATAATCCATCCTCTTTTTTGACGATCTTCAAAAGAACACTTAAATGCTTTCACTTAGAAAAGCCAACAGTATCTAATTTATGTAGATTGCTTTTGTGTTTTAGAGTGACTTGCATTGGAGTTTTGTTTATGGATCTTTTAACAGTTTGTGTAATATCACTTCGAAAGTAATAGATAACACAGATGGGTTAAACACATTGAATAGAATCCCATATTTTTAAAACTAAGCCCGTTTCACTCAGATTAAAACACACTTATCTGTTTTTATTGACTTTAAGCTAAGAAATCGCTAACAACCCTGTGTGAATAGAGTGTTGATTCTTTATATCATAAAAGCAGAGTTCCATTACTTTAACACCATTTCATATGCTTATAGAAATACTGAAAATCATTTAGGAGAATTTTCAAGATATTTAAGGCAGTTGTTTAAATCCCAACAAGAAACTTATAAAAGTTTTTTTAACCCTTCCAAAAAATGAGGGTTTAATTTTCTTTATGCTTATTTACTTAAATTAAGTAGAATTGGAAGATTTGACTTAATAAAAATTAATAAAAAGCTGAAATTTCATTCGATGAAAAAATACCATCGGACAAAGTACAAAAAGGGCAACAAAAACCCACATAAACTTTAGCTGAAGAGCTTACACGGATAATTCTGGGGAGGGGGCCACAATACTCACAACAGGTCAAAATGTTTATATCGGCAAAACCACTTCGAAGAAACATCACAAAGGCACACGAATTCCAGACAAAAATACGATACAAAATACTTCCCTCGAAACACCTCAATATGACGCGGTCTATAAAGCAGACTTTCCATAAGAAAAAATTGAAATCTCGTCCTTCCCAAAAGCGGACCACGCGACAGATTTATGAGGGATTAGGACCCACACTCGTAACACTCAATTTGCCCTCACTCTTCCTCGTCTGCCTGTAAAACCAGTTTCTCCGTCAGACATCCGAGTAACGGGAGAGAAACAAAGAAACTGATCGGAAAAGTGATGGACAGTCAGTTGTATATTCTCGGAATGCGTGCGGGGTGAGTGTGACTGACAAATCTTAGTTGTTATTGTTATCATCCGGTCCATTGAGTGTGACACGCCGAGTCAATGTTGCAGGTCAAATGGCGTTGCGCGAATAACGTGGAAAATGTATTCAGTCTCTTAAGAGACTGAATACATTTTCCCCGTTACTCAATTTACCCGTTAGTCAATTGACTCTAGGATGGGGGGAAAATCGTTATACTGAAATAGCTGTGTGAATATAATTTGTAATAAACTTTAACTAGATTAATTATCATTAACTAGTAAAATTTCATACTTGCTAGATGATTTTATTAGAATTTTCTCTCTCTCTCTCTTTCTCTCTCTTTCTTTCTTAAAATAGTTCCCAAAGACCTTTGGTGCATAAGCCTTAATTAAGACACCTCTTCCTCTCAATTTCAACTTTCAGATTCTAACAATTGATCTTCAAAATTCTTTTGTCTCTCCTTTCAACTCCAGTACTTAGTTATAGTGTCTAGAAGGAGATAGTGTAGCGTCCGTGATCAAAATAATGCTTTAGAAAGGGAAGAAAAAAGTAGATGGCATCGGGACGGCTAGAACATCAGCGCCATTTAGTCATCCCAATCGGGTTCTCAAATAATCTTCAATAATAATTTTTTTTAAAAAGTTTGATGGAGCTAAAATATACTAAGAATACTTGTTTATCTTCCTTTGAAATTTGAAAGCAAATGCCTAAACCTCGATTAAAATATTAATATGTTTTCGAACTCACTCATATTCGAACTTACAATGTGATTTCAATGTAAACACTCTCTCGGGCGGTGTTCTCCTTTTCAAAAACAGTTATTTTTACACGGTTCTATGGCGATAAAGACACTATTCCCTTCTAGCCATTGTAACTTAATTCTTTATAACTAAGTATCTACCACTAGATTTTTATCAACACTAAAATGCAAAATAGTTTGTTCCCTTTTTGTCAAGTTTTGTTCCTGGAAAATAATAGGAAAATTTTAAAACGTTCCTCAGAAATACCAGTATTTTTGGTATTTACTGGTTCGTTTAAAAGTTTCGCTCCAGGATTTTTCTTTTTGGTGTATGAAATCCTTTATATAACTCTTGAATAACATAGGATAAACACCTATTACGTATAATGAATAAATATTTTTCCCCAAAAAGTACGACAAGTTTCCAACTTAGTTTCAAATAAAATAACATTAGATTTTAAGCTCCGATTCAATTCACAAACATCCGCATCAAATAAAAAACATCCTACAAAAAACTTCAAGCATTATAAAAAGACCGTGTATCATTAATATATAAATAAGAATACCTCCTCTTTTAAAAAAATCCTCTCAGTAAAATGAAATGCACTAATAGCAACCCCACTACTCCACGATGACCCAAATCGAGGCATCTAAAAAATTTAAAACGTCTCCCTTCTAATCCTCAGACATTTCTTCCAAATCCAATTACTCTGTGAGTGGAGGTCACGTTATGAGGGTTGAGATGTGGGTAATAACACTCTTCCCTCTCGCCTTGTCACATCTGGGTGCCCATCTGGGGTGCTTCTACGATGATGGGTCCGCTTCTTCCTTCCCTACTCTCATCTTCTTTTTTGAGAGATTATTTTTCATTGCTCTTTGGGTGTAAGTCATGATGTGTGAGAATGAACTTGGATTTGGACATTCGATGGCTGTTATTATTTTTTATTATATCGAGTTAAGAAAATTGTTTTCAAAAAACTTTTTTTAGTTAACGATGTATTTTTGAAGAGAGATGGTAAGCTGTATGCGCACTTTTACATTAAGTAAGGGAAACTGTTTTAATATGTTGGTACTTTTCCGTTTTCTCTATGTCTCGTTAAAATATATCCTATAGATATCTTGAATGTCAAATATTTTAAATACCGCCTAGAAAACCAAAGGATTAAAAACATAGATCAAATGTATTCATCAACAAAAATTTGAGTATATTTGAGTGTTTCGCATTCAAAAAAGCTTAAAAATATTTTACGAAAGTGATATAGAGGAATAAGTACCAATCTGACAAGAATTTTTAATTAATCGTTTACGCTTACAATATTTAATATTTTTATGACGTAGAAGTATGGATAAAAGTAAGGAAAATGTGGGAAACAAAAAACAGGGAAAGAATTAATTTTTGTTAAAATTAAATTTAAAATAGTAAAAATATGTTAACAGGAGATGGAAATATAACCCGAATTCTTAAAAAAGATTAATAAAACAAACCTTCATTAAATAAAATCAGTAACATATTCCTATATCCTGAGATTGAGTGCATTACTCAGTGGGAAGTGGGAGTCAACAATCGATTCCTTTAGGAGATCCTGGAAAATTGTTTGAATTGTTAATGGGAAACCGTTACTTGGCAATTTAGGTCGGTTGAAACACTTAAGAGGGAATATTAATTACTTCATGGAATCTATTGAGGAATTAATACATTACAACAGTGAGATAATATCTATTTGCTATTAGTTTGTGTTTTTGTTGCTTTTGAGGCATTACACCGTTAAATATGTAGCAGTAGGTATGTAGGTGATGTAATGAAAAACGTTTTAATCGTTCCATAGCTGAATAAGTTTTATACGATGTATCAATTATTGGCACTCAAGGTAGGTTTGTCTTCAAAATCTTAAACTATATATGAATACACGCTTCGGACTATTAACGGGACAAAAATCTTTACCTCAGCCAAGTTAAAATGGGAGAGGAACATCCGAGGTGTTTAGAATACGCTCATGAGAGGTAAGAAATTTTATACATAGGTATGCAAAAAATAATGGTGAAAGGATAAATGTGGTTTTTCTTTTACGTGAGTGCATTTTTAATCATTATCTTCTCTCGTATAGTATATTCAATAATCTAGTAGATCTTAATAACAACTACACTCTTAAAACGACAGTCTCAAAAATGAGCATAAATTACTCAAATCTGAGTATGTCACGCACTCGAACAGGCTCCGATCCAAATTTACTCAAATTTAAATACATGCATGTACTCATTTTTGAATATGGGCAGATACTTAAAAATAAAGCATTATGTACTAATTTTTAATTCGTTCATGACATTCTTATAAAGAGGGTGCAATGTGTTACAGTTATGATGACCATATAGCCACGTTACTATGACGTGGGAAGTAGACCAGTAAGTCGAGTTCTACGTTGTGTTCCATGTTATCCCACCTAAAGCCCTGGATCCTCTACCTTAAGTAGCGACATCACGCTCAATCGGCCGCCATTGTGGGGAGAACTCACTACTAGTCTGGATAGTCTTGCTTATCGTCACTAGTAGTGAGTTCTCCCTACAATGGCGGCCGATTGAGCGTGATGTCGCTACTTAAGGTAGAGGATCTAGGGCTTTAATCCCACCAGCTTAATGTTACTTTCGATATATTGAAAATATTTCAATTTTCAAATATAAACTAAAAATAAGCATAATTTGAGTGGTGACTATTAAGTTGTTTGAAACTGAGTATGTCTGGTCTGGTGTTTCAAAATTTAAAGCATTGGGTCGTCATGTCGTCATATTTGAACCAAAAAGTTTCATACCAAAATGAGAACATCGATTTACTCAAATTTGAAACTGTCATTTCTCTCAGTGTGTGGCATTAATTTGAATTTAATCTGTTTATTTTGATTTAAAAAAGGTAATTCCTAATTTCGTTGAAGAAAATAACTTCATTGGCCCCCTTTAACGTTTAAAAGTGTATAGGCAAAATAAATATTTGAGCCTCAGCCCCCTTGGCAAAAACCTTAGATTGACTACTGTTATTCAAAAAATACCCAGATTATTAATCAAAATTCCGCAAAATAATATGCCTAGAAGTGCAATAGTTATATTGAAATATTTTATTTTCCCGAGTAGAATTCTAGAATAGAAATATATTAGTAAAAGAATACTAAAATATCTTGATGATGTTGTATACTTACAAAACAAAATAGATACATTTTGATATCTATGATAAATAACATACATTTAAATTAAAGAATTAAAAATGGGACCTTCCAAGCGATATACTTGATGGTTTCAATTGTAAATAACCCAGCAAAAAAAATCAGCATCAAACCTTCAAAAAAAGTACCATGTTTGAAGGTTTCATGAAGTTACCTGCATTTTTTTTTGAAGCATGCAGATTTTGTAAAGGTAATGTGCAGTGTTTTTGAAGGCGTTGTGAAGGTTTTATGCAGCGCAATTTTCCCTTCACAAAAACTGCAGTTTTTATGCAGAATAATAAATGAAGATTTTGAACTTAATGTTTCCTTCAAGAAAACTGCAAGTTTTGTGAAGACATATTGCAGGTTTTATGCAGTGCTATTTTCCCTTCACAAAAACTGCATTTTTTCTACAGACCAAATAATGAAGATTTAAAACTTTACTTTTCCTTCATAAAAATTTCAGCTTTTCTTAATTTCATTTTGGACAGAGATTTGACGCATGCGCATTTCCAAGGGTTTGCTGGATCCGATATCCGAAATAAAGTAAGAACATTTTTCGATTAATATAATTTTATTAATCACATAATTTAATTGATTTAATAATTAAATAAAATTAATCAAACCAGTTTTTATCTTTATTTTAATCATCTCGGATTAGTGAAGACGTTCTGCGCAATCGCGTGGATAAAAGATCTTGTTTATTGTGATAATGGCGGTATAAAGAAGGCAGCGTTGAAATTGGTGAGCGGAAAGTTATTTCTCTGAATTTTATGATTTCATACTTATTTCTTGCTGTAATATGATTATTATTCTTTATACTCATCGAAATTTGTCCATTTGTTATTGCATGCTATTTTACTTATGCATTGCCAGGTATCGTATTTTAAATGACTGATTTATTTGTTGCTTTGGTACCGTGCTTTATACATTTTGCAAAGTATTATTTACAAGCTTATTGCCTTTCTGGATCAGCTTCGATAAGAGTCGACCAGCCACCATGTTTACCCACAGCTCAAATGATGATATATATCTAATGATGAAATATAGATCTAATTTGAGCTGTGGGTAAATATGGCAGCTGATCGACTCTTATCGAGCTGTGCCGTATTTCTTTTTACTTAAATCGGAGACCTGCTCGTAAAGCACTTGAGTGTTATCATTTGAGCAGTGGTGAAACATGGCGGCCGGTATGCATAGCGCTAAATGATCGGATCTGCCAAAATTTATACAGAGGAAACATTTGCAGGCATGAAAATCACGCGTTTATTTTGATTGCAATCGGAGAAGTTTGATGACAATGTGTATTGGTTGTCTTTATTTTCCCGATCGCATCTGCCGTTTGAAAATTTTACGAAATGGGTACATGCATTTATGAAATGTTTTGGGATAAAATTAGGCAAATACACAAATGTTAGCAGTCAAACGTAAGCCAGGTTTGTGTCAATGATTATGTTTTGGTTCACTGTTCAATACAATAATAAGTGGTAAGTAAATTAAAATATATTATTTTTTAGAAATAGTTGGAGCATTAATTTATTTTGCTTAAAAATTGAAATTGAATTTATTTTGCTAAAAGCTTGATTTTTCTATACAAAAGCAGAATCAAAATTTCCACCTTTGCTTTCCTGCCATAGAGTAAGCCCATTTCAGCTTATCATAACTTTATGCTTGGCCCTTTTTGGGATACGAGAATTAGGTACCATTAGGAAAATCAAAGTTATTAAAGATTGTGTTTTTTAGTATGCCTCATAGGGTTTAGTGCCATTAAACTCTTACCAAACCAGGATGTTAATAAAACTCCTAAAACTAGACTAAAGTATTTTAATTAGTTGAGAAATCTTTCAATTTGAGCTAACTCTCTATATATGGATGGCATTCAATACACTAAACTTCTTTTTCCCTAGATAATGTTTGTTGATGATTGTAGAATTTTACTGCTCTGCTGCTAAAAAAGTTGATACGGCCTAATTAACATTTGAAACGAAAAATTTTTAAAATTCAAAAAATCAACATATGTCTTTTTTATTCATGCGTATGTTACAATTTATGATGTTGATTTTTCATACCAGTTGGCTGATTTTTGTTGTTGATGGATGCAGTTTAACCTTACCCAACATAAAAATAGTCAAAAACCCTTTTGAAAAACCCCGGCAGGTTTTCTGCAAGAAAACTCTAATAATCCAAGATAAATCAGCATAAAACCTTCAAAAACAACACTGCAGGTTTTCTGAATGAAATTCGGACAACTTAACTGCAGGAAACCTGCTGTCCAAGAAATCAGCATGAAACCTTGAAAAAACCTGCAGGTTTTCTGCATGAAATTCGGACAACCTAACTGCAGGAAACATGCAGTCAAAGAAATCAGCATGAAACCTTTAAAAAAATCAGCATGAAACCTTCAAAAAACCTGCAGGTTTTCTGCATGAAATTCGGACAACCTAACTGCAGGTAACCTGCAGTCAAAATCTACAGGTTTCTTGCAGGTTTATTTGTCCGAATTTCCTGCAGGAAACCTGCAGGTTTTTTTTGAAGGTTTCATGCTGATTTTTTTTGCTGGGAACTGAATAATTTATGTGTCATATTGATATGAAAAAGTTTTTTTGGATGGCGATAGCATAAAGCTTATTGCTAGACGGTTTGCAAAACAAGTCGAGGATCTACATGGTCGAAGTGGTGGTATTTGAATGGTTATAAAGAATGAATTGAGTCATTTTGGTTTTACATTTTCGTTGTTTAAAAACCCATAAGTCAAAGTAAAGCTTTAAGTTTAAAAACGCATCACGAAATAGTTTAAAATTCACAAATGCCATTTTATACCATTGTTTGAGAGAAATTTTACGATTTAAAGATTTCATTTTTATTTTATGAGGCTGTAAATTTTGATATTCTATAAACCTATTGAACCATTCATGTTCGACGAACTGACATCTCTTTGATTTCTAGATTTTTTAATCATATTATTGAAAATTTTACGTGTTCTTTTTTTAGAAATGTTGAATAAATTATGGTTTTTGTACTTAAAAGGATGCTTGACTCTAAAAAAATTATTCATATTATTAATATAATTTATGAGTCCAATGAAAAAGAATCCTTCAAAAAATAAATATTTTGGCAGTATTTCTAAATGATCTTCTCCAAAGGTCTTAAAGTTCTTGCTGGTAACAATGCACCCATTAAAAGGCAATCAAACTTCGTTGGTGCAGCCCACATCTTCAAATAGATAGCAACATACGTCTATCTTAAAGAAGCTATTTGTACTTTCGTTCTCGGAATGACGAAAAATTGAGCACAAAAACCGTTTAAATAGATGTGTCACTTATTTCATCTCTTACTTTCAATCATTTTTATTACAGTCCTTGTATACAGGAACCTCAAATTTTGCCCTGTAAAATTTTTAAGTAGAAAGACCTGTATTTAGCTCAGAATTATAAAACAACTTTTTTTGTTTTTCTTATTATTTTACTAGCGTTATATACATAACACAAATGTAAATTAAACACATGAAAATTTCATTGAAAAGATTCCTAGAAACTATCAAAATGTTAGAAATAAAAATTAAACCCATAAAAAAGGCATAACTTAAGAAAATATTTGCTCATTCAGAAATTTTAGAGCAAGATGTTCATATGGTAAATAAAAATATAATAGCCCTGTAACTGTGTAATAAGAATAAGGTAATGTGTGATCAGTGTTTCCCAACCATGGATTCCGTGAATAATTCTTAAGGATTTCGCATGAAATACAAAAATAAAATAATACATCCTATATGTCCGAAACGTAAAGTAGGGGAAAGTGGGACAGTTTGATACAGAAAAATTCAAAATGAGTGGAAAAAATGACTTATTCAGATATATACTTTTTTTCTAAAAATATCTTACAACGACTCAATTTTATGAAATAACCAATTAGAAAAGAATTATAAGTTTAATAAAAATTTAAATAAAATGACTTTTGTAAAAACTCAATTTTGTGTCAATACAAATTGCTCAAAAATAGTAATAAATGACAAAAGTTTTGAAAAATAAAAAATTTACTTTTATTGAGTCGTATCTGAATCATATTTTCAGCACCTTTTTTCAAGCATATAAAAAATAATTTTTCCATTAAACAATAAGAAATAAAATTAATTAAAGAACTTGACAAATAGTGATTTTTAATAAATATCTAATTACGGAAATAAGATGCAAACTTTCATAGGTATAGTTGCTCCTGAATTGGTTGAATAAAATTTAAAGGTATCTTTGTAGAAAATCATCCAGAAATTTAAAAAATCGACAATAATTAATTGGTTAGTTTTTGGCCATTTCTAGTACTTTTTTTTCACTCATTTTTTTAAATAGAGCTCTTTGTTACCTGTAAAAGTGCAAAGAATTTCTCAGATGTTTAAGAGTCATTGATTCCATCGTTTGGTTATGTATTTATCAACTTCATAATTGACATAAATATCCTTCACTGTCGATTTAACTTACCCTTAACTGATTTTTTTAAACTGCTGCGAGATATTTATCTCCCAACGCAAAATATGGGAACTTATATGTGTATCAATGTGCCCCAAGAGTGAATCAAAGTACCCCACATCCAAGTGTATCAATTCACCCCCTTTGTTGTTTTTGAACAAAAACTTTTATTTAAAAAAATTGGCAAAGTTTATTTGAAAAATTTAAGGATACCCCTTATTGGAAACAAAGATAAACTTGTGTTTTGAATTTACAGATCTCTGTATTGCAAGTAGAATAGCTTCAGGAAGATTTTGCGGGATTACATTTCAGGAAGGATTACATTTGGAAAATTTTGATGAAAACAATTTAGTTTCCTTTACTACAATATATAGACTTATTACAGAGCTTAACGGTTTCATAAGCAATGCTTTCAGGAAGAATTTACATTTGGAAAATTTTGATAAAAACAATTTAGTTTCCTTTACTACAATTTATTGACTTATTACAGAGCTTAACGGTTTCATATGTAATGCTTGAGCATATAAAGGCAACTTTTCATAAAAACACAACCTAAATAACCTTAATAGTTTTTAAGATATTGAAGGTGTATCAAAGTGCCCTCTTCTATCAAGTTGCCCCATTTTCCCCTACATGAACTATCGCTCCAAAGCTATTAAAGTTACTTAAAATGTCTGAAGAAATTAATAAAAAATATTTAAAATTACCTTTTAGATTTATGCAAATGACATTTGCTACATTTTTCATTGTGTAATTAGTAACTATTTTCTGTTTTCAATTAAAATCTTTAAACATCACGAAAAAAATATTTTTAAATGAGCACAAGGGTTGTTTAAAAAAACAATTTAACAATGGCTCCACGAGATTGAAAAGTTTAGAAAACACTGGTTCAGATAATCGTCTTTTTTAAGATGATAATTTTTAGTTTAAAACCAAATCTTCTGTTTTATCAATATTTTCCCACGCGGCAATCCATTTACAATATCTCCCTCCAAGTCTTTCGTCTCCTAATTGTTCTTCCCTTCCGAAGTGCGCGATGTCGAGCCCTATCTCACCCATCGTATCCGACTTGGAAGGGGGCCAGGTAGAGAGTTGTCTCGAGGCAGCTGTCAGCACCACTCAAATTGAGACCTCAGCGACTGACAGAGTTCCTCAGTGTCTGTTAGGGTTAGGTAGTCCCCAGACCGTGCAAGGTCGGAAAGAGGCACATCGTAGAGGCAGAAGTGTATGTTGAGTTTAGGGCTGGATGGACGTTTGGATAAATTTTTATTTTCGTAGAAAGTGGTTAAAAGACATATCAAAATGTATCAAGTTGTAGGAAGACAAATCAGTAGAGCTCATTGCCGAGGAAGGATCTCACAAATAAAAGAAAATACAGATCAGATACTACATTAAACATGAAATTTTGGTTTGGTTTAACTCAAGTTTTACGTGTGAATGTTTTTCTTCAATTTAATGGGAAGAACGCTTAATTAATATCACACATAGGGGAGAGTGGGGCTATTTCGCACATGGGGCACATTCGGACAGACGGCATTTCCCCTAGTAATTATTAATTTAAAAATCTGAAAAAAATACCAGTAGATGGACGCATGACTACCACCTCCTGCATGAATTTTCAAAGTTCTGAGCCATTTTGTTGTATACGTACTAGAAATTTGCTAGCGTTAGAAGCAGCAAAGTAAATTTTCTTGTCATTTTGTTGGCGTAAAATATCAATCAAAAATAACTCTCAAGTGGACATTCAGCATTTTATTCAGAAGAGGCACTACTAAAGTAAGTTTCTAGAAAGGTTTTATTTCCCTGCTTTAATTATAAATATCTTGTTGGGACGTGGTAAGCTCAAACTTGTAGATGGGGCACATTCGTACACCAAAAGGTGGGGCAGATTCGGACAGTGCGAATATGCCTCATCTTCCCCATTTTTGATTATGAAAGTGATTTATTTGTTTATAAGTGCAGTATATTTAATAACTTGAAGTTTAATTTAATTTATTGTAATTGTTTCAAAATTTGGTGACAATAGAAAATAACATCTTAAAGAAAGCTTCAGTTTTAAGGAATTTAGACCCAGATTTAAACTGTGAAGAAATAAATATCCCTGATAATTTTTAATACCCACTGACTTGGATTTAAGTGATTTTATTCTAGTAGAATTTGCTACTAAAAAGAAAATTTTGTTATGTTGGTCAAATAGAAAATTTGGAATTGAATGGTGCTTATTTAAAATTAATGATGAAAAACTTTAAAATTAATGACCAAACTTTTATTTTCCCAGTAAGTAATGATTCAACATTCATACAAAAAGATAATATCGTACTAAAAGTTCCCCAATTGT
This sequence comes from Tetragnatha versicolor, assembly GCA_024610705.1. Classification (NCBI taxonomy): domain Eukaryota; kingdom Metazoa; phylum Arthropoda; class Arachnida; order Araneae; family Tetragnathidae; genus Tetragnatha; species Tetragnatha versicolor. The sequence continues at coordinate 32,443,933 of JANDEH010000001.1, read as the reverse complement.
CAGTTTCAGGTGTTAATAAGCGAGCTGTTGGTTCACTTTTCTTTTCGAATAAAACCTGACAGTTAAAATATTGGGTGAACTTTTTCTAACTAATTATATTATGTGAAGTATGTCAGTGTGCAATATACTCTTCATTACTACGAGGGTTGTTTTTTAATTAACTTCCGTTTTGCTCCTGTAAAAAAAGTAGTGAGAATTTCGAAATAATTTTGGTACTGGTAGATAGATACATCCTTGAGGATCATTTTCCTACTTTTTTGAAAAAAATAGGTCATTTTTTCTATTATTTATCGAATTTACAAGCGCGCTCCTCGAACTTAATTCCCGCCGGCCCATAGAGAATTTCTCTTCCTTTAAACTCTGTTCGCATTAACAATAGACAATCGGCAGGCAGATGATTTTTGCAGCATGCTATTGTGCATGTTTAAAACCATATGTTTTGCATCTGCCAAGTTCCAGGCATCGGGGATTCTGGAGTTACAGCCATAATAAACAAGGCAACATCGATAGATTCGCAGGAAAAGTGTGCGCTGAGGGGGAAAACGGCTGTCCGAACCGATGCGAAGCTCAACGAAAAATCAAACTTTTCATGAAGCGGGATCGAAAAACTTGTGAAAAGATACGGTAAATGGTCCATTTAACGGTGATTACGTTGAAAAGTAATTAAAGATGTTTGTAACCTTCCGTAATAACCTTATTTTTAAATATTCGTTTGTTTTTTTATTTTTAAACTATCAAAAACGGGAAAATTTCGAAAAAGAGGATTTCTCTATGGGTTGGCGGGAAATAAGTTCGAGGAGCGCGCTTGTAAATTCGATAAATAATAGAAAAAATGTCCGATTTTTTCCAGTAAAGAGGGAAATTGATCCTCAAGGATGTACCTATCTACCAGTAGCAAAATTATTTCAAAATTCCTACTACTTTTTTTTCAGGAGCAAAACGGAAGTTAATTAAAAAACAACCCTCGTACAATTGTTTTCCTCATAAAAAACTTAGATGTTCAATATTTTTTGAAACTTTTATTTTTGTAAAAAAAAATCTTCAATTTAGAGGAAAAATATGTAAAAGTGCCAAATATTTCGTTTAATTATTCTTACTTCAAAGTACAATAAACTTTTTATTTTGTAAAAATGATTATTGTATAATTTTTTGCATGTGTACGAATGTGCCCCACACGTGTGCGAAACTGCCCCACCCATAGGGCACATTCGCACGAAATTTCTCGTTTTTTAGATTGATGATATCGGTTAGAAATTCTAGATGAATGCGACCAGTTATCATTCTAAAATATCGGGAAAGGTCTTAACTTTCATTTGAATCCGAGTTTGTTTCAATATCTCATCTAGATCCAGAGAAATATGCCGAAATGCACTTTTTGTGCGAATGTGCCCCGTTCTCCCCTATTTGGTTTTTATTTTTTTATCTATATCAAACGTCAAATATGTCGTCTACAGAGGGACTTTTGAAATTGGTCGATAATACACACAACTGCCATTATATCATCTAATTCATATAGTCACAATAACCTACTGACATAGGTTAATAACATGAGCTGCTATGGTATAGAGTTCAGATAGTTTTCCATTTTCTTTATATACTTTTTTGGAACCTTCTAAAAATCGAGAAAAAGAAATGGTAATTATAATTATATTTATCATTCTGTCAATGAAAAACATCTAGGGTATTTCGTTCCGGTAGTAGGGGAGAAAGAGGTTATGCACAATATCTTTGTCATTTCAGCCAAAAAATAATTATCCTATAATTTATTCCACTCTTCTAACGGTAAAAATGAAATCCAGCCTTTGTTTGTATTATGTGGAGTGAAGAAGGATGATAAGTCAAGAGGTAACCTTTAGCCCCTGAATAAAATGTCTTGTGGCGTGGAAAGAAGCCAATTTTAAGTAGACAACAATATGTTTCGTCGACGACAGCGACAAAAGAAAGAAATCTGTTCTGGAAGTATTTCAAAAGGGGCCTCCCACCACCTCGTATGAACGATTTGAAGATAATGTGGTTACGGTGAGGTAACACCTTACAGTGTATTTCACATTTTAAAGAAATTCACCAAGAGGAGGCCTAACTAGTAAAATATATCAAATATTATTAACGGTGATATATATATTACCTATAACACAAACGTTTGCAACATCTTTGCTATCGAGTCTAATGCTAAATTACTTCATAAAGATTGTTTTTCTTACAAAAAATATTGCTGTAGCCTTTCACATTGGATTGATGTGTAATATTAAGTTGAAACTTAAACTATGATAATCGAGTTGAACTTGTCTCCAGTTTTTCTACTGATGATGGCAGTATGATACAACTTTTAATTTCAAACTATACAATAAATACGATTTAATCTCGACATAAAAGTTATTTTATTAGTTCGTCATATGTTTGATCAGCGGGTTTATCAATGTCTATTGTCCTTTTGTATGACGTTATAGATCCAATTTGAAAATCCTTAAATGGTCTTTGTGATACTACCTATACGATGTTAAACTTTCTCCGCACAGCTGGGTCTTCTAAACGAAATTACCAACTTGTTGAAGAAAAATAATACAATATGGAGAAAAAAAGCTGATAAAATTAACATGAAAACAGCATACAAATCAATTCTTTGAAAGGTCTAGATTCGAAGGGTTTCGTTTATATCCCAATTCAAGTTCTTCCTTTAAATCCGCAAAGCTCATGTTTATTGATGTTTTAATACTTTAAAGGAAGTTTACCTGGTATTTTCTTTTTTTCAGGTTGTATTCATCGATTGGAGAATTATGGGCATCCTTCATAAAACATAAATTCCCAAGAATAAAACCATGTCAAGATAGCATTAAAAACCAACTCAAACAAATGAAGATGGAGGCATTGGATATCAATCAAGTAAGCCTTAAAGCAAAAACTCTTAAGAAATTTATCAAGAGTTATAAACAAATCCAATTTTAGTTTAACTTAATTAATCGTTACTCGTTAGTTTTTTTAAGACGAACGGATGGTTTGATTCCAAGACTATAAAAACCAATTCTAAAAAAAACATCCGATACTCCATTAAGTCATCAGACTATTTTTCTAGAAAGCAGAGATAACATACCTCTAAACTCATAGTCATGGGTCGAATCTAAGATTTCGGTCATCTTTCAAAAGGTATTTAATTCTGATAATCACTGAGACCAGTCGTTCTCAACTCTAATATAAGAAGTTCGCACCGTATCTATCATCTCAAGGAGAAGAAACTTTGAAATATTCTTTTCTTTTTTCGATAAAATTCAAAAAGGCTATGGTTCATTTACCATCACGTGTTTCAATAATTGCTTTTCAACTGTCACTTCTCAAAAGGTAATGATAACTTTTGCTAGTTCAAAATAATTTTCAACACAACAATTTAAGTTCAATTAACCCTGTAATAGGACAAGGTTTGACCATAACCTCAAAAGAATCTTTGCATCCCTAGAGCATCCCTTTGCTTTATAAAGCATCTCTATAAACTTCCTCATCTTTTTTGTATTTCAGCATATTTCTACTCTTCAGTTTTTCAGTATTTCTACTCTTCAGCTCCTTAGCATATTCGACCATAATGCCTTTTAGTATTTTCTTTCGTTTATGCTCATAAATGGCTGCCTCGCATGAAAAGCTTAATTCTTCCCCAATCTTCGTGGATCACTTTCAACAATCTTACGGAGCACTTATTGTCCTCGGACCATAGGTTGGGAACCACTGCCCAAGCAAAACAATAAAACAACTGCGTTCACCATTTAGATCTGATAGATCTGAAATCTGAAAAACCACAGACTTTGTGTCGGCGACTCCAAAATAAGAGAAAGCGCTGTCGTAAGAAACAAAAGGAACGCACAGAGCTGATGTCGCATTCAAAATAACGCGGCGAACTTGGAAGCTCTGCAAACGTCCTTGAACACTCGGGGGTGTCACGGCGAAATAGAAAAAAAATTCAACACATTACCAAGCAAGCTTTAGTGATTGGATGAGGTTGAAGAAGCTTAAACAATACAGCATACTCAACTCACGTGTAAACAACTGGAGGGCTGAGAACTGCGCGTTGGGTCTGCCTTTTGAGTGATGATGATTATCAATCTGAAGAGGGAGGGATTGTGGACGAAGTTCACTGCAAATATAGGGAAATAAATCATCAAGATTTTTAGTAGAAACTAAGTTATTATGATGTTAATATTTAATGTTGAGTAGAGATAAGTGAAACTTTAATGTGACACAATAAATATTTTTTTAATGTTCGGTCAGTTTCTTAGTAATGAAATTAGGCCTTCTGGATGCGAAAATAAAATGAACAGAGGGAGTTTTTTTGAGAAAAAAAATTTTGATTTTCCCTGAAAGGGGATTTTCTAAGCAGCTTTGTACAATTTTCCGCTTGTTTCATTGGATTATTATTATCAAGAGTTTACCTAAACAGGAAAAGTATTATCCTACTCGTAGAACCATTAAAAGGCCAAGATCCAAGTGGTGGATTTTTTTTCATAATTCGGTGTTGAATTTGCTCTTTGTCGGCTCTTTGGTCGGTTTCAATTCTCCTAAGTAAAGAACTCTTTTTTTTTTCTTTTTTTTTGCCGTGAATAAGAATCTCTAAGTTGCATAACTTAATTACAGTTTTAATAAAAATATAAAAACTCATTACTACGAATATTATATCGTACACTTTGCATCGATAGTATAAAAGAATACCACAAGAAAATTTTAGCAAAGGGGTAGTTATATCTCAAAATAGCTTCTTGCTTTCTTATCTTTTATAATCTATCAATACTTTATAAAATTTAATAATTTCTAATTAACATTAAAAACCGTCTTTTTTCTTTATAGAATGTGGACATTGTAAAAAGTGTAAGTTGCAAAGAAATAGGTTCAGTTATGTCTCAGCATGAAGCTTTGCGAAGAGCCACACTTATCAAGCATAGAAAAGTATCAACACAACTTAAGGTACGTTATGAAATTTTTTTGCTTTTTGTATTTAAACATAAGGTATATTTGATTTCTGAGAATAATTTATGAATGACTCTTTTTACTATCATCGCTAGCATTAAATACCCAGGTATCAAATAACTTATGAAGGACATGAAAATCGTATTTCTACGCTGAAAAAAATGAGGTCAATAATAAAATTTTTTAATGTATGAGAGTTAATAGAAGATATCTAGAGGTGATGGATTTTAGTATTAAAATTATTCCGAGAAGAAGATATCTAGAGGTGGATTTTAGCATTAAAATTATTCCGAGATTAAATTTTACAAGATTAGAATATATTAGGTTTTTAGTTTAAGAAAATCAATTGTTACCAAGAAAGTTAACTGTTAATTAACTCAACTAAAACAGCTGTATTGACAAACATTTTTACTACTTTTTGTTTTATTTGCTAACTAATGGACTTGTTATTGGTTACTGATATTGCTAAAAATAAAAATTATTTGATTTTAAATTTGACACTTTTTAGGAAATTTGAAATCTATATGAGAAAATCAATGTCATTTAAAAGCAAATAATAATAATACACTACTCTTGTTGGGTGCTTTATTAGTTCTTTTTATTTTACTTAGAGGGCAGCACCACATTTCTCTTCAGTCCTTTTGCTCCGTGATGGAAAAAAAAGAGAACGTAATCTGGATTTTGGAATGTAACGGAACGGATTTTTTATCTGCTCAACTTCAATTCTGGCAGCTTTGGAACGATCTAAATTTAGAGTTTAGAGATGTTTACTTTTTTCACATCATAGGCTAAATTCTTCGGATAATGCTGAATGCTGATAAACAAGAATAACTACTATGTCATTTATAGATTTTCTACAATGTTCAACGACTTACAAACATAATTTCTTCAAATAATACTTGAACTAGCATTATTTATTAATTTTTAGTTCACTATAATGCTGATCACTTATCAGTAAAATGTTTTCATTGTAAAATAAAAAATTGCTTTTCCTACTTTTTATAGGGTATTTTTATGCTCACATTTTAGAGTTTTAATATTTTTTTAATGATAAAGACTTTATAACATGTACTATTTGCATCAATTAATTATGACTTTGGATAAATATTTTTTCGAGTTCATAAAATTAAAAACTTACTAAATCGGGTGTCTGTCTAGTATACAGGCTTTGTGTTTACCCACTTTCTCTTTCCGCGTAGTGACGTACTACGTCACTAACAAACAAAGTAGTTCCCAAAGCGGTGTCTGAATTTCGAGTGAAACAAAGAACTTCAATTTTAAAATATAAATATTTCGTTAAACCCATGTATAAATCGTCGCCTTAGAATCAAAAACTACTATCTCTGAAAATTCACGCAGCTTCATTCACAGTAGTTGTTCATTCTACTCGTTTTGTTGGCGGTTTTGGCGTTGTTAAAGGGTTGCTGCTATCCATTGTTAATTCACTTCAGTCCTAGAAAGGGAAAATATTGAAACTTTGAATCTTAATAATTATAAAACTAATTCGAATTTTTTAAAAAACGAAACGACAATATTTTTGTAAAAAATAATTGTATATGTGTTTAAAATATTGTACTTCTACCACGATTAGTTTTTCTTTTATAACGAAAAAAGAGTTCCAATTATTTCATTGGCTGCTGCGAAACGAGCTAGATTCAATGTTAATCTTGGCGGTCTGATATCGTAAGCAGGTTGCCACATCATGGGCAATATTTTCTTCATCTTAAAATCAAAATAATACTGCCTTCTGGTCTGATTCGGAAATATTCGGAATTGCAAGCGAGAAAGCTCATTTCATTGGTTCGTAAGCGTGACATCATCGAACTGGCAAAGTGCCAAACCAATCAAATGAGCGCCTGCAACGATCTGAAGTAATTATTATTATTTTTTGATTGAGTGGTATTTAATTGGGGGATTTTTTATGGGGAGTGGTTTGAATTGGCGTCTGATTATAAGTCGCCAAGGATCGGGGTCCCCGAAGTTTGCCGAACGGAGATAGTAGTTTTTGATTCTAAGGCGACGAAATAGTGTCTTTCTATCCCAATTCGTGTATCGAAGTTCCTCCTATCAACCCAACATGCTTTGTGTTTACTCACTTTCTCCTTCCGCGTAGTGACGTACTGGGTTCAGGAAATGTTGCTGTGAAGTATAGGTTGCTATAGGAGTATCGGTACGCAAATCGTAATAAAAAGAACATGGGTTTAACGAAATAATCGTATTTTAAAATTGACGTTCTTCGTTTTACTCGAAATTCAGACACTATTTATGGGAACTACTTTGTTTGTTAATGAAGTCTTAGGGTCAACTAACGCTGCTGTCTAGTACGAGAAGAGTGGAAACTGCAAGTTATTAAAATGGTCAAACTTCCTTGCATTCACCAAGCAACGACAATTGTACTTTTTTCAGCAACGCGCTTTATACCCAGTTAACCAACATTCAAAGGCTCAATGCGTTGAAAACCACACTGGATTAAGTTAAGACTTCAAAGACAGAGTCCATATTTTTTAACCCCTCCAAGCTAAGAAAAAAGCATTTTTCCTTCCCAGCTGGACATGGTACAGCGACAACTCTCCCACCTGCGCCGCTCGGCAACCACCCCAGACGCTGACCGCCGCTTCTACAGGCAGCAGGCCCTGGAGCTGTCCAGCGAGCTGCGGGATCTGGGGAGCTCTCTGGACCGAGCGGAGCAGAGCGCCTTCCGCGCGCGCTCGCGGCTGCTGGGGGACGAGATGACCGCCTCGCACCCTGACCTCAGCCGCTCCGAGTCCCGCGGCAGCCTCAAGCACAAGGTGCGGCATCTGGTCTCCTCCCCCACCGCCAGGTTCCGGAAGAGGCACCTGTTCGGGGAGCTCAGGGCTGTGGCTTCGCTGTCGTCCTGTGAGTATGACAGATTTTAATATTGACGGTAAATAGTTCCCGAGAGAAAGGTCATGCTATGAAATCAATTAACTTCATGCATAGGGATTTACAAAAAGTTAGTCGTAATAAGGAAGTTGCATGTGTCAGATATTCAGAAACACTCAAGTGTTTCGTATGGTGTCTTGTATGCTAAAATGAAATATCTAGTCAATTTTTCAAAAAAAATGTACAAGTAATTAATTATTTTAATTTAAAAGTCAAGAAAAAACCCGTGACTGAAAACGCTAAGTGAAAACACCGTACGATGACGTCACATCCCAAACTCTTAGCGCTTTGAAAAAGGGGCGTTTGTTAATTTTTTTTTGCAATCAAAAACTTTCTCGATCGGCCTCAAATTTTGGGTAGTTGTTTATTTTTGCATGAAGAATCGATTAAAAAATATAAAAAATCATGCAACTTCCTCATTGGGGATCCTGTTGAAAATATTTTGTCTAGACACATTGGTATATACTATATTAATTAGTGTTCCAAGACCTAGAAGTAGTAACGTACAAGTATTTTAAAACTAGCATTTAATGTAGACAGGATTATGTAGTTTTTAGAATGACATCTTAATAATAAAAACAAGAGTTTCATTAGTTGTGACAAACTTAATAAACCAGACGTACCCCAGGAGCAACAATGGCCAAGCTCATAGTTACAAATAAGACTTGCCCTATTCGTCCCAATTAATACAACGGGGGGACTTTAAAATAAGCGTAATCCAATTTTGAACCCTCAGTCAGATTTCTCATATGTATGTTGTCCCCCCCCTAACTCACAATATTTAAACCCAAAACTATATGCTGTCAATCTTGAAAAGCAATCGCACACCTGAAATGCTACTATCAACACTGGTTTTTTTTATACCTGAAAACTATCTTGTTCAATTTAACGCCTTTCCATGAATATTTCTACCTCGTCTCATAAAAGAGGCACAAAATTAATCAGTGTTGTCAAAATAATAACAGCACTTTCGAATCTCAATCCAACAAAATTGTAATGCACTGTACTTTTATATTTCCCGTGTTTATCCATCTGACTCTCATCTTTCCCCTCCCAACAGTGAACGTGAAATCGACCTCCCCCACGGGGTCCGAAGAAGACGCCACCCCCAAGGACAACAACTCCCCCCACCGTTCCTGGAGGAGCCCCCTCCGTTTTCTCGGCCACTTGGTGGACTCGCGATTCCGCAGGAAGCTCTGGAGCTCCTCCACCAAACGCACCAAATCCGCCGACAACATCCTGGAAGACGACGAGCCACGACGACTCTCCAAGGACGAGTCGGACGAGAACGTCTTCAGGTCGTCCTCTTCCGAGGAGTCCTCCTCGTCGCGGTCGGAGGAGGAGGAGGTGTCCGAGGTGGAAGAGGAGGAAAAGAGGGCTACTCCTCCCCGGTACGTGGCCAGGGCACCTGTGGTCAGGAAGATATCCGCAGGGCAGATGAGGGCGCAGGTGGATCCTGACCTTCTGGCGGAAATCGAGGTGAGAGGATGATGTAGTGTGCAGGGGGTTGAGCAGTTTTTCTGCAAAATATGGGGCCATCCATAAATGATACCACACTTTTTTCAACATTTTTTGACGCACTCCCTCCCCTATATCACCAAGTTCCACACTTCACCATACTTTGTCACATAACACGCTCACGGTCTACTACCAATAATAAGTTTAGAACAAAGTTGGTAAGAATTTGGGATCCTATGTTTTTTTACCGAAGTTTAAGTACACCCCACCTGATAAGTTCAAAGTGAACTCTTATTTCGTTTGTATGGATCTTATAATAGTTTTGTTTAAACTACATTTTCCAGTAAATGAAAATGTTATTTGGTTACATATTTTGATTTCCAATGTGTGATGTCACAATTCCCTTGCCACTAAGTGTCACAAATTGATGAACCCCTCCCTACCCTCTAAGCGGGATATCATTTATGGACGATTCCTATCACCGTGATACCAATTGCCCAGAGGCCTTAATGCCAAGATTCTGAGACGTAATTTGTAAATATCCCATTTCTCTTACCAATCAACAAAATGCTATTAAACTATCACAGCGCAACTTTAATTTCGTATTGCTAAGAGAAATTTTGCAATTTTCTCTATTCTACAAGCTTAAATTATTTTGGACCTTTGTTAAATCATATGAAAACAACATAATTTAAAAAATATCAAATAAATATCCTTACACACACAATGTAAAAATATTTTCTTACATGATATTTTCAATTTTAAGCTGTACAAGAAAAGTACAACAGAACAAATGTGAATGCCATAGAGAGACTGTTTAACACTCTAATAACTTTAAATTTTAAAACAGGTCTTTAAAAAAAAGTTTGAACTGAAGTTCTTTGTACTATTAATCATGAGTTTTTTAAATGCTTCAATAAAATGTTGTTATAGTGTTTTTTTATGTTTTAATTCTTCGGAATCATTCGTAAAGGCAATAACACTTAATTTTTATTTTTTAACTTATGCAACATTATTATCTTTCTAGGACTTTGAAAGAATGGCCGCTCTATACATCAAGCAACATTCTTAAGGATAAGTCCAATTTGTTCATTTGACAGCTGCAATGACAACCAAATGTTGGAAATTTTGAATCGAACCGCTAAACTATGGACTTCATCAGACTTATTGATTTTGGAAGGAATTATACGTATGAAGTGGATCTCCAAACAGAAACAATTTCTCTCATCTTCGTGTAGAAATTACAATTGTGGCGCAATATATGCTACTATAACCAAAAGACTTACTTGCTTTATGTGATGTAAACTGAAAAAAAGGATTGACTTTCTAATTCACATCTAAAGCTTTCTGGTCTGACTACACTTGCATTAGATGGATGTTGTGGATATTGTATATTGTTGTTGCTGTTTTTTATGTTGTTGTATACTTATAAGAAAAATAAACGTATTTCAATGCCATGAGGTAATAGATTTCTAAGAATTGTTATCAAGATATGTCATAAGTTCACAATTACTATATTTCAAACCTTGCACAATTTAAAACTTAACGCCTTAGCTTTGTGTTTCATTAAAAATATCAAGTAATCCTATTATCAGTCAAAAAATACAATTGTTAAAGCCAAAATATACTATACAGGGTGTTTCAAAAGTCCGTTTCGCGGCTTTTATTTGGAACCAAAAAGTCCTAGGGTCACGGAAATAAGGTCTATCCCTAGGTAATTGACTCTGGAGAATACATTGAAATGACTTACAGCCCCCCTAGCGGCGAAATAAAAAAGTTTAAAAATTAATTTAAAAAATAAAGGAGATAGAGCAAAAACCTCTATGATAGTATTGTTTCCAACGTTGTAAAGAACTCATTGAAAAATTTCAAGAAAATAACGTGAATATTCGCGGAAACTCAGTTTTTAGGATATAAATAACATGAATAGATAAAAACTTCTATGAGAAATAAAAACAAGGATATTGAAGTAAAAAAACAAAAATTCAAAATTTAATTTTATTTTAAACTTAAATGTTGTTTTTTAATGATTACCTTAACTACAATTTTGTGATTCCAACTAATATTTCATAAGAATTGAGAAAAACACAAATTTATCTCTATTTTTCTTTCTATTTAATTAAGTAACGGTTATTTTTTTATTTTTAAATGTGTAACTTATTAACCTTATTAAATTTTAAAGTAGGGGAATTTTGAAAAATTACCTTAAAAAGAAGTCTACTTCAATTCAAAATAATTTGATGCTGCCATCTATGTAAAACTGATAAAACTATAAGCTGACCCGAGATCATTTGTCTTCTATAATTTATATCTGAGGCGAGGTGGGTGCAAAAATGTTTTTGAATCTTAAGTGAATCCCTACAGAAGTCAATCCTGTATCGGCTCCTGAACTAAACACTCTATATACTTTTAAAATATGAACGTTATATCAATTACACTGGTCAACACTCATTTTGATGCCGGGAATGTAACGGCTGTTTTTGTATATATTCCGAATATGGCATCCGTTTTTGCTCATCAGCTGTAGTTTTTAAGATATTCGAAAATTAAGTTTTTTTTACTTTTGACCTACCTTTTATTCAATATGGTGCTATAAAAATGACTTAAAAATAAAAAACCTAACTATCCAAGGCTTTTCCTATTCCTTAGGGTCCCAATAGATAGTGTGTAAAGTTTCAGCCCCCTAAGTTAATTTTAAGGGGTACCTATAGGGCCCTAAAGTTGAAAAAAAGTCGAAAAATTGGTCCTTTTTTCAGAATTTTTTAAAAAATATTTTTGAGTTTTCTAATTTGATAAAACTGGCTAATATATGTTTTTTAGAACTTATTTAGAACGCTAAAAATATTTTTACTTGAAAACTGCACCTCTTTAGAGCGATTTTTTAGTTTTAAGGCGAAAATAAGGGTCATTTCGCTCAAAAACGCTTGGTACCAATAATGGTGGTTAAAACGAATAAATTTCGAATTTTTCAGAAGTAAGTCATCAAAAAAGATGTCCTTTGATGTAAAACTGAAATTTCATATGATACAGATGAGTGAAAAAAGGCATTTTTTCCAATTTTTACAAATATTAGGGCTTGAAAGCTCAAGAGGAGCTTCTACTGTTTTACTGATCTTTATCATGTGAAATTCAGTTTTACATGCGCATGCGTCAAATCTTCGTCCAAAATAAAATTAATAAAAACTTAAGGTTTTATGAAGGAAAAGTAGAGTTTTAAATCTTCGTTATTTGCTCTGTGGAAAAACTGCAGTTTTTGTGAAGGGAAAAAGGCACTGCATAAAACCTGCAATATGTCTTCACAAAACCTGCATTTTTCTTTAAGGAAACATTAAGTTCAAAATCTTCATTTAATATTCTGCATAAAAACTGCAGTTTTTGTGAAGGGAAAATTGCGGTGCATAAAACCTTCACAATGCCTTCAAAAACACTGCACATTACCTTTATAAAACCTGCATGGATCTGACTGCCTTCAAAAAAACTGCAGGTAACTTCATGAAACCTTCAAAGGGGTACTTTTTTGAAGGTTTTATGCTGGTTTTTTTGCTGGGTATGTATAAATTTTTAACATTACTATTTCGTACTCACATTCAGTGCACTAGTTACTTTTTTATAATATTTAAACTTGTCCTTTTTGATTTGTCAGACCAGTAATTTTTGTTGCGGACCAGTAAGATTGGTAAAGCAATGGTCCGCAGAACCAGTGGATTTTTTCCCAATTTCTAACGCTGATTTAATTGCATTCTCCGATTTTGTTTACGTCCCTTAGGATCTTCGAGTGGTTTACTGGTTATAATGTTAAACCTATAACATTCTTACAGTCAAAAATCTATTACAAAAATAGCTTACAGAATCTTCGAACCATGTCTAATAAGGTCACAATTATTTACTCTTAATAAGAATACTACAAATCTCGAAGAAAAATTGAGGTCAACATTTGGTTTGATAAAATGTTATGGGAAACTCATTTCAATTTGTTCGTTAACCCTTATAAGTCGGAAGTTTGACCCCATATTTTACTATTATGACCGGAAATGAGGCCTTTTAAGATGTCCTCTTCCACATTGATAAAACATAAATATTTTGTTCATATATTCCTGTCATATTCTGTCCCTCTTAGACCTTTCTTACATTTTGAGTTCAATTTTAAAGGCATATTTGTATAAGTCTATTTTAAAACGCTGAATTTAAAGCTATATTTTTTAAAAATATTTTGGAAATTTAATTCCCATTTACAAAAAAAATTATTATTGTAATGTCCGATTTAAAGAAAAAAAATATTCAAAAGAGAGATTATATGAAATTACAAATATGTGATGATACGAGTAAGTATATATAATAATGCGAGTAAAAGGAGAAAACAATAAAAAATAGACTAAAAGGTTTCGGTTGTTAAGTACAAAAAAGGATATTAGTGCAAGAGAAATTAAATAGAAAATTTTATATATATTAAATTATTATAACATCATGAATCAATAGAAAATATTAATAAGAAATAATCACACGACAACAAATATAGAACAACAAATTTTAACAACAAATATAGACATTGGTATATATACCAATAGTTAAAATTAATATTCTTTTACTTTAAAACGGATAAAATATATGTTTAAAATACGTTAATTCCTTGAAAATTTTTAGGCGTTTTCAGAGTTTTAGAGGACTTTTGCAATTTAGCAATTAAATTAAGCACAACCTACTTTTCAAGGTTGGGTACACATTTGGAAGTGGTTTTACAAGGTTTGAAATATTAGTTAATAAAAATTATTCAACTCTTAAGGAAAATTCTTCGTAAGTGGAGTTAACCACACATAATTTTGTGAAGTAAGGGTTCAATTACTTCATTATTGTATTTCGCGTTTTCAACACTTGAGGAAATTATTTCCATATCATGAAAAAACATTCTGCATGTATTCATCTGAAAGCAGGTCAAGGGGTTTAATGAGTGCAAAATACAAATTGTGGAACAAACTAGTACATAAATAATATTTATTAATTCTTTTAATAAACCTTTTGCATACTTTGAGTTTGATACATATGTAAGTAGAAAGTAGTATAAATAAAATAAATAGGTACTAACATTTCAAACCTTATATCATAAAGTAAAACAATTTCAAAAAAATTTCTAAGACTTCAACCAATTACCTAAAACATTCTTTATTCTATATTTTGGATCTTAACTTAAGGAAAAAAAATATAGACCTTTATGCCTTGATGGGACTACAAAGTTTGTAGGTAGCAAGTTTTGGATTCTCATAACCATCTAATGCCTACTACTAGAAATCACTGTGGAATTAATGTAGTTGTGGGCCAAATAAAATAAAACTGGAAAATATATAACTAAAATATGTCATAGTCTTCATTTTTTGAATAGGCCACTGATATGATGTATTAGAAGCAGTTACTATTTTAATTATTGTAATTATCATCGAAAATTTGCTCTTGCGCAATGACAAGACAGCCTAAACAGAAATAGCTAAAATACTGTAAAAGAATCAGTCACTGAAGTTGCGTGATGAGCGTTATGAGGCGTTATTGAGCGTTTTTTATCCTGTTTCAGTGGCCTTTTCTAAATGAAGATACTATAGTTGGTATTTAATGGTATTTAATAGCATCGCTATGTTAAAATGTTGGGATCCTTTTAAAATTTACAACAATTTCTAGATAAAAATCGTAAAAATAAAATAATTCATTTACAGTCTTTTCAGAGAGTCTAAAATTGCACAGCAAAAAACACATAAAAAACTCCCAAAACGATGCCATTAATAAAAACTTCCTAGGTCATATTTATTAAATATTTAAGGTAGTGAAAAGTTGTGGTTTGATACACAATTTCTCAACTTTCTCATCTTTAATACTTGTAAAAAATAAGTAGAAATGTATATGCAAAAAACGCCAAGCCATGTAGCATAGGTGTTCCCCAGTGACTATATTATTTCGAGAGACAGGTCAAATAATGATAGCACATTTATCAATAAATCTTCTTCCTCTACTGTACATGACTGTCTTAAAGGTGACAATATTTTTCTTCAGATCGGATGACGAAGGAACTACCCCGATTTCTTCTCTCACCTCTGCTCATCCAACTCCATCTCCATCCTTCTGCATCCCATTACTCCCATTAATCTCCTCGCGCCCCGACACCTTCACCTCGCCTGTCAAACACCCTCACTGGAGCGTGTCTCCACAACATTCTTTCCGGATGTTGCGAGGGCGGAGGCCCCCTCTGCGGTCCACCCCGCGCCCTCTCCATTTGGGGCTGAAGGGTGGAGCGCCCCTGGAAAAAAACCGCAGGGCCCGCCGCTGGAAGGAAGTCGAGTGCGGTGCGTCAACGCCTTCGAGGGTGTTTTTGTGGGTTCTTTTTATCAGGTGGGAAATATGCTGGATGGTGAGACTTGGAGGATAGTGTTAAAGTTGAGGAAACTTTTTTAATTAAATGGATTGTTGGAAACTATCAAACAAAACTGAGAGTAAAAGTTCAGTGATCTATGTAGCAGTTCAGCATTACATCCATGTCAAGGAGTGGATCTAGGTGAACTTTTGAGGATCATCCCTACCTTTATTATATGCGACTAACTAGACTCAATTTTTCTCTTTTACAACTTTACTCTTTGGTCTTTCAGAATCAACTTTTTTTATGAATTTTCTTTCTCTTTCCTCCTTTTTTTAGAGTAAGAAGATGAAACTTTCCACTCTCCGGAAATCAGCTGCGTGAGCTTGATTATTCTAAGCATTGTTAAAAAATTAGTCATAACGGGCCTGAAGTAGAGGTTTAGTTGTACCGGAGCACATCGAAACGGCATTTTAAATTCTTTAGATTTTTCCTTCTTTTTCTTTTTATCCTTTTTGCCACTTCCTTCTTTTCTATCATTCTCTTTTCTCTTCTTTATCTAATTTCGTAAATATTATGCAAAGAGGATTAAAGAAAGAAGCAATTGAAAAGGGAAGTTGATATTAATAAAAGTTATAATGGAATTTGAATATTCAAGAAACGCAAAGAAAGGGAAAGGTATTCAAATAATTCATTGTAGTCGAGCATATTTTTTATCCCCATAGAAATAAGATGTTGTTTACAGGAAATAAACATCTTGTCTGAAAACCATTAAGGAAACTCGCTAAAACTTTTATACAAGATAGTTCCATCGGTGACTTTTGCTGAATTTTAAGTATTGTTTATCATTTGAAAAATAAAGATTTACTTTACCCTCCTGTATAATCTATGCGGTTTTAAAGTAATAAATAATATATTTGTAATGTGCATTTTTAAAATATATTTAAAACCCTTAACAAAACAAAGAATATTATTAATAATAAATGTAAAACTTTTTTAACTCTTAGTTTGGAAATTGGAGCAAAGAGTTAAAAAACCTACTTATACGAAAGGGATCTATCCATCTCATCAGAGAATAATACTATACCTTTAATGGAGAACTGTTCTACGAAACATTCAAGAATTAACCTTTTGGATCAAAACAAAATTCCAGATCGTGATGAAAGAACAATGAATAGATGAAGTATTTGTCTTTGGATCTATTTTCCATTGCAGACGAGCAGTATTAGTGGAACAAGGCACTTTCAATTGAATTGGGAATGAATCTGCACTCGTTGTGAAATGGGTCAAAGATATTAACTCGCTTTTCAATTTCGCTTGAATAGTCATTCGTCTTCTTAAGTCTAGCTCTGAAGATCTTATTTAAAAGTACTATTTTAAAGTTTCAATGGTTATTTGGACTCTAAATATTTATTTTATTCCGTTGACAGATAACATAGCAGGTACTGTTTTTACTAATATCTACTTTGCATTTTCGGTATGATTTTTCTTTTTGGTATGATTTTTCAGGAAGACATCCTATACTTCCTAAATATTAAGTTCTATTATTCTACTATAATTTTTGCTCGCATTAATTATTGTTTGTCATTCTTAAAATAACAATTAAATTATCTTTGAGGGACAACCATTTTTTCCTTATTGTGGCTTTGCTAAGTAGTGTGTATTAAGTTCAGGTGTAAATTCAAGGACATATTTTTCAAGTGAAAAAAAACGGGTATTATATTTAAATTTTCTTAAACCACTCACACACACACATAAAACACACTCTCCATCTCATAATGTCAATATCATTATCATTTATCTAACAAAAAGGTCTTTTACATAAACCTCAGAATTTCTTCACAGTGTCCATCATTACGATGAAACCCATAAACAAGTAATAAACTTGAAAGGAATAAAATTAATTGATTTTTGTGCAAGGTGACTGTCTTTTGTATTCCGGAACTCGTGCGTAAAGAAAGATACGAAGTCCAGTCAGTTTCATAAAAGCGATTGCAAGATACGTTTTTAAACAAACACGCGTGCATTTTTGCGAGCGATTTCAATGCGACATTCCCTGCAAAGTCCATAAAATTTGATTCTATCACACGTGAAATCAAGGGATGAGATGCACAACAATACGATCCGTCGCATAATTTATATAACTGAGTAGGATCTCATATCATTTTTAATCAGGCTCCTCTAAGGGTGGAATGAGGCATGTGGTTACAAATACTACAATCCGTTCATTAAAATAGGCGGTTGAAACATGATCAAAAACGCTCAATAACGCCTAATAACGCTCATCACACAACTTTAGTGACCGATTCTTTTACAGTTTTTAAGAACTTCTGTTTAGGCTGCCTTTTCATTGCTCAAGATAATTTTTCGATGATAATTACAATAGTAACTGCTTGTAACACATTACGTCTCAGCAGCCTATTCTAAATGAACATAGTATAGTAATGATGATTGAGTAATAATAATTTCAAACAGTTAAAAAATTAAACCTTTATTAATAGTGAAGTAGGATAATTTCGATTCATTGTTTTTCGATTGAATTCTGACGAAAAGTATTCGTCATATTGCGGTTTTGTTGAACGTACCAACAACGTCAATCATTTGTGAATTTCTGTTTCTCATTTCTTCTATTTTTCATTTTCTCTCTCTTTTACCTCCCTCTCCCACTATCACATCCCTCTTCTCTAATTCCTCTCTATATATTCTCTATTTCTCTTCTTTACACACTCCTCTCCTTCCGCGTTTCATTCCTTTTTCAGTTATATAATTTTTCTTTTTGATGAAAACCTTGATGAGTCCTTTTTAAACAAATTATTGAAGAAACTTTTGAAGTTATAACGGGTGCATTCCGTTAAAAAATATCCCTCCATCTCATTAAACTGCAGCTGTAACAACCGCACTCCCTAATACTCGAATGCTCAATAAATTAATATGCAGTATTAAAGGCAGACAAAAAACGGATAGGATACTGAAGTACACACTTGAATCACACGACCATCGGTAGCAGCCTAGCAAAAAATATACATACGTGTTCTTTACACAGTTACACAAACCATACCACGAGTCATCATAGAACCACATGCGGTGTTCCCCAACCCACATTCATTATGCCCAATCACACCCCGCATTCCATCACGTACCCCAAGGTACACAATCGCCTCCCTCCAACTATAGGTACGCTGTCATTTGCATTTCCCTCTGAAGCCCCACTACACAACTACTATACGATGCGCGTCACCCACACATCTTTTGTTTACAACCTCTCACGCTGACAGTGTCGTGACAGCGACATCGGCATTCGGTCACGCGTGATTGGGGGCGGAATCGAGACCACTTGACATTCGAAGACAAATAGACCGCGCAGACCTGTCTTTCTCTTCGTGGAAAATTCCGCTTCCCCGAAGAGGGATGTTGATTTAAATGTGCGATTCCATATTGGTAACAGGTCTGGAGAAACGGTGTGAAAACTAAGCGTTGGTGTACGCATTGTGAATACTAAATTAATGGTTTCGGATTCTGCGAATCGACGATAAAGGAAGGTATTGAGTTCCAGTAACCTCCATCAAATTGTTTATGCCATTATTTGGAGTAAAATAGGTTCAGAAGAACTTAAGAGTATAGAAGTCGAAATCTAACTGCAAGGGCATTGGAAAATTTTTAAGAATCATTTGGATTAGAACAACGACATTCCTTTGGAGAGACCTATTTTTAAAGATTTCTACATCTTTCTTCGTTCAGCCATATTTACTAGACTGCAATGTTTCTTGACCCTATGACGTCACTACGTGGAAGGAAAAACTGAGTAAACAGAATACCTGTTGGATTGCTATATAGGAGTAGTTTCGGTATTCAAATCGTGATAAAAAGACGCTATAGTATATACATGGATTTAACAAACTAATCATATTTCTAAATTGAAGTTCTTAATTTCTCTCAAAATGCATACACCGCGCTGGGAACTACTTTCTTTATTTGCTCTCAGCCAGGTTCAAGTAACGTTGCAGTCTATATACTCTGTTCATTTAGAATCTGTGCCTGAGACGTAATGTAATGGAAGCAGTTACTACTGTAATTATCATAGAAAAAAATTTTCTTGTGCAATAAAAAGGCAGCCGAAACAGTAGTAGTTAAAATACTGTAAAATCATCGGTCCCTGAAGTTGTGTGATGAGCGTTATTAGGCGTTTTTGTGCGGTTTTGATCCTGCTTCAAGCGCCAATTCTAAATGAATAGACTATAGCAGGGTTCCCCAACCTTTTTGTACCTAAGAGCACATACCAGAATATCGGTCGAATGGTGGGCACCATTTACTTTTTCATAAGTTTATAGTTGGTGGACATAATAATACATAGTTAATAATACATACTACATATAATGCACAAAAAATTTAATTTTAAAAAATTAATTAAACATAATAGAATTAGTGTTAATATTCTTTTATAAAAAATTATTACTAAATTGCTTGCAAAACATACGAAGCATAAAAATTATTTATAAACAAGGATCTGTCCAGGACAAATTTACTACCGTTTTACGGTAGCTTCACTAATTTAAAATTTCTAATTTTCACAAATTATTACTTAACTAATAATACTAATATTTGAAAACTTTAACTCCCCTAAAATTGTATATATGTAAAGTGATTTTTAAAAACATATTTTTCAATTCATTTTATTACGCGTATTTTATTTTCACAAATTAAAATTTTTTTTCACAAATTATTTTTAAATTTTCACAAAATAGGTAGTTGGCAAAAAATCCTAGACAGATCCCTGATAAAATATATAAAATACATTGCATTTCACTGGCCAGCGCTTCATAATTGGAAGATTATGATGAAATTCTTGCCTGCAAGCTATCGTCAAGGTGTTCATCTGTACGTCGTGATCTATATTTTTTGATTTTATTATATTCATGTCGAAAATGATTCACGAAAGTGTGTAGAACCAAAAAACTTCTTTATTTTATATGCTGCTCTTTTTAATAATGGAATTTTTTTCTATCAACTATATTCAAGAATTTCTCATATCATCTGATAATAAGTTTGAGGATAATGCCCTTCTGAAGATCCAAAATTTATATTCTCGCCTTACTTGAATGCATGTTGCTATTTCTTTTCTAGAATTTTATGGGATAGTGGAAAACTAAAATATTTTATCGTTGGGCACAAGCAGCGGGCGCACCTAGACCGATCGACGGGTGCCATGGTGCCCGCGGGCATAGGGTTGGGGACTCCTGG
The DNA here is from genome assembly GCA_024610705.1 of Tetragnatha versicolor. Lineage (NCBI taxonomy): Eukaryota > Metazoa > Arthropoda > Arachnida > Araneae > Tetragnathidae > Tetragnatha > Tetragnatha versicolor. The sequence continues at coordinate 32,423,058 of JANDEH010000001.1, read as the reverse complement.
ACTATAGTATAGCTAAAGGAGTAGTAAACACGAAAGAAAATAGCTCACATTTTCTGCAAGGAACAGAAAACAAAATCTATACGCTATGCTATGCCCTGAGGTGAGTCTGATAGAGCACGAACGCCCACTGCACAAATTCCAATCCTTAAAATTTCTTTCACAATACGGGAAACCTCTGGAAATCCTTCCGCGAAGAAAATCCATAAAAGCGAAGCTAGGGAAACCTCAACTGCCTTCCACTGAATTAATTTCATAAAAAAAATGATCTCGAGTGTGGCTTTTTTCGGTGTCTCAGCATTGTCCATTGTGACGCAATGGATATATGAAAAGCGCCATGCACAGTCCAGTAACCTGACCCGTGGCATTTGACGGATGATCACGGATCTCAACTCCCTTTCGAGAGAAAAGTTTTAAATCGAGAAGAGAGAGAATGTCCAGACGGCGGCGGCGATCCCCGAGAGGAACAAAGAAACCAGTCTCGTCGTATCTAATGGACAACACAATTTGCATTTTTGGTTGAATCGATTGAGTTGAAATTACGAACTCACGCTTTAAGCAGAGGTTATAATTAGCTCGGCGGATGCCCATCTACCCTATACTCAATAACTTAAAGCTTTTGATACCGCCGTTCAAATCGTTAACGTTAAACAACGAGTTTTAAGTTAAACGCTTGGAGCTGTAAAAGACCCGTCATTAATAAGTTTGATGGATTGAACAATGTCTTTTCTCTAACAAAAGGTGTTCCCTTCATTAATAGTTCCTCTTTTTTTTAAGAAACGGACTATTAATACTCAAACTTAGTTTTTAAGGGTTATACTAAAGGTATTTTTTCCAATAGCTTTCATGTATTCGTATCATAAATTATCTAAGAAATGAACCGCTAAAAGTTATATTTTGGAGAAATTCTTAAGTTATTTGTTTCTATTGTTTAATAAGTTCGTTCCTTAAATCCAGCTCCTAGAATACTATCGAATAGGGTTGAATAACTTTTAAAAGTAAAACTTAATAGTCATATTATTAAATTTGAGTTGATCAGATGTCATGGGGTTTAAGTGACGATGAGTGAAAGCTTGCTATTAGGGGTTGGTGGATTTTTAAATTTAGAAAATTTAACTAATCAAATATATGGGGTTTTGATATTCTTTACTCTGATTTATAACTTCCGAGGGAAAGTGAAACTTCTTACAATGAACACACAAGGTAGCTTAATATATCTACTCGCTTAAAATCTTAATATAAGTTTACCCTCAATGGTTAAATGTAGTATTGTTTAATGCATGTCCTTCAATATTTTTGTGTGTGTTTTTTATTAAAACTATAAACCTATGCTCAATTAAAAAGTTCACACGAAAAGGCTAAAAAAGATGACATACAACACACATTCAGTAACGTTTCATAATGCATGTCAGTTCACCCCTCTTAAATACGGCTATTAACTTTAATCTCAACCTAATAGAGATATACTTTCATTTTCCATACGACCAAACTGATCACTACGTCCACCGTACACAAAAACCTTAACTCAGTACAAAACTCTCAAAGAAAATTTCGCTTCCTCGGAAATTCCCGCACGCGCACTGTAACCGAAACCCTTCCTCATCCATATCCAAAACATCACAACCTCCCCCACTAACTACTAAACATTCGGAAACTGCTCCGGTGTCGGATTCCGAATGGCAGGTAACTCCATCCTGGGCGCACCTCACCTTGACCGTGCTGCTCGGTTCCTCTCCAGACAGAAACCTGGACGAGCGGCTTTCCCTCCTGGCACATTCCCTGCACGTAGGGCTTTCACGCTCTACTTCCGCTGCCGGATTTACTCCCGGGGAGTTTTCCGTGCAGTCAGGAAAGAAATTGAGTGAGCATCGAGTATCCCTGCTTTTCTCGTTGAAATGATGGCCTCGTCATCACACTAAGGCCCAGCTTAGCAGAATTGGCGAGATGATAATAATAATTTCATGGGCGATTGGAATTTTTTTTATTTAAGAGATTGTTTTCGGACTGCAAAATTTGTTCCTTTGGGAATTATATGAAGAAATATGGCCAGATTTCTTAGAACCAGAAAATTTAAATAATATTCTTCGGAAAATGGGTAAATATAAACAAATGTTGTTGAATGACAGGGAAATATCGAAACAATATTCTGTTCAACGTGTGATTATTATTTTTTCTTCTATTAACTAAATACTCTCATTCATGAAAACGGTTGCAGAGAAAAGAGCAAGGCACAAAGTTCAAATACTTGCCAATTTCACTTCCTAGTTCAATTTCTTAAACAACTAATTTCTTTCGTAAATACTGGTGTGGTTACGAATCGACAATCATTTTCATAAAAAACAGGTTTATTTTAGAGAGAAAAAGAGTTATAAGGAAAATTTGACCAAAATAACATAAAAAACAAAGACAATTATTTCCAACCCCAGGTGTTTATAATGAATCTTCGGAAACAAAGAAAAATGAATGTGGAAATATTTCATATACTAGGAAATATAGGTAGGAAATTTCGTTCCATGGCCAGAAAAAACTATTTTCATCCATTAATACTTCCGTATACATTATATGACTATGACTTTCCGTGCGAATTTCATTCAATCTCCCCGAGTTGGCTGCGTAGGGATGTAGGCAGTGGGCACACTGGTTAATACTTATCTCTATGCAGTTTTCTTTTTTGTTTCTTTTTCTCCTTTCCTACTTTCCTTTGTTTCCCTTTTCTTTGCGTGTGCTTTGGGGGTATTTCTGTGGTAATTAAAGAAGCGTTGATCCCTTGTGTGTGGGTTCGGATGTCTTTTTGTTTTAGAGTGCGTACTTCATGTAATGGAGGGGTTCGCGCATATTCCCTGGGTTAAGTACTCATTAGCATTAGGTTGGATGACAGTTATTATGACTTCGGGTTATGTTATTAGTCGGTAGAAGTTACAGCTCCGTTAAGAGATATTTTACCCGATACGACATGCAAGAATTATCTAAGTTATCTTGGTGACAGTTGTATAAATCAATTGGCATAGTCTTTGTGCGACTTGGTTAAAGGGCGTAAAAACAAAATTTTATCCAAAATATTCAAATTTAACTATTTTTAATGGATAAATCAAGTTTATTTAAAAGAATGGTGAATGTGTTTTATTTTTTAAACTTTAATCTTCTAACGCACACCTTTTTTTTAAGAAAAATAATAATATACACTTTTAAGTTAGCAGCTAAAACCATGAACCAAAATTTCTGTTGAATATTATCTTCTTCTGGCTTGTATATGAATAATTAAATATAGTTCCCGCATTCAAAAATAGTGTATGACGTAATTTCATACTTAATGCTTCATTTATAACCGTAGTAAAATTTTTATCTACCAATATACTTCCTTGTTTCGTCGATTTAAAATAAGACGTCTAATACTTTGAAATAACATTATTAAAACGATTACTTACATTGCGTTTTCAAAGGACTTTTTGCGGTAACAAACAAAAAATCTGCAGCTGAATAGAATATCTTCCTGTTCGCTCTGCAATGATAGAATTACGAGTGTAAAATTTTAAAATTAATTTATTGTAAACAACATATTTTTACTGATGATTGTAGTTAGGAAAAAAATTCATGCCGGAAAATTTTTTAACGAGATCAAATTTCTGGATCAAAACAAAATCAAGTATCAAAATATGTGCATCATATTTTTGTTATGTAACCCAAAAAGTTTATTTATGTTCAATCGAAGTACTGTACTGGTCTTTTCGGTTCCATTCCGTTAACGCTCCAGCTAAATATCTACAAGCTTTTTTAAATGCCATATATTCAAATATGAACAATTATTTCGGATTTTTATTGATAAACTGAAATATTATTGATATAATTCTAATAAAAAAATTTAATCTATGAGTATGAAATTATTTAACAATATCTACTTTTTGGTATCCAAAACAACATGGCGGTATTTAGCGTGAACGGTAACGGAATTGAACCGTCTATTTTTAAATCAAAATTTTTAAAAGCAGATTTTTCTTTAGAATGCTGTAATTTAATGAACTTTAACTAATTTTATAATGCAATAATATTGTTTTTCATATATCTTTAATTGAAGTTTTAGTTTAAGTATGGATAATAAGAGATCAGTGTTATTCTGAATTAAAGTTTACATCAAATTTTGATAACGTCAATGAATGGCGCATATTAAATTGCGCTTATCTCTGACCCACGTTTTGGCAACGAAAATGTGTCAAACCGAAAGAAATAAGAACATGATAACGAAGGACAAATATTTAAATATATCATGCTGCAAACAGTGCTGAGAATTTGTTGACTAAACAAATCTGTCGGTTATTGCAATGATTGATACGTAGAGTTGAGAGTTTCACTTAACACACACAAAAGGAGATAAAAATATATTAACAGAAAAATGGAAATACTATACCAGTATAATCAAGGTTCTCTCTTAGTGCGTTTTAGTTGCTAAGTTAATGTCGGATTAGAGAATTTTTACCAAGTACCTACACAAAAGGCTCATTTTTCAAAATGTTGTAAAATTTATATTTAAATAAAACAATGGATGGATATTTTTTGATATTTTAAATCTTAACTATTTTTATATTTAACTTAGTATTCTGATTGCATTTTTCGTGCAATTAAACTTTATACCAAATTCGTAGTGTGTTCATCATTAAAAATAATTGTCATGATTTATTTAATTATTAATTCATAATCTAGACCACAATTTATTGAGTTAGTTTTTGTGTTTTTGTATTAAAACCTAATACTTAAGTAATACAAAATAACAAAACTGTTCCATCTTTCCCGAAACAGTTTTTATTTCTAGGTCAGCAGACTAGATACCTGAATGACAAAAGTCACCGACTCTGACGCAACTAAACGAATATAAAAAAGCAGACTTTCGGGTCATAAAACATGACAGCACGTTCCTCCCAAACAGTTTAATCTGCATTAGTAATCGTATGATGAAAAAAATTTTTAAAAAATCTTTTTTTTCCATGATGGAAAGCTTTTACCCACACACAAGTTTTGGGATTCTATTTAGACTGAGAGGAAGTTTGTTTTTATAAGGAAACACATAAATTAACAATTTAAACAATGTCATATATCTATCTTTAAGAGATCGCATCTTTTTACGAAGTAGGAAGAGGAAAAAATACAACACAGAACTCGCAGCCGCGTACTTTTTTGGTGACAAGGGCAAGACAGTTATCGAAGGTTTTTTAAAGTTTGAAATTCATTTACTTAAAATAACTTCAGCATTGGATGCAGTAGCACTAACACCCAACCCCACTGTACCATTTATCGACCCATGAATGAATTTTTGATTGCATACAGTAAAACCTTATGTAACTTATATTTGTTTTTTTTTACTATTAGTGTTTCTGTGAATATGTGTGTTCATTACATTCACATTTTTACAATAATTTATACATATATTTACAATATCGTAAATCCGGTAATAAACTGGTGTACCTTGGACGAGTTATAGAGCATTTTTAATACGCAACATAAAAATTAAGGCAAAAAAAGAGTAAGTACACAAATTAGAATCGCAATTTAACAATTCTTCCATATCTTGGTTCAAAGAAAGATAAAAAATTTCTCCATCATTAAACTTAAATCATTTTCTTGTTATTTAAATACTCCCAAAATTCCTTCGTAACACTCGAAAGATTCAAGACATTTTAAAATTCTTTCGTCCTGTAAGATTTTGATAAGATAAACAATTTCGAGAGGAAGTTTAATCGTTCGAAACTGAACTTTCAACCTCCACCTTCTCAAACAAAAACTCCTTTTAATCACGTGACCACTCTCAGCATGCTTCACCGCATAAGGCACCTCCAATTAACTCTAACTCCCCATCCAAGATTCTTACATAACTAAACCACCCATTAATTAACATCCCCGTCGTATTTCGAAACCAAGAGACACCCCTGCAAGCAGTCTTCCAATGTCGTTCACCTCAAGAGTGTAAAACCGCGTGAATTTTTTTTACTTGCTCGACGCACTGCCAAAAACAAAAAAACGCTTGTCTCTTCACACCGCGGAACATTATCACCAACGTCACTATTTTTACACACTGCTCCAAAGAACTAACTTTTCTCGCAAAGCAACGCGTGTTTACACTAAGGTGAGTCAGAGGTTTTCGAGGATCATGCTCTGCAGATACAGAGTGACAGCTGGTCGTATTTTACTACGGTTGTGTTCGAGATTATGCCCCGTTAAAATTAGCGTAGGTGGTTGTGAGCATGCTTGACAGTAGTGGTTACACAATGGAATGGAGTAGAGCAGCGGTTCTTAAACTGTGGTCCGCGGACCCCTGGGGGTCCGCGGCGCTTTCCAAGGGGGTCCGCGAGTTACCTTGAGGAATTCCTCAAGTTACTATTAGAATTCACCAAATAGTTTCAAAATTAGATGAAACACTAGTTTTAAGAGGCAAATTTCACAAATTTTCTGGGGGAGAACCCCCATCCCCCTCGAAATTTTGACTTCAATGCATCAGTTTTCCTTGAAATTTCCAGACCACTTGGAGTAATTCAGGGACATATATAAGGGTGGGTGAAGGGGCCCTGCCCTCTCCTGAAATTTGGATTAAAACAAGTTAAAACCCTGTCTTTTGGATCAATTCTCCGAAAATTTTCTGGGGGAGGACCCCGAAACCTCCTTTAGTACTTGGTATAGTTTATTATTAAAAACTTTTAAAGAATAAGTTCATCAAAATTGAAATCCTACCTAAGAATATATTCTAAAATGGGGACGAAGTGTATCAAAACCAAGTTAAAATCCTGTGTGTTTTTAGGGACAAATTTAACTAAAACTTTTCTGAGAATGATCTTCCGATACCTTTTTGTTCGTAAAACTCTATTATTATAAACTATTTTTTACATTAAGTTAATCAAAATGTAAATCTTGCATAAAAATTAATATTCAAAAAATCTAACTAGGGACTAGGGGTATCAAAAATGATTAAAATCCTGTTTTTCTAGTTGAATTTCCAAAAATTTTCTGGGGTAGGACCCCCAACCCCCCCTTTGGTAGGTAGAACTTAATAACTCGTAACCTTTTTATATTATATAAGTTCCCTAAGACACAAATTCAACTTCAAAGGGTTACTTGGACCTATGAAATATACATGGGGGCTAAGGATAATTTTTTTCCCCTCCCGAAATAAATTTCTATATACGCCTCTGGAGTACTTGTAAAATTTACTTCAATTTATTTACTAATTTTAATTAATGTTTAACTCAAAAACAAAAGTCTGGTTAAGGCTTTTGGTGTTTAAAATGTTGTGGGTCCACGATGTCTGGCTGCTACAGAACCGCTGGAGTAGAGGATAAAAGCTGTGATTAATTTGTGAAAAAGCGATTTTCCAATAAGCTCTTACTTTTGAAATATTTTATTTTTGGATGAATCTCAAAGGGAATCATCCAGAATTGATGAAAATACTCCAGTTTTGTTAATTTGTTGTCTCTAGTGATCGGAAGTTCATTTAATACTTTATTATAATTTAGTGGTGGAAAATTTTCCGTTTCAAAATTTTCCGGAAAACCCACATCTCTACTTCAAATCATAAACAAAATTGCGCAAAGCACAATCAAAAAACTAATTAATAGAGTATTGAAATCATGATTTAAAATTTTTAAATCATATATTTAATGTTATAATTTAATAAATATTGAAATAACTATTTATAATGTATATATAATGTCTCGATATTTGATTAAAAGATGCCACATAAGGAGAAATTATTTCATTATTCATTTACTAAATTGACCTATGAATAACTGAAATGAAAACCAAATAGTATTCTAAAATTAATAGCAGGGGCATATTTTGCACAGTTGATTTTTATTACTATTTCCGAGTTCCAATATACCACAAAGAAAGTCACTAAAGAATGATTTCAGTGCAAGAAAATAACAATAACATTAAATTTATATCAAACTTATTTTACTTCTTTGAAAGAGAAGCAAATTAGACACAAAATGGAACTAATTAAAACAAAGCAAAAAAGTAGCGAAAAATTTTCCGGAAAAACATAGTGGAAAATTTTTCCACTGCGGAAAATTTTCAGACCCACATCACTAATGCGAAGTCACCCCTAAGATTTAATTAAGATTGAATGGTTAGTGTTTTCAGTAGTTCTCACACTTCCTTGCTTCAGTTTTTAACCTTCTTGCAAAAAAGAAAAGGGATAAGAAATTGAATACATGATAACTTTAGAAAGAGGATGGGTAAGAGAGAAGGAGGTGTACATAAAAAGTAGAGATAGAGGAAGACACAATTGATGGAGAGACTGTAGAAGACTCAATAAAAAGGTTTAATTTAAAGAAAAGGGATATAGTAAGAGAAAATTTAAGTTGTGATGCATATTTAATGAGATAGTATGAAGAATTTATAGGACATCCTAAGAGGTCAATCAATTTCTAAATTTAAAGGAATCCTCCCTTGACCATATTCAAATTTATTGGTTTATTTTTATGATAAAAAAGAAAATAATAAAGCGCTTATGATGATAATTGAAGAATATTATAGACTGTTCAATATACTCTGTTCAATTAAAATCAAAATAGTCAATGCAATGCTAAGTTTTTTGAGGATTTAGCCCCCTGACCAGAATCTTACATTCAACACTAGTTTATTTTAAAGGGCGAAAGTAAAGATTGGAAGTCACACGCGACGAGAATGAAAGGAAATTTTTGGTCGCAATGAGGAAGTTGCATGATTTTTTTTTATTTTTTTAATCGATTCCTCTTGCAAAAATTAGCAACTACCCAAAATTTGAGGCCGATCGAGAAATTTTTTGATTGCCAAAAAAATTAACAAAAATCCCCTTTTTAAAAGCGCGCGAAAACGCCAAGAGTTTGGATGTGACGTCATCTTATACTAAACATTGTTGTAAAGCAATGGAGTTGATGGTATTATTGTTGACGTCATCTTATAGTTTAAACAATAAACGTTTTCAGTCACGTGTTTTTTTCTCGACTTTTAAATTAAAATATTTAATTACCTGTACATTTTTTTTAAAAAACTGACTAGATATTTCATTTTACCATACAAAAAACCATACGGAACACTTGTTTGTTTTTGAAAATCTGACACATGCAACTTCCTTATTGTCATCACCGCAGTAGTTGCGACACCATTGCCGGATTGTGTGTGTTCTGAAGGTTTTATACAACCCATAAATTAGGGTGTCTGAAACTTGATAGATCGCTTCCGTCCTTTCATGGGTTTAGTAGTGGGCTTCGTATGAAGTGGGGGCTCTTATGTTCTAACGCTGAGTGTAATCTATTTAGATAACTGTGTAATATGAAATGAAATCGTCAGTGGAGGTCTCTTACTGATAGATGTGAGCTTTTCAAGCGAGATTGAAGGGGGTTTATATATCAGAACAATAATTTGAAAGAGATAACTTTATTTCTTAAGTTTTTTATAAGACCCTTATGAAACGTACAATTAAAATTTGAAAATCATGAACTTAAATGTTAGAATGTTTATAGAGGCTTGAATTAAAATTTTTAAAAGTGTGGAAAAGCGCATTAACAATTTAACAGTAGGAAAAAATTTTAATTAATTTCTCATTTATTTCTTAGAATTTTCATTTTTTATCAGACAAATCTAATTTAAGCTAGAAATATTACAAAATTCATTAACCTCTATTAATCAACTCATAAATTAATGTTCTGCCTCAAAATAAACTGGTACTTTCAGAAAAGTATATAATTTTTTTGTTATTCTGAAAATATAGAGGTAAATGACCTATAGAGTGATGAACAAACCGATTACACAGATTGATGTCCAACGCGTTTGTTACCTACCCCTCCCATATCCTTTAGATCCTAATCCTAAAGTTTGCCGAAAACTGGTATCCAAGGCAACTGCTTCGCGGTGAAACCTCCATTAGAAGGGGGCCCACTGTTTGAAAACATTCAGTTCCCAGGCAATGCTAGTTCTCTATCCTTTATGTCCTCGTTTGCAGTCTTCTTGAGCGTCGTGATTGTGCCTTCCCTCCCCTTTTAGGAAACTGAGCCGTTCGGGAAGCGTTGACTTTTTGCGAGGAGAAACTTTACCCTTTCTTGAGTATATTAAGCTACTCGCTAAGTCATAAAAAAAGTTACAAAACGAGTTGTGATTGAGTTTCCATGAATGGACCATGCATCTGGAAAGAGGGACTTAAAGTGAACGAACTATGATAGTCTTGGCTAGGTTTCTTTATCTCTTCTCTGGAGGTGGTTTTACAGTAGTAATGGAAACATGGTTTATAAAGAAAAGATCCCAGAACAAAATTCTATCGTCTGTAAGTGTACATGTAGATTCGATTTGTAATGAATTTTCTCTTTCCTTACTCAAAAGTTGTTACAAGGAATGATAAAAATATATTATCCTAATGTGTCTTAATACCTTTTTTTGATTAATTAACATAACCAGATCCAGCCAAAAAAATCAGCAAAATTGCTTAAATGTAAGGGAGTTGAAACACTTTGTAGTTAGTTTTCTTTAGAAAATTTATAGGTCTTTTAAGATAGCTGAAATGCCTTTGGATTGGTTACAAAATTGTTGTAGAAAAACTGCAGACTTACGTGCTGAAAGGATGTTAAGTTATTTTGCTACAAAACAGCTGCAGACTTCTCTAAGAAAACTGCACTTTAAATTAAGACGCTTTTTGAAGCAATTTCACAGATTTTTTTCTAGGTAATTTAGGATATTATTTTATAAATTTTTTAAACAGCCCTCTCTTCTGAACATTAGTTTGAAAATAAATTACCCTTTAATCATCACAATGATATTTTTACTTGTTAGAGAGGATCAACGGGAGGATGTACTAAACGAGGCAACTGCAAAAAAATGTCTTCCAGAAGAACGAACTCCCCAGCAAAAGCCAACTCAACGGTGTGAATTACCTCCCAAAAATGCCGCAAAACATGCAAGGCACAACTACCCCCTGCGAACGATTTCCATAACTTAATATACAAAAAGTTGAATGCTCCATTTGCGTTCCAACCTCCACGCCCTCCAAATCAGCAGGGGCGTAACAAGACGCAAAACAGCGCTGATTATAAATAACTCATCAGACTCGTTAAGCACTTTGGAGACCTTGTCTGCGTTTGTTTATCTCTGACCCCAGCGATGGATTAATTACGTCACTCAGCGTGAGACTTCTCGGCGTGACGTCACTGCAAGAAGGCCGGACGGAGAGATATCCTGACCTGCTTTATCCGTGAATGAGCGGCGTCTTAATGAACGGTTTTTATTTCTTTTATGAGCCAGAGAAAATGAACGTGTGTTGTGTTTGGTTGTTTTTATGTATTAATCGCGTGGATCTCGAGCGTGTTTTTGTTTTCTATTTCGAAAGAGAGGGAATGCATGGAGTGAGAGGGAGAGCGAACCTGAATCTGTGTGTGGTTGCGCGTTGGGGTTTCCGGAGGGTTTCAAAATGTTTCCGAGATACTTGCAATAGTTCTGATTTTTTTCTGCATTCTTAAGCTTAGGTCTGTCTGTTTTCAAAGGCGATTTAGTTGTTTTTTTAGAAGGTTGAAATGCAAGAAAACCCAGCAAAAAACATGTCCAAAATTCCTTCAAAAAAGCGTCAAAAGTGCAGTTTTCTCAAAGAAGTCTGTAGTTATTCTGTAGCAATAGGACTTCAGCAAGTAAGTCTGCAGTTTTTTACAGCAGTTTTGAATGCATTCTAAAGGCATTTCAATGGTCTTATAAAAAACTGCAGAGTTTTTAAAGAAAACTGCAGATTCCCAGAAGAAAACTGCAAAGTGTCTGAATTCCCTTCACTTTTTTGAAGAAATTTTGCTGATTTTTTTTGCTGGGAAAATTTTAACTATGTCGCGTTGTATGAGGTTTGTAAGAAAGATGGATTTTCTGAGACCTTCTATATACAAGGCCTGACAGCTCGGCCGTGCAACGTCATCACTTTCCCTTACCTTTGACTTCACTCTATGGACTGGCAAATTCACCGTTTTTCTTCACGTTTGACGTCATCGTCCGGGGAGGCCTTGTATAAAGAGGGTCTTGGATTTTCACCTCTAGTAACTAATAAAATGTCTTAGTTTTGTGTCTGGATTTTTTTTCGAATTTATTTTCTTGTTACTAAATTTTTCATATAGAGTCAATGGAATGGAATGGAATGGTGAAGCTTTGAATATCATTAATTTGTAGTTTTTCATTTTTAGAGCTCATTTAATTAACTTTCTTTACTTACTCTCATTTAATGAACTTTCTTTACTTTTTTAGAACTTATACAGTTCTACTCACCACATACACAGACACACACACACACACTCACACACATGTAGAAAAATACTTAATTAATCTATTTCATTATGAAGCTGAATTCAATTTTTTTACTTAAGAATTCACTTAGTTCCTTGTACTAATTCACTTATTGCACACTTATCTTTTTTTAAAGGACACAAGAGGAAACATTTTACTGGATAGTAGCATTTTTAAAAGTTTTAATGACGCAATGACGTAAGAACATAATCGTCAAGGTTTTTCGTCTTTTTATAGCATTTAGGTCATATTATACATTCTGGATACATATTTTAAATAACAACGTAATTTTTGAATGACTGTTAAATATTGCAACAAGCAAACCAGTTTTGTATTTTAATAAAAGTGAGAAGGAATTCCTAATGTTTCATTTTTTAAACGAAGCGTTTAAAAAACCCATAGCAAAAATAAAATAAAATATTGAAATGAGGATATCGCTAATAAATGAAACTTTTCTTTACATAAAATCAAGTTTTATTGAATTGAGAACACCTAATACTTCATGTTCCTCTTGAAGCTAAATTTTTGTCGACTATTCCCCATTCCTTATTTACTGGGTTATTTAAAAAATACTATACAAAATGGTAAGTGCTTCTCAACAACCAATGCAACCATAGAGTGGAGGATGAAACAATAACGAACCATTTCCATTTATATGTGTTACCGGTAAAGCTTGAAACAGTTTTTGTGTTTTATAAATTGCCGGTGACAAGTATACATACTTAACATTTATTTACATTTTTTACATGTTACTAAGGATAGGCCTAATTAAATTTCTATTTTTTCATCAAAGTTACTAAATTTTTAAGATAGTAAAATTGGGTTGGAAGCTCGAGCATGCACTTATTGTAGAAATGTTGGTGTACTTTTTTTGCATACATTTGCGTTACAAACATACGAGTATTTCTAAAATATATTTTCCTGACATTTCTTTTCTTATTTTTACTCATGAAAATAGAAAGGCAACATACACCCATAACCTTGGAGGGAAAATAAAAAAATAAATAACTAGATCAACTCACACAATAAGAAAAACAACCCTTTGAGGTTTGACTTTGACCGAAAACAATGGACAATATTTGATTACTCCTCAAAATAATATCCCCAAGGTTAGTAAAAATATCGATGTGGCCTTTACTTTCAACACATATCTTTAAAAATACAACCCACACTATCGATCTTTTAAAAAAATATGTCCGGTCCATTAGGTTACTGAGCATTGAAGATCTCCTTCAATATTGACTTCCTTTCACGGAAGTAGGTTAAGCCTGAAAGTGTGCTCAAAACCTTGTATATGTGCTCAGCTGGAGATGTGTTTAACAGTTATTAAAGTTCGACCGAAGGTAAATTTCGAGAGAGTAACTTTTCACTTGGCAGGTGGAATTTATTAAAAGCAAAGAGGTGTGTCGTTGGAAATAATGGTTTGGGAAGCCCGTAATGGATTTTTAAGGTGATAAATTGAGACGGATGGTTCTGCCGTGTGCTGAAGCTTGCAACTGGATTTGGAGAAATAAATTTGCCAATTCTTTTGTTTCGTTGTTGTTCTTCTTTGTGGAGAGGTGTAGAGGGAAATGTTTTTCTGGTTATGTAGTTGAGATCAACAATAAAGTATGGGAGAGGATGGAACAATAGGAAGGTGCCTTTTTTTACACTTTCGTTCGCGTCTGGTGTTTTTGTAGACGATGGAATGAATCTTCTTGGTATGTCTTAAAATAGTCTGCAAGTGCTTCTAAAATATATAGGTATTTGTATATGCGATAGTTAACGATGTTTTGATAAAAAAGATAGAAGTATGAATAAAATAAATAGCAGATATGATGGGTACTAAAATATTTGTCTCAATGAAAAGTTAAAATATCTTTTGTAATAAAAGGTTTCTAAAATTGTAGAAGAAGTCAAATTTAAAGAAAGAAAAAATAAACAAGCAAAACAAAAAAGCAAACATCTACCACACGTAATCAATCTTTTAACAAATTTCGGCTTCATGGACTTGGTATGATGTTGCTATCGACCAAGTGGGATAAGTCACACACACGTAATCAATAAACTAACCAAGCAAATTTTTGTGTACTCTTTTTCAAAGTCAGGTACTTCTATAAAGTAGTATCTAATAAGTAAATGATGTTATTATAGTGTCTACTATCCGGTAAGTCTATAATACTCTCTGGAAAAAATAGATAGCACCCGCTTTTTATTTTTGAAAATTTTAAATCATAAAAAGTTAGTAAACAATTAAAAAACAATTTCTTACTTTTAAAAACTTTTATTACTCTCAACCTATGAGGAAAATCAGGCAGTTTTGAATATGAAACCAGGTTGATGCACACCATCAATTTTTCTGTCACTAACTTTACTGCCGAAGTTTGTTTTGAGGATCAAGAAAGGGCGGTTGGTCCCTGTAATTTTTCATGGCTACTTCCATCCCATGAGAATGTTAGATTTCCGAAATGTAAAAAAAAATTTAAAGGATTTCTGAAATGTTTGCAGAGAGGCAAAAATGCTTTAAATATAGAATATCATTTGGTAGGCTCAATAACTTATGACTTATTGGTAACCAAAACGCGCTTTTAATATCTTATCAACCAGGAGATTATTCATTTTCCGTTTTTTACAACCGTGACAGTACTTATTAAGATGACAAGCTTAGAATAGACAAGCTAGAAAGATAAGATTCAAAGTCATCTGCAGGTACTTAATAGAACAAAAACCTCACAAATTCATCTCCCCAACACCCAAATGACCGCACTTCCTCCAGATCGAGGAAGCAACCAACTCACCGAAAAGAAACCAATCAAATGACCCACCAAAAACAACAAGCGAGAAAGGATTTAAGTACCCCTTTGTGTGTGTGTCCATATCTTCTCCATAGCATGCATCGCACCTCAAGCGTTGTTCCTGGATAGGGGCCCTTCACAAGAACGTGGAATGGTGGTTTCTTGCCGTCACGAGCGACGGCTGCTAGGGTCAATGTTGTGGTCAGGCGGCAGATGGACTCCGACAGGTGCATTGGTCGTGACACGTCACGAGAATATAGTCACGGGAATTACTGCTATTTGGAATCGGTGTGTACGTAAAACATCCCCCCCAAAACAGTGAAAGTGGATGAGGGGATTAGCAGGTTGTTGTATGGAGGAGGATGCTAGAAACACGATTTGCTCTTGACCTTGTTTGCAAGTGTCTTAGATGAGATACATGTTATGTTTTCATAAAGGTATGGGAACTTCATTAGTGCCTAAGAGGGTGATTTCACGATTTTCATGATGTAGGGTTCCTCATTAAAATCTACGCATGGTTATTCTGTTTGAGATAACGTTATTCAGGTGATCATCCGAAAGGAAAATCCTTAAGAGTTGGATTTCCTTACTTTGAAGGGTGAAATGCATGGAATAGTTCAATTTAATAGAGTTGTCCAAGATGTAAATTCTTATTTATGCAAACTGCATGTTACAGATAAATTGAAAAATTGTATTGTGTTATCAACCACTTCGAGGTTTCTATTCATTATTCAAGGTAAGATATACGTAAATTGATTTTATTTTATTCATGACCATGTAGCCTTAAACCAGAAAATACTGCATCAAGACCCGTGGGGTTCTAACAAACAGGTTGGTAGAATGGTGTTCATTTCTCATCAGACCTGCATTTTATCGAGTTAGTTGACTTTTTTGAGTTTATTGAAATAGATTATGATTAAATCGTCAATCTCCCCCATTTCAAATTTATAAATGTCTTTCTTTTTATTTTTACAAAATGTGGACAGTTTAGAGAACAAGTTTATTTCAACAAACAGAAAAGCTGTTTCATTTTTATGAACTAGATACCTTAGAAAACAACTCGAAAATCGGGGACAAATGAAATAATGCAATTCCAATTGTACAAAACACGGAAATTTATAAAACAACTTGGCTTAAAACCCAGCCTAAAAATTCAAAAGGTGGATTGTGATCTATTTCCTGTTCATAAACCGCAGAACACTCCAGAGTTCACCAAACTAACAACCCGGCAATATGTTGCTATGAGGCCCAACATAACCTCGTCCCATAGAACCCCATCTTCAGGTATACGGACAGGAAACTCATTAACAACGCCGCCGGACCGTAAAAGCGCTCATTGGCTCATCTCCAGGACACTAGTGCTTTATGAAGTGTACAACATCGATCGGTCTGCGTATTAATGGCGTTGTCTTTACTATGCAAGACCATGTCCTTTGTCTCAGCAAGCCGAGAGAGGACTTCGTCTTAATCTTTTCCGCACCTTTTGACTTCGTCGGGAAACCGAATGGCTTTTGTGTGGTAATCGAAACGATTTTCGGTCGTTAATGGCTGACGATTGGGCACTGTTGACCGTCCTGATAAGGATGACAGGGGATTTCGATTAGAATGAGTGCTATTCTTCGTTTGATTGATTGGCAAGATAAATCTAAACTGTGTGTTGCAGGTTCTATATTTAGTTTTTAGAAGCGTGCGCTTATCGCTGATGCAAAAAGCTGGATGATAAATGATATTTAAGACAGTCATATTAAATTCCCATAATTATTTTGATATAAAATATCCCACATCCTGCTAGCATTCACAAATTCATATCATTCTTTAAGGTCAAGTTTAAAGAAAACTCAGAATATGTATTGCCTGTTTCTTTGAATGTTTTCATTGCTCAAATAATTTAAGAACCAAATTTTAATCTTTTATTACTTAAAAATTCTTTACCGTGACCGAATTTCTAGTTGAAAGCTCATTCGTTTTAACCTTTTAAACGCCGCAATTCAAATTTCGAATTAAAGGTTGTGATTTTTGGCTTAAATGGCTTCTTTCATCATTTCTAAAACTATTCTAGTCATTTTTTGGCAGATAAAATTCATAAGTGTGATTTTGAGGATGTTCCCATTTGGGAACATCGGCGTTTGGGGTGAAGTTTTTAGGGGGATTTCCAAAAGGTGCATATTTTACAATTAATTCAAATAAAATGACTGAAATAGGTTTCTACTCAATAATTATGTATATTTTTATGATAGTGGACGGTTTTTTCATTTTTATTATCCATACTTGGACGATTGAGTAACATTTTATATATTTTCATTAGAAAAAATTGACATGTTTATTACTTACTCTAAGGTTTTTCGTACATTTTTCTTGCACCATGGGTAAAATTTTGGTATGAAAAATACATAAGAGTGTTTCCATACACTTCAAAGCTAAACAGTTACGTTTCTGTGAGAAAAATCAGTTTTAATTACGGTTCTATACGGATATCTAGCATAAAATCCACTAATTTCATTCAAATCTAATTACATTTCAAAAGTGATAATCATAATTATCTCCATTGATTCATTAAAACAATGTTTCTCATGGAAGATTCCAAACTTAACCACATATCTCTTACATCCAACTTATATTAAAAGAGTGTTTTTAGATGTACACACTTTTCCTTATTTTCAAAATTCTTCAATTTTATTCCTAAAATTTTTATTTAAAAGAAGTACTTGAACAAAATATATACACAAATCCTCAGAAGCACTCCAAATATGCTCTTTGCATAACCCCTAATGATAATTACTGAAAGTTAATCCATCGGGGAGTTGGAAAAATATACAAGTGTAAGAATCTGCTATACAGATTTGGCATTTATTTCTCCATAAATCCAGTGAAAAAATAAAAAAAATTATATATTTTTGAATGTAAAACATCATTCTTAACTTGTTTAGATCCTTTGAGACAAAAAAGGTTCAAAAAATTAAAGAGAATAGGAAATAACTAGAATTTTTGCATGTTATAAAAATCCCCTCAAATACTATACCCCAAACGCCGATGTTCCCATTTGGGAACACATACGTTGTATTGGTAATTACTCTCCAAAATTGGAATATAAAGCTATTCTGTCAAGCCAAATGGGAAGATGTGTACTTATGCTACGTAAACGCAGCACAATTATTTAAAACTAAATTTATTTAAAATTTTCACAAGTTGAAACTTGTGCAACTTTTGGAAGAGCCAAAAATCTCCAATTTTGATGTAAATTCTACAAAAAGGATTAAATCGTACGTGAAACACTTTTGCATGTAAAATAACATTATATCTTTGAGTTGCTTTCTACCAAGTATCAAATTTCTGCATGAAAAATTAAGTGGTAAAAAATTCCTTAAAAGGATGTTCCCATTTGGGAACATCGGCAGGTAAAAGGTTTTATTAATCTCTATCTAACATCTTACTTTCAGAGGCATGAGTATATCAAATTATTAATTAAAATTTTTTTTATTTGTTTGAAGTGCAAGAAAAAGATATTGATATTGTATACCAAATTTTTTCTAATAGAAGATGACAACTGATTTTACACTTGGTTGAATTTGGTACTAACTACAACTATTGAACCCAAACTCTTTTGAAATTCATCATCATAAATCAATATTACTTCACAACAAATCCCAACTAAACAAATCATCTTATACCTAACCAAACAACCAAACACATTTCACAAACTTTTTTTTTATTTTTTTTTCTATAGGACAAAACAGGTTTCTCTAAAATACTGCATTTTAATTCTGTATATATCCGGGCTTTCATTCTTATTTCAAATGATTTTCTTCCTGTTTTCGAATACTGAAGTAAATTAAATAAGAAAAACTAAACCATCTATTAGATACCTCATCTTAATAAACGTTTTCGGGAACGAAATGTTTCGGAAAATATCATTCAAACGTTTAGAATGTAAAATTCTAAATATTTAGATGTTATTTAGATGTTTAAGTTTTTGTAATTCTTATTATAAAATATTTAGATGTTCTTTGGAAAAATATTTTCTCTTTAGGTTCTACTTATTTTTTGGGAGTTTCACGAAAATAAAAAATAGGCTTTAACCTGAAGTACCAGGTGGGATGAAATAACCACACATTTTGGGTGTTTACGTGAAAAGTTTTATGACTTCAGCTAAGAATATTACAAACACTTAAGTGAATTTACGTTTGACATCAGAATATCAGCCTACAGTCCAGTCACCGTCAGTACAATAAAAACACGCCTTTACCGATAACTTCCATTTACGTTTCAAGGCTTTTTGAAACCCTATGTAATGGAAATGGAGTACAGAAGTATGAAATAGTAGTTCATGCACTATTGAGTGAATAAGGATGAACCCTAATAGGATAGATCCTTTGGTCTTTCCAGAGCAGTAGAAACTAAGTTAGTCAATATTTAATTTATTTAATAAACTTCGTAAAGGATTTTTCAATACAAAATCAATTAGAATTGAAATAAAGCAAAGAAACTCAAATGATTTAATTTTTACGACTTCGTCCCTAAAACCTCAGTAATCATCGACATTATCAAATAAGAAGTTTGTAATGGTCTTTAAAAATATAATCCTTTCTTGCAAATCTTAAAAAATTTAATTTTATAAAAATAGAAAATTGCCTTAAATCGTTAAAAAAAGTTCTAATCCGATGAAATATCAGAGATAGTGGTTTATGATATACAAGTAGGGGGCCATTCATTAATTACGTAAGGGTCCCGAGGGGGAGGGGGGTTGGAAAAATCGCTACATACCCTTACTTGGGTGGGGGGGTCAAACCCATTCTTACGTAAGATTTTCCAAGTTAATGTAAACAAATTCCAATTAAATTACTATTGAATAATCCCAGAAAAACTTTAAGAAGCTGGTATATTATCGAAGCTTAAATTTAAAAAAATGAGGGTATATCAGATGTACCTTTTTTATTGGAGTAGCACTAAGTTAAGATAAAAAATAAAACTGTAGAATCCGTCTTCCAGTTGTCAAAAGTCAAAACAAAACGAATGCAAAAAGATAAATTTTTTTGTTAATCATTTCGTGCCCTAACATTTTATTATTTTGAAAACGAAATGGAATCTTACACAAGAATAGGGGGGAGGGGTTTGAAAAATCTTACGTACCCTTACATGGGGGTGGGGGGGGTCAAAAATCGCCAAAATCATTCTTACGTAATTAATGAATGGCCCCTAGTCAGTCCGACTGTACATAAATATCAACACCCTCAAAAACGTATGCATTTCATCACATTATGCAAACACTGCGCATGATGAATCCTTTATACGTCATCGATCAATGTAGACCTGTGAAAAAGAACACTGATACTTGTTCATCATGTGCAATTCATATGCTCAAGTTCAGTGTCATCTCTCTAACCAAGCACATAGGCTGCAATGAATTATAATTTCCAAATCGATAAAGCTCGCTCCTCTTATGAAATCGTCCGTGCGGCATTGTTTATTGTACATACAAATTCAGAGAAGAATAATAGACGCATGTGAGCTAAGTGCTATGGCTAAGAGCCGCTCAGTGTATTCGGGACGAATCTAGAATGCTAATAGGTTCTATATTCCCATTAAGAACAGTTAGCCTGCTGTGGAACAATTAAATTATTGATAGTTTATTTGTTTAGAAAAGGAATGCCGGCGTTTCATTTCATCCCTTTTGTGATAATTAGATGATAAAGCTTCTATTGATATATCCTCTCATCAAAAGTGGTTCGAACACTGATTGGTCATTACACCGAAAAGAACAATGGAAAGGTGTCACAAA
Source organism: Tetragnatha versicolor (assembly GCA_024610705.1). Classification (NCBI taxonomy): domain Eukaryota; kingdom Metazoa; phylum Arthropoda; class Arachnida; order Araneae; family Tetragnathidae; genus Tetragnatha; species Tetragnatha versicolor. The sequence goes on along the minus strand of JANDEH010000001.1, from coordinate 32,402,244 downwards.
TTAACAAATCAACAACAAAATGAAATTTAATATTAACCTTCCCATCTTGGAGTTGTTTTAAGTTAACCATAAAAATCTCTCTGATCACCATTCACTGCCTAGAACTAGAGCATTTTTTATAGGAACCTTTAAAAGGACTTCCGTGTCCAAACATTCCGTGTGGGTGCAGACCTCCTGTGGTGGTGTGTCGATGAGTCTCGAACAAAACCATCCGAAACTTCAATTTCCAAAGATCCTTGGCCACTTCGCCACGGTCAAAACCCACGCAACTTGCGATAAATTCATTTTGAAGTACACGCTTTGGAAAAAAAAAAGTAACACAACTGCTCTCCAACAGGGCTCTCTCGCTCTAACTCCCAACCCCGAAATTGATTACAGAAACAATAAGCGTCACTCTCGAGTTTGACGCTTAAAGGCGGCTCAGAATACAGCTGGCTGTTTGGATATTAAGCCATGAATCACTTATCACTCAATGTCAGTCTCGGTGAGAACAAGAGAACAACGCTGAGTTCCCAGGAAAAACAAAGCCCAATAACTTTGTTTTACGCCTGCTCTGCAGTAAATCGTTTGTTACGCTTTCAATAATATGCATTTCTCTCCTGCATGTCTTTTTAGCAATCTACCTATACCGGGGATTAAATTTTTTAAAACAATGTGAATGGTATTTAATGCATTTTTATAATGCATCGTTAAGTTCAAGATGAAAATCTATTTGCTATAAAATAAATGAAACACATATTTATAATACATATTATTTTGAATAGAAATTTCTATACTTCATTGCACATTATCTTATTTTTAATATCGCATGAAATTACTTAGAAAAGAAAAATAAAATTCTCTCATACAAAACGCGCACAACATCTGAAATTCCCCGCATAGATCACATGTTTAAAAGATTAAATTTGTTAAGTTGGTTGAACATAAACATCTGAAAGCAAAGTGAAGGCAACAAAACTTCCGCAAAAGATAAGCGAACGTTAATTTAAATTCCATGCGTCTGCAAGGAAAATGGGAAGTTATCACAGAAAGAGGAAGATTTACAAAAGAGTAAATACATAAAAATAGTAATGATTGTACTCTGTGTGACAGAATAGCACAACTGACCATTCTACCATTTACTTTATTTCCCCCATAATATCAAGGTCAGGAAGAGGAGAAGGGCCGGAAAGAGCACATTCCTTAAAAGATCAAGTTCCAAAAAAAGAGGAATTCCGGTCTTAAGAGGGGGAGGAGGTATTAGAACGGAAACTCTTGAACCTGTGATGACAGAAAATGTTACCTCAATTATATCTTTCAGTCACATTATTCAATGAACTGAAGATTTCTATTTGCTACGACTTTTACTTTTGTTGCGAAGTGATTTTGGTAAAGCTCCCTCTATTTATTAAAAAAACTAGTTGAAATTTTAACACAAATTTACAAAACCCAAAAGAAAAGAATAAAATTTTGTTTGTGTTTTATTACCCTATGTTTTGAATATAGAAAAGGGTAAAAGAGTGAGTCATAAAATATATTTGAAAGAATTAACTAATAAAGGTAATATGAAAGAGTTTGGTAAAAAGTAGAGGAATTTTAAAAAATTCAATTTCATTTTTTTTAAGTTAAAAAGTTCTTAATGGATTATGTGATCAATAAATGCTCCAAAATCTCCTAAACAACCTGTTTTTATTGAGTAAATTAATATTCCCGTAAGAGGATACATTAAAATATTACTTTTTTTTATAGAAAACATGAATAAAAAAGTAGCATGTGTCAGATTTTCAAAAAAAACAAGTGTTCCGTAGGGTTTTTTGTATGGTAAAATGAAATATCTAATCAATTTTTCAAAAAAAAATGTACAGGTAATTAAATATTTTAATTTAAAGTCGAGAAAAATACACGTGACTGAAAACGCTTATTGTTTAAAGATGTCAACAATCATACCATCAACTCCATTGCTTTCCAACAATGTTTATCTTAAGATGACGTCAACATACGATGATCCCAAGCTCTTGGCGTTTTCACACGCTTTTAAAAAGTGGATTTTTGTTAATTTTTTTGGCAATCAAAAAATTTCTCGATCGGCCTCAAATTTTGGGTAGTTGCTTATTTGAAGAAGAATAATCGATTAAAAAACAAAAAAAATCATGCAACTTCCTCATTGTGTACTAGTATAAATATTTCATTTATTTAGGTTTGGGTAGTTATTTACAAATACGTTATGCAAAATTTATACTTTTACCCCTCGAATGAAATAACCTCGATTCTGTACAGGAGGTAACTCGGAAAATGTATTTCTTTGAAAATATAAACAATTTATTAAAAATTTAGACGGGAAATTTTAAAATAAGTTGATGATGTGTGTTAAATTATTGCAAGGGAATGTTTCAATATACAGACTCCCCAATCCAACTGGCAGTTCAGAAGAAAAAAATTTATTTTCCCAATTTACTTAATTATGCGATTACCTTATGTTTCATTTTCCTATCTCGTAACTGACTACCATTGCTTGAATAAAAATAATCTATCAAAAAATTTTCACTTGTTCAAATTACAAAATATCTTAAGAAAGCATATTACGAAAAGAATTCAACGTTTCAGACCAAACAACTATTTTTTTGTAATCGTGAAGAATAATAGAGAAAAACAAGATTAATTTAGTTGACATGTAAATAATAGGTATATTCGTATATTTATCTTAAAGATATTTGTTGTTGAAACTCATTCGATTAGATATCGATCTCATATTTTTCAACCAAACATTTCCCCAAACAAATTCCCTTTTTTTTGGATGTCACGGTGAAATAAATAAACTATCGTGCAAAAAGGGTAACGCCCAGAATTTTACACACAGTCATGAACACACGAAAAAATTATGTTATTTTTTCAAACAATGAGACATTCGTAGTTCTATAACATATAGCGGTCTATCGAAAGAAAACATACTTGAACTAGTTTGTTGAGTGATCCATTGATCACACTACTTCACTTGTTGCCCAATATCCGATGCAGGGAAGGAATATAAATTTTCTGGGAGAGGAATGAGTTGACACTTTTACTTTCTGTGTCGCTTAGTCGCGTGACATGGCAAAAATTATGATTTCCTGAAAAGGAGTATGCATCAATGTAACGTGCCGTGTCAGTGATATAGGAGTGGTATGTTTAATTGAGGAGCTAGAAAATTGAAAGGGGGAATTAAATAAAAAATGTTACATTTTAGTATATAAATTAAAGTTTTACAGTTACCTGAGGTTTCGAGATCTATCTAAGTGACGAAATAACTCTATAAGTACATAAAATAATGAAAAAGTATTATAAATAGTGGGGCAGACGAGTGCAAATAGAAATATGAAACAGTACAACAAAGATTGGGGGAAGCAAATTCGAAAGAAATTTTCTGTTTTCAATGGAGTACAAAAATTATTTTAGTTTTCTTTTAAATAAATATTTAGGTGCACTTATCTGTATTTCTATTGTTAAAAGATATTAAAAACTTTCAAATCTTTTAACTTATTTGGTTGCATTTGCATCTGTTTACATCACAAATTAGTATCTAGACGTAGAGGTAGTATACCCTGCTACAGTTTAATTTTGTTGACAATACTTGAAAATATAATTTCTTTTTACTGTAGTTTTTAATATCGCATTTGTACCCAAGTAATATTTTTTTAATATGATAGGAAGTTTTAAAGACTCTTCATGAAATAAATTGTTTTTTTAATTACGATGTATATTTAATTTTTAATTTAATTTCCAAGTTTGACTTTAAAAAAGGACACGAAAACGCCAAATGTGTGATGTTGATTCTAAGCATTGATTTTAAACAATGATTCAATTGTGTTTAAAGCAATTAAAAGCGAAACATTTCTGAACCATTCAATCCTAGACAAATGCAAAGTGATTTTCAATTTTTATTTTTAAATATTGCTTCTTTTTTCTTCTCTTTTCAAAAAATGCTGGTATTGCTCATTAGCAGCTTATTCATTGACCACAAATGTGTGTTCCAATTCAACGAAAAAATTATCTACACTCTAAGATTCAAGGAAGTTTAGGACACTATTTAATTTGGCTTCTTAACAAATATTTGACTGTGGGAAAAAAAACTATTTGAACTAATAGAGTAAAAGGTAAAGACCTAGGTTTAACTTGGGGATGGGAACCGGTATTTAAATAGATAACCGAGGGTATATTTCAAACTGTTGAAGATTTACTTAAATACGAATTTAGCTTAAGGAATAAACTTAATTTTAAATCCTAATATTAACTCAATGCATGTATTTTTATCCTTAGGGAAGCGTGAAGCATGCAGGGTCAACCCTAGTTCTTTGACTATTGAAAGACTTGATGTATTTAAATTTCGACTGTTAAATTCCTTAAATGCACATTTAATTACATATAATTCCTTCGAATCACCTCCACTTATCGAATCAACCACTTATACGAACAATCTCTTCTCACATTCACGAACGAAACAGGGTGAGCCTCCACCTCAAAAAATAACCTCCTATTCATCATAAAACTCCCTTTTATATAAAAATCTCCACACTCATTCCCTTTCGATTCCCTCGCTTTTGCCAAGACAAACATAGCATATAAAAAGGAGAGAGGGAGAAAATAGGAGAAAACGGACTACATGATGTTGTGGGGCGCAAAACACATACACGCTCTCGCAAGCTCACGATTAAGAACCGTAAAACACAAGCCACCTGTCCGGCAATGCGAGCCGCTTGGAGGTGTAATTTATCATGTCTCTCTGCCATCTTCCTTTTGTTTGAAGGCTAAATAGCTTTCCCGCCTGTTTGCACAGAATGCGTTTGTGAAGGGCGACCCTTGATCGAGGCGTGCGGTCGCATGGGAGGAAACGGAATGACGGAGTTGTTCCCTACACTGTAAAAAATAATCCTGTAAAAAAACAGAAAATTTCTGGCAGCAAAAGTTGCCAGAAAAGTTCTGTAAGCAGAAAAATCCTGTAAACAGAAAAAAAGCTGTAACCTACAGGTAAATGCTGTAAAAAGAAACTTACTCTCAAGTGAGCTACATATTTTTTCTGTTGCCTCACAGTAATTTTCTGCTTGTGCGCATGCGTGTCGACTTATTTTAGCTGGGTTTTTTTTTGAAATTTTAATAAATCAATTAACGGGGATAGAACCCACGACCTACCGCATGCTAAGCACGCACGCTACCGCTGCTCCAACGAGGATTCAGTAAAAGTAGAAATTATCCGAAGATGTTCTTTCTTTCTCCACGAACTGAAACTTTCTGCTTAAGTACAGATAAGCTAAAAAACTAGAAAAAAGCTGTTTTTTTACATAAAATAAATAGAAGTGCGGTGGGAATGTTACATGACAGAATATCCCTGTAAACATGAAGTCATTTTTATTGAAACTTTCTGTTTTTCTACAGTTTTTTTACAGTGTATAATACGCTTGTAACGGAATTGCAATCTAGCTAGAATGTCTGAGGATTTTACCTTCAAAAAACGTTGAAATAAGTAGATGTGGATTATAGACATTACTTCTGAAGACATTACAGTATAAGATAGTATAATATTGTAACAGACAGTGTTGAAGTATAAGAAATTACTTCAGAAAGGGGGGAAGATTATCTCTAAACGTAGGGACGGAATCTAAAAAGGGAATTCTCTATATACCACTTTACTTAAACCATCCCATGACCTTTACACCCGATTTTTAAATGATTTTTATTGCTCGGAAAATTAGTTTGAAAATTCTGTTTAAAATCTAAATCCCTTATTTTAAAGTTTGTTCGCATAATTTCACAAGAAAACTATCTTGGAAGCTTCCTATACAAAAAAGGAATTTTCCTCACCATAGTGACTTCGGTAAATTTGTTTACTTAATTAGCTAAAATTGTTTTAAAGTTTTAGAAAATCCGGGAAATACAAAGGGACAAAAATATATCAAGGGTTACATTTTAAATGATAAGAACAACTTTACATTAAGTATCAAAACGGGCCTTTTTCTTTAGAAGAATTTACTTTTAATTCAAAACATTTCCTACGTATCTGTAAAAGAGCTGTAAATCCTCCTAAACCTACACAATGAAGAACTTCCAATTATGTGATAGTTCAGCAACCACGACATTTATCCTTAAACAAAGCCCTGCCACTACATTCTATCCATTTTTCCACAATTCAACGAATTCCCAAGAAAAGCATACATAGCTATAATCACACATCTCTGACGCAGCTCCATCGAGTGGCTCTCAAAGAGTCATCAGGGGCCGCTGCTATCAGTGCAGCACTTCAGAGACCCCTCGTAAATCGCCCTACCAGAAATAGCACCGTCGCCAGGAAGGTGGTTTTCTCAGGGATAATCTCTCCGAACCTTGTTGACTCGAACCTCTTCCGAGTCTCCAGAGAGAGATAACTGGAAAATCCATCATTTCCCAGCTCAGCGAACTTTTTCTAAAACCTCTTCCGAAAAGTTTCGCTGAGAAAACTGTTCAAGTCAGAATTTCAGTCTGGGGGGCTTAGGTTCGATAAAGGTTTTTAATTCTATCATCCTTAGGCCAGGGTCAGCCTGGCCTTATTTTTGATGTTTTAAAAGGGGGCAACAATGCATTTTCTTTAGTTGTCATGAATTCCTAAATAGTACTTATCTTAATGAAAATAAGGGTGAGATGGTGGGTGCAGTGGACAAAGGAAAATAAATATCCAGATGAATTTTTGTGTGCTACAGGGCATCATAAGAGATGAGGATGAATAAAATAATGGAGATAAAGATGAAATGGTGAGTAGATTTTTACTAAAATTTAAAAGTTGGGAAATTTGCAACTCCATAACCTACATCTTGGTTGAAGTTTATTAAAAAAAAGATTATTTTGGTACAGTGTATTTTAATTTTTAAGGCTAATTTCAATCTCTTAGAACAGGCACAAAGGTAAAGATAGATTTCGTGCTTTCAAGAGTTGAATGTTGAAAGTATCCATCCAAGCTCCTTTATGGCGAATATTTTATTTATTTATTATTTCCCCGCAAAATGAGATGTTAAAACTATAACTACCTACTAAATGGACTTTCCCATCACCAATGTTCTTATGATAGAAATTTTAAAATATTGTTAAATTTTCATTAATTTGAGTGACTACTTCGGTGAGAATAGTGGAGGACGGTATTTTTTGTTTACCTCTCTATTCCCTTTTAAATTAGTTCACACATCTTAAAAATAGCTGACTAATAATATGATTAATTATGATTAAAATAAATCCTTGTCTTTTTAATGATAGATATTCAGACGTAAGAATAAATGGCAAATCATCTTAGTAAAAATAATCTGTTAATCATAATTTAATAATACGGTATTTCATAAAGGTTCATTTGTTCACTTAACATTGTAGTTATTAAGAGAGTATGTAGTTTAGTAGTTTAGAGATCTTCGAAAACATTGTGCAACCACAACGAATAGCAAGGAAACTACGTAAAGCATCGTTAGCTAGAATTCTCTCGTGTTTCACCAAGAGATAACAGAAGGAATCCATCAGAGAGCCCTAAAGTTCTCTTTATTATTTCAACTCTCCTCGGGAAAAGAAGTTCCGCGATACACTTGTTCTTTTTCGGGGTCGCTCGAACGGTGTGGGAGGTGATGTAGGTAGGGCTCACATCCCTCTCGGAATGCACCTCATCAAAGGGGACCGGGTGGTGTGTTTGTCTCTGAAGACGCCGGGTCTCTCTGCTGCATCAGTGGAAAACCCCGAATATCGAAGCGGTGCTTTTTTGCTGATGAGACAAAGAGAGAGCGATGGTGGTAGCGGTAGTATATGTGTAGAGCAGTGGTTCCCAACTCAAATATGTCCGCGGACCACTTCACGTAAATTAGAACCTACGCGGACCATCTCTATCCCTACCTTTATCTTCAAAATTTTAACCTTTTTTTCTATGTATTCAAAAGTTGTCAAAAGTTTTGTCTTTTTTATTAAGAGAAACCGAGTTTTAAGTATGTTTCTAAATTGGAACTGAAAATCAAATAATCTATGAAACTTCAAAGGAAAATTAACATTAATTTTATATCAAATTTTATAAGTATACTTTTTATAAAAAAAACATTTAACTATTCTTATCAAGATCTGACGAAATTCAACAAATAAAATAAAATCCATTATTAATTACGATTGTTTTTTATACAGTAAACTATATTAGGAAATTTTATAAGAAAATTCTTTTTTTTTCAGCAGTATATAAATTTCCAAAGCACTATTAAAGCAATTTACAAATAAAAATTTCAATTGATCTCATATGAGAGGCTTAACCATGTAACTTTATCTTGGTAACTTATCTTTTATGTAATTGTTCAGGTGAGTTGAAATGATGATGGTTTTAATCCATCCCAGTGTCCGCTCATGGATCTATTAACCCTGGAAGGGTTCACACCTACACCCAAGATACAAGTTTAAAAAACATCATTATAAAAGTTATTATTTTTTCTTTTTCATAACCAACAACAAAAGTAATATTACGAATATTATTAATAGATTTAAATTTGAAAGAAAGTACTTAGCTTGAAATTAAACTGCAGGACAGATGAGATGACTAGGAATTCTGTTGATCACAAAAAAAAGTAAACTTGACGTGCACTGAGTGCAAGAAATTCTACAAGCGATGCTAACTGATGTTCTCCCGAAAGAAACCGCGTCGAAAGTAAGTAATTATTTCAAAGGAGCGATTAAAAAAGAAGATAATTTATGTGCTCAAAAACTTTCGCATTTCCGGCAATAAATTTTTCTTATTTCTTCGAACAAACTGATTTCACTTGTATCAGAAATTCCCTCTTTGATACACTTCCACGCATACTTCGTATCAAACCATGTAAAAATTTCGAACATTCGATTCTTTATTTGCCCCACCCTGGCGCCTTTCAGTTTTAATTCATCTGATGTGCATGTGCACTTCACCATATCAATCACATTTCGTATCTACTATGTAATAAACTACTTTTGAATAAAGTAAGTGAAACGAACAAATATGATTCATAGGATAAAAGAGAAGTTTTTTTTACTTATGACACCGTATGATTTTTTATTTGTTTTTTGCATCCATGGTTTTTTACTACTTCCTGAAAAGTGTTGTAATGAGGAAAACTATTTTTTTAATTTCCACACATTTTTGTTGGATAAGTTTAAAAATCTTCTCACGGACCACCACAAAGGCCTCACGGACCACCAGTGGTCCGCGGACCACCTGTTGGGAACCACTGGTGTAGAGGAAGCGAGTGGAGAGATTTATGTTGCGTGAAGAGCGGTGGGATAACACGGAGAGTAGTTAGGTGCGTGAAAGGAAAAGGAGCTGACGTTGTGCTGGTGGAATGATTAGACTTGTTTTTTTTTCATTACTTGTTTGAAGAATTAGTATTGAGAAACATCTTTGTATCATTGATGCACTCAAAGCAAATTGCTCGATGTCGATGTAAAAATTCCAGGGTGATTTTTCAAGTATACCTACTACTACTTTTTTTTTTCATTGGCGCAACAGCCCTAGTGGGTCAAGGCCTACGATGCCCATCTTCGTTTTCGTGACCGTGGGGCCCTGGGGTGCAAGGTTCTACTACTTTTACTAACTTGAAATATCTAAGAATCATTTTTGTATAAGCAACTTGAAACATCTTGAATAGTAAGATCTACTTTTGAGTTCTGCATTTGGATTTAAAAATGCCCTATCATTAAAGAGGATAATGTAACTATGGAGAACAGTTACAGAATAAATTCATTTCGACCTGTAGCTACTTGATATTTTAAACTTTTATTTTCAAATTCCCCTAGTAGAAAAATATATAATTTTATTTTAGTTGTCGGGTGCCCGTTGAAATCCTTATAGTACTTCCTTCAAGTTGACTTTAACTCAAGAAGTAAAAGAATATTTCTTATCCCCCTTTTTATAAGAATTCTCATAAAATGTAATGTTTAGAGTACTATACAGTACAGCAGTGGTCTCCAACCCCCGGTCCGCGGGCCGATCATTTCATTGAAAATGAATTTAAATTCCTAGGTTTATATTCCAAATTAATGAATGAAATGAATTATAAATCACTATACATTTATTTTTTGGTGTAACTGAATCTTATTTTGAAAGCATGTTTAAATACAACTAAATTAAAATTAATAAATCAAAATAATCTAGAAAAACCAATCAAAGCCCCCCCAGTGGGCCACGGTAAAATTATCAAACGTTGGTAAAAAGGTTGGGAACCACTGCAGTACAGGGTACACCATCTAACTATAGAGTAAAACGCAAATAGTATAACAAAAGGAAATTTCTCCGAGACACATGTAATACAATTTTTTTGTGCATTTAAACGCGTATCAGTATTGTATTATACATTTTTCTTTCCGCGGATAAAAACTGTGCATCAAAATTAAGTTGAAGTCATTGCATATTGAGGTGGTGCAGAAAACATCTGCAAATATAATAAAATTATTTGTGGTATTGTAAGGACCATTATTGCATTTAATTTTCTCAAACAACCGGGAAAGAAAATCTATAATTATAAGGGAATTTTTCTACAAACATGTGAGCTAGTCAAATTTGTTAACTATTCCAAAAATCAATAATTGGTTACATTTATCAATACATTTAATTATTCTTTTTCAACAAAAATCATAAAAATTATGTAAAAAATACTATAAACTTTAAAACTAGCTATAAAAATTGACTTTTAAGGGCTCATTCTAGAATACTTGCATAACCAAAGATTACTTCCAAAAGACAAAGCAATCTTCTGTAATTTTTTCTGTATCTCATTTGTGTCCTCTAAGACCTAAATTTTTACCTAAATAGTTGCATCAAAAATGATCATTCGAAGAGCGGATGTTATCTTCAAGGAAAACTGTTTTCGTCCTGATTTTTGAGGTGAATAACACAGAATATTACGTAATCATGAAAAAACATTGATTGGTCAACATCATCTTCAACAAAATACTTTTGTGTAAACATTTTTTTCATAACTTTGACGTACATTCCAGAACACAGAACACCACAGCAACAAGACAGTTACAGTTTCAAATTCAAAGTGATAAAAATTAAACTTTTGCCACACACACAAAAAACATATTCTTAAAGTTCAATTAAAACAAAAATTACAACGTAAACAATTTATTTTTTAGTGTATTTTTTGAAGAACTAACTTTGGTAATGTTCTAAAAACTAAGATTGTATAAAACTTTATTTTTGAAACTTAATAATATCATAAAAGTACCTAAGTAAAATCTTTAGATAACAGGTACGAAGTGTATATTTGGACGGCCAAAACGGCCAGTGGCGCATGCGCTGTAGGTCTCGTGATTACGTAGCAGTCTCGGCGCTTAGTGATGGAACCAATGGAACGCCGAGCCGTGGAAATTAGAGTAGAGTTTAGTTGAAAAAAGGCCGTCCAAATATACAGTGCCTAACAGGTAATGGAATCTTCTAATACAATGTAAGAAATAGAAATATAAGGCAGCGTTTATTATTAGGTTCAAAGAAGTTTTATGAAAGCAGGTGTTTTAAAGAAATTTTAAATTTATTTAGTGCAAGATTCAAACTAATCTCTTTTTTAAGTTTTAATACAAAGTTTTAATCAAATTTTTAATGCAAATTTGGTTCATTAATTTCAAATTTTAAACCTTAAGCTTAGCAAATGTAAAAACAACGTAAGTGAAGATTTGTGATACATTTTTTTAAATAATAAATTATGTTTGAATTAAAACTTCAATATCATCCACAAGGCAATTATATTGTCTACATCTGCACTAATTTTTAAAGGGTTCAAAATTGATCTTATTTTGAGATTCACAAAAAGTTTAATATTCCCGCACTGACCATTCAAAAATTTTGAACCAAAAGTATAGAGGGTTTTTAATTGCTTTGCCTTTTTACTTTACACTTGTATAAGAAAATCTCCAGCCGATTATGTAAAACCCATGCAAATCATCACTCTTAATAGAAAGTTTAAAAAATAAAAATATAAAATGGATTTTAATTAACCACCTTAGTCTTCTTTTTAATCTTTCATCTCCAAAAAACACGCCCTTCCAAACTTTTTTCTTACTGCTCTTTTTCAAGCTGTGCATAAAACGCATTTAATTCCAGGTTTTATCAGATTTGCAGTTTATTCGGATTATTTATTCACCAGGATATGGCGGCAGATGGCTTACTCCCCGACCCACCCACACTCCCTCTTTTTACATCGCATCGGCCGAATCATGAAGAATAGAGCAGCCGACTCACCTATTTACGACCTTTTTTATCCTTGTCCGATTCACAACAACCAACACGTCCCTGGGCCAGGGAGCGTGCAAAATAATTTAAGCAGATTAACAGCTGCGTGACAGTTATAGCGGCTACGTATGTGCTTAGGTTACTATTATTACTATCAGTGTACAGCTACAACGAACGATCTGGCCCGAGTTCTGTTATGTGGTATTATGACGTTATTTTAATCCTGAAATGTCCAGCGAGAGCGTGTGCGTGTAGCTTCTACAGTAAACAGTGTTTCAGCAAGATTTCTTTCCAATGATTCAACCGTCGTTATATAAAACGAAATGTGCAGCTGATTTTTAACGCGATACAAGTGACGCTTTGCGAGTACAAAAGTAGATTTTTTAGATTTTTTTAACTGATTGGTATGCACTGTTAAAAAAATTCAACCTTTCACCACAAACGTGGTTCAAATTAGTTGCAACCGAAATGTCGCGAAAAGTTAAACCACATTTTCCTATGACATTTTAGGTGTTTTCAAACACCAAAAACTTGTTTTCGGTGCTTTCATGCACCGAAAACATGGTTCAAATTTTCGCTACATTTCTGTTGCAACTAATTTCAACCACGTTTGTGGTGAAACTGACCAACCTTTCACTGCTAAACTGGTGAAAGGTTGAACTGTTTTTTTTAAACAGTGTGCAATGAAACTACTATAGCTGTAAGAAATATCTTGTGACTTTATAAAGAAAATGTTTTTCTCAATTAATACTAATTTTGATTTGCAAAAAAATTTTGATTTTTTTAAATAATTGCTAAGCTTTCCTTATTTGTCCACCTAATTAATATATTATTAACAATATATAATTGATATTTATATTAGAGAGGATGTGAGAAATTCAACAGAAGAATAAATAAGGGAAGATGTCATCTTGCAATGGAAATATATTTACTTTATTTAATTCTAAAGCTATTTAAAAATGTTTTATCTACATCACTTCTCTTCGTTTTAAATTCTTTAAAATATAGTTCATAGTTTAATAAATTCTTGTGAACAATTTTCAATCCAAATACATTAGGAACATAAATTACTTTATTAAAGTCAACCATTGATAAAGCTAAAAAGAAAATTGTATCAAAATAGCTTTCTAGAAATTAATTTAAAGCTATTTCGAATAATATTTATTTTACCAAACTGAGTGGAAGCATTTTAAAATATGTAACTGTGCTTTCTTTGAAAATGCTTTGAATGCTTCCGAAATTTAAAAATTGTTTATTATATTTTTTTACTTTAAAAACACTCCCAATCTACCGATGAAACTTTAAAACGTTCATAACCATGAATAAGAAACTACACAGGAGTTTCTAAGCTTTTAAAAATGTAATTACGACCATCTTAAATATTTTTAAGGAAAAAAAATCCGAGTTAATTTAAAATTGCAGAACTAATAAGGAATAAAATTTTTATTAAGACAGTTTAATATAAGTCCCTCTTCTTTATAGCTTTGAGAGAGAAATATAGGAGACGTCAATGGGCAATACCCCCTTATTTACCTCGTAGAATATGGAATAGCTTAAGTCGTTTTCTATGGTGAAAAATTAAGTTTGCTATCTCGAGAGGGAGATTGTATGCCCTGAAATTCCCACTGAGCGTAGCAAGGGGTTATGAAGGCTTATCCCAATCTTTATCACTAGAAAGGACAAAATGCCAGAAGAAAAAAAATTAGGTGAAACACTATTTTAAAGGAAATTTACAAACATTTTCTTGAGAAAGACCTCTAGCCGGAAATTTCGTCGGAAGTAAGCATAATTTATAGAATTGAAAGTAAATTATATACTAATTTAAATAATTATTAAAGTTTACTACTTTGACAAGATTTTATTTTCGATATTAAAGAAATCCTCAAGACGTTTGAGTTCCTTCTTTCTATAATGTTATTTGCCATAAGTTACTTTATCAATCTGTTGAGTTTGAAATTAAGTTTGTGCTTTATGTTAAGGACCAAAAAAATGAAAAAGAAGAAATTACATTCATTTCTTTTATATCTATTTCCTTTACCAGCTCATGAGCACCCAGAAAAAAAAACAGACGCGTCCATTTTTTTCTACGTCTACCCAATCGAAATACCAAAGCAAGTTATAAAAAGAGGTCTTCCCGGATCCTGAGCATCCAAAAAAGGCAACCCCCAATTTCATTCATACACTCCTTAAGAACAACACTCTCCTTCAAGCATCTCTTAAAAAAACGATCAGTGCTAATTGAGACACCTTCAATTCATTAACAAAGAGCACTAAATCTCCTTATCGGGTACCCATCACGTCTGGCCATCGGGCGATGACTCTATTCAAAGAGAAGCATCGAAGGGGTTTTCACGTTTATAAACAAAACCCCCAGTATGCTGTTTACCGGATGCGACCGAAATAGGCTCAGCTGAAGCATTTCTGTGATTTCTGGAACAAAGAGAAACCTTTCTTTTCCCATTTCGAATGTTTTTTTATTCACTCCCTCTCCCAACCCTCATCACTAGAAAGAAAGAGGATGGTGGTCGGACGCCAGGGAGTCAGACGTCGTCTAATCTCCGGTGGTTTTTGTTTGATGGACATTGAGAGAGGATGCAGGATTTGGCGTCGAATCGCGGAAATCGGCGACAGAGTAAGAACTTTTTTGGTTTTGTGAGTTGAGGAAGTTGTGTTTTTTCATGTTTGGGTTTATAATCGTTTGGGTCATCTGGGTCATGGTGAAAGAGTAAACTATTTTTTTCTGTTAGATTTTTTACAGTAAACGTTTTCATCCTCAAACAAACAGAGAGTGTGTCGCGAATGCTCTTTTGACAAGCAGCGATGATGTCAGAGAGTTGTTGATGTTTAGAAGGCCGATAATGTTTTAATGTTGCGCAGTTGTGATCAATATCATTCTTGCTTCAAGCCTTAAAAACACACGAGTTATGTTTTTTTATCTAGCCCTTGATAAAAAAAATCTAGGGTTTTTTCAGACACCTCAATTTATTGACAGAGTACGTTGTACCAAAATGGGACTAAATTTTAAAAAGTTATTCCTCGATTTTTTTATTAGGATTATTTTCAGCAAGATGGGAACAGATCCTCTCTTGAGCCAGGGTCTTTGGACTCGGTGAAGTGAAGTGTAGGTATTATAGTTGCAAACAACAAGGAATAGAAAATTTTTACTAATTTTTATTTATTGTTTTTATAGAAATACAAGGAATAGATGAATTTGTGTAAGGGGACATCCATAAATTACGTGAGGTCAAAAAGGGGGGGAGGGGTTTGGAAAAATCTCACCAAATCTCATCAAGGGGGGAGGGGGATTGATTAAAATATCACGTCGTCAACTTTTTAAGTTAAACATTGTACTATTTTCTTTTTTTAAGTATGAAAAAGGAATATATGAGAAGGCAGGAGAATAATTATTTTTAAAGGTTGAAGGTAAATCTCACTTGGGGAAGGGGGTCTAGCAAAATCTCACTAAATCTCACCAAGGGGGAGGGGGGTCCAAATTTTGGAAAAAACACCTCACTTTATTTATGGATGTCCCCTAACATGTTTTGTAGACAAAAGAGCACACTGGGATTCTTTTTTACCCTTAGGGTGATTATGATTGTTATTTGGAAGTGCAATTTCATTTTTTCAACCACTTTATAAAGTTGGAAACACCGGTATTCCTCCCGTTACAAACAGTATATATTTTTATTTGCAGAAAACAATGTTAATTACGATTATACCATTTTTTTAACACGTTTCAGTCCTATAATGGAAATCAGAAACAAACAAGTGTACTGAAGAAAATTTTGGTGTATACCAGTGGCGGATCCAGGATTTGGTTTTGGGGGGGGCTAAGAATTTTCATAATCCAATTGATTCTTCTTGTTAATAGTAATACGGAAAAGGTAGTGAATTATCCTGCCTCAAAGCAATAAAAGGGGGTTCTGGGGGGGTCCTCCCCCAGAAAATTTTTGGAAATTTAAGTCAAAAACCCCACTTATTCAACTCGTTTTGGTACGCCTCATCCGAATTTCGGGTATAGATTTTTTGCGTTTTGACAAACTTAGTAAAATATTAGACGTTTTGGGGGGGGCTTCAGCCCGAAAGCCCCCCCGTAGATCCGCCACTGGTGTATACCCAGCAAAAAAAATCAACAAAATTACTTCAAAAAAGTGAAGGGAATTTGGACACTTTGTCAGCAGTTTTCTTTAGAAACTGCAGTTTTTTATGAACACTGAAATGCTTTTAGAATGTATTCAAAATTGCTGTAAAAAACTGCATACTTACGTGCTGAAGTCCTATTGCTACAAAATAACTACTTCTTTGAGAAAACTGAACTCTTTGACGCTTTTTTGAAGGAATTTTGGACATGCTTTTTTGCTGGGTAATTTCATGTAATAAAAATCGCCGTTTCCCAAATGTAATTGTTACGGCCTTGATTTCATAACATCGGGGATTTTATCCGATATCATTAACGGAGGCTTTAAAAAAGCCTCGAGGGCATTTGGTTTTGGAATCTGGTTGTTTACTACGATGCGGAATTTTATCGCCACTCACAAGTGACTTTTATGAACTGGGAAATTCTATCCTAATCTATGATTTAGATGGGCTAGGAAGGGATTTTTCTAGGTTCTCACTCAGGCTCGTTCTATCCTTATGAAAAAAAATCTCTTAATTTTCTCCTTTTCATTACATTTTCTCGTGTTCTCTTTAGTTCTCCATTTCTTTTTCTAATTATCTTTCGTTTTTTCATTTCCTTCTATCATTCAAGAAAAGTGCAAGAAAGTAAGCACTAAAAGTCAACAATAGTAAGCTAAGCAGTAATTTATTTTCTTTTAATGTACATAAGGATAAGGGATAATCTGCACAGAAATTGCGGAGCTGAATCGGTGCATAGTTGGAAAAATGTTTGAGAACTAAATTCTTTGGAGGTTAAACTTTTTTTTTAAATTTCTTTCAGAGAAAATCAAAATATGCTTTCTAAATTCTTTAGTTAAATACTCTTATAAAACGAATATGCTATTTTTTAACTTTTAGGATTGGAAACTATGATAGATATTTCAATTACACAAATTTAATGACAGATGCACACATATTATAAGAAAAGTTTGCCTTTGAAAAAAAAATTATTTTAATTTCATCAACTATGGAGGATCCTCAACATTAAAATTTATTAAATAGTGAAGCATGAACATGAACACCTCTGCAAAGATTTATACAACTGCTCAATCCATGTTCAACTCTCCTTTTTAATCTCTTCATTTTCTTCATGTAAAGATATTTAACCTCGAAATGTAAACGAAGCGTCTCCCAATGTGACCATAAAAGAAAAATTATTTTTCAAAGAATAAGTTTATTAATTCCCCTTCTATCTGCGCTATCCTTCTGCATTTGGGTGGTTCATTCAAGTATTAATAAAACTGTCACGCACCCGCACCCACAAATACAGTCCCAGCCTCTGTGTCACCTGCAACCAGGAAAAGCGACACCTAGGACAAGGTTCCCCCAGCAACGTGAAACAAGTCCACACCATATCGACCCAAAATCTTCCCCACCAGTACACAGCATAGTACGGAGGCCAGGGTCACACTGATGCTTTTGCTAGCTACCCGTTAACGATCAATGGAAAACTTGAACTTGACCATCGCGTGCCGCAAATTTGGAATCGATGGAAGGACGCCAGAAAGGACGTTTTTATATAAACCTTCAATTTAAAACACTTTCTCTAAAGGAGGGTTTTCCCCTTTAAGCACAATAATGCTCGTTAATGAGATTGAAAGCTTTGCGACAAGGGATGGAAAGCTAATTGAAGCCATTAAAATGTCTCCCGTCCTTTTTAGTTTCTCTAAGAAAGGGAATTCATTTCCCAAATTGCCTACTCATTTTGTTGTGAGCATAGGAATGATTCTTTTTACCTCCATTTACCTTTTATATCTACTGAAATACCCGTGATGAGTATATTTCCGTATAGTTTCTCCCCTTTCGTGTATGTTGAAAGGTATTTCGCTCCATTGGTTTCATACAATCGTATCTGGAAAACCCGCCGCCTATAGTACAACCTGTTTGCGCCAGAACGGGCGCTGCACTGCCAGAATTCGGTTGCTCGTTTGGTATCTTGGCGCGGGGGCTAACTATTGGCAAATTACAAGTGCGATAAGTAGCCGGAGTTGATTTAAGACTATTTGGGATATGGAATGTCCTTTCAAGGGTGTCTAAATTGGGGGAGGACTCTCCTGTCAAGGGTGATGTATGAGCCTGAGATAAGCATTGGGGAGTGGAGTCGAACTGCTTGGTGTGTAGTGTACTCAAAACAAACTTCAAAATTACTGTTTTTTTATCACATTTCAAATATAAAGATTTAGATATTTTATTACGTAATGAAATTTATTTTAATTTAACTAAACTATTTAATTTAACTAAATTTCTAGTGATTTATTCTTTTATTTACCAATAGAAATAATTATTTCTTCAAAATGACCCGTTGAACGAGTTTTGAGTTTTTTTCGTTTAGTTTTTACAGTGTAAATTAGAGGTAAAATTCGATAAAGAAATTTAAAAATTTCTTTCTGAATTTATGCACGAAAGTTTAAAAATGAAACATGGAGTATAAAATACTTTCAGTCATAAAATGTGTCTGCAATAAAAAATAATAGGGGTAAAATTACCTTTGAAATTGTGCGGTGTAATCTGTGAATGGTACATTTTTTAAATTTCCTTTTTTAACCCAAATTTTAAATGTTTACACAAAAACAACAAATTGAAAGGAAAAGTGTTTTATAATCCAGTTGGTTACAATATTCAAGAAAATGTTTTTGGATTTGTAGGTAAAAATAGGTCCCTAACTTAGAATTGATTTGTGTCATAGCGCTTCTTTTGAATCTTTTCTAAACGTTATGTCAAAGAAAAGCTTGGACGCAAATTATTATTAGATGCTAGATGCTAGATTCAGAAAGAAGTCTAGGGGAAAGAGGATTATGTTTGTTTGCACTCCCCCTAATTTTGCACCTCACAATGTTTTAGATTTCAATAAAAATCCCTTCACTAACTAGGATTTAATAAACAGTCAGTCGGCCGCAAAAAAATCGGAACAGAGACGATTGTGAGCGATTGGTTGGGGTTAGAAGGATACTGTAAAACGCTAATTTTCATGATGTAACGTCTATTTTAAAACAAGCTTTAATTTAAGTCTTTGAGGGGCCGTCTACATATTAAATGAAGCATCAACTTTCGTTTTTCGTATGGAAAATCATGGGGATCCGTCCCCCTCTTATATGGGCCTCTTATGTTAGGGGCCGTTGGTAAATTGGGGGCATACTTTATGATTAAGGTTGGAAAACACATTCAGAAAATTTTCGGTTTTTCCTCAAAAGTTTAAAATACAGTATTTCTAAACTGTCCCTTATTATCATTATTGGGGGGACGTCGGACGTGTCCTCGGCGGTGACTCTATCACAACTAAGTCTTACATTCATAATATTTATTTTCATTTGCGATTGCAATTACAGTTCTTAAAAAATTTCGTTAAAATTTAATAAAAACTTTTTCCGTTTTTACAAGCTTTTAAAAATATAAAATATTGCAGACTTAGTCTAGGGTAACTAGTAAGGTGTATATCTTTTATTTCCTGTAGGATATCAATAATTATAATAATGTAAATATCATTTTTGGTTTAATTGAATTGATGCTCAGTAATCATTTCAAAAACATTTTGATACTTTAAACTTTTAAAATAAAATACTTAAAATTAGGCAGTTAATTGTTATTTTTTGTTAAAAAAAACTAATACTCTATTGTTCCCAATAATAGGTTAAATTTTGTGTTTTATGTCTAGTTGAAGACATATAATTGAGAGCCTATTTAGCTCCTTTGGAATATAAAAAATCTTTCAGTGTTGTGTTGTTGTTGTTGAATAAATTTGAATTTGAATAATTAGATATTTCTGTTATGGTAGGGACCGAAAAAAAGGTTGCCAGTCAGAATAATTTAATGTGGTTATTAATTTAATAAAATTTATGTATAAATTTTCTGAGGTCTTGAGTCCGACCACAGCATAATAATTGGGGTGCCTTGCCTATAACTATTTTCTTCTTAAAAGAAAATTTAAAACTTTTGTACTTGACCGGTTTCTGCAATAAACGTAGAGTTGAAACCCTTTTTCATATAGTATATCCCCAACTTTTTTAAGGATTTGGAAATAAAAATCAGAATGTTAGTTAAGAATAACAATTTCTCATCAATTTCAATTACAAACCGATAAAATTTTTTATAGCTTTAATACTTTCTGGTTTGGTTAGTGGGCAGTTTTCATAAACCCTTTCAACGGTACACTCCTATAAATTGGTCGGATAATTTTAAATTTTAGTTAAAGAACTTTTACTGTCAATTAATTGTACTACTATGATTACAATCAAGCCGCTGATGTATATGCCGTCGTAAATAAAATTTCCAGTAGTAAAAGCAAAATATTAACCTACTACCTACTAATTTTGAAAACAAAATATTTTTCTTGTTTTTGCAAATGTGAACTTAAGAATCCCATGACTCTGACCCCCTAACTCATTTTTTTAAAATGTGTGGCGTTTTATTGATTTCTGGAAAAGAACCTTCAATTCTAAGTATACTATTATTTCCCAAACTACCCAGAGTGTTATCACGAATTACGCATGAAGTTATGCTGAAATTTTCTGTGGTTTTTAAGTGCACTTCACCCAAGACACCGGAAATGCTCCCGCTTATTTTCTCCTCAACCCCCTCCCCGGTCATATATCTTTCGGACACTTTCCCCACCACCCGCGGTCATCACTAAGAGACAATAAGGTAAACAGAGCAGCCTGGACGAGTCTAAATGACAGGGGATTTTAGCTCAGGCTCTACGATCTAGCTGCATGACTGGAGGGCTATGGGTCTGATGAAAGGGTTAACTCTACAAAAAAATTATTATTTGAAGGGAAATTTCTGTTTCCTGTCTTTTGTTGTTCAAGGACAGGAGATTTTCTTATCTTAACACACGTAAACTAACAAGGACTGGTGCCACTTCTATATATAGAAAAATGGACAAGGAATGTGTGACGAATTCTTTGTCGGCATTGTAACTAAACTTTTAGTAATTGATAGTCTATCTAAGCGGTACGATTTTAAGGATTTTGATAAAATCTACAGGGTGATTCAGAAATGATCATCAATATTTTGGGGGAGGTAGAGGGGACCTAGACAAGCATACTTCGAATAGGAATGGGGGGCGCAGCCGCACCGTTAAAGAGCTAGGACCTAATGTAGTGCGAGAGCGTTACAAAAGAACGTTTTGCTAAGACCCGTTTAACGAAACAAAACATAATAATTAACGAAAAAACCTTTTTTAAAAACAACGTTTTTAAAATGCAATAAAAAGTATAAAATAATTTTTTGTAACTCCTTATAAAACGAAAAACGTGGGGATCATGCAGTAATATTTACAGCTACTACTCTTGGCTCTCTATTTAAAGTTTAAAATTATTTTAATGAATGATGAAAGTTGGTTAAATGAATTTGATGAATTAAATATCTAATGCATGATCCCCACGTTTTTCGTTTTACAAGGAGATACAAAAAATTATTTTATACTTTTTAGTGCATTTTAAAAACGTTGTTTTTAAAAAAGGTTTTTTCGTTAATTATTATGTTTTGTTTCGTTAAACGGGCCTTAGCAAAACGTTCTTTTGTAACGCTCTCGCACTACATTAGGTCCTATAGCTCTTTAACGGTGCGGCTGCGCCCCCCATTCCTATGTCGGTTTTTCGCGTTTTGAGCACAATAGATATTAAAATATCGTTTTTTCGGCCAATGAAACTTAACGTTGACCTCTAGATGTCCATCATATCCGATTTTTATACCAATTGAAAAATAATTTAGGTAGTTATTAGAGTTAGAAAAAAAGTCGATACTACCCTCAAAAAACACAAGTCTGCAAATCCTTAATAAATCGATAATTATTATTTAAAAATTTTGTTTGATTTTACTTATGAGTAAGGGACCGTTATGGCAAAGTTTTTCCAGAATTACGCGTTTCCATGGTGATTTTGAAGTCATCCAGGATTTTTGAAAGCAGAATGGAGCTTATTTGTCCTAAACGAGATTGACTCTCGAATATTGGCCAGATTTGAGATCTCGATTTGGTTATTTCTTAATTTACATTCTTATGCTTTACATATTCGGAAAGCTTATAAAAAACGGTACTAGGAATTTGAAATTTTTAGGGGAACATGTAAAAATTGCGTTCTACATTGGGGGTTTAAAGAAATTTCGAAAAAGCTCAAATTTTTTCCCAAATGTATAGGTACATTTTTGAAAAAAATTATATGTTGTAGCTGACCCATACACAAGTAAAAGTACGTGTCGCACTAAGAAATCAGTCCCATAGAATTTGAATAATAATTTTTCCGACTTTATATCTTATTAAATTCGTATACGCCTCCCTAATTACAACACCCCTTCGAAACTTTAATAGGTTGCAGACATCTACTCTATGTACAATATATCCAAATTTTGAGTTTATAAATTAATATTAAGTTGTTCAATAAGCCTTGCAAAGTCGATTTCCGGTCACTAGGAGATATTTAAAAAATTCCAGTTTGAAAAATTCCCGCCCGATTTATTTGAAATTTTAGTATGTTGTGAAACTTTGAAAGGGCTTTCGAACGGCGTATCGCACTAACCCGGGCTGATAAATTTTCCCGCCATTTTTTTACTTTAAAACGGGTTTTTATTAGTACACGACCCCCTAACTGACCTCGCCCCCTGAAAATTTTATAGATTCTCTGGAAAATTCGTTGGAATGGCATATTAAAATTTCAAGGTCCCAGCTGTCTTAAAAACGAAGAAACAAGCGTTTGAATCTTGACACGTGTTGTCCAACGACGTACGAACCCCCATTGTCTTTGTTGCTATGCAAAAACTGGAATTAAAACTGGAATGCGTTGTTCTCGTTCGATTTTTCTGAAATTTCAGTATTTTGTAGATGTAGAGTGAAGAAATTTTGCCTTGGATCACTCTTAATTATCATCTGTTTAACGTTTTGTCTGGCGCCGCTTTCAGCGGTGTTTTAATCAACTAAGATTTCCTTTGAAGGGAATTTAATTCTTTTATCAGTAACGGATTTCTAAATAGGCTAGCTAGGCTATAGCCTACGGTGGAAAATTTAAGTAGGCGGCAAATTTTTGACTGCCGAATTTTTTCTGAATATAAAAGGAGAAGAGAAATAGGAAACACTTAACATAAGCTCTGGAAAAAGCAGAACGTCCTTTCAAAAAAGCACAATGATGTTGTTTAAAGGAACTGTTCTCTTTGTTACCCAAAGGGTCTCAAAATGAGCTGAAACATTACTTTAAGAAGCAAGTTTTCAAAATTTTTATGGGGGTGACCCCCAGACCCCCCATTTTTACTTCGACCTCACATTGTAAAATTGTAACATTTCGTGTAAAATATTACTTCAAAGTGATCTAACACTTCAGATATAAATACACTCGGGACCTTAAAATGATGTTCAGTCAGACCGCCCCGCCGCCCAATAAAAAATAAGAAACCAAAAGTCAAGTCAATCTTTGCCCCCCAACCTAAAAACTGAAATGATGCCTCGGTTTAGTTTAGTATGATGTATAGCATATATAGGCGGCAAATTTTGGTTCAGTCTATAGGCGGCACAATCCACCCCTGTCTTTTAAAAGAATCGACCATGGCTTGTCATAATTAATTTTCATGTATCGACGTATCGTTCTTTTAAATTTGTCTGAAGCCTGCTTTGGTGGCTATTTTTATTAAACCATTAGTTAAATTATAAACCATTAGTTAATACAATAATTTTTCTATACAATTTAGCACCTACTCTACGATGTGCAGTTGTCAGTTTCTCTCTTTCTTAAGTTTTCGAGATAATAATAATAATATTAATGAACGGTTTTCGCTGACCATGACCATTTTTCGCATATCCATAAAAAATCAGTCAAAAAATTAATGATTAATTATTTAACTATATTTTTTGGTAATTATACATACTATGATATTTTGAAAAAGTAATATATTTCACAAAAATAATTAACAGTTTATTTTCTCTCAAATGTACCACTTTTATAATTAAAAAAATCTAAAAACAGGTATTAATGAAAATAAACTGTTAAAATTGTATCACCTATTTACGAAACAAGTCAAACGGCACTTTTTTTCAAAAATGAGTTATAAGATAAGTGTCATGGGATTCTGTAACTGTAGTGGTAAACGCACATTTTAGTGTAAAAATAATAAAAATAACGTGATTCTAAAATAGTTATCTGGCATGTTATATTTCAGCTTTAGTGTGGAATGTGGAAACGAAGTTAAACGACGTAGCTTGACTGGGTTTCTGCACTTGAACTGCGGGGGATTTTGTTAATTCACTCTCATCTGCAGCTTTTTTAAGACTGTAGTTTTTTATTTAAGCGCATAAAAATAGTATATGCGATTGGAAAAATCATTCTTTAGAGTCATGTCATAGTAAAAACCATATTTTTAAAGTTTTTGTACGAATCTCACTCTCAAGACTAAGGACGTTGTGGTAGCTATATATTTAAAATTTCCATGCGTGTGGTCATTTATTATACATATATGTGATTGAGATTTTGGATCTATGAATCACTTTATTTAAAAGGGATGTCAAATCTATATCCTAGATCATAATATTAAACAAATTTAGCGGAGTTTAATTGAAATATCTGTAATTAATGTTCTTAATTACTTAACATGGATAAAATTGTTATATTCAAATACAGCAAGCATTTATTTATTCAAACTTCTTAACCAAAAAAATCTTTCCATGAAAACAACAAGGCCATCTTGAAATCAGTTATATCAATTAACAGTAAATCAATTTATAGGAGTTATGAATAATTAACTTTTAAATGTTTTAAGTTAGTTTGCCGAACCGTCGTGATAACCAAAAAAACCGGTCTATCGTTGAGCTGGGATAGATGAAGTTTTCATTTGCAGGACCCCCTGTTGTGTTTCCTCCTCGAATTCGAATGAACGCGGTCGTGCATGCGTGACGAATGTACCAGCAACCCCAAAACAAACCCGTTCCGAAGGAAGTAACATTTACGACGCCAAGCTTAAACTAGCCTGTCGGGCAGGAGGCTCTGGTCAAGTAGAGCAACCCTGTTCGGCGGAGAGAATGAAGTTGAGAGTCGCCAAGCACAACCGGTACTATATGTGGCTCCTTTCTCGGATACGATTGTATGAAACCAATGGAGCGATTTCCAAGTTCCTTTTTTCAAGACTAGTAATTTTTTTGTATTAGATATTTATTCAAAGTACCAATTTCTAATGAGAAAACTATTTTGTAACTTTTACTATATTTTTAACTTAATACACATGTTATGTTATGCGAGGAAAATATTTCTGCAGTCCATCTCCTTTTGTGCTTATTAAGAGTGATCAGAAAATACTTGGAATTTAAAAGGAAGAGTTTCTTAACTCCTTTTAATACCTGGAATATCTTGGGGAATCAAGTGGAACAGGGGAGAAACATAATACCTGGATCTCTTCTTTTTATATACCCAGAGTAAAAAGAGGAGCACTGGGTGGTTCGGTTCGGTCAAGCGTATAAGAGAAGATCGCTTGATATGTGTTAGCCTCTGTGGCTATCAGTTTATGCAGGTGTTAATGCTAACGAACTTGGATTTTAATTATTCCTTCCACTCCCTTCATTATTTTCCCCTTTATCTTCTATGAGTTGTGAAAAATAACTGGATTGAGGCTTCCGGACCAATGTCCCGAGTCTTTACAAAGCCAATACTAATAAAATTCAAGACGAAATCCATTCCTCGCACCTTTCTTTTTGTGTTGTTTATATTTACCTAATATGCTCAGTTTCTTTAAAATGACACTCTCTTATGAAATTAAATGTTGATGAAGAAATAATTTTAGTACAACAAAATTAATTTCATGACTAGCTGTTTCAACCCGGCAAAGCCGGATTTTACAGCTAGCCTTCTTTGGCACTGAGGCGAGATTCGTTCGTTACTACCTGTTCGTATTTATTCATCCCCTATCATTAAATATGCAGTTTTAATTCATTATCTTCGAAAGGGGTTTTGTCTCCAATTTCACATGGCATTGTCACAAATTTATTACATTGAAATAATTGTCATTTTACTTTGACCGGTTGTCAGCCCAATCCACCGAACTGGATCCGTACAAACTTGTTCTTAACTGAAATCTTACAACCCCGATATAAACCCATTTTAAGTGGCATCCTCCCAAAACTTTCCACTTTAAATTATTATTTGATTTTTATTTGTCTCATTGTTTGAAGTTAAATATTTATCCCCTTCTGTGTAAAGGGAAAGAAGAAATACTTCAATCAAACATGTACCATAATTTTTAATAAATTCAGTACGGCTCTAGTATCCCGATGGGATAAATCTAGTGAACCGTCAAAACAAAACTTTGAAGATTAATTTCAAAGTATATTTACTTCACGCTCTTTAAAAGACGTTTTGCCTGTGTTGGTAAAAATATTAACTAAAAGCAATGGGGCGAATTGAAATAAATGTATAATTAAAAAATGGAATGCTTTGGAGAAACGCGACCTAAGGGGCTCATCTAGGGGTGGAAAGCTTTCGATCAAGGCCAAGTTTGTCCAAATCGGTTCAGGGGTTCGGCCTGGCGGCCGGCCGAAAGGAACCTCTCCATAGAGTTAACATTACAGCAAAACGAAAAGAACGCCTAATTTTAAAATGGAAGGATTTAGAGGAACGTGACCTAAAACTGGCTCATCTAGAGGTGGAAAGCTTTCGATCAAGGCCGAGTTTGTCCATATCGGTTCAGGGGTTCGGGCTGGCGGCCGGCCGAAAGGAAGCTCCCCATTGACTTAACATTACAGCAAAACGAAAAGAACCCATAATGGTTTTGGAGGAATTACACCTAAATATGGCTCATCTAGGGGTGGAAACCTTACGTTTAAGACCGAGTTTGTCCAAATCGGTTCGGTGGTTCGGACTGGTGGCCGGCAAAAATCTCCCTCATAGAGTTAACATTAGAGAAAAGTTAAAAGAGCGCATAATTTTAAAATGGAATGCTTTGGAGGAATGCGACCTAAAACTGGCTCATCTAGGGGTGAAAAGCTTTCGATCAAGGCCAAGTTTGTCCAAATCGGTTCAGGGGTTCGGCCTGGCCGGCGGCGGAACGGAACCTCTCCATAGAGTTAACATTACGGAAAAGTGAAAAGAACGTACAATTTTAAAATGGAAGGTTTTGGAGGAACGCGACCTAAAATGGGCTCATCTAGGGGTGGAAAGCTTTCGATAGAGACCGAGTTTGTCCAAACCGGTTCGGGGGTTCGGCCTGGCGGCCGGCCGAAAGAAAAACCCAATTATTTTAATATATAAGATTTGGAAAATTACATGGGAACGCAAAATCACAAATAAAATATTTTTTTCATATCATCTGAAGGTTTGTTTAAATATGATTTGCGAGCAGTAGAAGTTTTATCACACTAAACAAACGGAACTATGTTTCGTTTTGGCCCGTTATCACAAGACAACAGATTCGAGAAACCGTTTTCTTAAATTCACACACCTGATATCAAAGAAAAGCACACATACCTTTCATAAATTCTTAAGTCTAAGATAATCATAATCATGTTTTATCTGACAGTCCAATGATATGACGTTTAATGAACCATGGTTACTTTCCTAAGAGTTCCTTGTAATATAAATTCATTCACAGTAAATAATAAAGTACTTTTTGAATGAGAAAAACTGTGGATTTTCAAGAAGTGTACAATTTTTAGAAGTATAGGGGAGAGTGGGGCATCTTTTGGGACACTTTTTATTTAATTATTTTTATACATTTTTTATACAATGATATTTATTTAAACACAGTTAATAAGTTAGATATAAGTTCTAATCAATTATCTCTTTTAGAGAATACAAAATAACAGACTAATAAAAGCTCTTTTAATATCCCAAGGTGTCCCACTATAGTGGCCCACCTTGGGACACTTTCAATAACTGTATAAAAATTATAAATATTATTTTGAAAAAAAATAACACAAACTACTTAAAAACCTATATTTAATTATCTTAAATTAGACATCTAACATATTTTAAATTCAAAATTTTCACCGATTTCCTCATTTTTGTCATGACATAAATCACTGATTTTTTTTTGATAACTTCCAGTAATTTTTTTGCATCAATTTCTAAGTTAAAATTTTATACCTTCTTAAATTGTGTAATTTTTTTAAATAATTTTATTTTACTAATGAGAGATTTGGGTATCTTTTGATATGTCCGAAGGGGCCATAAACCTGACTGTCCCAAGGTCCCTTGACGCTTTGGATGTTAAAGTTAATTATTCTTGTAGGTTTATTATAATGGATGCACTTATTTTAATCTCAACATTTAAGGTCATTCATAGCACTGAATACCTATGCTTATAGGAATACCTATAAGCACGAGTATATAACTATAAAACTGCGTCTCAAAAGTGGAGTGTCCCAAGGTGGGTTATGTCCCAAGGTACACGCACTCTCCCCTACTAATATAAATAAATGATCAAGAAATCCTAAATTGAATCAGATTATTCTTCAGAATAAGTTTTATTATCAATACTTTATATGGTTTGTGGTTGAGAATGAGAATAGATAACTTTATATTTACTTAACAATACATATTTAAAAGAATAATAAATATAATAATCGTACAATAGGTAAGAAGTATAAAAATTGGCATGTTTTTACATTAAAATTATGTAATTGAAATTATTATGTGTGTGAACCAATTTTATAAAAATAAAAACTTTCCCAGATTTGTCACATGTTTTGCCATGTAAGCAAAATCAAAATTATATTTACACTACTCAAAATTTTTAAAAATTGATGTGTTCTTAGTTGTCAGCTGTAATAACAACAATAGAAAGTCAACAACCACCTAACACGTGCGAAAGAGATAATTCAATAAAGATAAATACAACCCCATCAATAATGCTTAGATAAGTTTTCCACCGTTCACACCATTTATTCAAAGAAATGTTATGAGCTATAAATTTATTTATGTCACAGTAGATTAAAGTTGAAAGTGTAACTGGCTCTGATAGAAATATTTTTCAATCTTAATAAACACATTATGAGGTTCATCAAATGAAAAAAATAATATATCATGGGAGCATGGGAGCCGATTTCCCTTCCGATTTTCCGAAAACCCTTCAAATTTCTTGTTTCAATTTGTCATAGGTTTTAAGTGCTTTTTTATTTGTTTTGAATTTTTTCAACATTGTCTCTCTTTTTTCTAATAATACGCATACCACGACATTTAATCTTTACAAAAAATATATTTTTTAATTTTTAAAAATATAAATTTATTATTATTGTTGGTAGTGTGAGGCCTAACACGTTTAATTAGTTGGGCCTTGGTTGATTGCTAGTTAATGTGCAGTATCATTGGCCAATTTCAGTGTCCTCATCTTACCAAAATTGATCAGCTAAAAAGTGGTATACACCACACAGCACCTGTACCGAATTCTTTTTAAAAGATAAGGTTTTTTTTAATTTAATCGCCCTTAAGATAATTTACTAAAGAATAATATTTAAATTGTCCCCACGATTTCCATTTATTTTAATTAACTAACCATTGGTTTAAACATAAATTGCGTTACTTTTTTATAATATTAAACTAAATAGCTGCGCGATATCTATGGGAAAAATGGCATTGGAAAACTCCTCAAGAATTCTTAACAATTTCTTAAAGCTGATTTTTTGGGAAAGAAAGAAAAAATATTAAATAAAAGCTCCAACCATTTGCTTTTGCAATCCCTTAATTGTTTCAGGAGCATTATATTCTGAAAGGGGTCGGAGAACGCTCAGAAAAAAATGTCTCCCGTCCCGATCGATGTATTCTGACGCATATTTCTGGTCTAATCGTTCTCTTATGCTAAGTCAAATGGTTTCCCCACAGACATCTATAACGATCGAAAGATGGGTGTTTTGTTCAACCCGTTTTTTCAAGAGCAAGTTCAGGGGTAACAGACATAAAGAGGTCACTCAGGCAGTTTTAGAAACAGTTTATATACTTTCACTAAAGTTAATTGTTTACCATTAACAAAATAATTGTTTTTTTCATGAGAGAATCAATTAGATACCATGGGAGATATTTGATTGATTTACAATTAAATACATTTTTTTGGGGGACAGACCCTTGAATAAGGTTGTAAGTGTTAGCAAATGGTTGTAGCTGAAGCTGATGAAATAAAAACGTAAGATAAAATATTTAATAATTAAATATTATCAATATTTATTTGTTATCGAGAATAATATCAATAAATTTTACTTAAAGCTAAATATTTAATCTTTAAGATAATGGCAATTTAAATTAGTTTTAAATTTGATCTTTATTATTTTGTTCGGTATCGTAACTTGACCTTTTGTGGCCCAAGGGAAGAAAAATAAAAAAGTCCCCCTCCCTCCCCGAAAAATTAAACACACTGACAGAGGTTCCTAAAAATTAAATCACCTAGATTCCAAGATTTTTCAAAACTAACAAGGTTAATTAAAGTATTCCTTCAATCAACATAGTAATGAATTGTAATGTAACAATTTATTTCATCAAAATAACGAGATATTCATATTGATGAAATAATTTGTATGAATAATATATTATCGTATAAAGTTACTTTCGCTAAACAAACAAACAAAGAAAATTCACATTTATTAACAAAAGAAAGTCATAAAAATGCAAAATACATTATAAAGTCATCACACAATTAAACATAATAAAACAAAAAAGAAACATAAATTAAGTATTAAAAGGTTTGTACTTTTCCAGGAACATGGATTTGTGAATATTAACAATAAATTTATTTGATTACTAATTTAATTTTGCAATGCAAAGAGGAAGTTCCGAATATTAAGCTTTGGAGGGAAAGATCTGCCTTAAAAGCCGTAATTTGGATTTTTATTACATAATTATTGGTGCAACTATTAATTGAAAGGAGTGTCTCTTTGTTTATACTATTTTTATAGAAACTTTGGGATATATTCTTATTTAGAAGACAAATTTAAGAATCAGTGTGGTGCTTTTTTTCCATATTTTTCCAAAATGTCCTCTTAAATTAAAAAAAATTAGGATAGTTCCCTGTATTTTTTTCCTGATATCTCCTGTAAAATATTATGTGAAAATAAAACGAATTTCGAAAATCAATTTCCATGTCTAAAGTCAGTCCATGTTTGTTCAGACCGTTATCGAATATTGACTTTACCTTCGCAAAAACTAATTTTATCGCCGAAAAACGGAAAGTTAGGACGCGGTGCGACGTTACATCACCGCTACTACCATCGCCTCCACAGGCAACTTTTATTTTATCGCAACACCAGAGTAGAGCCCAGAGAGCCAGAGCGCTGACTGCGAAAGCATAGAGCTAGAGCGGTATTTCTGGCAACCATTCTCTCAGCTGACTGGCTTTGGCTGGAGCCAAACGCAGAGCAAAGGCTGTTGGCAGGCAGATGGTGGATTCTGTACTGTTTCGTCTCAAAACTGAGGTACTGCTTCTGCTTGTTTATGTGTGGTTAACTTGGGCGCTAAAAGCGCATCCTTTGTGTTGTGGTTCCAATTTTCAATCATTATGAGTCTTTTTAGTATCTTTTTGTCGAATTATGGACTGTAAAGAAACGAAATGCGTCAGTTCTGTGACAAAGAGGAAGTCCGATTTTTCGATATTATCGGTTCAAGTGGAATAAATTATTATTTGTTTGGTAAATCAAGTTGGTTAGGTAACTAACTGGATTTGTTTGTTTATTCAACATTAGAATCTGTTCCCATACTTTTGGTTGAAAGAATTTATAAATCTTCCTTTTTATCCTACGTTTGTTTATCAAAATGTATTCTGCAAAGTTGTTCTTTCCTGTAGTAATGTGTGTATCTCTTGGTGTTGTTATGATTGCAATGAAATGCATTTTTATATTACTTGATTTCTGTTTTCCTTTCTGATATCTTTTTGTACTAGATCTCAAAATCGAGTCATAATATTCTAATAATGTGTTTGTTTACCAACATTTGTACTCGAATTTAACCTTTAAGTCTTCATAATTAGTTTTGTGTAAATCTAGAATTATGCAATTTAATTGTTAATTCTTCGTAATATTGGTTTTTAAAATTAAAAGTAAACAGAATTGAACTTTAAGAACTCATTCATTAATTTTTTATTTTGATGCAATTTAAGACAGTTAAGGTTCATTTTTTTATTTATATGGGTATGTTTATTCTTAAAATGACTTGATCTACTTAGTTAAGAGCTTTCACTTTTCAGAGGAAAACAAGTTTTTGTAGATATAACAGTACAGCTTTAGAAAGAGTCCTCCAGCCACCATGTTTACCAACAGCTCAAATGATGACTAACAACCATAGAGATCTTAAGTATATTAATATTATTATACTTATTAGATCCTAAAATAATGATAATTAGTAGATTATAATTTTAGGATCTATTAATAATGATATTAATTATTAAGTCTGTTTTTCAGTCATCATTTGAACTGGGTAAACATGATGACTGGAGGACTCTTTCTAAAGCTGTTCCGATTTTTCATTTTATTTTAAAGGTTTCTCTCACAGATATTAACTATTATTTTCCTTTGCTTTTGAAAAGTCTCTACATGTCCTACTAACCTGCTAACTTAATTAAAAGTGCCTAACTTTTTAAATATTCATAATCTTTTGTGCCATACACTGTTTGTAATATATCTTTCAAAAAGAAACCTGTTTTTTAACTCCACAACATTCAATACTCCACTCCTCTGAATACTATTCAAAACTTACCAGTTTTTATTACAGATTATTCTATTTAAATTAAGAAAATTGAAACTGATCTGTAAATTAGCATAATTGAATTTTTAAGTACTATTGTATTTGTCTTCAAGATATCAATAATATATTACAAATAAATACTCAATCTTATAACAAGATGATGGCACTACCTCATTTTGCTTACAAAATTTGAATCCTTACTAAAAATGTGTTTTGGATATACCAATGCATATTTACTAAGTTAAGGTTTTTAAATTACTAAAGTTAATAAAAAGTTAACAAAGTCTAGGACATTATCTATACATTTAAGATCTTATTTTATTAGTTTCATCATTTTCTAATCTATAAGGCCCTTGTAAATATTTCATAACTTTTTGTTTGTTAATCAATTCATTTAAAATCAATGTAGCATTAGTTATTGGCATAAAAAATTATCACTAATCTTTAACTTTTTTTAGGTCTTAGAAACTTGAGATGAATTTCAACAGAATATTGCTTCTGCAGCATAATTTTTCTCCTGCACAAAACTTTAATCAAGAGCACAGTGTTTGTAAGTTGATTTGTGATATTTGGTTTGAAAATTGTCTGTTCTAATATTCTGTTTTTAATGATTAACTATAAGAAAATATAACTGCATATTTTTAATTGACATCATATATCAATAACTTCATGCTATTATTATGCATTAAATATAACTTACAAGAATCTTCTTTAATTTTTAAGTAACTAAAAATATGTTTGTAAATTTAAAAATAGCTTTTCAATAAATACTTTTCTATTAAATAGGTACGCATAATACATAGTTTCTTTCTACATATTACATAATTTCTTGTTATTTTAGGCAGTTTTTAATTGTAAAGTAATCCTTGTAAACAGTCTTAACACAGATAATAAAAAATACCTAGTGCTGGGGCACACTTTATCCTCTTAGTTTTAATGCTGAATATTGTTAATTTTATATGGAGCTAAGTTGTTCCCCTTAGTTTTATGTTAAAGTTAATTTAATATCATTCATTAGTGGTTAGTTATATGTGTTGTGTTTATATAAATCTGACATTAAATAACTCAATAATATAATAACCCAGGACCTAGACTCTTCCCTAAACCACTGATTAGACTGACACGAATAATATAATAAACACAATTTATTTAAATAATCTAATATGTTTACAAAGTTTAAGGATGATATATATACAGATGAACAGTTCTCAATAAGTTTAATTTTAAATCTTACTAAAATACGATATTGTCACATTATTCTAAATTCTTGTAATATTAATTAATATAGATTACACACTTTAAAATAATTATTATACATATGTATTAGCCAGATCGTTATTTCTTTATTTACCGAATGTAGCTTTCTCCATTACTTATAACCATAACTTTCAACACAATATCTCCAATTTAATTTATGAAAATAATATAATTTAAATCATATACTAAAGCTACATTTCAAATTCATTAAGTAACTCGATAATAAAACCTGGCCATCTCTTTATATGTTTATAAATGATTTATTGTAAAATTAATATAAATAGAAAATTTGGAGAGATAGAGAGAGACTGAGAGCGACTCACCCCAATCGTAGTGGCTACTTCGTACAATCTCTTTCTGTCCAATATCTTGGACATATTTAATCTATTGGTGTTGGTATTCTCACAGTTTTTACAGATTGTTCATTGATTTTCAACACTATAATGTTCACACCTTTCCATTCTAAACAAACGCGAATCACTTAAAATATTTGAAAACTTCTAAATTCCATCGGCATCACCATGCTCTTTCCTTCACAATTAAATATTTCTATATTGTTCAAGTAACCATTTTTTTAACCTTCATCATAGACTTATTTAGAATCTTGCAAGCGCCCCGATTTTCCTTCTCCCAAGACTTTTATAAACTTTTCCCCATTGTCCTAAAATCTCCAATCCTGTGAGTTCACCGCCTACCAAGGATCCCTTGGCCAATCCCTTCAAATTTTAGATTAAATTTTTATTATTTCATTTTCCCTTGCAGTTCTTAGTGGCTGGTCAGTCCCCCACCAATTTACTCTCATTGGTTTTGGTTTTTCCTTTCAACTTTCTCCCTCTCGGCTCCCGCTCGACGCCTGCCCATAATTTTGGTTAGCACCCTATTGTTATTTAACGTCAAGTTCCTCAAGCTACATTATTGAATTTCCGACCATCTGGCGAGACACAACACCTGAATATTTTTATGTCTTGACCACTTCTTTCAAACCTCCCCTTTCGACTTCTAACCTTTTCTTGTATTTCCCTTTTTCTCATGGGGTGCTTCTTTCACCCATCGGTGTTGGGGTCAGTTCCAAACTGACCAAAGAAAACCGCCTTATTATCGCTACAAACGAGAGACATTTTTACGACCTTCTCACCTAGCGCGCGGCTGTGGTCCCTTGTTCTCCATAAAACATGTCACTGTATTGTGTGGTCACTCTCCCCTGCTTAGCGCGCGGAATTAAGCTCTAAAAACTAATGATGAGAATTAGCTTCTCATCACTAGTTTAATCAATGCTAGCATCCTATAAAAAATTGTCCTTTTTATGGTTTATGCTGCAAAGCTTAGGCAGTATTTTACTTAAGTTATTTTTACTTTTTTTAAGTTCATACAGAAGAAAAACTACAAATCAAAAGTGTTATTATTAGTAACAAATATTTTTTGGCTGGTGATATTATAAATTTGAGAGTTAATGGTTTTTGAATACATATTTTCTTAGAAGCTAAATAATCATTCGTTGTATATGAAAATCATTAGTCATTATATATTGTAAGTTATTAAATCATTAAAAATTAATTAAAAATAATTCTTCCGAAATAAAAAGATGCAGCATTTTACGAGTAATTTAAAAAACTACAGTTTTTATAATTATAAAATAATATATGCAATATAAATATAAAGCATGTGATTGTAATAAATAACATATTAAATATTTATTATTAAACCTAAAGTACTTTTGATGAGTTAATTTTGTAGACAACATGATCCAATAACAAATAACAGATGTTTGCTATTAATATTTAACATCAATATGCATAATTGATCCTAACCTTTTGCACATAATCATTGCAATCATGTTTTCTTAGAAAGGTTGAGAAGTTTAAATTACATCTGCCAATTTTAAAAAAAATGATGAAGTCATTATATAAAAAAAATTAAAAAAATAGTTCATTGTTTTGTTTAAATATTTTTGGAACTTATTTTTTATTATTTAATTTTCATGATATTAATGTGTTCATTGTTCAATAAATATTCATACACCATAAATATTTTTAAGCAACCCCGTAAAAAGCCTCCAATAATCCCAAATTTTGAAATCTGATCTAAATTTTTTTTTAAATTCAGATAAAGCAGAGAAACTTGAAGAAGTAGTAAGTCATTTCATATGCTTATGATTGTTTGACAATCTGATTCAATGGTTAAAATATTTTTAAAGGGCTACATTTTATAATTAATATATAAGAATATCAAATTTAAATTTCTTCTAATCCTAATTGGTATTATTGATATTAATTTGCAGTGCATAATTATTTATGTTTTTAGAGAGTAAAATAAATAACACTAGGATGCTAAAATAATTTATCTTGGAGCTTACTTTTTCCAAATTTGTGTTTTCATGTGAAATATTGAGTATAAAAATATCAAATGACAAAACATTAGAATGTGAATGTAGAAAATTTTTAAATGCATACAAACTTAAAAATTTTCTATTTTTCCCAAGTGGAATCCAACATTTTTGGGAAAAAATGCTTATTATATGGTTAAAACTTCATTCTTTATTGCATAACAATATCATCTAAATAATATTTTAATTGATATCGGTTATATAAATTCTAAATAAAGTATTTTAAATTAACATTTTCAATTTTTCTGGAAAGAAATAAACCCTTCGGAAAAAAAAACGTTTTTTTCCCCCAAAGTTTCAGGTTTTTTTTCCGGTCATTCCTATCTGTAATTAAGACTAGATATATTTTTGAGCCAAGGTGGAGGGACATATATATAAGAAGGTGTTAAGTCCATTACAATTGAAACTTATGAACCTTACAGAAGTTCAGCAATTAAGATAACTTTTATACTGAAAACTTAAGGGGGCTAACTATTGGGCGTTGAAAAATTTTTCTACACCCCTGTTTGTGGATATTGTTCAGTTATAATCTTAATTTAAAATGAGGGCAATGAAGTTGAAAGGGCTAATCATCAAATGCATTTATATTACTGGTTAATCAAAATGATTTGATAAAAACTGTGCATGATAAGTTCTTGTGTCAGTTTAATATACTTTGTTAAAATGTTTTATTTTCAATTGCAGCTGTTTCTTGAATGCCTGTAGTAGAATTTAAGCATCCTAAGTTTCTATAGGTAAGCTAGTTGTTTCTTTAAACTGGCACTTAATAATCGTACATAAGAACTGAAATATAAAGATGTACTGCTCAAACCTTATTACATTACATTACATTACTGCTACATGCAATTCTAAATTTTTCATTAATTTAGGAGTTGTATGTTTATCTGTTTGGAATAATGATTGGGCAAATAACAATTAACAGCATTGTCATTGATTTAAAAAATGAGTTTATTGCCTATTTTGCGTGATATTAATATGAGCTGAAATAATCTGTTGAAATTTTAGAGAAAAATCCTTTTTTCTCCTTTAATTAAATATTTTTAATGTTTATAATGGAATCACAAAAATTGTTCATTTTGAAAATGATGCAAGGCGATGCCAGTTTTGTACGGTGAATTGAAATCTTTATTTTATTAAACCAAATGATCTTTTGAAAATGCATTAAAATTTAACTTTATTCACAAAAATATTCTTATACAATTTGTTTTTGTCTTTAAAATGTCAATGTCTAGTGATTAAAGTAAATACATATTTGTGGTCTTTTAATTAAATTGTGTCAATCAAAAGAATAATTGAAGTATCTTATCAATTTTAAAATGCATAAAGTTGAGTTAATAATCTAATTATAGATTTATTAACCTCCATCAAAATATTTTTAGAACTTTAAAATTTCTAATAAATGAAAACAAAAGGTTTACCTAATTAGCTATGAAGGTCGATAAGCTTGTAAATTTCTGTATTTCTTGCTTACCTTATCAAGAATTGCAACAAATTATTATAAATAAAAAAATATTACATGTCAGTTAAATATAAATACATTATATTGAATGTGTAACTAGCATAAAACCATATTAATGCTCCTAAATATGTGTTTCTCTTTTTAAATATTAATTTACTTTCTTATAAAACCTTAAAAAAACGGTAGATCTAACTCCGAATTTCAAAAACTATGAACTGTTTTGTTCATTAAGAAAGTCATATAAGGGTCATTTTCAAAATTTGCTTACAATTGCTGTCCCGAAGGTAAAACATGAAAATTAAACAATTAATCATTATTAAAATTTCTGTTTAAACTTTGATTTGGGTAAAATAGACTGAATGAAATATTTCTAGCTTTTAATTAATAAGAAAAGCTTTAAAATTATGTAAATAAAGATATTTAAAAATATGAAAATAGCCAAAAACGCTTGTCCCTACAATTTTCACGAAATTAAAAGTAGTTTTACTGTTATTTAATTTGACTTTTTGAAAGAAAAAACGATAAATATCAAAATTATGAACTATTAAAAGGTTATTATAATTGTAAAAATTAATTTTTTGAATTTAATATTTTTACAAATCAATAAAATATTTTGTCCCTCACTTTATGTCAACTCCCGTTACAGGCGATTTAATTTTTAAAAAATATAATAATAATTATGCTTTAAAAATGTAGAAACACATTCCAAACGATTGTTTTTGTACTCTAGAATATATTTAAACCGTGTTTTTATTCTTCGGCTCGAAAACTATCGTGTTTTCAAAGAAATTATCTGTAGTCAAGGTAGCGTATTTTTATTAATGTCAACTCCCGTTATGGTAATTTTTAATATTAAATAAACTTTTTTGGAAATTTTAACCCCAGAAATATAGTTATTTATTGATATAAATAGGATATTTAGTTCAGTTTCCAACCATGCATGTATGTTTTATTCTGTCATTTTATTAAAAATGTCAACTCCCGTTACTATTATGTCATTGATTTTGAAAGTAGTATCAACAACTTTCCCTTTTTACGAAGGATTTGACATTTCTCGCTTGATTTATCGTTAATTTCATTAAAAAAGGTCTTGCATATTTCATTTAAAGAGAAATACTTGTATTTGATATAATACACATAACTATTTGTAAAGTACGGAAGTGTGCAAATTGATAACTTGGGATATTTTTTACATTATGCCATGCCATCGCGTTGCACAGCGCAATGAGAGTTTAAAAATTATTTGTAACTAATTTTGTAGGTCAGATATAA
This sequence comes from Tetragnatha versicolor, assembly GCA_024610705.1. Taxonomy (NCBI): domain Eukaryota; kingdom Metazoa; phylum Arthropoda; class Arachnida; order Araneae; family Tetragnathidae; genus Tetragnatha; species Tetragnatha versicolor. The sequence goes on along the minus strand of JANDEH010000001.1, from coordinate 32,362,900 downwards.
ACTTATTTCTAGAAGTAAAATATTGTATTTATTTTCATAAGGTTCGTTTCATTGTTTCTCGAACTCAAAGAGAGCAGCTGATTTCATAGGATTTTACCGGCTGCTTCCTTCACCTGCCTTTTTTATTACGGCTCGGGTCTGGTTTACTCTTAGATTCATACTCTACAATTCTTTCATATTGAAGTATTCATGACTAAACTATGGGCAAAAGTGTATGACCAACTGTTGTTCCATATACTTGAAACATATATAAAAACTCCTATATTAATATTATTACGAAATTATGAAGTTTGAAAAAAAAAATTTTATTCTGAAATGTAAGCGTATGGTGAAAATGACCCATAAACACATTTTATGCTCAAAAATAATTTCTTCCTTAAAATGTTTAAAAAAAAATAACACTACAGCTTTTAATTTAGTTGAATGTAAAGCATTACATATCTCAAAACAATAAAAAGAGTACAACTTTCAAAATCAGTGGCCCAAATCATAGTTATATTGAAAAGTATGGATTAATCATAATCTGTTATTTTAGACCACTGCTACTCTTCTGCTAGTTACTGCTTCCTATTATGCTTGTAAATTTTTATACTTGGTTTCCAGACAATTGTTGGTGGGTCTCAAAAAGATCTAAAAGAATATTATGTATCAATTAGCAATATACTTCATGTGGAGCAAGTATTCTTACAAAAGTGTTTGCATCTTTAAGGTTTCCAAACCTTAGTAAATTTGATTTCAGCCATTGTTGGCATTTAAACTTGTATTTGAACCCAGCTGTAGTCATTTTGTATAAATTGAACTTTTTTATGCTGAAATTTGTGGGATTTTTTTTCATTACTTTACCTTTACAACTTATGAAATAGTTTAAGACCTTTTGTATACTAATGTTAGTTTGTTTTCCTTCTCCACTGACAGGAAAATATCACATAAAAAACGCAAATTTCATTATAAATTTTTTTTTAAGGGAAAAGTACTGAAACCTTATAATTTCTCCTTAAATTATGCTTTGTCAATAGAATTTTCCATGTTCAGCTAAGATGTAATTTTTACCTTGAATAATCTGTTTCACATTTTCATTTTAAATTTCAGGTGCTTTATCAGCCATAAAAATGACATCATCCACTCTGGTTGAAACTGTATCCATTGACTACGAAGATTTCAGTGAGAGCTTCCTCACCTGTGGGACTTGCCTGTGCACTTACGATGGCCAAGAACACACTCCTAAACTCCTTCCCTGCTCGCACACAGTCTGCCGCAGCTGTCTCGAGCGTATCGCTGCTGGCAACGGGGTCAGGGATGCTGGCTCATTCCGGTGCCCCATTTGTCGGGAAACGATCCCCCTCCCCCGTGGAGGGGTCAGTGCGCTCCCTCCTAGCTTCTTGGTCAACCAACTGCTGGACCTCATGTCCAGACAGAGACGGGAGGTGATTCCCAAGTGCTCCATGCACGCGACGCAGGAGCTCCTGTTCTGCGAGACGTGCGACTGCGTGTTCTGCCGGCTGTGCACCACGGGCACTGCCCACCACGGGAATGGCACTGAGAGTGGCCAGCACACTGTCATACCATTCTCCATCGCCATCAAGCGCATGTCCGAGATCCTGCTGTACAAGGCGCACCTCTGCATCAGCAAGCTGAGCAAGGCGGCCGAGAATGTGAACGAGGAGATCGCGAAGCTGGACGCGGCTGCCGAGGAGACGGTCGACGCGATCGAGCGGTCCATGCAGGAGATCACCATGGCGCTGGAGCAGAGGAAGTCCGAGCTGGTGGAAACGGTCAAGAAGCTGAAGAGCGGCAAGAAGAAAATCCTTGCAGATCAGTTGTCGATTATTGAGTCGGAAAAAGAGAAGGTAGAGCTCCAGTGCAATGGCCTGCAGTACCAAGTAGAAGTGAGAAACATTACCAATAGGATTAGTGACTTAAACAAAAAACTTGACTCCTTGAATGCAGTCATGGAGCCGAGGGAAAATGCCTTCCTGAAGTTCGAACACGAGCACAATTCTTCTTCCAGTGACATAGAAAAATCTCTCAGGGAGTTTGGTCGAGTTCGTTCCAGTACCACATATCCAGCTCTTTGTTCAGCTTTCGTTAAGTCCTGCTCTGCTCACCTCGAGAGCTCAGCTTGCATCACTGCCTTTGACTACCACGGTACAGCCCAGACGGACGGGGGAGATCCCGTCGTCATTGATCTGAGGTACGAGAACGGTGACAGCGTCAAAACTCACCTTGTAGACAAGAACAATGGCACGTACGATGTCAACTTCCTTCCAGAGCAACCGGGAAATTACAAACTGAATGTGACCGTCTTTGAGCGTCCCATTAAAGACAGCCCTTTTCACTTTGTGGCTTCTGAACACATCAACCCAGTTTCTCAGTATGGACTTAGAGGCAGTGGTGAAATGCATTTCTTGCAACCTGTGGGTGCCATCATGTCCAATTGTGGAAAGCTTTTTGTCCTGGATACAGGCAACAGCAGAATAAAAGTGCTCACCAAAAAGTTTGAACTGATACGCCATGTATCAAATGTAGGAATGGATGACCGTAGTGGGACTGGAATAGCCCTGTCTGCCAAAAACACTTTATTTATTGCTAACTGGAGAACAAAGTATGTGACGGAAATAGACTTTGATGGTTCAGTAATCCAAAAATTCACCCACAGTGACTTTGTCGAGCCAATAGACTTAGCTGTGAATGGCAAAGATCAGATTCTTGTTGCTGACAATGGTGCTTCTTCTGTATTCATATTTGATTCAGATGGTAATTTTGTTTCCAAGTTTGGTAAGAAAGGTACTGAAAATGGAGCTTTCAACTTAATGAGCTCTATAACTGTTGGTCCTCAAGATGAAATTGTTGTGAGTGATTCGAGAATACAAGTGTTCAGTCCAGTGGGGAAATTCATTCGTGAAATATACCCTGAAGGCAAAGGGAAAGGCCACCATGGAGGAATAGTGTATGATGGAAAAGGCAATCTCCTTGCCACCAGGTGTGAAAAAAATGGTAGCTTTGTGCAAGTGTTTAGCTATCAGTCAGGAAACTTACAGTTCACTATTGACAGTTACGATGCCAAACTTAAACGACCCAGTGGTCTTGATGTAACAGGAGATTTCCATGTAATAGTGGTTGATTTAGGCAACGATTGCATAAAAAAATTTCGTTATCGCTAAAGTACAACATGACTTTTTTAGGCATCTCTCACTTAAATACACTGTTTAAGCATTTTAGTTATCGTACAAGATAATCACTTAATAATGCTGTTAGCTAAGTTTATGTAGCTGTAATTATCTGATCTAACTCTGACACCAATTTTATAAGTTACTTTAAATTGATCTTATCAAGAAACTGATACATACCTAAATAGTTCTTTACACACTCTTTACTAATTACCTGTTTCTATTAATTAAAATATAAACTTTAAAATAAGTTGCTTGGTTCTATTATTTGGTTTTACATCTTTGTTTGACTAAATCTTTTAATCTATCTGGGAACATCGCATTAAAGATCTTATTGAACTCCTAAGAATATGAATCTCGGGCATTTTAGTTTATTTTCCTCTATTAAGAATTCCATTCTATATTTTTGATTATTTTTTGCATATCTCTACCATTTTTGTTGCATTTATTATTTACATAATCAATTCAAATGAATAACTCATTTTCTTAACATTAACCATTTAATTAGACCAAAGATTTCTATATCATCTTATACTTAAAATTCATTACTCACTCATGGGGGGGAATTGTTTCAGAATTTGACATTACTGCTTTTCTAACTTGTAAAAAAATTATTATTTTGTTGATTTTTTGAGGTGTTTGTACTAAGTAAGATGTTTCTTAACTTTTGAAGTCATTCTTGACTTTTATTTTCTTCTTTCATACCATTTCTTAACTTTTAAAAAAGTTTTAATTAACATATAATCTTGGTTGAAAATTCGTGTATGTCAGTGAAAAATGTTTTATCTGCTTTTGCCCTAGTTTTTCTATTTGTTTTGATGCATAAAAGATAACTGTATCACAGTTCCTGATAGTTACATTTACACCAATGTTTGTCATTAATGTAGTATTTATATGTATTGTTTAAATGTGTCAGTCTCAAACATAACAGTATATAAACTTGCTTTAAGCATAAATCATGACTATTATGACAGAACTTCACATTCTCGTGATTATATTTTTGAACCATTAAACACAGCTTTAAACATCATCTGAAAAAATGTATGATTAACCAGAGAAAATATTTTATATAATTCTCATATTTCATGCTCAATATCTTTAAAAGGACTGATTGTTATGCTTGTTTTAATGATGAATAATAACTTTATGTGAAAACATACTGTGAAGCTTGCTCAAGACAAAGTGATTAGGAACTGAAAATTACCCTGCATTAAACATTATTACTCTATAAGTCACCAAGAATTATAAATTGATTCATCTAGCTGACATCAATGGATTGTTTGTAAGAGGGGACTCCTATTCATCCATTTTATGGCTGGAACAAGTTTTACCCCAGCTAAGGATGCTAGAACTTGTTGCTGAATTTACTAATTTATTGCAGATCAGGATTAGTAAGCTGGTGATTAATATTATACTTGATTTTTATGCCATACAACAATAACCAAACCAGGATAAGTTTTTAACACCAGATAACAATCACAAATGGTTAAAAAATTATTGATTTTTTTTTTGTTTAAGTTAATTATCAGCAAAACACTTCACTATAATATATTTTCTTCACCTTAATTTTCCCAAAATTAATAACCTCATCATTAAAAGTTCTTAAATGTAAATATTTAAATTGCTAGTCTGAGTTAAGATGAGTGCTAAAAGGGGCAGGTGAATTATATCTGTTATGATACTTTTTGAATTTTTTTACTACCAGAAACAAATACAGTCGAATCCGCTTAATGTGATCACAGTTAATGTTATCAATCGTATAATGTTATCGAAATCGACAGGTCCCGATTTAACGACAGGTCCTATTTAATTTAATGTAAAATACATCGTTTAATGGGATCAACTATGAATCATCACTCCTCTTAATATTATCAAAATTTGCCCATATCCTCTTTAAAACGACCGCTTTTGAGTTTGAGTTTCATTTTGAAGGTCAATTTTTACAAGTAAACATGTGCTCCATGAGAACATCTGGAGCTTCTTTTTTCTGAAACCCAATATGAGTAAGAAAAATAAAACATTCCCCATATTATATTAAAAGAAAGCGTTATGGGGGTATGAATCCATACTTGTGATTGGTTAAAGAAACATCAAGATCCCCGTTTTGCACATGTTTCTAATTAAGATATTTTGATTTTCCCTTGTTTACTGGAATAAAGATTATGTAATAAAAAAGTGGTTTTTTAGAGTGGAAGGCTATAATGGAGTGGTAAAAAGAGAGACCTTTCTAGAAAAATACAAAGTAAGCTATTATTTTAATTTTATTAACTGAACAACTCTTATATTTTCCCCTTAAAATTTTACCTAGTGTAAAAATAGTTTTGAATACATTTATTACTATTACATTATTTTGATTTTAAAGCAAACAATCTAATTACACTGTTTGCTGTTTTTTTATACGAGATCGCTTATTGTTATCGATCAGATAATGTTATCAGTTTAGTCTCGGACAATTGCGATCACATTAAGCGGACTCGACTGTATGTTTTTATTGGTCTGAAAAAAAGTATCTGTCAATGAAATGACAAAAAAGGTCACCCTTTTGTAAAATTGTACTGAGCCAGAGGATGTCTTATCTTTTTATTTTTTGCTTAGACCTTTGTTAAAGTATTGAATTAAATACATCAAAGAATATGTAATACTTTTCTGAGGCTAGTAACCTTAAACTCATTTTTAACTTTCATTTTCTTTAAATCCATTTTCCATATGTAAGTTAAATTTGTTTTTAATTTGCTTAAAATTGTCAAACTTGTTATTTTTTTATTTTTGGGAATGTAAGGAATGTCTTTTTTTATAGAATTTACGATCGTATTAGTTTAGGTAAATATGAGTCCTACTTCTAGCTGGAAATTTTCAGTGCATGATGCTAGCTACATATTTGGCTCTTATATTTTGTACACAAAAACTGGATGTCTTTTACCTAGTTAAGGCAGCAGCAATTGCTGTATTAATTAGAAATCTTAGTTACATGCAACAATCTTAGCTTACATTTATTTATTACTTGATGTCATTTAAATTTAGGAACAGTTAATTTCTAACTCTTAGATTATCAAACACCATAAAGTATTTCAGTACATATCGTTTATTTAAATCAAGAGACTGGAGTTTTTTCATATTAGAAAACTACTTATGTATTTCTTTTTAAGTTAAGATATGATCTTCTTTCATGACTAGTTTTATTCTTTATCTATTGTGTAAAGTGCTCTCATGTGATTTTTTCTGCTTGCCACATTGGATGACAAGTGTAGATTTGTGGTTTTTTGTTTACTTTTGTTAATTACTTTTGTAATTATATTTTTTGTTTGTGCCATTCTTGTTGTGTACTATTTGAATGCGCTGGTCGCAGAGTTCATATATATTCTTATCAGAATAAAGGTCCTTATGTTATGTACATATATACTCATTGCGATTTTTACAATACCCGGTGGCCAGAAGCTTTAAAGTATACCAGGAATTACAAAAGTAAATGTGGGTTTTGAATTCAGAACAAGTTGGTTGCAATTACAGTAGAGTCCTGATAATCCTAGTCATGTGGACCGAAACTAACTCAAATAACCAAAAAAACTCAATTAAAGGGAAAATCATAAATAATATAAATTTTGTAATGCTAAATGCATTATTAATGAAAATTAATTTAATACATTTAAAAATTGTACACACACAACCTTAATTCTTTTTTTTTCACTTTACTTAATAATGTGTTTCTGCAGCATAGTTTCACCATTTTGTAAAGTATAACAAGATCCTAGGAATAAGCTGAAACCTAGAGAATCGAGAATTAGAAAATCAAAGTTTTACTGTACCGGATTTACTGAATGCTAATTGTGTTCAGTGATGAAGTAATTAAGAGTAACAATTTTTAAAATCATAAAAATGAAAACGAAATTAAAGTTATTACACTGTTTGGTTAAGCCTCCAAAGTAATTATTTCAGAAAAATTAAAGTAGCAACATATTAGTGTAATTGAATACTGAATTTCTTATTCTTATATATTTTCATAGTTATCTAAGATAGTCTAAGGTGTTGTAAGTATAGACGAAGCTCTTGGAATTTACTCTTGCAATTTCTGGTATCAAGCATTGTATGCTTTCTGTATAGTGTGTTTGTGCTTAAAAGTTCAAGTGTTTTGTCTTGCTTCTAGTCAAGTAAGGAAGCTATGTGCATCAGGATGTAATAAAAAATTGTAAAATTGCATTATATAGTACATTAATCTCAAATGCTTACTACTACACATATAAACATATTTTCTAAAAGATAGCATCCAGCTGAAATTCATATCTTAGTCTTGAAAACATTGAAATTTTAAATCACTTAAAAAAGAGGTAAATGAAACCATAAAACAAATTTCATTTTTCAAAATACTTTTCACAAATCTTTGTCTTATAGGTTTGACATTGTCTACACATGCAATACTTCTTTTAACAGCTGTTGAGAAGGGGTCCGCGAGTTACCTTAAGGAATTCCTCAAGTTACTTTAAGAATTCCCCAAAGAGTTTCAAAATTAGATGAAACACTAGTTAGACTAACACTGGGGGAGAACCCCCAGCCCCCTCAAAACTTTGACTTCAATGCATAATTTTTTCCTTGAAATTTCCAGACCCTCACCTCAGAGAGAAATTACTCCAATTCAGGGCTGTATAATAAAGGTGGGTGAAGGGGCCCTCCTTCCCCCTCCTGAAATTTGGACTTGGTATATCAAAACAAGTTAAAACCCTTTTTTTTTGGATCAAATCTCCGAAAATTTTCTGGGGAAGGACCCCCGTTAGTACTTGGTACTTTATTATTAAAAACTTTTTAAAAATAAGTTCATCAAAATTGAAATCCTACCTAAGAAAATAATCTAAAATTCGGACGAAGTGTATCAAAACAAAGTTAAAATCCTGTGTGTTTTTAGTAGTGATGGGCAGGTATCGATACCAAATACTTAAGTACTCGATACCTATAGGTATCGAGTGTATTCGATACCCACAAAAGTATCGATACTTTATTGACATATTTCGTTTTAAATTTTTCAATGAAGTAATCTTTATAGTAATACCTTCTGTAGATCAAACGCAGCCTGTTTCCGTTTTCATTTTGCAACGCTCAAACCCAAGTCGTTATCATCCGCGAGAGAAATTTGACGCGGCTAGGTTTTTCCCCCGCCAAATCCTTCGCCTCTATCCACCTCCAGGCCCGTAGCTACGGGGCTTTTTGATGGATCGCTTTCAGTTTTTTGAATATTAGTCTGATTAGATAGGCCCTAAAAAAATTGTCCCTTCAGGTTCATTTCCCGACATTGAAAAAAAGTACTCGATACCTAAAAGTACTCGATACCTATAAGTATTCGATACCTATAAGTATTCGATACCTAAAATTATCGATTTTGCCCATCACTAGTTTTTAGGGAAAATTTCTCAAACTTTTCTAAGGATGACCCACCCAGATACCTTTATGTTCTTAAAACTCTATCATCACACACTATTTTTTACATTAAGTTTATCTAAATGCAAATCTTACACAAAAATTATATTCATAAAATTCTAAATTGGGGTATGAAAACTAATTAATAACCTGTTTTTCTAGTTGAATTTCCAAAAACTCTCTGGGGGAGGACCCCCATTTGGTAGCTTGAACTTAATTACTCATAACCCTTTTTTTTGTTAAGTTCCCTAAGACGCAAATTCTACTTAAAAATGTCCCAAAAAGCTACTTTTGGACTTAAGAAATATATACATGGGGGCTGAGGGATAATTTTTGTTCCCTCCCGACATAAATTTCTATATACGCCTCTGGAGTTTATTATAATTTTATACCAATTTTAATTAATCTAAAACTCAATAAAATGTTGGGGGTCCGCGATGTCTGGGTGCTGGGTCAGTGACGATAAAAAGTTTAAGAACATCATCTTACCTTTATCTTTACATTATAAAACAAGTATTTTTAATGTCCTCATTTCAATGAGCAATATCATAAATGGAATTTATTTCCACTAAAGTATTTCTTTATACCTAAATGACCATTTTGTCCAGTCTATTCATTAGCTAGAAATACTAACACTAGGTTTAGGGCATCTAGTCCAGTCAAAATAGACATTCAACATCGGAAAAATTCGCATAGAGCTGAAAATTGGTACAGACGTAGATGACATCATTATAAGTGATGTACCAAAAGTCCTCATCGATCCGATGTGTGCGATTTTTTTTTATAGCGGTTTTAATATCGCCTCGTTTCCACTTCGAACTCCTACGGGGAAACGGGCTGCGACAGTGGCGCCGCGCGCTATTGTCTCATAGGAGTAAGGAGTGCCGAGGAGAGGGATATGGTGAAAAAAAGCTCTTTTTTGAGATATTTGCTTAGGGATTTGAACGAAAGTGTCCACATTTTTGTGTGAAAGCGTTTTTAAGAGTTTAGGAACGTGGGAATAATGAAAGAGTGACATTTAAGTACTTCCCTTGGTGAATTTGTTATTTTTTCCGAATCGTTTCAATTCATAAAGTTTTAATAAGCTCGGCTCTAATTTATGTCCACCTTTAGGATGCTGTGGCGGATCTTCGGGGGGGCTTTCGGGCTGAAGCCCCCCCAAACACATCTAATATTTTACTAAGTTTGTCAAAACCCAAAAAATCTATATCCGAAATTCGGATGAGGCGTACCAACACCAGTTGAAAAAGTGGGATAATTGACTAAAATTTCCAAAAATTTTCTGGAGGAGGACCCCCAGACCCCCCTTTTAGTGGTTTGAGTAGAATAATTCACTACCTTTTCTGTATTACCATTAACAAGAAAATTCAATTGGATTGTGAAAATTCTTAGCCCCCCAAAACCAAATCCTGGATCCGCCACTGTTAGGATGTCAAAGCGATGAAGATAGGGAGATCGTGAAAACAGCCTCCTTCTGATGATATTCGCCTTTAAAATGATTGTAAAGCCAAATCCTTTTGAGAAAATATAGAATGTTTTTGAGTGTACATCTTGTGACATTTTACATGAATTACCACGGATGAAATGTCACTAATATATGCCTCGTTCCCATCATTCCTTTCTATACTAGAAGTAATCAAAGAATGCATACCTTGCTTAACAACAACGGTTTCATTTTCAGTTAAAAGTCCTCCACAAATGAAGCAAACTTGAGACATTTTTGGTAAATGAAGCAACAGGATTATAAACACGTTCACGGCATGGAAACAGCCAATGCCACAAACTGCAAATGTGCATATGGTTTCAAAGAAAATTTTCGATAATTTGAATCATATGCCATGAAACGATAAGGGCTTCCCGTGCGTTCGGTCCCCAAGTCGGGGGGCAATTCCAATTTACTTCTGCTGTCGGCACTTCCGTGTTGACATAGCTGTCAATCAACTCTTAATCGGATCCATATAGCTTCTGTTTTTATTGATGTTAGTATTTTTCTAAAGTGCGCCGCGTTTGTTTGTTTTTTTTGAAACCCTGCTAGATGCGAAGAAAAATAGTTGGTGTAGTTTTCTAAGATAGTTTGAATTAATACCAGGTATAAATAATTATATATTCTTGGGTACCTTACTAAATACATTAAAATTATGTAAAATTTTTCCAAAATTGACTGACTAAAATAGAAAAATTCAACTATTTTTAAACCAAAAATATTAAGGAAAAACGTATTAGTTAGGAGCCAATTCACATTCAACTTGCACTTTCTTCAAAACAACTTTTGAATACTATTTTTTATCAGTATAAAAATGGTTATTATAATTGTTACTAAAAAATTAGGTCCAAACGGCACATAGGCGCCGACTTCATAGGGTTTGGGGGGGCCCAAGCCCCCCCCAATATTTTAGGAAGAGGGACTGGGCCCCCCCAATAATTTTTAAGTTTCAAAAATATTTGGCATTTTTCCATTCTTTAATTTGGACATAGAAAATTTCCGCTTTATTCATAACAAATTAAATTATATTATCAATACCTCATTTTATTCACAGAAATTCAAACAAATCCACTCCCTAAAATTTGTATATTTACACGCCTTTTTTATTATTTTCTTTGAAAGATTTATTATTTCCTGTTTGAGCAAAGAAGCAAATTCATTTTGCTCATCTGTTCTTACTTTTTATGTGGGAAAAAATAAATTTATCTAATAATTCAGTCAAAATACTACTTTAGACAAGCATTCATACTATTGATTCATAGAAACGAACTTATTTTTAGTTTTGGGTGAACTATTTACCTTTTAGGGCTGTATTCTACTCGTCCACTTTGGTGAACTCACCGGGTGAAAACGCTAAAAGTGTATTCTACTCGATTTTACTACACCTTCTTCTCGCCTCTTTCGGGTGAATTCACCGGCAGTGAGTTCACCACCTCTTGGCTCGGGGAGTTCGGCGGAGTTTCGAGTGAAGTAGTCTCTGATTGGCTGAGAGGTTGTTCTGGTTTGTTGTTCTGTTTACAATCTCGCCGCGCCAATTTTTTTCTGTTCGCGTCAAGTCAGTTTCATTGAAATTAACATCAAAACTTTTTGTTAAAGGAAACTTCTAGCAATTACCAAATAAGTAGATAAAGATTAAATTTTAATTTGCATTTAAAATCAGTCAAATCTGCTATGTACATCAGAACTTTTGACACAATTTTCACAGTGTCCTGGCCCATGAAAACCAATGCAAAAGAGGTTTTACATTATCATGTAAACTTATGTCTACAACTGAATTGTAATCATGTAAAATTAAAAATAATTTTTATTTATTTGCTCTTGTCAAAGTGGCTTCTAATTTTTTTATATTTTAATATTAAAAAACTTTAATATTTTATTTCAGGGGTCTCCTATAACTGCAGCCCGCGAAACCCTTCAAGCCCGTGAAAACCTTTCTATATGTACGAAAAAAAGTCTTAAAATGAATTAAAACCATGTTTTAATTTTTTGGGGGACGACCCCCAAACCCCCCTTTTGGTATTTAGAACTCAACTAATCACATTTATTTTCAGATCAAGTTCATAAAATGGAGAATCTTACTTAAAAATAGCATTAAACCTGTAAACATGCGTAAAAGGGGTTTAGAGGGAATTTCGAGTTTCTTCCCCCCCTGTGCAAAAATTTAACTTGGGGCCTGATAGTGATTTTATTTTCTTAAAGGATATTTGGGCCTCTCCCAAAATAAATTTCTATATACGCCACTATGATCCTAGATATGTTAAAAAACAATTTTCTGTTGTTACTATTTTAAACTTATTTTCAAGGATTCACTGGTGCATATATTTGAAATTTAAAAAAAACGTCTTTTGACCCCTCTCCTCCCCAGTAGCATTCCTCTTGTGGTTTATTATGGCATACTTCTTCCTAACTCTCCTTCTAAGATAAGTCCATTTTCTACGTATGTCTTTGCCTAATCGTGTGTATTTCGAAAGGCCCAGATAATTTATTTGGAGGGCAATTTTATCCCAGAAACTTATTTGAAAAAGCCCCACTCACGAGCATGGGGGTAGCCAGGGTTCCACTTAGGGGGGGCAAGCAGGGTCGACTTTTATGTTTCTGGAGAACAATTTTAAAGCCCCGTGAGAGAGGGCCGTAGCCACAGTATTGTTTCGAGAGGGGTTTATGACCTTAATGAAATTAATGTAAAATTTTTTCGGGTAGCGTGGAAACAATGATGGTTATTTTTACGTGAACATTTTTGTAATCTGTCACTAAAAAGTAGTTTGTGACTTTTTTGGACATAGGGGGCCATTTAGGATGCAATCGAGGTGGATTATTCTTTGTATATCTTCATAATTTTCAAGTAAAAAAGCAACATAATAGACATAATAATTTTGGAATGGGGGTCAACTCCTTACCTTCCCATGGGTATGGCCACGGGTGGGAGCTCTAACTTTTAATTTTGAATCAGTGCTGGTAAATAAGGAAATTTATTTCGTGAGGCGCCTAAAAATGTTATTCAGCCCCTTTCATCTATAATATATCAATAGGTTTAATGTAGTTTTTCCACACTTTTTGGGTAGAATTTGCGTGTAAGAATAATTTATTTAAAAAAATTTTTTTAGTAAAAAAGGTCCAAGTTTCGAAGGGGAGTTTGGGGGTCCTCCCCCAGAAAATTTTTGGAAATTTGACTCAAAGAACAGGGTTTTAAACCAGGGTTGGCTGGATTGGACCCAATGGGTTTTTTCAAAAAAAACCATGTGAAAAACCCACTTTTTGGACCCATATTTGGGTTTTTTAAAGAAAAATCAAGATTTTGGCAGTTTTGCCAAGATATTGAAGGAAAACATATGACGAAATAACATACCAAAAACTGCAGTTGAGTGGGTTTTTCAAAATTTTAATCGGGTTTCAATAAGGGTTTTTTTTTCATTATTGATGGTTTTTTTTAAAATTTAGGAACTTTAAAGTTCAAAGTTTAAACTATATAAAAGTTAAGGAGGATTTTTTTTAATTTCAGTGTTTTTTCAAAGTTAAATAGATTTTTTCAATATAATTGGAATGGGTTTTTTCAAAGCTTAGGATATTGTTAAAATTTAAGTTGTTTTTTTAAGTTTGGGGGGATTTTTATTATTAAATGGGTTTTTCAAAATTTAAGAGGTTTAAAGTTCAAAATAGTTATAAATAAATTAAAGAGGATTTTTTAGATTAAAGTTTTTTTTCAAAGTCTAAGGATATTTTTTATATTTTAATGGGTTTTTCAAAATTTAAACTAGGTTTAAAAAATTAAATGGTGTTTTTTTCAACTTCAGGATGTTTTTTAAAAGTTAAATAGGTTCTTTCATTAATTAGTGGTTTTTTTTTTCAAATTTACAACGTTTAAAGTTCAAACTAGATATAAAAAATTAAGGAGGATTTTTTAAATTTCAGTGGTTTTTTCAAAGTTAAATACGTACTAATTTCTTTCAATATTGAATGGGTTTTTTCAAAGTTTGGGATATTTTTTAAATTTTAGTGGGTTTTTTCAAAATTTAAACCAGGTTTTAATAAATAAGGGGTGTTTTTACAATTTCAGTGGTTTTTTGCAAAGTATTAAAAGTTTTAACTTTGAAAAAACCCACTTAACTATGGAAAAACTGACATTATTTTGATAGAACACATTTAACATAAAGAACTCACTAAAATTTGAAAAAACCCACATACTATGTAGGAGAAAACCACTTAATTTTGAAAAAACCCAGTTTTATGTGGGTTTTTTCAGGGTTTTATTGAAAAAACCCAACCCACTTGGGTTTTTTCAAAAAAACCCGGGTTTTTGCCATCCCTGTTTTAAACAGTTTTTTAGTACAAGTAAACCTAAATTTGAACAAACACTTTTAGATATAAATTTGATTTAATGAACTTATTATAAAAAAACGTGAATAATAAGGGTTTAAATACAAAAGGTGACCATGGCTTCCCTCCCCCAGAAAATATTTGCAAAATTTGATGCTAAGAACAGGGTTTCAAACTGTATTTTGGTACATGTAAACCCAAATTTAGACATACATTTTTGTTAGAATTTCTATTTTAATGAACTTTTTATAGAAAAAGTGTTAATTATAAAGGTGTAAATACTAAAGGGGGTCTGGGGGCCCTCCTCCAGAAAGATGTTGAAAATTTGACCCTAAAAAACTGGCTTTTAACTTAACTAAAAGCAAAGTAAAAGTAAATTACTTATAGGACTTAAGGGGGGGGCAGCTGCCCCTCCCTACCCCCCTGGCTACGCCCATGCAAACGAGGTCCGGGTTGCTCCAAGAAATCTATGAGAAAATCTGTCTCCTTTTCCCAAAACATTGCTTAATTACGCAATTACAATAATTTATCTTACTTTCGTTTTAAAAAACCGCGCTGATCGGGATTATTGCTGTTGATTGTTGACGGTAGTAGCACGTGGGTCTAGATTTCCGGTTTGTTCTGATTGGCTTAAAAGCATTGTTACGCAGAGTCTTGACGTCAGCCAGAACAGCTAATAAAGCGGAGATTTAAAATCTCCGCCCATTTCACCTGCCACGTTAGAATACAAGAAATTAAATCACCAGCGAATTCACCGAGGCGAGGGGAGTTCGCTAGTGTGGTGAGTTCACGAAAAAGTAGAATACGGCCCTTAGGGTTGTTTTAAATGTGTTTGGGAAAAACAACCCTAAAAGGTAAATAGTTTCTATTTCAATTTTTTATAATTGGTGGTAGTTTATTAGCTTCTCTGCCAGAGACGTAGTCGATAAAAAAATCGGAAGGGATGTTGGGTTGCCTTTTTGGTCAAAAGGTTTGGTTTTTTTGAGTTTCAGGGGGATACACCCCCAAGCTACGGCCCTGGGCCCCCCCAATATTTTTCCAAAGTCGGCGCCCCTGAAACGGCATACCACATAAAAAAGTTACTTTCCCTAAAACTCAATTTTTTGAACTCCGGAAACTCAAATTCATTTAAAAAAAGTAATTACTCATGTGCTCCCTTCAGAATTCCATTTTCTATAAACTTACTACGAAATATTTTAGTGTATTTTCCTGTTCCTGTTCCTTTTTTGTTTGGGTCTCTGTTATGGCTATATGATGTATGTCTATGTAAGCCTGCTGCATTGGAAATAAAAAAAAAAAACTACGAAATATTTCCCTTAAATTTTTGAAAGGGAAAGAAAACGAGAAGATATTTTTCCAATTTGAACTCGAATAAATGAAATTTATGAGGCTGTTTTCACGATCTCTCTATCTTCAACGCTTTAACATCCTAAAGGTGGACATAAATTAGAGCCGAGCTTATTAAAACTTTATGAATTGAAACGATTCGGAAAAAATAACAAATTCACCACGGGAAGTACGTAAATGTCACTCTTTCATTATTCCCACGTACCTAAACTCTTAAAAACGCTTTCACACAAAAATGTTGACACTTTCGTTCAAATCCCTAAGCAAATATCTCAAAAAAGAGCTTTTTTTCACCATATCCCTCTCCTCGGCACTCCTTACTCCTATGAGACAATAGCGCGCGGCGCCACTGTTGCAGCCCGTTTCCCTGTAGGAGTTCGAAGTTGAAACGAGGCGATATTAAAACCGCTATAAAAAAAATCGCACACATCGGATCGATGAGGACTTTTGGTACATCACTTATAATGATGTCATCTACGTCTGTACCAATTTTCAGCTCTATGCGAATTTTTCCGAACTTTCGCCTTTTTTTCGTCTATTTTGACTGGACTAATCATCAAATAATGGAAATGGAGTTTGGTCCCCTGAGACACTCAAACTTTGGAAAGTAGAAAGAAATATAATAACTGCATAACCATGGGCGTAGCCAGGGTTCCACTTAGGGGGGGGCAAGCAGGGTCGACTTTTTTTATGTTTTTGGAGAACAATTTTAAAGCCATGTGAGAAAGGGCCGTAATCTCAGTATTGTTTCGAGAGGGATATTTGACCTTTTTTCAACACTTTTTTTAGGTAAAATTTGTGTGAAAGAAAAACTTATATATAAAGGTTTAGTAATAAAGGTTCAAGGGGGGTCTGGGGGTCCTCCCCCAGAAAAATTTTGGAAATTTGACCCTAGGAACAGGGTTTTAAACTGTTTTTTAGTACATGTAAGCCCAAATTTGTACAAACATTTTTAAGTAGAATTTTGATTTTAATGAACTTACTATAAAAAAGTGTGAATAATAAAGTTTTAAATACTAAAGGAGTGCCTGACTGCCCACCCCCAGAAAATGTTTCGAAATCTGACCCTAAGAACAGGGTTTCAAACTGTTTTTTGGTACACGTAAACCCAAATTTGAACATAGATTTTTAGGTAGAATTTTGATTTCAATTTTCAATGAACTTAATATAAAAAAGTGAGAATAATATATAGGTTTCAATACTAAAGGGGGGGCCTGGGGGCCCTCCCCCAGAAATTTTTTGAAAATTTGACCCTAAAAAACTGGGTTTTATTAACCACGGCTAAACTTGATCGCGACCGTAGGTTATACGGCTTATCCACTATCCAAAAGATCAAAAGAGCCGACGCACGGCCGACGGCGCCGGAAGTTTCCAGTTTTTACCGCTTGAGGGGGTACCGCGCGTAGTGGCTCGTTAGGGTTGGTTGGTTGGTTTGCTTCGGCTCTTCAAAACGAAGTGTATATTTGGACGGCCAAAACGGCCAGTGGCGCATGCGCTGTAGGTCTCGTGATGACGTAGAAGTCTCGGCGCTTAGTGATGGAACCAATGGTACGCCTAGCCGTGGAAGTTATAGTAGAGTTTAGTTGAAAAATAGCCGTGCAAATATACAGTGCCTCTTCAAAATACGCAGTACACAGAAAAATCCTAACACAGGTTCCAAAACGATATTTTCAAATTCTGGAAGGATTGGAGGGCGTATTATTTTTTTTATAATATATAATTATATTATATATATATTTTTTGTCGTATAATTTTTGTTTTTACGTTCTAAGAACACTTTTAGTCATTTACCTAAGTCATAAAAATACAAATTTATGATTTTTCATGATTGTGATTCATTATCGTGATCATGAAATTTATGATTTTTTTATTTTTCACCATACTACCAACCCTGTGAACTAGCCACGACCCCACAGACGAGCAGGTCACATTCAACCAGGTTCACGATCCATGGAAAAATAATCAACCCGGTTGATGACCAAGTTGCTCGTCTGTGGCTCCTTTTAAGCATAAGGTCATCCCGAAAGTTTTGTCGCTCGTGGGAGCATCTGTATATAATGTATTTTTTGGTACTTTTCCATTACGGTAAATCATTAAAGTACTTCTACTTCTATCTAAAGCCAATTTGGCGAATTTTGGCTCTTTTTTTGCTGGCTTACTTTTCCAGCTTTCCTAGCTTCTACGATTAATAAGATTTTGTTTACTTCAAGTTGCCATTCATTGAAAACTTTCAAAATTAAAATTCAAAGGAATTTAACTTTAATTTGAAGTCATAATTAAGATTGTACGGAAGATCTTATTTATTTCATAAATTGAAACTCATTTTATACTACTTTTGAAGAGCGGCGGTAGAATTTCCAGCGATCTGGATTTCCAGCAATTTAATATGGGGGATTGTGATCAAACTCTCCGGATGCCCCAGAAAAAATTTAAATCTAAGTTAAATTTTCCACACTTGTTAAAAATACTTAAAACTTTAATTGTTTTATGGAAGTAGCCAGTTAATTTTAATTTAAAAATCTTAACTTTAGGAAAAATGAAAAATTTTGAGCAGAAAAGAAATGAAGTAACTTGTTATCACAGATTTAAGGAAAGCCCAGTTGTCGATCAGTCCCCAAAATCAAGCCAAGATGCCAAGTTGACGGTGGATAAAGTTACAGTTTATATTGGTATCACATAATGGAAAAGTGTCAAAAATATCTTATAAACAGATGCTCCCAAGAGCGACAAAACTTTCGGGATGACCTAATATCTTTGAATCGTATGAAATCAACCAACCAATAATTATTTTCCAGTGGAATGCCATGAATGACAGATAGATGGCGCTAACATCGTAGATCCCAGTTTCTTGAACCTACCTTTTCGCGTAATAGACGAGATTAGTGTGACGTTTTTTGTTTTGTTTGGAAACATAAATTCAGTCTGTGATTGGTTCCGTGAACTGTACGGACAGTACGGATCCGTATGTAACCAATCACGGATCGAATAAACGTTTCCAAACAAAACAAAAACCGGAAGTGACGTTTTCACTAATCTCCTCTATTGCGCAAGCCGTATATAAACACAGTTAATCCAGTCTAGCCGTGTTTTAACTAGTGATGGGCAAAATCGATAATTTTAGGTATCGAATACTTATAGGTATCGAATACTTTGGTATCGAGTACTTTTAGGTATCGAGTACTTTTTTTCAATGTCGGGAAATGAACCTGAAGCCCCGGTAGCACAGCAATATTGGGCATGTATTGGCCGATGCTGGCGTTCATCGGCCTGCAAATGCCTATTTTGCCCAATATCGGCCGATATTAAATTGGCCAAAGTATATCTTGGCCAATATTGGTACATAGCAATCCGACAATATTGGCCAGAAAAAATCTCGGCCGATATCGATTTACCATAATCTACCGATATTGGCCGCTTCAAGTTTTGGCCAATATTGTCTTTGCTAGTCTTTGCCAGTCTCTGCCAAGATAACGCATGCGCAATCGTTAATAAAGACGTCGTGACGTCATCCTTAAGCGACCGATTGCACGCTGCGAAATTCAAACCAACGACAACGAGAGTGAGCATGTTTATTTTCATTCCGATTTCATTTTCGTTTTGGATCAAGTTCCTTTTACCTTTAAGACTGATAAGTAGTGTGCTTCAGCGTTCATCAATGTGATTAACTGCCCAATAATAAAGCAGGGTTGGCAAGGTTTTTCCCACCCCCGGTAAATACCATGGTAAAAACCGGTATTTACCGTCCTGGGAAAAACTAGGTTTTTCCCACATGGGAAAAAGTGGGAAAAACTGATTATTTATTGAACTTATTCTGTGCATAGATGAATGTTTTAAAAGTTTTTACAGTCTTTTTTTAGAAAAATGACCTTAGATAAGCTTTATCCTATGTTATGAATATGGGTTTTATCATGTGTCTAATGAATGTCATCTTTTGATGGTTATGCCCTTTTCATCGGATTATCATACATTGTTCTTGTTACTTCAAAAAAGTTATCTTGCAATCAAGATTTACATTTACGTTTTATTTTATTTAAATTATGTTTTTATTTACATTTAAAAAAAACTATATATAATGCTTCTCTTAAAGACAGATATTATAAGTAAATTTGTTTTAAAATATTCTCTATTTTTATTTGAGAAATTCATTAATATTAAAACATATATGCAAATTTTATGTTAAATGTCATAATTCTCTTGCTCACTTATATTTTTCCCACCTAATAATTTTAACCTCCCTCCCAAAAATGTCATTTTTAACTAAAAGTTTTTATAATATGTTCAAAAAGGCCATAACCTAATACTACTTCCATTATTTTGTCAATTGGAAGTTTTTCCCACTTTTTCCCAGTATTTACCAGTTTTTCCCACTTTTTCCCGGTATTTACCAGTTTTTCCCGGTATTTACCAGTTTTTCCCAGTGGTATGGGAAAAACTAGTTTTGGACGGGAAAAACCCAACCCTGTAATAAAGTGGATAGCTGCTATTCCAAGAGAAAATTTAAATGTCGCAATATACTCCAGAGTAAGTAAGAGTTTTATGGTATTTCAAAATTCAGATTCAAAGATAGCTTATTATGACTTACTGTGTAAGATTATGACTTACTTTGTTACTGTTGTAAACAAACAGGCCAAGCAATTTTTAATCGTCTTGGCTTAAGTGAAATCTTTATCATAGAAAATTAAACACATTAATGAATACCCGATTATAATTTTAGATTAGGAAAGGAACAAACTAAGTTTATAACGTTTTTTTTTGTTTTATAGATTTCTTAGGTTTTCTGGTGTTAAATTTAAAGTGTCCCTGTTATGTGTTTAATTGTGTGTGCTTTTTGAAATATTCTTCAATTGGGAGGGTAAAGTTTTATAGGTGAAATGCATTAGCAGATAAAGTAATTAATTATGCTGGGGTCAAAAATTAAGAAAAGGATTAATAATACCTATATATTCTTAGATTTTGTTAACTTAACTAATCTTGTTGGGCTTCTAGTTTGATGTTCGCAAATTTTGTGCCTATTTGATTTTGTTTAATTTCAGTATTTCACTATATTAGTTTTCATTATATTTATGTGAGGTCCACTTTCTGAAGTCAGACATTGAAACTGAGACAAGTACTTATTCTTACATCATACTTATCCACATCAACCAGTTCCAGAGAAAAGCCAGGCGAAAAGAAACTTAGATTGGAAAACCAACAATTAGAGACAGCAATTAAAAATGGGAAAAATTTTCTTGGTGAACAAGTCAAACTATTAAATTGCCCGAAAACTCAATATAGATACTCTTCTGATACTTATGATATTTTTTACATTACTCTACACAATATCTCCCCACGGATATAAATTTCTGCGGCAATCTGGATTTCTTGTCATGCATCATCCAAGTTCTATTAGAAAAGTGTGCACAGGAAGGATGAACTAATAGTCCTCGACATGAACAGTTTGATAATAACTTTTTACGTTATGCACGTCATAAATTCAAAACTCTATATGATCATGAGAAAACAGTTTCTCTGATGATGGACAAAACCCATCATAAGTCTTATTTTGACTATAAGGGGGGTAATATAGTGGGGATGTGCTACGATGGTAATGAACCTGCAACTTGTGCTCATACTTTCATAGTTCAGAGCTTCTTATCATCACATAAAGACAGTGTCCATATTCTACCTGTAAGAAAAATTAATGCCGAAAAGCTGCATGAACTGTTGAAGAACATTATAATTGGACTGGAGGAAATAGGGTATGTAGTTATTTGTGTTGTGACTGATAATAATTCTATTAATAAAAAAGCTATGTCTTTGTCAATCCATCTAAAATAAGTATTGTATATCCTCATCCATTTAAATCAGAAAGACCTTTATTTTTTGTAGTTGATTCAGTTCATATTTTAAAATGCATTCGTAATAATTGGATTAACCAAAAAAAAATGATGATAAATAAATGTTTTACCCTGACTTCAGTGCGGACCTGGAAAAAGTTGTAACCTTCCCCCGAACCTAATAGAATTTCTCCAAACCTTATGTATTGCTCCTATGGAGCTGGCACGGGCTTCCCCCGAACCAGGTTCATAGGTTCGGGAACTTTTTCCAGGTCCGCTTCAGTGATTGTAATAACATAAGTAATAATTCTATGAAATGTGCTTCATTTAACACCCTTAAGCAGTTATATGATCTAGAGAAGTCTAGCATTGTTAAGTACGAAAATAAATTAACCTTAAAGGCTTTGAATCCCTCTAACTTAGAGCGGCAAAATGTCAAATTAGTTTTAAAAGTGTTTAATGAATGTGTTAATGCTTTGTTAACTCTTGGTCAAAAAATTAAATTGAACGTGAAGTGTCCCAAAAAGGGAACACGATTAAGGAACGAATTCATGCATCCTTTAACTAATTCTCCAGATGATTCAAATATGCAATTTCTGTACAAATTTATAGATTGGATGAATGAGTGGAAGGAAGTTTCTGTTTCATCAAATGGTGTTTTGACTAAAGAAACACTTCGCACTCACTCATACAACTCATGCACTAACTGAATTGGCAGTGTATTGTTTTTTAAGTGCAAATTTTTTTATGTCTCAAAATCAAAGATTAGTGGTAACATCTGTTACTTATAATATTGTAAATGATGCAGAGATTTTAAATTCTTATGATGTTTGTACTTCTGGACATTGTTGCGAAGAAGTCATTAAGCATGTTTTATGGGTTTCTAGTAATATTTTATTAAAAAATTATTGTATCAAAATGAATGATAAACCAGTAACTAAAGTGTCCAAGAAAAGAAAGCTTGAAACATTAGTAAAACCTAAAATTTCTAATGCATTATAGGTGGTATAGTTTCATTGTTATTAATATCCATAACCATTTACATACCTTTAATAGTTCTTCATAATCATGTTAGTTTCTATTTTTGTATTCTGTTTTGCATTATTTTGAAAATTAAGATTTTAATTGATGTAAACAAATGAATGATTATGTATAATAATTGCCTTTTTTTATTGTAAGATAGGTAAACTTGATAATATCAAGTTTTTATGTGTTCACTTTAACAAACCAAATCCATTAGTTGGGAATCTTAATTGAAGGTATAAAAGTCATAAATAAGAGAAAGTATTCTATATTGGTATTATTACAATACATAACTTAAATGTACTACAAGTGTATATTAATATTTAAAAAGTAATATATTTGTATTTATTAATACAGAATTTAGAATATTTTTTACTTAACTTAATCTAATATTAATTCAATTATGAAAAAAGAATAATGGAATATATGTGCCTTGAAAAATATCTTTAATTAAATAAATTTAAAAATTGCTTTTTTGAGGGGGTCTTATGTAAATTTTGTGATTTTGTTTGAACTTTGAACCTACAACTATAATAATCAAAGGTATAATTTGAAAGTGTTTAATGAATATTTTATTACTGTTTATTAGTTGTGCAAAAATTATTTGGCGTATGCACAATTTATTGTTACTAATAAATTGCTACTATTATTAGTAATTATTAGTTAATTGTTACTATTGTTATAACTAATTGTTAAAAATTTAAAAAACTGTTAAGACAGGCGGAATGTTGAGTAATAAAGGGTGAACCGACCAGTAGTTGACCATTGAGCATAATTATGGTAAAAAGCAAGATTTTTTGTGCATTCATTTTGAATATGTTCTATTGAAAACATACCTAACAATATGGAACAACTGGAATGGTGGGGGTTAATTACTGGATACAAGGGGTCAACTACTGGCAAAATCTACTTAAGAGCTTTTAAACTAAATAAATAAAATTCTAGAAAGAGAAAGGAAAAATGATTATCAGTTATTATTCCTCCTAGCTTGATTGATATTAAACAACTGTCATATGTATTAGAAATTTTTTTTCCTCAGAAAAAAACATTAAACTTTGAGAAGTTTCCCTTAACTGGTCAACTACTGGTCAGTTCACCCTAAGTGTAAGTATAATCCGCCTGGCCGCTATGAGAAATATTCAACACTGCAATCGTAGTGGCCAATAATACTTTTGTATTCTTCAAGGAGTGTGGTTGTGTCTTGGAGGAAGCTCCAAGCAACAATAAAAATTATGTGTTAAAATTTACTGTCAGCTTTCTTATTTGAGTTGAGTTATTTTAAAATTGAGAGAAGTTAACTTGAGCCTCGATGGACCAACAATGCACTTATTGTAAAAGTTGGTGAATAGCTTATCTTAATTTTTAAAATATTAAAACTATAGATTTTAAATTCATGTCTTGAGAAAAGCAACTTGAATTCCTTTCTGCAAGCTCCTTTTAAAATGATTTCTACTAAAATGGTACTACCATTTATAATGAGTCTACTTTAAACCTTACTTCAGCTGATTACGCTTTCCTTTAAAATTTGAACCCATAACTTTGTTTCATATCTTTTTCATATTTGAAAAGTCGGGTTAACTTATTTCTTTCACTCTTGCCTACCTTTATCAGGTTTACAGCAAAATGAGTATTTGTACTATATTCTTTTGGTTTATAAAATTTATGGATTTGAACAACAAAACCCTTGAATTAATTGGCCTCCACTGATTTAGTCTAAGCTCCCAAGAAGAGAATTCAACCAGTAAAGGTTGTTTGTGAAAGCAATTTTATTTTGAAATGAATTTATTTCAGTTAGATTGAGAAAAAGGAATTTGTTCATTTTTGAGAGCCAACTAAAATTATGAATTTTTAAACTTTACTATATGTGAACTGTGAAATTTCATCCTAACAATTGATTAATTTTGGAGCTTAGATTTGTAATTTGCTGATTTATTATCGATAAAATATCAAAATTTTTAGGTGTTACTAATTTCTATATTTAATTAGTTTTTGAGACATGTTTTTAAGCTCATTCTTTTATCTTGCACAAAAATTATTTTTGCAAAATCTTATTTATGTGCGAGATGGAAATTATAAACTTAAAAACATGTCTAAGAAACTATATAAGTATACAGAAACTACTTTTGGCCAAGAATTCAGATATTTTATCAGTAATAAGTCATGCAAATTATAAATTTGTGTTCAAAAATTTAACTTTTAGGCTGAAATTTCACGATTCATAAAGTAATGTTAAAATATTTAGAATTTTAATTGGCTTTCATTAATTAACCCAACCCCATTTGCTCAAGCTATCTTAAAATATTTAACTTCAAAATAGAATTACTTTTTCAAACTGCCTTTACTGTTTGAATTCTCTTCTTGCGAGCTTTCCTCGACTAAAATCGGTCATTGCTGGATGCCATTAATGGCCAATATTGTTGCCAATATTGGCCGAGATAGAGCAAAACGCTAGCCAAAAGATATTGGCCGATTTTCATCTACCAATATTGGCCTAAAGGGGCCGGTTCTAACGTACCAATATTGGCCAGTCTTGGCTATATGCTATGTTAATATATTGGCCAGTCTTGTCTATATGCTATGTTAATATATTGGCCAGTCTTGGCTATATGCTATGTTCCAATATTGGCCAGTCTTGGCTAGTGATATTGGCCATTATCGTTCAAAAAGCTAGCCAAAAGATATCGGCCGTTACGACTTTGCCCAATATTGGCCAGTAATGCACGATCTTCGTAGCCGATATTGGCCAGTATTGCCGTGCTACTGGGGAGGGACAATTTTTTTAGGGCCTATCCATAATCAGACTAATATTCAAAAAACTGAAAGCGATCCATCAAAAAGCCCCGTAGCTACGGGCCTGGAGGTGGATAGAGGCGAAGGATTTGGCGGGGGAAAAACCTAGCCGCGTCAAATTTCTCTCGCGGATGATAACGACTTGGGTTTGAGCGTTGCAAAATGAAAACGGAAACAGGCTGCGTTTGATCTACAGTAGGTATTATAAAGATTACTTCATTGAAAAATTTAAAACGAAATATGTCAATAAAGTATCGATACTTTTGTGGGTATCGAATACACTCGATACCTATAGGTATCGAGTACTTAAGTATTTGGTATCGATACCTGCCCATCACTAGTTTTAACTTAATTAAAAGTATGGATGGGTTGAAAAAGAAATAGGTGGCGCTACGGACAGGGAGCTTACTTTACTTCCGGTTTAGTCAGGGTTAATACATTGGCGTTAATTTTGGCGTTGGCGTCATTCAAGTTTGTTGTTGATCATCGCACGAAAACGTAAACATCTTATGTATCTTGTTTTCGAGTTACGTTACGAATTAATTTTGACTCAAGTTATTGTCTTATCATTCTTCTCATAGCGAAAATAATTTTCGCTACGATTAGGAAAAGTGTTGGACAACTTGTTGTGCATTTAGACTAAGTATGAATTCATCAGGAATTTAGGCAAGGGCAAGACTCAACCCACTGGACAGTTGTCAGTTGATCATCGCTCGTTCTAAACTTATTTTGTTTTCAAGATACGAGTTAATTTTGACTCAAGTTATTGTTTTATCATTTTTCTCTCGGCGAAATTAAGGTACAGCTTTAGAATAGGTCAACTTTTTTGCTGTCACCAAGTTGGCGGTATTTCATTGCCGATCGGTTGCGCCGGCTGGGTTATCGGTTGCTTACGTCAGCGAGTCAGCTCATCGGTTGTTGATCGGTTGCTCTGTCAAGTAGATTGCTCAATCCGGCAGCCATGTTTATGCAAATTTATTTTTAGTTGGAAAATAATATACGCTAATTATAGAGATCGAAACGGTAGAAAAATAAAAATTAAATGAATTCTCATTTTTATTTTATAATTTCGAGGTGAAATAATTCATTACTCTTTTTGGTTGTTCCATCAGCTTTAAGTTTAATCTGCGGTCTTGTCATTCATTTGCCATTTGCGGCGGCCATGCATGACAGTATACGATGAATCCGCGGCGCAAGTTCAGACTTGCGTATGCGCCAAGTTTTTAGCGTTAAAGATGACTAATATGGTAACCCTAACTCATGTTAAAAGAGTCATTTGGCTTCTAAATGTGCCGCTAAACAGCCAAAAATCGCCAAGCATACGCAACTCTGAACTTGCGCCGAATCCGCAGCGTGTTATTTCCATAGGATCTCGTTAGATTTGATTAATTCAATTCAAATTTCTATTGAATAATAAGGTAAGATTGTTCATTCTAGCTATTAGTGCTGGTAATTTAGAGTAAATGTCTATTTTGGTAGTTATTAAACTCCATGTTATCGGTTGTATTTATTGTTTCTGTTATTTATTTGGGCTTTGAGCCAGTGTAAACAAGATGGCGGCTGGTTTGCAAGGTTGCCGGATTTCTGGAAGTTCGGGTTGCAATGTTTCTAGTGACTGTTTCCAGCCGGCGCCAAGTTGGCGCCGGCTGGAAACAGTCGCCAAAAGTTGACCTATTCTAAAGCTGTTCCGAAAATAATTTCACTATGGATAGGAAAAGTGTTTGATCAACTTGTTGTGCATTTGGATGCAGTATGAATTCAGCAGGAATTATTCCACCTTTAACTAAAGGCAAGACTCAACTCATTGTAAATGTGTCAGAATCCTGGGTAAATGAAGCGAATTCCGGTTTCTATCGAAAGCGCGCGTGAAAATTTTCAAATTTTTTCAATCCAAGCTTTGCAATATTCATTGTCTTGTTCAAACTAATCACCTGTTCGTGGTCACCCAAAACAAGCACGTCATTAAAATTGGCCGACTAATTCATGCTTGTGCTAATTATGCTGTGTTTAGGACTTGTGAACAAGGACTTTTACAGATTTGGTGTGCATAGATCCACTGTCTGCAAAATTTTTAAAGAATGGATCATGCAAATGGCTCCAAAAATGTCTTGATTTATTCTCTACCCCAACTTATGTGAATTCAGAGTAACACGGTTTTGAAAATTTTCAATTTTTTAAAATCAAGCTCCAGAAATGTTTTTAGTTGATCCATTGGCCTTCGAAAAGAACTGTCTCAAAAAATTTGCCTGCATGTTTCAGGAATGACCTTCTTCGGAATGTAATTTGCATTTTAGACTGCCAGTGAAATATTCATAGATACCCCCTTTAACCTTGATTTTAGAAGCCAGATGTATTCTTCATACAAAAATCACAACACTGTAAAATTTCTCTCTTTTAGTAACTCTACCTTTATCTGGTCAATTATTCTTCTTGAAATTTTTTCATTTTTTGTATCCTTTCTCTTTACAAAATGCAAACACTGCTTAGAAAAGGTGAAAACCTATCACGCAAGTCAGGGGTATGTATTATTGTACTCTTATTTGTTTTTAATGAAGTTACTCTTTTTGTGCATAATACATCCTGTATATTTCTGACTTCTCTTTTATGGGCTATTATTAAAATTAAAAGCTATGTTTTAAAATTCTTGTGTGTGTAATTCTGGTAATCAAATTATGAAAAAACGAAGATAAGATAAATATAAATAGTTTTTTATTGACTTGTAAATGTTGGAGGTTGGCATTCTCTAACTATACATTTCATTAGTGTTGCCGGCTCCTGAAAATTGGGGGGGACAACCCAAGGATTTAGGATTCCTCTACAGAGGGATTTTACAAAACCATGATTTCTACCCTTTGAAAAATCTTTGATTTCGCTGAAACCCCACCCAGTGATTTTAAGGTGGCTTTGTGAATCAATTAATAAACTTTTACTTCAAGTTTTTGGTAATTGTTTTAAACTTAAAACTAAAAAGGGGGTCTGGAGGTCCTTCCCCAGAAAATGATTTGAAATTTGACCTTTTAAAACAGGGTCAAACTCATTTTTAGTGTTATTTGAATTAGACAATTTCCAAATCAAATTTCTATGCTTCAATCAGTGCTGTAGCTGGATTTTTTTCTGGCAGAAGGACTCGCCTTGTTATTACTTTTTTTCCTCGAAACAAAAGTTTTGTTGAAATAATATCCCCCAAACTCAGCACTGGCTTCAACCTATTCTAAATGAAAAAGTTTTTTAAACAGGTTTCCCACGGTCCTTGAATTTTTTAAGGCTAAATTTAGGTACTTGAAAGTCCTTGATAAATGTTCTAGGTCCTGAAAAAATGACTTAGGTCCTTGAATTTTCACTCAGCCACTAATCAAACTTAAATTTTTCAGATCTTTCTTTGTTTTTTTCCAGAAATTTTCTTTAGAACTACTCTTATGAACATAACTTGTGGCCAGTTTTACAAACTGACAATGAAGAGCGACTTCTCCTCTTGTTTCGATCGTATGCGGGAAAAACGACCTGTCTTGAAAACTGACTAATATTTAAATGTCTGCGAAAAAGGTCCTTGAAAATATTTTGTCAAGGTCCTTGATTTTCAATGTTTTCAAAGAGTGGGAACCATGTCTAAATCTTGGGGAGTCCGTCCCCTTTTTATATGCGCCCCTTATGTTAGGTGCCATTGGTAAATTAGCGCCAGCTTTTATGATTAAAGGTTAGAAAAACAAGAAAATTTTTGGTCTAACCTCAAAAGTTAAAAATAAAGTTTTTCCAAACAATGTTTAATTGGGGGGATGCTTCCCTCCCGGAAATGACGCCCGTGCTTCATTTTATAAATTTCTCAAGCAAGCAGAGTTTAGAGTAAAATTTAGCAATTTTTGAATGTTACAGAACAGTCAAAAAGTAGTTAAAATCTTTTTGACTAAAAAATTATTAAAGAACTGAGGTTTGAACCTTAAATTTTATCAACATGTTTAAATGAATGAAGATAAAAACATTTTAATAAATGTTAATTTTAGATTTGCTGATTTACAGAGGACTGCTCGAATTGTATACATTCTAAAATTGATCAAGAGGCATGAAGCATGAGATAAATATTTTAAATGTTAATATTATCTTATGTATTGCATAATGTTATGTAAATAATATTAATGATAATTTAAAACAAAATACTAATAACTTCAAATTCAACTTATAAAATTGCAATGTTTGAATTAGTTGTATTATGTTTTGTGTGAGTATATGAAATTTTCTACAAAAAACAACCGAATACAGTGGCGTAGCTAGCCTGAGTGTCACCCGGGGCGGAAGCTCTCGGTGTCACCCCCTTATGGAATTCGGTTATAAAAAATAATAAAATTTGTGACAGCAGTCTAGAACTGAGGGTCTCAGGTGGAATCCCATTTTATATTTGTGTTCTTATGGCATTAAATTTTTTTTTAAATTTCAGAATTTAAGGTTTTAATTTGCCATTGCCTTTAATTCCCCAACTTTGCAACAACGAGTTATGATGGAAGTTATTCTTCAGTCCAAACCGTATATAGAAATTTATTTCAGAAAGGGCCCAAAATTATTCCTCAGCACCTCTCATACATATTTAATAGGTTCAATGTTGCTTTTTAATACATTTTAGGTGGAATTGTCGTCGTGAAGAAGTTCTTAATACAGTAGAACCCCGATTATCCGCGAGCGGATGATCCGCGGTGCGAATTATCCGCGAGTGCCCCGAAACAAATTTTTTAACGATGAGAGCAAATTTTAGATGAGATTAGAGACATTTTAGATGCAGAGCAAAGGTTTCTGCTGTTTACTGTACATATTTTAAAAGTTTAACATCATTTTTTTAAACAATAAAACATAGTTTTTATGCTGAAATATTTTTTCTGTGTTTTCACCTCATTTTTAGTCTTTTTTCGGGTTATCCGCGATTTTCGCTATCCGCGGTACCTTGCCACCCAATTGCGCGGATAATCGGGGCTCTACTGTATAGGAAAAATTATGCATAATAAAGTTCGAACTACCAAAGAGGGGTCTCCCCCAGAAAATTTAAAAAAAATGGACTCAAAAAATCAAACTTTTAACTAGTTTTGAAGCCTTTAGCTCAAATTTTGGATACACATTTTTAGGTGGTATTTGATGCATTTTAACTAAAGTTCCAAGTACAAAAAAGGGTCTGGGGGTCCTCTCCCAGGAATTTTTTGGAAATTTGACCCTAAAACCAGGATTTTAACTTGTTTTTGTATACAACGTAGTCCGAATTTCGGGGGTGAGGGGGCAGGGCCCCTCTACTTTAACATTACACACACATTAATCATCACTATTCATTATCTCTATTAATCACACTATTCATTATCACTATCATTATTATCACATTTAATAATTTTTTTATTTATTTAATGTTTTTTTCGCTCAATAAAAACATTTATGTGTGATCAAGAAAATTTGTATCATCTAAATAAAGCTCGATGGGTGACATCCCAGTTCATACCCCTAAAAACTGTTTATTATTTAAATCAATTCTTACACTTAAATTACTTACGTCTATTTTTAAAACTACGTTCAGAATTTTTAAGCTTGGGTGGGTATCACTCTTCCTAGGTAGCCAGCCAAATGAGTATTTTCCAGGATGGTAAATTTTTTTGTTCAAGTTCATATTTACCAACTTAGGGCAAAATTCGAAAACTTCGGTATCACTCTCCCAGATAGTTTGAGGGTGACACCCGATTTGTTAAACCTTAATTTATTTCATTAGTAGAGTGAATTCAAAATTTTTTTCAAGGAAATCATACAACTTGGAAAAAGTGCCAAGTTCACTAGCTAGCGGACCGCCCCCCTAGCTACGCCACTGACCGAATACACCACAAATCTTAAACATTCTCTCTCAAGTAATTTTGTCAATCTCGTAATATATGAAATACTTTTCTTGGTTGAATAAATTAAACACTTCTTTTTATATAACATACACATTTTAAATCTCTTCATAAATATGAAAAGGTTTCTTAATTGCAGTTGTATAATCTCTATCTACTTAACCCTCTCTGCACCAGAATATCAAAAAAGTGAAAAAACTTTTTTTCTTCTTCTTCATAATACATCCAAAATGCCCCTATAATTTGTCAGGAAATAATTAAATAATTATAAGCATTAAGTAAATTAATAAAATTGAGATTCTAAGTATTTGCGTGAAGAAATACAATTAAATTAAATTTTAAAATACCTATTACCTGCACAATATTACTGTTTAGATAAAATTTAGGTTCCAAAAATTTCAAATCCACGACTTATAGGGCTTTGATTTGAGACTTTTTCCTACAAATGTCTGGCAAGACAGGTCAGGCTGGGTAGCAGGGACATGGGATCCGTTCAAAATCCCGACAATCAACTGCCCGACGGCTCAACTGCCCAACAACGTTTGCCCGACCCGTACGATTGCCCGACAGGTCACTTGCCCGACGGGTACGATTGCCCGACAAGTCACTTGCCCGACAGGGTCAACTGCCCGACAGGTACGATTGCCCGACAGGTACGATTGCCCGACAGGGTCAACTGCCCGACAGGTACGATTGCCCGACAGGTACGATTGCCCGACAAGTCACTTGCCCGACAGGGTCAACTGCCAGACAGGTACGATTGCCCGACAAGTAACTTGCCCGACAGGGTCAACTGCCCGACAGGTACGATTGCCCGACAGGGTCGACTGCCCGACAGGTACGATTGCCCAACAACTCATAATATATAGTTTAATAAGGCTTATGTATCTATTATTACAATTTTGAAAGAGGAGCAAGTTTCATATTTTTAGTGGTTATAGAAAGCTGGGTCCTAGGAACCTCGGGGAAAATGGGGCTATTGCCTTAAACTTGAGGTCCCACCGTTTAAAAAGTGGCATGTCATTTTAGGTAGACAGGGACCAATACAGGTAAAATTTGGTACCTTTTATGGGTACCTTCACAATAAATAATTGAACCAAACAGGCGCACCTTCACAAATATTCTTTATTAAAATATGGTATAAGTTTATTTTATTCCCGTAAAAAGATAGCTTTACAATAACTTTTTGAAAATTATTAGTTCTAAATTGGGTTATAAATTGTAACAAAAAATGAGTGCAGTGTGAATTTTTGACGAGACGAGAATTGAGCGAGAAAAAGATTTTGAAAGATGCGATTTTGACCAGTGGTCAATACTAAAATATCCCCCTCCGAAATCTTTTTCTGGCTACACCATTAGTCGGGCAGTCGACCCTGTCGGGCAATCGTACCTGTCGGGCAGTCGACCCTGTCGGGCAATCGACCCTGTCGGGCAATCGACCCTGTCGGGCAATCGTACCTGTCGGGCAGTCGACCCTGTCGGGCAATCGTACCTGTCGGGCAGTCGACCCTGTCGGGCAATCGTACCTGTCGGGCAGTCGACCCTGTCGGGCAATCGTACCTGTCGGGCAGTCGACCCTGTCGGGCAATCGTACCTGTCGGGCAAGTGACTTGTAGGGCAATCGTACCTGTCGGGCAAGTGAATTGTCGGGCAATCGTAGTCGGGCAGTTGAGCTGTCGGGCAATCGTACCAGACCCCAGGGACATGATTGGGCTTCCAGGGGTCCAAAAGTCCCCTTTCTTTCTTTCAGTTGGACACTTCTGATGGTGAGACAACCGAGAAAAGTTTATTAATGATGTTCCAAAGAAACATTCAAAAACAAACCTCACCCAGTTTTGTGTTGTTTTCCTTCTACTGAAATGAAATGTAAATCACAAAAAATAACAAGACAATTATTAGAATATTTTTTAAAAAACTATAAATTCAAATTTAACCATGAGTAAATACTATCTCAGGAAAACTAGATTTTTTTTCAGTTTTGAGCATGTCTTATCACTCTTTTTACTGAAAATTCTTGCGGGTACAAATTGTGTATTATCCTTATCACTCCCCAGTTCCACCATGGTAGACCTTGGCTTTCCCCCTCAAAAACAAACTTTCTATTGAAATTATCAGCTGAAAGCAGCAATATATATGATTTGATGTTTTATTGGCACAGCTTCGATAAGAGTCGACCAGCCGCCATGTTTACCCACAGCTCAAATTAGATCTATATGGTTGTGTGTAGGCCTGGGCGATATAAGAATTTCTTAAATCGATTTATGGCCACTTTAACATCGCGATTTAGTGATATATCGATTTAACCCGGATAATATGAAACCCAATTTTTGATTGTTGTTTGAGGGGAAAATGTTCCTATGGATATTGACTATTGATATTACACAGTTAGAGAGGATCTCCAAGATAAAATGGTCAATGGAGCTATAATGTCAAAAAATTCAAAAATTGACCAGTGGTCAAATGGGATTTACCAAAGGTCAGGGACCCCCAAAACAACCACGAGGAAGAAAGAGGTCAGAAAAGCTATTAATAGCGAAAAAATAAAGGATTGACCGCTGGTCAAGCGGTCTTGAGCAATGGTCAAGACAAACCTACTGTCATTAATCTTATGACGTTTGGTTTGAGCCCCCACATGACCTATTTTAGTGCCAAAGCATAGAAATAGCAAAAAGGTGACCGGACTGACCAATGGTCAATTGGAACCAAAAAGACATGCTTTACCAATAGGGAATACATAATATCAATAACCGACTCCAACACTTATTTTTTTATGATTTTTAGCCACATAGAGCAATATTGACCAGTGGTCAAGCAACATGATAAAGTTTTACTCTAGGAGTCTTTCAATTAATCTATTCAAAAATCAATCTGAATCCTTCCTTCAAGTGGAATTGTTGCAAGATCGAGCTGTTTCAAGTCGAATCACGATGACATCGCCGATGCATCGAAATTCCTTAAATCGATGTTCCCTTTAACTCATTCAAATTTGCCGATCTGATAATTCCGATGCATCACGATGCATCAAATTTCCTTAAATCGATGTTCCCTTTAACTCATTCATATTTGCCGTTCTGATAATTCCGATGCATCGCGATGCATCAGAATTCCGTACATATCGATGCTCGATTAAACTCATTCAGAATCTTAATTCTGATGTGGTTGACTAGGTTATAAATCGATTTCGATGATTGCTTAAATCGGATCCGATGTTGAGTTAACGATATAAGCTCTACATCGGGTGGGCGATTTAAGGGTTAAATCGATATTTCGTTATAAATCGATTTAAGGCCCAGTCCTAGTTGTGTGTCATCATTTGAGCGGTGGATAAACATGGTGGCTGGTCGACTCTTATCAAAGCTGTGCTGTTTTAACTTCCTATTACAATCGAGAGATGGCGCTTAAAACAAAAGTTCACATATAGCACATATTTAAGAGGGAAAAAATGGTACCCATCTAAAACATGGGAATATTAATTAATTTAAACCTAAATTATCAAATCAATATCAAAATATTATTATATGTAAAAAAATTTTTTACTTTAAAAATAGAAGCCGACAAAATTAATATTAACATCAGATAGACACAAAATATTTTAGATTGAACTTCGAGCAAATTATAGAAAAATAACCAATAATCAATTTTTAAAAATAAAGGGTTCAATTCCGTTAACGTTCCAGCCAAATTCCACCATGCTCTTTTGGACACCAAAGTGTAGAAATATTGCTAAATAATTTCAAACTCATAGATTAAAATGTTTAATTAGATGAATAACTGTTCAGTTTATCATTAAAAATCAGAATAATTTGTCGATATTTGAATATATGACGCTCAAAAGAGATGCCGATATTAAGCGGGAATGTAAACGGAATTGAACCAAATAAAAATTCTTACTCCAATTATTCCAAGAAACTGTTTGAAAACACTTTTTGATGACCGACATGGAGCATTTCTAATAGAAGCACTTTTCTTTTATGACGATTGATTGTGAGATTTTGCAGCAGGAACTAGAGGAACCTAATAAAAATTTATGAAGTTTAATAAAATATAAATATAGTGAAACATGTAACTCATTGAGATTAGAAAAGTATCTTTGTTAAATCATAAATATGATTTACAGATACTGTTACGATGTTCAGCATAAATTTTTTTGATAAAAGTTCCCTAATTTTATAGTATAACAAAAACAAATGATTTTTCAAGATAAAAAAACTTTTTTTTTGACAATTTTCCTTTATATCCTTGATTTTCAGGTTAACCACCATGCACAATTTTAGGTACTATGAGCTGGAGAATATTATTTCATTTATAATATTTCATAGAAACGAGAAACAGCGTCTTTCTTCTATTGAAATGATGTACAGTGATGTCTAAGAAGATAAACACAGCTTCCTGGTTTTGAAATAGGGTCCTCTCTTCCAACCTGGCCCCAGCCTCCTTCCCAAAACTATATTCCAATCCACACTCGGATTAATTTTTTTATATTAACAGTGCTACCACTACCACCTTTATATTTAGTTCGAAGTCTTTCAGTATGAAGAATTAATCCCAGTGGTAGAAGTGGGTGAACTAAAAGTGGGGGGATGACCTAGCCCAAGTCCTCCCCAAAATTTTTTTTACTCTGTTATCTCCATTAATTTTTTTTTGCATGGAATGCGTATATTTTTTGAAAGTATTAAACCGTAAATAGTTCAATATATATTTTGAGCATTTTTTTCTGAATTTTGATTGATTAATGATGCCTAAGTTTTACTTATGCTCTTGTTACTTCTTTCTAATTATTTTTTAAAGAAGAATAAAGAAATTTCGTTTGTGAACCTTTATTTAATTATTTGATTTTAGATTAACCGCTGTTAAACACAAATATATCAAATACCCCCTGAGTGAATGCTATCATTATTATACATAAAACACATCAATTATAACTCAGCATAATTAACATAGTTTCCCGTTTCATTACTTCATGAATTTACATAACCACACAAAATGTCTCTCCTTCGCGTACTTCATACCATATGTTTGTTTATACCCCTCAGCACCAAAAATAGAGAGGGTCTGGGGGTCCTCCCCCAGAAAATTTTTGAAAATTTGATATTAAAAAGTAGTGTTTCAACTCATTTTTGGACATTTTGGACCCTTTTTTACACACATAGAGAACCACTCCTTGTACCCTCCAGAATTTTCAAGAGGGAACAATACATATTTTATAAAAAGCCGAATTTTAGGGGAGATTGAACCCCTAAGTGCGGGGGGACGCGTCAGCCCGCGTCCTCCCGCACTTCTAGCACTGATTAGTCCTTATTATCATAAGATAAGTTTCACAAAAGCAAGGAATGTTTTTTCTTCTGATCAGAAAAAAGCTAAGTAGTAAAAAGTGCCAAACGATTGAGCAAAAGTCGCTAAAATAAGACTTTTTAATCAACAGATGATGTAAATTCTTAAAAGTTTTAAAAATTATTCTTTTTGGAAAATTTTTCTGTATTTATTTTCTATAGAAACAATATTCGCTTTAAAAGTATCTAAAAATTTGACTTCTTTTAAGGCAAATAAGCATTAGAAAAAGAGAGTTCTTGAGAAATCATCTTCGTAAACGCGCCCAAGATGGAAATGCGACAGTTTACCATCAACGAAACGAAACCCCTGGGTGTCAACCGTGTCAACGCTCTCCCCTCGGCGGACATAAATATCTCCCCCTGTTTTTTTCTTAGAATTCGCTCCCGCCTCTTTGAGATAGTCGTGCCAGTATTTGGCGGATATCGCTTCCCTCGATTCTTTTGACTATATTCTTGGCTGACTTTCGATCAAGTCACCGTGCGAGTTACAGCGCCAACTAGTAGGAAAAGGCGCAAAATAGTTTGCTGACGCATCGCCTTAAAGCAGAGGTTCTCAAACTGTGTGCCGCGGCACCCTGGGGTGCCGTGAGGGTATGCCAGGGGTTCCGCGACAATAACCAAGAAAAGTTGCAAAAAATTACGAAATTTTAATTATCATTACTGGTTGACTTATTATCCAAAACCAAAGAAAGCCTGTTTTTAGGGTTAAGTTTCCAAAAATTTTTGGGGGATGACATCCACATCCCTTTTTTTACTTGGAACTTCATCAAAATGCAGTTCCTGCCAAAAATGTAAATCTAAATTTTGGAATGGGTGTGCTAAAACTCCTTAAAAACCTGTCTTTTATAGTCAACTATCCAAAGTTGAGGAGGTACCCCCTCAACTTTGGTTAGTTGACTACCAAAGGTAGGGAGGGGGAGGTACCCCCAGGACCTCCCTTGATACTTCGAGCTCTATTACAACCTTTCTTATTTCAAATTCTTTTACAACACAAATTCTACCTAAAAAAAGACAGAAAGAAACTACATTGGATATATTAAATATACATGGAAGGGTTGACGGCTAGGTTTGGGCCCCTCCTGAAATAAATTTCATAATACACTGCTGGCGACTTCTTATGTGAACACCTTTTTTTCCCAAATTTTAATCTTTTTTTGGGGGGGGGGTACCCCGAATTTTTTTTAGCTTGCTAGGGGTGCCGCGGCTGAAAAAGTTTGAGAACCCCTGCCTTAAAGAGTTAGGACCTAATGTAGTGCGAGCGCGTTTCAAAAGGCCGTTTTTAGAAGGTCCGTGTGACGAAACAAAACATAATAAAATGAAAAACATTATTGCATGAGGTATAGGAATATCCGTACACTTAAATCCTCAATGTGATAGAAATCGGACCACTTGCTAAATCGTGGGGTGAGTTTTAAAACGTTCAATATTAATCTCTTAGTCAAATGATGGAGTTCCCTTAATGCGTCACCTTAGAATCAAAAACTACTATCTCCATTCGGCAAACTTCGGGAATCCCGATTCTTGGCGTTTAGATCGTTGGAGAAAATAATTTGATTGGTTTTGATCTTTTCTACTCGATCATGTCAGCTCTTACAAACCAAAAAACGAGCTTCTCCACCGATCTGATCGCCAAGGATCGGAATTCCCGAAGGTTGCCGAATGGAGATAGTAGTTTTTGATTCTAAGGTGACGAATGGTATTTAGAAAAATGGTGATCGGGGAAAGAATTTTCAATGATCAAACAGTTTTAATGATCAATGTTACGATCATTGAAAATTCCTTCCCCGATCATCACTTTTCTAAATACAATTAAGGGAACTCCATTCTTTGACTAAAAGATTAATATTACACTTTTGAAACTCACTCCACGGTTTAGAAAGTGGTTCAAATTCTATCGAATTCATGGTGTAAGTAGTAGGGATACTTCCTTACCTCATGCAATAGATTTTTTCATTTTACTATGTTTTGTTTCGCCACACGGGCCTTCTTAAAACGGCCTAGTAGACGGTTGGTAGCCAACAAGCCAACGGCGATGGCACATGTTCTAGCTGTCAGATTAAGAATATCCCTCAACATAATCGTCAGATTTTTGGCAATTCATGACTAGAACATCAAGCTGCACCTACTGTATAAAAATCTGACGCGCTCGAGTATTTCAATTTTGCGATTTTTTTTTGCATTTTAAAAAATTCGCTACTAGTACAGTCAAATTAGGGTTTGAGGTAGACATTTAGAAATACAAGCAGAAACCCCCTGGGATGTGTTTAGGGGGGTCTGAGGATGCCTCACCTGAAAATCCCAAAAAATCCGGTGACGGGTTTTCCGCCATTTTGAAAAAGAAGTCGGCCATATTGGATTTTTCCATAGTTCATAAAAACAGCTATAACAGGCAAACTAATTGGTATAAAATGTTCGTTCTTGTTTTAAGATGCGTAATTCAGTGCGTTCTTTAAGTTTCATGCATCAATTATTGGTTCTAAACCATACATTTTTTTGAAATGAAGCTAAAATAGCAATTTTTTCGTATTTTTTTTCGGTTGTAGTTCTTTCGTTTAATGCTGTGTCGTAACTATTACAGATATCAAGACCAAAACAACTGGAACTTGTTTAGGATGGTCTTAGGATATACCATATCAAAATTCTAAGAAATCCTGCCATTAGTTTTTCGCCATTTTGAAAAAAACTGCGGGTATACTGAATTTTCAATGTTTCTTAAAAACTGCTATAACAAGCGAACTTATTGGAATAAAATGCTCAATTTTTTTATAAAATACATGTCTAAGTGTAAGTTTTTGAAGTATCATGCAGTAAGTTAATATCCTGAAAGATTTAATTTTAAAAACTGGGAAAAACAGTAATTTTTCAGTCTTTTTCTGTTGTAGTTTTTTTATAGTCCAGGCAAATTAGACATTCAATATAACAGGCTGAAAATGGATAACTGCAGTCAAATTTTTTTTTAATCTTAATGTGTTCAGAATGGCCTAAAACCTCCAAAAAATGTTTTCATTTGCTTTTCAAAGCCATAAATTTTAAGTTATTTTCAATTAAAAACAGCCTCTTTTGTGTCTGAGCTGAAACAGCTTGTGACGTGAAATGTGCTTTGTTCCCGCTTGTTGCTATAATCCCGCTTTGAAACAATGAGCACTAGTTTTTTTACAGACTAGTGTATCGATGAAAACGGTATTTTCCACATTTCCACTGGCACATGTGACGTCACATTGTTAGGAGCTTTCTGTATTAAAATATGTCATAATTACCTTAAAAAAATTTTGTGGGGAAAGACAAGCGTATTTTTGGAATCAGCAGAGAATTTTTAATAAATTAAAATTGAATATTTAAAATTTTAAGATTTGCTGCAGTTCTCCATTGGTGGAAATGTAGAGAATAGTGTCCGTCTTGATATCCTGAAATTCCCAAAAAATCGCTCCAGAGGAAAATCCGCCATTTTGGAAAAACCAACGCCATCTTGGATTGAGTTTTCAAGCATAGCGACTGAACCAAGGGGCCGATTAAGTTCGTTTTTGTCCCAAATTCTTTAATATTGTGTATTTTAATAGAAAACATCAAAAAATTCAAAATGAAAAAATTTAATAATAATGAATTTTTATTTAATTACTGATTTGCTGTATTAAAATGTAGGTAAGCATACAAGATAACGAGCTGAGAATTGGTGAAAATATAGAAGACAGTGTCCTAATTAATATCCCGAAATTCCCAAAAAATCCCTCCAGGGAATCCGCCATTTTGAAACATCCGCCGCCATCTTGGGTTGTATTTTTAAGCATACACTGTAAAAAAAACTGTAGAAAAACAGAAATTTTCAATAACAATGACTTTATGTTTACAGAGATATTCTGTCATGTAACATTCCCACCGCACTTCTTATTATTTTATGTAAAAAAAACAGCTTTTTTTAGTTTTTCAGCTTATCTGTACTTAAACAGAAACTTACTGCATCGAAAACCAATGCAGCTATTGGCAACATTATACTGAATCTTCTTTGGAGCAGTGGTAGCGTGCGCGCTTAGCATGCGGTAGGTCCTGGGTTCTATCCCCGGATATTAATTCATTAAAATAAAAAAAAACTCAACAAATAAGTCCACACGCATGCGCACAAGCAGAAAATTACTGAGAGGCCACAGAAAAATCTGTATCTTACTTTTAAAAAAAGTTCTTTACGTACGTTCTTAAAAAAAGTACTTTTAAAAGAAAGTTCCTTTTTACAGCATTTACCTGTAGGTTACAGCTTTTTTCTGTTTACAGGATTTTTCGACTTACAAAACTTTTCTGGCAACTTTTGCTGCCAGAAATTTTCTGTTTTTTTGCAGGATTATTTTTTACAGTGTAGCGACTGAACCAAGGGTTCGATTGAGTTTGTTTTCGTCCCAAATAGTTCAATATTACGTATTTTAAAGATAAAGCCTGAAATAGTTCGAAATAAAAAATTTAATTTAAATAAAATTAAATTTACTTAATTAATGTCGTGTGTAAATGTAGATAAGAATTCAAAATAACAAGCTGAAAATTGGTGGAAATGTAGAAGATAGTGTCCTGATCGATATTGCGAAATTCCCAAAAAATCCCTCCAGGGGAAAATCCCCCAGTTTGAAAAAACCACCGTCATCTTGAACTCTAATAGTGATAATGGAGTTTTCTCTTTCCACAACAATGAAATTTCCCCAAAAAGGCATTATTGAAGCTGAAAAAAACTGCTATTTTAAAGTCGAATATTTCAAAAACTATACGTGTGATTTAAGTATATTTAGGCTTAAAATGTAGTTAATTTATTCAAAAAAAACATGCAGTTCCGTGCATGGTCAAAAATTTGACCGTTTGATTGCTATATCGTTTGAGCATAGTTTGTTTTCTTAAATTTGACCGTTTTGTCCAATATTTTTTATTTAGTTTCAACTAAACGGTGATATTCTTGACCATGCACGGAACTGCAGTTTTTCTTGAATAAATAAACTACATTTTAAGCCTAAATTTACTTAAATCGCACGTATAGTTTTTGAAATATTCGACTTTAAAATTGCAGTTTTTTTCAGCTTCAATAATGCCTTTTTGGGGAAATTTCATTGTTGTGGAAAGAGAAAACTCAATTATCACTATGCTTAAATTTAGAGTACAAGATGACGGTGGTTTTTTCAAAGTGGGGGATTTTCCCCTGGAGGGATTTTTTGGGAATTTCGGAATATCGATCAGGACACTATCTTCTACATTTCCAACAATTTTCAGCTTGTTATTTTGAATTCTTATCTACATTTACACACGACAAATCATTAATTAAGTAAATTTAATTTTATTTAAAATAATTTTTTTATTTCGAACTATTTCAGGTTTTATCTTTAAAATACGTAATATTGAACTATTTGGGACGAAAACAAACTCAATCGAACCCTTGGTTCAGTCGCTATACTTATAAATACAACCCAAGATGGCGGCGGTTGTTTCAAAATGGAGGATTCCCTGGAGGGATTTTTTGGGAATTTCGGGATATTAATTAGGACACTGTCTTCTATATTTTCACCAATTTTCAGCTCGTTATCTTGAATGCTTACCTACATTTTAATACAGCAAACCAGTAATTAAATAAAAATTATTATTAAATTAAGTTTTTCATTTTGAATTTTTTCTATTAAAATACACAATATTAAACAATTTGGGGCAAAAACGAACTTAATCGGCCACTTTGGTTCAGACGCTATGCTTGAAAACTCAATCCAAGATGGCGTTGGTTTTTCCAAAATGGCGGACTTTCCCCTGGAGGGATTTTTTGGGAATTTCAGGATATCAAGACGGACACTATTCTCTACATTTCCACCAATTTTCAGCCTGTTATATTGAATGTCTAATTTGCCTGGACTATAAAAAAACTACAACAGAAAAAGACTGAAAAATTACTGTTTTTCCCAGTTTTTAAAATTAAATCTTTAAGGATATGAACTTACTGCATGATACTTCAAAAACGTACACTTAGACATGTATTTTATAAAAAAATTGAGCATTTTATTCCAATAAGTTCGCTTGTTATAGCAGTTTTTAAGAAACATTGAAAATTCAGTATAGCCGCAGTTTTTTTCAAAATGGCGAAAAACTAATGGCATGATTTCTTAGAATTTTGGTATGGTATATCCTACGACCATCCTTAACAAGTTCCAGTTGTTTTGGTCTTGATATCTGTAATAGTTACGACACAGCATTAAACGAAAGAACTACAACCGAAAAAAAATACGAAAAAATTGCTATTTTAGCTTCATTTCAAAAAAGTATATGGTTTAGAACCAATAATTGATGCATGAAACTTAAAGAACGCACTGAATTACGCATTTTAAAACAAGAACGAACATTTTAAACCAATTAGTTTGCCTGTTATAGCTGTTTTTATTAACTATGGAAAAATCCATTATGGCCGACTTCTTTTTCAAAATGGCGGAAAACCCGTCACCGGATTTTTTGAGATTTTCAGGTGAGACATCCTCAGACCCCCCTAAACACATCCCAGGGGGTTTCTGCTTGTATTTCTAAATGTCTACCTCCGGCCCTTTTTTAGCCTAATTTGACTGTACTATACGTGCTTGCGTCACTTCCAAAACGTCAGAATTTTGAATGGGGACATTTTTAGGGTTCA
Source organism: Tetragnatha versicolor (assembly GCA_024610705.1). Lineage (NCBI taxonomy): Eukaryota > Metazoa > Arthropoda > Arachnida > Araneae > Tetragnathidae > Tetragnatha > Tetragnatha versicolor. Next base: position 32,319,747 of record JANDEH010000001.1, on the reverse strand, counting down.
TTTAACACCCCCTCCAAATATCTGACGCGCTCGAGAAAATCCATTTTTTTCTATTTTCTACCGCTCCGGACGACCACCCCCACCACGCAAATCGGCAGATAAACATACCTTTGGTATCAGAGATACGTTGGAGCATCAAAAATATTAATATCTGACGCGCTCGAGTATGTACATGTAACTGTTTTTTTTACAAATCTGACGGGCTGTTCTAGACAAACCCCCCTACATTGAGGGCTTATATTTTGTGGAGTTACTCAAAAGTATGCAAGGTATCCCCCCTATGTTAATCTGACGCGCTCGAGTAAATCCACATTTAGCATCATGGGCTCCCCTACTATAACGAAAAGGAATGGTCGTACAAGATGCTTGTCAATGAGACAGAAGTTAACTTTAAGCTTGACACAGGAGCACAAGTAAACGTGCTGCCCACCAGTCTCTTTGATAAGTTGAAGGAAAAGCCAGTTGTTCGACCATATGGAATTCAAATACTGGACTACAACAAGAGTCCAATACCTATCCTTGGCGTGTGCACTCTCCTTTGCGAGAGCAAATCTCTCAGAAACTCCAAAAGGTTAGAATTCCTAATAACAAGCCGAAATTCCTCTGCAATTCTTGGGTTGCGCGCATGTGAAAGTCTGGGTCTGATCAAGCGATTGTACAATCTGAAAACAACACCAGCGATCCAAACTTCAAAGTCTTATTTGCGGACAGTAGAAACAAATATGGAGGAGGTTAAAGATAGCCAATCCACAAGAAATCAGAAGAATCCAATCAACGAGAATCAGAAAGCCAATCAACAAGAATCTCTATCTGAAAGGTCTCTACCTGAACGACCATGGCAAATAGTAGCTGGTGACTTCCTTACACTTAATGGAATTACATACCTGTTACTTATTGACTACTTCTCCAAGTATATCGAAATATGCACGGGACATCAACATCAGCTGTCGTGAATGCTATGAAAGCTGTATTTGCTAGACACGGGATTCCAGAAGAGTTTGTAAGTGATGGAGGACCTCTGTTCAATGATGAACTGTTCCAAACCTTTCTAACAAACTGGAATATTGCTCACCATAAAGCCTCTCCTCATTTCCCCAAATGTTGTTGTTGTCGTGTGCCACTTGGAATTACCAAGCTCCACAAGGATTCAAGGCAAAGGGGGTGCGGCTCCTGAGAAAGTGAGGCCCATAAATGGCAGGAGTCCGACTTCTGCCTCATGAGATGATAGATACTGCCACTATCTATCGCCACCTCCACAATTTTGCCATGCATCTGAAGGGGAGGGAAATTGTCTCCAGACACCTGGACCCGTGGTAAACTGCGCCATGACGGACCACAGGACTTTCGGACCCACAGATTTAACGAGCACGTACTCCGCATATACTCGATGGGTCTTTAGCGGTGTCGGGAATCGAACCCGGGACCCTCCGATCCCGAAGCCGATGCCTTAACCACTAGGCTCCCCACAGCCCATTTCCCCAAATCAAATGGGCAAGTGGAGCGAGCAGTACAAACCTTCAAGAACGGGATGAAGAAAGCAAAGGAGGAAGGAAAAGATCTACATATAGTTCTACTAGATTACAGAATCACACCAGCTAATGGATTGAAATCTCCAGCCGAGCTGTTGATGGGAAGACGTCTGAGATCCTTCATACCATCACACTCTGATAATCTTATCCCAAGCTACGCTTACCAAGGGGCAAGAAAACGTTACCAGAGCTGGGGCCTGAGCATGATCACATCGTCTTCCAGTCGAAACCCGTCTTCTCGCACTCATGACGTCTGTCACATTACGAGACTTCAGCAAAATGTCACAGCACGAAGCTTTCGACTCAAGCTGCTTTTCCATGCGACTTATTTTCAGCGCCCAATACGCGTGTTTTCGGCGTGGCGACCTCTTGGCGCGAGAAAAAATCGCCATACCGAACGCCGAACACGCGCGGATTTGGTTGACTCTTTTTAGTGGTCACGTGAGTCCTACGGACCAATGGCTAGGCGTATTCAACCAGCGCGCCGAAGCTGGTTTTCAGCCCGGCATGGATGGACTTTTTCTCGGCGCTGAAAGACTTTCAGCGTCATCCATATTGGATCTGATAGTTTTGAAGCGCATTCCGATTGCTATTACACTTTTAATAGTTCCAAAAAATCTAAAACAGTTATTTATCACGATAATAAGTCCTCAGACATTAATATATTACGAAAGTAATGGACATCTAGTGCCTGTAAAATTTTTACTATCAGTGTAAAATTACTTCTGACGCTTTTGACAGATGGCAGCATGATCACTCACTCGCGATCTTGAAAAGCGTTTTTTATTACTTTAAAAGCAATTACTTTAAAGATTTTGTACTAAAATAGTTTTAGGGCCTTATTCAGAAACTTTAACACGAATGGGAATCCAGACGAGAATGAGATGGAAAGGAGAACCCGATATATTTTAAACTAGATATTTCTACTCGCCACCAGGTTCCGATTGCAATTACACTTTTTGTGGCCCATTTAATAGTTCCAAAAAATCTAAAACAGCTATTTATTAACAAAATAAGTCCTCAGACATTAACATATTACGAAAGTAATGGGCATCTAGTGCCTGTAAAAAGTTGTACTATCAGTGTATAATTACTTGTGACATTTTTGATAGATGGCAGCATGAAAATCGGCAAAGGGAATAACTTTGTCAACCAAAGTCTCGCCAACATCATCCGCGTGCCGATTTTCAGCGCAGAAAAAAAGCGTCATGGAAAAGGGCCTTCATTCTCGAAACCCGACAACGACTTCGTTTTTTGCCTAAGCCGAAACTTTCATTCCGAAACCTCCGGAGCACTCGGAGGCGATTTCGAACAGTGGCGAAAAAATTTACAATGCCTTTTCAGGAAACAATAACATTAATTTTCAGATTAATATTCCTTGTACATCAAGAAGTGGTCTTAAGAATTAATTTTCAACCTTTGGATGAAGCAATATCTTTTTTTTGCGAAGGAACTAAGTTTTCTATGCGTAGGTCAGGGCATGCTCAATGCACTGCAAATCGGCTCTATTAGTTTGGAAATGGATGAATATTCTATTCATAAAAATATACGTCATTGGGTGCTTGTTAGGATTTGATAATTTTTCTTTCATTGTAAAAAGGTATTTTTACACGATTTAGAGATTATATTAAAAGAGTAAAAACTTCAGGGAGTTTCAATAACCAAAAGTCATTCAAACCAATTCATTTAGCCTTCCGATTATAGATGGCAGCACACATCTGCAAGAAAAGGAAATGTCGTTTTGATTTTTTAAACAGAGAATATTTGTTGTTTAAAAGGGTTTTTTTATTGCTAAAAGTGTTATTAGGTTCAGGAAATATATCGTAATTATTGAAACGGTCCATAATTGTCAGGTTATTTATTTTCGCTAAGAAGGCAATATGGCGACCCAGCTACCCTGTTCGAAAGGACCACTCTTTTTTGATTGGCCAAACGCTTCTCGATATCTTCTCGAGGGAGAAAGCTAGATCTCATGTCGAACTGAACTTCGTGCTACGGCCTTTCGAAAAGCAAACGAAGATTGTGGAATGACAAGAAGGTGTTTTCGGATACTCCTTTTCGACTTTTGTCGAATAGGACTATAAACGATGTGATCATGCTCAGGCCCCTGGATTTAAATCAACAAGTTTTGTTTCGCTTAAAGCCAACACTTCCCTGGCAAAAAGCTAGAATTGTTAATGTAGGACCAAACCCAAGGACTTATACCAGGGGTCGGCAAGTAATTTTACTTGGGGTCCAAATAATTTTGAAAATTTTTCATCGGGGTCCGGAGAAAAAATAAGCTACTATTACTAGTTTAAATTGTTATCTTCAGTTGCAAATAAATTTTTATAAAGATGTAATTCGAGTATGCTACCTGCTAAACAAAATTGTTAAATTTAATATGATTAGAAGTTTTAACATTAAAATGGGGGTCTGGGGGTCTTCCCCCAGGAAATTTTTTCGAATTAGACCCTTAAAAAGCATGTCAAAGCTAATTTTGTTCCGTAAAAGTACAAATAAATTATTTTCGAAATGGTATGGCGGTCCAGGAAATAACTTCACGCGGTCCGGATGCGGACCGCGGTCCGCCAGTTATACTATTACAGCTCAGCCGACTATTACAGCTCAGTAGTCGTGGACATACCTCGTCTCTCTCCAAGGATGTCATCTCCCCATCAACATATGAGCCATCCCACTACCCAAGCTAATCCCTCTACAACTACCACTCGAAGTGGCAGAACTGTTAGACCACCTTTAAGATATGGAACCTAACTTTAATCAAAATTCCTTTCAGTTTTGTGCCCTTGTGATTAGTAATGACATCTTATTTATTTGTAAAAAAAGAGCATGTTATGTATTTATTCACTAGTGTTTATCTACTAGTCAATTGTTTATCTACTACTGTTACAACTCAACTCTTGGTTTCTAATTGTTTTAAAATATCTTTAGAACAATAACTGAATCCCTTTGTGGTCTTCTATATACACTAGCGGAAATAAAAATCCCAACACCAAGAAGGAAAGGAGATATCAAAGTAAAATTTATTTCTATTATTGCACATAGTATTAATGTGAATTGATTAAAAAATCAGCCTTCCTGGATGTTAGGGGGCCGAGAAAATCGGTGAGGAGTGTTTGTCTCCATAGGTGTCCATTACCGCCGTCACACGTCATGGTATTGAGTGACAGGGGATCTAAATGACTTTTGAGGGATTGGAGGACCATGTTGCCTCCTCAGGTAGTCCAAATTCATATGGTGCACCAGCGGACGTTGCATACCGGGCTAGGTGATTTCTCCTCATTGACCGGACTTGTTTTGTGGGTGTTGGTTCTAGAGAACGGGAAAGACGGGGTAAAAATGCAAACTAGGGGGTTAAGAAGAAAGCTTGGACATTGCACACAACATGTGGTTGTGCATGTTTCTCTTGAAATTTGTCCCCAGGACAGGTCTGAAGGTAAGGACGGTCTACCGGCTGCAAAATCTCAATGACGCAGCTCTAGTTGGAAAAAGTACTGGTGAATCATACTCAGGAGTTGCAGAAATGGAATCCAATGCATCCCCACTCCGTTACCCTGCATCACCATTTAGAGGAACGATTAGAAAATCATCCGCTGAGTGCGCTCTCTCCATTGTGTCTTCAAACTCATACCCAACCGTCGTGGTACTCCAAACCGAATCAGGATTATCTCATAAACACAATGTCATGAAATTGGGAACTTTATTTCCTTATTTCGTGCACTATTGGAAACAGAAATGCCCATTTTCAGCCCCTTGTTTATAGACAAAGATGTAAGAAGCTATGCGGACCGAACGGACGATCCGCAGTACTGCAAACGACATCCATTCCACTGCCGCTTGTCCTCAGTATGATCTACCGGTATTTTGGCCAACCAAAGCTGCTTCATTGAGGTTTTTTAGCCGGTTGTTCGTCCTTACCTTCAGACCTGTCCTGGGGACAAATTTCAAGAGAAACATGCACAACCACATGTTGTGTGCAATGTCCAAGCTTTCTTCTTAACCCCCTATGTTGCATTTTTACCCTGGCCTATCCGTTCGTAAGAACCAACACCCACAAAACATGTCCGGAGAAAGAGGAGAAATCACCTAGCCCGGTATGCAACGTCCGCTGGTGCACCATATGAATTTGGACTACCTGAAGAGGCAACATGGTCCTCCAATCCCTCAAAAGTCAATTAGAGCCCCTGTCACTCAATACCATGACGTGTGACGGCGGTAATGGACACCTATGGAGACAACACTCCTCACCGATTTTCTCGACCCCCTAATATCCAGGAAGGCTGATTTTTTAAGCAATTCACATTGATACTATGTGCAATCATAGAAATAAATTTGACTTTGTTATCTCCTTTCCTTCTTGGTGTTGGGATTTTTATTTCCGCTAGTGTATATAAAATCCAAATACCATTCATTCATTCATTCATAACACTCATCACGAAATCTCCAAAACTGCCGAACCGATAGGCTTGAAATTTGACAGAGACCTTCCTCTCAGCCACTAGACGCGCACTAAGAAACGATTTTAAAATCGAACGACTCCTTCCCTGTTTTTCGGCACTTTTTCGACTCCGTTTTACCCATTGAAATAACATTAGGGGAGAGTGTTGTACCTACGGACGGTTGTACCTTCAGCCACCTCATTTTAAAAATCGGGAAAATATGTAAATTTGAATTTGGGGTCGATTTTGAATGTGAACAGATGCTAACTAGTTGCTAACGAGAAATCAGCTCTTTAAAATATTATTTAAATTTTATAAAATAAATTTACTGTTTTTAGATGCTCAAAGTTTTTTATAGTGCATCACTACATTAATTATTTTCTTCCCCTATAATTATGATATGATAAAATGGGATATATGGGGTGAATCCCCGAGATTTTGACTTTATAGTTTTGATATTAGAAATCGTCAGACCTCAATTCTTTTATGTTTTGTAGAATTTTGAATGCAAAGACACCTGATGCTGTACCTTCGGACCATAGAGTAGTAATACTGAATAGAGAGCGTGCAACCCTACTTTCTGCGAGGGCAAGACCAGGTCACGTGACATGTGGCAAGATTTTGTCTTAGCCGTAACCGCTTCCCAAGCTCCTCATAGCAATTCTATGGCGAATCCATTTGTCGGATTAACTGTGCTACTTTAAATAATTGTTTTTAATCATTCTTCAGTTTTGATGTACCTATAGATGCAAGGAAAAGCTTCCTAAGATAATATAGTAACGTTTCACAGGTACCGGCGCTTATATTTTTGTTTTGTTATGATTATTAAACAGTTTAAAATCTTGTTACTCGAATCACTCACTGAATTTAGTGCTTTATCTTAATTATATTTCGGTATTCGCTTCTGCTATTAAATTTAATTGTTACAACTTGTTTTAAGCTTCATTTAGAGGTAATATAGTTGCATATGGTTTTGTAATTTGCTTTACAAAGACCTGAAAAGAGTTGTCCGCCCGTGTTTAGGTTTGGCGGGATTTTTTGTCGCCAATCAATCGTAAACAAAAAATGTTTATTGTATTTGATTCGTGTTTTTATTTAATTATGAAGTGCTTAAACTGTTTAATTGTTCGTTTGATAAGCATAACTACTCTTTCTGCATTCTTGGATGTGGATGGGTGATGTTTAGAAAATATTCATCATGCCTAACTTCATATTGATGGGTTTGTTTTCTTCATAATAGTTCATATATTTTTAAAGAGTAACAGCTAAATAATGGTTGTATTATGTTTTTAGTACAGTTTTGGGTACATTACACATAATCTGCTTGTAATTTATTAACTTTGGTGAAAGATTTTGCATGCTTATCGAGTGTTTGCTTTAGTTGTATTCTTATTACATCTTAGTAGTACTGCTAAGTTTTATTTGTTCTTTAATTTTCCTAGGATATAGTATTGTATTAGTGGACACATTAGTACATAGCACACACATTAGTATATTCTTTATATTAACATTTGTTTTCTTAATGCCATATAACCCCTTAACTGGGAATAATGAACTCGTTAAAATTACTATATAACCTTTTAAAACCAATGCAGTTCATTAGGGTGTATCGAAAAAAACTTTTTTTCGATTTTGATGACGTAATAGTGCGGAAAAGTTGTCTAAGGTGCCAGAGAGTACCTGTGATTTTTTTCAGAATTTTTGGATAATTTCTTAAGGTGCCACATTGGCCCTGAAGTTCCCCATGTTAATCCAATGGGGCGCGCCGCCAAAAAGGCCGAAAATCGGTTTTTTGCCCCTCATTTCTACCCTAATCACACGACGAATGTCTCGTCTCGAGTTATGGACTCTATATGATCTAGGCTATCCGAAAAAATTTGAATAATAGCCTAAATATCTATATCACGTTTTTTTGTATGCTCAAATTTCGTCGAAAATCGTGTATTTCCTCGTTCAAATTAGAGCCCACTGTTAACGTAATATAGATATTAAGGTCGTTATTCAAGTTTTTTCGGGTAGCATACATCATATAGAGTCCATAACTCGAGACGAGACATTCGTCGTGTGATTAGGGTAGAAATGAGGGGCGAAAAACCGATTTTCGGCCTTTTTGGCGGCGCGCCCCATTGGATTAACATGGGGAACTTCAGGGCCAATGTGGCACCTTAAGAAATTATCCAAAAATTCTGAAAAAAATCACAGGTACTCTCTGGCACCTTAGACAACTTTTCCGCACTATTACGTCATCAAAATCGAAAAAAAGTTTTTTTCGATACACCCTACAGTTCATTGATAACAACTTTTTATATGAAATCGCTTATTGTTATCAATCTGTTAATGTTATCATTTTGATATCAGACAAATGCGATCACATTAAGCAGACTCGACTATTAATTTGGCTTGCCCTCTCACTTCAGTGTTTTACTTAAATTGTCGACAATTTTCATTTTTCTAAAAGCCATCAATTGTACCTACCGTTATGACAAGACAAGTGGATAGTATCATAAGTAATTTGAATTTAAAGTCATTACACTGTCTTGTTAAATATCTTAAGTGTATTTTCACAAAACCGTTTTTATCTGGTGTTGATATTACTTTGGTTTCTATTTTGAAAGTAAATAAATTTTCGGTACAAAAGTTAGCGACGGACTATTTCAGCTATAATTAAATTTGTCGTAAAAAATCTGAAGAAATATGTAATGTATTGTTGAACTTTTTTCTAGAAAGTTTCTGTGTTTGCAAATGGGCTGATAGCTTAATAGAAAATTAGTACCAGCAAGAATTTTCAGTAGGAAGAGTGGGATAAGACATGTAAAAAATTGAAAAAGAAATTAGAGATAACTCCTGATAATTTTTACTCTTGGTTAAATTTGAATTTAAGGTTTTTAAACAGTATTGTTATAATAGCTTGTTATTTTTTGTGAATTATGTTTGATTTCAGAAGGAAAACAACAAAACTGGGTGAGGTTTGTTTTTGAATGCTTCTTTGGAACATCCAATAACAAATCTTTCTCGGTGTCGTCAATTGTATCATCATCAGAAGAGTGTAACATTTGGCATCCCCAACAGCTTGGCAATATTTAGCCTTATGGAGGATTTACACCACTGCTGTAAAAGAGACATCAGCGATATTTTCGGCATATTTTAGTACCCGCTACTCACAAAAGATGGCGCTCGTCAATTGGTTTATTGGAATAACAATTCCCGTTTCTTCCGAAAATATCGCTGATGTCTCTTTTACAGCAGTGGTGTAAATCCTCCATTACAGATGACAGAATATTGAACTGAAATGTTTCTATACTTTGTTATAATTATCTTGTTAATTTTTGTGAATTATGTTTGATTTCAGAAGGAAAACAACATAAAACTGGGTGAGGTTTGTTTTTGAATGCTTCTTTGGAACATCCAATAACAAATCTTTCTCGGTGTTGTCAATTGTATCATCATCGGAAGAGTGTCTAACATTTGGCATCCCCAACAGCTTGGCAATATTTAGCCTTACAGGTGACAGAATATTGAACTGAAATGTTTCTATACTTTGTTATAATTACCTTGTTAATTTTTGTGAATTATGTTTGATTTCAGAAGGAAAACAACATAAAACTGGGTGAGGTTTGTTTTTGAATGCTTCTTTGGAACATCCAATAACAAATCTTTCTCGGTGTTGTCAATTGTATCATCATCGGAAGAGTGTCTAACATTTGGCATCCCCAACAGCTTGGCAATATTTAGCCTTACAGATGACAGAATATTGAACTGAAATGTTTCTATACTTTGTTATAATTACCTTGTTATTTTTTGTGAATTATGTTTGATTTCAGAAGGAAAACAACATAAAACTGGGTGAGGTTTTTTTCGTGTTTATTTGGAACATCAATTGCAAACTTTTCCCGGTCCGCTGATAAATCTTGTATTAATTACCTATGTCTTAATTTCTTATTATTTGTAAAATCCATTCACCCTTTATTTGTTCATCACTGTTTTTTTCTAGAAATTCATTTGTAATAAAATGAAATACACATCACAAATTTCACCAAGTTAAAATTTTTTCAGTACATATTACCCACTTTAATATATAACCAGATCCCAAATATTTTGGCAACTTACATACTGTGGTTTTATGTATCACTTAAAAATAAAAAAAGAACAGTAATATTCATTATTACTCTGATCTTATTCATTATTCAATATGTACTTAAGATTTTTAAAAATCAAACTTTTGGATTTTAGGTATGGTTTACCTGAAATATTTATGAACCAAATTTTAAGCTCTGGGGGTAAATGTAGTGTCATCAACTTTTGTCTCCTTAATATAACATATAAACATAGTATAAACTTTAATTTACAGAGGCATAAGCTTTTAATTAAAAAGTACCAGCGCTCTAACAATTATTCCATGTGTCTTGTCTTGTTAATGATTTTTTATAAAAATTTTTTCTTTCTGTAATATAGTTTCTGTTTTTTTTTCTTAGAATAAAAACCAAACTTTTATGTTCTTCTAAATTACCAAATTGTTTTATAAAATAATTTTTTGAGTAAGTTATAAAGAAAGAGAAAGCTTTTAAATTTGTTAACTATATGTATAGTAAAAGATCCATTCTAAAGAGGTATGGGGATTAAAACTAAATCCTCCTAAAACCCCCTAACAATGCTTGATAAGATTGGTAAGCCCAAAAAAAACCTGAGAGGGCATTAATAATTTATAAAAAACCATAATAATTCTTGTTTACCAGTATCACATGGGAGAAAACAAAATTTGAATTCGAAATAATCTAAATTCTTCGAGTATAGAATTCCTTATTTATCTGAAAATTGATCTAAACACACTATAAATATTTATTTGTCATTGTTCTTTCATTATTTAGCTTTAATTTGTAATAATGCTTTTTTGTCAAAAACATTTTACTTTTCTCTTACCTTATTTTTGTTAAATTATTCAATTTGATTTTATTTTTAAAAAAAGAATTTATTTGCATACACTGAATAAAACGTTTCTCATTGTTTCAAATTTCTTACTAAAATTTAAGCAGAATAATTTTCTTTTATATTTTATGGTTATTTTCTTTCCTATTTACAAAATAAAATAGGAAACATAAACATATTTCCCAACAACCACAATCCTATTCCTTTTACACGGACGTACACGACGCGAGGTGCAGCACGGCATTCGTAAGCATGCCAAGACGCCAGACTCGCGATAAGTTGCCAAAAACGGGACTACTTTGCCACAGGTCACGTGGTACCATCGTGGGTACGCTCGATCGAAGGAGAAATGCCCCGCTGACTTCCTCTATCTATATCAAGGCTCAACTCTTCGGACACCATAAGTGTTGTACCTACGGACACATTTTTGTGGGTGTTTGTAGCTAATCGACGTTTTAGAATCCGGTTTCATTTAAGTGAATACATTTTAATGCAAGTTAAATTGATTCTAAATGGTTATCTATTTGTCGGTGATTATTTTCAAGTGATTTTTAAATGAAAAATAAAATATTTTGTGATCTAAACTACTTTTTAAAATTGATTCTACTTGGCATTTAGTGTAACATATGGTGTAAAATCAAGGTTAAAATCTTAAGCACCCTATCGCATTTAAGTATGATGATTACAAAGAACTTAAAATTTCCTCTGAAGAAGATTTGCGGAAGTTATTACCACCAAATGCTTGCACAACTAAAGTGACGATCGAATTTTCTTTATCAGGGAAGTGATCGCATCAATCAGCATGATTGATGAAACTATTACCTTAAATTTTGATCTGAAAATCCCTTGCGATTTATGTGTTTTTGGTAAAAAATCAAGTTTTTTATTAATCAACTTCGTTTTAATGATCATTTACGATCTAAAACTACATTATTTTAAAAACCTATTTCCAATTTTAAAAAGGCTTGAAATAGGTTATTAAAAGGTAATGCATCAATAAAAAAGTTCATTTTTAGTTTTTTTCAGCTAAAACTTCTCTTTTTACGGGTGTCCACAGGTACAACTGGGTCTGTCCATAGGGAGAGCATGCTGTTGTACCTATGGACACAAATTTCGTCAAGTTATTAAAATTAATTTAAAATCCAATTTTAAAGATTTTAGCTAATAAAAAATATTCTCGTACTCACAAAGGTTTGGACTATAGGTTGAGCACTTTAAATGGGCAAAATGTGATTTTACCTGTCTTGGATAAATCCAAACGTGATTTTTGTCCAGAGGTACAACACTCTCCCCTATACATTGTTGAAATGCATAAAATGCAGGGTTTACTTCTCTGTCTTAAGGCGACGTCTTGCCTCACTCGATAAAATATAGTTTGAAAACAATTTATAATTTACAATGAAATTTAAGAAGAAAACAGTGTGAATATCTGTATTTAAATATTATAACAGTAATCAGAACGCCGAAATATATTAAAATAATTAATTACTTTCTTTAAGATTTTAATTTTCTTAAATTTATGGAACAAAAATTTAAAAGTTTCCATGAAAACAGAGCTAAAATTTCACAGAGCATGGTTTACTAGACTATAATCACTAGATTTTTTTATTATAACTAGCAATCAGTTTTTACTTTTTAAGTAGCTTTTAAAGAAGTTGGTTATTTTAAGTAGAAGGCACGATTTTAATAGTTTTTTACTTGATAACTTTTTATCGAGGGATTTTTGAAATTTATTTTATTTTGAAATTGAATTTTTGAGGAATTTTGAAATGGAAGCGGGAATACTTCATGAAAATTCTGTTTAAGACTTTAAACACTAAATTTCAAATGACTGAGATGATTTCAGTTAGATTGTTTTCATCACATAGAATAGAAAGGATAAATATTTAATAGGCAAAAAATCGGGATGGAATGAGTTATCACATTTGGAACTGGGATGGAAAAAAGGCACCGGGAATACCGGGATGAAAATTTTTGGGAACACCAGGATATGAAAATTATTGGGAACACCGCCGGTATATGAAAATTATTGGGAACACCGCCGGTATATGAAAATTATCGGGAAAACTGGGATATGAAAATTATCGGGAAAACTGGGATATGAAAATTATCGGGAACACCGGGTTATGAAAAAGTACCGGGAACACCGGGCCATAGAAAAGTACCAGGAACACAGGAATATGAAAATTATCGGGAAAACCAGGATAAAAAGTATCGGGAAAACCGGAATATAAAAAGGTACAGGGAAAACTGGGATATAAATATTATCGGGAAAACCGGGGTATCAAAAGGTACCGGAAACGCCAGGATATGAAAAAGTACAGGGAACACTGGGATGTGAAAAAGTACCGCGGGGACACCGGGGTATGAAAAGGTGCCGGGAAAACAGGGATATGAATATTACCAGGACCACGGGGATATGAAAAAAGTAGGGGACACCGGGGTGATTGGTGATACGAAAAATCGGACATAAGCTTGGGAGAACTTAAAAAAAAGGAATAAATACACTCCGCCCGTGCAAGGCCGGGCAAATCAGCTAGTACTTTAATAAACGTATATTTTTATACTTAAGTGTTCTGCCAATTCCAGATACTAATGAGTGTGGGGAAATTATAATTTTGTAGAGGGTTAAGTTAAAAATATGTCTGGGGGTAAGTTATTTTTTAAACCGATGCAAATACAAATTTGTGTATGCTGAAGTTAGAATTTTTTATGTAGTAGTATACTCCAATAATTCTCAAAGATAAAATATAATTTAGGGATGTCGTGAGTAGGAAATCCAGAAAATTGTTCTTAGAATTGCTATAATTAGGGTAATTATAGTTTGAAAAAAGTCAACTGCACTAAAAATATTTAAACCTAGTTTAAATTTTGAAAAACCATTAAATTTTGAAAATATCCTAAACTTTGAAAAAAACCGTTCGATTTTGAAAGAATTCTATTTATCTTTGAAAAAAATACTGAAATTTTAAAAAAACCCTTTATTTTTTTATAACTAGTTTGAAATTTATTAAACTTCTTAAATTTTTAAAAAATCCATCCAATAATAAACCCCCCCACTGAAATTTGAAAAACACTCCCTTAATTACTGAAACCTGGTTTATATTCACTAAAATTAAAAAAAACCTTGGTGAAAAAAACAATGAAAAAAACTTAACAAAAAAAACTTACTTTTTTATTAAAACTTAAAAAAAATTAAACCCTGAAGAACCCATATAAAAGTTTTTTTTAAAGTGTGGGTTTTTTCAAAATTAAGTGGGTTTTTTTTTCAAATTTTTGTGAGTACTAAAATTTTAAATATATCCTTAACTTTGAAAAAGCCCACTGAAATTTTAAAAATCCTCCTTAGTTTTTTACATCTTTTTAGAACTTTGTAAGTCCTAAATTTTAGAAAAAAAACCCCACTGAATAATGAAAGAACCTATATTTAATTTTTTTAAAAAACTCACTGAAACTGAAAAAACACCATTTAATTTTTGAAACCTAGTTTAAATTTTGAAAAAACCCACTAAATTTAAAAAATATCCTTAATTTTGAAAAACCCATTAAATTTTGAAAGAAATCTATTTAACTCTGAAAAAAATACTGAAATCTAAAAGATCTTAATTTTTATAACTGGGGTATTCCACGTCAAATCAACACACTCATTCACACTTGATGTCTCAGATTTTCTTGATTTTTGGAAAAAATGCCAAATTTCAGCTTCCTAGCTCAAATACTTTTGAAGTTATAAATTTTTAAAGTTTTGAATTTTCCTCAAAAAACTGCACTTTTTGACATCTTTGATTGCCTGTAAGTTGGCAACCAATTATAATACAGTCTTGGGAGTGGTATCATTGTAAAGCCCATTCGTGGGGCTTTAAAATGATGTGCAGCAATACCGGGTCACCATTAAATTTTTTTTTGAAATTTTAAAATTAAATTTTAAAATTTAAATATCTCAAAAAATGGTATTTTTAAAAATCTCAAAAATTACCAAAAATAGTTTGTGTTGACTACTTACTTATGGCAAAAGCTTGTGATGGGATCTCAATGGGATCAGGTGATAATAAGCACCCAAAAAACCACATGTTTTATGAATACTGTTAAGATATGTACTAATAAAGATATTTTTATGTACTAATTTTGCTTCATTGAGTATGTAGAATATGTAAAATATTAGAAAAGTTGGGATTTCCCCTTTTAACAAAAAAAAACTAAGCAAATTTAACAAATTTAAAAATTTATTTAAATTTTGTAGTACAGGCATGTGATACATGTCTGGGTGATTCTCTAGAAATGCGAAAAATTGAGAGCAAAAATTTTGGAAAATTAAAATTCTTCCAAAACTTCTGATTTTTTTAAAAATGTTAGATGAGAAGCTTCTAGTTGATATCCAATGAGCAGCAGTGAAGTTTAATAACATTTAGATAGAAAAAAAATATTTAAAAAAATCAAATTTTTCTTATTAAGATAATGAGGTTAGGTACAATGAAACATCTTATTTCGAAGGCAAAATAAAGTTATTTTTTCATCAAATTCATCTTGGATGTCACTATTGTACCTTATTAAAGGTTTTATTAGACTAGAAAGTGTTATCTGGTAAAGAGTCCGTTAGTACCACATAACTTGAGAATACATTAAAGTTGTCGAACGAGTTAAAAATATAGATAATTATTTACCATCAAAGAATAAATGAATATTACCAAGAAAATTCTCAAGTTATGAGGTAAGAATAATCATAAAGACACATTTTAGAATACTATTACAGGGAAAATAAATGTTCTTACTTGAATTTTGACTTTATAAACAAGAACTAATTAGTAAATAAACACATCATTGCGTTGCCAGTTTCGGAGTTCTAATAAAGAAATTGTTTGAGTTTTTAAATGGAAAATTCGTAATTCCTGATTATTTCGCCAATTCTTTAGTTTTTCATATTTCGACCTGAAAATTTCACAATCACCATAAAATAATGATACCTTGAACATATCCAAATTTCAATAATATGCTCCTTTTCGTTTAGGAGATATGGAGGACAGGATAATGACGCGCCAGGAAAATGATGATTTTTAGCATTCCGCCATTTCTTTATTTTTTAAGATTTATACCTGAAAATTTCACAATAACCATAAAATCATGATACCTCTAACATATCCAAATTTCAATAAAATGCTTCTTTCCGTTTAGGAGATATGGAGGACAGGATAATGACGGGACAGGATAATGACGTTTTTATAAGTAATTCCTTCGCCATTTTTTTATTTTTTGATATTTAGGGCTACAAATTTTACATTCACCATAAAATCATAATACCTCTAACATATCCAAATTTCAATTTTTTACTCTGTTTGGTTTAGGAGATATAGAGGACAGGATAATGACGTTTTAAAAGCATACGCTCTGTTATGAACAGTTCAAAGTAAAAATTTCCTAAGTAAAATAATTTATAATCACTCTGAAAGAGAATACCCACTTATTCTGATTATAAATGATTATTAAAAAGAAGAATTGCTTCATTCTGTCAATTTTATGTGCCTCATAATTAACTAAAATGTTCATGTCAGGCAAATAACGCTATTGCCTGGGACAACCATGTTTCAATTCGAAAATGTTATTTAAAAAATTCAAAAAAAAATTTCTTCCACAAATACATATACTATAAGATATTATTAATAATATTAGGTAAAAAAATCGGGAAAAAATATGCTTTTAGTACACTAAAATTCCTTTTGTTTGAGCATATGTCAGTAGTGGGACAAGCCAAAATGATGAAATTTTGAACTTTCAAGTTTTTTAATTCCTTAATTTTTGCTCTCAAAAATTATTATGCATATGTTCCATACTTATCATAAGGCTATTTATCATAATGTTGTAAAGAAAAATTAATTTTAGGACAATACATGGATTTTTGACCCCTGGACCGCAATTTTTCACATTTATAGAGAATCACCCGTCTATATGCTATATTTTAGTGCTGTTTACGAATATCAGGCCAACTTTTGCATAAAATTTTAATTTAGAATAAGTGTGGAAAAATTGAATAATTTATCTTTAATTACTTATCTATTTATTACATCTATCACATGCCTGTACTACAAAATTTAAAAAATTTTAAAATTGTTAAAAATTTAAATTTTTTGAAATATTTTTTGTAGGTAGGTTTGAAGAATGTTAGTATTTATTTTAACTTAGAAACACATGAGTATAGTACATGCATTTCAGAGTAATTGATATTAAATTTATTTTACCTGTCTTTAGTTTACAGAATGTATATATTTTTCCTTTTGAAGTTTTTTAACATTAAAATATCAATAAATACAATAACTTCAAAAAAATATAAAAAAATAAAACTACTCAAACCATAAATTAACTGAACAATAAGTATTTTAAATGGGTTTCCCTTAAAAAGGACTTGCTAAAATTGGAAGAAAATAGGACAGTTAAAAGTTATTTTCTTTTCAAACTTTCAGGGGACTATTTTTATATGTTACTAGTTGGTATGCCCGGCCTTGCACGGGTGGAGATGGGAGATTTTTTTCCTTAAAATTTTAAATTTATTTCCTACCTTCCAGGCGCGGATCCAAGGCGTAGCACTCTGGTCAGCACACCCCCCCTTCGGAACCCAAAAAAGTTGTCAAAATGAGTAAAACCCTACTTTTACCGGTCTACTTTCCAATTTTTTTTCTGGGGGAGGACCCCCATACCTCCCATTAGTACCACCAGGGGATCTTCAGATGTAATTTTTTGGAAATCCACAATATTTTGACATTTTGGGTGAAAAAGTAAAGGTAATAGTGTTGAAAAGTGCCCCCTTAGACTCAAAACGTTTCTAAAAATATGTTTAAACCCTACTTTTACACGTCAAATTAAAAAGTTTTTCTGGGGGAGGACCCCCATATCCAATGGTACCAATGGGGATTTTGTGTGGAAAAGTGCCCCCCCTCTTGGAGCCGTGCTGGATCCGCGCCTATATTTTAATGAGTGAAAGGTGTCGAATCAAGCATTTTAAATTCTGAACGATTTCTGTATTTACCACATGATTCCCATAAAAAAACAACAAAATATTAGAAAAGTATTCTTCCAAAAATCACTTAAAATTTTCAATTAGAGCCCTTAATTAATCGTATTTTAATGATTTTATTATATCTTTGGTATAAAATTTAATAAAACATTCCTGCAATTTAAGAAATAATACAATGTTTCCAATTGAAAGGTTTTGAATGTTACTCTAGTTTTTTGTCTGTTAACCAACTTTATTAAAAGCAACAATATGATCTTCATTTGATTTTTCATCCTCGTTTCCATGGAGACTATTTTAACAACAATGCTATTCCATTTAACTTTTTATTTAAAAATTAAACTATCAAATAAAAATATTCTGCACTATACTTACCCGTTTTAAAATTTATAATTTTGTTGAAATATATATTTAGATTATTAGTATAATTTTTTAACAGCTTCAGATATAGCTTTTCTTTTGAAAACTTGTTATTTTGCATTATGTTTTTTTTTGTAACAATGGGGTGAACAGATCCCTTCTGGAGGAGAAATAAAGCTATTTCAGCAAAATGACCATAAAAAGAACAAAAAAGGGGTCAATTAAAGTTTTCGAAACATAGCCTATGTTTTTTCTGGGATTCTTTTACGTAGGTATACCAAGTTTGGTCCCGTTCGGAAGAAAACTGTGGATTTGTTTAGAAAACAAACAAACACACACACACATTCAATTTTATTATATTAGATTTTGTGTTAAACATTGTGTTATTTCAAAAATCAACTTTTTTAAATGATAAGCATCTTTACCAAGGTCCTTTTCCATGGATATTATATATATATATATATATATATATATATATATATATATATATATATATATATATATATATATATATATATATATATATATATATATATATATATATATATATATATATATATATATATATATATATATATATATATATATATATATATATATATATATATATATATATATATATATATATATATCTCAGGTAATATTAACACGTGCCCCAAATGGCCTAAAGTTAGGAAAATTTGACTTTTTTCTAATTTTTTTGAAAATTTTTAAAAATATGTTTAAAAAATCAGTTTCCGAATAATAGGGCTCTAACACATTTACACAATAATATTTGACCGTTTTTCATTGCTAGTTAGGCCAAATTGCCCAGTTTGTAACCTAGTCATCAATCAGAAAATCATCAAATCTGTCCATTTTATACTGAGAAAAGAAGAATCAAAAGGCAATGGTAAACGACTTAAAACCGCAAAATTCCATGACTTAACACCATTTGTAGACCATATTGATGTGGATATAAATTTTCTGGAGCTCAAATTAATTATGGGTTGCCTTAAAACTAAAAAAAATAATCTGGAAAAAAAGGTATGGGCATGTTTGATATCGGGTAACGAGTTTTGAGGTTTCTAAACTCAATTAGGACTAATAAATTTCTCTTAGACAACTTTTTAAAGCTCTTTACGCAATTGTAAGGGCCAGCATATCTCCTAATACAAGTACAAACCATGTTTTCATAACTATAGATATGGTAATAAATTCTAAAACGCATAAAACTGGCAAGAGAAATTCTAGAAACAAGTTAAAAAACAGACTTCACTGTGTCCACGAGTATTTTATTCCATAAGTTAATTCAAAAGCTGAAGTTATTACAAAATAAAATAAGTAAAAAAAAGATTTTTTAAAAAACGCTTTTATTGAAGTGTTCTAAAAGGTCAAAAATAATTTTTTCGGTTTGACAAATAATTTATTGGGAAGTAGAAAATAACTTTTTGGTAAGTAAAAAAAAACTGATTTTCTAATCACTAAAAATAAAAGCGTGGGCGCTAGTAATTTTTAATATTTTTTAAATTTAATTTTTTTTTACAGGACAGTGACACTAACATCCTTGCCAAACGGGGATTCGAACCCCAGACGTACGGCTTTGCATCAGTCAGATGCTCTAACGACCAGGCCATTACGTCGGCATTTATGTATAATTTTATATAAATAAAAATACCTAACAGAGAATTTAAAGTGAATCCATCCCACTCAAAACTCATGAATGAGAAATTTGTAAATCTAACGTCATAGAACATAGAATAAAGAAGTTTGAATATATAGTGAATTAAGAATGACTAGCGCCCACGCTTTTATTTTTAGTGATTAGAAAATCAGTTTTTTTTTACTTACCAAAAAGTTATTTTCTACTTCCCAATAAATTATTTGTCAAACCGAAAAAATTATTTTTGACCTTTTAGAACACTTCAATAAAAGCGTTTTTTAAAAAATCTTTTTTTTACTTATTTTATTTTCTACTTTTTAGTCATGGTACTTTTTAACAAAAACTCACAAGAAAAAATGTATTTATTTCAACCATATTTAATGTTATGTTAGGATGGAATTTTAGTTTCATGTATAACAAAAAATTTTCACATATCTGACAAAGTAGAACAATCCTCTGACGACTCAGCAGGACAATCAACTCCAAAGTTAATTTTAAAATCTATTTAATTTTGCTGGGTACGTTATAATAACAGAGCTGAGCAAGAAAAATACCTCGCACAAAGAATATATTCCTCTCATCCGCTCAATCACCGATGAAATCCATCGATATCAAAAAGATTCACAATAAAAAGAAAGCATTCAATAAAATAAAAAAAACAATCGTAAGAAACTCAGAATTAGTGTGTGTGTATCAAGGAGCAAACAGTACCATCCAGTCTTTTCAGTAGTCAATAAATTATAAAAGAACATATTTTCTTCTCGGCGATTTTCGGCGATATTTTCGGCGATTTCTCGCTCTTCTGGCGATTTCTTTCTCGCGGTTATTATCTTAAATCGCTAATTATCTTAATTGTTAATTGGAAGGTAAAAAATCACGTTTTGAAGATTAAATATTGTAGTTATATACTTAGTATATTATCTTACAGGTTTTGGGAGCCATTGGCTTCACGGAATGTCTCAAATATGAATTAAAAGGATAACTAAAAACACTCGTTAATTACCTAAATTACGGAGGTTTTGACTAGTTGATGATTGAATATTGCATTGTCATCGAGTTTCCACCACGGAGCAAAGTTTCAGAACTTTATATCGTTTG
Source organism: Tetragnatha versicolor (assembly GCA_024610705.1). NCBI lineage: Eukaryota > Metazoa > Arthropoda > Arachnida > Araneae > Tetragnathidae > Tetragnatha > Tetragnatha versicolor. The sequence continues at coordinate 32,298,756 of JANDEH010000001.1, read as the reverse complement.
GAAGTGCCTGAAATATTATGTACAAGCATCCAGAAAGAAAAAAGTGATTATTCGTCTATAATTATCGTAATTACTGGGCAATTCTCGTTTTGACTTTTGAATATGATGAAGTTATGCCTTATAAACAATTGTGCACGGTTTAGGGAGAATAGCCCCTTGGGAAAGGTATCAAATTCTGGTTTTTCTGTTAATTAAAAATACTCGTTAATTAACTTAATCCTTTGGTTGTTTGACTAGATAATGGTTGGATATTGGAGTGTCATGAGGGTTACACCGATGTGTAAAGTTTCGGGGCCCTGACATATCGGGAAGTGCCCGAAAATCGAGTTTTAAAATTCCACGCGTAAAACGCCGCCAAAAGCAAGTAGAATAAAAGCGTTTAATTAACCCCCTCTTCATAATAATTGAGTTATACTATCAGAAAGTTAAGCAATTAACCATATTTATAGAGACTGTTCTTCCTGTTTTATAATAATTTTATACATTAACATAAAAATACCAGCAGTTCAACATATTAGTGTGTCATTAAAACAATTAAACACTGTTATTTTGTCCGTGGCTGTAAGAATGTTAAATATTAACTACAGTTTTTATAACTCTTCGTTTACCCTTAGTTTTTCTTCGCACTGTCAACCTTTCATCAGTAAACGTCCTTGAAGAAGTACTAAGGTTTCGAGTAAATTTTTTCGTGAAAATTGTTTATGGAATGAAATGATTTTGAAGTGTCAGAGCCTTCTTTGACAATATAGAGGTAGGAAACTTAAAGCGAAGAGTAGCTGACTTACAAAAAGACTTTAAAGAAGAAATGATTTTAAAAAAACTATTGATAATATTTATGATATTTAAATATCCAATATAAGTGTTTTAGATTTTAATGACTCTAATTTGTTGAATTGCAGGTATTTTTTTATGTTAACGAATAAAATTATGATGGAATAGAAGAACAGTCTCTATAAACATGGGTTAATTGCTTACCTTCTGATAGTATAACTGAATTAATATGAAGAGCGGTTTAATCTTGTATTAACTTCAGCTTTTCAATTAACTTACGGAATAAAATACTTGTGAACAAATGGAGTCTGATTTTTAACTTGTTTCCAGAATTTCTCTTGCCAGTTTTATGTGTTTAGAATTTATCACCATATCTATAGTTATGAAAACATGGTTTGCACTCGTATTAGGAGATATGCTGGCCCTAACAATTTGCTTAAAGAGCTTTAAAAAGTTGTCTAAGAGAAATTTATTAGTCTTAATTGAGTTTAGAAACCTCAAAAACCCGTTACCCGATATCAAACATGCCCATACCTTTTTTTCCAGATTTTTTTTAGTTTTAATGCAACCCAATATGGCGTCTTTAATTAAGCAACCAATAATTAATTTGAGCTCCAGAAAATTTATATCCACATCAATAGTCTACAAATGGTGTTAAGCCATGGAATTTTGCGGTTTTAAGTCGTTTACCATTGCCTTTTGATTCTTCTAATCTCAGTATAAAATGGACAAATTTGATGATTTTCTGATTGGTGGATAGGTTACAAACTGGGCATTTTGGCCTAACTAGCAATGAAAAACGGTCAAATATTATTGTTTAAATGTGTTAGATCCCTATTATTCGGAAACAGATTTTTTAAACATATTCTTAAAAATTTTCAAAAAAATTAGAAAAAAGTCAATTTTTTTAAACTTCAGGCCGTTTGGGGCACGTGTTAATATTATCTGATCGATTTAAGATTTTGCACACAGTCTAAGGGACCCAAAAGGAAAAAAAATGGGGGGTGGAGCAAAAGTTTCCCCGACCTTCGATTTTAAGGGACACCCTAAGGGGCCATTCATTAATTACGTAAGGGTCCCGAGGGGGAGGGGGGGTTGGAAAAATCTCTACATACCCTTACTTGGGGGTGGGGGGGTCAAACCAATATATATATATATATATATATATATATATATATATATATATATATATATATATATATATATATATATATATATATATATATATATATATATATATATATATATATATATATAAGTAAAAAATTCATCGATTACTAATCAAAATTGGCATAATTACCCTGAGAAGCAGACCCAGACAACAGAAATTAAAAAAACAAAGAATTAGCCGGCACCCACTTCATCAGGAACCCCGGGTGCCAGCGAACCACGGTTTTCTGTGATGGCCGATAGGGCGATATACGCCAAGGAATAGATATCGGCCATCGGGGTCCGAACCGTGGGAAAAAACAGAGGAGAAAGTAAAACTTACGATGGTTTCAAGACGAATTTATATTCGAAGTAATGAAAAACAAGGCAAGATGTTGCCAAAGAATTCAAAAAACCCGAAAAAAGATTGCTGCCAGATATACCACAAAAAAACCAGATGCTAATGCAGATGAATTGCGTCACTGTGTTGTTGTTCTTTAAGGGTGTATGTGCATAAAACAAAGTCTTCAGGGTAAGACCGCTAACAAACCCACTTTGTTGTGTAAGGCGGATTTAAAAAAACATGTGTTGTACACGGAAAAACTCCAGAAAAAATACCATAAATCTTAAGAAATCGTATTTAAAATATTACGATATAGGCTGTCAATCAATTTATCAGGAAAATCATTAGATTTTAATATGTTGAAGAGTTCTTTTATCTGTCTTCTTAATAAATCACGATTTGAACAAATTTTCCCAAATCTTGCAATTTGGCTATTTATTGTGTTGTAATACACTTTTTTGGAGATGTTCGATTCCCAATATATTAGTTTTAGAACTTTAAAATTAAAAAGGTTTCTTTTATCAAAAACATCTATAGTTGCTTTATTGTTATCTACTGAAATATCTAGATCCAAAAAATCTGCTTTTAAGTTGTTTTGGTTAGTTCTATTTAAGATTAATTCTTCAGGGTATATATCATGTTGCTGATTGATGAAGTTTTCACAATTAATTACTATAATGTCGTCTATATATCGAAAAATGCCAACTTTTGGATTAAAATAGTTTTGCTCAAAGTAATGTAAAAACAGATTAGCCAAGATTGAAGAAAAAATAGAACCCTGTGGAATACCTTTAATCTGTACATAACAATTCTCTCCATTATAAATATAGTTGTTAAAAATACAACAATTTATTAAAGTTTCCCAATCTTCAAAATTTATATTTATTATATGTTTATAGTTATGAAAGTAGTGAATTAGAGTATCTTTAATTTTTTGTAAAGGTAGACTCGTGAATAAATCTTTAAAGTCAAAAGTCATGATGGACTGTATGGTATTTTTATTAAGATATTCAATTACTTTTAAATTATTATTAATAATCCATGTAAAACCATCTTTCTGTATGTCTTCCAGAATAAGATTTAGAATATCAAATAGAATTTTTCCAGGTTTATTTAGATATGTTTCAGAACCACATGTGATAAATCTGAAAGCAGTTGGAGTTTTATGAAATTTGGGGTAGATGGTTAAATAAGGTATTTTGATTTTATTGCATTTTATCTTTTGTCTTTTAAGTAGAGCTAGTATTTTTTTAGAGGTAATGTTATAATTGCTGGTTTTTTTATAGTTAGAGTTTTCAACTAATTCTTGATCTAAGAGTTCTAGATAAAATGCTTTGCAGATTATGGCATAATTATTACTAGCTTTATCAACCGGAGTTATAATAAATTTCTGTTGTAGATCATTTATAGCATTTGTTATTCCCTTGTAATCAATAAGATCTTTACGTTTTTTAAGGTTTTTATTAATAAAAGATCTAAAAATGTTAAACAACTTCCATTTCCATTCTGAGAAGGCTTCTAGTGGCAAATTGTATTTCAAAGCTGCTTTAAGGCAGAAAGAATCAATATTACATAGGAAAATTTTAAAAAGTTTTTTGGTTCCCAGAGAAAAGCTTGGTCTAAATTTGACCCCTTTACACATAAGATTTCTAAGTATAACATCATCAACTATGTTCAAGTTTCCAGTAACGATGTGTTTATGTAACGATACTAAATTTCATGAATATGTAGATCCACATCATAAACACATCGTTACTGGAAACTTGAACCCTGAAGACTTTGTTTTATGCACATACACCCTTAAAGAACAACAACACAGTGACGCAATTCATCTGCATTAGCATCTGGTTTTTTTGTGGTATATCTGGCAGCAATCTTTTTTCGGGTTTTTTGAATTCTTTGGCAACATCTTGCCTTGTTTTTCATTACTTCGAATATAAATTCGTCTTGAAACCATCGTAAGTTTTACTTTCTCCTCTGTTTTTTCCCACGGTTCGGACCCCGATGGCCGATATCTATTCCTTGGCGTATATCGCCCTATCGGCCATCACAGAAAACCGTGGTTCGCTGGCACCCGGGGTTCCTGATGAAGTGGGTGCCGGCTAATTCTTTGTTTTTTTAATTTCTGTTGTCTGGGTCTGCTTCTCAGGGTAATTATGCCAATTTTGATTAGTAATCGATGAATTTTTTACTTATTAAGGGAACTGATTTGCATGGCTGCATGGCGCCGGCATGTTGTGTTCATTTTCTAATTCTTTAAAAATAATTTAGAATGTAATATTATATATATATATATATATATATATATATATAGTAAACTCTCGTTAGTACGCCCCCGCTTAGTGCGACGTCCCGCATATTACGACGTTTTTCTCCGGTCCCTGGTACCAATAGGCTTTTTATCATTAAAAACTATCCGCTTATAGCGCCCCCGCTTATTACGACTTCCCGCATATATCGACGCTTTTATCCAGTCCCCCGGAGAAAAATCCCGGTTATTGCGTCGTCGAGTTCCTTTCAAATAATGTACACTAGCGGAAATAAAAATCCCAACACCAAGAAGGAAAGGAGATATCAAAGTTAAATTTTTATCCATGATTGCACATAGTATCAATGTGAATTGATTAAAAAATCAGCCTTCCTGGATGTTAGGGGGCCGAGAAAACCAGGGAGGAGTGTTGTCTCCATAGGTGTCCATTACCGCCGTCACACGTCATGGTATTGAGTAACAGGGGCTCTAAATGACTTTTGAGGGATTGGAGGACCATGTTGCCTCCTCAGGTAGTCCAAATTCATATGGCGCACCAGCGGACGTTGCATACGGGCTAGGTGATTTCTCCTCATTGATCGGACTTGTTTTGTGATCGTTGCTTCTTACGAACGGATAAGCCAGGGTAAAAATGCCACATAGGGGGTTAAGAAGAAGGCTTGGAAATTGCATAAAACATGTGATTGTGCATGTTTCTCTTGAAATTTGTCCCCAGGACAGATCTGAAGGTAAGGACGGTCTACCGGCTGCAAAACCTCAATGACGCAGCTCTGGTTGGAAAAAGTACTGGTGAATCATACTCAGGAGTTGCAGAAATGGAATCCAATGCATCCCCACTGCGTTACCCTGCATCACCACTCCGTGGAACGATTAGGAAATCATCAGCTGAGTGAGCTCTCTCCATTGTGTCTTCAAACTCATACCCAACCGTCGTGGTGCTCCAAACAGAAGCAGGATTCTCTCATAAACACAATGTCATGAAATTGGGATTTTCATTTCTTTATTTCGTGCACTATTGGAAACAGAAAGGCCCATTTTCAGCCCCTTGTTTATAAACAAAGATGTAAGAAGCTATGCGGACAAAACGGACAATCCGCAGTACTGCAAACGACATCCATCCCACTGCCGCTTGTCCTCAGTATGATCTACCGGTACTTTGGCCAACCAGAGCTGCTTCATTGAGGTTTTTTATCCGGTTGTCCGTCCTTACCTTCAGACCTGTCCTGGGGACAAATTTCAAGAGAAATATGCACAGACACATGTTTTATGCAATATCCAAGCTTTCTTCTTAACCCTCTATGTTGCAATTTTACCCTGGCTTATCCGTTCGTTAGAAGCAACGGTCACAAAACAAGTCCGGTCAATGAAGAGAAATCACCTAGCCCGGTATGCAACATCCGCTGGTGCACCATATGAATTTGGACTACCTGAGGAGGCAACATGGTCCTTCAATCCCTCAAAAGTCATTTAGTGCCCCTGACACTCAATACCATGACGTGTGACGGCGGTAATGGACACCTATGGAGACAACACTCCTCCCTGGTTTTCTCGGCCCCCTAATATCCAGGAAGGATGATTTTTTAAGCAATTCACATTGATACTATGTACAATCATAGAAATAAATTTGACTTTGATATCGCCTTTCCTTCTTGGTGTTGGGATTTTTATTTCCGCTAGTGTATGAGCTACAGAACCGTTGAAAATATGAGTAGAACAATATGGTAGAACTGGTTTTTCCCAACCGCTCCCCTTTTTCCCCGAATAGCCCCCCGTTGAGCCTTCAAAAACAAGGATGACCAGTGCCTTGCAGGGCACGTGGGGTTGTCCTGTGACAAATCAGAACACTCCCTGAATTTCTTGGAAATTATCCCCTCTACTCCAATTCGACTTCCGCATTCCATAGCCTGCGATTCGATAGCCGTATAGAGGCAGTCCCTCTCAGTTATTGATAATGCAGAGGATATGCTAACAAACTTAGGAAGAAGGGAAACCTTCCTAATTCAGAATTATTTAAAAGAAAAACTGAAGCAACTTCTTATGGAAATTTTTCTTAATCAGATAGAAAATTAAAAATACGAGATTGCGGTGTACAAAGTGTAAAGATTGTAGATATAGTATCACTTAAAGATGTAAAGGTAAGAATGTTTATTCTGTTTTTAGACATATGTAGTTCTTTTTCGTTTCTATTTTAGTGATAAAATCCCGCTTAAAAAGGTTTTTAGGTAAGATTAGGTATTATGGGTTTTAGGTATATCACCGAAACGGTGTTTTATGGAATTCCGCATATAGCGTCGTACCGCTTATAACGACGTTTTCACAAATCCCCTTGAACGTCGTACTAACGGGAGTTTACTGTATATATATATATATATATATATATATATATATATATATATATATATATATATATATATATATATATATATATATATATATATATATATATATATATATATATATATATATATATATATATATATATATATATATATATATATATATATATATATATATATATATATATATATATATATATATATAGTTAAAACACTTTGAACTTTAAACGTTCCAAGTTTTGAAAAAACCCATTCAATTATGAAAAAACCCTTAATAGACAATATGCATGATTTTCTAATTCATTTTAAAAAGAAAGAGCATGAAAAATTACGTTGAAAAATGCTAATTAAACTGCAATTCGATCAAATAAATTCGATTTAAAACGCATTTAAAGTTGCTCTGACGTCACTATCAACAAAAACTTCAGTGCTTGACGATTCTGACTTGTGACGTCATACTTCAAGTTCAAATTACGCGCGAAAGGCATCCATTGAAAAGCAATGGTGTTTGCATTTATTAGGTCATCCCGAAAGTTTTGTCGCTCTTGGGAGCATCTGTATATAAGATATTTTTGACACTTTTCCATTATGTGATACCAATATAAACTGTAACTTTATCTACCGTCAACTTGGCATCTTGGCTTTATTTTGGGGACTGATCGACAACTGGGCTTTCCTTAAATCTATGATAACATGTTACTTCATTTCTTTTCTGCTCAAAATTTTGCATTTTTCCTAAAGTTAAGATTTTTATATTAAAATTAACTGGCTACTTCCCTAAAACAATTACAGTTTTAAGTATTTTTTAAAAAGTGTGGAAAATTTAACTTAGAATTAAATTTTTTCTGAGGCATCCGGAGAGTTTGATCACAATCATCCATATTAAATTGCTGGATTGCTACTCCTAAGGGCCGATCTCACCAACTTTCTCGTAATCAACGGTTAACTAACCGGCCGTTTAATATAACAGGAGCTTTAAAATCGCAGTCGTCTCACCAACGAAACCTCCCGTTAACTTTTCGCCGGTTAACTAACCAGACGTTAAAAAGCTCAAATAAACTATTTTGATACTTGGCATTTTGTGATTGGTTAAAACATAATTAAAAAGACACTCGTGTCCTTAAAAGTGTACTTTTATTTGCCAATATAAACACAAATATGCATTACAGCACATATAACTTGGAACTACTTTTTTCAACGCGTATGAACAAAAGGGCGTCAAAGGGCCTTCACGTCAAGCTTTTGGAGTTGAATAGCCGCCATCTTGGATGGAATATTGGTTAATTATGAATACGAGTCATTATACAATAATGATGGTAGTCATGATGTATATTCTGTCTCAAATTGTTTATATTTATTTTTCCAAGAGTCTAATAAAAGTTCATGCAGTAGAAAAACAAGAATTCCAACTAAAGTATCTACAAAATAATCTGTTTGTACTTCACTGTTACGATTGTAGATGGCAGCACGAATAAAATTACCCCTTAACCGGTAGATTATTTTCAATAACTCATCCACGCTAGCCCCGCATTGGCGAACATTACTAGTAGCGCTGCCAACTAGCGCTTTGGCGATTTATTTCTGCCGGCAACCTCTTCGCGCGCGGTTGAGCAATGGCGGCGGCGACTGTGTTGATGTTGACAGCATTGGTTGTTTATTTTTATTGAGGAAAAATGCATGCAAGCAAATTCACTTTCAGAAATGGAAGGAATTATAAAATACGAAGATCGTTCGTGTAAAATCATATCTTGGTCAGGACGCAGACAACTTGGATCTAAGAAAGTCTTGTCCTAAAGATAGCTCGGGAAGTTTCCATGCATGTAAATATGGTAATTTAAATTGTTGTTTCGTGTTTGTTTGAAGTATTTGACCATTTGATTTTCACAGAAAATGGAGGGTTTTGTGCTTTTTGATTGTTATGTCCTTTGATTTTAAACTTTAAGATAGTACCACGCACAAATGTCCTTAAAAACTAATTTAAAGAGGCTAACAAATGCAATTTTTATTATTTACTTAGAATTAACTTGGTAACAGCTTTAGAAAGAGTTCTCCATCTGCCATCTTTAACCCACAGCTTTAATGATGGCTACTAAGCACTGAGGAAGCTGTGGTTACTTATGGCAACTGAAGGACTTTATAAAACTGTTCCAAAACTTGTTATGATAAGCATCGGTGTAAATTACTTAGCTATTAAATCCCCCTACTACATCTATAGATCTTGGAAAATAATAGACAGATCACACACATGCATGTGCATTACCATAGTTGTAAGCTGTTTTGTTTGGAACCAGTATCTTAAATTGTCAAAGCTTGTGTATCCCAACATTAGCTTATCGCTGTTGTCATTTTAAGTCTCGGTATTTGTTTATACACCAAACTATCACTTAATAATTTCGTACTAAAATAGTGCTTTTCGAGCGTAAGTAGTGGTAGGTATATACAACATCACAATATTCCTTAGATGAAATATTTTAAATATATTGAGATCAATTTTGACCCCCATAAATATATTTCTTCATCAATCAACAGAAAATTTTTTCAATCTTCATCAATCAAAAAGTTTTTAAGATGATCTTCAATCCTAAAAAATTGTTTTGAAGCCAGGAAATTGGGTCATTGCTAATGCTAACAACTTTGGGTCTTGGAGCAAAATTTGGTTCTTCTGTATTATCCTGCGGTATTCAAAAATGTTATCAAAATCCAAAAATGTTATGTTCTATTTCTGTGTTGCTGAATAGTCAATGGACATTAGTACACCCAAAATTCTAAAATTGATGGTATGGTGCATAATCAAAACATGGGATTGAAAACTCCTATCAGCTGATGTTGAGATACTTACCAAACATGTTGTGACACAGGACAGGCAACGCCCACTTATTCCCAATAGAGTACACCCGACTATGGCTTTTAAGCCTGCTTTTATTTCATGTTTATATGAAGTCTCTCTTGGCGCATTATGATCAAAATTGATTCATACGCCATAAAACAATAACCAAACCAAACCCACTTACTCCATCTACCAGTATTTTAAGGTCGATGGCTACACTCGTTAAATTATTTGTGGGATAAAACAATCTGTACATACAATTTTTTTAGTAATGGTAACTATAACAAACGGTTATGTTTGAAACATGTATAAAACAAAGCAAAAAGAACCCTTGTTTAAAACAGGTATATTTTTTAGCAAGTTGCTCCCTTTATTTAGGCAACAAACTCACCATTTTCAAGTGTGGATCACTTGGAGCTTAAAAAGATGGTGTCAAGTATAAGGTTTGGGTACAAACCACCAAATCGCCACGACATATGCAGTGTACTACATTACTTGTTAAAGAGTACGATGCTGTGAAAAAAACTTACAAAAATCATTTAAATGAATGAACTGTTTGTGGTGTATTTAAAAGTATAGCTTTATTAATCTAATTTCAATTATTAAAGAATCAATAATTAAAGAAACAAGTTTTTTCCAACCCTGCTATAACATAGGGGTCAAGAGTCATTGTGTGATGGTCATGATCAGATAACATACATTTTAAAGTAGCAAAGTTTAATGATGTGAGGGACTGAGGGTTGTAAGATGTCCAGCGGCAGAGCTGCAGCACCCCCGGACCTGGAAAAAGTGCCTGGAAAAGTGCCCCTGGTTCGGGGGAAGCCCCTGCCAGCTCCATTGGAGCAATACATAAGGTTTGGGGAAATTTTATTAGGTTCGGGGGAAGATTATACAACCTTTTCCAGGTCTGAGCACTCCCAACAAAAACTCCCCCAAATTCTATTTTTATTAGCTTTAAAATATTTAAAAAATGACCTTCTTCCCTTTCTCGTTATCCTTTTTAATTTATAATTAACTGCTGTGCTATAACTGGAGAAACTGTTAATGATTTATTAATTGTATAGTTATATTCTCAGCTTTTTTAAGTTAATTTTTTGTACTTTGAGTATAGTTAGTTATTCAAGTGAAGTATCTATGGGTATAGAGTTGTGAATCAGTATTTTCTTTACTTGAATGTACTTATAGCATATGTAATTATGTATTGATACTTTTAATTTATATTTATTACTCTGTCATTAGACAATTTAACATTTTTACAAGTCAAATTTTATTAAAGTAAAGAAATGTGTTAGTATAAACTTGCACTGATAACATGCTAAAAAAAATAAGGCTTTGTGTGTTTTTGTTTTGTTATATTCAATTCTTTACTGTATAATTAATTGATGATGTTATGGTTGGATAATTTAACAACTAATATGTAATTGTAATCTAATCAACATTGTTACATTTTCAGCTGTCAACAGAGGTGAATATTGAGTTAGATATTTTCACTTTCAGAGCATTGAAAGCCTAAAAAGAGGCTGTCGAGATAAACTAAATGATGTTTCTCGTTGATGACCACTCTACTCGATGTGGCACCAATGAAAAATATCATTTGGTTGGTTATAGATGTAATCTTAAATGAAGACCAAGTATCCTGATGTTTAAGCAACTACTGCAGCATTGAATTGTTCTACACCTTAGTGTGCAACTCAAGCTCTTGGTGCAGGAACTAACACAGCTTCTCCTGTTGAAAAACTGACACCCCAACAGCCTAACTTAAATAATTTTACGAAGATAAGTAAAGTTATTTCAAGACAAATTGAGACAGAGGTATGATTAGCTATCAATTTAGAATTAATGTTTATAGCATAAACTACCTATTTTTTTAAATTTTAATGTCTCAGGAAAGTTTTGTCTGGAATTACTTATAATTTCATATTTAAGAAACTATAGCTTCTTAGAAACTTGCTGTTAAAAATAAATTTTATGAAGTTAGTTACTTTTCCAGAAACAGAATATCAAAAATGCTTTTCTGTCAACAAGTGACTTTGTAAAGTATTGCAAAAGGGTATTAGTTTATCTTAGACAGATCCCTAGCTTTTACTTCACGTTTTAAATGTTTTTACTGTGTAGTTGTCAATCCTATGATTATTCATGTCTATTGCATGCATAAAAATCTCCTGAAGTATTATTTATTTGAATGGGATATTCAATTTTCCTTATACTTCTTAATTATCTTCTTATTCTTATTATTGAGTTGCCCATATTAGAAATGATGGGCTTTAAAAAATTAAAAATAATGGATAATTTTATTGTGTTCATAACAAAATTATTTAGATAATAAAAGGTATTATTTCCTTATAAAAATAGAGAAATCTTATTATAAGCCTGGTGTGTTTCATGCAATATTTATTTTATGTTATCTTAGTTTTTTTCATTCAGTAAAATTTAAAATGTTTGAAAAAACCTGTCACTACGTAAGAGAAAAACCTGAGTAAACAGATAGCTAGGAGGTGTTTCAGTACACAAATCGTGATAAGACACTATAACATACATGGGTTTAACAAATTAAACACATTTCTAAATTTAAGTACTTAATTTCACTCCAAATTCAGACAAAGCATTGGGAACTATCTTTTTTTACTTTGAGCCAGGGTCAAGTAAATATGTACGCAGTCTAGAAAAGATGACAAGGTTTATTCTGAGCTGAACCCCAGAATTATTATTTAAGAGAACATATAGGTTGCAACTGCGACAAATTTAATGTGCGATTGATCCTTCCCAACAGCCTAAAATTTACAAGAAGGCACAGCTCACAGGTTTGATAGTCTCCCACTGGGGTTACTTTTGGACTAATTAAACCTGCTTAAAATCCATATTTATACCATTCTTCAAATGTTAAATACCTAGTTGTTATTTCACTGTAACAAATATTGTATAAATTGGTTTCTGATTAAATATTTTTTGTGAAGATTTTTTTCTATTAAAATTAATAATCGTGATTTTTGAATTCTTACAGACACATTCCAAATGGTGTTTACTTTTGGTTGACCATTGACTAGTTCTAGTGGCAACAAGTGTAAATGCTTTTTAGGAAAAATTCATGACTACGACTACCAGCTGGCTGTCCTGCAGTAAGCACTGTAGGGTCATTCCATAGTGACTAACGTAACTTTTAGACTACTTTTCAAAAGTCATTAAATGGTATAATACTATAAAATTCCCTTTATTAAAAATAAAAATTACAAGATATCATGTAATTCAAGTCAATTAACCTATTTCATACACCAAAACAACTTTTAAAGTTCATAATTTTAATAAATAAAATTTAAACTTAACTGTGACTAACGTAACTATTTTTTTACCTTTCAGTTACGTTAGTCACAGTTAAGTTTAAATTTTATTTATTAAAATTATGAACTTTAAAAGTTGTTTTGGTGTATGAAATAGGTTAATTGACTTGAATTACATGATATCTTGTAATTTTTATTTTTAATAAAGGGAATTTTATAGTATTATACCATTTAATGACTTTTGAAAAGTAGTCTAAAAGTTACGTTAGTCACTATGGAATGACCCTGTACTCAAACGGAAGAAGGATGTTGAAACATTGAAAAGAACAGGGATGATGCTAAAATCCCATTAATTTTCTACAAGATAGGAGTTGAACCTAAGTGCATGATTATATTTTGTCAGTGACAATGTTTCCCATGTTGTAAACAGGGGGTCTGTGAGTCCTCTACCCCAGAAAAATTTTAAAAATTCAAAATTATTTAAAAATGCTTCTTCTTTTCAGTTATCTAAGGAAATTTGCAATAACAATATTGCATAGGAAAATTCTTAAAATTTGAAATAGTTCCCCAGTTTGAGTGTGCTCTACACTTTGAATCACTGATTGGAATTATTTTAAATCTTATTTGAATAATTGACAAATTTTGTCCTCTCCTTTTGTAGGTTCTTTACTATATGGTTTGCTAATAAAATTTTACAGCCAACTTCACTTCACATTTGTTGACACAAAAAAATAAATTTAAACATAAATTCAAAATATTGTTTTGACCCAGTTTGATAACCTCTGGAATAAAAGTTTAAGTTTGTCATGTCTGTTACAGCATATTTTTGTCTTATTAAAAGTATTTACACACAATTAAGTTAACCTTCCCACTAAATAGCACCATGCTCTTTTGGACACTAAGAAGTAGAAATATTGCTAAATTTTATTGATTTGATTTTTATTGATAAACTAAAGTTTTTGATCTAACGAAACATATTAATCCACTGAAATTATTAAGCACCAGTAATTTTTTTAATTAGTATTATTTGCCCCAGAAATAAAAAATAATTTGGATGTGTAAAGTAGCTTACTAATGCAAGGCCGCTTGTATATAAATCTTTGAAAGTTTTTTATTTTCTAGTTATATTTAAAAGGCTGTTTTGAATGTTTTAATAATATAGTACGTTATTGACATCTTATGCAATATTTTAAATTTAATGATTATTCCCCAATTTAACTTACTTTATAAAGTGACATATTACAAGTAACACATAGGAACATAAATATATTAAAAACAACTCTCTAGTTAATGATATATTTTAATATTGGCAATTTATTACAATTTATTCAACACATATGGCACACTTTTGCCAGGCTGATCTTAAAAGAACCTATTTTTATAATGTTAGCTATTTCTGAAAATGTACATAGACACTTCATAATTTTTTTGTAAATAAACTGGTATTCTTGATCGGTGTTCATAGTACACTGATATACAAAACTAAGTTTCTAAACAGATTCTTTCTTTTTATACTTATTCCCTCATTTTGAGCTCTATTATTCTGATTAATATGATAGGTTGTACAACAAAAACTAACACAAGTCTAAAAACCTTGCTTGTGCAAAAATTCGGTTAAAAATGTCTACAATTGCATTAATTTTAGTATTTGATTATTTCAAAAATTAAATACTTAACTAGCTAATAATTAAGTGTGTGCAATAAATAATATTTAGGGCAATAAGTAATATACAGTTCAATATATAAAATATAGCCCAATAAATAATAAGTATGTGCAAATAAGTAAATTTTAGACACTTCCTTGACAAACCCCTTTAACAAGAAAAAGAAATAATATTCTATTCTAATTTTAATATTTATTTCAACGCTCTAGCCAAAGTATGTGAATAAATTTGATACTACATATAAAACAAATGAATCTGCAATGCATCTATCATATACTATTAAATTATGGAGTTCATATTATTTTAATTACATTTTTCAGTGATTTTAAAAGAGGACCTAAGTTTTGAAGACTTCCTTAGTTATTTTAGGAGAAAAGTAATCTGCATTACATCATATATTTTAAATAACTTAATGAATGATTCATAGTATCACGGTAAATATATGTTCATTATCTTGCTTTAAATTATGATGGTAAATCTCTATAAATCTTAAAACGTACACGAAAATCTTGGACCTGGACTGTGTGAAAAAACAAAAGTATTTTATTTATTTTATTCATCCAAATAACACAGCATAAACTATAGGTAAAAAACTAATTATGTGCGAAAACAAATTATGATTACTTCACTCGCTTCCGCGATCTATAATCGAGCATCAAACGCAATATCTCTAAAGGCGGCCATTGAGTTCGTTTGTTTACGTTGAGGAAAAGCGAAGCGAGTGCTTTTTTCGCCAAAGTTTCCTAGAATGGCGAGTTATCTTTCGCTCGCCAATGCGGGGCTAGCGTGGATGAGGTATTGAAAATACGCTAACCGCTTAATAAAGTACTGATTAATTTAACGGGAACTTTAACGAACGGTTAAGGCTAATTTGCGTTGGTGAGACGAAATTTCGAGAGACCTACCGTTAAATACGACTTAACTGTTGATTATCTTTAACGGAAGGTTGGTGAGATCGGCCCTAACCCTGGAAATTCTATCGCCGCTCTACAAAAGTAGTATAAAATGAGTTTCAATTTATTACAATCGTAATATGACTTAAAATTAAAGTTAAATTTCTATGAATTTTAATTTTGAAAGTTTTCAATTAATGGCAACTTGAAGTAAACAAACTCTTATTAATCGTAAAAACTAGGAAAGCTGGAAAAGTGAGCCAACAAAAAAAGAGCCAAAATTCGCCAAATTGGCTTTAGATAGAAGTAGAAGTACTTTACTGGTTTACCGTAATAGAAAAGTACCAAAAAATACATTGCATACAGATGCTCCCAAGAGCGACAAAACTTTCGGGATGACCTAATATGTTGGGGTTTTTTGGTAGCCTGTAGTTTCTTATTTCGGCAGCTATGGACGGCCCTAAACAAGTAAAAAAGTACTATAAAGGATGTTTAGTACCTATGTGCAAAAATACAAGTGTTAGAACACTAGATGAATTGTTTTTCTCAGTACCAAAAAATGAAAGAATTCGTCATAAATAGTGTAACTTTAACAAAGAAACAAACAAAAACGTGATGCCAGCTGCATAAAATGTAATAATTCATAGCAAAAGAAAACTAGAATTTTTGTGATACTAGTACATTGACATTGCTATAAATGGAATGCTTGATTATCATTAGTTTAAATTGATAAACGAAAGAATTTAATGAAGTCAAATAAATTATTTACTGTTGCAACAGTTCCAAAATTCAAAGATTTTTTGGTTTTTAAATGTGTTTTACATTTTTATTTTACTAGTGATATTTTAAATATTTTATACTGACTATGATTAAACTTAATATTGTGAGAAAAAACCTACAAGACATTCATTATTTATTTATTTACAAAATTTCCAAAGTTAGTCCAAATGCTAAGAAACTGAATGAAAATACAAGAAATCTGTACAAAAGGAATAAAATTTTAATTCTAAAAAGAACATTTTTGAGTTTCAAGAACAGTGTTATCCAGTCTTAAACAGATGCATAGCGGGAGAATTCAAAAAAGCAAGTTTTTATGCTCCATGTGCCTGAAACAAATTTCTTGAAGTATGACGTCACACAAGGTTACGCCCCGTTTTGAGTCAGGTGACTTAAGGGCTTTTTTTAAACACTTTTTGCGCTTAAATTAAAACCTTTTGTGAATTGTAAAGTTGATTTTTGGGTTTTTCATGTTCGAATTGGTAAATTGGGTAAGTTTTAGGATGTTTCGTGACATAGTGCATATTGTCTATTATTGAATCGTGGTTAAAATTTTGAAAAAACCCACTCGACTGCAGTTCTTGGTATGTTATTTCGTTAAATGTTTTTCTTCAATATTAAAACTGCCAAATCTTGATTTTTCTTGAAAAAAAAACCCCATTGGGTCCAATCCAGCCAACCCTGGAATATAGTGATATTTGCTTAATAGGGTGTGAATTTGGCAATACATTATGCTGAAAACATAAGTGATAAATGGAGAAAAGGTCTTTAAATACAATTTAATTATAGTAAGATTAATTATACATTAATTAGACAATTAATTATACATTAATTAGAGACAATTAATTATACATTCTCTTAAGAATAAGTAAATATAAGTAGCCTGTTAAACAACGATTGTAACATTGTTCATCCAAAGCTAATAAGAATGTCATCCATCAGAACACACAAGGCGCTATAGAAAGCTGTAGTCACCTGTTCTTTACGGTCCTTTCGTTACGCTGAATCTAAGGACGCAGTCTTGCAGCGGGCGCAGTAATAATACTTGCTGTGACTCCCATGTTCCTAAAAAGAATTAAATAAATTTGAAATTTTAATTGAGTGTCTTATATCCTGGAAAATTAACACTGATTTTTATTCACTACAATAATATTAGATATTCAAATTGGAATATTTTAGAAACAAAAATTATTTTTAAAACAAATTAATTTAATTTTAATTAATTAATTGAAATATACAAATCATTTATCAATTATAAACAACCCCTGAAATAAATGTCTCAGTTACAACTCAATTTCAAACATCAATGCTAAAAGAACTTATTCTGATAAAAAAATTCTAAAAAAACTTGGTTTTAACCAAAAAAACCAAATAAACCGGGTTTTTTTGGTGTTTTTAAAAAAACCCGTTTTTTTTGCCAACCCTGATTTCTTTTAACCTTTCTTCTGGTTGCTTGTCGGGACGCCGGCACAACCAGAGGGGGAGTCTGTAAAGGATCTTTCCGCATGTATTAGTTTTATCTTTTCCACTAGAGGACACTGTGCTCATGGGTTTTTTATGTAAACGTAGTGTGTTAACTGTAATATCAATAACTGTGATTCAAGTTTTAGCCGCCGCTGGCTAGTGCACTGGGCCTGTTCCTAAAGTATCGTTTTATGTTTATGTTTAACTGTTAATTTCTATGTATCGTCCTTGTGAAGTCTCAATAAATAATTCTTAAATGTCCTGGATCGTCTCTGAGCAGCTACAACCACTTTTAAATCAATTTTTAAAAATTTTAAATTTTAAAATCTTTCAAACTACTGTTTTGATAAAATATCTGTAATCAGCACTGAAAACAGCTCAGAAAAAAGTCTTGCACGCGCAAGAGAGTAGTATTAATGAAAGTAAGATTACTGGGTTTTCTAAATTCAAATGATTTCTTTTGTAAAAATCAGTTTGGTTTTATGGAGGGAAAGTCGACTGAAGATGCTTTATTGCATTTCTGTTCATTAGTTTATGAGGGATTAAATAAAAATGAAAATGTTAGTGGAATCTTTGTTGACATCACCAAAGCATTTGATTCAGTCGATCATACAATATTATGTGAAACTCTTTATAGAAGTGGTATTAGGGGTGTTCCTTTAAAATGGTTTAAGAGTTATTTGAGTCACCGTGTACAGTGTGTTAAGATTCGTAATTGTGTTAGTAATGCTCTTCCTTCCTGTTACACACGGAGTTCCCCAAGGGTCTGTCTTGGGACCTATCTTGTTTTTGATTTACATAAATAGTCTCTGTAATACCCCGTTCGCACTACGCGAGTTTAGGGCCCTTAAAGCATTGCGCACTTTCCCGATAGGGCCCTTTCGTACAAACGGCGTTCGCACTTATTTAAGGGGCGAGCGAGCCCCTTCCTTTGTAAATAAGGTAAATACTAACCGCACAGTTTGCGAAATTCGCAGAAATTTAGACCAATTTTTTCGTAGATAATTATTTTCCTCTTATTTGGTTTTACTCTTAATTTTGCCTTTTTTAAAAGCTTAAGGAGACCAGTGTCTCCCACAGTTTCCTTGCCATCTTCCAAAAAAATTAAAAATATGTAATTGAAGATCAAAAGATTCACATAGAATAATTGCTATTAATTTAAATATTAACGGTAATAAAAATTTTCTTCGTTCATTTTTAAAGGGGATTTGATTTATTCTTAAACCAAAAAAGTGGAAAATGCAAGTGTATAATTATTTATTTGTGAATGCGACAGGTGGCGCCAGGGGCAGACATCTGAAAATGCATGAAAAAAAACGTTGTCATAGCATTAATATGACCGCTATACGTGTTCAATTGACAAAAGAAACAAGAATTATCAAAATTATATTCAAAATTTACTAAAAATACTTTGAACGCTTTTTTCACAACCACAGGCGCCGCCATCTTTGTTATCTGAAAAGACCCTTTAAGATGGATGGGGCGATTTTCGACCACACTTTAGTATGGGGCGCTTCTGGCTCGGCTAAAGGGTGTTTCGACGCCGAAAGTGGGCGGAGCTTAAGTTTTAGGGCCCTAAACTCGCGTAGTGCGAACGGGGCATTACGGAAAAATTTCCGGACATTTATCTTGTTTTGCAGATGACACAGCAATATGTTACAGTGAAACAAATCTTGAGGAACTGCGTTTAAATATGCAAAATGACCTTGATAAACTTAAGATTTGGTTTGTTAAAAATAGAATGGTTTTAAGTACAATAGGGTGTCCCTTAAAATCGAAGGTTGGGGAAACTTTTGCGACACCCCCCAATTTTTTTCCTTTTGGTACCCTAAGACTGTGTTTAAAATCTTAAATCGATCAGATAATATTAACACGTGCCCCAAACGGCCTAAAGTTAAAAAAATTTGACTTTTTTCTCATTTTTTCGAAAATTTTTAAAAATGTGTTTAATAAATCCGTTGCCGAATAATAGGGCTCTAACACATTTAAACAATCTTATTTGATCGTTTTTCATTACTAGTTAGACCAAAATGCCCAGTTTGTAACCTAGCCATCAATCAGAAAATCCTCAAATTTGTCCATTTTACACTGAGAATAGAGGAATCAAAACGCAGTGGTAAATGACTTAAAACCGCAAAATTCCATGATTAAACACCATTTGTAGACTATATTGATGTGGAGATAAATTATCTGGAGCTCAAATTAATTATGGATTGCTTAATTACAGATACCATACTGGATTGCATTAAAACTAAAAAAAAGTCTAGAAAACCGGTATGGGCATGTTTGATATCGGGTAATGGGTGTATGAGGTTTCTAAACTCAATTAAGACTAATAAAATCCTCTTACACAACTTTTTAAAGCTCTTTACACAATTATAAGGGCCATCAGATCTCCTAATACAAGTGCAAACCATGATTTCAGAACTATAGATGGTAATAAATTCTATACACATAAAACCGGCAAGAGAAATTCTGAAAATAAGTTAATAATAAGACTCTACAGTGTGTCCACGAGTATTTTATTCCGTAATTTAGTTGAAAAGCTGAAGAAGATACTACAAAATTAATCCGCTTTTCATAATGATTGAGTTATACTCTGTGAAGATAAGCAATTAATCAGCTCTTTATACGATACTCTCAGCTACAATACGCTTTATTTATTTATTTTAATTAAATATTTTATATTTTTTTGTACTTAAAGACCTCTATTTTAGTACTCAGTAGCTTTATAGCGCTAGTACAGAATGGAATTTCAAAATTCAAGTTTAATTTATTTCTATTCTTGTAAGCAATTAATCATGTGTATAGAGATTGTACTTGTATTTTATCACTAGCTGATATGCCCGGCCTTGCACGGGTGGAGATGGAGATTTTTTTTTCTTTAAAATTAGCACTCTGGACAAAAAGGTTGTCAAAATGAGTAAAACCCTACTTTTACCGGTCTAATTTCCAATTTTTTTCTGGGGGAGGACCCCCATACCTCCCATTAGTACCACCAGGGGATCTTCAGTGATAATTTTTAGGAAATCCCCAATATTTTGACATTTTGGGTGAAAAAGTAAACGTTATAGTGTTGAAAAGTAGACTCAAAACGTTTCCAAAAACGCAAGTTTAAACCCTACTTTTACACGTCAAATTAAATTTTTTTTCTGGGGGAGGACCCCTATACCCTCAATGGTACCAATGGGGATCTTGTCTGGAAAAGTGCCCCCCTCTTGGAGGCGTGCTGGATCCGTGCCTATATTTTGATGAGTGAAAGGTGTCGAATCAAGCATTTTAAATTCTGAACCATTTCTGCATTTACCACATGATTCCCATAAAAAACAACAAAATATTAGAAAAATATTCTTCCCAAAATAACTTAAAATGCTCAATTAGAACCCTTAATTAATCGTATTTTCATGATTTTATTATATCTTTGGTATAAAATTTAATAAATAAAACATATTCCTGCAATTTAAGGAAAAATACCATATTTTCACTTAAAAGGGTTTTGAATATTAACTCTAGTTTTTGGTCTGTTAACCAACTTTCTTAAAGGCTACAATATGATCATCATTTGATTTTTCATCCTCGTTTCCATGGAGATTATTTTAACAACAATGCTATTCCACAAAACTTTTTATTTAAAAATTACTCTCAAATAAAAATATTTTGTACTATACTTACCAGTTTTAAAATTTTAAATTTCATTTAATTATACTTTTAGATTATAGTTATGATTTTTGAATAGACTTGTACCTAGTGTTTCTATTAAAAACTTGTTGTTTAGCATTAAGTTTTCTTTGTAACAATGGAGTAAGCAGATCTCTTCTTGAGGAGAAATAAAGCTATTTCAGCAAAATGACCATAAAAAGGGTCGAAAGAGGGTCAAGGGGTCATTAAAAGTTTTCGAAACATAGCCTATGTTTTTTCTGGAGTTTTTTTACGTATGTATACCAAGTTTCGTGCAGATCAAAAGAAAACTGTGGATTTGTATAAAAGACAAACATACCCATATACCCACACTTGATTTTATTATATTAGATAAATTTATACATAAACATAAAAATACCTGCAATTTAACAAATCAGTGTCATTAAAACAATTAAACACTGATATTTTGTTTGAGGCTGTAAGAATGTTAAATATAAACTTCAGTTTCTATAACTCTTCTACTATATCCTTAATTCTTCTTCGCGCTGTCGACTTATCATCAGTAAACGTCCTTGAAGAAGTACGACTTAGATTTCGAGTAAGTTTTTCATGAAAATTGTTTATGAAATTAAATTATTTTAAACCCTCAAAGCCTTCTTTGAGAATGTAGAGGTAGGAAACTTACAGCGAAGAATAGCTCTAACTAAAACACAGACTTTAAAGAAGGAATTATTTTCAGAAACTGTTGTTAATATTTATGATATTCACGTAGCCAATTTAAGTGTCTTAGTTTTTAAAGAGCCTAATTTGTTGAATTGCAGGTATTTTAATGTTAATGAATAAATTTATTTTAAAAAATACGAGAACAGTCTCTATAAACATGGTTAATTGCTTATCTTCACAGAGTACAACTCAATCATTATGATGAACGGGTTAATTTTGTATCTTCTTCAGCTTTTAAACTAACTTACGGAATAAAATACTCGTGGATACACTGTGGAGTCTTATTATTAACTTATTTCTAGAATTTCTCTTCCCGATTTTATGTGTATAGAATTTATTACCATCTATAGTTCTGAAATCATGGTTTGCACTTGTATTAGGAGATCTGATGGCCCTTACAATTGGGTAAAGAGCCTTAAAAAGGAGTGTAAGATGTATTTATTAGTCTTAATTGAGTTTAGAAACCTCATACACTAGGGCTGCCCAACCTCCGGCCCGCGGGCCAGCCCTCTGAATCCGGCCCGCGAACGAAATTAGAATACCTTTTATTACTTTCAGTGGCGGATCCAGGATTTGGTTTTCGGGGGGGGCTAAAAATTTCCATAGCCCAATTGAATCTTCTTGTTAATGTTATTACGAAAAAGGTAGTGAATTATCCTGCTCCAACTACTAAAAGAGGGGTCTGGGGGATCTCCTTCATGAAATTTAAGTCAAAAACCCCACTTTTTCAACTCGTTTTGGTACGCCTCATCCGAATTTCGAACATAGTTTTTTTTTGACAAACTTAGTAAAAAATAGTTGTAATAACAGTTACAAGGGGGTCTGGGGGTCCTGCCCCATAATTTTTTTAAAATTTGAACTTAAAATAACAGGGTTTTAACTCATTTTAGTGCATAAAATATCATTATATAGAGTAAAACTTTTCATTTGGGGGGCCTCCCCCTGGATCCACTAGTGTACTTTGTTTTTGGGGGGTTTTTTGCTGAAAAAAATTCGTTAAAAATGCCAAGTTGCAAAAATACTGTAAACGAAAAGTTATAAAATGTGTTGTTATTAAGCATCAGTTAGCATTTTTGCTTTTCTACTGTAATTTCATTTCTGGCCCCCTGCACCTCATCAAATACCCTGAGTGGCCCTCCTCCAAAAAAGGTTGGGCACCCCTATCATACACCCATTACCCGATACCAAACATGCCCATACCGTTTTTCTAGAATTTTTTAAGTTTTAATGCAATCTAATATGGTGTCTGTAATTAAGCAACCCATAATTAATTTAAGCTCCAGATAATTTATCTCCACTTCAATATGGTCTACAAATGGTGTTTAATCATGGAATTTTGTGGTTTTAAGTCATTTATCACCGCTTTTTGATTCTTCTATTTTCAGTATAAAATTGACAAATTTGATGATTTTGTGTTTGATGGCTAGGTTACAAACTGGGCATTTTGGCCTAACTAGCAATGAAAAACCGTCAAATAAGATTGTTTAAATGTGTAAGAGCACTATTATTCTGCCATGGATTTTTTAAACACATTTTTAAAAATTTTCGAAAAAATGAGAAAAAATTTAAATTTTTCTAACTTTAGGCCGTTTGGGGCACGTGTTAATATTATAAGATTGATTTAAGATTTTGCACACTTTCTTAGGGTACCAAAAGGACAAAAATTGGGGGGTGTCGCAAAAGTTTCCTTGACTTTTTGAAAAAACGCCTAAATAAGGGACACCCTAAAGCAGGGGTGGTACGCGTACCACAAGTGGTACGTGGGAACGTTTTAGGTGGTACGCGTGAGTCAAAGCGATATATGTAAAGCGAGAACAGTCCAATGGGGAATCTGTAATAACTATAAATTAATATGGAATGACTGTAAATTAATACCATTTTCATCTTTTTATTTCTCCTTTAGTATAAGCATTTTATAAATAAATATCAAACCATTAAATATGAAGTTTTCTTAGGAATTTAATTCAAAACGCCTTAGAACACTTTTAGAAGAGTAAATATTATACGTTTATTAAAATATTTAGGTCTGGTGGTACCGGTACGCCAAAATTTCTCAAAAAGTCTAGTGGTACGCAGGTGCAAAAAGGTTGGGAACCCCTGCCCTAAAGTACAAAGACAAAATTTATTCAGTTTTCCCTTAGGGATAAAGGTAGGGAAAATATGAGATTATTTTTTAAATGCAGATCCTGTCTGTTACAGAATGGATCATGTGATCATTGTATTAAAATTGAAAATGTAGATCGCATCAAATATCTGGGTATTTTATTGGACGAAAGGCTTAATTGGAAAGAACATGTCTCAAAAATTAAAGGGTACCTGTATGCAGTTCTCCGAAAATTTTATTACTTAAAATTCTTATGCCCGTTATCTGTTCTGAGATCTGTTTATTATTCATTAGTCAATTCAAAATTACAATATGGTTTATCATGCTGGGGAGGAACCTATTATTCGACTATATATCCATTAATAATTTGTCAGAATAAAATAATTAGGATAGTGAGCGGAGCCAGATCACGGGATTCATCCTTTCCTTTATATGTGTTTTTAGGAATTCTTACTCTTAGATATTTATATATATATCGCGTTCTTCGAATTTTTTTCCTAAGAGGAGGGCATTTGCAGGGAAATTTGAATGTTTTTTCGGCAAGATTGAGAGATTTGAACCGTGTTTTTGTTCCCTTTCCTAGAATTGAGGCTTATATGCGTTTTTTTACATTTTCGCCTCCAAAACTGTTTAATTTCTTACCCATTTCTGTATCCTCCTCTGTAACGCTTTCTTCTTTTATTCGCAAACTAAAATCATGGCTTTTCTCGATCAATGATGTGGAGACTTTTTTTGACTGACAGGATTTGCATTTTCTTCATTTTGACATTCTGCCATTTATTTTTTGGTTTGTAGAATTTGTTTTATACTTGTTCTATAGTTGAGTCTTATACCTTTTTTATGTATTTACGTATTTGATGTATATAATTTAGTATGGATAATTGCCAAGTTTTTTTTTTCCTTGTGGTATTTTTTTCTCCTTCATGTTGCCACTACCACCACAACACAGCAGATTGCTAAAGTGGTGGTTTATCCATAATGTACTCTTTATTTGTTTAAATATATGTTATCTATGTTATTTTGCTTTGTACATTATGGAAATAAATTATTATTATTTATTAAACCACTTTTAAATCAATTTTAAATTTTAAAATCTTTAAAACTATTGTTTTATTGAAATATCTCTAATCATCACTGAAAAACAGCTCAGAAAAAAGTATTGCATGCGCGGGAGTGAAGAATTAAACCACTTTTAAATCAATTTTTAAGAATTTAAAATCTTTCAAACTACTGTTTTGATGAAATATTTGTAATCAGCACGGAAAAACAGCCCAGAAAAAGTCTTGCATGTGCAGGAGTGTAGTATTAAACCACTTTTAAATCAATTTTAAAATAATAATACTTTTCAATTGACTTCCTTCATTGAATCAATCATTGAAATATTCCCACAATAATTTAATATGAGAAGAAATCGCAACAATCTGAAAATTGCTTTAAATCGGAAACTGAAACTAACTAGCTCGTGCAGCAATTCAACTATCTTATTTCTACCATAATCAGCAATAAATAGCCAAATATGCAGCATATATTTGGCTGTTTATTGCTCTCATTGGCGCTTTGGCGGGATAAATAGCTATTCGGAACTTGTGCCATTCAAACTTTGCAACCTTAAGAAAACATGATTGCAATGATTATGTGCAAAAGGTTAGGATCAATTATGTATATTGATCAGGGGTGGATTTACAAATGTGCCGCCTATAGGCTGAAACAAAATTTGCCGCCTATATGATATAATATCTTACAAAACTAAACAGAGGAGTCGTTTCAGTTTTTGGTTGGGGGGGCAAAGAATTTAAGTGGGTTTTGTACACGCCGTGCCTTGACTTTCTCTTATTTTTTGGGGAGGTAGAAAGGGCGAATCCAGGAATTGGTTTTGGAGGGGCTAAGAATTTTCATAATCCAATTTAATCTTCTTGATGATCTTAATATGGAAAAGACCACTAAAAGGGGGGTCTGGGGGTCCTCCCCCAGATATTTCTTTGGAAATTTAAGTAAAAAAACACTTTTTCAACTCATTTTGGAACGCCTAATCCAAATTTCGGATATAGATTTTAGGGAAGAATTTTTGCGTTTTGACGAACTTAATATAAAATAAAGTTGTAATAATAGAGTTACAAGTTTGAAAATTTGACCTTAAAATAACAGGGTTTTAACTCATTTGGGTGCATAAAATGTCATATCATATAAAAATTAGATTTGTCATTTGGGGAGGGGCTTAAGCCCCCTAGCCCCCCTGGATCCGCTAGTGAGGGGCGTTCTGACTGAACGTCTTAAGGTCCCAAATGTATTTATATGTGAAGTGTTAGATCACTTAAAAAAATGATATTTTACACGAAATGTTTCAATTTTACAATATGAGCTCGAAGTAAAAATGGGGGGGGTCTGGGGGACACCCCCAGAAAATTTTTGAAAGCTTTCCTCTTAAAGCAGTGTTTCAGCTCATTTTGAGACCCTTACCATTCCTTGAAAACCACAGAATTTTCTAGGGGGAAAATTTATAAAAAAATTTCAAACGGAGGTCCTCCCCTAGATCCCTAGATAATGTTTTTGGAAATACCCCCCCCAAACTAATGTTTATCTACTTTTCAAACTCTATGGAGAGAGCACCAAAAGGGAAAAGCTTCTTGTAGGCTGCATAATTTTCAAGGGAACAGCACTGTATAACAGGTACCAAAATTTGAGAGGGGGTTTGGGGGTTCTCCCCCAGAATTTTTTTTGAAATTTGCCCATTAAAGTATTGTTTTAGCTTATTTTGAGACCCTTTGGGTAACAAAGAGAACAGTTCCTTGTAAACCCCTGAATTGCTTTTCTGAAAAGACGTTCTCCGTCTTTCCAGAGCTTATGTTTAGTGTTTCCTTTCTCTTCTCCTTTTTTATTCAGCAAAAAAGACTGACGTCAAAAATTTGCCGCCTACTAAAATTTGCCGCCGTAGGCTATAGCCTAGCTAGCCTATTTAGAAATCCGCTACTGATATTGATGTTAAATATTATAGCAAACATCTGTTATTGGATCATGTTGTATACAAAATTAATTAATCAAAAGTACTTTATGTTTAATAAATAAATATTAAATAAATGTTATTTATTACAATCACATGCTTTATATTTATATTGCATATATTATTTTATAGTTGTAAGAACTGTAGTTTTTTTTGTTTTAAAATTATTCGTAAAATGCTGCATATTTTTATTTCAGACGAATTATTTTTAATGATTTAATAACTTATAATGAATGACTGATTATTTTTTTATACAACGAATGATTATTTAGCTTCTAAAAATACAGTCAAATCCGCTTAATGTGATCACGGTTAATGTTATCAATCGGATAATGTTATCGAAATCAACAGGTCCCGATCATTTCTATTTATTTTAATGTAAAATTCATCGTTTAATGTGATCAACTATGGATCAACACGCCGCTTAATGTTATCAAAATTTGTCCATATCCCCTAAAAACTTCCACTTTCGAGCTTCCTTTTGAAGGTCAAATTTTTATAAGTAAACATCTGCCCCACCCTAAGGCATCTGACGCTTCTTTTTTCTAAAAATCAGACAGTTGCACTCTGATAAGAGATTTTGCTTTTCTCTTGTTTACTGGAATTCAGATTAATTTAGGTGATTTTTAAAATGAAAGGATATAATGGAGCGCAAAAGGAGAAATTCTTCTACTATAATAAAGATACAAAGTAAGCGATTATTTATTTTAATTGATTGGACTACTCTTATATTTTCCCTTCTATGTATAGTGTGAGATTGTTTAAAATCCATTATTTAAGATTACATAACTTTGATTTTAAAGCAAATAATCTAGTTACACTGTTTACTGTTTTTTTATATGAAATCGCTTATTGTTATCAATCGGATAATGTTATCAGTTTCATCTTGGACAAATGCGATCACATTAAGCGGACTCGACTGTATGTATATTCAAAAACCGCTCTTTTCTATGCAAAAAGGTCTATTTTTCCTGACTTTTCCAGAAAAAAAACATTTTTTTCCGCCTTCCCGAAATTTTCCATCTATAATTAGAATAATTGGAATTTGTTTACATTAACTTGGAAAATCTGAATGGGTTTGACCCCCCCACCCCAAGTAAGGGTATGAAGAGATTTTTCCAACCCCCCTTACGTAATTAATGAATGGTCCCTAACAGATTCAGAAACACTTATTTTTAGTTTCATTGCATTTAATTCTTCTTGGGACCAGGGCCGTATCCAAGGAGGAGGGTTTGGAGGTTTAACCTCCCACCGAAATTTCGAAGTCAATTTTTTACTTACTGTTTTTTCTTAAAAATTAGTCTTAAAATTAAGTGGGAACTTGGGGTGGGGAAATTGGGAAAAGTGACCAAAACAAGTTAAAATCCTGTTTTTAGGGTCGAATTTCCACAAATTTTCTGGGGGAGGACACCCAGACCCCCCTTTGGAACTATTATTTACATTTTTTTGTGAAAAGTCTGTCAAAATGCAAAAATAAATCCAAAGGGAAATAAATTCTTGACAAAAAAAGTCCGAAATCCAGATTAGGTGCACCAAAACGAGTTGAAACACCGCTTTTAAGACTTAAATTTCCAAAAATTTTCTGGGGGAGGACCCCCAAACCCCCCTTTAGGACAATAGAAGACGCTTTTGCTATAAATTCTTAGCCACCTCCAAAAACCATATCCTGGATCCGGTAATCCCCAATGAGTCAACTCTAGTTTGACGATATGAGTTAACATAAATGCGATTCTGAGGGAAATTCCTCGATCCTGCAAAGAAACATTGTTTTTCCTGCAAAACAACGAAATAAAAAGCTACTTTTCCTTCAACAATTGATGCTACTCCCTTCAAATGGAAGTGTTTAAACAAAATTGGAGGGTCTTAGTTAAGCAGAATTTATAATAAAACGACGGAATTCCTATAACCAAATAGCTGATATTATCGAATCTCCGCTAATTAAAGGAAAAATCGCATGCCTGAATGGCAGTCTTCTTCTCGAGGTACGATTTCTATCGCGGATGGCATGTCTTCTGCTAGCATTTACGGGTGAGTAAAGAGAACATAAGAAAACCGAGAAATATTGGTACAGCTTTAGAAAGAGTCCACCAGCCGCCATGTTTACCCACAACTCAAATTCTGACTGACAATCATAAAGATATAATAATTAATATTATAAGTATTGGATACAAAATAATAAAAATTAGTAGATTGCTATTAGAGATATTCTAGATAGAGAACTAACTATAAGATCTAATATTAATGCTGACAAATTCATGTTGCTGTGGGTAAACATGGCAGCTGGTGGACTCTTTCTAAAGCTGTTACGAAATATTTTCTTACCTGTATTGTTTAGACGAATATTATCCAGGGCTTTCAAAAAGGATGCACATTTTTCATTCTGCAAACTTAAGGGCAAATTTTCTACGTTCTTAGCCTGACCGGCCTGACTGACACTTCTGAAAGTTAATGCGCCAATTGAAAGCATACCGATAAATAATAATACAATAATTAAAACGACCATTATTTTTACGATGATACTCTCTTCTTCTTCTTTGTCCATCTTTACAAAAATAGTGTTATATTACACAAACGACAAACAACAACACCGCTACGAAGAATGCAAGTAGAAATTTACGAAATCGCCAAATTCCGCGATCACGTCTTAAATCCAGAGCCCACACCTAATTAATGGTTAATGGCGCAAGTTCAGAGTTGCGTATGCTTGGCGAATTTTGGCTGTTTAGCGGCACATTTAGAAGCCAAATAATTTTTTTAACATAAGTTAGGGTTACCATATTGGTCATCTTTACCGCTAAAAACTTGGCGCATACGAAAGCTGAACTTGCGCCCAATTACTACTTAATAAAAACAGTAAAATAAAAATTAAAAGTACATTTTTGCATGGATAGGTGACTACGCCTTTTATTCTTATGAAATGAAATATTTGCAAAGGATCAAAATGAAAAATAATATTTTTAACCAAAGCGTAAAAACGACGTTTTCGCCAAATTGCCATATACATCGGCTCAAGTTTAGAACTGCTGATGGTTGGCGAGTTTTGGCTATTTGGCGCCATATTTAGAAGCCACATAATTCACTTAACGTTAGTTGGGGTAACTATATAGTGATTTTTATCGCTAAAAACTTGGCGCATAACCTGTACTAAACTTGCGCCCATACATCTACAATGCTTTTGCTTGAAACCGGAAGTATCTCAAGCTCCCTGATGTCACATGACTTTGTTTTTGTTTACATTTTTCAACTCATCCATATCACTTAGGACTTAGGGGGGGCAGCTGCCCCCCCCTGCCTCCCCCTGGCTACGCCCATGTGCATAACCTCTTGAAAATTTTTATATTATCCTTTTTTTTGAAATTTGAAACCAACATCGAGGTGAACACTTAAATATCAAAGTACAGTGACCGAAGTCAATCGTCGGAGACAAGGATTTATAAAAAGAAGTATTCAAAACCTAATGAGGAAGTTTAAAGTTGCATTCGAGTATAGAATAAGGCTGATCTAGTCACTATAATAATAGTGACGAGTCGCTATCACCACCCACCAATGATCAGGGGGGAACTTTCTGAGGAGTGTCTGTAGATAAGAAACTTCCCTTATTGTACAGCGCCATCTATTTGTTCTTGGAGTAGCGGATACAAGTTTTTTAGTTTCAACAACTGGCAGCATTTCAAATATATTTATTTTATTACTATCATTCATTCTTGTTCTGCCGGCGCGTTGCCTTGTAATTAGGTAATTATTTTTAAATATAGCCTTCTCATTTGTGTATTTGAATTTAATCTGATGTAATAATATAGTATTCAAACTGACTAAGGCAAGATTTTGTCCAGATTCTATTTTCTTGTATGCATATGCGTTGGATTTCATCTTCAATTATACAAGCCTAACGTAAACATCTGATTTGTTTTCTCTAGTTAATTCTAAACATTCCACATGTATCTCGATCAATAAACCATTTTTAGGATTTCAGAACCCTATTCTTAATCTTTTTACAATAGATTTCATGTTTTAAATATGACCCGTTATGACCCCCTTAAAGATAATTCTAGTTAGATCCTAGAACTATGACGAAAAGGGTGATTGTTATTTGTATAATTTGTACCTACTTGAGAATTCGCTGGGCGCAATGATATTCAAATATAACAAAACATCATAAAAATATATCAACTAGTAGCAGTTTTTCTTTCAATTTTCGATGCGTTAATAATAAAAGTCAAACCTGGATCTGCCCCCGTACTGAAGGGTTGATAAGATAATACAAAAGTACCCAATTTTTTAGAAATCCTCTGTCTTTAAAATTATTAATCCTGCACTATTCTCTTCTTCCCTTACTATACAATAAATTTTTCTCACTGACTAGATATTCCACTTTGACGTAATTGATGGCTGTAATATATTTATTTCATAGATACTACTCACAATGAGAGGAGGAGCTCGAGGTGGAAGACCAACAAGGGGTGGACGGTCACTGCCTTACAAGCCCAAGGTTTTCATTCCAAGGGTTCCATTTGATGTTTATGTTGTAAGTATAAATTTCTGCTGGATGGCTTGGCTACAGATCAGGGAATTTCATTCATCTGGAAAAGTCAGGGAAATTCTTAAAAAAATTTAAAAAATCGGGGAAATTTTTCAATAATTGACTCACAAGGAGCAATGTAATCATAAGGGTTTCAAAATGAGTCAAAATACTACTTCTAAGGATAACAATTTCTGGGGGAGGAGGGATAACCCACAAATCCCCCTTAAAATTTTGTTACAAATTAGTCTCCGATTTTCGTTGTAAATTCTGTGACTTATGAGGAATGATCTTCATTTTGTGTAATATAAAAGAGTTACAAAAATGAATTAAAATACTAACTATAAGGGGCAAAATTTCAAAAATTTTCTAAAATAGGACCCCCAAATTCAACTCACAATTTTGCTGTTTATTATACTACGCTGGGTTACTTTGATAATTATGCCACTCTTCATCGACTTAGGGGTTAATCCTAAAATTCCTTCGAATGAGCTAAAAAATGCGTTGTTGAGGGGGAAATTTCTAAAATTTTTCTGGTGGGGGACTTCCACAGACACCGCAGCGCTCCTGTTTTTCCTATTTTTCCTATATATTTCGCATTTGCTCCTTTTTTCCTATTTTTACGGTCCATTTCATTTTTCCTCCTTTTTTCAGCTTTTTTTTTCCTATTTTTTAACTCTTGGGATTGACTTTCTTCGTTTATGTTTTGTTGTGGGTAGGGATTGATGTCAATCTATCGGTCCGTTCTCAACGCTTTGGCATACGGAATGGAATGATTCGTTTCCTTCCAGCGGGACGCGACGTGGCCGCTGCGGAACGTCGAAGCTGTCCTCCGTAGCTTTTAGCCAAGGAAAACGGTAGTTTTTTAAAAAAAATTCATATAAGAGTTTTTTTTCTACGGTTTTATAAGTTTTTGAGGGCGCTGATTACGAATTTGAAGTTTGCTCCCATGTAGGGGGTCGGCTTCATATCGAAAATCGCAAAAAATTGATAATTTTTTGCTCTTTTTTCGATTCTTTGCTTATATTTCAAAAACTATAAATTTCTCGAAGATAACATCAGTTACAAAGTTAAAGTAAACAAAATTTCCTACAAAATGCGCTCATCAACTTTGATTTTCTGAATAGTGGTTTTGCCGCTAGAGCGCGCTGAAAAACATCGAATTTGAAACATCGAAATGAAAACTATTCAAGTTATCAACAACAATTTTATACCACGTGAAAGAGCATTTAATTTTCTGTTAATAACGTGTTTTCCATCATTGTTTGAGAAGGGGAGAGGGAGTGAAGCAATGATCGATAATAAAACTGTTGCGGCTCGCAAACCAGTCGGATTTTTGCGGTTGTTAATCTGCGCTTTATTTCCGGTATATTAGCAATAAAATGGGTTGTTTTGGATGAATTGATGAATATGCATGCTTTAAAAATAAATTTTTAAATTTATTTATGAAATATTGGGTGTTTTAGGCGGAATTTCAAAAAATTTTTCAAATTCCTATATTAAATTATGCAGGGGCCGCGCTAACCATTCGCCAAATGCGAGTAAATCGCGAAAATGGCGAGAAAAAAGTAATTTTGGCGAAAGTACTGGCGAATACTTTTTCCGTTTTAGTGAACTTCCAAAAGTAATCGATAAATTTCAGAACTTAACTTCCGTTTTTAAAAGTCGCCCGTGTGCGATTACTCGACTAAAATGGTTTGGCTGTACAGCATTCGCGGAATGCGGTTGGCTTGAAATCGTATTTCCGCGTGCACCGCGCCGTGCTACGAGCACCGAAACAACCGTTCGCGGCTTCGCTTACGCCGTTTGGATCTAATTGTACGTTTATTATAATTATTAACACAATCTACAGAACATAATTAAAAAATAATCATAATTTTATGTTATTAAGATTCTCAGGTTCTAATACTCGTTTAACGAGCTGCCTCATATTGGAAGGCATGCATTTATTTCTGAGGGAGCATTATTATTATTTAAGTACTTGTTGATAATAAAAAAATAATCGATCTTGAGCAAAAAGCTTGCTGTATAGATTATTATCTTAATGATTTAGAATTTGTTTACATAATTAATGAGCCGATTGACTTGGATTTAAAAAGTATCTGTTTAACTGATTTTGAGAATCGAAACCTGTCTAGTAGATAAGCGATAAATACAGCGCCATCTATATGATGGCGCTGTATTTATTAGCTGTTTTATGTAATGAAGCTACGTTAATACCGGTTTTACCCGATATCCGATTACGCCGGCGCCAGCCACGGACTGCCCGCGAACGCTTTAATTTTTGGATGGAGTAACTTAAAAAAATCATGCAATTTGAATTAGATTTTACTCAAAAAAATATGGCTAATAGCTAATAAATTTGGCTAGTAAATTTATGATTTGGCTAATTGTTTTGAAAACCTTAGCGCGGCCCCTGATTATGGGAGTGTTTTAATGAACGAATTTATGAGTTTTTTACATCGCTAAATCCGAATTTCAAGTTTCACATCAAAAATTGCAAAAAATCTCAAATATTTGCTCTTTTTTCGGTTTTTCATCGATTTTTTAAACAAATATTCATTTAACGAAAAATAGCATGAAACCAAATTAAAGTACGTAAAATTTCCTATAAGATGCACTTGTTCATTTTTATTTTGCGAGGAGCAGTGTACCTTTTATAGCATTTTGAAGAATAGCATTGTGTGTTAATTCAGGAAACAGCTCTAATTCAGCGCGCTCTAGCGTTAATAACTCTCATTATAAAATTAAACAGTTCCTTTTGTAGAAAATTAAATGTTCTTTCATTTGGTATAAGCTATTTATTGGTAACTAGAATTTATTTAGAGCTGTAGTGGGGGAAATCGGTCATCACTTTTTTGTAGAAAAGCAAAAAAAACATCTTCATTTCAAAACGCTATAAAACGTACACCGCTCCTTGCAAAATAAAAATGAACCAGTGCATCTTATAGGAAATTTTACTTACTCTAATTTGGTTTCATGCTATTTTTCGTAAAATTAATTTTGTTGCATAGAAAATCGATGAAGAACCGAAAGAAAAAAAATTTGATATTTTTTTGCAATTTTTGATGTGAAGATTGCTTTCAAAATAAACTTGAAATTCGGATTTAGCTATGCAAAAAACATATAAATTCTTTCATTAAAACACTCCCTTAATTTAATATAGGAATTTAAAAAAATTATTGAAATTTCGCCTAAAACACCCAATATTTCATAAATAAATTTAAAAATTTATTTTTTTAAGCATGTGTAGTCATCAATTCATTCAAACAATCCATTTTATTGGTAATATACCGGAAATAAAGCGCAGATTGCAGATTAACAACCGCAAAAGTCCGTTTGGTCTGCGAGCCGCAACAGTTTTATTATCGATCTTTGCTTCACTCCCTCCCCCCTTCTAAAAAAATTATAATGAAAAGCAAGTTATTTATGTAAAATTAAATGCTCTTTAACGTGGTATAAAATTTTTGTTAATAACTTTTATAGTTTTCATTTTGTAGAGGGTAGAAGCGCGCGTTTTTCTTTTTTTGCGGAAAGGCCAAAAAATCGATGTTTTTCAGCGCGCTCTAGCGTCAAAACCACTCTTCAGAAAATCAAAGTTGAATAGCGCATTTTGTAGGAAATTTGGTTTACTTTAACTTTGTAATTGATATTATCTTCGAGAAATTTATAGTTTTTGAAATATTAGCGAAGAACCGAAAAAAGAGCAAAAAATTATCGACTTTTTGCGGCATCGCGGGACCACTCTATACGAATGGGCGTCGCCACAGGTTGCCATCCCTGTTGTGTTATTTTAACTCTAATTTAAGAAAAATATTCCTTTTTTCTCCTATTTTTTTAAGAAAAATAATCTTTTTTCTCCTATTTTTTCTTAACTTCTCCTATTTTTCCTATTTTTTTTACGAAAAATCGGCTGTGGTGCCTGCTTCCAGATCCTCCAATTTTATTGAGAATTCGCATTTTTTACAAAATTTTGAAATTAAATTCTCCAAAATGAGTATACGATGTACAGGTCATATAAAACTTGACGTACAATTGTAGGGGAGAGTGGGAATGAATGAGACAAATTTCACATTTTTGCTTAAATTGAAAAAAATATACATTTTTCAATCCTGTAACAAGTTTAAAACCTATAATTGAACTCTTGGTTACATTATAAATGTGTGAATTCAATCAATGACCCATTATTTAAACTCCAAGAAAAGGTTTTATGAATGCATGTATTTTGTCCCATTCATCCCCGTGGTGGGAATGGATGGGATACCGAGTGGGGATGAATGGGACAGTTATATAAAGTTCAAAAATTTACAAAATAACAAGGTTATTTTAAATAATACACAACATTTAGCTTTTTAAAGGAACAACACACTTCTATTTTCCAAAGAAAAAAATTAATAAGGCCTAAAGGGCAAAAAACAGCCTACATTTATTTGACTTCATGATGAGTAAAATTAACACATGAACTGAAGCAAATCCTTTTGTTCTTTCAGCTCAGTGGTTGAAGCTGTTGTTATTTCTATTAATGCTACTCACTTTTTATGGGTTTGTACTTTTAGGAGTGCAAATAGATAATTTTTGTTGCCTGGACCTAACCCAAAAACGCCATCCCTCTCATGCACTAACATTTGCCCTGTCATTTTGACATGACTGTTCATAAAAATAGAGCATAAAAACCTAACTTGTTTGGATAATTGTTTAACCATAACATATTTGAGATGACAGTTATAACTACACTAGCGGAAATAAAAATCCCAACACCAAGAAAGAAAGGAGATATCAAGGTCAAATTTATTTCTATGATTGCACATAGCATCAATGTGAATTGATTTAAAAATCGGCCATCCTGGATGTTAGGGGGCCGAGAGAACCAGGAAGGAGTGTTGTCTCCATAGGTGTCCATTACTGCCGTCACACGTTATGGTATTG
This sequence comes from Tetragnatha versicolor, assembly GCA_024610705.1. Classification (NCBI taxonomy): domain Eukaryota; kingdom Metazoa; phylum Arthropoda; class Arachnida; order Araneae; family Tetragnathidae; genus Tetragnatha; species Tetragnatha versicolor. The sequence goes on along the minus strand of JANDEH010000001.1, from coordinate 32,262,079 downwards.
AGTGACAGGGGCTCTAAAAATGATTTTTGAGGGATTGGAGGACCATGTTGCCTCCTCAGGTAGTCCAAATTCATATGATGCAACAGCGGACGTTGCATACCGGGCTAGGTGATTTCTCCTCATTGACTGGACTTGTTTTGTGTGTGTTGGTTCTAGAGAACGGGAAAGACTGGGTAAAAATGAAACCTAGGGGGTTAAGAAGAAAGCTTGGACATTGCATACAACATGTGTTTGTGCATTTTTCTCTTGAAATTAGTCCCCAGGACAAGTATGAAGGTAAGGACGGTCTACCGACTGCAAAACCTCAATAACGCAGCTCTGGTTGGAAAAAGTACTGGTGAATCATACTCAGGAGTTGCTGAAAAGGAATCCAATGCATCCCCACTCCGTTACCCTGCGTCACCACTCCGTGGAACGATTACAAAATCATCAGCTGAGTGTGCTCTCTGCATTGTGTCTTCAAAATCATACCCAACCGCAGGGCTCACACGCCTGCGCCATTTGCGCCAAAACCAAATTTTGATACATACTGATACAAATTGCCTATTTTACCAGCTCCTGCGCCATTTTCTGAGACTACTACTACGGATTTGCCGTAGTTTCTACAGATGCCGTCGTTAAACTACGGATAACATCGAAAAAGCTACGGAAAATAGGAAATCTATCATAAAAAAACTTAGAAGCTCAGGTTTTTTCCCCAATTATGCTCTATTTTTAGGATATTTTTTCTTGGACGGCCGGCGGGCACCAAGTTGAAGTTGGCTTCTTTCGTTATTAGTGCGATGTGGAAAAACAACTTTAGAGTGGTTAGAAGCCGTCTTTCGGTGTTTAGGATCGCATTCTGCGGAAAAGTCGAAAAATAGCGATTTTTCGCGCAAGTACCGTTTTTCCAGCACGTAGTTGAAGATGGCTTCTTTTCACATAGCTGCCAAGTTTTAAGGATTGTTCGTAAAATTTACAGATTTGCACCAAAATTTACGGTTTTACGGATCAACCCGAAATTTTTACGGAATTTAATTTTTTTGCCTTTTTCCTCCGTGAAAACGTAAACAAGTTGTAGAGCTGTGTGAAGAATCAATCATCAAATCAAAGTTTAAAATAAAACGTCTTTATTTAGATGGCAGTTTAAAATTGAATAGGGAAAGAAAGAGAGAGAAGATATTACAAAGTGCTGAGCTTCAGCTTATATACAGTTCATACATAACAAGTAGTAGTTGTTTCTACAATAATTTACATAAATTTGGTTCTCTTCTTTGAACCGAAACTAAAAGTTCAACAATCGGCCCCATCGGTTCAAAATTTAGTTTACAAAAATATTCTGAATAAACCATTTTTCTCAGCTTACAAATGTAAGTACTTTGACTTAAATAAACACAGTTATCAATGCTTTCAAAATTAACACCTAAAATGTACTTAACATTTCCCAATTCAGTTGTATCAAATTTAGATTTCAACAAATTTACTGCATGTTGAATACAAACATCATTTTTACCAAACATGATTATATCATCCACATAAATCAACAAAACAACATTGTCATCAAATTTATACACACAATTACAGTGTTTTAATTTGATAAATCCTAATTTCTTAAGCATTAAATCCAACTCGGTATTCCATACTCTGCCACTCTGATGCAGACCGTATATGGATTTCTTTAGAAAACAAACTTTAGTTTCATTACCAGATTTTATGAACCCCTTAGGTTGTTCCATAAAAGTTCTTTCCTGCAAGTCCCCATAAAGGTACGCGGCTTTTACATCTAGCTGTAAATTCACCCATCCTAAAATACATACAAATATTATGAATAGCAATTTAATTACAGAAAAGTTTACTACTGGTGAAAAGGTTTCTGTATAATCCAGTCCCATTCTTTGCTTAAATCCCTGAGCTACTAATCTCGCTTTAAATTTCTTAATTTTTCCATCAGCATCTTTCTTTATTGAATAAACCCACTTACTTCCTATAATCCGTTCATTCTTTGGACGTTCCACTAGTTCCCAAACTTTACGATCATGCATAACTTTCAGTTCCTCCTCCATAGCTCGATCCCAATTTTCCTTTTCTGGTACTTTTTGAGATTCTATAAAGGTTTTAGGAATTTCAACATTATATACTTCCTCTTGAAGTGTATGGAAATTTAAATAATCAGACTCGTGTACTTCCTCTGAACTAACTTCCTCTGAACTTTCAGAGTTTTCCGATTCATCATTAAAATTTTCCTGATTATCATTATCACTAGTTACACCCCCAGGCTTAAAGTTAAATAATTCAACTTTAAATTCTAAATTGTTTTGATCACAATACTTTTTAGTTTGTTTAGTGGATCTTAAACGTGGTTTTCCCGATGGTGGGTAATAGTAAACATCTACACGCGAGTTTTTCTTTCTGGGTCTTTCTACCCTAGTCCACTTTTCAATGTCGATTGCGGTTTTAGGTTGTTTAATTTCCCTCTTAACCTCCTCGCTTTTTACCTCTGGTACTTTAGAAGTTTCATTATCTAATACTTCCCCCATACTTAAAATGTAAGTACTATCATTAGATTTTTGCCCAAACAATGTTAACATTCCGTTTTGACCCTCATCAATTTTAACATTGATTGTTTCAATTACAGTTCTTCTTTTAGGTAACCAGACGCGGTATCCTTTTGTTTTTGTTGCGTACCCAACAAGTATACCCATTTCGGCTTTATTTTGCAATTTATTTCTTTTAACATTAGGAACATGCATATAGGCAAGAGATCCTAAAACTTTTAGATAATTAACTGAGGGTTTTCTGCCTGTCCAAATTTCGTAAGGCGTTTTCCCCTTAGTAAGTTGGTGTTCACACTTATTTCGAATATGAACAAATGCGTGCAAGGCTTCTGCCCAAAATTTCGGCTGTAAACCGCTTTCAGTTAATATAGCTCTAACACCTTCTAGAGCAGTTCGATTAAATCGCTCAGCGATCCCATTTTGTTGTGGGCTATAAACTGACGTTCTCTCAGTTTTAATCCCCATATTTTTTAGATAGGACTCAAATTCCTTATTACAGAATTCTAAACCGTTATCCGTCCTTACACACTTAATTTTCCTATTAAGTTTCCTTTCAACATAAGATTGGTAATCTTTGAAACACCCAAATACGTCAGATTTTTTCTCGATTGTGTATACAGTGGCGTATCTTGAATAATCATCAATGATTGACAAAAAATAATGTTTTCCTCCTAATGAACTTGTTGGAGATTTACCCCAAACATCCATGTGTATCCTGTCTAAAATTCCACTGGATAATCTTTCCACCTTACTTAGTGCTTTGAAAGAAGATCGAGTGCTTTTAGCTAGGTTACACGTAACACAGGAATTTAAATTACCAGTTACTTTACCGATACCTTTAACAGAGTTGTTTACACCCATTTTTCTTAACAAATCAAGATTAACATGACAAAACCTTTTGTGTAAAAGTTCAGCATTAATTGGTTTAGATTCAATTAGATTACAGTATTCATATCTTTTACAAGGCATACCATAAACAATATAGAATTTATCTACTCTAGGCACTGTTAAGAAATATTCATTTCTATCATTGTAAATCACCATTTTGTTATTTTTCCAAACAATTCTGTAACCAGCAATATCTATATTAGCTCCACTAATAAGGTTTCTCCGCATGTTCGGAGCATATAGTACGTTTTTCAACTTAAGTTTTACAAATCTATCATTATTTTTGGCATAGAAAGTTATATTACCTGTACCCAGTATTTCAGAGGTGCAGTTCTTGTCTCCGATTAGAGCTCGTGAACTTGGTAGGTATTTAAAGTCATCGAACCAGTCCTTTCGATTACAAAAGTGGGAAGTAGCTGCTGAGTCCACAATCCACTCCTCCAGTTCGTCGTTAGGCGATTCAACTCCCATTTCATCTCCCGTTGTGGTATAGCAGTGGCTCGCTCGTTCTTCGTACTCGGAGTAGAATCCTCCTTCACCTTTATCAATTTCGATCTTTCGATGATCTCTTTCAGGGCGACTTTGGTTTCTAGAATTTAATCTCTGGAAACATTTCTTGAAAGTGTGTCCTTTCTTCTTACAATAAGAACAGGTCAAGACTCCTCTAGATTGCATTTTCTCAGGGTCCAGCACACGACCGCTGTTCCGATTCCTCCGTCCGTCAGAAAAACTGGAACTTGATTTAGTCATATATGCGTTGCTTGCCAGGTCCAAGCCGTCATCCTTCCTCTTCAGCTGTATCCTTCCAAATTCGTTTATCAACTGGGATTCGATATTCTTGAAATTGAATTCCCCCTCATCCAGTCGATATAGTATCTGTACTAAGCCATCGTATTCTGCTGGAAGCTTCCTTATAAGTTGAAAACAGGTCAAACATTCAGGTATGTCGAATCCAGCATCTTTAATCATCAGCATCTTGTCTTCTATTCGCTTACAGTAGATTCCGATGCTCTCATCGTCTTCTTGAAACTTTAATTCAAAAAATTCGTCAATCAATCCTGCCAGACGTGCTCTTGAAGTAGGTTCGAAATTTTCCTTTATGATCGTCCAGGCCAGCTTACCATCAGTTGTATGTGAAATCAACGTCAGGAACTGTCGTTCAATCCCAGAGTATATAGTGGTGTATGATCTTTGCTGCAGTTTCTTGTAGTTGTTTTGAGTTTCCTCAGTTTCCGTATCAGTTGGTTCTTTACTCTCACCAGAAACGTAATCCCAACATCCTCGTTCAATCAGCAAAACTTTCATATCCACTTGCCAACTTCGATAGTTCAATGAATTTAACTTCGGAAAAGAGAAGGCGTTTCCGATGCTATCCATGATTGCTTCACGGCCCCACAAATTTGAGATCTGCCTCAAATTCAAAATTTCGATCAGACTTATCTTAAACTAACTCTAGCAGATGCATCGTGACCTGGGCCCATAACCGTGTAGAGCTGTGTGAAGAATCAATCATCAAATCAAAGTTTAAAATAAAACGTCTTTATTTAGATGGCAGTTTAAAATTGAATAGGGAAAGAAAGAGAGAGAAGATATTACAAAGTGCTGAGCTTCAGCTTATATACAGTTCATACATAACAAGTAGTAGTTGTTTCTACAATAATTTACATAAATTTGGTTCTCTTCTTTGAACCGAAACTAAAAGTTCAACACAAGTCTTGTTGCGCCAAATTAAAGTCTTGTCTGCCTTTTCTAGGCGTTTGGAAACGGGTAAATCGCGGCTTTTTCCGCGAAAGTTTAGTTTTGTGCGCCGTGTCTTCCGTTCCTACCGCGACTATTTTCGATGGCCGCGGACGCCAGGTTGAAGTCGGCTTCATCTCGTGTCTGTAGTAGAATGCAGGAAAAACTACTTTAACGAGGTTCCCATGGTTGGAATCACGATCTTGAAAAGCCGAAAAATAGCGATTTTTCGTGAAAGTACCGTTTTATCCGCGATTGCTTCCTACCGGCGCCTAATATAAGTTGGCTTCCTTTCACTATTGTATTTACATTGTAGAAAAAACAACTTTACTATTGTCAAAACTAATTACTTAGGAGGTGAATTATCACTAGACCTAATAAGTAACCTCAAGTAAATAAAAATTGATAAGGTGTAAAAATTGGATAAGAGCTGATAAATTAATAGAGGTTAAGTTAAGTATTCATGAATTAAATCTAAACGCGCATTATTTGTCGTAATCAAAATTATGGTTTTCATGCCGTACGAAAAGTTTTACTGATGCAAGTTTAAAATATAATGAAGGGGAAACTTTTGTAATTTCAAATTACAAAAGCTTTCCTGCGATCAAATTGATACAAAAGAAATTTTTTATGCTACAAAACTTGGTTTTACCTGCTAAAAAAGACATTTTTGTGATACAAAACTTGGTTTTACCCAGGGCTCACACGCCTGCGCCAATGTGTGCCAAAACCAAATTTTGATACATACTGATACAAATTGCCTATTTAACCAGCTCCTGCGCCAAAACTGCGCCATTTTCAGAGACTACCACTACGGATGCCAACTACGGACTACGGATAACATCGAAAAAACTACGGAAAATCGGAAATCTATCATAAAAAGCACTTAGAAGCGCAAGTTTTTTCAAACTTCAGACATTTTTTGTGATACAAAACTTGGTTTTACCTGATACAAAAATTGATACAAATATTTTAAAGTGCGTGTGAGCCCTGGGTTTTACCTGATACAAAAGAAATTTTTTGTGATACAAAACTTGATTTTACCTGATACAAAAGACATTTTTTGTGATACAAAACTTGGTTTTACCTGATACAAAAATTGATACAAATATTTTAAAGTGAGTGTGAGCCCTGCAACCGTCGTGGTGCTCCAAACCGAAGCAGGATTCTCTCATAAACACAATGTCATGAAATTGGGATTTTCATTTCCTTATTTCGTGCACTATTGGAAACAGAAAGGCCCATTTCTGGTCCCTTGTTTAAAGACAAAGATTTAAGAAGCTATGCTTACCAAACGGACAATCCGCAGTACTGCAAACGACATCCATCCCACTGCCGCTTGTCCTCACTCAGTATAATCTACTGGTACTTTGGCCAACCAGAGCTGCTTCATTGAGGTTTTTTAGCCGGTTGTCCGTCCTTAACTTCAGACCTGTCCTGGGGACAAATTTCAAGAGAAAAATGCACAAACACAAGTTTTAGGCAATGTTCAAGCTTTCTTCTTAACCCCTTATGTTGCATTTTTACCCTGGCCTATCCGTTCGTAAGAACCAACACTCACAAAACATGTCCGGAGAAATCACCTAGTCCGGTATGCAACGTCCGCTGGTGCACCATATGAATTTGGACTACCGGAGGAGGCAACATGGTCCTCTAATCAATCAAAAGTCATTTAGAGCCCCTGTCACTCAATACCATAACGTGTGACGGCGGTAATGGACACCTATGGAGACAACACTCCTCCCGGTTTTTTCTCGGCCCCCTAATATCCAGGAAGGCTGATTTTTTAAGCAATTCACATTGATACTATGTGCAATCATAGAAATAAATTTGACTTTGATATCTCCTTTCCTTCTTGGTGTTGGGATTTTTATTTCCGCTAGTGTATTTGCTTATTAAGACTTTGCATATGAGTTTGAAACATAAAACATTAGTTTAAACATAAATTTTTGCACCCTATTTTAGTAAACTTTATCAGAAATTACTTAAATGAGTTGAATATAGCAAGCTATTGATGGAAAGTTTTGGAAACAGGAAATGAAGTGATGATGGAACTGTCCCATTCATCCCCGTACCCACTTATTTTTGAAAAACTAAAATTAGACTTGGAAAGAATCCATGAATTTTCTTCATTTAAATTGGAAACTATACTAATATAAGTACTCTTTCAACACACTGAATAATTTATAGCTTTAGTTAAATTATTTTTTAATAAATAATTATAGAAGTAAAACGATAAAAGTTACTTTTGGTATGGGAAAACACATTTAGTAGTCCTATTTATACAAAATTGGAAGCTGATGTCAATGAACACAATTTTTTGAATAGGCTTGGTACTTCTATCATATAGCTGAAATAAAAAAAATTTAAAGTGAAGTTAAGGTATAAAAAATTTAGCTGTCCCGTTCATCCCCTGTCCGATTCATCCCCGTTCTCCCCTACCCTAAAAAATGTCAGGTAACCCCTTAAACCAAAGTCTAGTTACGGCCGTGTTATAAGCATTAAATAAAATTTAAATGAATAAGTTCTATTTCCAATTCACAATATACTGTTAACTTTTTATAGCTGAAGATTTCAAAGAAAAGAACATTCAATATTTAATCATATTTGATAGTAGTTTTTTATTTATCTATATATATAAAAATCAATGTCTGTCTGTATGTATGTCCTTTATAGTTTTAAACTTTTTGAACCTACATTAACTATTAAACTATACCACGTTGATCTACTCCCTCCAGGGAAGGTTTCCGAATAAAAATAATTTAAAATTAATGCATCTCAATAACTTTTTTAGTCAATTTTATGTTTAAAAACCCATATTTCATGCCTAAATTCATAGAAACCCCCCATTGTTGTAAATATCATAAGAGAATATGTAACTTTAATTGTTGTAGGCATATTATCGATTGTTGTGGATTGAAATCTATTGTTGTAGTTAAACATCCATTGTTGTAGCATAAACATAAAAATGGATCCTCTATTTAACTATTTCCACATTTGAACTTGCGAAGCCCATCTTGAACACACCAGAATTTTTTTTGAATGGACTGGCAAAGTCCATCTGCAACACATGAGAATAATTTTCTTTAAAAATGGACTGGCGAAGCCCATCTGTAACGCACCAGCTGATATATATATAAACAAACTGAAGCCCGGGTCTAGCGCTTTAGCACTAGTTTGTATATAAAAAATATTATATATCCTTATGATTATTAAAGTATAAAATTATTTTTATTTTAAACATCTATTTAATAGAAGTATATCTTTGTGAAGTAACTACAGTAAATTCTCGTTAGTATGCCCCCGCTTAGTGCGACGTCCCCCATATTACGACGTTTTTCTCTGGTCCCTGGTACCAATAGGCCTTTTATCATTAAAAACTATCCGCTTATAGCGCCCCCGCTTATTACAACTTCCCGCATATTTCGACTCTTTTTTCAGTCCCCCGAAGAAAAATCCCGGTTATTGCATCTTCGAGTTCCTTTCAAGTAATGTATGAACTACAGAACTGTTGAAAACAAGAGTAGAACAATATGGTAGAACTGGTTTTTCCCAACCGCTCCCCTTTTTCTCCGAATGGCCCTCCCGCCCCGTTGCTCCCTCAAAAACAAGGATGACCAGTGTCTTGCAGGGCATGTGGGTTGTCCTGTGACAAATCAGAACACTATCTGAATTTGTTTGAAATTCTCCCCCTCTCCTCCAGTTTGACTGCTGCATTCAATAGCAGTGTTAAGTCCACTGTTGTGTAAGTTCAGATACCATACCATTCTTTCTGAATCGTTCTTCGTTGTATCAGTATTTGTTGTAACGGGATGGATTTCACTGTATAAATCTATACTGTTATACGACTTTGCACTTAAGCTGAGTGTATGCCTAATTTATAATTACCTTTTTTTTCAGTGTGAATCATTTTTCCCTCGAGTCAAACTTGCTCCAGATGACAATGTATTAACTCAGGTAATACATATATTTTAAAACACATTTTATATGTTGTAATTTATGATAGCCAATTAAAGCTTGTTGAATTTTAAAATTTTAGCTGCAAACAATTAAGGTTCTTTTTCATGTTAGTTTGGTTTTGTTTTGTGATAATTACTTTGAATAGTTAATTTTTTGAAGTCTTCTATGATTACTGAAAGATTGATTTTTCAAGGTTCTATTATTTGGAAAATTCAATAAGTAAGTTGAATGTAAATTAACAGTTTATTTTTTTATTTTAGGCTATTTTAAAGAGGAATCAAGACTTGACATCTACTGCACTAGAGCAAACTAATGTTCTTAATCTTGTAACCAAAATTCAAACTGTTCTTGATAATATTGCTTTATCTCCTGGTTCTTTTGATGCTTGTGTAAGTCTAAGTAGTTAATTCTACTTTGTAGATGAAACTTTTTTTATGTGTTTATAAATCTCTTCTTTTACTCTAATTTCTTATAAATCTTGAAAATATGAATTGTGGGGTGCTAGTGCAATAACATTGGTCTGGTCATTTAAATTTTTCTACTGTTGCATTTTAATGCCAAAACTGATTTTCATGAATGGCCCCTATGAAGAATGGCTAAAATCTAATGTGTATGCTAACAAAAATAGTTAAAATCTGTTTGCTACGTACTGAAAAAGAATATCATTCAAAATGTAATGAAAGATTTTCCTTTTACTCAGCAAATTGAAGAAGTACGTCAAGTTGGGTCCTTCAAAAAAGGAACCATGATGATTGGAAATGCTGTTGCTGATATTGTAACCATTTTAAAAACTTTGCCCACAGGTAAATGGATCTATATAAGTTTATTTAGTTATGTTTTTATCTGATGTAGGTACCTTTTTAAATAGGTTTTATTGATAAAATAAAGAATGAATATAATTCTTATATAAGAGCCTGATTTAACATGATTTAAACCATAAATTTTCATAATTTAATTCCTTTTTGCAGTTTAAAATAATATTTGCAACTGCAATGCGAGTGGAACAGGGATAATTACTTATAAAGTTATTTTAATGATTCCTGTTTTTCCTGAGTATGTTCCTGAGTATGTTTATAGATGAACTATTTATGTGCGTGTAAAATCATAGAGAGAATAATAGTAGATGTGGCATGGAAGGCAACCCGGTGTTTATAATATCAATATGAAGCAAAAAAAAATCTTAAACGTCAAAGCTCCCATAGACTCACCGATTTTGAAGGGGGGAAATCTCTATCTCACAGACAAGAACAAGAAAAGAAAAACTTGTTTATAATGTAGGGAATGAAAAAAAAGATTAATAATTTTGAGCGTAAAATGTTCGTGGTATATCTAAACTATTTTGATAGTTGGGGACTTAAAAAAATCCTTGAGCTGAGTACGATCAACTTACACAAGATTTATTTGATTATAGATTTAGCATAATTTCAGTTAAACTACTTCTAGTAATAAAAAAAACATTGATTTGTGAATGTATGAGATGTGTTTGAATCATTGAAATAAGTACTTCTGTAGAAAACTGCAAAGAAGTTAGGGCTCGAAATAAGCTTTAAGACTCTTGGCATTCAAGCTTGACACAAAGTTTACGTTGGCGCATGGGGATTACTGTTCTCTCAACCATAGTAAAAGGGTCACGTGATTTTTACAGACTTTGCACGTCCGATAGTTGGGGTCTTGCTTCTATATACTAAGCAAATTTCTCTTTCGATAACTTCCCCCTGTCTCCTCTCCTAAATACTAGTTCCGGCATTGTCAAAATCACAAAACCCTTTTACTTTCGTTGGTTTATCAGTACCTTCGTACATTGTAATTTTCTCCCTTGTGAAGGCGCATTATCACTGCCAAATCCTCTAACCCCAAGCTCCAATGCATGTATAGTCCAGTAAAACGGTGCTCAAAAGCAATGTTTTCAAAAAATTTATATAGAAGTTTTTTTTTAATGGTTTTATGTGTTTTCGAGGGTGTTGATTACGAAAATGAAGTTTGCTACCATGTAGAGGTCGGCTTCATATCAAAAATTGCAATTTTTGCTCATTAGATTTTTTGCTTCTATTTCAAAAACTTAATTTCTCGAAGATAATTTCAATTAAGAAGTTGAAGAAAACAAAATTTCCTACAAAATGCACTATTCAAGTTGATTTTCCGAAGAGTGGATTCGCTGCTAGAACATGCTGAAAAAAAGCTAATTGAGTTTTTTAACGAGTGAAGTTATATGTCTCGTATAAAAATAGTTTTTACAGCTCTCATTAATAAAACAGTTGTAACAGTGCATTTTGTAGGAAATTAAATGTACAGTACTGCAAACAAAAAACGACTCAGTCTTCGTATCTCCGGAACGGCTCGTGATACAAAGACAAATAAGGTATCATTTTTCATGATTTTAAGTATTCTTTTACTAAAAAAATTTTCAAGTTCTTGGGGGGTCATCTTCATATTAAACGAAGCACCAACTTTCGTTTTTCCTATGGGAGACATCAAATATTATAATTTATTCTGAAAGAGAACCCCCCATAACCCCTAAATACGAAGTTTCATATGTCTGCGTCCACAAGTAGACCTCCCAAAAATTTTTAAAATTTGAAGCATCCTATGTTAAATTTCCTATTTCAAACTTTCATCGAGCCTTCTCTACGAGTACTAGGCCAGGATATTTCTGTGCGCTCTGTAGGAAAGCGCAATACCTAAAAATGGTCGCCAACCATCGAGCCAAACTCATATCACTAGTGAAAGTTATCCAAGAAAGAAATATCAAGACATATAAAATACATTTGTTTCCCTAGTGAACGGCAAGAACTTCGAATGTCAATAATTCCAAAACTAATCGGAATTTTAAACAAAACGAAATGTCAATCTTTTTATAAAAAATAATCGTATGTTTGTTTAAAATATCATAGTTCTACCATGATTAGTTTTTCTTTTATAAAGAAAAAGTTTTAAAAGTTAAAAAGTTTTTCCGACGATTTCATTATTGGCTGAAATTCATCATATATACTGGCATTTTTTGGAATTTATACATAACTAAATAAATAATTTTTCAGTTTGACATCTGATTTATAAAAACAAATGCTTAGTTCTCTATTTTTTAAGCTGTAAGAAACGGTGTTAAATATTGTTATATTTTTCTAACATCATATTTTAAAAAAGGTTGTAATTGTAAGAAATAGTAATTCTTGCATTGTGTAATACTTTATTATTCTAATATTCCCTAATGTTCTATTTTATCCTTCACGAAACACTTTTTAATATGGGTCTCGCATTCATGTCTGATGAATTTTCTCATTTTGTGGATATTTAATCTTAATTAGACTATTATATGACTAAAATTAAATGTATCAAAATTTTTCTGCGTCGAACACCTACCCTTATCTCGGTCCCCAAATTCCATTGTCGGGTGACCCGTTCTAGAAAGTTGGAGAGAGAAATTGACTTGATTGATATAACTCTTTCAAGAAATTTCACGCTATCTGTCAAAAAATAGAATTTGTATTCTATTTCATCCTTTCAACCCCCCAAAGCTGAGTTATTCTTTTCAAGATAGGCCACCCTGAGTGTCCCCTATCAAATTTTTCAGTCCTGAAAACCTTATAAAATGGATAGTTACTCTTTTTCTCAGTAAAATATAATTAAACTTTTTTCTGCCCCAATCAATATCCCCGCACGGTTGAGAATGAAAGTTCCTTATTATCGCATTACCAGTTCTTCAGAGTCTTATAGATTTCTACGTTATTACATTAAAATGGACCCTATTTTCTCATGAAACATTATAAATAACTCCTAATATTCCATTTAACGCTTCCATCCCACCTTACAATATGAGGAAAGCTTTTCTAAAGGGGTGTTCTACAAGTCAAGCATCAGTCTTCCTTATTTGCACCACTTATGACTCTACTAAAAGTAGAAATTTTTGAATTTTACTCCCACGAAGAGTATCAAAACTAGAATATTTTTTTCTGCCCTTCTCCCCTTACCTAATCGCAGGTCCCAAATATCTACCATGGTATTTCGTATTGTTAAGTATCTAAAGGGGAAAAACTAGCCTGAAATGTTTGCTTCTTCATGGTGAAAAATAAGAATTTGAACGATTCAAACTTTAAGAATTTCGTGTTCTTTTTGCCTTCGACTTTCAGCCCCTATTTTATGTAGGCACACCGTTCGAAAACCGATTTTTTGCCATTTTCCCCCATTTAAGTATCCTTTTACAAAACATTTAACCTTTTTTTGGTGCCGAATTTTTTTTTATATTTTCGTGTTTTTTTCTGCCCTTCTCCCTATCCCTAGAGAGCTTTGACAGATTTCTATTACCGCAATTCTTCTTCGCCTGAGAGTAGAATGGCACCTTTCATTACGTTAATTTACGGCTATAAACACGAACCTCGGAGAAAACGGGCATAAAAATTTTTACATTCGGCTGTCCACCATTGCGATTCGAAAACTACGGATTCTAAGGAACAAAATGCTATTTTCACTAAGCATCTTCCCGAAAAAGCGCACAAAATGTAGTTAGGAAACCCGCTATTACCAGAACCAGTCCTGACTTAAAAGCACAAGTATTTGAAAAAAAATGCGCCAAATAGTCGCCAAATGTATTTAAGCCGATTTCTGTTTTGAGCTCTGACCGATACCAATTTTTGCTATCAGGAGATAACTTATCGGATTTTTCTAATTTTTAAAAATTTTTGGGGGTCTACTTGTGGACGCAGACATATGAAACTTCGTATTTAGGTGTTATGGGGGTTCTCTTTCAGAATAAATTATAATATTTGATGTCTCCCATAGGAAAAACGAAAGTTGGTGCTTCGTTTAATATGAAAATGACCCCCCAAGAACTTGAAAATTTTTTTGGTAAAAGAATACTTAAAATCATGAAAAATGATACCTTATTTGTTGTTGTATCACGAGCCGTTCCGGAGATACGAAGACTGAGTCGTTTTTTGTTTGCAGTACTGTACTTTCATGTGGTGTAAATTATTTGTCGGTAACTTGTATTAATAAATAATCGAGCGTTGCAAAACTATTTTACGAAACTATTTTTTTTGCAGTTTTTTTGCAGAAAGTGATTTGTATAACTGCAAAAAAAATAGTGTCATTTTATTTTAAAACACTATAAAATGTACACCGTTCATCTCAAAATAAAAATGAACCTCTGCATCTTATAGAAAATTTTAGGTACTTTAATTTGGCGTAGTGCTATTTTTCGAGAAACAGATATTTTTTATAGAAAATTGGTGAAAAACAGAACAAAAGAGCAAAAATTGCAATTTTAAGATTTTTTTGCAATTTTTGATATGAAGATGACTTTCAAAAAGAAAATAAACTTTAAATTCAAATAATTAAAATCACTAAAATATATCATTATTGTTAAGATCATCATCTAAGTGTCATTAAAATACTCTCATAATTTAATATATGAATTTAAAAAATTAACAAGGCCAAAAAATTGCTGTTTTTCAGCGCGGTCTAGCAGCAAAACCACTCTTCAGAAAATCAAAGATGAACAGTACATTGTGTAGGAAATTTTGCGAAAAAGAGCAAAAATGTTGCGATTTTTTATAAGCAGCATACTTCATATTCATAATCAGCTCCCTCGAAAACATGTAAAGCGGTCGAAAAAAAAAACTTCTATATGAATGTTTTGAAAAACTACAGTTTTACTGGACTAGTAGTATTTGCAGCAGCTGGAGCTGCTTCCATTGAATTCAAAACTGATTTCCACTCTATTTTTCTTTTCTAACTGAATTGAGTTTAAAATTTTTCAAAAACATTTATTTTACTTTTCTAGTTGAAGCTGTTCAAGCTTTAGGAAATAAAGTTATTGAAGAATTGAAAAAAATTGATGTCAATGAAAGTGAGTTAGATTTTTATAATTTTTCTTGAATGAATTATATTTGAATTTTAGCAAATATTTATTAGGGGCCATCCATAAATTACGTGAGGTGTTTTTTCCAAAATCTGGACTCCCCCTCCCCCCTTGGTGAGATTTAGTGAGATTTTGCTGGACCCCCCTCCCCCCACATGAGATTATTTAAAAATAATTTTTCTCCTTCCTTCTCATATATTCCTTTCTCATACTTAAAAAAGAAAGAAAATTGTATAATTTCTAACTTAAAAAGTTGACGTGAGATTTTAATCGACCCCCCTCCCCCCTTGGTGAGATTTTTCCAAACCCCTCCCCCCCTTTTTGACCTCACGTAATTTATGGATGTCCCCTTATCATGTATCTTATAGAACCATAGACTTTTTAATTATTATTAATAGTTGCAATATACTGGAAAATAAAATTTATAAAGATGATACCATATCCCAGTATGATTATTTTTCACAGAGGTTCTCAAACTGGGTCACAAGTGAATTTTTGGTGGGTCGCAGGGGAGCTACAAGATTTTGAATATATTATATTTATAATTTTAACGAAAGGGATTTTGGTTTAATCAGAAAGTAAAGAAAATTAGTAAAAAGAAATGTAAAAAAAAGCTTGATGTTGAAAGTAAAAGATAAGTAAAGAAACACTTTTAATATGACGGGGATGCAAAATATTCATTCAAATCATATAAAGATTCAAAAAATTATTTAAAACAGTGTTTCTACACATAGCGCACCTCTCTACCGGAGACCCTTTAGGAGTAATGATTTTTTCTTAAGAAATGCAACTGCAAATAATTACCCTAAGATAACTTTAAAAAACGAGTGTAAATGCGGTGTGTTTTAAAGAGTCAAACTTTAAAACATTTTCTGGGGGGAGAACCCCCAGACCCCCTTTTAATCGCCAGTGTCAGTATTACAGACAAAACTTAAGCACTGAGGATCAAAATCCAATTGTTTAATTTTTAACAAAAATGAACAACATTTAAAGTAAAATAGTTGCTGCCAAACCTAATTATGTCCTGTTGTGACCTTGTGGGGTGTGAAAGTGAGCAATAATGGAAAAGGTTGAGAAACATTAATGATTTGAATTACCTGCCTGAGTCAAAGTTAATGTCCTAAAAAGTTACCTTAACCTGGGGTTGACCCAAACACAAATTGAGGCCCTTTTGTGCCCCTTCACGAAAATTCCCCTCTTTAAATCTGCCCCTTCACAAAAATAAACTCATAAAAACGCCCCTTTCATGAAATTTGAATAAGCTTTAGTGATAATTTGATAGAGAACATTCACAAAATATTTCATTTTTCATAATTTTTTTGGTTTGTGAATCAATTTTACTTTTATGCACTGATCTGCTAACTATCACTGCTTCAATTTTTCAAAAAACAATTTCTTTTTCACAAAAAACATTTCATTTTTCACAAAAAATAATGAAATGGGTCCCAAAATATAAAACCTGGATCTACCCCTGTTAACTAAAGATGAGGTGGATTGAGTTAGATAATATTCATAAAAAGTGGGTCGCAATGGTCAAAAGTTTGAGAACCCCTGATTTATTGAGTACATATTTTTAATATTTATCAAGCCCTATCATGCATGATTGATAATATTTTTTAAAGAACTTCCCCTTCTGTGTCAGCTATGAAATGTTGAAAAAGCTAATTAGGCCCTTAATTTGTTCAATGCTTGCTGTTGCTGTAAAAATTTTTTAAGAACCTTCATAACCCCATAACACTTCTGTGTCAGCTATGAAATGTTGATTAAAAAAGCTAGTTAGGCCCTTTCAGCAACAAGTTAATTCCAATTTAAAGCTGTTGGAGACTCAATGTTGCTGCTAGTGCCTCAATCAGGATTTTAGCTAAAGTTAAAAGTAGTTTTTAAACCAATTGACATGCTTATAACATCTAGATTTTCATGAGGGGAAGTTTTCTTAAATGAAGTAAAAATGTTTTTTTTTTAATTTTCATTTAACTTATGTTTTTTTGTACTTAATGCCTTGGCCAGAGAAATCCAATTAATCAATCATGTAATTATTTTAGAAATCAAGTACAAGACATTATTTTGAATTTATATTTTGATATATATTTTTCAAAATATACTTTTCAGCCTTTTTCATTCTTAATCATGGATTAATTAGGTTTTTAACTACAGTAGCTAACCACACAAATTCAATAAAATTTCATTTATTTGATTTAGTTGTTGCGGTTGTCATGATTGAAGGTGGTTTTGAAATCAGCTCTACTGAAGCATCAGTAAAATGCTTGATTACTACTGTTCCTCAAAATCTGAGGAAGCTTGATCCTGAATTACACTGTAAGATCTATTTAAATAATCATACTTTGCATATTTATTGTTTTTTGAAGGTTTATATTTTATAGCCATTGCATATTTTTCAATAACTTATTTTAAATAATTATGCCAAATAAAGTTTCAACACTTTTCCTTTAAAAGTATTGCATGTGAGTGTATTTAATTTCCTAAATTCCCTTAAACTGATGTATTTGAGCCTCATTTTGTATCCATAAAATACTTATATTTGTGTAATTTGTTTGTATTTATCTAACTAATTGTTTTCATTCACCAAGTCTATATATTTCATTTTTAGTGGATCAAAAAATCTTGCAACATCACTTAGCTGCAATCCGACACGCTCGTTGGTTTGAGGAAAATGCCCATCACTCAAGCATCAAAGTTTTGATTCGTTTGTTCAAAGATCTCAGAAATCGTTTTGAGGGTTTTCATCCACTGAATCCCTGGATTCTGGACTTGTTGGTATGTATTCCTGAAGGTTGCCAAGTGTAGTGCTTTCATAGATTTATTAAAGATTAATTTGATCTGTCTCGTAAGTTATTTATAAAAAGATTTTGTACTCTAAAAATATTAAGGAAATCTTCATATCTGTGTATTTTCTATTTCTAGTGCTGTATTTTTCTTGACCATTAACTAAGCCATTAACTTGTTCATAATTAAATTTTTTTCAGGCACACTATTCCATTAATCATCATCCAAGCAGACAACCCCTGGGCTTGAATATTGCTTACAAGTAACTTTTATAACTGAATATTAGCTTTTTAATTTTATACTTTTCACAGGGATGTTGCGGCTGCGCCAAACTGCGCCAAATCCTAATTCATGTGCTAAACTGCTACAAAAACCGTATTTTGAGCAAAATTGCGCCGAAACTGCGCCAATTAACGATTTTCTTGAAATCGAATTATCAAACTCTCCTCTCACGCGAAGAATATCTTCATCCTTAGGGAAAAAAACTCAAATCATCTATGGAATCTTTTCCACATTTCTACCACTTGAATTCAAAACCAAAACCGATGACGCTCAATTTGCTGCGTTAAGTCAGTTAAAAAGTCGAAAAATCGCAATTTTTCGCAAAAGTTTCGTTTTGTTGCGAAGTGTTCCGTTCTTCCCACGACTTTCGTGGATGGCCGCAGGTGCCGATTCTAGTTGGCTTCTTCTTGCGTCGTTATGGCGATGTAGAAAAAAAACTTTACCGTGGTCCGAAACCCACTAGTCCTGTGTTCCGGATGTCGGGAAAAATAGCAATTTTTTTCGTTTTTTTTGCGGAGTGTTCCGTTCTTCCCGCGACTTTCGTGGACGGCCGCGGGTGCCGATTCTAGTTGGCTTCTTCTTGCTTCATTATTGCGATGTAGAAAAAACAATTTTACTGTGGTCAGAGGCCCACTAGTCCTGTGTTCCGGAAGTCGGGAAAAATAGCAATTTTTTTCGTTTTTTTTTTGCGGAGTGTTCCGTTCTTCCCGCGACTTTCGTGGACGGCCGCGGGTGCCGATTCTAGTTGGCTTCTTCTTGCTTCATTATTGCGATATAGAAAAAACAATTTTACTGTGGTCAGAGGCCCACTAGTCCTGTGTTCCGGAAGTCGGGAAAAATAGCAATTTTTTTCGTTTTTTTGCGGAGTGTTCCGTTCTTCCCGCGACTTTCGTGGACGGCCGCGGGTGTCGATTCTAGTTGGCTTCTTCTTGCGTTATTATTGCGATATAGAAAAAACAATTTTACCGTGGTCAGAGGCCCACTAGTCCTGTGTTCCGGAAGTCGGGGAAAATATCAATTTTTTTCGGTTTTTTGCGGAGTGTTCCGTTCTTCCCGCAACTTTCGTGGAGGGCCGCGGGTGCCGATTCAAGTTGGCTTCTTCTTGCGTCATTATTGCGATATAGAAAAAACAATTTTACCGTGGTCAGAAGCCCACAAGTCTGGTGTTCCGGAATTCGGGAAAATAGCGATTTTTCGAGATAGTTCCGTTTTTTCCGCGACTGCTTTTCCTACGGATGTCTGTTGAAGTTAGCTCCAACGGCGGTGCAGAAAAAACAACTTCACTTTGGTCAGAGCAGCCTGAGAAGTCTAACAAGATTATCTTTTCTCTGTTTAAGTCAGTATTTTCAACTTAAGAGGATTTTCTAAGTTGTAAAATTTTTACTGAAAGGTCGCTTTATAGCAACTTAGATGAGTATAGTGTTTTTTTTATCTGATTTAAGATTCTAAATATACCTTCAAAATTACTAATTTCATACTTTTTTGCTCTACTTAACCAAAATTTTTTGACAATATCGTTTTTGCAATTTAATATTATTACCTAAAAAATAAAAATTCTGTTAACTAATTTACTTTATTTTATTTCATTTTAGTTACATTTTGACTTTTAAAGTGGTTTGTGTGGCATAGTGTGTGTTTGAAGCTGTGTAAAAATTTGTCTTTCTTAAATAAAAAAAGTACTCCTTGAATTTTTTTAAAACACTCCTTGAAAACTCCTGGAATACTCCTTGATTTTGATTTCTGAAAATTTGTATGAATCCTGCATTTGGCGTTTTTGTTATTAAAATTAAAAATTGTATTAAAAACTATTGTCATTAACTATAACATTATTTTAAAAACATCAAAAATTAATTAAAAGTTTGTTCAAAATTACCATTTAACTTTTAATTTAAGATAAAATGGCTTATCAGAGGTTTTTAAATCTATTTTGTGAAGGTACTTTTTTCTCTCTTTTTTTGAATTTGTAAATGTTCCTATTTTTAAATGGTAAATTTTCTAAGGTACTTTTAAAATGTTGCAATTTTGTTTAGACAGATCTCTAGCTGTTCAAACACCTGTTTTTTGCGTAATTCTTCTTATCAGTTTTCAGTAGTTTACTTAATCATGCTTAGTTTTAAGATTAATAGTTGGGATAAATTATCAGTATATTTTAGTAACAAGGACCCTGCTATGGATTTTAATTTTGGTTGTTGCAAAAAGTTGATTCGTCCTGTTCCTGCTACTAAATTAAGATAAGTTGCTACAAAATTTAAAATCGGCTGCTACAAAAATGGTTTATTCTGCTACAAATTTTAAATTAATCTGCTACAAACTGCTACAAATTTTAAATTTAGCTGCTATAAACTGCTACAACTTTTGAATTTAGCTGTTACAAACTGCTACAAATTTAAAATTTCGCTGCTACAAAAACTGCTACAAAATGCTCAATGTGGTGCAACATCACTGTTTTCATTAAAACATTAATACACTACCCTACAGCATAGCAGCCAACTCTCCCGATTTTTTCGGGAGACTCCCAAATTTCACGGTTACCTCCCGATATCCCGAAAAAGTATTAAATCTCCCGAATTTCTTTATAAATCAAGTTTGAGGATTTTCTCGGTAATTTTCGTTTTTCCGATTTCGAGTGTCTAAGAAACCGATCGATAATACCCTAGGAGCAAGTTTAAAATGTGGGCAATGTTTTAAAAATGATGTTGGCAAGCTTTTTTTGCAATGTTTTTATGATAAAAATTAATAGTAAAAGGTAATAAAAAAGTTAAAGTTGTATTTCTGTTGCAAGAATCCTTACATAGTATTATTTTAAATTTTTTTTTACTTTTAAGTCTTGGAGAAGTAGTGTATTTCTAACGAAGTTAGATGTCGTAAAAATCTCCCTAATTTGGTCACAAAAATTAGGGAGATTTTTTCACTATCTCCCTAATTTATGTTTTCAAATGTTGGCCGCTATGCTACAGTAATTTACTGGACACTAGGTGTGATGCTTCGACTGAAAAAATACATGATTTAATTGGAAGTGATTGACTTCTGCGTGCTGTAACCTCATTATTGACCTTTCTAGGAATACTCTCAAAAATATTTTGATACTCGGTTTTGGTAATTTATTTCTGCTTTGAGAATATTGCTATCTCAGTTGTAGATTTTGACTGGCCTCCGTTCTTAAAATGTTGAGTTCTGTTGTCACAAAAATGTTTCCTAGGGTTTGTTTTGGGACTCTAAAGGGTTCAGAGAAAAACTTCACTTCTATATCTTGATCTCCCTGCTTGACAGAGGCTCAAACATGGCAGGAAGTAACATTTGTTCATTTATAAAATTGGCAGAGGGTGGGAAGAATCTAACTGTCCAAAATGTTCAGCCTGGCATCAGTATTTAATTAACCATTAACCCTCTGACTGCTACATTTCTGGACCGAAATTGCTTCAAAAAATGTGTATTTTTTATAGCCCAGTGAATGAATACTTAGCATTTGGATTTGCGATTTTCATACTTAAAAAAAATCAGGGCTTTTTCATTGGCAGAGGGTGGGAAGAATCTAACTGTCCAAAATGTTCAGCCTGGCATCAGTATTTAATTAACCATTAACCCTCTGACTGCTACATTTCTGGACCGAAATTGCTTCAAAAAATGTGTATTTTTTATAGCCCAGTGAATGAATACTTAGCATTTGGATTTGCGATTTTCATACTTAAAAAAAATCAGGGCTTTTTCTCTGTCAATTTTAAAAAATAAGGTATGTTTCCATACAGGCTTTTTCTCAGCAATATGATCAAAGTATTTCCAGATCTCATAAATTAATAGTTTTGGAGGAAAAAATAAATCTCTCAATAAAGGAAGAAAAACACATGCACACCGAAATCACAGAATAAGCAGATTTTGTTACACTTGAGTTGAACGTGAGATGATTAGTCAGAGGGTTAACAAAAGTTGAGGGTTCTATGAAAACCACCCCCAAACGGGATTACACCATCTCTGAATTTGACTGCTAAATTCAGCGTTACAGCTGTATGTCAATAGGCTTTATTACGATTTCAAATTCAGCGCCACGTTCGACTTGATAATACGTAAGAACCGTTAATTGTTATCCCAAAAACAGGATTTCCAAAAAAATCTTTAAAAGTAATTAAAAAACAGTTGGATCCTCAAAGAGGGAAAATGTCTTGATAATTTTTCATTCAAGTAGTCATGAACAATTTCTAAAAAGTGAAAATAATCATTTAAAAAAATTTCAGGCGTTGTTTGCAACTTCTTGCTGGTGGTCTCTTTTTGCCTGGATCAGCTGGAATTCCTGATCCTTGTGAAGGGGGAAATGTCAGGGTACATACTTCACTTTCTCTCGAACAACAGGTAAATTGAACTTCACAATACAGTATTTATTATTTTTTATGTTTCAAAAACAGCTTATGTTCTAGGTATAATTGTTCCTTGGTTTTTAACCAATGCATATAATGTATATTTAGTTTGCAATATTGTGTTTGCCTTTTATGTGCTACTTAATTCGATTTTGCAACTGCATGCAAGCATGGGAATTTACTTTGGAAACAATATTCATTTGACTAAGACACTACTTTTTTGCAGGATCTTGTTTGCCTCACTGCTCAAACTTTGCTTAGAGTTATGGCACATGGAGGCTACAAGCAAGTTCTGGGGTTGGAAATCCTTCCTAGTAAGTTTAATCTTTCTTCTTGGTACAGCCAGACCTAAAAATTTTAATTGGTCATAATAGTCCGTAGCAAATTGCATATCTTGAATTTTCATTCAAAAATCAAATCTACAAACATTTACCTTAACTTAGCTCAGTAACCTTACTCAACCACAATTCCGGTATTCAACCTTCGTCCCTGCTTGCTTTTAAAACCTAATATATCGAATGTATTATCTATATCTCTTACTAACTAGATGCTGATACTATTCATCTATTCAAAGTATTAACTGTCTTCTAATTCATTGTGTTTTACAATAACTATTTAAGCTACTTTTAAATTCAGACCTATTTTATTATCTTCGAGCTTACTTAGTTTTATGTTTTAAGAAGAGCTTGTAGATAAAACACTAGGGTGGTCCTAAGTATAATGGTAAAAAATTTTTTCGGAATTTTTGAAGTCGCACACCCTAAATTTTTTACTTATGGGGTAGTAAATAACTGATAAAAATTTTATCCAAATCGGTAAATATTAACACGTGCCGCAAAAGGGATGAAAATCTGAAAAAACATCAAAAATCTCAAAACTTTGAAAAATCATAAAATTCATTTAAAATATATTATTCGATTTATTTCAATACTTTTTTTTAACAGAAAATGCTTAAACATGAAGAATATTTGACTTTATAGCCTTTGACCATTTTTTAAAGGTGTTTAAAATATCGTTTTACTCCTCAATGAGCTTGATTCCCCTTTCTGCAGAATCATTTACAACGGACTCTTACTGACGACTTTAAATCCTTCCTGATAATATCATCACAAGTTTCACGTTAAAGTATTTCTAGAAATAAAGTCTGAAGATAACTTAAAAACCTTCGAAAAAAGTTTTCGGTTCATTTTGCCCCAAAATCAACTAAATTTATCTCAGAGTTCTGCCAGTTATTCACAAGGTGGATTCTTTCTCTTTTAACTCTTTGGCAGCTCATTATTGTGTGGAGACAATCGCATCGAAAAGGCTAAGGCAACTGTCTCCTCCATTAAGAAACCCTCCATGACTAATCATTTTCAATGCTGCCATAGACATATTTTCATTAATTCCTCTGTAGAAAAACAGGCCCTCATGAATTTCAAATCTTTTAATGTGGCTTTGTGAGCCATTTACACATCAAACCAGACCCAATAAATATACTCGTACCTTTTAATCCTTGTAGTTCTCGATTATCTAAATTAACCTCGTTTCTAAAAATAAAAATGTTTAAGCAATAAATTGCCTTAGTCATCCACCTAGCATGATGGAAAGCACCAACGTTGTCTAAATTTAATCCTTTTTGCTTCTCGATTTTCTAAAAGTGCTCTAGTCAACTGTAGAAATCTTTATAGCCATACCTCGGTCGGTGTTCAATAGGGTGCCCCTTAAAAATCGAAAGTCGGGGAAACTTTGGAGACACCCCCTAATTTTTTTCCTTTTGGTATCCTAAGAAAGTGTGCAAAATCTTAAATCGATCAGAAAATATTAACACGTGCCTCAAACTGCCTGAAGTTGGGAAATTTTGACATTTTTCTCATTTTTTCAAGAATTTTTAAAAATTCCTTAAAATATTATTTTGTCAAATAATAGGGCTTTAACACATCTAAAAATTCATATTCGACCGTTTTTCATTCCTAGTTAGGCGAAATTACCCAGTTTTTAGCCTGGTCATCAATTGGAAAATCCTCAAATTTGCCCATTTTATACTGAGAATAGAGGATACAAAAGTCAGTGGGGAATGACTTATAACCACGTAATTCCATAACTAGGTACCATTTGTAGACGATATTGATGTGTGGATAAATTATCTGGAGCATTAATTAATTTCTAACATTTTAATTACAGGCGCCATATTGGATTGCATTACCCCTAAAAAAATTCTGCGATAAACGGCATGGGTTTTTTGGATTGGGCAATGCGTATTTGAGGTTACTAATCTCAATTTATACTAATAAAATCCTTATATCACATTTTTAAAACTCTTTACTCAATTCGAATGACCAGTATATCTCGTATTACAAGCGTAAACCATGATTTCATAACTATATATATAATTATTCTTAACGCATAAAAGGGTCAATCGAAATTCTAGAAAAATATTGAACAACTAGACTGCAGCGTATTCAGAAGTATTATATTCTATTGTTAAAAAAATTGAGGTTGTTAGAAAATTATCCGCTCTTCATAATGATTGAGCCTACTACACCCAGATTATCCATGTTTTTAATCATGTCATTAAATATGTTTAGGAATACTATTATTGGATACATAAAACTACCGGCAATTCAGCAAATTAGTAACATGAAAGCATATTAAACATTGATATTTGGTTCTTAGCTAATTAATTACGGTTTATGTCCTAATATTTCTAATAATAACTACAGTTTCTGTAACTCTTCAACTAGTCTTAACATTTTTCGCACTGTACGATTTTTATCAGTGAACGTTCTTGGAGAGAAATTATGTTTCGAATTGATTTTTTGAGAAGTTTCTTTATAAAATTAAATGATTTTAAACCCTTAGTGTATTATGAATGAGTCTAAGCTGTATAAATTTTATAGAGTGAAGTGTAGCTCTGACTTAAAAACTGACTTTAAAAAAGGACTGGTTTCAGCAACCATTGTAAATATTTAACATATTCTCAAACACAATATCAGTATCTAATAGGTTTTTCATGCTGCAGGAATATTTTATGCTCTTTATGCATTCAAATTATGATAAAATACTAGAACAGTCTTTAAACATAGTTCAAGACTTATATGCTGAGTGCAGTAGGCTCACTCATCTTCAAGAGCGGGTTAATTTTATATCAACTTCAATTTTTCAACTAAGTTACAGAATACAATACTTCTGTATGTACTAACGAACGTCTAGTGCAACGATGGGCAACCTACGGCCCGCGGGCCGGATCCGGCCCGCCTCGTCATTTGGTCTGGCCCGCGGAACATTTTAAAAATTTTACCAAAAATCACTCTGGTTTTCGTCAACAAGAGCGAAAGAGGGAATACAGAACTTTCCCTGCCGGTTCTACCATACGGACTATATTCATTCTCTGCCTTTCCCAAACTGCTGCTTAAGTTAATTTGTACTCCTGAACATTAATTCCTCCTCCATTAATTCTCCTGTATCATGTAATGACAATTGTTAAAAGTCTGTCCATATTTTTTCATTACTATGAGCTCTGAATATTATTTTAGCTCATATTAATGTAACTTAAACATTATAATTATTGTATGTAATCAAGATATACTTTTAGTCCAGATTAAAGTACTAACTTTATAATTATTGCAAATAATATTATTATAGTCCAGATTAATGTAAATTCATTATAATTATTGTATGTAATCAATATATTGTATAAGTCCAGATTAAATTTTAACTTTAGTATTAAACTTCGAAAATATATTATATAATAAAACTCCTATTTTTTACTTAAAATATATTACCTATTATCTACTCTACGGCCCTCCACGTCATTATAATCATTGAATCCGGCCCGCGGATTCGAAAAGGTTGCCCATACCTGGTCTAGTGTTTCAATATTTTTCTAGAATTTCTCTTTTCCCTATTATGCATTTAGAATTTTATCATCTATAGTAGTTCTTATTATGTAATAAAGAATGAGAGATATACTGGTCATTCGAATTGAGTAAAGAGTTTTAAAATGTGATATAAGGATTTTATTAGTATTAATTGAGATTAGTAACCTCAAATACGCATTCCCCAATACCAAACATACCCATACCGTTTATCGCAGAATTTTTTTAGGGGTAATGCAATCCAATATGGCGCCAGTAATTAAAATGTTAGAAATTAATTAATGCTCCAGATAATTTATCCACACATCAATATCGTCTACAAATGGTACCTAGTTATGGAATTACGTGGTTATAAGTCATTCCCCACTGACTTTTGTATCCTCTATTCTCAGTATAAAATGGGCAAATTTGATGATTTTCCGATTGATAACCAGGCTAAAAACTGGGTAATTTCGCCTAGCTAGGATTGAAAAACGGTCAAATATGAATATTTAGATGTGCTAAAGGCCTATTATTCGACAAAATAATATTTTAAAGAATTTTTAAAAATTTTGTCAAATGTCAAAATTTTCCAACTTTAGGCCGTTTGAGGCACGTGTTAATATTTTCTGATCGATTTAAGATTTTGCACACTTTCTTAGGATACTAAAAGGAAAAAAATTAGGGGGTGTCTCAAAAGTTTCCCCGACTTTCGATTTTTAAGGGACACCCTAGTGTTCAAGAGCACTCAAAGTTCAAACTTAAGAATTTCTTCTTTGTCTCTTCCGATTGTGTTTTCCCAAGATTTTTGAAAACATATAAATAAAAGTACATAAGGTCCATGAAAGTGTTCTTTTTGATTCCCACCAGCTTCTACTGTCATGCGGCGTAAAAGGCGCCGGAGCCGGCTTTTCTCCCTGAGTGGTGACGGACTCTTGCACTTTTACCGTAGTATAACTTCAATCGCTTTGCGGCACGTGTTAATATTAAAATATTTAAAAAGCATTTGGTAT
The DNA here is from genome assembly GCA_024610705.1 of Tetragnatha versicolor. Taxonomy (NCBI): domain Eukaryota; kingdom Metazoa; phylum Arthropoda; class Arachnida; order Araneae; family Tetragnathidae; genus Tetragnatha; species Tetragnatha versicolor. Next base: position 32,234,842 of record JANDEH010000001.1, on the reverse strand, counting down.
ACTTTCATTGCATACCTTAAGGAAAAAAAGTTAGGGGTTGCGACCGAAGAAGTTCAGAGTTTGAAAAATTAGGACCACCCTAATAAAACACACTTAAAAAACTTATTAAAAATCATTATTTTTGTATTGTAATGATTATTGTTATCATTCAAATTTTTCTTTTTTACTTTTTTTAAAATTGAAGTATGGATCTAAAACAAATTGTTAAAAAAATAGAATATCAGTCCTTAGGGGACATCCATAAATTACGTGAGGTCAAAAAGGGGGAAGGGGTTAGGAAAAATCTCACCAAGGGGGGAGGGGGGTCAATTAAAATCTCACGTCGCCTTTTTAAGTTAGAAATTATTCGATTTTCTTAAGTATGAAAAAGGAATAATATCCACAGATAAGATACTGTGGTGATTTTTAGGCAAAATAATGTCCTTTTCTCCAACATCATTAATAATGGAAAAGTTTTAGGTGCTGTGAAGCACAAAATGCAAACGAATAGGATAGAAAATTATTTTTAAAGGTTGAAGGTAAATCTCACGTGGGGGGAGGGGGGTCCAGATTTTGGAAAAAAACACCTCACGTAATTTATGGATGTCCCCTTATTTGAAATGACTCTCTGTGTAATCTTTTCTTCATTTAATTAAAGAAACTGGGTATGTATAATTTTACTGAAGCAGAAATGTGTTTTATTATTATAGACTTGGCAAATGAGATGAGCGTTTGGGATGGCGTTGTGGTTTCGCCTCTTACCAAAGCATATGAAAAGCCAGTTGACAAAAAGGAAGAAGAAACTTCTGAAGATATGGAGCAGGAGCATGAAGAAACTATGGAGACCCAAGATAATTAATATGTCGACTCTTTTTTTATCTTTTTGTAGACCAAGATAAAATCATTTTGTAAATATATATCAATACTGCATTTTGTAAACAAGCTTTTCCCAACTCTGTGTGTCCATTCACTGGCAATTACTTCTAATATTTTTTATAAACTTAAAAACTTTTTTTAACCTGAAGTTTTTTGCTAAATATCTATCAAAGCTTCTTTGCTTGATGCTTTTGAGTTTATCAGTTGAACTGTGTTTTGATTTTATTCATATTTTGTTCATTAACACAAACTGATCCAAAGCTGCAACAATATCTCCCTCAAAACATTACATTTTGTCCTTAAGACTAACTTGTTTTGAATGATGTATTTTGTTTAATTTTGCTGTTATTTTTAGCACAGTATATGAATTTATGTTGGGAATTGCAAATGTATGTCATTGTATTGAATAAAATATACCCATAGACATATTTCCTTTTTGTTTGTCATACTACATCTGACTGGATCTACTATACAGCAAGCAGTGTTTCCCACCCTTTTCATCCTCTCATGGATACCTTTCCCGACCAGGTTCTGTGGAACCCTGGTTGGGAAACGCTTCTATACCAGCTAACCAAAATTAGTTACAAAAGTCATTAGACTTAATCCCCTATTAGAATAGGGTATTTCTGGAAAAGCAATTTCACAGTTGCTTTTAAAAATAGGTTTTTCAGCATTGTCTTAGCATCAATTTAGCAAGGTACAGTGTATACAGGGCTCCCAGCAAGTCTCTTTTTTCCCTAAAAGTATCTTTTTTCATCTCAGGTCTCTAAAAGTCTCTTTTTCACAGTCAAGGTCTCTTTTTTCTCTTTTTCAGCTATTTCTAGATTTCACTTTTGAAATATTCCGAAAAAAATCAGAAATTTTCAGTTTTTTTCTAAAACAAATGTCTGAGAAAATCTTTTATCTCTGCTAGAGGTGAAAAACCGCCAAACCTGGCAGAGAAAACCGGTTTTCAACCGCGTAGCAACGGAAGACAGATGTGTTTGATTTCAAACTTTGGTAGAAATTCATTAATGTTTTTTCTGTTAGTGTAATGAAAAAAAAATGAAATGATCTTAAAGTCAAGTCTCTTGCAATTTTTGAAGAGTGCCACTCATGTTTTAAAGTAAAATTATATAAAAGATTGTATTTTTGAAAACCTCATAAAATATTTCTTTGTACATGAAATGCTGCTGGCAAATATTAAGATCGGTAGCTCCAGTTTTCCATATGATACTTTAAAAGTTTTATCCTAATTACTAAACAAATAATTATATTGAATATGTGTTTATCAAATTGACTAACTATAATGAAATGTACTTAAAGTATGTGGAAAATTAACATCAACAAGGATAACATACTAGTAATAAAGAAAAGACTGATAAAGAGCTACCATCTTGAATTTTTTTCAATACATTTGCTGGATAACATGCACATGGTTTGTAAGTCTCCTTAAATTCCTGAGAAAATACTGAAAATCTCAACTTTTTTCTAAGGTCCCTTTAAACTCCTACAATCTATCACTCTTAAAAAATATTCAAGATTAGAGATGTATTGAAATTGTGTGGGGGGTTATTTTTTAACTAAAAAAAGTCCAGTTAAATGTGAAATTTTAATCCCTTGCAATTCTTTATTCTTTTCTAAATTATCTGAACCTTTTCTGTTTCGAAAGAATTAAGTGAGTTGTTATTCGTCACCTTCTGTTTTTTTTTAAATTTACTATTTTAGAGTATGAACCCTGTATGCATGTTTTATTGATCAATTTATATCAATAAGGTAACATTTTAATAGAGCTACACGTTCATGGGCGGATCAAACACTGAAACGAAACACTAAAAAAATGCATAGCGTTTGATTTTGACCTAAAATTTGGTCTCTTTTTTTTTAAGATTTTAGGTCTCTTTTTTCCCTAAAGACAAACCAATAGACTGCTGGGAGCCCTGTGTTTAGTCAGTTCTTGGGAGTTTTTTCCCATCTGTTTTAGGATTATTTCTTAAAGATGCTAACAAAATTATTTGCATTGGAATTTATCAGTTAAACGGCATTTTGATCAGGGTTCGTACGGGGCCTTGAAAGTCCTGGAATTTCAAATTTAATTTTCAAGGCCTGGAATGTCCTGGAAAAAGCAAATTTTTGTACCAAAGTCCTGGAAAATCCTTGAATTTTAATTTCTAAAAGACTTAAAAGATTTCATGGTATCAACTTATTTTATGTTAATGTCCGAAAATCCTATGACGGTCCGGAATGAAAAACCTCAAATTTTCATGTTTCCCTGTAAAGTTGGCATTTTGACGGCGTGGACTAGGGCAGGAAAAACAACTTGACAGTCGGTTCCTGATCGCGTTTTTCTTACTTCGCGTCAAAATCCTTGGTTTTAAATGCTTGTTTTTGGATGAAGTGTTCATTTATTATAGATACCAATATTTAGCTGGCAAATTAAAAGGTTAATGAAAGGAATTATTTCTTGTTTTTGAAAGAAAAATAGAAAGTTATAGTTTGAACTTTTGAGTTTTAATATCAAAGAATTACAAGGTGTGTAGATAATAGGGTATGTTAAAATTGTAAGGTAAATTATATCATTTCAGCATTATTAAGTTGTTTTTCAGAAAGAAAGTCTTCACAAAATCTTGCATAAAATAATATTCAGGGGGTATAACTTTTTGAATTAAAATTTTTTTATGTCAGATAGTTTTAATTTTTCCTTATCTGCAAATCACAGATTTTTTTAATGCATAAGAATGGCTATTGATAATTATTTAAAGTTTTATTGAATATACAGGGTGGTCCTTAATTCATGGTACAAACTTCTAGGGGTGTTAGAGTACACCTAGACGAACAAGAATTGGTGTAGGAAGGGGGGTCGCAGTTGCACCGTTAAAAAGCTAGGTCCTAATGTAGTGCGAGAGCGTTACAAAAGGACGTTTTGCCAAGGCCCGTTTAACGAAAAAAAACATAATGAAATGAAAAAATTTATTGCATGAGGTACAGCAGTATCCTTAATACTTACATCATAAATTTGATAGAAATTGGACCACTTTCTAAACCGTGGGGTGAGTTTTAAAACGTGCTCTTAGTCAAACAATGGAGTTCCATTAATGGTATTTAGAAAAATGAAGATCGGGGAAGGAATTTTCAATGATCAAACAGTTTCAATGATCCATGTTACGATCATTGAAAATTCCTTCCCCGATCATCATTTTTCTAAATACCATTAAGGAATGTGATTCTTTGACTAAAAGATTAATATTGCACTTTTGAAACTAACTCCGCGGTTTAGAAAGTGGTTCAATTTCTATCAAATTTATGATGTAAGTAGTACGGATACTGCTGTACCTCATGTAATAAATTTTTTCATTTCATTATGTTTTTTTTTCGTTAAACGGGCCTTGGCAAAACGTCCTTTTGTAACGCTCTCGCACTACATTAGGACCTAGCTCTTTAACGGTGTAACTGCGACCCCCCTTCCTATACCAATTCTTGTTCGTCTAGGTGTACTCTAACACCCCTAGAAGTTTGTACCATGAATTAAGGACCACCCTGTATATGTTAGTTTTTTATCTTTGAGATTAAATCTGCCATAATAGATTCATGTATTTAAAAATTACTTAAAATTATTTTTCTAATCTATATCTTAATTAAATTTTTATTCAAACCCTTTTTTGTATAAAATTTGCTTTTATTAAACACTAAAAGATAAAATTTTACAAAATGAAACAGAAGTACTATACTTAAAAATGGTTTCAAACCATATCGGTCAGCCTTGAATTTTTGATTTGGTAGCCTGGAAAAGTCCTTGAAAATCCTCGAATTTTTTTCCACACCCTGTACGAACCATGTTTGATTTTATTCGTAATTTTTTGTTCATTAACATAAACTGATCCAAAGCTACAGTCGAGTCTTCTTAATGTGATCGCATTTGTCCGAGATGAAACTGATAACAATAAACGATTTCATATCAAAAAGCAGTAAACAGTGTAACTAGATTATTTGCTTGGTTCAAAATCTTACAGAGCTAGTTCCCAACTTTAAGATAATACAACTTCTCCTGAATATTCCATAAAATATGCTTATATCAAATTTTTTATGATCTAAAACTTTTAATTTCGTCGTATTTTCTGCAATTTATTTGACATTTTTGGGTGTTATAAATCAGGGGTTTCCAACTTCTAAGTACTCGCGGGCCGCAATCGAAATCACAAGTCAAGTGGCGGGCCGCAAAGTAATCTGGCTCCTTTTTAACGATGATAATTTTTTGGGGTGAGAGTCGTCAATATAAAACTTTTACAGCAAATGAGGGACGATTCCAGAGGATATATTAATTTTTTACTCTTATACAACTCTTAGGAATACTGAATATTAGGGTTATGATTTTTTTCAGATTTAAAAGCCTGTGGTGGCAAATGATGAGTATTGGTCCATAACTCTCGAACATAACTTTTATTTTTTAAAACTGTGAAAAAAGCTTGCGCGCCTAATAAGATTTTGCATAAGGCTGAAGCACTAAAAGGCGGTTAATAAAATCTTTTGTGAAGCTGAATGTAACGTATATCATAAAAACTGTTTAAATTTGTAAAAGGGCTTTTCCTATTCCTTTTGGTCCCAAAAGATAGTGTGTGAAGTTTCAGCCCCCTAAGTTGACTCTAAGGGTTTGCCTATAGAGCCCCAAACTTAGAAAGAAGTGGAAAAATGACCAATTATCAGAATTTTTTAAAAAGTATATTTTGATATTTAATTGTTATAAAACTGGTTCAAATCTGTTATTTAGTACATTTTAGATGGTTTATATTTATTTAAGGTTATTAACTGTACCTATAGTGCCTATAATTTAAGAGTAAAAGGTACTAAAGGGACGTGGCGTTCATCAAAAATTATAATGCACTACAGTGGTAGTAAGTAATTAAATTCCAATTTTCTTCAAAAGAACTCTCTCAAATGATGCCCTTTGGTGTACCATTCATACCATTCAAATATCATTATAAGTTTAATTTTTACGTAGAACTTAATTTTAAATCTAACAGATTGGAACTGACTTGGGTTGTTTCTCTACCAGAAGAGAAAATGGGATTTCTTTATTAAAGTTAAGAAAATTGTTTGATATTTGTAAATTTTTGTTCATATTTTGATGAAAGAAGGTTTCAATTAAACTTTCCCCCTAATACGTTGAAGAGAGGTAATTTTCATAATTTCAGAAGATAAAATTTATTTTTATTTCTGGTAAAGGAGAAATTCATGTCATTTCCAATCTGTACGGTTTAAAGTTAAGTTCTACTTATAAAAAAGAAATCTATAAGGGTTTAAAAAGGTATTTCAAGGTTTTTGATCTTAAAAAGTACATAACCCTCTTTTTTAGGGTAAATTTTGGTATTGATCAGCTAAAACCCATCATTTTAGCACAAAAGTACTTTTTACATTAAAAGTTCAGTGGAAGGCCTAGTTACTGTTATTTCACTAGCCTTTATTATTTAAAACATCAATTTAACAGCAAATGGCATCATATGAGGTAGTTTCTTCGAAGAAATTCGGATTTAATTCATTTCGTCCAACGGTAGTGCATTATAAGCTTTGGTGAGTGCAACGTCCCTAAGTAGCACTTTTTAATCTTAAATTATAGAGGCTATAGGGTAAAGTTACCACATAAATATAAATAATCCATTTAATTATGTTCTAAAGAACACATTTGAATCAGTTTTATTATAACAATATAAGTATAAAAATATATTTTTTTTATTCTGAAAATAGGTAGTTTTTTTCCTCTTTTTTTTCAAATTTGGGGCTCTATAGGCAAACCCTAGAGTTAACTTGTAGGGGTTAAACTTCACACACTATCTTTTGGGACCAAAAGGAATGGGAAAATCCCTGGGGAGTGAGGTTTTTGGAAAAAAAGTTTTTTCCGAGACACCCTTAGTGAGTGCTATATTAGAAAGTGAAATGATGTTAGGCGCGCAAGGTTTTTTCTCAATACAAAGAAAAGAATACCATAAAATTAACATATGGGCAAAAGTTCATCGAATGCAACATCAGGCTTTTAAATATTTTTTAAAAAGTCTCAGAATCATAACCCTACTGAATATGTTTAATATTCTGAATATTACTTAAATGAAAAGGTCTTCCTCAAGAAAATATTTGTAAATTTTCCTCAGAGGATTGGTTTACCTAATTTTTGGATACTCCATTTTTTCCCTCCTCTTGATATTGGTTATAAAAGCCTTCATACTCCCTTGCTACGCTCAGGGGGAATTTCAGGTTTTACAAACGACCTCTCGAAACTTCAAACTTTTAATTCTTGCACCATAGAAAAGGATCTAAACTAGTCCATTATCTAAGAGGTATATGGGGGGGGTCGGGGGTTCTCCCCCCCCAAAAATTTGAATTTTAGTGTGCTAAAAAGTGTTTTGAAGCTACTTTTTGGAGGGTTTTCAGAGAGCTTCGCGGGCCGCACAAAATGACTCGGCGGGCCGCCAGTTGGAAACCTCTGTTATAAATCATAGGAACACTCTTAAGTGATTTTATAAATTCTCTATGAGTGAATCGCTCTTGCTGTATAATAGTATAATTTCAGGAAATGTTTAGGGATTGGACAAAATTTCGCAGATTTTTATTTTTTTGATTAAATTTTATTTTTGACTTGAAATTCGGTAGTTATGTTAATTTTAAGAGTTAAAAGGATTTTCTTTTCTTTCCAACTGAAACATTTTTTCATTTTCATTCACCAAAAAAATTTTTTATTAATTTTTTTTTCACTTTTTTTTAAATTTTGAAAAAAACTTTAAAAAAAATGATAGCCATTATGCACACCAAATCAAAGAAAAAAAATCAACAAACATAATGAGACTGATTTCAGGTTTTAAGTTAGTTCTAGAGTTATTAGCAGTCAAAAAATGCAGAAAAAACAACTTTACAAAATTTCATTGAACATTAAAAAAATTATATCTAACGAAATCAGAATGATTAAAGCATGGAACCTGAAACATAGTTCCTCATAAAAAAATCATCGATTTTTTCAAACTTTAAGTGCGATTCGGGAGCTTAAGATATCGAATCGTTAAAAAACATTTTACACAGTCCTTATTAGACCCAAGTGGCTCCTCTTCCGCGCTATTAGAACAGAAATAAAAAAATAAAGTGTGTTTTCGGCCCACCCTAATGTATATAAGGTTTTTATAATCTAAGGTTTACGAAAACAATATCCTTAAAAGACCAAGATTCAGTAATCAAAAATAATTTTCTTTTCTCATGCGCTCTATTAAGTTTAAAAAATTTCAACCTTTCACCTAAAAGCGGTTCAATCTGCAACCGAAATATAGCGAAAATTTGAACCATATTTTCGGTGCTTTTTATCAAGTTTTTGGTGTATGAAAGCACTGAAAATATGGTTCAAATTTTTGCTACATTTCGGTTGCAGCTAAATTTGAACCACGTTTGTGGTGAAACAGCTCAACTTTTTACCACAAAACTGGTGTAAGGTTGAACTGTTTTTTTTTCCACAAAGTGTACAGGATGTTCCAAGATAACTGTCCACCCAGTGGCGGATCTAGAACTTGCCTCTGGGTGGGGGGGCCAACCAGGTTCTTAGACTGGTACCCGGTGTATTAAGCTTAAAGTTTCATTAAGTTCTATTTCCAAATTTAAATGTTATACAAATTCCAATTTTTAAATGTAACCATAAGAACAAAAGAGTACGGAAGATATTTTAAAAACATATTTGAACAATGAGGTTTTAATACTAAAATAAAATGGAGCATTGAAAAGTACAATTATTTTTTAAGGATAAACATTTTTCTTTAAAAATTGCAATTTAATATAGAGTGAAAACTACACTATCGTTGAAAAGTGCATTTTGTATGATAGTTCTTTCGTGTTAACCAAATATACTAAGGGGACATCCATAAATTACGAGAGGTCAAAAAGGGGGGGAGGGGTTTGGAATAATCTCACCAAGGGGGGAGGGGGTCGATTAAAATCTCACGTCAACTTTTTAAGTTAGAAATTATACGATTTTCTTTATATGAAGAACAAAATGTAAACGAAATTATTTTTAAAGGTTGTAGGTAAATCTCACGTGGGGGGGGAGGGGGGGGTCCAGCAAAATCTCACTAAATCTCACCAAGGGGGGAGGGGGGGTCCAGATTTTGGAAAAAACACCTCACGTAATTTATGGATGTCCCCTAATAATCGAGCGTTTACTAATTATTTATCCAGCAATAATCAGTAAAAACATATTTTGCCGTATTAAAATGGCACTTACCAGTTCTGGAGAAGTATCAGTACTAGATCCAAGATCATGCCTTTTACGATTTGATGGCTCTTCCCGTGAACTCTGTTACCTTGTCAGGTACATTTTTATCTGTGCGTTTTCTTTTCATGTTGAGAGATAGAATATATTGAAATAAAGAATAAGAAATCGTTCGCCATCGTAATGCTTTGTTAGAATGCAGGAGCAGGATTGAAACAAACAGACAAATGCACAAATGGAGGGGGTAGCTGTAACGGTAACTGCAGATTCCAGGAATTTTCCCGAACCAATTAAAACAGGTCGACCCGCGACCCCCGAATTAATTGAATCGCTTATTTCTGAAACATGTCAAACACCACTTTTCTTGTTTTGAGATAAACGAGAAAAACTGTATGGAAGCTCACTACATTTTTATGAACATGTTTAGTAACGACCTTTTTTCTCAAAGTAGACCTTATTTGGATATTTTACAGGCGAAAATAATTTTTTAAATCTTTTCATAAAAAAATATTGAAATATTTGCATTTGACAGGTTTCTGCAAAAAACAGAGTATTCAAACCTATATTCATAGCTTAACTCAAATTTATTTATAAGGTTTTGTTAAGAAAAGTAGGAGTATTTAGTTGAAAATAACATTTCCTTATTAAATACTAACCCTAAAAGTTATTATAGAATTCTTATTTTCTCTCTCTTTTGGTTAGTAGATGTATAAATACTTAGTCTTGAGATTAGAACAAAAACTTTAAAACTATGGTTTTTACTTGATGGATCTAACCTCTAAGGAATGACTTTTCCAACCGCATGTAGTGCTTGTATGCGATTAAATAAAAAAGCAGTCCCCAAACAAGCTGCAGATGAGACGGCATGGACAAAATTCCCCGCAGTTTAAATGCAGAAACCTGTCAAGCGACGTCGTTTGACATGTTTCTGCACTAAAGCTAAAATTTAACATGCTGGAAAACTATTTTAAAATCATGTTATTTTTTTATAATTCTTACTTTAAAATGTGCGTTTACCCCTACAGAATCCCATGACACCAATAACTCATTTTTGTAAAAAGTTGTGTTTGACACGTTTCAGAATTAATCGATTCAATTGTTGTCGACCCACTTGTTTTTCTTCCTGGGCGCAGGACTAGGGGTATTTACTGATATGATGACTTCTCCGCCCATCACACAATAGGGCAACCACAAACCAGGGGGTTTCTCGGAATTTGAATGATCAAATGAAGATTTACTGTAATTTTCCACTGATGGTCAGTCTATTTTGGAAATGTGGAATATAGTCCAGTAACTTGGTAGTTTTTTCAGGAAAAAAATACAGAAGTTTTTTTCTCGACGGTTTTATATGTTTTCGAGGGTGCTCAATCCGAATCTGAACTTTGCATACAAAATTTCGAATGGCATTTTGGTGAAAATTCGAAAAAACCCTGAAATTTCACCTCAATTTTTGGTTTTTTGTTTGTAGAACGGAAAGTATGGGTTTCTCATGAAAATGTTAAATTCAAAAAATAAAGATGATAAAACAAGCTACAAAATTATCAATTACAACTTTTTCGTCAGACTAATAGTTCGGCCGCTAGAGCGCGTTGAAAATAGGGCAAAATTTGCGCCTGCGGGTAAAAATTCAGAAAATCGAACTTTCATCTAAAAAATAAAGTATTTTTTAAAATAAGGTACTTTAAAAACCAGTTTTATAATGTTTCACATGAAATAAACCATCTATTTAGTCTATTAATTAGTATTTAAATGCATTTTTCTCAGCAATTTTCCTTAAGAACGCAGTTTCAATAGAAGACAATAGTGTAATGATATAAGTAAGTCGCTTGTTGAAGAAAACATACAGAATTGATGAAAACTTCCACGACCTGAAGATACATTTATTTGATTTTCCGGGATAGATGGCCGTGTTTGAATGGAATTTCCAAACGTTTCGCTCTCAGCTTCGGAGATCATCAGTAAAAATTTTTATCAGTTGATTTTTGCCACTGAGGATGCTCTCCGAAGCTGAGAGCGAAACGTTTGGAAATTCCATTCAAACACGGCCATCTATCCCGGAAAATCAAATAAATGTAAAAACATACAGAAGTTTTTTTCTCAACGTTTTTATATGTTTTCGAGGGTGCTGAATCCAAATCTGAACTTTGCATACAAAATTTCGAATGGCATTTTGGTGAAAATTCGAAAAAACGCTAAAATTTCACCACATTTTTTGGTTTTTTGCTTGTAGAACGGAAAGTATGGGTTTCTCATGAAAATGTTAAATGTAAAAAATAAAGATGATAAAACAAGCTATAAAATTGTCTTTTACAATTATTTTGTCCGTCTAATAGTTTGGCCACTAGAGCTCGTTGAAAAAAGGGCAAAATTCGCCCTGGCGGTGGAAAAGTCCAGAAAATGACCCTTATATTCCTAAAAAAGTCATATTTCGATTTAGATAACTAAGAAAAACTACATTTATAATTTCTTACATGATTATAACCCCATTCTCGAATGGAGGAAACCATTATGTTCATCACTTTAAAGAATATACTAGGATAATTTTCTGTGACCATGTAATTTTATATTATAACCAAGTTATGCTTAATTTCATCTCTAACAAATCAATTGGATTCACGCTCCTGGGTGTAGAAACTGATAAATAAATATTATAATTGCACGTGTCAAGAAGTTATTGTGAATTTTGGTATCATTACTAATAATCATGCAAGGAGTTTTTATAATCTACAACAGAAAATTATAGTTTTCCAGAGAGAAAAAATATTCATAGATTTTATAAGTTTGTGAGCAGGAGAGGATAATATAAAAAGCAATGAGTGTAGTAGATAAAAAATTAACTTTTAATGCTTAACAAAAGTTTTCATTGGGAATCGGTGCCTAGGACAAAAAAGAAAATAACAACTGGATTTTTCTTTGCCTAAAAAACCTGCGTTTTTGGGAGGGAATTCCTAAAGAACATTCATTGAACAAATAATATTTGAGATAAATAGTAGGAGGATTATATCATGTAAGAAATTATAAATGTAGTTTTTCTTAGTTATCTAAATCGAAATATGACTTTTTTAGGAATGTAAGGGTAATTTTCTGGATTTTTCCACCGCCAGGGCGAATTTTGCTCTTTTTTTCAACGAGCTCTAGTGGCCAAACTATTAGACGGACAAAATAATTGTAAAAGACAATTTTATAGCTTGTTTTATCATCTTTATTTTTTACGTTTAACATTTTCACGAGAAACCAATACTTTCCGTTCTACAAGCAAAAAGCCAAAAAATGGGGTGAAATATTAGCGTTTTTTCGAATTTTCACCAAAATGCCATTCGAAATTTTGTATGCAAAGTTCAGATTTGGATTCAGCACCCTCGAAAACATATAAAACCGTTGAGAAAAAACTTCTGTATGTTTTCTTCAACAAGCGACTTACTTATCATTACACTATTGTCTTCTATTAAAACTGCGTTCTTAAGGAAAATTGCTGAGGAAAATGCATTTAAATACTAATTAATAGACTAAATAGTTGGTTTATTTCATATGAAACATTATAAAACTGGTTTTTAAAGTACCTTATTTAAAAAAATACTTTATTTTTTAGATGAAAGTTCGATTTTCTGAACTTTTACCCGCAGGCGCAAATTTTGCCCTATTTTCAACGCGCTCTAGCGGCCGAACTATTAGTCTGACGAAAAAGTTGTAATTGATAATTTTGTAGCTTGTTTTATCATCTTTATTTTTTGAATTTAACACTTTCATGAGAAACCCATACTTTCCGTTCTACAAACAAAAAACCAAAAATTGAGGTGAAATTTCAGGGTTTTTTCGAATTTTCACCAAAATGCCATTCGAAATTTTGTATGCAAAGTTCAGATTCGGATTCAGCACCCTCGAAAACATATAAAACAGTCGAGAAAAAAACTTCTGTATTTTTTTTCTGAAACACCCTATTTTTGACACCAAGTTACTGGACTAATATGTGGTCAGTCTTTCTACATGAAACTAATGTATCAAAACATTGGGGGGCTACTGTTTCTTAGGAAATAAAGCTCATTATTGGGAATTAAACTGCATACATAAAAATGCAAGGGGGCTATAAATATTGGAAGGGGCTAAAGGTCATTAAGCCTTTTAAGATGTGAATCAATTCTATTAAAAAAAATTCAGAGGATAAAAGCTTTATATAAGGGCTAAAGATCTTAGAGGGTTCATTAGAGTTTAGGTTAGAGCAGTGGGTGTCCCCTACGTTTCGCCGTAAACCACTTTTCCTTCCCCCTTACATCCTGCTGCACCTTCCCTGTGGGGAGATTTCGGCCAAACCTCCGAATCGAATACCATAGAATCGATGCCGAAATGCTGAATCGAATGCCTGTGAATCAAACCTACTGAAGAATCGATTCCTAGGAATCCTGGGAAAGTGGGGAAAGTAATTGGCGAAACGAATTGAAGCTCTCCAGGGGGCACGGTGGTTTCTTATCTAAACACAGGTGTTTATAGATGTTGAATTTGTCACGGTGCTACTCTTGTATTTATAAGAATGTACAAGGAATGTATGACGAATTCTTTTTCAGCATGGTGAACTAAACTTCTAGAAAGTGAAGATGGGAAACTTTCTTTACTTTCATTTAAATAAAAAATGCAGTTAATATTTTTAGCTGCGACATAAATTTTAGGCTAATATAAGAAAGTATTAGATTGGAATAAGTTTTTAGCTGAGGAATTCAGTATTTAATATTTGGGGCCAAATCTTGGTAAAATAACGCAAAAAGAAAAATTGAACATTCATTAAAATTCCTTTCTTAATAATTATTTTCTCGGGAATTTAATTAAATTTTTCGGTGAAATTATTTAAGAATTCAATAATTAAAGCCTATTCCATGGACACTATTTTAACAACAATGGTATTCCATTAAACTTTTTATTTAAAAATTAAATCCTGAAAAAAATATATTTTAAACTACACTTACCAGTTTTAAAACTTTTAATTTCTTTGAAACAGATTATAAAATATTAGTATGATTTTTAATCTATGAGTTATATCTAGTTTTTCTGTTAAAAAATTAATATTTTGTGTTATCTTTTCTTTTTAACAATGGGGTGAGCCGGTGAGCGGATATTTTTTTGAGCAGAAATAAAGCTATTTTCAGCACAATGATATCAAAAAGGGGTCAGAGGATCATATAAAATTTTCGAAACATAGCCTATGCTTTTCCTTGGGTATTTATACGTAAGAACGTAAGTATAGATACCTTGAGGCAGTTAGAAAAAAATGGATTTGTGTAAAAGACAAACACACACAATCATTGACTTTTATTATATTAGATACCTCACAATAAGGAAGTTGCATGTGTCAGATTTTCAAAAACACAAGTGTTCCGTATGGTTTTTTGTATGGTAAAATGAAATATCTAGTCAATTTTTCAAAAAAAATGTACGGGTAATTAAATATTTTAATTTAAAAGTCGAGAAAAAAACACGTGACTGAAAACGTTTATTGTTTAAAGATATCAACAATCACACCATCAACTCCATTGCTTTCCAACAATGTTTATCGTATGATGACGTCAACGTATGATGATCCCAGACTCTCGGCGTTTTCGCGCGCTTTTAAAAAGTGGATCTTTGTTAGTTTTTTTGGCAATCAAAAAATTTCTCGATCGGCCTCAAATTTTGGGTAGTTGATTATTTTTGCAAGAAGAATCGATTAAAAAAATCATGCAACTTCCTCATTAAACCTTATACAGAACAGAATGTTTTTGTCTAAACGAGTTAAAATAACTTTTTAAAAAAATCTGAGATTGAAGATACTTTTACTGTATTTTTAGTAAAACCTTATAGGTACCGGAATTTTATATTGCAAAGTGTAATTTAAGATTTAAAACTGCAATAAAAGAAAGCAAAATTTTTTTTAAAAATTTTAATAATGTTTAAGCACTCCACATGTACTATCAGTACTCGAAAGAATCCATTTAATTATAGCTCTAGTGGATAGAATTTTCTAAAGATGATTATTTTATTTGTTCTCATTCCTTAATTTTCAATCGAAAGATATTCATGACTAAAAAAATAATCGTACGTATTGGGAACTTATTGAATTGAGGTTTCTACAGAGATTATAACCCTTACCTATATATAAGTAGGATTTATCGATCGTTTTCATTCTTATACAATTGAATACTTTCTTAATGATAACCTTGCTATCACCGTTAAGTAAAAATGCAATAATCGGGGAGAAGATTTAAATATAAATTTAGTATTGGATATCGTACCTAGTGATGATTACCTTGATGTACTTGTATTGTACAGTAGGGTGGGTCAAAAATATTTTTTTCACATTTTCCCAGGGGCACAGCGACAAAAGGGTGCCAAATGGTCTCAAACTAACATGTGTAAAATATTATTCGATTATAATAACTCTTTTTGCCTCCGGATTGGCCTCAAAGTTTCGATTAATATAGTAATTTCATGCAAAAATGGACGAACGAAAATCAAGTTTTTACCTCGATTGCACAAATTCGTCATGACTATAAATGTGCACAATGGTATAAAAATCATCATTAAAGACTATAAAATAATTATAAATGAAACCGAAGTTGAAATACTTGACTTGTAATACAACATATTTTGAAATATCTCAATGGTTAGAACTGGCAATCAAAAATTTCTTGCTGGAATCATAAAAATATGCGAAACCTTTATTGTCGGTTGAGTAGGATGGTAAAAACATTAAATTTTTAATAAAAATGGATATATCAGAAGGTGGATACCATTTTGGGTTATAGGTTTCAACCCCATGGAAAACATTTGGATATTAGTTTAAAAGTTGTGATTTCCTTGAAATTTTTTGGCATATTAGGAATAGTCCATCCCAAGTGTCCCCATATGATTCTATGATTCCTTAATGTCCAAAAATAAATTAAAACCGCATTTTAAGAGTCAAATTTTGAAGTATTTTCTTAAGAAGAACGGTAGATCCCCGTTTTCAGCATAAAGCTCAGTATTATCACTTAAGTTTTTAAATAATCTACATTACTTTTCAAAACTTACTTGTAATTATCCTTAACAGTTAAATTTTCTATAATTTAACTTTTATGAACGCATAAGGGAATGTTAAGAAGCTATTTTGAGTCAATCCTCAAAGAAGTATAATTTCATGGGCCTGGGTTTCAGTCAATTGCTATAGTAAAAAAAATAGGTAAATCATGACTGAGCGAATCTTAACTGATATTGCCTATGAACGAACTATCCATTCGACAATTGTTTCAACATATTTTTGCGATCATATTTGGATCCCAAGACCAGCCAGTGAAATAACTGTCCGCTGAATTTCGAAAGCGCGGCATACATATGAAAAACTGTTTCTATTTTGAAAAATTAAAAATACCGTTTTATACTGACCAAACGTGAGGGAGAATGTATATGAACTATCAATATTTAAAATCTGTACCACTGAAAATCCACTATAAAAAGATATTCATATTCTACAGCTCTTGTTAATATGATAGCATATTATATTGCCACTTAGGCAGTTATTTTTGTATTAATAATGCATGAAGGTGACTAATGTGATTAAAATTGCTTTTTAATACCCTTATTTGTGAACTTTAATAAGTTTTAGACAAAAAAATTTAATTCATAAAATTTTTTTAAAATATTAAAAATTACATATTTTTGTCCTATTTGAGGCCAATCCGGAGGCAAAAAGAGTTATTATAATCGAATAATATTTTACACATGTTAGTTTGAGACCATTTGGCACCCTTTTCTTGCTGTGCCCGATAGAATTTGCAAAATTTTTTTTTCGCCATAGGAAAATGACCCACCCTGTACAGTATTGGCATTGCGAATTTCAATAATATTCGAATTGGAGAAATTGACACTTCTTCAACTTATATCGATCATTTTTAAGTAAAATATAATTCTCAAATCAAAATTTCTAGATTTTTACGTTCCATAACTGGTCATTATACCTTTATCATTAAAGATTAAGAATTTTTAGACAATATCAAATTTTTTACAACCCAGCATTTTGGTTTTCCTGTAAAAATTATCGTTTAGTGTGAAAAAAATCGCTTAATTATCCTTTTCCCAAACAAATAATCTTAATAAGAACAGGCTGATGCAAAATCCTTGAATATTAGTATATCTTATGACAGCTTAAATCAGGAGATTGTTTTCTGTATAAATGAAATGTAGATGGTATTCTGGGAAACTGTTTAATTTGGTTCTAATCTTTAATACTCGAAAGGGCACCGCGTTAAGCTAAATATTTTATACTTACAGTCAATTTATCTTTGTAAAAAATGTAATACTATGTAAATTCGTTTGCATACAAATTAATATCTCTCCTTAAATTTTATCGTTTAAAATAATGAAAATGATTTTGCATGAGGTAATGGGGTATATACTATTAGATCCCTCTGCGGTGAAATCACGGATTTAATGCGAAATTTTAGTTTGTGGTTGCAGTAAAGTGGGAGATTAACACTAACATAAAGCCATTAATTAACTTACCAGTATACTCTTTGCGATTTTTGTTCCCGAATACAATTATTTAAATTTTTTAAACAGCAATATATGTTGAAATTTTTCGTATTATTACACAAATATACCACGGAAGAAGTAATATTAAATAATGTGCCACACATTTCCATTCAATATATTTGCAAACTGGTATGAAAATTTTTAGTATGCTTTTATTACACTATTATTTAGTATTAGGATTTATTTAGTACACTGCTGTGCAAAAATTAAGGACGGAACTGTTTTTTCAACTTAACAAATACTAGAATTATTGTTTATCCATGAAAATCATACCAAAAGATGTTTATTGGGTGAGGAAAACAGGGCCCGAGAAAAAAATTTTCCCTATCAATATTTTAAGGGGGTAAATGGGCCCTCCATTGATAATGGATTTCCATTACACATTTAGAGCAGTGACAGAAACTTCTATGTAAGAGGTATTTAAGCAAAAAATTTAAGTTTTTTCCAATGAATATGATTATTCCTGAACTCTATGCAAATTTTTAAACGTTTGTGCTCCCTTTAAATGGTATTTTTTAGGTTTTATTTTATTTTTTAGGTCTAATCATCATTTTTGGCAAGTTTTAGCTTCTGGGTCATTTTTGGTAAGTGGTATCTTACCATTAACCACGTTTTTAGTAGGTCTCGCATATGCCTGATTGCGTTTAGGTCTGGGGACCCGGAAAGTAACTTTATTCTTTCAATATTGTTTCTCATGAAAAACTTTGAGTTAGTCAAATTGTGATTTTCTGCCTATTTTTCACTAATAAAGAGAAATCCTTGACCCGATTCGATCTCTTTAAACTTCATTTTAAAGATAATTGAGATATTTTTACAGATATATCTTTCTTTTCAGCCACGTATAAGTCCATAAACAGTAAAAATACTTTTTTTTGAACGTTAATAACAGATTTCCTTTCTGTGAAACTATGCAATTCTTTGTGCCGTTTCAGCACCCCTTAAGCACAGAAATTTTCACTGATATCTGCAATTGCGTACCTGTGCTCTCATGTCCCCTTATACATCTTTTAGAAGACCTCTCGGGTCAAATATTTCTCTTTATTAGTTAAAAAGCTGCAGAATATCACAATTGCACTACTTCAAAGTTGTTCAAAAGAAACGATATTGAAAGAATACAGTTACTTTTCAGGTTCCCAGACCCAAACGCAATTAGGCATGTGTGAGACCTACTAAAAACATGGTTAACGCTAAGATACCACTCACCAATAATGACCCAGAAGTTAAAACTTGCCCAAAAAGATGATTTGACCGATATCTCTCAATAAAACCTAAAAAATACCATTTAAAGGGAGCACAAACGTTTAAAAATTTGCATTGAGTTCAGGAATAATCATATTCATTGAAAAAAATTTAAATTTTTTTGGTTAAATACCTCTTACTTAGAAGTTTCTGTCACTGCTCTAAATGTGTAATGGAACTCCATTATCAATGGAGGGCCCATTTACCCCCTTAAAATATTGATAGGGAAAATTTATTTCTCGGGGCCTGTATTCTCACCCAATAACTTATTTTATACCCAACACTTATTTTATATTTTATAGTGATTCAAAATTCAACATCAATATTTGGTGATGAGGTAGAGGGGACCTAGACAAGCATATTTAGAATAGGAATGAGGGGGCGCAGTTATAGAGCTATAGGACCTAATTTAGTGCGAGAGCGTTACAAAAGGCTGTTTTGCTAAAGCCCGTGTAACGAAACAAACATAATGGAATGAAAAAAATTATTGCATGAGGTAAAGCAGTATCCGTTCTAGTTACTCCTTAAATTTGATAGAAATTGAACCACTTGCTAAACCGTGGGGTGAGTTTTAAAAGTGCAATATTAATCTTTTAGCCAAAGAATTTAGTTTCCTTAGAGTGTAATAGTATTTAGAAAAATGATGATAGGGGATCGGGGAAGGAATTTCAATGATAATACATTTCTTTGAACAAATAAGGTATCTTGCATGATCATTAAAAATTCCTTCCCCGATCATCTCATTTTTATAAATACCATTACACTAAGGAAACTCCTTTGTGTTGTAAAGGCTAATCCTCCCCTACATTTTAGTGCTTAGTTTCTTTAATTTCAACTCTCCGTTACAAATTGGCAAACAAAAAAAATATGTATCCTAAAAAAACCATGTTTGAAAATACTCAAAATAAAAGAAAAAATATTATTAAAAGTGTTATTTTGATTGAATAGAATATACTTAAGATAATTAAAAATAATTAAAACCAAGTTTATTATAAATTATTTCTAAAATTAAAACAGTGATAAGTCAAGGTTTTCAAGATTTCGAATTCAAAAAACAACGCCAATAGCGTTTTTACTGTTGTATTTTGTCGAAAACAACCTACTAAATAAAAATTCTCCATATAATTTTTATAAATAAGAAAAAAAATTGTAACTGGCACTGATATTTAATTCTATTTGCATAATTAGTTGTATATCATAAATACTATTAGCGTTAGTTTTTATTTATTTTGTCATCTAACTCAAAATGAAAAATGTATTTCTTAGGCACCCTATGGGTTTCTTTCACCCCTCAACTCTACGTTTTCTAAGAAACCAACTAATTGGCTCAATACACTATCTATCCAATACAAAAGACAGGATATCAAAGGGCGTCAGACATTGATGTGAAGAGTTACAAGTCATAAAACTGTCACAGGGTCGGTGCACCACAGGGTTTCCAATGGGAAAATGCATTCGATTCTACTCCAGAATCGATTTCTTTGCCCGATCCCGAAGTGTGAGGGAAATATCGGTGATTAAGGGGGAGGGTAGTGGGGACAGTAGGGATTTTTTTTGACAAGGGGGGAAGGAAAAACGGTTTTCGGCGAAACCGGGGTATCACCGAGCAGTGGTTCCCAACCTGGGGGCGATCGCCCCCAGGTGGGCGATTTTTGTTATCAAGGGGGTGATAAATAAGTAGGGGGCGATGAGGGGGAAAATAAAATAGTACTGTTCTGACAGACTGTATTCAGACTTAATGTACCAAAACAAGTTAAAACCCTGTTTCTTAAGGTGGACACAAATTGGAGCCGAGCGGTGTAGGGAACAGCCACGAACACACTCTGCGCAAGCGCCGCTCTTAGAGCCTCCGAGTTGCGCGTGCGCAGAGTGTGTTCGTGGCTGTTCGCCTTCGCCGCTCGGCTCCAATTTGTGTCCACCTTTAGGGTCAAATTTTTAAAAATTTTCTGGGGGAGGACCCCCAAACCCCCCTTTTGTACTTGGAACTTAATTTTTCAAAACTTTTTTTATAATTAGTTCATCAAAATCATACCTAAAAATATATGTCCGAATTCCGAAACTCGGAAGAGGTGTACCATAACTAGTTAAAAACCTGTTTTTTGGAGTCTTATTTCCAAAATTTTTCTGGGTGAGGACCCCGGACCTAAAATTGCTTTTTATTTTGCACTTTACTTCAATTTAAAATTAGACATACAATGAGAATGAAAAGGGGGCGATAAATTTTAGTCAACCTCTAGAAAGGGGCGATGGGCCACAAAAGGTTGGAAACCACTGGGTTAGAGAGTTCATTAAATTGCGAAGCAAATGTATCAAAACGCTGGGGGGGCTAATATTTAGTAGGAACTAAAGCTCATGAAATGGCGAATAAAATTGAATCATGAATTTCGAATTAAAACGCAAGGGGGCTAAGAGTTTAGTGCGGAGCTAAAATTTACTGGTCAAAACGCAAGAGATCTTAAGTTTTGACAGGGGGATTTCTCTAAAACCTCACCTCACAGAGAAGGTTTTAGAGAAATTTTTTTAATTTTTGGTAGGTAGGGGCTTAAATTTTTGGACCCCTTAGAAATATTGAATCGAATCTATTTAAGTAGAGAAACATTTCTAATCGATCCAAAATATTTGTGGTATTAAATAAAGGCTACAATATAACCCCTATATATTTGTGAAAAAATTTAGTTTAAAAAAAAATTCAATTCTATCTAGTGTAAATTAAAATCCCCTTGGGGGGCTATAGCCCCTCCCCCACCCCACCCCCTTAAACTTTTGAACCCCTCAGATGTAGTCATAACAATGGTGTCTAGGTTATAGTAAAGTGACCATTCCCTATCCGATGCAACAACTTTCAACGCCCCCTTAGCGTCAACGTTAGGAGTTATAATTTTAAACTTTTAGACATTTTTGTCAAATTAGTAATTTAAAAAGTTGCGGAGCTGTATTGATTAAGTACGAAGAGACACCTTTTGCCTTTAACAAAACCCCGAAACGCACGTTCAAATATAATTTTAATCGGTATAATCCAGGGGTCGGCAACCTTTTGAAACGGAAGAGCCAAAAGTTATAACTTACAAAGTTTCCCAGTTTTTAAAGAGCCACAGATTTTTTGTTTCAATTTTATAGTATTTTTGCTTATACATTTTATTTTAGATTGGGAGGGGGATTTTAGGTGAAGAGGTTGACCCAACCTTTTTCCTGAGTAGCCTTTCAGGTACTTTATTTCATCAAGATTTATATTACTTGCCATTTACTTACACATTATAAATTCCTTTTAGTGAACTTAAGTTCAAAATTTTGTAAACAATATGAATTCCAATAAAAATTGGAGGGTCTGGGGGTCCTGCCCCCGAAATTTTTTTTGAGTTTTCCCCTTCAAAATAGCATTTTAGCTCATTTTTAGGCCTTTTTGGATTGCACCCTAAGAGCACAGCTCCATTATAATGAGCGGTGCTCTTATATATAAATTCTGTCTATAATATAAAATTCTAAATAAATAATATAAATATAAAATTCTGTCACTTAAATAATTATTTGAGTGACATACTTTTCAAGGAAAAATATGAGAAAAATTTTGGAAATGTTATTCATTTTTTAGAACTTCTACAATAGATCATATGAGGATCAGTCCTCATATACATTACAGAATTTTCAAGGAAAAACAGTAAATTTATTATATTCCAAAATCTTAAGGGGTATTCGGGGGTTCTCCCCCAGAAATTGTTTCCTCTGAAATAGTTTTACCCTTAAAAGTAGTGTTTTGACTCATCTTGAAAACTTTGGGTGACACTGCTCCTTGTGAGTCACATTGATTAATTAAGATTTTTTAAGGGAAAATATACTTTAAATTTTTTCGTATGGAACTGGAGAGCCGCAACTTTTCATCAAAAGAGCCGCATGCGGCTCCCGAGCCGCAGGTTGCCGACCCCTGGTATAATCGGTATACCAAGACGTCCAAAACCTTCAAAAATTCGATTTTTTAATTTTTATATGATAAAATTGTAGGTTTCATGACGATTCCAAAAATGTTAATAGATATACCTTTAAGACCGACATCCCCCAGAAAATGGGGGTACAAGATGTAAACAATCACCCCCACTAACGTTCCATTTTTTGTTTCTCTCTCATTTTTCTCAAAACCTTTTTTTTTAACTTCAGGTTAGCCTGTACAAAATTCTAATCAATGAAATTACATGAAACTTGGAACAAATATTCTTTTTATATAAGTGCATTCAGTGAATATCATTTTATACAGTTTATGTTGTAATAATTTTTTTAATTTAGCAAAAATAGGAGAAAAATGTGCTGTTTCTTGCTGCGTTTTAAAATTAAGTTAAACATTTAAAAAATAATCAGTAAATTGTTTTAAAAATTAGTTCACTAAATTGAATATACATTTCTCTACATTGAAAACTATTTGTTTTGGTAGAAAACAACATAGAATTTTGTACAGGCTAACCTTTCTTATCCATCCATCGGAAGACTCGTAGGATAATATACTTTTTCGACTTCCTATTTCAAAAAATTATATGATAATATATAATTAATTTTTGTCATTTTAGGATGACAAAAGACTTTTAGTTAACACAACCAATTTTTATAGTATTTGAATAACTTTTACTATATAATTTTGGGTCTCGAAATATTGTAAAATTAGCCTATTTTGGATGGCTAAGAACGTCTCGGTCCCCTTAATCAAATCTCAAGTTGAGTAGATAAACAAGATGTGTGAGTAAAGAAAAAAATTACATTTATGAAAGTATTAAGATATTTTTTATCTAAGAATGACGAACTATCAACAATAATTCTCGAGATAACCATTTTTGTTTACCTTATTCGAGTGTAACTTATACTCATAAGTAAGAAATCCAGCTATCTTTAAAAACTAATTTTATTTCCTGAAACATGCATCAGAATCAGGTTCGGATCCAGCACGACTCCAAGGGGAGGGAACACTTATCCAGACAAGATCCCCTCGTGGTACCATTGGGGGTATGGGGGTCCTCCCCCAGAAAAAAATTAAAATTTTACGTGTAAAAGTAGGGTTTCAACTCATTAAACGCTTTTATTCTACTTGCTTTTGGCGGCGTTTTACGGGTGGAATTTTAAAACTCGATTTTCGGGCACTTCCCGATATGTCAGGGCCCCGAAACTTTACACATCGGTGTAACCCTCATGACACTCCAATATCCAACCATTATCTAGTCAAACAACCAAAGGATTAAGTTAATTAACGAGTATTTTTAATTAACAGAAAAACCAGAATTTGAGACCTTTCCCAAGGGGCTATTCTCCCTAAACCGTGCACAATTGTTTATAAGGCATAACTTCATCATATTCAAAAGTCAAAACGAGAATTGCCCAGTAATTACGATATTTATAGACGATTAATCACTTTTTTCTTTCCGTATTCTTGTACATAAAATTTCAGGCACTTCCAAACGATATAAAGTTCTGAAACTTTGCACCGTGGTGGAAACTCGATGACAATGCAATATTCAATCATCAACTAGTCAAAACCTCCTTAATTTAGGTAATTAACGAGTGTTTTTAGTTATCCTTTTAATTCATATTTGAGACACTTCCGTGAAGCCAATGGCTCCCAAAACCTGTAAGATAATATACTAGGTATATAACTACAATATTTAATCTTCAAAACGTGATTTTTTACCTTCCAATTAACAATTAAGATAATTAGCGATTTAAGATAATAACCGCGAGAAAGAAATCGCCAGAAGAGCGAGAAATCGCCGAAAATAGGTGTCCCATCCCGAGGAATGGCGAGAGAAGAAAATATGCTACTTTTATAATTTATTGACTGCTGAAAAGACTGGATGGTACTGTTTGCTCCTTGATACACACACACTAATTCTGAGTTTTTTACGATTGTTTTTTTTTATTTTATTGAATGCTTTCTTTTTATTGTGAATCTTTTTGATATCGATGGATTTCATCGGCGAGTGAGTGGATGCGAGGTATATTCTTTGTGCGAGGTATTTTTCTTGCTCAGCTCTGTTATTATAACGTACCCAGCAATATTAAATAGATTTTAATTAACTTTGGAGTTGATTGTCCTGCTGAGTCGTCAGAGGATTGTTCTACTTTGTCAGATATGTGAAAAATTTTTGTTATACATGAAACTAAAATTCCATCCTAACATAACATTAAATATGATTGAAATAAATACATTTTTTCTTGTGAGTTTTTGTTAAAAAATACCATGACTAAAAAGTAGAAAATAAAATAAGTAAAAAAAAGATTTTTTAAAAAACGCTTTTATTGAAGTGTTCTAAAAGGTCAAAAATAATTTTTTCGGTTTGACAAATAATTTATTGGGAAGTAGAAAATAACTTTTTGGTAAGTAAAAAAACTGATTTTCTAATCACTAAAAATAAAAGCGTGGGCGCTAGTAATTCTTAATTCACTATTTATTCTAACTTCTTTATTCTATGTTCTATGAGGTTAAATTTACAAATTTCTCATTCATGAGTTTTGAGTGGGATGGATTCACTTTAAATTCTCTATTAGGTATTTTTATTTATATAAAGTTATACATAAATGCCGACGTAATGGCCTAGTGGTAAGAGCATCTAACTGCAAAGCCGTACGTTTGGGGTTCGAATCCCCGTTCGTCAGGGATGTTACTGTTACTGTCCTGTAAAAAATTTAAATTTAAAAAATTACTAGCACCCACGCTTTTATTTTTAGTGATTAGAAAATCAGTTTTTTTTACTTACCAAAAAGTTATTTTCTACTTCCCAATAAATTATTTGTCAAACCGAAAAAATTATTTTTGACCTTTTAGAACACTTCAATAAAAGCGTTTTTTAAAAAATCTTTTTTTTACTTATTTTTTTTATAAACGTTTTGAGTCTAAGGGGGGTATTTTCAAAACTATTGCCTTCACTGTTTGACCCAAAATGTCGAAATTTTGGGGATTTCCTAAAAATAAACACTGAATACCCCATTTGGATACTAATGGAGGGGGTATGGGGGTCCTCCCCCAGAAAAAATTTTGAAATTAGACCTGTAATAGTTGGGTTTTTACTCATTTTGAGAATCTCTTGGGGTCTCCAAGGGGGGACACTTTCCAGAGTGCCACCCCCTGGATCCGCCACTGATCAGAATATGCAAGTTGCTGTAGTGGATCTTTTGCTTTCCTGCCTTACTCAATGCCCAACCGGTAAAACCACAATAAAATTCGCTTTCGGAAAAGATATTCCACTGAGCACTGAGCACAGGCGTTTGATGAACGGCAAAGTTTGAACAATCTGGGGAAAGTGACCCCTTGGACTAAAAAAAAGGGACCAAGAAGGGAAAGGAAAGAAAAAAGGGTAAAAAGAACTGACTGAAATATTTTTTGGTCTTTCAGAATCTACTTACTTCTCTTTTTTTACACCTTATCTTCCTTTATCCCTTCTTCCCCTTTCTTTTTCAGTCATAGAAGGGGGCACTTTCTTGAGTGCCCCCTCATGAATCCGCGCGATGACTGGCACGGTATAAAAACTCCTTGGAAGGATTTCCGGATGATGTCCGAGGAAAATCCCGTTTCTTCTCCCAACGTGCGGAGCTAATGTGTGACCAAGGTGAGTGAGAGACCACTGGTCAAACTCGCTGGAAGATGGGTAATGGAATGAACACCTCTTCTCGCCATTCACAGTTTTGCGGCGAGTCGATAGCATCACGTGATAAGAAAGTGTTATCTGCTTCTAAAGAAGCCTGATAAGTGAATGCTTCCTGCCTCTGCCTTCTAGGAGCGAGTTCTTTTGTCGAAACCACCGGCCCCGAGAACATTCCCTCTCCCGTTCCATATTGGGATGCTGCGGTGATATCGGCTGACGAATTTTCCCGCTCTTTTCTACAGGTGTGGGATACCCGCAGCTTTAGAGGTGATATTTTTTTTAAAGTTTTGCTGTGTGTGGATTTTTTCTATCTAATGCTATTGAATCCTATTGTAGTGAATAGATTTTAGGACTCCACCCCACCGCTATAACAAGTATCGAAACTAACTTTGTTGAAGTATTCGATACTTTAAAAATGGATTTAAATTTGGTGGTTTTGATGGTATGCATGGAGTTGATAATAGTTTGTTAATATAATAAATAAAAATCATATGAAAAGTAGACATAATACGAAGAAATTGTGAATTAAAATGATTTAAAATGGCGGAATTGCTACCTGACAACCACAGTCTACAAGGCAACTTAAGCGATATTGAGTGTCTTGTGATGTATTCGCAGTCAGAATGAAGCTATTTAAATTTAAAGAATGTTTTACTAAATCTGGATAAAAAATTACAAATTTAAATTCTTACCCTTGTGATCTTGTAAAAAACATTTTTCCTTCAACAATATTTACCATCCAAAGTATTTTACTTTTTAAGATTAGATTTAAAATGTTATTGGTCTTTTAAGGATATAAATATAATATTTATTCACCCAATTTACTTAACAAATTGAAGTACCTATACTAAAAATAGACTGAAGCATCATAGTTTGAAGCAATGAAGTTTTCAAGATACTTAACCTCTATATAAACTTAACCATAACCTCCCCCCAAAAAGTTAGTGAGAAAAACCTGGTTTGTGTAAAATTTGTTATCTTCATCATTTTATAATATACTATAACTGGATTATTTTTTCCACAACCTTTTGAGCAAAAAAAAGTTATTATTTTTAAATTATTTTAATCAAATCATTTTAAGTTTAGTTTACCTTTGCACATAATGTTGAATATTCAGAAGACTGTTAAATTTCCTCTTCTAAATCTATTCTTAAGATGTCCTTGTAAATTTTTTTATTGAACATTTAATTTATTTTCAAAATTGTCTTTAATAATTGGTTATCCTTCTTACCTTTAAAGGAATTTGCCTTTTATAGCATTTATATTTATTTAAATAAGGTTAAGAAAATGTTCAATATTATTTGAACAATATTTGAGTTTCTAGGCTTTAAAATGTGAATTGCAACTAAACACTTTTGCACTTTAAATTTATTTTCTGCCGAGTTTATTTCTCCATTTACTTTAAATACAGCTGCTTAATGTTTACTTAGTTTTTACGATTGTTGATTTTAACTATAAGTTGCATCTCTTAAGATTTATGACAGAAAAAAACGTAGTTTTATGCAACCCGGTGTATTTTATTAATCCCATCATAAGCACATACACCACACACCATAAGCAATACACCATAAAAGTTTTTGGCTCAAAAGCCTTAAAAATCAAATATAATTTTTTGTCAGTCATTTCCTCATTGGAAGTTTAAAAACCACTTTAAACTTCCAGTTCCGTTAGGAAATAAAAATTATTACCCTAGAATCTAGATCAGGTATGTGCAACCTTTTTGAACCAGCGGGCCGGACTCAAAGATTAAAATGACGTAGAGGGCCATAGAGTAGATCAGCGTTTCTCAACCTTTTTACTCTCACGGAACCCTTTTGATTATGTCCACGTTCCGGGGAACCCTAGCGTCCATACAACAGTGGCGTATAGAAGTTTATTTCGGAAGGGGACCAAAATTATTACTCAGCCCCTCCAATGCATATTTAAAATAGGTTTAACGTAGCTTTTTATTGCATTTTTACGGGAAATTTGCATTCAAAAGAACTTAATATAATAAAAATTGTAATTACTAAAGTTCCAAGTTGGAAGGGGGGTTTGGGGGTCCTCCCCCAGAAAATTTTAATAAATTTGACCCTTAAAACTAGGTTTTAACTCGTTTTTAGTACATTTAGTTCAAATTTCGGATATGTATTTTTAGGTGGGATTTTAATTTTCATGAAAGTTTTAAAAAAAATTTAAATAATACAATTTCATGTACTAAAGGGGGGTTTGGGGGCCCTCCCCCAGAAAAATTTTGAAAACTTGACCATAAATAACAGGGTTTTAACGTGTTTTAGTATGCCTAGTCCGAATTTCGGGGAAGGGCAGGGCCCCCTCGGTCCCCCTCTTATAAACGCCACTGCCATGCAACAATATTTTTTCTTGCTTCCTCAGAATTTATTTTGAAAATTACCCTTTTAACTAGTGTTATATCTCCTTTCAAACTGTTTCTCCAGTGAAACACACAAGGAGAAAAGCTTCTTGAAACAACAGAATGTGCAAGGGAAAATCGCTGTATAACAGACGTCAAAATTTTAGATAGAAGTTTGTGAGTTCTCCTTAGAAATTTTTCTATATTTGCCCCTAAAGTAGAGTTTCAGTGTATTTTAAGACTCTTTGGGTTACATCTGAAAAGAACAGTTCCTTGTAAAACACAGAATTTTCAAGGGGAATATATAATTAGTGCCAAAATTTCAAGGAGGACAGGGGTCCTCCCTCAGAAATTTATTTTGTAATTCCCTTTCAAACTAATGTTTGTCTTCTTTTCAAACTCTTTGTAGAAACCCAAGGGCTACAGAAGAAAATTTTCAACGGAAAAACACTTGCTCACATTCGGCTGCCTGATGGCTAATTTGTTTAGGGTTATTCTAAAATGTAAACCAGAACAAAAAAAAGATTTTCGGATCCCTCGCGGAACCCTTGAGGAAGCTTCGCGGAACCCCAGGGTTCCGCGGAACCCCGGTTGAGAAACGCTGGAGTAGATAATAGGTATAATTTTGAAAAACGACGTTTTTTTTTTTAGAAAAAAACATTTATATAGTACTAAATTTAAACATTAAACTGGACTAGAATTATATGATCTTGATTAAACATTATTATAAGTATAATGCATAAGTTAGATTAATCTCAGGGGTGTAAATAAAAATTCAATTTCGTGAGGGGCCCTAGATTATTCCTCAGCCCCTCCCATCTATATTTAATTGGTCTAATGTAGCACTACAGTACATTTTTGGGTAGAATCGCGTCTTAAAGAATGTAGTAATAAAGTTCTAACTACCAAAGGGGGGTCTAAGGGTCCTTCCCCAAAAATGTTTGGATATTTCATTCCAAAAACAGGTTTTTAACTAGATTTGGAACACCTAGTTCGAATGTTTTAGATTTGCATTTTTGGGTAGGATTTGTATTAACTTATTGTAAAATAGTTTTAAATTCTTAAGTTTCAAGTCCTAAGGGGTCTGGGGGATCCTCTCCAGAAAATATTTGGAAATTATACCTTACAAACAGGGTTTTAACTTGTTCTGGTACTAAAATCTAAAATGTTCCGCGGGCCGGAGGTTGCCCATACGTGATCTAGATGATATATCGATCCTTCAATTTTTTTAAAATTTTATTTCCTATATGTTGTGATTCAACGGTCGAATGGGTACTCAGATTTAAGCTTCGGACATTACATCAGACTTGAAGGTCACAAATTTATTATAAAAAAGTTAAAGATTTTAAATGGGTGAAGTGATGAAGAGTATGAAAAACATTCATGGTCTTAGGACCAACCCTCCGGGAGTCCACAATGGGAGTGGTAAAAATATCAAAGGTGTGTACAAGATTAAAGAGTTGCCTATCCGACCTTTTACAGTAAAATATAACTCCATTTCGACGTAATTTTTTTTATTATTACTAAAACACGTGGCGAGGAAATGGACTGAAGTTATTTTTGTGATATTATTATTTATTACTTACATCAACTTATTAAGGATGAAAGGCTAATTATTATTTTCACGGATTCTTCCTACAAATATGTCATAGCCGTGATCAAACCGGTTGTGAGGATCTTGTTGGTGAGGATAGAAGAAAAAAAATCAAAAATATATTATGTAACTCATTGATAGTTCTGTCTGTCAAAATTTCTTGTCTTAATGCCATGCAATTATTTGTCCTTCACCGCATTCGGCATATATTAACAGTTATCCTTGGTTATAGTATAGAGTGCTATCTTAGTATATGCCTATCAGCGTTTACCAATGGACAAAACATAAAGCCTTATTGTAAGTGACCCTGGCTTCATCGTTAAATTTTTCTATTTAAAAGCGTTAAACACACTATTTAACCAACTTACAATTAAATAACAAATTATTCTTGTAAAATTTTATTGAAAATTGAGTTTAAATTAATATGAATTTCATCCTAAAAGAATGTAGTACATGTTTTAATTTTTTTTCTGGCTAAGAAAAAGGTACAAGTTAAAGCCATTAAAATCCAGGGCTCCAGATTGGAAGCATGGAATATACATACCCATATTTATTATGCTTCGAAGTAACTCCAACCTGCCGTAATGACATTTCTGTGCTCAGGTGTAAAAGTTTCGGAAAAAACGTAATAAAGTCCTATATAATCTAGACACCAATGCTCTTTCTCTATGACTTCGACATTCTCAAATCATGTTCACTTCAGCATACCTTTCAGTTTCTGAAACAAACCGAAGCTAGAGTGAAAGTTCTGGAGGCATCTCGAGAAGGCGGTGTCTTCCTCACTAAAGAACATTCCCAAAAACGAAATGCAAAGATTAAAGAGAAAGAAAAATTTTGATTATAAAAATTGAGAATATACTTATATTAAATAAAAGTAAAACCAACCCATTCGATAAGACATCAGTGCAATACCGTAGCATGTGGGAATGCCCTGTTATTAATTTCCAAATAATGTATGTTTTTAACTTACCGACATTAACTTATATTATGTGAAATCTTAAATTAAAATACTAATTGCATCCATAAAATCAAATAAACTAAATTATAAATTGCATCCATAAAATCATCTTTAAATTCACATATGAAATTGATCTTATCAGGAGCTGTTCAAAAAATTTAGTTTTCATTCTAAGTACTATTTAAGAGGTTTAGTACCGATTCAGCCGTTCCCGATTGAGCCGGTAATAAAATATTCTCCCGATTCAGCCGGTGAGGGTTAAACGAATTCTTATTTAGTGCCGTTTCAGCCGGTGGGTATCTTAGGTTACCCCAATTGGCTTCCAAGCACGTTTAGCGGCGACTTAATCACACTATGAGATCATATGTTCATTTCAAAAGTAGTATTCATTGCGCTACTGCTACTTAACATTTTGAAATCATTTCAGACAAGATCATTAATATGTTGAATTTCCCGGGCGGGATTCAGGAAGAAGGAATATTTATTTTTGTTAATTATATACCTTATAATTAAAAATAACTTGTCAGTAAATTTATGGTAATATTAGACAAAAAGAGATGTTACACTCAGAGAGATTCACAGATGTTATCTTGATATTTATAATTAAATATTACAAACAATATTAGAACAATTAGAGATTAAGGCCTGATAATATGAACTCTCCAGGTAGCACAAGGAACAACGATGCACCAATACTGGTCAGTAACAGCCCCTATCGGATCCAGGGGGGCTAGAGGGGGCTCAAGCCCCCACCCCAAATGAAAAGTTTCACCTTATATAATATGGCATTTTATGCACCAAAATTATTTAAAATTCTGTTATTTTAAGGTCAAATTTTCAAAAAATTTTTGGGGGAGGACCCCCAGACCCCCTTAGCACTTGCAACTCTATTATTGCAATTCTATTTTATTAAGTTTGCAAAACCCAAAAAATCTATATCCTAAATTCGGATGAGGCGTACCAAAACGAGTTGAAAAAATGGGGTTTTTGACTTAAAATTCTAAAAATTTTCGGGGACCCCCAGACCCCCATTTTAGTAGTTGGAGCAGGATAATTCACTACCTTTTCCGTATTAACATCAACAAGAGGATTCAATTCGATTATGAAAAATTCTTAGCCCCAGAAACCAAATCCTGGATCCACCACTGAGTATCGCAAATATCGAAGAATATCGGACATCGAAATCCAGATATCTGACAGTCTTAATTGATAATCCGTAATTTATTAAAATAGAGGGAGATAAGAAATACATTCAAAAACATTTCTAATAAAATTGTACGAAAATTAAGTGAAAATAGGAATTAGACCTATTTACCCCCTTTTTGGTAAAATTTCTAAAATGATATCCTGGAAATGATTTTGACTAATTCTGGACAATGTTAAATTTTATATAGCTTTCTCCACTTTCTCTTTATACCAATTAGAAAAAATAATAAAGGGTACCTTTTTTTCCACATTGACTATTTCGTATTTCAACAACCCCCTTGGTTTAATGGAATAAATACCTGAATCGATGGTTTGAATTCGATCTTAAAATGTTAAGTGTCAATTTCTACAGGTAGTTTTACATCTTCCCATGCCCGCTAATAAAAACCCCTAGCTCCTAGCTCATTAGGGGTTAATTTTCAACCCCCCATTCCTGTGTGATTCTGAGTCGTCTAGGTGAGCACTACCCCTCCTAGAAGTTATGAAAAACTTATCTGAAACACCCTATTAGGGTTAGGGAGGGTATATTAGGATTATGATTCTAAGTATTAATACTTAAAATGATGATTCAATTTGATTGATCATCATTTTAATCATTTGATTGATAGTCTCAAATATTTAAAATGATGGACTTACTCTAAGTTGTACCCACATTTACGTAGGTATACGTATCAGGGTTGGAAAAAACCCATATAAAACTGGGTTTTTTTGTAAAAAGTGTGGGTTTTTTCAAAAAGCAGTGGTTTCTCCTACATAGTAAGTGGGTTTTTTCAAAAATCAGTGGTTTCTCATACATAGTAAGTGGGTTTTTTCAAAAATCTGTGGTTTCTCCTACATAAGTGGTTTTTTTTTCAAATTTTAGTAAGTTCTTTCTGTGTTAAATGTGTTCTATCAAAATAATGTCAGTTTTTCCATAGGTTTCATAACTTTCTTTGTACTATACCTATGATTATAGAATTTTAATATGTTGTGTATATTTATTAGCTGATTAAAACGGTGTATTGCATTACGGTTTGCGGTCATTATTACGGATTCTATGATAGTCCGATGCTTTACCGAAAAACGACGATAATTCTTAAATAAAGCACAATATATTTTAATAATGGTTTAAAAAGTGATAGTTTCTTAAAATATACGTCTATATACACATCATATCCTATTTTCATGAATATAGCTTCCATATTTAGTAAGTTATTAGAGTTTGAAAAAAAGTTCTCGGTATCGTTAAAAAACACAAGTCCGCATTTCGCTTATAAATCGATAATAATTATTTTAAAAAAAATTTTGATTTTACTTATGAGTAAAGAACCGTTATGGCAAAGTTTTT
The DNA here is from genome assembly GCA_024610705.1 of Tetragnatha versicolor. Taxonomy (NCBI): domain Eukaryota; kingdom Metazoa; phylum Arthropoda; class Arachnida; order Araneae; family Tetragnathidae; genus Tetragnatha; species Tetragnatha versicolor. Next base: position 32,200,956 of record JANDEH010000001.1, on the reverse strand, counting down.
CCAGAATTACGGGCTGTCATGGTGATTAGGACGTATTTCAGGATTTTTTGAAGCAGAATAAAGTCTACTTGTCTATAATGCCAATCACTCCATTTTTTCAGCTGATTTCGAGTTCAAAGTTTGTTTACATTTTGTTCGAATTACAAGTGTTATACATCGTTGTAAAGGTAATTAAAAATGCTTTAAGAAAATATAAATTGCTAAGGGGTGTTCTCCATATTACGGGGCGTGTTTTGGATCAAAGTTTGAAAGCATAGTGTATTCTTTTTTCCCAAAGTCATTGCCGATTTATGAAATCCTATAGTATGTTGTTCGGGACATTGAGTTGTTTACAACTATATGTCGCACTAAGGGATCGGGTACATATTTCGTGATTTATATTAAGTTAAAGACGTTTCCGTAATACTTGAATAAAAGTACTTTTGCTTGAGATTGGTGTATGAAATTTTAATATGTTTTACCTGGCGTTAAGCGGTTTAAAACGGTGTATTGCATTAAGGTGGGCCTCATGCAATAAGCGCTCTACAGTAGTCCGAAGTTTCTCCGTAATATTCAAATGACACTATATTAAAATTAATAAATCGATCAATAGTCAGCGGAATCTTGTAGTATACTTAAAGATGTGCATTTTATTCAATTTTCGTTCAAATCCCGCTATAATTATGGTAGTTATTATAGTTTGAAAAAAGTCAACCGCTCTCAAAAAAAATTAAACTTAGTTTAAATTTTGAAAAACCCATTAAAATTTTTAAAATATCCTAAACTTTGAAAGAATTCTATTTATCTTTGAAAAAAAAATACTCAAATTTAAAAAAAAATCCTTAATTTTTTATAACCAGTTTGAAATTTAAACTTCTTAAATTTTGAAAAAAAACCCATTCAATAATAAAAATTTGAAATTTGAAAAACACTCCCTTGATTACTGAAACCTGTTTTATAGATTTTGGGGGAAAACACCACTAAAATTAAAAGAAATATCGTAAGTTTTGAAAAAACCTTGGTGGGTTTCAATAAAACCCTGAAAACCCTATATAAAACTGGGTTTTTTCGAAAAAGGTGTGGGTTTTTTCAAATTTAAATGGCTTTCTCCTATATAGTAAGTGGGTTTTTTCAAAGATGAAACTTTTTATACTTTGAAAAAACCCACTGAAATTGTAAAAATTTCCCTTTATTTATTGAAACCTGGTTTAAATTTTGAAAAATCCAACTAAAATTTTTAAAATATCCTAAACTTTGAAAAAACCCATTCAATATTGAAAGAAATATATTTAACTTTGAAAAAACCCACTGAAATTTAAAAATCCTCCTTAGCTTCTTACATCTTGTTAGAACTTTAAAAGTCCTAAATTTTGAAAAAAAAACCCATTCAATAATGAAAAAAACCCACTGTATAATGAAAGAACCTATTTAACTTTTTAAAAAACTCACTGAAACTGAAAAAACACCATTTAATTTTTGAAACCTAGTTTAAACTTTGAAAAAACCCATTAAATTTAGAAAGAAATCTATTTAACTTTAAAAAAATAATGAAATCTAAAAGATCTTATTTAATTTTTATAACTAGTTTGAACTTTAAACGCCTTAAATTTTTGAAAAAACCCTTTCAATAATAAAAAAAAATAAAAAAACATCTTAAATTTCAAAAATATCCTAAGCTTTAAAAAAACCCATTCACAATATTAAAAGAAATGTATTTAACTTATAAAAAACACTGAAATTTTAAAAATCCTAGTTAATTTTTTATTAAGTTTAAACTTTGAACTATAAACGTTCTAAGTTTTGAAAAAACCCATTCAATAATGAAAAAAACCTTAATTATTGAAACCTGGTTAAAATTTTGAAAAAACCCACTCAACTGCAGTTCTTGGTATGTTATTTCATTAAATGTTTTTCTTCAATATTAAAACTGCCAAAATCTTGATTTTTCTTGAAAAACCCAAAAATGGGTCCAAAATGTAGGTTTTTTCACATGTTTTTTAAAACCCATTGGGTCCAATCTAGCCAACCCTGAATACGTATTGCATTATACCAAGCACGATTAACTTACTGAAATCATAAGTTGTATATTTGTAACGCCAGAGACCAGGATTTTATTTTCAACAGTAAAATAAGTCTATTAAATTTAAAATAAAAAATAAAGATTAAAAACTTAAAATTAAGTAGTAGTGAGCAGTTTTTTGAGAGAAATTGGGTCATTGTACCCAAATAAGATCCAACAAATTTATTTTAACGCCAAACTTAGTTTGTATCGCCAAACAATGACTCACCGGCTCAATCGGGACTAACAAACCATCATAAAGCATCACACCGGCTGAAATGGGAGAATTTTTGACAACCGGCTCAATCGGGAACGGCTGAATCGGCACATCACCATTTAAGAAGCAATGGGAGAGTTCAAAACAAAAGAAAAAATCCTTTATCAAGAGAAATAGGCAATGAATAACTTCTTTTATAGATGAGATACTTAATATTTTATCCGATAATTTTAAATAAATTATATCGGAGTGCTTGACGAGTTCAATACAGAGAGTTAATTCCAGGATAGAAATAATATTTTAAAAAAACTTACTGCCCCTTCTGTTATACGAATCAATTTGATTTTCAGAATATTTTCTTTTTAGTTTGTTGCTAATAAATAGGTCAAAGATTTATTTTCCGATGAGATTCTTCTATTAATTTTCCCATTACATCATTCATTACATAAGTTTTTATTGTTTACTCCGGACCTCTCTGCCAAATTCACCCAAACCGGCACTTTTTTGTATTTAGATGATGCCCTTAGAAGGGAAAGTGCCTTCGTTGTCTTTTTGCGCATTGTGTAACATATAAATATGATTCCCTCTCTCTCTACCATACTTTCTCCTTTAGATAAGGACTGAACTTGGACCCTTTCGTCATTTCTCGGGAACCCGCGAACCCTCCCGAGCAACGTGTCAGTCCGTCAAAATTACAAAATGAGTTTATAGCGGTTGATTTCTCTTTCATTGATGCTTCTATCACCGGCGGAGTTAATCTTTCATCCGTTTTGTTTACGGTTAATGGGAGTTCGATGGAAATGTTGACGAAGGGGAACTATTAAAAGACGTTGGACTATGGATCAGAGGGACTTAAGTGGGCAGAATGAAAGGACTTCTGTGATGGTGGTTGAAGTGCGTGCTTAAGATAAGGTACTAATGAGAGAAGCTGAGTTTATTGACTTTTATCGATGCTAAATATTTTTAATGGGAGAGATATGTTTTGTTTAATTATAAAATATTACGTGGGAGGGATGGTATCTATCGTTGATTCAGAAAGTTTTAAATTTGCTCTAAAATTGAAAAAGTTAGACGATGAAAAGTTTTTGGTTGAGTTAAAAGACATTAAACATTTTAGAGGATTACATTTGATAAATATTGGCTTTAATTCGCTTCAAATTTATAAAGTCAAATATGATTTTTTTCTGCTCCATAATCGTCCAAAGCGAAAACAATCATCAGAAGTCCTTTTCCAGTCATCCTATGTAAGAATTTTTCCTATTTTCACCACAGAAAACTAGGCGAATATATCAATAATATTTTGAAATGTAAGGATTATAATTCTAAATGAATTCTCAGAAAAAGAAAGGGGATTTAGGTGTTTTCTCTCAGAAAATGTTTTTAAAAACAACCCTCAAAATCTTATCCTAAACTTTTGAGCATTTTGTAATACTTTACTTACATCATCAGAAATGCGAGGAAGGACATACTTTACATAGAATCGCTATGAATACTTTTCTGTGCAGCAACTGCCTTTCATGTTTTTCGAACGAAATATCTGAAGTCCCTTTTCATGTCCTAATCCTGGCCTAGGTGGGATTTGAGGGTCCGTCCCCTAAAGTATTTCGAAATTTTTACCCTTTAAAGTCTAAAGCCAATTTTTCACACAATATCTTAATTGAATTAAGAAAGGATAAATATATTCTCAGTTTTTGTCGACTTTTCTTAATTCTCGGCATCGCTACAAAGGAAAAGCCGAAAAGATGGTCTTAAAACGCTATTTTCAAATCCCACCTTATGGTAGAGCGCAGCTTTGCAAAATGTCAATCATAGTTGTCAGAGGGAGCACAATTTGGATTTGGTGGTCAGAGCTGTGGTTAGCTGTGACGTGTTAATTCTATCATTCAATCTCTCATTTTCAGAAGGGGTATCCCATCGCCCCTATCACACAAGCTATACCCCTATGTTTTTAGATTTCCATTATCGCCTTACTGTAAAAAATACGGCACGTTATACAAAGAAGTGGTGGAAAGAAGTTGCCTCTATATCATTGAGAGATGTAACTCCGCGATTAGGAGATACCTCCCACCTAGACTCTGTGGGAGGTCTCATTTCTGTGGAAGGTCCCTCCGTATCGCCGTGTAAACATCCTTCAATTATATTGAGGCAGCCACTTTCCACCACTTTTTTGTGTAAAGTGCCGTATTTTTTACAGTGTAGCCGTGGACCGACTATTCTGGTACTCAGTGGGCACAGCAACTCTGACACACGTTCGCGGCAGTGGCACACAGTTTGAGAACGTCTGAGCTAAACTCTTGAATAGGTTAAGTTTTTTACGATCACCTTCTATTTCGGCTACTCTGCTGTTCCATTCTTATGATAATCTTCGAGGAAAGGAAAAAATATTTGCTTACCCTCATTTTTACTGAGTAACCTTCAATGTCCGTAAAATACCGGTTACTTTCTCACAGGTGGTAGCTTAAACACCTTCGAAATGTCAGTAGATTTGATCTAATACTTTACAACAAAAAACATGTTGTGTAAACCTTGCAAGCAATGAAAAATTTTTCGGCCCAGTAGCCGGTTAAAAGCTCTGTGAAGTGATTTGTGTCCAATATCGTTTTCATCAAAAACGACATCGTTAAGGTTTTCTTCATTAGATACAATTTCTTAAAGTAAACACGGTGTTCGAAAAAAATGTCTTTCACGTAACCAGTAAAATTTTTATTTGATGATAACAAAATCTGTAATTGGTCTTTTTCGTTAAAGATTTTGATGGACGATATGATCACTTTGCAGTCTCTTCTAAAGTGTTTTTATAGTAAGTTAAAAAATGTTTTTATTTAATTTTTAAAATGTACTCTGAAGGCCAAAAGTTTTTTTGCATAAATATATAAAGTACATATTAAAATTGACTTAATTAAAAAAAATTATACTGGTAGTTATTCATCAGTGTTGATTATGTTAAAACTTCTAAAAGTAATGGTTTATTCTTTGAGTATCGATCACTGAAAAGGTTTTTAATGATAAGACACCAGCTAGCTAAAGTGTCACAAGCAAAGTGTCATCATCGCACACAAAATTTCATGAAGTAAAAATTGTTCTTCCCCCGTTGTTGAATGTCGTCTTTCTGAAACGTGAGTGGGATTACATTTAGAGATAGAATAAAAAGAGTTTACACTCATTTCTGTGTCACATGTATAAAAACAACTATTCTTCAGGAATCCGTTTATTAGTTTTTTTATTTTGGTCCAAATTTTACGAAAATGATGAAAAGCAAAACTCCCACAAATTTGTATGAAGACAGAATATTAAAAAGATCACACGAACGTTGCAAAGTCTATTAGAGTCTATTAGGTCTAATAGTCTATTAGAGTATGTATGTGTTGAAATTCTTCATATCAGTAAAAATACCTGAAACCAGTACTGATTTTTTTCAATCCAAACTCTTTCTATAAATTTGATTCTATTCAAACGTAATGTTTCTGTAAAATAAAAAAAATTGATAAAAAGAGTTAAAATGAAAAAAAAGTACTGCTCTTAAACAGAGTAGTAGGTACTACTACTTCAATGCTGTTCCCTATACCTTGTCTTATCCAGTTCTACACTGAAGCGATGACAGGGTTTTTAATGTCAGAGATCAACGTTTCCCAACTCTTATCTTTAATGACTCCCACAGATTACACTTTTCAACCAAAAATGCCTTTGGGGTATATTGTCCCACCTTATATAGAAATTTTCGTAAAGGAATTTATCTCTAATTCTGATAACAAAAAATAACTATCTTTCTTTCGTATTTTGACTGTGAGTAATTCTAAGTAATAAAGTAAAATTTATATGAAAGTAGAAGTAGAACTTTCATCCTTTCAGTCCTATCCACATCAAATTTCCAAATGATTCAATGATGTTCTCGGGTGGCATAGGACTGAATGGGTTAAAGAGCAAATTAATACGAGGTGATATTTTCATTATAAATTTTTTTTAGCTCTTATTCACAATTCACACTCTGGAATGTAATTTGTTGACGCAAATACATAACTTATTTTTACTTGACAAATGATATTGAATTTTACTCTATCAAATTATGTACACACTGCCTCATTAGTATGCACCAATATTTGAACACACAAATATTGCGATTTTGAAACTGTATAAAATAATCGTAAGTGTTTTGGTATGCCAGCATATTCATAGTAGCATAAAGGCAGAATATAAACGCTTAAGTTTTATGCAGATAAATAAAAAAATGACATTTTTTAAGCACTGAAGATTATAGGGCCAGTATTGGTGCACTTGTCACCATGAAACAATAAAACTTTTAAACATTTGTGTTGTAACAGATGCATAGGATTTAATTATCTTTATTTAATTTGGTATTTTTAAGTTTCTAATTATTCTTACTTTTCAGTATAGATCAAAGTTGTGAATGTGGTGCTGTAATAAGAAAAAAATTAGAAATTCAAATAAAGCAAAATATTCCAGGTAAGAGAATTTTTTAAAAACTTAAATTTGTTCATGGAAACAATAATGTTTTATAATTATTTATGCACAAGTTTATTTTTTAAAATTAAAATTATAAATTACGTTTAGAATTTAAATAGGTTCAAGTTTTAAAACCTAACGAATTATTCCTAAACTTTAAATCATGATAAGGCACTTTTCTAAAAGAAAAAAGAAGTTTTTCCTAACTTATGTTCTCACATATCTAAATGTGGGGACATTCCTAGTTTGGTGACACTTTCTGACACTACCCGATTCGCGTGAATAGGAAATAGGAAATATCTCAATCGTCCCAAAAAAAGTGTAGTTAGTCATGCAATGTGCTGATTTCTAACAATTTAAGGACGTTTTTCATGGAGATTTTCTGAATGAAAGAAATTGTTCTTATTGTGGTGTTAGAAGGAATATTAACTTCTTAAGGAAAAATACCTTTTTTGTGGGAAAAATGACCAATTGATTTTAAAATAGGGTAAAATTTATTATGAAAGAGTTAAACATAAATGATGAAAATAAATCACGTTATTGGTTTAATCATTAGGGACACATACAATCAGCTAACTACCTTTCCTTATGAATCCAAATAAAATTAAAATTATTTTCTATATTTTCTGCCTTTTGTAATGTAAAAAATATTTTTGTAGAGAAAAACGTAAAACTTAAGTTTAATGAATTTAAAGTTTCTAAATTAATGTTTTTGTAAATCAGTGTAGCAATTTCTAATTTTATTCGAAAATAATGCTTAACGAATGAATTTAAATGCAAAAAGTATAATACACTTTAGAAAGAGAAATGTTAAGGAAAAAAATAGTAAGGAAAATTTAAGAGATGAATTATTAAAACATGAAAAATCAATTAGATACTTTAAAAAATTAATTATAATGTCGAAAATTTGAGAAAATCTTTTTTTTCTTAAATATTAATTTCTTAATGAAAACTCATGAAACTCAAGTTAAGTATATTAATTAAAGATTACTTAAACGAGAAGATAAACTTTACAAGTAATGCTCAAATTAACTAACTTTAACCCATAACTTTACTAACAAAAATAAGGGACGATAATAGTTTAAAAAAGTAAAGGTAATGAAATTTATTAAAATAAATAATTAATTAAGATAATTGTTAATATAAAGCTTGTATTCACTCTCATAAAATATTTCATTTCAAAATAATGGGATTATCCATAATCTTTTAACCAATGTATTTTTTATAATACCCCTTGCATTCAGTAAAGTAATGAAATTTAGTGTAAAACTATTTGGATTAATAGATCCTAATGGGGTGTAGATTAATTCAGGAGAAAAATCGTTATGAGAACAGGATGATTAAAATTAATTTCCATTCAGGATTCTTTTGGGTAATCTCGTTCCGAATACTTATCTACTTACAATTAGGCTAAACGCGCACTAGAGACTTTTGTCACGGTGACTGAGACAAAATTATCACCTTGGCTATTGCAAGAGGCTAGAGCGCGCGCATTAGGCGACGAGACTCCTGGCTGATTGCCAAGAGTCTCGCCATATAGAAATGCATTGCTCTCGAGTGACCTAGTGTTATAAGCCGCCGCGACAGAAGTCTCTAGTGCGCGCTTAGCCTTACAATTTCACATTATTTGAGGTGCTTACAGCAACAACCAGCCAACTCGAACAGTTTAACCCTTTATTTACCGACGGTACTTACAAGTACCGCCAACTTTAAAATTACATAGAATAACCATCCTTGCGAATATATTGACGATAACTTGCAGGAACACTCTTTCAGTTATCCTCTTCCAGGATAAAAAGCAGCGAAGGTTCTATGATGAGTATTTTAGCGGGAAATGCAAATAGATTTAACTGAAGTTGTAAGTTTAGCTGCCATTTCGATCGGATTCACATGATTGTCATTTTTGTTCCCGCAAAAAAGTACGTAAAGTCAAAAGTTAAGTGTATTATTTTTTAAGACTTATTACTGCGATAAAAAAAGGCTATGTTTTTCTTGTATTGTGAGAATATTTTAGCACTCCGTGTACTGACACACTGTAAAAAAAAAACTGTAGAAAAACAGAAATTTTCAATAACAGTGATTTTATGTTTACAGAGATATTCTGTCATGTAACATTCCCACCGCACTTTTATTTATTTTATGTAAAATAACAGCTTTTATCTAGTTTTTTAGCTTATCTGTACTTAAACAGAAACTTACTGCATCGAAAACCAATAAAGCTATTGGCAACGTTATACTGAATCTTCTTTGGTTCAGTGGTAGCGTGCGTGCTTAGCATGCGGTAAGTCGCTGGTTCTATCCCCGGATATCAATTAATTAAAATTAAAAAAACTCTACTAAAATAAGTGCATGCGCACAAGCAGAAAATTACTGAGAGGCAACAGAAAAATCTGTAGCCCACTTGACAGAAAGTTCCTTTTTACAGCATTTACCTAGGTTACAGCTTTTTTCTGTTTACAGGATTTTTCAACCTACAGATATTTTCTGGCAACTTTTGCTGCCAGAAATTTTCTGTTTTTTTGCAGGATTATTTTTTACAGTGCAGTACCCAAAAGTATCAATTTAAGTAATTGGCTCTAGCGGATTCAATTTTCCAAAGATGATTATTTTACTTATGTATATCCCTTAATTTTCAATTTAGTGACTCAAAAAAGTATTTGCACGAAAAAATTGCAGCGAATCATAATGCGGTAAATAAAGGGTTAACGTTGGAGTTAGCTCATTGTTGCTGCAATCACCTCAATTCCCAAAGTACTACATAAATGCTAACTCTAGAGTTTAAATTTTGCCAACCAAACAATTATTTAAATTTTATCCTCCGAAATCGATAGGATATAAACGAGAATCGCGACCCAATCCTTTCCCCACCCCACGTCCTGCACCTCACAAACAAAATGATCGAGAGGGTTAAATGACGGCGTGTCCAGCCGAGCACAGTCGAAGAGGGAAACGAATCTCTGCGGCCCTCTATTTATAGAGAGAGAGAGATCAGCCAGTTATTATTCCTCATGGGCAACGGTCGGCCGATGATGATACATCCGCTGGTGGCTGGTATCACGTCGGTGGTCACCGAGTGTCCTTACATCATCACGATGGTTGTTTCTAGCTCGATCTCCTTCTTTGCAGGTAGCATGCGGAAGACGTGAGAAGAGAAGATCCCGAAGGAGGAGATAACATGGGGAAGACCGGGGAGGAGGATAAAGTCAATGTGGGGGAGGAAGAGGAGATGGTGAGTGGAGTTGTCGTTTTTTATGTGCTTTTATTAGTTTTTGTTTTGGTCACGTGGTGGTGTGGGATGTGAATGCTTGAATGAAGGGGGAATGATACCTTTCCGTTATCAGTTCCACTAAGCACCATAGATTAGAAACAGGCAGTCTGAATCTTGATTATCCGACCTTTGATTGACCGATTCATTGGATTATCCGACCATCTGTGTCAGCAAAACATTCTTTTCTTTTTGATATATTTATTAACACAAGATTTCCAACGTTCCATAAAGAGTTAAACAAGGGGAGAAAATAAATTTTTCTTTGAAGTTTCAGTTTATTTCACATATACGTTTAATGCTTGAAATGTGTTTTTGTTTCCTCTTTATTATAAACGTTGTTTTTATAATTTTGATTCGTTACATCGTTTTGTGCCTCAGTTAATGACTTTGTTTCATTTCACTCTGATTATACGACCTTTTTTTAACGTTCCAACCATCGCTTATCCCAAAGTTCACAGATAATGGAGGTTTACTGTATTCAAAAATTGAAAATCAACCGATTAAAATATACAGTTTTATTGATGACAACGATGGCGATATTTGGATATTACACGTCCAAAACAGCTTAGAAGTTTTAAATGGGACAGATAACGGAATTGTACCCGGTGGCAGATGTAATGGGTTGCATATTGTATGTCAAAGATAAACAATCTGATGCAATTTGTTGGCTCCTTGAATAGTGTCCTCGATTGGCAAGTTTTTATCTTACTTTCTGGCAGTACTCTTAAAGTGTTGTAGGTGTAAGGGTCAAGGGATTAATTTGGCCTTGTGTTCGGAGAAGTTTTCATCAAGGTTAGTCTTTTTTATTTCAATTTAAAAATTTATCTTCGTCGAAATAGAGATTTCCTTGCATGTTGAATAGATTGATTAAATTGTGGACACATACACGATTCGATTATACATATTATAATTTGTAAAGTTCGTACTAGTTTACATGTTACCTTAGCTAACTACAACAGACATAACTTTTATATTCTTGTTCTTTGGTTGAATATGCTGTTTTGGTTTAAATTTTAAGTTGGCTGTAAAGTATAATACTACAATGGGTACTTCATTTTATTTTAAGTTTTCTTCCTCTCAAGTACACATTTTTTTTACCAATTTATCTAAATACAGCATCAAAAGTTGTGTTTATTTTTGATGTCCATGATATGCAACTTATTTTCACCGTTGTAGAATAGTTGTTGTGTTGCGCTTTACAATAATGTACAATGATTTATCTATCTCGATAAGAACCTAAAAAATATTAAACTCAATGTGTTTTCTATGTGCATAAAAATAATATTGAGCAACATTTTTTTTCAAGAATCTATATTTTTATTTAAAGATAATATTAATACACATCTATACACTATCTACTAAATTTCTTTAGCTTAATTTAAATTCCTTACATAAATATCAAAGGTACAGAAGTAATTCCAAAATACTACAGAATTTTAGAAAAAAAATATGGTGCATTATGCTTAAACATATCACAAGTTTAAAAAAAACAGCTATAACGAAATTTAATAATAAAATTATTGACTAAATTAGTAAATGTATTTTTATGTATTAATTTTTTTTGTAAATTTATGGTTTTAGTATTTATATGTTGCATTGATGCATTGAATTGGTAGTTAATGAAATCAAAACGTAAATTTAAACTAGATTGCGTAAATAAAGAATACGAATATTGTATTTCCCTAAGATAAGACGCTAATAAGTTTTAAGATTTATCTTTTTTATTACTAAAACTAATTATGTGTGTAGATATTTTGTTACCATTATATTAAATAAAACACAAGTGGAGACTTGATCTCCAATTTAGTTTTTTTTTCACTTTTCAAAATTCACTTTTTTTTGTCTACTCAAATTTCGTCGAAAATCGCCTATTTCCTCGTTCAAATTAGAGCCCACAATCAACATTTTAAGGTTTAGGCAATCATTCAAGTTTTGTCGAGTAGCATACTTCATATAGGGTCGATTACTCGAGGGAAGACATTCGTCGTGTGATTACGGTAGAAATGAGGGGCGAAAAACCAATTTTCGGCCTTTTTGGCTTGCGCGCTTTATAGGATTAATATGGGGATTTTCAGGGTCAATGTGACACTTCAACATATTATCCGAAAATTCTGAAAAAAAATTACAGGTACCTACTCTCTGCTACCTTAGACAACTCTTCCTCACTAACGCTTCATCAAAATCGAAAAAGTTTTTTCGATACACCCTAATATACAGGGTTTCCCATAAATAACGGGTCACACTTCTAGGGGGAAAGTAGAATAGTAGGGGGGTCAGAATCATATAGGATTTGGGGGTCCCAGACCAAATCCCAGGGAGTTTAAAATGAGCGACACCTCAAAAAAATTATTGAAAAATTCAATTTGTAGAAGAACTACTATTGGTAAAAATTAATTATGGTCTCAGAAATTGTGGTTTAATATGATCTTTAAAATTATCTCAAAAGTCTTCACTTTAAAATTTGTTTTATTATGAAAAAAATTCAAAAACTACAAAAAAAATGTGAAAATTCTGCCAAAACCTCATTTTGTATTTCAAAATATTTTCTTTTGAATTTATAATCTGAAAGATCATAGTCGTAAACCCTTAAGTCCAAAGCTTCACGTAAAAACCACCAATATTAAACGCTTGAGATCCTGTTAAAGTTCGTTTTTTGCGTGCGCAAACTGGTTTCCTATAGCCGCTTCCAAAACGGCAGTTTGCGGACGCAAAAAATGGACTTAAACCATGCTTTAACAGGATCTCAAGCATTTAATATTGATGGTTTTTACGTGACACTTTGAACTTAAGGGTTTTCAACTATGATCTTTCAGATTATTAAATCAATTCGAAATGCAAAATAAAGTTTTGGCAGAGTTTTCACATTTTTTTGCAATAAAAAATTTTTAAACGGAAAACTTTTAAGATAGTTTTAAAGATCATATTAAACAACAATTTTTAAGACCATGAATAAATTTTTACCAATAGTAGTTCTTCTACAAATTGAATTTTTCAATAGTTTTTTTGGGGTGTCGCTCCATTTTTAACTCCCTGGGATTTGGTCTGGGACCCCTAAATCCTACGTGATTCTGACTCATCTAGGTGTCTACTATTCCCCCTAGAAGTGTGACCCAACATTTATGGGTCACCCCGTAGATATCAAAAATACGTTTCAATAAAGAATCAACTTAAAACTGATAATGTTTAAAATACAGGGTGATTCAGAAATAATCATCAATAATTGGGGGGGGGGAGGTAGAGGGGCCATAGACAAGCATATTTCGAATAGGGATGGTGGGGCGCAGCCTTACCGTTAAAGAGCTAGGACCTAATGTAGTGCGAGGGCGTTTCAAAAGGCCGTTTTGAGAAGGCCCGTGTGACAAAACAAAACAGAATAAAATGAAAAATATTATTGCATGAGGTACAGGAGTACCCGTACTACTTAAATCCTCAACTTGATAGAAATTGGACAACTTGCTAAACCGTGGGGTGTGTTTTAAAACGTGCAATATTAATATTTTAGTCAAAGAATGGAGTTCCCTTAATGGTATTTAGAAAAATGATGATCGGGGAAGGAATTTTCAATGATCAAACAGTTTCAATGATCAATGTTACGATCATTCAAAATTCCTTCCCCGATCATCATTTTTCTAAATACCATTAAGGGAACTCCATTCTTTGACTAAAATATTAATATTGCACTTTTGAAACTAACTCCACGGTTTAGAAAGTGCTTCAAATTCTATCGAATTCATGGCGTAAGTAGTAGGGATACTTCCTAACCTCATGCAATAGATTTTTTCATTTTATTATGTTTTGTTTCGTCACACGGGCCTTCTAAACACGGCCTTTTGAAACGCGCTCGCACTACATTAGGTCCTAGCTCTTTAACGGTAAGGCTGCGCCCCACCATTCCTATTCGAAATATGCTTGTCTAGGGCCCCTCTACCTCCCCCCCCAATTATTGATGATTATTTCTGAATCACCCTGTAGTACACATACAAGACTATGCAATGCATATCAAAACGTGTAAGGTTGTTTAGTAGTAAAAGCTTTGTATTTTTTCTCTAGAATAAAAAAATCTTTTTTGAATATTCTTAAATGAATTAAACAAAATAAATTGGTATATCCCAATAGAATTAATATTTTTTAATTAAAAATGCACCCTTTCTTTAACAATACAAGGCAATAAGTTTTTTTAAGTATTAAAATATGTAATGAAAATAAATTTGTTTTATACAGGCATTCTGCCTACTCCTTGAAGTAGATGATGATGACCAAATTTGTTTCAATAAAATATGTGTGTTTTACTTCAATTATGAAATATAACGTGAAAATTAGTTTTATGTTTTATTTTAATTTGAAAATTTTTAATAAAATTCAAAGTAGGGGAAAACAGGGCAATTTGATACACTTTCAATACCTCAAAAACTATCAAGATTATTTAAGTCCTGTTTTTACGAAATGTTGCCTTTATATGCCCAAGCATTACATATGAAACCATTAAGCTCTGTAATAAGTCTATAAATTTTAGTGAAGGACTAAATTGTTTTCCTCAAAATTTTCAAATGTAAATTTCTAAGTAATATACCAAATCTTCCTGGAGCTATTCTACTTTTAATACAGAGATCAGTAAATTCAAAAAACAAGTTAATCCTTGTTACCAATAGGGGGTATTCTTAAATTTTAAATAACCTTTGCCAATTTTTTAAAATAAAGGTGTTTGTTCAAAAACAACAAATGGGGCAAATTGATACATTTGGATGTGGGGCATATTGATACACATAAAAGTTCACATATTTTGCGTTGGGAAATAAATATTTCTCAGCTATCTTTTTATAAAATCTGTTAAGGGTAAATTAGATCTACATTGAAGGATATTTATGTATTTTTGTTTGAACCTTTGTTTTTTAAGTGTTTGAGATTGGTAACTGCTTGCATTGGTAGCTATGTGCATTTTTAAAAGAAAATGCAGTTGATAAATATATGACCAAATGATGGAATCCGGGACTCTGAAACATCTTAGAAGTTCTTAGCACTTTAACCGGTAACAAAGAGTTCTGTTAAAAAAACAGTGACAAAATAGTATTATATATGCCCAAAAATCAACCAGTTATTTATAGTTGTATTTTTTTTTAAATTTCTGTATGATTGTAGACAAAGATGACTTTGAATTTTATTCAACTAATTCGGGAATAACTATACCTATGAAAATTAGTATATTATTTCTTTAATTTAGAGATATTTGTTAAAAATGACCATTTTTCAAAATCATTAATTATTTTAATTTCTGAATGTTAAATGGAAAAATAATTTTTATCATTAAAAAAAGGTGTTGATCACTGTATCAAAATATTCCATGTAATGTATCCAATTGTCCCACTGGTGGGTGGGGCACATAGATACAAAATTAATTTTGATAAAAGCCATTATATTTTAACTTTTATTAAACTTATACATTTTTCTAATTTATTTCATAAAATTGAGTCATTCTTCGATATTTTTTAGAAAAAAAAATATCTGAAGAAGTCATTTTTTCTTCCCAAAAATGGATTTAAATTTTACTGTATCAAACTGCCCCACTTTCCCTTATTTCAATGCTATATAAGGGTCATTTTCAAAATTTGCTTACATTTGTTGTCCCGAAGGTAAAACATGAAAATTAAACAATTAATCATTATTAAAATTTCTGTTTAAACTTTGATTTAGGTAAAGTAGACTAAATGAAATATTTCTAGCTTTTAATTAATAAGAAAAGCTTTAAAATTATGTAAATAAAGATGTTTAAAAATACGAAAATAGCCAAAAACGCTTGTCCCTAACGATTTTCACGAAATTAAAAGGGTTGTTTTTTAATTAACTTCCGTTTTGCTCCTGTAAAAAAAGTATTGAGAATTTTGAAATAATTTTTCTACTGGTAGATAGGTACATCTTTGAGGATCAATTTCCCTCTTTACTGGAAAAAATCGGAATTTTTTTCTATTATTTATCGAATTTACAAGCGCGCCCCTCGAACTTATTTCCCGCCGGCCCATAGAGAATTTCTCCTCCTTTAAACTCTGTTCGCATTAACAAAAGACAATCGGCAAGCAGGTGATTTTTGCAGCATGCTATTGTGCATGCTTAAAACCATATGTTTTGCATCTGCCGAGTTCCAGGCATTCGGGATTCTGGAGTTACAGCCATAATAAACAAGGCAATATCGATAGATTCGCAGGCAAAGTGTGCGCTGAGGGGAAAAACGGCTGTCTGAACCGATGCGAAGCTCAACGAAAAATCAAAGTTTTCATGAAGCGGGATCGAAAAACTTGTGAAAAGGTACGGTAAATGGTCTATTTAAAGGTGATTACGTTGAAAAGTAATTAAAGATGTTTGTAACCTTCCGTAATAACCTTATTTTTAAATATTCATTTGTTTTTTATTTTTAAACTATCAAAAAGGGGAAAATTTCTAAAAAGAGGATTTCTCTATGGGTTGGCGGGAAATAAGTTCGTGGAGCGCGCTTGTAAATTCGATAAATAATAGAAAAAATGTCCGATTTTTTCCAGTAAAAAGGAAAATTGATCTTCAAGGATGTACCTATCTACCAGTAGTAAAACTATTTCCAAATTCTTATTACTTTTTTTTCAGGAGCAAAACGGAAGTTAATTAAAAAACAACCTCGTAGTTTTATTGTTATTTAATTTGACTTTTTGAAAGAAAAAACGATAGATATCAAAATTATGAACTATTAAAAGATTATTATAATTGTAAAAATTATTTTTTGAATTTAATATTTTTACAAATCAATAAAATATTTTGTCCCTCACTTTATGTCAACTCCCGTTACAGGCGAATTAATTTTAAAAAATATAATAATAATTATGCTTTAAAAATGTAGAAACACATTCCAAACGATTGTTTGTTTACTTGAGAATATATTTAAACCGTGTTTTTATTCTTCGGCTCGAAAACTATCGTGTTTTCAAAGAAATTATCTGTCGTCAAGGTAGCGTATTTTTATTAATGTCAACTCCCGTTACGGTAATTTTTGAGTTATTTTTAATATTAAATAAACTTTTTTGGAAATTTTAACCCCAGAAATATAGTTATTTATTGATATAAATAGGATATTTAGTTCACTTTCCAACCATGCATGTATGTTTTATTCTGTCATTTTATTAAAAATGTCAACTCCCGTTACCTGTCAACTCCCGTTACTATTATGTCATTGATTTTGAAAGTAGTATCAACAACTTTCCCTTTTTACGAAGGATTTGACATTTCTCGCTTGATTTATCGTTAATTTCATTAAAAAAGGTCTTGCATATTTCATTTAAAGAGAAATAATTATAAATATTGTATAAAGAGATAAAAATATTGTAATTTATATATTAAAATAAATAATTTACCAGAGTTATAATATTTAAAACACTAAACCATGGGCAAAAGTGTATGACCAACTGCTGTTCCATATACTTGAAACATATATAAAAACTCCTATATTAATATTATTACGAAATTATGAAGTTTGAAAATTTTTTTTATTCTGAAATGTAAGCGTATGGTGAAAATGACCCATAATAGAGTGGGCCGAAAACAAACTTTATTCTTTATTTCTGTTCTAATAGCGCGGAAAGGGTGCTACTTGGGTCCAATAAGGACGGTGTAAAATATTTTTTCGATTGGATAATATCTTCAGTTCCCGCATCGCACTTAAAGTTTGAAAAAATGCATGACTTTTTTACAAAACAACTAAAAACCCAAGGATTAAACTCTCAAATATTGTTCGTGATTTTTTGATGAGAAACTAATATAGTTATAGACTATTGTTTTAGGTTCCATTCTTCTATCACCCTTGTTTCGTTAGATATAATTTTTTAATGTTCAAAGAAATTTCGTTAAGTTGTTTTCCTGCATTTTTTAACAGCTAATAACTCTAGAACGATACGTCTTAAAAACCTGAAATCCGTTTCATTTTGTTTGTGAATTTTTAGTCTTTGATTTGATGTGCATCATGATTATCATTTTCAAAAAATATTTTTCAAAATTAAAAAAAGTGGAAAAAAATGTAATTAAAAAATTTTTTTTTGAAAATATTTTTGAAAAAATATTAAAAGCCTTTTAACTCTTTAAATAAACATAACTACGAAATTTCAAGTTGAAAATAAAATTTAATCATGTATAAAAAAATAAAAATATTCGAAATTTAGGCAAGTCCCTACACTATCCCTAAAATGAGCGATTCTCTCATGGAAAATTCATAAACTCGCTGGAGGGTGTTCATATGACTTAATACATGGAAAAAATGTCACATAAATTTCAGGAAATACGACATTTAACATATTGGTACAAAATATTACAGTGCTAGTTTCCAATTATAAGTTAATTCGATTTGCATTCCTTTCTACTTAAAATTCCTAAAATTTATGTTAATATCTTACTGTTTTTACTTTTAACAAGTAAAATTAAAGTACAAATTTAAAGTTTTTGAACATAAAAAATTGTATATAAACATATTTCTAAGGAAAATTCAGGTAAAATTCATGCACATTGAATTAATTTAAAGTTGGGAACTAGCACTGTAAGATTTTGTACCGAATCTGTTAATTGTCGTATTTTCTGAAATTAATGTGAAATTTTTTTGCATGTTATAAGTCACATGTACACTAGGGTGTCCCAAAAAAACGCGACTTTTGAAATTCTCAACTCTCACCCCCTAAAAATGTTCTTTATGGGGACATAAGACACTGTGATTTTTTTAAGAATTTTTGAAAAATATTTAGAGGTCGCTCAAAGCCATTGAATTTTCAAAAAATGGCCCAAAAAGGGTAAAATTTAACATTTTCCATAATTTTTTTAAAAATTTATAAGAAGGTTCAGAGGCCATTATTTACATTTATTGGAGCCCTTTATATTGTTTTAAACAAATTCTGTATTTATTATCTGGGTAGGAAATAAAACGCATTAGCATTAAAATCGAGAAATATTCGATATTTTTCGATATTTTTACCTTATGCATTTTTACACACAAAATATAAAAACTTTCAGCAATTGGTATTTAAAATAAATAAGGAAGATTTTTTAAACAATTAACAATATTTATTAGCACATTTTTTAAATATTACATATTTTTTAAAACTAAATTACATATCAAAAATATTTTTTCGATTGCACTTTGTGTAGGTTTTTCTATGCGAATCTACGATTTACAACAAAAACTGCTTCTGCTCTTCATCTTTTGTTGCACAATTAAAATCTTGAATTAAGGCAACAGCCTGTTCAGCCACATCATTTACGCGAACTAAGTTTTTTGCGAATAATGCAGCCTCTTTATAAGATGGAGTATCAGACATATCTTTCACAGGTACATTGAGAAAAGTATCTTCAATTTTTACTGTTTCGAAAAAGCTATGTGAAATACATAAATCCTCCAATTTGAGAGGAAGTACTTCTAATAGTCGTGAACTTCTTTCTTTTCTTATGTTCATGACTAGTTTTACTTTTTGAGCCTCGGAAACAAGATCTGAAAACAAGACAAGAGTTGAAAGTTCGCCACTTAAATACCACGAATGACGTAACATCATTTTTAATCCCTTATTGCTTACTTCTTCATCATCATATTCTTGCAACCTTTGAATAAGAAAAATGTCATTTAAAGGAGCATTAACATGAGACCGGCATGTAAACCAAGACTCCAGGTACACAACAAACCTATTAAATTGGTTTACACTTTGAAGCTCCTCAGCAGATAATGATATTTTTGTTTCGTTCCCGTCTAATAATAATTCTATCTTCATCGAATATGTGGCTTTAGCCATCCAGCGAGCTCTGTGAAGATCCCCTGGTTTTCGTATTGCAATTTGAGTGTCTGATCTAATCATTAAGGATGCAAGATGTAAAAATTCTCAAGTCATCCCTAGGTAAATTTTTATTAATTTCCAGCTGATGAGATACAAAATCTTTCAAACCATCTGATGCTGCTATTATGGGTACTGGTTGCCTTTTCGTTTCATGGTGGTTTAGTTTGGCTAAACCTTCTCGGAATCTCTTAAATAAAAGGACTTCAGGGGCAGAAGATTGTCCAAAACACACACTAAATACATCCGAAAATAGAACTTGAAGCATGTGGTGTCGGCACGCTATCCACAAAAGATTTTGACCAATTTTTTGTTCAAGAAGAGTGCATGCTCCTAGTCTTCCACACTGTAAAAAAAGAACGTCTTTTGACGTATTATTTTCCGTGAATTTTTCATGGATTAATTCCGTAAACTACAAAACGGAATTTTCATCGTGAAGTTTCCGTTTTTTAATTTTCCTCTCCTCATGCATGCGTATTGTACGATTTCTTCACTTGTTCTGGTGAGACTCAAATATAGTTGTAAATAAGTAATGGAAGTTTGTGCAAGCGTCTTCAGGCGAAACGAACCTTCAGCAAATTTTATTGGGTAAGTAAGTTAAATATATTGTTTTTATTTTTTGTATTATTGGCCGTAATCGGGAATGACTAGGCTGCCGACGGGTAACCGTTGTGCGCATGATCGGGTTAAAGGCGTGGCTTTAAAGTATTTAGGATGGAACCTAGCCGAGCTCGAATGGGGTTGTGGTAGCGCGTCAGTCTAGAGTGCACATGGTCGTAGGTTCGAACCCCAGTAATTGTTTTTCAGTAAATTTAATTTTAAATTTTTATTATTCCATTAAAAATTGCAAGAATTAATTTCTCTTGTTTGACAGTCATTCCTTATTTAATTAAATTCATTGTGTTTTTTTAAATGTTTTACTTTATCTAATTTTTAAAAAAAAAATTTTTAATTATTAATTAATTGAAAATAAAATTATTTCGCTAAAATATTTTATAGAAACATCAAGAATCAAGTCCACAAGGATGCGCATTGCTAATAAAGTATAAAAATCTTGCAGGGATTGTGAAATACAGTACAAAACAGCACGTCGCGTCGGCAGCCTAGCAACGGCCGTAGTAAACGTTACCATGCTTTAAAATAGAAATACTCTGATATACTATTTTTAAACAGATATTTAAACATCGTACGATCGCTTTCTTCACCACGTAGCTGAAGTCTTAAAATATTGCATACCTAACTATAGTCTTATTAGATCGCAAAAATGTGATCTAAATAGTTGTGATAACTTGTAACTTTTGATTAGACTTGTATTACTGTGATCGGTAGTGTAAATTATTTAAAAGAATCGTCTATTTGGATTTTACGGATTGTTTGTCATTTTTTTTTCAAAATTATAATCAGGAATATACTGAATCACAATAATATTAGTAATAATACGAACAATCCCTAAAATAACGGAAAGTTCCACTCCAATGACGAAAAGATATTAAACGAACGTTCTCTAAAATAACGGAAGGTTTCCCTCCTTTCACAGAAAAAATACAAAACGGACATTCCCTCAAATGACGGAAAAAGAAAATACGGATACCTTCTCAAATGATGAAAATAATCCGGCAGCTGTGCTGCCGGGAAATTTACGTTTATTGAAGAAAGATTTTTTTACAGTGCACTGTTAGCTGCAGTCGTATCGAAACACATACCTATAACTTCCGTCTCGCATTTCCAGGACTTTAGAGGTCAAAAACAGCATCAGCTGTTGCTTTTCCAGTTCCAGACAATAACTTGGGAACTTCAAGAATCTTGGTACTATTATTTCCCAAAGAAATTAGAACCGCTAAACGCTCAACCTTTCCTGTACTGTTTGATGACAAATCGGGTATCATTTTCCCATCCCAATGAACAACTTACTTTGATGCTTCAAACTCTGTTTTTAATTGCTCAGCCAACTCATGACGAAGACGGTGGCGTTCCCGGTGAACAGTACTTTTGGAAGTACCATGGATTTTACCTTTGGTTCAGAAGTCGTTGCAGAGGAAGAATAACCTTCTTTATTAATTACAGATGCCAATATCATAGTTGACCTTCTAATGCTGGTGTTACTTCTATCTAAGACAGCAGCAATTTTAGGAGATAGAATAAAAGTTCACGTCTATTAGAAGAACTTCCTCTCAAATTGGAGGATTTATGTATTTCGCATAGCTTTTTCGAAACAGTAAAAATTGAAGATACTTTTCTCAATGTGCCTGTGAAAGATATGTCTGATACTCCATCTTATAAAGAGGCTGCATTATTCGCAAAAAATTTAGTTTGCGTAAATGATGTGGCTGAACAGGCTGTTGCCTTAATTCAAGATTTTAATTTTGCAACAAAAGATGAAGAGCAGAAGCAGTTTTTGTTGCAAATCGTAGATTCGCATAGAAAAACCTACACAAAGTGCAATCGAAAAAATATTTTTGATATGTAATTTAATTTTAAAAAATGTGTTAATAAATATTGTTAATTGTACAAAAAAATCTTCCTTATTTATTTTAAATACCAATTGCTTAAAGTTTTTATATTTTGTGTGTAAAAATGCATACGGTAAAAATATCGAAAACTATCGAATATTTCTTGATTTTAATGCTAATGCGTTTTATTTCCTATCCAGATAATAAATACAGAATTTGTTTAAAACAATATAAAGGGCTCCAATAAATGTAAATAATGGCCTCTGAACCTTCATATAAATTTTTTAAAAAATTATGGAAAATGTTAAATTTTACCCTTTTTGGGCCATTTTTTGAAAATTCAATGGCTTTGAGCGACCTCTAAATATTTTTCAAAAATTCTTAAAAAAATCACAGTGTCTTATGTCCCCATAAAGAAAATTTTTAGGGGGTGAGAGTTGAGAATTTCAAAAGTCGCGTTTTTTGGGACACCCTAATGTACACCCTCAAGCGAGTTTATGAATTTTCCATGAGTGAATCGCTAATTTTAGGGATAGTTTAGGGACTTACCTAAATTTCGAATATTTTTATTTTTTTAACACATGATTAAATTTTATTTTCAACTTGAAATTTGGTAGTAATGTTCATTTTAAGAGTCAAAAGGCTTTTAAATTTTTTTCAAAAAAATTTTCGAAAAAAATTCGTCCTATTAACTTTTTTTCACTTCTTAATTTTGAAAAAATCTTTTTGAAAATAATGGTCGTGATGCACATCAAATCAAAGACAAAAAATTAACGTACAAAATGGAAAGGATTTCAGGTTTTAAAGTCGTATAGTTCTAGAGTTATTGCTGTTTAAAAATGCAAGAAAAACAACTTTACACAAAATTTCTTTGAACATTAAAAAATTATATCTAACGAAACAAGAGTGATAGAAGAATGGAACCTGAAGCATTATTTCTATAACTATATAAGTTTCTCATAAAAAATCATGAACAATATTTGAGAGTTTAATCTTTGGTTTTTTTAGTTGTTTTGTAAAAAAGTCTTCGATTTTTTCAAACTTTAAGTGCGATGCGGGAGCTGAAGATATTATCCAATCGGAAAAATATTTTACACCGTCCTTATTGGACCCAAGTGGCACCCTTTCCGCGCTTTAGAACATAAATAAAAAAGGAAGTTGCATATTTTTTTATTTTTTAAATCTATTCAACCTTACGAGAAAACCCTAAAACCGAGATATTTTTTTATTCTGATCTTTATTTATTTTTCATTGCGGTTTAAAGTTTGCGCTCTGAAAGAGGCGGGAAAAACAGAGATTTCAGATTTGTGACGTCACGCGATCCGATTACAAATGTATGTCCTTTATAGTTTTAAAGTTTTCCCACCTACATTAACTATTAAACTTTACCACGGTGATCTACTCGCTCCAGAGAAGGTGTATGAATAAAAACAATTTAAAATCGAAGCATCCTAACAACTTTTTTAGTCAATTTTATGCTTAAAACCCCATATTTCATGCCTAACTTCATGGCAAAACCACATTATTGTAAACATAACAAAAGAAAATGTAGCATTAATTGTTGTAGGCATATTCTCGATTGTTGCAGATTGAAGTCGATTGTTGTAGTTTAAAATCCATTGTTGTAGCATAAACATAAATATGGCTCCTTTATTTAACCATTTCCCCATTTGGACTGGCGATGCCCATCTGTAACGCACCAGATGATATTTATTAAAAAACTGAAACCCGGGCGAAGCCCAGGTCTAGCTCGTCAGCGCTAGTAATGAATAAACACCAACAATGCATTTTCTTAACTATCAAGTGACCTCAAATTTGATTTTTAAGCGTTTGCGATTGCATAATTTCTTTACGACTTTTTCCAACTTTTATTTCTTCTATATCTTAGTAAATAAATTTTCGAGGAAAATTTGGATTGCAGATTTTAATTTGCCACAACTTATACTGTATTAATATACCCCAAAACTTAAAATTAAAAAAATGTACTTCCTCATTATTTAAAATATGTATGGACATTCCTTTTATATGATTAAAAACTATTGAAGTAATGCCTAACACGCATTTAAAATTCTGGCGTTTTTTGAAGTTAATGAAAAGCATCAAAAAATTTACACAAATTTTAAAAATAGGTTATCTAATATTTAATTAAATATCTTTAACTTGACTATTTAGAAATTAGTTTTAATGTTTAATTTTTAAAATGTTTTTTTTAAACTAATGAAATGTTGTTTATGATAAATTATGGTAATATATGGTCAAACTCACAAGCGACTTTTTTAAAATCACCTATCACTTAGATTATATTATTATTTTTTAATAGCAAAATACATTTACAATCGACATTTTTCAATTAATGTCATTTTATGTGTAGTTATTTTTTATTCATAATAAATGATAATTTCCATAGTATTTTATGATAATTTTGCCAATAGAACATTTTAAGAAACATTAAAGAGTTATGTGCAAATATAATAACGTTTCAAATGCAATGAGCTAATATTTTGAAAACATCTGGGTAAAAAAATATCTCGAGGAACATCTTCTCTTAGTATAGTATGCAAAAATATTTTATGTGTTATCTCACTTCTTTTTATTGAAATATACAATTAATTTTACACGACTGGATCAATATAAAATTAAAATTTTTAAGAGAATACATGATAAATAGAAAGGTGTTTAACTTTCAATAATATCTTTTTAAAAAATACTTTAATATCTTATTTCTCAATGAATTATAAAAAATAGACTTATTAATCTTTTATAGAATATACCTTCTATCATGAATGCGGTATTCTCACGTTTTGAAATTAAATTTTATTAAAATAGTAGATAAAAAACCATGAAGAATGACGTTTATATCAAGTATTTCCGTAGCATAGTTTCTGAGATATAAATTTTTGAAATTTCGTTTTTTGTTTTGGCGCGAAAACTCTTCCGAATCACAAATCATGCGCTGTGAGGTCACATCCAATAGAAGCCCGTTTTCTGATCACGTGACAACAGAAAACACAATGGTTTTCATGCGCTGTGACGTCACATCCAATAGAAACCCGTTTTCTGATAGCGTGACTTTACTGACGTTTTGGCAAAAATAAAATTGAATTTTAAATTATTTAAAACACATTTTTGAACTTAAAAATCAGAAATTTGGGAGTTTTAGACCATAATGTATCGAAAAAGTATAAAATCAAGCAAATCCCTCACTCATGCAAATACCTCATTATTACTATTTTGAATTTAATAGAAGAAAACAGAAACCAAGTGTTTTTAACTCGAATGGCCTTATTCATTGCTGCTTGACCAGTGGTTGACGATTGGTTAAAGAAGGATTTCCTTTCTTTAGCTGCTGGTTAACCACTAGTCAAGTAGTTTAGTGAATAAGGCTGTAAGCGAAATTTGATCACTGAAACGCAGTGAAATGAAGTTCTTAAATTTCATTGAAATCGAAATGGCGGACTGCCAAACGTTCATCTCTCATTCAATAAAATTATGGCGTCGTTTTACAAGAGAAATAAATGCGTGAGATATTCTAGCTCACGGGCTATTTTACCACCATAAAAATTTTACCCAATGGAAACTTATGTAAAACATATTTCTCTCGCACAAAATTAATAAAATTATCTTAAAATAAGGTAAAGATAAAAAAATGATTAGTTAAAAAGTATTTAAACAGGAAGAGTGCTAACATTAAAGTTGAAAAATCCTGACACTTTCCTTGGACAAACGGGGCAGCTGACAGGGTAATTTTTTAAAAGTAATAATGTTTCAGTAAAATACAGAAACGCTACTGTAAAATACCCCACAGCTCATACGAAGCATGTCAAGTTTACATATCTGCAACTAGAAGTGAAATTTGGCCGCACATGGAGAAAATTAAACGAATCGAACGTTTACGCTACTTAGGTTTCAATTTGAACATTAATTTTATCTTAACGTCCCTGTTATTTTCCTCGAAAATTAGTAATTGGTAAAGACAGGCTACCCATTTGCCCAGTTTTTCCTCGGAAAGTGCGAGGATTTTTTTGCAGTGTAAGTAAAATCGAAATGTCTAAATCCACGAAAGTTGCCCATGCTCAAGGTATATAAACTTTATATACCTTGGCCCATGCTAAAGTATTAGCGAAATTCGTTGGAGTTGAGTTGTTACTTTCGAGAAGCTAGAAAGTGCCATAGGTTTCAATAGCAAAATTAGTTAGAGTTGAGTTGTTACTTTCATGGATTTACAGTGGATTACTTTCATGGATTGGACAGTGCCAAATAAAATACGGATGAGGAGGAATTAAAATAACGAACATATCAACTAAATAATTTACGCTCATCTGATCTCATAAGTGGAACTAAATTTATCGATAAAAGTTGCATTTAATTAAAAAATAATGCGACTCTTTCTTTTTATTAATAGTTTTAGACACAGCTAAAGACAAAAAGACATCACCCAGTTTCCATCTTACTTTCCCGGTTGTTGGAAGGATTAAGAATAATACCATCTTTTTATATAAATATACTGTTGAACGAGACGCCTTCAGTTCTAGACACCCCAAATTTTCCGTAGGATTCAATGGCAATCCCTTGCTCTTGCGGTTTAAGTCTGAAAGGGTTATAAATGATTAGAAATTAGCAAAATATAAAAAAAGTACAGTGAAGATTTAAATTATAAGAATAACGGTGTTAGATATCACTAAAAAATTACGGGAATACTGACTAGTCGTTAAGTTTGAAGATTTTAACCTGGCCTATAGTCTGTTACTGAGTTACTCAAGTCAGCACAGTTAAAATAAGTAAAAAAGGCAACGTTTATATATGCACATATTTATTTGAATTTAAAATTTTTTTTTCTAATTCAAATAAATATGTGCATAGTATAAACGTTTCCTTTTTTACTTATTTTAACCTTATTTGCACAGTAAATTTTTAATCATCAGCACAGTTAGTTTCTTAATACCTACCTTAACCAGTAATATCTGACTAACCAAACAATCAGCCTTCCTTAAGCAAATAATTTTATTTTTAAGGAATGAGCTACGCGGGATTATTTCAAATGCTTACCAAGAAGAAAGTTTAGTGTTTATAAAAACCAAAATCCTTACTTCCCCTAACATGTAGGGGAGAGTGGGGCTATTTCGCACATGGGGCACATTCGGACAGACGGCATTTCCCCTAGTTATTATTTATTTAAAAATTTGAAAAAAATACCAGTAAATGGAAGCATGACTTCCACCTCCTGCATGAATTTTCAAAGATCTGAACCATGTTGTTGTATACGTACTAGAAATTTGCTAGCGTTAGAAGCAGCAAAGTAAATTTTCTTGTCATTTTGTTGGCGTAAAATATCAATCAAAAATAACTCTCAAGTGGACATTCAGCATTTTATTCAGTAGAGGCACTACTAAAGTAAGTTTCTAGAAAGGTTTTATTTCCCTGCTTTAATTATAAATATCTTGTTGGGACGGGGTAAGCTTGAACTGGTAGATGGGGCACATTCGTACACCAAAAGATGATGGGGCAGATTCGGACAGTGCGAATGTGCCTCATCTTTCCCATTTTTGATTATGAAAGTTATTTATATGTTTATAAGAGCAGTATATTTAATAACTTGAAGTTTAATCGTTTTTTATTGTAATTTTTTCAAAATTTGGTGATAATAAAAAATAACATCTTAAAGAAAGCTTCAGTTTTAAGGAATTCAGACCCAGATTTAAACATTGAAGAAATAAATATCCCTGATAATTGTTTGATACCAATAATTGACTTGGACTTAGTGATTTTACTCTAGTAGAATTTGCTACCAAAAAGAAAATTTTGTTATGTTGGTCAAATAGAAAATTTGGAATTGAATGGTGCTTATTTAAAATTAATGATGTAGAACTTTAAAATTAATGACGAAACTTTTATTTTCCCAGTAAGTAATGATTCAACATTCATACAAAAAGATAATATCGTATTAAAAGTTCCCCAACCGTCA
Organism: Tetragnatha versicolor; assembly: GCA_024610705.1. Classification (NCBI taxonomy): domain Eukaryota; kingdom Metazoa; phylum Arthropoda; class Arachnida; order Araneae; family Tetragnathidae; genus Tetragnatha; species Tetragnatha versicolor. The sequence goes on along the minus strand of JANDEH010000001.1, from coordinate 32,172,742 downwards.
GTTTCAGGTGTTAATAAGCGAGCTGTTGGTTCACTTTTCTTTTCGAATAAAACCTGACAGTTAAAATATTGGTTGAAATTTTTCTAACTAATAATATTATGTGAAGTATGTCAAAGTGCAATATACTCTTCATTACTACAATTGTTTTCCTCATAAAAAACTTAGATGTTCAATATTTTCTGAAGCTGTTTTCTTTTTGTAAAAAAATCTTCAAATTAGAGGGAAAATATGTAAAAGTGCCAAATATTTCGTTTATCCTTACTTTAATGTACAATAAACTTTTTAGTTTGTAAACATAATTATTTTATATTTTTTTTCATGTGTACGAATGTGCTCCATACGTGTGCGAAACTGCCCCACCCATGGGGCACATTCGCACAAAATTTCTCGTTTTTTAGATTGATGATATAGGTTAGAAATTCTAGATGAATGCGACCAGTTATAGTTCTAAAATATCAGAAAAGGTCTTAACTTTCATTTGAATCCGAGTTTGCTTCAATATCTCATCTAGATCTAGAGAAATATGCCGAAATGCACTTTTTGTGCGAATGTGCCCCACTCTCCCCTACTATGCACCCCCATTTCTTACTTACTATCATCCTTTTAGAAAGCTCCGTCATATCGGTCTTAAGCTATAAGATATTCTCACTTGTTGCGTTATCAACGCTCAAAACCATAGAATCCTCTGCTCAAGTTAGGGGGTTAATAATTTTTCCTGGTTTATCCCCCTTCTCCATATAGAACTGAAGAAACAAGTCAATGAAGATGACTGACGAGCTCAGGAAAAAAGCTTTTGTTGGTGGTGATCTTAAACTGATCCAAATTCTGAATTGCAACAACCCAATGTTGTAACTCGGATGTTGGAGTCAACTAGCTGGAACTTTATTGATAGCCTCAATAAAGGACTATCTTGATAGGCGTATGCAAGTTTCGATTTGATCTCCTCTAAGGAACTCTGGTATATTCCCCAAATAGAGATGTAAAGGCGGGAAAAAAATTGGGTTTATTCCTAGGATTACCCCCGGTTTTTTCCCGCCTTTACATCTCTATCCCCAAGTACTGTGGGGATACTGTGGGGTGTTCTAACAACTCATTGACCTGATCAGCACAAACTTTTAAGATTCGTCCATTTTTTGTCATATATGGTCAAATTTCGTTTGTCTAGTTGCATTTGCGCAAACTTCACACCACATTTTCTATAACCTCACTGTAAAAATACAGCACTTTACACAAAAAAGTGGTGGGTAGAAATTGCCTCCATACATAGAGAAATGTTACATCGCGATAAGGAGGGACCCCCCAGACTGGGAGGAAGGTCCCTCTCCGGGAGGGAGGTTCCACTACAGAGGGACCTTCCTCCGGACCTTTTTTGTATTAAGTGCCGTATTTTTTTAACAGTTTTGTGCTAGTAGGGTACTATTTTTTGCGTTCACGAGTCTCGAAAGTTGAAGACGAATGTTGCAATCTCCCTGAAGATCCCTTCAATGGATTTCTCAAAAGGAATCTCGGCCGGTCAAGCGTTTGTTGTGTGGAGGTGTAATGAGAAATCGATGATCCCCTGACCGAATTCCGTCCGCTAAGCCGGAGAGGCCCGTCAAGTGCGTCGCAACGGATAGAGGTGTTGTTGCTGATGGTGACGACAAAGGGGGATGGGCGCACGTCACGCGGCCTTCGACGCATTTATGTAATGTGTGGCTCGCAGCATTAAAGAAGAACCAGCCCGGGGTCGAGGGCACCGCTCAGATTTGTTCGAATTATAGGCAACGCCTGCGGATGATTTGTGTCAGTGATGGGAATTGTTTGCAAGGAAGGTGGATTGGTTGGGGTTTTATGGCGCAAGATCCCTATTAAGACACAATACGCAAGGTGGAGGTTAGATGGAAAAAGTGCTTTGCGTAATCCCTATTTGTTATGTTAAGGACGTCCTTCATAAAAATGTCTTGTTGACTCACCCCACCGGAATTAAGATATTTTACATTGGTCACCCTATTGAGAAGGAATCTACTCTCGAGAAGAGATCAGTTATCTTCAGTATTGATGTAGTGTACAGCCTACACTTTTGAGTTAGTCGGATTTTGGTTATAAAATTGGTTGATTAGTGTTGGTTGATAAATAATTAGTTGATTGCCGTCAATCATTTTTAGTTTTACCTTCTAATTAAACAACTAGCTAAAAAGGAGGTTGGTCACACACTACTTTAATTACCTTATTATTTTAACACCACCTTTCTATAGTTGGATTCTAGCTCCAGAAATGTTAAAAAGCATCTGGATCTAAAAATTTAACTTTTTCTGACACGGTTGAGAAAAGGGCGTATCGTCAAATAACACCTCCATTGCCCATTTTAATTTGGTTAATGTTTCATTGGGGTAATATTTACAGGGAGTTTTGTCTTTGAATTTCATTGGATGAATTGCTCTTTAAATAAGTTTCCGAGCACTCTTGGGAACAAAAAATCATTATTGATGAAAAAAATACGTTCCTTCTAGTACAAACAAAAGAAATGTCTTGAAATTTTTTAACTGATACGTTCAAACGGCATAATACTTAAACCTAGATAGAAGTAGGCTGTCTGGTAAAAACTCTTCTTGTTTGAAAATTGCAAAGCAGTCTTTAGTATATCCCGAACTGTTCCAACGAGTCAATTAATATAATAATAATTGACCAGGTTATTTTGAAACTATTACAGGGTGGCCAAAAATCAATGATAATTACGTGTTGCTAATGCATGCACTCTTGGCGTCTCATTTTGTCGCCAAGCTTTAGCCCAAGTTTTTTATAAACTTGAAATTGCTAAGCAAGGAATAACGCGCCAATTCATCGTCAGATGCCCTTCTAATGTCTCCTCTTTTTCGGAGTCGATTAAACTGGAATACTCACTCCAATTATATTTCTCCTCTATGATAGCAACATTTCAACTCAAAACACTGGAACATTTCTCATTGATTGTAAATTATAATTTGAGACGAAACCTTGAATCCACCAACAGTGGGCAATTTTGACTGATTAATTCCTTTTTCTCTTTGATATACTTGTTTATCAGCTACAAAACTTTAAATGGGGAAAATAATAATGATTCAGACCAGACGTGAGGTATTTTGAATTCTGATAATTAAGTTCTGTTGATGTGTTTTAGATGAGTTAAACTAGTTTCTGGTGATTCTCTCTCCAATTCGTCTCATTTACACAATTTAAAGAATATTTACCTCTTAAATAAGCCTTTTTTAGGTTTATATTTAATGCAATAATACTACTAATTGAATTGATAAATGTTCTCTAAGTTCATAACTAGAAATCAAAAGCAACTAAAGTTACAAATGGTGTCGCATAATCTAAAAAAGTGAACTTAAAAAAACAATCACTGCTGGATAGCTTTGGTGGACCATTTTTTAGAACTTATCATTGATCCAATCCACAGGAAACCGTAATCCTTGCTCAAATCTTTATCCAATTTAGGGAAATCCTATCTACTAAATGTTGTGTATTACCATGGGAAAGATTCCGTGTATACGGCGCAATGGAATCGATAAAAATACACTCATATTTCCTCCATAAAAAAGTTAACTTTACAAAATTTTTATAATAATAATCTTTATTCAGTTACCAGTAAAACATATAAACAACAAAAAACAGAACAACATATTAATCGCCAAGAGGAAAGAACCCGTATAGGCGATAGATATATTACTAAATTAAAATTTTTATACATTATAATTGAAATATATAGAACAAAACAAAATACTCGGTAATATCAAACAAGGAAAAAGTTATACATGTTTGAAAACAAAAATAAGATAAATGGCACAGCAAGTATAATACGAAAGACTTTGCTTCTCTCTAGGAAATCGAGAAAAAAACATCTAAATTTTCAATTTCTATTAGGAATTTAAATAAAAAGCGTTTAAAAGTGCATAAATTAGGAATTACTTGTAAATCTAAAGGTAATTTATTGTATAGTTTAGGTGCAAGATAGAAAAAGTGCTTTCGAAAAATTTCCTTACGGAAATGAGGAATTTCATAAATAACTGTTGGTCTTCTATCTGATATATTATTTTTTAAATTGCATAAATTCTTTTTACGAAATAAAAATAGAATAATACGATAAAAAGCAATGTGGCGGATAGGTAAAAGATTTAAATTTTTAAAATTAGGAGTAAAAGAATAATTTAATAACTTAAACATTTTATTTTGAATTGATATTAAAGGAAATAAATTTGTTTTATACTCGCCACCCCATATTATAATACCATATGTTAATAATGAATAAAACCATGAATAATATAAAGTGAATAAAATGATTTTTGAATTTTATTTTTAAGATGATGAAATTTTATTAAAACAAAACGAAGTTTTTTGCTTAATTCTTTTATATGTGTTTTCCATTTAAGATTTGAGTCTATGAATAAACCTAAATATTTGATACTTTTTACTTGTTGAAGTAAATGGCAGTTACAATTTATATTTAAACCGTTGCAAGACATGGAATGAAATTTTATATTAAAATCATTATTAGTCTGTATTAATCCAAAGTGAATGAGTTTTGTTTTTGTGAGGTTTAAAGATAGGTCATTAAAGTACAACCCTTTTCTTATTGCAATCATGTCAGATTCGATATGGAATTTTAACTGATTTGAGTTTAAACAAGAATATAATAAAACAGAATCATCCGCGTAAGTTATAATTTTTCCGTATAGATTTAACTTACAAAAGTCGTTTATGAAGATTACAAATAACAGAGGGCCCAGAATTGAACCTTGTGGGACACCACAATTTGATACATAGTAATCACTAAATGTTTCTCGGATTTTAACACGTTGCATTCTATTCAAAATTAAGAGAATTTGCACATTTTTTCGATTTCTCCAGATCTACTGGATAGATTTTGTTGAAATTTGGTATGAACATAGGTTTATATAATACCAAATAAATAATCAGTCAAAAATTGTAATACACACGCATGCGCAGAAGCAATAACCGCCAGAGTTGAAAGGTATGAAATAGCGGTTCCAGAATAGAGCAAAATAGTGGGTTTATAAGGGGTATGACACCCTCCCACTATCATGCATGCCTCCTTAAGTGATTTTATAGCGTGAATAACGCAGATAATAAAATTTTCTGTTCATTAAGCCTACTTTCTCAGAACCCCCGTTTTGGGGCTCTGAAGGGTTTGTGGAGGAGGGTAGCGAGATGTAATTGCCTTATATAGAGTCCCTCATACCTCCTCTAAAGGGGCGAAGTCTTTGAATCTGGCTGCCTATATCATATCGTGAATATCTTCCGTTTTAATGAAAAATGCTAACCTGATGAGCTCCATTAAGTGAAGGATTTCTATCGATTGAAAAGAAATTAAGACTGATAGAACACCCCAAAAGGTGAATAAAGGTCTCCACGATATCAACCCAGTACCTTCAACCATGATTTTCTCCTTTTGAAAGATGTAGGGGGTTTGGCATAGACTGAACAATAATCCTACAAAGAGCACCAAATCTCCGATACCAAAATGATCAGTTTCTCCTACATTAAAAGAACTGACAGATCATTCTGGTTCTTTCCACATGAGATTGCATCGAGAATCAATGATTTAATTGATTTGAGACCTAACAGAGAGGAAAATATTCACCTTTTGAAAATTACCTTATTAAAGACAATTTTTGCATATTTTTGACAAGTTGCAGATCCCTCCCTGCGTTTGAAAGAGGAACCCTGACAGTTTCAGGTAATGTGTTGATATCTTGGAGACCTTTGTTTACCTTTTGAGGGTTCTGTCGGTCGTAATTTCTTTTCAATCGATAGAAATCCTTCACTTAATGGAGCTCATCAGGTTAGAAATTTTCATTAAAACGGAAGATATTCGCCATATGGAATGGGCAGCCAGATTCAAAGACTTCGCCCCTTTAGGGGAGGTATGAGGGACTCTATATAAGGCAATTGCATCTCGCTACCCCCCTCCACATACCCTTCAGAGCCCCAAAACGGGTTTTCTGAGAAAGTAGGCTTAGTGACCAGGAAATTTTATTATCTGCCTTATTCGCGCTATAAAATCACTCAAGGAGGCATGCATGATAGTGAGAGGGTGTCATAACCTTTATAAACCCACTATTTTGCTCTATTCTGGAACCGCTATTTCATACCTTTTAACTTTGGCGGTTATTACTTCTGCGCATGCGTGTGTATTACAATTTTTGATTGATTATTTATTTGGTATTATATCAACCTATGTTCATACCAAATTTTAACATAATCTATCCAGTAGATCTGGATAAATCGAAAAAATGTTCTATTTCTCTTAATTTTGAACACCAGTGTATTTGAAAGATAAGAAATGAACCATTGTAACATTGGACCTCTAAAACCTGCGTTTTCTAACTTAATGGCTAAGATTGAGTAGTTTACTGTATCGAATGCTTTAGAAATATCTAAAAAAACAGCTGTGGTTTTCATATTTTTATCTATACTATTATAAATAAATTTTGAGAAGTCAAGAAGAGCTAGTTCTGTGTTTCGACCCTTTATAAAGCCGTATTGGTTTTCTGCAAAGAAACTTGAATTAATTAGAAAATTGTACATTCTAGTTGACAAAGCTCTTTCTATTACTTTTGCCAAAGTTGGGAGTATAGATATGGGACGGTAGTTTGAAAATAAATTTTTATCACCCGATTTAAAAACAGGGGTAATAGTTGCATTTTTTAGATACTTTGGAAAATATGAAGAATTCAATGATTGGTTTATGAAATTTGTTAAAAAACTAATATTATTTATAGCGAATGCTTTTAAAATCTTTATACTGATTCCATCTGAGTCAGCAGAATTTACATTAGAAAATGAGTTTAAAACACTAATTACACCAAGATCACAAAAGGGATCGAGAACAAAGGAACCCAAAGAAGGTGAAATGTAGATTTTAGAAAAATTTTGTATGGCATGAGTATTAGGGTTTTGAATGTTAAATTGATCTATAAATTTAGAGGCATTAACCAAGTCACTAAAAAGTTGAGGTAAGTTCGAAGGTTTGTTTATTTGACAGATATCATTAACTAGGTTCCATCTTTGTTTAGAAGTGTTACAATTTAAAAATTTTGATTTAAAAAATTCAGATTTAGTAACCCTTATTATTCGTTTCAATTCAGAGACAGTGGTTTTATAAGCCAATTTATATACAACATCAAAGGAATATTTTCGTAATTTTTTAAAAAGTTTTTCCTTTCTACGAATTAAAATGAGTATACTATCATTTATCCAACATTTTTGTATTTCTTAATATGTTTTGGATTTACAGAGAATTTAAAACTATTAAGTATATTAGATAGGGAGAATACTAACTTTTGATATTGTAGATCTAGGGTATCACTTTTGTTCCATTTGAAATTATATGCAATTAGGTATTCAAATAATTTAGTATAATTAATAAATTTAGAATTCAAAGCAGGAATGTTGTAAATTATAGAAGGAATACTAATTTTACATATAGTTAAGAAGTGATCACTAATATCACTCATGTAAATTCCAGAAGCTATATTACTTAAGTTAGATTTTATAAAAAGATGATCAATACATGTAGAAGAAATATTATTTACTCTTGTAGGATTATTTATTAAACTTTGGAAACCGTAAAGTGACAAACAATTAAGATATTCTACTATGTCATTGTCATCCTCATTTAGGATATCTATATTTAAATCGCCCATAATTATTATATTAGGTTGATTCATAGTTGAAAGTAAAGTTTTAAATTCATTATTAAAAAAATCAATGGTAAATGAGTGAGAGCGATAAACTGATAGAATAGTAATATTAAATGCATTGCTATGTAATAAAATTGATTCAGAAGAAACTAAATTGACAGCAATTTCAGTAAAATTCAAATATTTTCGAGCAAATACCGCAATTCCAATTTAATTTTTGAAGTGGCTATATTTAAATAATGGAAAATATCATTCAGAAATAAAGACTTCCATTAATTTCAGCTGCTAACTGAATAGGCTTTATACTTAAAGTTTTATTAAAAATGTAAAATAAAAAAAAAGCATTTTTAAAATTTGAAATGCTGATATTTCTTTTCGTATCAAAAGGATTTTCAAAGCGTTATCAAGAGTTAATTTTTAACTTCTTTTATTTATTTCTAATACCGAATAGAAAATTAGTTACAGATCTAAAAAATTATTCCTTGATTTTTAAAGTATTATATTTTTACCAAATATTTTAATTTAAACCCCCCAAAAATGCATAAAACAAACTATTCCCACAAATTAACAAAACTAAACTCTATTAGGAAGAAATTATCAAAAACTAAATCTTAAATCATGTATACTTTGGCATGGAATTCGCAAATAACCTTTTATACTCAAGTATTCAAAGATAAAAATTAAAAACAGTTTTATGCCTCTAAAAAAGAAACCGAGTGATACAAAAACTAGCGAAAGTTAAAATATCGTCGGCACAATGACAAAAACACGAATTAACATGGCAGATTCGCGTCTTTGTCATTGTGCCGACGATATGAGAGAAAATACCTCAAAAGTATGAGAAAAAATTCTTTGACATATAAGAGAAGACCTCCAAATAACTAACGACTTTCTTCAAAGTATGGGTGAATCACACTCACGATTTGTTCTCGGATTATTTGTGCAAATAAAACTATTTATGAGTATAGTGAACAACAGTGGATGATAGTGATAAAGCATTGTGACGAGGTGGCCGAGTGGTTAAGGCGATGGACTGCTAATCCATTGGGCTCTGCCCGCGTGGGTTCGAATCCCATCCTCGTCGGAGTTTTTTTACATTAAAAAGCAATTTTTGATTTTTCTATTTTTTATGTTATAAAATTTATGCACATCTTTTTTATTTTTGTATATAAAAAATATTGATACACATGTTAATTTTTAAAAAAGGTGTTCATTAAACTTAAAGGGTCTTTTTCTTCCGTAAAGACCTTCAGAAGAGTAAATAATATACAGGGTGTTTCAAAATTGCGTTGCACGGCTTTTATTCGGAACCAGCACCTCCTAGGGTCATGGAAGTAAGGTCTACCCCTAGGTAAGTGACCCTGGAGAATCCATTGAGATGACTTACAGCGCCCCTAGTAGCGAAATTAGAAAGTTAAAAAAATTAATTTAAAAACTAAAGGAGATAGAGCAAAAACCCCAATGAGAGTATTGTTGCCAACGTCAAGAAGAACTCACTGAAAAAAATTTGATCAAAATATCTTGAATATTCGTGGAGATATTAGCATGTGAAAATAGCACTTTTTCAGGGGTCAAAATGTAAAAAGTTCGCATATTTGCCAATTTTTCAGTGTTATTGTGTAGTTTTGTGTTTTTTTAGTTGAAAGAACACAAAATTTAATCAAAAAATCAAAAATATTTGCAAATATGCGAACTTTTTACTTTTTGACCCCTGAAAAAGTGCTATTTTCACATGCTAATATCTCCGCGAATATTCAAGATATTTTGATCAAATTTTTTTCAGTGAGTTCTTCTTGACGTTAGCAACAATACTTTCATGGGATTTTTGCTCTATTTCCTTTAGTTTTTAAATTAATTTTTTTTAACTTTTTAATTTCGCCGCTAGGGACGTTGTAAGTCATCTCAATGGATTCTCCAGGGTCATTTACCTAGGGGTAGACCTTACTTACATGACCCTAGGAGGAGCTGGTTCCGAATAAAAGCCGTGCAACGCAATTTTGAAACACCCTGTATTTACTACACTAATAATTATGCAAATTTATCGGCTATTTTATTTCAACTGTTGAAAGGTGTTGGGATTTTAAAGCTAAAGTGGATAATTGCAGTCAAATTTTTTAAAAATATTAATTTATTCAGAATGGCTTACAACTTTCAAAAAACATTTTAATTTACCTTTCAAAGCCCTAAGTCTTAAGTTATTTTCAATTAAAAATAGCTTCTTTTCTGTCTGAGCTTGTGACGTCAAATGTGCCTTGTTTACTATCATTCCGCTTTGAAATATTGAGCTCTGTTTTTTATAGCCTAGTGTTTCCCAAATTTGCAAGAGGTACATGTGACGTCACACTGTTAGGAGCTTTCTGTAATAAAATATATCATAATACATGGGGGCATTACATCATAATTATGGGGCAACTCTCATTTTTCCAAACATTGTTTGACGACCACGTTTATTACGTGTGTTATTTTATTTAGCTTATTCATAATAAATTAATGTTTATATGTATTTTTAATCTTAATTATATAGTATCCGTACATAATATTACGAAGTGCATGTTCTGAAGATATTTACTGTGCATCCCCCCTCCCCCGCAATACTTTAAGAAATATTTTTTTATCCCCTCTCCTCTAAAATCCCTTGGAAGAGTGGTTCTTCCTCCATACACCCTGTGTAGAAGGTCAATAAGTAGCTACCTGTCCATAATAGGGACAGGTGGTTCCTAATATAGACATGAATACTTTACCTTCCATCATCAATGGGAACAACGCCAGAAATGTCCAAACTGTCTTCTGTAAGTGTTCCTGTCTGAGAAAATAAGTGTATCAGCTTAAGGAAATAGTTCTTTTAAAGTCAAGTATTTCCAAAGAAATTATTTCCAGTACTGAAATAACAATCATTCCAAAAATTACTGTCACTTCAAACTTTGACGTATTTATTGCACAACTTTAACTTTAAAAATATAAACTAAAAAGGTAGTATATATATCATGTGAAGCATTTTTTAAGCCAACTTTTACAGGTGTGGTTGTTTTTCGTGCATTACAATTATTTTATGCGTAATTATACAGGGTGTTTCAAAATTGCGTTGCACGGCTTTTATTCGGAACCAGCTCCTCCTAGGGTCAATTAAGCCAACTTTTACAGGTGTGGTTGTTTTTCGTGCATTACAATTATTTTATGCGTACAGGGTGTTTCAAAATTGCGTTGCACGGCTTTTATTCGGAACCAGCTCCTCCTAGGGTCATGGAAGTAAGGTCTACCCCTAGCTAAATGACCCTAGAAAATCCATTGAGATGACTTACAGCGCCCCTAGCGGCGAAATTAAAAAGTTGAAAAATTAATTTAAAAACTAAAGGAGATAGAGCAAAAACCTCAATGAGAGTATTGTTGCCAACGTCATAAAGAACTCACTGAAAAAAAATTTATCAAACTATCTTGAATATTCACGGAGATATTAGCTTGTGGAAATAGCACTTTTTCAGGGGTCAAAAAGTAAAAAGTTCGCATATTTGCAAATTTTTCAGTATTATTGTGTAGTTTTGTGTCTTTTTAGTTGAAAGAACACAAAATTTAATAAAAAAATCAAAAAAATTTGCAAATATGCGAACTTTTTCTTTTTTGACCCTTGAAAAAGTGCTATTTTCACATGCTAATATCTCGGCGAATATTCAAGATATTTTAATGAATTTTTTTTCAGTGAGTTCTTCATGACGTTAGCAACAATACTCTCATTGAGGTTTTTGCTCTATCAGAAGGGTAAAAGTTTATTGGATAAAATGACATAAGATAATGACGGAATAGGAAAATGACAAAAGATAATTTCTAATTAAATCATAATTTTGAAGCTTTTAATGCTTTAACGCAGTGGTTCCCAAAGTGGGTTCCGCGAAGAAATTTAGGGGTTCCATGGGACAAACTTTATTTCATTAAAAAATTAGAATGGTGAAGTAAGAATGGACAGCGCCGTCCCCCTTTTACCCAAAAATGTTCTCAAAATGAGTTAAAACCTTACTTTTACCAGTCGAATTTCAAAATTTTTTCTCACGGTATAACAAGGGGATATTCTGCGATACTTTTTGGAAAATCCCTTACATTTTGACATTTTTTTTGTCAAAAGATTAAGGTTATGGTCTGGAAAATTCTCCCCTTGGCCCCAAAAAGCTTCTTAAAATGAGTTAAAACTCTACTTTTACAAGTCAAATTTCAGAATTTTTCTGGGGGAGGACCCCCATACCCCCCAGCGGTACTAGAAGGGGATCTTCTGTGATACTTTTAGAAAATCTCCAAGAATTTGACATTTTAGCCAAAAGGTAAAGGTGATTGTCTGGAAAAGTGCCCCCCCTGAACCAGTGCTGGATCCGCGCCTGGTTTCATTTAATATCATGTGAATTAAATTTTGAAAAGTCGTTGATTAAAAAATATTCATTGTTCCGCGATCATCGGTAACAAATTTGGGGGTTCCACAACCAAAATAGTTTGGGAACCACTGCTTTAACGTGTAGCTTTAGCCTTTATTTCCAAAAAAGTTATCAAACTTCAAAATTTTTAAAAAAAATCGCAGTTTCGGCTGCTGGAGATGCTTTAAAAATCCTTGCGCCCGCCCCCCCCCCAAAAGTCAATAGTAAGGGTACTTGAGAGTCTACGAGATAGAACTTTATAAAGTTTTGTGTTCAACCTCAATATGTTGGCTATGGTTCTCAACCTATAATCCGTTGGTCTAGTGATCCTTAAGTATGATAAGGTTGAGAATCACTAGATTAGATTTTGTGTCACTTCGACATGGTGGGAGATTTCGGGTTTTATAGATTTGGTTAAATGTCTCATGATCCGTGGATATGGAAAGGTTGAGAATCACTAGATTAGATTTTGTGTCACTTCGACATGGTGGGAGATTTCGGGTTTTATAGATTTGGTGAAATGTCTCATGATCCGTGGATATGGAAAGGTTGAGAATCACTAGATTAGATTTTGTGTCACTTCGACATGGTGGGAGATTTCGGGTTTTATAGATTTGGTTAAATGTCTCATGATCCGTGGATATGGAAAGGTTGAGAATCACTAGATTAGATTTTGTGTCACTTCGACATGGTGGGAGATTTCGGGTTTTATAGATTTGGTTAAATGTCTCATGATCCGTGGATATGGAAAGGTTGAGAATCACTAGATTAGATTTTGTGTCACTTCGACATGGTGGGAGATTTCGGGTTTTATAGATTTGGTTAAATGTCTCATGATCCGTGGATATGGAAAGGTTGAGAATCACTAGATTAGATTTTGTGTCACTTCGACATGGTGGGAGATTTCGGGTTTTATAGATTTGGTTAAGTGTCTCATGATCCGTGGATATGGAAAGGTTGAGAATCACTAGATTAGATTTTGTGTCACTTCGACATGGTGGGAGATTTCGGGTTTTATAGATTTGGTTAAGTGTCTCATGATCCGTGGATATGGAAAGGTTGAGAATCACTAGATTAGATTTTGTGTCACTTCGACATGGTGGGAGATTTCGGGTTTTATAGATTTGGTTAAGTGTCTCATGATCCGTGGATATGGAAAGGTTGAGAATCACTAGATTAGATTTTGTGTCACTTCGACATGGTGGGAGATTTCGGGTTTTATAGATTTGGTTAAATGTCTCATGATCCGTGGATATGGAAAGGTTGAGAATCACTAGATTAGATTTTGTGTCACTTCGACATGGTGGGAGATTTCGGGTTTTATAGATTTGGTTAAATGTCTCATGATCCGTGGATATGGAAAGGTTGAGAATCACTAGATTAGATTTTGTGTCACTTCGACATGGTGGGAGATTTCGGGTTTTATAGATTTGGTTAAATGTCTCATGATCCGTGGATATGGAAAGGTTGAGAATCACTAGATTAGATTTTGTGTCACTTCGACATGGTGGGAGATTTCGGGTTTTATAGATTTGGTTAAATGTCTCATGATCCGTGGATATGGAAAGGTTGAGAATCACTAGATTAGATTTTGTGTCACTTCGACATGGTGGGAGATTTCGGGTTTTATAGATTTGGTTAAGTGTCTCATGATCCGTGGATATGGAAAGGTTGAGAATCACTAGATTAGATTTTGTGTCACTTCGACATGGTGGGAGATTTCGGGTTTTATAGATTTGGTTAAGTGTCTCATGATCCGTGGATATGGAAAGGTTGAGAATCACTAGATTAGATTTTGTGTCACTTCGACATGGTGGGAGATTTCGGGTTTTATAGATTTGGTTAAATGTCTCATGATCCGTGGATATGGAAAGGTTGAGAATCACTAGATTAGATTTTGTGTCACTTCGACATGGTGGGAGATTTCGGGTTTTATAGATTTGGTTAAATGTCTCATGATCCGTGGATATGGAAAGGTTGAGAATCACTAGATTAGATTTTGTGTCACTTCGACATGGTGGGAGATTTCGGGTTTTATAGATTTGGTTAAATGTCTCATGATCCGTGGATATGGAAAGGTTGAGAATCACTAGATTAGATTTTGTGTCACTTCGACATGGTGGGAGATTTCGGGTTTTATAGATTTGGTTAAATGTCTCATGATCCGTGGATATGGAAAGGTTGAGAATCACTAGATTAGATTTTGTGTCACTTCGACATGGTGGGAGATTTCGGGTTTTATAGATTTGGTTAAATGTCTCATGATCCGTGGATATGGAAAGGTTGAGAATCACTAGATTAGATTTTGTGTCACTTCGACATGGTGGGAGATTTCGGGTTTTATAGATTTGGTTAAATGTCTCATGATCCGTGGATATGGAAAGGTTGAGAATCACTAGATTAGATTTTGTGTCACTTCGACATGGTGGGAGATTTCGGGTTTTATAGATTTGGTTAAGTGTCTCATGATCCGTGGATATGGAAAGGTTGAGAATCACTAGATTAGATTTTGTGTCACTTCGACATGGTGGGAGATTTCGGGTTTTATAGATTTGGTTAAGTGTCTCATGATCCGTGGATATGGAAAGGTTGAGAATCACTAGATTAGATTTTGTGTCACTTCGACATGGTGGGAGATTTCGGGTTTTATAGATTTGGTTAAATGTCTCATGATCCGTGGATATGGAAAGGTTGAGAATCACTAGATTAGATTTTGTGTCACTTCGACATGGTGGGAGATTTCGGGTTTTATAGATTTGGTTAAATGTCTCATGATCCGTGGATATGGAAAGGTTGAGAATCACTAGATTAGATTTTGTGTCACTTCGACATGGTGGGAGATTTCGGGTTTTATAGATTTGGTTAAGTGTCTCATGATCCGTGGATATGGAAAGGTTGAGAATCACTAGATTAGATTTTGTGTCACTTCGACATGGTGGGAGATTTCGGGTTTTATAGATTTGGTTAAATGTCTCATGATCCGTGGATATGGAAAGGTTGAGAATCACTAGATTAGATTTTGTGTCACTTCGACATGGTGGGAGATTTCGGGTTTTATAGATTTGGTTAAATGTCTCATGATCCGTGGATATGGAAAGGTTGAGAATCACTAGATTAGATTTTGTGTCACTTCGACATGGTGGGAGATTTCGGGTTTTATAGATTTGGTTAAATGTCTCATGATCCGTGGATATGGAAAGGTTGAGAATCACTAGATTAGATTTTGTGTCACTTCGACATGGTGGGAGATTTCGGGTTTTATAGATTTGGTTAAGTGTCTCATGATCCGTGGATATGGAAAGGTTGAGAATCACTAGATTAGATTTTGTGTCACTTCGACATGGTGGGAGATTTCGGGTTTTATAGATTTGGTTAAGTGTCTCATGATCCGTGGATATGGAAAGGTTGAGAATCACTAGATTAGATTTTGTGTCACTTCGACATGGTGGGAGATTTCGGGTTTTATAGATTTGGTTAAATGTCTCATGATCCGTGGATATGGAAAGGTTGAGAATCACTAGATTAGATTTTGTGTCACTTCGACATGGTGGGAGATTTCGGGTTTTATAGATTTGGTTAAATGTCTCATGATCCGTGGATATGGAAAGGTTGAGAATCACTAGATTAGATTTTGTGTCACTTCGACATGGTGGGAGATTTCGGGTTTTATAGATTTGGTTAAATGTCTCATGATCCGTGGATATGGAAAGGTTGAGAATCACTAGATTAGATTTTGTGTCACTTCGACATGGTGGGAGATTTCGGGTTTTATAGATTTGGTTAAATGTCTCATGATCCGTGGATATGGAAAGGTTGAGAATCACTAGATTAGATTTTGTGTCACTTCGACATGGTGGGAGATTTCGGGTTTTATAGATTTGGTTAAATGTCTCATGATCCGTGGATATGGAAAGGTTGAGAATCACTAGATTAGATTTTGTGTCACTTCGACATGGTGGGAGATTTCGGGTTTTATAGATTTGGTTAAATGTCTCATGATCCGTGGATATGGAAAGGTTGAGAATCACTAGATTAGATTTTGTGTCACTTCGACATGGTGGGAGATTTCGGGTTTTATAGATTTGGTTAAGTGTCTCATGATCCGTGGATATGGAAAGGTTGAGAATCACTAGATTAGATTTTGTGTCACTTCGACATGGTGGGAGATTTCGGGTTTTATAGATTTGGTTAAGTGTCTCATGATCCGTGGATATGGAAAGGTTGAGAATCACTAGATTAGATTTTGTGTCACTTCGACATGGTGGGAGATTTCGGGTTTTATAGATTTGGTTAAATGTCTCATGATCCGTGGATATGGAAAGGTTGAGAATCACTAGATTAGATTTTGTGTCACTTCGACATGGTGGGAGATTTCGGGTTTTATAGATTTGGTTAAATGTCTCATGATCCGTGGATATGGAAAGGTTGAGAATCACTAGATTAGATTTTGTGTCACTTCGACATGGTGGGAGATTTCGGGTTTTATAGATTTGGTTAAGTGTCTCATGATCCGTGGATATGGAAAGGTTGAGAATCACTAGATTAGATTTTGTGTCACTTCGACATGGTGGGAGATTTCGGGTTTTATAGATTTGGTTAAATGTCTCATGATCCGTGGATATGGAAAGGTTGAGAATCACTAGATTAGATTTTGCGTCGCATAGGGTCTGTGGGAGGATTTCAGATTTCATTGATTTGGTTCAGTGTCTTAAGAAAAAGTTGAGACTCACTTGTGTAATGTTGCAGCTCATCTGCGGGTTCCGCCGCTCTCTGGGGAAGCTGACGCTGACATGGCTGGGGGTAGTGGCCACCTGCGGACTGCTGCTGGTCGTCATGTCTTGGAAGAAGCGCATCCTCATGCGCCTCACGCACTCCCGGTGCCCCCTCGACGAGGCAGAGAAGGTGCTGCTGGTGGTAAGACCTTCTGATCTCTCTCTTCATCTTTAACCCTAAAATATATGCTACCAAAAGTTTACCTTCAATGAATGATAGTATACAGGGTGTCCCATAAATAATGGGTCACACTTCTAGGGGGGATAGTAGACACCTAGACGAGTCGGAATCACATAGGATTATGGGGTCCCAGATCAAATCCCAGGGAGTTAAAAATGGAGCGACACCCCTAAAAAATTATTGAAAAATTCAATTTGTAGAAGAACTACTATTGGGAAAAATTTAATTATGGTCTAAAAAATTGTGGTTTAATATGATCTTTAAAATTATCTCAAGAGTCTTCACTTTAAAATTTTTTTATTACAAAATAAGTTGAAACACCACAAAAAAATTTGAAAAATCTGCCAAAACTTTATTTTGTATTTCGAAATCCTTTCTTTTGATTTAATAATCTGAAAGATCATAGTCGAAAACCCTTAAGTCCAAAGTGTCAAGTAAAAACCATGAATATTAAATGCTTGAGAGCCTATTAAAGCATGGTTTAAGTCCGTTTTTAGCGTCCGTAAACTGCCGTTTTGGAAACGGCTATAGGAAACACGTTTGCGCACTCAAAAAACGAACTTTAACAGGATCTCAAGCGTTTAATATTGATGGTTTTTAAGTAACACTTTTTTATGTGGACACTTTTTTATGTGGATGGTTTTTAAGTGGACATAAGGGTTTTCGACTATGATCTTTCAGATTATGAAATCAAAAGAAATGATTTCGAAATACAAAATGGGGTTTTGGCAGAATTTTCACATTTTTTGTGGTTTTTTAACTTTTTTCATAATAAAACAAATTTTAAAGTGAAGACTTTTGAGATAATTTTAAAGATCATATTAACCCTTCACTGCACGGTGTGCCAAATTCGGCACATACCAATAAAACTCCTCAATTTTCCCATATGTGTTAAATGTAAGTGATCTGAGTTTTGTGCCACATCTTGAACATACATATCTATAATATAAACTACTCAGTGTGGATCTAGAAGGCATAACCTCACCGATAATTAGGTTTTTATGTCTCCAAAACAGTTGCAGCCATTTTGTATGCAATCAGAGATTTTGATTGATCTTTTTTACCAGTAAATCTTGAAAATATCGCTTGGTAAATAAAGTGAAATTTATACACAACATATACTTCTTATTTAAATTGATTTTTTGTAAAAAAAATTATTACACCAGTTTAAAATCGTGTTTTTAGGTTTGTGCCAAATTCGGCACAAAGCGCAGTAAGGCTTACTTGTATTGGAAAGAGCATGGCATGCAAGAGGGCCACAGAGGAACAAATCAATGCAATATTATTTGCGTTTGATAAATCATTGAATCAGAAATAAAGAAGGAAAACAGGGATATAGTTTGGAGCAAGTTGCAAACGTCAACTACTTGGAAATATCCTGTGTTACATGGTTAGACAATTAACAAGTACACTTCTGATCAACATTTGTAGGGAGTCTACCTGTAGAAAATATTTTTAGATTTGATAAAAAACAAAATCAGAAAACTGATATATCTTGTCCCTTTGTAGTAAAAAAATACAACAAACAAATGGGTAGAGTAGACCTACTAGAACTAGATAGTCATCTAGGGAGGTATAGAAATAAAATGAGAAAAAAAGTACTACTTCCGAGTTTTCTACTATCTACTAGATGTTGTTATGGAAAATTCCTGGATTTTGTATAAAAAAGTTAAATCAAATGATCCCTCATAAAAAATTCCGTTAGCTAAATTCATGGAAGAGGTTGAAATTTGCCTTTGTAAAATTGGAGCTAAGCCCTAACTCCCAAAAGAGGACGTCCATGTACATCTGAAATAGATACAGAAATTTAAATTGATGAAAACTTCCACGACCTGAAGAGTAATTTATTTCATTTTCCGGGATGGATGACCGTTTTTGATGAAAAAAAAGATACAGAAATTGTTGCTAAGAAACGTAAAGGTCCGACATCAGTGATGCCAGTTAAAGATGTTAGATTATATGGGTTATGCCATTGGCCGGAACATACAGAAAACAGGCAGAGATGCAAACTTCCTAACTGTACGAGTGAAAGTTCCATTAATTGTTCAAAGTGTGGAGTAGCTTTATGTATAAATAGAGAAATTGTTTTGCTGAATTTCATCAAAAATGAACATATGGAACTTTGTTTTGCCATTTAATACACTTTTTGTAATATAAATGATTTTCTAATTATTTTCTCTCACATCATTTAAGAATTTCTATTTTAAAATTTGTAAATTTAATTTTATACACATATTTTTAAATCTCATATTCTAGTATTGTGGGAAATGTGCCAAAAATAGCACAAACTGATAATTACCCAAAATGCGCTTTGTGCCATATTTGGCACAAACCATAAAAAACCATATATCTTAATGAAAAATGAAGTCTGGAATTTTTTAAACATTTTTCCTGTATTCGTGGCTCTTAGAAGATACTAAATTATTTTTTTCAAAAGAAACAAAAAAATTGTGCAGTGAAGGGTTAAACCACAATTTTTTAGACCATAATTAAATTTTTACCAATAAGGTAAATGTGGGTATAGTGGACACTGTACCAATAGTGGCCACATAGCTGATTAATTTTAAATAAAACGAGTTATAGGCATCATACAGCGTCAAAATTCATTGGCATAATAGATTGTACAATACTGGCAAAAAAAATCGACTCAGACCCTATATCTCCGGAACGGCTTGTGATATAAAGACAAATAAGGTATCATTTTTCATGATTTGAAGTATTCTATATACAGAAAATTTTTTAAGTTCTTAGGGGGTCGTCTTCATATTAAACGAAGCACCAACTTTCGTTTTTCCTATGGAAACGATCAAAGATTATTCCAGATTCTGAAAGAGCACCCTCTAAAACCCCCCAAAACCAGTTTTCATGCCATTTGGTCCCCAAATGAAGCCAGGAGTGGGGGTTGAAGTTCGTCGAATTTACGTTGAAATCTCGTTTTTTACGTTGAATTCTCGATTTTGATCCTGCGGGGTTGATGGTTGAAAGGATCAAAATCGAAAATTCAACGTAAAAAACGAGATTTCAACGTAAATTCGACGAACTTCAACCCCCACTCCTGGCTTCATTTGGATACCAAATGGCATGAAAACTGGTTTTGAGGGGTTTTAGAGGGTGCTCTTTCAGAATCTGGAATAATCTTTGATCGTTTCCATAGGAAAAACGAAAGTTGGTGCTTCGTTTAATATGAAGACGACCCCCTAAGAACTTAAAAATTTTTCTGTATATAGAATACTTCAAATCATGAAAAATGATACCTTATTTGTCTTTATATCACAAGCCGTTCCGGAGATATAGGGTCTGAGTCGATTTTTTTTGCCAGTATTGTACAATCAGGTAAGCTGGTAAATTACCACCGATACCACAGATCAGCATGGGAAGGATATTTAAATATTTGAAAATAACAACATCGGCCGAGTGACTGAAATTTGATTTCGCTTATTGAATCGCGTAAGGAAACGGGTATTTCGAAACTGATTTTTTTGTATTTATTACCGTTTGATTGAATTTTAAATTTATATTTAGATAAAGAAGATTACTTAAAATGATACTGAATAAAATTTATTTGAAAATTTTGATTTTACGAGGATTTATGGGGATGGTCACTTTACCAACACATAATCTTGGATTTTCCAATAGTGGCCACTGCAATGGCTTCTACAAAAAACATAAATAATATTAATTTGAATCAGTTTTTCTTCATAAACTGTTGATTGCGCTTTAAAATGAGTGTTGTATTAATTTGGTTTCATTCTGGCTTTGGGAACCAAGGTTTCAAAAACATTGAATTACATGCTAAATTCCTCTCAAATCAGCTACAGCGTAGGCCTTGGGCCGAAAACTATCAAGTATTTTTTTAAATAAAGCTAATTTTATTTGATCTAAAATACATTTCGTTGGGAAGGGAGATTTAATAAGAACTAAACGACTATACCAAAAAAACCCTCAGTTTCATGCATAAACCCCTCATATAGGCCGAAAAAGAGAGGTGTCCACTATTGATGCAAGAGGTGTCCACCATAGATACAACAGCTACATCAAGGTGGCCACTATAGATGCAATTTGGAGTACTTTTTAAAAATTAATTAAAAATACTTTACCCAATCTAATTAAAATTTTTAATGGTAAAATCGAAAGAAGAAGATCCAATTAACCTAAAAATAGGATGATAACCGTTTCCAAGCAAATAGGTTGGTATTTATTAGGAATTTAAGCAAAAATTTTCCTTAAAGTGTCCACTATACCCACATTTACCTTAGTAGTTCTTCTAGAAATTGAATTTTTCAATACTTTTTTTGGGGTGTCGCTCCATTTTTAACTCCCTGGGATTTGGTGTGGGACCCCCAAATCCTATGTGATTCTGACTCGTCTAGGTGTCTACTAGGCTGGGTCGAAAAAGACAAATTTTCGAATATCGAAACGCTTCAGGTCTCAAAAGTTGCGTCTTGGCATGCTGATAACTGGAAAAATAATCAAAAAATTCCTAAAAATATCCCTGAAGAGCGCATCGGGCCTAAAGTTTGAGAAAATTGACAAAAATAACCTTAAGTTGAAAAAATTCCCGAATTTCGTAAATTGTGTTCATAAACTTCAAACTAGGTGTAAGTATATCCTTTTAGTTGTCTGAACTCAAATAAAAATATCCGAAAAGTTTACTTCATTTTTGAAATCCGAAAAGGAGGCCTAAACTTGGTGAATTTCAGTAAAAAAACCTAAAATTTAGCACTTGTATAAGAAAGGCACTATTGAATGTAAAACTCAACAAATGCGCTTTTTATTGATAAAATAACTTCTTTTATACCTTTTCATCACCTTTTGGTTATTTTATATAGTGCACAATTAAAAAAATCAGTTACATGAAGACACAAAAAATATCTCCTGTGAAGCATGCCTAAATACATTACCATACAGTAAACCAAACCCCATTTAATCGTAGAAAATATATCTTATTAAGTCTGTGAAATAGCTTTAAAGTTGTGTTTACAATCAAAATCTGGGATACAAGATTGTGTGTGAAAATAATGCTGCTTGTAGGAATCCTTCTCCATCTTTGTTTTTAATAGCAAACTCCGTCACAAATATCACACATCTTTCGACAGCTTACTTGTGGCAAGAATAGTTTAAAAATATTATTGTGGTACAATGCTTTGTTCACATTTTATTATATGTCTTAAGAAAATAGGTTTTCCAGCATGGGTGAGGAAGAGGGCACGGCACACAGTTTGTCCACTGGAGAGAATCAACCTAATATATTTGCATAAAATTTAATGGCAGGAGGCATAACAGTTTTTAACCCTTTAATGAACAGTTTTTTTATATTGATGGAGGGGTAGAAGTAGGTTGTGATAGAAGGGTAGAAGTAGGTTGTGATAGAACACCAATCGACATTAGTTCCTAGCAGTGAGGGTCTTATTCAGCGTACATAGTAGTGTTTTTATTGCTATGAGCTACTTTTCAGACTCTTGCTTCAATACTTAGATGGGGAAACTAGAGGACCATTAACTTTCAAAACGGGGCAATTGGCAAACTAACTGGCTGTCACCTGCCTACTATAGTTTTCAAAGGAATTTCAAGTGAATATTCCATGGATTAAAAACTGATCTTTAATAAGATCAGAGGTACTTTCTAAGGCACTACAGGTTGGTGAGTGTTCTTCGATCTTGCTGTAAAAGATCTTATTAAGAGTTATTAAGACACTCTAGTCTAGATGCTTATATGTGTCATTCTCGTTTTAGGATAATACATTTCTGAAAGAAAACTCAATTTAAAAATGACAAGTAGAAAATTACAACACAATATGTACATATCACGACCTTCTTTGATTCAACATAAAATGTAACTTGTAACGCTGATAGTAACGAAGCTGCTGTGGACATAAACATAAAATATGGACAGAGCGTCGTACCACGATAATCTTTTTCAGCTATTCTTGATACCAGTAAGCTGTCGAAAAATGTGTGATACTTATGAAGGAGTTTGCTATTAAAAACAAAGATGGAGAAGGATTCCTACAAGCAACATTGTTTACACACACAATCTTGTATCCCAGATCTTGTATCCCAGATTCTTGTATCCAGATTTCTTGTATCCCAGATTAAACCCAACTTTAAAGCTATTTCACAGACTTAATAAGATATATTTTCTACGATTAAATGGGGTTTACTGTATGGTAATGTATTTAGGCATGCTTCACAGGAGATATTTTTTGTGTCTTCATGTAACTAATTTTTTTAATTGTGCACTATATAAAATGACCAAAAGGTGATGAAAAGGTATAAAAGAAGTTATTTCATCAATAAAAAGCTCATTTTTTGAGTTTTACATTCAATAGTGTCTTTCTTTTACAAGTGCTAAATTTTAGGTTTTTCACTGAAATTCACCACGTTTAGGCCTCCTTTTCGGATTTCAAAAATGAAGTAAACTTTTCAGATATTTTTATTTGAGTTCAGACAACTAAAAGGATATACTTACACCTAGTTTGAAGTTTATGATCACAATTTACGAAATTCGGGAATTTTTTCAACTTAAGGTAATTTTTGTCAATTTTCTCAAACTTTAGGCCCGATGCGCTCTTCAGGGATATTTTTAGGAATTTTTTGATTATTTTTCCAGTTATCAGCATGCCAAGACGCAACTTTTGAGACCTGAAGCGTTTCGATATTCGAAAATTTGTCTTTTTCGACCCAGCCTAGTGTCTACTATCCCCCCTAGAAGTGTGACCCAACATTTATGGGACACCCTGTATATAGATTAGACTCAATTTCGGTTATTTCGGATTCAGTTTTCAGCTTCGAATGGCAAACTGTATCTTCTTTTACACACTGTAATCTACTACACGTCAGAGCTGAGGGGTTTAAATGGTCTTGTAGAAAACATCTTGTTAATTCCAATAAAATATAAAGATGTCATTCTAGTGTAGTAAGCAATACGCACCCCTTCTTAATAGGAAAAGGAAACAAATCAGGCTAACACCTTGAATTATAATAAATAAATTTTAAATATTCAGTGAAACAGGTAAAACCTGTATCGATAATTTTAATGTATTGAGACTTAGGTACTACATTGATACGCTCATACTAGAAGGAACAACTTTTTTCAGATACTTTAATTGGTTACAATTAATTATATCCTATCGATTAAGATAGATATCAAAGTTTACTCTGTTCTTTTTCTGAAGGATTCTTATGATCAGCAGTTTGTTGAAAAGGTCATACGGCCACAAGACAAAACTCTTCCCTCCAAACAGCATACGTACTTTTACAATAAAAAGATTAAATACATATGGGACCACCAGCACAGCAGATTCATTAAAGTCTTGTAAGTAGTGCGAATTCTCCATATTTTTTTTAATTTAAGCATAATTTTTATACCACTTCAGTTTCTTAAGTACGTCTCCGATGATCAAAGAGTGTATAAATTAACCTTTTCTAATCTCATATGCATTTTTAATTACAACTACTCGTACTTTAAAAATATTACTAGTTTTTTATAATTTACAGGCAACCATTGTCAGTAGGTACTGAATCATGTACTGTTTTTTCTTTGGTTTTTGTACATTTCGTTTTGATGTAAATAAATTTGAACTTAAAAAAATTTAATTTGAATAAATTTTCATGTTTTAGAGGCTTGGAAGTCAAAACCTGTTCCAGCTTTCACAACCTCGTAGAGGGCCTTAACACAACTGAGGCAGTTTTTAGGCTTCAACACTACGGCAAAAATTCCATTTTCGTACAAGTTCAACCAGTATTCAGATTAGTTTTGGGAGAAGTGAGTTTCAAATATGTTTCCTTGCCAGTATTTTGTGTTTCCGTTTATGAAATTAAATATTACTATTACTACCGACATTCGGTTATAGAAATTTAACTTCCCAGATCCGGAGCCCGTTTTACATTTACCAAATGTTCATCGTTGTTGTATGGATGGTTCAAGTTTACTACCAATTTGCTCTGTGCATCGTGTTTTTATCCATTCTGTCCATCACAGCGACTGTTTGGGAGACTCGAAAGGTGATTAACGTAATTCATAGTTCTATCTATCCACTACGAGTAACACCGTAAACTGTTATTGATTCCCTATAATTTTCAGCAAAGCAGAGCCCTAAGGGATGCTGTGAGAACCGATGCGATAGTAACAGTTTTACGAGATGGAAGAGGTGAGAAAAATGTTATTGACACTTTTTCCCTAAAGGATTACTATTAAATAAATATTGAAAAAAATTTCTTTTAAATTTTCAATGGAAGTACAAAAAAAAGTTTTATTTTAAAACGTAGACGGAAAACTGTACATGAAAAAGTTAATTCCGAAAAAAAAGAAAAAAAAAGGTTAGAAAAACTTTTGTTTTTCCCCAGAACAGCCCATCTTCACAGTGTAATAACTCTCTGGGAGGACTGATTTTCACTATTTATGATTTGAAAAAGTAATTATTTTCAATCATTAAAAGTCAATAGATAGCGATCCAATTTTGGTGGGGGAAAATGGACAAAAACCTTCCTTACTCCTTTGAAAAGGGGAAGGTAACCACGTTTACTTAAGATAATAAATTTGGGTGTAAAAATCAATAGGATTTTAGCATGCTTTTTAACACGATTTTTGTGAATTGTTACAGAACACACACACACACCAGTTAAAAATGTTCATTGTGCAATGTGCATGCATGTCCGCCCGGTGAAGTAAAATAATTTAGTTCATCGGGCATTTTTTTATCATCTTTACGTATGGAATCTTTCTGGGTGGATTTGTTGAATATAAACACCCTGTCTGAGTTGTCCCCAATAGTGAGGTGATGTGTTTTCGTGTTAGAGGTCCAGAAGTCGTCGGAGGACCTGGTTCCCGGGGACGTCCTTCTCCTCCCCCAGTCCGAGTTCATCATGGTGTGCGACGCTGTCCTCATTTCAGGAAACTGCGTCGTCAACGAGAGCATGCTCACAGGTCTGCTTACCTTCTTTTTTAGTTCTCAGTGAAAAGTCATTCCTTCTTTAATTTGATTCGACCGATTTATTAATCCTTTGATCCTTTTAAGAATTATTGATCTGTATTGTGCTTAACCTTCTAGAAAAATACTTTAGGGTACATTCTTAGTGAAATATATACAGGGTGTCCCATAAATAATGGGTCACACTTCTAGGGGGGATAGAAGACACCTAGACGAGTCACAATCACATAGGACTCGGGGGTCCCAGACCAAATCCCAGGGAGTTAAAAATGGAGCGACACCCCAAAAAATTATTGAAAAATTCAATTTGTAGAAGAACTGCTATTGGTAGAAATTTAATTATGGTCTCAAAAATTGTGGTTTAATATGATCTTTAAAATTATCTCAAAAGTCTTCACCTTAAAATTTTTTTATTATGAAAAAAGTTATAAAACCACAAAAAATGTGAAAATTCTGCCCAAACCTCATTTTGTATTTCGAAATCATCTCTTTTGATTTTATAATCTGAAAGATCATGGTTGTAAACCCTTAAGTCCAAAGTTTCACAAATCATCAATATTAAACGCTTGAGATCCTGTTAAAGTTCGTTTTATGCGTGCGAAAACTGGTTTCCTATAGCCGTTTCCAAAACGACAGTCTGCGGACGAAAAAAACGGACTTATACCGTGCTTTAACAGGATCTCAAGCATTGAATATTCATGGTTTTTACGTGACACTTTGGACTTAAGGGTTTACAACTATGATCTTTCAGATTATAAAATCAAAAGAAAGGATTTCAAAATATGAGGTTTGGGCAGAATTTTCACATTTTTTTGTGGTTTTTAAACTTTTTTATAATAAAAAAAAATTTAAGGTGAAGACTTTTGAGATAATTTTAAAGATCATATTAATTCACAATTTTTGAGACCATAATTAAATTTTTACCAATAGCAGTTCTTCTACAAATTGAATTTTTGAATAATTTTTTGGGGTGTCGCTCCATTTTTAACTCCCTGGGATTTGGTCTGGGACCCCCGATTCCTATGTGATTGTGACTCGTCTAGGTGCTAGGTGTCTACTATCCCCCCTATAAGTGTGACCCACTATTTATGGGACACCCTGTATACAGGGTGTTTCAAATATAGTGGTAGTTTAATAGTGTGTATAACAATAACTATATAAATCTGCTATAATAGTATTTATAGTTTTATGATATAATTAGGCTATTTTTAAAATATTTGCCCGAGACCCATACTTTTAATTGCAAATTTTCATTACATGAGATGACAAATTAGATGAGACTAGTTTCAACTTCATGGGGGTCTATTTTAGAAGATGCAGAAAAAAACTTATTGCATGGCCCCCGTAGATTAAAAACCCCAATTATATATTTTTTATTCATCCCTTATAAGATACAAAAAATTTCATTTTGATATCTTCAAAACTAGTAGAGATATTCCGGTTTCAATTTTTGAGGGATCGCAAATTTTAAAATCAATTTTTATAGGTGGATGACCCCTATTTTGCAGTTAAAGTTTATCACTCATAGGTATGATAAAGTGGTATAAGTCATGAGTTTTTGCCTTTAATATCTTAGTTAGTTTTAAAGATATCGATATCAAAAGATATCTTTTTGAAGGTATCGAAATGAATTTTTTTTAATCTTATTAAGTGATGAATGAAGATTTTTATATTCGGAGTTATTAATCTACGGGGGCCGGGCCGTATAAAAAGTTATTTTCTGCATCTTCTAACATAGACCCCCATGGAGTTGAAACTTAGTCCCATCTAATTTGTTACCTCATTTAAAGAAAATGTGCAATCGGAAGTGTCTTGGGAAATAATTTTAGGAAATAGCGTATTGTTTGAAACACCCTGTATAAAACAATTTTAGACCGCATTCAACTTCTTCCTTAAGGGTCGCACAAAAGTGCAAAAAACGAAAGTAAATTCTACATAAAACTTTCTTTTATAAGAAAGACAAGGTGAAGGTAGACATAAATAATTGCTCAATAAGACTTACCTAATAACTTAATAGAATGAGATCTTTCGTTAACTTCTATCTTATGTCGAAACAATTGCTGATAATATGGCCTTATGGCCTTTATTTTACTATTACTATCATATTCATACATCAGATACTTCTCAATAAAGATGTTTCTCCACCTCACATTGGCCCATGCTTTTACGCCGTCTGTTACTTCTGAATAGGAAAGTTTCTTCCTCTCACCTGAAGATCTTAAACTCTCTTGATCGGTTCCTAGGTGAGAGCACCCCCATCACCAAAGTCCCCGTCGCCAACGACCCCAACACCCGGTACAACACGAACTCAAACAAGCGAAGCACCCTCTTCTGCGGCACCCAGGTACTGCACAGTCGGAGTGCGGACGGATCCCCCATCAAAGCCATCGTCTGCAGAACAGGTCAGGACCAATTATAGACGAATCTTGGACGAGGCCACAGGATGAACTTTTTGTCAAACTTTAATACTGAGTAAAATACGAAAAGGATGTTGTTTGTTTATGTTTACCGAATGCTTTTTCGATGGCTTTTCAACCGGTGGTTTTCCATAAGAATAAAGGACTGCTGAAGATATTGGGAAAAATTTAAAATCTAATTTAAAAATTATTGCCTTGAAAATTAGCTATTCATAAACTAATATTTTTAGAAGCAAAATATATTTGATTACTCATATACTTTTTCTACCTAGAAAATTAAATGCTTTGAAGGGTACTTCTGAAATGAGTAGATTAATATGGTCGTATTAATTGAGTTTTCTTTCGTTGTATCTAATTAATTGAGAATCATTAATTCAGTTTTTAAAACTTCCCATCAATTTTCTTGTCTCTTACTCCCTGGAAAAATCAGAAATTCGGAAGTTTAAGTGAAGTTTTTACAGAAAATCAATGTTTATTTTTTATTGAGTTTTGGGTCCTATATCCAAGTTAGTCATTTTACTATTGTAAAATTATTCAAGTTAATATTTTTAAAAATTAAATAAATTGATAACTGTATAGTATGTTACACTGTTCAACATTGAAAAAATTTCCTTGATGAAAATAGTAATTTCTTATAGATTTTGGGTCGCTGAATACGAAAATAACCATTAAAATTCTCAATTGACTCAGGATTTTCAGGGAACAGCCCCTCCCCCTTTTTACGTTTTTCGACGACTTTATAACTTTAAACTCGATTTTCAGGGTGTTTTAGTCTTCAAATAGCCCCAAGAGACAAGAAGGTTCAAATTAATAAAATAAGATAAATTTATAACAAATGGATAGGTTTAAGGGGTAATTACCCCCCTAAAAACGCAAAAAAATCGTCGAAAATATAGGATTTGTTTTACCCTATTTATTTCGCTTATTTTTTACCCGATTCACGTTTGAAGGGTCCTAACCCTTCACTAAGGACCCAAATTTGATGGCAATATGCAGCAATGGTTTTTACTAAAAACGGTTGAGCTTTTAACGCCCCCAAAGCTACCCGGAAGGGTTCAATGTCGCACTTAGAGTTAAACTGCTGTGCAAAATAATAGTCAAAATGCCACGGACTGAATTTCAGCTGATTCTTGTGTAAAATGACCTGCTGAAGTCAAATATAACACCCATTTTCCACCATCACCTTCAGTTTTTAAAAGGATGCCCCCTAATTGTTATCCACAGCCGTGCATCTATTAACATCTTGAAACATGGAATCCTCTCTCCCTAAAACCGGTCAGTTGTTAAAGAACTGAAGAGTTTCTACTTAAGATAGACCCAAATTATAAGAAAAACGTCATTTGTAATCTTTTCAAAATCATCAACATTAATTTCTGAGCTCGCAAGCGCCTTTGCGATTCTGGAAGTCTTCCGAACTCTTCCGCGGGGGCTTATGGGAGGCTAACACCTCAGCTGCTTTTAGTAAAAATTATTGCTGCATATTTTCATCAAATTTGGATCCTTGGGGAAGGGTTAGGACCCTTCAAAGAAGAATTCAGTAAAAAATAAGTGAAATAAATAGGGTATAACAAATCCTACTATTTTAAACTTTTTTTGCGTTTTTAGGGGGTAATCACCAATTAAACCTATCCATTTGTTATAAATTTATCATATTTTATTAATTTAAACCTTTCTTGTTCCCTGGGGGTCAATTTGAAGACCAAAGCAATGATTTTTGACCCTGACAATCGAGTTTAAAGTTATAAAGTCGTCGAAAAACGTAAAAAAGGGGAGGGGCTGTTCCCCGAAAATCCCAAGTCAATTGATAATTTTAATGGTGATTTTCGTATTCAGCGACCCAAAATCTATAAGAAATGACTGTTTTCATCAAGGAAAAAATTTTGAAGGTCAAATTTGTTGAACATCAGTGTTATTTAACATAATATTTTTCTCATTAGGTTTTGCAACTGCAAAAGGAGAGCTTGTTAGGGCCATTCTTTTTCCCAAGCCGATCAACTTCAAATTGTATTCTGAGTTGTTCAAGTGCATGGTTTTATTTTTAGTTTTAGGTAAGTAGATAGTATAGAACTGTGGTTAAACTTTTTTTTATTAAAATAAGGTAAAATAAGTTACATTTCTGAAATTTTAAAATATAAAATTAGATTCAATATATTTTATGAGAAATAATGATGGACAGAGTATATGCCTATTACAACTAACTAAAACTAATCAGTGCTACTACTACTCCGTTTATACTTTTGTAGGAATTAGCTTTACAAATGTTGGAAAATGTCTTAAATTTTGTGAAAAGCGCCTAAAATGTAAGACAATGCTGGTTTAAGAGGGTCGAAATGTTTGAATCTGATTATATGAACCAGTATGTCCAAGTCCTATAGGATCTAGGTTAGGAGACATCCATAAATTACGCGAGGTCAAAAAGGGGGAGGGGGTTGGAAAAATCTCACCAAATCTCACTAAGGGGGGAGGGGGGTCGATTAAAATCTCACGTCAACTTTTTAAGTTAAAAATTATACGATTTTCTTTTTTTTAAGTATGAAAAAGGAATACATACAGATAAGATACAGCAAATTATTTTTAAAAATTTGTAGGTAAATCTCACTTGGGGGGGAGGGGGGTCCAGCAAAATCTCACTAAATCTCACCAAGGGAGGAGGGGGGGTCCAGATTTTGGAAAAAACGCCTCACGTAATTTATGGATGTCTCCTTACTAAGATTGTGACAGTGACAAGACCGATGCATAAATTAAAAGTTAGACAGAAGAAGTTCAAGATTTCTTGTGTTTTTTTTTAAGTACTTAGTTCCATATACTTTTTATCTCTGTCTACTACTATTCGGCGCTGTTTTGCCGGAGCCGTTTTCGGCACCAGAAATAAAAATGAAAGTAAATAGAACTCTTTCATAATCCTTCTAAAAATTGGAAGAAAAAAATTTGTTTCGCGCTGAAACGGGCCGGCGCCGAATCGTCTCATTCCGTTTTTATCTGTATTTGAGATATATCTAAAAGAGTTTTAAAATATTTAACTATCTTGTTGGAATTTCAGGCATTCCTCCGGTGATATATACTTCCATTATATGGATTCAGCTAGACGTGAGTACTAAACCATAATTCTATTGTAAGTTGTTTTGTCTTGGTTTATGTGCCCCTTGTAAAATATGGGGTGTGCGGGCAAATTTGTGTGAGCGGTGAGCAACAGTTCTTCAGATGCCCACAGAATTCATATTGGCATGTATCTGAGGGGGATAACTTCAGTAATACTGTTCTGACCACCCATTAGAAATTTTTTAAAAAGTTTTTTCATTTCATTATAAAGACCGAAAAAGCTTCAAAAGGTTTCAAGATTTAAAATTTAATTATTTTTTATTAATTCTATTCCATTCTGATTCCAATATTGTTCTAGGTCGCAAAACCATGTCGCCTAATGAGTAATCCTTAAGTATTAAGGGAATCAATTAAAAGCCCACTATCGCTAAAAAAACCCGAACACTTTTTTTTGGCGCAGTTCAGTTTTTCATGATTCATACTGCATACATATGTCCACAAGATACAAATGTCCACTAGAACCAGCGACAATGGATTAAACAGGGTAACTTATTTTACACAACCACCTTACATTTCCTTATTTTTCTAAATTTCTTTAGGCAACCCTAAGGTTGTCTGTCACCCGAGATAGCAAGATCCAACCGGATGATCCACTGCAGGGCAGCCGTTTACTATTCATTACTACTATTTGTTTTAAATTATTTTTTGAGTGGTGATATCAATTAATTTCGTCTCTAGGCGTACGTGAAGGACATCGTCATCATCGTGGTGGACGTGCTGACCTTCCTGGTGCCCCCTGTGCTGCCCGCGGTGCTGACCAGCATCAACGCGCACGCCCAGCGCAGGCTGCGACAGCACGGCATCTACTGCCTCAACTCGCGTTACATCAATTTCTGCGGCGGCCTGGACGTCGTCTGCTTCGACAAGGTGCATTTTCACTACTGTTGTCTAATTAAATTCCCTTCCTATTTTATGTAGTGACCCATTCCCGAATGCTTTCAATGCCGATTGGTTCCGCTAGACCCGGGATATGAGAAACAACAACAGACAACAACAATGCTTTAATAAATAAAAGGGGTCCCAGAAATAAAAAAAAGTTTCTGTAGTCTTACATGAACCGTTTTTCATCCTAATCGTGATTGGTTTAAGTTCTCAAAAGTATAGAGTGATTTCATAATATATTGTTTTTTTTTCATAAATATTTATTATAATATATATTAAATTATATTATAAAATAAATAATATTTATTATTAATATATTAAAAAAGAACTTGTTTTTTATGCTTTGAAAAGAAATTCCATGGTGTTATTCAATAAAAACCAAGTATGGTTTTTTTAATTTATTAAGAACAAGAAATTTTATTGTACCTTGCACTATAAAAATCAAATGGATTTTTTAACTCACTAAGCACCAATAATAAAAACCACTTGATATTTTGCTTTGAAAAGAAATTCTTTTTTTTTTAGTTCAATAAGAAAAGGATATTTTAAAGCACCAAAAAAAACAATTTTTTATACTCACTCAAAACCGGCTATTTAAGTAGTATGTCTTATAAAAACCACTTGGGTTTTATTACTTTGAAAAGAAACTATTGTTTTTTTTTAAATGAAAACCAATATGTTTTTTTATCATATAAACCCCATTTATTTGAATCCATTATAAAAACCTCCAGTTGGTTTTTATTTATAATAAATAAAAATCTTACTAAAATGTACACATTTAAACACTTTTCCGATGCAATAAAAACCAGTGGTTTTTATATGCAGCAAAAAATCCTGATTTATGTATAAATTTAACTTTTTAAAAAATAATTTTAATTAGTTCATTAATTAAATCACTTGGTTTATAGCTGAATTGATTAACTATTAATTCAATGGATTTATAATAGAAAAACTTAGTAGCTATATTTATGCGGGTACGAAAAAAAAGTTTTAAAAAATCACTGGTTTTAAAAAAAACCTGGTTTAAACCAAAAAAACCTGGTTTAAACCAAAAAAAACCAGGTTTAAACCAAAAAAAACCCGTTTTTTTTTTGTTTTTTTGAAAAAAAACCAGTTTTTTTTCCCACCCTGGTGCTAAGGCTGTTGCTAGATGAAGCGGTATCTGTTGCTCTCATGTGATTGCAAATGCTCCAATAGAAGCATTCCATGACCAGTTATTTTCTTTTAACTGTTAACTGCTGTAGGTCAAACAATCTGTTGCTAAGGCCGTTGCTAGGTCCGAGTCCATGTGATTGAAAATGCTCTATGAAAACGCATCATCAAATTATTTCATTCGATTAATGAGAAGTTAATATGAGCATTGGCTTGACAAGGACTAAAGGTTCTTGTTTCAAACTGTTTTCCGAGTGTTTTAGTTAATCAGCCGACTAACTCTTTCATTTTTTATTATTATCCTGAAAATATGACTATACGAGTTTCAGATGTTCTGTTACATTTTTTATCATCTTGATTTCTTTGCCTCCAATAACAAAATTATTAAAACATAAATTAGAATTTGCTTTTTAGACTGAATGGTCTACTTAGTTCGATAAATTATGAATGATTCACATGATATACAGGGTGGTCCTTAATTCATGGTACAAACTTCTAGGGGTGTTAGAGTACACCTAGACGAACAAGAATTGGTATAGGAAGGGGGGTCGCAGTTACACCGTTAAAGAGCTAGGTCCTAATGTAGTGCGAGAGCGTTACAAAAGGACGTTTTGCCAAGGCCCGTTTAACGAAAAAAAACATAATGAAATGAAAAAATTTATTGCATGAGGTACAGCAGTATCCGTACTACTTACATCATAAATTTGAGAGAAATTGAACCACTTTCTAAACCGCGGAGTTAGTTTCAAAAGTGCAATATTAATCTTTTAGTCAAAAAATCACATTCCTTAATGGTATTTAGAAAAATGATGATCGGGGAAGGAATTTTCAATGATCGTAACATGGATCATTGAAAATGTTTGATCATTGAAAATTCCTTCCCCGATCATCATTTTTCTAAATACCATTAATGGAACTCCATTGTTTGACTAAGAGCACGTTTTAAAACTCACCCCACGGTTTAGAAAGTGGTCCAAGTTCTATCAAATTTATGATGTAAGTAATGCGGATACTACTGTACCTCATGCAATAAATGTTTTCATTTCATTATGTTTTTTTTCGTTAAACGGGCCTTGGCAAAACGTCCTTTTGTAACGCTCTCGCACTACATTAGGACCTAGCTCTTTAACGGTGTAACTGCGACCCCCCTTCCTATACCAATTCTTGTTCGTCTAGGTGTACTCTAACACCCCTAGAAGTTTGTACCATGAATTAAGGACCACCCTGTATACTACCTTTTTAGTTTATATTTTTAAAGTTAAAGTTGAGCAATAAATACGTCAAAGTTTGAAGTGACAGTAATTTTTGGAATGATTGTTAGTTCAGTACTGGAAATAATTTCTTTGGAAATACTTGACTTTAAAAGAACTATTTCCTTAAGCTGATACACTTATTTTCTCAGACAGGAACACTTACAGAAGATAGTTTGGACATTTCTGGCGTTGTTCCCATTGATGATGGAAGGTAAAGTATTCATTAGTATTTTTGAGCTGTATGTATAAGGGGGGGAGGGAATATTAGTAAGGTACCTGTACCTAATATGGACACCCTAAGGAAAATTTATTTTTTTCACCCCCTTGTACACGTCATAAGACTCCAAAAATGTATGACCACTATCCCTGGACTGTTGACTATCATTATTAAAAGTAGCTACCTTGTAATTATTCTGGTTTAATTTCAATGATTAAAACAAAAAATGTTTGCAAGTGTCCATATTAGGAACTACCTGTCCCTATTATGGACAGGTAGCTACTTATTGACCTTCTACACAGGGTGTATGGAGGAAGAACCACTCTTCCAAGGGATTTTAGAGGAGAGAGGATAAAAAAATATTTCTTAAAGTATTGCGGGGGAGGGGGGGGGCACAGTAAATATCTTCAGAACATGCACTTCGTAATATTATGTACGGATACTATATAATTAAGATTAAAAATACATATAAACATTAATTTATTATGAATACGCTAATTAAAATAACACACGTAATAAACGTAGTCGTCAAACAATGTTTAGAAAAATGAGAGTTGCCCCATAATTATGATGTAATGCTCCCCTGTATTATGATATATTTTATTACAGAAAGCTCCTAACAGTGTGACGTCATATGTACCTCTTGCAAATGTGGGAAACACTAGGCTATAAAAAAACCAGAGCTCAATATTTCAAAGCGGAATGATAGTAAACAAGGCACATTTGACGTCACAAGCTCAGACAGAAAAGAAGCTATTTTTAATTGAAAATAACTTAAAATTTATTGCTTTGAAAGGTAAATTAAATGCTTTTTGAAAGTTGTAAGCCATTCTGAATAAATTAATATTTTTAAAAAATTTGACTGCAATTATCCACTTTAGCTTTAAAACCCCAACACCTTTCAACACAATTGAAATAAAATAGCCGATAAATTTGCATAATTATTAATGTAGTAAATATAATTACGCCTAAAATATATTTGTAATGCACAAAAAACAACCACACCTGTAAAAGTTGGTTTTCCTTTGAAAGATATTCGCTGCAGAGAAAACAACATTATGTAACCGTAATAATTTAGCTCTAAATTCAGAAATGTTTGAAATCTTGCTAAAAATAAATGAATTATTTTTTAGCATTTTTGAAATAATTATTTTTTTGGGTGCATCTATGCTTTTGCTCGTAAGTGTCGAATACTTTAATAGGAATACTTTAAATTATACTTTTTTTCATTCCATGAAAAGTCAACCAAAATATTATTACCATTAAGTTACCTATTAAGTTACCTTTAAGTTGAACTATTAAGTTACCTTTTTCTTTTAAAATCTTAACCAAGATGTTAGTTAATAGCCAAAGCAAGACGTTTTTAATATTTACGTCGAAAAAATGTTTTTCTTAGATATACGGAATGAGGTAGTCTCTTGTTTTGAGATCCAATTTTATTAAAATAGAAGATAAAAAACCATGAAGAATGACGTTTACATCAAGTATTTTCGTAGCCTAGTTTCTGAGATATAAATTTTTGAAATTTCGTTTTTTTGTTTGGTCCCGCAAAAACTTTCGAATCACAAATCATGCGCTGTGAGGTCACATCCAATAGAAGCCCGTTTTCTGATCACGTGAAAACAGAAAACACAATGGTTTTCATGCGCTGTGACGTCACATCCAATAGAAGCCCGTTTTCTGATAACGTGCCTTTTCTGACGTTTTGGCAAAAATAAAATTGAATTTTAAATTATTTAAAACACATTTTTGAACTTCAAAATCTGAAATTTGGGAGTTCTAGACCATAATGTATCGAAAAAGTATAAAATCAAGCAAATCCCTCACTCATGCAAATACCTCATTAGAGGTTTTGGGAATTTTCAAATAGACGATTATTTTGAATTTGCCCGAGTGCCTAAAAAGAGACAAAAATCACAATCGCATAAATTTGGTGAAATTTTATAACTAACTGACCAAACAAGATATTAAATGAGTTCTTCAATTTTCAACTTCCATTTTCCCAAAATATCACCCACAATAATCTTCGATCTCTCTCAGGTTCGAGCGCGCCGTGAAGCACCTTCAGCACCTTCCCAACAGCCCCCTGATGAAGGCCATGGCCACCTGCCACTCCCTCACCAAAGTGGACGGAAAACTGCTCGGACACACCCTCGACGTCAAGATATTCGAGGCCATCGGATGGGTGAGAGTCGCTCTATTCCAGTGATTCCCAACCTTTTGTGGCCCATCGCCCCCTTTCTAGAGGTTGACTAACGCCTATCGCCCCCTTTTCATTCTCATCGTATGTCTAATTTTAATTTGAAGTAAAGTGGAAATAATAAAGCGATTTTATGTCCGGGGGTCCTCCCCCAGAAAATGTTTGGAAATAAGACTCCAAAAAACAGGCTTTTAACTAGTTACGGTACACCCATATATTTTAGGTAGGATTTTGATTTTGATGAACTAATTATAAAAAAGTTTTGAAAAAATAAATCCCAAGTACAAAAGGGGGGTTAGGGGGTCCTCCCCCAGAATATTTTTGGAAATTCGACCCTAAGAAAAAGGGTTTTAACTTGTTTTGGTACATTTTGTCTGAATACAGTCTGTCAGTACAGTACTGTTTATTTTCCCCCCTTGAATACTCATCGCCCCTCAATCACCCCTCACTTATTTATCGCCCCCTCGGTAACACAAATCGCCCACCTGGGAGCGATCGCCCCCAGGTTGGGAACCACTGCTCTATTCCATTATCGCTATTAAGATTGCAAATTATCTCGAAATTTTAACTATTGTATACAGGGTGGTCCTTAATTCATGGTACAAACTTCTAGGGGTGTTAGAGTACACCTAGACGAACAAAAATTGGTATAGGAAGGGGGGTCGCAGTTACACCGTTAAAGAGCTAGGTCCTAACGTAGTGCGAGAGCGTTACAAAAGGACGTTTTGCCAAGGCCCATTTAACGAAAAAAAAACATAATGAAATGAAAAATTTATTGCATGAGGTACAGCAGTATCCGTACTACTTACATCATAAATTTGATAGAAATTGAACCACTTTCTAAACCGCGGAGTTAGTTTCAAAAGTGCAATATTAATCTTTTAGTCAAAGAATCACATTCCTTAATGGTATTTAGAAAAATGATGATCGGGGAAGGAATTTTCAATGATCGTAACATGGATCATTGAAACTGTTTGATCATTGAAAATTCCTTCCCCGATCATCATTTTTCTAAATACCATTAATGGAACTCCATTGTTTGACTAAGAGCACGTTTTAAAACTCACCCCACGGTTTAGAAAGTGGTCCAAGTTCTATCAAATTTATGATGTAAGTAATGCGGATACTACTGTACCTCATGCAATAAATTTTTTCATTTCATTATGTTTTTTTTCGTTAAACGGGCCTTGGCAAAACGTCCTTTTGTAACGCTCTCGCACTACATTAGGACCTAGCTCTTTAACGGTGTAACTGCGACCCCCCTTCCTATACCAATTCTTGTTCGTCTAGGTGTACTCTAACACCCCTAGAAGTTTGTACCATGAATTAAGGACCACCCTGTATAAATAAGTGATCAAAAACGAATGCTGTGATTGAGAACTGTTATTATAAAATAATTTGAATGTTTTTGGTAAACTTAAGCAACTTAATTTTATGTAAAAAGCCTACAATGTGTGGCATAACTAGACTCATATACTAGACAGCAACTTAAGTTGAACCTACTACCTCACTAACAAAGTATTTCCCATCGCGGTGTCTGAATTTCGAGTGAAACAAAGAACCTCAATTTTAAAATGTGATTATTTCGTTAAACTCATGTATAAATAGTGTCTTTTTTATCACGATTTGTGTCTCGAATTTCCTCCTATCAACCCAACAGGCTTTGTGTTTACTCACTTTCTCCTTCTGCGTAGTGACGTACTGGGTTCAGGAAACGTTGCTATGAAGTATAACTGCTATGCAAGATATAAATAGTTTTGAATAATATGTCTAAACTATAACCGAATAAAATACAAATCAAGTTTGATTTCAGAATCATTAAAGAGGTATTAGAATAAAAAAAGCAACTGATAAAAACATTTAACACAAAAAATAAAGACTAAATACTAAGGAGCATTAAGACACTTCAAGCTTGTCTTTGTCAAGCTTTTGATCCCGTATGAAACTTTTTACCTTTCTTTCAGGATCTGGAAGAGCCTTCCTTCGGTGACCAAGTGCCTTTTGAAAAGCTTCCTCCCCGAATCGTCTTCCCCAAACCTTCCAAATTTACGGATCAGGTACTACAAGATTTTTTTGCACAGAAATATCCACATAAGCTAATGCAGAATACACCCTCCTTACCTCGAAAAGATATTCCCTCCCCCTTCAAATAAAGCAGTATAAATTAATTATGGGTACATTTGGAGTAACTTTGATAACTCGATACCTCTATTTTACAAACGGGTCCCTTCGATTTCGAGGTATCGTGATTATATATACACAATCTTTGACATGTTTTCCCTCCGTAGCCTGCCATCCCCATCGCCGTGGTGCGTCAGTTCCCGTTCGAGTCCCTCCTGCGCCGCATGAGCGTTGTGGCCAAGGCTCAGAGCAGCGACCACTTCGAGGTCTTCCTCAAAGGTGCCCCGGAGCTCGTCTGCTCCCTCAGCATGCCTCACACCGGTTAGTCGCCATGTTCATTTCATGTTGATATTTAAATTGGCAAACGATATTGAGTATGTTCAGAGAACTTGTTACGGATTTATATCTTTGAATATCTTACGAAAAATATCCTGTAGGGTAGGTGGGGGTAAAAACCCGCACGAGGCAAAACCACGCACCATGATTTTTAATTGTTAATGATCGATTCAGAAGTTGAAAACCAGGTGGTTGGTTTGTCTTACTGTGACCTATTGTTCTGCGAAAGTTCGTACCCCTAAGTCACTCATGAGTTTAAAAAATGCTGCAAGTTTGTTTTTCATCATTTTGATGAAATTTTTCTGATCTTTTACTTAAAAATTACATCAAATAGGGCTTGAGGATAAATACAAACAAATAGCCCAATGATAAGATAGCAATTCAACTTCAGTTTCATTTTGAAAGAATTGCCTCAACATGTCTCTAAAAATAATAAGGCTTGTTTTTCAAAATAAAGTAAAACGGGGCAAATCCACGCAGGTGTTTTGGGGCAAATCTACGCAGCTTAAAAAGCTCAGGAATTCGTCCCAAAAGGAAAATGGGACTACTTGATCTCTAAAGAGGTTAATTAAGGTGTCCGAGATGCCAACCCTCTACCTGAAACTATCCTTTCTCCCTTTTGAAAGATATCTGGTCAATCTGAAATGAATTGCTACAACAGATTGACAATTTTAATTAAAACTGATCATATTTATATTTAATATTGTTGGTTGGCTTAGAAATATTAAAACAACATTAGGAGCATTATTTTTAGTGTCTTTATAATGAAAAATTCTGTTTATCACTGTTTATTTCCTTTGGGCACCAAGATTTTCAAGTGCGGGTCTTTGCCCCATTTTGCGAGGCAAAGCCCAGCGAATTTTTTTTCTACTAAATTGTAAATTTCTCCTAAAATACTATCGATAAGAGTTTAAACTTGGATTGGTTTTGTAGGTAGGATCTCAATCTAACATCTCCAATTGAAATGTCGGGATTATCTACCCCCTTTCGACGACAATGTTAAAAATACTGAAAATTACGTGGCTTTGCCCCCACCTTTCCTATATTAAGGATAATTAATGACCAAATGTTTGAATCCCCTCCAAGACTATTTTAAAACTAACAAACGACCGTATTCTGTGATACCTTACCAACGGTTAACCAGCAATCAAAGAATTTGCCGACTGTGATTGGTGGAATCCATCTTTGACTGCTGGTTAAGTAGCACAGAATGTGGCCGTAAGAAAATCCAGAAAATATAATTCTCCCACCTGAAAATACTACCAAAGCATGCAATTTTACTCTCTGTAGTAGTTGTGTTTTAATCTAGTCTGTTTTTAATTCAGGTTATTGTATCTTTCTATTTTATATTATTATGGACACGTTTATTAGTCCTGAACTACGGTTAATTTAGAAACTGAATAGATGTATATGGATTTATAGTTTTTTTTATGAAATCGTGTTGTGTGAGCTAAGAAATTACCTGTTTAATCTAACCAATGCATCCTTTCAGTACCCGAAAACTTCAAAGATGTCCTGGAATTTTACACTCGACAAGGATTCCGTGTCATTGGAGTAGGCTGCAGAAATCTGGATGAAAGCATCTCTTGGGATGAAGTGCTAAAAATGCCCAGGTATATCGCGCTGAAAATTTTTTATAATTTTTTATGTATTAAAATATCACTTGATAATTTTAACCTCTTAGGTTGAGTTATGATTTTATAATGTGTGATTAATAAGATAGGATATGTTTCCCTTTTCTTCGTTCCATTAGATTTAGGGTGAATCGACCAGTAATTGACCAGTTAGTGGAAATTCCTCCAAGTTTTATTTTTCTTTCTTAGAAAAAAAAAATTTCTAAAAAAATTGACACTGATTTAATATCAATGAAAATATGAGGAATAATAACAAATAATCATTTTTCCTTTCATTTTTATAGAATTTTTTTTATTTATTTTAAAAGCAATTAATTGAGATTTTGCCAGTAGTTGACCACCTACATCCAGTATTTGAACACCATTATTCCAGTAATTGACCATTGCCATATTCACCATTTCCAGAATAAAAATCAAATATACAGCTCAAGCACAAATCAACCAACTGATCCACAACGCAACCTATCATTTGCAAAAGAGCTATTTATTCGATTCCCACTGAAATTGTCCCTATTTCTTTAAAACAGGGCTAAGGGTAAGTTGGCTGAAAAAAATACGCAACGGAGACGTTTGAAGAAAACGTTTCAGAAACACTTACACAAACTTTCATTCAATCTGATGATTATAAAATTCTCTCACAAAAATTAAGAATTGGCAAATTTTAGTAAATTTTTAAGTTTAGAGTTTTTCTTGACAGTTTTAAGCGAAAAAATCAGTTGTTTTATTAAATGGTATAAAAATTTTGAACTTAATATTCCATTCTTATTAACACCCGTGTCTTTTGGCAGAAAATCCTATGATCTGAAAACCAACTGTTCCTATCCTACTAAAATTTCTTCCATTTGTTGAATACGTCTTAGAAAATTCTTAAAAGCTTTATTCAATCAGCAATCAATAAATTAAACTCTGGAAGAGAACACGGAAAATTGTTCCTATTTATTAATTCTCATACTTCATTAATATTAAATCACTGTCAATTTAAAATATATTTTGTTGGAAAAATATATCTACTTTATTTGTAATTATAATGATTTTTAAGATGTATTGCAAAATCTTATATATTTTAAGCAAGAAGTAGAACATTTTTTTTATTGTTTAACCTTTTAAAACCAGACTGTAAACCAGCACGATTTGCCACCTAGGCCACCTAGCGAGCGCTTGCACC
Organism: Tetragnatha versicolor; assembly: GCA_024610705.1. NCBI lineage: Eukaryota > Metazoa > Arthropoda > Arachnida > Araneae > Tetragnathidae > Tetragnatha > Tetragnatha versicolor. Next base: position 32,130,308 of record JANDEH010000001.1, on the reverse strand, counting down.
GCGAATCGTTCGATTCCAGCGTTTACTACAGAAGGCTATCTAAAAAACTAAAAATGCGTATATGTCTGTCAACCAACCAACCAACCAACTACCCGTAGGTACGTATTTTAGGGATTAGCGAGAGGAGCGACATATTTTAAAAGCGCAGGTGCTGGAAATTTGAAGAACCAATGAAAGAGGTATATTGAATAAAGAGTCCCTATTAACAATACTGGTTAATTACTGGAAATGTAACTTTTTTTACAGTAAATCTAAGCAAAAATTGTACTGCAGGTAAAAATCTTTAAGATCGCTCTTAGTTTAAAAAGAAATCTTAAAAGCAAATAAAATCCAGTAGTTGACCACTTTGGTCAAATACTAGCACTTTTTCTATTCTAGACAGCCAGTGGTTGACCACCCCTCAAATATCAAATTAAATGGTTAATATACAAATAATGATAGTTTTATTTAATTCAACTAAACATATAGGACCTAAATACATCAATTAATAAAATATTGGAATAAAAACTAGCTGGATGATTTGAGATTGAACTAAATACTCCATACCATTATTGCTAGTAGTGAGAGCGCATGCTTTGAAGCTTTGTTGATAACTTTTTTTTAACTATTTATTGTGTCTTTTAAGAACAATACTAGAACTTAACACTATGCATGAGCTTTTAATAAAATGTCAGCTATGTTTTCAACGCAACAGATTCGAAATAAACACACAACAGTTCTTGTTTTTTGCAAAATTATGCTCAATTGGTCAACTACTGGTCGGTTCACCCTACACTATTTATTTGTGTCATCTTCCTACCCTATTTTTGTTAAAATAAATACTGTGAGCCGGTATTGGCTTACTTCTTTTCATACGATTCTAGAGGATTGTGGAAATGTAGCATATCTTTAATTGAAATACAGTAGAACTCCAATTATCCGAATTGATTGGGACCGGACCACATTCGGATATCGGATAATTGTATTTTTACCGAAAAAAAAAAGGGTTTTAGGGTTCTAAGCCAGGCATAACTTGGTTTAAAGGATGAAGAACCAAGCCTCTGAAGTTCTTAACTTTTTCACAAAAAATCGGACCCAAAATTGGGTTTCCCATAGAACGTTTCTGCAATAAATTAATTTTTTTTATCAAAAATAGAGAGCGACTTCAAGAAAATGCACTAAAAAGCGATAAATCTGCCTTTATTGATTTACTTAAAGAACTTCCATCTTTATTTCGAAACACTGACACAAAATTAAAGTTTAGGTTCAAATTCTGAAAGCGATTCGGATAGTGGAGTTCCGATAAAATTGGAGTTCTACTGTAGTTATTTTCCCTATTAATGAGATTTTGTTATACTAAACAATTTTTTCTTTGGTACAGCAGTACCGAACAATATACATAGCATGAAGTTTATATGTAGTATAGTAGTCATAAAATTCTATCAGTGATCGGAATTTTTTTTCCCTAGAGAGGAACTGGAGTGCAATCTAGAGTTCCAAGGGCTAGTTGTTCTGCAGAATAGACTGAAGCCGGAGACCATTCCCACTCTAAACGTTCTGAAGGACGCTGACATTCGAACAGTAATGGTTACAGGTGAGGAAATAATTCTTAGAGTTAGTATGCTTCTTTGAGTACTTATATGGTTAAATACTTACCTCTCTATGGTTGAGTACTCCAGAGTACTTATATAGTTATATGGCTTCTCTCCGATGCTTCACCGTAATAAATATAACTCAAAAATCGTAGATTCATTCAAACCTACCACACGATAGTGGTGGGTCATTTTGGGTGCTAAAATTTCTAATGGATCTCTAGAAAATTTGTTAAAAGGATTATACAATTCAAGAAATTATTATTTAAAACAATAAATATTGATAAAATTCGACAAGTGGGATTGAGCTAAAGCTGCTTATCCCCAAGTAGGCAATTACAATAAAAAGGGTTATAATACTATTCAAGAAATTAAATTTTTAATTTAAATTACAGACCGTTGGTTTATTTTCAAATATCAAGCTTTACTTACATGTTGTACGCTCATGCTGTACTTAGTACAAAAATGATGAGATCTCTGGTAAACAGTTTGATTGGAACGAGCTGAAACGCCTTGGAGTACTTACTTCCACTCTTTATATGAACGTATGTGTCTTGTGATAAAGGGAGTATTTCACCATTACCGCTGGCCAACGGACAATAAGTGTAAACTCCAACTCTCAATAAGCGTCGCCTCCAGGCATGGACCGTTTTCGTCCTTGTAAAGGACTAATGAGCACGGCATAGGAAGGCAACGCAAGAGAGCGAAAGGAAAGAGAAAGGAGGATGATATTATCATCCTTGCCTTTTGAGAATTAAATCTGTTCTTGGAATGTACAGTTCATTCCAGCGGATAGTGGATGACAAATCAATTGTCTCCACTTTTTCCAGTATAGTCAGCTAGACTAGTTCTTGCCCTCAGCTCTCTTGCGTTGCCTTCCTATACCGTGCTGATGAGTACTAACAAGGACGAAACCGGTCCATGGCAGGAGGCTAAGCTTGAAAGTTGGAGTTTACACATATGTGTCTTGTGTCTAGGGGACAACCTGCTGACAGCCATCACGGTGGCTCGGGAGTGCGGAATGGTGGAGGAGTGCGACGCGGTGGTGTCGGTGGAGGCCTGCCTCACCACCGCCGACTCCAAGCCCAAGATGCAGGTCTACTACAACTACGCCAAGATGCCCGGCTTCAGCGAGAAGCTCAACATGGGACAGAACGGCATGTTGGAGGTGAGTAGATTTTCAATCTATCGAATAACTTATAAAAACCAAACCTAGGTTCTGGCACTCTAAACTAACTAGATGCATTGGGTACTCGTAAAAGTACTACTTCATTACCCAAGCTGTAAGTTTTAGCCGAGTCTGCTCTGATTGGTTAGTTGAAATTTCTCTAGGAAAAAGTAAGTTTTTTAGTAAAATAATAGCCGGGGACTGTTAGTGAGGACTATTATCAAGAAATGTTACTTCCCAGGAACTGCCGCATGCAAGCATCCTACCACTGCTCCAGTCGAGGTTCGGTAACCTTAAAACTTATTACTACAACATCTCCCTTATGGAGTTAACTTTTGGCCCATGTGCAGTGCTGAGCATTGCAAAAAGTTCCCCCTTGGCACTGGCTTCTTGCTTCATTTTTAAGTTTTTTAAAACCAATGTTTTGACATTCTATCTTACTAGAGAATATTTTATATTCTTAAAAGTATTTAATAAGCTCTTGTCGACACACTAAAAAAGTTAAGCTTGTGTGTTTTTTTTCTGAAGTACTATTATTCCCCTCCCCCTCAAAAAATATGAAAATTATTTTTTTCCATAGGATATTTGTATTTCAACGATGGGAGACAGCAGGTATCACATAGCTATGGAAGGAACAACCTTCAACTTGATTCGCCTCCATGATAACCAGTTATTAGATAAGGTAATATACAGAATGAACCTGAATTAACGGTAAAAACTTAAAGAAGTACGTTCACTAAGACCATTCAATCTCAGATGATATTCTACTGATATGATAGAATGGGGGTAAAAGTTGCAGGTAGCAACACAAAAGATGATGTAGGCTCTAGAGGGCCAACTGCAAAAACCGACCTGAAAAACCTCCAAAGGGCAATGAATTCTCAAAGTTAAACTTATAAAAACTGGGTAATTATTTTTTCTTTAGGAGGTGGTCTTAACAATACTCAACTCAATACCATTGTCATTATTATATACTCAATACTCAACTCAATACTATTGTCAATTAATATACGACAATAACTCAATAATTTTTAGATGCATTTTTAAAACAACCTTCTGTGAAGATACTTCAAAGTAGTTTGTGTTTAAAAATATTTTCTCATTAGGTGGTGCAGAAAGGTTCCATATTCGCTCGCATGTTACCAGAGCATAAGTTATTTCTCATAGAAACTCTCCAGAACCTCGGGTGAGAAATGATTTTTTCTTCACTTGTCTTTACGAATGCTTTGCATAATTTCATTAAATTATTTATAAATTTTGATAAAGAAGAGAATAGCTTTATATAGAATAGTTGTCCCCCCCTATTACCCCATAAACTGAAAGGTTGGGGGGGGGTGGATTGGGCTACCCAATACCCAATAGCTTTATATAACTATTCAAAAAAGTCTGCATGATAGCAGTTTTTGATATACGGTCATTATTGTTTAACACCCCTACGCAATTTCTTTCATTTTCCGTTTGTTTCGCAGGCACCAAGTGGGCATGTGCGGCGACGGCGCTAACGACTGCGGCGCCCTCAAGACTGCCCACGCGGGAGTGTCCCTGTCGGTGGCAGAGGCTTCAGTGGCCTCCCCTTTCACCTCCACACAACAGAACATCCAGTGCATCCCCACCGTCATCAGGTTGCTCTCCTCTTGATGGGAATTTAATGACCTTTGAAAAACTAGTAGATGTTTTTAATCAAAGATTTTTTCTATCTAGTTGTGGCTTGCGCATCTTAGACACATAAACCCAGGGAACTAACTATCAACCAACATAACTTCCTCTTTTAGCCACTAAAAATTTAATACTGAACAACTGAAGTCCAGATGTATTATAATGGCGGTTTGAAATCTTTTATTATGTTTCAGGGAAGGGAGAGCAGCGCTATCAGCTACATTTGGCGCCTTCAGGTACATGGTCTGCTACTGTTTCGTGCTTCTGTCTGCTGTTCTCATTTTGTTCTGGGTAAGCAACTTCATAAACACACAAGGTCTAAGTATTCCAACTCTTTCAATAACAAGTTACTCTTCCAAGTTCAATTTTTATAACTTTTTTCAGATGCTATTTAATTACAGAGATGAAGTAGCTAGTTAATGCTTTTAATTAGGTTAGAAAACATTGATATAGTTTTCAGATTTTTCTTTAATTCCAGGATGGTCAGAAACCATCTGATGGAGGATATGTTATCATTGATATCGTTCTAAATTTGATACCTCCTATATTATGTAAGTAAAATACTTATATTTACTATCGTGTTTTTATTATAGTTTCTTGCCATTAAAACCAGAATTATTCTTTCATTAAATTACATCAATGAATTAAATTGTCTTTTAAAAAAGTCTCAAATAAGAAAGTAATAGAATTGCCAAAAATATTTATAAGGTTGTTTTAACTTAAAAAACGTTGCCTATACTAGACTACGCATTCTAAAATTATAAAAAAAATTTTTGGCTAAAAAGGGAATTAATCAAATTAATTGGGGTACATTTCAAATGGTAGGAAACTAAATAAGCTCATTATGAAATAACTGAGACTCAATTTTTTAATACTTTTGAATCCAGTTGGAAGCACCCACGCCTACCCTGGCCTCGTAAAAAGGCCGCCCACCAGGAGTATCATCAGTTTCTTGCCGCAGTTTTCAATGTTCTCTTTCATGCTGATCCAAATAGGTGTCTACGTCCTGGCATACGAATACTGCTTGATTCAGCCCTGGTAAGTAGAATATTGCCCCCCTGAATCACTAGGTTATAAAATCTATACACGAGAAGGATTTTTCGAACTTAGTTATGTTTATTTTTCACCGTAATTATAGTTTTTTTAGCAAGATTTTGTAATTGGAGAATTTAGTTGAAAAAAAGGAAAGGTTATTTATTTATAGCTGACGTCCTGAAACCACAGATCTTATTAGATATATTATTCTCAATTCTTCAATGATTTTGCTGAAAATATTTTGGGAACAATTTGTGATAAGATATAATACGAAATTGTTATTTATCGGAGAAAATTTTATTTGTATTCACTATTAATATGCTTTTATCTGAAACTGCATCAAAAATAATCTGACAGTGCTATTTTTCCAAACAGTCATCATGAAAGAACTAGGGCTTTGAATGTATGTCACATAAAGTTATTACTAATAATTTTGGATTTACAAATAATATACTCAGAAAAAAAAAGAGTTTTTATAAGAGCCATTAGTTTTTTTTAACCTTGAAATGTTGTTGATTCGAAAATTAAATCGTTATTAATACTCTTTACCTTGAAAATCACAAATAAATTATACAATATCAACTTGGACACTGCTTTAACAATATTATCTTAACTCGCTTCAAGTTTTTAAAAACTTATTTTATATACATAGAAGTACTAGGTAGCAAACGTATTCGTTTAACAAATCAATGAAACTGTTAGGCTATAATGCTTTAAGGCTATGGTACACACCAAAAACTAAAACAAAATTTTTTATGTAATTCTTAACCTACACTCTTAAAATTTTCAGAGTTTGTTTATAAACATGATCAAACACCACTCACAAATTTTCAAATAAAAAAATTGGTTAGTTTTTTTTAATTTAAATTTAAAGAAAAAATTAACTAAATTTCAAAATGTTCCATGCGGCTTAGTTTTTAAAAAATTTTCAAAATTTTACTTGATTTGATATAAATAGTTAATGGTTTATAAGTTCTTGTATAATTGGGAATGACATAAAATACATTTTAAAAAGTATGGCCATTTATGCACTTTTTTGTTGAAGATATTGTAAGAATTGTAAAAATTTCATTTATTTTGACGGATATATTTTTCACACAACTGATTTTTACAAGAATCTAATTTTACACTAGAGAAGGATATTTTAGGGAAGTTTTGAAATTGTCAGGTTAAACTGAAGCCGCATGGAACATTTTGAAATTTAGTTAATTTTTGTTTAAAATTTAAATTAAAAAAAACTAACCAAGTTTTTTATTTGAAAATTTGTGTGGGGTGTTTGATCATGCTTATAAACAAACACTGAAAATTTTAAGAATGTAGGTTAAGAATTACAAAAAAGTCTTAGTTTTAGTTTTTGGTGTGTACCATAGCCTTAATAGAAAAAATATTCAGAAAAAGTTAGAACTCGGTACGTTTTGTCCAAATTAGGAATTAAATTGTGATTTATTATCATCTGGATGTTCTTCAGGGGGAGTAGACAAGACAAGGGTGGTTCCAGGTTTGACTTCTGGGGGCACCAGGGTTTACATCTCCAACTGCAAAAACTGGGATGTTTCTGAAAATATTGAAGGATAATAAACCTTTTTAGGATAATAAACCTTTTTGGGCCATAAAGCTACACATGAAAGCATTTAAAAGCTTCGAAATTATCGATTTTTTTAGAAACTATCTTCAGATGTCCATTTTGTCCAATAAACGAATTATTCACCCAACTAAATTCCGTTTGTTTTCGTTTTAACTTGTACACTGCACAGTACATAATTGTCTTAAAATTTATTCTTTTAGTGGGGATTTTATTATATCTAAATTATCTTTGAGGAAAAATTCACTGAAAAGACGCGTTTTCTAGGTATACGGAAAATTTTCATCAAAAACAATAGAAAATTTAGTGCAAAGAGACGGATTTTTTTAAATTAAAAATATCCCTTTTTGATTCTTTGTTGCTGGCCAGGTACGAGCCGTTCATCTACGACCGGAATAAAACCCACACGCCTGATGCCTCTCACTCTGGCACGGCCATCTTGACCGTCAACATGATGTCATACGTCATAGCGGCAACCATCTTTTCTCCAGGTCCACCCTACAGGAAGAACTTTCTTTCCAACAGTGAGTATGCAATGAGGTCTTACTGTAATCTACCACGGCAACTTAAGAAACTATATAGCAGAGTGGAAAAAATATTTTTATAAAAGTTGGAATTCCTGAATTCAAAGGACCTTTACAAATTTTGATATTTAGAGGATTTTCCCCTGTGAATGCTATAAGTTCCAGGAAGGTATAACTTCATTTTCTAACTTACATTTTTTTCCAGAGCTCTATGTGAGTGTAGTAGTTGCGGAATTCTTTCTTGTTTCATATCTAACCATCTATCCGGCAGAATTCATGGCCAAGTTCATAAACGTAAGCATCGCCATTCAATCTATTCTTTTCATTAGTTCTACAATGTGTATGATTTTAAACATAATCAAACCTTATATAATTTGACTATTGATTGCGAATATAATTATAAGGATGTTTAAAAGGTTTTTGATTAGGAAAGGATAACTTTATTCATTATTTATTTCCTAGCATTTTGGCAATGCTGCAAGTGCTTAAAATTTATATGGAAAGAAACTAAAAATTAAATTGCATTACAAATAGGTGGACCTCTTTTGATGTTTCAATTTAGGGATTGTTAAGTAAACTTTAAATCTTTTTTGCTGTTTTAGAGATGGTTTCAAATAGGATTCTGATCTATCTGGTGAAAAATCGTTACAATTCCGTTATCTGTCCCGTTAAAAATTGTCAAGCTGCGTTGTGAGCCAAATAATAGTAATATCCCCAGTTTTTATTGTTTTATCAATGTAACAGTAGTACAGTCGGCTGCAAAAAAATCGAAATAGAGCCGATTGTGAGCGATTGGTTGGGGTTAGAAGGATACTGTAAACGCCAATCTTCATGATTTAATGTCCTCTTTAAAACATATTATAATTTAAGTCCTTAAGGGGCCGTCTAAATATTAAAAGAAGCACCAACTTTCATTTTTCCTATGGGTGACATCAAATATTATTCTTGATTCTGAAAGAGCACCCCCTAAAACCCCCAAATACCAAGTTTCGTGTTGCTTGGCCAACAAACAAAGCCAGGAGTGGGGGTTGAAGTTCGTCGAATTTACGTTGAAATCTCGTTTTTCATAGATTTGATCCTTACAACTATTAACCCCGCGCACACTGTAGGAAATTTCAATTAGAAAAATTTGCGCCAATCTCTTACCGCCAAAGACATACAGCTTATGAAAATTACGGTAACCTTATAGTAACCATAAAAATCGTCAGACATATTTATTATTAAAACCTTGCTGAATGCTGCCGTGTAGCCTAACGGTTAGTGTGCCTGGTTGCTAAGATATAGGATCAAGTTCGAATGGCATACCCGCCGTAATCTTTATTTGCATTTAGAAGTTTGAAGATGCCTTGAATTTAATCTACTAATAAAGTTTATTTTTTTACTCTATTTATTTCAGTGAAAGGAAAAATCAACCTATTATTGTGTTCATGTAATATTTTTAAAAATTTTGATATTTTTTAATTAAAAATTTAGTTACCTTGGTAAAGTAATTTAAGAAATTAAATAACTTTACAAACAATTACAATTTTTGCAGATGAAAAGATTAGGAAACAATACCTTACTTACAATATTCGACTAAAATATTCACCTGCATTAAATTTGAAATATTTTTGAATTCTATGAATAAATTTTCAAAATAAAAAAAGAGTATACTACAGATTCGTTCGTTACATAGATTTCTCAAAGGAATTTTGTTATAAATCTAATTTTAAGAAAAGTCGCGCCTCTTAATAATGACGGTTTCATCTTACATGTATTGTCTATTAAAAGGAATTAACGTTTTGGTTTATCTTTGATATTAAATGTAATCAAGATATAAATTAACTAACATAAATAATTTTAATACAAATATTAACGTATTGCTGAATTCGGTAACACACCTTTCACAAATATTGCCCTCCCATTGGAGTACCACCATATTTTTACTTCTAACAGGATTGCACCAGCTGCCTACCCCTATGGTAGTTTTCAGGGCTAGGAGGGCGTATTTAAGCAATACCCTACGCAGCCAGTGCGTTCAATGCTCGGAATGAAAGTACTCACATAATTAACTAATAATAAATAAAATAGTGGTGACTATAAAAGAAAATATTAACACTACTGTAAAAATTTAGCTACCGCTTTAAATTTAATATTCTTTCTTATAGATATAGTGAATAAATCCTTGCCTTCAGCCTGGATTCGAGAGCAGCAGATCCACCTGCATGTGTTATCAAAGATAGATAGATCCTAAATTCTTACTGGCATAATTAATTTAGAAACTAATTGGGGAACTTCAAAACTGCTTGATTGGGGTGGATGAGTTTAAATAGAAATAGGGACTTCAGCAGTTTGTGTTTGAAAATTTAAAAACACAAAACTTTTTAAGGGGCACACCTAGTGTGAAATTTTCAAAAAATCGATTTTTTTTTATTTTTTATATTTCGATAGGTTATACCTTTAAAAATAACATACTAAAATTTTAAATCGATATCTTAAATAGTTTTTGAGTTACAGCCATTTAAAAGAGTAGCCGCTCGGCAGTGAACACGATCATTTTATCTTTAAACGCGTTTTTCTCGAAACAGCATTTTTCGAATTTGCTTGCGTGATTACTCGGAGACAAATGATCCGATCGCTATCAAATTTTTTTTGCATCTTCTCTATATAGTTCTCCATACGATGAACCTCCAGTTTTTTGATCTGATCAAAAGCCGAATTTTGGCAGGCCAAAAACGACCAAAATTTTGGGTAAAATTTAACTTTTTTTTCAACTTGCTGCCATTTTGTCAATTTTTGATTTTTTTGTTCGCCCGAGGTTCATCGTACAGACAATATGTTTTAGTTTCACGAGAATTTTTTTTTAGGTTTTATCAACGGAGAAGACTGCAATCACGCAAGAAGTGGAGGACCTTTTTTTTTTGGCGCCGCCGGAGATCGCGTGTCATTTCAAAAATATTTAATATTTTATTTCAAAAATTTTACTGTGTATTCTCAAAACATGTATAAATATACCCTCAAAATTTTAAAACGACTGATTCACTAGTTTTCTTTTTTTAATTCCCAAAAATTGCCTTTTTTTAGGCTGTCACACTAGGTGTGCCCCTTAAGTCTCTATATCCACTTTAGCCCTCTAACCACATTTTACCCCGGCCGTTCCTATAACACAATCGTGCAAAATTACAAATATTCTTTTTGTTTCACCTCAGAAAAAAAAACAAAAAAATATACCATACCCCCAAAAACACTCCCCCCTGATGTATAGACATATTCTTGTTCTTTTCTTTATGGAAATTATTAAAAACTTTAATAACAATAAAATATAATTTTTGAAAATTTATCAATGACCGCACGATGATGAATTTTTTCCGTTAAACCCCAATTTGTTTAAAATATCAAGAATTGTCAAATCGGCAGTATGATTAAAGTTAGTTAATTTCAAATCATCAAATTAATTAACTTTGAAGTTTAATGTTTGACTTGTCAACAGATTTTATTTATATTGGTATTTTATTCATCAAGCACAACGTTCAGAAACTTCAAGGTTTTACCTTAAATATTATTAAAACTCTATATCCAATCTAATGAAACATAACTCTCAATTAATTATTATTATTATTTGTAAACAAACGGCAATAAAAATTGAATAAATTTGTTTTTAAGGATTTAGATTTGATCAAAGTATTCAACATCTATTCATCTTTGTGTTTGCTTGTATCCCTATAGGTTAACCTTAAACAATGAGGCATGCGGAATTGCGGGGACAAAACCTGCAACCTAGGGATCAAGAGCTTGTTACTCTACTCTAGGATATCCTAATTGGAAGACAAAATGGCGCCAAAATACTGATAAATAGCCAAATCTGTTTTAACTTTCGTAGTAATTGTGCCAAGATACAGATAAATAGCCAAATCTGCTTTAACTTTGCTAGGAATTTTTCTAATTGAAATTTCCTACAGTGTGCACGGGGTTAATGGTTGTAGGGATGAAAACGAAATTTCAACGTAAATTCGACGAACTCCAAACCCCCCTCCAGTCTTTGTTTGTGAGCCAAACAACACGAAACTTGGTTTTGGGGGGTTTTAGGGGATGCTCTTTCAGAATCTGGAATCATATTTGATGTCACCCATAGGAAAAACAAAAGTTGGTGCTTCTTTTAATATGTATACGGCCCCTTAAGGACTTAAATTATAGCTTGTTTTAAAGAGGACATTAAATCATGAAAATTGGCGTTTACAGTATCCTTCTAACCCCTACCAATCACTCACAATCGTCTCTGTTTCGATTTTTTTGCAGCCGACTGTACATTTTAGTAAGTTAATTTACAATGTCTGGCACTATTTCTGTTATTTGGTGGCAGAAACAACTCTGGGAATTTTTAACGGCGCAGATAACAGAATTGCACTAAACAGTCAAGCAATCAGCAAAACTAAAAAAATCATGAATGAAAATGCAATACCTAGAGTAAGCTAATCTCCATTCACTTCATTCTACTCTTGGTCGTCCGGTGTCCATGTAATTTAATTGGTCCCGATCAGGACCTTGACCGGAGCTCAGGAAGTCGCATGTTCGAGGATTCTGAGAAAACGCCTAGTATAAATAATATAGTAAGAGTCAATGCAGATAGATTCGAAATTGGGTGATAAAAATTTGAAACCCAAAGCTGAAAACTGATACGAGGTTTTAAGCATTACCCTTATTGTTTGGATTAAAATGAAATTTCCCTTAAATGTTATATTTTTCAAGACAGTATATTCCTTCCTATGAGTTAGTCCGTTTTTAATAACCCCACAAATTAGGTATTACATAAATATTCCTTAAGTGTGTAAAAAACTATGTTACCATTCATAAAGTGATTATAATTTTAATTGTAAAGTATAAAAAAGTAAATAAGAAACACTTATGGGTGTAAGTAACATGGTCAAGGCCTCTCTAAAACTTGAACTCATTACTAAAGTATTATCTTTATCTTTTAGTTGAAACCTGCTCCATTCATTGAATATCATCTTATACTATACGTTCTGTCTTTAGCCAACTTTATTGTGTCTTATATATGGGAGGTAAGATGCTCTTATAACATCTATTTTAATAATTTAATATTTTAATGCTTGTATTTAGTTATTAAAGTTTTTGTAGTATTTGTTAGGAGTTTTTATTTTCCGAAAATAAATTTTTAAAAAAGGGAAAGTCTGAAAACATTTATTGAAAGTGTTTCAGTTTTGCCCCTTAACGTTCTGTAAAAAGTTATTTCCTTTGTGTTTTACCAGGTCTTCTTCATCCAAGGCTTTCTCTTTGAGTACGTGGTCCCTGCGCTTAGGCGTTTCAAAGGCCCCATCCACAAGTTCGAAAAACTCGAGGCTCAGCTGGCGACCAATCCCAAGTGGCCACCGGTCGGAAGATATGAAATCACCAACATTCGAGGTTATCTACTTTTCTCTGGTTCTTGTCAATTCTTGAAATTTATTAGGTCTTGCGAGAATGTTATTAAAATCTTTGTCTCGAAAACATGACATAACTTGATCTTTGAAGGAATGCTTTAATTAATTAACACGTTTTGGAGACAATTGCTGACACATTTATTGTTGTAGTGCAGGTCCTGGTACACTTTTACCTTAAATCCATCTCTTAATTATTTTTACTTTAAAGATGTAGACAAAAAGACCTTTTTCACAAAAAAGCTTATGTTTTGAAATTTTGAATAAATTGTGATTATTTTTGAGGAAAGAAAAAAAAAGAAGTCCAATTGAGGGTTTTTAAATGTTTTTAACCCGTTATGTCCAAACCAATGACTAGGATCTCAGTTGTGACAAGCGAAATATAGGTTTATAATATGCCTGTATGCTTCTAGGCCATTTTCACCCTTAAGTATTTAGAACACCTGGGTGATGGTACATACTATACTAGATCCCACAATCGTAATATTCAACAGATTTTTTGAAAAGTAAGCAATTCGTTGCACGTATCTGTGAAAACGCCAATGAGGAAGTTGCATGATTTTTTTATATTTTTTAAATCGATTCTTCTTGCAAAAATAAGCAACTACCCAAAATTTGAGGCCGATCGAGAAATTTTTTGATTGCCAAAAAAATTAACCAAAATCCCCTTTTTAAAAGCGCGCGAAAACGCCAAGAGTTTGGATGTGACGTCATCTTACAAGAGGCATTGATGAAAAGCAATGGAGTTGATGGTATTATTATTGACGTCATCCTTCAGTTTAAACAATAAACGTTTTCAGTCACGCGTTTTTTTCTCGACTTTTAAAATTAAAATATTTAATTACCTGTACATTTTTTTTGAAAAACTGACTAGATATTTCATTTTACCATACAAAAAACCCTACGGAACACTTGTTTGTTTTTGAAAATCTGACATATGCAACTTCCTTATTCTATCTAAATTTTGAATTGCGTTTCTCTGAAAACTAGAATAGAGCAGATTAGAGTTCTTGGCCCAGTGTTAAAGACTGAACTTGCATTTAATTTTTTATCTAGCCGAATTTATTTATCCTCATTATTACTTTATAGAAGACCTAGCCATCGACGAAGCAGACTTGGCGACATCACGTAACTCCAGCCGTCGCCAACAATGGCGCCGCCGCAGCAGCGAACTCCGCCACTCCATGATGGTGGGACTGAAGCTGGCGCGATCCGGCTCTCTGGAGAGCACTCCCGAGGAGACCGTCTCCTTCGTCACCTTCAAGGAGGGACGTCCCAAAGTGCAAGCGGGTCAACCCCCCTCCTCGCACCACAACAACTTCGTGTAGCGAATGAAGAAAATCCACGTTGAAAAAACTAGTGTGTGAACAATATACTTCGCTCAGAAGCCATTCCTGTGATCGAGGGACCCATTGTCCAGCGGTTCTCAAATCAATGATGAGGGAACTAGTAGTTCCCAAACTGTGCCCCGTTTCACTTCTCCAAGCAAGGATATTTGCTTCTTTAAATATCTATTAAAAAGTACTCCGTAACGAACTTATTTCCTGAAGAAAGGAATGTAACGGATTCTTATCCTTAAGAATGGTCCGTAACAAACTGTTCCTCTGAAGAATTGTCCGCATCGAACTCTTCTCCTGGTCTGTGACATTTCTTTCCTGAAGAACATTTCGTAACGAACTTATCTCCTGAAGAGTGGTCCGTAACGAACTCTTCTCCTGGAGAGTGGTCCGTAACGAACTCTTCTCCTGGAGAGTGGTCCGTAAAGAACTCTTCTCCTGGAGAGTGGTCCGTAACGAACTCTTCTCCTGGAGAGTGGTCCGTAAAGAACTCTTCTCCTGGAGAGTGGTCCGTAACGAACTCTTCTCCTGGAGAGTGGTCCGTAAAGAACTCTTCTCCTGGAGAGTGGTCCGTAACGAACTCTTCTCCTGGAGAGTGGTCCGTAAAGAACTCTTCTCCTGGAGAGTGGTCCGTAAAGAACTCTTCTCCTCGAGAGTGGTCCGAACCGAAACGAACTCTTCTCCTGGAGAGTGGTCCGTAACGAACTCTTTTCCGGAATAGTGATCCATAATGAACTGTGCTCTTGAAGAGTGGTCTGTAACAAACTCTTATCTTGAATGATCCGTAACGAATTATAGAGAGTACTCCGTAAAAAACTTCTTTAAAAGTTCTTCATGACTTAAAAAGTGTTCGACGCTTGCTCAGGAAGTTGAGTTCGGATGGAAAACTGAGAGCGTTTGAGAAGTTTTCGTTCAGTAAAAAAATAAACTTACCATGAGAAAAAGGGTGGAGTTGAAAGAAGATTACGCGTTAATCTTTTCCTCAAAGAGAACCGAAGTTGCTTAAGGGACAATGTGGTTTGATGATTTCAGAAATATTTCTGAATTTTTTATAACTTTTATCTCATAGATTCATTAGAGTGTTAAAAATTCTAAATAAACACGTCACAGGATAGTTTTATCAGGTTATTCGAAAGGTAATGCGGTTTTAGCCTTGTATTTTTAAAATCAACCAGATTATGAAAGCATAAATCTTAGTATTTACTTTAAACAGGAAACTTTTCTCGTTTTAATAAAAATCCTTACATTCCTTGAAAATAAATGCGTTGCAATTGATATAAAAACAAGCTGACTTTAATCGTTTCATGTTTTCAACATGAAAATTTGTTTGCACTCCCGAAAAGTTCACCCATTATTTTTACGCTAAGACGGCCTATTAGTAGTTTTAATGTTTTCTTTTTTCAATGGTCAACTTTTCCACTGTCAACAAGGGTGTGTTTACCACTTTCTGAACTTAAGAAAACTTCCTGCTATTCTTAAATGACAAAAAAGTCGTTGTAGGATTTTTTAAGGAAACAGTAAGAAAACTTTTCTTTCGTGTATGACCTGATATTATAAACCTTTCACCACTTTTAAACTGTGTTCTGCATTGTGTTCACCAAAAAATAAAGAAACCTATGAGACCCCTACATGTATATAATATTCCTGATGCAGGAACAGATCCAGACCTGTGGCATATTATTCCCAATATGGTTGGAAAAAAGCACCTTATAAAATGACTTCTTTTTTTTAATCCTTTATTTCTTTAGAGCATCGGTTCTTGGGATCCGCGAGTAACCTTGGAGAACACTCAAGTTACATTTGAGTTTCCCAAAGATTTTCAAAATGTGATAAAACACTAGTTAAAAGGGGCAAATTTAAAAAAAAATTCTGGGGGAATTTCCCCAGTCACCTCTAAATTTCAACTTCTATTTACAATTTTTTTCTTAAAAATTCTTTGGTTTACAAGGAGTTGTTCTCTTTGAGTGTAACCAAAAATGTCTCAAAATGAACAAAAACTCTACTTTTTGAGGTAAATTTTCAAAATTTTTCTGGGGGAACCCCCAGACCCCTTTTAATATTTGAAGTTATTGTAAAAATTTAACATAATTCGGAAAATTTGGGGGTACCTTAGGAATAACGTTCAAAGGGTCAACCGCTTTTATCTAGTCTTGGCTAGTAAGAACGAGACCTTCCGAGTTATCGTTTCAAATCCACCGTTTTCGTACGTGTTTTGTCAATCTGAATATGACATTTAAACTGCATTCGTTCCTGATTAGTTATGTGTATATTTTGTAGGCTTGAAAGTATTGTGTTTGGTAATACTGTTTGGGCATAAACAAAAGTTAAATTTAAACTTATAGGTCCTATAAGTTAAAAGTGCGAGAGTGATGGGATTAAAGTCCAATCTACCATACCATTCTCTTATGAAGGAGGATCAAGTGATTTTTTTAAGACTAGAGCTTAGCTTTAAAAAGTGTGTAATCAAAGTGCAGCCTTTCACTCAAACTCTAATTAACTTAAAATTTTAAAAAACAAAGCTTTCTTTTTTCTCTATGTTTTTGCATTTACCAGTTACTTACCCCTGTAAATTTCCATTCATTATCCTTCGTTCAAATGCTTGTAAAACACAGATGAAAATAATAGAACGGCATTAATTTAATCTAATGAATGATTCTTAAAATAATATTTATTCCGTTGTTTTTTTTTTCATTTTGATTGTTACTCTTAAAAAAGTGTTGAAATGGCAGTTTTAGATATTTTAATTTCAAATTTCGGAATTTAAATTGCATATCATACCAAATTTCTTTTGTATAGACTGTAAATACTTTCTCAATAGATTGTTGTGTTTATTAAAAACCGATCATGATTCTGTGCATTTAATGCATATTAGGAATAGTTATGTAAATGCCTCAAGCATAGAATATTACTTATGTATATGTTATAAAAATAAAAGAATTAGAAAAGAAAATATTACGTTTATTTTTATTTGTAGTGCTATATTTCATGATACCATTTTTTCAGACCATGGAACTTTTCAATCACCCTTAAATAAAATTAGCTTTTTGATGCAATCATAAACAATTAAGTAGTAAACCCTTATTAACGAAACAAAATAAAAACAATTTATCTTATAGTCATGCTTTTATGACCTAATTTGTGACTGAATAAAATTTTAAATCCTTCCCAGTTGTTCTCAATCAGTTTTACTTTTTAAAATAATATTTTTTCTAAACTCATACGGATTTTTTACAAAATTTAAAGTTTAAACTTTCTTTTGGACTTTTTCTTAAGGGAAAAAATACAGAATTTAAAATATAAGAATTATTAACAACTGATTATCAAATAAGTTATAAATAGTTTCTGAGTGTATTAAAAGAATAAATAAAAACATTTAACTTCAGTGTGATGGAATATTCCAAAAAAATTCACACAATAAACAATTTTACCAGTTTTATTTTAGTCTAAATATACTTAGCTTAAACAGTAAGGGACCATTCAAATATTACGTAAACATATTTTAGATCATTTTTGACCCGGCAGAAAATATAAGCAAACTGTAATCCCCCCTTATAATAACGTAGGAAAACTACCTCCCCAGAGTCAAAATCCTTAATTTTTTCCTTGCTAAATTTTTTTTGTTTAATTTATTTTTGGATGTATTTTGAAATTATTTATGCCAGAAACACGATGTTTTCGAAAATGCAGTGTTCGTAACATCTTAAGTAAGCAGCATTCATGCCCCTCCCCATTGTTAGGAAAAATAAGCAACCCCCTCCCCCTTTGGCACTTACGTATAATATTTGAACACGGCTCTAAAATACAATAAAAAATTCTAAAATTTTTAATGAAGACTAACAACACAGGTAATGAATTGGAAAACTCTAGATCAGTGTTTCCCAAACGTGGGGCGCACGCCCCACCGGGGGGCAATATCATTTTCTAGGGGGGCAATTTGAAAATTTTCAACCCAATTGCCCCCTTATGGGGCCAATCCAGGGGGAAAATTAAAAAAAACTTTTTAAAAAGAAGTTGATCAAAATCTGATCCTATTATCCTATCTGAGAATGTATGTCTGAAATCTGGACCAGCATGTATCAAAACCAAGTTGAAACGCTGTTTTTAGAGTCTAATTTACAAACCTTTTCTGGGGGATGACCCAAGATCTCTTTGTTTTTAGAACGCTTATATTTGAAATTTTTTTACATTAGGTTCAACAAAATGCAAATCTTACCTAAAAATTTATATCCGAAATTTCCCAACTAGGGGTACCAAACTAGTTAAAAACCTGCTTACTAGGGTCAAATTTCCGAAAATTTTCTGGGGGAGGACCCCCCAGACCCCCCTTGGTACTTAGAACTTAATTACGCGTAGAACTTGATTTAGTTCTCTAACATGAAAAATCTATCTAAACATTTTCTGAAAAGCTTCATTAGACTTATTAAATATACATAGGAGGGAGGGGCTAAGAAGTAATTTTTGTTCCCTCTCAAAATATATTTCTATATATGTCGCTAAGACTGGGGGTATGGAAAATTTAGAAAGGCTTTGGTGGGGCATGGACCGAAAAAGGTTGGGAAACACAGCTCTAGATCTTAAACTAATTTAAGAACAACCGGTTACTTTTAAAATTCTTTAGCTAGACTTCTTACTTCTATTGAAATCTGTGAAGGAAAGAGCTACACAGAACAATAATAAGGGCATTTTCTGACCATCGATGAAGAATATTTTGCACCTCTCTCTTTCCTAATTACATTTTTGTCAGTCAGAGTGTATGTCCTCGAAGCAGGTATAGAAGTCTTTTCAGATAAAATCTGCAAGAGTTCCGACATCTTCACTAAAACAACCAGCATACGTACTACTTTTAATTTGCTGGAAAGGGGACATATAACTTATAAAAGGGGCTCAAGTGTTTCCCGTGTCCATTTGTAAAAGTTAACTTGACAAAGAACCAGAGTACATCTCTCCTTCTTTCCAAAAGGGAGCGAAAAGGACCTTTAAGACTTCCCTATCTCTCTTCCTAAGGTTGAAGAGCTAAAAGATGGGAATTTTAAAATGAGTGTTATGGGAGTGTTTGCCGCCCTGTGCCACACAGTGAAAAGGAATAAAAGATAGTCCAAAACTCCATTTCAAATGTCACCGTATGATAGAGGACAGCACTGGAAATGTTTATGATTGACAGAAAGGCAGACAGTACAATTTGGAGATCACAGCTGTGATTGCCTTTGACATGTTTATTCCGTCTGTCACTCTCGAAGGGGTATTAGAGGATTGGACAATTGGATTATATTTCTCCTCCTCTCTAGACATAAGAAGGGAGGAGCGAGTTAGATGAAATCCAAGCACCCCTATCACAAGGGATGTCCCATGCATTTTCGATTTCTATTATCGCCTATGGCCAGGAACTCTCTGTTCTGGTACTCTAGTATAGCGCTAGTATTCACAACATATTCGTACATATTCGTAAGTCAGTGTCCTGATAATACGACCGTTTACCCAAACGTCCCATTTTTCGACTTCATGTCCTTCCAACTCTTGACGAAGCTATTGTGCTTATCCAACTGGAAAATGAGCACTCCGTAGGTGATCATGACCCCAGCCACGTTCAGGATCATGTCCTTCCTGATGACGAACATATTCCCTCCGGTCACGTGCAGGTCTGCGGTGCGGATATCCTGCGCCATGACGGCGAAGCTCGTGAGCTCGCGAACGCTCGGGAAGTCCCTGGCCACGCGCCCGGAGCACGCGACGAGCGCGTGGCGAAGCTCGCGAGCCCGCGCGGGAACCTGCCCCCCTGTGGCCGTCACCAGGAAGAAACAGAGCAGCGCCGCCGCGAACTGCACGCTCGCGAACACGTGAAGGGAAACGGTGACGTCAGACGCCGACAGCGCCACGCTCGTCGCGAGGAAGAAACAGCCCACGGCCACGCAGTAGAGGAAGAGGACCCCTCCCGAGAAGGCGGCGTCCACCCCCGACACCGCCGCGGCGATCGTCTGGAAGGCGAGGATGTTCTCGGAGATGGCCGCCTGACCGAAACTGCCCAGGTCGAAGCGGCGTTTGAGTTTGCGGCCGAAGTGGCGAACAGTCTCCGAGAGGTGGTGGTAAGCAGTCGCGCTCAGAAGGAGGAACGACCCACAGGTGGCCGAGTTGGAGAAGAAGGCGAAGGTCATCGAGAACCGGACGATGGTCAAGAGCCGACTCCGACGCTCCCCTTCGAAGGGGTGTCCGAAGACGACCACCGTCGCCGGGACTTCGAGTTCGTCGTCCTCCGCGTCGTACACTGCGTAGAACGCTGACGCGGTCATGCAGACGACCGCGACTACATAGGTGAAGATGAGCCTGGATATGTTCCAAGTGATCGCTGCGTCCCTCGGGTTGACCCGCGACACCGTTCTCACGATGGTCAGCGCGGCGTCGCGGACATCCCTCCTTCCGAGCGTCACCACCCCTAGGACCGCCATGGAACACAGATGGAACGCGTAGAACGCTATCAGGAGCGAGTTGAGGCGCAGGAAGTACGACGCGTATCCGCACACGAACGTGAAGTTCGCGACTCGTACCAAGTTCAGAAGTCCGAAGAAAATCAAGGCGAACACACCCCACCTCTCCTCAGACGTTGATGTGTCGCTGAGAGACAGCGGGATACCACTGACAGCACACAGTCGGAATAACACTCGGAACTGGTCATAAACCACCTCCGACCCATTATTGTCGTCTTCGTCTTGTCCGTGGGAAATGGGCTCAACCGCCGACGAAACTCTGAATTTCTTCGACAGAGAACGCTTTGGTCTGATTTCTTCCATGCTATGGAATGCACCCGAAAATTTCCCGTCAACACGGAAAATTTCTGCCTTCATATAAGAAAAAGTTTGAATGCTTCTGATGAATTTGCTGTCCGTACACAACCAACCTGCACGAAGTCTCCATCTGCATAAGAAAGTAATTACACACTACTGTCTTAACGATCGATTACTGTCTTATCGATTTGAAATTATGGAGTAAATATTGACACTGGCTGTCGATAGGGTTGACGATTCTTTAGAATACTTAATGAGAAGTTCTTATTGAATGTCATCTGGCGCTCATTAAAGTGGTAATTCCGTTTTTAATGTCGTGATCCTTTTCTGACATCGGTTTTCAATATCGTAACAATGTCTCTTATGGGAGAAAAAGTAATTCAAAACTTGGGTGACAGGGTTCGTGATTAGTTTTGTGTAAAACAATGAGTTATTGAATGTTTCAGAAATAAAGAAATGTTTTAAAGAAAGCTTGCCTACCTTATCTTTGTACTGTGGAAGACCATTTAGAAGTATAAATTATTCATACTTTCAACAATGAAAAAACAAAGTTATTTCCCTAAGAAATGTAAACTTTTTTAACAATGGTTAATCGGTTTATGTATTCCTCCTTATGATAAATTCCCACCTTTTGTGATATTTATTAATTTGCTCGTAACATATATACAGGGTGTTTCAAAAGTCCGTTTCGCGGCTTTGATTTGGAACCAACGTGTCCTAGGGTCTAGGAAGTAAGGTCTACCCCTAGGAAAATGACCCTGGAGAATCCATTGAGATGACATACAGCGCCCCTAGCGGCGCAATTAAAAAGTTAAAAATTAATTTAAAAACTAAAGGAAATAGAGCAAAAATATCAGGAGAGTATTGTTGCCAACGTCATGAAGAACTCACTAAAAAAAATTCATGAAAATATCTTGAATATTCGCCGAGATATTGGCATGTGAAAATAGCACTTTTCAGGGGGCAAAAAAGAAAAAGTTCGCATTTTTGCAAATTTTTCAGTGTTATTGGTAGTTTTGTGTTTTTTTCAAAGAACAAAAATTCAATAAAAAAAATTGCAAATTTTTTTACTTTTTCATTTTTGAGCCCTGAAAAAATGCTATTTTCACATGCTAATATCTCGGCGAATATTCAAGATATTTTTTTCAGTGAGTTCTTCATGACGTTGTCAACAATACTCCCACTGAGGTTTTTGCTTTATCTCTTTTAGTTTTTAAATTAATTTTTTAAACTTTTTATTTTCGCAGCTAGGGGCGCTGTAAGTCATTTCAGTGCATTCTCCAGGCTCTCTTACTTAGAGGTAGAGAGCCTATATATGAGAGAGAGACGACAACTCGCTTAAAAGCGTCTCTGCGCATCTATTTCTGTCCAAAATTTTGTCCAAACTGTATCATGCCGCCGGTATCGAGTCCAATGCTAATCCTATGAAGGGAACCGGCTGTGGCGAACAGAAAACCTGTTTACCGATCTGCGCGCGCTATACTGAGTTGTCGCCTCTCTTGTAAATACAGGCTCTCTACCTAGAGGTAGACCCTACTTCCATGACCCTAGGAGGCTTTGGTTCCGAATAAAAGCCGTGCAAAGCAATTTTGAAACACCCTGTTTATTTATATATGTTACGGGCAAAGTGATTAATTGGGTATTATTAATAAAGCCCTGAGTGGAGGCGTGTAAAGTGATAAATTTCATTGATAAATGCCATTGAATTTATCACATTGCCCTCCTCCACTTCGGGCATTATTAGTAATGCCTGATTTATCACATTGCCCGTAACATATATATGATGTTAAAGATATGATATTTCAGGTTCCATTCTTCTATCACCCCTCCTTCGGTAGTAATAATTGTTTAATATCATAACAACTCTTGTAAAGTTGTTTTTCCTGCATTTTTAAACAGTTAATAACTCTTAAACTATAGGGGAAAGTCGTCCAATGTGGGATAGGTGCCTAATATGGCGGACCCACTTATCTTTAAAATCCGGAAGTGTCACGATCCGTGAGTGGCATTTCTTAATTATTTAGATTAATTAACATCAACCACATGTAAAATTATGCAAGTAGGGACTAAACTCCCGTCTCACACAAGCATCAAATAACTTTGAAGATCCTGGAAAACTTTTAGGAGTTTTGGAGAACCTGTACAGCAATATCGGTAAGTTAATTTTTTTTAATTTCTCATATTCTCAGAATGATCCAAATTTTAATATTCATGAATCTTTTTTTTTAATTTTTCGGCCCATTAATTATTTTTTTTTGCTGATTTGTCAAAAAGAAAGAGGTAAATCCTAATATGGGATATCCTCACAGTTCCTAAAATGGGATACTTCATATTGAGAACTCATTTTTCAGAATTACCTCCAATTCCTTTACCATTTTCAATGTGTTTACTGCAAGGAATTAGTGTCTTATTAAGATCAGAAGGAAAGTATGTAATTGTATTGTTCAACAAGGACTTTCTGATCAAATTAAAATCAGTCCCAGTCGTGTCTTTCAACGAAATCCGTTCCTGTTTGATTTAAAAATCTATTAAAAATAGAGAGAAAGCCTTATTCAACTTTTGTTATCAGTGTATAATAAACAGTAGTTTTAAGACCTAAATGAATATTTTCCTTTTATAATTTTCTTTTTTTTATTTCTCTGTATCACATATTTTTTGTATTCATTTTATATTTTTTTGTTGTTTAATAAAGATTGATTGATTGATTGATTGATAATTCAAGTATCCACATAAAAATGTTTGTATATGTCTGTTCATGAATTTACTGAATTATTTGTAGCGAAGGGTTTCCTTGGCATTAAAATACAAGTTGCATTTAAAGTTAAAAAATTTATTTCAAATGGAAAATATAACAATCGTAGCTATTTTTGAAGATCAACTCTCTATAATTTAAAAAAAATTATGATACATTTTTTTAATGAAGTTTATAATATTTGGTCAGTCTGGAGCTTAAATACCGGATTTTAAATTTGTATTGTTTCAACTCTTTCTAAATAATGCCTTAAATGAGGAAAATCATATTTTGATATTTTAATGCAATCAAATTAGTAACCATGATTCGCTTTTATGCTAAAATTTATCATTACGTATTTTCTAGACATCATACTTTCGCTACAAGACAGTTGAAAATTAACTTTTATGAAGTGTTAATTATGTAAAATATTATTTATCCATTATTTCTTCAAAAGTTTTTATTATTTTGAAACGTTCTCATTAAATTCATTTGCGCAAGCGTTATGTATAGGGAAATTCTTTAATTCAATTAGGTATTCTTTAGTTATACCGCTTATGCTCAATTGAATCGCTTAATTCTGAAACGTGTCAAACGCCACTTTTTTCAAAAAGGAGTTATTGGTGTCATGGGATTCTGTAGGGGTAAACGCACATTTTAAAGTAAGAATTATAAAAAGTAACGTGATTTTAAAATAGTTTTTCCAGCATGTTAAATTTCAGCTTTAGTGCAGAAACATGTCAAACGCCGCCGCTTGACAGGTTTCTGCACTTAAAACAACGGGGAATTTTGTTCATGCCGTCTCATTTGCAGCTTGCTTGGGACGGCCGTTTTTTATTTAATCGCATTCGCATACAAACACTATAGGTCATTTATTAATTATTTGGAAAAGTCATTCTTTAGAGGTTAGGTCAGTGGTTTTCAACCAGGGGTACGCCGAAATCTTTTAACGGGTAAGCCACGAAATATATATTTTTCAACTTTCAATGATTTTTAAAGGGTTTTTTGTAGCGTTTTCTTCCGAACATTTTTAAAAATTAAAATCTTAAAATATTTTTCCATTGAAGAAGGAAGGGATTGAATCGGAAATTCCCCATTAGGCTTGGAGAGGAGCAACAAATTTCCATCATTTTTGGTTCACAGGTTGTACTAGTGGAGAAAAGTATTAAAAATAATTTTTAACGGAATTTTAAAAGTGTCCAAAACAGTCAATTTTTGCAATTTCTACAGTCACAAAATCCTTTACAATTCAAGAATTTAGGTAGAAAGTCAATTCATATCCTGGATCCACCAATTTACGTAATATATTTAAACGAAGGTGATATTTCAACTACTAGCTGCAAATGCATGCGAAGGGTACGCCGGGAATTGTAATTTTCCTTTGGGGGTACAATCGTGAAAAAGGTTGGGAACCACTGGGTTAGATCATCAAGCCATAGTAAAAACCATATTTTTTTTAAGTTTTTGCATGAATCTCAAGACTAAAGACTTTTTTGGTAGCTGTATATTTAAAATTTCCATGCTTGTGGCCCTTTATTACATCCATGTGATTTAGATTTTGAGTTTATTCCCTTTATTAAAAGGAGAGATCAAATCTACACGATAGATCATAATATTGAACTAATTAACTGAGAGATTTTGTAGGCTTTTAAAGCAAAATCGTTTTACTGTCCACAAAGTTTATATTAACATTTTGAATCTGCTGACCACTATTTTTGAGTCTAGAGTTGAAATCATTTATAAAAAGGTATTTATACATCTACTAACCAAAAGGGAGAAAAATAAGAATTTTACAATAATTTTTTGGGTTAGTATTTAATAAGGAAATGTTATTTTCAACTTAATTTCCTCTTTTTTACCAAATCCTTCAATAAATTAGAGTTAACCTATGCAAATAGGTCTGAATACTCTGTTTATTGCAGAAACATGTAAAATGCAAATATTTCAATAACTGTTTTTGGGAAGAATAAAAACATTTTATAAATTATATTTCTCTGTAAAATATTCAAACGAGGCCTGCTTTAAGAATAAAATAACTAAAATTAAAAATGGAGTGAGCTTCTATACAATTCTTATAGTTTATTTCAAAACAAAAGAAAAGTGAAGTTTGATATGTTTCAGCACGAAAACCAGCAAAAAATGTCATATAAATTTCAAAAAATACGACCATTAACAGATTTGGTACAAAATCTTACAGAGCTAGTTTCCAACTTTAAGTTAATTCAATGTGCAGGCATTTCACCTGAATATTCCTTAGAAATATGTTTATTATATCTAATTGTTTTATTTCTAAAACTATTAATTTACTTGGATTTGACTTGTTAAAAGTAAAAACAGTTAGATATAAACATATTTCTAAGGAATATTCAGGAATATTAATAAGGAATTTTAAAAACTATTACTACCGAAAGAGAGGAGATAGAAGAACGGAACTTGAAACATCATATCTATAACTATATAAGCTTTTAATTTAAAAAAATATCATGAACATGATGTGACCGTTTAATCTTTGGTTTTATTTTTGTTTTTCCCTATTGGAGGAGCAAACAATCAAACCATGCTTTCTCCTTCAAATACAAATTTTCAGGAAACACAAAAAACTAATAACTTAAAAAATAACTAATTTAAAAACCTAGTTATCGTTTGTTTAACGATAACGAGTAACTGAAAAAATTTGTATTCATAATTTACCTAAAAACTTAAAATTAATTATTGAAAAATGCATTTGAAATTTGGAGAAATGACGTTTTGATCGAACACATAGTCGGAAACATGGTTTGAATGCTTCCAACATGGACAAAACACTTTTTTAATGAAAAAAATTAATCCTACTCTTCTCAAAAACTATTCTTTTTATTTCTGATATACAATGTAAATTTTTAAAATAAACATTAGGTGATTTCGTATCAAAAAGTCCCCACCAATATTTTTACATCTCCAACTTTACGCTGACAATTGAGTGGGTCACGTGACGAGTAAGAACAACTATGATTGGCTGTGACTGGAGGAATCACTGTTTGACTGAAAACAGGCTCTGGAGGAAACACTTTTTGATTGAAACATCAATTTTCTAAGTAGTTTTAGAATAGGTTAAAACTTGTTTTAGTTGAAGATAATAGCATTATTTTGTGCAGTTTAATGTGGAGATCATGAAAATAGCAGTAACTCATTTTTTATTTTTTTTTGGAGAAAACACGGTTTGACTGTTTGCCACGGCTCACGGTTTCATTTCATATAGATAAGTTTAAATTTTAAAGGACTGTAGAAACCCCTGAAAAAAAATAACCAAAATTGTTTTTCAAGGAGTAGATCAAAATGGCAGGGTGTCCCGGTGAAAATTAAAAAGAAATATTTTTTTGCCCTCCTTATGACACCTCCTTACTACTAAGGGTTAGTCCTACCCATTAGGAACTTAGAGCAGGATAAAAACTTATAAGGTCACTTGGAGTAAGTGGGTCACCTCCTCAAACTTAATTATGTTGGAGAGTTCAAGATGAAATTTTCAAAGAAGTATTTCCAGCTAAGTTTTCTTTATATTTTGCTATTTATTGAACTAATGTGCAAAGTTTAACTTAAAATACATACTGCAACTTGAATTTTTACAAAATTTTTATTTTAGAAGTGTTTAACGGGGGGGATCCCACTCCACTTACCCCGTAATTTTCGCATATTGGGGTATGTGGGACCCCTCTTTATGGAGTAAGTGAGACCCCTTATTATGATGTAAGTGGTTCGAGAGGGTGTCAAATGCTATAGGAACTATTACTGAAGACATGGGTAGATTTAAGGGGGTTATAGGGGCAATATCGCCCAACGTTTTCAGAAAATTTCAATTTATAGTAACAAGCCCTTTTACTCACTACTTCAAAACTTTTAAATAATTTGATCGACACTTTATATCAATTTTGAGTTTTATTTTAAGTTATGGTGAGTAAAATAAAATACACTACCCTATATTAGGGTGCCCCTTATATGACAGAAACATTTTTCTTGCGTATTCGAAAACGGTTACCCTCTACTTTTTTTATAAATGCCTTGACCTATTCAGATATAAAATTTTATCCCTCTACGAAGATAATAACCTGTGCAAAATTTTAATTAAAGATGGTCAATGTGTCTCTTTTTGTCTCTTTTACGACAAAATTTTTTTCTCTTTGCGAAATTGAAAAGAGATACCCTCTACTTTTTTTATAAATGCTTTGACCTATTCAGATCTAAAATTGCATCCCTCTTTGATAATATTAACCCGTGCCGAATCTCAATTGAAGATAGCCAAACAAGCTAAATTACCGGCACACGCCCACTAATACTCGCCACTTTTTTTCATTTTTTCTACTTTTTGCAGGATTTTTATATATATTATACAGGGTGTCCCATAAATAGTGCGTCACACTTCTAGGGGGGATAGTAGACACCGAGACGAATCAGAATCACATAGGAATCGGGGGTCCCAGACCAAATCCCAGGGATTTAAAAATGGAGCGACACCCCAAAAAATTATTGAAAAATTCAATTTCTAGAAGAACTGCTATTGGTAAAAATTTAATTATGGTCTCAAAAATTGTGATTTAATATGATCTTTAAAATTATCTCAAAAGTCTTCTCCTTAAAATTTTTTTAATATGAAAAAAGTTAAAAAACCACAAAAAAATGTGAAAATTCTGCCCAAACCTCATTTTGTATTTCGAAATCCTTTCTTTTGATTTTATAATCTGAAAGATCATAGTTGTAAACCCTTAAGTCCAAAGTGTCACGTAAAAACCATCAATATTCAATGCTTGAGATCCTGTTAAAGCACTGTATAAGTCCGTTTTTTTCGTCCGCAGACTGTCGTTTTGGAAACGGCTATAGGAAACCAGTTTTCGCACGCAAAAACGAACTTTAACAGGATCTCAAGCGTTTAATATTGATGATTTTTACGTGAAACTTTGGACTTAAGGGTTTACAACTATGATCTTTCAGATTATAAAATCAAAAGAGAGGATTTCGAAATCCAAAATGAGGTTTGGGCAGAATTTTCACATTTTTTTGTGGTTTTTTAACTTTTTTAATAATAAAAAAATTTAAGGTGAAGACTTTTGAGATAATTTTAAAGATCATATTAAACCACAATTTTTGAGACCATAATTAAATTTCTACCAATAGCAGTTCTTCTAGAAATTGAATTTTTCAATTATTTTTTTGGGGTGTTGCTCCATTTTTAACTCCCTGGGATTTGGTCTGGGACCCCCGAATCCTATGTGATTCTGACTCGTTTAGGTGTCTTCTATCCCCCCTAGGAAGTGTGACCCATTATTTATGGGACACCCTGTATATATTTGTATTTATAACTTTGGTCATTGAAATGTAATATTAATTGGTCTGAATTGTCGTCAACCGCTAAAGTTTAACTTACATGATTTTATTTGAAGTGATTGACTTCTACGTGCTGCAATGTTATTATTGACCTTTCTTGGCATACTCTCTACAATATTTTGAAATTCAGTTTTGGAAATTTGTGTCCATTTCTGCCTTGAGAATATTGCTAACTCAGTTGTTTATTTAGACCGTGGTCCCCCATTCTTTAAATCTCGCGTTATGTGGTCCCAAAAAGGTTTCCTAGGGTTTGTTTTGGTTCTCTGAAGGGGCCAGAGAAAAAAATTTCACATCTATATCTTGATCCCTCTACATTACAGAGGCTCAAACATGGCAGGAAGCATTGCCTTCCGAGAAGTAACTTCTGTCCATTTTATGAAATTGAAAGTGGCTGTGAAGAATCTGTCTAAAATGTTCATCCTGGAATCAGTAATTAATTTACTATTAACAAAATTAAGGGTTCCACGAAAAACATCCCCAAACGAGATTGCACCATCTCTGCATTTGACGTTTTGTGCAATGCTATGAGAAAAGACTGCTCTTGGTCATTTTTCAAATTTAAGTTTGCCCAATTAACTTGGGGAGTGTTTTGTGTAACTCTAAGCTCCATAAAACAGCTTTTAAGTTGTTTTAAGTCCAGTTACAACGTTGCAAATGCCAAAAGAGTCTGCCTTTTTTGGATGATGTGATATATGGCTTGTTTGCAGCAACAAAATTATGGATATTAAAGACGGACATTTCTTTTTACAATTTACTCCCGTAATCTTTCTACAGCCCCGAAAATTGGTCGTTCCCGAAACTCTCCCGAAATTGAACGAATAGACTTGCCTCTAAAGTGACTACTTGTAACATCACTTCTTTGTAAGTCCCCAAGTTTATTTCTTTTCGAAATATCCTCACAATTTCACACAGAACTAAAGTAGAAACCTCACCACGTGTAAGCATTGAAATGTAAAAAAATTGAGATACAGTCGGATTTCATGCAAATTGTCTGGTGTCCGGTCCATTTTGCAGGATTCATCATTAGTGTTCATTCTCATTTAGTATGTCCGATTTCTTTTTTATCTTACAATGTTTACTGATGTGCCAAAGTAAATCTTAATCAACCTTATTATGTTTTTTCAGCAATATTTTATATATTAAAGTAAAAAATATAGCTTTGGTCTTTCAAAACACTCTTTTAAACACTTATTTTGTTTTTCATTCTATTCTTACCTTGTCGTACTGATTATAATGTGAGTAGATTTCTCAAACATGGATAAAGTTACAGTAAAATATTTTATATTGAAATTTTCTGTATTTTATCAATTAAGACCCACTTACTTCCTTTTAAGCTTGCTTTAAATATAAATAAAGAGCGGGTGACCCACTTACCCCATCTCTTGGGATAAGTGGGTCATCTTTCTCATTTTCTTTTAAAAAAAAGACCAGTTAAGAAAAATGTAAACCATTATTTTAAAAGCTAATAATAAATTTTTGTTTATGGATAAAGTGTTAAATGAAGTAAGTCAATAAGTTTAAATTCAACCCGTTCAAAATTTTTGTATTGAGCTACAAAAATGCACTAGGCTAAAAAGGGGTTCCACTTACCCCAAGTGACCCTAGAGAAATTGCATAAGGGAATGGGATGAAGAGATCTGTGAAATTAATTAACTAAGTTTTAAAAATAAGGGACAATTCCCTTTTATAAGTGTACGTGTTTCATTTAAATCCGTGTGCAACTAACTACCTATATCAAATTTAAAAGAAAAATAATTTTTTTGTAATTTTTTACCCTTATTTTTTTAAATACGTTGTTTGTGCCTTTGGTTTTAAGTTCACATATACCAAGGCGGTGACGGTGGAGGTCACTGTTACTTTTTGTTTTAAAGAGAGATAACGACACTTTAAAACTGTATAATATGATGATCTCTTTATGTTTAAAAGTAGAATGAGAAATGAATCAAATTACCAACCAAAGTACTCACTCACCAACCCAAAAAGCAGTTGAACTTTTTACTTTATTTTAATATTTTTTTATTATCTGAGTGCAATGTTAGATGCGGTAAAAAAACTTTATCTTGATCACAGCAAAAAGTAAACAAAAACAAAATGAAGGAACTAATGATGGTTTGATTATACTTAATCTTGTGGATAACAAAATTGAATGACTTGGAAACAAATACCTTCACTCTTATATTTATCAACGTGGATAATAAATAAATCAGCTCGATAATTAAAACAAGGAAGTAAATAAATTGCGTAAGAAAGTAAGCTTTCCGGATATGCTTTGGTGATTCTTTCCATTTCTTTATTTTTCTTCGAACTACTCTGTCTCTTCAAAAATCCTCCATATTTATAGGTAAGATTTGGCAACAATAACATTTCCTTATTAAATACTAACCCAAAATTATTATTGAATTCATATATTTTCTCTTTTGGTTAGTAGATGTATAAATACCTTTTTCTTTAAATGATTTCAACTCTAGACTCAAAAATAGTGGTCAGCCAATACAAAATGTTAATATAGATATCTTCGAAGTCAATGAGATAGTTGTTTAGATGTAACCTTGTGGAAAGTAAAACGATTTTTCTTTAAAAGCCTACAAAATCAGTTAACTAGTTCAATATTATGATCTGGGGTATAGATTTGATGTCCCCTTTTAATAAAGGGATTCGTAGATCCGAAATCTCAATCACATGGATGTAATAAAAAGCCACAAGCATGGAAATTTTTAATATATAGCTACCAAAACGTCCTTAGTCTTGAGATTCGTACAAAAACTTTAAAAATATGGTTTTTACTATGGCTTTTGATGGATCCCGCATTTTAAGTGCAGAAACTAGTCAAGCGACGTCGTTTGATATGTTTCTGCACTAAAGCTGAAATTTAACATGCTGGAAAAACTACTTTAAAATCACGTTACTTTTTATAATTCTTACTTTAAAATGTGCGTTTACCCCTACAGAATCCCATGACACCCAAAACTCATTTTTGAAAAAAGTGGCGTTTGACTCGTTTCAGAATTAAGCGATTCATTTATCATAGAGCTAGTAGTAAGTGGAGGGAACATGGTCTGGAATCACTGAAGTAAAAAAAATCCCAACTAAACTGTGGTAATGACTGCCGATCATCTTGTGTTATGCATTAAATATTTATCAAACTCCCAAACTATGCTGGCTGGTGACTAACTTCTTGTTCCATGAAACTTTTGCATGTTTATTTTGCACTCTTTAGAAGACCTCTTACCTCTGAATAAAACATGAATAAGTAACATGAATTTCTAAATGTTCCATAAATTAATGTCAGTCAGTTACCATGTTGTTTAAAATTTTCAAAAATGAATAAAAACATATTTTGAAAATTTAAGTGGGCCATTAGATTTAGCTAACAAGAAAGCAATAAACTGGGTGGAAATTGTTTTTTTTATAATTTAGTTTTGGGAAGAAAATTACAAAATACTAAGTGTTTTTCTTAAAAAATGTCAGTCAGTTAAAAAATGTACCCATGGAATTGCCCAAACGTGAAAACTTATGTTATTTTTGAAATTTTGACCGCTTGGGGGTGGGGTTATTATTTTTTTTTACCTGAAACTTTTATAACATTCTTTTTTATACCAAGTAGTACCTTTTAAGAGGGTTTCCCGATAAAAAAATTAAACTTTCTTTCTTCTCATCCACCTTAGTCCACACCCACTCCTTTTAAAATCCAACTATAAGAAACCTCACTAAAACTTAAATATCTCGGTCAATTTTCAAAGGATTTTTTAAAACTTTCTTAAAATAATCCTGAATAATAGGACTTCTAAAAACAATCAAATTTGTTTCTTTCTATTCGTCTTTTAGTACAGTTACAACTCAAACCATGCAAACAACAATGAAAATTTTGCAGTTTCACATCTATTAATTCCATTTACTCCCCATTTATTATATTTTTATCGCAAAACTGTAATTTTTATTTGAAAACGGCATCTATCCTGAGTAAAATTCCTTTTACAGAACTAAAAAATATTAATTTTTGACTTAGATATGAGCGCAAATATCGAAAAAGGCAAAATGCTAGGCGGCCATCTTTGAATTATAAATTATTTAGCTATTCGGTAACACCAGGATTCACACCGTTTTTGGTGTCTGAAATTCAAAATGGTGTGACCAAACACTTTTTTTTCTAAAACACCATTTATTTAAGGTTAACACCATCAGCAGTGCTCTTTAACACCAGGTTTTTAGTTTCTTCAACTGAAAGTTGGTGTTACAAAACGCCTTTGTTTTTACAGTGTACCAAACCCTAAAATTACTAAACTACAAGGCCCGGGTCTTGTAGGCCTAGGCAATAATCAGGGCCTGACTAGTTCCTCGTTTTGTGGCAGTATCTTTTTGGATGTTATTATCTCCTTGCTCTCTGAGATTTCCCTTTCTTATCTGATAATTAGAAAAGACTAAAGCATTATGAAAGTGATACATTTGAGTGGTAACTTTCCGGTCACGAGTCAATATGTTTCCTATTGCGAGTCAGTAAATATCCTGTCACAAGTTAAAATTTCATAATTAATTGATAATTAATACTTGATAAGTATATAAACATGCTAATATGAGTTTCCCGATCACGTATAGGGTAGACAAAAAGTTATGGAAACAGTATAGAGCAATGGGCAGGAAGAGTTAAAAACTTTTCACTTGTCACCCACTTAGAACATTCTCCAGAACTTTTAGAAAGCGTTTCCATTTAGCTAGTCTGTATTTTTCATTTGCATGGTACACTCTGATTAAGGCAGTTCCCAAAGAGATTTCTTCTCTTCTCTGTATCATATTACTGAAAATGTTGTAGTCAAGGTTAGAAGATGGACTTTTTTTAAAATGAATGGTTCCTTTCGACCAGAGTGCACTATATACAGAATTTCTCCCATTGATAGCGTGACATTGGAGACACGCTTAGTTTGATTCCTCACGCACCCATCAGTTTCATCGGTTGTAAGTAATATTATGCATAAATTTACTTTCTCTGATTTAAGAACTCTTATGGCTTTATGTTTAACTGACATTTACCCCTTTGTAGTTGTAATTTTAAATGCATAATATTTTCTTTAAAAAACACCACATCATTGACTTAAATTTCCACAAAAAGAATACTTAGAATGTATGATTTAAATGATTTTAAGTAAAAACAGACTGTCTCAACTTTTAAAATAGTTAACTTAGGTGAAAGTTCTTAACGGTAGCTAAAAGGGCAACGTTTTAGAGCCGATCATTTTTCTACTAAGCTCGTAACTATAGTATAGCTCGGTACCCGTCCCAGTCTTTCAGAGCCAATGAGAGGGTTGCAATTTTAAAGAGATATGATATTGAGACTTCTCATTGGCTCTGAAAGACTGAAACACGGGCTAGTTACGAGCTTGTTAATTTTCAAAGCGTTTTCCTTGCTAAAAATTGTTTGTGTAGAGAATGAGGTAAGATAAAATAGTTTTAGTTTCTTTGTAGTGAGGTAAATCGGATTGGTGAAACAGGATGCAGAAAGAAACAAGAAATTTAACATGATGCAGCATAAGTTAAATCGAAAAGTCATTCAGTTTGTTTCAATTATTACAACCTCACTCAACAATTTCTGCTTTCTGCAGATATACATTCAACTTATTCAAGTAGTTAAAAATAGAAAATCGCGACACATTTTTTCGGCTAACGTGAAATTGGATAATCACTTAAATAAATTTTCCCTCCAATCTTATATTCGCATGAAGTAATTGTAATGTTATTAAAAGTGTGTATGACGAAATTCAGGCACGATAAAACACCAAAAAGTATAATTTTTTGCTAATCCTAAGAATTCCGAATTCGGAGAGTAGGTTATAATCTAGTGGATCTTGGCGACCCTGTTGTTTAGAAGTTGAAGTGTTTTTCATCAATACCTTGTACGGAGGGGAAAAACTTAAATAAGAAAAGCAAA
This sequence comes from Tetragnatha versicolor, assembly GCA_024610705.1. Lineage (NCBI taxonomy): Eukaryota > Metazoa > Arthropoda > Arachnida > Araneae > Tetragnathidae > Tetragnatha > Tetragnatha versicolor. Next base: position 32,095,239 of record JANDEH010000001.1, on the reverse strand, counting down.
AAAGTCGTTACTTCGCGGATTCTTTGGTTTTACTCACAGAGTAAAGAGCTAACAGAGGTTCCAAACGGCAGTTTTCCTCTTTAGGTACTTAATTTAACTCATACTCGCAGATTATAATTAATTTCGTTAGCAGTCAATCAGAGAATCCGAAATGCGAAAGTGATTCCTGATTGGATGCGGAACTTATATCAAGCGGCATTTTAACTTCATCGGTGCTGCTCTTTTCCCTCCACTTCAAATTTGGATTTGAGTGACAGCTTCAGTGGCGAATGAAAGAGACGTAGCAGGAGTGGCGTGGAATTTTAGGAGGAGGTCCGAAGTACCAGAAGTTGTTTATGGGAAAACCCATGTTAGAAAAGTTGCCATTAGCGTCTATGGAGATGAATCCTCTGTTAAGCTCTATACTCGGTGGTTTTACTAAACTAATAGAATAAAATTAAAATAAACTAATATTCTATTAGTTTACCAAACTAATAAAATAATTTCTTATTTTGTATGTAGTGTCAAACAATAATATCGATACGTTAATTTTTAATTACAAATTTTACTTAAGAAAAGAATAAAATAACAATTTGGCAAATAATCTCTCGCTACAGCTAAAACGATCTTAGATCCCAATGTAACGTAATGGGCTCGAAACACTTATCTTAGGGTAGGGGTAGTTAATACAAATACTGAAAAGGTGCTTACTTTATAAGGTCCAGGAAGGTGACTTTTTTCAGTTTCTCACCAAAGGAATAAAAGCGGCGATTAAAATATCTGCTAAAAAAGCATTTTCTTACCAGTTCTGACAAAAAACCTCGAGTTCAAAAGTTATGATCATATTTGCCATTTTTATCTGTCCCAGATAACATTTTCTTATTCATATAGTTGTACATTCCACAGGTTGTTATCACACTTTACATATTAATAAAACCTTTATTATACAAACCCTACATTAAAATCCAAATAAAAACTTTCTTAAACATCTCACTCAACGGAATCATTGAGTCAAACGAATTGATTTGAACCACCAAGAAGAAAATGCTGCAAAACGTTTTATCATTATGGGTAAAGTATGATCAGAAAATACTTTTTATAATTAAAATACTTTTTCTGAAAACCCAATACTTGTTGGGGAACTAGACCTACACTGACTATTATTTTAGAATGTCTTATTTTCTATGAAGAAAAATGTAATTTCATTGACTTACAATTCATTATTGAAAACTTTCTAAGATTGGAACAAGAGTCAATACAGTAAAAGTTATCCAAGTCATCAGTCGTCACCAATTACATAAACATTAGATGGTTCGCGCATGCATGAGCATTGTTATTTTTAACATTTTAGTGTGTAAAAATATACAAATAACCATGTTCACGCTTTCTATAAACCTTTTTAGCTTGAGCTGGATGTGACGTCATAACTTTTCCCGAAAAAACTACGTGAAGTAGGTTTAGTACTTTAACAATTTCCATGTACTTTATTCAAGTAATCTGGTTGTGCAGAGTTTGCGTGGATTTTTTGTAACACCCTATAAGAAAAAAAGTGTTCTTGAGATTCGCGACGTCACACAAACGTCCTGACAGAAGAGGGACATCTGGTCACTCTACTTTATTAACTCCTATTTTAAATAATACAAGAATTTTTTTTCAATTCCCACAATTGTTATTTGTACAAAACTTTCGTGAATGACATCATTTTAAATATAATCTCCAAATATTAATGATAAACTAACATGGCTTGAAATAAAAAAGTATGCCTAACTTCTTAATAATTAATAATTACCATTTAAATTATAATTTTCAAATTAATTTATTTCTACAGAAGGTAGTTTTCGAAAATAGTATTTTTAATGCCACACGTCAGTGGCGAATCCAGGATTTTTGTCTGGGGGGGGCTGAGTTTCACAAATTACTTAATTGCTAATATGTGCTGTTTAAATATTAATGTAAGAAACTGAAAGGGGGAGGGGGGTTGCCAGTGCTGTAGCCAGATTTTTGTTTAGGAGGGTACTCAACATCTTTTCTGAGGTCTGATCTTAAGAATACTAAGTATTAGGTGAGATGACTTTGTAAGGTATTAATTTTGGTGCAATAAATTTCAAGATTGTGTAAAAATTTCAACTACAAGCAAAAGGGGGGTCTGGGGGTCCTCCCCCAGAAAAATTTTGAAAATTTGCCCTTCAAACTAGTGTTTTAGCTCATTTTGAAGCCTTTTAGATTCCACCCAAAGAGCACCACTCAATTGTAAGCGGCAGAATTTTCAAGGAAAAAAGTTTATAGTACAGTAAAGCACCGTTTATACGTCTCTCATTTATACGTCTTTTACATTTATACGTCGTTTTCGCTAAGTCCCAATTCATTCAAATATTCAAAATTGTTTTCAATTATACGTCTTTTCATTTATACGCCGTTTTATGTCGGTCCCTTGAAAGACGTATAAACGGTGCTTTACTGTATTATGAATTAGAAAATTTCTAGGGGGTTTAGGGGTTCCTATTCCAGAAAAAGTTTTGAATTTTGCCCCTAAAAGTGGCATTTTAACTCATGTTGAGACACTTTAGGTTACATCAAAGAGGATCACTCCTTGTAATTCGCTTAAGTTTCAAGGAAAAACCGTACTTATTAGATTCCAAAATTTCAAGGGGGTTTGGGGGTCTTCCCCCAGAAAAATTTTGGAATTTTTACCCTTAAAAGTAGGGTTCCTATTCATTTTGAGACCCTTTGGGTAACACCACCGAATGTCCGCAACGTGTTGAAATTTCCTTTTTTGGCTTTATTGCAACCACCAAAACCTGAATGTCTTATTCCTGGGGGGGGCTGCAGCCCCACAGCCCCCCCCTCTGGATTCGCCACTGCCACACGTACGTATCATTCATATACCCTCTATTCAATCGTCTATAAAAATAAACAAATAAATCGCAAATAATGTTACGTAACTCCTAGCTAGGTGGTTAGGGACATCCATAAATTTCGTGAGGTGTTTTTCCAAAATCTGGACTCCCTCTCCCCCCTTGGTGAGATTTAGTGAGATTTTGCTTAACCCCCTTCCCCACGTGAGATTTACCTACAAGCTTTAAAAATTATTATTCTCCTTCCTTCCCATATATTCCTTTCTCATACTTAAAAAAGAAAGAAAATCGTATAATTTCTAATTTAAAAAGTTGACGTGAGATTTTAATCAACCCCCCTCCCCCCTTGGAGAGATTTGGTGAGATTTTTCCAAACCCCTCCCCCCCTTTTTGACCTCACGTAATTTATGGATGTCCCCTTACATAATTTTTGAACGGCCCTTAAAAGAAAATATTTTGAAAGAAATCCTCGTTACTCCATAAAATAATTCTAATTAATTATACAAGGTGCAAAAGAAAGTCCCTTTAACCTTAGAATAATTGCTTTGTTGTTGGAGCTAACATCTTCAACCTTTAATTTCTATTCAAAATAAAATATTCAAAATTTTAAATCAGCAGTCATATCCTAATAATTTTAGATTACTCAAATTATTGTCTCTTTGTCACAAAGCGTTTTTCCGTATTATACTTTATCTTTATCGTAATAAATCTCTATTTAAAACACTATAGCAAGACCATATAATACTAGAGCTGTAGCAACTTATCAAATCCCAAAACTTTCTAAATCAATTTTTTTGTAAGCATTTCTTTTACCTCGCACCAAAATTATACAATAGTTTACCTATAAATCCAGTGGCGGCTCGTAGCTAAAATTATAGGGGGTGCTGCACCAAGTTGACAACGTGTATCTTAAGCGATATAATGCTAAATAAACCTAAAAAACGTGGATGAAAACTAAAAAACTTTACTAGGATTTTCTCATGATAAGACAGCAAGGAAAATATAAGCTGTTGAAGTTCACTTACAGCCACAGAATTCAATTCCTTGGGATGCAATCCTACACTATTTCTATTAAACAAAAATGTTGAAAAAATCAAATAAAACACATGGGAACAATATTATAAGAACATTCACCCTTATTAAGTCAATTGTTTTTAAATTTTGAAATAACTCATATTTGTGTAAAAATTCAGACTACCTATAAAAATTTTTGAAAGATTACCCCCAAAATTGAAAAAATCTAGGTTTTTCTTTACATTTTTCATATTTCATTAAACTTAGACAGAAAAGAGGGAATCAAAAAAGCGGGTCATCTGGTCACCATACACTTAATTAACAATCAAAAACATGTCACTTACCTATTAACTCATTAATCCCATCTTACCAAGATGTTCCTCGCGCTGAGAATTATATTAAAAACTCGAAGAGCGGATTCAGTTTGTTTTGTATAAAAAAAACCCTGACTACTAAAAAGTAAAAAAAAATATCCTTATTTATTGAATGGCCGAATAAAAAATAATTGAACAGAATTGTTTCTTACGTTGAAAAGAAAATATAAATAAAAAATGAAGAGAGTGAGTGTAAAAAAAGCTAGAAAGTCAATGTGATTTATTATTTGAAATGTTTGAAATCAGATATTTTTTCTTATCTCTACAATGCTCGCGAAAGAAAAACGATAATTCTTTTTCTCGGCGGCGAGGGCTGCTGAGAAGCAGCCCCTATTTCCCTAACAGATTCTCGTGCTAAATTCTTGATATTTTGATTTGAGCTACTCTCAACAGTTTCCATACCCTCGTTTGGTACATTTCCGGGGGCTGTCGACCCAGGAAGAAATCTATTGGCGAGACGGCGGCGGAGTATTTTGACTGTTGTGCGTAAGGGGAAGGAATGATTAATAGCATTACGGCTAACAGCAGAGAATTATAAATTTTAAAAAGGGCATTAAGAGAAAAAATATAGGGAAGATTGAAATATTTTTTAAATATTTTTAAGTTAAAAAAATTGGAATTTTGGGCAATTTTGGTTGGGGGTGCTGCAGCCCCGCAGCCCCTATGGACGAGCCGCCACTGTATAAATCTAACCTCCATTAATAAATATTCAGAGTTCAAAAGAAATTTATTTGAGTTATTAATTAATATCGACGACCTGGATTTATATTTTTCACTTCAATGAAGCATATTTAGTTAATGGTTTACCAGCTTGCTGCCATCATTGTTTAATTATTTAGCTATTGTTTTTATTCAGGTTTATGTTTGTGTTGTTGTAATTTGTAATATGTCTTTTGTCTATATAATTTCTTTTTCGCTTGTACAGGAAGTTTCTTTCCCTTGGCGAATCACATATCTGACTTTTCTGTGTTTGATCTCTATGTGTAATAAAGTTCTATTCTATTAGAAACAGATATGCAAGTTATAGGTAAGGGTATAAGGCGACTATACGCCCAACCTAATGCAAACGACAGCAACTCCTCTAGTGGCGGAAAAAGAAAGTAAAAAATTAATTAAAAATGAAGAAGATAGAACAAAAACTTTAATGAGAAATTTGGAATCAATATCAAAAAACACGAAGAAAAAATTCCTGAAAAAATCTTCAATATTTGAGGAAATATTAGCAAGTGAAAGAAGCACTTTTTCAGGCCTCAAAAAAGAAAAAGTTAGCAAGCTTCTTTGATTTTTTAGTTAAAATTTGAGTTTATTTAACTAAAAAAGCGCAAAAAAAACTACACGATATGTAGGAGAGTAATGAGGAGAAGGAATTAAGCATTTAGTTTTAATTATAAAAGACATTTATTTGACAGAGACATAACGTATATCTTCACTCAATCGGAACTACAGTTGGAATGCCGGCAGGCAAAAAAAATTTAAATATGAAGTCTGTTTAACACCTAATATTAATTTTACCCGCTCCCTACCTACAGTAGAACTCCAATCATCCAAACTCCGATTTTCCTAATGTTGCATTTTCATTTAAATAATTAATAGTTCTCTTTCTTTAAAAATAGTTTTTTCTCCCATTTTTAACATTACAGTAATTAATTTAAATGGACCGGAAACAATTCCATTACCCAAATTTTTTATTATCCAGGGGGGGGCTAGGGGGCTCAAGCCCTCCCCCCCAAAAAAATGAAAATTTTTACTCTATACAGGGCTTTGCACGGCTTTTATTCGGAACCAGTGCCTCCTAGGGTCGTGGAAGTAAGGTCTACCCCTATGCAGTGGCGGCTCGTGAGTTAATTAATAGGGTGTTCACACCAATTATATAAAAAATAAAATGTTCATTAATTTAATCCATTTATGTCATAAATGTCATCTTTAAATTCTCTTTTAAAGTCCCTTTCTTTTCCTTCTGTAGCTTGGACAATGGTCAGATGAGGTTTGTTTCAACTTTTTTCCAGTGGCAATTGAGAAAAATACAGATGCTCTAATTCAAACACGGAAATTTTACTTAAAGCCCTTATTTAAAAAACATCCTAATTAAAACCAAAAGTATTAAAATATTTCGATAAAAAGATTTAAATTGTATTTAAAGAGTGCTCTTGCTCGTACTTTCCAATTAGCCGATAAAATCACTTTTATTAGTCGTCAAAAAAGAAAGCTGTACCTCAAAAGTGAAAGCCTCGGCACACTAAATCTGTGCTAGCGGAGATCTCCTGCGCGTTGCCGTAAGCTCAAATGATCTCCGGCGAGCGGTCGGGGTTTCCTCGGATTCTCATATTTTTTTCGCTCACACGTGCGAAAAGGGAAAGAAAAACAAAAGTTCAGTCTTTTTTCGATTTCTTTCGCGTTTCCGGTAATAAATTTTTCTTATCGAGGAGAGAAAGGGGGGGAGAAACATAATTCTAAGTAGTATAAAAAAATTGAGAATAAATTTCCTTTGATATTTATTTATCTTTACATTCGATTTTTGTTCTACTTTTTCATGGGTGTTCACTAGGGTGTCTCATTTTTTCGAACTTTGGAAATCTTATCGGGCCGTGTCCCAAAAAGTTTCCTTTTGGCACCAATAAACTTCCCTGAAATTTTTAAAGTAGTAGTACAACCCTAACTATTGCCTCAAAGCGGTTGAAGTTACGAGAAAAGCCTGGTCTAGGCTGCAGCGCTAGCTTTTCTTCATAACGAGACCTATTATGCAACTACTTGCTTTTGCTTACCTTTTTTATGCCATTTTTTAGACTGTTTGGATGGAGATAATGTAATAATAATTCATATAATACATGCCTTTAATATGTCACAGTTTTTTATTGCACTAAAATATACACTTTCTATGTTTATGCTCCATGATAATTTTAAAATTCTTGAACTAAAGTAGTCTTATCTGTCTTATAGAAAACTTAGCTCTATATTTATTGACAGTTTGTTGGAGATTTTGCCTCTGTGCTTCAGTTTTCAATCTAGGGAGGTATACTCTTATGTTAGGGCCACTCCTAGCTCTGCGACATCATTGGTGACCGCCAAGTTGTTGAAAAAATATCGGCACCACTTGAATTCGTCTAAGCTTTCCCATTCAGTAGGAGACTTTAAAATGACACTTATAGGTAATCCAATCCAAATCTTTGAAATAAGTTCAAAGTTAAGTTGTTCCATGGGGGGTTAAAAGCGCGCTTTGACCGAAAAAGGAGAATGCTCGCCGGCGCTTGCGGCGGGAGCTGGATGAAGGCCTCACATGGGGGTTTTATTGAATATTTTTCCTATTTTACTTCAGCTGGCATCATCTGATAGTCTTGTATCTCAGTTTTGGGAAGTAAAACCCTATGTGAGGCCTTCATCCAGCTCCCGCCTCAAGCGCCGGCGAGCATTCTCTTTTTTCGGTCAAAGCGCGCTTTTAACCCCCATGGAACGTTCCCCAGTAGGTTCTATTGAATGTTTTTCCAATAGGATCTTGAGACAATGATGTCCCAAAGATGATGTATGGGATTTAATTCGATATTGACTGCGTTCAGGCTCATAAAATTGAAAAGAACCAAAAATGACGATATTTTCAATATTTTCCATACTTTAACATGGGAAACCTACTTTTGAAGGGCGCGGGGGTCCAAAATTGTCCTAGAGACCTGAAAATTTGCAGGTAATAATGTTTTAGTATTAGTAACAACTTGAGAGGGGGGCATCCGGGAAATTTGACAAAAAGAATTAATTCCCCATAGACTTTTGAAACACCCTAATGTCTCACTCTCGCAGAGAAGCAACCCACTCCTACTTTCCCCCTGGTGTTATGGAATGTTTACATTCAAGATACGAATAAAATATGATACCGAAGAAAAAAGAATTTTATCTATCATGCAGTAGCTGCAGTAGATGTCTAATTAAGTGTTTTCTTTCAGAAGTTGCTTTTATTACTTTTTCAATGTTTCGTTTCGATCTTAATGCCATTATTGGAATGTTAACCTCTGGTTTTGGGGTTATTCCCATAAAATCCAAAACTTTTTATTTGCTAAGTTTGATGTTTTAAGTTGAAAATTCGGTCAACAGTGACAGTTTTTCAAGGTCATTGCGATGCGTAAGTGTTTTAGTGGTAGAGGTTGCTTGCCTCTCATTATAGAGATTTCGCTCTCGTTGAGGCAATAGTTAGAGTGAACAGAATTAGTTTTAATTTTGCAACTGACCTTCTAACACCAAAAGGAAACTTTTTAGCTAACGGCCCGAGCACTTTTCAAACTTTTCCAAAAAAATGCACTTTTTGAGACACCCTAGTGTTCACGTGCTCCTGTGCTCCTATGGACGAGCCGCCACTGCCCCTAGGTAAATGACCCTGGAAAACCCATTGAGAGGACTTACAGCGCCTCTAGCTGCGAAATTAAAAAGTTAAAAAAATTAATTTAAAAACTAAAAGAGATAGAGCAAAAACCTCAGTGAGAGTATTGTTGCCAACGTCAAGAAAAACTCATTGAAAAAAATTTCATCAAAATATCTTGAATATTCGCGGAGATATTAGCATGTGAAAATAGCACTTTTTCAGGGGTCAAAAAGTAAAAAGTTCGCATATTTGCAAATTTTTCGATGTAATTGTGTAGTTTTGTGTTTTTTTAGTTGAAAGAACACAAAATTTAATCAAAAAATCAAAAAAATTTGCAAATATGCGAACTTTTTACTTTTTGACCCCTGAAAAAGTGCTATTTTCACATGCTAATATCTCCGCGAATATTCAAGATATTTTGATGAAATTTTTTCAATGAGTTCTTCTTGACGTTGGCAACAACACAATCACTGAGGTTTTTGCTCTATCTCCTTTAGTTTTTAAATTAACTTTTTTAACTTTTTAATTTCGCCGCTAGGGGCGCTGTAAGTCCTCTCAATGGGTTTTACAGGGTCACTTACCTAGGGGTAGACCTTACTTCCATGACCCTAGGAGGCACTGGTTCCGAATAAAAGCAGTGCAACGCAATTTTGAAACACCCTGTATAATATGAAATTTTATGCACCAAATTGAGTTAAACCCCGTTATTTTCAGGTCAAGTTTTAAAAAAATTTCTGGGGGAGGACCCCAGACCGCCTTGGCACTAACTTGTAACTCTGTTACTGCAACTATATTTTTTTAAGTTCGTCAAAACGCAAAAAATCTATATGAGGCGTACCAAAACGAGTTGAAAAACTGGGGGTTTTTTTACTTAAATTTCCAATTTTGGTGGTTGTACCAGGATAGTTCACTACCTTTTCCGTATTAACATTACCAAGAAGATCCAATTGGATTATGAAAATTCTTAGCCCCCCCCCAAAACCAAATCCTGGATCTGCCACTGGTCTTCAGTCCCAATTGATTCGGATAAAATTGGAGTTCTACTGTAGTTCTTTTTCTTCCTTTTCCTCCTCTTTCTTCCTTATGAAAAATCCCACGTCATTTTATTCTAATTATGTCCGCCGCGCCGTCTGAAAATCTTTTTTAAGGTTTTGTCGTCTCCTTACTACATATTGAAATTATTAGGGAGTAGTAATAATTTCAAATGTACATTGATAGGATGGGAGGGCCGGAGAATACTACTTGTTAATACAATTTACTGCCTATTACTCATAAACATATTGTATTCCCCATTATAAAATAATCATAAATTAAACATTGCGACAGACAAAAGATGACGTGACCTCTTAGCAGAAAAAAAATCCCTGAAATTTTTATAAATATAATAATTCTTCCTGCACGAAGGATTACTCTTTTAGCACTCGTTCCAATCGAAAAACATCCCTCCAATTTGTCTTTTCCCTGGTAAGTTTCCTTTCTGTTGAATGGAGATATTATGTATTATGTCCTTTGACATGGAAATTTTTAGTTACTATTTTAATTGAGAAAACGTATTGTAATGTTATGGTATTTTGTAATTTTTGTTTAGTTAAAAGTTGAAAACTGATACTTTACAAATGAATAATATTCAAAGTTGAAAATTTGCTTTAATATAATTTTAGTTGTGGCTTACCAACTTAACTTGAGAGAAATCAACCCATCGGCCTAAGAGCAGGTCTAAATTCTGATGTTAGGTCTTTATTAGGAGTAAAATATTCCAGTGGCTACTCAAAAGAGGGCGTCTATGTCCCTTAAAATAGCCTAAAAAACACTTTTTTGCATGTTAAATCTAAAATTTTACGGGGGGACCTCCGGTTTCCCCATAACAAACGTATTAATTGAGGGGTGATAAAAGGGGGAGGCGACAACGGGTACCAAACGAGTTAACCCTGTTTTTAGGATAAAATTTCCATAAGAAATTGTGGGAGCACCTCCACACCCCCCTTGTGACTTGGAACTTTATTATATACAACTTTTTTTATGATGAGTTCGTCAAAATACAAAACTCCTAGCAAATAATAAATTCCTGAAAATATAATGTTCAAAATTCGGATTAGGTGTGCCAAAACGAGTTTAAAACCTGCTTTTTAAACTTGAATTTAAAAACATTTTCTGGGGGAGGTCCCTCAAACTCCCCTTTTTAATATGGAGCTACTGAAAACTCTTAATTTGTTTTTAATGGTCTCTGTACTTAATAAAAAAGTATGTGCGTGAGAATTTTTAATCGAAGTAATACTTAATCTTAATTATTACACTAATTACTAATAAATTACAACTATTAAAATTAACATTATTTTACTAATAATGGAAACTTTTTGATCAACTGGACTCCCCACAAAGGAAAATCCTGGCTACGCCACTGATGAGGAGTTAAAACACTACTTTTAAGGGGATCATTACTACTGTGGGGGATCATTGTTCATCATTACATCACTAACCGGTTACTGAACATTAAATCGGCTACTCATCGCTTTCCGATCTAAGTGCAGAAAAAAACACGACTTTTCCAAAGCCAGTAATTCTAAATCTAAAATGTCTTTAAAGTTTTGTTTTTACTTAAAATGCTTTATCATAAAGGATTCTTTCTTTGTCCAAAGTGTCTGTTTGAATCAGGGATTCACAAAACATAGGTATTGAAAATAAAAATTTCTCTTGTTTTTTATGATAGAGGTGTTCTTTGAAAAATTAAACTACAGGTAGCAGTTGCAAAATTTCAAAACATTTTAATTTTCTCAATTTACCTACAAATTTTTTTTGTCTTTACATAAACAGACATTTGAAACACTTCATTCAATCTGCAAAAGAATACTTTTAAGACTATAATTTCTTAAGAGATCGATTTTATTTATTTATGGGGGGATAATAATTAGGGGTTTTGGTATTTAAATATAAAAAAATGATTCGTATTCAAATATTACGAGTAAAGTTATTCAAAAGAGCAAAGATATTTCATTTCAGGCTCTAAGTGGGATTTTAATCATTTAATGGGTAGTCCTTGAGTAATTCTATATAGTAAAGCACCTTTTATGCGTTTCTCGTTTATACGACTTTCCATTTATACGTCTTTTTAACAAAGTCCCAATTATGTAAGCATGAAGACTTTCACAGCCGGTTTGATTTATTAAATTCATTTCTTTCGGGCTTGTAGGCCGTGGTCTAAACGTCTGGACTTTTTATTTTATTTTAGACCACGGCCTACAAGCCCGAAAGAAATGAATTTAATAAATAATAAAGTCCCAATTAATTTCTATTCATTTAAATGCAAAAATTCTTCGTTTATACGACGAGCAATTTTGGTTATACGTCGTTTCTCACTCTCTCAAAATTAAAAAATAATCAGTACCTATCAGTTTTTACTTCCTAGGGGGGGAATTTCCCTAGATCTATGTTCTAATAAAGTATGTGGGGAGGTTTGAAGAACTACTTTCATTGACTGTTGTAGAGCTGTAAGAGCTTATTTTCTATGTCAGGACCCTAATTTCACGTTGTAATCAACAGTCAAAGACAATCTTCACGTCAAACGACAATAAAAGATTAAAAAAGCGATAAATTGTAGATTTGATATTTATATGAAATGCAATGTATTCGGATGGTTCAGATGCAATTTAGTATTTAAAAACTGTTTTGTAGTAATTTTTCCTTTAGAAAAAAAACTCCATTTTATTGCATTTACGTAAATCCGCATTCGGAGCATCAGAAACCTAAAAATCAAAGATGTTTTTAATTATACGTCTTTTTATTTATACGTCGTATTACGTCGGTCCCTTGAAAGACTTATAAACGGTGTTATACTGTAGTTTTATGCAATGTTTGCCATCGCTTATTATTGTCTGTGTAATTGAATCTGCGGATCACTACTAGTCATTTCTCATTGATTTTCTATTGCGTTGCCATGGTGACGAGACGCCTGTTCTATTTACACAGAGTATGAGGAGCAAACAGTCAAACCGTGTTTTCTCCAAAAAAAATAAAAAATGAGTTACTGCTATTTTCATGATCTTCACATTAAACTGCACAAAATAATGCTATTATCTTCAACTAAAACAAGTTTTAACCTCTACTAAAACTACTTAGAAAATTGATGTTTCAATCAAAAAGTGTTTCTAGAGCCTGTTTTCAGTCAAACAGTGATTCCTCCATTCACAGCCAATCATAACTGTTCTTACTCGTCACGTGACCCACTCATTGGTCAGCGTAAAGTTGGTGATGTAAAAATATTGGTGGGGACTTTTTGATACGAATATAATTTCTAATAATAATATTTCTCTTATTCAATTACAAAATTATATAAAATAACATTTTAGTAAAATATGTATTACCTTATTTTCATTCAAAAAGTGTTTTGTCCATGTTGGAAACATTCAAACCATGTTTCCTTCTATGTGTTCGATCAAAACGTGATTTCTCCAAATTTCAAATGCATTTTTTAATAATTAATTTTAAGTTTTTAGGTAAATTATGACTACAAATCTTCTCAGTTACTCGTTACAGAACTAAATAAACGATAATTAGGTTTTTAAATTAGTTATTTTTTAAGTTATTAGTTTTTTGTGTTTCCTGAAAATCTGTATTTGAAGGAGAAAGTATGGTTTGATTGTTTGCTCCTCGTATAGCATCAGCAAAGTTATGGCGATGAAAACTTCGAACAATAGGCATCGGCTAAAAAATATGCCAACAGCCGAGCCCTTCTTTATACTTTATTTGACTTTATAGAAACAAGTGAAACCCCCGCTCTCTCAACATGGCGGCAAAACTTACGACTTAAGCGTGACAACTCCAAATGAGTAAGAAAATGAATAGATGTTATATTTAGTCAAATTTCTCCAGCTTTTTAAAAGCATAAGCAGTCACGGCTTGAACGTTCACCCTCCTCTGGAGTTTCTTCCGCACACAGTTAGTATTTTTTTATGAACATTCAGAAGAGTTGCCAAAAAATTCTTCAAATCCTTAAACTTTATTATTTTAGTTACGATCATGTGAGGAATTAAACGTACTAGAAAAATTCTGCACCTTTTCTCTTTTTATTTACCTTGACTAATAAACTGTAAAACCATCTTGAAGCATTTCCATTGCTGCATGGAAATTTTTTCTGTGAAGTGAAACCTTATTTTTGCTTACAACTCATGTTATTGTTTTGTTCTCGAAAGAAACTAAATTTTAGGTTTTTATGTGTTGAAAAAATTTTTAAATAGTGTAAAGAATACTTAAAAGGTATATTTGCTATTATAAATATTTCACATTCCTTTCTTCATTCTTTAATTTTAAAATTATTTATGAAATTTGCAACAATTTTGTTTTTAGACTTGAGCGCAATTCAACAAAAGTTTACCACTATATTAAGAAGAGAAGTCAAATAAGCTCCCAAAATTGTCTAGTGTAATAGGACAACTTGAACCTACCTAATTCTAGAAAACCTATTATTTCTGTTCACAAAAAATAAGGGGGGTAAAAAATGTAATAGACAACACCTATTCATCAGAGAAGAGTATTTTCTCATCTGTACTGTAATATGGTAAATGCAAACAAAAGTTATTTATAAAGGGAGATAAGATGTTCATTATTGAACATCATTCTGTTTCTAAATAATTGGGATAAGAATTTTCTATTTTAAACCTGAAATTATAACATACTGTACACTAGCATTTTAATGAATCAAAATAAAATAGATCAAATTTAATGAATTAATTAATTTTCAATGAAATAGATCAAAAACAATGACAAAACATTAAAAATTAAATAAATTATATTAAAGTCGTTATATTTTGTCTCATTTTATTAAGTGACTGTACTGTTTCATTCGTAACAGATGAAGACATGATACCAGAGGTACAAAGTTTTTTGTGATGAATCACTGAATCAAAAGACTAAGGAGTGTTTCTTTCATCAATCCAGAATAAGCGAGGACTTTGTTTCGGTGAATTAAGTTATTTCAAATATGAAATACCCTGGGAAACAAGCTTGTCAAGACGGGGAGCAAAGTTTGGTTTGTACTTTTTTATTAGTGTTAATATTTCACTCGTATTAAAAAAAGTTGTACCATTCATTCAAACAGAGTTTTTTCTATTTACTATTTCATTCAATTTTAGATTCATGTTTTAACTAGTTTTGTTTAATTGTGTTTAAAAAAGAGACTCCAATTATAATTTAAATAGTATTAGTTAGTAATAGTTTAATTGGAAAACTTAAGATTAAACATTTTTAAGGTTAAGCATTTTTAAATATTAAAAGAGGGAGAAAAATTAGTTGGATATTTTATTCATAGCATCGTTATTTTATGTAACAAAAGCTTTATTATTACGTTTTAACATATAAGATACTCATTATCTGTACGCATTTAAGTGCAACGTTCTCACATAAACGATCATAGTAATATTTTGTTTTTGAGTTAGTTTGAAGAGCACAAGTTAAAGATTTTCTGAAACCGTAGTTACCTGTAGTGATATACAGGGTGTCCCACGAAAAGTGGTCCAACCCCTTTAATTTTTGAACCCCTACAGATATAGGTAAAACTCACAACTCTCAAGCGTCACCTCCAACCGTGGACCGGTTTCGTCCTTGTTAGGACTCATCAGCACGGTATAGGATGGTAACGCAAGAGAGAGGAGGGCAAGTACTAGTCTAGCCGACTATAACTGAAAAAGTGGTGACCATTGATTAGTCCTCCACTCATCTCCGGTCACCACTTTTTCAGTTATAGTCGGCTAGACTAGTACTTGCCCTCCTCTCTCTTGCGTTACCATCCTATACCGTGCTGTTGAGTCCTAACAAGGACGAAACCGGTCCACGGTTGGAGGTGACGCTTGAGAGTTGTGAGTTTTACCTATTGTCCGCTTAACCAGCAATAAATGGTGAAATTCTCCTTTCATTTACCTTGCCCTTCTGGAATTAAATCTGTTCTAGGAATGCCATTGTCATTCCAGCAGATGAGTGGAGGACTAATCAATGGTCACCACTTTTTCAGTTATAGTCGGCTAGACTAGTACTTGCCCTCCTCTCTCTTGCGTTACCATCCTATACCGTGCTGATGAGTCCTAACAAGGACGAAACCGGTCCACGGTTGGAGGTGACGCTTGAGAGTTGTGAGTTTTACCTATTGTCCGCTAAACCAGCAATAAATGGTGAAATTCTCCTTTCATTTCCCTACAGATATAGTCATGAAAGTGGGGTCTAGGTATAGTAAAGTGACCATGCCCTATCCGATGAGATAACTTTAACGCCCTCTAGCGGAAACTTTAGGAGTTATAATTTTTATTTTAAAAACTATTTGAGGTATGTTAAAAAGTCAATGAGTAAGTTACAAAGCAGCATCGATTCAGTAGGAAAAGACACCTTAAGCATAAAAATATCTTGAACAAAACCATTAAAATGCACGCTCAATTAGGTTGAATTGACATAGTTTTTACGTCTTAAAACCATCCTCACAAGGCGAAAATGGGAAATTTTCATTTTCATGACTTTTCTTAGTTCATTAAATTGAAAATTTCTCATTTTTGCCTTGTGAGTAGGGTTTTAAGACGTAAAAACTACGTAAATTCAAGCTAATTGAGCGGACATTTTAGGGGTTTTATTCAAGATATTTTTGTACTTAAGGTGACTCTTCCTACTGAATCTTTTCCTACTGCTCTACAACTTAGTCATTGACTTTTTTCACATACCTCAAAAATAAAAATTATAACTCCTAAAGTTTCCGCTAGAGGGCGTTGAATGTTGCCTCATCAGATAGGGCATGGTCTTTTTACTATACCTAGACCCCCTTTCATGATTATATCTGTAGGGGTTCAAAAGTTAAAGGGGTTGGACCACTTTTCGTGGGACACCCTGTATAACTTTAAATATAACTTTTCCAATAGTATAAAGTGTTCAAGCTAGACCAATCCCTGGATCTCAAAGTTAGGAGATACCATAACTTTTTTCCGTTATAGTAACACATTTTATGCTGATGAATATTTGCTTGCAGAGCATTGAAGGTTTTAGAGTATCTAACGCCAAATCGGCTTTGTCAGCGGTTGGCGTGCTTCTATCGTGTGGTCTCCTGTGGATCTGCATGACTTGTAAGAAGAAGTTCCTACTCTTATGCACGCACGACAATTGTTGCCTAAAACAAGCACATAAATTACTCATCGTGGTGAGTTCTTACTCACTTGTTTCAATGAAAATGAGTGTTGGGTTGTTTCGATAGATTTCGTCGTAATTGATGTTTTTCGTGCTTTAGGATTCTTATGGAACCGAATACATTGCTGAGGTGAAAAAATCCTCTTATGGAAGGTTCTTTTACCACAAAAGAATAAAATATTTGTGGAATGATAAAAACTTTTCCTTTGAGAGTGTAGGGTATGTAATGAATTTGAAATGTTATGTAGGGATTAATGAAATGCTAAATTAAGCACACTAATATTGAAATAATGATTGGTGGACATTGTATTTGTTATCTCCACACTTAACAAAAGCTTTACCCAAGAGCTATCAGGTATTTTATACACTTATTTCATCATTAAAGAGAAAGATAATAAATAATCAAAGTATATTAACAAAGTTAATAATAAAGTCCCCAGCAAAATAAATCAGCAAAATTTCTTCAAAAAGTGAAGGGAATTTGAACACTTTGTCTTCAGTTTTTAATAAGACCGCTGAAATGCCTTTAGAATGTATTCAAAACTGCTGTAAAAAACTGCAGACTTTCGTGCTGAAGTCCTATTTATAAAATAACTACAGATTTCTTTGAGAAAACTGCAATTTTGACACTTTTTTGAAGGAATTTTGGACATGTTTTTTTTGCTGGGTCTGAACTTAAATTTTAAAAAACGTGTCTGAATCGACTGAAATTGTTCTTGTTTTTTTTTATTTGCACCAGTAACAAATTTAAAGCATTAGATATATATATATATACTAGCTGATATACCCGCCGTTGCTCGGGAAAAAAAAGGATTTTCAATCTAGGTGATAAAATAAATAAGAATTATTTTCTTCCCTATATTCCTTTCCTGGGCGTCATTTAGGGGCAATAGGGTCAACTGGCTTCCCGCTAGAATTCTTCTTTTATGCTTTACTTCCTTAATACATAAAAAACTTTAAAAACACCACCTGTTAAGAATTAATGTGTGAAATCCTCATTTTTAAGAGTGATATTTTCAAATTATAAAAAAGTGGAAGGATACCCTCTTAGCCCCCTTATTTCAAGGTGCTATATCTTTATTCCCTTCACAATATCCTCCATATATTTCTCCAATTCGTAATGCATAGTTGTGGCAAAATCTTCCACCTTCGCTTCAAAATAAAGGTAGAGGTCTATTATTGAACAGCAATTTCTATTGACTTAATACTTATTTTTCCCTTCATCCCTGTTTTCATAAAATTCAAAGCAAATAAAAAATAAATACACTTCCCTAAGATGTAAATAAAACCTAAAGAAACTTCGGGAATTAAAGTGTTAATAACCGGTTTTATTTTAATTAAAATTTAAAAAGGTCAGGGGGAGACCCCCTGAACCCCCCTTTGTTGATTTATTTCCAACATATTCGCTAAAAGAAATCGCCTTCAAACATAAAATAAATGTAAGCATCATTTTAATTGACACCAACCATCTAAAATGCTTCTGATGAAATACTATTGTTATTTAAATTTTATTACTTGTAAAAAAATTTAAAAATTTTCGGTTAAATATTTTTTGATTATTGCAAAAAATTTATTTTATCACAAATTATTTCTTTATCAGATTTTTTTTTTAAATTCTACTCTACTTTTTTAATTCTAATATTTACAACAATAGTGGTTTTGCGTCACTTGGATGGAACAATAACCGTTATCAGTTTAACATTGAAGCTACGCATAAGAATTTAGAAAAGGTCCAAAAAAGACTGCTTGGAGTGCTTTGATTTTAAAAATTCTTTTTTGAAAACCTTCCCGATAGTGTGAGGAACAACGTGCTAAAATTTCATACCAATCGCATTAATAATGTGGGTGCTAGAATGCAAAAACTAAAAACTGGAGTAAATATTCAAACTCCCGTGCAACCCCTCTAGAATGGAATATCGAAAAATCCAGAAATTACTTTCTTTGAAATATTATTAAGAATCTATTACTAACAGGTAGCTTCGAAATATCAAATTATTAGTATATTTTTCTTCGAAAATGTAAAACTTTGTTTATGCTCAGAAAAAACAGGTTTTTGAATTTTTTAGACCCCTTAAAATTCGAATATCGAAAATTTGAAAAATGCCTTTCTAGATATTGTATATAGGTACCTTCCTGTTAAATTACAAAGATCTGGGGTCATTTGGAACGGAGCTAGGTTCAAAAACGTAGAAATCACTCCAAGCATCCCTGTGGATCAGAAAAAAGGAATTTCGAAAAATCCCTTCTTAGTGCGCGCTTACACCGTAAGATCTTTCACCACACCAAGTTTCGAGTCTTTAGCCCCGGTAGATTTTGCTGTGCGTTGATAGGTGAATGAATCGATCGATCGATCGATCGATGAATGGTAAAGCTCTTTTATTATTATAGATATATTAGGGTGGAACGAAAAAACGAATTTTGTCGAATCGTTTAGTGATAGGGCGCAAAATTTGCCTTAAGCCATCAGTATCAATAGTTAAAAATTTTAAAATGATCAAAAAATATCTTGAGGTGCCTCAAAGCCCTTAAAGTTTCGAAAAAATGCTGTTTTTTTTACAAAACAACAAAAAATCCAATGATAAAATCTTTACAATTTGTTCATTATTTTTTTATGAAAAACTACTATTATTCTTAATATAATATTCCAAGTTTCATTTTTTATCACCCTTTTTTTTGGTAGTAATATTTTTTTAACGTCAAATAAATTTTGTAAAGTTGTTTTTCTTGCATTATTGAAACATCAATAACTCTAGAACTATCAAACCTAAAAACGTTAAATTGGATTCCTTTTGTCCGATATTTTTTCTCTTTACAGTGGTATGCATCATTGAAAATCCCCTCCCAAAAAAATTTTAATTTAAAATAAAATGTGAAAAAATGTTTATTTTTTTTTATTTTTAATTTTTATTATTATTTTTATCGCTTTTTATTTTTATTTATCTATGATAAACATATCTACCAAGTTTCAAGTTAAAAATATAATTTAATCGTGCAGAAAAAATATAATTAATCGAAATTTTAGTAGGTTTTTAACACCCCTTATCAAAACACAGAAAAAGAACGATTACACTGTTCAACAATGAAAAAATTTCCTTGATGAAAATAGTCATTTCTTATACATTTGTGGTCGCTGAATACGAAAATCACCATTAAATTTCTCGATTGACTCAGGATTTTCGGGGAACAACCCCTCCCCCTTTTTACGTTTTTCGACGACTTTATAACTTTAAACTCGATTTTCAGGGTCAAAAAGCATTGC
This sequence comes from Tetragnatha versicolor, assembly GCA_024610705.1. NCBI lineage: Eukaryota > Metazoa > Arthropoda > Arachnida > Araneae > Tetragnathidae > Tetragnatha > Tetragnatha versicolor. The sequence goes on along the minus strand of JANDEH010000001.1, from coordinate 32,075,262 downwards.
TTTATTCTTCAAATTGCTCCCCATTGGACAAGAAATATTCAGATTAATAAAATATGATAATTTTATAACAAATGGATAGGTTTAAGGGGTAATTACCCCCCTAAAAATGCAAAAAATAGCTAAAAATTATAGAGGTTTTTATACGCTATTTTTTCCTCTTATTTTTTTACGCAATTCACGTTTGAAGGGTCCTAACCTTTCCCCAAGGACCCAAATTTGATTGCAATATGCAGCAATGATTTTTACTAAAAGCGGTTGAGGTGAGAGCGCCCCCAAAGCACCCATGGAAGGGTTCAATGCCGCCCTTTGAGTTGAACTGTGCTGTACAAAAAATTTGAAGCCACTAACTGAATTTCAGCTGATTCTTGTGTAAAATGATCTGCTGAATTCAAATATGACACCCATTTTCCTCCATCACCCTCAGTTTTTAAGGGAATGCCCCCTAATTTTTATCCACAGCCGTGCATCTATTAAAATCTTGAAACATGGAATCCTCACTCCTTATAATTCAATTAAAATGTTATGTATTAATTAAAATCATTATGTGTTTTTATCTCTAATCTAGGTCAACTTAAATGTAAAATAGAATAAATCACTAGATACTTTTCAAGAATAGTTTTCGTTGTTTTAGTTCTTGATTGTTTTCCAAAACTGTTATAATGTCTTACCATTGTGTAATCAGAAGTCATAAATTTAATTCCAATGACAGGTAATTGAACAGTTACGGATACGGAGTTCATTGACCAACAGACATGCCGTAGTCAGAAGTCATAAATAACAATCATTATATTTCAATCAATAATAGTCAATTATATTTCCTTTTAATATTTAATTGAATATATGCTTTTTATTTCTAATCTGTGTCAACTTATTGTAGCAGAACCATAACTAATACTTATAAAATTCCTAAAGTATAATAAGACAAAAACAGTAAAAGCTTTACCATAATTGTTAAGAATTCATATTTAGTATATAGTTTGCAGACCCCTGAGAATCACTTAACTAAAACTACAATCTATAAGTAATTTTTATCAGTATTTAGTAAAAGTATTTAATGCTTTTAAAAGAAAACTTTTAACTGAAAATGTTTATTAATGAAGCACTTATAGCTGAAATTAACTAGAATTATACAATTTTTTAGTAATTTGTGATAATCTCAAAGCATTTCTTGATTGGTATTAAATTTTTACAGGTTAATAACTTTTTTTGGTTAAAAATTTTTTTAATATATTTTTTTGAAATTGTGAAAAAAATTGAAGAAAGGTAACAAGAAGAAAGGAAACAAAGAGAATAAAATTATGAACGAAATGAGCTCCATTTCTTGTTTTTAAACTGAATAGTTCCAGAGTTATGTCTTCTAGTAATGCAAGAAAAACAACTTTACAAATATTTGCGTAACTCTAAAAAAATATTTCTCCCAAATGAAGGGCGATAAAAAAAACGAAACTTGTGCCATTATATCTCTGATAGTAGTAGTTTCACATAAAAAAATCATGAAAAAAATTTTAGTGTTTAATCTTTGGTTTTTTTGTTGTTTTGTAGAAAAAGTGACAATTTTTTGAAACTTCAAGGCTCTTGAGGCACCTCAAGATATTTTTTGATCAATTTCAGATTTTCACATATTGACACTGATGTATAAAGGCAACTTTTCCGCACTATTACTAATTGAATATTCGAAAAAGGTTTTTTTTGTCCCTTTTTCGTTCCACCCTAATATATATATATATATATATATATATATATATATATATATATATATATATATATATATATATATATATATATATATATATATATATATAATGCTTTTGTTAAAGACACTATATAGTGTCTTTGGCTTTAAAGCTTTGAAAACAAGCTAGTTTAACTTCTTTTCCATCAAATTTTCAACGTTAATCCTTTTTCCACTACCATTACACTCCCTAACTACAGCGAAATAGTGATTCATGGGCTTATATCATCACAACCTTGACCAAAATTAACCCACTTTACAAAAAGATTCACCATTAATATGATACTTGTTTTTAGTTTTCCTTTGTTATGAATTAAATATTCATTAATTAGGGGTCTGGAAAATCAGACATGTTCGCAGCTACATTCCTTGTGTAAAGGTTTAAAGACGAGCAAAGCTAAACGAAACTTGGAAGTGTTCGGCCTGAACGTTATTCGTATTAACGTGAAGCCCATCATAAAACTACTTTTAAGGGAAGTAAGTCTTCCAATCTGTACTTTTTATTAGACAAATGATAATTTCATGATGTGAAATTTAATTTTTTTTTTCACTTTTAGTTGCGAAATCCTTTCTACATCTATCAATTCTTCATAATAATTGTGTGGTGTATACAACTCTATTATCAGTTTGCAATCTGTATATTTTTGTTGTGTATAGGATCTGTATCGGCAACTATATGGGAAACCAGAAAAGTGCGTACTTCTCTTTTATTTAGCGTTTAAAAACTTTTTTGTTTTGAAATAAAACTTTTATTTTTATTTGGATATTATACAAAAAAATCATTATATCACAGAAACGAATAATATGTTTATTTTTTACTCGAAGTATTAACGTATTTCTCACTGAGAAAATAACAATTTATACAGAAATTGTAACTAGACATTTGGTTATCTTTTAAATTTAAATTGTTTAGTTTTACTATTACATTGAATTACTTTATACAGGAACTATTAAGGTTAGCATATTTCTGAGCACAACATACTATATTGCTTTAAATTCAGGTTTAGAATTCTAATTCCTTGTTTTCAGCAAAGCCGATCTTTGAGAAATGCAATGCAGGTGAAGTTTATAGCAACTGTACTAAGAGATGGAAAAGGTAATTATTGTAAAAAAACATCGATTTTTACATCAATTTCTTTTTTGTCATCAGACAAATATTATAAGGAAATATAATTATATTTCTATATAATATTTGGATCTTTAATGAATGCAATATAGTGTATAAAGTATTTAGTAACTAAATGTTTTATTTAAAAAAATTTAATAGTTATTAAAGGACATAGAGTAAAAGTAAAAGAAAGTCGTGTAGAAAATACTTATGCTAGTTTTAACTGTTAAGGGAAAATGTTGGGGGATTGCTTTTAAACAAAATAACTATAGTTACATTCTTAAGAATGAACTGCTAATAGGTTATTATAATAATCACATTTTCTAAGTGTGACTTTAAAAAAACTTTGGAGTTCGTTATTCACCAGGTTATACGGTTTGAAAAAGTTAGTAAAACATAACATATACCTAATGATAAATATATCTGGTATTTAAAATACTTTTTAACCTAGTAGTTTTCTTTTATAGAGATACAACTTCCTTCAGAGTATCTAGTTCCGGGAGATGTTCTGATCCTTCCTACATCCTTCACTTTGTCCTGCGATGCGGTTTTGGTGTCAGGTAGCTGCGTTGTTAATGAAAGTATGCTTACGGGTAAGAGTTTAGTTATTTATGTTAATTATCTTCTCCATATCATCTTAAATAAATACGTTTTTTTAAATAAATTCCAATGAAAAATCTGTTTTGTAAGTTTACCTAAGAATCTTTTCCTTTGCCATATATTTCCATACAAAATTAGTTTAGCCTCTTGAATTTAAAAAATTGGTTGAATCGTTATGGAGTGACTGCAAAGGATCTTTACTTATATTTTGAAACGATTAATTCTTATTTTGACTATGAAGATTAGGATGTTACGCTTATTAGTAACAGTGTGCCTTAACAGTTTTCCTTTTATTTGATATTTTTTGAGGTATGTTAACCTCAGTGGCTAAAGACACGTAAACATTACACAGAAAAGCTTAAATACATGATGAAACTATCAGTTTGATGTGTTTGCTATTTTCACTTTTTATCCTCCTGGCGAATCTTCTTACCTTCGTTTCAAATATTTTATTGAAGAAAAACGAATCCTTGGATTTCTTAACTGTAATGTTTTCTTAAAAGCCACTTAAACTATGTGCTTTTTTGAAGTACTTATAAGGGAAACAAATTATTTTATTTTCTACCTTTCTTTCAGGCGAGAGTACTCCAATCACAAAGGTGTCTGTTCCCAATGATCCAAGCTCCAGGTTCAATGTGGTCACTCACAAAAGAAGTGTCCTCTCTTGTGGTACTCAAGTTCTTATTAGCAGAGCTACGGACTCTCCACAAGTAAAAGCTATCGTCTACCGAACTGGTATGCGATTTTTTCGTAACCTGCCATTCCTTACCGTATGGTCAGATAAACTACCTGCTTCATCTAAAATAAGAAAATATAGAAAGAATTAATAAAAACTTAACTATAATATTCCAGCTCATAAGGATGTTATTTCTCTAATAATGTTATTAATACCAATTGGGAAGTGAAACCCATATTTAACATCCTTTCGATTTTCGATACCTTTTCTTATGTCCACAGGGTTTTCGACGGCAAAAGGAGAACTCGTAAGAGCTATTTTATACCCTAAACCTGTAAAGTGGAAGCTGTATTCCGACTTAGTGAAATGTATGGTGGTTTTCTTTATTTTAGGTAAGCTTAAGTTTTTGTTATTAAAATAAAATTGTTTATAAAATAAAAAACAATTAAATTAATGTTTAAGTTAAAAAAATTTATGCTAAAAAATTGATAACCTTTAAGATAACCTTTGATTTTATATTGTTGTTATTGTGATTAACCATTACAATTTATTTCCCATTGAAATTTTTTTTTAAATTCTCATGAGTCCCTAATTGGAATTGCATTGAATAAGCTATGAGAACTGGTTATCAATCTCTAAAACTTGTTTAAAATTAAAATTTAAATCATGTTTGTTTATTTCAGGAATACCATCTCTTATGTACGCTATTAAAGTCGGAATTGAACTAGAAGTGCGTACGAAATATTTTTGTTTGTAAATTTACCTCCACTTTTTTTCAACCACTTATATTTTATTGAAACAAGGATCTTAAAGTTAATAAGGAAGTTGCATGTGTCAGATTTTCAAAAACAAACAAGTGTTCCCTATGGTTTTTTGTATGGTAAAATGAAATTTCTAGTCAGTTTTTCAAAAAAATGTACAGGTAATTAAATATTTAAATTTAAAAGTCAAGAAAAAACACGTGACTGAAAACGTTTATTGTTTAAACTATAAGATGACGTCAACAATAAAACCATCAACTCCATTGCTTTTCAACAATGCCTAGTATAAGATGACGTCACATCCAAACTCTTGGCGTTTTCGCGCGCTTTTAAAAAGGGGATTTTTGTTAATTTTTTTGCTGTCAAAAAATTTCTCGATCGGCCTCAAATTTTGGGTAGTTGCTTATTTTTGCAAGAAGAATCGATTAAAAAAATTAAAAAAAATCATGCAACTTCCTTATTAACCCTTTTAATACAACAAAAAATAAGTTCAGTACGCCTCATTACCGGGAACAGTTATTTCTCCTTCAAGTGATTAATTGCTGTCTGAAGGTCTAAGAGACACATAAACGATCCCATAACGACTTTTCAACGGCAACAATGATGTTACAAGCTTTATTAATGGGACATCATAAGTCCCGCCGTATTGAAAGGGTTAAGCTGCTTTACTTTATTCTTAAACTTTAATTTTGCAATAGAAGAATGCATGTTGTTAAAGTAAATATGCTTAGTTTCCTTATTATCAACTTTTCTCTACCTTGCTTAAACAGTCTATCAATAATCTTTCTCGCGGACTTTCCTTTTTTTTTTGTTCTGTTTGCTTTCGTGCCGCACGATATTTTGAGATCATGCATTTATTATTTTTTAAGTATTTACTCATTGCTAAATCTGAAAACCACTACACAAACACTGTTGTTTACCGATTGACATTAAGTCTTCTCATAAGTAACCTACCATATCGGTCTCTTATATGACTTCCACATTCATTCCTTGAGTATAGAATATTTTCAAATCGATAGATTTTCTAGATAACAAATACATACTCGATACTTCATCTTTACTTAATCAACGCTTAAACAATATCTTTCAGCTCTACACGTATGATGTGGTGCTGGTGGCTTTGAATGTGTGCACGTTTTTCGTCCCCCCCTCCCTACCAGCAGTGCTGACCAGCATCAACCAGCAGGCGCAACGGAGACTGCGTAAACAAGGGATTTACTGTCTCAACACCCGCTACATCAACTTCTCGGGACTACTTGATATCGTCTGTTTTGACAAAGTAATTTTTAAACAAAAAACGTACAAAGCTAAATTTAATGTTTATTGAATAGAAGGAATTCGTGATAAGAATTAGCAAAACTTAACTAAGAAAATAATTAATAGCAAATGCTAAAAGCAAAACCAAACTAATGGACTGTTTGGTACGTCACAAAATCGTAGGTTGCAGATAAAATTATTAGTAACATCAAACATTTCATCATGAAGTTTTCTCGAACACAACGTTTTGGTATACTTGCAGATTTTGATTTCTTTTTTTCATGGATTATACTTTCTTATTTTGATTTCTTCTAAAGTTCAGTGCAGTTAAGGCCAGGATTATACTTTCTTTCAAAAGAATATTTTTTAAACTCTTTTAAACTATCTTTCATCAGATATTATGCATCGTTTAGTTCAGTTAAGAAGAATAATCTTAAAGTAAGTGACATTATAGTAATTAATACCATCATTAAAAACTGTTTATATAACATTTTGGCTGTTTAAAAAATATTTATTTCATTAAATAATATTAAATTATTTTTCAAAATTTCTATTAGTTTGTTATAAGAAAAACATTATTCCTCTTCGAAGGTTTTAAGTTAGTTAATCCCAAGAAACACTCCTTTTCTTAAAAAAAAATACTAAACCGTTTCAGACGGGGACTTTAACGGAAGATAGCTTGGACATATTGGTAATCGAACCAGCTTCCATGGGCAAGTAAGTTTATCTGTGACATTCTCAAATGTTTTTTAAAAATTTAATTGAATCGTTTCAAAGTTTGGTATCATTCTCAGATTCGAGGCCCCGTTCTCCTCCATTTCTCGACTTTCAAACGAACATTTAGTAAAGTGTCTGGCCTCCTGTCATTCCTTGTCGAAGGTGGAGGGTGATCTACTGGGACACGATATGGACATCAAGATGCTGAGAATGTCTCAATGGGTATGAATAATGGGTTAAAGTTAACATCATGCATAATCAAAAATGCAGAAAAATCAGTTTTTTCATTATTCGGTTCCATTCCGTTAAAGGTCCCGCTAAATATCACTAAGTTTTTATCAGCGCTATATATTCAAATATCGAAAAAATTTTCTGATTTTTATGATAAACTAAACAGTTATTGATCTAACTAAACATTTTAATCTATTAGTTTGAAATTATTAACAATATTTCTACTTTTGGGTGACCAAAAGAGCATGGCGGTATTTAGCGGGACCTTTAACGGAATTGAACCGAATAATGAAATGTAAAGGGATTTTTCTGCACTTTTTAGCGTTTTTGTGACATGTATAGATTAAGGGATCCGCTTAATGTTATCAAAATTTGTCCATATCCCCTAAAATTGCCGCTATCAGGTTTCGTTTTGAAAGTCAATTTCTACAAGTAAACATCTACCCCACCGTAGCATCTGGCGTTTTTTTTTCTCAAACTCATTAGTAAAAATAAGAAAACATTCCACAAATATTGAAGAAAACGGTTAAAGGGGGATGGTCCGAATCCATGCTTATAAGAAACCATCGGCGCGGCGCCTTGTAGATTTTTCTGATAAGAGATTTTAATTTTCCTATGGTTATTGGAATTCAGATTATAAAATAGGTGGTTTATTAGATTGGAAGGATATACAGAGAAAATGAGACCTTTCTACATATAAGAATATAAAATAAGCGATGATTTTGTCTTTATTAATTGAAATACTCTTATATTTTCCCTTAAAAATTTTAAGTTGTCAAAAACATAGTGTAAAATTGTTTTAAATACATTAATTAGGGGTACATAATTTTAATATTAAAGCAAACAATGTAGTTACACTTTTTGCTCCTTTTTGATGTAAAATCGCTTATTGTTATCAATCGGATAATATTATCAGTTTAATCTCGGACAATTGCGATCACATTAAGCGGATTCGACTGTATTGGAAAATACCTTTTTAAACCGGAACTTTTCAAAGTAATCTACTTTACCTTTAAATGTTCTTTTCCCTCCAAAATAGGAAATTTGCAGTGAAAAACATTATAATAATCTCACCTGTATATTCCAGAAATTGCAGACTAGCTTGAAAAAATTGTTTAACTATATCTGGCTTTCTATTACAGGGGGAAACAAAAAGCTTGGATTTCAAAGCATACAAACTGTTAACTCAGTGACTCAAAAAAAACTATGCAATCAACTTGTTTCTGATTTTTTCCGTCTAAATTAATAAAAATTATCAACATTCCGTGCTTTACATATGGTTTTGGAGTTTTAATTATATCAATCCTGGTCCATATCATGGTCTGTGTAACCTTAATTTTAAAAAAATTCAATTGATTGAATTAATATTTACCGGAAGTAATTTTTTTGCAGGATATAGAAGAGCCATCGGACAAAAATACGTTTCACTTTGAACACAAACCGCCAAGAATTGCATTTCCTAAGTATGCAGAACCGACTATCAAGGTAAAAAAATATAAAATAGCAAAATATAAAAAGTAACAAAACAAAGTATAAAAAATTTAGTACCATTTAAAGTACTGGTGGAATCATGATAAGGACTTTATAGAAGTAGTTAAGATGGATACGGTATACGACACGGTATATGTGACATAATCGGGTTTTTTTTTTCAGCCTGTGGCTATTGTCCGGCAGTTTCCTTTCGAATCTAGTCTGAAACGAATGTGTGTAGTGACTCAAACGGAAGGGAGTCCATTCTTCGAAGTTTTTATGAAAGGAGCCCCAGAATTGATTACATCCTTTTGCAAGAAGGAAACGGGTAAATCGGTTTCTAAAAATATTTCTAAACAAAAAATAATAATAATGTGACAGTTACTAAATTTCTGTTTGTTTTAGTTCCCTCTGATGTAAAAGAAGTGTTGGAGCGCTATACCAGCGACGGATTCAGAGTCATTGCTCTTGCAACTAAAATAATTTCGGAAGGAATGAGTTGGAAAGATGTAATGGGAATACGAAGGTCTAAGCTCTTAATAAAATGTTTGATCATTGTTTTTCTTGATGTCGTGTTACAGTATTATAAACTAATAGTATCAAACATTTGAGTGTTAGCTGCTATATAATAATAAATGTAGTTTAAACCTTCTTTCAGAGATACTCTAGAAAGTGATTTGCTGTTTCTTGGACTAGTTGTATTTGAAAATAAACTGAAGCCAGAGACTGTACCATCTTTGTTCGTTTTAAAAGAGGCTGGTATTAGATCCGTGATGATAACAGGTAGATTTTAAAGTTTCTGTTTACTATGTAATTAGGATTAACATATTGTTATAGCAGATAATTTTTAAAACTTGACTCTGCTTCGGGGTTGGTAAACAAAAAAGGGTTTTAAAATAATAAAAAAATCTTAAAGAAAAAAAAACAGAATTTTTCTCTGTTATGTGAGATGGAGACGAAGACTTAAAAAACAGTACTACTAAACAGTATTTTTCAAATCCTTTTAAAAGTCCCGTTAATAATATTGTCTGAAGCATTATTGATCAAAAATTAGAAGGAATCCTTATTTTCTCTTTACTTTAACTAAATTCAAAACTATTAAAAATGTTAACAAATATCACCACTGGTTTTTTTTGGAAATTTAATTTTATCTTTCACTACATTCAAGTAATTTCCTTCATTTTTTCGGAATTATAAATAAATCCAAACGTAACTCAATACCTCTAATTTTGCCAATGTTAATTTAAACACCGGATAGGAGACAACCTTCTGACAGCCATCACAGTAGGCAAAAAATGTGGAATAGTGGATGAAATGGATGAAGTTGTCATCATGGACGCAAGCTTAATGCCGAATTCCTTACCTAAAGAGGATTTGAAATTGCAAGTGAACTGCAAGGTATCTCCATCCTCTGCTAACAAAGGAAAAGTCCAGTTTGTGCCCTTTGACCAGGAAAAGCTTCAAGTAAGAGAAAATAGATGACAACGATTTTTTGAGATTAACATACTTTCTCTTGAACGGTTTTCGTTTTAAAACAGATCTGCTTTAATAACTCACCGTAATTAGTACCATGTAAAAACAGCAAAATTGTCATTTAAGAAATCAAGTTTTGGGCTTTTAATCAGAAAATGACTAAAAATGTTTAACATTTCGACCAAGGGTGTGTAAAACTATTGTACTTTTAATTGTAAAGCAGTGTGCGTTTTCATCAACAAAATGTATTTCTTTGTTTAAACCGAAATTTCAATTACTGGCTTATTGCTCTTAAATATCTCTCAGCATTTTTACTTTATTTAATTTACCAGGGCATCTACATTCCAATTCAAGGAAATGAGACACGCCATGTTGCTTTGGATGGACCCACTTTCAACCTTTTGAGGCTGCACGATCCTGATCTTTTAGACAAAGTTTGTATATTTTTAGACTTCCTGCTATTTCACACTATTGGTATAATTTTCAGCATCTTAGGGAAGATACGTATTTTGAAAATTGTGATATTTCATTATTTTTAGGTTGTACTGAAAGGAGCCATTTTTGCCCGAATGTCTCCAGAGAATAAGCTACATTTAATAGAAAAATTCCAGGATTTAGGGTATGATGAATATGAATAATTCAAGTTAAAACGCTCACCAACTTGATATTTTAGATGTAGGAAAGACTTGCTTGGTAGCTTCAATATAAATGTACAGTTTACATTACTTTCTTTTCAACCTAGTCGTATAGATTATTTTCTTACCCTAGTATAAGGTTATTTTAGTAGATGCAGCTTGGTAATGGAAAACGTTTTGTTTCCTGTAAGTAAAATTAGGAAATTAGCCACAAAAATTTGACTTGTTGAAATCACTCTCTGAAGTTGAAAGCATATTTAGAAAAACTTCGTTTTTTAAAGATTCCTTTTCCATACAGAACAATAGAAAGCATGGAACTGTGAGCCTCAGTTCCATGCTCTTGCTCAGTTCCATTCTCCCCTACTTGATTAATGGCAGTCGCGTCTTATTTGAACTTGTCTGGCAGGTCTCTAACTTAGCAAGTTAATCAAATCAGAATATAAAAGAAAATTTTGGTAGTTAACTATGTACTTTACGACTTCAATGTCTATTTCGATATGAGAAGAAGGAAATAATATTAGTCCGACCGCCACAATAAAAACTTTTGACGTGGAACAGTATTTTATTGATTATTATGGGGAAACGGGTTTTTTCACATAATTTTGGATGTGATGGTAAAAAAACTTATTTCACTCTCATTTAGATTTCAACTTCTTTTCTAAGTTCTGCAGTTCTGTAAGAGTTTTTCTTTGGGTGGTCGGACTATATAACTTTCATTTTCCATTGATTAATATTACCTAAATGATTTTCAACTTGCCACCACCTTAAATTAATGTTTTTTTCCTTCATGCTGAAGTTTGAATACTCCTTTCAGGTACTTGGTAGGTATGTGCGGTGATGGTGCAAACGATTGCGGGGCTCTCAAAACTGCCCACACGGGCGTATCTCTCTCTATGGCCGAAGCTTCTGTTGCGGCACCTTTCACATCGACTCGACAGAATATTCAATGCATATCAACTCTGATCAGGTTAGTTTCTGTATCAATTATTATTCAAACTAAGAAACCTTTATCGGCTTGATTTAAATCATTTATCCTGATGTATAGGGATTATGTAACTTACGACTTCACCTGTGTTGTATGATTTTAACAGCAAGATAGTTGTAATCGAAGATATTTTAAAATAAAGTTTTAATCTTTTACAGTTTTTGCTTTACAATGAAGTTTTTAATTCTTTTAATCTAATTTAATAATCTTTTATAGAGAAGGAAGAGCAACTTTAGTTTCAACATTTGATTCATTTCGTTACATGGTTTGTTATACTCTGACCTTCTTATTGGCCGTCCTTTTCATATTTTGGGTAATATTACTTTAGACATTTTCTTTTATTGGGTTGTCCCATAAGTTCTGTTACTTTTTACAAAGTTTCGTGTTTGAAAATTTTTTATGAAAAACTGGCAATAGGTAGAGATTTCAAACAAAGGGGATTTTGATGTATGTATATTTATGAACATAATCTGTGATTTTGGTAGTTCTCGTGATATTATTTCTCTTCAAAATGGCGGTTTGTAAAAAAGACCAAAAACGACGATTTTCGCGTGATTTTTTTTTTGTTTAAAAAACTAGGAAGAACGCATAATTCATGGCTAGAAAAAGTTTTACTGTATATTTGAAATGTTTAGATTAAGGTGTCATAGTTTCAAGATAATTCGATAAGTTTAACTTAGGAAATTTCGGTCTCAAACATAACATCTTTGCTAGAAACTTACCTCAGTAATGTTAGTCATTTCGAAGAAATTTTCACGAAAAAAAGCACCAAAATCAATTAAAAAGCTTACGAAATACCCTAGTATTCAAAATATGCAAAATATATTCAATTATATCTGAAATTAAGTTCAGAAAGTAGTGCGCAATATTCAAGCGCGCAACGTTTTAGCTTATCAGAATTACACTCGCTAAACTTATGCTAAGCGAACAAAGCAATTATTTGCTTCATACGAAAACACTACAATAAAAACAACTCGTTGGAATTTAGAAATAAATCAATTGTCCAATTCAACGAGATTATGAAAAGATGCTTTCAATGATTAAACCTTTGAAACAATCATTATGGTTCAAAAAACATCTGCCTTTAATTTGCTTCATACCAGCTGCTTAGAAAAACAATAGGTGTGCTTTGAAAAACACGTGAAATTACAAATATATGAAGTTTTAAAGTCAAAATTTCCTACCTTAAACTTATCGAATCATCTTGAAACTATGACATCTTAATTTTAACATTTCAAATATGCAGTAAAGCTTTTTTTAGCCATGAATTATGCGTTCTTCCTAGTTTTTTAAACAAAAGAAAAAAATCACGCGAAAATCGTCGTTTTTGGTCTATTTTTCAAACCGCCATTTTGAAAAGAAATAATATCACGAGAACTACCAAAATCACACATTATGTTCATAAATATACATATATCAAAATCCCCTTTGTTTGAAATCTCCACCTATTACCAGTTTTTCATAAAAAATTTTCAAAGACAAAACTTCGTAAAAAGTAACAGAACTTATGGGACAACCCAATATTATCTATTTCTCTTTAAGAATTAACTGGATGCATATTTTATTTAGCATTTATAATTCGATATTTTGCTTTCTCCCCTAATTTTACCATTGAAAAACGAGAAATCTCAAGCACTGCTAATAAAATCTCCTTGACATTTTTCTTTATATAGGATGGACAGAAGCCTGTTGATGGAGAATACATAATAAATGACATCGTTCTCAATCTTATACCCCCATTTCTATGTAAGTTCCCAGTATTATATGACCTTTCAATAAACTTAATAAAAGTCTTTAATAAAAACATTTTTAGTCTATTCCCAACCTACAGAAAGATTACACTTACAAGCATTGACTTTAAATTCCTGTTTAATGAATTCAAAATGTTTATAAATCAATGGAGTTAAAACTATCGAAGTTTCTTAAAAAAATATACTGTGAACAAGATCCTTAAAATGATAAGTATCACTAAGGACATTCATCAATGTACTACAAGACTTGAAAACATGATGTCAGTTGTATAAAATCCGTTATTTAATAGTCCATTCCTTTTTATTCCAGTTGGTTTGACAACAGCCCATCCCAAGTTGGAGAAAAAGAAGCCTTTGAGATCAATCCTAAGTTTTATTCCAGTCTTTTCGGTAGTTTCGTTCGTGGTCATACAAATAGGAGTTCATACTCTCGCATATTCCTATTGCCTCTCACAACCATGGTAAGTCCATCTTATAATAATACTAAATAAGAATTATAAAATTCTAAGTACAGTAGTATATCACTTTCAGAAAATTTGTTGCTATTAATAAGCTTAAAATTATTGTTATATGCCGAGGACAGGTACACCCCTTTCAATCTGAATGTGGAAGATGTGTCTTCCCCCGAACCATCTTACACTGGAACAAGCATATTCAGCGTGAACATGATGAGTTACGTCACTGCCGCCGCCATATTTGCCTCTGGACCACCTTTTAGGAACTCCTTCTTTTCGAACAGTAAGTGGGGCCAACTTCTTCCATTAAACAGTACTTCTTAATAAACTGTTAGAGAAAATATAAAAAATTGAGTCAATTATAACTATTTTAAATATAATTTTATATCAATTGGCCTTAATATGATATTAAGTTAGTATCAGATAACTATGGTTATGGTTCTCTCTCTCTTATTTTGGGGGATTTTTCTATTAAACCTTTTTTAGCTGTAAAACAAAATCCCTATACCTGATTTTCATACTTCGTTTTAACTAAAACTTTAGAATCTTATTTATTGCATTCTATGCGTCTTATTTCGGTATTTTTCCATCTTAGGATTGTACGTTGCTGTAATGATAACTGAATTTTTATTGGTATCATATTTGATCGTATACCCTCCTGAGTTCATGGTTGATTACTTAAATGTAAGTAATTAAGATTTATTTAGTAAATTTAATGCGAAAAAGGGATAAACAATTACTTTTTTGATAATAATATTATTACCATTATGAACAGTTATAATATACTATTCATAATGGTAATAATATTCTTCCTCTTTTGAAAATTAATAAAATCAGAAAGTTTTAACAGAAATAACAGAAAATATTTTTAAAAATTTTAAAACTTTTTATATAAGTATTTTAATTGGGATAAAAATTATGGATATAAATTGTTGTATAGTTTTTAAAAAATTAACTCATATCATTAACTTATTTACTTTAGTTTAAAAGAGCTCCAACGCTGAAATATCATCTGATTTTATTCGCTCTGGGCCTGTGTACATTTATCTTTTGTTTCTTGTACGAGGTAAGTATATTCACAAAACTATATTTTGTTTATTAATATAATCGCTCTTCAAATTTAGTTCAATTGTTGAAAAGATGGTTTTTGAAGTTTCACCTTAAAATTTAATAGGATTCCATGAAGTAATGTAATACACTAAAACCTGTTTTTGTGCTGTACTTTTTGTGCGATTTTTTATTTGTGCGGTATATAAAAAATGCCAATCAAATTGGAACATACAACGAAAATCTTATATATCTGGCAACCGAGACATATACAAGGGTAGTACCATAGGGTGTGGAGCCCGAATATAAAGGGTTTTCCAATTCAGCTATGCCAACGCACCGAGCTATATCGTCACTGCTATGAGACCGAGGAATGGATTCTCATTGGATAGTTCCAAGTTCCAAGTACATTAAACCACTATTATTTTGAATTTCAATACTTATTGGCTCCATCAGTCTTTTACCGATGACTCATACACTACGTGCTCAGGCTTTGTTTTTTCACGAAGGTAGCGGCTATGCTGAGGGATTTTTGCTACGGTCCTCTTTTCCAACGGACTTTTTTATACTGTCCCTATCCATCGCATAAAAAATTTATTTTCAATTGTGTTGCGAAAACTATTTTTTTAGCTACTCGCGAAGTTTTTTGCTATTTTTATGCGTTTTCTTTTATGTGGTCCCTATCCCCCTCACAAAAACAGGTTTTACTCTACTTTAGGACTGATATTTCACACTAACTAAAAGTTAAATGAGAATCCGTTTAACACTAAGATAACAATTTTAAAGGGGAAATATGTTTCAATTTATTATAAATTAATTACGTGAAAAATTTGGGAAACATATCAGAGCTTATAAATTTTATATACATTTACACTAAGGCAAGTTAAGAAGCAAGAGTTATGAACAACTACAAGAAGTTTGGTCTTAATCAATGCTTAATTTATATCCAACATTGGCAAATACAGCTTTATTTTTGAATTTCTAAATGTAACTCTTTTTATTAGAATTAGTGTAACTTAAAAATATTGATAAAGGGTGCTTTATTTCAACTATATTTGTGTTGTAAATGTACTATTTTTTCATACTTTAATGATATTTTCTATTTTCAGAAATATTTTGTTCAGCACTTTCTGAAAAAATACGTTGTTGAGGCCGTTCAAAGGAGAAGAGGCCCCATTAAAAAGTATGAAAAACTTCAAATCGAAATGGGGGATGATTTGTGGCCTCCAACGTAAATTACATAACACCTCAATGATAAATATGATTTCCTAATGATTGAAACAAAATGATAAAAGTTTATGAGAAATTTTACGTGTTGTGTGCCACATTCCAGAATAAAACAAATTAATTTACGAGGTTCAATTTTAAAATGAGGAAGATGCCATGGAGTCAAATTTTATTCCAATAGTTATGGTTTACGTGTGTATCAACGATGTTTGTTCATGATATCAAGATCTTACGGAACCAGATTATATTGACATGAATGAAAAGTTGTGGCAATCAATGAAATATTTCAGTACCCCTAAACTGATCGAATGTTATGTAATTACTAATTTTAAAATTTATTTTTAAATGAAGATTACTATCAGATTCATTATCCAAAATTTTTTTTTCATGTTTTGATACTAACTTATCAAAGGAGGATGATGGAATTCCTCACTCGTTGTAAATATAGTTTTATTGTATAAATAAATGTATACATTTTATTGTGAGTGTGAATATTTTTTCCCAATCACCTGAAGTGTTTTGGCCCTCCTTAGATAAAAACAAACTTGACAAACAAGTGAAAAACTGTAACTTAACTTAAAATTGCTAAACATTTCTTACACCAAATTTTAAAAAAAATTTTATCCCTTTTTATTAAAAACTGGTATCAGTCAGTGCTGGAAGTTGCTAAACTATGACATTTTTTGCAATCACATTAATTCAGGAAAAAACGAAAACCCCTACGTTTTCGGTTTTTGCAGTTTTCCCCTATGAAAATTGTGGAAAATTTCTCTCTTGGGAAAAACAGAACGATTCCACTCTGCTAAAGGACCTGCACCTGCAGTACTCAAAAAGGACTCAGAGGGACACTTAATTCGGTGGTGCTGCTATCTATTGAAAATAAACAGAACTAACATTCCTTCTTAAAATTCCTTCCTGGTATTTCTTCCTTCCGTTCCTTAAAATTTAGCTGTGTCTTAATTTGATGTCTAATTAATTTAATCTTTGCAAAGCGATGCCATCGAAACCAACCTATTCCATACATTTTTAGTGTAGAAAGGAAATTGTTGAAAGAGAAAATAGTTTTAAATTTGAATTGTTAATTTTAATCTGTCGTAATACACGTACCCAAAATTAAAGGATAGTTTGATATTTTTTCTGGTATGAATTTACTCTACAAATTTTAAGATTAAGCACGAGAATCAAGCACGGAGGCCTTCCATTGATAAAAAAGTTCTTCACAGATTCTTGTCGGTATCAGCGTTTATGTAAGAGTTTCTTAGAAAAAAGCCCTTGTGTGTTATTTGTAAATGATATAATATTCTTGAAGACTATGCATCATATTAAGTGCGTGGAATACCTTTTTCGCCTATTTTTTAAACTGTAAAAATAATGGACTTCTGCCGCCGACCAATTTTATACGATTTTTAGTATGTTTATTTTTGCGGTTATTCCCAAGTAAAATCCGTTGAAAAACAATGGGCAATACCATTATTTTTTGAAAACCGGAAAAAAAACGCATTTTTCCAGTAAAGGAAAAATCCAAATTTAAATCTAAAAATCCACATGAAAAGTTTCAAAAAAATTTAGTTAATGGAAAACTTCTAGTTTTTGAATGTCTGCTTTTCGTAGAGACCAAGTTTCTGCACCATATAGTAAAATTGCTCGAACTATTGTTAAGATATTTATTTTTGTTCTGGTTTTTATATTTGAAGATCTCCAAAATTTATCCAGGCTTTTAAAGGATGTTCTTGCTCGGGTTAGTCTGCTCTTAATATCCTTTTTCACTCCTCCATTAGGGGACATCCATAAATTACGTGAGGTCGAAAAGGGGGGAGGGGTTTGGAAAAATCTCACCAAATCTCACCAAGGGGGGAGGAAGGGTCGATTAAAATCTCACGTCAACTTTTCAAGTTAGAAATTTAACAATTTTTTTAAGTATGAGAAATACCCACAGATAAAATACTGTGGTGATTTTTAGGCGGAATAATGTCCTTTCCCCCCACATCATTAATAATGGAAAAGTTTTAGGTGCTGTGAAGCCCAAATTCAAGCGAATAGGATAGAAAATTATTTTTAAAGGTTGTAGGTAAATCTCACGTGGGGGGAGGAGGGGTCCAGCAAAATCTCACATCTCACCAAGGGGGGAGGGGGGGGTCCTGATTTTGGAAAAAACACCTCACGTAATTTATGGATGTCCCCTTACTATCAAGAATAGAACCAAGATAGGTGAATTCATCTCCATTATCAATGATTGCTTAAACTTGTTGATTAAACTAATTGCTTAAACTTGTCTCAGATTTTTTTAAACTTTACCGGACCGTATCGAAAAAAAGGGAAATCAAATATTCGATAAGCAATTGTGGGGAAAAGTTTTAACACATTAATACAAGTAAAATGCAACAATAGTTTTTTAATCGGTCAGCGTTTGACCATCGTGTCAAAAGGTTTGATGTTCTGATCGTTTTTTTGCGAAAAACTAAAAAGCTTGCTTCCTTGCGGCAAGGAAGCAAGCTTTTGCCCCTTAGACCACTCAAGCAAATAGTGCTCTTAATTTTTTATGGTTACCTTCCCTTCAGTACCTTCATTGTTTATGGTATGTGGCTAGTTGCCTTAATTTGTGCCTAAATCTCTCTATTCTAAAAAAAAGTTTTTGGTGACCGGTTTCCAGAGAAAGGCTTTTTAATTAATGAACCAAATGACACATATATGGTATCAAAATGTCCGCATTCTTTCCGGATTTCCGAGTAATCCCTTCGATTTTTCAAAAAAATTCTCAATTTTAAAATATTTCCATTTTTTTAGATTTCGGATAAGGTCGCAGTTACAAAGCAAGAAACTATGAATTTTAAAACAATTGAAAATATATTTCACTGGTTTTTTAACATTCAAATACATTAAATAATCATCTTTCTATTTATCACACTAATTTAAAAAATATATATTGGATTCTTTTTAACAATATTTATATTTTTGCTGTTCAAACGATTTTAATTATATTTAAAACTAATGTATAATTATCAATTTAAAACAACGTTTATTTTTACACAATTAATGAAATTTTTTAAAACTGTAGACAATTGTTTCGGGGATCAATCGGATTGTTCGGGGGATTGTCTACAGTTTTAAAAAATTTCATAAATTGTGTAAAAATAAACGTTGTTTTAAATTGATATTAACATTTGCACAAGATTCTTTTCGCTAATGTATAATTAATTTATCATTTATTTTTAAATAATTAAATCATATTTTTATATTTATCTTTGTCGTTGTGGCAACCTAATCATTACTATATTTACAATAAAATATAAACTCGCTTTCAGAAATTTTGAACTTTTGCATTTATTTATTACAATAATAATTATTTTTATATCCTTTTGCAAGTTATGTTATTTAAGGTAGTAAAATGTAACTTTCTTTTATAATGCCAAAACGCAAAACTAGATACAGCGGGTGAATGTTTTAGAAATAAAGATAAAAATTGAAAATATTTGAAGTCAGAACATTCGTGTCATTGCTATGAAACTGACACAATTTCGATGTTTATTTGTTCTCATGAAGCAAAATTCTAAATTTTCGTGATGTTTACGATAATTAACTACATTTTTCATAGACAACCGATGAAAATCATTCCAAATTTTAAGAAAGTAAAATTTATTCCGGAGATGTTTCAGTGCTTCTGAATGGATATGTGTGAGAAAAACATTACCTTGGGGAAATGGTAAAAGAAAGTTTACACTGCTTTGCTGCTAATTTTCTTGGAATTAAATGGCAATCCGCCAATTCATATTGCCATAATGGAAGTGTTAAAATTTCGCCGCTGAATGAATATTCCCCATTTTTGAAAGAATACCCCAGAGAAGTAGTTTCCCTGTTTTAAGAATGTTTTATAAAGTGAGTAAGTGCTGTGAGCTGTGTTTTGTGAGAATGGCAAAGCGATCCAAAAGTTTCTGCGTCAGCAGTTAACGGGGGTTGGCGAGCGATAGCGAGCAGGGGGCGGTAGCTCCCTAGTATTTAAAAGAAATAAGTTACTTAATAAGTTAAGATAATTAAGTTATAAAAGTTAATTAAAGTTGTTTTCCTTGCAGGGTCATTCGATTTCAAGTGATCCAAAAAAAGTAAAATTGGTTTCTCGACCATTTTTAAAAAATCTGAAAATTTTTGTACATCAACCCTAACCTAAAAGAAGATCGAAACAACCACACATTATTTTTAATTTAACCTATTTTGTTTGTCCACACAGCAGCCATCCAAACTTCGTTATTTTTGACAGTTTTCGTTTATTCGACGGTTTACAAAAATGCGAATATGTCTTCCTTAAAATCACCAAATCAAACGGGGTTTGAAGCAAAATTGTTTGGAAGAAAACGATCTACAAGACTGATGCAATTTTTTTTCCTAAAACAATTATTTATTTGAAGAAATTAAGTTCAAAGTTTAGGAATTTTTTTCGAGAGTGATCCGTGTTCAAAAGAAATTTTTTCTAAGAAAGAAACTTGCCACCACGATGTAATTTTTTATACCAATAGTAAGAATATACTTCAACTCATAAACAAAGTTGTAGAGCTGTTTTTATTTTGATTAAAAAATCCCTAAGTTGCCAATCTGTTAAAAATCGCACTTTTGAGGGGTCGATATCTCTGGTAGGGCACGAAATAAAAATCTGAAACTTTGTCACCTTATGGAAACTTCTCTATTGTACATTTATGCTTAAGAAGTTTCAAGATGGAGATTTGACTACAAGCAGAGTTATGACAGCAACAAAATGCCGAAACATCCAACAAAACTTGGAAGTAAATATGCTTACCAAAATGTGTGCAATTCCAATAGGACTTTTTTCTTGAAAGGAAACCTGTCAATAGAACACAAATTTTTTTCACAAATTGTACAGAAATACATGAATGCACTAACAAAGATTTATAGACCCAAGACTTGATTTTTCTTTCTTTTAAAAAATCCCAGTCAACGATTTGTCGACTTTTTACCACATCTTGGATAATTACAGATAATTTTCTTCTGAACAATTTTGCTTCAAACCCCGTTTGATTTGGGGATTTTAAGGAAGACATATTCGCATTTTTGTAAACCGTCGAATTAGCGAAAACTGTCGAAAATAACGAAGTTTGGATGGCTCCTGTGTGGACAAACAAAATAGGTTAAATTAAAAATAATGTGTGGTTGTTTTGATCTTCTTTTAGGTTAGGGTTGATGTACAAAAAATTTCAGATTTTTTAAAAATGTTCTAGCAACCAGTGCTGGACCACTTGAAATGGAATGACCCTGCATTCTTAAAAAATAGCCATAACTAATAAACAACTATACCCCTATCCATACTTCTCTTCTATTTAAAATGGTGGTTATCACGACTAATTTGCTTTCAATCATGTATTCAAAATTTTTTAAATTAAGAAAAACTATAATAAAATAGTAATAAAAAAAGCAAATTTTTGTAATTATTTTAAAATCTTTTAAAATTCATTTTATTGTAGTTGAAAATCTTTTAATATACATGCGTGAAAAGTTTTTAAGTTTAAATTCCAATATTAGAGGGTAGAATAGAGGGTTGAAACTTCATATTCTATACCTATTTTGACCGAAGGATGTATTTTAAAAACTTATTGAGCTGTTTGAGAAAGCATATATATTTTTCTATACATTCTGCTTCCTTGTCTTCTGTCCTAATCTCTTTGTCAGGAGCGTATTCAAAGGGGATATATCCCCCTTCCGAAACTCGTAAATGTCCCTATATTGACTAATAACTAGCTAAAATTGAAACAAATACCCCGAAATACTACCATCGTCCTCGAAAATTACTTTCACGCTACACCACTACTCCTTTCCGTTTTTTAAATATGAAGAAAGAGGGAAAATAAAAAGGATATATAAATGAAGGAAGAGGGAGTATAGATGAATAGAAAGGACGAAATGAAAAATGAGAGATAATAAACCCAATACTAAGATAATAAACCCAAAACTAAATTAGATGAAAAGTAAATAGAGTAAAAATAGTCTCAATGATAAGAGAAAAAGAAACATATATGAGGAGATGGGGAAAAAAAGAGAAATATAAAAAGGATGAGAATGAAAAAAGAAATAGTGAGGTTAACACAAAGAGATGGAAAGGATGGAAGGAAAAATGGAATGAAAGAGACGAGTGAAGATGGTGTGAAAAAGAGAAAAATAAAGATGATCATAGAATAAAATATTAGAATAGCAAGATAAACACAAATAGATGATGTAAAAGATAAGAAAAATAAATGAGATGTCTAGATGGGGAAAAAAGAGAAATATAATAAGGTTGAGAATGAAAAAAGAAATAGTTGAGGTTAACATTAAGAGATGGAAAGGATGGAAGGAAAAATGGAATGAAAGAGATGAATTGAGATAGTCAGAAGAAAAGACAAAATTAAAGAGGACGAGAATTAAACATAAAGAGATAGACATAAAGAGACGAACAAAAATAAAAGGATAAAATTAGAGTATAAGAAAGTGGAGAAATTGGTAAATTAACACTAATAGACGATGAAAATGAAAGAATCAGGTTAATGAGGAAAAAGAAGAGAGAAGTAAAGAAGATTCGAAAAAAAAGAATACTTTAGAAAACATAAGAGGAGATGAAATTACAAAAAATGAAAATGGCAAAGAGATATGATAAAATATAAAATAAGAGAAAATTGAGAAAAAAAGTGAGAAAGAAGGGATAAGAAACACGCGACTGAAACTGCACAAATCTGAATGAAAACAGCCATAATTGAGGGGGGTCCATTCTCAAGAGGCCAACAACCTCCACTTTCACCACACACGAAAAAAGGGGAAAGTGCCAGACGACGGGGGCGTCCCCAGACGATGTCAACAACAACAACGACAACGACACTGACCGCACTCTGACCACCTGACCGCTGTCCCTCTCGAGAAGTGAAAGGCCCCCTCCCCTCGAAGGTCAGTGGCCGCGCGTGCTTCCCATCTGCCTCACCTGGACACGAGCGGGGCTCGCGTGCCGCTCGGCGCGTGCAAAGGGCTCGCTCGAGGGGACGATCCGTCCTCCGTCTTGCCACCTGCTCGCTTCTCCGCCGCGTTTTCGTTTTCGTCCGTCCGTCGGCAGTGATGAAGTGTATTTCTTCCCTCCCTCGTGGTGTTGCTTTGTTATTTCGGTTGGTATTGATTGAGGCTGGTGCAGTCGCCCCCTCTTTTTTTGGGGGGGGTATAGGAAAAAACAGATGATCGGTGTAGAAAAAAATGAATTTGTTCTTGGTTTTTTGGGGGAGGTGGGATTGTATCTTCTTTTTTTTATTGGATTGTGATGAACGAACGTAACCAAAATACACTATGCAAAATATTGTAAGGATGGGCTTTCGCCAAACACCCTCTCGCCCCCAATACCCAACATCCATTGCAACTAGATGTAAGACGCTAGTAGATAAGAATGAGAAAAATGTCTTAATTTGTATAACTCTGATGATGATCTCTTTTTGTGTAAACTTAATTTTTATCTGTACCGTCCCTTCTCCGTCCCATTTAATGTACGTATTTTACCTGTGAGTGTGTAGTTCCTATAATATGTTACCTGCAATAGAATAATATGATCCTGTATGCTTCCAATATTATTCCATTCGTTATTTTGAAATCTTTATTTCATAAATCTACTCCAAAGTGAAGCGTATTTTATCATAAATATCCAGTAATAGTCATGTTCTATGCGTAATTGAATTCTTCATACCTTTAAAATGAATTTCGGTTTACCTAACAATGAAACAACCTAATTATTACTCTTAAATAACCCGTTGGTCCTCCAATATCCTCGTATGCTTGGAAGTTATTTGATGGCATCCATTTAAACAGTTTCTTAGAAATAAAAAATTTAAACAGTTTTCCCCCTATGCATATAATTCTTACCTATTAGAGGAATTTCTGACACCCAGCTACTTTTTCGGTACGCCACATAATCTTGTAAAATTGGTTTTATTTGTATGACGTGTAGCTCGGAAGAGCTATCTATAACCGAATTTCTCAGTCCATTGCCAAAAAACCAAACGTAATGCTTGTATTGTTCGTAAATATTCCTCCCATATAAAAGAATTGATGTTTATTATTTGTTTGTAATAAACTTTCTTAATTGCATCCATCACTAAAAAAACGTCATAGTTGTGATTTAAAAATAAAATTTATTTTTAGGTACAACGAGTAATTTTTTTGACTTATTAAGGCATGTAAATGAGATTTCAGTTCCTATAATCCAAGGAATTTAAATCAGAAAAGTGCATAGACAGGCAATCCTATTCCAATGTATCTTCTCATATTTCGATTGTATATTTCCATTTGCTTTTATACTTCATTTACCTCAAAGACCCCCATTTCGGGGCCCCAACGAAGAAAAATAATCAGAGAAAAAATAGACGATAGGGCGGAAAAAAGTCCTTCCATTATTTTTGGGATCGATTATATTATTATTCTCTTCGTGATTTTGGCAATTGGGCGATAGGTATGGATGGCCGCCTCCCGCTGTTGGGCTGTTGTGGGCGTGGCTATGGTTCGTTAAGGGGCAACGAAAAAAGTAAAAGTGGAAGTTTCGTTCGAAGGTGTTTGAATCACTAATTTCTTCAGATGTTTGATTGCTTCGACCCGTCTTCAATCTGTTGAGTGTCAATTGGGTATCCTAACGTTTTCGGAAAATGCTTTCGCCTGCTAAATGGTTTGTTTTTATATTTTGAATACTGATTTTATAAATTGCGGTCTGTTTGGGTTTATTAGGATAGGTGAAATAGGTGATAATTTAAGAGAAAAAATCTTTAATAAAGAATTTTAGTTTCCCCTGTATTTTTAATTTAAGGGTACTATATCTACTTTTATATAGAACTGTATCATTAATCTATTTTATATTCACAACTAATGCATATAATTCTAACAAAGATTTTTTATATAAACGATTCCATTGTAAATTTTGTTCTATCACTTCTTCTTCTTCCAAATCACTTACATTAAAAGAAGTTTAGATGAAAAAAGATTTTGGTTATGTATAATTCTAATTTAAATAAAGTAGTAGTTATCTCATTTTCATTGATCAGTAAAATACCTTTTCTACTTAATTAGTACGGACAACTTTTTACACAATTTAAGATGTATTGATAGATTATTATAACTATCTGTGGTAAGGTTGAGGGGTGTTTTACATTTGATCATCCGTTTATAATTTCTACTTGGATTATATTTAAATATTCATATTATTTGTCATGCATGACGTTACTTAGAAAAAAAACCTTACGGTGGCAAAAATTCGGCTTAAAAGTTAAAACATATTTTAGTTTACTTCTAAAATCCGAAACTTTCTTCTTGTAAGATTAGATATATATGTGTTACAATAAATTTAAAGAATGTCAAATATTTATAATGTAATAATTATGGAATATTATTTTTAGTATCAATATATTAGAGAACACCTTTTGTGCAATAAACGATAAAATCTCACACAAAAAAATTTTAAGAGTATGATAGCATTAAAAAAGTAATAAAAACAAAAATCTTAAAAAATATACCAAAAGTAAAAATTTTGATTTAAAAAAATAGTTGTATTTCTTGTAAATGTCTGTTGTGTAGAAATGGAAATGTCTTACATTCTTTTCATAGAAATAAATTACAGAATAATTTTTTAAAGAGCTATTACCCACCTAAAGTATGGTGATCGTATTTCAGCAAGATCCTTAAAAACAGGTTTCGACTCCATCTTTTCGAGACATTTGGTCACCATAACCTCAGGTCATAGTCCCACTTTCCACTATTGTTATGAGACAAACCATCTTACTGACTTTCCAACAATTCGCGACCTCTCTTTGAAAAAGAAAAATGCCCCTAGCTTCGGAACAGCTGAGGTGAGATACCAAGAAAACACCACATAATAGCTTTTTAATAGAGAGAATCGTCCCCAAGTTCAACCCCCATACGATTGACTCTCCCTCCCCCACCATATGCACCCCAACAGAAGGAAATTCTGACTATTCCAACTATCAACCTCCCACCCTCTCAGGAAGTCGTCTCTCACAAGATGATAATCAAGAACAATACCATAAACGACCACCTTGCGACCTTAGGACCGACTCCGCACCACTATTTTTTCCGTCTCTCCTGCACACTTCTGTATTTGTTTAAAACTGTACCGCATCCCCGAACCC
This sequence comes from Tetragnatha versicolor, assembly GCA_024610705.1. NCBI lineage: Eukaryota > Metazoa > Arthropoda > Arachnida > Araneae > Tetragnathidae > Tetragnatha > Tetragnatha versicolor. The sequence continues at coordinate 32,048,995 of JANDEH010000001.1, read as the reverse complement.
CCTGGAGGGCAGGAGAAGAACACAATGCAGATCCTGCGCGTGACCCCTCGGGGCGGCACGCGCTAAAGACACGAGCCCCCCCTTCCATCCTCTTCCTTCTTTGTGGTTCTCTCTTCTACTCCAGGGATGGAGCATCCGGTGTGCTCTATGGGCAAACATCGTGCACCATCTGCTAGGCACCTAGGGCAGGTGCAGTGACCAGGTGCCTTTTTTTTCAGGGGGCCTCGTCCCCTCCACCGCGAAACTGGAACATTGTTTATGCGCCGAGAATAATTCGAAAAGAGCATGGTCTCGTGCGAGGTGTGGGGGTGACTTGAGGGGTGGCCTCTCGGGGGTGGACGAAGGTGATTCGATTGCCTTGGTGGGGGACTTATCTTATTTGTGCTTGTAGAAAATGAATGTATTGACTAGGGATTTTACGACAGCAGCTCACATTGCAGCTGCATCATATTTTTTATAACATGAAATCATGTCGGAAAGTCTAATTTTAGAGAATGTTTTAAAATACCATGTTCATGTATTGTAGTAAGTACAGCTACTTACTACAATACATGAACATGGTATTTTATATACTATTATTATTTATTAGTGTGAGATACTATATAGTATCTGTATCTCACACTATTCTTCTCATATTTCCTTTTAAATCTAAATACAGAATAAAGTCAACTTCACTGATTTAGAAAAATTATTTTGAAATTTGTATTTAAAAAACAAATTATTAAAATGCATCCCTTTGCTAATAAAAGAATCTGTGAAAGCATTAGCCCTTTCATGAATATGTTTCTCGGTGTTTTATTCAAATCTTCAAATCAAATCTTTATTAACACAACACAACACACAAATACAACAAGAACCTACAGAGCAAACATACAAAAAAACAGAAAAATAGTTATGTGGTACCAAAAGAGCAAAGCTCGTCCATGGTACCAAAAATAAAAAATTCTTAATATGGCAACAAAGCTGGGCTGACTACTGCATTATTTTAAACATATTATTTCCTGTTGTTTTTTAAGTTCCAAGGTTTAAAGGCATTATTCGTAAGTAAATTTCAATTAATTTTTATCGTAAATGAAATTCAACTTTAATTTCAAGGGGTGGGGGTTTTCCTTCATTAGAAAAAAATCAAAGAAAGAATTCAAAGAATTCGTAAGTTGTTAGTAAAAAGTAATTATTTTAATATTGATTCGAAACAATGATGTGGAATTTTAAGTAAACTTCAAAGGTGAACTTTTAAATAATTTTCCCCTTTTCCCTTCTAGTTTTTGGTGAACGTGTAAAACACAAGGTCTTCAAACATCTTTAACAGTTAGTGGGAAGAACTACTTTTTGCAAAACACCCTGGGGTTGGATTGAAAAATATTTGTTAAAACTGTGTCGTGTCGAAACACACACATTGGATTGCAGCAATTGCTTCAAGTTGATACGGTATTTTTTGCGTATTTCAGAAAATTAATAAGCGTTTTAGTCAGTGAGATTACATTAAACGAAAATAATAATTAATTGTGTTAAAAATTCTAATTTAATCTCAGAAATAATACAGATACCATCCAAAAACAAAGTCATAAAACAATGCAATTCAAATGAGATCAAACGAGTTATACCTTAATATCTATTTTTGTCAAACATGACAGTTTTCTGCAAATTAATACAGAATTGGGACCGGATGAAACCCTTTAGTAGAGGGCCGCATCCGGCCCGCGGGCCGTAATTTCGGGACCCAAGTATTAGGTAACACTATGGAGAGGTGGCAGGTGCTTCTAAACATCACCAGATGGGATAAAAGAATGGCAATCACTTAGCAGCCTCAAAATCGCTCGGTGGCTAGCAGAGGACATGACCAACGGACGCGCAGTTGTTTTTGAACACGGAAATGAAAATAGTGACGGGATGCCGCGAAGAGAGGAGAATCAAGTCATCACCTGCCTCTACACTCGAAGCGCACGCTGAATTTGAGCTTTGGTGGTGGGGGTCATATCCTGCTGAGTGACTTATTTTATAGAGACAGTTCTTTGATAGTCGTTTTGCTATGCTGTTATGTAAGTGCAACACTCTTTAGTCGGTGCATTGAACGATGAATTTGCATGTGAACAGCTGAAAACGAGTTCATTATTTTTACATGAACTTGAGAATCACATATCAAGTTCTTGATGATAGAGAACAAAGGCGTCATATTTTTCACTGACATTTGTTTGCGAGTTTTTAAGATTTTCTATTTAGATTATTTCGGCTGAACTGATGTTTTAGACAGGTTATAGTTCAAGAATGATTAATCTAATTATTTCTATCCTAAAATATATTGCGCTCTTCAAACTTCTTTTAACCCAAGAAAGATTGAATTTATCTGTCAAGAAAACCTGTAACTTTAAAATAAATTAGTGACAAAATTCTGTGTAAAATACAATGCATATTTTTTGCATTGACACTGAGAGACAATAATAATGAATCCTTGCTTTTGGGTACATACTAGGTACTTTTGCATTTTGAATTTATTTTCAGCTTCGATATACCTCTGTAATAAAATTACCACTTTCTTCAAGCTACTGCGCATTGAACATATCACAGGCCCTTTTAATCTTCTATCTATCATAAGAGAAAGTGTCAGCTATTAACATGAATGGTCAAACCAACCAAAATTGACATTTTAAGTTATTCTGAATATTGCTTCTGATAATGAGGGTGTAAAAAACTCTTTGGTAATAGAGACCCTTTATGGGCATTTATTTGATGTCTCTTAGAAGTATGTACGAGTAGCACATAAAAAATAGACAATAAAGGAAAATATCATCAATATAGAGCAATTCTTGCAGGATAAAAGTGCTGAATTCGTTAATTATTTGATTTCATTGAAAATAAAAATTTTATTCGAATAGGAAAACTGGTTTTCTTCGAAATGTTTTTATAAACACTAGTTTAGGTCCCAATCATATCCCTCTCAGTTTTAAGTTCTGCCTATTTATTCTATCTGTATTTCTATATTTAATCTATTTTATCTATAATTCATATTTTTTTATCTATATTTCATATTATTTTATCTATATTATCTATATTTCATGTATCGTTATTTTATCTATATTTCATATAATCATAGTCCTATCTCAGATTACCTTAAGATCTCAGTTTTAGTCAATGACATTTCATTCCAAAAGCTCAAACATGACGACTTTATTAACCTAAACCTCCCAACCACGGCACACAACACCATTTAACATCTCACACCAACAAATGTGTGGGCCCCGACAAAAAAAGAACCTGTCACTTGAGGAGCCCATCCTCAAGATCTACAGGTAGCACCCGCTCATTACGACCTATTACGAGCTCCACTTGCAAGAGCTACCTGTGTGCAGTGGTATCGTGACAAGTCTATCCGGGCACACCCTCGGGGCACCACACAACACCCTGTAGTTGTTGTTGTTGTGGCTGCAGGCGGGCAGGTAGGAGCTTCCGGCGGCGACGGACAACCTGCGTGCTATGCGACAGGTGGGGAACGCACCTTCGAGCAGGGGACTTCCTTCCTTTTACCTTGGCGCGGTGCGCAGAGGAAGTGGAGCGATTGGGTTGTGGGCAATGTCAGGAGAGGGTGAGAAATCGGCATGGGATTTTTGTGGGATATGAGGGTACCGATTGGTGATATGTTATAAAGTCATTTGATGGTGGATGTGAGTGGGAAAATAAAAAGAGCGAGCTATCTGGAGTGGGTCTTTAATTCAATATAATACAGGGTGTTTCAGATAAGTGTTTCATATCCCCTATACGTCAGTGGTCTTCATTCCCCGGTCCGCGGACCAGTGCCGATCCGTGGACCAAATGGTACCATGAAAATGAATTTATAAATTCCTAGGTTTATATACTCCAAATTAATGAATGAAATTACAGTCGAGTCCGCTTAATGTGATCGCATTTGTCCGAGATGAAACTGATAACATTATCCGATTGATAACAATAAGCGATTTCTTATATCAAAAAGCAGTAAACAGTGTAACTAGATTATTTGCTTTAAAATCAAAGTTATGTAATCGTAACTAATGGATTTGAAACAATTTCACACTATACATAGAAGGTAAAATATAAGAGTAGTCCAATTAATTAAAATAAATAATCGCTTAACTTTGTATTTTTTATTAAAGTAGAATAATTTCTCCTTTTGGGCTCCATTATATCCTTTCATTTAAAAAATCACCTAAATTAATCTGAATTCCAGTAAACAAGAGAACTCTTATCAGAGTGCAACTGTCTGATTTTTAGAAAAAAGAAGCGTCAGATGCCTTAGGGTGGGGCAGATGTTTACTTATAAAAATTTGACCTTCAAAAGGAAGCTCAAAAGTGGAAGTTTTTAGGGGATATGGACAAATTTTGATAACATTAAGCGGCGTGTTGATCCATAGTTGATCATATTAAACGATGAATTTTACGTTAAAATAGAAATGATCGGGACCTGTTGATTTCGATAACATTATCCAATTGATAACATTAACCGTGATCACATTAAGCGGATTCGACTGTAATTGAATCGTCAGTTTGAAGAAGTTAATAAGTCCAAAAACCAAGTTTTGAGAAAATCGAAAAAAACTGTATAAGTAATGGAATTTTCATTGTATGACCATCAAATTTTTACTGAAAGTTCAGAACCCTATTTAGAAAACCGAGCCATCATAATATAAGTATATTCAAAAATATTTTATAGTCAAAATAAATTGATGGACTTATTCCCTTCTTCCACCTTATGAAATTTTTCTGATGAAAAAACCTTTAAAAACCCTTAAATTCACATTTAAATTATATTTCTCCTTAGGTTACACCACAAAAAGGTGAAATAAAAAGAATAAGTCAAATAAAATTCAAAATTATAGTGAAATTGAGTATTAAAGCAGCATCAATGGAGTGAGTGAATACAAAAGGAGTCAAACATTCCCTGCATAAAAAAAGTTTGAAAAACATAGAAAATTAAGAGAAATTTTATTTTAACTCAGTTTACAGCACAAAGAATATGAAAAGAAAGACAAATTAACTTTAATTCCATATTAACTTAAAAAATAAAATGAATGGACATCGATTTCACAACTTCAAGGGGCGATATCTTCCTATAGGGGTTAGTTATTTTTCCCCTCTTTTCACCCATGTGTAGAACAAAGCTTGGAGATCGTTTTAAGCACAAAAAGTCAATTTGTCATTTTTTGGACTTATTCCCTTCTTCAAACTGACGATTCAATTATAAATCACTTTATATTTATTTTTTGTGTAACTGCATTTTATTTTGAAAGCATGTTTAACCCTTTCGCACCGCCTGGGACATATGCTGTCCCACGGTGGAAAAATTTTGAAATTACGACTGAGGCAACATTATGTCCCAGTAGGTGAAAAACTTCAAGGAACAGAATAAAATGCTCCTTTGTGCCTCCAAACACATCATGATCTAATGGATATCTCATTGCAGTTGCCCCCCAGGAGCTCAAACAAGTGCAAAAATTGCACTTGTCTGATTCCCTTGCCGTATTGAAAGGGTTAAATACAATTAAATTAAAATTAATAGATCAAAATAATATAGAATGTAAACAATCAACGCCCCCCCCAGCGGGCCGTGGTAAAATTATCAAACGTTGACCGGTCCGTCGTGGTAAAAAGGTTGGGGACCACTGTTCTAGGTGGTACGTTTACGCCAGTATTCAATGTTAAATTTTAAAAAAATCCATGATGACAACAATCCACGTTGAATTATTAGTCATAATGGCTTTTTATTGCCTCTAATTATAATGAATAAGGATGTTCAAAGGTTTGAGTTTAAAAAGATTAGTCTGTCTAGGTTCTTTTGCTTTCCTGGCAATAGCAAGAAATGGAGAGAAATTAAATTGTTGGACTGGTCGTAGAGGGGGAGAGACCCGGAGAGACCATAACCAGAATCAGTGAAATGAAAATATCCTCGATGAAAATAACTGGTTCGATTTATGATAAGAAAGATAAGATGATTTAAGTTGTCATAAAATAATGTAGAGTTACTTGTTGATTTTAGTAGTGAAAATTTTTTAAAGCATATAACCTGAATTTAAATTGAATATAACTAGTTGTTTGAGTCGTAAAATATGAACAAGAACATGCGTACGTTTATATGTTGAAACTAAATTTTTCTAGATAATATTTAAAACACAAATTTTGTTGAGAGTAAACTTTCACCTATACATTAGGGTGGGCCGAAAAAACCTTTTATTTTTTTTCGAAGTTTTAATAGCGCGGAAAAGTTGCGAATTATATAGACAAAGAAAAGGAAAAAAAAATTTTCAAAATCGGTTAATATCTTCCGATCGCGCAAAGGCCCCAAAGTTTAAAAAAATATGAAAAAACTTGATTTTTGAGATTATTTTTTTTAAAAACCAAAGATTAAACTATCAAATATTGTTCATGATTTTTTTATGTGAAACTAATATAGTTATAGACATAATCGTTCAGATTCCATTCTTCTATCACTTTTTTTTCGTTAGATATAATTTTTTTAATATTCACACAAATTTTGTAAAGTTGTTTTTCCTGCATTTTTAAACAGCTAATAACTCTAGAACTATACAACTTAAAAACTTGAAATCAGTCCCATTTTGTTCGTAAATATTTTGTCTTTGATTTGGTGTGAATCATGATCATCATTTTCAAAAAGTTTTTTTTTTTAATTTGAAAAAAGTGAAAAGAATTTAATAAAACATTTTTTTTAATTTTTTTAAAAAAATATTAATAGCCTTTTAACTCTTAGAATGAACATAACTACCCAATTTCAAGTTGAAAATAAAATTTAATCATGTATAAAAAAATAAAAATAACCGTAATTTAGTCAAATCCCTAAAAATTCCCTAAAATTATACACCAAGAGCGATTCACTCATGGAAAATTTATCAAATCACTTGAGGGTGTTCATATGACTGAAAACATGTAAAAAATGTCACATAAATTTCAGAAAATAAGACAATTAACAGATTCGGTTCAAAATCTTACAGTGCTAGTTCCCAACTTAAAATTAATTCAATTTGCATGAATTTTACCTGAATATTCCTTAGAAATGTGTTTATATCCAATTTTTTTATGTTCTAAAGTTTTTAATTTTCTTTGATTTGACTTGTTAATAGTAAAAACAATTAGATATAAACATAATTCTTAGAAATTTTCAGGAGAATTGCATGCAAACTTAACTAAATATGAAAATACTTGATTTTTGCGTTTATTTTTTTTTAATTTGATGTTTTCGTAACGTAATAGTTTGCAACGTCTTCTAATAGAGCCTAAAAACATTGTGTTTTAATTTGGTTTAGATCAGTTAATATAATCCGATCGCGCATAAGCCCCAAAATTTGCCAAAATATTGAAAATTTCACACTTTTGCAAGTATTTTTTATATCTTTAATATATTTTTTAACGTAATAGTTACACTATTTTTATTTGAAACATAATAATTTTGAATGTTAAACATCTATTTGGTGGCTTAAGGTACTTTAAAGCTGGATTTGCTGATGAAGTTCGGCATGTATGATCTAGAGAGCAGAGTGGTTCTTATAAATCCTTCTCGTGATTCAGCTCCGCAAACTTTTCCTGAGGCTTCCGTTACGATTAGAAGACTTTGCAAACTATTACGTTACGAAAACATCAAATTAAAAAAAATAAACGCAAAAATCAAGTTTTTTCATATTTAGTTACGTTTGCATGCATTTCTCCTGAAAATTTCTAAGAATTATGTTTATATCTAATTGTTTTTACTTTTAACAAGTCAAATCAAAGTAAATTAAAAACTTAAGAACATAAAAAAATTTGATATAAACACATTTCTAAGGAATATTCAGGTAAAATTCATGCAAATTGAATTAACTTATAGTTGGGAACTAGCACTGTAAGATTTTGAACCGAATCTGTTAATTGTCTTATTTTCTGAAATTTATGTGACATTTTTTACATGTTTTAAGTCATATGAACACCCTCAAGTGATTTGATAAATTTTCCATGAGTGAATCGCTCTTGGTGTATAATTTTAGGGAATGTTTAGGGATTTGACTAAATTACGGTTATTTTTATTTTTTATACATGATTAAATTTTATTTTCAACTTGAAATTGGGTAGTTATGTTCATTTTAAGAGTTAAAAGGCTATTAATATTTTTTTTAAAAAAATTTAAAAAAAATGTTTTATTAAATTTTTTTTCACTTTTTTCAAATTTAAAAAAAAACTTTTTGAAAATGATGATCATGATTCACACCAAATCAAAGACAAAATATTTACGAACAAAATGGGACTGATTTCAAGTTTTTAAGTTGTATAGTTCTAGAGTTATTAGCTGTTTAAAAATGCAGGAAAAACAACTTTACAAAATTTGAATGAACATTAAAAAATTATATCTAACGAAAAAAAAGTGATAGAAGAATGGAATCTGAACGATTATGTCTATAACTATATTAGTTTCACATAAAAAAATCATGAACAATATTTGATAGTTTAATCTTTGATTTTTAAAAAAAAATAATCTCAAAAATCAAGTTTTTTCATATTTTTTTAAACTTTGGGGCATTTGCGTGATCGGAAGATATTAACCGATTTTGAAAAATTTTTTTCCTTTTCTTTGTCTATATAATTCGCAACTTTTCCGCGCTATTAAAACTTCGAAAAAAAATAAAAGGTTTTTTCGGCCCACCCTACTATACATGACGATAAAATGTTTTTTCTAACTTTCTTGTTTAATGTTGATTCGAAGAAGTTTAATTAATTTGAAATGGATTTCAAATCCATTTCTTTTTAATACTAGAAAATACATTAAATGTTTACAACAGGTTTAGGTTTATACTCTTAAAATTAATTTTGATAAGGTGATTTTATCTGTTAAATTACAATATTAAAGTTAAAAGGGACTTATAATTATAAGATAAAGTGAATCGGAGATTATAGTGCATATTTAACAAATATTCTGTTCATTGAACAATGATCGATCTAGAATTTTATTTTATGGTAAAAATTAAAAATTACTTAAGTGACTACTTTTTGTCCATTTAGAAATGATAGTTTCATGAATGTTTTTATCCAATTACTTTCAAATTTAATAACATTTATCTTATTTTATTTGGTTTCAAGATTAATTTTGGAATGACTGATACCTATCAATTAAAATTTAAGCTGCTTAAAACTGAATTTAAAGGTTACAATTTTACTGAACGAATTTTTTAAAATGTATTCAAATCAATAGGATACTTTTTATTAAAAGAGCTCAAGATATATTGAAAACAAACTCTTTAAAATGCTCTTCTCTAAATGAATCAACTACTTCAATAAATCGTTGTTTCATCGTATTTAATGTAAAAATATAAAGTAATATTCCGTTATTTTTTATTAAGAAAAGTATGATCGGTTTTGTGCTATGAAATAAGTTCTAATTCTCTATTGTTTTTTGCTGTAAAAATTGGTTTAAACTTTTTATAATTTGCTGTTCTCCTTCTTTTGTTTAAGTTATTAGATTAATAGAATCGATCTTGAATTTGATCTTGATTTGATAAGTTCTAATTATCTATTGTTTTTTGCTGTAAAAATTGGTTTAAACTTTTTATAATTTGCTGTTCTTCTTCTTTTGTTTAAGTTATTAGATTAATAGAATAGATCTTACTTTTTTCTTTTTTTTCTATTCCAGTATAACAATAATTTAAATAGTAAAGGATAGGTTACGCTTTTAGAAAATCATTTAAAGATTGACTATCCTGTATAAAAGAAGAATCAGTAGGTAAACAATAATTTAAATGGCTTCATAATGCTGTTCAAAACGTTTTCAGATCTATAATAATTTTTATGAAGTAGTAATGATGTATACTTTTATCGTTTTTACAATTTCGTATCAAATGTATGATTCGCAAAAACAATATATAATATTGTAAAATCTTTGGTTAATAATTTTAAATTGTAACTAAGGAATTAATATAATCGCACTTAATTTAACAAAAAGATTATCCCATTAAATCTTGTACTACTTTTATGATTGAAATCAAAGCATCCTTAAGATTTTAGAATCATAACGTATTTGCTAGAAACTTTCAATTGAGATGTTAATGTGTTACACTGATAATTAATTAATAAAATAAACTAATAAAATTATTAAAACACTTAAGAAGTATCAACAAGTTGCTCACTCCTTTCAAGAATATCATATTTCAAAAATCAAACGTTTTTTAGCTATGACTGTTTTCAGAAAACCCTAAAAACGTAGTATACAGTCCTGCAAAATCGCCATATCTTTAGGCTGCATTGTAAAATTTTTAAAATGTTCTTTAATACTTATTCTTAATTTATTTCAATAAAATTTTAAACTTTCAAGTTTCAAATTAATCTCCTGAAAAATAAGGTTTTTTGAGATATGACGTTTTTGAAAGGAGTGAGCGAAGTGTTAGTGATTTATGCAATTGATCGGAGCTCCTGGTTAGAAAATTTCAATTGTCATCAAATTCAAGACATTGCAAAGACAATTGCAAAGTCTTTATCAATTCAGTAAAGCACCGTTTATACTTCTTTCAAGGGACCGACGTAAAACGACGTACAAATGAAAAGACGTACTATAATTGAAAACATCTTTGATTACTAAGTTTCTAAATAATGCTCCTAATGCATATCGTCGTGGAAGATGCAATACAGCACATCTAACATTTGAAGCACCTTTAGTATGCCAATCCTCTTTCTCGCCAAACAGTTTTCGCGACTCCGTTTGGAGGTTTTAATATGGCTGTGCTTTTTTTGTAAACCAAAAATTTTTCAGAGATTGTTGCTTAGATATTTGATAACTTGATCAGGCTTCGCATCTGTTAAAAGCATTAAGTGTTAAAAAAGTTAAGAAAAGTGTTAAAAGCATTTTTAAACATCTTTATAGCTCTGGTAAGCCGTGATTTGACCCCTTTTCACATTGGTCAGAAAAAAGTTGCCGATCTTTCATGATATGTCATAGTATTTATTTAGAGAATCAATCTCGATCAAACTGTTTGAGAACGTGTAAGATATGAATCGTGAAAGATATTAGTTTATTTTGAGTGCGATTTTGTTTTGACTATTCCTCCGAATATTTTTAAACTAATTTCAAAAAAGATATTACTGGATCTTCGATTGTTACTTTTTTATTACATGTACCTATTTTTCCTTTAATTAGCTTTTAAGTTCCCGAATAATGCAAATAAAGCATGCTTTATTTTATGTCGTGCATGGTACCTTACCTGCTACAAATTTATTGTGATTAAAATGTAAGTAAAATATATACAGTTTTTGTGATTTTTTTGGTTTATACACCGATAAGAGGCAAGAAAAAAACTTTCCCATAAGAATTGCATTGAAAATAAAGCTATCAAACAATTAATTCTGATAATAACAGAAAAAAGTGCCTATTTACAAAAAAATATTAATAATGTATATTTTAAATATCTATGATTTCAGACAAAATTAATAGAAATGATAGATATTCTTTTCTGAAAAGCAGAAAAATGCTCGATGTGGGCACGAGAATAAGAAATTCTATTAGCAAGCGATGTTTCGAAGTGGTCACCCTCCCAAGTATTGCTCGTACCTGGAAAGTGCTTAACTTCAGTGATGAATAAATGTGCTAGTGTTGGTTTAGACTCGATTTAAGCAGCAACCATACGAAACCATATTTTGCTATTTATTTCACTGCCAGTTGAAACAATCGACAACTACATCAAACTGTGTCTTTTTCCGATGTTAGATGTGCTGTATTGCATCTTCCACGACGATATTTACATAAATACAATAAATTCGAAGTTTTTCTGAAGTACAAATTACTTCAAAATAGTTTTTAAACTGAAATTTAAATTAAATTTTAAAATATTAAAACATTTAGCAAAAAAAATTATACAAACTATAGGTACCTTTATAGTTCATCCTAAATACATATTTTATTTTTCATATATTGAGAGCTATGCTGTACATCTTAAACAAGACATCCGACTGCATTGTTTTGTATATGAATATCAAATCTTCAATTTATTACACTTTTTTTTTTTGAAAAAACCCTTATTAATACAGTGGGGAACGACGTATAACCAATATTGCGTGTCGTATAAACGAAGAATTTCTGAATTAAAATGAATAGGAATGGATTGGAACTTCACGAAAACGAAGTATAAATAGAGAAGTCGTATAAAAGGTGATTTACAGTAATTGGATTAGTAATCAAAATCTTAATGAAATTTTAAAATTTATCAATTGCAATTCAATTGATAAGTTAATCAACATATTTAATAAGTGTATTTTTTTAAATAAATAATCGATTAAAATTTAATTGCATTTGATTTTTTTTTCATTGTTGGACCCACCAATGGATAATTACCTTAATTCCCTGCACTGGCACCACATCTTTCCCCTTTCCTGAGTGGGTTCGGAAGGAAGCTCATGCACCTTGCAGTCAAAGGCTTGTCGTAAGGGGGGCAGTCGTCGAACCCTCGGCGGAGGAAGAGGGGGTCGTCCCCACAAAGCACCGCCAAAGGGATATCCGATAGGAAGTGCGTGTCCTTTTGACATTTCTACCTTAGGGATGGAAGAAAGTGCGAATTTCGCACTTCCTTCCTCTCTTTCGAGAAATTTTTCAAGAAAAAATGAGTTTTGATTCCTTTCGTTTCTTATTGGAATAGTTTCTGAGAGCAGGTAGCCGAGGTGGTGGAGAGGAAATGGAGAAGGGGCTTTGGGGAGACAGAAATTAAGGCAGTGTATGGGGGAATTGAGATTTTTCACTGAAGCATCCATGGCCTTACCTAATTTGAATGTCAAAATGATATTTTTGAAACATTTTTATTCGATATTGTAACAGCGTTGAGATTCGTAAAGAATCTTGACCCATACCAAATGAACTGACCTGGAATTAGTGGCGTAGACAGAGGGGGTGCAACGGGTCTTTTGCAGCCCCCTAGCCCCAAAATTTTTCTTTGTGAAATTAAATATTTTAGAATTTCTTTTATTCCCCTATTCCCGAAATTCGAATGTTACACCAAATTAAGTTAAAAACCAGTTTTAAGGTTCAAATTTTCAAAAATTTAATGGGGAAGGACCCCCTTGGTACTGGTAGTTACCTTATTATTACAGCTTTATTTTATATTAAGTTTGTCAAATTGTAAAAATTCTACCATAAAACCTGTACTCGAAATTCGGATGAAGCGTACCAAAACGATTAAATTTCCAAGTAGGATAATTCTCTACCTTTTTCATATTAAGATCATCAAGAAGATTTAATTGGATTATGAGAATTCTTAGCCCCCCAAACAACAAATCCTGGATCCGCCCCTACTTATATTTATTCTTATAGACTCATTTCATTTATGAGTATTGATGAAATACTTCGTTCTAGTTTGTTAACAATGGATTTCTTTGTTTCATGATTAAAATACATCATTAATTTATTTTAATATTAAGTTATTCATCCAGTGGAAAAAACAGTGTAATTCAAAACCTTAATTTTTTCCCTCACCATCATGCACCCCCCAAAAATAACTTCTGGCTACTCCACTGCCTGGAATTACTTTGTTTTTAGATTATTTACCAATTTTACATATTTATTACCCTTATCGAACCACTTTTTTTGCTACCGTCTATTATTTCTTGCCTTAAAGCTTATTTTCCCAAAACTTTCTGTTGTGCCCTGGTCTTCTTCATTTCTAGTTTCTTTGAAAAAGTTGCTTTAGAGCTTCTTCTTTTCTGTAGCTGTCCCTCGATTCTTTAGTTTCCTCTTGATTGATTCTGATATTTTTTAACGGAAAATTTACATATCACAGTAAACTAGCAACTCATTCTCAATTCAGTAGTTAAAATCATTCATTGTTTCACTTAGGAGTGTTCCAGATCAAGGAGGCTGTTTCTTTATAAAGTGTGTATGAAGATTCCCAAAAAGAGTTTCTTTAAAATAACAAGACGTGAGGTATTCTACCATCGCAATATAGGACTTCTCAACCACAGTGTGCCTAAGGGACCTATTGAATCTTTTGTTTGTGAAGTACAAAAGTACATGAACTTCGAAGATTCTTAGTCATTTGCAGCAAGTGATCGCGTCTATTTAACGAATAGTACCTAAAAATTGATTGGTCTATTTAGTTTTGTGTGTTCACTTCAAAAATTATTTATGTATTGTTTTCTCTTTTTTTTCTCTTTCAAACCATTTTCCCTTCTTTTTTTATTCATCTACCTCTCTCTTTAGTTCATTTGTTTGCATTATCTGTCTGTTTTTCAAAAAAGATTCAGGTAACTATCAAATTAAAGAAGGAATTGAGAGTTGAGTATATTATAAAGAAGGGAAGTCAACATTAATAAAACTCTAGTAGTCTAGTCTGTGAATCCTTAATGTAATATTTCAATGAATAAATTTCATTTTTTAACATTATTTAAAATTATTAATATATTCTTTTCTAACTTATTCATGGATTATTACCAAGAGAATGCCTCTTTAGTTTATGGTGAAAAATAGTTTTAATTGGAAAAAGTTGTTGGAAAAAAAATTCAATGTAATCCCCTCTCCCTTCCAGTTTACAGGTTTGATACCTGCAGCACAAAACATATGTCCCTGATTCAACCTCATTTACTAATCACCCAACCAAGGCACAGGTTTCATATTTCCCCTCGCATTCAATTCAAACGAACGTGGGAAGAGAACAGCCGCCCTTTCGCTTTCCCAGTCCGCTCACTGATGTCCATTGGCTATGGAACAAAAGACCGATTACAACGGAAAACCGACCGCTCAATCGATTACAACCGGGTCAGGGGAGGGGGTGTCATAGGGCACGACATTAAAAGGGGGGATCTGTCATACGGCACGAGCTAAATGAGTAGGTAATCGAAAGCGGAACAGATTTCTCTTTTTTTATCGTTTGCATTTTCCGGTGTAATTAGGAGGGGTGCATCCTCGCGCGAGCATCTGCTCCGTCAGGTACGACAACAGTAACGGTTTTCTCTTGGTGACGTAATTGATTGTGACGGTTGGGGTTTTGCCTGGACAGGCTGGTGCAGTTTTGGTGGATGATAATTAAAGGTTTTCCTATGCATCCACGTATTAAAAATTATTTGGTAGGGTAGATCCTTCTTGCTGAGATATCCGGTGTAAGAATTTCATCCCCGACACGAATTTTCTATTTTTATTATTAAAAAATATTTCTAATACAGTTACAGTTTCTACAGTTGTCAACTGCAGTTGATATTTTTAATACTGTTTAAAACTTTTACATCAGCTACAGTTTTAGAGTTAAAACAAGTTTTATTTATTCAAAAGTAAATTTTAAGTAAAGTATGCTTTTCCAATTCAATCAATTAAAACATCGTAATATGTAAGAAGAATTCTCTTAAAAATAAATGTTTTGAAATACTAGGTTAGACGTCAACCTCGCCAAAAATGATTTTTAATGGGAATATAGAAAAAGGAAACCATTAGGGATAGGTTTAATGCAAGATTTGGTAACATGGAAAGGTAATTTAAAGAAACTAAAGTAAATTCTTAATATTTTTTAAATTCCCTACTTTGAAGCTGTTTTTTAAAGTAAGTTGTTTATTTAAATAAATAAAAAACATCCCCAAATTTTCATAATAAAGTTCCGATTAAATTGTTTTCAGAAAAAAAATATTTACGCTTCTCTAAATGACCACCTGTCTGAATAACCAAGTTTTCATTGAACCTGGGCCTGTAGAGTAATTTATTGAATGAAAATCAATGAAATATTTAAGAAATTGAATCAAAATCCTGGAATTGCCTTTCTCTATTGACCTTCATATTTCTGTTTACAAAAGTTTTCTTTCAGTTTTCATCACAGAAAAAAAGTGAAAGGTTTTGTAAGTTTTAGAGTGTCTTAATTATTGTTTCAATTATTGTTGTTGTTATTTTAATAACTATCTAAACCATCTCTAGTCGCTAGCAAGAATATCCAAATAACTAAGAAGACTTTCGTTAGTAAAAAACAGGTCATTTATTTACAATCTAGTCATTTTAAATTAGAACTACAAAATTCTCTTTTCTTCTATTAACATTAATCAGACTCAGAGTTCTAAAAATATTAAAACAATGATGCCCTCAGTTCTTAACTTAACAATAAAATAAATATTAATTTGAAACAATAGTTCAGAGTCTCACTTGTATTCACAACAGTTATTATTATTATTATTGTTATTGTTGTTGTTGTTGTTGTTGTTGTTGTTGTTGTTGTTGTTGTTGTTGTTATTATTATTGTTATTATTATTATTATTAATATTATTATTATTATTATTATTATTATTATTATTATTATTATTATTATTATTATTATTATTATTATTATTATTATTATTATTATTATTATTATTATTATTAATAATTAATCAAAGTAAGTTTTGTTAGATAAATTTAGCAACCGAACAAAACCACCCCACCCAGATATCCCCCGAGACATATGCCCCCGCCCGCATCCGGCCCCCTGTCCCATCCTCCCCCACCGCACACACAAAAAGGTGGTGCATCCCGTGTGCTCGGCCAATCATCCACTTGACGAACTTTCCATCATTCCATCCACTCCCTCGCTCCACTGCCCCAAGTTGTCCGTTCCAACATGTGTTCGGTGTCACGCGAGCCGGCCGTGGGAGCGATCGTTTGCAAAGGGGACAATGCGGGCTGGAAAGGATTTGTTCGTTTTTCGGATGATGAGAGAGAGGGGTGGTGTGGGAAGTTAAACACTTGTCGGGTTTCGTGACGATATGGATTTTGTTTGGGTGGTTTGTTCAGCTAAAAGGTGGAGGGATAAACGTTGGGGAGCTGTTAATCCATTAGAGTTCGCTGAATTTAATTATCCGAACAAAAGAATTTCGTTAGATTGGTTGGTTACAGACAAATGTATAATGAAATAGAAGTTTCTGTGTTTGAGCATTGAAAAATCTCCTACTTCTACTGGATGGGACGCACAAAAATTTTTTGAGATGTCGTAAATTTGGAAATCGCAGTCAAAATATGAATTATCTAAGTTGATATTTTTTAAACAGCCTATGTTTAGGGAGTTTGAGATATCGAGCCATCGAGGGCATAATGAAAGCTAATTAAATAATATGTTATACCAATGTAAAAATTTCCGTATCCCTAGATATAAATCTGAAATTTTTAACAACATACTCTTTGAGTTCAAATAGATTATTTTTTAAAATCATTTTACATTGTTGCTTGTTATTTTTAAGAAAATATTGTTATATTGTATCTTCAGAAAATATCTCTGCCTAGATTTTGTCTTCAGTTTATAGGTGCTCAAAGTTTTTTTTAGTGCATCACTACATTAATTATTTTCTTCCTCTATGATTATGATATGATAAAATGGGATATATGGGGGAATCCCCGAGATTTTGACTTTTTAGTTTTGATATTAGAAATCGTCAGATCTCAATTCTTTTATCTTTTATAGAACTTTGAATGCAAAAACACCTGATGCTGTACCTTCGGACACCATAAGTGTTGTACCTACGTACACGTTCTTTTGGGTGTCTGTAGCTAATCAGCGTTTTAGAATCAGGTTTCATTTAACTGAATACATTTTAATAAATGTTAAATTAATTCTAAATGGTAATCTATTTGTCAGTGATTATTTTCAAGTGAATTTTAGATGAAAAATCAAATATTTTGTGATCTAAACTACTTTTTAAATTTGTGATTCTACTTGGAATTTAATGTAAAATATGGTGTAAAACCCTAAGCACCCTATCACATTTAAGTATGATGATTAAAAAAACTTAAACTTTCCACTGAAGAAGATTTACCACCAAATTATTACTGTTATTACCAGCAAATGCTTGCACAACTAAGTGTCGATCGAATTGTTTTTTTTTGGATCAGTGAAGTTGTCAGATCAATCAGCATGATTGATGAAACTATTACCTTAAATTCTGATCTGAAAATACCATGTGATTTTTGTGTTTTTGGTAAAAAATCAAGACTTTTATCATTCAACTTCGTTTTAATGATCATTTACGATCTAAAACTACATTACTTTAAAAAATCTATTTTCAATTTTAAAAAGGCTTGAAATAGGTTATTAAAAGGTAATTCATCAATAAAAATGTTCATTCTTAGCTTTTTTCAACTAAAACTTCCCTTTTTAAGGGTGTCCACAGGTACAACTGGGTCTGTCCATAGGTACAACAGGTTGTTGTACCTTTGGACACAAATTTTTCCAAGTTATTATAAATGATTAAAAATCCAATTTTCAAGATTTTGACTAATAAAAAATATCTCTCTACTCACAAAGGTTAGAGCTATAGGTTGGGCACTTTAAATGGTCAAAATGTGATTTTACCTGTCTTAGAAAAATTCAAACGTGATTTTTGTTCATAGGTACAACACTCTCCCCTACCCTTTTATTTTGAAAAACAATAATTAAGGCATAAAATTACAGACCTTAAAATTCGACAAACCTTGAACATTTTGAAGGCCTCAATATTTTTTCGAAAGTAAAAAAAACTAACTATGAAACATGGCCTAAACCTTCTCAAATGCTTTTTATCCTACTTATTTATATCTGAAGAAGAATACAATAACATCACTTAAAGAAATAAATAAATAGCTTCTACAATTTAATTTCTATCATTAATTCCGATCGGTTTCAAATTAGTAGTATCAATCCTTCATCTTATTTCAATGTCCCTATATAATTGTGGCGGGACTTCAATCGTGAAAGTTTAATTTCACAGCAGGAACTAAGAACTCACTGGATTTGAATATATTTCTGGGAATTAAAGTCAATTAAAAAGTGTTTCAATGAAAAAAAATGCGTACTCCACAAGGCTTCCCATGTCACACCCAACTTGCAAGTTATCACCCTCCAGCCAAGAATGGTTCTTCATTCTTTTCAAATCGACCTTGCCAATAGATACGAGTGAAACCAGTCGATTGACTTTGCTTTTTTTAATTTCGTTCCCCGAGAGCATAATTTGCATAAGCGAATTGGCAACACGTGATGGCCGGTCATCGAACACTAAGGACCTCCAACGCCAACCTTCGGAGAGAAACACCTAATGATGGGCTCGACCTACATTTTATGGAAATAAATCACTGATCCTTTGAATTTCTAAGGCGGATTAATAAAGAGAGGAAAAAGGAAGTTATTAAAGCATGTGAAGAAAACACAACAGTAAGAGTTCAGATCAAGCAGTTCTAAACAATGATGGTCAAAATCGAAACTTTTAGGGATAAATGTGATAAAACCGGACATTATTAATAATTTTATAAATACCTACTTATTTATGTTGAGTTTTCTTCTTATTGTCTACATTTATTCTACACTTGAATCCTATTCTACAAAATTCTTGAATCCCGAGTATATTTGCCTCGAAAAAGAAATGGTAAACCAAGGTGTATTTTTAAAATAAAAATTTAAAGATTTCTTTTTGGTAGGATATATAATGCAAACATTTTTTATCAAGATAAGATTTTACAGAGATAATCAAGAGATAATAATATCAAGATTTTTACAGAGGCTTGGTGAGACCTCATCTAGAGTATGCTGTTCAGTTTTGGTCTCCATACTTAAAAAAAGATATTGATTCAATTGAAAGGGTTCAGCATAGGGCTACTAAAATGGTCAAGGGTATATCCAGTTTAAGTTATGAGGGAAGATTAAAGAAGCTAAATATGTTCACTCTAGAGAAAAGAAGGATTAGAGGGGATTTGATTCAACTTTTTAAAATGGTAAAGCTAGGGGACACAGAGGGACTAGATTTCAATATGGGTAATAGAACAAGGGGTCACAATTTCAAATTGAATAAAGTAAAATTTAAGACGGAGTGTAGAAAGCATTATTTTTTTAATAGGGTAGTGGACAGATGGAATGCGTTGCCTGAAACAATTGTAAATTCAAGAGGGGTAAACGAGTTCAAGAGGAAAATTGACAGATACTGGGATTCCGGTAGTTTGAGTTAAAAAGACTGGACCAACCTTGCTGGGCTTACGCCTGTAGTTGGTCGACTTAATTTGTATTTGTATTTGTATAATTTTTTACCATTCCCATTTGATAAAATATTTCATTAAAATAGAAAATGTCTAAAAAATGTAAGTAAACGATTTTTTAAATATAAGAATTCAACTGCACGGAAAAAAGGCCATCTTTACGTATGATGAAACGTTCTCTCCAAAACTTTTGGAAGATGTTATTTAAAAGGGTTTACTTGAAGTTTCTATAAAGATAGTGAAATTTTATCAATTAAGAACTTTTTAAACCTCTGATAAATTTGTCTTTGACAAAATATTTTAATTTTCAGACAATAATACTGAGATTCTTCAGTTTAACTTAATACCCTCTTGATGGATCATTTTAATCAAAATAAGTATTAGTGGGTGTTGAAAAAACACATTATGGTATAATAACTAAATTCTCTTGAGAGACAACTCGTATTGTGAGTTCTGTACGTTATGTACAATGACATGAAAAGGACAAAAAAAGTTTTCGATTTTATTTTTTAAATATGACTCATGGTATTATAAATTTAAATTCATCATGAAAACATATTATATAACATAAATTATTATGATAAACGTTTTGAGTAAAAAATTATAATAAAAATTTTTATGGTATTTCGTGTCTTTATAAATAATGGTCAGTATCCCCTTAAAAGGAAATCATCCAATAAATACCAACTCCTCGTAATTCTTTCATTCAATACAAGATATTTAATGGTTAGACCTTTTTTAAACTAATGTTTAGTTCTAACTTTTTAGAATTTAATTTTGAATGTTGTAAAAACGTATTATTAAATCATTTGAAACTTTTTTATTAATATAGCACTTTTAGATGTTTTTATACTATCAAACTTTCTTATCACGTTCCTTTCACACATTTTTTTATGTTACTGCATTAATTTTAAATTTTGCACTTCCCAATTTAGAGTTTAGGATTAATGAAAATTATAGCTATGCATTTTATTGAACAAAGACTAGGATAATTAAGAATAGATCTCCATCTGTTTCAGTACCCTAAATAAACCCCAGAATTAAATAAAAAATTAAATTTAGCACATATAACTTTTATAGAATTTTTATATTGATAGTTCTTTTTTTTAATCTGAATTCAGTTAAGATCACAAAAAACACAACTATTAATTGTCAATGAATAGTAAAACTTGAATTTAGAGTTTTATAAAACTTTAATGTTGTTAATATTTATTGGAATAATTTTATAAAATTCGTGGCCACGACCTTAACTAGTTAAAAATGGAGTATTTCTTTTTAAATTTATTAACTTTTTATATTTTAAATAGTATTTATTTGAAAATTTTACATCCTACCATAAAAATTTTTTACTGCTGATCTTATATATTACTAAAAAAGAGCATAGATACAGGAATACAGGGTGTTTCAGATAAGTGTTTCATAACTTCTAGGAAGGGTAGGGCACTGGGCACACCTAGATGACTCAGAATCCTAGTAATAGGGGGGTGCGGAAATGAACCCCTAGAAACCTAGGGGTTTTTTATAAGCCGGCATGGGAGGTTGTATAATCTACAGTGGAAATCGACACGTAACATTTTATGATTTGATTAAAGCCAGCAAAATCGGTCGATTCTGGCATTTGTTACATAAGAACAAATTAAGGGGATGATATTACAGCTCTTTGATTGGTTTTATGGAATGAATACCTGAATCGATGGTTTTAACTCGATCTTAAAAGGTTATGTGTCAATTTCCACTGGGAATGATACCACCCTTATAATCCTCTTAGCTCTTTAGGGGTGTATTTCCGACCCCCCATTCCTAGGTGATTCTGAGTGCCCTACCCTTCCTACAAGTTATGAAACAATTATCTAAAACACCCTGTATGTTATCAGTACTAATTAGTTTGTTTAAAAATGAAACATGAAAAATAAAGACAACAAAAAGTAAGATTCAAATTTAAATATTTTATTGATGAACAATAGAAAACGTAAACTGCGACCAAGTGCAACGGTTTCATTTCAATATGTACATAAATATGACTATTCAACATGGAAATCAAATTACTACCTGAGGCACAGGATCATTTGGTTTTCAAATTTAACAAGCAACACTGGATTTTTTTTTAAAAGTATGCTCTCTCTCAGAAGACACAATATGGAGGCACAGAAGTTTTGAATCAGTTTTACGCATGTTGACAGCATACGTTTACAAAAGGCACAAGATTTTTAAGGCCATATGATGTAAGAGATACATCACTAAAACATATTCATAAACAATTCAAAGATGCATTGCAAAGTTGTTATGTCGTGCTTGAGAATAAAACAGAGCGTGATGCTTTTGAAAGCAAAAATTCTATGGCAAGTAAATGTTTATTTCAAAGAAATTACCATAATTAGGAAAACATCGTTATGCTTTGGAGTTTTACAGATACAATTGCACTTTTGGACAGCAGATAAGCATTTAAAGAATATAGAATTTTAAAGAATGTTAAAAAGATAGAGGTGTCTGAAAATAGGAAATGTGAACATTTTTAACTAAATTTCTAAAATTGCTAAGTTAAATGACTAAGTTTCGTGACAATAGTGCTCGCAAGGAATTGCCATTGGAAGGCAAGGAGCAAGTAACATGGCACGGAATTCACTTTGAAGATTTGAATAACTTTTTAAATTACAACATAAAATGACACCACGCAAAAATTTGTAAAAAACAAATTGACTAGTTTATCCACCATAGTGTGCCAAAACACATAATCCTTTGTACAAACCATTGGCTCTACATATACAAATAATTTCTTCAATATAATTTCTACACCAGCCACTCAACATGGCACATAAGGCAGTGCTAAGGCTTTTCGTAGTACATAAATAATTTTTTCAATTTTTTTATCAATATAAATCTTTTACTTGTTAGATTAAAAGGAATTACCTCCTCAATCCAACTATCTACAGAAATAAAACAAAATATTGAGCTCATCATGTGGACTTGTGCACTTTAATCACTTTTCTTGGGTAAGGAAGGATTGCTAGAACTTTTTTTGAAATTAAATAAAAACTTGATAAACATTTTTATGCATGTTAATCATAGAAATTCTTCATTTAAGATTTTATTCTGTCCTAAGCAAGGATGTCATTAGTAAATACACATTCAATTTTAAATTTATGGAATTTGAGGTGAAAAAATATTTTAAAATTTATAAACAAATACTATCTTTAAATAATGGTTGACAAGAATTTCAAGAATATCTTAAATAGCTGAGCATTAACAAATTACGTGTAGCTATGCTTTTCTTTTAGTAAATTTAACATCTTAATAAATCAAGTAGTGAAAAGACTAGATTTTAATGAGAAAAAAGTTCAAACAATCCGTATCCAAAACCCAAAAGCAATGAATGCATCTCCTATTCATCGACATTTTTCACCCCGAGAGGGATGAAAACGAAATTTTTCATGGAAATGATGAAGCCATCATTATGACTTTGATCCCCTGACCGCAGGATCAAGAGAAGAAGCGCCAGGTGCGATAAAAGAACTCTGGGTCAGTCGGAAAGAAACCGGCCTCGCTGCAGGGGGGAGAGAGAGAAGGCGAACCTTGAACCACCTTTTGAGCATTCCTGCACAACAGGTGCAAGGCTGGCCGTCGCCGCCGCCGCCACAACAACGACCTTCTCCGGCAACAGGTGGGCAGGGTTTCGGTTTCGGACGGAAGCCGCCTTGTTGTTTGCCTCAACGGGTGCAACAGGTTGCTGCTGTTTGAAGGACTTAGAGCATTTAGCTGAGACAAGTCCAGCTGTATTGGGACCTGGAGCTTTTTTTGACTTACTAAAGGTTTTGCAGCATTTCATAAATTGGGTTTTTTTGAAAACTTGATGAGACAGTGCCAAAAAAGAATTGAGAGCTGACGAATTTTGATTGAATAGAATGAATAGGAAGATGCATTCATTTTTTCGACGTTGCAGATGAAATTTGCAGACGAAACAAGTTTGGTGAAAATAAATCGTTAGTTTTATTTATCGATATGCAATTTTTGTGATTTTAGTATTTACATTGCAGTGCAGGACTGCTTTTAAGCAGGGATCGTCAGAATAAATGCCATTTTCTGGAATGTTGTTCTAACTTTCTCAACGACTAGCTTGACCTCATAATTTGATAATAAATCACCAAAATCATTCAATTTCTGCAATCAAACCACACACATTCACAAAACACATTTTTCCATCGAAATAATATAAAACTAATACTATAATTATAAACTTTTCAAATTTGATAGAAAAATATTTTTCTCTGATATATTTTACAATATAAATATACTATATTACAATAGAGAATCTATCAAAATACAGCTGCATTTGCAAAATGCAGATTTTGAGGAATAGACGTATTTTTTTTATGTGAGAGGTTTATTTTTTTCCAAGAGTTTCAGTTTAAAAGGAGGTATTCTGTAATAAGTTAATAAAATAATTTTACTATTACTTCTGGGAAGACGTAAGATAAAGCTATCGTCACTAACTACAAATAGTTTACGGCCATATTCTGTGCTACCTTACGGTTAACCAGCAATCAAAGAAAGAATCGCCGACTTTGATTGGTGGAATCCATCTTGGACTGCTGGTTAACTGCTGGTCAAGTAGCACAGAATACGGCCGTTAGAGTAACAAAGTATAGTTTTAAATATTGATATTTCTTTTAAAGTGACTTTTTGGCAGATCTGTAGTAAAGAAGTTTTAAATATCTAGATACTCTATGATGAATCTCACTGGTTTTCAGTTTGAGTAGTCCATGGCAACATCGGCTCTGATAAGTCTCTCTCTCGTATAAGATGATAATAATTTAATTTTTAAATAAAAATCTAGTGACATATAATATACTCTAGTTCTCGTAGGCCATGGGCTGAGGCTGCATCATCTGCTGAGGTTGTGGGGACTGTGATCCTGCGCAGCCTCCGTCCTGGTGCTTGAGCAGCAGCGACATCCTGGAGAAAGTCTTGCTGCAGCTCTTGCAGCGGTACTTCTTCACTTCGGAGTGGGTCTGCAGATGCGCCCTGAGGTTGGACCTGTCCGCAAACGCCCTGCTGCAGTGCGGGCACGAGAAGGGCTTCTCGCCCGTGTGGGTACGGATGTGGCCCTGCAGCAGCCACGGCCTGGAGAAGGCCTTGCCGCACAGCTTGCACTTGCAGGGGAGCGTGTGCGTGCGGATGTGCATCTTGAGCGCTCCCAGCGAGACGTACACCTTGTCGCAGTACTTGCAGCTGAAGGACTTCTTGGCCTGCGTCGCGCAGTGCATCAGCCTGTGCTTGGAAAGCCCCGAGTAGGTGGAGTAGGTCTTTTTGCAGTCGGGGCACTGGTAGCGGGTCGAGTTGGCATTGCCACCAACTCGACCTCCTGATGCGGCATCGCCGTCCTCTGAGCTAGGGCTGGGGGAAGAGGCCAGTCCAGAGTCCTGTCCATCAGAGTACCAACCAGGATAGCTGCTGTAGACGGCTGGGGGGCTTTTGGAAGGTGCCACTCGGTGCACGATCTCGTACCGGTCCCTGGAGGATGGGGAGTATCTGTCCGAGTTGGGGGAGGGTGCTCCTCCGCTCAGAGGTATTAGCGGGGGTGGCGCCAGAGGACTAGCGGTGTAAGGGTACAGTTCTGATGTCGGTCGGCCCGGGTAGACGGGGTACATGGGGTAGCTGTAGGGGACGTAGGACGGCAGGGCTTGCCTTTGCTGCCAGTGGTGGGGGCGTCCCAGCTCTTCAGGGGTCTTGGGGGTGGGTTTGATGGGTTTGGGGGCCACCAGGGCGGCTGGAGGGTGTTGCGTCATGTGGACCGTGGGGCGAGGGGACAGGGCTGGTCGGTTCTCGCTGTCACTGGAGTTGTCATCGTAGCTGGGTTCCACCTTGCCTTTCATGCTCAGGTCGTATGGTCCTCTGGGATCTGGAAGAACAATGAATGTTAGTTTGGTTTGTCTGTATGGCTTGCAAAGTACATAATATATAAAGTCATAAATTTCTCGAAACTTAAGTGGAAATTTGCTTTTGAGTTTCAATACCATGTTAAAACTTGTCGATTATCAGTGTGTCTATTTAAAGATTGGTATTGTTGCACCTTTTCATAACCATTTTAATGCAAGATATTTTGACACCCAGAAACATGCTAATATGTTCTAATCCTTTTTGCATATTTAACATGGCCATAACCAGCATATTCAAAACCACCTTACATACAATAAAGTTAATGTTCTTCACTTATTAAAGTTTACCCTTGATTAAAATATAACACCCCGATTCATATAAGTCTAATGCATTGGTCTAGATTTCAACGTACAATACCCCGAACCTGTCTCAACCTCCCAATGGGGTCATTTACAGGAAACAGACCTCTCCGAACATCTTCCACCCATAAAACGGAAAAGGGATAAATACGCATTTCCCATGCAAAACAGGTAGGAAAAGCCCCAAAAATAAAAAGACTCCCCGAGAGTTCCTGGGCACACACCTGTCCTCTCCTTTCCAGTTAGTGGAGCAGGAAGCCAAAGGTTTTCTCAAGGAGTGGTTCATTCACTTGACTTCCCTTCTTCTGGAGGTCACACAGAAGACGTCGCAAAGAAGCACCTGAAGCTCGGGCTTCCTTTTTGGCGGAGGAAGTGCCCGACAATAATGCACCCCCCTTTTACCCCGGGAACCCCCCTTTTCGGGGTGAAATATGGGAAAACAAGTTCGGGATACAGGTTACTGAGATGAATGAAAAGATTCCCTGGAGATTGTGGATGAGGAATTTGGGATATGCCTAATAGTTGTGTTGAGGGATTCCCGAATTTGGACATGAAAGGATTGACTGACGTTTTTTTATTTCGCTCTTAGTTATATAACTTATATTACAATGTTATACGTGAAGATTAACTTGTGTTATAAGAGGGAAATTTGAAATATTCTTTTTTTTCAAGTGAATTTTTCTACTTAAAAACGATCAATCTTTAATTTTTGGAACTTTCGGGATTATTTCTATATGAATGAATTCTAATATTATGTAAACTGGGAGTCCTTAAATATTTATCATTCTTAAAAGAAATTATAAGGTTCAGAAAGATGTTATTTTACATGTTGAAAGTTAAGTAAAAACTGTAAGCTTTGAATGTGGAAGCAAGATAAGGCTCGAAATCGCCTATAGTTTATAACTGTAATAAGTAGAGATTCTACTTTAATAACCCTTCTCAATTCAAGCTTTCTAGCATTCCCTTACTTATCAGTTAAGGTTTACAGATTTTTACCTCACAACCAATAAACTCATTTAAATTTTTCTTATACTTATTCTTATACATAAACTTAAATACGAATCCTTAACGAAAACTTAAATTAGGTAACCTAAAATTTCCTTTTACACCCATTCGGTAATCACTAACCCTAAATTTTTCTCATTACACATTCTTTATAATTTTCTCTGCATAAGAAATTTATTACTTTTGTAAACGCTGGCAACACATTTAAAAGAATAATAATTTGAATTAAACTACCTGAATGAAATAATTAAATTGGTATAGAAATTAACTGTAAATAAAGATTTAGATATTAGAATAAAAATAATATTACTGTTTAAAAAATGTGTATTTTCAGAAATGAAGTTATGGAACCCCCCCTTATTTATTATAATTATAATAAATAAGTTGATACTTTTCTTGTTTCAAGGTTAAAAGAACATTAAACATGCATTGGAAGTTTCTTGTAAGTATCTTCCACACTTATTTTACGTATTTCAATATGTATGAAATTTAAAAAAAATAAAGTTGTAGTTAATTTTATATTATTTCATAGCACTCTCAGAAATCATAGTTTTCTCTTAGACATTAACATTGACGTTTACTTAGCTAAAGGTATAAAAACGTATTTATGAAATTTAAAACATTTCTATTTTTAAATACGTTCCATGCATCAATCGCACATCATTTGTGCATAAATTAAGAAATTATTTTTCTAATCTTTAAACATATATAACATGGAGCTGCAAACAATATTATATGGATGCATAAAACTTTAAAAATAAATTTATAATTATTCTTTAAAATTTGTAACAAAAAACAAACATTAATGGTATTTTGGTGCCATAGTATGAACTGAATATTTGGATAAATTGGAAATTTATATAAAACTTTTTAAAGATTCCATTCACCAAACGTTAAGGTTTTACTTTTAGGTTATGTTAACAGTTTTACTTCAGAATTTAGTAAGTAAAATATATGTTAAGTGTCCTTACCTGATGTCACAATCGTCAAAGGTGCAAATCCAGCATGCAACCTGGAACTATCCATATCGTCCGCTTCATTCGAATTCTCCTCGTCCGTCCACACAGTCTTGGACAATGGTATTCCACTCCGGGCACACTGCTGCTTCTTCTTGATCAAAAACGCACGAGGCATGGTCGATCCTTGTATTATTTCACACACAAAACAACACACAGCACAACACTCGGCTTGACGACCGATACCGCGACGATCGTACTAATCGAATTCAGGTTGAAGTAAAAACGATCGAGAAGGGAGTAATAAAAAGATGGGGAAGAGAGAGAATGATGGGGATGGAGGAAAGAGAGTTCTTCACACTGGCGCGGAATAGAGCATTGTGGATGTCCGAAACGGGCCGGGTGCCTTTTTGAAGGCTTCTCTACGGGCAGGTGTCTCGTCAGCCAATGGGAGGCTGGGGAACGGCACCGATGGGGGAGATCTTTAGAACTTTTTTTATTCGATTTTTCGAACGGGGAGGGTGTCATCTGGCGCTGTATCGGGGGGTGGCACGTGCGTGTCGGATACAGGTGTCGCTTGTGCCCTTCCGACGATCCCCGGTTCAGGTTTTTTTTATATTATCGCCTTTCCAGGCGGAGGGTCCCTTTTGATGGGTGTTCTAATTGCTTGTTAGTTTGTTTCCAGGGGGTGCTGTCATTACTTGGCATGATGTCTTGCTGGTATTTTAAAAAAGAGAGAATTTATGGGTGCATACAGTTGTATTATAGTATAGTACCCGAGTAGTTTGTTTCTTTTTATGAATATTTTCTGGATTAGTTTTTAAGAGATATTTCATTGACTTTTGATATTTCGATTTTAATTTTAAGTAAAGCATTCTTATATATAATTGCTTCGTTTATTATTTGAATTAAGCTTAGCATATAATATTATTAATAATGATTATAGTGATGGATATTGATAATTTTATGACTTAATTAAGGAGTAATTGTTATGACTGATTTAAAACTAATGTTGAAATTAAGTTATTGCTTATTAATTAAGGTGGTAATAAGAATGCGTTGCAAAGAGTAAATGTTAACACAGAAGTTTTCTTAGTACTGATAAATAAATTTTTGTAAATTAACTTATATTTGTACACCTTTTACTATAATGGGATTATAAAACTTTTTAACCATTCCATTATTCAAAATAAAGTTTTGTATAACCACAATAGTATAGTGCTTTAGTAACTGAATTAGCATTTGTTTCATAATAATTATTCTATGCATTCTCAAATTCAATTCCTGCTTTTAATTCACAAATGATTACGAAAGTAAAGAAATTGATATTAAGGTGGAGCTGTATAAATTATTAAATTTTTTGCATTAAAATGTAGACTAATAACTAAAAACACATTCTCATTTTTATGGAAAGAAAAGTTACGTGTGAAAATTCATTTTTAACTCCTTAATTCCATTTATAAAAAAATAACTTTCATGTTCTAGTTTTTGGAAAAATTCTACTTTTTTCATTCAATTATAATTTTTACTTGGATGAAATGTTAAGCTTTTTAAAGAAGAAATATCCTTTAACACCTGCTCTAAATCAATTAATGCACAAATAATTTCCCGTCAAAACTACGATTTATTTAACAGTTCTTACGAAAAGGATAAAAAGATCCAATCGAACCATCAGTGATTTACCCCTTAAATTGTGCAACATATCAAAGAAAACAATCCTTCAAGCATCACCGCCGCATCTTCATCACCCATTACATAGCCAGTAATAACACGTTACCAAAACTCCAGGTAACACCTTTGCCAATCACCCACCCGCATGATCCATAAAAAAATGAACAATATCCGAACGAACCGTCCATCAGGGGGGATCTCTCCCCCTTCACCCCCAATTAACAGGCGGCGCGTGCAGGGAGGAACCCCGGGCACTTGGCGGCAGCTGTAGGAAATCCCGCTTGTCTTACCCGAGTGGGCCCGGAAACCAACGGTTCGAGATCGGGTAAAGCTCGCGCTTCCTGCGGCCCCACAATGGGCAACCGGTGGTGTGCTCCCCTCCTCCCTTCCACCGGTATTTCGACATTTGATTGGATGTTCAGCGACGACTGGTGTTGTTGCGGTTGTAGAGCATAGGGAAAATGTGGGCAAGAAAAAATTTGACTGAAGAGTTTATTAGGGGCTTTAATTATATTTATTTAAAAATCAAAATACTAGGATTTTTTCTTTTAAAACTCGATTTGAGTTTGGATAACTAGATTTTTCTAATATTACCTTCAATTTGAGCTTTTAAATTGTCCCGATTTACCATTAGGCCCGTGAATCCAAGCCACAGATTCTTATAATTTAAGGACCCCCCTAATCTTCAAAAGTAAATAAAATTATAAAGCAAAAGTAATTTTTCATATCTTTAAGTAAAACTATACAATATTTTTCTTCCAATCAGGTAAACAACATAATCTTTATTTTATTCCAATTGAAATTTTTTTTGTACTTACGAACCAATTAGTGTGATAAATATGTTTTTATCACACTAATTCACACTAAGGTAATGATGTTTTTATAATCAACATGTAACGATGGTAACCTTTTCCTGTTTGTTACTATAGTAGAAGTATAGTAGTATCTAGTAAGCTACTACTATATTAGTAGTATCTAGTAAGCTACTACTATAGTAGTAGTATCAGTAAGCTACTGCTATAGTAGTAGTATCTAGTAAACCGTGGTTGAGCCTACAATATTAAATATTTAAAATTTAGCCCTAACAAATGGAGCTATTTATAGCTATAAAAATTTTCTTCAAACATAGTTATGATTATACTGCTAACAACATTATCTTCATCTGTGTGATATCTAAAAAACTCTTTGATACATTAATATACCATTTTCCATAATTATTTTAAACAAATTTTATAATTCAATTAAAATGATATTATTAATATACTGCCAAGATAAAATTAAATTTTTAAAATAAGGTAACAGGTTTTCTACATTTAAATAGTTTCAAATGGTATAAATTTCATAGTTGATTTTAAAAAGTGGTTCTTTTACTCTCCTATCAAATTTTATAATTACTAAACTAAACTAAATCTTCTTTATTAACACAACACAACACACAAATACAACAAGAACACATAGAGCAAACATACAAAAAAACAGAAAAATAGTTATGTGGTACCAAAAGAGCAAAGCTCGTCCATGGTACCAAAAAAAAAATTCTTAATATGGCAAGAAAGCTGGGCTGACTACTGCATTATTTTAAACATTGCTTCAGTATCAGTTATTCCATTTATAAAGTCATGAATTCCAAATTTAAATTCAAATTTATTGTTAGTAGATTTAAGATTTTGATTTAATTTATTAAAGAGATAAGGCCCCAAAAAAACATGAGATTTGTGAAATATTTCTTTTTTTGACTTGGGTATAAATAATTTCCTTGAATATTTCTGAGTGCGAAGTAACTGGATTTATAATTTGATAGAAAGATTTGATGTTGAAGATGAAAAGAAGCAAGCGGAAGATAAAAAGTTATCTAACATTAAAATGGGCTTAGTTAAAGAATTATTATTAATATGAGATAGGACTTTAGTTTGCAAGTGGATAAGAGGTCTAATATTATTATAGTAATCTGAAGCATAACACGTTATTCCATAGCTAATTACAGATTGAACCCAGGAAAAGTATAAGGTTGTCAAAAAATTATGGTCAACAATACGTTTAAGTTTAAAGAATTTAAAATTAATGAACCGTAATTTATTTAATAAGTAACTTACATGAGACTTCCATTTTAAATTACTGTCGAAATGTAATCCTAAATATTTAATCGAGTCAACTCGCTTTATTTCATCACAAGATGATACTTTATCACACAGCCGATTACAAGTATGTTTATGAATTTTTAAACTTAAATGATGGATTCACTAGCTGTTAAGTTAAAAATAATAAATTTTGTTTTTAAAACATTTAACTTTAAGAAGTTTTGGCTAAACCAGATATTCGCTTGCTGAAGTGCGATTTCAATTTTATTAAATAAATCCAAATAGTTGTCTGCCGAAAACACTAGAACAGTATGATCAGCAAAAGTTATAATTTCGCCATTTAACTTTAACAGGCAAAAATCATTTATAAATATTAAATAATAATGATAATATTACTTTTTAAACCAATAAATAAAAAATTAATAATTAATTGAAGTAAAAAACAGGATACAAATAGTTTTATAAAATCCTATATGGTTTTGCATTGTATAATTAGTATTTATAACTCATTTGTTTCTTTGTATTAATCTGAAAATAGATAAGATATATCTCATAAAAAAGATATCACCATAAAGTGAATAAGTTCACTAAATGTCAATTTTTTTGTTACATATAATCTTGAATATACTCATCAATTATACTCCCTAGTTCAGGATTTCCCTAGTTAAGTTGTAACTAAGGTTTCCCAAATCAACTGAAGAAAATAATAAAAATATTATTCTAATTGAATAACTACTTACTTCCTTATTAGCTAAATTAGACAAGATAAATATTAGTATAATGCATATGTGCCAACCTAACATGCAAACAAAGTTTTAGAGATAGTTATTAATAAAACAGGAAACACATTTAAATTCAATAGCAAAACCTAATTATTGCGTAATTATGTTTCAAGTTGCATCTGATACCTTAACAAACTGACGATAGGTGCTGATGATAAGAACATAGAACATCTGACTATATTAACAAAATCATTAAAAGATCATTATCAGATGATCAAATGATAAAAAAAACGTAGTAACTCTTTTTCGCGATTCTATCAACTATCATTAACTCAAATTTTTGTGACTTACAATTCTAGTCTGTTTTGCCAAATTGAGGGGGTTATATGCGACATCTGCTGAGGCTGCGAATTCAACCTCAGGTAATTTATTAATTAATTCTGTTATAAGAAAATCTTGTATATAGAATTTGATTACTTCTGAGTAAATTACCCGCTTAATCAGTTATAGCAGTCTAATTTTTTTTAAATCATATTTTGTTATTCACTGATCTCCATCAGGTTATAAAAGTAATATACTCGAGAAATTTATTATATTATTTATATTTTCTAATTATTTTCTGATAAGGATATAATCACCCATTCCCTACATTGATTGTACAATTAGTATGGACTAATTTTTTTTAAGCTTTTCGAAACTTACTATGGAGAATTCCTGTATGATATTTGATTTCTTTTTAAAATGTCAAAGATAAATTAAAGGTGCTTTCTTATTTTTTAATTGTTAAGAAGCTAAGTCATTTAGGGATAGTTAAAAACCAAGTTTTAAAATTTATACGAATATTATGAACTTGGAAAAATATTTAATGCATTAACAAGTATACTATAGGTACATAGCGTTAATAGTAATAATTAATTTCTTTGTTTTAAAAGTTTTGTTTTAACTTCTTCTAGTACATACGGTATGTGAAACATTTTTAATCACATTGTTGTATTCAATTTTACATACATTTTACAAAGAAAAGGGAAACCATTTTTCCTTTTTTTAAACAAAATTTTATAGAAAAAAATTAGACTGAAGTATTTAAAGAAGCAAACTTTGAAAATTATCTTTAGTTTTATTAATTTGAAAATAATATGTTATGTATTTAATAATAGAGAGAAATGTAATTTTACTTTCCTAAAAGAAAGTAAAATTACAAATTAAATTTTCGTCATAACAATTTAAATTTAATTAAATTAATTACAATTTAAATTTTTGTATCATCAGCAGGCATGACTATCTCCAAGGACGCCTTCACCGAATTGGTGTAAAAAACAATCCTGGGTGCCCTCTGGGTTCCTCTGAAGACGTAATGAATTTTAAGCACCTGACAAGTTGCGCTTTTCTGGCCAACATGATTTTTAAATTTCTCTTGACAACTACACTTCAAAGGCTAGTTTTTATTAGGCTGCATGAATGGAAATGGTCAATGCGACCCATTCCTCGACGTAATAAAAAAAACTTTCCTAAAGGATTTCCTACAGTCGAATCCGCTTAATGTGATCGCAATGAGGAAGTTGCATGATTTTTTAAATTTTTTTAATCGATTCTTCTTGCAAAAATAAGCAACCACCCAAAATTTGAGGCCGATCAAGAAATTTTTTGATTGCCAAAAAAATTAACTAGAATTCTCTTTTTAAAAGCGCACGAAAACGCCAAGAGTTTGGGATCATCGTATGTTGACGTCATCATACGATAAACATTGTTGGAAAGCAATGGAGTTGATGGTATGATTGTTGACATCTTTAAACAATAAACGTTTTCAGTCAAGTGTTTTTTTCTCGACTTTTAAATTAAAACATTTAATTACCTGTACATTTTTTGGAAAAATTGACCAGATATTTCATTTTACCATACAAAAAACCGTACGGAACACTTGTTTGTTTTTGAAAATCTGACACATGCAACTTCCTTATTGTCCGAGATTAAACTGATAAAATTATCCGATTGATAACAATAAGCGATTTTATATCAAAAAGTAGCAGACAGTGTACCTATTAGGGGGTTTTCTAACTTGATTTCGCGTGCTTTTTCGTGATTATGCTTAGTGAAAATAGCCATTTTGTTCCTTAAAATCTGTAGTTTACGAATCGTGATGGTGGACACTTCGGGTCTGCGCCAGGGGATGGTGAGAGGCGCAGAAGTGGAAAATCGACGAGTTTCAATTTTGTGTTGTTTGGAGTCAAAATGGTTCCTTTTACTTTTTTAATTTGCTCAAATGCCCCATAATACGAGAGAGGCGAGGGAGGACTAACGGGACATAGAGTTTGGAAAGGATCAGTTCACTCCAGTAGAAGGGGTGGAAGGATAAAGTGGAACATAAAAATTGGTAAGCCTATTTTCTCTGAGGCGCAGGCTTATAGTCATCCATTAACGTAATGAAAGGTGCCATTCTTTTCCTTATTTTCAGGCGAGAAATAATTGCGATAGTAGAAATCTGGCAACGCTCACTAGGGGTAGGGAGAGGTGCAGGAAAAAATTACGAAAATCAGCAATATCTCCTGAAAAATAATTTCTTTTCTGCACCAACTGCGGTTGAATGTTTTGTAAATTGACACCAAAAATGGGTAAAATGCATTAAACCGATTTTCGAACGATTCTTCTACTTAAAATAGGGCCTGAAAGGTGTAGAAAAAAATAAGGGGAAATTCTCAACTTTTAAGTCTTTTAAAAACTTATTTTTACTCGTGAAGAAGCACTAATTTCAGGCTAATTTTTCCCTTTATACACTTAAGAATACGAAATACCATCGTTGATATCTGGGACCTGTGATTAAGGAGGGGGGCAGGGGCAGAAAAAAATATTCCTGTTTTTATACTCTTCGTGAGAGTAAAATTCAAAA
The DNA here is from genome assembly GCA_024610705.1 of Tetragnatha versicolor. Classification (NCBI taxonomy): domain Eukaryota; kingdom Metazoa; phylum Arthropoda; class Arachnida; order Araneae; family Tetragnathidae; genus Tetragnatha; species Tetragnatha versicolor. Next base: position 32,013,522 of record JANDEH010000001.1, on the reverse strand, counting down.
TTTTCTACTTTTAGTAGAGTCATAAGTGGTGCAAATAAAGAAGATAGATACCTGACATGTCTAACAGCCCGTTAGAAAAGAGTTCCTCCCATTGGAAGGTGAAATGGAAGGGTTAAGCGGAACATGAGGAAGTATATGGGATGTTTTGAAAAAAATTGTGTCTATTTTAGTGAAATTATGTAGAAATCTATTTGAGCAGGTTCTATGTAATCTGTAGAACTGGAAATAAGACAATAAGTAACTTTCATTCTCGACCGAGGATAATAATTGGGGCAGAAAAAAGTTAAAATTATACTTTACTGAGAAAATCTACTTATTTATCCTGTTTAAAAGGTTTTATGGACTGAAATTTTTGATTGGGGTCACTCAAGGTGGCCTATCCTGAGAAGCATAAACTCATCTTTGGGGGTTGAATGGATGAAATGGAATACTAATTCGATTTTTTGACAAATGGCGTGAAATTTCTTGGAAGAGAGTGATAATAAACAAATCGATTCCTCTTTCCAACTCTCTCGAATGGGTTACCCGACAATGAAATTTGGGAATCAAGACAAGGGTCCGTGGTCGGCACAGAAAAATTTTATACATTAAATTTTAGTTTGTATAATTGTGTCTAAATAAGATAAAATATCCCTAAAATAAGAAATTTCATAGCAGATATGAAGGAGACCCATGTTAAAACTGTTTCTTGGAGGGTAAGAGGATAAAATAGAATATTAGGGGGTATAACATTTTACTATTTTACTAAAAAGTGAGTATTTCTCGCAAAAATTGCATTAAAAGGATTCGATTTTCCAATTTTACTCCATGGAATATGATACGTATAAGATAAATCTGTAGTATTAGGCAGGGGAAGGTTAGTTGGGCAAAAAAAACCTGTAAATATTACAAAATTAAGACAAAAAACTTTATAATATTCTAATTTTTTGAGAAATAATTAAATGTCTTAAATTTGTAATAAATACAGGGTTTTTTTGCCCAACTAACCTTCCCCTTCCTAATACTGCAGATTTATCTTAAACGTATCATATTACATGGAGTAAAATTGGAAAATCGAATCCTATTAATGCAATTTTTGCGAGAAATACTCACTTTTTAGTAAAATAGTAAAATGTAATACCCCCTAATATTCTATTTTATCCTCTTACCCTCCAAGAAACAGTTTTAACATGGGTCTCCTTCATATCTGCTATGAAATTTCTTATTTTAGGGATATTTTATCTTATTTAGACACAATTATACAAACTAAAATTTAATGTATAAAATTTTTCTGCGCCGACAACGGACCCTTGTCTTGATTCCCAAATTTCATTGTCGGGTAACCCATTCGAGAGAGTTGGAAAGAGGAATCGATTTGTTTATTATCACTCTCTTCCAAGAAATTTCACGCCATTTGTCAAAAAATCGAATTAGTATTCCATTTCATCCATTCAACCCCCAAAGATGAGTTTATGCTTCTCAGGATAGGCCACCTTGAGTGACCCCAATCAAAAATTTCAGTCCATAAAACCTTTTAAACAGGATAAATACTCTTTTTCTCAGTAAAGTATAATTTTAACTTTTTTTCTGCCCCAATTATTATCCTCGGTCGAGAATGAAAGTTACTTATTGTCGCATTTCCAGTTCTACAGATTACATAGAACCTGCTCAAATAGATTTCTACATTATTTCACTAAAATAGACACAATTTTTTTCAAAACATCCCATATAATTCCTCATGTACCGCTTAACCCTTCCATTTCACCTTCCAATGGGAGAAACTCTTTTCTAACGGGCTGTTAGACATGTCAGGTATCTATCTTCTTTATTTGCACCACCTATGACTCTACTAAAAGTAGAAAATTTTGAATTTTACTCTCACGAAGAGTATAAAAACAGGAATATTTTTTTCTGCCCCTGCCCCCCTCCTTAATCACAGGTCCCAGATATCAACGATGGTATTTCGTATTCTTAAGTGTATAAAGGGAAAAATTAGCCTGAAATTAGTGCTTCTTCACGAGTAAAAATAAGTTTTTAAAAGACTTAAATGTTGAGAATTTCCCCTTATTTTTTTCTACACCTTTCAGGCCCTATTTTAAGTAGAAGAATCGTTCGAAAATCGGTTTAATGCATTTTACCCATTTTTGGTGTCAATTTACAAAACATTCAACCGCAGTTGGTGCAGAAAAGAAATTATTTTTCAAGAGATACTGCTGATTTTCGTAATTTTTTCCTGCACCTCTCCCTACCCCTAGTGAGCGTTGCCAGATTTCTACTATCGCAATTATTTCTCGCCTGAAAATAAGGAAAAGAATGGCACCTTTCATTACGTTAATGGACGACTATAAGCCTGCGCCTCAGAGAAAATAGGCTTACCAATTTTTACGTTCCACTTTATCCTTCCACCCCTTCTACTGGGGTGAACTGATCCTTTCCAAACTCTATGTCCTGTTAGTCCTCCCTCGCCTCTCTCGTATTATGGAGCATTTGAGCAAATTAAAAAAGTAAAAGGAACCATTTTGACTCCAAACAACACAAAATTGAAACTCGTCGATTTTCCACTTCTGCGCCTCTCACCATCCCCTGGCGCATACCCGAAGTGTCCACCATCGCGATTCGTAAACTACAGATTTTAAGGAACAAAATGGCTATTTTCACTAAGCATAATCACGAAAAAGCACGCGAAACCCATTTTCGTGAAGTTAGAAAACCCACTATATATTGTTTGCTTTAAAATCAAAATAACGTACTCGTAATTAATGCATTTAAAACCATTTTACACTGTATTGTATGTATTTGGCAACTTAAAATTTTTAGGGGATAATACAGGGTGTATCTGAAATGGTGCAACAAACTTTCAGGGATGATAGTACTCATCAAGACGAACAAGAATCGGATCGGCATAGAAAGGGGGATCCCAGACCAAATCCCAGGGAGACCAAATCCAGGGACCAAATCCCAAAAACGGAGAGACACCCCAAAAAAATCATTGAAAAATTCAATTTGTAGAACTACTATTGGTAAAAATTTAATTATGGTCTCAAAAGTTGTGGTTTAATATGATCATTAAAATTATCTCAAAAGTCTTCACTTCAAAATTTGTTTTATTATGAAAAAAGTTAAAAAACACAAAAAAATGTGAAAACTCTGCCCAAACCTATTTTGTATTTCGAAATCCTTTCTTTTGATTTGATAATCTGAAAGATCATAGTTGAAAACCCTTAAGTCCAAAGTTTCACGTAAATACAATCAATATTAAACGCTTGAGATCCTGTTTTTGCGTGCGCAGTTTTCTAGAGCTGTTTCCAGAACAGCTATTTGCGCACGCAAAAAACAAACTTGTATTAACGTGAAACTTTGGACTTAAGGGTTTTCAACTATGATCTTTCAGATTATCAAATCAAAAGAAAGGATTTCGAAATACAAAATAAGGTTTGGGCAGAGTTTTCACATTTTTTTGTGTTTTTTAGCTTTTTTCATAATAAAAGAAATTTTAAAGTGAAGACTTTTGAGATAATTTTAAAGATCATATTAAACCACAATTTTTGAGACAATAATTAAGTTTTTACCAATAGTAGTTCTTCTACAAATTGAATATTTCAATGATTTTTTGGGGTATCGCTCAATTTTTAACACCCTGGGATTTGGTCTGGGACCTACCTTTCTATGCCGATTCTTGTTCGTCTTGATTAGTACTATCATCCCTGAAAGATTGTTGCACCATTTCAGATACACCCTGTATAAGAGTAGTTCAAATAATAAAAATAAAATAAATGCTTACTTTATATTTTTATTTACATAGAAAGGTCTCTCTTTCTGTGTGCACTCGGTGCAACCAATTATATCTTCCAATCTAATAAACCACTCCTTTTATAATCTGAATTGCAATAAACAAGGGAAAATTAAAATCTCTTATCAGAAACATCTGCAAGGCGCCGCGATGGTTTCTCACAAGCATGGATTCGCCCCCTCCTGTAACCTTTTTCTTTCAATATATGCTGAATGTTTTCTTTTTCTTACTAATGAGTTTCAGAAAAAAAGAAACGTCAGATGCTCTAGGGTGGGGCCGAGGTGTTTACTTGTAGAAATTGGCCTTCAAAACGAAACCCAATACCCAATAGCGGACGTTTTTTAGGGGATATGAACAAATATTAATAACATTAAGCGGCGTGTTGATCCATAGTTGAGCACATTAAACGGTACATTTTACATCAGTGTTTCCCAACGTGGGGCGCACGCCCCACCGGTGGGCAATTGGACTTTGTAGGGGGCAATTTGAAAATTTTAAACCAAATTGCCCCCCCAGATTGGAGAAAATTCCGAAAATTTTCTGGGGGAGGACACCCAGACCCCCCTTATAACTTAGTAGTTTGTCTATTTTATTATGATAGGCGATAGGGTTTTTCCTGGAAAATTCTGCCACTTACAATGAGCGGGCGTCTTGGGGTGTTATCTTAATGCTCTCAAAATGAACTAAAACGCAATTTGGAAGGGGAAAATTTATAAAATTTTCTGGAGGAGGAACCCCCCAGCCCTCCCCTTCCAATTTTACCCCTTGTCAAGTCATTTAAAACTTTATGCACAAAAGTACTCGTGAGGGTACCTCAAAATTTTGTGTCAAGCCCCCGAAACTAAAGCCTGGTTACAGCTCTGCAAAGGTCACATTAATGGAAGATACTGATGAAGAGTTACACACTGATGAAGAGTTATTTCATTAAAAAATTTTTTGTATTTAAAATTTAGTTTTGCATTTTGGGTTTTGAAAATTAACTCACTAGTTTTCTAAACAAAAATCAACCAATTAAGTTTTAAAATTAAATATTTCATTTTGAGTGTAAAAAAATATGTGTAATCTTACATGGGGGCATGGAAATTTTTTTTTATTTTTTTTTGAAAACAACAATTGATACAAAATTAGACACATAAAAAACAAGAAATTAATGACAATAAATAAATACAGAAAATTTGATGTATGAGTTGCCCAGGAGTCAGAGACCCATATGGGCAGCCTATAGAAAATTATAATGTGATTACAAATAAAATAATAAAAAAAACATACATGTAAATTAAAATAAAGAATTGAAAGTGATCGCAGGGCAAGGCTTCAGGTTAAATAAAGATCCAAATGAGCGTTTGATTACATTTAAAAAAAGTCTTCGATATTTTCCATTGTAAAAATGTAGATCTTTAATAATTTTTTAAACTTAGAAGGGGACTTCTCGGATTTTAGATTTTCGGGTAAAGTGTTAAAGAATTTAGGTGATAAATATACATAGTTTTTATGGAAAATTTCTTTTTTTGCTTTAGGTACTAGATATAAATGTTTTGAACGTAAATTATAATTTAAATTACGTAAATCAGAGCTATTATCTTGTTTAAAAAAATAAATAACTGCTTTGAAGAAAAAAAGGTGCCGAAGAGGTAATATATTTAGTTTTTTGTAGAGATCAAATAAAGGGAACTGCCTACGACTGCTTAAAAATTTAATGATCTTGATGATTAAGAAAGGCTTTGGTGGGGCGTGGACCAAAAAAGGTTGGGAAACACTGTTTTACATTAAATTAAATAGGAATGATCGGGACCTGTCGATTTCGATAACGTTATCCGATTGATAACATTAACAGTGATCACATTAAGCTAAGCGGATTGGACTGTAATATACTGTATTTTTGAGATTTTATCCTCTAATTAACTCGTTCATATATTCATTCTTTCTATTACAATATAACTTGCTTAATTCAAAACTGAAGGGACCACACAGAGAGAGAATTATTCAAAACTTTAAATTAAAAGTAATTTAAAAGGAAGTTCAAGGGATCAAGAGATACATCTCTGTAGTTTTGGGCAATTACGTCACAACTCGAAATTCTTGCATCTTCAGTATAAGAGTACTTCGTGTAATTTTAATTCAAAATTACGGTTTAAATTAAGGTATTGAAGTTATTTAATTTGTTAAATTTTACTGTTTTAAAACTTAAGGATGATAATCCTCTATAGAGTGTCCATTTCTCTTCCTCCACTTCATTTTTTTTATCTTTTATCATTCCATTTCTTTCCTCTTTCACTTTCATTTATGATTCGCTTCTCCTTCTTATTCTTATAATTTCTTTCAACCCTCTAATTCTCTTTTCCCTTTCTCCTCTCCTTTTGATTTGTCTCACCGTACTATCTCTCCCCCTTTGTCTTTCCCCTCTAACTCAACCTCCCCTAATTTCAACACAAATCAAGTTATTTTAACACCATAATTAAAACTATAGCTATAAATTACACGAAGTACCCTAATACTACATTCACACATGAAAAGTAAATCTAGTTTAAGTGCTAATCTAGCTTAAATACATTGCAATATTTAAGCTGGATAAGCACTTAAACTAGATTAACTTTTCATGTGTGAATGAAGTATAACATACTAAAGATGGAAGATTTTACGTTAAAGCACAAAACCGGCGTTATCTTCGAATCATCCCCAATTTCGAATTAGAGACATTTAAGAGTTATCCAAGTTGCTACTGGTTGTAATTACTAGACCTCGTCCTTTTTCTACTTCTTACGCTAAGATTCAAACCCATTAATAACGCTTAGGAAATCCTCTGGCGGACCCAGGTGACCTTTCGGGGTAACCGCCCCAAACCCTTTCTCTCCCCAGACAGCGAAAGTGGTCCGTTCACCCCGAGTGTCCAGGGGGAGGGGTCACTCACATCGTCGGCGGCCTTGGGGTGCCTTGACCCCCGGGGCCACCTGTAGGATCGAAGGTCCAAGACGGCGGAGGTCACGTCTGTCCGGCTAGTTTCCGTCTGTTGTGGTCAGAAATGAAGGGCAGTGGGTTCTGTTGTGGAAAGGTGGTTTTTGCCATTGTTGGGGGATCCGTTTTGTGAGACAGGAAAGGGTATTGAACAGTGGTGAATCCAGAGGGGGGCTGTGGGGCTGCAGCCCCCTAGGAATAAGACATTCAAGTTTTGGTAATAGCAGTAAAGCCAAAAAAGAAATTTCAACATGTTGCGGATTATTTGGTGGTGTTACCCAAAGGGTCTCAAAATGTGAATCAGAACCCTACTTTTAAGGGTAAAAATTCTAAAATTTTCTGGGGGAAGACCCCCAAACCCCCTCGAAATTATGGAATCTACTAAGTCAGTTTTTCCTTGAAACTTTAGGGATTTACAAAAAATGATCCTCTTTGATGTAACCTAAAGTGTCTCAATATGAGTTAAAATGCCACTTTTAGGGGCAAAATTAAAAAATTTTTCTGGAATAGGAACCCCTAAACCCCTCAGAAATTTTTCAATTCATAATACCATAAACTTTTTTCCTTGAAAATTCTGCCGCTTACTATGAGTTGTGCTCTTTGGGTGGAATCTATAAAGGGCTTCAAAATGAGTTAAAACACTCTTTTGAGGGGCAAATTTCCAAAATTTTCTGGGGGAGAACCCCCAAACCCCACTTTTACTTGGAGTTGACATTTTTACACAATTTTGAAATTTAGTGCACCAAAATTAAAACCTTACGAAGTCACATCTCACCTAAAACTAAGGATAGTTCCAGAAAAGATGTCGAGTGAACCCCACGTAAATAAAAATCTAGCTACGGCACTGGCAACCCCCTTCAGTTGCTTACATAATATTTGAACAGCCACTAATAGCAATTAAGTTATTTGTGAAACTCAGCCCCCCCAGACAAAAATCCTGGATTCGCCACTGGATTGAAGAGTTGTATCCGTTTTCCGTAGGTTTGTGGCTGGGACTTGAAGTCTCTGTTAAGCATTGGTGTGTAGGATATCAATGGATTAAAGTGTTAACATAAGTTTTAAGCTATATAAGCTAATTCAGACTTATCACTTTTGATATTCTTTTTGGAGGAATCATAAAAGAGTGTTTCCAAACCTTTTTCGGTCCATGCCCCTCCAAAGCCTTTCTAAATTTTCCTGCCCCATGTCTTTTTTTCCAAAAATATTTCTTGGAAAGTAAAACCTGGCCCCACCAAGAGGCAAATTTGGTTGAAATTTTTCAAATTGCCCCTCTAGAAAATCATATTACCCCCTCTGTGGGGCGAGCTCCCCACGTTGAGAAACATTGATTGATCTAAAGTGAAAATGTAAGTTCGAGTTTTACTCTTAACTTCTTCACTTTTCTATGCCAACTAGCAATTCACATGAGTGAATCCCTCAAGATATGGAAAAAATAAAAAGGATATAGATAAACAAATTATCCTAAAAACTTGTTTTTCAGTTTGGTTTAAAAATTAGTTTTTCATCTTTTAAGATTTCAGATTTATAATTCTTGAATTTAATAATTTTTTTAAATTTTATGATAAATTCTTTTTATAATAGCTTGAAGTAGGTATCCAAAACAAGTAGGATACGTGTATACAAGTTCGGTTCAGTGACAGATGTTAAATAAAAAATATTTATTAAGCTGTATAATAACAGAGACAAAAGCCTATTTTGATATAAAATATGCAAAGACATCTTTTCTTTTATCAACTCATGAAATAGCTTATCCTGAAATATAAATAAAGTAACGAGTTTAAAAATGAGGATTCAATCAGTATTCCCTTGTCACAGATTGATGGACCCCCTCCCTCCCCTCTAAGCGTGACATCATTTATGGATGGTCCCTTATAACATCGGTCATATTCTAAAACATTAACACAACATGAACTCCAGATTCAGCCTTTCTCTAAAGTCATAAATTAATCAAGCGTTTCTTTAAAAAACTTTTCCTTTATTAGCTAACATAATTATAAAATTACACACATTATCCTACTACTATTATAATTGTGAATGTTTGTCTGGATGTTTGTTACTCTTTCACGCAAAAACTACTGAATGGATTTTAATGAAATTCTACCATTATGTAGCTGATACATCAGAATAGGACATGGGCTATAATTTATAAAGAGAAAATCAGTCCTTCATTCTTTTTTTCCCGTTTTTCCTGCTTTTTTTCACTTATTTTTCCGTGTTTGAAAACCTGTTTTACCAGTCATACAACGAGTTAAAAATAAAACATTGTTTCAAATGAGACAGATCACTAGACTTTTTCATTTACTAGATCTTTTAGTTTAGTTTTAAACACTGGTTTTAAATTTGTTAATTTGTTCACTAGACTTACTAATTTACCAGACTTTTTACTATGGTTACAAATTGGTTATTTTATAAAGGCACCAAGATATTAAACATTATCAGGAACATCGGGATTGTAAAAAGTGACAAGAACACCGGGATTGGAAAATTAGCGAGAACATTGGGATGGAAAAATTACCGGGTTTTAAAAATTACCGAGAACACTGGGATAGGAAATTTACCATAAAGACACCCAGAATACCGGAATATAAAAATTACCGTAAACACTGAGATAGGAAAATTACCGGGAACGCCGGGATTAGAAAAATTACCGTGACCACCGGGATAAGATTACCGGGAACACACTGGGATAGGAAAGAGGCGCCTGGGATACCGGGATGATTTGTAATATTGCTAATTTACAAAATTATAAATGTATTTTAAGAAATATTTAAAAATTAATTTATTCACCCCACCCGTGCAAGGCCGGGTATAACAGCTAGTAGTATTATATTAAACTAAATGTACTATAGACATAAAAACCAATTTTTGAAATTACAGCTACAGCAGAAATCTTTTATTACAAAATTGCTGAAAAGAAAAGAAACTTTCCTTTTTAAAATTTTTATGATTTGAGCATCCGATTTTCCATTTGTTTTTTTTATTCGTTTCCCAAAAATATGGATAAAATGTCCTTAAAAAGTAAATTTGATGAAAAAGTTTTGACACCTTTGATTAACCAGTCTTAAGAATTATCAAAATTGAAGTTCTTAGTATGAAACCTTAGTCATAAAAATGTTTAAAACAAGTCAAGAGTTAAAAGTTTTTACTTTTTTTTTCAAAACTGTAACTAACTAAGCTTAAGTAGCGTTTTAACATATAAAGGAACAAAACTATAACTCAATCAGATAGATACCTAAAAAATCACATAAATGTTTTTTTAAGATTTTCAGTCCACACATATAGAATTAGTAGGAATATTTTATTTTTGTGTTAAACGAATGACCTAAAGTAACTTGATGTCTTTTATTACCAGAATTTAAGTCAACCAAATAACAAACTTCATACATACCTTCAACCAACTCCAAGAACAAATTTGAAAATATAAAAAAATATATATTATTTTATTATTTTTTATTTTCTCAACTTATGAGGCCATGGACTTTTTCACTACCATTTTAAATCTAGTTTTTCATGTTCTTAGAAAATAAAACGTGTTTAGTGTATGAAAAAAAATACAAAAATATTTTTAAATCATTCCTTTATCACGTTTAACTTGTGACTATGCTTTTATTTAAATAAAATTTTGAATAGCAATTACTCCCTTAGGCAAGGTTTTCTTCTTTCAACTTACCGGCAATTGAAAATTACTTCCTTTTTTGTGCTGAATATTTAAGCAAGTCACGTTTACTTACACATTTAATATTTCAAAAATACGTACTGAACAACCAAACGAGCGTCGAGTTGAAAAACTGTAGCAGTTCATGTTAACTTAAGGGTCAATAAAATTAATCGACAACATCGAAACGTGTTGAGTATGTTCAAGTGTAAGTTTTAATTATTGAAATTCCTTCTACTCACCATTAATTTCTTCAAGAGGTTTTTCGTATGTCTATGTTAATTTTTAGAAGTGATATTATCTTGTCTTAGCAAGTATTTCGTTGGTATTCATAGAAAACTGTAGAAAAATAGAAATTTTCAATAACAATGACTTTATGTTTACAGAGATATTCTGTCATGTAACATTCCCACCGCACTTCTATTTATTTTATGTAAAAAAACAGCTTTTTTCTAGTTTTTTAGCTTATCTGTACTTAAACAGAAACTTACTGCATCGAAAACGAATACAGCTATTGGCAACATTATACTGAATCTTCGTTGGTGCAGTGGTAGCGTGCGTGCTTAGCATGTTGTAGGTCGTGGGTTCTATCCCCGGATATTAATTAAATAAAATTAAAAAAAAAATCAACTAAAATAAGTCCACACGCATGCGCACAAGCAGAAAATTACTGAGAGGCAACAGAAAAATCTGTAGCTCACTTGACAGAAAGTTTCTTTTTACAGCATTTACCTGTAGGTAACAGCTTTTTTCTGTTTACAGGATTTTTCGGCCTACAAAACTTTTCTGGCAACTTTTGCTGCCAGATATTTTCTGTTTTTTTTTGCAGGATTATTTTTTACAGTGTAGAGTGAAAAAAAACTGATTAAATATATTATTTTGTTTTTAACTACTGGAAGTCTGGTGGTGTAGACAAATTGAGAAGTTTAGGTAAGTTGACGTAATTAACGTTATGTAAGTTGAACAGTTAGAATGTATATTTAAATAACTATAGAAATTTTGAATATTTACATGCTTCGTTGTCTTCAAAGAAATTAAATTACTCTTTACCAAAAATTGACGATATATCCTAAAAAATAAGAAAAATAATTAAATAAAAAGTGTCCCACTCTTCCCTACTATTGAAAACAAGTTCCATCGGTAAACACATGGAAGTATTTGGAAAACTTATTTGAAAATACTTTAGAAAAACTTTGTGTGAGCACACAATTTAAAGAAAGGGGGAAATACATACATAAAACTAACTGTAATGATCTGGAGAATTTCATCTTTTAAATTTTCTTTTCTAGAAGCATGATCAATATAAAACTCTTTCAAACATTAAACATTATAAGGTTCTCTGTAAACCGTGTTTGCCCTTTGTAAGAAAAAAAACAATCCACCTGCATTTTTTTTCTCTCCCTTTTTTCTCGGGTTATACAATCCCTTTCGTCTCCTTCAAACACTTAACGATTCGCGGGCGTTCGAAATAATTGGCGCAGCCTCCATTCATCTTGTCATCAGTAGGTTGACGATCATATACGAAAAGAACCTGCCGCCAGAAAAGAAGTAGCAGGTGAGAAATTAGCGAAAAATGCCTCAGCTGCTGCCGGCTCCACCCGCAACTGCAAGGTGCTTCCATCCGAAAAAGGATTCGTCTGCAAATGCAAGAAAACAGATGCTGGGCCCAATTTTGCGTTGCTTTTTGGAGAAACTGAGGGTCATCTATAATTGGGATGAGAATAATTGCCAGTGTTTTTTTTCTTCTGAAATCAACTAGATATAATGAAGTTGGATTGCAGGCAGTGTGGATGTTAGTAAAGAAGAATAAGTCGTTTTTCATCTGAGGGAGCTAGGAAGAATTTTGACTTTATAATTGGATACTGATGCAAGTTTTATCTTTTTACCTGAACTTAATAAACTGTTTACGTTAGGCAAAGTATTAAATTTGTTTTAACACATGTCTCCTTTCATCACACCTGGTTGGTGACAAATAAATAGTTTTATTTGAAAAATTGGAAGCAAAATGAGTTTTAAGAAGATTCAATTAAGACTGAAGTATCCATCTTGTTTCAAATATAAACAGGATTTATAAGCACATCAATATTCTGTTGCTTTAAAAAATGAATATTAAACGCATCTACTCAAACGAAACATTCTAATTCACAATACTAGAACAACATTTTTCATATAGCTATAAGCACGCTACTGTGAGAATTTTGTGCACTATGACTATGAGCCTAACCCACAATCCTATTCGGCTGACTTTTGTAATTTTCCTGACTGAATTCATTCACTAGGGTTCTGTAACAGATGTTGTTTAATATCGAAACCATTTCACAATCTCCCTTTCATTTCCCTTTCACCCTCCCCTCTTTTTGCAAAGTAACGGATTGGAACCCATAGCTCATCGGCACACCCTTTTTCCCCCAGAGGGTAACATAGTGGGGTTGTGCTGCATATTAAAACTGACCCCCAAAAGCTTATGGATTGGCTTTTGTGAGACGATTGTGGTGACGTCATCCTCACCTGACATTGCTATAGTTTGAAATTGCTCAGCTTATTGAATATATGATCCTTTTATCAAACTTTATTTTGATATTTTTGGAACAACTAGGGGGCTCTGCCCCCTGCTCGCTATCGCTCACCAACCCCCGGAACTGCTTTGCAGTTCTTTGAAGATCGCTTCGCGATCTTAGCGAGCAGAGCTCGCTTGTTTCATCTCAACCATCCAGTACAACCTGGAACTTGTCTGCTTATAGTCTGTTCATTTAGAATAGGCGCCTGAAACAGGATCAAAAACGCTCAATAATGCTTAATAACGCTCATCAGACAACTCCAGTGATCGATTTTTTACAGTATTTTAACTACTTCTGCTTAGGCTGCCTTGTCATTGCAGAAGAAAATTTTTTCGACGATAAGTGGAATAATAACGCTTCTAATACATTACGTCTCAGGCGCTAATTTTAAATGAACAGAGTATAGTTAATGATCATTCAATATCGAAACTTTTTATCTCTCAAACTTTTCAATGATTTAATTCGGATCATTACCACGAAAATATCAAAATAAAACTATTACTGAAATATTCCTTTTTAAGTTATCAATAGTTTAATGGATAGAGGGCTACCGCCCCCTGCTCGCTTACGCTCACCAACCCCCGTAACTGCTATGCAGCTCTTTACAGATCGCTTCGCGATCTGTAATATCTGCAATCGATATTTAGCAGAGTGAAACAAACTTCCCGAAAATTATCTTCCTTTCATCAGCACAAATAACACTCCATAAAGTTAAATTATTTATTTCTCTAGTGGTTCAAAAAATATCGTAAAATAAAAAGTATCTTTAAAATATTATTAACCAAGTCTATACAAATCGCTAGCAAACTTAGAGCAAAAATGTGCACCTCAAAACTTTTAAATTTACATATCCGTGCTCGCGACAATCTAGTGAACAGGCAAATATAAAATATAAAAAAATTAAACACGTCTGATAAAGACCTACTAAAACTATGAAAAAAATAAAACTTTGATGCTTAATAATTCCAAAACTAATTAGAATTTTTTAAAGAACTAAACGCCAATCTCTTTCTAAAAAATAATAATATAAGTGTTTAAAAAATCATATTGATGCCGTGATTAGTTTTCATTTTGGATAGAAAAAAACGAAAAAGTGTCAAAAATTTCGAAAATTAAAAAATTAATTACTCTAAACCAAATTCGAAATTCGAAAAAAGGGCGACGTAGTGCACATCTTCATACTTCAGAGTATTAGGCTGCAAAAAATCATAGTTCTGCTGCTAATAGATTTCGCTGAACTGGATTACGCGGCGAAAAAAGAAAAACTTCAACTTTGACCTTAAAAATACCCCAGTACTAATTATCACATCAGTTAGCTTTTTGTTCGAGAATGTGCCCCAAATATTCCTCTACAAACATTTCAAATTTCATAAATTTCTATCAAGTAGTTTTTGCGATAGCAGAGTTCAAAGAGTTGAAAAATTAAATTTCCTGAAACAGCGGCAGCGGTGACAGTAACTTTTTTTTAATATAGAGAGATGGGAGAATTTAAGAGGATATTATTTCAAAGTTTTGAAACTGAAACCGGGTGTTTGCTACTTTTAAAAATGATTCATTTCTTCAAAAATTTAGTTTCAAAAAGAAGAACGGCGATAAAAGTAAAACTTAAAGTAACCTAAATAAATTGAAACTTGAACCTTTCATAATTTCAAAAGTAAAAACAAAGTATTTTATGCTACGTTATAAAAAAGTGTAAAAAAATTGAAACTTTAAAACCTTTCCAACTTATTATAAAAATATTTACGTTACTCTTTGAAAACTAGGTATAGTATAATCATGAGTAACTTTCCATCTTTCAAACTATTTCAAGGATGTGTTTGAAAGGAAGAAGACATTTTTTTATATTTTGTATTTTCGTTTGTTTACAAAACTTGTAACAGGCAAAATAGGGGGTTTTCTAACTTGATTTCGCGTGCTTTTTTGAGATTATGCTTAGTGAAAATAGCCATTTTGTTCCTTAGAATCTGTAGTTTACGAATCGCGATGGTGGACACTTCGGGTCTGCGCCAGGGGATGGTGAGAGGCGCAGAAGTGGAAAATCGACGAGTTTCAATTTTGTGTTGTTTGGAGTCAAAATGGTACCTTTTATTTTTTTAATTTGTTCAAATACTCCATAATACGAGAGAGGCGAGGGAGGACTAACGGGACATAGAGTTTGGAAAGGATCAGTTCACTCCAGTCGAAGGGGTGGAAGGATAAAGTGGAAAGTAAAAATTTGTAAGCCTATTTTCTCTGAGGCGCAGGCTTATAGTCGTCCTTTAACGTAATGAAAGGTGCCATTCTTTTCCTTATTCTCAGGCGAGAAAGAATTACGATAGTAGAAATCTGGAAACGCTCACTAGGGGTAGGGAGAGGGACAGGAAAAAATTACGAAAATCAGCAATATTTCATGAAAAATAATTTCTTTTCTGCACCAATTGCGGTTAAATGTTTTGTAAAATGACACCAAAAAAGGGTAAAATGCATTAAACCGATTTTCGAACGATCCTTCTACTTAAAATAGGGCCTGAAAGGTGTAGAAAAAAATAAGTTGAAATTCTCAACTTTTAAGTCTTTTAAAAACTTATTTTGCCTCGTGAAGAAGCACTAATTTCAGGCTAATTTTTCCCTTTATACACTTAAGAATACGAAATACAATTGTAGATATCTGGGACCTGCGATTAAGGAGGGGGACAGGGGCAGAAAAAAATATTCCTGTTTTTATACTCTTCGTGGGAGTAAAATTCAAAATTTTCTACTTTTAGTAGAGTCATAAGTGGTGCAAATGAAGAAGATAGATACCTGACATGTCTAACAGCCCGTTAGAAAAGAGTTCCTCCCATTGGAAGGTGAAATGGAAGGGTTAAGCGGAACATAAGGAATTATTTGGGATGTTTTGAAAAAAATTGTGTCTATTTTAGTGAAATAATGTAGAAATCTATTTGAGCAGGTTCTATGTAATCTGTAGAACTGGAATTGCGACAATAAGTAACTTTCATTCTCGACCGAGGATAATAATTGGGGCAGAAAAAAAGTTAAAATTATACTTTACTGAGAAAAAGAGTAATTATCCTGTTTAAAAGGTTTTAAGGACTGAAATTTTTGATTGGGGTCACTCAAGGTGGTCTATCCTGAGAAGCATAAACTCATCTTTGGGGGTTGAATGGATGAAATGGAATACAAATTCGATTTTTTGACAAATGGCGGGAAATTTCTTGAAAGAGAGTGATAATAAACAAATCAAATTCTCTCTCCAACTCTCTCGAATAGGTTACCCGACAATGAAATTTGGGAATCAAGACGTGGGTCAAAAATCAATCCGTGGTCGGAGCAGAAAAATTTTATACATTAAATTTTAGTTTGTATAATTGTGTCTAAATAAGATAAAATATCCCTAAAATAAGAAAATTCATAGCAGACATGAAGGAGACCCATGTTAAAACTGTTTCTTGGAGGGTAAGAGGATAAAATAGAATATTGGGGGTATTACATTTTACTATTTTACTAAGAAGTGAGATTTCTCGCAAAAAATGCATTAAAAGGATTCAATTTTCCAATTTTACTCCATGGAATATGATACGTATAAGATAAATCTGTAGTATTAGGCAGGGGAAGGTTAGTTGGGCAAAAAAACTTTATAATATTCTAATTTTTTGAGAAATATTTAAATGTCTTAAATTTGTAATAATTACAGGGTTTTTTTTGCCCAACTAACCTTCCCCTGCCTAATACTACAGATTTATCTTATACGTATCATATTCCATGGAGTAAAATTGGAAAATCTAATCCTTTTAATGCATTTTTTGCGAGAAATTCTCACTTTTTAGTAAAATAGTAAAATGTAATACCCCCTAATATTCTATTTTATCCTCTTACCCTCCAAGAAACAGTTTTAACATGGGTCTCCTTCATGTCTGCTATGAATTTTCTTATTTTAGAGATATTTTATCTTATTTAGACACAATTATACAAACTAAAATTTAATGTATAAAATTTTTCTGCGCCGACCACAGACCCTTGTCTTGATTCCCAAATTTCATTGTCGGGTAACCCATTCGAGAGAGTTGGAGAGAGAATTTGATTTGTTTATTATCACTCTCTTTCAAGAAATTTCCCGCCATTTGTCAAAAAATCGAATTTGTATTCCATTTCATCCATTCAACCCCCAAAGATGAGTTTATGCTTCTCAGGATAGACCACCTTGAGTGACCCCAATCAAAAATTTCAGTCCTGAAAACCTTTTAAACAGGATAATTACTCTTTTTCTCAGTAAAGTATAATTTTAACTTTTTTTCTGCCCCAATTATTATCCTCGGTCGAGAATGAAAGTTACTTATTGTCGCAATTCCAGTTCTACAGATTACATAGAACCTGCTCAAATAGATTTCTACATTATTTCACTAAAATAGACACAATTTTTTTCAAAACATCCCAAATAATTCCTTATGTTCCGCTTAACGCTTCCATTTCACCTTCCAATGGGAGGAACTCTTTTCTAACGGGCTGTTAGACATGTCAGGTATCTATCTTCTTCATTTGCACCACTTATGACTCTACTAAAAGTAGAAAATTTTGAATTTTACTCCCACGAAGAGTATAAAAACAGGAATATTTTTTTCTGCCCCTGTCCCCCTCCTTAATCGCAGGTCCCAGATATCTACAATTGTATTTCGTATTCTTAAGTGTATAAAGGGAAAAATTAGCCTGAAATTAGTGCTTCTTCACGAGGAAAAATAAGTTTTTAAAAGACTTAAAAGTTGAGAATTTCCCCTTATTTTTTTCTACACCTTTCAGGCCCTATTTTAAGTAGAAGAATCGTTCGAAAATCGGTTTAATGCATTTTACCCTTTTTTGGTGTCATTTTACAAAACATTCAACCGCAGTTGGTGCAGAAAAGAAATTATTTTTTATGAGATATTGCTGATTTTCGTAATTTTTTCCTGTCCCTCTGTTGTTGTTGTTGTCGTGTCCAAAAGAAATTGAGGACTATATGGAGCCAAAAGCGTTAAAAATGAGGGCCCCAGGTCCGGAGCCCGGAGCCTATAAAGAATATCTTGGGGTGGCTCTCCAAGCTGGAAAAGAGAAGCATCCTGTCCCTCTCCCTATCCCTAGTGAGCGTTTCCAGATTTCTACTATCGCAATTCTTTCTCGCCTGAGAATAAGGAAAAGAATGGCACCTTTCATTACGTTAATGGACGACTATAAGCCTGCCCCTCAGAGAAAATAGGCTTACAAATTTTTACTTTCCACTTTATCCTTCCACCCCTTCGACTGGAGTGAACTGATCCTTTCCAAACTATATGTCCCGTTAGTCCTCCCTCACCTCTCTCGTATTATGGAGTATTTGAACAAATTAAAAAAATAAAAGGTACCATTTTGACTCCAAACAACACAAAATTGAAACTCGTCGATTTTCCACTTCTGCGCCTCTCACCATCCCCTGGAGCAGACCCGAAGTGTCCACCATCGCGATTCGTAAACTACAGATTCTAAGGAACAAAATGGCTATTTTCACTAAGCATAATCTCGAAAAAGCACGCGAAACCCATTTTCGTGAAGTTAGAAATCCCACTAAAATTGTGAAATCGTGTTTACTAAAATCTTGTATTTTTTCATATTACCTCATCATAAATCATATAATATTGCTAAATAAAATCATCATAGTTTTAGAATGAAAATATGATTATTTTTAGAATTATAAAATTTATAATGAATTAAAGAAACAAACTGCGGTTAAAAAATTAATTCAAAAATTAATAATTTTAGAGCTAAAAAAGAAGAAAATGCATCTGTTAATGCCGAAACCAACTTAGTGTTTGATTTATTTTAATACACTAATATTTCATCCAATTTTATTATTTTTTAAATTTCGTTACAGAATTTGAATATGTTTTTAGATGAAAACCAGGGGTGGCAAATTGAACGGAACTCTCAGGTTTCACTCCTTCTTGACCGAAACTAATACACATTTACATTTAAATTTTTTCTCCGGGATGAAAAAGAAACTTCAATATGAGATTGCGCTTCCTCCGGATAAAAACCCAATTCATTTTGACTTTTGATTTTGTTCCTGGAAATAAAGTATCACGAATTAAAATTTCAGTTCCGTTCTTGATCAAAACTAAAGCGATCTCTATATTTTAATTTTGTCCCGGATCCAAATCATTTCCCTTTGCAAAACTCTAGTTTCCTCCTGAACCAAATCAAACAATACTTCGACTTTTCAGTTTTTCTCCGGATCAAAAGTCAACGCAACTTTGAAACCAAGATTTCCCCTCGGAACCGAACTAAACACGGTCTCGGCAGTTTTGCTCCGAGCAAAATTCAAGGCAGCTTTGGTGATTTAGTTTCGTTCCCGAACCTAATTACACACGGCGGCTACACTTAACTTTGGCTCCGTATATAATTTTAGCGAGGTTTAATTAGTTGGAATCGCTCTGGAACAAAATTAAATGTGAATAGAATGTTTTCATTTTGTTCCTAAGGCAACATTCTATTTTAATTAATACTATTTTTTACATTATTTGATAAATTTCAAGGTGAAGTTTAGAAAAATCAAATATTCAATA
This sequence comes from Tetragnatha versicolor, assembly GCA_024610705.1. Classification (NCBI taxonomy): domain Eukaryota; kingdom Metazoa; phylum Arthropoda; class Arachnida; order Araneae; family Tetragnathidae; genus Tetragnatha; species Tetragnatha versicolor. Next base: position 31,994,040 of record JANDEH010000001.1, on the reverse strand, counting down.
TTTAAAAAAATTTGTGTCTTGTTTTTCACACAACCAAAATTCCAACAGCCGATATTCAGACAGCCATTATCCAGACAGCCTAGAATACTAAAAACTGAAATCTCTACAAACGAAATGCCGTCGGTCCAAAATCCCAAGAAACAAAATCCCGACAGCATGGAATCTTCTCAGTATAAAATCCCAACTAAAGAAATTCTGACTCCCCGAAATTCCAAAAATTTAAATCCAAACAGCCCAAAATTCCGTCAGTTTGAAATCCCAAGAAACAAATAACGATCAGTGATTATTAATTGATCACAAATTTTAGCTATTTATAACAGCTTAAAACTATATAAAATTCCTTCTTGAATTTTGAATTCTCTCTCTCTCTCAAACCCAACAAACTAAACTACTTCTAGCCCCCCGTAACTGTTCGTCAGTTAGCTTAAGTTTAAATAAATTTAAAGCCTCTTTTAATAAACGTTACTCATTATTACAAATTAATTTTTTTTAATTAATTACAGATGATTATTTTTTTATTCACTCATATTCATAAGGTTATTATTTTGGTTGATACTCGACTTGGGCATTAGTTTTGATAGAAAGCTGGAAATTGAAGCACTTGCATCAAAAGTCATTTGACGACAATACTTTTGCGTAATATTAAATACTAGCTGTTATACCCGGCCTTGCACGGGTGGGGTGTATAAATTTATTTTTTAAAAGTTTTCTTAAAATACATTTATAATTTTGTAAATTAGCAATATTACAAATCATCCCGGTATCCCAGACGCTTCATTCCTATCCCGGTGTTCCCGGTAATTTTCTAATCCCGGTGTTCTCGGTATTTTTTCCTATCCCGGTGGTCCCGGTAATTTTTCTAATCACGGCGTTCCCGGCAATTTTCCTATCTCGGTGTTTCCAGTAATTTTTATATTCCGGTATTCCCGGTGTCTTTATGGTAAATTTCCTATCTCGGTGTTTTCGGTAATTTTTATAACCCGGTAATTTTTCCTATCCCGATGTTCCCGCTAATTTTCCAATCTCGGTGTTCTTGTCACTTTTTACAATCCCGATGTTCCTGATAATGTTAAAAATATCTTGGTGCCTTTATAAAATAACAAATTTGAAACTATAATAAAAAGTTTTGTAAATGAAAAAGTCTAGTGTGATCTGTCTCATTTGAAACAATATTTTATTTTTAACTCGTTTTCCATGAAAAAAAATTGTATTTTTTAGTAAATATATTTATTTCAAAGGAAAAAAATCTTGAAATGGAGGAAATGTCCACGCCTTCGGTGTGGTCTAAAAGGAGATGCGGAACACACATACACACACACAGCCACAAACGTTTTTATTTATATAGAGATTAATAAAATTTTGCCTAGTAACTACAACACTGGTACTAAAGTTTCCTATTATTGGCTTGCATGACTGGTAAAACAGGTTTTCAAACACGGAAAAATAAGTGAAAAAAAGCAGGAAAAATGGGAAAAAAAGAATGAAGGACGGATTTTCTCTTTATAAATTATAGCCTATGTCCTATTATGATGTATAAGCTACATTATTGTAAAATTTCATTAAAATCCATTCAGTAGTTTTTGCGTGAAAGAGTAACAAACATACAGACAAACATTCACAATTATAATAGTAGTAGGATATTGTGTGTAGTATTTAAATTAGAAACAATTAATACAATCTTCGGAACCAAATTTAAGCATTTCACTCACATTTATTGTTGTTCCGGATCGAAACTCAAGTTTTTTAAACCCGGTAAAAAAAATTTCGGAGCAAAGTAAATGGTTTCCTCCTTGTTGAATTTGGTTCTGGAACTAAAGTAAATAACCAGAGGTGCCTTGAATTTTTCTCGGAGCAAAACTGTCGAGACGGAGTTTAGTTTGGTTCCGAGAGGAAATCTCGGTATCAAAGCTGCGTTGACTTTTGATCCGGAGAAAAAATGAGGAGTTAAAGTCAAGTTTTACTTCGTTACGGAGGGCACAATTTAGGCTGAATTAAGATCCGTATGAAAATTAAAACATAAAGAATCCCAAAGATTTGTTCCAGGAAAAAACTCAACTTTAATTCGTTTTAAGTGTAGTTCCGGGAACAAAATCCAATTTCAAAAGGCATTTGGTTCTAATCCGGAGGAAACGAAATATCAAATTTTAAGTTTGCTTTTATCGCGGAGAAAATAAAATTTTTTAGACTGTTGAACTTTGTTCCGGGAGGAAATAAATACCTTAAAATCACAGTTTCTGAGTTTAGTTTCGTTCTTTTTGCCATCCCTGATGAAAACAATTAACTAAATATATATTTCAGTTCAATTTTAAGTTTTAGAACCCTGAGAAGAAAAGGGTAGTGACTTTTAGGAGGAATTATATCATTACTTGTATTTTTTACAATTTCCCTAGTTCATTCTAAATTTATTTAAAAGAGATTACCCAATTAAAATAGTAATGAAAATCAGATGAAATTTGTTTGGTTCAATATTTTAAAAACTTTTCTGAAGTTCTCTCCGTTTATCTGGAAAAAAATACATCATTATTAACTTGATTATAAAGCTGTATATTAGGTCATCCCGAAAGTTTTGTCGCTTAAGGGACAGTCTGTATACAATGTATTTTTTGGTACTTTTCCATTACGGTAAACCAGTAAAGTACTTCTACTTCTATCTAAAGCCAATTTGGCGAATTTTGGCTCTTTTTTTGTTGGCTCATTTTTCGAGCTTTCCTAGTTTCTACGATTAATAAGATTTTGTTTACTTCAAGTTGCCATTAATTGAAAACTTTCAAAATTAATATTCAAAGGAATTAAACTTTAATTCTAAGTCATATTAAGATTGTACGGAAGATCTTAATTTATTTCATAAATTGAAACTAATTTTATAGTACTTTTGAAGAGCAGCGTTAGAATTTCCAGCGATTTAGATTCCTGCAAATGATCATCCGGATCATTCCTAATAGAGGAGGTAGCAATCCAACAATTTAATATGGATGATTGTGATAAAACTCCCCAAAAGTATCAAAAATATCTTATAAGCAGATGCTCCCAAGAGCGACAAAACTTTCGGAATGACCTAATATATTCATCCTTAAAGGGATGAAGTCAAAAACTTTATTTTTTAAAGTTAGTTTAGTTTTTTGTATCAAACTAAGGCGAATCCAAGGGGAGAGGCTATAGGTTTCAAGCTCCACAAGAATATAATATTTCTGATTTAATAAACATTCTTTTACTAATTTAAATTTTTTATTCTTATTTTCACAAAAAAATTGCATTAATGCAGAATTTATAGTGTTACTTTAAGAAAACAAAAATCTTCAAACATTTTGGAATTTGTGGTCCTAAACATGCTGGTCCCTCATCTTTGATTCTCTATTTGTATCAGATTTAAATTTATACTTTGGTAAAAAGTATTTTTAACTATAAGGACAAACCATTAAAACTTTCTACCGATAAATAAGTTTAAAAACAGATTTCTTACGTCTCGTACTGTCGTTTCAGTACCAATTTATTTATCAATGCATTTCGCAGCAGTTGAACCAGATCTGTGACGTGATGTATCCAAACAAATTAAAAGTATTCCAAAACATTCCGTTACAAGCTTCCATTCAAAAAACCGTTCCACTTTGTGCACCCCTCATTACAGACCCACTTTTTGTGGAACCTGACATGTGCGGCCCAATGAAAAGTGTCCATCGATCGGACACACCCGGATCCGAACATGTGCTGCCTGACAAATGAATGCGACAGGTGGCCAATCGGAAGCCGTTATGGCGGGAAAAATAATCAAACACATCCACCCCCGATCGCCTGCGTCAACATCCGTTTTTTTAAGGGCAGGTGGAATGGGGAACTGAACGAAAAATCATTCTATCCGTCCTCTTTATTTTCTTCCTTTTTGTTTCCTTCTGGTTTTGATTTACCCCCTTTTGTTCTCTGTGGCGTTCTTTTCCTCGCTGACCATGAGACGAGGGACAGGTGAAGCCGGTCCGTTTTGTTGGAGAAGTGTGTTCCTGGTTTCCTTGCCTGGAAAATAGCTCTATGGCCTGGAATGAACAATATACTATTCCGTTTCAAAATTAGCCTGGTTTTTAATTAGATTAGGAACTTTTTATCGCCACCTGTTTTAAGTGAGGTAATTATAATCTAATGAAGGCTTAAGAACTGCATAGTTTATGAAGAATTAGTAGCTGAAATTTTTTTTTCAAAATTGGTTTGCTAGCAGATGGAAAATTTTGGTTGGAGATTTTTTTTAAATATTTTTAAGTGACTGTGTCTGTAGTATGGTCTGTAGAGCAGCTAATAAAAATTGTGTAAACAAATTTTGAAAATACGATGATGGCAAGCTATTGTTTGAAAGAAAAACAAAAATTGTGATTGATGCCATGATAGAAGTGAGGAAATCAGTAAAAATGTTAAATGTAAAGTATGCTTGAAGTTCAATTTAATATTTTTACTCGGGCTTTTTCATTAATTAATATGTTATTTTTGTATTTTCTTAAATAACATATTTTTTATATTATTGAAAATGTTCCTGAGTGGGCCACAAATCTTGAATTTCCATAAGTGTTGTATTCCCTATTCAGTTATACAAATACAAATTAAGTCGACCAACTACAGGCGTAAGCCCAGCAAGGTTGGTCCAGTCTTTTTAACTCAAACTACCGGAATCCCAGTATCTGTCAATTTTCCTCTTGAACTCGTTTACCCCTCTTGAATTTACAATTGTTTCAGGCAACGCATTCCATCTATCCACTACCCTATTAAAAAATAATGCTTTCTACACTCCGTCTTAAATTTTACTTTATTCAATTTGAAATTGTGACCCCTTGTTCTATTACCCGTATTGAAATCTAGTCCCTCTGTGTCCCCTTGCTTTACCATTTTAAAAAGTTGAATCAAATCCCCTCTAATCCTTCTTTTCTCTAGAGTGAACATTAGGGTTATGATTTTTTTCAGATTTAAAAGCCTGTGGTGGCAAATGATGAGTATTGGTCCATAACTCTCGAAAATAACTTTTATTTTTGAAAACTGTGAAAAAAGCTTGCGCGCCTAATAAGATTTTTATATGGCTAAAGCACTAAAAGGCATGAAAAGAAGAGTTCTTCACCAGTAACCTCTGGTTAGAGGAATGTGTGAGAAAACTCCAGCTCTCAAGCGTCGCCTCCAACCGTGGACCGGTTTCGCCCTTGTTAGGGCTCATGACTGATCAATAGTCACCACTTTTTCCGTTATAGTCGGCTAGACTAAAAGCTCTTCCTCCGCTCTCTTGTGTTACCTTCCTATACCGTGCTGATGAGCCCTAACAAGGGCGAAACCGGTCCACGGTTGGAGGCGACGCTTGAGAGCTGGAGTTTTCTCACACTAAAAGGCAGTTAATAATATCTTTTTTGAAACTGATTGTTCCATAAATCATAGATTTGTAAAACAGCTTTTCCTATTCCTTTTGGACCCAAAAGATAGTGTGTGAAGTTTCAGCCCCCTAAGTTGACTCTAGGGTTTGCCTATAGAGCCCCAAATTAAGAAAAAATTGGAAAAATTAGCAATTTTCAGAATTTTTAAAAAAGTATATTTTGATATTTAAATTGATATAAAACTGGTTCAAATGTGTTATTTAGGACATTTAAGATGGTTTATATTAATTTAAGGTTATTAACTGTACCTATAGTGTCTATAATTTAAGAGTAAAAGGTACTACTAAGGGACGTTGTGCTCATATCAAAGCTTATAATACACTACAGTGGTCGAAAGTAATTAAATTTCAAAAGAACTCCCTCAAATGATGCCATTTGGTGTTACATTGATGTTTTAAATATAAAGGCCAGTTAAGTAATTACAGTAATTAGGCCTTCTACTGAAGTTTTAATGTAAAAAATGCTTTTCTTCGAAAATGCTTGTTTCTAGCTGATCAAATACAAAATTTATTCTAAAAAAGATGGTTATTGTATTTTTTTAGTTCAAAAACTTTCAAATACCATTATAAACTTCATATTTTGATGAAAGAAGATTTTAATTAAACTTTCCCCCTAATACGTTAAAAAGAGGTAATTTTTATAATTTCATACGATAAAATTTATTTTTATTCCTGGTATAGGAGAAGTTCATATCGTTTCCAATCTGTATGGTTTAAAGTTAAAATCTACTTATAAAAATGAAATCTATAAGGGTTTAAAAAGGTATTTCAAGGTTTTTGATCTTAAAAAGTATTATAACCCTCTTTTTGAGAAAATTTAGGATTTGATCAGCTAGAAACAAGCATTTTTGCAGAAAAGCACTTTTTGCATTAAAAGTTCAGTGGAAGGCCTAATTACTGTTATTTCACTGGTCTTTTTAATTTAAACATCAATTTAACAACAAAGGGCATCATTTGAGGGAGTTCCTTCGAAGAAATTCGGATTTAATTCATTTCGTCTACCGGTAGTGCATTATAAGCTTTGGGGAGTGCAACATCCCTAGCACTTATTAATCTTAAATTATAGGGGCTATAGGGCACAATTTAGTTAATTTGCATAAATATACATATAATTCATTTAAATATGTTCTAAAGAACACATTTTGAAAATTGGTAGTTTTTTTCGCTTTTTTTTCAAATTTGGGGCTCTATATGCACACCCTAGAGTTAACTTATAGGGCTGAAACTTCACACACTATCTTTTGGGACCAAAAGGAATGGGAAAAGCCCTGGGTAGCGAGGTTTATTGAAAAAAAGTTTTTTTTTCCCGAGACACACTAGTGATTGCTATATTAGAAAGTGAAATGAGGTTAGGCGCGCAAGGTTTTTTCTCAATATAAAGAAAATAATGCTATAAAATTAACATATGGGCAAAAGTTCATCGAATGCAATAACAGGCTTTTTAATATTTTTAAAAAAGTCTCAGAATCATAACCCTAGTGAACATATTTAGCTTCTTTAATCTTCCCTCATAACTTAAACTGGATATACCCTTGACCATTTTAGTAGCCCTATGCTGAACCCTTTCAATTGAATCAATATCTTTTTTTAAGTATGGAGACCAAAACTGAACAACAAAACTGAACAACTGATCATGATGTCATAATTTTTAAATACTTTATTAACGAAATTACATTACTGTGTGTAACATTAAAATTATTTCATAAAAAGTAATTTAAAGGAAAAATACAGTATACATCCTATAAAATGTTTGAGAATAACTATTTTAGAGATGAACTGAGAATCGAGTAAAGAATCCAGACTAAAATAAATAGTAAATTACCATTGCAAGAATTTGGGACATGTTAATAGAAAAAAAGGTTTCCAAATAATTGAAAAGGATTAACAATATTACTACTACTTGATATGTATCGTATAGTTTCCAACTTCCCATCTTCCCATTTCATGCAAGCTGCCGGTCATCTTCTACTTATTTTTCTTTGAAATTGGATCCGTATTATTTCAATTATTTCAAAGAAAAATAAGGTTTTTTTTATTAAAAATGGAGAAGACATCGAAATATCGAAATAAACTTTCTCTAGAAAAATTAGCACATAAAAAGAAAATTCTGTTACTGTAATCATGAATTATACCCGAAATATAAAAGCAACAATAGGCATAACGGCACAACACTGAGCCTGAGCAGTGTTGAAAAGAAAATGAAACAAAAAAAGTTCTCAACAATGAATTTAAGTTTTACCCATTGTTGTGCTCATAAGAAAGTGTTAGAAATTTATTTCTCGATTTCTTAATTTACTAATCCTCACTTTTAAAACAAGTTATACAGAAACAGTTTAAAGAAAAATAAGAGTTTACACGCATCTTCGAGAAGAGGTTACAGATGGCTAGTTATAAGATGGGAAGTTGGAGATTAAAATACAGTCTACTAATACTTTTCAGTTTTTTATAATAACTTTAATTAATCATTAATTCAAATTTTTCAAACTTAAAATTTTAATTTAAAATTTAAGAATGGCAAAGATACGTAAGTGTGTTGTTTTTACAGTTTGTATTATTTCCAAGTATTATTTTCACAGCAAAATATATAATATTATTATTACATATTTTGTAAATAATATTATTACAAAATATGTAAACATCATTTTAAAAACTAATTTCATTCGCATTCACTTGATTAAATGCAGCTGTCTAGAAAGTTAAAAGGTAATTTTTGAACCCAGTTGTAGGTAACTTTTAAATTTGGAGTAACACAGAAGTCCGGCCCAAAATTCTGGTTCCTATTTCCTCGGAATTTTTATTTTGTTTTCCCTTTTACACTGTTTCGACTCATTTTTTAGGTTTTGAGCCTATATGGTTACTATCGTCAGGGCAAACCATCTTTTTGCTACTCCAGGTAATTTTCATGGCAATACAGAAGAAATATACAACTTTTTGTAATGAAGTTTTATGATTCAGGTTCCAAAACTTTCTCCAAAATCTAAACTTCTAGTTGCTCTAAATTTCATTTTCATTTCCCATGAAAGTTTTTTTTGCACTCCCAAGAGACCATATGGCCTGTGGTATGTTATGTCTAAAGAAGCAGTTAGTGAATTTTGAATGATAGGGATAAATATGCCCTCGGCCAATTCAGTTGACGTTGACATGATTTCAACCCGCATCACAGAAACGTAGAACGCAAACAAAACTCTTCTCGTAAATTTTCAAAAACGCATTTAACAAGCAATTAAAAGTCGCGTCATTTCTCTTCCTACGTCGATACTCCCTGTTAATGAGTTCGTTAGTGGCGACGGCGGCACCATCTGCGGTCCGCTCGCCTTGCACCTGCCGCAGCAGCGGCAAAATTCCCGCGTGCCCACGCGAACTCCGACTTGATCTCTCGTGCCCGAATACTGGTATATGGACAAACAAACAGCAGATAACGATTAATTCATTTATAGTAGAAGAGTAGAGTCAGGTAGAAAATAGGATTTATTCAAATAACATCTGCTCAGTTTTTTTATAATTTTAGTATGAGTGGAAGCTATTTTAAAAGATGTATTTCGTATGAAACGTTATGCATCCATTTTAACTTAAACCAGAATATGGAATCCTTTTTATTGTTGCATTATTTTATGTTTACATGTTAAACAACTAAATTAAGTAAATAAAAGCAGTTAGCCCACCAATTCGAATATCGAAAAACTACTCCAAACAGTAAATTAAATCCTATATATTAGAAAACAATAAAGTTGAAAGTATCTGCAATAATTATATCTATCGACTTGTGCGCTCATGAAAGCAAAAAAATCATGTTGAATTTCAAAATTAGAACTGGTTTCAACATTGAAAATTACGTATTTTCAAAAATAACAATACGAGAATCAAAGCAGCGACGATTATTATAAACTTGAAACAAAATAATGTGTACCTAAGTGCAATATATATTATTCCTATAGTCATATAAAAAAGATAATTTTAAAAGTTATTGTTTCTTATACAAATGATAAAATTTGATATTCAATAATGGGTGCAAAAAATCCTTTATGCACAAAAAATAATACTCCTTACAAAATGTATTCAATGCGCTAAATTCTTTATAAAAATATGCAAAATTTCATAGTTAATGTACTATATTAGAAAATTTCAAAATTAAAATTAAGTGCGGTTCAATTTAATATAGTTATAGGTTTAACTTTAGGGGAAGTGCTTAAAATATCTTGGGAAAACTACAGAAATAGCTATATTGAAGAAAAGAAAGGGAAAAGAAAGTTCAAATAACTTATTAAACCGTCATACTTTTTAAGGTGTTAATTCCAATTCAGTGTAGTACAATTTTTTTATAAACATATTTTCGATAGAGACCATTATCCATACACTTTCATCTCGCCCCACTTTCCCTAATAACTTTATATCGCGCTTTATCCCCAAAACAAACACCCCTTTCAAACTTTCCAATCGATCCGTCCGAAACCGAACGCGGCACGCGAGAACGTGACGATTGTTGAAAAAGCGATCCGATACGGCACACTCCGACGCACGACCCTCCGGAGTTCGGGCACGCGCAATCCGCCTCCCCCCTCGAGCCAGATGTTAAAAGTTTTCGAAATAAACTAACTACGAAAAAAGGGAGGTCGAACAGATGCCCCCTTGTTCGAAAACGTTAGGCCCAAGACTCACAAAAGCCCCCATTGTGCACTACGGGTACATTGTATCAAGGGGGAGAGAGATCTTTTCCATTCTTTGCGGGGTAGGCCCTACTTCTCTCTCCGTTCTCTTTTTTTTTCTTTCATAATATATTCCATATTATTAATTTTATTCCAGCACGCGCCGCTTGCACGTTCTCCTCACGCGACAGGGAAGGAAGGAGGGGGGATCTTTTTCTTCTTTTTTGTTCTTTTCTTCTTCCGCTTAACTGTTCCGGGCGCTTCCTGCAGGTAGGCCGTGGCCCCCCTCGATTCGATAAGTTTCGCTTTTTATCAAAAGGGGGGGACCCAAAGGTGCAGGTCGTGCAGGGGACGAGTAGCGGGGGCCCCTCTTCAGGTGGGCTTTGTTCTTTCGCTCGGGGTCGCACATGCGTTCAATTTGGAGTACGGCGCATCAGGGTGGTTTTTTTTGCCACCTCCTTCCTTTTTGGTTCTGCCTGGAGTTGGTGGCGATTTTTACGATGGGTAATCCGTATGGTGAACAGCGGTCGTAAACGTGTGTGGATTTATGGGCAGCATGTGCAAAAGCAGTGCATATCCCTCAACACAAATCCCTCAGTGGACAATATCAGGTTACTTGCTTTTGGGAAAAAAAGCGTCGTAAAACCTCGCCTCTTTTAAGTTATGGGGGCTTTGAGATTGCAAGTGAGAGTGTATCACGAACACAAACCTGCCCTTATAGTTTCGAAATATTATGAAGATGTGTAAACTTATAATGGCTCCTCGTTATATTTTTCTTGCATTATGCTGTTGCTCATGATAAAAACTGCAAAAATTAATAATTACCCAATCAAGTTTTTTAAAAAAGATCTTCTATCATGAAAATATTACCAATTGTGAGAAAGTATGCTAAATAAATTGCGTTTAAATAAAGTTTTAAATAGTTTCCATGCATGTTACTATTTCCTATTAAATAAAAAGTGGTTTAGATTTTTGATTTTTAAGAGAGCAAATTATGGAATAATGCTGTTGGAATAATGTTTTGTAAAGTTTAACTAAAATTTTTATTAAAGTACCTATTCATAATATCGCACCTCGTAAGGAGTTACGAAAATTTAACAAAAGTTATTTTAATTGCGTGCCCTACACACGCATTCTTTAACTAAGATTAAGATATATTTTAAACCATTTTTAGTATTTTTTTTTCAAATTCACTAACAAAGAAAATCATAATACAAACATAAGGAAACATATATTTCTAATGAAAACCACATAAGATTCGACCTACTAAAATGTTAATTATCAGGGCCCATCGTATTGCCAACAGATGAATAAATATAATTAAGAAATAGGGTGGATAAAAAAAGCAAAATTGCTTGACAGAAATAATCTCTATGTGGAAAAAGTTGCAATGAACTACTATACACAATATGTTAATATTTTTTGGTATTTAAATAAACGCATAAAGTTTTATGATTTCTTCATCTACTATTTTCTAGTTTTCCCAGTTTCAACTTTTTGCTATCCCCTTTTTATGAGTGATATTTTTTCAATATTTAAGAAACTTATAAAGTTTTTAAACAGCTAAAACTCTTTAACTTTTAAACCATCATCATTTATCAAATTAGGGTTTGCAATTTTATTCCCTTCAGATCAAACTGCCACCCAACCAAATTACTTTCAAAATTATAAAATCAAATTTCAATTTAATAATTAAGTTTTCAGACTTTTTGGACGGATCATGAATCTAATTGCATTTGGTCTATTTAATTTCTAACTTACTGTACTTCCCATTTCATGTCAATTTATCGGCTATATTTTAATATACAAGCTTACATTTTTCTTTGAAATGGTCTATATAATAGGGTATAATATCAACATCCTTTACTAAAGCCTCACAATTAGTACGTCACGATAAAGTCAAACGTACGAGAAAATCTTGTACGGGAATATGCTGGTGACGTCAAAAATGAGTGAAAGTGATGACGTTGCACACCCGAGTTGTGAGGATATTTATATAGAGGTCTTGATGATACTATAATATTGTACTTATTTTTGTTAATTACGTTTAAAGAAATAATGTCATGTTCCATAAAAATAGATAAGTTAATGTGTAATCTTTTTCTAGGAAATTTTGAATGTTTTAATTAGTAGTAGACCAATTAAAACAATGCATTTGCCAAATTCATGATTTTTAAAAAAATACTGTGTGTAACTTTGATATGAGTTAATGAAATTTAGATACACGAAAGCAATAGATTCTCAACGGTCTAATTTACAAGGAAATTTTAAATTGAGAATCATTCATAATCGAAGTTTTGCCATCTGTTGCTTTTAAACACACGTCAAATATTTATTTCTTTATCGTTCAATTTACTAAGGATTACTTTCTGAATAACTTATTATTATTGAAATATTATTATTGAAATATATGTTATTATTCAATTATAATTGAAAAATAAAATGTTTCCAGTTAATTCATTGCAATTGATTCCAGTAATTGATTGAAGGATTGATGTGTGTATAGTATACACATAGGAAAATCTCTGAGGGATTATATGAACTTTTAGAAGGTAATAAATGTTATGTGTTAAAAAGCCTATTTTTAAAAATAAATAATTATTTTTTTTTGTTATATTATATTATATAATTATTATATAATTAATGTTATATATATATATATATATAATTATTATAATAATTTTTAAATTTTACTTTGTTTTTTTAATGCACGCTTATAGATATTTACCAAATAAATCACAAACAAAATTACCCTTATTTTATGTCCTCAGGCTTGTCAGTCTTAGACTAGAGTTTTCTAGAAAAACGACATTACAAAAAATAACTTTATGAAAAACTTAATAAAGTAATAAAACGTTTTTTAAAAATAAACTTAAATCTGAATAATCTATTGATCTAATCATGCAGCCTCCCTTGTGGAAAAAGTCAATAAAAGTTTTTTTAAAAAGGATTCTGAATTCTAGGTACTATATTTTGACTTTTTAAATAGTTAACATAAATTTACTTTCGTCTTTAAAGAAGATTTAATACACGTCATTCCCAGCCGAATAAACATATCTACAAATAAGAATTAATTTAAGTTAATAAGGTCAGTCTCACTTTAAGAACGATAAAAAATATTTAAAAAATTATTTATTAAATAGCTGTCGAATCGCTGTGCGTTTTAAATAAATAATTTGAATTTAGATGGGTATACGAAAGAATTTTAAGTAAACGTAGGCTCCAAAATATTTTATTGCAATTTATGTACTATTTATTTTAAACTTATTTATTTTTTACTTATTTTATTTGAAACGTTAAATGCAAAAACGCTATAAATTTTTAAGTAACTGGAAAGACATATAATGTATAGTTATAGATTTTCTGTTGTAAAAATGTTGCATTATTTTAAGTAATATAAATCTAAATGTTCCATTACTGCATTGAGTTTTTAATGCAAGGGTAACTCCTATTTAATTTAGTTTAAAAGGTATGCGTATAGTGAACTTTTCCTACAGACACTATTATTTTTTAAAAATTTATAACTCACAGTTTTAAAAAACTACTTCAAAATTCTAATTGGGTGTAACGTACTGTAAAGTAACATTACTTAGCAAAGTGTACAAAAATAACTTCATTTTCAATTAACTTTTACGATTATTAGAAAATACGCTTTATGTTTATTCAAATGACTGTGATGCGATATACCCTATCTGACGAATAAAGGACAATACATCCTTGTGAAAGAGCTTCTCCCGAAATGGAATCAACTCAAAAGTTTGTGCAGTGGTCCCAGAGTGCAGTTTTTATTCAGTCCTAATAAGCCAACAGAGCGGACTTGCATCAAAGCTAATTGCAAGTAGACTTAAGCACGCTTAGAAAAGGCAGCAGTCGTAAAGTTTTAGTGGTTGAGAGGGTAAAAAAGACGTTACAAAGCGAATATATACTTGTGATGGAGGAGGAAAATAGCATTAATGACGACTAGTTGTTTTCCTTAGAACCCTTTTCATTTTAGGATTAGCTGAATTTAAACACCTAAAATCATCAGAAGTGTGTTAAAAAAAATAATGCTTTGTAAGAATATTTAAACTTGTTTATATTATACGTTTTTACAAGCTCTGACCGATAAACAATAAACAAAGAAAGAGTTGTGCTTAAGCCCTATTTTATTTATAAGAATTTATAAAATAAATAAAATAAGAGGGATAGAGTATTTTTTATCATTCAATTTCGCTGGGATTTCCAAAAGAATTTTAAGAATTATCGAATATTTTTCAATTTTCTCTCTATTTTATGCTCATAATTTACATAATACTACATATTTTATTAGGAACTTCTGTCTCTCAAACAGGAAGAAAGATACATGTAATCAGTTTCTACGTATACATATTTTTCGGAGTCATTGCCAAATTATCTGCTATTTTACGCATTATATGCATTTATACAATTTTCATTGATACATCATTTGAAATAAAATTTAAATAACGGATCAAAACCCTAAATTTTTAAATGACTGGTTTTCAATGTTTACTGCTTTTTCATAACTAATTATATTTAAAATTAATAAACGCTACTTTAAGATTAAAATGCTCGTGAGGAAAATTTTAAAGTTATTTTGTGGCAATTTTAGGTGTGAAGAAAACATTTTCAGACATGTTAGGGTAAAAAAAAGAACTCTTTGAAGTAAGTGAATGTGTGTGAGCAGAATAATTTTAAAACAATTAAAATAGCAATTCTAGACTTATTCGTAACTGCTAATCCAAATTGTACTTATAATTTCGTTAAATTGCCCCTTCAATCACCTTTAAAAGTTTCAAACAGTAGTTATTTTTTTAATTCAACTAAACCATTTCAATCTTTCGATGAAATTTTTAGCAGGGAAGGGGATTAATTGCAATGAGATGACCAACACCTCATCCTGCCCACGTCTAAAGAATCATTAATCGATGACGCACACTTCAAAAAAGGGGGTCTGCTGCCCCCAAAAGGAGAGGGTTTCTCGTAAAGGGCAGGTGACACAACGGAAGCAGTGCCCAAAAGAACAAATAGGGCCACACGCGCCAACCGCTACCATATTGTACCTGCAGCTGGCATCGACTCGTGCCGCCGCCGCGGCATTCTGGCACAGAGGGAATCGTAATCGGATAGAGCGCGCTCCCGAATAATAATAGGCCACCTGCATCTGGCAACGCGCTGCTAATTTCCGCAGCTGCTAATCGAGGGTTTCTTCTTTTTTTATGTATCATTTGCGGGGTTTAATTTATTCACCTCCGGTGGCATCCACTGCGGAAAAGGGTGAAAGAGAGATTTTTTAGAAGAAAAAAGTGTTCTGAAAGGGGGTTGATACGAGTGTGCCCTCTTTTAACGGTTTGCAGTGAGGAAGAAAAAGTCAAGATGAGGGGATGTGCCTGCCCCTCTATCTATTATTTCGTTGGGCGTTCGTCAAAGGGGTGATGCGAGATGCGATGACATATGTTTGAGAGGAAGTGGGCATTTGGAGAATCCCTGTAAAACGTTCTTTGTTACCAGTGTACTCTGGTGGCCGAAAAAACAACACATAGGTGCCAGCAAAGCTGGGTGATCTCCTTTAAGTGAAAGTTTTAATGTAAAACCAAAATAATTTTTTGTGCAGTATTTTATTATTATCAGTTCGTTTTAAATTATCCTGTTCTTAATTTAAACCGATTGAAATAATTTGCTTAAAAGAAATTAAGAAAAAGAAATCTGGTGTTACAATTTAAGTTTTTATTGAGTTTTGATATTTTCTATTGGTTTAGGAACTAAAATCTATAAATTTATAAAAATTGAGAACAACTTAAATGCATTTTTGCAATAATGATTTAGTAAAAATTCAATAGCGAAACTTATTAACTATACTAAGTTAATATATGCAGTTTAATAGACTATTTGCACGTTATTTTATATTGTAATTTGTTGTTGTTTAGATGTAATTACACAACTTCAAACCTTTTTAATTTTTTTATTCTGTGAATAAAAGTGCCAAAGATTCAAAAACATTTATTAAAATTTTTACAATGCATTTAAAAAATACGTATTAGAAGGAAAGTGTTCATTGTTTTATAATTCATCTTAAATTAAAGTTATTCATTAAACTAGAATGTGTTATTATACCATCATAATGTACCATTATCATTTTGTTATAAAATAGATTTAATAATTATCTATAAAAGTTTATTAAATCAAATTTTATAATTTCATGAAACTTCATTTCATGTTAAAAAAACTCAAACATAAATTTTAGTTGAATTTTTTTATATAATGAAAACTTAAATTTTATAAATATTTCTTTGAATGTTTCAAAATAAAATGAAAGTCGTTTTAACAAGGAAGTTAGTATAGTTAAAGCGCTATTAATATTATAACTAGAATTAATGTAATATTCAAACTCATTCTTTCTATCATTACAAGTTTCAGATACTGTTTATAATAACTTCACAAAACTTCAAAGAAAATCACAAACCAGAAAAACTTCCTATTAAACAAGTCATGTCATTAACAAAATATTCTAACTACTAGTTTCATATTAATAAATACTTTTTGAAAAATAAAACATTCAAGAAAAATTTATTTTAAAAAGATATAATAGAAAATAACGAATTGCTTTGTAGAATTCTGAGTGTTAAACACGATTAAACTTTTAACTCATTTATTTGTTTCTTAAAATTAGGTAATTTTATAGAACATTCATTCTTTGGTGTCGTGCGCTGAGCGAACATCTAAAAATCGTGCTCTTGGCGGACATTGATAAAAAATCGTGATCGGATCTGTTATTCTATTGGATATTTTAATACTCTTTTTGTGGGATTAGCGTACGTTGTGTAGCATTACCGAGCCCCCTTTCTTCTGAATCATCACTGTTACTGATTACACACTAAACTAGTTTGGTTACAGTTAGGGCACGACACGGGGGTTTGGGGGGGGTCCCACCTTAAATTTTTAACAGTTCTTCTGATGTTGGAATTCCAAAAGTAATTTTCTACTTGAGTGCTTATTTTATTTTTTTTCCAGCAAAAGAGCATTCGCCACTTACACGTATGTAAATTTTTTTCTCGTTATCATTTTTAAAAATATATTATCTTTAAAAAAATTATTTTTGATAGTTTTTGAGTGGTGGAACTTTACTATTTTCATTTTTATTAATGAATCACGAATGCTTTCAAATTTATCCTAAATCAACCATAAATATTCTTAAAATAAAATTAGGAATATAAAATAAATGTGGTAGGCCAAAAAGAAAAATATTCTATTTTAGTTTTAAAATATCTAGTTGTACCTACAACATTCAAAAATCATCCAAAAAGATTAGACATGAATTCTTTGGGAACCTTGTTTTCTAATATATTTACAATTGTTTATTGAAATAAGTTTATTCATAAATATTTAGAAATGAGATTATGAGAAAAGTACACTTATAAAAGGAATTTTTCCTTGATTGCGAGGAACATTTTATAGATTTTATTTGACTGTTCAATATTACACCTTTTGCAAATTCTGGATGAAATATCATTAAGATTTTTATACTTAAATTCTTTTTTTTTCTCAAGTTTCTTTTGGAAAGAAAATCAGGATGATTTGTGACATTTTTCGAGAAAAATTACTTTCTGTGTAATGGATAAAATTAGTGTGCATTCAGACCTACAATTTAGTACACAAACGCCATATCTCTAGGAAAATAATTTACAGAAAATAAATATCAGGATAGAGGTATAAACACTATAAATACCACAAAAAAATTTAGGGCCAAATAATCTCGTAATAATCCTTTTGTTACACATTTTAATCATTCCTTCATTTGATTTTTTATAATGTGTTAATAAACTTTATAATCAAGTTTTTTGAGAAAAAGATTCAAAATTTCACACAACCCATCATACTACATAGTAAGTACTGATAATAAACAATGTGTGATATACTAATTGACATTAATGGCAAAAAAATTATGTTCAGCATAATTTAATATGAGAATTTAATATGGATTTCTGACAGTAATATTTTTACGGGTTTTAAGGTTCCATAACTGATTTAACATTTTTAAATATGAGTAGTTAGTTATCTTGATAAAATTAATTTTATAGATTTTACTTAATCATTAGAAAATGTCCAAAGAATAAGATCTGCTTTTTACATTTTCTTGAAAAAAATCATCATGGTTTCTTCTTAGGCCAAGAATATAAATTTCATGTATGATAGTATGATAATATTTATCTAGACTTTTATTTCTTTCCTGAGAAGATAGCAAAATGCATTATTATAAAAGGATCCCAGAGGCTGATTTATGATCTCCCAGATCGACGGGTCCACACAGGTTCCCTCAAAACTTTCACATGTTTACTCGGTTCCGCTGTTATTACTATTCTCCCCCCCCCGCGGTAAACAATTTCCCTGGGGTTACCCGCTCGTGCTGCGCATACAAAAACAACTAAACTCGCGCGTGCTCGGCGCGTGCATGACGTCAGGCGGACACCAGATGCAGTGCGCGAGTAACGGATTTCGGGCCCCAGATGGTTTCCTCTCCCCGGTGGTGACACAATGGGATCACCTGGGGGGCAGAGAAGTCTCGTTAGCAGAGGCACTTTCAAAATTCAATCGGGACCTAACGGAATAAATGCACTGAAAGGACGCGTCAATGAACGGGCAGCTGGGGGACGGGGGAGTAAACACTGAGGATGTTGTGAGGGGTCTTCGTAGTGGGAGGAGTGGATCTAGGGAGAGTTTTGGGGACACCCGGCAGGTCAAGCAGTCTTCCCTCTCTCAAGACTGTCTGCGAATAACCTAGAGAAACACTCAAGTTACCTTTGAGTGCTTCCCAAAAATTTTCAAAATGAGATAAAACACTAGTGTAAACTGGCAAATTTCAAAAAAATTTCTGGTGGTGGAGGACCCCCAGTCATCTCTAAATTTTAACTTCTATTTAGAAATTTTCCTTGAAAATTTTTTGGTTTACAAGGAGCTGTTTTCTTTGGGTGCAACCAAAAATGTCTCAAAATGAACTAAAACACTACTTTTTGAGGCAAATATTTTATTTTGGGAGTATCTTAGGAATAAAGTTGAGTCAACGTCAACCCCCTTGAATCAAGTTGGGTTACTGCTCTGGGTGTTTAAAATCTTGGGGGACCGCAATGTCTGGCAGTTACATATAGGGGGGCCTCGGCAATCGAAAGTTTAAGAACCGCTGCACTAGACTATAATCACAGGCTGTCACTTTTCGCAATCCGCGTCAAAAGTTACCCAATGAGAAAGACGTTATCAAATAAGTATTAAAGTTACTGAATCTCCACTGGAGAAGTGGTAGGATGCTTGCTTAGCATGCGGTAGTTCATTGGTTCTATCCCCGGTTAATTACTTGTTAGAAAAAGCTTATTTTTTCCAAGAAAAATTTCAACCAACTGACCAGACTTGGCTGAAAGTGACAGTCTGGGATTGGGGTCTTGTGTTAAATACTGGGATTTTCAACCCTAAAACTTAAGACGGATCTCTTTGGAAGAGGTTCTGAATTGGAAGACGGCTAGCAGCACATCTGGCGCATTGATGAGAAGTCTTTGCCATTGATTAGTATGTTTCGAGATGAATAAGTTTTATAGTTTATACTCCAGAATGTTCCTTTAATGGCAAAGAGTCGGATAGCTCTGGTCTGTTACTTCTAATTCAGAAAGAAAACTTTACAAAAGTCTCAGATCTATTATACTCACACGGTTTTATCGCTATGAAAACACAGAGATTATAAGATACAAAATTCCTCTAAAATAGCCTTTGATATCTCTTGGTTTGGGTTTTCAATGTCCAAATCAATCAAACACCCTATCTGCAAAGATCTTAAGCAAAGTAGTGGAAGTACAATTGTTTTTAATATTTTTCTTCTGGGAAGGTTGTATTTTGTTCTTCAGCTTTATAAAGGTTGAGGCCCCGAACATGTCGATTTATTTGGTTGGACTTCAGCTGATGATGGGGAATTCTGAATTATTGGTGAATATTTGGTTGAATTAGTTGGAAATAGTTGGGGTTCGTCAGGCACCACTGGATTTTATCATCCTCTAACTCGGCGCTCTAGAGATTACATAAGTTTATGCTGAACCATAAAAAATGTCAAAATCTTGTCATTCATGTCAAAATCTTGGGATCCCATTGAGTAATTGACCAGTTTCTTTTCCCATGGCATCAAAGAAGCTTTTGCACACTTGGATACATTAACTGATGGGTTGTTGTTTTTAGGCAGTGCTTAATTTCTAGAAGTACAGGCGCTGGGACTTTAATCTGCTGAATGTTCCAAATTAAGGTATCTGTAGGGGGTATTCAAATTCTTAAAAATAGGTTTTAGGATGCTCTGTCTCAAATCGAGCTATGTTTTTAGAAATCGATAGCTTTAAGGAGTAGGGTAGGTGGGGGCAAAGCCACGCAATTTTCAGTATTTTTAACATTGTCGTCGAAAGGGGGTAGATAATCCCGAAATTTCAATTGGAGATGTTAGATTGAGATCCTACCTACAAAACCAATCCAAGTTTACACTCTTATCGATGGTATTTTAGGAGAAATTTACAATTTAGTAGAAAAAAAATTCGCAGGGCTTTGCCTCGCAAAATGGGGCAAAGACACGCACTTGCAAATCTTGGTGCCCAAGTGAAATAAACATGGATAAACAGAATTTTTTCATTATAAAAACACTCTTAATATTGTTTTAATATTTCTAAGCTAACCAACAATATTAAATATAAATATGATCAGTTTTAATAAAAATTAAATTGGCAATTTGTAGTAGCAATTAATTTCAGATTGACCAGATATCTTTCAAAAGGGAGAAAGGATGGTTTCAGGTTGAGGGTTGGCATCTCGGACACCTTTATTAACCTCTTTGGAGATCAAGTAGTCCCATTTTCCTTTTGGGACGAATTCCTGAGCTTTTTAAGCTGCGTAGATTTGCCCCAAAACACCTGCGTGGATTTGCCCCATTTTACTTTATTTTGAAAAACAAGCCTTATTATTTTTAGAGACATGTTGAGGCAATTCTTTCAAAATGAAACTGAAGTTGAATTGCTATCTTATCATTGGGCTGTTTGTTTGTATTTCTCCTCAAGCCCTATTTTATGTAATTTTAAAGTAAAAGATCAGAAAAAATACATCAAAATGATGAAAAACAAACTTACAGCATTTTTTAAACTCATGGGTGACTTAGGGGTACGAACTTTCGCAGAACAATAGGTCACAATAAGACAAACCAACCACCTGGTTTTCAACTTTTGAATCGATCATTAACAACTAAAAACCGCTGTGCGTGGTTTTTCCTCGTGCGGGTTTTTACCCCCACCTACCCTATCGAGTGCTTTTAGGGAGAGAATATTCATGTTTCAGGTTACTTTTTGCATGGAATTCCTTTTAGATGAAATTAAATCATATATAATAAGTTGGTTATCTTTTTGATAACCATGTATAGATTCTTCACATCACCATCAGGCCCTGATTTACCATTAGGCCCACTAGGGCCTGGGCTGAGGGGCCCCTAATTTTAAAAAGTAAACTAAAACTTTTATGGCACTAATAACTTTTTATACTTCCTAGAATGTTTTTTCATTACTTCTTAACCAAATAAAGCCTTAAGTTATGCAAATATGTGATAATGCGTATTACTACATGCATTTATGTGTGTAAAGTTTTATACTGGTATCAACACAATCCAAAACACCCAACTCATTCCACGTGGTTGCGGTAACACACAGGTACCGTGGGAGCCCCTTCCTGCATTATTGGGCCCTAGTATTACAAATTCCATTAACCGGCCCTGCACATCGCTATTGACATCAGTCGGCAAGTTGGCCCTCTTAGGAGCCGATACTCCCTCCTTTTACACCCCTCCGAAACACTATTACAGTAATTCAATCTTCCCCTTTCGAAATCGATGCACCCTGCTAATTATTGCTCCTGCTAATTGCCGGATATGCAGGCGCGTGCACCCGGACATCGTATGGTGGCGGCGCCGGACCGTGGAAACAAGTTCATTAGCGGCCGACAGGTGAAGGGACCACAGGTTCCGTTTTGAGCAGCATATGGGTGGTGAGCAAACAGCGGTGGACCGTTCCGCAGGGGGGTTTGTGTTTGTTCAAGGTGTGGTGGATATTAAAGAACCGGACTCGGCCGCTAATTAACTATTTTATGAAACCCTCTAAAACACCTTTGCTTACCGGGTGATTCCGAATTCATGGTGACAGGAGGACCAAGAGGAGAGAAGTGTCACAAACACAAGCTTCGTTTCCAAGACCAATAGAAGAATCAAAGGCCAAAGATATAAAAAGGACATTGTTTTGAACCGTCGATCAGTCTCATCGGGTTGCCGTTACGCAATTGATCGACTGGTTTAGCCGCTTATTTGTAAAAAAGCATGTCCAGAAGGAGATTAGAGATGCTGTTTAAGTAGATTTTTATTGCCTGGATATGTTGTTTTTTTCTCTTAACAAGGAATGTATTTTTTACTTCATTTAAATTTAATGCATCATTTTGAGCTCTTTTACGGCCGTAACATGTAAAATATATTGAAATATTTATATACATAAAATTTATTTTACTGTGGGGTAAACAGTTTGGGAATAATATAAAAACCTACTAAAAACTACAAAAGAGGTTCTCCAATTTCTTTCAGATTTCATAAGGAGTTCGCAAGGATAAAAGTGTTGGGAACCATCATTGCAACAACAGTATTTGAAAAGTAATAAATTCCTTAGGCCATTTAAGATCTGAACTATACATTTTTGAGTGTAAAGCCCATTTTGACAAACGTTTTATTGAACAAAACAATAAATGATAAATTCTTAAGTGTTTGAAAACACTGAACTCAGATAATATTGAACAGACCTCAAATCAAATTCACAGAAATTACAACTATATTTTTCTTTTAATAATAGTTTTGAAACAAAAAATTGCTAAATGAACTCCTGTAACAAAAGCGTTTCTTTTAATTGAAGAGTTCTGAAAAGATTTCGGAATGGATGTTGCGCAATCCCTCTTTTAATTTTTATCAATTTTATTTTGAAATTTTATTAATTGCACCCATCTGGGGGTATTTCTGCGATTAGTCGACGAGCAGCCCAATAATAAATGTGCATCATCCATATCCCCCTGGTCACACATTGTTTCAAAAGTTACCAAATCAAAGTTCAAAGTTCAAAAAGAAATCCAATGAATAGATCCTTATTGCAATGTCAAAAAAGAAATAGGAAAAAGGTCCCCTGATCAAATCGCAAAAAAAAATTATCGAGTGTATTACAAATTTCGTCGAAATTACTTTAAATTTTAAGGATTTAAACATTTTTTTTTCAATTGATGACTACAAAGAGTTTAATATAGTATGTTATCAACTAGAACATATTTTGAATTGCATTTCAGATTTCAAAAACTATAGTACTCAATATTTTTTTCATACCTACTGTATTTATGCAAATTTCAGAAGAAATCTTTGAGAGTTTAAAACGGATTTTTCAAATTATAGGGAGAATGTTGTACCCTCGGACAAAAATCACGTTTGGATTTTTCTAAGATAGGTTAAATCATATTTTGACCATTTAAAGTGCCCAACCTATAGTCCTAACCTTTGTGAGTAGGGGGATATTTTTGATAAGCTAAAATCTCGAAAATTGGATTTTTAATCCTTTTTAATAACTTGACGAAATTTGTGTCCAAAGGTACAACAGCCTGTTGTACCTATGGACAGTCCCAGTTGTACCTGTAGACACCCTTAAAAAGGGAAGTTTTAGTTGATAGAAGCTAAAAATGAACATTTTTATTGATGCATTACCTTTTAATAAACTATTTCAAGCATTTTTAAAGTTAGAAATATAGTATATATTTTTAAAGTAATGTAGTTTTGGATCGTAAATGATCTTTTAAAGGAGTCTTGATTTTTTACCAAAAATACATAAATCACATGGGATTTTCAGATCTAAATTTGAGGTAATAGTTTCATCAATCATGCTAATTGATCTAATCTCTTCACTGATAAAAAAACAATTCGATCGAGACTTAGATTTGCAAGCATTTGGTGGTAATACCTTTCGCAAATATTCTTCGGTGGAAATTTTAAGTTTTTTGTAATCATCATACTTAAATGCGATAGGGTGCTCAAGATTTTACATCATATTTTACATTAAATGTAAATTAAGTAGCTTAGATCAACAAAATATTTGATTTTTCATCTAAAAGTCACTTTAAAATAATCGCTGGCATATAGATAACAATTTAGAATTAATTTAACATGCATTAAAATGTATTCACTTTAATGAAACCTGATACGAAAACGCCGATTAGCTACAGACACCTACAAGAACGTGTCCGTAGGTACAGTACTGGAAAAAAAAATCGACTCAGACCCTATATCTCCGGAACGGCTTGTGATATAAAGACAAATAAGGTATCATTTTTCATGATTTAAAGTATTCTATATACAGAAAATTTTTCAAGTTCTTAGGGGGTCATCTTCATATTAAACGAAGCACCAACTTTCGTTTTTCCTATGGGCGACATCAAAGATTAATCCAGATTCTGAAAGAGCACCCTCTAAAACCCCCCAAAACCAGTTTTCATGTCATTTGGTCCCCAAATGAAGCCAGGAGTGGGGGTTGAAGTTCGTTGAATTTACGTTGAAATCTCGTTTTTCATAGATTTTGATCCTTACAACCATTAACCCCACGCACACTGTAGGAAATTTCAATTAGAAAAATTTGCGCCAATCTCATACCGCCAAAGACATACAACTTATGAAAATTACAGTAACCTTACGGTAACCATAATCTACTATCTGAAATCAACACATTTATTGTTTAAACCTTAATGTTGAACGTAGCCGTGTGGCCTAACGGCTAGTGTGCCTGGTCGCAAATCTCTAGAGCCAAGTTCGAACAGCATAGCTTCCGTGTTCTTGTTTTGCTTTTGGAAGTTTGTGTATGCCTCGAACTTAAACTACCGATAGAGTTAGAATTAATAAGTTCTTATTTTTTACTCTATTAATTTCAGTAAAAGGAAAATTAACCTATTTTTTTGTGCATGTAATATTTTTTATTTGTTTTTAAATTTTGATGATGTTTTTAAATAAAAGTTTACAAATTAAAAATCTTAAAAATTACAATTTTTTCAGATGAAAAAATTTGAAACAATACTTAATTATTCGACTAAAAATTTCACCTGCATTAAATTTGAAATGTTTTTGAATTACGCGAATAAAGTTTCAAAAAAGAGTATTCGATATAAAGGGCGTGTTCGTAAAACCTCACGAGTTTAAGTTCGAACGAAAAAGTATTCGGGTCACGTGATCTCAGTTTCACGAGTTAAAGTGTGGTTAAACGAACGACTTTAGAGCTATTTTGGGTGCACTTGCGCTTTTTGCGCTACTTCTCTTTTTTTTACACAACATTCATTTATGACAGTCGCATCCTATTCGAAATTTGATTGCGTTCAGTTAAGTATGAACATGAATAAGTTGTTAAAATGCTTCTGAATCGGTATTTTTCGACGAATCTACAGAAGACGAAGAAGAAGAAGAAATCATTACAAAACTTTTATTAAATCATAATAATCGAGAAACGGAACCTAGAGTATAAATAAAAAATTATGTGGAAGAGGTGATTCCTCGATATTCGTATAAAGATTTTAAAAGTCATTTCAGAATTAACAGAAGAACCTTTGAAGTTTTGATGAATCATATTATGATCCATGAGGAAAGCAAGAAAAAGGCTGGTGGCCCCGGTAAAATCCAAAAAGAATTGTAATAATAATAATCGAATCGAATTATAAATAAGGGGTCTGGGGCCCTCTCCCAGAAATTTTTGTTTAAAATTTGACCCTATATAAAAGTGTTTTAACTTGTTATGGTACAGCTCCCGCAAAAAAAACGTTACAGTGGGGTTTGCGGGCGAACCACTTGGGTGAGGAAGACAAAAGAGGGGTCGTTTTTCATTAATTATAGTATTCTTTGACCAAAAAAAATTTTCGAGTCCTTAGGGGATCGTCTTCATATGAAACGAAGCACTAACTTTCTTTTTTCCAATGGGGACCCCCAATTATTATTAGTTTTTCTGAAAGGCCATCCCCCCCAAACCCTTAAATACCCAGTTTCATCCAGATTGATTAAAAAAAATTTATTTTTCAAAAATAAACTTAAAATTTTTTTTAAATCGTTAATTTTTTTATGGTAATCGATTCTTGTAGTAATTTTATGTAGGAAACAAAAATTTCAATCAATTTTATCCAATAGTTTTTGATAAAAACGAATTAATATCTTAAGGGGCAGTATACCGTTGCCGAATGCATACCGCAAATGCTCTTTCTCGTTCGTTTTATCAAAAACTAATAGATAAAATCAATTGAAATTTCGGTTTCCTTCATAAAATTACTTCCAGAATCGATTACCATAAAAAATTCACGATTTATAAAAAAAAATTTTTAAGTTTATTTTTGAAAAATAAAATTTTTTTTAATCAATCTGGATGAAACTGGGTATTTAAGGGTTTGGGGGGATGGCCTTTCAGAAAAACTAATAATAATTGGGGTCCCCATTGGAAAAAAGAAAGTTAGTGTTTCGTTTAATATGAAGTCGACCCCCTAAGGACCCAAAAAAATTTTTTGGTAAAAGAATACTTTAATTAATTAAAAACGACCCCTCTTTTGTCTTCCTAACCAAAGTGGTTTGCCCGCAAAACCCACTGTAACGTTTTTTTATTTTACGGGAGCTGCACAATGTTACATACGCTACAAATTCGCAGATAATCCGCCATTTTATGGACAGTCGTCACCTTAGTATCAAAAACTACTATCTCCATTCGGCAACCTTCGGGAATCCCGATCCTTGGCGATCAGATCGGTGGAGAAGCTCGTTTTTTGTTTGGAAGAGCTGACATGATCGAGTAGAAAAGATCAAAACCAATCAAATTATTTTCTACAACGATCTAAACGGGATCTAGGGATTCCCGAAGTTTGCCGAATGAAGATAGTAGTTTTTGATACTATTAGTATCAAAAACTAGGTGACGAGATGGAAGACACAACCTCTAATCGAGCAGCGGAGACGTAAAATAACTGGATCTAACGAAGAAATTTCTCCGTGCGGTTTCATGCGAATTTTTTTCGGTTACAGATAATTTTGGAACGAGTAGTTAAACACACCGAAAAAAACCAATTCGATAAAGGAACGCACAGTTTGAGAACTAGTAACGCATGCGCACGAGTTAGCTTTTCCGAATGAGCCCACTGATTACGTACATCTAAAATTGCCATAGGGTGCAATAACTTATAATTATAAGTTTTTTACTTAATTATAAACAAACGCGCTCACACAACCAAGACACAAACATAGAAATCCCAAACTGAGCACGGCTGCAGCAGATGAATAACTGAAGCCAACGAAGAATTTTCTCCGTGCGGTCTCGTTCGAACTAGTTCGAACGGGAGCGAATTTTGGAACGGGTAGTTATCCGCACGGGAAAAACCAGTTTAATAAACGAACGCACAATTGGAGAACTCGTTTAACGCGTGCGCACGAGTTAGCTTTTACGAACGAGCCCAAAGATTCGAATTCATGACAGATTTCATGCAGATATTTGTGGTTTTAAATATAAATCTAAGGTCAAGAAAAGTCGTCGCTAAATAAGGACGGTCTCTTCTTACATGCATTGTTTATTAAAAGAAATTCAACGTTTTATATTTGATATTAAATCAAGACATGAATTAATTTAACTATGACACAAATATTATCGTGTTGCTGAATTTTGGATCACATCTTTACCATATGATGCACCCCAGGGTTAACACCATCTCTTTGCCTATAAGGGGACATCCATAATTTACGCGAGGTCAAAAAGGGGGGAGGGGTTTGGAAAAATCTCACCAAGGGGGGAGGGGGGTCGATCAAAATCTCACGTCAACTTTTTAAGTCAGAAATTATAAGATTTTCTTGTTTTTAAGTATGAGAAAGGAATACACACAGATAAGATACTGCAAATTATGTAGGTAAATCTCACTTGGGGGAGGGGGTCCAGATTTTGGAAAAAAACGCCTCACGTAATTTATGGATGTTCCCTAACAGGCTCATCAAAAGGTTGCACCAGCCGCCTACCCCTACAGTAGTTTTCAGGGGTAAGGCAAGCTGCGTATTAAATCTACCCTACGCAGCCAGAGGGCTCAATGCTTGGAATAAAAGTTGACTTACATAATTAACTAATAATAAATAAAATAGTGGTGACTACAAAATAAAAGATTAACACTATAATAACAATTTAGCTACCACTTTTTAATTTAATGTTATTTTTTATACGTATAGTCAAAGTCAATCGTTTCTTGCATTCAACCTGGAATTGGGAGAACAGTAGATCCATCCGCTATTGTCACCAAATATATAGATGATATCGTTGGTTCTTACCGGTATCGGATTTAGAAACTAATTTTGAAAACGTTACTAGTTTAAGTGCGATAGGTGAGGTTAAATAGAAATAGGGACTTGAACAGGTTGAGTTTGAAAAATTTAACATTAATTAATATGCTGATTTTTATTGAGGCTCAAGAAAAAGCAGCATGCCAATTAACGTTAAAATTTAAAAACACAAATAGAAAAAAAATATCCAACCCCTAAAATAAAACTCCAATATCCCTTTCCAATCACCCCCCCTCTCTCTCTTTTTTTTCCTTAACACCCCAATTGTTTAAAATATCAAGAAGCTTCAAATCGTCGATTTGATTAAAGTTAATTAATTTTAATTCATCAAGTTTATTAACTTTGAAATTTAATGATTGGCTAGTCAACATGTTTCATATTTATATTTTGGTATCTTATCATCAAGCACATACGTTCAGAAACGTCAATGTTTATCCTTAAAAATTAATAAACTCTATATCCAACCCAATGAATCATAACTCGTAATTAATTATTAAAAAAATGACTGCAGAATCATTAAAATCAGTATTTGAAAATTGTTCTACTCCTATATGTATAAGCAAATTTAAACTTTGTATAATTGCTTTAATTTTTCAAGATAAGTTAGTTTTCGTAAGTGGAAATTGAAAGTTATTAGGAGCATCGATTAAATATTAATGCTAAAAATACCTCAAAAAATCAATCAAACTATCTGTATTTAGGTATTTTTATAGGAATTTTTGAGCCGCAAAAGCCTGATTTATTGTTTCATTAATTAGTTAAATTTCTAGCTCTTATCAACAAAACCACTTTCATAATTTAGCGTGATTATTAATACCTTGATTTAAATTTTTATTCCTTTTTTTCCAGAATTAAAAAAATGTTATTTTTAAATAACTCTCAATTAATTATTATTATTTGTAAACAAACGGCAATAAAAATTGTATAAATTTGTTTTAAAGGCTTTAGATTTGAAAAAAGTATTCAACATCTATTCATCTTTGTGTTTGCCTGTATCCCGAAAGGTTAACTTTGAACAATGAGACATGCGGATTTGCGGGGCAGAACCTGCAACCTAGCGATCACGAGCTTGTTACTCTACCAAGTGGGCTACCACTTTAGGGTATTCTAATTGGAAGACAAAATTGCGCCAAAATATACATAAATAGCCAAATCTGCTTTAACTTTTGTAGGAATTGTGCCAAAACACAGATAAGTAGCCAAATCTGTTCTAACTTTACTAGAGAATTTTAAACAATTGTCGCCAATCTTTCCTCTTTGAAGTTAAATTACCAAAGTTTTCAAACCCCCTTCCTGGCTTTGTTTGACCCCCAAACAACACGAAACTTGGTTTTTGGGGGTTTTAGAGGGTGTTCTTTCAGAATCTGGATTAATCTTTGATGTCGCCCATAGGAAAAACGAAAGTTGGTGCTTCGTTTAATATGAAGACGACCCCCTAAGAACTTGAAAAATTTTCTGTATATAGAATACTTCAAGTCATGAAAAATGATACCTTATTTGTCTTTATATCACAAGCCGTTCTGGAGATATAGGGTCTGAGTCGATTTTTTTTTCCAGTACTGTACAACACTTATGGTGTCCGAAGGTACAATACTGGCAAAAAAAATCGACTCAGACCCTATATCTCCGGAACGGCTTGTGATATAAAGACAAATAAGGTATCATTTTTCATGATTTGAAGTATTCTATATAAAGACAATTTTTCAAGTTCTTAGGGGGTCGTCTTCATATTAAACGAAGCACCAACTTTCGTTTTTCCTATGGGCGACATCAAAGATTTTTCCAGATTCTGAAAGAGCACCCTCTAAAACCCCCAAAAACCAAGTTTCGTGTTGTTTGGGGGTCAAACAAAGCCAGGAAGAGGGTTTGAAAACTTTGTTAATTTAACTTCAAAGAGGAAAGATTGGCGACAATTGTTTAAAATTCTCTAGTAAAGTTAGAACAGATTTGGCTACTTATCTGTGTTTTGGCACAATTCCTACAAAAGTTAAAGCAGGTTTGGCTATTTATCTATATTTTGGCGCAATTTCGTCTTCCAATTAGAATACCCTTAAGTGGTAGCCCACTTGGTAGAGTCACAAGCTCGTGATCACTAGGTTGCAGGTTCTGCCCCGCAATTCCGCGTGTCTCATTGTTCAAATCTATAGGGATACAGGCAAACACAAAGATGAATAGATGTTGAATACTTTTTTAAAATCTAAAGCCTTTAAAACAAATTTATACAATTTTTATTGCCGTTCGTTTACAAATAATAATAATTAATTGAGAGTTATTTAAAATTAACATTTTTTTAATTCTGGAAAAAAGGGAATAAAAATTTAAATAAAGATATTAAATAATCACGCTAAATTATGAAAGTGGTTTTGTTGATAAGAGCTAGAAATTTAACTAATTTATGAAACAATAAATCAGGCTTTTGCGGCTCAAAAATTCCTATACAAATACTTAAATACAGATAGTTAGATTGATTTTTTGATGTATTTTTAGCATTTAATCGATGTTTCTAATAATTTTCAATTTCCACTTACGAAAACTAACTTATCTTGAAAAATTAAGGCAATTTCAATGTTTAAAATTTGCTTATACATATAGGAGTAGAAAAATTTTCAAGTACTGATTTTAATGATTCTGCAGTCATTTTTTTAGTAATTAATTACGAGTTATGTTTCATTAGGTTGGATACAGAGTTTATTAATTTTTAAGGATAAACATTGAAGTTTCTGAACCTATGTGCTTGATGAATAAGATACCAAAATATAAATATGAAACATGTTGACTAGTCAATCATTAAATTTGTTAGTTAATAAATCTTAAATTTGTTAGTTAAATAATAATCAAGTTAATAAACTTGATGAATTAAAATTAATTAACTTTAATCATATCGACGATTTGGAGCTTCTTGATATTTTAAACAATTGGGGTTTTAAGGAAAAAATGAAAAATGCATCATCACTTCAAAGGCAAAAAGTTTATTTTATTCATCTTTGTAAAGTTTTTAATAATTACCATAAAGTGAGTGAGTGAGTGAGTGAGTGAGTGAGTGAGTGAGTGTGAGAGTGTGTGAGAGAGAGAGAGAGAGAGAGAGAGAGAGAGAGAGAGAGAGAGAGAGAGAGAGAGAGAGAGAGAGAGAGAGAGAGAGAGAGAGAGAGAGAGAGTATTCTTTAGGGGGGGGAGTTGGGAACGTTTTTTACTGCCAAAAATATGGGGGGGTGATTGGAAAGGGATATTGGAGTTTTATTTTAGGGGTTGGATATTTTTTTCTGTTTGTGTTTTTAAATTTGAACGTTAATTGGCATGCTGATTTTTCTTGAGCCTCAATAAAAATCAGCATATTAATTAATGTTAAATTTTTCAAAACTCAACCTGTTCAGTCCCTATTTCTATTTAACCTCACCTATCCCACTTAAACTAGTTTAACGTTTTCAAAATTAGTTTCCAAATTCGATACCGGTAAGAACCAACGATATCATCCATATTTGGTGACAATAGCGGATGGATCTACTGTTCTCCCAATTCCAGGTTGTATTCAAGAAATGAATGACTTTGACTATACGTATAAAAAATAACATTAAATTAAAAAGTGGTAGCTAAATTTTTATTATAGTGTTAATTTTTTATTTTGTAGTCACCACTATTTTATTTATTATTAGTTAATTATGTAAGTCAACTTTTATTCCAAACATTGAGCCCTCTGGCTGCGTAGGGTAGATTTAATACGCTGCTTGCCTTACCCCTGAAAACTACTGTAGGGGTAGGCGGCTGGTGCAACCCTTGGATGTGCCAGTTAGGGAACGTACCCATTAGGGTGGGTCATTTTCCTATGGCGAAAAAAAAATTTTGCAAATTCTATCGGGCACAGCAAGAAAAGGGTGCCAAATGGTCTCAAACTAACATGTGTAAAATATTATTCGATTATAATAACTCTTTTTGCCTCCGGGTTGGCCTCAAATAGAACAAAAATATGTAATTTTTAATATTTTTAAAAAATTTTATGAATTAAATTTTTTTTGTCGAAAACTTATTAAAGTTCACAAATAAGGGTATTTAAAAGCAATTTTAATATTATGAGTCACCTTCATGCATTATTAATACAAAAAAAAACTGCCAAAGTGGCAATATAATATGCTATCATATTAACAATAAGAGCCGTAGAATATGAATCTCTTTTTATAGTGGATTTTCAGTGGTACAGATTTTAAATATTGGTAGTTCATAGACATTCTCCCTCAAGTTTGGTCAGTATAAAACGGTATTTTTAATTTTTCAAAATAGAAACAGATGTGTGTTTCATAAATATGCCGTGCTTTCGAAATTCAGCGGACAGTTATTTCACTGGCTGGTCTTGGGATCCAAATATGATCCCAAAAATATGTTGAAACAATTGTCGCATGGATAGTTCGTTCATAGGCAATATCAGTTATGATTTGCTCAGTCAGGATTTACCTAATTTTTTACTATAGCAATTGACAGAAACCCAGGCCCACGAAATTATACTTCTTTGAGGATTGACTCAAAATAGCTTCTTAGCATTCCCTTATGCGTTCATAAAAGTTAAAATATAGCAAATTTAACTGTTAAGGATAATTACAAGTAAGTTTTGAAAAGTAATGTAGCTTATTTAAAAACTTAAGGGATAATAAAGAGCTTTATGCTGAAAACGGGGATCTACCGCACTTCTTAAGAAAATATTTCAAAATTTGACTCTTAAAATGTGGTTTTAATTTATTTTTGGACATTAGGGAATCACATGGGGACACTTGGGATGGACTATTCCTGATATGCCAAAAAATTTCAAGGAAATCCCGACTTTTAAACTATTATCCAAATGTTTTCCATGGGGTTGAAACCTATAACCCAAAAAAGGTATCCACCTTCTGACATATCCATTTTTATTAAAAATTTAATGTTTTTACCATCCTACTCAACCGACAATAAAGGTTTCGCACATTTTTATGATTCCAGCAAGAATTTTTTGATTGCCAGTTCTAACCATTGAGATATTTCAAAATATGTTGTATTACAAGTCAAGTATTTCAACTTTGGTTTCATTTATAATTATTTTATAGTCTTCAATGATGATTTTTATACCATTGTGCGCATTTATATTCATGACATAATTGTGCAATCGAGGTAAAAGCTTGATTTTCGTTCCTCCATTTTTGCATGAAATTACTATATTAATCGAAACGTTGAGGCCAATCCGGAGGCAAAAAGAGTTATTATAATCGAATAATATTTTACACATGTTAGTTTGAGACCATTTGGCACCCTTTTGTCGCTGTGCCCCTGGGAAAATGTGAAAAAAATATTTTTGACCCACCCTAGTACCCATACTACATGACCCATTTTTACCCTCCTCCTCCCTTGGTGACCATCCGTAGTATATGCCAAGACCCCCCTCCCCCTCTAGTTTTCACGTAGTAATTCATTAATACGGTTTGACAACGTTTTTTGCAAACAGAAAGTTGAAAAAATTAATTTTTGCTTAATTTGTCTAATTTTAATAATTAATTTTGCCTTATTAGTCTTAAGTTGGCAAATTTCAATAATTAATTTGGCTTAATTTTGTCGTATTGACTAGAAGAAATTGACTACGGGACAAACCCTTAAGCCCCCCCCCTCCCTCCTGTGACCGAGCGTGGTAATTTGAAGACCCCCCTCCCTCCCCTAAATGGGTCACGTAGTATGGGTACCTTCCCTTATAGGCAAAGAGATGGTGTTAACCCTGGGGTGCATCATATGGGAAAGATGTATGATCCAAAATTCAGCAACACGATGATATTTGTGTCATGGTTAAATTAATTCATGTCTTGATAACATTTAATATCAAAGATAAAACGTTGAATTTCTTTTAATAAACAATGCATGTAAGAAGAGACCGTCCTTATTAAGCGACGACTTTTCTTGACCTTAGATTTATATTTAAAACCACAAATATCTGCATGAAATCTGTCATGAATTCGAATCTTTATATCGAATACTCTTTTTTGAAACTTTATTCGCGTAATTCAAAAACATTTCAAATTTAATGCAGGTGAAATTTTTGTCGAATAATTAAGTATTGTTTCAAAAGTAAGTGTTAAGTATTGTTTCAAAATTTTTTCATCTGAAAAAAATGTATTTTAAAGATTTTTAATTTGTAAACTTTTATTTAAAAATATCATCAAAATTTAAAAACAAATAAAAAATATTACATGCACAAAAAAATAGGTTAATTTTCCTTTTACTGAAATTAATAGAGTAAAAAATAAGAACTTATTAATTCTAACTCTATCGGTAGTTTAAGTTCGAGGCATACACAAACTTCCAAAAGCAAAACAAGAACACGGAAGCTATGCGGTTCGAACTTGGCTCTAAAGATTTGCGACCAGGCACACTAGCCGTTAGGCCACACGGCTACGTTCAACATCAAGGTTTAAACAATAAATGTGTTGATTTCAGTTAGTAGATTATGGTTACCGTAAGGTTACTGTAATTTTCAGAAGTTGTATGTCTTTGGCGATATGAGATTGGCGCAAATTTTTCTAATTGAAATTTCCTACAGTGTGCGTGGGGTTAATGGTTGTAAGGATCAAAATCTATGAAAAACGAGATTTCAACGTAAATTCAACGAACTTCAACCCCCACTCCTGGCTTCATTTGGGGATCAAATGACATGAAAACTGGTTTTGGGGGGTTTTAGAGGGTGCTCTTTCAGAATCTGGATTAATCTTTGATGCCGCCCATAGGAAAAACAAAAGTTGGTGCTTCGTTTAATATGAAGACGACCCCCTAAGAATTTGAAAAATTTTCTGTATATAGAATACTTCAAATCATGAAAAATGATACCTTATTTGTCTTTATATCACAAGCCGTTCAGGAGATATAGGGTCTGAGTCGATTTTTTTTTCCAGTACTGTACAACATCAGGTGTTTTTGCATTCAAAATTCTATAAAAAATGAAAAGAATTGAGGTCTGACGATTTCTAATATGAAAACTAAAAAGTCAAAATCTCGGGGATTCACCCCATATATCCCATTTTATCGTATCATAATTTACTGTTTTTAGATGCTAAAAGTTATTTTAGTGCATCACTACATTAATACTTTTCTTCCCCTATAATTATGATATGATAAAATGGGATATATGGGGTGAATCCCCGAGATTTTGACTTTTTAGTTTTCATATTAAAAATTATTATATAAAATTTAAATTATATTTTAAAGAGCTGATTTCAAGTTAGCAACTAGATAGCATCTGTTTACATTCAAAATCAACCACAAATTCAAATTTCAAATTTTTCCCGAATTTTAAAATGCGGTGGCCGTCTGTGTCTTTAATTACACTTAGATATATTGGAACTCTGATTACACAAAAGCTATTCGAAAGAAAATATATTAAAGCATTCTGCAAAATTTGATGATTGACAATCGGACGGGTTTTGGGGGGAAAATATTTCGATTAAACTATTAATTTAAAAGCAAATTAAGTACATCTTTAAGTATGAGATAGGAATGGATGAGTAGTTGTCGCCCGTGTGAAATCCCATATGAATCCCATGAAATAAGTGTTGTTTAAACACTAAACAATGAATACAAAAACTAAGTTTAATTTTAAAGTTCGGTAATAGTGAACAATCAACAATGCTACAGTCACATAAAATATGGAAAAGAGTAGTAATTCCATACTTCTTTAATATTGTGTAAGGATATGAAGTACTAAATAAGAGTAGTATTTTTGAAAAATCAGTGGAAAAAACCGCCTTAATTACAATAAAAAGCAAACAGACACATGTTTCAGTCAGACAACATAAAACCACAAAACCATTAAACTTAAACACTCACAACATTTTATCACTTTTTTTCTCACAATTCCTTCCCAACTTTTTGAGAAAATTCTATTTTTATAAGGGGAAAATCCTGTTTTCAAAGTCATCAGGGACAGCTTGCACCCCCATCAGGTTTCCAGTTTGCCCCCCCCAGGGTTCACAACCTAAATCCGCCCATGCGTAGCATCAAATATTCTCTTTTTAGAAACCAACAGTTGTCAACAAAAATTGCTGGTTATCCCGAGATAATTTTCCCCTTGTTTGTGGTTAACTATTAACTTTTTTAGTTGATTTCGAAATAAATAACTATGAACTAAGTGGGGAAAATTGCAATTTGGTTGTTTTTTAGGGAATATCACAATCTAGTAGTGATGCCCGAACAAATTAACTTTAACATTCTTTTTTAAAGAACTTCAACCAATCGATTCTACGAGGACTATTTAAACTTTTCTTCGTCCTCAGCAGCCTCAACTAGGCTCTCTAGCCGATTTTTAGTTAGTGCTGCCCTCTAGAATCCAGATAGAAACAGAAGAAACTTCGAAATTTGTATTTTAAATAATTAAGAGAACGCCCATTTCCATTTAAGAGAACGTCATGTTCTCTTTTCTTTACTTTTACTTATCTGTTTACTTACTGTCTGTTTTTATTGGAATTTTATATTAGGATATTTTCGATTTTCTTTCTTGTAAAAATAAAGAAATATATATATTCTTTTGCTTGGAGCAGACCACAGAGTATAGAGCAGACCAAGCAGACACCAGGCAGGCTGACTTCCACAAGTTGCCTCTCGGCATGCTTAACAGGGTTTCTCTTACGTAAAAGTAGATAAATACTTCTGCTTTTGATTTGAAATTCTCTATTTATGAGTTTACCTATCAAAAAGGGGAGGTTGGAAATTTGGTTAAATTTCTTTTTTAACGAATTTAGTAACTGATGCATCTGCTTCATGGAAATTTATTGATTGATTTTAAAGTAGGAGGAAAACCATTCATATCTATTGAGCAAATTTCATCCAAAGGTTGTGGTTGGTATTGAGCCGAGTACTCGGAAATATAACACAGTTAACACTTAATCCAGTTTAGCCTTGGCACATGCGACGTAGCACTGTTAGGCGCTTACTGTAACAAAATATATCATAATAAACTGAAAAAAATTTTTTAGGAAAAGACAAGCATATTTTTGGGATCAGGAGATAATTTTTAATAATTTAAAATTTAATATTCAGAATTTTAAGAGATGTTGCAATTCTCCATTCTAGTTGAACTAGTTATTAGGGTTATTACTATAGTTTTTGTCAACTATTAATGTAAAAGAGTGTTTACTTTTTTTTTGTCAAATACAGAATAAATTTTATTTTTCAGAAGAATATTTTTTCACATTGCATTATATATAAAATACCTACTCGTTATATTATAAGAAAGGAGTTAGAGTTTCAGCAATTACACATAATAAATTTTCGATAAAATATCAGCCCGAGCTATGTGAACAAACAGTCGAAAAATTGTGATTTTACACATTAACCCTTTATGCCCCGACGGGATAAGTCCCACTTCCCAATGTTCCAAATTCGTCCAATTTTCGTCATGTAAGGCCAAATTCCGTTTACTTCTAGTTGCAACTACGTAAACTTGACATATTTGGGACGAGCTGTGCTACTAGGGTTAATATGAAGTTATATACTTCATATACTTATAGGGATAACGTATAAAAAATATACAGCACAATTTTCCTGAAAAACATAACACTGTTCTACAAATTTGACCTTCAAAATTTTTTCCTTGATGAAAATAGTCAATTCTTATAGATTTTGGGTCGCTGAATACGAAAATAACCATTAAAATTCTCAATTGACTCAGGATTTTCGGGGAACAGCCATTCCCCCTTTCTTCGTTTTTCGACGACCTTATAACTTTAAACTCGATTTTCAGGGTCAAAAAGCATCATTTTAGTCTTCAAATTGCTCCCCAGTTAACAAGTAATGTTCAAATTAATAAAATATGATAAATTTATAACAAATGGATAGGGTTAAGGGGTAATTACCCCCCTAAAAATACAAAAAAATAGCTAAAAATTAAAGAGGTTTCTATACGCTATTTTTCCTCTTATTTTTTACGCAAATCCCGTTTGAAGGGTCCTAACCCTTCCCCAAGGACCCAAATTTGATGACAATATGCAGCAATAATTTTTACTAAAAGCGGTTGAGGTGTTAGCCTCCCAGAAGTCCCCGCGGAAGAGTTCGGAAGACTTCCAGAATCGCGAAGGCGCTCGCGAGTTCAGGAATTAATATCGATGATTTTGAAAAGATTACAAATGACGTTTTTCTTATATTTTGGGTGTATCCTAAGTAGAAACTCTTCAGTTCTTTAAAAACTGACCGGTTTTCGGGAGTGAGGATTCCATGTTTCAAGATGTTAATAGATGCACGGCTGTGGATAACAATTAGGGGGCATCCCCTTAAAAACTGAGGGTGATGGAGGAAAATGGGTGTCATATTTGAATTCAGCAGATCATTTTACACAAGAATCAGCTGAAATTCAGTAAGTGGCTTCAAAATTTTTTTTGTACAGCACAGTTAAACTCTAAGTGCGGCATTGAACCCTTCCGTGGGTGCTCTGGGGGCGCTCTCACCTCAACCGCTTTTAGCAAAAATCATTGCTGCATATTGCCATCAAATTTGGGTCCTTGGGGAAGGGTTAGGACCCTTCAAACGTGAATTGCGTATAAAATAAGAGGAACAAATAGCGTATAAAAGCCTCTATAATTTTTAGCTAATTTTATGCATTCTTAGGGGGTTAACTACCCCTTAAACCTATCCATTTGTTATAAATTTATCATATTTTATTAATTTGAACATTTCTTGTCCCCTGGGGGGCAATTTGAAGATTAAAGCAATGCTTTTTGACCCTGAAAATCGAGTTCAAAGTTATAAAGTCGTTAAAAAACGTGAAAAGGGGGAGGGGCTGTTCCCCGAAAATCCTGAGTCAATTGAGAATTTTAATGGTGATTTTCGTATTCAGCGACCCAAAATCTATAAGAAATGACTATTTTCATCAAGGAAATTTTTTCAGTGTAGAACAGTGTAATTTGTGACATAAAGGGTTAATATTTCGATTTAATTCTGTGGCTCCTTTGGGATGTATTTGCAATTTTCTTTTTCTTTTCTTTTAATTCTGTGTAAACTTTTGTGATTCTATGTTTCAAATTTTGTAAATTTTTGTTTTTTGTTAATAAATTGATTGATTGAATTTCAGCTTTAATTTTGAAAAGTTTGTAGAATCTTTACCTGCGTGTTTTTCGTTTGAATTTTATCGCTTTTATATTTTTTAATAAAAAAAGTCCTATATTTATAATGCCTCACTTCTATTCAATTTTAATTTCAATTCCCAGGTAATATAGATATCT
This sequence comes from Tetragnatha versicolor, assembly GCA_024610705.1. Taxonomy (NCBI): domain Eukaryota; kingdom Metazoa; phylum Arthropoda; class Arachnida; order Araneae; family Tetragnathidae; genus Tetragnatha; species Tetragnatha versicolor. Next base: position 31,954,396 of record JANDEH010000001.1, on the reverse strand, counting down.
CTTACGCAAACAAGTATTTATTCCTGAAAATGTCTACAGGGTGTCTCAAAAGGTCTAGTACAAACTTGGAGGAATGATAGTACTCATCAAGACGAACAAGAATTGGTTAGAAAGGAAGGTCGCAAATGAGTTTGGGTGAAATCGGGTGAAACCCCGGGGTGAAAATCAGCCGAAAAACTTGCATATTTGTGCAGAAAGAGACGTAATTGTTAGATTCCGTAATTTTTAACATCAAAATAATGAAACTCGTACTTGCAAAAAGTAATTTAAAGTAACTTCCTTCTTCAGGAAGTTATCTTTTCCACGGTTAAACTTGATCGCGACCGTAGGTTATACGGCTCACAGACAATAAGAGACAGACCGGTCAATAGGCGGGGCTTATCCAGAGAGCTCAAGTGGCGCCTCTGACAAGCGGTACCGGCATTAATCCATTAATTTAATATTTTTTAATCGAAATCTTTATACATTTTTTTGTTGACGAAACTTGCAATATTCGATTTCGAAAGTAAACATGAAGTTTGTGTAAATCATTTAATCGGACTCTTTTCAATTGTTTTCAAGATTTGTACATCATTTTAACAGTGTCTTATTGCATTAAGGCATATTTTATCTCGTTTCTTCTCTATTTTGCAATGTATTGGAAAATCTGTGTTGCATTCTTGAACTTGATTTCTAAGCCTGATAGAATTCGGTATAATTCGCGGTAATTATAGGCGTATATAAATCCTAGTATTATATATTTTTAATGTCAAGAATTCATTTTGAATGTGCCTGGGATCTGGGATTCGTATTTGCAAAAGTTGTGTTCGTTTAGATTCACGAGGATTGCAATTTCATTTACATATCATTTTTGTCTTTAAAGGCCAAGGGCTTATAACAAATATTTGCAGTTATTGAAATATGAGATTTAATAAAATCATTTAGATTCATTATTTACTTGTGTGATTCTTGATTACTTTATATTTAAGCTTGTATTTTTACAATCGAGTTTTTCATCATATGCGATCACGAAATTTTTTTTTTGATGAACAAACCTTAATGATTTAATTTAAATGTTCTATTATAATAGCAAATTTAAAAAATTTGTTGAAAGAAAAGAAATTTTTAATTTTAAAAAGCATTTAATGGGCTTATGTGATCACCAAGGATCGCGATCCTGGTGATCATATGGTCGATGGATTACGTCTTCGCAAAACGTCTCCATGGTTGCCAGACCTAAAAGCTTAACTGTAACCACAGTTTTAGTGCAGGTACCGCGGGTTGAGGGCGTTCGTGTCGTGGGCCGCCCATTGACCGGTCTGTCTCTTATTGTCTGTGAACAGAACAGGTTATTTCGTTTGAAGTGAATTGAAATGAGTCTCCCTGATTCAGTTATATATACGTCGGAAATTAGTCGAATTTTCAGACTTCACGTATGGTCATCATTCATCATCGTATGATTCGGCCTCGAGCACCCAGCCAGAGCGGACGTGCTAGTCGCAAGCTCTGACATGGACCAAATGGAAGAGACGATGAGAGAGAAAGATAGACTGGTTGCCCGCATCCACAAGCAATTGGAGGAGATGGCTGAGAGTGCTGCCAAAAAAGCTCGGCAGCCGGCCTCGGCCGAACCTGCAGTCAAGAAAAGAAAGGCTGCGACTTCGCTTTCTCCAGTAGAGCGAGCCGCCTCTCTTCCCAGTTCTCATTGTCCCTCTCAGATCCCTTTGCCTCAGTCCCCACCGGTCGGAACGCCGTCGCCAAGTGAGCGATCCGTTACACCGATGCCGACGGACGAGGAAGATGCCACCAATATGGATTTTCAAGCCGATGAAGACGCCGTCAGGGAGCTGCCTCCCGAGAGAAGCGAGTACTCGGGGGAGCCTGAAAAGGCCTCGCCGAGGAAAACTCTCGTACGGGAGTGCAGATTCGTGAGGGTCGTCCGAGGACTACCAATGGATGCTTCACCCAGCAGCATTAAGGCTGCCCTGCAACACCAAGGACTTACTGTGCTTTCCTGTTTCCGGATGAAAAGCCGGCGCCGCAGAGGGTTCCTCCCACTCTTACAAGTTGAGTTCAGGGGTTCCCCGAGCGGTGTGGACGGAATCACCCGGATCCTGGGAGAGCCAGTCATCATTGAGAACAAACGGAGGAAGGACGTCGTCCTGTGCTACCGCGGTTGCCGTTTCGGCCACATCGCAAGTGATTGTGTCGAGAAGGTGCAGAGGTGCATGAGATGTGGGTCCGACCACCGTCTCAGTGAATGCCCGCAACCAAGGACTGCCAACGTTTGCTGCATCAATTGCAACTCTCCAGGTCATTTGGCGGCCTGGAGAGCCTGCCCGCTGCATCCGCGGCATCGTCCAAGAGGAGCGGCGGCCAAGTCCCGCCCACTCACTGAAGAGGATCCTTCGCCTGGCCCGGCAGATAAGCCCCGCCCACAGGCTCCAGCGGATGCTCCTACCAGGAAGAGAGCCACTGCGCGCCGATCGTCAGCTGCCCAGCCACCCAAGAGGCTCCAGTTTCAGCTTTCGGCAATGCACGACTTCTTTACCGAAGTGCGAGCTGTATTTAAGGATGTCGGAGGCTTTGCCTCCATCCTAGAACAATTCCGCAGGCTGGGGACCCGACACGACAAGCTGTCGTTCCTGCTTGCCCTGGCTCAAGATTACCACGCCGGGGACGAGCCTTCAAGTGGCCCTGACCTTCCCTTTTCCACCACGTTAATGCTCTCGGAAAAACACCATATCGTCCACTAATTGTGGCATCCTCCAGCCTATATGCCCCGCATGTCGGCACTATGCTTCGGACCTCCAGAGATAGGGGATACGTCGCCTTCGGCGACAGGCGCCCCGAACAAAATGTCTTCTTCTTCTTCTCGAATTTTCAGATTGCAGCTACTGCAGGCCCAGCCCAGCAAAGTCCTGTGGAATAAGATTAAGGATTTTCTTCTGCATCACAATAGATAAGGTAAAATTTGTTTTAAAGTCTTCATGTTTTATTGATTGTTAGTTCTTATGCCGCGTTTACACCTAAGTTGACAACTAAAAGTTGTCAACTTTTGTTGAAAACATTGTTTGTAGAAAACTGAAAGTTGTCAACTAAAAGTTGCTCTTCTCAAATTAGAGCAACAAGTGGAAGATTTTTTGTAGAAAACTAAAGTTGCTCTTCTCAAATTTATAGCAACAAGTGGGAAAACTTATTGCCAAAGAATTGGCTCAAAAGGCGGTAGTGTCATGAATTAGGCAGTAGTGTCCACTAGCAGTGGCGGATTTCCAAATGTGCCGCATATAGGCTGAACCAAAATTTGCCGCCTATATGATATACCTCTTACAAAACTAAACAGGGGCGTAATTTCAGTTTTGGGTTGGGGGCAAAGATTATAAGTGGGTTTGGTACACGCCGTGACTCAGGGCCGTAACTAGACTTTTTCTTCGGGGGGGGTCTTAGCAAAAAATTTTCTTGAAAGTTAGTTCGATTTTGTTGGTAACCAAGGTGAGTAGACAGCGGCGGATCCAGGATTTAGACTTTGGGGGGGCTAAGAATTTTAAATATCAAAATCGTCTTCTAATGTCCTATGGGGGGGATTTGGGGGTCCTCCCCCAGAAATTTTTTGTAAATTTAAGTCTTTAAAGCAGATTTTCAAACTCGTTTTGGTTCACCTAATCCGGATTTCGGACATACATTTTCAAGAATTTAATTTCCATTTTGGTTGTTTTTTTTGCATTTTGACGAATTTTTTATAACAAAGCTGTAAGTAATTAAGTTCTAAAGGGGGGTCTGGGGGTCCTCACTCCTCCCCCATAAAATTTCTGGAAATTTGACCCTAAAAACAGGATTTCAACTCGTTTTGGAGTCGTTTTTCCCTTTTTTTCCCACCCCCGAGTTCCCACTTCCCCTCTTACTCCCTGTTAGTGCTTATTCCTATTGGGAGGGGGTTAAAGCAACCCAAACAGACCACTCCTTGTAAGTCCCAACATTTTCAAGGAACGACTATAATTATATAGATTTCAAAATTTCAAGGAGGGGGTTAGGGGTTCTCCCAAAGAAAAATTTTGAATTTTCAACCTTAAAAGTAGGGGTTTTAGGCACACACATTTTAAGACGAATTTTTAAGGAAAAACAGTAAGTAAAAAATTGACGTTAAAATTTCGGGGCCCCCCTTGGATACGGCCCTGCCGTAATATTTTACACTAAATATTACAATGTAAGCTCGAAGTAAAAATGGGGGGGGGTTGCTTCTTAAAGAAATGTTTCAGCTCATTTTGAGACCCTTACAGTTCCTTGAAAACCACAGAATTTTCTGGGGGGAAAAGCTATAAAAAACGTCAAACGGGGGCCAGAGGTCCTCCCCCAGAAAATATTTTTGGAAATTTCCTCCAAACTTGTGTTTATCTACTTTTAAACTCTATGGAGATAGCACCAAAAGGGAAAAGCTTCTTGTAGGCAGCATAATTTTCAAGGGGGAAAACACTGATTAACAGATATCAAAATTTGAGAGGGGAGTTTGGGGGTTCTCCCCCAGGCATTTCTTTTAAAATTGCCCATTAAAGTAGTGTTTTAGCTTATTTTGAGAGACCCTTTGGGTAACCAAGAGAACACTTCCTTGTAAACTACATAATTCGCTTTTTTGAAAGGACGTTCTCGTCTGAGCTTATGTTTAGGGTTTCATTTCTCCTCTTCTTTGTTTTATTCAGAAAAAAATTCTGCCGTCAAAAATTTGCCGCCTGCTAAAATTTGCCGCCGTAGGCTATAGCCTAGCTAGCCTATTTAGAAATCCGCTACTGTCCACTAGTTTCCAACAAGTTGCTATCGCAAAGCGCGCAGCAACAAATCTTCCACTTTTAGTTGTCAACTTTCTTTGATCTTACCGAAACTCCGCGGGAAACTAAAATTTAGTGGAAGATTTGTCTCTCCACAACTGGAAGACGGAAAAAGTTGCTGTATTTTGTAAAAAAAGCAACAAATTGCCGCAACTTGTGGAAAACTTTGGTGTAAACGCGACTTTAGACTGCACTCGCAGAAATGCATGAAAATTCATAGGCATAAGAGGAGTTAACTAATTTAGAAATTTAGGTTTTGAGTGGCCAAACACTTTCAGTTAGCATCACTTGGCGACTTTCTAATTGGATGGAATGAGGAATTCACTTTTTTACAGAAGTGGCTCAACTAATAGATTAAAAGTTAGGAGCTCGATTCCCAACAGTAACATTTGGAATAAGAAATTAGACGCGACATTTGACGATTACTAAAACACAGACAATAACGTGAAAATCAAATTTAAATTCACTTTCTTCAGACCCTGATTCGAAATCCATTGGGTTATCTGCTTTATTATTGAGCACATCACGAATAGGTGGGCTTATCGAGCACTAATTTTTCCGCAAAGCAGTTACGGCCAAGGGTTGGGGGTCCTAAATGTAATTCTAGGCTTGATTGTAATTTATTTTGGCAATTTTGTATTGTTTCATGTGCTGTTTTATATTTTTAATTGATTTTTATTCGTGCTGTACATTTGATGAACCTTTTTTGATTGGTTGCTTTAGAGAAAACGCAGTCGGTCTCTTTATGCCATTTGGCGCTTTGACTGCATTTTTCGCCTAGTTGCACTTGGCGTTGGAAATGATGATTTTCAAACTTAATTTACTCCTGTCCTATTGATATTTAGCAGCTAATTTTTTCACAGTACGTGTTTTGAGTCATGTTCTTATGCCTGTAAAATTTTCATGCATTTCCGTGAGTGCAGCATAATAACGTTTCCCTGTTAGAATACTTCATTAAAAGAAACTTTACAAAATATTTAACGTAAGCCTAAAAAGTGGTTTCGCCAGACCCTTCCGATTCTAAATAAGTTTGTGCGCATGCCCTAAGTAGGAATTTAGCAACACATATTTGGCGAAGGAATCGCTACTTAGCGAAGCTCTTATCCAAGTTTTAAATTATGCAGTATATTTTTGGTTTGAATCGTAGGTTTTCTAAATGTATTTTCCATTTCGGTAAAATCCTATTTCATGGGTACGCCTTGGCGCGTTTTTTGGCGCTAAGTTTTTTTTTGTCGCCAAAATCGAAAGGCGCCAAATTCCAAGCTGCAGACAGCTAAAAACATAGTCTAAACTGCTTAAAGCAGGTATGGGCAACCTTTTCGAATCCGCGGGCCGGATTCAATGATTATAATAACGTGGAGGGCCATAGAGTAGATAATAGGTAATATTTTTTAAGTAAAAAATGAGTAGTTTTATTATATACTTACGAAGTTTAATACTAAAGTTAAAATTTAATCTGGACGTATACAATATATTGATTACATACAATAATTTTAATGAAGTTACATTAATCTGGACTAGAATAATATCTTGATTACATACAATAATTATAAAGTTAGTTACATTAATCTGGACTAAAATAATATCTTGATTACATACAATAATTATAATGTTTAAGTTACATCAATATGAGCTAAAAATAATATTCAGAGCTCATATAATAATGAAAAAATATTTCAGGACAGATTTTAACAATTGTTATTACACGATGCAGGAGAATAAATGGAGGAGGAATTAATGTTCAGGAGGACACATTAACTTTAGAAGCATTGTGAAAGGCAGAAACTGAATATAGTCCGTATGGTAGAGCCGGATTTTTTTGGGTGAGAACCGGCTTCTGAACCCGAATTGCTATGATGACAACGGCTGGGATTCGGTTACAAGCCTTTTCTCTACTGCCAAGTTAGGGTGAAACGGGAGGGGAATATAAACCGTCGTGAAGTAACAACTCTCCCACGCTTATAGACGCCTCCCAAGAACTAAATATAGTTGTACAGCACGTTTTAACTGCTAAATTAAGTTATTTTCGGGGTAAAGTTCTGTATCCCCTCTTTCGCTCTTGTTGACGAAAACCAGAGTGATTTTTGGTACAATTTTTAAAATGTTCCGCGGGCCGGATAAAATGACGAGGCGGGCCGGATCCGGCCCGCGGGCCGTAGGTTGCCCATCGTTGGCTTAAAGCGTAATAAGGAAACAATTTATACATATTATAACATAATTTAAAGTATTTATCACTTGATTGACGAATTTTCAAGACTTAAATATACTATGATGCAATATTAATCTAACTATGACGTCTTGTTTTTCGTCCGATAAATTAAGAAATGACATATAATTTCAAAGATTAATTACCCTTATAAGATACGCATAATTACGCATGTATTTCAATACGCTTTACTGAACATTAAGGTTCCGGCGAATATTCTTAATATAGTAAAATACTTATACAAATATCCTAATTCAACTTAATAACTCTTCATTAATGCATTTTAAGTAATAAAAAACACAAATAACATACCATATTCCCGTACTGAAAACTTACACATATCTGCCTTTCAAAACAAAAGAACTGTTTTGAAATGCGCAGAGACATCGTAATATTTGAAATCCGCGCATATTCAACGCGATTGCCACAACTAAGTTCTTAATATTTTCTGAAGGGATTCCGGAATCGAACCCTTGAAGGAATCGATTCCAGCAGAAATTGAATCTTAGGAATCGTACTTAACAAATTTGCTAATAATTATCTGTATTAATTTAGAAATAATAATATATTATAATTATATATTTTTCTATAATTATATATTTTTATTATTACTATTTTATATTTATATTGTTATTATGTTTATTACTATTTTATATTTATATTGTTATTATGTTTATTACTATTTTATATTATTATTATATTACTATTTTATATTATTATATTACTATTTTATATTATTATTATTACTATTTTATATTTATATTATTATTACTATTTTATATTTATATTATTATATTACTATTTATATTATTATTATATTACTATTATATATTTATATTATTATATATTATTTTTATCTCTTATAATATCCGTATTTTTTAGTATAATATCCGTATTAACTAATTATCCTTGATTTTACTAATTATCATTCCTACTTTTTCGATACTGGCCCTAAGGAATCGATTCTAGGTTGGAATCAAGCCCCAGGAATCAATTCCGGAATCGAATGAAACGATTTTTTAGATCCCTAAGCACAACATGACAGCTGATTGGTTTTCCGAGTCATTTGCGTCATCACTTCTCAATTGGCCATTTCGGAATGTTACAATACAACGCAGAACACAAGAGCGCATTCTTACGTCAATTTGGATGAATCGCGCACAGCATTCGTCATTCAACTCGCGATTGCCAGACTTGGCAATCTATCTCTGACTACGTCATCTATCGCCAACCCGTACCCATCAACTAGGCTCGATCCTTCCATTTCTAAATATAATAGTGTCCGTATGTTTCATGTTTTACGTAGGATTTAAGTAACGCTCTTTCAAAGTTCTTTTGCAGGAAAATTCAATAAAATAAGCACTGAAATAGAAAATAAATTCTTTAATTAAATTAAGAAATATTATAAACTAAATAACTAAAAATAAGAATATCAAGCTATCAAAATTTGATTTATTCAAATCATAACTACATAACTTTTCTCAAAATCTATAAAAAATCTAATAAAAATTATTATAACATTAATTTAAATTAAACTATAAAAATCTAATGAAAATTAAAAAATAATAAAACACTAATCTAAATTAAACTATAAAAATCTAATAAAAATAATTATAACATTAATTTAAATTTAAAAAAATTATCTATAATTTTTTAAGTTTAAAATCATAAAAAGTCAACACGGATATTCCTGGGTTTCGAACCCCCCACCTTCTGCTTGGTAATCGAATACTTTACTAACTACTCCATTAGGGACACAGGATTCTGGAAGAAATTTTATAATTTAAAGTCGACTGCCTCCAAAGAAGCCAAAATCTTCCGCCAAATCTATGGTTGCCAACACGTTGATGCCGTGATTTCGCCAAACTCGAAAGAGGGGACCACAATTTAGGCGTTTGTAATATTTATAGTGGGTTCAATGTGGGCGCCATCTTTTTTAAACGTCATATATTCAAATATAGACAAATATTTCCAATTTCGATTGATAAACTGTATAGTTATCGACCTAATTATACATTTTAATCTATGAGTTTGAAATTATTTAGTAATATTTATACTTTTTGGTGTTTGAAAGAGCATATAGTAATATTTAGCGAGAACTAACTATTCTCGATTTTGATCCATACAACAATCAATCCCGCGTGATCAAAATCGAGAATTCAACGTAAATAACGATATTTCAACGTATATTCGACGAACTTCAACCCCCACTCCTGGCTTTATTTGGGGACCAAATGACATGAAAATTGGTTTTGGGGGTTTTAGAGGGTGTTCTTTTAGAAACAGGAATAATCTTGGATGTCACCCATAGGAAAAACGAAAGTTGGTGCTTCTATTAATGTGTAGACGGCCCCTTAAGGACTTAAATTATAGCTTGTTTTAAAGAGGACAGTAAATCATGGAAATGAGGAACTTGCATGGTTTTTTTTTATTTTTTTAATCTATTCTTCATGCAAAAATAAGCCACTACACAAAATTTGAGGCCGATTGAGAAATTTTTCGATTGCAAAATAATTATCAAAAATCGTGTTTTTCGAAGCAACTGAAAACCCTTAATTGCATGCACAGTGACGTCACTAATCATGGACTTCGCCTAAAATGTTTGCCTTGGATTTCTGACCGTCACCATCAGAAGTGTCTAGAAGGTAAATATTTATTAAAACACTCATATCGGACACTTCTGAAAAAAGAAATCATCAACTAAAACATAGAAATTCAATTTTGATTGCAATTTGGTTCGATGGATTCTACGTCACTGCATGCAAACACACTTCGCGTTTTCTGTCACGTGTTTTTTTTCTTGGATTTTGAATTAAAATATTTAATTACTTGTACACTTTTTGAAAATTTGACAAAATATTTCATTTTACTATACAAAAAATCATACGGAACACTTGAATGTTTATGAAAATCTGACACATGCAAGTTCCTTATTGGCGTTTACAGTATCCTTCTAACCCCAACCAATCGCTTAGTATGTTTCGATTTTTTTGCAGCCGACTGTACAACTTTTTCACAGACTGAAACTGGATCGTTAAGTTAGCTGTCAGCCACTCGTCAAGGTTTTTTTAATTTGTAGAGCCTTTAGAATAGATAGTATGCAGAAAAAAAATTTAACTATGTGCTTCTCAAATCTCATACATGTTTACATACATAAATTTTATAATTATATTTCATAACTGCATATTTTGATTGGAAATTTTTTTTATTTCTGTTTAACTAGTTATTTGAGGTAAACAGTATGCAGAAAAAACAATGTTAAATCTATTTTTTTTATACCTGTAGAACCGGTTTTTCCTTTGGGAAAGTCAGTGTACAGAAAAAACAACGCAACCTAATATTTTTTTATTCCTGTAGAACTGGTTTTTCCTTTAGGGAAGCCAGTATACAGAAAAAACAATCTTGCTCTTTGCTTCCCAAACCTCATGCATATGAAATTAAATTTCACAACTGCATAATTAAATTTCACTTTACCCAAGCCCTAAAAGTTTTTTGGTTGGGTTTCACTTCATGGAAAATATAGATAACTTTTTTTGAAACCTTTTGACCGTTTGACTTTTTATTCAAAAGGATAAAAAAATATTTAAGTATAATTTTTTTGGGACTCTTCAAAAAAATTAATTTTTTTTATTTTCTTACAGGATACAATTTTTAACAGTTCGACGTGTTGAAAAGCAAAAATTACAATGAATGAAGTGTGTTAATACTTTATAATTCTAAATTTGGCAAAAATTGCTAATCTAGTCCGAGCTTAATTTTTTCACCCTTTCAACTGAAATAGGTTTTTAAAGCACTCGTTAAATTATCTCCTGGAAAAAGTACTTAATAATATTTGAATTTCGATCTTTTTTAATTGAGTGTTTTTTTATTTCAGGATATTTATGTCCGACCCGCATGACTATAGGCCACGACGGAAAGCTAGTAGTGAACTTCCGAACAGAACCAAGGTTTAGAGGGCAGTGTTTTAAGTCACCCAGGTAAGTGACTATTATTTATTTTGAGTAATAACTTCGTCCAAAATCTATGAACTAATATTCTGTACTGAACTTTGAATAATGATTGGTTTGGAATGGTAAATCGTAAATTTCACGATCATGAAAAATCTTATTGCATTAAAAATTTGCATTTTATTACTTTGGTAAATGACTAAAAGTGTTCTTTGATCATAAAAACAAAAGTAAAAACCCCTTATAGTCCAGGGTAGATAATTTTTGAAACAAAAAAAAATAATAGTAGGATGAAACACATTGGAAAAGGAAGATAATATAACAAAAAAGAAAGGAAAAATAAATTACGGCCGATCTGAGTTCGGGAAAAGGAAGGGGGGGTAAAAAGGGGTTTTTTTAGAATAAAAAACGGTTTATCTTGATTTCCGACAAAACTACAAGTCCTATGGAAAAAATTTAAATATCAAAGTTGTAGGTAATGAAAAGATCTACAACTTTTGTATTCACACTTTTTTCAAATAACCTCAAAATTTATGTGAAAAACTCAAATAATAAATTTTTTGGTTTTTTATTTTTATCTTTTACAAAAAAAAATTTTTTTTCACGAAATTCGGTGAAAACTTACCTTTTGATGTCCCAAATACAATTTAATTTTTTTTTATTTAAAATATTTATTTTTTCTCCTTATTTTGGCTTGATATCGAAAAAGCACCCTAATTTTCATTCGAAAAATCTCACGTCAAAATATTTGCTTTTTTAAAAAAGTTGGTAGGCTTTTTGTTCGTTGAAATCTCTACTTTCTGATGGTGTAAAAAAATATATACATCACTATGGTAAATGTTCTCAGAAAATGCAAAGACACGAAAAAAAACCGAATCCGGTATTTTTTTTATATCAGTATGTACAATTTTGAGCTAGGGTGAACTTACCAGTATACCAGGGCAGTTAAGGAAAATTTTAAATTCAATTTAATATAACTCCTAGGAAAAACAATCAAATGTCCGGCTACTACCACCTAATTAAATACCTAAAATTATCCTTAATAACATGTATGTTTTTAAAAATTATTTTAATAAACATTAAGCCACTAAATTTTACAATTTATGAATTTACTCCCATTGCACCAGTAGCCGTTCACTTTACCCCAATATCTGACCAATGCATGCACCATTATCCATCCAGATAAAAAACACATTTTTCGACTTTAAAAATTCTATTTTTCCTCAAAAAAATCTTAAATAACGATTAAAAAGTGAAACAAAACACCTTTTTTAATGAACTATGTTTAATTTAAAGGGTTTTTCAAAACGAAATTTTTGAATATTTGAAACGAATATATTATATGAATAGTTTTAGTCTCTTTGATGGCATTTCTTCATCGGCAAACCTTCCCGATTTTAGTGGATCTTCGAAATCTTCAAGACCATCACAGTCTTCGTTTACAATAATATTTTTATTCTGTATTGGTTCTTCATCCACAGTTTCATCTTCCTCGTAGGTTTTTTCTTCCACATTGGAGCATTCAGTACCATGACAATTGGAGCATAAATGTGTACATTTTAAGCCATGTTTTCGGCAGCCACATTTTAAATTGTTGCATCCAGTTTCGCAGCTGCAGCAAATGGTTTTGAGCAATATTTCTGGAATTAATTCATTTTCTGTAAATTTGGGCATAATTCCACGGTGATGTTGCTTCCAGCCCCAATCTGTTGCTGTCAGTTCTTTACCCATCCAAGTTTGAAGCTGATAATATGCCCTGTAACAATGTTGTACTGCTGCTCCTTCTGTGGGTGGGAGATTTGCCAATATGAAAGATGATTTAATTTTTGCCAATTGATATTTTCGAAAACTTAATTGATTAAGCGTTATATTATCATTTTTACATTTATAAATAGATTTGACTAATTGTAATCCATTTTTTTCGACATCTTCTTTGTTTGCATCTTTTTTATAAAAAACACTGGCCAAATTTGACAAATTTTTTTTCGTCTAATAAGGAATTTACGATACTTTTCTTTCCTTTTCCGGCAAATCCAGATGTTGAATCGCAACCAGAAAAACAATGCAGAAATGCAACGATATCTTTGAAGGATTCATATTTGAAACTATCAGATGTGAAAAATGTATCTTTTACATTTCCAGAACCTGGCTTGAGAACATAAATATCCTGATTATTTGAATTTAATTGATTCAAAAGAACCAAAAGATCAATATCTTGATCCACAACAATGACAGTTTTATTAGTGTCTCTGGCGATTTCTTTGCATTTTCTGAGAACATTTACCATAGTGATGTATATATTTTTTTACACCATCAGAAAGTAGAGATTTCAACGAACAAAAAGCCCACCAACTTTTTTAAAAAAGCAGATATTTTGACGTGAGATTTTTCGAATGAAAATTAGGGTGCTTTTTCGATATCAAGCCAAAATAAGGAGAAAAAATAAATATTTTAAATAAAAAAAATTAAGGTGTATTTGGGACATCAAAAGGTAAGTTTTCACCGAATTTCGTGAAAAAAAAAATTTTTTTTGTAAAAGATAAAAATAAAAAACCAAAAAATTTATTATTTGAGTTTTTCACATAAATTTTGAGGTTATGTGAAAAAAGTGTGAATACAAAAGTTGTAGATCTTTTTATTACCTACAACTTTGATATTTAAATTTTTTCCATAGGACTTGTAGTTTTGTCGGAAATCAAGATAAACCGTTTTTTATTCTAAAAACCCCCCTTTTAACCCCCCTTCCTTTTCCCGACCTCAGATCGGCCGTAATTTATTTTTCCTATCATTTTTGTTATATTATCTTCCTTTTCCAATGTGTTTCATCCTACTATTATTTTTTTTCTTTTTTTACCATTTTCAAAGGCTTCTGCACTGGTCTATTATGACCGCTCCTGGGAACTAGCCCCGACTAGAGCTCAACTTGACAAACAATAGTGTTTTCAGGTGACGTCACGGACCATTTATTTTCTTCCTTGCTGTAGGTCAAACAGTCTGTTGCTATACTACTTTCATTTAGAATAGGCGCCTGGGACGTAATGTATTAGAAGCAGTTACTATTATAATTATCTTGGAAATTTTTTTTCTTCTGCAATGAGAAGGCAACCTAAACAGAAGTATTGGGTTGTCCCATAAGTTCTGTTACTTTTTACGAAGTTTAGTGTTTGAAATTTTTTTATGAAAAACTGGTAATAGGTGGAGATTTCAAACAAAAGGGATTTTGATCTATGTATATTTATGTACATAATGTGTGATTTTGGTAGTTCTCGTGATATTATTTTTTTTCAAAATGGCGGTTTGAAAAAAAGACCGAAAACGACGATTTTCGCGTATTTTTTTTCTTTTGTTTAAAAAACTAGGAAGAACGCATAATTCATGGCTAAAAAAAGTTTTACAGTATATTTGAAATGTTTAAATAAAGATGTCATAGTTTCAAGATGATTCGATAAGTTTAAGGTAGGAAATTTTGGCTTTAAAAGTTCATATATTGGTAATTTCACGTGTTTTTTAAAGCACGCGTATTGTTTTTAGTCCAGTAACTTGGTAGTTTTTTCAGGAAAAAAATACAGTAGTTGTTTTTTCAACGGTTTTATATGTTTTCAAGGGTGCTGAATCCGAATCTGAACTTTGCATACAAAATTTCCTAGTGCGTTTTAAGAAAATTCGAAAAAACCCTGAAATTTCACCTAATTTTTTTATTTCTTGTTTGTAGAACGGAAAGTATGGGTCTCTCATGAAAATGTTCAGTACAAAAAATAAAGCAGATAAAACAAGCTACAAAATTGTCAACTATAACTTTTTTGTCAGACTAATAGTTTGACAGCTAGAGCTCGCTGAAAGTAGGGCATATTTTGCAATCCAGAAAATGACCCATATCTTCCTTAAAAAGTCAGATTTTGATATAGATAACTAAGATAAACTACTTTAATAATGTCTTACATGATATAATCCTACTTTTTATCCCAATAATTATTAATAAGAATGTTCTTTAGGAATTTCCTCCCCCAAAACGCAGGTTTTTTAGGCAATAAAAAATTCAGTTTCTATGAATTCTATTAAAATTAATTTAAATCACTAGTTCAGTTCAAAGTTTCACTAGTATTCACAACAGGAAAAAATACACTTTTTTTAGATGCAAGTTTGATTTTCTGAATTTTTCGCAGCCAGAGCGAAATATGCCCTATTTTCAGCGCGCTCTAGCTGCCAAACTATTAGTCTGACAAAAAAGTTATAATGGACAATTTTGTAGCTTGTTTTATCTTCATTATTTTTTGTATTTAACATTTTCATGAGAGACCCATACTTTCCTTTCTACAAACAAAAAATCAAAAAATGAGGTGAAATTTCAGGGTTTTTTCAAATTTTCTTAAAACGCACTAGGAAATTTTGTATGCAAAGTTCAGATTCGGATTCAGCACTCTCAAAAACATATAAAACCGTTGAAAAAACCACTACTGTATTTTTTTCCTGAAATACCTCTTTTTTGACACCAAGTTACTGGACTATTTTCTAAGCAGCTGGTATGAAGCAAATAAAAGGCAGATGTTTTTTGAACCATAATGCTTGTTTAAACGGTTTAAACATTGAAAGCATCCTTTCATAATATAGTTGAATAGATTTATTTCTAAATTCCAACGAGTTGTTTTTATTGTAGTGTTTTCGTATGAAACAAATAATTGCTTAGTTCGCGCATAGCGTACATAAGTTCAGCGAGTGTAATTCTGATGAGCTAAAACGTTGCGCGCTTGAATTTTGCGTACTGCTTTCTGACAAAAGTTCAGAGAATTTAATAAACTGCATATTTTGAATACTTGGGTCTATCTGTAAGCTTTTTTATTGATTTTGATTTGATGGTTTTTTGTGCAAATTTCTTTGAAATGACTAAAATTACTGAGGTAAGTTTTTTGCAATAGATGTTATGTTTGAGACCGTAATTCCCTAAGTTAAACTTATTGAATTATCCTGAAACTATGACATCTTAATCTAAACATTTCAAATATATAGTAAAACTTTTTTTAGCCATGAATTATGCATTCTTCCTAGTTTTTTAAAGAAAAGAAAAAAATTACGAGAAAATCGTCGTTTGCCGTCTTTTTTTCAAACCACCATTTTGAAAAGAAATAATATCACCAGAACTACCAAAATCACACATTATGTTCATAAATATACATAGATCAAAATCCTCTTTCTTTGAAATCTTCACCTATTACCAGTTTTTCATAAAAAATTTTCAAACACGAAACTTCGTAAAAAGTAACAGAACTTATGGGACAACCCAATAGTTAAAATATTGTAAAAAATCGGTCACTGAAGTAGTGTGAGCGTTATTATTGAGCGTTTTTTATCCTGTTTCAGGCGCCTATTCTAAATAAACAGAGGCGGTATCTGTTGTTGTCATGTGATTGCAAATGCTCCAATTAGATGCATTTCATGACCAGTTGTTAGGGCAAAAATTTTCAAAATCAATTTTATCTTCTCTAAGAACATAATATTAAAACGATAGTGAATAATCTTGCTCTTTAACTCAAGGGGAGTCTGGGGGGTTCTCCTCCTGGAAATGTATGGAAATTTATGTATAAAAAACAGGTTTTGCACTCGTTTTAGTAGACAATCCGAATTTAGGATATACATTTTCAAGGATTTTACATATTTTTTGCTATGATTTTTGCATTTCGACGAACTTGTAATAAAAAAACGTTGTGACTATAAAATAGTTGTAATTAAGTTCAAGTACCGAAGGAAGGTCTGGGTGTCCTCCCTCGGAAATTTGTCCCTAAAAACAGGGATTAAACTCGATTTAGTGCAATTAGATACCTCTTCCCTTACGCTCTCGAGTTCCAACCTTTCCTCTTTCTCACTGTTAGTTTTCGTTAAATTTTTTTGGTGGGGCTAAAGCCCCCTACCCCCCTGGGTCAGCTGATGTTTGGGTGGGATATATCCCCAAAACCTCTCCTCGAGCTACCCCCCTGAACAGACTCGCTCGCTGGTAATATTTAAAAAGCTTGACGAAAATGTCAGATTCGTTCCTTACATGGATTAAAATAGGGGAAATCAATAGGATCGTTTCTGGTCAAAAAGACATTAGTCTACCTGAGAAATGTCCACTTCCACAGACAGGTGCAAGTTCAACTGAAAACTAAATTTGGAGAAAGATGGGGCAGTTTCGCGCGGATTTTTCGCCTTTTGGTCAATCGCTCGATGTTCTTCGGTTTTCTGCAAAAACATTTTGATGTTTTTAGGCTGATTATTTCACAATTTAACATCGGCCGCCGATGCCTAGGCCGATGACTATTTTTTCAAACAATCGGCGCCGATTCATCGGCAGAGCCCTACCAGTTATTTTCTTAGTTTTTTAACAGCTGTAGGTCAAACAATCAGTTGCTAAGGCCGTTGCTAGGTCCAAGTCATGTGATTGAAAATGTTCTATACACGTTCTATCAATCTTACAGTCGTATTCTATGCTTTATGATCAGGCGGTTAAACAGCAATAAAAACTCCCAGTTTGTTTCGAAAATTCGTGAAATCCAGCCTAACGGTCACACTATTGTTTCTTTCGGTGTAAAATCTCTATTTACTAATGTCCCAGTGGACGGAGCCTTGGAATGTTTGTCAACCAGGTTACACGAGTTCGATATTTCTCAATTTGAGATCGAGAACTTGTTGAGGCTTACTAAATCTTGTCTTGAACAAAGTACGTGTTTTTGATTGAAATTTCACCTTATGAACAACAGTTTGGCTATGGGAAACACCTTAAGCCCTAGAGTGATATTTACATTTTTTTTAGATTAAGATGTTTAAAATAATTCTATTTCATGTTCGTTATGAAGACGTTTGTTTTGCCCTCTGAAATACTAGCCATAATATAGACGAGGTTCTTGTTAATTCAATCGACCCTTTTATGTAGTTTACCTATGCAATCGAACATGATCGATGTTTGTCATTTTCAGATGTCGTCCTATCCTTTCAGATGTCATTCGTAAAGAAAGCGTTTTTCTGACCACTGTATATCGAAAATCTTTGCAGTTTTTTTTTTGCTCCCGCATAACAAATCTAAGCATCCTTATAATAAAAAAGAAGCTACTTCTAAATCTTGTTTTTCGAGCAGTCAACACATGCTCCAATAGTAATTTACTCAGTGGCGTAGCCAGGATTTTCCTTTGGGGGGGGTCCAGTGAGAAAAATTTACCATTGGATATAAAAAAGTTATAATTTTCATATTACTTTTAATTTCTTCTCTATGTTAATTAATATAGTTAATAATTTATTGATAATTAGTGTAATAATTAAGATTCAATATTACTTCGATTGAAAGTTCTGATCCACATAATTTTTTTTATTTCGTACAGAGACCTTCAAGAAACAGATTAAGAGTTTTCAGTAGCTCCATATTAAAGAGGGGGGTTTGGGTCCACCCCTAGAAAATTTTTGGAAATGTGATTTTTAAAAGGAGTTTTTTACTTCCTTTATGAGGTAATAACCGAGGAGCACCGCTCCTTGTAAGCCAGATAATTTTTAAGGAAAAAAATAGAAAATCTGACATTTCTGAGGCAGTAGTTGATCCAGGATTCGATTATTTTCGCGGGGCTAAAAATTTTGAAAATCAAATTGAATCTTTTCAACGAGTATAATATTAAAAAGGTTGAAAATAATCATGTTTGAATTACCTTAAGGGGGTTTGGGGGACCTCCCCCAGAAAATTTTTGGAAATTCAAGTCTAAAAAGCAGGTTTTCAATTCGTTTTGGTACACCTAGTCCGAATTTCAAACCTTATACTTTCGGGAATTTATTCTTTGCTAGGAGTTTTGTACTTTGACGAACTCGTCATAAAAAAAGTTGTTTATAATAAAGTTCAAAGTCCCAAGGGGGTCTGGGGGTACTCCCCCAAAATTTGTTTGGAAATTTGACCCTAGAAACAGGGTTTGGTTTACTCGTTTAGTACCCTTTATCTCCCCCTCCCCTTATATCGTCCGTCAATTAATACGTTTTTTATGGGGAAACTGGGGGTTCCCCCGGAAACTTTAGATTTTAACATGCAAAGGTGAATTTTAGATACTTTTAAGGGACAAGACGTGCTCTTTTGAGTAGGCACTGGAATATTTAACGCTTAAAAAAGGGTTCAAAATTTTTAGGTCGGGCTCAAGGGGGGGGTCCGGACCCGGGCACCCCCCCTTCGCTACGCCCCTGAATTTACTTACAACTGAGATTAATTATTTAAAGGCTGTTGCAATTGATCGCGGTTTCTGTCATACCATGATAGACCGGATACTTGGTAGAATCTTAAAAAAGAATCCCATAGAAAATACTAAAGAAATCCCCAATAAACTAATTGTCCTTCCTTGTATTTCAAAAATTAACTTCAAAATTTCAAACATCCTCAAAAAATAAAATTATATTTACCCCCTTCAAACAAAATTAAATTTACTAACCTGAAGGATCCTATTTTAGCCCTCAATAGATGGTAAAATAAATATTTTTTTTAATATTTATTATCTGATAAAAAAGCTTCTTTCGATTCCGTACTGCAGAGCTTACTTTAGGTAATATTACGGAAAAACATTCGTTGGAGAGGGGATGTCCTCAAGGATCGGTTACAGGACCATTTGTCTGGAACCTCATAATGAATGACTTGCTTTGTAATCTTTCCAATTTTCCAAATTGCCAAAAAATTGCGTTTGCAGATGATTTTCTCCTTATTGTACAGAGTAAGCACTTTAATGACGCTTGTGCTGTGTCTCAGGATATCCTCAACTACGTTTTTGACTGGTCAAAGCTCTATAAACTGGAATTTAATCCTTCCAAATCTAAAGTTATGATGATACATAAAAAAATCAAGGACTGTTGAGACTATTGATTTGTCATTTGGGGTTGAACCTAGTGAAGAAGTGCAACAGATGAACTATCTCTGTATTGTCGTAGATAACACTGTTCAACAAATTTGACCTTCAAACTTGATGAAAATAATCATTTCTTATAGATTTTGGGTGGCTGAATACGAAAATCACAATTAAAATTTTCAATTGACTCAGGATTTTCGGGGAACAGCCCCTCACCCTATTTACGTTTTTCGACGACTTTATAACTTTAAACTCAATTTTCAGGGTGAAAAAGCATCGTTTTAGTCTTCAAATTGCCCCAAGGTAACAAGAAATGTTCAAATTAATAAAATATGATAAATTTATAACAAATGAATAGGTTTAAGGGGTAATTACCCCCTAAAAATACAAAAATAGCTTAAAATTATAGAGGTTTCTATACGCTATTTTTTCCTCTTATTTTTTACGCAATTCCCGTTTGAAGGGTCCTAACCCTTCCCCAAGGACCCAAATTTTATGACAATATGCAGCAATAATTTTTACTAAAAGCGGCTGAGGTGTTAGCCTTCCAGAAGCCCCAGCGAAAGAGTTCGGAAAACTTCCAGAATCGCTCAGGAATTAATATTGAGGATTTTAAAAAGATTACAAATGACGTTTTTCTTATATTTTGGGTCTATCCTAAGTAGAAACTCTTCAGTTCTTTAAAAACTGACCGGTTTTAGGGAGTGAGGATTCCATGTTTCAAGATATTAATAGATGCATGGCTGTGGATAACAATTAGGGGGCATCCCCTTAAAAACTGAGGATGATGGAGGAAAATGGGTGTCATATTTGAATTCAGCAGATCATTTTACACAAGAATCAGCTGAAATTCAGTTAGTGGCTTCAAAATTTTTTTTTGTACAGCACTGTTTAACTCTAAGTGCCGCATTGAACCCTTCCGTGGGTGCTTTGGGGGCGCTCTCACCTCAACCGCTCTTAGTAAAAATCATTGCTGCATATTGCCATCAAATTTGGGTCCTTGCGGAAGGGTTGGAACCCTTCAACCGTGAATTGCGTAAAAAAATAAGGGTAAAAAATAGAGTATAAAAACCTCTATAATTTTTATCTATTTTTTGCATTTTTAGGGGGGTAATTACCCCTTAAACCTATCCATTTGTTATAAATTTATCATATTTTTTTTGATTGAACCTTTCTCTTTTCTTGTCCCCTGGAAGCAGTTTGAAGAGTAAAGCAATGCTTTTTGACCCTGAAAATTGAGGTTAAAGTTATAAAGTCGTCGAAAAACGTAAAAAGGGGGAGGGGCTGTTCCCTGAAAATCCTGAGTCAATTGAGAATTTTAATGGGGATTTTCGTATTCAGCGACCCAAAATCTATAAGAAATAACTATTTTCACCAAGGAAATTTTTTCATTGTTGAACAGTGATAATGAACTACAATGTAAACAGCATATTTCCTATGTTTCAAGCAAGTGTGAAAGGGTTCTTCTTGGCTTTCCGAGAGTGTCTAAGAATATGTGTTGGGCATTTTCCTGATTGTTTCCTATGCTTCAGGAGCTTGGGGAGATTCTTTGAGAAAGAAAACAAATAGTAAACTCCTTAGAAGGATTCAAAGATTTTTGCTTCGAATTATTCGGGGCTACAGAACTGTTAGCTACGATGCACTGTTTGTTATTTCGTGACTTCCGCCTATCGATATTGTTATTCTGAATGACATTGAGGCCAAGCGTCTTAGATCAAGTTCTCATCTTTGCGATAATTTGGATTGTAGGATCCCTATAGCAAGTTTGCCACATCCTTCTAGTAGGAAGCCCATTACTGTTGTAAATTATGACAGTGTCAATTTTGAAGAGTATAAAATAACTTGTTTTACTGATGGGAGCAAGATGGACTGTTAAGTTGGCCTTGCTTTTGTTGTGTATGAAAATACAACGGAGAGATACACCATCCAACATCGCATACCTGATGAATGCTCTGTTTTCCAGGCGGAACTTTTGTGTTTAAATCTTGCAACAAAATGGATTCAAAATTTCATCATAAATCTGGGATTGTGTGTGTGTGTGTGAAATACCTCATCTGCACAGACTCTTTCGGCCTTGTATCTTTTAATAATCCAGTTACCACGGAAAATCTAGTGGTGGAGATTCACTCCATTATTTGTGCTCTTGAAAACGTTACCGAAATTAATTTTGCTTATATTTGCGGGAATAGTGGTAACTTTGGAAATGAGAGAGCGGATCAACTTGTTAAACAGACTACAAGACTTGATAATGATTTGGGGATGAGTGTTCCGGCGTCCCATTGGAGGCCCGTCTCTAAAGAGATAACTATTGAAGACTGGAACCGAGAATATCTCGTCAAATGCCCAGTGGACAAAAAGGTTCTTTCCAAGTATTACTAATCGTCTAAAGTGTAAATATTTTTCAACAGATTTAAATTGACCGATTTTAACTGGCCATGGAAATTTTAGGACCTACCTGTGTAGATTTGGAATTTTACAGTCTGGCAGTTGTGCCTGTGGCAGTGGGGATGAAACAGTGGAGAATGTCCTTCTGCACTGCAATCTACATACAAACTATAGAGTGTAGATCTGCATTTAGGAGGGATTAAAATAGCATTTTCATACGCTGGCCACCTCACCTGTTTATTCCAGTTGAGAAGTTTGAGACTTTCATTCTGTTTTCTAATTTTTTCCATAGTTTAAATTTTTAATTTTAGTTCAATTTTCTTTTACTTACGTTCGTAAGCCTCGTGGCATACTGTGGATACACTAGGAGATTTGTTTGTTTTTTAAATAAAAAAAATAGATGGTGTATTTATAGAATATTTTGTAATTGCGGCTTATCTTATATTGGAGAAGTACCCTAAAATTTAGATGAAAAGAACATATCATTTACGTAAAAAAAAGAACTTGACAAATCAGCCATAGCCCAGCATGTTAGGGAAAAACGACCATACTTATAACTTTTCTTCGGCTATCATTATTAAAGATTGTAATTCAACTCTTGACCTCTATTTTTATGAAAGCTGTTACATTAATTATTTCTTAAATTATCTTGTGAATAACCTGTCGAATACCCCTTTTTCTCTCAAATTTGGATGTCTTGATTCACCCCTATATTTTCTTCAGTATCTCCATGTTTTTCTGTGATTCACTGTAATTTTGTTACTTGCTGCATACTAGGGTGCATCAAACGCCCCTCTAGAAACAAATCCCTTTGTACCCAATCTAAAAATATTCCTTTACTCCTAAAAAGTTGTCCTGCCAAATATTTTTGTATTCCTTACTTTAAATGGTCCACAACGAGCTCAAAGTTTCCAAATTTTAGGAATGCTCATTTTTAGAAAAAATGCAATAAATCCAAAAATAAAATCCTCACACTTTGTGATTAGTATTCTTAATTTTTTTCTGAAGAAATACTTTCATACTGAATACAATTATTAAAGTTTCATTAATCTGTGATAGTTCTGTTAGGAGTTATAATTTTTCGTATGGTAAAAGAAGTTCGTGTAAAGTTGTTTTTTGCACAATACTCAATGTTGTAACTCTGGAACTTTTTGACTTAGAAACACCAAATTTGATTCATTCCGTTCACAATTTTATGACATTTGAGTAGACATGTGACTTTCCCCCTTTTATTTCAAAATTTTTAACTAAAAATTGGTGTCCTTACTACATTCACCATAAGTTTGACAAAAATCGGACCACTTGCTAAATCGTGGGGTGAGTTTTAAAACGTGCAATAATTAATCTTTTAGCCAAAGAATCAGAAACTCTTATCAGTCTTTTAAAAATATTTTATTTAGAAAGTACATATTTTGAAGCGCATTTTCAAAGCGTGAAAGGAATTATTTTCATCGTTAATGAGTAGCGTCGGTTGGTCATTGTGATTGGAGGTATAATAAATTGTACGACAGTTTCTTGCTGTTAACTGCAACCTTATCCGTAATCCAGAAAAATGGAAATATCTTAGAATTGAGAATTTTTTTAGAAATTCTAAAGGCACTTTGCACATTCTCAAAAGAATCCGAACAGTTTGATACCAAAAACATGTTATACGGATCAGTAAATAAAAAGCCTTTCTCTGGAAACCATTTACAAAAACTTTTTTTTAGAATAGAGAGATAATAAATTTACTGTTTTTAGATGATCAAAGTTTTTTTTAGTGCATCACTACATTAATATTTTTCTTCTCCTTTAATTACGACATGATAAAATGGGATATAAGAGGTGAATCCCCGAGATTTTAACTTTTATTTTTGATTTTATAAATCGTCAGATCTCAATTCTTTGATTTTTTATAGAATTGTAAATGAAAAAACACCCGATGCTCCACCTTCGGACACCATAAGTGTTGTACCTACGGACATGTTCTTGTGGGTGTCTGTAGCTAATCGGCGTTTTTGAATCGGGTTTCATTAAAGTGAATACATTTTAATGTACAGTGGGTGGCCATTGAATTAGGGACACTTCTCAGATTTAAGTTTTTTCAAGTTTAACAGCATTTTTTAACATCTATTTGGTTTTAAACCTAGTAAGTATTTTTAATTTAAAAAAGGGGGTTATTGAGATCATAAGTACAGTAAATTTAAGGTACAAAACTATTTTTTATTTTTCATGAAATAATTAAAAGTTGTCCCCTAGAAATCGCATAAATCTTTTAGTTTAGTGATACCACTCTTAGCTGCAATTATAGCTTTAATAAGTAAAGGAATAGACATGAATTTTTTTTGGAATTTGCTGCCAAGATGTCATGTTTTTATAACAGTTTTAAACATTTTGCCCTTTGTGGTGATCACTTTCTCAGGAAATGATTATGTTGAGCTTTCACATTATCTCTACAGGGGTCAAATGTCATTAGTTCCCTATTCAAGCTAAAACAACAATGTTTTTTTCATCCAAATATGCAGTAACTGTTCTGTATTTATGGAAAAGGGACAATTTATGCATAAATGTTCATTTATTTACCTGGGAACCATTTTTCAAGCTTTAGCAGTGGCCGCAATTCTAGTATTCGCTTGTATTGGGTTGCTTCGTGGCCTTTTTTACGACTTATAGGTGGCCTATTCCCTTCGCTGAGGATCATAGATCACCATAAGACTAACCAGGTGTTAATCCAGCTCCCCCAAGACAGTTTGAATAGAAATGTTACCCAGGGTGTCGTCGAGATATTAGTTTTAATTTATCAAAATTTGAAATATTGATTCGTTAGAGAAACTTAGCTTCAAAATATTACCAAAACTTGTTATTAACCATCAGAACAGTTAGAAATTTGTTTGTTGAAACAAGACTCCTGTCCTTAACTGTCATATTTGAAGAATATTTGGTAATTTAGCCCTCTGAATTTGGACCAAATGTTTATAACACTGTAAAGCATGTTTTTTCGTTAAACCAATGTCGAATGAGGTTCTCTTTGGCTTAACGCCTCTTATGAATTCTTTTATTCCTCCATTGTTATTTGTCAGGAAATACTCTTTAATGATTTTAAATACATATTATTTGGTTTTGCGATTGGTACGAGAAGCGGGGATCCTTTTCTGGTCGCATTTTCTGCCCACTTGAGTTTGTTTTGATCAAATTAAACTCTTATTTGCCGAACAAAAGACTTCGAAACCCTTCTAACAATTGTTGTCTCTCTGAAAGAGTGTGGAGTGAAGAAATAATGTCGGTATAGCTCTACATTTCCTTGAGAACATGTCTAAGTTCTTGGTAGTGCTAAAAGTAGGATTTCATGTTTTTTCGTGTAAAAAATTATAAAATTATGTCAAAAAAATTAGCAAAAGAAATGAAAAGCGATATATTACAAGTCATTTTATTAGTTTAAACAAAAATATCAGGTAAAAATTAATTTTCTAATAATTTAAGCAAATTTTCTGCAGCAGCGATTTTTACCTAACATCAACCATTTTGTGAGTAAAGTCAGTTTTTGTCAAATATGGCACCGATTTCTAGTGTTGCCACCCATAAAAATTAAAAGTAACGATACCAGAAGCAATGCCGAATAAAAACCACGCATAAAAATCAATTTATCTGCTCACAAAATTGTTTGAACTTTAAATTTCATAAAAATGAGCACTGTCCCTAATTCAATGGCCACCCACTGTATAGTAAATAAATTCTAAATAATTATCTATTGGTTGGCGATTATTTTCAAGTGATTTTAGATGAAAAATCAAATATTTTGTGATCTAAACTACTTTTTAAAATTTTTGATTTTACTTTGCATTTAATGTAAAATATGGTAGGGTGGGTAGGGGTAAAGTGGGTCATGGGGTAAAATAGGTCAGTTTTAATTAACTCGATATGAATCAAATTTAAATTGAATTTTTTTTTCACTAATTTTTTTTAATTATATTCTTTAATCTGCTGGCAACCTTTTTCGACTGTCAAAAATTAAGATTTATGAATTTGAGGACTGAAAAAATATTTAATTTGAACTGTAAATGATGTCATCGAAAAAACAGGGTTTACTAACTTCCAAAATATCTATAGGGGAGAACGGGGCACATTCGCACAAAAAGTGCATTTCGGGATATTTCTCTGGATCTAGATGAGATATTGAAACAAACTCGGATTCAAATGAAAGTTAAGACCTTTCCCGATATTTTAGAACGATAACACTGGTCAACACTCATTTTGATGGCTGGAATATTAAAGCTGTTTTTGTATATATTCGACCTCCTGATTCCGAATATGACATCCGTTTTTGCTCATCAGCTCTAGTTTTTAAAATATTCGAAAATTAAGTTTTTTCACTTTTGACCTACCTTTTATATAATATGGTGCTATAACAATGACTTAAAAATAAAAAACCTAACCACCTAAGGCTTTTCCTATTCCTTAGGCTCCCAATAGATAGTGTATAAAGTTTCAGCCCCCCAAGTTAATTTTAAGGGGTACCTATAGGGCCCTAAAGTTGAAAAAAAGTCGAAAAATTGGTCTTTTTTTCAGAATTAAAAAAAAATATTTTTGAGTTTAATAATTTGATAAAACTGGCTAATATATGTTTTTTAGAACTTATTCAGACCGCTAAAAATATTTTTACTTTAAAACTGCACCCCTTTAGAGCGATTTTTTAGTTTTTAGGCGAGAATATGGGTCATTTCGCTCAAAAACGCTTGGTACCAATAATGGTGGTTGAAACGAATAAATTTCGAATTTTTCAGAAGTAAGTCATCAAAAAAGATGTCCTTTGATGTAAAACTGAATTTCACATGATAAAGATCAGTAAAACAGTAGAAGCTCCTCTCGCGCTTTCAAGCCCTAACATTGGAAAAAATGCTTTTTTTCACTGATCTGTATCATATGAAATTTCAGTTTTATATCAAAGGACATCTTTTTTGATGACTTACTTCTAAAAAATTCGAAATTAATTCGTTTCAACCACCATTATTGGTACCAAGCGTTTTTGAGGGAAATGACCCTAATTCTCGCCTAAAAACAATATAATCGCTCTAAAGAGGTGCAGTTTTAAAGTAAAAATATTTTTAGCGGTCTGAATAAGTTCTAAAAAACATATATTAGCCAGTTTTATCAAATTAGAAAACTCAAAAATATTTTTTTAAAAATTCTGAAAAAAAGACCAATTTTTCGACTTTTTTTCAACTTTAGGGCCCTATAGGTACCCCTTAAAATTAACTTGGGGGCTGAAACTTTATACACTATCTATTGAGACCCTAAGGAATAGGAAAAGCCTTGGGTGGTTAGGTTTTTTATTTTTAAGTCATTTTTATAGCACCATATTTTATAAAAGGTAGGTCAAAAGTGAAAAAAACTTAATTTTCGAATATCTTAAAAACTAGAGCTGATGAGCAAAAACGGATGCCATATTCGGAATCAGGAGGTCAAATATATACAAAAACAGCTTTAATATTCCAGCCATCAGAAAAAAAGTTTTTTTTTGTAGACCAGTGTAATTGGTCGCATTCATCTAGAATTTCTAACCTATATCATCAGTCTAAAAAACGAGAAATTTCGTGTGAATGTGCCCCATGGGTGGGGCAGTTTTGCACACGTGTGGGGCACATTCGTACACATGCAAAAAATTATACAATAATTATTTTTACGAACTAAAAAGTATATGGCACTTTAAAGTAAGGATAATTAAACGAAATATTTGGCATTTTTACATATTTTTCTTCTTAATTAAAGATTTTTTTACAAAAAGAAAACAGCTTCAGAAAATATTGAACATTTAAGTTTTTGATGAGGAAAAAAATTGTAGTAATGAAGATTATATTGCTCATAATATAAGTAGTTAGAAAAAGTTAAACCAATATTTTAACTGTCAGGTTTTATTCGAAAAGAAAAGTGAACCAACAGCTCACTTATTAACAAATGAAACTGACGGTTGGGAACTTGTAATACGATATTATCTTTTTGTATGAATGTTGAATCATTTCTTACTGGGAAAATAAAAAATTCGTCATTAATTTTAAAGTTTTTAAAGTTTTTCATCATTAATTTTAAATAAGCACCATTCAACTCCAAATTTTCTATTGACCAACATAACAAAATTTTCTTTTTAGTAGCAAATTCTACTGGAATAAAATCACCTAAGCCCAAGTCAATTGGTATTAAACAATTATCAGGGACATTATTTCTTCAATGTTTAAATTTGGGTCTAAATTCCTTAAAACTGAAGCTTTCTTTAAGATGTTATTTTCTATTATCACCAAATTTCGAAACAATTACAATAAAAAACAATTAAACTTCAAGTAATTAAATATACTGCACTTATAGACATATAAATGACTTTCATAATCAAAAATGGGAAAGATGAGGCACATTCGCACTGTCCGAATCTGCCCCATCTTTTGGTGTACGAATGTGCCCCATCTACCAGTTCAAGCTTACCACGTCCCAACAAGATATTTATAAATAAAGCAGGGAAATAAAACCTTTCGAGAAACTTACTTTAGTAGTGCCTCAACTGAATAAAATGCTGAATGTCAACTTGAGAGTTATTTTTGATTGATATTTTACGCCAACAAAATGACAAGAAAATTTACTTTGCTGCTTCTAACGCTAGCAAATTTCTAGTACGTATACAACAAAATGGCTCAGGGCTTTGAAAATTCATGCAGGAGGTGGTAGTCATGCATCCATTTACTGGTATTTTTTTCAGATTTTTAAATTAATAATTACTAGGGGAAATGCCGTCTGTCCGAATGTGCCCCATGTGCGAAATAGCCCCACTCTCCCCTACAATTGTAATAAATTACAGCAGACTTTTGTATTATTTTTCCATAAAAGAAAGTCCGAGAGACATTTCAAGCCAATCAGCTTAGAAAAATATAAAATATTTTATCTTTTATAACGATATTTTGTACTTGGGGTAAAAGGGGTCATAGTTAAGAGGCCTTTTGTATTAAGTAAAAACAATGTTTAACTTATTTCCTTCAAATATACATTGAACTGTCAAACAAGTTTATTTTTTCGCCAAATGAAGTATTTTAATTGCTACATTTGGAACAATGGTCATTAACTTCAGACGTTTACAATTTCCTAAAAGTACAACTTAAAAATAATTTTTTCAGATAAAAACGGCTTAGCCGATTGCCTTTTTTCTTATTTTCATGTATATTTAGTAATAAATATATTTTTGACATATTTTTGCAATGAGACCCATTTTACCCCACATTGGGGTAAAATAGGTCATTACTTTTGAGGCTAAGTTTAACAAACTTATAACTAAAAAATATTTGATAAAATTAGTTGAAAATGTTCTGAAGGATTGTAATGTCAAGATCCAATTGAAAGAAATCCTAAAAAAGTTATAGTTTTGATGAAATAAAACTTAGAATGTGAAAGTACCTTAAAATTGACCCATTTTACCCCAACCCACCCTATAAAATCTTAAGCACACTATTGCATTTAAGTATGATGATTACAAAAAAAACTTAAAATTTCCACCGAAGAAGATTTGCGTAAGTTATTACCTCCAAATGATAGCACAACTAAGTGTCGATCGAATTGTTTTTTTGGATCAGTGAAGTGATTAGATCAATCAGCATGATTGATGAAACTATGACCTTAAATTTCGATGTGAAAATCCCATGTGATTTATGTATTTTTGGTAAAAAATCAAGACTTTTATCAATCAACTTCGTTTTAATCATCATTTACAATCTAAAACTACATTACTTTAAAAATTTATTTCCCCCCAATTTTAAAAATGCTTGAAATAGTTTATTAAAAGGTAATGAATCAATAAAAATGTTCATTTTTAGCTTTTTTCAACCAAAACTTCCCTTTTTAAGGGTGTCCAAAGGTACAACTGGGTCTGTCCATAGGGAGAGCACGTTGTTGTACTTATGGACACAAGTTTTAAAAAGTTATTAAAAATGATTAAAATCCAAATTTTAATATTTTAGCTAATAAAAAATATCCCCCTACTCACAAAGGTTAGGATTATAAGTTTTTGGGCACTTTAAATGGTCAAAATGTGATTTTACCTGTCTTAGAAAAATCAAAACGTGATTTTCGTCCAAAGGTACAACACTGTCCCCTATAGATTTTTGGAAATTGGAAAACCCTGTTTTTTCAACCATTCATTTACCATTCACCAACCATTAATTTATCATTCAAATTAAATAGGGTGGGTTAAGTGGGTCTTGGGGTAAAATGGGTCAGATTTAGTTAACTCGGATATAAATCAAATTTAAATTGAATGAGGTATTCTCACGTTTGAGATTAAATTTTATTAAAATAGTAGATAAAAAAACCATGAAGAATGATCTTTACATCTATTGGGCTTACTAGCCCAAGAATTAGCAGAGAAGTGGATGAAGACAACTTCAGATCAGATTAAAATCATATTTATTTAAGTCCTTTTAAAAACAGCAGCTAATAGTCATAAGTACAGGCGAGAGTGGTGAGCGAGTAGTCACTTGCCACTCAAATCACAAATATATAGAGTTCGGCATTGACGTCAGCCCGACGTCAATGCCTGGCCCGCAGGTAAGATGCGAGAAATATTGATTGATTGATAGGTTTCGATTATTTGATGGTTCGATTCCAACAATCGGCCCCCTCTCTCAACTTATCTGACGGAAGCAATAAAAATTTCCAATTACATCAATACAAAAATCCATGAAAAGTAAAGTACAACTTATCGGCAAATTAACAGTCCCTAATTTTCTTGAACACTTTTGCACAAAATTTCTTAAGTTGTTACTTACAGAAAGCATGTATAAATACATTAGCCATACTCTAGTATTGATGTAGATTAACATTAGGTTACAATCAAAATTTTGTTCACACAAAGGTTGAATCATATGCGAGTTACTTAATTTTACATACAACAATGCATACATCATAATAGAGATTAACACTATAATGATAGAAAACTTGAAAACTGGAAATAACACATATTTACAAGTTTCACTTTTATTCTCATTACAACCTTTTACTGCCAACCTTGCCTTAAACCCAATTACTTTATTGTTTTCATTCCTTTTAATAGTGTAAACCCACCTATTACCAATTACTTTCTTATCCTTTACAGGTGGTACTAACTTCCAAACGTGACGAGATTTAATCGTGGCAATTTCGTCTTCCATTGCTTTAAGCCAATCATTGTATTGGGGAGATTTTAAGCATTCGCGATAGTTTTTAGGGATAACTAATTCAACATTGTTTGCCTCAACGTTAAATTCTGATACTTCACCAGAATACATGTTTTTACCACTAAAGTCAAAGAAATCACGATCATAATCTATTCTATGAGCATTACAATAGATTTGAGTATCATTATGTGATCGTAACCGCATATTTGTACCTTTGATTTTGTAGTAAATATCTGTCCTATCACTATTTTTACGTGGTACGGCACTTCTGATCCAACAGACACTGGCACAAGGTGTCAGATCATCAGGATCATTTTTAATCTCATGATCAGTTTCTATACTAGAAGTAGAACTCATCTGATCCTCTTGCTTAATCCCATGATCAGTTTCTACACTGGAGGCAGAACTCATCTGATCATCTTCAGTTTCCTCCCCACAATCTGAATCGTTTTTAATTGTAACAGACCTAGACCTAGTGATACGACAAGGAATGGGATCCAGGACAGCTTCCACAGAACTTAATTTTTCCTCATTAAATTTAACACTAGATACTTCGGTAATTTTCCTTTCATCCTTAATATATACCCTATAACTTCTCGTTTTTAAAGCATATCCTAACATAATGCCTTCTTTAGCTTTAAGATCTAATTTTTTCCTAAGCTGTTTCGGAACATGAACATACGCGGTACAACCGAAAACCTTTAAATGAGAAACTGATGGTTTCCTACCGGTGTAAAGTTGAAAGGGTGTTTTGTCATAATTTTTGTGACTTACGCGATTCCAGGTATACGTAAAGCACATTAAGGCTTCCGCCCAAAAGCTTTTATCAAGGCCACTCGAGGCTAACATAGATCTAACTCCGTCTAACGCAGTTCAATTATACCTCTCGCTTATCCCGTTCTGTTCCGGGGTATAAGGATTAGTTCTCTCTGGTTTGATTCCCCTTTCCTCCAGAAAATAGTTAAATTGCTTATTAATGAATTCGCAACCATTATCTGTTCGAACATTAATTATTTTACTATTTAAGAGTCTTTCTGCCCTAGCTTGAAATTTTTGAAAGCACTCAAAAACGTCCGACTTATTTTTCATTATGAAAATGGTAACCTTTCGGGAGAAATCATCTATCAGGGTTAAGAAATATTTAGACCCCCCTTTAGATGCAACCGGCATTGGCCCGCATACATCCATATGGATTAACTCCAATGGCTTTGAGGAACGTATCTTTCCTAGACTTAAAGGATTTTCTTTTATTTTTACCCAAAACGCAAGATTTACAATCTACTTTCCCCTCTTTAAAGGATGGTAGACCCCTAACACTAGAATTTTTACTAGTATTCAATACATATTTAGTATTAATATGACAATAGCGAAGATGCCACAACGCTAAGTCATCATCTGTTTCAGTAACATAATTAAATACGTTATTAGGTGATAAATCATTATTTGAGGAATTTGCATATTTCCAGGGTTTACAGAAATATAATCCATTTACTCGTTTAGCATAGAAAACTTTTTCACCTTCAGGATTATAAACCCAAATTTTGCCCTTATCACCAACAAAACGTGATCCGTTTTTCTCAATTACTGAACCAGATATAAGGTTTCTCCTTAACTTAGGAGAATACATGACCTCACTCAACACAACTTCTGAAACTTGAGTTTTGTTTCTTACAAGAAATTTTACCTTCCCCACACCTACTACTGGACATTGAAGGCCACCTATAGCTAAATTTATTTTTGCATTATTTATCGGCTTATATTCCGAAAATAAACTTAGATCATTACAAAAATGATTTGATGCAGCACTATCAAATATCCAATCAGAGTTTTTAGGGGCACAAGAAACATCACTCAAACAAGTTTCAGTACACAATCCTTCATTTTTAGGATTACAACCTTTCTTAGACTTAAAACTATTACTCTTATTTTTACATTTCCTAGCTATATGTCCCATTTCTTTACACAAATAGCATAGTCCAATAATTTTATTTTTAGAATTAATATTCTTATAAGAACTAACATGATTGTTGGATATACTAGCATAAGCATAACTATCAACTTTTTCTAAATCATGTTTAACCTGTTTTATTCTACTTTGCTCCAACAAAAGTTCATCCAATACCTTCTGAAAAACAAAATCATCATCAGGCCAACGATAGATACCTTGTACAAGATTTTGAAAGTCAGAGGGTAAATACCTGATCAGCTGATAAGCTTTGTAGAATTCACTAACTGGGTGACCACAGTCCTGCAATTTTCCAACGGTCTGTTTGATTTTTGCGGCAAACATGGCGATATCTTCCTCAGGATTGAACTTGTGTCCGAAAAATTCGTCAAGGAGTTGAACAACTCTAGCTCTGGAACTGGGCTCGAAATGTCCCTTCGATATTGTCCATGCGGTGGCTCCATCAGGTGCGTTGGATATCAGGGTTCGATAATCAGTATCTACACTGAGGTATATCGTAGAATAGGCTCGGTCACGACTAGAGATGGAAAATTTCCGGAAATTTTGGATAGGCGGAAAAAAACAGGAAAAAACCGGTTTTTTTCCGGAAAAGTCGGAAAAATTGACCTTTTTTGCATAGAAAAGAGTGGTTTTTGAATACATATTTTTTTAGAAACTAAATAATCATTCGTTGTATAAAAATCATTAGTCATTATATATTATAAGTTATTAAATCATTAAAAAATAATTAAAAATAACACTTCCAAAATAAAAATATGCCAGCATTTTACGAGTAATTTTAAAACAAAAAAACCTACAAATTTTATAACTATAAAATAATATATGCAATATAAATATAAAGCATGTGATTGTAATAAATAACATTAATTTAATATTTATTTAACATAAAGTACTTTTGATGAATTAATTTTGTATACAACATGATCCAATAACAAATTTGTTATTGGATCATGTTGTATATAACATGTATGTTGATATTTCTAACAGATGTTTGCTATAATATTTAACATCAATATTAGTGATGGGCAAAATCGATAATTTTAGGTATCGAATACTTTGGTATCGAATACTTATAGGCATCGAATACTTTGGTATCGAATACTTATTGGTATCGAGTACTTTTAGGTATCAAGTACTTTTTTTCAATGTCGGGAAATGAACCTGAAGGGACAATTTTTTTAGGGCCTATCCATAATCAGACTAATATTCAAAAAACTGAAAGCGATCCATCAAAAAGCCCCGTAGCTACGGGCCTGGAGGTGGATAGAGGCGAAGGATTTGGGGGGGGAAACCTAGCCGCGTCAAATTTCTCTCGCGGATGATAACGACTTGGGTTTGAGCGTTGCAAAATGAAAACGGAAACAGGCTGCGTTTGATCTACAGTAGGTATTATAAAGATTACTTCATTGAAAAATTTAAAACGAAATATGTCAATAAAGTATCGATACTTTTGTGGGTATCGAATACACTCGATACCTATAGGTATCGAGTACTTAAGTATTTGGTATCGATACCTGCCCATCACTAATCAATATACACAATTGATCCTAACCTTTTTCACATAATCATTGCAATCATGTTTTCTTAGAAAGGTTGAGAAGTTTTAATTAAATTCTGCTAATTTAAAAAAAATGTCGAAGTCATTATATGAAAAAATTAAAAAATCGTTCATTGTTTTGTTTAAATATTTTTGGAACTTATTTTTTATTATTTAATTTTCATGACATTAATGTGTTCAATATTCAATAAATACTCATACACCATAAATATTTTTTAAGCAACCCCGTAAAAAGCCTCCAATAATCCCAAACTTTGAAATCTGATCTAAATTTTTTAAAATTCAGATAAAGCAGAGAAACTTGAAGAAGTAGTGAGTCATTTCATATGCTTATGATTGTTACACAATCTGATGTAATGGTTAAAATATTTTTAAAGTGCTGCGTTTTATAATTAATATACAGGGTGTTTCAAAATTGCGTTGCACGGCTTTTATTCGGAACCAGTGCCTCCTAGAGTCATGGAAGTAAGGTCTACCCCTAGGTAAGTGACCCTGGAGAATCCATTGAGAGGACTTACAGCGCCCCTAGCGGCGAAATTAAAAAGTTAAAAAAATTAATTTAAAAACTAAAGGAGATAGAGCAAAAACCTCAATAAGAGTATTGTTGCCAACGTCAAGAAGAACTCATTGAAAAAAATTTGATCAAAATATCTTGAATATTCGTGGAGATATTAGCATATGAAAATAGCACTTTTTCAGGGGTCAAAAAGTAAAAAGTTCGCATATTTGCAAATTTTTTTAATTTTTTTTATTAAATTTTGTGTTCTTTCAACTAAAAAAACACAAAACTACACAATTTCACTGAAAAATTTGCAAATATGCAAACCTTTTACTTTTTGACCCCTGAAAAAGGGCTATTTTCACATGCTAATATCTCCGCGAATATTCAAGATATTTTGATCAAATTTTTTTCAATGAGTTCTTCTTGACGTTGGCAACAATACTCTCATTGAGGTTTTTGCTCTATCTCCTTTAGTTTTTAAATTAATTTTTTTAACTTTTTAATTTCGCCGCTAGGGGCGCTGTAAGTCCTCTCAATGGATTCTCCAGGGTCACTTACCTAGGGGTAGACCTTACTTCCATGACTCTAGGAGGCGCTGGTTCCGAATAAAAGCCGTGCAACGCAATTTTGAAACACCCTGTATAAGAATACCAAATTTATATATAATATTCTTCTAATCCTAATTGGTATTATTGATATTAATTTGCATTGCATAATTACTTTTGTTTTTAGAGAGTAAAATAAATAACACTCGGATGTTAAAATAATTTATCTTGCAGCTTGTAGCTTACTTTTTCCAAATTTGTGTTTTTATGTGAAATATTGAGTATAAAAAATATCAAATGAGAAAACATTAGAATGTGAATGTAGAAAATTTTTAAATGCATACAAACTTAAAAATTTTTAACTTTTCCAGAGTGGAATACAACTTTTTTGGGAAAAAAATGCTTATTATATGGTTAAAACTTCATTTTTAAGTACTTTATTGTATAAGAATATCTAAATAATATTTTAATTGATATCGGTTAATATATAAATTCTAAATAAAGTATTTTAAATTATAATTTTCAATTTTTCCGGAAAGAAATAAACCCTTCGGAAAAAAACTGGAAAAAAACCGGTTTTTTTCCCAAAGTTTCCGGTTTTTTTCCGGCCATTCCCATCTCTAGTCACGACGAGTTTTATACTCGATCACTTCCTTGCGGCTTGCTGAGGCTTCCTCGAATTTAGGCTCTGTTTCGTCGATGAATGTCCAGACGCCTCTGTCCATAAGGATAACTTTAACATCCTCCTTCTACGTAGAGTAATTGTGAGCTCCAAGAGGTTCAATCGTTCGGCCTTCCATCATCGAGGTTGCAGCTGATCGGAAGTTTAGTCTAGAGAGGCGGCCCCCATCTCGGGCACACGAAAAAGACTTGCGGCCCCCATCACAGGCACGCGTAAAGGACTCGGAAATCTGAAGTGTCCGGTTTTCGGCCCATAACCATTATTGGGCTTACTAGCCCAAGAATTAGCAGAGAAGTGGATGAAGACAACTTCAGATCAGATTAAAATCATATTTATTTAAGTCCTTTTAAAAATAGCAGCTAATAGTCATAAGTACAGGCGAGAGTGGTGAGCGAGTAGTCATTTGCCACTCAAATCACAAATATATAGAGAGTTCGGCATTGACGTCAGCCCGACGTCAATGCCTGGCCCGCAGGTAAGATGCGAGAAATATTGATTGATAGGTTTCGATTATTTGATGGTTCGATTCCAACAACATCAAGTATTTTTGTAGCTTAGTTTCTGAGATATAAATTTTTGAAATTTCGTTTTTTGTTTGGGCGCGAAAACACTTTCGAATCACAAATCATGCGCTGTGAGGTCACATCCGATAGGAGCCCGTTTTCTGATCACGTGAAAACAGATAACACAATGGTTTTCATGCGCTGTGATGTCACATCCAATAGAAACCAGTTTTCTGATAACGTGACTTTTCTGACGTTTCGGCAAAAATAAAATTGAATTTTAAATTATTTAAAACACATTTTTGAACTTAAAAATCGGAAATTTGTGAGTTTTAAACCATAATGTATCAAAAAAGTATAAAATCAAGCAAATCCCTCACTCATGCAAATACCTCATTATTTTCACTCATTTTTTTGTATTATAATCTTTCATAAACATTTTCCGACTGTCAAAAATTTAGATTCATGAATTTAAGAACTGAAAATATATTTAATTTGAACGGTAAATGGGGGCGTTGTCGAAAAAACAGGGTTTACCAACTTCCAAAATATCTATAGATTGTAACAAATTACAGCAGACTTTTGTAATATTTTTCCATAAAAGAAAGTCTGAGAGACATTTCAATCCAATCAGCTTCGAAAAATGAAATATTTATATTTTATAACAATATTTTGTACTTGAGGTAAAATGGGGATTCAATTGGAATGGGGAAAATCTTAGCCCCCCCAAATCCTGGATCCACCACTGGTTTAGTTATAAGTATAACCAACTTATAACTAAAAAATATTTGATAAAATTAGATGAAAATGTTCTAAAGGATTGTAATGTCAAGATCCAATGGAAAGAAATCATTAAAAAGTAATAGTTTTGATGAAATAAAACTTAGAATGCGAAAGTACCTTAAAAGTGACCCATTTTACCCCAACCCACCCTATTTTTTCAGTTCTCAGATTCATAAATCTAAATTTTTGAGGGTCATAAAATGACCAACAGATAAAAGATTATTGTACAAAAAAAATGGGTGAAAACAATTCAATTTAAAATTAATTTATATCGAGTTAATTAAAACTGACCCATTTTACCCCAAGACCCACTTTACCCCAATCCACACTGTCAGAAGGTGGGTACCTTTTGTGGGTTTTAAGATTTCAACCCTCGGTCGATATTTGGATAATATTTAAAGGTCGAGGTTTTCTTTGAAATTTCAATGGCATATTAGGGATAGCACTGTTCAACAATGAAAAATTTCCCTGATGAAAATAGTGAGTCCTGAGTCCTGACCCACATAGCACACACTCGTCGAAAAGACGTCGATAAAACGTCATACTCGTCCAGTGACTCTTCCAGAACTCGTCGATAAGTGGTCGAAATTACATCGATCCCGCGTCGAAATGTCCGGTCTTTTACCGTTTATAAAACGTCGAAAAGACGTCACGATGGAAGAGAAATCGACAGGTTTTGGAGCATATCTGGGCCTTATACTAGACCATTATTTGGACCTAGGAAACGTTATATCGACTAGTTATGGATTACCCATTGCATTGAAATTATTATAGAGGTATTAATATATACATTTAATTAAATTTAATAATATAACCATGGCAATTATATTAAATTCAATGTAAATAATAATTTAAAGTTATAATTACTTTAAATTGAATAAAACTATCATGATATTTTTATTCAATTTAATGTAAATATAACTTTAAAATTATTTACATTGAATTTAATACAATTGCCATGGTTATATTATTACATTTAATTAAATGTATATATTAATACCTCCACAAAATAATTTCAAAGCATTAAAAAACCCAGAAATTCAATAAGATTTAAACTGTACAGCAATATTTATTATATCTTAATTAAAAATAAACTTTTTTTAATCTTAATAACTCACTTTCATTTCCTATATTTTTTTACTAAAATAAGTTCTGCACAATGACTCCAACAAAAACTATTATTTCAACAATTCAATTAATATTAAGATTCATTTTATTAAATAAGATTTTAAATTTTTAAGTAATGATCATAAAAAGCTAAAAGTCCTAAAACTGCATAAATGATATCTGAACCATAACTTAGGGATTTCAAGCTGTACAAATATTGAAATATTATAATAATTAAAAAAATACTTACAAACCTTTTGAAAACAAGTATCATTTTATTGATACTTTGTTACCAGTGATGAGCTAAAAGAAAATGTAGGATTTCCTCTTACATGAAAAAATTTGTTTAACAGATTAAGAAATTTTTTATTTAAAAACAAAACACACTATTGAAAAATCAAATTACAGTGGTGGAAGCAAAAAAGGACTGGGCAATAAAACCCTTTCCCATATTTTTTTTAAAAACATAGAACATCATGTTAAAAATGTCAAGATCCTTACAGTAAAAATTTTAAATCTGTACAAAGGTAATCAGATGATTGTATCTGCAGAATGGAATTACAAATAGATTATTGATATACAAATTATACGTTTTAACAGAAAACAGGATCATCATAACCAAAATATCTGAACAATCAATCCAATTATTTAGAACTTCATAAAAAAAATAATAAACAAAAACAAGACAAATATCTCAGGGACTTAAAGATGGAATGTCAAATACTATATTACCTACAGAATAGCACTAACAGAAATATCACAAGGATATTTTTAATACAGAAAACATGAAAAAAATATTCTAAATTATTTCATTATTTTGAACATTAATTAATTTTATTAGCATTAAAAATTACAAACAGAAGTTAACATCAGAGAAAACATGAAGTTCAAAGAAATTTGTGTTTTTGTAATCATATCTAAATATACCTGGAATACCTGGAAGAAAACACCAAAATGCAGCTGACTTATTCTGGTTTCTTAAAATTAGAAAGAATTGTACAAATGCTTGTAGAAGTAGTCAAAACCCTTAAATATTATGGAAACATTTTCTTTTGAATTAGCGGTTTCCAGGCTTGAAAATATTAGATAGATTGACAAACACTAACTTCAAAACAAAATTTGAAAAAAGAACAAAAATGTATATGATTCAAAGTTTTTATTTTCAGAGGAAACCTGAAATAATGCAAAACAGCAGCGTCTAAAAAGCACAATTGTCCTTATAAAATAAAATACAACATTCAATTTATTTACACTAAAAATTGATTTTTAATCATTAAATAGTATGTTGTTTAAACAACAATGCATCAGCTTAACAGTATATTACTTGTCCCTACAATCAATGCAGCTTCCACAAGTATTCAAAGGCTTTTGAAACTATGCCTCCTGACTTAGTATTTGTCACCTGAAAAAAAAAACAGCATGTAACACCTAAGCAACTGCATATTGGACAATTGGCACACATAAATCAAGAAAATTGAAAAGATAGCAATTTTCATAACAATATTTCAACTTAATATAAAGGATATAACTCGAGAAAATATTTTAGTTATAAAATTTGTAATTTATTAATAAATAGGATATAATCTGGAGAAGAAAAATCAAATTAACTTTCCTGTTCAGAATCCTAGTTAGCTTAACTATTTTTAACCGCTGACTTTAATATTGACCAAATACACATAATTCAATGAATTGTAACATGGAAAAAAAGGTAACCCATGCACATAAAAGTATTTTATTACCAAGTAGACTTCTTATTCACAAATTAATATTAAGAGATCGTGCAATGCTTCTTAAACAGGGAGTAGATATCAATGAACAACTAAACCCTTCTTTGAAACACATTAGCTTTTACAACTCTACTAATTTATTAGGGATGGTACGAACTTCAACTTAAAATACGAAAAATTATTAGAGTAACGAACCTTTTATCTAGAATCCCAATTATCGAAACGTTCAGATTTAAAATTTTTCTTGTTCTGAAGACATTTCCCCGTATGTAAACAAAGCTCGATCGTAGCTACGGTGGTTAAAATTTTCTTTCAGAATGATGTAACTATTATGTAATTCTGCTTAGAACTGATGTGATGGGACCAGATTCTTCATAAGAGACATTGTTAATGTTGCAGCTTTGCACTTATTTTTTAACTGGACCTAATTCTGGTTTCTTGTTAAGCTTGAGATTCTTGCAAATTTATATAAAAACTAGAATTCTGGAATTCATGTCGTTTAAAAAGGTATTTTTTAGAGGTGCCCAATAAAAAAGCACCCCTGATTTATGCACAGTACACTTTAATCACAATTATCTGACAAATAAAAAATACAATAAATTACCTGATTTTGAGTATAGGGCTTTGATAAGCCTGTGTTAGAGGTCTAATATTTTTCAAGTTGGGCTTCAAAGGT
This sequence comes from Tetragnatha versicolor, assembly GCA_024610705.1. Lineage (NCBI taxonomy): Eukaryota > Metazoa > Arthropoda > Arachnida > Araneae > Tetragnathidae > Tetragnatha > Tetragnatha versicolor. Next base: position 31,913,012 of record JANDEH010000001.1, on the reverse strand, counting down.
TCTTGAGTTAAAGAATCCCCCAGGATACTCTCTGCCACACTTCTTTCCAGGACTGAATTTTCTTTACAAGATTCCATGAGGTCCTTAAAAGATAGGAAGAAAAAATATATAATGTTTGTTGTTCCAGTGAGAAACATGGTTGGGAATAAATTTTTTTAAACAAAAAACATGTTTTTTAAATCAGTTTTTTGTTTTGTTTAAAACATGTTTTATTTGTTTGTTTTTAACCCTCAAAGCAGATATGCTTAAGAATACATGATTTTTAAACAAATAAATTTGATTTTTAAATAGAAATTAGATTAACAAAGCTTTACTTTCTAAATACCGTTGAAAATATTCCTTTCCTTTCAAATTATTCTTGCAAGTTTTCATCACAGAATCATGCTCTTAACCGAACAATGTACCACTTATCGCTCACTCCTTTCAAGAACGTCATATCTCAATAAACCTAAATTTTCAGGTGAGGCATTTGAAAGTTTAGAATTGCATTGAAAATAAATAATAAGAATCTGGTTAATTTCTTTACTACCCAGTTTAAAAATATGAGGGTTTTGCAGGGTTGTAGACCTCCTTCAGAGCTTTCTGAAAACAGTCATAGCTAAATATCATTGATTTTTAAGATATGACATTCTTGAAAGGAATGAGCATTATGTAATGGTGATTTAGTGGTTTGTCCACAGGCCTTATACTTGATACGAACTTTTTACTGGGTGATCCCCACATGAAAATGGCGAGTTAGTTGCATAAGTAAAGCAAGCAACTTGCTTATGGATTATTTAAGTAAAAAATAATCTAAAAGATAGCAATATGTAATAAAAAAGTACAAATTGTTTTTAATCCTAATTACATTTAAATAACCACTAATTCAAATTGTAAAAATAGGTAAGATGCCTTCAGTTAGTGAAACAAATACACAATAGAGAACAAATCATAAGGCAAAATAATAATTTACCTTTTAAAAATATTGTTAATGTGAAGACTTACCATTTCTATGCATGGCTTCACTCCCCAACCATTATATTTTCACTGAAAACTTTACCATTTTTACTTAGGGCTTTTTTAGCTTGGAGTCTCGATTGGTACTTCAGATGCATTCAATTGCCAGTAGGTGAGGGCTAAATTCAATGTAACATTATTATTAGGATCTAGCATTTGTATCAAAATGAATGACAAAACCAACTTCTTATTTTTATGTAGAATTTAATCTGAAAAACTATACCTTGTGTTCAACAATATTTCCATACTGAGAAAACTGTTGCAGAATGTAAGAAGCAGATGCTACTGGAAATCTAAACATGGAAAAGAGAGAATGATAATTAATAATTAAATCTTTAATTTCAGTAGAATGTGAATTAGACTTGAACTAAAAGTAAAACAAAAAAAGTAAAGTAACTGTATCAAAAAAAAGTTAGAACAAAATGTAAACATGCATGAATGAAAATTTCAATAAAAAAAGGTTTGATGATTGTGAGAAAAAACATAAAAAAGCATGTATGGAACATGTGTTTTTCCCTTATTTTAAAAACTGATTAAAAGGAGGTAGTTAATCAAATTTACTTACCCAAACACTGTAACCCATGATTCATCTAGTTGATCACTATTTTTCAAAGCTTCACTGTAAATAATAAAAGAAATAAAAATTTTAGAGATATTTTTAGTCTAAATAAATATTTATGTCAGATTACAAAATAAAAGTTTACAATATATATTTTTCATGTTAAAAATATGTTTTAAGATCTTTAAGCAAAGTGTGTGATTTAAAGTATGAAGTTATAGCAGAAGACTTGCTTAAAATTGCATTAAAAACAACAAAATTTAATAAAGACAATAACATCATATCCTTGAGAACTTTCCCAGCATAATCATTATAACATAATCAAAATTGTTAATTGTGGTCAGGAACCTTTGAAAGTGCATCACAACATTTAAAAATAATATGTCCTTGTTTGATAGTCAATTATAAAAAAAATATTAAATGCCAACTTACCTAACTGATGAGAAACAACTTTAAATTACAATCATCAACAAACAAAATAAATCAAGTTTTTATTCTTTTTACTATATATGGTAATTTGATAAATATCAAAAGTTGAAATAATAGTTTGATAATTCAAAAGTCAATAACACATTTGTAAAAACTATAAAAATATACTGTTAAATATATATGTATATGTTAAATATATGTCCAGAAAAATTTAAAATCTTCACGTGACCCACCAAAAACTGACTAGGGACCCACCAGTGGGTCGCGACCCACAGTTTGAGAAACCCTGCTTTAAGCAATCTAGAACTAAATGATCACAAAAGACAAATTCATTATGCAATATCCATGCTTTAATTTTGACACATTTTACTGTACAATTATAAATTATAGGAACAAGAACTTAGTTAATATAACATAATATTTTTTCATTTTTATGATTAAGAAACAAAATGATGGAAAAAATTTATATGCAGGTTTCCCATAGGATAGCGAAATAAAAAACAAATGTGTAGCTTTACAAATATTTAAAAGATTTTACCTGTAAAGGATTAAAAGAATTCTGGCTTGGTGTACTATATAAGGGTCCTTGTATGGGTGGACCTCCATTTTTGGTAGGATTAGGAGTAGTTATAATAGAGCTGAAAAATAAAGAAATGTAATATTAACTTTCGTACTTGTCCAAGTTTTGGTTCAATTCCGTTAAGGGTCCCACTAAATATCACCAAGTTTTTATGAGCGTCATATATTCAAATATTGACAATTTTTTTTAATTTTTTTTGATAAACTTCCATGAATTCCATGAATAATGAAACCAAAGTACCAATTTTTTAAAGTTAATAAAATCTATGATGTAATGCCTCATTTTAAAGCTTTAGAGTTGAATTTTTCTAAAACATCCTTTAAATATCAAAAAATAAGTTATAAATAAGAGATTTAGGCCAAAATAGTGGAACATTACAAAATTGAAAATACTCCACATAAAGTTAGTAAAGTTTGACTAGGCTTGCTGATATTAAAAATAACCTGTAGAAATTTAATTGGGGCTAGTTTTTATCTCTGACAATTCTACTTATAGGTAAGATCATAAAATTTTAAGATATATTAATATAATAATTAAAAATTTTAAATTCATTATGTTATGTCCCTATGTTACGTCCGTAACATGAAAACAGATAATAGTAGTTTCTACAAACTCACTGGTAATCTCAATCAAATTTTAACCATATTTTCTCTTTATAAATCATATAAACATGCTTTTAACACTATTACATGAATTTTTGATACATATTAAAAAATTTTATGACTGTTACAGACAAAAGTACAGAAATGGGTTAAGGAATATTTATACTTACCTTGGGGAACCCACAGACTGAAATGAAGGTTCTTGCTCTTTAAATCTGGTTATAGGGGCGGTTAAATTTGATGGTGACTGGAAAGCCGAGTGGTTTAACTGCTTTGGAACTGTAGACGGTGTATGCCACCCGGGAGAACTAATCTGTAAAAGTTAAAATGAAACTTTATAAACATTGCATTACACAATCTATCATACAACACTAGGGAATATGTATTCCTTGAAGATAGTTTAGCGTTTCAATACTTTCAGACAATTGGAATGACTTTTTGCTATGCAACATAATTTTGCAAAAGATTTTGAAGGGGAAAAATTGTACAAAACTGATCACCAAAATACTTAGAAGGGGTTAAAACTTAAAAGATCCATCAGAATGAAAAACCTTCTCGAATGATATACTTTATTAAATCAGTTGTTTTTAAATTACGAAATAACAACTAATAATTAATAACAACTAATAATACAATATGTGTGTATCAGTATTTGCTTGAGATTGGGATATAGATGACACAAACAAGTAAACATTGCCTACACTTTAAATTAATTTTGCACATGCAAAATAAAATAACATCTTAATTTTTAAAATTGCTCACTTTCTTTTACTAAATATGGATGTTCAAAATGAGGAATACAGCAACTACAGTTCAGCAGTTTTAGATTAACAGAAGTAAAATGTTGGCACCATAATTGAATATAAATAAGAATTCAATAATAATAAATCAAAATATAAATATAACATTAATAAATGAAAATTCAAAGCCAAGGACTTCGAGAAAAGGCATTCGGAACAAAAGAAATCAGAACCATGTTAGATTTAGATTTTAATTTAGATTGATTTACGGTAAATACAATCCAGCAACCAAACCTTACTGCAAGTAAAGCAATAAAAAGCTTACCAAGATAAAATAAATTAATATTAAATAATTACTAACTTTATAACACAGCGGCTCCTAATCATCCAAAACCAAAACGATTTTGACGAAAAACATGGAGGCGAAACAACAATGTTTGAAAGTTTCGGATTCGGAATCCCCAGAGTTGCCAACGGAAGAATATAAACTTCCTAAAAAACAAAAGACGTTTATTCGACGTGCTTTGGTCCAGTTTTGGAAATAGCGAGTTCAGATTCATTCAGCTGATCCATTTCACGTCAGTAATAGACGTTTATTCGACGTCGAATAAAAGACGAGTTATGGATCATCCAAACATGACGTTGAATAGACGTGCAATAGACGTCATTTATGGACGTGAACGAGTTTTGGAACATCGCCCCGAGTTTTCGACGAGAATTTGACGAAATATGGATGAGTGTGCTATGTGGGGAGTCCGTTGAAGAATCTTTGTTCTTAAAATGAAAAAGTGAAAGATTAAAATATATTGTTATTTATTCAAATTTTCCCATTATCAAATGAAAAAAAGTAAAATGAATAAATCTTCCTTTGAAATGAAATGGAAGTGATCTAGAACTGAAAATGCATACACAGTGTGCTTATTTTTTGATTAAATATCGTTTGGTAATACTATTTGATGAGGACTATATTATTTAATGCTACAAATGTTTTCTGTTTCCTTAATTTATTTCTTGCGTTTTTATTAGTATGCAAACCTTATAAATTTTTTAAAAAGAACCTTCCAATTGCCAATTATTTGCAAGTACGTTTCAATGCTATTCTTATCTTTTAATGGTTCATTATTACTAACTTTATTTGTGAAAATATTAATTAATGTTGAGTTATGTATTAATTATTAAATTAGAACTACGCCTATCTTGTAATTACTGTTGACTTTTAAATCGAGTCTATCCCATTCCCTTATTGCATTTTCTTCAGTTTACTGATTATATTTTAAATGAAGCCATGATGAACTTTCTTTTGAAGTTTTTAAATATTTGAGTAAGTTCAAATTACCTTTCTCGAGTAATAAAATATTAATCAATTTGAAAATATAAATTTGAAATATATCTTATGTTTTAACTAAACCTGTTCAAAATCATGTTTTCAAAATGCCTGCAATCTCTATAAAATACCTACTTAATTTTTTTTAAAATAAATTCTTCAATTTTCTGGGGCTTTTGTATCTGTGTTGGTTGCATTCAAAGCCATCAACAATGGTTTTATTATGATTCCTCTGCACTGTCAAAATTGCAATGCTTTTTGTATCTAATATAATAAAATCAAGTGTGGGTATGTGTGTTTGTCTTTTATACAAATCCACAGTTTTCTTTTGATCTGCACCAAACTTGGTATACATACGTAAAAAAACTCCAGAAAAAACATAGGCTATGTTTCGAAAACTTAAATTGACCCCTTGACCCTCTTTTGACCCTTTTTGTGGTCATTTTGCTGAAATAGCTTTATTTCTCCTCAAGAAGAGATCTGCTTACTCCATTGTTACAAAGAAAATTTAATGCTAAACAACAAGTTTTTATTTGAAACACTAGGTACAAGTCTATTTAAAAATTATATTAATAATTTAAAAATCTATTTCAATTAAATTTAAAAGTTTTAAGTATAGTCCAGTAACTTGGTAGTTTTTTCAGGAAAAAAATACAGAAGTTTTTTTCTCGACGGTTTTATATGTTTTCGAGGGTGCTGAATCCGAATCTGAACTTTGCATACAAAATTTCGAATGGCATTTTGGTGAAAATTCGAAAAAACCCTGAAATTTCACCTCATTTTTTGGTTTTTTGTTTGTAGAACAGAAAATATGGGTTTCTCATGAAAATGTTAAATACAAAAAATAAAGATGATGAAACAAGCTACAAATTTGTCAATTACAACGTTTTTGTCAGACTAATAGTTCGGCCGCTAGAGCGCGTTGAAAATAGGGCAAAATTTGCGCCTTCGGGTAAAAATCCAGAAAATCGAACTTTCATCTAAAAAATAAAGTATTTATTTAAATAAGGTACTTTAAAAACTAGTTTTATAATGTTTCACATGAAATAAAACATTTATTTATTCTATTAATTAGTATTTCAATGCATTTTCCTCAGCAATTTTCCTTAAGAACGCAGTTTCAATAGAAGACAATAGTGTAATGATAAGTAAGTCGCTTGTTGAAGAAAACGTACAGAAATTTTTTCTCAACGGTTTTATATGTTTTCAAGGATGCTGAATCCAAATCTGAACTTTGCATACAAAATTTCGAATGGCATTTTGGTGAAAATTCGAAAAAACGCTAAAATTTCACCCCATTTTTTGTTTTTTTGCTTGTAGAACGGAAAGTATGGGTTTCTCGTGAAAATGTTAAAAGTAAAAATAAAGATGATAAAACTAGCTATAAAATAGTCATTTACAATTATTTTGTCCGACTAATAGTTTGGCCACTAGAGCGCGTTGAAAAAGGGCAAAATTCGCCCTGGCGTTGGAAAAATCCAGAAAATGACCATTATATTCCTAAAAAAGTCATATTTCGATTTAGATAACTAAGAAAAACTACATTTATAATTTCTTACATAATATAACTCCATTCCCGAATGGAGCAAACCATTATGTTCATCACTTTAAAGAATATACTAGGATAATTTTCTGTGACCATGTAATTTTATATTATAACCAAGTTATGCTTAATTTCATCCCTAACAAATCAATTGGATTCACGTTCCTGGGTGTAGAAACTGATAAATAAATATTATAATTGCACGTGTCAAGAAGTTATTGTGAATTTTGGTATCATTACTAATAATCATGCCAGGAGTTTTTATATTCTACAACAGAAAATTATAGTTTTCCAGAAAGAAAATTTATTGATAGATTTTATAAGTTTGTGAGCAGGAGATGATAATATAAAAAGCAATGAGTGTAGTAGATAAAAAATTAACTTTTCATGCTTAACAAAAGTTTTCATTGGGAATCGGTAGCTAGGACAAAAAAGAAAATAATTGGATTTTTCTTTGCCTAAAAAACCTGCGTTTTTGGGAGGGAATTCCTAAAGTACATTCATTGAATAAATAATATTTGGGATAAATAGTAGGATTATATCATGAAAGAAATTATAAATGTAGTTTTTCTTAGTTATCTAAATCGAAATATGACTTTTTTAAAAATATAAGGGTCATTTTTTGGATTTTTCAACCGCCAGGGTGAATTTTGCCCTTTTTTCAACGCGCTCTAGTGGCCAAACTATTTGTCGGACAAACTAATTGTAACTGACAATTTTATAGCTTGTTTTATCATCTTTATTTTTTACTTTTAACATTTTCACGAGAAACCCATACTTTCCGTTCTACAAGCAAAAAAACAAAAAATGGGGTGAAATTTTAGCGTTTTTTCGAATTTTCACCAAAATGCCATTCGAAATTTTGTATGCAAAGTTCAGATTTGGATTCAGCATCCTTGAAAACATATAAAACCGTTGAGAAAAAATTTCTGTACGTTTTCTTCAACAAGCGACTTACTTATCATTACACTATTGTCTTCTATTGAAACTGCGTTCTTAAGGAAAATTGCTGAGGAAAATGCATTGAAATACTAATTAATAGAATAAATAAATGCTTTATTTCATGTGAAACATTATAAAACTAGTTTTTAAAGTACCTTATTTAAATAAATACTTTATTTTTTAGATGAAAATTCGATTTTCTGGATTTTTACCCGAAGGCGCAAATTTTGCCCTATTTTCAACGCGCTCTAGCGGCCGAACTATTAGTCTGACAAAAACGTTACAATTGACAAATTTGTAGCTTGTTTCATCATCTTTATTTTTTGTATTTAACATTTTCATGAGAAACCCATACTTTCCGTTCTACAAACAAAAAACCAAAAAATGAGGTGAAATTTCAGGGTTTTTTCGAATTTTCACCAAAATGCCATTCGAAATTTTGTATGCAAAGTTCAGATTCGGATTCAGCACCCTCGAAAACATATAAAACAGTCGAGAAAAAAACTTCTGTATTTTTTTCCTGAAACACCCTATTTTTGATACCAAGTTACTGGACTAGTATAGTTTAACATATTTTAATTTGAGAGTTTATCTAATTTTTATATTTGAAAAAGATTTATGGAATATCATGTTGTTAAAATAGTCTCCATGGAAACGAGGATGTAAAATCACAAGGTGATAATATTTTAGCTTTTAAGAAAGTTGGTTAACAAACAAAAAACTATTAAAACTCCCTTTCAACTAGAAAAGATTGATTTTTTTTCTTAAATTTGAAAGTGGAATAAGCTTTATTTATTGAATAATTTCACCGAAAACGTTAATTCCTAAAGATATGATTAATCAAGGGATCTGAGCAATTTTTAAAATATTTAAAAAAATATTTTTTCCATGTTGTCAATGTGGAAGTCCTTCAAAAGTTATATTGCTTTAGAACTGAAGAAATTTTAGTCCATCCGAGAACACCGGGATAAGAAAAATTACTAGGAACACCAGGATAGGAAAAGTTACCGAGAACACTAGAATATGAAAAAGACGCCTGGGATACCGGGATGATTGGTAGATGCTGATTATACAAAATTAGAAATGTATTTGGGAAAACTTAAAAATAATAAATTTATACTCTCCACCCGTGCAGGGCCGGGCATATCAGCTAGTTACTTATAAAACTAATTTTTATATATTCATTATATTTTAATTTGTGTGTTGTAAAGCAAAAATGTCTTCGAGTCAGGTAATAAATTCAACAATAATCTGTGTACTAAACATTTCTAAAAATTTTCTTCTATGTTTAATTCTATTGTGGAATATTATAATGTTGACAAAATTCCTCAAGAAATTCAAGGTATCTATTTCAACTTGTCTAAGTCATTGAAAATTGATGATAATTTTTTAAAAGGAAAAAATTTTCATTTTTTGTAAATTATACCTAGATATCATTAAAACTTGTTTAATGGGGCTGGTTTTTCTTATTCAAATTTTGTAATATTGTAACTGGGAACCTCAGTTGTGTTATTTTATTTCTTTTTTAATTTGTCTTATATTTTTGTATACATCCCTTCTACTGATTCTTGGGATACTAGAAATACTGTTTGTAAAATTTTTCTTAATTTGTGTATATATCTGGTCAATAAACTGTTTTGTTTTGCTATTTAGATTTAATGTGTGGAAATAAATATTAGGTAAGGAAAATTAGATTAAAAGTTAGATTAGGATCATTGTCGTAGTCTTGATCTCCATTTTGTCTTTTCTGTTGAAGCCACCCTCATCTCCTGCCATCTGGCAGGTTACTTTACTAAAAAGTAAATCCAAAACTGTTTGACTATTTTCCAACTAGCCTGCATGATGATATTAATCTACCACATTAGAGAAACAAGAATTAGTTGAGTTTGAACAAATTTACAGAATCAAAAAATGTTTAAGATACAGTAAAATCCCGTTATAACGAACTTCACGAGACTGTAAAATTTCTTCGTTGTAACTTTCGTAAAGACGGGATTTTTCGTTATCGTTAAAATCTTTTGATAATAGAAATTGTACTATTGTTTTTGACTTATTAAGATAAATTATAGTGATATTCTTTGCATATAAAAGAACCAACCCAGAAATGTCCAACCTTTTGTCTTCTAAAACCACAAAGGAAAAAATAATCTACTTGTGGGTAGCTGTACATATAACATGGTTCCTCCAAAGGAATTTAAAACTTTATTAAAACTTTTATACCCCAGCTTAAATTTTATTTCAGGCAAAAAAAGTAAACTTTTCCTATGTTTTGTGATGCAAACACAAGTAAAATAAAAGGCAATCTGCATGAGATAAAATAAAATAAATATTTTTAATTTTTTGTCCATCTCTTTTTTAAGGTAAAAATTAATTCAAAACCATGAGTAAGCAATTTAAAAGTATTTATTGATCATCAATATACATTTAATAGTTATCCTTCTAAGAAATTTTCTTCAAATAAAGATATGATTTGATGCTTGTTAAAACAAATTTAAATGATGAATAAAATGAAATAAATATGGGAAATTTCTAGTGATGGGCAGGTATCGATACCAAATACTTAAGTACTCGATACCTATAGGTATCGAGTGTATTCGATACCCACAAAAGTATCGATACTTTATTGACATATTTCGTTTTAAATTTTTCAATGAAGTAATCTTTATAATACCTACTGTAGATCAAACGCAGCCTGTTTCCGTTTTCATTTTGCAACGCACAAACCCAAGTCGTTATCATCCGCGAGAGAAATTTGACGCGGCTAGGTTTTTCCCCCGCCAAATCCTTCGCCTCAATCCACCTCCAGGCCCGTAGCTACGGGGCTTTTTGATGGATCGCTTTTAGTTTTTTGAATATTAGTCTGATTATGGATAGGCCCTAAAAAAATTGTCCCTTCAGGTTCATTTCCCGACATGAAAAAAAGTACTCGATACCTAAAAGTACTCGATACCTATAAGTATTCGATACCAAAGTATTCATTACCTATAAGTATTCGATACCAAAGTATTCGATACCTAAAATTATCGATTTTGCCCATCACTAGAAATTTCCAAATCATAATAGTAATTAAAAATAGTAAATACACTGTAAAAGTACGTTATTTTATAAGTATAATGAATAAACACTTTTATATTTCAACAGTTATAGTATTTATTTAGTTAGATCACAGTATTATGCATTCAACATAGATTGTTTTAACAACATGGACGGAGTTATACAATTTTTAGTTATTCAAGCTATTTGATTGTTATGACATTAAGTAGATTCAGCTTAGCAACTTTCATTCAATGTGAGAAACACAACTTATAATAACAATAAATACATAACCTATAAGAATTGCACTACATAACACTTGGTTATAAAGCTAGCCTTAATCTTAACATTACAAAAATATATACATTTATAACTGTGCACCAGAGGTAGGGCATTGGACTTAATAAAAATATATAAGTAACCTTTAAAACAGTTATGAAGAAATTTTGAAAAACATAGCTTAATATCTTTAACTAATTTATTATTTTTAAATATACAACAAAACTCATTGCTTTTTTGTTCTAAGCAAGTCGCCACATTTGTTACAGGGAAGAGAGATTACAGAGAAGGAAACTAAACACCCCATTAAATGATATAGTTATGGATTTTCAAGCCCAATACACATTATCTCATTGCTAAAAATATTTTCATATTATTTTTAATATGAATTATTTAGGTAAATTAAAAGGAAACATATATTAATTAATAAAAACAAATATTAAAAGATTTTTACTAATAACTGAATTATTTAACTCAAACTGTACCCATTCTCTACAGAAATAGAAAAATAAAAGAAAATTATTGTACTATTCAAGAAATTCCTAAAGTAGGTAAATATATTTTTTTGGGGAAAAAGCCTGAAATTCTTTTGAAAGTTGAAAGATTCTCCAATAGGGTATAAAAAATTGCATATTTTTAAAAGGGGTGAGTATCTTACCTAACACCAGTGCTTTTCATTATTTATCTCTACTGAAACCCTTCTAACTACTATGCTCAAAGTTTTAGAGAACCCCAGAATCTCTAAATTTCTTTTTGGGTCATTAAAATAAAATTTAAAAAGAAATGCAATTTTATGCAATTGGTTTAATTTAAAGTATAATTTTAAAAGTATATCACTTTTTTCAAGCTCAACAACTTAAAAAAAGGGTAAAATGGTCCCTTTAGAATGGAAAAACTACCAAAAATATTATATTAAAATGCAACTTTTATTAATAATTCACTGGAGATTCAATGAATAAAGAACAAGGTCTATTCATACATTCAATTGTGAAAAATAATCTAAAAATAAAGCAATGCATAAAAAATATAAACAAACTTTAAAATAACTCACAAGTGTCCACAAGCATCTTTATTAATTACTAAAATAATTTAAGTGGATCCAAATTCAGCCATCCATTTCTCATATTTCTCGAGATCTTCCTTGCTGACAGACTTGTTGATCTTTTTAACCGCTTCCTTGAAATCCTCAGGGCTTACAGGAAGTTCCATTTCTTCTTTAGGTAAGTTTCGGATTTCCTCAGGGGTCAGGCCAGCTATTTTACGACGCATCACCATCATTGAGGCATCTCTGAAAGAAAGAATTAAATAATGGTGTGTATTAGGGCTGAGGATTTAATAATAGCAAAAAATAAACATAAGTTTGATAGCTATTTTAACTAAAATCAGCTTTCAAAAACAATTTTGTATGTTTTAGAGGACTTTTCCACAATTAAATAAATTTTTATTCTACATCATTTTAAGAATTCTTTTAAATAAATTATTTTGAAAGGAGTAGGAATTATTTGAAAGGAGTTATCAGTGGTAGCAGATTTTGATTGCTACAATCAAACTATACAATTATTTGAAAATTAAATTTATTTACCTGCAAACATTAGTTATATCTGCACCTGAATAGCCATCAAGAGTACTTGCGATTTCTTCCAAATCTAATTCAGGCGAAACTTCAACTTCACGTAAGTTTATTCTCAGTAATGCTTCTCGACCAGTAGCTGTTAAGGAAAAAACAATCAATATGTAGGCAATATTTTACCCATTTTAAAAATAAAACAAAAATTTCCTTCTAAAGAAAATGGAAGAGTTTTCTAAGCTATTGATGAATAGTACCATTCGGAAGAGGAATGTATATTCTTTTCTCCAAACGGCGCCTTAAGGCTTCATCAATATCCCATGGGAAGTTGGTAGCAGCTAGGACCATTACAACCTTTGTGGGGTCTTCAGTACTTGTGATACCTAAAAAGGATAGGGTCAAAAACTAGTTCATTTTTATCAGGCCCTATTAATTGTCCTGATAATGAGGAAGTTGCATGATTTTTTTAATTGATTCTTCTTGCAAAAGTAAGCAACTACCCAAAATTTAAGGCCGATCGAGAAATTTTTTGATTACCAAAAAAATTAACATAATTAACATAATTATATTAATCCCCGTTTTAAAAGCGCGCAAAACGCCTAGAGTTTGGATGTGACGTCATCTTACAATAGGCATTGTTGAGAAGCAATGGAGTTGATGGTATTATTGTTGACGTCATCCTACAGTTTAAACAATAAACGTTTTCAGTCACATGTTTTTTCTCGACTTTTAAATTAAAATATTTAATTACCTGCACATTTTTTTGGAAAAACTGACTAGATATTTCATTTTACCATACAAAAAACCATACGGAACACTTGTTTATTTTTGAAAATCTGACACATGCAACTTCCTTATTGTAAGGAATTTTAAAGTACAAACAATTTAAAAATATTACCATCCATTTGAATTAAGAGTTCAGATTTCACTCTTCTGCTAGCTTCATGCTCTGAATCAGACCCTCTTCTTGAACAGAGAGAATCTATCTCATCAATAAAGATGGTACTAGGGGCATAAAACCGAGCCTGTGGGAAATTGAAAATAATTACCAAAGAGAAGACTAGATCAACTTAATTCTAAGAGTATGTAAAAAAGAGGCTTTGTGCCCGACAATTTTTTTACACTTATAATTAGAAGCCTAGCACAAATACATTTACCATGCATATAACCAAGTCTGACCTGATAAAAAAAGAACTAAATAATTTAAGCCTAAAAAATCAGAGGAAGTTTAATCTATAGCTTACAAATTCATACTGTTAAATATAAAGAAAAGTTAAATTTTCTTGCTCCCTCAAAAAAATTTCTTAAGTACTTTCAACAAATGAAAGTTTATCTGATGTGCAAGCTTACTTATGAAATCTAAAACAGCACAATAGAAATTCATAGAAAAATTTCCGAAGTTTGAAATAATAAAAAGTTCGTGAAAGAACAATACCATTTCAAAAAGAAGGCGCACTAGTTTTTCAGATTCGCCTCTGTACTTGGATGTGAGAGTAGACGAAGAAACATTGAAAAACGTTGTTTTGCATTCAGTGGCCACAGCTTTGGCAAGCATGGTTTTACCAGTGCCAGGAGGACCAACCATTAGTACACCCTGTTAAAAAATTACCACTTTGTCATTATTACATCTTACAAATTAATCCCTCTATAAATCCATACTTCATTGCTTGAAATGAACATACCTTCCATGGCCTTCTGATTCCTTTAAAAAAATCAGGCATCCACATTGGAAGAACGACAGCTTCTTCTAACAACTTTTTAGCTTCTTCCAGGTCTGCAATGTCCTCCCAATGAACACTAGGATTTTTCTGAAGTATGTCCCGCTCAAGCATTTCTACAAGATCTCGGTCATAGCCAGAACCATCAAACTTCTTTTCCTCCTCCTGCAATATAAATAAATTTTCAGTGTAAGTTGCAACTAGTCAAAATGTATTCCTATAATACTGGGAAGAGTGTTAAGGTACTTTGTCTTCTTTTTCATCTTTCTTGCTATCTTTTCTCCCTTTATCATCTCTCTTAGACTTAGCTTCGCTTCCACTTTTCTTGTGCCTGTCACTGTTTGATCGACTATTTCCGCCACTTGTATGGCTCTTCCCACCTTTCCTCTCCACCACTCCTCTAGAAGCTCGAATTGGGCGAACTGGTGGTCCATGTCTGCAAAACAAACAATAAACCCTGTGCACTTTAGTTGCACACACATACAGATTTCTGTTGAATAAAGTAGTGCTAGAAAATTCCCTGGAAATGCTCTTTTGTTCATACAAAAGAGCTTAAAACGCTTAGAAAAGTAGGTTACACTTCCTAAAAATGAACTGAAATTAAATTTTAACTTTCTTAAGTACAGTTCTTCTGAAAAAGAACATGAATCTAAAACCGCATAATTAGGGCTCGTGACACAATCATGTACAAAACAGCATGAACTTATTCAACCTCCTAATACAATAAGCAAACGTAACAAGCATTTGTTATCCTTTAAGGATAGTTTTTATCAGATTATACAACTCCTAATCCATTACTAGTTCATAAATGTAACTAATTTTAAAAGTAAACGAATAGTTCACCTCAACCAGATGATCATGAAAATAGATTTTGTTACTTTGTTGCTGGTTCAGCTAAGAGAGGTTAAAAGATTCATTATACCCAGAGCTTATTATAAAAGGGATAAAGATAATAAAAATAATCTAATCAGCATACTTATGCTCTACAGGCGTTGGTGGGGGCCATACATCAGGATCCCTAGGTGGATGAGTAGGCCACATGTCTGGAAAAGGAGGTATATCAGTGGGCATTGAGATTCCGTAAGACTGTCGGCTAGTGATGGCTCTGTCAATGCTCAGTTCAGTATTGAATTCTGTAAGCACATTTTGGATTTCTTTAACAGCTTCATATTCTTGGGCAATTTTTTGCTGAATCTGAAACAAAAACAAAGTTAGAATAAAAAAAATTAGATCCATGTGAAAATAAATGTGTTTAAAATTGTCATGATTTATGTAGTCTTTCAATGTTCTATTTATGAAGGGGTTCTACCTTACAGTCCTAAGTGAGATTTTTTATGGCTTACAACCATCAAATATAATATATAATGTTCATCTAAAATTTTCTAATCAAGTTGAATTATCCAGGACAACCTAGAATCAAAAACATAAAAAAATCAAAAGCAATACCACTATTGAGTAGAGATGAGCAAAAAACGAGTAGCAGCTAAAAAATAGCTGCTACAGGAAAAAAATTGATGTAGCTGCTAAACGTGTTACAAAATAGCTGCTAAAAATTAGCAGCATATGTAGGCTCTTGATTGGTCAAAAAATCGCACTTATACTGCTACGCGCTGACCATACTTGTATAATATACATGAACGCGCAAACGGCGTTCACAGAAAATTTTGCCCTCTGCAGAAAAACTACAAAAAAATTTTTCCGAAATTTTTCAGCAGAAAAACTACTAAACAAATTTTTTTAGAAATTTTTCTGCAGAATTGGATGGATTTTAATACCTTTCACCTGGTAAAATAAGGTATAAAATATATTGAAATATTTATAAAAGAAATTTTATAAAGAAAGTCATAACTCCACCCGTGCAAGGCCAGGCATATCAGCTAGTTGATTATATTTTTCAATCCTGCTGATCTATCAAAGATATTACATCTTTCATTTTTAGATAGAGCAGTCATTAGGAATCTCCA
The DNA here is from genome assembly GCA_024610705.1 of Tetragnatha versicolor. Taxonomy (NCBI): domain Eukaryota; kingdom Metazoa; phylum Arthropoda; class Arachnida; order Araneae; family Tetragnathidae; genus Tetragnatha; species Tetragnatha versicolor. The sequence goes on along the minus strand of JANDEH010000001.1, from coordinate 31,896,736 downwards.
ATTATAATAAATAATACAATGATGTACATTATTTAAAAGTTTTAAAATCACTAGTATGAAAAATTAGTATCAATATAAGCACGGATAAAAATGATTATGGTCCCAATTTGGGTATTTCAGTAATAATGTTTTTTTTGAGAGAGAGAGATTTAAAAATGTGTAAATTCTTGCAGAAAATTTTTTGGAAAAAATTAAAGTTTGCAGAAAGGTTTTCATTTTATACAAGTATGGCGCTGACCAATGAGAAGCGTCTAAATTAAGCAGTAGCAGTTTTTGAAATAACGAAGGAAACAAGAAGAAAACGCGATCTGCCCTGTAGCAGTGGTCAGGGTGGTGGGGGTAGTCAGGACGTGACTATTTTTTAAACAGCTAATAAATACAGCGCCATCTGTATGATGGCGCTGAATTTATCGTTTATCTACCTGCTACATTTATGTAGACAAATTAGAATTCTCAAAATCAGTTCAAAAGAAGACTTAAAATCCAAATCAATCACCTCATTAATTATGTAAAACAATGCTAAATCATTAAAATAATAATCTATACCAGGGGTTCCCAATAGGGGGTCCGCGGGCTGTGTCCAAGGGGTCCGCGAAATGTCACCAAGAAATAAAATATTTTTTTTATTTTCCTTAATTTGAAGTAACCATTATCCTACCCAGCAGTTCATTCGTTAGTTAATTGTCACTGTTGTACAAATAGATTAATGTAGGTGGCACAGCCTCTGTTTACCACCAAAGATAATCCATGTTTTGTTTTTTGCAATTTTTTATTGACTTAAATACGATAGTTTCGGTTTTGAATACATCGAGTTTCGGTTTTGAAATCGATTGAAAATTTAAGCCTTTAAGTTCAAGGGGTCCTCGTCAGTAAATTAATTGTAAAGGGGGTCCTCGGCAAAATTTTATTGGGAACCCCTGATCTATACAGTAAGCCTTTTGCTCAAGACTCAGTATTTTTATCTATGAGCAAGTGTTTAAATAATAATAATACTCTGTCAGAAATAAAACCCATGCCTTTCAATAATGGCAGCTTTGTTTAACGAAATTCTTCTTTTCTAAATCTTTTTTAATTGTCTACATTTTTAATGGAGTATCTAAAACTTAAAGCATTATTAGAACCTGAGAATCGTGAGAATATAAAATCATAAGTATTTTTTATTTATAAAAAGTATAGATTTTGTTAATAATCATCAAAGTCTCATAAATCATAAGTCATCATAAATCAACATAGTTCAAACAAAAAAACGCAAGGGTCCCAGAGACAAAAGTAGCAAAATTGCAAATTGATAGAGAATTCAAGTAAATAAATACTGTAACATTTGGTTGATAAAATTAAATTCCAACTTGTAACAAAATTTTGTTATCAAACCATCAAAACCAATTGCAACCAATTGCTGCAAACCAATTGAACGTTGAATGCAACAAAAAAGCACCGCTGCTAAGAAAAAAAGCAGCTACAAAAATTAGCAACTTGCAACATAATCGCAAAAGTGCTACTTTTTAGCAGCTACTGTAACACTGCTAAAAAATAGCACGACCCTCAAGGTCTGCTAATTTTTAGCTGCTACTTTTTCATAACGAACGTAACTGCTACGTTTTCAAAAATTAGCAGATTTGCCCACCTCTACTATTGAGATGTTTTGATTGTTTTAAAATTTGATAATTGATTATTTTAGGAGATAATTAAAATAGAGTTTGAGTCCATCTAATCCTAAAGTACCTGCCCATAGACTTGGCTATTTTAATCTTAAGACAGAAAGTCAAACCTATGAATATTTACAACAAAAATTGGACATTTTATAGTACATCTTCCAAAAATTTGAAACTTTACCTGTTGCCATCTTTCTTTTCGAATAGAGTCGGTTATAGTTAACAAAAGTCTATGAATCTGTTGAACAGCTCCTTGATAATACACTAGAGCTGTTTCGTAGTTGCCAAGGAGGGCATACTCCCTAGCCATTTTTGTGTCTTCACATATGTCTCTAACTGAGAAACTCATGATCTGAAATAGAAAATCTTTAATAATGGAAAAAATTATACTTATGAAAAAGCTTGTGGAACAAATTTGAAACAGACCCTCCATGGGAAAAAACAAGGGTTCCAAACACTGAAGACCAGCCAAATGACCACTGCTTTAATAGAGTTGTCAAGCAAGTTGAGGAAACATTTTGAATTTGTTCCAGAGTTTAGATTGAGTAGTACTAAATTCTCAGTAAAGTACAGCTCCAAAATTTTACTCTTCATATTTCAGATTCAGGGTTGGAAAAAAAGATGTTTTTTAAAATAAAAAACCTGTTTTATTTGTTTTCAACTTTTTTTTGTTTTTTTACCCTCAGAAAAGAAATGCTAAGAAAATCCGTGATTTTTCAAATTTAAATTAGATTTAAAAAACTATAGTTTTAAATACACCACAAACAGTTCGTTCATTTAAATGATTTTTGTAAGTTTTCTTCACAGAATCATACTTTTTATCAAGTAATGTACTGCCTATATCATGGCGATTTGGTGGTATGTACCTAAGCCTTATACTTCACACCATTTTTTAAGTGTGATCCACACTTGAGTTTGTTGCCTGAATAAAGGGAGCAACTTGCTAAAATATATAAGTGTTTTAAACAAGGTTTTTTGCTTTGTTTTAAACGTGTTTAAAACAAGTATTTTAAACGTAACAATTCTGCTCAGATTACAAATAAATTTATTTTCTTCAGCTACTGCCTATATATGGAGAAACTTGTAACAATATTGTCTAAACAACATAAAACTTGCCAATAGCAATACTCTTTCCTCAGGTCCTAATGAGGTCAAAGCCAAAAATGTTGCCTAGGGCAGGATTCTTTGGATTTACCATTCTTAATATATAGACATGTTTCATAATTTTACAGTTTTTACAGCTATTATAATAATATAGGTAATAATTAGCGAATCCGGCCCGCAAGCTGAATTTGGGGATTTTTTTCGCCAAGTGGAAAACTGATGGCATCTGAGCATTGAATTGGGTTAATGAAGTGAATCCGGCTGCAGATTTTTAGCGTCAGATTTGGCAATAACAATTCAATGCACGTATGCCATCGATTTTCCACTTGGCGACAAAAAAATCGCCAAATTCAGCTTGCAGGCCGGATTTGCTTCATTTACTTTGAATTGTTGTCGGGCCATTCCATGAATAATGAAACCAAAGTACCAATTTTTTAAAGTTAATAAAACCTATGATGTAATGCATCATTTTAAAGCTTAAGAGTTGAATTTTTCTAAAATATCCTTTAAATATCAAAAAAATAAGTTATAAATAAGAGTTTTAGGCCAAAATAGTGGAACATTACAAAATTGAAAATACTCCACATAAAGTTAGTAAAGTTTGACTAGGCTTGCTGATATTAAAAATAACCTGTTGAAATTTAATTGGGGCTAGTTTTTATCTCTGACAATTCTACTTATAGGTAAGATAATAAAATTTTAAGATATATTAATATAATAATTAAAAATTTTAAATTCATTGTGTTATGTCCCTATGTTACGTCCGTAACATGAAAACAGATAATAGTAATTTCTGCAAACTCACTGGTAATCTCAATCAAATTTTAACCATATTTTCTCTTTATAAATCATAACATGCTTTTAACACTATTACATGAGTTTTTGATACATATTTAAAAATTTTATGACTGTTACAGACGTAACATCCGATTTTTAATTTTTCTATTAGGATACCAAAAATCCCCTATATTCCATATTTTTTTTAGCCACCATGTCTTTTTTCATATTATAAGGGTAAGGAATGTGATTTTGGACTTTTTTGTTCTAATATGGGTATTTTCAATTTTTATCTTGCTCTTTTTCCACAAATTAAGCCACAAATGAGCAATAAAAGAAAGAGTATTTAAAAAAGATAACATTTAATAAAAGGCATAAGATTTTTAATGTCAAAGCAATAGAAAAGAAAAGCCTTATTGCTATTTGTCAATTATGTGAAAAAAATGCTGTCAGTCAGCAGTTGATTAGTAAAACGTTTGAAGAAATTTCATTATAAATCAGTTTAGGCCATGGAAAAAGCTATTTCACTAAAAAAATTGATAAATATATTGAAATTGTGTTAATACATGAGACTAGAAGCAAAAAATAATCATTTTAGTTTTAAAAAATGTAAAAATAAGTAAAATAATGCAAATTACGCTACGTAATCTAAGGTTATTTTAACGTTTTCTCAAAATCTTATTATGTAGTCTATAAAAACAATTCTTACCAAAAAAATTTTCCAATGCCTTGATAATAGTATTTTGTTTGGTAAATAATTTTATATTGAACAAATAAATTATTTTATTTCATTAATAATGAGTTATAAATCAGACATGTTACGTCCGTAACAAGCGAGTGTTACGTCCGTAACAAATTAATTAGGCCATAGATTAATAAATAATTAAATTTTTGCTTCTACAATCACTTTTTTTAATTTTATAAACCTTCATGATGAATTACTGAGAAATTTTTTAAAAATTTTACCCTAAAATTCACAGGTATTTGTCAATAACTTTGAAAAGTGAAATATAGACAGTTCTGTGAGTTACGTCCGTAACACTTAGTTTTAAATTTTTTAAAAATTTTAGAACCATTGTTCAGTTGTCATAATTTAATATTTTATTAATCTACCTCTGATATGTTTAGAAAAAAAATACCATAGTTTACAATTAATTTTTTCATTATTTACAAAGCCTCAAAAGTTTCTATTTGTTACGTCCGTAACCATGGAATGGCCCTGTCGCCAAATTTGGCGGTGAAAATCTGCAGGCCAGATTTGCTTCATTAACCAAAATATATTTTGTAAGTTGTAACTGTGTCAAAAAAAAAGAATGTGAATTGAATGAGTGTGTTACATGAAATAAAAAAACACAATAACTACTTTTCTATTTAATAAAGTAGCTTATGAAAGAATAGTCTGTAACACACAACTCAAGGCAGAGGGTTTTAAAGAACAAAAGCTGCTGTGGCCTTTTGGCAATTTAACTATAAACGAGGGAATATCTTGGATGTATGATGACAATCTAAGGGTGGAGTAAAAAGAAAATGATTTATGTAAAATATGATAATCCTAACATTTAAGCCAAAAAAACCGCCCAAATTAAAACAAAAACCATATGCAGTCATTTACTTCTATTATCAAAATGTTATCCAAAATTAGAAGGGTTTCACAGCACTTACAGCCGAAAAGTTTTGGATTTTCAGAAAAAGAATTTTTTTGCAATTTATTTTCTTAAATTTTAATTTAAATAGCTAATTGGGAAACTAAAACTGTCAAAAAGAGAACTATCAACAAGACAAGACTAAAACATTAAGAAACCATTGCCACTCAAGCATTTATTGTCACTGAGCCATCTCTGTGAGATACATGTACGTATTGTGCACGTTGCGTTGCAGATACTTCAGCTTTTGGAACATTGATGATATCTTTAAAAGTAAAAAAAGGAATCAAAGTGAAAGAAAAAAATTCAAATTTTCTTACTTTAAACTTTCTTTCGTTAAAAAGTTCAAAATGTTTTGTTTGATTCTATTATATTACTACTACTGCGCCCTCCGTCATAGGACATAGGACTCTTGTTACTTTTGATAGAAACAACCAAACAACTCTTCTCTTCTTCCTGTTCTAGGTGAGGAAAACAAAAACAATCGGAACTGCAACCATCCGTAGAGAATGCTCATGTGGAAATTTAGCTGATATTTCTAAACAGGGCTGAAGATATTATCTACTATGGATAAGGTAAGTTAAATGTGGTTTTGAGATATACCCCGGATAACTTTAACAAGCCGGTATTGGAGTAAATAAGGACCCTTTTTAACTACCAGTTTAAAAGATCAAAAAGACCAGTTACGAACATGATCACAATTAAACGAATACAACCGTGCTGGCTCGATTGCATTGACACATCTGTGCTGGGATAATCCCCCCAGAAACCTGCAAGTGAAAAAATTACCGGAACAGCTTTAGAAAGAGTCCACCAGCTGCCATGTTTACCCACAGCAACATGAAAGTTGTCAGCATTAATGTTACTATTAGATCTTATAGTTTTCTTATAGCTTACTATTAGATCTCTAATAGCAATCTACTAATTTTTATTATTTTAGTATCTAATACTAATAATATTAATTATTAGATCTCTATGATTGTCAGTCAAAATTTGAGTTGTGGGTAAACATGGCGGCTGGTGGACTCTTTCTAAAGCTGTACCAAATCACCTCTTTTGGCCACAAAAAAGGTCCAATTTTACCCAATTTCCCTCCGAATTTTTCTGGTTACTTCGTTGTGGCTCTGAGGAATTCGGACAAATGGTTGTTCTTTCGGGTACAGTTAGTTGACCACAGCTTTGGTAAGGGATCTCTATGGTCCATTGCTGGCAGAATGGGCGCCACTGTCAGTTAGCTCACCTACTACTAGGCAATTGGTCGCCATGGAAGACTAACCAAAGCTGTGACTTCTTGATAGTTTTTTCCGAATAATGCCTTGCATTGGTAGGAAGACACTTCTCAGTCTTAGTACATTACACTTTGCAAACATTGTATACCTACTGATGTTATTTTTCCTCTGGTGAAGAATGTAGATCTGCACATATTTTGAAAAATAAAAGGAATTTCGGCACAGCTTTGATAAGAGTATACCAGCTGCCATGTTTACCCACAGCTTAAATGATGACTGACAAACATAGATTTAACTAGTAATACCATCATTATTATTAGATCCTAAAATAATATTCCACTAAATATTATTATCGTAGGATCCAAAAACAATGATATAAATAGTATAATTTATATGGTTGTGTTGTGTGTCATCATTCATCATCATCGGTGTGTCATCATCATCAAGCTGTGGGTAAACATGGCGGCTGGTAGACTCTTACTGAAGCTGTGCAGGAATTTATTATCAGGTCAGATTGAGCATTTCATCCACACCAGTGGTTTAGCCAGAATAAAATTTGGGTGGGTGATAATTAGAATTGTTTTCTCATTCAATAAAAAAGAAATTTCAGTACCGGTAAGGAAGGGAAAATTAATCAGATTCCACTTCTTAGCCCTTCTTCTTCCTTGCTTTCAGCACATACCTCTTACTTAACAGTCACAAATGCATCAAGTACAAAAATAAATAGTGATAAAAAATAATAAGAATATTAAAATCCTTATGGGAACAAATGTCATAAAACCCCCTCCCGTTCACAATCAGTTCTTCAAAAAGGGAGAAAGTCGTCTGGACAGCGGTTGACACAACCAACAAATTATTTGAAAAATAAATATTAAGAACAAATTAGTGTTATTAGAGTATTATTAAAAATGAATTTGAATCTTTTGAAATGTGATTGATGTGAAAGTATTGTGATTTTTAGATATTTGTTGTAACTTTTTTTGCTGTTGCAGAATCATCCCAGATGTATGGTGCTGGATGATGAGGCTGACGACATTGATTACTCGAATTTTCAATCAGTTGGAGCTGAGCGTATACCTATGAAAATAATTGGAAACTTGTCTGACATATGGGTCCCTGCTCATCTTTTGCAGAAAAGAAAAAATTTTGCTAATATACATTTGGTAATGCATCTATTTTTAATAGGTTACACTTACCAATGGCAAATCATAAAGACATAGTTAACTTAGTGAAGTGATAAAACATGAGATGAAAATTTAGAAATATGTTGGATACATTTTCTAATCTATGGTTAGTTTTTAAAACCTGAGTGAGTTTATATAATAAGATTACTGCATTAGCATTGCAAATTTAGTCAGATTTATATGCAGGAGGTATTCAGTGTAAGAAATTTAGTTTGAATATACCCTTTATTGAAATATTACAATAATTCAGTTGTTAATAAGTTAAAACTAAAAATAATAGTCAATGGAGGCTCGGAGCAGCATGAACTCGATGAAATGAAGAAGTTTGATTTCTAAAATATATTGTAGATCCTGGCTGAGCCCCCATGTGGGGTGGGTGTACAGCAGGTATTCTTAGTGGAGGAAATTAAATATCAAATTACCATTTATTGAAATATTATAATTTAGTTTTAACTTATTTACAAATAAAATATTAACATAAAAAACTGTTGCATTGGAATTATCACTTCATTCACTTCTATAGTCTCTAGTGAGTCATCTTAATATTGTCAAGACACTAGTCACTAAATATTACCCTCCTTGTAATAGCTAGCCACTTCCCTATTTATGAGAATTATGAGTGAAAAGCCGAAAAAATCTCAAACACGGAGTTATGATGACATTTATCTTGATATTAAGTTACTTTTAGTACGCTATTTGTGTAAAAGTAATTTTGCAAGGCTTTCCAGCTTATTGTGTTCCTTTTTGCGACTGTATACTCTTAAGCATACATGTGATTACTCTGACAATAAATTGGCTGAAAATGTTTTTTAAAAATTTTATGGCACCTATATTTTCCTTCATTTTAAGTAGAGGGGGTACATTGGCTTCTACTTCCCGAGATCTACGATTCGAGATGCAAGCGTCATATTTTTTAGCTTAAATATTAACTGCTTTTCATATAACTTCCGATAATTTTTTGATTTTACTTTGTATTTATTACTAAAAAACCTTCGCGGGCAGAGTTTTTAGTAAAAAGAATAACTGGAAAATCAGAAAGTGGAATTTGAGTTTTGCAAATCGAATTGTCAGACTTAAATTTTACAAAGCAAATTGGCGGATTTCCGCCAATTGGCAGAAGAATCACATGTATGTCTTAAGACTAGTTCTTGAAGAAGTTTGTGTTAACCCACTGACCAAATTGCGATTTTCTAGGTATGAGTTCATTTTTGATGTCAAAAATGTTTTGACGTAACAAGAGTATACTTAAACAGAGTCTTAGACTTAAACGCATACTTAAAGACACAAGGAAAGAAATTTACATTGAAATGGGTAATGTGTTGTAGGAAAGTTAATAAAGGTGTAGGTTTTGGTGTTAATGAACTCCATGCTATCGAGAGTAATTAAGGCGGTCCGTGCCAGAAGGACGAACTCATATGATGAACATAGGTTCACCCTTCTGGCACAGATCGCCTCAATTGTAAAATTGATGTTAGAAATTTTTTTTAAACAAACTAAAAAGAATAACATAATTTTGCCTACTTCTCTAAAAAATGTGTGATTATTTATTAAGCAAACCCTTGAAGAAATTTTTAAATTTGATCTGTTATTAAATTTTAACTTTCATAAATTATTATTATTTATATTTTATTGTGTTTTTCCCTTTAGAGCAAACCAGCAATGTTCCGTACTCTGGAAAAACCAAAAAAGTCTTTCCAAGTTTATGAAACTGAAAATCAAGATCAGCCAGAACATTTTTCTGCTGCTGAATTCACTGATGAAGACATGTTAGATTTACTAAACAACTACAAATCCCTTGGTAGTGATGAAGGCCTTTCTGCAACTGGACCATGTAAAATTAGTGAAAATAATGATTATGAGAACTTGATTAAATCATGCAATTCAGACAGATTCCTTAGTTCACAAAGCTTAGGACCAGAGTGCCTTGAAAAAAATTCAGAGACCTTAACATTAAGTGATAAGGATATATATGACTATGTAAAATCAGCATGCCTCAAGACTTTCATCCAAACAAGCGATGAGAATGTAAGAAATTCTTTTGATGACATTTACAATTCTAATGATGAATTTTACAAAGAAGCTAGATGTACAATGTCTGAGGAAGTCCTTAATGAAAAATGTGATTATCTGGTTGTACCTTTGAATATTTCTGAAACAAAGTCTAGTGTAAGCATTGCTGAAAACTCAGAATCTGATGCTGTGGAGGGAGCATGTTGCAATCCTGATTTTGAGGGTAGTCTACAGAATGATTCACTAAAAGGATCTGAGAAGGATCCAAAGGAACTGGATGAATCAGGTGATACAGATCTTGTAAATTTCCCAATAGCATATAAAAGGCCTGCTGTTATCGAAGAAACTGTAAAAAAGCAGAAAAATCAAAAGAAAAAGAAAAATGCCCAGAAAAAAACTGTATTGGATGTATTTAGTCAAAAAGATGATTCTGAATGTCCATATCCCGAAGTAGATGAATTCTATGAAAGTGTTATGAGCAGGGAACATGATCGTTTTATGAACAGGGAATATGATCAACCATATCAGTATGAGTATCCATCTTTGAAAAATGAATTCCCAGATTTGAACCATAAATCCCAAAACTTCACCACATCAGAGGTAACTTCAGAGTTTGAAGAATTTAAAGAAACTGAAAACCTTCTGGAGGATAATGCATCTGCTTCATTAAATTCAAGAAAACCTACCAATGGCAGTCTAGAAATAAAAGGAGTCAATATTGTATTAGAAAACATACCAAAAAACGTCTCAGAAAAGCAGGTTCAGGATCTTTTGACCATTGGTGAAGTTAGATTATTATATTTGTCAACATGTGGACAGTTTAAGATTGCAGAAATAAGGTTTGTATTTCCAAATTTACTTTCCCATTTAAAAAATAATTTTTAAAATCTATCTAGATTATATATTGAACTTCCTTAATAAAGTTATCTAATTTTAAACTTATTTTGATTATTGAATTTTCAGTATAAGCTTAATGGCATGATCCTCTACAAGTTAAGTTTCTTTTCAGCATGGAGAGTGATACTGATGCAGAATGGATAATTGATTGTTTTAATGGAACTGCACCTTTTGGTGGTAAGTGTTAATGAATTCATAAACGAGGTGATTCTAAGAGTGGACCAATAGACTATTACCTTAAATACTTTACCTTGTTATCCTATTGTTTATTGTGCTTATTACTTTGTTTATTTGATATTTTACTAGGAATTTTGAATATTTTGCATACATAGCTATTTAAATTTTAAAAAGACCAAATTTTTGTACTGATCCTATCATTAGAATATTACTAGTAGTAGTAATATTGTCAGAGTAAAACTGGTTTGAAAAAGGCTAAACGTCACTAAAAATATCTCCCATTTCTTTGAGAGGTTGGCAAGTATGCATATTTCATTTCAACATTAAAAAATTACCTTGAAAGTAATACTTTGGAAATCAATCACCTTTCTACTTAATTGCTACATCATTAAATTAATAACATTAACAGTATTATAAGTGTTCACTGATTTTTTTTCGTTTTGCTGAATATGGTTGTGAGGGGCTGCTCTGCTAAACTTAATTATTATATTAATAATATTTTCAAACGCTTCAGATCTGCATTTAAGCCAATACCCCCAAAATCAGTAGGTCTCCAGATTTAAGAGTTTTGGATAACATGTCTAATGAGTCTTGAAATCAGCTCTTACACTATTTACTAGTTGGTAAAACTTCCTAGCTTCTTTTTGTGTCTTAAGACTTTCAATATTTAGGTATAGTTCATCTAGATATAATCGTTTTTTCTACCTATGTTTTTTTCTCCTTGCACTTTTCCTCCGCATCTCTAGAATAATGTTTCTAAATCAAGTCTATATGCTTCATTATTTTTCGTTATCAGATAAAGTTCCTCATCAAACCATTGGCTTGCATGGCACTCTGGTACAGCCTTTTCACACTGTTATTCTGTGCAAAGCGCCAACCCTACGGGTAAGCAAACCCAGACCCGGTGGCCAGGGTTTGGGTTTTGGCGAAACGTAATTCCGTCACCGTGGGCTTGCAGACCCGTGAGTCGGGAGGGTGTTTGATTTGGAGCTACTTCGCCAAAAAGATGCTTTAACCTGATTGACTGATGAGAACGCTTTCTTTGGATCGAAAGGTTGCGAGTTCAAGTTCAACCAATCCATACCAATCAAGTTCAACCAATCCATCCAAGCAAGCTTCATTTTTCAAGCTTTGTGAAGCAAGCTTCTGAAATACATTATTGCTATCAAAAAGAAAAAAATACTCAAAAATATATTGAATAAACGGAAATTTATTTGCTGAAGTTTTACCAAAAAATAATTAAGAATTTTAAATTAATGTAAAAATTAAATTAGAACTATGATACTTTCAGTAATTCATAACTAAAATAAATATCAAAGCTCTCTAATGTATTGAGCTAAAAAAATATAATAAATTGTTCACAAATGGATATTTGCTGATGTTTTACCACAAAACAATAAAAACTTCAAAAATATTTAAATGCATAGTTTCTTTTAAAAAAATGGACTTTTCCTTTGCAGATATTAAAATAAAGATAGGTATTTTAGGGAGGAAATAATTATTTCCATATTTTTTAAACCAATTCACTAAAATTGCTTAAAAAAATCTAGGTGAAACCTAAAGGATTTCCTCAGGTAATAAAAAATTTCATTATAGAATCTGCTGTTCCTATTTAATAATAGTGATTTCAATAACATTTTTTATTATTGAACCTTTTTTTCTTTCATACAATACTTTTAAGAACAAACACACCAATCCAAATCCAATACTTTCAGATTTGTGTTAGTAGATGGCACTCCACGAATTTGCCGCTCACTGGCCTTTGTTAAAGCTAGGCCTAGCAAGGCCAAACTGGAACTCAAAATACGTCAAATTAAGTCATTAATCACACAATAAAGGGTATAAAACCCTTGATAATGGCAATTAATGCATTATTTGGTATACAAAATCACTTATTCTTGTTGCATTTTAAATAAAGCATACTTCTCGCCAATCTAAACCTGTGGGTTAGCCTCCAAACCCAACGTTGGTCGGGGGGTAGTACTCTTGGGTTCGGGGTAGGCCAAACCCGCAGCACGGAATAGCAAAAGCTAAAAAAAGAACGAGTTTGGCTCGGGTCAAGGGTTGCCCTGTGGAACAGAATAACCGTGTCAGAGGCTTCTTCTATGATTTTTTTTATACTCAGTTCCACCCTAAGTTGACACTGTTGGGAAAGGCAGAGGTTGTACCAATCCGCCCGAAAAAATAGTACTAGCTTGTATCGCAATTTAAAATAAAGAATATGCAGACAAATTTGTAAAAATGTGTCATACATTATAGTTTATCGGAATTTTTATCATATAACTTAATTTAATCATGCCTTAAAAGTCTTTAAATCCAAGCGAATGAATATAGTCCGTAGGGTAGAACGGCGTTCAGGCACTGCAGCACTCCTGTTTTTCCTATTTTTTTCACATTAGCTCCTTTTTTCCTATTATTACGATCCATTTTATTTTTCCTCCTTTTTTCTCCTTTTTTTCCTATTTTTTAACCCTTGGGATCGACTTTCTTCGTGGATGTTTTGTTGTGGGTAGGGATTGATGTCAATACTATCGGTCCGTTGTCGATGCTTTGGCATACGAAATGGAGTGATTCGTTTCCTTCCAGCGGGACGCGACGTGGCCGCCGCGGAGCGTCCTCTCCCGTTGAGGTAAAGCTGTCCTCCGTTGCTTTTAGCCCAGGAAAACGGTAGTTTTTCAAAAATTTCGACGGTTTTATATGTTTTTGAGAGCGCTGATTACGAATCTGAAGTTTGCTCTCACGTGGGGTGTCGGCTTCTTATCGAAAATTGCAAAAAAAATTGATAATTTCTTGCTCTTTTTTCGATTCATCGCTTATATTTCAAAAATTATAACATTCTCGAAGATAATTTCTATCACAAAGTTAAAGTAAACAAAAATTCCTACAAAATGCACTGAAAAACATCGATTTTTTGGCCTATCCGCCAAAAAAAAGGAAAACGAGTGCTTCTACCCTCTACAAAATGAAAACTATTCAAGTTATCCAAAAATTTTATACCAAGAGAAAGAGCATTTAATTTTCTATTATTAACGTGCTTTCCAGCATCATTGTTTGAGAAGGGGAGAGGGAGTGAAGCAAAGATCGATAATGAAACTGTTGCGGCTTGCAGACCAGAGGGACTTTTGCATTTGTTAATCTGCGCTTTATTTCCGGTAAATTCCTATATTAAATTATGGGAGTGTTTTAATAAACGAATTTATATGTTTTTTGCATCGCTAAATCCGAATTTCAAGTTTATTTTAATTTTGAAAGTCATCTTCACATCAAAAATTGCAAAAAATCTCAAATTTGTACTCGTTTTTTAGGTTTTTCATCGATTTTCTAAAAAAATATTCATTTTACGAAAAATAGCATGAAACCAAATAAAATTACGTAAAATTTCCTATAAGATGCACTTGTTCATTTTTATTTTGCGAGGAGCGGTGTACGTTTTATAGCATTTTGAAGAAAAGCAATTTTCATGTTTTTGTGTAAAGTCAGGAAACAGCTCTATATAACTCAGCGCGCTCTAGCGTCAATACCTCTCATTTTAAATTAAAATCAAGCAGTGCATTTTGTAGGAAATTAAATGTTCTTTCATTTGGTATAAACTATTTGTCGGTAACTAGAATTTATTTAGAGCTGTAGTGGGGGAAATCGTTCATCACTTTTTTGTAGAAAAGCAAAAAAATATCTTCATTTCAAAACGTACAGCTCTCCTTGCAAAATAAAAATTAACCAGGAAATTTTATGTACTTAAATTTGGTTTCATGCTATTTTTCGAAAAGTTAATATTGTTTTAGAAAATCGATGAAAAACCGAAAAAAAACTCCAAAAATGTGAGATTTTTTTCAATTTTCGATGTGAAGATAACTTTCAAAATTAAAATAAACTTGAAATTCGGATTTAGCAATGCAGAAAACATAGAAATTAGTTCATTAAAACACTCCCATAATTTAATATGGTAATTTAAAAAAATTATTGAAATTTCGCCCAAAACACCCAATATTTCATAAATAAATTTAAAAATTTATTTTTAAATTTATGCATGCGTAGTCATCAATTCATCCAAAACAACCCATTTTATTGGTAATATACCGGAAATAAAGCGCAGATTAACAACCGCATTGGTCTGCGAGCCGCAACAGTTTTATTACCGATCTTTGATTCACTCTCCCTTCTCAAAAAATGTAAAATTAAATTATCTTTAATGCGGTATAAATGTTTTGTTAATAACTTGAATAGTTTTCATTTTGTAGAGGGTAGAAGTGCGCGTTTTCCTTTTTTTTGCGGAAAGGCCAAAAAAAATCGATGTTTTTCAGCGCGCACTAGCGTCAAAACCACTCTTCAGAAAATCAAAGTTAAATAGCGCATTTTGTAGGAAATTTGGTTTACTTCAACTTTGTAATTAAAATTATCTTCGAGAAATTCATAGTTTTCGAAATATAAGCGAAGAATCGAAAAAAGAGCAAAAAATTGATTTTTCGCGGCATCGCGGGAGCACTCAATACGAATGGGCGTCACCACAGGTTGGTATCCCTGTTGTGCTATTTTAACACTCTAATTTAAGAAAAATATTCCTTTTTTCTCCTATTTTTTAAAAAAAATTCCTTTTTTCTCCTATTTTTTTTAGAAAAATAATCCTTTTTTTCTCCTATTTTTTCTTTACTTCTCCTGTTTTTCCTATTTTTTTTACGAAAAATCGGCTGCGGTGCCTGGGCGTTGGACGGGCAGCCTAATCCGGCTGATTGGCTGGGAACCGGTTTCCTAGCTGTAATTCGGTCGCCATAGCCTTTTCTTCAGTGTCAACTTGGGGTGGAACAAAGTATAGATTATTCCGGGCATTTTCTATATTTGTGGGGATTCTTCACTTAAGATTTTGTCACATACCCCTTTTTTATATTTTCTATACCTCATCTTTCTTCAGTGACTCAATATCAATCCTTTTGTATCATTTTCTCTTTTTTATAAAAAGATCTATTGATTTTATGACGAAGTTTTGAAATCATCAGAAAATGCAGAGTACATTTGCTCCTCGGAATTTACGCATGTCTATCAATATGTGGCCAATTTGGTTCAGAGAGTTCTACTAAATGAATGATCTTATACTTAACTTTTGTCGTTCCTATATTGGGAGAAATATTTAAGTAAAAACCTGTTGATCCAGCCTTAATAAATCAACGTGCAGATTTCATTAAGAAATTTAAAGTTAATAGAACAAGATAATTTTATTTACCAATTTAATGGAAGTATGTTTTTGAATTTATTTTTCTCTTGACATTTTCAAACCTTAATTAAAGTATGTGAGAAATCCAATGAATTTTTTTTACTTTAGTATTAAATCTAATTTCCAAATCCCCTCTAAACTTACATAAATTTATTAAAATATTTATGTGGATCATTTTGTAAATGCCATATTTCAATATTTAAGTTTTTGATTTTTTGTGATAATTTGTTAACTAATTTAAAATTATTTTCAGCTGGTTCTTCTACTCTAAAGTGTTACAAGCTTTCTTAGAAAATGTTTACTGTTTCATTCAGCAGCCATTTGTTTAGAAAATATCAAGAATTAGATAGCTAATAATTGTAAATTAATTGGTTTTACTTTTATTTAACTTCTACTTTTTTACTTAATATTTTAATGTTCTTTTTAAAAATAGATTATATCAGTATTTGATTGCACTACAGGGAATTTTTTAAATAAAAAATATTTAATTTTTATGAATGAATATTTACTACAGCTGGTTTGAGTTGCATTTCTATTACTGATAACTATGAATGATAGTGTAGTACCATGCATTTTATTATTTAGCAATATTTTTATACAACTTTGACAAAACAGTTTAAAATTATTGAATGCATTTTTTAACATTTGTGTGGCAATGCTATATTATGAATTGAAATGGTTTGTTCACTATTTTATCAATTAGAATACATTGTCTTACTGGTGCTACAATATTTTACTGGACAGTATTTTTTACTACTTGACTAAATGTATTAATATATGCATGTATTTTTGTGTTTATATGTCCATAGCTTACCTAATATATCAATAAATTCACAAACATTTTAAAAAGATTTTTTATATACATATTACAAATACATTTGTACTTTGTTACTACCCAAGATATTGAAAAGTGTAAAATTTCCCTATATTTTTTGTAGAGTTGTATGTTAAAAGTATACATTGTAAGATAAATATATTAAGTTGAAACAACCTCTGAGAAAATTGTTTTAATTAATCATAAGTTTAAATACCTCATTGAACAGTCTATTCCCCATACAATTTAAATTCTTTAATTGCTAATGAAATTTGATGAAACAAACTGAATGAAAAATTCCAGTTATGGGGGCCTGAGAAATTTCAATCATACAACAGAACCTTGATTCTGAAAGAAAAAGAAAATTTAGGATACTGGGTGTTTCCTAAAAATAATATACTATGCATTAAAACATGTAAAGGTTCCACAAGGCATTTAGACAAGGTTTATTTTGCATTATTATAAATTGATGTTTTGGTAAAACTAGAATGATACTTCTAGACTTAGTATCTTCTAGACCAGTGGTTCTCAACCTTTTTAAAGCTACCACCCCCTAATGTGCGTAAAATTTTTCTCAACACCCCCACAAAGAAAATTCTGTAAGGGGTCATCCATATATTACGTGAGGTCAAAAAGGGGGGGGAGGGGTTTGGAAAAATCTCACCAAGGGGGAGGGGGTCGATTAAAATCTCACGTCAACTTTTTTTAACTTAATTATAACTCAATTAGGTGCTATGAAGCACAAAATGCAAATAATTTTTAGAAAGTAATTTTTAAAAGTTGTAGGTAAATCTCACGTGGGGGGAGGGGGGGTCAAGAAAAATCTCACCAAGGGGGGAGGGGGGTCCAGATTTTGGAAAAAACACCTCACGTAATTTATGGATGTCCCCTAATTTATGGTATAGCGAAGGGTGATTACTTAATATCAAATTATTTTTAAGTGTATTATTAGTAAACTAATACTACATTCACACATGAAAAGTTAATCTAGTTTAAGTGCTAATCTAGCTTAAATACATTGCAATATTTAAGCTAGATAAGCACTTAAACTAGATTAACTTTTCATGTGTGAATGTAGTATTGGGCACTGAATTTGTTTAACTCGGGACTTGGAGACACTTTGTGATATCCTTCGAAATAATAAAAAAATCATTCTTACCCCATTAATATTCCAACTTGATACATAAGTTTTTATTATTTTTTTGTGTGTGTCTCATCCCCTACGATTAAAATTGATAATATTGGTGGTAACCAAAAATAGTGGTAAAAATGTGTTGTTAACCTTTTACAGGCCGAATTCAGATCCAGGTATATTTTAATTAATTTTTTTGTATAATTTACCTTCTAATGCTTCAATTAAGAGATTTTATTAATATGAAAGTGGTAAAAAAATTTTACATGCGATTTCACGATGTTCCCAATTGGGAACATTGGCCACTTCCGACTATACTTCTCCCGGGGAAGAGCGAATAGACTATAGTGATAAATCTAACGAACAAACACCCAAATTATATGGAATAATTTACAAATTTAACCTTAAATGCAATTTATGTTTCGGTTCAAGCAGTAATTTTGTATAAATTTCATAATTTTTAAAAATTTTAATGACAATTTCACTTTACACATTAGAAAAATACCCAAACTTTTTATCATTAGGCTTCTAAATTTTATACATTAGCCTGAAAAATACAATTGAAGAATAGGGATATCGAAAAACAACTAAAATATGAAAGATTAATAATATTTTTAATTTTTATAACTAAAAAACAAGTTCTTTTATTATACACGGGCAAAATATTGAAGATATCTTGCATTTACGAATCGGATTTATAAATAGATTATAACAATTAGTACTAAAATAATGATTAAAAGTTAGAGTAACGGATGAAATAATTGATTTTTGAATGTAACATTTAAGTATTTAAATGAAAATTTCACTCACATTACTTTAAAAGATCTGTAACCTTTTATACTTTTATTCCCCAGATAGAAATCATCTTAATAAATATTTTCTAAATTTATTTCTTATGTATAATAAATAGTACTGAGCTTGTGAGATGCCTGAATCTACTATAAATGTTTTTATTTGTACAAGAATAAATCACTGAGAACTTTTGAACGTGGTTTATTCACATCCATCATTTCTCAAAGCTAAGATTCAAATAAAAAAAACAATTACTCACTAAAAAACCATTCAAACCAGCTACTTCCTCTTTAAAAAGGGGATTCCCCTTTAACAATTATAAAATCAAAGTCTGCCCAGGCCTAGTGGCCCATCAGGCGGTGCCCATCTCCGTTTCTGTAGCCTTTGGGCCTGGGGTGCTAATTACTAGCGTGTGTCCAAGCCGAGTGGCTAGCCCGACGCTGGACCCCCAGTTGATTCCCCAAGCAAGCTTGGTCCTCATTTATCGACCCCGGAAGGATGAAGGGCTGAGTTGACCCATGACCAGCTACCCAAGCAGGAGCCGCTTTAACAATTATAAAACCTTGTTATTCTTTTCTGAAAAGAAATTGCCAAAATACACCATTTCTATCCTATGTTTCTATCGCTTCAATGATGTAATGCCGTACAAAAAACTTGGATAACTTCGTATAGCGGCGACAGGCCAATGTTCCCAATTGGGAACATGCATGTTTCGCAAGTTACTACAAGTGTGTTTTTAATATTTATTATTAATACTGTCGATATCTAATTAAGGTAAGTCTTTTTCAATATCCTCACCAAATTTTGGAAACTTAGGACAATATTTCGATTTTTCACGATTTGTTTTGTGTGCCTTTGTCAAAAACCGTAAAAATGGCCAATTTTAAGATTTTTTGTAATTTTTTCCTATTAAGTTATCAACTTCGTTTGAATTTCAAAAAATCAAGTCATCTTTCAACTTTACATAGATAATTTTTCAACACTATACTGATAGTAGTTAATTTTTTATGATTTTTCAAACATGATGTTAACATTGGCCTGTAAAAGGTTAATTGTGTCCCTCAGACAACTTCTTTTCAATAGTCTTTTGCAGCCTACTTTCGGAGCTCTCAGGGATCACCTGCGGTCTGAATAAAATGATCAGTTCGAAACCACTCCAGTAGGGGGGCTTGGGGGCTCTCCCCCCAAAAATTTTTTATTTTTAGCACGAAAAAAGTGAATTATGTTCCCCTCTTTAGACCCACCACTAAGTTTGAATGCCAAAATATTCAATGCTCATCGCCCCCTTACTGCCCAAAAAAGCCCCACTGCCCAAAATAGGCTCACTGCCCCTAAGTATCCGCTCACTGCCCCCAGGGGGCGATATCACCCCCGTTGAGAATCACTGTTCTATTATACTCAGTTGCAACTTAACTTGAGCTTGTAGAAATATGCTGAGGGCAACCAAAGAAAGTATTTCTCCGTGTGGTGTCAGAATTTTGAGTGAAATTAAGAGATTCAATTTTAAAATTTGGTTTGTTTTTTAAATCCACGTATATTAAGCGTCTTTTCATACCGATTTGCACATAGGCGCCGACTCCATAGGGTTTGAGGGGGCTTGAGCCCCCCCAATGTTGAAAGTAGGGTGGCCAGGCCCCCCCAATATTTTCAATTCGCTCCTAATATTTTTAATTCGAGCATCCTCTCTGATTTTCTTCTGAAACGACGACCTCAAGCCTCGACCAGGAGGTTCAATTATTCATCCCACTTATCACTTGACTGCCAAAGTGTCCGGTGCTCTTCCGATTTCCAGGAAGCCATCAGTCATTAGCACGCAGACCCCTGGCTTGGGGTTTGGCTCCAGGAGGGAGTGGGAGTGGGCCTTCTTTTGTTTCTTATCAGAAGTTCCTCCGGCCAGGGTTCGATTGCGGAAGTGGGAGGAGGGTGATGCATTAAAACGTCAAAAAACGACCCCTTGTCGGTAAAATGAAAGCAAACGTTTGTAAAGTATTGCAGTCTCATATCGTTTTGTGAACCCTTAATTGTTCCTTTTTTCGTTATTGGCGTCCTATTCGACACCACACCCCACGTGACTGAGAAGGGAATGACAAATTTGCATTTTTGTAGAGGTCAGCTAGTTGAACTTTAGTTGTGGTGCTATTGAACGTCGCTGTTTCTCCTATCATAGTGCTCTATTGCTGAATTGCATTAATAGTTTTTAAGTTTCCCAAAAAGGTAAGAATGATTTATACCTTTTCATTTGAAAAAGTGAAGGGAGCAAATATATACCGTTGATTTTGAAAGTACTATAAGTCCACGTTTTATTGTTTCGAGATATGTATTTAATGTTTTCCGTTTAATTAAATTAAAAAATATTGCTCTATTTTTTATTGAATTATTTTACGTAGTTCTAGAATATGCTTATATAAGAATGAAAATATGTTAGCGGTTGCGAGAGATAGTAGGCTTGCAAGAATAAAAATAGCATAAAATTAGGGTAAAAAATAGACTTGTGCGTTTTTCAAAATGAACAAAATAAGCTCTTCCTTTTGGAATTCGGGGATGTCCACTGCTAATAAGTTCATGTATGATTATTTTCAAAACTCACATACTTTGATATTATTGCTTGCTTTGTATTAAACGTATTATTTTACGTACATTTTTAAACTGACAGATTATTATTTCTATTTATATCTTTTGTTGTGAATCTTATAAGATCAAAAATAAATAAAGAAATTTAAAAGTTTCTTTTAATTTAGATTTTAAGTCTTTCAAAATATTGATTAAAAATTGAAAGAGTTGAATAAAATTAATCCATATTATCTTTAATACAGTATTATTTTAGATCACAGTAATATCAGATCCAATTAAGGTTTTTGGACTTATACTGCTAATAAAATTAGCGATATTTATTTGCATGACATGTGACTTTTAAGCTCTCCCATTTTACATTTCGGTTCAAAAGGGTTTTAAGTGCTTTTTTAATTAAAAATACTTTTTACCTTCAAACGTACTAAGATTTTATGTAAAAAATACTATTCAAAAAAGTTACACTATTTTCTCCCCTCCTTTTTAAAATTTCATTTTTGTACATTGTTGTCAAGGCAAAATGTTGTTTTTGGCAAATGGATTTTTTATTGGCTTCTTTCGGTTAGATATTTTTTGTGGTTTTCAAAACTCTTCACCCTTAAAGGTTTTTCAAAGAAAGTTTGTAACTTAAAGGGGAAATCCGGAATTTTTATTTTCGATTTTAATTTAAAGAAATGGCCGAAAATAAAAAGTAGAATTCTTACATCGTTTAAACGGATTGAATTTTAAATTTCAAAGAAAAATAGTAGAATTTTGACATTTTAGTAATCTTAAGTGTTGGCTGTTTTAATTTGTGCCACAACGCGTCGTTGGGCGTTTATGCTCTCTTCTCAATAAACGGAAATACGGTCTATAATAACTGACATAATAAGAGCACGATATATCTGATTTTTGTAGGGAAAATTAATAGTCTCTGTATCAGAGGGGAGAAAATTATCTGATAAAAAAGAAATCTTTGATAAAAGTTGAACCGGATGCCATTTATTATATGAGTTCATTTTCTAATATTTTTCTCAAAAAGCAAGAGCGAATTGGGTAAAAGGAATAATGATTTTTATGATAGACATTAATTTTCCTTGAAAATTAATATTTTTAATTGAAAATTAATACATAAATTTCGTCAATTTTACTTTTGCTCTGAAAAACTGTGAAATAAGAAAGGCAACTAGCTATCTTTATTTTTTTATTAGCATTCGTAATTTAACTAATGGGAAGAAAAACTTATTTTATTCTTAAATATCTCAATTTATATCTAATTTTTAGTTAAATTGAAACTACCCAATTTTTCCCATTAATCATTTTCATCGGAAAATTTTTATTCAGGCCCCAGTTCTAAATGAACAGACTATAGTAGATTGGATTTTCTTCGTTTTTTTCAATAAATCACTGTTTTTTTCAAAATTTAGGGGGATTTTTTTTAAAACTAAAAAGGATTTTTTTCAGTATTTAAGTAAATTTATTCTAAAAGTAAGAGGGTTTTTTCCAAATTTTAGTAAGGTTTTCAAATTAAATATTTTCATTTTAAACAAATGTGAGTTTAAGAGGTTTTTAGATAAAAAGAAGTGTTTTTAAATTTTAATGTTTTTTTCATATTTAACTGAACCTTTTCCAAGGTGTAATTTTATGTATCAAATCTATCGAATATTAAAGAGTTAAGACGATTTCTGAAATATTTTGAGGTTGTAATTTCATGTGTCAAATCTGTCGAATACTTAAAAAAGTCAAGAGGATCTCTTCAAAGCTCCATAAAGTTGATTAAAAATTAGTCGTCATAAATTGCCTTAAAAAATATATATATATTTATATTTTTTATATATTTAAAATATATATATATATATATATATATTGGCCCCCAATATTTTATAAAAGTCGGCGCCTATGGATTTGCAAAATGTTGAGTATAATTATTTTTTCAAGTGGCGCAGTGCGTAGTAGTACATTTGTTTGAATAAAACTCGCCAGCCAATAAGATCTCACAAAGACCAGCAAGCTTTCCCGTTTACTCGGATTTTCTTCTGCGTGGCCTTGACGTCAGGCTCAACTTAAGTTGCACTCGAGCATAGACTTACTTGGTCAACAGTATCTTAAAATACATCAAATCTTTCAGCATGTTCAAATTATCTATTTAAAAAATTATTATTCTTATAACTATTATTTTTTAATTTTTACACCAGATAAATGTGAAGTTTTATGCAAGGAGATATTTAGTAAACACCATAGGATTATAAAATGAATAACTCAGCTTATGAATTATACCCACTAAAACTTGAAAAGCATACTGTCAAAAGCTTAAGGAGCCTGGCATGCCGGGAAATTGTATTAACAGTCATAAAATTGCCAGAGGGTGCCTATTGGATTCTGCAAGTACCCTCACCATTGCTTATGTGATTCCAATGAACATCCCCTAATAATTCATAAGTTTGGGGACCTCTTTCCTAAGGGTTGTGTTGTAAAGCTGAAATAACAATTTTTTATCAATGCACTTAACTGTCTTAAGATGGATACTTACATCACAAATTCTTGTTTTTCTTCAATTCTCGTAGAGCATGTTTAGCTGCAGTACACTTTGCAATTCTTTTGTTTCGTCCAACACCAACAAACTGGCCTTTGCCAAAAACATCCACACAAACTCTCACTTTTCCGCTCACAGTCATTTCTGCACGTCTGAAAAGTTTAAAGGAAATTTAAGAGTAATTTTAACTCAATGATTATTAAAAAGGGTTTAGTTTTCAAGCATGGTTTTCTTTTCTTAACATAGACATAACTGTAATTTTTTCATTTTAATGCATGGCAACAATAAAAAGTTGTATTGCCTGATTTTTCCTTGGGGCTTGTAAGTATTTAAACACAAAAAACTAACTTGAGTTCTTTGTGGGCATACCAAATTGAATGTTTATAAAAAAAAAAATTAACCTTTCCCTTTCATTCCTATCCACCCCCAATTTTCTATAGGATTCAATGGTAATCTGGGGCATCTTAGGATTGAAATCGTTAAACAAAATGTAGATATATTTTAAAAGCTAATTATTTATTGATACGTCAGAACTAGATACAAGTATATTTAAATGTTTTATTAACATACTGTATTTAATTTGATGTTTAGAGGTGGTTTTTTTAAGCCTTGATGCAATAAAATAAATAATGATCAATTATAAAAAATAAACAGTTGAAATATAGGAAATAGATTCACAAAGATAAAAAAAGAAGGATAATATTGCATGACTTAAAAAAAGCATCCACATATTATTTCAAGGAAAAATAATAAAATTAAACTGTTTATTTTTTTATAATTGAATATTTATATTTATAATATAAACAGTTGAAATATAGGAAATGGATTCACAAAGATAAAAAAAGAAGCATAATATTGCATGACTTAAAAAAAGCATCCACATATTATTTCAAGGAAAAATAATAAAATAAACAGCATATCTTGATCTAGATTTGAATACTTACTCAAACTTGGCTGTTTGGGGTTCGAGTTCTAATAGTTCTCTGATTGGTGACTTAGGAACATGATTGCTGAAGTATTCTAAAAAATTAAAAGAAATATTCATAACAGAAGTTTTAAAATTTTAACTGATTTGAGATACAGCAATACTAGAAAATAGTAAATTATTTATGTAACTACAAAGCTGAGAAGTATTGGGAGTTATTAAGGTGTATTCCTTGTCAAACTAGAAAAATAATAATCCAGCCTTGATTTAAAAAATTTTTTTCTCTTTGCCAGAAAAAATTATTTGAAAGTAAAGTAGCAGATGGACTCAAGTAATATTTAAAAGACTGAATTTAGAGCATAAATAGTAAGCTCACACATGGTAACATCAAAA
This sequence comes from Tetragnatha versicolor, assembly GCA_024610705.1. Lineage (NCBI taxonomy): Eukaryota > Metazoa > Arthropoda > Arachnida > Araneae > Tetragnathidae > Tetragnatha > Tetragnatha versicolor. The sequence continues at coordinate 31,871,721 of JANDEH010000001.1, read as the reverse complement.
CTAAACATAGTTTATATAATCTTTTTACTGATTTGTCAAACCTTGATATTGTTCATGTGTTAAAATTAATACCTAATGTTACAATGAATTCACTATGATTGAGCTTGGCTTAGAGAGCTAAAATTATACAGTGCAACTTGGATAACTTTTACATAAATTTGAAGTTACTTCTGGTCCCTTGAATTTTCTGTTAAAACAATGTTAAACAATTGTGGATAACTCAAAATTTTTTAACAAAATTTTGAAATCATAGCGATTCTTTGCTATTTATCCTAATAAAATTATCAGAAAAATAAAACAAATGTTGGGACTGTTTCTGCATGTTTTTATGTAAAAACCCCACGCATTCCAGAATATAAAGGGTTGCTGATAAGTCAAAGCATTGAAAATGTTTTCAATCATTCAGTGAATATGTAATTACAAGTAAAAAGCTGATAAGTCAAAGCATTGAAAATGTTTTCAATCATTCAGTGAATCTGTAATTACAAGTAAAAGATGGAGCTTCTTTTTGAATTATTTATCCAAGTTGCATTGTAATATATTTTGAATTTTTCAAACTACAAAATCATTTTACCAATTTCTGGCTTCATCATTGTGTAATATACACGCCATACAGTATCCAAAGACATGTTGCTATCTAAATAAATAGCACCAGCTACCGATTCAAAAATATCTCCCAATGCTTTAGGGACTTCTACATCTTCCATCTCTTCACATTCATCCTCTTCAAGGTAGTATGCTTGCTATAAATACAAACATCAATGACACAGAATTCTTACAAAACAAAAAAGTATGGCATTAATGGATAAAATGTTTTATTTTTTAAAGTATCAAAATTATTTTTTATATTCTTACTGCTATATAATGTTAAACTTCACAAAAAAATATACATAAAAAACAAGTATTATAAACATTTTATATCATTCCTTTACTTAAAATTAAAAAAGTTGCTATGTTATGAGTGAAAGTTTTTAAGGGCATCATAAAGTCTTCTAATCATTGATTATGGGACTTTTTCCTTCAGTGTATGGTAAAATTTTTTATTGGATTCAAATCTAGCTTTAATCAGCTTAACTAGCTTTTAAAACTAGTTTCATATAAACATGTTTTTTTTTTTGTAAATCATGATCAATAAAAACATTCAATTTAAAAATATTTTCTAACGAGGTGAGAAATGTGATGTGTTCTTACTCGGGGAAAAAGCAAAAAGAAAACTAATGATTTCTTAAAATAAAGCTAATAACATAAACAAAAATATAAACACTAACAGAAAAACACACACCTCATTTACAAAGCTCATTAGGAGCTGGTAGGGAGCGAAGTGCCAAATGAGGAAAAGTACCTTAAGTTTATTTAAATCATAATAACTACAAAGAAAAAAATTTATTCTTGAAAAATGTTAGTGCAAAAGTGTAGCGTATAGCAGTATCAGCAAAACCTTCTTAAATATGCACTGAGCTGGCAAACTCATGTTGCCAACTGCTCAAAGAGAAAAAGAGCTGATCATACTCTTTACAGTTACAAAGGGGCATCACAATATCATAAAGCAGGGGCTCTCAAACTTTTGAACATCACGACCCACTATTTAGAAACGAAATCTGACGCGACCCACCTCATCTTCCGTTAATTATTTTATGCCCGCCACCAAGAGAAGGATTTTAACTTCGGGCGTGGGGAGGGGGTTTAGTCACCAACTATTTCGTTAGGATAATAAATTACATGCACGTATTAGAAGAAAAATAAACTTTTTTTAAATTAAAGTAAGTATTTGAATTTGAGTGTATGAAATATGTTAATTATAAGTGAACAATGATCCTCACAATAAAAAGGGGTCCGGGGGTCCTCCCCAGAGAAAATTTTGAAGTTTGACCCTTATAAACAGGGTTTTTACTTGTTTTTTTAGTAATTTGGGATAAATTGCAGTTGCACTATTTTCTAAAAAAATTCTTAAAAATTGCATTGCTCCCCCTGTTGTGGATGGGATGGGGATTCCTACGTTTATAATCAAATCTTATTGGAATACCCGACTAGTTTGCATTATAAGAACATTAATGCGACACATAGTATGTATTTACATTAATTGTCCTTTGCATTCGACACAAGTAGGGTGTTTTTTCTTATTGCTCTTATTTTTATTCTTTTTACTATATATGGTATTTTGATAAATTTCCAAAGTCAATAACACATCTGTTAAAGTTATGAAAAATATACTATATATTCAGAAAAATTCTAAATCTTCTCGCGACCCACCAACAATTGACTGGCAACCCACCAGTGGGTCGCGACCCACAGTTTGAGAAACTCTGTCATAAAGTACTCTTCAAATAAACATTACCACATAAATAAGGCAAAACATTACTCACCAATAGATCTTCTAGCCTTGAGTTGTTCTCTTTTAGTTGGACAAATTTGTTGATCACAGTAAATAAACCTGGAGATATAGCTTTAAAAAACTTGTGAAAGTCATACTTTACTGCGAGGGAAGCAAAGAAGGTATTATTGACTAGAGCAGAACGCAAATCTGTCAGGGTGCCTGGCGAATGCTTTTTTGGATCCTCGTACAAATGTCTGGTTATCAAGTAGTCCAGCACTGCGTCCCCTAGAAACTCAAGTCTTTGGTAGCAGTCTGTGAGGGTGTTGTAGTAATAGGATGCATGGGTGAATGCTTGTAAAAGGCAGGATTTGTCATTAAAACTGTAGCCTATTTTTTCTTCGAATGCAGAGTACCCAGCTAACAGTCTCTCCAGTTTAAGCACGGACTTGGGTTCTCTAGTCAAGATGGGCGGGGGAGGTGGGTTTAAATAACCATACCTAGCAGCACTGTTACTATCAGACTTCATGATGGGCAAGACTCTCAACCCAAGCCAGGACATGAAAAGCAAAGCTCCTCGGGAACCACAAGAGACTAAGTACGCTCCAATTAAGGCTTCAACACAATCTGCTATACTCTTGTCTGGTATGCTGTGTTGAGTAAGGAGATTGTAAGGTACCAGGGAAGATGGATTAACTGTATTTGTTGGAAGGCAATAAGGTTTATCTATATCTTGAGAATTGGCCATCTTATCGATAATAGATTGTCTGATTTCTTCCTCACTCATTTGGGTTAAATCGCTCCAATTTCCTAGATTCCAGGACCCAGATGGAAGGCCGGATTCAATTAAGGCTTCTTCTAAGCCCTTGGGTATTACGTAGTTAGGAGGAAGCCAATTGTCGTAGGGTTCGAATTTTGATGCCACCATCAACTCTCCCAATCCTTTCCGTTTGCCCAGCTTATACAGGTTGTAATTACTAATTTGTTTGCTTCGCAAATACGATAGCTTGCCTTCATGGATGTTGGGGTATGTGCAAAACAAATACACTGTAATGGCATATTTCAAAAAGGAGTCTCCTACTGTTTCTAAACGTTCGAGATTGATGCCATCATTAGCATTAGACATAGTGAGTGCTTGAAGTATAATACTTGGACTAGGGCCTGGATGTTCAGACAAGTTTGGACTTTCATCAAATATGACACGGTTCATATTGTCATATAACTGATGATTTTCTCTGTTAGGAAGGAGCTCACCAAATGCTAGTGTTGACTCTGAATTTATGCTACCTGATAAAGTTTTTTCACCAAGTACAAAGTTACCCGTATCTTGATCAGCATCATAGCTTGTGGATACTGACATAGGAATTAAGGATTTTTCATTTTGGACTAGGGTTTCACTAATCTCATCAAATACTGAAACTTTTGAGCTAGAAACTTCAACATCCTCAGACAACAAATAATTAAACTCTTTCTTCTTAGATTCTTTCATTTCAGTTATTGAAGCAGTAATAGATTCATCTACCTCTTCACTTACAAACACATTAGAAGATTCATCTTTATAAGCAGTGCATGTCAACCAACTACATTCACACAGGTCCTCACTAGTTTTGGAAGTTTTTGAATTAGAGCTATTATTTTGCTTGTAGGATTTGACTGGTTTGGTAAACTTTGAAGAGTTTTCATCTTCATCATCACTATTTAGTGAATCTTCATCCATGCTGTCCCACACATCATCATCTTTGACATTAGCCAAGTCCATAGACAAACTTTGCATGTTGATAATACCTGGAGCTGAAATATAACCCAAACCATGGAAATTGCCAGACATATATGTGGTATCAGCATCTTGTGTATCCCATTCAGAATCCCAGCCAGAGCCTTCAAAGAAACTGGGTGAACCACAACGAACTTGAGAACCATCTTCATCATCGTCATTTTTCGCTTTTACTGGTTGCCAAATAGGAAATGAATTAATAGGTTCGGCAGAAAAAGTATTGTTCCCAAATGAATCACCAAAGTTATTAGGCTTAAAAAGAGAATCCCCCATGCTGAAATTTAACTCTTCTAATTCTTGAGCAAGAAGGGCATCATCATCAGGAATATACACTTTACTGGGATCAAACACATCTATTTCAAAATCCATTGCACCATTGCCTAATTCAACACTATCAACTGCACTATCATTAGCCATGCAGTTAAGGTTTGGGGCAACAAATCCATTTCTATCATTTTCTTTCTCAACATTTTTAACCTTTTTGGTTTCTTTCTGGTCTGGCTGAGAAAGAATATCAGCCAGTGTCCAGCCAAAATCCAGCGGTGGCCACAGGTAATCTTTAGGCAGGTTTTTGATGCCTATGGATATGCAGTTGGCAACCAACAAACGCAGCTGCTCAGCAAGTAGCAAGGAATTCAGACGGTACAGAATGCAAGGAAGACAGACAGCTTTTCTCCAGAGATAGGCAGGAAAGGGGTGGACTGTACACAGCTCAGGAATAAGAATCTGCTTTTGTTGCAGGTTTTCTCTTTTGGTACGCTTAGTTTGCTCACTACTGGTGGGAAGAGTAACACCTTTCCGATTCACATACCTTGGAGTCAGCAAATTCAAGCGAGCAGAAGTATGATCCACATCAAGCAAAGGTTGATCATGGTTCATTATGATAATATTATACTTCTTTTGGTAGTAGGCTTCAAAAGACTCGTACTCCATATCAGGAAAATCACTTTTGGGAGTAAGATTTGAGCAAATTTCTGCAACGTAGAAGAATTGGGGTTTATCTAAATTGCGATACCATGGCATGACAACAGCATCTTGATAATCTTCAGTGATGAACTTGAAGTTTTCACGATCAATATCAGCTAGTTTCTGAGGTTTTCCTTCCTTTTGTTGAAATATCAGATTAGCAAACTTCCAATCAATTATAAGCTCATTGGAACAATCTAAAAAAATAAAATAAAATATTAGAAAAATTCTAAATTGGACAAAATAAACTAATCAACAGTAAAAAGATGTAAAACTTTAAAGAAAAGTAAATTTATTAGTGTAAATTTTAAATTAAAAAAGACAGCTCTATTGTAATTATATTTAAATTTATTGATTTGATTAGAAAAATTTATTTATTGATTTGATTGAACAAAAACTATTGTTTTCATTAGAAAGATAATTCATTTAAGTCACCTGTTATAGGAACCACACAAAATGAAGCTTCAGATTCAGAAGGTTTGTAGGTCATAGGATATTTCTCTAATCTCAAAACATCAGAGAATGTGTAGCGGTGAAAAAACACTAGGCATTCAAGCTCTTCTTCAGTCAAAGTGAAATCTGACAGAGCTGGTTTAAGATAAACTGTCACTTCTCCTGATCTTGTGAAAACAGGAAAGCTGCAAATCTAGATTAAAACAAAGAAAACACTTGCATTAGAGTATTTCAAAATTAATAATTAATACCCCTTTAACCAGCAAGGTTGGGGCCAACATCATCAGGAATTTTCTAGATTTCTAAAAAAAACACTGCAGGTATGTTGCAGGTGTTGAAGTACTGTGAGCCCTTGCTCAAAGTAGAAAAAATCACAAATCACTGTGAATAGTTACTTATAAGAATTCAACTGCTTTAGTTTAAAAAATTAATATGCTGAATAGATTCCTGGGGCCAATGAACTTTCTTCAGGGCAATGAAAAATTAACCTATTTAAAAAAATCTGAAAACAAAGCAAGTTTTTGGGTCATTTTAGATTTTGGGTTGCCAAATAAAGGGTCTCTTACTGTATAAACTTCAAATGCATTGTTTGGATTATTGAAACCATCTATGCAAAATTGAAAACTGGTCAAACTAGTTTATAAAACAACTTCTACTCATGTAAATTTCATCAAACTATAGCAGGTATTTTGAACTAAAAATAAAATAAAAAATGTAAAAGACAATTTGTATCATGAATAAACTTAAACTCAAGAAAATGTTGGAATCACTTACGGGAGGGATAGGTCGGCTTGTAAGGATACCAAATCTTCTTTGTGTATTGGAAGGGTCATGTATTTTTCTTCCTCGAGTGTTTTGCTCCTCAGGAATGGGGCAGGTTAGTTTCATGTCGAAAATATACAAATAACAAGGGGCACCAGGTAAAGGCAAACTATTTCTTAAAGCATCAGCAACCTAAGAAAATTTCGAAATGAATAATTTTGGTCAACAAAGAAAACCACCTTATAAAACTTTGATTGAAGTGACCAAGACTGACTTTTTTAAAGTAATACATTCTCCTCTTTGTTGTACCAGGTCTAGCAACTGTTTTTCGAACTTCTTCATCCTTTGGAGTATCATTGAGGGCGGGCGTTTCATTGGTAGATACTTTCTTGGTCCCATCATCATGTTTAAGGTCTTCCGGCTCATCAAACAGGAAGTCCTCTGCTCTAACAGCTTCCTTGCCCGTTGGCAATAGATTATCATCCAACTCACCTAAGAAACAACTGTACATAGAGATCTTTTACTTTAAAAGAGCACTGAGCTCTCTTTATTCAATAAAGCCCATAGAGTAATAAATCTTGGAACAGATTTTACCATAAGACCCGTTCCCAACCGCCTAGCAAAGGAAGACAGACAGTAACAACTTATAATTATTTTAAAAAATTTTATTATGATAAAAATTTAAGCTCATAAAAAATATTTTTAACATTAATGTTGAAATGTTATGTATAGTAAAGTTAATCAGGTTGGACCATCCCCTCCTGTAGCTACCTGTAAAGTTTTTTGTTTGAAACTTATAAAAAAATTAAAAGTAAGCTTATTACCAGCTTTATGGAGTTCTATACAAGTATTAAGAGCCGCAGACATTTTGGCAAGCTGTTTGCTTCTCATCTTAGAACCCTAAAAACAAATGTATACAATATTATTACACCTTAAATCAGTGACAAAATTTAATTTCGATTAATAAAAAATTATTTTACTTCAATGGGTTTCTTGAGAGGAGAGTTTATTGGCAGCTTCAAAATGCACTGATAAGGATATTCTGAGGTAAAATCTTCATATATTTTCCACTTTGGGGTCAATCTTGTAAACGTATCACTAGGAAGCTTAGCACAATACCTAAATCAAAACATACACAATTTCAATTAACTTTAAATAGTTTCTAAGTCTATCTTCCCCTTTGTGTTTTGTAATATTTTTTGTGTGGTAAATAAACTTATTGTTGTTATTATTATTATTAGTTCTTTTTTCAGTTTCAATTCAGAGGAAATGACACAAATAACAGCCGTTGAAAAATATGTGGATCTTACCTATTAACTAATGCAATGGCAGATGAAAGCGTGACCCGTGCACAGCCATCTTGTTTGACAGGCATGTAAGGAGGGACTAGATCATCTATATTGGTTTCTTTTAAGGGTTCTTCCATGTCATGGTCAGATTTATGGCATTTCTTAAGCAGAAGCTATCAGTAATAAATGAGAACCTTAAATGTCCATTTTTAGCTAAAACTAAAAACTGTTCAATGAAAAATAGCAATAAAAATTATCAAAGTAACCAAACTTTAAATATAAGTTTAAGAAACTTGTAGATTTATTACTATGATAAAACCCCATTTTCTTGAAACTAAGCTAAATAGCACAAATGTTTAAGGAAAAAACCTGATGTACCAGGGGTCTTCAAAGTATGGCAGGGGGCCAAAACTGGTCTTTCAGTTTCTAAAATGTGGTCTGCTGCAGATTACAGGATATTTTCAGTATGCAGACTATCTTTTTTAAGTAAAATTTTCAGCCACCAATGTAAAAGTATTTATAAAATCAATGCAAAAAAAGTAAAAATATTGTTTTTCTCACTTTAGGTGCTTGTATTTAAAATTATGAAATACATGGGATATCAAAGTTTTCAAACAGAAGTTCCTTAATTTTATTACCAAGCAATAAGCAATATCATATAATGTTATGGCCCTGAAATTAGGAAAAAACTTTGGAGACCCTTAGTCTTCTGATATATTTACACAAGGAAGACCACCAATGCTTAAATTTAAATATTTTATGGATAACTCAATAAATAATTATATTTATAATTACGCAAATAATTTGAAGGTATACAAAAGAGCAATCCATTCAAATTCCAATTTGGAAAATTTGTAAAAATTATTTATGCATTAGGTATTAAAAGCTTATGAACTGTGTTTCATGTCCCCTCTTTATAATTTTAACACAAAACAGAATTAAAATGAGCAAACAATAATATTAAACACTTAAAGCACAAAAAAATAAATATATTTAAAAATAAAATTCAATCATACCTCTTCCATAGTTTTATAATCTGCTAGTGTTTCTTCAAACTCCTTTTTCTCATTTGCTTTCACTAACAATATGTACTTTGAGTCATTAACTCTAGCTCTACCTTTTGATTGCACATAAGCACGGAAATTTTCAGGGGGATCAAATCGAATCACTACATTACACTTAGGAATATCCATGCCTTCTTCAACAACAGAGGTAGCAACAACTAAATTATAAACTTTAGTCCTAAACCTTTGAAGCACATCTTCTTGCTTTTGGATACTCATTAGAATGCTTTTACTTCCACTTATGTTTTTACCATGACCAATAATGTAGCTGGGTGAAATAAAGCTAAAGTCTGAAAGGTTTTCTTTTAATGTTGAAAGCCATTCACTTAAAAGATAAGCAGCTATTCGTTGTTGGACAAACACTAAACCACATAAACCTTTACCATCATCAGGAGAACTATTGATCTTGTGTCCTCTTTTATCTTTGGATTCAGATTTCATACTAGTGTTTTTGATGCCATTGGAAACACCATTGGATAGTTCTGAAGTTCCAACTGGTTCAATATCAATTACTTTCTCAGATGAGGTAACAGGTTTTTCTTCATTTATCAAATTTTTATTCAGACTGGAGTTAAGCATCCCACTATCATCATCCAAGTTGGTTGAATCTCCTAGTGGTCTATACTGTTCCAAAAGAGTCAGAAATGCTTTGAGCTTAGGGGGAATTTTTTCAATTAAGTTAGTTCTAAAATCATTTTCGTCCAATATACTTTGAATTTGTACTCCAGTACTTAGTAAAACTGTTCTTGCAAGCACAAGGAAACATTTATGCTCTGGGGAATACAATGATTCAAGAGCAACATCTATTTCTTCCGTGAAAAGTTGGATGGCTTTTAGAGAACACCACAGACCCAAGTTCATCAATACATAAGATAATTCAACCAAATATCGTCTTGGCTGCCTACAAGGGTGTGACAAGGACTCGTCAGGGTCAAACTTAATATTTACAGAATCTAAAAACACCAATGCATTGTTTATCAAAGAAACAGCATTGCCTAAAATTGGCTCATTTTCAAAATACGAACTATAAACTGCAATGAACTCCTTTGGCTTAGAACCATATTTACTCAGGGAAGTAAGATCACTAGCCGTTTCAACAGATGACCTAAGCACAGATTCTAGCAGTTTTATTTGCTGTTCAATCTTAGTTGGGTGACATTTGTTACTGACTAAAGAAGCACTGAGACCCAAGACTCGAGGTTGATTCTCAATGCTACACACATCAAAACATTTCATGATTTCACAATAAGGGTGATTTTTAACTGCTCTATGACATTCATCAAACACAATAAGATTAAACAATGAAAGAGGTAAAAAACCATGATGTAAAATCATTTTAAATATTTCAGGAGTCATAACTAAAACTTGATTTTTCTCAACTTCCCTAAGCCAATTCTCTTCAGACCAATTTCCAGGCTCATTCCCAAAATACTGTCCAACTTTTAAATCTGTACAATCAGTGATTACTTTAGCTTGCTGGAAAACTAAGGGCACTGCAAAAATATAAGTAGAGTTAAGTTTTTCATAATCAGTAAGTTAAAAATTTGTAACATAAAAAATACTAGTTACTATGTTTTTTAAGTTAATAAATAATCTTAATTAAAGGATCTAACTATACTAAATGCATGAAAACTGAACAAATAGATTCCTAGTAAAAATAATAAATTTGAGTACATTTTTAAAAGTAATATAAAGTTGGAAGACAACATACATGCAATTCATCATTACTACAGCAAAAGAAAGCTAAGGGGTTTTGTACAAGTTTTCACAAAAACTGGATGCAAAATAACTTTTTTTACTCAACCTTTCTCGGCATTATAAGGGTAACAAGAAAAAATCAATACTAAACTTAAAGAGTACTTATATTCAAAATAAATAGGGTAAAAAATGCTAAAGATGGAACTGGTGAAACATCTTATTAGAATTATTTGTAGTATCCAGCACAATTTTGGATGCCTCATAGAGACTCTAGGAATTATAGATATCTCTTCACATGCTGCAAATTTTGGCATTTGCTTCAATTTTTTTACAGTTGATAAAGATTATTACAATACTCTATTACCTGTTGGAGCCAAGAGAACTGTCCTCTTTCCATTATTAGAAGTTGATGCTCTAACTTGATGAGAAAATTCTTTTATCAACATCACAGCAACAAAAGTCTTTCCAGTTCCAGTACCCAGACATACTATTGTGTTCTGCTTCCTTGCAATGTCAAGAAGTTCCACCTGAATAAAATATTGATATTAAAATGAAAATTATTACAGAGGAGAATGTGAAGAATATTTCTCACTACATTTGTGTTATTGTGGAGAAGCAAATTACTAATTTCTTAAAATGAGCAGATTGGACAGATGCAATGCAAATTTGATTTTTTAGCACATTGCAGTCAGTGGCATATATAGAAATTTGTTTTGGGAGGGGCCCAAAAATACTTTTCACACCCTTCCCAAGCACATTTATTATGTTCAATGTAACTTTTATATGTATGTTTTGTTAAAATTGAAACTTAAGGTATCCACCTACCCCTAAAAAGACGAGTTTCGACTTTTTCGTCGAAAATTTGGTTCTTACATTTTCAAGTAAGTATCTTTCCAAAACTGTTTTCATTTTACTTGTGGGTGAGTTAGAGAAGAAATTACAGCATTATTAAAACAGATAGTCGTGTGCAATCATATACAAATATAAATTTTATAGCTGATTTTCTCAGAACTAAGTTTTGCATAAAAACCCTCCACACTATTTACATGATTACTCAAAAACTCTCCAAGATATTCACTCCAAATTTTAACAGTATATTAATCATACTGTTATTAACCAGATGGACTAGTTTTATGCAAGTTTATTATTTTGGTTTTTATTGATGTTTTTTTGTTAAAGGGTTGTAGAAAATTTTAAATTTTTCACTTACCTTTACATTTTATGCTGTAAAACAATTACTTTTCAAAATATGTCTTAGAAAATAGTCCAATCTGAAGATAAGTGTTATACGATACTTGTTTCCAAAGGAAATTTATATAGGGGTAATAGTTTTTGGGCAAGAGTGAGAGGGGTTTTATAAAAATTCACTTAAATTTTACACTAATTACCCCATATTTTAGAAAATAATATAATTAATTGTTTTTTTTAGCATTGATCAATGTTTTGATGTATTTTTAAACTAAAAATTAAAAAAAAATTTTGTAAATCAAGTACATTTCAAAAAAATGTTCTCAAAGGTAGGCGGATATCTTAAAAGAACTTATTATAAAAAAAGTTGTGAGTAATACTGCTCCAAGTACCAAAGGGGGGTCTAGGGGGTCCTCCCAAAAATTTCTTTTTGAAAATTTGACTTTTAAAAACTGGTTTTTAGCTAGTTTTGGTACACATAGTCCGAATTTTTTAGGATTTGCATTTGGGTGAACTTAATATAAAAACAAGTTGAAAATAATAGTTACACGTAGAAAAGGGGATTTGGGGGTCCTCCCTCAGAAAATTTTTGGAAATTTGACCCTATTAACAGGATTTCTACTCTGTTTTTGTACACCTAGTCCTAATTGTGGACATAGAAGTAGGATTAGGATTTTGAGGAACTTATTATAAAAAGATTAGGAATAATAAAATTACAATCAGAAAGGGGATTTGGGGGGTCCTCCCCCATATTTTTGGAAATTTGTCCCTGAAGCTTGTTTTGGTGCACCCAGTCCGGATTTCAGAGGGCGGGGGCAAGGCTCTCTCGCCCCCCCCTTATATACGCCACTGATTGCAGGAGAAGAGCTTCATTAAAATAAAATTGAAACTTAAACGAAAAACTTATAAGGTTTAACAAAGATAAGCGTGTACAAATGAAAATTCAATCATAGGAATACCATCTTTTAATGAAAGAATTCATAACTTACCTGATATTCTCTAGGTATGAAAGTTTTTGAGCTTATACTTTCAAGTATATGGTATCGCCGAACTTTCGGTGGTTTTAAAACATGAGTAGTCATTCTGAAATCTTCTGTGATTTATAAACCTACCAAAATGTTGATTTGGAGAAATTCTATTGAAAAGAAAAAATTAAAATTAATACTAATTTGACCATGTTCTGCCATCTATTCTGCTAGGTACAAATATTTTTAGATGTTTTTTTTATTTTTTGAAACTTAAAGACACTGGTAGCTCTGTACAGAGAACAATTAAAACTTAACTTTTGAAAAATATTGCCCATTTTTGAGTTTGACAAAGTTTTACTTGAGTTAAAATTTATAAATTACAGTTTATAATACATAAGCATATAACTCCATGAAATTTTACCCCCATTTCATAAGCATATCAATGTAAATAAAAATTTGGGAACAGATTTAAGACAGGTATGGTGATAACGGTGATGGATTGCCAAGAAAAGGGGACCAGCTGATTGACAGCTGCTTTGTAACATGGGGGTGCCGTCTCCCTCTTCCTCAGGGTAGAGGGAAAAAGAGCTTAGGCAATAATGCCCATTGCTTTACTGCCGGTAAGGTCATTTAAAACTGTGAGTTTTTAAATGGCAATACTCTTGTAAGGTAAAGATAAACAGGTGGGATCCCCAACTGCCACTCATTATAGGGTTAGCAAAAGATCCTATCCCTGATTCAGAGGGTCGATAAAGGTCGTTAAACCAATACTATTCGAAGATGAGGCGTAACAATCCCAGGGGTAGAAGTGACTAGATAAAAATATATAGGATTTTTCAAAAAAATATATAGGACAAAAATAAATTTTTAATAGTTTGGTAACAGGACTATTGACACTTCCTTATCAGTTTTAAGTGTTTGGAATTTAGCCATAAATTTACTGGTGCTTGGCTACAAAAATTGGCTGAAATAGTCAAACTATATTGCAACTAAATACTTTCATGAATTTTCAAACAAATGATCTTTGAAAAAAATTAAGGTATTTAATTTAAAAAATTACTTTTTGGAAAACCATATTTAATTTAATCTATAATGCAAAAAATAAAATACAATACACAAATGGAAAATCTTAAAAAAAGGGTTTTTTTGTTTAAAAAAACAAATTCCAGTAATTTTAAAATCTAAAAAATACCAGTAAAAGATGTTTTAAGATCCTTTTTTCCTGATAAAAAACCATTAAACTATACTTTATAATATGAAACTACTTTTTGCTTTCTCACATTCTAGCAAGCAATTTAAGAGTGGTAGATCTTTTAATATGCCTGCTAAAACTGTCCATATTTGGGACACATGTAAACCCTTCTTCCAAATCCAAGTTTTAGAGTTGAGAATATCGATATGAGACACCAAAATCGCGATCGTGAGAGAAGAAAGTGTTTTTTTTCTGCCCTCCTCAGGAGGATCTGAAAAACCAACTTTATAGGCAAAAGCCCAAAGTAATAACTATAATAATATTCAATTATGAGCAATAATTGAAAACTAATTAACTTTCAGAAGAAATCCGATCCGTGATGCGATTTTAAGACTTCTGAATGATCAAACATCCTGTAATAATTTAGAAGCCATCGAAATTTTTAATTTTAGGCGTTTAGTAAAGTATCAAAAATATTTTTCAAGGATATTCAAGACATATAAATTTAAATTTTGAATACTTGAACTCGAAAGTAGGGTTGTTTGATGGAATATAGGATTATTTTTTGAAATATAGGATATATAGGACGCTTTTTCCATGTTTTTTTTATATAGGATTTATAGGAAATATAGGTTAACTTCTACCCCTGATTCAATCCTTCCCAAACCACCACAGGCCTACTCTTGGCTGATTGACAGCTGCTATAGAGCAGAAGAAAAGATGGCAACTGCTTCAAGTGGCGGTCACCATGGAGAACCTGTTTAAAATCTCTCTGCCAGGACTTTATTGGCAATATTTTACAAATTACTTATAAGACATTATATGCAACATTGCTAGTTGAGATGTTGTTTAGCCCAATGACCTTAGTGAGGAATTGAGAAAGCGGACTGTACAAAAAGAAAAAAAGCTTTTATTTTCGCCGTGACAGCAGAGGAGAAAAACATGCAGCTCAATTCCGTTAAAAGTCCCGCTAAATATCACCAAGTTTTTAAGAGCGCTATATATTCAAATATCGACAAATTTTTCTGACTTTTATTGATAATCTAAACAGTTATTGATCCAACTAAACATTTTAATCTATTAGTTTAAAATTATTTAGCAATATTTCTACTTTTGGGTAACCAAAAGAGCATGACGGTGAACCAAACGTGCAACTGCTCTTGTTGAGCGACGAGCATACATTTGCCCGATGGTAAAAAAAAAGTAAAGGGTGCTACTAAACCTTTAAACACTGAACAGATATTGGGCACAGCTTCGATAAGATTCGACCAGCGGCCATGTTTACCCACAGCTCAAATGATGACATACAACCATATAGATAGATCTTATTTAAGCTGTAGGTAAACATGGCGGCTGCTCAACTCTTATCGAAGCTGTGCCCAGATTTTAATGACTGAAATTAGATATTTGCTTACTATGGTGATAAGTCATGATAAGTTATTTGCCCCCCACCCAGCTAATCCTAAAAAAATATCTGTAGTTGAAAAGGTTAAATCAAAACAATACAGGCCTAGGTGACATGTTTGGCGAAATTTGGCCATGAAAGTGGGTTGACAGTAACCCAGTATTCACTATATTTTATAACCACCTATGGTGCCAGGCCCGGCTAATGAAGCGAATCCGGCCCGTAGATTTTAGTCGCCAAATTTTGGCGGTCGCCGTGGCAATCGCGGTTTGTTTCTGGTCCTTCTCTCTCCTAGAGGTTCTCTCCGACCCCACCGGTTCCTCCATGGCAACCCCGCTGCTCTCTTATCGCTTCTTTCTTCTTAGCCACGCCCGGCCCCGCCTCATCCAAGCTTATCGATGCTGTGTCCTTGGGTTTGACAGCTCCTTATCAAAAATCAGTGGTTTGAAATTTAAAAATGATTGGACCCCGCTTGTTTTAATTTAATTAAGCGTTCTCAATGCTTTTTTGCCCCTTGCCATTTCATTTCGCTGTGGATGCTGCTCTAGGGAGGTCGGGAGAATTTTGCTCTGCTGCACGGACAAAGGAGTACGCTTTAACGGTCCATCTTCGGCATTTCAGGTACCAAATTTCTTGGATTTCTCTATGATTGCTAGATTTTCTCAGCTGTGATTCCAATGTTCTCCAAGAGTTATTGCGAATGCAAGTTCGTCTTGGTCAGCAATTTCTTTTGGTGATACCAGTCTCATGAGTACATGCTTCTGTACGCTGAGGACATGCTGGGGTACCAACAGGGTTAAGGATCTATTTGATTCTTATCCTGCTGAGTACGTTTGGATAGAGCTCCATCTCACGAGCTGAGAAAATGCTATCATTCATCGAGAAGTGCTCGAAATTGTACCCGCCCTAAGAGATGGATCCTCCGGCTGCTTCGGCGTCCGTTGACCCATCCACCTCAACCTCCGCGGATTCTCCGGTAGCATCAACGTTGTAATCTCCCCGGCGTGACATCAGCAGTTTTTATTTGGATTGTATCCCCTTTCAACGCAATAGGATTACTTAGAAAAGGTAAGATCGCTGTTTTTAGCGATTTTTCATTAATTTTTCCATTCTGTCGCCAAGCATGCTTGGCGACAGAAAAAAATCGCCAAATTCACCTACGGGCCGGATTCGCTTCATTTACCCCAGGCCCAAATTCTTTGAACTACTCAAAAAGGGGGCGGTAGTCCCAAACTTATGTGAACCTATGATTTAGAAAGACTGCATACCCTCAAAAGGCTTCTTATGCTTAGCCTTCAAGAGTGAATCACTTTCTACACAGTTAAATTAATCTGATATGTTTTTCAAATAACTTTCTAAGAACACATGTGGCTCCAACTCTTTCACAAATAAGTTATATTATTTATAAATATTTAGGAGAAAAACTTCAAAGAAAATTTCACTACGCAGTATATGTACACTGAAAATGGAGCACAAATTTTAAATATTCTTGCTTATTAAGCATTTATAATTATCATTGACTGCTAAAATCTCCAAAAATTTAGTTCGTAGAAATAAAAGGCAACATTAAAACAAAACCATAAATAGACTTTTATACCTATGGAAAATCTATTTACGCACAGACGAAGGTTAAATCTAAAAACTAATGATAAAATGATGAGATTTCTGGAATATTAGCTCTTTGTTTACATGAAGACAGATTTTAAATCAGACATAAAAATATAATAGTACAAGTAGTAGTTAGTTTTGTTGATTTTCTTTCTTTTCCGTAACCTTTTGTTTCATAATTATTATTTTGATTGCAAGTTAGATCACCAATGAAATAGTATATATTCATATAAAATAAGGAAAAAAAAATTTTCCACATCATTGTATGTTTAATTCAGCTGTTATTAAGTTATTAATTAAACACCAGTTTGGAATATGAAACTGGAAACATCGGATTCGGAAACGAAACGATTTGGTTTTTTGGGAAAGCTAGCAGCCAACCGAGATATTTGTTATTATTTAATTTTTAATACCTCCCCCTAAAAATTAAGAAAATGCGAAGAATGTCTGCATTATCGTTTAAATATTTGCGCCATGTGAGATTTCATTCTGCTTTCTTCTTTCTATAGTTTTTCCGACTGTGGAAGTTTTGTTGGTATTGTAAGTGGGATTCAATCAGATTCAATTAAAAGATCATGGATTTGATAAGAACCCCCAAGGTAAATAATGGGTTTCGTGGAAAAAAATCACAAACCTTCCTTTTCGAAATCTTGTTGCTAGTGTTTAGGAATTTTCAAGCATTCAAAGCTTTCTCATTTTTAGATGGATTTGTTACTCTTTTTGCTTAATTATGTTATAGTCTTGTAAAATATATAGCTCTAGTAAATTGCCTTAAGTTGTAGTGATGCCTTTGGTTGATTCTGATTCCAAGTTTTCTCTTACCAAATTGTAGACATGTTGTGACAGATGGTATACTCATGATTTCTCTTTTGAACTGTTTCACATCTCAATGATTTTCTCATTAGTTTACTCTCTGCATTGATTTCTGAATAGTTTCGTGCTTGGCTTTATTTTAGTGAATGCTGTATCTAATGAAAGTAGATGCATTGCTAAATTTTAGAAGTGCGCTTTTGTTTGAAAATGCATGAAAGGTGTTAATTGTGACTGAAAATTAATTTCGTTTGCCTACACTTTGTATAATTAAACATGTGTTAGATTAATACATGCTTTTTAATGAGTAATATTAACTTGATATCTCTATTAGAACCTAATTTTAAAAGAACTTGTTTATAGTTGCAGTGCATTAAATATTTTACAACAAAATCTTTCTATCCTTTTGAACGAAACAATATTTTTTAAAATCGCTTTATACAAAATTTAACTAATTTAAAATTATGAAAATATATCCACATAATACATTTTGGCTTAAATCTAGTTGTGGGTTCAAACGCCAAGCGAAGTAGTAGCGACAAAGCATGCCTAAGTATCAAAGTGAAGTTCGTGACTTAAAATTCGCCAAGAGGCGCCATCCCGAACACACTTCTAGATTTTTACCTACATTTTTATTACTTTATATGTTATGAAAGAAGTTTTTGAATAGCTATATTGTTACTGGTATTTAATTAAAATTTGAGGTTTAGGTTACTCAAAGAGTTTTATTATGATAAAACTCTTAAGCATTTAAATCAAATTAAATCTTCTAATCCATGCCAAAGCCTGATTCGTAGTTCCATGACTACCTAGATATAAAAGGCTTGCTTATATCATTGATTGGTGTGGTTGTAGGCTTCCGAAAATCACAGCACATGCTTTGAAATCTACGCACTAAAATCACTGTTTTTTCCGCTGCTCTGGCCCTTATCTCAGGATGGTTACGGTAGCACCTAGTACCAGTACCCAGCAAGCACATGTCAACTACAGCCACAGGTGTATTTTTTTATGATGACAGAAAAACTCTTGGAACCTTGAACCACCCCTAATGTAGTTCTGCAGCTCAAGTCCGTTCGCATTGCTATGGCTGAGCAAAATCACAAATCCTTTACACCAGAACAAAAATAACCTCTATGTATTCAAACTCCAGAAACCCAACTTCCTTGTCTCGTCAGATATTCTAACTACTAGATCAAAAAGTGATACTTACGAGTAAATGTTCTCTTTTTTTTTCACTGCTATTGCCTCCAATGTTCAGTATGGCACCAGGGATTATTGATGATCTTTAAGGTTGATACCAGTGAAAAGCTCATAGTACCTAATGCATTCTAGAGGGGATAGGGGACATTGATTTTTTAAAGGTTTTTTACCTAATATTTAGAATAACCTGTGACATTTTAACACTCCTGAACATAATTTGTTATTTTCTTTAAGTGTTACTTTTTTTTATCAATCTCTACTAATGAAGGATATTGGAAAATATTTTTTTCCATTCTACTAAATTATTTTTATCATACTCATAATTAGACAGAAAACCTAATTGTGTGTATTCTAAAATGGTAAAAATTTTCTAATATGTAAATCTGAAAAGAAATAATAGTTCATTGTTTAATTTTCCTATTGCAAGAAAATTTTTTTAAATCTACGAAAAATTTCGTGAAAAAAAATTACTTCTTATTTATTATCTAAGTTTTCATCCAATGATTTTAATTTTCAGAGAAAGTTTCCAAATTTAATTTTAAATATAACTTGTCCTGATTGTTAATCAAGTAATACCAGGGACTAATCCAGGATTTTAAACTTGACCCCCATTTTTGTGATAAACTTACACATCCTTTTAATTTTTGTGACATTTTTTTATAAGTTTTCTGAAGGGGAACTATAAAATTAATGAAAACAGCATTAAATTACTTATTGCTACAGTTTTATAGCAATTTAAAGACTAATTCAACCCTAAACAATTCGTCTGTCATTAAAAAATAATTTTAGAATTTTTGTGAAGGGGCCGTTTTTGCGAGTACATTTTTGTGAAGGTACCGTTTTTGCGAGAATATTTTTTGTGAAGGTGCCAATAAACGGTACCTAGATTGGCCTGCATTAGTCCCTGAATACTATTCCCAAGAATGTAGCCAGAGGGGGGTTTTTTTCAAAATTTTTCCTTTTTGACCATAGAAAGGAATTAAACTTACCCCATATCCCACTTCCAAAAAATATTCTGATATCCCCTTTAAAAGGTTTTTCTGGCTATGCCACTGGTATCTAACATGAGTCATCATCTATTCCAACTTCAGTTTTTTATGTCATGGTATTTCATTTCATCTGTTCAAGAATGTTGAAAAAAATGTGTTGATTGCCATTCATTCCTTAACTTATAGTTAGTAATCCTTCTCTGCATAAAAGGAAGCGTAGTCTTTAAATGAACATCATAATGGAAAAATTCAAAGCATTTCGCAATTTTTTAGTTTTAATTTTCTTATCCTGGTGTATTATCAGTTTAAGGATATTTAAAAAAATTTGTTGTCTACCATTCATATCATATGGTTATCATTTCCTCAAGCTGCATAAAGAGAAGGTTTGTGTTAGTCTTTTTCATCAACTTCAAAAAGGAAGAGGCTCTTTATTATAATATAAATATAGAAGAGGTAACCCTAGCTAAATAAACTACAAATACTAGTAATATACATGAATTTAAACTTCAAAAGCCTAAACTAAAACCAGCCTTTAAGACAAATATTATAATAATGATGTAACACAGGGGTGGCCAACCCAGGGTCAGCGGTAGAAATAATTTTTGGCCTACGAGAACGAGAATTTTATTAGCCAAAATTTAAAGTTTTAAGTTAGTGTAAGGCCCCCGAAAGTCAGACTAAGTGTACCAAAACAAGCTAAAAACCTGTTAATTAGAGTTAAATTTCCAAAAATTTTCTGGAGGAAGACCCCCTACAGTTACTTCAGTATACTTGGGACACTATCATCCACAACTCTTTTTAGGATATTAAGTTCAACCAGGTGCATATCCTACCTAAAAAATTATTTAAAAAGATACATTGAACCTATTGAATATACATGGGGGCTGGGCAGCTGTGGAAGAATTGGGAGTATACTCTTTCTCGGTGAACAAATCTAGCTTGAATTTTTAGAGATTATATTGGACCCTTACAGAAATAAACTTCTATATGGACCACAGGCGGTGACCTAACTCAGTTTCATAGTGTTTTAATGGTTAGTTCCTATAGAGAAGGAATTATTGCACCATAAAACAATAATTAAAACAAACCAATCCTATAGAGAATGCATTCTTGGGGTTGTTTTTAAAGGTCAATTTAAATTAATATTTTTTGACAAGACTGTCAAACTAAGCAAAGGATCTAAAAATCTCCCTAATCTATATCTAGTTTATTCAACTTACTTCACTGTCATTCTAAGACGCTAACATCCTAAAATTTCATATGCGGCCCGCGAGAGTATTGTGGTTTTTCAAAGTGGCCCTCAAGATAATTTAGTTTGCCCACCCCTGGTGTAACATTAAACTGTGATATGGGGGTGTAATTTGTTTCTGTTTTGCCTAAAAACCGCAATATTTTAATATTTTGGAAAACAATCATCCATTTCCTGAAACCTTGAAAATCAGTTTTAAAAAGATATTTTTAATGTTGGAATTGATCTAAGTTAAACACTTTATTAAGAGATCAATCTTTATTTCTCATATAATTTTTTAATACTAAACTAGATTTAAATAAATTACATTAGTGATAGTAACATAATTTTTTCGATAAAATTCCTTAAATTGAATGCTTATTGTTTTGTCTTGTGTTTTCTGGCTATTCGTTTTAGGGAGGTTTACCAAGTAATCTAAATGGGACCAAAACCTCATGCGAGTTGAAAGTAAGTTAAATTAACTTCAACATTTTTGGTGTCCTTCGTTATTCTGCATGCTTATTAGCATGTGACAGGAATCAATGCGCAACAGAATAATTTTTTTCTGCTTGTAAGTCAGCATGATTTTTCTCTTTCATGCAGATGCATGTCTATATAAAGTTGACTTGAGTTGCTTCTTTGTATGGAGGGGTTTTTAAAATTTTAGGTTGGAACTCTCCAAAGACACAAAGGCTGTTGTTATTAGATTACCATGACGGTGAATAACATGAATAAAATCATTTCTCATATTTGGTGCTTGTCACGAATTTTTTTAATATTTTGTTTTCAATTCTGGTGTAGCCTAGTCCAATTTTCTGAGGCATTTATTGGTAGTCTTTCTCTTCCATAGTTTTTATATTACTTTATGTTAACTTTGGGTGGATAATAATCAATCTCTTTTGTGCATTTGTATAGTTATAGAATAAAATTTTACTTGTATTAATATTTTTAGTAATTAGTTAATACTTGTCAAAGAAAATGTATAATTTTATTTTTGGAGAAACAAAATTTTTAGCGCCAAATTCCACTCTAAAATTGTTACAAAGATTAAATTTTCCTTGTCAGGCTTAAATCATGTTATATATCAATTTTAAGTAATGCTTTTTGCAGCATGGCTTCTATTTATTCTTAATCATTTAATTATTTTACCATCTCATTTTTATTCTCTTTAACTTGTCACACTTTAGTGACTGTTTCAGTAAAGTGAAAGATCTTATTTTATTCTTTGTTTAAAAAAATAGGTACTTTAGGATTAGCTAGACACAAATATCTCCAATGGTGCTGCTTTGGGAATACTTTATTATTTTCCCTTTGTAAAAATGTAACAAAAATGAAATGAAACTCGGATAGTCGAGATATTTTAATGATGTTTCATTTTACTTTACTTACTTTTGATTTTTTTTCATGATTCAGCATAAAACTTGGTGCTTGCGCCTGACTTATCCTAAAGTACCATAAAATCTAACATTTATCTCATTGCTGTGTATTGGGAGACTTTATCTGCTTCTAATAAAAATGTTTTTCTAATCTTTTTATTTAGGAGGGTTTTTAGTATAGTATGACTAAAATTTAAATGGTATGTGAAGATCTATATAAATATTCGCAAAAAAATTTAAAAAAAATTAATATTGACAGTGTGTCTATTGATATAAGACTTATAATTTAAGAATTCAAACTTATATTTTGCCTTTTAATACAAGTTGTATAAATATATAAAGAGCTACCCAACAAAAGAACTGGGAAAAATTATTTTTTAGCCAAAAAGGCTATTTACTTTTTGGATTTTATCAGTTTTACAAAGCATAATCACTATCACCTAAAATTATAAATATAATTTGTTTGATACTAAGCTACAATATGAAAGCTCAATGAGAAAAAAATTATTTAACTTTAAAGGAAGATGGAGTGGGTAAATACCCTTTAATTTCAACCATAATAAAAAGCAGCTTGGCATTTAACTTTTTAGAATTAGTTTTAACTACATTAGAACTCCAATTATCCGAATCGCTGATTATCTGAACCGCTTTCAAAATTCAAACTTACGCTTTTGACCTTCATGTCAGTGGTAGAAAAACAAAGATAGAAGAAAATTAAAGATAGCAGGAACATACTAAGATTTAGAAGATGCCATTTTTAAGTGTTTTTTTGCAGCAAAGTTCTATTGGAAACCCTATCCGGTTCGGTTCTTTGTGTAATTCTAAGATCTTAGCTCAGATGCTTGGTTGTCCATACTTTAAAGCAAGTGACGGCTGGCTAAGAACCTTATACTCTTTTTTTGGGAAAAATCCAACTAACCGAATGGGGTCTGGTCCCAATTGATTCGGTTAATTGGAGTTCTACTGTACCTATCAAAAAGATCTCAGTATTATATTGATCTTACTATTATTTTTGAAGCACTTATGTGACCCTATTTTCTTACTACTATACTACCAAACGACAATACTCTTTCAGATAGAAAAGGTTCGTATGCTGGACCGATTCAACAGCAAAAAACCTAACATTGGAACTCTCCACCTAACTGCTACTCATTTGATTTTCATTGATCCTGAAGGCAAAAAGGAAGCATGGGTATGTAAATTTATGTCGTGGTCTGTGTTAATCAATAAAACAAGTAAGAGAAATCATTCAAACAAGTTTTTTCAAAAAATTTGTTAAGTATGTGTTGTTTGCTTGGTAAATCTATTTGTTAAATTTAAAAAGCGTTTACTAATTCCCACAAATTCACTCAGTGAGTTGTACATTTACTTACATTTTTGTTTTAGATATTGCATACACATATTGCTGCTGTGATAAAACTGCCTATATCGACAGCAGGATCCCCATTGCAGATACGCTGCAAGAACTTTTTATCTGTCACATTTGTTATTCCTAAAGAAAGAGATAGCCATGATATATATACATCTTTATTAAAGTTGTCACAACCTAGTAAGTATATTACTCTATAAATTATGGTGATTTGCCATATTACCTTCTCAAAAATCAGTAGAAAATCACTAATAATTATGCGCAAATTACCAGTCTTTATTTTTTCTCCTGCATTTAATGTATGCAAGCAATATAAAGTGTTAAATTTCTTTCAAAGACTTGAACTTTTGTGGCTTTATTCTGTTTCAGTTAATGTTCAAGAACTTTATTGCTTTCATTACACTGCCTCTAATGAAGACTTACCGAAGCGTTCTGGATGGAACAAGTTTGATCTACAAGCTGAGTTCTCCAGAATGGGAGTTCCTAGTCGTCATTGGATTCTTACCACTGTCAACAAAGATTATGAAGTAAGTTTCTATACGTAGGACTTAAAGACAAATGGGGTAATTTTATAGTAATAATAAAAATAATAAACAAACTCTTGATTAACAAGTTAGTATGTTAAAAAAGGGGGAAAAGATTGAAGAAGATAATAACATGTAATTCAGTCTTATCTTACCTTAACCGTATCTTCTGACTAAGTACCCACTTTGCATTACATTACAGATGTTTCAAGTAATATTTCTTTTTTTCCATTCAATGGGTTTTAAAGTGGCTTATTTAATGTCAATGCTGAATGAGCTTATTACTCCTAACAGTGTAAAACTAGAGATGAAAACCAAAACTTGACTAAAATGTAAAATTGCTAATTCCATACTTTTATAATTTGGATGTGGACTTTTATAAAAAGTTACTTCTAATGCACATTTTTGTAATTATAGATTTGTGATACCTATCCAAAGTTTTTATATGTGCCTACATCTGCTTCTACATCAATATTAGTTGGAAGTAGTAGATTTCGAAGTAGGGGAAGACTTCCTGTCCTATCCTACTTGCATAAAAATATGGTAAGGGATAAATAACCAAATTATGTTTTCTATGCTAACTGTATAAACTTTGTTTCTTTACAATATAGACAATTTTGAAATATAGTGAGGAAAAAAAGTTGATAAATGTTTATAAATTTATTTTTAGGCTGCTATCTGTAGATGTAGTCAACCCCTCTCTGGTTTTAGTGCCAGATGTTTAGAAGATGAACAGTTGTTGAATTGTATTATAAAATCAAGCCCTAATTCAAGTTACATGTATGTAGTTGATACTCGACCAAAGGTAAGAGCTTTATTAGTTTGAAATAAAGAAAATTAAATAAAATTATCTTACAATAATTTTATTTCTTATAGATAAATGCTATGGCAAATAAAGCTGCTGGAAAAGGTTATGAAAATGAAGATTTTTATAAGAACATCAAGTTTCAGTTTTTTGGTATTGAAAACATTCATGTGATGAGGAATAGTTTACAAAAACTTGTTGATGGTATGTTAGTGCTACTATATTTTAAATGAATTGGTTCTTTGTTTCCATGATAAGCAATTTGTTACTCAATTTCTAAATTTCGCAATTGTTTTTCAAAATTAAAATGGATTTAACTGTTTATTTTTTTTAAATTATTAAAATGTTTATATAAATGAATTTCCAGAAAAAAATTTTATGACTTCATTTGATAATATTTTTTATTCATTTAATATATCCCTATTATATGTTTGTTCTTTCAAATAAAGATTTTAATGAAAATTACACTCAAGGAAAATGTCTTTCAGAATTAGTTTCCTTTAATTATAATATGAAGTATTTTTTCTCTTTCTTAGCTTGTGAACTTAAAGTCCCTTCCATGAATGCTTTCTTGAATGGCTTAGAAAGCAGTGGGTGGCTACGTCATATCAAGAGTGTGCTTGAAGCTGCTGTTTTCATTGCTGAGGTAAATATCTACTATTGATAGATATGTTACAAACCAATCCAAAAACATTTCAATATAGTCTTCAATTTTGTTCCTTGGGTGAGTATGTTATTTAACTTCACGATGCTGAATTGTAAATATTATTAAACGTTCTCCCTTGTATGTTTTATCAATATTAAGGGGTCTTTGTAAGTCAGATGGAATTAAATATCATAGTCATAAAAGTAATGTGTACTTAGTAATGCGGAATTTGGTAAGATGACTTATAGCCCTTCTAATAACCACATGAGAAGATTGAAACTGTTAAATCAAAATTTAAAGGAAATGGAACAAAAACGTCTACTTAAAAATGTGTGTAATATCATAAATTCACAGAAAATATATTTTTAAAAATATCTCCATCATAATACACAAATTAAGTCGACCAACTACAGGCCTAAGCCCAGCAAGGTTGGTCCAGTCTTTTTAAAAATTTGTTGTAATTTGGAGTTTTTCCACTGGTCATTATTTTAAAAACTTCTCTTGCATTATGCAATCAGTTGTCAAAACACATAGGAGTGGTTTTTAAATTTGTGGCTGGCCTCTTTTTTAAGATTAAAATAGAGAAAATTTTAACTGAAAATTAAGAATATCTTCTTGAAATCTAAAGATATTTTTGAAAAACTTTCCATAGACACTCTTACTATACACATTACTTTTTTAGATCTCTTTTCAAAATTGCCTTAAATCATACTTTTGAAACACACTGCATATGATGGTTAGATTTACATAGATGAACTAACTTACTGGAAAGGTATACATCAGATAAAGGACATTCATATTTGAACCAGGGCAAAAGTATATTGATACTTAAAGAAGTTTTTGAAATTCAATTTTTATGGTTTCAGAATCTTGAAAAAGGGACCACAGTTCTTGTTCATTGTTCTGATGGATGGGATAGAACTGCCCAGACATGTTCTCTTGCTGCTTTGTTATTAGATCCTTATTATAGAACTATAACAGGATTTCAAGTAAGTTTAGTAAAAAAATATACTGAACCCTGTCAAGTGCTTTCTAACAGTCAAACAGATAAAACAGTTAATTTTAAAAAATTCTTTGAGGATTGTAATATAATTTAAATTTCTTAAAAAATTAGTTGAAACTGTTCGGAGAAATCTTATATTCAAGGCCTGAATTACTGATTAGGCTTATCTATTTTACCATTAAAAATATCTCATATACATGACTAAATCTGACAAAGTCCTTACAATGGACATTTTTTAGATGTTCCATAAAGATGAACTCAATATTTTGGTCTAATAGGTAGATAAAAAAATCTGCAAATTTTATGTTTCGTAAAAGAATATAGTCTTTGAACTGACTATTCATGAGTTAAACCTATAATATTTCTATTAAGATATTTTATTTCTTAAACTGATAAACAGTTTTGTGTAGAGTAAAAATCTCGTCAAGTCTCTGAACCATTCTTCACCGAAAAAGGCCTGAGACAAGGTGATTCTCTCTCTTGTCTGTTATTCAACATAGCTCTGGAAAAGGCCATTAGAGACTCTGGTATCAACACAAATGGAACGATCCTGCAAAGAACTATTCAACTACTCGCTTTTGCTGATGATATTGACATAATTAGAAGAACGAAACGCTCAGTTATCGATGCTTTTGTAGCCCTTGAGAGTGCGGCAAAGGAGATGGGGCTCGTGATAAATGCAGACAAAACAAAGTTTTTAATAGCAACAAATAAAACTCCTGATCTATCCCCTTTAAAGATAATGACCTACTTCTTTGAAACTAACCCGCTTCAAGTATTTAGGAACCGTAATCTCAAGCCACAACGACCTGAAAATTGAAATAAATAGTAGAATTTTTATGGCCAATAGAAATTTTTATGGCCTCAGAAACCAACTGAAATCCAGGTTCATCAGCGTGAAGACTAAGCTAATCATCTATAAGACTTTAATCAGACCCATTGTCATGTATGGGAGTGAATGTTGGACCCTCAATAAAACCGAGGAGGAAAAATTACTAATTTTCGAAAGGAAGATCTTACGAAAAATATTCGGACCTACTCAAGAGAACAACGTAAGAAGGATCCTTTCTTTACAATCACGAAATATACAAAAAATATGGTAAATTCGGAGGGACCGATATAGTGAGAACAATTAAAGCGTCACGCATCAGATGGCTGGGGCATCTCTTTAGAAATCCCGATGCTGACCCTACCAAAAAAGTGACTTTCTACAAAATTCAAGGGACAAGAAGAAAGGGACGACCACCTACAAGATGGATTGACGATGTAGAGAAAGATCTCAGGTTTTTAGGGGCCAACTGATGGCGGGCGGTCGCTCCAGACAGGGGCAGGTGGAGGAGAATCTGAGTCCGCCTTAGCCTCAAGGAGGCTGTTGTGCGTAAGAAGAAGAAGAAACTGATAAACAGGGATATCTTCTTTCTAATTTAGTTTTAAAGTAAGGATGTTTTATGCTTTTAGTTTGAGTGAAACTAGCTTTCACCCAAGCTATGAAGACTTACTTAGTTTACTAAAAAGTAATTTTTCTTAAAGATATTTGTGCTGATAATGCTAAACTGATAAAGTTTTTCAATTGTTCTAGGCTTTGATTGAGAAAGAATGGCTAGCGTTTGGCCATAAATTTACTGATCGCTGTGGCCTTGTCCAAGGAGATCCCAAAGAAGTGGCTCCTGTGTTCACACAATTTATTGACGCAGTTTGGCAACTGACTCAGCAGTTCCCTTCTTCATTTCAATTCAATGAGCGTTTTTTGTTAACCATTCATGACCATGTATATTCCTGTCAATTTGGTACTTTTGTAGGCAATTGTGAAAAAGACAGGGTTGACCTCAGGTATGAAAAAAATTTATAGTACAAATAATTTAAGTGTTAAAATTTTTGAAAATTCTAACTCAATAAACTATTGACCTTGATTTGCTATAGTAGTATGTGCCAATATAGTAGGTTAGGTGACAATGTAATTTTGGGTAATAGTATGTATTTACTTTTTCTTGCTTTGATCCCTTGGTTCCATACAAAACACCTCAATGCTAGAACAAACCTCCATATTGCACTGGTTTTTACCCATAATAGTATAATACACCTTTCTATTCTAATAGAGAACAATCTATCAACAGGAGAAACATTAGAAAACAATTCTAATAGAGAAAAAGACACCTTTCTATTCTAATCAAAATTTCAGAAAAAATCAAAATAAGGTTGTGTTTTTGTGTACCTCAATTGCAGAAGTTATAAAATTAAAAATGTCCGTTAAGCATGGATTTGGATTTTTTAGTCCTGTTTGGCATGTTTTGGTCTCTGATTTTGTACTTTGCTAATTTGTGGGATTTCTTTTAAGAGTCTTAAAATTCCCTCACTCCCTATTCATTAATAAAAGAACCAAGAATTGCTTATTTTACTGCATGAGCTAACATTCCTCAAAATAAGTATAACATTGATAAATATTATTGTCAGATTTCTCTGTCTAATATTTGCATTAATTAATTATATTCGTCATATAATAATATATAATATACATTATATATATAATATACATTCATAATATTTGCATTCATTAATTATAATCTAATCATTTTAAAAAGTTTTTCTCCCTTTCTTCTTAGGCTTAGTGAACGAACTTATTCTTTATGGGGATACTTGATGAACCATTTGTCAGAGTTTCTCAATCCATTGTATTTGAGAGACACCGATAATCTTTTACATCCCAGTGCTGCTCCCCAAGCTATGAAGTAAGAATATAGAGTAGCCTTAGTTAATTTCATCAATTTATTTTCCATTCAGTGTTTTTAATGCTATCAATTTGCAGGTTTTGGAAAGGTATGTATAATAGGTTTGAAAATGGTGTTCACCCCAGAGAACCTTTAGGAGACATGCTGGTTGCTGCAAAGGACCATATATCTAGCTTAGAAGATCACATTTTACTCATTCAAAAGGTTGGGTATATTTTGTTTATTGTTACTTAATGAATGAAAAAAATGCTTTGAAAATAGTTGAGCTAATCAATTGGACCAACTAGTTTCATAAAATATATTTATGAAGTGTTTTGTCAATTTGAACTTTAAAATTAAATTTAATTACATCATATAGTAGACAAGCCTACTATATTTGGCATTGCCCCAGGATGATGGATGGTGGCACCATCTATCGTTTTGTCACTGAAGAGGAGGAAAATATACTCCAGATGACCTCAGGGTAAACTCCGCCATGTCAGAATACATTTCAGACCCATAGATTTAACAAGCATGTACTTTGCATATACTTGGGGTTGGAAATTCTCTTTAGAGGTGTCCGGAATTGAACCAGGGACCCTTTGATCCCAAAACCAGATGCCTTAACCACTAGGCTCCCCACAGCTAATACTAATGGCGGCTTTCCCAAGAGCTTCGCATTCGCAAAACAACATGCATATAACAATTGAACAATCTACAACAATGACAACCGCATTTGTATTGTATGGGCTTTTATGATGGCTGACATGAAATTTAGGATTTAAAGCAGAAAACGGATCAAAATGGTTTACTCTTATATGAACAAAATGAATTTTGTTATTATGCTTACATCAATCTTATTCACTATATCCCATCATGGAATTTTCTTTCAGAGAATTAGTCAATTGAAAGCAAAGCTTGGCCATGCAGACACTCCAAGCAAAGACATTGATTGCTCTTTAATTGGAAATTCTTCAAACACTTTTCTTGGATCAGGTGATTCACCGATAGAAAACGGAAATCTTATTGAAAGAGATGGTAAAGAGAGATCTGTTTTGACTGTGAAGCTATATCCCATGTTTTAATGCCTCTAAAAAATACACACATAATTATTTACTTTTTGTATATTTTTTTAGAATCCCCGGATGGTAGTAATGCAAACTCGACATTCCACAATCTCTTGGAAGAATTAGATTCTGTTGCTCTTGAGTGGAAAACTTTGAGGAATGTCCGTGAATGTATTTGTTCAACTCCGTTCGATCACTTTAGCAGAAAGGTAATAACTCTGATATGTTGTACAAGTTAATACTAACACAAACTCTTCATATATGAGTATTTTTTTAAATACATTGATTTTATTCAATAGGAGCTAATGACAATCTTTTCTTTCATTATGTTTGAAAAAATATTCTTAAACAAATTTTAATGTTTCTTTTCTAAATTTTTCAGTTGAATTGGGTAAGTTACTTTTGCTTAAAATAATGTTACAAAGGCTGTGACATTACCTTCTTAATGGGAAGCTTTGGTGATAGTTTAGGAATTTATTTTCTGTTCTTCTCTATGAGCTTCTATTTTAAACTGATTTGTGGATCTTTACTTCATTTAATTTTCTTCATAAAGTCAATAAGTTTAATAAAGGTTTCTTCATAATGCAAACAAAACTTGACTTTATTTTCCATCAACTACTCTTCTAAATGACCAATTAATTAATGCTAATGGTCTTTCATATAGTAATTTTAAAACTGTTGTAAGATTTTTTTGCTAAAAACAAAGAACTTGAATTTTAACATTATCATTCCAGTTTCATTGTTGGAGCTGTGGAGATGTATTTTGCATTCGTTGCATTGATAAAAGAATACCACTGAAAGGTTACTATCATCATAGGCCTGTTCCTGTATGCCGTCATTGCTATAAAGAAATTATGAGGACCAATTCTATAGATTCATAGTTAAAAGAGACAAAATTAAAATGTGTAAATAGTTGTCTCCTTAATTATTTACTCATCTAAGTTTAATTTTGTTAAATAACTCATTTGATATTTTTTGCATATTAATGAAGGTTAAGATATATTTATATTTTCTCTTTTGTGTCTGAAGAGGATGGTTAAAACTTATATGCACTAAAAGGTAAAATGATTTATCAATTTATTTTGTTTTCCATTTGCTGTTGTTTTTTTAGTTATATTTGTTATTTAATCCTGGTGATAAATATTTCAAATTTTTGTGATGTATATTTAACCTCTCAAGCAGTTCTGAAAGCCAATGTGTTGCTGCAAGGATCACTCATGTTGTAAAAATTCAGTTTTGCTGTAGAAGGTCACATTTTTCTGTTTATAAAACAATTGAAATTCCATGGTGCTGGTCACCTAATTATTTTCAATTAATTACTTATTTTAGCTAATTTTCAAAGGGCCAGATATTTTAATTAATAGAATAAAATATATCTATGAATATTTTGTCTTTTCTTTTACCCGTAGTTTAAATGCAACAATGTAGGGAGATCTATTATCAAATTAAATTTTAAGGTGCTTTTCTTATATTTCATCAATACACATTAGAAACTTAACTCCGGATCTGGAAAAAGTTGTAACCTTCCCCCGAACCTTATGTATTGCTACTATGAAGCTGGCAGGGACTTCCCCTGAACCAGGTTCGGGCACTTTTTCCCGGTCCGCTTAACTCGGTATATTTTAAACAGATATTAGCTTCAATTGATATCTTGGAAAAGCTAAAAGCACTTTATATTCTCCTAAATAAGGAATCATTCTCTGGGGCTACCCCCCACATACATGAAATTATTTTTAACAGAATTATAGAAACAAATATTGTAAAATCGTCTTTTTATTATCATAAATATTATAAGTGAAACATGTTCCAACATATTGCACTATAAGGTCCTAGGTAGAAAACTTTGGAAAAATATCTTCTAGATGATGCAACAAGTATCTTCAAGATTAAAAAAGGGAGTAAAAGAAAGAAGCTGAAAAAGTAGAACTTTTGTTAGTAAAAAGAATGAGAACAATTTAATTTTGCATTATTAATTTCAAAGCTATGAGGTAGGTTTTATAAACAATATTATTCAGCAAATAATTAATCTACAATCAATTTTGCTAGCTAAATCAGTACCCTCATCATAACTGCATCTTGAAAACTATTTGTTACAGGGTGTATATTAACTAATACTTGTATATATCCAAGCTCATTGTAAGCAAGTTTGACTATTAAAACAGTAAATGCTAAAAAAACCAGAGAACCAAAGTTGTTGTCAGTGTTTGGGAACGGGGGAATCCAAGTTGGAGTAGGGGTTCTAGAAATTTGGGTAGCAAGCTTGGCTACTTAAGCACCTTTTTCTTTGGGAAAAAAAGAGATAAGGTAGTTATTGGCAAGAAATAACCAGTTTGGCTCTCTCCAACCCTAAGGAGTGAATCGCCTCTATTGTTTGGGGTTACACTAACTGCCTAGCAAGTAAAGACTAACAATATCAGCAAGACCAAAACAAATAAATTGTAATTAACTTGTTTAGCGTACCTAATTTTCATCTGAATCCTCTGCAGGCTGACCTCCTGTGTTTGTTCTTATGAGTTTCCATTCCTCTGCCTTTTTCAAAGCTGCCTCAGCAAGATCCTTTACCTTTTGAGGCACATCATCCACTTCAGGTCGAGTCAAAGCCATCAATATTTCCAGCAGATTAGTTTCGATTACTTTCTCGGCACATGATCGACTGGCATGAATAATGTTATGCACAATTGCAACTCCTCTATGGCAGATTTCTTTATCAGAGCTTGCAGCCAGCTTTGTCAATATTTCCAACCATGCTTTGGGCTAGAAAATAATATACATATATGTAGAATTTAAAGAATTAAGGTTGGCAAGTCAAAAATGCCTAAAAAAATTCATAGTTTAGAGGACAGAAGCGATCTTAATGTATGTAGAAAATATGTAATTTAAAAATGCTGCATCAAAATTAGAATTTTCCATGATGTATTTTTAATATTTATAACATCAATCAGCTTAAGTCCAAAAATTAATAGCATAACATTTGAGCTAAATTTTGAGTATTCTATTTACAGTATAATCTTTGTAGACCATCAATTTCGGGACTAGGGATGGACAGTTGTATAAATCAAGGAAAGGGTTAATCAAAGATGGGATGATTCAGGTTTTACTCATTAAATAAAATTCACACAAGAAAAAATCTTTATATCAGAACTTACTTCAAAGATCTTCTTACAAGCTTTTTTACTGACACTAGTGAGCATTGCTAAGGCTCCAGAGGCAGCCTTAGAAGTTTCTAGATCCTCCTCATCATCAGATATCAAAACTAAAAATTTCACTCTGTCATTATTTGGAGATTCATAAAGATTAATAACCTAAAAAGAAATTGGAATTATAAACAAGGAAAAACTTGTGAGGGAAAATGGCATCAATTTAACTGAAAGTAGTGTACAATGGCAAAAATATATAGATAAGAACTTGGAAACCTACGTGATCTGAAACCATTAAGTTTACAAGGCATTGTAATGCAGCTCTCCGTAGCATCTCATGATCCTGATACATATATTCTTCAATTTTAGTAATGCCTGAATCTTTTAAGATTCTTTCCCTGAAATAATTTGAAATTGGTTTAGTCTGATTGCTATGCAGTTTTAAGATTGATAACTGTTAAATTTCTTATTATAAAAAATTCATGCTTTAAATTTGAAAAAAAAGTAGTTAAGGGGGAAACTTTAATTTTTACCTTAAAATAATATTACAGAAAAATAGTGTGAACTGAATTAAAAAAAGTAGTAACTCCAAGTTAAATAAAGTAACGACTTTCCTTAGTTTTAGATGAGTTTACTCAACATCAGAACAAGACATTTTAGGTTCATTAAAAAAGTAAAAATATTAAATTTACTTCAAACTGACCTCACACTTGGACTAACTTGAGCAAGATTAGTCAAAGCCAGCAAAGCTTCGAAATTTTGTAAACCTTTGCATTCTGTATCCAATAAAGCCATAATAGGTCTTACTACTTCTGCACACTAGAAAAGAAATTCCTTTTTTAAACTATTGAAATCACAAAAAAGCCTGAGTTAACATGAATCAAGCATTTGTTTGACAGTGGGTAAATATTTCAAACTTTTACAGCATTATAGAAAATTATCTCTTATGGAATCTGAAAGAGTTGAACACACAGATCCATACCAGTTTCAAGCAAAGTAATATATTTTTCAAAAAATTCTATTTTCAAGATTTTTCTAGTTTGTTAATAGGTATTTTTAATACAAAAAATTCAAATGATATAAAAAATTATATAAATTTTTTTAAGAACCACATTTTTATATTTAAAAAATAACCAACAAACTAATTCTATCACTTAAGTGAGGAAATCAGGAAGAATAATGCATTTAATTTTAATAAAAATATAATTTGTTTGAAATAAAGTAATAATCCCAATAGACACACCCTTTGCCCTGGAAAAGCAACTTCTGGATTCATAGTTATTGCAATTCTAGCTAATGCCTGAGCAGCCGTCAGCTTTCCTTTGGGAGTACCATCAAGGGCAAGGTTAACCAGCACCTAAATGAGGAAATTGAGAAATCTATTACAATGAGAATAGTCTAAACTTTTAAAAAAGATAGACGTAGTGCAAATTTTTATGAACATGAGTTAGTGGCTGAAAAAATTAATGATTAATTTTTGTCATACATACAAAAAAAACTTTCCCTTTAATATGAAATAACTAAACAAATATTTACATGAGTTAAATTTAAGTATTAGAATGTTTCTCAAACATCTCTTTACAAGTGAACAAAATATGTGAATTTGAATTGCACAAGTTGAAAATATTCTGAAAATGAAGCAGCAGTTATTTTGAATGCAGACTGTTATTTTTTTAAATAAAAAGTTTGATAATTAAAGTGGCATACCTTAGCTCCTCCTTGTTGAACAACTGCACCTCTTAATTCCTTCTGCTCGCAAATTGCATTAAATACTCTAAAAAAGAAATAAATTCAGCTTACTATTCCAAACCTAGGAATACTTAAGATGTAGTGCAGTGAACAAAATAACAGCCTTTTTATATGGTTCAGTTTTCTGGCATTTAGCATTTATGTACATCACAAAAAAATCGTAACTATTAAGTATTTTTGTAATAAACAGATTTAATTTCACAAAAGATTATTAATTTTTCTTTCATCAGCAAATGAAGTCGAAACTTATCATAGGTTTCAGTACATCTTCTAATTTGAAAGTAAGAGATGGAGAGGTCAATTTGTACTAAACCTAATACTATAAGAAAAATATTTTTAAAACCAATTTAGCTTTTACTCAAAATTTCTAAAAATGTGATTGAGCCTGTTTTGGAAAAATACTTAGACATAGCATTGGGAAATCAATCAAAGGTTGGTTTAATAAAATGGACAAATATTTACCTGGCAATCATTTCTTTACTATTTTTGCTTTCTGTTGTAGATAAAGCTACGAGAGCAACAGTAACACCACATTCAGCAAGGATTTTTACTCTTTTATCTACGAATTCTTTAGCATCCTTTTGAAAAACAAAACAAGGTTCTCAACAAGTAAAAAATACAAGAAAAAGCTCAGTTTCAGCATTAAGTTTTAGGATAAAAAGCTTTTTTTGTGTAACATACAGTTTTTTAAAAATCTTATACAAATCTTGGTTACTTTAGGATTAACTAGGCACAAGTGTTGAGTTTTATGCTAAATTACCAATCAAGTACTTCAAGTAATCAAGAACTTCAATAAGAAAGTCAAAGAGTATTATTTTTAGATGATGTATTTAAAAATGAAACAATATGAAAAAATTGACAAAATATTAATCTTAATTTAATTCCAAGATCAAATCAACTAAAATAACCTTACTTTTACATGA
This sequence comes from Tetragnatha versicolor, assembly GCA_024610705.1. Classification (NCBI taxonomy): domain Eukaryota; kingdom Metazoa; phylum Arthropoda; class Arachnida; order Araneae; family Tetragnathidae; genus Tetragnatha; species Tetragnatha versicolor. The sequence goes on along the minus strand of JANDEH010000001.1, from coordinate 31,835,512 downwards.
GTTTCTGGCACATGCTGTTTTGCAAATTTGGCAAGTTCAACCAATTCAGGAATTATTTCTTCAGTCTCATAGCTGTTTGTGAGATTAACTAGAGTTGTGACACATCCATAAACAACAGATAAATCACCTGCCTAAAAAACAGTTTCTGTATTACCAAAAAAAACATTTTAAAAAATCTAAGGTAATAATTTAAAACATCAATTTATTCATCATAAGAATGAAGATAAGTACTTTGATCCCACTGGCAAAAAATTATGCCAGGGATCTGTGGTCTGTGAAACAGAATAGTATTAGATTTATTTTGTTCTGTAAAAGGTAGTTCTTTTATGATACAGTCCACCTCTAAACTATGAGTTCTTAACCCTTTCCATACGACAGGACATGCTGTCCAACCATCAATAAATTTAAACATTAGCTTGTAACATCATTGCTGTTGTTGAAACTTGGTTAGGGGATCATTTAGGCATCTCTTAAACCTTCAGACAGCAAAATTATTTCATCATAATATTCACTTGGAGGAGAAATAACCGTTTTCGGTAATGAAACCAACTAAACTGATTTTTTTTGCCGTATTGAAAGGGTTAATGAAAAATATCACAACAAATGGGTAAAAATAAATATTTTATGGAAAATGTTTTCTTTGTTTGAAAATTTAATAATAAACTCTGCAGTTTATACTACTATAAAAATTAAATGGAACACATTTAAATTTATTTCATTAGATTTTATCTTGAAATTGATATTGCAACAAATTTTAATAAGCAGCATACAAACTTTTGTCAGCTCTATTAGAGCTTGAATAGCTTTCTTATCTTCAATCAATTCTTCTTTGACATCAGCATCTAATGTTAAATATGACAGGCCTTCAACTGCCCATTTTCTCAGATCTTTGTCTTTTTTAGGATTAACTAAATACCTGTAAAAAATCAACACAAGAAAAAAAGAATTACAAAATGTTTATGATAATTAAACTTTTTATACAATATACTCAATGTGTGAAGCCTAAGGAATTGTGAAAAATTCCGAGATAATGAGTTTCTGGCATAACAAGTTAAATTAGATACCTAATGTATCGCTGTCGAGGGAAAAAATAATTTTTCAAATAGAGGTTTAGATAGATGATTGAATAATAGAAGAAAAATAGAAGTTTGTCTTATCGAGAGTACACTGCATTAAAACGTTATTTATAAGAAGCAATAAAGAAACTTCTCATCTTTTCAATTATTTGTGTTAATCTACTTACTTTCTACAAGCATGAGCAAGTTTGATGGAAGATCCTTCACTGAACAATTTTATTGAGGCATCAAATCCACCAACAGACCCAACTTTACAGAGACCCTAAAATTCCAAAATCTGGATTAGTTCATATAGCTTTAAATTATTTTTTGAAGGAAAAAAAACATCACCTTTTATCCAAAAATTCAAATGTAATCAAAATTACTCTTAGAATGAAGGAGAATATATAGTTATCATGAATATTTCAATGAAAATTTAGTTTTCATTCCTTTATAAATTGTTCTTTTTGACAAAATTAAAATTTTTCAAAGTGTAAATTCAAAGAAGGTAAAATTTTTTACAAGTAACTACAGAGAAAATTAATTTTTATAAAAATCTTCAACAATACAAAATTGTATGACCAAATAACTTATAATTTAAAGCAGAAAAAGACAATGAGAAAATCAAGGGCTCCAAATTAAGATTCTATAATATTAGTCAAATAAATACTTACGACTAAAGCTCGAACTTTTATATTATCATTCTTGGATTGGTATAATTTTTTCAAAATATCAGTTCCCATAGAAACAATTGAAGTACATTTGTCCTTTTTGGAAGCAGCAGCAATGATAGCTTCTGCTGCCACTCTCTAAAGAAACCAATTAGCAATAAGAATCAAAAGAAATTAACCCATTGCAAAAAATATACATGTGGGAATGAATCCTGTAATACAAATAATTGAATAAAAAATATGTGGTTGCTTACCTTCAATTAGAAAATAAAAGTTGAATAAGGGGTTAAAGATTAAAATAAAAGCTGTCGGATTTCAAATGGAAACTATTTATCACTTTAAATAATTGTTCTTGAAAATTCATTTTGAAGAGATAAATAAATTTAACAAAAATTTAATTATTAAGAACCACAACATCTTATCTAAATGCTTACCTGTTGAAGTTCATCATCACTTGAAGCCATAGCCAACATCATTTCAACAACACCTTTTTGACCCAAGCAAGCATTGCCAACATCCAATGGACCCTAGAAATATTATATATACAATTTTTTACTTAATAACTGCTAGAAAGTTAAAACAGCAACATTGATAAAAGCATCAGTAATTGATAAATATATTTGTTTTGTGACCTCTTAGATAAACATTCTAGAAAAAACTTATTCACAGAAGGGATAAAAAAATAAAGGGAATCTTGCATACATTTAAAATCAAGTTGGTTTTTTGTAAGATTTTTTATTAGTCTGATTTCCATAAATTTTAAAATGAATGTGAAAATCTTTATATCTCTAATCTGAAATCTTTAATAAACTTTTTAATATAAATATTTAAAAGAAAGAATATTTTACCTGTAGAAGTGCAGTGATTGTAGTTGTAGCTCTAACTTTATTTTCAATATCAGGCCCTCTCAATTTGTCACTAGAAGAATTCAAAATTCCTTTTAATGAATCATAATTATAAGATATTATTTACAGATAAAATATTAATTTTAATTGCATCTTACTTGATGAATTCCATTACTTTATTTCTATATTCATCTCTGTGTTTATCACATTCCAGGTTGAAATATATTCTTTCTAAGGTAACAGCAACATGTGTTAGAGTTCGGCCTGTTATACACATGCTACTTTCATATTTAATTTCTTGAAGCTCGCTTGCAATTTCCAAAAGATTCCATAAGCCTAAAAAATTTTTATTGAGCATGTAACTAATGTTATTCTTTAAAAAAAATTGAATACTCTTTTAAACGTAAGAACCGAATAGAAAGATTGATAAATTTTTATTAACATCCCAGGCAACATACAAAATAGGAAAATAAAGAGAACTTTTTAATCACATTGATGAAAGATAACTAATTTAAATTTAAAATAATGGGAGATAACTGTGTTTAATATAGCTTTTTATAACTTCTGTAATAAAAATGTATGTCATTATAAGGGACAACAAAACAATAACTAGATCTCATGTTTATAAAAACAGATTTGCACTGTAGCTTATCAAATTTCAGATGCATAAAATTAAGTGAAATGCCACTCACAATCAGAGGAAACAACTTTGTAGCTCCAATTTAAAGCATCATATTCAACATTTTTCATGATGAGCTCTAATAGAGCATCACGTCCCTGGGCAGACATTACACGGCTGGAAACTCCTTTGACAAGTGATGACATAATAGAATCAATCACAGCTTCATTTTCTTTAAAAAAAGTGATAAATAATTAATAGTAAAGTTACTGACTCAACAAACACAAAACTACCATAATTAAATACCACATTGATTTGAATAACTCAAAATCACACCCCATTGAATAACAAATGTTCATGTTATAATGTGAGAAAAAATTTACTTGAAATTATGCCAAATAAGCATAAAAATCAATTGTATTCTGCACAAGGCTTTATAAAATCCTTGAAAAATTGAGTATTTTATTCCAGTTTTTATCCAGATGCTACTTTTTTTTACTGCGGGTTAATGTACTTCAATAGACAAGCCACTGATCAAGTTAATCAGATGGGTATTGATTTCAACTGTAAGCCAAATTGATACTTTGAGTATAAAGTACTTTCAGGTGCTGAATACCTTTGATAGTTTATGCAGATCCTTTAAAGGTGTTTTAGCACTCTATACATCTAAATGTATCTGATGCACCAAAGTTCTTAAAATGTGCTCGCAAAAAGTTAATTTTCACTAAAGTAATACCTTTCAGCAATTTCCTGTTGCATTTCTTTCCTTCTTTAAGGTCCATTCCAGATAAAACATTAAATATAGTTTGAATTAAGTATTGAACAGCATTAACATAATTTTCTGATTGAGAGTTCAGATTTTCCAGTAAGAAACTGGGACCAATCAACTTCAGTACCTCAAGTGTCTAAAAGGCAATGAAGTATGTTAGAGTAAAAATAGGAAATAAATATTCAAAGCAAGAAACTTTTTAAGAAGTGAAAATTCTGAAGTAATAATTATACAAAAGTTTACAAGAGTAAGCACACTATTTACCTGACATGCATAAATGTATTCAAATTAAAATTTAAAAAAGGCTATTCATTAAAGACTTACACGGCTTTGATTATTTTTACACAATTCTCCAAACGTCCTTATGGCAGACAAGGATATTTCTTCATTTTTTTCCAGTTTCATGGCTGCTAGAAGTTTAGTAACACCACTTTCTTTCATAATGAGTTCAGCACCTGCTTTTTCTTTTGCTAAGACAACAATATTGCTTGCAGCCTACAAAATATTGTTAATTTTTAAAGAAATATACCAAAATAACATAATTTCTCAAAATTTAAACTTTAATATTATAAAGAGATAAAAAAAAATTTTAAGTAATTGTAACAAACAAGTTTATTTAAAAACATTGTTTGCTTAGCAATTATTTTTTATATGCCTTTAATGATGATGATGTTGTGTCCACGACGAGTCCAAATCAAACACTGCCATGGGCGGAGATGACAGCCCTTGCAATCTCTGTAATATTGTCACTGTAGAGGTCTATTTCAGAGAATAAGACCCCAATATTAAGTAAGTCAATAACTATGGCTGGACAATCGAAAATGTGTGCTGGTGTTAAAGCTGTGTCCAGGCAGTTGTCACAGTTTCTATAAGTTCTATTCCCCTCTCCGTCGATCTTCATTCCTCTGTGATGTCCTGTCCTAAGTCTTACAATAGTCTTTGTCAAAAGGCGTTCCTCATTGATGATACAGAGCTGGTGTTTGATTGGAATCTGCTGCTCTTTTAGTTTGAACTTAGCCACAGCATTTGCATCCAATAAAGTATCATTGATGTTGTTGTTACTGTTAAGATTTCTAGCCTCCTTTGCCAGTTTGTCTGCGTTTTCATTGCCAGTTATATTGACATGTGCTGGCAACCATTGGAGAGTGCAGATTTTATTCAATCTATGAATTTCATTTAGGCGAGTGCAGATCCTACTGGTGATCAAGGATTCTCCTTTTAGGATTGCCTGGAGAGCAGCTTAAGAGTCGCAGAACACAACAAGTCCCTCTGCCTGTTCAGAAACGGGAAGGGACCTATACATGTCGAGAGCCTCCTCTATTGCTATAAGCTCGCAGGTGAAGTTAGAGGCATGGGCCCCAGCGCCAACCTTGCGATGATGAGTAGCATTGTTTGGGGTACTCAAAAATACTCCAGAACCTCCATTAGTAATTGTCTCATCAGAAGAGCCATCTGTATACATCTGTAGCCATCTGTATCTGTATGTTCTCTTTTGAGTACTGCTCTATTGTCTTGAGTCCCTTTATTTTTATGATTTCTGTCGGCTCCTTCTTGTTACAAGGCTCTAGAAGATTTATTTCAATTTTAGTGTTCGTTGGAAGAGCTGAGGGAGAGAATGGCTCTTGATAGAAGTGATATTTGGTGTGTTCGAGGCCAATAGTTGCTCTTATTTCTCTGTCAAACTGCATAGGTGATGACTTTTTTAGTCTTGCGTTGCCAGTATAGCTTTCAAAAGTTTTCCTAGCAATGTGTTCTGGTGCCTGGTTTCTTGTTTTGTTAGTGTATTTAATTATATTGTACTTTCTTCTACTTTCAAGGCCACACTCTCGGATTACCTTCAAGTTGTTGGTGGAGGACACTGCGCCAGTAATAACCTTTGCAGCTCTAGCTTGAACGTTTTCTAGTCTTTCCAATGCAGTCTTAGAAGCATGAGCCCAAATGGGAGAAGCATACTCCATAATCGGTCTAACTAGTGAGGTGCATGTTGTTCTAAGAGTACTGGGAAAGGCTCCTCAGTCAGTTCCACAAAGACTCTTAATGATCCTCAGTTTTTTCAGAGCTCTGTCTGCACACGTCTTAACATGTTCGGTGAATCTAAGTTCTGGATCCAAAGTGACTCCCAAGTATTTCGGGCATGATGTCTTCGTTAAAGGTTTGTCTTTAATGTATAGTTTTGGATCCATCATTTTTCTGTGCTTCCTGTCTGTTGAAAAAACACAAACTGTAGTCTTTTCGGCATTGATCTTTAGTTTTAAGCTTTGCGTCCACCTTGAGATTCCGTTTAGGGAACTCTGGAGCACTGTTTCAGAATAGTGAATATCTCTGCTAGAGTGCCAAATCGCAATGTCATCAGCGTAGCAGGCCACTTTAGTATCTTTGTTAAGGTTAGGGTGAATGTCATTTACATAGAGTAGGAAGAGTAGAGGGCTTAGTACAGAGCCCTGCGGAACACCGGCGGATACCTTTTATATGCCTTTAATAAAAATACTAATACTAATACACCCATATGACCTATTTTACAATATTAATTTAAACACTAAAGTAAATTACCACTTACACAAATAATTATAAGCTTTGGTTTAATATGATCTTTCATACATTTAGGAGAAAATAGAAGAACTAAGCAAATCACACACATACCTGTACTCTATTTTCTTTAGTAGTATCATCACCAAGTAGAAATTCAAACATATTTTTCACTTTATTCATCGTACTGGAATTTTCTTTTGCCTTTGAACAAAAAGAATGCAAAATTTTAGTAATTCTCTTATTTAGCAATTTATGCATTATTATTTAATTATTTATTACACAAACTATTTTGCTTTTATATCTAGTTATCTTTTGGAAGGAAATTTAGGAAGGGAAATCAAATTACAAATTATGCAATTTAAGAATCATCAAGACACATAAGTGAATTGAGCTTTATTTTTCTAGGTGATAATAGTAACAGTTAATTTACAAAGTAATGTACTACAGTGAAATCCTGTTAGAGCGAATACCGATACGACGAAAAATCCCATTTTTATGAAAGGCCCCTATCGTCCTCATTTGAATTATCAAAATAGTGACATCAAAGAAATTTTACAGTCTCGTGCAGTTTTTTATAACGTGATTTCCCTATATTTATAATGTTTAGCCAATGGTTAACTGAACAGCACAATTCCTGTAAAACAGGGTATATCATATCACACAGTAAAAAGTTCACAATGTTTCAGTCAAGTTGTATGAAATTGCATAGTATAACCTCCCGTACACAGGAATCTAATTTAAGTGTTGTGGGGTACTAAGTGATTCAGGGTAATGGTGGTCCTTGAATGATAATGTTTGTGGCTATGTGGTCAACAGAACTTTAAGTTAGGAATTGATTTAATTACATAGTGTTTTATAAAAATGCATGTACTAGGAAATGAACTTACTATCTCTTGCATCTTAATATTCAGTTTGGTCAAATACGGCTTCACTGCACTGTTATTAGGATCAAGATGATTAATAGCCCGAGCATCTTTGAAAGCTTCACTATACTGCTGAAGTTGATCATACGCTTGGCATCGACGAAACAAGGCTTTGACATCAGAGGGTGTTATTTCCAGGGCTACAGAATAATAAGTTGGGGAAGTAATTAGTGATGAGAATTAAAAAAGAAAATTATTGGAATCATACAAGAAAGGTTAGTTTTTCTTTTGCACATATTTATTTGTAAACTAGTAGTGATTTTGAATAAGATATAATGGCATACATTTTGATTTGTATGAAAATATCCAGTATACTTGGAAATCAAACGAAACCGGTCTGGTACCGAAATTGTCACCAAAGCGCAACATCAGGACTATACTAAACCAAGTAGCATTTCCATGAAAGTGTATTTCAAGCATTAAATACCATGAAATGAAGGTTTATTACTTTTTTTGTTTTAAGATGATTCATGTTTGATATTTTATATTTATATCTCAGAAGAACTTGATAAATACAAGCATAACTTTATTCTGCAATGAATAGGTAGGAAGAAGAGAGTTTAAGTTACACAATTCTTGTGCCCATAGGAACTGTTAAAAGTGACTAAATTTATCTTTTCATAATAAATATTAAATCACCTTATTTTTTTTTCAAATCCTCCATTAAACAAAAAAAGTTGTTAATTTTAATAATTAAACGGGTAAAATTCATAGTGTTACTTAAAAATGAAATCCCTTACCAGCAGAAGTATCATCGATAACTTTCTGATATTTGTTCAGTTTCAAGTAGGCAGCAGCTCTGTTTTTATAGAGAGTTGCAGCATCAACACCGTTTGCTTGACAATAATCAAACCCTTTAGTATACATGTTGATGGCTCCTTTATAATCACCAGCTGAGAAGAGGGCATTTCCTTCCTTCTTGATCTTGAGAACTTCTCTGTCTTCGTCATTAAAAATTTCTGGATTATTCTTTCGTTCTTTTTTATTCATTATGCCTGGCATCTAAAATTAAAAAGAGGTGTCAGATTTTCTTAACAACAATATCATAGGCCTAGAAGTAAAAAATTAAATTTTTAAACCATCATCTAATTTATTTTGCACAATTTTGTTTCAACTTCAAATCCCAAAAAAATTTTCATTCTTCCATCAAGACACTATAGGATTGATACTAATTACTATTAAGAAACATCTTCCTCATGAAATAAGGAGAAAACTGACAGAATATCTAATTAAACTTTTTATTGAATAGAAATAGGTAAATTAAACTAAGGTTCAATTCTGTTACATCTAGTTAAATATTGCCAAGCTATTTTGGTCACCAAATATCCAATGCCCCCAAATTTTATGGCTGTAATTGGTAAATTGATGTTTTATTTAGTTGGTTTGCACATTTCGATGATGTTTCTCTTTAGCAAACTGAAAAGCTGGGGTAATATTTTACAGGAAAGATAACAATATTTAATTATAAAATTGAAAATTACTTTACAATTTAATATACGGTGTAATAGAATATATTGTTTCAAATAGTTTAGTTTTTGTTGTAATATTGGTATTTTAGGATTAGCCAGGTACAAATCTCACCAATCACACTTTTTTAGTGTTGTTTTACAAATTGCACACAATATAAAAAAATTAATAGCAACATTAACAATTGAATTACTTTAAATGTTTTTTATTTTGATACAATTTAATAACTTATGGTGATTTATCAGAACACTTGGTACTTGCACCGGCTAATCCTTAAGAACAATATCATGCTCATATTCTCTACTTTTCCTCAGTCTATGATTTTTTTAAGCTATTACATATTTCCTGATATGACATTTAGTACTATATTAGGTTTCGTTGTCAAATCAGTAACACTATATGAGACAGCTACGTTAGTTGACCCTACGACGTCAGTAACAAACATAGTTCCCATCGCCATTCCATCCCACCCATTTCCATTGGTGATTAATCAACACTTGAAACTTCCCCCCCAGCCAATTCTAACGTAGTAGTAATTTCATTTCACAGCTGTAAACATAAACTTAAAATTTAAATTACTTTACATCAATTTTCCCTTAACTTTGCATGTGCTTCCCCAGCCGCAATTTGCCAACTACTTGGCTATGATGTAGTGAAAATTTAATTTATTCCATTTGATCATAACTTACGAATTAAGAGTTTTATAAGCAAGTAGGACAAATGAACTAATATATAAATTTTTCGTTACATAAATCAACGAAACATTTACAATGAGAGAGTATTTAATGAAATATTTAGTTTCTTCTTGAGGATAACAGGGTTTCAAAGATAATAACTTACAATTTGTGTAGTTAACTCGAGTTTTTTTCACTAACTGGTCCTATGAAAGAGGGCTAAAAAGCTCACTTCATTAATTTAAAGTCCCAGGGTTGTTCTAGAAAAGTCTAGCACGCTGTTGCTTGGAGAGAAAGAATTGTGCCAGGGATGAAAGTTATTTAGGGATTTGTCCATTTATAGAAACTGCCATCACCAAGACACCGAGAGAAGCCACATTGTTTTGTTTTGGTTTGTTTTTATATACTAATGAGTTACAGTTAGAATAATTGGCTGTATTGAACTATTATTTAGTTGAGCATACTCTGTGACATTCATGTCTACATATTAATCTGGCAACAAGAAGTTTTATGTGAGTGGCAACACCTCCAAAGTCCTTGTTTATGTTTTTGTTTACCTTTTAGTGCGTTTTTCTGTGTGAAGAGCATTTTAAAAAACCTTAATTCAGTACAATTTGTTTGAGTAATTTGAATTCTTTCATACTAAATTAATTTTTTACACTTGAAATTTATTTCGTATCCCTGATAAGCATGGCAGAAATACGAATCATAAAGACAAGTACCGACAGCGAAAAACCCAAAAGTATGAACTCATCTTTGTGTAATATTTGTAGAAATCACAAAAATATTCACGATCCCTCCCATAGACAATCTAAGGTTCATCAAAAGAAACTAAATGAGAGGTTCTCTATTATTAGAGCTAAGATGAAAGATATTAAACCATCTACTATTATCATTCATGATGAACACTGGAATTCTGATGAAGCAATATTTTGTTACTTTTGCCATAAATCTATTCCAAAGCATGCTATTCATGATGGAATTACTGTGGAGTATTTAGGATATTTAAACCATCTTGCAAGCTCTTCTCACCAAACTGAAGTTATTCGTTATCTGAAGTATCATGCACGAAAAGAAGACTACAAAGTTTTCTGCAAGCCACAAAGTTTTCTTAAAACTTTTATGGACAGTGTTTTAGAAGCAAAGAAAAAATATGAAGAAAAATTAGATGCCTTAAACAGGAAGGATGTTCAGAAAATGAAAGATCTTGAAGCTGAAAGAAAAAAGATTTTGGAAAATAATTATCAGGAGGAACCAAATACATCCACCAGAGTCTCTGTAAAGACTCCTTACAGTACCAATGTTAAAAGTTTTGACACAGATACCAAAATACCACCATGGCTAATTGGAAGTGATAAAACAGCTGAAACCTCTGAACCAATTATTGGACCTACTCTTGAGACATTACAATCTCATTTGAAGAAAAAGAAGAAAAAATCCTTGCCACCTAAGCGCCTTCAAACTCATTTGGATAAGAAGAAAAGTAAGGTTAATAGGAAATGGTTACCTCCGTTTAGTGGTGTTTGGAATAAAGGAAGAACTAGACAATTAAAACATGAAATGAAGATGTAAACTACAATTTCTAAAAGAAAATATTGTTTACCTATGAATAAATTTCCTTTTTCAAAATGTAATCTGTATATGCCCTTATTAAATACTTTACTGTATCTACATATTAATCTGGCAACAAGAAGTTTGATGTGAGTGGCAACACCTATACTAAATTACAATGTTTCTTGTCAGTTTGATGTAAGAACACGCCCCACTTTTAGCTTGGTAATTGGCGAAAAAGAGAGCAAGATTTGCCAATTAGGTAGCTAGAAAGTGTGTGGAGTGATCTTACGTCAATCGGTGACATCACTGATAAGAAAGGTTGTAATCTAGTATAGGTTTCAAAACATAGATATTTTATAAATATTTCTAAAGGAATCTGGGATTGATTCCAAGGAATTGATCTCTAAGAATTGCACCCTAATTTCTCGTTAAAACAGATAGTAATCAGCAATTATGTCCACTGATTAAATAGTATTTTGATTATTAATTAATTAAAGTTATGATAATTACTAATAATCTTTGATTTGTGATTGAAATATATAATTGTACAATTCTACAGAATTGGAAAAACAGCGAAAATAGCCTTATAAACTCAAAGAATGAAAATTGCACCCCTTCATTGTTTAATTTTCAGGGTATCAAATAAATTTTAATTTAATTTCTCTTAGTTAATTGAGTGCAAGGAATCAGAACATTAAGAAAAATTGTCCTAACTGACACTTTCCTTGTAGAAGTTTTACTTATTTTTATATTTTTAGAAATTGGATATGGTTCCAATTTATTTATTTTAATTATCTCCATGTCACTGATTCCATGGAATCATAAAAAAGGGCCCCTCAAATTCAACACCATTTCATTCTTTATTTTGAAGGAATTGAATAAATTTTCCCCAATTTTAATTTTACTCAGTTATCGATCCCAAGGAACCAGACGGAAAGGCCCTTTAGTAAGAAAATCCAAACGAATGAAAAAATGTAGTCAATATCTAATCTTGCTTCAGATTGGGCTTCTCGATTCTCTACTTCTAAGCAATTCCTTATACTAATAGATAATAAATGTAGGAGAAAGTGGGGGTAATGGGACATTTTTTTTAAATAATTGCTGGTAAAAATGCATACATGCAGTCATAGTTATATGTTTTTTTTATTAATTTAAAACTATTTTACTAAATTTATAAAAATATTCCTGAAAAGTAAAAAATGCCAATGAAGTCATGGCCCCCTTCATGTTGGATGTTTCAAGTCCCAGCACAACGGTTAACAACGAAATGCTGGCCTGTGTGAATCAATCGGAACAGGTAGTGCTGCAGAACCTCATTTCCTTTTAAAAAGGGAAATTTCTGACTGAAAAATACTTTTTTAATACTCAGTCAATGGGAGATTGAATGCATTATTACAGAACTTGAAATGTTAAAAAATGAAATTACAGAGGTGAAAGAAAACTTGTTAAGATATCGTGCTTTTAAACAAAATGATATTTTTTTAAAATAAATATGTTGTTATAAATTTAACTTGGTATTCTTATTTGCGTTCTTTGTAGTTTTTCTATTTCAGGGATATCTTTTTTGCAGAGTAAGTTTCTTTTCAAGGATAACTTATACAGGGTGTCCCACGAGAAGTGGCCCAACCCTTTAACTTTTGAACCCCTACAGATATAGTCATGAAAGTGGGGTCTAGGTATAGTAAAGTGACCATGCCCTATCCGATGAGATAACTTTCAACGCCCTCTAGCGGAAAATTTAGGAGTTATAATTTTTATTTTAAAAACTGTGTGAGGTATGTGAAAAAAGTCAATGACTAAGTTGTAGAGCATCATCGATTTAGTAGGAAAAGACACCTTAAGCAGAAAAATATCTTGAATAAAATCCCTAAAACGCACGCTCAAATAGGTTGAATTTAAGTAGATTTTACGTCTTAAAACGCTCCTCATGAGGCGAAAATGAGAAATTTTCAATTTAATGAACTAAGAATGCTTTTAGTCATTTACTTAAATCATAAAAATAAAAATTTCTCATTTTCACCTCGTGAGGGGCGTCTTAAGACGTAAAAACTACGTGAATTCAACGTAATTGAGCTTGCGTTTTAGGGGTTTTATTCAAGATATTTTTCTGCTTAAGGTGTCTTTTCCTACTAAATCGATGATGCTCTACAACTTAGTCATTGACTTTTTTCACATACCTCACACAGTTTTTAAAATAAAAATTATAACTCCTAAATTTTCCGCTAGAGGGCGTTGAAAGTTATCTCATCGGATAGGGCATGGTCACTTTACTATACCTAGACCCCACTTTCATGACTATATCTGTAGGGGTTCAAAAGTTAAAGGGTAGGGCCACTTCTCGTGGGACACCCTGTATAAGTCACTTAACTAACTTATATAAGTCACTGTCTAAATCCACGAAAGTAATAACTCGACTCTAACGAATTTTGCTAATACTTAAGCATGGGCCAACTTTTGAGGATTTAGACACTTCGTTAATATAAGTAGGTTTTCTCTCTTAGTTTTTATCATTCTAGCAGTTGACCATCATGGAAGAAACTAATCAAGATCCAGCTCTGCCAGGTAGTTTTGGAGGCATTATACAGATAGTTTTGAAAGGACGGTCAAGACAAGTGAGATAAGGAAATGGTTGCAATCTAAGGAATCTTACACTTAAGTGTGTGTGTTCAGGGTCAAAAAGCATTACTTGAGTCTTTAAATTACTCCCAAAAGGACAAGAAAGTTGAAATTTCTAAAATATGAAATTTTGTAGCAAATTGATAGGTTTTAGGGGTTATTACCCCCTAAAAATGCAAAAAATTAGCTAAAAATTATAGAGTTTTTTTACGCCATTTCCCCCCCCCCTTATTTTTACGCAATTAACCTTTGAAGGGTCCTAATCCTTCCCCAACGACCCAAATTTGATGATAATATGCAACAATGATTTTTAATAAAAGCGGTTGAGGTATTAGCACCCCAGAAGCCCCCGCGGAGGAGTTCGGAAGACTCCTAAAGATTACCAATAAGCAAAAGACGTTTTCTTATATTTTAAGTCTATCTCGTAAGTAGAAACTCTTCGGTTCTTTAAAAACTGACAGGTTTTAGAGCAGTGGTTCCCAACTCAAATTTGTCCGCGGACCAATTCACTTAAATTTGAACCTCGTGCGGACCATCCCTATCCTCCCAACTTTATCTTTAAAATTTTAAGATAAGATGCTTTTTTCAAAGAATTTTTCCTCACGTAGGGTCTGAAGTTTGACTTTTTTCTGAAGTAAATGAAACATAGTTTTAAATATAGGGTTTTTAATGAAACTTAAAACTAAATATCTATTAAACTTATAAGAACAATTAATATTACTTAAATTTTATATCCAATTGTTAAAAATATATATATACTCTTTTATAAAAGACATTTAACCATTCTCATAAAGCTCTCACTAAATTCAATAAACAAAATAGAATCCACTATTAATTACGATTGCTTATTTAATTCAGTAACCTAAATTTGAATCTTTATTTTACCCAACTTAGAGTAACTAATCAGCTTTAATTAATCTGATGCAATACATTGCCCCACATCACATTTCGTTTCTACTTTGTTATATATACTCCTGTTCATAAAAAATGCAACACCATGAAGGACTTGTTAGATTTTGATGAAATTTACACAGCAAGTGATCTTAGTGGATACAAATAAATGATATTATTTTCAGAACAAAAGAATAAAATTTCTTGGAATACGTGATAAGGATAACTATTTTTTTTTATTAATTCCCACTTACTTTTTGGATAAGTTTAAAAATCTACTCGCGGACCACCTCAGATGGCCTCACGGACCACCAGTGGTCCGCGGACCACCTGTTGGGAACCACTGTTTTTGAGAGTGAGGATTCCCTGTTTCAAGCTGTTAATAGATGCACTGCTGTGGATAACAACTAGGGGACACCTCCTTAAAAACTGAGGGTGGTGGAGGAAAAGGGGTGTTATATTTGAATTCAGGAGGTCACTTTACACAAGAATCAGCTGAAATTCAGTTGGTGGCATTTTGACTTTTTTTTGTACAGCAGTATAACTCTTAAGTGCGTCATTGAACATAAACATGCAGACAAAAACAGTATAAAATTTACTACTATAGTTACGTAATTTAAAGAAGTTATACCGTAAAATGGGGTAGCATTGGCTCAAATGGGGTGGTTTTTTCACATTAAAGGCCAATAAAAGTAGTTAAAAGAAATTTGACGAAGTCAGTGGTTTATATTATTTTTAGCATGTTCATTGTTCAACTGTAATATAAACCGCTTTAAAGATGTAGATTTAAGTTTTGAATATTTTACTTTTTTTTGTAGTTTTGGGTCAAAGTTTCCCTGAATTGGAGTAACTTTAACCCAGACCTAAAGACTCGTAAATAGTATTGTATTTATTTTATCTTTTATTCCATAACTTTTAGAACTTCATAAAACAATGCTGGTGACAATAAAGGCTGGCGAGACACAGGCTGCTTGAAAAAACGTCTTTTTACTGTAACTAGGGGGCTCTGCCCCCTGCTCGCTATCGCTCACCAACCCCCGGAACTGCTTCGCAGTTCGTTGAAGATCGCTTCGCGATCTTAGCGAGCAGAGCTCGCTTGTTTCATCTCAACTATCCAGTAAAACCTGAAACTTGTCGGCTTAGTTTATGGTTTATGATCATTTAAAATCGAAACTTCTATCCCTCGAACTTATCAATAACTTAATTCGGACCATAACTACAAAAATATCAAAATAAAACTGCGACTGAAATATCCTTGTTTTAACTTGTTAATAATTTAATCCAAATGTTTTTTAAAATATCCAGCAAGTCTACTAATTACACTGGTCAACACTCATTTTGATGGCCAGAATATTAAAGCTGTTTTTGTATATATTTGACCTCCTGATTCCGAATATGACATCCGTTTTTGCTCATCAGCTCTAGTTTTTAAGATATTCGAAAATTAAGTTTTTTCACTTTTGACCTACCTTTTATACAATATGGTGCTATAAAAATGACTTAAAAATAAAAAACCTAACCACCCAAGGCTTTTCCTATTCCTTAGGCTCCCAATAGATAGTGTATAAAGTTTCAGCCCCCCAAGTAAATTTTAAGGGGTACCTATAGGGCCCTAAAGTTGAAAAAAAGTCGAAAAATTGGCCTTTTTTTCAGAATTTTTAAAAAAATATTTTTGAGTTTTCTAATTTGATAAAACTGGCTAATATATATTTTTTAGAACTTATTTAGACCGCTAAAAATATTTTTACTTTAAAACTGCACCTCTTTAGAGCGATTTCTTAGTTTTAAGGCGAGAATTAGGGTCATTTCGCTCAAAAACGCTTTGTATACCAATAATGGTGGATGAAACGAATAAATTTCAAACTTTTCAGAAGTAAGTCATAAAAAAAGATGTCCTTTGATATAAAACTGAAATTTCATATGTTACAGATCAGTGAAAAAAAAGCATTTTTTCCAATTTTTTCAAGTTTTTGGGCTTGAAAGCTCGAGAGGAGCTTCTACTGTTTTACTGATCTTTATCATGTGAAATTCAGTTTTACATCAAAGGACATCTTTTTTGATGACTTACTTCTGAAAATTTCGAAATTTATAAGTTTCAACCACCATTATTGGTACCAAGCGTTTTTGAGCGAAATGACCCTAATTCTCGCCTTAAAACTAAAAAATCACTCTAAAGAGGTGCAGTTTTAAAGTAAAAATATTTTTAGCGGTCTAAATAAGTTCTAAAAAACATATATTAGCCAGTTTTATCAAATTAGAAAACTCAAAAATATTTTTTTAAAAATTCTGAAAAAAAGACCAATTTTTCGACTTTTTTTCAACTTTAGGGCCCTATAGGTACCCCTTAAAATTAACTTGGGGGGCTGAAACTTTATACACTATTTATTGGGACCCTAAGGAATATGAAAAGCCTTGGGTGGTTAGGTTTTTTATTTTTAAGTCATTTTTATAGCACCATATTGTATAAAAGGTAGGTCAAAAGTGAAAAAAACTTAATTTTCGAATATCTTAAAAACTAGAGCTGATGAGCAAAAACGGATGCCATATTCGGAATCAGGAGGTCAAATATATACAAAAACAGCTTTAATATTCCCGCCATCAGAAAAAAAGTTTTTTTTTGTAGACCAGTGTTATCATCAACTATCTTAGAGAAAAAGCATGCCATTAATATCTTTTATAAAATGCACGTGTATCTAGTGAATCGTTGGAAATAAAAGAAATCAGACTCACATAAAAATCGGCTGTTTCTCTAGTGAACGACCAGAAAGAGATGAAAAAATTGAAACTTTGAATCTTAATAATTCTAAAAATAATTCGAATTTTTTAAAAAACGAAATGCAAATCTTTTTATAAAAAATAATTGTATGTGTGTTTAAAATATCATAGTTTTACTGTGATTAGTTTTTCTGTTATAACGAAAAAACCGAAAAAGGGTAAAAAATTTCGAAACTTTAGAATTTAATTACTCCAAAAATAATTCGAAATTCGAAAAAAGGGCGACGAGGTGCAAAACTTCATACCTAAGAGTATGTGTCTGCAAAAAATCATGTTTCTGCTGTAAATAGATTTTTCTGGGGGCGAACTCGCAGTCGAAAAAAATAATTTTCGACTTTGATATTAAATAACTCCAGAACTAATTATCTAATTAATTAGGTCTGTAAACTGAAATGACCCTCATACATTTGTCTACCAATGGTCAAAATTTCATAATATTCATTCAAATAGTTTTTGCGTAGTGATAGTTCAAAGTGTTCAAAAATAAAATTTTCAAAATCAGCGGTGACGGTGACGGCGGCGGCGGCGGTCACTGTTACGTTTTTTTAATATAGAGAGATAACATATTTAAAAAATTTTCTTCGAAAAATAGTTTTTACCCAAGGTACATAAACTAACCAGGTATGCTCATAACTCTCGCTGTGTGACGTCACCCAGGATATAAAATAACGGACCAATCAATGACGGGCATATCAGCCACCATAATACTATAGTAATACAATAAACACCATTGAACAGATCGTAGATACATCAGGATTTATTGGGTCGATATTATTGAAATTCCTTATTTAGTTTGTTTTAAAACTTATGAATACAATCACCCACTTATTTGAAAAATTCCGATAAAATATTTAAAAATATAATTAAGGATACAGACGATTTTAAGAATACTATTTCTGAATCTCAAATAAAAATAAACAAGCTGAGTGGACTGTAGTAGGATCATTATTTAAGGTAAATGCACTAAAATTTTGAATAAATCCATTATTAAATTAAATTAATTAGTTCTTAGATTTTAGCTCATAATTTTCCATATTTTTATGTACTTCATTTATTTCAAGAACTCAATATTTTTTGTCCTTAAAATCTAAACTTCTTCGATACAATGGATATTCAAGTTTGACATTGCAGAACAGCGATATTAATTTTATCACAACAAGAATGTTTTCATGAAGTTTTCATGATTGAATATTTGCTTAATATTTTTTCTTTGTATCATCAGCTGTGTTAATTACATTTATAC
Organism: Tetragnatha versicolor; assembly: GCA_024610705.1. Classification (NCBI taxonomy): domain Eukaryota; kingdom Metazoa; phylum Arthropoda; class Arachnida; order Araneae; family Tetragnathidae; genus Tetragnatha; species Tetragnatha versicolor. The sequence continues at coordinate 31,816,881 of JANDEH010000001.1, read as the reverse complement.
AAGTTAGTAATTAAAATCAATAAGCGGAGAGATTAAAGCACATCGTTGTAGAGCTCAAGTTTCATATTTTTAATCGGCTATTATTGAGTTAAAATTATTATTCTAATTCAAAAAACTTGATAAATTATAAACATGTTCGTAATTGTGTCCAGTGTAAACTGTTTTAGAAGTTTCTTTGGCCCTTAATTTAATAAAAATCACCAAAAATAAGCATTTTCCCATGCTGTGAATAGGAAATATATCCTGGGTGACGTCATTTTCAAAAGCCACGCCTTTTTCGCCGGAAGAGCATACCTTGTTAGTTTATTTACCTTGGTTTTTACCTACAATTTAGGCCAATGAACTGAAAAACTGTGAAATATATATTTGATGAATATTAATATAATTTACCCATGATTTTCAAACTTAAAACTGGAAAAAACTGGTTCTTAGTTTGGCAGCTCCGCCTACGTTTCAGTTTCTGGTTGTTCCTATTCTAAATTCAAGAGTCTGATTATATTTCATCAAATTAAAACTACACAGTTTGCGTTTTGCCACACCCAACCATAGAGAAATGCGATATAGATTGGTTTTCATTTTTAAAAATTGTAGAGTTTTACTTCCGGATATCATTTGTAAAATGTAATTATCTTATTAATCTAACATTTTGTTTGACAATAGATTGATTAAAGTTAAGGTAAATAGTCGCATTGGTTTGTCTCATCGTAAATTATTTTTACTGCGACCTTTATATTCGCGATCACGAAACTAAACTACTTTTTTCTTTTAACGATTATATAACATAATTTCATGTATTTGTTTTACCAATCAATCAGTTTATCTATTATATAATATATACAGAAGTATACAGAAAAATAAATTACGATTCGCCAAGGGGAAACAAAAACCCGTATAAATTTATTTTGCTGAGTGTGTTGAGATTTGCAAGAGAAACTGACAATACCCACCTGAATTTTATTTATTTTATAAAATTCCTGAATTTTTTTAATTCTACAAAATAAAATTTTAAAAATTGTATAACCATCACAAAAAATAATTTTTCTTAATTTTATACTATAGCAATTAATTAATTATTACTATAGCAATTATTGAATTCTAAAGGAATCAGATTAAAGGACAGCTTTTTCCACTCTAAAAAACCCTTTTCCAAATAACTATCAGTAGTATAGTAAACCCCCATTAGGTGATAAAACTTAAGTTATTTAAAAAATAAAATTAACATATTTATTCGCAACGGTTATTTTGTGACATTTTCCCAATGTGTGCAAAGGGTAGTGTAAAATTTTAGAATATGGATAAGGAATAAAGCAGAAACACTTTCTCGAAAAGGGCAATTGAACACTAAAAAGATATTAATGATAGATATGACTTTGAAATCTCCTTAAAAGCTTCTTCCACAGTACACGTGCGCTGTATGATCCAGGTTAATAATATTTACGTAACACAATTCCCGAATTTCCATAATATCCAGAAACACCCCGCAGAACATTAAGGTTTGGGCAACTTCCAAAAAGGTGTGCACCAGAAAATCAACAATTATTCGCTTCATGCTTGATTCTTCTACAGTGGCAAAAGAGACAGTCATCAAAAGGGAATTCCCGACACAGGCGTATCATGACTTCGGTGTCAAAGTTCGATCACCCTTCGGCGGAATAACCTAGAAATATTCTTTTCACACGAGACGCCCAGCAAACGAATGAATTGAAAGCCATACGAAACCCTGCCGATACTTTCACTTTTGGCCTCACGCCTTTGCCCAAGGGTCTCTAACGGCGAAGACCGCGGAAATGGAGATCATTTGTGTAAGAAAAGAAAAATGAGCTATGCCGGTTCCGATATACAAGTAGAGCCGGCAATCCCCGTGGAGATCTAGACTAACCCTTTGAATCTAGAAAAGAAGGCGTAATTCCCTCTTTGAGACAAATGGAGGTAATCGCCATTGAGTTATAGTATTGTGCTTTGATTGGAGAGGATTTATTGATCGGAGTTGTTATGAAAAAGTTGCTTGCTGATAGAAAACTTGTTGCGGAGTTTAATTGTTCGGCAGCGTATCTTGAGGATCTTGGAGTAAGAAACAAATTAGTCTAGCTCATTATGTTTGGGCACAAAAACCTGCACTGTGTTTGAATGGTTTCAAAATTTTTGCTTTCTATGCTTTATAAAGCAAGTGAAATTTTTAGAGCAGAAATACAAAGGACTAATTGTTAAGGGGGAAATTTCCCATATTAATCATTAAATTAGAAGGTGAAGATAAAAAAATAGTTAAAAGATTTTTTTTTCATTATATGATGGGAGTTTAATTTTGTAGTTCGTTTTTCAGAGCTTTTGAAAAACTGAGATTTTTATCTTTTCTGATTATCTGTTATTTTAATAAAAGTTTTTAAAAAGATTAAGTTTAGATATTAACATTAGTTGCTCCCCCCCAAAAAAAAAGTAAGTAGCTTGAGATCATGGTTAAAAAGAGGTGCTACATTGTTTGGCATATCGAAGCATTATTTTAGAAACATAAATCCAGACTTTATATCAAGGCATTGGCGGGTCGTGGATAAGTTCAAATGGGGGTTCACAATTATATTTTAAACGGACAAACGGGACTTATAAGTTACAATCTTAAAATAAATCCCAATTATTATTATTATTATTATTATTATTATTATTATGTACATTAATGTTTACAAAAATAAAAGCTGTAATTCCAACAAGAAGTACGTACCATTTCATTTAGCTAACGGAAGGTCAAAAAATAAAAATACTGTTAATTTTTTTTGTGCATACACAGTAGGGTGGGTCATTTTCCTATGGCGAAAAAAAATTTTTACAAATTCTATCGGGCACAGCAAGAAAAGGGTGCCAAATGGTCTCAAACTAACATGTGTAAAATATTATTCCATTATAATAACTCTTTTTGCCTCCGGATTGGCCTCAAATAGAACCAAAATATGTAATTTTTCATATTTTTTTAAAATTATATAAATTAAATTTGTTTGTCGATAACTTTTTAAAGCTCACAAATAAGGGTCTTTAAAAGCAATTTTAATTACATTAGTCACATTTATGCAATTTTAATACAAAAACAACTGCCAAAGTGGCAATGTAATATGCTATCATATTAACAATAGCCGTAGAATAGGAGGCTCTTTTTTGCCAACAAACAGAGGATTGTCAGTGGTACATATTTTAAATATTGGTAGTTAAGATACATTTTCGCTCAAGTTTGGTCAGTATAAAATGGTATTTTTCATTTTTAAAAGTAGAAATAGTTATATTTTTCATAAATATGCCGCGCTTTCAAAATTCAGCGGACAGTTATTTCACTGACTGGTCTTGGGATCCAAATATGATCGCAAAAATTTGCTGAAACAATTGTCGAATAGATAGTTCTTTCAGTAGGCAATATATCAGTGATGATTCGCCTCAGTCATGATTTACCTATGTTTTTGCTATACCAATAGACTTAAACCCAGGCCCATGAAATTATACTTCTTTGGAGGAAGGATTGACTCAAAATAGCTCCTTAGCATTCCCTTATGAGTTCATAAAAGTTAAAATATAGCAAAAATAACTGTTTAAGATAATTACAAGTTAGTTTTGAAAAGTAATGTAGCTTATATAAAAACTTAGGGGATTATATTGAGCTTTGAACAGAAAACGCTTATCTACCGCTCTTCTTAAGAACATTTTTCAAAATTTGACTCTAAAAATGGGGTTTAAATTTATTTTTGGACATTAGGGACTCATATGAGGACACTTGGGATGGGCTATTCCTAATATGCCTATGAAATTTCAAGGAAAACCCCAATTTTAAACTATTATCCAAATGTTTTCCTTGGGGTTGAAACCTATAACCCCAAAAAGGTACCCACCTTCTGACATATCCCTTTTTATTAAAAATTTAGTGTTTTTAACATCTTACTCAACCGGCAATAAGAGTTTCGCACATTTTTATGATTCCGGCAAGAAATTTTTGATTGCCAGTTCTAACCATTGAGATATTTCAAAATATGTTGTAGTACAAATCAAGTATTTCAACTCTGGTTTCATTTATAATTATTTTATAGTCTTCGATGATGATTTTTATACCATTGAGCACATTTACATTCATAACGGATTCGTGAAATCGAGGTAAAAGCTTGATTTTCGTTTGTCCATTTTTACATGAAATTACTATATTAATAGAAACTTCGAGTCCAATCCGGAGGCAAAAAGAGTTATTATAATCGAATAATATTTTACACACGTCAGTTTGAGACCATTTGGCACCCTTTTGTCGCTGTGCCCCTGGGAAAATGTGAAAAAAAATTTTTGACCCACCCTAATACACAGCTATACCGTTACCGACTTGCCATTGAAATCTAGTTCAAATATTGTTTTGAAATCTATACTTCACAGCAACGTTTCCTGAACCCAGTACGTCACTACCTACGCGGAAGGAGAAAGTGAGTAAACACAAAGCCTGTTGGGTTGATAGGAGGCATTTCGAGACGCGAATTGTGATAAAAAGACACTATTTATACATGGATTTAACGAAATAATCATATTTTAAAATTGAGGTCCTTTGTTTCACTCGAAATTCAGACACCGCGATGGGAACTTGGTTTGTTAGTGACGTAGTAGGTTCAACTTAAGTTGCTGTCTAGTATAGTTTGTCACTCTCTCAAATTGTATTTCGGCTCAAAGCACCTTGAATAGGGTACAAGTCGGAATAAATTTTTATTACTTTTTCATTTATTTTAATTGATCGACTTATTTCCTTTTCACTGGGAGTTCACGTGCTTCTATGGACTAGAACTTTATTTAATAGCAACTACCACTAGCAACTTTATTTAATAATTTCATAAATTGGTTTCCGTAAAATTTCAAATGTATTTTAAAAAGATGAGCGTAGAATGAAGAATAAAGCCAATAAACTAAAAAGCTAAAGTGATTAACTACTACCCATTTGTTACCATATGATTTGCTTTCAAAACTACATATGTAAATTTATTCTAATTATATTAAGTAGAGTTATTTTAGAAGTAAGTTTCTTCTTTGCTTCATTATCTAAGAATGTTTCGTTTTTTTAAAGCTCATTCCACAAAGTCGATTAGGAAGCAAGAGTACCAATGAATAGCTTAAGATACTAAAAAGTATATCGTACACCTTTGTTTCAATCTCCTACTTTATTAATACCCCTTTTAGCCAAACGGGCTAAAAGAAAGACTTCACCTTGAGCAACTGAGCACTTCTTTAATAAATAGATACCATCAAACTATAAAACTGTTTTATTGGCAGTTAGATAATACTATAGAGAACACTGGACATAGTAGATAGATAGCATGAAAGAAAGTGTTTAGGACAAAGAAACAGGAAACTGTATAATAGGAGCTTGACTATATGAATTGATTTAAGATAAACAAGTAGCAAGGAAGGTAAAGCGCAGACACGCTACCTAAGTAGCCCAAGGCATAGTCACAAGTTTATGATTTCATTAAGTTGGAAAAAAAATATTAGAATCTTCAGTTATCAAGCATTATATTTAGAATATTTTTTTCTATACGAGGTAGCATGAGACCCGATTTTTCCCACATTAGATAAGATCCAGTTTTTAATTAATTTAGATTTCAAAATTGAAATTAATTTATTAAATTAATCATCTACTGTAAAATCATTGTCTTAAATGTTTTGTCCGAGAACTTTGGCTTCTTACTTTTATTTTCGTACAAGTTTGTACAGCAAACCAATCAAAGAAATTAGACACAGCAATTATTCCTTCAAATTTTTTTAATGTGTTAGTCATTATTTATGGTAAGAAGTCACAGCAGTTCATGTCATGGGCTATGATAAGAGCAAACGACTAGATAAATGTATTGCGTGACACATTTCATGCGACATTTTTATTCACAACATATAGTTTGTAAATTTGTAATTTAAAAGTAGTTAAAAAGTTCGTTTATTCATTTTTCTCTAAATCGTATAAATTTTTCTCAAATTAAATACAAAAAATCCCCTTGGGTTATTGGGTTTAAAACAAACTTCTATAAATTTATTATGATTAAGAGTTCATAATTATGCTCTTTTTTAAGAGTAGTAGTCTTCTTTTATTGTAGGGGAGACTGCTGTATCTAAGGACAGTTTGTACTTTCGGCAACCGCGTTTAACACGGAAATTTGAATTGGTGGTCAACTGAATGTAAACAGATGTTACATACCAGTTGCTAACGTGAAATCAGCTCTTTGAATTGAAATTTGAAGTATAAATATAATCAATTTTTACTGTTTTTAGATGCTCAAATTTACTTTAAAGGTTGTAGGTAAATCTCACGTGGGGGGGAGGGGGGGGTCCAGCAAAATCTCACTAAATCTCACCAAGGGGGGAGGGGGGTCCAGATTTTGGAAAAAAACACCTCACGTAATTTATGGATGTCCCCAAATTTTCTTTACTAAAAATAATTTTAGTATTTAAAAATCCAGTGAGATTAAAATTAAATTATTGAAAAATACCTATTAGCGCATTTTTATGAATAAAAAGAGAAGATAACTAATCAATTGCATGTAAGCAGTCAGTTCATAAAATGGTTTTGTATTCCTACGCTCTAGGGCTCTAGGCGAAATGGCATTTGTTGGATTTCATAAAAAGGGGAAATAATTTGCGTAATACCCTTGCTTAATTGTGAGAATCAATGATAATTCACTCAGACAGGAAATTAGAAAACTATGAAGAGTCTTATAAAGAAGGAAGCAGGATGCTTGATTAGGAATCTTGTTTAAATCCGTTCCACTCAAGAAGTCGTAGTTTTTCGATATATATTTAAAATAAAAGTTCTTTTTAACTCACAACTTTGAGAATTATAATAGTATGAAAAATATATTTACCGAATTTAATACATGTGCAATTAAGCCTATTATGAATTAATTGAATCATTGAATTTAATACATTGCCTATACATTTGCAATTACATTGTATAGTGCAATTAAAAAACTTAACCGAAAAAGTTTTCTTACCAGTAAACTATAACAAACGAGTAAACTATTATTAGTACTGTTTTTTAAGTAACTAGGGGGCTCTGCCCCCTGCTCGCTATCGCTCACCAACCCCCGGAACTGCTTCGCAGTTCTTTGAAGATCGCTTCGCGATCTTAGCGAGCAGAGCTCGCTTGTTTCATCTCAACCATCCAGTACAACCTGGAACTTGTCTGCTTATAGTCTGTTCATTTAGAATAGGCGCCTGAAACAGGATCAAAAACGCTCAATAATGCTTAATAACGCTCATCAGACAACTCCAGTGATCGATTTTTTACAGTATTTTAACTACTTCTGCTTAGGCTGCCTTGCCATTGCAGATGAAAATTTTTTCGACGATAATTAGAATAATTTCTTCTAATACATTACGTCTCAGGTGCTAATTCTAAATGAACAGAGTATAGTTAATGATCATTTAATATCGAAACTTTTTATCTCTCAAACTTTTCAATAATTTAATTCGGATCATTACCTGGAAAATATCAAAATAAAACTATTACTGAAATATTCCTTTTTAAATTATCAATAATTTAATGGATAGGGGGCTACCGCCCCCAGCTCGCTTACGCTCACCAACCCCCGTAACTGCTATGCAGCTCTTTACAGATCGCTTCGCGATCTGTAATATCTGCAATCGATCTTTAGCAGAGTAAAACAAACCCCGAAAATCCTCTTCCTTCCATCGGCACAAATAACACTCAAAAAAGCTAAATTATTTATTTCTCTAGTAGTTCAAAAAATATCGTAGTATCTTTAAAAGATTATAATTATTAACCAAGTCTATACTATATCGCTAGCAAACTTAGAGCAAAAATGTGCAACTCAAAACTTTTAAATTTAAATATCCGTGCTCGCGACAATCTAGTGAACAGGCAAATATAAAATTTAAAAACATTAAACACGTCTGATAAAGACCTACTAAAACTATGAAAAAAATGAAACTTTGATGCTTAATAATTCCAAAACTAATTAGAATTTTTTAAAGAATTAAACGCCAATCTCTTTCTAAAAAATAAGAATATAAGTGTTTAAAAAATCATATTGATACCGTGATTAGTTTTCATTTTAGATAGAAAAAAACAAAAAAGTGTCAAAAATTTCGAAAATTAAAAAATTAATTACTCTAAACCTAATTCAAAATTCGAAAAAAGGGCGACGTAGTGCACATCTTCATACTTCAGAGTATTAGGCTGCAAAAAAACATAGTTCTGCTACTAATAGATTTCGCTGAACTGGATTACGCGGCTAAAAAAGAAAAACTTCAACTTTGACCTTAAAAATACCCCAGTAATAATTATCACATCAGTTAGTTTTTTGTTCGAGAATGTGCCCCAAATATTCCTCTACAAACATTTCAAATTTCATAAATTTCTATCAATTAGTTTTTGCGATATGAGAGTTCAAATAGTTGAAAAATTAAATTTTCTGAAACAGCGGCAGCGGCGGCGGCGGTGACAGTAACTTTTTTTTAATATAGAGAGACAAATTTTAAAATGACTAAAAGTCTTTTACTATTCATTCTTCTATTCTTACTATTCTAAGTTCTTACTATTTCATTCTTCTCCATGAGAAAGTCTATCAAAACCAACTAAAATTAGGAGTATCTTTATATTATTTAAAAAGCTTGTTTATAAAATACTATATCTCTCTATTCTAAAAAAAAGTTTTTGGTGAACGGTTTCCAGAGAAAGGCTTTTTAATTACTGATACGTATAACACATATTTGGTATCAAACTGTCCGGATTCTTATGAGGATGTGCAAAGTGCATTTAGAATTTCTAAAAAAAATCTCAATTTTAAAATATTTCCATTTTTTTACATTTCGGATAAGGTCGCAGTTACAAAGCAAGAAACTATGAATTTTAAAACAATTGAAAACATATTTCACTGGTTTTTTAATATTCAAATAGATTAAATAATCATCTTTCTATTTATAACACGAATTTAAAAAATATATTTTGTGTTATTTTTAACAATATTTATATTTTTTTTGTTCAAAGGGTTAAATTGTTGTTCAAACCACAGAGTATTGAGCTTACAGAGATACCAAACGGCAGTTTTCCTCTTTAGGTCATTAATTTAATTCAGCTTGCAGATTATAATTCAGTTCACTAGCAGCCAATCAGAAAAATCTTAATGCGTAAGTGAATCCTGATTGGATATGGAACTTCTATCAGGCGTTGCATTTTGATTTTATCGGCGCTGCTCTTTTTCCCTTTTTCCCGTAGATCGTAGAACAATTCCCTAAAGTAGGTAATTAATTTCCCTACTTCATTTTACAGATTTATTTATTTCTAAAAGCTATTATTATTTTATTTAAAAGCTATTAAATTTTATTATTATTTATTTATTTTATTATTTTATAAATATTTATTATTTTTAAGCTATAGATTCCTTTCCCCAGAGCGCTATAGCGAATGGGGAAAAAAAGAGATTTTCCCTCCACTGCCGACTTAAAGGCAGCTTCAGTGGGTGAGTGACAGGTGGGAGGTGGAGCTATAAGAAGTAAGGAGGCGGGTCCTGTGGCCAGAGATTTTTCAATGGGAAAAGCCCTGTTAAAAAAGTTGCAATTAGCGTCTATGGAGATGAACACTCTGTTTAGCTCTATACTCTGTGGTTCAAACGGTTTTCATTATATTTTAAACTTATTTATAATTAATTTATTTTTTATTTTTTAAATAACAAATTAATATTTTTATATTTATCTTTGTAGTTGTGGCAACCTAATCATTACTATATTTACAATAAAATAAACACTCTCTTTCGGAAATTTTGAATTTTGCATTTATTTTTTATATCCTTTTGCAAGTATGTTTTTTAAGGTAATAAAATGTAACTCTTTATTTCATAATGACAAAACGCAAACAACTAAATAACACGGGTGAATGTTTTAGAAATAAGGATGAAAATGTTGGAAGTCTTGACATTCGGTGTCGTTGCTATGAAAATGACACAACTTCGAAGTTTGTTTCTCATGAAGATAAAATTCTAAATTTTCGCGATGTTTAAGATAATTACTACATTTTTAACAGTCAATCATTACAAATTTTAAGAAAGTTAAATTTATTCCTGAGATATTTCAATGCTTCCCTTAATGTATCTGTGAAAAAACTTTACCTTAGGGAAATGGGTAAAAGAATGTTTACATTGCTTTGTTGTTAATTCTTGGGGTTCAATTCCGTTATAGTTCCCGCTAAATATCGCCAATCTCTTTCGAACGCTCAATATTCAAATGTAAACCAATTTTTCTAATTTTTAATGATAAACTGAATAGTTATAGATCTAATTAAACACTTTAATCTATGAATTTGAAACAATTTAGCAATATTTATACTTTATAGTGTCCAAAAGAGATTAGTGATATTTAGCGGGAACTATAACGGAATTCAACCCCAAGAAAATTAACAACAGAGCAATGTAAACATTTTTTTACCCATTTCCCTAAGGTAATGTGTTTTTCACAGATACGTTAAGGGAAGCACTGAAACATTAAGGGAAGGTTCATATTTAGCGGGAACTATATATGAACCTTTCTTGGAATTATAAAGCGATCCGCCAATTCATGTTACCATAAAGGAAATGATAAAATTCCACCACTGAATAAATATTCGCAATTTTTGAAAGAATATCACGGAGAAGTACTACCCCTGTGTTAAGAATGTTTTATAAAGTGAGTAAGTGCAGTGAGCTGGGTTTTGTGGGGAATTGTGAAGCGGTCCAAAAGTTACTGCGTCAGCAGTTAACGGGGGTTGGCGAGCGATAGCGAGTATAGCCCCCCTAGTATCTGAAAGAGAAATTATTTATTAGAAGTCTAACGGAAAAAATCTAAAAGTAAAACAAATGTAGATTTAAGAGAAATATGTTTGACCGTAGCATGAACAACACCCAAAATGAATGAACCCTTTTAATCGAAGGTATCTTATTAAATAAAAAAAACATCAGTGCCAACCAATTAGCAGATAAGAGGGCATAAACGAAATATTACATAGTTTAGTGCAGTAACCTGTCAAGTGACGTCTCTTGACTGGTTTCTGCACTAAAGCTGATTGTTAACAAGTTGCAAACTAACTTCAAAAGCATAATTTTTTAATTCTTTCTGCACTAAAATTTGTATTTATCCCTAAAGAATCTCAAGGCACAAAAACTTCACTTTTAAAAAGTGGATCTTGACTCGCTTCTGAAATTATATTCGAGATACATAGATATGTTTACGGGCAATGTGATAAACTCATCAATGACCTTTCTCAATTAAGTATTTTATCACTTTGCCCAAAACATATATGCAGGCTTTATCAAAAATGCCTGGATTTTTCACGCTACCCTTAACAGAAACACAGCAGATATTCACAATTTCTTAAACCAAAATGTTGAAAGGAATACTTTATTAAAACTACTACTATATTTAACAAACATATTATAACTTATTAATATTTATTTATTTTATTAAAACTACTAACTACCATGAAAGTTTTTAAGGTTTTACCAGTATATATCAATGTTGTCTGTGTATCAAAGTGCCCCACTTTTCCCTTTGTTTTGATGTCAAGTGTATTTCCACTCCAACTAACTTAGTCTAAACACCTCTGCCCATTAACGAGTGTAATGAAACCTAAGTTCGTGCAAGTAGCACTGTTTATATGGGACAACGCCTAAACTTTACCCTCGCTTTGACTTTTAAGTAGGTTGGTGGCTAAACAACCATAGTCAATAGTCATCAAACCAAACCCAGGCTCTTTCAAAAAAAGGAGGCAAAACGACGAAACCTATCATTGTGTAAAGTGTTTAACTTATGAATAGATGATGGGATCTAAATCTTAAGCAATCAATAGCTGACTTTGTGTAAAAATAAAAATTTAAAGGTTTCACACCTTTAAGTTTCAGATGATAGATAAATGATGGGACTAAAATTTTTTATAAAAATTCTCAATTTGCTTTCTAATATTATACTATACTATAATACTTACTGTAGTTAAATGAAATAAGCTAAACCTCATTATGTGCTTAAACAATATTCAGAGTTATAGAAAGTATAAAAAAGGTTTCTTAAAAAAGGCTATATTATAGATATATAGTTAAAGTATTATTCTTTGACTCCTTTAAGGTTTTTTTACTTTGTCTTGTTTTTTACTTAAAGAACGTGAAAACTTTTAATAGTAATCTTTTATGTACATGTAAACCGAGAAACTATCAGAAATTATTTCATTTTTTTATTAATACTAGGGGACTACCGCCCCCTGCTCGCTATCGCTCGCCAACCCCCGTTAACTGCTGACGCAGTAACTTTTGGACCACTTCACAATTCCCCACAAAACCCAGCTCACTGCACTTACACTTTATAAAACATTCTTAACACAGGGGAAGTACTTCTCCGTGGTATTCTTTCAAAAATGGCGAATATTTATTCAGTAGTGGAATTTTATCATTTCCTTTATGGTAACATGAATTGGCGGATCGCTTTATAATTCCAAGAAAGGTTCATATATAGTTCCCGCTAAATATGAACCTTCCCTTAATGTTTAAGTGCTTCCCTTAATGTATCTGTGAAAAACACATTACCTTAAGGAAATGGGTAAAAAATGTTTACATTGCTCTGTTGTTAATTTTCTTGGGGTTGAATTCCGTTATAGTTCCCACTAAATATCACTAATCTCTTTTGGATACTATAAAGTATAAATATTGCTAAATTGTTTCAAATTCATAGATTAAAGTGTTTAATTAGATCTATAACTATTCAGTTTATCATTAAAAATTAGAAAAATTGGTTTACATTTGAATATTGAGCGTTCGAAAGAGATTGGCGATATTTAGCGGGAACTATAACGGAATTGAACCCCAAGAAAATTAACAACAAAGCAATGTAAACATTCTTTTACCCATTTGCCTAAGGTAATGTTTTTTCACAGATACATTAAGGGAAGCATTGAAATATCTCAGGAATAAATTTAACTTTCTTAAAATTTGTAATGATTGACTGTTAAAAATGTAGTAATTATCTTAAACATCGCGAAAATTTAGAATTTTATCTTCATGAGAAACAAACTTCGAAGTTGTGTCATTTTCATAGCAACGACACCGAATGTCAAGACTTCCAACATTTTCATCCTTATATCTAAAACATTCAACCGTGTTATTTAGTTGTTTGCGTTTTGTCATTATGAAATAAAGAGTTACATTTTACTACCTTAAAAAACATACTTGCAAAAGGATATAAAAAATAAATGCAAAATTCAAAATTTCCGAGAGCGAGTGTATGTTTTATTGTAAATATAGTAATGATTAGGTTGCCATAACTACAAAGATAAATATAAAAATATTAATTTGTTATTTAAAAAATAAAAAATAAATTAATTTTATATAAGTTTAAAATGTAATGAAAACCGTTTGAACAACAATTAAACCCTTTGTGAACAACAAAAATATAAATATTGTTAAAAATAACAAAATATATTTTTTAAATTCGTGTTATAAATAGAAAGATGATTATTTAATCTATTTGAATATTAAAAAACCAGTGAAATATGTTTTCAATTGTTTTAAAATTCATAGTTTCTTGCTTTGTAACTGCGACCTTATCCGAAATCTAAAAAAATGGAAATATTTTAAAATTGAGATTTTTTTTTAGAAACTCTAAAGGCACTTTGCACATCCTCAAAAGAATCCGGACAGTTTGATACCAAATATGTGTTATACGGATCAGTAATTAAAAAGCCTTTCTCTGGAAACCGTTCACCAAAAACTTTTTTTTAGAATAGAGAGATTATATCACAAAATTTGCTTAAAATTAAAAGTGTAGAAAAATAAACATTTAAGCACACCATTCTGTGTTGCACAACACATTTAACAATATTTTCCCAACTTTTGGGAATACGTATATTCCAGACGCGTCGTTAAATGACAAACTTATCACTTAGGAAAATTATATCGATATACATAATACCTTTCATGGAAATGGAATGAAATTTCAAATAAAAAAAGGTGGATTAATACTTAAATAACTAATTGTATTCATACCTCGTGTAAAAACAATTTAAGTAGAATAAAAGGGATAATAATACAAAGTTATATAAATATAAATTATATTAGAACTAACACAAAAAATTTTTATATAAAACATTTTGCTTTACGTTTTTTGGATAAAATCATTATTAGCACTGTATAATGAACACATTCACGGGGCAATAGAAATAATACAATTGTTAACCATCAATAGAATCTAGTATACCACATATGTGATGTATTTTGATGATTATGTTGGGATGTTAGTTTTATGGTCTGTATCCCTCTTTTGCACCTATTCTATCAACTTGATTAATCTGTTGTTGATGAAGTTGTCGCTTATATTTCGCAATGACTAAGGATATACAAACACTTACGAAACTGGTAAAAGCTTACCCTGGAGAGTGGGGTTTCCTAAGATCTTAGTGCACAAGAAAGAGGCCACAGGTGAAAATGGACAGTATTTTGAAAAAAGATCGATCAAAGGCAGGGTCATCAAAACATCCCTTAAGGGGGAGTGAAACTTGGCAATCTCTATTAAACGATCTATATGTTGCAAGTCAATTTCGAGAAGTTTTTTTTATTAATGACTTGTGATTGCAATTAGGTCTAAAAATTCAGTGTTGTTGGGTTTTTTGTACAATCTCCGTTTAGACAGCTGATATAGTAGTAAATTATCTGCTAAAGGTAATTTCAAGTCCCATTGTCTTTATGGTCAATGCATGTATAACGAAATATAATTATATAATTAATATCAGTTTCTGATATTTTCTCATACAAAGCAATCTTTATAAGTTACTCCTTTGTCATATCTTCATAAATTTTTAATGTATTTATGAAAGGTACTACTGTATCTCAAGAAAGTTATACATATTTTATCCTTTAAAAGAGATGAATATGGTAATGTTTTAATATTAACGAAGTTTATACACTAAAGTTATAAAATGCAAAAGCATTCTATAATATGCATTCAACATGAACATAAATAGCTCTTTTTTAAACATTTGTCAAGCCATAATATTTAATGTTGAAGAATAATTTAATTTACAATCTTTAAATTTTAAATATTCTTATTTAATTAAAATTTAAAAACATTAAGGTTTGACATGATAATCTGTACCTAAAGTTATTTCATTAGATACCTACTTTAAACTTTCAAACTCAATTTTTTGAAATCTAACTTAACTACAAATAACAATTTATCCAAATTGTTAAGCTTTTAAAAAATTCTGCAACTCAGTTCATGGAATTACTTTATAAAGAACTATAATGTTAGTGTTCCAAGAATCGATGTACGTTTATTCTATAAAAATATTTTAAACAACATTTTATACATATTTAGGCTAAAGAAAAATAAATTAATATAATAATAGTAAAATAAAATAAATTGTGTTTACACTTGGTTAAAAAGTTTCATGATTTCACTGACGCGAAAAATGAATAAACTAAACAATTAATTACAAAGCTTTATGGTAGATCGATTAAGAATATGTTTAATAAGAGTCTGCTAACATAAAAAAGTCATATCGATGAAATTTGTCATTTTCAAATAATAGGGGCCATTACATTTTTTTTACTTCTTAAAAAAATTTTTTTCAAGAAGCTTTAATCTGTTTCCATTTCATTCTGGTTATCAGATTTTACATAAATAGGTTCATTGATCTAAACTATTTTTATTCTTCCATTTAACTTCGTAAATATTGTAATAAACAAATCAATATATCTCGGGATACGGTATTAATAGATTTATGTAGATTTAATTTATTTTAATAAAACACATTAAAATCTTCTCACACCTCTTTAAAACATTCCTTTCATGTAGTTGAATTTTTATATGTTTTAGGCTTTTGGATATCACTTATGCTGGATATATGAAACCTAATAAAAAAATTTGGCACAGTATAGTTGTTTAAATGTAAATATTAGTTTGCATTGTGATTACGAAGAAGTATAAATATATTATAATCATAGTTCAAACTATGTTTTAAGACGGAATTGGTTGTTTTTAATGTAACTGAGTCCCTCAATTTTGAAATGAAAACGCAGCCTTAAAGCTAATATAACATAAAATCTATTCCTTAATATTAAATATAGAACTTTGAATTAATAAGAATAAATTAATGTAGAATAATCAAATTTGTTTTAATATTGAGCATAGATAATTTGATAACTTGAAATTATACCATTGTTAGAATATTTATAAAAAAGTTTTAGGAATAATTGTTTATTGTACTCGTAGTTTTATTGTATTTTCAGAAGAGAAATGACAAAACAGTGACAAACACCACCCCAGCTACTCTTGTGTGTTAAAAATTAACTTAGACATTCCAAATTGTGCGTGAGATACGCGGATTGTTAAGATTTTTTATTCATATTGTAAATTAATTAGAAATAAATTTAACACATAGATAGTGAAAAAAGTTGATTCCATAAGATTTTACTTACTCAACTGCGGTTTTGCTTTAATTTTAATAAATGCAAGTCAGGACACCTTTAATGTTGGTAAAAGCGATAATCTTGTTGTCCTGATTAATATTATTTCATTTAGTTTAATTCAGTAAAGATATTGGATGGGTTTACTCCTTTCAAATCATTTTTTACAAAAAGGGGGGAAATTACATGGTACTTCCTCCTTGCGCATAACGTGTTATTACGTATTATACGTAATTATGAGCTTGATGGAGAAGGGCCTATAAAATATAAAGTATATTTTTTTGTCGTAATTACTGAAGTTAAAAAGTCAACACAGCGACAAGGTATTGTTACGAAAATTTTCCCTTTAGCTACCATTTTGTTAGCTGTATCCTGTTAGCCTCGTACTGACCGATATTTGGTGAACTTACCACACTGAAGTGATGGTGGGATGTCTTGATCTAGATGCTTTTAGGTGGTGTCACTTAAACCCGGAAGCAAGTTATTGGAAATCGAATTTTCTGTTGTTTAATAAGGGTTATTAAAGAGTTATTTACCCAAGGTTCCATCATTAAAAGTTGTGTCAGCGTATTAGTTATACGGAGTGCATGAAGAAAGTTATTATATTAATGGTTAAAAAATTTTTCATAGTGCTAAGCTACTTTACAAAGAATAGAATTACAATAGAAAGGATAGTTTGTTTAAAAATTTCTGTTAAAATATTCCTTTCTTCTTGAAAAATTATCTTGTATGTAACCTTGAATGAAATAAACCTAATTCAGCACTTATAGCTTTAGAAGTTTTTATATTTTTAATTTTTTAACAGCGATTCACACTAGTTTCATTGTAGGCACTAAAACAAATTCTTTATACTTATTTCATAGCAATTTGTAAAAATAGAAATTTTTGACACATTTTAAAACATGTTTTAAAAAATTAAACAATGTATAATTATTTTAAGTAAATTAATCTTATTTAAATCCTGAATAAGAGTTCATTTTTCAAAGCAGGATTTTTTCCAAAGTAAATCGAAGATTTTAAAAGAAATTTTTAAACAAGCAAACCATCCTATGGTAAACCTCATATCAAGCTTGGTTCAAAATCTCGACAATCAATTGCCCGACATCACCAGCTTGCAGCAGCTAAGCAAACTTCGTTGGGAAATCAAATTGTCCAGCATCTGAGTGTTGAGAAAAAAACTCGGATCTCATATTTATAATATATGGTTAGGTACAACATCAATTTATTTCTCTCTCAAAACTTGATCTTAGCCTTTTTTCCCACTCCTCATTAGTAATGCATTGATACAACTTTTAATAAATAAGGGATAGTTGGGTGGCTTATTACAAAAAAACTGCAAATTGTGATACTTTTATTAATCTTTCAGGGATGATATATCAACATATAAGAACTAAAATATCGATGGGACGGGGACCCCAAAATTTTAGCGCGTGGTTTGACCGCTATGACGTCATAACCAAATGGCACCCCTAGCGGTCCCAAAACGATGCCGTTGTAAAATTTTTAACGCTAAACACGTTTTAAGCTTTAAATATCCATGAACATATCCTAAAAATAAAATATTTTCTAATATTTACTAACTCTAGGAAAAATCGGGGGTGGTTTCATAGAATGACGTCGTTATCTCTTTGGTTTACTCTGCGTCCAATATCCATGGTGATGATAGTTTTTATTGGTTTTATTTACCTTCCAGATCCTATTTACTTATTATTAAGTGTCTAAGGAAATGCATTTTTAAATATAAAAAGAATATTTGAGTTTTTGGGGGAGTGGTTTACTTAATTGCGCATATGGACAAAGACGTAATGGCAACTACAAAGGCGTAAGTAGTGCAACTTTTAAACAGTACTAAAATAAACTTCTAATTGTGATACCAACATCAAACTTTCAGGGATGATAGATTATCATATAAGAACTGTAAAACCGATGGGACCATGGGCGTAGCCAGGGTTCCACTTGGGGGGGGCAAGCAGTGTCGACTTTTTTATGTTTATGGAGAACAATTTTAGAGCCCCGTGAGGGAGGGCCGTAGCCACAGTATTGTTTCGAGAGGGGTTTTGACCTTTACTTAAATTAATGTAAAAGTTTTGTGGGTAGTTTTGAAACAATGAGGCCTCTTTCATCCATAGGTTTAATGTAGTTTTTCAACACTTTTTTAAGTAGAATTTGCGTCCAAAAAAATTCATATAAGAAAGGTTTTTAGTAATAAAGGTTCAAGTTTCAAAGGGGGGTCTCCCCCAGAAAATTTTTGGAAATTTGACCCTAAGAACAGGTTTTTAAAATGGTTTTTAGTACACTTAAACCCAAATTTGGACAAAAAGTTTTAGGTAGAATTTTGATTTTAATGAACTTATTGTAAAAAAGTGAATAATAAAGGTTTAAATACCAAAGGAGGGCTGGCTTTCCACCCGCAGAAAAAAATTTGGAAATTTAACCCTTTGAACAAGTTTTCAAGCACGTAAACCCAAATTTGGACTTAATTTTTTAGGTAGAATATCGATTTTAATGAACTTATTACCAAAAAAATGTGAATAATAAAGATTTAAATACTAAAGCGGTGCCTGACTGCCCGCCCCTAGAAAATGTTTTGAAATTTGATCCCAAGAATAGTTTCCAACTGTTTTTTGATACACATAAACCCAAATTTGAACATACATTTTAAGGTAGAATTTTGATTTTAATGAACTTATTATAAAAAAGTGTTAATATGAAATGTTTTAATACTAAAGGGGGGTCTGGGGGCTCTCCCCCAGAAAAATTTTGAAAATTTGACCCAAAAAAACTGGGTTTTATCTGAACTAAAAGTAAAGTAAAAGTAAATTACTCAGGACTTAGGGGGGGCAGCTGCCCCTCCCTGCCCCCCCCCTGGCTACGCCCATGGATGGGACCACAAAATTTTAGCGCGTGGTATGACCGCTATGACGTCATAACAAAATGGCGTTCCTAGCGGTCCCAAAACGATGCCGTGGTAATTTTTTTAACGCTATTCCCGTTTGAAACTCTTAATATCCATGAACATATCCTAAAAATAAAATACTTTCTAATATTTACTTACTCTAGGAATAAAAAGGGGTGGTTTCATCAGAATGACGTCATTATCACTTGGTTTACTTTGCGTCCAATATTAATGGTGGTGATAGTTTTTCTTGTTGTTATTTACCTTCTAGATCCCCTATTTATTTAATATTAAGTGTATTAGTAAATGTATTTTCTTAATATAAAAAGAATATTTTAGTGCTTGGAGGCGTGGTTTACATGATTGTATTTTTTTACAAAGGCGTCAAAAATGAAACTTTTAAACAGTACTGAAATAAACTTATAATTGTGATACCAATTTCAAACTTTCAATGATGATTGATCATCATATGGGAATTGAAAAATCGATGGGACTTCAAAATTTTAGAGCGTGGTTTGACCGCTATGACGTCATAAAAATTGTACTCGTAGCTATGAGTTGTTTTAAGGGTGTAGTATGGTAGTTTTAAGGGTGTAAGGGATCAGTATGGTGATATAAAAATACCACTTTAACAACGTCCACCTTAAGAAGGATCTATCTTTTCACGAGTCTAATGCATTTTAATTTTATATTACTTTATATATTTATACTAAAAAACATTTAATTAAGACATTAACATTTTAATTAAGTTTTAAACACAAAACAGAATACCTTAAAAATTACCACGACATCGTTTTCTGACCACTATGGACTCCATTTGGTTATGGCGTCATAGCGGACAAACCACGCGCTAAAATTTTGGGGTCCCATCGATTTTTTAGTTCTTATATAATGATTTATCATCCCTGTAAGTTTGACGTTGGTATCACAATTAGAAGTTTATTTCAGTGCTGTTTAAAAGTTGCATCACTGATGCCTTTGTAAAAATAAGCAGATTGGTAAACAACGCCCCAAGGAACTCAAATATTCTTTTTATGTTTAGAAAATACATTTCCTTAGAGACTTAATAACAATTAAATGGGATTCAGAAGGTAAATAATATCAGAAAAACTATAGTCACCATTGATATTGGACGCAGAGTAAACCAAGTGCTAATGACGCCATTCTAATGAAACCACCCCCTATTATTCCTTGAATAAGTAAATATTAGAAAATATTTTATTTTTAGGACATGTTCATGGATATTTAGAGCTTAAAAGGTGTTTAGCGTTAAAAAGTTTACAACGGCATCGTTTTGGGACCGCTTAGGGGTGCCATTTGGTTATGACGTCATAGCGGTCAAACCACGCGCTAAAATTTTGGAGTCCCATCGATTTTTTAGTTCTTATATGTTGATATATCATCCCTGAAAGTTTCATAAAAGTATCACAATTTGCAGTTTTTGGTCATTTTTTTGTACCAAACCACCCGACTAGGAATCATTAGTAACTCTTTGACAACCCTTATTATCGCATAGAAAATTTGAATTTCAGTATAGCTTCTTGGTGTAATTAATATGCTTTTATTTCAAAATACTTAAATAATCTTCTCTTGAATTTTTAATTGGCAAGAATATGATACAATATTTTAAAGAATTGTAAGTGCAGTGAGGCTTACATGGATTTTCACAGTTAAATTAAAGGGTTCGCTGTCAAAATAATAAGCTTGACACACCTGTGATAATGTTTTTAAATATTATTCTATATTTATATTGACTCTAGTCCTCGATTTCTCATAATAAAGTACAGGTAATTAAATATTTTAATTTAAAAGTCGAGAAAAAAAACACGTGACTGAAAACGCTTATTGTTGGTTGGTTGGTTGCTTGAGACCTTTGCTTGCCTAACGTTGGCCGCTTTGTCTTCTTTTTTCTAACGCTTATTGTTTAAAGATGTCAACAATCATACCATCAACTCCATTGCTTTCCAACAATGTTTATCGTATGATGACGTCAACATAGGATAATCCCAAACTCTTGGCGTTTTCGCGCGCTTTTAAAAAGTGGATTTTTGTTAATTTTTTTGGGAACCAAAAAATTTCTCGATTGGCCTCAAATTTTGGGTAGTTGCTTATTTTTGCAAGAAGAATCGATTAAAAAAATAAAAAAAATCATGCAACTTCCTCATTGCATGTAAGCAGTCAGATTATTGTTCATAAAATGATTTTGTATTCCTACGCTCTAGGGCTCTAGGCGAAATGACATTTGTTGGATGATACAATATTTTAAAGAATTGTAAGTGCAATGAGGCTTACATAGATTTTCACAGTTAAATTAAATGGTTCACTGTCAAAATAATAAGCTTGACACACCTGTGTTAATTTTTTAAATATTATTCTATATTTATATTGACTCTAGTCCTCGATTTCTCATAATAAAGTTAGTTTGGCCCTCGGGTTACTAAAGATTGGACCACACTGACAGAGTTAGCGTAATTAGTTATTTTAATTAATTTTTTATCTTTCTGCTATTTGTTCATTGGTACTATTTTAAATCAGATAAATGATAACTCTCCCAACCATACCAACCGAGCCAGTAATTATAAAAACCAACAACTGATGCCCCATGTCCTTCCATAACTAAAATAACAACTTCATAACCAATAATGACACCTTGAAAACACAAGCGATTACCCCACGTGCTCCTTTTGACAGATCCACTTTCTCTTCTCCAGCGAACCCCGAAGCGCCGGTGCACGCAGGGAAAAACAAAAGGGAAAAGCAGCTCGATGGCAAAAGTAGTAACAAACTGGAATGGAGGAGCGAAACCAGCGTTGCATGACCGCGCCCCGTGCTCTCTATATAAACCGGCGCTCGATTTGAAAGTGGGACCACTTTATGTCCTGCTCCTCCACATCAAATCCCATGGTAAGTGGCATTGGGTCACTGTTATACAATGTTTCAAGGGGCTTTATGTAACTTTTGTTTGTTTTCCTGATAGTTGATTTGGTTTGTTTTTGCACAAAATGCATGTTTTATTTATATTTAGGATTATGTTTATGAGAGAGAAATCAACCGGGTATTAAAACACTTATTTTAGATTATTGTTTTATTTATAAAAGTGTTTTAAATGTAAACAAAAAATATTTATTTTCCTTAGTTTGGATTGTAAGAATTTAGTAAGATAGACTAGAATTATAAAATTTACTTCTCAATTGATCAACTTTTAATAATATTTATTCTAGATTTGGATATTTCTTTTTTCTCAAAAAAAGTTCTTGTTACAATTTTTTTTATTTTAATGGTTTATGGATATTTAATTTAAAACTTTACTTTGTTTTAAAACTTTTTGTTTTGTGTTTTTTTATTTAAAACTTCCAAATATAGGTAAATTTAAACTGTAGGTATCTCTTTTTTAAATAAATAATTACTATGGATATTTTTTTTCTTACTTTGTTAGTTCTTTGTTCAAAAAATATTCCATGATTTGAGGTATTATTTTATAAAAGATTTTAAACATTTTTTGCACACATTTATTTAGTTTCATTTGTAGTAATTAAAAATTTCATAGCTTCTAATTGAATCGTCAGTTTGAAGAAGGGAATAAGTCCAAAAAATGACAAATTGACTTTTTGTGCTCAAAACAATCTCCAAGCTTTGCTCTACACATGGGTGAAAAGAGGGGGAAAATAACTAATCCCGATAGGGAGATATCGCCCCTTGAAGTTGTGAAATCGATGTCCATTCATTGTATTTTTCAAGTTAATTTGGAGTTAAAGTTAATTTGTCTTTCTTTTCCTATTCTTTGAGCTGTAAACTAAGTTAAAATGAAATTTTCTTTTAATTTAAAATTTTTTCAAACTTTTTTTATGTAGGGAATGTTTAACTCCATTCGTATTCTCTCACTCCATTGATACTGCTATAATAACTCAGTTTCACTATAATTTTGAATTTTATTTGTCTTATTCCTTTTATTTCACCCTTTTGTGGTGTAAACTAAGGAGAAATATAATTTAAATGTGAATTTAAGGGTTTTTTAAGATTTTTTCATCAGAAAAATTTCATAAGGTTGAAGAAGGGAATAAGTCCATCAACTTATTTTGACTGTAAAATATTTTTGAATATACTTATATTGGTTTTGATGGTTGCTATGTTTTCTAAATCGGGTTGTGAACTTCCAGTAAAAATTTGGTGATTATACAATGAAAATTCTATTACTTATACAGTTTTTTTCAATTTTCTCAAAACTTGGTTTTTGGACTTATTCCCTTCTTCAAACTGACGATTCAATTAGTGTAATTAAAAAAGTTTTAGTTCTAAAAAGTTTATAAATTCTTTATTTTTGTAATATACATTTTTCCATTTTTAAGATTTAATATGGTGTAGATTAGTTAATTTAAACATTACAATTAGAAACATTTATGATGTTATTCATATATTTTACTTAATTATATAGAAATCAAATATATTATGTAATCTGTAAGGAGATTTTAGGTCATAAGTAATTTTTTAAAATTTTTACATACAAAATATATAAAAATTAATAACATATGTACTGTTACACCTTATTTTTTTAATTTATAAATTTATGTGATATTTTTAAGGAAAATATAAGAAGAATATTTAATGCGTAAATCTACTTTCCCAGTGTTTTTTAACTTTGATATGCTTTAAATTTTAATAAATAGTTGTTAGCTTCTTAATAAGTCGTACATAAATTAGTTATTAACTATGCAGTAGTAGGATATGCACTCGCATTTTGTAACTCGTTTTATATTTTTTGAAAACTTAAAGCACTTTTAACTTAACTCTTTATATATTAAAAAAAATAGTAGTATTTGAATTATATTGGAGCCATAAACGTTACTAAAATGAGAAACAGTTCGAATTCATCACAGATTGCTTAACGATATCCTCCAAAGAATAACAAACATTTCCAACCAATAGAAAAACTTCGATTTTATCGTAAACTGTTTAACACGTTCACGCCGGGGCCGATTTTCATGTTTTTCGCTGGGAGGCTGCGCTCGTCTTCATGCTGTGCTTCATCTGGCGGCGCCACTTAATAAGGCGGTCTGGTGCGGGCCACCGGTGGGCCGCGCCGCCCGATGAGACAGTCTAGTGCGGGCCACCGGTGGACCGCGCCGGCGTGAACGTGTAAACGATGTTCTCAACTAATTAAAGATTTTCTCCATAATCTCATTCCAAATATAACCACTCCCCCCTTTCTTCGTTCCTAATTCAGAAACAGACTCCCCTTAACAATAAAAAAAATGGAAACAATCAAGAACAAGCATCAGAAAAAAAAACTTCCGTCTGTTCCAGAAACATCACCGAAACATTACCGATGCCCAATCGCGACTCTCGTTTATTTCCAATTCCGACTTTTTGTATCTATTTATACCGGCGAGTTCCCATGAACTGGCCTTTACCGCGATTCAGGTCACAAAAGAAATCGAAGATCATCCGAAAGCTTCACGAAAGTTCTAAGGGGAGGCAGGACGTTAACTGGAAGTATAGCACGTGTCCGGGTCCCAAACGTTAACTAACACCTTGGAATAACTCCTGGAAGAGGAAGGAGGAAAGTGATAGGAAAGATTCTCCACTTTCATCTTCTTTATCTCATTGATGTTGATTGCGGTTGAGTTTCTTTTTGTGATAGCTATCTGTCATTAGCGGAAGGGGCATTTAACTACTATAATGGATTCCTGTTTTTTATGCTAATGTTTGTTTGATTTAATTAGATATGTTTGATTATTTATAGCAAGATCTTTTTATTTCATTATGTTAAGCGTGTGTACACGTGTACAGGAATATAAAGAAAATGAGGTTAGATTTAAATACAATTTTATGGAAAAACAATACTAAGCATGGCAATGAATCTAAGGGTTTAAAAAATTATAGGAAGATTAATTCGATGATTTAATTATTGGCAAAACCAATACAATTTTTAGGTCTTGGCAATGTAAATTAAGTTTTCATCATAAAGTAAAAATTAAAATTTAAAGATACTTTTTTAAATTTTCCTGTCCTATTCACTTCGTAGAATTATCTTTTTTTAAATTATCATCTTAATTATTTCTTTTAAAGATAATGAAGTCTTAAAAAAGTATAGAGAGGAAAAACTCAGAATTATACAATAATAGTAAATTTAAGAAAAGCATTAAAAACAGAACTCTACATAAACCCTTTATTCTTTAGTTCATCTATACATAGGTATCTTGGTGACTGTATACTTGTAAAAACTTTTAAAGCTAAATTAATTTTTGTAATGAGCTTGTTCCTTAAGTATGCCTATATTTTTATATTTATTTATCGTCCGGATTTCTTGGCATAAAATATATAGCAACATAAATTTAATTTATCGATTTAATTAAAAAAAAGTAATTTTGTCAAATTTCTAATGCCTGTGACAGATAGTATATTTTATTAGTCTAATTAATAATAGAAAGTAAAAATAGGCTTCTATTCCATTTTATTTGTATTAAGAAAAGTATAATAATAGAATGATAATCTCCACAAGAATTTATCGATATAAAATATCTTTATGTATCTTGTATGTATGTATCCCTTAAGGGAAGATGAATAGAATAAAGATGAGCTTGTTTACGCTTTGCACATAAAACCTGAGTGCAAACAAACAGGATACAGATTCAGAAAACAGGATGTGATAGAGTTTATGTAAAAAAATGATAGGTACAGTCGAATCCGCTTAATGTGATCACGGTTAATGTTATCAATCGGATAATGTTATCGAAATCGACAAGTCCCGATTTTTCCTATTTAATTTAATGTAAAATGCATCGCTTAATGTGATCAACTATGGATCAACACGCCGCTTAATGTTATCAAAATTCGTCCAAATCTCTTGAAAAACGTCTGCTTTCGTGGTTTGTTTTGATTTGAAGGTCAATTTTTATAAGTAATCATCTGCCCCACCCTAGAGAATCTGGTGCTTATTTTTTCTGAAACTAATGAGCAAGGAAAAGAAAACACGCATTCCTCATATTATTGAAAGAAAACGGAAACGCTTAAAGGGGGGGGTCCGATTCCATGCCTATCGGTGTCTTGCAGATGTTTCTGATAAGAGATTTGATTCCCTTGTTCAAAGGAATTCATATTATATAAAATGATTTATTGGATTGGAAGGATAAAATGTAGCGCATATAAATATAAATATAGTGTAATTTTTTTAAATACATTATTTACAATTATGTAATTTTGATTTTAAACCAAACAATCTAATTACACTGTTTAATGCTTTTTGATATAAAATCGCTTATTGTTATCAATCGGATAATGTTATCAGTTTGATCTCGGACAGTTGCGATCACATTAAGCGGATTCGACTGTAATTAAAAGATTCTCCTGAAGTGTGAAAGGCATGGTTATTTAGGAAGATCCTCTTTGATGTTAACTTGATTTCTTTTTACACACTCCAGAAGATCTAATGAAGCGCAATTCTTTGGTTTTTTAAAGTAAATGGGTCAGAAAATTCTCATATCCGCTTTCGAGCCAAACTTAATCTGATGTTTCTTTGCAACCTCGACTTTCGTGTTTCCTCATCGGAACATTCCATTTCCTTCCCCTTCCGATCTGTACCACCTTCCCAAAACGGAACCAATCAAGAAATCGGATTTTAAAACTATTTTAATTCCTGAATTTGATGGAAAGAGAATGGCAACGCTCGTTATCTTCGATAAATCAGTCACGAGATCGGAAACAATGATGAGGAATAGAAGAAGCTGAAAACGATTTAACGCGCGGATGGGGAATACTCCGTGAATCTGAACGAATTTGATGTTTTCTTATGGTAATCGATTTCATGGTTGAGAGACTTCGTGGAGGAAATGATACTGGATGTTAGCGCGGAAAATGCTTATGTAAACACATTGTTACAAAATTAGGTAGGTGAGAAAAGAAAATAATAAAAGTAAAATAAACCCATAGAAAAAAATTTGTGCTACAGATTATATTTGACATAAATAAGACCATGCTTAATGTTCTCTTAAACTTTGAAAAACAAATTTTTTTATACTAAATATTTTATTTTTAATGAGAGTTGTACTTTACAAAGACCTCAAGGTGTTACAATGCCTTAATTAAAAAAAGGATGTTTTTATTTTTATCAATTTCAAGTTTTCTCAAATTAAATTACCTTTTTTAAGGTAGGGGCCATTTAAAAATTATACACCACACATTCTTCTTAGGGTTTCATAAAACCCTTATGTCACATATTATATAACAAATAAGTATGGGCCTCTTTCTATCTGTTAAAGAAGGACTTAATTTATGAAGGGCTCAAAAAGCCCTCTTTATAATAAAACAAATTAATTCATTTTTGTAAGAAAGAAACAGCTTTGAAATGTCTCGCTATAAGTTCATAATTAATGAAGCATGGACATACGCAACATAAAACTATGCATATTTTCATTTAAAATAATTTCATTTTAAATAATTTCTTTTTCAATATTGATGAAAGTATCATCCGTGCTGGTAAGCCGTGATTCAATGGAATGATATCCAAATTATTAATTAATTTTACTTTATATTTTCATTTAGTTGATCATTTTCATTTGATCACTTTTATTTTACCAATGAGGTTATTCTCCTAACTTGATAAGGCAGTTGATTATGGCATTGATTATCAGCTCGGAAGATCCTTCCTCAATACTGACAATTCCGGCGGTGGAAGCGTTCATCATTTCATTAATCGGCCTTTTCCTTACGTATTGGTTTTAAATAAAATCTCATCCGGAACTCTCCGTACTCGCAATTTCCTTTCTCCCCTATTCCTACATCCAAAACAATCTGGTTATCAGGAGTATTTTTCATAAACCCTCATCGCGATTAGAAACAATTTCTCTGATAATAATCTATGATCCCATGGAAGATACTTTGGCTCCTTTGGGAAATCACGAGGAATTTCTTTTCTTTTCCTATTTTGTTTCTTCGTGTGGGAGAGATGATTGCTTTCTTTCTCGAAGAGATGCTCTCTGTTCTTTGTGTTTTCGTAGTGATATTTTGTTAATAAATTCAAAACCCAAAACAACATCCTTCTCTTTTGCAGAAATCCTTCGTACTCGTCGCCCTCTGCACTCTTCTCGCCTCAGCCGAGAAGAGCAAGGATGTGGCCACCTCCAAGACGACCTCCAAGGAGGTGACCACCGACTTGGCAACCCAGGAGGCCAGGCCCTACAACTCCTACCAGCCTCCCCCTCCACCCCCGCCCCCCAAGAACGAGTACGGCCTCATCCACGAGTACCCCCCAAGCGGTCCTGGCAAGATCGGAGAGGAGGGAGGCTACAGAAAGGGAGTCGAGCCCTCGTCTGGAGGATACCAGTCCGGTGGTTATGGAGGGTATGACAACCGCGGACCGTTGCTTCCCAGCTCCTATGGAAAGCCGCCGAGGGAGTCGAGCCCCTATTCCAGTCACAGGTAATGAGGCACTTTTTTTTTTGTATGTTGCTAAAAGCATGACCAGATGAAAAAATTCCGAAGAGAAGATACAAGAAATCGCTGGGATGTGGGATTGCTTGTTGTTTTATTTTTGTTAAAATTTTGTGAAATTTGGAAGGATTTGTTTGTTGAATAGGCTCAGCTTTCCTACTCTATGTCGCTCAATTAACCTTATTCTTTCTTGGAAAATTTTATCCAGGTGACTAAATTTACTAGTGAAATAATTTTACAAATATTAATTACAAATAAACTTACCTTTTTAAAAAATGGTTGTGAAATTAGCTAGTAGCTTTCACTTCTTTTAAATCTTCAAATGAAAGTTTATATTCGAATAAAGAAATATAATAATAAACCCTATTTTTAAGTGGTATTTGAAGATACGCAGATTTGGTATAATATTATTATAATAATTAGCGTATTTTCTTTGTCTATCTTTAGTACTTATGATTAAATTCTTTCCCCTAGCTACAGTGGCAGTTCCGAAGCCCACTCCGACTCCTACTCCCAGCCCATCAGCGGCTACGGACGCCCCAGTTCCTACTCCAAACCTGCCACCAGCTACTCCAAATCCGTGAGCGGCGGCTACGGCAGCGGCTACAGCGCCCCTGCCCCAAGCTCCTACTCCAAGCCACACAGCAGCAGTAGCAGCTACAGCAGCCACTCCAAATACAGTAGCAACAGCAACGACTACGACAAGCCAGCACTCTCTGGAGGAGTCCGATACGCCAAGCCCGCCTCCCCTTACGGCAAGCCTCCCAGTGCCTACGACACTGGAAGGAACTACGGTTCCTACAGCAGTGGATACTCCAAGCCTTACTCGACTCCTGCCAAGTCTTACGTTCCTGCCCCCAGCAGCGGATACGCACCATCCTCTCATAGCGGATACGCACCACCACTAGCTTCTCATAGCAGATACGCTCCACCAGCATCTTCCCACAGTGGATATGCTCCACCACCAGCACCCCATAGCGGATACGCCCCACCACCAGCTCCTCACAGCGGATATGCTCCACCAGCATCTTCCCACAGCGGATATTCTCCACCAGCATCTTCCCACAGCGGATATGCTCCACCAGCATCTTCCCATAGCGGATATGCTCCACCAGCATCTTCCCATAGCGGATACGCCCCACCACCAGCACCTCATAGCGGATACGCCCCACCACCAGCTCCTCACAGCGGATACGCTCCACCACCATCTCCCCACAGTGGATATGCAGCACCAGCAGCCCCATCCAGCGGATACGCCCCACCTCCAGCACCCCATAGTGGATACGCCCCACCACCAGTCCCATCCAGAAGTTACGCTCCACCTGCCCCGTCCCATAGCGGATACGCACCACCGGCTTCCTCCTACGCTTCAGCTCCCCACAGCGGGTACGCACCAGCTTCTGGCAGCGGATACGGCGGTCCATCCAGTGCTTACGCCCCCGCCGCCCCAAGCGGATACGCACCTCCCTCCCACAGCGGTTACGCCCCCGCATCTTCATACCCAGCTCCTAAGTCACCCGTGAGGTACGCATCGTCCTCATCTTCCTCTGTACACTCCTCAAAAGTCCAGAGTAGCCACGCCGCGCCCGGAAGCTACGCCCCTAAGCCATACGCCCCCTCAGCCGGGTACGCCCCTTCACCCTACGCTGCCAGATCCCCGGCAAGGTCTTCCTACAGTTCCAGCAGCGCGCATTCCCCTGATGGCTACGGACAGTCCTACGGAACTGTCACTCAGAAGGAGTACAGCAAGACCGTCGAGACTTACGGAAGTTCCAGAGGGCAAGGCGCACCCACCAACCTTTACTCCAATGGGTTAGCCCGTAGAGCCCTGCACGCGGATCATGGTCTGTATGGAGCGGCCAGTTACGGTGGAAGCTACAGCATTGCCAGGGAAGACAAGCCAGAATCTTATAGCGAGGATCAGTCTATTTATGGTGGATACGGGCATTTGTATTAAAGTGGGATAAAGATGGACGGGAAGCAATACGCACATTGCGAATTGGACGTTGTTGAATGGTTGTTTTTGTTTTCATTAACTTGATTTTGTTTTTCAGTTGTTTTTGTTACTTTTTATATTTTATAACCAAAGAACAATAAAGAGATGGGTATCTCATCCAAAAATGGTTTCTACTCATTAATCCACATCAGTTTTAAGTTTTAAAAAATAACACTAAATCATTAAAAAATTATTCCTCTTATTTTAACTTTAGTAATGAGCTTCAAAATAACTATTTTGGGCTTTATCCTCGATGCCCAATGTACTAGGTTATCTAAACCTTCATACATGTAGTCTACAATAGTATTCTTTGCAACATTTTAGAGCAGTTACAACAAATCTATTAGCTATAAATATGCATCAGAATTTTTATTAAAAATCAAATCTAACTTCGTGAATCATCGAAACCATTCTTAAACTTTTACTTCTTAAATAATAGTTGGCTTTTATCTTATGTATGTTCTTTAGTGGATTCTTGCATAAACTCAGAAAATAACATTAAACGTATAAATATTTGTCAAAAGCACATTTTTTCTTACAAATAATACTTATTTTAGTCTAAAAATAACGCGACTTTAAAAAACACAAACCAAAGTTAAAGCATTATTATAACTTAGTCTTTAAATGGATTCTTTTTCAAAAGGTTGGCATTGGATTTAAAACACAAACAAAAGAAAAACGTGTTTGATGCTTAAGAATATCTGAGGGGTAAATAACCCATTTCTAAGTGTTGATGACTTGTATCCATAAGGAAACTACAGTATGGTTATTTTGTTCGACTGGTCAGTGTAAAAATGGATTTAGGAAAACTAAATAATACATTTAATACATTTTAAGCACAAAGTTTAAGGAGTAGTTAACTTCTCAAATTCATTAAATCTCATTTCTTTCCTTCATTACCTCTCTCACAGCTGTTATAACTGCTAAATTCACTTTAAAATCCGAAAAACTTTTTAGGATAAATCCATAACAATAAAGAAAAAGTAAAAAGCAAATGGAGTGTATAAATATTTTTAGAAAAGATAATTATATTGCTGAACATTTTTATAATGAACTGAAAGTATAAAAAGCAAGTACATTTGAATCGCCAGTTTTAAAAAGGGATGTCTAAAAAATGACAAATTGATTTTTTGTTCTCAAAACAATCTCCAACCTTTGCTCTACACGTGCGAGGAAAGAGGTGGAAAGTAACTATCCTCTATAGGGTGATATAGCCCCTTGAAATTGCAAATGTCCATTCATTGCATTTTTCAATTAATTTAGAATTAAAGTTAATTTGTCATACAGTTCTTATTCTTTGTGTAAACTAGGCCAAAATAAAATTTGCCTTTAATTTAAAAGTATTTTAATTTTTTTTATCCAGGGTATGTTTGACTCCATTCATATTCACTTACTCCATTGATACAGACTCAGTTTCATAATAATTTCATATTATATTTTATCGGTCTTAATCTTTTTATTTCTCACTTTTGTGTTGGGAACTAAGCAGAAATATAATTTAAACGTCAATTTAATTGGTTTTTATAATTTTTCTTCACTTGAAATTTTATAAGGTTGAAAAAAGGAATAAGTTCATCGACTTTTTTTTCAAGTTAATGTAAACAAATTCCAATTATTCTAATCAAGTAACTATTGAATAACCCCAGAAAAACTTAAAATGATGACGATCTCGGTATATTATAGGTATATTATATCTCGGTATAGCTTTAATTTTAAAAAAGATGAAGGTATATCAGATGTATCTTTTTAATTGGAGTAGCATTAAGTTAAGATAAAAAGTAAAACTGTTGAATCCATCTTCCAGTTGTCAAAAGTCGAAACAAAACAAAAGCAAAAAGAGAGAGACATCTTTATCAGTTTTGGTTTAAAATACTTTAATCATTTCGTGCGCTGAGTGTTGCCTCGGCACCTTTTCCACACTTTTCCTTTTCTAACATTTTATTATTTTGAAAAACGAAATGGAATCACACGTAAGAATAGGGGAGAAGGGGTTTGTAAAATCTTACGTACCCTTACATGGGGGTAGGGGGGGGGTCAAAAATTGCCAAAATCATCCTTACGAAGTTAATGAATGGCCCCTTATTCCTTTTATCAAACTGACAGTTCATTTAAAGAACAACAATTCTGAGTTTAATTTACAATTTTAGATAATTAAGATTTATAATAAAATATAGGTTTTAAAAAATTTATATTTGTAAAATAAAAGAAATAAGATTGTTTTGATAAAATTGTGTAGAATCCTTAGAGAGGAGACTGAAAAATTAGATTGAAGCTTGTTCAACAGGTCAAAAAGATGCAAAGGAGCAAAATCCTAAGAGAGGATGAAATGCAAGAGGGTGCAAAAGAGTAAAGAGAGAGCACGTTTTATAGTTTTTAAAAGAGAGGTTCAAGAGTAAGTTAATCACTTAGAGAAGATGCATAAGCGCAAAAAAGGCCGAGAGGAGGTAGAAGCAAGAGCTAGAGAGGAGTAACGACTAGAGGAGTGCGCCCAATTTTTTACTCTACCCCCGTTTACCGCCATAAAAACAAACTACCTTAGAACTTAAAAAAGAATCATTGCATTGTAAAAATACAATCATTGCAGAACTTTTTCGGCGGAAGACGCTCCCGGTCAGTTTATCAGGTTTGGTCTTCCATGTAAAACCTCTTCTGTTTTACTCCCCAGTTTTTAATTTTAAATAGTTTTAAAATTTTAAGTTTAAAAACTTGATATTGTCTGTGAATATTGGTGGAATAAGGGGGTGGATCCTGGAGGATCATTAGAAACCGTGGCCTTTGGATGTGTGGGAAAGCTGTCCCTGGTGGCTTTGGAAACATGATTGAGACGGAATTTTCTCAAATAGTTGGGGGAGGGCATTCCCCCCTATAAATCCGCCCATGTCTGTGAAGTGTTTAATTACTCAGTAAGAAATCATTCAACTCTGTATTCTGCTACGTGGACCATACACTTTCTATATTTCAAAAACTGTCGAGGTTGTTTAGGTCGTGTTTTTACGAAAAGTTGCTTTTATATGCCATAGCATAACATATGAAAACCTTAAGCTCTGTAATAAGTATATATTTTAGTGAAAGAAACTAAATTTTTTTCCTCAAAAATTTCCAAATGTAAATTTTTAAGTAAAATGTAAAATCTTCCTGATTCTATTCTATTTGGAGTACAGAGATCTGTAAATTCAAAAAGCACGTTCATCCTTGTTACCAATAGGGGGTATACTTAAATTTTAAATAACCTTTCCCAATTTTTTAAATAAAGGTTTTTGTTAAAAAAAACAAAGGGGTGCAAACTCATACACTTTGATACACTCGTGGGCACATTGACACATATATAAAAGTTCCCATACTTTGCAATTTTAAAAAATCAGTTAAGGGTAAGTTACTCTTAGATTGTAGAAAACATTTTGGGACAAGAAAACACCTGCATAAGGACCTGTATGGGACCGCAAGGAGTGTGATTTAATGGTTTATTCATAATAATTTCGAATTGTGTTTCCTGCATAATGAATCTTATAAATTCATTTAAGTGTATGTAAATCACTTATGCTGATTATTTATAATAAAGATAATTTGTAAAATAAATTATTGATAAAAATGAGGTGTAATTTTGATCAGCTCACCAAAAAACATTGAAACTAGTCCTTATGTGCAACAAAAACACTTTTCACGACTCAAATTTTGCAAGCATGTGCAAGAGCTAAAAATTAGTTATTGAAATAACACTGGTCTACAAAAAAAAACTTTTTTTCTGATGGCTGGAATATTAAAGCTGTTTTTGTATATATTTGACCTCCTGATTCCGAATATGGCATCCGTTTTTGCTCATCAGCTCTAGTTTTTAAGATATTCGAAAATTAAGTTTTTTTCACTTTTGACCTACCTTTTATACAATATGGTGCTATAAAAATGACTTAAAAATAAAAAACCTAACCACCCAAGGATTTTCCTATTCCTTAGGGTCTCAATAGATAGTGTATAAAGTTTCAGCCCCCCAAGTTAATTTTAAGGGGTACCTATAGGGCCCTAAAGTTGAAAAAAAGTCGAAAAATTGGTCTTTTTTTCAGAATTTTTAAAAAAATATTTTTGAGTTTTCTAATTTGATAAAACTGGCTAATATATGTTTTTTAGAACTTATTCAGACCGCTAAAAATATTTTTACTTTAAAACTGCACCTCTTTAGAGCGATTTTATAGTTTTTAGGTGAGAATTAGGGTCATTTCCCTCAAAAACGCTTGGTACCAATAATGGTGGTTGAAACGAATAAATTTCGAATTTTTCAGAAGTAAGTCATCAAAAAAGATGTCCTTTGATGTAAAACTGAATTTCACATGATAAAGATCAGTAAAACAGTAGAAGCTCCTCTCGTGCTTTCAAGCCCTAACATTGGAAAAAATGCTTTTTTTCACTGATCTGTATCATATGAAATTTCAGTTTTATATCAAAGGACATCTTTTTGATGACTTACTTCTAAAAAATTCGAAATTAATTCGTTTCAACCACCATTATTGGTACCAAGCCTTTTTGAGCG
Organism: Tetragnatha versicolor; assembly: GCA_024610705.1. Classification (NCBI taxonomy): domain Eukaryota; kingdom Metazoa; phylum Arthropoda; class Arachnida; order Araneae; family Tetragnathidae; genus Tetragnatha; species Tetragnatha versicolor. The sequence goes on along the minus strand of JANDEH010000001.1, from coordinate 31,781,614 downwards.
AAATGGCCCATATTCTCGCCTAGAAACTAAAAAATCGCTCTAAAGAGGTGCACTTTTAAAGTAAAAATATTTTTAGCGGTCTGAATAAGTTCTAAAAAACATATATTAGCCAATTTTATCAAATTATTAAACTCAAAAATATTTTTTTTAAAATTCTGAAAAAAATACCAATTTTTCGACTTTTTTTCAACTTTAAGGCCCTATAGGTACCCCTTAAAATTAACTTGGGGGGCTAAAACTTTATACACTATCTATTGGAAGCCTAAGGAATAGGAAAAGCCTTGGGTGGTTAGGTTTTTTATTTTTAAGTCATTGTTATAGCACCATATTGTATAAAAGGTAGGTCAAAAGTGAAAAAACTTAATTTTCGAATATCTTAAAAACTAGAGCTGATGAGCAAAAACGGATGTCATATTCGGAATCAGGAGGTCGAATACATACAAAAACAGCTTTAATATTCCAGCCATCAAAATGAGTGTTGACCAGTGTAATCGGATACATCTGTTACGTCGATTACATAATCATTACGTCGTGGTTTATGGATTAATTTTGCATCACGGTGGAATGTCAAATACCTTTATGTTCAAAAGCTATGCCGAAGCATGAAAAGAGTGACAGGTTATCAACAGAAAAAAAGAGCAAAGCTAGAGAAAGGCTTTAAATAAAACCAAAAGACAGACATCTTAATGATACTCTCGATAGCATAATCACTATTCAATAAAGCACACTCTCTCATTATCGATGCATTCAAACCTCAAGTCCAGACGCGTACCCCAGTAACACGCATGATTCAAGGCCTGCCCAGAAAAAAACACCTTCGACAGAGGTTCGACAGATCCATAAAAGTCCTCGATTGTTTTTTAGGGAGCAGAACGGATGAATTGGAGCTGGAGGCAGGACTTCCAGGAAACAGAATCGGTGATCGAAAGTCCAATTATCGGGGTCAGATGCACCAACGCCCCTCCCGGCTGTGTTTCAGGATCATGAGTAGGTCCAACGTGTTTGCTCTTGTTTCAGGAAAATTGGAGCGTCCGAGCGAACCGCGCCGCAGGGTAATTGACACTGCGAGGTTACGCAGTGGGAAGGCTAATTGTTTGCTGGGGTTCAACGCGGTCTCATTAGGGATTTGCCGAGTTAAGTCATCCACTGGGTTAGTGTGCCTGATATTTTTTTAATGGTTGAGGGGATGTTTCATAAGGTTCGGGCATGAAAAGGATTTAGTTTATATAACAGCGGTTTGGGAGGTTTCCCATCCCTCTGTAACAGTGAATCTAGGGGAAACATATACAATAAACGCAGGTATTATATGATATCCTGGGATATTTTGCTAGGCAGAACATTTTTCTGTTTAAGTTTTTGCTTGAATCAGATCGCCGTCAACCAAGTGTATTGATAGGAATTTTATATTTGATGGAGCAACCAAATCATCCATATTTATTGACTGATTAACTGAGCGGGGAAGACTAGCAGCCAACCTGTGAGAGGATTTATGGAGACCACAGGGATATGGAATATGTTTGAAGGGATATGGAATTTCGATGTTCCTAGTGTAGATACTCCACTAAAGCATTTTTTGCAGAACACTTAGTCAAAATTGAAGAAAATGTTTTCTGCTTTCGTTAAGAGTAAATTGTTTGTTTTCAAAATAGTCCCTCAATAATCCTTAAAAAACTAGACATTTAGTAATTCAGTAAATGTTGTTTCTTTGCAATGGCTCACAGTAATAGGAAAGACACTTATTATTCACCCTTACAACTAATATACAGCTTCAATGTAAATATAGTTCATTATTTTAAAATTAACTTAAAAGTATAAAGTATTTATTCCTTAACCTTCCAGCAGGCGCGCTTTTTATAGAGAAAGAAAAAAAACGCTTGTATCTCCTATATACATAATCGGAAATGTATATTTTCGACCACAACAAGTTTTGACACAGCTGTGATCCGTTTATGCTTAAATGAGTACGTTTCATTTAAATATATTTGAAATAGCCTCACTTTCTCAGGAGCCGCACCCCCTTTGCCTTGAATCCTTGTGGAGCTTGGGGTAGTACCAAAGTGGCACACGACAACAACAACAACAACAACATATTAGATGATCAAATCCAACCTAACGGCCATATTCACCGGTAACCTGACTGGCGCGGCGGTCAGGTCAGGAAACCATGGTTACAGCCTCTGATTGGTGGAAAAATAATTCAATATTTTCCTTCCACCAATCAGAGGCTGTAACCATGGTTTCCTGACCTGACCGCCGCGCCGGTCAGGTTACCGGTGAATACGGCCGTAAGTATCTCTCACATACGCGCGCCCGCTGGAAGGTTAAACTGATTATTAAACTGATCAGTGGCGGCTCGTCCATAGGGGCTGCGGGGCTGCAGCACCCCCAACCAAAATATCTCGAAATTCCAATTTATATTTGCTTTACAATATTTAAAAAATTATCTATTTCCCCCTTTAATCTTTGTCCTTTATAATCCTTTTTCAATAATTCTCTGCTATGCCGTCTCGCCAACAGATTTCTTTCCGGGTCGATCAGCCCCCGCAGATATACCTTTCGTTGTATAAAACACTATCTCTATCATATCAAATCAAAATATCAAGAATTTAGCATGCGAATCTGTTAGGAGAAAAGGGGCTGCTTTTCAGCAGCCCCGACCAAAAGAATGATAGCTTTTTCTCTTGAGAGAGCCGTGGAAAAAAAAACTGAGGAAAGAAGAAAAACATACAATTTCTTCAACTAATAAATAACATAGGCTTTTTAGCATTTCTCACTCCAACACAGCACTGTTTTAATTTTTATTTATAGCTTCTTTTTTTCTTTTCAACAGAGAGAAAAAAATCTTTTCTGATGTTTCGGCAAGTCAATAAAGATTTATGTTTACTTTCTTGAAGCCACGTTTTTCTTTCTTTTTATAAAGAACAAATTGAATTCGAAATATAGATTTTAGTTCATATTCGCTTGATAGCGTTCAATTCGCTGATCGCATATCTTCGTAATAATTAGCTATATATAGGAATATAGGTAAGTGACAGTTTTTGAATACTTAATTATTAAGTGGGAAATCGAAATTTTATATTGTTCCCATATTTTCTATTTGGTTTTTTCCACGTTTTTGTTTAAAAGAAATATTATTTCGCATTATATCGTTTAAAATACGTTGCCAACTTAGTACCGCCGGAGCAGCACCCCTTATAATTTTACCTTCGAGCCGCCACTGAAACTGATGGTTAAACTGTTCTCCTCAGTCAATTCTGTTACACTTCAGAAAAAATTAACTAAAATGCATAAATGCTTAAATAGTGTTATCAACTCCACCCGCACTTGCATTTACCAAATTCACCAAAGTTAAAGATCTTCGGGCGCAGTCACAGTATTTGGGAGGGTGACTATTCCTGTACAGTAGAACCCCGATTATCCGCGAGCGGATGATCCGTGGTGCGGATTATCCGCGAGGGGCAAGAAAATTTTTTTTAATGATGAGAGCAAAATTTTAGATGAGATTAGAGAGATTTTAGATGTAGAGCAAAGGTTTCTGCTGTACTTTACATATTTTAAAAGTTTTACATACCATGTTTTTGTACAATAGAACATAGTTTGTATGCTGAAATATTTTTTTCGTGTTTTCACCTCATGTTTAGTCTTTTTTCGGGTTATCCGCGATTTTCATTATCCGCGGTACCCTTGCCACCCAATTCCGCGGATAATCGGGGCTCTACTGTATTAATTTCCTGCGCACATTCGCACATTTAGCAGTTGCTCAAAATTTTCGGGACACAGGAGTGATAATAGTACGGGAGCTGGCGTTAAAATGAAAAATTCATCTGCTCGTACACAATTTTAATATGACAGGATAGTGTTAGTGGGGCTGATCACGGAATCGAGAGTCAGCTGGTCAGGTAGCGGTGGGTTGAGTGTGGGGAGGGGGTCAAAGTTCCTAAAAAAGTTAAAAATAAATTCATCTGCTCGTGTATGAAACTTGGTGGTGATGATAGTTTATGCCTACCTGATTACAAAAGTGGCCGTCAGCTGGCTGGGTGGCGGTGGAATGACCGTCAGCTGGTCACTTGAACATGCAAACAAAAAATTTATCTGACAATGCATGTAACCTGGTAGGGTTGTCAATCTCTGTTACATGAAGTAATAACGAGTTACTAGTCTTCAACTTACACTAGCAACTCATGAGTTAATATATGTTGTACAAGTAACTCGTTATTATTTCTGTAACAGAGATTGACTTCCTACCAAGTTTCTTGCTTTGTCAGATAAATATTTTGTTTGGAAGTTCACGTGACCAGCTGACGGTTATTCCACCGCCCCCCAGCCAGCTGACGGTCATTTTTGTAATCAGGAAGGCATAAACTACCATCACCACCAAGTTTCATACACGAGCAGATTAATTTATTTTTCTTTTTTGTAACTTTGACCCCCTCCCCACGCTCAACCCACCGCTACCTGACCAGCTGACGCTCGATTCCATGATCAGCACCAATAACACTATCCTGTAAAATTAAAATCGTGTAAGAGCAGATGAATTCTTGAAATTTAACGCCAGCTCCCGTACTATAAGTTAAATACAAATAAAATAATGAAATTATTTTTTTATCAAATCTAAATTTTTCTCGTATAGTCAGAGTTTGATTTCGAAGACAAATTAAAGTTCCAGTGCAACTCTTCTTCCTGGAACCTTGGGCGAAGATTCTTAAATGTGTGGGTTGCTGGTTGAGCCATAATTCGGACAATTTATTTTAGCGCCAATTGAAATTATCATAAAACATGTTTCAGATGTTTCAAGACTGTTTGAGACCAATCCAGAAGTTTTATCCTACAAAATTGGATGGTTCTTCCTTCGGCGAGGAGATCTGGTATTGTTATTTATTAGAGAAATCAGTCAACCTTTTTCAGTTCTAGCCTCTCCAAATTTTCCCTAGGATTTTAAAGCAATCTCAGGCGATTTGGGATTGAAATGAACAACTCTAAGTGTTTCAAACAGTATATTTTCTACTAGTATAATTAAATTTATTCTTAGAAAATTTGTAAAACAAAAAAATGAAAGGATTGGTTTTTACCTGAGATAGTTCTGACACAAAAATCTCATCACTTCATCCATAATCCATTCATCTCAAAAATCTTATAGAAAAAATAAGAACTTATCATCATGCAGGTTTAATAAGATAAAATTTAAGAAAAATAGTTCATTTCAAACTTGTAAAGAAAAAAATCAATGATATTGCATATGAATAACAACTTAATCGCTTATAATCTCTGCTGCGCTTATTTTTAGGGGGGGGCATCTTTTCTGGGTTTTTTGTATAAATTGTACGTGTTTATTACCGTATTTTTCATTCATATAATAGTAACCATTTTAAATTCCCTAATTTGAATTGTGTTACATAAATTTGTTCAAATTTAAAATTTTCATTTTTGAAGGTTTATACTTAGGAGAACTAAAATTAAAAGATTTTTTTATAAAACTGAGTCATCAAGGCAGCATCAATGAAGCTAACATTTTCAGTCCTGACTACCCCGAATTTTCCATAGGATTCAAAGCCAATCTCGGGCGGTTTAGGTCTAAAAGGCCTACACATTCAATGTACTAAAAAAGTACAACAACCCCTTTAAATTAAAATAAATTTTGTTTTGTCTTACTTTACAGCACAGAGAATATGAAAATAAAAACAAATTAACTTTAATTTCAAATTAAAAAGAAGAAAAATTAAAAGAATGGACATTAGGATGCATCAAACGCCCCTCTAGAAACAAATCACTTTGTACCAAATCCAAAAATATTCCTTTACTTATAAAAAGTTGTCCTGTCAAATATTTTGGTTGTTCTAGAACATTAAATAGATCACAAATCCTTTAAAATTTCAGATTTTCCATGAAAATCCCACAAAATCGATATTTTTTAATTGTCGTATAGTAATGTTTGCCTTACATTCTAGGAACACTCTGTCTAAAATAAAAATTACATTTAAATATGTTTTAAATATTAATTTGTTTTAGTTTAAAATTAGGATAAAAAAGGTCTAGTTCCAGTGTGCATTTGAAACTCATAAAATTAAGAACAAAATATGAACTAAATTTAGTGTTTCTAAGTTAAAAAGTTCCAGATTTTGTAAAAAAAAATTTACACTAACTTTTTTAACATAAGAAAATCACACAGAAAAACGACAGAATCATAAAATTTGAATAATTATTAGTAAACAGTGTTGGGCAAAATTTATTCGCGCAACTACAGATAACGAATAACGAATAAATCATCTATATGAACCTTCGAATAACGAATGAATCATCCGTTATTCGCGAGCGAGCACACGAATAACGAATGATTTATTCGTCAATTGCGGAGGAGACGATTGACAACTAATTCAACTGTAGTTGTGAGAGAACCTGCGAATAACGATTAAATCAATCGTTATTCTGAATGCTTCCATGGCAATTAATTAGGTAGTATTACTGGATCGCTTCGCAACTTCATCGGAGTGGTCCGCTGCTTTATTGGATCGCTTCTCAAATTTACTGAAGTGGTCCGAAACTTACCGGAAGTGGTCTGTTAGTCACCGAAAATGGTCCGTGAGTCACCGAAAGTGGTCCATTTTTAACCGGAAGTTGCCCGAATTTAACCGGAAGTGGTCCATATTTAACCAGAAATGGTCCGTCTTTAACCGGAAGTGATCCGTAGTAACAGAAAATGCTCTGCAACTTACCGGAAGTGGTTCGTAACTTACCGGAAGTTGTCCGCAACATACCGGAAGTGGTTCGGAAGCCACCGAAAGTGGTCCGCAACTTTCCGGAAGTGGTTCTTAAGTCACCGGAAGTGATCCGTTTTTAACCGGAAGTTGACTGAATTTGACCGGAGGTGGTCCGTAATAAAACGGAAATGGCCCGTATTTAAACGGAAATGGTTCATATTTAACCGGAAGTTGCCCGAATTTAACCGGAAGTGGTCCATATTTAACCAGAAATGTCCTGTTCCATTTCCGGTTAGAGATGGACCATTTCCGGTTGAATACGGACCACTTCCGGTTAAATTTAAACCACTTCCGGTTAAATACGGGCAACTTCCGGTTAAATACGGGCCACTTCCGGTTAAATACGGACCACTTCCGGTTAAATGCGGACCACTTCCGGTGCCTTCTGAACCACTTCCGGTTACTTCCGAACCACTTCCGGTATGTTGCGGACCACTTCCGGTAAGTTGCAAACCATAATATGTTAATACGAATCACTTCCGGTTAAAAATGGACCATTTCCGGTTAAAAACGGACCACTTCCGGTGACTTACGAGCCACTTCCGGTATGTTGCGGACCACTTCCGGTAAGTTACGAACCACTTCCGGTATGTTGCGGACCACTTCCGGTAACTTACGAACCTCTTCCGGAATGTTGCGGACCACTTCCGGTAACTTACGAACCACTTCTGGTAAGTTGCGGAACATTTCCTGTTCCATTTCCGGTTAGAGATGGACCATTTCCGGTTGAATACGGACCACTTCCGGATAACTTTAAACCACTTCCGGTTAAATACGAACCATTTCCGGTTAAATACGGGCCACTTCCGGTTAAATATGGACCACTTCCGGTTAAATGCGGACCACTTCCGGTGCCTTCTGAACCACTTCCGGTAACTTACGAACCACTTCCGGTAAGTTGCGGAACATTTCCTGTTAATACGGATCACTTCCGGTTAAAGATGAACCATTTCCGGTTACATACGGGTCATTTCCGTTTAAATATGGACCACTTCCGGTGACTTACGAACCACTTCCGGTATGTTGCGGACCACTTCCGGTTACTTACGAACCACTTCCGGTAACTTACGAGTCACTTCCGGTAAGTTGTGGAACATTTCATGTTAGGACGGATCACTTCCGGTTAAAGATTGACCATTTCCGGTTGAATTTAGACCACTTCCGGTTGAATTCGGTCAACTTCCGGTCACTTACGAACCACTTCCGTAAATTTATGGACCACTCCGGTAAAGTTGTGGACCCTTCCGTACCAACCCTAAGAATTTTTTTGCGCCCCTATATGTACCTTCTGTAATTAATTTATTTGTCTGGTGAAATTATTCGCAATTGAATAATTATTCGACATCCACGAATAAAGTTAGTTGCGAATAAATTTTCAATTGCGAATAAAAATTCAATCGCCGATGACAGATAACCTTATTCGCAAATGAAATCATTCGCAAATACTTTTCACCCGCAATTGATTTATTCGAAGCTGAATTATTCGTACGAATAACGAATAAATTTTCATTCGCGTGAGTGCCCAACTCTGTTAGTAAATAATTAGCTGAACAAAAAACTAAGAATAAAACACGAGGAATTCATCTTCATATTTTTTCTGATTTCTAAAAATTAAGCAGACCTTTTTCGTTTCATAAAAATATTTTGTAAATATTTCTCTCTGTCTAAGTATTCTTCATAGATGACACCACCAACACAATAGGAGCTAGTACGGGGGATCTCTTGTAGATGGCAGCACCACAGAAAGTTGAGGGGAGACAAGGACTGTAAGATAAAAATCCAGTAGGCATGATAAGTTGCTTCTTACACTTTCACTCTTTAAAAATTAATTTTTTAAGCGTAACTTGCTTTTTTTACTTTTTATAGTTTTCCCTTCAAAAAATTCTCCAGAAAAGAAAATTAAGCTTTAGTTTTTTATTAAAAGATGTTTGACTGAGGCTTAGACAAAATAATATATTTTTTTGGAGGAAACTATGAAGTCCACAGAAACATATGAGGGCATTTTTAGCAAATATAAATTACTTAAGAATTCTAATCTGGCACATAAATTTAAAAAACAAAAATCAAATTTGTAATAAGAACTAAAAATACTAGTACTTGAAGAGCTAAATACTTTTGAAATTTATTTTTGGTAGTTAGTTTTTAAAATTAAAAAATAATCGTAAGTTTATGGAATAACGGTGTGAAGCTTTTAAAAAATCAAGTGAAAGGACTTATAGATGAATGTCTGCAATGATGTAGACAAAATTATAATAACCCTTCTTGTGATTTGGTACAGAAGAGACCTTTCTCAAAAGCCGAAGAAATCTTGAATGAAAGATTGGAAAATTTTTGAGAAGATTTCATAAAAAATTTTTTACTCATTACATTAATTTACATTCAAATTCAATTCAATTACAAAAATGTGTTTTTTGTAGACGAATGTACTAAATTTACTAATTAGCTTTCTAAAACCATACTTAAATGTTTGTAATAATCTCATAATATTTAATTAATTAGTAAACGTAATGAGGTCACGTGCCCGATTTCCTCCAAAAGGAACAAAACACGAAACAGCGCGGGAAACCAAAACTTACCGCCATTACTCAGTTCTAAGTGACCAATTCTAGCTCACCTACTATTGTTTTGCACGGACCTTCTTCCCCACAAAGTTTTTTTAAGTTTTGTAAAATTACAAATGTACAATTACAAAATAATTTATACTCTTAACTTCACACAACTGATTTTGGGTCTATTGAGTTTTACCACTTGAAATTTCGGCACTACTTACAGCAATGCATTGTGCGTGAAACTCTTCCATTTTTACGATAGAAAAAATCAACCGGATTGCCTTATATTTAACATTTTTTTTCAAAAAAGTTCAAGACTTAAGTTACATAAAAACAAACAATTTTTAATAATTTTCCAGGAAAAGATAGGATCTAACTATATATCCTAAAAAGGCATGTTTTCAACAGAACAAGGTGTATAATGTTGTTTTAAAACAACTCATCACACTAATAAACCATTCGTAGTTTTTACTACGCGTGTGAACAATGTGTTATCTTAACTCGAAGAAAATTTACAAATAATTTAACCAGAGAAAAAATATCTGGGAACTTCTCTTCCAGACCATTGATAAAAAAATCCTATTACTATATCACTTAGAAAGTTACATCAGTAGAAGCCTCAACTTTTAAACTTGACAAAATACACTCACACATTGTTCAAAGAAAGCATTGTTTGGTTCCGTTCATCTCTTGATGATCGGTAGCTCATCTTCCCTCTCAGGTGAAATCGGCTCTGATTTCGCAAGAGATCTTTTTTAGCCTTTTCTTTTGTGTCTCTAACGGAGTTTCTACCGTTTAAACGAGTGATTGGTGAATCTTATCAAGAGCAGCATCTCGAGTCCTTACAAAGAAATTTGGCTTTCGTGCGAAGTGAGAGGTGACTGACTCAGTTCACGATTGATATTTTTTGTCTTTGCCATTCTTTACTCGGGTATTTGATGGGACTGGTGATAAAATTTTAGTGCGTAAGTTGAACAAGAATGTGACAATTACTTTTCTAAATGTTTCTTACGCGCTTTTCTTTTCCGAAAAGACCAATTAAATCTTATACAACAATTGTGGCTTTATGTTTTCTTCCCACAACACTGAGTTCACTACCAATTATTTTTTAATCTTCTTTTTTTTTAAAAAAGATTTCCTTTATTGAAATAAAATATGAAATCTCTACCTATGTATATTAGGGTGTATCAAAAAAACTTTTTCGATTTTGATGATCCGATAGTGCGGAAAAGTTGTCTAAGGTGGCAGAGAGTACCTGTGATTTTTTTCAGAATTTTCTGATAATATCTTAAACCTCCACCTCACCCCTGAAGTTCCCCATGTTAATCCTTAATAGTCTAAATCCCAAAATTAAGTTTTTTGGTATGGCCTCGTTCAAATCAGATCCCACAATTATCAAATTAAAGAGATTTAGGCTATTATTCAAGTTTTATCGGATAGCCTAGATCATATAGAGTCCATAACCTGAGGGAAGACATTCGTTGTGTGATTAGGGTAGAAATGAGGAGCGAAAAACCAATTCTCGGCCTTTTTGGCTTGCGTGCTCCATAGGATTAACATGGGGAACTTCAGGGGTGAGGCGGAGGTTTAAGATATTATCCGAAAAATCCGAAAAAAATCACAGGTACTCTCTGACACCATAACTTTTCCGCACTATCGGATCATCAAAATCGAAAAAAGTTTTTTTCGATACACCCTAATGTATATTTCCTTAAGCGTTTACCAGATCACATTCCATGACGTAGAATATAAAACAAAATTTTAGAAGTCATACGCCGCAACATGATGACTTGTTAACTATTAATAACATGGAGAAATAAAACCAATTTATAAAGGATAATGGCCGTATAGTAAATATTTTCACAATTTTCATTTTTCAAATTATATAAAAGTTGATTAGAGCGTTGAAAAAGACCTCCAAGTGATTGGTGCTGGAAGATGGAGGACAGTGAGAGTGGCATCTAACAGGGCAGGATGGCAAAAACTTGTTGGGACGGCCTTGGCCTATCCTGGGCTGTAGTGCCAAAGAAGAAGAAGAAGAAGAGTGAAAGTAGTATAAAAGTCACCCAAAAGTTGTTTTGGGTAATTTTAGGTAACGACATCTGTATTTGTCTTATTTCTGGACATTTTAGAATGGATTTTATATAGCTACAGACACTTTTTTGTACTCTTCAATCAGAAAACTCCCGTACTGAACAGAATTATTGACAAATTCCAAATCCACGCACTCAACTCAAATTTTTAATATTTTTAATTATACTACTCTTTTTTCTAGCAATATGACCAAAGATATTAATAAGTATGTCAAAGTTACTTAGGGGACATCCATAAATTACTTGAGGCGTTTTTTTCCAAAATCTGAACCCCCCCTTGGTGAGATTTAGTGAGGTTTTGCTGGACCCCCCCTCCCCCCCAAGTGAGATTTACCTACAATCTTTAAAAATAATTTTCTATCCAATTCATTTGCAATTTGTGCTTCACAGTACCTAAAACTTTTCCATTATTAATGATGTGGGGGAAAAGGACATTATTCCGCCTGAAAATCACCACAGTATCTTATGTGTGGGTATTATTCCTTTCTCAAACTTAAAAAAATCGTTTAATTTCTAACTTAAAAAGTTGACGTGAGATTTTAATAGACCCCCCCTCCCCCTTGGTGAAATTTGGTGAGATTTTTCCAACCCCCCTCTCCCCCCTTTTTGACCTCACGTATATTATGGATGTCCCCTTATAGATTTATATTTATTGAGTTTAAAGAGTAAATTTATGAATGATCATATAAATTTTGACTGAATGACTAAAGAACTAAGTTTTTTCACATAACTTTAACTTTCTCCTACTGTACATAATTAATACCATAACTCCACATTGAAGCTAAAATATTCAATATTATATTGCAAGTGAAAATAAATGCTAGACATAGAATACAAAAACCATTTAAGAAGGTTTTTATCATTTTGTTTCAAACAACAGAACACAAATCTTGGGCTTAACTACCACGTCTCCAACACCACGAAACATTCACAACCTCACTTAGACAATCAATCCTGGTTAGCTTTCTCCGAGTAAGTCAAACACATTGCAATTTAGATAACCCTTTCCCCTCTTGGCTCAACAATACTCAACAGGTAGTTTCTCAAGAGATGCTGACAGACAAGAGGGACTGTTAGCTCACGAAATGGTCATCACGATTTCCACGCATCATGAATATGAATGAGCTGTCACTTTCAATGGATCTTCCATTTGTGTATCACAAAATAACAGAATATTGGTGTCACCAGACTCTCATTCTGCTGTCCCAAACATTTGTAACTCGTTTGCTCGTAATTTATTGCCGAGGTGGGAGGGCGAAAAAACAATTACAATTGTTCGATTCAATGAAGAGTTGGAGGCAGATCAAAGGATTGGGGGGGAGTTGTGGGAAATGCAAAGTGATTCAGGTATAAATTAATTCACTATTCAGGTTTTTGTGTGCATGTAACCAGTATCACAAAAATAGATAGTAAAAAAGACAAACTTCAGTGGTTCAATTAATTCTAACATAAACCACTTCAGTGGTTGTTTTAATTATCTACCTGTCAATAGTATAATTATTATAACCAGTTAGGGAATATTCTTGACTTATATTTTTGATTTTACAAGTTCACAAAACCTTTTCCAGCATCAATATATATGTATCAATCTTACCGTACTTGGTCATTTTAGTCTCCAACTTTCTATCTTTTGATTCCATGCCAAGCCGCTTATTTTCTCATAAATTTATTTTTCTTTGAAATTAGCCATATATTATTTCAAAGAAAAATAGGTTTAAATCCCATAAAAATGAAGAAGTTACTGTAATACTAATCCTTCAGGAAGTTTTTATGGTTTTAATTAGCAGTAGAAAATAAAGAAATGGAATAATTAAATACCTCAAGTTTATAAAAGCAACAATGGATTCAACACTGCTTCTCAACAATGTAATTAACAATGAATTCTCAACTTGGCAATTTAAGTTATGCTCATTGTTGCTAATAAACAAAGGTTGGAATTAGGAGCTTGTGGAAAGTTATTACAGTGTCTTTTCTAGTTTTGTGTGAAAACTTAATTTTTCTTTGAAATTATACAGCGACAGTTTCAAAGAAAAATAAGCATTCACATTCACACGCATTTTTGAGGAGAGATAAGAGATGGTTCATCAAATAAAAAGTATAGTGTATATACAGAAATAGTATCCCTTTCAGTTTGTAGGTAATGGGTAATTTTATTAATATGTAAATACTATTACTTATAAGTGTCTAATAAATTATAGTAAAATTATGTGTATGTGTGTGAATAAATTAATTAACATTATTAAATGATTATAAGATACATTCAGCACCAATTAAAAATCGTTGCACTTATCAAGGTTTATCAGAATTTGATTTGCTTTTTGACGATTTTGAAAATATTTTAAAGAGGTGAACTATCCCAGTTCTTTTCTTTTCTCTAACTACTAGTAGATCCAATAATTTTGTCAGGCTTTTGGTTACATAATCCATGACCAAGGACTATATACATTTAGGGCGCCATTGACGCGTAGAATATTCCACAGAGTGCATTATTTCTAACTCTTAGGTAAACGAGTGGGCACTAGAAATAGAATACAAATGCACGCGCCATTGTGACACAAAAACCTCTCATCTTCCCTTTTGATTGCGTTTGCCGTTATTTTTCAAAAATGTGGGATTTTCTGCATAATGAAGTCCCATCTCGTCACGAATACATTCGAGAACAAAAGAACAAGTTGCTTCACTCTTCCTTTTCATAGGTGTAACGCTTTTTTGGAATGGGTCCGTTCCTTACCATGGTAAACCTTCCAACAGGCGTTCTGGAATTCTGAAGCATCCCATGCAAATGGCGCATCAACACGCTTGATTGTTTTTAATTAAACTGATCATCCCATTCAAAAGCCTTTTGTTTGAGATGTTCATCTATCTCTCTACCTTCGATGTGAGGTAACGCCAGGTTCTTGTGTAAGAGCATCATTCAGCGTTGGATGTCACATTCTGGATACGTGCAGACAGTCCATAACGGCTTGAGATAGAGCAAAAGAAACAAAACAAATTGGTCTTCTCCGAAGTGTTCTCGGCAGAAGGATTTCATCTCAAGCCCAAATCGTTCCGTTCGTGAGAAAGAATAAAAGAGCGTCTTCTGTTCCCCTCCTTGCGAAACGGCCATTTTGTCGGATTGTTTGCTCGTATATTCAATTCTTTTTTAACGCTCTCTCTTCCCATTCATCGGTTGGACGTTTGCCTTGGCCGATAATTTTCCTTCTCCGGATGTCACTTGATGACCTAACAGTAATGCGAGAGCGTTATTATGATGATGTTCTGTTTCGCGAAGTGATGATAACTTTGATGGACGTGAAATACCTTGGAGGGATGCAACAGGTTGGGATTGACTGCCCGTTCGACCTTGCTGTGGAAGACAAATCCAAGGGTTCGATAGTGTTGTTTGTGATCGTAATTACTCAGAGCGAGGTTTTTCCGAAGGGAGAAATAGGGTAGGAGGTGATAGAGAGGGAGATGAGATTGATGATTGTGTTTTAAAGAAATTGTTTGATACTATTTTGATGGGGAAAGAAGGGAAAATGTAATTATAGCGTAACTACCAGTTGCATTCATTGATGGTTGTGTTTTTCCACGATTTTCATTTAGTTTCAGATACCATAATTGATTTTCTTATTGGAATGAATGGATTTAAGATTTTTTGTCCATACTAATCGTGTAATATTCAAACTCTTTCAATCGTATCGGAAATATCTTCAAGGTAATGATATAAAGAACACTTAATGAGGCATCTGTGTAAGAAACAGACACAAGAAAGTTTAAACCATCTTTTTAAAATGAACAAATCTATTGACAAAACTAAAGAGTTAGATATCTCAGTACTTCATTAATATAATTTTATTCAGATTATGAAAGTTATTTGATAGATTTTTCACTAATACACAAAGAAAAATATAATGATAAAACAAGCAAATGTAAGATAATTGAATTATATACTAAAAATGCAAAAAAAAATTCCAAAAATGACATTCATTAAGTATCTTATAGGAAGGAGTGGTCAAACTATAAAAGATGATGATAATGATGATGAAAAGATGATGATGATGACGAAATCACAAGTAAAATATTTTATTTCAGTTTTACAAGATTATTTTATAATTTTGTAGAGAAGGTTTTGATTTTATCATGGAGGTAGGAGTAGAAGAAGGAGAGGAAGCTTCGGTATCTGGATCACGGGGAGAAATGAAGTAACTGAAAGATAGCTGCCGCCATGCGTCTGCTACCAAAAGAGCGTGTTTTAACATTGAGACTTACGGGAAGCATGCAGACTTTTAATTCTTTTCGATTGAAGAAATAAAAATTTTGCTTCGTCACTTTACAATTTTAAAAGCTCCAGATATTGAACGTGTTTCTAGTGATATATTTATTTTATTTTACTTAATAAATGGTATAGAAAGGTTTAAAATACAAGTCGCAAAGCATTGTCCACTGATATCTAACTCTTTTTTCGGATAACAGCAGTGCACATGCATTTTAAAGCATAAAATAATCGAAATTAATTTAAGTGCGTACCACGTAGAATATAAAATCCTAATTTAAAAAAGGCATGAAATCGGAGGTGCGCGTAATGCACATAATAATACATGAAAACAAATTATATAATGGATTTTGATTTTATATTTTTCAAATTTAGAACCCCCAAAAACTATGTTACTATTAATTAAATGTACCGCTAGAAAAATTTACAAACAAACCTACGTAAATAACTTCTTCCTGAAAAATTTTGAAGTTTTATAAGTATCAAAAGTTAAGCATTTCCCATTTTTATCTTAACTGAAAATGATTACTTTATCTACGTTAATAGCTTAGTGTTTAAATAGAACATTAAATAAACTTGGAAATTAATTTAATTTTTTCCTTATTTTGAAGTATTTGATTTTTTTCTTTATTTACCGAGATTATTTATTACTTTTAAAAATTTCTTTTATTTACTGACATCTTGAATCATATTTTGCCAATGATTCGAAATAAATTTGGGAATTAATACAACATATATCATTCAAATGTGCTCTGCTTTGATACTTATAAAAAACATTGGATTCTCAAGGTAGAAAAATAATTTTAAGGACAGACCTAAATCGAATGTTTATGAGCGGTCACATGATGTCCAGGTGCAATGCTTTTGCAGATGTCTTAGCCTTGAAATATCTATGCTTGAGATATTGATTTAGCACTTTATTAAATTTAGGTTTTTAAAGTTAGTTTGGAGACTGCGTAATTTACCCAGCGTTTAATAAGTATGTATTATAATACAAGTTTATCCAAAATACTAAGTGTTTAAGCTTAATAAATATATTTTCCCATTACTCATTTTAACTCTTTTTTCTACAAAGAATGAACAAAGCAAATTTATGATTCGCCAGGACGAAAATATTTCATTATAAATATTTATTAATCATTATATAAATATTTGGTAGTTGACTACAGTAAATCTGTTTGCGTGTAATTTTAAATTATTCGGTAATTATCGCAATTATTGTTCAATTAATAATTGGATATTTCCATTGTCATGTAAATTTAACCACCGATGCTAAGTTTTATAGTTCTATCTCATTTAGACGTTTCTAAAATGTTACGTTCTAAAATACAAAATGAGTGTTAAAATTGGCAAAAATTTTCATTTATTATCACTAGGGGGCTACCGCCCCCTGCTCGCTATATCGCTCGCTAACCCCCGTTAACTGCTGACGCAGTAACTTTTGGACCGCTTCACAATTCCCCACAAAACCCAGCTCACTGCACTTACTCACTTTATAAAACATTCTTAACACAGGGGTAGTACTTCTCCGTGGTATTCTTTCAAAAATGGCGAATATTTATTCAGTGGTGGATTTTATCATTTCCTTTATGGTAACATGAATTGGCGGATCGCTTTATAATTCCAAGAAAGGTTCATATATAGTTCCCGCTAAATATGAACCTTCCCTTAATGTTTCAGTGCTTCCCTTAATGTATCTGTGACATTACCTTAGGGAAATGGGTAAAAAAAATGTTTACATTGCTCTGTTGTTAATTTTCTTGGGGTTGAATTCCGTTATAGTTCCCGCTAAATATCACTAATCTCTTTTGGACACTATAAAGTATAAATATTGCTAAATTGTTTCAAATTCATAGATTAAAGTGTTTAATTAGATCTATAACTATTCAGTTTATCATTAAAAATTAGAAAAATTTGTTTACATTTGAATATTGAGCGTTCGAAAGAGATTGGTGATATTTAGCGGGAACTATAACGGAATTGAACCCCAAGAAAATTAACAACAAAGCAATGTAAACATTCTTTTACCCATTTCCCTAAGGTAATGTTTTTTCACAGATACATTAAGGGAAGCATTGAAATATCTCAGGAATAAATTTAACTTTCTTAAAATTTGTAATGATTGACTGTTAAAAATGTAGTAATTATCTTAAACATCGCGAAAATTTAGAATTTTACCTTCATGTGAAACAAACTTCGAAGTTGTGTCATTTTCATAGCAACGACACCGAATGTCAAGACTTCCAACATTTTCATCCTTATTTCTAAAACATTCACCCGTGTTATTTAGTTGTTTGCGTTTTGTCATTATGAAATAAAGAGTTACATTTTACTACCTTAAAAAACATACTTGCAAAAGGATATAAAAAATAAATGCAATATTCAAAATTTCCGAAAGCGAGTGTATATTTTATTGTAAATATAGTAATTATTAGGTTGCCACAACTACAAAGATAAATATAAAAATATTAATTTGTTATTTAAAAAATAAAAAATAAATTAATTATATATAAGTTTAAAATATAATGAAAACCGTTTGAACAACAATTAAACCCTTTGAACAACAGAAATATAAATAGTGTTAAAAATAACACAAAATATATTTTTTAAATTCGTGTTATAAATAGAAAGATGATTATTTAATCTATTTGAATATTAAAAAACCAGTGAAATATGTTTTCAATTGTTTTAAAATTCATAGTTTCTTGCTTTGTAACTGCGACCTTATCCGAAATCTAAAAAAAGGAAATATTTTAAAATTGAGATTTTTTTTAGAAATTCTCAAGGCACTTTGCACATCCTCAAAAGAATCCGGACAGTTTGATACCAAATATGTGTTATACGGATCAGTAATTAAAAAGCCTTTCTCTGGAAACCGTTCACCAAAAACTTTTTTTTAGAATAGAGAGATAATTTCTTTATAACTGATGGGTTTCCTTTAATAATATAGTATTTCTTGGTCTAGTACACTCTTATATAAGTTTTTGTGACAATAGTTCATTTAAAAGAGTCTAAAAATTGAATTAAAGGGATATTCAAAAATATTCGCGCAAAATGTTTAAAAACTTCGGAAACTATATTATTAGCTTGATATATGATGGTTAGACACATCTGTACACGAAAAAAAGTGAAAATTCCTTTAAAATATCATACGGGCTTAAAATTACATGGGGAATTTACATAGAAATCTACGGGCGAGGAGCGTTTTTGGTAGCACCAATGTGGCCGACCGGTTACAGTGAAAGCTTCACTCAGACTTCGACGTTTCCCCTCCTTCTCTCACTCGTACCTCCATGGATTTTATAGCAACAAAACGCTGTTATTAAAAGTTTTAAAAGTTTAAGTTCCCACTCACTTCAAATAGAATATTACAAACTTTTTTTTATTTCAAACCAAAATTTGGACAGAAGTTCAAACAGAAAATTTTTTCCAAATTGAAAAATTGCACTTGTACTTGTGAAGGTACTACTCCAGAATCCCGGCGCAAGCGATAAAGTCGCCATGTCGCCAATAATAATGCAACCGCTGGTAACCCTTGTTTCTGTTTCGGAAGGTCATGTGCGAGCTGTCGCTAAAAAAATCTGCTTGGCGAGATTTGCGCCGGTATTCTAGAAGAGTACCCTTGTGGATACGGATATAGCAAGTTGTTAGAGAGGTTGAAGAGACGATTTAAGTATGCAATTTTTGTTAACATAATGCTCTCCAGTAAACATCTAAAAACAAAAATGCAATCAATCGAAAATGGTTTTCCATTAAAAAATTAACTACTAACTGATGTTTAATAGTTTGGAAACAGGGGAAAGTGGGGCAGTTTGATACAGCAAATTTTTTTTCTAAAAATATCTCAAAATGATTAAATTTTATGAGACCAATTTGAATAAGAATATAAGTTTGATCTAAATTAAAATATAACTACTTTTGTAAAAAATTAATTTTGTATCAATATGCCCCACCGTTTGGGGAATCGGTCCATTGCTTGGGGTATTTTGATACAGTGATTTATTTGCTCAAAAATAGTACTAATAACAAAAATTTTGGAAAACAATGAGCATTATTTTTTTAAGAGATATCTTAAGCCCTTTTACATTACCTTTTTTGAATAATAATCACAAATTTTCCTTTCAAAATGCAAGGATAAAAAATCTAAGAATTTAACAAATGGTCATTTTTAACAAATATCTAATTAAGGAAATAATATGCTAATTTTCATGGGTAGTTGCTCTTGAATTAATAAAAATCCAAGGTATCTATCGAAAATCATCCAGAAAATTAAAAAAATATTTTAATTGTCACTGCTTTTTTAAATACAGTTCTTTGTTATCTGTAAAAGTGCTAAAAACTTTACGGATGTTTTAGAGTCCCTGATTCCATCGTTTGGTAATGTATTTCTATCAACTGCATTTTCTTTTAGAAAGTTTATAAATACACATAGCTGCAATGGAAGCAGTTATCAATCTAAAACACTTAATAAAGCCCACAAATATTTAAAAATTGACATAAATACCCTTCACTGTAGATATAACTTACCCTCAATTGATTTTTTTAAAATTACTGAGATGGATTTATTTCCCAACGCAAAATATGAAAACTTTTATTTGTATCAAGATGCCCCACGAGTGCATCAAAGTACCCCACATCAAAGTGTATCAATTTGCCCCATTTGTTGTTTTTGGCAAAAGGTTATTTAAAATTTAATAATACCCCCTATTGCTAACAAGGATAAACTTGTTTTTTGAATTCACAGATCTCTGTATTCCAAGTAGAATAGGTACCTTCAGGAAGAGATTTTACATTTTACTTAGAAATTTACTTTTGGAAATTTCCAACGAAAAAAATTTAGTTTCCTTCACCAAAATGTTTAGATTAATTACTGAGCTTAACGGTTTAATGTGTTATGCTTAGGCATATAAAGACAACTTTTCATAATTAAAAAACTCAACCTAAATAACATTGACAGTTTTGGAGATATTGATGAAAGTTATCAATGTGCCCCGTTTACCCCTACCCTCTTCATAAAAACCTATTCTTAAAGTAAATAAGCCTTAAAACAAACGAAAACACATTTTATTTGGACCATCTTTTTTTACTTTTTCTACATAAACACCAAGGTAACGCAACAAAAGACATTTCAAGATTTCGTGGTGCAACAATCCAAGAACTTTATCTTTCCAAAGAGAAAAAAATTTCCCACCCAAGGAATCTCTCTCCTTCCACAGCTATCGCAACTTTCTATCGTGTTCCGACTCAGCCCTAATCCTCGGCAAGTGAAAAACCCTTCTCAGTAGAAAACCCTTGTCGAATTCCTTTCTTGTTTCTCTCGGGAAGAAGATTCGCGATTAAATGGGACAAGGTTCCGAGCACGATGATGCAAGGAGAGGGTGAGATACCTCACGAAAACGATTCGTTTCCCTAAACTTGTTCTTATCTGCATTCCGCATATCGGCAATAATTAATTGGGCTGCGATGGACGAATTCGAAAGATGCGTTCTATGGGTTTTGTCATGGGTATCATCTCTAAAGAAGAGAGCGAGAGTAGGATTAATGTAGTGCATTTCTCTAATCGTTTTATTTTCCTTAAGGCGACATAAACGTATTTTGAAAAAAAAAGATGATAAGCATGGGAAGATTTATATGTAGTGATGGGAGAGCAATGCCTCTTCTCTATTTTTAGGATATTCCGTTTTCTTGAAAGTAGAAGATGTTGTTAATGCAATAAGAAACATCAAGCCCCAAGCTTGCTTCATGGGTTCTCCATCTAAACCCGCCCATGGTGAAGAATTTGGGGAAGTGGGTTCAGTATTGTTTAATGCGAACGATTATAAATCAATTAACAAGTCTTCACAGAGTACCCTTCATAGTATTCATTGCTCACTGCTAAAGTAAGGGTTGTACAATTTAACGGTGTGTGTGTGTGTGTGTGTGTGTGTGTGTGTGTGTGTGTGTGTGTGTGTGTGTGTGTGTGTGTGTGTGTGTGTGTGTGTGTGTGTGTGTGTGTGTGTGTGTGTGTGTGTGTGTGTGTGTGTGTGTGTGTGTGTGTGTGTGTGTGTGTGTGTGTGTGTGTGTGTGTGTGTGTGTGTGTGTGTGTGTGTGTGTGTGTGTGTGTGTGTGTGTGTGTGTGTGTGTGTGTGTGTGTGTGTGTGTGTTTGTGTGTGTGTGTGTGTGTGTGTGTGTGTGTGTGTGTGTGTGTGTGTGTGTGTGTGTGTGTGTGTGTGTGTGTGTGTGTGTGTGTGGTGTGTGTGTGTGTGTGTGTGTGTGTGTGTGTGTGATTTTACACCACTTTGTACAACAAATAATGACTACTCTGAGAAAAATTTTACGATTGCCGGATGCAACAGAATGTTAATCGCGAGTCCCTGCAACAAGTATAATGCCATTATTTCGACTAAAAGTGTTCTTAGAAAAGAAATAATATTTAATTAGTTATTGAGGGTTACAAGACTTGCATAAAAAATGATAGAATCATAATCGATAAAGCTCTTGACCCCAAATCTTCAAGCTGTTTACTACCAACAACTCGCGTTACCCAATGAATATTCCCGCTAACACTGTTCTACAAATTTGACCTTCAAAATTTTTTCCTTGATGAAAATAGTCAATTCTTATAGATTTTGGGTCGCTGAATACGAAAATCACCATTAAAATTCTCAATTGACTCAGGATTTTCGGGGAACAGCCCCTCCCCCTTTTTACGTTTTTCGACGACCTTATAACTTTAAACTCGATTTTCAGGGTCAAAAAGCATTATTTTAGTCTTCAAATTGCTCCCCAGTTAACAAGAAATGTTCAAATTAATAAAATATGATAAATTTATAACAAATGGATAGGGTTAAGGGGTAATTACCCCCCTAAAAATACAAAAAAATAGCTAAAAATTATAGAGGTTTCTATACGCTATTTTTTCCTCTTATTTTTTACGCAAATCCCGTTTGAAGGGTCCTAACCCTTCCCCAAGGACCCAAATTTGATGACAATATGCAGCAATAATTTTTACTAAAAGCGGTTGAGGTGTTAGCCTCCCAGAAGTCCCCGCGGAAGAGTTCGGAAGACTTCCAGAATCGCGAAGGCGCTCGCGAGTTCAGGAATTAATATCGATGATTTTGAAAAGATTACAAATGATGTTTTTCTTATATTTTGGGTGTATCCTAAGTAGAAACTCTTCAGTTCTTTAAAAACTGACCGGTTTTCGGGAGTGAGGATTCCATGTTTCAAGATGCACGGCTGTGGATAACAATTAGGGGGCATCCCCTTAAAAACTGAGGGTGATGGAGGAAAATGGGTGTCATATTTGAATTCAGCAGATCATTTTACACAAGAATCAGCTGAAATTCAGTAAGTGCCTTCAAATTTTTTTTTGTACAGCACAGTTAAACTCTAAGTGCGGCATTGAACCCTTCCGTGGGTGCTCTGGGGGCGCTCTCACCTCAACCGCTTTTAGCAAAAATCATTGCTGCATATTGCCATCAAATTTGGGTCCTTGGGGAAGGGTTAGGACCCTTCAAACGGGAATTGCGTAAAAAATAGGAGGAAAAAATAGCGTATAAAAACCTCTATAATTTTTAGCTAATTTTTTGCATTCTTAGGGGGTTAACTACCCCTTAAACCTATCCATTTGTTATAAATTTATCATATTTTATAAATTTGAACATTTCTTGTCCCCTGGGGGGCAATTTGAAGATTAAAGCAATGCTTTTTGACCCTGAAAATCGGGTTCAAAGTTATAAAGTCGTTAAAAAACGTGAAAAGGGGGAGGGGCTGTTCCCCAAAAATCCTGAGTCAATTGAGAATTTTAATGGTGATTTTCGTATTCAGCGACCCAAAATCTATAAGAAATGACTATTTTCATCAAGGAAATTTTTTCAGTGTAGAACAGTGTAATCATTATCACATAAAGAGAAAGCACCGAGTGGGAAGCGTAAAACATCAGCAAATCCTCCACACGATCTTCGAACCTTTTCAATTGACGCAACACAATTAGCGACAAGGACACACAACAACATGCTTGCCGAAACCGCTCGAGATGAGGCAAGCCGTGAAGAACCCCAATAGATCAAAACTGAATAAGTAATGAGGAATAGATCCCTAATCTTTTAATCCTTCGGAAGCGCTTACAAATGACCATTTGTCGATTGAAACACAAGAAAGCTTCACACCCGATCGGCGCGAAACTTTTCAATGGGGTTTCCCAATGGAAGGGCTTAGCGGAACATTGGTCTGGTCCCAGGCCGTAACGGAGGACCTTTCTTGCGGCGTAAGCGTAGCGTGGAACCCGCACAAAGCGTCCCTTTGCGAAACGGGGCGACCCATTTGGTGTTAACAAGAGTCAGACTTGTTTTTTAGACGCTCTGGTGGTGGACAATTAAGGAGACCCTTGTTTTGTTCTTCCTATTCAAGACTTCGAAACGGGATGAAACGGTTTCTTGATGAATGAAAAGGAGAATATTGGATCATGGGATTAAAAAACATAAATTCTTTTGTTGAGGGGATGAAACCATTATTTTGCATGTAGAGGAGTTCTGGAAATACCCTATACTTTTCAGCCGCCTTAATTTATATAACTTCTTTTAGTTAGATGACATGCGATTACAAACGGTAGTTATAAACTGGATTGTTGTAAAGACATTGTTTTGACTGGTGATTTAACTCAGAGATAGCGGACCTCAATACTTTAAAATCCCTTGTGTAGATGGAAGTTAAGAGTTTTTTTATAAAACAGATAAAACTGAGGATTATAGATATTTCATTATCTTATGTATTAGGAATATCATTTAACCCTATTGTGACTTATTGGATAAAGAAGTTCTCTTCGCAGATGGTATTAAAAAAGAAGGCGATATTTCGTAGGGTCTCATTGAATGGTTAAGTTGAAATTTATGGCAAATAATTTGAAAAAGTCAATCGAAACTTCTCAAATTTGAGTCAAAAGTAAAAAAACATCTATCACCTATTGATGCAAAGAGTATTCAGTTTTCCATGCGTTAAATCAGATTAATAATAATATCAATAAAAATCATTATAATTCCTATCATAATTTTTGCCAGTTCTCCCTATTCACTCTCCATAAACACATGTATGAACTGTTATTTCCTGTGATTCCCAATATAAAGTAAAAAGTAGGTATTACCTTCATGCATTTAATATTTCTACGCCCGGATTTTAATTTGTAATTAACAGAAAATTATCATGATTTTCTTTAACTTTTACAAGCATTCTATGTTGATGCCAATCAAACTTTTACGCCAATTTATACATTTATGGCTAGGGCTACAACATTATTTATCGACAATTTAAAAAGTATTGCAACATTTTTACTTTATACTAATGATCTTAAGAGTTAGTTATAAATTGTTAAAAAGCTGTCAAACTAAATTAAGAATAAGAATAGAAAAGTATTAAATTGTATTGGTAGGTATTTTTCTTTCAGAAAAGATAACTATTCTATGGGGTTAATGCATAACTATTATAACCTTATTTTATAATCTCCATAAGCTTTAAAGCCATTAAATTGCATCATTTCCTCCACCAAAAACTATAAACAGATCTCCGTATAAATTCGCAAATGGCATCCAATTTAAGAACAAGAAATGCCATTACCGGTACAATTCACGAAATGCCTTCCAAGCTACATAGGAAGTGAACCTCTGCTCAGAAGAACACCAGAAATCATCACCTTCCTCCTCACAAAGTGGGCCAAAACTCCCAATAAGGTCCAACCGCATCCCCACACTCTATCATTATCCCAACTCCCACAATCGGAAACCACACCATCCCTTCCACCACCACACAATAAAGCACCTTGATGACGATGGCCAGACACAATAAACGATGGTGCGATGGTATTCAACTTGCTGCTGACCACACGATCCCATCTGGATGGATTGAGTGACAGCAATAGCGCTGGAGAGATAAGAGATCTCTCTGACGTTTGTCCGGTCTCTCACGAAGAGTTTCGGTATTCATAACCGCCGTTTTTTCCTCATGGACGTCTTTTGTATGGGTCGGAGGTGTTATTTTGGTGGGTCCTTTCATCGAATTTAATGTGTGGAAAATGGGAATGGTGTGGTTTAGTGCTTTTTTGGGGAGTTATGTATATTTTTTTTCGTGGAGATATTCATGATGTCTGAAAAAAGAGTGCATGAACTAAAAAAGAGAAGAACAGTCCAAAAGAAAAAAGGACACCGTAGTTCTAGTAAAAATGAGTGAAATAGTTCAAGAAAAGGATCCTTTTTATTCCCATGAACTTGAACTGACCGTATCCTTATTTAAAATTTTTAAATTAGGTAGA
The DNA here is from genome assembly GCA_024610705.1 of Tetragnatha versicolor. Lineage (NCBI taxonomy): Eukaryota > Metazoa > Arthropoda > Arachnida > Araneae > Tetragnathidae > Tetragnatha > Tetragnatha versicolor. The sequence goes on along the minus strand of JANDEH010000001.1, from coordinate 31,755,680 downwards.
TTTTTATATTGCATTGAAGTTTTTTGTTAATTTGTTTATGCGAAGAAAGTGGAATAAAAGAATTTAATTCAACTAAGTTCATTTTTTCTGTTTCTATCTATACAAAGTCGTAGTCTCTTCCTGGGTTTTTACCACTAACTTTACCTAAGGTACTCTGGAATATCTAAAGCATATTTTTACTTCCTTCTAAGCAAAGTTAAGAAATTAAATTAAGTTAGATTAAGCAATACCAAATTCTTGATAAAATACAAGTCCTCATATATTTAAAAAGTAAAAAGTATTAATCATTCATAAAAATAAACAAGACTTTATATTAATATTCAAATGAATTCATACATCTCCTTTACATTTTCTTGCTATATAGGGAAAATTAACTTAATAAAACTTTTGAGTGTGATACTAAAAAAAGTTGAGTATTGTCGGATACCTATTGTTTTATGAAATCAAGTATAAAAATTAACGAAGAGGAAAATGTATAAAAATAAAAGGAAGGTATAAAAGATAATTTGCATTTCAATCCTTGAAAACTAAATGCGGTAAAGCAAAATGAATACCTCCCAAACTCACTCACAACCCATATAAAGGATCATCATGGCAATACATTGAAATTGATGATTTCGAAACAGTTCACACCTTCTTAAAATTCAAACTAACTGACAATGATTCACTTGTCCTTGAGATATCACATTTAATTACGTTTCCATCAGACAAGGGGGAAACTCAGCAGCATCAAAGAAAGAGAAACTATTTTCGGGTTTACTTATTCCTTCTCATTTATTGTTCAACACGACTTTATAAACAAAGATATCATCTGAGAGCATCAGAAAAAGAAATGAATAAATAAATAAAAGTGGGCTATAGGGAGGCAGCTACGCTAAGGTCACACACACACTGAAACAGCATGGAAAACCTTTTCTCGCGTAGTGAAGGGAATTTTTTGGTTGCTTTTTTCTGTTGTTGTTGTTGTAACTGTGTGGGAGTATTAGTCAAGGCTTTTTCTGAAATGACAATGCGGAAGAATTTCTGAGAGAGAAACAATTACGCTTCCACCAGTGGGAATCTTTTCGCTTGAGAAACATCAATCTGGTGCTGAAAATTGCGCGTCGGTACAAGAGAGAGAACATATATTTCTTCAAGGATTTGTTGGCATGGGTAATGTGAGATGAGACATGAAGAAGTTTAAGTGATTTTGAGAAGAGACTGACAAGTGATTTTCCTTTTCTTATAGTTGGGATAACTATAATTTAAATCTTTCAACAAAACTCGTTTCTGGTTTAGCAGCATGAGAAAGAAAACTACATCACTAACGTATATTTTATATATTTTGTAAGAAAGAGTTTATTTTACTTAGAGGGCATTAAAATGTAATTATAATTAATGAATATGGAAATTGTTGTTTATTCAAATTTTATATATTAACTAGCGGATGTGCCCGGCCTTGCACGGGTGGAGTGTATAAATTAATATTTTTAAGTTTTCTCAAAATACATTGATAAATTTGTGAATCAACAATTACCAATCATTCCGGTATCCCAGGCGCCTCTTTCATATCCCGGTGGTCCCGGTAATTTTTCATATCGCGATGTTCCCGATAATTTTTATGTCCCGGTATTTTTTCATTTCCGGGTGTTCCCGGTAATTTTTCATATCCCGATGTCCCCGGTAATTTTTCTATCCCGATGTTCCCGATAATTTTCCTATCCCGATGATCGAGGTAATTTTTATGTCCCGGTAATCCCGATACTTTTTTTCCTATCCCGATGTTCCCGGTAATTTTTCTTTTCCCGGTATTCTCGGCAATGTTTCCTAGTAAATTAGTCTAGTGAACAAAAATAACAAATTTGAAACAATAATAAAAGAGATCTAGTAAATTTAAAAGTCTAGTGAACCGCTTCATTTGAAACAATGTTTTATTTTTAAGTCGTTTTCCCATGAAAAAAAATAACTGTTTTCCATAAATATTTAAATTTTAAAGGAAAACATCTTGAAATAAAGTAAAATAACGTTTGAAAATAAATTATTTGAATTTATTTTGATGTTTTTACAACTGATATCCTTTTTTAAATGGACAATTATCGAGTTTTTCCTGTTAAAATATTTAATTTTTGAAGGTTTTCATCTCGTTAACAATAGTGAGTCGAGCGGATCTACTCTGGTAGAGAAATGGAGAAATAAGCGTTTTCGGCTATAAATTCGCTAATTGCTCGTAATTATTCGATTTTCGAGCTTGCAAAACTTGACAGTGACAATCGACACCTCGAGGTACGTCTATGTACCGAGTATTGACCACGCCTTCGGCGTGGTTTAGGAGGAGATGTGTCCTCCACCCAGTCACATACATACATAGCCACAAACGTTTTTAGTTATATACTAGCGGATATGCCCGGCCTTGCACGGGTGGAGTGTATAATTTTTTTAAAATTAAATTTTCTCAAAATATATTTATAATTTTTAAATCAGCAATTACCAATCATCCCGGTATCCCAGACGCCTTTTTCCTATCCCGGTGTTCCCGGTAATTTTTCATGTAACAGTGTTCTCGTTAATTTTTCATATAACGGTGTTCCCGGTAATTTTCCTATCCCGATGTTTGATGTTCCCAATAATTTTCCTATCCCGATGTTTGATGTTCCCGATAATTTTCCTATCCCGATGTTTGATGTTCACGATAATTTTCCTATCCCGATGTTCCCGATAATTTTCCTATCCCGATGATCGAGATAATTTTTATGTCCCGGTAATCCAGGTACTTTTTTCCTATCCCGATGTTTCCGGTAATTTTTCTTTTCCCGGTGTTCTCGGCAATGTTTCCTAGTAAATTAATGAGTCTAGTGAATAAAAATAACAAATTTGAAACAATAATAAAAGATCTAGTAAATTTAAAAGTCTAGTGAACCGCTTCATTTGAAACAATGTTTTATTTTTAAAGTCGTTCTCCATGAAAAAAAATTTACACTTTTCCATAAATATTTAAAATTTAAAGGAAAATATCCTAAAATAGGGGAAACTAACGTTTCAAAATTAATTATTTGAATTTATTTTGGTGTTTTTACAACTGATATAATTTTTAAATGGACAATTATCGAGTTTTTCATGTTAAATTATTTAATTTTTGAGGTTTTCATCTCGTTAATAATAGTGAGTCGAGCAGATCCACTGTGGTAGAGAAATGGAGAAATAAGCGTTTTCGGCTATAAATTCGCTAATTGCTCGTAATTGTTCGACTTTCGAGCTTGGAAAACTTGACAGTGACAATCGACACCTCGAGATACGTCTATGTACCGAGTATTGACCACGCCTTCGGCGTGGTTTAGGAGGAGATGTGTCCTCCACCCAGTCACATACATACATAGCCACAAACGTTTTTAGTTATATACTAGCGGATATGCCCGGCCTTGCACGGGTGGAGTGTATAATTTTTTTTAAATTAAATTTTCTCAAAATTTTTATTTATAATTTTTCAATCAGCAATTACCAATCATCCCGGTATCCCAGACACATTTTTCCTATCCCGGTGTTCCCGGTAATTTTTCATATCCCGATGTTCTCGGTAATTTTCCTATCCCGATGTTCCCGATAATTTTCCCATCCCGATGTTCCAGATAATTTTCCTATCCCGATGTTCCCGATAATTTTCGTATCCCGATGATCGAGGTAATTTTTATGTCCTTGTAATCCCGGTACTATTTTCCTATCCCTATGTTACCGGTAATTTTTCTTTTCCCGGTGTTCTCGGCAATGTTTCCTAGTAAATTAATGAGTCTAGTGAACAAAAATCTTGAAACAGCAATAAAAGCTCTAGTAAATTTAAAGTCTAGTGAACCGCTTCATTTGAAACAATGTTTTATTTTAAAGTCTTTTTCCATGTAAAAAAATTTACACTTTTCCATCAATATTTAAATTTTAAAGGAAAAAATCTTGAAATAAAGGAAAATAACGTTTAAAAATAAATTATTTGAATTAATTTTGGTGTTTTCATAGCTTATATCCTTTTTAAATGGACAATTATAGAAATTTTCAAGTTAAAATATTTTTAATTTTTGAAGGTTTTCATCTCGTTAACAATAGTGAGTCGAGCAGATCTACTCTGGTAGAGAAATGGAGAAATAAGCGTTTTTGGCTATAAATTCGCTAATTGCTCGTAATTGTTCGATTTTCGAGCTTGGAAAACTCGACAGTGACAATCGACACCTCGAGATACGTCTATGTACCGAGTTTTGACCACGCCTTCGGCGTGGTTTAGGAGGAGATGTGTCCTCCACCCAGTCACATAGCCACAAACGTTTTTATATATTTATAGACTAGCGGATATGCCCGGCCTTGCACGGGTGGAGTGTATAAATTTTTTTAATTAAATTTTCTCAAAATACATTTATAATTTTTTAAATCAGGAATTACCAATCATCCCGGTATCCCAGATGCCTTTTTCCTATCTCGGTGTCCCCGGTAATTTTTCATATCCCAGTGTTCCCGGTAATTTTTCATATCCCGATGTTCCCGGTAATTTTCCTATCCCGATGTTCCCGATAATTTTCCTATTCCGATAATTTTCCGTCCCGGTAATCCCGGTATTTTTTCCTATCCCGATGTTCACGGTAATTTTTCTTTTCCCGGTGTTCTCGGCAATGTTTCCCAGTAAATTAATGAGTCTAGTGAAAAAAATAACAAATTTGAAACAATAATAAAATATCTAGTAAATTTAAAAGTCTAGTGAACCGCTTCATTTGAAACAATGTTTTATTTTTAAATCGTTTTCCATGAAAAAAAAATTACACTTTTCCATAAATATTTAAATTTTAAAGGAGAATATCTTAAAATAGGGGAAAATAACGTTTCATAATTAATTATTTGAATTTATTTTGGTGTTTTTACAACTGATATAGTTTTTAAATGGACAATTATAGAGTTTTTCCTGTTAAAATATTTAATTTTTGAAGGTTTTCATCTCGCTTACAATAGTGAGTCGAGCAGATCTGCTCTGGTAGAGAAATGGAGAAATAAGCGTTTTCGGCTATAAATTCGTTAATTACTCGTAATTGTTCGATTTTCGAGCTTGGAAAACTTGACAGTGACAATCGACACCTCGAGATACGTCTATGTACCGAGTTTTGTTCACGCCTTCGGCGTGGTTTAGGAGGAGATGTGTCCTCCACCCAGTCACATACATACATAGCCACAAACGTTTTTAGTTATATACTAGCGGATATGCCCGGCCTTGCACGGGTGGAGTGTATAATTTTTTTTAAATTAAATTTTCTCAAAATAGATTTATAATTTTTTAAATCAGCAATTACCAATCATCCCGGTATCCCAGGCGTATCTTTCATACTCTTGTGCTCCTGGTAATTTTTCTTATCCCGGTGTTCCCGGTAATTTTTTCCTTTCCCGATGTTCCCAGTAATTTTCCCTCTCCCGATGTTCCCGGTAATTTTCTTTTCCCGGTGTTCTCAGTAATTTTTCCTCTCCCGATGTTCCCGGTAATTTTTCTTTCCCGATGTTCCCAGTAATTTTCCCTCTCCCGATATTCCCGGTAATTTTTCGTTTCCCGGTATTCGCAGTAATTTTTCCCCTCCCGATGTCTCCGGTAATTTTTCCTTTCCCGGTGTTTCCGATATGTTTTCCTATCCCAGTGGTCCAAGTAATTTTCAAATCACAGTGTTCCCGCTCTAGTAAATTAATAAATCTAGTGAACAAAGTAAAAAATTTGAAACTTAAATAAAATATCTAATAAATTTAAAAGTCTAGTGAACAGCCTCATTTGAAACAATGTTTTATTTTTAAGTCGTTCTCCATGAAAAAAATTTAAACTTTTCCATAAATATTTTTATTTCAAAGGAAAATATCTTAAAATAGGGGAAACTAATGTTTCAAAATCAATTATTTGAATTTATTTCGGTGTTTTTACTACTGATATAGTTTTTAAATGGACAATTATCGAGTTTTTCCTATTAAAATATTTAATTTTTGAAGGTTTTGATCTCGTGAACAATAGTGAGTCGAGCAGATCTACTCTGGTAGAGAAATGGAGAAATAAGCGTTTTCGGCTATAAATTCGCTAATTACGCGTAATTGTTCGATTTTCGAGCTTGGAAAACTTGACAGTGACAATCGACACCTTGAGATACGTCCATGTACCAAATTTTGACCACGCCTTCGGCGTGGTTTAAGAGGAGATGTGTCCTCCACCCAGTCAGTCAACCAGCCACAAACGTTTTTAGTAATATATAGATAGATAGATAGATAGATTGACATAATTAGTGATTTAACGTACACACCCTTTTTAAGAAAAATAGTATAAAACAATAAATGTAATGTTTTTTTTAATATTCTAAAGGGAGATACAAAGAAAAGTAGCATGAGATTTAGAATTATTTAGCCAGAGATATCCTTAATTTTGTGAGCCCAACTCTTATTAAGGAAGTACATAAGAATGGACATGTTTTTAGATCTTTAAGCCATACTAATAAATGCAGGTATAAATAAAATGTATTTTGATTTGAAAAGAATAATTTTAAATTAATAAAAATATTTAAATATTTAAGAATTAAAAGAGAGTAGTTAATATGAGCGGTAAATAATAATAAGTTTTATAAGTTTGTATTATGGAAGGAAAAAGTGTAATCATCTATGGTTGGAATAATTTTCTTCTTATTCAAAAGTGCATTCGTTAGACTTAAGACGTTAATTGATGTCATATGGCTAATGTAGAAAGCCACAGTAAATTAATTACTTTAAAAAAATCAGAAATCAGCTAAGTTAAACTCACGGTAATAGCATTTTGAATTTAAATTTTTTTTATTTAAATAACATTTATAAAAGTAAAATTAGGTTTCCAAAAAGCTTTAGATTACTTTCTTAAATTTCAACTATTTTAGTAACTCCAATAAATTAATACTTTTAAAAAAATCAAACTAATCAAAAATCAACTTAGTTACAAGCGCGGTAATAGCATTTTGAATTCTTAAAATAATTTTATTGAAATAACGTTTATAAAAGTAAAATTAGGTTTCTAAAAAGCTTTAGATAATTTTCTTAAATTTAAAAATATTCTGAACTGTCTTGCTTTTAGGATTTCTAGATTTCATTGGATGAAGAAATGAATGAATTCAGAGATAAACTCTGGCACTGACTATTTCTAAGCATACATAAAGTACTTATTTTCGACAAGTTCGTTTAGAAAACATTTTAAGCGATTTCAATCTACGTACGTTCAAAATAGACCTAATAAAAATTCTGATTTAATCTTCATTCGTTTAAATAAAGAGAGGTAATTTTTCAACCATAAAAAGGTTGCATCTAAGTTCATTGTCGTGAGCACAAACGCTGCTATTTTTAACCCAGTTAAAAACCCCCACCACAGAGAAAATTTTATTATTAAGGGAATAACAGTAGCTTTGAACTCTCATTCCCTCAAACTCACGTTTGAAGGCTTAATTATTTTGTCTCTCTAATAGCAAGTTCTGTGTTATTTTTACTCTGTTTATGGACTACCTTTGAACGTGATTCATTTTCCTAAACCTAGAAAGTTAGAATGAAATTGCATGACTCAATTCATTATGGAGAACAGGAAGGGTTCTGCAATTGCTTATAAGTTGGGTAAAAAGTGTCATGCCCTCTATCCAAGATAAAAGAGAACGGATCTTAAGTGCGTGAAAGAGTAATTTATTTGTTAAAAATAAGTTTTAAATTTGAATTTAAGTGGCACTTAAGTGCTTTCCCTAATTGCATGTGTGATAAGGATTAAATTAATAAGGGATAATTTTAAGGGTGATATTGTTATCTTTATAAAAAAACTTTGGGTCTAGTTTGGCATGAGTTTAAGTGGCAGAGATAAAATGCTACAAAATTTAAATTAATCATTGAAATTGTAAAAAAAAGGTTTTGAGATATAAATGAAAAATAAAAGTTTTTAGGAGCATTTAATCGTTTATATAACACAATAACTTTTTCTTAAAAGTTGGAACTTTTTTAACACTCGGTACTCTTAAGGGGCGTATAACTAATCTTTTACAGAGTCAGTTTAAATACAAACTAATTAAGCACTAGCTCTTAAGAAAGTGACAGATTGTGCTTGGGTATGATCTTCAACAATCCCTGAATCGGTGGAAAATTTGTGTTGTTATAAGCATTGTTTTGAAATCTTAAATCATCATATACAGTACATCACTTGGGGGTGATAAAGCAATTCCTTGGATTGCTCAGAACTGTAGTAAATGACCCCACTCCAAATTTGTTCATACAGATTTAGAATTAGGAGTAATAATTAAAAAATACACACTTTATAATGAAATTTCCTTCTACATTGCTTTCTTCAGATTATTTTGATCAAATGATATTAAAGTAAGAGTAGCCGCGGTGTGCAGTGGTCAGCGCGTCTGGCTATGAGCATTACTGACCCAGGCTTGATGCCTTACGGCTTCTGCTTGGGTAGCTGATCATCAATTCAGCCAACCCTTCACCCCTCCGGGGTCAATAAAATGAGCACCAAGTTGTTTTCCTGGGGAATCAAGTGGGAAAACGAATGAAACGAAATGGAGATGACGAATGAAACAAAGATGGGCACCGCCTGATAGGCCCCTAGGCCTGGGCAGAATTTGATTTTATTAAATTAAGAACCAGGTAGTATGTAAACAAGACTTTTTATATTGGTTTATTAATTCATTTAAAAGAGCGTTGTATATGATTTATCCATCTGAAGATCCCGCCAAAGTTTCCTATTAGGCTGTTGATAGACGAGATAAAATATAGGCTTCGTGTAGGGAAAAATGCTAAATATTAATTACATAAATTCTCCCCAAAAAGGAGAAAACTTTCCGGTAGCTATAATGTATGACATTTGTATTATCAGAAAACTCTATTATTTGTCATATTTTTAGTAAGGATTTTTACTATCTTTTCTAGATGCTCTGACGTTTTTAAACGCACAAAATACACTTTAAACTCGATATTGATGTATATTATTTTTATTTTTAAAATCTTAACACTAAACATTTATTTTTCCTAAATTTTATAACAAGATTTTTCATTTTTTTTATTTTAACAAAATTAAAAACAATTACAAAAAAATATTATTTTTCAGACTCTTCCACTTTGGGAAGTTTGTATGGTTAATAAGCACCATTAAATATAAAAACACCATTTTATAAGGTTTTCTTCAAACCGGAAACCTTCCTTTGAAATTAACACTTATTTACACTACTTTTCACTAAAGCATCAAAACACAGGAGAGTTATCTACAACAAGCGTGTAGACAGAAGTCGTAGAGAGAAAGCAATAAAAGAAACAAATCTCTCCTCTTCCTATCAAACAAGAGCTTTCCGCCATCCGCTCCAAATCCCCTGCCCACAGAGCATCTTCTTATTAGTTATACCCATTTGTCTCACCGCCGAAAACTTCTTTTTAATTCCGGAACTCCCCCTTAGCTCATCACCGTAAATCACCACAGAAACACGAGCTTCTGGAACAGAAAGAAAAACCATATCCCCCGATGGCTGGACCCGATAGGGTCCCTTATCTACGAAGAAGACAACGCGCGGGAGAATTTTTTTCTTTTCATTCATTTAAAAACTTTCCCTCTCCGATGTGGAACAAAGGTCAAACGAAAGGTGTCTGGGAAAAGGGGGAGAAAGCGAATCTTCTTCAGTCGGAAAATCCATTGTTGCTGTTTCAGGTCATCTTTCCAACCACCTGGTGACGTCACAGCGGTCGGAGGCGGAAGGAGACTTTGCTTTTTAGCTCGTTTTCGGTTTTAGTAAAACGCGGGAGAGAGTCAGGTTCAGTTACCAGAGGATGCTCCCGAAAGACTTAACATGATGCTTTCGGTAAGTACCGGTGCTTTGGATTACACGCTGATGCTCGAAACGGTTTAGGCTTTACCTGTCGTGTGAATTTATTGCTCTTATTGGATGTTGTTTTAGTATTGAATAGTATGGATGTGTTTATCGGTGTAGGTATTTATGGAAATTAACTAATATACTTGATTATTAATTATTAATCTTTAGTGAATGATACATAAAATATCTCACAGAAAGAATGACAGTTTTTTGTGTTAAAAAATTTTTCATTTTTATAGATACTTTATAGTTATTTGCCTTATATTATTTGAAATACAATGCATTATTTATTTTTATAAAAAGATAAAAGCGATGTTTCCTATTTGGATAACAATTTTGGTGTTTCAAAACAGTCATTTTTTATGCTAACTCTTTAAAATTTAGATATTCTAAGTTTCAAAATGTAAGATATTATAGAACTTTTTATTTTTATATACATGTAAGAAAACCTTAACCAATAATATACTTCTAACAATATTTTCTTTAAAAAAAGCCGATGTACTTTTTAAATGTAACGTAAATATATTCCCAATTTAGAAAAAGTATTACTGATAACTAACTTTTTTGTTGCATTTTTATTTATACCAAATAATATACTTGTAACAATATTTTCTTTTAAAAAACTCCGATGTTCTTTTTAAATGCAACGTAAATATATTCCCAATTTAGAAAAAGTATTACTAATAACTAACTTTTTTGTTGCATTTTTAATTTTTTTAAATACATTTTGATAAAATCTAATATAACCTCTTTGCATCATTAAAAAAATTAATTTTTAAAACAAAGAGTAATTCCAAAATTTTCTAATTTAATCGTTTGTGCATCTATATATAAATTTAAACTTACAAGCTGGTTTAAAATATTAACAGTATCTTGGCTTAATGATAATTTTTCAATAAAATGGATTTTTATTAAAGTATATAAATAACTAGCTGATTTGCCCGGCCTTGCACGGGTGGAGTGTATTTATTCCTTTTTTTTTAAGTTCTCCCAAGTTTATGTCCGACTTTTCGTATCACCAATCACCCCGGTGTCCCGTACTCTTTTCATATCCCGGTGTCCCCAGTACTTTTTCACATCCCAGTGTTCCCGGTACTTTTTCATATCCTGGCGTTTCCGGTACCTTTTGATATCCCGGTTTTCCCGATAATTTTTATATTCTGGTTTTCCCGATAATTTTTATCCTGGTTTCCCGATAATTTTCATATTCCGGTGTTCCTGGTACTTTTCCATGACCCAGTGTTCCCGGTACTTTTTCATGACCCGGTGTTCCCGATAATTTTCATATCCCAGTTTTCCCGATAATTTTCATATACCGGTAGTTTTCCCGATAATTTTCATATCCTGGTGTTCCCAAAAATTTTCATCCCGGTATTCCCGGTGCCTTTTTTCCATCCCAGTTCCAAATGTGATAACTCATTCCATCCCGATTTTTTGCCTATTAAACATTTATCCTTTCTATGTGATGAAAACAATCTAATTGAAATCATCTCAGGCATTTGAAATTTAGTGTTTAAAGTCTTAAACAGAATTTTCATGAAGTATTCCCGCTACCCTTTCAAAATTCCTCAAAAATTCAATTTCAAAATAAAATAAATTTCAAAAATCCCTCGATAAAAAGTTATCAAGTAAAAAACTATTAAAATCGTGCCTTCTACTTAAAATAACCAACTTCTTTAAAAGCTACTTAAAAAGTAAAAACAGATTGCTAGTTATAATAAAAAAAAATCTAGTGATTAAGTCTAGTAAACCATGCTCTGTGAAATTTTAGCTCTGTTTTCATGGAAACTTTTCAATTTTTGATCCATAAATTTAAGAAAATTAAAATCTTAAAGAAAGTAATAAATTATTTTACTATATTTCGGCGTTCTGATTACTGTTATAATATTTAAATACAGATGTTCACACTGTTTTCTTCTTAAATTTCATTGTAAATTATAAATTGTTTTCAAATTATATTTTATCAAGTGAGGCAAGACGTCGCCTTAAGATAGAGAAGTGAACACTGCATTTTATGCATTTCAACAATGTGTAATGTTATTTCAATGGGTAAAACGGAGTCGAAAAAGCGCCGAAAAGCAGGGAAGGAGTCGTTCGATTTTAAAATCGTTTCTTAGTGCGCGTCTAATGGCTGAGAGGAAGGTCTCTGTCAAATTTCAAGTCAATCGGCCCGGCAGTTTTGGAGATTTCGTGATGAGTGTTATGAATGAATGAATGGTATTTGGATTTTATATATATAGACTAGCTGATTTGCCCGGCCTTGCACGGGTGGAGTGTATTAATTCCTTTTTTAAAGTTCTCCTAAGTTATATGTCCGATTTTTCGAATCACCAATAACCCCGGTGTCCCCAGTACTTTTTCATATTCCCGATAGTTCCCGATAGTTTCATTTCCGATTTTCATGTTCCCGATAGTTTTCATAACCCGGTTTTCTCGGAAACTTTTCATATCCCGGTGTTCCCGGTACTTTTTCATATCTCGGTGTTCCCGGTACCTTTTCATATCCGGATGTTCCCGCTACCTTTTCGTATCTCGGTGTTCCCGGTACCTTTTCGTATCCCGGTGTTCCCGGTACCTTTTCATGTCCCAGGTTTCCCGATACCTTTACATACCCCCGGTTCCCGATAATTTTCATATCCAGGTGTTTCCAATAATTTTCATCCCTGTATTCCCGGTTCCTTTTCCCCATCCCAGTTCCAACTGTGACATCTCATTCCATCAAATATTTATACTTTCCATGTGATAAAAACAATCACACTGAAATCATCTCTTTTTTAAATCTAGTGTTTAATATATATACCTTTTAAAGTGTACCTTTTCATATCCGGATGTTCCCGGTACCTTTTCATAACCCGGTGTTCCCGATAATTTTAATGTCCCGGTTTTCCCGATAATTTTCATAACCCGGTGTTCCCGATAATTTTCATCCCAGTATACCCGGTGCCTTTTTCTCATCCCAGTTCCAACTGTGATATCTCATTCCATCCCGATTTTTTGTCTATTAAACATTTATCCTTCCTATGTGATAAAAACAATCTACTTGAAATCATCTCTGTCATTTGAAATCCAGTGTTTAAAATCTTAAACAGAATTTTCTTAAAGTATTCCCGCTCACCTTTTAAAATTCCGCAAAAAATAAATTTTAAAATAAAATAAATTTCAAAAATCCCTCGATAAAAAGTTATCAAGTAAGCTTGTCTTCTTTTAATAAAACCAACTTCTTTAAAAGCTTCTCTGAAAGAGTAAAAACAGATTGCTAGTTATAATAAAAATCTAGTGATTATAGTCTAGTAAACCAATTCCGCTATGAAGCAATGAAATTTTAGCTCTGTTTCCTTGGAAACTTTTAAATTCTTGCTATTTAAAAATATTTTTTTGAGAAATTAAAATCTTAAAGAAAGTAAATTAATTATTTTAATTTACTTCGGTTTTCTGATAACTGTTATAATATTTAAATACAGATATTCACACTGTTTTTCTTCTTAATTTCGTTGTAAATAATAAAATAAGTATAAATGATAATCAGGTTATATTTAATCAAGTGAGGCAAGACGTCGCCTTAAGATAGAGAAGTAAACACTGCAATTTATGCATTTCAACAATGCCCAATGCTATTTCAATGGGTAAAACGGAGTCGAAAAAGCGCCGAAAAGCAGGGAAGGAGTCGTTCGATTTTAAAATCGTTTCTTAGTGCGCCTGTAATGGCTGAGAGGAAGGTCTCTGTCAAATTTCAAACCTATCGGTCCGGCAGTTTTGGAGATTTCGTAATGAGTGTAAGTCAGTCAGTGGTATTTGGATTATATATATATAGATGTAGAAGGTGTTCTGGAGAATAAATATGGAAAAAAGAAATTGCATTTTTACCAACACAATTTAATGTGTTTTTATAGAAATATCAGAAATGAAAAGGTGATTGTTATAAAAAAAATCTCACGAAAACTTTTCCTTAATCAAAAAAAGTTCTTAGTGTAAGTACTACTTTAATTACAGTTATTTTAGCGGAAATTATTTGAATTGTGTAACTAATTTCTAACAAATAATTCAATATAATTAATTATATTAGTTTATGTTATGAAATTGAATTTAATGTGTTCTGTTATTAATTATAAAACGTCATTTTTAAAGTTTCATGACATAAAAAGTATGTAAATAATTATCAGGTAACTGTTTTATGTATATTCTTATTATCAATATTAAAAGTAAAATAAATATTATTCAGATAAGTTAGAGAGTGTAGCATTAATTACCATTAACATATCATGAATGTTTTGATACATGGTATAAATGAATGTTCTTTAAAAATAGTTCTAAGTAATATACTGCAAACGCTCCACTTAAAAATAAGCTCATTATAAGAACACTTTTTTGACATCAAATTAATAACACTTAATTGGTGTTGTTAACTAAAATATTTAACAACCTTATTATGTTATATGATAGTTTTTTGAATATGTTTGAAAGTTGTTGGAAATGTGTTCCAAAATAGTTTTGTAAAAAATGTTTAAAATCTGAAAGTGTTTTAAATTTAGTTCGAAAATACTATGAGAACACATTTCATGTCTCTGTAATCTTTAAGCACAACCACTTTTAGAACACTATCTTTTTCTCACACAACATGATCGCAATATACGATCAAAACGCATTTGATTAGAAGTGTTCATTATTGTGCTTACTTAGCATTGCAAAAGTGTTTCACGCATTTGCAGTATCTTTGGAGACAACAATAATATTACCCATCGTAAAATTTTACAAATATATTTAGGCATATCTTTATAAACAAAAATTTATTTTAGAGCTGATGCTATTTTACTTTCATTGCTCTATAAAAATTGTAAATTTAGCTACTGCTTTAAAAAGTTTTATTCTACTTTCATACTAAGTTCAAAAAATTAGTGTGTTTAGCAATCATCTATTTGCTTAGATTTCTAGAAATAATTTGGACACTTAAAACCTAAACTTATAATTAAATTTTTCTCTTATTGATCAAAATATTTAAAAAAAGGTTATTTATTTATAAAAAAACTCTCATAAAAATAAGTATAGAGCAACTTATTGGATAAATGAAAATTGTTTTGTTCAAATTATTTAGGTATAAGTTAAAGATTCAAGACTGCAATCTGCTATCACTTTCCGAACTTAAATACACATATTTCTTTTAATGAAATTTAAAACTATATAGTTTGTGAAAAAATTTATTTATTTTAAAGTTATATATAATATTAATAAATTAAAAATTACTAAGTAATAAGGTATTCTCACGTTTCGAGATTAAATTTTATTAAAATAGTAGATAAAAACCATGAAGAATGACGTTTACATCAAGTATTTTCATAGAGATATAAATTTTTGAAATTTCGTTTTTTGTTTGGGCTCGAAAACACTTTCAAATCACAAATCATGCGCTGTGAGGTCACATCCAATAGAAGCCCGATTTCTGATAATGTGGCATTTCTGACGTTTTGGCAAAAATAAAATTGAATTTTAAATTATTTAAAACACATTTTTGATCTTAAGAATCAGAAATTTGGGAGTTTTAAACCATAATGTATCAAAAAAGTATAAAATCAAGCAAATCCCTCACTTATGCAAATACCTCATTGGCTTGCAATATACTACAATTTACATAATATTGTATCATTACTATGCAACAGTACTTTTTATTAATTTATTTATACATAACTATAAGCAGGGTTTGCTGGATTGGACCCAATGGGTTTTTAAAAAAAAAACATGTAAAAAACCCACATTTTGGACGCATTTTTGGGTTTTTTTCAAGAAAAATCAAGATTTTGGCAGTTTTAATATTGAAGAAAAACATTTAACGAAATAACATACCAAGAACAGCAGTCGAGTGGGTTTTTTCAAAATTTAGGACGTTTTAAGTTCAAAGTTTAAACTTTATAAAAAATAAGAGGATTCTTTTAAATTTTAGTGTTTTTTTAAATTAAATGGATTTTTTCCAATAATGTGAATGGGTTTTTTCAAAGCTTATGATATTTTAAAAATTTAAGTTGGTGTCTTTTAAATTTGGGTTTTTTTCTATTATTGAATGGGTTTTTTTTAAAAAATTTAAGCCATTTAAAGTTCAAACTAGTTATAAAAATTAAGGAGGATTTTTTAAATTTCAGTATTTTTTTTCAAAGTTAAATAAATTTCTTTAAAAATGTAATGAGTTTTTCAAAGTTTAGGATATTTTTTAAATTTTAATAGGTTTTTCAAAATTTAAACTAGGTTTCAAAAATTAAATGGTGTTTTTCTCAATTTCAGTGAGTTTTTTTAAAAAGTTAAATGGGTTCTTTCATTCTTCAGTGGGTTTTTTCTTTATTAGGGGTTTTTCAAAATTTAGGACGTTTAAAGTTCAAACTATATAAAAAATTAAGGAGGATTTTTTAAATTTTAGTATGTTTTTTCAAAGTTAAATTGATTTCTTTCAATATTGAATGGGTTTTTTCAAAGTATAATAAGTTTCAATTTGAAAAAAACCCACTTAACTATGGAAAAAACTGACATTATTTTGACAGAACACATTTAACATAGAAAGAACTCACTAAAATTTGAAAAAGAACACACTTTTTCTGAAAAACCCAGTTTTATATGGGTTTTTTTCAGGGTTTTATTGAAAAAAAACCCGAAAAAACCCCACCCACTTGGGTTTTTCAAAAAAAAATGGGTTTTTGCCAACCCTGACTATAAGTATAAAATAATATAATTATTAACTTTATATCAATTATTGTATTTGTATCATTTCAAATATTGTAACAAATACTGTACAAATATTGTAACTTTATATCAATTATAGTAATTGTTGAACATTTTCACTTAAGAGGTTTGAGTTTACTTTACTTGAGATTTTATTAAAATTTAAAGTAGCATTAAAAATTATGCAATTTTGTATAAATTTTTATGAGTTTGAAAAATGTAGAATTGATTTTAAGGCCATAAAATTAAAATATGAAGAATACTCCCTAGATAATTATTTTTCCCTATAAACCTTTAATATTTAAAATTTTATGTCCTTTGATCTTAGAAATTTTTTTATTAAGAAAGTATACGCAATATAAAAAACCGATCGTATTATAATAACGATTAAATAACATAGAATATCAATTAACTGCTGATGAAAAACTGTTTATTTACTTAAATTATTTTATTAACCTGTTTTATTTTTATTAATTAACGCATATTCTTTTATGCATTTTAAAATAATGGAAACAAAACTATTTAAACACAAATTGTGATTACCCGATTAATTATTAGAAACATTATTAGTTATTAGTGTTAATATTAATTGCTCTTTTGAAAATAGGAAAAAATTCAGCCAAAAATGTTAAGTTTTGAAATAAAAATATATCTATATCTTTAAAAATATTTTGCAATTTTCCATTTTCTTAGGAGTCTTTAAGTCTTATTAACAATCTTTGGAAATTTACTGAGGAAATTAGGATAAATGTTAAGATCGAAATTAAATAAAATTGTTTCTTATGTAACTATTTTTAAAATTTATTTATAACTATTATAATTTAAAAGAATAAAAATAATTTTAAAGAATCTTTAAAATCAAATGGAAACTATTCTTATTCATTATAATCAGTAACTAAGAAAGTACTTACACGTAATTCCTGCCAACTACCTATAAATGGTTATACATTAAAAAAATAAAATAGATCTGTTTATGCATAACTTAATTTTTCCACTTTTTCGGGTGACAAAAAAGTAACTCTCTGTATAATGCACTTCTAAAAATATAAATATAAATAAGATGATAAAACCTTGCGATTAAAACAATCTGAGATCTCAGATTGTTTTAATCGCAAGTAACAAAAAGTATCGATACTTTTTGTTTCGCACTTAATCTGAATTAGCGTCATTGTTAATGACAATGATTGATGCATAATTCAAAAGGGAAAAAATTAAGTTTTTAAGTAAAGATGCGCTGTTAGCTAAGGTATAAAATATTACACAAAACGGCATCTAGTTAACTAACTCCGAGTACCGAAATGGGTCATTTTCGCGGTAGGTAACGTAAAAAGCACTCAATTAAAATTCACTTTCCCGTTTGTGTGGGAAACAAAAGTCTACACTGGACAGATTCATCTGGCAGATAATGTGTAACGAGATGCGCCGCTGCGTCCACTCTCCCTTTGTTCGGGTAGCGGGTCAAAAGGATCTGCCGGCTGGACGTGAGAAAGCAACAAAGAGTCACCTCAAACGATGCTTTTCCTGCTTGGCTTGGCAGACACACAGGAAGCGAACTTACGACGCTCTGTATTGTCTTGGCTGTGTTGGGAAGCACAAGAGCATAACGGGGGATTATTTTTGAAACTGGAGTGGCTCAGGCGGTTTAATAAGGCATTGATGCTTAAAATCGGATTTAACTGATGCTGTTACAGGGCTTAATATATAGCTATTTCAATATTGTCTTTTTAAAACTGTAAAATTGTTCTGGACATTTTTTAACTATGATAAAGATGTATTTTCTGCCTAATAATCAAGAATAAGACTAGAATGAGGGGTAGGTGTTGATGAAATTAAGCTTTTTATTTGAATGAACGCCGTAAAGAATTGCTTTCGATGTTGTATTAAAAAAACAAAATTTAACTGATTATTAAGTTAATGTTTAAACATGTGTAATTGAACTTATATTAAAAAATGTTATTTAAAGTGTTTCATTCAAATTTGTTGTTGCATAGCTTATAGATTAAAACAGGAAGTTAATTTTAATTTTTTTTAGTTTAAAATCTAAAATCCCTAAATTATAAAACACTAAATTTAAATCACATTGAGGGCTTTCTAAACGTGGGAACAATTTAACTTTTTAAGAGTATTAATACTAAAAATTACTGTAAAATAACCTTGATAAGAAAAAATTCAAAATTCATTTCAAACAAAAACCATTGAAAACAAGAATGACAAAACTTAGTTTAAAAATCAAGTTAAGTTCTTTATGCGGTGATGCTATGGATTTGAAAAAAGTTTTAAAGGTAGATAATAATACCATTACTAATTTATTTAACAAACCATTGTGGAATTTCGAAAGCTATCTTTTAACACTTTTGGAGATACTAATTTTGAAATTCTGATGTAATTGCTATCATAACTAAATATCATGCAGTCAAAATTCTGCTTATTTCTATTCATGGTTGTTGCTTGTTCAAATTCATTCTTTTTTCATGACATTTAAACAAAAACTAAATTTAAAGTTAAATTTATCTACTAATTAGTAGTAATTTAATTTTTACAGACCCTACTTATTATTTAAAGCTAAATACATCCAAGTTTAAAACTCAATCTAGTGCTTAGTTTTTGTTTTTAATTTTTGGTATCGAAATTAAGATTGCATTATATTTTTAGTAAAATAACAATCTGTCAAGCATAAGTTTAAAAGAGGAGATTAAAACAAACTTTTTAATCCACAATAACAAGAAACAATAGCCTGTTACTAATAACTCCGCGATCTCCTTTTACTAATTCCACAAGTACCACCTGCCAGTGTAAATTTATAAGGTTTTAAAGAAAGGTAATATTCTGTGTGTAGGACTTTTTCAATCTACCAAATATAGTAGAGGAGAGGAGGGTAATATATATGGAATACTATTTATATCTTTAAGAATAACTCTATTGGTTTTAAATAAAAATCAGCAAAATCATTTTAAGTACTTACTATAGCTAATGGTAATGAAGTTCCAATGGTCAAATTAAATAATCTAATAATCCAATTAAATAATCTAATACCCCCTCTAATAAATAATTGATAATGTACAATTACAATATTATAGTTATTAGTTTGACTTTAAAATAATTAAATTCTTTAAAACTTAAAATAATCTAAATTTTTAATACCTATAATAGTAGTATTTAAATCATAATTAATAGAGACTCTATATAAAGAGTATCTGTTATAAACTAACACACAATTTTTCTTTTCTATTTTTCCCACCTTTGAATGTGCTAAAAAAAGTACCTGTAAAAATTTTAAAATCTTAATAGTTGTAGTAAACGCGAGATAGAAAATATTATAGATTATATTGTGATTATTTAGACATTAAAATAGTAAAATTATACATAATTGCTTTGATAGACATTTTTATTTAATAAATATGTTTCTTAAATACAATTTTTTGATACCTATTTAACCATTTTAATAACAATTTTATAGATTGCTATAGGTATTTTGCGTTAGTTATGCTTTGCCTATTGGAACTATAAAAAACTATTGCTATTTTACTTAAAATTACTCTTCGGTATTTATGCCACAATAATTACTAACTCATAATAAATGTTTAGCACACTACTAGAAAGCTCGACTAATCACTTTATAATACCTGGTTTACATTTACAATTACCAAACCAAAATCATTAGAGCTCATAACACTGACACCTTTATTAACATCGCATTCACTTCCTTGCGATTGTTTTGCTTTCAATAAATGCCGACAGCAAAATAAAAATCAAATATGCACAATCAATATTGTTTTTAAACCATTAGTACATTACAAATGCCTATAGCGTTTTCATTGACTAGATGGATATCCACATACCCTTCGTATTCTTCCGGCTCACACAATCTTTTTTTATTATTAAGTCGAATATGGAGCTATAAAGCGAGTAAAAAAAAGCGGAACCCCCAAATTGATTTTCCCGTTAACAGTTGTCGTTTCCTGATCCCGAAGCGGGTCAACGGGTTAATAAAGGTCCCTTTTCTACTTTTTTTGGAATATAAAAAACTCAAATAACTCTAAAACAAGACCTTCGTATTGTTGCCGATGCTCTTGTTGTGTTTATTACCGTTCCGTACTACGCCACTTTCACGGAGAGAATTGCAGTGTTGTGTGGAGTCAGGAGATCAAATCACCTTTACGAGTAATTTTGGAGTTCGGTTAAGTGCACGTTCGGTATAAAAACGTAATTCGTTGAGAGAAAAAACATCAGGAAGTTCGAGATTTCTAGAAATTTTTACTCTCGATCTCGGTAGATAAAACGTGTCTATAAACAATTTTAAGTATCGATGAGTGTGGTAAATCTAAGGCTAAAAATGAGTTGTTTTTTTATTATTTTTTATAAATAGGTATAATAAACTAATTCGTTTAAATTTGTAGATTGTACGTGCATGTTTGCTTTTAAATATTTGTGGAGTTTCATATAGATATTTTATTTATACTGTATTATCTATGTAATTATATTTATACTATTATGCCACATATATCATATAATATGCCATCATATGCAATTGTTTTTTTTCCTTTTAGTGCCTAAAGAAGTATTTCACTTTCATCTTAAGTTATTCTTCTATCATTTCCTGTTTATTTATTTTCTTTTTTTATTCATTTTGTTTTTATATAGGCATATATTTTTACATTATACTAAAAATAACGTATAAGGGGCCATTCATTAATTACGTAAGGGTCCCGAGGGGGAGGGGGGGTTGGAAAAATCTCTACATACCCTTACTTGGGGGGTGGGGGGGTCAAACCAATTCTTACGTAAGATTTTCCTAGTTAATATAAACAAATTCTAATTATTCTAATGTAGAGATAATAATATAATAGTAATATGTAGTTGACAGCAAGAATATTACTTATCTGTTGATTAATAAAAATCTATGATTTACGTCAAAAGGAGAGTTTTCTAACATTTTATTGTTTTGAAAAAAATAATGGAATCTTACGTAAGAATAGGGGGGAGGGGTTTGAAAAATCTTACGTACCCTTACATGGGGGGAGGGGGGGGTCAAAAATTGCCAAAATCATCCTTACGTAATTAATGAATGGCCCCTAAACCCATAACAACTTTGATTTCTTAACAGAAGTTTATAATTCCAATACGATTTATTTAGATAATTGGTTGAAATATGTTTCAAGAAAAACTATCGCAATAATAAAGGAAAGTCATCTTTCAAATGATATCGTTATCTTAGTTTATTAAAGTATGGAATAAATCTAATGTCAACGATACAAATCTACACAAAAATATTGTTAATTTTAAGCCGTTTTCCATATCTACTCATTTTATCAAAACACTCCATAAACTTTTGCACCACAAATAAGTAAAAAAAAGATTTTTTAAAAAACGCTTTTATTGAAGTGTTCTAAAAGGTCAAAAATAATTTTTTCGGTTTGACAAATAATTTATTGGGAAGTAGAAAATAACTTTTTGGTAAGTAAAAAAACTGATTTTCTAATCACTAAAAATAAAAGCGTGGGCGCTAGTAATTTTTAATATTTTTTAAATTTAATTTTTTTTACAGGACAGTGACACTAACATCCTTGCCAAACGGGGATTCGAACCCCAGACGTACGGCTTTGCATCAGTCAGATGCTCTAACGACCAGGCCATTACGTCGGCATTTATGTATAACTTTATATAAATAAAAATACCTAACAGAGAATTTAAAGTGAATCCATCCCACTCAAAACTCATGAATGAGAAATTTGTAAATCTAACGTCATAGAACATAGAATAAAGAAGTTAGAATATATAGTGAATTAAGAATGACTAGCGCCCACGCTTTTATTTTTAGTGATTAGAAAATCAGTTTTTTTTACTTACCAAAAAGTTATTTTCTACTTCCCAATAAATTATTTGTCAAACCGAAAAAATTATTTTTGACCTTTTAGAACACTTCAATAAAAGCGTTTTTTAAAAAATCTTTTTTTTACTTATTTTATTTTCTACTTTTTAGTCATGGTACTTTTTAACAAAAACTCACAAGAAAAAATGTATTTATTTCAACCATATTTAATGTTATGTTAGGATGGAATTTTAGTTTCATGTATAACAAAAAATTTTCACATATCTGACAAAGTAGAACAATCCTCTGACGACTCAGCAGGACAATCAACTCCAAAGTTAATTTTAAAATCTATTTAATTTTGCTGGGTACGTTATAATAACAGAGCTGAGCAAGAAAAATACCTCGCACAAAGAATATATTCCTCGCATCCGCTCAATCACCGATGAAATCCATCGATATCAAAAAGATTCACAATAAAAAGAAAGCATTCAATAAAATAAAATAAAAACAATCGTAAGAAACTCAGAATTAGTGTGTGTGTATCAAGGAGCAAACAGTACCATCCAGTCTTTTCAGTAGTCAATAAATTATAAAAGAACATTTTCTTCTCGGCGATTTTCGGCGATATTTTCGGCGATTTCTCGCTCTTCTGGCGATTTCTTTCTCGCGGTTATTATCTTAAATCACTAATTATCTTAATTGTTAATTGGAAGGTAAAAAATCACGTTTTGAAGTATAAATATTATAGTTATATACTTAGTATATTATCTTACAGGTTTTGGGAGCCATTGGCTTCACGGAATGTCTCAAATATGAATTAAAAGGATAACTAAAAACACTCGTTAATTACCTAAATTACGGAGGTTTTGACTAGTTGATGATTGAATATTGCATTGTCATCGAGTTTCCACCACGGTGCAAAGTTTCAGAACTTTATATCGTTTGGAAGTGCCTGAAATATTATGTACAAGCATCCGGAAAGAAAAAAGTGATTATTCGTCTATAATTATCGTAATTACTGGGCAATTCTCGTTTTGACTTTTGAATATGATGAAGTTATGGCTTATAAACAATTGTGCACGGTTTAGGGAGAATAGCCCCTTGGGAAAGGTATCAAATTCTGGTTTTTCTGTTAATTAAAAATACTCGTTAATTAACTTAATCCTTTGGTTGTTTGACTAGATAATGGTTGGATATTGGAGTGTCATGAGGGTTACACCGATGTGTAAAGTTTCGGGGCCCTGACATATCGGGAAGTGCCCGAAAATCGAGTTTTAAAATTCCACGCGTAAAACGCCGCCAAAAGCAAGTAGAATAAAAGCGTTTAAAAAATGCAAATTCTTCAAATATTTCGGAGCAAATAATAATAACAAATCCCATTTTTAGAGAAGGAAACTAAGTTCTAAACACTCCTAAAACACTATTATAAAAAGCATTCTCAAAAAATATTGTGATAAAGGATGAATAAAAAAAATTTATAGGGATTAGACTGAAAACTTGAAAATGCATAAATACAAACCGCAACTTTTAAAAAAACTATGAAATTTCCAGGTTCATTTTTACAAACAAGAGAACAATATATAATATTCATAAAACGTAATTTTTAAAGTAAATAAAATATGAGCTAAATGTTTTAATACATTCTTCACGAAACAACAGTATAGTTTTTTTTTTCATTTTCGTTTAAATAACACTGCATGTTTTTATCTTTTCAGCACCCAGTAATACTGGGTTTTGTGTGGTCACTCCTAATCCAGTGTTTGAGTGGCCAGCCTCAGATAAGCAGCCAAGAAACAAACAAAGTCTACGCCTACTCCTACCACTTCCAGCACAATGGCACCACCAACTCTCAGGACATTCTGCGAAGGGTGCTCGGCGCAGACCCCGAGTTCGGCATCTCAGACGACCAGAGCATCGTCAAGACCTTCTCCAGCCCCAACATCCGGGGGTTCTTCACCAAGGGGGTCCTTCCCGTAGGCCCCCAGAACTATAACAGCGGCTTCGGTAGCCCTCGTTTCAACGTGAACCCTGCTTTAGAGAACATCAAGAAAGTGGTGGAAGCCAATCTCCAACCTCCCAGAGAGATCGCCACGGGATTACTGCCGCCGATATCTCCCGATATTGTGAATGATTTCCCGAGGGGATACAATAACCGGAATGACATCGGGCTGAATTTCCAGAAACAGGACGATTTCCCGAAAATTCCACCACCTCCTTCATTTTCCCCTCAAAACGATTTTCCGAAAATCCCTTCCCCACCCCTTTCCCCAGAAATCGACTTTCCAAAAATTCCGGAACCCCCGCAACCCTTAAATCACGACAATGGGGTGTCTAAAGTGGAAACTTTTTCCAGGAACACCCCGGATGGAGGTAAAATCGAAGGACAGATCGAAACGTTCTCTTACAACCCCCAACCCGTTTTGAATTCTAATTCCAATTACCAGGAGAATGCGCACGGGTTCCGCAGGAGTGAGAACTTCGTGAATGGCAACCAGGGGACGACGGGACATAGAACGCAAACCTATTTCCGCCAGCAGTTTCGAACCGTAACGCCGAATTTGGAGTCAAATAGCTTGTACAATCAAAATAGCAGGATCGATAGCAGTCTGAGGAATAACCATAACAACAATCAATGGTGGAATGTCCTGAACGTTCTGGGGGAAAACAATAACAATCGCAATAACCGTAATTCTGAAAACTTGGGAAAACAGGTTGAGAGAAACATCAATGAAGTTAAAAGTAATCTCAATAACCAGATAAATACTGTTTTTGGAAGTAGAATAAGTGGAAGTGTTAATAATAGACAAAATAACTATAACAATCAGAACAGACAAACGAATGTAATACAAAATAACGCTCATAATAACAATATCCCCAATTTTAACAACCGCAATTTCAGAAACCAACCTGTTGCTGTCATACCTTTCAGCAACCGCATTGACTCGAACAATAATAACAACGGTTATAACAATCAACCCACAAATAACTATAACAACAACAACAACAACAGGAGAAACGCTAACGTCCCCTTTCGAAATAATCGTCAAAACAATAACGGTTACTCCAACTCTAACAACGTGAATGACAAATTCAATAACGACGATACGACGAAAGATGTTCTAAACATAATAAACAACGTCAACAACCAGTTAGGAAATTTTAATAACAACAATGCGGGGAACAGGCCTAACCTGAGACTAACATGGGACGACGATGTGTCCCCGAACATTCCAAACATCAACCCCGATTGGAGCAGACGACAATCCAGGGGGAATGGGCGACCCTTTTCGAACGCACATTCCGGTCCCTTGAATATGCCAGTTGGACCTAACCCTGTAGAAGCCCTAAAATCTACTATCGAGAACATAGTTGGTGGAAGGGATTATCAAATACCGGCTATTCCAGATCTAGGTGACCGTGGAGGGAGTTACAGAAATGTAGGTGGTGGGGGAGTTGAAAAGTTCTTTGGGGTCGACAAAGTAGTTGAAGGGCCTAACTCCTACAGCAGAAACCAACACAGGGGCTTCGAAAGGAACTTTCACGTCGATTCGAATACCGGATACCAAAGGACCAATCAGTGGTCAACCAACACCCTTCGAAGATTAGATGCACAAAGCTCGAGAAATGACTTCAGTAAAGATTTTATCGATGTCTTCAGAGATGACTATTGAGAGTTGAAATTCACAAGCGTTTTGTGCAATATTTCGAACTTATAGGTTTTAAATAGCTTTATCTCACGATTCCATACATTTTACGAGTATTTATTGAAAAATATTTTTCTGAATGACTTTTTTTTCAAGAAAGTGTTTTACTATGTTCTACTGTGGGACTGTTTTGCCAAACGCTTTTGTATGTCCTGTCCATGCTGTATTTCACTTTGTTTTTACACATTAAAACTAACTAGTTTCTTTACAAATGGCCCGTATTAATCCAATCTCTACCCTATTGGAAAAAATTTATCTGGTGTTCAATAAACCAGTATGAATTATACTGGATACAGTATAATTCATACTGGTTTATGGAACACCGGAAAAAATTTTTCCAATAGGGTATGTAAACCTATTTTTAGGAAATTTATACCTGAGAAGAGAGATTTCAGCCTTAAACTTGAGTTCTTCAGATGTTCTTGTTTAAAATTCAAGAATTCTTACTCTCAATCAAAATATAAATGAATCAACTATTAGAAGCAAAATTAATAAAAAAGAAGCCAGACTTCCAAAAAGTTGTTTGTCTAAATTTTTTCCTCCTCAATTCTCCAAAATCTGAAGTTAATTATCTTTCTTCCTTTCCCTCAAAAAAATTAAAAGTGCACTTCAGAGAAAGTAACAAAACATCTAACAACTGAATCATTTTCATCATTTTTTCCAAGTAGGATTATCTCGAGTAAGAGAAAAAAAAGCTTATTTTTTGCATTACTTTCCCCAAAAGAACCTCATATTTCAATTTTCTTTTGAGAAGCATCTTCAATTTTCATCCCACTGGATTATTACTAATGCTTTTGTGTGGGCCGAAAACATCAGGTGTGTTGAGAAATTCTTCAACCATTAATCATATACCGTTATTGTTTAGCAGATCAGATAAGGTTCAAATTATTAAGTGGTGAAGGTTGCGTGATTCAAAACTGCTAAGCATGGGTGTTGGTGCCGGGTTTTCTCTTGCTTCGTCATAGACTGACTGACATTGAATTTCGTCGTCCTATTCATTGAGTTGTTGAAACATGTTTTGTACTTTATGTCTAATAAAACTATACTTGTTTTTGTGTGCGGGTATGTTTAATTAAATGTTTTTTTCAAGCATGAAAATAATCTGTAAAGGTTATCTGAATTTAAAAGGCACAAGTAGTAAATATGAAATGTAAACGAGAATTTATCAACAGATTAAATGTAATATACGTAGCAGTGACGTACCTTTACGTTTTAGAATAAAATTAAAAGTGATACATTTACTGTGACATTTAAAACTATAAAAATAATTTTTGGAAAGAAAATATAAAAAGAGGTTATAAAATTAAAATAATAAATAGTAATAAAAATAATTAATACATTTATTTTTCTAATTCATCTTTAAAATTAATTATTCTGTACGTTATTTAATAGTTTAATGAATGAAACTAATAATTTTACTACACTTAAAAACAATTTCGCTGTTTAAATTTCTTGATACGCTCAACAAGATACCTTTTATGGTTTTTGAAGCCCGAAAAAATATATTTTACCCCAGGGGTTCTCAAACTTTTTAACATCGCGACCCACTTTTGAGAAAAAAAATCTAACGTGACCCACCGACTTCAGTTGATATTAATTAACTGAACTGAGATAATTATCTCATGCCCCCCACAGAATTTTAACTTAATTTTAACTGACTGGGGGGTGTTCACCCACCAACTATTTAGTTATAACAATAAATTATTACACGCACGTATTAGAAG
This sequence comes from Tetragnatha versicolor, assembly GCA_024610705.1. Lineage (NCBI taxonomy): Eukaryota > Metazoa > Arthropoda > Arachnida > Araneae > Tetragnathidae > Tetragnatha > Tetragnatha versicolor. The sequence continues at coordinate 31,727,908 of JANDEH010000001.1, read as the reverse complement.
AGAAATTAACTTTTTAGAAAATTAAAAGTAAATATCTGAATTTGAGCGTATGAAATAGTTTAATTGTGGGTAAACAATGATCCCCACAATAAAAAGGGGGGTCTGGGGGTCCTCCCCCAGAGAAAAGTTTAAAATTTTACCTTTAAAAACAGGGTTTTAACTTGTTTCTTTAGCAATGTGGGATAAATTGTAGTTGCATTATTTCCTTAATTTTTAATTATTAAAATTTGCATTGCTCCCCCCGGTGTGGATGGGGAGAAACACTGAATATTTTGTTTTCAAATTTTATTTGAATAACCGACTAGATTTGCATATCGGCACATTAAAATGACATACATAGTACGTATTTACATTAATTGCCCTTTCAGTTCGACACCTAGTAGTGTAGTTTTTCCTCAAATTTTTATTATTTTTACTATAGGGGAGAGTGTTGTACCTCTGGACAAAAATCACGTTTGGATTTTTCTAAGACAGGTAAAATCACATTTTGACCATTTAAAGTGCCCAAACCTATTGTCCTAACCTTTGTGAGTACAGAGATATTTTTTACTAGCCAAAATCGTGAAAATTGGATTTTTAATCATTTATAATAACATGGAAAAATTTGTGTCCAAAGGTACAACAACCTGTTGTACCTATGGACAGACCCAGTTGTACCTGTGGACACCCTTAAAAAGGGAAATTTTACTTGAAAAAGCTAAGAATTAACGTTTTTATTGATGCATTACCTTTTAATAACCTATTTCAAGCCTTTTTAAAATTGAACATAGATTTTTTAAAGTAATGTAGTTTTAGATCGTAAATGATCAATTAAAACGAAGTTGAAAGATAAAAGTCTTGATTTTTTACCAAAAACACAAAAATCACATGGTATTTTCAGATCAGAATTTAAGATAATAGTTTCATCAATCATGCTGATTGATTTGACAACTTCACTGATAAAAAAACCAATTCGATCAACACTTAGTTGTGCAAGCATTTGGTGGTAATAACAATAATAATTTGGTGGTAAATCTTCTTCAGTGGAAATTTCAAGTTTTTTTAATCATCATACTTAAATGCGATAGGGTGCTTAGGATTTTACACCGTATTTTACATTAAATTCCAAGTAGAATCATAAATTTAAAAAAGTAGTTTAGATCACAAAATATTTGATTTTTCATCTAAAATTCACTTGAAAATAATCGCTGACGAATAGATGGAGAATTATTTGAATTATTTGAACATTTATTAAAATGTATTCAGTTAAATGAAACATGATTCTAAAACGCCGATTAGCTACAGACACCCACAAGAACGTGTCCGTAGGTACAGCACTGATGGTGTCCGAAGGTACAACATCAGGTGTTTTTGCATTCAAAGTTCTATAAAAGATAAAAGAATCTGAAAAGATCTGACGATTTCTAATATCAAAACTAAAAATTCAAAATCTTGGGGATTCCCCCATGTATCCCATTTTATCATATCATAATCATAGGGGAAGAAAAGAGTTAATATAGTGATGCACTAAAAAAAACTTTAAGCACCTAAAAACAGTATTTTTATTATATAAAATTTAAATAATATTTTAAAGAGCTGATTTCACGTTAGCAACTAGATAGCATCTGTTTACATTCAAAATCGACCACAAATTCAAATTTACATTTTTTCCCGAGTTTTAAAATGAGGTGGCTGAAGGTACAACCGTCCGTAGGTACAACACTCTCCCCTATGGTAATGTGATAAATTTCAAATAATAGTTTGATAACTCAAAAGTCAATAACACATTTGTAAAAATTATAAAAAGATACTTCATTTTCAGAAAAAATAAAATCTTCTCGCGACCCACCAAAAACTGACTGGCGACCCACCAGTGGGTCGCGACCCACAGTTTGAGAAACTCTGTTTTACCCTGTTACATTACTTCTCCATCTGATCTCCAAGGACACGACAACAACAGCATTACCTCTCAGTTTTTCTCTTGATAAAAATCAAGATAAGCATTAATATTTTTGAATAGCTAACCATTATTTTTGAATGCTAATTAAATGCTTCAATACATTTTTCGTTTAATTAAAGTATCTAAGTATTAATAATAGTATTTAATACCTATTTCTGCTATAACACTGGGGAACAATTTTTAACTTAATTTCTGTTGACTTCGATTTTTTGGCTGTTTTAGAGTTCAATGGGCACACTGATTAGAAAACTGTTGTTAGTTTTCTTCTATCATGTCAACTTTTTTGGCAAACAGCCCCGCCCCCTTTTTACGTTTTTCAATGACTTAATGACTTTGAATTCGATTTTCAAGGTCAAAAATCATTACTTTAGTCTTTAAATTACACCCGAGAGGACAAGAATGGTTAAAGTTTCTAAAATATGAAAATTTTTACCGAATGGATAGGTTTAACGGGTTATTGCCCCCCCTAAAAACGCAAAAATCGTTAAAAATGACAGTTTATTTTACGCTATTTTTTACACTTATTTTTTACGCAATTCCATTTCAAAAGGTTCTAACCCATCCCCAAAGACCCAAATTTAATGAAAATAAGCAGCAATGATTTTTACAAAAAGCGGTTGAGGCATTAGCGACCCCGAAGCACCTGCGGAAGGGTTCGGATGACTCTCTTTCGCTTCGGGGACGATAACACCTCAACCGCTTTTAGTAAAAATCATTGCTGCCTATTTTCATTTAATTTGGGTCCTTAGGGAAAGGTTAAGACCTTTTAAAGAGGAATTGCATAAAAAATAAGAGTAAGAAAAGCTTAAAATAACCTCTATCCTTTATAACGTTCCTTTTTTGCATTTCAGGGTTTTTTCTCTTTATTTTTTACGCAATTCCTCTTTAAAAGGTCTCAACCCTTCCCCAAGGACCGAAATTTAATTAAAATAGGCAGCAATGATTTTTACTAAAAGCGGTTGAGGTGTTCGCGTCCTCTAAGCGAAAGAGGGTATTCCGAACCCTTCCGCGGGTGCTTCGGGGGCGCTAATGCCTCAACCGCTTTTTGTAAAAATTATTGCGGCCAATTTTCATTAAATTTGGGTCCTTGGTGATGGGTTAGGACCTTTTAAAAAGGGATTGCGTAAAAAATAAGTGTAAAAAATAGCGTAAAATAAACTCTATCATTTTTAACGATTTTTTTGCGTTTTTAGGGGGGTAATAACCCCTTAAACCTATCCATTGGCCACAAATTTTCATATTTTAGAAACTTTAACCATTCTTGTCCTTTCGGGTGTAATTTAAAGACTAAAGTAATGATTTTTACCCTAAAAATCGAATTCAAAGTCATTAAGTCATTGAAAAACCTAAAAAGGGGTCGGGGCTGTTTGCCAAAAAAGTGGACGTGACAGACAAAAACTACAGTTACTTTTGGATTCAGGGGCCAAAAGTGATTCAAAAACAAGTCACAGTTCTAAGACAACGAAATGGCTGTTCCCCAGTGTAATATATTAATATAATAGATAATAATATATTAATATTACTAATAATTATTAATAATATTAATATATTATTAATAATATATTAATATATATTATATATCCTTTATATATGTTACGGTGAAAGACCGAAATTTGGTGATTGTCGACATTCACCGGTGAATGTCAACAATCACATGTTCACTTATCTGTGAATGTCGACAATCACCACCGGTGTATGTCAACAATCACCGGTGAATGTCGACATTCTCCAATTTCGGACATTCACCGTAACATATATATATCCTTTTGAATCCTCAAAAAAAAAAAGGAGTGCGTTTGATAGAAATAGTTTACAGGAATGGTTAATCTCTTAGTTTAAAAAAATAAATAATCATTAAAGTTGTATATAAAATACTGATATCGTGTCAAAATTTAAATCCTTAAAAATTAAATAGAAAGAGTAAAAATTACAAAAATTTGTGAAATCAAATATAATATTATTAATTTATCCCGCTTTTCTGGAAGTATCACAATATTTTTGCAAAGTAAGTTGCAAATTTCAATGATTTAACATTCAATTAGTTTATCTTCTAAACCTAAAACAGTGAAGGTTATTTTAAAACAATTGTTCTCTAAGACAGTGATGCAAAGTTTAAGGTTAAATATTTGACATACACTCTGTCTCGAGTTTTGTTGAGAACAATCACCTTTTTGTTTCCAAGTTCAGAATTTAGTATTATTCGAGATCAAATGTGAAGAGTCAAAGTTATTTTTCAGTTCAATGCCTTTTCAGTTCAAACTTGAATAATAAAAAAATTATTACGGACAAAAGCAAATAGTTTCAACTTTTTGTGGCCATATCTATTTATGACATTCACCCTCCTCCGTTCTGTCCTATTCCGAGCTTTCCATTTGTGTGTACTAATCCAGTCAACGATTCTGCTTACCATATTACTACCGTTTCTGATGAAGAAAGGATAAAAGTGATGAGCAAACTTTCTTCATTGTTTATCCACAGTGAAGACAATGAGGAAAGTGAGGAACAATGAACTATTCATCAAAGAGATACTATCCAAGAGTGAGAGAGTTAAAGTAATCATTTCTTTTTCCCTACTTTTTTACGAATGTTTATGGACATGTGTTGTTATTAAAAGGCTGTAATTCATAGTGAAAAAACCTACATCAAGTTTTAGAGAACATGATGCTTATGTGTAATTTATGATGGCGTGTTTCTTTGCTTCTTTTACGTCTGTCTATCTAATATTTTACTAAATTTACTTATTTGTAATTACTTGTTTCCAGTTTATTTTAATTTTCTAATAATTATTTTAAAGGTAAAATAAGTTTAATTTTCATTTTTAAAGCCAGTCTCTTATCTCATGCATTAATTGCTTTTGTAAGTTTCAACCTAACCTACAAATATCTATAAATACTAAAACCTTATACTCTACTCAAAGATATTTAATATTGTATACAATATAGTCAGTATAAAATTCGTGATTGAACCTAACCTTAAGTAGATTTTTTGGTGCATTTTTTCTCTTATTTGATTGAACAGTAAATTAACATACTCATAAAACAAATATTGATTATGACTAAATAAAAAAGGATACTATATGAAATACAAAAAAAAACTATAATTATATTTATTGAAAAATATACGTAGGTATCGTCACAAAAGTTTTTTGTCTTGCTCAATTCCTTAAGAAATTATAAAGACTTCCTTCAAAATATAGTGCAAATCAAAAGTGCCTCTTTAAAATTACGTCTAACTTAGTTAAGTAAAACTAAGTGTATTTGAATGACCAATAAAATATAAAGTTTTAATTGGTAAGCTTGGATAGAAAAAGAATTTAAAAATTAAAATTTCAAAGTAATAATTCAAATCATATTATGGGCAGATTATATCATGTTATTTCTTTGTATTCATTTTAAGTGTTCTTCCCATTTTGTTAATAAATACTATTATTATTAAAATTTTAAAGGGCGCCTCAACAAAAAACAACATTGAATCATTATCAGATCAAAACTAAAGTTTAAATAAATGAAAATAAGATACGTTTTCTATAATCTATTTAGAAATAAACGTTCCGATAAACTAGCGAAAATATGCCAAACATTTATAACTATCTCTGTTACAATGATAAATAACCCAAAATATAAAAATAGAGGTCTAGAAAAATAAACGAACAAAAATATTTTGGAAATACATAACTCAATGCCTTAGCAAAAGATTAGAAGATTTAAAAGAGGAGTGTCCCATGCCAGTTATCTATTTCAACCCAGAACTATATATAAACCGCTTAACTCACTGTAAAGATTTGAGCCATCCCATGAATATCCTAAGATCTCTATAATCTTCTGAAAACGGAGAGGTTAAATTTTCACTCTCTATTCTCTCAAAATCTGCATTCTTATTTTCATAAAGGACCAGTCATTATGACCCACCCTAACATGGAGCGGCCACTTTTTTCGCAAGTGAATACGAACAGACACGCCGTTTTTTTTCAGAACTTGGAACATTTGAGATAAAAACGTCATTTATAAGCGGAATGGAACAATCCTTTCACGATCCCCCCTCTTCCCTCGTCACGATATTCCAGAAAATAATATTGCTTTCAGTTTTGTTCTTTCCCTCCATCGCTGTGTTAGTTGTATTCTTTAAAGATGAGCAACAAGACCTTTGACCTTTTAATCTTCCACGCATTAGCGTTTAACTCTGTCCTAAATAGAATTGCGTTAGAAAATTTTCAAAACTTTCTACTCCATTGGAGTTTATTCGCATTTAGGAAACATTTAAGGCAGGGCTTTATGTGTTAATGTAGTATTATACTGCTCGGGAGAGAAGTTGATGGTCAGGTATTCGAATCTCGGCAGAGTGAAATGAAAAAGGTTGCGCTGTATCTGTGCTCCATATATTTTGACATCTCATATAATTTAAAAGATGATGGCATATTAGAAAATTCAAAATAGATTCCTTGATGCAAAATACGTTTATGGGACAATGACCTAGATCTTAAATATCTTTAAAGGAAATAGTTATATTTTATAATTCCGTATTTTTTTCCAAGAAAGCTTTTGCTTTAGTTTTTGAAGTCAATTTAACTTTTTTCATTTGAATATATTTTGATTATCTTATTTTATAGCCTCAAAAATAATATCCATGTTGTTAAGTTAAAGCTATTAAGCTACAAGTGGGTAAATGATACTAAATAAGTGTTTAAAAGAACTTATTGAAATTAATAAAGGTTCTTAAATAAAAAATTAAATATGTAATTAGTATTTCAAAAATATACTTAATATAGTTGTAGTTTATGTAATTTGACCATCAGTAGGCCCCGATCATTACGTTTACACTTGAGATAAAGTTCTTAGTTTTTATAGTTATGTTTATTTAGCTTTTTTTTAATCCATACTTTAATTTTTCTCTCACTTTCAAACAGATGAAAAAATCTGTTATTTAATTTTACATCAAGTAGAAGCTCTATTTCAATAAATTCAATCTCTATTACTTTATAGCGTAAATTCTATTTCAGTTAACAAAATTTGTATAAATTAAATTTTACGAATTCTTTTTTTAAAAAAGAGGCTTTATGAGGAATTCATAACATTAAACGAACTTTTTTTACTTCTTTCAATGTAATGAACGCCTTCAAAATATAAGGAATATGTTCACTATATGCAGTTCAGAATGATTGAATAGAAATGGTAATTTTTAGATATTAATTTCACTTTTATTCATAATTTAGTTTATTTTCATGTATAAAAAAATCCAAAATTTTGAAGAAAAAGATAAAAAAATGTCCCTTTGAATTTGGCCAGTTAAATAACAAAAGGTGTCCACTGCATTCATCTAAATATAGAACCCAGTTTTTATTATTACTGCATGCACAACATACTTGTTGGTCTGATCCGTTTCAAGAATCACGATCAGTGTTGTAGAAATCTAGTGAAACATGACGCCGAAGCGAAGATTCCGAAGCAGGCGATTAAAGATCGTTGCCATCTGCTCTTAATGTATTTCGGCCATTGTCCATCGAATAAAAAGAAAAGAACGCGAGCAGGCTACTGAGATCTCCCTGCTTCTGTTTGCACCCTGATTTGGGAAAGGTCAAGAACGAACTGAAGACTTAAGAACTGCCCTTTGTTATTTTTATCTCTGTTGTTCAACTAGTAGAATGATTTTCGCTTTATTTTCGTTTGCAAACGATAATAATCTTGCACTCTGATTCGGCAAGGAACATTTTTATGAGCCCAATTAAATCTGGAATAGCAAGAAAGAACTTATTGGGATCAAGGGATAACAGAGATCTTTTCTGGGTCTGTGTTCCCGAACTTTCATTTATAGATGGACGTATAAAATGAGAAAATGTCAGACTCTCGCTCTCATTTTCGATCGTGGCTTTCGGGGTTGTAGTTTGATAAGGAGAAAGCACTAGGATATTTTTGTGTTCATTTTTGGGATAGTATTCTGCGATAGAAAGTGAGTGGTTCTACCAGGTTTTACTTTCACATTTTGGCAACTGAGGATAATATAAACAAATGGACAAGTATGAGGTGAGTTTTCGGAAGAGTTTGTTGTTGAAATTTTTTTATTGAAAAATTTTTATTTATTCATGTGTAAAAAATATATCTTTCTCGAAATTTTCTACTTTTATAATTTTAACTTTTTTCCGAAATTTCAACATTTTCATGAGCATATATATTTTAAAGATTGAATTAGTTTTACATTTCAAAGTTATACAACCAAAATATTTCAATTTTAATAAAATTAAAAGTTTTAAATTAATTTTATATCCATATGTTTTAAGCGAAAATTTTCCTCTTCTAAGAAATCACATTAAACTTCGACTTAGTATTTTTTTAGTGAGGAGACGCATAAATTTCTTTATAGGTATTTTATATAAAATATTTTTCTTAAAATTTACATATAGTATATTTAAGATTGCAATGAAGTTATACCAAAAAATATTTTTGAAAATCGACTAATTTTTAATGCCTTTCATAACCACTTTTGGATGCTTTCTAAATTGGAACCGAAGCTATATTTCCAGAAATATATAATAAACATTCCTTCTTTTAATTAAAACATACAGCTTTGTATTAGTTGATGAGAATATAATCTTTATACCTATTTAAAGCATAAAACTATTAAAAATGCAAGGGGAAAAATCCACTTATGCCCCTGCCCCCTTACTAAAAACATTCTTTAGGACTATTTTCAAGAGTATACTACACTTTTATTATACGAATTTTTATAAGTTTTAATTCATTATTAATTCCTTTGACAAATATTTTTACATTATATTTTTAGTTAGTTCTTTTTCAAAGCAGTTCACTTTTGTTCAACCAAATCATATATTTTTGAAAAGAAATTAGCATTATGTTCTTACCAAAAGTCGAGTAGGATTTTGTATTAATTGCAGTAATTTTAGGTAATCAATCGAGAGAAGAACCAAAAAAGTATCTTTAAATCTCCACAACATTCAACTATTTAAAAATCAGTAAGACAGTAATTCATACTACTACTACTACTACTATTAAATTTTATATTTCATCTTTATTTTTACAATACAAAGTTCCATTTTTTGTCACTTTATTAAAACAAGTAAATTTTGAAAAATTTGTTCTGCAAACTTTTAAGAAGCATCTGATGGTCATAGCACTAACTATATTAGCAATTCAATCAAACACATTTGGGTATCCTCTACGTTTATCCATTTAGAAAATTCAAATCACAGCTGCTTAATATGATCTGTGGGGATAAAGTATAAAAGTTAATAATTCAATTTTCAACAACTAATTAAAATTTTAAAATTAATTGATTTTTAGAACAATATGTTATTTACAATACTTTTAGTCACGGTATTGAGTTTAAGTCAATTTTTATGAAACAAGATAGAATTAGATATTAGATTCTTAAATCATTCTTTAAGTATAATAATTTAATTATTTAAAAAATACCTAAAACGAGTTCTTTTTTTTTGTTTCTTATGTCTCTTGAACAGAAGAAAGAACAGCTATATCAACTGTATCATTATAAGATTTGGAAAGTATTCTGAAGCTTTCGTAGATTTTTATATGAAGTGGGATATTACCCATATTTCAAACACCATTTGAGGACTGGACTTCAAAAGGAAGCTAAGTGCCAAAAGTAAAAAACATGAGTTAAACCCGAAAAAACAATCTTAGTACCATCTCCAACAATCTCTAAAGTCTTACTTGATCTCTTAAGTCTCTAAAGACTTAGCTCCACAACAATTATAAATAGTTTAAAATTAGCCCGAAAGATGGCTTTTTATGTGTATTCCTATGGAGAATCAAATTTAAAATGATCAATTGCAGAAAATTTACTTTTTGGCAACACTTGGAATGTTTTTGAAGTCCAGTCTTCATTTTACTTTCTAACAGCAGTAATCGTCTTCTGATACAGCCTTTTTACCATCTAATGCGTATTTAAGTTTTCCCATCATATAAAGATAATAACTTTCTCCACCCTCTTATTTTTCCAGATGTACGCCATCCTGTTCTTCGCCATCATCTCCCTCTCAGAGTCCACCTCCCCCACACCCTCAGAAGCATCCCCTCAACCGAAACCCAACCCTCCCAAACAAGCCCCAGCGTCCAACAAACGATCGGACGACTTCGACCTCCCCCTCATGATGCAGGCCTCAACCCACCTCAACTCCTACAAGCCGCAGTTCCAATTCGCCAACAGACCGGAGCCAGCCGGCTGGTACGGCTTCAACCACTTCGTCACCCGATCGGCCAGACACCTCCCCTTCCCAACCGAACGCCGACTGCGGGCGGCGACCTTCCTCGGCGAAGGGACGCAGCTCTTCCCGATGACCACCTTCCTCCAAAGTCCGTCCATTTTCGAGCCGGTCCACCTGCACACCCTCGGGTCCATCCAGCATTACGACCCCTTCCTCCCTCCCAGAATCGTGATGATGGACCCTGCCTTGAAGGTCCCGCGAGGGGTCCTCATTCCTGTTGTCCGTCAACGTCAACCCCCTCCTCCAGCCTTTGCCAAGCGACAGAGGTCCTTTCCAACAACTTCAAGGACTAGCGGTCTTCAGACGTCTGCCAACGCGCCAACTCCAGTAACCCTAAAGATCATCCCGTTGAAACTAACATCCGTGGACATCGCCAACGCGCTGAAGTCCGTGTCCTGGATGCCCATCCCGATCAACTTCATGAAGACGAATGGCAATGATGGCCAAGAGCAGCAAACGTACAACGATAAGCGGCAGACGATGTTCGACGACGACCATGACGATTCGGACCTCCCACCTCCTTCGTCACACGTCGCGACACCTCTGGGCATCACCTATGCCGAAGGAAGGAGGTCTGAGCGTTTTCTGAAGAAGTTCCCTCCCAGGATGTGAACGGAGTTGTTTTAGTTTTCAAGCAATTTACTTCTCTTTGTGTGATGACACACAATAGAGTCAAGACTCATTTGCTTCCTGGTGTGTGTTCAGACATTGCAAATTTAACGCACACTTTGTAATATAGTAGTATTTTTTTGGTGTAACTTATGTCAACTTCGTATTTTGTTGATGTACTGTTTAGCATCTAGTAGAAAGCTTATCACACTACTACAACTCATTTTCACTTTAGAAAAGCTTATGGACAGGTGTATGTAATGTAATTGAAAGTGGACAGAAACCAGTTTAGTCAGGAAGTTCTACAAGAATCTTATAAATTTTTTTCATTACACCTATTAATTTTCTCAATGTAAAATTTATTTGTTAAAAAAGTTAAACTTGCATTTTTAAAAGTAGTGAAAAATATAAAATCTCCATTTCTTCAAACGTAATGTCCGAAAAAATTGGACTTGTATTAATAAGTCATGGAAATGTAATTAATATGTCATCTCTTGATTTGAAAGAAAAAAGTGTTCGATTTTATTTGTCAATTCATTACTCCATTTATTGATGTCTTAAATACCTAGAATATATTCAAACGAATATACTGCATAATCGGTGTAAAGTACATCATAAACATTGTACAATATTTAGACCCATATAAAGTTATGGGCCCAATTTTATGAGAATGGTCATATTTAGTATTATTCGTTGTATGAATAAACGTTTTACATTTTAAAATCATTCTTTATCATTGTAGATTTAGTTTACACTCAAGAACACAATACACAGAATTAATAATTGTACATTTTTTCATAGATAAGCATTTTAATGATCACCATGAAAAGTCCATAAGTTTTATAATAATGCCCAAAACACCCAAATAATTTATTTTTACCATTTTTTTATTGCTAGATGAGATTATTAAAATAAATAAGTCAGTTCTGCATGACTGGGAAAAATGAAATAACGTAACCTCCATAAGCCCTATGAACCTCCTCATCAATCCCAAATCAAAATAACTAGATATCTAAATCAGGATCATAATAGAGAACACTGCTTGTAGGATGCTCCATATTAAAAAGAAAATCACCATGAGGCATAAATCCTAACTTAGTACTAGCGACATGATTGTCGCTATACCTATACCGAACTGGATTAAAACCATAATTCAGTCCATGAGCCCTAAGTCCACCTAATCCGTGAATACCACTCATGTACTTCAGCCTGTTGAAACCCTTATCCAATCCAAACAGGTATTCTTTCGGAACGAAATTTGGTGAGTAGTTGGATATGGGTCCCGATCTCTTGAAGAACTTCATGGACCTAGCCAACTCAGATTCGATGTCTTTCCCGATGTTGCGATGAGAGCTGGAATCGAAGTGATCGCTCTTGCTGCCTTGGGATTTGGAGCCTCGGTCGAACTTCTTGGCTTCCTCGGCGAGGTCTCGAAGGAACTGTTCTCCGCTATTGTGGTGTTCCTTGTTTTCTTTGTGGTTGTAGTTGCTCCCGGAGCTGTGGGATACGGACCCTTTGTCGTGGTGTTTGGTCTCTTTCTCGTAGCCGTAGGACTTTTCGTACCTGCGAGCAAACAGGAATACATGCAATTAGATTTATGCTGAAAAAATATTTATGCAAAAAATATTCGTTTGACCTAAAGTTTCAATGAATAAGTTAATATGGACAAAAGACAGAATGACAGAAAAGTTCCTACACCGTTAAGGGGACCAGGACGTTCTCAGCCATGCAAAATATGCTAATTTTACAATATTTCGAGACCCAAAATTATATAGTAAAAGTTATTCAAATACTATAAAAATTGGTCGTGTTAACCAACAGTCTTTTGTCATCCTAAAATGACAAAAATTAATTATATATTATCATATAATTTTTTAAAATAGGAAGTCGAAAATTATATTATCCTACGAGTCTTCCGATGGATGGGGTTAGAAAGGTTAGCATGTAGAAAATTCTATGCTGTTTTTTACCAAAACAAATAGTTTTCCATGTTGCGAAATGTATATTCAATTTAGTGAACTAATTTTTAAAACAATTTAATGATTATTTTTTAAATAAAAAAATGTTGAACTTAAAATTTTAAAACGCAGCAAAAAACAGCAAATTTTTCTTCTATTTTTGCTTAATTAAAAAAATTACTACAACATAAACTGTATAAAATGATATTCACTGAATGCACTTATATAAAACGAATAATTGTACCAAGTTTCATATAATTTCATTGATTAGAATTTTGTATAAGCTAACCTGAAGTTCAAAAAAACAGGCTTTGAGAAAAATGCGAAAGAAATAAAAATTGAACATTAGTGGTGGTGATTGTTTATATCTTGTACCCCCATTTTCTGGGGGATGTCGGTCCTAAAAGTATATGTGTTATACATTTTTGGAATCTTCATGAAACCTACTATTTTATCAAATAAAAATTAAAAATCAAATTTTTGAAGGTTTTGGACGTCCTGGTTCCCTTATTATCTTTTAATTAAATAAATTTAATTGTAATGCTGTTCAATTTAATTGTAATGCATGTATTTTTAGGAACCACGATATATTTGAAATATATGAGGATGGGTTTCGTATCTTAACATTTTACAGGAAGGATTGTAATGATAAAACTGATTAAATAAATATCTAAGAAGCATATATATTAATATCCTAAACATATGCAATTAGCGTGTGGATTTAAAATTTTCTCAAATTCTTGTCTATTTAACTTTTTAGCATGATGGAGAGTGATTGTATTGCTCTCAATTTCTTTTTTTAGAGCGAAAGGATTGCATCGAATTTTTCTTTTTTTTCTAAAGAAATATTGAAAGCATCAATAAAATCTGATCCATTTACTCAAAACGTCTATAACTCATACTAAATTATGTAAGCAATGCCTACTTGTTTACTTTTGCTAATAACACCAATCCGAATGTTTAAATATGGTACACAGGGCAAAAACAAAATAACTATATATGAAGAGAACAAAACTGGAAAATAAGTCAAACTTATAAAACCCCTTTTTTTAATGTCTAGAGACCGCCCCCAAGCAATTATCATAAGAAACGATGACTTTTAAATCAGTGTTCTGAGAGCATACGATATGTTTCCACTTACCCATACTTCTTTTCTCTCTCGTAAAAAGCCTTATCATGGGACTTCTTCCCGTGTTCTTCTTTTCCCCCAGACGCATGCACGGCCTCCTTCGCACCTTCGCTGTGCCTGTTCTTTTTGATACGGTCCTTCAGGGACTTTGCGGCCCCCGAGTCGTACTCGCTGGCCTCGTGGTTAGCATGGGAGTGGTGTCTCTGGCGATTTCCGGAGTCTTCGTGGCTGCGGTATCCGTCCCCGTTGTCGTATCCGTCCGACACGTAGTACTTCTCTTGATAGTAGGGACGGTAGTAAGAGGTGGAAGGACGGGCTTGGCATGCTATGGCACAGCCCACGAGAAGGGTTACCTGAAATGTGAAGGCATTTTTTTGTAAAAAACTGTTGATAGAAAGAAGGGCCAATCCGTCCAAAGATCCCCTATAAAATTTTGACGTCAATTTTAATTAATTGTTTTTTCCCTTGAAAATTCTGGGACTTACAAGGAGCAGTCCTCTGTAACCCAAAGGATTGACAAATGAGCTGAAACACTCCTGTATATTTACTAGGGGCTCACATATAATAGCAAAATTTGGACTTCAAATTTCAATTCAATTTCAAATTTGGAATTCAAATCTTACCTTGATTTTTTTTAAAACTTGAAGTATAAAAGTAGGACTCTAGAGGGAGTATGTTAGAAATATCGTTAAGTCAACCCCCTTCCTCAGAAACAAAAGTCTGATTCAATGGCGGATGCAGGGGGTGGCACTCTGGAAAGTGCCCCCCCCCTGGAGACCCAAAAAGGTTCTCAAAATGAGTAAAAACCCAATTTTTTTAGTTCTAATTTCAAAATTTTTTTCTGGGGGAGGACCCCCATACCCACCATTAGTATAAAAATGGTGTATTCAGTGTTTATTTTTAGGAAATCCCAAAAACTTGGACATTTTGGGTCAAAAAGGAAAGGTAATAGTGTTGAAAAGTGCCCCCCTTACACTCAAAACGTATCTAAAAATGAGTTAAAACCCTACTTTTACACATCAAATTTAAATTTTTTTTCTGGGGGAGGACCCCCATACCCCGGTACCACAAGGGGATCTTGTCTGGAAAAGTGCCCCCCCCTTGGAGCCGTGCTGGATCCGCGCCTGGTCTGATTACAACCCTGATTCAACATGAAAAAAAACATGATGTTTTTTTAATTGCAATATTCATTATATTTCTAAGCATTTTGAACTTAACTTGATGCAATAATTAACAAAACTCACCATTTTGATTGATTACAATTTAATATGATTCCCTAAATATTTAGAAAATCTTATAATGTTAAGAGAAAGGTATGAAATCATTTACAAATGATAATAATTGGTGAAAGTTATCCAAATATGAAATTATTATTTACTAAAAGTTATCACTTTTATCGTTATTATCTATTTAAAAAGTAGGATTTTTTTTAGTTAGGGTGTAAATTCACTCAGGAATTTTAGAAGTTTAATATAAGGGGTTTATTAGAGCAACCTTCTTTAGTATGAAATCCATAGTATCTTATATCTATCAAGATCTTCTGTCATAAATTATGATTTTCCTGATTAAGAGTTAATAGAATGGAAGAGTTCAAAAGAGCAGGAGTAAATTTCTTAACAGGTGTTTTGTACTTGAAAAATGTTTGTAACTTTTGCTTACAGAAAGGTTTGCTACTAAACCATGATACTTGTTTATTCTAGAAAAATGAGCCTAAAAAATTGAAAACACTCTTAATTGTGTACTGCTTCTATTCCTTTCATCTCTAAACGCTAGGTGTCGCCACGACCGCACAATTTGGCACCGCCGTCCTTTTTTGCATAGAAAAATCGGAAAGAGGCAATGAACAAGAGGAACATACGACTAGGAGTATAATTAGCTTTCGATTAAGAGCGCACACTCGAAGAAGTTAAATATAAAAACATTAAACAGTGTATCATTTTCAGCTGATGATTTCCTCTTTTCGCAGCTATGATGTTGGAGATAAGCTGAGAGACTGATTGGATGATTCCTTCAAAAGTTTTGTGCCGGCATTTTTTTAAAACATAAGTGATTGATTGATTTTTTCAAAAGCTATTTTTATTTTATAACCATAATTCATTAATAATTTCATTATTGTTAAACCTTAAAAATACATGGAATAAAAGTTTTAAACCCTAATATTAAACTGATCTTATTAAACTTTGCATAAATAATCAAATTAAGATTACTTGATTTTATGAAATCAGCTTGATTTCATATATCATTCTTTCTAGATTATCTTTCTCACTGTTTGTGGACTGCTTAAATTTTAAAAGTTATTTTAAACTTTAATAAACACTTACACATATGGAGAAAAAAAAGTGTTCTACATGAAGAAATTTCTTAAGTATTTGATAATCTGAGATAATTTGTAGACACAATTATTATTAGGGCTGTGATTTATATGTAATTAAAAATCCAAATATGTACACATAAAATGTGTTTATTTTAGCAAAATATGTATTAAAAAATGCCAAATATGTAATAATAAAAAGAAAATGTTAAGAAATTTTTTAAAGGGGCTCTTCAAATATTACTCAAGCACATAGTAGGGAAGGGTGGTTTTTGATATTTGTAGACAGCTAGGTTTTTTTAGCTGTCTTGTCGCGAGAAAAAAAAACGAAAACCATGTGGTAGTCCACTGAAAATAGCGAAAAATAGGGCCGAACCTCAAACAAATTGCAATAGAAGGTTTCTCAACGGTTTTCACTTAGAAATGACCTCAATAATAACATACTAAAAATCGGCCAAAATCGGCCGGGGGGAAGTTTAATTTTTTTCAAATTTTTAAAAAATGGCCGAAAAAAAATTATAAAAAAACCAAAACAATAAAATAGATATGTGATACATGTTTATAGGTTATTTTTGAGTGCTGAAACCGAATATTGCATTTAGTTTGGAAAAAATATTGAAATTTCAATTTTTAAAATTAATTTGAATAATTAGCTATATGAAAAAATTAAAACCCCCCTAAAAACCTAACAAAAACATCAAAAGAGATAAATCCAACGGTTTTCATTTAGAAATGACCTATATATTAACATACTAAAATTTAAAAATTTTACGAGTTAAGGAAATTAAATTTTTTTTCAAATTTCCGTTTTTTTTTTGCAAAAAATGCATTTTTTTTCAAATTCGTGCCAAAAACTTTAGAGTCTTTTGAAAAGGTCATTTTTCGGTGGATATTGTCCACAGATAGTTATATAATAGAAAACCGGTGGAATTGACCCTCAATGAATTAGTTAACTATTTTAAATTCTGATGTAAATATGCCAAAGTATTACCTTTTTTCACATTTGTACTACATTTTACCAATTTCAAAATTTTAAATAAAATAATTAACTAATTCATTGAGGGTCAATTCCACCGGTTTTCCATTATATAACTATCTGTGGACAATATCCACCGAAAAATGACCTTTTCAAAAGCATCTAAAGTTTTTTGCAGAAATTTGAAAAAAAAATGCATTTTTCGCAAAATAAAATGGAAATTTGAAAAAAAATTTAACTTCTTTAACTCGTAAAAATTTTAAATTTTAGTATGTTAATATTTAGGTCATTTCTAAATGAAAACCGTTGGATTTATCTCTTTGGATGTTTTTGTTAGGTTTTTAGGGGGGTTTTAATTTTTTCATATAGCTAATTATTCAAATTAATTTTAAAAATTGAAATTTCAATATTTTTTCCAAACTAAATGCAATATTCGGTTTCAGCACTCAAAAATAACCTATAAACATGTATCACATGTCTATATTATTGTTTTGGTTTTTTTTTAAATTTTTTTTCGGCCATTTTTTAAAAATTTGAAAAAAATTAAACTTCCCCCCGGCCGATTTTGGCCGATTTTTAGTATGTTATTATTGAGGTCATTTCTAAGTGAAAACCGTTGAGAAACCTTCTATTGCAATTTGTTTGAGGTTCAACTCTATTTTCAGTGGACTATGGCTACTCCCCTTCTCAGCGCGCCTGACACGTTTCATCTGACAATCCCGACTTCACGACCTTTTAAAAGTTAAATTCAGCATTGGGTGCACTAATTTTAACTACAATTTGAATACGTATTTCATTTTATGGGTTACTTTAATTTGAAAATCGGTCAAACGTGTGATCATTTTTGAAAAACTTGAAAATGGATACATATGTAATAAAAATATGTAGATATAGTAGGTTGAATGTGTACAAATATGTAAATAAACTTAAATATGTGAAAATATGTAAAATAAACATGGTCTTAATCGATTCAAAATCTTTTAAAACGTATAGAATTCAAGAGCACACTTTAATATCAGATTCCTGAACAAATATGTAATTGCATATAAATCCTAGCCCTAATAATGAATGAACCATAAAAATAAATTATAAACAACTCGAAGAGCACTATCACTCACAACATCTCTACGTTTATAACTGTTTGAAATTCTAACCCTAGCTTAAGATTCAGTTACGTGTTCTTTTCTAAAACAGCGAATGTTTGGAAGGAAAGGATTAAAATAGACCGGAAGCTTCAAAGCGGCCTTATCACCGAATCTGCAAGACAACGCGAGACATTACGAGTTTCTGACAAAAGGACGAATCTTTTGCTTTTGCTATTTATATCGAAGCTCTTTAGCCTTTTCCCTCACAGACCTGGGTAGCCCTTATTTTAGAAACATAGTTATAGCGAAATGCAGACGAGGAGAGGGATGATACAAGAGATACTAGATTGTAAATTGTTTAGAAACTATTTTTTTTTCAGCCAATTCGCAAAAAAATATGAGTTGCAGATATTTTTAAGAGTTATTAAGAAAATTATTGCAACGAAGATTAAATGAAAAAAACTTATATTCTAAAATTATATTAAATGCATTAGTTTACATGTTTATGTTCTTTTACTGGCTGCCTTTTTGTCTGACCTTTAAATAGACGCATTTTAAAGTATTCCAAATTTCACACAAGAAACAATTTGTTTGAATTGAAACTAGGAAACCCATACAAACTAAATCCCTTAAATCAACAATTCATAAAAGTTTAACTAAAATTTAAAATTAAACAAAATTATTTATAATTAAAATTATTCATTAAATTTTAAAAATATTTACAAGATCATTGATTAAAATTTAAAGTAGAAAACTAACCGAATGTTGAGTTACAATTATTTTTGAAGTTAGTTTCTCTTCCAGACAAAAAAAAGTTATTGAAAGCCCTATAATTTACTTAGCTATAAATTATTGTTTGAGTCTTCCGTAACATGCATCATTTAAAAAAATACACATTTACTATAACTACTTTCATACAAATGAAAGGCTTTAACACTCACCATCAACATGGTAGTTCTTTGGGTATGGAGGTGAAATGACTCGATTTTACTCTTTCAATTCTTTTTATACTTCAATGCATAAGTTACCGAAATCTGTCGGTGTACCGTCACATTTTTAGAAGTCACGTGGTTTCGGTGGTAATTTTGTATCCGTAACGCGTAATGAGCCTCTTTGATTAGATACGCAAGTCCGTGAGCAGTGATTAAGAACAAGGTTCGTCACAACCAATGAACCTCAAAAGCAATGCAACTGAAAAGTATCCTTTTTGTCAAAATATGAATGAAGAAGTGTTATCGTATTTTTGTTGTACGCTAATATTTTTTCCTGTAATTCATACGACAATTTAATAGCTGCAATATGGCGTTCATAAACTGTAAATTTCTTTTAAATCAAATATCGTTCATATTGGCAAGGTTCGCAATGGAGAATATTCATAAAAATATCAAAAGGAAAATTTTGTAATGTTACTGAAAAATTTTTAAGAAGAGATTTCAAGGAATTTTATGTGGTTCTCGATGGAATTTCTCTTTTACTCCGTTCAAATTAGGAATTTCTTTTACAATGGTCTCTCTCTTACAAGGAAAATTGTGTAAAGTTAATTGTAGTTTTCGTAGTTAAATTTAGATAGCCATTACACATATCTTACCGTTAAGATAAACAACAAATTTATGACAGCTAATAAATTCTTCTCAAACGAAAATATTACGTCTTTTTTTACGTTGCTTAAACCTTTTAAGAAATTAGTAGAACCTAAATAGGGGGAAAAGTAGAGTAGCTATCAGAGTCAAATTTAAAAAGATTAATACAGGATGGTTTAGTTTAAAAGAAACTCCTAATAAAAGATTAAAGTTAATTACATGTTGTTAAAAACACAGAGCATGACAGATCAGTTCGTAGAATAATAATCTTAAATACACGTTTAAAATATGTTGTGATATTATCTAAAATAACCTGGAGGCAAACTAGCTATTATAATGAAATAAAAGCTTACACTAATGTAAGATAATGTTAAAGAGAGAGAGTTCATCGTTATCAAAAGGTTAGATCTCGTGATCATTTATGAAGTGTTTCCTGAGGAAGGACAAACAAGTGGTCGGAAAACAGGATTCGTCCCTTCCTTTGTGAATCGGGTCAAGCGGTCATCCTCAGAAGGGGAGAAGACTCGTGTGATTTGAATGTCAGTTGCATCTTCGGGACGTTCTTCTGTTTACTGCAATATCCATTTGATAGCTAGATTTGATTGTAATAAGAACTGATTTGAGCATGTTGAGTCACGAACGACCCTAAAATGTTTTTACTTCATTTGTGTTTTACTACCCTTTTTGTGAAAATTAACTCCGAAATGAAATATTTTTGACCTACAGAAGCTGTATTGTATATTATTTGGTTCATTTATTAGACCCTCACAAAATTCATTAATATCTTGTCTAAAAAATTTTTTTAACGCGTGTGTTTTTTAATTTTTGGAAAATTATAATAAGGAAAGACATCTTAACGCAAACTACTCGGCTATTTTCCATGTTTTTCAAAGCTTCACGAATTAAAAAAAACATGTCTTGTTGTTCATCCCTGATTCAATACCTACTGAATCATTAACTAACCAAATGCAAAATTATTTATTTTTACTTCATCTTTTATTATAATTAAATAAATTAAAAAACTAATTGTTTGCTTAAATAACATGCTGTTTTTATAATTTTATAAGTCTACTTTATTTCATTGATTATTATACATATTTAATTAGGACATAAAACTTAACTTTTATCTTAAACCATTCTATTGCATAATGAGGTGGAAATTTCTTACATAATTTCACTTTACATAATGTTTTCACAATACTTAAAACGGTGACGAAAAAAAAGCTTTTCGTTAAGAAATAAAATAAAGCTTCGGTGCCTGAGCTCCTTTATGGGTGATTGAATTAACTTGTCGTACACTCATGTCTTCCATTTTCTACACCCATTACATATTCAAACAAGACTGTTGAAATTTTTCAGTCAAAAACAAAAAGTGATTGCGTTTTTATTTTACTTTGGAAAAACCCACAAAGCTAGGTTACATTTATGCATGGATGGGTACATGATAATTACCTAAGATTGCTAATTAGATATCACTACTCAAAGGAAGGATTATTTCGTCTTAGTTTTTTTATGCTACACCTCTTTAACTTACAAGAATGTGACCTCCAAGTTCGTCATTTTCATCTTAAAAAAAGGAGGGGAAATTAGTTGTTATACAAGAATATTGTATGAATGAATGTTCATTTGAATCAGTTGTATCTTCCTCTAAATGTTTTACTGTTTTTAATTTTCATAAATAAATAATGTATTTATCGTCATAAGGCCAGAAGGTCCATATACCCAAATTTAGTACAACATATAAAAACAGTAAATAAAAAATATATAGTTATACAGTTATAAAAATATACTTCAATTGACCATAATTGAATTTGATCTAATGTTTAGAAAAAAAGTAAATATACTAAACTCTGAAATTTACTAAAAACATAAAATATGTTTTCCGAAGTTTTATTTAATTATATTAACTGCATAGCAAACAATGCATAGCTAATTTTTTAAATTTGTGAACAACAAGATTTCTAATCCAAATACTGATAAATAATTGCACTTATAATTCATAATAGTGATTATCTTAATTATCTTTGCATACAATTTCTGAAAAACATCAAAACAAATTTTAACAATTTATTTTATGAGTCTAAGTGAGAGGAATTGAATTCAAAACAACACTAAGTGATTCGAAATATGATCTATCAATTATAGATCACTGAAGGAAGCAATTAATAAATTAATAACTTCACCGTGTCACCTACACAGGATTTATAATAAAACTGTTTTATGGAGAAGGTGATTCCTAGGTAAACTATTTTATTCTACTCAATCCTTGTGAAATAGTAATGTGTGAGGGACTTCGAAAATCTTGTTTTTTTCCTTTGAAAAGAGTAAAAATATGCGCTTATATACGTATAAAGAGGGCTATTATCAATTTTGTGTCTGTAAGTATCTAGCCCAAGAGTAACCCATATATGTTGTTGTTGTTGTTTCTTATGCCACTTGGAAAATCCAAGCTCCATCCGCAGAGCCTACAGGATTTAAGACAAAGGGGGTGCGGCTCCTGAGAAAGTGAGGCCCATGAAAGGCAAGAGTCCGACTTAAGCCTCGAAAGATAGATGCCGCCACCATCTATCGCCACCTCCACAATTTTGACATGCATCTGAAGGGGTTATACAGGGTGTTTCAAAATTGCGTTGCACGGCTTTTATTCGGAACCAGCGCCTCCTAGGGTCATGGAAGTAAGGTCTACCCCTAGGTAACTGACCCTGGAGAATCCATTGAGATGACTTACAGCGCCCCTAGCGGCGAAATTAAAACGTTAAAAAAATTAATTTAAAAACTAAAGGATATAGAGCAAAAACCTTAATAAGAGTATTGTTGCCAACGTCAAGAAGAACTCGTTGAAAAAAATTTGATCAAAATATCTTGAATATTCGCAGAGATATTAGCGTGTGAAAATAGCACTTTTTCGGGGGTCAAAAAGTAAAAAGTTCGCATATTTGCAAATTTTTTTGATTTTTTGATTAAATTTTGTGTTCTTTCAACTAAAAAAACACAAAACTACACAATAACACTAAAAAATTTGCAAATATGCGAACTTTTTACTTTTTGACCCCTGAAAAAGTGCTATTTTCACACGCTAATATCTCCGCGAATATTCAAGATATTTTTATCAAATTTTTTTCAATGAGTTCTTCTTGACGTTGGCAACAATATTTTCACTGAGGTTTTTGCTCTATCTCCTTTAGTTTATAAATTAATTTTTTTAACTTTTTAATTTCGCCGCTAGGGGCGCTGTAAGTCATCTCAATGGATTCTCCAGGGTCATTTACCTAGGGGTAGACCTTACTTCCATGACCCTAGGAGGCGCTGGTTTCGAATAAAAGCCGTGCAACGCAATTTTGAAACACCCTGTATATACCCATATATGTTATCCTTGGATATCTATGGTGTCTATCTAACCCCTGGGGGCAGCAAATTATAAATGATAAGTAATGTATTTATGAAGAGTTTTGGCAATATTAATTAAATTATGGTATTTTATCCCCTTTGTAGCATCCAAGATTTTTAATGGAATATAAAGTAATCAACAGGGATAACGAAATTCATTTTTATTTGACCTTTTATTAAAATTGTTCCTTCAATATTAATGGAAAAAACTGTTTTCATATTAAAGTGATGTTACAATAACACTTAAGATTATAATGATTATTCAAGCCACGCTATTCTGTGAAAATAAAGCCTTGTAAGATACATATCTATCCAGCAATTTTTTTTTCAACTTTCAAAAATCAATCATTAGATTAAGAAGGACTACATCCCCTAAATCCAGAAGAAAACATGAATATTTAAGTTCACCCACACGCCACGCAAAGGTTGACGACCACAAACAATGTCCCGTTTGGTTTTTCTGGTCCTTTTTCTACGACATGCTCTGTTAGTTCTGCTCCTGGAGTTCAAGTTGAACTATTTTCGCAGCTCCTCACTTTCGGGTTTACAGACGATCGGAATTTCATCATGCTTACATTACGACCCAGAAACAGAGATTGACTGCTCCGGCAGTAGAAACGCAATGCGCTCGACTAGACGGTGAAATAATAAATGAGCTGTGTGTTCTCGATGTTAGCTGCCGTGTTTCTTAAGAGTGTGGTGTGATAATTAGAGACATTAGGATTCAAACCAAACCTATCTAATAGTAGAATTAATTATTAAGCATGAGTTAATTTAATACAGAAAGGATAAAATTCCACTAAAATTCGATTTTTTTGCATTTATTTAAAAAATTAGATTAATTTTAAAAATATTCGGCCAACTTTTGCAGGACTTTGAAGGACTTTTCTGAGTATCGAATCTATATTTAAGTAATAGCTATTTATTTAATTCCACTTCATGAAGTATTTTCAACACAGGCGATTCAATTTTTTAATATATGCAAAAAATAATCTTTTACTTCTCATATGGTTCAAAATTAGTCTAGCCTTTATAAAATTAATAAGTCATGATATAGTCCCCTTCTGGTTCTTTTTTAGACACATATCTCAATAACCTGCAGGATATTATCCACGTTCCCCGACACTACCGTCAAGCAGATAGGTACCCAAGTAGTTGCCTGACGTCATTTATGACGTCCTTTTTTTATCACAAAATGACTACATTGACGTCATTTATGACGTCGAATGTCCAATTTCAAGACGTCATTTTCGACGTCATAAATTACTTGAATTTGACGTCATAAATGCGTGATTGGTCAAATTAATGACGCCTTAAAATGACGTTATTTTAACTGACGTAAAAATGACGTCTAAATGTCGTGTTAAATTGACGTCATAAAAGACTTCATAAATAACGTAATTTTTTTCAAATGACGTCATTTGAAAAATATGACCTGTTTTTGACGTCATAAATGACGTCAAATGACGTCAGGCGACCACTTGGGTAACAACATGGTACATTGTTAAATAAAAATTCTTCCGGGTGTAAGGACCGTGGTCTATGAGTAAAAACGGACGTTTCGTCTACATCTGCGGTAGACATCTTCAGCGAGACCACACCCGGAAGAATTTTTATTTAACTCTGAATCTGACCGTGTAAGCCTACACTATTTCATGTAACATGGTACATTATTAATTTAAAACGGTACACCAATTATCAATTACAATTAACTAGACGGATTTCAGTTATTTAAAAATTTGACCAAAGGTTTTTAAAACTTTTGACATTTGAAAATGAACAAAACAATCACCTACTTCTAACTGTTAACAACATCAGGGGCCTAAAAATATGTTATATGAAAAACATTATTTTCTTTCCCGTAACCATCATCTTTCAAAATACTAAACTTCAAAAAACTACTGATTAAAATAAACTAAATAAAATATTTTTTTAAAAGCAAGGAAATTTAATATTTTAGTAAATAACATAAATCACATATTTTACTTTTAAAATTTTAATTTTTTTATAATAATTTCCGGGAAAATTTAAGTTTTTTTAATTATTAAAATACTTTAAATTTGGTAAAAAAATATAATTTAGAATCTTTAATTTTAGTTTTTAATTCTCTTAGTTAAAAAAAGTCAGTAAAAGTTTTAAAGATATAAATATTTATCCTAGTCTCCAAATTCAACAATTTAGATTTTATTTTATTTTTAAAAGAGTCTGAGCATCATAAAAACAAATATACTTGAATTTTTAGTTTTTCTTTTACTTCCTAGATGACGCCATCAAAATTCCTTGTGCTTCATCATTACTCATTACTCCGTTTCTCCCCATACATTTTGTGTTCTGTTACCTAACTTTAACAGTGGAAACATTTTATAATGATAGTTTTCAAGACATAGTTTACTTTAATTCATTATTTAAGTAATTTATTAATTTAAAATTAATTTCCTTCATGAGTGAATAGAGCGCATCGATCGCTAGCATTTACTAATGCATCAAGCTTAAACAATTAAATAAGGTTAAAATCTTTGTAACCGGCAAAAAACATCTTGAGTGTTTTAAACAAAAAGTGTAAATTATCTTGTGGATTAATTTTTTTCACAAAAAAAAGCCCACTCTGTTTTGACCTTGCTCGTAGTTCATATGGAATACAGGTGAAGAAAATCATTTTTGAACTCCTTTTTAAGATCACAGTTAAAAAAATTTGTAGGTAATCCTTTTCTAATCCTTGTAGGTAGCCCACAGAAAGGATTCCATTCAAATTTCCAGTCCTGCGCACTGGTCCAGCGTCCAGTACCACACCTGCACTGCAAATCATAAAAAGTTACAAGATAAGCTTTTTGAATCTGGCCGAGTATTTACGTCTGTAATGGCGGCATGTGTTGTCGCTGACGGAACAAGTGCGACTTTCTGTTCTTTTTTTTCTTGAGTGAGGCTGAAATTTTATCAAACGAACGTTCGCAGTTTTCATTGAATTAGTTTGCAAACAGTTTTGATATTAACAGTTGTTTTAATTTGTATTTTTCGTCGTGATTTATATATCAATTGTAACTCGAAACGTTTGACAAAATCTAAATTTGTCTCGTGGACGGTCACGTGATCAGTATGTTTGTATCCTGAAGATTCATAATGGCGGCTCACGATGAACTTCCTGAGAAATGTGCTTGTTTGTTGTGAAATTTAAGGATACATGATGGATACTGTTTCTAAAATTAAAGTGATTTTTATTTCATTTCATCATCAACTTATTTTCTTGAATAAGTAAGTACGATTTAAAAGTTTGATATGATGACTCTCATATTTGGATTCTTTAGAATGTATAAAACTTTCAATGTGTTTCTAAATCGATGTTTCCTGCTTTATAAGTGTATAATTTGCTTCAAGCTTTGCTCGCGATTGTTAGAAATATTGTTTCGATTTAATTTTTCTCGGTATTGTTTATTTTTTAAATGGATTGGTTGATATGTTAGGATTGTTGACATGTAAACAAAGTAATGAAAGTGGCTAGCAATATTTTAAGTTTTGACCCTTGAGAAGTTCGCAATTTATTATAAAGATATAAAATATTTTATAGGTGGATTTAGAGCATATGATCGAATTAGTCGTAACATATTTAGGGTTAAATAATAACCCTAACTTAGGAAAAACCAATTATTTACATACTTGTTCAAGTTCTTTTCAAGATATTTTCTTGCTTAGCTCTGTTGGTTTACTATTAAAGCTTCTTAGTGTAGCTTTGTACTATTTATAATAATTCATATGGCCTAATTGCATATGATTATAGTTTTGCTTATGGCAGTTAATCTTGTGAATACTAATGAGAGCTTGAAATGCTTTTTATTTTTTAACATAACAGGGATGTAATAAAATGGTTGCACAGCAGAATTTTTACTTTCAATTAGTTCCTTGTGATTTGTAAAAAGTGTAGTTGACCTTATTTAAATTATATTTACTAACTGTACTAATGTTATGCTTCAACTGTGCATCTATATATTCATATAAATTTCAGAACAGCTTTCTTCTACGGGAATGGCAATTTTCGAAAGTCACCAAGGGTGATAACCCCTTGGATACGTGGTATCGATATAATGCACTTTGGCGTCTTCTAAAAGCGCCAAGTGGATTAAAAGTCGCCGTACCTGTAGACGAAAGCTGTTCCTACATTTCTTTAATTTATAATTCAATTGATTAAGAATTTATAGAATATCCCTTAAATATACCCACTTAAAATGAAGAACTTTATCCAATCTTAATTTTTTCACAAATTTTTTTTCCTGTGGGAATTCATGTATGTTTATGACTAACCCAAGACCTTAATAAATGTGCATTAGAGAAGATATTATGGTTATTCTACATTTATTACTATAAAAAATGGTGTACCGATAAAGATAAGAGATATCGGCACAGCTTCGATAAGAGTCTACGACCAGCCATGTTTTTGTTTACCCACAGCTCAAATGATTACACACAACCACATAGATCTAACTATTAATATCATTACTATTGGATCCTAAGATAATATTTAGTAGATTATTATTTTAGGATCTAATAATAATGATAATATTTAAATCTCTACATGGTTGTCAGTTATCATTTGAGCTGTGCGTAAACATGGCAGCTGGGTGACTTTTTAAAGAAACTGTTCCGAGGTATCAAAACCATTTATACTTCTACGAATACTTAGAATCAATTATTTTATTAAAAGTATGCCTTTCTTCAAGTGAGGGGGTCAAGAAAATCAGTTAAAAGATAATTCCATCCAATGTCAACATCCCATTTTCTTCCAATTATATTAAGTCAAAGGGGCTTTAAATGAGCTGTGTTGGGAATTGGCAGGTCAAGGGGTCTTCCTTGTGTTGTCAAAGTTCATCTGGAGCACCAATGGCCATTGTATGCTGTGAATCTCTTCATTGACTGGAGGAGACCCTTGCATTCCATGTTTTCTCTACATTAATTGGTCATGTTTTATGATTGTTGCATGCAGCAGGTTAATGTCACTATAAAGAAGAAAGTCTTGTGTACGACAGCAATCGTAACCCCCTCACTTCTAGAAAGGCTGAATATTTAGTCAACTAACCTTGATGGAATTAAATATTTGGCTTTGATATCCCTTTTCCTTCTTGGTGTGCCATTTTTGTGACAGTGTATTTGCAAAAAAATTTTAATAAATGACTAATGATAATGAATGATAAATGACTTTTTTCCTGGAAAACTACCTTTTCATTATAAAATACAGTAGAACTCCAATTATCCAAATCGCTGATTACACTGTTCAACAACTTTGACCTTCAAAATTTTTTCCTTCATGAAAATAGTCATTTCTTATAGATTTTGGGTTGCTGAATACGAAAATCACCATTAAAATTTTCAATTGACTCAGGATTTTCGGGAAACAGCCCCTCCCCCTTTTTACGTTTTCGACGACTTTATAACTTTAAACTCGATTTTCAGGGTCTAAAAGCATTGTTTTAGTCTTCAAATTGCCTCCCAGGTAACAAGAAATGTTCAAATTAATAAATATGATAAATTTATAACAAATGGATAGGTTTAAGGGGTAATTACCCCCCTAAAAATACAAAAAATAGCTAAAATTATAGAGGTTTCTATATGGTATTTTTTCCTCTTATTTTTTACGCAATTCCCGTTTAAAGGGTCCTAACCCTTCCCCAAGGACTCAAATTTGATGACAATATGGCAGCAATAATTTTTACTAAAAGCGGCTGAGGTGTTAGCCTCCCAGAAGCCCCCACGGAAGAGTTCGGAAGACTTCCAGAATCGTGAAGGTGCTTGCGAGCTCAGGAATTAATATTGATGATTTTGAAGAGATTACAAATGACGTTTTTCTTATATTTTAGGTCTATCCTAAGTAGAAAATCTTCAGTTCTTTAAAAACTGACCAGTTTTAGGGAGTGAGGATTCCATGTTTCAAGATGTTAATAGATGTACGGCTGTGGATAACAATTAGGGGGCATCCCCTTAAAAACTCAGGGTGATGGAGGAAATTGGGTGTCACATATTTGAATTCAGCAGATCATTTCACACACGAATCAGCTGAGATTCAGTTAGTGGGTTCAATATTTTTTTGTACAGCACAGTTTAACTCTAAGTGCGACATTGAACCCTTCCGTGGGTGCTTTGGGGGTGCTCTCACCTCAACCGCTTTTAGTAAAAACCATTGCTGCATATGGCCATCAAATTTGTGTCCTTGGGGAAGGGTTAGGACCTTTCAAACGGGAATTTCGTAAAAAATATGAGGAAAAAATAGCGTATTAAAACCTCTATAATTTTAAGCTAATTTTTTGCTTTTTTAGGGGGTTAATTACCCCTTAAACCTATCCATTTGTTATAAATTTATCATATTTTATTTATTTGAACCTTTCTCGTCCCCTGGGGGGCAATTTGCAGATTAAAGCAATGCTTTTTGACCCTGAAAATCGAGTTTAAAGTTATAAAGCCGTCGAAAAAAGTAAAAAGGGGGAGGGTCTGTTCCCCGAAAATCCTGAGTCAATTGAGAATTTTAATGGTGATTTTCGTATTCAGCGACCAAAAATCTATAAGAAATGGCTATTTTCATCAAGGAAATTTTTTCATTGTTGAACAGTGTTATCCGAACGGCTTATCCAACCTACTTTTTAAACTTTGTGTCAGTGGTTGAAAAATGAAGATAGAAGTAAAACTGCTGAAGTCGACAACAAAGATTTAGAAGATTCTGCTTTCAAGACCCTATTTTGGGTCCGATTCATTGTGTTAAAGTTAAGATTTTAGCTCAGATGCTTGGTTGTCCAAATGTCCATACTTTAAAGCAAGTAACGGCTAACCCTATAGACTTTTTTTTCGGGAAAAATCCAATTATCCAAATTTTTAATTTTCCGAATGGGGTCCCGTCCCAATTGATTCGTATAATTAAAGTTCTACTGTATGAGCTTTCCTACCCACCATATATGTCTAGAAATTGGACATCTTAGTTTCCTTCTCTAGTCTAAAATTCCTGACCTCTCTTGTGCAGACCAACATCAACTCATTGCTCTATGAGTGTTCTGTAAGTTTTGATGGCGAATTACCTCCTGAACTATTAAATGTATGGTTGGATCCTAGCAGAGCCCACACCTTGCCAAAGTTGGCGATAATTCCGCCATCTTGGTAACCCTACTTTAATACACTAGATGTCACTTCACTAGCGGATCCAGGGGGGGCTAGGGGGCTCAAGCCCCCCCAAAATGAAAAGTTTTACTCTATATAATATGACATTTTATGCACCAAAATGAGTTAAAACCCTGTTATTTTAAGGTCAAATTTTAAAAAAATTTCTGGGGGAACACCCCCAGACCCCTTTGGCACTTGTAACCCTTTTATTACAACTACATTTTACTAAGATTGTGTCAAAATGCAAAAAATCTGTACCCGAAATTCGGATTAAGCGTTCCAAAAGGAGTTGAAAAAGTGGTTTTTGACCATTTCCGAAAATTTTCTGGGGGAGGACCCCCAGACCCCCTTTTAGAAGTTGGATCAGGATATTACACTACCTTTTCCGTATTAATATTAACAAGAAGATTCAAATGGATAAGGAAAATTCTTAGCCCCCCCCCAAAACCAAATCCTGGATCCGCCACTGTGTCACTTGGCGCCATCTTGTTCTGGTTTGGCACTTTATTTCGGTTTGTCGCCAAGGGTGTGGGCTCTCCTAGGATTTTACCAAATGTATTATTGAAAAATCTGAAAATATGCAGATTTCAAAACATTCCATATTTTTGGTTGCAAATCAAACATTATAACTGTGTATAAAAATCAGTGGAAGATTTGAAAACTTTTTCTATAAAAGAACTTTTCTGGGAATACTGTTCATGTACTACCTACATGTTGTATATGAAGTTTCATATAGTTCAGCCTAAATTTCATAAATCAGAGCTTTTAAAAAAACCTGTAATTACCTATTATCCCATTCACTGTTCAGCGATAGTCAAATTGAGTAGCACATCTATAGAACACTCACTCATTGAGATGAGCTCTGATAACGTCTTTGAATTCCGTGGTACGGTCAACGAGATACTACGACATATTGTACCCTCTTGAAGCATGTAAAATCCGCTCCTCTCTATAAGTAGTAATAATAATGACAGCTAACCAACTTTCCTTTATTTATTTAAATTTGTCATAAAACGTGATTCTATATTTTACTTATTTTCAGATTAACGAGAGCTTGAATTCAAAGCATGGCTTCTGCTGCGAAACGTCGCAGCAAAGGAAGCAAAGGTAACTGAACTTAAGTGTTTCACCCTTTACTTTTTTCAAGAACAGTCTTTCTTATTAAAAATTACACCATCGTATTTTAAGCTATGAAGTTTTTTTACAATTTATATATTATGTATATATATATATATTACAGACAAATTTTAACCCAAAAATTCTCTTTTATTAAATTCCTCTTTTATTGATGTTCTGATACCTTAAAATTTTAAAGCTTGATTACATAGTGGCCAACTCTCCTGATTTTTTTCGGGATACTCCTGAATTTCACTGTTATCTCCCGGTATCCCGAAAAAATATTAAATCCCCGAATTAAATTTGAGGATTTTCCTGTCAATTTTCAATATTTTAACCCATATTAAGTCCAAAAAGCATCAAATGAATGTTAAATCTATTCAAAGTTGCAATAAAATTGAAACTTTGTTTTCTTCTGAAGACTTTAGTGCAAGCTGTTTTGTGCAATGTTTAAATTGGTTTTGGGAAGATTTTTTGTGCAATGTTTTTTTCATAAAAACTAATTGTAAAAGTTAATAAAAAAGTTTAAATAGCATTTCTGTTGTGAGAACCCTTATATAGTTTTAGTATTTTAAATTTGTTTTTACTCTTAAGTCTTAGAGAAGTACTGAATTTCTAACAAAATTATATGTCGTGAAAATCTCCGTAATTTTTTAGAGCAATCTCCCTAATTCAGGGCATGAAATTTCAGCTTTAAAGGTACTAGTCAGACTCAAATTTTTACTCGCCACTACTTTGGATTCATATTTTTTTATTTAAAAAAATAGTGTTTGCTGAAACATTATGGAAAGTAAAACTTTAAATGAAGTAACATTAAAATACACTGCAAAAAATAATAAAACTAACTGTATTTGATATCGGGTCTTAGAAGTTGTTACAAACCCCCTTAGCCATCCATGAACAGTTTCTATTGTGATATAGGAATATTGCTGATAGCAGATCCACTTTGCATCATCTTGTGCATTTAAACGGGTTCACTTTCATTACCTCTAGTAAAATAGGAATCGATATTTTGCTTCCTTTTCTTTATAATACCTTTGATATTACCACAAACCTAGTTAAACTAAGTACCGCCAAAAAGAAACGGTCTAACCCGAAAATGAAACTTGCATACAAGAGCAATCTTGCGTTTGCCGGCTTCTCTCCAACCGCTGGTCGCTTAATTTTAAAACTCTAGGTGAGCTGCTCGATTGAGGTTCCTTGATTTGGACATTTTTTATTTTAAACTCAACATTTTTTTCAGGGAACTTTCTCGCCAGCCTTAAATTTTTGGTTGCCAATGTTGAGTTGGGGATCGGAAATTTCGCGTTGTGCCCTAATTTTTGTTTTGAAATGTTGGCCGCTATGCAATTATTACACAATTGAAGAATTAATTATTTTATTCATATTGACAAAATGTTTTGATATATTTCAGCTTCTGATGGCAAAAGAAAAAGAAAGCTCAGCGTTAGTGATGAAGATGGACCTGGTATGATTCATTGAATTTTTTCAATAATGCAGTAAAACCATGTTTAAATGAATCCACCTGAACCCTTATTTATGGGAGCTTCAGATCACTTCTCAAATATTTCAGAACCCAAAATTTCCTCGGAACACAATTTCTTTTCTCCAAAATTTCCCCAAAAATTAAATTTCATAAAAAATAGTTTATTCAATTATATTAAACTTCTTTCAGATTCAATAATTTACACATAATCCACAAATTTAAATTTTAATTATCTTTATACTCTTAGTCTTTCTTAACACTTATAATCTTAGCTCAAAATTGCCCCTTTTCTTAAAATATGAAAATTGTGTAATTTTCTCAAATTTGAGCTACCTGTAATTTTCTTCTTAATTAACTCAACTATTTCCTTGAGAACATTGATGTGATTAAACAAGAACGCAATTTATAGTGAAAATTACCCATCCTGATCCTACAACAGGTATTGATTTTCCTGCATACCAATCAAAAAGTAAGGAAAAACATTTAGATATTAATCTAGAAAATTAATTTTTTAAGTGCAAGTCCATAGTTTTTCCCACTCCATATCCGTAACTCTGCTGTTTTCACCTGATTTCCCTTGAAATTGGAGGTTATGATGCAGTCACTACACAAAATATCTGTTTGTCAGCTAATGATAATTGTATTTTTTGTTTTTGATTCTATCTTGGGGAAAAATTTCCCCAGAGCTGCTTGAATTTCCCCTGAACATCGTTTGGGGGTTCGGACATATTCTACACCTCTGAAATATTTTAGTTGGATGATGTTTGAAAATAAAGTATTTGAATTTATGGTGTTTTCATAGCTGATAGTTTTAAATAGGCAATTAAAGAGTTTTTCTTATTAACAATATTTAATTTTGAGGTTTTCATCTCATTTAAAATAGTGAGTCAAGCAGATCCACTATAGTAGAGAAATGGGGAAAAAAGTGTTTTTAGCAATAAAGTCGTTAATTACTCGTAACTATTTGATTTTTAAGCTTGGAAAACTTTGCAGTGATTGTCCTCGCTTCGAAATACGTCTATATACCGAGTTTTGTCTATGCCTGCGGCGTAGTTTAGGAGGAGATGCGAGTTGTAGTCGGGTGAACATATCGCGTGACGTCACAAATCTGAAATCGCTGTTTTTCCCGCCTTTTCCAGAACGCAAACTTTGAGTCACAGTAAAAAAATAATGATCAGAATAAAAAATAAATTGGTTTTAGGGTTTTCTTAAAAGGTTAAATAGATAAAAAAATGTGGAACTTCCTCATTTTATGTTTGTCATATTTTTCAATCATAAGCTAAATATTTCTTTTATTAGCGTTTTTGTCATCAAAGTATGCAGAGCGTCCTACATCGAAGATATACAACAGCCGATTCAATCACACTCAGCCTGCTGAAGTGAGTTTCTTATATTCAGTTACCTGCTTATTTGTTCAGTTGTTAATTTTAAAAGGTATAATAATGATTTGTCTTTATTTGAACTTTTAAAAAACAAATTTAAAGTAAAATGTGTTATATTTTATTATTTTAAGTTCCCTATTGGTTTTGTAGAGTTCCATTATAACAACTTATGGATCCTAAAAATTAATTTGCTACCATTTTTTAAAAAATCTTTGTATAATTAAGGGTTCAAATCCGTTAATGTTCCCGCTAAATATCTCCATGCTCTTTTGGAGACAAAAAAGAAGAAATATTGCTAAATAAATTTCTAACTCGTAGATTGAAATGTTTAGTTAGATCAGCGGTTTCCAACTTAAGTACTCGAGGGCCGCAATCAAAATCACTAACCAAGTGGCAGGTCCCAAAATTATCTGGCTCCTTTTTATTTTCATCATATATTTTTCGAGGGGGGGTCTTTAAACGGATCTTTTCCGGCGAGAGAAGGGCGAAGATTTTTCACATATTGTGAAAGTACTACTGTATTTTCAAAAATGTCAGGGGACATATAAATTTTACATCCTTAAAATTTTTTAATACTGAATATTACTTAAAGGGGATGTCTTTCTCCAGAAAATGTTTGTAAATTTTCCTAAAAGTAGTGACTTTTGGACTCTCCATTTTGCCCCTACTCGTGATAAAGGTTGACCTAACCCTTCAAAACTCCTTGCAGCGCTTAGGGGAATTTCAGGGAAAAAACCTTCCCCTCAAACATTAAATTTTTTTCACCATAGAAAATGGCCAAATCTACTCCATAATCTAAGAGGTAAATAGGGGGTCAGGGGGAGCTCCATGAAAAATTTTTTAATTTTAGTATGCTAAAAAGTGTTGGAAACCTTTGAGTTAGATCAATAACAGTTCTTTTTATCTATAAAAATCTGAAAAAATTGACTATGTTTGAATACATGGTGTCCAGAAAAGCATGGCAATATTTAGCAGGAATGTTAATAGAATTGAACTTAATTAATAAGCAGTTTAAAGTACTAAATATTGCCCTAAAAAGTAAAACTTTGAGAAAGTATTTTCTTCCTGATAAGATGGGGTAATATTTTCTTTTGGAAGTGTTTTGATTTTCTGTATCACTTATGAAATGATGCAGGTTCATTGTAACATCTCAATAAATTATAATTTCTTAATAAGTTATAATTTCTCAATCTTGTTCCTTTACCTAAAATAATTTATTCTAAAACACTTTGTTGACAGTTATTTCGAAAGGACCTGATAAGTGCAATGAAGCTTCCTGACAGTGAACCTCTTGGCCCTGATGATTACTGGTTGATTGAAGATTCTTGGAGACCAGAATGGGAAAAAGGTGTTCAGGTTCCTGTAGATCCAGACCAATTGCCTGAACCAGAAGTCAGGTATGTTCGAAATCTTTTTCTATTCCTGATAATTTTTTCATAAACAATTAGTGCTCTATCAGAATCCATATTAGTCTACATCACATGGCATGCAACTCGTATTAATGAACATACTGGGAATTTAGTTTTTTTATGTTTAGATGTAAAATTACATCTAGGATATACCAATCAATCCCTTCAAATTGGCTGCATTTTTAGGTATTTTTAAATTATTTCTTATTTCCCGCAAGGTTCCATACTTGGTCCTTTATTGTTTCTTATTTATGTTAATGATCTTCTAGAACTTAAACTTCATGGGAATATAATTTGTTTTGCTGACGATACAACCCTTTTATACTCCAGTCAGGACCAAAAAGATTTAAACGATAAAATTCAAGATGACCTCAATAAAATTAGAACTTGGTTCCACTTAAACGATTTAAGTATCAATGTAAATAAGACTAAATATATTTATTTCAGTATTATACTACCCATGAAAATCCTTTTAAATTAATCTTTCACAACCAGACTGCATAAATCAACCACATTGTGATTGTGCCCAATTGGAATGTGTAAAGACTATAAAGTATTGGGTCTACACATTGATTCTAATCTCAAATGGAAATCTCGCATCAATTTCTTATCAAATACATTGAGATTCTTTTTATATAAATTTTATCATCTAAAAAACTTGGTTAATCTGAAATTCCTTAGAAATTTATATTATGCCTGGGTTCATCCTAGGATTTACTATGGACTTTCTGTTTGGGGCAGAGATTACTCAACTAACATACAAATAATTCAAAATAAATTTTTAAAAAGTTATGTTAAATTCCACTAACCAAAGCATCACATTCCTTTCCTATAAATCTCTGGATATACTTCCTCTGCAACATCTATTTTTTATAATAATTGTTACAATCTTTTTTAAATCCTAATATATGTATAAAAAACTACTATAAATCCTAGACACCCTAGCATGATATACAATATTCCTAAAGCAAATAAAGAGATATTTCACAAATGTTTTTTACTTAGCACCTAAGCACTACAATAGTTTGCCAATTGATATTCAAATAATACCTAAAATAACTTTAAAAAAAAATTAAAGCTATTTTTATTTAACTCAGAAGATTTACATATTCCATAGTTTAATACGTTTCATATAGTTTTGTGGTCAACACTTATTTTTATTTGGAGTTATTCATTATTACTGAAAAAAAATTTAATTGGGTTCTAACCACTCAACTGACAACATTTCCGGTCCTGTAATTCGTAATTTCTATTTTATATTGTTTTCTTGTAATGTATATGCATGTGTGTATGTATATGTGTATGTATATTTTTGTAATTATATACCTTTTTTATTTTTTCTCTCTCATCGTAACGTATTATTATTTTAAATTATAAATGCACTTTTAAGGGATTCTAATCCCCTTAGTGTCCAATTATAATTCCTGATGTTTTTTCTTCTCTTCTGTAAACTGAAATTAGCTATTGCTAATAAATTGTTGTTGATTATTTTTTTTGTTATAGGTCCTTAAGAAAGCGGAAGAAAGAGAGCAACTTCAGGCTGTAAGTATCTTAATTTTACTTACAGAAAGTAATTGTTTGAATATTTTATATTTTGACAGTAATGAGAACTCCCTGCAAGCATTAACAGTTACATAGTTAATATTAAGTTACTTTTTAAGCCTTTTAAATTAGTTAAAATATTGGTTCCTTTACCCTTTTTGTTGCATTTCTTTCCTAATTGTATAAACTTTGACCCGTTTCCTTTTCTTTCTAGCCCTAAAAAGCTCATTCGTTTTACTCGTGATTCCTCTTACAATCCTGATTACCATATCATGAGCTATACGAATACGCTTTCGGAGAGAACTTGCCGTTATGATATAGATGATTCAGATTCCAAATGGCTTATGTCTGTAAATAATGATAGGGAAGATTATGGTAAGTTCAAAACGAAATTTAACATGGATATTTTTATTTTACTTGGATTTTGTGATTAAGAATATTTAAAAACTAGCTTATCATTTTTCATGATCAATCCTTGCTCTATTTAACCCCGTAATCTCGTGTAACAATTCATACTGTTTCCTGTAATTTTGATAATTTATGCCTGTAGTAAATTGTATACTAACTGAATTGAAAAAGAATTGAATTTAAATACAATTTCCTTGTATATGTATAGGTTTGGAACCGTTAGAAGAGTCTTTCGTTGAGCAAGTCATTGAGGAGTTAGAAGATCAGGTAAGATTTCTAACTTCTGTTTTAACAATCATTATTAAAGCTATTTGAAGAAAATCTGTATTTCTCTTAATGGTTTATTCTTTTTTTACATAATAAAATTCTTTTACAAGACCATCAATTTTTAAAACATTGGTTCCATTAATGTTTTATGTTCAATTTGTTTTATGTATTTTAGTTCATACCATAATGTTTTCTTTAACTTTTAGTCGTATGTCAACTTTCAAGAAGTCATAAAAAGTGAAGAAGGTCTAGGTGTAGAATATGATGAAGATGCAATTTGCGACGTGTGTCGTTCTGTGAGTAGTTTTTTTATCCCAATCTTTTACAAAATTTGATGTTAACTGAAATAACTGTTAATTTAATAGCTATTGAGGATTTAGTATAGTTGTTTTAAAAGAGTAATAAGTGAATGAAGGGGGGTTATTCCTGGTGCAATAGATCTGTTTGCTAGTTAAAAAGGAAATGAAGAATAGGGTTGGTCGAAAGTTTTACAACGGTTGGAGAAAGCACATGTCAGGGAATAGCTGGAGATAAGAGAACAAAATGGGACCTCCATTTGAGGAGGGGTTTTCTTTTGTTCGCTAAGGACCACTAGTAGGCTAAAATGTCATGCTTTCTCCAGCATTGTAAAACTTTACTGGCCAATCGTCATACTTTAATATTGAGAAAGCATTGCAGTGATGGAATGGCTGTGCCAAAATGATACATTTGTGATTTTAGCACCAAATGCACAATTTTGGAGAAAATTGTGCCTCATAGATCCAAAGAGCTGGATTTGCCAGTTTTTTGTCATGAAAATGTTGTAACATCACTTTCTCTTGTTCATACTTACATACGTTTCTCTCAAATAAATAACCCCTATTGATGTGTTCCTCCTTACAAAATCGAATTGTGAACTGTTGCTGTTATGAAACTCTATTTCAAAGAAATAAAATTTCCAAAAGCTTTCAAGTGCCCGCAAAACTCACTTATGATATGAAAAAATTTTTAATCTCCTCTAAGTTTTATAATCTGATAAATAAAACTTAAGTCTTTAAGAATTATTTTCTTTTGCACCCAACAGACAAGGGGACTAAGTTTTGATAATGGTTCTTAAAAGGTGATAGTTCTTGATGGGGTATGCGTTATGCATATCAAGTTGAAACTCTGTATACATTTAAAGTACACTTTTAAATGAGGAAATGGGGTAATTAGCATTTAGAAATAATTTCTTGGTTCTTATTTTTCCTTTTTAATGGGGCTTATAAAGATACTTTTTTCTTTGTTTTTAAGAACTGTAAAATAGGGTAACTGGCTCAAATGGAGTGTTTTTTACATTAAAAACAAATAAAAGTTATTAACCTAAACAAATTTACCAAGGTAAATGGTTTACATTATTTTTAACGTCTTCAAGTTAAATATAAACCGATTTAAAAGTGTGGATTTGGATTTTAATATTTTTTAAAATGTTGGGCCTCACAGGGTTTTTGAATTGGGGTAACTTTGACCCTGACCTAAAAAATTTTAGGTGCTGACTTAGCTTTACCCAATGCTATACCATTCACATTACTAAATTATATATGAATAATAATGTATTCCAGGTTCATTTCAAACTTAATTTGTAAGAAAATCAATAAATGCAAATGTTTTCTAATACAAAATTGATTTCATTTTTTTAGAGTTACCCAAGGAATTTGCAAAGAAAAGGCATAGGTGTACAGTGTTTAACATCCTCGGTATATATTTTGATGAATTAATAGTTTAATTGTAGAAAAAATCCACAATTGAGACAAACAAACTTATATTTCTTAAACTTTTATATCTAAACTGAAATCAAATGTTTAAATACATAACATGAAACACTAGAACACTGGATTCTTATACTTTTAGTTCCATTTCCATCAGTTTCCCTTGCTAAAAATTTATATCTCCCAGCTACTTCTATTCTTCTCAGTTACAATTCATGTTGCCTTATTTTGTCTTGTTCCATCTTCTTTTTCGAGTATTTCTTCAATTATAACGCCTTGAATTTTTCTTGAATCCTAAACTACTCATTTATTCCAATCCTCATCAAATTTGCACCTTTATCAAAGCCCTTGGATAAAAGTCAATCAAAATAATCAAGCTATTCCGCAGCAAAACCATTATTAAAAGTAAAAACACATCACATGCCAACAAGCCTGGCCACCCGCTGAACTCTTTATTATCTTAACCCATTAGCGCCCAGTGATCTAGTTCTAGATCGCTAAATATAGAGTCATAAATGCTCTCTTAAATTACCTTAAGTTCACCCAACACTAACGAAACTGCACTTGTGGCAAGAGAAAACATCCCTCAATCCTAATGCCCAGTGTTTTTTGCGTTTGCTTCATTTATTTTGTAATAGGGATGGGCTAAAGTTCGAGTTTTCTACTTTGATCGAAAATAATTTGGGCGTTAACGGGTTAATGAATACAAAAACAGGCACCTTTCTCCCTATGGCAACAGGCTATTGACGGGCCATATAGTAAAAACTCTAGATATTTACCCTACAATCCCATTCTTTTTTATAGATACTGCATATAAAATTTCTTTCCAAACGTCTCGGCCCTAAGTTACCCGATTTTTCAATGACACAAATTTGATACGCTTGTAATAGTTAATAATGTTAACAATTTCCTAGCATTATTTATTATAGCTTTTACAAGATATTTAAATTTAATTCTCTAATAAAAATTATATAGGCCGAATGATAAAGTAATTTTAAAGTATTTTATCCTGTTTCTAATTTAAAATAATACCACTTTAAATGGTATTTAAAGGGGGTGTTTTTTATGCCAACTAATTTTTGTGTAGCTAAATAAGAATTTGATAAATTTTCATTTGAACCCATATATAACCAGGTGTTTGGTAAACCCACCTTAACCCCTCACCCACACACCTGACTTACATTACTGTTTGTGTGATAAGGTTATTGTAATTTTGGTGCTCCAAACTGCTCCAAAATGGTTTTTTACAACTTAAAAACAAGGTTTCACCTGTTCCATCACTGGCATTGCTGTTTCTTTAAATACTTTTGTATCTTTAACAAAGCATGTTCATTTTTTCTGCATACGTAAGAAAAATCTCAACTGAAATTTGTATCTGAGCTGAAACATTTGTATTGCAAACTGTCTTGAAAATTGAATCTTATGTTCTGAAAATGTTCAATCTTTTTTAGCCGGAATCAATGGACTTCAATGAAATGGTGTTTTGTGACTCATGCAATATATGTGTCCATCAGATTTGCTATGGTATAACAAAAATACCAAAAGGCAGTTGGATTTGCAGAACATGTGCTCTTGGGATTCGACCTCCCTGTGTCTTATGCCCAAACAGAGGTGGTGCCATGAAAACAACAAGGTAGTCTATTTTATATTCTTTAATAAAGTCATGTATTATTAAAACTGAAAAATAAATTAAGGGGCAGCACAAACCCCAATTTCAACCCTGACAATACTTCAGATAAAAATGAAAATTACTTTATTGTAACTTGTTTATACATATTTCAGGTGTGGACAAAATTGGGCTCATGTTGGCTGTGCAGTATGGATTCCTGAGGTTTCTTTCTTAAATTTTGTTAAAATGGAGCCAATCATAAAAGTTTCTCAAATTCCAGTAAGGAAGAATTTCATATTTTGGTTATTTATTGTTTTAAATATTTTCTTTGTTTCATAGCGACTATTTATGCAAAATTCAATTCACCTATAGTTTAAAAAAGGCAAATTTAATTTTAACTATGAAGAATCTGTGTCTGAAAAATACATATTGGGTGATGTTTTAGTAACACAGCTAAAAAAGTAACTTTAAAAAATGTAAATTATTCTGAACATATTTTAATGTTGTGATTTTTATAGGCATCAAGATGGAACCTCGTATGCTCATTGTGTAAGGAGAAAACTGGAGCTTGTATAACATGTGCTGTAAGTCTATACTGAAATATTCCATTTTTGGAAATCTTGTGTGGCCCACTATGTGTTTGCTTTTGAACCAATTTTAAGAGTTCAATAAGTGTTAAAATTAAGTTAATTCATATTTTCTGACAGTTTTCTAATCTATTTTATTTCTGATAAAGATACTCAATGTTTCTTTTTTTAATTTTATAGGAAAAAGGATGCAAAACTGCCTTTCATGTTACTTGTGCTTTTAATGAGGGACTTCAAATGAGAACAACTGTTAAAAGTACCTACAATGATGATGATGATTTTAAGGCAAGTATTGGGTATAAAAATAATTGTTCCTTCAGTAAATATTATTTTTCGTTTTATAAAAGGTAAAAGTTTTATTTCATAACGAATATTAACTAGTGGCTCTGGCTAGTGCCCCATACCTAGAACGCTCGGTAATAGTCATTTTGACTGCTATATTTTTGTAAGCAAAATTGTTTTTATCTAGAAAATAAATGTGACGCTTAGAAAATACATTAAAATAAGTTAATTTGGTTTGATTTTCTTTAAAAAAAATAATAAATCTTTTATGAAAACAAGTGTGGGAAACCTCAAACTTTAAGCGAAAATATTTTCATAATTCCTGATAAATATAATTATTTTTTTATACTCAATAGCTATTAAAAATGGAAATTTTACATTTGACGAAGGACCCCCTAAATATTTATTTGAAAGCATCAGCGATGCCATAATTTAAGTGATAACAGAAGAAAAAAAGAAGTTGAAATGACTGTTGGAGGGTTCTAGCAGTAGGCCAGTTAA
The DNA here is from genome assembly GCA_024610705.1 of Tetragnatha versicolor. NCBI lineage: Eukaryota > Metazoa > Arthropoda > Arachnida > Araneae > Tetragnathidae > Tetragnatha > Tetragnatha versicolor. Next base: position 31,685,251 of record JANDEH010000001.1, on the reverse strand, counting down.
TATCTCTGAAACACATTTTTAAAACTTAACAAAATTTGGAATACAGTAAACTCCCGTTAGTACGCCGTTCAAGGGGATTTGTGAAAACGTTGTAATAAGCGGTACGGTGCTATATGCGGAATTCCATAAAACACCATTTCGGCGATATACCTAAAACCCGTTATACCTAATATTACCTAGAAACCTTTTTAAGCGGTATTTTATCACTAAAATAGAAGAGACAGGCAACCCCTGTTCATTTGCAAATTGCTGCTTATTCATAACACCTTTCTTCTCGTCATAAATCTTGATTATCTTCAATTTATCATCGAAACTCAAAGCTTTCCTTTTACTTCCAGAAGAACTTGCCATTTTAAACTAATGCCGAAAAAGAATGGATACTGAATACGGTATCTGAACTTACACAACAGTGGACTGAACATTGAGCTATGGAATACGAAAATCGAATTGGAGGAGAGGGGGAGAATTTCAAAGAAATTTAGGGAGTGTTCTGTTCTGATTCATCACAGGACAACCCACTTGCCCTACAAGATACTGGTCATCGTTGAGGGCCCAACGGGGGGCCATTCGGGGAAAAAGGGGAGCGGTTGGGAAAAACCAGTTCTACCATATTGTTCTACACGCGTTTTCAACGGTTCTGTACGTAGCTCATACATTATTTGAAAGGAAATCGACGACGCAATAACCGGGATTTTTCTTCGGGGGACTGGAGAAAAGCGTCGAAATATGCGGGAAGTCGTAATAAGCGGGGGCGCTATAAGCGGATAGTTTTTAATGATAAAAGGCCTATCGGTACCAGGGACCGGAGAAAAACGTCGTAATATGCGGGACGTCGCACTAAGCGGGGGCGTACTAACGAGAGTTTACTGTAGTTGGTTGGTTAGTTGGATAGATTTTTATGGAACAAGAGCCAGATTAAGCCATTCTATGCCAAGCAAGATTTGGAATAGTTGTAAAAGCAGAATTGTGTCACTCAAATACTTAGGAAAGTATTTAGATTCAAAAATGCTGCTCTGGAGCTTCTAGTGTTAAAAGCAATGATTTACTTGTGACTGAGTAGGATTAAAATCATAGATCCTCTATTGTGGTATCAAACTTGTTCTTTTTGTATTTATTCTCAATTTATGAATTTTAGGCATATTGTCAAAAGCATACTCAAAAGATTTCCCCCTTACTGCCTGAATCTGACGACGAGGCATTATTGAATACATCTAGCAACTCAAAAGAATCCTTGACAAGTGAGGAAAGAGCAAATCTAAGAAAGCAAAAGTGAGTTTTATTTAAAATCCTTAGTTTTATAAAAATTGCTTACATTTAAATCAAAGTTTGTATGACATGCTTAATTTTTATTATGCTACTCAAAATGAAGCATTCTCTTCTGTAGTTATCTAAAAATGTATTATTTTTATTTTGCTAGCCCACATACTTTCCCCCTAATGTGCTTATGTTTTTTATGTATACTTGAATATTAGAGTGGTCCCAATTTTTAAAGTTTCGAAATCTTTATGCGACGCCCCCCCAAATAGTTCCATCATACAAATAAATTATTTTTGCAAAATTTTAGCTAAATCAAAAAATTTTAACCTGTGCCGCAAAAGCCTTAAAGTTTCAAAAAAATACTGATTTTTTTATAAAACATAAAAAAACAAAGATTAAACACTCTCATCTTGATTTTTTTATGAGAATCTAATATAGTTATAACGTGTTCGATTCCATTCTTCTATCACCCCTCTTTCGGTATTAAAAATTTTTTAAAGTAAAAATAACTCTTGTAGAGTTGTTTTTCTGCATTTTAAAACAGCTAATAACTCTAGAACTATACAACTTAAAACCCTGAAATTAGTGCCATTTTGTTTGTAATTTTATTATCTTTTATTTTATGGGCAACATAACTGCCTTTCTTAAAGTTTTTGTTTCAAAATTTAAAAAATGGGGAAAAAATTAAATAAAATTTTTTTAAAGAATTTTTTTATTAGGTAAATTTAAAGTTTTTCAACTCCCAAAATAAAAGTTTCTGCCAAATTTCAAGTTGAAAATAAAATTTGATCACGTAGAAAAAAATAAAATTTGTCGAAATTTTGGCAAGTCCCTAAACATTCCATGTAATTTAACAAAAAAAAACGATTTACTCATGGGGAATTCAAAAACTCCCTTGAGGGTGTTCATACGATTTGTACCATGCAAAAAAATTCACCTAAATTTAAAAAAATGCAACATTCACACAATACAACAAAATACTCATGAAAATTATACATTCTTATCGTTTTGCTCCAATGTTAACTCTATGGAGAGGTTCCGTCCGCCAGCCCGAACCCCTGAATCGATTTCGACAAACTTGGTCTTGTTTGAAAGCTTTACACCCCTAGATGAGCCAGTTTTAGGTCGCATTCCTCTAAATCCTTCCATTTTAAAATTATGCGTTCTTTTCACTTTACTCTAAAGGCGGAAACAAATTGGAGCCGAGCAGCGTAAGCGAACACGCTCTGCGCACGCGCAACTTGGAGGCGCTAAGAGCGGCGCTTGCGCAGAGCGTGTTTGTGGCTGTTCGCTACGCCGCTCGGCTCCAATTTGTTTCCGCCTTTATGTTAACTATGAGGGAGGAGTACGGCCCCCAGCCTGAACCCCCAACCGATTTGGACACACTTGGTCTTGATCGAAAGGTTTCCATTCCTAGATGAGCCAATAATATAACACGTTCCTCCAAAACCTTCCATTTTAAAATTATGCGTTCTTTTAGTTTTGTCCTCATATCTACATTGGAATTAAATTTCAAAGTTTTGACGGTTCACTAGATTTATCCCAACGGGATACTAGAGCCTTATTGAATTTGTAAAAAATTATGGTACATGATTGATTGAAGTATATTTCTTCTTTCCCTTTACACCAGTGGTTCCCAACTCAAATATGTCTGCGGACCACTTCACTTAAATTTGAACCTATGCGGACCATCTCTATCCCTAACTTTATCCTCAAAATTTTAACTTTTTTTAAGTGCATTCATTTTCAAATCAAATCAAAATTTATTTTTACTAATATATATACATTAGGGTGTATCGAAAAAACTTTTTTCGATTTTGATGACGTAATAGTGCGGAAAAGTTGTCTAAGGTGCCAGAGAGTACCTGTGAATTTTTTCAGAATTTTTGGATAATTTCTTAAGGTGCCACATTGGCCCTGAAGTTCCCCATGTTAATCCAATGAGGCGCGCCGCCAAAAAGGCCGAAAATCGGTTTTTCACCCCTTATTTCTACCCTAATCACGCGACGAATGTCTCGTCTCGAGTTATGGACTCTATATGATCGAGGCTATCCGACAAAACTTGGATAATAGCCTAAATATCTATATTACGTTTTTTTGTATGCTCAAATTTCGTCGAAAATCGCGTATTTCCTCGTTCAAATCAGAGCCCACAATCAACATAATATAGAGATTTAAGTTATTATTCAAGTTTTGTCGGATAGCCTCGATCATATAGAGTCCATAACTCGAGACGAGACATTCGTCGTGTGATTAGGGTAGAAATGAGGGGCGAAAAACCGATTTTCGGCCTTTTTGGCGGCGCGCCCCATTGGATTAACATGGGGAACTTCAGGGCCAATGTGGCACCTTAAGAAATTATCCAAAAATTCTGAAAAAATTCACAGGTACTCTCTGGCACCTTAGACAACTTTTCCGCACTATTACGTCATCAAAATCGAAAAACAGTTTTTTTTCGATACACACTAATATACATAGTTAAGGTCAAAACAAAAAACAAAAAAATATAAGGGAAAATGACAAAAATACACGTATGAGACACCAAGGAGTCAAATTGACTCTTACAGGTGACCGAAAATTATACATCAATGGGTTTTCAAGAAAAAAGAAAAGATAGAAAGAAAGGAAGAAAAGAAGTTTAGATGAATAATTAATAAAATACGGGTAATCTCAAGGCATAAATCTAATTGTGATTATAAATGATGGTGAGGTGCTGTAGGGGGAGCTTCAGATTATCTTATTTAGTGAGCATATGTTTTAAAAATATTGTTCAATGTCAACTATTGAGTATAAAAATAATTTTAAAAGCTTTTTAAATTTTAGAGGAGATTTTTCTGATTTAATGTGATTAGGCAAGCTATTGAATAGTTTTGGGGATAAATAGGTGAAGTGTTTTCTAAATATTTCTTTTCTAGCTTTAGGAATTAAATAAGGGCTATTAGATCGTAAGCTATAGTTTAAGTTTCTGATTTCGGCAGTGTTATGAGAGAAAAAATATACTATAGTTTTGAACATATATATGAACATTTCTCATAGTGTCTAAGATTTTGACTTTTTTCTGAAGTAAGGGAAACCGAGTCTTACAATGTTTCTAAATGGAATGAAAATAAAATAATCTATTAAATAAAAATTAATAATCTATTAAAGAAAAATTAACATTACATTAATTTTATTTCTAATTATTTAAAAATATATCTTTTATAAAAGACATTTAACCATTTTTATCAAGCTCTCATGAAATTCAACAAATAAAATAGAATTCATTATTAATTACGATTGTTTATTAATTCAGTAAAACTAAATTGGGAAATATAGTTATAAAATTCTTTTTTTCAGCAATATACCTTACAAATAAAAACTTCAATTTATATCATAGGAGAGGCTTAACCATGTAACTTTCTTCATCTTTTATGTATGTATAGAACAAGATAATACTTTAAAAATGACAATAATTGTTCCGATGAGTGGAAATGGTGTTGGTTTCAATATTTTTCCACATCCTCAAATTTTGTTAAAACTGTGTAAAATAAGAGAAATGAACAAAATATTCATAGGAGAGGAAGAAAAGTTAAATTTTTTCAAATTATGAGACGTATGATTTTTTTACTGTATGTTTTTGCATCTGTGGTGTTTTTACTATTTCTTGGAATGTGTGATTAGGAAAAGTATTCTTTTTAAATTTCCACACATTTTTTGATAAGTTTAAAAATCTTCTTACGGACCACCTCTGAAGGCTTCACGGACCACCAGTGGTCCGCAGACCACCTGTTGGGAACCACTGCTTTACACAGAAGGGGATAAACATTTAACCTCAAACAATGAGACAAATAAAAATCAAATAATAATTTAAAGTGGAAGGTTTTGGGAGGATGCCACTTAAAATGGGTTTATATGGGGGGAGTAAGATTTCATTTAAGAACAAGTTTGTACAGATCCGGTTCTGTGGATTGGGCTGACGACCGGTCAAAATTAAATGACAATTATTTCAATGTAATAAATTTGTGACAATGCCATGTGAAATCGGAGACAACCCCCCTTTCGAAGATAATGAATTAAAACTGCATATTTAATGATAGGGAATGAATATATACGAACAGGTAGTAACGAGCGAATCTCTCTTCATCGCCAAAGAAGGCTAGCTGTAAAACCCAACTTTGCTGGGTTTTAATAGCTAGTAACTATAACTATATTAGATTCTCATAAGAAAATCAAGAAGAAGATGGGAGCGTTTAATCTTTGTTTGTTTTGTAAAAAAATCAGTATTTTTTGAAACTTCAAGGCTTTTGCGGCACGTGTTATTATTATCCGAATGAGCTTAAATTTTGCATACATTGTTATTTTCTATAGTGACACAAAACTAGGGGGCGTCACCAACGGAATTCCTCCAAAAAAATTTTACCATACAAATAAGGACAACCCTATTGAATATGCACTTTGTTCAAAATTAAATACCATGTTCCGAACTTTTTGAACAAATCGTTTTCCCCTGAATTCAAGTTTTCAATTGTTAGGGGGCATCCATAAATTACGTGAGGTCAAAAAAGGGGGGGAGGGGTTTGGAAAAATCTCACCAACGGGGGAGGGGGGGTCGGTGAAAAACTCACGTCAACTTTTTAAGTTCGAAATTAAACGATTTTTTTAAGTTTGAGAAAGGAATAATACCCACAGATAAGATACTGTGGTGATTTTTAGGCGGGATAATGTTCTTTTCCTCAAAATGCAAACGAATTGGATAGAAAATTATTTTTAAAGGTAGTAGGTAAATCTCACTTGGGGGAGGGGGTCCAGCAAAATCTCACTTAATCTCACCAAGGGGGGAGGGGGGGGTCCAGATTTTGGAAAAAGCACCTCACGTTATTTATGGATGACCCCTTATGGCACCAACCTTGCAATAAAAAAATATCCCATATCTTCTCAAACATTATATCAAAATTTAGTTAAATGTACAATCAATTTACTGCCATAGTTGCACATTTATAAGTATAGATAATTTAAGATTAAGTTGCTACATTTTTCAAAAACTTGTGGGTCATTCCATGTGAAATCAACCGGCACTTAACCTGACCCTCTCAGATTTTAATGAAACTTTCAGGAATTGTTCCCTTCTATAATATAAATGAGAAAATGTTTTTATTATTCAACTTTATCAGTAATTTTTTTATTAAAATTTTTTGAAAAAAGGAAGAAAATGCAATTTTTTGCACTTTAATGTATTATAACTCCAGTTATATTTATCCGAAGAAAATATATCACCCCTCGTTTTAAAGATACTTTTGCAAGCTTTAATTTTATATAAAGTTTAACTAGCATTTACTTTAAAAGCATTTACTTTCATGATTTTTTAAATAAAAAAGCTATTAAAAAACAATGTTGGTATCCTTCAATTTCTTTAAAAATTTTACCTATATTTAGCAACATTATAAATTATGATATCTGAAATTTACAGAGTGGGACCGCCACGGGATCAGGAGTTATAGCAAAAATAGTTGTTTTGAAGTACTATTTCAGAGGTTAGAAGGACCAAACATGGTGCAGAACCCAGTTTTTAGCCACTTTAACTTAAAAAGTGGTGAGTAAAAGTGATAAAAAACAACTCTTTTTGCTATAACTCCTGATCCTGTGGCAGTCCCATTCTGTAAATGTCAAATATCATAATTAATAAAGTTGCTAAATATATGTATAATTTTCAAAGAAATTGAAAGATACCAACATTATTTTTTTAAATTTTTTTATTTAAAAAACCATGAAAGCAAATTTATTTCGTGGACATAGTCAAACTTTGTATCAAATTAAAGCTTGCAAAATTATCTTTAAAACGAGGGGTAATGGATGTTTCTCGGACAAATATAACTGGAGTTATAATACGTTAAAGAGCAAAAAATTGCATTTTCTTCCTTTTTTCAAAGATTTTTAATAAAAAAATTACTGATAAAATTGAATAATGAAAACATATTCTCATTTATATATTAGAAGAGAACAATTCCTGAAATTTTTGTTGAAATGCGAGGGGGTCAGGTTGAATTTTCCCATTTTTTGGTTGATTTCACATGGAATGACCCTTGTACTAAATTCCTTATGGCATAGAGTTCCTTATGGCATTAAATTCCTTATGGCATTAAGTATGACTGAAGTTGGGTGATTGTTTGAAAACTGAAATTTTTCAATGTTTTGCAAAAAAAGTTTTAATCAGTTTCAAATACTTTTGAAATTGCCTCCACAATTTGCAATATTTTGGTATTTTTATATTCTGGTGGCAGCGCTACCTGATACTTTGTGATGAATTTAACATCTAAATTTCTTTCTAGAATTCAAGAGAAGGAAGCAGAGTTTTACAACTACGTAAACATTGATGATGTAGTCAATATGTTTGAATGTGATAGGTCTGATATAGAAACCATATTTAACTACTGGAAATTGAAAAGAAAGGTAATTATCTCCATATTACTTATACAATTTGAAATGTGAATATAATATTTGATTAAGTCCTAACATTGTGATAAAGATTAAGTTTTGATGAGAGAAAAATTTTTTTCCAGACTAATTTCAATAGACCATTCCTGACACCTAAGGTCGACACAGAAAATTCATGCACAGGAGAAAATTCTCCTCTAGCTCTCCTCAAAAAGATGGTACACCACAGGCAGGATTTAGAAAGAGTAAGTGCAAAATCTGTATTCCAAAATATTAAATTGGATATTTTTTTTGTTTCAAGCATAAATATCATTCCCTTACCTTTAAAAAGTACAAAGTATATTTTTTTGTTAAAATTTGCAATTGAACAATTATTTGCAATTATCTGTTCCCTTCAAAAAACAATTGTTAAAAAATATATATTTCTTTGTAGGTGTTTTTTTAGTAATTAATGTCTTAAAGTGCAAAAAATATAGTTTGGCCCCGTTTCTATATAAAGGTCAAACTTTCTAAAATATTCCTTGGGATAATCCTCAGACCCTCCTTTTAAATACAGGGTGGTTATAATTAAACTCTCCCTTTGAGATATCTATAAAAAAGGTGATGTGATTCTATTTCCAGTAACAAAAAATAGTTCAAAAATTCATAACAAGATAAAATTGGTTTCCATTACATTTTTTTGTTGCTGACAGTGCAAAAGTTTAAAAAAGTTTTGTAGTTTAGAATATTCAAAGTTATTTCAACCTAACCTGAAAACTTTTATCTGTAAATTGATTCTTTTGTTTTCCTTGTTTTTATTACTCTTTTTTAAGTGAATGCCTTGTTAAAAATTAATTTATTTTCTTAGGCGAGGAATCTATGCTACATGGTTGGCAAGAGAGAAAAGCAAACAAAACGCTGGATTGAAACAAAAGAAAAGATATTCTTCAAGCAACTTGAAATCTTGAAGAAACAAGGAAAAACCCTTTCTCCGGAGGAAAAAGAAGCTGTGATAAATGCTAATGACGGTGATATAGCTTATGATAAGAAGTATGCCGGTGAAAATGGCCCTTCACCAAACATGGTTAGTGTTCTTACTAATCTTGTGGGTGAAGATGCAGTGAAGAGTAAATTAAATGGCCTTGCCAAGAGTCCCACTAAGAAACTTGATCGTTCAAAAGGAGAAAGGACACCAAACCCATATGCTAAACATTATTTAAATGGTTTAATGAAAAGATCTCAAAGGTGGTATCCTGTTGCTGGTAGTAAGCCAGAGAAATCTCGCCATGAAAATGAATTACAAAAAGACAGTAAAAGTAATCAAAATTTATCATTATTAAGCAGTTCTGATCATATGTTGAGTAGTGATGGGCATGAACTATCAGAACCTAAAACAGATTCACATTTTGAGAGTGATTCTTGTGTTTCTCAACCCGAAGAAGTTTTCAAATCTGATGTGGAATCTTGTGCTGATTTTGATAACCCAGAACCAGCTAGTTTCAGTGATGCTAAAGAAAACATTTTCTCATCTGTTGAATTGAAGGAGGGCCTCAATGGTACTGTGAATGGCAGCTGTAGTAAAGAATATTCAAGTGAAGAATTAAGCAATTTAGACCTTTATGTTTATCCACTACTTGAAATGCAAGCAGATGATACTTCTCTGCTATCAAATGTTGAGAATGTTTTGCCTGTTACTAATGAAACTACATCTTCTAATTGTATTACTGTTGAAGTAAAACCAGATGTTGAAGCTACAAAAACTGATTCCTGCGAGTCAAATGGGGGTGATAAGAAACAGGTAGAAGACATGGTGGAAAAATCTCAGCACAAATTGAAGTCTAAAGCTAAATCTCTTTCTAAGAAAAAGGAATTTGATAGAAAAAACAGTGTTGGAGAAAAATCAGACCTCAAAAAGAATTCTAAAATTTTTAATAGTAAAGCAAAAAATGATGGAAAGGAAAGAGATATTTCTACAAATGGAAAGAACTGTGAAGTTAGTTTAAGGACTTCAAAAGAACATTGTAAAAATGAAAATCATAGTAAAAATTCAAAAAGTGCCATGAAATCTATCTTAGGTTCAGGAAAGGTTAGCAAACCCAAGAAAAACATTGTTAAAAATTCTGAACTGCTTAACCTACCACAGAAATCAAATTCAACTGAGGATAAGCCAAGTAGTTCCGATATAACATCTAGTGATCTGGACCTAAAAAGTATAGTTGATAGTTCTTGTAAAGTTTCACTAGAACGATTGCATTTGGAGCAAAGCAGCATTAAACTACCTCTGCCTATAGTGGTATTAAAATCGGAAGATATTGTTAATATTAATAACAATGCATCAATAAATAAGAGTAATGCAATAAAAACTGATGATAAATCGGTTGCAAAAGACTCTACCCCTAGTGATATTTTGAATGTGATTGATAAACGTGATAAGTCATCTGTAAGTAGTACCAATTCATCTTGTGAAAGTAAATCTGATGCCAAGTTTCGTCCATTACCTACCAAAAACTCTGTTACGAGGACACAATCGCCTGTTCATATGAAAGTAGTAGAAAATGGAGCCGGAAAACTCAATAAGTGCAATCCTAAACCCAGTTCTTCAGAAAAGCCATCTACATCTTTGAAAGCTAAAGCTCTAAACACTGCCGCTGCACCCTCGAACTCAAGTGTGAATAAGCATTCTTCATCATCCCCTTCAACTACTAAGTGCCAGGAAAAAGCCGCAACACCCGTTTCAGAAGAGAACTCTGCCGACTTGAACGCCTCTCCAGCTACCAAAGAGAAACCTGTACAGATGCCCCCCGTGATGCCAGTGAACAATCTGCGCAACTACAGGATACCAAAAAAGACGACGCGGGATAACAGCCTGGACCTGAAGAGAGGGAGCTCTCCCCTCTCTCCACTGCCCGACATTGCATCCAGCAACCTGGGGAGCGGCTACCAGACAAAAGTCCCCAAATCCACCTGGAGAACACTGGAGCCAAAGAACGCTACCTCCTGTAAGTCTCGGACTACCGCAAACGGCGATTGTCAGCAGCCGTCAGAGAGGCTGGTCCTGAAGTTGACAAAGGATCCAGACCTGCAGCGGTGGAAGGCCGACCCCAACAACTACAATCGTGGAGGCATGCCCCCAGTCTGGCATGGGGATTTCATGCCTGGCCACATCCCTCCTCTGTTACCACCTCCCTTGCCCCCCTTTGTCCCAAACCGGTGGCCGCCGAGGATGCGAGACCAGGGCGCATATGGACTTCATCCGAACTTCAACAGACCAGGCCATTATACATGACAAAAGTGAAATACTTAGCTTTTTACATGTGATAATCACTTAAGCATTTTTAGAACTGGCACAACTGAATTTCCTCAATTCATTTCTTATTGTCATTATTATCATAGTGAGTCAAGATTCTGTGTCTTCTATGTTTTATACGAACTGTTGGCATTTAATAGTGTAGTCTGTATGAGAGAATCGGATAGCTCTGAGAAATTCTCGGTGTTAATAGTCCTATTAAATTTAGGTAAATTCAACTTAATAATAGGGACATTGCTTTTATTAAGAGTTTTTATAATCTATATTATAGTTTTAATCTTGTAACCATAACAAGCTTTGTACCAAAGGTTTTTACTATCATTGGAAGGACTAAAGCTTAAATTGATTTTCTATAAATCAAGCATATGTAAAATATGCTGCTGTTAAAAAAATTATTAAATTTTATTTTGTGTTTTTAAAAACATTCTAACAACATGGTTATTAATGTATTACGGTGATTCTTACTATGCAGTTTTTTCTATATTCTGGGACTCCTTATTTTTGAGCCTGACCTGATGTTATACATTTGTTAAGTTTTCAGGTAGCATTCTTTTAAAATAAATTTTTTTCTTAAAAGAACATGGTGAATATCCCCCTCATTTTAACCAACTGAACAGATATATTTTGTTTTTTTATGTTGCAGGTTTTGTGTTATTGTAATGTAATGTTAATTGATACTTAGTAAGTTGGTTACTCTACTTCTCAGGTGAATAGAGAACAAAAATTATTGATAATCACAGCATTTCCTCAAATTTTATGCTACACATGATTATTTGTAATTTGGGACTAATTACTTTAAAGGTCACAACAAGGCATTAAAAGATAAAAGTAAAGCAATTCCAGAAATTTTACCAGAAGTAGTCTGGTATATATTTTTACAACATTAAGACATAATTATATGTATCATATTACTCTCTTGGAATACTCTTTTAAAAATCCCCCTCTATAGAAGTTAAAGGTAGTCTCGATTATTAAGGATGATCATTCATTAATTATAAAGATATCTGTGAAGGATAATTCGTTTCTTTTTGCAGGATGAGATTATCTCATTATTAAATAATACAAGACTACTGTACAAAATTTGATTAATAGAATATTTATAAAAAAGTTAAGTTTGGATAATTAAATGAATATTTTCTGTCGTTTATCGAAAGCCATTGATACAAAGGTACTGGCTAACCTCTTTCTTTTTAATATTGCTCTTATTTCAGCTTTTTTTTGCCTGTTTTAAGTTTTGCTTACAACCTTATCAAATATTTATCAAAACAATTAAATATTCATAACACTTTTTAATGGATTATTGATTGACCTTTTACTTTTGAAAAGTTAAAATTGGGTGAAAAGAGCTCTTAGTCCTGTGTTTAATTTTTTAGTTATCTAGCTATTGGAAATCTCATAATGCTGAGCTATGCATTGTCTCGTTTTAAATAAGGTATGTGTGCTTTTATGTATTGCAGTGTTGTATTGTCATTAGAGTTGATGAGAATATGTACATAAAAATTGCATAGTTTCATTCATTGTATAAACCTCATAAGAAGGGTTGTGTATAAAGTGTTTATAGCTGCATGATCATGTAGTATACTCATTTTCTGATAAAACATTTGCTATATTATTTTCTCCAAGTTTCATTCCATGGGTTGTACAAATGTAAATCACATGTAAACAAACATCTATAAAAATGGTTTTATTGTATTTAAAATAAGCATTTGTGTATGTGCACTCACAAAACCATTGCTCTTGAAGTTTATTTATCATTTTGTACTGTTAATCCATTCATTAGACATATTTCACTCTTTGAATGATGTGATAGCATCTGATACATTTTCAGGTTTTACCACCTTGTTAATATCTATTGGTTATAAATGTCCAAAATATTAGGCATATCAAGACTTGACAAATGTCTTACCATCACTTGTTAAAAGTTCATCTGATGCAATCAAGTTTGAACTGTAATAGTTTTGATTGACAAAACTGGTTGAGATTTTTCAATTCTTTCAAGCCCTGAAATTTTCTTTGAACTTAGCTATGATTTTTATTTGGCCTTTATTTGTAGCATCAGCTATTTCTTTAGCATGTGCAGCTTTTAAGTAATTTTTTTGAAAGGCCCACTGATTGCTCATTTTTCTAGAATGTGTGTTGTAAAAAATAATCTAAAATATTTTTTGTATTTACTATAATTCAGCTTCCTACAAAATGCTTGAATGGAAACTTTTTTAATGAATTCAATCAATCAAAAGTGACACCCACATGTTTGCTCCCATTAACGACCGTATTCACCGGTAACCTGACCGGCGGTCAGTTCAGGAAACCATGGTTACAGCCTCTGATTGGTGGAAAAATAATTCAATATTTTCCTTCCACCAATCAGAGGCTGTAACCATGGTTTCCTGACCGGACCGCCGGTCAGGTTACCGGTGAATACGGCCGTAAGTGACTTTATTTTATTGTATTGTCTGTATTTCCTGTAGGCATATTTGTGACAAAAACCAAACGTGATAATAACCATGGCAAAAAATCTCAATGGTAAAATATTGAAAGAAAAACAACTTTTATATTGTTTGAATTTCTTTGGCAGGTGTGATCATCTAGACACTTTAACTCCACAAACCAGGGTTATAATTGCTTTAGTTCAGTGTTTCCAATTTCTTTTCATAAAAAGAACCCTGCTCTGGATGTATTTTAAAATACATGAATCTCAAAAAATGCTAAATAGTTTTATAATGAATCATGTCGACTAATATAACAACACAGCCAATTTATTGGCAATTTTGTCGATTGATTTTTAAGAGTTCATCACAAAATATTAATTTTATCTAGATTGACTGCAGTATTTTCCTAGCTTTTTTGCTATATTTTAATTATATTGGTGTACAAGGATAGTATTAAGCTTATCATACTTAGATTTTTTATACATCATAGTACCAATAATTCTAACAACCAATCGTAAAATATAATCCTTTATAATGTTCAGTATCTAAAATTTACTTAATGTTGTGCATATACCAGCTGTATCTTTTAGTATTGAAATTTCGTTTTGTATTCTACAAATTAAAAAACCTTACTAACCCATTTTAGTTAAATAAAGGTTAACTATACTGGCTATCTTAATATTTTTCTATACATTTTTTACTAGTATTTTAACCCCTTGCTAGTGTCGCCTAAGTCCAGTTCAGGCAAAACACATAGCGGACGAAATAAATGTCACTGTTAAGGGGTTTAAAGCATTTTCAATTATATTTGGATTAAAATTGAAGATGGAAGAAAACACTTGAGAAGTTTATAACAGGGTTTGCAAGTTATTTCTGAATGTGGAAAAAACCATGGTAAAAACTGTCCTGGAAAATACAGGTTTTTGCCTTCAAAATGGCAAAAAAAACTTTAATTAACAGTCACAGAACACACACTGAATTCATATAAATCACAACTTAATAAACTTCTCTTATTTCTCCTGTAAAACAAGATTGAGACAATTTTATGCTGCATGTAGTAAAACCAATGTATAAACAGTTCTTATTTTTGGGGAGAATTTTTAGCCTCAGTTTCACCAGCTAACAGTTTTTTATGCATAAGTTGGCGTTTCTAATATTTATAATACTCGAAGCGCATTTAGAAGATCAAACTATATCTTTAAGTATTAACTTCAACTTATTTACTAATTAATTTAAAAAATTCTTATATAACCATCTTTAAATTGAGAAGTATTAAAATTAGTCTGATTTAATGCTACAATAAATAAATAAAAAGTAAAAATCGAGAAAAATAGTGAACATTTAAAAAAAAAAGAGCTCACTTTGAGCATTGACTCACTTTTATTAACTTGAAGCATGCAATTTAAATTTAATTAAAAAATATTAATTTTTATCATTTAAAAAATTATATTACATTGTATTTAACATATAGTTAGACATATATAACTATATAATAACATATAGTTATATTATCCTTACAAAAACAAGTAACAGCATTTAGTTAAATTAAGGTTTTTACCTGTTAATTACGATTTTTTCCACTGCCCTGGCACTAAGTACCTAACCCTGGTTTATAGTAAATCTTAGCCAAATAGAGTTCTACTTAAATAAATTTTATCATATTCATTCTTATTTCTTGACTTCGATAAATACAGATGGCAGAATTGCAAATTCTTGTTGAATTTAAATTGTGCCCTACTCATTTTGCTAATCTATTAATAAAAATGCCAATTTTATGTTCTGTTTATTAAGATCTTAGTTTCTTACAGGGCATAAATAAATGTGGAAATTTAATTTTAAATGAAGGGCATAGAATTATAAATAACCAGCTTAGTGCTTTAAGATACTTTAATTTAATTAATACTTTAGATATTTTTTGCTTCTGACCATTTTAGGAATTGTTCAGTTGACTAGCTATAATGATTTGAAGTTTATAGTGAAATCAACTTGAAAAATCCCAGCATTTACTTAATGAAAATTTAGCAATTCTCATTGCTTATATATATTTTTCTTTTTGGAAGGTTAATTTGAGCTATGTATAGTAATTTAATTTTTTCTGGTTATGGGTTGAAAAAATTTGTAGATTTGTATTGATTATTTATTGTAAATTTAAAATTAAATGGTACTCTCAAAGCTAGTCTATCTCATATATTATTTTTACTTAAAATCTCTTACTCTATGAATAAAATCAGTATTTCTCTTTCTGTCTAGTCATTTAATTGTTTCTTTTCTTTGCCTTTCTTTATAAGTCTAGTGATTCAGTTTTACCTTAAAAATAACTATTGAGTTAGAAAATCTCTTTTGGGTTCTTTCTTGCATACTGTTTTTTATTCCTTGTGTGTGTCTGGAACATGTAAATTTCTTCATAAAATATAAAATGAGAAATATAGGTGTTTTTTGTTTGTTAAACAATCACGTCTGTGTAATGTGAGAAAATTGTATTAATATATTTTTAAACAGATTTCAGGGTTCTTTTCTTGGCTAAATTTGTCATTCTCATTGCTCATCCGCAAGTACAAACTTTAAGCTGTTTACAGATTTTTTTTGTTTTATTTTTCGATTGAATATGCAGAAAGTGAACAGTTTCAAATATTTTAAAATTTTGTAACTCTGAAAGCATAAGTCGTGGTGACTATGCAAAACTCATCTTTTGTGATGATTCATGTTTGTTCCATCTGCACTCACTGCCTTCAAGTGAAAATATTTACCATTGCCATATAAAGATTGTATATTAGAGATATATATATGCAAGTTTGTGAAGAGAGAACATAAAGAAATTTGAACTTTATATTAAAGATGACTTTCTACAATGCTTTTTGTGTTTGTGTTCATTTTATTGCAAGTTTTCCTTTGTTTCTTACTTACCAACCAAAACCATATTTCTCTTTAGTAAAATCTAGAATACTGTACGAATCTAATGATAGCCCTTCTACTTTAAAATAATTGGTATCTAATTAGCTGATTAGCAAAACAACATCTATGATTGAGCGCAATAGTATTTGAATTATCAGTTTAAAAAGAGAAAATATCCCAAAACCAAGCTTTGAGAAAATTAAAGAAAAAAACTGAATAAATAATGGAATTTTCATGGAACAACTGTTACCGTTAAAGTATGAAATCCGTTATTTCATAGAATACCTAGTTATTCCATGGAATAACTGATCGTGTCCGTTAAAGTGTAAAACTCTCTTGTATTTCATGTTTTAACTAGTTCATAGAATAACGATCTGCAGCCCGTTAAAGTGTAAAATAATCTATATCATTCCCTCAGTGTTACGGAGTCCCGCGCATCTACCGTACTCTAACTTCAATCGCGTTGCGGCACGTGTTAATATTAAAATATTTGAAAAATATTTGGTATACATTCATTTCATACCTTAAGTAAAAAAGTTGGGGGGTGCGACCGAAAAAATTCCGAGTTTGAAAAATTAGGACCACCCTCAAGTTCTTTTTTTCCAATTTTTATTTCCAGCGGCAATTGAGAAAAATACAGATGCTTTTTAACTCAAAGACGGAAATTTTACTTAAAGGTATCATTTAAAAAAACATCCTAATTAATAGCAAAAGTATTAAAATATTTTGATGAAAAGATTTAAATTGTATTTAAAGAGTGCTCTTATTCGTACTTTCCAATTAGCCGATAAAATCACTTCTATCAGACGTCAAAAAAGAAAGCTGTACCTCAAAAGTGAAAATAATAATAATAATTGTTTATTTTCACTTTAACTGTCTCTCATTAGTTAATTTATAGAATACCTAGATATTTCATAAGTGTCAAATTAATAACATATTACACACTTTAACGGACAAGATCAGTTATTCCATGGAATAACTAGGTATTCTATGAAATAACTGCATTATATACTTTAGCGGTAACATAACTACCAGATCCTATTTAGAATTCAGAACGATCATCAAGTATATTTAAAAATGAATTCTAAGTATATTCAAAAAATGTTGTACAGTTGAAAAGTGTCTGTTATAAAACTTGAAAAATCTTAAAAACCACTTAAATTCACAATTAAAATATATCTCTGCCTAGACTAGACTAGATAGAATGACTGAGACAAAATTCATAAGTGTTGTTACTGAGGCGCAGTTAATCAATGGAGTTTAACATTCTCGATAAATACAAAAAGGTAAAAATACTCTTAAATTTCATTTTGGTTTAGTTTACAGCGCAAATAATTATAACTTATATTTCGAATTAAGTAAAATAAAGTGAATCGATATCGATGTCACCAAACTCGAGAAATCTTCCAATAAAATATCTGCCTATTTAGGGGGTTATTTCTTCCCTTTTCCTACTCATGTGTAAAGAAAGGAAAGCTCGGGGATTTTGTTGAGCACAAAATGTCAATTTGTCGTTTTCGGAATAATTCCCTTTTTTTCAAACTAGCGATAATAAGTCCGAAAACGACAAATTGACATTTGCTACTGGGGGGACAGTTTGCCTCAAACATTGAACGTTGGACCTCACACGTGCATGCTGGTATTTCGAGATCAGAGCAAGATTAGACAATGGTAAGCGAACCAAAGGAAGAAATATGATGGCACTCTCTTGTATGTCACCGTTCCATTTGACGAATCGAAACAACGCCTCTCTGAGGACGGTTCCCGGCTTTAAATCACTCATATGTCAGAAAAGGCGTTATTTTCCCGTATATACCTTCAAACGAGCGAAAACACTTTCATAAGACATTAAATCTCATGTCGAGGAGCATTTTGCTTTAGGCTGATTTCTCCCCCCCCCCCCAAAAAAATGCTCCTTGTCCCTCATAAAGGATGTCACACTTTTGCTCCACATTTTCCCTTATGTCGCACTTCACCATATCCTTTATGTCACCGTGTCACTTCTTCCACGTTTTTATTTTATCTAAAATTTTTCGCACCTTTTATAGTTTAATACAAGCAGGACATCATTTGGTTGGTTGGTACCGTGTCCATGACGAAGTCATAAAGGCAATATGGGCTTTTTTTACTACCCTTGCCAGCTCTAATGCATCTCTGAATAGTCTCTTTGAAAGAGAAATTTCCATAGGGTCTGTGTTGATGTGGAGAAAGCTCTTTTTCAGGACAGCTGTCGAAAAATCGATCTGTCCTCGTATCGTCACGTGACATCACTTGTGGAAAAATTCACAAGTTACATTTGAAATAGTTTGTTAGTAGGCTATTCGAAGATTCCTTGGAATTTCTATGGACCGAATCAAAAAATTTAATAATTTTAATAATAAAATTTTTTTTCAAAGCTGAGTGTGAATTTTCACCATTTAACTCATCATTAAACGGAAAACAATTTTACTCCTCAGTGCAATTGTTTTTACGGCTTAAAAAATATTAGACGTTTTAATATTTGTAACAAAACATTTTTAAGGCCAGGTATTTTGAACAAACTGTTGAGATTGAAACTGACAGATTGGGTGACGGTTTACCGATCTCTAACTACTGAAAAATCGATTCATTGTTAGAATTAGACAAGCTCATTTCAGAACTAGGCTTAAAAATCCCCCATCTACTGTAATTCATCTCTTAGAAGGCTTCTAATCTGATCAGACATCTTACGCAATTAGCCGGAACGTTAACTTCACTAAATGAAGTTATCAAGATTGTATCCCCAGGTTATTAATTAAAAGGCCTTCCTCGCCAATCAAGCTTAGCCATCGGCTTCTTTGATGTACGAAGCATGTTTAGGTTTTATTTATTAATATACCGCGCGAGTTTGGAGTGAAGTTTTGTGTGGGTATTGGGAGGTTTGCAGTTTAATAATAAAAAAATATGTGGCAGCTCTTATTTGTTTCAGGGTAGTTAACGACGGAATTATTTGATTCAAGAGATGTGCCCTTTAAGTTAACTGATCTATTTTGTGATTACTATAAACTATATGCTAATCAAAGTTTGACATGATACTTACTTTCCAAATAAAACGCATGTTAGGGTTTATTTTGGCTTTTTTAACTTTCATTTTTACATTATTACAATCGCACATCCATACTTAATTATTATTTTATTTCTACAGAAATTCTTGATTTTTTTTATTTGAATAAAACAATGAAAACGGTAAAAATCATTTTTAAATTTCATAAATTCATTCTATTCATAAATTTTATACATGTTACGGGCAAAGTAATAAATCGGACATTATTAATAGTGCATGGTGACAGCGGGCAATGTGATTAATTCAGTGGTATTTATCAATAAGTATTATCCCTTTGCCCAAAATGCGTGAGCATTATTAATAATGGTTCAAGGTGCAGGGGCGTCATTTAGAGGGGGCAGGGGGGGGCAACCGCCCCCCCCCCAAGGTTTCAACTGTAATGTGAAAAATAGCTGCAAGTCCTTTGAAAATTCTGCAACTTCCACAAGGAGATTTGGGTGCAACTCAAAATGTCTCAAAAGGAGTTAAAACACTACTTTTGAGGGTTCAATTTTAAAAAAATTCTGGGGGAGGACCCCCAACCCCCCTCTAAAATTTTCACATATCTTATTTAGTGTTTTCCCCCTTGAAAACTATTCCTCTTACAAGAAACTTTTCTCTTTAGAAGTTCCCCAAAGAGTTTAAAAAAGAAATAAACAATAGTTTAAAGGGTAATTAAAATTCCTGGGGGAGGACCCCTAGCTCCCCTTAAAATTTTGTCGCTTATTTACAACTCTTTTCCCTAGAAAATTATGTGGTTTACAAGAAACTGTTATCTTTGGATGCAGCCCAAAGGGTCTCAAAACGAGCTAAAACACTACTTTAATAGCCAAATTTTCAAAATTTCCCTGGAGGTGAACCCCCAGACCCCCCCATTTTTCCTTGGAGTTAATGTTGTCAAATTTTGACATGATATTACCTTAAAAATGAAGTTGAGGCAACCCCCGCCAAAAAAACCCAGTTACAGCAAGGGCCAGACCCATTTCAAAAAAATTCCTTGCCCCCCCCCCAACCAAAAACTGAAATGACGCCCCTGTCAAGGTGGTTCAAGGTCAATCATCTGAAAAAAATTTAATTTGCATCATGTTTCAAGATTTATAAATAGTCTTTAAAATATGGTTGTAATCAGGTTATCCTTTAATAAAAGATAAATTAATGGAAAACAAATTACCTTTATTTTTAATTTACGCTTTTTAGAAATCTGAGAAACTCATCTGAGCTCATGTTCATTAGGGTGTATCGAAAAAAACTTTTTTTTTATTTTGATGATGCCTTAGTGCGGAAAAGTTGTCTAAGGTGGCAGAGAGTACCTGTGAATTTTTTCAGAATTTTTGGATAATATCTTGAGGTGCCGCCAAGGCCCTGAAGGTCCCCATGTTACTCCAATGGAGCGCGCAAGCCAAAAAGGCCGAAAATTGGTTTTTCGCCCCTCATTTCTACCCTAATCACACGACAAATGTCTTCACTCGAGTTATGGACCCTATATGATCTAGGCTATCCGACAAAACTTGAATAATAGCCCAAATCTCTATATTACGTTTTTTTGTAAGCTCCAATTTCGTCGAAAATCGCGTATTTCCTCGTTCAAATCAGAGCCCACAATCAACATAATATAGAGATTTAGGCTATTATTGAAGTTTTGTCGGATAGCCTAGATCATATAGGGTCCATAACTCGAGTGAAGACATTTGTCGTGTGATTAGGGTAGAAATGAGGGGCGAAAAACCAATTTTCGGCCTTTTTGGCTTGCGCGCTCCATTGGATTAACATGGGGACCTTCAGGGCCTTGGCGGCACCTCAAGATATTATCCAAAAATTCTGAAAAAATTCACAGGTACTCTCTGCCACCTTAGACAACTTTTCCGCACTAAGGCATCATCAAAATAAAAAAAAAGTTTTTTTCGATACACCCTAATGTTCATGTACCAGAATTTTCTCCCTCATCGCTAATTTGTTTCCTCCCTTTAAATCGTCTTCCATTTACTCATAAATTGAAGGAAATATCTCTCAAATTAATTCTTACGTCAAACCCTATACTTAGGAAATATTCCTTTATGCTCAAGAAAATACATTCAAGTATGTAAACTACTTCTAAAAGTACGTTACGTCGTTACGAATCAAATATATATATCTAGTTTAGGGAAAACTTAAGTATCCTAAAGAAGATGATGATGAAGAGTAGGTCACTCCCGCTAGTGCTGTTTTTTTTTCTTGACATAAGTTTGACAAACCAAACCCTCTGTTTTGATAAGATGAACCTGCAGATCAAAGGCAAGGGAGTCCGATGTGAGGCTTCCTGAACCGTCGTGTCTCGCGATGCGCGCACATTCGTCTTTTCTTTGGTGTCCCTAAACAGAGGGGGCATAACAGGGACGTCAGGGGAGTGTCTCAGCTATCTCGACCGTCTACGAAACTTTTGTGAGCTCTGGTTGATAAATGGTAGTCTTCAAAAGCGTATAGGTATGTGTTTGCACTCTCTGCTAGAAATTCTGAAGTTAGATCCTACAATTTTTTCGCTTGGTGGTTTAGGGCAATAAGTTCCTGATTTGATCCTTTGCAGTGGTGGATCTACGGGAAGGGGGGCTTTCGAGCTGAAGCCCCCCCAAAATGTCTAATATTTTACTAAGTGAGGAGCAAACAATCAAACCATGCTTTCTCCTTCAAATACAAATTTTTAGGAAACACAAAAAACTAATAACTTAAAAAATAACTAATTTAAAAAAATTATCGTTTGTTTAGTTCTATAACGAGTAACTGAGAAGATTTGCAGCCATAATTTACCTGAAACTTAAAATTAATTATTAAAAAATGCATTTGAAATTTGGAGAAATCACGTTTTGATCGAACACATAGGAGGAAACATGGTTTGAATGCTTCCAACATGGACAAAACACTTTTTTAATGAAAAAAATTAATCCTACTCTTCTCAAAAACTATTCTTTTTATTTCTGATATACAATGTAATTTTTAAAATAAACATTAGGTGATTTCGTATGAAAAAGTCCCCACCAATATTTTTACATCACCAACTTTACGCTGACAAATGAGTGAGTCACGTGACGAGTAAGAACAGCTATGATTGGCTGTGACTGGAGGAATCACTGTTTGACTGAAAACAGGCTCTGGAGGAAACACTTTTTGATTGAAACATCAATTTTCTAAGTAGTTTTAGAATAGGTTAAAACTTGTTTTAGTTGAAGATAATAGCATTATTTTGTGCAGTTTAATGTGGAGATCATGAAAATAGCAGTAACTCATTTTTTATTTTTTTTCGAGAAAACACGGTTTGACTGTTTGCTCCTCAAGTTTGTCAAAACGCAAAAAATCTATATCCGAAATTCGGATGAGGCGTACCAAAACGAGTTGAAAAAGTGGGGTTTTTGACTTAAATTTCCAAAAATTTTCTGGGGGAGGACCACCCCCAGACCCCCCACTTTAGTGGTTTGAGTAGGATAATTCACTACTTTTTCCGTATTACCATTAACAAGAAGATTCAATTGGAATATGAAAATTCTTAGCCCCCCAAAAACCAAATCCTGGATCCGCCACTGATCCTTTGATAATGTTTTTATTAACGGCCTTCACTATAAATTATCACATCTAAATTACCTTATTCATAAAACATTGTAACTCTATGTTCATGAATATTTATTTAAGTTTGAAATTTCAGACGTTTCATGAAAGTTTAGAATAACACTGCAGCTAAAAAATTTTAACTTCTAGCAATCTTCTTTTTTTTACAAAATGTAGAAATACACGTAGTTAAAATTACAACCAGTTTTCAATAATTCCACTGCTAATATCCTTTACACTTGATCGAACTTACTGCTTACAGATTTTTTTAAAGCTGCTGTGCGATATTCTCCTTTAAATTCAGAATATGGACATTTGACAGTATCACTCGGAAGCCTTCGGAGTCTTTGTGACGGCACACAGTTTAACCCGTCTCTAGATGATTAGGGGACATCCATAAATTACGTGAGGTGTTTTTTCCAAAATCTGGACCCCCCCTCTCCCCTTGGTGAGATTTAGTGAGATTTTGCTGGATCCCCCCTCCCCCCACGTGAGATTTACCTACAACCTTTAAAAATAATTTTCTATTCTATTCGTTTGCATTTTGTGCTTCACTGCACCTAAAACTTTCCCATTATTAATGATGAGGGGGAAAAGGACATTATTCCGCCTATAAATCACCTTAGTATTTTATCTGTGGGTATTATTCCTTTCTCATACTTTAAAAAAATCGTTTAATTTCTAACTTAAATAGTTGACGTGATATTTTAATCGACCCCCCTCCCCCCTTGGTGAGATTTTTCCAAACCCCTCCCACCCCTTTTTGACCTCACGTAATTTATGGATGTCCCCTTATAAAAATTAGAAAAATGCTTCCAATGTTATCATTACCGTGTTGATTTCAATTAATTGTATCTCATTATGTCTCCATTAGTTTTATTGTTTTAAATAATTACGTATATATTTTCAAAAGATAGGAAATTACAATACTGGAATCATTTGTATGTATCAAAATAATAACATTAATAAACTCAAATGGAAATGTTTAAAAAAGTGAGTTCAAATTATCATAGGATACTTTCAATTTAATTTATTTTCCAATACTACGAACGTAAAACAGAAGTTGAGAAAAAAAATTATACCTTCATAATCAAAATACCTGGAGAGGATATTAAATAAATTAACCATTGATCCGAAGGAAGTTTCTACTAAAGCCCTGGATGAAGCTACGTTGCTTTTCTATCCTTGCTTGTTGGAAGCTTTGCTATCCAGGGCTTTAGTTTCTACATTCTTGCATAAAAGTTTAGGTACTTGCGGTAGATAATAATAAAACTTTCTAAGTTACAATAAAAATAGTTTACTTTTAACTTTTATTGATTTGAATAACTTTTACATCACTATTAAACCCACTACTTCTAACCATTTATTTTTAAGAATTTTTTATTTAAGGGTAAAATATGCCCCCACCTTACCCAATAAGCAGGTGAAAGAATGGATGTCTTATTTACTATTTGATAAATTCCTTCCTTCGGGGTATGGATGTACCCAATCTGACCTATTGACAGCCTTGACGGATCCCGTTTCGGCACTCGCCCCGTCTTTCGAGCAGCTTCTTCTAAATATTTGACCCCAGGACTCTCACCTGCCATACCCCCGTCACGATTCTGATGAGAAAAAAATACCTGTGAAAATACTCTTCAAAAGAACTAAAATTGTGTTGCTTTATTTTCCCTGTTCGGATTTTTAAACTTGCAAGTATTGAAGATGATTTGATGGAAAGATCTAGTACACTGGTGTCTGGACGTTGGAAAGCTATAAATAGTTAAAACAGGGTTCTATCAAAAAGTTAATAAATCAGTTGGGATAATAAGATATTTTTATGTCCCAATGTTCAGACATTCCGTATGCTCAACATAAAGTTTTTAGTTTTTGTTTATTTATAAAGAAGTCTTCCTAAAGAGAGGTTTAATTGAGAAATTAGCAGTAGAAACAAGCGAACTCCAATAGAATGCTGTTGGAATTATCTCGTTGTTGCTGCCAGACTCCTCAATTGCATAATATTTAACTCTTAAGTTCACTAATTAAGACATACCGGCTTGATCGACAGCATTACTCGGGTGTTTCAACAATGTAATGCCAGATCCCCGTGGGGTTTTAGATGAGATACGTATCAAGTTTTTCTCCAGACTTAATCCTTAGCATAATATCTTCTCTATTTTTGACGTGTCGGTGCGATACCGAAACCGTATCTGTCAGGTCGCATTATGATACCGATGGAGGACACAAGCTAGAAATCTGTCCTGACATCCCGGTCTAGTTTTTTTTCCACCTTTCTTACCCTTCCTTTATCACCTTTCAACCAGCCTAGGGTTAGGGAGCTAATAATCGTATCATAATAATAATGATGGAGACACAGTTTTCATTAACAAGTTAATCTTTAAGCAGC
Source organism: Tetragnatha versicolor (assembly GCA_024610705.1). Taxonomy (NCBI): domain Eukaryota; kingdom Metazoa; phylum Arthropoda; class Arachnida; order Araneae; family Tetragnathidae; genus Tetragnatha; species Tetragnatha versicolor. The sequence goes on along the minus strand of JANDEH010000001.1, from coordinate 31,659,956 downwards.
TCATGAGGAATTGAGGTATTTACTGTAACGCATTTTAATTCATATTCACCAGGTTGTTACGAAAGTTAAACTTACTTGTCTTTTGTAAATAAGAAAATGAGTTTTTCCTTCTACTCTACCAAATCTAGCACAGGTCCTTAAGTTATGACTTGGTTAGATATCTGAATGGATTTGTTTAAAAAAAAGTTTCGCAACAGAGCTTTCTTAAAGTGGAACTTCATCTCCACAAGCGTCTAATGTCTTTTGTACAACCGGAAACTGTGGTTAGGCTACACAAAGTTGCTTTATAAAAACTTCACCAAAAATATGCAAGTGACGAATCCTAGTGAACCCCGATGTACAACTGCATAACTTTATATAGTAGTAGACTCAACCCCCCCCGTTAGAGTTGGGTGACATATCTTAGATTCATGTGTCACTGTCCTTTGTGCTTTGTGATATCTGATAGTAAATATAAAGAGCGTTTTTGCTTCTCTGTCGTCGCTAGTTATCTTGATGCAAGAAACATCCTCCTGCCTAAAGAACTGAACAGCTGTCCTCCCTGGTTTTCACTTTGGGGTAAGAATTTCTGAAGTATGATGTTTTGATTATGAAGCAGAAGTGAGTAGACTTGGTTGTAATGCATTTTAAATTGACTTCAAAATATTTGATAAATTTATTAAAATTTATAAAATTATTATACTTCTGATGCTTTTTAAGCCTAAGTTTTGGAATAAATATGTCCCATAATCATGGACATTACATTTATCATCACTTAATTTTTTTCACATTTAAAAACTTGTATGATATAAAAATGTCCTTGTTATAAATGTATCATTATAGTAATAATAAAATACATATTTTAGCATAAATAGACGTTATGATATTTAAAAAATTCTTTTTTTTACATGCAACTTATTAACAGTTATAACTTGTGTTATTTAAAATGCTAAGACCTTTACGTTTTAGATAGTATAATAAATTCCCTAAGAACTAAATTTTTCAGTAAAAAATTAATAAGTTCAAAATTTTTTGATTGCAGCACACTTCCGAACTGAAATTTTTATTTTAATGGATAAAGTATTTTGGAGGATAAGTTTATCCTAAAATATTTCTCATTAGGAAGAAGCTTAATAAGAACAGTAATAAAATTAATCAGAAAATAATCGGATAAATAGTGTGAATTCCTATTCCATAAAAGTTTTAGAAACCTTTTTTAAACAAAAGTCAATCTTTTGGGTTTGTGAATGATGCGTTTCGGTCTTGTTTTTTTTTGTTAAATCACAATAAAAATTCCTGATTCTTGGCAAAATTATGACCTTATTTAAAGCTCCTTTCTAGATAGTAGTTAATAAAATACCGATAATAAATATGATAATGAATTTTGAGAAAAGTTTCAAGTGTCGTAGTGTTAACTGCTTTTATCCACATACACACTACTAAGATTTTTATTATTCCATGGGTAGTACAGTGATAAAAACAGTTAACTTATAAAAAAGTCTATTAAGGGAAAATAAAACTGGGTGTGAACTTTTTCTTAAGTTTATAACAGTTTCATCTTTTGAATCTACACGTTTTAGGCAACTTTCATGTAATACTCACTCTTAATCTAAAGTTAAGGCGTTTTCCCATCTTAAGTTTATGGTAGATAACTTCCCAAGTAGTTTGAGGTTGCGAAATAAGAAATGGCTTTTAATTGAAAACTCCCCTCACATTAACTTTGCATTACGACGGAAGGCTTTTCAAGAAATTGGCTTCGACTTCTAAATGGTTATTCAGAGTATAGACGGAAATACTTTATTTATAAGAAACATCGTTGTGGTTGTGACCACTAGATTTTCTTCAAATAATTATGTAATTGTCGATAAATCTTTATCATTCAATATTTGTAACTATTGGTTAACTCGTCCGTCCTTCTTTCTTATAATTATCCAATTTGATTCATATCAGATCCATGATCTCGTTTGCTATAAATATTAGTGTGTATCGAAAAAAAACTTTTTTCGATTTTGATGATCCGATAGTGCGAAAAAGTTGTCTAAGGTGGCAGAGAGTACCTGTGATTTTTTTTAAGAATTTTCGGATAATACCTTAAACCTCCGACTCACCCCTGGAGTTTCCCATGTTAATCCTATGGGGCGCCCACCCAAAAAAAGCCGAAAATTCGTTTTTCAACCCTCATTTCTGCCCTAATCACAAGAGGAATGTCTTCCCTTGAGTTATGGACTCTATATGATGTAAGATGTATGCTACCAGACAAAACTTGAATAATAACTTAAATCTCTATATTTTGTTAATTGTGGGCTCTGATTTGAACGAGGAAATACACGATTTTCGACGAAATTTGAGCATACAAAAAAACGTAATATAGATATTTAGGCTATTATTCAAGTTTTGTCGGATAGCCTAGATCATATAGGGTCCATAACTCGAGGGAAGACATTCCTCGTGTGATTAGGGCAGAAATTAGGGGCGAAAAACGAATTTTCGGCCTTCTTGGCTGCTCGCCCCATAGGGTTAACATGGGGAACTTCAGGGGTGAGGCGGAGGTTTAAGATATTATCCGAAAATTCTGAAAAAATCACAGGTACTCTCTGCCACCTTAGACAACTTTTCCGCACTATCGGATCATCAAAATCGAAAAAAAAGTTTTTTTCGTTACACCCTAATAAATATCTCCAGGACAAAAGCTGGTTTTTATAAGGTCCTCTCGCACCAAGTGAACTCATTTAATAATATGTTGTGAAGTAGCCTCTTCAACATTGCACTTGGTGGTAAAAAAGGAAGGTTCTAGTACCATTAGAAAACCTTAGGGCTTTAAAATGTCCAGTGATCAGGCGAGCCAAAGCATCACACAGTTTGGTTTCTCCTTGACAGGCTGTCACCAACAAAACCAATTAAAGCACTAAGACCCTCACTAACCAAACTTGATTGTAGAAACAGGTATTAAAGAATACGGTAATTTTCCCTTTTATTCAAATAGTTGACTACTTCATAGAGAGTACCTTATTTTAATCATTTCAGTCCTACGCCGCCTCCCGAAAAAGCCATTGAAACCTGCAGAGAACTTCGGGCATTTAGGACTGAAAGTGTTAATACTTTTTAAATCTTCTGTTCTGCCAATTACCAATAACCTCTTAAAGTCAATCAATATTATTGGTGTTTGGGATCTTACAATGCAATCCAAAGCTAATTCTTGAAAATTGTTCGCTGTGTGAGCTACGAATACTATCCAAAAATGTAGAAAAGCAATCGTCATTCGGAAGCTCTTCTTTTCAAAAGACGCATTTACAGAACCGAGGTTTTGAATTACTCTCACTCTTCAAGCGTATAACATGATTAGATTAACAACCCAACGGCCTGATATGTATCTCGGCGCCATTTAGGAACAGATGAGAAAAGTGTGTGAGAGAGTGGCTTCCTTTGAAAGGGCAATTCCTCGTCGAGATTATTTGGAACATCGGTGCAAAAATGGTTCTAATGCACTCCAAGAGTGTTGAGTTACACACACGGGAGTGGTAAAATGGAATACATATCATCAGCAAAAAGAATTCCACTCAGGGGTGTAGGCAGGGAGATTTGAGGATATATCTCCCCAAAAAGTCCGAAATTTTCTCTCCTTTAGTTTTTTTATATGGCTACGTCACTGATTTCATACTTATCTAAGAAAACACGATGTGGACTTGCTTGATGATATGAATATATTTGAATTTGTTTACTAAAAGATTTTAAAGAAATATTTAGCATTGAGGTTTTTCTTTGTGTAGCTTAATTCATTAAATTAAATCAATTAAACTTTTCCTGACAAAAAACTGTCGTATCTTACTAGTTTGTTAATTTAACATTTTTCTAGAGCTTTTTGTCTCCAATTTACCTTTTTGGCTAAAGGAATTTTTTCTGTAACTTAAACCAGATATCTTTCCAATAATTCACCCATCATTGTCTTCGACAGACAAGATGTTTCAGGACCCTTGCAATAGAAGATAATTTTGTCAGAATCTACGATCGGTCGCATATATGCAGAATAATTCGTGTACATGCAGATTAATAAGAATGAGTCCTTCTATAAAGAATCCTTTAACTTCAACCCCTACTTTTCTCATTTCTAAATTATTAAAAACATGCTTTAATAAATAGGAGACCCATGGAGTTAAAAAAATATTGAAGTGACTAATCGCTCCCTTTTCAAGCTAAATTCTTTCTTGAAAAAACATAAGCTATGCCCCTGAATTTCTTACGACTCTCACACATTTTCTTTCTGACCTTTTCCCTAACAAATGGCCAACTGCTACCGCACAATTTACAAAACGATAAAAACCGAAATCAAAGCAGCAATCCCGAGATTCCCCTTTCCGTCTACACAGGAGTTATGTTTCCGAGATAAAAACTTTTCGAGTTCTTTTTTTTTTCTTCCGATCCCCGCTCCTTTTACTGAATCTTCGGAGGACCCGGAAAAAAATTAGAAGCCCTTGTGGGAAAACCTAGATTGCGCAGAACGGAGTTTCTTTAATGCGAGTTTTTTTGTTTTGTTCCTTTTCTGGACTTGATAACGTGTGATTGTTGAGTCGGCGAGGTTTTGAGACTGTTTAGAATTTTACTTGTGCTTCCTATGAGGGGAACCAGATGTTTTAAATAGTCTGTGTGATTCATTCGAAAGTACCAGATAATAAAAGCTGCGATTCACTTAACAAGTTTTTCTTGTATGAAAATAGATGTTCAATGGAATCTTTTTATATGTTTTACTGAATTTTTTTTATTTTACCGAAAATTAAAATATTTTTGGTGGAATACATACTTAAAAATATACATTTAATAACTATGCCATGAAATGAATAAAGATTCATTTTAGTATTTTTGGTTTAATAATTGTTGTGCTAGAATTTGTTAAATGAAAGATCAAATGTTGTATTAATAAGATTGGTAAATAAATATAAATATTAATTTTATCAAGGAAAAAATCACACTTATCGCAAACTTTATTTTTCTAAGGACTCAACTAATAAGGTTTATACAGAAAAGTTTTTAAAAATTCATCCAAATTCCCAACCATAGAACATTTTGCGCAATGAATAAAAAAAGACCAATTCTCAGTTCCCTAACTATCCCCGAATATCGCCGAGATGCTTTGGATGTCAAAAATTAGCTTCAAAAATTGCAAAAAAAGCGATTAAATTGATACAGTTATATCAATGACAAATATAAAATATGGCGATATTTGAATATTTTGCGTTTGAAATAGTTGAACCAAACGCCCTAATTTCAACGTTATAATTCAATTTTAAAAGACAGAAAATCTCGAATAAATTCAAATTCATCGGAGATCAAAAACAATTCAAACAGACAAGAAACATGCATATCAACCCCCAATCGAATCCGTTCTTATCAAACCCCCAACAAAAACACCCAACAAAAACACCCATTCAAAAGCACCCACATACCTCCGACACCTGTTTCCAACATAACAGTAAAAAATAAAACATCACAACACAACCAACGAATAGAAAAAGGGGGTCTCCCTCCTCCCACCCTCCCTCCCTCCCCTCCCGCGACGAAACCACGTGCTCTCCTCACTGCTCCTCCTCTTCACTCTTCTTCTCTCCCGCCGGACGATTCTCCCTCTTTCTTTCTCTCATCCTCATCCCTCCGACGATGCTCCACCGGACCCTCCTGCTGACCCTCGCCGTTCTCTCAGGGGTCGTCCACCCCCAGAGACGACCCATCGCCGAGAACGACATCGTGGTGGTCAACACGGGACTGGCCGTCCCTTTCGGCCGGTCGGTATTCGTCGACCCCGAGCTTGACCTCAACATACACGTCCGACCGGGTGACCGGTGTACCGTCCGCGTCATCCAGAACGACCCCCTCTCCCAGCGTCCAGGGAAACTGACCCCAACCCACTTCCCTTGCCAGTTCGGACACCGGGAGGTGCAGTATTCGCACTACGGGGCCCGGAGTCCGGCTCAGGACAAGGTCCGGCTGATGGTGAGGTACGACTCGCCGGACGACACCCTGGTCGTTCCGGTGGTGGTCAACGTCCAGGTGCTGTTCGAGCAGTTGGAAGTGGTCACCAAGAACGTGCCCCTGAGTGTGGATAAGCTGGGGGGTCTCAGCAACCCCATTGATTCGAAGGTGCTGCAGTTTACGTTCGATAGGGGCTCACAGGTCTGTAAGGTGATGGTTCTGAGCGAGGCCAGTGGGATGCCGGCGTATGGGGAGCTGGTGAATGACTCTTCGAACGGACTCATGATGACGTGCGATGCTTTGTTGAACTCCGATATCAGGTGAGTAAATCGTGTAAAAATTTGCTGGCCTTCATGTCTTCTCTTAATCTTATTTTTAGGTTTTAGTGTTAAAATTTACATTAAATATCTGAAATTTTATTCAAAATTTTATGTGTGAAAGGAAGGTAGAAAATATACCCAGAGAAAAATTATAACATTGAGTTCTCAAACTTTGCATAAAATCTCGTATAGTGTGTTCAATAAAATATTGACTATGAGAAGTAAAATTGATGCGTATCAATGTTATTATATGACGAATTGCTGCTTTAAAAAAATTATGTTTTATTATTTGGCTATTTTATGTAATTATCTTCATTTTAATATTTTTGTAAATGAAGCAAGTTATCAATTACGAAAATAAGTTTCAAGTTTTTAGCTAGGAAACTTTGCATTTAATAAATGCGTATATGAAATATTCGCAATAAATTTTTAGGATACATCTATAAAAAGTACCTAATAGACCATACTTTACATAATTATTGTTAATGACATGAAAATAATGCAAATAGAGGAATTTCTATTCTTTTTTAAAGTACATGTATTTTAAGTTTAAATTTTTGAAAAATCCTCTTTTATTATTATGAGCAGCCCGGAATTTACCGGTATTTACAGTAAGGAACGTGTTTGATAGTTGCTTGCTATGTAACTGCAACCCGTAATTTAATAAAATGGAATTATTTTAAAATTGACTTTTTTTAAATCCAATAGCCTACTCGGATATCCGGAAAGAATCCGGACGTTTTGATACCATAAATATGTTATACGGATCAGTAATTGGAAAGTTTTCCCTGGAAACCATTCTCCAAAAACTTCTTTTTAGAATAGAGAGATACTAGGGCCATTCTCACCAATGCTCAGTCACCACCGCAACTGCTTCACAGTTCGTTTTAAGAAGCATCGCTTGTTTCGTCTCAATAATTCAGCACACCCTGCTTGTCTCTTTCTCGGCTTAATTATAAATGCTACTTTAAAACTGAAACGATTTTTGGGTGCACTATTTAGTAATTAGGTATGCAATTTTCTTAAAACCTCTCAATAATGTAATTCATTACCATAAAAATTTATGCCAATAATTGGTTAAATATTATGAAAACATTTTACACTTTGAATAAAATTTATAAAATTAAAAATCAGTTTATTAATGAGCACTTTTTCTGTAGAAATACCTATGATAATTAAATTTCTTATATCACCCTTTTTTTTACATAAGAACATACTATAAAAAGATTTTAAAATCAAGTTTTTGTTGGTTGGTTGGTGTCGTGTCATGGACAGAAACTATATAGGACCGAAGGTCCCATAAACAGTATCCGCGATCAGTAGGCAATTGTCCCCGTATAAGTCCGCCCATGGATTGTCACTAATTTGCTGCAATTTTGCCAGAACAGCGGGACAGTCGAAAAGATGTTTGGGATCAAGTTTTTGTGTATTTCAATTAATAAAAATATAGTTTTCATACTTTCACACATGTCTATCTTTTTAACGAAATTATATGCCTTGAAAATCGCCACACAAATATCATAAAAAATTAATTAAATGCTCATGGCATGATTTAATATAAGAATAGTTTTTACTTAAAATTACCTAATTCCTGCATTTTGTTTTTAAAAAGATTTCAAAAGTACTACAACTTAAAAAGTTTTTAACCAGCGTCATATTATATACAACTTTTTATTTTGAAAACTGACCCTTATTGATTTATGAATACAGAATTTTTTCTTTGCCATTTAAAATCTTATTGAGATATATTTTTCTTTTCCAATAAAAGTCATACTAACTCTAACTCAATTCGACAGGTACAAGCACACGTCTCCAAACGAAACCCCCAACCGCGACTTCATTTCCATGGTAGTGGAACTTAGCGACCTGCAAGGGAACGTCATCACTCAAGAATATTTCCAAATGATGGTGCGAATCAGAGAAGGAGAAGAGAACACCCCTCCTCAACTCAGCTTCAGCGCACTCCTCTTAATGGACGTCAACCAATTCGTCATGACCGCCATCACCCCCAACATCCTTATCGCCGAAGATCTCGAAACCCCGGCCGACAAGCTCATATTCAACATCACCAGTCCACTCGGACCAGGGGAAGGGTACATAGTCAGCACCGACGACCAGAACTTGCCCATAACGTCCTTCTACCAGAAGGACTTGAGCGACCTCAAGATCGCCTACAAGCCACCTGCATTAGACTCAGACGTGAGGAGGTTCTTTTTGGTGGAGATGGAAGTCGTGGACTCGGATGGTCTCACTTCGGACCCCTTCAGTATCACCATCGTGGTGAACCCTATGAACACCTTGGCGCCGTTGGCGACGAAAAACGCAGGCCTGGTGCTGTTCGAAGGACAGTCCCGGAAGATCAGCAGCGCCAAAAACCTGGAGATATCCGACGAGGACAATATTGATGACGTGTCGGTGAGCGTTGCTGGTGGCCTTAAGCACGGAAGGCTGCTTCTGTCCGGGAAACCCGTCAAGCATTTCTCGCCGGTCGATCTGGATGACGGGATGGTGGTGTACGAACACGACGGTAGCGACACCTACAGCGACAACATCATCTTCCGCCTCAACGACGGGCAGCATCTCGTCGAGTTCCTGTTCCCGGTCACGGTCTACCCGGAAGACGACGACGCTCCCATCCTGAATGTCAACACTGGATTGACCATCACCAGAGGGGAGGAGGTCGAGATCACCCCTTTCGTCCTCAGCGCGACGGACATCGACAGCGACGACTCGTCCATCAAGTTCGGTCTGGTCCAACCCCACATGGAGGGTGGGAAAATGATCATGAAGAAGACGGAGATACCGGAGGATCCCGAGAACTGGGATTACGAGGACGGCTTTTACGAACGCGTCATAACCTCTTGGACGCAGCAGGACCTCATTGAGGGGACTATATTTTACAAGCATTCCGGAGACTACGTGCCTTACCCTATAGTCGATACTCTTAAATTTGTTCTCAGTGACGACAACGTACCGCCCAATGAATCTCAAGTGCAAGAGTTTCTAATCAGGATCATGCCGTTGGATAATACTCCACCTGTCTTGTACGACTTGACACCTCTGCAAATGACTGTTGAAGAGTTCCAGTTGACTGATATAACGAGGGACCATTTGCTATTTACGGATGACGACAGTAAAGATCGAGATGTTTTGATAAAAATAACGAAAGGACCGTACGATACTGACGCCAACAGTCCAATGGATCCTGGTAAGATTGTCTTGGCAGAAGATCCAAACGTTGAGGTTACTGAATTCAGTCAAGCCCAGATTAATCATCATAAAATCGCCTACAAACCTCCTCCCATCGAGTTAGGGATGGTGCCCAGATTAATACAGTTTAAATTTGACGTGAGAGACAAGGCAGGAAATGTGCTACCAGACCAAGAGTTCGGAATCCTTTTGCAACCTGTGGATAACAAGCCTCCGATTGTTCACAACAAAGGTCTGGAAATACTTGAAAATGGATTTTCTCCCTTAACTCCAGACATCCTGGACGTTGAAGATGAGGACACGGATCCAGGTTTTCTAACTTTCACCATAGTCAGTTCTCCTCAGCATGGTACTTTGCAAATAGGCACTTTGGAAATGGCCGATGGAGATACCTTCACAAAGCAGGACATGAACAGTGGATTGGTATCCTACATCCACAGTGGATCAGAAGCTAAGGAAGACGAGTTCAAGCTTGATGTCACAGACGGAGTTCACATGATACCAGTATCCGTTCACGTTTCGATTAAGAACCTGGACGACGAGGCTCCTAAACTCGATACCATTACCGGAACTCTTGGAATAAAAATAGAAGTGCCTGAAAACGGCAAAAGCCTTGTCACACACGACCTTATAAAAGCCTCTGACCCTGACACGGAAGACCACATGATAACCTTCATCATCAACGATCTGCCTCAGCACGGTGCCATCGAGGTCAACGGGGTCATCGTGGACAGGTTCAAGCAAGACGAACTGTACAACGGCAGCGTGTACTACCGACACATCGGAGACGAAATCGGTTACGAGCCCGTCGAAGATTCCTTCAACCTGACGATATCCGACCTTTCGAACGACTGGATCGTCGGAGGGAACGTGGTGGACCGTGTGCACGTGACAGTGGTGATCACCCCCGTGAACAACTTCGTTCCCCTGGTGGAGGTTGGAGATGTATTGACTGTGGTAGAGGGTGGGAAAAAATTGATAACTTCGCAACATTTGAACGTCACTGATGAGGACACTCCCGATGAAGATGTGTGGTGTACGATTCTCATTCAACCCCTCCATGGCTATATTGAGAATTTTTCTCCTGCCCCTGGTTCGGAAAGATCGAGAATAGGTGTTCCAGTTTCTACCTTTACCCAATCAGATCTCGTTCATTATTACATAAGCTATGTCCAGAGCATCCACAAAGGATTGGAGCCAATAGAGGATAAATTTTCGATCTCTTGCTCAGATGGAGTTAATACCTCTCCCATGGTGGAATTCCCCGTTCAAATTGATCCATCGAATGACGAAGTTCCCGAAATTTATATGAGGGAGTTTATAGTGATGGAAGGCACTGACCTAATAATAGATTTGCCCATACTAAATGCACTCGATCTCGATATTCCTAAGGACAAATTGGATTTTATCATAACAAGGGAGCCTAAACATGGTGTCATAGCCTCCCACATGCCAACTGGGACGGTTACCATCAAAAACTTCACCTTAGAAAGAATCACTAGAGGCTCTACTATTGTGTACCAGCACGACGATAGTGAAACAACAAACGACGATTTTGAACTGACCGTAACTGATGGGGTGCACGAATCCAGCAAAAATGTGGTGGTGATGATAATACCTGTAGATGACGAAACTCCTCGGCTTGTAATAAACGACGGGTTAGACATAAACGTTGGAGAGGCTAAACTTATCACCAATAAAGAACTAAAAGCAGAGGATCTTGATTCCGACGATGCCACCATCACTTATGTGATTAGACAAGTTCCCAAGTATGGTTTCATATCCTATTTGGACTATTCAGGACAGCCATTATTCAACATTACTCATGGCATGAACTTTACTCAGTCAGACATCGACAACGAACTGATCCAATACACCCATTTCGGTCAGGAAGGGGTGAGAGACATCATAAAGTTCGATGTTACGGATGGTCACAACCCGTTTGTGGATCGATACTTCTGGATCACCGTTGAAGGAGTGGATTCAGTTTACCCTGACATCATCAACAAAGGCGTCGAGCTTCCCGAAGGAGGAAAAGTGATCTTGGACACTAATATTTTGAGCACCAGCGACTTGAACAGCGACGACCAGTTCCTGCTGTTCACCGTCACCCGCGCTCCGACCAGAGGTCATCTGGAGAACACCGACTTCCCTGGGGTTCCCATCACGTCCTTCACCCAGCTGGACCTGGCAGGGAGCAAAATCTACTACGTCCACACCAGCGACGACGAAATCAAGAACGACAACTTCGAGTTCGAAGTGAGCGACGGCTACAACTCGGTGTACAGGACCTTCAGAATAGCGCTGAGTGAAGTCGACAATAAAAAACCCGTCGTCCACCCTCAGGTCCTGATAGTCAAGGAGGGTGGGGAGCGACTCATCACCCCATTCGAACTCAAAGCTGAAGACAGCGACACCAGCAAGGACCGCATCAGGTTCAAGATCATCGAAGCTCCGGTGAATGGGAAGATCCTGCGAGGCAAAACCAGTACTGTCAGTTCGTTCACCATGGCTGACATATCCGAGAACCTCATCAGCTACCAGCACGACGGGTCTGAGACGACCCACGACTCTTTCTCGTTCCTGGTTTCGGACGGAAAGCACGATGACTTTTTCCTGTATTCGGACACTACCCAATCTCGTAAACATCCCGTCACCATGCCCATAACCATCGTTCCCGTAGACAACTTGCTTCCGAGCATCATAATGAACACGGGGTCCACCTACTTGACTCCGTTGGAGGACGGTAATTTCGGGTTCAGGTTCAGCAAAAAGGCGCTTCGGGCAGAGGACGTTGATAGTGAAGAGTCGTTGCTGACTTTTGTGGTTACGACGCCACCGAAGCATGGAGTCCTGACGAATCAAATTGGGAGTAATCACAGCATCTCCAACTTCACTCAAGGTATGTGATGATTCTCATATATTTTAACACTGATGGATCACATGATGATGATTTTTATTTTAGTTTTAAACTTAAAATATATAATCGTATTGTTACCATTGAACTGTGTATAATCTCTTCCTAATTGTCTCTACTATCAAACTTATTTTTCCCAAATGTAAGTCATAGTACTAACTTACTTCTTACTTATTGCTACGAGCGTCCGGTTAATCATTGTACTAAACGATTTTAAAAATGCAACTGTATTTTATTACATTGTCATATCATTCAACAAAAAATTTACATTTTCCTTTCATAGAGATAAAAAAAGGAAAGGTTTTCTATATTACTCAAATCTTTCTACTTCATTTTAAACGTAGATATTAAAGATAAACTTGCCTCATCTATTAAATAGTTAAAAGTTAATAATTAATCCCAGTTTAAAAAGGCTGACAATTTATCTTTCCATTTTGCAAAATTAACCCGGGAGGACGCGCGCTACTTTCTGTTACACGGGAACGCGCGCGGGGTCTCTCAGACCCCACACACCGTTTTCCGTTCTAAACGTTCAGTGCATGCAAAATTTTTATCACGGATAGTTTAAATATATAATTTAATTGTTTAATGTGCATTATTAGTTGACTGCTTCTTATTAAGATATAATATAAGACTAGGAAAACAGGAAATGCAATGGAATGTGAGCGGAGCTAACGAATTTCTTTGGCTAAACTGAACCGATGTTTATTTTCTAAAATCCTTTATTTTCTAATTTCTTTTTTTGCAAGAAAAATTATGGATTATAGTTACCTCTTTCTTACTTTTGGAAACCTCTTTGGCTATTTAACTCGCACCAATCCTCACAGTTTTGGAAGCATTTTCCTTAAAAACAACAACCTAACTCGGAAAATAACATACCTACTTTATTTAAACTTTATGAGGTGATAGGTGGAAACCTTTTAGGCAGCTACACAGAGTTTCATATATTTTCATTAAAAATTAGAGTTTTTATGAAGGTTTATTTAAGCGTTGGGGTCTCGCAGACCCCGCGCGCGTCCCCGCGGGTTAAATAAGCTTGCAAAAAGGTATGTACACTAAAAATTAAAGATTTTTTTTTGTAATTTTTACTACCATTGAAATTTTCATATACATTATTTTTAGTTTGAACAAACGCAAATGTTAAAAAAAATATTTTATACATCCAATGTGGTTAATTGATTATCTTGTTAATTGATATTTAAACCTGGGAATCAAAGAAGGAAAGTCACGTTGAACTATTTTTTGTCACCTAGTCAGACCTAGGATTTCGGCCAAGGGCTACGAAAAAAAAGACTTCATTAAGATGCAAAATTGTTCAACCAAGTTTAAAGGATTAAAATGAATCGTATGAATGAGACCATTGAATTGAAATTAAATTTCCAGACCAGCTAAGATGACAGCCCAGATGAAGCGTGGGCAGCAACATGCCATCTTTTTTCAATTAAGATACCTTTTGAGTGGTCGAATTTCCTCTTGAAATTGTTTCACAATTTTCGGCGTAGGTGAATTTAGTTCATGAATCACTAGGATTATCTCAGGCAATTGAGAAATATTTACCCTAAGATGGATTTTTCTCTTAATTGCCTAATTGGGTTTCTATTAGTTCCATTAGTTTTATTGGTTTCTTTCTAACACTTTATCTTGAAGAAGTACACAATATCTTTCTAACAAAAGTTATAAGTTATATAGTTGACAAATTTATCATTTAACGGAAATGTTGAGCGTAATTTAAATCCCCCATGAAAAAGCATTTTCTCATATAGAGGTTTTTTTATTTTAGCTAACTATTTCAATAAGCTTCCATGCCTCTAGCCACCATGGGAAATAAAAAGGACTTTTACCTCACCCCTAGCTTATGACATTATTTAGGAATGTGAATGACCCTTGTGATTACATCATAAATAATTATATTCATTCATTTTTTATGCTACTATCAATAACTATGTGATGCTACTACAGTAACTAATAAATTTTTACATTCAAAATTTAAATTGGACTATCAAAAACTCCCGAAAAAAGAGACCTCGAACTAAATCGTTCATTTAATTTCATAGTGAATCCCTCCTCTAAAGAAGCGTTTCACCAAAAAGAAAATAGACGACACACAAGACTCAAAACGCTGAATTGAAATTAAACTCCCAAATTTCAAAATTTCGGCTGATAAAGAAAGGGATTTCCCTGTAATTGAAAGTCATGAATCTTAACTCCTACATCTTAATATCGACCTTGATTTTTTGGAAAAAATTTTCCGACCTTGACCAAAGGGATTCACAATCAAAAGCTTAGAAAAGGGAATCAAAACAAGGATCCAAGAATACCCACCCACGGTCCCCCTGTCATTCAATCCCGGGCGCCTCGCGGCACTTTCTAACAAGACCCGAAGATGAATAACCTAATTCACCGCACTATCACGTTATCAGTCACCATCTCCATTTCATTCATATCCTTCTTCATAGAACTGCATGAATGGTATCGTATGGCGGGAGAAAATAACACATATATTTACACGGCGATGCGTAACGTATTTAGGGAGTTAATGAGAAGGAATGACGAAAAAGATCTGAGTGTATATTTGTGTTTGGGGGATTTTTTTGAGGGATTTAATTGGGTGGTCTTGCTGATTGCAGAGAAAGTATGTAGTTGACGTCATGTGGTATTGCTGTTCATTTGTTTGAGGGAAGAAAAAATCATCTTGTTCCGTTCTGATGGTTTAAAAGATAATCTAATTTAAATTTGGTAATGAATATTTTAGTGTGTCAAACGTGTGACTTATTTTACATTTGTTGCACTGAGCTACTAACCTATAATTTTTTCATGAGGTTAAAGTAATGTAAGATGTAAGGTTATGCCCACATCACTCTTAGATCGAGAGCGCTTACTTTTTAAGAAATGTTAGTAATTATGCATTAATTTTTTCTTGTATAAACCTTGTTATATTTGAAGTGCTTACAGTTTTGTTTAAAATTTGATTAGGTGTGATATTCCAATGTTAAATATAAATATATTACAACGATTCAGTAATTAAATTACAATAAATTACTTCTTGATTTCAATAATAGGCAAAATTTTGATAACATAGTTAGATTATGCGTTTTTACGCTGAACATAAATTTATAAATAAAAAAAGTGCGTTTAAAACATTTTGTGTAAAAATTAAAAAGTATTATAATTTAGTGAAAGGATTAAATAAATTTCTTTTAATATAATTAATATACCAATTTATATGTTTTAATTGTAACATTCCGCTGCAGTCCATGTAAGGACCAACCAGGACCTTGTCATCACAAAACTTTGATTTATGGTACAATTTTTGTATAAAAAGCACATTATTTGTTTTCTAAATACGCTTCCTTTTGCCAGTTACACTCAGTCAAACATGACATTTTAATTGATAGTTCAATGGAGTATTCAATGGAGAAATACAAATGATTTTTCTATCATAGAGTTGTAAATATCTATTCTATTATCCCCTTACAGATTAAAGACTAAGATATCAGATTCCATATACATACATACATTCTCATTTCCATGGGTATAGGTACTGCTGAACGAAAACCAGTAGCCCCTAAAATCCAATGAACCCCCCACAGATTCACTTCCAATCCGGATCTAATCTCTTAGAATGAATTAGAATACATTGCGACCGAACTATCGTATAGGATCCCCCATTAAAAAAGAACACTTTTACGAGAAAATTCATCCTTTCCAAAGCAGCTGGTGATGAAAAAGTAATTGGTGGTGGTTGTTGAATTTCGAGGCCCTGTATAAGGATTGGGGGCCCCATTGGGTTGTTTTAGCGTCGCTTTTCGTGATCTTTCTCAGGGTATGATTTCGGTATGGCACAGTGGTCGTGATCACACCTGCCTGTCGAGCTATGTCCGACATGCTCTTAACAGGTCTTTAATGACTCGAATTATAGCCCTTTAGACTGATTCGAATCTACTGTGGCAAGTTGTGAGGAATGGTGCAATCTAATGGAACGAGTTTTCTCAACATTAGAGAGAGATTTCGCTTGTATCATTTAATGAGAAATTGAATGCCAGGTTGAAAAATTTCGGATTGAGATGAATTGTTAAAATATGCAGCAAACAGAAGTTTTGATTACGCAATGTGAGATTAATGTCATCCACAAGTATATGGCCTTGTTTAGAATCTATCGTATTTGTAGTCTAAGAAAAAAATTCTCCTTTTAATATATTTTTTTTTTGAATTACAACTAATTTCAAGCTGTTAAAGCAGATTACAAATGCAGTTAGTTAACTAGCCTTGTTATTTGCAAATAACGTTTATATTTCCTGCCCAAAAGATAGAAAAAATGATTAAATTTATAAAAAAAATAATAATCACCTCTACATTAAATTTTTTTCTCATTTTATTATTAATTATTTTGTTAATACCTAATCTTAAATTCATTTCCTGGTCATAGTTAAAATACATTATAAAAGGAGTTTCGAAATTTTTAAGCGTATTTTAAAGTCATGATTTTATAAAGTTACGTTATCCATCTTCTTGCTTCATGTAAACAAATGAAACCAATCCTGCTGAATGCAAAACGTAATAGTGAAATCCCGTTACAACGAAAAATCCCGTTATTACGAAATTCCAGAAAGTCCCCAACCTTTTTATTTGAATTAGCGATAGTACGGTTACAACGAAATTTCCATTACAACGAAGAAATTTTGCTGTCCCGTGGAGTTCGTTATAACGGGATTTTACTGAAGTTTTTTTTCATCCCAATTCAGATCTAAGTATACCAAGTAATAATTAATTAAAAGAAACCGTTATTACGGTAGCACAGTCAATTTATTTTTGCGCAACTTCATGGGAACTGCTATACAAAGTGAGGGAAGCGCAGGTAATGGATTTTTGCGAGGTGTTATTAATCCACTAAGGTAATTACACTTTGAAATATAGACTTTCAGCGGTTCCCAAAGCGTTTGGTATCTTCGTGACTCTTGGTAGCTTTCAACCTATAAAGATTTTTCTCGCAATTTCGTAGTTAATGATCTGATATATTTGATCTCACTTTTAATTTGGGAAAAGCTATTGTTTTATTACTGGAAAAAATTAAAATATTATAGAATTCGATTATAAATTCATTTATGAAACATATCTTATGAGAAGGTACGGTAGCTTTTAATTCAACATTGTAATTCAAAACAATTCGTAAAGCAATTATAAAGATCATATTAGTTTTGTATGATACATTCTTTGCATTGTCACATGTTACTTATATTCAATAATGTAAACTTCTTATTAATCATTAAAAAATTTGTAGATTTTGTTATAAATTTATATGATATACAAGCTAGTTAAAAAGTTCTTTAAAAGACTTTTGACTCACCCTAATATTATAAAACTGATAATAACTATTAAATAAATGGGTATCAATCTTAAGTAAGTTTTATACGAAGCTTGTAATAAATCTGCAAAGAAAGTTTAAATTATATTTTTCGGCAATAAGATTTACGAGTACTTTTCTCATCAAAACAGTAGATAGGACTTTAATAATCACGATTGCTAATTTTCTTATTCAAAAATGCTTGCAAAAAAGTTTAAGTAAACATGTTTTTGAAATTCTAACACCATCCTTAGTTTTCAATTTTTTGAAATGTTGGTGAGAGATTTGGGATACTTGAAACGGGCATAGGCTATAATTAGAAAACTACAAATTAAATACAACCACTTTTCATTAAAATAAGCACATATATCAATGAGCCTGAAAGGAAATCCTAATTAAATTAGTTTTATTAGGCGAGAAACATTCTACATAAGAAGTCTCGTTGACTGAGTCGCGTTGACACAACACAGGACAAAAAAATTACAAACGTCATCTACTCTTTCTACAGAAGCAAGTTCTCAGACCTCCAATCATAATATCTTTGCACATAAATATGCCACTGGAGTGGCAGATATGTCTAAAAGCCATAGAGGTCAATAGCACCAGACTTTTTACACGCTTTTATCTAGCGACCGAACACAATTTTCAACAAACGCCATCGAGTTTTTCCTCTCAAGGTGCAAAAAAAGCTTCTAAAAGCTGGCGTTGATGTCAAACTGGCTCTTAAGGTTTAGTTAATAGAGTTGAGAAATGAGGTTTTCTTAGTATGTGGCTTCCATTATGAAAATTTTTATGAAGCATTACCATCATTTCCAGTGGGGGAAAGTGATAGGGAGAGCTTTATGGTTGATTCTCATGTCTTGAGAAGAGACGTTTAGCATATTTTTGTAGTGAGTGTCTCAGGGCTAAAAAACAATATCGAGATTGTTTTTATCTTTATACAAAATTACTGGATTTTTATGATGGTTAATAAACGCTAGGGCTAGACGTATTCGTATATAAAAGGAATAAAGGACATGAGATTTGGTATTTAACTTTCCATAGAATTTACATGGAGTTGTGGAAAAGTTGACAATATATAGCTAAAAAATAAAGTTGAAAAAAATATTTTTATCATCTTTTACTGATGTTATGATTTATGCTTACCTTGTAATTAAAGAAAAATCCCTTGAACTCTTTGAGGCCTAAATTAATTTTAATAAACCCCGCCATCCATAAAAAGGGATGATTCGTGTGATGTAAAAAATTTAAAGAATGAAACTATTGATGTAAAGGCAGACTATTCTAATTTAACTCTATTTGTGTGCATTTAACCCCATACAACCTTACTTTTTTAAGCAGAACATAAATAATAAAACGTTTTTATACACCTTTTTAATTTATTTCTGTAGATCCAATTAAATTATGTATAATTGGTAGAAACTTTTGGGTGCATGAATTAATATTTCTTGAGTTTTCCTTTCCAAGTCAAAAAATGAATAAATCGT
This sequence comes from Tetragnatha versicolor, assembly GCA_024610705.1. NCBI lineage: Eukaryota > Metazoa > Arthropoda > Arachnida > Araneae > Tetragnathidae > Tetragnatha > Tetragnatha versicolor. The sequence continues at coordinate 31,640,741 of JANDEH010000001.1, read as the reverse complement.
TCAAAATATTTTTGCCCTATTGGATGTTGATAAAAACATTACCTTAGGCTTTTCAAAACCGATTTTCAAAATTTATTGTCTGACAATATCTTATAAACGATTCTTATTCTTACTCTATGTTTTACAGATGACATCAACAAGATGAAAATTTTCTACATCTTAGATCCAGACTCAAATGCTACTAGTGATATTTTCCATTTTAAGGTTGTGGATGGAGGTGAGTACATTTACTAAACATTTTGTTTTTAAAAACACTCATTACATTAAGTAGTAGAATCCACTAGAAAATTAAAAGTCCTGCGGCACAGATCTTAATCTTTACTAATATCTTCAGTGACCTCTCATTAAACGTTGTTATTTGAAAACCTTTTCATTTCTACATACCACAAGACACTTCACCAAATCAATAAAACCTGAAATCCTCCCTCACACCGCATGTCACAGTGACACATAATTTGAACTATACTAGACTACAACGTTACTTGAACCTGGCTGAGAGCAAACCAAAAAAGTAGTTCCCAGCACGGTGTCTGAATTTTGAGTAAAATTAAGTCTTTCGTCTTTTATCGAATTATATCGTCTTTTTTTTATCACGATTTGTGTACTGTACTGCAACTAGCAATCCAACAGGCTTCCTATTTACTCAGTTTTTCCTTCCGCGTAGTGACGTCATAGGGTCGAGAAACATTGCAGTCTAGTATAGTGATTTTCAACTTTTTCATATAGGATCCCTAGATACTTTTATCAAATCAATGAAACTTGTAATTCTCTCACATTTATTTAAAGAGTAAATAAACATCTAAATAGAGAAGGAGATTTTTTTCATTGAACTTAAGGGGGGCTTACCCCGGGTTGATGATACACCACATCTTAACTTTTTTCCTCATTCGTGCTACTATACTTAGATAGGGAGCATCTATGGAACGATCTCGTATCCGTTCGGCTGTTTTAACTTAGAAGATTCCATAACCCAACTTGTCGTCGAACAATCTTCCCTTTCATGCCGCCACCTTCCATGTCAAAGCATGAAAGTGATTCTTCCTCGAGCCTGACATTCATTCATCAACGTCGATTTACGTTCCTTTTTTTTCGACTGACTTGTTGTTTGATGTCTATCTCAATGTCGGGCTTATACACCAGCTGCCTCTCTGAAAGTACGGCCGACGCGCGTGCTAATTATAATAGTACTACTACTATTCGCATGGCGAGTTAACGTGTTTAGAATTGAGTGTTAATGTCCATTTAATGACCTAGTAAACTTTGGCATTGGGTATTAGAGCGTTTAGAGTGGAAGTGGAGGGCTAAGTTAATGAATGAATAAATGTTTACAATCTTTATATTTGTTCATCCTTTGACCTACATGCTTGGAATTAGGTTAGTCTCGAAATTTTGCGTCAACTTGTTAGTATGGAATTAAATTTCATGTTGTTTTTTTAAAATGTATAACTTAAAAACTAATTACATTAGAGACAGTTTTTTACATTGTTTTTATCTACATTATGTAATGGAGACAACTTCCTCGCCTTTTCTTTAATGAAGAGAAAGTTTGTTTCGATGAATTGTCTAGATTAGATAGTACCATTATGTTAAATGAATAGTTAAATTTTAGCGTTTTATTAAATTATATTAACTTAATTTCTAATAAAGCATAGAAGCTTCCTTACCCCCCCCATAGGCGCCGACTTTTATAAAATATTGGGGGGGGGCCAGTACTAGACAAAAAAGATATTAGTTATTCCATATAAAAGCGGTCCTTAAACTTTCGATCACCGCTAATGCTAGACAAAAGAGGCTTATTCCAAAGTGCCCCTAAGGAGTATATTTATACGTAAAGTTTTAGATTCCTTAAAAGCAGTTCTCAAAATATATTCCTTTCATGTTAAAATTTTACAATTACTCGAAGTATAATAGGGGGTCGGGGGTCCCCCAGAAAATTTTTGAAAACTTGCCACAAAAAGTAGTGTTACAGCTTTTCCTTAGACATTTTTGGTTCCACCAAAAGAGAGAAGTTCCTTGTAAAACATAGTATTTCAAAGGAAAATTAACAACTAGAGACGTCAAAATTTTGAGAGGGGCTAGGGGTCCTCCCCCAGAAATATTTTTGAAATTTGTCTCTTTAAACTAGTGTTATTTATTTTGAAACTATCAAAAGGTTACTCGCGGACCCCCTAGGAAGGAAGACCCTCGGAGGTCCGCGAACCACTGCTATACTAAATTCAAATAAAAAGCAGCGCAATATAAAAAAATTTAATCGAACACAAAAAATTAAATACCTATCGCGAAGAATGAAAGTGAAATTTATTTTATACCGCTTTTAAAATCAACGGCACAGAGCCGTAACTAGAGTTTTGTTTCAGGAGGGATTTTGACTTAAATATTTTTTTCTGACGTACCTACTTACGAGTACTTTTTTACTTCAAGTGTTAGATGACTTGCACATTTTATATTAATTTTGTTGAAATTAATTGTCCCTAAAAATAGTGTTAAAATTCATTTTGCAGGATCTTTCTTCTTATGTGCGAAAGGAGGATCACACCTCAAAAATCACAGAAGTTTCAGGGAAAAACGGTACATAATAGATGTTAAAATTTGAGGGGGGCTTGGGGGTCTTCCCCCAAATTTTTTTTTAAATTTTTACCCTAGAAAGTAGTGTTTTAAGTAATTTTGAGACCTTTTGTGAAGACTAAGTGCACGGGACCAAAAGAACATCAAATAAAATGCCTTTTTTAGTTCATGAAAGAAAATAGGTAGATTTTTACTAAAAATATTGGGGGGGCTTAGCCCCCCTTCATCCAACATTGGGGGGGCTCAAGCCCCCTCAAACCCTATGGAGTCGGCGCCTATGCCCCCCCCCAATTGGTGGAAACATATTACAAGTAATGAAGTAATTCAAATTCATGTGTAATTTTAACTAATATTATCTTCATATATAAAAATAATTTTATATAGCAAGACGCGTTAAAACAATTGGATCAAACTGAAAATACTATTTTGTGAAAAACATCACCGTTTTAGAATGCAATTCATAATAAGTTCGTAGAACAAAAAAATCAACCGAAATTAGTAAGTTTAATTTAATCTTTTAGGGGTTACTAGAGGAATTTTCCCTAATAAATTTTTTAATTGTTTAATTTACTTATTTAGTTTCAAGTAATTAAAAAGAAAGATAAAAGACGTTATATAAACATGTGATCTCGTCAAAAATGGTGTAAAAATCTTTGGGGAATCTAAAAATGTTGCTTTAATTTTTGTTTACAATAAAAACTCACCAATCTATATATATAATTCTCTTACGTAACGCCCAGATTTCGCTGTATTTCTTTTCCTCGGTTGGCAACAATCAGTTTGTTTACAAAATGAGTGCATTGTTTTTATTTCAATTTTTCCGATTTCCGTCGCTAAGGGATATTTGCTGTTGAAATGTGTTAAAAGGGATTAAATGTTACTATTTCAATGTATTTTGATGGTAAAATTAGTGCGCATTGAACTTTTTTAGGCGTGAAAATAAAACGTTAATTTTTGAAAAGCGATTGGTAAAGTTTGTTAACACCACATACTGATGTTTTGATTTTGCCGATGAAATCAACGAAATCATCAAACAATATTAAGAGATTTATTAATTATTTTTAAATTTGATTTCGGAATAAAATTCACTTTTTAATGCAATGAGTGATAGTTATCTGTCTTACGCTACAATAAGTGGAGGATACCAATCTGTGACACCAACGAAATATTTAAGGTATCACACAACGGGTCGAGATGGAGAGCAAACACGTTCTTCACTAACATGTATGAACATTTCTTTATCAATAATATAGATGAATAGCCCCTCCCAATCTGCATGCTAGACTAACGAAGTTAGTAACCGCTTAGCGAGCGAAGCGAGTAAGATTGCGAAGCAATCTTAGTTGAACTGCATCAGCAGTTCCCGGGGGTTGGTGAGCGATAGCGAGCAGGGGGCGGTTGCCCCCTAGTATAGTATAATACACAGTCAAACCTGTTTTCAACGAGAACGATGAAAGCACTTTTGCTTGCTAAAAAATATTTTAAGCACTTTTTAAACTTTAAATTCTTCTTTATTCGTTAAAAGCGAGTTCTCGTAACATCCGAGTTCTCTATATGCGAGTTAGACAACACGTTTCTTTACTGCAGCTCTCCATTGTCAATTACAAGACAAATTTATTGAGGTAAAACATTCCTTCTCTCTGATCCTTGTTTTCTTTCCCACACGCTGTCAAATACAACACTTAATGTGAGTGTTGAGAAGAAATTTCATTGCCTTCAGAGTAAAAAAAAACTTTAAAGGCCAAGGAGAGAACTGTGTTGTACAATCGCTTGCATAACTGCTACTGCTAGACTAATTAAAAAGAACGCACTAAATAAACATTTTTTCGAGCGGATCAAGCATGAATAGCCGACTCACACACATTTTGGACATTTTTTCTCAGAAACAAGGCGGAAAATTCTTTTTTGAGACTATAAGAATGATGGTGAGTTGACTTAACTCTTTTCTTCAATAGGTTTACCTAGTAACTCACTTTTTAAATCATGTTTTCAATAACTTTTATGTAGTACTTTAAGTAAAGATTTCTTTTATGAAATGTAATCCGACATTCGGCTACTTAAATGTTGGAAGTTTGGTTGCATATAAAGTTTACTTATACTGAGCTTGCAGAAGAAAATAAAGTTTTTAGCTGAAGAATGTTTTTAAATAGATTTCAATTTCTTCATCGGAATTACCGATGAAAATATAGGTATCAAAGTAAAAAATTATCTCAGTAGGTTATTAAAAATTTATTGTTTCGTATCAATGAAAATGTGATTGCTTTTTTGCCTTTTTAAACGTTTTATGTTTTTATTAATTTTCAACTTCTATTTTAATTTGAGTAAATGTATAATCAATACTATAGCATGTTTATAGAATTTATACATTATTTCTAAAAAGAACTATATTTTAAAAACGTTTTTAGATAATTTGTTTCGTCTACATCCCTGAATAGCAATTTTTAACATTATATCTTCTCATTTTGGAGTGTCATATAGTTTCAATTGTGCTTACAAAAATCAATAAAAGCACCGTAAGTTATTTTATGAAATCCATGAATCAGTGTGGAAATTTAAAATCATAAACTTATAATGCATGATATATTATACCTATTTTAAGTACATTTCACAGATGCAAATGTTTGCACAGATAAAAGCTCTTTTGAAGTATGTACTTCTGAATCCATTTATAAATCTTAACTCTGATACTGCTGTTTCCATGCCATACAAAATAGAAAGAAAGTACCAAGTACAGAAGTAGAAACAATAAATTAACTAGAAGAAAAACACAATTTTAGCATCCACACAAGATCTCCTAAAATATATCTTCACCCTCCATCCTTTATTCAATTTATTTCATTCCGTCTTGAAAATGATTGATAATTTTTCTGAAAAATGATCCCAAAAGAACTTTTTTACAAATTTAATACAGATATCTGTAACGCAATAAAACATTTTTAATTGCCCTCCACTATTTTCTTATTGCTGAATCAACATAATCTAAGTAAAACTAAATAATCTTAGTAGTAAAGTATGCATATTTCTGGAGTCTTTGGACATCCTGTATTCCTGATTTAGAGTAAAAAGGAAGTAATTTATTCAGCATAATTATGAGTTCTTTACTCCTTCATATTAAATACCTCGTGTTAGGATTTAGTTTGTGTCAAAGATGAAACTTGTCAATTAGGAACTTTGGCATTATTTAGTGAAGTAGTACATTTTCATACAATACTCCTTTATTTATAAAACTGTTTTTTTTATTTTTCTATTTTTATAAAGGCATTACGTTTTTACCAAACAGGTTCAGTTTGTATTTTTAACTAAACTGAGAGACTAGGCGGCTGATCCTAGACCTAGAGTAAGTAAATGTCTCCTAAAACTCGTGCAACTACAACAACAACAACTAAACTGAGTTTGAACTTAAAACTTAAAATTAATCAATAGTTTGAAAAAGAAATAAAGACCAATATATAATGGAAATTTGGGCTTTAAGTATACTATCACTAAGCTTAGCTCTACTCTCTATCACTAAGCTAAGTGGGGTGCAAAACTTAAAGTATTAAAGGTTTCATTCATTTAGTAGATAGTTTGAAACTTAGTGGTTTGAGGCTAATTATGTTTAAACAAATCTCAAATAAAAAAACAATATTAACAGTTTTATTATTTTCGACAAGACATCTTTCAAAGTATTTAAGGATGAAATTTCCGACGTGTGTCAGCACAGCAAATGCTTTGATAAGAGAGAGAGAGAGAATTAATCCTTTTTTTGTATAACTTCCCATGGGTATACCTATCTTGTTTAATCAAGATATCATCTTCAATTTGAGGGGGATTCAACCAAGAAAAATATGAGCCTCACCTCTCTTTTTCCCAAGATATTTGCTATAAGATGGGCGAAAGAAATGGATTTCTTAATTCAGATATCAAAATGCACCTGGATATCCTAATATCGCTTTGTCTAACAGACAAGGGCAGGTTCATCTGTATCGTAATTGTCTGTCGACCCCCTAGCTCTATGGGGTAGGTCACAGGGGTGTTCCACCCCTGCTTCGTAAATGACTCGGATGCTGTGCTACCGGGAGACATCTTTAAGGGAAGATTTATAGTTTCTTCTTTGGGCGGTTCAGTTTTTATGCCTCTTGAAGTATTGCTTTTTTAGAGGCATACGGGAATTCTTTTTATTGTGTTGGAGGTGGATATCGGAGAGGTGGATATCGGAGAGGTGTATGGGTAGTTAGCTTTGATTCATTGCTTATCATTGGTTTACAAAACTTCTTAACCGCTGGTAGATTGCTTTTTGTTATCATCCTCCACCAACAAATGGATGGGGAGTAAAAGATACATTCTATATTTATGTAAACCGTAAAACAATTTTCAACTTTCAACGTAAGAATAAGTGATAAAAAACATTTTGGTTGAAAATTTTAATTGTAATATTGCTATTGTTCTGTAATCTTATTTCTGTGCAAAATTGAAGTGTTTTTTTATTTTAATAAGGGGAGAATTGGAACACCCCTTAAAGTCTTTATTTTTCTGATTGATTCAGATTTTGTAATAAACTACAATATTGATGAAGAGCGAATACGAACGCGTAATACATGCTAGTATCATGTCTTATTCTGTTATTTTTTCAAGTGTGTGGTGATCCCAAAAAATAGTAACACCTTAACTTTTCAAAAACAAAGATATTTTCATCAATTAACTTCAGATATGGTCTTGATGTCCCCCTTTTTCACAAAAGTATGAAGATTAAAATCGACCCAGTGGAAGAGTTCTTCATAAATCCTGGAAATTTAACTAATCAGTTTGTGGCTTATAACTTCAAAGTTCATTACTTTAAGGTTTATAACTTTCTCAAGATAATTAAAAGCAAAAACAAAGTGATCCGATTCCCCCCGTTTTACGGTAGTGGAGAACTGACGACTCAGTATACTGTGATACTGATTACTTATTACTGTGATATTGATAATATATTTTTTTCACTAAAAATATTGAAGAATTGATTGCTTAAACAATATTATCTATACCTAAAAGTAAGAATAAGGATGAGAAAGATATAGAAGTGAAATATACAGGGTATCAAAGTGAGATTTAGAGAAAAAATGAAAGAAAAAGTAAATATATGAGAAAGGAACTCAATTACTTTACGGTCCAACTAAATCACAATTTGCGTTTGATATCATAAACTGTGAATTAATTACTACATAGTTAAATATGTAATAATATTACATAGTTAAATGTTTATAATATTTGTTGAACTTGATTTAACAGATTTAAAAGATTAAAGCCTATAAATTCCATATTAATAAAAAGACATATAGACTTATTTAAGGTGCGTACTCCTTACCTCTACCCAAGCAAAACTTTTGACAAGGTCCCGTATTTTTCTCAAGGCGGTCTTGTCTCGAGTTTATCATTGTTATCAATTGAGCATGTCATGGCGCGTCCTATCTTCGCTCCAGTAGTCATTTTACATCTTGTAGTACAGATTCCCGCTTTGCATTTAGCGACCACCCGCATTTAAATAGCCGTAAAGGTCCACGAAGAGAGATATCGCGAAGAGGGTGCCCATAGCTATGCAAGATGGAATCTTTACTATCTTGGTCTTTAAACGTGCCGAAAAAGTCTTTGCTTGATACCGCCTAGGACTATTATATCTGTTACTTTCTTAATTTAGTACAACAGTAAGTACTTAAGGTAAATTAAAGTGTACGAAATCTTATAAATAAGGTTTTATTTGCTGAGTAACCCGGTATGGGTTTAAGCCTGGGAAAAAGTACCTCGATTTTGTTTAGTCTTATAATTATTCTTTTCCTCTTTTTGATTTCGTAGAGAGCCTCGTTTTCAATTTTAATGAATTGTGATAATAACATTAAATAAAAACTAGATTCAATATCATCAATACTCTTTGATTATTCCCTCAAAATCCTTGCTTAATCGAATACGTTGATGGGATAGTAGGAAGTATTCTCTCCAAGTTCAACCGGAAAGTTAATAATAAAATTTCAGGATGATATATTTTAGGAAAATTTATCAGACTTTTTAAATTTTTACACTCAATCAATAAACAGATTAAAAGGAATGGTGAAGAACCTGGATCTAAAAGTTTCATACCTGTGTTACATTGAAAAATTACCCAAAAAATCAAAACACGAGTATTTCCCCTTTGATACCTCACTCAAACAAACTACAGATTTTTTATAAAACACACAAAAGCACAAAGTGGTAAGCAGAAACGATGTTACAATCAATGTTAGAGGTCAGAAAAAGTTTTCTCTGCAAAATATCTTTTGTGTTCCATCCCAGATAATATCGGTGCTTACAAGAAAACAAAAGTTTCATATGTTGACTCACAACAAATATTTTGATACTTTCAACACGAACGAAACTCACGGCGTGTCAAATTTTTAATCAACTGCCACTCAAACAGACTGAAGGACCGGATGCCCAACAAGGACGGATTATAGTGTTTTTAAAAATGTTTTCTCAGCTTTATACTATTACTTTTCACTGTATGAAGCTAGAGATGAATACCAAGACTGCGTTTTTACAAAGAGAAGTGATCTCTTTGAGATAACGAGAAAGATATCAAGTGAACTGGCTGCATTTATAGGGGAAGGAAAACGTAATCCTCATACAGGGTGTCCCACGAGAAGTGGCCCAACCCTTTAACTTTTGAACCCCTACAGATATAGTCATGAAAGTGGGGTCTAGGTATAGTAAAGTGACCATGCCCTATCCGATGAGATATTTTTCAACGCCCTCTAGCGGAAAATTTAGGAGTTATAATTTTTATTTTAAAAACTGTGTGAGGTATGTGAAAAAAATCAATGACTAAGTTGTAGAGCATCATCGATTTAGTAGGAAAAGACACCTTAAGCAGAAAAATATCTTGAATAAAATCCCTTAAACTCACGCTCAAATAGGTTGAATTTACGTAGATTTTACGTCTTAAAACGCTCCTCATGAGGCGAAAATGAGAAATTTTCAATTTAATGAACTAAGAATGCTTTTAGTCATTTACTTAAATCATAAAAATAAAAATTTCTCTTTTTCACCTCGTGAGGGGCGTCTTAAGACGTAAAAACTACGTGAATTCAACCTAATTGAGCTTGCGTTTTAGGGGTTTTATTCAAGATATTTTTCTGCTTAAGGTGTCTTTTCCTACTAAATCGATGATGCTCTACAACTTAGTCAATGACTTTTTTCACATACCTCACACAGTTTTTAAAATAAAAATTATAACTCCTAAATTTTCCGCTAGAGGGCGTTGAAAGTTATCTCATCGGATAGGGCATGGTCACTTTACTATACCTAGACCCCACTTTCATGACTATATCTGTAGGGGTTCAAAAGTTAAAGGGTTGGGCCACTTCTCGTGGGACACCCTGTATATGTTTCAAATTAAAATATCAAAAACTTTTTTTTCGTTATTAAAGCTGAGAAATTTATTTGATCTACATGATTACCGTGTGAATCAATAATTAACTAAATCTAATAACCAAAAAAATTAATAAATGAAAATTTTAATGAGATTAAAAATGTTTTTTTGCCACTTTTATATTGACTAATAAATCCATTTTTATTAAGTGTATCCTTTAAAAAAGTGAATGTATATTTTTATTACTTTGAGAAAATATAAAAGGTTATGAATTGTCTTTAAATAAAAACTAATCCAAATGTCATGTAATTTTGCAAATGTTATTCCTCTCTTTCCTATTCATCTGAAATCGTTTTACAGTTATAACGCCAACTAAAAGTAATAAAATCTCAAAATAATTGTAATTTATTGTTTTTCCTAAGCACTGTTTGATATCATTTTTCATTTTAAATAACCAATAATTCAGTTCAACCTCATAGGTGCTTTTACACATAGACGCATTATACAAATTCACTGTAAACATATTTGTAATAATTATTAGCATTTCATCTATTTCTCGTCTAAAATTTTATTGTATAGTTAGTTACAACGTGTGTTTGACAATGAAATAACTTCCTATTCTCAGCGGAACTAGACATCTGACGAACTCCCACCACCTTTTCACGCATTTACCCCCCAAAAACCCGAAAAAAGCCAACTACTTAGGGCCAATTACCTCCCCAACATGACAACAATTACCCTAAAAAGCCGCTCAGCAATGAATAACCCCCGTCCCACAATCAATTACGAATTACCGTAGTTATCCTGTGTTATAATTTCGTGGCCCACCAAAGGAGACCTCTGATGCTAGTAGCTCCGCAAAGAAAAAAAGGCACAGGGAACCCCCCTAATTGAGGCAGTTTTCTAATATGTGCGATGCTCTGACCTCACGTAAGCGGGGATCACGGGCTATTTTTCCGTTCTTAAACAGCTATTTTCTTCCCCTTTTTTCCCGCTGTCCCAGAGATGTGAAATTTTGGGTGGGACCGCGAAATGTGGAGGGCGCGTTTCGGTTTGATATCTTCCATAGGGGTGGAGCACGTGCAGATTGGATTGATTCAGGGCTAGTGCTTTACTAGTAGCACCTGCTTTTTGGAATTGCTCTTGCGAGCATTTTTATTGCGGTTGAGGGGGAGGTATATTGCTTGTGGTAAAATGAGCCAGTGCATTGCAAAACTATGAGCGTTTTTCTTGAAGTGGTTTCTGATCTCGTTAATCAGTAGAAAATAGGTCCTTGTTGAATGCACCAACCTTTCTTTGTTATCCATCATCTTTTTCCCTTGTGTTTATATGTTTAAATTATTTTTTAAGTTTCAAATAAAATTTGTTTTGATTTGATTGAAAAGATTACGAAGTTACACAAACACTTAAATTTCTTAAATTAATTAAGCTATTATGAGGATCCTCCAACCTTCTTGCCACAATGCAGCTAATGGTGATTTGATGATAGAATTGAAAAGGATGCTAAAAAATTCGTATATATTGAAATTATAAATAATTACTTTTTACTGCCTATTACACAGTTCAACAATGAAAAAATTTCCTTGATGAAAATAGTCATTTCTTATAGATTTTGGGTCGCTGAATACGAAAATCACCATTAAAATTCTCAATTGACTCAGGATTTTCGGGGAACAGCCCCTCCTCCTTTTCACGTTTTTCGACGACTTTATAACTTTAAACTAGATTTTCAGGGTCAAAAAGCATTGCTTTAGTCTTCAAACTGCCCCCCAGGGGACAAGAAAGGTTCAAATTAATAAAATATGATAAATTTATAACAAATGGATAGGTTTAATGGGTAATTACGTCCCAAAAATGCAAAAAAAATCGTTAAAATTAGTAGGATTTGTTATACCATATTTATGTCGCTTATTTTTTACCCAATTCACGTTTGAAGGATTCTAACCCTTCACCAAGGACCCAAATTTGATGGCAATATGCAGCAATGATTTTTACTAAAAGCGGTTGAGCTGTTAACGCCCCCAAAGCACCCATGGGAGGGTTCACTGCCGCACTTAGAGTTAAACTGCTGTGCAAAATAAAAGTCAAAATGCCACCGACTGAATTTAAGCTGATTCTTGTGTAAAATGACCTGCTGAAGTCAAATATGACACCCATTTTCCTCCATCACCCTCAGTTTTTAAGAGGATGCACCCTAATTGTTATCCACAGCCGTACATCAATTAACATCTTGAAACATGGAATCCTCACTCCTTAAAACCGGTCAGTTGTTAAAGAACTGAAAAGTTTCTACTGAGGATATACCCAAAATATAAGAAAAACGTCATTTGTAATCTTTTCAAAATCATCAATATTAATTCCTGAGCCCGCGAGCGCCTTCGCGATTCTGGGAGTCTTCCGAACTTTTCCGGGGGGGCTTCTGGGACGCTAACACCTCAATCGCTTTTAGTAAAAATTATTGCTGCATATTGCCATCCAATTTGGGTCTTTGGGGAAGGGTTAGGACCCTTCAAAGAGGAATTGCGTAAAAAATAAGCAAAATAAATAGGGTATAACAAATCCTACTATTTTTAACGATTTTTTTTGCGTTTTTAGGGGGTAATTACCCCTTAAACCTATCCATTTGTTATAAATTTATCATATTTTATTAATTTGAACCTTTCTTGTCCCTTGGAGGTCAATTTGAAGACTAAAGCAATGCTTTTTGACCCTGAAAATCGAGTTTAAAGTTATAAAGTCGTCGAAAAACGTTAAAAAGGGAGGGACTGTTCCCCGAAAATCCTGAGTCAATGGAGAATTAAGTTTAATTTTTTTTTGTATTCAGCAACCCAAAATCTATAAGAAATGGCTATATTCATCAAATAAAAAATTTTGAAGGTCAAATTTGTTGAACAGTGTTATTTATAACATATTATTACCTATTGTTTATTATTACCTGTAATTACATTTTAATACTTTTATTGAAACTTGAGGAAACAAAAAAGTTCTTAATGTTCGAACCGCTGAAATATTTTTGTCTTCTTTTAAAATTTTCACGCTATAGTATATTGAATTGAATTAAACATTCTTAACCAACGATAGTAAAATGGTCAAGTGATTTTTACAAACATTGCACGGCCGATAGTACTCGACATATATGAAATAAAATCTCCATATTGATATTAACCAAGGAGCGGAGCCGTTTAATATCAATATGGATATGATATTTTATTTCATACAGGTCGAGTACTATCGGCCGTGCAACGTCTGTAAAAATCACGTGACCCTTTTGCTATCGCGTTGGATAAGCAGTACACAGTTCTTTTTTAATGAAAGTTAGTCAACGCGCAGAAATAAATAAAGATTATTGTTAGGTTTGTGTAGAAATTTTCACTACATGGATATTAGACCGTTACAAAAAAAGCTAGTGGCTTACTGCTTATGCTGTCCATAAGCAGTTTGTTTTCTTCATACGGGACCGAAGGAAGCTAACAACATCTACATCTCTGATCTAGATAAAAATGTATTTCATTAATAAATTAAAAACCATAGATATTGATATTCCAATATTCAAAATTTTATAAGTTTATGTTCCTTATATACAGGGTGGTCCTAAATTCGTGGTACAAACTGGGTAGGGTAGGTAGAGGAGACCTAGACAAGCATATTTCGAATAGGAAGAAGGGGCGGAGATACACTGTTAAAGAGCTAGGACCTAATGTAGTGCGAGAGCGTTACAAAAGGACGCTTTGCCAAGGCCCGTTTAACGAAAAAAACATAATGAAATGAAAAAGTTTATTGCATGAGGTACAGCATTGTATTTATACGGATACTCATTTATTGCATGAGTATCCGTACTACTTTCATCATAAATTTGATAGAAATTGGACCACTTGCTAAACCGTGGGGTGAGTTTTAAAACGCGCAGTATTAATCTTTTAGCCAAAGAATGGAGTTCCCTTAATGGTATTTAGAAAAATGATGATCGTGGAAGGAATTTTCAATGATTATGCATTTATCATTGAAACTGTATGATCATTGAAAATTCCTTCCTCGATCATCATTTTTCTAAATACCATTACACTAATTTAAAGGAACTCCATTATTTGGCTAAAAGATTAATATTGCATGTTTCAAAACTCACCCCACGGTTTAGCAAGTGGTCCAATTTCTATCAAAGTTATGATGTAAGTTGTACGGATACTGCTGTACCTCATGCAATAAATATTTTCATTTTATTATGTTTTTTTTCGTTAAACGGGCCTTGGCAAAACGTCCTTTTGTAACCCTCTCGCACTACATTAGGTCCTAGCTCTTTAACGGTGTAACTCCGCCTTCCCATTCCTATTCGAAATATGTTTGTCTAGGTCTCTTCTACCTACCCTACCCAGTTTGTACCACGAATTTAGGACCACCCTGTATAAAGGTTCCCATTGAAATGCTGATATTACGTTTATAACCATCTTTTAAGGGCATGGGTACTAGCTGAAAAATTCAATAGTAATTTTTTTCTTTTAGGAAAGAACGAGCTTCCAAATCAAAGCTTCCGCTTCAACTGGGCTTGGATAAGCTTCGAAAAGGAAAAGTACAACATTGATGAGACGGACGAATTCCTGCACATCACACTCGTGAGAAGAGGATACTTGGGAGAAACTTCTTTCGTCGGTGAGATTATCGAGTACTTCCATTAGAACTTTTCAAAGTACCTTTGGTAAAAATCTACTAGTTGTTGTAGTCAGAAAGATATTAAATATGTAGTTGTTTAACAAAGGATTTGTGTTAGTAATCACCAAAACATCATCTATTCCTAATCAAATACAGAACTAAAAAATGATGAAAGTTTAACTAATCTCAATAGCAAATATAATTAAATAAACGTATACATCCCAGTTTTCTTACTCACATCTTTTATCACTCTCCGTTAACCTTTATTATAAAGCAATAAAAATATAGTAAGTATAAAAGAGGAGTTAAGCTTCCATACACTCCTATACTTTATTCATTTTGAATAGGCGCCTGAAAATATTTCTTTCCCCCACCACCGATCGGTAACCATAGCAACTATCCTCGTCAAAGTGACGAAGAATACTTAGGGGCCATTCATTAATTACGTAAGGACGATTTTGACGATTTTTGACCCCCCCCTACCCCCATGTCCTTACATGGGGTAACGTAAGATTTTTCAAACCCCTCCCCCCCTATTCTTACGTAAGATTCCATTTCGTTTTTCAAAATAGTAATAAAATGTTAGAACAAAAAAAGTTGACAGATAAATCTATTATACCTTCTTTTTTAAATTAAAGCTTCGATAATATACCGAGATCATCAGCATTTTAAAAATTTTCTGGGGTTATTCAATAGTAATTTGATTAGAATAATGTTAATTTGTTTATATTAACTAGGAAAATCTTAAGTAAGAATGGGTTTGACCCCCCACCCCCCATGTAAGGGCATGTTGATATTTTTCCAACCCCCCCTCCCCCTCAGGACCCTTACGTAATTAATAAATGGCCCCTTACTATTGGCTGCGCCAAGAGCGTATCTATGGTTACGCTTCTAGCCGAAGGGGAAAGCACTATTTATCAGGCGCCAATTCTAAATGAACAGAGTATAGATGTGTGTGAGGAGGAATCCATTCTACTTCAAATAAAACAGTCGGTCTTTTGCACATTTATGTCAGATTATTATTTATGCTCCCCTCTCTTCTCCTACTCCTTAACGTTATCTTTTGGTAACAATCTCCTTAAAACATAAAAATCCCTTTCCTTTACCTCCACATTTAGCCCGTCTTTAGATCATCTCCTTTATACTAATGATTAATTGAAATAATATTACTTGAACCGAATGAATTGAAAAGTATGACCAATATGGAAAGTATGAGTATAAAGCAAATGCAAATTACCCTTTTTGGATCGTAGGTTTGAAGCTGAAAAACGTGACAGCCAAAGAAGGTTTGGACTTCAGCGGGTTCTATCCTCATCAAGTGCAGTTTAATCCCGGTCAGTCAGAGGCTAAATGGAAGCTAAGGATATTCGACGATGGGGTGTTTGAGAAGAAGGAAATATTTGACATAGAATTGGAAGAACCAGTATCGTCTGTTTTGGAATACCCCATGGTGGCTCAAGTCACTATATTAGATCGTGAAGACGGTAAAAATTTTTTTAGTTCATTCCAAATTGAAATTTAAAGTTTAGTATTGTTTCTTTCTGAAATCTTTTATACAGTATTATCAAAAGGATATCAAGCAATTTTGACTGGATTGGATTAATTATTTTTCTTTCAGAATCTACCGTGTACATATCGCAAGAAACCTTTGAGGTGGATGAAGATGTTGGAAGGTTAGAAATTCCTATCAAGAGAAAAGGGGACCTTTCAAAAGAAATGATGGTAATCTGCTCAACGGAAGCAGGTAATAAATAATTCCAACATACTCCTCAGTACATGTGTTTTTACTTTAAACTTTACTTACTTTTACTTTTAAAGTTTTAAAGGTAAATAAAAATATCACGTTCATTATGTATCTGCAAATATTTTACATTTTCAGCAATGATTTTTCTCAGGTGTTTACGAGATTCTATTAAAAATATTATCATATGTGAGTTTTAAATAAGTAAAGATAATGTATTTCTTTCTATCCCTTGAAAAGATATTTGGGATTTATTTGAAAAACAGAAAATTGCAAAATATTGAATGTTTGATAATTTGATATACATCTCTTTCCTTCTTTGAGGAACTTCTATACCTTGTAAATTTTTTACCCAACCCAGGTATCACGAATACACCGGCCTGTTCCGTCCTGTCAATATAGCCCTTTGTCAAAACAATCCCATCTTAATCAGTTAATATCAATGAAATAGTCAGTTACCAACTGGTTTTTGCCGGCCAATATAGTTTTCGTGACATTGATTACCCGAAAAAAGGAAAATTTTATTTCACAGGTATATCCAAATGGCGGAACCAGAATGGTTCGGAACCAGAATGGTTCATCGCCATTTTCCTTCTTGGAGATCAAAGTTCGTAGTAGTAGTAAATAGTAAAATTTCACTCAAAGTAGTGTTTTGGCGATTTAGTAGAAAGTTCTGATTCGTATAATGAGTTTCGGCACCAGAATGTTGAGTCGCGTAAAAGTATAAGTTGTAAGTAGTAGATAACTGCAGAGTAATTAAAAGAACACCATTATATTTATTATTTACAAAACGACTGAATTATCAAGAGTTGCCAAATATGACTAAAGGTAATTTAAAACACTAGTACTATTTAGAGTACTACTAGTATACGGGGCGCAACAATGTGTCTTATACTCATCGTATATGTATCATGTATCCTATGCTCACCTTAATATGTATCATGTATCCTATACTCACCTTATATGTATCCTGTATCCTATACTCACCTAACCCAAGAAAATGAGACACCAATCCAACTCTTTCATTTCTCCATCAGGGACAGCGAAGGGAACCTCCCCAAATTCAGTCCAGTCGTTCACGGACTACATCAGCCGTTCAGCCGACCACCGAAGCATCCTACACTTCCAGCGAGGGGAGGATCTGCACTACTGCGGCTTGACCATCATCGACGACTCGCTGTACGAGGACGAGGAGACCTTCACGGTCAAGCTCTCCACCCCCTTGGGAGGGCGTCTGGGAGAGCACAACGAAACCACGGTCAAGATTTTGCCGGATTTGAGCGATGGTAATGCATAATTATGGAATGTTACAGCGGACATTTTGTTGTATCGGTTCTTAGATTTAAAGGAACTCATATCATGCAAAATTCCTTTCTTTTGGGGGATAATGCAGTCATGTAAAGGCAAAATAATTATGAAACTTACTTTAAATTAGCAATATTTTAAAACTATCGGGATAAATAAACAAAATGAGAGAATACTCAACTCGTGCTTTTAGTTATGTTACAAAAATCCCAGTTTTTTTATTGCCGGTGATTCTAAGCTGACAATGTTTTACAAGCTTTCCTAAAATATATTTCATGAATGAAGATTTGGCATTTTTTCCTTATTGGCCCTTATAAACGTCTTATAAGTTAGTCTTACATTTTTATGACTATTACAGTTCATAAAACTGGCATTTAAATGAACTAGTTAATCATGAATAAGAAAATTTAAAAAAGGTATTAATTAGTTGCATTAGTTGTAATTAACAATACATTAATTTTTAGAATGAGTAGTTTTCTCCCTCATTAAAATAACTGGGTTTTTTTCACTATTAACTACCTTTTTGGGTTACAAAACAATAACTATACAAGAGCTAAAATTATTTTTTAAATTATCTTGACTGTTTTATTCAAGTAAAAAAGGATACGTTCCCCACTACTATGTATCCTATACTTCTTTGATAGGACATTTAATTATGATGCTAATAATATTTTCTTTTCCCTTTCATGGAAACAACTTGTACATTTGTTATACTTACTACTGCTGAACCAACGATAGTAAAAGGGTCGCGTGATTTTGACAACGCTGGAACTAGTATTTCGGAGGGGACACAGGTGGAAGTTGAGGGGCAGTTGATCGAAAGAGGAAGAGACATTTGCTTGTATGTAGAAGCAAGACCCCAACAATACTATCGCCGGTTACCCAACTATCGACCGTGCAAAGTCTGTAAAAATCACGTGGCCCTTTTACAATCGTTGGCTGAGCAGTAAATAATCACACTAAAAATTTTTAGATTTTGTATTCCTTAATCATTTTATTATTCTGCGTTCAAAAAATAGCACTTGTGCATAAAAACAAACAATTCCTTATCAGTGGAAGATATTTTGAGCTCAATTTTCTTTTGTACTCGTATTATTTCAGTTCCATTCATTTACTTTGGAGATCCAGAGCTTTTGGTTGATGAAAGTGATGGATACGTTGAAGTCCTTGTCTGGAGATCCGGAACCGATTTAAGCAAACCGTCTACAGTGACTGTGCAGTCCAGACCATCGGAGCCAGTTAGTGCTGAATGTAAGATTTTTTTACAACCTTACATGACTAGAAAGAGTACCAGTACCACTGTTTTTTCTCTCAAGAAAGAAAATTTTTCTTTTAAAGCTAAGGAGCTACCACCCCCGGCCCGCTATCGCTCACCAACCTCCGTAAACTGCTTGCGTAAGACTTTTTGGATTGTTTCGCAATCCTCACAAAACCCAACTCACTCCACTTCTCACTTAACATAATACAACATGTAAAAAAATATTCCTAATTGAGGAACTTTTTTTTCTCAACTTTGTCCCTGACGATTTTGATTTTTTAACCAGACAAACTATGACATCTTGCCAATACAACTTATACACCTGTGTTCAAAGATCAGATAATTTTTATCTACATAAACACCTTAAGCCTTGAACTTAAATAAATAATTGTCTGAGAAAATGCTCTAATCGGTTCAATTCCGTTAGAGTTCCCGCTAAATATCACCAATCTCTTTTGAACACCAAAAAGTATAAATATTGCTAAATAATTTCAAACTAATATATTAAAATGTTAATATAGATCTATAACTGTTCTGTTTATCATTAAAAATTAAAAAAAATTGTTTATATTTGATTACTAAGCGTTCAAAAGAGATTGGTGATATTTAGCGGGAACTCTAACGGAATTGAACCCTCTAATCCAGCGGTCTCCAACCCCCGGTCCGTGGACCGGTGCCGGTCCGTGGATCAAATGGCACTGGGTCGCGGGCCGACCATTTCATTAAAAAGGAATTTTAATTCCTGGGCTTATACTCCAAATTAATGAATGAAAGAAATTATAAATCACTTTATATTTATTTTTTGGTGTACCTAACTGTATTTTATTTTGAAAGTATGTTTAAATACAATTAATTAAAATTAATAAATCGAGATAATCTAGAATGTAAACAATTTACATCCCCCCCCCAGCGGGCCGCGTTAAAATTATCAAACGTTGACCGGTCCGTGCCGTGGTAGTAAAAAGGTTGGGGACCACTGCTCTAATCTAATGCAACTGCATAAATAACTTTTTGAAAGATTGAATATTTATTAACTCTAACTTATATATCGATAATTTAATCAGAATGTTTTCCTTAAAACAATCATGTTTACTAATTACTACTATTATTAATCAAAGTTCTGGAAAAAATGTATACCTATGTGTGAATTTTTAAAATTTCATATTATACCAAGTGACTCGTCTTTGATAGCTCTATTTCTAGACATTTGATTAATTTCTGTTTCTTCATCCATACAGCTGGTTCGGACTACATCGGAATAGGAAGGAATCTGGACTTCGCCCCCGGTGTGACAATGCAGACATTCCGAGTGACAATCCTGGACGACTTGGGGCAACCTCTCCTGGAAGGACCCGAATCCTTCGAGTTGGTGCTTCGGATGCCCATGAATGCCGTTCTAGGCGCCCTTGACAAGATGGTGGTTGTCATCAATGACTCGACATCAGATCGTAAGTTGAAAGTTTCAATCTCTTAATATTTGATAACTTTTCCAAATTTTGGGTTTTATAATGTATTTAATCCTTTTACAGGGTGTTTCAATGAAGTCCACCCAAACTCTGCACAGCCAGAGCTATAGAGGTACAGCCTTTTAGGCATAGAACACGCCTAAAAGGCTGTACCTCTATAGCTTATATTTTTTCAAAAATGTGGCGTCACATCCGATAAAAACTTTATTATATATTTCTACGGTTCACACATGTGTGCTGTGTATATTTTTTACATCTTAGTATGCAAATATAGTAAATATTAACTATTTTTTTCCATAACCTTTTTTTATTAAACCGGATATAATGTCTATCATTTTTCTTTCACGATTTTCTAGAAAACTGTGGTTCGTAGAGGTACAGTCCTCAGGACATTTTTTAAAGCACTTCACGCAAAGAATCTGTGCGAAATTAGGACGTACTTGTTGAAACATCCCATATCTTGAATCTATTGTTGACTATTTCCAAAATATTTTTTATTTCATGTTTAAAAAATCAATATCAATCTAAAGAAGAAAAGAAAACAAGCTGACTTTCTTATTTTTTCCAGTCCCAAAATTCCAGTTCAAAGATACTGCTTACATCGTGTTTGAGAACGACAGTCGTCTGAACACAGTGGTGACAAGGACTGGAGACCTGAAGCATTCTGCCGCCGTCCGCTGTTACACGCGACAGTTGTCGGCCAAAGTATCCGATGACTTCGAAGAACGACCAGACACAAACGACAGCATGATTATTTTTAGCCCAGGTTAGTCAATTCTATAGGATAATAAATTTTATTCGTCAGTTTATTCATATAGTGAAACTATATTTTAGCCGGGGATAACCTCATTTTTGTATCGTTGTCGGGGGGAAAGCTCAAGCATGCCGCGTTTGCTAAGTCTAATGATATTCATTAAAAGTATAAGTTTCTGTATGCGTAAGCCTATTAATGAAAATAAAAAAGCATTGACTTACGACGGTAGCTTAAAGAAACGTTGTTCTTTTTCAAATTAGCATATTTAATAAAATTAAAATAGAAATCCTTCTTTATTTGATGGTGCCAAACTTTTTTAGTGTTATACTTAAGTTAAGTTTATGTTTTAAACCGAATCACACATAAAGAGCATTGACAGTTCAATTTAAACTTTTTTTTAATGGGGGGGGTTCAATTTATTTTCAAAATTAGGTTTACTTTTATATCATTGGGATCATTATCAAAGTTTGAAAGATAAGAAAGAAGATTCTTTTTCTTATTTTATAATTATAAGTAAGAAGAATATTTTATTGGGCACTAATTACTATTTTCCCATGAGAGGTTTTTCATTTTTTAAATAGTGAATAACTTTTTGAGGGTATAACTACACTAATTTCTTTCTTTTTTTATTAAATAAAAAAATAATGTTTTCCCTTCAATACTAAATAACTTCTGGCTACCTCGTTTGTTATAGATCAAAGATAATAAGTAATATTAAGAGTGATTTATCGTCAGGTGAGATGGAAAAGTTATGTCCCGTTGCCATCATCGATGATACAATCTACGAAAAAGACGAAGAATTCCGATTAGTTCTTGGAACCCCCTTGAGTGAATCTGCAGGTGGAGCTATTCTGGGACACAGGAACTCAACTATCGTGACTATAAAGGATATAAATGACAGTAGGTCTCATACAAATGCATATGTCTTATTGTGAAATGTTTGTGGTCAGAAACATATTTCATCTAATACGCAAATTTTTTAGAGCCTGTTATTCAACTGGAGAAAAACAGGTACACTATCAAAGAGCCGCAGAAACCCAAAGAAACTTCTATAATGCAAATCCCTGTTATAAGAACAGGAGATTTGTCAAAGCTCTCCCTGATACGAGCACATACAAAGGACGGATCAGCGAAATCGGGAGTGGATTATGTGCCATACTCTAAAGGTAGATTGTTGTGTCAGTGAGAATGTTAAAAGTTCTATCTTTCAAACAACTGTACTTGAATCCGACACACAACATTGATTTTTCAAAATTATTATAACCCTGTATTTTATCCGCATGGAAAAGGACAGCTAAGATTCCTTCTTTCTGTTCAATTATTTCAAACTAAGAATGATAATAATACTCGCTTTCACTGTAAATAAATCCTACCACTTTCCTTGACCGGCAGAAGCTGGGTTACCCTTTTTTCATCTAAGTAATGCTTTTGGAAAATAACAAGAACGTTGCGGTAAAAATTTTAAAACGTTCCCCAGAAGTACCTAGAAGTGGTATTTTTCAGTAACTCTTTGAATTTTTATCTCAACGTTTCTGTTATTTTCAAGAAACATCAGAAAAAATGGACGATCCAGCTGCCCAGTTTTTCTAAAGAAAATGCGTGGATTTTTTTGTTGAGTTTAACGATTTTGGATCGCTTCGTTGGTTAAGAAATAGATTTATACTGGTGTGACGCGTTTTTATACATCTTTTAGCTTTAGAAATTGTTAAAAAAAGATAATGGATATTAACTGTACTGCAAAAAGCCTTAACCTGGTGAAGAGGGCTTACATAGTATTAGTTAAACGATTAATCGTTTTTCGTTTTTAATTCTTATTTATAAATAAACATCTTCTTTATAGAACTGGTGTTCAAACCCAACATCAGCCAACTCTTGGTTGAAATCGAAATTCTATTTGACGAAGAAAAAGAACACAGAGAAGCTTTCACACTTCACCTCCGTCCAGACAGAAAAATGGTCGCCGATTTAAAAGTAAGCAAATCTAATATCCATTTTTCAATATTGACACTAAAAAAAGTGAGATCAACTGCGCTCTTATAAATTAATCATATTAATCATCTTCATCTTCTAGGAATCGAAGGCAATTATTTACATCCAAGAGATGGACGTTGTCGCCGATGTGACTTTTCCGACGCGACCGATGGTGGTGTCTCTTCGGGAGTACGACGATGCGGCAAAAGCGAGCAAAGAACCCATTGCTGGATATCCTGTTGTTTGCATTACAGTAAGGATGTTTTGGAATTTATATTAACTAATCGTATAGTCTGTGTAATTAGAATCGGCGGTTGAAAAGTCACGTGATTTCCCCAGTCTCCACAACATTCCCCTGTGCGTTGCCATGGTTTCCACCAGTCTTATTTTTCCCCCATCACACCAAGCCCACAACCGCCCGAGATTGTCATTGAATCTAACTCGTGTCGCAGCAGCCAATGAAATAATCGGAACATTTTTTTCGTTATAAAAGAAAAACTTATCATGGTAGAAGTACAAAATTTTAAACAAATATAAATTTATTTTTTTCAAAAAGATTGCCGTTTAGTTTTTAAAAAATTCGAATTAGTTTTATAACTATTAAGATTCAAAGTTTCAATTTAATTTCACGCCCTACCGTAACTGATGTGCAAAAATAAAGCAGAATAAGGAAGTTGCATGTGTCAGATTTTCAAAAACAAACAAGTGTGCCGTATGGTTTTTTGTATGGTAAAATGAAATATCTAGTCAGTTTTTCAAAAAAATGTACAGGTAATAAAATATTTTAATTTAAAAGTCGAGAAAAAAGTACGTGACTGAAAACGTTTATTATTTAAACTATAAGATGACGTCAACAATAGTACCATCAACTCCATTGCTTTACAACAATGTTTAATATAAGATGACGTCACATCCAAACTCTTGGCGTTTTCGCGGGCTTTTAAAAAGGGGATTTTTGCTAATTTTTTTGGCAATAAAAAAATTTCTCGATCGGCCTCAAATTTTGGGTAGTTCCTTATTTTTGCAAGAAGAATCGATTAAAAAAATAAAAAAAATCATGCAACTTCCTCATTGCTTACGTGTGCTCCTTCGTTACCTTGGTGACGAACTTCAACTGATGACGTCCAACCGCCTATTTTAATTACACAGACTATAGTTGTAAGGGTCAAAGTGCGTAATAAAGTTACGAGGGGGATTTAAATTGGTACTTAAAAGTTACAAATCTGATAGGCATTTTTAAAAACAGAATGTGTTAAGTTTCAATTTTACTCCAAAAACTAAATTTAAAATTTCTGTTTTTAGTAGATTTTTTTCTACCCTGTTCATTATAGTCCAGGATCCACGGTACACTTTTTGCTCTTGATTACTATCAAGCTAATTTTCCGTGAGTAGCTTCATTTTGATGAGACGCCCAACAACTTCCATTACGAAAATCTGGATTGTGGTAGCTAACAGAGGTAGCAAGGATACAATATGTCGATTTGATGATTCTCAAATATTTATTACTAACTGGATTCTTTTTTATTATATCTCAAGATAATTATCTAAATTATTCAAAAATATATTTGTCCTACAAAATGTAGGGTTTGATCAAAGAGTCCCCTCCTTTCAACATGTATCAATAACAAGGACATCATAAATTATTACTAACCAGCTGATTTTTTTTGTTTTACTGAGGTAAAATTTATACAATTTAACACTCATATTGTCCTACAAATTGCGTGGTACGTTATCCCGGTCCTACGCTCAAAAGTAGTAGTACATATCCTTGATGTAAAAGTAATTACTATCAAGCTGAATCTTCGTGAAGAGCTTCATTTTGATGAGACGCCCAACAATTTCCTTTACGAAATTCTCGATTGTGGTAGCTAACAGAGGTAGCAAGGATACAATATGTCGATTTGATGATTCTCAAATATTTATTACTATAACTGGATTTTTTTTGTTGGATCTCAAGATAAATATCTAAACTATTCGAAAAAATATTTGTCCTACAAAATGTATGGTTTGATCAAAGAGTCCCCTCCTTCCAATATGTATCGATAATGAAGTCATTAAAAATGATTACTAACCAGCTGATTTTTTTTACTTCGTTAGGGGAGGGTGGGGTTATAAGATTCAAATGGGGTAATCAGAAACATTAAAAATTCTACAAGTTTATCCTTTAAGTTTATGAAGCTAATTTTTTTACAGAATTTTTTGCACCATTTGTAGCTTTCTTTGAAAAAATAATGAACCTCTTAAGTAAAAAGGTAAAGGCAGTTTTTACTTGTTTCTTATTACCCCAAGCGACTGTATCTTTTTACCCCGTATGAGGTAATAGGAAACAAGCCAGTTATTTGCTAAATAAAACAATTAAAAATCAAGTGAAGGTATTAATATAATCTATAAAGAGTATTTTATAACTCCAAAAATTTTCATTAAAACCTTTCGATATATGCCTAATAAAAAATAAGTCTTAAGTAAAATACAAGTTGAAAGTTATAAGCAACGCTATATTTTTATACAAAATATTTGAAAATCATGACAAAATTAATCAAATGGTGTTTCTCTTTTTTCATTCATTTTTTGATACTGATTGGTTATCATCCCCCAAAATCAACTCAATTTTTTTGCAAGCTCAGTTTTTTTAAGGTTGGTTCCACTTCCTCTGTATAAGCTTAGCGCTACCCCATTTCTTCAAGTTTGAATGGTTCAGGAAGTTTACGAAGACCCTTAAACCTATTCCCCCACCCCCTGCGTTTAAATATTGTTTTTAATTAATATCACGGAAAACTAAATATAAAAAAACCCCAACTTAATATTTTAATATACTCACCAAAACTTAAATTAAATCGTAAACTTTATATACACTATCGATCAAATTACTTAATGATTTTTTAACCAACTTTAAAGTGGTGAGTAAAAGTTTTCTTTCAACCCACCTATTTCAGGAAATTTAAGTGGAAATAAAATTAATCGAATTTAAACTTTTAACTTTATAAATGAAATAAGAACAATAAAATATTAATTTCACAAAGAGAAGATTTTGATGAATTAATTTTCATGCATAAAATGCTAGTGTTCCTTATTACCCCATAATTTTGATTAAATGAGGAATAAGAAACAGAGCACTTTAAAGAATGATCCACAACCCTAAATCGAAGAACAAAAGGTGAATTATATAGCCCGTTAACCTCCTTAAAAGTTCACTAATAAAATTCCGTAATAATTGAACTGCATCTTATGTTGAAAATAGGAAAACGAAAAAAATGACAATTCTTGTCGGACTAGTGATAAAATACCTGTTTTCTTGTAGGACATTGTTTCATTTGGGCAGAGAACACACTAACCTATTATGTAATATTTTTGTCCTACAGTTAGTAATGAGAAAAATGGTCTTGTGGTATTAACAGTTTCTGAGCGTAGGACCGGGATAACGTACCACGCAATTTGTAGGACAATATAACTGTTAAATTATATAAATTTTACCTAAGTAAAACAAAAAAAATCAGCTGGTTAGTAATAATTTATGTTGTCATTGTTATTGATACATGTTGAAAGGAGGGGACTCTTTGATCAAACCCTATATTTTGTAGGACAAATATATTTTCTAATAATTTAGATAATTATCTTGAGATTTAATAAAAAAGAATCCAGTTAGTAATAAATATTTGAGAATCATCAAATCGACATATTGTATCCTTGCTACCTCTGTTAGCTACCACAATCCAGAGTTTCGTAATGGAAGTTGTTGGGCGTCTCATCAAAATGAAGCTACTCACGGAAAATTAGCTTGATAGTAATCAAGTGCAAAAAGTCTACCGTGGATCCTGGACTATTATTTTTAACAATGGTTTTCTCGTTACGAGTCAGTTTTACGGTCCTTGAATTTTCTCTTTCTTTTCCTTTTTCTGAAGAATGCTTGAATTTTTAAACAACGCTACTCAATAACGAGTTCATATTTTCAGTCATATATTTCTAACATTAGTTTTACCTAAACACGGAAGTAAAAAACTACACGAAGTTTTTTTGAAAAGTTCTTATTCTCAGAACACTAATCGCTTCACTTTCAGCCTTGCAACCCAAAGTATCCAGACTTTTCGAAAACGGGCAACATCTGCACAAAGGAGGGCATCAACCACACCCTGACGCAGTATCGGTGGAGAGTGTCGGCCCCCAGTGGACTCGATGGAGTGACCGGGGACATGCGCGACGTGGAGTCGGTCACTTTCTTTTCAGGAACGCACCACATCACACTGGACAGCATCTATTTCGCATCAGGTAAAAAACGCATTACTATAAGCCATGTAGCTGATTAACAGCCGTATTCACCGGTAACCTGACCGGCGGTCAGGTCAGGAAACCATGGTTACAGCCTCTGATTGGTGGAAGGAAAATATTGAATTATTTTTTCTTTTAAAAAGGGTCTGTCTACATATTTATTGAATTTAAAAGACACAAATCTATAAAGGTCTTGTAAATGAAGATGAGCCTGATATTTGACTATATTTTGTTGCTCTGTGTTAGCCAAATTATTATTTTTTTCTGGTGTGTACTTAGTGTGTATTATTTTGTATGTATATTTTGTATTTTGTTCATGACTGTATGTGTATTTCGATTATTTGTTTTATTTTGTTCTTAGTATAAATATTTATTTATTAATTTAGTGTTTCACTTGGAAGGGCTTGTGCCCCTTAGTGAACAACATAGGGGAGAGTGTTGTACCTATGGACAAAAATCATGTTTGGATTTTTCTAAGACAGGTAAAATCACATTCTGACCATTTAAAGTGCCCAACCTATAGTCCTAACCTTTGTGAGTAGAGATATATTTTTTATTAGTCAAAATCTTGAAAATTGGATTTTTAATCATTTATAATAACTTGGAAAAATTTGTGTCCAAAGGTACAACAACCTGTTGTACCTATGGACAGACCCAGTTGTACCTGTGGACACCCTTAAAAAGGGAAGTTTTACTTGAAAAAAGCTAAGAATGAACATTTTTATTGATGAATTACCTTTTAATAACCTATTTCAAGCCTTTTTAAAATTGAAAATAGATTTTTTAAAGTAATGTAGTTTTAGATCGTAAATGATCATTAAAACGAAGTTGAATGATAAAAGTCTTGATTTTTTACCAAAAACACAAAAATAACATGGTATTTTCAGATCAGAATTTAAGGTAATAGTTTCATCAATCATGCTGATTGATCTGACAACTTCACTGATCCAAAAAAACCAATTCGATCGACACTTAGTTTTGCAAGCATTTGGTGGTAATAACAATAATAATTTGGTGGTAAATCTTCTTCAGTGGAAATTTTAAGTTTTTTTAATCATCATACTTAAATGCGACAGGGTGCTTAGGGTTTTACACCATATTTTAAATTAAATTCCAAGCAGAATCATAAATTTAAAAAAGTAGTTTAGATCACAAAATATTTGATTTTTCATCTAAAATTCACTTGAAAATAATCGCTGACAAATACATTACTATTAAGTTCCAATAATCACAATGCCATACTCAAAATAGGCTTTATTCAAGTATACGATCAGGATAAAAATCAACGCACGAGATACAATCACACGCTTAAATATGAATTTAAAGACATCACAATTACAGTTACTAAACACTCTGTTACAATAAAATAAATACTTAAAAAGGTCAACCCCTCATCTCAGCCAATACATAACACTCTTCCCCCCTAAGACTGATAATCCTCAAGATACCTCGGTGCAACACTCAACCGACCAGAGCGACGGATCCCCGCCTCCTCCGCAGCAGGGCACGAGGGTCCTGAAGCTGAACCGCCGTCCTCCTCAGCTGCGCTGTCCACAGTCCCATCAGGCAGTCGAGATCTCACCTGATCCACATGCCGCCTCACAACATCCCCCGAATTCATACATTGAGCTCTGTATGAAACCGGACCGGTTGACTCCAAAATAGTTGCAGGAACCCAAGGGGGACCAGTAGAATAATTTCGGATGTAGACCGGGTCATCTTCCACAAACACTCGGAGGCGTTTTCCATCGTCATCGCTCATCTTCTGCTCCTTCTTGAACCTCATTTCCAAATTAAGATCCGGGTGTAGTCTGTCTAAAAGAGAAGTCAGCCGTCTATTCATTAGTAATTCTGCCGGGGATTTACCTGTCGTGGTACACGGCAACACATGTTGAGAAAACAAGAACCTAGCCAGACGAACCCTCCAGCTACCGCGAATAATACGTCTCAAGGCCTGCTTGGCAGTAGCCACCATCCTCTCAGCCTGTCCGTTTGACGATGGGTGGTATGGAGCAACAAAAATTTGCCTTATCTGATTCTGGGCCAGAAACTGCTTGAATTCCTCCGAACGAAAGGTGGGGCCATTATCAGACACAATAGAATCTGGTAGCCCATGAGTGGCAAATATTAAACGAAGGTGGTCGATGGTCGTCAAAGCGGACATGGATGATACCGGCACCACCTCCAGCCACTTCGAGTGAGAGTCAACGAGTAGAAAAAATGTTTGACCTTGGAAAGGTCCTGCAAAGTCCACATGGAGTCTGGACCAAGGCCTATCCGTCCATTCCCATGGGTGGGTAGGTGCTTTTGCTGGGGCACGCTGGTTTTCTTGGCAGAGTGAACAACCTTTCACGGTGTGTTCAATTTCTTTATCCATATTTGGCCACCAGACATAGCTACGTGCAAGTCCCTTCATCCGAACTATTCCAGGATGACCGCTGTGGAGGATATTCAAGACATCTCTTTGGAGAAAGGGGGGTATCACGACTCTGCTACCCCACAAGATGCAATTCTGGTGGGTACTTAATGAATCCCTCCTAATAAAATAAGGTCGAAATCTTTCATCGTCAATTTTCGATGGCCAGCCATTCAGAATCATCATAAGAATTCTTGACAAGACGGAATCCTTCTTAGTGCCGTCAGCTATCAACCCAGAGTCCAGTTGAGTCACGGGGGCACTCTCCAATAATAAGATATCTGATGGGGCCGGGCAATTAAACTCCGGAGACTCCAAAGGCAATCGGCTTAAAGCATCCGCATTGCCAATATCCCGGCCCTTCCTATATTCCAAGTTATAATTATAAGACGCCAATAACAGGCTCCATCTAAGGACTCTAGGTGAAACAACCTGGGGCAAAGGCTTATCTGGGTTGAATAGACCCAAAAGGGGCTTGTGGTCCGTTACAATCCTAAACTTCCTACCTTGCAAATATTGGTTAAATTTTTTAACTGCAGATACTACGGACAAAGCCTCACGATCCGTTTGACTATAGTTTCTTTCGGCCTTAGTAAGGGTGCGGGAATAATAGGCAATGGGTCCCTCGGTCCCGTTTGGCAGATGATGACTCAAAACCGCCCCAACCCCATATGATGACGCATCGCACGTTAAGACCACCGGCAATTTTTCGTCAAAGTGAGACAAAGTTATATCTCTCCTTAAAAGCTCCTTGCAGGCTCTATAAGCCTGGGTATGCTCTGTCGTCCACCGCCAACTCTTATGGACCATGTCCCCCTCACGGAGAAGTGTGTGTAAGGGCTCTAAGACATCAGATCTGTTCCTAAGGAAACACCCATAAAAATTAAGTAACCCAAGAAAAGCTTGAAGTTCGGTTTTATTCTTAGGAAGAGGGGCATCATGAATGGCCTTAACTTTGTCCGGACTGGGTTGAATTCCCCTCCTGCTCACTCTAAACCCCAACAACTCAATTTCAGGCACGGCAAATCGACATTTGTCTTTTTTCAAATGGATTCCCGATGTCCTAAGAAGCTCCAAAACACTCTTAAGTTTATAATTATGATCCTCCATGGTCTTCCCCTGAACAAAAATGTCATCTAGATAGGGCAAAACACCCTGAACACCCGCAAGCACCTCCTCCATCCGCTTTTGAAAAATTGCCACTGCCACTGAAACCCCGAAAGGTAGTCTTTTTACTCTAAATAATCCCTTATGAGTATTCAAGGTCAAAATTCTAGAAGTTGGTTCGTCCACCGGTAACTGTAAATAAGCTTCAGAAAGGTCCAATTTTGAAAAAACAGTTCCCCCAGTCATAGTAGCAAGAACCTCATTCACAGTTGGCAAAGGGTATGAAAACTGCCTAACTGCCCTGTTAACAGTACTGCGATAATCACCACACAATCTAATTTTCCCATTCTTTTTCACAACAGGTACAACTGGGGTGGCCCAATCTGAATATGACACGGGCTCTAATATACCCTTACCCACCATGTCCTCTATTTCCTTAGTTACTTTATCCCTTAATGCAAAAGGTACATTCCTGGCCTTTAAAAATCTAGGGGAAACTTTATCATCAACTTTAATTGACACCGGTGGACCGGAAAACCTACCAAGGGACTCCTCAAAAACTTCCCGACATTCCGACAAAATCCCCTCCAATGTCAGAACAGAAATTCTGTTAACAACGGCCCCTGTATTCAGACCAATACCCAGTGCCCTAAACCAACATCTACCCAATAGCGACTTACCCCGTCCCTCAAGGACCACAAGGGGCAAAGTTTTATCATGCGCGTTATACGTTACCTCTACATCAAAATAACCCCTTACTTCCAATCGCGTTGCATTCCAAGTTCTCAAACACTGATCCCTCAAGGGCTTAAGCTCCGGAGGATCAACTGGCCATAGCTTTACAAAGGTATCTGAACTCATAACGGAATGCAGTGATCCCGAGTCCACCTCCATCGTATGCTCCCGTCCATTCAAGTGAACAATGATATCATGAGGAGGGAACTCTGGGCCGGTACTGACCGAATTTATGGAATTAATGATAGAATAACACTCGTCAGGCTCACCCACCCCCAGGTTTTCGATGTTCTGGACCCGGGAACTCCCCTGACCATCACCTCTCACACTCCTTCTGTTGCACATTCGGGCAATATGTCCTACTTTTCCACAGGCGTGGCAGGTAGCCCCTAAAAATCTACAATCCATGAATCGATGAAAACCCCCACATCTGAAACAAGATTTTTTGCCTCTATTCCCCGATCCGTCTCCAGCCCCCGAACGATCATCAACACTCCCCGCACCACTAGTCCTTTGTTGTCTGAAGTGGTTCACAGAACCGGAGTTGCAACCCCGAATCTCCACCGCTTGCCTCACCGCCGCCTCCCCAACCAAAGCGGCGGCCATTGCAGACTCAAGAGTAAGCTGGCCGTCGGCAAGGAGTTTACGCTGCAGGTCTTCATCCATCATGCCACAAACCAAACGGTCACGCAGCATCGAGTCAAGCTGCACACCGAAATTGCAGTGTTCCGTTTGCCTACGTAATGCGGCCATAAATTGTGCGATTGTTTCTTCTGGTTGCTGATTTCGTCTATGAAACTTGTAGCGGGATAGGATCTCCGAAGGTCTTGGAGCAAAATGATCAGTCAAAATAGCCAATAAGTCATCAAAAGGTTTCTCGCTTGGGGCCATCGGTGTACACAGCGAACGCAGTAGGGAATACAGGGCTGGACCCGCCACACTAAGAAATATGGCACGCTTTCTTCCATCTTGTCTAATGCCGTTGGCTTCGAAATAAAAGTCCAGTCGCTCCTTGTACTCAGTCCAGGACGTATTTCCAATGGAAAATTCCTCCAACTTCCCAAGCGTCATCGTAAGGCAATCAATCACTCCAGCATGAAGGAAAATCGGGTTCGCACCGTCGCCAGTATTAAGTTCCAATAATCACAATGCCATACTCAAAATAGGCTTTATTCAAGTATACGATCAGGATAAAAATCAACGCACGAGATACAATCACACGCTTAAATATGAATTTAAAGACATCACAATTACAGTTACTAAACACTCTGTTACAATAAAATAAATACTTAAAAAGGTCAACCCCTCATCTCAGCCAATACATAACACATTTAGAATTAATTTAACATTTATTAAAATGTATTCAGTTAATAGTCCACTGAAAATAGCGAAAAATAGGGCCGAACCTCAAACAAATTGCAATAGAAGGTTTCTCAACGGTTTTCACTTAGAAATGACCTCAATAATAACATACTAAAAATCGGCCAAAATCGGCCGGGGGGAAGTTTAATTTTTTTCAAATTTTTAAAAAATAGCCGAAAAAAAATTTAAAAAAAACCCAAAACAATAATATAGACATGTGATACATGTTTATAGGTTATTTTTGAGTGCTGAAACCGAATATTGCATTTAGTTTGGAAAAAATATTGAAATTTCAATTTTTAAAATTAATTTGAATAATTAGCTATATGAAAAAATTAAAAAAACCCTAAAAACCTAACAAAAACATCCAAAGAGATAAATTCAACGGTTTTCATTTAGAAATGACATAAATATTAACATACTAAAATTTAAAATTTTTACGAGTTAAAGAAGTTAATTTTTTTTTCAAATTTCCATTTTTTTTTTCGAAAAATGCATTTTTTTTTCAAATATGTGCAAAAAACTTTAGAGGCTTTTGAAAAGGTCATTTTTCGGTGGATATTGTCCACAGATAGTTATATAATGGAAAACCGGTGGATTTGTCCCTCAATGAATTAGTTAATTATTTTATTTAAAATTTTGAAATTGGTAAAATGTAGTACAAATGTGAAAAAAGGTAATACTTTGGCATATTTACATCAGAATTTAAAATAATTAACTAATTCATTGAGGGTCAATTCCACCGGTTTTCCATTATATAACTATCTGTGGACAATATCCACCGAAAAATGACCTTTTCAAAAGCCTCTAAAGTTTTTTGCACAAATTTGAAAAAAAATGCATTTTTCGCAAAAAAAAAATGGAAATTTGAAAAAAAATTTAACTTCTTTAACTCGTAAAAATTTTAAATTTTAGTATGTTAATATTTAGGTCATTTCTAAATGAAAACCGTTGGATTTATCTCTTTGGATGTTTTTGTTAGGTTTTTAGGGTTTTTTTAATTTTTTCATATGGCTAATTATTCAAATTAATTTTAAAAATTGAAATTTCAATATTTTTTCCAAACTAAATGCAATATTCGGTTTCAGCACTCAAAAATAACCTATAAACATGTATCACATGTCTATATTATTGTTTTGGTTTTTTTTAAAATTTTTTTTCGGCCATTTTTTAAAAATTTGAAAAAAATTAAACTCCCCCCCGGCCGATTTTGGCCGATTTTTAGTATGTTATTATTGAGGTCATTTCTAAGTGAAAACCGTTGAGAAACCTTCTATTGCAATTTGTTTGAGGTTCAACTCTATTTTCAGTGGACTATAAATGAAACCTGATTCTAAAACGCCGATTAGCTACAGACACCCACAAGAACGTGTCCGTAGGTACAACACTTATGGTGTCCGAAGGTACAGCATCAGGTGTGTTTGCATTCAAAGTTCTATAAAAGATAAAATAATTGAGATCTGACTATTTCTAATATCAAAACTAAAAAGTCAAAATCTCGGGGATTCCCCCATATATCCCATTTTATCATATCATAATCATAGAGGAAGAAAATAATTAATGTAGTGATGCACTAAAAAAAACTTTGAGCACCTAAAAACAGTATTTTTACTATAGAAAATTTAAATAATATTTTAAACAGCTGAGATTTCACGTTAGCAACTAGATAGCATCTGTTTACATTCAAAATCGACCACAAATTCAAATTCACATTTTTTCCCGAATTTTAAAATGAGGTGGCTGAAGGTACAACCGTCCGTAGGTACAACACTCTCCCCTATGTATTTGTTTTTTTTTCTTTCTGTAAATTCTTTCTGTAAATAAAAATTCTTTTTTCCACCAATCAGAGGCTGTAACCATGGTTTCCTGACCTGACCGCCGGTCAGGTTACCGGTGAATACGGCCCAGTCTTTATTGTGTTATTTTTAGGATTGAACATAACGGATACGCTTTTCCAAAAAAAATTGGGGAGATAATTAAACAAAGTGTGAATAACCATCTTTATTCCATATCGTATTTATAAATATATTTTTGAAAATTCAGTCAATGTGAGTTGAACTTTTTTTTAATTATAAAAAATTATTTTAATTTTTGTAAAATAGTCGAATTTAAATATTTTCAATATTTTTGGTCTCTTTATTATATTGTTAGGTGTGATAAGAATTAAATAATATTCTAACTTAGTATTTTATCATATTTTTTAGTCTGATTCCTATGTAGGTTTTTGTATCAAACACTTAGAAAACAGAAAATTCCTAACATTTTGACTTTGACAATTAAAAAAAAAATAACTATATAGCATTAAAAATACTAACTAGCTTTTGAAAAAAACACATTTAAAAATATATACAGAAAATTCAATGCTCAATCATGAACAGAAAAAAGACTTAGGGAATAGAAAACGTTTGATGACACCAAAATAAAAGTCTGAGAAAATGCATTTAAGTTTTATAAAGACCGGGAAATTTGAGCCTGACATCGCTCAAAAAACTTCAGAAAACTAAATGGTTGAAACTCTTTCGCCATTATTTTAAAACAGTAGAAGGCACAGAAAAATGCAAAAAATTTTTTCGATATTTTGGTAGTTGTTAGGGTAGGGTACTGTGTTGTCTTAACTTTTACTAACCCAAAAAACCGCAGAAAAAAAATTGCTCTTCAATGCAATTTTAAAGTAGTCAATTTGTTATGAAAAGGATAAATGCTCAGTAATCTTTGCCTCCTACAGGAAGTCGTGTCCAGTGCGCCGCTAGAGCTGTTAGCACGGATGGGGATGAAGGTTTGGAGTTGAGCAGCATTCCAATTGAAATTTCGAAGGAGTACGGGCTGTGCCCTCCTCGCATGGAAGGTTCAGTGGGAGCTGAACCATTTACAGCGAAGATGAGATACACAGGTAACGCAGTTTCTTTAAGTGTAAACTAACGGCTGTATTCACCTCTAACTTAACCTAAGGTTAACCTGGAATCAAGTTTTTTGGATAACTCTAATTGGCTTAAAACTTGTTTCCCATTTTTTTATTCCAGGTTAGGTTGGGTTGGTGGTGAAAACGACCGTTAATATTAGTGTCCAAAGGGAAATATCTTAGTATAATATGTGAGGCGGAAAGCTAAAAGGGACCTCTTGTCGGCTAAGTTGATTTCGAGAGAAAGCCAAAAAACCGGAAGAAGGTCAAAACTATCGAATTTTTTTTTCTCTCAATTTTATCGATCCTTGGACCCTTTAGAACCGAATTTTAGCTGTTGGAATCATTCCTTAACTGTGAAAAATAACGAGAGGGTAGCATTTTGAAAGTTTAAGGTCGTTTTTCGCGAAATCCACTTATTCTTTTAAAATTTTTAATTACTGGCGATTCGTCATTTTTTGAGCTACAAGGATGATGATGGTCTTAAAATCTTCATAAATCTGTACAGATTGAGAAAAAAATAATAACTCCATTTCGACGAATGCCGACAAGAGGTCCCTTTTCGCTTTCCGCCTCACATATATTTAAATATAGGGTAAATAATATAAGCACTAAGCAGTCAAATCTTCATGTCTGTTGGATCACATACTATAGCAGACGGAGTTCCTGAACAATTTAGTGTTCTTCACAATATGATAAACATACCTCACAGATATTGTCTTAATCGTATCGAATTGATGAGGAAACAACAGAGTTAAATAAATAGGCTAGAGGTTTTTTTCAAGAACTACCTTATTTTAGCCCTAGTGTTTTGACACCTTGAACGCCAAATCCCGCACAAAAAAACGGCACTAATTTCTAAATGTTAAAGTATAGGTAATGTTAAGGTATAAAGTAAGTTTGCACACAGGGGTTACATATAGCTCAGTGTAAGTAACAGTCAACCTTGCTTGCAGGCGCGTTGGACCCTGATCACCCTAACCTGATCGAGCTGACGGTGAGCGTGCCGCACTGGGACGGCCTGCTGCCAGCCATCTCTACGCGGCGGCTGTCCAACTTCGAGCTGACGCTGAGCCCGGACGGCCTGCGCGTGGGCACGCACCGCTGCTCCAACCTGCTGGACGTGGACGAGCGGCGCACGCGCTACGGCTTCATCACCCAAGACACCAAGAGCCCGGATGTGGTGGGCGAGGCCGAGCCCTACCAGCATAGCGTGCCCCTCAGGACGGAGCCCACACTCAGGTAATGAGGCGTTTATTTATTTATAACAATACACACTACAGAAAAATCCAATTACAGTGGTGGAGGCAAAGAAGGACTGGACAATAAAACAGTACAAATTTTTTTAAAACATTGAACGACATGGTAAAATGTCGAGATCATTACAATAAGAATTAAAAATATGATAAAATCTGTACAAAAGAAAATTAATCACGTAATTGTATTTACAGGATGGGATTACAAATAGGTTATTAATACGTAAATTATAAGTTTGCGTTTTATATTGTTTGCTTTTGTTTGCGGTGCGGCAATTGAAGAATCGCAAAAAGACAAAATCATAACCGAGGGATCAAAACGCTATTTTCTAATGCCATAGTATCATACAGGGCAGCACTGCCCTGGACTTTGAAGATTGTCACGAATGCGATTTACTTCAAGTCCCCCGAAAGTGTATATAAGTAGGTACAGACGACTGCTTGTCGTCAGATTCAGAACTATTATTAAAACTGTATCTTGCAGCACACTACTACTTTCAGACTCTACGAGGCAGCTTTGAGCTTCCCAAGATGATACAGGCATCTTGCTGCCTGCGATACAAAGCCTATTCACTAACTATCTTAGGCTAAGCGTTGTGAGAGGAATGTAGAAAGCGAGTTGGTGATAGACGTTAAAAATGATAGAAGAAATTGAAAATGATGGATGTTGGAAAATGGTGGTGAGAAGGAAGGTGCGGCGAGACTGCTTGAGTGAAAATTTTGAGTACAATTGATAAAAAATTTTTACTACAAACACTCTTTTATACCTAGCCGTTTTAATTTTCCCTTTGGATTCAATGGTAATCTCGGGGGGTGGATTAACTGAGTTACATAACTTAAATTATAAACTGATATAAATTAAAACTTTTTTGCAAAAACATTGAAAAAGAGACGAGAAATTTAACATCTTACACTTGTTTTTCCATCAGATTTTACCGAAATCTAGATCTCGAAGCTTGCATGTGGGAGTTCACTTCCTTCTACGACATGTCGGAATTGGTAAACGAATGCGGGGGAACCATAACCACTGATGGACAGGTAAATGCATCTCAATCATTCAACTGCCCCTTTTATAACACTAACTTTGGCACTTTTAGTGTGGGAAATTATTTATCTAAGTTACGAGCGGTACTTATTCTTTTCAGGTGATGAACCTAGTCCAATCTTACGTATCTGTTCGAGTTCCTTTGTACGTGTCGTACATCTTCCACTCTCCAGTGGCGACCGGAGGTTGGCAACACAATGACCTCAGTTCCCAACTGAGATTGGCATTTGTCTACGACACGGCCATTCTGTGGCAAAACGGAATAGGAGCTCCTGAGGAATCTCTCCTGCAAGGTTAGAAAAGGCAATTTTCTATTTGAGATTCCCATGATTTCAATAAAGAGTTTAAAAGATGTAAAACTTTTTCCCAGACTGAAACTGGATCGTTACGTTAGCTGTCAAGATTTTTTTGTACTTGTAGAACCGGTTTTCCCTTTAGAATAGATAGTATGCAGAAAAAAATTAACTATGTGCTTCTCAAATCTCATACCTGTTTATTACATAAATTTTATAATTATATTTCATAACTGCATATTTTGATTGGAAATACACTTAATGGATAGATTTTTCGAAATCATACGTCTCCTTCTGTCAGTCATTCGTAAGGTATTTTTGTTTTTTTTGTTGAACTAGTTTACCATTTGAGGTAAACAGTATGCAGAAAAAACACACGTTTAATCTATTTTTTTATTCCTGTAGAACCGGTTTTTCCTTTGAGAAAGACAGTATGCAGAAAAAACTATGTTATGTATACCTGTAGAACCGGTTTTTCCTTCGGGGAAGTCAGTGTACAGAAAAAACAACGCAACCTAATATTATTTTTTTATTCCCTGTAGAACCGGTTTTTCCTTTAGGGAAGATAGTATGCAGAAAAAAAACGTAACCTTAATTTTTTTCTGTTCCTGTAGAACTGGTTTTTCCTTTAGGGTAGCCAGTATACAGAAAAAACAACATTACTCTTTGCTTCCCAAACCTCATGCATATGAAATTAAATTTCACCACTGCATAATTAAATTTTACTTTACCCAAGCCCTAAAAGTTTTTTGGTTGGGTTTCACTTCATGGAAAATATAGATAACTTTTTTGAAATCTTTTTATTCAAAAGGATAATTTTTTCGAACTCTTCAAAATTCATTTTTTTTAATTCCTTTCTTGCAGGATACGATTTTTAACGGATCGACGTGTAGAAAAGCAGAAAGTTAAAATGAATGAAATATGGAAATGTTTTGTAAATATAAATTTGGCAAAAATTACTAATTTATTCCGAGCTTAATTTCTTCACCTTAGAGCTCCCCTTCAACTGAAATAGGTTTTTAAAGCGCTCATTAAATTATCGCCTGAAAAAGTACTTAATAATATTTGAATTTCGATCTTTTTTAATTGAGTGTTTTTTATTTCAGGATATTTATATCCGACCCGCATGACTATAGGCCACGACGGAAAGCTAGTGGTGAACTTCCGAACGGAACCAAGGTTTAGGGGGCAGTTTGTTTTAAGTCACCCAGGTAAGTGACTATTATTTAAAGTAATAACTTCGTCCAAAATCTATGAACTGTAGAATGTAAAGAAATTAGTAGCACTTGCAAGATATTGCTTAATGATCCTCTATTTTAACATTGGTGACTATTTTAACATTGATAACATTGGTCAAAACTAATTGCCTCTTTTCATACTATAAATAAAATCTACAAATTTGAGAGACAAAAAAAGCTAACAGTGTATAGTGATAATAGTCTTGACATATCATAACATCATTTTTCAATCTAATTTTTTTAAGATTCGGGATATTTGTCAATGGTGATGGCACCTGATCATCCTGATCTATCTTTTACTCTGGAGCTTCTGCGTAGTGAACCTACCTTTGCGCAGCCGGAACAGGAATGGCAGTTTGTTTCCGATTATGCTGTAAGTTCTGTACTGTTAATTACTTTAACTTCTGTACTATCCCATCTTATATTCTTAATACAATTAATTTACTATGTAAACAGTTATTTGCATTACATGAAAAGGTTGTAGATGTAGACTGTAGCTTTCATTTCGAACGAAGGCCTCTAATAATACTTGAAACGTGATCCTTTTATCTTGCGAGACGGACTAAGCAGTATTTTCAATGTTCTTAAACCGACGCCGACGAGTCGGCTTAAAAAGTGAACTTCAAAAGGTTCAGAACAATGAGGCACCAAGACGTTGAAGTCTGACCTTGCCACTGATTGCAGTGCTTTAAATAGGGTGCCTTGGGTGATCCTACCAGGAGTATAGACTTCTGACGTATTTAACCCATTCTGCCCAGGAAAACTCTCCACCAGGAACAAATAAAATATTTCGAAGATTAATTCCAACGATGTAAAACATAAATTTAAGTTTTCCTTAACGTTTTAAAACCTACAATTTATTCAATATCTAGAGGCAACTATAAAAAAAGATACGTACTTTTGAAATGGCTATTTGAACGGAATTATTCCCTTGCTAAACTACTTGCATAAAACAACTATACCCGTTCAACGACGGCTCCACAAAGGGCAATTCCATTATTTTTATTTATTTTTTAATTATTCAATATAGGTATCCAAGGGAGGAATTATACTCGCAAATTTTTTTATTACGATGAATATTTATTTTTTAATTTAATTTCAAAGTTTGTCTTTCATAAAGGGTGTGAAAACAGCATGTGACGTCACTCAATCCGAATGTCCCTTTTCCAGGTGCGCGACTACTCGGGTCTGTACCACGTGAAGCTGGTGCCGTGCACGGTGACGGAGGAGGTGGCGTACTCGACTCCCCCGCAGTGCAACCCGCGCGAGCCCGTCAGCTTCGAGCTGCACGTACGCTTCCAGCAAGTGAGCGACCCCGTGCCCGCGCAGTACAGTCTCAACACGCGGCTGCACCTCATGCGCAAGCGGGACCTCTGGCTCTCCAACGGAACCATGGGCTTCGGCGAGGACAGTGACGCCTCTTTCGTGCAAGGTGGGTGATAATCATTCTAATGCTGATGGAAGGGAACTTTACGCTGTAAAAAACATGGTGAAAAAAATTCGGAAGGGGATATTTTAAAATCGGGAGAATATGGGGTTAATCGAGTTAAGTCATTTTCTATGGTCAAAAAAGGAAAAAAATTTTCTTTATTCTACCCTATTTGCTTTTCTCAAACTTTCTCTGTCCTTTCTCTCATATATTTTTTCTCTATCTTAATCCAAGGTGATTTTTCATGTTATTGCTTTTTTCTCAATCCAAATAAAGTAAAATAATTGAATGGAGGACCACACACCCTTTTCCAATTTAGACGGTCAGGAACTCGATTTTGTTGGGCGTAAGTTTGAATATGCTTTTTTTAAATGTTCCTATACATTTTCGGAAGATCCAAATGTAATAAAAGTCCCAGTCTTTTTTAATTATCATGTATGGTCTTTATTTACGGTATTACCTCCTAAATAAGCTATCAAAAATTGTAATATAACTTTTATGGTTTTAAAAATCTGTTACCTTTATAGGCGACACCGTTTATGGGAGAGTTATGATGGATCCAACTCAAAATCTTGGCGAATCATTCTTTGTGAACGTGGAGAAATGTTTTCTTTGCACTGGAGTTGACGGCTATGTACCAAAGTATGACCCTGAGCACAATGAATTCGGATGCGTGGCTGATTCACAGAATCTTCTTCACGCGTTCAAAATCATAGTAAGTAAAAGTATACAGATTTACTTTGATTTCATATTGTAAAGTATATTCTAAGATTGAAAAGCAAAACTCATTCTTTTAATTAAATATTAAGGCAGAAAAAAGCATAGTCTGCAAAATTAAATATTAAAAGTAAATTGGGAGGAAGTGTAAGATGAAAGTGTCTATGATCTAGTCATGCGACAAGGAAATATGCCGAATGAGTCCTTGAGAATTATTTAAAATCAAATAGATTTTATGTGATACTTTCATCCCAGTTCCGCTAATTTTTTTCTTTTTTCTTACGTGCGTATTTTAAACAGTTTTACGCCTCCTTCAAAATTATATTTTCCCATCTTAAAATAAGTATCGAAGGGCTAGGAGACCTTTATCTGCAATTGATGTGCTCGTGGATTTTATATGCTGTGTTTTGCAGTATTTTTAATTAAAGACAAGTTCCTGACAAAAGTCTGAATATTTTTCATTAGCCAAGAAATATTTATAAAATTTCAGAGAGGTCAAGTATTTATTTCTCTCAATATCTTTCAGGACAAAGGTGCGCCTCGATCTGTGACCCGAGAATTCAGAAATGTCCCTTTCAACGCCATGCTGGCTTCTGAAGATCCCAACGACGAAGTTGTCGCTCTGAGAAACCAACCAAGTGCAGATGGGTTCCGTTTTGATTCAGCTCCATTGTTCCAGGTAAAATTTGATCACTTTATTACAAAGGAAACTCCCTTGAATGGCATATTTTTGTAAGATGTGGCAGAGAAATCCCATTAACCATTTCAGCTGTCTCATAGCATTCCCACATCTTGCAGGTATCCTACGGCCGCCAGTGGTTCGTCCACTGCATCTACACAGTTCGCTCGAAGGAGAACTCTGCCAGGGGCATCGGAAAGCGCAGCATCTCTTCCCACGCCCTCTCCACATTCCACCACCCCAACAACAACCTTCTGACCGACATCGGACACAACGGACGAGGCACCAACATGAACAGACTCGTCCTGGACTACACCGGACGACACTCGTCGCTCTCCAATCCCACACAAGAGAGACCATTGCACCACCAGGACTCCTCGGCAGCGGTGGTTGCCCTAGGGGTGGTGGGGTCACTCCTCATCCTCGCGGTGACAGTCCTGCTCTTGACCAAGCGGGAGCAAGCGAGGAGGGAAGGAGAGGTCATCAGGCCGGTGTCCACTGTCGTATACGCAGCGGCGCCAGCTGGACACGGCAGGATTCTGAGCAGGGCCAGAAGTTTCGTGATATCGGATGGGCATACGGAAGTGTAGTGTATGTTCTTGGTGGAAGAGGACAGATGGTTATAAAGACTTGTAAATAGTGTAAGAATTTTTCTACGTGGAGTGGGACTAAGGGAACAAGCTTCGAGGGATTTTTTTATTATTATAAGAGATATTGTTGGGTAAAAAATTTATAAATGTTTTATGTATTGATTGAAATTTTATTTATTTTTGAAAATTGCATTTAGAAATTATAGTAATTTCCAGGGCTAAATAAATTTGAGGCGGATCGCACCCGAACAGCGTTCCGGCACAAACCATTCTTTAGGAATAAAAAATACAATATTTAAAAATATTTACTCCGTTGTAAGATAAGTCTGAATTACTTACTGTTAGTATATCTTATAATAACTTTATTATATCTTTTAGTATTAGTACTGCAAAAATTTCTTTCAAAATCGTTTAGGATTTCAATACTATTCAAAGTTGCGAGTTCACAGAATGATTCCTTGTTTAAAAATATTAAAAGTATGTCTCATTTTAGCCTTTTTTTATAATTTTATCCAGGTTTCCTGGAAAAATGTGAAAGTTTGTGGCGTAATTTCATTTAAAAGAAATGCATCAGGTCACAACAAAAAAATAGGTAATAAACTCTAGTTTATAAAAATATATGTTCTAATATGTTTGAAAATTTTGAAAGAACATTAACTTTTTTTGGATTCAGTGCAAGGTTGACGGCCTAATCCGTAAGTACCCTGTACGTTAGTGCAGGGGCGCCCATATGTTAAAACTCAAGGGGGGGCCCAAAAAAAATTTTAGGTTTTCAGTCAGGCAATTTTTTTGTTTCGAGGGGAGGAGGGTTTGGTTCAAAGTTATGGAAGTTTGTTTCACTCATGTATTGTGCGTAGTATTTTTAACACCCTCTAATTATAGTTTGTAATCTTTTTACACTTACTGTAGAAATCTACTTGTTCACAATATACCTAGTCGATACTAAAAAGAGGGGGGTCTGGGGGTCCTCCCCCAGAAAATTTTTGAAATTTTACTTTCAAGAGTAGAGATTTAACTCATTTGAAACACTTTTGGGCAGCAACCTAATAGAATTGTTACCCGTGATTTTCATGATATGAGTAGAATTCAGGATTCCTAGATTTTGTTACTGGTGTGGTGGATATGGCAATGTTTCAGTGTATGAAATGTTAGAAACAATTTTCATATTGCTTTTGAATTAGCTTAAAATCATAAT
This sequence comes from Tetragnatha versicolor, assembly GCA_024610705.1. Lineage (NCBI taxonomy): Eukaryota > Metazoa > Arthropoda > Arachnida > Araneae > Tetragnathidae > Tetragnatha > Tetragnatha versicolor. Next base: position 31,596,453 of record JANDEH010000001.1, on the reverse strand, counting down.
AAAGTATTGATATAGTAGAAAATATAAAATAGAATGTTGAATAAAAACTATTTATTATGGTTAAATGAAGATTTTATGTAAATTTTTCGGATTCCAGGGGGGGGCCCGGGCCCCCCTCTGCCCTTATGTATGGGCGCCCATGCGTTAGTGTACGTAAGTTAATTTTTTTAACTTAAAAATAGTATTGAAACCTCCCCCACAAAATAAGGTTACCGTTCCGGCACCTGTCTTTACTTTACCGAGTCTTTACAATAATCGAGCCCTGGTTCTTTCAATTGCCTCATATTCTGCTTGAATGTTGAGAAAGGATAATAATATGAATTGTGATATTAGGTTTTTAGTATTAAAATCATAGATTACTTAGGGGTAAACGTTTTAGTATAAAAATTTATTTATTTCTCACTTTCTATATACCAAACAGAATGAATTTTTGTAGACACAAATGGTAAATGGGTCGCAAGTCAATAATGTTTTACTTGATGGTTTATTTTTTGTGAGTGCAATTGAAAATATTGATAATAAAATTTGTACATTTTTTAAAAAGTGTTGTATGTTCTTTAGATGAATAAGTGACCTGCATAGCTCTAGTTCTGGGTTCGAAACCAGTGTTTTTCTATTATATGTAATAAATTAAAATTTAAAGTATTTGTAGCTCACAGTTGCGTGAGTCAATGGCTCAGTGGATGCATACGTTGTTGGCGTGAACCAGTCCTAGGTTCGAATCCGGTGTTTTTCTATTTTTTATAATAAATTAAAATTCAGAGTTACTATTCGTAGCTCACAGTTGCGTGAGTCAATGGCTCAGTGCATGCATACGTTGTTTGCGTCAACCAGTCCTAGGTTCGAATCCAGTGTTTTTCTATTTTTTGTAATAAATTAAAATTCAGAGTTACAATTTGTAGCTCACAATTGCGTGAGTAAATGGCTCAGTGGATGCATACATTGTTGGCGTGCACCAGTCCTAGGTTCGAATCCAGTGTTTTTTACTTTTATGTAATAAATTAAAATTTAGTGTTACTATTTGTAGCTCACAGTTGCGTGAGTCAATGGCTCAGTGGATGCATACGTTGTTGGCGGGCACCAGTCCTAGGTTCGAATCCAGTGTTTTTTACTTTTATGTAATAAATTAAAATTCAGTGTTACTATTTGTAGCTCACGGTTGCGAGAGTCAGTGGCTCAGCGGATGCATACGTTGTTGGCGTGCACCAGTCCTAGGTTCGAATCCAGTATTTTTCTTTTTTAAATGTAATAAATTAAAATTCAGAGTTACTATTTGTGTCCACAATTGTGAGAGTCAAAGGCTCAGCGGATGCATACGTTGTTGGCGTGTACCAGTTCCTGGTTCGAATCCAGTGTTTTTCTACTTAAATGTAATAAATTAAAATTCAGAGTTACTATTTGTATCAATAGGCATGTGAGTCAATGGCTTAGTGCAGTGGTGCCCAACCTACGGCCCGCTGGCCAAATGTGGCCCGCGAGGCTGATCCATGTGGCCCGCGGACTCGTTAAATCTTAAAAACAAACATTACTTTCAGAAATCTTCCAAGAAAACCACAACATCGTGCGAGACATTATGGCACTTCCATCTAAAAAAGATGATAATAAAGGAATTCTTCAACATCCAGTAATATTTTTTATGGGAGTTTGCCATTGGATAAATATTTTTCAGTATCAGTTATCCATTTGAATTCCGTTCATAAGGATCTTTTTAGAACCAAACTTCGAAAAGATGTCCGATCGTAAAAAGTTGAAGATTCACTTGGAATGCCAAAACTTTCAAGAAAAGTGGACAAATTCATATTTCTTCATTTAGCGAGACTGTGACAGTGTTTAAAGAACACAATATCAAGAGACATTACGAAACGAAACAGATAATAATCTTAATTAAATATTAAGGATAAGTGTTACAAATTTGGAGCCGAATTTACAAGAACTAGTATCCTCCAAACAGGTGCAAACTTCTCATTGAAAACGGGTTTGTAATGTTTCTTCGTGTTTAGAAAAATCCTTTAGAGTGTTTTTTATGTGGCCCGCGAGATAAATCTTCAAAAGCAAATTGGCCCTCGGGAAAAGAAAGGTTGGGCACCACTGGCTTAGTGGATGCACATTTGATTGGAAAGCATAATTCCTCGGTTCGAATCTAAGATGCGACGAATCGGTAGATATTTCTTTTACAAATAATTGCTGACAGTTATGGTTACAGTTTAAAAAAGCAGTTACGGTCACAGTTAACAGAATGGTTCAACTATGTGGTTTGTTTTTAAGGGTTTAAAAAAGGTTAGGCCTAGCAAAAAACGCAATCTAATAAAACTGACCGTTACGTTCACAGTTAAAAAAATTTTGTTCAAAACTGCAAAACCGGTGTTCCAACGGACCCTTCTCCGCTATGCCCCTGGAACCCTTGGTAACATGGGGGCGTCCATCCTAAACCCCCAGGCCACCAATTCGTCCAAGGGGAGCAGATAAGGTCCGTCGAACACCAGTTTCGACTTCCGACCCCTGTGACACGGTGTATCAGAATCAGAATACTCAGGAAAGAGAAATAAATTAAATTAATCATTCACACAACTCACAAATCAGGTCTTATACATGCATGCATTAGTAAATTTATATGTTAAGAGAGATTGTTGGGTTAGGGGGGCTTGATCTGAGTACCTTCAGCACACAGGCCACGGCTCTACTAACCGAGCCATCAGGGTACAGACACAGAGGATATCTTTGTTACTTTGAGCTTACATTAGATTATTTCATTTTAAATATTTTTATACATTTGAAAAAGAGTGATAATCGAAACCGGGATACGAACCCCGGAACACTTCCGCACCAACACACATCGTCTCAAAGCCTCAGACTCTACCAACCGAGCCATCAGGGTACAGGCACATTCTTGTTACTTTGTGGTTACATTAGATTATTTCATTTTAAATATTTTTATGCATTTGAGCAAAGTGCTCATCGAAAGCGGGAACCGAACCCCGGAACACCTCCGCACTAACACACATCTTCTCTAAGCCGCACTCTTCCAACCAAGCCTCCCGAACACGTTTCCTGGTTGTTGTTGTTTTTTTCAATTAGTGGTTACAGAATGTACTTTTGAAATAAAAGGCGTTAATTTCAGTTTTCAGCAAAGTTGAACCTCAAAAACGGGAATTGAACTACTACTGTCAGCCTCAGTGGCGGATCTATGGGGGGGCATGGCCAACCCGCGGCCCGTTTGAAATCATTTTGCGGCCCGCGAGAATTTTTTTAATCAAAAGTTTCAGGATAAGTTAAGCCCCCCCCAAAAAAAAATTCGCACAAAGTGTATCAAAACACGTTAAAACCTGATAGAGTCGTATTTCCAAAAAAAATTTTGGTGGAGGACCCTTAGACCCCCTTTAGTACTAGGAACTCTATTGTTCACAACTTTTTTAAGATATTACGTTGGTTCAGCCAGGTGCAAATCCAACCTAAAAATATATTTCAATTTATGCATTGAACCTATTAAATATGCATGGGGGCATCGAAGGACGATTTGGGTGTACTCTTTCCGCTTATTCACAATGCCTGCAAGGTTTTTATAATTTGATATAATGAGCAAGCGTCATTAAGGAGTAACATCTTATACTAATAAGTTTTTAAGTTACTGAATACCCGCTGGAGCAGTGGTGGGATGCCAGCGTAGCATGCGGCAGTTCGTGGATTCTACCCCAGTTACACAGGTCTGCAAAAAAAGCTTTTTTCGAGCTGTTTTGGATATTCCACCTGAACTTTGTTATTTTTGGTGCACTGAATCCAAAAATGACCTCCATTTTGTCCTGGGACGTCACGTTTTTTGACAATTCAGATTTTTAGGTTTTATTGGGAAATGCCTTAAAATTTTGTAAAATAAACTTTTTATACTAAATTTTTTTATTCAAATTTTTTCCACAAAATCTTTTTTATGTTTTTTGATGTGCTGAATCTAAAACTGACCTCAGTTTTGTCATAGGGTTTCACCTTTTTTCACAATGTAAGTAAAAATGTCAATTTTTTAAGAAAATAAAAGTAAATATTTAAAAAAATTATTTTTCGACTCAAACTTTATTTGAAAATAATTTTTTATGATTTTTGGTGTGCTGAATCCAAAAAAATACCTCTTTTGATTTTTAAGACACCACATTTTGTAACAAATTGAGAAAATATAGCAACATTTCACATAAAATGTAAGTATACTTAAGAAGTAGATTTTTTAATCCAAATTTATTTTTAAGGTTGTTAGTTTTAAGGTTTTTCGTGCCCCGAGTTCAAAAATGGTCTCTGTTTTGCCATAGAATGTCATGTTTCCTGACAATTTAAGTAAAATTGTAAAATAAAACATTATTTCAATTTTCATGAAAATAGGTTCATAAAATAAAATTATTGTTACATATTCTTCATGAAAATAATTATATAACTAAAATAAACTTATTTACACACTCTAAAGCCAATTTTTCCTCCTCATGAAACTCCCCTTGGTACCTTTACCCTTGTGAGTAGCAAAAAGAACGTTTCTTTGAACTATACAACAAAAATCCTTCATTATTCCCCGATTAAATCTTCCCTATTATTTTCTTTCTATCTCTATAATGTCCTGATGAGATAGTTTACTATGTGCACCATTCACAGCTCCTAATTTTTAAAACTAAAGGAGTTAGAAATGCACAAAAACTATGAAAAATGGGCAAATTCGAATATAATTTTACAATTTGTGAAAAATCCTGACGTATAGGATTTATTTCAATATTTTTTTTGTTATCAGCACACCAAAATACATAGGAAATCACTAAAATTATTCAAACAGCTTTTTCATTGCAGACCTGTGTTATTATTTTATTAAAATTTCCAAAAAAAACAGCATAAGTCCACACGCACGCGCATTGTTATCAAAGTATAAAAACCTTGCAGGCATTGTGAATATGCACTTTCCAGGTCCAAAAAGTTTATTTATAAGTTCGTAAAAATGCAAATCCTACCAAGAAATTTAGAATATCCTTTTTCTTCTCCGATATTTCCAAAAAAAAATACTGGGAGGACCCCAAGACCCCTTCATTTAGTAATTGTAACTCAATTACTTTTATATCATGTTCAATCAAAATTCAATTTGATATAGAAAATTCTTATTCCCCAAAAAACCAAATGAGGAAGTTTTATATAGATTTTTTTATTTTTTAAATCGATCCTACCTTACGAGAAAACCCTAAAACCGAGATATTTTTTTAATTCTGATCATTATTTATTTTTTTACTGCGGCTTAAAGTTTGCGCTCTGGAAAAGGCGGGAAAAACAGCGATTTAAGTTTCGTGATGTCACTCGGTATGTCAAAACGACTACAACTCGCATCTCCTCCTAAACTATGCAGCCGGCGTTGACAAAACTCGGTACATAGACGTATCTCGAGGCGAGGACGATCACGACCAAGTTTTCCAAGTTTGAAAATCGAATATTTACAAGTAATAAATGATTTTATGGCTAAAAACGCTTATTTCTCCATTTCTCTACTAGAGTGTATCTGCTTGACTCGCTATTTTAAATATGACAACCTCAGGATTAAATATTTTTGATAAGAAAATCTCTATAATTGCAAATTAAAAGTTAAATCAGCTATGAAAACACAAAAATAAAATCAAATAATTAAGGTAAATGTGGGTATAGTGGACACTTTAAGGAAAATTTTTGCTTAAATTCTCAATAAATACCAACCTATTTGCTTGGAAGCCGTTATCATCCTATTTTTAGATTAATTGGATCTTCTTCTTTCGATTTTACCATTAAAATTTTTAATTAGATTGGGTAAAGTATTTTTAATTAATTTTTAAAAAGTACTCCAAATTGAATCTATAGTGGCCACATAGATGTAGCTGTTGTATCTATGGTGCGGACACCTCTTGCATCTATAGTGGACACCTCTCTTTTTCTGCCTATATGAGGGGTTTATGCATGAAATTGATGGGTTTTTTTTATGTAGTCGTTTATTTCTAATTAAATCTTCCTTCCCAGCGAAATTTATTTTATATCAAATCAAATAAGCTTTATTTAAAAAAATACTTGAAAGTTTCCGGCCCAAAGCCTACGCTGTAGCTGATTTGAGAGGAGTTAAAACATGTAATTCAATGTTTTGGAAACCTTGGTTCCCATAGTCAGAATGAAACCAAATTCATACAACATTCATTTTAAAGCACAGTCAACAGTTTATGAAGAAAAACTGATCCAAATTCAATGTTATTTAAGTTTCTATTAGAAGCCATTGCGGTGGCCACTATTGGAAAATCTAAGATTTTGTGTTGGTACAGTGGCCACCCCCATAAATCCCTTGTAAAGTCAAAATTTTAAAATAAATTTTATTTATTATCATTTTATACACTCTTCTTTATCTTAATATAAATTTAAAAGTCAATCAAACGGCTATAAATACAAAAAAATCAGTTCCGATATACACGTTTCCTTACGCGATTCAATGAGCAAAATCAAATTTCAGTGACTCGGCCGATGTTATTTTCAAATATTTAAATATCCTTCCCATGCTGATCTGTGGTATCGGTGGTAATTTACCAGCTTACTTGATTGTACAATCTACTATGCCTATGAATTTTGACGCTGTTTGATGCCTCTAACTCGTTTTATTTCAAATTAATCAGCTATGTGGCCACTATTGGTACAGTGTCCACTATACCCACATTTTCCTTAATTTTAAAACATTACATTCTTATATTTTAAGATTTTCTGCCTTAAAATTCAAATATTTATGGAAAATGTATTATTAAATATTTTTTATTAAGTGGGACTAATCCCCATCTGGTCTAATGAAACTAGACCAGATCCATGAGGTCATAAAGACCTTTTATTTTAATAATGAATAAAAATCAACAATGTCTTTTGTTTAGTGTCGAGTGACGTCAAACTTGATTTTTGAGCGTTTGTGATTGCATCATTTGTTTACGTCTTTTTTCAACTTTTATTTCTTCTATATCTCAGTAAATAAATTTTTGAGGAAAATTTGGATTGCAGATTTGGATTTTTCACATCTTATATCGTATTAATTTACCCCAAAATCGAAAATTCAAAAAATATGAAACTTCCTCATTCTGAATCATCCACTGCTTCCATGACCCTTAAAGACATTGTTTCCAAATAAAAGCTGTGAACAGAAACATCCTGTACACTGAAAAGCCGAAAAAAAACTGGTACAGTTACCAAATATTAAGTAGGGTTCCCACAATGGGCAATATCAAAGGGTCCAATATTAAAGTGCCACAACATGAACATGGCATCATTGACTAATGTTAGAGATTATGCTGGGAAAAATTCCCACCAAAAATTCGGCACAGCAGTCTAATAATCCATATGGAGATGGAATGCAAGAGAAAGGTGTTGATAAATTTTGAATTTTACCCATACATACTACATGAGTGTATCGTAAATATTGGGAATCTGGTAAAGCATTATCTCAAATCACCATCACTGCAACCTGAAAAAAATTGCAAGAAAACAAGAATCCCATGCAAACCTTTTTCAAATTAGTGTGAATTCCAATAAGTGACAACATTGAAATCTGCACCAGTTTTTTAAAAAAGTTGTTCATTTGTTGTGTTTTTTCTCATTTGTCCTTTACCAAAACAAATTTTTTCAGGTCACAGATATGTAGATTTGATGTTATACTGCATTCTCAATATTCATGGTGTACTAGTTTAATAGGAGATGGTATTTGCCATCTCTCCAAGCTAATCTCATCAATCCATTCATTTCTCCACACAACTGGTTGGTTCTACTTTTTTTAAAATTGATATTTCAGAATGTAAAGAAAATTTCAGTCTAGATGGAAAACCTTTACCCAAGATTCCAGGAGTTTAAAGGCTTGGAAAGGAAAGAAATAATATTCCATTTAACATATTTTCAGTCCATCCATTGAAATACACTTTCAAAACATTCATTCCACCATTGGAAGAATATGTAAGGTTTGTGCATGTTTTGATTCTAAATTATCTTTTGTAAGGCTAATTCAGAAGATTTTATTGCCCTGCATACTCCCTTCCCTGTTCCATACTGCATGTGGTTTTATTGCTTCCTAACATCAGGACTGGCAACAAGTGACGGTACTCAAGAGATATTAACAAGTTCATTATTGGCCAGTAAACTTTGGTGCATATCTCAGACTTGAAAAAAAAGTGGTTCAATTGAGTTACTGAACTTTGATTTAGTTGATGGGCATTTACTGAAAGCCTTAAACATGTAGGGTGTTTTTAACTCTAGGGAATCGGGAGGGAAAAAATTTTAACAGTTAAATTTTTTTTCATAGTTTTATTATAATGCTTAAAAGTTTTTAATATTTTTAAAGTACTTGAACTGCTATGTTTTAAATTACAGAGGTATCATTCAAAAATTTATGAATATGAGGTTCTGAATGAGATGTCTTATGACATGTTATTTCACTAAAAAAACATACCATTCACATAAGTAAAAGAAGTAAATTTTATTGGTAGATACATCATTTCCTTCACTCAAAATTGTACACATTCTTCATACCCTGAAATATTAAAAAATACATGAGTTCACAGTCTATGATGAGCTAACAAGTAAAATTATAACAAAAAAGGACTCACTTTTTCACAACTTGTACAACATCTTCATCATTTAATACATGGTCTTTGCCCACTTTTTGGGGGTTGTGCTTTACTGAAGAACCCCAAACTAAGGCACTGTAATCATACATTTTTAGAATAAATGAGCATATATCAGGATGGTTCTTCATAACAATATAAATATTACTAAACAGTTTTTACACAGGCAGCAGCACATATATCATAATCATAAACAGGGGTATGTCCAGACTTTTTGTGAAGGGTCCGGTTTTTGTAAAAATTGTGAAAGTGTTAAAATAGTTTGTTAGTTAGTTAGTGTTAAAATAGTTCTTTTCAACAAGGAGCCTGTTTTTGTGAAAATAAGCTCACAAATTTGCAGTATTGTGAAAAATAGTGTCTATTTAAAGGCCAAAATACGTGACCAAATTTCGTGACGGGTCCGTTTTTAAGGTAAAATACTTTGTGAAAGGTCCGTTTTCACAATAAAACATTTTGTAAAGGGTCCGAAAACAGATCCAAATTTCTTCTAAACAGACCCGTGATATCATAATCAGGGATGTGATTGGTCAAGAAAGAAATTATCTAAAAATTTTTAGAAGCGTCTATATACTAGTTACAGTGGTATAAAAATTTATTTCGGGAGGGGCCCCAATTCCTAAGCCACTTCCCATACAGTAAATTCAATTTAGCTTTTTAATACTTTTTAATTAGAATTCTCATCTCACTAAACTCAATCTAAAAAGAATTGTGAATACTCTAGTTACAAATACCAAAGGGGGGTTAGGGAGTCCTCCGCCAGAGATTTTTTGAAAATCGACCCTAAAAAACAGGATTTTAACTCGTTTTGGTACACATAATGTCCTCTGCGGACCTCCCATCACGAACTTTCAGTGTGCGCAATATAAAAAAAATATCGCAAATGACGTCCTTTTTATACGCACACTCCGCCTTGCATCATTTTCCAAAAACAGAACTGATTCAATAGTACTTTCAAATGACGTTACGTTATTCTGGTAATTAGTGGAAAAATCACATGCCTGCATATAATATACTTTGCTTGTTAATATACTTTAAACTGATGACAACATTCTTCTAACATGATTTCTAACAAACATAAAACTGTTGAAGAAAAACTATGTAGAAGTTTAGTTTTTAAAAGATGAAAAATCACCTCATAATCTAATTATGTATTTCACAACTGCTCTAAAATAAACTTGCATAAAATTAAAAAAATTACACACAAAATTTTCCTTACCTATTTTATTCGAACTAATTGTCTCAGGCATTCATATTTTAGATTTAAACATAATTGGCCCATTTTCACCAAAGCACTTTGAAAATGCTTCTTTAAAAACGTAAGGAAAGGGTCCCTTTATTTATTTTATATTTAATTTTCCCACACTAGGTGTACATCTATGTTATTGAGTCTATAAATGCTAATGCTATTCTTCCAGAATTTATTTTCTCAACAATAAATATATGCAAATCATAATACAACTTTTTAGACTTGGTATATTCTAAGCATTAAGCAGTCGGTGAGTTTTGCTTAGATTTAGTAAACTTAGGTAAGTAAAGCTGATAATGCATTACATACTGGAGAAAATTTAGCATATTTTTAATTTTATAAAAGAGAAAATAAAGTATGCCTAACTTACTATTTAAACTCTTTCATTATAGTCCTATGTAACTTGTTGCAAAAATCTTCCACAGTTGAATGGTCATTTGTAAGTATAACAGGGCACTCATAATCTGGTAATTGTCCTTTAGGTTTGGTATAGCTAAATAGTAAGAAAAAATAATGTAATAGAGAATTTACATGTAAATGTGAATAAAATAATCAAGGGCAGATTTCTATCAATAGTAGTCTTCAACAACAGTGTATCTCCTAATAAAATTTTTCAATCAATGACAGTCAAAATAATTTTCTGACTTGAAAGAAAGAATCTTAATTTTCTTCATTATTTCCTGAAAGTTATGACTTTCTATCATTAAAGTTAAGTTAAACCAACCCCACCATTCATGAATATTCCTGACTTTACAAATGTGCAGAAACTGTATTGAAACGTAATGTATGCATACAAGCAAAATAACACATCCGTAATAAATTAAAGTGTCCAGTAATTGTCAATTACGTGCTGTATAACATTTAAATTTTAATAACGAACGATCTGGGCAACAGCTGCAATGGCCTAGACCAGGGGTTCTCAAATTTTTAAACACCGCGACCCACTTTTTATATACAAAATCTAACGCTACCCACCTGTTATTCAGTAAATTTTTCCATCCCCCAGCAAGACTTCAGCTTCGTGCGGGTGGGGTTTGGTCTCTAATTATTTTGTTACAATAATAAACTATCTATGTGAAATCAATTGAAAAAACAACATTTATTTTACACAATTTTGTTTGTTGTTTTTTCAATTGAGTTGTTAACATTTGCACAAGATTTTTTCGCTATATCTATGTGTTAGTGAGTGGTTAAATTAACTTTTAAGAAAATTAAAAGTATTTTTTTTAAACTTGAGTATATCCAATTTGTTAATTGTGGGAATAACAATGAGCTCCACAATCAAAAGAGGGGTCTGGGGTCCTCCCCTAGAGAGATTTTCGAAATATTACCCTTCAAAACAGGGTTTTAACTCGTTTTTAGCAATTTGGGATAATTTGCAGTAACACAGATCTTTTTTATATCATACAACTTAAAGACATACAAACAAATGTTAATACTCAAAAATCCTAAATTAAATCTATACAGTTACCACAAGTTTACAAGTGTTAAGTCCACACACACAAGGGTTTACTATCATTCATGTTAAAAATTAAATAATTTAGGTTAAGGTTAATCTTGACCTTGCAGTTAATAAAGCAAACCACTCACTGTTGAAAATGGTCTTACATTCTAATCAATTTCAGATATTCCCATGCTTTTTCCAGTAGGTCATCAAAATTCCATTTATGATGGGCGGAAATGGGCACCGTATGAGGTATTTGGTAAATAATGTCTAACTCCTAAAAAAATAGAAACTTAGAACTAAGTTCAATTATTTGCAATAAAACATTTACAGATATATTTATTTTTCATAAACACAAAATTTGAAAGGTCTAAGCATATTTACAAAAATAAATATTAATACAGTATAACCTTGCTATCTTAAATTTGAAGGGACAAGAAAATAATTTCGAGATAACAAGGAAAAATACAGAGATACTTGATTTATCCCTTCAGTCCTAGCTGCCCAAAATTTTCCATCGAATTCAATGTTAATCTCACAATCTCAGGGAGCTTAGGATTGAAAGGGTTAAAGCGGAAAATTATTTTCTTTGAGATATCAAGGTTATACTGTACCTATAATACCTAAAATATTTAAGTATGGACTACAAACAGAAAAACTGTGAACTGTGGATTAAAGGTCTAATGCATCTTCTGTTGATTTACATCAACTTACCTCTATCGATATTTGATCAATTTTGTTTAAAACATAAATACAAGGTATGTAGATACGATTTCCCTCAATGACATCAATCAGTTCATCAGAAGTACAATCAGCCTTTAAGACAACATCAGCATTGTGGGCTCTGTATTCAGACAATATTGTTTTTACCATCTCTAAATCTAATTCACTTTGTGTAGCCTGAAAGAAATATCAAAATTATTATATTTATCTATAATGACTCATAAGCAACTATTTTTTATTTTAGTAAGACAACCTTTAAGTTATTCCTTTATAGAGCACACTGCTGCGGCTAGAAAACATTAATAAAGAACTATATAGATGTGTTGGAAACATCCCGCTGATATACAGTAAAACCTTTCTGAGCGACCACCCCTTCTAACGACCGGTTTTTGAAGGCACCGATTTTCCCCCTATTCTCCTAATGTTAAAATACCCCAATTAGCGACCGTTAAAACCGGGTCATCATTCTAAATCATGGGTGTCTAAACTATGACTGTTTGAGGGCCACATTGCAACGAAAAAAAATTTGCTGGGCCGCACATACAATATTTTTTCAACAAATTGAAATACAAATTTACTCTTTGTAGTTTTATTAAAATAAATTAACTTCTTTTTACCATTATTTTTAAAATTTTTAATTAGATATGTATAGGTACATATTTAATTTAAATTTGTAAAAGTTTCGTTTCATTTAGTTTGGATTCCATAAAGATAGAATAGTTCAAATTAATGAGATGGATAAATTTGCTTTTGTTGAACAAGCAAATTGATATAGGGTTCAATAGACTAGGTTGTAATTCTTAATGCATTTTCAAGATGTTTGTTCACAAATATAGGCAGGGCTCGATTTCTAAAAAAAGAGGTACCGGAACGGTTAAATTTTTGGTATGAAAACTGAAAAAGCGAATACTTTTTAATACCAAAACTTGAGCATTTATTTTCAAATTTAAATTTATAAAATAAATTCAAATGTACTAGATAAGGAAGAGTGTTCTAACTTAATTATTAATTGTTAAGAATAAGACGATGAACTCTTTATACACCTTTTTTTTACAGTGGGCTACACTTTTTTTTCAACAGGTTGCCTCTTATAAGAGGTGAGACCTACCATCAATCATTAGTGAACCAATATCAATGAACCATTAGTGTTGTATATTTTGCCAATTTAAAGAATATAATGAGTTGCTGAAGTCCTTAAATGGTAGAATTTAAGATGTCGCAAATTTTCTTTGCAAATTTTCCCAGCGATCTGGCAAATCTGGTTCAAATAAAAAAGAATCAACACCAGGAACGGATTGCGGGTAGTCCAAATGGGGGGTTCAGAATCATGCATTAAAAGAATAATTAAGTAAAACTCTTACAATTAAATCACAAATATTGTTATATGCAAAAAAGATAAAAATGCATTAAAAATATTTTTTAAAATTTGAAATATGCTTTTTTTATATTTTTTGGTAGGATTCTTACTGTTATGAACTTAATCTGAAAACAAATCTGATAAGTTGAGTTCTAAGTACAAAAAAGGGGTCTGGGGGTTCTCCCCCCGAAAAATGTTGGATATTTGAGAAAAAAAACAGGGTTTTAATTCATTTTAGGACTTTTTTTCGTACATAGAAAGGTATCTGCTGGCCTGATGAATGGGTATCGCGGGCCGTAGTTAGGAGACCCCTGAAATAGAACATAATTTTTTTCCGAAAAAAAGGTTCCGGAACGGCGTTCCGGACCGTTCCGGCTGAAATCGAGCCCTGAATATAGGTATTCCAAAAGCTGAAGACTTTAATAAAGCATGATGGTGAAAATTAGGATATTTATGCATTCTATTTGAAGGTTATTTATTTACTTCTAGAGAAAATGGGGTAAAAATATGTTGAAATGATCTTCATTTTTTTGAAAATTTTGAAATCTACTTTCAAACTCTTGTATTAAATCACAAATTAATGCAGCATATATTTTGTGCAACTCACAGGCTTCTGTGCAGCCAAAGTACTGAAATGTGTCAAATATTTTACTTTTATTTGATTGTGCCAAAATGTCAACTTTCTTTCAAATGCTCGTTATTGTTTGGATTCTGGAATATATCATTAACAAATTGATTTTTTCCCTTGAAGTCTCAAATTTCAACCATTCAAATGTTCTGTTAAGTCTACTAAAATAGCTAAATCTAAAACCCAATCTTCGTCTTTAAATTCAGTCATAGGGGGTTCCCCTTTTTTTCCCTAAATATTTTAATTTAAGTTGGAATCGATTTATATGAAAAATATTGTAATTATTTATTTTTTAAAAATAAAAATGTTCAAATTTAAATATTTTCATAATTTGGGTCTGGGCCGCATTTTAAAGGCATTTGGGCCGCATGCGGCCCGTGGGCCGCACTTTAGACAAGCATGTTCTAAATCATTATTTAACGTAAAAATAATCAAAACAAGAACGCACGTTACATTTTTGTATTCTGATCTTTTTCTTAAATTCTTATTTTTTTACCAATAAGTAGGAGTTTTTGCATTAAAATTCCTGTGGATTCAATTCTAAAAATTCATTCACTTAATAAGTCAATTCCATATCAAATACGTACATCATTTGAGTAGATTGAGATAATTCAGAACAGAGTTTTTTAAAATCACGTTTGTTCTAAAAGAAATTATTAAAGATCTCTCAAGATTGGAAAATGAGAACACTACCATTTCTTTTAGCTAGCTATGAACACAATGAAATATTCAACATGGATGAGACTGCAATGTTTTTTTAGAGATAAGCCTAATAAGCGCATAATGATTAAATCGGCCGACTTCAGTGGAAGTACATAATAAGCTGTTTTGGTGGGGTTTTTTATTGCTAATTGTTTGAAAAATGTTTTGAGTAAGTCCTAAAGTAATCTCTTTCTATTTTAAAGATGACCCCTTTTGAGCGACCACCCCTCTTAACAACCGATTTTTCGTGGAACGGAGGGTGGTCGCTCAAGAGAGGTTTTACTGTATCTACTTTTTTGCTCATTATCAACACAAGTAACTAAGTATTGAATTATACTTTTAAGAAGAAAAATCAAAACAGTCATTAATGATAATTATTGATGATTGATGAAACTATTTAAATTTTTTAAAATTTGCTAATCAATATAACACAATTTTCCAATATTAAAGCCCATTTCTAAAAACTTTGAGTGATTTTTTCCAAAAAATATTACTGCTATGCTAATTTTATCCTAAAGCAAAGAGAAAAACAAGATAACATAATTTAATAATTATTAAGTAATACATACCATTACTTGCAAATTTATTCCTCCTTTATCTTTTCTTCTCATAACTAAATTTGGTGGATCTTTGTTTAGACGAATTCCAAAACCTTCCAATTCATGTTCAATTAACTTTTTATGAACTAGAGGTTTAAGGACATCCAAAACTATAAATATTAAGCTGCATGTTCGAGCCACTACAAAAGGAGAAAATTCGTTAAAAATCTAACTTTAATAATCATAACATAATCATTTAACAAACCATTGAAGTTAAAATAAGGTACTTCAAAGCCTAAAAGTAGATTGTGATGATTTTCATCAGTATAAACAAACTAATTCAGCCAAAGTTTCAGGGAGTTTAGAGAGAGAATGAAAGGACCAAATTATCAGGGCTTTAAGCTTGTGGTTGTTCAACTTATTTGCAGTGGCGGCTTGAAGGTAAAATTATAAGGGGTGCTGCTCCAGCGGTACCAAGTTGGCAACGCATTTAAGTGATATAATGCCAAATAGTATTTCTATTAAAAACGTGGAAAAAATCAAATAGAAGAGATGGGAACAATATAAAATTTCGATTTCACACTTAATAAGCATTAAAAACTGTCTCTTACCTTTATTTAGCTGATTATTACGAAGATTAAGATTATCAAGCGAAGATGAACTAATATAATTCAAATTCAATTTGATCATTATAAAAAGAAATAAAAACCTAGCTACAAAAAAGTAAACATAAATCTTTAACTTGCCGAAACATCCGACCGAAAAGATTTTTTTCACTGTTGAAAAGAAAAAAAGAGGCTATAAATAAAAAATTTACAGTGTTGGAGTGAGAAAAGCTAAAAAGAGCTGTGATTTATTAGTAGTAGAAATCATATTTTTCTTCTTCCCACAGTTTTTTTCTCAGCTCTCTCAAGAGAAAAAGCTATCATTCTTTTGGTCAGGGCTGCTGAAAAGCAGCCCCTTTTCTCCTAACAGATTCGCATGTTAAATTCTTGATATTTTGATTTGATATGATAGAGCTATGGTTTTATAACATGATTGGTATATTTGCGGGGGCTGATCGACCCGGAAAGAAATCTGTTGGCGAGACGGCATAGCAGATAATTATTAATTGAAAAAGGATTATTAAGGACAAAGATTAAAGGGGGAAATGGATAATTTTTTAAGTATTGTAAAGCAAATAAACATTGGAGTTTCGGGAAATTTTGGTTGGGGGTGCTGCAGCCCTGCAACTCCTATGGACGAGCCGCTACTGCTTATTTGTGTTTGTATGATAAAAAGTAATAAGCTTCTAAAAAGACTATTTCTTCAACTCACCGGCTATAACTTGTCGTCCTCGACCTTTACCATCTTTGGCTCCCTCAATGATACCAGGAAGATCCAGAAGCTGTATTTTAGCACCCTTGTATTTAATGACGCCAGGTACTGTAGTCAAGGTGGTGAACTCATATGCAGCCACTTCAGAAAACACACCAGCAAGGGTATTCATTAGGGTAGACTTACCCACAGATGGGAAACCTAAAAGCAATCAAATAAATGAATTAAAAAAAATAAAGTAGATAGGCTGCAAAAAGGTACAAATCCCCCAAAATGCATCTTTTTGTGACCGTGCAATCAACTTGCCAACTTTTCACCCCCTTTATATAAAAATTAATGCTTTATAAATCCCATATGTTCAACCAATACCCTATCTGAGTGGCGAGCACAATATGATCCTACTTGATTCTTGCACCATAAAACAATAACCAAACCATCAGCCAATAATACCATTGACAGGCTAAAACGTATTCCTGACTTAAGGAAACAGTTTCTAAAGAAAACAAGAAACCATTGTAGAGCAAAGTCATAAAACAGTAAGCAGGTATAAGAAAAGTAGTAGCCAGTCAATGGTTTTGGCCATAATATAAATAGTTTGGCAGAAACTTGTTTGTTAAGTGTAAAGCAATTTCCTCAGTAAAAAAGTGCTTAGTTTCGAGACTGAAGTAGGTGCAGATTCAAGGGGAAGGGCACTCTGGAAAGCGTTCCCCTTTTCTTCTATTAAAGGGGAAAAGGGAGAAAATGATTTTTAATAACTTTGAGTTGCAAAATAAAGAACTGTTAAGTTTGGTTGCATGTAATTATGCATTAGGGTCTAGGGCTGAGGAAAAAAGAGTTATTTAGGGTTTAATTTCCAAAAATTTTTAGAAGGAGGTCCCCAAAACCCTTTCTAACTTAGTGTTACGTATCATTTTAAAACTTTTTGCTCTTCGAAGAACTTACAATGTTTAGATTGTGATCATAGATTGAGAAGCATTGTTTTGCTGGGTTATATTCTTAATCAAACATGGGAGGGCAAAGGGAAATCTCATGAAGGAGTCTTAAAACATATTTTACAGAAAAAAAAATATTTGTATCTAAATGTAGAGGTGATCCGCAAACATGCCTTTCCTTGGAAATAGGCTGGATCCTTCCTTATGAGGCGGTTCATAAATAATATTGAAAATTTAAACTTGAAACAAAAAATACGGATATAATTTTTTTTTAGAAAATCTGAGAAAACATGAATCATGCATCTTTCTTATAACCTTGTTTTAATATCAATTCAATATTGACTTACCTACAAACCCAATTCTTGCATCACCAGTTTTGGCAACATCGAAACCTTCTCCAGGGCCTCCACCGCCTCCTTTAGGGGTCATAAGTTCACGTTTTAATTTTGCTAACCGAGCTTTAAGCAGTCCTAAATGACCCATAGTGTTTTTATTTCTTTGAGTACGTGCCATCTAGAATTGAATCAGAGAACATTAATAAGTATTATTATCAGAATATAAGGGATAAGGGGACATCCATAAATTACGTGAGGTCAAAAAGGGGGGGAGGGGTTTGGAAAAATCTCACCAAGGGGGGAGGGGGGTCGATTACAATATCACGTTAACTTTTAAAGTTAGAAACTAATCGATTTTTTTAAGTATGAGAAAGGAATAATACCCACAGATAAGATACTGGGGTGATTTTTAGGCGGAATAATGTCCTTTTCCCCCACATCACTAATAATGGAAAAGTTTTAGGTGCTGTGAAGCACAAAATGCAAACGAATATGATAGAAAATTATTTTTAAAGGTTGTAGGTAAATCTCACGTGGGGAGAGGGGGGACCAGCAAAATCTCACTAAATCTCACCATGGGGGGAGGGGGTCCAGATTTAGTAAAGATCTAGTAAATTTAAACCCCAATTCAAGTTTAATAGGATTAATCATCATCCAGGGCGCTGATCCAAAGGGAGCCCTCTGGACAGTGCCCCCTCTTGGGTCCAAAAATAATCTTAAAATGAATTAAAACCCTACTTTTACAAGTTAAAGTTCAAAATTTTTTCTGGGGAGGACCCCATACCCCCCTGTGGTTCCACAAGAGAATCTTACGTGACACTTTTGAGAACATCTCCGAAATTTTGTGTCAAAAGATAAGTGTTCCCAACCCTAACAGGTTCTCAAATGTGTGAGTCTTCTGGGGAAGGACCCCAACACCCCCAGCGGTACCACAAGAGGATCTTACAGGATACTTTTTTAAAAATCCGCACCATTTTGATATTTTGGGTCAAAAGGTAAAGACCCCACTTTTAAGCAGTAGACTTGTAAAAGAAACAAGGGGAGTATTTTTTTGAAACAGGAAATGAAATAGAGGGGGCGGCAATAAATTGAAATGCACGGGGCAGCAAAAATCCTAAATACGGGCCTGGCTGTGGGTATCATGGCAGCTGGAGGACTCTTTCTAAAGCTGTACCCCAATATACATCAATATCACAGTGTTACTCATGAAAATAGAAGACTAAATAAAAACAACACACATATGAATAGACAAGTCTTATTTGCAGTTTATCAAAACAAAATTTTCGGAAATTGATGACATTGCATTGTTTATAATGATTAAGCTTATTAAGCTGTATTGATAATAAGCTAACACATTTGTAGACAAGAGTTTAGTGTGCAATTTTATACATTTACAAAGCAAATAATCATCGAAATATTGTCAAGTGTTCGTCAGATTCTAGAATTTTGCATGCTTAATTAAAGAATTAAATAAAAATTAAAATTCAGTTCGGAAACGTTTACTAAGAAAGGTAAATTTAAAATCGATGGAAAAAGAAAGAAAACTAACTTCATTTTCAATAGCAGCTATTTTTTCAACTACCGAAGCCATTTTTAAAAGAAATTCTAATAACTTTAAGCACTTTAATTCGTATATTTGATATTTTAAAATTGTTTTCAGCGGCTGGCTGGTTTATTGAAAACGTGAAACAAACATGGAGTAGAGATGAGCTGTTTGTTTGAAGCTGGAGTTGACCATTTTTTTTGTTGACATCAAATTTACTGAAAAAACTGTAAACGTAAAAATAAATTCTATAACTATCAAATACCAATTTTTAATATTCTTTTACTGGTGAATTAAAAAAACACAGTGTTTTTATTTAGTAAGTATTGTTGTTATTTTAAATTCTAAAACTCAGTGAAATTCGGTTAACTGGAACTGCCACGAGTAAAAAGGCCGTTTTTTATGGTTTCTTTATTTCTCGTTTTTCTCCAGCGGTCACTCTTACTAATATTTAATATTCTCCTGAACAAATATTAATCAGTTGATTAGATATAACGGAAAATGAGCGTATAATGCAAAGTTACGTTGTGTGCTCTTCCCTCCAGATTTATAAAAGAGTCGTGTTGCCTTCTGTGAATTTCTAGCCTTTGATTTTTTTTTAATTATATAGAGAATAGTAGGGCAATTCCACGGGTAACTAACTGACTGACATTTTTCAAGAAAAACACTTTGTATTTTGTAATTTTCTTCCGTAAAAAAACTTTTCCACCTAGTTTTTTGCTTTTGTGTTAGCTAAATCTAATGGCACAATTAAATTTTAAAAATATGTTTTTATTTATTTTTGAAAAATTTTAAACAACATGGTAACTTACCAACAGTTATGAATCTTTTATGTCAGTCAATTTAGGTTGAAAATTTCCTATTGCTTTCCCCATCAATTATTTGGTCCTGTATTGGTTCTAGGCGCTATGACGTAATAGTTACGTCATCATATATAATAGGTAATTTATGAGAAAATTTCAAATAGTTTAAATCGTTGCACAAAACCCGCCCTAAACCTCAAACACCCTCACCCAGACATGAAAGAACCACTCAAGATATATTTTAATGTAGAAAATCCTGTAAAAAAATTTTATGAAATAAAAAAACAAGTATTTAATAGGACTGAAAATCTAGAAATAGGGCCCATATAAATATTTCTAAATAATCCTATGATTATAAACCGTATTATATGAAGAGAACTTCGCAATACCACAGAGGGCTTTTGGATTGGAGAACGCCAGAAACTCGAACCGTGTAGTGAGAACCCCCTCTGTTTGCTGTATATATCTTTGGACGCCCTTGAAACAGGAACAAGACATGGCAAAAAAACTAATAAATATTTTCAAAACCACATAGGTGCAAAACAAGGGAGTTGTTCTTAAGTTTAAGTACCTGCAGGTGTGCTAGTTTTCTACACTTTTATCAGATAATTCAAAATTTGCGGTTTTCTCCACAGGATCTCATCAATGCAAATGTAGTAGAAACTACTGATCTTACACTCCTAATGAGTTCTTTAAATAAGTATAAAGTCACTTGGGGTAATTGGCAACAAAATTCGCTACTTTAATTTCTTATTGCCTCTGAAACCAAGTAAAGCAATAGCAAGTTCATTTTCTTTTTACATGCACTCGTTAATTGGTTAATTAAATGGTCTATTTTTTTTACATTCCCGATTACCCTAAAGCTACGGTTACGTGCGATGAGCGTACATCAAAAAATCGTGATCTGAGCTTACAGTTAAATAATCGAATCGAATCGATAAGTTAGTGATTTTATATGCTATTCGTATTAATATAAGCTATATCTCTGTTAAGCGGGGGAATCTGTGAATTCTTGCACGATTTTTCAAACAGGTAACTAAAATAACCTTTTTCTGGAGCATTTTCATTCGGCAACTTAAAAAACAAGAAAACTCAATGAAACAAGCACTCAAATAGAAAAAAATTTGAATTCCAGATGCCACCCCCCAGCCCCCCTCCCACCCTAAACTACCAAACTCAATTTTGGGAGGGTAATCAGAATTAGCGACGATTCAGAAAAAGGGGGCTCGGTATACTCTTTAACGTTACACAAAAAGAGCATTAAAATAGCAAATACCAATACAAATAACATATAATATCACTGACTTACCGATTCGATCTCGATTTTTATCAATGTACGCTCAGAGCACGATTTTCAGGTGTACGCTAATCACACGTACGCTTATAGCACGACACCAAAGCTACGGGGGTAATTGGGAACAGTGATTTTCTACTAAAAGTTTCTTGTTTAAATATTTGAATTATCAACGTGTAATTATTCATAATGCTAATGATTATTACCATTTAAAATTAGTATCACTCTTCCAAATTCTGAAAAAGACGCTCTTTAAACAATTTTAAAATTTTCAAGCTCGATAAGTAAATGGAGAGTGTTACAGATTTAAAAAAATAAATTTTTGATATTTCTGTATTTTCAAAATAAAAATGATAATTTTTGTACTATTATTGAAAGTGTCCCAAGGTAGGCCACTGGTGGGGCACCTTGAGACATTAAAAGAGGTTTTTTAAATTTGTTATTATGAATTCCTTGAAAGAGATATTTGGTTGGGAATTTTTTATTAGATGCGCAAAGGACTATATATTTAGTATATTAGCTGTGTTTGAATAAATACCATTGCATAAAAAATTAGAAAAATATTTTAATAAAAAGTGTATCAAGGTGCCCCACTCTCCCCTACCTATATTAAGAAACTTTTGCCAGGAGTATCTTTTTCTTCAGCAAATTTTTTTTCCTATGCAAACCAAATTTTTAAAATGACATTGCCTTGAAGCAATACTTTTCGTAATTTAAAAAAAATTCCCCTATATCTATAGTGGAAGTCGTGGTTTTACAAAACCTCATCATTGAGTTGGAAAAGTTGAACAACCTCCGTAAAGAAATTTAATTAAGAGGCGCTAAAGATTCAATTTACCATCAGTCATCAATTCTATATATGAAGAAAATTGGGTATTTTAACTCCGGAATGTAGTATGTTAAGTAAAATAAATTGAAAGAGAAGTCAGCAAACCATCAGATGAGTGTTTGTGAATCTAAATATTATTATCATCCTTACTTAACAGCCGACTAACTATAGACTAGGTGTATCAGGTTTCAGCACCGTAATTAAACACCCGGAACCGAATGTAAATAAGTTATTTTTTTGACCTTGTGTCTGTGTCTTTTTTCTCACTCAGAAGGACTAATTGGAAATACCAGGCGACAATTTTCTTCAGTCATTGTTGTGGCATGCAACTTGACTGATTGCGTAAACATTATATTTATAGTGTAAATTTGAAGGAATTAAACTTTTCCCTATCCATCAAGCTTTTGTTGAATTACACCTTATTTTACGTGAAATAAAATCACACAGAACAGGGCCGTAACCAGACTTTTTTTTTGGCGGGGGGGAGGTTGACTCGACATTTTTTCTGAGGTATACCTCCTTTCTTACGAATATTAAGTTTTAGATTACTTAAATTTAGGATTTTAATATTGGTGTACTAAATTTTGAAATTGTGTAAACATGTGCATTAAAAACTTACTAAAAATTAAAAGGGCTATCTTCTAATTTACATCGGATTGGCCGATTGACGACAGTACTGTATCACTCGTCAAACATATTTAACATAAAATAATTACCATATTATTATACAAATTATTTAATATTTAATTAAATAAGTAATTTATTAATATTCACCCATGTTCTACAAATGACTCAATGCGTTAAAAAAATTCAAGAAATATGTAAAATATTTGCTTGTTCTTAGTGTCAAACTTGAATATTTAAAGAGATATCATGAAAGCGATTTCGCTTTCGAATACAAAAATCTAACAACAATAGAAATGCGTTCCAACTTGGAATGTGAACCAGAAATGTGAACTAAAAAAGTTAAGTCCCGCTTGCTTGCGAGATCAAACAGAACACAGAAAACCTTGAGGAAAGAGAAAAAGAAGAAAATATAGAGATGGGAAAGATAAAGGGCTAGGACAGTGTTTCCCAACCTTTTTCGGTCCATGCCCCACCAAAGCCTTTCTAAATTTTCCATGCCCCCCGGTCTCAGTGGCATATTTAGAAATATATTTTGAGGGGGAGCCAAAATTATTTCTTAGCCCCTCGCTCCTATGTATATTTAAAAAGTCTAATGAAGCTTTTCAGTTCAGAAATTTGACTCTAGGAAGCAGGTTTTTAACTAGTTTGGTACCCCTAGTTGGGAAATTTTGGATATAAATTTTTAGGTAAGATTTGCATTTTGATGAACCTAATGTAAAAAAGTTTCAAATAGTATAAGCGTTCTAAAAACAAAGAGATCTTGGGTCATCCCCTTGGAAATTAGACTCTAAAAACAGGGTTTCAACTTGGTTTTGATACATACTGGTCCAAATTTCAGACATACATTCTCAGATAGGAATAATAGGATCAGATTTTGATAAACTTCTTTTTAAAAAGTTTTTTTAATTTCCCCCCTGGATTGGCCCCACCTGGGAGGCAATTTGGTTGAAAATTTTCAAATTGCCCCCCTAGAAAATGATATTGCCCCCCGGTGGGGCGTGCGCCCCACGTTGGGAAACACTGGGCTAGGAGAAAGAGTAAGAAGAATAATCAAAATTTTCCAGACATATTCCAAGATCTTAAATTCACTCCTCTTAGCGTGATATACGCAATCTTCAAACTCTAACGGAGCATCAGAGGATACCAAAACAAAAAAATCAGAATCAAAATCATTTCCCAAGAAAATTTAACAAACACCAATATTTCTAAGTTCGCAATAAGCAAACACGCGTTCAGGCCCAAAGCCTTTTGTGAGAAACCAAAAAAACTATACACGAGGCAGAAGCAACAGACACATGTTTACGAAGAACACAGTAACGAAGATTCGGGAAAAAGCAGAAATAACGTCACGTAGGCCTCAACTCCAATGCTAGCGAGCGTAATTTTTTAAAATTAATTTTAAAAAAACTAATGATAAAAAATCTAAAAAATTGAAGAAATGTGTTTTATAACCCCATCAATAATTTCCAACAGTCGAAACATTGAATTTCTACAAGTGTTGTATTCCCTTATCATGTTTTAGTTTTTCAGAAAAACTGTTAAGTTTTTGTACTTAAAAAATTGTTTCGAAATCCGATTCAGGAGAAAAACGTAAATACATTTTAAATTTTGTTGCAATTTGTCATAAATATATGGTTGTGTTATTTCCTTTTCCATTGAAAAACTGTTTACGATAGGTATTATTTTCTTAGTTTTTTAGTTCTCTCATGCATGGGTTTTTTAGGAACAAGTGGGCAATTTTTGTAGCAAATGGTTTTTTTTTCCAAATTTTTACTTGATAGACAGTCAATTTGTTTCAAAGAGTTGGAATTATAAAAATGCTAAGAGCACAAAACCTTTAGGAAGGATGAGCAGTTACAACACTACTTTGTTATATTTAATTATCATTTTTAAAGCTGTTATGGAAAAAAATTAAAAAAAGTGGGCTTTTTTAAAGGACAGCACGATATAGGGTATCAAAAAGAAAAAAGATATATCAACTGATCTCACGAAATCTTTTCTTTTACGAAAATCAATTTTATGACTATGTCGCTCTCTCTCTGCCTGTCGCAAGTTCGTGCTTGCCAATCTTACAGGTATGTGGGCGCAGCAGTCTACCGTGTTGTTAAAAAACACTGAACACATCGAGAATTTATGAGGATGGGATCCAGGGGGGTGAAATAGAGGGAGTTCGCAACGACGCCAGAGCAGAGATAAACAGAGGTCATTCGCCGTGAAGAAAACAAGTCTTGGAGAGCGAAATGAGGCAGGTATAATAATAATAAATAAAAAGTTTTCCGTAGATGCCCCCTTACCTGGGGCTATAGAAATGCCACTCAGACGGGGAAAGGTCAACGCTTCTACCGAACGCCCGCCCTGCTGTGGAATTGCAGGTTTATTACTTAGTTTGGGAGAGAGAAATTGTTTTGTTGCTACGCTAAGGTCCATGAGTTATATTGAATGGAGATTTGATATCGCGAGTAATGACAGTTCACTCTGTGAGAAAGCGATAGGGAATATCGAAATGTGAGGAGGGATGAATAAGGGGGTGTTGAGTTTATGAATTTATTGGAAGATTAATTGTTGACAACTCAATTTCGCAATTTTCAATTGTTTTCGCTGTGATTAATTGTTGTTTTTAGATAATACAAATAAAATTTTTTTGGATAAAATATATATTAGGTAAAAAAGTTTCAATTAACTAAAAGAGAGATTTGGGATTGCTTTGGGACTATAGAGGAGTTAATATTAGAATGTTGTAGATATTTCCGAAGTACATAATTTAAAAATATATTTTTTTTTCAGCAAAAATAAGAAAAAATAAAAAGATAACTATAAAAATTTAGTAAGATTGTTCGCATCTACATTGACTTAAGTGAAAATAGTTATCAGGAGTTGTTTTAAGAAGAAAAAGCGGTATATTTTTTCGTTCTTGAACTTCATTTTTACTTAATACTACTTGTTTAAGTGTTTAACTAACTTGTTTAATTTAAAGAGCTATATCTGCTAATAGAAGAGTAGCTAATAATGTTTAATAGTAATAGTTTAGTAGTAATGTTTTTCCATTTTCTTACCACCCTCTTGAAGAGCAAAGTTTCAAAGGGAAAAGGTATTTTTGCCTTTATTATCCTACTATTATCTTTTTAAAACTGATCGTATTTAAAGCTTAATAATAAAAATATTCACTTAATTAAAACTATTTGATTAAATTTAACCCATTTTTTTTCTCATGCTATACCAAACGTTTTCCTTCAGGATACTGCTATAATTCCAACTACTCATTTTACTCCCAGATATTTGTGATTTTTTCATATTAAAAGTATTTGTTTTCAAATTAGATATGTATGAAGTTTTTCTAAAGCTATATGACACTACATTAAAAACAATGATAAACTTTAAGATTATCCCATTATCACCGAGATACTGTTAATCTCTTAAATATATAAATCTCGTAAAACTAGCATCCTAAAAATAACGATCACCAACTATTGTTAAGGCAGTTAAATTTACAAAGGTAGTTATTCCGATTAACCACATTAAGAGGAGTTTTCAAAGCTCAATAATAATCAATTTTATTTCTCTTTCTTACGCTATATACGCATCCAGAAATTAAAAAAATTAATCAAATATTGTAAAGCCACTTTATTTAAATGGCTTGAAGAACTATCATTGTATTAGTGATTCATAAAGGTTAATTCGAAGTATTTTCTGATCCTTTCCAGTAGAGCGGAAAATTATTGTTTTGATGTTCTACTTTGATGATCTTGAAAAGGAAGCTTCAAGTACTCGGATGTAAAACGTCAAATTATAAATTGTGAAGAAGAAATTAGTGTAGTTATAAAGATCAAGAAGCAGAAGAGTTCCCCCTCTTCGGTTTAAATCAACCGTGCATATTTAAATTAATTTGTTTTAAAATATAAAAGAAGAATTATTAATTGTTGGCCTTCTCTCTTTGAGTCCAAGACGTATTATTTTGGAAGTTAAATTATGATTATTTACATTCATTTCATAATTTTTATGATAATTCTACAAATTTTTCTGATATTCATATAAATATTTTTCATGATATATTGAATGTTATTTCGCATTTGACTGTTCCCCTTTGAGGCAGAAATGCATGTTTTTAATTTCATATTTTACCTGAAAGGGGAAGAAGTTAAGATAGCTGCCAAACTAAAATTTGCAGGATTTGTTGAAATACAGAAATTTTAATACAGAACTGATAGAGCTCATAAACTAACTTAATTTAAAAATCAATCAGATATAGTTTAAAATAAAGATCGGATTTAAAAATAAGGGTTAATTGTTGGATATCATGTTGTAATATAGTTTTCTTTTATTGCTTTCTTTTCTAGGAATCACAGTAGACTCTGGCTGCCTCCAGGACATCTTGAGACACTTTCTTTGTGTCCCTCCCCTTTTCCTTTGGCGCAATGGTGCTAGTCATTTTTCACTGAAATCCTTTTGAGTTACCTTGTGTATATGCAACCCCAGGATAACCACATGTGCCTTTGTTACGATTTCTTTCTTTGTTTATTTGTTACTAACGCTTAATCAACAAATTTCTTAATAACCAACTTTCCCTAGTGATAGTCAATAGCGGAATAGCAGCAAGCTTCAGCGCGCGGGAGCTTTAGAGCTTTCCTGCAACATGACTACCATCGCAAAGAAACACGTTTTACAGTAACGGTCTTATTTGTTTTACGAGAGACTAAAATATGCTGTAAATATATTTTTTTATAAATCCAAACTAAAACGTTTCGGAAGACATTTTTATAAAAGCAATACCTAATTCAAACAAAATATAAATTTACAAATCCTTTACTCCAAGCCGCCATGGAAAACTTACCGGAATACCAATTTTTCATTTCCTTAAAATCTAGAATGATTTGTTATTGATGATATTTCTTCAACAATAAATATGTGCTGTAGAATAACCAACATACCTGCCAATATTCATTTATTTTTAAGTCATAGAAATGTTCTCTTCATAATGCCATATTTATTCTGAATAAATCCTCCTGAATAATCCTCAAAGTGTGACAATGTTATTTTGTAAAACGAGAAAAGTAAAAAACTATTTAAAATTTAAGAATATAATTAATTCAGTTCTGTACTAGCGCTTGTAGCTGCTTCGCACAAAAACCAAAATACAATAAGACTTAAAAAGTTGAAAAAGTAAATTTTTAAATATTTTAACATATGCAACCATTGAATAACTTCTTCAGGGGTGCAATATCCAACGGCTACAAACAGTTTATTTGTTCTGTATGGCAGCCGTTGGATATCGTACCCCTGAAAAAGTTATCCAATAGTTGCATTCAACCTTTTCAATTTATTTAAGGGTTATTTTTAACATGGTATTCGGTATTCCCCTATACGTCAAATGGATACAAATCCATTTTATACACTACTCCTGAATTATAAGGTCAAACCCACGCAGAACGGTAGAGAAAGATAAGCAAGTTTTATTATTCTTTTTACAATGCTACAAAAAACAAACTTAAGCATATAAATTTCAATTCAAAGTTCAAAATCCCTCATCTCGAGATACTTTTCTTTGTATCGTCTCCCAGAACATCGCTACTTATCTCTCATCATAAAAAATCCCCAACTTGCCCCGTAGCTAATCAAGTTTCACTTCTCGTCTCCCACAGAAGATCTCTCAACAACCAAACCACCAAAAATCACGATCAAGTGCGCCATTATCTCTTACGAAGTCGAAAACAAATAAGTTATTGCAGGGAAAGCCAACCTGTTTTCTAGAAGCACTTCACCTAAACATCGTTGCCCACTCGCATACCAACCTGCTCGACCAATGAACGGCCTCTTCGGCTTCCCCCCTCCCCCATCTTGACGCTTCCTCAGTTCGGAATTTCTTCGAAAACTGGCTGAAAATCATCTCACAGGTGAATCTGCAGCAAGATGAGTTGGATCTCGACTGTTTTAGTTCTTACTGCCATTGGCTTGGTCGCGGGTGAGTCGGTTTTGATTTCGATTTTCGTCGTTCCGGTGGGGGTTTTCCCGTATAAATCAGTTTTTCGAATGTTCGAATCGAAGGTTTTCTGGGAGGCGTAGTAAAATTCGGGAAAGTTGTCGGCGATGTTCGGAAAAGACCCAGACGAATAAATTTGTGTGTTGTAATGTGGGAGGATCTTTGAGGCACCTACTTGAACCGGCATTGAAGTTTTTTATTTTTAGGAATTTATTTAAAACGTATGTAGTTTAATCAGTAGAATCTTAATTTAGTTTTCTGTGCCCTTAAGAAATATATAAAATTTGCAGTAAAATCTACCCCAAAAAAACTCTTGATTCGAAATATTGAGCTATGGAGGACATCACGTAAAATGTGAATGTGATATGTAAGAGATAAATGATTGAATCAAAAGTTTAGTTTCTTAGGGTTGTTTCTTAAAATAATTAAACTTTTGTGAATTAAAATATGAGAGTTAGTAAGCCCCCAAAAGGCCATTCTTCAAAAGGAACCTTATAAATGGAGAGTCATTTCAAACTATTCTGATCTATATTCAAATATAGTACTTTATATTTTAGAAAAAGCTGACAAAAACAACGTAATCAACTAAATTCACATCAGAATCAATATAAATCATCTAAATAAATTTTAATTAACTAAATATTTACTGAATTCACACAGTTTTCAAACAGAGTAAACATGAAAAAATGTAACCAACATTTTCTTCTTTAATCTTTTAAGAATTTTAGTAAAATGATCGTCGTCATTTTAATGTACCAAATTTAAAGAATTCTCCTTGAGTATACGTGAATAATGACAATCCCCAAAGAAAAAATAAGATAGGCTGAGAAGATGTATTTTTATGGAAGGGAGAAAATTACAAAAACACATTTTAACGAAGAGGAGTGGAACGCATTTACTTCGATTTTTTCAATCTTAAACACCCCCTTTTCACTTTATATTAACCGGATCAAAAATATAGATCCGTTTCTATTTAATAATGATTACAGTTTATACTTATAACGGAGATATTTTTTGATACTTATAGTTATTTTAATCTTAATCCTTGTTTCATTTTAAGACAACAATTCATGCCCACTAAACATACCTAAAAACCCAAGTATTAGTAGTACACATATTATAGAATTGGTCACTATGTAAAAAGAAGGTGACGTTGACCCGCCAATGCCTTCCTTATTTATGAAAAAAGAATGCTTGGAAATTTCCATTTCTTAAATCTTATAGCTGATCAAAATGCGAAAGTCTGAAGAATTTTTATTATTTTATAGCTCAAGGTAACAGAAGGAAACCCGTAGAGAAAGTTCCTGCCGTATCTCAAAGATGTCTTGACTGTATCTGTCAGGTAAGTTGTGTTAAATATTTTTTAACATAAAACTTTTTATAGGTAAAAATATTCTTAGTTTCTAGATCATTTCAATGAGCTCATAATACTTAAAAAACATTAACTGGGGCGATTGAAGATCAATTTAGGACTCAACTCAGTAACTATTTGACCAGATACACATTTGATACAGTGAAATGTTTTTTCTCAAAATTTCAAAGAAAGATAGCCATGTCATCTTTCATGATGTCCGAATTCTATTATCTCATTGTTTAAAATACTGGGGACAGTAAATTCAACTGAAACCGCAAGTGCTTTCTGAGAAGCAAAGTTTTATAGCTTAAAAGACGAAAGAGATATTTTTGAACTTTCCTGTATTGATAGTAAAGAATTAGTTCAAATGTCACGAAGCAGTGCTCAAGGCATAATTTATGAATGGAGTACCTGGTATTCTCTCCAATGTTTTGCATTGTCAATGATGTAAACAGAAAAAATTTCGAAGGGGAGATATTCGAATTGGAGTGGATACGTTTGTTCATTTTATATTTGTCCCAAAGGAAAGTTACTTACTTTTAGGGAGGAAATGTGTTGAAATTCTTATCCATAATAGTACTGTATTCCTCTGTTGAAAAACATAGCTTAAATAAGTAGGAATTTCAAACTTTGAGTTGTTTATATTAGGATAAATTGTAATGCTCCTTTTACATTATAAATGTATTTATTATATTAAGTTAACAAGTTTTAATCATATCCACATCCATTTAACTCCGTTAATTATTTGATGCAAATTTGAATCAGCAGATAAAATACAAAATAATTTATGGAAGTAAATTTTACTTAAAGTCCTTAAAAGCAACAAACATTAAAAAAAAGCATCAACGCGTAACAATAAACAGCACTTTATCTTCCAATTTTTACTCACGAAAAACGTTTCGCTCTAATGATTAAAACATAACATTCAACGTTTCGTTTCATCCATTGCGTGCAACTTCCATGTTTTTGTTGATGAAAATAAGCAAAAACCACAATGCGATTTAGTTCCATTTTTCTTCTCTTCCCACCTCCAGTGGAGCATGTCTACCTTGACCCAAAGAGGTTGCGGTTTTTGCCCTTCCTTTCCCTTATTGTGAGCAGTGAAAGTGAAGTCTTGTTGTTGAACCGACATCTTTTTATAGATGTGACAATTTGGGATTATAGAGCTGGCCAATAGAAATTTATGTATAGGATTTGTGTGTATCCACAATCGCAAAGTTTTCGCATCATTTCGAAAATGAATAATAAATATTTCTTATAATTAATTATAAGAACGATTTATTTATCTCATTTTCTAATACTATTAAAGTATATAATATGGGGCGTGTTTTGAAAAAGTCCTTTTTAATGAAAATAATAGTAATTATTATTTTTCTATGCCTCACTAAAATATTAAACTCACATATAATACCCATATAGTTATGAAACTTAGTTACCAATGCATGTAAAGATGGATATAACATTACCCTCCACCTTAATATACTACTAGTTCACCCGGTATGATGATATTTGTGTGTTCTACTCAATACCTAAGAGATTTAAATATAATTTGAAGAATATTTATACTAAATAACAGTTTTCTGAAAATTAAAATTAGAAACTTCTTCAGTGGCGTATATAGAAGTTAATTTTGGAGGAGGGGCCCAAATATCCTCCAAAAAATGTTAGTCATTAGGAGCCATTCATTAATTACGTAAGGGTCCCGAGGGGGGTTGGAAAAATCTCTACATACCCTTACTTGGGGGGTGGGGGGTCAAACCAATTCTTACGTAAGATTTTCTAAGTTAATGTAAACAAATTCCAATCAAATAACTATTGAATAACCCCAGAAAAACTTTAAAATGCTGCTGATCTCGGTATATTAACGAAGCTTTAATTTTAAAAAAATGAGGGTATATCAGATGTATCTTTTTTATTCAAATTTAAACTGATTAAACGAAATAGAATCTTACGCAAGAATAGGGGGGAGGGGTTTGAAAAATCTTACGTACCCTTACATGGGAGTAGGGGGTCAAAAATTGCCAAAATCATCCTTACGTAATTTACCGCTCGATTTAATGCACCGCGGGAGAGGACCCAAAATTATTTAAAAGCCCTCTCACATGCATTTTAAGCAGGATTCATTGCTTACATTTAACCTTTTTCAGGCTAGCAGCAACTGCGATGAAACTCTCAAGTGCCACACCGCCGGGAGTGGCTACTTCTGTGGACCCTACGTAGTTTCTTGGGCTTACTGGCATGATGGTGGAAGGCCAGGAGACAAAGGAAGAGCACATGGTAAAAAAAGTTTAATATAACATTTAACTTCCCACTTTAAAATCAATCAATTAACTACATCGTGTGTTTTAGGGTGATACTTTTACTTACGACGTTTCTGATAATGAACAATTAAAATTAAAGATACTTTATCAATAATATTCAATGGTAATAGATTGAACTGAAATCGAACTTTATTTATATAATAATCAAACGTGAGTTTGAAAGCAATTTTTGTCTCCAAATACTTACATCACCTCAATGGTCAAGTTTAGCTGTAATCAACTTTTCTTTCTTTTAAGCATATTTTGAGAAATTCCTATTCGACGAATTTCTCCAATGCAAAACTATTTTCAAGATTCTATAAAAGAATAAGAAGATCATGGCCACTAGAAATTGAGAGGTATTGAGAGCTTTTGAAGTGAAACAAAGAATTTATTGTTCTTCTCATCTTTCCCTAACTTGAGTAAGGTGAAATTGCTAGCAATCAGGATTATTTTATCCATTTTTCTGATTTCTGGTTTGGAGCTAGATTTCAAATGATTTCAGACTGAACTTTGGCTCACATGCTCTATTTTATTCTTTTACTTTGTCTGTAGAATTATAAAAACGTATGGACTAGATATTTATACACTCCAGAGGAGAAAGTTTTAAAACCTTTGCCAACTTTAACAACGAACCCGCGAAATCGTTTTCGTAAACTAAGACTTGTCTCTGAAACATTTTAGGTTAAAAGTCCTGATAATTTAGATTGTTTATCGTAAAAATATTAATATAGATTTATTAAGGAATAAATGAAGCATAGGAAAAGTAAATATGTAAAATTCGAATCAATTGATCCAACGTTTTTGTAGACTTGTTTACAGTTACAAGTCTTCTTTAATTAGAATGCATAGATTTTGAAATAGCCTATCATCTTTTGAGTATTTCTTTTTTTTTCAATAGTAATTGTTTAGGATCAAAGAAATTATCAAACAGTACTACATTTTGAACATAATAAAATTGTGAGGCCATAATGATCTAAATGCCTTGGATAAAGACCGGCATAACACAGGAACATCAAAAGGTGATGTAGCAATATTGGCCAATATCAATTAATGTCGGGAACATTTTTTGGGGATGTTTTAATTAACCAAGAATAAGAGTAAGATAGATTCCATGTAAAACTATTTGAATGACGTAAACTTATAAAAATAAATTAGATTATTTTATCCCTTTTTAATATAATCAATGTTGGAGAAACAATATTTGTGCCATGCCAGCATAAACTAATCCTGGGCAATGCAGTTTTTACTGGCCAATATTTCAGAGGTGATTATTTCGACAAAGGATAGTTACAGAATGATATTGCCCAGTGTTTTTGTGCTACCTGGATAAGTTAGGTTTCATTAATACAACAGTAACATAAATCCACTCTTAGGACCTCTTAAATTTGTGATGCTTTCACGTAAAAAAAGTACCCCCTTTGGTTTTAAATATGGAAAAAAGCAAAATAATCTCTATTTCCAAACTTTTCTCCATGGCCCATAATGTCTATTCTTTTCACCCATTGACATAGTTGGCTAAAGGCTAAAATATTCTTAGGAAATGCAGTTGCTACAGGCCAACATTTCAGAGTCGGTCATTTCGACAAGGGGCAATTATAGAATGATATTGGTCAGTGTTTTTGTGCAACCTGGATATGCTTAGTCTCATTAATACAACATTTTGCATTAATGATAGCATGGCATTTGATGTGCTTCCACGTAAAAATGTGCCACATTTTGGTTTTAAGTATGAAAAAAGCAAAATAATCTCTATTTCCTCAATGTCTATGCGTCTATCCTTTTCATCCATTGACACAGCTTGCAAAAGACTCAAATCTTCTCTCTTCCAGACTTCGAGACTTGCTTGAACAACAAGACTTGCGCCGAAGAGGCGGTCCGCGGCTACATGCGGAAATACGGCCAGGACTGCGACGGCAGCGGAGCCATCGAGTGCTACGACTTCGCTCGCATCCACAAGCTTGGCTTCAGCTCTTGCGGCGGAGAAGGCATCTACAACTCCGACTACTGGGAGAAGTTCGAGATCTGCTACGACGGCTACAACCCAGACGAAAACAGCGCCAACCAATACGGAGGTCACTATGCCGACGACCATGCTAATAATGCCGACAATACCAACTACGGAGAGACCGTCATCCAGGCACGAAGCAACCAGA
The DNA here is from genome assembly GCA_024610705.1 of Tetragnatha versicolor. NCBI lineage: Eukaryota > Metazoa > Arthropoda > Arachnida > Araneae > Tetragnathidae > Tetragnatha > Tetragnatha versicolor. The sequence goes on along the minus strand of JANDEH010000001.1, from coordinate 31,561,735 downwards.
ACTACGAGGGATACGTGTAGAGGACGATGCCTTCTCTTGATGGTCGACGTTTTCCCACCTTCTTTAGTTATTGCTCCGTCCGCAACGCTTTGTAGTTTTGTGTTTTTGTACTTCTCTATTTAGACTTTAGGTTCCTTCGCTGGTGAGGTCAAGAAGACAGAATCTACATTCTCAATTTATTCTCATCTTATCATACAAACATTTTGGTAGGTAACTGGATAAGCTCGTCTAGTTCATCTTCATTGAACCTATACCTTCTCTAAATGTTTCTGAAGATATACTTCTTTTAGAGAGGTAGGGGTTTCAAATCATAACTGGAGACAGATTTTTGAAAAACAATCGTCTTTTTAGCAGTCGTGAGATATCTGTATTCTTGACCTAAGCATCGGGGGTTGTGTTGTTATTTTGTTTTTCAATCTGTTATTTGTTGTTCTTTTTTCACGTTGTAGGCCTTGGCTCAATACTTCTTCGTGCCTTGAAATAATGAATGTTTATAGTAAAAAAAAAGGTTTTCTATTTCTAATTAAATTTAAAAATAAAGCATTATTTCCTTGGCACTTACGCCCTCAAAACCATTATCTAATATGGTTGGAAATCACTGGAAGTTTCCTTAAATTAATCACAGTTGGCATTGAACTTAGCATACTTGTGTGTTTTTTATGTGTTTGTGCGGTTTTCTGTCTTTATTTCTAACAACTTTCGTAATATAGAACTTGTTTTATGTTACGAAAGGTTTCTTGGGTGATTTTAAATATGGTATTTTTTCGGGAGAAAGAGAGAGAGAAAGCCTTTTTTACTGCGTAAAAAACGGTGATTCTCATAACAGATCTAACAGTTCTGTTAGGTGATGGAATTTTTCAATGTGTATTGTGCCAAATTGTTTTGAATAAAGTTGTTGCGGACATATTTGTGTGTTGTACTCTTTCAATAGATACACTTTAAATTTACCTACTACTCTTAACCGCAAATATTCAAAAGATAGAGATATGGCTTGTGTATTCAATCCTTTTAATGTTAACACCCATCAATATTTTCTTTTGAAAATTAAATAAATTACCATACTTAAAAAAACTTGAATATAACCAATTTAGATTAATAGATAAAGTTAATTGTAGTTGATAAAATAAGTTAAGTAATAGAATATCAAACAATATTACATTTGTTTCCATATTAATATTAGCACTATTTAAAAAATTTCCTTAAGTATTTCCAATAAAAAGATATTTAAACCTGAATAGAGTTACAAATAACATAATAACTATGTAGTTTAAAACTTCTATAAAAATAATTTTAATTACGTTTTGTAGTTAAGTTCACACATTTCTAAAAAAATCCCTTTATTAAAAAATTCTTTTGTTAAGATTTTGATTTACTTGAATGCGTTAACTATTTAAATATTAATAATACTAGGGGGCTACCGCCCCCTGCTCGCTATCGCTCACCAACCCCCGTTAACTGCTGACGCAGTAACTTTTGGACCGCTTCACAATTCCCCACAAAACCCAGCTCACTGCACTTACTCACTTTATAAAACATTCTTAACACAGGGGTAGTACTTCTCCGTGGTATTCTTTCAAAAATGGCGAATATTTATTCAGTGGTGGAATTTTATCATTTTCTTTATGGTAACATGAATTGGCGGATCGCTTTATAATTCCAAGAAAGGTTCATATAATAGTTCCCGCTAAATATGAACCTTCCCTTAATGTTTCAGTGCTTCCCTTAATGTATCTGTGAAAAACACATTACCTTAGGGAAATGGGTAAAAAAATGTTTACATTGCTCTGTTGTTAATTTTCTTGGGGTTGAATTCCGTTATAGTTCCCGCTAAATATCACTAATCTCTTTTGGACACTATAAAGTATAAATATTGCTAAATTGTTTCAAATTCATAGATTAAAGTGTTTAATTAGATCTATAACTATTCCGTTTATCATTAAAAATTAGAAAAATTGGTTTAAATTTGAATATTGAGCGTTCGAAAGAGATTGGCGATATTTAGCAGGAACTATAACGGAATTGAACCCCAAGAAAATTAACAACAAAGCAATGTAAACATTCTTTTACCCATTTCCCTAAGGTAATGTTTTTTCACAGATACATTAAGGGAAGCATTGAAATATCTCAGGAATAAATTTAACTTTCTTAAAATTTGTAATGATTGACTGCTAAAAATGTAGTAATTATCTTAAACATCGCGAAAATTTAGAATTTTATCTTCATGAGAAACAAACTTCGAAGTTGTGTCATTTTCATAGCAACGACACCGAATGTCAAGACTTCCAACATTTTCATCCTTATTTCTAAAACATTCACCCGTGTTATTTAGTTGTTTGAGTTTTGTCATTATGAAATAAAGAGTTACAATTTACTACCTTAAAAACATACTTGCAAAAGGATATAAAAAATAAATGCAAAATTCAAAATTTCCGAAAGCGAGTGTATATTTTATTGTAAATATAGTAATGATTAGGTTGCCACAACTACAAAGATAAATATAAAAATATTAATTTGTTAATTAAAAAATAAAAAATAAATTAATTATATATAAGTTTAAAATATAATGAAAACCGTTGGAACAACAATTAAACCCTTTGAACAACAAAAATATAAATATTGTTAAAAATAACACAAAATATATTTTTTAAATTCGTGTTATAAATAGAAAGATAATTATTTAATCTATTATAATATTAAAAAACCAGTGAAATATGTTTTCAATTGTTTTAAAATTCATAGTTTCTTGCTTTGTAACTGCGACCTTATCCGAAATCTAAAAAAATGGAAATATTTTAAAATTGAGATTTTTTTTAGAAATTCTAAAGGCACTTTGCACATCCTCAAAAGAATCCGGACAGTTTGATACCAAATATGTGTTATACGGATCAGTAATTAAAAAGCCTTTCTCTGGAAACCGTTCACCAAAAACTTTTTTTTAGAATAGAGAGAAGAGATAAAGGGATATGTTATTCCATTTAGTATTGGGTTGTCCCATAAGTTCTGTTACTTTTTACAAAGTTTCGTGTTTGAAAATTTTTTATGAAAAACTGGTAATAGGTGGAGATTTCAAACAAAAGGGATTTTGATATATGTATATTTATGAACAAAATGTGGGATTTTGGTAGTTCTCGTGATATTATTTCTTTTCAAAATGGTGGTTTGAAAAAAAGACCACAAACGACGATTTTCGCGTAATTTTTTTCTTTTTAAAAAAAAACTAGGAAGAACGCATAATTCAAGGCTAAAAAAAGTTTTACCATATATTTGAAATGTTTAGTTTAAGATGTCATAGTTTCAAGATGATTCGATAAGTTTAACTTAGGAAATTTCGGTCCCAAACATAACATCTATAGCAAAAAACTTACCTCAGTAATGTTAATCATTTCAAAGAAATTTTTACGAAAAATAGCATCAAAATCAATAAAAAAGCTTGGGAAAGACCCAAGTATTCAAAATATGCAGTATATTAAATTATATCTGAACTTAAGTTCAGAGAATAGTGCGCACAAACCAAGCGCGCAACGTTTTAGCCTATCCCAATTACACTCGCTGAACTTACGCTCAGCGAACAAAGCAATTTTCTTTGCTTCATACGAAAACATAACAATAAAAACAACTCCTTGGCAATCCTACTACTATTATAATTGTGAATGTTTGTCTGGATGTTTGTTACTCTTTCACGCAAAAACTACTGAATGGATTTTAATGAAATTCTACCATAATGTAGCTGATACATCAGAATAGGACATGGGTTATAATTTATAAAGAGAAAATCGGTCCTTCATTCTTTTTTTCCCGTTTTTCCTGTTTTTTTTCACTTATTTTTCCGTGTTTGAAAACCTGTTTTACCAGTCATACAACGAGTTAAAAATAAAACATTGTTTCAAATGAGACAGATCACTAGACTTTTTCCTTTACTAGATCTTTTAGTTTAGTTTTAAACACTGGTTTTAAATTTGTTAATTTGTTCACTAGACTTACTAATTTACCAGACTTTTTACTATGGTTACAAATTGGTTATTTTATAAAGGCACCAAGATATTAAACATTATCAGGAACATCGGGATTGTAAAAAGTGACAAGAACACCGGGATTGGAAAATTAGCGAGAACATCGGGATGGAAAAATTACCGGGTTATAAAAATTACCGAGAACACTGGGATAGGAAATTTACCATAAAGACACCCAGAATACCGGAATATAAAAATTACCGTAAACACTGAGATAGGAAAATTACCGGGAACGCCGGGATTAGAAAAATTACCGGGACCACCGGGATAAGATAGAAAAACCGAGATAGGAACCGGGAACGCCGGGATTAGAAAAATTACTGGGAACACCGGGATAGAAAAGAGGTGCCTGGGATACCGGGATGATTTGTAATATTGCTAATTTACAAAATTATGAATGTATTTTAAGAAAACTTTTTAAAAATAAATTTATACACCCCACCCGTGCAAGGCCGGGTATAACAGCTAGTTAGAAATAAATCAATTGAATGATATTATGAAAAGATACTTTCAATGAATTAATGGCATCAATTCAATGCATTAACAAGCATTATGGTTCAAAAAACCCCTGCCTTTAATTACTTCATACCAGCTGCTTAGAAAAACAATAGGCGTGCTTTAAAAACACGTGAAATTACCAATATATGAAGTTTTAAAGCCAAAATTTCCAACCTTAAACTTATCGAATCATCTTGAAACTATGACATCGTAATCTAAACATTTCAAATATACAGTAAAACTTTTTTTAGCCATGAATTATGCGTTCTTCCTAGTTTTTAAAACAAAAGAATAAAATTACGCGAAAATCGTCGTTTTTTGTCTTTTTTTCAAACCGCCATTTTGAAAAGAAATAATATCCCGAGAACTACCAAAATCCCACATTATGTTCATAAATATACATATTAGTCCACTGAAAATAGCGAAAAATAGGGCCGAACCTCAAACAAATTGCAATAGAAGGTTTCTCAACGGTTTTCACTTAGAAATGACCTCAATAATAACATACTAAAAATCGGCCAAAATCGGCCGGGGGGAAGTTTAATTTTTTTCAAATTTTTAAAAAATGGCCGAAAAAAAATTAAAAAATAAACCAAAACAATAATATAGACATGTGATACATGTTTATAGGTTATTTTTGAGTGCTGAAACCGGATATTGCATTTAGTTTGGAAAAAAAATTAAAATTTCAATTTTTAAAATTAATTTGAATAATTAGCTATATGAAAAAATTAAAAAACCCCTAAAAACCTAACAAAAACATCCAAAGAGATAAATCCAACGGTTTTCATTTAGAAATGACCTAAATATTAACATACTAAAATTTAAAATTTTTACGAGTTAAAGTTAAATTTTTTTTTGCGAAAAATGCATTTTTTTTTCAAATTTGTGCAAAAAACTTTAGAGGCTTTTGAAAAGATCATTTTTCGGTGGATATTGTCCACAGATAGTTATATAATGGAAAACTGGTGGTATTGACCCTCAATGAATTAGTTAATTATTTTAAATTCTGATGTAAATATGCCAAAGTATTACCTTTTTTTCACTTTTTACTACATTTTACCAATTTCAAAATTTTAAATAAAATAATTAACTAATTCATTGAGGGTCAATTCCACCGGTTTTCCATTATATAACTATCTGTGGACAATATCCATCGAAAAATGACCTTTTCAAAAGCCTCTAAAGTTTTTTGCACAAATTTGAAAAAAAAAATGCATTTTTCGCAAAAAAAATGGAAATTTGAAAAAAAATTTAACTTCTTTAACTCGTAAAAATTTTAAATTTTAGTATGTTAATATTTAGGTCATTTCTAAATGAAAACCGTTGGATTTATTTCTTTGGATGTTTTTGTTAGGTTTTTAGGGTTTTTTTAATTTTTTCATATAGCTAATTATTCAAATTAACTTTAAAAATTGAAATTTCAATTTTTTTTCTGAACTAAATGCAATATTCGGTTTCAGCACTCAAAAATAACCTATAAACATGTATCACATGTCTATATTATTGTTTTGGTTTTTTTTTTAAATTTTTTCGGCCATTTTTTAAAAATTTGAAAAAAATTAAACTTCCGCCCGGCCGATTTTGGCCGATTTTTAGTATGTTATTATTGAGGTCATTTCTAAGTGAAAACCGTTGAGAAACCTTCTATTGCAATTTGTTTGAGGTTCAACTCTATTTTCAGTGGACTATATATCAAAATCCCTTTTGTTTGAAATCTCCACCTATTACCAGTTTTTCATAAAAAATTTTCAAAGACAAAACTTCGTAAAAAGTAACAGAACTTATGGGACAACCCAATATTATTGGCGACAATCACTAGTTATGAGATTTTATAATATGGGGAAGATGGATTCAAAATAAGTTCCACGAATCTGCTTTGAGTATCTTAAGGATTGAGTATCTAAAGGATACTCAAAGTAAAAAACTTATAATTTCAATAACCAATATGAAATTTTTAAAAATTAAAAAGTTAACAACAAAAGCTATTAATCATCGTTTTCCGTAAAAAGAGCGCAATGTATTGAAAAATTTATAAATAAGAGACACGTATAAAAAGTTCGTGTGATTTTAAATAACCAGATGTTTTGGATAAATGATAAAATAACTGAATCGCAACAAAATATATTTATTTAAATTTTCCACACTGATTACATGAACAACTTGTTAGAAAAAACACGTCATACCTATAAATCGGTTTTAGAAATGATATTCTATTTTTTTTAAGTGCAACAGTTTTATTGTTAGTAACGTATAAAAATATTCTATACAGTATTCCCTTTGATTGCAAAAGCATTTCACTTGAGTCGAGGTCAGATTTATTCTTCAGCGTAGGAAGTTAAGATGTTCTTCTTTCCAGCTTAACATAATATAAAAATGATAGATCACCTGTATTTAAAAGTCAGATGCACGCACACAAAACCTTGAGATCTTCAAAAGCAGACTAAGCTGGGAGATTTTAGTAAGTAGAGAAAAATGGGATTTAAACTTAAGTACCTACATTTCCAGAGATGAACACAAAACATTACAAGTTGGTTTATCAGTGAACTGATTAAAAACCTGTAAATTCCTGGAACTTAACTTTTCGTATCATTATTATATTGAGAATACTGTTGTGTGATTTAAAATTCCTCAAAATTAATGTAATTTTATTATTAAAGCTAGTGTATTCCTCTCTTTTAAAAAGAACAATTAAAATATTGAAAAACTTTATCAATTCGATATATGTCAGTGTAAAACTATGCCCGAAAAAAAGCATTATTTTCCTTGTTTTCATAAACCGGAATTGAATAAGCAACCTGGAAATAAGAGAAAATGCAGATTGGAAAAACGAATTGAGCGGCTAAAAAAACGATGGTGTGGCCGTTTGGCAATTCGAGTGATCTTGAAATTAGAAAACGGCAACATAACGAGTTTGAATGTTGTCTACTTGTAACACCTAATTGTAGTGTTTCTAGGACAGTATGTGTTTTGGTGTCATCCCAAAATCAGTGCGATTGTAGGTATTGTAATTAAAGTAAAGGAATAAAATTGTTTCTCTTTATAAATGTAAGTAATTTTTTATTTTTAATATAATTTTTAAAATTTCTTATTTTGTTTGTTTCTTGTGACATTTATGAATTTTTTAATATTAAATTATATTGTTAATTAAACTGCGTGTTGGATTGTTTCGTATCTTTTAAAATAACTGTATTTTTCAGTGAAAGATTTCAAAAAAAAATATTTAGAGAAAATTATAAATTTAAAGATATTGTTCATAATATTTGCTTGGAGATTTCGAAGTTTCTAGCATTTTTAATTTAATTAAGATATTTTCGTATTTACAGGATTAATTCACTTTTATAATTACCATTTTGTCTTATTTTAGAGAATACTTTTTGGTGTAGTATTTGGAAATCAAATTAATTGGATTTAAATAGTCTTAAATCTCTATAAATTATAATTTTATTTAAATAAATTTATAATTTGTAAATGTTAATAAATATGGCCTTATACTACTTCATTACTCAAATTATTTATCTATGGTGTTCACTGTTGAAAATGGTTACTCTTTGTGAATGCGTTCCCATTTTCTAGAAAGTTATGTTATTCAGTCAAATATTTATACTCATTTCAGGCTTTTTTATTGTATTTTTTACGAAAATAGATATTGAGAGCTTTGCTGGGTAAAAAAAAGTTGAATTATTTTCCATAAATATATAAAGAAAATAAGTAACTTGTGCGCTACTTAAAAACAAACTTCATTCCCACTATCTATCCATTTTTATTTACACTGGATCAGATGAGCTAGAACTAATCAGTTTCTCTATTACCAACGACATATTGATGATCTAGTTACCGAAAAATAAATGTGCTATAAATTATCTTTACAAAAAAGTTATGGTGTAAAAGTTCATATAGAAAGAACATTGACCTCTGAATAAGATATTAAGCTAATGTACGAATTACTTAGACCCTGAATCGTCCCACAGGGAAAGTTCCAATGGAATTCCATTAAAAACCCCATTACGCTATCAGTTAGTGTCAACGATGAGAATGTTCTTAAACCAAACACGTTTTAAGTTAATTACGACGTCTAGTTTTTACATTTGCTTCTAGCAATGACGCACGTATATCAGGGCGTGTCTTGCACAAACTGTCAAATTTATACTAAGATAATTCCATAAAGAATGCAAGAAAAAAGAATGTTACATTGAAATTTCGGGATATTTAATTCTTAGCCAAAGGTTAACAACCTAGGGTGATTTAAACTATATTGGATGGAAAACTTTGTAGAAAATATCCTGATATCAACTAGTTAGGAAATGGGTAATTCGTTTTCTCAAAATACTATTTATTTGTCTTCAAAGCTCATTTTGAAAGTTGTATTTAAAAAGTACGCCTCCTCATACATTTTGTTAGTCTCAATAGGTTTGAACGAAATATTCTACTGCACAATTTGTCTGACTTTTTCCAAAACTTATGAAATATTCTTAAGCATAAAATTAGTTCTAATAAATCAACACACCATTTAAAAATTATTATAGTAGATCAAATTATTGTTAATATTTTTTACATTTCAGTTAATAGTTAAATTATATAGATGCAGAATAAATACCTAAAATACTGCAGGTAAAAAAATGTGTGTAAAAGTAGTATTGGAGAAACAGGTTCCGTAAAGTCCCAACTGTAGGACATAGCAACGGTGGTACTATCTCTGTCATTCCGTTTCCCAGCAATGATAGAGTTGTAGCAGGAAAACTCTAGATTCTAGAATATCTAGTTCTTTTTAGTAAAATGTTCTTGCTCGTTCTTATGGTTAGGGGACATCCATAAATTACGTGAGGTCAAAAAAGGGGGGAGGGGTTTGGAAAAATCTCACCAAGGGGGGAGGGGGGTCGATTAAAATCTCACGTCAACTTTTTAAGTTAGAAATTATACGATTTTCTTAAGTATGAAAAAGGAATAACACCCACAGATAAGATATACTGTGGTGATTTTTAGGCGGAATAATGTCCTTTTCCCCAACATCATTAATAATGGAAAAGTTTTTGGTGCTGTGAAGCACAAAATGCAAACGAATAGGATAGAAAATATTTTTTAAAGGTTGTAGATAAATCTCACGTGGGGGGAGGGGGGTCCAGCAAAATCTCACTAAATCTCACCAAGGGGGGGAGGGGGTCCAGATTTTGGAAACAACACCTCACGTAATTTATGGATGTCCCCTTATGATTATCTTTATCTTTTCAATCTTTTTCCTTTTTTACCCTTCTTCCTATCTTACTTTATTCCTTTTATTATGTGTCTTCTTTCATCTCTCTTACTTTCTATAATTTATTCTCTCGTCTTCAATTTCTCATTCTCCCCCTCTCTTATTCTCCCATTTTTTTAATAATCTAATTTCAGTTTCTCTTGATTAGCGAAGATTAAAGAACAAACAGGGTGTTTCAAAATTTCGTTGCACGGCTTTTATTTGGATTCAACGCCTCCTAGGGTCATGGAAGTAAGGTCTACCCCTAGGTAAAAGACCCTGGAGAATCCATTGAAATGACTTACAGCGCCCCTAGCCGCGAAATTAAAAAGTTTAAAAAATTAATTTAAAAACTAAAGGATATAGAGCAAAAACCTCAATAAGATTATTGTTGCCCATGTCAAGAAGAACTCACTGAAAAAAATTTGATCAAAATATCTTGAGTATTCGCGGAGATATTAGCAGGTGAAAATAGCACTTTTTCAGGGGTAAAAAATAAAAAGTTCACATATTTCCAAATTTTTCAGTGTTATTCTGTAGTTTTGTGGTTTTTTAGTTGAAAGAACACAAAATTAATCAAAAAATTGGCAAATATGCGAACTTTTTAATTTTTGACCCCCGAAAAAGTGCTATTTTCACATGCTAATATCTCCGCGAAAATTCAAGATATTTTGATCAAATTTTTTTCAGTGAGTCCTTCTTGACGTTGGCAACAATACTCTCACTGAGGTTTTTGCTCTATCTCCTTTAGTTTTTAAATTAATTTTTTAAACTTTTTAATTTCGCCGCTAGGGGCGCTGTAAGTCATCTTAATGGATTTTCCAGGGTCACTTACCTAGGGGTAGACCTTACTTCCATGACCCTAGGAGGCGTTGGTTCCGAATAAAAGCCGTGCAACGCAATTTTGAAGCACCCTGTATAAAACAGTGCTGTTTTAATGTTTATTACTACATAATATTTACCTTACCTTAATATTAATTGCATTATATTCACAGCCACTTAACCATCAGTGGTTGGCTATCGGTTAAAGAAGGATTCCACCAATCAGAGTCAGCAAAAAAAGCACCTTCCTCACTTTAGCTGCTCGTTAACCATTGGTTAAGTTAAGTGGCTGTGAATAATGCCATAAATAGGTTTGAATTATTTTCTTGAATTACTTCACTTTTTAATGATTTCCTGGAAAAGTGTCACTTGAAGTCTAGGTTACCTTTACCTTTTTTGGAGTCTAAGTTGTTGACCGGTTATGTAAGAGAGGTTTACATGCTTCGAATATGAGAAGGGATCTGAAAGGGTTAATCACAAAAAAATATATATTTATGTTTAGTTTTAATCCTTCGTCACCTGAAAAAAGGCATTCGGAAGATTGATGGTGTATCACTAATGTGACCATTTATTTTTTACTCAAAACGGGACATGGGTTTATTTAGGTTAATTAACAGGTAGTCAATAAAAAACACTTTTTAAAAGTTATGGGTCTTCTCAGATGGCCTCAATTTGTTTATCATAGAAAATACTTTTTCTACTGGAGCATTTGTAGCAGGCAAACATAAAATATATTCAATTAAAATAGAAAATTTTTCATGCTAAAGATTGTTGGCTTGAAAGTGTTTAAATACTTCCACCCAACGAGTTTTCGTGGAAACATTTAGATTATTCCATTCGGTTACTTTCTGCGATGTAATGTAGTTACAAATTAACGAAAATTCGTCAAAAACTTCTGCATCTTTATTACAGTCAATATATTCCTTTTCAATTAATACATTCAGATATTTTTGAACGTCTTCCCATGCGGGGACCTTTTTTAAATCTGCCCAATAAAATATCTCCATTTCAGAAAACGGGACAATTTTGCGTCCCAGAGTTCATTTCGGGGACACCGGGACTCGTAACTCTAAAAAGGGACAGTCCCGTTCATAACGGGACGTCTGGTCACGTTATGTATCACCCTTTCAAACTCGCTCCTTAATTTCTCTAGTTTTTACCAGAAATGTTGCGCTGATTTCACTCTTCTGAGTGTCTGAACTGCATATTCAAGACCTTCTCTTTCCCATCATCAATACAATCACCGTCATTAAAGAACACTTTTTACCTGCTGAGAGGAAGCATGAAGGGCGAAACGAACCTTCAAAAGAAAGCTCGATGCAAAAAAAACATCTGGGAGGGAAAATGGGATTTCCTACACCATTTCCGAAGGTTAAAACTGTCCAGTTTACAGGTCAAGCGAACGGGCGCTTTTTCAAGGTGAAAACCGGGGCGAAATAACAGCTCTTGCGGTTAAATGAAATTGTTCTTTTAAAACCGTTCACGCTTTTCAATGGTCATCTGGTCACGCGTCCGTGCCTCGGAAAATCTTGAATGAATATCGTGGGGTTTGATTGCTGGAGTTTGCATAATTGGAAGAATAGTTTTCTTCCTGGGTTTTTATATTTATTAAGTGCTTATGTTCAAATTGAAGGAGGGAAAAATATTTTAAAAAAAACTGTTTGGGTAATTCCCGTTCCGTGTGTTTGGGATTTGGGAAAAGGGGACCTTCATAAAAGTGCTTTGTAAAAAATTCACCATCTGAGGAGCTTTGCTTTGGTTCTTAATTTCAATTTGAAATTATATCTAGAAGATAATGGATAATCCCTATATTCTATAGAAACAGCTTTCAGTTTATGGAATCTCTATGGTGGTCGAAAAAATGTAAGGCTTCGTTTTCATTTCATTAAAATTATTTTGGAACTTGTTTTACCCCAAGGTTAAACTTTACAAAAATGTTTACAAATCGAATAATCGACATTTTAATTATTTTGTATTTTATCTCATAATGCCTTACTTTACACTGAGAAATTTTTAAAATTGTTACTTTAAAATTAAAAATTTCTCTTCATCTACTTTATTAGCTAACATGTCATAAAGATGAGGTAACTTTTATTGTGTGTGGCGTATATAACTCGTTGCGATTAAGGTATTTTCACGTGTGTATAAAGAGTTTTTTATATGTATCCGAATTGGTTTTATCATTTTAGTTTGTAAAGTTTGGGGGGGTTTTTGTGGTTTGGCGCAAGAATCAGGCTAGATCATATTGCGCCAAAATTATAGTTTCTAAAGACAAGGTGTAGCTTTCCCATAGCATCCCAAATAAAAAAATTAATACATCAAGTCAATACCTTAGTCTAAAATATGTCTAGTTAAGTATGTCTTTGGATCTATGTCAAACATAGCTTTATAGATTTAAGTGTGAAAAATGTCTAACCTGCATGAATGGAACTTAATTCTAATAAGGTGATGATAAATTGTCCTTAAAAGCAATATTTGAAAATAATTTCCTTCCTTTTAAATCCCTACTTCCAGTTTCTTGAAAAGTGAGTTTTTCTCACGCCCTGACACACTCGACATTATAAACATAAAACCTAGAAGTACCGCCTATTATACATTTCCAGAGTCAATAAAGTCCTCAAATGACTGAAAAGACTAAAGGTCTTTATTCTCCTGCTCAGCAGTCACACACAACCCTTCCCCAGGGCCCCACAGCACTTGGTCTGCCAGCCGCTTTCCACAATCTCTCCATTTTTTTCGAAATCCGAGCAGGCCACCCAGAAAATAAAAAGGCCGGAGCACCGTCATAAGGGTGCATGCAATAATAAACCGTCGCCTTTCGGTGACAGTCCGTGACAGACTTCCTGAGACCGCTGGCCAGGAAACATCATGCTCGTTGTGCCAATGTAGGGGCGGGAGCAGACGCACTTGCACGGATTCAGAGAGGTATCGGTGCGGACCTGTTGGATCATCACCATCCTCACCCCTTCTGCTGAGAGATCACATCACGTTGTGGTTGAAGGCTGCGGTTAAGGTAAATTCGGGATTTTTTTTTTAGTTTTTTTTTCAGTGTCTGTGATTGAGTGGTTTTAAGGTTGGGAATTGAGGGGGAATTTTATGGACGAGCGAAAAAGTGTTTTTTGAGGCAACAGGGAAAATATATTGTTAAGCGTGATTCTATTCAGAATGAGGAAAAATTACGAGGTAATATTTTTCGTCTCGCGATGGAAAAATGGCGTATACTTGCATAATTCCATAATTTAAGTACTTTTATTGCGGAGCGTGGTAATGCTCAAACCTTGGGTTTCATATTTTTAGAATAAGATTAAATTGAAAAGTTTTCACGTTATGCTTACTAAATAATTTGATTATTATTAGCATGATTAGTTTTAAAGTATTTAAGTTCATATAAAATTGACTCTTATAAGAAGGACCAAAGCAGGTGCACACTATAACTTAAAGCTAACTGTAAAGTAATAAAGATATTAATTTATCCTTGTTCAATTATTCTTCGCTTTTTAAACGATAAGAAGGAGGTGGTTTTGGTCCGAAAACACTTGAAAATCGGAAAACAGGAAATTTTCCGGTTTTGTGTGTTTGATTCACTTATTAATTCATTAGCTTTATTAGTTGAAGAAAAAAACTTATTTAAAATTGGAAAGCTGAAAAAAATATTTTCTCAAAGTTTAAGGTCGGTCGATTTTTATCGACTATTCTATTAATGTATTTTCTATAAATGTGTACCACATAATACTGAATGCATCTCAACAAAATTAATTGATTAGCCATCCTTACATGAAAAACTGTTTATTTTTAACAAGTGTAATAATTGTTTGAGTCCGCACATTTAAAATTCTTTTATTCATTGGTAAAAAATAAAATTCTAGCAATAATACAAAGCAACACTCTGTTTCTATAATCCTAACAACATTTTGAATACCACAAATTCAGTATTACAACACTCAATAAGAGAATATTTTTTTGCACGGCTTTTCACATCGTTAAGATTACATGTTGTTATCCACGCATTACTTGCTCCACGAATTTTCACAGAAAACCCGTGTTTCATGTGTTTTGTTGCGTGTGTAAAGGGCAAATTGCACGTGATGGTCAATGCATTTGCATAGGTGGGTGGTCAATGTCATTTCGGTGTTTTCATGATTCCATAAAACTAGTCTGGGCAGTAAGAAATTTTTAAACTTTTATGGTGACAAACTATTCTGCGTATACAAGTAAGTGTTTATCCAATTTTTTAAATTGGAAGAGATATACAGATAGATAGATAGAGATATAGATAGAGATATAAATAGATAAAGAGATATATAGACAGATAAAGAGATATAGATGATAGAGAAAGAGATATAGATAGATAGATAAGTTTAGATAGATAGAGAGATAGGTTTAGGATAGATAGAGTAATGTATTACAGTATTAAAAATTAAAAACTACTGATATTTAAAATCTCATTGTAGTTCACTTTTACTAACACCGTCTTCTAAGGTAACTTTCTTGAAATGATGAGTGCTTTAAACGGATTAAATTTCAAAACGACTTTTGCTTTTTTTCTATGAACTTAATTTCCTTCTTATTTCAGATTTTTGATTGCTCAGAATACCCAACATGAAAAGCACGATAATTTTGGCGGTTCTTTGTTTGGTGGTATTGACCTCTTCTCACCCAGCGGAGAATAGAACTCGTATCACAGGTAAGGAGTCTGCTTCAAAAATTTTGAAAGTTTATAAATAATACTCCTTTCATACCACCTTGATACATTTAAAGTTATCAAGTTTTAAAACAGGGTAGATAAAATCATTATAAAGTCATTTTGATTTTTGATCATTTTGCAATTTGTATTTTACTCGACTTTCTTGGCATTTTACATTTACCTATAAACTCACCTGTTATACATTACCTATCTCATTACCTTGTTAGCGTCGAAAAATTGTAGTTTTTTAAATGCATTTCTATTTCACCCCAAGTCTAAGTTAAAGTAAGTACTAGGTTAAGTCCAAGTTTAGGTATACTAACGAAGTGAGGTACAATATTGAATTTAAATAATTCCATAGGTGTGCGGTTTTTTTAATGTTGACTAGCAAGAGTTATTTGTAAACTTGCTGGATATTTAAAAGGAAAACATTTTGATTAAATTATTGATAAGTTCAATAAATATTCAAAACTTTTAAGAGAGTGTTATTTATAGAGGACACCTGAGACGTATTTTTGGAAAGTTGGTTGACGTTTCTTCTGCTAATAGTTTTTACGAATGTTTTATAAATTGAGTAAGTTCAGTGAACAAGGTTTTGTGATAATTGCGAAGCGTTCCATGGACTACGGGGGTTGGTGAGCGATAGCGAGCAGGGGGCGGTAGCTCCCTAGTTATTATAAATTTTAACATAATTCAAATACTACGGTACTTTTAAGTGAGCCAAAACTTAACATATAATGTACTCGTCAAGAGAACTCTATGGTCAAGAGACTTATAGAAATAACGATAAGTCAAACCCCCTTGTTACGGCCCGCAAGTCGTGTTACGGTCCACAGTGGCGCCCAAATGGTTGATTTTGGGGGGGGGATCCAAATCGCGCGAAATATGCTCTTTGACTCCCTAGTCCACTGAAAATAGCGAAAGAAAGGGCCGAACCTCGGACAAATTGCAATAAAAGGTTTCTCAACGGTTTTCACTTAGGAATTACCTCAATAATAACATACTAAAAATCGGCCAAAATCGGCCGGGGGGAAGTTTAATTTTTTTAAAATTTTTAAAAAATGGCCGAAAAAAGATTTTAAAAAAACCCAAAACAATAATATAGACATGTGATACATGTTTATAGGTTGTTTTTGAGTTTTAAAACCGAATATTGCCTTTAGTTTTGAAAAAAATTGAAATTTCAATTTTTAAAATTAATTTGAAAAATGAACTATAGGAAAAAATTAAACCCCCCCTAAAAACCTAACCAAATCATCAAAAGAGATAAATCAAACGGTTTTCATTTAGAAATGACCTAAATATTAACATACTAAAAGTAAAAAATTTTACGAGTTAAAGAAGTTCAATTTTTTTTTAAATTTCAACTTTTTTTTGCGAAAAATGCATTTTTTTTTCAAATTCGTGCCCCAAACTTTTGAGGCTTTTGAAAAGGTCATTTTTCGGTGGATATTGTCCACAGATAGTTATATAATGGAAAACCGGTGGAATTGACCCTCAATGAATTAGTTAATTATTTTATTTAAAATTTTGAAATTGGTAAAATGTAGTAAAAAGTGAAAAAGGTAATACTTTGGCATATTTACATCAGAATTTAAAATAATTAACTAATTCATTGAGGGTCAATTCCACTGGTTTTCCATTATACAACTATCTGTGGACAATATCCACCGAAAAATGACCTTTTCAAAAGCCTCTAAAGTTTTTGGCACGAATTTGAAAAAAAAAGCATTTTTCGCAAAAAAAAAAATGGAAATTTGAAAAAACATTTAATTTCTTTAACTCGTAAAATTTTTAAATTTTAGTATGTTAATATTTAGGTCATTTCTAAATGAAAACCGTTTGATTTATCTCTTTTGATGATTTGGTTAGGTTTTTAGGGGGGTTTTAATTTTTTCATATAGTTCATTTTTCAAATTAATTTTAAAAATTGAAATTTCAATTTTTTTCAAAACTAAAGGTAATATTCGGTTTTAAAACTCAAAAATAACCTATAAACATGTATCACATGTCTATATTATTGTTTTGGGTTTTTTTTAAATTTTTTTCGGCCATTTTTTAAAAATTTAAAAAAAATTAAACTTCCCCCCGGCCGATTTTTGCCGATTTTTAGTATGTTATTATTGAGGTCATTCCTAAATGAAAACCGTTGAGAAACCTTTTATTGCAATTTGTCCGAGGTTCAACTCTATTTTCAGTGGACTACCCGGATTCCAAGGTTTTTTAGGTTGCTGAATCGATTGGAACTGATATAAAAACTGAAAACTTCGCCCAATAAGAGAAAATAGGAAAAAAATCCATTTTTTAAGAGGGGGAATTTTATTTAAATAATAAATATTAAAAGGTTATTAAAGAAAAGTATTAAACTAGAAGCTTTATTTACATAATAACTTATAACTTATACTTATGCTTTTTTCAACAACAAAAAAAAAGAACAAAATGTGAGTAGGAATACGTATTCAAAAGGTAATAACAAAAGTACAGGAAACTAAATAATTATTTTGTATTTAAAATCACAGCTTAAATGCTGTTATACGAAACAGAAATACAAAAATATTCTCCACTTTCATACAATTTGTACATCTCTTATTACTTCTGGATGCTATCTTTATTTTGCTTCCAAAAGGAAGGAATGAATAAAATCGGTTGTTTTTTCATGATTCTTGTCTCAAACGATTAATCAGAAAACATAATGAAAACAATAAAGCCAAAAACTCCACCTGCTCTTAATGCTCTGAAATCGTCTGCAATTCTTCATTAAAGCATTATTTTAATAATTTAAACTACAATAGACAGCTCTGCATAAGAACGGAAACCCGAACAGAATATTCTTAAAGTTATTCTTATTTTTTTCTGTTCGTATAAGAGCAATTGAAAAAGTTTGAGCAGCTTCCTTCCAACAGATCGAACTCGTAATTTTTTTTTATTTCTGGCTAAATTTGAATGCTTTGTCTGGCTTGATACCACACCAGTGGTTCGACGATTAACTGACAACCCAGTGGAATTCTCCCCCTCCTGTCCATATAGAAAGAGATCTTGCCATGGAAACCCAACAACGACCCAAGAAAAGGACGAAAGTGGGCATAACGATCGCAACGAAGAAAGCGATTATCGCCGAACACGAGGCCGGAGCCCGCGTATCGGAACTCGCGAGGCAATACGGGCGGCCAACCTCCACCATCAGCACCATCATCAGCCAGAAGGAACGGCTCAAGGGGGTCGAGGTGGCCAAAGGGGTGACCCTCATCCCGAATCAGCGGTCGCAAGGGATCGACGACGTCAAGAAAGAGCTTATGGTGTGGCTTAACGACGCTGAGAGTTTCGGCAGCGGGATTCCCAACGAAACCATTATTCGTTGCAAAGCTAGGGAGTTGTACAAAGGAATGGCGAAGACGGGCGGTGCGAAGAAACCCTTCAAAGCGAGCAGGGGGTGGTACGAGAACTTCAAGAAGAGGAGCGGTCTTTTTAAGAACCAGACGCGGAAGATAGATGAAAATGACGGATACTCTACTCTGATACCCGAACTGCAGCTAAGGAGCTACTGTCTTGAAAAGGACGTTGGACTTGATGGTCAAGCATCAAGGCTGGATTGTCGGCAGATCGACAATCCATCTGCCGACAAAACCAGAGATGTTATTCCAATATCTGCCTTCTACAAATCGGACGATTCAGACGTGGATTTGGATACCAGAAGGGAAGGTGAGCTGGAGAAAAATTATCCGCACTGCTCTAGAGAAGTTTTTGGCACTAAGGAAGACCAACCATCAGTGAATGGGGTGCCTTCTTCTGTGATTGAAAAAATCTGCGGAATGTGGGAAGATGTAAGAGGTTTTGTTGAGATGTGTCTCCCTGATCAAACTGTCGCAAGTCGTGCGATTCAGACATTCGACGTAGATGTTATGTCTTATTTTAGAGATGCTGTGAGGAGCAGAAGGGAGCAATGTTGTGTGAAGGACGGAGACTTTATCGACAGTGAACTTCAACCTGTTCTTGAAAATGAACCAAAGAAATCCAGGAGAAAGAATAAACCTCAAAAGAAATTGACTAACACTTTTTTGAGTGAAGACTCCAATTTAATGTGATCGTTCATCTGCATCTTTATACGTCCGAATTATATGTGCCAAAGAAGTTGAAGTAAAATGTTCCTTTTTTTCTATTTATAAAGTCCGAGTGAATTTAGTAAAAAATAATGTAAGATGCCCCTTAATTTTCTATAAAAATAAAAGACTAGTTATCAATTTGATTTAAGTTTCTTGATAAAAATTTGTATTTACATTCATGTAGAAGCTGACTAGTAATGTTTTTAGGTGCAATTAGTACTTATTTAGTTTAAAAAAAAATAGCTATAAAAATGCTAATTTATAAGTACGATAAATATCCAAACAAAATTATATATTCTTCTACTAACAAATTTAAAACGTTTTCTTACTAATTTCATGGTTAGTTATGTTCACACTTCAATGCTAAATTCAAATTAAATACAAGTTGAAAATTCAAGTATGAATAATTGTATCCACTAACCTTCATAATAGTAATTGGGATTGATGATTTCATTTTAGTTTTTAGAGATAATTTTGGTACTATAATAATATCTCTATTCTAGAAAAAAGTTTTTGGTGAACGGTTTCCAGAGAAAGGCTTTTTAATTACTGAACCGAATGACACATATATGGTATCAAAATGTCCGGATTCTTTTCGGATTTCCGAGTATAGGCCCCTCGATTTTTTAAAAAAATTCTCAATTTTAAAATATTTCTTTTTTTTTAATATATATTCAAACTTTTACAGATTTATCTTAATACAGATTTATTCATGGAGGGGATTTGGTGACGTATTTTTGGAAAGTTGGTTGTTTTATAAAGTGTATTAAGTTCGGCGAGTTGGAATTTGTGGGAATTGCGAAGCAATTCCAAAAGGTCCTGCGTCAGCAGTTTACGGGGGTTGGTGAGCGATAGCGAGCAGGGGGCGGTATCTCCCTAGTGAAATTAAAATAAGTTTAAAAATAATTTTGGTACTATTCCGCTAAAAAAATGACTTTATAAATTCTATTTCTAATTTAACTGTGGCAATTTTTTGTTCTATATATTTAGCTAATTATTCAGTTGGTTTAAGGCCATAAAGCCACCAAAAAAAAGCCAAAACTGGTTGACAAAATTTGGTATTACTGTTTGCACTTAAAACTTTCAGAAAGACATGATTTTATAAACCCTTTCTCCAACTTCTCGTTATTACACCCTGTTATGAAATCATTCGAATAATGGAACTACTTTGATATACACCCCCAAATCGGAAATTTGGCGACTTTTTTTCTCGCCAAGCAAAATACCTGTTTTAAACGCCTTTGAACCGATGAAATCGCTGAAACGTTTTTGGAATATAACAGAAAAACTAATCTTAGTAAAACTTTGATATTTGAACCAAGAACAAAAATATTTTTTATAAAAATATTGTAATTTAGTTTTTCCGAAAATTCTCATTAGTTTTGGAATTATTAAAGTTCAAAATTTCAATTTTTTCCAGTAATTCACTAGGCTACACATTACTACTACATATACACAAAAAACAAGAAACAGCAAACCTAAAAAGTCCGTAGGGAGTGCCAGATTTGGCGCGTAATTTTTGGGGGGTATATCAAAGTAGCACCCGAATAATTCAATGTTATTGAGATTAACAGATAGAAGATGGATTGGATATATATTTTATAGTTAAAATGCTCAAGTTTTTGAAATATTTATAAAGCTTAGGGGACATCCATAAATTACGTGAGGTGTTTTTTCCAAAATCTGGACCCCCCTCCCCCCTTGGTGAGATTTTGCTGGACCCCCCCTCCCCCCACGTGAGATTTACCTACAACTTTTTCATACTTAAAAAATGAGAAAATCGTATAATTTCTAATTTAAAAAGTTGACTTGAGATTTTAATCGACCCCCCCCTCCCCCCTGTGAGATTTTTCCAAACCCCTCCCCCCCTTTTTAACCTCACGCTCACGTAATTTATGGATGTCCCCTTATGACAAGTTTAAAAAAGTTACTTATCTTTCCAACTAACCAACTAGATTACTTAAAGATCAAGGAGCTCAAAGATACCATTCCTTTATGTATAGACAGATTATGTATTTATTAAATCGTGAAATCATGGGATGATTGGCACTTCAAGTGAATCTGGCTTTAAGACTTGCTACCTTTTCTCTTTTTCTTATTATCCTCGTCTTCTTTCTCTGAATCAGGTTTAAATCCAGACACGTAGCCAGTCGTGGACATACGATCCTCTCGTCCTACTATACCTCTTCCCTTTCCTTCTTCGTCAAAGCGACTTTTGTGGGCACCGGTATACATGGTGGGATCCGTCATGCGACGAACATTCTCGCCAACCGTTCCAGTTGATATGGCTTGAGTCACATTAGTCATTTCAGGTTCACCCGCCGCGATCACTACACCTTTTAGTTCAGCCGGATCCATCTTTTTATCCAGAGCAAGCGTTTCTAAGAAAACCTCAAACTGTCCAAGATCTACAGTCTTTGCGGTCTTGGCGATTTTCGAAAATGTGATGGCGGTATCGGCTGTGGTGAATTTCGCTTTGGAAGCTGCAAGAAGGTTCGCTTGCTTCAGCCATTTGTCAATATTTTTGAGGGTGATGGTGGTTCCGTCACTTTGGGTGTTTCCAAACCTGCTGTACAATTCAAAGAGATCTGAAAGGTTTGACATGTTGTTTAAGAAAGATAATTTTAAAACTTGAAGATGAAATGGTATGAAATTAATTTAATCAAGCTGAGCTATTTTCGATCTGAAGTGCTAACAAAGTACGTTACTATGGACTACTGTTTAATATGAATGAATTTTTATTTTTAAACTCACGCAACAGTTGCGTGATAAATGTGCAATAGCATGTGCGTGCCGGTCTTCCACGTTATAAGAAAGCTTTATCACACCCACTACTTAATTGTTTATACTACTAGTTACGGCCATATTCACCGGAGACCTGACCGGCGGTCAGGTCTGGTAACCATGGTTACAGCCTCTTCGGTTAAAATTGCTATGCACCATCGCAGGTCACGGCTCTGACCGTGGGCATTTTCGCCGATCCCAACCGTTTCGTCCAATGAAGACTCAGGCGCATGCGTTTGGACTTAAATATTTCCACAATACTCCGTGGTCTTGAATGGGGTTGCCAAATTTTGGCATAATTCGCGTTTTTGGAGAGTTTTGATAATATGTTTGTTGTTGTTGTTGTTGCATGCCCCCATGGTCAGCAGTGCTAGACCAGGTCCATGACATTAAATACCCTTAAAAAGTCCAACACCGTCAATGGATCGTCAGTCAAGTCCTGTTTAGTGAGCCCCAGGCACGCGAGGATGTGTTCAGGTGAAGCCTGCTCAGTGGAACAGTTGTTACAAATTTCATAGATCTTGGATCCCTCGGAAAATTTCATTGTTTTCAGATGGCCCAAGACATTGTGTCAGGTGATGTGATTCTACAGCCCTTTCAACAAGATTAAAAGAGACCATTTGGCTAAAGGGACTGTTTCGATAATATGTTTAAGAGTATTTATGAGTTCTGAATGTTCTGTTTTACAATTTTTACTTTCATGAATTATACCTAACGTAAGCATTTTTTTCACAGTTTGGCAAACTTTAAGCAAAAGTGTTTTAAACCTTTCTTTTAATCATCAATATATATATTTCTCTTACATGTTGCTCAAATCCTACTACTATTATAATTGTGAATGTTTGTCTGGATGTTTGTTACTCTTTCACGCAAAAACTACCGAATGGATTTTAATGAAATTCTACCATAATGTAGCTTATACATCAGAATAGGACATGGGCTATAATTTATAAAGAGAAAATCGATTCTTCATTCTTTTTTCCCCATTTTCCTGCTTTTTTTTCACTTATTTTTCCGTGTTTGAAAACCTGTTTTACCAGTCATGCAATCAATAATAAGGAAACTTTAGTAGTACCAGTGTTGTAGTTACTAGGCAATTTTATTAATCTCTATATATAAATAAACACGTTTGTGGCTGTGTGTGTATGTAGGTGTGTTCCGCATCTCCTTTTAGACCACACCGAAGGCGTGGACATTTCCTCCATTTCAAGATTTTTCCCCTTTGAAATAAATATATTTACTGAAATATACAATTTTTTTCATGGAAAACGAGTTAAAAATAAAAAAACATTGTTTCGAATGAGACAGATCACTGGACTTTTTATTATAGTTTCAAATTTGTTATTTTATAAAGGCAACAAGATATTTTTAACATTATCAGGAACATCGGGATTGTTGTAAAAAGTGACAAGAACACCGGGATTGGGAAATTGGCGGGAACATCGAGATAGGAAAATTTACCGGGTTATAAAAATTAACGTGAACAACGGGATAGGATATTCACCATAATAAAGACACCGGGAATACCGGAATATAAAAATAACTGGAAACACCGAGGTAGGAAAATTACCGGGAACGCCGGGATAGGAAAAAAATACCGAGAACACCGGGATTATAGAAAATTACCGGGAACACCGGGATATAGGAAAGAGGTGCCTGGGATACCGGGATGATTTGTAATATTGCTAATTTAAAAAAAATTATAAATGTATTTTGAGAAAACTTTATAAAAATATAAATTTATAAACCCCACCCGTGCAAGGCCGGGTATATAACAGCTAGTTGGGCTATATTTCTTATTCTTGGTTTGCAACAATCAGTTTATTTTTATTTAGATTTACAAAATATGTGGATTTTTTTAATAAAAAATTATTTCTACAGAGGCCGTTCAAATATTATGTAAGCACCTATGGGGGGACGGGTTTGCTCTTTGCTTATTTTTCCAGACAACATGGGAAGTCAAATTTAACCAAAAATAAATTTTACTTTAAAATTTGTTCATACAAAAAAGGGGATCGGGCAAGTTTTCTTACGTAATAATGAGGGAGGTTTGTGGTTTGCTTATATTTGCTGACAAGGGGGGTTTCAAATGTTACCCAAAATATACTTGGATTATATTAGCATGTGAAAATAGCACTTTTTCAGGCCTCAAAAGTGAAAAAGTTAGCAACTTCACAAGTTTCCAGTGTCATTATGTAGTTTTGTGTTTTTTTAGACACAATTAATCAAACATTTAAAAAAACTGAAAAGTGCTGTTTTAACATGCCACATATTTATCTCCCCGAATAATCACGACATTTTCATGAATTTTTTCAGTGGGCTTTTAATTCCAATGACAAAAATAATCTCATTATGGTTTTGGGTCTATCTCCTCCATTTTTAGTTAATTTTTTTAACTTTTTTATTTTGCCTTTAGAGGCACTGTAAGTGTAAGTCTTCTCAGTGGATTTTTTAGGGTCACTTACATAGGGGTAGACCATATTTCCATGAGCCTAGGGGGCGTTGGTTCCAATAAATGCAGGGAAACTGACTTTTGAAACACCAGTAAAAATTTACTTAACACTTATAAACTTTTAGTCTATACATATACTCTGATTTCGTTTCATAATAAAACTTACACACATGTGGGGAGTAAGTCTGATTTCAGAGAAATCATTTATTCACAGAATTCATTTCTGTAAAAGTTAAATTCCTGTTCACAAAAAACCCTTCTGTTATAATTCTTTTAAACTTTGGATTAACATACTTTTAAAACATTATATTACATAAGCATAATTAAAACATAATTACATTATATTAGAAAAAATGCTTAGTACATAACATAATATTTATTAATGAATAAATAATATTAGAAAATATCCTTATTTATAAATTTCACACATTTTCAAGTAAAAATGACTTTATTACTGGGTATTTATTACAGTCTCATTAGAATAGATTTTTATTACATACCAAAGGTTAGATAAGTGGACCAGATCAAAAAATTTATTAGTACCTAACTATCAATTACGAACAAAGGTAGATTAAAACTTTTAAATTATTATTTTTAACTTTTAAATGATATTTTACTTTCACAAGTAAGGTAAGTACTATGGCTTTACAAAAATTGGCTGAGATCTAAAATATCCCATCACCCAATTCCGCTAAAAATGTATAAACTTGTAAACGAAAAAAAACACAGAATATATCCAAGTAATTTTATCGCCAATCAGAACAAGCCCAATTTAACCGCCAAGCAAAATGTAACAACTAGAACAACCTCAGACTTCGACGCATGCGCCTGAGTCTTCGTTGGACGAAACGGTTGGGATCGGCGAAAATGCTGACCGTGGTCAAAGTCAGAAAATTATGACCGAGCCAAATCCATGGTTTCGTAGTTGACCGCGCATGCGCTGTTAACAAAAAACCGATTAAAGCAAAAATTTGTCATCCATCTTGTTTATGCTTTGCATTCTTTGATTAGTTGATGGATATTGAATCAGAAATAATATCGTCAAAAAAATTATAACATTGTGCACGAATGAAGCAGCACAGAAGAAAAAATGATTGCCAAGTATTTCTAAGTTGTTTTAATGATGACTGACGCCATACCAACACTCTTGCTTGGCTCCACAAGAAAGAATGTCTAGAGGTATGTAAATTGTATTATTATTTAATTTTCTCATTATATGAAATCCTTCTGAATTGATAAATTTTTGTGTATTTAATACTTCGGCTCAATTCCGTTATAGATGTTCCGTTTTGTGTTAAATGTTTGTTTTGATGTTAAATGTTGCAAACATCGACAAACATTACTAACTAACGTAGATAAAAATGTTCGTTTGTATCAATATGACTAATTTAAAATATTTTTTCTTGTTAAATCTCGAATTCTCGGTGGCGAGTTTTATTTTTTATTGTTTATATTTTAAGATTTAGAATTCTGGATAGACTAGCAAGCCCACAATTTAAGATGGGATTGGAATTAAGAATGTGAAAGTGAATATAATGTACATTCAATATTTTTCGTAGATTCAGCGAAATTTATATATGGAAGCTGTAAAATTATTTTTAATGTTTATTTCAGTTATAAGAACGTAAGAAATAGTTTCGGTTTTGATTCATAAAATATATGCATTATTGTTTGCCTTTAATTCTTGATCGAAGCAGGGAAAAAGTGTTTGATTCTTTTTTAGGTATTTTACTTGTTCTTATGTAGCTTAATTACGAATTTTTTTCATTAGGATAGATAACTATCATATTTTAAGAATTTTTACTCTCTTTTGTTTTTAATTAAATAATTTTCTTCCGCAAAAATGTTTTGTTTATAGAGTTAATTAAATTAAGAAATTAACACCAAGATAAAAAAAAAGCATAGAATGCTAAAATAAACATTTTAATAGTATGTCAGTAAATAAAAATAAAATTATACTGTTAATTTTTTCTTGTAATTATTTTGATTTTATGATTACATGCTTATAATTGTTTTTTTATTTCATATAAATGCTGTTCTTCGTGAATCCATGAAAGAAATATTTAAAAATGAATAGTGAAAGGAAAAGGATGCAACTTCATTGCTGGCATGTTTATTTGAAGAATTAGTGTCTTGTCAACTGAACATTTTTTCTATTTAATCTAAAAATTATCTTTTGATGAAAATAACCATTCTAAAAATAGTAATGGTAATTAACTAATAATCACCTGAATTTTTTTAAGGACAGTTACTGATTTGATAATTTATAAAAAAAATATTCCTCCTAAGAACAGTGACCATCAAATAGTGACAATCCATACTATATTTAAGTCAAAAGGTACCTACTGAATGTTATCTATGAGAAAAGAGTTGTATATAAATGTTTTAACAAATTGTTGTAGTGCTAACATTTTATTGCTAATAAATTATCTTCTTGTTAATAAAGAGTTGGTATTTTATTTTTAAGATTTAATTCTTAGAAATTACTTTTTAATTTTTACAAGCTACACTTTTGGTAAATCTAAAATGGAATATTTAAATTTTTTGTAAAATCTCTGCCCAATTTTCTCCATATTGTAGTTAACTTTCAATTTAATTAAGAGTTTCTGCAATAGTTCAAACATGTAAGTGTGGCATGTTTAAAAAAAAATTTTTGCTCCAAAGGATCCCTTTTGAGCAAAAAATTCTCCAACAAATCAAAAATATAGTTTAAAATAGAAAAAGTACCTAAACTTTTTATTGAATCTATTGTAAAAATAAAGAATGCAACTATTTCCAAATATTTTGTTGACTTGAAAATAGTGTAAGTACTTATTTATTTTGTTTAACAAACTTGCAGAGTTTTAGCTTTATAGATTATGAAAATCCAGCTAAAATTGGGAAATGGTAATTGATTAAGGATTGGTTTACAGCACAAAGGTGAGTATTATAACAGCTTTTTCAGACAGAATTATGAAATATAGTTCCTAACATTTATGTTAAATTAAATTTAATTACATTAAGTGTATGTGATACTCGTGTGTGTGTTATAAAAAAATATTACATTGAGTTTTCGCGATGCACAATTTTCAAGATATTAGGTTATCCCAAAAATTAAAATTATAGATATTCAAGCAGAAAGAAAGGAATTTATATGTTGGGAATATAACAAAAGTGCTCTTGTGTAAGTATATACATATAGTATATGCAGCAATTTTTTCTTAAGAAAGCCTATATAAAGGCATAGAAAAATTCATTGATCAAGGTTTTTAGGATAAAATAATTTTGCTTTTATAGGAATTGAAATCATCATTGTGGATGTACTACTACTTAATTTTAGGAAAAATTTAATAGCAAAAAGTCGCGACTTCCAACACCAGAACTTCGATTAGGAAAACCTAAAATCTTAAAAAGAACTCTACAGAGTTGTTCTAAAAGGAGATAAAAATTCTCAGATTAATCGGACTGCATGGGTGAGGGCAGGGGCGTAGCGAAGGGGGGGGGGTCCCCGGGTCCGGACCCCCCCCATGGGCCCGACCTAAAATTTTTAACCCTTTTTTAGGCTTTAAATATTCCAGTGCCTATTCAAAAGAGGGCGTCTATGTCCCTTAAAAGTATCTAAAAACCACCTTTTTTGCTTGTTAAAATCTAAAATTTTCCGAGGGATCCCCCGGTTTACCTATAAAAAACGTATTAGTTGAGGGACGATACAAGGGGAGGGGGCGATAAAGGGTACTAAACGAGCAAACCAAACCCTGTTTTTAGGGTCAACTTTAACTTGGTCAACTTGGAACTTTATTAAAAAACTTTTTTAATGATGAGTTCGTCAAAATACAAAACTCCTAGCAAATAATAAATTCCTGAAAATATAATGATCGAAATTCGGATTAGGTGTACCAAAACGAGTTGAAAACCTGCTTTTTAGACTTGAATTTCCAAAAAATTTCTGGGGGAGGTCCCCCAAACCCCCCTTAAGGTAATTCGAACACGATTATTTTCAACCTTTTTAATATTATATTCGTTGAGGAGATTCAATTTGATTTTCAAAATTTTTAGCCCCCCCCCAAAAAAACCGAATCCTGGATCAACTACTGCCTCAGAAACGTCATATTTTTTACTTTTTCCTAAAAAATTATCTGGCTTACAAGGAGCGGTGCTCCTCGGTTATTACCTCATGAATGAAGTAAAAAACTCCTTTTTAAAATCAAATTTCCAAAAATTTTCTGGGGGTGGACCCCCAAACCCCCCTCTTTAATATGGAGCTACAGAAAACTATGTTTCTCCACGGTCTCTGTACTTAATAAAAAATGTGGATCAGAACTTTCAATCGAAGTAATACTTAACCTTAATTATTACACTAATTATTTTATTAATAAATTATTAACTATATTAATTAACACAGAGCAGAAATTAAAAGTAATATGTGAAAATTGTAACTTTATTTCACTAATTGTGGACTGGACACTTTTTGATATCCATTGGTAAATTTTTCGCACTGGACCCCCCCCCTTAGGAAAATCCTGGCTACGCCACTGGGTGAGGGCTTCCACTTTTCAGACTATTCATTCTCTGATAACTATTTTCTTATCAGTTTCTTATACGTTGTGAACTACACTTATGTAATTTTCGGTTTTTGCTTAAGATATTTTCAAAGGACTGAAAAACAACGTGTACGAATTTCGGCGCGAAATGAAAAACAAAAAGTAAATAATTTGAGATCATGTGATCATCTTTTTCGACCAATGAGATTCATTCGGGTGACCGTGGTCTGGAAACCGGCGGTCACGAAACCGTGGTCAAAAAAATAATGGTGCATACGGAATTTTGACCGGCGGTTTGGTAAAGATGACCACGGTTTGGTGACCATGGGTTTCGATGTGACCTGACCGCCGGTCAGGTCTCCGGTGAATACGGCCGTTAGTCACTGTTTAATGAAAAATTTCATGTTATTTTTAAATATTTGTTATCGTTTCAATACATAATGAAGGGGATTAATGGATTTAAATTTTTTGTCATAATCATTTTGGTGTTATTTCTAATCCCGAACTTGCAGGGCCCATAAGTTCTCAACCTTGTTCACAACTGTTTCGGGTTGAATATAGCCTCAATGTCAAAAAAAAGATTTCAGGGTGGTCGCATTTACTCTGTAAATTTTGAGACTGAAGCCTCTGAGTTGTAAATAGAGGTGCACCCCCACCCCCAGTAAAGCCATGAAAGTTTAACTCTTAAAAATAGTGTTTCAACTCATTTTTGGACATCTGGGACTCTGGTGACACATCAAAACGTTCTGCTCTCTCAAATATATTTCATTCAATTCATGAATAACTCCCTCGCGTTCAACTATCACCGCTTTAAAATTCATTCTGCCGTTCAGCATCTTTTTCTCCTTGCCACCCCTTTGTTTTCACCATCCTCTTTGTTCTTCTTTAATTAGCATCCTTTTGTGTTCCCTGTCTCCCCCGGGATGGATGTCAGTGACCAAAATGACATTTTATTACAAATATTACTGTAAGAATCTATACAGGAGAGGTCTGAAGGAATACCCACTCGTTATAAATGATTTACTTATTTCGTCATCCAGATACAGAAGAGGAACGAAATGCAATTGAGCCTTTAGTCTACCTGACGGTGTCCTCACTGGTTCCTAAGAACGAACCTGATCGTCTTCTGGAACTGAACTGGGACCAGTTAGAACTCGAGCAAAACGGGGCGAAAGTCAATCTCTACGACCAAGACCCGAGACTAAACGCTGACGTCCAACCACTAGTCTCTGTTGTTCCCACTGCTAAAGGATACTTCAGGTCAGAATTTTAAGTGATCTATTGTGGTGGCACTGTAAAAAAAACGGCACTTAACTCAAAAAGTGGTGGGTAGAAATTGTCTCCATACATGGAGAAATGTTACACCACGATGAGAAGGGACCCCTACCTAGCCTCAGAGGAAGGTCCCTCTGAAGTGGAACCACCCTCCCAGGAGAGGGACCTGCCTCCGAGTCTAGGTGGGAAGGTCCTTCCTTATCGCGTTGTAGCATCTCTCCCAGGGCCGCCCATAGGGGGCAGCAACCCCGACAAATGTCGGAGGGCCCGGAGCTTTAAGGGGCCCGGGCCCACGAGTTCCACTTTGTTTTTTTAGTCAAAGTCTGTAGTAGATGTTTTTTTTATTTTCCAAATAAAAATTGAACTCGCTGAATTCATATCATTTAGCATATTCAGTTCCCGAAACGGACGGGCCCGTCAAAAGTGGTCGGTCTCTTTTTCAGAAGTTTCATCTCCAATCACATTCTGAAACATGAGATAACACAACCCCTTCCCAACGTGACCACTTCCCGCACACTGGAAAAAGCTACCAATATTTCTTGCTATGGCATTTTATGCACCAAAATGAGTTAAAACCCTGTTATTTTAAGGTGAAAATTTGAAAAATTTTCTGGGGGAGAACCCCCAGACCCCCTTGGTACTTGTAACTATTATTACAACCTTATTTTATATTAAGTTCGTCAAAACGCGGAAATTCTACCATAAAACCTATATCCGAAATTCTGATGAGGCGCATCAAAACGAGTTGAAAAAGAGGGTTTTTTACTTTTATTTCCAAAAATTTTCTGGGGGAGGACCCCCAATCCCCCCTTTTAGTAGTTGGAGCAGGATAACTCCACTACCCTTTCCATATAATTAAAAAGAAGATTCAATTGGACTTTGGAAATTCTTAGCCCTCCCCCAAAACCAAATCCTGGATCTGCCCCTGCAGGCAGAATTTAATGAAATTCGGTTTACAGGGGTTTTCGAGGGTGCTCTCTCCGAATCTGTAATAATAAATGAAGTTTTCAGTAGAATAAAGTAGTTATAAATGCTAATCCTTCGCCGGAAAACATTGTCCTCTAGCGGACTTGGGTTCCTATGAAAATCTTGTTGATCATGGCATGACAGACATGCATGCTAATTTTCTACTTGACCTTTTGAGATACCCTCTATATTTTACTTAAGGGATACTTTGTGAAATGTAAATTCTTTATTATACTTCAAAAATTAAAAAGTTTGGGGGCCCGTGAAAAAATTTTGTCGGGGGGCCCGGTAGAGTTATGGGCGGCCCTGATCTCTCCATGTAGGAAGCAATTTCTACCCACCACTTTTTGCGTGAAATGCCGTATATTTTTACAGTGGGTAGATGAGCAAATTTTATTTAACCCTTTATGTCCCGACGAGACTTGTAAGTCCCACTTCCCAATGTTCCAAATTTCGTCATGTAAGGCCAAATTTAGTTTACTTATAGTTGCAGTTACGTAAACTTTACATATTTTGCATGAGGATGAGGAAAATAATTTGGGGCATAAAGGGTTAATTGCTTAAAACAAAATACTATTTTGTAATTACCTGAGATAGGTGAAGTAATTTCCTCGTCCGTAACTTTTATATTGGCAAATTTGATAGATACAAATGTGAACGTTTTGTTAACCCGTGCTTTCACTTGCATAGGACATCCGTCCGCTTTCCTCACCATGTATTCACGCCCACGAACCTCACTGATGACTGCCTGGGGTACTGGATTGCCCTCGTCTCAAGAGATGGAGAGATTGTGACCTCAAGCTGTCTACGGGCTCGCCCTAACTGGATGCATGACGCTCGACAAGACATAGGACAACTGTCTCTTCTCGACCTCATGGTGCCTGGGACCCACAACACCGGCAGCTATGCACATTTCGATTCTGATGATGATTCTTTGTTCAATAGGTAACTCACACAGTCACACTATACAAAATAGAGATCGCTGAACTACTTGTAAAGATAAGCGCCCATACATAAGGCAAGGCAAGAGCCCCCCCCTGCACCGGAAAAATTTACGTAAAATCTTCATTTGACCATAATATGTTTTAATTTTGAGCTGTATTATTAATTTTATTATGATTGTAAGCTAATTAAAATGTATATTGTTTCTATTGATATTGACTACTATTATAAACCCCTTTCTTACTTGAAATTTCACGGCTCGGCGTAAAGCGATGCTATTTTGATGTCATCCAAAAAGTTGGTGTCTTATGGCGCATGGTCCATTACAGGACATTATGCTTGAAACTCCACTACTTTATAAACATTTTTACATTAAGTAAACACGTGAGGAGCCCCTTAGAAATAATTATGAACCAACCCGCCCCTTAATAAAAGAAACTTAGGTCTAGATACGGGCTTGATTGACTAACTTTTCTTTGCCCTCTCTTGAATGGCACAAATAGGTGGCTATCCCTTTACTAAACCGCTGTCTAAAAACATCTCTCTTTAGGTACGTGTTCACCCAAGACGAAGACGTCTTCCACCAGCTAGCCTACGGCATCCGCTACCTGGACCTTCGGGTGGCCTACCACGGCCACCTGCCGCAGAAATTCTGGGTGACGCACTCCACCTTCCGCGTGGACGTGCCGGTGCGCAGCGTGCTCCGACAGGTGCGCTCCTTCCTGGAGGCCACCAGGGAGGTAGTCGTCCTGGACTTCCACCGCTTCGTCACCGGGTTCCAGAACAGGAGGGCCGCCAGCACCAGGGCGAGGCACCTGGAGCTGCTGGCCTTGCTGGAAAGCGAGCTGGGAGAGCATATGGTTCCTGCGCATTTCACTTCGGGTGAGTTTGTCTGTTGCTAGGTGTTTTAGAAGTCATGGGCAAAAATTATAATTTATAAAGGTTGTAACTATCCGAAGATAATTTTCATCAATTTATATCCTCAGATAATTCAGAATCACTGTGGAAAGTAGAGTCGCCGAAGCTATCTTGAGGTGTTAGAGTGAGAACAAAAATTACCGTTACCAGAAGAATAAGCATTGAAAATTGGCTTATTGTGAGCAAACGGCTGAGGGGAAAGTAACGAAATTCTAATGACGATTAATAATGCTTTAACTTATTTAAACTGTGCAAAATATTTGTTCGTAAGGGGTCTTCTTCAACAAAAAATATTTAACCCAATTTTTAAAGTAAAGCATTGATTAGCATTGGAATTTTGTATCTACCCCCACCCACAATAGGTCAATGTTCATGGCTTCTAGTAACTTTTTTCCACACTCTAGCTAGCTCATCAGAATCCAACCATGTATGCAGTGGCGTTAGTGTCATCTAGAGAGCCTGTATATGAGAGAGAGTCGACAACTCAGTATAGCGCGCGCAGATCGGTAAACAGGTTTTCTGTTCACCACAGGAGGAGTTAGGTTTCCCTCCATAGGATTAGCATGGGACGCGAGACAAGCGGCATGATACAGTTAGGACAGAATTGGATGCGCAGAGACGCTTTTAAGCGAGTTGTCGCCTCTCTCTCGTATACAGGCTCTCTAGTGTCATCTAGGGTGGAAAGCAGAGTTTCTAACAAAAGGTTGTGATCTTGATAGTAACATAAATCATCTGTGAAAAGAACATCTATTATGGGTCTTATTCACCGCTCCCTAACCAGCATTTTCGCAGACTGATTGGTGGAATCCTTCTTTTACTACTGGATAAGGGCTGTTCAGGTAGCAGTGAATAAGACCATTAGACTTATAAGCCACAAGTCAAACTATAGTTTAACACACACGCTAATGTCTAGTCTTACATGCAATTTTTTAAGGTTTTTATGAGACGCTGATGGCTTATAATAATAATAATAATAATAATAATAATAATAATAATAATAATAATAACTTTTATTAACAATTAAAGAAAAATAAACATAAATACAGAAAAACAATGTTATACGCCAAGGGGAAATAAAAAAATCCCGTCCAGGCGTAAAAGAAATTAAATACATAACTGAGTAACGAAAATAAAGAAAAAAAAGGAAAAATACATTAAAACTAACACAAGAAAACCACGAATATCTAAGGACCGTTTCCACTTTTGCGATTGGTGTATCGGCAATCAAAATCTGGCGATTCCAATGGGAAAATCCCATGAAGACAAAAAAATGACAGCCTTTTACAGGGTCAAGGACCGAAAAGTTGTAGTAAACTAACACGCATTCCGTCTCCTGAAGTACTTCTTTCTGAGCTCTCGCAGGACTGCCGTTTCCAACCAGCCAAACACAAAAGCGGAAACTGTCTTTTAGGAGGCAGCCAGTTGCCAGTTTTCATTTCCAAGCTTTCTCTGTTCCGAGTTTCTCAGTTGACTGAACTTTTTCTGCATGCTACCATCGTTTCGCAAACTTAGGGACTTCGGATATTATAAAGGTTATGTCCCTAAATATTTTCTCAGAAAAAGACCTTGTATGTCTGTCTTCTCTCGCTAGGCGGTTAGTGCAACCCTAAAACGTGCCTTCCACAATACAAGATTTTGCAATACTCAGCCGCCTTCCGAAGAAAGACAGGCTATTTACAGAACAAGCTCAGTCAACAGAGAAATTCCGTGGAACGAAAAGCTCTGTCAACTTTTGCTGCCAGAGCTTTTCTGTTTGCTGTTTCTGTACGATTATTTTTCGCAGAGCAGTAAAGTTGAGTTACTGATAACATCCTCCCTCCAGCAGGAGCCACCTTGAACCAACTGTGGGAGAGCGGCAAGCGGCTGTACGTGGGGTACGCTGACGACCGCTCCCGGTCGCGAAACCAGCGTCTCTTCCCCGCCGTCCGGCACCTTTGGGGGGACGTGGACGACTCCGACGACCTGTACGACTTCCTCAACGGCACCGTGTGCAAGCCTCGCGCGCGGCCGACCTCCTCCATGGTGCAGCTAACCCCCACGGCCGCCGGCCTGCTCTTCAACTCCTACGGCGGGCTGCGCAAGATGGCCGACGCCGTCAACCGGCGGGCCGACCGCTGGTTCCGCCAGGAGTGGCGCCGCTGCGCCAACATCGTCGCCACGGACTTCTTCCTCGGCAATAACATGGTGGAGCTGGCGATCAGGACCAATAGGGAGAGGGCGGCGGAGGCCGCCGCTCGGGCGGGGTTCAATGATGGGACGACAGGGGCGGTACCAAGTGGGAACTGAGTTGTCGACTTTGTGAGTGGGTCCCGCTTTTAGCTTCTTTCCTCGCTAGGCGGTCAGACAAGCTATAGTCTGTCTTTCCTCGCTGGGCGGTTGATGGGAACTGGGAAATCCAAATTAGAGTAGGGGTGCGAGAAATTTGGGTACCTGCTTGGCTACTTAAGCACCTTCTTCAATGAAGAGGGAAGGCAGGTGGGGTAGTTACTGGGGAGAAATAACCGGCTTGGCCCTTTCTCTCTATACCTCCCCAACCTTAGGGTGTGAATGGCCTTGCTCGTTTGGGATTAAAGTCTGTCTGCCCCGGCTAGGCGGTGAGAACAATGGGTAAAACCGGTTTTCTCTGCCTTTCGCAATGCTATCTCCACCGCCAAGCGAGGACAGACAAAGTCTAACCACCTAGCGAGGAAAGACAAACTATACTAGGAAGATTTCAGAGATAGTGCTCAGAATGCCAGTGGTAAAATTCCATAAATACAAAAATTTGGGTTTCCTGTTTTTCTTCCTGAAGCTCAAGTGGCGTGTGGTAGAGTATCTCCGCTGCCACCCCACATTCCCGTTTTTTGTTCCCGCGGGTTGGGTAATGCAGACTCAGCCTTTCATTCATTTGGGGTACATAAAATGAGGACCAAGTTTACTTGGGGGAAGCAAGGGGCTTAGCCTCAACTGACTGTGACTTAGCCTCTGTAACAACTCTGCTCATGGCTCGACCCAGTAAGGCTGGTTACAGGAGTTTGAAGGTCTAGCGACCAAGGTACTCCCTCAAGTATCCCCATTTGTTTTTTAAACCCTTCACCTCATGATGTCTAAGTCAAAAGGTCAACAGTTTGTGAGAACGGCGCCAAAATGCCTTCTCCGTAGGAATAAAAAGACGCCGTTGCAGGGAACTTTCAATTACTCAAGCCTAAATTTGATATAGACTTTAACCAATATCATTCTGAGCAGCTAGATCATTTGGCAGTCATTTGCAGATGGTTTATAACAGGGGTTTCCAACTTCTAAGTACTCGCGGGCCGCAACCGAAATCAAAGTCAAGTGGCGGGCCGCTAAGTAATCTGGCTCCTTTTTAACGATAATAATTTTTTTGGTGTGATTCTTCAATATGAAACTTTTCCAACAAAAGAGGGACGAAGGTTGTTTACATATTTTGAATGTATGCACTACTGTATTTTCCAAAATTCCAGAGGATATATGAGTTTTTGTTTACTCTTATTACAACTCTTTGGAATACTGAATATATTTAATATTCTGAATATTACTTAAATGAAAAGGTCTTCCTCAAAAAAATGTTTGTAAATTTTCCTTTGATGATTGTTTTACCTAATTTTTTGATGCTCCATTTTGTCTCCCCTCGTGATAAAGGTTATTAAAGCCTTCATACCCCCTTGCTACGCTCAGGGGGAATATCAGGTTTTACAAACGACCTCTCGAAACTTCAAACTTTTAATTTTTGCACCATAGAAAATGAACGAAGCTAGTCCATAATCTGGGAGGTAT
The DNA here is from genome assembly GCA_024610705.1 of Tetragnatha versicolor. Lineage (NCBI taxonomy): Eukaryota > Metazoa > Arthropoda > Arachnida > Araneae > Tetragnathidae > Tetragnatha > Tetragnatha versicolor. The sequence goes on along the minus strand of JANDEH010000001.1, from coordinate 31,524,757 downwards.
ATAGGGGGGTCGGGGGTTCTCCCCCGAAAAAAAATTTCGAATTTTAGTGTGCTAAAAAGTGTTTTGTAGCTACTTTTTGGAGGGTTTTCAGAGAGCTCCGCGGGCCGCACAAAATGACTCGGCGGGCCGCATGCGGCCCGCGGGCCGCCAGTTGGAAACCCCTGGTTTATAACCAGGGGCAAAGCAAAAGGGAGGTGTTTGGGATATTATTCCCCCAAAAGTATCTAAGAAATTTTACTTTTTTAACCACAAAAAAACTTAATTTACCCCTCAAAATTCCAATATCCCTCTCAAAAAAATTTCTGGTTATGCCACTGGTCAAAAACTGGATTACAAGGCTGATTTATGGGAGTCATAGAACATAGGAGGGCCCCAATGCCTGCAAAAATTTTGAGAAAAAATCCTGTTACCTGGGTCTTCAGAGACAGCTTGCCTCCCATAATCCCCCACCTTAATCTGCCCAGGATTACAACTTATGTGCTTGAACGGAATATTTCAACTCACCTTGTGTAACAACTTAAGTAAATTAAAATAAAATATCACCCTGAATTTTTCGTGTGGAAACATTGCTCGTCATAATTCAACTTTTAAAATTCCTGCAAATTATCAAAATACTAATATTGTCGGACTTGGGGAAAACACCTCTATTTTATCAACATAAAAATATTTCACCTTCAATTGAAAAGCAGCATTTTTTTCTTAAAGCTGATACTTCAGAGTGTACTATTTATGTACTATGAATTATGCAACATTGTTATTCCATATTTTTCAATCATGACAAAAAAATTACTTAGTATGATTTATGATTACAAGAGTAAGAAACAAGAGCAAAGTGCAGGAAAAAAACTTGTTTTAATTCTTGCAATCTGCCAAGACCCACCCAAAGGGGAAAAAATTTCACAATAACAAGTTCATGTTTAAAAAAATCAAATTTACCTTTTCAATTCAGTACAAAATACAGCAGACAACGAAATTCAATTGCAAAGAAAATACTAACATGAAACGTTAGACATTTTTATGTGAAACAAATGGTTCCTACAAAAATTCCAAATATTTTAATCTATTATCTGGATGTTAAATGCCTAAGCATGTGAGACTGGAATGCAGTCTTTTGTATGAAAGTTTTATTACAAACCTGACAGGCATACTGCCAGTCCCCAGAATGAATTCTAATGTGTCTTCTTAAATGATATTTGAACACTTTCTTGCATACTGGGCACACTTTGTTCCTTTCAGAGTGGGTAAGGAGATGATCTGTCATGGCTTGGGGTTCATTTATTATGCAGGAACACAGAGGACAGGTCTGGAAGACCTGTTCAATTTCTTCATTGAATTCTAGAAAATATTTCTATCATTAGAGCTTTACTTAAGAGAAATTAGGCAATTGTGACCATGAGTAAAATCATGAAATTCAATAAACATATCAGCAATAATGAACATTAAAATAAGTTACACTAATTTATTCCTTTTAGTTATTTTAGAACTTGATTTTGTACACACACCATATCCTCTTAAAACAAGTTTATAAATGTAATCTTGGTAAATATAAAGTCAATTGAATTAGATATAATTTATTTATCTTGAGAAAATAAATAGGCTTTCGGACAAAACCTTTGATTTGACCTTGATATCCAAATTACCTGTAAGGACAATGTAATTTAGATCATCTAAGAACCCTGTAGTTAACAGTAACAGACTATGTGAATTTTCCAGTTTTTTATACATGCTTTGGTTTTATTTAAATAGAATTTACACAAGATGCCCTTCCCAAAATGGAGATTATCAACTCCCTGGCAGATATACATACTTGCCAGACAGATACTGGTTGTATAATCAAGCAGATTTGGAATTAACATAAACAGGAAACTTTCTCAAATAAACATATTATAGAATTAGGACAACACCTTTATTTAATGTGAAATAGATTATATTTCACCTTCAACTAAAAACTAGTACTTTATTCAAAGAGGCAGTTATTTTGGATTGACCTATTCTATTCATTAATTATGAACTGGGTATTACAGAATTTGTTTATTCCAGTCATTTTTCATTTATACAAAAATTACTTAACATTTACAAATGAGAAATCGATAAATGCTATAGAGTAAAATCATTCAAATTTTCAGTACAATGTACACATGAAAAAAACCTACTTCCAAGTCTTAGGAACTGTGATGAGTAGAGTATTATCCAAGACAAAGGTAAGTGTCTCACAACAACAATACAGGAGAAATACGTTCACAATGCCAAAACACAAAGAAAAATCACCTTAAAACCATCAATTTAAATGAAAAGCAAAAAAAAACTTATCAAATCTTATGTGTTGTTACCACAAATGCCTAATTAAGAAATAAAATCAAACTAAATTAAATGGTTTATAATCTTCAATTAAAAATTAAACATAAAAATTGACTGGTTAACATAAAAGCAATTACAGCTTCCCATTTGGCTATTCAAATTAATCCAACACAAAATGTACTATACATAAAAGGAACTATACTTTAGACAGTTGCCCTTTTTACAACGTTTTTATTAGGTCGCTTTCAATCTTGTCTGTCCGTCCGTCTGTTCGGGGGAATTTAGTAATCAATTTTAAGCATACTTCCCCATGAGCTAGATACTTGAAATTTTGAACATAGTTCAGATCTGGATGACAATACGATATCTCGTTAGTTCGGTTCAATTTGCTGTCCCTGAACCCCCAGGGGGACTTAAAGTTCAGAAGTTCAACTATAGAACCTTATTGTTAAAAATCATTGTTGTGCAGTTTGCCTCTCGTTATCAAGATGGCTTTAGAAGTGTTGTATAAAATATAGTTAAAGTTCAGAAAAAAAACACTTTTTAGTTTTATTAAAAAGAGAAAGGAATCAAATTCTTGGAAGGCGTTCAGGGGTTCAGGTCGCGAATTCTAAACTTAACACAACAAAACTAAAAACCAGAAAATAATTAATGAAAAAAACCTTTTTAAAGAACAACGTTTTTAAAATGCACTAAAAAGTATAAGATAATTTTTTGTAACTCCTTGTAAAACGAAAAACGTGGGGATCATGCAATAATATTTACAGCTACTACTCTTGTCACTCTATTTACCATTTTATCCACAGTTAAAAATTATTTAAATGAATGATGAAATTAAGTTGGATTAAATACCATACCTAATGCATGATCCCCACGTTTTTCGTTTAAGAAGGAGTTATAAAAAATTATTTTATACTTTTTAGTGCATTTTAAAAACGTTGTTCTTTAAAAAGGTTTTTTTCATTAATTATTATTACTACATGAGATTATTTCAAACAAATATTCAAAATGTTTTAGCTGTTATGGTATAATCAGGACTTCAGATGTGTAAGCATGTGACTCTGGAATCCTATCTTCTGTATAAAACTTCTATTGCACACATTACAAGTGTACGGCTTATCCCCAGAGTGAATCCTCAAGTGAGTCTCTAGGTTCCATTTCTGCCCGAATTCCTTTTTACAGAGCACACAAACATTACTCCTGCCACAGTGTTTAAGAAGGTGTTGTGTCAAGGCTCTGGGTTCACTTAATGAGCAATAACACAAAGGGCATTTGAGGTTACATTGAGGTTTTCTAGGTGGAAATGAAAAAATTCCCCGTAGTACTGAAAGAAAAAACCTTCGTAAGATAATGCATAAAATTATTCAAATCAATTATTCAAAACTTTTTTAAGCAAAAAAACATTAACACAAGCAATTGCAGCTTAAATGTATACATTTAGATAGGTATAAAGGAAGATTAATACAAGACAGCATTTTCTGACCAGATAATTTATTTAGGAAACAGTCAAACTAAGCAAAAGATCCAAAAAACTCCCTAGTTATGCCTAGTTTTTTCAACTAACTTCACTGTCATTCTGAGCTGCTAATATCCGAAAATTTTAACTTATTTTTTTTAATTTTATCTGCTAATATCCAATTCCAATTCATAACCAATTTATTAAGGGTTAACCATGTTTCCAAAGCCATTTTACCCCCAACATCCACCAACTAAATCCAACCATGCCTCAGAATATATCTTAATTAATATTCTTAAATTTCCCCCTAGCATTGAAACTCTTTAGTTGCCATGCTTTTTGGGTACAGTGAACTAAAATATACTTAAGTCTTGTTTAAGTAATACCAGTTACACAAACACTATATCTAAAAGATATTAAGTAACCCTTTATAAAGATGAGAAAACAGAAATATTTTTTAAACAAACATAGAAATTATAAAATTAGGAAAACACCTTTATTTGATCCATATTACAGTAAAATCCCGTTATAACAAACTTCACGGGTCCGTAAAATTTCTTCGTTGTAACCGTACTATTGCTAATTCAAATAAAAACGGTTGGGGACTTTCTGGACTTTCGTAATAACGGGATTTTTCGTAGTATCAGTATTCGTTGTAACGGGATTTCACTGTAATACAATTAATCAACTAAAAATCGGTATTTCTTCTAAAGCAGTTATTTCAGATTGTGCGATTTATGTAGGTACAATCAACTATGAATTTTGGAACAAGGCTATTCCATATTCACTATCCATGAGAACAAAAATTACTGAACAAAATTATAAATTAGAAGCAATTGCAAAAACAAAAGCCAAACTGGTTGCAATTCTAAAAAAGCCTAAATTTCTCTCTAAATTAATTTTAAATATTTTCAAGTCATTATCATTGTTAATTCAAAACATACTTTTAGAAAAAAATTTTTTTGTATAAATTGCACCTTAAAACAATAAACTAAAAAAATTCATAGCGTTAGAAACAGATAAAAAATATTGCGTAAAAGGCTGCAACCAAGTACATATAAAGTTTTTGCTTCATTTATTGAGAATTTGCACAATGCCCAGACCTGATATTCCAATATTGCTAAAAAGAAGTTTGTTAGGATATTATAATTATTATAAACAAGTAAGAGTAACTACAATACATTAATCTATACAGTATGAAATTTTGATTGTTACATAGATTACACATATACTTCAGCTTTGACTAAGGTTATGGTCCGTAGGCATATGTTCCTTGAGTTTTCCCTCCTGTAGAAAACACTGCTTGCACAACACACATGCGAACTGCCAGTTTCTTGAATGGATCTCAATGTGTCTCCTTAAGTGATACTTATACACCTTTTGGCACAATGGGCAAGCTTTGCTTTTGCCAGAATGGATGAGAAGATGATCAGTCAAGGCTCTAGGTTCACTAACTGTGTAGCTACACAGTGGACACACCAGGACTTACTTAGGTTCTTCATAAGGATATGGAAAGTCATTCTGCAACACTAAAAAATTATGAGAATGTTATGAAAAATGAAAGTACGAATTTTTCTCAAATTATTGAATTGGCTCAATTTGAGCCTTTCCAACTCAACACTCACAGATTATACTTTTAAACAATACTTTTTCTTGCACAGATCTTCATTACCACAAATATTATTTAAGAAAATGTAAAATAATAATAAAATTTAAACTTGTCACAAGTGAAGTTATTAAAATAAATGAATTTCAACTTAAAAAGAAATAATACAAAGCTTAGCAAATCATTAATGCTAAATAAAACAAATTTGATCTTTTTGTAAAATCTTACAAAGACAATATACATAAAACATCTAACAATTCAATTACATTCATTAATTTATTGGTTGCATAAAAGAGTACAGAAAAATCTTCGATTTCATCTGATCCAATTTCACTATTCTCCTCAACTTGATACCAAAGTTTTTCAGATGGATTAAATTTATTTTAGCAGAAAATTAAAAAAAATTAATATACCCTAAAGATTAACAATGTTGGAACATGAAGAAATAATACGAGATTTTCAGCTTCTTATTTATTTAAGGTAATAATGTTACAAGATCCAAACGTTTTCCAGGAATAAGCAAAGCCGACGGAATGTGATACCCTTTAGTTAGGGTTGTTATGAAGTCGTGTTTACAAATAATGATAAACTGGTATCCATTCACATATCAACATAACTGGTGGTCAACATAATCTTTCAACAGATATCCACATCACTAAATACATAATTTACTGGCAGTAACTAACTTAATAATACTTTAAAAAAAATAGCAAAATCATAGCCTTCAAATTTTACATTAAGTAAAATAATTTATTGAACTTTTTAATACCTTCCTTATGGTATATTAAATTTTTTATAGTAAATTGATGCACTTCCAAATGTGTTTTTAACCATAAAAATATGCATCTGCAGTGCAATTTAAAATAGTTTTTCACTTTCCAACTTAACTGGAATTTCATTTGATTGACAATTTTAATTATAAACATAAAAAAGTACTATTACTATAGAAAGGTTTTAAAAATGTAGGCAAAAAAATACACAACTATCAATGTGCATTATACCTGTATTTTAGGAGGTATGAGATATGCTTATTAATATTTTTAAGTGAAAAGCAGTATTCCTTTCAACAAGATTTTTTCTATTTTTAGTAACTTATCATTAAACTATCACAAGGATATTTGAGAAATCCAAACTTCAAAAATAAAGCTTCTTTCAAAATTTCTGAATTTTTTTATAAATACACTTCATAGTTTATATCCAATGAGTGGCAGTGAAGTTTTAAAACATTTAGATGGGAAAAACCTTTCTTTTTTCTTTTTCCTTTTTGGTCCTTTGAAATTTTGCTACCTATGGGAAATACTTATAATGCTATTGATCAAAATGTTGGAAAGAATTGAATTAATTAACCAGACACATTCTAGAATCACCCCAGTTCAGTTAAAAAACAAAATTAAGTTAAAATTATTTAAAAAAACAGTTTAAAACAGCATTATTTTTTAAAGAGATTAAAAATTTGAGTAATCCTTTTTTTCACAAGAAACTAAATAGAATATTGAAGGACAATGGGTAATAATAATTGAAAGGTTTAAAAAATATAAAAAAAGTTTTAAGTTTAACAAAGGTTAAAATATATTTTGAGCGTCTTTTTTTTAAAGTTTTTGAAGACTGATTTCTCCAAGATCTGAGATGGTTGAAAGTGGTTACAAAGAAAAACATAAAACACAATAAGATTATGCCTTACAAGAATTGTTTGGCCTAAATAAAAAATTCTAACATATGAAATAAAGACAAACATTAAATTTTAAGTATCAACATCAAGAGCACATTAAAATGCTGAATCCTAGATTTTGAATGCACTTTAAAATGACAAGAACAAATTATTCTTCTAGCAGCACTAAATAATGAACTAAGACTGGCATTTTTTAGTGTTATTTATAGTGTGTTAACATGTGACCTTGGAGTGCTGGCTTTTGTACAAAACTTCTCTTACACACTTGACAGACATAGCGCTTGTCTCCAGTGTGAATCTTAATGTGATTCTGTAAATTCTGTCGACACTTGAAAGCCTTTTTACACAGAGGACACACTTGGCTGGATCCAGAGTGAAGCAGAAGATGCTGGGTCATGGTCTTCGCATCACTTAAACTGCAGTTACACAGGGGACAAATGCCAAGGCATAGCATGGGCTTTTCTATAGAAGGATGGACTCCCTGCAACACTGAAAAATACCTTTATTATAAAAATATAACCAACAAATATACTTTCAGAACTGCACTTTCACAAAAATTTAGAGAAAGGTTGAAATTTCTCTCAAAAGGGTAGTTCTGTAATTTAATTTCTTTTGACCTACACTTATTTTATGAACATTTTTAGAAGGAAGAAACTTAACTAAGACTTAGTTCGTAATCTGAAAGATAATTTAGTTACTGCATACCTAGGTGTAATTTTTTCATATCGTTTGGGTTATTTCCTCCAGTTATGGCATTTTTACGAGTTTTTGCATGTTCATAAAACATTTTATCCTTAAGAATTTAAACAGCATTTCAAGGAACAAGTATAATATAGGAATAAAAGCTGTCTTAAAAATTAATTACTTACGAATTGAACAAGTTTAAAAATAAAATAGAAAGGATTTCACTGCCGGTATTAGCTGTAGAATCTGAAAAATTATGAACTGCCCTTGTCAGTCATGTTCTGCTTTTTAGATTGAAAACCCTGGTCACGTTATCATTAGGTCAGTGAGGACCTGGTCCCTTTCAAAAAAGCTTAAAATAGGCAAATATAGAAAATTATTTTGTTTAAAACGTATTTTTGAACTTATTTTATCTATATTACTATTTTATTTTTCATTAAGTCTGAAAACAAGCTTAACAGAGCTAGTTTTAAAGATATTATTTAAAAACATTTTATCTCCCAGGGAGGATTCCATCAATACGCCCCCACTCACATAATTGCATTAATCTGTCACTGTTCAGGGCTAGGCCACCGTGGACTTGAAATGTTACATACAGTACATCAATTATGTTGGAAAATGTATTAAAACTCATTTAAGGTGCCCAACTCCATTTCAAAGCTGTTGGAGTTAGCTTGTTGCTCAAGGCAACACATTTATGAAAAGTAAAATTTCCTGAACCACTTGAAAAAGGAAAACAAGCCTCTTACTTTTTATGACTAAATTAGCGACTCACTACTCTATTATTCCCCAGCATTTGTTTAATTTAAAAATGTTATCAAGTCCCAGTATAAACTAATTTAAGACAATAAAAATACTCAATATAACAATATATAACTACTCAATTTACAGGGTTACCAAACTTTTATTAACAGCTTCAGAAGAACAGACAAAAAATTTCAGCAGTGTTTGGACTCAATCATGCCTTTCAATTTAACCAATAAAATGGTACTAAAAATAATAACCATTAATATTTTATAATTTATTAGATGAACAAATGGGGTTATCCATTGAGAGCTCACAGACGTTGCCTTTTTGTCTGATACATCCTTTGCTCTCACCGGATCACAACAGATCCGGATAACTTGAAACAAGTCTGGAAATTATACTACACACACAAAGCTGTTTGAAACTATTTTGTTTCTAGTCTCAGCAATCGAAATCATCTTTCACATTCAAAAGCACCATTATTTATTGCCTTGGCATGGGCTTGTAAGCCAGAACCCATGTGATGGCATTGGAGTACATCTGTTGCAGCAACCTGTACTGGTCAACGGAAACTCGAGACCTGTAGGCATTCTGCAGCAAAATCAGTTTAAGAAGTAGAAAATTTAATTACCACATCAGATTTACCAAACTAAATAAAAAATATCACTAAATTTTTACAGCAAACTCTTAATTCTTGATCTTGAGTGCACATTAATAGACAGGAAACACATCATTGCTCCCAGTGAACCACCATTATGTCGAAATCAATTAAAGGGAATAGAATCTTACAGCTTTCAGAGGGGCTTAATGTGTCTTGTGATTCAACATGTGATATGCAAGACTAGACTTTTGCACATAACTCTGCTTGCACACTTGACAGACAAACTGCTTGTCTCCAGAGTGAATCTTAATGTGAGTCTGTAAACTCTGCCGATTTTTGGAAACCCTTTTACACAGTGGACACACCTGGCTGGATCCAGAGTGAAGCAGAAGATGCTGGGTCATGCTCTTTGCATCACTTAAATTACAGTAACACAGAGGACATATGCAACGGCGAAGCAAGGGACTATCTACATAAGGATGAACTCCCTGAAACACTGAAAAATACCTTTATTATAAAAATGTAACAAAGAAATACTATCGAAACTGCATTTAAAAAAGTATTAATGATCTTTTATAAAATTAATTTAAGTATTTATAAAGTCCAACCAATATACCCAGTATCGACAGGGCAGCAGAAATTCTATTCCATGTAAATGTACAAGTACTAATAAATAATCTTATAATTATTTTAATTATAATTCTATAATTATTATTTACTAGAGGGGAATTTCATGGTATATTTGTGTCATTTAGCAGAGTTAGTAACACTTAATTTGTGTCACAATGTTGGGAAAATTTTAAAAATTTCATGTTTTTTCTATGCAAAACTCTTGTTAACAGGTATTGTAAGTATCAAAACAATATGTTTTAGATAAAAAAAAAATTTATATACTTAAAAGCCAAAATTGCATTGCATGGAAAATGTTATAAATACCATAAAATTAACACCTTTCACCTAACATCAAATTAAAAAAGATACTATCAACCACATAGATTTTTCATTTCAGACCAAGTTTATTCTAAAGTTCTAGTTAGTACAAAATTTTTAAAATAAGCTCATCACTGGAAGGAAGATTTGCGGACCTGGAAAAAGTTGTAGCCATCCCCCAAACCTAATAAAATTTACCCAAACCTTATGTATTGTTTATATGGAGCTGGCAGGGACTTCTCCTGAACCAGGTTCATAGGTTCTGGCACTTTTTCCAGGTCCGAAGATTTGTACAAAAAATATGGGGTGGGTAGTTTCTTAGGTTATTATAAAGGGGTGGATGCTTTCCATTTTTTTGCTGAAAAGGGGTCCTTCTCTCATTTCTTAGGCCTCATTTTTGCTGAAGGGGTAAAAGTTACCCTAAATATATTAATGGGGCATCCTTAAATTACGGAAGAAGGTTTTCCCCTAAATCTTGGACCCCTTCTGTTGGTGAGATTTTGCTCCACTTGTAATTTTCACATCTTAGGACCCTCCCCCAGGGAAGTTTTTTGAAATTTTAGAGAAAACAGTTTTAACTTTTTGTTAAGTGATATGGAGTAAATTAAGACAGCAACATTTTGTGAGAAAATCCTCAAAACTACCCCCTTTAAAAAAAATTAGGGATTCCCCCCTGAAAATCGTTGATTTCTTGCTTGAGAAAGTGATCTTAAGCTATTTCTCGGGGATTCTGGGGAGGGGGGCATGGTCCACTGTATCTGCCACTGCCCTTTGTTATGCGTGTTAATTAATTTAAGTTGTTTGTTAAAAATTATGTTGTAAAAAGATTCTACGGCCTGTTTATCAAAGATTACAAATCAAAACAAACAGTGTAATGCATTTTTAGTTTGACAGGTAAAATCAAATAAATAAACCTCATGTGAATGTTAAGAAACCAAATAAAGAGAAAATATAACTATTACACACATCACAGGGTGATTTAGAACTCGTAGACAAAAATGGAAAAGGTGTTAACTTCCCTAAGGCAATTTAGAATCCCCTTAGAAAGTGGTGCCTCAATCCAACACACTCCTGAGACACTAGAAGCCAAACAGATATTGACAGAAGCTTTCATTTTTTAGCAAGAGTTTTATATCACCATGTAGATGGATACTGTCAGAAAGATATATTCATTGATAAAAGTAATTTATTTGATCAATGAAGCAAAGTATACAAACAATTTTTTAACATCAAAATAGAACCTTTTTCCACAAGCTAAACAATCAATGATAATTATTACCAATTCTGCACTAAATAATGAAAATTATAAAACAAAGTACTTCAAAAATATGTGAGAAAAAATATCTAGGAAGACACTAACAAAAAGATGACATTAATTTTCAGTATATTTTTGAATATAAGCTATGAATTCTTGGAAATATTTCCAACGCTGATGTGAGGGGGTTGGCTAATATTTGTATATCAAGATCTAGAACAGTGGTCCCCAACCCCCGGTCCGTGGATCAAATAGTACCGGGCCGCGGGCCGATCATTTCTTAAAAATGAATTTAAATTCCTAGGTTTATACTCCAAATTAGCTTTAATTTATCACTTTTAATCACTTTATATTTATTTTTGTTGTAACTGTATTTTATTTTGAAAGCATGTTTGAATACAATTAAGTTAAAATTAATAAATCCAAATAATCTAGAATGTAAACAATCAACGCCCCCCCTCCAGCGGGCCGTGGTTAAATTATCAAACGTTGACCGGTCCGTGGTGGTAAAAAGGTTGGGGAACACTGATCTAGAAGATATAAAAAACACTCATAACTGCTGAGATTGGGAGTAAATAAAAAAACTAATCGGCACAACAGCCTTATGGCGGATTTACACCACTACTGCAAAAGAGACATAAGCGACATTTTCTTAGTACTACCGACTGGCAAAAGATGGCACAGTAATAGCCCGCGACAGTCTAGCGGCAGCCCAGCGACATTTTCGGTTTTCTGGGATCTCGCGGATGTTCGTTGCTCGCTTATCCTACAGTCTCTTTCTAAGTGACTTCATGCCAGACATAATTTTAAAATTTTAATTTGAAAACAAAATATCAAGCCTATATATTCACAAGTAACCGAAATAATTAACTGAGGCTGATAGAAAATTTTTTTGCTGTTGAAGTACTGGTGAATTTTGTCATTTTAACTAGATGGCAGCACATATATGCTAAGTCAAAAGGCAGGCATCTAGTGACTAGGATTTCATTACTTAGTTTACTCAATTAATCGGAACACTCTGGTTATGCAACAGCCCTGGAATTTCAAGGAAACACGAAATTGATATTAGAAGTACATTTCTACTTGAGAAATTCAGACATCCGGAAACTTAATCATTCCGTACCGCCTCAAGAAAATGGATGCTCAGTGATCGCAGTTATGTCGCTGATATCGCAGCGATCGTTTTCGAGGCTTCCTATTGGTTCTTTTGAAAAAATTTTCGTCACTGTTGCAGCAAACCGAAAATGTCGCTTTTGCAGTAGTGCTGTAAATCCCCCATTAGTGGGCCAAGGGCCAAGGCCTACGATGCATTTTATCCACCCACTGAAGGGACGAAAGGCAGAGTCAACCTTGCCCAGTCCGGGACCCAGGAATCGAACCCTGGAGGCGGAGAAGTGCATAGCGGGCTTCTCATTGGGAGTAAATGCCATCCGCTAAAATATCAGGTTTTCGGTCAAACTATAGCATTGGCCCATGATAATACAAAATAAATTTCTGCTGTGGCTTATCTGAATGAAAAATAATTTCCATCGAGGTCTAGTGGTAGGTCAGTCTTCTCCGGCATGGGGGAGAAACAGTACCCTCATCTCCCCTTACATTGTAAGCATTTCGAGAATTGCTTCTGCCCTAGCGTGGTTTACTGTATTTCAGATCTTGTTGGACTACTTTTTTTCGAAGCTTTTAAAGTGTGAATTGGAGAAAACCTTCAGCAGAATTTGTAAGTACTTGTAGTTAAAACTCTAAATTTATCTTGATTTCGATTTTAAATGAGCGTTTTAGGGAAAATGTCTTCACTTATATTTTTCACCTGTAAGCAATCTGGATTTTGCTTTCCATGATTTGCAGAGCCATCTATCGACTGACCAAGTTAACGTGAAACGATGTCTTGCTGCCTTTTAGATTCTTTAAAAATGTGTCTTTCAGTCAAATACTAAATTGCCATTCATTAGTTTTTCAAAACTAATAAAATGTCATTCGATGTCAGTTGAAACAAGCAGTAGGCAAGGGGGCCTGCCATTATATTTAAATTATCTTTGAGAAACGAGTATGTTGACCTCCTCGTGGTGTTTCTCTGGTATAACGCCAACAATCATGCAAAAAAAATTTCAATTTTACAAGAAATATATACCCGATTGCTTGTCCTAGGAAAAATGTCACCGCACACAACTGATAATAGGAAGTAGTAATAAAATACATAAATCCTTAAAAGTCAGTTGAAATTTCTGAAAAGTTCATAGAATTTGCCTCTTTTTGTTAGTAAAAGACAGTAGCAAATAAATGGGAAGGAGCCTTATTTACTTTCCAATCCTCCTAAAAATTGAGTAGGTCATAGATAGCAAAATGATGCAAGCTTTTTGTGCACTAAGCTGACTTATTCCTCTTCCACATATATGCCCTTATATAACACTTATTACATTATTATAAAAGAAAGGAAATTACAATTGAAAACAATCATATATTATACATATACCAAAAGAAAATAAAAAAAAGAACCTATAAAAATCAAATCAAAAACTACATCAAAACTATATATTCTATCTATTCTACAGGGTGGCTACAGAAACTAAGAAAACAAACTCCCTGACTTTTCCCTGATTTCCAGGAACTAATTTTCTTTATTTCTCTGTACTTAGAACCATTATGTGCATACAAAATAATTAAAAAAATTACTACCTTGTTATTTAAAATGAAAAAATACAATGAAATATTAGAACTTGATTTTGACCTTGAGTGATGCTTGAGTCCAAGGATATGCAGGATACGTTTCTCATGGAGCTAACAAGGAAACGTTCTCAGGCTGAACTCACAGAAATGGATGAAATTTTTACAGGGGTTAGTAGATGATACAAAACACGTACTGTGAAAAAATTAGCTGCTGAATTTCATTAGGAGAGGAGTAAATTAACTTTGAAAATCATCATTTTCAATGCCAAGTGCAACCTTACTAAGCGAAACATGCAGTGAAGGCGCCAAATGGCATAAAGTAACTGGCCGCGTTTTCTCTAAAGTAATTAAAATTGCAAAGTGTCTAAATCCACGAAAGTAACAACTCAACTCTAACGAATTTCGTTATGAAAACCTATGGCACTGTCTAGCTCCTCAAAAATAACAACTCAGCTCTAACGAATTTTGCTAATACTTTAGCACGGATCAACTTTCGTGGATTGCACTTCGAATCAAATTTCTCATTCCATCCGATTGGAAAGTCGCCAAGTGGTGCTAAATGAATGTGTTTGGCAACTCAGAACCCAATTTTCAAATTTAAATAACTCCTCTCCTATTGAAATTCAGCAGCTAATATTTTCACAGTAAGTGTTTTGAGTCATCTTCTTATGCCTGTAAATTTTCATGCATTTCTGTGAGTTCAGCCTAAGAACGTTTCCTTGTAAGAAAAGTAAAAAATATTCACAAGGTTTAGGAGGAAGAAAAACTGTAGCATAAAATGAGCTCATCAGGAATTTTCACTGATTTAAGCAAATTTTTAAGAATTTCCCTGACTTTTCCAGATTAATTAAATTCCCTGAATTTTCCCTGATTTCCAGGTTCTGTAGCCACCCTGTTCTATACATATATACACAATACGTGTTATATTATTATAAAAGGGGAAAATGTTAAATTTTAGCAAATCAAATTAGTACTCATTCATACTTTTACACATAGTAAAAAAGCTTTCTCATATCTTATCCTATTTAGTCCACAGTCAGTAGCATAGTGTTAAGTCCCACAGCTCAGATTATTTGAAGTGTGTCTGCATGTGCAAGAGGAGGCCTCTTTTCTCAATAAAACGCCGACTACATTCGGTGCATACAAACGGTTTGTCCCCAGAGTGGGTTTGAACGTGCCTCCTTAAGCCACATTTTGTGTGGAAAGCCTTCTTGCATACAGGACATGTTCTGTTGCTTCCAGAGTGATCAAGAAGATGTTCTGTCAAGGCTTTGGAATCATTTACCTTGCAGGCACACAGAGGGCATGTCACAGATATCTTCAATTTTACACGAAAAATTCCTTTCTTCGACACTGAAATAACATGAAAAAAAGTGAATTTACTAATAGGTGTAAAAAAATTCAATACAATCACGTTTTTAAAAAATGCTAAGTTTAGATTCAGTTGAACCTCTTTACATAGACCTCTTATATAGCAACCCCTGCATTATGACTGGTAAGAAACGTATGGATTATTTTAAAATAGATTCATAGTGCTAACTTTATTCAGTATAACCTCCTTTCATTAAAATGGCCATAGATTGATGGTCCCATGAGGGATCATTCTAAAAAGGTTACTTGTTATTAAGAGTACAAAACTTGGAAAATCCAATGGAATTTTGGCAAACTAGAAAATTACCCTGAAATAATTCATTTAGAAAATGAACATACATTTTGATCAAAATGTCGGCTAACTATGACCAGGCACTCCCAGGAAACTAGCCCTAAGTCAACACATCACAAAATATACCAAATACAGGGAAATACTCTTCAGAATCAAAATATAACTTTAAGTTAAATCTTTTTTTAAAATATCAGAGTCTGAATCATTGAAAAGGAAGGACTGTTCCGCTATAAAACGCTAGTCTTATTAATTTCCAATCCTCCAACATAAATCCTAAACATAATATCAACATTGTAGTCAGTATGTATAGAGAAGTTATCAAGCAAACAACCTATTGAGTATAACTTTATAAGTAATTTGGATTTTTAAAAAGTGTTGCTGTGATTTGAAATGGATTTAAAAGCAACAAGTTTTTAACACTTAATTATAATCTGACTAGTTGGACAAATTTAGTCAGGAATTGGAGCTGTCGAGCAGCTTATTGTCCAGAAATTGAACCCGACCCATTTTAGATAGTTGTAACTCCATCTATACAGCCTGAATGCTGAAATCTTCTTCTTCTTCTTACTAATCCCCATTTCTAGCAGAGCTAGATAAAGTCCATGAATCCATTCACCCTCAACAAGATGCTGAAATCTTCTAGACATCAGCTAATAAAAAACTACAGTGCCCTCTGAGGGAATACAAGCTAACTTTTGGTATAAAAAAGGAAAGGGGAACATCTAAATCAAGGGTTGGCAACTTGAGAATTGTGGTAGACATCCGGACCACATGTGAGGTTATTCCTTGACCACCAAAATAAAGTGAAATATGTAAGTATTCTTAGATGCTAAAAACAAGTTTGACCTGCTTTTTAAGGATCAAATTTCCTGGGGAAAACCCCCAGCTAAAAAAACAGAAAAGGTTAATTCAATGGTTTTAAACCTTATAAAGTCCTGAAAATTAATAAGGATCTTTGTAGTCAATAAATCAAAGTTTTGTAAATTTTTTGGGAGAGGAATCCAAAATTCCTTGTCATTCAACATTACCTTGTTGACTGTCGGTCATTCGTTTGAGCGATAGCCTCATCAATTCTTCTTAAATACTTTGTAAGTAATTTGGATTTTTAAAAAGTGTTGCTGTGATTTGAAATGGTTTTAAAAGCAACTAACTAGTTTTTAAAACTTAATTTTAAAAGCTTGCATTTTTTAATTACTTTTTTGTAAAACTTTTTTTCTATGGACCTCGATAAAAATTTTCAAAATCATCTGGACTCCCAAAGTAATATTACTAGTTGACCCCTGGTCTAAATTGTAGCCATCCAGAACTCAATTTCCCATCATACTGAAAGCTGGAATTCCTCTCCACAAAATGAATATTTTGAGATTTTCAAACTTTTCTACACACAAATTCCCAACATTAACCCATCAATGCCCAAATTATTTTTCATGCAAATTAAATAAAAATCATGAATCTGGTGTATTCCACCTTAAATATGAATATTATGAAAGAACAAAATAAAGCTAAAATAAAATAAAACCCAATAAAGATTCCTTTAGTGGAACTACTTTTCTGTTTTCTGGAAAAACATGAATGTAGTAGAATAAAAGCAACTGTGCAAAGTTGTAAAAATTCATGGAAAACATAATGGTTTATTTTGCACAAAAAATAAATTAACAAATTCATTTTGCACAAATTAGTTTCGAGGATACTTTGATCCCCTTCGTCAGTGTCAGAAACAAATTTTAATGTTTTTAAATTTATTTTTTGAGCAAAATAAACCACATTGTTTTCCTTTGTAACATGAGTGAAGTTGAAAAAATACAAAATAAAATCATGAGAAATTTTTACCCAGAAGATAACTGTTACAAAATAAATAAAGCAAACTAAAAATACACATGCTCTTAGAATTAAAGAATGTTTTTTTCTTGCCATTTGTGCAGTTTCACTTTCATGGGGTTGAATTCAAGGTCATTTTAGCCATAAAAAAATAAAATGCTGGGCATTAATGGCTTAAAAAACTTTTTGAGTTTTTCAAGTATGTGTACCTTCAGTTTGATGCAAAAGTTCAATGTTTTATCATTAGTTAATATTTTTGGATCCTCCAGTGAGTCTTCATGTGTTCGAAGAGTGCTACCTTCTGAACAAAACTCTTATGACATTCCTTACAGACAAACTGCTTGTCACCAGAATGGATTTGGATGTGTCTCTTCAAGTCATATTTTCCATAAAACAACCTAGGGCACAGAGGACATGCTTTGCTTGTTCCGCAATGGCTAAGAAGATGCTCAGTCATGGCTTTGGCTTCACTCACAATGCAGTTACACAGAGGGCATGACACAAGATCCTTAGGTTCTACATTACACCTCAATTGCAAGGCTAGAAAATATCAACAAGAAAATGCTAAAGAATGAGTTTAGGAAATATATATGCAATACAATAATATTAAATGAGTGTTAATGTTAGATTGATAATATCAACTTATTTAATATTGTTATATTAAATATAAAAAAGATTAACAAATTAATAGTGAATATACAGTGCACAAAGCTTCCTCAACAGAGGTGATTCTGCCAACTCCCATGATTAAGAGTTAAGAAACAGTAGATTCTTTGGCATTTCAGCTATCCAAGACATGTTTCTTAATAACCATTGAATAAAAAAAATTAACTTGGATTATGAAACTATCGGCCATTGATCACGTAGAAAACTTTGTTTTTCTTTTTTCAATCATTCCAAAGTGAAAGTTATCATACATCTTTTTACTATACTTCATGTAGGCTACCAGAGTTGCAGATCCTGCATATTGTATCAACATATGGATTCAATAGACACATGCATTCACTAGCAAAACTTCAAAACACTTCTGGGAAACTATGAAAGAATAACTGTCATCCCAGACATTACAAGTCTGTTTTTCTTAATATCTGTGATTTTTAGAACACCATATGGCTAACCATGTGAGCACAAAGCGCCTTCTTTTGTACAAAACTCTTCTGGCACGTAGGACAGACATGCTGCTTGTCTCCTGTGTGAATCTTGATATGAGTTTGAAGGTTTGCTTTCTGACTGAATTCCTTTCCACAAAGGGGGCAAACTTTGCTGAGGCCACAGTGTTTATAGAGGTGCTTGGTCATGTCTTTAGGATCACTTAAGAAACAGTTACACAGAGGGCAGGTCTGGAGGACTGAAAAATATTTTTATTAGTTTATGGTAATTGTAACAAAAACCAAGTAAAAAAAGTAATGAAGTATAATGAATAAGTATGAATCTTTTGAGTTCATTCAACATCAACCAATTTTATGCATCAAAGAGAAAAAAAACTTTTAAATATTAAAAATATATTTATCAAAAGCATCAGTTCAACTTCCTTTAATGCAGACATGTTTGAAGGACAGAAAAAGAAATATTTTATTAACTTTAAAGCAGTATAAAAAGAAAGTCCCTTGAAAAATAAGTAATAAACATCATAATCTGCATGAAATATAATATAAGTGTTAAAAATATAGTAACATCAGTCTTTTGATTTTATCCAACATCAACTGAATTTAAGCATTAAAGAAAAATGTTGGTTAAAACTTGTGATAAATATTAAAAACATAATTATCTAAAGTACCATTTCAACATCCTTTTGAAGGGATAAAAGGATTTTATTTAGATACATCTACAACTTATTCTGCACACAAATAATAGAAGGAAAGACAATATTTCAAAGAAATAACATGTTGATGAAACAGTTTGCCTGCAATAACTCAACTTCTATTGCTTCTGGCAGCTTTTGACAGACAATAATGTCACAGAAGTGCATTGCAATGCCACTTTCCTATGGGATACTGAATTGCCATAGGGTAATTAATCTAAAGCTTCATTTAGTTTGGCATCAGCCTTTCGAGACACACTGCATTAAACACTTAAAAGTAACTCCTTGACACCTTAGTCATATCAATGTATGTATGCAACACTAACTATATAGTTTGATTGAGATATTTTAAGTCTTAGAAAAGCTGCAATTATTTGTTCTTCAAGTGTATAATCATGTGTTCTTGAAGTGTTCCCTTCTGTATAAAACTCTTTTTACACAGTTTACAGACAAACTGCCTGTCCCCAGAGTGGATTTTAATGTGGTTTTTTAGGTTCTCTCGACGTCGGAATTCCTTTTTGCACAGAGGGCAGATTTTGCTTTTGCCAGAATGGGTGAAAAGATGCCCAGTCATAGCTTTGGCTCCAGTTAATGTACAACGACACAGAGGGCATGTCAGGAGGACATACTCCGAGTCTTCCTCAGATAAAGGAGAGCTGAACAGTAGACCTGAAAAAAAATCATAAGAATGTAACAAAGATACAAAACTAGTAGAATTTTAACAATTTTAACCAAATAAAAGAGAAGTATTGATCAATGTTTCTTATCTTACTCAATATAAGGGTATCAAGTATTTACAAGCATACCTATTAATTAGAAGATTTTTAGTCATTTTTATGGCAAATGCAACAAAAAATATTAAGTTCATGTAAGGAAAAAATGCACACTAAAGACCCTAAGAAGAATTAATACTGAATTTAAGCTTAAGAATATAGAGAAACCTTGATTTAACCTTATTTAAGGATCGAATGAAGTATGACATAATAAGCTGGAGAATGTTTAATCAGGGTTTTTTTAGC
Organism: Tetragnatha versicolor; assembly: GCA_024610705.1. Classification (NCBI taxonomy): domain Eukaryota; kingdom Metazoa; phylum Arthropoda; class Arachnida; order Araneae; family Tetragnathidae; genus Tetragnatha; species Tetragnatha versicolor. Next base: position 31,504,546 of record JANDEH010000001.1, on the reverse strand, counting down.
ATTATATGAGTGGAAAAAATTTTAAGTTTGGGACCAATGAGTTGAATCATATGCTAAGGATTGGGTGAATACAATCAATGTGTGTAGGGAAGTATTTATTAAAATTTTATACTAGGACGGAACACAATAGAAAGATTTGTTAGGATTCTTCAAAGGAAACATTCTTAGCAATCCTGGAAAATAAATCTGCATTAGATATGCTTAACAATGAAACACTAACTGTTATATACAATATGTATTCTCAGGATCCAAGGAAGAATAGTCAAAGCAGTTAACCCGGAGAGGCAAAAGGGATTTTTCGGTAAGTACCCGGGTGAATCATAACAGCCCCCATTTATTTGCAGTCAGAAAAGAATCACTTGACCAGTACAAGACCGGTCTACTCTTGCTCTTGGGGTGTGAAAGGCAATGGAAAGAGCTATTCCAAATTTCTGGATAAAGCTTAAGAGGAAGATTCTCTGGGTGTTCTTCCTCTTTAACGAAACAAGGTAAGAAATTCAGTTTTTCTCTCGTTTATCCAGGTAAAGTGGCTCAATAAATAGCAGTCTAATAATCAAACTTACCAACTAAAAAAGTAGGATTTTTCCTTCATGAATATCCTGTTTTGTTATACAGGGTGTTTTAAAAAGTTTGCCCCAAATCAGAACAGAAAAGTACCTTGTGTGAGAGGTACATAAATGCCCAGAGAACTGTACTATAATGCACTTTTTTTAGACTGTGATTCCAAAACCTGATAAGTAATTAAACTTGATTATTCCATTTCATGGCCTGCCTATGCATATACAGTGGCAGGGTCTACAAACATATCCAAATAACTATGTTCACTTCCCATTGACCTTTTTTTAGCATAAACCAGTTGACTTCATACCTTCTCCTGTGAAAATTTTCTCAAAAACTATGGGTTGTAGAAGTATAATTTTTTAGCATTTTTATGTACACCTCAAAAAGAATCTGGCTGTGCATAGATTGAGCAGACTAGTTGAAACCCCCCTGTATGCTTAATTATTAGTGATTGATTGAGTAAAAGTCCTCAATATTAACAAAAAAAAATGAAAATATACAAAATTATTAAGTGTCAAATACAGTCAAATCTAGTTACAACTACGTAGTATGATGGGTCCATCCGCTTTAGTTCACTGAATCAAAGTTCTCATAAAAACTGGGATTTTGTGACATCTGATTCTTTTTTTAATATTTAACTAATTAAAACTTAAATATCCATAGCTGCCAACCTGATGGCGGAAAAAATCGGAGTACTTTCATGGAATTACACATGGAAGTATACCCACCTTTTTTTTCAGTCACAATTTAAAATTTAAGCCGCCTTTTTAGTTCATAGTAGAACTACGCAGCACAAATAATTTAGATAAACCCTAAAACGATGTCTATGAAGAAACAAAAACTCCCCCTTAAAGTAGATGAAAACAAAATCATCCACAAGTTACAACCAAAGGCGTCCAAAACGATTAATCATGTTCCTGCTTCATAACCAAAATAGAAATTAATGCTTTTTTTGGAAAAATAAAACTTTAAAAAGAAAATGTACTATTTAATTAATATATTTCACTCATCTTACTCTTAAAAACTTCTTACTTACGATTGAAACATAGGTTCTTTTAAAAAAATCGGAGTTTTTAGGGAAAAATCGGATTACCGGAGAAGAAACCAAAAATAGGAGTAACTCCGATAAAATCGGAGTACTTGGCAGCTATGAATATCTAATAAATTAAAGAACAAATTCAAATTTTATGTCATTTTTCAGTTACCTTAAAATTTTAACACTTCCTTCAATCAATAAAGCTCTTAATGCTTTAAAAAGACCACAGAAAATATTGAGAAAAAAAGAAATTAAATAAAGAACAGAAATAAGAATTAAAGAAGAAAATTAAGAATACACACTGAAGAATGAGACATTTAGAGTAGGTGAAAAAGGGAAAGACCTTCACCTAACAATTTAAAACTATGCCTCCTGGAAAAATGAAATATTTTTAGAATTTAATGCATATTCATTTGAAAAGATTACATAGTTTAAAATTAAAATTAATAAAAGTATTAAACTAATTTAAGCAGGATAATTGGATTATTCCAGAAATTATTTTGTGTTGTACCAGGAGTTTAATACTTAACCAAATTATTTCTATCGAGCTTGCTTAAATCGGATTCTCATTACATCTTAGCAAAACAAGTTCAACTGTTTAAAACATAATCTTTGACAAAAGATAATTATGGAAGAGAAATTAAAACTATTTATTTCTATTAAATTTATTATTTACTTCTCTTAACTATTTATACTATAAGATAGTATTTATCATGTTATTATTCAAATTATCTGTATTGAACTGATAAGAATAAAAATGGATGTAGGAAGTTTTGAGCTGGAAAAAAGTTTCGACAACGGTAAACAATTTAAAAAAGAAATGAGATATGTTATACCTTTAAGTTTGTCCATTTGATCACTAGTGATATTTTCAAGTATAACTTTCATCAAAATTAAAAGTTTAATTCAAAAGATGACTAGATAAATTTCATATTTATTAGGGAAAAAGCTGAATTCAACTAAAAATATTTTTAGTAGAAAAAGATTCAAAGGTTTGGTTAAACCTTTAGCATTAGAGCTGTTAAGATATAAAAAAAGTTTTGAAGTATAAAACTTGGTGGTATTTTATAGAGTTCGATTTCTTATAAAATACTGCACCTTTGAGTGAAAAAAGATAACAGAAAGTAGAATATATGTAGTTAGTGAAGTGTGTTTGAGAAATAAAAGACTATATATTTTGAATAGAAAAACTTTATCTAAATCTTTATGCACAAAGGTTTGACTAAAATTCACTATAACAAAGCATTAAGAGCAACACATCTTGATCACTAAATAGCATGACTTAAAATTCCAGAAGACTGAACATCTTGCATGTTCTTATCAATAACTGTTTCACTGCTGTTCCAATACATAACCTAACACAGGAATTAGCTTTCTTTAGAGTCACAGATGCTTTAATAATCACCCAGGTCAGATTAATTTATACTTTAATTTCAAAATTCCAATAACGTTTTTACTTTTAAAGGAACATTACATGAATATTTCTACAGCAAAAAATGCCTTACCAACCCAAGAATGTGGTTTAAATTTAAACAATTAGAAATAAAGCTTAGTTTCAGTATTATATGTTTTAAGATATTTATTTTTGTGTAATCATCAGTAACATTTCAACTATGCAAATTCGGTTTAATTTTCAATCAATAAATAAAAAGATAGCTGAGATGGAATTCACTATGTCCACGGTGTAGTGGTGAAGGGCAAACATGTAAGTTACCACAATGAAACATTTTTGACTTTTATCCCTCTCTAACTGAAAGGGTTAGTTTGTGATACTTTTTTAACAAGTAGAAACTGGTTCCACAAGAGTCTATACCAATAGAAATTTAAGGTTTTATTATGATTTGCAATAGTTACAACTATTTGAAACTCTATTTTTAGTACAACTTAAGGTTTGGGAAAAAAAAACAAATTTTATTTAGATCAATTTATTGGAAAATCTGTTTTTATAACATGTGAAACCATTTCATTCAGCAATAAAACTTCTTAAATTGTCAAAGTAGATTTTGGATTGAGAAGATTAGAAAACTAACTCCTGGGGGGAAAACTAACTGGTCAGCAGTGGAGCAGTAAATTCCATGAAACAACTTGCTGTCAGTAGTGAATTTGTAAAGCGAGACATACACATTAACTGGTATAGCTATTTTCACTTTCATTTACACCATTCCTACTTATTCACTTAAATGACAGTTCTGAAGCAACTTTTCTTTACAAATTTGCTGGATGTCAAAAACACTCTAGCAAGAAATTAATCGTCTCGACAAACAAGATCACCGGTATAATTTTGCAGAAGCAGACAAAATGTAAACAGGTAGAGTTCTTATTGACAGTCAACAGATTCTAAACTTTAAATTGTTTTACATTTCATTTATTTAAGCAGTTCCAGCTCAAATTTCCAATGATGTGCAGCTAATAAAAGCACCTTCTAAACACAAACTGACTAAACTGAAACAAGACCAGTAGCAATAATGTACAAATCTTTCCTATCAGTATTTAACACAGTGCACTCATAAATATCACAAAATAGCATGGACAATAGGAGAATAAAATCTATATGAATAACACAAAGCTGTCAAGATAATTCTATAAATCTGAAACAAATTCAATACTTCTGTTTTAAAAACCTGCAGCAGAAGATACAAGTTTGTTTTCTCTCAAGTTAAAAGAGCATAAATCGATTAATCTACTGTATTATAAAAAGAATGGTTACTTTTAGGTTCAAATTGAACAAATACAAAAATATGTTATTCCTTAATTCTACAAAACACCATCACTATTGCTCAATAAATTAGTTTATCATAAATACCTAATTTATTTGTTAAATGGGAAGAAATGCACTGAAGAACGGCTAAAATTTAACTTGAGAAAATGTTTTCCCCTGGTAGCTTCCTCCAATATAAACATAAAAATTACTTAAGTTTAAAAGTTTATAGGAAATGAAACTTTTTTTAAGCAGTATGCACATTGGGTAGCATTTTAAATCAGCCTATTTTGATAAAGGTTATTTGTGGTCTTCACTAGCTTTAGAATATTAAGTCTTACTTCATATTTAAAAAAGGAAAGAAACTAATTTTGACGCAAAAGAGAGATTGTTACTCGAATATCAAAATGTATAACCAAAGTTATTTAAAAAGGTAACTCCACGAAGTTTGTACTTTATGTTTGGAATCACCCAGTGAAAAGACAATAAGAGAGTATGCACATTATATGAAATAGGACCCAAACTATTATAAATGTTTAAATACTAAAAGCTTAAATTTTGAGAATAAAATTTTAAAAAGAAAAATGCAGGAGGAAGATAAAACAATCGAAATTGGGCTGCATTATGTATCAACTCTTTCCATTAACATCAAAAGAAAAATGTATTTCCGTTGCATGCATTTTTACTATGTTTAATCGATAAAAAGCATTGATAAATGAAAACAATTCTTCCAAAAAAATTTTCAGTTTCAAAGATGGGTAAGGCTGAAGTTATTAAAGCCATTGGGTAAATTGTACTTTTTCAGGTGGCCAATTAATGCATAGCTCAGAAAGGCAACTACAAACATCTGTAGGAAACATCAAAATAGCCAGTGATTAACATACATTATCAAGTGGTGTATATTTTGTATAGATATATTGCTGACTGATAAGGCTTGGTTTTGTATGGTATTGATACCACCTTTTAAGAAACAATTTGATTACACCTCTATTCAAAAGAGCAGAAGATACAAAAGAAAATTTGGCACTCAAAGACTATCTTCAATCAAATCCATTAGCAAAGTTCAAAAATCCAAAGATCAAACTACATAAATTTAATCCCACATCTAGCACAAATTCGTGAAAAATCATAACTAACAAATCCAATATTCAAAATTGATTAAAATAAAAGACAAGATATACTCACACACAATAGCATACCTGCATAGCTTAACAAGCAATAACATTTGAAATATGTTAACATTTAACATACCTAAAATAAATCTAAAAAAAGAAAAAAACATTTATATTGAGTAGCAAGAATTAACACTACAAAGCAAGAAAAGCAATAATAAAACTGCCAGTAAACAATGAAATGTCAGTTTTAGTTATGAAATGTCAAAAATCAGTGAATAACAAGATAGCAGTGATACAAGCAACCAACTATCTTGTATTTAAAGATCACCAAAATGTTAACTATGAAAAGCTTACCATTCTTTCTTGTAACTCTTCCATGATGATTTTCCATAGATTTTTTACTCTAAAACAAGTAAATAGCTTTTCTTCCTTACTATCAGCCCAGAGGGAAAATTATCAGTCAATTTCATGATTAAGTCAGAAACATATTTGTTCGTTATAAGTTTTAAGACCGAACATTAATAGTAACTTAAATAATTTCAACTTTTAAGACTTATGTAGATTTATCTCTATTACAACCATGTACATCGATAAGTAATAAAAACTATTAAAAAAATTAATTGATAGCTAAAATAGAAAGTTGAGAAAAATTTACTGCTACTTTCAAAATCCATTGGCTTAAAATGAATAATAAGGTACAGTAGCATGAATTCATCCACTACTTGTTGTACTCTAAAGTTATATTGCTCAGGAAATATTTGTAATCATTTTAGAGTGCTCAAAGTTCACAGTAATAAAGTTAATTCGGAAATGGAGACAGTGATTTTTTGGTCATGGATACAAATTTGATGGAAGTTCCTATTGTTTGAAAACCTTTAAAAATACTCCACAAGTAAAAAATAATGCTTCAAGTGACAACAAGGTGTAGTGCCTATTCAGAACCTCTAATGGGATTTACCCCCTTGATTATAAGGTGAGTTTGTACTCTTCTGTTATCCATAACATAAAAATGCAACAATTGATACTGCTATCAGTACCATACTAATTCAGCTGTTAGTTCTATTTCAAATATTTTGTATCTAAATATTTTTGTTCATTTTTTTCGAGTATGAATAAAAGAAAAGTAAATGCCACAGAGTCAATTACCAACATGATAAAGAGCATTTTTTATTTTTTTAAAAGAAAGGATAGTGAGATCATTACCTGAAATAGTGAGATGTATATGAGGTAGCGCTGTAATGATAACAGACTAATGAAAATAATAAACACTATATAGAAAACCTGAAGGTTATGGACTTGCAAACAGGGTTCCCTCTCATCTTTTAGGGGAAAATATATTCCCAACCATGAACAATAAATCTAAGATATTTAGTTTGTGTTTTGATCCAGTTTGACCACTATGATTTCAGATACTTATCAAATAATATTTTAAACCGAAACAATTTTTGTTCTTTTCATGACCAAGTACCAACAAACTATTTTTTTTTCAAATACACAAATAGGAGAAGCTAATGCCAAAAGAAGTAATTTCCCTGGATCTTTAAAATTTTAATAAAAGAAATAGTATCTTACTTAGATTTTACTTTAAGTTTCCAGAAAATTTCAGGTTAAATAGTTTTTCCTTTACTTAGGGGAACCCTACATGAGGTATAAGTAGAAGTAACAAGAGAAATATCTTATTATTTTTTAAATTCAAGATATTCACTAGGGTACTACTCCAGAATCCCGGCGCAAGCGATAAAGTCACCAATAATGATGCAACCAGCACCAAACGGAATATCACCGCTTGTAACCCTTTGCTTGTAAAAAATAACAATGCCAATCCATGAAACTTTTTATTTAAAAAGTAAACACAAAATAAAAATATTTTAAACTGTACTAACCAGTTTAAAAATTTTAAATTTTGTTGAAATATATTTTAAGATTATTAATATTATTTTTAAACATACTTATATATAGTTTTTCCATTAATAACGTGTTATTTACATTATGTTTTTTTGTAACAATGGGGTAAGCAGATATCTTTTTGAGCAGAAATAAAGCTTTCTTTAGCTTTCGCCAAAAAATCTGCTTGGCGAGATTTGCGTGGCTTTCTAGAGAAGTACCTTCACTAGTTATAAGATTTTCAAAAAAACCATTGGCCTCTTTCTCTTATTATTTTAAAAAACCTCACCTTAAAAATGTTAAACACTAGTTACCAACACTACAATTTAAAAATTTGAGTTGATAATTGACTCTACAACATAAGTTTGCTATTGCATTTGTTATAGGTAGGCTATAATTAATCAAAATAATTTTACGCTTATAGTACTACTACACTTTTTTACAAATATGGTTTTGAAAAAGACCATGCTAAAACAAGCTAACTACTACTCATAATCAAATAAAAATTACACGCTTAAAAATCATCAACAACAAAAAATGATTCCTCCTCAAAGCCAAATGCAAGTGCAAATAATGTTAGATTTCAGTACACTCTATGCATCAGAGCATAGTTTTTAATGGCACACATCGTTATAAATTGCATAGCGTATTTGCATAGATACATTCATTTATATTTTTATCAGAGAAAAAAATTTCCACAGATAAACATATACTATTATTTAAGGATCACAGCTAAGATTTTACATTCTAAAATTCACTTTGCGCAATGAAACGAACAAATGAGCCTACAAACCACTATATGGTCTCAATGAGGGTTATCTCACAGTGTTTTAATGTGCAAAGGTACATAAGAATCCTGTTTATAAAAAACAGTATTGATATTTAAAAGCATTTCAGCTGCAAAAATTTGCTTTTAATTCTGGTTGCTCTCATGTAAGACAAACTCGAATTTACCCCACTTCAATAACCATTTTTAATTTTTTATTACAAAAAAAAGTTACCCATAATGAATTAATGCCTGGCCCCACTAGGCAACGAGTTGCTTGAAGTCGTTAAGATCCTTATCACAATGGATAATTGCGGTCAAATTTTTTTAATCTTAATGTATTCAGAATGGCTTAAAATCTCCAAAACATATTTTAAATTACCTTTCATAGCCCTAAATTTTAAGTTATTTTCAATTAAAAATAGCTTCTTTTCTGTCTGAGCTGAACAAGACGTCATGTGTGCCTTGATTACGATCATTTCGCTTTGAAATACTGAGCTTTAGTTTCTTTATAGCCTAGTGTTTCGATGAAAAAATGGTGATTCTCACATTTCCAAAAGAAACGTCAGGCCTTCTGTAATAAAATATCTCATAATTAACTGAAAAAAATTTGTGGGAAAAGACGAGCATATTTTTGAAATCAGGAGAATTTTTAATAAATTAAAATTATTCAGAATATTAAGAGATGCTGCAATTCTACATTGGTGTGGAGGAAGAAAGGGACTTGAGGGGTGTGGGGTGATGTACTAGAAAACACCTGTAGCGGAGGAAAACAGGTGTCGTGTCATCCTTTCAATTGCATGTCCCCTCCATTTGATCGCCTAGTGCAGTGGTCCCCAACCTTTTTACCACCACGGACCGGTCAACGTATGATAATTTTACCCCGGCCCGCTGGGGGGGGTGTTGATTGTTTACATTCTAGATTATTTTGATTTGTTAATTTTAATTTATTGTATTTAAACATGCTTTCTTCAAAATAAAATACAGTTACACCAAAAAATAAATATAAAGTGATTTATAATTCATTTCATTCATTAATTTGGAGTATAAACCTAGGAATTTAAATTAATTTTCAATGAAAGGTCGGCCGGCGGCCTGGTACCATTTGATCCGCGGACCGGGGGTTGGAGACCACTGGCCTAGTGTGCCAGGCTTAAACTAAAACTGATAGAAACAATTGCAGTAGATTAACAATTATGTGCCGAAGGCATAAAGCAGTAACAAGCAAAGCTCACATTAACGTCAAACTAGCTGATGGGACCCAGCTCTGCTGGGTCTTAACAGCTAGTACGTTAATAGATCCTAACTTTTTTCCCTTTAACACCTTCACTAATTTTAACACAGCTAAATTTATCATTTAGTTGCTACCTAAAGTATCTTTAAAAACATAATAGTATATATAACTTGGGCTCATCTCAACAAGTAGGTACAATCGCTGGGCGTAGTGGTAGCAACAAAGTATCAGAGTGAAGTTGGTGACAAGAAATGTCACCAAGAGATGCCAACCTTAACCCACCCCTAGAATTAGTACTTTTCCGTTAGCCGGGCGAAAGTGAAAAATCGCCAAATAATGTACAATTCCTCCAATTTTTTCCATTAGTCATTCGCTTTGCTTGGCGACTTGACTCCCGTTTGGCTCACAATCGGAATAATAGACTGGGATGATCTTACCAGTGCCCCCTGCCACAAAATTTCCAAAACAGGATTCTTACGACCTCTGCACTTACAAAAAAACAACTTTGGCGAACCCGTCACGAGACCGCACAGAAAAAACTTACCGACGCAGTGGGGACGCAAAGCCGAGCGCCCGCCCGTCACTGGTGGTGCACCTTGGCGTGCTCCTCCAGGCTGGCGGCGCTCATGAAGGTGGCCTGGCAGGCAGGGCAGTGGAAGGAGTCCTTCTTGGTGTGCTGGATGAGGTGCGCCTCCACCTCCGAGCGCAGCTCAAAGTCCTCGTGGCAGAGCGGGCAGCGGTTGCAGCTCTTGCTCAGGTGCTGCAGGATGTGCCGCCGCATGCTGCCCTTCTGCGAGTAGCAGCGCTGGCAGACCGGGCACTTGTGCGGCCGCTCTCCCGTGTGGTGCAGCATGTGCAGCTGCACGCTTCCCTTCTGCGTGAAGCCTTTGCCGCAGACGGGGCACTTGTAGGGGCGCTCGATCGAGTGGCTCAGCATGTGCTGCCGCAGCACGGCCGGCAGGAACGTCACGTAGGGGCAGAGGGTGCACTTGAAGGGGCCGCTGCCACTGTTCAGCTCCTTCTCCGCCACCAGCTCCTGCTTGAGGTTCGAGTAGATGGCGAGCAGGTCCCAGTCGCACGTGCGGTTGCGCCGGTCACCTGGGGTGAGCGGGGAGCGTTAGGTTGGGAGAAGCATGGCACAAATGCATCTTTGAAAATGTTAAAGTTTGGTTCAATTCTATCATCGGTCTCGTTAACTGTCGCGGTGCTATTTGGGTCACCAAATTTGAAATGTCGCTAAAATTTGGGAACCAAACTAAAAAGACATACAGATTTATCATTGAAAACCAGAAATATTTGGCTACATTTAAGTATTTTGTGACCAAAACTGCTTGGCTAGTTATTGAGACAGATAACAGAACTGCAGATGATTTTTCTTATTATATTAAGTACATGCGAATTAAACCATTGACCATTTCACAAACATCATAACTGTCAGCACAATGTAACTTCACTATTTTAAACATTTACTGTATATTTCCTTGTATAATTCAATTATTTTCATGAATATTTACCAAAAATTCAAAATCCATTTATAAATTAAAATTTTTCACCATTGCTCGCAAGAAACGCTAACATTGTGGGCTCAAAAACCCAATTCAGACAGAGCCTCACAAGCAGCTGGTCAACCAAAATGTCTATTCCCACCATAGACCAAGCTCCGGTCATTTAATAGGTTCTTTATGGGTGGCCCTAATAGGGGTCAAGTGATGGTGCTGCTTTAAAATGCAGGGGTGCATCTAGAAAGAAATTGGGGCCGAAAACGGCCCCTTCACAAAATTCCGATCCTCAAAAACAACCCCTTCACAAAATTCCGATCCTCAAAAACAGCCTCTTCACAAAGTTCTCAAAAACGGACTTTAATCAAGCTATATGCACTCGCAAAGTGTAATTTTATTAAAAAAAATCTATATATTTACAGAAATAGGACCTTATTTTAGAATCAAAAAATTTTTTCACAAAATTCAATCACGTTTTTCACAAAATTCTAAAAAACGGCCCCTGGCAAAAAAATCCTGGATGCACCCCTGAAATGTGACCATTATATAGAAATGTAACAACTAACATGCTATGCATGACTTAAAGACAAAAAGAATAACCCATTCTGTCTGGCTGTAACAATTAGCAAGTTTCGAAAGAACACTAGAAAAGATTTCCTGTGACAGCGGGGAAAGAAAATAATCTTGAGATCCACATAGCAGACAAGACATCCAATTTTTAGCTGTAAGTTTTTTCCAAAATTTCTTGACTCATACATAAAATATAAATGGTATGTAGTATTTTCTTTTTTAGTGACAGTTTTAATGGTCAAGTTTAATGGTTAGAGTTTTAATGGACAGTTTTTAATGGTTAGTGAAATGGTCAATGGCTTAAATAAGTAAACTAATACGTTTATTGCATCAAAAGTTTTTAAGATAAATGTACATGCAAACCAAAAGATGATAGAAATGCCAAGAATTGTAATTAGTAACTTGAAAGATCTATATTTTGGAAAAAAAATTTTAATAGTGTATAATTTATGCAATATTTTCTTACAATTAAAACATATTATACAAGTGCATATTAATTATGCTATATTGTTTTTAAATAGAATTATTGTAAAAAATAATCTATGTAACAGTAAACCTAATGAAGTAAGATAAACCACAAAATAACTAAACTTAACTATGCTTTTAGCACATAAGTACAAGTTATGACAAATAGGACACACAAATACCCAAAAATATGTACTTTTTCATAAATGATTTTTTAAAAACAAATTCAGTTAAACATTTTTTAGATAACAGACATAACAAGATTAATTAAATCAGTTCTGACAAAAAAATTGAATAGGAAAAGTTTTTTAAAAGTGAACTTCAAATCTGAAATTAATTAAGTATATTGGAAGCTTGTTAGGTAAAACTAATCCAGAAATTTCAACAAATATAAGTCAAACCTATTAATCCTAATTCTTGATTATAATAAATAGGCATATCAAAAATACACAAGGTGAATATCAATCTTCAAATCATTACATGGAGAATAAGTTCTATAAATTTCTTAATCCTGCAAAAAACTTACATAAAAGTAGGAATAACTAAAATCTAGAAAATATTATGTGTTAGTTCATGAAAACAAGAATAAGATCATGTTATGGCCTACATGTTATTCACCAATTATTGTAAAATGGTTATTATACAGTAGAATCTCTTTACAATGTGAACCCGATATAGAAACCCCCTACAATACAACAATCAGTAATAAATGTAGGTAACAATTGCTTTATCATAGTTATAAAATATATTTGTTAAAACGTTTTTTCATTAATAAGAGATTATATTGTCGGTTTCAGAAAGAATTGCTCTATGAAGGTTCTACTCTGTACTTTTTCATGTCAATCAAATACTCAGCCTCGTTACCTGCAAAGATTTTTTTACCTCAAGTATTAGAAAATAATTTCCAAAAGTAGCAGAAAAATCTCAATCATACTAATGATATCAACATTAATAATTTAGATAAGATATAATCTGCAGCAATTTTTAACGGGGAGAAATAACAGAAAATTACCCTTTTTCATCACTGCAAAAAATTACCACTTCAAGAAAACAAAAATTCAAATGTCACCCAAATTATTAATAGGTAGAAAATTTATAACAATATGGAATGCATGGACTAATCCAGGATTTTAAACTTAACCCCCATTTTTGTGAAAAACTTACACATCCTTTTTTATTTTTGTGAAAAATTGTAAAAGCTTTTTCATTATTGTGAATTTTTTTATAAGTTTTCTGAAGGGAACTATAAAATTATTGTAAACAGCATTAAATTACTTATTTCTACAGTTTTATAGCAATTTAAAGACTAATTCAACCATAAACAATTCGTCTATCATTAAGAAATAATTTTAGAATTTTTGTGAAGGTGCCGTTTTTGCGAGTACATTTTTTGTGAAGGTGCCGATAAACAGTACCTAGATTGGCCTGCATTAGTCCCTGGAATATTAGACATAAAAAACTTAACTAGCAAGTTTAAGGGGTAAGTAATGATACTCTTACATTTATACTACTAATAAATAGTACTTCTAGGAGGGGGTAGGGCACACCTAGATGTAGGCTTACCATATTTTCTTGGGGCCAACCCAGGACATATTTTTTTAATATCTTTATAAGTGCCATATCAGATTACCATAGATTAAAAACTAAGAAAAAAAATATTCAAACCAATAAACATTAAACAAAAACAGCAAATTTTATTTTTTTATTTAACGTTACTTTTTTACAAATTGCTTGATTGACTTAATTTTTATCACAAAATTCACTGAATGTAAGTTTTCTGAAGTAATACAAACGTTAGAAAACGCAATTTTAAATAGTTTGGTCAGGATCTTTTCATAATAATGTCTGGCAAATCTTAAATATATGAAACCCCAGACATTTTAGTGTCCCAGGACATTTCCCTGGACAGCTCTAAAAACCTCAGACTTTCCGGGGTAATCTCGGACCTATGGTAAGCCTACCTTGATGACTCAGAATCAAAAGGAAGGGGGGTGAAATGCCCCTTTAACAACTTCAGAGTTTTTAGAAGCAGGCATGAGAGGTTGTATAATCCCTAGTGTAAATTGACACATAATCTGATAATAAGATTAGATTAAAACCAGCAAAATAGCCCTTCATTCCACAAACCAGCAAATAACCATAGTTCCCTTCAATTCCGTTAATGTTCCAGCAAAATACCGCCAAGTTCTTTTGAACTCCATATATTCAAACATTGACAAATTTTTCTGAGTTTTTATAGATAAACTGGACAATCACACAGGTCTGCAAAAAAAAACTTCTTTCGAGCTGTTTTGGATATTTCACCTGAATTTTGTTATTTTTGGTGCGCTGAATCCAAAAATGACCTCCATTTTGTCCTGGGACGTCACGTTTTTTGACAATTCAGGTTAATTAGGTTTTATTGGGAAATGCCTTAAAATTTTGTAAAATTAACTTTTTATACTAAATTTTTTATTCCAATTTTTTTCCACAAAATCTTTTTTTATGTTTTTTCATGTGCTGAATCTAAAACTGACCTCCGTTTTGTCATAGGATTTCACCTTTTTTCACAATTTAAGTAAAAAATGTAAATTTTTTAAGAAAATAAAAGTAAATATTTAAAAAAATTATTTTTCGACTCAAACTTTATTTGAAAATGATTTTTTATGATTTTTGGTGTGCTGAATATAAAAAATACCTCTTTTGATTTTTAAGACATCACATTTTGTAACAAATTGAGAAAATATAGCAACATTTCACATAAAATGTAAGTATACTTAAGAAGTAGATTTTTTAATCCAAATTTATTTTTAAGGTTGTTAGTTTTAAGGTTTTTTTGTGCCCCGAGTTCAAAAATGGTCTCTGTTTTGCCATAGAATGTCATGTTTCCTGACAATTTAAGTAAAATGGTAAAATAAGTCATTATTTCAATTTTCATGAAAATAGGTTCATAAAATAAAATTATTGCTACATATTCTTCATGAAAATCATTATATAACTAAAATAAACTTATTTACACACTTTTAAAGCCAATTTTTCCTCCTCATGAAACTCCCCTTGGTACCTTTACCCTTGTGAGTAGCAAAAAGAACGTTTCTTTGAACTATACAACAAAAATCCTTCATTATTCCCCTGATTAAATCTTCCCTAATATTTTCTTTCCATCTCTATAATGTCCTGATGAGATAGTTTACTATGTGCACCATTCACAGCTCCTAATTTTTAAAAATAAAGGAGCTAGAAATGCAAAAAAACTATGAAAAATGGGCAAATTTGAATATAATTTTGCAATTTGTGAAAAATCCTGACGTATAGGATTGTTTTCAATATTTTTTTCGTTATCAGCACACCAAAATACATAGGAAATCACTAAAATTATTCAAACAGCTTTTTCATTGCAGACCTGTGTTATTAATCAAACTAAATATTTTAATCTAGATGAGAGAAATTATTCAGCAATATTTCTACTTTTTGGCATCAAAAAGAGCATGGCAGTATTTAACGGGAATGTTATTGGAATTGAACCAATAGTTCAATTGAGACATTTATTACATAAAACTGATAGGTATGAGTAAGCATATACTGAAATTTCAGCTCTTATATTGGTTTTTATGTAATAAATGCCGGAATTGACCAATTTTGCTGCTTTATGTTTTTAGAACAAGCGGCACAGTCAACGGGATTTTGCATAAGAACCATTCATTGTTTAAAACAATGAAACAGATCTGGAAAAAGTGCCCGAACCTACGAACCTGGTTCGGGGGAAGCCCATGCCAGCTCCATAGGAGCAAAGGTTTGGATAAATTTGATTCTGTTCGGGGGAAGGTTACAACTTTTTCCATGTCCGCAATGAAATGTCATTTATATAATGGTTCCACTTAATGTAAGGACCCTAAACAAACTTCTTCCAATTAAGAGTAAAAATTTGGGTTTCTTGACAGTATTGATAAAAAGTTGATAGATTGGTGCCATAGCAGCCAAGATTGATAATCGAATGCAATATTGCCCAGATTTCATTATTCATTAGGATCTTAGTTTTATTGAACTACAGTCGAGTCCGCTTAATGTGATCGCAATTGTCCAAGACTAAACTGATAACATTATCCGATCGATAACAATAAGCGATCTCATATCAAAAAACAGCAAACAGTGTAACTAGATTGTTTGCTTTAAAATCAAAATTATGTAATCGTAATAAATGTATTCAAAACTCACTTAGTTAAAATTTTTACACTAGGTAAAATTTTAAGGAGAAAATATAAGAGTAGTTCAGTTAATAAAATTTAAATAATCACTTACTTTGTATTTTTAAAGAAAGGTCTCTCTTTTTTCCGCCCCAGTATATCCTTCCACTCCAATAAACCACTTATTTATTACATAATCTGAATTCCAGTAAACGAGGGAAAATCAAAATTTCTTATCAGAAACATCTGCAAAGCCTGGATCTTGGTGTTTCTCTAACCAATCACAAGTATGGATTCGGACCCCCCTCTATAACCGCTTTCTTTCAATATAACAGCCGGAATGTTTTATTTTTCTTACTCATATTGAGTTTCAGAAAAAAAGAGGCGCCAGATTTTATCATGAAGAAGAAGTTTACTTGTAAAAATTGACCTTCAACATGAAATTAGAACTCAAAAGTGGTCGTTTTAAAGGGGATATGGACAAATTTTGATAACATTAAGCGGAGTGATGATGCAAAGTTGATCACATTAAACGATGTATTTTACATTAAATTATATAGGAATGATCGGGACCTGTCGATTTCGATAATATTATCCGATTGATAACATTAACCGTGATCACATTAAGCGGACTCGACTGTATCTGAATTTTCTGGATAAGAGAACCTATGGCAAAACTTGGCTAGCATGGCAAGATAACATCCCATGTATCCCATTTAACCAAGTTTTCAAAAGAGAAAGCTATGAATTAAAAAAACTTAGGTTCAATTCTGTTAGCGTTCCCACTAAATATCGCTAAGCTCTTTTAAACGCCATATATTCAAATATCAACAACTTTTTCCGATTTTTTTTTATAAACTGAATCAGTCATTAATCTAACTAAACATTTTAATCTATGAGTTTTAATTTTTGATGCCCAAAAGAGCATGGCAGTATTTAGCAGCAACGTAAACGGAATTGACCTAAAACTTCAGATACTGTAGAAGTAAAGAGTATGGTTCAATTCTGTTAACCTTTCCACTAAACATCCCCAAGCTTTTTTGAACGTCTTTGACTCATATATCAACAAATTTTTCTGAATTATTATTGATAAACTGAATAGTTATTGACCAAAGTAAACATTTTAATTTACGAGTTTGAAAATATTAAGCAATATTTCTACTTTCAGTGTCCAAAAGAGCATGGCGGTATTTAGCAGGAACTTTATAGAATTGAACCGAGGATTTAGAAGGAGGACTTCAAATTAACAAATTCTAAAGACGGTAAAAATCTAGAAGTGGGTTCAGGTTGGTGCCTCTTGGCGAATTTTTAGTCACCAACTTCACTTTGATACCTAAGCGCTAATACTTCGCTTGGCATTTGAACCCACTTCTAGATTAAAGCCCCTAAAGGCTTTGAATATATCCTTTAAACAGAAAACAACTACATATTTATAAAGTGTCAGGAAGTAAAATCTTTCCTCATAAATCCACCTGAGTCCACATCCACATGAGTAAAATCAAACATGAGTAAAATC
Organism: Tetragnatha versicolor; assembly: GCA_024610705.1. Classification (NCBI taxonomy): domain Eukaryota; kingdom Metazoa; phylum Arthropoda; class Arachnida; order Araneae; family Tetragnathidae; genus Tetragnatha; species Tetragnatha versicolor. The sequence goes on along the minus strand of JANDEH010000001.1, from coordinate 31,487,039 downwards.
CACATGAGTAAAATCAAAATTATCAAGAAGTAACAATTAGGCTGAGAGAATTGAAAAGGGCTGTTCTTCAGAAATATAAGTAAAAAATAATCAAAGAGAGAGAGAACATCATGGGTAAAAAGGTATTATTAAGTAAGTGAATCATTAAAACATGTGTGTTGACATGATAGAAAGTATGACACTTAAAGAGAAACTATTAGAAAAAGTACGTTAACTGATTCATATCTCTAGCACTTTGAGTAAATATTAGACAATTTTCAATAAAATATGTCAGAAATTTCAAAATAATACAGTTAAAAGAACAAGATTTATAGAAAAAGCAAGTATATCTTGATAAATGAGCAAGCTCATAAAAGTCAAATGAAGAGGGCCAAAACTAGTAGAAACTATCATCCCACACAATAAAATTGATTAATTTTTTTAAGAAATTGATTTAAATTCAAAACTATCTTTGTTTCATGCAGTGTTTACATAAACTTGAGCAAACAAGGTTTTTTAAATTGTCAAGTCTGCAAAAACATCAGTCAAAATTTGTTGCCAGATTCCATTCACATTTTCTAGAATTTATAATATCCGGTTCCGGTTTTTAAAAAAATTTGAAAAATGTTTTAAAATTATTTTAAAACGCAATACTTCTGATGTTCATTTTTACTTTTAGCTGTACAGTTTTATTTGTTGTTGAATTTACCTTACTATTCAAATACTTGACTAAATATGTCGGACACAATTTTCTTAATTATATTCTTCTAATTAAAAGTTAAGTTTAATGTACATGTAAGTAATTTAATCTTACGAAATTATGAGGAAGTTTTCTCATTTTCCACTTGATCAAATAAGGATGTGTTAGAAAGAGGCTTTCCATGAAAATATTCAGAATAATTCACTAATTAATGTGTGCAATTACAATTAACATGCGTGATTAATAAATACAATTTTTAGCTTTTATTCACCCACCCCAAGATCCCAGGCATTTAAACAGTGTTGCAAAATTAAGAAACATATGAGTGGGTGGCGGGTGTTTAAATTTAATCAAAAGGGTATAAATTTAGGTCTCATAATGACCACAGAGTACTAGAACAGAGAGTCCGTCGCCATAGGAGCGATTGGAAATCGAAAAGTTGGATGAGTTTGGGGCTATTTTGGCGCTGCGATCGCATCAACGTCACGAGAGGCGGGACGAAAAAGCCTGATTGGTTGAGAAAAACTTTTTCCTTCTCCTTCGAAATAGAAGATTGCGTGACAGCCAATCACAGGTTTGATCTCTCTGTCACTGTCAATCATTTAGTTGATCGTGGCGCCCTCAAACCCATCCAACTTTTGAATATATCGTTTTGGACCCTCTGTTAGGATTTTTCTCTGTGATAATGACAATGGGTAATAAATTCCCGAATTTTTTAAAAAGAAAAAAATATTATTATTTAGTTTAAAAATGGTTTTAAATTCAAAAATTGACACAAAAAAGATTTTTAAAAATGTATCGAACAAAAAAATTTAAAATTTTTTTTTATATTTTACCTAAAATATACTGATTTTATATGTATAGTATATGGAGGGTATAAGGTATAACTAAGGTTAGAGGGAGTAAATGTATCTTCCTCTTTCGATCAACTGCCCCTCAGCTTCTTCCTTTTTCTCCCCTCTGAGTCTGCCAAAATCACGTGAACCTTTTACTATCGTTGGTTCAACAGTAAAAATTTGGTTTTTTTTAGAATATCCTGAAATTCCTAAAAAACAAACAAACCATTTCACCTGTCACCTGTCATTTAACTTCCAGAATGTCTGCTCTCCAATTACTAGTTGACACAGCTCATTTAAAATCTTATATAAAATCAAATAATATTTCGAATTAGAAATTTGAATTTTCTTATAACTTTTATTATTTAATAAACATAAACTTATAATGTTTTCGTAATTTCGTTGGTAAATTTAAGGTGTTTTTTTAAATAAAATTTATCAGTGGGGCAAGAACGTCACCTTAAGATGGAGAAATGGATCCGAGAAGCAGACATTCCGGAATTAGATTGACCATGTGAAATGGTTTGTTTGTTTTTTTAGAAATTTCGTGAATAGCCATTGATCATTGATATTTGAATCACTAGTTTGAAAAAGGGAATAAGTCCAAAAAATTACAAATTGACTTTTTGTGCGCAAAAAAATCTCCGAGGATACTTACGAAGGGGGTAGGTAGGATATATGCTCCTTGAAATAAGCAAAATTGATATCCATTCATTGTATTTTTTTATTAAATTTGAAATTTGCTAATTTGTCTTTCTTTTATTATTTGTGCTGTAAACTAATCTAAAATAAAATTTTCTTTTGATTTAAAAATAATTTCACATTTTTAATCCAGTGAATATTTGACTCCATTGGTATTCTCTTATTCCACTTACAGTGTTTTTCAGGGTCAAATTTTCATTATTTTCCTGGGGAGGACCCTCTGACCCCCCATTTTGTACTTTGAACTCAATTAATCACATTAATTTTCATAGTATGTTCATTAACATGGGAATCATACCTAAAAATGCATTAAAAAAGTATATTAAACCTATATGCTTAAGAAGATACATAAGGGGTAATTTTAGTTCTCCTCTCCGGTGAAAAATCAAGCTTGGGGCCGCCTGATAATAACTTAATTTTCTTAGATCATTATAAATTCATTTTTATCAATCAAACTTATTTGCACAAAGATCTCCTAAGAGTCAAAATTAGAAGTAAATAAGAAATAAATATGGAATAAATATCTCCAAGCAGGATGTGCGCAAAGCAGCAACTTCCAAACAAGTGAGAAAAGTACAAAAATATAAACAAAAATTAAAAACTAAATTTCAAAATTTGGATTTTTAAAAAAGTTTTAAAAAATTTTGATGGTCAACCCGACTGAGGACTTCTTCAGGGGTCACCCCCAACCGAGCTGACCGAGGCCTTTTCTGTTGTAGATGAACCGAAGTATTATAAGGTTGTTACTTAATTGTTCTTTCAAAACATGACTGTGAACCCTCATTTGAACTACCCACGAGCCGCTACTGGTTGTAATTCTTTTTAATTTGACCTCGAGTAGTAAGTAGTAGTCGGTCCCTAAACATCTGTTTAATAGTTAATGTGACCCTCGGACTAAAAGTTTGGAAACCCTTACATAAGAGTATTAAGCCTTATTAAATTTTCATCATGGCATCGATAAAAGTTAAAAGGTTTGTTCCAGAAACTAGCTTTTTAAAGTAGATAACTCATTCTGAAGAACTGAACTAATTTACAATCAAGGAAAAAACTGAAAAAAAAATTAAAGCTGTGAGATTATATTCCTTTTCTTTCTCTGCCCGTAAACGTAATCAACCAGCTAAACCGGATAAATTGCTTTTTTAGGGCATTGCCTGTAAAATATGCCTCACTTTTTTCAGTTTATAATTACATTACATTACTTTTAGTTTGCTATAGCCATTAGAACTAATCAGTGAGAAAAACTAATGGTAGAGGATGTAACGATATAAGGAGATAGCTATACTATGTATTTTTTCTTTGGTGTGATATAAATTTTTTACATAATAAAGTGGCAGTTTTTCCTTTGAAAATTGCAGAGAAAAACCTATTTATTCGTAACTCATTTTCGACTACTACAAATACATAGAGATGTAAAGGCGGGAAAAACCCGGGTTTAATGTTTAATCCCGGGAATTAACCCGGTTGTTTTGGTTTTTTGGGTTTATTCCCGGGATTAAACCCGGTTTTTTCCCGCCTTTACATACAAATACACATAATCAGCGCTTTTTGATTACTTCATTAATTAATTTCGAACCACATACTGAAAATTTGAAATTTTTAATCTCTTATTCCCTCCAAATAAAACTATAGAAACCCATGCAATGCTAGATAAACAACATTACGTAGTTCAAAACTTTCCCATAACGAAGCAGGCTTGATAATTCTGCTGAAAAGCGTCAGACTCGACACTAGGAAGGTTTCCCAGTTTCAATCGACCCACCATCAAAGGAGAGACATTTTTTTAACTTTAAAATAAAAGCAACAAAAAGAAGCCTCCTGCCGCGTTTCCCAACAATTTCCTAGCTCTTTTAATAGCCCCGGCATTAATATTGAGAGATTGATTTTTTTCTCCCACAAAAGAGACGGGATGGAGAGAAGAGAAACATAGAGGGAGAAGCAAAACACAAAACCGGATATCACCATGGCAACCTCCCCCATTCATCTGTAGGGAATCGATCGCCATTGCTCCCTTTCTCTTTCTCTCCATCCTCTTCTTCCCTCCCCCTTAGTTATTGGGATACTTTTTAATATCATAACCACGCGTGTCTCCTTGAAAAGGTTGGTCTTTCTTATTTTCGGTATACTGCCGCCTCTCGGTTGGTGCGTTTGTTTAAGAAGGGTGAATAGAATATATAGTTTGAGACTACCGGAGGAACTGGGGGTTCTGCGTTTCACATCGAGCTTGTTTGTAAAAGCATGAATAGTTTTTTAGTATTCCATACCCTAACTGTTGACTTCGAGCTTGAGGTTTTAACCGTTCTTAGATATAGGGGAATTTAATAGAGAAAAACAAACAACTGAAGGAAGTTTACCATCAAAAAATCAAAAATAGTTTACTTGGATTCGGTTTTCCAATAACCCTATCGTATAATATATTTTAATAATATGGAAACCAAAATCAGATTTCGCAATAAAAAGAACTATAAGGGGATGCATAATACAGGGATTTATCTTTCAAAAGATAGCTATCTCCCGTTCTATTCTAAAATGATCCCTAAAATTGGAATTTTTAGTTGTATTAATAACTGTCATGAGGAACAGTTAGAAATAAATAAGGGAAAAGAAACAAGTGTAAAACGCAAGTTGAAAATATTGTAGAAGCGGTTTGATACAAAGATTCTCTGGTAGCTAAAATAATATTGCGTTTTTATAAATTGGAAATTGGTTGTTTTTATTAACTGAAAGATATATCTATTCTTAAATTCAATTGTTGTGAGTGGGTGAGGAAGGAAATGCTTATTAGCTCATTTAAAAGAATTTTCCATGTTATTTTCTCAATCTTTCTCAAATACTATTATGTTAATAATTCACTATGAAGTATCAAGATATTCTTATATCGTAGCGTAAGCGTAAGCAATTAGAAAACTAAATATTATTCCCAAAATATCCACCTTAAAAACATCATTAATCACGTATATATCAAATGTTAACTACACTACACATATAAACGTGCTACTATATACACCAAAAATATAAACCAATTTTCAAGCGTCGATTTGTAACTTTTTTAAATTATATTAATACGTCACTTCTCGTTGATGCAGTGTTCTTAAATATCGCACACCAATACATTAGTCATTAAACAAAAACAAGTAAATTAGTTTTGAAAAACCTAAAGATAACGAGAGAGCCTTCTCTCATGTTTACTTTGGGAGAGATGTGATATCGATTTTCTTAATCGATAACCTACTCTTATAGTTATTTTTATCATACAGGGAGTAGTATGCCCGTATGCCCTTGAGAATGATGCGGAAAGACGGAAATTGTAATATTCCTGACAAATAGCGATGATTGTTTAATTGAATTTAAATTAAAATATATTTCTATTGTGCCTATTATTATTTTGATAATTATAGCTTCAAAATGTAGTTATTTTTAAAGTAATGATACCATTTTATTATTATTATTATACTTCGATTAAAACTATACTTCCAAAAACTATAGAATTTATTTTTTTAATCTTTCCTCTTTATGTCCTTGATTAAAATATTTTTGTCAAGAAAAATGTGTTTCACATTGGATCAAGTAATATCGCATTATCTATATAAGCTTTTACCATCTTTTATCACTAGATAATATAATTTATCATTTCATATCTGTTACTTTGTTTATGTATAAAATTTTTTGTGCTAAATCATTCTACTACTAACTGAATTGAAAGTAGAAAATAACTAAAGATTTTTGTTGATTATGCATTAAAAACAAAAAGGGGAATTTAGACTCTTAGATAAGCCATGAATACAATAATCCTGAAATTGGAAATATAGCTATAACCTATTGTAATAAAAATTGAAAGCATTGATTCATAGCAAACAATGGATAATTGCAGCCAATTTTTTTTAATCTTAATGTATTCAGAATGGCCTAAAACAGGGGTTCCCAAACTTTTTTGGCCCGTGGACCCCCTAACGACATTTTTCGCACCCCGTGGACCCCCTGTCTTACGGACCGTTCAAAAATCTTATGTTAGATATTTCTAAACCAAGCATAAATTTTGTAATTTTTTCAAGAGTTTTTTGTGCATTGATTAGCATTTGATTTCACACTTTTCATGTTTTTAAAAAATATTTTTTATTTTTGCCATTGAAATGGTTACACAACAATTTTAAAGAAATTATAAAAATCATTTTAATTTCATTTTATTATATTTTAAAAAATATTTTTTATTTTTGCCATTGAAATGGTTACACAACAATTTTAAAGAAATTATAAAAATCAAACTTTTAAAAAGTTTGAAACTAAAAACAAATCTAAAGATTTAATATCATTTCATTTCACGGCACATAAACTTTTATTTAACAATAAGGTTTTGATCGCAAACTTGTCACGGTTAATGGATTATGAGTGAGTTAATTCATTCCCCAAATCCTAAAATTTTAGAAATAATTAAATCAATATATGACATTTTAACAAACAAAATTTAATTAAGTTCAACTATGAAAAAAATAAAATTACACATTACACGGAAATTGAGTTTTAATTTATGAAATGGGGGAAAACGTGGATTTGAATGGAAATGTTCAGTGGAATTCTGTGAAATTAATAAAAAAAGGGTTCTCTCCACCGCAATAAGAGAGATAGATTCCATCGCCCTTGCTCGCGTTGCGAGGACTCGATAACTAACTTTTCATATTACTAAAAATTTGATTATAAAAAAGACAAAATTTTTGAAATGCATAAAAATTTTTCATTTTAATGACATTTTCCCATGGACCTCTGAAAGTTGCTGTGGACCCCCTAGAAGTCTCTGTGGACCCCAAAATTTTATTTTCATGCCCGTGGACCCCCTGGAAGTCGCTGTGGACCCCTGGGGGTCCATATGGACCACTTTGGGAACCGCTGGCCTAAAACCTCCAAAAAATATTTTAATTTACCTTTCAAATCCCTAAATTTTAAGTTACCCGGCTCTATACCATACGGACTATATTAATTCGCTTGGATATCAAGGCTTTTAAAGCATGATTAAATTAAGTTATATGATAAAAATCTCAATAAACTATAATGTATGACATATTTTTACAAAATGTATCTGCATATTCTTTATTTTAAATTGCAATACAACCTTGTACTATTTTTTTGGGCGGATTGGAACATTCTCTGTCTTTCCCAGGGCTGACACGTTAAGGTGGATCAGAGTATAGTTTTTTTATATCCTAGTGTTTCGATGAAAACGGTGTTTCCCACATTTCCAAGAGGCACATGTGACGTCATACTGTTAGGAGGTTTCTGTAATAAAATTTCTCATATTTAACTGAAAAAAAGATTGTGGGAAAAGACAAGCATATTTTTGAAATCAGGAGAGAATTTTTAATAATTTAAAATTGAATATTCATAATTTTAAGAGATGCTGCAATTCTCTATTCTTAGTTAGAGGAGGATGTCATGTGTTACTCACAGAACGTTCAGGGAGTGCTTTTAAAAAATTAAAATTATTTTCTTTTGTTTACAAGTTGAACAGAGTATTTTATAAAGGAAATTGTTATAAAACGATTAATAGTTTATTTTATGCTATTTTTATTTGCATTTAGATTCCTATTTGAAACAGCTCTCTTTGTGTTAGTGTTCTCGACTGATGTATACATATTTACTGATCACCTTTTATCCAAGTTAGTGTAATAACTGAATTGAAATTAAATAATTAATGTGAGATAAATTCAATTGCAGAGATATGCCATATTTTTTGAAGTATGAAGATTGTGAATTAACTTTAGCATTTAAATTTAATGGCTATTTAAAAAGTGAATGTCTTTAGAATGGCTCCATTATATTCACATAAACCTTTTCCTTAGAAAAATACAACTTCTTAAATTCAAAACTGTATTAGATTAATAAATAGATTTAGGAGAGATTAGGGAAGAGTCTCTTGTTTTTGAAAGCATCCAAGTCATCTGTTCTCTGAAACATTAACCCTTTTAGACCAAACCGCCTCAAATTTTTCATTTAGTTCAATGGTAATCGCGGGCAGATTCGGAAAAGGTAAAAATTAGGCAGAAAAAGAGGTAAGGATAAAAAAAAGGGTAAAAATTAAAAATACTTCTGTAATGGTTGTAAGGATTACCCTCAAATTCGCCCATGGACACTTCTGTCATCGACTGTAGATATTATGACCAAATTATTTTGCAAACTTCTAAACTCAACGTCAACTTGCTGGTTGATGAACAACAAAAACCGAAGGAAGTGAGGGATACAGCAAAGCACGTTTGTAAACTTGGTTAGAAAAGGTAAACACATCATTCACTAGGGCTCGACCGATGCATCGGCGCCGATTGTTTGAAAAAATAGCCATCGGCCTAGACATCGGTGGCCGATGTTATCTTGAGAAAAAATCGGCCCATCGGCCTAAAAAAACATCTAAAAGCCGATGTTTGACCGATGTTTTTCGCAGAAAACAGAATAACATCAAGCGATAGGCAAGAAAGTGTGATTCTGCTCCATCTTGCTCCAAATTTAGTTTTAAGTTAAACGTGCATCTGCATGGGTGTCATTTAGGGGAACAGGAGAGGGGGCGATTGCCCCCTCCCAGTCTACTATTTTTATGTGAAAAATAGTTTCAAGTTGAAAATTTTGTAGATCCATGGGGTTTAACTCAAAAAGAGTTAAAACACTACTTTTGAGGGTAAAATTAAAAAAAAAATTCTGGAGGTGAACCCCTAAACCACCCTGTCTAAAAGTTTGACTTCTGATACACAGTGTTTTCTCCTTAATAATTCTGCTGCTTACCAGAAGCGGTTCGGTTTGGGTGTTCCCGGAAGTGTTTTAAACGGAGTCAAAACACTTGTTTTAAGGGGAATTTGCAATATATTTTCTGGAGCAGGATCCTTGTCCCTCCCAAAAAACGACGTTTTTAAAAGCTTTTTTCCCCTTGGAAATTCAATATTTTCAGTTTAAAAGGGTCTGTTCCCACGGATGTGACCCCAAAGGGCCTAAAAATGAGCAGAAACACTACTTAAAAAGGCAAATTTCAAAAAAATTTTGTGGAGAGAGCCCATAAACCCCTCAGTAGTGGAAAAATGGGGGTTCTAAGCCAGCCGGCGCAGGCCGCAGGGACCTGCGCCGGTTGCGCCGGCAGCTCTGCTACTCCTGCGCCGGCGGCTCTGTGATACCTGCTCCGGTAGAAAGGGGCTCCTGCGCCGGTTGCGCCGGCAGATCTGTGATACCTGCTCCGATAGAAAGGGGTTCCTGCGCCGGTTGCGCCGGCAGCTCGATGACTCCTGCTCCGGTGAAAGCGAGATTGCGCCGGTGGAAAGGGGCTCTTGGCTAAAACGGGAAGAGGATAATTAGAAGTTACCTGCTCCGGTTGCGCCGGAGGTGATCAGGGCAGCTAACACGAGTTTATATTATTTATTATATATTATTTTTAAACTATTACTTTTTTAATTAGCAGATCCCTTCGCCACTAATTAACAGGAAATTAAATGAGGCTCTCTCTGAAAGTCTAAGTTAATTTACATAAATATATTTCCAGGAGAGTTAGCCCAAGTTCCCAGCTTGGTTTCCAAAACACGCATGCCTCACCTGTCATTGAGCCTCCACCTTAACAATGGGAAGTCCCCTTGCCTTTCACAGAGCAATATGTGGGGTGTTAGCGGGGTGGTAACCTAACCATTTGGATTGATAGCGATTACATATTTTCCCTCTATACCGAGGAGAGATTCAAAGGATAATTATTTTTTCATTGCAATATGATCGACCATTTTCAGACCACTTGACATATAATACGTTATCCTATTGGTGGAATTATTTTACAACTTCTATTAAAAATTACTAATTATGTTCATATTGGATAATATTTTAAATATTTTAAGCATTTTTTTTAAGAAAATTAACGAGTTCTGTTCAAGGAGGTGTTTTTTCATAATAGAATGTTAGGATAATTCAAGTTAAAAGGATAAATACATTAATTTGCATAGTTAATTTTCACTATGAATCAATTAAAGATATTACTTATTTTATTCGAAAAGATACCTTTTCTAGTTTTAAGCATGAGAATATATGATTAATCACCTAAGCAAAAACTATTCCATTACACTTTTTTTTTCTGGAATCATTGTATGAATGAGAGAATTTTTATAAAAAAATTGTAAATTAATACGATTTTCTGTGACAGTTGAAGACATTTATATCTTTAATATTTTATTTAAAGTACGTTATGATGCTACCACTACAGAACATACACAACATACATTCATTTATTAATTATTTTCTATATTTTTTTTTTATTTGCAAAGATGTTCCCATTTGTATTTCTTTTTTTTCATATTAACTAAATTTTTTTTCTTTTTTAAAAGAAATTTATCTTAACTTTAATTTTTTATGACCAAGTATGAATTTTCCTTCTATGAAATAAACGACAGAAACAAGACAAATTTTTAATTTTTTTTTTATTTTCTTGAATAAATAATGTTCCTTACAAAATTGAGACCACCACAAGGCAACCTTAAAACTACAACAAATCTACAAAGCTATTCAATTTCTCATAATGGTTGATATTTGGCCATACTCAGCTCAAAGTGCTCAATTTTTTCAAGAGTCCATCCTGAGCCACGCTGAACAAATTCTTCAAATGCCATTCTGATTTTAGCAAAAGCTTCTTGAATGTGACTTTCTATAGTATTACCCGCTAATTCCAACTGAACGTCACTTCTAAAGTAAGGAGTTGCAGACTCTTCCTCATCATTATCACTAAAGCGTACAAGAGTAGCTTTTACAACTCCATACCATTTAATTGCACGCATTGAATGTAGTTCTTCTTTTAATTTTGACTGTAGGTGCGGGGCTACTTCTTCAAAGAAGAGGATGAAATCCCCTTTCATTTCTTCCAAAGGCTCAAAATAAACATTAGCAAATGTATTTAGGGCTCTTTCTTCCCTTTTGACACGTTTGGAACTATCTAATGCAGTTGGTAATACTCCTCCCGCTTTGGTCAAAGTACTTGCAGAGTGACTCTCCCTCAAATGTTGATGCTTTGTTTTAACAGAGGCAAAGGAACGATCACACAATTCACAATTAAACTCTCCACTATTGTGTTTTAACATATGCATAGTATAGTAGTGCTGTCTTTGGAAGGATCTATCACAAATTTCACATTTAAAGTATTTTTCTTGACAATGTGTTCTCTTATGTCTTTTAAAGGCATCATTTCGGGTGAAAGTTTTATTGCAAATTTCACAAATGAATTTTTTCTCCTGATGTTTTAACATATGCTTATCATAATATTTTCTTCGGAAGGTTCTGTCACAAATTTCACATTTAAAATAATTTTCTTGCGAATGAATCTTCAAATGTCTTTTTAAATATTTATCCCGTGTGAAAGTTTTGTTACAAATTTCACAATTGAATTTTTTCTCATGATGTTTTAGCATATGCTTATCATAGTATTTTCTTTGGAATGATCTATCACAAACATCACATTTGAAGTATTTTTCTTGAGAATGGATTCCCAAATGCCTTTTTAAGTCATCCTTTCGAGTGAAAGGTCTACCACAAATTTCACAGGCAAACGATTTTTCTCCACTGTGAATTTTCAAATGTTTAACAAGAGAGTTTTTCCATGCGAAAGATTTTGAACACATAGGACAAACCTACAAAAATAATTGAAATTAGTCTTTATACTATCACCTATCATAAAAGATACCGCCAAAGTAAAAGTGCACTTACCAAGCGTTGGCTATGCATATGCATGCCAGGAGATGCAACCATTCTTTCATCAACATGTTGAATGGAAGTACCAGGCTCCTCAAATTTATTGAAAGTAATAACCTCATCACAAGAATAGTTAGACTCTGATTCATTCCCATTCGGCACACAGCTCCATTTTTGAGGTGAAATATCAAAATCAGCTAACTAAAAAAGGAGCAATATTAAAATATATAATTGATTTAGTAAGAAAATGAACTGATTCTAAAGAGAACAATTCAATTTATTCATCATACATCAAGCCTCTATCTTAAAGAGAAGTAAAAAAATTCAATAAGACTTGTATATACTTTTGTATTATCAAAATCCATCGAGGAAGCACTAGATTCTTGATGACTCATTTTTGAAAATTAGAGATGAATGCTCAAACGAACAAAAATATGAGAAACTAATAGCATTAAATAATTAGAAGTTTACAGATCACAGGGGAAGTCCTCACAAATAAAGAAGCAATGAAAGTATCCATACCTTTGCGGCTCATTATATACCAGTTGGAATAATCGCCAAAGTCACCAAATAATATCGCCAAATCATTAAATATTACCACAAAGTCGCCAAATAGTATCGCCAAATCATTAAATATTCTCAAAAAGTCGCCAAATATTGTTACCAAGTCACCAAATAATGACGCATCGATGATGATGTCACGTGATTATCTATTATCATATCTTTACTCTGATTGGTTGCTAAGTTATCAACTATTCACACACTAGAAAATTTTACAAAAAATGAAAGCCTATACATTAAAAACTAAAATCTTTGTTAAATATAAAAACTTTGAAACTATAAAAAAAATTTTGGTAAAAATTCAGATAACGAAAAACTTTACACAAGAAACTTATACACTTATACACTGAAAAACTAAAATCTTTGTTAAAAAATAAAAACTTGACTGAAAATTTTGTTAAAAATTAAGACAAATGCAGAAAAATAACTTAATACTTTTTTAAAAATAAAAACGAGCACAGCAAAACTTTACAAGAAATGAAAACTTATACATTGAAAAACTAAAAACTTTGTTTGAAATGACCTAGAAAACGAAAAACTTTACACAATAAATGAAAACTTATACACTGAAAAACTAAAATCTTTGTTAAAATAAAAACTTAACTGAAAATTTTGTTAAAAATTAAGACAAATGCAGAAAAATAACTTAATACTTTGTTAAAAATAAAAACGAACACAGCAAAACTATACAAGAAATGAAAACTTATACACTGAAAAACTAAAATCTTTGTTAAAAATAAAACCTTATTCACTACGAAACTAAAAACTTTGTTTGAAATGAACTAGAAAACGAAAAACTTTACACAAGAAATGAAAACTTATACATTGAAAAACTAAAATCTTTGTTAAAATAAAAACTTAACAGAAAATTTTGTTAAAAAATAAGACAAATGCAGAAAAATAACTTAATACTTTGTTAAAAATAAAAACGAACACAGCAAAACTATACAAGAAATGAAAACTTATACACTGAAAAACTAAAATCTTTGTTAAAATTAAAAGCTTAACTGAAAATTTTGTTAAAAATTAAGACAAATGTAGAAAAATAACTTAATACTTGGTTAAATGTAAAAACTTAAAAGCTACAAAACTAAAATATTTGTTTAAAATAAATAAATACTTACAAGAAATAAAAAGTTACGCTAAAAACTTTACCAAAAAGAAATTATTACGAAAAACTTAAACAGAAGGAAAAACTTAAAAACTATAAACTAAAAACTTTGTTAAAAATAAAGGCAAATGCAGAAAATAACTTAATACTTTGTTAAATATTAAAACTTAGAAACTATGAAACGTAAAACTTTACAATAAATAAAAACTACAAAACTAAAATATTTGTTAAAAATAAAATAAAAAATTTGAAAAAATTTTACAAGAAATAAAAAGTTACACTAAAAACTTTATCAAAAAGAAATACTTCGTGTTCAAAATAAATAAAAACTTTCAAAAATTTTACCAGAAAAAAAATTTACACTAAACATTTTACCAAAAAGAAATTATTACGAAAAACTTTAACAAAAAGAAAAACCTAAAAACTATAAAACTAAAAACTTTGCTAAAAATAAAACTTTAGGAAAACTTTGTTAAAAATAAAACTTTAGGAAAACTTTGTTAAAAATAAAGGAACCAATACAGAAAAATCTTAAATTTAAATAAAAACTTCGAAAAAATATTACAAGAAATAAAAAATAACACTAAAAACTTTATCAAAAAGAGATACTTACAAATTATAAAACTAAAAACTTTGTTAAAAATAAAATAAATTGAAAAATTACACTAAAAAAAACTAAAAACTTTATCAAAAAGAAATACTTCTTATTAAAAAAAATATACTTTGAAAAATTTGTACAAGAAATATACTGCTAAAATTAAAAACTTTAGGAAAACTTTGTTAAAAATAAAGAAACCAATACAGAAAAATTTTAAAAATAAATAAAAACTTCGAAAAAATATTACAAGAAATAAAAAATATCACTAAAAACATTATCAAAAAGAGATACTTACAAATTATAAAACTAAAAACTTTGTTAAAAATAAAATAAAATTGAAAAGTTACACTAAATAAACTAAAAACTTTATCAAAAATAAATACTTCTTATTAAAATAAATATACTTTGAAAAATTTGTACAAGAAATATACTAAAAACTTTACCAATAACGCCCATACTTTGTTAAAATTAGAAGACAGATAGATTCACATCCCCCTTTCATTAGGACCCTTTTTTAATTATTATGTAAAACGTGGGCTGAAAAATTAAAAGCACTATTTTTAAATTTCCATCATTAAGAAGGAGTTTTCAGCCCACCGAGTTTTCATAATAAAAAAGGGTCTCAACAAAAGGGGGACGTGAATCTATCTGTCTTCTAATTTTAACAAAGTATGGGCGTTATTGGTAAAGTTTTTAGTATATTTCTTGTACAAATTTTTCAAAGTATATTTATTTTAATAAGAAGTATTTCTTTTTGATAAAGTTTTTAGTTTATTTAGTGTAACTTTTCAATTTTATTTTATTTTTAACAAAGTTTTTAGTTTTATAATTTGTAAGTATCTCTTTTTGATAATGTTTTTAGTGTTATTTTTTATTTCTTGTAATATTTTTTCGAAGTTTTTATTTATTTTTAAAATTTTTCTGTATTGGTTTCTTTATTTTTAACAAAGTTTTCCTAAAGTTTTTAATTTTAGCAGTATATTTCTTGTACAAATTTTTCAAAGTATATTTTTTTTAATAAGAAGTATTTCTTTTTGATAAAGTTTTTAGTTTTTTTTAGTGTAATTTTTCAATTTATTTTATTTTTAACAAAGTTTTTAGTTTTATAATTTGTAAGTATCTCTTTTTGATAAAGTTTTTAGTGTTATTTTTTATTTCTTGTAATATTTTTTCGAAGTTTTTATTTAAATTTAAGATTTTTCTGTATTGGTTCCTTTATTTTTAACAAAGTTTTCCTAAAGTTTTATTTTTAACAAAGTTTTCCTAAAGTTTATTTTTAGCAAAGTTTTTAGTTTTATAGTTTTTAGGTTTTTCTTTTTGTTAAAGTTTTTCGTAATAATTTCTTTTTGGTAAAATGTTTAGTGTAAATTTTTTTTCTGGTAAAATTTTTGAAAGTTTTTATTTATTTTGAACACGAAGTATTTCTTTTTGATAAAGTTTTTAGTGTAACTTTTTATTTCTTGTAAAATTTTTTCAAATTTTTTATTTTATTTTTAACAAATATTTTAGTTTTGTAGTTTTTATTTATTGTAAAGTTTTACGTTTCATAGTTTCTAAGTTTTAATATTTAACAAAGTATTAAGTTATTTTCTGCATTTGCCTTTATTTTTAACAAAGTTTTTAGTTTATAGTTTTTAAGTTTTTCCTTCTGTTTAAGTTTTTCGTAATAATTTCTTTTTGGTAAAGTTTTTAGCGTAACTTTTTATTTCTTGTAAGTATTTATTTATTTTAAACAAATATTTTAGTTTTGTAGCTTTTAAGTTTTTACATTTAACCAAGTATTAAGTTATTTTTCTACATTTGTCTTAATTTTTAACAAAATTTTCAGTTAAGCTTTTAATTTTAACAAAGATTTTAGTTTTTCAGTGTATAAGTTTTCATTTCTTGTATAGTTTTGCTGTGTTCGTTTTTATTTTTAACAAAGTATTAAGTTATTTTTCTGCATTTGTCTTAATTTTTAACAAAATTTTCAGTTAAGTTTTTATTTTAACAAAGATTTTAGTTTTTCAGTGTATAAGTTTTCATTTATTGTGTAAAGTTTTTCGTTTTCTAGGTCATTTCAAACAAAGTTTTTAGTTTTTCAATGTATAAGTTTTCATTTCTTGTAAAGTTTTGCTGTGCTCGTTTTTATTTTTAAAAAAGTATTAAGTTATTTTTCTGCATTTGTCTTAATTTTTAACAAAATTTTCAGTCAAGTTTTTATTTTTTAACAAAGATTTTAGTTTTTCAGTGTATAAGTGTATAAGTTTCTTGTGTAAAGTTTTTCGTTATCTGAATTTTTACCAAAATTTTTTTTATAGTTTCAAAGTTTTTATATTTAACAAAGATTTTAGTTTTTAATGTATAGGCTTTCATTTTTTGTAAAATTTTCTAGTGTGTGAATAGTTGATAACTTATCAACCAATCAGAGTAAAGATATGATAATAGATAATCACGTGACATCATCATCGATGCGTCATTATTTGGTGACTTGGTAACAATATTTGGCGACTTTTTGAGAATATTTAATGATTTGGCGATACTATTTGGCGACTTTGTGGTAATATTTAATGATTTGGCGATATTATTTGGTGACTTTGGCGATTATTCCAACTGGTATATAATGAGCCGCAAAGGTATGGATACTTTCATTGCTTCTTTATTTGTGAGGACTTCCCCTGTGATCTGTAAACTTCTAATTATTTAATGCTATTAGTTTCTCATATTTTTGTTCGTTTGAGCATTCATCTCTAATTTTCAAAAATGAGTCATCAAGAATCTAGTGCTTCCTCGATGGATTTTGATAATACAAAAGTATATACAAGTCTTATTGAATTTTTTTACTTCTCTTTAAGATAGAGGCTTGATGTATGATGAATAAATTGAATTGTTCTCTTTAGAATCAGTTCATTTTCTTACTAAATCAATTATATATTTTAATATTGCTCCTTTTTTAGTTAGCTGATTTTGATATTTCACCTCAAAAATGGAGCTGTGTGCCGAATGGGAATGAATCAGAGTCTAACTATTCTTGTGATGAGGTTATTACTTTCAATAAATTTGAGGAGCCTGGTACTTCCATTCAACATGTTGATGAAAGAATGGTTGCATCTCCTGGCATGCATATGCATAGCCAACGCTTGGTAAGTGCACTTTTACTTTGGCGGTATCTTTTATGATAGGTGATAGTATAAAGACTAATTTCAATTATTTTTGTAGGTTTGTCCTATGTGTTCAAAATCTTTCGCATGGAAAAACTCTCTTGTTAAACATTTGAAAATTCACAGTGGAGAAAAATCGTTTGCCTGTGAAATTTGTGGTAGACCTTTCACTCGAAAGGATGACTTAAAAAGGCATTTGGGAATCCATTCTCAAGAAAAATACTTCAAATGTGATGTTTGTGATAGATCATTCCAAAGAAAATACTATGATAAGCATATGCTAAAACATCATGAGAAAAAATTCAATTGTGAAATTTGTAACAAAACTTTCACACGGGATAAATATTTAAAAAGACATTTGAAGATTCATTCGCAAGAAAATTATTTTAAATGTGAAATTTGTGACAGAACCTTCCGAAGAAAATATTATGATAAGCATATGTTAAAACATCAGGAGAAAAAATTCATTTGTGAAATTTGCAATAAAACTTTCACCCGAAATGATGCCTTTAAAAGACATAAGAGAACACATTGTCAAGAAAAATACTTTAAATGTGAAATTTGTGATAGATCCTTCCAAAGACAGCACTACTATACTATGCATATGTTAAAACACAATAGTGGAGAGTTTAATTGTGAATTGTGTGATCGTTCCTTTGCCTCTGTTAAAACAAAGCATCAACATTTGAGGGAGAGTCACTCTGCAAGTACTTTGACCAAAGCGGGAGGAGTATTACCAACTGCATTAGATAGTTCCAAACGTGTCAAAAGGGAAGAAAGAGCCCTAAATACATTTGCTAATGTTTATTTTGAGCCTTTGGAAGAAATGAAAGGGGATTTCATCCTCTTCTTTGAAGAAGTAGCCCCGCACCTACAGTCAAAATTAAAAGAAGAACTACATTCAATGCGTGCAATTAAATGGTATGGAGTTGTAAAAGCTACTCTTGTACGCTTTAGTGATAATGATGAGGAAGAGTCTGCAACTCCTTACTTTAGAAGTGACGTTCAGTTGGAATTAGCGGGTAATACTATAGAAAGTCACATTCAAGAAGCTTTTGCTAAAATCAGAATGGCATTTGAAGAATTTGTTCAGCGTGGCTCAGGATGGACTCTTGAAAAAATTGAGCACTTTGAGCTGAGTATGGCCAAATATCAACCATTATGAGAAATTGAATAGCTTTGTAGATTTGTTGTAGTTTTAAGGTTGCCTTGTGGTGGTCTCAATTTTGTAAGGAACATTATTTATTCAAGAAAATAAAAAAAAAATTAAAAATTTGTCTTGTTTCTGTCGTTTATTTCATAGAAGGAAAATTCATACTTGG
The DNA here is from genome assembly GCA_024610705.1 of Tetragnatha versicolor. Lineage (NCBI taxonomy): Eukaryota > Metazoa > Arthropoda > Arachnida > Araneae > Tetragnathidae > Tetragnatha > Tetragnatha versicolor. Next base: position 31,468,409 of record JANDEH010000001.1, on the reverse strand, counting down.
TCATAAAAAAATTAAAGTTAAGATAAATTTCTTTTAAAAAAGAAAAAAAATTTAGTTAATATGAAAAAAAAGAAATACAAATGGGAACATCTTTGCAAATAAAAAAAAAATATAGAAAATAATTAATAAATGAATGTATGTTGTGTATGTTCTGTAGTGGTAGCATCATAACGTACTTTAAATAAAATATTAAAGATATAAATGTCTTCAACTGTCACAGAAAATCGTATTAATTTACAATTTTTTTATAAAAATTCTCTCATTCATACAATGATTCCAGAAAAAAAAAGTGTAATGGAATAGTTTTTGCTTAGGTGATTAATCATATATTCTCATGCTTAAAACTAGAAAAGGTATCTTTTCGAATAAAATAAGTAATATCTTTAATTGATTCATAGTGAAAATTAACTATGCAAATTAATGTATTTATCCTTTTAACTTGAATTATCCTAACATTCTATTATGAAAAAACACCTCCTTGAACAGAACTCGTTAATTTTCTTAAAAAAAATGCTTAAAATATTTAAAATATTATCCAATATGAACATAATTAGTAATTTTTAATAGAAGTTGTAAAATAATTCCACCAATAGGATAACGTATTATATGTCAAGTGGTCTGAAAATGGTCGATCATATTGCAATGAAAAAATAATTATCCTTTGAATCTCTCCTCGGTATAGAGGGAAAATATGTAATCGCTATCAATCCAAATGGTTAGGTTACCACCCCGCTAACACCCCACATATTGCTCTGTGAAAGGCAAGGGGACTTCCCATTGTTAAGGTGGAGGCTCAATGACAGGTGAGGCATGCGTGTTTTGGAAACCAAGCTGGGAACTTGGGCTAACTCTCCTGGAAATATATTTATGTAAATTAACTTAGACTTTCAGAGAGAGCCTCATTTAATTTCCTGTTAATTAGTGGCGAAGGGATCTGCTAATTAAAAAAGTAATAGTTTAAAAATAATATATAATAAATAATATAAACTCGTGTTAGCTGCCCTGATCACCTCCGGCGCAACCGGAGCAGGTAACTTCTAATTATCCTCTTCCCGTTTTAGCCAAGAGCCCCTTTCCACCGGCGCAATCTCGCTTTCACCGGAGCAGGAGTCATCGAGCTGCCGGCGCAACCGGCGCAGGAACCCCTTTCTATCGGAGCAGGTATCACAGATCTGCCGGCGCAACCGGCGCAGGAGCCCCTTTCTACCGGAGCAGGTATCACAGAGCCGCCGGCGCAGGAGTAGCAGAGCTGCCGGCGCAACCGGCGCAGGTCCCTGCGGCCTGCGCCGGCTGGCTTAGAACCCCCATTTTTCCACTACTCCCCTCTGTAAAAATTTCGGCAGAGTACAGTGTTTCCCCCTGAAAATTCTGTCACTTACAAGAAGCTTTACCCTTTGGGTGTCCCCAGAAGAGTTTTAAAAGGAAATAAAACTCTTGGTAAAAACTGAATCTTCAAAAATGTTTTGGGGAGGACCTCCACCCCCTTGAAACTATGACGTTTTGCCTTATAGGAAATTTTGTGGTTTGCAGGGAATTGTTCTTTTAATATGTAACCCAAAGGGTCTCGAAAAAAAGCTGTACTTCAGAATTCAAATTTTGAAGAATTTTATAGGGGTACAATCCAGACCTCCTTTTTTAAACTGGAGCTCACGTTGTAAAATAACTCACGTTAGGCTAGAAGAGATCATATTGATTTCCACAATTTTAGTCCATACAATGAATGAACCGGACATTTTTATATAGCTTTTTTTAATAAATGCCAGCTCTTCAGGGGCGTAGCTGGAGGATGTCCCCCCCGAAATCCAGAAAATTTCCTTTTTTGACTATAGAAATGAACAAAATTCATCCCAGACCCCCCAAATTTTCAATCTCCCTATCCACCAATCTCTCTGGGCACCAAGATAAGGTTAGTGATTTAACCTTCCCCCGAAGTTTTGACAACTGTTATATAATATTTTTTCCCTTTAAAATTCTACGAATTTTTTCTGGAGCGCATTTTCCCGTCCCTTAATTTTAATTTGGGGTAACACTGTAATTTTAAATATCTTCTCTTTAGAGGGTAATTTATTTCTGTTTTTTTAATATTCTTATACATAAATATAACAGCTCCTTCTAAACCAATGAATTTTCGAGGTTAACAAATAATAAATAGACGTCAGAATTTTGAGGGGAGCAAGATGTTTTGAGCTAGAATTGCTTATAAATTTTCTACTTTTAAGCTAGTGTTTTATCTTATTTTGAAACACTTCTGGAGGTCCCCCAAAGCAAACTAATTTTTTTTGTAACTGGCAGAATTTTCAAGAAAAGAACAATGTAAAACAGGCGTCAAAATTTTGTTGGGGATTCATCCCTCAAAAGTAGTGTTTAACTCATTTTGAGACCCTTTGACCCTCCGAAGAGATTGTAAGTAAAAAAAGTTTTCAAGAAAAAAATTGCTTAAAGATTTATACAAAAAAATATTTCATTTCTGGATCTGTTTAGGTTAGGTTTAATGCTTTTCTAAAAAAATAATGCCAAAGGGTTTGCATTTTTTACCATCGGCCTTAAGCATCTGCCATCGGCAATCGGCCTAATAATTACCATCGGCCATCGGCCTGCCGATGGAAATTTTCAAACAATCGGCATCGGCCCATCGGCCAAAAAAATGCCATCGGTCGAGCCCTATCATTCACTAACTTCCAAAGCAATTACTATAATGTATGACATATTTTTACAAATGTATCTGCATATTCCATATATAGGAATACTGTTAGGAGGTTTCTGTAATAAAATTTCTCATATTTAACTGAAAAAAGATTGTGGGAAAAGACAAGCATATTTTTGAAATCAGGAGAGAATTTTTAATAATTTAAAATTGAATATTCATAATTTTAAGAGATGCTGCAATTCTCTATTCTTAGTTAGAGGAGGATGTCATGTGTTACTCACAGAAAGTTCAGGGAGTGCTTTTAAAAAATTAAAATTATTTTCTTTTGTTTACAAGTTGAACAGAGTATTTTATAAAGGAAATTGTTATAAAACGATTAATAGTTTATTTTATGCTATTTTTATTTGCATTTAGATTCCTATTTGAAACAGCTCTCTTTGTGTTAGTGTTCTCGACTGATGTATACATATTTACTGATCACCTTTTATCCAAGTTAGTGTAATAACTGAATTGAAATTAAATAATTAATGTGAGATAAATTCAATTGCAGAGATATGCCATATTTTTTGAAGTATGAAGATTGTGAATTAACTTTAGCATCCATTATATTCACATAAACCTTTTCCTTAGAAAAATACAACTTCTTAAATTCAAAACTGTATTAGATTAATAAATAGATTTAGGAGAGATTAGGGAAGAGTCTCTTGTTTTTGAAAGCATCCAAGTCATCTGTTCTCTGAAACATTAACCCTTTTAGACCAAACCGCCTCAAATTTTTCATTTAGTTCAATGGTAATCGCAGGCAGATTCGGAAAAGGTAAAAATTAGGCAGAAAAAGAGGTAAGGATAAAAAAAGGGTAAAAATTAAGAATACTTCTGTAATGGTTGTAAGGATTACCATCAAATTCGCCCATGGACACTTCTGTCATCGACTGTAGATATTATGACCAAATTATTTCGCAAACTTCTAAACTCAACGTCAACTTGCTGGTTGATGAACAACAAAAACCGAAGGAAGTGAGGGATACAGCAAAGCACGTTTGTAAACTTGGTTAGAAAAGGTAAACACATCATTCACTAACTTCCAAAGCAATTAGATGGCTTCTATTTACCAATTCTCCACCCGCCATCAAGCAGTCAAGGCCCAAACGATTTTTCAGAGGGGTGGGGCCGAAAAAAAAGGTGCAAACGACCCCCTCACGCAATCCGTCCGTTAGCGCGTGACAAAACTCTTGAGAAAACGTGAAGGGGTCGAAGGCACCCCTTTGTGCCTCCAGCACCGTTTCGTGACAACGGAGAAATGGTCCAAAGACAAAAGAAATCGGCTGTCCCCCCAAGTGATGCCGCAAACAACACGGATGTAGATCCTTCGAAGCGATATTAGATTTTGAAGGGGCGAAAAGGAAATCGATGGAATTTCGTAACTAATGACTTGTCGGTGATGGGCATCACATCCGACACGCTCTTTCCCCTCTGTGTTCATGAAGATTGTGAATCTCTGCTGGATGGAGAGAGTTCAAGGACGCCCATTGCTGTGTTCACACCGTTGTGGATCTGGTCATTGTGTTGCGCATGCACTGGTGTCGTAACAGGATAAGGTGATTGGTGTGAATTTTCAAATTGTTACATAACATATGTTGAGGATTATCCCTATTGACAATGGAGAAAAATCGGGTGAAGGTCAAAAACATCTTCTTCTGTTTTCGCGGTTGGATAGTTCCCACCATTCATTAATTTAAAGATATGTAACAATTTGTTAAAACACTGAATGTTAATTTTTTTCATAACCCTAAGTTTTCCTGTTATATATAGGTGAAATTTTCTTATAACCTATTCTAAAATTGTCCCTCATCCAGTTCAAAAAAGGACAAACAGTTCTTTCAAAAACAATATAACTAACTTAAAAAGAAAGACTGGACATATGCATGTTTGAGGAAAGTTGTTAAATAGTCATATTCTATTTTTCTTTGCTTTTCAATACAGCAATCTCAAATTATTTACATAATAGTATAAATATTTTAAACCGAAAGTCCTCTGTAGAAAAATATCCGTGTACCCTTTATAAAATATTTTGAATGCTTAAAAATATAACCTCTCACTCACTACTCATTATTCAAAACACCTTTCCTACATCGATCGACTTTAGTTGTTTTTGCTGCATACAAACAACCCTCTAGGAAAAGCAACATCTACAGATATGTTTCTCTGCAACCTGAAATCCGTGGTGTCATCCTTTTTGCTGTGGTAGTGGTGGAGTATCACTCTGTTCCCGAACGGTCGTGAAGTTATGAGTAGTAAATAGGTTAAAAAACAGGCTTTTTAAAATCTAAAAGGCGAAACCTATGGTAAAAGGTGTATTTCGTAAACAATTTAACTGAGAAATTTTTTAAATTTAAGAAATAAGTACTAAATGGAATTCATAATTAAAAATATTTTCTAATAAAGATATGTTTGAAGAAATTTAGTCAAATTGAATTTTTTTCAATTATCTTACATGAACAATGCATCAATACATGTTCAATGCATCTCACTATATAAGTAAAGGAAATAAACCACAGGTTTAATTTCACAATCCATATAGATTATAAATATCAAACTAGGATGCTTGAATTAAAGAAAAATGTATCCCACTTAAAGTAATTATAGCATATTGTTTCCGTATTTATCTCCTCAATCCTAAGTGAGGGACTCAAACATAAATATAAAGCGTTGAAACTACTATATTTTCAAACCACTCAATACTTTAAACTCATTCGGTAAACAAAAGAATACCATTCTTATGATTTGATTTCTCAGTGCTTTTATAGCAATAGGAAACCACCAGAGAAGGAATAATATTTACTTAGAACACAGGGCGAACCTAAAACAACCTGCCCTCCTTTATCCCATGATCCATCATGGAATGGGGTGAGAAAATGTTTGAATAGGAAATGGTGTAAGATAAAAGGAATGAATTTTTATTCAGCTGCACACTACGTTGTGATGTTGATAAAACTAATTTTAAGATGAGTTTATTTTTTAACCCTTTATAAGTGTGGAAGAGCATTTAAAAATGTTTTTACAAAAAAATGATTGTACAGTGTATGTAGTATAACTAAAATGTTTTGTCTGCCTCAAACAAGGAGTCTATATCTTAGAAAAACATATGTGATTTTTGTTTATAGATGTATACTTTTTCTCAAAATTTATCTTTAAATATATTATTTCTAAATATTTTAATGGAAAACTGAATATACTATTTACATGTACTATTTACTATTATAGTACTTGTGTATAATATGCAATAAAATTTATTAAGCAGAAAGAGTTAGTTATGAGCTATAAGGCGATTTAACAAAACATCGCAATGTAAGATATCTATAGCTATGAAGAAATGTATGTTTTTTATTTTTGTACCCTCTAAAGGTCATCACACATAAAAAAAGATTCCGAAACCATATTTCTATATTTAAAATGAATTTAGAAAGATCAGTAGTGTAAAAAGATACGAGTAACTCATGGAGAAATAAAGACGAAATACTTTTGCTGCTCGAACCATTTTATCGAAACAACTTACTGAACTTCAAGGTAATGAGGAAGTTGCATGATTTGTTTTATTTTTTTAATCGATTCCTCTTGCAAAAATAAGCAACTACCCAAAATTTGAGGCCGATCGAGAAATTTTTTGATTGCCAAAAAAATTAACAAAAATCCCCTTTTTAAAAGCGCGCGAAAACGCCAAGAGTTTGGATGTGCCGTCATCTTATACTGAACATTGTTGTAAAGCAATGGAGTTGATGGTATTATTGTTGACGTCATCTTATAGTTTAAACAATAAACGTTTTCAGTCACGTGTTTTTTTCTCGACTTTTAAATTAAAATATTTAATTACCTGTACATTTTTTTGAAAAACTGACTAGATATTTCCTTTTACCATACAAAAAACCATACGGAACACTTGTTTGTTTTTGAAAATCTGACACATGCAACTTCCTTATTGGATAACCATGTTTTTGTTCAAAACTATTCGAACTTTTTTTACACCTTAAAATGTTCTTCCTAATTGTGAAATAAAACTAAAGATATGCCCCCAAAAGCCATTAAATAAACATAGAAATTAACGAAATTCCCCCTACACCTTACAAAAGTTAATTAAAAAGAAACAATTTTTAGGTGGCTGAGTTTGACACAGTGCCCACATGCATTCTCCTCGCCAACCAGTCATTCTTTAGAACAAAAAAAAAGAAAAAAATAATCTTCCATCCACGCGAAACATCACGGTGCGTTAGTTCCAAAACAAATCAGCCTCTCGCATCGGTTCATTAAGAGGCACTCCCCAACGCTTGCATAATTGGAACAAAAGGCCTCCCAAAAACCAAAACACGAAAAAGGCCAATCAATAGCACCGCATTTCCTTTGTATATTATCGTCAGACCGGGCGGGGTCTTATTCGTGGCGGGAAAATTTTGCATCGCGTTTGTTTTACGCTAAAGTTCTTCTGATGGAGAAGGTAATTCTGAAAAGGGAGAACACACAACTTGCGACAAACAACGGCAGAAGCAAAAAAACGACAGTGAAAATCACGAGACTTTTCTCAGGAGAAGGTCGCGTCCTTGGGAAGGTGTGACGTCATTCGATTGTTGTGTGCAGAATGGTTGGGGAAGGTAACAACAGATGGCGATAGGGGTTCTGTTCTTTTTCTTAATATGGAACTAGCACCAAGGAGAAGCCAGCACTAAGTGTTGAATAAATACTGGATGATGAAAATAAAGATTCCACCTAAAAATGAAATAAAATATTGTTTATTTTTTTAATCTATAATTATAAAAGTAATATCCTAAAAATATTACCTTCAAACAGTAAGAATAATATAGATTTAATTTGAAACTCAGAATATATAGCAGTTACTAATATTTTTTCTTGAATCCTTATGAAGCTCGGGTATTTCAAGTGGCACACAACAACAACAAGAGAGAGAGAAGTGAGATTGATTGAAAAATCAAACTAATGTTCAAACTAATCAATCAAACTAATGAAAATTAATGTTCATGTTCAACCAAAAAGATTTCTACTGTTTAAAAATATTTTACAAAGCAAATTCATTTTTGTTCTCTATTATTCAATTCATACTTCCAGTAATATACTTTAAATTAAGCTGTTTCACTAGGAGTGAATGTCATTGTTTCCGTTAATTATTTCAATTACACAGCGTTTTTTTAGTGAAGCCCATTTTTACTAAAACTTTGATCTTATGATTTTAAAATAAATATAATTAGTATTCACACTGAATAAGAGGAGGGTTTATAGGGTATTTCCCCTTTAGACATATATTTTCATCCGAGTGTTCATGTCAATGAGTTAAAGCCCCAATTTTCTCAATTTTTTTTCTTAAGTGATTCGAGATGGTTTCATCTTTTAACAGTGGCCTGAAAGTATCACCATCTACTCCCAGATCATCTGTGGAATTGTAAATGTACTTTTCAGGATCTACAATAAGTTCTCTCATGGTTTTTCCCGAAAATATAAAAAAACAATATTTTTTCCACTTGATATAATGTCGCTTTCTCTTCTCGATATGTTGCCCCTACTTCACGTACATAATACACCTCAGCGGATAATGGAGAAGGTTTCGGATTTCCATCACATACCTCACCACGATAAGGGCGATCATCAGACCCTCTGAGGAAAATCATTAATTACGACCACGAAACGAGGAAACTGGGCACTGTGAGAAAGTCGAAAACACTTTTTTTGTCGAGTTGGCCCGCAGCTCAGCCCGGCATCTGTCAAGCAAAGACCGTCCCAATGGCTTGGAACGAACGTGCGTCGAACGCAAACGAACGCCCCGGGGCGCAAACGATATTTAACTGCACCTCCTCCCTAGAGCCCGTCCGTAAATCATAGACATGACAAGTTAAGTGCTCAGGGATGCGTCGGCAGCTTATCGGAGCCCAGACTTGCGCAAGAGCAGGAAAAGGATGTGCGGAGAAAGAAAGAGAGAAAAACCTGAAAAAGGTATTATACGAGCTCGTTTGAGACGCCGTGTTATCATCAGGAACTACCAATTCAGGTTTCCAAAGAGCAGGCTATCATCTCGACAGCAGGGCTGTCTAATCTTCTTGTTTCTTGGCTCAGCTAAGTTGAATAGATTGATACTTTGTGTAGGTAAGCCAGGTAATTCAGGTGCAAGACTTGCTAAGTGCTGGAATATCAAAAGGGATAGCTACAAAGCATTGAAGTTGTCTTTAAAAAATGATGCTGTGTATCGATATTTAAGGCCAACAGCAATATTTTATATCGATGTTATGAATATTATCAATTTCCATATCATTATTTTAAGATATTATTGACACAAAACGAAGTAAACATTTTTCTGTACCCTATAACCAACGTATTTAATACGTTGGTTGAGTTAGGTAGACAGTTTCAATACTAATCTAAACAATATCAGGTATACACTGTTAGAATTATGATGAAATCGATGCTCATGGATTACCTAGAGCTATTAAATACTATTTTAATTGAAACTTAGCTTTGACCACAAAGGCTGGTAGATACCTATCAATACCTAAATCTAGCTGCTTTGTTCATCCACACTAAATTGGAGTTAACAGCAAAACAGAGTAAGGGCATGTAAGAACCTAGGGCTTATTAATAAACAGTTAAGTATCACACTTTTTTCATATTTTTAAATTAATCTATCATTAAGAAAAAATCGGTTAAAATCAAGATAATTATCGGTTGAGAAAATTTCTCCTTAACAATATCTCAATTCAAATTAAAGGATCAATGACCCCGGTTGCAAAACATACACTCTCAGATAAGCTAAAATAACCTACACATTTAGCCCTCACTTTATTTAATTTCTAATCTCTAATTGACCTTACTACCGGTCCCTTGATAAATTTACTACGAAACTCAAACAGCTTGAGTACCGATTGATTAAACGATACTGAAATGTCCTTCAAGACATGTGAGAATTTATTTCCCCATTCAAGAGGACCTGATAACTAGGAGATTACTCTCATACAATCTCACAGCATAGCTCAGTTATCTGAGTTGAACTCGGCCTAATCTCCCCTTTAAGACGGTGGGTTCTGAAAACAATCGTGCCTACAGGTAGATGCAGGCGCCAAAGTCGGGGCTAATCTGTTGTGTCTCTCTTGCTGGGATTCTCTGCCTCTCTGACGTCAATAGGAAGCCTCACCTTTGGAGAATTAGAGCCAATGCTGATGCAGCTGGGGTGAATGAAGCCCAGATTATGGGAGAATCAATTATTGAGTGACCAGCAATTTACTGAGTTGGTTAAAGTTTTAAAAATATTTTTCAGTGCTGTACATAAATTTTATTAGAGAAAACCTTTTGATGTGAAAAGTATTTGTTGTGTTATTCAAAAAATAGTGAATATGTATTTTCTTTAAGAAATTCTTTTATTTATAGGTTAATAAAGTATATCTATACTTACTTCAGAATATTAAGAGTTATTGTATCTGATATAATTCTCCCAAAAACTGATAATTAACTAAAATAAAATGCTAATATTATTTCAATTTTCATTATAGGAAAATAAAAGCTTGTAGAAACGAAGCTATAGTAGTTTATTGTTAATGTATATAGGTTTTGAGTTTGTTCCAATATTATATTTATCATCTAAAGATTAAAGTGAATTACTCAATTCTAACATTTAGAGTTGTAATTCAAAAGAGCTAAATATAATTTAATGAGAATAATTCGTATTTAAGAAATAAAAGCCATATTTTAACGAACCACAGATACTTGTAAACTCCTTACTTAGTTGGATAAATTTTAACCCATTCTTTTCGGAAATGTTTATTAACATTAAATGTTGTAGCCTCTTCCTTAGAGGAAAGACATTCCCGCAAAAAAATCTATACATCAGCAATGATAGTCCCTCCAATCAACTATAGGGGATGACATAAAAGTGAAATGTTATTTTAATGCCGCAACACACAACACAGAGTGAGGTAATCATTTAACAGCATCAGATAATACCCAACTCCTTTTCAAGAACCGTTTAAGCAACTTTTTGTTTGAGGCAATTTCGGATGGAGCAATCCCCAGCAGAGTGAAATCGATCCACAGCTTTTGAACTCTGAGGCAAGAGGGGGGAGGGAATTTTGGGGATCAATAGCAGGGCGGTCACGCTTCCCTCATAAAATCAACGATCTCTCTCCTCAGGGAGTTGGCTCATCGAGCCATATCAAGGGGAATTTCGAAATGAGGAAGTGAGGAACTTTTTGGGTATTTTTCGGGGTGTTGAAATGTGGAATCCTCTGTAACCTTCTAGATTTATTTAATCTATTATCTTTTTTTAAGATCTTGACCTTCCTCATCGTCACAAACCTTGGGATTTTTTTCTTTTGATGTGGTAATTTCTTTGAGTTTGTGTGTGAAAAAGAAACTAGTCTTTTAATGAAAGGATGGAGTTGAATGAAATTTATACCTGTAAAAAGAGCCATAAATTGTAAACTGAGATCATTAGGTAAATGGGGGAGAAGGCAAAAAACACCTTTTATTTTTTTAACCACAAAAAAACTTGAATGCTTACAAAAACAAAAGCATGGATACCTATTTATAAGAGTGTAAGCATACACCTGACAAAGTACCTGACAGGTATTGTACATGTAACTTCAAATATTCTAATGGATTAACTCCAAATGCTAAAAAGCTTTCACATTCAAAATGTAAATTCTGTTTCATAAACATAGGGGTTGTCATACGAAAATAACTTATGTGTACTTGAATGTTTGGGTCTTCCTATTCCCCTCAATCTCCTCAATAGAGCACAAACCTCAACTTTTTAAGCTGGGAAGCTTCATTTCTATGATAAAGGGTAAAGGTCACACTGTACTGGACTGGTATTCAAATTCACACTGGACTGGTATTACTCTTGTGTCAAAGAAATTCATATCCGACAGCCAATTTATTCACCTTAAGCTCTCTATAACCAAGAAGTTTTCTTTTTTTTATCTCAACCCGAGAGTTTTGAAACGAAAGATGAACTCAGCCGATAGTTAAAATGATGCAACGCAAAATTGCATCCAAACCACACCTGTGACTCAAATTCCAGCCCAAAACGGAAGATCCAGGCGTCACACATCCCAAATAAACTCAAAGGAAACCAGTTTTCTAATTAGCTGGAAGCCGCTTCCTTTCTTCGAAACTCCTTTCTCGAGTTTCGGTTACAGTTACAAAGGGAAGTTGCGCATTCTTCTCTCTTTGAGATCGAAATCGGGTTAATGCTGGCACGAGACGGAACAAAAAACCTCGGCGTGGGCCGTGACATTAGAACAGATGCAAACGACACTTGGAAACAAACCCAAGAAACAGGTTTCCTCACCTCCAGAGACCTTGAGAAGAGAGAAATCATCCCTCTCTCTTTCTCCGTCTCATTTCACGCGGGAAGACAATGCCAGAGCGAAATTATTCGATTCCGTCGTAAATCAAAACGTTTTATGTGCGATTGCCGTGTCCTTATATTTATATTTATCACCGTTGTTTTCGTTTCGTGATTTTCGCATTCGGACGAGTCGATTGTGCGCTCGCCGTGCTTTACCAACGGGCGTCCAGGGGGAGAGGGCATAAAGTCCTTGTTGCACGCGAAAATGGACGACTTCCGTTTTTTGTTCGGCGGTCGTGAGCTCCGAATGGCTGTCCGTCACGAATTTGACTTTTTTTTAATAAATATTCGTTCCGCCACCCGTTGTCTAGAAGATCGTTAAGAGACGGCGCGCTGCTGTTTCGAATGAGTGACAATGTCACTGGTTTAGTATGCACGACCACCTCCTGGGCCTGGGGATATAACGAATCGAATCGAATGAATGTGGGTGTGTGTTCCGGCCCCCTACGCCCTTTGCATCAGAACACCGGTATCCAATTCCGAATTTGACCGGGGTAATTCCGTATAAGTTATTATACTGTCTCAGAGTACGGGATAATGTTATAAATGTTATAATAACAATGTTATAAATGAAACGGAGAGCACTGATATCTGGTTTTAAATGATACGGGAAGAACATCAGAAATACCGACTCCAAAAAGGATTATTATAGATATTTCAAGTTATTATATCAGCTGCCAGGAACTTCACTTTCTGTATCTTCTTCTGTTGCCTATTTCTAGGATTCAGTTTCCAAATTTGAAATTATAAAATTTTATCCAGCATTGCAACTGATATTTACAGAGTCTTAGGCAAGAGGAAAATTTGAGAATATCCCTGAAAGTCGGTTATTTTCCTTTTTGACTTTTTGTTTGCTTCTAATGGACTAAATTAACTCCATAACCCCCAAACTTCCGATATCCCCCTCGGAATTTTTATTATTTCTCTGAATTTACCACTCTTCTTAATCTCAGGTATAAGGCCTAATTGGTCTTTAGTTTCGGAGGAGGTTTTGGCCAAAAATTGTTTTTAGAGACTGACTCCACTAGGTTGAAAAAGCCAGTACGTCGAAAATCATCTTTTTTCTTTTAGGGGTTGGACCCTATAACTATACCTTTGAGTACGGTCATGTTATCTCTGCTTTTAATAGTTGCCAGGGGCAATGTTTTCAACTTCGGGACGGTTCAAAGAATAATCTTTACCCATTTATTAAAAGAACCGATCGGATTTGGTTTAGGGGAACAAACCTAGACGAGAGTAAAAATAATTAACATTCATATGTCTTCGAATTGATAACGTCCTATTTTTTATGTCGGAAAAATAAAATGCAGTGCACTGATAAATACATTGAAAAGATAAAACTATTCCAGTGGTAACAATCTTAAAAGTCGACTTTCCCAAAGGATAATAGTAGTTGCATGTTTTTTGTTAAAAAGGCTACCGCACCTGGGAAGAGATAACAATTATCTCTTTAGATGATAAGCCGCAAGAAAAAGCTTAGAGAAGGTGGTATGCCATCAGCCGTTTTTCTGTACTTATTTCATGGAAGATACTGGGACATGTGAAGATTGTAGTTGCTTACTCTGCAACACACTGCCTATTTAGTGTTATGAAGATAAGATTTCTTATTATATGTATTATATATTTTTTTTCAATTTGTTAGATAGTTTTTAAAAGGTTTCGTTGTTTTTATTGAGGCAAGTGTATGTGAGACATTTTCTTAAAGGATGCATTTCCTATACGACTTTAAATAAGAAAAATTCTCTTTCAAACAAAATGAAAAAAAAATAAATTAATGAAAAATAAGTCAGAAACACACCGATGAAATATTTAAAAAAACATATTCATGTACCCTTATTTCAGTTGGCCCGACACCCAATGAAGGATTGTTTGGAAAATACACGTATAAGAATTAGTAATTGAATCGTCAGTTTGAAGAAGGGAATAAGTCCTAAAAATGACAAATTTACTTTTTGTGCTCAAAACAATCTCCAAGCTTTGCTCTACACATGGGTGAAAAGAGGGGGGAAATAACTAACCCCTATAGGGAGATATCGCCCCTTGAAGTTGTGAAATCGATGTCCATTCTTTGTATTTTTCAAGTTAATTTAGAGTTAAAGTTAATTTGTCTTTCTTTTCCTATTCTTTGAGCTGTAAACTAAGTTAAAATGAAATTTTCTTTTAATTTAAAATTTTTTCAAACTTTTTTCATGCAGGGAATGTTTAACTCCATTCATATAAACTCACTTCATTGATACTCCATTGATACTGCTCTAATAACTCAGTTTCACTATAATTTTGAATTTTATTTGTCTTATTCCTTTTATTTCACCCTTTTGTGGTGTAAACTAAGGAGAAATATAATTTAAATGTGAATTTAAGGGTTTTTTAAGATTTTTTCATCAGAAAAATTTCATAAGGTTGAAGAAGGGAATAAGTCCATCAACTTATTTTGACTGTAAAATATTTTTGAATATACTTATATTTGTTTTGATGGTTGCTCTGTTTTCTAAACAGGGTTGTGAACTTCCAGTAAACATTTGGTGATTATACAATGAAAATTCTATTACTTATACAGTTTTTTTCGATTTTCTCAAAACTTGGTTTTTGGACTTATTCCCTTCTTCCAACTGACAATTCAATTATATTCTCTCATTCAATCCTTATATTCTCTCTTGTCAAAATCCTTTCTATTTCACCTTCTCTCTTCTACATTCAAAAGTCTTCCTCATTCCAAAGTAGCAGTAATGTTAGGAGAAAAGCATAGATGCTAGAGATTGAGAAACTACTAGAGTTATCACCACTGTATAATAAAATATGTATTTCCTATTAATACATACTAGAAAAAATTCTGGGGATTCAAAGCATTGTAAGGAAAAAGCAACACTGATTTCATAAAAATAATTCTACCCCTGAAATTAGTTGTTATTTTCAAAGGTCCTCATCACACAATTTAACATTCATCAGCAATTGCAAGCACAAATTAAACCAATTCAGACCTCCACAATTAGGATTCAACCAGACACTTAAAAAACAAAACTTCAGAATTACTTCTCGCATGAATTAATTATAACTTCTTTCTTCAGCAATTAAAATGAAAAAATTCGCTAGGCCTAACGCCCGGAGGTTGATCAACCAACCAACACTTTGGAACCATCTCACGTTCTTTCGCAGACATATTACTCAACGACCAACAGCGGAGTGTCCAAGCGGTTGACATCCGGACAGCTGCAACACGTATAATCATCAGGAGTTCTTTTTTTTGGAAGGGAGCAAAGAAATTACAGATTCCCTCGGCGGATGCAAATGAGCCTATGAAATGAGCCGGTGTGATGCAACGCTGAATTTTTTTTGCTGACGATTCCTGGAAATTAGGATCTGCCTTGAACCATGAAGGCTACCAAGTGAGTTTAATGGTTCTGGTTTACCAAAAACCATTTCTCACTCATGTGTCGCATTTGTTTTATAGAAGCTTTTTTTGTCCGTGGAGGAAAAGCTGGAAAAGTGATAGTGAGCCTGAGGTAGGCAAATTAATGATGAGTGAAAAAAAATTTGCCTGAGGTTGTTTTTTTAACACTTTCAATACTGCCCGACCCAAATTTTCGCTGAATCAGATCAAATCCAGTATCGGCTGGTGTAGGACTTGAAGTTTTTTTTGGCTTTCGGTGAAAGATCCCTTCTCATACCCTGTAATTGAATTAATTTCAAATTATATTTCTATGGTTCTGCTATCAACGAAATAAGGAACTTGCATGATTTTTTTATATTTTTTTAATCTATTCTTCACGCAAAAATAAGCCACTACACAAAATTTGAGGCCGATTGAGAAATTTTTCGATTGCAAAAAAAATTATCAAAAATCGTGTTTTTCGAAGCAACTGAAAAGGCTTAACAGCATGTACCGTGACGTCACTAATGTTTACCTCGGATTGTCATGTTTGCCGTGGATTTCTGACCGCCACCAGAAGTGTCTAGAAGGTAAATATTTATTAAAACACTCATACCGGACACTTCTGAAAAAAGAAATCATCAACTAAAACATAGAAATTCAATTTTTATTGCAATTTGGCTCGATGGATTCTGCGAGTTCACAGGACGCACTGGGCGATTTCTCAGCTTGGTCTATGATTGGCTGAATGGTATGACGTTGGGCTAATATTGATAGGTTACGCCCTGAAATTGACCAATCACGATTCGAGTTGGTAATCGCCTAGTACGTCCTGTGAACTTGCATGGATTCTACGTCACTGTGCATGCAAACACACTTCGTGTTTTCAGTCATGTGTTTTTTTCTCGACTTTTAAATTAAAATATTTAAGTACTTGTACACTTTTTTGAAAATTTGACAAAATATTTCATTTTTCTATACAAAAAACCATACGAAACACTTGAAAGTTTATGAAAATCTGACACATGCAAGTTCCTTATTGTAAGGATACTTACTTCTAACCGTATTTACCAACTCAACATGATGAGCCAAGTAATTGATAATAATATAGCAGTTAAATAACTGTGTTTGTACATTACAATTAGCAATAAATACTACATACTTAAGTTCCTTATAGAATATCCTTTTATTGACAATTTCAGGGGAAATATTGAGCTATTCGAATTTCGAAATTTAGAGCTCAATACTACGAAGAAATTCTTTTTGAGGTTATTAAGAAAGTTTTCTTCAAGTTCTCTCTTAAGTTTTCAAACAAAAAAAGACTGACATTGGAGGATTTGAAAATTTGTTGAAATTTTTAAAGAATTCAGCTACTGAGTTTTCGTAACAGAGGAAAAAGAAAAGGAGAAATTTATTTCTTTTCAAATTACTATGATTTTACAGACACTGAAGTTTGAAAGGAAGATAGTATACTGCATTAAATATCTTTTTACTTGAAAAAATTCCCACTACTAAATTTCCTTATGTACAATTTAGAACAACGAGGTTTAGGCGAATAATAGTAATTAGCTTATTTGGTGAAGAAAACTCTAAATTAATCATCCTAAATGCCTTGTAATCTTTAACCAAGTTAATTAATTATTCATTGACATATAAACTCACTTTTCTTAACAACACTAACATCGTTTTCTCAATCTGATCTAATCAAATTTAATAAACCCCAAAATGGAAGTATTTTCAAAATTCCATTTAATGAAATTTCCTTAATTCATGAACTTTTAAATCATTAAAAGGGTTCCTCCCATAGGAATCCACAAGGGGAATTTCTTTGCTGACTTCTGTCTGACAATGAAAGCAATGGCTTAAAATAGTTTGAATTGTCTCTATTCCCCGCAGAGTTGCGTACCAATCTGTCATATCGATCTATCGATCACTAAGAGATGATGCGGGTTCCCTGGAAAGCTGTCCCAAGGGACCTTGCTATGTAATTCTTAATTTCTCTAAAGGTTTCTAGCTCACTTTTATTGTTTAGTTTCTTATCAAAATCAAGCCCAATCATGGCTTTGAGATATTTTTTAGTGTTTTATATCACTGATAAAGATGAGGATTTTATTGGAAGAAAATATTATGAAATTATAATAAGTAGAAACAAATAATACCAGCATAATTTTTCATCACAAAACGCTTCCTCCAATTGTTTATCTTTACTTTTCCTGATTAGAAACAGTCATCTTGTATGCGTCATAAATGGATAATAATAGCAATAATAGTACTAAAAATGTTAAAGATGTTTTCTTCGTTAATTGGATTTCTAAAGGTTATATAAAGAGATATGCTAAGAAACACTACGTTTTGACTTTTGACACTTTTAATTACAACCTATCACGGGCTCCAGAAGAATAAAACAGCCGTATCTTTTCAATACCTTAAAGTACCTTTCTAAAACAGATTCTCCAATCATTAGCATCAACTTAATCAAGAGGAAAATAAAAAATAAAATCCCCAATGAACACACACGTCTATTACCATGTTTGAATGCATTATCCTTGATCTCATAAAGTTAATTTTGCCTATCACCAGATCGATCAACCTGTAATACACTCTAACATCACGAAATTGCATTTAACTGGCGACATAGATCGTCAACATCCGTTCAAGGGCACGGCAAGGTCAAAACTTGTCTTTGAAAAGAGACAAAAGGTCCAGCATAACGATTCTCGGCTGTTTTCCTTCCAATTCCAGATCCGCTGGCACATGTGAGTCTTTTAATAAGGTTGAAAAACCTCCGTTCAATGGTTACCCTGGAAACGGAGCGGGGGGGGGCTCTCGCCATATTTTTAGAAGCCCCAGGCTCTTTTATTTCTTTGTGTTATTTTTGCCTCTACCTGTAGTAAAGGGGGACGGTGACGGGAGAAACCTTTTACCCAGACATGCTCGGAGCGTCGTTTGTCTAAAATAAGCCTAAATAATAATACATAACGTACCGAGAAGGCTTTTGGAAAGGTTTTTCAAACGGAGTCAGTGAGGTGGTTTTCCATGCCAAGAGAAATCGAGCAGATGACAGCTTTTGATCTATGAGTATGTTATGTAATGAAACTTGGGTAATTCTAAGGTGTAGGGACCGATAAAGGTTTTAATCATCCAAAATTTCGGACTTAACAAAAAGGGAAATTCATTCAAAAGGATTTTCAAAGGACCGAGAGAAATCTTCAAATTATCCAGGACTTCGAATTAAAGACTATCAAATTATCAAAGGTGCACTGTATCAAGTTAAATTTACTCTACGTGCTTCAGTAAAGTCAATTAAATTATCATCTTAAGAAAACCACAGGGGAACGAACAATTTCTCCTCCAGTTTCAATCCTGCAAGGGCAATACAAAATGATTCGTTACCCCCCTTTGTTATCTTCATCTTGAATAAAAAAAAGTATAATTTCAAAAATTGTGTGCTTTCTTAAGAAATTGGGACAGCAAATTTTGCTTCTAAAGAATCCTTATCTGAAACACGTTACCTGTGGCCTCAATTATGAATGACATTTTTCATATTTATTCTGTTTTCCCATTCCTTTCATCTAGGTAGGTTAAAATAGCTGAAAATAGCATTGTTTTTGCATTAAAGATATTTGTCTTCACTAAAATAAAATTAAATACTTCAAATTTTGACCTAGTCCCTATTTTTTGTGAAACTTTGTTTTTTAAAACCCATTTAGGTAATTTGAAAAAGTAAATTAATTTCACAGATAAAAAAATGATAAATTATAGATAATATATAACCTGCCTCATATTTTAATAAAATTTCGTAGATTCGGAACTAAAGATGAAAAAAAACTAGGATATCTCATTAGTCCAACCTCCCAATCTCTCCTGTTCAATCTTCAAGCATTGTTATTTAGACTCACCTTCCTTATTAATAAAGTGAGATTTCGCAGCTTCCACCTATTGAACAGTGACTATTACAACTCCATCAATCTAACATTCATAACAAACCCTTTAAACCCTCCCATTCCAACCAACACCCTGACCTTCCTGGCGTAGGGGTGTGTCCGGCCACCCTAGGTCCGGTTGCACCCCTCGTTCATCATCGTCACCAGGGGGATGGGCCACAGCAACTATCGAGAGCACAGCTCCTCCAAAGGTTGCTGGCCATGAATGCTGCTGCAAGGGCGTGCACTCATTGGGAAAGAGTTATTAATGCAGTAAGTGTAAGTGGACGGTTTATGCAAGAGACCAAAGAGATACGGCCTTTGGGAACGCCAAGTTTATGTTTTTGGTGTTGTTTGGTGGTAAATTATCCGAAAAATTGTTGTTTAGATGAAACTCCAGTGACAGCTTAATGATGTCTTTAACAAGTAGAATGAGGGTTTTGGGAGGATTTGTCGGGTAATTCGTTCCCTTGCATCCGATCATGGGTTAATAGAGGAACGTGGGTTTGGTTCTGTCATCCCAGATCTCGATGACCTTAAAAGGGGAGTTAAAGGTGATAGAGATATTGAGCTGTACGCAAAATTACCTTATGGTAATTTGGATAGATTTTTATCAGTGGGGAATCCCCAGGAAGAAATCCCATCAATTCGAGTGCTTGTATAGCAACAATGAGCTAACTTCAATGCAAAGCTGCTGGAGTTCGCTCGTAATTGTTAGCTCAATTAATTATTTATCGCTTTGAAAGAGCTGATGAGTTTATATTTCTTAATAGATCCTTATTAAATGGGGATTATATTAAAAAAACTCCCATAATTTTCGAGATTTTTAGAGTACGAACAAAGTATAACACACTATTAAATCTTTAAGCCCACTAAAACAAAATTAACCAGGGAAATAATCTGTTTTTAGATACCTTACTTTTTTATAAAGACATCTACATAGGACCACATTAACTTTTCTTTTCTTCAAACAAATTCTTAAAGGAACCTTCCTAAAAAGACTATTTAATAAAAAAAACCTTAAAAATGACTTAATAACAGGTATGCGAAGATACTATTTGTAACAAGTGACAAACGTACGAAAAATCTCATCCTAACTCCCCTTTCTTATCATCAGCTTGATATACTGATTGTCAAAACAACAATTACTGCAATAAGAACAATACAAAACAACAATAAGAAGGATGCCGATTTTCATTAACTTAGTTCCAAGGAACTGTTTTGAAAGGACTTCCAGACTAATTAAGGGTTTTAGGAAAACTCAACACCATCTTGGTCCCTCGAGGCATATTCGAAACCAATCACCCAACCATTTTCTCAAGTTCTGTCACCACCGCTAACAACCATAGACGGGATAAATTCACACTCAGAAAAACTCACGACAATTTATCACAAGTTTTTTTTAAAAATCATAACTGGCCTTCTAACGGGGACAAATAAAAAATCTTGGACATCCCTTCCCCCAGAGGAATCTAAAGTGTCCCACCACATCAAGGCTATGCACGTGGAACTTTCTCGTATCGCGAAGTTCGCCATTTGCTGTCATTATGATGTCCATCAGGAATGCCCCGAAGAGTTGTCTCAGAACTAATTTCCCAAGGCCTGAAATGTTCAACCTTTTGTTTCCTTTATGACCTAGAATGGCGCATAAATGCATTCAGGTTAAGATGGATAAGGCATGGGATGTCGATAGTTGCCCACGAAAATGTAATTAAATTTGCGAAACATGATTCAAACGAGTTTACGACATTCAGGGTACCAAAAAATAAATAAAACTGGTCTTAGTAAAGATAAAGAGATCCAGCTGCTAGTCGTTCTCAGAATAAATAGGAAAGGGTAGTTCTCTTGGTCATTAACAAGGTTGAATCTATTGTCAGAGTTTTCAAGCAATCATTTATCTTCTAACTCTAGTGGGGTTTTTTTGTTAATTGGGTTCTATATTCTTTCTTATTTTGTTAGTTTCTTTCATACAATGTGTACTTTTGACAATATTCCAATTTAGGAGACTCATTTTACGCGCGATCCTTTTTTTTAATAAATTAATAAAAATAAGTTTTTCTTATTCCTTACGAATGTTTTTTAAGGTAATTATTCTCCCTGCTCACAATAGGGTGGCCCACTTTTCTATGGGAAAAAATAAAGTTTTATGAAATTGCCACGGCACCCCCTCAATTTCTTAGACCTACAGAGAAAACTATCCAGGCAAAGTTTGGGTTCTGTACCTTAATTAGAAAGCGATGACCAAGAGGAGTGAAAAAGTTCAAATTCGAAGATTTTTATACAAAAACAACTAAAAAACAAAGATCAAATCATCTAATTTTGTTCATAATTTTTTACAAGAAACTACTAACGTTATAGATATAATGTTCCAGGTTTTGTTTTTTTATCACCTTTATTTTGGTTGTAGTAATTTTCTAATGTCCTAAGAACTTTTGTAAAGTTGTTTTTCTGAATTTTTAAACAGCTAATAACTCTAGAACTATACAACTTAAAAACCTGAAACTAGTCCTATTTTGTTTGTAATTTTTGTCTTTGATTTAATGTGCATCATGAGTCATGACCATCATTTTCAAAAAGCTTTTTTTCAAAATTAAAAAAAGTGAGAAAAAATTTAATGAAAAATTTTAAGAAATTTTTTTGAAAAACTATTAAAAGCATTTTAACTCTTAAAATGAACATTGCTAACAAATTTCAAGTTGAAAATAAAATTTAATCATGTATAAAAAAATAAAAATATTTGAAATTTAGTCAAGTCCATAAACTATCCCTAAAATTATACAGCAAGAGCGATTCACTCATGGAAAATTCATAAACTCTCTTGAGAACTTAATAAAACCCTTAACTTGAATAAACAGCATGTTGGTTGGTTGGTTTGGTGGGTGGGTGGTTTTTTTTACTGATTTTAGCAAGTCCGCATTTATCAGTTTTCTTTTCAACAGCATGTAGTGTAAATATTTTTATTGAAGAATTTGTTTTCCTATCTACACATTATGTCAGGAAATTGAAATGTGGGTTTAGAAGTAAGTATGTAGTAAATTGGCTTACCACTTTTTAGTGAGCTGGATTTTTGTACTGGAATTGATTTTGTGATATTACTTGATAAACTGCAATAACATTGGGCGTTTTCAGAGTCACCATCAAACCAAAATCCAACTAAAAGTGATAGGCCGTGTACTTCATCACTACTAATCATTACAAATGTGGGTAACCAAATTTCTTTACCACCTACCGACTGTCACACTTAGGCTCTACGCGCGCTAGAGACTTTTGTCACGGCGACAGAGACAAAATTATCACCCTGGCTATTGCAAAGAGCTAGAGAGCGCGCACAGGCGTCGAGACTCTTGGCCGATTGCCAAGAGTCATCTCCATAGAAATGCATTGCTCTCGAGTGACCTAGTGTTTATAGTCGCCGCAACAGAAGTCTCTAGTGCGCTCTTAGCCTTAAATTAAAGGATAAAAATAATCCTAGAAATGTTTCCGTAATTTTAGTAACGATTTCTGTCTCCCCACACAATTGTAGTATCACGTCCTAACTCATTCTCATAATTCGTTTTAGTATACCAAGAAACGACACAGCATAGACAAAAACGACGAAAAAATTATAGGAAAAAATCCTCTAAGTGCCCATCTCCATAGAGGAGATATAACAATATGTTATAACAATGCTGTTATATCTCCTCTATGCCCATCTCTCAAGTCCACCGCCATCTTCTTTGGAGAAGGGCTATATTTCTACTTTTGAACACCTTGTTACGAAGTGGCCGGATAGGCTCGGGTCGCAGACATATCAAGGCTGACTGGAATTTTTTCAAACGACTCGTCCCGTTCCAAGGACGACCACTGGGGCAATTTCGCGGCTCAGCAGTGTGGAGAAATGCAGCCGATTCGAACGTGATGCACGCGCTGGCTGTGCATGACCTTTTTGTTCTTTACCAAGCTCTTTTTCTTTCTTTCTTTTGCTTTTGTTGCTTGGTGGTTATTATTCAAACTCGCCATCCCACTACGCCACCTTTCCCCATGATCTTGACCTGTCGGCAGTGAAGAGGGAGTTTTTTTATCGTTTGTGTTTTTTTTGTGGCAGGGATCGAAGGTAACGGGAACGATTGTGGGGCTGGTCATGCGTGCAAAATTAGATGGGTTGTATTTTTTGATGGTGTTGATAAGGGTACTCAGGGTTTTTTTGTCTAAATAAATTTTTCTTTTAATAGTAGTTTTAAAAATAAACGATACTTAAAGAAAGGAATACTCGAGAAAGAAGAGTTTTGAAATATCTCCTGAAAGTCGTCGTTGATTTAGAATTATAATGTGCCTAGGACATCCTATGATTCTTTATGTCTCAAACTACCATGCTACTTTTTACCACACATCAGAAATTTACTATAGTAGAAGAGAGATAGACACGACAATCATTTCTTTTAAAATTTATTAGCCTCACCTAACATCACAAGGGAACTTGGAACGCATTTATTGACCTTCGGTGATAGAAAAATACCAACAGAAATAATGAATACATTACTTGGTGTGAAAACAATTTTCTAGATCCAAAATTTAAAAATTCATCACTTAAATTCTAATACAAGATGAATATTTTTATTTATGTAATTCCTACTTGAAAAAAATCAATTGTAATTTATTTTCAAGTCGAAGAATTTAACCAGGGATCTTATTTTAAATTCTAGCCTTGACGAGATAATTTTTTCTTCAAACCAGTCAAAGCAGAGCAGCCTTTTTTATTTTTCATTTAGAACTGATTAAGATGGGCAAACTAGAAAATAATATATCTTGGGGTTCATAAGTTGTAAGGTCTCTTCTACTTTGTAAAGCTATTTACCTACTCCAGACTCCAGTGTAACAAAAGCATCTTTAACTTTCTAGCAAAAAAGTAGATAAATGAAACCGTGAAACAACCAATGTAATATATTTGTATATTGACCTTCAAAACAAAAATTAAGTTGCAAAGAAAATCCTTGAATTATATAAAACTCGCACTCATTAATCCTTACATTACTATTTCCATCACGAAAATTTAATTTGTACTGCTCAAGTCAAGTCAGATTTTTTTAGAGCTAACACTCAAATTGGTGTGTTGTTTGAGGTTATGGCTTGAGGATCGGGTATTTCCTCAAACAGGTAAAAAGGAAATTTAATGGAAAGAGGCTATAAATGTCACAGATCAACAAGATGGCACGCGGTTAATCACTCAAGAAAAACCCGAAGATATACGTGAGGTCAAAAATGACTTCGTGGAGGAATTTAAGGAGATAGTGTGGAGTACTCAAACTACTTCAAACGTAGATTCTTCCTTTGAGTTATTATTGACACATTAGGAACCTGATGAGTAGCAATAATTTTACGGACAACGGACACAATCTTGGTTCATAGTTATCACAAGCTGTATTTTAAAAAAATAGTCACTCATAAAAATGAAACACAACTTAACCGTACTAACATGTCCTTTAAACATTGAGTAACTTTCAGCTGAAAATGAGCAATATAAGTTTATTGGGTAATACTTTTACCTATTTTTTAGTAAACTTATATTTTTATTGCTTCTTATGGAAAGATTTATGACACCTGTGTGTGATTTTAAAGGGATAAAAATTGAAAAGGGTGTAAATATCTAAAATCAATGTCAATTAACTTGAAAATTAGTGACTTAAATTTAGAAAAAACTCGCTTATTACCACCAATATAACTTAAGCACCATGTTTTTATCTGGAGTTTCAAAGTGTTTTAAAAAGGATTCTAACGCTTTTATTTTTGTTTTAATGTTCAATATTTAATAAATGAATTTCTTGAAAGGTAATTATAATGATTTTTAAAGAGAATTCGTTCGTTTCTTTGACCTATTTTTAACTTATAATATTCAGGTCTAGTATGTTTCTTGTTTTATATAATCTTTCTCTATTTTTTAAAACTGAGATAAAGAAAATTGTAATTCTTGCTACCGTTCTAAGAGTTTTGTATCATTACAATTTTTTAAAAAATTTTCTTCACAAAACCATCCTACGTCATATTTCTTCATGAAAAGAAAGAGATAGAGTACAAGTTATCAATCAATCAATCGTTATTTAACAAAATGTAAAAGAAAATATAAATATGTTATACGCTAAAAATATTTGATACGCCAAGGGGAAATAAAAGAATTTTCCTGTCCAGGTGTAATAAAGAATTTATATATTATTTATGTAACGAAAATAATAGAATAGAAAACAGAAAAACTACAAAAAAAACTACAAAAAATAAACACAAAAAATTGGATGGCAAAAAGCTGGGAAACATTAACCATAAAAATATGTTTCAAAGGAGTGAGAAATAGGTTCAGGTTGTCGATGCTAATTAAAAATTCGAAAAGATTTCTTTTGAAGACAGAGTAACTATTCGTTTGAGTTAAATTGGTCGGTAAACTATTGTACAATTTAGGAGCTAGATATAAAAGAAATGCCTACTAAATATATGTCTTTAAAAATGCTGGAATTTCAAAAATTTCAGATAATCCAGTGTTATATTGCCTAGTTCTAAAATTGCAGATATTGAGAAAATATAAAGTAAAAATACTATAAAAAGCATTATGTCTTAATGGTAACAAATAAAGAAACCTAAAATTGGTTTAGGTTAGTTATAGGTTATAGATGTAATTTAAACCAAAGACATTTTGGTTTTGTTTTAGGGTACAACAGCTTCATCATAGCATCGCCCCTCTTGAATTCGCTCTCGAATTTTCTACAACAGTCAAGGTCTATCCTAAACAACATAAAAAATTAATGTGTGATGCTGGGAAAACTGCACATCTTGATTAGTAACATGCCAATGTCCTTGCCCAAACACACATGCAGGGGCGCCGACTTCGGAAAAATATTGGGGGGGCCCAGGGCCGTAGCTTGGGGGTGTTCCCCCTTGAAACTCTTTTGACCAAAAAGGCAACCCAACATTTTTTCTGATTTTTTTTTATCGGCTACGTCTCTGGGAGAGAAGCTAATAAACTACCCCAATTATAAAAAATCGAAATAGAAAACTTAAAAAAATTGGTCCATCATTACTAATTTGGGACTGTCACTAAACCGTCGCTGAACTTGCATGGCACATGTAACATTTTGTAAAAAAAAATTTATATTTTTAAAACCCTAATTATTTACTTAAAGAAATTTCGCTCTCCTTAAATCCCATTCTTAAATTTATGTTAGATAATTATTTTTTAGTTTTAAATTCCTGAAAATTTACATTTTTTTTACACACAAGTAAAAACCTCACAAAAAAGTTTCAAACCTTTTTCCCACTGTTAATTTTTATAGTTGTTGCATAAATATGGAACCTAAAAATATACATACTTTGCAATTTAGACTCTGGAGACGTTTTTTTAATGCCAATACATAGACAAGGGCATACTTTAGAAGTTTAGATATCCCAATTTTTTTCTCAATTTAAACATAAATTTATATCTACCAGTTATTTAATTAGTTTTTTCTTATATGCAACTTAGTTATTCTATCTATGTAAAAAGTGCACAGAATTCTTACCTGCAATCGTCAAGATTGCGCGTTTACAGTCCATATCCTGGTCATTTCGTCTGCAGTATAAACCAAAATAAAATCATTTGTTTAAACGGAATCGCTTTCGAAGTAACATTTTATTTTACCAAACACATTTAAAACACCCTAAAGATAAATAGTTCACCCAAAACTATAAATAAATTCGTTTCTATGAATCAATCGTATGAATGCTTGTCTAAAGTAGTATTTTGACTGAATTATTAGATAAATTCATTTTTTCACAAAAAAGTAAGAACAGATGAGCAAAATGAATTTGCTTCTTTGCTCAAACAGGAAATAATAAATCTTTCAATGAAAAAAATAAAAAAGGCGTGGGAAATATTCAAATTTTGGGGAGTGGATTTGTTTGAATTTCTGTGAATAAAATGGAGATATTGATAATATAATTTGATTTGTTATGAATGGAAGCGGAAATTTTCTATGCCCAAATTAAAGACATAAAGAATAGAAAAATGCCAAATATTTTTGAAACTTTAAAATTATTGGGGGGGCCCAGTCCCTCTTCCTAAAATATTGGGGGGGCTCGGGCCCCCCCAAACCCTATGAAGTCGGCGCCTATGCACACATGGAGGCAAACACGGCCTTGATGGGAATCACACGCAGGTATTTTCCTCTTCTTATCGCGCTGACTTTAATAACAGGTTGGCCATATGCAGAGTTAATTGAGGGTTTTTCTAGAACTCTGTTTTTCTCCAGGACCCTCGTGAGAAGCCTTGAAGACGGCCAAGTCGGTGCGGTAAGATAAATAATGTAACAAGCGGCTGAAAGGAGTTGAGGAGAGAAAAATGGAAAAGAATTTATTTAAAAACAACAATCTATTACTCCGAAGACAGCAAGGGCGGCATTCGTTTCGAAACCGCGTCGCCATTCTGAAACCTGTCCCAAGACGTTTTGGAAGGTTGGTTGGCGTATATTTAGTTGCTGGACGTGAGGAGCATGGTTGAAAGTGTTCTCGGTCAGTTTTCTTTGTTGAGAGAGGACGAATAGTGTCATCTCCTGCAAGGGCGAAATGAAAAAGATAAAATAATTCGGTGGATTAAAGTACACTTAAGCTGAATTGTAAAGGATGTTTTCTTAAATCCCTAAATCTGGCTTTGAATTGGGGCTGTTTACTTCTAAACATGAACCACTCACCGAAAGAGGTAGTGAAAATTATCAAATATATTGCTGAGTGTTTTTAATCTCGATCCTTTACAAATATCTAGGTACGTATGTACTGTAACTCGGTATAGCTTCTGTAATAGGTGTATTATAACCTGATTTCAAAATGATTTACTGAAATATAAAAAGAATTACTTGCAGTATTTATTATTTCAAATGTTCCTGTGAAAAACTGTTTTTTAGAAAATATCTTCAAAAATTCATTTAAGAAAAGTGAACCTTTTGTAGGATTTCAACCTGAGGCAGTAGAAATCCCCTAAAAGCTCTTAGATGATTGCTACTGTCTGTGTGTTTGGATCATAATAATAGTGTAAATATTTGATGCTAATAATATGTATATTTCCTGTTATTTAAGTTTGTTATCGTATTCACTTATTGGTTCTTTTTAAAAATATTACTATTTATCCGGAAAAAAAATATATCCAATTTTATGTAATAAGAAATAAAGAGTTAATCTTAGCCTAATACTTGTGGGTAGAAAAAAAGTAATAAGCATTTTTGGAATTGTATACAAATATACCATTTAAAAATAGCGTGAAATAAGTTAAGAATTTATTTAAATAAATAATCTTAAAACAAAATAAATCATCGTATAAATCATCAGGGAAATATAATCTGTTATACCTACATTTTCAAAGAGATATTATTGAAAATTTAATTTAAAAGAAATTCATTCTGAATTAGTACTTTTTAACTAGTTTGAGGAACTACCTAGAAAGTAATAAAGAAATTTTAAATATCATTAAAATTATAATACCTTCAACTTTATCCTTTTTCCTCGCTATTTAGAATAGATGTACTATGCATCTTCAGAAGACTTTAAACCAGAAAAAACCTCCCTTAAAAGATATAATTATCACAGAAACTTTAGAGCTAATTTTACAAAACCCAGTCTTTGGGATATTCAAAAAAGCTGTTTACATCCAAATCCTTAAATTTGAACAGTAGATTACACACAAAACATGTTTACCTTGTCTGACGTCACCTATTTATGTCACTAAGTAGTACTTCATTTTAAATCTTAAACAAAGGGAAAAGGAAAGACAGTCTGATTTATGATTCTATAATTTGCAAAAAAAAGAAGGAAATTTAAATCCTATCAGGAACAGATTCCCCTTTAAAAAATATTTAAGCTTTGAAACGTGAAAAGCGGTGAACTCTACTAAAGAAACCAGTTTCAGCCCTCTACTGTAAGTCATTTTAAGGCATTCTTTTTTCCATAGATACGGCAGATACGGCTCATCAGAAAATATAAAAGGAAGCGGGACTCAGAAATATATGGAATGCATAATGCAAACCGGTATTTCGACTCGCTCCATGAGAAACGGAACAGGTTTGAGAACACGAAAGCGTGTTTTGGAAGTACATGAAGCAAAGAGTAGACGTGGCTCTTGGCTTTTTGGTTAAAGGCTGGAATGCGCTTCTCCTTGTCCTTTTAAGAAAAATTGCAGGGTTTCACAAAAAATAAAAAGCTAAAAGGAATAAAGCTATTGTTCAGTTAATGTGAATGATAAGCATTTAAAAACTCTTTGCATGCAATTCTTTTTTGTTTCTAGATTTTTTAGGCATCATTCTTTTGCATTTTGTAGGTCATACCCAGTATCGGATCAAGAGGGGTGGCACGGAGGCACGTGCCCCCCCAGAAGAGTAAAATTTTATTGAATAAAATAATATCTAAAGATAATTTTCCAAATATAATCGTTGTTTTGAAGTTTTTAAATGCCGCAATGTGTAGCTTTATGTTCATCTAAATATTTTCAAAAACATCGCAGTTTCTGTTGCTGAATATGTATTAAATTCCTGGTAACCCCCAGAACTCAAACTTGGATCAACCCCTTGTCATACCCCTCTTTCATTTTCATGCACTCTCTTTCTCAGATTGTTTCCATCCATTTGTATTTTTTCCATCTCTAAGTTAATTCATTAGAATTCAAGGGGAGGTAATTAATCATACAAATAGAACTTTTAAAGTAAGTAACCATTAATAGGAAAACTATTTTTTTCAATAGATTACAGAGTATTTCATCAATTGCACTCCAGAAACTAATACCAGCAACGCAAGATGCACCCTTTGGATGAGTCATTTCCTTCCTGAGGAAGGGCAGAGACCGCAAAATGCCTTCTTTCAGACATGTTAAACATTTCTACAGCTGAAACCAATCAATGGCATCCCAATCATTCAGCGGCCTGCGGTTTTTCATGCGCCTGAGCATCTTGTGATTAAAGACAGGATACTGCGGCGAAATTTCACTTCTATTCCTAGATTACCCTTCTCTCCAATCCAATCCTTTTCATTGGGACATAAAAACCCCATTGATTTCAGGTCTAATCTGTAAGTTAATGAACTGCTCTCCAACAAAAACGCAATCCATTTAGAATAACAAAAAAAACTCCATTGATATGTTGTCAGAGCAACACATCTATCAATCACATTATTCCTCCAGGGCCGTCAATCGAACGAAAAAACGCACGTGATTCTTCGTCAAGCGACCTCCTTCTAATCACGACACCCGTTTTCCCTCTTCACTTCAGTTCCGTCTGCTTCTTTTCTCTTTCTCTGTGTATTACCATCATCATCATCATCATCCGGCTGTTCCATTGTTTCGTTAGAACACGTGCGTTTTCGTTTTTTATCGGCGCGAGAGAACGTGACGCCGTCGAAAGGACGTTCCACCTGTGCCTCGAAAATAGAATGCCTCGAACGTTCTATTAGATGTTTCCAAGATCAATGCCAGGAACTATCGATCAGACCGCTACTCTCCTTCTATGCGTCTCCCAAGGTCCAGAAAGCGTCTTCTGCTGCTACTTTCAATGACGGGTGAAAGAATGAATAAAAAATGAATAGCGAGGTGGAGATGCTAAATGAGAATATGAACGGTTTGGTAATTACTGCTGTTTATTTCATCAATGCGTCCCCCAGACGCTGTTATCAATGCAGAGACCTTGCCCTGCCACATTCTTTCACGGCGATAAACTTTTTTCTATTTTACTCAGTATCTTTCTATGTAAGAGGGTTGTCGTTTATGCATTTTTTTGTTACAATCACCTAATCCTAAAACAGGTTAAACCTGAATGAATAGTCCTTTTGTATGTGTGAAAATACATTCAAAACTGCAGGGAGCAAGGAGGGATTAATTGTAATCCCACTAAGCAGTGCTACAGAACTAATCCCAAGTTGAATTAAATTTACGTTACTGAAATAAGAAATAAAAGTAATTTTCTATGGAGTTCTATGCTTAAGCTGGCTTATCCTGGACCTTTGAATTTATGCGATGCTCTCTAAATTTTACTGATCAAAACCAAATTCAAGATACAACTCAAGGTAAAATACATATACTTGTTGATAAAAGAAACGTATGAATAAAAAAGTAAATTGTGCTTACTTCAAATCTTTGCAAAATCTATT
This sequence comes from Tetragnatha versicolor, assembly GCA_024610705.1. Lineage (NCBI taxonomy): Eukaryota > Metazoa > Arthropoda > Arachnida > Araneae > Tetragnathidae > Tetragnatha > Tetragnatha versicolor. Next base: position 31,436,952 of record JANDEH010000001.1, on the reverse strand, counting down.
TTTAGAAAATCCTCGTTTAAAATTTATACCAGTAATTAAAATTCCTTCTTCCCTTTAACAAATTCCAGAATCCTTGACTGGTAAGTAAATCAATGGAGAAAGGGTCACAATCCTACAACTCTCCTCAATGCGTAAAACGCTCATTGTAAACTACGTTTTGCTGCCCATAAAAGACACTAGCAGAAAAAACCGTTGTAGGGGTTTAACCCGTCCCCTCGGATATTGCAGGAAAAGTAAAAGTTGTGTTTTGAGGGGTCATCCTTCTTCCTGTTGATTGCGGGGAAAACAGTATTCAGAGTTTTTCACCTCCAGAAGAGCTCTTGCAGATAAACAAACTTAACTTTTTTTAGAATAAAGCTTTAAAAATCAGCTTTCATGCTATTTACCCTCTTTATGTACTACAGTATATAACTCACATATTTATAATTTTTATTTATTTAACTAGGGAGCTACCCCCCCTGCTAGCTATCGCTCACCAACCCCCGTTAACTGCTGACGCAGGGCCTTTCGGATCGCATCGCAATCTCTACAAAGCCCTGCTCACTAAAATTATTTATTTATAAAACATTCGTTAAAACAATTAGTAGAAGAAACGTCAACCAACTTTTCAAAAGCACACTCTCTTAAAAGTTGGAATTTTGATTGATTCTAAATTATCAATAATTTAATCAACACGTTTTCCTTGAAAATAGCCATCAAATCTGCTCGTAACTATTGTTATTCAATATTTACAAAAAAGTTCAACAATTAATCTGTTAAATTTAATATTAGTACCTAGTAACTCGTCAAAATGTCTAGTGTTTTATCATTCAAGTTTTTGTTTAAAAAAATTTTTTAAACAAAACAATAAAAGCTATTGAAAATAATAAGAGGCAAAACCTACATTACACTCAATGTTTACGAACAATTGATTTTGGTGTGTGAAATTCTATATTTAAATAGTATATCTGTGAGTTTCTGGAAAACTCCTGTCAGTCTTTTAAATATATTTTATTTAGAAAGTATTTTGAAGTGCATTTTTAAAGCGTTTAAGGAATTATTTTCATCATTAATTGAATGGCGTCGGTTGGTCATTGTGATTGGAGGTATAATAAATTGCACGACAGTTTCTTGCTGTTAACTGCAACCTTATCCGTAATCCAGAAAAATGTAAATATATTAGAATTGAGAACTTTTTTAGAAATTCTAATATTGCACATCCTCAAAAGAATCTGAACAGTTTGATACCAGAAACATGTTATACGGATCGGTAATTAAAAAGCCTTTCTCTGGAAACCATTCACCAAAAAAATTTTTTAGAATAGAGAGATTATATTATAATAGGCCTTCATAAATGTTGTAATGTAAATATCTTAAACCCGTCAAAAAAAAAGATCCAAATTAATTTCTATAATATCAACTACCATTTATTAAAGTTGTGAATATTTAAAAACTAATAAATAAAATGTCACTAAAACGTCTAATACTTCCTAAATACGTTATTTTAATAGGGACAAAATAACTAATAATTGTAAAAAAACTTAGGTTCAATTCCGTTAACATTTCCGCTAACCGCCATGCTATTTTGGACACCAAAAATTTGAAACGTTGCTAGAATATTTCAAATAAAATGTGTTATTAGATCAATAACTGTTCAGTTTATCATAAAAAATATAAAAAAATTAGTCGATTTTTGAATATATGGGATTAAAAAATTGGCATTATTTAGCGGGAACGTATACGGAATTAAACCGAAACTTTAAAAAAATTAGTTTTTTAATCCTAAACATGTGAGAAAATTTCATTGCTGATTGATAAATAGCACTATCCGTCTGTCTGTTTAGTAAAACGCATGGTAAAAGGCATCATACATATAACATCTCCACTCCATATTCGAATTTTCAAAACGTAAATCTGTTTAATGTGGATCCATCAAAACAGAAATAATAATTATCGGGACCTCAAACATATATAAGAGTTTAGTACCTCTCTTTTATATGCATCAAGACAGATAAATTAGTGTGATATGATAAGATATTTGTGTGGGAACAGGAAACTATCCATCACTGAGGAGTAAAACTAATTATATGCATCATGAAAAGTTTCATGATCTGCATAGGTAATGATGATGTGAGCATTGAATGAAGGAATTTATAACGAAAAGTCATGACTACCTTTTTTACTCACAGAGGAACTTAAGAGGTTTTATTTTCTCCATCTTTTGATGTTTTCAAATTACCAGTATATTTATTTACACAATCAACATAACCATCAACATTATTTAACTCTATATATTCGACTATTTCCCTAAATTAATGCTTTTGATAAAGTGAAAGCTGGTTGTAGGACACAATTCCCATAAATTTTTATAAACTATATTACTCGTAATTAAAAAAATATTCTTGAAAATTTTTGCCTAGTTAAGTTTTTTAATGTTTGGAAATAAAATTTATTTTATAAGACTGAATGAATCTCTCTATATTAAAAAAAAGTTACTGTCACCGCCGCCGCTGCCGCCGCCGCTGTTTCAGAAAATTTTATTTTTGAACTCTTTGAACTCTCATATCGCAAAAACTACTTGATAGAAATTTATGAAATTTGAAATGTTTGTAAAGGAATATTTGGGGCACATTCTCGAACAAAAAGCTAACTGATGTGATGATTAGTACTGGGGTATTTTTAAGGTCAAAGTTGAAGTTTTTCTTTTTTCGCCGCGTAATCCAGTTCAGCAAAATCTATTAGCAGCAGAACTATGATTTTTTGCAGCCTAATACTCTGAAGTATGAAGATGTGCACTACGTCGCCCTTTTTTCGAATTTCGAATTTGGTTTAGAGTAATTAATTTTTTAATTTTCGAAATTTTTTACACTTTTTCGTTTTTTTCTATCTAAAATGAAAACTAATCACGGTATCGATATGATTTTTTAAACACTTATATTCTTATTTTTTTGAAAGAGATTGGCTTTTAGTTCTTTCAAAAATTCTAATTAGTTTTGGAGTAATTAAGCATCAAAGTTTCATTTTTTTCATAGTTTTAGTAGGTCTTTATCAGACGTGTTTAATGTTTTTAAATTTTATATTTGCCTGTTCACTAGATTGTCTCGAGCACGGATATTTAAATTTAAAGTTTTGAGGTGCACATTTTTGCTCTAAGTTTGCTAGCGATATAGTATAGACTTGTTTAATAATCTTTTCAAGATACTTCGATATTTTTTGAAATACTAGAGAAATAAATAATTTAGCTTTTTTGAGTGTTATTTGTGCCGATGATAGGAAGAAGATTTTCGACAAGTTTGTTTTTATCTGCTAAAGATCGATTGCAGATATTACAGATCGCTTCGCGATCTGTAAAGAGCTGCATAGCAGTTACGGGGGTTCGTGAGCGTAAGCGAGCAGGGGGCGGTAGCCCCCTATCCATTAAATTATTGATAATTTAAAAAGAAATATTTCAGTATAATAGTTTTATTTTGATCTGCTAATAAATGCTTTTTCGGGCTGAAGAAACAATTAAGATCAAAACTTATCAGCCGAAAAACGAAGCTGAGAGTATACAAGACACTCATACTACCTGTGCTTCTGTATGGAAGCGAAACCTGGACACTAAACCTAGATACCCAGCGAGCCCTGGAAATCTTCGAAAGGAAGATACTAAGAACCATCTTCGGGCCTGTACAAGAACAAGGATGCTGGCGAACCAGGTATAATTTCGAGTTATATAGGCTGTATAAACAGCCTCAAATCACTCAAGTCATCAGAAGTCTAAGATGGCTTGGGCATGTTTGGAGAAGCCCAGAAAACAACCCAACTAGTACTAGAATATGCACTTTCAAGAAACCCGAGGGATCCCGTACCCGGGGAAGACCGCCAACAAGATGGCTTGATGACATCGAAAACGACATTAAAATATTGAGAATCAAAAACTGGCAAAGAGTTGCGGGGGACAGAATGAGTTGGAAGAGGCGTGCTGTCGAGGCAGCTAAGACCTGCAACAGGTTGTTAAGCTGCTGAAGAAGAAGAAGAAGTTTTATTTTGATGTTTTCGTGGTAATGATCCAAATTAAGTTATAGAAAAGTTTGAGAGATAAGAAGTTTCGATATTAAATGATCATCAACTACACTCTGTTCATTTAGAATTAGCGCCTGAGACGTAATGTATTAGAAGCATTTATAATTCTAATTATCGTCGAAAAAATTTTCTTCTGCAATGACAAGTCAGCCTAAGCAGAAGTAGTTAAAATACTGTAGAAACAATCGGTCACTGAAGTTGTCTGATGAGCGTTATTAAGCATTGGTGAGCGTTTTTGATTCTGTTTCAGGCACCTATTCTAAATAAACAGACTATAAGCAGACAAGTTCCAGGTTGTACTGGATAGTTGAGATGAAACAAGCGAGCTCTGCTCGCTAAGATCGCGAAGCGATCTTCAAAGAACTGCGAAGCAGTTCCGGGGGTTGGTGAGCGATAGCGAGCAGGGGGCAGAGCCCCCTAGTGTTATAAATTAATGAAAATGAACAAAAAGTGATGTCCACATAAATTTTAAAATTAACTTATTTCTGAATCGAAAGGGATTGTTTTAGCTTTTTTAGTTGTTCTTTCTATAATTTACACGGATTATAACTAGTCTTTAAAAATTAATTTTATTTCTGTGACTTTAAATAGGATTATTGCCATCTTTATTTTGATTTCCTATTTATTTTTCCAGTAAACGAATGGGAAAAGCTCGTCAACCCGAGCTTGAGGCAAAGTGACAGCTTTTCACTTCGCCTTTCACAAGAATTTATTTATATGTTTGTTTGCTTCCCCAATCACACACAGACACGCTGTTGGAATATTTTTAAACCGTTAACAAAAAAAGATTAAGCAGACACGCAGGAAACACACCACTCTCACGTCACGGCATCCACAAGGGAATGCCGATTGGGTGCTCTTGATAACGCGCTTCGCGGTCCATGAAAGGCATGTGTAACGAATTTATTTCTCGACAACATCGCTGAAAAAAAGAAAACGGACAAGACAGCTCCGATGCCATATTCCAATTTGAATAAATGGAGGCTGTTCTGTTTGTCTTTCTCTATCTATTCAAAAAAGAACAGAACAAAAACACAACTTCCTTTTAGCTGTCAGAAAAAGAGGTCCTTCGCAAACGATTACGTGAATGCCTCTGCATTACAACACCTTTATGGTAATGTTGACGTGGGAAGTGACAACGTGCAGGCCGGGAATAATGAGTGGAGCGAAAGAAAAAAAAGAAGAGAGGAACGAGAATACCTTCATTATTGAAAAGTCAACAGAACATTCGAAATTTTCCTCGTCTGGCGTGTTTTATTATTATTTTGTGGAATCGTGCTCAGGGCATTCAACACGTCACGGCGCTGCGCTCGGCTTTTTGTACGCTGGCTTATGAGCTGTGCATATTATTCTGAAAGGAAGGCAATTAAATGCGCATTGCTAATTCGTCATGTAAAGGCATTGTTTTTTGTTTCACGATCCGACAGTTGGCCACTGACCGGTGATGAGTGTTCGGACAAAGAGGATTTGACCTTCAAAGGTTTCGTGGTGTTGCAGCTATTTTCCACGGTGAAAACGTGGCTTGAGATTTAGTAATAAAATCTCCGAACTACACGTTGCAGGTTTTCCAGTAGTTTATCAATAAATCGCACCATATACCGCTGATTTTTCCGTTTAAGTGACCCTTATTCACCTGGCTCTTTATTCATCAGAAATGTTCTTCAGATTTAAATTGGTTTTTAATAAAAATGCTTTTCTGTGTATTCTAAGTAGTTTATGAGTTTAAACATTTTGTATACTTCAAGCTTCTTTTCTTTGAGTACAAAAATTTTATAACATAAAAAAATTACAGGTTGTCAAAATTTTAAAAAGATTTTAAACATTTATTTGAAGCAGTTTTAACTCTTTATTCATTAAATATAAAAAAACAAATTTATTTCACCATTAAATAAAAAACATTTTCTATGACAGATATTATTTTTTAGATTGATTCTTGTATTCAAATATTAGTACTATAGGTCAGGTCAAGATTAAATTTAGAGTAAGTTGTTAATTATTCACTTAGGGATAAATTGGAAAGTTAATTCACAAAGTTATGAATGATAGACATCTCGTAACATCATAAATATACCCAATAAAATTAGTTTTAAAAAATTGCAAAGTTTTTTTTCTCTCAAAACCAATACATGAAGCTTAATGGTTTTCAGAAGCAGTTTCGTAAAAATACTGAAGTTTTTACGCCCAAAAACATAGGAAACATACGCATAAAATCCGCGTAATTACCCGATAGCGTGATGCAGCAACACACAAACGAAATGGCAACTTCCATACTATGTAACGAATAAAATATACCATTAAAATACTGAAAAGCATTTTCAAAATAGTTTGCACGAAACTCTCCGATAGCTATTAAACTATCTCTCCGCACAATTCATAATTTTTATTTTATCAGATTTACCTACACGTTTTCATGTCAGTAGAGAAAATAACCGTTCTAAAAATAGTTCTCCATCGACCTCCGTAATGGCAAGGCCTATCACAAATGGCAGCAAGCATTTATTGACGTAATGTATCTCCTCATTAGAACATTTCCTCCAATCCATTAGGCAGCGTATGCCTGCACATGCCAACAATGTAAAAATTGGAAAATAAACCTACATTCCTGTTGACTAATGGGTTTTCTACGATTCAATAATGTTCCTCGTCATTCCATTCATTCACCAGAGATATTTCCCTATTTTTGTGAGAAATAATCAGGGCAATATAGCAATATATTTGCATATCTTCGATGAAAACAAAAAAGTTTGTTTTGAAGGAAATTCGATACTCCTCTAAATTATTCGAATAGTTTTACTATTCAGGTTTATAAGATTATAAGAATTCCTTTAATACATCAATCCAGTTTTAAGTGCGAATAAGGGATAGAGAAGGAGAATATGAACTTATCTTTCAAAATCGCATTCGAAAAAAGTTTTAAAATAACTGATTTGTCAATATTATGTATGTTAAGAAATTTCTGTACACTGTAAAAAATAATCCTGCAAAAAAACAGAAAATTTCTGGCAGCAAAAGTTGCCAGAAAAAATCTGTAGGTTGAAAAATCCTGTAAACAGAAAAAAGCTGTAACCTACAGGTAAATGCTGTAAAAAAAGGAACTTTCTGTCAAGTGGGCTACAGATTTTTCTGTTGCCTCTCAGTAATTTTCTGCTTGTGCGCATGCACTTATTTTAGTAGAGTTTTTTTAATTTTAATTAATTGATATCCGGGGATAGAACCCGCGACCTACCGCACGCTAAGCACGCACGCTACCACTGAACCAAAGAAGATTCAGTATAACGTTGCCAATAGCTGTATTGGTTTTCAATGCAGTAAGTTTCTGTTTAAGTACAGATAAGCTAAAAAAACAAGGTAAAAGCTGTTATTTTACATAAAATAAATAGAAGTGCGGTGGGAATGTTACATGACAGAATATCTCTGTAAACATAAAGTCACTGTTATTGAAATTTCTGTTTTTCTACAGTTTTTTTTTACAGTGTAGATTTACTATTCCAAAATTAGTTCAAACAATTTCTTACTAAAGGGTACAGCCCATGGCCCATGTTTATAGAATAATTTTCTTGTCCATGTCTATAGGGTGGCCCAAAAAACTTTTTTTTCGGGTAGAGTTCTGGGCACCCTCAACTTTTTTTCGAACAGCTAATAGAAGCTCACATCCAAAATTTCAACTCTGAATTCGAATTAAGTCGATGACCAAGAGGAGTGAAAAAATCCACATTCGAATATTTTTATACAAAACAACTAACATTTGGATGATATTTTTTGCATGTTTTAAGTCATCATATGTAGTCAAAGTCATATATGGACACCCTCGAGCGAGTTTATGAATTTTCGATGAGTGAATCGCTCCTGGTGTATAATTTTAGGGATAGTTTAGGGACTTGCCTAAATTTCAAATATTTTTATTTTTTTATACATGATTAAATTTTATTTTCAACTTGAAATTTTCTAGTAATGTTCATTTTAAGAGTTAAAAGGCTTTTAATATTTTTCAAAAACATTTTTCATTAAATTTTTTCCCACTTTTTTTCATTTTGAAAAAAAAAAACTTTTTGAAAATGATGGTCATGTGTGTGTGATGCCCATTAAATCAAACATAATATATTTACAAACAAAATGGGACTAATTTCAGGTTTTTAAGTTGTATAGTTCTAGAGTTATTAGCTGTTTAAAAATGCAGGAAAACAACTTTACAAAAGTTCTTTGGACATAGAAAATTACTACAACCAAAATAAAGGTGATAAAAAACAAAACCTTGAACATTATATTTATAACGTTAGTAGTTTCTTATAAAAATCATAAACAAAATGAGATGGTTTGATCTTTGGTTTTTTAGTTGTGTTTGTATAAAAATCTTCGAATTTGAACTTTTTCATTCCTCTTGGTCATCGCTTTCTAATTAAGGTACAGAACCCAAACTTTGTCTGAATAGTTTTCTCTGTAGGTCTAAAAAATTGAGGGGGTGCCGTGACAATTTCATAACACTTTATTTTTTTCCCATAAAAAAGTGGGCCACCCTAATGTCTATACGCTAATTTATGAAAAAAATTCAAACTGAAAATAACGTAACGAGGAGACATTTACTTGCTTCATATCAGGAAAGAAATAGTATCTCGTGATTTAGTGAGTTCAAAAAATACAAACTGGTTCCAGTTAGTTATCTTGGTTTAATTTTGATGGCTGAAGAGAAGTAGATATTACTTTTCTGTCTCATATTTTGGAATATAATGTTACAAATATCTCCAACTAAATTTATCGTTGCCAAAGCGTCTGGCTGTACAGGAGTCTGCGCCCTGTCTCGTTTTAAAGTGAGGCAGTATCAAAGGTACTTCAAGTATTGATCTTCCTAAGATAGTACAACTGAGGCGTTTGCTATCAAAACCAGCTCATTCCATATTTTTCTGAAATCCACTTTTTTGCATATTTTGAAAGTTTGGAGGGTCCTTCATAACCTGACGAAGGGATATAGCTCAAATGCAGCTCATTCCAACCCAAAATTAGATGAAAATGTGAAAACTGTGATCTCAACTGTGAAATTTCAGATCACTTGAAAAAGTTAAGTGGATGTCATTTATTTAAAACTCGTAAAGACACAAATAATAACTGGTAAACTGGAAATAACCAATTTCACACAACTTAATTGAACAAAAAAACTGAAAAAAGCATGAAAAATCGTTTTTTTTGTATCACAATCAGCTCATTTTACGCCCAAAGTAATGCACCTGGAATGAAAATGAAAAACTAATCAAATTCTAGGCGGTTAAACCTACAATTAAAAATTTTAAAAAATTTTCGAGGTTGTAAAATAATTTAATCTGATATGTATTGTACCTTGTTTTAACCTTCATTGTCACATATCGTTAATCTTAACAATCTCATTTACTTCCTTCAACACTTGGTAAACTATGCTAGAGTTTCTCTTTCATTAAAATAATAAGTTCTGTCGAAGCAGGTTTCTGATTTTTAGTTGAGACATTATGGCCGAGCTCATTTCCCAACAAAAGTACAAGAACCCTATTATTTTGCAGTAACCCATCGTTGCGTATCCTTTCCTGCAACAAAACAAAAGAAGTACAGGATCTGAATTGCGGTAAACACTGCACATTAAAGTTTAAACTTTGTGAATAAAAAAAGAAAGTTATTTACAACTTCCTCATTTAACTTGGTAAAATAAGTCTAAAGAAAATGGATTGTTTTAGAAAGCCTGAACAATGCTTTTATTAAGTTTCAGCGTTTCAGCTCCAAAAAGCTAGAGTTCAGAATTTTTTAATTGATATTATTCTACCTCACATGTAACAAAACATATAATGATGTAATTTAAAAAAAAACATTGGAATACGGTAAACATCCTTCAATTTGGAAAAAAGAATCCATGCTATGATGTAAGAAATGAAGAGAATGAAGTGAGTCCAATGGAGAACAAACAGTTCCATACAAAACAATGAAAAACAACAAAATACGACAGGCTGGAAGAAAAATAGAAATTTCTCATGGACTTGGCATTTGGATTCGGAAGGATCACACCAACAAATTAAAAGGAATTAAACTCAAAGTATAAAAATCTCCACATCCAACTCAGACTGCGAATGACATTCAAACCGATCTCAAGGTCAACCATGGCTCGGGAACAGCGCCCGGTCCATTATCAACAGCAGCTTCGGGCGAGGAAGAAGAAAAATAAAAATGACAAAATCGAAAGAAAAAAAAGAATAAATAGCATTGTGAAAAAAAAAATGGCGGGGGGAGGAGGAAATCCTGAAAAGTGAGACTGTGATTACAACGTGGAACCGCCAGAGCACCTGGCGGCCCGGTTTTTGGTTTTTATTTCTCTTTTGGTTATTAGTTTCATTCACCTTCTTCGTTTTCTTCGGAACTTTTTTTTTCTGCTCCCCGCTGCCATTTTTTTCTGGCTCTTTCCCTGACCTTTCCACGCATTCCATTTAAACGCCATGCAGGAAGTTTCGGGATTTTTTTCATCATCATTCGACTCTAGGAATTTCTCTCTTCCCCCCTCTCTTCCTACCTGAGAGAGAGATTGCCCCCTTTCTTTCATTTGTTTACTTTATGCATTATTTCTCTCGTCTTTCGCTACTTGTATAATAATTCCTTTTCTGAAGGTCACGGAAGGACGAGAAAACCATCATAGCCCAGTAATGGAATGGCTGCAGTTTTACGCTGTTTTGATAAAAATCAACAATGCGGAGAGAGGCCAGCAGCTTTTGTTGACGTTCGCAGACAAATTGCATCGATGTTTATATTCCGAACAATAAAGACCGTTTTTTTATTGCGAGCGTGTCTGAAAGATATCCCGACACGCCAGCCTGGTTTCAAAAGAATTCGGTTTTGGAATTTTCAGAAAAGGAGTTAAAGAAGCTGAGAACGATGGAAACTACTAGTCGGAATTTCTCTTAACACAATGGAACACATGCTATTCCAAACCACGAGGGTGTGAAAAGTTTCGAATTATAACGTCATCGCTCCATCTCGACTAAAAACTAAAAACAAGTTATTTTTGAACGATCTTTTTTTGACCTCGGATTTAAAAAACGAAAGAAATAGGAAAAGTGTTCATCACTTATACTCATACAATACATAAGGCCATATTAATAAGCCTGGAGCTAAGGAGATTCTGTTAAACGTTCTAACTTTTTTACGCCTGCGTGTTTTTCACCTCTCTCAAAGGCTTTATTTTTAGAGAAACCCCCATTTGTAACACAATCCACAATTTTGAACACATAAGGAAATTTTATAAGCTAAATCCGTATGTTGGAACCTTCACCCTTTCAAAAAACAACCTTCACTCATTTCGTATACTGAAAAATGTTTTCAATTATCTAAATAACGAATATGATCAAGATGTGGTTATCTTCTCTAATAAAAATAACTTCTATTCATTAAGAAAAAATCACTAAAGAGTTGGTCTGAAATTGCTAAAATTCCTTACAAAATTACTTGGCGTACATAATAACATTTTCTACCAGTTCTAAGGATCTATAACTTGACTAACATATAATCTTATTTCGATTACTTGAAGCAGTTTAGAAGTTATTACCAGGTAAAACTTTGAAAGGATGTAATCATATCCATCTTATTGATGAATTATTATTCATCTAATCTATTTAATATTCCTCTATTGATAAAAAAAAATATATAGCCCATGAGAAGAGTCGATAGACTAAACTTTTTTTAAAATTTAAAATTCAATAACCAGAATTATGCATTGGGTATCCGTTATTACTTAGTTTCATACATTAAAATAGATGAAACAAAATTATTCCGAAATGGTATTAAAGAGAAGGAAAAACAAGCCCCGCCATTGCCATATCATTTATTAGAATCCATTAGGAAAGTTAGCGCAATACCTTGGAGTGCCCAATCCATCACTGACTGGACAGGGAAAGAAAACCAAAATCGTCAGAGCAACTCGTCCTTCCCTTCATGCCTGGGGGGGTGCTTCCAGGGGTTTGGGAAGAATGTTTCGAACAGCTGGGTGTCGTGAGATTTTCCTCTAGCAGACGAGATTCTGACCTGGAAAATTACTTCCAAGAATTGAAACTTTCACTTCCAGATCGAAGTCAGGCGATAAGCTGATTGGTAAACCCGTTAAAAATTTGCCCGAAGGTTACGTTGAGTGATGGAGAAATCCAGTCGTAGAGATAAGGGGTGGAGTATTGCAGCATCATCTTATGGATTAACAGGAAGAAACAGATAATTTTAAAGCTAGTTCCTTGAAATTCTTTGGAAAGATGAGTATAAAAATTTCCATTTTGCAATGGGGAAGTTTTGGTTGATTCTGTGAAGGGATTTCGCTTATAACTGAAGAAGTGTTTACCTGAATAAAAAGACATTTTGCAATATGTGTAATTATCTTTTTATTAATTTTGGGGGTAAGTGTAAACTGTTATATAAAGATAAATCACATAGTAAGAATAAAGAATTTTGTATCACTGGATGGAAAAGTATGAAAATGGTTTTCCATTTAGAATTCGTTCACCTGTATTATTACTATTTTAAAACTAATTACAGAAAAATTAAAATTTCAATCTTATTAAAGTTTGTACATTTTCTTTCAGGAATGTGAACTTTGCCGGTCAAGCTCACCCAAAGATTTTAACCTCGAAAATTGCATTGTAACAGAAAAAAATTAATATCATCATCTTTCTTTCAAAACGATGGCTATAACGATCACAAGAAAAATTATTGTACTAAACATCCGAGAAGATAAATCACTTTACAGGATGAATAAGGGGACATCCATAAATTACGTGAGAGGTGTTTTTTCCAAATTCTGGACCCCCCCCTCTCCCCTTGGTGAGATTTAGTGAGATTTTGCTGGACCCCCCTCCCCCCTCCTTACCTTCAACCTTTAAAAATAATTTCCTTTCCAATTCGTTTGCATTTTGTGCGTCAGAGCACCTAAAACTTTTCCATTATTAATTATGTGGGGGAAAGGACATTATTCCGCCTAAAAATCACCACAGTATCTTACCTGTGGGTATTATTCCTTTCTCAAACTTAAAAAAATCGTTTAATTTCTGACTTTAAAAGTTGACGTGAGATTTTAATCGACCCCCCCCTACCCCCTTGGTGAGATTTGGCGAGATTTTTCCAAACCCCTCCCCCCCCTTTTTGACCTCACGTAATTTATGGATGTCCCCTAATAAGATAAAGATTGAAGAAAATCAGGAAATAAATCTACCTCTTTAAATGTTAACTCTTCTCAAGATCAAATGCCCTTTCTCATATTGATCCTCTCAAAGAAAAAACGTGAGAAACACAGACGTATAACAAAACTTCAAATTTCTCAAAAAAGAATGCCGCAAGCAATTTGCACTCAAATACCACCCACGACTTTATGAGGTGGATCATGGATACCATATAATATAATGGACGAATGAAGGACAATCGGAAATCCGGTACTTCTTTGACCACCAGCAGATCACCCCTTTAACCTTGGCCCTCACTTCATCGGCATGCAGGGCGGTTTGTTTCTCTGTTATCTCCAATCTAGAAAAAAAAAACAATACGGAGAGGGAGGCAAGGCTCATTCTCAAGAGAATAAATATCAGATTGCGTGAGTGAGCATTCTTGTCTCCTCATCTTCTGTAGTCGGAGCGGTTAAGAGCAAAAAAGGGCGAAATACTTCACTTTTTGATGATGGGATGACACTTGGTACACTGATTCCAGGGACCATAAGAATCAGTTTTCGATCAGGAGTAAGCATCAACTTCCCTTAGAATTTAAAATATTTAACTTTTTGTGAAATTTTTAAATTCGCGTTTTACCAGTTAACTATCACACTTTTCAACATGTGAGGTGACATTTCTATACAATTTGAGGGCGTAGATTACAATTATGAAGTCAAAAATTTCATAAAAGTGGTTTTTGATATGTTTTTTTTTAAAAAACTAAATTTAAAAATTTAAAATGTTTAAAAACACAATGCAAAACGTAAGTTGGTATCTTGAAATTTTTACCATATATTAAGCTATTCGTAACTATCATAAATCCAAAATTTCAAGGCTTTTCGTTTATTATTAACTGAGACAGGAGACTTTGAATTTGGAAAATTTTCAAAATGGCGGCCATGTTGGATGCGAATACTCATCGAAAACTTCCCATAACTCGGTAAATTTTTGGTCAAAATGAAAAGATAAAACCTTTTTTGAAAGAAGAGCAAAGTCACTCCCCTATTAAAACATTAAAAGAGCAATAAAACTTTTTTAAATTGGTTTTAAATGAACTCTAAGATAGATTAATATACTATGAGAAGCATATTAGACGCTTCAAAAAATGCTTTCTTGGTGAAAAAAAGTTCTAAATATTTTACTAAATGTTCACCCTCAAATAAATTTGCGACATTAAACCATTTGAAGGAAAATTTTGCCTTACAAGCGCCTGGGTGCAAACGCGAAAATACTTAATAAACGCGCGCTTCAAATGAACTTTTTCTATCAAAGAATCAAAAAATTGTACTTCCTATTAGGATTTTCGAACTCCATGTTGAAGAAACAAGCATTCCTCATCATAGGTATCAGAAAAAAATGCATAAAATTCAGTTTTTCAGGTTAAAAAATTGCATGAAATGCAATTTTCAGGTTAAAAAATTACCTTTTAGACGAGAATTTTCAAGCTTTCTATTTAATGCATTAAATCATGAAACATCGTAGACATTCATGATATATTAAGAATACTTAAAATTATTACTATCCAAGTTACCAATCCAATAGTCTATTACTCTATCATCTTCTAAAATTTTTCTGTCCGCGCCACTGGTTTTTCTATGAGAGAGATGTTTTTGCGTTTGATTTGTCTTTTTAGTATATTAACCCTTAACTGCTGATTCACTAATTGTCTTGTAATGTGATTAAATTGGATGGTTATATTTGAGAAATTGTATTATATTCATATTAAAAACCAATTTTCTGATATATATGTATTTTTTACGTGGTATGGAAAGATGAGGGGAAAATATCAGAAATCAAGCTTTTGTTAACAAAAAAATGTTTTAAAACATAGCCATTCATTTTATTTTCATGAAACTTTTAATTAATTTTATGTACAGAAGGTGTATAAATAAATCAAGTCCAAAAAGGACAAATTGACGTTTTGTGCTTAAAAAAATCACCACGATTTGTTCTACACATGAGTGAATGGTGAAAATATCTGCCCGCTATATAATATATAGCCCCCAAATATAGCCTTTTAAACTTGCGAAATCGATGTCCCTTTCCCTTCATTGTATTTTTTAATTTAATTTGGAATTAAGGTTGATTTGTTTTTCTTTTCCCATTATTTGAATTGTAAAAATAGCTGAAATAAAATTTGCTCTTAAATTATAAGTATTTTCAAACTTTTTTATGCAGGGAATGTTTGACTCCATTCATATTTACTTACTCCATTGATACTGCTATAATGACTCAGTCTCAGAATAATTTGGATTGGATAGCACTGGATTTGGATAGTACTGGATTTGGAGGATGTTAACTCTGCCCGGAAACATCTTTTCGCAACAAAGACGAAACCCCTGAAAAATTTGCCTCCAACTTCGGGCCATGTACCAAGCTGGGCATATTTGGGGTCAAGCTGACCGAATAATTACTACCCTGCCTTCACCGGAAAATTGGGGTTGGAAACAGAAAGACGATGTGTGGAGCCCTAAATGGCTTTCGAAACCAGCCATTTGGCTATCTTGTCGTGAACTACTGAAATGTGGATGTAAGGAGGGATGTTTTTCAAGATGTTCCTGTAGAACTTCAGGTATACCATGTACTCTAATGTGCTTGAATTGTAGAGGCGAATGTCAAAATTCGGAGGAAAACCTATAACATTACCTTTTACGTGAAATTCAGGAATTAAGTACATTTAAATTTGTGTGTCAGTAAAATCAGGAAAAAAAAGAATTTGTGTGCCAAAAGAATCAATAAAATTATTTAAAATCCTTAAAAGGCTTGTAATACTTTTAAACACTCTAATCTAATTAGCGAAAGATTTGGATATATTCCGATATTCTCAATTTCTAATGAATATATACAGATATTGAAAATAACTATATACTTGTTGGTAAGTCTTGACTTCTAAAACTAAAGTTCTTATAAAATAAAAAAGGCTTAATTCATATTTTCTTCTTACAATGTAAGTTGATTATTCTTTATAAGGTTTGTTGTGATTTAAATCTCTAGGTTTCATTGTCTCAACTTATTTGATATAATGATTAAAAACAAAATGTTTTAGGTTCAAAGGGTGTTATTATTAAAGGAAATGATTGATGCATTTCCCTTACTCGATTTTCATAAAAATATAGCAAGTACACAACGATTAATAGTTGTTTAAAAGTGTTCTGTAAGAGTTTGAATATTCTGAATATATCATGGATGTCAACGATGTTTCATGTTTTAATGCATTAAATAGAAAAGCTTGAAAATTCTCGTCTAAAAGGTAATTTTTTTAACCTGAAAATTGCATTTCATGCAATTTTTTAACCTGAAAAACTGAATTTTATGCATTTTTTTCTGATACCTAAGATGAGGAATGCTTGTTTCTTCAACATGGAGTTCGAAAATCCTAATAGGAAGTACAATTTTTTGATTCTTTGATAGAAAAAGTTCATTTGAAGCGCGCGTTTATTAAGTATTTTCGCGTTTGCACCCAGGCGCTTGTAAGGCAAAATTTTCCTTCAAATGGTTTAATGTCGCAAATTTATTTGAGGGTGAACATTTAGTAAAATATTTAGAACTTTTTTTCACCAAGAAAGCATTTTTTGAAGCGTCTAATATGCTTCTCATAGTAAAGTATTAATCTATCTTAGAGTTCATTTAAAACCAATTTAAAAAAGTTTTATTGCTCTTTTAATGTTTTAATAGGGGAGTGACTTTGCTCTTCTTTCAAAAAAGGTTTTATCTTTTCATTTTGACCAAAAATTTACCGAGTTATGGGAAGTTTTCGATGAGTATTCGCATCCAACATGGCCGCCATTTTGAAAATTTTCCAAATTCAAAGTCTCCTATCACGGTTAATAATAAACGAAAAGCCTTGAAATTTTGGATTTATCATAGTTACGAATAGCTTAATATATGGTAAAAATTTCAAGTTACCAACTTACGTTTTGCATTGTGTTTTTAAACATTTTAAATTTTTAAATTTAGTTTTTTTTAAAAAAACATTTCAAAAACCACTTTTATGAAATTTTTGACTTCATAATTGTAATCTACGCCCTCAAATTGTATAGAAAAGTCACCTCACATGTTGAAAAGTGTGATAGTTAACTGGTAAAACGCGAATTTAAAAATTTCACAAAAAGTTAAATATTTTAAATTCTAAGGGAAGTTGAGGCTTACTCCTGATCGAAAACTGATTCTTATGGTCCCTGGAATCAGTGTACCAAGTGTCATCCCATCATCAAAAAGTGAAGTATTTCAACGTTAACCGCTTAGACTACTGCTACGACCCTTGTTTTATGTAAAAATTGGTGTGTACGTTCATAGAGGTATAAGAATAATAGAGACGGCATGGGCGGCAACCCTGTGTTCCAAAGATCAATGCTAGGCAAAAAGAATTCTTTAACATTGGAGCTCCCATAGACACGTCGATTTCGAAGGTGAAAAATCGTAATAACTCACAGAAAAATGATCGGAAAAAGAAAAAAACACCTGTTTATGATGTAGAAGGAAAATACTAATTATTCTGAGCTTAAAAATTCATAATATCTCCGAAACATTTTTATGAATGGGATTTTAAAAAACTTCGCGCCGAGTTCGTTCGACTTTCACGAGCTATATTCGATTATATTTGACAGAATTTCAGTAAAATTACTTCTAGTATTATAAAATGAAGATTTGTGATTCGATTGGATGTGTTTTTGAGTCATTCCAATCAATATTTCTGGTTGAAAATTGTTTTTTACGAAGTTAAGTCATGAAATGAGCTTTGGCGGCCGTTGGCGATTGAGCTTGGCGCTTGTTTTGTGTTGGTGCGGGTTTAATTTTAGCGCGTTATTATTTTTTATTCTGCCTCTTTCTCAATAATTATAGAAGATGATTTCCTATAACTTTTAAAGAATAATATAAAGGGATATTCCAATTATTGAGATGCAGTGTCTATATAATTGTGATTTTTTAAAGTTTCTGTGGATATTTTTTGCCATATTGTAAAGACTATTTTTAGATTGCTGCTACATTAATGCTAAATGTATCAAAATAAGCTACCAATTTTTACATTTATGTAATTTTTGTCACAATATTGTTAATAATATTATTATGTCCTATTTGCACAAGATTTGGGTATTTCTTTTAGAATTTTAATACCTCAATAAAATAATATAATAATATAAAATATTTTTTTCAGTTGCGAGTTTGCCATTAAAAAACTGTAATCAGCAGATTGGTTGAATGTTGTTTTATGGCATAAGACCCCCCTATTTTCAGAAAAATATTATTTTGAAGCCACATACTCTTATGAATGAAGATTACCGTCACTCTTTTTCCTATTAGTTTTTGGGTATTTAAAATTTGAAGTTTCAAGCTTTTCGGTGCCTTTTCGGTTTTTGCAACATTGTTTGCTAAGATCGCGAAGTGATATAGAGGGGGT
The DNA here is from genome assembly GCA_024610705.1 of Tetragnatha versicolor. Taxonomy (NCBI): domain Eukaryota; kingdom Metazoa; phylum Arthropoda; class Arachnida; order Araneae; family Tetragnathidae; genus Tetragnatha; species Tetragnatha versicolor. The sequence continues at coordinate 31,418,325 of JANDEH010000001.1, read as the reverse complement.
TAACGAGCTTTAATGAGAAAGGGGAAGAGTCTCCAAGTTAAATAAGGTAAAAAGTAGACCATCAAATTTCAAAGTGATAATTCACTTCACAAATCCATAAACTTCTTCCCTGTATGTTTTCGGATGTAATTCGCTATTCAAATTACACAATTTATGCACTTCTATATAAAAGCAAAATTAATTAACTATTTTTTTAATCTTTCTAACCACTTAAAGTAACAGTTTACTTTAATTTTGGTATTCATCAATTTAAAATTGCTTTCCTTTAAATATTACGTGTGCTTTATCGTTGTGAATTAGAATATGATATAGAGTAGTGTTAATTTCATTTATGTTTCAGATAACAGATACTGGAATTAAAATTACTTCAATAAAATGTAACCTTTAAAAACAGAAGCTATCACTAATTTATATTTTAACTGTAAAAAATACGATAGCATTGATACAAAAATACGAAACTTATAAGGCAACAAAAATAATATATATTCTGAGCACCGTGCCAAACAGCGCGATAACCTCGCCAAATAGCGTGAAATCTCATAAATCATAGCTTTGACATGTTAGGCAGTCTTGGGATCGCTCGCTTCCGTTGAAATCGAACCCGATTCCTCCTCTATTCTTCTTTCCTAACTCTATGTGTACGTTTCATGCAAGTCTATCAGGGAGCTTTGTTTACTTTGGCAGATGGCAGAGATAGGAATTACGTTGTGTGTTGTATCCAGAGAGAGAGAGATAAGAGTGTGTGTGCGCGTGAAAGTCCATCCGATGAGATGCTATTTTTTGAGGTGTAATTTACCTCTCGATCTAAAAGGATTTGAGTTAAATTGGGAGCGTTCAAAATTATAGAGGTTTCAAATATTGTGATGGATATTTCTCTCTTCTGTATCGTAGGGTTTATAGAAAAGTTCCATGTAATCGTTTTTTTGGTCCTTTTATTTTACTGGTGTGTTCTGTTAGTTTGAATGGTAAGAAATGTAAAGAATTGTACGTTGCAGTATAATTTTACTGGAAGAGAATAACAAGGAAGAGAATAATAAGACAAAGAGAGAGAGAGAGAGAGAGAGAGAGAGAGAGAGAGATTTTTCCAACGAAATGTCTATATCCACGAAAGTTGAACCATTAGCGAAATTCGTTAGAGTTGAGTTGTTACTTTCGGGGATTTAGACAGTGCCTTTTTCCAATCTTTCTATCACTTTTCTAATTTATTTTTATACATATAAACATGTTTGTTTTCATTATAATAATCAGATACATAGCCATTAGCGTCAGTGTTAACCAGCAGCTAAAGAAAGCAAAATTAGCTTTTCGTGAGTCTGGTTGGTGGAATCCTTTTTTGACATATTAGATCTTTCCTTAAAAGTAAAAAATATATATACTATAATTAAAGAAAGATTTTCAAAATATTTGTTATACATATTTTTAAAATACTCCCCTTATTTTTTTTTCCTATTGTGTTTAAAAAGCTTATCATCTATGTCCATTAATTTGATAGAAATCTTTCACACATTAATATTTATCATGTACATAATGAATAGTAGTTACATAACATGAGATTAGATAAATAGTGAATGGAAGTTAGATGCTGATAGTGGAAGATAAAGGTAGAATGTTAATATGAAATACTTTTTGGAATTATCAGAAAGTTAACCTTAAAAATAATTCAATAAAAATTAAGAAATTCAAGAAAATTTTGAGTGCATCAAAAAAATTTCTCAAAAAATCATCTTGTCATGAAAATTTGAGAACAGTTAGCAGAAATCCTAATACTAAATTGAGAGCATGAAAAATCAGGGATTTGATGAAACAATTATCTGAGACTGAGATCCAATACTTATTGACAGTTTAGCAATAGTTTAAGAGTAATTCAATTGAATTGAGCTTTAAAAATGCGATTTCTGACACCATGACACAAAAGTTAACAGGATTAAATTTTCATTCCAAAATACTGTCAAAAAATTTTTTTCACCAGAAACTTATTCTTGGAAAATGGATAGCGTGGTATACCTACCGTTTAATATTGAGTAATTTTTCGCTACATCAAACATAAAGGTTTCACAACTCCCCTTTGACATTTTAGATCTTCCACACATGTCATCATGATGTCAGTGAATTCTTTGGTAAAGTTCAAGTTTTGTGTGGTGACTGGTGAATCATCCTCAAAACGTTCTTGAAAGCTTTTTATCAGGAAATTTCGAAAGAAATCATCCATTCAAATCTTTTCAAAAAGGATGGTCTGTCGAAATATATTTTCCATTTTTAGATGATGACACTTTTCTATTCTATAATACTAAATTCAGAAAAAAAGATTAATTGCAAAACTGATAATGCAAACTTCTCCTCGCCCTTCAACGCGACTGTAATAAAAACTATTTCATGAACTAAAATCACGTTTTAATGTTCAACTTGATTAATTAAAATTAAAATTTTCTCATCATTACACTTAAAATTTTAAAGTTAAGACACAAATTATCATTATGCCCCATTTCATTGCTTTAGTTGTGATCTGATATTACATCAAATTTTGTGAATCTAAGTCATACACTAATATAATTATTTACCTTTTCCACTATTTGTCACTGGATTTTAGAGAAATGCGAGTATTCCTTTGTTTACTATTCAAATGATACCTGTGATCAATTTTTACGACACCGAATCTAGGGGAAAACATAAACGTATGTTGCCCAAAATAAATTCAAAATCTACTCTCTGTCTTTACCAAGGTAAACACTAATTTTCTAGCTTCTACTAAGGTATAAATATAAAGATATCGAAGGGTTCCTTTGACATACTTCTGAATGAGAAACTTAATGGCTTCACACTTGACTAATTGTTCATTCATCGTATTGAGAAATTGCTGGTTTTGTTTTTCTACAACTCTCTGTTATTTTTTTGCTTCTATCCACTCTTATTTTTTCCGATTCCCTCCTTCCAGGCCTTGATTTACCTTTAGATCCGTGAGACACTGGCCTAGGGACCCCTAAATAAAGCCACCCATAATCTCAAAATTATCTAAAAATTTAATTACAAAAATAACTTTTCATATTTTTTAAATGCAATTCCAATACTTTTTCCTCAAAATTGTAAAAAAATATTACGATTTTAAGGCACTTTTTGGTGAAATCTTTAATGCAATCTAATATGAAGCTACCAATTAAAGTGTTTTGTAAAATTGTTTTCATGATTAACGCATATTATGGAGGCCCCTTCTTGCGTGGTGTGCCTTTTACTGAAAATTTTCTAAATTGTGCTCTGACTCCTCTTCTCTTTTCGTTTCACTCTCCCTCCCATTCCGATTCCAAAGTAACATTAGCTCATAAGGAAACTTTCAGAATGTCAATCCGAGAATACAATAATTTTTCTCGCCAAAATCAACGGTCATATTTTTTGCACCCCCTTTCATGGGCAACTAACTCCTCTAGTGATACTCTTCACAGTCCCAATCCACCCACCCAACATCCTCGAGAGCACTTGAAGCACCTCTAACCTTCGGGCGACCGCTGCAAAGAGGGCAGCCACCAAAATATAACTAAAAATCCATTTAAAAAAACGCAAACGATACCACCTAGGCGGAGGGTTCAAACACGGCCTCCGACGGAAGACCCCGAGTTCATTTCACTTCGCTTCCCGCTGTTCCCACCTGCGGAACTGTGAGTCACCCTGGCGGTAAATAAACCCTCTCTCCCCCGCCGGGGAGGGGGGTCTCTCCCCGACAGGTGGGCATGCTGGAATATGTGGAGCATCGGAGCAAATTGCCACTTTGCGATGAAGAGATGGACAGGTAAATTGCTGTTTTGAAAGGAGCTGTGGACTGCATATTCACCATCACATTGGCTTCTTTTGAGCTTTAATCTCAGTCAGTAGAAAATATAAAGCCCTCTATTTAATATTTTTAGAGAGGGGGAAAACTTAATCGGTTTTTTTTTGCGTTAAAAAGCTATCTAGGCATGCCTCATTTCCAAACTAGACCCTTATAGAATTTTACTCTACAGCCTTAAAATAAGTATGATTACTCAAATACTTTCTTAAAAATAAAATTTTTTACTCTAAAGTATGCACAGTATGCATGTTTATTTAAAATAACCACCAAATATGTGACATAAATTTTTCAAATGTGTTGTTTTCACTGCATACATTTGATTATAGAGGAAAAACTGGTTTTACAGGTGAACGTATAGTTATTTTTTCTGTAATATAGGTTATAGGTACTTCGATTTTCGTGCATTTTTTAAAAGTGAGACCCGATAGTTTAAAAGCACTAAAAGCTATTTTATGTTGTTGAAGGAATAAAATGCGGCACACTCATACATTATCCTCTTAACCTAAACGCTTGCGACCAAAATATTTAATAGCTTGAGAAGATATCGCAAATACTACTTTAAAATTGTAGATTGCCAATGGTACCTGTTAAAAAAACCTCATTTACCTTTGTATAAGTAATGATACGTCTACCTATAGGTGTCTGTTTTCATTTCATATAAGAACATCATGAATTTTATCTTTAACATATATTTTCTCCCAAATATCATGTATCCGCAATCTATTTCACCTATAAAGGTGAAATATAATCTGTCACACAATAAAAGTAAAATACATAGTTAAAATCCATACATTTCCTACGTACTTAAATCTAAAATATCATCATAATCAAACTACCTCGCTGTTATCAACATAAGATTGATCTGTATCGATCTAATAAGTAACAGGACACGTTAAGGTTACAAATCACGATATCGGAACTGCATCTTTCAAAAACCGATCAATAACAACCAACAAAAAATCCTCAATGATAGCACAGCTATCATTATTTTCCAACCCAAAGAGATAAACAGACATACTAGCGCAACGCAGAGAAAAAAATCGATGCCAACGCGAGATAAATTACACAAAGAAAACAAAAAAAGAACGATAAATGGAACTCGAGACCTGTTTACATGCAATGACGTCACTCCAATTGTCCTTCTTGGAGTATCCGCAAATAATCTCTCCCGGTCAGTCAGGTTTTTCAAGAGAGAAAAGAACAAAACAAAAAATCCAGCAGAGCAAGCTGGAAGAGTTGTATAACAGCCATTGTTATATCCATCTCAATTTGTAGTCTCCCTCTTCTTAACAGGCATGTGTATGTTAAACGAAAGGGGTCAAACTTAAGAGGAAGAAGTTGAATCACATGATATAATCGATGGCAGAGAGAAAAGCCTTGTGCTAACAAAGGAACACTGGATGGTCACGCAGAGTGGAATTCTTGATGTTGCCAAACGGAACTTGGTAATAAGCTGGCGCTTTGAGAGAAATGACCGAAGGTTTGAACTTGTGGGTGATTTGCATATTATTTTGACCGTCTGTTTCCTGGAGGTCATTTTTCAAAACTAGTTTCGAACGCGTTTGAGTCAGGTTGAAGGTTTTTCCACTTGGGGTCAGCAGGAAAATCTTGTGGAATTCTGTCGTGATTAATGGCATGTTCTAAATTACCTTCACTAAAAAGGGAAGTTTTAAATTGAAATTTTAGACTTAAAAAAGGAGTTGTGCAGGAAAATTAGACTTTAAACCCGTTATATGAGTGGAAAATTGTAATTTAAAAAAAATTATTCTCGACTTATAATTAGGAAATTTTTTTTTATTTGTAATCCTGAAACATTTACTTTTTATAAAAGGATTCTTTATTTTAGAGTACCACATGTGGAATGTAAATTTATTAAGGCAGTTACCAACAATGAGACCAACAGGATTGCATGATTTAAATCGTGATTTTCATCTCATCATTATTTTAAGGTATGAGAAATATGGATTTAATCAGTAAAAATCAAAGTTAATTTAGAAGTGTAACTATTGATTTCAGATCCTGGCAAATAAGTTTTAAATCAGAATGTTTAATTTTTAGTGGTTAATAGTAAAATTATTTTCATTCAAAACAATTTTCATAGCCATTAAGAAGCTTTAAGTTATTTGTTTTAAAACAAATTTTACTGAAGCATTTATTAAAATAATTTCTAATAAATAAATAAAAAATGCCTAAAATATTGTGTGATATATTTATTGTATCATTATCAAAATTATTACTTTTATTTACTTTACTTTTTTTTTATTATTTCCTTTTAATGTTTATGTATTTGTAAATGTTTCAGAGTAAATAAATTATAATTATTTTTGTTTTTCAATAGAGCATTTTCAATCACATGACTCGGACCTAGCAACGGCCTTAGCAACAGATTGTTTGGCTTACAGCAGTTAACAGTTAAAAGAAAATAACTGGTCATGGATGCTTCTATTGGAGCATTTGCAATCACATGACAGCAACAGATACCGCCACACCTAGTAACGGCCTTAGTAACAGACTGTTTGACCTACAGCAAGGAAGAAAATAAATGGTCGTGACGTCACCTGAAAACACTCTATTATAAAAATACTAAATTGTTAATCAGTTAATCCAAATTTTAAAAATCAGACTAAAGTAAAGAAATGCGATTTTTTAAATGAACATTAGCACTATCAAAACTCTTTTATCTAATTACTAATATAATATGCTCGATAAAGGCAGCATTTTATAAGTACTTTTATGTGAAAGGTGAAAGAACAAACGCTCAATAACTTTTCAGGTAACCCATAGTTTCATTCCTAATTTAAACAAAAAAAGTGAGAAAATAGTTTTATTTTATGACCTCTTTTTGGAAGAGAATAATTCCAAGAATACAAAAATGTGAATGGGGTGTGTAATTTAAAAAACTCTAACAAATTTTATTTAGTTTTTTCTTACTGGGTTTCAAGTTCTCTGAAAAATTCGGTTGAGAAAATATAAAATAAAAAGAGAAATAACAAAAATATGAAGCCAATTGCTTAGCTAAATTATTGATTTTAAGAAAAAGACAAATAGAAAATTGGTTATATTCTGAAAGCTGCTGCAATTGTGGGGGAAATCCAATTAATTTAGATTATTTTTAATTATTTCTGAAAAATATCTACATTCAAAGAAATATTTTACATGAAATTAAATTCTCCAAAGGACTTAAATAATGGATGAGTAGGAAAAGTGTTGATCATCTGATAATATTAAAATTGAGCCTAATGTATCAAAGCAAACAAACATACAACCGAGTAATATAAAATAACAATAACTTTCTTGACCCCATGAACTTATTATAATTATATACCTAAAATTTCTCTGAATGCATCAGATATACATATTTTTAAAACATAACAAACCAAGAACAAAGCCATTACGCTTTTTTTTTCAAAAACTGTTATCAATAATATTTAAAGAATGCGGAAAAATAGAGCCAAACGTAAACACTCTAGTATTATCTCTATTAGCAAAACTCTAAATATAGTTATCTCCATTATTTGTAAAACATATGAAATTATAAATACTACATTCCTTCAGATTGTTATTGATTGAATGAAATCAATTATTAATTTTATGTGAGTTACATAAATGAAAGTGCAACTTTTTAATCTCAAGTGTTTTTACATGTTTGGTCCTTTATTTCTCAACTTACATCGACTAAAAAATCAAGAAAGGAAGCGTTATTTCATGTGCGAGATAGCAAAATCTGTAAGTAAATACAAAATCATGTGATATAAGTCAAAGTCATAAGTTTAGCAAGTATTTCCGAAGTTAGAAGGGATATCATTTTTCGCCCCCGTTGCATCAAAAGATGTATTCAATGCGTCATATCATAATACGCTTAGAACTGCATTCAGCTTGTGAAGACAATATGCTATCTCCTCTTGTGAACCACTTAAAGCTGAGTCATTATTTTTTTCTGTTTAAAATGCATAAAGAAAGTATAAAAAATTAAATACAGAATTTTATAAACGGACATGTTATGTGATACAATATCTCTTTACCAGTGGTGTCAAAACTCTTATTTAGATGAAGGACATCTTGGAGCTTGGAAAGTTTGAGAAATCCTGGTTCATACTCTCAAACATATGTAATTAATAACATGGATTTAATAACATATTATAAAGATAATATGATATTTGTCAAAATTTGATATTTTCAAATTCAGAATGCTATAAAGGTTCTAACTACAACCCCGTTTATAATCTGATATTCTAAAGATGTTTAAGCAGTTAATGTATTAGAAAGTATAAAAATAGCTCCGTCTTATAAATCTATATAAGTCAATCGATCTTGTTCGATCGATATTTGTTCAGATTACAAAATACTTCATAAGAATCAAACCTGATTTTCTAGGTTGTTCCTCCTTGGAAAAATAATTGCTTTATTATTTTTAAATTAATTTCGATTCATTCCAGGCTTTTAATAAAATCAAAGTCAAATTAAATTGGCAAACCTTGGAGAAGAAACGTTACTGGTGTTGGAACGACAGAACAATCTATTTTCCATTTAATACTCAATTAAAAAATCATTTCGAAATTAGGCCGTTAAAGGGATAAAAACACCCGAATTGTTCAGATTGTGAAAGAGGCACCAAAGTTATTGGAGATATAGTTTAATTAAAACATGCTGAATCCAAAATCGACCAGAAGCACTCTGGCGGAAGTGCCGTTTAGGACATTTTTTGAGGACAATAATTACGTATAAAGTGTCAAAAAACATGATTCTAATGACGATATGCGCAATTTATTTTAAAAAGTATCTAAAATTCAATAAAAACTCTGAAATAGTAATACAGTCAATCGTCAGTTGCTTCAAAAAAATTGTAAACAAGTTTTTTCTTGCCGGTTTTATATGTTTTTTGAGATGCTAATTCCGAATATTCAGTTCGATTCAACGTGGAAGGTCCGCTCCATATAAAAAATTGCAAAAAATCGCAAAAATTTTACTTTATCTTCATATTTTTGCATATGCTTTTAAAAATATCAGTATCTTGAAAATTACCTTAATTACAAAGTTAAAGTAAACAAATTTTCCTACAAAATGTGTTATTCAACTTTTATTTTCGGAAGATTATTTTTTCTGTTAGAACGCACTGGAAAAAAAAGATGATTTTAGCACAGGATGATTTAAACAGAGGACGGTTTTTCAGTGCGTTCTAACGTAAAAACTATTTATCGGAAAGTAAAAGTTGAATAGTGCATTTTGTAGGAATTTCTTTCGTTGCTTTAACTTTGGATTTAAGATAATTTTCGAGACACTAATAGTTTTTGAAATATACTAAGCACTGATCCGAAAACAGAATAAAAATTTCGCGATTTTTCGCGAATTTCGATATGAAGTTGACCTTCCACGTGAAAGCAAACTGTATATTCGGAATCAGCACCCCCAAAATTATCTATAACCGTCGGAAAAAAAGAACTTATCTACAAATTTTCTTTTGAAGCAACTGACAATTGACTGTATTAGTTTTTATTGACTTTTAGTTACTTTTTAAAATAAATTGCGCATTTTGTCATCAGAATCATGTTTTTTTCCCTTAAAACATAATATTTGACCCAAAATGTCTCTCTATCATTGAAAGAACCGAAAATATGCCCGCGGGCGGCCATTTTGTTTTTGACCGGAAGTAAACGGCATTTCCGCCAGAGTGCTTCTGATGGATTTTGGATTCAGCATGTTTTAAACTATATCTCCACCAATTTTGATGCCTCTTTCACAACCTGAACAATTATTCCCTTTAACGTGACCCTACTACAATTAATTATTGATTAGACAAATTAGATACCACAACAGACAAAAAAGTAAAGTTGGCACCAGTTTTTACAACGGGAGTTTAATTCCAGGAAATACACATCATCATCTTTTCTGGAATCCATAGAAGGGCAGCGGTAGTGTAAAGAAGAAAACAAAACGGTCATTCACTGGTCACTCAAAGGCAGGGCATTTATCTCACTTGTGACCCATTTCTGGACTGTCGATCGATATACCGAAGCGGCTGACCATTCGGTGGACCTCACCTCTTTCGCTTTATCTGTCCAATCAGGTTAATGAAATCGATATGAACGTCGGCACGTGGCGGCGGTGAATAACTGAGAAGAGGGTTCTAGGGCAAAAGGGGGGAAAACCCCGAGATTGCGTGTGTTCTGTCTCTGAAGGATGATAATTTAGCATTTCAATCAATATGAGACACGAGTAGTAGTGTTTTTGATTGAATAAGAAAAGTTATTTATCTTATTATTACTAAAATTTAACTTTAAAACAACATAAACAATACCACCCCAAAATCGACCCTTTTTAAGAAGCTATATAAGTCACTATTTTTGTATTAAAAACATGAGTCAATTTTAAGTAAGTTTTTCATGAGTCTGTTCCTGTTATAAAAATTTTTTTTCTTTGTATTGACTGTAAAATTTATTAATACTGATCCTATACTGGATTACAATGTTTCTTGTCAGTAATAGAACAGCAGGGAGAATATTCTATTTTGGCGAGTCAGAGATGACGCTCGCTAACTTTTTCACCAATTATGTAAGTAATAGTGTAAGTAAGTGTGACTTCTAAAGCTCCTACCTGCAACCCGGGAAACGTGTCACTCATGGGCAAATTTAACTTTGTGAGAAAATAAATTTTTATTGGGGAAAATCATGTTTCCAAAGCCATCAGGTACAGCTTGCCCCTCCCCAAGTTTTCCAGTGTACCTCCCAGGGTTCACCACCTAAATCCCTCCATGTTGTCACTGACAAGAAACGTAGTAATGTGTATAGTATAGTAGCACAGTTTATACGAAATATGAAAAGTTACGTTACTGCAACTATAAGTAAATGAAATTTGACCATCATACATGACAAAATTTGAACGAATTTTCAACGTTTGTGATGCTCTTTGTGAGAACAGTTAGAAACTTTGAGTAACGCCCGTATCATCTGGTTCCAAGTTCTCTAGAGTTATAAACACATAACAAATTCTATATTATTTTGAAATTATAAAACCAAACTTAAAGAGGGAATGAAGGAAAAGGCATTTTGGTAGGGAAGATAATTAGTCTATTTCAATTTCCATGTACACGAAAAATTTAAAAATTTCCTGATTTTTTAAACTCTTCCAACCTATTAAAAGAAAAAACACTGGAATATGAGATGACACTGCTGTTCATCTGACTCCTTAAAAATTCCGAATATTTCGCGTGCATTTTCCCACCATTTAAAAGACCATCACCTTACACTACCTCAACTTACGGAACTTAACAATTGTTTTTGTGTACCTTCGTGTACAAATACGCATTAACACACGGGATTAAGTCGAATTTCCCCTATTACAATTAAATCCCTGACTCTTTCAATCCGACCCTCGACCAATCAGATAACAATGGGACTGTCAGAGGTGAGAATCTCCTTGTAAAGAAATCGGACTTTCCTAGGTTAAAAGAACAATGCTCTGGAAACAATGGAGGGCATTATTTGTTTCGTGGCACAATGCATTTTGAATCTCACGCTATAAAATGCGAGAGACAGACTTGTCTTTTCCGTTTGAATCACAGAGGTCATTTAAGTTCGTATTCCTGGGTATTGATTACGCTTATTAAAAAACTTGGTTAGCAGAAAGTGAAGCACCGTTATGTGTTGTCATGTCTCATATCTAAATTAAGTTTTGTACTTTTTAGGATACTAGGGGGCTCTGCCCCCTGCTCGCTATCGCTCACCAACCCCCGGAACTGCTTCGCAGTTCTTTGAAGATCGCTTTACTTCGCGATCTTAGCGAGCAGAGCTCGCTTGTTTCATTTCAACTATCCAGTACAACCTGGAACTTGTCTGCTTATAATCTGTATATTTAGAATAGGCGCCTGCAACAGGGTCAAAAACGCTCAATAATGCTTAATAACACTTTTCAAACAACTTCAGTGACCGATTGTTTCTACAGTATTTTAACTACTTCTGCTTAGGCTGCCTTATCATTGAAGAAGAAAATTTTTTCGACGATAATTAGAATAATAACTGCTTTTAATACATTACGTCTCAGGCGCTATTCTAATTGATACCGTGATTAGTTTTCATTTTAGATAGAAAAAACCGGAAAAGTGTCAAAAATTTCGAAAATTAAAAAATTAATTACTCTAAACCAAATTCGAAATTCAAAAAAAGGGCGACGTAGTGCACATCTTCATACTTCAGAGTATTAAGCTGCAAAAAATCATATTTCTGCTGCTAATAGATTTCGTTGAACTGGATTACGTGGCGAAAAAAGAAAAACTTCAACTTTGACCTTAAAAATACCCCAGAACTAATTATCACATCAGTTAGCTTTTTGTTCTAGAATGTTCCCCAAATATTCCTCTACAAATATTTCAAATTTCATAAATTTCTATCAAGTAGTTTTTGCGATATGAGAGTTCAAAGAGTTGAAAAATTAAATTTTCTGAAACAGCGGCAGCGGCAGCGGCGGCAGCGGCAGCGGTGACAGTAACTTTTTTTTAATATAGAGAGAAAAAATACTTGATGTCTATATTTATACATTAAGCTTCTACAATGCCTACTACGAGAAATTGCCATAGAAAAAAATATTCTTTGCCCTATTTATGTATTTTAGGCGGTAATTTAAAAAAATGACAAAAAATTATTTTGTTGAAAATTGCTGGATTTCCGTTTAGTACCATGTTAATTAGTTACCATGGCCAGATTAATGGGGGGGTATAAAAATGAAACAGATTATGGTATATAATTCAAAGTTTTTTAATTTTTCTGAAAATAGTTATGTTTTTGGGTGGAATGACCTAATAAACATTCTTTATCTATTTACGTATGTTTAAAATTATTCCACTTTTACAGGTTTGAACTGATATATTTATTTTCTTTTTTCAACCAGTATTTATGTATTCAATTTTATTTTAATAAAATAAAACGAAAAAAAATTACCCTTAATAATATATTTACAAAATTACCGAGTCTAAAAAATCGAGATATTTTTAAAGTAGAGCATTCTCACACACTACATAATTCTTTGCATAATCAGGTAAATAATTTACAATTTTCCCCCACCTCTCCAGAAAATAATAATGCTTCCCAAATAATAGTAGAGCTAATACTAAAACGGCTTAGTTTTGTTTTTAGAAATTAATGAGTTTGTATATGAAATTTTAAACAAACACATTTTTAAAAACAAACAACTATCTCTCTATATTAAAAAAAGTAACAGTGACCGCCGCCGCTGATTCCGAAAATTTTATTTTTGAACATTTTGAACTCTCACTACGCGAAAACTATTTAAAGGAATATTATGAAATTTTGACCATTGGTAGAAAAATGCATGATAATCATTTTCGTTCCAAAACCTAATTAATTTGATAATTAGTTCTGGAGTTATTTAATGTCAAAGTCGAAAATTATTTTTTTTGCTGCGAGTTCGCCTCCAGGAAAATCTATTTACAGCAGAAACATGATTTTTTGCAGACACATACTCTTAGGTGCAGCGTAGACTTTTCCACTGGCTGTAATAAAACGATTACTGCTAGGCGTCCAGCACTTGCGGTTTAGGGGGAGATATCCCGATATCTCCCCCTAAACCGCAAGTGCTGGACGCCTAGCAGTAATCGTTTTATTACAGCCAGTGGAAAAGTCTACGCTGCACCTTAGGCATGAAGTTTTGCACATCATTGCCCTTTTTTGAATTTCGAATTATTTTTTGAGTAATTCAATTTTAAAGTTTCAAAATATTTGAAAATTTTTCGATTTTTTTGTTATAAAAAAACTAATCGTGAAAGAGGTAGGGTTACTTGGGGTAAGTGGGACACCCCCTAAAACTATATTATGTACAAGAAATTTCACACTTACTTGCATTGATTATGTTACAGCTTGTCACACCGATGAGTTTTGCATATATTTGAGATTTGTTTAATTTATTTTTAAGATTATAGAACTAATTTAAAATAGATTCCCAGAATGGATTATTTGGAGAGTCAAGATGCATTTTTCAAAGAAGTGTTTCCAGGTAAGTTTTCATTGGATTTTACTGTTTATTGAACTGTTTTGCAGAGTCTAATCTAAAATACATTCTGAAATTTGAAATTTTTCAAAATTTTTAATTTTGAAGTGTTTAAGAGGGGGTCCCACTTACCCCATAGTTTTAGCATGGTTGGGGTAAGTGGGACCCCTTAGTGTGGGGTAAGTGAGACCCCTATTTATTTAGTAAGTGAGTCCCCTTATTATGATATAAGTGGTTCTAGAGGGTCCCATATGAAAAAGGAACTATTACTGAAGACATGGGCGGATTTCAGAAAATTTCAATTTATAGTAGCAAGACCTTTTACTCACCACATCAAAATTCATTAAAATTTATAAATAGTTTGATCGACATTTTATATCAAATTTGCGTTTTAATTTCAGTTATGGTGAGTAAAGTGAAATATCTCATCTATAGTGTTCATTCTCATTTAGAGTGTCCGATTTCTTTTTTATCCCTTTTAACATATCCCTTTGGCCTTTCAAAACATTATTTAGAATACTTATTTTGCTTTTCATTCTATTCTTACCTTGTCATATTGATTTTTATGTGAGTATATTTCTCACCCATGGATACAGTTACAATAAAATATTTTATATTGAAATTTACTGTACTTTATCAAGTAAGACCCAATTACTTCCTTTTAAGTTTTGCTTGCTTCAAATATAAATAAAGAGGGGGTGACCCACTTACCCCATCTCTTGGGGCAAGTGGGTCACCCATCTCTTTTTTGATAAAAAAGACCCGTTAAGAAATATGTAAAGCTTTATTTTAGAAACAACTGATAAATTTTTGTTCATCGCTAGACTCTTTAACGAAATTAGTCAACAAGTACAAAATAAACCCTTTCAAATTTTTTCTATAAAGCTCCAAAAATGTACTAGGCCAAAAAGGTCCCACTTACCTCAAGTGACCCTACAATATAGACATTAGGGTGTATCGAAAAAAACTTTTTTTCGATTTTGATGATGCCTTAGTGCGGAAAAGTTGTCTAAGGTGGCAGAGAGTACCTGTGAATTTTTTCAGAATTTTCGGATAATATCTTTAGGTGCCGCCAAGGCCCTGAAGGTCCCCATGTTAATCCAATGGAGCGCGCAAGCCAAGAAGGCCGAAAATTGGTTTTTCGCCCCTCATTTCTACCCTAATCACACGACGAATGTCTTCACTCGAGTTATGGACCCTATATGATCTAGGCTATCCGACAAAACTTGAATAATAGCCTAAATCTCAATATTATGTTGATTGTGGGCTCTGATTTGAACGAGGAAATAAGCGATTTTCGACGAAATTGGAGCATACAAAGAAACGTAATATAGAGATTTAGGCTATTATTCAAGTTTTGTCGGATAGCCTAGATCATATAGGGTCCATAACTCGAGTGAAGACATTCGTCGTGTGATTAGGGTAGAAATGAGGGGCGAAAAACCAATTTTCGGCCTTCTTGGCTTGCGCGCTCCATTGGATTAACATGGGGACCTTCAGGGCCTTGGCGGCACCTAAAGATATTATCCGAAAATTCTGAAAAAATTCACAGGTACTCTCTGTCACCTTAGACAACTTTTCCGCACTAAGGCATCATCAAAATCGAAAAAAAGTTTTTTTCGATACACCCTAATAGACATAGACATAGACATAGAAAAAAGTTTATTGTTTTGGGCGTTTGCCCGTTAACAAATAACACGAACCACTATAATTAGGAACTTTACATTATCTTAGAATTCAGATTAAAAAAATCAACATATTTTAAAAATAATATACAAATCACTGTAATACAAGTTAAGACAGAACAAACCGGGTGCAGGAACAAAATACAAACTAAAATAAATCAACTAGAATCCTCTCCAATGTCCCGGCGGAGCCTAAAAACGGAAGTCAGGAAACATAGAATATTGAAATAGTTAGAGTTAGGCTCATTTAAGACAAAGGGAAAATTTTTTGTTTCGATAATAGCTATAAATAGGACATGAGTTAAATATATGATTCCATGTGTCAAATTCTTCGGTATTACAAAAGGAACATTTGTTAGTAAAATAAACTTCAAATATCTGGCCCTTATAGAAGATTTTATTTTGATTTAAACGTAATTGGAAAATAATTCTTTTTACATAAATATCAGAGACGGATAGTATATAGTTTTCAGGGGTGGGACAATTCTTTATTAGTTTATAGTGGGGAAAGTGGGTGCTATTCTCCATCATTGAGAAATCTCGTTGTAGGCATTGATCTCGACAAGTTTGTAACATATTAGGTAGATAATAGGAAGCCAGGTCAGGATTTTGAGATGTCCAAATAAAGTTAAATCCAAGGTTTTCAATAATTTTTTTGACTGATAAAGCCCAGTTATACTCGGGATTTGAGGAGAACATCGTGTTGGAAAATAACTTTTGGTAGCATATTTTGGTATACCTATCATCGGGTAATTTAAGAATTCTTATCCAATACTTCAACAACAATTTTACTAAGGTGACTGCAATAGGTGCCTGAGTGACCCTACAATATTTTAGACACATATACAATTATTTTTTATAAATATATTGGCGTTTCGTTTTTTTTAAATTCGAATTAATTTTAGAATTATTAAGATTCAAAGTTTCAATTTTTTCTTCTCTTTCTGGTCGTTCACTAGGGAAACAGCCAACAGCTTATTTTTATGAGTCTGATTTCTTTAATTTCCGACGATTCACTAGATAAAATTTAATGTTTCTTAACGATTTGTTTTTTTCTCTAAGTAGGTTGATGATAACTGGTAGACTTGCTTGATATTTTTTTAAAAAACATAGCTCTGCTCGTTAAGATCGCGAAGCGATCTGAAAAGAACTGCGAAGCAGTTCCGGGGGTTGGTGAGCGATAGCGAGCAGGGGGCAGAGCCCCCTAGTAGTGGAAAAAATTGCTAAAGTTTCATTTAAGAAGATCTCGCTTATGCCAACTTATCAAAAAGAAATTCAAACACAAATAAATTTTGGAAACTTGAATAAACTTTTTTTTTTAAGAAGAATTATTTATTGAACTAGAAATAAAAAAAGAAGAAAATTTACAAGTTCACATAGTCACCTGGGATCTCATGGTCCATGTAGGTGACCGTAATTATGAATAACAAAAATTTAAAATACAAACTAGGAGAAAAAAACACAGGAAATACATACATGAGATGGATATGGTGGCAAACAGGGCGCCAATAAATTATATTTTTGCCATAATGATGAGTTAAAGTGCTTAAAATAATTATAAATCATACATTAAACAGAACAAAAGAAATCATCAATATCCTCAATAGTAAACAGATATTCCTTTAATTGCTTTTTGAATAAATGTTTTGAAGGGCTATTTTGAATATGTATAGGTAACTTATTAAAACACTTAGGGGCTATGTAACAAAAATTTTTACAGAATATGGATTTATTAGGTTTAGGAACAAAGTATAATATGTTTGGTCTTCGTAGGTTTACGACATTGCGTTTTTGACAAATGTTGGGGTTTAGATAGAGATGGAGGCAAATTTTAAAATAAAAAAGATGGCGAATTGGAAGTATATTTAAGGAATTGAAGTAGTTTATATTATTTGTGTGTAAGTGCGCTTCATTATTTAAAAACCTCAGGAATCTCTTTTGCAGCCTCTCAATTCTTTTTAAGTTGATCATGTAATCTCCTCCCCACACAACTAAACCGTAATTAAGTTGTGAATGAACCCAAGAATAATATAAATTGATTAGTAATTTATTATTTAACTTTTGTTTTAGGTATAATAAAAGTTACACAGTACATACCTTAGTTTGTCTGATATATATTTTGTATGGGATTTCCATTTCAAATTTGAGTCTATGTGCAGTCCGAGGTATTTTATTGAGGATACGTTATCTAAGGGTTTACAGGCGCAATTGCTATGAGTATTGCAGTATTTCTCATGATATTTTATAGAGAGATAATTTGCTAACTTTATGATACTTTTCTGGAGAATAATTACTATAGACCTCTTTCAAAGGGGTACTCCCAAAATGTAAAATCGAAAGTCATTTCCTGAAGCTTTCGTACTTAAAGTTCCTAGAAAGGTTTCAATGAGACGATATCTTCAATAAAACTGGGAACATAATGGCCAATAATTTTTTAGGCCGGTAGAATAATTCAGAAAATACATTTTACGGTTCATAAAAAATTTTACGATAATATGAAGAATGCTCTCCTACCTCTCACATCAATTTACAGAAAACGGATAAAAATAATAGGAATGCCATCAAAGGAATACGTTTTCTGAAAAAAGTTCTTATTTTTTCTATTTTACTAAGTATTAAACTAAAATGTATTTCAGTTTGTAATTTTAAACTGGCATATTATTTGAATTTTTATTTACATGGTTTCTCTAACTAACTCCTTGGTATTACAGCCCATGTTGGGTTGGACTATGGCCTCTCCAACAATTTTCCGCCAAAGCCCTCTGTCTCTTGCTTTTTGCTTCCAATTATACGGACTTTTAGAATCCTAAAGTCCTTTTCAACCTCATCCAACCATCTTTCGACTGGCCTTCATCTTTTTCTTTGTCCCTGGTCAGGGGCGTAGCCAGAGGGGATATATCCTGATACAGAGATTTGGGGATATATCCCCCCCGAAACTCAGGAAATTTCCTTTTTGACCATAGAAAACAACTAAAAATACCCCATATCCCCTCCCGAAATATCAACATCCCCCTCCGAAATTTTTTTCTGGCTACGCCACTGTCCCTGGCTTTTCTCAGCTTACTTATAATATTGATAAAAGCTTCTTCGTCCAGAAATGAGCGAAGAGTTCTTTTCCGCTTTAAACCAAATTTTAATAATTGTACTATTTACACTGTTAGTGTAATATCCCATTGGAATTCAAACATACATGGAAAATTATGAATACAATGTTGTCCTCCTAAAGAAACAAACAAAAGAAACTACCCCGACTAGCTGGTTATGACATTGGGTAGATTACTTCAATAAACACTGAACAAATATATGGTTTAATGCCAGGTTTCCTTAGAAATTCACTAATTGAATATTTCAATTGAAATTTCATTGAAACAGTTCAAAAACTACAGAACTGATATGCTTTTGAAACCAATATTATAATATTTCTATGGGTTCTTGGTATAAATTCTTTAGGGATAACATTTACGACGTTCCGGACTAGGTAATACTAACAAAAAAGGAAGGGAATAAGTGGAGTTAAAAATTCAGCAGCTGCTTTTCCATGCAGTAAACAGCGTCTCAAGGACGGTGCAACCAACAACAACAAAACAAAAGGATATTCTTGACTGATAAACCGATAGGACGCATTTTCGTTACTTTCTACTTAAATATTAGCCCACTCCGATTCGGGCACCTTATCTCCATAAGCTCCAGCGATCCATCTCACAAGCAGAAGAGAAGGAGATAAACAGCACAACTCAACTCCACAGACGTGGGAAGGGAAGGGAAGGGGAGTGGGGAACGAGTTCACGTGCGCACGAAGAAAAGAGAAGAAGAAAACGAAGGAGAGAGAGATCGAGAAGCAAGGAATAAATAAATCAAACAACAGCAGCAAGAAAAATTCGGTTTTACTACTATCTCCCCGCGGTTAAGGTCAGAGCTCCACTGGCGTGACTGTTCGCTTAAAAATCGTCTGCGCAATGGCCTCATTCTGCTCTTTCTTTCCCCCTCCTTCTAATGTATTCGTTCTCTCCATCATATTTTATTTCCCTTCTTTTTCCCGGGATTGTTCCACGGCAGGTTGCTTTTTCGACTCATAAATCCGCATTTTCTGCAGGAGAACAATCGTCTGGAATCGTCATTACGGACGGGCATTGTTTTGAGCAGCGAGTGTTCTTTTTTTGTTGTTGTTGCTGTTGGAAAAGTGCGCTATTTCGTTCGAAACCCGTTTTCGAAGAGAGAAAGGAACCCTGGGGCGACCCCATTTGAGAGCCTTGATCTCTCATGACTTGCTCTCTAACCTGCAACTCTCGACCCCTGGATGATTACACTGCTGTTGCCATGGCAATTCGTGAGAGGTGCATCGTTCTATAGAATAGTTGCAGAGCTCCATGTGTGACGTATCCCTTGAAATATTTGATATATCGATTACAGCCTCTGTTTACACTGCAACATCTGTCAGCACATATGCTGCACACAGATGTGAATGATGTTAGGTTATTTGTTTAAAAAACTGTAGAAATGATTAGCAACTGTGCCTAATTTTTAGTTTTCAAAGGTTTCTTCCAATTAGAATAAAGATCTGCGATGAGTGTTAAATGACTTGTGTATCCATTAATTCCTACCTTCTCAGGGTCTTGTATGACTTCCTTTCAACTCCTTTGCATCTTATTTTGGAATAAGAAGAGGATAAATAAGAGAAACCAAACTTGAATTATCTGAATGCCTGTTTTGAAGCTTTTCTGCTTATCTAAATACAAACTATCTGTAAATAAAATGAAAATATGCGATTAAAATGCTTGGGATTTGTGTTTATGAAATATATTTCAGTTTAAATCTTTTATGCATAAATTTGCCTTTTACATATCATCTAATTTCGAAGTACTCTGAATTTTGTTCATATTTTTTGCACTTACGAAACAAACAACACAAGGATGTCTGCATTTCCAATGAGAATGATTTCCTTTCAATAGGTGAAACACATTCATGGGAAATGGAATCTATCAATTTTTAAACAAGAATTATTATACACAGATTCAGATACGGAATAACAGAAACCAAACACAATTTTTAAATGAAAATTTCTAAGGTTATGACGTATTTCACCATTAAATACCCTTTCAACTTAGCAATACGTAAAGCGATTTGGCTTTTTCTAGTAGTCAATGGAAATATTGAAATTTGGGATGATTATATTGTTGACGAACAAAGTAATTATCGAATCCCAAACAACATCAAAACATTTAAGAGATTTCAAATATATACAACGGTGATGGAAGTCTTTGGTAATTTAGGTGTGAAAAGCCACTCATCAAATCCTGATTTTTATGTCACTCGTCAACCCATTCTCACGTTTTTCAGGCGTTTCTCGTCACCATTAAAGATAAGATGGAGCGCTTGTTTCGGGTTGCGAGAAGCGCCTTTGCTCTCTGCAGGGTTAACACAAGGACTGATTAAAGAAATTTAAGTCAAGGTTGATGTAACCACCACGTGTCTCATACAGACAGCATCAATCGCATATTGTTCATTTACCATAGGCTAAGTGCGCACTAGATACTTTAGTCACGGCGACAGAGACAAAATTATCACCTTGGCTATTGCAAGAAGCTAGAGCGCATCACGCATTAGGCGACGAGACTCCTGGCCGATTGCCAAAAATCTACCATTGAAACGCATTGCTCTCGAGTGACCTAGTGTTTATAGTCGCCGAGACAGAAGTCTCCAGTGCGCGCTTAGCCTTAATAGGGCAAAAAACAATCGCCTTATAGAGACACTTTTTTTGCAGAGAAATGCTGCAGTTAAATAATGAAGAGTCATCTTGATGAGAATTTAGAATGCGCTTTTATAATAAAATCTAAACATAAGTAGTTCTTTCAAACTGAAAAAATTAAATTATTTGCGGAACTCCGTATCAAAGTTCAGTATGAAAATTGCTATTTACATCAAAAAATTTTATATACACAACTTCCTCCATAACCAAAAGTAGAGTTATTTAAATCGGATTTGTTTCCCAGGGGAAGGCGTACAGTTTTATCTTTCTCTATCCTTATTAGGCAGGTACTTTGTAAACTGTTTTAGTTTTAAAAGTAATAAACCCGCCATTATATAAATTTGAAACCAAGAGGTTGAACTAACAATCTAAAAGCCATTATAACTACATCAGGTGATCAAAGCATATGTCGGTTTCCTTCGACTAAACAATGTATTCGTCTTCGAAAATATCACGTAACGCAAGGCACGCCTCACAAGAGGCATTGTGAGTAAAGTAAACATTAGCTTGAAGTTAGGATAAAGTAGGCGTTTCACAGTCCCATCAAAACTGTCACCAAGACTTCTTTACTCGATCTATCGATGCATAACGAAGTGTGAGATAAACGCTACATATGACGTAACAATAACTGTTTTGAATGAAAAGTCAAACAATAGTCCTGAATAATTATATGCATTTAATACGTTAAATAAAAAACGTGATGTGGCAGTAGGGCTGTATTATTATTTCGAGACACGGCAACCCATTCCTTTGTGACTTATGAACTTTTCCCGTTGCTATTTAGCCAATTATTTGCGTCAGAGGCGGTTTAAATGTCAATAGGGCAATGCTTGATTAGAAAGAATGTTTCGAAATACTGAATTTGAAAAAGATATTCCTTGCATTTCAGAAAAATATCGGCTTGAGCACAATTTGAAGGTTTATTTTTAGCAGCAACTATTAAGTGGAAGAAAAATATTTAGTGATAATCCGTATAATTTCATGTGGAGAATATTTTTGTTACCTGGTTCGATTGCTTTAACTGATTGTTTGCATTCGTTTTTTTCCATATCTTTTGTGACAATACTTATTGATATAAAATGTATCATTGAAACTCTTTTCATTTTAACTTAGTCAGGAGAGTTTTTTTTATTCCACCAGGGGGCTACCGCCCCCTGCTCGCTATCGCTCGCCAACCCCCGTTAACTGCTGACGCAGTAACTTTTGGACCGCTTCACAATTCCCCACAAAACCCAGCTCACTGCACTTACTCACTTTATAAAACATTCTTAACACAGGGGTAGTACTTCTCCGTGGTACTCTTTCAAAAATGGCGAATATTTATTCAGTGGTGGAATTTTATCATTTCCTTTATGGTAACATGAATTGGCGGATCGCTTTATAATTCCAAGAAAGGTTCATATATAGTTCCCGCAAAATATGAACCTTCCCTTAATGTTTCAGTGCTTCCCTTAATGTATCTGTGAAAAACACATTACCTTAGGGAAATGGGTAAAAAAATGTTTACATTGCTCTGTTGTTAATTTTCTTGGGGTTGAATTCCGTTATAGTTCCCGCTAAATATCACTTATCTCTTTTGGACACTATAAAGTATAAATATTGCTAAATTGTTTCAAATTCATAGATTAAAGTGTTTAATTAGATCTATAACTATTCAGTTTATCATTAAAAATTAGAAAAATTGGTTTACATTTGAATATTGAGCGTTCGAAAGAGATTGGCGATATTTAGCGGGAACTATAACGGAATTGAACCCCAAGAAAATTAACAACAAAGCAATGTAAACATTCTTTTACCCATTTCCCTAAGGTAATGTTTTTTCACAGATACATTAAGGGAAGCATTGAAATATCTCAGGAATAAATTTAACTTTCTTAAAATTTGTAATGATTGACTGTTAAAAATGTAGTAATTATCTTAAACATCGCGAATTTATCTTCATGAGAAACAAACTTCGAAGTTGTGTCATTTTCATAGCAACGACACCGAATGTCAAGACTTCCAACATTTTCATCCTTATTTTTAAAACATTCACCCGTGTTATTTAGTTGTTTGTGTTTTGTCATTATGAAATAAAGAGTTACATTTTACTACCTTAAAAAACATACTTGCAAAAGGATATAAAAAATAAATGCAAAATTCAAAATTTCCGAAAGCGAGTGTATATTTTATTGTAAATATAGTAATGATTAGGTTGCCACAACTACAAAAATATTAATTTTTTATTTAAAAAATAAAAAATAAATTAATTATATAAAAGTTTAAAATATAATGAAAACCGTTTGAACAACAATTAAACCCTTTGTAAACAACAAAAATATAAAAAATAACACAAAATATATTTTTTAAATTCGTGTTATAAATAGAAAGATGATTATTTAATCTATTTGAATATTAAAAAACCAGTGAAATATGTTTTCAATTGTTTTAAAATTCATAGTTTCTTGCTTTGTAACTGCGACCTTATCCGAAATCTAAAAAAATGGAAATATTTAAAATTGAGATTTTTTTTAGAAATTCTAAAGGCACTTTGCACATCCTCAAAAGAATCCGGACAGTTTGATACCAAATATGTGTTATACGGATCAGTAATTAAAAAGCCTTTCTCTGGAAACCGTTCACCAAAAACTTTTTTTTAGAATAGAGAGATTCATTCAACTTCCAACAGGTAAATGAGTCATTGTTAACTCAGTCACAACCATTATGAATGATCCAAAGATTAAAATTATTATGTCCGATAGCAATATCTTATAACATCCTAAACCCTAATTTAAGCATGTATATTTATTCTTCGTACTTTAACTGAAGTTTTAAACTCCCCTGTAAATTTATGGGCATGATACTGGACTATGAAAACGCTTCTAACAATGTTAAACCTTTTCATTAATCAACTAATTGCATAGCTGTTGTTGTTGTCGTGTGCCACTTGGAATACCCAAGCTCCACGAGGATTCAAGGCAAAGGGGTGCGGCTCCTGAGAAAGTGAGGCCCATAAATGGCAGGAGTCCGACTTCTGCCTCATGAGATGATAGTGTTACGTTTTCGTCAAAGAGAACAAGACGAGGTTACTTTGATAGGGTAGGGTTTATTTGATGATGATGAAATTATATACAAATGAAAGTCCTATTTACACTATTTACAAATTACAAATGGTAACACAGTCCAAGATGATCGTACCAGTCCTCACGAGTCGTCAGGAAGACACTTTTCTCACAACACAGTTCAATGATGACCGGAACAGTCCTAACACAGTTCTGTTAAGATAGCCTTAAATAATGTCCAAACCCAGTTCTATAATCAGCACACGCGAAGAACAGCAGTTCACAGGTTGAGGGCAAGCTTCACTCGCAGGCTATTCCCGATGATACAAAAACGATGACTCCCAAACAGTTCCACTCAGTCGCTGGAACACTCTCGAAGACGGCTAACTCTTCTCAGTCTCGAAGAAGGCTAACTCTCCTGCCGCGGACTCTCCACAGAGGATCTAGAAGACAGTCTCCTAATCGGTTAGGACACTCACCAACAAAATCGCATAAGCAAGACTCCGCACAAGTCTTCAATCGCTCTCGAGCGCACCTTCGCTCGAACCAAGAATCCACCACAAGACTCCACGAGCCTTCAGGCCTTCAGTCTCTCTCGAGGGGGGGGCACTATCTCTCGGCCCTCACACACACCGGTCTTCTTCCAGTCGCTTCCCGGTCCCCCCGCATCGCAACCTTTCACCCTTATATAGTATGGCCGGCCGCAACTAGAGGGCGCCCGAAGAATCTCGAATGCACGAGACTGTCTCGCAGGGAAGGTTCTCGCTGCTTCGCTAAGGAGCGCGTATCTTCCGGAAACTTCTTTAATTTTGGTTTGCGTCCCGCGTAACACTGCCCCCTCCTTAAGAACTGACCGTCCCGGCAGTTCCCACAAAAGCCAGTTGTCTTCAGGGCAGCAAAGCGAGGTCCGTCTTGAAGCATCTGAAATCCTGCAGAATGTCGGCTTCCTTGAGCATTCGTTCTCATCCACACGTGTGTTTCCTGAAACTGGAACCCTGGAGAAATTCCTTTGTACCGCATGTCTATCCACTCTGCGACCGCACTGATGCGTTCTCGGGCAAGGTGTTGCTCTAGCTCCAAACGTGTCTGTGACATATCCACAAATGGGTCGGGCAATGGAAGCAAATCACCAAGTCGTCCATTCATCAAATCGCAGGATAACTGGAGACGTTCAGGGTATTTCAGGCAGTCTACCAAAACTCCAGGATCGCCTAGCACAGTCCAGCGTTCCACAGAAATCTTCGGGCCGAACTCGCTCCAACCTTGAGGTTCAACATCCTGGCACAAGGCCTCAAGCTTCACAGCATGCCATTCCGAAAGGTTCAAATACCCGCAACCAGCCACTTGTTCCCATCTCATAGCAACGGGATCCTTTACAGCATCCATGTAGTACTCGGAAGCAATTTCATCCCGTAACTCGGGGCACTCTCCAATGGCCAATACTGAGAGTCTTCGGAGGTCAGACGAATGCTCATGCAAAGGCTCACCAGTTCTTTGGGCTCTGTCCCTCGACTGGAACAAACGGAACTTCAACAGGTGCTCCTTTCCACACCGAAATCCTTCGGCTCCCACTGGGCACCTCAAATCTCTACAAAAGTTGCTTGGCAACACAGCAACAGTCACCACTCCGTCAGGTGACAACACAAGTTGGCAGGCCCGTTCCTCATCGCAACCTTCCTTGGCTCCAGCGATAACGTGGACCTCTCCAATTTCTCCATCATCGTCAGGATTCACTTCCTCAACATGTTCCTCTTTATCCACAGTCCCGTCGCTCTTCTTAGACGTAGTCCTCCAATCCTCCGGACTCTCTGTTACCGACGAAAGGTCCTCTTTCATGCTGTCTTGAATGGCTTTGGTCTCCAATTCGTTGTCCAACATTTTTTTCGTTTGGCCAATCATGCTGGCCTGGAAGTCCAACAATTCTTTCAATTGGCCACTCATACTGGTCATCATCTCCATCAGCGTGCTCATCTTACTCTCCATTATTCAAGTCATAAACACAAAACAAATTTCAGTCTTCAGTCCTAACCCTATCCCACTTCTGACACCAGTTGTTACGTTTTCGTCAAAGAGAACAAGACGAGGTTACTTTGATAGGGTAGGGTTTATTTGATGATGATGAAATTATATACAAATGAAAGTCCTATTTACACTATTTACAAATTACAAATGGTAACACAGTCCAAGATGATCGTACCAGTCCTCACGAGTCGTCAGGAAGACACTTTTCTCACAACACAGTTCAATGATGACCGGAACAGTCCTAACACAGTTCTGTTAAGATAGCCTTAAATAATGTCCAAACTAGTGATGGGCAGGTATCGATACCAAATACTTAAATACTCGACACCTATAGGTATCGAGTGTATTCGATACCCACAAAAGTATCGATAATTTATTGACATATTTCGTTTTAAATTTTTCAATGAAGTAATCTTTATAATACCTACTGTAGATCAAACGCAGCCTGTTTCCGTTTTCATTTTGCAACGCTCAAACCCAAGTCGTTATCATCCGCGAGAAAAATTTGACGCGGCTAGGTTTTTCCCCCGCCAAATCCTTCGCCTCTATCCACCTCCACGCCCGTAGCTACGGGGCTTTTTGATGGATCGCTTTCAGTTTTTTGAATATTAGTCTGATTATGGATAGGCCCTAAAAGAATTGTCCCTTCAGGTTCATTTCCCGACATTGAAAAAAAGTACTCGATACCTAAAAGTACTCGATACCTATAAGTATTCGATACCAAAGTATTCGATACCTATAAGTATTCGATACCAAAGTATTCGATACCTAAAATTATCGATTTTGCCCATCACTAGTCCAAACCCAGTTCTATAATCAGCACACGCGAAGAACAGCAGTTCACAGGTTGAGGGCAAGCTTCACTCGCAGGCTATTCCCGATGATACAAAAACGATGACTCCCAAACAGTTCCACTCAGTCGCTGGAACACTCTCGAAGACGGCTAACTCTTCTCAGTCTCGAAGAAGGCTAACTCTCCTGCCGCGGACTCTCCACAGAGGATCTAGAAGACAGTCTCCTAATCGGTTAGGACACTCACCAACAAAACCGCATAAGCAAGACTCCGCACAAGTCTTCAATCGCTCTCGAGCGCACCTTCGCTCGAACCAAGAATCCACCACAAGACTCCACGAGCCTTCAGGCCTTCAGTCTCTCTCGAGGGGGGGGCACTATCTCTCGGCCCTCACACACACCGGTCTTCTTCCAGTCGCTTCCCGGTCCCCCCGCATCGCAACCTTTCACCCTTATATAGTATGGCCGGCCGCAACTAGAGGGCGCCCGAAGAATCTCGAATGCACGAGACTGTCTCGCAGGGAAGATTCTCGCTGCTTCGCTAAGGAGCGCGTATCTTCCGGAAACTTCTTTAATTTTGGTTTGCGTCCCGCGTAACACTAGTAATGCCACTATCTATAGCCACCTCCACAATTTTGCCATGAATCTGAAGGGGAGGGAAATAGTCTCCAGACACCTGGACCCAAGGTAAACTGCGCCATGACCGACCTCAGGACTTTCGGACCCACAGATTTAAGGAGCAGGTACTCCGCATATAGTCGATGGGTCTTCAGCGGTATCGGGAATCGAACCCGGGACCCTCCGATCCCAAGGCCGATGCCTTAACCACTAGGCTCCCCACGGCTAGCTATTATAATAACGGCATAGCTATTATAATAAATAATATATAAGTATATATAAATAAGTATATATAATATATAAGTGAATAATAAAAGTGTAAAAATATGTTGATTGTTTACAAGTATAGTTACATTTATAGCTTTGCAGTTAAATTATCTTCTTAAACACTCACAATACACTGCTTTGCTTTATTGTGAGTCACAAGCAGTGTCTTAGCCTAAAAGAGGTTTCTTTTTCCTTTCTGGGATACACCGTGTATGCCCATTGCCCATCCAAGGATCCAAGTGGGATACACCGTATTCCCAACAATGGTCATATTCTTCAAATTTTCTTTTAATGCAATTTTCACGTAACTTCAAGTATTCCATACCATTTCACTTCTTATTGAAGGAATCTCTACTGCCGGGGCAGAGGTAATCTTACTCAATTTCGGTTCGGTTATTGAAAGAATTTCCATCGCATCAAAGTATTTTTTATTGGTTCAAATACAAGATCCATTAGGTATTTATCTTAAAACACACCAGCAGATTGACAAATCCTGGTTAATGATAATTAGCTAATTCAAATAATCAATTGAACAACTAGATTTAGAAATCATAAGAATAAGCTGCTCTAGAATAGGGCGTAAAAGTATTCCATCATAACAAAACCAATGGCAATTCGCTAAAGGAAAATGAAAACATGATATGGCTACGCACTACTAGTCAACTCTAGGTAATTGTTAATTTAGTAGAAATGATTGCAAACATCATCAAACATATGAAATAAAAGAATCCCCGACTTAAACACCCATCCTGATTTTCTAATAGTAGATAGTCAGTGCAGTACCTCAAGTGAAACATTATAATGAAGCTACTATTCACCACGGCATTTGAGGGAGAATTAACAACACAAAAATTACATAAAAAACTACATAAGGTTAACCCCACCTCAAACTTTATTTCCTTGACTGCGACAAGTTTCTGGAGCACACACAACCCAAAAAAAAGAGGGGTGCAAAAAAAAGAAAGAAAAGTGGAGCCTCTCCCCTGGCACCTGACATGACCTTTTTTCCCCATCCCCCCAACTGCACGGCAGACCGACTCCCTCCCTGCCTTCTTTTATATTATTTTGCTCCGTTCTTTTTTTTATCCATTCCATCCTGCTGCAGCTTCCCCGTTTGTTGTTACCACTTCCCATCCACACAGAGAGAGAGGGGGGTTCTTTTTGCTATGTTGTTGGTTCTCTCTCTCTGGGATGGAAATGAGGGCACCGAATGGGAAAGAAAGAAAAAAAGGAGAGCATCGCATCATCCCCTCCATCCGACTCACTTTCGTTCGGAAGGGGTCGGCCAGCAGACGACCCGGCTCCTTCCTCCCCTTTGGAGGGGGCGGAGGGGCCCCCTCTGGTTCCTGGAAGAAGAGAATGTTGTGGGGGGAGGATCATTGACTGATGTTTTGAGTAGGAGGAGGTGCT
Source organism: Tetragnatha versicolor (assembly GCA_024610705.1). Classification (NCBI taxonomy): domain Eukaryota; kingdom Metazoa; phylum Arthropoda; class Arachnida; order Araneae; family Tetragnathidae; genus Tetragnatha; species Tetragnatha versicolor. The sequence continues at coordinate 31,388,931 of JANDEH010000001.1, read as the reverse complement.
TTTGAGACTTTTTGGAGACTCCATGGCATCCTTTGGGGTGCATCTGCATCCTGCCAACAACCTGTGAAACGCGTAAGCTGAATCAAGAGTGCAAAGTAGAAGTTTTTCGAAAATATGTAGCTAATGAAGTAGTTTTTTATTTATAAAGTTCAGGAGAGATTCTATATGGGGAGTTACAGCTCTCTCTTAGATAAAATTATCTTCCTGTTATTTGGAGCCATTTCTCCTTTTTTTTCATGATGAAATGGTAATTAACAAGGATTTTTTATGGTAAATAATGTTCACAACTTCAGTCTACCTATGTATGTAATGTAATCTTCCTAATGTATTCTTTCACTTTTGAAATTTGAAAATCAATGGCAATGCAGGCATATTAGGGACCTAAATCCCCTCATATAAAAAATCCTATATTCGTGTAATTGGCAAAGTCTAGAATTTTATACTGTCAAAACAAATGAACCATTAAAGTACCAGTACCACTAAAGGGGGTGTCATTGATTTACTAGTTAGAATCTAATCTGTGAAGCCTCCACGTTAGTAATCTACTGTGATATTGTCAATCACAATGCCGATTGCCCTAGCATATCTACATAGCCTTATTGCGCTGTATACAAAGTAAGCAATTTCTCAAAAGAACAAGTCAATCGTCCCATAGCAATTCAAAACAGCGTTTTAAAAACTAAACTCATCGGCTCAACAGCCCTTGTGGGCCAAGGCCTCGATACCCATCTTCGTTATCATAACCGTGGGGCCTGAAGAGCAAGGCATATGTCCCAGTTAGGCGGTCAGCCTAACGGAAAAAAACAGCTCTTAATAGGTAAAAAATAACTTGTCTCAACTAATTACAGGTAACTCTGTTCTAAAATGTACAACTGCGGTAGGCATTTGTTTACAAATTTAAGACGTAATAGTATACGAATATGAAAATACTATAACAGTAGGATAGTTCTTATTTATGATACAGTAACTCTCAAGAATTCAAATGGAAAACATTTTGATACAAAGAGTTTTCGAGATTAAAAAATATAATAATCCGGCAATAAATGGGGAAAATAGCTTTGTATCATATTTCAAAATATCGAAAACACATTGTTTCCATTTGAAGATCACATCAAAATGTATTTTTTAAGGTTTCAAAAATAGAAATTTTATCTTTTAATGCATTAAAATGACAGAAAATTCGGTTCTAGCAATAATTCTGTTATGACAATCACATACAATACGGATCCAACATCATACAACTCTAGCGAGGCAAATGCACCGAACTTCTTTTCAGAAATGTCCCCATCCCAAAAGATCCTTTATGCCTTATATCTTATATTCCCTTCAAAGGGACTAAGAAATCCCCCCTTTCTATTCTATGGGTGCACGTTTGAGCATGTCCGTATGACAGAATGCAAAGGAAGCAAAAAAATTTTGTGAAATGGAGAGGGATGACTTTTTTTGAAGGATATGCTTACTGCTTTAGAAATGTAGATGCAATGCTTTTATATAATTTTTAAAATTTGGCTGCGAATTTGTAGTCCAGTCGCCATGCCATGTGACCTGGAAATAGAGTCCAACTAATATTTTATGATTGATTCTAGTACTTTTTAATGTACTGAAACATAATACGGCGGGTGCCAGAGTGGCACCTTTGAGCAATTCCAAATATCGAACGGCAAAGTTCTCGGGGTGAAAAAAGTAGAAATCGGGTGTTATTATCAGGAAAAATATAAAGTAGTCGTTTTTTCAACGGATCTTTATGTTTTTGAGGGTGCTTAATCCGAATTAGACTTTTTCAGCCAAATATTCGAACGGCTTCTTTGAGAATTTTCGAGATTTTGTCAAAATTTCAACCTTTTCTACGGTTTTATGCTTATAAAACAAAAGTTATGGGTTTTACAAAAAAACTTTCATTTAACAAATTAAAGTTTAATAAACAAGCTACAAAAAAGTCAATTGAAACATTTTTGTCAGACAAATAGTTTTGCCGCTACAGCCCGCCAAAAGAAGATACAATTTTGGACGGATTGGGAAAAATTCAGGATGTAGTACCTGCATCTCGTGATTGAATAAAGTTTGGGAACCTACAAATGAGTGTTTTTTTAATTTGTATGATTGATACTAGTACAATTTTATATACTGAATCATAATATGAAGGGTGCCAGAGTGGCACCTTTTGTCAACTCTAAGTATCTAAGGTCAAAATTCACTGGATGATAAAAAAACACCTATTTTATTGCGAGTGAAAGGGAGTTGGTTGACCAAAATTAAATATCAGTAAATGTTTATTATGGGGATACTTTGTTATATAACGGTAAACTATACTTTTTCAACATGATTGAATAGAAATTCAATATAAAATATGTTTAGAAATAGGTAGTGAATAGGAAGTGTAGTTTACTTTAACTTTAATTCAAAATTATAGAATATTTTACACAGTGGACATTTCACTGTCATTATCTTTAAATTGGGCTTCATTAGTTTTCAAATTGCCACACAATTGGCCACCTTCGCACGTGCAAAATTCTGTACAAGGCAGACCTACTTGTGCACAACTGCACCTTGCTGTTGAATATGGCTTCTCACTTGAACAGCTGCACTTTAAACTTTTCAGCAATTCTGGTGGTGCCAACCCTTTGTTATCTGGAAGTTGAACGGGTACCAAAGAGTGCGTTGCTTCATTCTTTGCCCATCCAAAATCAGTGGGATTCAAAGGTGGAGGGAACGAAGATGCTGCTGTGTTCCAGGTGCAAGCTTGCAAATGGCATCGTTTTACAATATATGGAGTTCAAATGCTTCTGTTGTCGGAGGGAGGTGCTTAATTTTAGGAGGAATTTTCTATGATGCTCACACTTTGTATCGAACATCTGACATGTCGTGAGCCTCCTTCTTGTAGCAGTAGCAATATGATGAAGCTTGTGCACTCTGTTATGCATTGTTGCATCGAAGATTCTACACAACCTAAATGCTTAATTTCAATACCAGATCTCAGAATATGTATAGCTTTAGATTTTCCAATTCCAAAAAGTGGAGAAGTGGTATCACAGACAGTGAGACAATGCACTGCTAACAATGAGTTTGCTATGGTTCCTAGGTTGTAAACTGTTGTTGCTATATCTGTGACCTTGACCTTGTCAAATGACTCCATCCACATTGCTTTCTGTAAAAGTGTACAAGAAGAATAAAAACGTCAGTGTCATCAGACAAAATTTTGATCCTGTTCGTTGCACACCTTGACAGAAAAATAGCTTGCTGTACAATTATGACATCTGCTTCTTCATGGTGAGTTTCCAAATCTGGGCGAGGAATTACAACACCAGGAGTTTGTAATTCAGTTGGGATTGTATAAGTGCCAGTAATGACCAATTTATGTGGAAGAAAATTTTTATGTTTTAGTAGTTGCTGCCAAATCAGGGTTATTAGTTGTATTTTATTGCATGAATTGGTCAATATGCTATTGCGACTTGGGAGAGGTGTGTCGGCTGTTAGTTTCATGAAGGTACTGTCTACTCCTCTTTTCGATCGTGTTGCACTTTTAGGACTGTATTCGAAATACCTATCAAATACAAGGTATGTGTCCTGTTCTGCAACATGCTTCATTATAACCACAATTAAATTGTGGATGTAAGTTTCTACTGTACCAAACTTTGGCCAATGAGCATAACTCCCCCTTTAAAAATTGGAATCTTCAAATTGTTCAAAATTAGTTAGATTTTAAACTTTCAGAAATTCCGTTTTCAAGGACACCATAAACTACAGATATTAGAGATTTTTAATTTTGGTCAGCCCACTCCCTTTCACTCGCAATAAAATAGGTGTTTTTTTATCATCCCGTGAATTGTGACCTTCGATACTTAAAGTTGACAAAAGGTGCCACTCTGGAACCCTTCATATTATGATTCAGTACATAAAAAATTTACTAGTATCAATCATACGAATTAAAAAAAAACTCATTTGTAGGTTCCCAAACTTCATTCAATCACGAGATGCAGGTACTACATCCTCAATTTTTCCCAATCCGTCCAAAATTGTATCTTCTTTGGCGGGCTGTAGCGGCAAAACTTTTTGTCTGACAAAAATGTTTCAATTGACTTTTTTGTAGCTTGTTTATTAAACTTTAATTTGTTAATTGAAAATTTTTTTGTAAGACCCATAACTTTTGTTTTATAAGCATAAAACCGTAGAAAGGGTTTAAATTTTGACAAAATCTCGAAAATTCTCAAAGAAGCCGATCGAATATTTGGCTGAAAAAGTCTAATTCGGATTAAGAACCCTCAAAAACATAAAAATCCGTTGAAAAAACGACTACTTTATTTTTTTCCTGAAAATAACACCCGATTTCTACTTTTTTCACCCCGAGAACTTTGCCGTTCGATATTTGGAATTGCTCAAAGGTGCCACTCTGGCACCCGCCGTATTATGTTTCAGTACATCAAAAAGTACTAGAATCAATCATAAAATATTAGTTGGACTCCATTTCCAGGTTCAAGCCTATTTTCTCATTTGGCGACCGGACTATTGCAAGATTTGTGGGATTTTATTTAGTAAATGTTCACAATCACAACATAATATTTAAGAAAGTGTTCTCAAATGTACCACACTTTAGTGAGTCTGTATTGTTAGCTAGCTAGAACACTTTTAACACTTTACTGCGTTCTATAGTGATGCCAGAAATGTGTTCTGAAAATAGTGTAAAGCGTTGCTAAAAATTACAGAGATAGAAAACGTGTTTTTACAGTGTTTTTTCTATCTAAATATAAGAACACATTCATTACACAACACATTCTGAATGGTAACATTTTTTGAGCCTATTCATCAGAACACTATCGCAATAGAATAAAGAGTTGAAGTGTTCTATAGCTAACAGCACAAATCAAAATGTTGTTAACTTAAGGACAAAAAGATAAAAAACTTAACGTTATGTTTACTTAAGGACAAAGATAGAAAATGTGTTCTTACAGTGTTTTTTCTGTCTAAATGTAAGAACACATTCATTACACAACACATTCTGAATGGTAACATTTTTTGAGCCTATTCATCAGAACACTATCGCAATAGAATAAAGAGTTGAAGTGTTCTATAGCTAACAGCACAAATTAAAATGTTGTTAACTTAAGGACAAAAAGATAAAAAACTTAACGTTATGTTTACTTAAGGACAAAGATAGAAAATGTGTTCTTACAGTGTTTTTTCTGTCTAAATGTAAGAACACATTCATTACACAACACATTCTGAATGGTAACATTTTTTGAGCCTATTCATCAGAACACTATCGCAATAGAATAAAGAGTTGAAGTGTTCTATAGCTAACAGCACAAATTAAAATGTTGTTAACTTAAGGACAAAAAGATAAAAAACTTAACGTTATGTTTACTTAAGGACAAAGATAGAAAATGTGTTCTTACAGTGTTTTTTCTGTCTAAATGTAAGAACACATTCATTACACAACACATTCTGAATGGTAACATTTTTTGAGCATATTCAGAACACTATCGCAACAGAATAATGAGTTGAAGTGTTCTATAGCTAACAGCACAAATTAAAATGTTGTTAACTTAAGGACAAAAAGATAAAAAAACTTAACGTTATGTTAACTTAAGGACAAAGATAGAAAATGTGTTCTTACAGTGTTTTTTCTGTCTAAATGTAAGAACACATTCATTACACAACACATTCTGAATGGTAACATTTTTTGAGCATATTCAGAACACTATCGCAACAGAATAATGAGTTGAAGTGTTCTATAGCTAACAGCACAAATTAAAATGTTGTTAACTTAAGGACAAAAAGATAAAAAACTTAACGTTATGTTTACTTAAGGACAAAGATAGAAAATGTGTTCTTACAGTGTTTTTTCTGTCTAAATGTAAGAACACATTCATTACACAACACATTCTGAATGGTAACATTTTTTGAGCATATTCAGAACACTATCGCAACAGAATAATGAGTTGAAGTGTTCTATAGCTAACAGCACAAATTAAAATGTTGTTAACTCAAGGACAAAAAATGTTATTAAATAATTTATTGTGATCGTTTGCACTTTGCAGCATATCCTGTCTCCAACAAATACAACATCCCAAAGAGAGAACACTTCCACAACAAAAGCTGTACCAAAGTCATCACTTGATAAAGCTTCCACACAGTGTCGGAAACTCCCTGGCAGCACTTTTTCCAGCACAGCTGACACTGATTCCGTCTTCAGACCAAAGGGTGTTGTAGGCTTTGTGAAAGTGACATTGAAAGACGCGCACTAGGTGTTGCACACAGGAATGCATTACGCTAATTAATCTCGGCGCACGGGACTGCCCTGTCACATTCTACCCACGTTTGTCCGAATTGTTTGAAATATTGTGACTGCTCAGATGAGTGATGTCGGTGTTGTGGGGAAATTTGGGGTTGCTGAGCTTGTTTTCATCTGGTGCAAATGAGTCTGGTAAGATAGGGTTAGAGATGTGTTGGGTGGACTGAAAGCTCATTTGAATAGAATAAACAGGAGTATATTTTATTTAAATATGTGATGTAACTTTTATGAAAGATTTGTCAGTAAAGCGGACTTATTTATAAGGTTTTGTCGTTTTTAATATTTTATTAGTCCATATTAGCGAATTCCCCAAAGCTTTACTCTTTTAAGAACTATTTAAAAGAAAATGGAGTACTGCAAGACATAATGTCGGTGTAATCATCTAAAAATGAATTACCAGTGTGATTTTTAGTGTTGAAAGATGGAAAAATTATAACAATTGTTGTACAACTGATTCCTGAAATGGTCAATCTAATTAGACTAAATCCATTACATTGCAATTATTAACTCTGTTATCAGAAGAATTTTTTTAAAGTCTTTAAAATAATATTTTAAGATTCAAAGCAATCTTTGAACTTAAGCTTGAAAGCTTTATTTTACTGTTTCATAATCCAACTTCTTATACAGATTTTAACCAAAGGTTTCTTCCTGTTTTCATGCTGTGCTCTATCCCCTCGTATTCGTAAGGATCAATCACTTCATGGTTCTCACAAAAAGATAACATCAATACCAAGTATCTTTTTTTTACATTCTCGTCTCTTTCACGTATATTAAATTGGGCTTGACCGAAAAAGCACTTCTGAGAACGGATTGCCAGTGAGGGGAGAAACCAAAACACGTGTGATAAAATTCCATTCAAAGCTCCAAGAAACGACCAAAACCCTACGTCACCAGATCCCCCTGCACATAAATACTACTCACAAACGATTTCCGATACACACTGACCCTCACCGGCAAAATGTCTTTGGGGGGAACCCCTACTGACCGGTAGCCCTATGAATATCGAATGAGTGAGCACACACCCCATACAAAAGACCCGAGGAAGTAGCTTTGAAGGAACATTCGAAAGGGACCCCGGGGCAGATGGTGCTCAGCTGAGGATAGAGGGAACAATGTGTCCACCCCCAAACAACAAACACCTTGGAAGGTGTTCTCAGGAGGGGAAAGTGAGGAGCAGATGATATGTGTCCGGTCCGCTGAGGTTATTCAACCTGTTGATGCTAGCTGATGCCGAGCGGACGCGGTTCAGGTAGGCAAAGGTGGTGTTTACTGTTTACATCGCGGTGGTTCGGTAGAGGGGGGTCAAGGGGTGCTTTAACGGTGGGTCAGGAAGGGGAAAAAAGAATGTGGTAGGAATTTCGCCGCACCCCTCGTGAAATATTTGCCGGTAGTATTTTTACGATCAGAGTACTATTCGACCGTTGCGATGGATTTGTAGTGAGGGCTTTTTGATGCTATTTTAACGTGTTTTTTAGGGAATGGTTGACTGATTGTCTTTGTTAAATTCAGTCATTCCAGAGGACTAATGTCTGATCGGGTATACCAAGACATTACCGGAGATAAATTATTACTGCCAGGCGCAAAATAATCTAATAGTTGTTGTCGTTGTTGTCTTAGCGTCAAGTCAGACCTAGCGTCTTATGACCGCGCGACCCATTAATCACCATAAAAAAAAGCATGGGAAAGCCAGGAATCTTGATTCCTGTCAAGATAGGGGGAGTCTCAGGCTGAACTCCATGCTTTCTCCCCTATCTGATTTACGATTCGGGCGTTTCGAGACGCTTGTAGTGTGGCGCGAGCCTTATGCCACTTGGAATATCCAAGCTCCACCGCAAAGCGTACAGGATTTAAGGCAAAGGGGGTGCGGCTCCTGAGAAAGTGAGGCCCATGAATGGCAGGAGTTCGACTTCAGCCTCGGATGATAGATGCCGTCACCATCTATCGCCACCTCCACAATTTTGCCATGTCTCTGAAGGGGAGGGAAATAGTCTCCAGAAGACCTGGACCCATGGTAAACTGCTGCGACCGACCACAGCACTTTCGGACCCACAGATTTAAAGAGCACGTACTCCGCATATACTCGATGGGTCTTCAGCGGTGTCGGGAATCGAACCTGGGACCCTCCGATCCCAAAGCTGATGCCTTAACCACTTGGCTCCCCACGGCAAATTTAATAGTAATAATGGTATAGTAAGAAGTGTACGCCTAAATCTAATTATACGAGTTTTGCATAGTAATATGTTCAAGACATAAGCGTACTTGTATAACAATATCTTCCCTTTAATTTTATGAAACTCGGTACTAATGTTTTTAAATATTTTACGACTTGCAGATTCCAAAAACAGAGTAAAAACTAAATCAACCAAATAAACGAGGTTTTTTTAAAAACCTATTAATAATAAGTGCAAATTAAAAACTGGTTGAAGAATAAAAAGAAAATACTTCTTTAAACTACTTTGATAATTAAATGGAGGAATTACTTAAGCCGTAGCTCATGAGGACTTACATACAGAACTAAGTATCTACTGTGTTATTTTCTATTCATATTCAAGGTCACGGAAACCCTATCTCCAGTAGTACACATTACACAACCCATTCAACATCAATTCCTAATTGCAAGTATGTATCATATGGATGCTCCAACAACAAAAGAAAGCAACGGCGAACAACAACCTGGTGCAAAGCGGGACGATGATAAACTCCATCAGTTGATGGAAATCTCGCACAATGCTTCTCGAGAGAAACCATAAAAGAGAGAGAAATAAATCTCTCCGGCAACAATGGAGAAAGAAAGAGAAACGAAAGTGGAGAGGAAAACAGAGTTCGCCCACCGTCCGGACGAGGTCACCTTGAACCCTCGTTTTAACTGTTGAAACAAAAGGGAAGAATTCAACGACGAATATCAAATGATGGAGCTACGGACAAGTGCGTAAGTGTAGTTTATGAAGGGGACCACAGAAAGGTTGACAGGTGATCGTAAATTGTTCAAAATTATGCTGAATTTCCAAGGTTCAGTTCACGTTGTCATTTCATTAGTTTAGTTTGATGTTCTTTTATAGTTAAAACCAGATTATCTCACACACAAGAAAAAGAGGATCAGGTTTACTGATGAGAAATTTTACATTAAAAACACTGTTTCTTTACAATAATATGAATAACTTATTTTAAGAAGCAATAGGCAACTCCTGTATTTTTTAAAACAGAGAAAAAATGAGCTTTCCAGTAAACATGGCACTAAAATTTTCTAAAAAAAATTAGTTAATTCAATATTTTAAAGTTAAAATAGATAATCACTTTGAACCGTTGTTTCGAATAATAAGACGTCACAAACTGTTTTTACGTCTTAAAAAATATATGTTATGTGAAAATGTTTATCATTTTATCCTTTGATCGGTGACGTACAGAAGAAAATGAAAAGAGAGAGATAATATAGTATAAATAATAACATGATACCTTGATAACATAACACTTTTGCATCTCCACTCGTAAAAACTATCTATTAGTCTATTGATCCTTTCAAAGTTTAACGTATTCAACATCAATGACTGCTAAACGATTATGCTACCTGAAACTCCTAGCTTCTTTCCCTCTATAAAACGTTTTCATAGAAAATGTTTAAGCTATCATTATACCAACCTTATTTGCATCCTGACCTTATCATAGTCCACGTTTAGCGGTCCCTCCTCGATCAGATACAAATCACAACAGTCAAGATATTCCCACATTAAATTGTGTCGGCCATCATTACCCAGGTGTTTATAACAAAAAAAATCCAACATTAAAATCGTTTATTTGCTATACCACAACCATTACCACCACCACTAAGTGCATTTAAATGGATCGACATCCCGAATAGCTTTCCTCAATTGAATTAATTCACGAGCGATTTCCGAGAATCGATCTGGAAGGCACCTCACGCACTGTTCCCTGCGGAACCAACCAAGCTAACCACCCGACTAACGATTAACTAACAACAACTAGATAGTATCTTTTTTTGCTATAGCGAATGCATGGAGCGAGAAGCAATGATAAAAGCTTTCATTACGTCTGAGGAGCGCATGCATAAATCATGTCGTCTCCGTTTTGACAAATGACGCTGTCTTTGTTGAGGAATGGAGGGAGTATAATAGCAAAACAGAGACACCATTGGGTGAGACTGGGAAGCAGACTTAAAGGGAGGAGGAAGGAGTCACTGTTAGGCAGTGAAAACGGTTCACAAAGCGATAAGATTTTATCGAGATATTTCTTACTGGTTCGGTTAAAACTGTTCTTTTGAAGTGTCTCTAACTATTAGATTCATACATAAAAACTTTTCTTTATCAATGTATGTTTTGTTTACCCATCCCATTCTTCTCGACTTGTTTTCAGTATTTGTGTAGTTTAATAAACTATGGTTTACTAGATTGAACTTGACATTCCTTTTTGCTCCTCTCTGTGATCTCCTTTCGAATTCTTAGAATAAAATAGGGAGAAAGTACGAAAGATTAAGAGGAGAGAAATTAATTAAGAGAGAAAGACGTCCGTATATTTTCTGGACCGCAGACGCAATTTTGATCCAACAATATCTTTGATTTCTGAAATTCTTGACAAAATTTGATGCTATATAGGGGGTATCACTGAAAGTGGATAACATTAAAAAGTCAACTAAAAGTTTTAAAGAAACTTAATTTTTTTCATTGAGACACACATAAATGCTATTAATGGTTGAATTACAGCTTCTTTTCTAAGGAGATGGGTATAAAAAAGACCCTTGAAAAAGAAAGACTACGACTTTCTGAGAGCGTTTCGTGCTGTTTTTACAAGGATGAAGGATGATAGTAAGGATGATTCAATAGAAAGATTAGAATCACCCTGAGGCAATATTTCCTACCCTTGTACAGATCTTTTCTCCCATCCAATAAAGTCGAATGAGCGGAACAGTAAAAGGACAAAAGGTAATATCATCTCCCCCCTTGAAAGGGTCCTGAGTGACGATTTGCAGTCAGTCGTGACCAAAAGACTATAATAAATTCAAATAATTGTAACTCCCTAAACCTCTAGCTTATTAAGCTAGGAACTTTCCCAAGATTAAGCGATTGACAATTTCCAATATAATAAATATAATTATATATGGATAACCCATTTTAAAACATAAAGATTCAAAATGGTAGATAAGTTACCTTTTAAGTGACGGAAGTTAAGTCCTGATCATACTATTACTTTTTTGTAATAACTACATCGATTACTGATTAAATGATAGCTGTTTTTAACTTTCAAAACATCAAAACAATAGCTTGCCTTTTTTTACTAGAATAGAAAGACTGTAATCATTGTGATTCAGATTCTACATTCTGCCTGCACTTAATACTATATTGCACATAATCTTCAAAAGTAATGCCTTGTGTGGTTGATTGGGCCAGGCGTGAGAAAAGCCTTCATTGTCAAGGTACTACTATAGCACACACAAAAAAACATATCTCAACCAGTTTCTGTGCGGCAGACATCGTCAACTGCACCCCCTCCCATCATCCCGACACACGAAGAAAAAAAACCAATTTACTGTTCATTTTCGTCCAATTAACGACGTCCACCGTCCCATCCATCAACCAAATGGTCACGGGACATTCCAATTTCCAATCGAAGGCAAGAAGCCTCATCATGAGACAAAACGTTGCATTCCAAAGAACATCATAACTGATCCCATCCATCCCCGCAGCCACATCTACCTGAAGGTTAAAGAAGGGCATCCGCCAAAAACCTACCTTTCCAGCACAGGAAAGGGAAGGAAGGCCAGATGTTCTTAACCCCTTGTGCCTGCTGACATTCTTTTTTTTCCTGCGCCTCTCACCAGAAGAACAGGTTCTTCCTGAGGAAAGGAAGGTATATGGGGTTACCTGAAGGACAGAGATCCCTTCTGGATCATTTGCTGTTGTTTTTGGACGGTCGGGTTAAGGATCCACGCTTGAGAACTACGCCCACTTTAAAAATTGAAGAATGTGTGTTCATTATTTTTTGCTGGAGAGTGATGACGCAGGAGTTGTGGTTCGAGGTCTTTTATCAGATCGCTGGTAAACGCTTGCGTTTAGTGCTGCCCACGGATTCGCCGCCTTCGGATTTCAATCTTGAACTTGATTTCAGAGTCACGAATTTAGAAATAGCAAAAAAAAAGTTCCGTTTTGCCATCTGTAGAGTATAATGGCCATAATAATTCATAAAATCTGGATGGAAATTATTTATATACTGTCTGATAGATTAACAACCTTATTCACAGCCATCAGCGTCGGACTTATATCCTGTGTCAATGAAGGATTCCACCAGAGTTAGCGAAAAGCTAATATGTCTTTCTTTAGCAGCTGGTAAACACAGACGCTGATGGCTGTGAATATAGTTGAGTTAATAATAATTTAGTAATAAGTTGAGTTAATTTAATTTAGTTTAATATCGCTGAGTTTTTTAAATCTCTAGTAAATATAATTATAAAATCATTTATTGTTCTGATGCTATGAAAGCACAGAATTATATTGCCTATATCTAAGAATAATAAAAAGTTACAGTAAAATTTAAGTTGTGTTCCTATTATAATCTGCGTTATTTGTAGTGAATTAGTATACGTAGTTATTTATTTCAAAGGGAGATTCAACATGTCAAGAACTTTTAAATAAACTTCATAAAACTTTCAAAGCTGTTTCAAAGTTTAGTTTTTTTAAAGGTGGAATACTTCCACTCTCTTGTCTCTCTATTCTAAAAAAAAGTTTTTAGTGAACGGTTTCCAGAGAAAGGATTTTTAATTACTGAACCGAATGACACATATATGGTATCAAAATGTCCGGATTCTTTCCGGATTTCCGAGTAAGCCCTTCGATTTTTCAAAAAAATTCTCAATTTTAAAATATTTCCATTTTTTTAGATAACGGATAAGGTCGCAGTTATAAAGCAAGTACTGTCAATCAAATTATTATGCATCCAATCACAACGTCCGATTGACGCTATATTTTAAGATGAAACATGTTTTTTCATCTTTTAAAAAAAGTACTTTCTTGATGAAATATCACTCAAAGACTGATAAAAACATATTCTAAAAACTTACATGAACGCCATTTTATACTAAAATTTCACACTTTTTGTCCAATATTTATAATTTTTATTCTGATTTTATCGAAATTAATTGTAAACATAGTGATGTTTTGTCTCTTACTGTTTTCAATTGCTTAAACGGTATTGTTTAACAAGTCTGGGTTTAAAAAAATATGAATGATAAACACTAGGCATATTATTATACTAACGAGTTACTTTAAAATAATATTTTTTGTTTGGTCCGAATATTGATAAACAATTAGAATTAGTTATTTTTATAATCATAGATTAAAAATAATTAAGGTGAATATTTTTAAAAACATTTCGTTTAAATTTTTGATAAGTTTTAAGGGAGATTTTTTCATGGGGGGATTTGAAGTATTTTTAATAAGTTGGTTGACGTTTTTTTTGTAAATTGTTTAATTGTTTTATAAAGCGTGTTAAGTTCAACGAGTTGGAATTTGTGGGAATTGCGAAGCAATTCCAAAAGGTCCTGCGTCAGCAGTTTACGGGGGTTGGCGAGCGATAGCGAGCAGGGGGCGGTAGCTCCCTAGTATTTAAAAATTTTCTAGTTAAAACAAAAGTATCAACTTGTTGAAGCAACAAACTAGAACTATTCCTCTTAAGAGCACCATCCACCATCGCTTACTTAAAAATATATTTGGCTTATAGTATAACACACATAGTAAATAGTATGTGTACAGTGTACACATATTACACAGTCTACTTAAAAATATACAAAAGGATCCCTTAATAGTTTAAAAATACTTGTTTACCAAATTATGGGCGTAACAACTTATGTGCAAAAGGCACCTAATGAATGTTAAAAGACTGGGCGTGACATACAACACAGATTTTAATGAGACCTAAGACCTTGAGAAAACTGTGGGATTTGATTGATTGTTCGTTATACTCTAGAGGGGTTCTGCATGTTTTTTCTTCATAAAAGCTTTAAAAAGTTCTTTGTAAGAATAAAAAGTGTTCAAAATTGTGTAGTAATCAAATTTTCAATTATTACATCCTTTAATATTTTATTACACTTTCCATAACAGATTAATAGGAAAAATTATCACTATGTACTCAAATCTTGAAGTTGGTTATAGTAAAATTATTACTGATAAGTATATTTTAAGGTGAGATATAATGTTTCGCTTGGAGTTTATTGAACATCTCTTTAAACTTATATTTTACTAAAATTATGATATATTGCAATAATTCTACAGTTTAAATTTATTTTTACTATTTTAATACAAAATAAAAGAAGCAACAAAAACGAAAATAAAAGTTTCTAATAATGAAAATATCTAAAAAAAAATGGCGAAATTAAAGATGATTTCGGTTCATAAGCAAGTGTAATTGAATAATTTAAAATAGTTTAAAAGTATTAAGGGGAAAAGTCATTATACGCTGGACTGACCGAACATCTGTTAATGGCTTTCCCCACTTAGTTGTAGCTAGGCGGCAAAACAGGTTTTACAGGTAACTAAGTAGGTGGAAGTTCAGATTAGTAGATGCTTGGCGATATTGGATATTTTGGCGTCACTTTATAAGCGAATCAAGAATAAAGGTTACCTCATGTATATTCAAATCAAATCAAAGTCTGCCCGGGCCTAGTGGCCCATCAGGCGGTGCCCATCTCCGTTACCTCATGTATATTAATTCGGGTTAAAATTAGCCATTTATCACTTAAAATACTTTTCCAGCTTGGCGTATATGCTAATCTTAACTCACCCCGTTAAAGAACTTGGATTAAAATAGTCAAGAGAATAGATTTATCAAAAATTAAGGACACGGTACTAGTAGGGTTTTTGGCCTATATTATTAGGATTTATTTTCCTTAAGGTTAGTTTAAAGTGAGAGACTCGAGCATTGGGTAGAAAGAAAGGGAAATGAAAAAAGAAACAGAAACAAGATAAAAGTTTTTCACTTCCAATCAGGTTAAATAAGTCATCAATATTGAATTTTGATTAATATCAAAAGGAGTTTAAATTGAAAGCCATGTTTTTCCTTTTTATAATATTTTTTTTCGTTTAAAATTTTAATTTAATAAAATTAATTATTTGGGTTTAGGGATGTTTAATGCATCATTTATAAGATTTGATTGAATCGAATTTCACTGTTATTTATCTCAGTGACAGCAATACTGGGATTTACAACACGTTTATGTTCTCAACAAAAAATAAGTGTAAAAATGTATGCCTTTAAATTTTGCATCCTATAACTTTTAACTTAGAAACTAATAATTTCGAAGAACTAGCCAATCAAAGTTTCTGAATGAATGACTTCAAAAAATATCTATTATTTAATACCTGAGTTTATATTGTATCAAATTTCTAATTAAACTCAAACATGAATTGATAATGATTGCATTTTTGCATAAATAATCAATTTAAACTAAATGACGAGAATCAGATATCTATTACCGTAAACAAAAACACATAGAGGGGCTTATTTTGATTAAGAAATTTTTACTCTGGTCTTTGGAGACACTGTATTTTTAAATTGTAATAAAACTAACAAATTCATTTAAATATGGAAATAGAATTTAAAGAATTGGAAATTCTATCGAGAAAGTAATTAATTATTTTCAACTTTTTCTTATTCTAAGAAAAAACATAATAATTTACTATAGTTTACTCCTACATGTGTGTAGTTCTTGGAATTCCAATAGTTCATAAAAAAAGACCTGCATCTTAAAAGGATTTCATTTTTAAGTATACACTTACAATTAGTGAAGAAAATAACATTTGTAAAGAACGAATTTTTCCTGCTTAACAAAAATACTTCGCGGAAGTAAGAAACCTTTTTTAAACAAAGGATTCGAAAATTCATTAACTATAAAAATAATTTTAAAAAATAAAGCTATTCTTCAACAAAATTATCTTGAAAACAGTCTGTGAAAGCTTAAAAGAAGAGATTTAGCAGCTTAAAATACATCCACTAGAACTCGTGTTTTTCAGCTGAAAATGTAAATAAAGATTAATTAATGGAAGGTATTTCCGTGTAAACTAAATTGATATTCTCAGCTACAGATTTTCAGTAGTTAGACTCGTATTTCCTAGAATTCTGAAAATAGTTGCAACTGTTTAGTTAGAAAGCTGATACTCTTTGATGTCTTTTCGTTTTTTCTTTTGAAAATATCGAATCATTCTGAAGTTAATAAATAAAATAAAATTTGTATATTATGTGTGATTCATATATATATAATTATTTTAGTTTTTTCACCTGTGGATACTTGAAATGATTATATATTATTTGTTTATCTGGTAATTTAAATGATTATCTTGAAACTCAACCAAGCTGCCTTCCTTTAAAAGGGGGACACAAAACTACAAAAATAGAAATTATGAATAAAAATAAAAATATCACAATAAAATTCAAATTATGTAAAAATTATGTGAAAAAATCAATAGATATCATCTTTTAATATCTTGAAATATGCAGTGGCGGATCCAAGGGGGGGGCAACAGGCCTTTTGCCCCCCCTTGGGCTCAGGTACCTTTTTTAAAAGTTACGGTAAGAAAAGGAAAAAATGAAAATCGGACATCCGAAATTCGGACAAGGTATACAAAAACAAGTTAAAACCCTGTTTTATTGGGTCAAATTTCCAAAAATTTTCTGGGGGAGGCCCCCAGACCCCTTTTTGTATTTGAAACTCAATTATTCACTACTTCTTTACATTCTGCACATCAAAATGAAAATCCTACACGAAAAGGAATACCTGAAATTCGGGCTTTAGGTACCAAATCTAGTTAAAAATTTGTTTTTAGAGTCAAATTTTCTAAAAAATCTTCTGGGGGAGGGCCTCCAGTGCCCTTTTTATACATCAAACTTAATAAATTACTCACAACTTGTCTCATTCTGCACTTCTTTAAGACGCCAATTATACTTAAAATGTGTTACCAAGTTTCATATGTATGGGAGAAATAATTTTGGGCCCCTCCTGCCACTGAAGGGGAATGTCCACGAGACCAGTTAATCACTTGTTAACCCTCCTGCCCATTGTTGTTTTTTGGTAAACATGATAATGACTAATTTTTAAAGGATATATATGGAGACTCTTTCCAAATAAAAATCTATATATACGCCTGTGGAGTACTGAAAAAAGAGAGGGAAGAAAATTGGTGACCTGTGGAGAAATCAGCCACATATGCTCCGGGCCCACCCTGAGAATCGAGCTTTGACTTTGGGTACCAAAACGAGTTAAAACCCTGATTTCTAGGGTCAAATTTCCAAAAAATTTCCCGGGGAAGACTCCCAGATCCCCTTTTTGATATTCAAAATATACTTTTCCTTATTTTGTTTTACATTTTTATACTACAGATATTAGGGTGGTCCTTATTTGTATGGTAAAATTTTTTTGGGGGAATTCCGGTGGTGACGCCCCCTAGTTTTGTGTCACTATAAAAAATAATAATGTATGCAAAATATCAGCTCATTCGAATAATAAACACCCGTGCGCAATTGCCTTGAAGTTTCAAAAAAATACTGATTTTTTCACAAAACATCCCAAAAACCATAGATTAAACCCTCCCATCTTCTTCTTGATTTTTTAATGAGAATCTAATATAGTTATAGTTATAATGTTCCAGATTACATTCTTCTATCACCCCTCTTTCGGTAGTAAAAATTTTTTAAAGTTAAAATAACTCTTGTAAAGTTGTTTTTCCTGCATTTTAAAAAAGCTAATAACTCCAGAACCATACAACTTAAAAACCTGAAATTTGTGCCATTTTGTTTGTAATTTTATTAACTTTCATTTGATGTGCAACATAACTGCCTTTCTTAAAAAATTTTCTTCAAAATAAAAAAAATGGAGAAAAAATTAAATAAAAAAATTTTTGAAAAAAATTTTTATTAAATAAATTTCACTGCCAAATTTCAAGTTGAAATTAAAATTTGATTATGTAGAAAAAAATAAAAATTTGCGAAATTTTGGCAGGTCCCTAAACATTTCATGTAATTTAACAAAAAAAGGTGTTTCACTCATGATGGGGATTCCAAAAACTCCCTTGAGGGTGTTCATACGATTTTTACCATGCAAAAAATTCACTTAAATATCAGAAAATACAACTACTAGCCGATTCGGTACAAAATCTTACAGAGCCCTGTCGTGGCCATAGATCAGAAAACCCCCGAATCGGTTGCAAAGCTACAAAACTATTTGATCGATTTAAAATAGAAAAGGAATTTTTAGAACTTGATCCTATTGTATGGCAAAACAACGAGAACTACTTAAATGGACAAGGAATAGCAAATCAATTAAAGTAGTCAATGACTGTGCAGAAAGAGGGGTTAAACTGATTGAGGAATTTAAACACCAATTTAGCAAAGATGAATCTCAAAAACAGTTCATCTTACAAACTGTTCAGGATTATCGTAAAAAATATCCGAAATCCAATCGAGAGACATTGAGAAACCCTTATGATAGGATGCTACTTATTAAGTGCACCCTGAGCACCAAGTGCAGATATTTGGTTTTTGTATTTAGCTGTGTCGAACTTTTCATACTTTCATTAAACATCTTGTCACCATACTGCAAACTTCCTTATTGGAGTCAGAGTCAGTTCTTTAGCTAGCTGGGTTAGAAAACTCCGCGCGTTATAGAAAAAAAGGTGGGTGTACTTTTTATTATTTTTCAATGTTAAACTTTTAGATTATATAGAGTAAATAATTGGTGATTGGTTTTAATGTGATCTTGTAAAAATTTTTTATAAACCTAGGATAAAATACATCACATTAGAATTTATTGAGAATTCATTTGTAACTTAAGTATAAGTTTTAATATTGAGTCAACCTATTATTATTTAGAATTATGATTTTATTTTATTCTTTTATCTTTGAACACTTTTAATTTCATTTGATTTGACATGTTGGAAGTGAAAAAATTACGTAAAAATTTAATATAAGGGAAATTCAGGTAAAATATAGGCACATTGAATTAGGTTGGAAACTAGCTCTGTAGGATTTTGTACCGAATCGGCTAATAGCTGTATTTTCTGATATTTAAGTAAATTTTTTTGCATGGTACAAATCGTATGAACACCCTCAAGGGAGTTTTTGGAATCCCCATGAGTAAAACACCTTTTTTTGTTAAATTACATGGAATGTTTAGGGACTTGCCAAAATTTCGCAAATTTTTATTTTTTTCTACATGATCAAATTTTAATTTCAACTTGAAATTTGGCAGAAATGTTCATTTTGGGAGTGGAAAAACTTAAAATTTATTTAATAAAATTTTTTTTTCAAAACTTTTTTTTATTTACATTTTTCTCCATTTTTTTTATTTTGAAGAAAATTTTTTTAAGAAAGGCAGTTATGTTACACATCAAATGAAAGGTACTAAAATCACAAACAAAATGGCACAAATTTCAGGTTTTTAAGTTGTATGGTTCTGGAGTTATTAGCTTTTTTAAAATGCAAGAAAAACAACTTTACAAGAGTTATTTTAACTTTAAAAAATTTTTACTACCGAAAGAGGGGTGATAGAAGAACGGAATCTGGAACATTATAACTAAAACTATATTAGATTCTCATTAAAAAATCAAGAAGAGGATGGGAGGGTTTAATCTATGGTTTTTGGGATATTTTGTGAAAAAATCAGTATTTTTTTGAAACTTCAAGGCAATTGCGCACGGGTGTTTATTATTCGAATGAGCTGATATTTTGCAAAAACTATTTATTTGTATGATGGAACAATTTGGGGGGGGCGTCGCGTTAAGATTTCCAAACTTCAAAAATAAGGACCACCCTAACAGATATACTATACATCAAAATGCGAATCTTTCCCATAAATGCATTAAAAAAGTACATAAAACCTATGAAGGAAAACCTATGAGGAAGCTAAGGAATAAATTTAGGTCCTCTCCCTCGTTGCAGAAATTTAGCTTTTCGCCATTTTGGTTCCTTCAGAAATAAATTTATATTTATGCCACTGCCATCTAGAGCAGTGATGACCGCTCATAGGGTCAAAAGAAAAGCTATATCTAAAGCTGCTTAAAAATTTTATTAATAATCTAAAAATATATTTCAACAAAATTTTAAATTTTAAAACTGGTAAGTATAGTGCAGAATATTTTTATTTGATAGTTTAATTTTTAAATAAAAAGTTTAATGGAATAACATTGTTGTTAAAATAGTCTCCTTGGAAACGAGGATGAAAAATCAAATGATGATCATATTGTTGCTTTTAATAAAGTTGGTTAACAGACCAAAAAACTAGAGTAATATTCAAAACCTTTTAAGGGGAAATATTGTATTTTTCTTAAATTGCAGGAATGTTTTATTAAATTTTATACCAAAGATATAATAAAATCATGAAAATACGATTAATTAAGGGCTCTAATTGAGCATTTTAAGTGATTTTTGGAAGAATACTTTTCTATTATTTTGTTGTGTTTTTATGGGAATCATGTTGTAAATGCAGAAATCGTTCAAAATTTAAAATGCTTGATTCGATACCTTTTACTCATTAAAATATAGGCGCGGATCCAGCACGGCTCCAAGATGGGGGGGGGCACTTTTCTACACAAAATCCCCGTTGGTACCATTGGGTATGGGGGTCCTCCCCCAGAAATTTTTTTTAATTTGACGTGTAAAAGTATGGTTTAAACTCATTTTTAAAAACTTTTTGAGTCTAAGGGGGGCACTTTTCAACACTATTACCTTTACTTTTTCACCCAAAATGTCAAAATATTGGGGATTTCCTAAAAATCATATCTGAAGATCCCCTGGTGGTACTAATAGGAAAATTAAAGTTTTAAAAATTTGGTTAATGAAGGATCTAACTGCATTTAGGTAACGTGTAAAAAAAAAGGTGTAGAGACGTCTCTGCATTTCATAAGGATATTTAAATACTTCTTTTGGAAAAAGGGTTTAGTTTTATAATGTCTCTCTTCCATCTCAGGCAGTATAAAATTGACTAAAAAATTTATTTATCTTTAAACCATTGGAGAATATCTTCTTTTTTAGAATAATCGGGAGTTTGATAATTTCAAGCTTTAATTCTCATATAAATCAATTAAAATAATGATCATCTCTTCAATGACATTTGTAGGTCACAGGAACGTTCGGGAGCTCAATGACACTCAGAGGTCGAACTCACATACAACCCTTTCCTTTTTCCCGCTCCGAACTTTTTTATTTATCCTGTTTATGGGTTCCGGGTGCTCGTCAGCTGTTTTCGATTTTTTGATCTTTTCTTTTCAACCCTTTTATTCTACAACCTACCGCCCCCGATCGTGATTCAGAAAAGGTCCCTTTTTATGGTTTTTTTGGTTCTTCCATTTAGAGGTGAACCTTTTTTTGCTTTGCTTTTCCGACAGCCTGCGGGAAACTGTTAACCCCTGAGTACTTTCGGTTTGGGGGATCCCGGGTCACACTAAAGTCGTTCACTGCACGTGTTCTTTGGAACCCCTCTAAAAAAACATTGATGAGGCTGGTTTAATTGGTTCAAAATTACCAGATTGATGAAAAAAATGTTCGCTTCATTAATTTAAATTCTGTCCGGGAGAACAACACCAAAGAACTAAATCGCAATGCACTGTTAAAAAAACATTTCAACCTTTCACCAGTTTAGTATTGGTGAAAGGTTGGGCAGTTTCACCTAAAAGCGGTTCAACAATAGTTGCAACCGAAATGTAGCGAAAATTTGAATTTTATATGAATATCGAAAAAACTGTATAAGTAATGAAATTTTCAATGTACAACCACCAAACTTTCACTTAAAATTTAGGGAACTATTTTAGAATACATCGAAATCATCGAAAAAAATATCAGTACATTTAAAAATATTGTAGAGTTGAAAAATCTTAATGGACTTCTTCCCTAACATGGAATTTCTGCTGAAAAATATAAAAAACAACTTAAATTGAGAATAGTAGTGTAAAAATGACAGTTCTAACCCAGTGAGGAGCGAGGAGCTGAGAGGAGGAGATGACATCACCACAAAGCTAGGGAAGAGAGATACCTGATAAGATTAGAGTTGTGATGTTTTATTGATAAAGGATGGAGTTGAGATGTTTTATTTTGCTGCATAGGGGGCGCTGTTGATGTTTTGTTGTATAGGGGGCGCTGATGATTATGGAAACAGTTAAGAAATGTTATATTTAACCGCCAAAAAGACTCATACAGCCATCTAGCGGTGACAGTTTAAGTTATTTGTTAGAATATATTTAAATAATTGTTTTTAAAGATAATATTTAAAAGAAACAGTAAAAGTTGGGGCTCGAACCCATGATCAGCGGATGCCGAAATATAACCTGGGCTCGTTGATACGCGCGTTTATCAACTGAACCGAAGCTACATTTCAGTTTGGCTGGTTGTTTAGCGAAGAGGGGATTTAAAGCAAGGTCGTTAGAGGTGACTGCCATTTGCAATCATGTTATCACGATAACTGTTTTTAATGATATTATTTAAAAGATTTTATTTTAAGAGTGGGATTTGAACCTGCGATCTAGCAAAAGGTAATCTTGGCCAACCGATTTTACGACGCTAACCGTTCGGCCAAGACCACCTGAATCGTTAGAATGTAGTATAAGTTCTCAAGAAGGAAATATTTCCCTGTAAAGGGTAAATAAAATTAATTATTTAAGAGTTTATAATAAAATTATATTTATATATTTCATTCTATAATTTTATAATGTGTAAAAAAATTCCTAAATATCAAATTCTAGCATTGCTCTTAAAAGTGGTTCATGAATATTTTCGTAAGGAATAGATGTTTGAAAAAATTATGTAAAAAAATTTTTTTATTAATGTTTTAGTTAAAATGTATTCATAAAACTCAGTAATGTGTAAAAAATCGAAAATAATAACAACAGTTTAACTAGAAAAATATTTTTTATTTTGCATACAAGTAATACATAATTAATTTATAGTAAAACACATAGTGTTAACTTTGAAATCATCTTTATTTAATCGATAACCATTTTGTGGATTTTTTCCTGCTACGTTTTGCGGGAGGATTTTGATCCTTAATTACAGCTGGTAACTGTCTAATATTTTTATTTTTAATAATGAGGAATATTCTTATTACTAATGTCTTTAAAAATTCCTCCTTGCCTTTGAGTTGCAAAATTTTGTGAAAATTAAATTAAATAAATCGGCTAGGCTAGAAGTAGGTAAAGATTGTCCTTTTATTGATACTTCTCCCTTTTCATTCGAATTAAAGTTTTAAAGATCTTTTTTAATTAGTTGTAACCAAGAGCTAGCCTGCTTTTTCAATGAAGTTGGAGCTACATTTAAAATTACACTATCATAATCGAACAGTTTCTTTTTTCCCCTCCTTCTTGATAGGAATTTCTTCACAAATGGAAGATATCATCCCAAAACACCCAGAAATGTGTGATGTAGAAAAACGACTTGAGACTTTGAGAAAATGGCCTAAAGAAAACCCAAATATTAAGAATATGGCGGATTCTGGATTATATTATATTGGCGTTGAAGATATTGTAGCTTGTTTTACTTGTGGTGGATTATTGGGAAATTGGAAGCATGATGATCCAATCGTTGAACATAAAAAGTTTTTTTCCCGATTGTGAATATATTTATTTTCTGATGAAGAACAAAGGTAGTTTTCTCCTTCAAACAAGGAAAATCTCTCCCAAGTATGAGACAAAGAAAAGTGTTTCAAAGACTTTTGGTTTTGTAGAAGACGAGCATACTAGTAGTAAAATAAAAAATCAACCTGTTGTAAAATTTTCAAAAAATAACTTTCATAAAAGTGAGAGTGAATTTCAAAAGGAAAATTCATTTTTATGTAAGATTTGCTTGGATCGAGAAATGTGTATTGTATTTCAACCTTGTGGTCATCTTGTTGCATGTAAAGAATGTGTGAAAGAATTATGTAACTGCCCTGTTTGTCGCAGGGTAATTTCTTCCAAGATAGTAACTTTTATAAGTTAAAATAAATTTCATTGAAAACACGAAATATTTTTTCCTGAGTTATATGTATATGAGTATATGTATGCTTGAAAAAGAAATAACATTTCAAGTGTTAGAAAATCAAACTCCAATTTAAAAAAATATCTTAAAGGTAAAATGTTCTCATAGAAGCTATGTTCTGTGTAGATGAAAGTAGAAAAATAAAATACAGAAATATATTTTCACTGAAAACAAAAATTAAGATTTTACTTTTATTTTCAACATATGATTATAAATTTCTTATGGACTTAAGTTATCATAGTAGTACTTGGACAAAGGATATATAGATAGTCAGATGGGAAAACGACATGATTTGGAGACAGGGGTTATGGAATGTTAATTGTTCTATGCTTTGATAAGATTAGAATAGTATGTTACGATTGATAATGGTTAAACAAAATTTTTTGGTAAACAAACTTCTCGAAGACTTTTAGTCTAGCCATACATTATCAACTAACAATCACATGCTTAGAAATGTTATCATTTGTTTTCAAGACCACATATAAGGGATCGCAACGATATTCATTTAGTACAAAACGTGCACTGCTGCTTCTCTGAAGAGTTAGCTAGTAATATAATTCTAGTATTTTTTATACAAATATCCCAGCACTAATGAAATAACTATCAAAATATATTATTTTCCCTTTGTTTCAATTTATACCCTTAGTATGCCTGGAATGAAGCGTGGATTTAACTTCCTTGAGGTAAGATATTTTTTGTATAGTAAAATTTTTATTTTCTTAATCTGCTGCGGTTTATGTTTTCTATTTTTAAAATATTAAATTTTTATTTTTAGGAAAAATATAATTCATCTAAACAAAGTGATTTAAATCCCTCAAAGAAAATGCATGTTGAAAATATTGTTTTAGAAAAGTATTGCAAGGACTCTTTATTTTATGAATACGGTAAATTGTATTCGGATTGTGAAGGGTGGAAATATTTTCGCTTGTTAGAAAAAGAATTAATTTATTTAAAGAAAGAAGATGCGATGATAAAAATTTATAATAAAAAATATTTCATTTCTCGTAAAGTTGCAGCTTATGGAGATAAGGGAGTAAGTTATAAGTTTAGTGGAACAACGATACCAGCGAAACCATGGATCCCCTCATTGCTCGAAATCAAAAGGAAGGTTGAATTTATATGCAAGGTTTCATTCAATTTCGTGTTAATAAATCGTTATGAAGATGGTTCCGATTGCATTGGTGCTCATAAAGATGATGAAAAGGAGTTGAACTTAAACGCTCCAATAGCAGCTGTTTCTTTTGGTCAGAGAAGACAATTTATATTTTCAAGGAAACATTTCCAGACTAAAACTTTATGTTTAGAAAATGGAAGTTTGTTACTAATGCATTCGCCTACAAACTCATTTTGGTATCATTCTATTCCTAGAGAGAAAGTTTCGTGTGCTAGAATCAGTTTGACTTTCCGTAGTATACTTAACTGAGTAATTTAATTTGAGCAATGATAGTGGAAGGACTTACAAAGATGATAAATGTTACATATTTATTTGAAACTAACATGTGATAGTAAGTTATCAGCCATTTTCTCGAAATCACTTGGCTCAGCTGCTCACTATATTGAAAACTAACTTTCAATTTAGATGAATATGAATTCAAGAGAAACTTTCGTCAAGGATCAGCCTCCTCCATTAAATCTACAATCTATCAATCACACAATCTTTTAAAAAAAGAAGGGGATCTCAGAAGATGTAAGTTGTTTTTCATTCAACATTATCATTTTAAGATGTGTCCTATAACGTACGTATGCATGTTACCATTACATTTACTTGTTTGATTTCAAATTTAGAAGGTATTTTTCTTTCAGGATGTCAGTGAAGTTTCTTGTGTTGAAGAATTTAGAAAAGACATTCTTTATTTCTCTATTACCCCCTCCTATACAACTTATGATTCCACTAATCAGATACGAGATGAAAAGAATAATCAGAATTCATTAGAAGTATGTTATTTTTCTACATGAAAAATTTTCACAATCCTTACAACGTTTGCTTTTTTTTTTCTTCATCATCAAATCCTATTACATGAAAATATCTTAGTAACTATTTAAAGAAACTTATTATCTAATTTCAGTTGAAAACCTTAATTTTATATTAATTTTATGATGTTTCTTTATTTCCTAATATTAGAACACTAATTTGTTTCGTTCTTTCAGAGTACAAGGGGTTCATTCTTAGTACGAGAGATTCCTGAAAACGTATTTTCTGTTGGTAATGACATTTTTGTAAGCTGCAACAAATTCTGTGAAAGAGTTTTGATAGACATAAGAAAGTATAGAACTAACTCCGAAACCTTCCACCCTTCACGTGATGGAGTGACAATATCTCCACTCCAGTTTATAACACTGATTGAAAACTCCCAACTCAAGAAAAAGCAACTGGATAATGAAGAGGATAAAGGTGACTTTCGGGAACTTCTGACTACAACGAATTCTTTTCCTAAGCGAAGGGACGCTATCACCATTTATTCATGCACTTTAGCTGGAATTTTTGACGAGGAGATGGAGGAGGAACTGATCATTGACTTTGAAAACTCTAGTTGTGTTACTCTTAAAAGAGGGTGGAAAAGTGCAAGAAAACATAGTACAAGTAGCGTTACTTTAAGTATCCAACAATGGGAAAATATTTTTACATTGAAAAGAAAATTAATTTCTTGCATATTACATGTAAAGTTTGAAAATTTCTGCATCTACCCTTTCATTGATTATTTGGAATTCCGTTTAGGGTGCAAACTTCATGAAACCATACCAACTCCACAAGGAGTGGACGAGGATATTATTTTTGCACTCTTACGTTATACTTTCAAAGCAGCTATAATAGAGGCTATTTGTGAATATGGAGAGTTGCATAACCCTCTCATTGAGCCAGAAAGTTTGCTTAGACGCAATTCATCTAAGAGACTCTATGAGTCTTTGATAAAGATGAACCCATTTTCAGTTTTCAGATGCTTATTTGACAGTATGATTAGTGAATCTGTACATCCTCTTTTAAAGTCTAAACTCATAAATTTTCTTTCCAAGAACTTTTTCTTTAACATCAATTTTGTAAAATGTGTTGAAAATGCTGTAATAGAATTTGAACAATACTGGTAAAAAATAAATTAATTTTTTTATACTTTTATGTGTTGTGTTTTTTCATGTAAATTTATTACAACTTAAATTATTCACCATGTATTAATCAATCAACTAGTTGGATAAGACTTTGACTAAACACAATCATGGTCATTCAAGTTTTAAATATGCGACAATCATTTACCTACAACTATTTTAAGTTCCTTTAAAGCAGAAAAGTCAAATACTTGAAGAATTTCATATAATCTTAATTGAAAATTGGAAAAATAATGATATTAATGTTTAGTTTGAAGTACACAATTACAATTTAGAAATCATTTGTGGGAGAGAAATGTATTCAAGAAAGGGGTTTCTTTAAAAATACTTTGTGACTAAATACGAAAGGTTAAATCTTAGTACATGAAAGTAGATTTTGAGGTTGTTAGATACAATTGAGGAGAAAATTTAGAATTTGTAAAAGTCGTGAAATTCATCTTATGGTCTAAACGTATTCAGATTATATTTCGGGCAAGTAGTTATTGAAAATGAAAAAAAAAATTTCCCAATTCATGCATTAAAAGAAATTTTAAAGAAGTTGAAAAATAATAATATTTATGATTTAGGCATTAAGGTTTAAATAATTTTTATTAAAAACTTTGAAATCTCATGCCTTTAATAAGCCCTTCACACTTCTTTCACAAAAGTAATTCAGAGTAACATGTATGTAAATGGAACGCCTATTCTTAGAGTTTGTTAAGTAGAATAGCTATTTTTGTGAGAATTCCTTGATTTTGACTCTAATTCTGGGGAGGGCCGCGGGTATGCTTCCTGCATACCCAGGGTGCCCTCTTGGGCACCCGCGGCCCTCCCCAGAATTAGAGTCAAAATCAAGGAATTCTCACAAAAATAGCTATTCTACTTAACAAACTCTAAGAATAGGCGTTCCATTTACATACATTTTACTCTGAATTACTTTTGTGAAAGAAGTGTGAAGGGCTTATTAAAGGCATGAGATTTCAAAGTTTTTAATAAAAATTATTTAAACCTTAATGCCTAAATCATAAATATTATTATTTTTCAACTTCTTTAAAATTTCTTTTAATGCATGAATTGGGAATTTTTTTTTTCATTTTCAATAACTACTTGCCCGAAATATAATCTGAATACGTTTAGACCATAAGATGAATTTCACGACTTTTACAAATTCTAAATTTTCTCCTCAATTGTATCTAACAACCTCAAAATCTACTTTCATGTACTAAGATTTAACCTTTCGTATTTAGTCACAAAGTATTTTTAAAGAAACCCCTTTCTTGAATACATTTCTCTCCCACAAATAATTTCTAAATTGTAATTGTGTACTTCAAACTAAACATTAATATCATTATTTTTCCAATTTTCAATTAAGATTATATGAAATTCTTCAAGTATTTGACTTTTCTGCTTTAAAGGAACTTAAAATAGTTGTAGGTAAATGATTGTCGCATATTTAAAACTTGAATGGCCATGATTGTGTTTAGTCAAAGTCTTATCCAACTAGTTGATTGATTAATACATGGTGAATAATTTAAGTTGTAATAAATTTACATGAAAAAACACAACACATAAAAGTATAAAAAAATTAATTTATTTTTTACCAGTATTGTTCAAATTCTATTACAGCATTTTCAACACATTTTACAAAATTGATGTTAAAGAAAAAGTTCTTGGAAAGAAAATTTATGAGTTTAGACTTTAAAAGAGGATGTACAGATTCACTAATCATACTGTCAAATAAGCATCTGAAAACTGAAAATGGGTTCATCTTTATCAAAGACTCATAGAGTCTCTTAGATGAATTGCGTCTAAGCAAACTTTCTGGCTCAATGAGAGGGTTATGCAACTCTCCATATTCACAAATAGCCTCTATTATAGCTGCTTTGAAAGTATAACGTAAGAGTGCAAAAATAATATCCTCGTCCACTCCTTGTGGAGTTGGTATGGTTTCATGAAGTTTGCACCCTAAACGGAATTCCAAATAATCAATGAAAGGGTAGATGCAGAAATTTTCAAACTTTACATGTAATATGCAAGAAATTAATTTTCTTTTCAATGTAAAAATATTTTCCCATTGTTGGATACTTAAAGTAACGCTACTTGTACTATGTTTTCTTGCACTTTTCCACCCTCTTTTAAGAGTAACACAACTAGAGTTTTCAAAGTCAATGATCAGTTCCTCCTCCATCTCCTCGTCAAAAATTCCAGCTAAAGTGCATGAATAAATGGTGATAGCGTCCCTTCGCTTAGGAAAAGAATTCGTTGTAGTCAGAAGTTCCCGAAAGTCACCTTTATCCTCTTCATTATCCAGTTGCTTTTTCTTGAGTTGGGAGTTTTCAATCAGTGTTATAAACTGGAGTGGAGATATTGTCACTCCATCACGTGAAGGGTGGAAGGTTTCGGAGTTAGTTCTATACTTTCTTATGTCTATCAAAACTCTTTCACAGAATTTGTTGCAGCTTACAAAAATGTCATTACCAACAGAAAATACGTTTTCAGGAATCTCTCGTACTAAGAATGAACCCCTTGTACTCTGAAAGAACGAAACAAATTAGTGTTCTAATATTAGGAAATAAAGAAACATCATAAAATTAATATAAAATTAAGGTTTTCAACTGAAATTAGATAATAAGTTTCTTTAAATAGTTACTAAGATATTTTCATGTAATAGGATTTGATGATGAAGAAAAAAAAAGCAAACGTTGTAAGGATTGTGAAAATTTTTCATGTAGAAAAATAACATACTTCTAATGAATTCTGATTATTCTTTTCATCTCGTATCTGATTAGTGGAATCATAAGTTGTATAGGAGGGGGTAATAGAGAAATAAAGAATGTCTTTTCTAAATTCTTCAACACAAGAAACTTCACTGACATCCTGAAAGAAAAATACCTTCTAAATTTGAAATCAAACAAGTAAATGTAATGGTAACATGCATACGTACGTTATAGGACACATCTTAAAATGATAATGTTGAATGAAAAACAACTTACATCTTCTGAGATCCCCTTCTTTTTTTAAAAGATTGTGTGATTGATAGATTGTAGATTTAATGGAGGAGGCTGATCCTTGACGAAAGTTTCTCTTGAATTCATATTCATCTAAATTGAAAGTTAGTTTTCAATATAGTGAGCAGCTGAGCCAAGTGATTTCGAGAAAATGGCTGATAACTTACTATCACATGTTAGTTTCAAATAAATATGTAACATTTATCATCTTTGTAAGTCCTTCCACTATCATTGCTCAAATTAAATTACTCAGTTAAGTATACTACGGAAAGTCAAACTGATTCTAGCACACGAAACTTTCTCTCTAGGAATAGAATGATACCAAAATGAGTTTGTAGGCGAATGCATTAGTAACAAACTTCCATTTTCTAAACATAAAGTTTTAGTCTGGAAATGTTTCCTTGAAAATATAAATTGTCTTCTCTGACCAAAAGAAACAGCTGCTATTGGAGCGTTTAAGTTCAACTCCTTTTCATCATCTTTATGAGCACCAATGCAATCGGAACCATCTTCATAACGATTTATTAACACGAAATTGAATGAAACCTTGCATATAAATTCAACCTTCCTTTTGATTTCGAGCAATGAGGGGATCCATGGTTTCGCTGGTATCGTTGTTCCACTAAACTTATAACTTACTCCCTTATCTCCATAAGCTGCAACTTTACGAGAAATGAAATATTTTTTATTATAAATTTTTATCATCGCATCTTCTTTCTTTAAATAAATTAATTCTTTTTCTAACAAGCGAAAATATTTCCACCCTTCACAATCCGAATACAATTTACCGTATTCATAAAATAAAGAGTCCTTGCAATACTTTTCTAAAACAATATTTTCAACATGCATTTTCTTTGAGGGATTTAAATCACTTTGTTTAGATGAATTATATTTTTCCTAAAAATAAAAATTTAATATTTTAAAAATAGAAAACATAAACCGCAGCAGATTAAGAAAATAAAAATTTTACTATACAAAAAATATCTTACCTCAAGGAAGTTAAATCCACGCTTCATTCCAGGCACACTAAGGGTATAAATTGAAACAAAGGGAAAATAATATATTTTGATAGTTATTTCATTAGTGCTGGGATATTTGTATAAAAAATACTAGAATTATATTACTAGCTAACTCTTCAGAGAAGCAGCAGTGCACGTTTTGTACTAAATGAATATCGTTGCGATCCCTTATATGTGGTCTTGAAAACAAATGATAACATTTCTAAGCATGTGATTGTTAGTTGATAATGTATGGCTAGACTAAAAGTCTTCGAGAAGTTTGTTTACCAAAAAATTTTGTTTAACCATTATCAATCGTAACATACTATTCTAATCTTATCAAAGCATAGAACAATTAACATTCCATAACCCCTGTCTCCAAATCATGTCGTTTTCCCATCTGACTATCTATATATCCTTTGTCCAAGTACTACTATGATAACTTAAGTCCATAAGAAATTTATAATCATATGTTGAAAATAAAAGTAAAATCTTAATTTTTGTTTTCAGTGAAAATATATTTCTGTATTTTATTTTTCTACTTTCATCTACACAGAACATAGCTTCTATGAGAACATTTTACCTTTAAGATATTTTTTTAAATTGGAGTTTGATTTTCTAACACTTGAAATGTTATTTCTTTTTCAAGCATACATATACTCATATACATATAACTCAGGAAAAAATATTTCGTGTTTTCAATGAAATTTATTTTAACTTATAAAAGTTACTATCTTGGAAGAAATTACCCTGCGACAAACAGGGCAGTTACATAATTCTTTCACACATTCTTTACATGCAACAAGATGACCACAAGGTTGAAATACAATACACATTTCTCGATCCAAGCAAATCTTACATAAAAATGAATTTTCCTTTTGAAATTCACTCTCACTTTTATGAAAGTTATTTTTTGAAAATTTTACAACAGGTTGATTTTTTATTTTACTACTAGTATGCTCGTCTTCTACAAAACCAAAAGTCTTTGAAACACTTTTCTTTGTCTCATACTTGGGAGAGATTTTCCTTGTTTGAAGGAGAAAACTACCTTTGTTCTTCATCAGAAAATAAATATATTCACAATCGGGAAAAAAACTTTTTATGTTCAACGATTGGATCATCATGCTTCCAATTTCCCAATAATCCACCACAAGTAAAACAAGCTACAATATCTTCAACGCCAATATAATATAATCCAGAATCCGCCATATTCTTAATATTTGGGTTTTCTTTAGGCCATTTTCTCAAAGTCTCAAGTCGTTTTTCTACATCACACATTTCTGGGTGTTTTGGGATGATATCTTCCATTTGTGAAGAAATTCCTATCAAGAAGGAAGGGAAAAAAGAAACTGTTCGATTATGATAGTGTAATTTTAAATGTAGCTCCAACTTCATTGAAAAAGCAGGCTAGCTCTTGGTTACAACTAATTAAAAAAGATCTTTAAAACTTTAATTCGAATGAAAAGGGAGAAGTATCAATAAAAGGACAATCTTTACCTACTTCTAGCCTAGCCGATTTATTTAATTTAATTTTCACAAAATTTTGCAACTCAAAGGCAAGGAGGAATTTTTAAAGACATTAGTAATAAGAATATTCCTCATTATTAAAAATAAAAATATTAGACAGTTACCAGCTGTAATTAAGGATCAAAATCCTCCCGCAAAACGTAGCAGGAAAAAATCCACAAAATGGTTATCGATTAAATAAAGATGATTTCAAAGTTAACACTATGTGTTTTACTATAAATTAATTATGTATTACTTGTATGCAAAATAAAAAATATTTTTCTAGTTAAACTGTTGTTATTATTTTCGATTTTTTACACATTACTGAGTTTTATGAATACATTTTAACTAAAACATTAATAAAAAAATTTTTTTACATAATTTTTTCAAACATCTATTCCTTACGAAAATATTCATGAACCACTTTTAAGAGCAATGCTAGAATTTGATATTTAGGAATTTTTTTACACATTATAAAATTATAGAATGAAATATATAAATATAATTTTATTATAAACTCTTAAATAATTAATTTTATTTACCCTTTACAGGGAAATATTTCCTTCTTGAGAACTTATACTACATTCTAACGATTCAGGTGGTCTTGGCCGAACGGTTAGCGTCGTAAAATCGGTTGGCCAAGATTACCTTTTGCTAGATCGCAGGTTCAAATCCCACTCTTAAAATAAAATCTTTTAAATAATATCATTAAAAACAGTTATCGTGATAACATGATTGCAAATGGCAGTCACCTCTAACGACCTTGCTTTAAATCCCCTCTTCGCTAAACAACCAGCCAAACTGAAATGTAGCTTCGGTTCAGTTGATAAACGCGCGTATCAACGAGCCCAGGTTATATTTCGGCATCCGCTGATCATGGGTTCGAGCCCCAACTTTTACTGTTTCTTTTAAATATTATCTTTAAAAACAATTATTTAAATATATTCTAACAAATAACTTAAACTGTCACCGCTAGATGGCTGTATGAGTCTTTTTGGCGGTTAAATATAACATTTCTTAACTGTTTCCATAATCATCAGCGCCCCCTATACAACAAAACATCAACAGCGCCCCCTATGCAGCAAAATAAAACATCTCAACTCCAATCCTTATCTCAACTCCATCCTTTATCAATAAAACATCACAACTCTAATCTTATCAGGTATCTCTCTTCCCTAGCTTTGTGGTGATGTCATCTCCTCCTCTCAGCTCCTCGCTCCTCACTGGGTTAGAACTGTCATTTTTACACTACTGAGAATTAAATTGTACTATAATTCTGCTTAGTTCTCAGCACAAAAGGGAGGAATAAGAAAGTTACAAAATAAACACGTGAATGACTTCCTTTCCTTATTCGGATGTTATTGCCTGCGTCGATTAAAAAAATCGTTGCGTGTGTGTGATCATTGATGTGTACTTGAATACGTCGTGCAGAGACAGGGAAAGTTTTGTTAATAGTGTAATGAATAAACAGTGAAACCCCATGTGATTCATTTAAAAGCTGCGATGTGAACTGGGACAAAGTTAAGACTCACTAGACAACTGTGGCATTTTTGTTCGTTTAAGAAGTTTGTTATTGTGGTGTCGATGATAAAATCATTTCGAATCTCGGAAATGTCGTGTGCTTTGTGACTCATTTAGTTTCAGCTATAACGAGTTCAATAACAGCTGTATTCAAAGGGCAAACACATCATGGTCCGAGGTTTTAACAGTCATTCCTTATTGTAATTCATCAAGAGTTGTGGATGACCTCTTCTGTTTGGAAACGACAGAAAAATTGGTACTTGAGAGGAGAAAAAAGTTGGTGAAAGACGAAAAGTGGGCCTTTTTTTATAATTCTTTGACGCCATTTCTGATTTATAAGGTATAACTAATATACATGCCTTACAAGAATGTATTTGTTGACTATAAACAAATTCATGAAATAAAAAATACTGAAATAATTTCTTGTTAAAAATATTTCTTTCCCTTTGAAACATTCTATATCACTTAACTAGTAATCGTTACACATCATGGGTGTCTTACTTTTCGAAACATAAAAAACTTTTAAACTGTTTTGCCTTGAAGAACATTCGTTTTCGTGTCGTATATTTCGAATTTTTAACAACCTCAAAATTTGTAAGAACAGAAAATAAAATACTACGATTGCAATTTTTTAATATAGAAATATGTATCAAGAAACCACTAAGCTTCTTACTATAATATTTTAAATTAGGAACTTTATTATTTAATGTGAATATTTCAATTCACCTTATTAAGGAATATTTTTTTTAGAACATTACATATAATGAAGTGGAATCTTCTCTATAATGTAAAAAATTGGTACAGATGAACGATTTAAAATTAGTACAGATTAATAAGCTATACCTTTGGTATGCATGGACTGAACACACCCATAGGATAGAAATCAAAAGCTCCTAAAACAATAATGAAGTGGGATTCTCTATCTTTTGCATTTGTGTATTGTTTGTTGTTTCAGTAGTATTATAAGTTCGTATCTATTGAAAATTCTGTATAAAAATAACTTAATGTCTTCCTTCAACTGAGAACTCCTTGCTCTCCAGGATATCGATCCAATGAAACTTTCCTTGGCCTCTCGAACAAGAAAATCCACCGAAATGCCTCCAGCAATCAAAACAAATGTCATTAACGCCTCCAAAACATTGTTCTAACCAGAAACCGTAAAAGCGGATTTCGATTTCAGCGGTTTTACGAGCCCCAGACTGCCCCAAAACTGGGACACAACACAAAGAGAAGAGAGTCATCTGAAAAGGAACACCGGAATGTTTTGGACATTAAACCGAAACCGGTTATCGGGGAAGTTTGGAACAACACGTGCGGCAAAAGCGTCTCTCTATAGGAAATATAAAACTGGATTTTTAGAGGTTACGTGCTTGTGTGCCCTGATAAGACATGCGATGGGAATAGAAGGTCCATAAAAATTAAGTGTGGTGCATCGGCGGAAAAAAAGAGTTGCAGGTTTTATGGCAAGGATATAAATTTCTTTTGATTAGATACTCCGACATTGTAATTGTTCTTATCATCCAGTCGTTTCTTTGCAGGACTTCAGGCAAAGCTTTTGATTTGGTTTTGTGTTTGACTAGGAAAAAAATACCATTTCAACTGTTTTATATTCTGGTTAAATCGATGTTCTAAAGCAGTGGTTCTCGAACTGTGCTCCGCAGAACACTTGGTGTATCTAGTTGCATTTTCAAGCTATCTGCTAAATGCTAAATAATAATTTGGTTTATAAATATAGTACATAAGCATTTTAAGAAGTTAATCTACTCCGTGTAAAGTGCTAAAACTAAGCTTTTCTGGTCAATTTGGTTTGACAAATTACGTTAAAAAGCTATAAATTTAAAAAAATGGTTAAAGAAAAAAATTTAGGCATCAAATGTGCGTTGAGGTGTTACATTTTAACTCTGATTTCGTACTCAATTTAACTATGATAGTAACTCAAATCTTACTGCTAAGTGCTAGATACTAAAAAATATTAAATTTAGAACTGGAAATAAGGATAACTGATTTTTTTAAAGGAATCAGGATAACTTGAGTTTTTGAAATACTTTATTTACGATACAAAAAACAACTTCAAATCATTGCTCTTAATTTATATCCTTGGTACTGAGTACGTAACATCTATAGTCCAGTAACTTGGTGTCAAAAATAGGGTGTTTCAGGAAAAAAATACAGAAGTTTTTTTCTCGACGGTTTTATATGTTTTCGAGGGTGCTGAATCCGAATCTGAACTTTGCATACAAAATTTCGAATGGCATTTTGGTGAAAATTCGAAAAAACGCTAAAATTTCACCTCATTTTTTGGATTTTTGTTTGTAGAACGGAAAGTATGGGTTTCTCATGAAAATGTTAAATACAAAAAATAAAGATGATAAAACACGCTACAAAATTGTCAATTACAACTATTTTGTCATACTAATAGTTCGGCCGCTAGAGCGCGTTAAAAATAGGGCAAAATTTGCACCTGCGGGTAAATATCCAGAAAATCGAACTTTCATCTAAAAAATAAAGTATTTTTTTTAAATAAGGTACTTTAAAAACTAATTTTATAATGTTTCACATGAAATAAACCATCTATTTAGTCTATTAATTAGTATTCAAATGCATTTTCCTCAGCAATTTTCCTTAAGAACGCAGTTTCAAATTGTCACAATAGTGTAATGATAAGTAAGTCACTTGTTGAAGAAAACATACAGAAGTTTTTTTCTCAACGGTTTTATATGTTTTCGAGGGTGCTGAATCCAAATTTGAACTTTGCATACAAAATTTCGAATGGCATTTTGGTGAAAATTCGAAAAAACGCTAAAAATTCACCCCATTTTTTGGATTTTTGCTTGTAGAACGGAAAGTATGGGTTTCTCGTGAAAATGTTAAAAGTAAAAAATAAAGATGATAAAACAAGCTATAAAATTGTCAATTACAATTATTTTGTCCTACTAATAGTTTGGCCACTAGAGCGCGTTGAGAAAAGGGCAAAATTCACCCTGGCGGTGGAAAAATCCAGAAAATGACCCTTATATTCCTAAAAAAGTCATATTTCGATTTAGATAACTAAGAAAGACTACTTTTATAATTTCTTACATGATATAACCCCATTCCCGAATGGAGAAAACCATTATGTTCATCGCTTTAAAGAATATATTAGGATAATTTTCTGTGACCATGTAATTTTATATTATAACCAAGTTATGCTTAATTTTATCCCTAACAAATCAATTGGATTCACGTTCCTGGGTGTAGAAACTGATAAATAAATATTATAATTGCCCGTGTCAAGTTATTGTGAATTTTGGTATCATTACTAATAATCATGCCAGGAGTTTTTATAATCTACAACAGAAAATTATAGTTTTCCAGAAAGAAAAATTATTCATAGATTTTATAAGTTTGTGAGCAGCAGAGGATAATATAAAAAGTAATGAGTGTAGTAGATAAAAAATTAACTTTTAATGCTTAACAAAAGTTTTCATTGGGAATTGGTGCCTAGGACAAAAAAGAAAATAGCAATTGGATTTTTCTTTGCCTAAAAAACCTGCGTTTTGGGAGGTAATTCCTAAAGAACATTCATTGAATAAATAATATTTGAGATAAATAGTAGGATTATATCATGTAAGAAATTATAAATTTAGTTTCTCTTAGTTATCTAAATCGAAATATGACTTTTTTAGGAATATAATTATATTTATATATATTTATTTTCGTTACTCAGTTATGTATTTAATTTCTTTTACGCCTGGACGGGATTTTTTTATTTCCCCTTGGCGTATAACATTGTTTTTCTGTATTTATGTTTATTTTTCTTTAATTGTTAATAAAAATTATTATTATTATTATTATTATTATTATATAAGGGTCATTTTCTGTATTTTTCCACCGCCAGGGTGAATTTTGCCCTTTTTTCAACGCGCTCTAGTGGCCAAACTATTAGTAGGACAAAATAATTGTAATTGACAATTTTATAGCTTGTTTTATCATCTTTATTTTTTACTTTTAACATTTTCACGAGAAACCCTTACTTTCCGTTCTACAAGCAAAAATCCAAAAAATGGGGTGAAATTTTAGCGTTTTTTCGAATTTTCACCAAAATGCCATTCGAAATTTTGTATGCAAAGTTCAAATTTGGATTCAGCACCCTCGAAAACATATAAAACCGTTGAGAAAAAAACTTCTGTATGTTTTCTTCAACAAGCGACTTACTTATCATTACACTATTGTCTTCTATTGAAACTGCGTTCTTAAGGAAAATTGCTGAGGAAAATGCATTTGAATACTAATTAATAGACTAAATAGATGGTTTATTTCATGTGAAACATTATAAAATTAGTTTTTAAAGTACCTTATTTAAAAAAATACTTTATTTTTTAGATGAAAGTTCGATTTTCTGGATATTTACCCGCAGGTGCAAATTTTGCCCTATTTTTAACGCGCTCTAGCGGCCGAACTATTAGTATGACAAAAAAGTTGTAATTGACAATTTTGTAGCTTGTTTTATCATCTTTATTTTTTGTATTTAACATTTTCATGAGAAACCCATACTTTCCGTTCTACAAACAAAAATCTAAAAAATGGGGTGAATTTTTAGCGTTTTTTCGAATTTTCACCAAAATGCCATTCGAAATTTTGTATGCAAAGTTCAGATTCGGATTCAGCACCCTCGAAAACATATAAAACCGTCGAGAAAAAAACTTCTGTATTTTTTTCCTGAAAAAACTACCAAGTTACTGGACTACTATACGTGTTTCAAAAACAATTCAAATATGCTTGATGGCGCGTCCTTTTTTAAGAAGAATTTCAACGGAATTTTCTTAGCATAAAATGAATTTTAAAAATTGAGTTTTTCAGGATTTTATAAAAATCATATTATTTGTATCAATATATGTGTGGGGCGTTGCTTAGAAATAATTGTGACTTTGTAAAAGCATTCATTAATATTGTTTCGGATGAACCCCCTTAATAATTTAAACATAAAAGGTTTTGAATAAAAACTTTTTATACTCTTTTTATTTATCCATGAATTCAACTCGCTGCATGGAGATGATAATATTTACTTAGATTTATCGCCCTAAAAAGTTGTAAAAAATTCGAAAAGAATTTGAGCACGTACATAAATTTTTACCGAATGAAAACAATGCTTTCATTCATAAGCCTACGAGAAATGGAAATTTCCAGCCCAACAGAAGTGTCTCCCATAATATTTCTGTCATTGACGAAAAATCTGGGCCACAAAGAAGTTAGTTATTCGTTATTGGAGACTATTAATTTAGAGCCGAGAGGAAAACCTAATTATTACTATACCCAGTAGGCAGTGGATGACGATGGTGAAACATCAGCTGTTGTTTGTTTTCGAACAAACAATAAAAAAGAATGAGTACACACCTGAAGGCCTAAATATCAACCTCGGGCACATTCATCATTAGTAATATAGCTTTAAACTCCCACTTGTGACCTTAATAGTAAGATGTAAACTATAAATGACGTTCCAAGGTTTTCGTTTAACAATTACTTTCATAATTGTTCTCGAAAAACGTGCCTGATTCATCTATTGTGGCTTCATTGATTGGTTCGAAAAGGTTTTCAATTTTATTTAGGTAATGAAAGAAAGAAGGTAAGGAGAAAGCATTGAAAGAACTACTTCAGTTGAATCTTCCTTATTAGTATAGTCCGGGAAAAGTAGAAAAATGTAATAAATGAGAATAAGAAGAAAAGAGAGAACTTTTACGTACTCTCATGTTGTCCCAACTTACGTACACTCCTCCCATGTTGTTTTGACATTCGGAATTTTTAATAACTAAATTATTTTAGTGAAACCTGTAAACCTTTATATAAAGTGCGACAGTCCAACTTGAAAGAGTGAGGGATTTAGAATAACAGAAATTCCTTGAAAAATTAAATGCAATTAAGTAAAATCGAATTAAAATTACTTCCAGACTCGATTCTAAGATTATAATTTTATGGATTGAAGATATTTTATATTTCAAGGTCTCTTTCTTCTCAATCTCCTTCAAGCTTATTTAATTAACCATTGCCATCTGGTTAATTAAATCAATCAATTAACCTTCTTGACCTTTCTAGCGATCAAGTAACGGAAACGTCCTGAATGTCAACTGTAGGTCGGCATCCAAAAAAGCACCATAACTCTCTCCTCACATATATTTCCAGGGAGCAGCGGGGTTAGCGGAACTTTGATGCTGCTTTATTTCGTTCTGTTCCACCTTCACTCCAGGGGAACAACAATTGAGCACCCTTCCCTCCCCGTGACGTCAGAGGTTAAGGGGGCCCAATGCCCTTCTGGCAGAGGTGAGCCAGGACCGCAAAATAAAAAAAAACACCACTGGCAAAAATTAAAAATGGCGGCAACGGAAATTCCAAACATTTCGCAGCTGTTCACAATTCGACCACAATGGGGCGCGGGCAGATGCGAAAAAAGGGTTTTTTTCATCATTGTTTCACTCAAGTGTGCGAGAAGGGAAGCAAAGGGTTGAGAGATGAAAGGTCACCTTCATCAAGCTATATACATTGCTCTGAAATGTGGATATCTTTCAATATTTTTTTAAGATTTTTAAAAAAGTTTTGAAACAAAGTTTTTCTTTATTTACACTGCAAATGAGCGAAACACTTTTGCTACGCTTGAACACAATAATGAATGGTTCTTACCAAAAGCGTTAAGATTGTATATGCACTATGCAGCAATAGTGTTTTGTGAAAAAATATCTTTACTACAACACAGAGTTTTAAAACACATCAATATATTGTTGTAAAAGTATCACTAAAAATTACAAAAGAGACAAAATGTGTTCTCATAGTGTTTCGACCAAAATTTAAGATAATACTTTCAGATTCTTTACATATTTACAACACTATTTTTTAAAACACTTTTCTGGATAAGACACAGTTCTAATAACCCTTTTCAAACATATTTGGAACACCGGCACAATCCTATAAAGGTGTTTTAACGGCTGCATTCTGTGCTCTTTCTGATCAGAGGTTAAGTTAAACAGCAATCAAAGTAGGATTCCACACATCAAAGTCGTCGATTCCTTCTTTGATTGGTGGTTAACCGCTGATCAAGTAGCATAGAATACGGTCGTAAGTGTTGTATAAAAGCGTACTCTCATGGGGAAAGAAGACTCCCATAAACTTTTCAGATTACTTGATTTGAAAGTAAATCGTTGGGATTGTGTTATCAGAGACCAGTTTGAAATCTGAGTCTATAATCTAGAAATAGATCTGGAAAATAATGAGTCTGATGCACAACAAGAAAGAAAAGCTTTCCAAGAAGAACAAAATAGCCATATAATAAACAGTTTCAACAGTTATTTTTTTATTTTTCAAAAGTTAGTGAATAACAAAAGTAGTGAAACACATAAAGTGAATAACAAAGTTAGTGGTAACAAAATTTAAATTTTTCTATTCAACTGTTATTAGTTTAAATTTAAAAATATTTTTGCATCAAAGGAATAAACGAAACATTACAGAAAATATAATTAACACGAAGAAGGATATAAAAATTTTTTACATTTAGTTTTGCATGGTTTTTATATCACGGTCAATGTAAGTTAGCATTTCAAAACTTTCCAAATAACATGTTTTAAATTTTATTTGATACTAAACAATTGCTAATGGTTCAACTAACACCATTTATAATCTAAAATCATACATTTTATTTTGATGTAACTAGGGGGTTAAAGAGATTTAAAAGAAATAAATTTAGATCATCTTTAGAAATTCTTGATCTTTTTATTTTTTATTCGTTCTTAAAAAGGAATATCTAAAAGAAAAACTTCTATATCCTTTTAAAGACCCCTATAAAAGCAAGTTACTTTTAAACACAAATATTGTTAAGATCACTAGAAGTGTTTAAATATTCCAAATGTTTGATTTGTTTTCTCTGTTTCAATCACCCCGCTTTCTTTTAATTTTTTTTAAACAAATATGTTTTAAAATTTTGTAATGAAAATTTAGCATTAGGATTTCATAAAAATTCAATATTATAAATATACTAATTAAGTGTAAGTAAATCATAAATATTATGTTTAAAATAGAATGTATAAAAATAATTTTAAGGATTTTATTCTCTTGAAAAATCCATACATACAAAAATTTAACATTACTTTTTATAAATGTTCGGCATCTCTCTATTCTAAAAAAAGTTTTTGGTGAACGGTTTCCAGAGAAAGGCTTTTTCATTACTGATCCGTATAACACATATTTGATATCAAACTGTCCAGATTCTTTTTAGGATGTGCAATAAGCCTTTAGAATTTCTAAAAAAATCTCAATTTTAAAATATTTCCATTTTTTTTAGATCACGGATAAGGTTGCAGTTATAAAGCAAGAAACTATGAATTTTAAACAATGAGGTATTCTCACGTTTTGGGATTAAATTTTACTAAAATAGTAGATAAAAAACCATGAAGAATGACGTTTACATCAAGTGTTTTCGTAGCCTAGTTTCTGAGATATAAATTTTTGAAATTTCGTTTTTTGTTTTGGCGCGAAAACACTTTCGAATCACAAATCATGCGCTGTGAGGTCACATCCAATAGAAGTCCGTTTTCTGATCACGTGATAACAGAAAACACAATGGTTTTCATGCGCTGTGACGTCACATCCAATAGAAGCCCGTTTTCTGATAACGTGACTTTTCTGACGTTTTGGCAAAAATTAAATTGAATTTTAAATTATTTAAAACACATTTTTGAACTTAAAAATCAGAAATTTGGCAGTTTTAGACCATAATGTATCGAAAAAGTATAAAATCAAGCAAATCCCTCACTCATGCAAATACCTCATTGAAAACATATTTCATATTTCACTGGTTTTTAATTTTAATATTCAAATAGATTAAATAATAATCTTTCTATTTATAACACGAATTTAAAAATATATTTTGGGGTATTTTAACAATATTTATATTTCTGTTGTTTAAACGGTTTTAATTATATTTAAAACTTATGTATAATTAATTTATCTTTTATTTTTTAAATAACAAATTAATATTTTTATATTTATCTTTGTCGGTGTGACAACCGAATCATTACTATATTTACTACAAAATATAAACTCGCTTTCGGAAATTTTGAGAACTTTTGCATTTATTTTTTACAATAATTATTATTTTTATATCCTTTTGCAAGTATGTTTTTTAAGGTAGTAAAATGTGACACTTTATTTCATAATGCCAAAAAGCAAACAACTAGATAACACGGGGAACTGTTTTAGAAATAAAGATAAAAATAAAAAATGTTGGAAGTAAACATTCGTTACATTGCTTTGAAACTGACACAAGTTCGACGTTTGTTTGTTCTCATGAAGATAAAATTCTAAATTTTTTTGTGATGTTTACGGTAATTACATTTTTCACATCCAATCATTAAAAATTTTAAGAAAGTTAAACTTATTCCTGAGATGTTTCAGTGCTTCTTAATGGATCTGTGAAAAAAACATTACCTTGGGGAAATGGTAAAGGAATGTTTACATTGCTCTGTTGTTAATTTTCTTGGAATTATAAGGCTATCCGCCAATTCATGTTACCATAAAGGAACTGTTAAAATTCCGCCACTGAATAAATATCCGCCATTCTTGAAAGAATACCCCGGAGAAGTACTACCCCTGTTTTAAGAATGTTTTATAAAGTGCAGTGAGCTGGGTTTTGTGAGGAATTGCGAAGCGGTCCAAAAGTATGTGCGTCAGCAATTAACGGGGGTTGGCGAGCGATAGCGAGCAGGGGGCGGTAGCTCCCTAGTTCATCAAAAATAAAATTTAACATTTAAATTACTTTTACGTAATTCACAAATTTAAATAAATAGTATATTTTATGAATATTTTTAGTCATAGTAAACAATTTACAAGGAGAAAATACTCATACTAAGATTATGAAGGTAAAATGATCATACTAAGTAAAGTGGAACAAAAGTTTTAAAGATCGTACACAGTTATAATTTGATAGTATACTTAACTTTCAAATATTTTTATTTGATTTAATATTTTTTATTTAGTAGAATTTATATTATATGATTATACTGATCATCAATAGCTTATTACCTAAAAATAGAATAATAGTTCGTAAATTTAAATTCATTTTTATAAAGTAACTCAACCAACAATTTTTAA
Source organism: Tetragnatha versicolor (assembly GCA_024610705.1). NCBI lineage: Eukaryota > Metazoa > Arthropoda > Arachnida > Araneae > Tetragnathidae > Tetragnatha > Tetragnatha versicolor. Next base: position 31,344,424 of record JANDEH010000001.1, on the reverse strand, counting down.
ACAGTGGAAAAAATTTTAATGTTTTTGAAAGCAAATTAAAAGAAAAACAACGTTGAAATTAATGACGAAACCCTTTATACACTCATAATTTTTGTTTATTCTTTCTGTAATTTAGGTTTGTTTCAAATAAAATTAATACAAGAAGTAGAATATTTCAGCGGAAATATTGGAAAATAAAACGTAAATAAATTGATAAAAATACAACTTAAGCAGGAAATATGTACTAAGTTTATTTTTTCTGTAGGGTCAATGTAAGATAATGTAACCCCATCAAAAACTATAAAAACATTTTGTTGTTTTACATATTTTAATTTTTAGGTACCATTACTGATTAATAAAATTAATTTTTCAAATTATCTATAGAATTCTATACAATATTTTTTGGATTTACCCTTCACATTCCCTCCCTCATTTATCCTATAATTTGTTTTATTAGTTTTCAAGATCAATTGATGTATTTAATCCCTACAAAGTTATTCAGTGCCTCTGCAATGTAACTTTAAAGTAATAAAAATTTTTAAATATTTTTATACCTTTGAAATAATTAATATGATATTTTAACACTAATTATTATTGGAATTGTTTACAGGATGTTCGAATTTACTTACTTTTAAAAAAATCTTCGTAAAAAATTCATACTTCCATTACACAGGAAAGTAAAAAATGTTTTTCAAGCCTGTCTCCAATCTGGGAATTTTGAATAAAAATTAATTTTTCTCATTACATGAGACAAAAGATCTTCGAAAAAAGTTTTGATCTAATACCACAATTAGCGAAAATCAATTCCCTTCTATTCTCAACAATATCCCGGATGAGACAGTGATAGGAATGACTCATTCACGCGTCTTCAAAGAACGTTTTTGATGTTCAATTCACTGGAAGAGGACCAAACAAGACTTTCAATTAATCCAAAGAGGTCACAGTGATTCTAACGTAAATAGCCAATCAGCAATCTTGTTTGCTTCTTTTCTCCTTCATTTCACTTCACTCCGTCAATTTGCTTCAGATTTTAATTAAAACACTGTTATCTGCAGACGACAGTAGGGACGCCAACTATTTCCGAACATTAAAGAAACATGTGAATTATTTTTATTCCTATAAGTTGTTATATTTTTAAGATAGTATTACAATTTTTCATTTGAAGTTATGTTAAAATAGTAAAAAGCGTATATTTCTAATTATGTAATTGATCTAAATGTTATGTTATAGATAATATTTTTAAAAATTTTTAATGAAATGAGATAAAATTTTAAGTTCTTTTTATTTCTAAATGTGTGTTTTTTTTAAATATTCATAAAAAATTTGTATATTAGGATTCAATATTTTTGTTATAAAACAAGTCGAAAACAAAATAAAACATTTTAATGAAAACCTTGTGTCGTCTAATAGTTTAATGGCTATCAATTTGCTTTTCAATTTTGTTAAAAATCTCAAAAAGCATTTTTAACAAAAAATACATACAGTTTGAAGTATACTTGAAAGTGCATTTACAACGAGAGCACAGCTTCAAAATGCTCTCTAACAAAACCCATAAAAAGTTTAAAAAAACCCTACATAGTTAATCTACTACAATGCAACCATAAAAAAATAAAAGATATACTTAATTTTTTATGAATAAATAAAACGAATGGATTAGATAAAACGCACAAAAATTTATAATGTGCTTCTAAAATCGCTCTCTTTACAATTAACACAAATTAATTATGCTGCAAAAAACCCTTAAGAGGAGAGCAAACAAAAAAAACAAGGAAATCGTTAAGAGAGTATTTCCACCTGAGCGAATTAAATCCATTGCAAACAATCCATTGCAAATTAAATCCATTGCAATCCATTGCAATAAACTGACGGGAGGCGGCTTTCCCCATGAAGCGGTTACACAAAGGTCACCTTCCCCATCATGTGGGATGTTCCGTATGTTTCAAACGATCAATAATAACATAGAGTTCTTACTGAGCTTTCAAAATTACTTCCCTCATGACAAATAAAGCTACTATACACATTTCTCTTGTGTTTTGGTGGTATAATAATTAAATTTTATTAATATTATTTAAATCTAATTTAAAATTTTTAGTAGTTAATAATGTTTTTAAGTTGATGTTTATGAAGAGACAGGAAATATGATTGGGATTTGCGTTTTAATCTCTCTATTCTAAAAAAAAGTTTTTGGTGAACGGTTTCCAGAGAAAGGCTTTTTAATTACTGAACCGAATGACACATATTAGGTATCAAAATGTCTGGATTCTTTCCGGATTTCCGAGTAGGCCCTTCGATTTTTCAAAAAAATTCTCAATTTTAAAATATTTCCATTTTTTTAGATGACGGATAAGGTCGCAGTTACAAAGCAAGTAGTACTGAAAATCAAATTATTATGCATCCAATCACAACGACCGATTGACGCTATATTATAAGATGAAACATGTTTTTTCATATTTTAAAAAAGTACTTTCTTGATGAAATATCACTCAAAGACTGATAAAAACATATTCTAAGAACTTACATGTACGCCATTTTATACTAAAATTTCACACTTTTTGTCCAATATTTATAATTTTTAGTCTGATTTTACCGAAATTAATTGTAAACATAGAGTGATGTTTTTTCTCTTATTATTTTGAATTGCTTAAACGGTATTGTTTAACAAGTCTGGGTTTAAAAAATATGAAAAACACTAGGCATATTATACTAACAAGCTACTTTAAAATAATGGTTTTTGTTTTGTCAAAATATTGATAAACAATTAGAATTAGTTATTTTTATAATCATAGATTAAAAATAATTAAGATGAATATTTTAAAAAATATTTCGTTTAAATTTTTGACAAGTTCGGCATATTCAAACTTTTAAGGGAGATTTATTCATGGAGGGGATTTGCTGACGTATTTTTGGAAAGTTGGTTAACGTTTTTTCTGTAAATTTTTTAATAAAGTGTATTAAGTTCAGCGAGTTGGAATTTGTGGGAATTGCGAAGCAATTCCAAAAGGTCCTGCGTCAGCAGTTTACGGGGGTTGGTGAGCGATAGCGAGCAGGGGGCGGTAGCTCCCTAGTACAATAAAAAATACATTCAAAATAAATAGATTCCAAATTAAGCAGTTTGCAACGAGGATTACTGTTGATGGACATCCACTTACTTTAATATTTTTGTATTTTGATCAATCGATAAAAAATATCTAGTATTTTTATGGTCCCTGTTACTTTTCTCAATCCTCTAAATTATTTACTAAATTATATAGTTTTATGAAGTAAGTTAATTTTTTTATTTCTAATATTGTTAAAAATTGAACCTATGAAGTTATAAGGAAATCATAGCATTTCAAAAAGTTTAAATACTATATTGTTTTTTCTTTTCATTTAATAGATTAAACCAAGTCTCAAACGTAACCTTTCAAATCATTGAATAGGTAATAAGGATGCATTTACCAAATCATTCTTGCGAGGTTGGGTATTGCTATGATTAAATCTTGATTGAAAATAATGGATTAAAATAATTCATTTATAAAAAGATTTAAGAGCATTAGAAAATTTAAATCTGATTTCAATCATTTCCGAATCTTTATTTGCAGGAAGTTTAGACGAGCAGAATAAGTGGAATTCTCAGTAATTCCTCTTCTATTAATTACTTTTCTTCTTTAATGATTCTTCTATTCAAGTTATGATACGAGAAATAAACAAAAAATAGTAATTTATAAGATTGCGAAGCAGACCAATCAACTAGACGTCGTCATACGCCAACAAAAATTCAAACTAATTGAAACGAAACACGAATTTCCAGTCCTGGCAAAAGTGACCTTTCATTCCTCGCAATAAATTCGAATTAAACCCCACACGAAGCGATTCTTAATCCTCCAGGGAATCGGAACACGTTCCAAGCCGGGAAAGGGGAAAAAATTACTTTGTACATTTTGCTTCGTTCGCGAATCGAGACACAAGTGACACGAAATTAGATCGATTCTTTTTCGCTCGAGAAAAACCTGCTGAAGCTGCTGGATATCCAGGCCTCTCTCTTTTTATTCTCCCTTTATTTTCTTCTTTTCATTTCGGTTGTTTACGATTAGCCTGGCTGGAACAGGCGGGATATAGATGTAGAAGCCCAAAGACACTGTTTACTTTTCGCAACGGATCCTGGAAATATCGATTCGCGCATGCGCAGTGCAGCTGCGGGGGCGGGGAAGTTCGTCTGCTGTGGAGGTTCTCTTTTCTTCTTCGATTGATGTACGGCAGCGGCGGCAACGGGATTTCAATAACAACGGCAAAATGCTGCAGAGTCTCGGACGCGGAAGCACAAACAACAAGGCCGTGTCACATTTGGAACAAAATTTTTTATTACATGCAGCATAAAATGCGGTTGTTATTATACTACGTCCCGATTATAATCGGACGGTGACATCTGGGGGAATCGGGTTTTATTTCTACGTAAATAGAGGCACGGTGCGTTGCTTCGCGGCTTGAAGCTGTCCATCAATGCAAATTAAATGCATTGCAATGCGTGTCGAATTCGAAGCATTCATATTTGTTGACATAGAAAGAAATTCAGAAAATCGATGTATTTTTAGAATAAAGGTCAAATAAAAACATACCGTCTTCTAATTTCCAACCCTTTATTATTTTAGTTCATATTCGAAGAAGTTAAAAAATGATATATTTATTAGAACAAAACAGGAAGTTAAAGGTTTGCATTTTAAAACCTTCAAAATTATTCGAATTATGTATATTATTAACTAATTATTAGAAAATGTTTTTAATAGATAAACTTAGGAAAATTGATGCTAAATAAAGTTTAGATTATTTTTATAACATAGATATAAAAAATTTACTTAGTAGAAACGTTGAAAGAAAAATTTTAATTAAAAATTCCAGTACCACCAACCAATAAATCTAAAGAAGGTTTTGTTTGGAATTTTATTAATCATAACTTATATGTTATTGTGTATTTAACATACAATAAGAATGTAAACTACTAATTTTAAGAAAGGAATTGGTAAAAATTTTAAATTACGTCGAGGATGGCACACATACAGTCTCTTTACACTAATTTTTCTATCGTTTTTGACGAAAATTTTCAGTATACCTAGAAAACGTTCCTTTTCCGTGAATTTTTCAGCTAAGATAATATACCTAGATTTTGGAAAATCACCGCTATAAGAATAAATTTTAAAAAAATATGAACTAGTCAAAATTTCTCGTAGTGATTTAGTTAAAATATGGCCAATGTTCTCTTTTAGCGAAGTGTGTTTATTTGCCGCGACTCGAAGTCTCAATGTCATTAGGAATTATGGTTTATGAATATTATTACATTGATTGTTACATAAAGGCCACCACCTGTAACTAATCTTAAAAAACTATCTAGCTTTTTCAAATAACGGAAAGTTTCTCTCCTTATTTGACAAAAATAAAATACAGATATTTCCTCAAACTACAGAAATTATCAGGCAACAGTCCCGCGGGTTACTTCCATAAAATCAAGGTTAAACAAAGATAAGAAGTTTTTTTAATTGATCTATTTAAGAGCCAAATTATTTCTGCATATTTTTTCTAATGCTTTTTATCTCTATTATTAAATACAAATTTAAATCAAATTTAATTCCAGAAGATAATAGGAACGCATCATAAAATAAAAAGTAAATAAGGCTATTGTTCTCTACGTGCTGCGAAAAGTTTGGGAAACTTGTTTTAAAACAAGTAAAGGAACACAGAAGAGATTTCATTGTTTCAGAGCCTGGAATTAAATTCTAAGCCAGTTTGAAAACCAGGCGGAAACATTCTCAATATCACTGTAAGGGCAAGGCGGGAGGGATCTATTTGAAGGGGGAGTCGCAGGAATTCCATCGATCCACGTGAAACGTTCCCTGGGGGGATTTCAAGACTTTAGAAAATTCCAAACTTGAACGAAACTGCATTAGTCGATACAAAATTAATCCAAACGTCCAACGTGTTTAGGAGCAATGCAACAACTTGTGACAGGTTTTTCTCTTGCCCCCAAGGGATTGTTGTTCGAAAAAGAATATTTCATTATTTTTGTGTGATAGAAAGATATTTGGAGAAAGAATTTAAGTTTTCTTTTAATGGTGGAAGAATATTTTTTTAAAAGTATTGTTTATGAATGGTACAGTTGAAACTATTCTAATATTATACAAAAAATAATGGGATGATTAATAAATCTAATAATCCAAATACCACTGACTGGCATACATTCATCATGAAATCTCCAAAACTGCCGGACCCAGAGGCTTGAAATTTGACAGAGACCTTCCTCTCAGCGATTAGACGCGCACTAAGAAAGGATTTTAAAATTGAACGACTCCTTCCCTGTTTTTCGGCCCTTTTTAGACTCCGTTTTACCCATTGAAATAACATTATAGGGGAGGGTGGGGACGATTGTAACACGGGGAAATTGTAACACTTTGATTTCTTCAAAATGAGAGGCTGCCTGGGCGAAAAAGAGATGACAATACGTTCAAGGCAGGTGAATGAAAGAATATCAGATATTTTCAAGGCTGACATTTGAGTTGTGGCTGTGTAATTGAGAAAAGAGTGTTTTTCGAGCATCGAAGTAAATTTCTACTCTTGGATAACTTTCCATCTCCTGCATTGCAGATATGAAGCACAACAACACTGAATTTATGTATTGTATTTACATGTATTCTAGTTTTATTCTGCTTAGTTTCAAGATGATAGTGTTGTTAGTTTCGTGGAAAACGAGGGTTGAATTAAAAATAGCGACGTTGGGTCGATTGTAACACTTCATCTAGGGACGATCGTAACATGCCACAGGACCATTTTGAGTGCAAAAAATGGTCCCCGTTTGTTGTACTATAGAGGAATTCATATATAATTACCCTAATTGCCTTTCTGAATAATTTTTCACTATTATTTACTCATATTCATTCATTATAGTTTATAACTCATTATTTGAGTGGAATGTTTATTATTGCCATTCTAGTCTATGTATTTAATTATTATTTAGAAAGAAGAGATATATTGTTTATAAAACTGTATGATCTTCTATCAATTTTTATGATGTGTTAAATTTGTATTGTGTTACAATTGACCCTTGAGACGGGGTCGATTGTAACGGTTTTCGATGTTTTATTTACTATATTGTAATGCATGTCCAACGGACAGCTTTCATTACAAAATTGTAATTGGGATGTATCAATCTATTTTCATACCAATTTTCATATCTCTAACATAAAAAGTGGCTTAGTTTGAGATCAAAAAAATTTTTTGTTACAATAAGGAAGTTGCATGTGTCAGATTTTCAAAAACAAACAAGTGTTCCGTATGGTTTTTTGTATGGTAAAATGAAATATCTAGCCAGTTTTCCAAAAAAATGTACAGGTAATTAAATATTTTAATTTAAAAGTCGAGAAAAAAACACGTGACTGAAAACGTTTATTGTTTAAACTATAAGATGACGTCAACAATAATACCATCAACTCCATTGCTTTACAACAACTTTTAGTATAAGATGATGTCACATCCAAACTCTCGGCGTTTTCGCGCGCTTTTAAAAAGGGGATTTTTGTTAATTTTTTTGACAGTTAAAAAATTTCTCGATCGGCCTCAAATTTTGGGTAGTTGCTTATTTTTGCAAGAGGAATCGATTAAAAAAATAAAAAAAAATCATGCAACTTCCTCATTGCCCCCACCCTCCCCTACATTGTTGAAATGCATAAAATGCAGGGTTTACCTCTTATCTGAAGGCGACGTTTTGTCTCACTTGAATAAATATAACTTCAAAACATTTTATAATTTACAACGAAATTTAAGAAGAAAAACAGTGTGAATATCTGTATTTAAGTATTATAACATTTATCAGAAAACCGAAGTAAATTAAAATAATTAATTTACTTTCTTTAAGATTTTAATTTCTCAAAAATAAATATATTTATGGAATGGCAAGAATTGAAAAGTTTCCAAGGAAACAGAGCTAAAATTTCATTGTTTCATAGGGCATGGTTTACTAGACTATATAATTACTAGATTTTTATTATAACTAGCAATCTGTTTTACTTTTTCAGAGTAGATTTTTAAGAAGTTGGTTTTATTGATAAGAAGACAGGCTTACTTGATAACTTCTAAAAAATCTATTGGATACATTGGAATTAGTGTTTGAAACATTACATTATTGCAGTGGTGCCCAACCTACGGCCCGCGGGCCAAATGTGGCCCGCGAGGCTGATCCATGTGGCCCGCGGACTCGTTAAAACTTAAAAACAAAAACCCCTTTCAGAAATATTCCAAGAGACATTATGGCACTTCCATCTAAAAAAGATGATAAAAAGGAATTCTTCAACATCCAGCAAAAAAAATTTTCAGGATCAGTTAGACATTTGAATTCAGTTTATAAGGATCTTTTTAGAACCGAACTTCGGAAAGATGTTATTCGATCGTAAAAAGTTTAAGATTCACTCGGAATGCCGAAACATTCAAGCGAAGTGGACAAATTCATATTTCTTCATTCAGCGAGAAAATAAACCGTTGTGTCTTATAATGTAAGGAGACTGGACAAACTGTGTGTTTGAGAACAAGCATTAGGTATCTGTTCTGAAAAGAACAAAAACTAGTACTCGATCTCGACTTACAGAAATCATCCTAATTCAGTTTTAAGGATAAGGCTAAGCGTGCACTAGAGACTTCTGTCACGGCGACTATAAACAATAGGTCACTCGAAAGCAATGCATTTCTATGGAGTTCTCTTGGCAACCGGCCAAGTTTCTCGTCGCCTGTGCGCGCTCTCTAGCTTCTTGCAATAGCCAGGGTGATAATTTTGTCTCTGTCACCGTGACAAAAGTCTCTAGTGCGCGCTTAGCCAAAGTGTTACAAATTTGGAGCCCAATTTACAAGCACTAGTTTCCTCCAAACAGATGCAAACTTATTGAAAACGGGTAATTTTTATTTGTTTTTAGAAAAATCCTTAAAAGTGTTTTTATGTGGCCCGCGAGATAAATTTTCATAAGCAAATTGGCCCTCGTGAAAAAAAAGGTTGGGCACCACTGCATTATTGTATGCAAATGAAATTTTTAAAATTTTACAATAGCATAAAAGTTGAAAAAAGATAAAAAAAAATTATTGTCTTTTTTGTATGAGAAATTATTTGTTTTCGGTTTTTTAATTGTGTTTAGTTAAGTAAAGAAATAATTTCTTTGATAAGCTTTTAAATTTACAATTATCTCTCTATTCTAAAAAAAAAGGGTTTTTGGTGAACGGTTTCCAGAGAAAGGCTTTTTAATTACTGAACCGAATGACACATATATGGTATCAAAATGTCCGGATTCTTTCCGGATTTCCGAATAGACCCTTCGATTTTTTGAAAAAATTCTCAATTTTAAAATATTTACATTTTCTTAGATAACGGATAGATAAATTACATTTTCTTAGATAACAGTTACAAAGCAAGTACTGTCAACCAAATTATTATGCATCCAATCACAACGGCCGATTGACGCTTCACCTTTTAAAAAAGTGCTTTCTTGATGAAATATCACTCAAGACTGATAAAAACTAAAATTAATTGTAATATAGAGTGATGTTTTGTCTCTTATTACTTTTGATTGCTTAAACGGTATTGTTTAACAAGTCTGGGTTTAAAAAATATGAATGATAAACACTAGGCATATTATACTAACGAGTTACTTTAAAATAATGGTTTTTGTTTGGTCCGAATATTGATAAACAATTCGAATTAGTTATTTTTATAATCATAGATTAAAAATAATTAAGTGGAATATTTTAAAAAACATTTCGTTTAAATTTTTGATAAGTTCGAGTTAATATATATATTCAAACTTTTAAGGGAGATTTATTCATAGAGGGGATTTGGTGACGTATTTTTGGAAAGTTGGTTGAAGTTTTTTCTGTAAATTGTTTAATTGTTTTATAAAGTGTATTTTAAGTTTATTATCGAGTTGGAATTTGTGGGAATTTCGAAGCAATTCCAAAAAGTCCTGCGTCAGCAGTTTACGGGGGTTGGTGAGCGATAGCGAGCAGGGGGCGGTAGCCCCGCCCCCTAGTTTCACAAAAAATACGTATTATTGTGGCGTACTGTTTAAAATTGTTCGCATTTTATTTTAAAATTTTGGGGGGTATTAAATGAAAACAAATTATATACCTCTCTAATATTACAAAAAAACTTTACCAAATGAAAATTACAATTTAACAACAACTAAATAAATCGTTAAAAATTATTTAAATTGAAATAATTTTAAATTATAAAGGCTATAAAGTAAGGAATGCCTAGAATCAGATAGTTAATTCTGTTTTAATGATAAATACTATCCCTTTATTTTATCAATATAATATTTTAGTAAGATTAAAGCTTTTTATTAAATAAAATCAATTTAATTTCAATCAAGCGTGTTTTGAAAACTGTTAATAAAAGAAAAATAACGCTTTTATCACTCCTTTATTATGTGTATTTGATTCAACAAATTCCTTTAAGAATTTTCTAAAAATACTTTAATGATAAGAAACTTGAATAATTTACATGTATGTTTAAAGTTGGGTATGATATTTTGAAATTTTTGGTTTATTTTTTTTAAAACACTGTATGTTTGTAATTATGTATTTGATAAAAACAAAATAAGTTTTTTTGTAAATTTATGGATAAAAGAATTTTGTATAAAGTATTTTAAATTTAAATGATTCATCAATTAAAAAGTCAGCTGAATTAATGGAAATTAGTGCTTAAAACATGATAGTGTTGAATTTTAATGATATGTACACATTTTTTAAATTAGGGTAAGAAATTGGAAATGGTTTAATTTTTTTTGTAACTTATTTACATTTTATATTTTGAAGTTACACACACATTGCATAAAAAATCAATTAAAAAATATATAAAGAATAAAATAATATAGAATAATAGAATTTAAAATAATATAAGTACTATTTCAAAATTGTGTAAGGTTTATTACAAAAGTTCAGGTTAATTTAAAAAGAAAAATATGTGCTTAATTCTTGTAATTATTTATTAAAAATTAATTATACATTAATTAATTAAATATAATAAAATATTAAGTTATATACTTTTATAATGTAACGATAAATGAGAAAGGGTTGTTCTATTTAAAGCATGATTCTAAAAATAAAAAATAAGTACTATTAATTGTATTTATAACAACCTGAATTTAAAGTAACAGATAAGTTTTTACTGAAAAATCTATTTAAGAGCTAATTAATGAAGATTGATGTTAATGCTATTTTTTATTTTTAAGGATTACTTATAAAATAATTTTTTAAGATTAAATGCTACTAAAATACTTGAATTCTATTATTTCTCCTACAAAAATCGATTTAATTTTAATGTAACAACTGTATTTAGTATGAAGTTTTTTATTATATAAATTTTTTAAAGGAATAACAACTGTATTTAGTATGAAGTTTTTTATTATAGAAATTTTTTAAAGGAATAAATACTTAATGTAAGAATAAATACTTGATTAATATAAGAATAAATACTAAACTATAAGTAATAGTAAGTAATGAAAAATATTTTTCAGATTACAATGATTAAAGTTTATTAGATGAGTATATTTTTATACTAATTCCTAAAAAAAGTATTTTTAGCTGTTTTATGAGGATTTAATTGTATTAATAAGTTACTAAGTCAATTTTTTACAAACATTTAAAATTATTTCTATTGATAAATACTTATGTACCTTAAAAACTAAGTACAAAATTATAACTAAATAAAATAAATAAAACATAATCTTTATGTTTTTTTCTAAACAGCAACATTTCTTTTAAAATCAAATCACTTCCAATAGATAGAAATCAACAAAATGTTCCCCCTTCTTTAATTAAAGAAGTGAAAAAAGGAAATTTTTATTTCTCATTTGAAATTTACAAATAAAAATCATCTTAAAAATTTAAAGATGGATTCTCGTCACAGGCTATAGTAATTTGTAAATGTTGCTTTACTGCGATAATCCTCTCTATGCGGGGAAACAAAAACACTTTTCCAATGTTGTGAAGTTTTCAAAATGAACTACTTCCAATTCCAAATTTTCTACTTCCAATATTTTTTGAAATTTTTTAAGGAATCTTATAATAAGCCTGATTTTTTTCTTGCCCCTGCACATGTATCTTGAAATTAAAGTCGATCTGCAGTAATATCATCACAAACATTTCAAAAGAGTGGTCTTTCAGGATCCAATAAAGAAGGGCCATGGAGTCATTTAACATGTTAGGTTGGTAGATCCGTTCTTTAGCTATTTCTCATTAAAAGTATAGTTATGTCTTAATTTTGACTTTTTATAGTTAAATTCCAATTTGAAAACAAGGACTATAAACAAAACCAATAGCCATTTCACCAATCTAATGGCCTTCGAACGAGGGTGAAAAAAACGTTTGCATAAACTGCTATCTGAAGAGGCGACGACAGCGCCAAAACAAAGCCCAATCCCCTTTTCATCCGAAACAAATTACACCTAGCGCGAATTTCGCTTAAAATGCAAAACTAACTAGCAAGCGTCGAATTCAGGTCAGTACTCGAGAGGGAAGGGGGAGGGCGGGGGAGAGCTAGCGCACCCACCCTCTGTGTTTCTCATCGATCCTCACCCATCTCAGTCTTCTAAAGATAGAACTAAAAACACACATGCACACATACAGGCGAGGCACGCGCCCATCCATGCCGGCTCCGTTCCAAGGACGAACGCAGCTGACGCATGGACTCCATTGATCCGCTCTGCGCGGAACCGCGCAGAAAGAAAGCGACGTTTTAGCGAGATTGGTCCGCTTGTTGTCGGCACAGCTAATGAAAAAATTTGTTTTCCATCTATCCAGACTAGTATCTCTCCGGTTATATATTTATTTTTGTCGATTCGGAATTTTTCCTCGCTTTTCAGGAAGTGAAGGGAAGTCATGCGGTTCCGAAGAGGAGAAGAATAGTTGAAAAAGAATAACCGGGGAAAAAACTAATGACGAAGAGAGAGAGAGATAATGAAAGATTTCCAAGTATCGTTTCGAATTGTTCGAGCGCATCGTGGTTCTGGAAGTCACGAAAATCGAATAAATAATTGACGAGAGAGAGAAAAAGGAGAGGTTTCAGGCAGAGCGTTCATTACGCTGGAAAATATTTTTTTTCTCTGACATTTTTTTTCGTAGTTGTGTCGTCGACAGAGAAGAAGGAAAGGGAAATTTAGAAATAAAAAGAAGATTCGAACCTGAACTAGGTCGTCTGCCGTGAAGAGTTTCAGAGAAAAGAATTCCTACACGATGCGAAATGGCGAGGGGCAATTTTCGAGAAACGCTTTCTGTGGTTCATGTTTAAATGAAAGTTCTCTCTCTGGGGAACGAAAATAAAAGACTATTCAGTTCCCCTAGGTCTTAAAGAATGTACTAAACGACCAGCATTTTTAAAAATTGACCCCCCTGAACTAAAGGAACTACACTCACTATAGAAAAGACTCTAAATTTTATAGAAATTAATAATAATTAGTAATATTGTATTTGAAACGAGGAGTTTTCTCTTTTTCTTTCTTAACAAACAACACATTCGTTGGAAAAACATTTTTTTGGGATTCCTTCGATCCTCTTTTGCAGTGAACTGTCCAATATATCTTCTAAGATGCATTCATTTTAGTTGCTTTACAAGACCTTTGCCTCTATTATAATATTGATAAATTGTATCAATTACCTATTGTTTTTGATTAACCCTAGTCGATATCATTTCGGTTCCTTAGTCGTGTTGTAGAAGCCAACTTTTAACTGTCTAAAGGTCACATTTAAAGAAGTTTCATTTTAAGATGTTTTTTAATCCATTTTGAAGTTATTAATTCTATTTCTATAACTAAACCAATCAAATTTCATTTCATATAACTACATCCAAACCATTTCCTCTAACTCATTTAAAAATCATCTAACTCATTTAAATTATTTCAATAGGAAGTAATGAAATAATACAGCATAATTAAATTTACTGCTTGTGTATTCACACACCTCTTTTAAATCATCCTTCACTTTAAAGATGAATTTTTTATAAACACTTTTATATCTCAACTTCCTTCTAGCATTTTTATTTTAACATGAAAGTTCAAGTAAAAACGGTAAATTCAATTTAAGCCAAAACAATTTTTCAGATCTCCATCACAAACTCAAACCAGCAGTGAAGGACACAACACTCACTCTACCTCTTTTGAAAAAGTTCTCAAATTCAAACACTTCTCCTTAAAGTATCATTTACAGAGCAGCGATCTCTCAAGAGCACACAAAACACAAGAAGATCGATCGAGCCCGCCATTTTCTCACTGAACTAGAAATGTTAGGTTTTCGCTTGCCAAATCGAGCGAAAGAGGCGAAATTACTGTTTCAACTCCTGAAATCAAGCGAAAATATATCTGATAGTTTGTCTTGAATCAATCTAAACGACTCGCATGAGGTATTGCTCTCACATCACTGCGGGTGACCTGGCAATTCGGTTGAAATACCATATTTAACTTAGAAAACTGTTAATGGAGCTTCAAAGATAGTTTGAAATGCAATAAAATTTCCAAAATCTTTTGAACACCTTCAAAACATTCATTTCGTATATATTTTCAACTGTTAAGGTTATTGTTTTCATTGGATTAAGTAATATTTTTTAAATATGTAATTATTTCTAATCTATAATTATATGAATATATTTCATAAATGTGAAATAAAAAATATTACCTGATTTAATAAGGTATTTTATCTAAACAAAATGCCACAGTTTATTCAGAAAGGGATAAAGCTAAAAAAAAGAAATATAGCGGATATAGTGCCCCCTATCTCTTACTTAAAGATCAATCATATACTTAGAGACCTGATTTCATTACTGATTAACTTTATCTAATCACATTATGTGGTTAAACTTCTAAAAAAAAATTTCAAAGTAAAAATATAATTATAATGACTAAATCTAAATCTATCATTTTTTAGAATTGTTAAATTTCAGTATTAAAAACTACTTTAGAGTTACTCATGCCTTAATTTGCATAAAAAACTTCGCATAAATAAAAGTATGCATAATTTTTTTCTCCAAATTTTCTCTTAAATTTTCTGTTTTGCTGTACCAGAATGTTTTTTCCGGATATTTAATTTTTCAACAAACATGGATTGATTAAAAAACTCATAAGAAGGTATTGTTATTTTTTCAAATAACCTTCTTTATAATCCAAAAACATTACCTCATGTTAATTTCAATTTTTTCAACAGATAAAAATAACCTTTTCAGATTCGAAGAATTAGGCGTTAGAGAAGTTAATGCAAGGTGGGAGAAGGGCTTAAATTAATGATGTTGGCTGGTCCCCAAAACACACACATACACATTCAACGTCTCCCCCTCTCCTGCAGTCGGCTCGTCCGGATATTGCCGGAGTGATGAAATTACGCCATTTTCGGATTTCGCCAGTACAGCTGCGCCGACTCCGGGAAAGCTCTTGTTTACACGCAAAATTCGGTCTGCCGATAGCCAAGTTACACTCTCTTAGCTTTTTTTTTCCTGCAATGCATCTCCCCCTTTAAAAATGTTTTCTTCCAGAACACTATTCTAATACTCGTGGTAGAGTTGAGTTGCTAATAGGTTTTATTTATGGTTGGAGAATGCATTTGCGAGTTTCTTGTTCTTGAATATCTCTCTGCACTCGGTGTTGCAATGGGCGCTTGTTGTACTTTTTTTCTTTTATTGTCGACAGGAAAGACAACAGATGGAGCTCTAGAATATTCCTTGTGTGTTTATGTGTAGAAGCAATTGCTTTTGCGAAGGTTTTCTCAAATTAGAGTGTTTATTCTCAGTTCACATTTATGGTTTTGACTTAAATTCCTCACAAAGCGAATTCCGTACGGGAATGTTATGTCGAACAGTTGTTTTCTTATTCTGTTATTATGAAAGTACAAGAGAATTACGTATGTTATTTTCATTCCACCCCATTAGTCTTCAAGAATTATAAGACTAAACTAAACAGTCTAAAGACGTCTGGTGATATTTTTTCCTGCCGACCTTGTAGCTAGCACCCTGTCTGACGTTCTTTTAACACTACCCAGCTGCTTTCTAAGAACCAGCGCATAACAGAGCAGAGTTAAAAGCAAACAAAGATCTTTTTTGTGTTCCACGCTTCTATTTTCAACTATAGGTTCAAGTTCTTTTGCAAGCGGTTGAGAAGCACTGTTTACCTTCAATAAAAGACTCCACATTTTCTATTTTTCTTGATAAACAATCCTAAGTTCGTTGTACTTATGCAGCTTATTGTATGCTGAGGTTGTACTCGTTAAATTTCTCTGTTAGGATTATGTTAGTTTATATCCACCCCAGGGTTTCCCATTAAAATGGTCAAATTTCGGAATGAAAGCATTTTAACAAAGTATTTTTAGGGCTTGTGTTGCAACAGGTTATTTTATAGAACTGAATCTGAGAGAAACCTTTTTCTATCTGAAAAACTGTGGATATGTTAAACTGTTGGGCAAAGGAGTAAAACCGCAATCACATTTTTTGTCATGAGGGTTTAAGTTATAATACATCTAAGAGCATCTTTATTGAAAAAAGTGGTTGACTAATGTTGTAAATGGGTTCTAAGACAAGGAACAATCTTAAGCAACGTCTGATAAAATTCTTTTTTTTTCATTCAATCGTAAAATTATCTAACTAAGAGGTTCACCTCTATAATGATCCCAAAATGCATATCACATTTATCAATTATTTGTAATCTAAATATTTCTAGATTGCATCTCTCACTATCTCTTATCAGATGAACTTTATTTTCATATCACTTTGATCCAAACAAAAATTGTGTAGATTTTATCGCTTTATCAGATTTTTGTTTTCATAATAAATTATCTCTACGTAAAAAAAACATCTTACATAAAATATGAGTCATTTTTTTCAAAAGAATATTACACAAAGAATAACGCATTAGCAAATTTTTTCCTTATTTACGAACGAAAACTTAACTTTTAGAAATGTCAAAAGCATACTATAATTCTTATACTATTTTCGCAGTGTTGAGCCGGAATAACTTCCTCAGCAGACCATAATAATAGACTCTTATCACCGTACACAAGGGTTCCTGTTTACCAGCGCCCCTCCGAGGAAGCCCTCCGTCTGCTCTAATTACATTCCTCGGAGTGACCTTGGGGCGTCTGAGGGGGGACAGGTGAGTCGAACCACCCCTCCCACCCCCGGGGGAAGTGTTTGTTTACGTCGGTGAAGTGGTTCTTCCGAAACAGACGGGCCTTCACTGAAGAGAGCTCCCTTTTTTGTTAGTTTTTTCATTCGATGTCCTGTAGTTGGGAGTTTTGATTTCTGAGACCACAATTGAAGAGGTACTGTACTATGCAAGCTGGTATCCCCCTCCAGTGAGTTTGACTTCCAACCTACGTACCTTCCTTTTAGGTGTATAGCATATTTTATTCCCTATCGATTGATTAGTTACCTTTTATATGCAACTAGAGTCTAAAAACAATAAGAACCTAGTAATTTTGAGGAAATGTACTACATTAACTAGCGTGTTACTGCTAATAAAGATTACAGAAAATGATGGTATGAAACTGAGTATGATGTATTGAAGGGTAAACATGAGCTGTATACTCTCCAAATAAAAAAGGAGCGGGGTAAAGTTTATATCTTTTTTATACAGTTCAAATCTTAGCTTTTTCTTGAAAAGAGGAAAACAAAGGGAACATATAAATGACATGCATGACGTGCAAATCAGAAACTCAGGGTTTTTCCCTCACTTCAGTCCAATACGTAACAGTAAATTGAATAAATAAAAATTTGTTCATTTAATAGTTTTACATATAAACTTAAGAACAGTCTCAGTTGCTATCTGTTCCACTTTTAAGCTATTTTCACAATCCAAGTACTATTTAACTCGCCATAAATTACCAAACACAGCCTATCAGAGTATTTTCACGAAATATCAGAAGCGTATTTTTTACAACTACAGACAGGAAAACGCAATGATGGACAACAGCCATGTTGAGTGTTAGATGTCTCTAACCATTGACCAAGTGCTTAAAATAAATCAACTAATGAGGATATTGGTAAAAAGCAGAAACTTCAATACAACTGGCACCACACCTGTCAACGTTCAATACCTTTTAAAACCCCAAAAAATATTTTTGTTGAAAAAAAAACTCTTTCGTTGAGCCAATGAATATCCCGAACCTGTTCCTGTCTAAGGTCGAAGGCCCTACACGAGTGTTTTCCAAGAAAAGCTCACTTCATACATACTTACAGCTATGACAGATAGAATGAGCTTTAGTGTTTATGATGTGCTCGTGGCTCCAGGAGTGGAGTGTTATGGTATTTCTACATCCTTTTGATAACATCCTCGAACCAGAGGCATTTGGTTTCGAATATGGGAGCATTCAAACACAGGTGGTTTCGATAAGATTGTGGAATAAGCTTTCCCAGTTGCCTTTGGCTGTCTAAGAAAGCATCCTCTCGGCTTTGATGTAGTTTAAGATAGGGCTTGCCGGCTTGGAATCTAACGTAAATGTTATTTTTATACATTTCAAACAGACCTCTTTCAGTAGCAAAAGTATAAGAGTGAAGAAATAAATAGTTTAAGATTATCTAGTCTAGGTATACCTGGATATATACACAATTCAGGAGCGGATCCAGCATGACTCCAAGGGGGGGCACTTTTCCAGACCATCGTTTTTCCAGACCATCATATTTTGATCACGCAAGATCCCCTTGTGGTAGGGTGGGGGGTATGGGATTTGATCAATTAAAGATCCCCAGAAAAAATTTAAAAATTTAACTTGCAAAAATAGGGTTTTAACTCATTTTGAGAACATTTTTGGTTCCAAGGAGGGGCAGTGCCACCCCCATGAATTCGCGCATGACTCAATTTCCTAGTATATTTGGTTCCTAAAGACACTTGAACTATAAAAGGGTAAGTTTTGCTCATTACGTAAGAATTTTATTACGCCATATTCCTTGATTGCAAGTATGGTTCTTCCATCTACCTACTCCAGGCGCTATATAAACAACAAACCTACAAAAACAACTCCTACTCAGGCCCGTATTTAGGGTTTTTGCCGCCCTGTGCATATCGATTTATTACCGCCCCCTTTTTCAATATCTGTTACAAGTAAATGCCTCCTCCCATTTGACTCTCTTTTAACTCCCCTTGGTTGTCACCATTTAACTCGCCTTTCTCAGAAATGCTGAAAGTTTCGTGTTTTCCCTCTCATAAAGAATTCTTTTAGGGGTCTGGGGGATCCCCCCATAAAATTTTTTAAAATATGCCCCTGGAAAACTGGGAATTTACTCACTTTTGGCCCTTCATGTGAAAACTGTGAGGCACATTTTTTTTTCAAAACTATATAGTGTGTACCATTTTGAATTGGTGTAATTTGCCGCCCCCCAAAATTTTGCCGCCCTGTGCTATAGCACATGTTGCACGTGCCTAAATACGGCCCTGCTCCTACTATAATAAACAACAAACCAAACAAAACTAACAATGTTCAGAACTCTTTTTTTTTTCTCAAACTAATAAAAATAAATAATTAACGTGATTAAATGATGTTCTTGAAAAAGAGAACATTATACTATTGCAACCTACGTTTATAAAAGTTGTATTGAGTATATAAGTTACATATTTTAATAGCAATACTTTTATCCTAACATTCTGTACAATGTTATCAACGCACAACCATAACATCAACGAACTGATTTTTTTCGTTACCAAGTTATCAGTAGCCTTATTGGACTACTAAAGTAAGATATCTTTTAAACAAAAAAATTAAATTCCTTTATTAATATTCGTGACCGAACAAAGGATAGTTCCTTACTGGTCGTGATAAAGAGCTTAATTTAAACGACATATGGCGACTTTATCATCGATCCTTTGCGTCACTGTGTAAACGGATGCTGTTACTATAGAGTGGTTCGATGGACTCGACTTTTTTTATTGGATTGCGAGGTCTAGACTGCCAAATGCGCAGCTCAGCTATCCAGTTTTACAACACTCAATATATCCAGTTTTGGAAGGGATTAATTTCAGAGCGTGTGGTAGACAGTAATGTAACTAACTCTTCACAATTAGTTCCCCTATACTGAGGTATTGAGTTCTATTTTCGCCTGTTGAAAGAGCAGAGCTAAAATTGAGAAATTATTTATATTTAAATTTGCCACACTGAATTTGAGGGAAATATATTGAGGCAACAAAACAACCTGTTTATTGAAAAGAGATATATTTTTAAATTTCTAGGATTTTTCAGTTTTGGGAATCGAAGGGAGGGGACAGACTTTAATCATATCCTATATACACAAATAACTATATACAAGACAAACTTTATTGCAAAATTTTTAAATCTCCATCATAGAGACAGTGTTGTTAACAATGAATAAGCTAAACACTGTTTGGAACAATGGAAAACTGGAAAACACTGTTATTTATAGTATATATGTTACAGTTAATGTTCATAATCTGGTAATGTTCGGAATACCTAGGTAAAGTATGAAATATTTTGTACTTTACCTTAGGTAATTCTCATTTTACCTTAGTTTTTCTGAACATTACCGGATTTCGGACATTAACTGTAACATATATAGTATATCGTTAATATGTATAAAGGTGAGGTGAGATCTCAGAAGAAGATAATTATTATGTACACTGATATAACTTAAATATTATTTATGAGATATATGTAGTATTATTATTATTATTATTATTATTATTATTATTATTATTATTATTATTATTATTATTATTATTATTATTATTATTATTATTATTATTATTATTATTATTATTATTATTATTATTATTATTATTATTATTATTATTATTATTATTATTATTATTATTATTATATACAATTAATGATGAACAATTTAAATATATTCTTTATGATATTAAAAAATATATTATTAAAATTATTTATTAAAATTAAATTATATTATATTTATGATAAAACCATTTTTGATTTCAAGGAAGGCAGGATTTAAGCATTTGGAATTTTACTAAACCTTTATAATGACCTTTTATCGTTGAAGTCTTTTAGTAGTATGTATAACTTCTTTCATTACATCTCTGATATCACAAATGTGAAATATAATTGTCTAATAACAGATGGTGTGAACCGCGAGACCTTTTGCCAGGGAAGGATTATAAACTAAACTTGGGAAGGTTTAATTTTGATTCAAATTTAAAGTCAAGGCATCTTAAGTTTAATATTGCAATAAGTCGTAAAACAAAAAACCTGGGGAAGAAAATAAAATTATTAAAACAAGTTTGAAAATTGTATACCTTATTCCCGTGATTTTAAATGACGATATTAAGTTATGTTACAGGAGAGAACTGATACATACTATAGTATACTATCTATAAACTAGATTCACAGATTCACTTAGAAACAGCTTATTTCGAAGTTTCCTAATTCACCAGAGTAGATGAGATAATTGAAAGAGTACATTCAATACTCGTTGTAAATATTAGGAACTAACATAAGTTGGGAAACTGGAACTTGAGGCTAAAAGTTTTAAGAGATGGAATTTCGTCGTCCACCTAGTGATTAAGTGGGAAGTTTACGTGGGAGGGAAAGGCGAGTTGAGATGGAAATGAGGTTTGAACTTAAATCCTCGGTGAACTTAAGTTAAACCTGATACAAGGAAATCTCAAAGCATAGAATGACTTCCATATAACGTAATCAGAGTCAGTATGTGGAATACTATTTATGAAAAATGTTCATAGAACTATTTAAAGCTGGAATATGCTTATTGGGGTTCTTAAGGACTTTAAGAAATTATTTTCCAAATTGAAAATCTTAAAAGTCTCCAAACATGTACTAGTAAATTGACGTTCTAATGTTTTAAATCATTAAAAAAACATTAATGTCGGGTAAGAAGGATCAGAAATCACGACCTAAACTTAAAGCTCACTTTAATGCAAAGTTATAAAAAATTTTATTTTACTTTTTATAAGAAAACAACAATATTTTTCCTTAACTCTTACACGCATTCCATACAGTATTACTATACAATATATTATATATATTTAGTACTATAATAAGACATAAACGAAAGCATAACATTCTTAACATAAAAAGGGTTACAGAAAACAAAATTATTTATGTTTTGTCATGTTATGTTATGTCTTCTTATGTCACTATTTTGTAAATAGTGGCATAATTTAGAATTAAGTACAGTACGAACATCTGAGTGATAGTAGTCCAAATAAATATCCTTTAAACAAACCTGATATTCTGTTTTTAAATGTTAATAATTTAATCATTTTACACAGCAAACTCTTTCAAGGTAGAAAAAATTTAAAGCTTTCAATTCAGCAGGTTGAAAGTAATTTCCTTTAAACTTTAAACAAGCAACTGTTAGATGTTTTACACAGGACACGTTAAGCTTCACGATATTAAAAAGTTTAATCTGACGTTGGCTGCAAAGCTGAGATTGATTTGGAAAAAATACGTTTTTAATACACATTACATTATAAAAACTAATACAAAAGAAACAAAAATGCTTTTAAAAGATAAATATCATATAATGTGTAATTCGATTCATTTTAATTCATTTCTTTGTTATTAAACAATATTCATTCACCAGTGAAACATTTTTAATTATATTACAAAAGTAGGCGAATCCGGTTTAGCATCCGGTTTTTCCCATTCATATTGTAATAGGCTCTATCAAGTTTTCTTTGAGCACAAGGTAAAGGTTTTCATCATATTTATCTATGGCCCACTTTAAAGTTTTTCTTTATTGATGATAACTCATCTATTGCTGCACAAAGCATTATCAAGATGTGTGAAGATAGTGACTGTAATTGAATAGCTTTTACTGCATCCCGAAGCAAAAAAAATTATGTGAAGTTGTTTTATGAAAACGTTATGTGTGACTGAATCTATAACTAATTGTAAAGTTATAGATTAAACGCAGTTACTAAAATGGCTACTTTTGACTATAAGTATTTTGGTAAAATTAAAAAAACTAATTCTGCTACTGCCAAATACTCACAAAAATTTTGTTTTAAAATTAAAAATGTTACTTTGGTAATAAAAAATTAGTTCATTTGTTCATTTAACAAATTGACTGTCGTCTCATCGGTCTAAAAAATCATAAAATGGTTTTAAATATCGTACGAAGAATTTTCAATAAATATAAATTTTAATAGATTTGTGCATTTCTCAAAACAAGATGTTTTCATTCATGTTTTCAAGGCCAGTTTTTTCTAATTCCCCCGAAATGTTATTAACATCCGCCTAAAAATATCCTTTGAAGAAGAAAAAGCAAAATCCAAATTGTGTTGGCAAGGGCTGGATGACTACTCGAATTCTTGAGCACCCCAAAAAAATATGTTCTTTTAATTTGAAAGATTGGAAAAGGAATTCAATTACTCTTTCCAAGAATCGGGGAAAGCGAAGGAATCAAACACAATTAAATGGCGGAGGGAAATTGCCAAAAGAAATAGCGCCCTGTGATGATGAAGAATGTTAAGTGTTCTAATAATTTCCCTCCAAACCTTGTCTCCCAGAGCCTTCGTGGCAAACTATTCCGAGAATCTCAATCCTTTTTCTTTTTCTATTTTTAGGTATCTGAAAGTTTTCCCAACCAGGAGCTAATAATGGGGAAACGTTTGAGCTCGATAGATTTTAAAATAAAAGTTAGGATTATAAGAAATCGTTATTTCATTTTAGTTTGAATTTTAAATTTAACCACAAAGTATTTAACTAAATTGATTGTTGATTGTATACCGATATTGGCTCTTTTATAATTTTTAAATGGATTAAGTTATTTTTGGTTTTTATATATTATCTTTGGCAGATAATCATAGTTTTCTTACAACTTACAACCATAACTAAATTGATTGTGGAAACTCTTCTATACAATTCTGATATTGGGCCAATATTAGAATTGTACAGAAGATAATTGGAAATAAAAGATCCAATATTATTGGATCTTTTATAATTTTTTAATGGATGAATTGACTTTTGGTTTTTATCCGAACATTAATTATGGTTAAATTTTCTTAAAATCATAGCATGCTGTTTAAGTCAAAAGTTCCACCAGTTCGAAAGATCTTAAAAAAATATTTGAAAATTGCTTTCTTTAATGAGATATTCGAACAGTTTAATGCTTTGATCTTTTTAAGATATATCCCCAAATCCCTCTTTTGGCTACTCTTTTGGATTTGTCTTACCCAGCAAAAAAAATGTAAAATACCGATCCTCTATTTCAAACACAAAATAACAACAGTACTGGCTAGCTGTAAAAAATCTTGCTGACTGAACAAAACTAGACTGTAGTACCTCTTCCAACAGTTTTTACCAAAAAATATTTAAAAAAATTTCAAGAAGTTCGTTGCATAGAGACTCCATTGTAAATGCAGGAAGAGTGGATGACCAATCCTTGAAGGAAGTACAATATTCGCACAGCTGCACAAAAGGAATTTTCCAAGCTGTGCGTTGCGTGTAATAACGACGCACAGCACAAGCTGCTATCTTAGCCGCAGATGGCTTCGGTAAGCAAGATGGCGAAATACTTTCAAATTAGTAATCACTTCTGTGAAGACGCAAAACTGCAGATGGATGGAACAAGGGTACTCCAGAATTATGATAATGATCGAAACGTCAGACAGGAGCAGCAGCAGACTACAGCTTTTCACCGCTTTCACACGTTATGTAACATTCCAATGGTAAAAGTCTTGTCAAGGTCGTTTTCTCTTTTGATAACGAAGACTAATTTGAATGTTATTTATAGATCGTTTTGATGACACTTATTGTGTAGCTAGTGAATGGTCATTTGGCTTTGTGTGATATGACATGGTCTCCTGACAATGCCGCGAATTTAATCACAGTTAAGTAACTTGACCCAAAGGTTGTCTTTTTTTTTCGTAACTTTTTGGTTAGGTGTGAAGGTCTTAATTTTTTAACACAGTTACAAATAGCACTTATAAAATATATAATTTATTATTTTTATGAAACAGTTTCATTATTTAGTAGCTACTGGGCTATATGGTAGGTAGCTTTGGAAATTTTGAGTACAATTCAGACTTACAATCATAATCAAAATGTGTTAAACGACATAATTTATGTCTAATCTCTAATTCTTCCTTACAAATTCCGAAACAGGGGAAAATATGTAGAACTATCAATTAAATTATATTTAATTGCTTTTTTTTAAATAAAGGTAATCGAATACATTTTATAGTAGGTTACACGATTTCAATATTAAATCAATCAGATTGTACTGATGACAGTTTTTGGATGTTGTCTATAGATAGAATATTTTAATTAATTTTCATTTTTAAGTGAAATTTTTTAAACGTATTGCATATTTTTAGCGGAGTTGAGACAGAATTTTGTAGCATACCTTATAAATTTAGGAAGACGTGTAAAAACTGATTTAATAGGTACGTACTATTAAGAAAATTATGATGTTAACTTCAAAATAGTAATAGTTTCATAAAATTGTTATTTAACTTTCGATTAAAAATTAAACTTATTTAGTTAAAGTATGGAGTAGATTTTGGTTACCTACCTCATTTTATTGTCAAGAAGAATAAATAAGTGCATCTAAAAAATGTAAGGAATTTTAGAAATAGTTTTTAAAATTTTTTATTGAATTAAATAACATATTATTTTAATTGTAATAAATATAATTAATACTTATAATATGTATCTCTTAAATATTGCAAAGATTAAAAATAACAAAAAATATGGTAAAAAAAATTTTAAACTATTTATTTTTAAAAATAAACATCAACCAATCAACATATAAACCTTCCTGTACTTAAAAAAATTATACTTATATATGGTGTTTATGTATCCCTCAGAACACATTTTATAGTGCTTTTACTAAATA
This sequence comes from Tetragnatha versicolor, assembly GCA_024610705.1. NCBI lineage: Eukaryota > Metazoa > Arthropoda > Arachnida > Araneae > Tetragnathidae > Tetragnatha > Tetragnatha versicolor. Next base: position 31,318,641 of record JANDEH010000001.1, on the reverse strand, counting down.
AATAAATAGTAAAAGTCATATAACTAAAAAAAATCCAGAATAATCATATTTTGAAGGTCTCAACAAATTAGTTTTAAAAGCGAAAATAAATTTTGTCAAGCTATATTTGTTTTTAAACGCTTTTATTTTTAAGTAGTATTGAATCTCCTTACTCTTTGAATGTTCGGTTGAATTATATCAGCAAAATGAATACCGCCCAACGTGGGGCTCGAACCCACGACCCCGAGATTAAGAGTCTCGTGCTCTACCGACTGAGCTAGCCGGGCTATAGAGGAGAGGGATTAATTAACTTACAAATAGCTATTAATTAAAATATCAATACTTCAAACAAAGGAACAAAGGTGCGTTCTTTTGTTTGTAGAATCAAAACAGACATTTTTAAAGTATAATATCCGTAAAATACTATTTATTAAAACACAGATAATGAATTTATTAGGTAGTGAAGTTTAGCTATTACAAGTACCTGAAACATATAACTTTGAAGTTTGAAACAACTTATTTTGAAAATTTTAAAGAAAATCCATCGAATGAAGAAAAAATCAAGGAATCAAAATATTTTAAATTCATTTGATATAATCTGTCATTCCAGCTAATAAAATGTGGTTAAAGAACTTTGTATGTTTATTTATAAAAAAGTTTTACTTCAATTTTTCTTTGAATTTTTCCTTTTGGGACTGAGAATTTGGACTAGACCTTCCCAAATGTTACATTGATTAAGTAACAACATATTGTTCCGATAAAAAGCTTCTTCTCACTCAACACACCTATTAATCGAAATACCTGTTTTTGAAACGTGGGCGTAGCTTTCGTTTGAAAGGATAAGGTTAGAAAAAAAGAAAGAATAAAAAAATGGGAATAGCGAGGTCGGGGTTGAAGTAAAAAAAAAAGAAGGCTAATCTGTTGCAGTGTGAATAGCATTATTTTTCCAGCCCCTCCAGACCTTCGTGCTCCCCTCCGGTGTAGAATAGGCTCGTCCACTCCGCAGTTCCAGAAAAACTTATTTTCGGATCACGTTCTCTGTTCTCAATGTTGCCAGCTGCGTTTGGCGGTAGGTTGCCAGGATGGAGTAGTTATCGCTGGTTCCGGAGAGATGGTGTTGAAATAACAAAGGATAAATCAGTTTTGAGCTATTTTTTTGTTGCTGTGTTTTACTTTTAACAACATAAATACTTTTAACAACATAAATCAATCTCCTGACTAACCCGGAAATGTGATTTCTTTATGAGAAAGAATTATGTAATTTCGCTCATTTGTTTTTTGATGAATCAAGATCAAATCAATCTCCTTCCCATTTGTTTACTTTTCTGGATTTATTGATGTTGAGTGAATCATCCTATGAATGTTGTAGTAGCACAGTGTAATCAATGTATACAGTAGCCAGTAGGCATTATTTACAATCTATTGCAATAATAAAATTAAAAGTAAAGAATTTTTCTGTTTTCACCATAGAGGTTTTCACAGACCACTTACTACCTGGGTGTTCTTAAAACGTTTTATCTCAAGTTGTTAAGAGTATGTTAGAAGTGTATATTTAGAGATATCGGTGCTTATGCAAAGAGAAAATTGTATAAAAAAGATTGATTATGTTTTTTTATTAAAATATTGTCATTTTTCTACCCAATTTTCAGTTATGAAGACTGGAATTTTTATGATCATAACTGTGTGTGTCCAACTATTTTCTCTCGAAAGATCCTATAATTTAAAAGCATAGTTTTTTCACGTTAAACCACTAAATAAAGAAGCGTAAGGAACCATTAGTATAATCAGAATAAAATTTAAAACTCTACGTATCAAATAAATATATATTAATTCCATTAAGAGATTCAATTAGGTTTATCAAACGATAATTTACTTCATTTTGAGATTGTTAATAGTAGTTGAGGGCAAATTTTACATTTTATTATAAATCTTATAGTACACAGTGTTGTGAAATAATTATATTCACAAAGCAGACTAAATTATTCATCTATTTTATGGAAAAAATAGTGTATACTCACAAATGGAAATTTTCTAGCTCTTTGTAGTTTAGGGAAATTTTTGGTATGAAAATGGTTGATTGGTGATTTTGTTTCTTTTCTAAATTAAAAAAACAATTAACATTATAAATATTTACCATTCATCTTACGACAAAATAAAAACACATCCACATTACACATTCTGTAAAAACATCAAAGTGTTCAAGATTGTTCACTTTTACAATTCTGATGAAAAAATATTATCTTTTCTTAATAAAATTGCTAATTACTCAGGAAACACAAATACAATACGGATTATTTTGTGTGTCTATTCAACATTTCTTTCGAGTCGACATCACACTCTCAAAGCAGACCCACTCAGCAACAAAAATAAATCCATCTCGGAACAGATTAAGTTTCATAAAAAGAGGATATTCTCCATTGTTTTCATGCCGCGAGAGAAAAACCAAAAAGTGGATTAAAAAACTCCTGTGTCGCATTCGCGTCTTGTGACCTTCACGTTATCCCGCCCCTCCGGCTGCTGCCAACCTCCCCTCCGCGCGGATAGACTCGCCCGAACCTGCCTGTCATGTCTGCTAGGATCACGGACTAGTTCATTGACTTGGCGTAGAGCATTGAGGATGGTACGCCAAATGCTTGGCCCTGCTCCAGTATGGAGTGTTTTCATCGCCTAACACCGTGCAAGAGAAACAATCCCTTCAATTAATTTCGGGTGCTCGGAAATATGGACGCGCTTGTCGGAACGTAGAATTTTCGCGGATTTTTTTTATTTTATCGTCTGTTTGTTTTTTCGTTCTGTTGTCCGATTTTTTTGGCTACCCAGAGAGAGAGAGAGAACTGAATGTCATGACGTGGCTCTTCTGAGGAAGTTCCATCGGGAGGATACCACCTCTGATTCTTCTCAATTTCTAACATCAGGACAGAGACCATCATGTGGCTGCGAGTAGGAATTGTACTTGTGCGATATGGAGTACGCCTTAGTTGTTGTGGCTTCGTAAGATAGCCGATTTACGCCAAATAAGCATTTCTACATTCCTAATTGATGTGCAGCTAATGGAATAAGTGTTGTTGCTTTTTTTCCTTTTTTTGAAATCTGTTATATGATTTTTATACGTGTGTGTGCCGTGTGTGTACGGGAAAAGGTGAAGACTACATTTGGCAATGAGTAGTGTCAAAGCACTACCCCTTGGACATATTATTTCCAGCCCTATGTATGTGGTTATGGATAGGTAAGCATACTCATCTTTTTAATTATCTTATTGCTTGTCTTATAAATGCTGTGTTTAATGAATTCAATACTATCATATGAACCGTTTACACAGTTATTATTTGGCCTTCTCTTAATGTAAAGAGTGTTTCAATGCTTTGTTTACATACTGGATTAAGAAGCTCCTCTTGTTATTATTGATATTTTAAGCATGTGATCCACGAAAGAATTACTATGAGCACCATATTGATAACTGAAATATCCTTTACGAAATTTAAAAGCATTACTACGCCTACATTCTATGCTGCAACTCTATTCTTATCTTGGGTGTGCGATGGATAACCGTACTTCCTTTGTTCCTTTTATGTTCTTCGCTAGATATATCAGCTTTTTACAGGTATTATCAATCAAATTAGTTCCGTACGATATTAATTACTTTAAATTATTTTTAACTTTGTCTGGTAGGGAAGAATTCGGCTCAATTCACGAGATACGATCATATGCACCAACGATGCTATTCATCAGCTTTCAATTTATGATTTTCATTAAATACCTACTAAATAATGTGGTTTCATTAAACGCAATTGAATACATCAAAGTTTTATATAAATATTTTCAGTTAAAAGTTTGATATAAATCTATCAACAAATAGAAATTCTCCGTTTGCGTCATCATCAACGGAATTCGACACTAAAGTTTCCAGCTTTATAATTCTAGCATATTTCCCGAATTTAAACGCGAAGTTTCCTCTTCACTCCAATTGTTAAATATAAATTAAAATAAAATGTTTCATCTGGATTTGATTTCAATCAGGCACATCAGTATCTAGTTATAGTCAGTTAGGTATTAACCGAACACGTACGCGTTTTAAAAACTACCTAGTGGAATTCATCTGTGGTGAGAATATATTAAATATTTCATAATTATTTAAATGTCCTAACTTTACATTAAACATTTTCTGGATTTGCGTGTTGTTTACCCAAAACGAACAGTTTATGAACTTATTTAAGTTTCTATAGCGATAAGAAAACATTATTTTAATGTGATGGGGTTATTGCGTTGACTCGTAATTGGCTCGTAATTCAGGAACACCTGGGTGTTGCTTTTTTAAAGACTATTTTTGGCTAGAGTACATTGTTTTCTTAAGAGTCTGAGTTCCCCTGCAGCTATAAATAATATAGGATCCTCCCCGATCTTCTATTCGTTTTATTCTTGGTATGACGCTCTTTTTTATAGTTGTTAAATGCTTAAAATCAATTTTTATGTCCAACACAGTAATTTAAAAATTATTTTTGTGTACATCTTCTTACTGTTCTTCACTCAGAAGCTATCTAACTTTACTATTCCTTTAGAAATAATATCCCTGATAAAATAAATACTATTGCCCTTTAAAGTTAAGTCATTTTCTAATTGTTTCTTCTTAAAAGTAATGTAATTAATGTGTGTGGAAGAACTTTGAAATATAAACCAGTATGTTATAGCATGGATAATGCTGCTAGGCCTAAATGCGTGTCGTAAAGCATCTACGCGATCGGTAATCTATCGTGAAAGAAAGATTATGTATGTATTAATCTTCTATTAATTGCATTTATTTCGTTATTTCAGATTTGAAGAATTACATATATTTTAGCGGTTTTTTTTCTCCATACGTCGGAGTTTAAAAATACAAATTCTACATAATAAACTTAATTTGTTAATTAAACTTCCGAGTTCTCTCCTGAAATAAATCCATCAAAAATATCAGTAATGAAATTAATCATGATACTTTATCGAAGTAAAGAAATATTTTACGCTCGGTAGGATGCGAAAGGTTTTAGTCCTTCATCTTAATACTAATTTCCTAAAATATGTTTGTAAGTTCACTAAAATCATCGAAAAGATGGATTAAATAACTTGGTTACACCGTTTTCTGTTAGAAATTAAGTCTGATATTTAGACGTGCGGTGGCTTTTTTTACTGCATAACTTAACGTAATTTTCGCAAACAGATTTCTTTGCATGCATAGGTGTTCAACTCAGAAAAAGTTTTAAAGGCGCGAACTGTTCTGGGGAGAAAAAAACAACCTTAAAACTTTATATTCCGAATCCTGAAGAAGTTGGAAACCATTTTAATTCATCGCTCAGATTCTTTGGCTCAGACCTCAGACGTTATTTAAACGATATACCGGCAATTGGCGGCTTTTTCAAGGACAATTCTCCAACTCCCCTCCTGTTCACCAACCAAGAGAGGCCCCCAGAAGAGAACGTGAGGGGCCCCCTCAAAGGAAAATTTCCGCACGATGGCAATGGTTCTTAAACGGCTTTACACGCGTCGCGATGGTGCAGTCGATTCTGCAAGGGCAATGAAGGGCATTGGTAACTTATCGCTGAAATGGTTATATTCATAGCGGGGTAATTAAAACTGTATCATTTTGACGGAATTTGAACTGTTAAAAATATCTTATATTTTAGATAAAAGTAGAAATTGGACATAACTGATATATTATAGTGATCAGATTTTTAGTTGGAGTTCATATAAGGATGTGTAATGAGCTCGATAACTAAATATTTCGTTCGTTTTTTTAAATTCATTTGTGAAATTTTGTGGCGCATAAATAGTTGATAAATTCCCCCCTAAAAGCCGAAATTATCGTTTAAATATCTTAGTTTTATTTCAAATTAAGAAGAAAATCATATATAATGATTTAAATCATCCACTTTTTGAAAGAAGCCAAGTTAGACCTAAAACGATTAGTTTGTATTTAGCTTAATTTAGCACCCACCTTTTAATGTTACAAGCACAAAATGTTTCTCTATAAAGTAGCAAATGGTATTACCAACTTAGTGGAACTTAATATTTTAAATTAATTCAACTACTATCCTCAAACTACGACCCCAAGATCCGTATCCGACCAATTAATTAATCAAAATGCATTATTTAGCCATAAAATTGATAAATAACCGTCTATTTGATCCGTATAAAATTTCAGACCTTTTTTATGTGTTGTTTCCACTATTTTTACTCGTTGTTTAGGTTTTTTTCGACATCGTTTAATATTCCTATTCATCATTCATTCGGCCTTGTAGTCAAAAATTTTGAAAACCCCAAATTATATTTATAATAATATTCACCGGTAGCGGTAATTAATAACAATAATGACACATCGCCGCTCTCCCGCCTTACCGCTTATTTCGACCTTTAAATTTGCCATTAGAGCTGTTCAAAGTACTGTTCCGTTCGCGTACCAATCCGCCCATTTTTATTAGTAGCTACCTCACAACAGCACACGTGTGATGGGAGTAACTCCCTAAATGACTGATTTGTCATTCTCAAAACGTTCCCCGGGTTCTTTCACGAAAAGCACTCTGCGGCCATTAGGTGTGTTTTCGGAAACTTTGTTCCCATAGCGACTGTCAAGTCCGCTGAACCCCCAGTGGCAAAGAAAAAAAATATATCAAAACCACTTTATTTGTAAAACGTGGTCACCATGGATCGCGAAGAAGAGGTCGCTCGTGACTGATTTACTAGTTGGTCTATGGAATTACTGGCCTAATTTTACTCCATTAATCAATTTCGTTGTTTTACTCTGTTCATTTCTTGTACATTGAACTCAAGTTGAGCTTACTGGTATACGTGTTGCTAAGTCTATGATATTTTTTCTCTTAAACTTAATGTTTTTAATAACTATAAAGGGCGTTCAGAGTCCGAAAATCGATTCTGTAGTTGGTTATTTTTTATATGCTTTACGTTGGGAAGGAAATAGGATGTGTGAGTAAACCCATCCTTTTGATTTTAATAAAGTCCTCTCGGAATTTCGAGTATAAAATATGCATATTAATAGGATTTATTAACAAATTAAAAAAATAGATGAGTGGAATTCGTCCTTCATTACTCATTAGGTTATTTTTATCAAATCTATCAATCTTTTTGATTGATGAAGGAAATAAATCACCCCACTCGTTGCGTGATGTATTAATGTGATTTGTAACTACTGGGTACCTTCTTTTAAAAGGAATTCCATATAGTGAGGAAAGTATTTTAATTAATACTACTACATTGAATGACTCAACTTTATCATTAGGAAATCTAGATGGTTTTCGCACTGGGATTTTATTTGGTTTTGGTCTTCAGACATTAAATCGCGCCTAATCATGTTCGTTACCAACTTTTGTGGCGTTTAACGGCCGTATTCACCGGTAACCTGACCGGCGGTCAGGTCAGGAAACCATGGTTACAGCCTCTGATTGGTGGAAGGAAAATATTGAATTATTTTTCCACCAATCAGAGGATGTAACCATGGTTTCCTGACCTGACCGCCGGTCAGGTAACCGGTGAATACGGCCGTAAGTTTAAAAAATTGATCTAAAAATGCATCTTTTTGAAAAGGGTGACATTGCTGAAATGTAAACCGATAAGGATCTTATTTTGAAAACCCAGACTTGAAAAATGTTTAGAATGAGTCAGATGATTTATATTTAGTTTCTAAATTAGATAGGCAAATCATTGGTAGTTATTCAACTTATACCAATAACCATGCAACTAATCATTTTGTTGATTCTGAAAATTAATATTGCAAGTTAAAATAGTAAAATTTTATCCACCATATACTTAAATCGGAAATTCCGAACGAAAGTAGGTAATTAGCACTGAAAATATTTTTTTAACAGGGAAGGAACTCTACCACCCGTAGAGCTTCGTTCCCAGACCTTCCTGGTGTAGTGTTTCAGTTCACGAACTTCACTCTTGGCTGTGTGGCCGGGATCTATTTATTCCTAGAACGAATTCATCCTCCCCCTCTCTGCCGGATGTTGCGCTTAGATCACTGGTGGACACCCTTCCTCCGGGTACCAACATAGAACTGTAGTTTTGTCTGTCCCGATATTTCCTGACCTTGAAACGTGCCTTTTTTTGGAACATTTGTGGGGGTGGAGTAATAGTTGTAAACGCTCTGTGAGCCGTTGAATTCTAGTTTTTTTGTGTTGGATGTCGAAATTACCCTTACTGTCAAGTTTTTTTTCTCTAGGCGTCGCAAAATGTGCTAATAAACCCTTGTGTGTACGTTTTGGTCTGATCATTGATGGGTTTAGATGGAATATTTCCGGTCGTGACCGAAATTTAGAAAATTTGTATTGTTTATTAGCGTTTTGAAGGGTAGAAAAATTAGGAAATAAATTAAAAATATAAAAAAACATTTGTGTGTATGTGTGTTTAAACTTTAAAAAATATTTAACTACCTTCTGTTGTGTTAATTACAACTTAAAAGTCTATGTTCTAAGAAAAAAAATTCGAAAAACTATATCGATAGTTCAATTATCTTGAATCGGTCTATAGTATACGATAAAAACTGTCAAAATAATAAGCAAAATGCAATATTAAGAAGAAACAATATCGATTAATAGAAATAATACTGATAGTTATAATCTTTAAAATCGCAAAACTTTAATAACGAAGATTTCTCTCGATATTTTACACATCATAACTAGGTTATCTTAACTTTCATGTTTGTGTTTTCTAATGCCAAGACAGAAGCATCATTGTATATGTAACCCGCTTGATCCCTTTCCCATATCTGCAACGCGGTGGGTTTGATTGAGTCTATTCCACTCTATCTGGGCTGTAATCATTGACGCAGTTTTTTTCTTTCACGGCGACACGAAAGAGATGTATTTGCCGATATCCCAGAAAAATTATTTTCGGATGGAAGAGATGCAGAGCTATTGGAAAATCATTGACCTTCAGACGACCTCTGCGCGGCTTGCCGCTTGAAACAATACGCTCTGCGGTTATCTCTCGATTTAATTGTTGTGCTTCGTATTACGAGCAGATGGCGGAAATAATTTTGGGAGTACGCATGGGTGAATGTGTGCTTTTTGATTACATGAGGATGTTCATTGGATTCATAAAGTTATTGGATTAGCCCTTGAGTTTCATTCTTTAGTTTAAAAGGATATTAAAAGTTTTGGAGAGGAATGTATTATTAGTAGAAAATAGGAGATGAAGGTTGTCGACTGTGATTTAAAATTTTGAAAATTTATTTATAATTAGGTAGGAATGAAATAAAATGAAATATTTTTATTAAAACTTGTATTTTTTCTTTTCTCAGGGTGGAGTGATGGAATTATTGTGTTTTTCGTTTTTCATTTAAAACAGAAGGAAGCATCTATTAAAAAGTGCCTTCTTTACAAGTTTTAATCAAATTGTTTTCGCAATCAGAATGAGCAAATCTATCTATTAATCGTTCATTTCCTTATCTCGTAGAGTAGTACAACTATTATTTTTCTATTATCCTTTTATAATTCAAGATTCTTAGTCATCACTTACACTTACGCCATGCTTTCGAAATTCGCATTTCGAAGGGTTAAAATGAGTGACGGTATTTTTTTTCTCGTAGTTTTTATCTTATTTTTAGACTTTTCACCATCACGTCTTCCCGTCATTATTGCCGCGTGAGTTCCACAAAGGCTTTTGCGAAAACTTGCATAACCAACCGTTTTATCAATCGAATCTTTTATGCAGTGAAACTCAAGTGGAAATCCCGACAAAGCGAGCTCGCTTTTGAAGAGCACGGCGGTTACCTTGGCCAAAACGTTTCGAGGCGTATTTACTTATCATTAGGCAAGAATAAAGAACCGTTTGGCCTTGGCGAGGGATTCGAACTGAGAAAAGAAGTTTTCGAATGCATTTCGCAGCGCTAATCTGCAGGTTGACTTTGACATTGGCATGGCAGCCCAACAAACCAGTCATTGAATGCTCGCTCGGACACTTTTCGTTCCCAAGTCCTTGGCCAAATTAGAAAGTCGCTTTCATTGCTCGTTGACGTTCTTATTTTCAATTTGTTTTTCTTACGCTCGGCTCCGTAAGTTGTTACACAACCCTTTTCGGTTTCTTTTGGCTCCTCCCCATCATCCCATCTGCCGGTCCCCCCTTCGTGACCTACTATGTTGGACTCTCCTGACGGCTTCTCAAAGAACCCCGCGGCTTTCCCGTGCGCCGCCGCCGTCTCCACAAGGTTCTTTTTTTTGACGGCGAGAAAAACAAATCTCGACTTACACCCTTTCACACGTTTCCGTGTAATACAAAGTCGAATAAACTTTTCTCGTAGTTTAAAAGTCCATGTTTAGAAATTAATTAAAACAAACAGTATATAAGCATTCTGAAATTTCTCTTAATTCTTTCTTTATGTAAGACTGGTTTGAATAATACGAATAAGTATAAGCAATGCATGTTAACTATACACATCAAAACATTTTACTTATAATTTGGAGCCCGTTTTAACTACGCTTGATTTAATCTTAGTTACTTAACGGAGACAAGTTTTGTTGACTTACTACTACGCATGAAATATTTTCAGAACCCCCCAAAAAACACTTATTTAAATTTTAAAAGCACTGTAATAAAGATTTATAAATAATTTAGAAGAAGTAATAGACGAAGCGGCTCGTTCTAGCTAGAGCAAGCACATGTCTCCTCTAAACTCTCATAAAATTCCAATTAAGATTGAGAACAATAAAAAATTATTATTGCATTAAATAAATTCTGTATAGGTATTGTTTGTCTTATTTTGGAATGATGTCTTAAAAGTACTTTAATTCAAATTATTAATCTCCTTTTAAATTATGAATTTTCGAGTTACATTTATTATATCTAACAAAGAAAGAATTGAACTAACTGGTTTTTAAACTGATTATTTCTGTTTGAGTAACTTTTTCTAAATAAAATAATTAGTCGTAATTAGAAAACAGCAACCAATACACAGAGATAGATGTGAACAGCTATATTTATCGATCTATCGCCTCAGACCTTTATCATATTATTTTTCTGTAAATTTTGGCTTGTTTTTTTAAAGAATATTCTTTGAAGTATGCGCAGGTACAACTTAATCGAAATTATGGGAGATGTTTAATGTAAAGGTACTGCCTAAGTGCATCTTGCAGCACCCGTTTCTCTTGAAGGCTGCTTAGAATGCGGTAACAGTTTAGTCGATAAGATAATAACTGAAAAATCGGTCGACCGAATATGCTGCCATATTTATCTTTGCTGACAACGTTAAATAAGGCGATTCAATCGCCCTTTGACCGATAAGATATGTATCTATCTGGGCATGTTTGCGAAGGTAGATTATGGCCTATCCTTGGAAGTGTCGCAAAATGGCAAAAAGAGTTAAAATATTATATTTTAAATAATTTTTTAAAAATTTAGTGGCGGTCGATTCACGATCAACAAATGTATTCACAATAGCAGTTAATTAAAGAACTCAAATTAAATTATATTTTCCGGAATAACATGTATAAATCAACAAATGGTGTTGCAATTTTATTTTCGGTACATTTTTAAAGATTTAACGAAATTATGAAAAACAGTTATTAACACAGTATGCTGTATTATTATACAATATGGATGTATGTAATGTAGCTAGAAGATTCTATTAATTGCGAATATGTCTTTTAAAATGAATATTACATCGACTTATAAATTAATATGCACTTAAATTAAATCATTCTTTTTTGTGTAAAAAAGTATTATTGTTTCTCTGTTTAACGATTCTAACACATCTGTAGTTTAAACTTATTGACATTCGCAAATTGGATCTACGGCTACGTATTCCGTTTATGTATAGCGTCATTGTAAACTATACAAGGCATAGTTAGTAGTAGTAGTACTAGGTTCCTGGTATGCCCATAAACGATAACAAAGCACTGCCCCCCTTTTTTACCTGGGGTCATGGGTCAGTGTGAGGATTGCAACTATTGTTGTTTTCTTTTTCTCTCCTTTCGTTGTTGTTGTGGGTTGGCTCGTTGGCTTGGCTCCTGGGGGGGACCGAAAGGGGATCCCGGGGGTCAACAGATGGTTGGGTGATTAGGTGATTCCGGTTTCTTGGGAAGAGAGGCTACTGACCTTTTTCGTGTTTCTTGGTAAACATTGTGATGCAGGAAGGCATAAAGTATTCTTGATGTTCAGGAACAAAAGCAAGAATAATTTATTTATTGAGTTTTTCCGATCTTATTACTAATATGGGGAACTAATCTAGTGTACCTACTGACCGATAAAAGTTAGGTAAAGAAATTTTAAACGTTTCACATCTCAAATTTGCTGATATGTTGTCCCACACAGTTCCGTTAAAACTAAGGTAAGATTGTAATTCTTATTCCTCTGCTCAGTGTACTTATTAAAATCATTGCAATACACATACGGTTTTTATGCATATTTTTGAATAACAAATCTTATATAACAGTTTCTGAAATTTTATCTTATGAACTTAGTGAATGCATGTCTCTTCGCATTTCCTCGAACGCTTTACATCCAGCATTACGAAATTTTTCTACTGATATTCAAATCATATTTAATCGTAAGATTTTTGACTTCGTTATCAGTCACTCTGTTGGGAGGTGCTGTAATTCATGTGATAAAGCCGTAGAGCCACTATCACTTACTTCGCCGTTGTAAACAAGCTTGAGTTATTACGAAACATCTTAACACGCAGTATTTTACCTGGAGATACTAAACTGTGTTGGAGAATTTACCTGAGTTTCAAAATAAATTGGAGTTTCGAATGTGAAACATAACAAGATAACATCAAAGATCTAAATACTAGATGGGGGAAAGCCGGAAATTTTACATTAAGTTGTTAAGGTGTCCGACTACGTTTGGGATCAAGTTATTTAATGCGAAGTTTGAATCAGAAAAGTTTTACGAAAAATGTTGGGTGATAGTAATTCATAACCGCTAAAAAAAGTTGTGGGACAAATCTGCGTAACTATCATTTATATTTGAACTTCTTTTCAAATATTGTTTTTCCGTCAAATTTCATACTGAGCTTATGAGCAGGGGTTCATCTAGAGAGAAATTGGATCCGTATTGGGACCCTTCACAAAATTATAATCTTTAAAAAAGGACCCTTCACAAAATTCCACTTTCCAGAAAGAGACTCTTCACAAAACTCCAAAAACCAAAAGTTGTTTGAAAATTGTTTTCAGATTGTGTTTCGATCCTATTTGAATGGAATTTTCCAGTTTTGAGACCATTTTAAAAGTTGTGAATGCTGTTTTTGTGCTACAAACCCTTCGTTTTCAAAAAATTCCAATTTGATTTTCACAAAATTCCTAAAACAGGACCCTGGCAGAAAAACCTAGATGATCCCCTGATGAGCTAAGTTAGGAAGGAAGCAACTTTGTGTTTATGTTTTTCATGATTTCTAGTTTCATTGACCGAATGATATATTTCAATGTTGGCAAACTTTATCGCGGCTGCAATAATATTGCCGAAATTGCCTCGACGAATCACTCTGAATGCCCTAGCCACGACTTTTAACCGGCTGCTCCAGTCATTCCATTCTCGAGAAAAAGAATGCGAATCACGAATCACGCTCAGCAGCAGTGAAAACTACCTTAATTCTTTTCTAGGTTAAAAACAAGGTTTAGTATTATGGAGATACGACGAAACGACCTCTTTACCCTTGGACGCTCACCTTTTCACTGCTGAGCTGCAGAGAAATGAAAGAAAAAAAATTCAGCGACGAAACAACAACAACAAGAGAGAGAGAGAGAGAGAGAGCGGGGAGGGAGAGAGGAGGAAGGGGGTTGCACAATTACTGGGGAACCCTGAGGCCACGGCGGAATGAACTGTTGCGAGCGAGGGGGGGTTGTGAAAAACCTGGCTGGGAAGGAACTTGGAAGAATGAAAAAACTAAAATAAAATGGAATAATAACGAAATGGAATATAAAAAGGAGCATAATCACACGCCAACGGGTATAGGCTCCATCCCGTTGAGCAGGTTTGGCAGGTGAAACTGGGGAGAGAGTGGAGGAGCGAAGAACCTCACAAAGTTTAAAAGAGGATGGAAGTAAAATAATATAAAAAAGAATGTGGAAGGAAAGGTCGTTCGCTAGATAGAATAGATAGATGTTGCCACAGAGCGTAATGATAACAGTAATAACAAGAGAAATAATAAAAAGAAGGGAATTATTCTGGAAATAAAAAATAGTAGTATTAAGTGGGATGCGAGGAACCAACCGGTTTGGACTGGAATGGGGCAGGAGACGGAAGTTGGTCCGATACCACATAATCATTAGCGTTTTATGGGCTTGTTCTTTTTGTGTGCGAGCCATCATCATCATCATGTGGCTTTATATGGTCCGTGCGCGGTTCGTTGTCTCTGCACCTGTGGAAAAATCGATGGAGTTGGAATTCCGGATGACGCGTGTTTGGTCAGGTGGCCGGCTTCTCTCTCTCTCTCTCTCTCTCTCTCTCTCTCTCTCTCTCTCTCTCTCTCTCTCTCTCTCTCTCTCTCTCTCTCTCTCTCTCTCTCTCTCTCTCTCTCTCTCTCTCTCTCTCTCTCTCTCTCTCTCTCTTTGTTTTGCCTGTGTGGAAGGTTCGATTCGAGCGTAGTGCTCTTTTCAACCTTTTGTACGGGTTCGATTTGATTGATTGTTTTTTTCATTTCCCGTTGTTTTGTGATTGGAGTGGGCTTTTGAATAACTGATGAAAGTTGACTAATTATTATTGTAACTATTCGATGACGAAGTAACTTTCATGCTGTTAGTTCCATAAAAGTAAATATAGATTTTTCACCTAAACGTTTTACCCTTTAAACCAGTGTTATTCCTTCGGAGAGCCGTGAAAGATGATCAGGGGGCGCCCTTAAAAAATATTTTACATTATATTATATAAAATTTATATTAAATCAAATTCAAATTTCCATGTACCTATTTCAAAGGGAGAACAAATTGATAATTAAGGAATAGTAATACCGAGATTTTAACAACAAAATAATCAATTTAACAATAAGTTATTTACTTCATTATTTGGTTTTATTATAAGTGTCCTAGACATTGTCTCTTCGAAATGTTATATAAATATGCAACCTATTGTAAGTGCTAGGGGTTGTAAATCAAATTAAAATTTATTAAATTAAATTTTTTAGTTATATTTATAAAAGGAAACACTATAATATTCCATGATTAATGAATGTTTCATTCCCTTTCCATTTCCCATCTTTTGTTGTAGAATCCGAATGCTAAGAAGATCAGCACTATAAAAAGTGTCAACAGATTTCTCATATTTGTCAGTTCCCAAGAAATTCTGGGTTATCGGTTCTACTATCTTTGCCTAGAATATTCGCTTTTACAATGCTTTTATCTTAGGATTATTGCCTCATCAAACACTGAGTCACCTTTACTGGTATAAATAAACCTTTCACCTGCATATCCTACTTACTACTACTACTAAGACATAGAAATTTATCTCTGGGCAAGATTCATCCATTAACAATGCATTTTGTCTGTTATTGTTATCTATATAATCTGTAATCGTTTAATTTATGTAGTTATCCTTTATCTTAAAAATGTGAAGAGCAAAATAAATTTCTATTTCTTCTCTTGTTCTATTCTGATGATAAAAATTTTAGTTCTCAGATTAAGGTCATGATGGTGTCATAATACTTTTTTCCGAAGCTCGTCGTACTTTTGTATTTATATTTTATATTATTTTAACAAAGTGTGTTAGATATTTCTTCCTAGCCAAGGAGAGATTCTTCTAAAAACGTTGGTTTAATATCCATATTTCTGGGAGAAAATTTGTCGGAGGTTAAATATGTAATTAATTTAACAAATGTTTTACGCTTTGTATTGTTCAGTGCATTTCCCAACTTTTATGGTGGAATATTATGAAGTTTCTGTGAGAAAAGTAAGAGAAACGCATAATCTACCTCGTCGACAACTACTGAATTTCTTCTCTAGTAAACAAGTGCCAGACAAGCAAAACGTCGAAAAAAAAACCAAGTTTTTTTTTCTAAAAGTAACTCTGTCCAAGTTAACTAGTTTTCCTGCCATCACTTTTCACCAAGCTTTTCTTTGGCACTCTGTAGAAACTTTTGTTGATGATAACGCCCCTGGCGTTGGTTCCCTGAGAGGGTTAAATTTAGCTGCAGTGAGAGGGCACGCATTCCTTTTTTTTTTCACTAGAAAATGTGTATTTTGGGGGGCAAAAACAAGGAAGAAAACCTTGCTGGAGGGAGTGACTTGCAGTCTGTGGCGTAAAATGTTCTTTTTTGTCTTCTATGTTTATACTAGTCCTCTGAAGGCAAAGTATAACCTCAGCTTGAAGATTCGCTCTGAAGCTATTGGATTTGTGATTCCGAAAAAAGGCAGTGTTTCTCTACTTACGCAATCAGGGTGCTTTTGGAGTCTGGTGTTCTTTGAGGGTCAGAGTTATTACTCTGGCAGAAAATACCTCCTAGCATTGCAACTTTTGTTGACATTGTAATGCGTTTGGTTTAAAAATTTTATGATACCGCTGAACTAAATATATTCCAAATCGTAAACTCTCCTTTTCACCGTTTTCTTTATAGAATATAGAGGTGTTCGTAATAGCATTGTACTATTGTACTATTTTAAACTACAATTTAATGCCTGATTTGCTCCAATCCTATAAGTTTTTTTTAAAGACCCGTGTTATCGTTAGTAAAATTAGTTATTTCTTCTATATTCCCTCTTTAGAAGTTGCACTCCAGTTATTTTTTTTTGTGTCTTCTTATTAATTGAAGAGTGCTATCGTGTTATAAATTTTATTTTACCCTTAAATTGCATGGGAAATACTTACTCATCACGAATTTATGCGAGATCTCCATTAGTAAACATTTTCTGACACGACACAAAAGACGTAGTATCTTTATCCTGCTTATGTTGCTTTATGCTGCGTAGTATTTTGCTTATGAAAAATCTTGATTGAGTAATTGTGCAAAACTTTGCAGTAAAATGCTTGAAAACTAATTTAGCTGATTGTAATTTTAAGGCAAAATGCTTTTTTAGACACCTTGGATTTACTGCTAGGTCGCTATAAGGGCCCTAAGGTTGTTTGTTATAAGGATATGTATGGTGTAAGTGTAAGCCTAAGGTTCTTTTCTTTGAGGAATAGTGAATAATTCTGTTTCCCTGACTTATACAGGACTGACTTAGGCTCAAGGCAGACCTAGCGTCTATAAGACGCTACTGCAATTAATCAAAGAGGGGAAAAAGCATGGAGTTCAGCCTGAGACTCCCCCTATCTTGACAGGAATGGAATCTTCATTCCTGTCAAGATAGGAAATTAGGCTTTCTCCATGCTTTTTTTAGGGAGATTGATTGCAGTAGTGTCTATAAGACGCGTAGTGTGACGCGGCTCTTAGTCAAGTTGTTCATTTCTCATAAAGTGTACTGAGATGAATAATGTTAAATGTTAAACTTTTAATGAGTATGTCGTAAAACCCCCATGTATGCAATAGCAATAAAAAAAATAATTATCTACTCCTTGCCTCCTACGAAAGCAATCAATGTCTGCGTAAAAGGATCACCCACGGTCAAGTACGTTCTGCTGGTATATGGTGTTGTCTCACCTCATCCCAACCTGTTGATATTCATTTCGGCATGAGATTGGGCGGGAGACCACGCGGCTGTTCCACGTGTGGAAGGGAAACGGGGTCATCATTTTTTCGCAATGCGGAGGTCGCACATTCGCTTTTTCGTCCTGTTTATGGGATGGGCCCCTGGGTTAAGGACACCCGTCCAATAACTCTCCCGGTTTCGAGAGTGGCAGGAGGAAACGACAGAACAATGCCCAGAAGTTCGAATATGGGGATATATATATTTATTTGGTGAAGGTTGAGACTGGCTCTGGCTGCGTGCTACTTCGATTTGAATGAGTTTATGGACATTCTTTTGATTTCTTATGCGTTTTCCTGTCTTTTCCTATCCACGTGTCATTCTCGGTCTTTCGTTAGTGTATTTTGCCTCAAAACTCACGTGTTATATAGAGGTGGCAAGGATGTTTTCCTAATCTTTAACCCAAAATTTTCCTACTCACTTTTCTTTTGATCTGTAGCTTAGTTACAATGACTTCTAACACTTATAATTTTTTTTTACAAATACATCAAATTTTGTTGCATACATGTTGCTATTGAATAAATAAATGATTCAGTTCATGAGATTTTTATACGTAATTCTCCTTCAAACGTTTGAATCGAAATGTTAAAAAAATTTCCTTACATTTTCTTTTCTGTCTTTTTTTGCAAGCAATTATTTACCAACGTAATAGGTATTTAGATTTTGAAATAGTAGGCAAAAAGTTCAACTTACTTTTATGCATCGCATCTGATGTTCTTAAATTTTTAAATGTGTTTGCGATGCCTCGTATTATGTTAAGTAGTAGTCTCACTCATTATTAATTTCATTGTATATACAATATTAGATATGCAGAGAATTAATAACTGGGGGCATTTATTTCGAAGAACCATACCATACGTTATTTCATCTTATAAAAATATGCAGTGAATACATTTTTGTGCGTTTGCATTATATGTACTCAAAAGAAGACACGCCATTAATCGATATTACTACCATGTTTTGGATATACATCAATATATTCTGAAATAGTGATGATATGAAATTGTAAGTTCGCACATGAGATTGTGTTGTTCGTCATATCGGAAATCAGTTTTGAGTAGAATAACCATTTACAAAGTTCATTTATATTTCACAAATTATTGCGGTTGTAATTCTGTGTGCGAGAAGCACGAAAGTTTAATTCTATTCTGAGTATGACGTTGTTTACTTCACCCAATCGATTTTCTCCTCTCGCCATTGGTCGAAATTCTGGACGAAGTTAGTCTTGTGACTCTTTGCGTCAACTCACTTCTCAGTGAAACGGAACACCGCAGATAAAAATATAAATACTCAGATGTCTGATAGCGGAGTTCGAGTTATTAATATTTTATCTCTCTAAAGTAGAGTGCTTGAACCTTGCCTTTGGGGTTTCATTAAATATACCATATCGGCGGTCCGCACGTCATTTCGAAATATCTCCTTCAAACCGCCGTAAGTTTGTCAGTTGGGGAGGATGACACTTTAAATATTTGAATGTTTGTCACACTGTAATATCTCAAACGCGTTGAAGTTATAGGAAGGAGTTGGCAGATGCCTGTCCCCTTCAAACCCTCCAATCTGATGTGTTGATTTAAGCTTGTGCAGTATTTATTTGGTGTGAAATGAGACTTCTTGCAGCGTCTAGTTATCTTTTGGGTTATGGGTGCTGCAGTTTTCATCGAGATAAATATATAGGACTCTCCTTGACCTGGAATTGAGTTGTGCTTGTGGAATTTTGTGGCATTAGATCTCATTAGATCAATCATCTCTTTGAAACTTTTTAAATAACCTTGATATTTCTACAAAATAAGCTTGTCTTAAGCCTGGATGGCTGACTGCCAAATTCCGTTATTGTAAAAGCCTATAAATATGTAATTTTAATGTTTATTTTTATTTTGTTAAGACACACTTCTAAGAGTATTTTAAATTTTGTCAAAAATGTCTGAGTTTATTTTTATCATCATGCTAAAATGGCGGTAATTATGAATGAATTTATGTAAAAATTGAGATTATTTTTCGTCATATTCATTTTTTATAACTTTGTTCTCCTACGATTTATATAAATAAAAATTTAAAACATCTGAACTCCCACTTAACTAAAAAAACAATTTAACCCGTGTGCCCTCATCACAATATTCAGCTTAGCTTACACAATAAGTACACACTAAAAAACATCCTCTTGTTATGCAGATGATATAAGTATTCTGTATGATTAAAAAAACCCTACAAAGTAGGATAAACTATCTATAACTTGCCTCTTGCCTCGCCTCAGTCACAAACCTCTCTTCTTAAACAATACAGGAAAACGAAAAAAAATCCCCATTTTACTGCAATTTACTTTCCACTAACCACTAAACAATATTCACATTATTATTATTATCATCATCATCATCATGTCGAGAGATCCTCTCGCTTAATTGAAATGCTGCCGTAGGAAGTGTCCGTCGAATAACAACCTGTTGATTGTAGAGGAAAAAGGAAGAGTTTCCTCCTAACCTCGACCGTCCGTACGTGTTGTGGGAAGAAGCGACGTATCTACCTGACAAGGGCAATGTCCTGTATGTGGAACAGTGAAACTGCTGGTCCGGAACCAAAGACTTCCTCCTGCCCATTAAATTCCATAATCCTCACGTGGTGCTGCAGACGATCTGCCTGAAAAAATCCCATTTGCGCAGGCCTACTTTTATTTCTGATGATGCTTTTGTCACTTGCTATGGAAACAACTCGTCTCTTTTCTGCTTTTTTTATTAAAGGGATGGATCAGTGACTCGCACTGAGTTTTTTTTTCGTTGGGGAGGTATTAATAGGTGGGTTGGAATCATCAGTTGTGATTGTGGTTACTGCCACGGTCGAGACTTGAGCTGTTGGAGAAATAGCTGTTGGAGAAAATCTGAAAGTGATTTCGTACTTTAAACTCCGTTATACCAGGTTTTAGTTGGAAAGGTTTCCTTTGGCAACTCACTTTAAACTGAAATGCAATTTTACCTGTATCTAAGGTGCAATGTTAAAGCTACATGGGCACCGACTTTGGTTCAAATGTATATCTTAAGATTTTAAGCGTTTATTATGAGATTATAAAATACTATACTATATAATATATATTGGAAAGAAATGTTAATATGTACTCTTTTATCCTTACTGTAAATATCTACTCTTATAACCTGTAATTCATAAAAGGTGTTCAATGTAGTTTAACTTCTATGGTTGGTTTATTTACATATTAATAGCTTGATATGTGTGTCCTTAGATTAATATCTGAGTCGTAGGGTTATTTTCTAAGTCTAAAGATGTGTCTTAACTAAAAAAGGGGTCAAAAAGGTTTCATTTAGATTTTTGACATAGGTAGTACCTAGTTTAATGATGTACTTATTTTAAACCTATATAAGACTTGCGGACCAGTGTCATAACTAGAACAATGTTAGACATTTATTTAAGTTGTTTTTAGGAGGGATATCGCGGGTACTTTTTGTAGTTTTCTATCGTCAAATAAATTTTTAAATTTCGATTATGAAAAGAGAAAATTCTTGGTTATGTCCTTTAATTAAACTGTTCCATGTTTATTGAATGTCAAAATTATGGTGTTCTAAGAGTTTCGGTTGTGTTCTTCGAGATCGTTTTGTAACCGAATTTGTTAAGTCTAAACCGAATTTGTCAAGTCTAAAATCCATACGGTAATAAAGAAAACGCCTACTTTAGTCACCAGGAACTTTGTCAATGGAGTTTGTTTACGTGTTTTTTTCATCACCATGGTAATATGGTTAGCTCGATCCGTTGGGTCTGTTTTTCCGGAAGGAATCTCCCCTTGTCACGCATTCGATTTGGTCATTCTCCATTGATTGGTGAATTGTCTTTGTCTTCATATTCTTTTAGGTCGCAGCCATCGGTTTATGATTGAAGTCTGCAGAGGTGGTTGACCGCTGCGCTATTACAATGTTTTTGTTACTGGGATGGAAATTGAAAAGCCATTTTATTCTTTATATAGAATTATTATGTTTATTTATTATTTATTCAAGACTTTGCTTCAGTTTTTAAAAAATTAGGTTTGATGCAGGAATGTACTGTGCAGTTTATGTTTACAGTCGTGCACATGTTTGTTGTCGATTGTAGCCCGCTGAATTAATATTTTGTTATATACTCTACCCTGTGAGATGCTTAAGTTCTTAAAACTGTATAAATTCAAAAAAAAATATTCAGATAAATCAAATTTTCTGGCATTTACTCTTAAGTTTTGTCCCGTAAGCATTTTTATGTTAGAATTATTTAATATTGCATTAAAATTACACATCTTAGTCCAAAAATTTTCTTTCCTTAAACCTGGACCTTTCCTTTTTTTAGAAGATTTTAGCATGCGCGCATTCTATGCAAAATATTTCACCTAAAATATTCTTAACCTTTTCTCTATGAAACCATATTCTCCAGCTAGAATATACTGTTGTCTGTTCATTTTCTCAGCAGCCTGTCCACTGTAGCGTTCTAAACTACGAGCTTTACGTCAGTTCTAGTTATATATGCCTCCCTACACGCAAAATATTCCTACGCATCTCATTTGTAAATTGTAGTAGAATTTTCGCTACCGCTCGCACAGGAAGTCTAAGGAATCCATGGATGTGGAAGCCATTGTTTTAGTTGACATCTTTTTCTTATGCGTCACCCGCATGTCTGCATTTTAGGAGGCACTGTCTGCAGTAGAAACAATCGATATAAGCTCTTCTTGGGAGCTGCAATACACCATGTTTTTCCGGTACAATTGATACATATACTACAACTTCTATTCTTTGTTTCTGAATGGGATATATACCTATTCTCGGATTTTTTTTGTTGACTGTGGAAAAGTATTGTGAGATTATGATCTACTATTATTTTAATACCATTATATAGAAGAAAACAACGTTATACTACATCGGTTTTCGATAGTATCCAGTTGTTTCAAGTTCTTATTTTCGTGGGTTTCTCTGGGAAATCATGGCAACGATTGTTTTTTCCCTAACAATTGTTATGTGTAACATGCACCATACAAACAGTGCTGAATAATAACAGTTACAGTGAGTAATAACAGTTGCCTTGTAATATTTTGTAGTACGTAAAATTATTTAATTTATTATAATTGGCTGAGAAAAAATTACATTAATTGAAAATTATTTAGTTGGTTTTGTTCCCTTTTCGACATTCTAACTTTTAAAACTTCCGACATTTCGTTCTAATCACAGAGTAGAGGTTCTAATATTTTAAATAAAAAACGGGATTACTGCAATGTATTGAGATTACAAACAAACTTAGAAACAAGAATTTAATTAGTTTCAAGAGAAAAAGTAATTGTGTGTAAAATTTAATAAAAATAAACAGGACAAGCGTTTAACTAACATTTCTCCAACTTCCCACGATTTGTTTTGATTGAGCGATTTGGAAAGGTAACAGGATAACTTTCCAATGATTGGACGATCGACGCAACAAATGCTTTTAAACGATTAATCTTAATCACACACATAAACTATTGATTTTATAAAATTATTTTTAGACAAATAATGCTGGTGGTGTATTATCATCTTGGCGTAGGCAATTAATTTTTTATTACTCAGTCTACGAATGAAGTTATTTCAGTGCGACGCTGCTTCGGGTATTAAATTATCTAGCAGAGTTAACCAACACCTCCTTCTGGCTATATCAAGTAGTCAAATGGAAATTTCATGTTCTCTTCTACAGTAATAAACTCCATCTTACGACAGCATCTTCCACCTGACATGGCACATCAACCACCCCTCCTCCCCCGCCAGCTGATCGTGACGTGTCCCTAAAAATTCGGACTCCCCTCTCTGGAATCAATGTGCCTCGTGACCTTGAGGGCCACCTCACGTGGAAGAATTTCGTCACGGGCGGCGGGCGCAATCGAAAATCGATGGGCCCTTCCCTCCCCTCTCTTCCCCACCCCTCCACCGCCCCGATCAATCAGCCCCGGCGCCCTTGTCTGCCCGGAATTACGTGAATGGAATGGTCTTTTGCTTTGCCCCACTTTTGTAAACAGCAGCACTGTCGTGGGGCGCTGCCTCCTTCTTTCCTGCATATCGTTTGCACTCTCCGTGGCTTTTTGTTTTAAGTTTTTATTTTGGGATGTAATTTAATGTTTGGATTTATCGGGGTAATGCAGTATAATTTGGGTGTGTGTTTCTTTGGAATTTCATTTAAGGTTATGTGTGATTAAGCTGGAGTGCGCTCCCTTTTCGTTATTATTTTTGGGATCTTTTTATTCCACCTCCTTCAAGTAAATATAGCTTATACTAAATGATTGATATGAAAACAGATAAAACTTCCCCCCTTCTTTTTCTTAGGGGAGTGGAGTTCCGGTACTGCCAATCAAACTTGAGGTTTGTGACCCTGTGATCGATAGTTTCCGAGATTCATCTGTTCTCTATAATAGTTAATTTTTTTTGTTGTAGAAGTTTCTACTCTGAAATTGAACTTTCAATGTGGAGTTTTAAATGTATGGGTCTCTTATTTATAAAAACTCTTGGAAAAATATGGAATAATCATACCGTTTTCCTCTCTGTCTAAGGTTCGTTAGTGATAATTTTAATGTAATAAAACATAGGAACCTTTAACTAAAGTTCTTATGGTAATCAGTATAATTTTTACGTTACTTTTTCATGTAACGTTTTACATCTTATAGTAATAAGTATTGTAGTGCCCTCTATATTTTAAATTAAAGTTTGTGAATAGTATAAACTTCTTGCGTATAGTTACTTCTTTTGTTTGGATATAAATAATGATTTTAAGTTATCTTCGTTGGTTTTGGTAGTCCGTTCATATTTCAACTTAAATACATCTCAGTGATGTACTATGTCTTTCTCCACATGAGGCAACCTATATCTCCTTTCAAATAACAACTTTATAGAAACTCAGATATAAAATTATAACTAACAGTTATTAATCACATTGCGTAGTTAAACAGAATACGCTCGATATCTCTTTCAACCAAAAACAACATTAGTTGTCTTTTCCATCCGTCTGCGATATCCAACTGTGTCTCTATATAATCGGTCAGTGCACGCCGCTGGAAAGTCACAGTAGAAAGACGTCACTTATTTCCGCGACCTCGACGAACCTTTGCAAATTAAAAGAAAAGAAAGAGCAGCGACAGACAGTGTCTCTCGATTGTGTGTCCCCGATCTCGGGTCTTTTCAAGAGAATGCTGATTCAGCTCTGTTTGTATCGAGACGGCCATTGCTAATGGCGTGTAGGCGTTGCCTTGTTTAGTGCGAGTAGGATAAAAAGAAAACTTGGAGCCGTGCCCAAACATTCCGAACTCTTTCCGATGTGGTGGGCTCTTTTTTCTTCTTCTTATTCTTTCTTATTCTAACCTTGCAGAGATCTTTTCTTTTGTCGAAACGGGAATGTTCCAAATGCGCCTCTTTTGAAATGACATCACACACTCACAGAGAGAAATTAAATAAGAAGAACGAGTTCCATTTTGTTTTCTCCTTGAACCCTGATGACTTGCTCTTTATTTCTTTCTTTCTAGTTTTGTCTGTTGTCTTGTATCTTTTTGTTGCAAGTTTTGTTAATTCGTTCGTTTCCGGTCGCTTGGGTTCGAAAATGGGTCTGGAATTTCTGTGATTGTCGCTTTTGTCGTCGCGGGATGGCATGTCGTCAGTTTTTGACATTGCGTGATTATTACTACGTCCATTCGTCCGTGCTGTGAAACGCTGTGGCTTAATGGGCAGATAACAGTGACACGTATATATACAGTCGAGTCCGCTTAATGTGATCGCAATTGTCCAAGACTAAACTGATAACATTATCCGATCGATAACAATAAGCGATCTCATATCAAAAAACAGCTAACAGAGTAACTAGATTGTTTGCTTTAAAATCAAAATTATGTAATCGTAGTAAATGTATTCAAAACTCTATTTTTACACTAGGTAAAATTTTAAGGGGGAAATATAAGAGTAGTTCAGTTAATAAAATTTAAATAATCACTTACTTTGTATTTTTAAAGAAAGGTCTCTCTTTTTTCCACCCCATTATATCCTTCCACTCCAATAAACCACTTATTTATTATGTACATTATCTGAATTCCAGTAAACAAGGGAAAATCTAAATTTCTTATCAGAAACATCTGCAAAGCCTGGATCTTGGTGCTTCTTTAACCAATCACAAGTATGGATTCGGACCCCCCCCTCTATAACCGCTTTCTTTCAATATAACAGGCGGAATATTTTATTTTTCTTACTCATATTGAGTTTCAGAAAAAAAGAAGCGCCAGATTTTATCATGAAGCAGATGTTTACTTGTAAAAATTGACCTTCAACATGAAATTAGAACTCAAAAGTGGTCGTTTTAAAGGGGGTATGGACAAATTTTGATAACATTAAGCGGAGTGATGATGCAAAGTTGATCACATTAAACGATGTATTTTACATTAAATTATATAGGAATGATCGGGACCTGTCGATTTCGATAACATTATCCGATTGATAACATTAACCGTGATCACATTAAGCGGACTCGACTGTAGTTGTGGTTATGCCAAACGGAAGTTATGGGGATTATTTTTATAAATCTTTTCAAAAGTATCGTGATCCTACAGGGAAATGCTGATTTTGGTGAAAAGTGTGACCTAGAATATTGTGCGCATCATGGAAAATTATGAGAAAAATACCACAATATTTTTAAATAATAATAATTTTAATTTTTAAGTAGGAACTTTAGATTATTACCGAAGCATGTTTTGGGTAACTTTTAATAAGCAAAGAGCAAGCTCCCTCTGACTTATTAGCTTAACCCCCTAAGTTCTTAGTTTTGTGTAAATGGTAATACACGTATACCAGTGGCGGATCCAGGATTTGGTTTTTGGGGGGCTAAGAATTTTCATAATCCAATTGAATCTTCTTGGTCATGGTAATACGGAAAAGGTAGTGAAATATCCTACTCAAACCACTAAAAGGGGGGTCTGGGGGTCCTACTTTTTCAACTCGTTTTGGTACGCCTCATCCGAATTTCGGATATAGATATTTTGCGTTTTGACAAACTTAGTAAAATATTAGACGTTTGGGGGGGCTTCAGCCCGAAAGCCCACCCCGTAGATCCGCCACTGACACGTACTAATTAAATAATACGTACTAAAATACTACTAAGCAAAGCGCAAGCTCCCTCTTACCTACTTATCAGCTTAACCCCCCTTAAGTTCTTAGTTTTGTGATACGTACTAATTAAATAATACGTACTAAAATAGTACTAATTACGTACTAATTTTTAAAACTTAAGACTTATTTCAAGTTTCAAATGAAATTGAATTGGCCTACAAAGTAAAATAGAGTTTTCTATGTTAATTTTTTTTACGTTTTAAGATACCTGTAAAAGTCTAATGCTTTTGATAGATGTGTCGTGTAAGCATCGCTCAAATCCCCTCTTGTTAGCAAAAGTAAGGAGTCTGCAATCTATTATGTTTTGGTAAATTCTACTGATTTTTTACTAAACAAAAAATATCCAGTTTATTAATTTATTTGGTCATTACTTTGTATAATAACTCTAATAAAAAAATTAAAAAATAAAAAATTAATTTCTTAAACATATCTAAATTATTTTAAGGTAATTTTGATCTGTTTTTATTTGATACCCATACATGCAAAAGTAAATTTACAATAAATAATCCAAAAGATAGCTTTGCTTAAAAAAACAATCAAAAAAGAAATTGGCAGTTGGGTTCAGTATTGTCGCCGCAAGGCAATGAATAATCTCATTTATTCCATACTCGAACGGAATACTAACATAGTATGAAGGTGTTCTTATATAAAAAGTTGAATAGTGAATTAATGATAGCATGAACCATTTAAATATAAGTGCTATACCAAAGAATAAACAAATGGATCTCTGAAAAGCCGATCAGTGTAACCCCGGAGCAGGGCGAAAAGGTCGGAAGTAAAACAACCTGTTTTTACCTGAGGGAAGGAACCAGGTCTGTTTTTTACGTTCTTTTTTATGGCATCAGCCGCCGCCAGGGACTTGTTATTCACCTGGACATCCTTTTCCTATGCTATCTCCGATGACTTTCATTTGTCCTTGGCTCTCCGCCTTTGTTGTTTTCCCTGCTGAGCTTTTTTTTTAATTGGAGATGGTCAGACGCTCGTTAGACGATGGTCCAATTACGTTATTTGGTAATGGAGGTTGCCGGTAATCTAGTGTCGTAGCTTGAAACTATCTTGCCTTCATTTGTTAGGTTTGTAAAAAATGCGAAGCTAAAATGTTATAACGTCGATTGAGATGAGAGCCATGGGTGAATAATGCGTTCATTGAGCAATGCGTTATTCCATGTTAATTACTTTTTAAGAAACTAGTGAAACAATTTAAAATGAATTAGTTTTTTAATAGAAAAAATCCTCTTAAGGCCCATTCACACTGTTTCACTTTCACTGTTCATTATTGAGGAAACACCCAAAATGAAAGGGTGTGAATGTCGTTTTCATCAGAAGTGAAAATGAAAAATGTGTCAGGAAGGAATCACTGCGATGAACAGTGAAAGTGAAACAGTGTGAATGATCCTTATATGATTCATTTAAAGATTTATTTGGTACACAAGTTCTGCTTGTTGCCAAAATAATATTAATTAATTTAAAGTGATTAAATGTTCTATGAAAATACTGTTCATTATAACAAACTCTTAACTGCCTTTGCTATTACTACTATGTAAACAAGCATTCCAATTTAACTTTAATGCACAGAGTGTATAGTGTGTAATTCCGGTCAATACAAAAACCGGTCAGTAAAAAACAAATTTATTACATTGGAAAAGCTATCATTTTTTTGACCGGTTTTTGCATTGACCGGAATTTTCACGACACCGTAAAAAATTGTCTTTTTATTTTAAATTTTCCATTTTATTTCGAAGAAAATTTTTCGTGTGCATAGAAAACTTTTAATGTTGAATTCTTCCACTAAAGATTTTAGACTTAATAAATTACCTCTAAAAGAATAAATTCCAAAAACAAGTGTCTGCCTGATAAAATGTTTGTAAAAAGTACACTGTAAAATTTCTTCAAATAAGTGAAAGTTTCTCTCCTTGACAGAAAAAGAAAAAAACCCGGATATTTCGTCCGTGTACTACAGAAATTTACCCGCAACAGTGCTGCCAGTTAATTTCCATTACTTCAAGAATGAATTTTTTACAGTGTAACCTACCAGATAATTTTAAAAGTTTTTTCAATCTCTTTCCTTTTCATTTTTAAGAGTTTAAGTTTAAAAAAATTGAAAGGAATGATAAAGTCTTTTAAAAGTGGTAGAAATGATTATAAAGGTAATTTCTTACCCTGCAAACTATTTTCTACGATTACACCTCATTAATTTCAATTATAGTGGTGATTTTTTTTCACCAGAATAAAATTATTTACTGTAGTAGATTGAAATGGGTTGAAATACTTTATTGTTATTAAATTAAAATCTTCCTTAAAATAAATTGATGTCGTCAGGTTTATAAATATAATCTTCAATATTATTTTAATGCCAAATATCCATAATATGAACCTAATGTAATTTTTATCAGATTACGGTTAAGTTCTACAACATATTTTGACTTTATTCGAATCTATTTTTTATAATTTACTATATACAAAGTGTAGAAAAGAAAACATTTTCTAATAAAGTTATTTCAAATTTAGTGACGCGTTCAGCTGAATGCTTACAATTACTAACAAGAAAAAACACAACTTAGTCACTCGCTAGTGCAAACTACTCCGATTACGACTGAACACAACTCATTTATAACTTCATCGCGTTCCGAACCATCAGGAACATTCTTTACCTAAATTTACAAGCCGTTACCTCCAACCAATTGAATTAGTAAAACCACCGTAAAACAGGTAAAAGCAAAGCACGATTTGGGGATTACCATAGAGTTAGTACAAATATAGAGACAGCTTACTCTTCTCGGTCAGGCAACCTTGCATGTCGAAAAAGTCGGACCTGTGTGAGTGGCGGAAGTCAATTTTAACATGGGAGCTCTCGTAGGCGGGTCAAGTGTGAGTGGCAGAACGAAACCGAAAAACCGGTCACACTTTGAACAGCGTAGAAGATGTTTAAGCTGTCTCTATATTAGTACTAACTCTATGGGGATTACTCAACCTACCCAACCAAACGACGTCTGCGGAGCGAATGGGACAGCCAGACCACGCTGCCGACATCCCAGTCAGCTGGCGCCAATGGGAGTGCTGGTGACGTCACAGTCTCCGCCCCTCCGGCAGCTTTCCACGCCTCGCGTGGCCTAGCGTAGGGTATGAATGGTTGGAGAAGCGGAGCATCTTCCTAATTTATACATCGAAATTTATACTTTGAAATACGTTCTTCTCTATGGCGAAAAAAGTAAAGGATATTCAAAATCGAGAATTATACATTGTTAGGGATGAAAATATGAAAATTGACCTTGTCTGTGACCTTGCCCTTGTTGGGTTTTCGGGGAAGCCCTTTAGGTTTTGGTGATGAAGTAATGTGTTGAATTGAACCTAATTTATTACAAATTTAAAAAATTCCCTAAAATAATTCGGAAAGATTATAACTAAACATAATTCTCAATTTTCTTAAATTTCATGGGCAAATTCGTATGATGGGTTTAGTTTCTCCCCTTTCATTATAGTTTTGTTTCGACAGACATGTAATTTGTAATTTAGTTGAACATTTATTTGGTTTTCAGGTAAAACACTGTAGAACACTGTAAAAATTCCTTCTTCAAATAACAGAAATTAGCCAGCAGCTCTGGTACCGGTTAATTTCTGTACTTCCAGAAAATATGTTTCAAATTAGAAACTTTTCGTTATTTTAAGAAAATTCAGTTTTTTTAACTTAGATACCGGTGCGAGTTGGCCCTTACAACAATCTATGTAACTGATTTTAGTGACCCGAATGACATTGTACCGTCACCCCCGGCAATCTATTACACGATAGCTAATGGAATATTGTATAAACTAGACGATTACGACCTTCTTTTTGATTTGTACATAATTGTTTTTAAAATTTATACTTTCAGTGGGGATTTTATTATATGTGCATCAATCCTTTTTGTGGAAAAAATTCGTAAGAAAGCACGTTTACCAAGCATACGGAAAATTTTCGTCAAAATACAATGGGAAATTTAGTTTAAAAGTACGAATTGTTTTTGTGTTCTAAGAATTTATTCCTTTAAAATATTAGTTTTCGATAATAGTGTAAGGTGAATGACTCTTTGGTTGATGTTGGTCATTTTGTGATTGTGTGTGTTAATTCGTCATTCCATACACTTGTGCTATAATTTTTATTTTTATTGTTGGGGGAGGGGTAATTTTAATTGCACCTATACCAAACTGAAAGTTGTTTTATGCATCCATTTTGCTTTTATTTCTTACTTTTAAAGCCTCGTCGGTGTTAAATGTTTCATATGTAATGTACTTGTTAGTAAATTTTAATCGGTAGGAGAAATTATATTGCCTACCTTTGCTTCTTAAAAGTATATTTTTAAATAGTACACATGATATTATATTGATTTTTAAAATTTATTTACGCAAAAATCCCTTTAGGTTCAATATTTGTTTTTCAATTTATGTTTGAAACAGCTATTAATATTTCACCTTGTGCATGTACTAGATTAAATTAAATTGATAAGATATTATTTTTATAAAACTGTGAAGGCTTCTATGGCCGGAGTTATAATGAACACTTTTTTCCGGGGTTAGGTTTAAACTTTCATCCTACTGAAGATGACTCCCGTAGAAGGAGTTGAAACGTTAACCTTATATATAGTATTAAAATTTAGAAACTGTAATATGAACTATACTACAATAATTTGAAACTCGAATGTATCAGGAGTCTCATTTAATGTTATATAGTACTAGTACTACCAATTATCCTAGTTTCATTAGTTGCATGAGTGACATTAGTAAAGTTTCTACGTCTATTATGTTTTTCCTGAACATACCTTAAATTTGCTTTCTTTTCATTTGCAGTTCTCATGCCCTTAAAAAGAGTGTCCACTGGTAAGTTAAAGAATTTTACCGTTGCCGATTTCAGTGCTATAATTCCATGTTTCGTTTATCGTATATTTTCAGCTTCCATTTGGATATTAAATCGTTATTAGTAGTTAGTATTAAATAACTTGTTTGTTTATAATTTACGAATTTGATGAATACTTCCTTAATAAATAACTTCAAATATTTTAAGTTGGACCTATATAATAGAAAACGAGTTATCCATTTTGGTGGAACGTACTGAATTTTTGAGATTATTAATTGTAATTAGTTGTTGGCACCATAGAATGGAGTATTCAACAATCAGTAAATTATATTTTATGTGTTGAATTTGTGATTATTTAAATGAAATGTTATTTGTGTTATGGATTTCTCCACTAATTTTATACTTTGATCATGTTTTTAGTGCTTTACACTTCTATTGCAAATGAGTTTTATCTTGGGTTAATATGTTTTATTATTGCTGTTTCATTTCTATTTCTTTCTATCATACTTATTGTCTAAAATTGTTTTAATGCTGAACTCCAAAAAGCCATAACGTAATAGTGTAAATTATATCTATCACGGATTTCTTATTTTACTGTAATTAATACCTAAGCGGGGTTGGTTTTTTGTGCGTCTTATGTTTAAGCCGTCTATTATACGCTTTAAAAATAACACAATATCTTGTAAAAATATGAAGGTGTTAAACTATCTAAAATTATCTTTTTATTCAAATCAGTCAGGTTGAAGTTTGATTTAATTTATAGTTTAAACTTAACTAAATATTACATTGGCGTAACAGCCCTAGAGGGCTTTAGCTACCTAGCCCCACAGCTTAATCAAAGTGGTCAAAAATTAGGAATTAAGTTCAGTGTCCTATTCTACAATAAGAAAACTTAAGTTTAAACACATCTTTTTATTAAAGATGTTTTTTATTTAAAGTTAACAACAATTAAAAAATTTAACACTAACAATCAGAATAAAAAATTATCAAATCCGAGTAATCTAGTGCCGTGGGGAGATATTTTAAAGTTTAACTTAGAAAAATGAGAAAGGCAACGTAAGGTTCATTCAAAAGGAAAAACAGCAAGCGTGAACCGAAAATTCTGATTTATATTGCCATTTCTTATGTTGCCACAAGACAAATAAAAAAGTATGAAAATTTAAAGAAAGATCTCCACCACACGGCACCACAGGGCCAAGGCCTACGATGGCCCATCTCGTTTTCTTGATCGTGGGGAATTTATAGTTTGCTTGAATATAAATTAACCATTGACCTTTTTAAAAATATAAATGGTAGACTCTTGATAAATTTAAGTACCAAATACTAAAATGCGTTTTCTCAGTTATATTTTGGATTTCAAACTTATCGAATCATGAACTTTATTTTTATTATCCATCCTCCGACCTTAACTCCATCTTAACGTCCCATTTTAATTTAAAATCAGTTGCTAATACTAAATTAAATGATGGGCTGCTGTGTAGAATACTAAATTCCTTTGTGTGTCGTAGACGCTATTGACTTTTTGAAAAATGTTAGAAAATTATCGATTTCTTGAGCTTGTCTTTTGTAAAAATTTGCATTCACTTCCCGTTCCATTGTCTTACCATAGAATAGAAAACGACGATGAAAATAAATTCACTCGCTCTCGATTTCATTTGTCCCTTTTTTCCCCTTCATCGCGGTCACGAGATGCGTTAAGCCTTTTGTTCTTCAGGGGGAGATGAGATAGTTCCAAGCGGCACACAGGATTAGGGCAGTCTATCCCACAGTTCTCATCCTCGAATAGCGATGGGATTAAGCCTGCATTTGCATTTTCTCTGGCGTGTGGGACTTTTCCCGACTGATGTGGTGAGAATCCACGTAATTGACTTTGGCACACATGGGATTCAACTTGTGCAAACAATGATCCCATTTAATCCGTGGTGTGAAATTATTCTTGACTCATTATATAAATGGAGCTGTAGCGGTCTTGGATATTTTAGCACTGCCATTGTTTTTTTATATAAGGCAATAATTGGTTGAGTTGAGATTCAAACTGATTCTCGTGTTGCGAATGATGTTTATAGCTGTATATTCAGTTTTGCGTTATTTCTTATTCAATTCGTGAGAGTTCCCATCTAAATCACATACCTGCCAACCGTTCCGATTTTCAATTCTTGAACGAATATACTACAAATTACAATACAATTTTAATAATACAATCGTAGAGAGTAGTAAACAACAATCTAATTTTAAATTGTTCCTAATTTAAAAAATGGAAAATCAGGTTAAAAATTGAAAAAGAAACCGTAAAAATCGGAACTGGTTGGCAGGTATGAAATCAGTCGGTTTCTGCTGAAAGGTGTAGAATTAGGAGCGAAATGTGTATTATTTAATTTCTAAAAATGGGTTGTTAGGTGCTCTGTTATCATATCAGTCTGGTTTGCTCAATCTCGTCAATACTCTAACCATTTCCTTCCTCATAATTACGGCTCCGCAATGAATTTTCATGTATGTATTTCAGTTTGATATTCATTAAAGTTCTTTTCCTAGCAATACACCTCACCCTCTGCAGGAAAATTAAATGCAGGAATATAATGTGTAAGGCTGTGTAATAATATGTTATTTGAACTATTCAAAAATTTAATAGCAAGAAAACTCCTTGTGTTTTGCAATCGTGTCTCTTTGAGCTTTCATATTCCTCTATTCCTTATTTTGAAATCCATTTGAATAATTGGATAAGTATACCTACTAATAAGAGAAAGTATTTAGTGAAATCGATACTATTCATCGTATAGGACAGTCCCATGATAAGCTATTTTTGTCGTTCCTGAATAAATCATTAAACATGGGCACACCCTTTAGACCTATGTGTTTTAATAGACTTCTTGATAATCTTCTATCACTTTTTTAAAAAGAGCATTGGTCTTAGTTTAAGTGTAAGATAACTGCAACTGACTGAAATTCCTTCATCAGCATGATTAGTTAGTAACCTCCGGGTTAAACCAGTACAATATCTTGTTGCTCTCTAGTTTACACTTGACCGATCTCAAATCATTTATCTACCATAGCTGCTTTAAAACACTTCCGAAATAGCTGCGAATTCTGAAATCCTGTCGCCCTTGTTTACTGCTACTTATCTACTGTGCTTTGTTTCCTTTCATGGCATAGGATTTCCTTGTAAATATTTAAACTGTAAATGAGTTGATTTCCTAATTGCGAACCAACTGTCGATTGCTACCTTATCATGCTAACTTTTGGTCATGACATCGTGACACCCTTGTTTAAAGAATTTTGAAGATTTAACTCCTAAACAGCACAATTGATAGTACTATTTAATTGTTTTACATCAACGATGTTAGTTTCAAAAATAGGTTTTAGCACATCAGTATTCCGTTAATTATTTACAGTATTTTAGATACACATCTCCTTGCTTTAGATTCGCTTAACATTTATAAAAGTTATACTTTATAAAACTTTTCCGCCCTTATCTTATTAAAAATAGTGGAAATAATATTTTTAACTCACGTATTAATATAGGTATTAGGGGAAATCAGGCTATAACGGCATACTCGGGTAAAATGACTTTTTCGATTTTCTTGAAATTTAGCAGAAGGGAGCACATACATGTCTGTAGCTTTTTTTCTTCTTTTATTGCATCCAAAATGATATACAACAGACACCATTATTTGAAAAGCATTTCTTACCTCGTGGTGAACGAAAGTCGAAAATGTAAGTGCCAAAGTATTTGTCATGCGTTTTTATAACCAGCTCTCTTTTGTTCATGGCCATTAATTTACCATAACTATATGATTCTTGTGTGGATTTATATCCAATTAATACTATATTTCATGCGGTAGGAAGTTGATTTATCCTTTTACAAGAAATTGAAAACAAATAAAAATACACCTTTCAGGGTAAAATGACATAAAACTCATTGGTATAAAATGACATAGTATGTTACCTTATGGACACACTATGTCATTTAACTATGTCTATCACTATGTCTATCGTGGCTAGTTTTAACTTTCTAAAAATGTAACTAGAGTTGAAATCACATACAGGTCTTGTTTTTTTTCTAATAAAAACAAATTTTTTATAAGTACATTACAGTTGTTTTTTTTATTTACTGATTATCTTTCTCACAAAAATTAATTATAGATTATGTCAAAGTGCTTAAATACTAATATAGTTATTGTTTGGAATCAAATTTGCAGAAGAAATCACTTTTTTTCTTTTAAAAGTTTACTCTGTCATTTTATCGGGTAAAATGACATACTTCCTACTTTTTTCGAAAAGTAAGTTTTTGGAAAAGAAAAAAGAAAGATTATGATATTACTCATTTAGAGCATTAAATAAAGAGCATTAAATAAACATAGCATATTAAGTTATTATTATTAGTTAGTTAAGCATTATTAGTTAGAGCATTAAACAAACATTTCATTGGCTTTAAAAACTATAGGAAATCTAATCAAATCGTCTCTCACGGTCGCTTAGAAAAAGTGGTATGTCGTATGTGCCGGATCTTCCCTATATTTGTCCAACTGAATTATATTCGTGTTTTATTAATTAACAATTAAATATATAGGCGTTAATTGATACTCGAAATTCCAAGGTACTATAATAGTAGTGAGCTGTGTTTTATACAAATAGATATTTTGATAGGTGCTCGAACCCACGGTTATTGTTTTTTATTGTCAAAATCAGTAAAGCATGTCTGAAAGGAAACATTACCGTTTATGACCTTTTAATGGAATTCTAAAGACCTTGTCCTTGTAAAACCAACAAATTTCTCTATAAAAGTTCCATTAAGACGACCTGAATACTTTGTTGTAAGAACTTTTCCACTGCCTCTCTTAGTATGGATTTTAATGTTGCCTTAGAACTTTTGGACTGCTGTTTATTTTTATTGAAATGTATATCTGTATGGGATTTTTAAAATTATTTTTTCAAAATTAAATTTTCTCCTCAAGTTTATGTGGTTTTGAGAATGAAGCACTGATAAATGCCTTAAATAAAAAAAACTCGATATTAAACTGGCTTACTTATTCTATATTCAAATCCTTGGGAAACATTTATGGCTTTAAATTGGTTTATAAGTTTCTGTTAAGAATCTTTCTTTAAGAATCAGTTTTCTGAGGATTTTTTAAAGTACGATAGTTTATATTTACTTTCATAACCTCGGGGTATTTTGCCATAAAAAACAATCTTCTTTTTTAATGTGACATTTTTTATTTACTTGGAAAATATAGCTAATTTAGAGCATAGGAATCAAAATAGTCATGGTTAGAGGTTATCAGTATCAGAGTATTCAACGTTGCAAATCGGCATTTACGAAATTTTCATCCGGAGTAGATACATAATGAGTGTAGCTTTACGCGTACAGTTATGATGCAAATGCTCTCTACTTAAGTGTGTGTGTATTTGCCCTTTGATGGTCTGAGTTATTGCCGTATTTCTTGTATGACGTTAAAGCCTTACGGAGCAGCTGTTTGTATTAGTTATGACTAGTTATGACTTCTATTTTTCTAGTTCGTTAAGGATGGCAAACTATAGTCCAGTAACTTTGTCGTCTGAAAGCATGGGGTCGTATGCGTCAAATCCGGTAGTTCTGATTTTTTGCAGACTTGTTTATGATGTTGGCCCAATGAATAATCCAAGTTTTCGACCTCGAGAGCCGAACGCAACTTAGTCAAAAATCGAAAAAACCGCGGAAAAATCGAGTTTTTTTCAAATTTTGGCAATTATAACCCTAAAGAACTAGTTTTTGAAAAAACTTTCTTATTACAAAGTTAAAGAAAACAAAATTTCCTACAAAATGCACTAATCAACTTTGATTTTCTGAAGAGTGGTTTTGAAGCTAGAGCGCGCTGAAAAACATCGATTTTTTGCCTTTCCCCCAAAAAAAGGAAAACGCGCACTTCTACCCTCTACAAAATGAAAACTATTCATGTTATCAACAAAAATGTTATTCCACGTGAAAGAGCATTTAATTTTCTATAAATAACATGCTTTACATTGTCATTTTTTTAGAAGGGGGGAGGGAGGAAAGCAAAGATCGATAATAAAACTCTCGCGCCTCGCAGACCAAACGGACTTACGCGGTTGTTAATCTGCAATCTGCGCTTTATTTCCGGTATATTACCAATAAAATGGGTTGTTTTAGATTCATTGATGACTAAGCATGCTTATAAAAATAAATTTTTAAATTTATTTATGAAATATTGGGCGTTTAAGGCGGAATTTCGAACAATATTTCAAGTTCATATATTAAATTATGGGAGTGTTTTAATGAATGAATTTATATGTTTTTTGCATCGCTTAATCCGAATTTAAAGTTTATTTTCATTTTGAAAGTCATCTTCACATCAAAAATTGCAAAGAATCTCAAATTTTTGCCATTTTGTTAAGTTTTTCATCGATTTTCGAAACAAATATTCCTTTTACGAGACATTTCACGAAACCAGAGTAAAGAACGTAAAATTTCCTACCAGATACATTGGTTCATTTTTCTTTTGCAATCAGCGGTGTAAGTTTTATAGCGTTTTGAAAAAAGCAAGTTTCCTGTTTTTGTGTGAATTCAGGAAACAGCAGTAATTTAGCGCGCTCCAGCATCAATACCTTTCATCATAAAATCAAAGTTAAATAGTGCATTTTGTAGGAAATAAAATGTACTTTCATATGGTATAAACTATTTCTCGGTATCTTGTATTTATGTAGAGCTGTAGTGGGGTAAATCGAACATTCACCACTTTTTGTAGAAAAACAAAAAAAATCGCCACACTTCAAAACGCCATAAAACGTACATCGCTCATTGAAAAAGAAAAATGAACCAATGTATCTGATAGGAAATTTTACGTTCTTTAATTTGGTTCCGTGAAATTTTTCTTAAAAGGAATATTTGTTTCAAAAATCGATGAAAAACCTAACAAAATGGCAAAAATTTGAGATTTTTTGCAATTTTTGAAATGAAGATGACTTTCAAAATGAAAATAAACTTTAAATTCGGATTAAGCGATGCAAAAAACATATAAATTCGTTCATTAAAACACTCCTATAATTTAATATATGAATTTAAAATATTGATCGAAATTCCGCCTAAAACGCACAATATTTTATAAATAAATTTAAAAATTTATTTTTTTAAGCATGCTTAGTCATCAATGAATCTAAAAGAACACATTTTATTGGTAATATACCGGAAATAAAGCGCAGATTAACAACCGCGTAAGTCCGTTTGGTCTGCGAGGCGCGAGAGTTTTATTATCGATATTTGCTTCCCTCCCTCCCCCTTCTAAAAAAGGACAATGTAAAGCACGTTATTTATAGAAAATTAAATGCTCTTTCACGTGGTATAAAATTTTTGTTGATAACATGAATAGTTTTCATTTTGTAGAGGGTAGAAGTGCGCGTTTTCCTTTTTTTGGGGGAAAGGCAAAAAATCGATGTTTTTCAGCGCGCTCTAGCTTCAAAACCACTCTTCAGAAAATCAAAGTTGATTAGTGCATTTTGTAGGAAATTTTGTTTTCTTTAACTTTGTAATAAGAAAGTTTTTTCAAAAACTAGTTCTTTAGGGTTATAATTGCCAAAATTTGAAAAAAACTCGATTTTTCCGCGGTTTTTTCGATTTTTGACAAAGTTGCGTTCGGCGCTCGAGGTCGAAAACTTGGATTATTCATTAGGCCAACATCATAAACAAGTCTACAAAAAATCAGAACTACCGGATTTGACGCATACTGTAATGTATAAAGTTACTGGACTACTACTGCTACTGTTTAAAACAATTTATTTATTATTTGAGCAATGAAAAATATATTAATTTATAATTCGTAATACTATGTAATTAGTTTGAAAAGATTATTTATTTTGTATTGCATGCCCTTAAAAAGTATTCTTATTATTTTCGATAACAACTACTACCCTAATTATAACAGATATTAACCATAGTACTATAGAAAAGTAGCAAAAAGTAAAATTAATAAAAAATTTGTATACTATAATCAAAAGCCAGTTATTGCTAACTACAAATGAAAACTCAGATAGAACACATATCTTAAATTAATATAAAGATCATAATTTATTAGAATGCTTCGTCCATATAAAAAAATATTTTAAGTTACAAAATTGGTAAGAAGTATCAAAAAACTAAGATTTTATCCAAAGTATATTATTTATATTTACAAAATCTTATCTCTCAACCGTCTCGAACATTCAATCTAACCATTGTTAAAGTTCGTTCCTGATTTTTCCGGATTTTAATCTTGATATTTCCAAATTGTGTAGTTTTTCGAAAAGGTTATCGCACTGTGTCTTTCAATGAAATGTTTTTATGATGATTTCATTTTATTTATTTATTTTAGGGGTTATTTACCGGGTGTCCTTCTTTTTCTTTCCAAAATCTCCTGTAACGTATAATTTTGAGAAATTTCGTTTGGTTTTAATAATTTTTAATGAGCATAACTTTTCCGTTAGCCCTTAATGTAGTTTCAAATTAAAATTCTTCAGTTAAATTATCTAAATAACGTGTGCCAACTAAAAGAAATAAAAATAATTAAATCCCAAGTAATTCATTAGTTGAAAATTCAAAGGATTAACGTTGTAATAAATTTCTCAGCCTCCTATTTTGATTGGTAGAGATTTCTTCTCGCCTTCTTTCTTTTTTTTATGAATTAGATTATTCCTTTCCCGCCTTCAAAATGTTTCTCGTCTACTATTGGATAAAAAAATGAAGGAATTTTAGAGTTAAGCCAATAGAATCAGTACGAGATTCTGGTATGATTTCATTTTTATTAAAGAATGAAAGTTATTGGTCTGGGTGAAATAATGCTATTCAACATATTTTTAAAATGTTTGCCAATAGTGTCATAATGCTAGGAGTCGGATTTTCTTCTCGTTTGTTGAATTTCCCTGAAAAGCAAAATATGTACTGCTTTTGTCTCTTGAAATTCGTCAACTGTCGTCTTTCCGAATGGACACAAAAGCGGCGAATTGTCATTCGAATAAATGTTCGTCGGACACAACGGGGGAATGTTGAGCAATGGGAATGAGCGTACCAGGTATCGGTGTCATATCTCGCGTCTGTGCATTGTCTCACTGTCGCATTCATTGTTTGTCGTGCCCAAACGATGCTGTAGGAGCCAGTG
The DNA here is from genome assembly GCA_024610705.1 of Tetragnatha versicolor. Lineage (NCBI taxonomy): Eukaryota > Metazoa > Arthropoda > Arachnida > Araneae > Tetragnathidae > Tetragnatha > Tetragnatha versicolor. The sequence continues at coordinate 31,277,996 of JANDEH010000001.1, read as the reverse complement.
AATGTATCTCCTCTTCAAGGTGACCTTGAGCCGCGTTGCCATTGCGTGATATCCCCTTCACCGCCGCCTGTTCGCCATTTTTTTAATGCTGCTGCTGTTCTTTTTATTTTTTCATTCTTTTCCTTCCCACCCGCGTGTCGGTATGGATGCATGCATGTGTGTGCCTGTGTACTCTTCTGTGAATAGGAACTGTATTCACTCGGCCATGAAACCGCTTTTTTTTATTTTGGTTGTGTTGTTGGATTGCTGCTTGCTGATGATGTTGATTCTTTTTTTTTCTGCGAAAGTTCGTTAGCTCGCCGTGTAGGAAATAGAATGGAAGGTTGGTTATGCAGCGCAAGTTCTTTCTTTTTTTTGTTTGCTTCGTTAGGAATGTTATTTGTTTGCTGGTGTTTTATTATTTTTTTTCTACTCCTTTTAGAGTTTTGTACTGGTTGGTTTATTTGTGTGCAATTATTATTGTGCTTGTGTGAATGTGAATTCGTGCGTGTCGTTTCGCTGTGTCCACGCTGATGGTCAGATAGCTGCCACAATCTGTGAAGTAAATAACATTCAAAAACGAGATTATGGAAGCTGCATAATGAAAGGAGAAGTTAAGTTTTTGCCGTCTGTTAGAGCAATGCTTTCAACGGAATGTCAGTTATTTTGGACGCAATTTTTTTTTGTTAATTTTAACTTCTAGCTCTTTTTTTCGAACTTAATTTTTTAAAGTAATTAAAAATACTACTTTGATATACGATGGATATATAATTGGCTAATTTTACCTTCAGAACGTGGTGAAAAATTATTTTAGGGGGATATGGGATATTTTCTGAAATAGTTTTATTTGGTAAAAGAAGGTAAATTTCAAACTTTTGGAGAATATTTATTTCGAAATTTTATCCCATAGTTAGGTCCCTGATTACAAAACCCAATATATAAATAAAAGTATATGGTTTTTAAATGTTCAAAAGTTTTTCAAAGTTAGTCCTTCAAACACAGTGTTGTCTACAAATTTTTATACATTATAGCAAATACATGATAGCAGGAAACACTTTTGGTCAATTCCATTTTGTGAAAAACATGACATAGGACAACATTTTGGCTTCAAATAAGTACTTAATATTAACTTATCTTAATTTTTTTTGGTGTGCTGGTGCATATAGTACATGAAAGGTTCCTAAATGGCAAAAAATAATTACTCTGAATGAAAACATGTTTAGTTTGTGAAAGAAAAACACGCTGTGACAGAGACATAACACGAAAAGGACACGAGTTTGAGAGACCCTTAATTATTTCTCAATTGCTCTGATTTGGCATGTATTTCATGTCCAAAGAATTTTTTACAACTTAATATAAAGGTGAAGTTCAGTAAAAAACACTGAAATTTCCAAATTTTATGGAAGATTTTCTATAATTATTTTTAAAATTGTGACAGACAAAGCGACATATATATCGATATTTCATTTTCAGTCAAAGTAATTAACTATAAAAACTATATGAACTCAAAATATTTAATTTATTTTGTTATTTTTTAAAAATTTGGTTAGAACCAAAAAACATTTAGATTTAAATGAAATTTTTAAAATATTCTCATGTCCTCTTGACCTTTTGCAATGCAAGGAAGCACATTAAGGAATATATTTAAAGTGTTGCTAAAAATTACTGATGCAGAAAATGCGTTCTTGCAGTGTTTTGATCCAAACTTTAGAATACTTTTAGATTCTAAACATATTTTACAACATATAACACTATTATATATTTTATACAACATTTCTAACATTTTTTCAAACATATTCAGAACACTATCACAACACAACAAGGTGTGTTCTACCGAACAATACAACCAAAGTTTTATTAATTACAAAAAAAAGTGTTCTGGAATTTGCTTATAATGTGTTGATTTTTGTGTGATGGAGCCATTGCAGTGTGAATTATTTTTAAATAATACGTTACACTTTTACCCCATACGTTAAGTAAATTATTGATTAATCTTAAGGGGCCATCCATAAATTACGTGAGGTCAAAAAGGGGGGGGGGAGGGGTTTGGAAAAATCTTTCCAAATCTCACCAAGGGGGGGTCGATTAAAATCTCACGTCAACTTTTTAAGTTAGAAATTTTTCGATTTTCTTTTTTTAAGTATGAAAAAGGAATACACTCAGATAAGATACTGCAAATTATTTTTAAAAAGTTCTAGGTAAATCTCACTTGGAGGGGAGGGGGGGTCCAGCAAAATCTCACTAAATCTCACCAAGGGGGGAGGGCGGGATCCAGATTTTGGAAAAAACGCCTCACGTAATTTATGGATGCCCCCTAAGATCTTTGGGAAATCACTTAAAAACCATATATCGACCTTCCATTTAATATATCCAAAATTCCTACATAAGACGTTCCATCAGAACTATTATCGCCTAATCGCCTAGCTAACCGTTGCCTTGGGGACCCCATGATTGATAAAGTTTCTCTGTTGTCTGAGAAACCCTTCAGCATTAATTCAGCGCTTCGCAGACCCACCAACGATTTCCAGGGTTTTATTCCACGTCGAGCTCTAGAACAAAAGAATGGAAGGAGAGATAATGACACCCCTAAATCATCCCACATCTCTCTCAGTCGGGTGGCTTTTCCGTCCCGAGGTCTCTTACCCTCCGAAGAATATAATAGAACAATGGGACTAGAGATCACGCACCACGATGATCGAATTCGATCTTCTCCCGTTTTCCTGTGACTCACTTTCTGGAATCACGTCCGTTGTAGTGATGGGAACCTGTGCAAATAGATTTTGTCGAGAAGGACTCGTGCTTGCACCTGTGCAGTCGTTTGCGAAGTCGTGACGTCCATGATGGGGGCGTCGTTTGGATCTGCGGGTTTTAGGTGGAAACAGGTGGTTCAAGGGTTGAACTCTTGTTCGTTGGTCGAATCCGAGGTTTCTGAACGCCCTTTTTGACGGTTTCGTCATTCTCATCATGCGGTTACTTGATTTTTCTTTTGATTTCTGGGTAGTTAGTTATAAAGCTTAAGTTTACACCCACCTGGCGCTCGTCGAACTGTCTCCTTCGAATTTAAGCTTTGCTGGGAGATTATCAGGTTTGGAACTGCGCATGTTGCTAAATAATGATTGCTGAACTCCTTTTCATGTCATCGGTTTCCTCTTTCATTATCTTTTCTCCTTAACTTTCAATTGCTTATTTACTACCTAGTAAAATTTTAAAAAATGCTTCGAATGTTATCAGGGTTTGTAATGGAATATTTTATCTGCACCATGCACCTCTTAAGACTTTTTTTAAAAAGTTAATATCATTATCTGACGGACGGTCTTAAAAAAATACGACACAAGTGTTCAAATGCGGCATTATTACTATCTTATTTCGTTGGTTTTTTGAAGAAATAAGCTGTTGAAACCATAGACCTTGGATGAAACATATTTCTTAACTCTGTGTAGAATGAAACGTCTGCAGTATTTTTATCTTTCAGGAAAAGATTGTCTAAATTACCGAATAGGTCTTTTTCTGAACTAAGGATATTTTCATATTTGAAATGTTTAACTTCTCAAAACTTAATTTGATATTAAAATAGTAGGCAAGAATAAACCTATAACGCGATTTCACTCGTGCAAAAGCATCACGCGTTTAGTGCTTTTCCCAACAGCTTTATATCTGTTCCTTGTACCTCCTCATAACTTCAGACATTGCGGTATTCGTACTTCATCATCTTAACTCTGTCTTGGAGCCTTTTGAGAGAAGTAGTGTAATATTTTATAGTGCTTATATAGCGGCGTCGTAGCCAGCCACACTTTTGACAGAGCCCCTTTGTGTCGCGTTCAGTGAGTGCTCAGGACGATGAGAAGGACCTTTGTCTATACAAACCTGTCGTCGTCATTAATGTGGCGAAATAAACGTCCGGGGGTAGGCAACCGTTGCCGGCGCTCTTGATTTTTCTGACTACATTTTCCGTGGTCGACTGGTGCCTTTGACTGCAGCCGTGGGAGAGTCATTAGCATACTGAGTGCCGAGATGATGAGAGTGGTGTATCTCAGTGGGTTTCGGTTAGTGTAATGTATATGATTGACTAAAATGTAGTCAGTTAATTAGTTTTTGGTTGAACTTGATCTGTGTGCCCCTCCTAAACTCTTATGGCCGTATTCTGTACTACTTGACCAGGGGTTAACAAGCATTCAAAGAAAAATCAATCATCCTTCTTCGATTGCTGGTTAACCCTGTGGGATGGAGCTCCAGTCATGTCCTTGAGGTTGAACTTGAGAAAAACGACATCCTTGCTTTTTTTTTATAAATATGGAAGCTTAACTAATATTCTTGCCTTGTTAGAAGCCGAGTCAAAATTTAGTATATTATTTTCTTTTTAGAATGTAGGGAGCATGATTTTATGAATGATGCAGCTGATGGGCGTAATGTAGCAATTCATTATTTACTGAATTATTTTAAAACTGTTCAATAAGTATATTATGCCATCTTGTTGAGAAACTGTTATCAGTTATTGAGGATTAAGTGAATAATATGCATTACACTAAAGAAAAGTTTTGACTGCCGAAGTATACAAAAGAATTATTACATTATTCTGTTATTTTATACAACTGGGTTAGAAACAGTGGCGGCTCGCCCATAGGGGCTGCGGGGCTGCAGCACCCCCAACCAAAATTTCCCGAAATTCCAATTTTTATTTGCTTTACAATTTAAAAAAATTATGTATTTCCCCCTTTAATCTTTGTCCTTTATAATCCCTTTTGAATAAAAAATTCTCTGCTATGCCGTCTCGCCAACATACTTCTTTCCGGGTCGATCAGCCCCCGCAGATATACCTATCGTGGTATAAAACACTATCTCTATCATATGAAATCAAAATATCAAGAATTTAGCATGCAAATCTGTTAGGAGAAAAGGGGCTGCTTTTCAGCAGCCCCGACTAAAAGAATGATAGCTTTTTCTATTGAGAGAGCTGTGAAAAAAAACTGAGGGAAGAAGAAAAATATACGATTTCTCCTACTAATAAATCACATTGGCGTTATAAGCCTTTTCTCACTCCAACACTGTTTTAATTTTTATTTATAGCTTCTTTTTTTCTTTTCAACAAAGAGGAAAATATCTTTTCTATTGTTTCGGCTAGTCAATAAAGATTTATGTTTACTTTTTTGCAACCACGTTTTTATTTCTTTTTATAATGAAAAAATTTAATTCGAAATGTAGATTTTAGTTCATATTCACTTGATAACCTTCATCTTCGTAATAATCAGCTATATATAGGAATATAGGTAAGTGGCAGCTTTTGAATACTTAATTATTAAGTGGGAAATCGAAATTTTATATTTTCCCCATATTTTCTATTTAATTTTTTCCACGTTTTTGTTTAAAAGAAATATTATTTGGCATTATATCGCTTAAAATACGTTGCCAACTTGGTACTGCCGGAGCAGCACCCCTTATAATTTTACCTTCGAGCCGCCACTGGTTAGAAACACAGCCTAATTTTGCACACTTTCAACCTATTTGCTTCTTAAAAAAGGGGGGATTTCTTAAACAACAATTATCTTAAGTACAAAGTGCAATATCTTCCGATGACCTAGAGAAGTTGTAAAAGGTTAATCCCCTTTGTAAGCAAGATTGGACTTACTTTTTGGTGTAACAAAGTGTGGCGTGATATGAATGGTCTTACAACTGTTGTCTTGTGATACGTGAATACGATGTGATTAAATCTTGTTTTCGGATAAGATCAACCTTCTAGAAACTCTCGCCTAAGATTATACTTGATAAAAAATAAAGATTTGTTAGTTGGCGTGTGTTGTGGTCTAATAGATGCCTTGTTTAGTAGCTTTTGTTTTTGAGTGTTGTGTCTTTGGGTCCTTTAGGTCTTCGATCATTTTAAAAGTGAAGTAAGTTAGTTATAATCTATGTATCTATTTTTTCCTGTGTGAATATGTTACCAACTTGTTATCTTTTAATTTACATTATGAGAGGATTCTTTGAATATGAAATCCTTTACTATATGCTAATTTTTTTTATCTGAAAAACTTGAACGGTAGGATTGAGTAACTGGTTAACTTAAGCGACCAAGGCTGTTTCTAGTTCTTAATTTATTTTAAGCTACGATAAAAATAAATATTGACTCTCTTAACAAGTATTTTGTATAGTCAAAAACCGTCTTGCATGCAGTCTTTTTAAATTGCCTCGAAAATTATTTTTTTTGTTCATTCCTTATCCTCATTACTGAATTAGTTATTTTTCAAATCAATTAGAAGACTTTCATTCATTTAATTGTAAATGTATCTATCTTTATCATAAATGTTATTGCTTATTTTAGTGTTTTAATGGATAGTTTACGTATCTACATTATTTTTGCTCAAGTGTTGAACTGCGTTTTTAAGTTAAATGAAGGGCGTACTGTTTTCATTATACTTATAGTATTTTTTCATTAGGTATCATAATGTTTATATATTTTTTTTCTGAACTAGTTATTTATATCCTTCAGTGTTCACATGAGTAATTTACTGAATTCCTCCTCGTTGTGCCTTACCCATGAAAAAAATCTAGAAGTAGGGAAATGGACAATCTGATTCTTTTCTAGGGTTTAGAAAAAAATTCTGTATTTAAAAGGTCTACACCAGATTATTTTGATATACTTTTTCTTTATATCAATCACCCAACGTCACACATTTAGACAAGGAGGGACAAACTTCATTTTTCGACGGACCCCCCAAGATAACTAACATAACTCATTGGATTTTTCCATGAAAAAAAACTTTCATTTTATATTATCTATTACTGGCCCGTAAGATATGCGAGTGGCATTCAAAAATCTCTCTCCTGACAGTGACAAATGTCCTCGAGAGCACCCTCCTATTTAACTCTTGTCATTTTGGCGGACTGCCAGAGCCCTGGGTTTGACCTCAAAACAGAGACTGGCACAGAAACTGGGATTGCGTGCGAGAGGGCTCTTTAAAGGGTTGGTCAACCTTTTATGTTTCTGGCGTTCCTTTCACCTCTGTTAGTTGAGGAAGATATCTTGGGAGAAGGGTTTTTTCTTCTTCTGCTTTTGGACGACTTCCATCATGATGATGAGTTCGTTGAAGTGTTTTTTTATCGATTTTTTCTTTTTAAATAGAAGTCACAGAAGGTTCCATTGATGGAGTCAATTAGTCTCGTTTCTTCGGAAAGAAACTTTTCACGGTGATCTTACAATGAAAACGTTTGTCTGTAGCTGTTAATATTTTTCCATTTGTAGTACTTGTACTTTTTTGATGTTGGGGACGTAGTCCAAAATCAATTATATTCATAAATGCTTTTATTTTAAGCAAATGTACACTTTCCATAGATTATTTAGTTGTTTAGTCAATGTATGTGGTCTCATATTTTTAAATTTTAATGTTTTATCAATCAAAAATATAAATAGCCTGGAAGATGCGAGACAGTGTCACACCATTTTGGCAAATCATTGCTTATTTCTAACTGGGTGTTTAGTTGGGGTAATGGCTTTTTCCATAAATGAAGCAAACGAAAACCCTTTTCCATTCATAAATTTTACTGTGTGTTAAAAATACATAATTTAGGTACCTTCCAACACAGGGGTGCAGAAAATGTTCCAGATCCCAATATTTTCCCAGAACACAAAATTTTCCAAATTCCCCCCAAAAAACGTCTCCATATTTTATCAAAATTTCCCAAAAAATATCCCATGAAGACAAAAACATTGTTGTGATTAAACAAGAATGCGATTTTTAATGAAAATCGCCTAGCTACCATTATAGATTTGTTGTTTTTCCTGCATATCAGTCAAAACGAAGAAAAAGCCAACTCAAGGAAACTCGTTTTTCGGCGTAGGTCCATAAATTCCCGCTATTATCCGTCATTTCAAAGGTTTTCACCAAATTTCTGTAGAATTTGGAGGACATGATATTGTCAGCAGCCAAAATACTTGTTACTAAAAGTAACAACTTGGATTTGTAGTTTTTTCTTCTTTAAAAACTAGGCAAAAATTTCCCCACAACTGCCTGAATTTCCCCCAAACTTTGTTTCTAAAACTTGTTACAAATCACCGGAGATTCCGTGCAAATTTTAATATTGATTATTATTTTAAAAATAATTTTCATTGCTCCTACGATTTTCTTTACTTGTGTTAAAATCCTGGTTATTCGAATAGCTATTAGCAAGTGAGAACTTCGAAAAGTGTCAGTAGTAGTTAATTTAATGGGAGTAATTTTTAATTTATTTGCATGTGTAAAAATGTGTCTTATTGGTAATGTTCCAGAAAGTTCTAAAATGCATTTACTGTTAAAATTTTGCTCGGAGTCAAGTTGCGTGTCAGTTTTTGCCATCTTGGCTATATGGAGGAAAAAGGTTTTACAGCTTTACTGTAGCTGAATTTTTTGGATTCAAAGAACTGCTACAATAATTTTGATTTGCCTTATTATTTGCATAATGTTTTTTCCAGTTGTAAAGGTTGCACGGATTGCATTTATTCGAATTTTGCATTCGAATGTTTAGTGGCGATTTCGGGATTTACCCATTCAGGATTTCGTGATGTTATTTCTCTCTATAGACTAACGATTAGATTGAAACATCTTTTATGATTCAATGCTGTTGCTGTGTCAAACTTATTTATTTTGATCTCGTATACGTAGGAAAAACATGATCATCTAATATGGTTTCCATGACAAAATAAAAACCCTACTATGTCCCAACCCAATCATATACATTTTTCATCGATTAATCAATTTTAGTTTGTTACTGGTGGTACTAAAAATAAACATTGACGTCATGGCTGAATTTATCCATTCATCCGTCACCCTGAGGGTATACTTACCTGCATTACCCCTTTGACGCCTTTGACTTCCTATTGGGAATCTTATCGAAATTAATATGGACAGGAAAACGGGAAGTGGAACGAACCGGGGATCTCGTTGCTGCTGAAAACTATTCTTAACCGTTCGTAAACAACGCTGCAATCCCGTTGCGCAATTTGTCGAATTACTGTTGCATGGTTTTATATTTCCCCACTTGGAAACTTCGACATATTTCTAATTTAAGATGGATAATAGAGTATTAAATGTCGAAAATTGCGTCAGCGAAAGTCATTGTAGTCGGCAGCTTAGCACTGCGAATTTTATTTCATTTCAGTAAAAAATTTCGCGTGTCTTTCACAACACGCGTATAGTATTTGATTTTGAAAATTTCGGGCTTTTATTTTTTGCTTTCTTATTGTTGTTTTAATTATCGATTGCGCTCTACCTTTCCAGCAAATCAATTAATTCTTGTATCTTGTATTGTTCGAGCAGAAAACAGTTTTAAGTTAATTTCGCGCTCTGTCAAGACCGCACAGCACCCTCGAGGTCATTCACCTCTCTCATATGAATGTTAACATAAATATTTAGTAATTGTGGTTTCTTTTTTTATTTGCATGTAGCCGTAATTATAGTACTAAGATAGTGCCAGAAAAATAAGATCAAGAAAAAGGGTGGGGTTGAGACGATGTTCCATCAATTTATTGTGATTTTTCTCTTTGTTAAACAATTAAAATTTACTGGACTTGAATTTTATGCATGGCCTCTTATTCTCTCCCAATATATAAGAAAAGAAGTTACTATAAACACTGCTTAGTTTGTAGTATTGACCTTGAACTGAATAAAATTAGACTGAAATTATTGTGAAATTTATCAGTGGTGTTTTTGTAACTAACTGATGACACGATTATATTTTTTGAATGAAATTAGGAGATACATTAATATCCCTCGGGTTTTTCTTTCCCTCTTTCCACTTATGTTATTTTCTGAATGAATAAATTCCCTCCATTTCTCAATAAAAGCCATGATGGGAGTGAATTAAATCATTCAAGGGCAACCACTTCCAATTGAAAAGAAATTAAACGCATAAATAACAAGAAAAGAATAAATCAAGGTGGTTCTTATTTTATACTCACACGTTCCAGATTGATCGATCTTTTTCAAGGATACTTTCTTTCTCCCAAGTTTATTACCTGGATGAATCTCGATCTAATTGTTTCATAACTATGCCATTAGACATTCTCAAGGGTATCAGTGTTTATTATTTTGTATAGAAAAGTATACCGGTAAAACCACTCTCTCGTGTAAGTGTTCTTGATGTGTTCTACGAAAGTGTGTTGGGAATTATTTTTTATTCTGTATGTATATTTAAGTTGAGTGGTAATTAAGATAGATTTTAAATGCCTTTTCCTCAATGTCATCTATTGCAATTTTCCCTCTCCTATTTCTGGTTTCTAAAATTGAAAAATTTCTTGTCCTTTAATGTTTTACTGCTACTCTATATTGAACGCTACTATGCTCTATACGCTACTATACTATACTCTATATTGCACTGAGCACACGTGTTGCATGCTTTTTAAAGACCAGATATGGGGTCTACATATTGGTCCCTATTGTATTCATTTTTCTCTAATTCAACAGTTTTTCCGGTTGGTGGTTAGTAAAAGTTATTTAAAGCTATGCATGTGGTCCGCTTTGTTATTAATTTGATACAGTAAATGTTGAATGAACTATAATCAATAATTTGGGGATCTTCTTTTATAAAATTTAGCTTGGGTCAATAACATGTCAAAAATATATCTTTATTCGTAATATTTACATTTAGGTCGAATTATGTTGTTTTAAGTTAACCATTTTATGGTAATAATTATCATTTAAGACATTATGTAACTATTTTTTTCGGAATCGGTCATACTCATTGAATTTTTATCAGAACTAATTTCGATGACTGAGAAAATATCTCAGTTGACGATGAACAAAAGATAGTGTTTAAAAACACTCTACCGAATGATTTTGAGGTTAAAGGTAGAATGTCTGACGCAATTTTTCAAAACTATTCGTTAGCATGCATAAATATAGACAATGGCGAAAATGACCTTTTGTAACAATTCTACGATCAGAACGCAAATAACCAACGCAATCGTCAGTATCTCTAGGCTCATTTACACTGTTTCACTTTCAATGTTCATCATGAGTGATCCTCACCAAGGAATCGCACATTTGCAAGGGAAATATAAATTTACATTTATGTTAGAAGCTTCCACCAAAATGAAGATCGAAAGTGAAAAGTGAGCCTTCACAGTTTCAATAAGAGAAAGATATGATGGTGTTATGTTAAGATCAGAGAGGAAGAATCCACATCTTCACCGACTCAAAAAAAAAAAAGATATCCTCTGTAGTAGATTTCGTAGAACCGTGGTCGCAAATAGCACACGCATGTCGTAAGAGGCAGGATGGACGGATATAATACACATTAATATCTCTTCTTCCTGAGCGAGCTATAAGCAGGTACCAGCAGAAACCCTCAAGAGCAGTGCTCCGCTTTCCAAACGACCCTTATTCATCATCGCCGCCAAAGGGTTGAATCGGTTAGCAAGGGCGATGGCACATGGTAGCTTTCCAAAAAGCCCTGGTGCTTGCCAGGACTCGATGTTTACTTCCGTCGATGGCTGTTCTATACACGTCCCTAATTCCTCGAACTAACACCCTTTCCAGACGGTGGTGCAACCGAGACGGAAAAAGATTCGGCAAAGCCGCCTTCTTTTTTTCTCTTTGCTGAAGGCTGATGTGTGTCTTCGCCGAGATGTTTCTCTTTCTTTTTTTAATGAGTCTTTTTAAGTCTCACTACTATGCGACGTGCTTCCATCATCACCGGTGTTAAAAGCTTTTCGATGGGTGGGTGGCTTTTGGGAAAAAGCGCGTGGGGTGCTGGGTGAGACGCTTATTTGGCCTTGTTCGAATCTGTTGATGTCTTCATGAAGTTATTCTGTTTTTATTCTGGTGTCAAGGTTCAGTGTAGTAATTTGTATTTCATCTGTCGTATTGTATAATCCATTGTTCCTTTCTGTGCAATATCGAATTTAAATAAGTTAGTAATTGTCTGCATCGTCAATTTTCTGTGTCTTGAATTTCATTTATTCTAGTAACGATGAATGATTACAAAAGTTTTCTTTCCTAACTTCAGTATCCTTGTTACCGGCAACGTTGATAAGGTTTGGAGAGTCAATGTCAAGGTCGACCTCTTCCCCATTTCACTATCTCATTTATAAAACGGGCCATACACATTTTATAATTTTAACTAAATAGCATGCTTTCATCCATTTCTTTGCAATATGGTGTCGAGAAACTACCCACCTTCTTCTTTAACTTCGATCTTGATTGTATCATAATTATAATGAGACGTATCAAGTTTTATAATGTAAAAACGTATAGTTAATCACCTTACGTAGCCTTTCGTTTTATATTTTAGGATTCAGGGGGAAGCTATAGATTTTTCACTCTTTTTTAACATCCAAAGTGCATTGCTATTTGCGATTCGAATTCGTCCAATGCCCCCGTGTTATCTGCCATGATTTCCGAATGACTGATTCCTTCAAAAGTAAAACAGCTTATTTTTTTATCGGGCGCCAGGTAAGCCGACTGGTTACTAATTTTAACCCGCTTAATCGCATTTAAAAGCGGCCCTTTGTGAATCATTCCGTTGTCAACAAGTAGAGTAGTAGTAAAGTTACCTGGAAGCTTGCCACTTGGGCGTTTATGTTTGCAGAGATTGTTGGAAGTTCATGCACGTTGTTTTATATTATAGTATCGATTTTATGGTATACTCCGTGGAGAGTTTCAGTTGCATGCATAAAATTGCCATTAAATAGAAATTTTAGGGCAATGAACGAGTAAAGATTGAATCAATTATATGGCTTTCGGCTTAGTAATTTGTGGTAACAGTCAACACACCACTAAATTGTTATAATTTTTCGAAACAAAAATTAGTTACTCTCGTGAGATATAATTACGTTTTTCTTAAAATAGAGTTCATGCTGATAATTAGGGTAAAAACTTATATCTTGCAATTTTGTGAGGGTGTGGGATTTTAAGTTCCAAAGGGTAGCCCGTGAAGGGTAATTTAATTAGATTTAATGGCTCGCTGACTTCTACGTAGGAACCATTGCTTTAGATGTTTAGATGCCCTTCTGCTTCACTCTCGTTAATCTCGTAACAGTCCACTCTCTCCAGCTCCATTTGTTGACAAGGAAGTCTGGAGAAACACTCTGACCCCTAAAGCCGAGTTAATAGTTAAGTAAAAAAAAACAAGTCTTGACGAAAAATCTATTCGGTCCACAACTTCCCATTTACTCGGAACGGAAGTGAAGTAACTCATTGACGTTTTTTTTCTTCTCCCATCTTGGAAAAAAGAAGCCACCGTTAATACCATTCGTGCATCGATAGACTTGCGATCCTCGTTTCTATCATCGCAGATTGCGCTCACGAAAACGAAATGGAAAGCTCTCGATAGATTAGTTAGGCCTCACTGCGTGTCTCCTCCACGCTGTTTCTAGTAGGATACACCTATTCCTTCCACGCAAGAGTTGTCTCAGTGGAAGCCATTTGCTTTTTCGCCTACGGTTTTTCCACTCCGAATTAAATCGAAGCATCGCAGAGGACATCTCAAGGTCAAGGGAATGAAATGGATACTATATATTTCATTCTCGGATCGAACGATTAGAGTCGCTGAGATTCATCGTTTGTGAGATGCCGAGACATTGGTTTGAAGGTCAAGAGGACGTTTTTTATTTTAATAGCGGGCAACGTCCGAATTCGGTATTCAAAGGGTGGTGTCGATGTCGTGTTTGATTTTGGATGGTTTTCTGATGCTATTTTACATTAGTAACTTTATAATATTTAATTAAATTTATTGTTATTTCCCTAAGCAGCGTTTCTATCTTTTGCTTTTAATAAAACATTAAAGGGATGTAAAAAGAATTTCGAGACAGAAAGTATTCAACCACATCGTAAGAAGTTTTACGTTAAACTTCTCGAGAAGTGTTATAGACTTTTATTTCAAGTACTAGGGGGCTCTGCCCCCTGCTCGCTATCGCTCACCAACCCCCGGAACTGCTTCGCAGTTCTTTGAAGATCGCTTCGCGATCTTAGCGAGCAGAGCTCGCTTGTTTCATCTCAACTATCCAGTACAACCTGGAACCTGTCTGCTTATAGTCTGTTTATTTAGAATAGGCGCCTGAAAAAGGATCAAAAACGCTCAACAATGCTTAATAACGCTCATCAGACAACTTCAGTGACCGATTGTTTCTATAGTATTTTAACTACTTCTGCTTAGGCTGACTTGTCATTGCAGAAGAAAATTTTTTCGACGATAATGAGAATAATAAATGCTTCTAATACATTACGTCTCAGGCGCTAATTCTAAATTAACAGTGTAGTTGATGATCACTTAATATCGAAACTTCTTATCTCTCAAACTTTTCTATAACTTAATTCGGATCATTACCACGAAAATATCAAAATAAAACTATTACTGAAATATTCCTTTTAAATTATCAATAACTTAATGGATAGGGGGCTACCGCCCCCTGCTCGTTTACGCTCACCAACCCCCGTAACTGCTATGCAGCTCTTTACAGATCGCTTCGCGATCTGTAATATCTGCAATCGATCTTTAGCAGAGTAAAACAAACTTCTCGAAAATCCTCTTCCTTTCATCGGCACAAATAACACTCAAAAAAGCTAAATTATTTATTTCTCTAGTATTTCAAAAAATATCGAAGTACAGTCGAATCCGCTTAATGTGATCACGGTTAATGTTATCAATCGGATAATGTTATCGAAATCGAATGGTCCCGATCATTTCTATTTAATTTAATGTAAAATACATCGTTTAATGTGATCAACTATGAATCATCCCTCCGCTTAATATTATCAAAATTTGTCCATATCCCCTTTAAAACGACCGCTTTTGAGTTGGTTTCATTTCGAAGGTCAATTTTTACAAGTAAACATCTGCCCCATGAGAGCATCCGGCGCTTCTTTTTTCTGAAACTCAGTATCAGTAAGAAAAAGAAAATATTCCGCATAATTAATAATGAAAGAAAACAGTTATGGGGGGGATCCGAATCCATGCTTGTGATTGGTTAAAGAAACCACCAAGATTGACGCTTTGCAGAAGTCTGATAAGAGATTTGAATTTTCACTTTTTTTTACTGGAATTTAGATTCTGTATTAGGTACTAAATAAGTAGTTTACTGGAGTGGAAGGATATAAAGGAGAGGAAAAAAGAGAGACCTTTCTATACAAATAAATATACAAAGTAAGCGATTATTTTACTATAATTAATTGAACTACTCTTATATTTTCCCCTTAAAATTTTACCTAGTTTAGAAATAGTGTTTTGAATACATTTATTACGATTACATGATATTGATTTTAAAGCAAACAATCTAGTTACACTGTTTGCTGCTTTTGATATGAGATCGCTTATTGTTATCGATCGGATAATGTTATCAGTTTAGTCTCGGACAAATGCGATCACATTAAGCGGACTCGACTGTATCTTTAAAAGATTAATAAACAAGTCTATACTATATCGCTAGCAAACTTAGAGCAAAAATATGCACCTCAAAACTTTCAATTTAAATATCTGTGCTCGCGACAATCTAGTGAACAGGCAAATATAAAATTTAAAAACATTAAACACGTCTGATAAAGACCTACTAAAACTATGAAAAAAATGAAACTTTGATGCTTAATAATTCCAAAACTAATTAGAATTTTTTAAAGAATTAAACGCCAATCTCTTTCTAAAAAATAAGAATATAAGTGTTTAAAAAATCATATTGATACCGTGATTAGTTTTCATTTTAGATAGAAAAAAACGAAAAAGTGTCAAAAATTTCGAAAATTAAAAAATTAATTACTCTAAACCAAATTCGAAATTCAAAAAAAGGGCGACGTAGTGCACATCTTCATACTTCAGAGTATTAGGCTGCAAAAAATCATAGTTCTGCTGCTAATAGATTTCGCTGAACTGGATTACGCGGCGAAAAAAGAAAAACTTCAACTTTGACCTTAAAAATACCCCAGAACTAACTATCACATCTGTTAGCTTTTTGTTCGAGAATGTGCCCCAAATATTCTTCTGCAAACGTTTCAAATTTCATAAATTTCTATCAAGTAGTTTTTGTGTTATGAGAGTTCAAAGAGTTGAAAAATAAAATTTTCTGAAACAGCGGCGGCGGCGGCCGCGGTGACGGTAACTTTTTTTTAATATAGAGAGATAGTTCTGGGCCTGTTGTCTACTATAGTACTTAGAATAAAAGACACAGAAAGGACTATTTATACTCCTCTTGTTCAGCACTCTATATTATCTCTCTAAAGTATGTGGTCGAAATTTCCTTTATTAATCATTTCTATGATTGTTTCTTAGCAGGTAATTTCTTGGAGAAAAATAATATCAGATATAATAATTTTTGTATGAAATTTATGCCCCTTTGTGCCAGTAATGTTAGTTTGTTCATGTAAGTTTGTTATTTACAGTAATCATCAGGCTTTTCTCCTATTTATTCGGCAGCAAATTGTTTCTTTGTTACAAATACGACTTCTCATGAATCGGCTGTGTACAAAGCCTTTCCTGTTTACTTCTTGACCGTCAGAAGGAAAAATCATTAACCCACAAATTCTTCAACCGCCTGACTCTTAAAATCAAACACTCAGAACAAATTACCACCACTTAAAACAGTTTTGGCGACACCAGTGAAAGTTTCCTAGAATAATCCTATCCCACTTAGATACATTATTATAATACTACACACGGCGGCGTTTCGTAAAAAAAACACTCGACGATCGCCTGATAGCACGCCACATACACACGAATGAAATAAATAAGAGAAGAAAGAGGCAATAGAAAATAAAATTGAACAAGGTCAAACGCATCGTTGTTTTCCAAGCGGTTGCCTCATCACCGTTTCGAGGTCGCCGCGGTTCTTGGAATAGCTTTCCTCGATAAAAAGACGTCATCGTTTTTAATGATTTATCTGGCTCAGTGCATGCCATTCCACCTTTCCTAATCTTATCACATATTATTGTGTCTTGCCGAGGAAGTGAACTGAACGGAAATAAATAAAAAATGAAATTGATCGCTTTTTTCTTTTTCTGCAATGAATGACGAGACAGAATTTCGAAATATATGGGATAAGAGTTGTGAACATGTGAATTCTTTTTTTTGACTTCCTGATTTTTGTTGCATAATGTTAGCTTCTGAATTGGGAAAATCTTAGGGGGCTATACGCAAATTTTATTTACGCAAATTGTGGCAACTGTTACTTATTTTATATGTGGAATAATTTTCCCTCATAATAAAAAATTTACTCATTCAAATAACCTCTCTTATTGAGACGAAGGAAGTTATTTCAATTGTAAAGAATTTAAATATAATATTGATTGGGAAACACTATATCGATTTCAAAATTTTAACTCTCTCTGGGACAATGAGACAATTTCAAAACCCCGTTTCCCTACCTTATATACTGAAATATAATAGTGATGGGCAGGTATCGATACCAAATACTTAAGTACTCGATACCTATAGGTATCGAGTGTATTCGATACCCACAAAAGTATCGATACTTTATTGACATATTTCGTTTTAAATTTTTCAATGAAGTAATCTTTATAATACCTACTGTAGATCAAACGCAGCCTATTTCCGTTTTCATTTTGCAACGCTCAAACCCAAGTCGTTATCATCCGCGAGAGAAATTTGACGCGGCTAGGTTTTTCCCCCGATTTTATGATTATATTTCTCAAATACTCTTTGCGACGTACCAACTTATGATATGAAAACATTGGTGTCTCTATACTACACCATGGGCGTAGCCAGGGTTCCACTTAGGGGGGGGCAAATAGGGTCGACTTTTTTTATGTTTTTGGAGAACAATTTTAAAGCCATGTGAGAAAGGGCCGTAATCACAGTATTGTTTCGAGATATTTTACCTTTTTTCATCACTTTTTTAGGTAAAATTTGTGTGAAAGAAAAACTTATATATAAAGGTTTAGTAATAAAGGTTCAAGGGGGGCCTGGGGGTCCTCCCCCAGAAAAATTTTGGAAATTTGACCCTAGGAACAGGGTTTTAAACTGTTTTATAGTACATGTAAGCCCAAATTTGGACAAACATTTTTAAGTAGAATTTTGATTTTAATGAACTTATTATAAAAAAGTGTGAATAATAAAGTTTTAAATACTAAAAGAATGCCTGACTGCCCACCCCCAGAAAATGTTTCGAAATCTGACCCTAAAAACAGGGTTTCAAACTGTTTTTTGGTACACGTAAACCCAAATTTGGACATAGATTTTTAGGTAGAATTTTGATTTCAATGAACTTAATTTAGAAAATTGAGAATAATAAAGGTTTCAATACTAAAGGGGGGGCCCTCCCCCAGAATTTTTTTGAAAATTTGACCCTAAAAAACTGGGTTTTAACTTAATTAAAAGCATATTACTTAGGACTTAGGGGGGGGCAGCTGCCCCCCCCCCTGCCTCCCCCTGGCTACGCCCATGTACTACACCACCATAAAATAAAAGGCCAAACATCCAAAAATGTCTGAGTTCCCAAAAGAAAATAAAAAATTTCAATTTCGTCAGAAAAAGTTTTCCCTCTTTTTATTGAAGCGTTCAAAGATAGTTATAAGATTCTTTTCTCATATATAATGCATTGCATGTCTGTGTGCATGGGCGTATTAACTATCTATTTAATTGCAAACTTCAAATCTTTCGAGTTATCGTGTGTTTTTTCCAAAATATTAGTGAAACATTTTCTTAAAGAGAACTTGTACCCAGAAAGCACACATTAACAGTTATAAATATCTGAATGTTTCTCTTTGATAACTTTTAATGTGACGTAAGGGATCTGACCTTTTCATATCGCGTGAAGCATTTTGTGAATGATCCTCTGACAGATTTCAAAGGATTACTCAAACTTTTGTTCCTTTATGATGACTTTTTTTCATAGTTTTTTTCTTGCAATTCGTTACTCCCTCTATGGTTTTTTCTTTTTATTTCAGATTTCTCTTTTTGTTAATCTCTCTGATATTTTCGTGTTTTTTACCCGCCATTTCATCAAATGCTATGGAATTATGATGTAAAGTTAATTGTCTATCATTTTCATCATAAAAATTAGTGTGAAGTCTTGTATTTGTGTCTCAAGTGGTTTTAACAAAATTTTAATGGGATGCTTTCGATATTTGACTCCAAGTTTTTAGGATTTAATTGGACTACTAAAGGGTCTGTATTAATTTTTGTTAATAATAATGTGTATGGTTAAGTGTATAGATTTTATAAAAGAAATGTTTGTTGGCGTTTAGTTTTTGCTTGTAAATAATTTGTTGTTTTGGTTAGTTAGTTTTGATCTGTTCAATAACTCATGTTTTTTTTAATCATATAAATCTTTAAAGTACTATCCTGATACGAATAGTATAACTATTTAGATTTTCGCCGTGGTGTTAACTATTTTCGAATATGTACTACAGATTATTACTTAGATCAACGATGGGCAACCTACGGCCCGCGGGCCGGATCCGGCCCGCCTCGTCATTTGGTCCGGCCCGTGGAACATTTTAAAAATTGTACTAAAAAATCACTCTGTTTTCGTTAACAAGAGCGAAAGAGGTTTCCCCCGAAAAAAACTTAATTTTAGCAGTGAAAACGTGCTGTAAAACTATATTTTGTTATTGGGAGGTATCTATAAGCGTGGGAGAGTTGTTACTTCACGACGGACGATCGCCGACGGTTGATTTTTCGATAGGTGGATAGCTTGTTCAACCTTTTCCCATCTCCCTTGAAAAGTAACGTCGAGGAAGCTCCGATACAGCACTCTAGATTTTCCAGTCTAGATTTTTGTAACTTTAACATTAAATTTTTGTATGTAATCTAGATAATATTATTCTAGTCCTGATTAAATTTTTAACTTTAGTACTAAACTTCATAAATATAACCAGATAACTAAACGACTCATTTTTTGCTTTAAAAATATTACATATTATCTACTCTCTACTCTATGGCCCTCCACGTCATTATAATCTTGGAGTCCGGCCCGCGGACGCGAAAAGGTTGCCCATACCTGACTTAGATTATCCAAATTCCCAAAAAGCTTGAGGTCCACATTTGCTTCTCATACTTGACTACACTATTAAAATACTAGGCCCAAGACTTACGAATTAATTGTGAATGCTTTATTATTTTGTTAAAAAGTAATATTTGAATTATATCGATGCTAACTGAATTTTTCTTCTTCGAATTTTACTTTTTTAAGTATTGACGATACTTTACCCCCTAACCTTATTTCTATTCGTAAGACTGTCTGTTCGGTTAAAAAACGGGCCTGAATTCAGTAAATTCAGTGGGCCTCACATGGTTTGGTTTTTGGTTTTTGGGGTAACATATATTTTCCGGTATGTGTGCTTGATCTCAAGGATCCGCTTATACACCTTCGTCAAGTGAGACAGACACAACAGAATTTTTACTGACACAAAGAAGGAAAATACACCCAGGGGAGAGGTCAGAATCGAACTGACGACGGAAACAGTACACATACTGCTGGCGTGAAGGGCAGTGAGCAGACCCAACCGGCCATCCGTTCCCCCTCACATGGTATGTTGTCCTCTTCTAACAACTCTCTGTCCTCTTCTTCTCATTTAGTCCACTGAAAATAGTGAAAAATAGGGCCGAACCTCAAACAAATTGCAATAGAAGGTTTCTCAACGGTTTTCACTTAGAAATGACCTCAATAATAACATACTAAAAATCGGCCAAAATCGGCCGGGGGGAAGTTTAATTTTTTTCAAATTTTTAAAAAATGGCCGAAAAAAAATTTAAAAAAAACCCAAAACAATAATATAGACATGTGATACATGTTTATAGGTTATTTTTGAGTGCTGAAACCGAATATTGCATTTAGTTTGGAAAAAAATTGAAATTTCAATTTTTAAAATTAATTTGAATAATAAGCTATATGAAAAAATTAAAAAACCCCTAAAAACCTAACAAAAACATCCAAAGAGATAAATCCAACGGTTTTCATTTAGAAATGACCTAAATATTAACATACTAAAATTTAAAATTTTTACGAGTTAAAGAAGTTAATTTTTTTTTCAAATTTCCATTTTTTTTTGCGAAAAATGCATTTTTTTAAAAAATTTGTGCAAAAAACTTTAGAGGCTTTTGAAAAGGTCATTTTTCGGTGGATATTGTCCACAGATAGTTATATAATGGAAAACCGGTGGTATTGACCCTCAATGAATTAGTTAATTATTTTAAATTCTGGTGTAAATATGCCAAAGTATTACCTTTTTTTCACTTTTTACTACATTTTACCAATTTCAAAATTTTAAATAAAATAATTAACTAATTTATTGAGGGTCAATTCCACCGGTTTTCCATTATATAACTATCTGTGGACAATATCCACCGAAAAATGACCTTTTCAAAAGCATCTAAAGTTTTTTGCACAAATTTGAAAAAAAAATGCATTTTTCGCAAAAAAAAAATGGAAATTTGAAAAAAAATTTAACTTCTTTAACACGTAAAAATTTAAATTTTAGTATGTTAATATTTAGGTAATTTCTAAATGAAAACCGTTGGATTTATCTCTTTGGATGTTTTTGTTAGGTTTTTAGGGGTTTTTAATTTTTTCATATAGCTAATAATTCAAATTAATTTTAAAAATTGAAATTTCAATTTTTTTTCCAAACTAAATGCAATATTCGGTTTCAGCACTCAAAAATAACCTATAAACATGTATCACATGTCTATATTACTCTTTTGGTTTTTTTTAAAATTTTTTCGGCCATTTTTTAAAAATTTGAAAAAAATTAAACTTCCCCCCGGCCGATTTTGGCCGATTTTTAGTATGTTATTATTGAGGTCATTTCTAAGTGAAAACCGTTGAGAAACCTTCTATTGCAATTTGTTTGAGGTTCAACTCAATTTTCAGTGGACTAATTCGCAAATGTGGAATACAAGTTTATGCAAGATTTCACTCCTCCATTAAACAGCTGGTGTACCACTTCATCCGATTACCTGAATAAGCGGACCGTGGTGTTGGGCCATTGACCTCTCTAGCTTATCTGGTTATGCTTCATCGTAAAAAATTTTAAGTTACGCATACTTTGCGAAATAAAAAAATTACTTTAAAGCTTCCCCACCCCCCTAATGTGTGGTTCTAACTATTGTGTTATCATTCATGATCGGAGTGTGTTTTTCAATGTCACTTAAGCTATTGTTTTCTCATTTATCTTCTTAAACAATAGATAAAAACTATTTGGCCTTAAAAGTTTCTCCAATATGAATTTATTTATTAATTCTTCATCGGTGGTGAATCTTTTTTCGGTTTCTTAAATGATTCCCTTTGTTACACATAAAACTTTTACATAACGTATCGATTAAGTTTTTCGTGAGATAATAATGATTCCCTTGCAAATAAAAAATAAACTTTTTTATATGAACCGTGTTAGTCATTGTCTGGATTCTGAGATTTTTATTTGGAAATATTACTTTAACTTCTTCAGAGCAAAATAATGAGTAAATAAAAGTTCTAAATAAGGATGCTTGAGCTTTCTCTCGCATTCCCTAAAATACTCTTAGCGGTCAATTAATCATTTCTTGGAAACAGGGTCGATATACTTCCTCTTTTGCCGATTCTCAGAAAATCCCTTCGCTGTTTATTGACTCATCCTTCAAACCATAATGCACGTACTGATGCGCATCCTGTAAATGACGCCCTTGTTATTCTAATTTAATATTCCATCTACTATTTTCGAGCCATCGTCTGATTCGTCCGAAGAAGCGAAGAACAGTAAACAAATCCCCCTCTTCACTTCTCTTCAATGCATTGTGTTTTTGCGCATCTTCCTGCTTTGTATTCCCGACGAGAAGTGGGTTACGGCGGGCGGAAGGGTAAATGCCCTCTGGCGATGATTACTGCACCAGCGGTGCGTGGAGGCTTTTTCTTCCCGGTACGCTTGCTTTTTCGCTAATGGGTCAGGAAAAGTTTTATCCCTCGCTAAGTACTAATTGCAGCAGCCCGTCTTCTCTTGCTTAGTTTGGGTCAAGAGCGTAAATTATCTCTCTCTCTCGCCGAAGCTTTTACTATTATTATTTTTTCCCCCAACTCCTTTTTTTTTCTTTCGGGAAGATGATGCGCTCGTTCCGTCTCTGTGAATGCATTGCTTTGTGGATGATGACGCGGGAATAATTATTTTGTTTGGGGCTTTTGACTTCCGTGTTCTCTTGCGTGACCTCTCTCTCTCTCGGTTCTTGGAAGTTTTATGAGCTATCGATTGCAACATAGGTGATGATGAAAGATGAATACGAGAAGTGGAGTGTGGGTATTCAAATATGGAGTAGTCTGGTGAGACCCATATTCAAAGTTCCGCTATCATAATTGATAACATAGGATACAAATCTATATTTGAATATTACTTAGTAGATTTTAAAAATATAGATATAAAATTTGTTCCACATTTTTATTCTCAAGAATGATTAGCAATCGGCTTGCAAAATTTCATTGGTTGATTTCGAGGTGAAAAAAACGTTCCTTCAACGTACAAGTTCGAAAATTATATATAATATAAAAATAATGGAATACTTTTCCGTTATACTGGCGCAAATCTCGCCAGCAGACTTTTTGGCGACAGCACACAGTCGCCGGAAGAAATCACGAATCAACATCCGTTTGCGTTGCATCATTATTGGCGACCTAATCCAAGACCCTCTATCTATATCAACGATGGGCAACCTACGGCCCGCGGGCCGGATCCGGCCCGCCTCGTCATTTGGTCCGGCCCGTGGAACATTTTAAAAATTGTACTAAAAAATCACTCTGTTTTCGTTAACAAGAGCGAAAGAGGTTTCCCCCGAAAAAAACTTAATTTTAGCAGTGAAAACGTGCTGTAAAACTATATTTTGTTATTGGGAGGTATCTATAAGCGTGGGAGAGTTGTTACTTCACGACGGACGATCGCCGACGGTTGATTTTTCGATAGGTGGATAGCTTGTTCAACCTTTTCCCATCTCCCTTGAAAAGTAACGTCGAGGAAGCTCCGATACAGCACTCTAGATTTTCCAGTCTAGATTTTTGTAACTTTAACATTAAATTTTTGTATGTAATCTAGATAATATTATTCTAGTCCTGATTAAATTTTTAACTTTAGTACTAAACTTCATAAATATAACCAGATAACTAAACGACTCATTTTTTGCTTTAAAAATATTACATATTATCTACTCTCTACTCTATGGCCCTCCACGTCATTATAATCTTGGAGTCCGGCCCGCGGACGCGAAAAGGTTGCCCATACCTGATCTATATAAAGGCCTCCCAACTCGGCCGTGCAACGTCATAACTTTCACTCATCTTTGACGTCACTCCATAGACTTAACCTGGCAATTTTCACTCACGTTTGACGTCATCGTCCGAAGATGGGTGGCCATGTATATAGAGGGTCTTGCCTAATCGCCTGCGCCGGTATAATGGAAAATACTGAAATAATTTTTCTAAACCTATTGTGTTCTGTGAATCAAACTTTTGATGCTTAACTTAACGTCATTGAAAATATTATGTGGATCTATCTTTCAACGAAAATTTTCATTTTGTGTTGATAGGATAGTAGAGGTCATACTGTCTGCGGAAAATAGTTATGAAATGTTTTTGTGGTGTATCCGTGATATTAAGGATTATCAGCATTCTGACACCGAGTTGGATCAGGTTGAAGTTCAGTGTTTATTGTTTATTGAAAAAATCTCCTATTGCCTCGAAATTTCCCAATGTGTTATTTTTATAACTGAGATATATTGGATTATTTTTCTGACCTTACTTTTTTTGGCTGTAATATTTAGCTTATAAACATTCTACATTTGGTCATGGGCTCGCTGCTGAAGGTTATTAAAAATCATGATGAAAATCTTAAGGGGGGATCGTGTCCCAGTTTTCTTAGGACTTGATTAATTTCTTTTAATCGTGATGGGCATGTGCTATTATTATTTTATTTTCCGTTTAAATTGGCAATTATTTTAGTGAGTTTTATGATTTTCCTTGGTCATGGCATGCTAAAATCGTGATATCTAAACTGAACTGACTGTTACTATCATCACATTTTTAAAAGGTTACAATTAAAATGCTGTGGAGCTAATGTCTGATAATATTAGTTGTTAACAGCGCCTTCTAAGTTACATTGTACAACGTCTTGGATTTCTTTTTGATAAAAATATAATTGATAGAATTCCGTTCTTTGTCCCTCTCTGCCAACCCCTACCCCTCTGGCCGGCATAATATTTTGAACGCTTAATAAATTTCCTCAAATTTTCATTGTTACCATTTGTCCAGGCTTGCTGTGCACTTTATCGATCTTTGACAAGAAAACATAAATAACCGAAATAAGACGAGACAAATAGAAAGAACGTTACCGCTTTATTGTTTGTTTTCAGAAGTAAAAACTGCGCTGAACTACTTTTGCCACAAAAACTTTCTACTTAAAAATGACAAAAATTATATGCGCTACTTAGACACCATTAATAACACAGTATATTTTAATTAGGTAGTATGTTTGTAATTTGTGGCTATATTTTTTTATTCGTTATTTTTACCCAAGCAGCTCAAGAACGTTCACAGCACGTTCATACTCCCTGAAGCGGGGCTGCTATGGCCGTTGTAAAACTCTAGCTTCGCGGATCCAGTGCGGCTCCAAGGAGGGGGCACTTTTCCAGAAAAGATCACCTTGTACCATTGGGGGTTTGGGGATCCTCCCCCAGAAAAAAAATTTAAATAAGACGTGTAAAAGTAGGGCTTAAACTCATTTTTAGAAACGTTTTGAGTCTAAGGGGGGCACTTTTCAACACTATTACCTTTACTTTTTGACCCAAAATGTCAAAATTTTGGGGATTTCCTAAAAATCACTGAACACCCCATTTTGATACTAATGGGGGGTAAGGGGGTCCTCCCCCAGAAAAAAATTTTGAAATCAGACCTGTAAAAGTTGGGTTTTTACTCATTTTGAGAACTTTTTTGGGTCTCCAAGGGGGGACTTTCCAGAGTGCCACCCCCTGGATCCGCCACTGAGCCTCAGCCTATTACTACTGCTGGTCCTAGAGTCTTACAACGGCCAGTTTCATTGCCCCGCTTTCTTTATGGGGTCAAAGCCCTCCTCTGAAGAGGGTGCGAGAAAACCCCTCAAATCTCACACAAAGAGATCGGAACTGATGGTTGTAAAAGTTTAGCCTCACCCTGTGTTATGTAATGTACTATGTTTGTCTCTCGATGTGTTGTATTTGATGAAAGTGTCCTAACGGTGGGTTTTTCTTTTGTAGGCCGCCTCCTCACGAAGGCGGGCAGTACAAGCGGCCTCCGCACCAGCCCCTGCCGCAGCACAGTGGCGGCGGGGGTGGCCACCACAGCCCGCCCCTCTCGGGCACGAGGGGGTATCCATACCCACAGGACCCTGCGTCTCGGTGCTCAGCCTCCACTACCTCCTACGTCACCTCCGCCGCCTCCTCCCCGCACCTCTCGCACCCCGTCTACGCGTCCGCCAATCATGTGTACAGGGATAACCATTTCCAGGTGAGTAGTATACACCAATCCAAGCAGAAAAGGCCGACTTTGCACTTTCGATATTTATATTGGAAGAACCATCTAAGTTGACGAGTGTTCACTTCTTCGATGAATAACGGCCTTATTCACTGCCACTTGAGCAGTGGTTAAACAGCTACTAAAAAGAAAAAGTGAACTTTTGCTTGCTGTTCTTAAGGGAGATTCCATAAGCAAGAGCTTCATTATTTGAACATATGTGTTACTGAGCTTGTGTGTTGACCTATAAAAAAAGTTCACCTCTGTTCCATAGCCAATCAGAACTCTTTGAACTTATTTGGTACTGAGCTATTTGCATTGTTGTTTTTTAGGATACTGAGCTATTGAGAGAGATTATTGTACTAATAATAACTGGGCTTACCGTTATCTAAATATTTTCTCATACTCAATCTCAGGTTGCAGTCGCTTTTAAATGCAAGCTTTTAGCTACAAGTAATTTATTTTATCCATAAATTAAATAAAAATTAAATTACCTTTACAATCACTGATGGACAACACCACACACCACTGTGGAGGTAATTAGCTGGACCTCCTTTCGATATTATTGCGTAATTATCTCTTTAAACGTAAGGTAAACTCTTCCCTATAAAATACCACTATAACAATCAAATTTTTAACTAATTAACTTACCTGTTCCTTCCCTAAAGGGAAACTTGACACTATTGCTATTAAGAGTCCCCTTAATTAAATATTTGTTACAGGTTTATTGAGGGAATTAAGTTAATGTCCTTACCTTTACCAAAAGTAAACCTAAATATTTTCTGTAACTCAATATCTGGTAGTAATTTCCTTTTAAATGTCTTCCTAACTAATACGACTAATAGGGTGTCCAATATAGGGATTTCTGCTCTTGGAGAACAGTTTCAAAATGGTGTAAGAACTTGCCCTAAATATTATATAACCACACACGCATACTGCGTATTTCTACACTGTAAATGACTTTTAACCACCATTCCTTCGACGATACCATCTCCATTTAGGATAGGAAGGTAGCTCCAAACATCAGGATCGGTCGTTTTATCTCACAGTCGTTACCTGGATAGCGTGTAACGAACCCGAGTGAGAATTCCATTCCACCGAAATACCCAAGCCCTTGTGTTTTGAGTTACGACAGTAGTTGGCTGAGTACTTAGTTGGCTCACACCGAAGCTCTTGGCAGGTGGAGATAGGAATCTCTGGGGGTTTAAGTTTAAATGCTATTTTTTTGTGCACTCACCTGCGTCTTTTCCGTCACTCGGTGTTTTTGAAAAACCCTGCGCAGTTTGGTTTAATAACACGACGCGCATCGAATGATGGAAGTAATGGGAGAAATACAACTGTTAGCTTAGTGAGGTGTGCTTGACTGCTTGAATCATGCCATGTTTGTTTAGGGAATGAAGATTTAAATAGTTTATAGGGATGCCAAAAGGCACTGGATGTGACCAGACCATTCATTGTCTGTAAGAGGTCTGCCTTCGTTCCATTTTTTAATTCGTTCCTTTTCATCATAATTTTGAATTTGGGTTACTTGAAAACGCAAAGTGACGATGACCGTGGGCGAAAATAGTTTTGCACGTGTCATGTTAAATTTGATGACTAAAAAGGGTTGGTTTTAATTTCAGATATAAATCGTTTATTGTATTATCAAAAAGAGTGGAATCATTAAGGTTTAAAAAAACAACGCTGTAGAAAAGGAAAGCAACGTTAACTCTTCGTTAGTGTGTGTAAAAAATGATGCCGTTTTCATCCTCAACTCAAATTTCAAGAAGCTTCTGTTAGTCAGGGTGCCAACTCGAAAAGTGTGCATTGGAGTGTGTATGGAATTTTATGACGGTTTATGATAGATTTGATGGTGTAGATATCAGAACCGATTGATGCCACTCTGCAAATATTGAGCATTTTTTATAAATCAAGATGGCGTCCAAAATGGCCTCCATTGAAAACAATACTTTTGAAAATAAAAATATAGCATGCGATACATCATATATGGTATTTTTGGGGTCAAAGAAACAAAATATAACAATATTTTTTACTTTAATTAAGTTTGGAATAGGTTTTTTAATCAAATAAACATATTTCATTGAAAAAGCAGGATTTTTTAAAAACAGAGTTTTTAAGTGCCTAATTTTGCTTATAAACTCATATTTTGCATAAATTTAAAATTAATCGGGTTTAGAATAATTCCAGTAACATATTAAAATGAATAAATTAATAATTTAAAGAATTCATTGCTTTTATTTCATTCAGAATGAACCATCTGGAGGAAATGTTCTGATTAGTTTTTAATGTAGCTTAAGAAATAAAATTTTAATGTTTGAGAAAAAAATAATTATCAGAGAGCCAAAAATTTAAAATTAATTAATATTTTTTTATTATGATATTTTTTATTCAGTATTATTATCCATTATTGCATCATTCCGAAATAATGCTCCAATTGGCTGATATCGCACCCCGGTTGCTAAGTAACTACGAAATATTGTAAACATTTGTAAAATACAATACTTTATTCGATTCTCAATGTTTTCTGATTCCATATGTTCTTGAAATGTCTGGTAATTATGATAAAGAATGTATTTTTAAGTGTAGAGTTCAAGTATCTGTGACCAAATTGTCACCAAAACGAATAAGATCCATCATATATCTGCAAGTAAACTTCGAAGAGACTACAAGTTTGACCGGCTAAAAGAGCGTTTTATATAAAAGGGCCTGACTTTTTAGTCTTTAGCCATATGGTTTGTGCATCAACATACACCTCCAAAACTCATGTAAATCGGATTTTGAAGAAAACTTATCACAAACAAGATAGCAACCAAGAAAGTAATAGAAGATTATTGCGTTCAAGAATGTAAGGATTTTGATATTAGACTTCACTGCATATTTTGTTCCAATCCGTGCGTTGAACGTGATGCAAAAAATCAAAGTAGATTCAATCCTTCCCATCTCGTTCATACTGTTGACTTCCAATGGAGACTTTCGGAAATGTGTGAAAAGAGAAAACATAAGTGGGCTGAAGAGGTACGATTGAGACTTACAGGCTTGCATGTAGCTGGAGCAAGGTACCACCGAAAATGTGAACTACTGTTTACAACGAACAGAAATATTTCATCTGTAAAAGAAAAAATAGATTCAGATGTTTCTAGTCAAGAGGATTTTGCTCTCTGTAGAGTAACACAAGAAATGCTAGCAGATGAAACCCAGACATGGAACAGTGTCCAGCTGCATTCCTTGTACTACTTGAATTTTGAAGGAACCTTAAAAAGAAGATCTTTTGTGCAAAAATTAGGGGAATACTTTGGAGAGGAACTTTTGATACTTTCTTCTCCAGGAGTGGCAAGCCTCATTCTCTTCAGAAAAAACTGCACCGCAATATTATTTTCAACAGAAAACGACGAAGACGTTGTTACTAAACATATAAAGCCTCTTGTATCAATTATTAAAAAAGAAACCCTAGTTGCAGACAAATCAAAATATAATTTGAGGATCAACGTTGATTCTGTAAGTAAGGAATGCAGCCCGACACTGTTAATGCTTCTCGGGAAACTCAAAATTCCCATTCTTGCTGCCATCACGATAGGAAGCATTATCGCTAGTTGTTTAAAAAAAGCTCCTATTCAGCTTCAAATTGCCATATCAAACTTGGTGAAGACCAAGTTTGTTATAAATCATCCCTGCAAATCATCTCCTCCAATATCCAATAAACAAGGATCTTTTGTAACCAAATTACGGTTCCATCGTAATTATTTTCAAAATAAAGGTATTTCAAATCAATTTAAACTTTTTTTTGTTTAAAATAAATGTTTCCCTGTTAAAAAACAAAAAGAATGATACCCCTCATGCCATATTTTATTAAAGATAAATCGAAAATCCTATTTTGTGGCTAACATGGACGCCATCTTGAATTCCTCAAAATGCTCAACATTTACGAGGTGGCATCAATCGGTTCTTAAATCTAGACATCATAACCCACCAAAATCAGCAATAAAATTCCATACACATTCTAATACACGGTTGACCCCTTTTTTGCCATTTGGCACCCTGACTATGTGAGTTGAAATAAATACTATCGCATAATATCTTCTTCAAACAGGGCAGGCATGGACGCTTGGACTATTGCCAACGTTTCTTTGGCGTGTACACGGCTTTGGGTCAGTTTGTGTATTCTCACTTCCTGTTGATAAATTTTACAACTACATCCACGTACTTGGTAGTTGGTAATTGCATTCTATAATCGACCTATCTCCTGAAAGAGTAGGCGTAAACAGTTTTTTTGATGAATTAGCTTGTTAGATCTATTCTAATTCATGCGTTCTAAAATTATTTTGTTTGTAACGAAGGTGCGTAGGAAGGTTGGGGAGTAAGCCGACAGAATTATTAGCCTTGAACGCGATCGTTGATAAAGTTCCATAGGTCGAGGTCGCTTTACGCAAAGGAAGTCTGGTGAGTGTTTTTTGTTTCCTCCACTCCATGCATTCGAATTCTGTGCGTGCCTTTTTTCTTTTCGTGGAGGCAAGAAAGGTTCCGTGTCTGTCTCACGCCTTGTTTTTATTCGTAATGCTCTGTTTTAAAATGTAAGAGGAAATTTTTCTTTCTTTTCGATATTCTGAAATCATTTTTCTGGGCTTCTTTTCTTGTGTGACCGAAACACACATACACAATTTTCTTATAAAACTTGAGGCAAAAATAGTACAGTAGAGCCCCGATTATCCGCGAGCGAATGACGGATTATCCGCAAGTGCCACGAAATATTTTTTTAATTACGAACCGAAATTTTTAACCGAATTTACCAATTTTTAGATGTAGAGCAAAGGTTTTTGCTGTACTATACATATTTTAAAAGTTTTACATTTCATGTTTTTTGTACAATAAAACATAGTTTTTATGCTGAAATATTTTTTTTGTGTTTTCGCCTCATTTTTTGTCTTTTTTCGGGTTATCAGCGATTTTCGCTATCC
Organism: Tetragnatha versicolor; assembly: GCA_024610705.1. NCBI lineage: Eukaryota > Metazoa > Arthropoda > Arachnida > Araneae > Tetragnathidae > Tetragnatha > Tetragnatha versicolor. The sequence goes on along the minus strand of JANDEH010000001.1, from coordinate 31,246,658 downwards.
ACGGTACCCTTGCCACCCAATTCCGCGGATAATCGGGGCCCTACTGTACTAGTTGAAAACGGGATAACAAGATCTAATTATGAGGAAAGAAAATATTTGCTTTTATTCTATTTCAACTGATCTAGAAAGACTGTTTTGCCAACTGTTAGCCACTGAGCTATTACCAGAATAAAGGGAATAAAGCAGGACTGAAACTTTTCGATATAAAAAAATATCTTGGTTGGTTGGTTTGTTTTTACTGGTTTTGCTCTCGATTTTCCAAGGAGCATCCGTTCAAAAGACAGCTCAACTCTACTCTAAGTTTGTTTACATTTGAGATATGTCAACAACGTGCTTGACTTCGAAATTTTGCAAGATTACGAGAATTAAATCGTTATTCTTAGTCAAAACGTAACAGGTATATGCTTCCCGGGACATTTCCCCGCCCATGTGTGCGTATTCTGGTTAATTAATATTTTATATATATCTATTAATATTTAATGCCAATTACGGCAGAATTTTGATCTTTCTGTTGTCTATTTAGGTGGATTTGTCCATCGCAGGTCCCTTTTGAAGACAGCGGAACAATTTATGTTTTTGCGTAATTTTAGTTTTGAAAATGATCTATTTCTGGTTTGAGTTTTGCTAATTGAACTTCATTGGGCACAAATTGCACAAAACAAAAGCAGCACTGCTAGTTTAGAAATTGATTGTTTTAATATTTATTTCTTTTGACACTTGACGTTGACGCTTGTAAATAGCTAATTGAAAGTTACCAATTTTTTTCTTTTTTTCAAAGTAAAATTTGCAACATTACTCTTCCTCAAAAATTATTTCGTTTTGCACAGATCACTAGAATTTGCTCATGATCTTTGTGTTAGAATTAGCTCTTTAAGTTGTATATTCTCCATATTTATTTAAGGGGCATCGGTAGCTGGAAAAATAATTGCTTCCCTTATTAACTTGAAACTTTTTTAAGTACTTCATAGTTTTTAAAAGATAGTTGCTTTTCAAGCTGTAGGAAAATTTCATTAGTAAGTATAAAATTAAGTGATCAGAAAATTTTCACAGGTACCATTTTTTGGGGGGTTAGATTCAGAAAAGGCAATTTTGCTTTGCCTGTTCAAAGTTGTCAATAAATTGAATTTTAGGTGACTGATTAACCATGTTAGAAAGCAATTTTAAAAGCATCGTTGAAAGGTTTATTGCTCCCTGAAATAAATTACCTCATTTATCTGTTGGATCCTTTGGGTGGCCTTATCCCTGATGTTTAAATAATATTTCTTTACATATTTTCAAATTAAAGTTTAAATGTTTTCTTGCATTTCAGGTGGATGCGAGGCAGCCTGCAGAAACTCATCACATAGACAGGTATGGGGATCAACATGTTCAGCATGCGCGCCGAAGGCTGTCTCTCAGGCCAGCTCCTACGCCAGAGTATACTGCAGCTTTAGAAAGAGATAGGTAAGCATAGCATGTTGCTTGTTTCTTCAATCTGTTGTAACAAGAGGGCACATGTTCAATATTTAATTATTCAGTATGTCTTGTTTATTAGTTTGCCCTAGTTTCTAAGTATTTTTAGTAAATGTGTTTTTAATACAATACTATTTTGCCTTTTTTAGGTATATGGATGCCATCCGCTATCAATACGAGAGAGATGTTGCTCTCGGTGTACCATATTCCCCTAACGCTTTGTCGGCTAGGAATTTAAAACCTCCTGTTGTGAGTGTGCATACGCCGTCTGAAATGGACAACGTACCGCAGCCCATGAAGAGACCTCGACTAGCCGTTGAACCAAAAGCTCCCGTCCACCAACCTCTTTTAATAGACACAAGGAATGTTGTGATCAAAAAAGTAAGTAGATTTATTATAGAAATTTGGGTACGTACGTATTATCCCGTCAACCATTCCGTGACTGTCAAATCCAGTGGCACTGCCATAGAAAAGTCAATGGGTTGTTTACCATTTTCGGATTCAGTTTTACGGTCGACGGGATAATACGTAAAAACCGAAATTTGTCCTAGGCGATCTAAGTTTAAATTTTGTAATCTGTATCAAATTCGATGTATAGTAAGGCCTAATTTTTCTGTATAAAGGGATTTTGGAAATGTTGTGTTAGGAAGAAATAGAGTTAAGTAAGCTGCCAACCATTTTCCATTACAAAAATGGTCACCAAAATGTAAAAATGATACATAATTAATTTTATGTAACATTCAATAGTTTAAGAGATTAGTTTTAGAGTTGTCAAAACAGTCAGTGGTTTAATACATGGCTACTGCTAAATTTCAATGTATCGGAAGGTTCTTGCATTATACATAATTCAAAAATGGAAAAGCTGTGTGAATCTTATAAATCAAAAGCATACTAAGCCGCATGTTTCTGATTGAAGGTCTACACTTATTTTCTGATGCCACAATGAAAAGTGAATCTACTATTTTTTCCTATCGCTCGTTGAAATTTTATATACTCATCTGTGCAATCAACCTATTGGACTGTTTAAATTCCTTGTATAAACTGTCACATACTTCAGATTGTGATAAAACGATATATCTTGCCTATGATTCTTTTCAGGCTCTATAGGTTTATGTTGATTATTTTTTATTTTTTTATACGTAGTTAAACCTTCAACTTTATTTCAGGAGCCTGCCTACACGCCACAAGTGGAAGCCATCTCTCCGACCTTGCCTCCCGAGGAAGGTCGTTGTGAATCTCCCATGCGGCTAATGAAAGAAAACATTCTCAATAGTATCAACAGGGTTGACAAGGAGATCAACCAGGTTGAGTCTCAAATTTCAAAGCTGCAGAGGAAAGTGGTAAGTTGTTCTCAACATTATATTGAGGATTCTCTTGCTAAAATACCATCTGGTGCTAGCAGCTATGCTTCAAAGCCCTTAAAATGATGAAAGCTCTTAAAAACGAATAAAAATTTCTAAAGGCTGCTGCATTTCACCCTGTAATTTCCCTGCCATAAGATCTTACTGCATTAGAACCGCTCTAAAATATACTTGTACATTAAAAAACAACGTAAAATGTTTCCATTTTCCAAAAATCCAGTTCAGAACATTAGTTTAAATGTTTTTGCTATTCTTTAATACTTAGAATCAGAACGCATTTAATTGTTAGAATTTTGAGACTTGTATTTGAGGTATATTTTTAACTCCGTTGTGTTTTGACATTTGTACAAATTTTGATGCATGTTGTTAAATCTTATATATCTGAATTATTTTTTAAACTTTTGTAGCTGGAGCTTGAAGCTGAGGAGAGCAAGCCAACAGTAGTGAAAGAGAGCGTAAAAGATGCTTGTCCAGTTGAACTAAAACAAATGAGCATAGCACAAATTATTTACTCTGAGAATAGGGTATGTTCTTAACAAATGTTTTCCTTTGGGTTTTTTATTGTAAGCATATGTTATGCATTTTGTCTGTAGTATCTAAAATCAATATAATTAATGAAGAAATTATTTTAATTTCAGAGTAAAGCTCAAGAGTCTCATTCAATTCTGGAAAAATTAGGACCTAAAGTTGAAATTGTAAGTTTTACCATCTTGTACCAGTATTACTTTCATTCATTTTGAAATTATGATTTTTTACTCTCAAGAATAATTATGGATCTTACGCCATAAAACCCCACCAACCAACCAACCTCTCAAGAATAAGTTTTTTTCGTAAATGACTTAATAGAAATCCCTTTCTTCTTTGTAAATTTGTCTTTTTGTTACAGCCTATGTATAATCAACCAACAGATACGGCAGCATACCATGAAAACAAAAGAAAGTGCGTATTCTCACTATTAGTCTTTATATAAATTTATCTTGAATCTATTAATTTTCAAATTTTACTTAATATTCTTTCCTTCCTTAGGCATCATATATTTAGGAGTAGGTTAACAAAATATTTCAAGAAGAAACATAGAGAAAAGAGTTTAAGGGTATGTAAAATAGGCCTAGATAATAAAAATGTGCGTGCTTAACCTAAAAAAAACTTTTGGATATATTGCACACATTGTTTATAATTAAATTATTTGATAAAAATATAATTTCTTATTCCCATTGTTTAAGCCTTATTGCAATATTTTGGTGGAACAATTGGCATTTTATTTAAATACAAAATTTAAAAGACAAATGCTTGAATTTCATGAAAATTTATGTTTTTAAGTCTGATGTGAACTATTTTCAAATGATGTTATTTTGAAAAGTTTTCACGAAATGATGTGAGTTGTGGTTATTTTTATTATATGATAGTTGCCATTAAGATTTTCTGTGGTGTAGTTCTTTAGTCTGTAATTATGATATAAAACATATACAGTAAAATCCTGTTATAACCAACTTACAAGACCCTGAAATTTCTTCGTTCTAACCATACTATTGTTGATTCATATAAAATAATAATAAAATTTGGTTGTGTTGTTGTATCGGTATTCATTGTAACTGGATTTCACTGTATCTGAATACCATTTTGTTTGTTCATATATGTACCATTCATTTTCAGAATAAACATCTAACAGACAACTATAATAAGCTTTTGCAAGAATGGCTGAAGAAGATGGAAAAGAAAGAAAATAATACAACCAAAAAGTAAGGGTTTAGTTTTTGTTGGTAGTTTTCTTAAGAGCTCTGGCTCATTACTTCAAAGCTTTATATTACCTATAGAATATAAAAATTAAATTAACCTTATGTAGCTTTATTCTCTTGTTTCTTAGACTTAAAAAAATATTTTTAAGGCAGTAAGGTTTAGTTTTCTAATTATTTCCCGATTGTCATTTGTGGGTGGAGTGTGCAAAAATTGATCAGATTGGCATTTTGTCTAAGTTTAAATTTTTTTCTAGAGCAAAAGACGCAAAAACGAGAGAGTTTTTCGAGAAACAATTCCCAGAGCTTAAAAAACAAAGAGAAGACAAGGAGAGGATATCCAGGGTGAGCACGAGGATACGAAGTGAATCTGAGTGGGAAGAGATCATTGATGGTCTGCAAGAACAGGAAGTGAGTATTTTTAGGAATTTACACACATTAATACCATATTGATATAGGCAAATATTGAAAAAAAATTCATTTATTTATTGGTATTTATAATAGTGTTGTTAAGGGAAGTAAGTTTACATCCTAACTATTGTTATAAACTAATGGGTTTCTTTGTAACAAGATTAAGACCTTTTTTTGGTTAGATATGCATTAACTTTACCTTGGCAGATTTTTCAAAAATAAAATATAACAAGAAATCACAAACAATCCAGTTGGCACTAAGTAAAAGGTTTAACAAAAACCAGAACAAAATGAAACCCAAAAAACTTGATAATTACTGTAAAATCTTTGCCGATTAATCACTAGCTTATGGATAATACACAAGCACCTTCTTTTTTTGCACAAGTGTTTGTTTTAACATTGTTGTTCCCTCTAGATGGAAGAGAAGAAAATGCGCAGCTACGCAGTGATACCTCCTATCATTTTGGATAGCAGGCAGCGGAGGCTGGTCTTCGACAACAGGAATGGGCTTGTTGAAGACTTTAGTCAACAGTACAAAGAGAAGCAGATGCTAAACATCTGGACGGACTCTGAAAAAGAAACATTCAGAGAAAAATACCTACAGCACCCCAAGAACTTTGCTTTCATAGCATCCTGCCTAGAGAGAAAAGTGAGTTGATACAGATTTTCTTTTTTTTATTATGAAAATGCCTTTTGATATTATTTGTGGAAAATGAGCTTATTATGTCACTGATTCTTAGGTGGTTATGAATACATTGGAAACTCAATCTTATGTTTTTGATAGTCTTAACCATCTTGTAGAATTTGAAAATGCTTTTGATATTTGTTTAGTTCATTTCTAACAATCCCAATTTTTGGTTCTCTTTAGACTGTTGCTGATTGTATTCAGTATTACTATTTATCCAAGAAAGGTGAGAACTACAAACAGCTCCTAAGGAAGCATAATGTCAGGAAAAGAAGAAATATGGTGAAACCTCCACAAAACCAACAGGTATTAAAAGTTAGTGACTTTCTGTTGCTTTCAAACCATGTCTGTGTATTTAATTCTTTCAAATTTCATGTGGGATAGGGAATAATAACTTACCTTAGTGTACCTTGAAAAGAATTTATTACTGAAGGATCTTAATAAAAATACATTGATAAGTTATGATCACCAAATCAAGAGAGCTGTTGCATCCCTAAAGCTGTTAGAAAATCTTGATTTTTATCAAACCACTGACCTACTTATTCCTTATCAATTTGTATAGAAAAGCAAAGAGAAAGTTTATGGTAGATAAACTAAGATATCTGCATTCACACTGAAGAATTAGGCAGCATAGTATTGAATTATATAATCCCTTCTAGACCTGAATCCTTATTTTGCTGCTAAGTTTGTTGCTGACACTGCTGTTTTTACTCTTTAGAAACTTTAAAGTAGAGTAGAAACTTACTCTTAGAAACTGTACTTCGAATTGAATTTCTCTTTTACTTTAAAGAGAAAAAGCTTCTCTGAGAAGAACACTAACTCTTTAAATACATTCCTAATTAGGGATCAAGAGAATCGTTCGATTCAATTCCGGAATCAATTCTTGAGGTTCGATTCTTGGATTCGATTCCTGAGGTTCGATTCCTACCTGGAATCGATTCCTTAGGGCCAGTATCAAAAAAGTAGAATCGAACTTATCTATTTCTATTACAAATCAATGATAATTCTTAATTTAACATTAATAACTAGTAAAATATTAATTAATTAACAAAATACTAATTAACTAGTGAAAAAATTGTTTCATTTTCTGTATTAATTAGAAAAATTAAGTATGATTCCTAAGATTCGATTCCTGCTGCAAAATAACAATTAATTATCAAAATACTAATTTATAAGTGGAAATTTTTTTAATTATCTGTATTAATTAGAAAAGTAAGTACAATTCCTAAGTTTCGATTCCTGCTGGAATCGATTTCAAGGTATTCGATTCCTTCGGAAATATTTAGAACACTATACCCAACGCTAACAAAGCCATCTTTTTCCAGGCCTCAGGTGTGACGACGCGGCAGCAAGAGGATGCCAAATCCTCCTCTTCTTCCTCGTCCACCCTGGTGTCCGCTTGCAGCACAGCGCCCTCTGCCACAGAGACCACCTCCTCGGCCTCTGTGGTTGCCACCTCCGCTCCCTCCTCTTCTTCCTCCTCCTCGGAGGGGGGATCCACGGTCACCACAGTCACGACCACCACTGCCGCTTCCTCCTCTCCTATCACCACCACAGTGGAGGTGACGACGACGTCCGCCCCAACCGAAACCGCCTCCTCCGTGGCGTCAGGCAGCGGTTGCGGAGGCAAGCTGGACAAGATACCTCTTCCAAATAACATCAGGTGAGAGTCATGTGCTGGGTGGTGTGTTTTAGATTGCAGTTGCTGAATTTTGAAAGTTTCTCATGGCAATTCGCCAGCGTTATTTTTCTTTTCTTGCTTTCGGGTTGATTACTGCTTTATTTCAACTGTTATCTAGATTAACGAAAATTTAAAGCTCCAAAGCTCTATTACTGAGATTGGATCCTCGAAATTGTCTTGATGGATATTTCAATTAATTGTTTTAATTTTTAAGTCCCTTTTTATGAAATGTCTAACTGAAGTTGAAATTTTTTTCTTTTTACTGAAGTTGGATCCCCTACTCCAATTTGCATTGGTGGATATTTCAATTAATTGTTTTAATTTTAAGTCCATTTTTGATTTGAGCCTTGGCAAAGCTTCTCCAGTTAAAATGCAATTATATAAAATTGTTCTTTTATTTAATATAGTGACAGATGACTTTATCATTGTCACATTCTTGTTTATGAGTAAATGTTACTTAATAAATAATTGTGTAAAACATAGATTGAAATATATTAAAACTGCCATACAGAATTTCTTAACTTGTTTGAAAAATGTTTTAATATTATTAGCTTTCATTAAAACTTGAAAATCTCAATAGGAAAAAGAAAGAAGTAGCTTTGATGATGGAAGGGAAAGATGGTGCCAGAAGTGATAGTGATACAGCAAGTGATCATCAAAGTAGGTTATGATAACTATTCTTTCCCACTTTCAATTAAAATGTATAAAGGATTGACAAAAGTTAATATTAGTATTGATAATAAACCAATAAGAATATCATTCATTTTCTTTTCCAGATGAAAATCACCCTGCCCAGCCATGTGCCGTCTGTCATATGGAGTTGGACAACTACAACCAATCCAGAGCTTTGACCAAGTCCAACTGTACCATTTTCAACATTAAAGAGAGTGAGCTTACCCCCAACATGAGAGTATGTGCCTCTTGCCGATTCAAGACAGTTCGCAAGAGGCAAGTACTTTGTCCAATCTGGCAGTCACACCTATTGACATAGAATTGATGAAAGAATTAACTGTATTCAATGTTTTTATATTAAATGTAATATAAGGATCTAAAATCACTCAATCTTAGTTTATTGATTCTTTTGTAAAGTATGAAATAAATTATATTTGTGTGATTTTGCTACTCAATAAAATTTATTAATTTAAGAAAAGAAAACATTAGCTTGTTTTGTAGGTATTATTAAAAACACTTCTTTGTACTTAAGTTTGTTAGTTATTATTTAATTAGGTTATCAACTAGTTTTAGGCCTGAAAACTCGATCAAAAAATTACCTTATCACTAATGCATAACATGACTATCATTCTAAATGGAATTTCTATCAAGTATAAAAATTTGAGGTTTCAATTAGTAAATATAATGCACCTATTATTTAAATGGTAAGGGTAAAGAAATATGATTAATAATATAGATAAAGAAATTATAATTATTATATAATTAAATATAATGTATAATATAACATTTATTATTTAATAGTGTTAGAAAACAATTATAAAAATTAAAAAGAAATATGAAATTTAATCTTTCTTTATAAAGAAATGCGATATAAATTTGTACTGCTCATGGCCTCTTAAGTTGCCAATCTCTCTAGCACTTAAACATAATTTAATTACATTTAACATTTTAAGTATAAAATATAAAACACAAGACTAAAGAAATGAGAATATAAATTACAATATTCACAAAATAAAAATTAGTATTCAGTTACACCAATGCTACTGCATAGTCTGATAAGATAGTTTGCTATACTGCCAACCTGTTTATTAGTATTTTAAGTCTATAATTTAGGAAAACATTTTGTGAAATGCTAGGTTGAGGATATTTACCTATTTTGTTAATATAAGTTTTAAAACATTTTTTAAATTATTGATTACTTGTAAAATGAATGATTAACTTATTAATTATGTGCCATTGATTTTAAATCAGTGATTGATTCAAGTCCACTTCCTGTGGTAGATACAGTAGAACTAACTCCAACTATCCGAATCGCCGATTATCCTAAGGGCTTTTAGAATTCAAATCTACGCTATTAAACTTCATGTCAGTGCTTGAAAACAAGTTCTTAAAGAAAATTAATAAAAGCAGCAACAAAGATTTAGGCGATACCGTTTTCAAGTGTTTTTTGGAGCTAAGTTTCATGGGAAAAACCCTATTTTGGGTCTGATTCTTTGTGTAAAAGCTAAGGTCTTAGCTCAGATGCTTGGTTTTCCGTACTCTAAAGCAAGTAACGGTTGGCAACCCTAAAGACTTTTTTCAGGGAAATCCAGTTATCTGAATGGGGTCCGGTCCCAATTGATTCGGATAATTGGAGTTCCACTGTACTCATATTTTTCATTTTAAAAGGAATAAAATTAAGCTTTCTTTAAATATGAATATAATTATTTTAGTTAAGGCCAATAGCAAGGTTAAGATAGCAAATGAACTCATCATTCAAAGCTTTTGCTTAAATCCAAAATGATTCTAAACTTGAAGCATAATTTTTGGTTTTAAAGGTGCTTGACGGACTGTTAACTCATTACTGGCAATAATCTAAGCATATTCAGTTTGATATGAAACAACATTTTAAAAGTTAATATTTATATGCTTGCCTTAAATATTTGCTTCCTATTGACAAGTTAGCAATGAGAATTTTGTGCCCTGATTTCAGTTTGACTGTATATCTATTTCTTCTACAAGATTTTAATGATAAAAAGTATATTTGGAATGCACCCTAATTTTGAGAATTTAATTAGCGCCTGAACAATGTTCTACTACCTCTTTCCAGAATGTTGCAGCTCTGCTGGTACCTGTAGTTCTAAAAAATGCACTGTTAATAAGATCTATAGAATAAGTATTATCAACTCATACAAAGTGTAGGTTATATATACGATTAAAGGTATATTTAATTGTAGGTTATTATATGTTATGTTGCTAGGTTACTTTTATGTCTAAGTTTGAATTGCGAGTGTGAAGTTTAGTATCCATGATACATAGCTGCCAACTCTTCCGGTTTAGCCGGAAGATTTCAGTTTCTTTCATTGATTTTTTTTACTAAAAAAGATATCCATTCCTGACATGCATTAACCTACTTATCGTAACTATGATAGGTAACCAAATTGGCTAACTCAGATTAAGAAAAAAATGCTTCTGGTCTTAATTTTTTAAAATCTTCCGTTTTTTTTAAATTCCAATGTTGGCAGGTATGATGATAGTGTTTAAAATATGAGAAAGAAACGGAATTCTATTAATTTCAAAACTTAATTATCTGAAGCAGGTAAAAATATTTTAGTTATGTTGCCTAAAATCCACTAATAGCTTTTAGGCAGAAACATACCTGTTTGCATATAATCATAAAAATTTTAGTGTGAAATACTAACTTGTTACTGTTATGATTAGTGCTTATTAAAGCACTATCAAATTTAACCCTCAACAGGATTTACATTTATATTAATTTTAGGTGTCCTATACCTACATGCAAGACTGCAAAACGCAAAGTAAAGCGATTAAGATCTCTTCCACCCACGTGGTACGAACTGCCTAAAGAGGCGAAGGAAGCCATTGTCTCAGAACTACGTAAGTATCTGCTTTTCAAAGTTTTTTTCCATGGTCTGTTCTTTGTTAAGTTACAAAATTTCATTCATTTTAAAGTTAACTGACAAAAATATCTTGTTTTAGAAATTCCTGCTGATATTACAAAAAGCTGCACTGCCTGCCATAACCGAATACTGCGGAGACTAGAAAACAACTCAGCTCCTGATAATGGTGAGTGTTTCTTAGATCAATTTTCTGGTTGTCAAACCTTTACCTTTATGTAAATATGTGTGGTGCATCATGTCCTTGTCCATACATAGACCTTGCTGTTTGTAACTCCAACTAACCATTTTGTAAATATATGATAGCTACCAAATAAATTGCAATAAAATAATGTTTGAAAACAAGTATCAATATTTTTAGTTATGTTGCTTAAAACCTACTTATACTAGCTATAACTATTCGTCACTGGTAGTTTTCTAGAATATTTGTTTAAAATATATGCATTTGAAATATACTAGTTGTATTTTCTTTACATCCTGATTTATTAGAGAAGTAATTCATGGAAATTTATTTTCTAGACTTATCTGAAACAAGTAGTACAAATGGATGGACGGACTATGAAATGAACTTGGCCAAACAAGGTTTAGCAGAACACGGTACAGACTGGGAAGAAGTGGCTAGGGTGGTCGGAACGAAGAGCAAACAGCAGTGCCGAGTCTTTTACTTCAGTTACAAGAGGAAGCTAGGACTTGATGAGATCATTCAAGAGTACAAAAAGGTAAGCATGATATATTTTGGAAACCAATATTGTTGCTTTTGGGTTGATAAATTGGTCACTGTAAATTTTATGCAGAGGACTGAGAAATTCAATTGCCCTAAGTTACATTTATGTTTACATGGATGATATTGTAGCTTAACTATCTAATTTGTGCTCTGGTCCTATATAACCTAACTAAGATTTGATCATCACTTAATATTTTTTAAGAAGCATGCATGAACAATTTTAATGAAAATTAGTCATTATGGAAGTTATAATTAATAAATTGTGTTTGTCAAAAAATGTTATTTTTTAAACAAAAACAAACTTAAATATTTTTTCTTTATAATTACTTATAATATAGAACATTTAAAAAGTTCAATAGAACGGATGTTTTTTAACGGTAGATAATGTCCTACTTTTAGTCTAAAAAGTTCAAAGATGAAATGCAACAAGATGGAAAGCCACCTCCCATTGTAACTGATGAAGAAGAAAGTGGGGAAACAACGTCAAGCTGTGATGAGGACGATCGTGCTGATCGATACCTTGGTAGTAGTGATACTGCTAGTGCACCCAGTCCAGTTGATAAAATCTTGACAGAAGGTATGGGCTATTCATTATACTTTCTAAGGTTATTTATCTATATCCTTTTTTGGTATATATATAAACTTATAATATATGCTTTTAAAATCTTGGACTGTTACAATTTAGAAACAATTAAAGTTACATCATTATTGAATAAACTCTAATCTGCTTAACTTTTCCTGCAACACTACAGAACCCATAATTTAATACCAGTAGTAATACATTCTTATAATTACTAAAAAATGTTAAAATTACTCTTTTATTACAGATAAAAAGGACAACCAGAGACCTCAGCCTCTGGGTCCTACTGACCCTCTCCTAAGAGATCCAAGCCCTAAAAATGACTACGACAGCAGTGCGACGATGAGTGCGGATGAAGGGCAGAATGATGGCCCTGTACCTCGGGTCCTCCCTCCTTCCAAGTTGGCGAAGCCCTCCTACCACCCACCCATGAAGGAACACCCCGTCGAAGTTGTCCAACCTGTAGATGTGGTCCGAACACTGGAGAGCTCTGTCCCTTTGGTGAAAACCCTGCTGCAGGACCCCAAGATCGGAGCCGCCTCCTCGCAGAATCCAGACGGCAGCAAGATGATGGGTCAGACATCGGTGCGAGACCTCATCTTCCAAACGATTGAGGTGTCCCTCAAGAACGGCATGCCCCTCAAGTCCGAGTCCCCGCCCGTTGCCCACACGGGGCCCACGAGGCAGCCCTCGCGCCCCAGCTCCCACCACATGCTGGAACCCCCGGAGAACGAGGTGCAGGACTTGAGCAAGAAGGTCAAGTCGAGGGACGTCAGCCCCGTCCGGGACTTTGGAGGTCCCAAGAGGGAGCGGGTGGTGACCCCGGTCCGCCCACCATCCGGGTCGAGCAACTTGCACTATTATGGGGCGCCCCCTCCCGCGCATTGCAACGTGTACCGCATCTCGCAGCCCCCGCCACCCGCTCTGTCGCCGCACTATGTGGCTGAGCCGCCTCACGATCCCTACTACAGAGGGACCGACTCGAGGGGGAAGGCCTACTTGCCCCCTGAAAGGCCTCACTCTCAGCCGCCACACTTGGTGGCACAGAATGCGCAGAACTCTGTGCATGCCAAGCCGGTGCCTATCAAGGTGACGAATACTGTGCCTCCGCCTCCACCCCTGGTGGCTTCTAAGCCTTCCTCACAGATGTCGCCCAAGATGCCTCCCTACAAGGATCGCCTCATTCCATCTGGCTCCATCACCCAAGGCACCCCCGTCAACCAACAGGCAGTACCGCCACCTCCTCCAGCGTCGGCAAGGTACGAGAACTTTTTACGCCAGCTGCCACCCCAACATTCCAAGGAAGGGGGTGGGTCCATCACCCTAGGCACCCCTGTGCAGCATGACCCTGCTGCCATCAAGCGGAGGCCCCCAGAAGGCTTTGGTCCGCCTGAGGGTGTCCCCAGGCCAGTCATGTACGATTCTCAGGGTGTGATGGAATACTACCGACAGGTGGCACCGGGTTCCCAACAGTACGCTGCTGCTTTTGCCCCTGGTGGGTATCCGGCAGGGTATCCTGGTGCTCCAAGGCCTCCCTATGCCAACGAGTCACAGCTGAGCACCAAGCAGATTATGATCGACTTTAACACTTCAAAACAAATGCAGATGCGAAGGGGTGGCGAGAAAGAGATGAAGGTGTCTCCTCGGGGTTCAGACTCGAGTCCTGCTCCCCCTCAGCAACCTCCTCAAGAGAACCACCTGCATCCCATGTATCCCCCGACCAGCTATGGGGGTGGACCTCCCTCTCATTACAACCATGTTCCAGGAGGATACCAGCCTGCAGATTCTCGGTACATGCACCATCGATCGCCAAGCACTCCTCTAGACCGAACGCGGAGCCCTTCAGGGGCAGAGTCTCCATTGGGGTATGCCCCAGGAAAGCGTAGCCCCAGCTTGGCCACTGGACCAGCTGGCCGCCAAAATGTGATCCACCGTAGCATCACGTGGGGTACGGCCTCCAAACCTTCTGTGATACAAGCAACACCTCAATCGGCCGCATCCCCTCGGACTCAGTCGTCTGCCGATTCCCAGCCCAGGTCGGAGACTGTCAGCCCCTCAATGCGAAAATCCACGCCGTCTCCCCGGCACCACCTTCTCTACCCGCCATCTGGGCATGATGCTTTCAACACTCTTGTCAATGCAGCCGTAGCTCAGCCTTCCCTGGCCGTGCCCACGAAAGATGGCAAAGGTTCTCCACCCGACAGAGTCAAGTCTCCCCGTGGCGGTGAACGATCAGTAGTGGTGGAAGGACTGGAAAAGACGCTGATCGACATGCACCAGCGTCCACCACTCTCCAAGTCATACCAGCCTGAGCACGAGCGTCCCAATGAAGATGGGCATCGCTACCCTCCTTTCGATCCTCACAGACTCTCAGAGAAGCAGCAGCTGCTCTTAAACGAGCAGCAGTCCTCCACCCTGCGACTGGGCAACATGCGGGAACCCTTCTCCCGCGAGCAGTTTGAGCGGCAAATGCGACAGACCAGCGTGTCCTCTGCTCCACCCCCCAGAGGTTTCCCTAACAAGAAGGAGGAGGAGCGATGCAGGTCAACTGAGTACCCTAGCCCCTCACCTCAACAATCGGAGTTGGACAATGAAGCCTCTAAGATCTTCTCTCAGTCCTTCCAGAAGGATGTCCCTCGATCTATTGCATCCCCTCGTGGGTTTACAGCTGCGAACCTCATTGATGCCATCATCACGCGGCAGATAAACCAGAATGTGGAGTCAACAAGCGTCTCAAAGAGCTCAGGAATGGACCTATTTGCCCAATACCACTCATCAGCCTATGACGATAGCCCTAGCAAACTGCCGTTAAAACCAGGCAAGAGGACAGAGATAGTTACTATTGATGATGAGCCTGATAATGACGGCAAACCACCCTCATGGGCGTCATCTGAGAGAGCACCTCCTGTGTCCTCATCGAGTGGTCCTCCTAGTGGTTACTCTGGTGAAAAAGTGTACACTTTAAGCGAGCACATTGCAGCAATAATATCTAAAGACTACAATAGTCCTTCAGAGTCTCAACCTCATTTCAGCAGCTCTTCAAACAACTCAGCGGCACCTTTGCAAAGGTTTGCCCCCAACAAGCCGGAGGGCATGCCTGAAGGGCCTGACCACAGTGCTCAGAACTGCCCTGGCAACGGCTGTGCATACCATTCTCACAGCTGGAAGCTCAGGAAAGCTTTACAACAGGACAGGGACCATCGGCCTCCTTCTCGCCAGGGAGAGGCCATCAAACGACCAGCATCCAACCAGAGCTCAGATTCTGCAGTACCTCAGGAGGAACGCCAGATCATCCGTGTGGCTCAGACGTCTCCCCCCAGAACGTCCCCACCAACCGGACCTTACGGGGTGGAGCCCATATCCCCGCCATCTCAAGCAGAATCTGAACAACCGCCGCCCCCTGCCGCTTGGAACAACCCAGGCATTGCCAACTTCCTGGCGTCTCGTCACTCCATGATGCAAGAGTATCCACCCCCAGAAAGTGGGCTGCGAGGAACTCCTCACCCGCCACAGTCGATGGCCCACTACGGCCCCCCAACAACGAGTGCCGGGCCGAACCGTCACCAACAGCAAATGGGACTATCTCCTTTAGACTACGTCAAGAACCGAATAGTGGAAGTTATGAGGACAGCAACAGATTCGGCCCCTGACCCAGGGACCTCCAGGCCTCCCTCTGTCATGAGCCATACGGATGAGGCCCCCTCGCACTCAATGCCCCCGCACCCGTACCGCTACACTCCAACAGGCTCAGAGCCCAGTCCATCGGGCGAGCGTCCACTCAGCAACGGACCGCCGATCTTGCAGCAGGGTGGCCCTTCCCAGCGGTACAGCCCTGCCTTATCTCGGTACAGCCCCGTGCCCCCTCGGCCCTCCAGTGCTGCAGAAAGGGTCCCCAGCAGGAACTCCACCCCAGGGGAGGCACCTCGCCCACCACACAAGCGAGGCAATGAGGACTGGCGCGACGGCGTTTCATCCCGCTCGGTGTCGCCAGAAGGGGCTAGCAGCAGCAAAAAGACCCGCACCGAGGGCACCTTCATTCCAGAGAGTACTACAGACCGAGCTCCTGTTCTGCTGCCCCAGAGCTTTCACAGGACTCAAGGGGGCCCGCCTCCATCCGAGGCCCCTCGGCTCAGCTCCAACAGCCTGGAGCCTCCCACGTCAAAGGGGCTCGAACCCGAGTGCTATTCCAAGTTCCGAACCAGTGAGGTGCAGTGGAGAGAAGGCAGCGAGCAACCGGCGTCCTCCACCACTGCCGAGCCCTTCTCTCCCCCCTCTTCAACCAACAGGACTGACAAAAGCAATTCGGTGACGACTACCACTGAGCGATCCACTCCCCCTAACCAGCAGCGTAGTGCTACCTCCACTCCTTTGGGAAGCACCTCATCCAGCTACCCTTCCTACGTGAGTAGCAGTACTGGCGGCAGTACCCTGTACTCGTCTGCCTCCCCCTCCCTACCCTACTCATCCTTCTCTGGTATGGGTAGCACCACCTATGCATACCCATATTCCGCTCTGTCCATGCGGAACCTCAATACCACCCACACGGCCATACCCCCAGCAGTCACCAACAGTTCTGTTTCCAGTTCCAACAGCAACTCCCCTTCTCCGAGGCCCAGGAACAACAACAACAACCAGCCTCCGCCTCTGCTGTCCTCGCAATATGAGCCACTGTCGGACGAAGACTGAGCCCTCGGCCCCTCTGCATTCCATATTGACTATGACTTCGACCTGTGTCAAGTCTTTGCTGCTGTCAAGGATCACTTTATCAGAGCAGGCTCTGTGCGATTCCTGAACAGAAAGAGAGACCCTGAACAGTCTCTTAGGTAGTTTTGCAATGGATGAAAACGAAGAAATGACTTTCTGCCGTCAACAGGCTACAGTTATTGCTCATAACAAACCATTTTGTTTCTTACTGTGATCACTGCGTGGCAAGATTCATAGTTCCAAAAAAGTTTATATAAATTATGTCTGGACTCCTTTGTTTTGTGAACACTGCCACTTCTTTAACGAAAGGGGGCGGATCTGTTTTGGAATGCACATAGATTTTTCCTCAACCGTGAGCCATTTTTTTGCATTCTCCTTATCAAAATCCATTCAAAGATTATTCCACTTGGACTGACTGCGTATTGCTCTCATTCTCACCTTTATGCCCTTTTATTTTTACCACACCTCATTGAGAAGATGTTTTATTGGGTACCATCTCACTTGCGCCGAGTTTTTATCTTGAGTTCTTCTAGTCGTAATAAATATGTAGCTTATTCACTTGTTATGAAAATTGGAAGGGACAGAGAATAGTTCCGCCCCCATTTCCAGCTCAATCTGAAGTCAGGCCTCTTTTATAAAACTCAATAGAGCCGGTGTTCAGTGCCTTGGTCTGCTGCAGGGTACACGGTATCATCCTAACACTATAGTTACTCTATTTGTTTCCTTTAAAAGTGATCTCCTCTCTACCCTCAACCTAGCAGATTCAAGTTGGCATGTCCAAGAGTTACTTTTTGGATATGTGAAGGGATAATGCTATAATTTACTTGCAAGTTGTGGCATACCAGTATTACAAGGCTATCTTAATTCCAATGCTGCAGATGACCTCAAAGGGATGAGTGGAAAAAATGTTTTATATTTCAACTTTC
This sequence comes from Tetragnatha versicolor, assembly GCA_024610705.1. Lineage (NCBI taxonomy): Eukaryota > Metazoa > Arthropoda > Arachnida > Araneae > Tetragnathidae > Tetragnatha > Tetragnatha versicolor. The sequence goes on along the minus strand of JANDEH010000001.1, from coordinate 31,228,832 downwards.
CGGTGTTTTTAGTTCATTCACTCTTTACATTTTAGCATCTTGTAAAAAAGTACTACTGCTGTCATAAATTTCATCATCATGTTTTATGCAATGTAAATAAATGTTGTATATATATATTTTATTTCATAAATGGATGTGCAATATGCTTTGGTAATTTACGTCGACGATCCATCGAATCACATTCCATATTGTATCTGAAAATAGTAAACCTCAATTCCTTCTCCAAGTAATCCCATTTATGCAATGTTAAATATTTTATTTTCTATAAATTCTTTTGCTCTACTATAATGGATTTTTTGATTGACAGAAATGATTAAGGTTATTGATCTTTGTAAACTATACAATTTTCCTTGTTAAATTCTCAGCACTCTGCAATACTGGTATGTCACAAGAAGTTAAGTGTAAATATTTTTTGCAGGTAATGATTGTTTTGAACAAATATGGTGCTGGAAAGATGACAATGAAAGTTTTGAAAAAATCTCAGATTATTACACATGTATATGCCATTGATTATAACTAATCAGTACTAGATCATGTTCAGCAATTTTAAATATATGTGATTTAATTTTTTCTGCAGCAGCATTCACATTGAATGTCATTAACATGAGTGTCTGGTTTCGGGATGAGGACATTGTAAATTATTCCCTTTTTTGGGAAACGGAAACCCAAATTTGGAATGTAAAAGTTGTATATAGAACTGCAGGTTTCTTGAGAATTGCTGCATTCTCATGTGGTAAAAACTATTCTTCAATGAATTTCAGAGAAAAATGTATCATATCAGTGTTGAATGTTTGTACCTAAAGCTGGCTGTAGTATTCAGAGACCTGTTACTTTTGTTGGCAAATTAAAAAATCTTGTTAAAATATAACTTGCGTGACTTATTGGATTTCGAAACATGTATACCACAGTAAATCAGTATAACTTAATTTAAAAAGTCTTTATTGCAATGATGTGAATACAACAATGAACAGTAAGTAGATGATGGATTAAATATACATATAAATAAAGGTATATTTCTTTCATAATACAATGAAAACTAAATCCCACAGCTAAAATAATATATAGCACAAATATGAACATTCTCACTTGAGCAAATGAAGATGCTTGTTAGATACTATACAGGTTACAGATGGGCATCAGTCAACAAAATAAATAGCCAGCAATATCATTACTGTTAAACCAACGACAGTAAAAGGGTCACGTGATTTTGACAACGCTGATACTAGTATTTTGGAGGGGAGACAGGTGGAAGTTGATCGAAAGAGGACGAGACATTTGCTTGTATATAGAAGCAAGACCCCAACTATGGGCCGTGCAAAGTCTGTAAAAATCATGTGACCCTTTTGCTATCGTAGGGCAAACAGTAGCTTGCTAATTTAAACCAAGCATTGTCTATAATGGATTGCTAACTTCTTTAATAAAAAAGTAAAGCATGGTTAGTCTCAAAATAATAGTTCAATGGTCAATTTGCTAAGTTTGATTAATGGGTGATTGTCAATAAGATTTTGAAAATGTAACAAAATTTTTTTTAAATTAATAGAAAAATTAAATTTGAAATTTAAATCACCACCAGATTAGATAGATGTGTAGCATAGTATAAAGCATTTGTCATGGAAATGTCTCAAGCTAATCTTGCTTCAGATATTATCACACCTAAAATTGAAGGTAAAGAGAAATGGAAAAAAAAACTAGTGACTACTTTGAGTATAATTAATCAAAAGAAAGAGTTAAGTCAGTTTAATAAAACATAGCCAGTTATTCAAAAATGGCAGAAATTTCATATTCAAACCTAGGATAGAAAATTCAGTTTATTTCTGACTTTTCCTCTATAAACAGACGAGTTAAATATTACATGGAAAATTATGTTTAATTTGTCAGACAGCATAAAATTGACTAGTTCTTACCATGGGTGAAAGTTATCCCATCTGGAGACGGAAATACAATCCAGCGATTTTCTTCAGAATGGGATGGAAAAATTTAACAGTTGTTAAAAGATAATAAAACACTATTTCTCCAGTTACGTGGGCATGTTTAATTATGTCCTGGAAAATACTTTCACCTGTGGTTCTTACCAACATAGCATAATTTAAACCAGTTCAAATGCCATTGAAACGATTTTTTAAAGGAAATTATTTTAACAATGTACCACCAATTGACATTCTTTTTTATCTACGTCACATCAAATTTCTGAAGTCTTTTGATCTTTGTAAAACATCAACTTAACTTCATAAAGGTGAATATTTCAAGAATGCATTCCAAGAGGTGGATTTAGGAGAAAGAATTGGATTGGGCAAATTCCCTAATGGCGTAACATCTCATGAATGGAAAAAATAATAAATCAATCCTGATAAGATAGGGGGATAGCCTTCCCATAAATCTGTCCATGGTTTTAAGACATGAATTAAATTACAAATGAGACTAAATTTTAAATTATGTACTTCAAATGCTACCTGCACTTAATAATTTCTTACAATTTGCAAAATTTAAAGATTCCGGACAATTTTGTGAGTTAAACCTAAAACTACCTGTCAAGCACATGTTAATAAATAACAAGCCTAAACACTTAATTATGAACAAAACTTAACACACTTAAACATGAACAAAAGCAAAATGCATAACCTACTTATGTATCAATAAAGTGTTGGCTTTGAAACATTTTTTCTCTAAAATGTTCAGAACAGCACATACTAGACTGACAACTTCTTTTCTCAGAATTTTTCTGAACTATTTTCCTAATTCCTTCTCTACATTTTCAGATTTCCATTTAAATTTAAAAACAATGCGTTTCTGAGCACAGGAGATAAGTGGAAATCTATTGGCCAATTTAGGAAAACATATGCTAATTGGATAGATGTCAGACAAATTTTGATTTGATTTTTTTGGCACAAGGCCGATATCAGGGCATGAGTGCCGCAGATAAATTATGAAAAACCCATCAAATACATTTCTGTGTTATTCGCTATTTTGAAAGTCAAGATCCCATTCTTACTAATAGATTATCACCTGGCCTAATTGTACTACAAATGTAGAAATATTCATTTTTGGTTTTGAAAAAATTTCGTCAAAGCAACGGTTTTAGTGAAAAGTCTTCGACATAAGAGTGGTAATTACTAATTAATATTAGAGGAATACATGATGTCTAGAGAAAAATATTTTTCAGGAAATAAAATTTCATAATAATGAAGTTTGTCATGAGAGTATACTTTAAATATTTTTCCAAACTGAGAATCGAGCTTGAAAATGGTTAAATGATAAAAACAAAAGCCTAAAAAATCAGTTTAAATAAATATCTAGCAATGCCACTCATACTCAAAAAAATACTAGAGGTCATAACTAATAAACAGCAAATACAATCATCAATATCACTAATAAGTAAGAAATATTCAAGGTACTTGGTGAACTATGAGCCAAAATCTGAGACTAGTTCTTGAGAACTTATAGTAAATTATCTGATTTTTACTTTTTAAAATACAACGAACCAAACTTTATTTTCTTAAAAAACTAAAACTCAGCTATGTAGAGAGGGTTATATTTGGTAAATAACTTCTCTAAAAGAGTACACAATTTCATATGAATAGATGTAACCAACGCCCAGGGATTCCACAAACCTTTATGTTTAAGATTTCCTTTGCAGATTATCATAGAACAGACCGAGAAGTTAAACAACAAGAAATAATTTTTTCAAGTCTAGTCTCAGAGTTTGGCTTCAACATAAAGATTTATGGGGTCAGTCTTAAATCATAAGAAAAAATAAGTTACACAACACTCAGCACGGGTTCCCCGTTAATCTCAATGAAGACCAAGCAACACTGGATCCCACAAAATAAATATCACAATCATAAGGGTACGGGACTTCCCCCCAAACTTCACCTGGAGCGAGTGGAGCTTCCGAGTAGCCTCGAGGAGTTGAAAGAAGGCGACGGGGATCGCCTGACTCGCATGCGCTTCGTGACGAGCAGGAAGACTCCAAGGGTCACGGCTTGGATCCCTGCCAGGAAGAAGAAGTAGTAGTAGAGGTTTGCAGCATTGATGTCCGTGGAGTTGTGTCCGATGAATGCACCTTCGATGCTTTCATAAGAGCGCAAGGCAGCCACGCCGATGAAACTGCCGATACCGGTGCAGAAGTAATAGAGGCCCATCACTGCTCCTTGCATGGTGCTCGGAGCTTGGGAAACTGCGAATTCCATGCCTGTAATGGATTAAAATAGTAGTTTTTTATTTTGATTGGAGTGCATTTTGAAGATGTATCAATCAATCTCTATCAAACAAAGTAGCGTTAATTTTTGAAATACATAATTTAAAAATGTTTTGATGCATTACTCTTTAGCTTTTCAGTGCACGCAAATCCTGATTTACAACTAAAAACATTAAACTTGCCAGAAAATATGCCAATTAAACATTAATGTTTTAAGTTTTTGGGGGCATTGTACTTGTGTGGTTATAGATACTAAAAATTAAATGGGAGGCAGATGAGGAGGATTAAGAACAAATTTTCTTCTGTTTTCTAAAATGTTCAAAATTTTAGTTATGAGGTCAATTTTTTCTTTACAGTTATTGTAGCCAACAGAACTGAAAATTTCCGACACACAAAAACAAATTTATAGAAACTAAAGAGAAACTTACTTGAAAATGTTCCTTCAATTTGCACTAATTAGCAATTTACTAATTAAATACTAATTAGCATTAAATTAATTACTAATTAGCACTAAATTAATTACTAATTATCACTAATGAGCAACTTGACAAAAAATTAATATCACTTTTTAATTTTTTTAGTAAAACAGACCGTTAATATGCAGCATGTGCTATTGTTTTAAGTTTTAAACAGCAGGTATGCATTTAGACCTTTCAATCCTAAACTGCTTGAAATTCCCATAAATTCTATGGACAATTAAGGGTGATAAGGAGAAAGGGTAAAATATGGTATTTAACCCATTAATGCCCAACTTTTTATTTTTCTTAAATATTTGGTAAAAACATAGTAAATAGCCCCAAAACAACTGGAAAAATAGTGAAAAAAATTCCAGGTTAAAATTTTAATTTCTACACCAAAATTAAAAAACGTCCCTAAAAAGGGACGTCAGGCACGAATGCCCCCGTTGTTTTTCCTTATAGTAAACGCATGGTAGAAAACTTTTTAAAGCTTCAAAAACCTTTTTAAGTGCAGCAAAAGTGATCGGAACCATACTGAAACATGAATATGAACAAAAAATATTAATTATTTATCCAATTAACTGTAAAATTAACCCTAAATAACGTAATTTGAGCATTTTTTATGCTCTAAAACACATTTTTTCCTCCCAAATCTATGTTAATTGCAAATTAATTAAGGTTTTTAATTGAAAAAGGCATTCTTTGTGTATATGTTACCTAATATTAAGTATTAATTACTTTTACACACCTCAAATCCATCAGAATATCTCAATTTGTGAAGTTTAAGTCTTTCAAATGCCCATACTTTTTTCATTTTATTTAATTTAATTGTGCGGAACACGAATTTCTCCCCAAAAATCAAGCATTAGTGGGATGTGCATTAGCAGGCCAGATGATATAGATTGATCTGCAGTATAGAACACAATGATTAGCGACATCTAATTAGAAAAAAAGCCGAAAATTTATCACAAAAGCGACTTTTTTGGCAATTTTAATGACAAAAAGTCATTATAACTAATAATTATTAAACTTTTAATTAAAATATAACCGGAATATATTTGCATAAGTAATAAATATAGTAAAATAATTAATTTATTCCTTTTAATTAATACAAATTAATTAATTCCTTATAATTTAAGACTTTTTATTCCATTAATTTAGCAGAAATAACAGTATTTTCCAAAAAAAATAAACAAAAATAATAAATTTATTAGCTAAATTTAAAGTAATTTCATAAATATCAGTTATTTAATTCATTTCATAAGAATCGAACGCGTTTTTATGAAAAAATAAAGGAAACACTAGCATTTCACTATGGGGAAAACCACGGGGGCATTCGTGCCTGACGTCCCTTTTTAGGGACGCTTTTCGAGGGTCCAAAATAAGGTCAAGATAAAATATTTTGGAAAAATAAAAAAACACCCCAACTGATTTAATGTATAAACAGTAATATATATCAGCATTGACATTTTTTTTAAATAACAACTAGGATTTTTAAGCTTTTTCTTTTAAAATTTTTAAAAAAGCACTTTTCTGAAACTTTTCTGATCTTCCAACTTTAAAAAGAGTGAAAATTTTTTAAAATTCTGCTTTTTTCTTGTGTTCTTTATGTTCTATGATGATCAGAGATACATCATTGCAAATTTTGATTCAAAGGAACAATGTTTGTAGAAATAAGAGGATTTTTAAAAAACGTCCCTAAAAAGGGACGTCAGGCAGTAATGGGTTATTATTGTCAAGAAAAATATTTAAAAAAATGAAGATATGAAACTTTGCTTACCACTGACACTAGTGAAGACTTCACTAATTCCAATCAGAGAATACTGTGGAATTTGCCATAAAATTGGGAGATCTGCAGCTACATACACTGTATTTTCAATGGTTTGATTCACAATTCTGCCTCTAAAAATTGTAGAACATACAGTTAGGAACCCACTCATTTTAAAATGGGGAAAAAAGAGACAAGAATACAAGTTTTTCAAAAAGATTCAATAGACTGAATTTCAAACAATAACTGTGAAAACATACTCTTTGATGAAATGAAGCCTGCAAAGCTCCAGGCATCCAGCCATGACCATCGAGAAAGTAGCACAGACCATGCCTATTGCCATACGGGTGAGAATACTAATTTGGGTGCCTCTTCTGTCAAGGAAGGGGTAGATCACATGGTTCATGAGGGGAATGAATATGATCAGAAACAAAACGTTGAACAACATAAGCCAGGCAGCTGGGATCTACAAAGAATAAAATTAACTTTTAAGATTTTCATAATTGAATATGATTCTAAGACAGAACTAAAATTCAGTATTGTACAGTAGAACCTTGATGAACTGATACCTTTTGTATCAAAAATATATGGTCGTTTTAATGAAAAGACGCTATATAAAATTAATTTATCACTAAAACAATTAGTACTTTTAAAACTGGTCGTTGAAACACAGTTGTTGCTATATCAGTAGGTTGTTGTAAAATTCTACTGTACTTTAAACTTTTATTAGGTTTACTAGCGAATTTTTCAGTTATCACAAAATCTTTTAACTCACCATAAAATAAATCAGAGATAGAAGAGCTCCATCATTAAAATTCAGAGAATAGTTTGATTACATATGAACACACAATTATGTGTTATAATACTCTTTTCAATTTGCAAACAATATTTTATAACATAGTAAAATAAATACTTAGAATAAGAAAAAGCAGCTCGTTTTAGAGCAAGCAATTTCCTGACGACTCTTGAAGTTTTATTACAACGTTCAAGTTTAACAAAAACTTACAGAAAAATGAGTGTCAGTGTGATCAGTAGAGTTAACTGGTGTAATACTCAGACGCATCTGTAATCCTTGAGCTAGGAAAGTAGTTTGCATCTAAAATAGAAAAAAAGATTTGGATGTTACACATTAAAAAGTATTTTTTAAAGCTAGAATAAACAAACACAAAGACAAATACAAATTAAAATTTTTAGGTACATCTGATTAGTCAAAGATAATAATACTTCTAGTTTAGGACACTGTTTCCTCATTCTCAGACTTAAAAGGTTCTATTAGGAATCAAATAATTTACTTTGTAATAAACAGAAATATACAGTTTCTTTATTAGAATAAACCATAAGTCTACTATACTGCCGTCCTAAGCGAAATGTACGTTAACCAGTTTTCTTAAAACTTCATTTCCTTTCTCCCTTGGCGCGTTTTTTAATTGGCGAGAATGCATCTCGCTACTTCTATTAGAATGGTTGGGAAATTCACGCAGCTTAGTCGTTCATTCTGCTCGTTTTGTTGGTGGTTTTGGCGTTGTTAAAGGGTTGCTGCTATCCATTGTTAAACTTAAAAAGGGGAAAAAATAAAACTTTAAATCTTAATAATTCTAAAACTAATTCGATTTTTTTAAAAAACGAAACGACAATATTTTTGTAAAAAATAATTCTATATTTGTTTAAAATACTGTACTTCTACCATGATTAGTTTTTCTTTTATAACGAAAAAAGTGCTCTAATTTTTCATTGGCTGCTGTGAAACGAGCTAGCTTCAATGCTAATCTTGGCGGTCTGATATCGTAAGCAGGTTGCCGCATAAAATTGAAAATCCGCCAAATGCTCTTTTGGCGAGATTTTTCTCAAAGTAAATCTGTGAGAAATTGCGTTAGTGTACACTTTCGCTTAGGACGGCAGTATAGGAATTATTGAATTATTTTGCTTATTACCTGAATCATTTAGATTTTACATCCTTGGACCCTTGGTTCTAGTTAATTTGGATAAATGAGATTGTTGCTGTTTCTAATTCCCAGTTGGTCTAACCAAAAATTAGGCCAACTCCATAAGTCCAAAAAGTTTTACAAAATCCAAAAATAAAAGTGGTTTAAGAAATACATCGTCCAATTTAATATTCAGGCAGCTTAAAATGTGCTCGCGAGAGGCTTCAGCAGATGTATACTCGGTAAAGGTCTTAAAAACTTTTTGACCCTGTTCGTAGGAAAGATCCCTCAAACGCCCACTAGCAAAATGAGATAAGCAGGATTGCTGGAGACGAGATCCCTCAAAAGAAAGAGCACTACCAAGAAGATTCTTTCTTATACCAATCATTTAGAATCATTATTATTAAAAATGAATAATCAATGTGGATCTTACATATCACTGACATCATCAGAAAACCTCAGATTTGGAGAACTATAATATAAGAAGACAGCATAATTTGTTTTTTCGTCAAACTTATTTTTACGAACAAATGACTGAACTGCATTTTAATAAGCTGTTAAAGGAAAAAACCAGGTGTTTTAAAAGCTCACAAAAAGACTGATTTAAATTTTTTGTTTTATTTTTATGCTTTCACCATTTAAATTTGATAAATGCTCCACTCCCATTCCTACTCAGTTCAGCAGGTGTTGTTATAAAGTATTTTCAGTCTAGCAATAAAATTAAATTTTATTTTGATTTAGTGGAAGTGAAATGGAAAAAAGAAACAAAATCTTAAAGGGCTCCTTCCAGTGATACTGATGTTCTCAGGGAAACTGCAATAATCCTCTTTATTTTAGTGTCAGTGGCTCAAGTTTTGTTACTTTGGGCAAAAACATTCATAGGGCTCTGATCTATCATTGGCACCATTTATTAGTGTAAAAACTTAACCCAATATCTAATGTCATACTGTAGATTCCCTAAATCTGAGATACAAGGTTTTCTGATGATGAAAGCGACATATTTTTACAAATGCAAGCTGTAACACACTATACCAAACAGTATTACCTGGAAGTAGAGCATCCAATACGGGATGAGTGTGACAAAGACTAATATAATGGAAGACAAAGATTTCACATCTTCAACAACAGCTTCATGAAACTTGCCTCCATACCTGACTTTGGCCATGTCTAGCCATGTTGGTCGATTGATAAGTGCAATACTAAAAAAGGAATTACAGATTAATACTGGGTGTGCAGATAATTTTTCTTTTCAACATACCCCATTTTAAATTTTTTTCTAAAATTTGTTATAGCTTTAATAAATTCTGTATTAATACTTACTATACATATAGAAATTTTATTGCCCTTCTAAGATAAGATTTAGAAAAACATTTAGAAAAAACTCATCTTTCTGTTTTTGTTAATTTTTTTCTACTTGGGAATTTTATTGCTAATGAAAATCAATTTTTGTCCAATCTAAAAACTAACACTCACATTTAATTTTTATTATACTATTATGATGTCAAGTATCTTATAAGATACTTGGACATGAAATAGTACTAGGCCAGTGTCCTTTTCCTTAAATCTTCCCTAAAAGCTAATAAGTAAATATCATTGATACTTTTTTTAGATTAGCTTGTGTTGACCACAAGAGTGAATATACAAGAAAAAAGTTATAGTTCGTCTCACACACATTTGCCCCTATTGCCATCTTTAGAGTAGTCACAACTTATATTTTTTAAAAACATTTTTTATTACAGTCATTATTTTTTAAATATTAAAATGAGGAGACCAGTCTCTTGATATCTAGCCAACCTTGTGTTACAATTTCCATTATAAATATAGGAAATAATGAGTAATATATATGATTTTAAATTTTTAAAACTATATTTTTTGTATAACAAAATATATTGAATGAATATTGATAATCATACTAGCATTCATAAACATGAGGCTTGAGATAAATTTTTATCTTATCAAGGTCCAATAGCTTTAATTTATGACTATCTTTGATAATCTACTTGAATACAAGTGCAACATTTTTACGATTTCCACTCACGTGAGTAAAAGTGAAAGAGTTTGTTCAGAATGATAAAATCATTTGATTCAAGCTGTTGATTTATTAATAGAAATAAAATAAATTTAAGTTTTATGTAAAACAATGAATTATATCTTGAAATAATGCTTAAGTTTTTAAGTGAAAAATTCACTTGAAGAAAATAAACTATGAGAGCATTTGTGCTTTCAACTTTACACTTGAAAAGATAGCAGTTGATACTGAAAGTTTTCTAGTTTACCCTATTGAAATGTTTAAATGGTTATCATAATTTCTATCTTAAGCTGCCAACCGTAGTTGAATGTATTAGTTATTTATTGAGCTATATTGGAAAGGCAAAGTAGCTAGACTAACGAAGTTAGCAACCGCTTGTAGCGAGTGAAGCGAGAAAGATTGAAAAGCAATCTTAGGGGAACTGCGTCAGCAGTTACGGGGGGTTGGTGAGTGATAATGAGCAGGGGGCGGTAGCCCTCTAGTATCCAATATTATACCTACCCTTGGCTTGAATCCAATGCATTTCGAACTTGTTTCTGTGTACGGTTAAGATTCCATGCATCTTTGATAACTGACAATATCCTTGAAATAGAGCTTCCACATGAGGGTTGATGTGTGTACAGTGGATAGGAAATGATGAACAGCACTGTAGCCACTGTGAGCAAACCCACTGGGATGATGTAACCTTTGTTGAAACCATCTACTTGCTGAACATAAGTGATTCCCAAAATAGCAGTCAAGGCACCAATGTTAACACACCAATACAGCCAGTTGAGGTAGATGCGTAATCCATCTGGCCCACTGTAGCGTACCTAGCAAAGGACAAGGAGAAAATAACCAATCTTGCTTAACTTATCAGGATTTAAAAAACAGAAAAGTAATTTTTCTTTGTTATGAAACCTAGACCAATTTTAAGTTTTTAAGAATGTAAACTTTATGACTTTTATTAAGTGGCAAATTTTACGGTACTTACGTATTATACCGTCGACTGTTCAGAGGCCGTTTAATTCAGCGGCACATCAATATAAAAGTCAATGGGTTTTGATGACGTTTTTGATTAAGCGGTACGGTCAACGGCATAATACATAAGAACCAATTTTACTAACACCTATCACAGCCTTTTCATTCTAAAACAGGAATTCTTATTTTTTACAATGATACCTTCTAGATCGGTACCATTTTTCACCTTTGTGCGAATTTGAATGTTTATTTTGACTAATAACGGAGGCACCAATTCACGTGCTGGCGGAATATTTGAAATAAAAACCGTATAAAACACTAAATTCATTTGTGATAATTTTTACATGATGATTGCCTCATCAAGCCCCCCTCACGCCTCCTACTTATCAAAACCGTTGAAATAAAATTCAAGTAATATTCTAGTGGAAATAAATTTAAAAAAAAATTGTGTCCTCAATATTGATATTTGGTTTGAAAGTTTAACTTCAAAATTTTATGGTACAGTATTCATAAAAGAACTTTATTTTCCTGATGTGTTTTGAGAACAATGTGTTGCTACTTTATAGAAAAAAAATCTACCCTGCTTCTATCTAAAAAAATCTATCTATTTTTTGCTTCTTTTTGTAGTTAAATGGATCTCCTATTGGAAGAATAAAAATCCAAACTTTTGAGTCCTATGTATCTGTTGTAAGGGTTCAATTCCGTTAAAGGTCCCACTAAATAACATCATGCTCTTTTGGTCACCCAAAAGTAGAAATACTGCTAATGATTTCAAATGAATAGATTAAAATGTTTAGTTAGATGTTAGATCAATAACTGTTTAGTTTATCAATAAAAATCTGAAAAATTCGTCGATATTTGAATATATGGAGTTTATAAAAACTTGGTGATAGCGGGACCTTTAACGGAATTGAACCGTTGTAAGTTCAAGTTCAAGTTGGATTACTAGAGGCTTCTGCTTGCTCTATTAGAGCCGCTTGCGCCTTCTTCGCCTTCTTGTTAAGAGTATTTTTTGATAGTATAATGTAATGATGAAAGTATGAAGATGATTGTGATTGAATGATGAATTTGACTTTAAATTATTTTTTTCTTTTTCTTTCTTTTTGAACTCTCTTGGAGTTTCTTATCATCCTCTTGGAGGGATTCTTAAACTTTCATGGGGTATTCCTAGGATTCTAGTTTTTCCATGAATTCTCTCGTTCTTCTCTCTCTGATTCTTTTAATCCGATCATATATTTCTGGTATTCTGGATTCAATTGTGAAAAGTCGCACTTAATTGACTCAGTCACTGAGGACTCGATTTTGTCTTCCGATTCTTCTTTCTTGGATTTGTCTTTTGAACAGGTTGGGTATTCTTCAATATTTGATTTGTTTGGATTTCTCTCTTTGTTTTTATGGAGATTTACAACTTTCGTTATTCTTTGGTTTAGTTTTTTAAACCTTTCCTCGTTATTTTCTGCCTTGACTTTTGGGAATTCTCGGTTTTCCACGATCGGATCGGATTGATCCATTACCTCTGAGTCTTTTTTTAAGTATTGCGTTAGGACGCGATCTAAGGTTTCTTCTACTTTTTTGAGATCACTTTTGTTATTCTGCTTTCTAGGTCTTCGATTTGGTAGTTTGGCTCAGCTTGATGATCGGGTTGGTTTACCGACTTTTGTGATATCAGCTCTGTCACGATTTTTGCGAGATTATCAACTACTTCCTCCAATCGATCAATTCATTTGTGTAACGCTTGCAGGTTATGGTCCATTCTTTCTGTTACTAAGGTTTTCTCCGGTATTGGCTCTTTTGATCTTAAGGCATCGGAATAAGTTTTTCTCTGACTTAATGATCTTTTTGCCTCCTTGAAGGTTATGTTTTCTGATTTAGCTTTTCTGATAATGTCACTTTCTTGCTTTATAAATGGGCATCTTATGTCTACAGCCATCTTATGTCTTATGTACTTCATCTTATGTACATCTTATGTCTACACCATTTCTACATCTGAAGCACTGATTTATTTTGTCGCATTTAATTGATTTGTGATTCTCACCACATCGCTGGCATTTTGGATTTACTTCTTTGCATTTGCAATTCACTTTAAAATGTCCAAATTGCTGACAAAAGTAACAAATCTTGGGTTTGTCTATAAACGACTCTGTAGCTTACATATTCAAATTTCACTCTTTTCTTTCTATTTTTCCAATTTCTTGAATAAGTATAGTTGAGGTTGCTACGTTTTTGCCCTTTCTTGTGAAACGAATAATTTTATTTGCTTTGATATCTTGATTCAGAAGGTTTTCATTAATGATATTTAGCGATATTTTCGGGTCTATACCCCTAATGATGTATTGGGTGGTGATTGAGTTTTCAAAGATATAACTTTCTATATCTTTTCCTTTTATTGCTTTTTTGTTTAAGATTTTCTTTGCTGATTCTTCACTTGTTACTATTACGATGATCGTCTTATTTCTAGTAAGGAATACTTCGTCATAATGATTTAACACTCCTGCAAATTCTTTGCTTAAGTCTTCATGCTTTATAGTTAATTCTTCTGAATTGGCACTTTTTATTCCAATTTTCGTTACGCTGTTTTCGAAGGCTATTTTAACCTTTTCTTCGAGAGGAAGTTTGCTAGTGAATGTTCTGTCTTCCCTGACTTTCTTGTCACTAATATTATCTTCGTTAAGATGATTTGCAGATCGTTTGAGGACATTTCTTATTCCTTCTTCTTGCGCACTCTCGCTTTGTTCTGTGGAGACCTCCACCGTGGTTTTCTAAAGAACAGGGTAGGAGAGACCAACCCTGAAAATTCAAATTTTCCGCTTGTTTGTTTCCAAGCTGTAGTTTAAATAAAAGTTATAAACTAAAGCTAAATTGTAGTCTTCTTGACTTTAATATAAGCACTTTGTTAGGCTTCAACACTTTTTCACACCAAACCATTCGAAACTCCCACCAAAAAAACCCTTCACTCGTCACTCGCACTATGAGTCACCTCCAACATTAGCCAATTCGACCAAGATCCCGTTGTAACTAAATTTAACAATCAGATATCTTTACATAGATAAAACATCTGCGGGGTATAACTACCTCGTGTAAAAATTTTTTTGGTACTTCTCTATAGTGTTCGGCAACTACTGGTCAAAAAGTAGTTAACTACCAACTACCAACTAGTCTGGGCAAAAGTAGTTGTAACTACTAGTTAACTACTTTTTCTTGGAAGTAGTTGTAACTAGTAGTTGATTATTTCCCAAAGTAGTTAACTACTAGTTAACAAGTCTATTTAATTTCATAAGATATTTTCCCCCAAATTTTCGATTACTTTTTCTTACCTGTAGCAAAAATACAGGGGCGTCATTTAGGGGGGGCAGGGGGGGCAATCGCCCCCCCCAAGGTTTCTACTGTTATGTGAAAATAGCTGCTAGTCCCTTGAAAATTCTGTAACTTCCACAAAGAAAAATCTGGGGAAGGATCCCCAGCCCCCCTCTAAAATTTTACGTCGGTGGTTAAACAGATTTTTCCTCCTCAGAATTCTGCCATTTACAAGAAACTTTTCCCTTTACGAGCTCCACAAAGAGTTTAAAAGAGATAAAGCACTAGTTTAAAGGGGAAATTTCAAAACATTTTCTTGGGCATACCCCCGCCCCCCTCTATAATTTTGACCTCTGTTAAACAGTATTTTTCCCCTTGAAAATTCTGCCGCTTTCAAGAAGCTTTTCCTTTTTAGTGCTCCCCAAAGAGTTTGAAAAAGAGATAAAAAAAGAGTTTAAAGTGGTAATTTCAAAAAAAATTTGGGGGAGGATCCCCAGCTCCCTTCTAAAATTTTTACGTCGGTTACACAGTTTTTCCCTTTAGAATTTTGCCACTCTCAAGAAGCTTTTCCTTTTGCGGACATAGGGGTTTGGAAAAATCCCACCAAATCTCACCTAGGGGGGAGGGGGGTCGATTAAAATCTTACGTCAACTTTTAAGTTAGAAATTATAGGATTTTCTTTTTTTTAAGTAGGAGAAAGTAATATATAAGAAGGAAGGAGAATAATTTAAAGGTTGTAGGTAAATCTTACGTGAGGGGGAGTGGTCCAGATTTTGGAAAAAAACATATCACGTAATTTATGGATGTCTCCTTTAGGAGCCCCCCAAAGAGTTTGAAAAAGAGATAAAACACTAATTTAAAGAAGAATTTTAAAAAAATTCTGGGGGAGGCCCCTTGATACTTTGACGTTTATTTACAACTCTTTTCCCTAGAAAATTTCGTGGTTTACAAGAAACTGTTCTCTTTGGATGCAGTCCATGGTCTCAAAATGAGCCAAAACACTACTTTAAAAAGGCATATTTTCAAAATTTTCCTGGGGGCGAACCCCCAGACCCACTTTTTCCTTGGAGTTCATGTCAAATTTTGACATTACATGTATCATTCAAATACTATTTTTCAGTGTTCTAACACTTAACCTATAAATGTGCTCGTTAGGGGATACCTTAAAAATGAAGTTGAGGCAACCCCCCAAAAAAGTTAGCTACAGAGTGATTCAGACCCATTTAAAAAAATCCTTTCCCCCCAACCAAAAACTGAAATGACGCCCCTGCAAAAATATCCATGGCTAAAGATTCACCAATTTTTGATAGGTATACAGGTTTTTTTGTCTTAAAGTTTTCTATGTTGTATCAGTACCTAAACCCCCTTAGCCTGAACAACAATATTTTAAGCACAAAATTAGGCAGTTAACTTTAAGTATTGCCTTACTAATTTTTAATGCAGAAAAAGTATCTAGAATCCTCGTAAACCTAGCCTAAAACCGCTTTTCAAAGTGCTGGAATTTCCAGGAGAGAAAACCCTTAACCCCCTAATTTCTAGAGAGGATTTCAAATAAGGGTTGCATTTATATGTCAATTGCTGGGATGAAATATATTTCACGGTTGCCAAATATGAAAATGTATCACGAAAAATGGCATTGTTAGTAGATGTAACATATTTTTAAAAATTTTGATCTTTCAATATTTTTTGAAGTAGTTGAACTCTTTGAAAGTAGTTGGAACTAGTAGTTGGTGAAAAAAGTAGTTAAACTACTAGTTCAACTACTCTAAACCAAAAGTAGTTGAACTACTAGTTAACTAGTAGTTGCAACTAGTAGTTAACTACTTTTCAACTACTTTTAGTTAACTAGTGCCGAACATTACTTCTCTAGAAAGCTGGAGATCCCGTTGTAACTAAATTTAAAAATCAGATATCTTTACATAGATAAAACATCTGCGGGGTATAACTACCTCGTGTAAAAATTTTTTTGGTACTTCTCTAGAAAGCAGATTTTTTGGTGACAGCTTTATTTCCGAGATTTACCGAGCTTTATTTCTGCTCAAAAACAGATCTGCTTACCCCATTGTTACAAAAAAAACCATATTGTAAATAACAAGTTATTAAAAGAAAAAATATATACAAGTCTGTTTAAAAATCATATTAATACTCTTAAAATATATTTCAACAAAATTTAAAATTTTAAAACTGGTAAGTATAGATTAAAATATTTTTATTTGAATGTTTAATTTTAAAAAAAAGGTTCATGGAATGGCATTGTTGTTATTTTTTACAAGCAGTGATATTCCGTTTGGCGCTGGTTGCATCATTATTGGCAACTTTATCGCTTGCGTCGGGATTCTGGAGTAGTACCTTTTTTTTATATATAATTACCAACAAATCAAGGGTCAGCTTTACAAAAAGTCCTCCAGCAACCATGATGTTTACCAACACTCAAATGATGACTGACAACCATAGATATCTAATTATTCATATTAGAAGAGAATAATTTGTAGAATATTAATAGAGATATAATAGTAGGGGAGAGCGGGGATGAATGGGACAAATTTCACATTTTTACTAAAATTGATAAAAATATACATTTTTTAATCCTGTAACAAGTTTAAAACCAATAATTGAACTCTTGGTTACATTATAAATGCGTTTATACAATCAATTACCCATTATTTAAACTCCAAGAAAAGTTTCTATGAATGCATGTATTTTGTCCCATTCATCCTCGTGGTGAGGATGGATGGGACACTGAGTGGGGATGAATGGGACAGTTAAAAAAGTTCAAAAATTTTCAAAATAACAAAGTTATTTTAAATATTGCACCAACGCTTAGCTTTTTAAAGGAACAACACACTTTTATTTTCCAAAGAAAAAAATTAAAAAGGCATTTAAAGGGCAAAAAACAGCCTACATTGATTCGACTTCATGACGAGTAAAATAAACACATAAACTGAAGCAAATCCTTTTGTTCTTTCAGCTCAGTGGTTGAAACTGGTGTTATTTCTATTAATGCTACTCGCTTTTTATTGGTTTGTACTTTTAGGAGTGCAAATAGATAATTTCTTATGCCTGGACCTAACCCCCAAAGCCATTCCACTCCTGCAGTAACATTTTCCCTGCCATTTTGAAGGAACTTTTCATAAATATGGAACATAAAAACTTAACTTGTTTAAATAATTTGTTTAATCATAACATATCTAAGATAACAGTTGCAACTATTTGCTCATCAAGACTTTTTATATTTTCATATGAGTTTGGAACATAAAACACAAGTTTAAACATAAATTTTTGCACCCTATTTTAGTAAACTTTATCAGAAATTAAATGAGTTGAATATAGCAAGCTATTGATGGAAAGTTTTGGAAACAGGAAATGAAGTGATGATGGAACTGTCCCATTCATCCCCGCAACTCTTGTCCCATTCATCCCCGTACCCACTTATTTTTAAAAAACTAAAATTAGACTAGGAAAAAATTCATGGATTTTCTTCATTTAAATTGGAAACTTTCTTATATAAGTACCTACTCTTTCAACACACTGTAAAATTTAATGCTTTAGTTAAATTATTTTTAATAAATAATTATAGAAGTAAAACAATAAAAGTTACTTTTGGTACGGGAAAACACATTTAGTAGTCCTATTTATACAAAAATGTAAGCTGATGTCAATGAACACAATTTTTTGAATAGGCTAGGTACTACTATCTTATGTCTGAAATTACAAAAATTTAAAGTGAAGTTAAGGTGTAAAAAATATTTGTCCCGTTCATCCCCTGTCCCATTCATCCCCGTTCTCCCCTACTATTAGAACTACGTTGACAACACTTAATCATGTTGCTGAGGGAGCTGTGGTTACACATGGTGATTGGAAGACTTCCAATCAAGATACAGGACTACATATAGGCCATAATAACATAAACATGTACTTTTGTATCAGACAACCAACAGTGTTGCTAAATCCAAAAATGTAAAGCTAAAGCCTTTTAACTGAACCACTAAAACTGGTGGTTGACAGGCTAATAGAACCCGTAATTTTAATCGGATGGTTATTAATTTTTGGCAATATTGCTGAATGTTGCATTGAGCTAACTTGGAAATTTTTAATGGGATAAATAACAGAAAAGTATCATAAATTCTTACTTGTTCAGCTCCAAAAGGTGTAATGTTGGCTTTTAATGTTCCAGTACCGACAGCAGCAACAATTAAGACAACCATGACAGTCCAACTGCAATTCTCCCTATACAGTGGAATCTCAGGTGCATCTGTTGGATCAATTGGAACAGGGCAGTTGGTACACAAGTTGCACAGGTCCGCCATGTATGGCAAAAACCAATAAGCTGCAGTATACACAACAAAAGCCAAGCTAATCGTTTTGAAACGTCCCAGAAATGCATCTGAGATCCAACCTCCAAAGAGAGAAGACAAATAAGATGTGCCAGTGAAAATGAGCAAGGCACTGATGGCATTATAATATCTCCAATGAAAGTCGCTTTGGTTTAAGAACAGATACAAATTACCAGTTAGAGAATAATAAGCAATTCGCTCAAGAAGCACGAATATCAGAACAACTATACCAGATAGAAGTTGTCTGCATTTGTTATTGTTCGATGAAGTAACATCTCTGGTAGTGTAAGTTTCACTATTGTTAGGAGTGTTATAACTAATATTCGAATTTACTGATGTAAGTAAGGGCTCTCTTTCATCATTTGCCGCCATCCCAAAAATATATGAAGATGCTGGATGACTTAAATTTGGCAGTTCAACTTAAAACGTAGTCACAATCACATGAGATACGGAAAGTGAATGAAAGGATGAAGGGAGCAGAACGCACGTCGAGCAAATGAAATCATAGACGAGAATATTATTCCCAGAAGATCAGGGAATTAATTAAAAAGAGAAAAATTAAAAAAAGTTAGAACAATCACCCAATGCACAAGAAATTCGGATAAAACTAATATTTGTTTACTTCCTTGTTAATCCTCACGAGCAATTGTTTATGAATCATGAAATTGCCATAGCAATTTTGTTGCCAGTATTCAGAACTAGTATACTTACATTTTGTCCAAATATTTAAATTGTTACTTAATCCATTAAAAATGAGATAAATTAAGCAATTAAGACGAAAAAGGAATGAAATTGAATCCTAATTTTTATTTTAACATGGAATAAAAATAAAATATATTGAGTTTCGGTTTCAGTTCCCCTTTTTGTTTCCTAGCTGGCAACAAAAGAATTCTATCTATGTTTATTTATTTTTATAAATTGATTCCAAGCAGTGCCTGCGATTGCGACATGGACAACGATGTGATCGATTTAAGAATGCATAGGGTACTTGATGACGAAGAAAGCAGCGAAGATTTTTCTTCAGGTAATATTTCCAGTTAGCTCGTTTCTTCTCGTTCTTTAATGTGATCTCAAGTTGCACAGTCCAAAACAAACCTCACACTTGGAAAGCGTCCCTATCGGATGCTTTTTTCGTTTGATTTTATGCTGTCATAATTACTCACCAGGAAAACCGTTTTTTGTCCAAGATGTTGTCAAGAAATATTTACATGAAGTTTTACTGATTTTTCTTTGTAAGTTCTATCTACGGTCACTATCTCTTGTTTGTAACATTCAAGATCCATGGCTAAATACTTCATGAGAGTCTTCAGAAAAAAGAAAGGTATGTTTAACCCTTTCTATACTCCCATAAAATTTCAGTGATTAAAAAAACTAGTAGAAGTAACTAGTAAAGCTAAGTATTTACTAGTTGAAGTCATAGTTTAGGTTTAGCATTTTTGCCAGTAACCTAGATCTAGAAGTGTCTGTTTTTTAGAACCTCTGTGCAGTGGTGCCTCTTGTGTTATTCAAAAGTGGTTCAGTTTAGGGAAATTTCAGCACAGCTTCGATAAGAGTCCTCCTCCATTTGGCAATCGTGTAGCGGTCGTCAAGTTGTGGCTATATCATGGCTGGTTGCTTATAATTATTAAATAGACCTAAGAGGGGCTTCAGATAATTTTAGGTCTCCTCTCTGGTGAAAGAAATCTAGCTTTGGGCCTGATAATGTCTTAATTTTTTAAAAGATATTGGGTCTGTATCCGTACCAAAATAAATTTCTATATACTCCACTGAGATCCAAGGTAAAAAAAACTATTGACTGATAACTATTTAAAACTGATTTATTTTCAATGATTCACTAGATACTCGTGTGCATATTTTAATTATTTAAAAGTTTCTTAAATGCATGTTAAAATTAATTTTCTTTCTCTTTTGTGAATAATAATAATTGTGATTTGATTGTGAGGTTGACTCTTAATTTTTCTTTCAATTTTTCTTCTTTTCATAACCATTTAAACTACCCGCGAGCCACCACTCGTTTCGATTCTTTTTTTATTTAGACCTCGAGTATGTATGTAGTCGGGCCCCCAAACTGTTGTATAGCAGTTAATGCGGCCCAGACCCTGAGCTAAGATATAGGTCAAAATTGGCGACTGCATCACTGTCGCCAAATGGAGGACTCTTATCGAAGCTGTGCTGAAATTTCTAATAAGGAGGGTTCACGTATTAAAACGATGCTGACACTTGACCAAATTTCCTCAAAACCCAAGAAAAGTTATCATAACAAATATTATGAGTAAAAACCAGCTAACCTTAAGCATCATTGCTAATAATAAATTATACCAGTGTTTCTAAGCCATTAGTCTGCAGACCATAAGGGTAACCATGGTTTGTACACCCCCTGAAAAACTCCTTAAATTTGATTTATTTTTCTAAGGGCCCTTATAACTCTTGAAAAACATCTGTCTAAGAGCAAAATAAAGTTTTATTATTGATTTGGGGGAAATAATTGTTTTTTAATCGATAAAACCCTGTTGAAATAGGAAATTTTAACCTTGCTCCATACTTCATTCTAAACTCATTCTGCTCAAAAACCAAGTGCAGATGTCAGTTCTTGCCACAGTCCCAGCATGAAATCTTTCATTTCAGCTTGATCATTTATTTAATTTTTTCCTCATTTTTCTTCTTCACTGGAACCTAGTGAGCAGGTTTAACTTCTCACACTTGTTTTTGATGTTTGAATTCTCTTTGCACGGATCCAGTCTCTAACATTCTGTGGACAAATAAGGCTCAGTTCTGTGGACAGTTTACATACAGCTTGAAATTTTATTGGGTAATGAACAATCAATATGAGATCTTTGCACTCTGCTGCTATGCATGTTCATTACTGGGTCCCAGGGTCTTTAATGACGTTAATGAAGAAATCTTTGAGTATTCTTTACATTAATGGGATATTTCTTAACAAGGCCAATAACATAAGTCTCCATTTGTCTGCTGCAAGAGCTTACCTGCAGTTTGATTCCTATTATTCAACTGTTCCAAATGGAGAGTTTTCAGGTGTTCCCACCATACCACAGTTCTGTCGCTTCCAAAAAAGATTTTCTATCAGTAAAAGTCAGCAAAAACTCCTGGGAATTTGTTCTCCACTTCCAGAAGTTATTACTAAACTTCCAGAGTTTCTCATTAAACTCTAATTACTGACATTTTCTTAACAAGTTTATTACTATTAGTAATAAACTAGAAATTAACCGTTTAAAGCAGTGGTGCCCAAAGAGGGCGCCAGCGCCCCCTGGGGGCACTGAAGATTTCAAAGGGGGCGTTGGGAAGATCAGAGAAAATTGGGGGGCGCTGCATCATTTAGTTGCAAAGCGCCTGCATGATTCTCTTCATTACGTTATAAAGGCTATTAACAAAATAAGAAGTAATTCTTTGAATGACAGACTATTCAGCCAGCTTTGTGTGGGAAATGATGAGGATTTTAATCGGTTGCTGCTTCACACTGAAGTTCGTTGGCTATCAAAGGGAAGCTGCTTAGTTACATTTTACAATCTTTTTTATTCAGTGTTAAAATTTTTAGAAAACAGAGATGTTGAATTACAAAAGAAGTTATTGACTTTTAAAAATGATATTGCAAGGCGATGAATTAAATCTTATTAAAACTAAAAATATCATAGCCAGTTTTATGGGGAAAATCTTGCTATTTAAGCAGAATTTGGGGAAAAAAGAATTTTGCAGCTTTCCCCTAAATTATCTGAAGTTCCTGTTGCCAACCAAGATTTAAATATTTATTGCAAACATTTGGAGGTTCTTCATAAGGATTTCCAAGACCGCTACACAGACATCCTCTCTTTGGATATACCAAGTAGGGTCTTGCATCCTTTTTCGTTTTTTCAAGAAAGTTCTGGAGATCCACATTTAGAAGAGGAACTGATCGAAATCAGCACCAATGAAGAACTTAAGCCAAGATTCAAAAAATGGTTTGCAGAATTTTGGCTTCAGAGCTCAATCCCAATTCCAGCATTGTGGAACATAGTTCAAAAACTTCCTGCTGCATTTCCCTCTTCTTATTTGGTAGAGAGGTTTCAGTGCAGTTTCCAATTTGTTATCTAAAAAAAGGAACCGATTGGAGATAACTGAAAGGGGGGACTTAAGGCTATTCTTAACGAAGCTTACTCCAGATATTGTCAGGCTAATAAATACCTACCAAGTTCATCCATCTTATTAAAATTGTGTATGCATAATAATGCGGTGAAATTTTTTTATTATGGGATTTATACAGGGTGTTTCAAAATTGCGTTGCACGGCTTTTATTCGGAACCAGCCCCTCCTAGGGTCATGGAAGTAAGGTCTACCCCTAGGTAAGTAACCCTGGAGAATCCATTGAGAGGACTTACAGCGCCCCTAGCGGCGAAATTAAAAAGTTAAAAAAATTAATTTAAAAACTAAAGGAGATAGAGCAAAAACCTCAGTGAGAGTATTGTTGCCAACATCAAGAAGAACTAATTGGAAAAAATTTGATCAAAATATCTTGAATATTCGCGGAGATATTAGCATGTGAAAATAGCACTTTTTCAGGGGTCAAAAAGTAAAAAATTCGCATATTTACAAATTTTTTTGATTTTTTGATTAAATTTTGTGTTCTTTCAACTAACAAAACACAAAACTACACAATTCACTGAAAAATTTGCAAATATGCGAACTTTTTACTTTTTGACCCCTGAAAAAGTGCTATTTTCACATGCTAATATCTCCGCGAATATTCAAGATATTTTGATCAAATTTCTTCCAATTAGTTCTTCTTGATGTTGGCAACAATACTCTCACTGAGGTTTTTGCTCTATCTCCTTTAGTTTTTAAATTAATTTTTTTAACTTTTTAATTTCGCCGCTAGGGGCGCTGTAAGTCCTCTCAATGGATTCTCCAGGGTTACTTACCTAGGGGTAGACCTTACTTCCATGACCCTAGGAGGGGCTGGTTCCGAATAAAAGCCGTGCAACGCAATTTTGAAACACCCTGTATACACTTTGTGGTTAAATCATTTTAAAAATATAAAATG
This sequence comes from Tetragnatha versicolor, assembly GCA_024610705.1. Taxonomy (NCBI): domain Eukaryota; kingdom Metazoa; phylum Arthropoda; class Arachnida; order Araneae; family Tetragnathidae; genus Tetragnatha; species Tetragnatha versicolor. Next base: position 31,204,840 of record JANDEH010000001.1, on the reverse strand, counting down.
TAACTCAAGTTCCTTTAAGAATATAAAATAGGCTTTTAATATTAAAAATGCAATTAATTTTATTCATAAATATTTTATGTCAATGGCACATTTTGTTTGTAGAATAATTGTAGAGAAAGTAATATAAGTTAGCTATTAGTAATGAGATATAAATATTAGCGATTAATATTGTGATACAAATTTTAGCAATGTGATAATTATTTATTTGGGATTTAAATGCAGTTAGTTGTTAAATCATTTCAAAAACTTAAATATCATACTTTAACTCAAATTAATTTAAAAGTATTAATATAGCCTTTTGGTATTAAAATTAATTTCGTAATATTGTGATACAAAAATTAGCAATCAATAATGTGATACAATAGCAATTAATGGTCGTTTGATACAAAATGGTCTTTATGGTGTGTAAATATACTACTTTGTGCAATATACTTCTTTCAGTTATGAATATATAGTTTTAAAAATAAAAGTTATATTTCTTCCTTACATTTTGTAAGTGTTAATGCATTTTTTATATCAACAAAAGTGAAAAAAACGTATGTCATGAATTTTTTGAAAAATTATAAATTATATGATATTAAGTTAATATTAATATCGAAAATAAGAGGCCATTAAGTTGTCATATTCAAGGGGGGCGTTTGAAAATTTGGGTATTCAAAAGGGGGCGCTGGTCCAAAAAAGTTTGGAAACCTATGGTTTAAAGTGTTGAAATAATCCAATATTTTTTATTATCTCAGAATATGTAAACATTTACTTCTAATCCTCATTTGGTCTATGTTGTTAAAGTTTTCTATAATTGTTTTTGTTACAATGTTAATTTTTAAACACAGATTCATCTGAGCAGGGTGAACCAAATGAATACGGGGATGGTGTACGTCCCTCTACATCTTTATTTTCCTATGATACTTCCCTACCAGCATTACATTCCGTAAGTAATTTTAGGTATTAAAATGTTTATGTAGTCCAGGCACGGATTATAGCAATTCTTAAGGGGGGCGGTCTAGAGGTTACCCAAAATTTCGTAGATTTGATTTCAAATATAATTAACCCCCCACTCCACTTCCTAGTCCCCTTTTCAACTCCATCAGTGGCAGATCCAGGATTTGTTTTTTTGGGGGGGCTTGGAATCTTCAAAATCCATATCCATTTGAATCTTCTTGATCATCTTAATATATATAACAGGTTGGGAATCTTTATACTCGAAGTACTAAAAGGGGGGCCTGGGGGTCCTCCCCAGAAAGTTTTTGGAAATTTAAGTCTATAATAAAGCATGTTTTTAACCCGTTTTGGGTACACCTAATCACGAATTTTGGACTTATATCATCAAGAATTTTACCTATTTTTTGGAAGGATTTTTACATTTTAACGAACTTATTATTAAAAACAGTTGTACATAGTATAGTTCCAATTATGGGGTGCAGAATATGTCCGAACGCCCGAAAGATGTTCGGGGGAAATTCAAGTAGCTCTGGGGAAATTTTTGCCCCAGATAGAAAGAAAAACTAAAAAAATTCAATCAAAAGCTGACAAACGAATATTTTGGGTAGTGACTGCATCATAACCTCCAATTTTAACGGAAATCAGGTGAAAACTGCGGAATTTCGGATGTAGAGTGTTAAAAGAACGGATCTGCGCCAAAAATCCTAGTTTTCTGGGAACCTGAAACCTGGGAATATCTGAAAGTTGGCTTTTCCTTGTTGTTCGTTTGGTATGCAGGAAAAACAACGTATTCGAGGTAGGATGAGTAATTTCTACTATAAATATCATTCTTGTTTTCTAACATTTATTTTCTTCACTGAAAAGTTGAGTTAATTAAGGAGAAATTTACAGGTAGCTTAAATTTGAGAAGGAAAGACAATTTTTTATATTTTAAGAAAAAAGGCACTTCGGAACTAAGATTATAAGTGTGTAAGAACAACTAAAAGATATTATAAAGATAATTAAAATTTAAATTTTTATGGATTATGCGAAAATTATGGAATCTGAAAATGAAAATTTGTAATTGAAAAAACTTTAACTTCTTTGAATGAAATCTCATTTTGTATTGGGGGAAATTTTGTTGAAAACAAATCGTGTTCTGGGGAAATTTTGGGCCCTGAAACATTTTCTGCTGCTCTGATTATAGAAGCGGGTCCTCCCCCCTAAAATTTTTGGATATGTAAGGGGAAAAACCCAGTTTTTCAACTCGCTTTGGTAAACCTCATCCGAATTTCGGATATACATTTTTCGGTAGAATTTTTGCATTTTGTCGAACTTAATATAAAATATTATTGTTAATAATAGTTACGAGTACCGAAGGGGGGTCTGGGAGTCCTCCCCCAGAAAATTTGACCCTAAAATAACAGGTTTTTAACTTATTTTTATAGTTTCATTGCTTGTTAAACGGGACTTTCTTCTTGCTCTGATTTTCGTAACCACACACAAAAAAATCTTGTCACACCTAAAGGAGGGTGGTCGCCCCCTTCGCCCCCCGCCCCCTATAATCCGTGGCTGATGTTGTCCAGTCTTATCAATGGTTGTATTTTTGAACTTGTCAAGATAAAATTTTTGCATTTTTATGGGAATAAATTTGGGTTATATGTATATTAATCTTTCTTTTTTTAATTAATTGAATCTTTCTCTAAAAATAGATTCAAATGGTTCTCCGAGTAAGATTCGACTTAATATTTATGAAAAGACGAAAAAAATTTACATTATGTATTCAATGTTTAAATGAAGAACTCTTAGTAAATGCCAGTAGATTTTAAAGTTATATTAATGGTTAGAAGAATATTAGAGATTATAAAATGAGAAAACATACTATCAAATAGCGTTTTTGAAGTACTATATTATGTATTAAGAAATGTTTTCTGAATTTTTTTTTGTAGAATTTTAATGAGAATATTCTCATGAAGAAAAAATGATGAGATGTACTTAAAATTATTCATTTTTAGTGAGTGAAAATTTGAAGATTTACTAATTATTTCAGGAACACACACAAGTCTTAATAAGTAGTGAAATAAATTGAATTGGTAATTATTGAATTGAATATTCCCATGATAGATTAATCCCCCAATGCCAAAAAATACTCAAATAAAATTTGAGTTTTGCTGTGGGGGATTGTCAAATTAATTGTTTTGGCGAGTAGAAAGTAAATTAATCTGCATCCATAATACTGAGTAATTTAGAGTTTTTTGTGAATATTCTTATAATAAATTGTTCTCTGTAAAATAAATGTTATAAAATTATTTTAAATATTTTTCTCAACAGATAATTCTAATGTGATATCATATCTCTTTCTTTTAAGATTATTCTAATTTTACAAAGTTCTATCAAAATTAGCTAAATGTCAGGTTTAAAAGGTTCTTCAGTTTGACAACTATTGATATTACATTTGCATTCAACTACTATATGAAAATAATTTAGACCCCTCTTTTAATTGTACGAGTATTTTCTCCCAGTAAAACTTGCTTCTAATACTTCAAAAAATATTTTTTATTCAATGAAATTTACTTATTTAAAAAAACGTAAAAAATAATGAAATTAACAGTTCAGAGAATATTCTCCAAACTAAAGGTGACTTTAATGGTAAGTTTCATCAAAGTTATTATTATTTTCAGGTTTTTAACACTAATACTACATGACCATTCGATATTATTAAACATATTTCCATTTATCAGTCAAAAAAATGGAATATTCTCGATTATTCTCAAAATTCTCGCCCCTGGAGAAAGTTCTCGGAATATTTTCGTTCCCCGAGAATATTATCCCTTTACAACTCTAGTCTTGGGAATAAGGTTGTCCACGATGACGTCACGAAACTCTGATCCTGCAGGACAAACAGACTTAACTGTCAAATTAACTGTGTTTGTCCATCAGTTTCAGAAGCATTTCCGAATTCCGATTTGAAAACTTGCTTTTGCTTGCGATTATATCTTTTTAAAAATTGTCCTTTTTAAAAGCATTTTTAAACATCATTAAAGATGGTTAGATTCTGTGGAATAATAAGGTTGTCCACGATGACGTCACGAAACTCTGATCCTGCTGGACAAACAGACTGATTGCTAAGGGTTGCCACCGGATGATGGACAACTCTATTTTCATTTTCCAATGTTAGCACATACGCTTTTCTGTGTGTTCATTATGGGAATTTTTAGTACCTAGGCAATGACTTGGAAGAGCTGAGTGGGAGAACTGTGTTGGATGATGGCAGCTTGCAGACCATCCCTATTCTCAGCTTGCCTGGAGTGGTGCTCATACCCGGACAGACCTTGCCCCTCCAACTCTTCAATCCAACCACCATTTCTGTAATGGTTCCTCTCATCAACAGCGATCGTACTTTTGGGCTCATCAATGCACGGTATGGACAGGGTATCTGCCAAAATAAAAATTTTCAAATCAGTATTTTAGCTTTAAAACGGACACTTTGCAAACATGTTTGCTTCTGCCATTCCCACTTGGGATATATAAAGTTAGTCATGTGCAATTTAAAACCTACAGCTCTTGGCTGAAAACAGCTAATTTTACGCTAAATTCAAATTCACAAAATTTTATGAGTAGATTTTCACAAATTCTTAGAAAAACAGGACCCTTCACAAAAACCTGGATAGAACCCTGATTTTGAATTCTTTCAATATTCCCATTCTGCTTACAGCAAAAGGTTCCAAAAGGCATCTCTTCATAATTTTGGATGCATTTTAAGGATTTAATTAAATGGAAAGATACTTGTGGGATATTTTGTAGCAGAGGCTATATATTTATTACATACACTCTTAAAACGATTGTATCAAAATTGAGTAAAAATTACTCAAGAAGGCTCCGATCCAATAAGTACTCAAATTTGAATACATGAATATACTCATTCTGAAATGTGCATACTCAAAAATGAAACATCGTGAGCTCATTTTTGAGTTCAAGCTCATTTTTGAGTATTCACATTTTCAGAAATGAGTATATTCATGTATTCAAATTTGAGTACTTATTGGATCGGAGCCTTTTTGAGTACTTTTTACTCAATTTTGATACAATCGTTTTAAGAGTGTATATAGAGACATTTTAGAAGCTGTAGCAGATCTAGAATTTAAATTTAAGGTCTGGACTAAATTTGCAAAAAATTTTCTCATGTCTTAAGAAATGGAACTTATTTTGAGGTGTTTTTAGTTTCTTGTTATAGTCTCTAAATTTTTTGATTCAAAGGAGATGAAAAAAAATATTAGTTTAAATGTTGTGAAGAAAGGATCATTTTGCTATCAATGATGATTAAACTAAACTGAATGTCAGTGAAGTATTCTTTTTTGTAAAAGCTTTTGATTATATCGCTTGTGTATTCTAGAATAATTAAAGTATTTGAATTGTTATATAGGTTTTCTGGCCGACAGTTTGGTAGTAGGTTAGACAGCATTGGCACAACTGCTGAAATACGATCCTATAGTGAATTAGAGGGATCTTATGGATCAACTGTCTTAAGAATCAAGGCAGAAGGAAGACAACGATTTGAAGTATTGGAAATTGCATCCCAATCCAGAGGGTATATGGATTATAAAAGCTTTTGTAGTATAATATTTTGTGCAGTTCCCTTTCCTCAATTTAATAGTAAATAGAATTTCTCATTAAAGTATTACTTTCTGTGTAAAGCTGATGAACATCTAAATAATATTTTCTATTAATTTATTTTTTAAGGGGGAATTTACCTAGTATTTATAACAATCTACTAAAATACAAGCATTCACATCAATATAGAATTTAAAAATATCAACAATTTTTTATTTTTTGTATAAATTTAAATGTCTGACTTAAAATCTTTGGTTTTTAAACTTTTTTGTCATTAAAATTTGCCAGCACCATCTATATTTGTGCTAGTGTAATACTTTTGTTTGATAATATTGTTTTGATAAGGTTCAGTGTCTGTTGTGACACGCAAAATCCCTTTTTTTCATACCTAAGATGTTTCGAGTATTTGTTGACATTAGATACTCTTAGTTGTCTGAAAATATTGTTAACTTTAAATCCTAAACACAGTTAAATATCTATTGAACATCTCAAAGTACTGAATACCTACAAATGAACTCTTAGCACCAAAGAACTGTAGCAATTCCTAAAAAGGGCAATTGTATCTTCTTAGAAATACTGTTTTAAATGGATTGACTTTTTTATTTTCAGGATTCTTTTAGGCAAAGTTCGCATCTTACCTGAACTATGCCTTAGCGATTCTGGGGAATTTGCCAGACTCAACAGCTTAAATAAATTCCTGGTTCCTCCTCCAAATTTAAAAGCAAGTGCTGGAAAAGATGCTTCCCCTTGTAAGCAGCTGCTTCACCGCAGTCCCCATAAGGTCTGTTAATACACCTTATAACTTTTCCTTTAACTGAACCTTTAATAACCTTATAACTGACTTAAACCTTTCCAAACACAGTGCTTGAGATGAGCCAGCTAAGAAAACTTTCAAGGGGGAATAAAGGAATTAATTGATAAAAATACACCTTTTTCACATTTAAAAGAAGCATGTATTAAATGTGTTCATTCTAAATAAAAAATTTATGTGCTATTAGGAGGAATGTTTGAAAATTTTGTCTTCAAAATTTTCTGCCAAATGGTCGAAATTCATTGACTTGCTACTTAATACTCAAAATAGGTATGACTAGTTAAACCAGAGATGTGGTTAAATGAAAGCATGATACTACAGTGCATGCAACAATGCTTATAGAATCTTTTCTAAATCCCAAAAGAGCATAGCCACATTAAATGTGCTTTGATATTACCTGTTTTAAATTTTCTGTAATTCAAAAGGCTTATAAAATTAAGCTCTAATATTTATGAATCTTGTGAGCATGATACCCTATTGTGTGAGATTGCCCTATTGTTTACAGCCAATTGTATAAATTCTTTACGTGGTAAGGTTTTCAAAGTATTAATTGTGATTACAGTAGAATAGTGTTCTCTATTACTTGATTTCAAAAATATTTTAGTTGTATATAACCATCAAATAATGGAGAAAAATATCTTGATGTGAAAGTACCCTATTTAATACAAGGTGCGATACGTTCCTGTATGCTTCTTACTTGTGTAGTTTATTAAATTAAATTTTTTTTCAGTATAACAAGTTTGATTTTGCAAATTATACAAGGTTTCCTGAATTTGTGTACAAAATGTATGATCCTGTAAGTAAATTATTTTATTATGTATAAATACCAAAATATTTTCCCTTGTGACTACCATTTCTGATCACATAAAAGATCAGCTGTTTAGCTTCTTTTAGTTTTGATAGTGATTTATATATTTTTGTTTACCATTAGGTGATATTGATGAATCGAATCAAGCATATGCTGAAAAGTTGGAACAGGAGTTCAAAAGAAGACTGCATGCCTTGTAATCCCAAAGAGTTTTCATACTGGATTGCTGCAAATCTCCCTTTGGATGATAACCAGAAACTAAATTTACTAAAAATAAATGAAGTCACTGAAAGGTTAAGGCAGGAAATAAAAATCCTCGAAGAAGTATGCAATTTATGAATTTTTTTTTACTGTATTGATTAATGAAAATTTGAAAATATTCTCAAACTGCAATTTCTATTCCTAGTCCTCTGTAATGTGTTGCCGGGATTGCCATAACGTTAAAGCCTACAGAGACCAAATCTTCAGTATGTCACTTCAGGGACCTCAAGGCACCTATGTGAATTCCACGGGTTATGTGCATGAAGCCATTACTGTTTTGAAAGCCGAAGGGCTTCTTTGTGTAGGCAGACCTTCAACTGAACAAAGTTGGTTTCCTGGGTGAGTCCTTTTATTTACAATTAATTAATTGAATTCAAAATTTTTTAAAGTACTGGGGGTATTTAACTGATTTGTGGAAAGTTTTTGGTTTAGCCAAGTCTGCCTATAATTACCCTCCCAGAACTTATGGCTTAAGACAGAACTTTTAAGGATTTAAGTTGTCAAGGAAAAGCAATTTGTTTTTCAGAACACCATTTCCCAACCAGGGTTCTGTGGAACCCTGGTGTTCCGTTAAGCATTCTCAAGGGTTCCGCAAGCAACATGAACTCACACGGACAGTTCCAGGAATGGGGATGCCCTTAACCCCACAAAAAGTACCAAAATACTTTTTGACATGCTGTAATTCAAAATTTTCCTGGAGGGGACCCCCATCCCCCCATTTATCTAGGGCTTATGGCATGGAATAGTTGAAATTGTCTTTTTAAAGGTTTAAACTAGGAGTGGCCAACCTGCCGCCCGCTTGAAATAATTTTGCGGCCCGCGAGATTTATTAAAGTCAAAAGCTTAAGTTTTTAATTAAGTTAAGGCCCCCGAAATTTGGACTGAGTACCAAAATCAAGTTAAAAACCTGTTAATTAGATTCAAATTTCCAAAAATTTTCCCCAAGATCCCCCTCTAGTGGACATGGAAAAAGTTACCTTCCCCCGAACGTAAACGAAATTTACCCGAACCTTATGTATAGCACCTATGGATGCTGGCAGTGGCTTCCCCCCAAACCAGGTTCGCAGGTTTGGGCACTTTTTCCAGGTCTGCCCTTTAGCTATATTATTCACTATATTATTCGGGCGCTATATTATTCACAACTTTTTTAGGCTATTCATTCAGGTGCGAATCTGTCTTAAAACTTTATTTTAAAATATACTTAAATTTCTATATGCGTCGCAAGAGGTAACCTAACTTAGTTTCGAGTAATTCATAGTGTTTTTTAACGGTACCTGTTTAGTTCCTATAGAGAAGGCATTCTTAGGGTTGCTCCTTAAGGTCAATTTAGGGGCATTCTTAAAATCAATTTAAATTTTAATGAACATTTTATTTAGGAAACTGTAAAAGTAAGCAAAGGATCTAAAAAACTCTGTAATCTATAGCTAGTTTATTAAACTTACTTCACTTTCATTCTGAGCAGCTAATATCCTAAAATTTTATATGCAGCCCACGGGAGTAATGTGGTTTTCCAAAGTGGCCCTCAAGATAATTTGAGTTCCCCTGATTTATAAAAGAAAATTTCTAAAATAAGGGTAGAGTTGAAACACTATTATCTAATTAAAATCCTCAAATATTTTCTGGGAGAATATACCTTGGCAAAAACTAGATATTTCCCCACAAAATTGAAAAATCCTTTTTACCAATGTCCAACAGTTTTACAAATTCACTTATTTTTTACATTTTCTTTTGAGAATGTTTCATTTCTTTAGGCTGAGTTATATTTTGTAGGTTTTAATCAATATTAATTTATTTCTTTTATCAAGCATGCATATTTTATTCCATACAACAGTTGCATTTGTTTTAAAACAAACAACTTATGATGAAAATCTAAGATATTGGTAACCTTGAAGACTGTATCTAGTCATCACCAGGAAGATATTATTAAAGGAAGGGTTCCGTAAAACTTGAATATTGTCACATGGGTTAAAAGATGGTGAAAAGGTTAGGAAACACTGTCTTAGAATACCTTAATCCAGGGGCGTAGCAAAGGGGGGGGTCCCCGGGTCCGGACCCCCCCCCCCATGGGCCCGACCTAAAATTTTTGAACCCTTTTTTAGGCTTTAAATATTCCAGTGCCTACTCAAAAGAGGGCGTCTATGTCCCTTAAAAGTATCTAAAAACCACCTTTTTTGCTTGTTAAAATCTAAAATTTTCCGAGGGATCCCCCGGTTTACCTATAAAAAACGTATTAGTTGAGGGACGATACAAGGGGAGGGGGCGATAAAGGGTACTAAACGAGTAAACCAAACCCTGTTTTTAGGGTCAAATTTCCAAACAAATTTTGGGGGAGTACCCCCAGACCCCCCTTGGGACTTGGAACTTTATTAAACAACTTTTTTAATGATGAGTTCGTCAAAATACAAAACTCCTAGCAAATAATAAATTCCTGAAAATATAATGATCGAAATTCGGATAAGGTGTACCAAAACGAGTTGAAAACCTGCTTTTTAGACTTGAATTTCCAAAAATTTTCCGGAGGAGGTCCCCCGAACCCCCCTCTTTAATATGGAGCTACAGAAAACTATGTTTCTCGACGGTCTCTGTACTTAATAAAAAATTATGTGGATCAGAACTTTCAATCGAAGTAATACTTAATCTTAATTATTACACTAATTATTTTATTAATAAATCATTAACTATATTAATTAACACAGAGCAGAAATTAAAAGTAATGTGAAAATTATAACTTTATTTCACTAATTGTGGACTGGACACTTTTTGATATCCATTGGTAAATTTTTTGCACTGGACCCCCCCCTTAGGAAAATCCTGGCTACGCCACTGCCTTAATCTAAGTTTTCATTTGATTAATGTGTTGATAGAAACTTTACCGTTTTGTTATGGTAATATTCTCATTTTTTTATATTCTAGGTATGCTTGGACTATAGTTGAGTGTAACCACTGCCATGGTCATTTGGGTTGGAAATTCACTGCTGTTGACAAAGGCTTGAAACCAAAAAAGTTCTGGGCCTTTACCCGATCTGCCATTCAAACCAGAATAAGATCCACAGACGAGTCTTCTGATATGGATATTGGATTGTTTGAGGATACTTAGTTTCCACCACTCCCAGAATTATCTGGGAAGATATTTGATGTATATTTACTCATCTAGTTTACTTGTATAGTCATAAACTAAGAATTACTTTTCCTCTATTCTGTAACTGTTGATGTAACGTCTAATGTATTCTTCAATTGGTTCCACTTTAGCTTCCTCAGGAAAATTGGGGTTTGCTCTAATATTTCAATTGCCTTTATGGATACGAAAGGGGTGTTCAACACTTTATACATACTGATCACAGTATTTTGTATCCATTAGGTCCAGTGAAGTATAATACATATTCCGTATTTAACAAATTTTCTCCTCTCCTTAATTGCTTTATCTCTGTACAGTTTTTAGCAAGGTGCTAATATTTATTTAACCTGGTTTAGATAATCTAAGCACATTTTCTAATGTACTCAAGAGCTCATTTATTCAAAAAGTATTTTATATAAGTGCTGAATCATCTCTGAGGAAGATCATTGTATTTATAATAATATTGAAGGGAAAAGTGAATATTCTATATTCTCATATGATATATCGATTGAGTTCAATGAAGTACCACAGTTATCAGTTTATTTATTATTAAAAATAAATTATTCATTGTATTATAAATAGTACTAAATTTGTATTAATGAGTTATTAATTATTAGAATAAGAGGAATCTAATTACTTTTGTTTAGTTTAATTTTTGTAAATATATTGGTTGTGATACTATTATTCAAGTTTTTAGTGATTTCCTCTCCCATATCTTATTTCTTAATTGTTTTCTTATTGCTTCCACCTCGGGAAAATATTGATACATTATTAAAAATCCAATATTTAATGTTTATGGATATTATTGGTTTTTATGGATAAGATCAGACAAATAACTTAATATGAATAGGGTATACTTGGTTATTTTTAAAATGAGGATGTTTTACGAAAAAGAAAATAATCTTAATTGGGAAAAACTGTAGAAGGGGATAGGTGTAAGGGAAGAAATTTTCGTGTGGTCTTGCAACTTTGTATAGTAGTAGTTTCAAAAATGTATGCTTTTAAATTATTCAACTTTGTTGGAAAGAATATCTATATTTTAAAAGATATGTTGCTGAATGGTGGTGTTTGACTGCATGGGTTGCATAAAAATTTATTATAAAATGGCTGACATTTTTATGCAGAAGTGAGGTTGCATCTTGTGGAAATATTTTGTTTCTCTTAAGGTCTTTAGTTCTTGTGTGAAAGTTTTTACTTAAATTTGGTAACAACAGTAAAAGTTGGTTATTGTATGGTGTTTCTGGAATAGATGTTTAAAATGTACCTAAAATTTTTCTAGTTGCTCAAATATATGTAATCTTAATTTATAATTACCTTTAATTTGAAACTAATCTTTGTAGTCTCACCATGAGAAGCGTTGAAAATTGTGTTACAAAACTATTTTCTTTTAAGATTATATTAGGTTTTGCATTGTATCATTTCACTGTTTGTTTTATTAATGATATTTGCAACCTGTGTTAAGCTCTACTTTAAACATTGCAGCAAAGGCAAGCCATTGGAGACTCTCTTATGCCTTTCAGCTTGATTTAAAATCCTTACTATGTGGAAAAAATTTTTAGAGGTTATTTTTATGTTTGGTTGTATTTTATTGTTTTGTAATTTTATCTCTTGAATCAAAAATTGAATATTAGTTCTGCATTTATATTTCACTGATCAACTTTAGAGGGGCACAAAACTGTTAAAAACTTGTGGATCTTTATATTATTGGGTGTAAGTAGATTATTAGTAATTTATAGAATTCAGTTAGAAGTATCTATATTAATTGTAAGGTAAGAGAAGGAAAATTGCACTCAGAAATAGCCGGTCATTTTATGTTGTGTTCTTTAAACATTAACTCTACTTTTAATAAGAAAGGAAATATTTACTAGATACATATTTATTAATTCTTTTTTAAACAAATAATATTTATAAAATATATTTACATTAAAGGGGAAAAATTAGATTACTTTGAAATTTACTTTACTTTCATTTCAATATTGCAGTATTTTAAAAGCAGTGTTGCATCCTATTTTATTCAGTAAAAATTATTTTGTTTTCTTACCTGAATCGTTTAGTCATCATTTAGCAATTTTTCTCAGTTTTCAAAATATTTTATTCATTGATCTTGGTTGAAATTTCATTCATATTTTACTGTGGAATTGTAAAATGTAAATTGTGTAAGTATAAATAAAAGTTTCTTTAAAAATAAAATTACCAATCTTTTTTGAGGGTTAGTTACATTTTTAAATGAAAAACACACCAATTACAAAGGTTTTAGCTTTAGTTTCCAAACTAAGAAGAGTGATGCTTATCCTATCTATTGCACTTGAGTTTCAAGAAGCTGTGTTTTCAAAAGTATTTTTTAAAACTGAATGACAAAAGTAAAATATAATTTCGACTTAAACATTCTATTTTCATAAAATTTTAAATTAAGTCTCCACTGTGTTTGTCAAATGTAAGTCATTTATTTTATATTTCTAGTTTTGGGATGTATAATTAATGATGTGAAGGGGGAGAAAATCTGAGAGGGGCCACACAGGCTCTTTTTGTATTGTTAATGAAGCTGATAAGCAATCTAATCAAACCTATTTTTTTTTTAAATTACATTTTCTATACTGACTACTATATCAAAATTTTCATAGGCATTAAAATTAGTTTTCTGATGTTTCCTCTAGATTTTACAAGTATTCTGTAGGAAATTTGTATATGATTTTAAAGATAAGCATTTTGTATGCATTGAACTAACAAATAATACCTTGTACTGAGGTCTCAATCAAATAAGTTTACAAAATTATTGAAGTGTTCAGAATATCACTTAGATTTAGCAAAATTCTTGGTAAATCATGAATCAAATACATAGATTAAAGGTAAATCAATCATAATTTTTCTAGTTTATCAAAAAAAATTAATTTCAGCTACTCCAAAAGATAGCGGTTAATTTAACCAGTTTTCTCTCACGATAACATATTTTTTAAACTAAGAACTACATAATTTTTTAAACATTATGTTTCCTTAAGCGTAAGTTAATCAGGTCTGAATGACTGTCTGAAAAATTACGCAATCCCATCCATAGTGTCTGGCAAGTTCTTTGGACGTATAACAAATCCGTTTGTGACATACGAATCTCGTTTGAATTAGACGCCAGGGGTGATGTAACAAGAGTTCACTGCCTTGAAAAGGTGCACCTGAAATAGTTCCTTGCAGCAATCACCCCCCATCTTTGTTCTTTCTTCTCCGTTGTCGCAATTCAATTAATCAAAACCCGATTCTGTAGTATCTAATAGTTTTCTATTCTCCGGGTCTACAGTAGGCTGGGTCGAAAAAGACAAATTTTCGAATATCGAAACGCTTCAGGTCTCAAAAGTTGCGTCTTGGCATACTGATAACTGGAAAAATAATCAAAAAATTCCTAAAAATATCCCTGAGGAGCGCATCGGGCCTAAAGTTTGAGAAAATTGACAAAAATAACATTAAGTTAAAAAAATTCCCGAATTTCGTACATTGTGTTCATAAACTTCAAACTAGGTTTAAGTATATCTTTTTAGTTGTCTGAATTCAAATAAAAATATCTGAAAAGTTTATTTCATTTTTTGAAATCTGAAAAGGAGGCCTAAACGTGGTGAATTTCAGTGAAAAAACCTAAAATTTAGCACTCGTAAAAGAAAGGCTCTATTGAATGTAAAACTCGACAAATGCGCTTTTTATTGATGAACTAACTTCCTTCATACCCTTTTATCACCTTTTGGTCATTTTATATTGTGCACAATTAAAAAAATTAGTTACATGAAGACACAAAAAATATCTCCTGTGAAGCATGCCTAAATACATTACCATACAGTAAACTCAATTTAATCGTAGAAAATATACCTTATTAAGTCTGTGAAATAGCTTTAAAGTTGGGTTTACAATCAAAAACTGGGATACTAGATCGTGTGTGAAAACAATGTTGCTTGTAGGAATCCTTCTCCATCTTTTTTTTTAATAGCAAACTCCGTCACAAGTGTCACACATTTTTTGACAGCTTACTTGTAGCAAGAATAGTTTAAAAATTGTATTGTGGTACAATGCTATGTTCATATTTTTTATCTACAGCAGCTTCATACTATCAGCGTTACAAATACATTTCATGTTGAATCAAAGAGGGTCGTGATGTGTACAAATTATGTTGTAATATTCTACTTGTCATTTTTAAATTGAGTTTTCTTTCAGAAATGTATTATTTTAAAACCATGACATATATCAGCATCTAGACTAGAGTGTCTTAATAACTCAAGACAAGATCTTTTACAACAAGATCGAGAAACACTCAACAATCTGTAGTGCCTTAACCATACTTAGAAAGTACCTCTTATCTTATTTAAGATCAGTTTTTAATCCATGGATTATTATGGACAGTTAGTTTGCCAATTTCCCCGTTTTGAAAGTTTATGGTTCTCTAGTTTCCCCATCTAAGAATTGAAACTAGTGTCTGAAAAGTCATAGCAATCAGAACACTACGAGGGTAGTTTGAAAAGTTCTCGGCCTGACCATGAAAATATTAACTTATGGTTTCAAAAACTGTTTATTTTTCAACATTGACTCCTTTTAGGCTGCCTCACTTCTTGGAACGACAGTCCTGTCTTATTTTACACTCTTATGGGGGTGTTCTAGAATTTCGTCATAAAAACCTACTTATCTCACAGTTACTTCTTAATTCGAAGTAAAACGGTGACCAGAGGGAGAAATTTTCACTTTGGGGGATAGAAGAAAGTTTGAAGATACCAAATCTGGGTAATAGGATGGGTAATTTTAAAATTTTTAATCGATATTCCACAATTTTTCCAACGCCAAAACACATTTGTTAACATGAGCACTATTCTGATCAGAAATGTTATTTTAATCTGCTTAATTAATTTTTTTCTCTGATATTCTCCTTAACAGTTTAAATTAGTATTCTAAAATTATATTCATACCCTTTTCCCGATAATTTATTGATAAAATTTAATTGAAATCCTCAGAATTCTTACGCCATGAATTTGGCAGCCGATAGAACCTTTTGGTGCTGAAAAATTGACTTTTATCCATTGCATTGATTATTATTTCGCTTACAGGTTCCAAGGTATGTCCCTTTGTGCCTATAGATGTAAAAAATCGCTTTTATTTTGTGTAAATCGCGTCAAAATTCGCATCGAAGTCGTCATGTCAATGCATTTTTGGGCCGCAGTTTGCTTTCGCGGCACACATCTTGCGCAAAGTGTTTTCACGTGCAATTGTTCGTGCAAAAAATAATTTTCGCATTCCTTTGATATCCCTAGACTGTTAGAAATGTCCCCCACCATTTTTTGTCAATCTTCAAAATCATGGGGGGTAATTTTCTATGATTTCCGGTATAGTGGCTCTTTTTTAATGTTATTCACATGGTTCTTTAGGAACGCTCTCACAGCCAACTTAAAGTTTCAAAGCTAATTTTTTCACGTAGAAAACAAAGGTAAAGAGTCCCTTTACACATTTATGAGCTTAGAATTAATTCCATTTGGTTATAACCCTTCTTTTTAAAAGAATTTCATCACAGCTCGATACTTGTTTTTCCCATTGTTGAAAATATGCTCACCTTAGCCCATTCAAAAAATTTCTAAAAGCAGAATTCTGGTCAGAACAACCCCCAAAATTAATTTGGTTCATTTGAAGAGTTGTTCTCAAAGGAGAAAAAAATTCGCGTGAATTCGAGAGCGTGTTCTGGGTGAGGCCGAGAACTTTTCAAACTACCCTCGTACTTTGTACGCTGAATTAGGCCCTCACTGTTAGGAACTAATGTAAATTGGTGTTCTATCACAACCTACTTCTACCCCTCCATCAATATAGAAAATAACTGTTCATTAAGAGGTTAAAAACTGTTATGCCTCCTGCCATTAAATTTTATGCTAATAGATTAGGTTGATTCTCTCCAGTGTACAAACTGTGTGCCCTCTTCCTCACCCATGCTGGAAATCCTAATTTCTGAAGACATATAATAAAATGTGAACAAGGCATTGTACCACAATAATATTTTTAAACTATTCTTGCCACAAATAAGCTGTCGAAAGATGTGTGACACTTATGACGGAGTTTGCTATTAAAAACAAAGATGAGGAAGGATTCCTACAAGCAACATTGTTTTCACACACGATCTTGTATCCCAGTTTTTGATTGTAAACCCAACTTTAAAGCTATTTCACAGACTTAATAAGATATATTTTCTACGATTAAATTGAGTTTACTGTATGGTAATGTATTTAGGCATGCTTCACAAGAGATATTTTTTGTGTCTTCATGTGACTAATTTTTTTAATTGCGCACTATATATAAAATGACCAAAAGGTGAAGAAAAGGTATGAAGGAAGTTAGTTGATCAATAAAAAATGCATTTGTTGAGATTGACATTCAATAGGGCTTTTCTTTTACAAGTGCTAAATTTTGGGTTTTTTCACTGAAATTCACTATGTTTATGCCTCCTTTTCGGATTTAAAAAAATGAAGTAAACTTTTCAGATATTTTTATTTGAATTCAGACAACTAAAAGTATATACTTACACCTAGTTTGAAGTTTATGAACACAATGTACGAAATTCGGGAATTTTTTCAACTTAATGTTATTTTTGTCAATTTTCTCAAACTTTAGGCCCGATGCGCTCTTCAGGGATATTTTTAGGAATTTTTTGATTATTTTTCCAGTGATCAGTATGCCAAGACGCAACTTTTGAGACCTGAAGCGTTTCGATATTCGAAAATTTGTCTTTTTCGACCCAGCCTAGTCTACAGTAGTTCGAGTTATTACGCTATTTCCTTCACTGTTTATTAGTAATATTGATTCTTAAAAAATATCTCATATATCAAAATTATCATAAAAAAATATATACACCCTAAAATTGAAACTTTATTCACCACTAACCTAACTTAAGGTTAACCTGGAAATAAGCTTTTAATTGGTTGTTGAAAAAGGGAAACAAGTTTTAAGCCAATCAGAGTTATAGAAAAGGCTTGATTCCAGGTTAAATCTAGGTTAAGTTAGTGGTGAATATGGCCGTAGTATTTACTTACTTAAATGAGGGCATTAATTTTGTAAGTGTTAGAAAATGTTATCTCTTAATCCCATGCTGTACGTTTCAAGCTATTTTACAAAGATGTTGAAATTGCTTTTAACATTACTGTTAGTTACGAAATTACGACCGGACTCCCACTAATGAGGATTTTATTAACAATCAATATCTATATCCATTCTGCGTTGCTTTTCGAAAATCATTAGTAGATATTGATTCAGTCAGTTTTTACGGTTATCGGACCTTATAATGTTACTTTTATATTAAGAAAATATTTTTCACCTTTATTAAGGATTTCTCAGTTATCGTTTAAAAATTCTAATGTTATCTTCTGTTTGTGAAAAGTATTAATTTCTTTGCTAGATTAACTATTTTTACTCTTTTTTCTCCAATACCATAATAATTTTAATGATGCATTGCAAAACGAATTTATGTGCTACTTGGTACAAAAATTATAAAAATTTTGGCTCTAAGATTACGACATTAGGGAAAACAAATAAAATAGTACGATATTTCTATCTTCAAAGCATAGCACATAATTCAGCTTTAAACTTCATGAATTGATGCTCTGACTCTTCAGAATATTTTTAGAAGTAAGTCCCTAGTTGTCACGTTGCGGCCTGGCAATCTAGAAAGAAGTCTAACTCTGTATTTGTGTCAGTGGTCTCAACGGAACATTTTTTGAGGGATGTGTTTTGCTCTTGAAAACTTGGATTTGCTTGTTTTGGATTCCTTTTCGAATTGCAGGAGTCTGGATTATTTATAGTTACGTCTTGTAAACACATAAATGAAAGATTTATCCGTCGAGTCTAACTACTTGGGTTGTTCTTGATAAGTTTTTATTTCCAGTCTAAGACGGAGATAAACTTTCTTTTTTAAAGTATCAAGAGGAAAGTATCTTCCTTGCAGATAGATTTAAAGGGTGGATTTTCGGATTTTAAAGCCTGCAGAGCTTTTCACACACAAAAACAATATATTTTTAAAATCTTTATAAAAGGGTAATAGGGAATGTAAAATGAACAGCTTGAAAAAATTTACTTAATCTGTACCTTTAAAACTTAACTTAAAGTTTTGGAGTAAAACTAATACATATACCCATGCATCGGTACCCAAACCAACTATCTTTAAATTGGATCTTTTCTCCAAGAGGTTTGACCAATAAGAGAATCGGGGTTTTTGTGGGGTATCCAAACATTTTTATCGGAAAGCAGGATGGGACCAAATTTTACTTCACTGAAAGCCTCCAAACTCTTTAGCCTTTTAATAACTACGTTAAAATTTGTTATAAAAACCATGATGGAGAAAATTGAAACTTAGAGAAATAATAGCATTTAATAATTTATCATCAAAACACACCACACGATAATTTTGGTAACAAAAGAAGAACTCAAACAGAAAATTGAAAAAATATTAAATTCTATTAAATTTTGTTCGCTTGGATAATAGAAAATAAATGTCGTCTCTTCAGATGAAAGCCTTAAGAAGTCACAATTTTGAGGTTCTAAGGATTTTTTGTTGTCGATATTGTGTACTATAGTGAGTTAGTGTATTGATTACTACTCTGTTAATTTTTTTGGTTGCTGCTTTACTGCCTTCCTTATTCTCCTTGATCTGTACTTTGGGGTGAGAAAGGAAGAATGAATGATGGGAAGAGAGAGGGAGAGCTATACATTTAACGAACAATATCCCTAGTAGCCCAAATATGTCAAGTTTACGTAACTACAACAATAAATAAAAAATTTGGCCATACATGACAAAAACTGGAGGAATTTTGAATGTTTGGGCTGCTTGGAAACTTGGAATAACAACATCTCTATACAGTATACACGCAATGTCTGTCTTCGGAAGTATAACTGTAGCGATTGCAAAACTTGCAAAAAGACACAGCCCACAAAAAAATCTAAGTCGCAGTCACCCACCAAAGCTGAGATACAAATAAATATAAACCACCTAGCAATAAGGTGTTAGGGAGGAAACACCGTTTCTTCATCTCATTTCTCCGCGAAAGTGTATATTCTTAGATAGAGGCCAAGTGCCAGACACAGCATCGTGTGAATCTGAAACTCCGGGCTTAGGAAAACGTCCGGAATAACTTGGCAGTGACGAATCCCGCCGAGAAGTCAACAGTTGCTCTTTCTGAATCGCTTCTTTTGTCTCTTCCCTTTTGATCCGATTCTCGTCAGGTGGTCTCTCCTCCTTGCGAAGTGGCTGAAAGAGTGTTAATCGTCGGATTGCTTTTGGATTAGGCGAAAATGACGTCTTACAGAGATGGGCCTTTGAAGCTTCATTCCAGGTCCATTAGTGACTACCTGTTGACGAGAAGTTTGGAATCGCCTGTGGTATGTATATTTATGGTGGAGAAAATGTTTGGAGCACTTATCGGGAGCGTTAAAGCTTTCTTTTTATGCATGGATTTAATTTGTTAAAGGAATGATACTTTATTAGATTTATACCTTGTTAATTTATTAAGATGAGTTGGGCTATTGGTATGATGTGGTAGGATATGTTTTTTTTTATCTAGGATCATTGAAGAGAGACTTTTTCGTAGATGGAATAAAAAAGAATAATGAATGGTTATGGATAATTAAGAGGGTATAACTTTTTAACTGTTACTTACTTAAAAATCGTTCTATGATTCCATTGTATGACTGTTCATAGCAGTAAGTGACATTTTTTTGTGGTATGAAAGTACATGTTGAAGGGTGTTACATTTTATGGATGGGTGTGATGAGTTAGACGGGAGGTGGCCATAGGTAATGATATCGTTATAAATTCTCCATTTCTAGGATTCATTTGGAAAGAAAGATAAATAATAAGAGAGTAACTCATCAACGAAAATTTCAAGAGTATTCACACTAGTTTGGCTTTGAGAGGGCTGGATTCCTAAAATCACCCATTCTTAGGTGTCTTGCAATCGTCTCCTTGGTAAGAAATCCATGTCAAACAAAGAAGCCTATTTCTAAAACTATTGAACGCCCAAAATACACTTAATGGTAAAAAAAAGTGGGGATATAGTACTCTATTATATCATGATACTCAATATTTCTTTAAAAAAAATTCCGAGCCCAAGACGCCTGCATCTTTTGTCCCTTCAGTAATGTCAAGAAGCATACTAGGACCGATTTTCAATGCAAACTCCTACTCCTGAATCATAAACCTGGGCGTTGGCGATGATTTTACAACAAACTATTGAGTTGCAACTAATTACACCCACAGATCCGGCGTCGCTCGCCTTTGCCCCTGCCACACTTCAGTACTCTTCGCAGCGGCAAGGACCGTCCCTGCGTCCGTCCCCTGTCCACCTCGTTCGAAGATCTGCCCAGCAGACGATTCTGCTTCCAGGACTCGCACCTAAGTCGGCGGGAGCTGCCCCTCTGCACCCCCGATGACCTGTTGGACATCATTAGACATCCATCCGGATACTACGTCCTGCCCACAGACCCCTGCAATGAGGTCTACCCGGGCATCTTCCTCAGCGATGCGTGAGTATATGAATCATCTGTAAAGTCTTCTAGATCAGGGTTTTAACTGAGCATTTTTCCCTTGTAGGAATTTTATCCTTGTCATCGATCCATTTTTTTTCTGTTTATTCCTAACTATTATCCTCCCATCCAACTAAGGCAAAACCGCAAACGACTTCCCTAAAGAGACAAGGTACCTCCTATAGAGGGTGAGTCACCGTTTGGGGATCATTTTATGGGGTTCTTTGTTGTGTCTCCTTTGCCTGGGTTAGGTGTAAAACACACTAGAGGGAAATAGACGCTAGTCCCATTAATCAAGATAGGAGAAAAAGCATAGAGTTGGGCCTGAGACTCTCCTATCTTGACAGGAATCAAGATTCCTGTTAAGATAGGGGACTAGGCTTTCTCCATGCTTTTTTAATGGAGATTGATCGTTCTCGCGACTGTTTTCTGGCGTAGTGTGTTCCGAGCCTTAGGCTGCTGTGCTGGCACACTAGCGTCTTGAAGAAGCCAAAGTCGTAAAAAAGTCGGTAAGATTCTTGTCAAGATAGGGGAAACTGAGGCTCAACTCCATGCTTTCTCCCCTATCTTGACCAGAATCTTAACTTTTTTACGACTTTAGTTTCTTCAAGACGCAGCCTTACTGGCGATTTCCTGATGAGATACCCATGTAAATCGCCAGCTACTCAGAATCGGACAAAGGTGAAACAAACAACCCCGTAAAATGACTCCAAATGGTGTCTCTCACCCTCTATAGGAGGTACCTCGTCCTCTTTAGGGTAAGTTTTTTGCGGTTTCGCCTTTGTCTGTGATGGGATGTTGGCTATTTCCCAATGAGATACCATGATACCAATGATAAATCCGTAGCTGACGTTACCTTCTCACGTTATGCGCCGATTTCCTTTTCCGTCAGAGAGTGAAAGATGTTTTGTTTCAGGCCCACAGCGTTGTGCACGGCACTGCTCCGGCGCATGGGCATCACCCACGTGCTGAACGCGGCTCAAGGCAAGGATAGGCACTGTGGCCTGGTGAACACGTGGGCCGGCTTCTACACTTACTCCGGCATCCAGTTCCTGGGAGTACCTGCCTTCGACAATATCGTCTTCAGGATACACCCCTACTTCGAGGAGGCGGCCGACTTCATTGACCAGGCGCTCAAAGCGGGAGGTGAGTCTGAGGAAGTTTCCATGAATGATAAGACTTTGCTTGGTGAAGTGCCTGTTAAAATACTCTTTATTCGCAGTTAGGATTCTGAACCATTTTAAAATTTAAAAAATGTGCTCAAGAGCAAAAAATCTGAAGAGAAAAGAATGTGCGTAAAAGTAATGGAACAAAAGTGCTAAAAAGATGCTCTTTAATTAACCCTCTATCTACAGGAATTAACTATGGAAAAAATTATATTATTTTTTGCCTTATTCAGGTACACTGGTGTTCAAAATTAAGAGACATTGCACATTTGTTCGATTTTCTCCAGATCTAGCGGACAGATTTTGATAAAATTTGGTGGGAACATATGTTGACATAATAACCACACACACAATAAATAATCATTCAAAATTTGTCACACAGAAGGATGCGTAGGAGTGATAACCGTCCGAGTTGAAAGGTATGAAATAGCGGTTCCAGAATAGAGCAAAATAGTGGGTTTATAAGGGGTATGACACCCTCACACTATCATGCAGAGGAGGCCTCTTTGAAAGATTTTATAGCATGAATAATGCAAATGATAAAATTTGCTGTTCATAAAGCCTACTTTCTCAGAAACACAGTTTTGGGGCTCTGAAGGGTTTTTGAAGGGGCTAGCGAGATGAAATTGCCTTATCTAGATCCTCCCGTTTATCCTCTTACATGATAGTGGGAGGGGTCATAGCCCTTATAAACCCACTATTTTGCACTATTCTGGAACCGCTATTTCATACCTTTCAACTCTGACGGTTATTACTCCTGTGCATGTGTGTGTTTTACAATTTTTGAATGGTTATTTATTGGGTATTATGTCATTCTATGTTCATACCAAATTTCATTAAAATCTGTCCGCTAGATCTGGAGAAAATCAAACAAATGACAAAAGTGTAATTTCCCTTAATTTTGAACACCTTATAGTTATTATTTACTTAAATTTTTGAAACTAAACTTATTAAATTTTAGAACCTGAGTGCATTTATTTCTGCAATAACCTAAAACATGCTTGGCGCTATATGTTCTTATGTATGAGGACCTAGTACCCATTAACCCAAACGAAACAACCTAAAAACATGCAGAAAATTCCTGGTTCATGCTGAAAATTGAAGCTAAACTTAGCATATTTATGCTGGCGGCATATTTTCTGCCATGGGCAGTAGAGGGTTAACTTGACCCTTGATAAAACTACTTCTAGAATTTTCAATTTTTCTCTTTAGGCAAGGTGCTGGTCCATTGCCAGGCGGGAATCAGCCGCTCGGCCACCCTCGTCTGTGCTTACCTGATGCTGAAGCGCGGCCTGACTGCCCAGGAAGCGGTGTCAGCCGTCAGGAAGAACAGAGCCATCATCCCCAACGACGGATTTCTGCAGCAGCTCTGCGACCTAAACGACAGGCTCAACAAGAAGACGTGAAGAAAAAAGGATGATGGACTAATTGCATAAGATGTACTTTGCCTCAGGATAAGAAGGTTCTTTCATCAGTTTTGTGAGAAAAGATAGGGAATTGCTAGTCTAATAATGTTGTTGTTGGAACCTTTTATCCTGTGGATGGAATGAAATGAGAGAGACGAAGGGATGAAAAAGTTTCCTTCTATGTAAGAGAACAACGTTATTTTCTAGTCTCTGATGCACTAACACGGCACATTACATACACAAAAAAGTGGTGGAAAGAAGTTTCCTCAATATCATTGAGGGATGTTTACACCACGATTCGGAGGGACTTTCCACTTAAATGGGACCTCCCACAGAGTTTAGGTGGGGGGTCTCTCCTATTGCAGAGTTACATCCCTCCAATGATATAGAATAGAGGCAATTCCTTTCCATCACTTTTTTGTGTAAAGTGCCGTATTTTTTGGTGTATTTTTTAACTTGCAAGTGGAAATTGTAAAGGTACACTGCAAAAAATAATCGTACAGAAACAGAAAAGATCTTACAGCAAAAGTAGACAGAGCTTTCCTCCCCACGGAATTTATCTGTTTACTTGTTATGTATGCAACGACTTCTGCGAAAATATTTAGGGACATACATAGCCCACTAAAATTTTTAAAGTTGTGAAAAAATAAGACACCAGTCTGTAGAGTATGTAGTTAAAAAATAGAATGTTTCCGATGGATAAGTTACCTAAAGTTGCGAAACGATCGTAGCATACCGAACCATCACAGTCAACAGAGAAATTCCGTGTTAAAGAAGCTGTGGCATGTGGCATCCTTTGCTGCTACTGCTTTTCGGTTTCTGTACGATTATTTTTTGTAGAGTGTAAGATCTCAAACTAACTGGATTTTTAAACTTGAAAGAGCAAATTTAGTACATTGCAATTTGACGGCTCAAAGGTCTCCAAGTCTTGGATAATTTAAATATTTTATATTCAAACTTCCAATTTAATCAAATTTTATTGTTATAAAAGGAATTTTTGTTTGAATACTTCGATTTTTTTTTGGTTTGAATAATTCGAATTTTAAATTATCCAAGTTCCACTGGACTTTGTATATAAGAATGCATTCACTTCAAATTTAACATTTGACAGGTTTGGTTCCCCATGCTACATCATAAAATAATGCAAGAACTTTTTTCTACATTTCTACGGATATAAAGTGTCTTTTATCAGTCTTGATGGAAACTATTATGAAAGCTTTTAAGCTTTAATAAACTTGTTATCTTGTAAAAATGTAAACTTTTACTTGCAAATGTTTTTTTATCTATCACGCATTGTTTACTTACATTTATTTAGATGCTTACTTTTATCAATATACAATTTCAAAGTGTAAAAGAAAGTCCTGCACTTAAATAAAAAAAATCACTTCCTGATGAAAACTAAAAAAGCTGCTTTACGATTTAAAAATGTTTTAGTTTTCTAGCGTATTTTCATCTATCTTATCTCAGTTGATAGTCTGTTTTTTACTAAAATAATTTAAATTTAGACATTTTTGCTGAATAATAATTATTTGAAAGAGCTTTCATTATGGAATACAGTATTTAAAAATTTATTTAGATATTTTTTTCCTTCTTTATTTCCTTTCACGTTTTTGTGCACTATGTGTACATACTGAAAGTTCATTTTACAATGGAAGTAAATTTAAAATGTTTACTATTTTTCTTACACAAAAAATCCTCTTAACCCAGTTCACATTCATTGCTCATGAATAAATGTGTATTTCTCTAGTGTTATTGCATACCTTTTTCAGATAGTAGTAGAACATTCTAACGTAATCTAATGTTACTACGCCATAATCAGTCAGTTATTCTCCCAAATTACAGAAGCTTTAAGTATTGGTTGATAATAAATAGGGCCAATTTATAAACAAATGTGCAGATAAAGTGGAGGCATTCAGGATAAAAATAGTAGAGGCTCGACCCATTGTGAGAATGTTATCAGAGGAGATAACATTCTGGAAGCACAGAGTGGGGAAAATAGAAAATATTATCTAGCATAAACTGTATTACACTAAAACTCCGTAAGAGCATGACCAGTTGAAAACGGAAAAAAATCATGATTTTAGCTTTGTCTAGACTCCTTGTGATGTTGACACGTCACATGCCTGAAAATATATAGGTTCATAAAAACCATCAAAATATATGTGATAAGCAATAATGAAAATGCATTCTATATAATAGTAAAATTTGTACCGTGGGCTTTAGTTTAAAGACTCCAGAGAAACATTATATTTACTGTTTTTTCAGGGTATTTTTCTTGCATTAATATGATGACATTAATTAAATTATACAGTGGTATCCTCAAATTGTTATACAGGGTGGTCATAAAATAACGTACTAATTTAAAATCATCTACAGAAACTGTTGGTAAAAAAATCAGAAATTTTAAAGAGCATTTTTAAGGGAGGCATTAAAAAAACAAAAATAGTAGTTAATTAACTAATTAATTTACTTAAATTTCTGGCTTAGATTTCGAAAAAAAAAAAAAATTTTCGATTAAAAACAATTTTATAAGTGTAAAAATCCCATTCCTTCAAAATGCCCGCTTTAAAATTTCATATTTTTTACCAATACTTTTGTCTGTAGAGAATTTAAAGTAGGGCCTTATTTTATGACATCCTTTATCATTTGTATCCTCATATTACCATAGAAAAAACTCGATGTACTAAAGTTTGAACATATAGGAATAACCTATTTAATGGAAATTAGCTCGAAACTTCCAGAAATTAAAAGTGAGCGAAGTCCTTTTATAACAAATCTGACTTTATGCATATTCTTTCGATGAAGATTTTTCAAACCCGCTTAGATTGGTGCAAAATTCCCCCCGAAACAATGGTTATTAAAAATGATAAGCTTTACGTCAATTAATCGAATCAACAACGCGTTGATCAAATTCTTCATTCGTTTTACCATCAGAGCTCCATGATTGATATCGATGCTGTAAAAATTTTAATTTATTTCACGAAATTCATTAAAAACTTGACATAAAAGCAGTCTTTGTTAGGGCGTCTGTCTAGGCGGGTTGAGTCTGTGTCCGATCTTGACCAGTAAGGGCTCGGCCAGCCAGAAAAAGCCGACCACAGCCGACATGCCACCTGTGATGAGGAACATCCCGTCGTACGATCCCACGCGATCACGAAAGTAACCTGCAATATTCGAGAAGAATTTATTTTTAATCTCATCCATGCATTATATTGAAGGTAAGATGTGTAAGTTCGTGTGACACCCCAATTGAGTTTATGTTAAATAGTCGGCAATAGTAATTATGCCCTTTTCAAAAGATTGTGATAATAGGATTTCATAGGACCAGAGGTAAACTATTATTTATTACTATAAATAGGCCAAGCTTTTGAATTTTAACCATTACTGAATGATATGTGAATGATTCTAATGTTGACTCTTACTGACCACTATATAAAGATTATATAGCTTAATATTTTATGCTAAACATTATTATTATCATCATCGTAAAATTCATTTAAATACTGTTATTTTCAGCTCTTATATCGGAAAACAATTTATTAACTTTTTTTAAAATTACACGACTTACTTTAATTATTTATCTATTAAAATTTTAACGTACTACAATATCTTTCAAATGTAAAAGTTTACTTTGAGTTTATTCAAATTGGTTTAAGCTTGAGGAGTGCTCTAATAATTAAGCAAGTTGATTAAAATTGTTGTAAAAATAATTTTAAAAAGTGACTATGTCGTAATTTGATTTCAATTGTATATTATTCAACTTCAAAGAATGATAAATATGATCATTCTTGATTCTTAAGCCATAAAACAATCAACAACCAAACCAAAGAATGATAAACTAAGCTTTGTGCAATATATTTATTATATCATTAAATATTTTTATGGTATCCCCTTGATGTTTAATAATCTTGTTATCTTTAATAACTTACGTATTCTGACAAGTTCATTTATTACAGCTTAGAATACTATTTTGAAAACATCGAGGCATTTACATGGTTATTTTTCGAAAGCAATATAAATATAATTAAGAAGCCCCACACAACGATGTTTAATATTAATTGTTATCCTTTTATGATTGAATAACAATTTATCGTAAACAAAAAAAACGAGATTCCATCTTACCTATGAGAGGGGGTACAGCAAACGTTAGCAACCCGCTAAGGAACGAAATGCAACCGATGGCCAGGGACTGGACTGACCTCAAATACTTCCCCACCAAGATGGGAAACATCACAAGGTTCGCTCCGGACATGATTCCGTACACAACCAACACAGTTATGAGGGAATCGAACCCAAAGCAGAAGGGCAGGCAAAGGAAGCACACTCCCTGAATCACCTGTAGCAGCATCATGAATCTGGGAATGGTCATGAAGCCGCGATCGGTCACCCATCCGAACCCTAGGCGACCTAGAAGAATATTTCGATTTGGTGTTTATTTGAAAAGTTCTTTGAAAAAAAAGTTCTAAAAGTTCTTCTCTTGTGTTTGTTAACTTTCATAATATTTAATGAGACTTGTTTTTCTGGATTAGTATTTATTTTAATTCAGGTACGGACAGATAAATAAGTTACGGTCTGTAATCCGCAACAAACAGATCCCCTGTTGTATTGAAGTTTACAGGTGTGGACAAGTTGTACCTGTAGAACGTGTTTTTCCTTCATAGTAGACAGTATGCGGAAAAAACAACTCTGGTGATAATCCTTTTGGTATCCGGTCAGAATCCCAAAAGCCACAATCCCGACAAGCCACTTGCCCGACAGCCATAATCCCGACATAGGCGAAATCTCGACACCCCAAAATCCCGACAGGGTCGAAATTCCGACACCCAAAAGTTGTTTTTCCTGCGTTTTCTAACAGGACATAATAACAGGACAATTCAAATTCAAACAGGACAAACATAACTCTAGAACCATACAACTTAAAAACCTGAAACTAGTCCCGTTTTTTATTTCATTTTCCGGGATTTTCAGGTCGTGGAAGTTTTCATCAATTTATAGTCCCGTTTTGTTTGTAAATTTTTGTCTTTGATTTGATGTGTGCATCATGACCAACATTTTTAAAAAGTTATTTAAAAAAGTAAAAAGAAAACTTTTTTGAAAAAATATTAAAAGCCTCTCTTAAAATGAATATTACTACCAAATTTTGAGTTGAAAATAAAATTTAATCATGTATAAATAATAAAAATATTCTAAATTTAGGCATATCCCTAAACTATTCCTAAAATTATACAGCAAAAGCGATTCCCTCTTGGAAAATTCATAAACTCGCTTGAGGGTGTTAATATGACTTAAAACATGTAAAAAATTTCACATAAATTTCAGAAAGTATGCAAGTGAACAGATTCGGTACAAAATCCTACAGTGCTTACTTCCCAACTTTAAGTTTATTCTATTTGCATGAATTATATTTAAATATTAGGTCATAAATTAAAGATAAAGATAAAAGGCAGATTTTTAAGGGAAGGGAAAATGCAATTTGAATTGAATTACTTTAAATGTTGAGGCTTGAAAGTATCAATTCTACTTTACTAAAATGAAATTGATTTTATGCTCAAGGAAACACGTTCCTCTTAGAAACTCTTGCATTAGTCTTAATTTTCTGCATATTATTATAAATTAACATGTTTTATTCAAATTCTACACACAATTATTCTCTTATACTTCCCGTTAAACCGGAATGGCAATTATAAAATTATTTAAAAGCGTATTTAAACAAGAATTATTGAGCAATAGAAGGATAAAATAAAGCAATGTGATAGGGAAACGAATTTTAGACGCTTACTGAAAGTACCTACAAACACTCATAAATTAAAACCCTATACGAAACCCCACATACGAAATACATTTACACACACTTATTATTTATGTATTAAATATATTAAAAATTTCCTTTAAAAGTATCAACAGCATTTCGAATTTCATAAACTTTATAATTATGGACGGTTCTACTATCTAGGTCTAGATAATCTAGAGGAGGTTCCCTCTTGTTCTCTTATTCCCTTAGATGTGCTTTCTCCAGTCGTTGTAAAACTACCTACTGGCCATCGAACATTCTGAAATTTATCATAGATTTCAAAGACGAAATCGGACTTGAATAGGAAAAACCATGAAATCAGGTCCTACCTATGAGGTCCCCGAGCGACAGCATGCTGATGAAGTACTTGGCAACGTCCTCCTTGAGTCCCTTGTCGTTGAGGTAGTCGACGATGACAGTGATGGTGGGGTCGAAGAGTATGGAGAAGGCGGCCAGGGAGACGCTGATCAAGTGGAACATGGGGTCGCGCAGGACGGTCACCAAGCCCGCTTGAACGGAGGTCACCTGGAGCTCATTTTCTTCTGTGGGAGGCAAGGGGATGGTCATGCTCACCCCGCTGATGGAGATGCTGCGAAGGCGCTCTTCGCGCGGGGAGGGGGGTTCTTCGGAGGACTGGAAGGGGATTGGAAGTTATGGAATGTCTCAAGGACATGTAAGTAATATCTAATATACCAATTTTATGATACAAGTAGAATTGCCCGGTGGCGTAGTGGTAGCGCTTCCACGCCACTGGTCCGGTGTTCGATTCCTGGGTCCCGAACTAGGCAAGGTCCACTCAGTCTTTCATCCCTTCAGGGGGTCGATAAATGAGGACCAAGCGTGCTCGGTAACTAAACACTAAGGGTCTCACGTTAGGCTTACCACCTAACCGGGACATATTATGCTTAGAACCCCAGGGCCCCACGGTCAAGAAAACGAAGATGGGCATCGTAGGCCTTGGTTGGTCAACTAGGACTCTTGTGCAAATTAGTTTAGTTCAGTTTATGATACAAGTAGAAGTACTTAGGATAGAATATGCATCTTCAGGTACACACCCTGAATTGTCCTTAAGTCCCGAGTAACTTCCATAGATTCGGCAATGAGAGTTTTGATAGGTCCGCAATTGTGAGTATTAGGGTCAAGGGAATTGAAGTGCTTTTATTGAGGAAGGAACGTAAATTTATATTGTTTATTTTGATCAGAAGTTGTGTGAGTTTGTATTGGAGAAACTTTTGAGTTGAAGAGCACTTCTGCGGTGTTTCGAGAAATGAAAATAACGCACCACTGAGTTATTCTATTGATATGCAAGGTGTTACAGATATTTATTTAGGGTACTTCCGTATTATTCGGTCGACCATGCCGCTGAAAACGAAAATGTATAGCCAAACTGTGCCGCTGAAACTAACGGTCGACGGTATAATGCGGAAGAATCCTATTTAGTTAGACGTTATACGAGTAATTGAAAAATCGATTAAGAAAGTAGTGCCTTCATAAGAATACGTTATAAAATCACGCTTTTTATGCATTAATCATACATTTTCCAAGAAATATTATCACCTTATTGAAGTTTTTCACGAAGTAAGCATTATTTACCTGGTCTAGCGTCTTAGCATTGAGGTCCGTCCGGGATCCAGTATATGCTGGATTATCTATTCCATTTATCCCATTGATAAAGGTTGTCGGACTGTTGACCTCTTGCTTCAATCGAATGGAACTCCCTGGGTCTGAATTCGACACCGGTACCTTTTGGCTCTGAACATTAAAGTCCTCCGAAAGATCCATAGGCCCATTCGACTCTTCTTGAATGGGCAGGACCTACAATGAGATGGGAATTTCTATTTCACGATTCTTAAAAAAAGATGGTTTCTAGATCTTCAATAAAAAACTAGGTTCATCAGCAATACCTGTGGAGGCTTGGCGACTTTCTTAGACAACGTAGCAGTCCTGGACACAGACTTCTCAGCCCGTGGGCCACTGCGTATCCAAGGCGGCTCTTTGAGCATGATGGACGCCGGCAGCACGTGCATGATGAGTCCGCCGGTGATGAGGAATGTGCCGGACAGTCCGAACTGGAGGAGCAGCCTCTCCATGAGGATGGGCAGGACGAAGGACCCCAGGCAGGCTCCGGACAGGGCAAGGCCGGACGCGGAGGCGCGGTACTTGAGGAAGTACTGGGTGACTATTACTTGGAAGAGTGTGTTGCCCAGGGCGACCCCTAGACCTGTTTGAACAGAGTTGGATCGTATTTCTGTAGGCTTTTCAAGTCATATACAGGGTGATTCTGAATTCATCATCAGTATTTCGTGGGGAGGTACAGGGGACCTAGACAAGCATATTTCGAATAGGAATGGAAGCGCAGATACATCTCTAAAGAGCTAGGACCTAATGAGCGTTACAAAGAACGAGCGTTACTCAAGAGAGCGTTACAAAAGAACGTTTTGCCAAGGCTCCGTTTAACGAAACAAAGCATAGTAAAATGAAAAATTTATTGCAAAAGGTACAGCAGTATCCGTACTACTTACACCATAAATTTGATAGGAATTGGACCACTTGCTGAACTGTGGGATGAGTTTTAAAATGTGCAATATTAATATTTTAGCCAAAGAATGGAGTTTTCTTAGTGTTATGGTATTTGGAAATGATGATCGGGGTAGGAATTTTCAATGATCATACAGTTTCAATGATCAATGTATTGTATGATCATTGAAAATTCCTACCCCGATTATCATTTCTAAATACCATAACACTAAGAAAACTCCATTCTTTGGCTAAAATATTAATATTGCACATTTTAAAACTCATCCCACAGTTCAGCAAGTGGTCCAATTCCTATCAAATTTATGGTGTAAATAGTAAGGATACTGCTGTAATTCATGCAGTAAATTTTTTCATTTTACTATGTTTTGTTTCGTTAAACGGGCCTTGGAAAAACGTCCGTTTGTAACGCTCTGGCACTTCATCAGGTCCTAGCTCTTTAAAGATGTATCTGCTCCCCCCATTCCTATTCGAAATATGCTTGTCTAGGTCCCCTCTACCTCCCCACCAAATAATGATGATGAATTCAGAATCACCCTGTATTTACTTATTATTGTGGCTCACTTTTCTATGGGAAAAATATAGTGTCATGAAATCACCAGGGCAACCCCTCCCCAATTTTTTTAGACTTGCTGAGAAAACTCTTCTTGCAAAGTTTGAGCTCTGTACCTGAATTAGAAAGCGATGAGCGAAGGACCTAAAGTTTTGTAATGAAGCGAAATCAGATACTAAACGTTCAACTTTGAATGTGAATCAGAAGCTTTTCCCACCTTTTTACCAAATCATTATTTTATTAGAAATCACAGTAAGTTATAATTAAATTATCATGAAACGTTAATTTACAAACATAAGAGTTCTAAAAACCCATGTTATTCGATGAAATTACCATGAAAAATGGTTTCATACAAATTATTTTGAAATTAAGTCAAACAGTTATATTTTCCGTATATATTAATGGGACGTATTTCCTATTTTCTCTATTATTTGTTAAAAATTATTTTATTTTTTATAATTACATTGAATTTGAACTTTTTCACTCCTTTTGATCATCGACTTCTAATCGGAATGATCGGAATACAGAGCTGAAATTTTGGCAGTGAGTTTCAATTGACTGTTGGGGGGGTAAAGTAGAGGACGCCAGAACTGTATCTGAAAAAGAAACCTTAATAATCATAGATATAGAAATATATTTTACTAGAATGTAGTTTTTGTCCAAAAAGTGTGATTTCAAGATTATCAGAACTCTCCTATTTTCCCCACTTAAAATGAAATATGTTCACTTCCTTTTTCCTATTCTGCGCTATAGCCAATTTCCTTTCAAGGCCGTTTCAATTAGTCTGAACCCATTTGGATCTGTCTATTCCATAGCTATTATTTTCCACCAATTTATTTCACTTTCTTTTTAACATTCATATGAATTTATGATAAAATCTATTCTGGACTGCTTATGGTAACGATATTCCTAATCCTTCAGTGGGAAAACTTACTTAATAGTATGTTCATTTAGAATAAGCCGGTAATACGTAATGTACTCATTAAAATATCTTGTGCAATTACTAAGCAGCCTAAGCTGAAGTAGGAAAAATACTGTGAAATAATCGGTCACTGTGGTTGCGCGAAAGAGCGTTATTAGGCGTTACTGCTCCTGTTTCACCGGTCTATTATAAATGAACAGATTGTAGGAACCATTGGAAATACGGGATATTTTGTATGGCCTTAACGTATAACACAAAGCTGTATAAGCACAATTTTCAATATTTTGTGTTTTATTTTTCAAATTTTAAGGATAGAGGAGGTTGTGCCTTGATAATGACCACTTACCGTGCATTCCTCCCCACAGTGCAGTAATCCATAATACATTCGGTGCGAAGGTGCAAAGAATGATCCCCAATGCAGAGAATACTCCTCCTACTATAGTCACATCGCGGGGACCATATCTTTGTCCAATAGCCCCGACCGCCGGACCTGAAAGGAACGAAATAAATTGTAGATGGTTTTTCCAGGGCTTAAATATTGTTCAGTGGCTGCTCTGGTGAAAGCAAGCATTATATGAACTGGTTAGAATAAAAGTGGTATAAGTCCACTGAACGTAGTTTTGAGTAATTGAAGGTTTTCTCTGAGGACACCTGTGCTTATCCTATGAAGAAAGCTTTTTAAGGAGCTCATGGCCTTCTTATTAACATTTTGAATTGGACGACTATCTAACTAGGTAAAGGATCTTAATCAAAATCGAAATCCATGCTTTCCTCACATTTTGTATTTTTGGATTTATGCCACTTTATCCTGAGAAACTCATATGTAGTGAGACCTAAGGAAAATTATAACTGATTTACAGGCTCAGGTTTATATATGATTGAAAAGACAAGAAAAAGCATTTAACACTGTAAAAAATACAGCACTTTACACAAAACGTGGTGGGTAGAAATTTCCTCTGTATATGGATAGATGTTACATCGCGATAAGGAGATACCCCCACCGACACTCAGAGGAAGGTCCCTCTACCAGGGAGGGAGGTTCCACTACTGAGGGACCTTCCTCCGAGTCTAGATGGGGTCCCTCAGTATCACGATGTATCATCTCTCCATGTATAGAGGCAATTTCTACCCACCACTTTTTGTTTAAAGTGCTGTATTTTTTACAGTGAACCTTCAATCGTTATTCATAAATTCGTTATTCGTTATTCATTCATCTGTATTCTCAATGTCAAATAAATCATAATTTTACTTCAGTTCGGCAACCATCGAAAAATATCCAATCTATTAACGCCCTGAGGAAGTTAAAGGAAGTCCAAAAACACAAAATTCAAAAGTACTTACCTCCCAAATTCCTAACCACATTCCTGACAGTGAAAGGCAGGTTGGCCTGTAGTCTGCTCACCCCGTAGGTCTCGATGAGTGCCACGTAGAAGAGTCCGGTTGTCCGGCTGATGCCGGACAGTAGGGTGTTGATGACGCAAGCGGCCAGCGCAATAGCCCACGACCGAGGCTGGTCCGGACCCTCTTTCCTTCTCTGGCCGGACATAGTCCAAGTGGGCTCTTGATCAGGAGTCTGACACCATCCAGCGAGGGCTAAGATGTTTATGAGAGAGAAATTGTTAAATAGGGTATGAATATTATGTTTTTTTTTCATTGAGGTGATCCATTTATTTAAATGCTGTAAATTCTACAAAAATTTTATAAATAAATATGTCTAGATTTTTATTACTTTTAAAGTCAAGCAAGTCTCATCTGTGAAAAGGAATAGAAATTTAAACAAAAACCTAAAAATATTATCTTTTTTTGATCTGAAAGACTTCTCCAAACGTAACAGGAATGAAAAATAATTGTTTCCTCTTCTGAATAGGAAGATATCATGAATAGTAGTTAGTATTCTCATCTACTATTTCTTATCAAACTGATCTCTATACTAATGTCTCTATTTTTCAAATATAATTCTTTAAGAAAATATACGGTTAATATGAAGCGAATCCGGCACGCCGATTTTCATCGCCAAATTTGGCGATAATAATTCAATGCTCGGATGCCATCGGTTTTCATTTTGGCGACAAAAAAAATCGCCAAATTCAGCTGCGGGCCGGATTTGCTTCTTTTACTAAATGTACAAATAGAGTTGTAAAAAAACTCTCCAACCTGTCTCAATTCTAAAATTTTTTATTATGATTCTATAAAGTTGACTTTAGTACTATTATAAAACTATCCTAAGCAAAGACTATAGTATCAACATATTTTAACATAATTTAAGAATAAATTCGCGTATTATGATAAAGATAACTATAATCAATCCAAGGATATACTCTTTTTAATACAAAACGAAAATACTTTATTTTTGAATAACATACCTTTTGCAGCCAAGTATTATTGCCGCTCCATCTCACAGAACTAGATTCATTAGTCAAATTATGTCCTCAAACACACCAGGTTTCGTCTTTCTCTCTGGATTTCAAAACCCCAGACAACGTAAAGGGTTTCGGATATAAAATTATTGGTTTAGTTATTGTTCCATGGCGCAAGAATCAGGTAAGATCATAATTGCGCCAAAGAAATGGATCTTAAATGAAGCATTTTTCCATCCAAATGTTTTCTAAAGTGACCTTCCCAGATATACACAAGTTCGAGAAACGGCCAGATAAAGAATGACAGAGTTTGTTACAGACTTTTAAATCTTTCGGTCTCAAGAATCATTGTGTTTGGGTGACGGGAAGGTGAAAAGGGATTAAAGGACCGTCGTGCTCAAAGGGATGTGTTTAGATTTACGGACTGAACTTTGATGTGCAACTGTAAAGGTCGAAGATCTGTTAAATATGTTTCTTGTTCCAAATGGCAAAGAAGCTGATTAGTCAGAAACTCTTCAAACATATTTTCATGGAACAAATCGACAACTTGACTTAAGGGTCATCTTGAAGCATTCTGCTGAAAAACTCAGACTTGGGGTATTTTATATGTTTTCCAATATTCTCAAATTCTCCCACATCTAAATTAAATTGAAACTCTACTCCATGCCTGTTATATGTAGGGATCTAAAAAATCTTTCGATCGATTCCTGAGGTTCGATTTTTTCGATTCTTGAGTTCACCTGGAATCTATTCCTTAGCGCCAGTATCGAAAAAATCGAACTTATCTATTTCAATCACTGTTAAGACTAAATTTTGAAAAGGCAGAGGTGATCGTTAATGGCTAGAGTTAAGCGTTGGTGCACAACCCAATATTTAGGTCCCCACTGAAACTGAGTAATAATTGGACCAAAACACAAGTTCAAGGAACACAAGAGTAAGTTAGGTTTTAAAGAAGGCTAACGTTTAATCAACCCAAAAATTAAGATACAGACCAACAAATTAACAATCAACGAATCTAACACACAACAACAAAATACTAAAAAGAATCACTACACATAATACAAGCAAAATAAACGAGAGTGTGGCCGAAAAGAAAGAAAAATATAAATGGCTTATCTGTTTTGTTGTAACAACCAGAGTTCCGCTAGCAGGCAGGGCGGGACGGCGAAGAACAACGCCGGTCGAAAGGATGGAGCGAATGGTGCCGGGGCGTCCGTCAAAGCGAGCACGGGACAGACCGCACGCAAGATGATAACGGATACTGGGGCGTTACAGTGCTCCACTATTCTCAGGGAATTGCGCAACAGATGTCGCACTCAGGGATACCACGGGATGCTGGGGCGTCGCAGGTGTCGCTCACTCAGGGGAGGGCGCGAGAGACAGACGGGTCGAATGGCTTAGGAAAATCACGGAATGCTGGGGCGTCGCAGGGCTTCCACTCTCAAGGAATAGCGTGAGAGGCAGACAAGGCTCCTGGCTCAGGGAAATCACGGATGCTGGGGCGTCGCAGGGCTTCCACTCTCAAGGAATAGCGCGAGAGGCAGACAAGGCTCCTGGCTCAGGGAAATCACGGATGCTGGGGCGTCGCAGGGCTTCCACTCTCAAGGAATAGCGTGAGAGGCAGACAAAGGCTCCTGGCTCAGGGAAATCACGGATGCTGGGGCGTCGCAGGGCTTCCACTCTCAAGGAATAACACGAGAGGCAGACAAAGGCTCCTGGCTCAGGGAAATCACGGATGCTGGGGCGTCGCAGGGCTTCCACTCTCAAGGAATAGCGCGAGAGGCAGACAAGGCTCCTGGCTCAGGGAAATCACGGATGCTGGGGCGTCGCAGGGCTTCCACTCTCAAGGAATAGCGTGAGAGGCAGACAAAGGCTCCTGGCTCAGGGAAATCACGGATGCTGGGGCGTCGCAGGGCTTCCACTCTCAAGGAATAACACGAGAGGCAGACAAAGGCTCCTGGCTCAGGGAAATCACGGATGCTGGGGCGTCGCAGGGCTTCCACTCTCAAGGAATAACACGAGAGGCAGACAAGGCTCCTGGCTCAGGGAAATCACTGATGCTGGGGCGTCGCAGGGCTTCACAACTCTCCGGGAACAGCGCGGGAGACGTCGCGCTCAGGAATCAATAACCGCGGAACTTTACCGCTCCCCAAAAATTAGGTCCAGCAACTGCCCCTCTCGCCTCGGCTCCCTTCCTTAAATCACCTTCTCTTCCTCCTCCTCTTCTCACTTTACTTCGCTCCGAAGGACCCCCGTTTCATTTTTCGAAAAAGCCCTCTTAATTTTCTCATTGGCTTTCCAACTTTTGGGGGTGGATCCTCTTCTCTTCGTTGTCTTATGTGGCAACGATCACCCCACCACATTAACAGGTCGTATACCCCAAGTACCTCTACGATCTGTCGCGATTGGTCCCGTCTCCCCCTTTCTCGACCTCTTGACCCGGCCAGTGCGGGAGAACGAAGGTTCCCACGGAATCTATGTTTTCTAGACCCGAAAATTCCGCGCCACACTCTCTTAGTTTTACAAATTTACACAATTATTACTAAACATACAATTAACATACGAATTGCACAACAAATGCCCTCCCAATTACCCAAAAAAAATTCCACGAATTTTTTTTTTTTTTTTTAAATACAAAAAGGAGCAGCTAGAGAAACAACAAGTACAGAGATATAGGTGCAGCGTAGACTTTTCCACTGGCTGTAATAAAACGATTACTGCTAGGCTCCAGCACTTGCGGTTTAGGGGGAGATATCGGGATATCTCCCCCTAAACCGCTAGTGCTGGACGCCTGGCAGTAATCGTTTTATTACAGCCAGTGCCTGGCTGTAATAAAACTTTGCGTTGGCCCATATTCTACTCTCTAATAAACCTCCCCTGCTGTCTATTCCTGAGATTGTAATCACGGCGGAGTGGGGAGGAAGCTGCCTGAGGTGTTTGGCGGGCGCCTCTCTTTTCTTTTGTTGTGGGGTTGACTGCAGCGGACGGAGAGGGGTCAGGGTTATCTTCGGTTGTAGAAGTTGTTCCGGGGAGGTCGTTCTCCTGTCTTTCCTCGTGTTGTAATCTCTGGGTTGCTTTGCTAAGGCGGTCAACATTTATTATTTGTTTACGCTGGGGGTTGTTGACTTCCTTAATTTCAAAGACCACATCGGAGATTTTTCTCTCAATCACATAACCTCCTTTATTTGGTTTGGAGAATTTTCCGCTCAAACCCGGCTTTGTGTGTGGGTAGTACACATAAACCATATCACCGACCTTCAGTCCTTTATCACGTGCAATCTTGTTTCGATATTGTTCCTGAGCCTCCGCTGCTTTTTCCAAGTTAATCTTGACCTTTTTGTATGCTGCATGTTGCCTTTTCAGTAGCGATTCAACGTAGTTTTCACTTTCCCTGTATGAAAACGGCCAATCATTTTCTAACATTTGGTAAGGCAAGTTAAGTTCCTTTCCATAGACCAGAAATGCAGGTGTATGTCTTGTCGCTGAATGCCATGTTGTTCGATATGCTAGCAAGGCATAGTTCAACTTTAAGTCCCAATCGGTATGATTGTCATTGACTAAATGACTGAGAGCATTTCCCAAACTCCTATGGTATACTTCTAACATACCATTTCCCTGGGGGTGGTACGCTGTAGTCTGGACCTTTTTTATTCCCAAAGAACGATATAAAGACTGCATAGATTCCGAAATTAGGTTCGAACCTTTATCTGTTAAGATAATAGCTGGGCAGCCGAACCTTGATGTAAAGTCTAAAAGCGTCTGAGCAACGTCCTTGCTTCCTATCTCCGGTACAGGGTAAGCCTCGCACCACCGACTAAAATGGTCTATATATGTTATTAGGTATTTGTTGCCTTGATCAGAGATTGGCAAAGGCCCTACAACATCTATAGCCACTTTTTGAAAGGGACCTTCAGGAATTTCTGATCTCTGGAGTGGTGCCAATGCCTTTGGCTTGTGCCCTCGCTTTTCCATGCAACTATTACAAGATTTTACCCAATTAACAATATGGTTGGTCATACCTGGCCAGTAATAATGCCTTTTAACCTTGAGGAGGGTTTTTCTCACTCCGGGGTGGCAGGAAGTAGGTGAATCATGCAACTGAGAGAGTACCTCATAAACCATTGATTTGGGTAGTACTATCCTTGTTTGATCATTTTCATCTGTCAAATCGAACTGCTTACATTTCAGTATCCCTTGGTCTAAGAAAAATCTCAACTTGGGGGGTTTTATGGAATTCCCTTCCTGTAGGTCTTTTGAGATGCTTTGGCATGTCTTGTCCAACTTTTGGTAGTGTAGCAGTTTCTCGGGTAATTTGTGGTGGTAAGAAATTTCCACGGGTTGTTCCTGTTGCAGGGCAAATACTTCTTTTTCTTCTATTCTTTGTTCTTCGTGATTCAATCCCCGTGAAAGGAAATCCGCAACCCTGTTGCATTTGCCTGTTATATACTTTACTTCATAGTTAAAGTCGGATAACGTTAACGCCCATCTCGCTATTCGCCCGGTGGGATCTTTCAATTTGAGCACGTGAGTCAAGGAAGCGTGGTCGGTATAGATGGTAAATTTTTTTCCGTATAAGTAAGGCCTAAAATAACCGACTGTAAATATTATAGCCAGCACTTCCTTCTCAGTCGTGCTATACACTTTTTCGGCTTTGTTCAGTTTGCGACTTGCAAAGGCTACGGGTTTGGGGAATCCTGCGTCGTCAAGTTGGGTAATCACACCTCCAATCGCCGAATTGGAGGCATCTGTGAAGAGGACAAAATCTTTGGACATATCGGGTAACGTCAGGCATGGTTTCTTAACTAAAGCTGTCTTCAGGTCTTCAAACTCTTTTTGGGTGTCTTTTGTCCATTGAAACTGCTTGGATTCCTTTGTTAAATTGGTGAGATTTATTGACCTTCTGCTAAAATCCGGGATAAACTTTCTGTAATAATTAACACAACCCAGGAATGATCTCACGTGTTTTCTGCAGGTTGGAGTCTTAAATTTTTCTACTATTTCTATATTCTTGTTTTCTGGGAATATCTTGCCCTTTGTTATGACAAAGCCTAAGTAGGTGATGGATTCTTTTAAAAAGTTGCATTTAGAAGGTTTTAATTTTAGGTTGTGTAGTAAAAGCCTATTGAAAACTAATTTTAATTTTTCAAGATGAGAGTCTATTGAACTGGATGCTATTACAATGTCATCAACATAAACAAATATTTGGGAAGGTTTCAAGCCTGACAAAACTATTTCCATTAATCTTTGAAAAGAATTCGCACTGGTTTTTAAACCAAAAGGTGTCCTCTTAAACTGAAATAAACCTTGACTGGTTGATATAGCGGTTTTATGCCTGTCTTCAGGGTCAAGCATTTGTTGAAAGAAACCACTCGTTAAATCCAAAGTAGAAAAATATTTACTTCCTTGTAGATTATCCACCGCTTCATTAATTAAAGGTAGGGGATAACAATCAGCTATTACTTTTTTGTTCAATTCTCTGAAGTCTGCAACAAATCGGAAATCCCCATTGGGTTTTTTGACCAGTAGAACAGGAGCAGCATAGGGAGAGGTAGATGGCTCTAGTATATCAGCTTCTAGTAGGATTGCGATTTGCTTTTCCATTTCTCCTCTTAGGTTATAGGGAACTCTGTATTGTTTTCTTTTTACCGGAACTTGGTCGTATAAGTTTATCTTGTGAAGAAGTGTGTCGCAACCGGGTAACTCTTGTACTGCTCCCGCAAAAACCATTTTATATTCATCCAATAGTTCTTCTAATTTCCTTTTCGTGGGTTCATCCAAATGTTCCAGTTCGAATTTTCTGCTCCATTCTAGATCTGCTTCCTCACATGTTCCGAATTCAGGGTCCTGAGCGAAGTAATTTATACTTGAGTGAGGGAAATCGTTAGAAGACAATAAGGGTTGACATTTTATGAGTTTAGTGGATTTATTTACGTGGATATGGGCATCAGTAGTATTTAAGACTAATACAGGGATTGGTTCATTGTCATTCTTATATACAGCTCTCGCGACCACTAAATCTTTTTCCCCCACCTGCCAAAGGGGTTCAGCAAGTAATATATTTGCCTCTACTATACGTTTTTTTAGTGTGGTTTTGATTATGGCTTGTGAACCCGGAGGGATTGTGGTCTTCACCATCGCATAAGCATAAAAAATATCTTCCTCTTCTGAATTATTGACATGCTTAGGTGTCATTACATTCTGCCCTTCCCTAAAGTGGATTAACAAGTCCTCTAGGAACATGCAATTCTTCTCAAAATCTAACGTACATTTATTTTGCTTCAGGAAAGGTGCTCCTAAAATTAGGGAAAATTCACTTGATATTTCATTTGTCATTATATAGAACCCCACCTTGAATGTATTTTCATCTATTTGTAGAGACAACTCTGTAGAGTTCTTTAATATTGATCCCTGCCTCGCAATAGTTTTTATAGCCACCGAACAAGCGGTGAGCTCTATATTCATATTCTCGATTATGTCCTGCCCAATTAAATTTAACCCAGCCCCCGAGTCAAGGAGCGCCTTATAAATGTTATTATTTATCTTCACATC
This sequence comes from Tetragnatha versicolor, assembly GCA_024610705.1. NCBI lineage: Eukaryota > Metazoa > Arthropoda > Arachnida > Araneae > Tetragnathidae > Tetragnatha > Tetragnatha versicolor. Next base: position 31,162,522 of record JANDEH010000001.1, on the reverse strand, counting down.
AATTATTGGGAGGTTTGGACTATTGTAGCATGATAATATATCAAACACTTGAGTAGGGGACTCTTCCAACTGCTGTGCCGGCTGTTGGCCCGTCTCTAGTTTAAATAGGGATAGGGATTACTGTGAGGCAACTGATATTCTTCCCTAGGAGGACGATAAGGGCCAACGCAAAGTTTTATTACAGCCAGGCACTGGCTGTAATAAAACGATTACTGCCAGGCGTCCAGCACTAGCGGTTTAGGGGGAGATATCCCGATATCTCCCCCTAAACCGCAAGTGCTGGAGCCTAGCAGTAATCGTTTTATTACAGCCAGTGGAAAAGTCTACGCTGCACCTAAGAATCAGGCTGACGGGGAGGGAGATAAGGTTGACGAGGTGGACGAAAGTTCCCCCGTCGGTTTGATTGCGGGCAGTCACGTCTGAAATGGCCGTCCTGTCCACACAAAAAGCAACCTCGAAATCTCGTTGGTTCGGGAAAATCGTTGTTTCTTTTAGTATTATTTAAGTTGATTTCCTCAATTTTTTTAGTTAATAGCTGTACTTGTTGTTTTAAAGTCTCAATTTCTTGATTTGGTGGGGCTTGGGGGTTTGCTGTGTAGACGGGGACTTCTGATAGTGGTTTCGGATTCCCCCGACAGGAAATCCACGCCCTCTCCTCTCTCAGCGCTACCGCTTTAATTTCTTCTACAGTTTGAGGGTTAGCCGTCATGACCCCTCTCCTGACCTCAGGGCATAAATTTGTCATCAACATGCCCTTAAGCATTTGCCTCCTGTGTTTATCCTCAGTTGCCTCGTCTTCGAGACCAGGACAAAATGCCTTAAAAGATAAGGCCTGAGCTTTCGCCACGAATACCGATACTGGCATAGTGGATGGCTGTATAAAGGAAAAAAATTCATGCACAGCTATTGAGGTATCTTTTTCCAGGCCATATCTCTCAACGAGTATATTTTTTAAGGAGGCATAATCCTTAATTGCTCGGTGTTGCTCCCTGCATACTTCCTTCGCTTCCCCGGACAATTGCAGCTTAATTGCCACATAAAGGTCTTTTTGTGACCAACCAAAATGGGCAGCAAGCTCCTCGCATTCCGAAAAAAACTCCGAAACGTTCCCTGAGATATCGCTTGAGGAATATCTAGGTAGCAAACGAACCTTATCGGCTGTGAGGCCATCAGCCACAAAATTCTCCACTACCGCCGTGGCGTTAGGCAATTCCTCAGAACCACCCCCCGTACCATTCATGATAACCATTTCTCCGATTAATTATTATATAGTGTTTTCCCCCAAAAATTACAGCACAAAATACAGAAATGGCCACACTCTTAATAGTCCAATTAAACCAGAATCAGTGGAAAAGTACGGCACCAACTTGTTAAGACTAAATTTTGAAAAGGCAGAGGTGATCGTTAATGGCTAGAGTTAAGCGTTGGTGCACAACCCAATATTTAGGTCCCCACTGAAACTGAGTAATAATTGGACCAAAACACAAGTTCAAGGAACACAAGAGTAAGTTAGGTTTTAAAGAAGGCTAACGTTTAATCAACCCAAAAATTAAGATACAGACCAACAAATTAACAATCAACGAATCTAACACACAACAACAAAATACTAAAAAGAATCACTACACATAATACAAGCAAAATAAACGAGAGTGTGGCCGAAAAGAAAGAAAAATATAAATGGCTTATCTGTTTTGTTGTAACAACCAGAGTTCCGCTAGCAGGCAGGGCGGGACGGCGAAGAACAACGCCGGTCGAAAGGATGGAGCGAATGGTGCCGGGGCGTCCGTCAAAGCGAGCACGGGACAGACCGCACGCAAGATGATAACGGATACTGGGGCGTTACAGTGCTCCACTATTCTCAGGGAATTGCGCAACAGATGTCGCACTCAGGGATACCACGGGATGCTGGGGCGTCGCAGGTGTCGCTCACTCAGGGGAGGGCGCGAGAGACAGACGGGTCGAATGGCTTAGGAAAATCACGGAATGCTGGGGCGTCGCAGGGCTTCCACTCTCAAGGAATAGCGTGAGAGGCAGACAAGGCTCCTGGCTCAGGGAAATCACGGATGCTGGGGCGTCGCAGGGCTTCCACTCTCAAGGAATAGCGCGAGAGGCAGACAAGGCTCCTGGCTCAGGGAAATCACGGATGCTGGGGCGTCGCAGGGCTTCCACTCTCAAGGAATAGCGTGAGAGGCAGACAAAGGCTCCTGGCTCAGGGAAATCACGGATGCTGGGGCGTCGCAGGGCTTCCACTCTCAAGGAATAACACGAGAGGCAGACAAAGGCTCCTGGCTCAGGGAAATCACGGATGCTGGGGCGTCGCAGGGCTTCCACTCTCAAGGAATAGCGCGAGAGGCAGACAAGGCTCCTGGCTCAGGGAAATCACGGATGCTGGGGCGTCGCAGGGCTTCCACTCTCAAGGAATAGCGTGAGAGGCAGACAAAGGCTCCTGGCTCAGGGAAATCACGGATGCTGGGGCGTCGCAGGGCTTCCACTCTCAAGGAATAACACGAGAGGCAGACAAAGGCTCCTGGCTCAGGGAAATCACGGATGCTGGGGCGTCGCAGGGCTTCCACTCTCAAGGAATAACACGAGAGGCAGACAAGGCTCCTGGCTCAGGGAAATCACTGATGCTGGGGCGTCGCAGGGCTTCACAACTCTCCGGGAACAGCGCGGGAGACGTCGCGCTCAGGAATCAATAACCGCGGAACTTTACCGCTCCCCAAAAATTAGGTCCAGCAACTGCCCCTCTCGCCTCGGCTCCCTTCCTTAAATCACCTTCTCTTCCTCCTCCTCTTCCCACTTTACTTCGCTCCGAAGGACCCCCGTTTCATTTTTCGAAAAAGCCCTCTTAATTTTCTCATTGGCTTTCCAACTTTTGGGGGTGGATCCTCTTCTCTTCGTTGTCTTATGTGGCAACGATCACCCCACCACATTAACAGGTCGTATACCCCAAGTACCTCTACGATCTGTCGCGATTGGTCCCGTCTCCCCCTTTCTCGACCTCTTGACCCGGCCAGTGCGGGAGAACGAAGGTTCCCACGGAATCTATGTTTTCTAGACCCGAAAATTCCGCGCCACACTCTCTTAGTTTTACAAATTTACACAATTATTACTAAACATACAATTAACATACGAATTGCACAACATCACTAATCAAAGATAATTATTTAATTAGTAGCAGCAAGATATTAATTATCGAAATACTAATTAATTAGTGCTCAAAATTGTTAATGACTATCAGTATTAGTTAGAAAATAAGTAAGATTCCTAAGATTCGATTTCTGCTGGAATCGATTCCTTCAAGGGTTCGATTCCATTGTATCGATTCCAAGATATTCGATTTCGGAATCGATTCCTTCAGAAATATTTAGAACCTTAGTTATATGCCGCCATAACTGTAGCAAAGAATACCAAAAAACCCAACCAACCAATTCTCAAATTCATGGAACTTATAAATAGGGGAGAGTGTTGTACCTTCGGATAAAAATCACGTTTGAATTTTTCTAAGACAGGTAAAATCACATTTTGACCATTTAAAGAGCCAAACCTATAGTCCTAACCACAGACAATAAGAGACCGACCGGTCAATAGGCGGGGCTTATCCAGAGAGCTCAAGTGGTGCCTCCGATAAGCGGTCCCAAATTAATCGATTATTTAATATTTTTGTAATCGAAATCTTTAAAGAATTTTTCGTTGACGATTTCGAAAGTAAACATGTTTTTGTGTAAATCTTTTAATTGCACTCTTTTCAATTGTTTTCGAGGGTTCGATTCCCGACACCGTCTAAGACCCACCGAGTACGTGCTCGTTAAATCTGTGGGTCCGAAAGTCCTGTGGTCGGTCATGGCGCAGTTACCGTGGGTCCAGGTCTCTGGAGACAATTTCCCTCCCCTTCAGAGACATGTTAAAATTTTGGAGGTGGCGATAGATGGTGGTAGCATCTACCATCGGAGGCTTAAGTCGTACTCCTGCCATTCATTGTGGGCCTCACTTTCTCAGGGGCCGCACCCCCTTTGCCTAAAATCCTGTACGCTCTGAGGATGGAGCTTGCGGATATTCCAAGGGGCATAAGAAACAACAACAACATAAATCATTTTAGCTGTGTCCCATTATATTAAGGCACATTTTTATCTCGTTTCTTCTCTATTTTGCAATGTATTGGAAAATTTGTGTTGCATTCTTTGACTTGATTTCCAAGCATGATAGAATTTGGTACAATTCGCGTCAATTATAAGCGTATATATTTAGTTCAGATAAAAATAAATACTAGTATTATATATTTTATTGTCAGGAATTCGTTTCAAATGTGCCTGGGATCTGGGATTAGTATTTGCAAAAGATGTGTTCGTTTAGATTCGGAAGGATTGCAGCTTCATTTATACATCATGCTTGAAAGGACCAAGGGATTATAACTAATATTTGCTTTTATTGAAAGATAAGAGATTTTATTAAATCATTTTGATTCATAATGTGTGATTCTTGATTACTTTATATTTAAGCTTGTATTTTTACATTCGAGTTTTTCATCATATACGATCATGAAATTTTGTAAATGAACAAACCTTAATGATTTAATTTGAATTGTCTACCATAATAGCAAATTTAAATTTTTTTTTCAAAGAAAATAAATTTTTTAATTTTAAAAAGCATTTAATAGGTTTATGTGAACGACAAGGATCGCGATCCTGGTAATCACGTGGTATATGGATCACGTCCTCGCAAATAGCAAAACGTCTCCATAGTTACAAGACCTAAAAGCGTAACTGTAACCACAGTTTTAGTGCAGGTACCGTGGGTCGAGGGCGTTCGTGTCGTGGGCCGCCCATTGACTGGTCTGTCTCTTATTGTCTGTGGTCCTAACCTTAGCAAATAGTTTAATATTTTTTTATTACCTTAAGGGGGTAGGTGCACATGTGCACAACTTTCGACCAAAAAACACATTTTTCAATTTTTGCATTTTCGTTTAGTATTACATTTTACGCTTCAAACGACACCAAAATTATTACTCTACGTGGATTAAAAGTATTTTTAATTATTTTTTACGGAAATAATTAATGCACTACTTAAATACAAGATTCTTACTAAATTTCCATTTATCTCAAAACTGAATTTTTTACCATAAAAGGAACATTTTCTCAAAATCTATTAAAGCAAACAACTTATAACTTGGTAACATTATTAATGACACTATGTTACTTACTTCAACACAGGGGTTTCTCAAAAAAGTCCTTTAAACTGAAGTTATAGCATAAAACATCATGAAATTTCAGTCTTTTTGAGAAAAAACCAAAGTTCATTGAGTTAATATTTTTTTAAAAAATAACCAGACATATTAGCCCTAAAATCTCATGTTAAAGTATGTAATACAGTTCAGGAAATACTCAGAAAAAAATTTGGGAGCTTTAATTCAGTAGATTTTTAAAAAATGTAAAATCATTTTTAACATTACGGAGATAGGGATTTCGAAACGTGCACCTACCCCCTTAAATCTTCAAAATTCGATTCTTAATTAATTTTAATAACTTGACGAAATTTGTGTCTATAGGTACAACCTGGACAGACCCAGTTGTACAATACTGGAAAAAATAAACGACTCAGACCCTATATATTCGGAACGGCTTGTGATATAAAGACAAATAAGGCAGCGTTTCTCAACCTTTTTACTCTCACGGAACCCTTTTGATAATGATCAAGCTCCGAGGAACCCTAGCGTCCATACAACAGTGGCGTATATAGAAATTTATTTTGGAAGGGGCCCAAAGTTATTACTCAACACCTCAAAAGTATATTTAAAATAGGTTTAACGTAGCTTTTTAATGCATTATTATGTGAAATTTGCATTCATGAGAACTTAATATAAAAAACATTGTGATTAATAAAGTTCCGAGTAGGATGGGGGGTTTGGGGGTACTCCCCCAGAAAATTTTTAGAAATCCTACCCTAAAAACTAGGTTTTAACTCGTTTTTGGTACATTTAGTCCAAATTTTGGATTTGCATTTTTAGGTAGGATTACAATTTTCTTGAAAGTATTATAAGAAATTGAAAATAATACAATTTCATGTACTAAAGGGGGGTTTGCCTGCCCTCCCCCAGAAATTTTTTAAAAAATTGACCCTAAATAACAGGGTTTTAACGTATTTTGATATGCCCTCCGAATTTCGGGGGAGGGCAAGGCCCCCTCGGCCACCCTTATATACGCCACTGCCATGCAACAATATTTTTTCTTGCTATTTTGTCCTCTCTCAGAATTCATTTTTAAAATTACCCTTTAAACTAGTGTTTTATCTCCTTTATCAAACTTTTTGTGGAGAAAAGATTCTTGAGACAGCAGAATGCTCAAGAGGAAAACGCTGTATAACAGACGTCAAAATTTTAGATAGAAGTTTGGGAGTTCTGCCTAGAAATTTAAAAGATAGTTAAGAAATTAAAGTAGAGTTTCAGTGTATTTTAAGAACCTTTGGGTTACATCTGAAAAGAACTGTTCCTTGTAAACACAGAATTTTCAAGGGGTAAAAATATAGTTAGCTCCAAAATTTCAAGGGGAGCAGGGGTCCTTCCCCAGAAATTAATTTTGAAATTACCCTTCAAACTACTGTTAATCTTCTTTTCAAACTCTTCGTAGAACACCCAAGGGCTACAGAAGAAAATGTTCAACGAAAAAACACTTGCTCACATTTGGCTGGCTGATGCCTAATTGATTTAGAGGGTTATTCTAAAATGTAAACCAGAAAAACAAAAAAAATAAAGATTTTCGGATCCCTCGCGGAACCCTTGAGGAAGCCTCGCGGAACCCCAGGGTTCCGCGGAACCCCGGTTGAGAAACGCTGAAATAAGGTATCATTTTTCATGATTTGAAGTATTCTATATACAAAAAAAATTTCAAGTTCTTAGGGCGTCGTCTTCATATTAAACGAAGCACAAACTTTCGTTTTTCCTATGGGCGACCAAGATTACTCCCGATTCTGAAAGAGCGCCCCCTAAAACCCCCCAAAACCAATTTTCATGTAATTTGGTCCCCAAATAAAGCCATGAGGGGGGGTTGAACTTCGTCGAATTTACGTTGAAATCTCGTGCGGGGTTGATGGTTGTAAGGATCAAAATCGAGAATTCAACGTAAAGAACGATATTTCAACGTAAATTCGACGAACTTCAACTCCCACTCCTGGCTTTGTTTGGGGACCAAATGACATAAAAATTGGTTTTGGGAGGTTTTTGGGGGTGCTCTTTCAGAATCGGGAATAATCTTTGATGTCGCCCAAAGGAAAAACGAAAGTTGGTGCTTCGTTTAATATGAAGACGACCCCCTAAGAACTTGAAAAATTTTCTGTATATGAGGAGCAAACAATCAAACCGTGTTTTCTCCAAAAAAAATAAAAAATGAGTTGCTTCTATTTTCATGATCTCCACGTTAAACTGCACAAAATAATGCTATTATCTTCAACTAAAACAAGTTTTAACCTATTCTAAAACTACTTAGAAAATTGATGTTTCAATCAAAAAGTGTTTCCTCCAGAGCCTGTTTTCAGTCAAACAGTGATTCCTCCAGTCACAGCCAATCATAGTTGTTCTTACTCGTCCCGTGACCCACTCATTTGTCAGATAAAGTCGGTGTTGTAAAAATATTGGTGGGGACTTTTTGATACGAAATCACCTAATGTTTATTTTAAAAATTTACATTGTATATCACAATAAAAAGAATAGTTTTTAAGAAGAGTAGGATTAATTTTTTTCATTAAAAAAGTGTTTTTTCCATGTTGGAAACATTCAAACCATGTTTCCTCCTATGTGTTCGATCAAAACGTGATTTCTCCAAATTTCAAATGCATTTTTTAATAATTAATTTTAAGTTTTTAGGTAAATTATGACTACAAATCTTCTCAGTTACTCGTTATAGAACTAAACAAACGAAAATTAGGTTTTTAAATTAGTTATTTTTTAAGTTATTAGTTTTTTGTGTTTCCTGAAAATTTGTATTTGAAGGAGAAAGCATGGTTTGATTGTTTGCTCCTCATATAGAATATTTCAAATCATGAAAAATGATACCTTATTTGTCTTTATATCACAAGCCGTTCCGGAGATATAGGGTCCGAGTCGTTTATTTTTTCCAGTATTGTACCTGTGGACACCCTTAAAAGGGGAACCAAAAAACCCAATTCGATCGACACTTAGTTGTGCAAGAATTTGGTGGTAATAATTTTTGGAAATCTTCTTCGGTGGAAATTTTAAGTTTTTACCAGACAAGCAACTTAAGTTGAACCTACTACGTCACTAACAAACAAAGTAGTTCCCATCGCGGTGTCTGAATTTTGAGTAAAACAAAGAACGTCAATTTTAAAATATGATTATTTCGTTAAACCCATGTATAAATAGTTCCTTTTTATCACAATTCGTGTATCTGTTGACATTAAAAAAATCGACCACAAATTCAAATTTACTTTTTTCCCGAATTTTTTTAATTAAAAATACAATTAAAAATATTTTTAAGCATTATGAGAATTCTGTGTTGCACATAGTATTATATTTTCAAAAGAAATAGTTATTTTTTCAACAAGTCTTCAGTTTTTACAAGTCTAAAAAAATGCTTCGTTTCAGTAATTAAATGGGAAGAAATAAGGTAGGCAAGCTTATGTTTTCCCTTTTTTAAATTCTGTAATAAATTGTTAAACCCTGGTATGATCCTATGGAAGCACTTGGAGTACCTTCATAATTCTTTTTATAGCAATAAAAGTTGAAGCGGTTGAAGAGAAAAAAATTTATTTACACATTAAATTAACAACATTAAAAAATACTACATGTTCTACAATTAGTATTTACATCACTTACACAAAAAATTAAAACATTTTTACAATTTTTTTACACACAGAATTATTCATCGCACGTGATTGAGATGTATAACTATTACCCTTTACTAGTTAACCTCTCCAAGTACATGGAGCGACTCGAAAGACCACTGATTTAATAAAAAAATGCTCATCTTCCTCTTATACTCTTAAAAGATGAGACATCAGTGTTAGAGTCCTTTGATAATGTCATCCCTATAGATGATCAATGTCAATACTTAAAAAACGATGAGGAATCAAGGCAGTCTGTGCAACATGGCCAATCTTAGTCCTTTACCGCTAACGTTACTGACCTTAGTAATATTGTTGCAAAACACAGAGTATCACGGTCTTCATCCTTTCCTTCGACGACGTTTGTTTTGCTCTCGCAAATCGTTTCTCCATTCCCGTTCCGCAAGTTCGTTAAACTGCCTCCCATTTTCAGCCTCTATAGCCTCGATCAACCTCCAAATCTTCCAGAAAAAAATAACCATAATGACGAGAATAATTCCAACGGGGATGAGCATCTCCAATACGAACCCAGGTAGTTGCTGAAGTATCCTTAAAAGTTGCCGTACGTTGTTATATTTAAACATCATGTCGAATAATAATCGGTACTTCCGTATTATCCTGTCGACCGTTAAGCGGCCTTCTAATTCAGTGGTAGTCGACGGGATAATATGCAAGAACCAAATAATCTTTTAAATAGTTCACTGTAAAAAAATCCTGGAACGTTCCTTGGAAACACTAGCAATATAGGTGCCCGTTTTTTCCAAGTAGTTAAGTTATTCAAGGATCGTTCCATAATTTTTGTATATAGTGCAATCTATCAGAATTTTAAAGGGATCGGTTTTAATATAATTTAACCAGTCAAAAACTTCAAAACTAATGTTAGTATTCATTTAAAGATGGCTCTGTGTGCCTTAAAACGTAAAAAATTAATTTGGCTTGATGTACTGGTTAAAAAAATTATAAACCTGAAGAATATTAGCCTTAAAAACGTACTGCTATAAAATTTTCATTATGTCACCATTGATTCTATTAAAGATAACCCTGATTTTTAAGAACCTCAAGATAAAATCTAATTTCAAAGACATTGCATGATTATATCCCCCCCTTAGGAGATTTCAATCGTTTTGCCGACAACCTTTTTAGCCATTTTTAGAGTTAATTTTTTTTATCTAGGTTGATTTGTAATTTCATCAGAGCTTTTATCTATAAGATCCTTGAAAAAAGGCACATAAAGGTACTGCATGAGCAACACAAATAACTCATAATGTAGATGTTTCTATACTCGAATGCAACTTAAGTTGAGCTTGACGTCATGGCCACGCGGAAGAAAATCTGAGTAAACAGAATGCCTGCTGGTTTGCTAGAAGCTCTTATTGGCTGGCGTGTTTGAGAGCGAGTTTTACTACAACGCGTTACGCCACTTTAAAAAATAATAACACTGAACATTTTTTGCATATCGGAATGAAAAGATGCTCAATATACGTGGATTTAAAAACTAATCATTATTCAAAATTGAAGCTCTAAATTTCACTCAAAATTCAGACACCTCGCGGGGAACTACTTTCTTTGGTTGCTCTCAGCATATTTCTACAGGCTCAAGTTAAGTTGCAACTGAGTATAGCATCCGAGACATTCAAACATTATCGTCCTCTTCTGTTGAAGGCTTACCTTGTCAGGTTTCTTCCTCTGAGAGCCCTAACCAGAAGCTTCTATATTACCCCATTATATTTAGGGCTTAGCCGATATTGCCAGAAACAAAAATAATAATAATAAACACTGCCGCATGGGAGTCCTAGGATACCTTAAAATACATATTAGCTTCGATATCGCATACAGGGCGTTTCTGTTTCATAACTTCTAGGAGGGGTAGGACACATCTAGACGACTCAGAATCACCTGGAAATGGGGGGGGGGTCGAAAATGCACCCCTAACATGCTAGGGGTTTTTATAAACGGGCATGGGAAGTCGTAAAATTCCCTCTGGAAATCGAAACGTAACCTTTTAAGATCCAAATAAAACCCTCGATTCAGATATTTATTCCATAAAACCAATTAAAAAGCGTATTTTCAGCTCCTAAATTGTTTTTATGTAACAAAGTGGGGAATCGAACGATTTTTCTGGTTTTAATCCAATCTTAAAAGGTTACGTGTGAATTTCCACTGTAGATTATACAACCTCTCATGCCGGCTTATAAAAACCCCTGAGATGGCTAGGGGTGCGCGTTTCCGACTCCTCGTTCCTAGGTGATTCTGAGTCGTCTAGGTGTGCCCTACCCCTCATAGAAGTTATGAAACACTTATCTGAAACACCCATATAGTATCTCCCCAAGCAGCACCACCGTTCAAGATTAAAGTGCAATATTTGGCCTGAACGGCCGAATTTCGTTTACCTCTAGATTCAGTTACGTAAATTTGATATGTGCGGCGCTAGTAGGGTCGAGGCTATAAATAATGGAGAACTGCAGCAAATCTTAAAATTTTAAATGTTCAATTTTAATTTATTAAAAATTATCTCCTGATTCCAAAAATACGCTTGTCTTTCCCCGCAAACTTTTTTAAAGGTAATTATGACATATTTAATTACAGGGAGCTCCTAACAATGTGACGTCACATGTGCCAGTGGAAATGGTGGAAACACCGTTTTCATCGATACACTAGTCTGTAAAAAACTAGTGCTTATTGTTTCAAAGCGGGATTATAGCAACAAGCGGGAACTAAGCACATTTCACGTCACAAGCTGTTTCAGCTCAAACACAAAAGAGGCTGTTTTTAATTGAAAATAACTTAACATTTAGGGCTTTGAAAAGCAAATGAAAACATTTTTTGGAGGTTTTAGGCCATTCTGAACACATTAAGATTAAAAAAAATTTTGACTGCAGTTATCCATTATCCTTAAGGAGGTAAGAACCCTAGGGTCATAGCTGATACCAAGTATGTCAAGTTTACGTAATCGCAACTAGAGATAAACGAAATTTAGTCATACACAATAAGGAAGTTGCATGTGTCAGATTTTCAAAAACAAACAAGTGTTCCGTATGGTTTTTTGTATGGTAAAATGAAATATCTAGTCAGTTTTTCAAAAAAATGTACAGGTAATTAAATATTTTAATTTAAAAGTCGAGAAAAAAACACGTGACTGAAAACGTTTATTGTTAAAACTATAAGATGACGTCAACAATAATACCATCAACTCCATTGATTTACAACAATGTTTAGTATAAGATGACGTCACATCCAAACTCTTGGCGTTTTCGCGCGCTTTTAAAAAGGGGATTTTTGTTAATTTTTTTGACAATCAAAAAATTTCTCGATCGGTCTCAAATTTTGGGTAGTTGCTTATTTTTGCAAGAGGAATCGATTAAAAAATAAAAAAAAAATCATGCAACTTCCTCATTGGACGAATCTTGAAAATTTGTGCTGAATCAGTATAAATAACTCAGATCCTCTCCCCACAGTGAGATGAAAAAATTGTGGGATAGTATTGTTCCAAGAATGGGTGAGATTTTTTAGGTTTCAGCTATATTTTGCTAAAATTTTGTTCTCCAAGAAAAATGTAATTTAGTTTTACCTCATGAAAGTCACGCCCTGCGCTTCAAATTATTTTGCTAAGTTACAACAAAGTTGTTTTTTATTTTATTTACATTTATAAAAAATACAACATTCTTACAATAAATAACACACAACTTTAAAAGAACTGATGAATATTGTTTGTCTGCCTCAAGTTGAGCTCTGGACGTCGCTAGTTCACAGGAGCGGTGGTATGGTTTCGAATGATAAATATTAAGTTCCGAGATCACGATCATGAAAAATCATAAATTTGTATTTTGATGACTTTGGTAAATGACTAAAAGTGTTCTTAGATAATAAAAACAAAAATAAAAAATCCTTATGACCGCTCATGTGAACTTGCGACGGCCAGAGCACAACTTATGGCAGACAAACAATATACATTTTTACACATTATTTAGGTAAAATCATACTTTGAATGAAAATACTGTATATCAAAACAATGTTTCTTGTTGAGATGTTAATGTGAATAATTTTTATCAACCTATGATTCTCAATCAGCTGACCAACTTCAAATAAAAATTAGTATCATCAGTAAGTAGATATATCACAAACTAGGTCTACTGGATTGATCGAAGCATAATGTCTTCCTTTGATATTAACCCCCCAAAAATAAATAGACACATCAATAAGTGCGGTACAGATTTAGAAGGGGTCCTCCAGTCTCCATGTTTAATCGCAGCCCTCAGCCCAAATAATTACTCTGAAAACCTTGGATATCTAATTAGTATTATTAGATCCTCTAAAAGTCTAAAATAATAATAATTTATATTATTAGAGAGTACACTCTTAGGTCTATAGTACTATTGCTGACAACACTTAACCAGCGGTTAACCATAGGTTAAATAGGATTTTCCACCTGAGTCAGCGGAAAACTCACGATCCCTCTTTAGCTGCTGGTTAATCGCTGATTTAGTGGAAGTGAATAAATGGCGACTGGAGGACTCTTTCTAAAGCTGTTCCATAAGAGCTCATCCCTATACTCGATAATCTACACCACCAATTCCGATCTCTCTGAGCTTAGGGGAGAGTGTTGTACCTTTGGACAAAAATCACGTTTGGATTTTTCTAAGACAGTTAAAATCACATTTTGACCATGTAAAGTGCCCAACCTATAGTCCTAACCTTAGGAAAGAGGGGAATACTTTCTATCAGCTAAAATCTTCAAAATTGGATTTTTAATTCATTTTAATAACTTGACAAAATTTGTGTCCATAGGTACAACAACGTGCTCTCCCTATGGACAGACCCAGTTGTACCTGTGGAAACCCTTAAAAAGAAAGTTTTAGTCGAAAAAAGTTTAAAATGAACATTTTTATTGGTGTATTACCTTTTTATAAACTATTTCAAGCATTTTTAAAATTGGAAATAGATTTTTTAAAGTAATGTAGTTGTAGATCGTAAATGATCATTAAAACGAAGTAAATTGATAAAAGTCTTGATTTTTTACCAAAAAATACATAAATCTCATGGGATTTTCAGATCGAAATTTGAGGTAATAGTTAATAGTTTCATCAATCATACTGATTAATCTGATTACTCCACTGATCCAAAAAAAAAACCAATTCGATCGACACTTAGTTGTGCAAGCATTTAGAGGTAATAACTTTCGCAAATCTTCTTTGGTGGGAATTTTAAGTTTTTTTTTGTAATCATCATACTTAAATGCGATAGTGTGCTTAAGATTTTATACCATATTTTACATTAAATGCAAAGTTAAATCAAAAATTTAAAAAAGTAGTTTAGATCACAAAATATTTGATTTTTAATCTATAAATCACTTGAAAATAATCGCCGACAAATAGATAACCATTTAGAATTAATTTAATATGCATTAAAATGTATTCACTTTAATGAAACCCGATTCAAAAACGCCAATTAGCTACAGACACCCATAAGAACGTGTCCGTAGGTACAACACTTATGGTGTCCGAAGGTACAACACAAAGTGCTTTTGCATTTAAAATTCTATAAAAAATTAAAGAATTGAGATCTGACGTTTTTTAATATCAAATATAAAAGGTCAAAATCTCGGGGATTCACCCATATATCTCATTTTTTCGCATTATAATTAAAAGGGAAGAAAAATATTAATGTAGTGATGCACTAAAAAAAACTTTGAGCACCTAAAAATAGTAAATTTATTACATTAAATTTAATAGCAACTAGCAATTAGCAACTAGATAGCCTCTGTTTACATTCAAATTCAACCAAACGCGGTGGCTGAAGGTACAACCGTCCTTAGGTACAGCACTCTCCCCTATACAGGGTGATTCAGATAAGTGTTTCATAACTTCTAGGGGAGGTAGGGTACATCAAGACGAACAAGAATTGGTACGGAAAGGGGGGTCGCAAATAATTTTTAAGGGGAGAAACCCCGAGGTGAAAATCAGGCAAAAAACTTGCATATTTGTGCAGGAAGAGACACAATTGTTCGATTCCGTCCTCTATCCGTCCTCTAAATTTTAACTACTAAAACTTCTACTATTCCAATCCAGGCCCGTAGCCAGGAATTTCCCTTTGGTGGGGCGCCAACTTTTTCAGGGGGGGCAAGGGGGTTTTCAGGACGTATCATAGGTGTAAGTTCAGCTGTTTGACTAGGGGACTAAACCCATAAGACCCTCAAGCTTAAGGAGCTGTTACAAGACTTTTGTTTCGGGAGGAGTTAGTCCTAATTTTTTCTAGTTTTACCTTTCCTGTTTTCTTTAGTTTTCCTTTTTTAAATTTTAGACATTTGAAGCTTAAATTACTGTTTTAGCCCATTTTTAGATCCTTTGGGTTAAAGTAACTGTAAAGAAACTGGTAAAGGAGCTGGTAAAGGAACTACTGTCCATGTAAGCTCCAGAATTGAAAAGAAAACTCTAAAATCGAGGTGGATCACTCCTTGTTAATCTTTAAATAGACATAATTTTATAAAGGATGCCATATTTTCCATAACCTGTCTTTTCAGTCTGTGCTAGGGTATATAAAAGTTTATTTCGGTAGGGGGCTTAAAAATATTTGTTAGCCCCCTCCCATGCATATTTAATAGATTTAATGTAGTTTGATTATATATTTTTGGGTAGAATTTTTGCCCAAGGGAACTTTATTAATTCGCGAGATCTGTTCTTATATTAATGTAAGAACAGTTGTTTTGTAATAGTGGGGTATACAAGTATGAAAGAGGGGTCTGGGGGTCCTCCCCCAGAAAATTTTTGGAAATTTGATCCCAAAAACAGGGTTTTAATCTGCTTTTGATACTTGGTAGACCAAAATTCAGACATACATTTTTAAGTGGAATTTTGATTTTGATGAACTTGTTATTAAGGTTTAAATACAAAATTATAAAGGTTTAAATACAAATGGGGGTATGGGGGCCCTCCCCCAGAAAAATTTTGAAAATTTGACCTTAAAAACCGGGTTTTAACTTAGCTAGAAGTAAACTACTCGTGTTTTAGAAGGGGGCAGCTGCTCCTCCCTGCCCCCCCTGGCTAACCCAGGACTGTGTTTGTGGATAGAATTTCTGAAAATTTTCTAGGGGGGCAAATGAAGATACCAGGGGGGGCTCAGCCCCCCCTGGCCCCCCCGTAGCTACGGGCCTGTTCCAATCAGTAAGCCCTTTGCATTCGATAGGAAAAAAAAGTCGCCAATCCGTGATCGCCAAATACGTTTTTTGGTTGGTTGGTTGGTGTTTTATGGCCGTATGGCGAAATACTTTTTTATGATTCGTAAGGGAACTCAAATTTCTATGTATTTGTTTTAGGTATTAGTAATGTTTTAAAGATAATCGTAGTGGCCAAACTTATAAATAAGATCACATAAATCTTGACGCATAGGTTTAAACGTTTTTGTGATTCAAAAATTAAAGATACTTCAAATTTCAAGGAACAGAACACTGACACAGAAGAGAGAAAGTACGCCCAGGGCAAGGGCAGGAATCGAACCGCCGATAACCCTATATAAAATCATTTATTAATAAAAAATATGAAATATTATTACATATCGCCTCTCATAACAACTTCGTATCGAGCAAATTTACTGGCAAAATTAAACAACATATCTACAAATTATTTTTTAAGCATGTCAAAATTTGGGCTTTGAGACAAAAAGCGATTTAAAACACATCGTAATTTATGATATTAACTTTCCTCACGTGCTCACCTGTGAAAAAAAATTGCAGTAAAGAAGAACACTACTACCGTTTTAAAGATCAATAATAAATAGCCAAATTTGGTTAACCGTACATCAATATCGAACACTGCTCGAAGCGTATCTTTCCCTGTGAAAAGATAACTTCCTGAAAAGGTTACAGTTAAATTACTTTTTAGAGGACGAGTTTTATTATTTTGATGTGAAAAAATTACGGAATCGAACCATTGTGTCTCTTCCTGCACAAATATGCAAGTTTTTTGTCTGATTTTCACCCCGGGGTTTCTCCCCTTAAAAATCATTTGCGACCCCCCTTTCCATACCAATTCTTGTTCGTCTTGATGTACCCTACCTCCCCTAGAAGTTATGAAACACTTATCTGAATCACCCTGTATATTTTGTGATATTCTGGCCACTTTTTTCAACGCTACTTGGAAAGCGGAGTGATTACAGAACTACGAATCCTCCGCGGGATGATCAGTCCCTTAGTTTACGTTTACAACCACTTGCAACTTGCAATCTTCATTTTGAAAATAATTGTTCCAATACGCAAATTTTTCGTGTCATTTACTGATTGAGTGTGTTTGGCTGTTCACTGGTCCGTTTATAACTACGCTCTCGAAAATGTTGGCATTGCTTTCGACGTCAGAGTCCTTTTTGATTGGGTAGTTCTTCGTGAGGAGAGATTCGAAATTCCAAAGAACGCCGCACAAGATCGAAATTCCTCCAGAGATGAAGAACATTCCGTCGTACGATCCAACGTGGTCTCTGAAGTACCCTGAAAAAATCCCACACACTTAATAATATGCTTTTATGTCAAAGATGAGATAAGTTTATTTAAGTTACAATATTAATTGTAAATATTTTTAGAAACGAATGTACTAGTAGTAAAATGTAAAAGGGGCCATTTAAATATTAAGTAAGCACTTAAAGAGAGAGATGGTTTACCAACCATGGGCACCGGAGAAGTTACGTAAAATCTTCCTTTGACCATAATAAATTCGTTTTACCTATGGTTTTTACTGAACATTTTTATTCATTTTGAATTTTTGAACTGTATTAATCCTTTTATTGCGATTGTAAGCTAATTTCAAAGTAAAGTGTAGTTTCTAATAGTGTTGACCAGTGACCACTGATATTATGCTATTTTCTTATTTGAAATTTTGCGGCTGGGCGTAAGAGGAGATATCCTATTTTAGAAGTCACCCAATTGAGTCAAAACACTACTTTTAAGAATAAAATTTAAAAACTCTTTATGAGGAAGACCCTTTTTTTTGAAACTTCAGTATTGAATGAACACGTCAATTCGTCAATTAAATGAACACGTCACAACCAATCACAGTCGCAATCCCCAAACTGTACTGCCTGATACCCTTTTGTCAATCATGGACATTTGCATAGCTGCCCTCTATCATTTGATGGAATTTGAAAATAGCTTTTTGAACTCTCACCCAAGCAGCACACACGTTCAAGATTCATCCAATTTTTGTCATGTATGGCCAAATTTCGTTTACTTCTGGTTACGTAAACTCAACATATTTTCTTATGAGCTGTGCTACCTGGCTATGATGCAGAGTTTGGGATTGGGGATTCCTCACCTATGGTAGGCGGCGTCCCGAAAGAGAAGAGTCCGGACACGAAGCCTACGCACGCCATGCCCAGCGACTGCTTGTCGGCGTCCACGTACTCGTGCACCAGGACGGGGAAGATGACGATGAGGCAGCCGGCCGTGACGCTGTAGAAGACCAGGCTGGCCATGAAGGCGTAGAGGGAGCCGGCGAACGGGAAGACCACCACCGAGATCCCCTGCACCGTCAGGATCAGCATCACAAAGCGGGGCAGGGTCAGCACTTGGCGGTCCGTCACCCAGCCGAAGCACATGCGGCCTGAAAAATAATTATGAGCTAAAGGGATGCTTTTTATTGTTTGTAATTATGCAGACAAGTCAGCTCAAACTCTGCACAAAAAGCTTCGGTACTTACTTATTATACCGTCGACCGTTATTCAACAGCCGTTAAATTCAGCGGTACAACTATATAACAGTCAGTAGGATTTGATAACGTTTTCGGATTCAGTGGCACGGTCGACGGCTTAATACGTAAGAACCAAAGCTTCTTAACGTGGAATGTAAAAATGCACAAAGAACTATACGGTACTTACGTATTTTACCGTCGACCGTTCAGAGGCTGCTTAACTCAGCAGCACATCAATAGAAAGTCAATGGGTTTTGATGACGTTTTTGATTAAGCGGTACGGTTGACGGGATAATACGTAAGAACCAACTATACTTCTACTGTCTTTTTCTTTCGAAATATATGAGAGGATGTCCATAAAGCACTTGAGTTGTTTTTTCAAAATTTTGAACCGCTTACTCCCCCTTGGTGAGATTTGGCCCCCTTTCCCCCTCAAATTCTCACGTTATATTTTCCCTAATAATTTATTTTCTTTGATATGTTCTAGTTCTAGCCACATTTGCTTCGTCTTACCAGCATCACACTTAACATACGCTTTGCAAAAGCTTCGATGCAAATCCATTGATGAAATCCAAAACATGGTCTCAACTTGTAATTATCCTGACTAACTGGCTATATGTATAATTTTACCACAAATATTATTCTGGTTCAGTCTAACCTAAGTTCTAACCTTGTTCTAAAAAAAACTCCATTTGATCCACTATAAAAAACCCCGGATCGTTACACAAAAAAGTGGTGGAAAGAAGTAGCCTCGATATCATTGAGGGATGCTTACACCGCGATACGGAGGGATCTTCCACTCCACCTGAATGTGACCTCCCATCGAGTCTAGGTGGCAGGTCTCTTCTAATCGCGGAGTTGCATCTTTCAAAGATATGGAGGGCAATTTCCTACCTCCGCTTTTTTGTGTAAAGTGGCGTATTTGTTTAAGTGTTGCTCTGAGTACCTGATATGTAATTAGTAGATTCGTAGTAATAAAACAAGGAAAAAAAATCTTTTATTGAATTGCGTGTAATATAATAACCAGCTTAGTACCTACCTATCAAATCCCCAATGGCCATGGAATTGATAAGATGCTTTCCATACTCAGTGGAAATGCCCTTGTCCTTGCTGTAATCCACGAGAACAGTGAGGGTAGGGATGAAGATGAGAACGTAACAGGTCATACTCAGACTTATCAGCACATACATTGGGTTGAGGTAGAGTCGGGCAATGGTCAGAATGTTCTCCCAAAGGGTCACGGTTTTCGTAGCTGGTGGTAATTCGCTTGGTTCACTTAAAGATGGTTGAATTTCCAAGCTAGCGCTGTTCATTTCGTATGATTCTAAGCTTTGATCGCTCAGCGAGTTGTAGAACTCTGTTACAGATGATTCCCCGTCTGTACGACTAGGTTCAAAGCTCTGCAAGAATAATCAACAAAATATTTTGAAGGCTATAGATGGGAATTGTATCTATTAAATCATGTGGACGACGTCCACAATGTCCTAAAAAATTTTATGATTAGTTTGTTAAACTCATGTATATTAGAGTCTTTTTTATAACGATTTGACTACCGTGACTCCTCCTAGCAACTCAGCATGCTTTCTGTTTACTCATTTTTTCCTTTCGCGTAGTGACTGACGTCATAAGCTCAGGGCAAATATTAGCCAACGGAGGACGACAGAATATACCCTTCACAGGTTGAATATAAATTTATGGGTACTGATTACCCATAAATTTACCCGTGTCCCCAAAAGAAATTTAGAACTCAAGGCTATATCCAAAATTTTACTCACATGTGAAAACTGATTTCTCTCGGGTAGCGGGGAGCTCCGCCTCCTGAAGGCGGTGCATTTGACCGCACCCGAATCACTGAGGGCCTTCCTCTTTCCGAAGGAAGGCCCGCCCTTGAACACGCCCATGTCCCTCTCCATCTGCCGGCTGCGTCTGGAGGTCCGGTACACGTCCACGCTCTCGATTGGGCAGTTCGAAAGCGATGTAGTTCGCGCCATCTTGCGGTCCTCGGACTCACCGTTGGCCATGGGGAACAGTGCACTGGAACTGCCGGTCTCGCAGGTGTTATTGGTCTCCTTTAGCTGTTTGGCATCTGTGGAAAATTAAGTAAACTGGTTTATAGGTTCACCTATATATTTTGTGCTTTGATCACTTTAAATTTAGATTAACTGAATACTCTTCCACATCGTCACTTCTCTCCGTCTCTCTTAATTTCATAAAAGCAGAGTGACCGCAGCTCTATGCTGGAAGTTTGAGGGATTAGTTAAAAAAGCCATCTTGGTTATTAGTTAAAAAAGCCACCCTGTTAGCTAGGGCTAACAGATCTAGACACATTATTATATGCTTCTTAAATACGAGTTAAAGCTAGGACACAATTTGATGGGACTAGAGGTAGGCATGCTAGAGGCAAACACCTCAAAGATTCCCTACTAAACTTCGATAATGGTTCCTAAGTTGGAGCAGGTTTTTCGTTAGATTCGAACTTTGCTTATAATCCTACGAATGGACAAGTAATGCCCTACCTAACGAAAAAGGGTAAAAGGATGTCAGTCTTGAAAGGAGCCATAAAAATGTAAGGGATCGTCCGTTGGGTTCTGCTGCCGGATGCATGTTACTTTATTCTATAGTAACCTCAAGTAAACAAATCAATGAACATTTTTAGCACTGGTTGCAGAATAGGTATTCTTGGTTCATAAGGTCCGATCAGTGTTTTTCACCAACAAACAAGTCCACTCCCATTATTACCCCCGATAAAAACAGGCCAATCTACTTACACATCCTGGCGTAGGCCTCCGGATACTCCACCCACTGCGGCGACTTCATGAGCAGAGCGGGAGGCAGCACGTTCATGACGATGCCCCCGAGGATGAGGAAGCCCCCGTTGAGGCCGTAGGTGTCCAGGATGGCCTCCACCATGAAAGGGAAGGCCAAGCTGCCGACGCAAGCCCCGGACAGGGCGATGCCGGACGCCGTGGCACGGTACTTCCGGAAGTACTGGTTCACCACCACCTGGAACAGAGTGTTGGCCAGGGCGAAACCCACACCTGTGGGAATATATTATGTAATTGTGATAGATGTTAGGAAATGAAGAGCAAAGGATAGAGTGAGATTGAGAAACGATAAAAGAGTGGTGAAAGTGAATCAAATTTTGAGTCAGATCTAACTAACGGCCGTATTCACCGGTAACCTGACCGGCGGTCAGGTCAGGAAACCATGGTTACAGCCTCTGATTGGTGGAAAAATAATTCAATATTTTCCTTCCACAAATCAGAGGCTGTAACCATGGTTTCCTGACCTGACCGCCGGTCAGGTTACCGGTGAGTACGGCCGTAAGAGATAAGCACGAAGCCTTTTTCTTTACTAAAACGTTTTGATTCGGGCTCACTGGTCAACCTTGATTGATAGGAAAATATTTATTTAGAGTATTAGAGTTTAGAGTATTATTAAACCACAGAGTATTAGAAAAGAGAGTCCATGGCCATAGGCGCTAATGGAAATAAAAAAAGTTGGATGGGTTGGAGGACTGCATCTACGTCACGAGAGGCGGAGAAAAAGCCTGATTGGGTGAGAAAAACTTTTTTCCTCCTCCTTCGAAAATAGCAGATTGATGACAGGTTGACTGAACACGTCACAGTCAATCACAGGTTTGGTGATTTACTGCCTATCTCTCTGTCAATCATTTATAGTTCCTTGTGACACCCTCCGAGTATTTTTAATCATAGAAGAATCATAATTTTTTAGATAAATCAATTTAAAAAGAAATTAAAGTTAATTTCTCTGATTCAGTCCAAAAACCTATGTCTAAGCTGGTCGGTTACAGATTATAAATATTAACTTTTTTTTACCTTAAAGCAATCTTCGTCCAACTTACCATGCATTCCGCCCCAGAACAAGCACAGCCATATCACCGAGGGGGCGACACTGCAAAGGGAGGCACCCAAACATGCCAAAACCCCACCACCAAACGTCACTGCTCGGATGCCGAAGCGCTCTCCCAGAATACCCACCAGGGGACCTGAAACAAGAGAAAATTAGCATGTGAACTGTAGATTGAAAACGTTCTTTTTTCTCTGGATTAAGAATTTTTTTTCTGTATTTTTCATCTTTAACTGCAAACTGTACAACTAGACCGCTACGTTACTTGACCCTGGCTAGGAGCAAACAAAGGAAGTAGTTCCCAGCGTGGTGTCTGAATTTTGAGTGATATTAAGAACTTCAATTTAGAAATATGATTAGTTGTTCAACTCATGTGTAAGAGTCTTTTTAACACGGTTTGCGTTGATACTCCTCCTAGCAACCTAACAGGCTTTACTCCGTTGACGAAACATTGCAGTCTAGTACAGGCGTGGATCCAGCACGGCTCCAAGGGGGGCACTTTTCCAGGGTACCATTGGGGGTATGGGGGTCCCTCCCAGAAAAAGTTTTGAAATTTGATGTGTAAAAGTAGGAAGAACGTTTTGAGGCTAAGGGGGTCACTTTTTAACACCATTATTACCTTTCCTTTTTGACCCAAAATGTCAAAATATTGGTGATTTCCTAAAAATTATCACTGAAGATCCCCTTGTGGTACTTCCTAAGGAAGTACCACATGGGGGGTGTGGGGTCCTCCCCCAGAAAAATTTTTGAAATCAAGACCTGTAAAAGTAGGGTTTTTACCTTTTTTGAGAACCTTTTTGGGTTCTCAAGGGGGGACAATGTCCAGTGCAGAGTGCCACCCCCTGGATCCGCGCCTGGTCTAGTATAGACTCCAAGTTGTTGACTCCAGAGTTTAATTTACAGGTAAACTATGCGTTCTGTTGACTTTTGTTACATTATGAACTGTTTAACTTGAATTTAGAAATACTTTGCCTCGTCTGGTTGGGTGTAGGTAGGTGGGCCGCGAGCCAAGGTAGGAGGGCCGAGTAGCCTCGGTAGGAGGGCCGAGAGCCAAGTCGGGCTCCGGGGACAAAGTTGAAGCGGGCCCCAGTGAAGGAAGAAGCGGACCCCAGTGACATATACTTCTTATTTCGAGGGAGGGGGCAAAAATGTTTTGAGGTACCTCCACCCATGCATATACAAGGCTTAATGTAACTTATATGTAGAATATTTCTAGGCAAGATTTGAATTTCATTCAATTTCTAGGCAAGATTGGAATTTTCCTTGCTCAACTTAAAAATTTTATTTTCTTGATAATACGATGAGTAACAAACACTAAAGGGGGTCTAGGAAACCCCAGAGAATTTTTGGAAATTCAACCCTTACAGAAATGTTTTTAACTCATTTTTGGATATTTTTCATAATTGAGATCCACCCAGAGATGGACTTTTTCTGAAATGAAAACTAAGCCCTTTAATGATTATTTATATTATGCATGGTAATTTTAGTGAATCATTAATATCGCCTTCTCATAATGAATTCTTTTGGGGGTATGAGGGTCCCCCCCAGAAAATTTTTGAAAATATGCCCCTAGAAAACTGGGAATTCACTCATTTTTGGCCCTTCACGTGAACAATTTAATTTCCAAAGTATTCAAAATGAAATCCGTCTCGGTACTCAATATGAAAATATCAGGGTTTAATCAAATTATAGAAACTATTATAGAACAAATTATAGAAACTATTATAGAACAAATTATAGACTATAGAACAAATTATAGAAACTATTATAGAACAAATTATAGACTATAGAACAAATTATAGAAACTATTATAGAACAAATTATAGACTATAGAACAAATTATAGAAACTATTATAGAACAAATTATAGACTATAGAACAAATTATAGAACTATAATTTAGAAATATGATTATTTTGTTAAACAAATGTATTCATAAGCATTTTTGTACCGAAACTACTCCTAGCAACCAAACAGGATCTCTGTTTACTCAGTTTTTCCTTCGTAGTGACGTCACAGGGTCAAGAAACATTGCAACCAAGTATAGTTGAACTTAGATATTTTTTTCATTTTTAGCTTAGGCAAAGGGTTTATTAAGCACTTTACTCAGTTTTTACTTTTTTAACATTAACATTCATATGAAAATCAAATGTCCTTCTCTTCCTTCCTAGAGAAGATTAGGCAGTTTTTGTGAAGAAATATCTTTGTTTATATCTTTTATAGCGTCACATGCATGGTCAAAACTGTCAAGTTTGATTATACACGTCAGATAGTATTCAAAGGTTAGCTAAATTGTGATGAAATACACCACAAGTGTTTTTTGTCATTTTTAATACTTTCAAGGAAAAAGTATATGTGTATACTAGATATTAAACTTGAGCTAAGCTAATTGATTTTAAATACAGTGGGGGTTTCAAATTTCCTATGTGTTCTCTCTGTATTTACTGAAATTTTTGAGCAAATAAAAACGTGGATATAAAAGTAAAAGTGTCAGAGATACAGACCAGAAATTATTTCAAGTTCAATATTTGAATTTGTTACTTGAGGAAGGGTGTACAAAAGGATTGGGTAATTTAAATCAATCTCTTATCTTTTATATATGGATTTTGATTATTGCAATGATAAGATAAATACGTAAAAGCGAGTTTAAGAAAGATAAATAAAGGAGTTTCTTTTCTCTTTAACTTAGGAGAGAAAAGAGGCGTTCCAATATTTATGACACCTGACAAGTAATCTATGCTCAAAAATATGTTGAAAAAGTATTACCAATTTTACTTTTGTTAAGGATATGAAATTTATACACCCAGAAACTAAAAAATTTTATGAAATGCTTCTATCTTAACTGATTGTGCACTCCAATAAAAGTAAGTTTTCAGTAAAATTCTTTATAAAAAATAAATAAAAGGCCATGACAATTCCAGGTAAAAAACCAGCTTGCCGTATATCTAATATCTTTCTCAGTTTTCTGGTGTAAACACAGAGCAAGCCGTATTATGTGTAATTTACAAATTCCTTTATTTGTCTATAAAAAGATATTTAAAAACAAGTACAAAGATAATACAACTACGAATAAATGAACTAATCTAAAATTCTGGTTATACGCTCTGTGTGTACGTGCCCCATAGAATGTCCGTTGAATTGTGCACTTTCATAAAGTGAATGCAAACAATTTTTTACTGTACCTTAACTAAAACATGGTAACAAACACAGGTAGGACATGATAACACCCCTCGGAACAACACCACTGGATTTCACAATATCTTACAAGGAATACTGAATTTTGCATTTCCCGACAAATACATACCACAACAAAACTCATCGCGACAAAAAGAACAAAAAAATGTATCTTTACCTGACAGGCAGCGAACGGAGTTTCTGATGATAAAAGGCAAGGTGGCCTGCTCCCTCTTAACACCATACGTGTCGATGACAGCTACATACAAGATGCCGACCATCCGCGACAGTCCGGACAAGATGGTATTGATGATGCAGGCTGCGATGGCAACAAGCCACGCCCGTCCCTTGTCAGGCTCTTCCAGTCCCACCATCTTTTTCCGATCCACCAGCGCGAGAGGACGAACACGACAACTACTTGAGGACCCTTTATTTAGGGATTCAAGTGGAAAGAGGCGTTTTATTTTTTTCTACGGGGGCTACATCAACGAAATCCTTTGTAGGACGCTGCTGGTCGAAAGGTTCAAGGAACGTTTGTTGCATAGTAATGTTATTCCTTTGCGTAGTAATGTTATTCCGATGCTTCCATCTATTTAAATGATCTTTATATAGGTAAAATCTTGAAACATCGTAAAACTGCAAACTGTCATAACAGCTGGACCAACGCTGATTTTAGCATTGGTTAGGAAAGCTCAGACTCGTGATTTTTTTATGAATTTCTTACATAATCCCTGATGGATTTCCGAGTCAGAATCAAGATTAGTATACTTAAACGATTCACTGAAAGACAAGCGGAAGAACTAACAGAACGAGAATTCTGATTGAGTGCCAAAAAGACTCTAAACTAACAGCTTTAATCGCTTGACTCGGAAATGAAGTAATTGATTAGCAGGTCCACTTACTTTTGCCCTCTCCATTTATTGTTTTCGATAACAAGACTGCACTACTTTGGAGTTTTCTTTGTTATCGGAAAAATTCCATCTATTGAACAACAGCCGTCATTTATCTCAAAGGTTAAATGAAAGCAAAAAAATTTTTTTGAAACATTTTTTACATCTAACCATTCATACAAAGTTTTACTTGTGTACAATTTTTGTAAGCATCCCTAAACGCTTATAACCGTTCAATATTGATAGATTAACCTATCAAGAAGATAACTACATACTTCAGTTGAATCTTTTTATATTTAAAGCTATTATTATTCCTCCACGTATTTTTTAGATAAATTTAATCTTAAAATTTTAATACAAATATACCAAATTTTATATCACATTTCCTGTAGTATAACATATGTATTAAGTTACCCAATACATTGAGTAATTTGAGAATGCAGTTACTGTAATACTCAAAATCCCTCATTCTTTACTTCAGAAAAATAGACAATTTTTTTAGGGGGCTCACGGCCCTATTTTATCTGGTGATAGTATTAGGTACTGAATTTTGTTACAGCGATGATGCGGAAGAGTTCCCGTAACTAGTTGGTTATTTCATTGGAAGAGGAAGACGCGGTAAAAATAGCCGAATGAGTGATGGAAGCTATGCAAAAATAGCGTAGCTTGTGTTGAGTTTTTGTCGTTTATTTTAATTCAGATTTGCACACACACCGACAGAGTCTTGGATGGTTTGTGGCCCGTCAGCTTTTTTTCTGTGGTCCGACAAGAGTCTCTTGACTGTTTCTTAAAAGTTTTCTGAAGGAAAAAGTTTATCTTTAAATAAAGATAAGTTTTTAGTAAGGGCTATAAAACATTTGCGTAACTGTTTGTTTAACCTGATAATGGGTTTATAAATAAAGAGGAAGATTTTAAAAGTTTGATTAAAAATGTAATGTAAAAATAAGAATAATTATTTGAACACGCAGTTACCTCTTGGGATCACCAAGTTGACCTTTAGAATATGACGAATAGCTAACTAAAATACACTTTGAAAACACACATCTTTCATCAGAAGATTTTGGCCACCCGGTTGACCAAAGAAATGGAGCTATGAGGAGACTGGAAAGAGTAAACAGACGACGCAGCAATGAAGAAACTCCAGTTCATGAACTAATCACTTTTAATTGATTAATTCATATGTCAGAAAACATCAGTAGAGCAATGTTCAAGTTCATCCCTTTTTCGTATTTAGAAAACGTCTTCCCTTTTCTACATCAGTTTATGTATCCGAAGGTTCTAGTCAGACTCAGAGTCTCAGAGAGAGTAGTTTGGTTGCTACTAAACTAAGTAGATAGATAAAATGGCAAAATTGAGTAAACAATAAAAAAACGTTGCTCCAAATAATTTAGCAAACAACTGGCCATATACATATAATATAGCAAGCAACAGTGGCAAGCAATGGTTTTTGACTATACTTAATTAGTACATGTTTTTATTGAATAAATATCCTATATTTTAAGCCCAAGTTTACTGAAATCGCTTGAATAGATTTTAAATTATTCTACTTTAAAATTTCAGTTTTTTTTTCTCTGACAACAATTCGTTTTCAGGAAGTTTCATTGTGGCACAAAGAGAAAAAGCAGAGAAATTCAAGAACTTTGAAGTTAAATATCTTAAAATCTAATGAGGAAGTTGCATATTTTTTGAATTTTCGGTTTTGGTGTACATTAATACAATATAAGTTCTGGCAAATTGAAATCTGCCATCCAAATTTTCTCCAAAAATCTATTTTCTTTGATATAGAAGAAATAAAAGTTGAAAAAAGTCGTAAACAAATGATGCAATCTCAAACGCTTAACAATCAAATTTGACGTCACTCGATACCGAGTTGTAGCAAGACCCTCTGTCTGTATACAGTAGGGTGGGCCGAAAACACACTTTATTTTTTTATTTCTGTTCTAATAGCGCGGAAAGGGTGCTATTTGGGTCCAATAAGGAAGGTGTAAAATATTTTTTCGATTGGATAATATCTTAGGCTCCCGCACCCGCATCGCACTTAGGGATGTTACGGTTCCACTGGAACAGTTCCATGGAACCTAATCCCAGCATGGAACCGTCAGAACCGGTTCCGCGAAGAACCGCTTAACGGTTCCACCCTGGAACCGATAAAGATCAATAACAAATCCAAATTTCTCAGCAATCCTATCCAACATTGAAAGAGAACGCCTCAAATAAAGAGGCGATTTCCAAACTAAAAGATACGCAATGCCCGCAAACCGCTACCGCAGAGATATTCTATAGCAAAAAAAACGCAGTGAGGCAAAAACGCAACAATCTATTCGCACCATTGAGCAGTGAGCACATCTGCCAAAAACTGAATCTCCGAAATTCTTATGGATTTTCCGTTGGAACGGGCCGGCTTCGTTAACACCCTGAGTTCCCCGGATTATGAGCTTTCATTACTGCCGCCCGAAATTCCTATGGATTTGCTGTCGGAACGGGCCGGGTCGGCCTGGAACGGACGATATTCGTGCCACGCCCATTTAATCACGTGAAGGGGGAAAACAAACTCACTATCAAATCATATCTCACTATCATCATATCTCACTACAAGCCATCTCTGTGGTAGCCAATTGAAAGCTCAGTAGGTCACATGATGGGGATAATGTGACGTCAGACGGATATGGTCCACTGTTAGCGATCGCTAATAGTTCCACGGAGTCTTAACGGTTCTGAGAGAAATAGGTTCCAGTGATAGAACTCTTTACGGAAACAAATACGTTCCCGTGGAACTGTTTCGAGTGGATTAGTTATGCTGGGAGGAATTCGCGTAACTGGAATGGAACCGGAACTTGATTAGAACTCTTTTGGAACTTATAACTGGTAAGAACTTTAGAGCTATTTTGGAACTTATAACTAGGTTTAGAACTTGGGAACTCTTTGGAACTGGTAAGATAATAATACTAATAAACCTGGAACTGGAACGTATAAGCGTTTGTTTCTGTTTGGGCTTCGATGGGAAGGGTATAACTGTCTGTCTGTGAGAATGAGAATTAAATCTGGAAATTCATTTTAAGTTTCCTGTAGCTTGACCACTGGTCAAGATGACTAAAATTCACTATAAAATAAATGTTGGAGTTGCCAATTTATCTTTTGTAATCCTTATTGTTATAACGTGTCTTTGGTTCCGACTGACCATTGGTCAGTCCGATCCACATTTTGCAACTTCTTTGCTTTGGCACTGAAGTAGGTCATGTGGGGTATCAAACCAAACGCCTTGAGACGGGTAACATATTGGTGTTGACCACTGGTCAAGATCTCTTGACCAGTGGTCAATCCATTTTTTCTCGCTATATGTAACGTTTCTGACTTTTTCTTTTTGTCTCGTGGTTGTTTTAGGAGTCCCTGACCTTTCGTCAACCCCATGTGACCACTGGTCATTTTTTGAATTTTTTGACTTTATTGCTGCTCCTTTTTGTCTTTGGGACCCTTGTGTTTTTTATATGAACGGTTTTAAAGTTGGAACCGTTTGGAACTGGAACTGTTAAGGGAACCTAATCCCACCTTGTAACTGGAACTGTGGAACCAGTTCCACACTTTAACTAATACTTAACATCCCTAGGAACGAGGATAACTACTTGCCGCGGCCATACCCAAGGAGAGGGTTTAGGGTTTTAAATCTCTCCCGAAATTTCCACATAAATTTGTACACTGTTTTTCCCCTTGAAAATTCTGGCAACATACAAGGAACAATCCTTACAGTTGTAACCCAAAAGAGCAGTATGCTGGTTGTGAAATAGAAATATTTAAGAGGACTCGCATGTTTTTCACATTTTTTACTTTATTTGAACTTAAAACACCAGGGGAACTAAGGGGAGGTTCCATAGATTTTGGCAAACGGTGAGGGGACGCAGGCCTGACGAGAAGGGGGGACGAGGGGGTACGATCCCCCCGGGCCCGGGCCAACAGGGGGCCCGGGACCCAAAGGTTTTCATATTGAGTACTAAGACGGATATCATTTTGAATATTTTTGAAATCAATTTGTTCACATAAAGGTCCAAAAATGAGTAAATTCTCAGTTTTCTAGGGGCATGTTTTCAAATAATTTCTGGGGGGACCCCCAGACCCCCTTTATTGCTTGTTACTCCTCGTATTATCAAAAGAAAAATATATTTTTAAGTGGAGTAAAATTCAGATCTTGTTTAGAAATATTCTAAAAATTACAATAAGCCTAATATGAATGCATGGGTGGGGGTACTTCTGAAAATGTTTGCCCCCTACCTCGAAATGAGAAGTATAGGAAAACTGGGGTACACTGAGGGGCCCGCTTCTCAACCTTGTCCCCGGGGCCCGACTTGGCTCTCGGCGGCCTTGCAAAGAGTTTACCTAAAATGTTTTATTTAAAAGTTTTATTAAACCTCTTAAATATGTATGGGAGGGGCTGCTGAATAATATTTGGGCCCCTCCCGAAATAAATTTCTTTGCTTTGCCCCCCCTCCACTCTCAAAAACGTTGGCACGTCTCTGATCTCAGCACTGCAAAAGGGTCTCAATAGTTTTAGCACACTTTGAGACCCTTTTTGGGGTTACAAAGGCGCGTTTTAGCCTATCACGCGCAAATGCATTTCAGGAGCAAATTTTCAAAAATTTTCTGAGTGTTACCCCCCAGACCACCATTTTTTCATGTAATGCATAATTCTAAAATTTTAGCATAATGTGCAACATAATTTAAATACTACTTTTAGGTGAACGAAAACCTGACGCATAAATTTATAGTTCCACCGCCACGAGAAAAAAAAAATTGTGAAAGAAAAACAAAACTTTGAAAAGAAGTTAAAATATAAATGATACTCCTACAGATTTGGCACAAAACGTTTTTCAGCATTAATTAAATATGCAATCAATATATTATATCCCCCTCAAAATTGAGGGGGATATAATAATCCTTCCCCACTGGCGTATATAGAAATTTATTTCGGGAGGGGCTCAAAATTGTTTCCAGCCCCTCTCATGTATATTTTTTTTTCAGTATTTTCTTAGGCAGAATTTGCAATTTAAAGAATTTAATATTAAAAAGTTATGATGTATCAAGTTTCAATTACAAAAGGGGGGTCTGGGGGTCCTCCCCCAGAAAATTTGTGGAAATTAGACTCTTAAAACCAGGTATTTAACTAGTTTTGGTACCCCTAGTTAGAATTTTGGATATAAATTTTCAGGTAAAATTTGATGAATTTAATGAAAAAGTTATAAATAATATTGTTGTAAGTACAGAAGGGGATATATGGGGGTCATCCCCCAGAAAAATTTTGGAGATTAGATCCTAAAAACAGGATTTCAACTTGGTTTTGATACACTCCGAATTTCAGACATACATTCTCAGGTGGGATTTTGAACTTATTGTAAAAAAGTTTTGAATGATAAAATTCCAAGCATTCTTAAGGGGGGTTTGGGGGGTCCTTCCCCAGAAAAAAATTTCAAAATTTGACCCTAAAAAACAGGGTTTTTACTTGTTTTGGAACACCAAGTCAGAATTTCGGGGGGGCCAGGGCCCCTTCGGCCCCCCCCTTATATACGCCACTGTCCTTCCCAGAAAATTTTGTAAATTACACTCTTTAATAAGGAAAAAAACAGAAACTGTATCTCTTACTCTTTTAAGTCTTATCATTATAACTTCAAGTGAGAGTTGATTTCTAGCGCCCTGAACGCACACCCTTCTGTAAAATGATACTGTATTAAATCAATTGTTCTTAAATTCTTAAATAACAACTAATAAAAAAATATATGATTAGTGATATGTGAATTATGTGCTTAGCAATTAAGAACTTTAAAAAATTACCCCCAAAAATTGAAAAAAAATCTACGTTCTTCCAAATATTTTTCTCGTTTGATGAAACTTAGTCAGAAGAGCGAGACTTTATCGGGACTTAAATGAAAAGCGCGGGACATTCTGTCAGCGGGAAAGAGAGGCAAAAAGCGGGACGTGTGGTCACTGGTCACCCTACGAATGACGCTGACAATATTTTTGGCCTGGAAAATGATTTCCGTAATTAAAAAGGGAAAGGTAACATTAACTACAATTTGTATTTTTTGAGCTTGTACTTTTTTAAGACTTACTTGCTGTCCATCCATCGCAATTTGACTGGTAACAACCAGTGTTTCACAAACTGTGGATCGTGGGTCCCACAGTTTGTGAAACTCGGGGCATCTAGACCAGTGATCAATCTGTGGTCTGTGAGCCGTTTTCAGGTTGGTCTCCGAAATAATGATATGTTAGCATAATGCAAAATAGTTTGAAATCTTAAGTATTAGTGTGAGAAATCCTATACAACAGGTTTTCAATGTTTAGTGTTGTGGTCCTCCATTGATTTGGTAAAGTTATCTAGTGATCCATTGGGTATGAAAAGGTTGAGAGTCACTGATCCAGACTAATACCGTTTAAGGTTTAATGTTAATAAAGGTTAAGGTTTAAGGTTAATACCGTTTAAGGTTTACCATTGCTGTTGTTTACTTTTAGCACACACATTTTGATCTTGTGAAATGAACTATATAGGGTAGGTGGGGGTAATTGTCCGCAGTTTTTTGTTTTAAATTTTTGTGGCCCACAGTTTGATTATTTTAATAAGTTTCTGGTACGGAATCTAAAGCTTAGGATGTGGCCTATCAATTCATATTTTTTCCAGCCTTGAGCTGCAAATATTTTTAGAAATATTCAACTTTAAAAATAAAAAAAATTGCGGACATTTGCCCCATTTTTTGGGGTAATTAGCCGCAGTGCGTGTAATTACCCCAATAGAATAAAATAAGAGAATTATTAGATATTCAAATTCAAAAACATCAAAATCGAGGTATATTCACAATAGGAAGACTACACAACGATATTCGACATAATAAAACATTATATAGCAAAGTTACTTCACAAGTTGCAAAGTCAATCCTTTTACCGGCGTAAAATCGGCCAAATTGTCAGGAAAACTTATCATTTCATGAAACCTTGCATTATGGATTTCATTAGGTTTGAAAAGTTCTAGGACTGTCTTTCTTTTCAACAAAAGCTTCTTCTGATGGAGTTTCTGAGAACATTCCCACATTTTCAATTGCGGACAATTACCCCAAAATCAATGCGGACAATTACCCCATATCATGATGACTCATCGAGGGCCGTTTGTGGGCCCCCTACAACCAAAATGTTTTACAGTGGTATAAATGGAAAAAGATCCTATAAAATATTGAATCCGCACCTCCACAGGAATTTCCAACTAGCGGCCCACAAATTCTTTTTGTGCGGCCACCAAATCCATTAATTTACCAGCAATTAAATTCATTAATGATGGCATAAATTACTTAATTCAAAAACATAATATATTATTTAAAATATTTTTATGAACGAATTTTCCTGGTTTCATCTTTAAAAACTCTACGGCATAAAAGGAGCGAACCTTTTCGGATGTCACACAAAATAAGGGTCCCAAATGAGTTAAAACAATACTTTTAAGAGTAAAATTTCCAAAATTTTTTTGGGGGAGGACCCCATAGACCTCCCTTTCTATTTTGAGCTACATTATTCACAATTTCTTTTAATATTAAGTTCGCCAAGATGGAAATTCTTTCTACCCACTGAATTTACCAGCAAAGAATTAAAATTAACTATTGAGTTTATTACGTATCCAACTAGGGACTTCAAGGTGGTCAATTTTCAAAATAATTTCTTGGGGAGGTACCCACGAGCCCCCCCCCGAAGTTTTTAATTCTGTGAAGTTATATTTTCCGTATAAATTATGCGGTGGACCGATTCAGACTTAAAATGCCCGGACCGAAATTTCTTCCCAGTCCGGTATTGCTAACAAGGACACTGAAAACTGACCTACCTCATTTTTTTGGACAACGGATACGCTACTCCTCTGAAATTTTCACGGCCATTTAGGGGTTGTGAGAGGAACCTACTGTATCGATGCAGTCAATATACACTTATTGCCATAAAAAATAGCGCACCAAGAAGAAAAAGAGATATCAAAGCCAAATTTATTTCCAAGATTACCTATAGAATGAAGGTTAGTTGATAAAAAATTCAGCCTACCTCGATGTTAGGGGGCCGAGAAAATCAGTAATAAGTGTTGACTCCATAGGTGTCCATAACCGCCACCACAGGCCATGATATTGGTGAGAGGGGATCTATAAATGGGCTTTTGGGGATTGGAGGACCATGCTGCCTCCCCACGTAGTCAAATTTCCTCTGGTGCACCAGCGGACATGTCATACCGGACGTCGCATGCTTTTCCTCAAGACCAGACTTGTTTTGTGAGCATTGGTTTAAGACAGTGGTTCCCAACTCAAATATGTCTGCAGACCACTTCACTTAAATTTGAACCACCGCGGACCATCTCTATCCCTAACTGCATCTTCAAAATTTTAAGTTTTTTTTCAGTGATTCATTCCTCATGGAGGGTCTAAAATTCTGACTTTTTTATAAATTAAGGAAAACCGAGTCTTACAATGTTTCTAAATAGAACTTGGAATAAAATAATCTATCAAACTTTAAAAAAAATTAACTTTACATTAATTTTATATCTAATTATTTAAAAATATACCTTTTATAAAAGACCATTTAACCATTTTTATCTATTAACCATGGAAGGGTTCACACCTACACAAAATTTACAGGTTTAAAAAACAACAGTATAAAATAGTTATTTTTCTTCTTTTTCATAACAACAAAAGGTAATATATTATTAGTACTATATTTAAATTGGCTAAATTTAATATTTCAATACAATTTAAATACAATTTCTAATACAATTTAAATATACCATATTTCTCCCGAAAGAAACCGCGTCAAAAGTCAATAATTATTTCAAAGGGGTGATTAAAATGGAAAATAATTTATGTGTTCAAAAATTTTCGGCTGTAAATTTTTCTCATACCTTCGAACAAACCTATTTCACGTGTATTTCAGAACTTTCCTCTTTTCATACCCCGATTTCTCGAAGACCCTCTGTCTGACCATAGCATCCTAGTTTGAAATATCTTTCAACACTTCCACGCTTCGCTTCGTATCAAACCAAGTATAAGTCCGATCATTCGATTCTTTATTAGCCCCGTCTCTCAGTTTTAATATTTCTGATGAAATACTTTTCCACATCATCACATTTCGTTTCTACTCTGTAATAAACTACTGTTGAACAAAACTGTGCAAAATAATAGAAATGAACAAATGATTCATAGGAGAGAACATAACATTTTTTATTTATGAGACGTATGATTTTTCCTTATGTTTTTGTATCTGTAGTGTTTTACTATTTCTTGGAATGAATGATTAGGAAAACTATTATTTTTAATTTTCCACACATTTTTTGGATAAGTATTTAAAAATCTTCTCACGGACCACCTCTGAAGGCCTCACGGACCACTAGTGGTCCGCGGACCACCTGTTGGGAACCACTGGTTTAAGAGAACGGGAGGGTCGGGGTAAAAATGCAACTTAGGGGGGTAAGAAGAAAGCTTGGACATTGCGTGCAACATTTGTTTGCGTATTTTTCTCTTGAAACTTGTCCGCAGGCCAGGCCTGAATGTAAGGACGGACAACCAGTTGCAAAACCTCAACCATTCAGCTCAGATTGGTCAATGTACTAGTAAATCATACCTAGGAGTTGCAGAAATGGAATCCAATGCACCACCACCTCGTTACCTTGAATCAACACTCCGTGTGATGATTAGAAAATCCACAGCTGAGCGCGCTCTCTCCATGGTGTCTTCGAACTCATATCCAACCATCGATGTGCTGCAGAACGAAGCGGGATTCTCTCATAAACACAATTTCTAGAGATTGAGATGATCATTTCCTTATTTGGTGCACTATTGGAAACAGAAAGGTCTATGGTAAGTCCCATGTTTGTAGACAAAGATGTACGAAGCTATGCGGACCAAACGCACTACCCACAGTACTGCAAACGAAATCTATTTCACTGCCACATCTCCTGAGTATGATTTAACGGTAAATTGACCAACCAGAGCTGAACGGTTGAAGTTTTGCATCTGGTTGACCGTCCTTACTTTCAGGCCTAGCCTGCGGACAAGTTTCAAGAGAAAAATACACAAACACATGTTGCACGCAATGTCCAAGCTTTCTTCTTACCCCCCCCTTTGTTGCATTTTTACACCGACCTTCCCGTTCACTTGAACCAATGCTCACAAAACAAGTCTGGTCTTGAGGAAACGCATGCGACGTCCAGTATGACACGTCCGCTGGTGCACCAGAGGAAATTTGACTACGTGGGGAGGCAGCATGGTCCTCCAATCCCCAAAAGCCCATTTAGAGCCCCTCTCACCATGGGCGTAGCCAGGGTTCCACTTAGGGGGGGGCAAGCTGGGTCGACTTTTTTTATGTTTATGGAGAACAATTTTAAAGCCCCGTGAGAGAGGGCCATAGCCACAGTTTGGGTTTTTGACCTTTAATGAAATTAATGTAAAAGTTTTGTGGGTAGTGTCGCAACAATGAGGTCTCTTTCATCCATATTAATAGGTTTAATGTTTCAACACTTTTTCAGGTAGAATTTGCGTCCAAGAAAAATGCATAAAAGAAAGGTTTTTAAAAATTAAGGTTGAAGTTTCAAAGGGGGGTCTGGGGGTTCTCCCCCAGAAAATTTGTGGAAATTTGACCCTAATAACAGGGTTTTAAACTGTTTATAAGTACACGTAAACACAAATTTGGACAAAAATAGGAAATAGGTAGAATAGGACAAAATAGGTAGAATTTTGATTTTAATGAACTTATTATAAAAAAGTGTGAAAAATAAAGGTTTAAATACTAAAAGGGTGGCTGACTGCCCGCCCCCAAAAAATGTTTGGAAATTTGACCCTAAGAATATAGTTTCAAATTTAATTGTTTTTTGGTACACATAAACCCAAATTTGGACATACATTTTAAGTAGAATTTTGATTTTAATGAACTTATTATAAAAAAAGTGTGAATAATAAATGTTTTAATACTAAAGGGGGGTCTGGGGCCCCTCCCATAGAAAAATTTTGAAAATTTGAACCTAAAAAACTGGGTTTTAACTTAACTAAAAGTAAATTACTCAGGACTTAGGGGGGGCAGCTGCCCCTCCCTGCCCCCCCTTGGCTACGCCCATGCCTCTCACCCAATATCATGGCCTGTTGCGGCGGCTATGGACACCTATGGAGTCATCACTTTTTACTGATTTTCTCGGCCCCCTAACATCGAGGAAGGCTGAATTTTTCATCAACTAACCTTCTTACTGTAGGCAGTGGCGGATCCAGCGGGGGGGCCATGGGGGCCATGGCCCCCCCCCGAGAAAATTTCAAAATAGTTAAAAGCCCTTTTTCAGAGCTAAAATTTGAAAAAAAAATTCATTGTAATTCATGCAATGTCTTACAAGAATAAAAACAACGCAAGGGGGGCTATGGCCCCCCAGGGGACTTAAGTTCAGACTAGATAAAATTGAAGTTTTTCAAACAAATTTTTGAAAAATTTAAAACCTTTTCAAAATTTTTTTGTAGCTCTTTTACATTTCAAACGGCCCAAAGAGCTTTATTTCATAATCATTAGCCCCTTCTAAGATCTTAAGCCCCTGAAAATTTGTAGAATCAATGCACAATTACAGGGAAAGTGGGTTTTTGCTCTTTACATTTTTTGTAGACTATTAATTCACTAATATTTAAGGAGTTCAAGAGTTTTAGCCCCTACAAAGCATTTAGTCCCCTGCATGTTTGTAGAATTAATTTGCAATTTAAAGGATTCAGTGAGCCCCTTCCAAATATTAGCCCATTTCATGATTTTAAGCCCCCTACAAAACATTAGCCTATTTCATGATCTTTAGCTCCATAAAGCATTAGTCCCCTTGTATTTTTATACAGGGTGTAAAGGAAAGTCCCTTTACCCTGTAATAAACTGCTAACGGAGCAAGCTAAAGCTATACAGTTAAGGTAACGGTATAGTAAAGTGACTATGCGCAACCGAATGCGAGCAACCGCAGCGCCCTCTAGCGGAAATTTTTGGAGTTATAAATTTTATTTTAAAAACTATTAGAAATTTGGTAAAATAGTCCATTACAAAGTTGTAGAGCAGCATCGATTTAGTAGGAAAAGGCACCTTAAGCAAAAAAATATCTTGAATAGAACCCCTAAAACACACGCTCAATTAGGTTGAATTTACGTAGATTTTACGTCTTAAAACGTTTCTAACGAAGCGAAAGTGAGAAATTTTCAATTTAATGACTTAAATAAATGAATAAAAGTATTCTTAATTCATTAAATTGAAAATTTCTCACTTTCGCTTCGTGAGGAGCGTTTTAAGACGTAAATCTACGTAAATTCAACCTAATTGAGCGTGCGTTTTAGGGGTTCTATTCAAGATATTTTTTTGCTTAAGGTGTCTTTTCCTACTAAATCGATGCTGCTCTACAACTTTGTAATTAACTATTTTACCAAATTCTTAATAGTTTTTAAAATAAAATTTATAACTCCTAAAATTTCCGCTAGAGGGCGCTGCGGTTGCTCGCATTCGGTTGCGCATAGTCATTTTACTATACCGTTACCTTAACTGTATAGCTTTATCTTACTCCGTTAGCAGTTTATTACAGGGTAAAGGGACTTTCCTTTACACCCTGTATATTTGGTTCACTTCAACTTGATGAGCTTTTAGCCCCCTCCAAGATAGATGAGCTTCAGCCCTCTCTGCTCTTTTATAAAGATGGAATTCATAACTTCAAAAAAAAGTTGTAATGTGCTTTAACCACTACAAAATCTTTAGCTTCACTGCATTTTATAGATTCGATTCGATTCACAATTTAAATGGAACAATGAGCTTTAGCCTTCTTGCGTTTTTAATTTAAAAAGCTTTAGCATAGTCCCCTACTTTAGTTTTTGCAGATTCGATTCACAATTTAAAGGGGCCCCTGAGTTTTAGCCCCTATAAAAAATTAGCCTGTTCAGAATTCAATGAGCTTTATATTAAACTCAGCACCTCCACTAGTGGATATAGGGGGGGCTCGGGCTAGGGGGCTCAAGCCCCCCCCAATAAAAATGAAAAGTTTTACTCTATATAATATGACATTTTATGCACCAAAATGAGTTAAGCCTGTTATTTTAAGGTCAAATTTTTTAAAATTTTCTGGGGGAGGACCCCCAGACCCCCTGGCCCTTGTAACTCTGTTATTACAACTATAGTTTGCTTTCACTTTCACTTTGATACTTTTGGCTTTACTACTTCGCTTGGCGTTCGAAATCACTTCTAGATTTAAGCCAAAATTCTATATCCGAAATTCTGATGAGGCGTACCAAAACGAGTTGAAAAAGTGGGGTTTTTGACTTAAATTTCCAAAAATTTTCAAATGGCCCCCCCGAAAATTTGGTCTGGATCCGCCCCTGACTGTAGGTAATCATGGAAATAAATTTGGCATTGATATTCCTTTTTCTTCTTGGTGCGCTATTTTTTATGGCAATGAGTGTATTATCATCAAAAAATGGCCGTGCGGACTATTACCCCATGCGGACAATTACCCCCACCTACCCTACTCAACAGCAACGTTTCCTGAACCCAGTACTACTTGAAACTACTTTGTTTGTTATAGTGACGTCGTAAGGTCAACTAACATTGGCATTGCTGCAGGGCCTGATTTACCATTAGGCCCACTAGGCCTGGGCCTAGGGGCCCCACAGTTTGGGGGCCCCCTAATTTTTGAAAGTAAATTAAAATTTATAATAGAAATAAATTTTTATACTTCCTAGAATATTTTTTCATTACTTTTTGACCAAATAAAGCCTATTTTAATGCTATCATGTGATTATATTACTACATACATTTAATAACGTAAACTTTTATATATTTACTTGTATTAATACAATCCAAATTTACCAACTCCTTTCACGTGGTTGTGATAACACATAGGTACCGCGTAATGTGGGGCCCCTTCCTGGAGGTCGGGCCTAGTGTTACAAATTTTCTAAATCGGGCCCTGCATTGCTGTCTAGTATAGTTTGAATTTTCGAAGTGAATTACCTCATTCCGACCCGAAGTGATATCAGCAACACTACACCTGCACATGGGACCTAAATTAATTTCCTAAGATCAGCAGAGTGAACAGAAGCAAGTAAAAAGCCCGTTTCCTCTTCCTTTCCCGCAATTATGACTTCCTTCCAGTCGAAAGACCATTATCTTCTTCGACACGTGTCGATTGGTTCTTTCGTCACATTCTAGTGCAGCAGCTGTGAAATCCTAGTGGCCCAGTTGCTGCATATTGCATACTACTTGTCATGGACGCCAGCTGCTCATCTGAATGACCTGGATGCTTCGCAAAATTGTTGCGCTTTCAGTTATTTTCTCCTGTTCCAAAAGTTCTATGAGTGGCATCATCTCTGCTTGGTTGTCGAGAAGGAAAAAAGTTCCATCTTGAGATAATTTCTAAATCAAACGAAATTTTTGAAGCTTTGAAATGGTTCAATGTGTAGCTAAGTGGCTAACAATGTATATTACCATTCAGCATTCAATACAATATTCTTTAAAGCATCGCAGTTTTTATTGCAAAAGTTTAAAAATACTGGTACCCCCGGAGACAAACCTGGATTCTCCTTGGTAGAGTCTGAGTTAAAATTAAAGCTGAGGTAACCAAATTGTATGTCGCTACCATGTGGTTCACGAGTCATTTTTTGGAGGATCACTTTAAGATTTAAAAACGCTAGATGCCCGCTGGAGGTGCCACTTACAAATTAAAATGGGGACAATGGGCAATACCAGCATTTTTTGAAAACAGAAAAAGTGCATTTTTCCAGTAATAGATTTAATAGAATTATATAAAATCGACATGAAAAGTTTCAAAAAAAATTTAGTTGATTCAATATCTTAAAATAATTTAATTTATTGAGATGGGTGGACGATGAAGCTTGACACCTTCAGGCACAGAAAAACACCCATATTCCAACGTGACGTGGTAAAGGTCATAAATGAAGTTATAGAACTAATTTAAAATTTTAGAACACGTGTTGCTGTCGAACGAAAGCAAATTTATACTTTTTATGGTTTGAGTTGCACGTTTTTTCATAGTAGACAGTACATAATGCGTTTGGACTTGTCAAATTAAAAATAAATAAGATGTTCTTGATTTGGGGAAAACAATTCTCATTGAAATTGAGTATTGTTCTTATGAAATCGTATTGGTCGGGCATTGTCACAAGATGATAGCTGTAAGAAATTCCCTACTTATGCAACATGGTTTCTGAGTTTCTTATTAATGTAATTTTGCAAGGGACGTTATTCGTTCTTTGAATTCGTTGGTATTTTGACAAGGGAAAAGAATTTTTCTCTTCTCCAAGTGCACTCTTATTTACACTTTAACACTCACAAACGAAACGTAAGTATGCTGTTTGATCCTTTTAAAAAATTTATAGCTTGGACTAGAACAATTTATAATATGAGAAAATGTTAATTTTTATGAGCATATATTTTAATAACCTTCACGATATAACAAACTAATTTATTTGGTTCCAAAAACATTTTTCTTTCTTTTTTAAATAAAATTTGAGTTTTTAAAAATATTCAAATTAAAATTGTTTCATGATTCGATATGGGCGTTGTTATAAAGTGTGGTTGAAGTCCCCTAGTCCCCTGATGGAATTCTATCTATGGTATGGTTCTAGAAAATTAAACAAAAGGTCGATGAAATATTATGTTATCTCCTGATATTAGATATATAATTCATTCTCC
Source organism: Tetragnatha versicolor (assembly GCA_024610705.1). Taxonomy (NCBI): domain Eukaryota; kingdom Metazoa; phylum Arthropoda; class Arachnida; order Araneae; family Tetragnathidae; genus Tetragnatha; species Tetragnatha versicolor. The sequence continues at coordinate 31,120,394 of JANDEH010000001.1, read as the reverse complement.
CTGCGATCCATTAGAAATTTAAATAAAGGGTTCACATAAAATATTATGCATCCCTAGATAGTGATCCTTATAAAATTAAACAAATGGTCCTCAAAATATTAGGTTAACACGTTCTTAGACAGGATGCAGATGAAGAAGAGAAGGCCTTTGATCCTTGATGACTTCCTACGGGCCATAGAGAGGATGCAGAAGAGCTAGAGAAGTTTTAAATGAAGCGATCCAGAGAAACAGGATTAGCCCGGGATTAGCCGTGAAGAGTGGAAGAATGTAAAAGATTCAGAGAAGCTTAAGAAGGCCTGTGTATGAAACATAAAAAAAAGCTTTTTTACTCTCTCCGACTTTAAACATTATATCAAGTAATATATATTTTTTTAAGCTAAGCTTTAAATTTTTAATTTTAAATCTGTGCTTTTATATCCTAACTTTGAAATAAAGGTGTACAAGGGATTTAAAGTCCCTTTTAGTCGGGCGTGAAGATTTTGCTTCTTAGTGTAAAATAATTAAAGGTGAAATAAGAATCACAAATCCAAGCACCGTATTTCTATTGAACAAATACAATATGCTTCTTTTATAATGTAACGGATTATGCCCGTTATTGATAATGACTTAAAATTGATAGCTTAAAATACGTTACAGATAATAGCTGATATATCAAAACAGTTAAGGCGATATAGTACCCAAAAAATCATCAAAATATCAAAAAACTTTTTATTGGCTTAATCCATACCATGGATCTTTCTGAAAGTGTCTTCAAAATTTCAGAGCTCTATCTTAATAATTTATGAAGTTATTTACATTTTTCTAATGCGATGATGAGGGTTTTCTATGAAGAAACGAAATTTTAAGTTGGATTTTCTCCACGTTGAATTTTTGTGTATTTGCACTACAGTCGAATCCGCTTAATGTGATCACGGTTAATGTTATCAATCGGCTAATGTTATCGAAATCAACAGGTCCCGATCATTCCTATTTAATGTAATGTAAAATACATCGTTTAATGTGATCAACTTTGAATCGTCACTCCGCTTAATGTTATCAAAATTTGTCCATATCCCCTTTAAAACGACCGCTTTTGAGTTCGAGTTTCATTTTGTAGGTCAATTTTTACAAGTAAACATGTGCTCCATGAGAACATCTGGCGCTTCTTTTTTCTGAAACTCAGTATGAGTAAGAAAAAATAAAACATTCCGCATAATATTGAAAGAAAGCGGTTATATATAAGGGGGGGGTCCGAATCCATACTTGTGATTGGTTAAAGAAACACCAAGATCCACGCTTTGCAGATGTTTCTGATAAGAGATTTTGATTTCCCTCGTTAACTGGAATTCAGATCATGTAGTAAATAAGTAGTTTAGAGGAGTGGAAGGATGTAATTGGGCCTTTCTTTAATAATACAAAGTAAGTGATTATTTAAATTTTATTAACTGAACTACACTCTTATATTTTCCTCTTAAAATTTTACCCAGTGTAAAAAAATACAGTTTTGGATACATTTATTACGATTACATGATTTATTTTTTAAAGCAAACAATCTAGTTACACTGTTTGCTCTTTTTTGATATGAGATCGCTTATTGTTATCGATCGGATAATGTTATCAGTTTAGTCTCGGACAATTGCGATCACATTAAGCGGACTCGACTGTATTTTGAAAGCCTAAGGCTTTTTATGTACTTTAAATATAAGTCTGAAAATTTTTATATATATTCTGAAATATATGTATTATAGAACTGTGCATGGGTTTAGCTCTAATAAGGTTAGATTTTTTTTAAAAAAATATTAAAGTCAAAAATGATGAATTTTTCCGGTTTTTTGGGGGGTTTTTACTACAAAAAATTCTAGAAAATAAAGTAATTTTGATAGAAAGAAACCCATGCACATTTTTATGAAGTATAATATAATGAATCAATAAATGAAAAAAAATTTAAAAAATATGCATAATTAAAAAAGCCTTAGGGATTTAAAAAATTGTCAAAAATTTTGAAAAATTTTAAATTTTTAAATTCTGATTATTAAAATCCAACTTTTTTTTAGAGGAATGGGTATACCATATTAGCACACTAAATATGCAATTAAAATCAAAATTATAATATTAAAAACTAAAAAAAAATCTATTTGGGTACTATATCGCCTTAAGCAATCATTGAAATTATTTGTTTTTGAATTTATATAAGACAAGAAATATTGTGTATAAAAATTAAATCCGTCAGGAATACCGTAGTCTGAATGAAAATAAATGCCGTATTTATACTCAAGCTACATAAAAGACTAATTTGGTAAGGCAGAATTTGGAATACTATATTGTTATGAAATGTGTTAAAAACTTAATTGCTATTTTCATGAAAATAATTTTAAAATTATGGCTAATATTATTATTAGAATTTTAAAGTTGATTAATTTTTTTACCTGAACTAAAATAAGCTTTATTCTTTTTCTTTATTAAATTAACAAAAAATATTCTTTTGAATTTTTTATTTTCTTTACAAAATTTTGAATTTAATTGTGAACTACGAGAACCAGAATTTATGGAAGTTTTTCTCCCTTGCGTATTATAAATAAAAACATATATCGATATATCCTCTCTCTCTCTCTCTCTCTCTCTCTAGTTTGTAGAGAGATCTCTCAGCTCATGGGTTTCGATTTCGTGGCTAGAAAGCAGGGCTGGTAAAGTTAACGAAAATAGACTGGATTAGCATTTTCGTTAACGGTACCGAAATTATTTTTGGACTTTCGTTCTTCCGGGAACGTAATTCAGGAACAAAAACACGAGTTATCAAAACGTTAACTTTAATCGAAGAACGTAATTCGCTCAGCAATTTCGTTAACTTTAATCAAAGAACGAAATTCGCCCATGAATTTCGGTAACGAAAATATGAGAACGAAAATGACTACTTGTTCTCTGCGAACAAAATTATGAGAACAAAAAGGACTACTTATTTTCAGAGAACGAAAATACGTGAACAAAAATCCCGTTAACGAAAATCCAACCTAGAGATGATTTTGTTCTCACCATTTCGTTCTCCATTTTTAGAGAACAAAATTCTTTTTGTAATCTGATTACTTTTGTACAAATGTAATCTGATTACATTTGTAATCTGATTACTTTTTGTAATCGTTAATCTGATAACAGATTACATTTGTAATCGTTAATCTGATTACAGATTACAATTGTAATCTAAAATAACATACCTTGATTACTTTTTCTGATTGATAATGGTAGGGTGCATAGGATGTACTTGTTGGTCCGCGCAACATACCGGAAGTGGTCCACAACTGACCTCAAACCCATGAAGGAATCGATTCCGGAATCGAATGCTTTGGAATCGATACCAAGGAATCGAACCCATGAAAGAATCCATTCCGGAATCGAATCGTAATCGAATACTTTGGAATCGATAATCGATTCCGGAATCGAATAATTTGGAATCGATTCCAAGGAATCGAACCAATGAAGGTATCGATTCCGGAATCGATACCAAGGAATCGTACCCATGAAGGAATCGATTCCGGAATCGAATAATTTGGAATCGATACCAAGGAATCGAACCCATGAAGGAATTCATTCCGGAATCGAATCGTAATCGAATACTTTGGAATCGATAATCGATTCCGGAATCGAATAATTTGGAATCGATTCCAAGGAATCGGACCTATGAAGGTATCGATTTCGGAATCGAATACTTTGGAATCGATAATCGATTCCGGAATCGAATACTTTGGAATTGATAATCGATTCCGGAATAGAATACTTTGAAATCGATAATCGATTCCGGAATCGAATACTTTGGAATCGGTAATCGATTCCGGAATCGAATACTGTGGAATCGATAATCGAATCTGGAATCGAATACTTTGGAATCGATACCAAGGAATCGAACCCATGGAGGAATCGATACCAAGAAATTGAACCCATGAAGAACGATTCCGGAATCGAATCGGAATTGACTACTTCGGAATCGATATTAAGGAATCGAACCCACAACGGATTTGATACCGGAATCGATACCAATGAATCGAACCCATGAAGGAATCGATTCCGGAATCGAATAATTTGGAGTCGATACCAAGGAATCGAATACTGCCAGTAAAGGTCGACCACTTCCGGTAATGTTTTTACAAATGTATTTAGACTAAAAATGTAATCAAACTACAAATGTAATCAGATTACATTCATTCAGATTACAAGTGTAGTTGGATTGAAAATTCCAAATGTAATCAGATTACTCGTAACCCCCGAAGGACCCCTTACCCCCTAAGAACAAAAAGAGAGAACGTTATTCTCCAAAAAGAAATCGTTCTCCAATAATGGAGAACGAAATGTAGAGAACATAAGTATCTCCAGGTTCGATTTACGGTACCGCGAATTTTGTTCGCATAATTTCGTTCTTAGAAAATAAGTTGTGTATTTCGTTCTCGACATTACGTTACCGAAATTCCTGGGCGAATTTTGTTCTTTGATTAAAGTTAACGAAATTATTTAAGGACTTTCGTTCTTCGATTAAAGTTAACGCTCTCGTAACTCGTATTTTTGTTCCTGAATTACGTTCCCGGAAGAACAAAAATGCTGCTAATATTTACGTTAACGTTAACGAAAGTATTGAACTTTTCTTTTCGTTAACTTTACCAGCCCTGCTAGAAAGATCTTCTTTGTCCAAGGTCGAAAGGAACAAAGTCCCAATCACTACAATTTACAATAAATATTTGCTTCTCCGTGCTCCGTCTACACATGGAAAAAACCTCTTATTGTTAGTTCTTAACCAATTACATCGCTTCAAATTGCATTGAAAATATATAATATCGTCTTTACTCTTTTTTAAGACCAAAATGTCAAAAACCATAGCGCCCCGTGCCGGCCGGTGAACAGCAAAATAATGCAACTCCAAAATATTAGCGATTGGTAGCCAAATCTAGTAGAGCGATGTACAGGGTTAACAAAATTAGCCAATGGAAATAGAGCTCGGCGAAATTTTTATCCCGTCTTGCGAGTTCCGAGTTCTTGTGCACGGACTTCGCGGCGACGGCGGCGACAATTCGTCTGAATCGGGAATATCGGGATATTTGTTTTGGTTGAGACTACAAAACATTGATCGGTGTTTTGGATATGTCAAATGTCCCCATCTCTTGAAATTTTTTAAACAATGGAATTCTTATTTAATTCTTCTTTGAAACGTACCGTGCATTTTAAATCGAGGGGATTATCTGACCATTTTCAAAAGAAAAATAGTGATTGAAAAGCTGTAAGTTTAGTTTGTTTTGATGATTTTAGATCGTTAATGAAAAGAAAATATCATTGATTTTTTTTAGTTTGTCAATGTATCATAATATCAAGCTCTCTGAGAGTGTATGATCTTAATTATTACATTTGAATTCTCTGTTTACAAATACAGTGAGTTTCGAAATTTGTGCTAGTATATTTTATTTTTCTATTGAGTGATGATTCTTTCTTTGATTCTGATGTGTAAATAAACTGTCTTTATTGGTGATGATTTACAATACATCTAAAATAACCACAAAAATTAAAAGCCACACTGCTAGTGGATTTGTTTGTTTATCATAAAACTCATGATAAAACTGACTTACCATAAAACTTATGATAAAACTGACTTATCTTAAAACTTGATGATGCTTCCAGCTAATCTTAAAGTTACCAAAATTATAGCTCAAGCATATTATGGAATAAGCTTACTTGGAAATTGCAACATCTTTATTGAAGTTTTGTTGCATAAACTTTAGATAAAAATGTATGAGTGCTTATATTTTGTAATAATGTTCAATGAATTGATTGTTTATTCAATGAACGTTCTTGTTCTCTTTTAAACATTTAAAAGAGTATCCTGCACTGAAAAAACTAGATTACCCTTGTTAGCTGTGGTATGTTTTTTTGTTGAATCCATATTAATAATAATTAGCCTTATTTCTCAAGGGTTTTTGGTCTGTATGTAACTACAATCACTGCCTTTATACTTCCAAAATTCTGTTGATGATTGCCCTATAGGTGTTTAAGATCCATAATATTCAATTATTTCCAAATTGTTACTCCTTAATGGATGACAGAAATAAAAATTTGGTGACAGCAATACCATACATTAATACATCATCAATATAATTGATAACAGCTAGATTCTAGTAATCAGTTAAATTGCAGTATTTTTATTTTATGGCATTTAAAACTGCTTTGTAATTCTGGTTCAATCCCATTAAAGGTCCCGCTAAATAGCACCATGCTCTTTTGGTTAAGTGAAATATTACTAAATAATTTCAAACTCATAGATTAAAATGTTTAGTTAGATCAATAACTGTTCAGTTTATCAATATAAATAAGAAAAATTTGTTGATATTTGAATATTTGGCATTCATAAAAACTTGGGGATATTTAGCGGGACCTTTAATGGAATTGAACCGTAATTTTTAGCATGTACAACAGAAAACTACCCTTCTGTTTTGTTGGCAAGTGTGCAATTCAGGTGCACTTCCTAACTCTTGACACTATGGGTAAATTTAGAAAGAAATTGGATCTGAGCTATACAATAATAGGGCCATTCCATGAATAATGAAACCAAAGTACCAATTTTTTAAAGTTAATAAAACCTATGATGTAATACATCATTTTAAAGCTTAAGAGTTGAATTTTTCTAAAACATCCTTTAAATATCAAAAAATAAGATATAAATAAGAGTTTTAGGCCAAAATAGTGGAAGATTACAAAATTGACAATACTCCACATGAAGTTAGTAAAGTTTGACTAGGCTTGCTGATATTAAAAATAACCTGTAGGAATTTAATTGGGGCTAGTTTTTATCTCTGACAATTCTACTTATAGGTAAGATAATAAAATTTTAAGATATATTAATATAATAATTAAAAATTTTAAATTCATTATGTTATGTCCCTATGTTACGTCCGTAACATGAAAACAGCTAATAGTAGTTTCTACAAACTCACTTGTAATCTCAATCAAATTTTAACCATATTTTCTCTTTATAAATCATATAAACATGCTTTTAACACTATTACATGAATTTTTGATACATATTAAAAATTTTTATGACTGTTACAGACGTAACATCCGATTTTTAATTTTTCTATTAGGATACCAAAAATCCCCTATATTCGATATTTTTTTTAGCCAACATGTCTTTTTTCATAATATAAGGGTAAGGAATGTGATTTTGGACTTTTTTGTTCTAATAAGGGTATTTTCAATTTTTATCTTGCTCTTTTTCCCCAAATTAAGCCACAAATGAGCATTAAAAGGAAAAGATATTTAAAAAAAGATAACATTTAATAAAAGGCATAAGATTTTTAATGTCAAAGCAATAGAAAAGAAAAGCCTTATTGTTATTTGTCAATTATGTGAAAAAAAATGCTGTCAGTCAGCAGTTGATTAGTAAAACGTTTGAAGAAATTTCATTATAAATCAGTTTAGGCCATGGAAAAAGCTATTTCACTAAAAAAATTGATAAATACATTTAAATTGTGTTTATACATGAGACTAGAAGCAAAAAATAATCATTTTCGTTTTAAAAAATGTAAAAATAATGCAAATTATGCTACGTAATCTAAGGTTATTTTAACGTTTTCTCAAAATCTTATTATGTGGTCTATAAAAACAATTCTTACCAAAAAAATTTTTCAAATGCCTTGATAATAGTATTTTGTTTGATAAATAATTTTATATTGTACAATTAAATGATTTTATTTCATTAATAATGAGTTATAAATCAGACATGTTACGTCCGTAACAAATTAATTAGGCCATAGATTAATAAATAATTAAATTTTTGCTGCTACAATCACTTTTTTTAATTTTATAAACCTTCGTAATGAATTACTGAGAAATTTTTTTTAAGTTTTACCCTAAAATTCACAGGTATTTGTCAATAACTTTGAAAAGTGAAATATAGACAGTTCTGTGAGTTACGTCCGTAACACTTAGTTTTAAATTTTTTTAAAATTTTAGAACCATTGTTCAGTTGTCATAATTTAATATTTTATTAATCTACCTCTGATATGTTTAGAAAAAAAATACCATAGTTTACAATTAATTTTTTCATTATTTACAAAGCCTCAAAAGTTTCTATTTGTTACGTCCGTAACCATGGAATGGCCCAATACCTATTACCAATGAAGGGATATTCATAAATAATGTCACCCTTTGAAGGGGGGGTTGTCAATCTGGGACTCATTGTGACAAGGAAGAGAAGAGTACAAGGATTGTGACATCACACATACTACAAATTAAGAAAAAATACCCCAATTTTTTTATGGATAATGTAGTTTACGTAGAAGTATAAATCCCAAGTTTTCCCCCAACATTGTGCTTGACTTATTGTTGGTAAGAAAATGTGACAAAATAGGGGAGGGGGTATGGTGAAGTGTGACATTTTGTGATTAGTGGGTGGAAAAATTCCTGTAAAGGTGTTATATGAATTATGGACAGCCCTGGAAATAAGTTAAAAAATGCTGAAATATATAAGAGGGGTTGTGAGACTCCCATGCACCTCATAAATAGGCACTTTTTCTAGTATTTTCTTAGGTGATCTTTGTAGTATAATTGTAAAACACACTGCAAGGTATAATATTTATTAATCTTAAATCAAATATTACCCAGATACTGTTATATTTTTCAAATTCCTCTCAGTTAAGTAGATTTCCACTTAAATTTTATTTCAAGGCCATAGGTATAAAATAAGCATCATAAAGTAGACTTTTATCCATTCATTAACTATAAAAAGTAAACTCCACCTGTTCATAAGCTTCCATATACTCTTTATCCTGTTCCCATCAAGGATTTTTATGTCCAAAATGTCAAATTCTTATACTCTCAATCCCTTAATTCTGTATTTACTCAGATGATCTCTCACGTCACTCGGATCTGACAAAGATGTAGTACCATTTCAAAATGGGTGTGTGTTTATTCACATGCCTCAAGGTCTTTCTATTGGTTAGCTTAATCGTACGTGAGTGTTCTTCACCTGTGCAAGACAATACCCTTCATGGCTTTTGTCTAAGACAGATATCTGTTTAGCAAGTATGTTTTAAAACATTTCTTTTAAATTTACCATGATGTATAGAAAATTTAAAAGCATTAAAAATGTAAAAATCATCTTTTCACTTTTTCTTAACATGTGAATTTTCTTATCTTGGAAAATTACTTTAATAAATATAATTTTGTCTGTTAATGAATTTAATTATCTTTTTTTAAAACAGATTTAAAAATTAATTAGATTCATTTTTAAAGATGTTTATTTTATTTTCAAATTTATTAATTCTTAGTGTAATTTTTAAGGAAAGAAAAAAATTTAAAATATATCACTTAAATATTATCTATAAAATAAAATATAAAAAATTAATTTATAAAATGTTAGCAAAACAAACCTATCTTAAAAGAATGAAAGAAAGTAAGCCTTTAGACACCATTATCTTGTTATCTATGTTTTTAGTGCCATATGTTGATTTCAAGGTTAAACAGAACAGGTGTTATTCTGTATGTTTTGAAATTCTATTGTTGCATTATTTTAGTTTACCCAACGAAACATCAATCTTTAAATGCATTGTTATTTGACATTTCCCTCTTTTTTCAAATTGTGTCTGCTTTTACTACAGCTGTCTGTTTCATAATAATTTTCAGTTTTATGCACTTTAATAATTTATGGGTCATTGTAATTTTTTGTTTCATTTTTTTACCTAAATTTGTTTTTCTTTCATTGCCATTGCACTCTGTGGTGTCAAAACAACAGCTAAAGAGAAGTTTTACTTGTTGGAAACTTATCAAAACTGTCTTTATATTCTAAATTTCTCTTGCATTATATACAGAATTATTTTCAAAATATTAGAAATTTTTCTTTAATTATGATCTGAATGTTAACTCATTTAGATTAATAAAACCAATGAAAAAACCTTGTTTCTAATTACACTGTTCAACAAATTTGACCTTCAAAATTTTTTCCTTGATGAAAATAGTCATTTCTTATAGATTTTGGGTCGCTGAATACGTAAACCACCATTAAAATTCTCAATTGACTCAGGATTTTCGGGGAACAGCCCCTCCCCCTTTTTACGTTTTTCGACGACTTTATAAGTTTAAACTCTATTTTCAGGGTCAAAAAGCATTGCTTTAGTCTTCAAATTGCCCCCAGGGGACAAGAAAGGTTCAAATTAATAAAATATGATAAATGTATAACAAATGGATAGGTTTAAGGGGCAATTACCCCCCTAAAAACGCAAAAAAATCGTTAAAAATAGTAGGGTTTGTTATACCCTATTTATTTTGCTTATTTTTTACGCAATTCATCTTTGAAGGGTCCTAACTTTACTAAAAGCGGTTGAGGTGTTAGCGTCCCAGAAGCCCCCGCGGAAGAGTTCGGAAGGCTCCCAGAATCGTGAAGGCGCTCGCGAGCTCAGGAATTAATATTGATGATTTTGAAAAGATTACAAATGACGTTTTTCTTATATTTTGGGTCTATCCTGAATAGAAAATCTTCAGTTCTTTAACAACTGACCGGTTTTAGGGAGTGAGGATTCAATGTTTCAAGATGTTAATATAGATGCACGGCTGTGGGTGATAATCAGGGGTCATCCTCTTAAAAACTTAGGGTGATGGAGGAAAATGGGTGTCATATTTGACTTCAACAGGCCATTTTACACAAGAATCAGCTGAAATTCAGTCGGTGGCATTTTGACTTTTATTTTGCACAGCAGTTTAACTCTTAAGTGTGGCATTGAACCCTTCCGAGGGTAGTCTGGGAGCGTTAACACCTCAACCGCTTTTAGTAAAAATTATTGCTGCATATTGTCATCAAATTTGGGTCCTTGGGGAAGGGTTAGGACCCTTCAAAGATGAATTGCGTAAAAAATAAGCAAAATAAATAGGGTATAACAAACCCTACTATTTTAACGATTTTTTTTAGTTTTTAGGGGGGTAATTACCCCTTAAACCTATCCATTTGTTATAACTTTATCATGTTTTATTAAATTGAACCTTTCTTGTTCCTTGGGGGGCAATTTGAAGACTTAAACAATGCTTTTTGACCCTGAAAATATAGTTTAAACTTATAAAGTCGTCGAAAAACGTAAAAAGGGGAGGGGCTGTTCCCCGAAAATCCTGAGTCAATTGAGAATTTTAATGGCGATTTTCGTATTCAGTGACCCAAAATCTATAAAAAATGACTATTTTCATTAAGGAAATTTTTTCATTGTTGAACAGTGTTATTTATCCCATTTGTATTATACTTTTTTAAAAAGTTTTGACACTTTCTTCTTTTTTTCCATTATATTACAAATGGGTTACAAATTATTTCTTTGAATGATTTAAGTTAATTCCCCTGGTTTTAGGAAATACATAAGAATCAAATGGTACATTGTACTGTACTACACACCACAATAAAGATATCAAAGAAAAACTGCTTATTAATGCAAGCCAAACCTGGCTATAAATGACAATAATTTCTGGACTTACATTCTTTTTAAGTTCTTTTGTTTGCATAAATCTCATGCTATATGAAGAAACACAACCTTCTAATACTGTTTCTCTATCAAATGGAAACTATTCTTTATATTTGTTTTACTGTTCTTTTTTATCTGCTCTTAATATATTGAAAACTTAAAAATTAAGAACCTCTGTAATTACTGCAATAAAGTTAAATTAAAAACCTCTGTAATTACTGCAATAAAGTTTATAAATCTATTTAATGAAGAGGACTGATTTAAGGAAGCAACTGGCGGTGGTCTCATCATACGAATTTCACTTTGTGTAAATGAAAATAAATGTTTTATAACTATCTTCCTTTTTAGGTAAACAGAATGTCTTCAGAAGAAAAGCTTCCCGAACCCTCTCCTACTGGTTTGCGAGGGAATGATGCTACCAAAAATAATGCTGGGAAAAAGTCGCAATCCTTCCTATCCTCAGTATTCAGCAGTCACAAAACTTTCAGTGGGAAAAACCTCTTCACTGCGGGCAATGAAGAAAAGCAATGGAACAATGAAAAGGGACAAGGATTCTTCAGCTCTGTCATTAGCTCCAACCAAGGGATTTTAACAGATCTCTCCTCGAAACTAGAAGCAGCACTGAGCTTGAGTTTGGATCTGGACTCTGACTCATCAACCAGGAGTGATGAAGTCTCAACCAAAAATTCAGCCATCAACGGACTGTCCAATAGTAGTTCACAGGCAGATATCCGCAGGATCAGTCTGCCTGTCACTAAAACTGAGCAGATGGCCAGGCACAAGTACACCAAAAGACGGGGTGCCAAGCATAAGGACCGGTCTGTCTATGGCCAGCCAGAGATAAACCCTTTTGAAGGCAAGCAGAAGTCATGGAAAGATCACTCCCAAGAGTCATTGGATACAGTGGACAGTGGTCAGAGCTTGGGGAACTGCAGCAGCCAGTCTGCCAGTGGCACTGAGTTTCGGTCATCAAAAAATGACCCATTCTATGTCTTTCGTCATACAGACTCAATAGGCATTGGAAGTGAATCGGATCCTTGTGGCCAAAGCACAAGTGTAGATTCGTCTGATGCTGAGTCTATACCAGATGGCAATGGGTTTCTGTATGGTAGGTCTGGGTCAGGAGGATCGTTGCACTCCTGGGCTTCGAGTCCGAGCAACGATAGTCAGCCAGATGATGCCACTTGGGAAGCTATGGAGTTTATGAAGCATTTTGTTAGAAAGGTATTTTTTGATAGGTGAGGAAATTAAATGATTGATATTTTTTGTCATTCTTTTAATCATTACAATCAACAAAGCTTTTAACTTATGATTTTACTTTTAAAATGTCTTAAAGCTTTTAAGCAGGAAAAAGAAACTATTGATAAGTTGGAGCTACATTTTGAGGTACAAAAATATTAAAGAGTAAATTTTTTGTATCAAATGGTATGTATATCAACACAGAAAAACCCTTTAAAAAATGTTAAGACCTTGCCTACATTTTGTTTCCAAAAGTACTTTTTAAGACATTTTAAAAGTTTATTGTAAAATGTAATAGTCAAAAAAAGCTTGTCATCTTTAACAAATTTTTGGTTTTACTGACTCTAGTCCCCCCTCTATTTTGATTAGTTTTAAACTGTTTACTGTTATAATGAAACATCAATTTATATTTATAACCAAAATTGATTAAAGCTTATAAAAAAGTAATTTTCATTTGAAAAATATATATGTCAGGGTTGGGTTTAAGCCGTCAAAAACTAGTTTTTGACATGACAGAGGTTTAAACCAGGTTTTAACCGGTTAAAACCCCAAAACAATTTAAATACGCTAAAAATAAAAAAGAAGGCTGTTCATAATAGCAAGATACAGCATTGTTTTTGTTTAATTATAATGTTCCTCCTTAGTTTTAGTATACATTGAATATGAATTATAATTAAATATTAATTTATATACTACTTTTCTTTGTTTAAGACTTAATTTTCAATTTTTTACACATATTAATACGTAATTATTGCGTAAAAATTTTCAAATTTATACTTTTCATAATTACATCATACATTTTTTACACTTGTTTTCAATAAATTTAATAATAAAGAATAAATGCTGCCAAATGGGATCAATTGGCCTTCCACCACGATTCATTTTTAAATTTGGAAATCAGGGCTTCTAAAACTCACACAGCAGACTTTCAACAGCTAGAACAACTGTTCTAGCAGCAGTTATTTTCTACTGTCCAAAAATCACTCATATCTGTGGGGAAACAAATCTTACAAGGAATTCTGAATGGACCAATCTATTTAAAACAGGTGTTGTAAAACAACCAATCACTAAGTAGGTGGAAGATTGGAGTGGAAAGGAAATACAGTAGACTGCGGATAACCCGAAAAAAGACTAAAAATGAGGTGAAAACACGAAAAAAATATTTCAGCATAAAAACTGTTTTATTGTACAAAAAACGTACGTAAAAAAGTTTAAAATATGTACAGTACACAGCAGAAACCTTTGCTCTACATCTGAAATGTCTCTAATCTCATCTAAAATTTGCTCTCATCATTAAAAAATTTTTTCGTGGCACTCGCGGATAATCGGGGTTCTACTGTATTGTGACACAAAAACTTTAAAATGCAATAACTCTTGATCTAATATCCAGATTGTAAAAATAAAAACAGATTTGAAATCCTTGCAGCAAAATGCATAATTAGACACCAAATACTAAAGCATTTCGCTAGGAAATAAAAAAGATATTAAAAATACATCCAACTAAGCAAGGTCATTAGTTAAAATTTGAACTAAAACTTAATAAATTTGATGAATTTTTATGAAATTTTATTTAAAATTTATTGGTTAAGGCTATCCAATTCTGCTAAATCATTTCTTTCATAATTTTTTTTACAAATTAGGTTTTTGATAACCCTGATATGTCCTATGTAATAATCAAAAATAGATCAAGGTAATATACTTCTTCTAAAAGCTTTGTTTTTTTTATTTATAATTATGTTTCGCTTGTTGAAGTGAGCTGCTTGTGTATTGACTCATTCAAGTGATTTTCTCTGTTTCAGTTCCTCCATAACTTTTGAAGAAAAAGCAAAATTCGGTGAACTTTGTCGTCATGAAATAGGAAGACTTTGGTTTGCAAGATGTGTGAATGGCCAGGTAAATATATATGTTCAATATCTTCATTTTTTTTCAAAGTTTCATGAAACATATTTGTTATAATTTTTTTTAGAGGGTTCATCACAAGCTTGTCCCAGAATCTACATTTTACAGCTTAGTGCAATATTTTGCTATTGTATTGTTTGAATGCGCAGAGGCTGATGATTTTTCCCCTGCAAAATCCATAATGAATATGTGTTTCACTTTCTACCATGAAAGTAAGTTCTAGTAAATCAGCTTGTTTTTTCTATGTTAAACTTCCACTAATTCATCAAGCAGATAAATTGTCTTTACCTCAGAAGTTTCTCAATGGTTATCAAGCATTTTAAAAGTGCAAATTTTTATAAAAGGAATTTTTATTTAGGGTTCTCAACTGATTTGTTTCAAGTAAATTTTACCATACAAGTTTTGAATAAATGTGTGATTTTAAATACTCTTTAAAAAATACTACAAAAGGTATTTTACAGACCTGGAAAAAGTGCCCGAACCTGCGAACCTGGTTCGGGGGAAGCCGCTGCCAGTTTCCATAGGTGCAATACATAAGGTTTGGGTAAATTTTGGTTAGGTTCGGGAGAAGGTTACAACTTTTTCCAGGTCCGGGTATATATGTGATTAGGCACTTAAAAATTATTTGCTGGTTTTGAAAAATTATTTTAAGGTATCAAAATTAGTCTTTCTCGGGATCTGTTAGCGGTAATCTGTATGTTGAATCTTTAATTTAATGGTTCTGATGACATTTTTGTTTCTTTATTGAACATTGAATGTTTCTCTGAAAATATTGCCTCTTGCATGTTAATTGATCTTATATTTTATTAATTAAGTGTTGTTTGCAGGTAGTCGTGATGGCAGACCCCCTTCTAGAGAGTACTTATTCAGTTATCTGACAGACCAACCAATTTGGAGGTCAATAAGGTTTTGGAATGCAGCCTTTTTTGATGCTGTTCAGTGTGAAAGAGCTAATAGACATATTCCTACTAGGTATTGCATCTAGTAATAATTTACTTTTCTCATAAGTAGTTAGTTACTTATCTGACTGACAAATTTACTATGACCTTACTAACTTTAAAAATACCCAGTTTTATGTAATTAAAGATTCCATCAGCTTGTTTCATCTTTATCTGTTATCCAAATCGTTATCTGTTTTGTATTTTAATGTCTTTTTTATTCTGTTAGTAGTTTCAAAATCAATAATTTAATAATGCATTACATGCTTCTAATGGAAATAATTAAGTAACTTTATTGGTAAAACTCCCGTGTTCTGTCCAAGGCAATTTTACTACTGTTTTTCGGTACCTTCACAATTTCACCATTTGATAAATAGGTACTTTCACAAATTCACTTTTAGCTAAAAAGGTACCTTCACACAATATATTTTTGAAAGAAAGTTCTCCAGGAAGGAAGCTATGTTCTCTTAATAGTTAAATTTATATCCATTCTAGAATAAATTTTCTTTTGTTTCTAGAGTTTTACTGTTTATTTTGAACAAAAATTTTCACAAATTAGCCCTAAATTTTCACAAAATAGGTACCTTTTAAAAAATCCTAGACAGACCCCTGAACTCATTAATATGCCTGCTGAGTATTTTTAATAAGTGTGTTTAAATGGATACTTTAATGTTTGGTGTTATAATTATGCTAACTTAATGCTATCTTTAGGAATGAACTTGGACAATACAGCCCAGAAGATTTAAGAGATGAAAAAAATTTTCAAGAAAATATTTTCTTTGGTCAACTAGGGTAAGCTTTGTTTTTTTTTCTTTTATAAATAAATATATAGGGTGTTTCAACAAATCTGCCCCAACTATGTTTAGCCAGATTTCTTGCAGGGAGTAGATAAAAAAATGCCCAGAAAACTATTCCTCTAATACCCATTGTTTCCAAGATAAGTGCAACTAAAATAGGTATGACATCACATTTGTTTTGCACTATAAAGGTTTATTGAAAATATGAATATAACATTGTTATTTGAATAGGTTTGCATACTAAGATGTTAAAAACTTCCATTGTGAAATGTGCATGCATATATGAGCACTGTGGAATGAAATAATTTTTATCGGATATTACACTATTTATTTGAAAAATATAAATTTTCATAGAAGTATAGTTCTTTTGGCAAATTTTATCTACTCCATGCAAGGAATCTTTCTGGGCAGAGTTTGAGCAGACTTGTTGAAACTCCCTGTTTTTGTTGATTTCTTGTTAAGCTTTGGAATGTGTTTTTCTCACCACTCATCTGATAGGATGAGAGGAGTTATTTATGAACAGAAATAATTCTAAAGTAAACCAGTGGTGTCCAACCTGCAGGCCATGTGCAGGCTGCAAATCTGATTTGTAAGGCCTGTTTATATGTAATATTAAAATTACATTTTGTTTCTGAATTTGATATCTGTTCTGGCTGGAAAGCTTCATCTAAATATGAAGCGCAGGGGCAGAAAAGGTTGGGCACCACTAAAGTTGATGGTATTTTTTGTGACAAATTCAAGTTTAGCTTTCTTTGTTCCTTACACAATTGCATTTTTTACAGTACTTTCACGTATAATATGTATGCTTTTGGACTCAGCAAACAGTTTGCTATGGAATTTCTCCGCAAACAGTGCACCATCGCTAGTTTGTCTAAAGGTATAAACACACCCTATAGAACATTTTCTATTTTGTTTTGTTTTTGTTGCTAACTATGAACTCTTTTTTTCCAGAGCATGTTTCCCTTCTTCAAGAAAATATTGACCGCATGTATAATGGTGAAATCGGAAAAGAATGCTCCTGAGCTTGTTTGTAGAATAGTGTTTCCTTACCCTAAGTCTATGCAAAGTCAAAAGCACAAATAAAATCAGCTGGTCTGAATTTAGGTTAGGTTTTCCTTGTACAGAATATTGTGTTTTGATACTCATAGTGAGTATTGTTCTGAAGTGACTGGGGAAAAACATATAATTTATTTAGTGTGCTAATCAACCCAGTTATTTGTTGATGATGATGGTATAAGAGCATTTTATCTTGCTCAATTAAAATTCTCAAAGGTTGAGACAAAACTCTAAACACTTAATCTCTCTTACTTGAAAATACAAACCTGAGTCAAGTATGGTTTTCCTTTATAGTGCACTTTTATCTGCATAGTATTGCATTTAAAATCTAGTTCTGAATAGTTCTAAAATAGGATAAACTAGAATGCATATTTATTGATTACAAAAGTAACAAACTACAATTTCAACTTCTAAGAATCCGTTTCAGAATATTTACATAAAGGTTCCTGATACTATGTTCACACTTAAAAAGTTAAGCTAGTTTAGCTTAGAGTACTTAAGATAGCATAATTTAAGCTATTTTATTTTTAGATGTTCACCCTACAACTATTCCCAAACCCAGATACCCCCTACAAGTAAAAAATGGCCGCCATTCAAGAGCTCGCCTATAACCCTGAACACTTTACTTAAACTTCTTTACTTTAAATTTATATTAAAAACTTTTTTCTTCTTGGGTTGTCTAATTTCTTTATCCATTTAAAAAACACTTTTGAATTTATAAACAGCTGCCTTGATGTATTATCAAATTAAAAAAAGGTTGGTAGTATTTTTATTTTTTCCCTTCTTAGTAGATGGTGCCACAATAACTTAAACTCGCAAGATTTAAGATAGGTTGTGAAAATAGCTTAAGTTTGTTTTTTCTGAGCTAGTTTAAATCTAAGACAGTTCATTTACTCATACTTTACTTTAACTAGATTGGCTCTTAAACTAATAGAACTTTTCATGTGTGATCTTACTAACTATGAGACTCCATATTTTATTATTTTTATGTGTTAATTTACTTTAACACTGTTTTAACTGTCTTACAGGATAAGTTTTACTAAGGGAACCTAAGACATGGTTTTGCTGGTAACCAGTTTTACTTTCTATTAGGTAGAACACATGGCACCTAATGTGGAAGACCACAACTAGACTAAATTGTAGTAACTGAAAGGGTTAAAGTAAGAAAGTTAAGATTAAAAAGAGATCCCTTTGTGATTAGCTAGTATGTCGTATGGTTATACAATATTTTCAGCTATCTGTAATAATTGGTTGAGACAACTGCTTTTGTAAACCTTCCCATGATATTGAAAAAAAGTTTAGTGAATACTGAATAAGGATTCTTTATGGTCTTTAAAGGTTTATTAAAGTTAAAGATCTTAACTAAGGTTACAAAGTGTTATTGCTATAAGTGTTAAAACATTATTTATAATTTATAAATAGTTAAAGTAGAGGTGGTGTTAAATTTTGAAATATGTAAACTGTTATGTGTTGAAAGACTATTGCTGTATTTGTCCTGTTATGTGTATCTAGACCTGAAACAATCATTACTACTAGTTCTTTCATTGCTGCATTTAAATATCTTATAGTGATTAATGCACTGTGGGATGTGCTTAAGCCATCAAACTGTTTGAGGAATGAACTCTGTACTTACTGTGGAGTAGTCATTAAAAGATTGTGAAATTTAAGTATCAATAAGTAGGAAAAATTTAATTATTTTTCTACTGACTATATCAATGTTAGTATGATACAGATTCTTTGATGCCACAAAAAATTCTATTTAAGTATTGAAACACTGTCTTTAGATTATAAAATTTACTCTACCTATTTAAAACAGTCAGTTAAAAATGATTATTCTATGTGTAGTAAAATGATGCATAACGACAAATTGAAAATTATTATGCTTCTGTAGGACAATTTTAACAGTAGCATTCTTTTGTTTCTGGCTTTATTGTACCATTCATTAATTTCAATAACTTTACCAAAACTGAACTTGTTTTACCCACATATTGTTTTAACTGTAATAATGAGTGGAATATAATTGGATTTGTGGCATAGCATATAGTTATGCGTGTGTTTTAAAGATTTCCATACAGTCTCAGAAAATCCTTTCTCAAGCTTCATACTGGAACAGATTTGACCGATTGCATCTTCACTGAATGTTTCAATCCTTTTTATGAGCTGGGAGTGGACCCCAGAAGTTTTTTTGTAAGTGCCTAATGGCTTTCTTATCAATATGCTTCCTGGGTTTGGGTAGGCCATTAAAAAGATAAATGGAAAGTTCTTAGTGATAGAATGGCTACCTCTGTAACTAGGATATGAAAATAGGAATTTAAATGGAGGGAGGAAAATAGTCTGGGGTGCTAACCAAAGGCTAGAGAACAGACATGGCTTGTAAATATCAGTGGTCCATTTTCTGTATTCTAGCTGTACATTCCCTTGTATAGGGTTAAAAAGTAAAGCCAAACAAAGTAAGCATAATAGCATATGCTTGAAAATATAACAGTAGTTAAATATGTGAAGTTTGAAAATTTTGTATGGGAACTTAAGTGCCTGCTCATTCAGATAAAGCTATTTAATAAACTTTTGAATATCAGTAAATTAAATCTTTTAAAACTCAAAGTTAATTTCTTTATTTTTATTATACCCATATGTATTTCTTCTGTGGGATCTTTTAAATGTATCGTTACATTGCTCTGAGGGCATAAAAAATTCTTTGTCGATATTTTGGAAACTTTTGTATTATTATTATTTATTTATGAAAGCTCTGCATTTTTGAGGGCATTAATGTAAGACAAATTGTGCAGTAAAATGTATAGTTAAGACATGGGCGAGTACACTGGTGTTTTTTTCTAAAAGTTGTTTTTCTGTGATTACACGAGTGCTATTAAATTCCGAGATAAACAAGGACTCGATTTTTCGCTCTAAATGTCTAATAGAATTGTGCTATGCATATATAAATACACAGAATCACTAATTCAGCCTTCTGTTCAGAATTCCGTCTATTTTATACTGGTGTTTGATATTGAATGCACTTATTCAAGTATTGTATCTATCTCGAAATGTTAATCTAGTCTGTTGATGTATGATCTTCTGTAATGTCTTGTGACTGAAGTCTTAATTGTTTAGCAGATGGGACTGCTAAAAACTTTTTGGTTCAATGTATGTAAAAATACATTTATGTTGACTTGTTACTATTCTTAATTTATGATGTTTTGTAACTCAAAGTTAAATGGTGCTTTAGTTTTTAATCAGAATGATGGTTGTTATTATTAAGTTTATCTTGTAATATATTTCTGGGTGAAGTACAAGTGTGATAATTAAAGGCATTTTTATCTTTTTCTGATGTTTTATCATTGCTTAAACAATGTACCACAGTAAAAATTGTATTGATTAAAATGTAACTTCATTTAGTTATTCAAAAATTTCGCCAAGTTGATAAAATTTCAAAAATTTACTTCCTTTTTCAAATGTAAAAAAGGTTCAATTAGGTAAAACTCTGGTAATTTTTAAAAAATTGATATTTAAAGTAATTTTAATGCAAAAATTGAAAAACAGAAAGACTAAGACAAATTTAGTGAACAAATACTAGATTGAATATGTCCTATTTAATGAAAATCAACTGTCTTTTTATTCTATGCATCATAAAATTTAAAAATTAACATGGTTTCAATTGAAAAATATAAA
The DNA here is from genome assembly GCA_024610705.1 of Tetragnatha versicolor. Lineage (NCBI taxonomy): Eukaryota > Metazoa > Arthropoda > Arachnida > Araneae > Tetragnathidae > Tetragnatha > Tetragnatha versicolor. Next base: position 31,099,355 of record JANDEH010000001.1, on the reverse strand, counting down.
AAATAAGTTATTATGAATAAAGTAGTGTTAGTTGATATATGAAGGTAACAGCTGTATGCATGATTAAAATTTTACTGTGCAAATAAGGTTAAAAATAAGTAAAAAAGCAACGTTTATACTTTATATACTATGCACATAAGTTTATTTTAAAAAACGATTCAGACAATCGTTTCGGGGATGCCTGGATCCCCCTCGTCAGTGAAAGATGAAAATGCTTTTTCATAGAAGGCATTTTTCTATGGACCTATTGTATGGGATAGGGATTTGAATGTGAGCCCCTCACGAAATAAATTTCTATACCACTGTAACTTATCTGGAAGCTTCTGAAAAACTTCAGATAATTTCTTGCCTGGGAGACTTTAAAATGAACCAACAGTGTTCAGTTGCTAGTAAGAAGGCTAATAGGATATTGGGTTATATTAAAAAAACTGTTTCTTCAAGGTCCGGGAATATTATATTGCCATTTATATAGGGGATTGGTGAGGCCTCATCTAGAATATGCTGTTCAATTTTGGTCTCCCCCTACTTGAAAAAAGATATTGATTCAATTGAAAGGGTTCAGCATAGAGCGACCAAAATGGTCAAGGGTATATCCAGTTTAAGTTATGAGGAGCGATTAAGTAAGTTGAATATGTTCACTCTAGAAGAGGAAAGAAGGATTAAAGGGGATTTAATTCAACTTTTCAAAATGATAAAACAAGGGGACACAGAGGGACTAGATTTCAATACGGGTAATAGAACGAGGGGCCACAGATTTAAATTGAACAAGGCAAATTTTGATCGGGATTGTAGGGAGTATTTTTAACAGGGTAGTGGACAGATGGAATGGGTTACCTAAACGATTATCAACTCAAGTGGGGTAAACGAATTCAAGAATAAAATTGACAGTTACTGGGAATCGGATGGTTTGAGTTAAATGGACCGGACCAACCTTGTTGGGCGCTTGCCTGTTAGTTGATCGACTCAATTTGTATTTGTAAAATACTAAAAAATATAATAACTGGGGTAAATTAAGTTTAAATTCCCTGTATTTTAGTTGTAGTTCAAAATTATATAACATCTTTATGGAGGTGATTATTTTTTCCGTTCCCTCTGATTCCGTCCTTGTTGGTGATGCAGTGTTTCAGGGTTTTCGGATTCAGCGGCACGGTTTGACGGTATCATACCAAAGAACCAAATAATCTAATGTAACCACAGTGACAGTGGCGAATCTACGGGGGGGCTTTCGGGCTGAAGCCCCCCCAAAACGTCTAATATTTTACAAAGTTTGTGGCGTACCAAAGATGAGGCGTACCAAAACGAGTTGAAAAAGTGGGGTTTTTGAATTAAATTTCCAAAAATTGTGTTTTTTAGTTTAAAGAACACAAAATTTAATCAATAAATCAAACAAATTTGCAAATATGCGAACTTTTTTATTTTTGTCCCTTGAAAAAGTGCTATTTTCACAGCCTAATATCTCAGCGAATATTCAAGATATTTTGATCAAATTTCTTTAAGTGAGTTCTTCATGACGTTGGCAACAATTCTCTTACTGAGGTTTTTGCTCTATCTCTTTTAGTTTTTAAATTAATGTTTTAATTTTTTAATTTCGCCGCTAGGGGCGCTGTCAGTCATTTCAGTGCATTTTTCAGGCTCACATACCTAGGGGTAGGGGTAGACCTTACTTCCATGACCCTAGGAGGCGTTGGTTCCGAATAAAAGCCGTGCAACGCAATTTTGAAACACCCTGTATCTATAACTATATTAGCTTTTCCTAAAAAAATCATGAACAAGATGTGATATGGTTTAATCTTTGGTTTTTTAGTCGTTTTTTGAAAGAAATAGCTTTTTTGAAACTTTAAGGCTCTTGCTGCACGCGTTATGAGAGCCGAATGAGCTTAAATTTTGCACATACATCACTATTTTCTATAGTGACAAAACTAGGGGGTGTCATTAATTGCATTCCTAAAAAAATTTACCATACAAATAAAGACCACCCTACCCCTTGCTCTAACCTTACCAATTCTTCATATTTCCCCCTCCTTTACTGAATTTGTGTTCTGCTTAATAGTGTTACAGTAAACTACAAAATCTTCATAATAGACAACACATACTAGGTCTATTCTGGTTAAGTTCTTTTTAATAAAAACCACTCTTCACAAACATATCAGTATAACAAATGTAAATAATCTATTCCAACCAGTTCTACACAAGTGTAGTTTATTTTAAAAAACAATGTACCCTGCAGAAATTCAATTCCTGAAGGACATTTCGAAATCTCATTTGAGCTTATAAAAAGCATGCACTGTCAAATTCAGTATGCATGAAAAGTTTTAAATACATTTTAAAAAGTTAGCTTCAAATTTGGTCAAAACAAACAATGATGTATCACAAAGATGTTCGGGAAACATCTAGTGGTATATGGAAGCACTTGTCAACAAAATATATTGAATTCATAGAAGATATTTACAACAAAATTGTTTGGAGAGACCTAAATTAATTTCTATACTAAGTTCTTCTGTAAAAACGAGTTCAAGATCCAAGTAAAACACGAATGTTGAAGTAAAATAAATCCAGAGTGCACTTGAAAAGTCTTCAAAAGTATAAAAATATAACAGCTAGAGATGAACAGTAGATAAATGTGGCATCAAAAAGCACAGATGTCCATAACAGTACTTGTAGCACTCAGTTTGAAGGTGCACAGTTTAACAACAGCTGCATCATGTGTGTGAATTTTTCTGAAAAAAAGTATGAATTTTAGCCGTTTTGAATTTTACGCACTGTAATTTGATGGAGTTATATTAATTCTTCGAAGATAACAATTACAGAAGATAGAAAATATTTGTTCATTCATGTCACTGTAACCAATATTATTAATCTTATATTTTAATTCATTGGAATGTTACATATTGGTGAAAACTTTTACACACTTATTATGCAAATTATTTCTGGAAAGAAAATTATATTTTATGGAAAAGGGTACTTAATTTGTACCGAAATTTAAAATTTTTTTACTGGCAAATTAAATAAGTATCATTTCATTGACTTCAAGTTTGCTAATAAAGAGTATTATAGTAGAATCGTTCGAATATAATAAAATGCAAAACAACGGTATAACGCACAAATTAAATACATGGAACTCAAAAGCTATTTAGGAGATGATTGTATCTTGGAAACATATAGCCTTCTATGTATTTAATTGTATTAATTTTTACAGATAATTTGCTCATTATGGCATAAAATCCCCTAAATTAATAAACCACAAAGATTATGAAGGAGTTAACTAACTCACCTACTCTTTTTATTCGACTCTTTAAAGCTTTAGTTTTCGTATATTTTAACGTCACATTTTCAGAATTAAATACAATTTCATTGATTTTAAGCCGGCTTTACATGTGCAGCGATTCGAACGATGCGATCGGGACGTCATAGATAAAACGGTTAAAAATTTTCTATTGTTTGCCTCATAGATTAAGAATCTTGACCTGACATTGATCCTGAATGCTATGACGTAGTAGCTACGTCATTATTTGTTGGGAATTCATAGAGAAGTTTCGATCATACGCGTTGCTCGAATTGCTGGGTGTAAACCTGGCTCTGATTGGTAGTTGAAGAAAGAAAACTAGTTTTAAGCCAATCAGAGACTTTGAAAAAGCTTGATTCCAGGTTAACCTTAGGTTAGGATAGTAGTGAATACGGCGGTAGGTTACAATCCATTTGACGCAACTCACTCATTAGTCTCAGACGAATATCAAAATGAACGAAAGGAATGTAGAAGAGCAGTCCTGAGAATAGGAAGAGCAGAGCGTAGAAATACTCCACTCGGGGATCTTCGATGATGGGAGCCAGCACCAAGTAGGCAGAGACGATTGTCATTACGAAAGGTATGAAAAAAGGCACCTGCAAGAAAAGGGGGAAACGATATTTTTAAAAAAATCTCCATTTCTCATCTTGTGACAGTACTTATTAGTTTTAACCGATCTTTCATTAAAAATGATTAAAAAATGCGTGAAATTACTTTATAAGGCCTGGGTAGATCCTTTTCTGTGAATCTGAGAACGATCACAGTTACCATAGTTCCTCCGTAGAACATCCAAGCGACGAAACTGAAGAAGTCGATGAGACTTCCGATGTCCCCGGTGGAGATCATGAGGAAAACAACAATTCCCTGATGGAAGAAATAACACGCGGGTTTTAACATGTTTTCTAGTACTGAATTCAAGTAGTATTTCAAATACAAATCACCGATGATTTTGTTACTTTATAAAATGTAATTTAAAAATTTTGTGAAGTCTTTTAAGTGATGTATTGATGTATGATAATTTAAGAACTTTAGGTTGCTTTATAAATAACCGAAACAATGATTTTCCAATAGTTCTAGTAGAGAGCTATAAAGCGTCTGAAAATTCCATTAAGATTAAATTAATTATGGAGATACCTTTTTCAAAAATTCTTTCTTAATATGATATTTTACACTAAAAAAATTAAGCCAAACATTTATTTAGCTTTACACATTACAGAAATAAAAATTCGGAGGTTCACACCAAGTTTTTTTTAAACTCATTCTTTGCATCATTTTTTAAAGAGCATCCATGCCTTAAAATGGGATATTTCTTATACTAGAAATAAAATAATAGAATCCTAAAAACTATACATTTGAAAAAAGTAATAATAATATCAAGTGATTTTTTTAGTAGTTATAGCACCAAAAAAAAGACCGTGCCAGTTTGGGGACATCCATAAATTACGTGAGGCGTTTTTTCCAAAATCTGGACCCCCCTCCCCCCTTGGTGAGATTTTGCTGGACCCCCTCTCCCCCAAGTGAGATTTACCTACAACTTTTTAAAAATAATTTGCAGTATCTTATCTGTATGTATTCCTTTTTCATACTTAAAAAAAGAAAATCGTATAATTTCTAACTTAAAAAGTTGACGTGAGATTTTAATCGACCCCCCCTTGGTGAGATTTTTCCAAACCCCTCCCCCCCTTTTTGACCTCACGTAATTTATGGATGTCCCCTTTACCTAAGTTAAAAAGAGCAATTGGTCGATCAAAACTTATGGACTGAAATAAACATTCTAGAAAGCCAGTTTTTCCCCCTTTAATTTGCAAACAAAGAAATTCTGAAGACGAAATTTTAAAGAGAGTTCAAATGCTTTACTAAAGCGTGATGGACCTTTTAACCTTCAACCAAAGTTTGACAAGAGAAAAAACTCACATTGAACAACAAAGCAGGGGCAGGCGTCAGTCGATTCATTTGCACATAGGACATCAACTCGGCCGAATGCCCTTGGCGAGCAGCGACGAAGGGCAGTCTGGAATAGGAATGGGGCTAAATCAGAAAAACTTCGACGATCAAAATTTATATCTGTTCCAGACTGAATATAGTGTTACACAATATGTATAAGTTATGATGAAAATTTGGTGATTTTCATTAATTTAGTCGTTAGGTGACCATCAGCTGGAGGATTCCAGTCTTTTCTTAGTGTTTCTGTATATTCGCTTACCTGGAAGCAATTAGGCAAGTTCCGTTAGAAGCTCCGTAGGCTGATGCTGCCACTAGGATGGGGATTATGAAAGACACTGGTCCCAACATTCGGTTGGAAAAACCCTGAAAATTAAAGAAATCAATAACTCGAATTATTATATTTTAGGTGTGTATAGTTAGTTATTGGAAATGTTAAGAGAAGTATGTGTATAGTTCATTTTCAGATTCAAGTATGTTTGAAATTTTTATAAAAAAAGAAGAACATAGTGAATATAGCATTCGGGTGAACTGTAGAATTCAATTTTCATAAAATTCATTGTTACGGTTTGACCTCTTATCCACATATTAAAAGAACCCAGTCAAAGAATAAAACTTTTCAGTAGCAATGAGCTGAATGAACCTGCACCCAAATTTTCAATAACTTCTTAACAAACAATGCTTTGCTGCTTTAGTTTTATAATAACATCTATAGCTTGCGGTTAAACTTTTTGATCAACCTTTGTTCTCATTTTTAAACACTTCCAGTACCTATTCTCGGGAAATCGGAATGCATGCCAATACCTTTTTCACTTTTATCATACGAAATTATCTATACCCTAAACAATAAAATCCATTCACTGAAATTGTAATGATCCAGTCAAAAATATTTTTTACCCTAATCTCTAGCTGATGGTAATGTCATAAATAAGTTTATTACCCAAGGCTGTTTTTTTGCCTCCTCATCAACCCATTAGTAAGTACACCAATATTATAAAGAGGTCAGATCATTGGTTTACCTTGGTATTTATTGTACAGAAAAGCAAAACCAAGTTAACGGTCAAGCAAACCTCACACAATCAACTAATTTCCTCCCTTGTTCCCTACCTAAAACCATTAGCAAACGCTAACACAGCTCACTAAGGAGAATTTCCCTGAAAATTTCCATAATTTGCCGACAAATAATCAGGCCCTCTCCTTCGCTACAAACACTCCTTACTCCACAGCTAAATAACCAATCGGATCCACACCAGACAGCCCTCGAGTCATAGAATTAAAAAAGAAAACAGTCGTATCCACAACAACGAGAATCGGGGCCCCAAACTATTCATTACGACTGCGGAAGAACATCACGCAAAATGGGCGCGCCGCATTACTGGAGAATTCTGTGTGATAAACTGCTTTTGAGGAGCCCTCTATATTTAGTGTCGTCGCACTTCGCAGTAACTAGGTTAAAAAAAGCATGGCTAGGCGGGAAATATGGGAGACGCTCGAGGGAGGGTTTATTTCCAAATATGTGCGTTTGGTATGAGTCGAAGTACGAATGGTATGAGTCGAAGTACGAATGGTATAATGAAAACTCTCGAATTCGAACTAATTAAAGATTAATTATGATTTTAAATAGAAAGTACCGTTTTTTTGTTATTTAAAATGTAATTAAAGATCGAGATTGATTTTGAGGAGAAAGAATCGATTAATTTTGGAGCTCCTGTAAAACGGGTTTTCTTACAAGAACATTCTTCATGCAGTGAAAACAACAACTACTACCAACAGCTTATGGGAGTTAGCTCCTGAATTTATTTAACAAAATACTAAGACCTTTAAACTTGCTTATGAATGGAAAAAGGTATAAAGAAACAAAATATGGGCAAAAAATTTTAGAAGTAGCATTTTTTATTGATGATGATGTCGTGTCTATGACAATGTGCAATTATATGGCTCCGAAGCTGTCGAAGACAGCTTTTGCAACCTCAACAGCCCTAAGCCGACATTTATATAGCAGCATTTTTCATTACTACTTTGGAATGGTATTCCTGTTTAACATATTAGCGTTTTACGCCGTTAGTTTTACAAAGCTACACCATCTTGTTTTTATTTCAAAATTGGAATTCAGTCATCAATCAAACGAAAGGAGTAATTTACTAATTATTTTTCTATTGAGCTCTTTCTATTGATGTAGCTTTCCTATTACATTAGTTTCAGGGTTATGTGCAATAAAGGATAAATGTAAACTTATACTAACTACTGCGACTGCAGTTGAAGCAAGAAGCTCAGGTGGAGATAGAACTGTCAGATAGGATATATTAGTCAAAACGTAACACAACGTCACCAAAGGGATTCCAATCATTATGGCTCTTGGCAGATTTCTGTCAGTAAAAATAAAGCATGAGACGCATAAACAAAAATACATAAATACAGGGTGTCCACTTAAGAACGGTCATATATACCCTTAACTTTGGAACACGTGTAGCTACAATCAGAGGCGAAACCAGAACAAATTTTGGAGGGGATATTTGATTTTTTGAGGGGGGGATATGGGGTAAATTTAGTCCTTTTTTATGGTCAAAAAAAGGAAAAGTTGAGGGAGTAAGACAAAACTTTGGCAGACACCTTGTATATCCTCATATTCTGTGTTTTAGGGGTTTACAAATATTAAATAAATATATGTCTTGAAAACTTAAACTAAAAAATTTAGTGCTCTGGGTATAGGTTTTAAGCATTCTAACCCCTAAACTTACTTTGAAGATTTTGTAAGCTAAGTATATCTTCTTAATATAAAATACCAGCAAGAAGCACACCCTTCATCTTGTATTTCAACGAGCAGTTTTAACATAGATTTCAAACGCGTACAAGCTGTTTCAAGGGAATAAAAATTCCAGACTTTGAAATTATTTATCAAAAGTATTGAAAATTCCTTATTATTTAATGCTGGATAATAAGGAGGTTACTTACACATGGGGCTTAATAAGTTCTTCCGTAACAAAGTTCAGATTATTCCTAAAAGGAAATTTTAACTCGTTTAAGAAAGTATGAAAATAAAATACAATAGAAATACGCGTTTAAGAGAGTTTTTGAGAAATATATATATATATATATTTTTATTAATTTAAGTAGATAGAATTAGGTATCCTTACCAGCCGTCATAAGCCCAAAGCCCAAAATAAAATGCAGTTGCCAAATCAGAGAAGGATGTGGTAGTTCCCTCAAATCCAGTGACGATATGCTCATAATGACCTTTGAAGGGAAAGTAATGTTTAAAAAATATTTTTACATGAGAAAACACTCATTAATAATATTTATGGTTATAAAGCACTTACCTAACGAAAACCTGTATATACCGACTAGAACTACTATGACAATGGCAAGTAATTTGGCAATAGTGAAAAAGTTGTTCATCCTAGTAGCTAATTTGACACTGTAGCAGTTTATGAAGGTTATAAAACCTGGAAAAATTCAAAATTATTATAAGTCACTTCTTGAATTGTGATATTTGACACTGAATAAATTAAACTTCACATAATATATTTTTATAATAGTTTATTATTCCCCAAATTTTACTCAAAACTGTATTCGTGTAACAAATGTGTGAGTATTTAAAATTAAAACATTTTAAATAATCAGTATTAAAAAAATTAGTTTGTTCAATCAGTTTGTTAAAGTTTAAATTTATTAGTTTTGCTAAAGTTTAAAAAACTTCGAAAGTTATAAAATTGAAAATTTTGCCACATTACGATTTTATCTAGATCCGTTCCGCTTACATTTATTTATTTCCGCCTTTAATCTATAGAGCAAAAAGTGGGGGGAAATAAAATATTCACATGAAAACTTCAAATTGAAATTAATTACCCAACTCATGATTTCAAATTATTTTTACAACCATTATTTCACTTGTTTGATAGTTGGTAATTTTCAGTTTCGTAATCAGCCTGGTGATAATTTTCTTTAACTTCTTTAATTCATTTATGCGACAAGGATAAGGTACTCGAATTTGAGTTATTTTATGCAAAAAAAGCATGCTTTGCCTTTTAGTAGGTGACAACCTAATATTTTTAATTTGAGAGTAATTTATAAAACAGGTAATCAATTTATGACGACTTTTACCCAATTATATATATTTTAAATTAACAAGAAAAGTTGAGATTTGTTGACCGCCGAACGGAAATAGTAAAAAGTAATAAACTGGTTGGCTTTCACTTGAACGAAATATGTTACATAAAAGGAAAGGAAAACTTGACACCAATAAGACTGGTTAAAATATTGGCTCGTGCACGGATGACAAGTTGAGGGTCATTGCGTTTCATAGCAAGGTCCACATTTTAGATGTCACTTTTCTTTTCTTGGTTGAGTTGCGCAATGAAATTAATATTCCTCTCGCATTAAATAATCGTGATAAAAATCTTTTTTTTCGCCCATCAGTTTTGCGAGAAAGATGTTTACCTCGAATCATTACAAAATGATTTGAGCGTTTGTCTTCATTGAAAAAAAATGTTTTCCAATTTCAAAAGAGATTATTAACAAATAGGAAGACCTTCGAAGAAATAGAAACATTTTTGGTAATGGTTTATTGATGATAAACACCCCATCACATAAGGACGTCGAGCTTAGAAGATGAATGGGATTTGACCATGGAATTCTTGCGGTATCAATTTGAGTACATGTCCTGGTTGCTTGAATGAACTTGAAAAGAAGATGTTTTCTCCATTTAAAATAGGGTATTATTCAACCTTTCTGATGTATACTTTTGTATAAATTCCAGAATAAGAGCATTCAAGTTCAATTCAGATATCAGAATAATACATATATTAGGAGGACTCAACAAATTTACCTTATTTAGTTCTTTTTTATTCGGTTTTATGGCTTAAAATTTAATCATCTTTTTTTATTAGTAAGTTATTTAAATTTTGTAAGTGTTTAAAACAATTAAAGCGATAACTATAATTTTTTAATTGCTCCTCTCTGGCAATAGATTTAGTTGTTTAACCAGTGGCGGCTCGATGGTAAAATTATAAGGGGTGCTGCTCCGGCGGTACCAAGTTGGCAACGTATTTTAAGCGATATAATGCCAAATGATACTTCACAAAAACATGAAAAGATGGGAACAATATAAAATTTTGATTTCACATTTAATAAGCATTCAAAAACTGTCACTTACCTATATTTAGCTGATTATTACGAATATGAAGAATCAAATATGAAGTCTATTTCATTTAGTATCTCAAAAGAGGATATGATACTAAATCAACATTTCGAATTCAATCTGTTCATTATAAAAAGAAATAAAAACTTGGCTACAAAAAATTAAACATAAATCTTTGTTGACTTGCAAACATCAGAAAAGATTCTGTTCTTTCTCTGTTGAAAAAAAAGAAGCTATAAATAAAAAATTAAAACAGCGTTGGAGTTGGAGTAATGAAAGCTAAAAAACCAATGTGATTTATTAGTAGTAGAAATCGTTTATTTTTATTTTCCCCTCAGTTCGTTTTTATAGCTCTCTCAAGAGAAAAGGCTATCATTCCTTTGGTCGGGGCTGCTGAAAAGCAGCCCCTTTTCTCCTAACAGATTCGCATACTAAATTCTTGATATTTTCATTTGATATGATAGATCTAGTGTTTTATACTACGATTGGTACATCTGCGGGGGCTGACCGACCCGGAAGAAAATCTGTTGTCGAGACGGCATAGCAGAGAATTATTAATTGAAAAAGGATTATAAAGGACAAAGATTAAAGGGGGATATAGATAATTTTTAAATATTGTAAAGCAAATAAAAATTGGAATTTCGGGGAATTTTGGTTGGGGGTGCTGCAGCCCCGCAGCCCCTATGAACGAGCCGCCACTGTGTTTAACCTTTTTAGGATTCTTTTTGTCGCGTAGGGAAAAAAGGCACAGCAACAATTTAAAACCACAATAGCAAAATGAAGTTCTTCTTAATGAATTTATTATTGTAACAATTATTTTCTACTGAATTAGTTTTCTTTCGAGTCGTCGTCGTAAAATATCACTGAAGTTTTGCAAAAGAATACTTTTCGTGTAACAACATTTTGAAAAGCAATGAAATGATTATTAGAAATAGAGATTCGACATGAAAGGTAATCTCTCATTTTGGTGTCGTGCTCCGAGAGGATGTGTTGTGAGCAGACATTGATAAAAAATCAAGATTGAAAATCGAAAATGAATCGGTAGGTTCGATGCTATTTGTATTAATATTGACTATTTTAATGCTCTTTTTGTGTGATTTGCGTGTTTGGTGAAACATTAAAGAGTACCGAGCCCCCTTTTTTCTGAATCGTCACTGTTACTGATTACACCCAAAACGAGTTTGGTTTAGTTAGGGCAGGGGGGTTGCATAAACTCTTTACAGTTCTTCTGATGTTGAAATTCAAAATTTTACTTTCTGTTTGAGTGCTTATTTTATTGAGTTTCCCAGCAAAAGAGCATTGAAACAGCTACAAATATTATACAAATAGCATAATCAATCTAAATTAGTGGATGAATATCTAAAGTTTCCACTGGTACAGGGCCTCAGAAATCCCCCTCATGTTTTCGGTGTAATTTTTTTTATTAAGTCACGAATTTTTATGCATGAACCACCTCATGGGTGGCCTTGTAGTGCGATTGACATCAGACATAATAATGACCTTTCATATTAAATGCCTTAGTTTACAAGACCGATAAGAACAATTAAGAACTGGAAGTCAAAATTAAACCGGTTTCAGTCATTTTAATAGCTTAAATTAACAAAGAAAATTGGGCCACCTTCGATGGCTGCCCATTTGTGATAAGATTAAGATCAATCGAACTCTCTTCGCACTGAACTTGAATCTAAATATTTTGAGGACTGATAAAACTCTTGTTTATCGCAAAACTATGGCCCCGCGAACAGTAGCTTCTGTTAACGATACTTTAACGACCCATCAAAAACTACTTGACACACCTCTCTCAAAGAGTGTTTCGCAAAACGAAAAGCTTGTTTATTAATCGCTGCCGAAAGTCTTTGAGGGGACTCGAAATCGGCGACAGATCCCGATTTGTTTGTTGGATCTCTTCGGGAGACGGTGACGGATTTCGCGTTTCGAGTTTTCGATTTGTTTGAGATGTCTTATCTTTACGACACTCTCTGTGGATGAGTGCTGTCAATGAAACGTGTGGGCTTAAAGCTGAGTGTTTTAGGGAAGCATTCTAACGCACTGGGTAAATCAGAGAAATTGCGTCAAACTTAGACTACCCGAAGACGATTTGATATAAACTAGGAGAGTTAGATTCAAAATCCAATCCTGAAACGCTAAAGTGGGGAAAAAAGTGGCCATCAGGAGCAATGAAAGGGACTCGAAATCCCGACTATGTTGCTCGACAACTCATTAGTCCTAGATAGGAACCTATTACATTGTTGAAATAGGAGGGGGCTTAATAATGTAGGTTTGGGTGATTGCATGAACTTGCGTCCCAGGATCCCCGAGTCTGAAGAGAAAAGAGGGCTATAACATGAACTGAACATTGAGGTCCCTATCGTCTTTCTTTGATCTTCTGCAAAAATCTGTCGGAATCTGTTGTACTTTATCTTATTATAAAGAACTGTAAAGCATTTATTCTTGAGTTTGCCTTTAAAACGAGACAGAAATAAAAGAAATTACTTAAAGACACGAACATTTCGGAGGGTATGTGGTACTTTTAAGTGATTTCTTTGCCAAAAACAGACGGGTTTTGTTTTAGTATTTGATGTTTAATCTTAGTTTTTATTCTTTTATTCTTGTGGGAGAAACTTAAGTTATTGTTAGGTTTTATTAGGAAGAACATCTGGGACATTTCAAACACGACTTAATTTTTGCGAAAATGGATCAAATTAAGCTGAAAATGAGGGAAAATTTAAAAACTCTTGATACGACCTTAAGCAGCATTGAAAATATTTTAATCCATTTGGTTACAACCCCCCTTTGTTAGTGGGAATTTGATACAGAGAAAATTTTAAATTTATGTAGGATCTGGATCAATTGGCAAATTGGCTCATAATAGTGTCACAATAGTTCTTCAAGCCTCCTCTGTCCGGGGTTGATAAGATGAGTACCAAGTTCATTTGGAGAAATCAAGCTATAGCCACCAAGCAGACTGTAACTTTCAGTCACACGTTCTGTAACAGCTCTGCTTACGGCCTCATCCAGTGAGCTAGTTATACAGGAGTCCAACGAACTAGTTACTCCCTCAAGTATCTCCTTTATTTTTTTTAGTTTTTCAAAGGATAGGTCATATAAACTCATTACCTTAATTATTTGAAAATGAATATTTTTTTTGTTTTAGATTAGTTATTCAAGAGCACTTATTTATCTATATGCAGTTATGCACTATTTTTTATCCTTATAATCAAAAATAGTGTTTACAGTTTACTTTTGCATTTAACATCCGCCTTAACAAACGAATTACTAAGAATTCTAACAATATTTTTAAGAAAACTCTAAAAATTCCATTGCCTAACTACACTACGACAGCCGCTTTCGCCTCATCACATAAAACAATTCAACTCCGACATTTCCCGACCAACAGACTTGTAAATCTCTCTTCATAATTAAACTCGCATCATTAACCACGCTATTCCGTCCAAAAATCACAACTCTAACAGTAAATTACTACCACAATCATATTTCACCAGCCAAATAACATTTCCTGTTCTAGATTAAACGACATCATCCCGACCTTCTTTGAAGCTCACACACGTTTCGCCCGTTCTTCTCAAGATTCCGAAGCAAATTGTGGAAATTTAATGAACACTTTTATCCGTCACTCGTCGTCTTTATAATTGAAGGATCCTTGTCCCAACCGTCAAGTGCACTTGCATCAGATTTAGACTTATCCGGAGAGATGACGTCACTGAAGAAGTCATCTTCGATAGATATCTGGAGGAGTAAATCCATCGTTGGACTTTATCTGATCCCTAAGCCTTATCTTCTTTACAGATTCCCAGGAAATGTATAAAAAATCTTTGGCTAGGAGGTATTTCTTGACACGGAATTGGGCAGTGAATCATCGGCTATTCAGAGTGTTTAGAGTTTGATTTTGTAAGATTGCTCTTAGACGAGAAGGACTAAATGAGTTTAAATATTATGTCTGATATAGGCTTTTGAAATTTTCGATTTCAAAACTTGAAGTCTCTTTTGTCCGGGTATGGCCTTGACATTTAAATCAACGCTCATTCAAAATAACCTTAAAAAGATTGAACATCGCATGGAAGAGGATAAATATAAATAAGTATTCCACGAATGTTGTTTTGCAATAAAAACTTAAAAAGGTAATTATACTCGTTGTGTCGTTGGTTATTTTGCTTTTGAGTTCGTTCAGTTCCTTAGCACAAAGTTTAATGATCTTACTTTATTATGTTTCAATTTTTTTTCTCCAAGATAAAACACAAAAACCATTTCTAAAAAAATCATGACAAAACTATTTGTTGGCTTTTAAATGTCTTTGAAATGAGTGCCATAAAGACCCTCTTGTTAATATTTTTAACTGAATAATGAGAAATAACTTTTCATTTTGCATCCTTGTATTATTAATTTTACGAATTTGATTTTGAAATAAATTATTTCACAATCAATAGTAGTTTGGCATCAATAATCTCAATCATCGATAGAAATATAGTTTAATTTTTTCGAATAGTGTTAAAAACAAGACGAATTGCGAACACGACGAATATCTGAAACTCATTGATATCCCATAGCTTGCTTACATTTTACTTTTTGTCCCTTAACTTTTTTCGGTTTAATTTTTGTCTTGTCTGTATGCTCTTATTTCTGCAAATAGCAACAACAAATTATCTTATCCTAGTTAAACAGCAAATGGCGTAACTAAATCTTTGTAGCGATCCCCACACTCACCACTAAAATATTAAAAAAAAAATTATTATAGCATTCATTTCAGATGAAATTCACACCTAAATAAATGTCACATAATTAGAGTGATGAGCATGGTTTCCCCATCTTCCCAGAAGAATTAAATCGCCAGCTTGAAAAAGGGAATAAGTCCATCAACTTTTTCAAACTATAAAATACTTTTGAATATATTTATATTTTTTCGATGAATCTTCTGCACTCTAAATAGAGTCCTGAACTTCCAATTCAAATTTTGTACTTATACGAAAATTACTTTATTTTAACTTAATGTACTTTTACCATTATTATTTACTTTACATCATTATTATTTATTTAGTACTTTATTAGTACTTAATGTACTTTTACCATTACTTTATTACTGCTTAGACAAGATAGTAAAATGGTCAAGTGATTTTTTGCTTTAGAATTTTCATTTTATTTAAAATATACTGATTGTTTATGTATATGTTACCGTGAATGACCGAAATTGGAGAATGTCGGCATTCACCACCGGTGTATGTCGACAATCACAGATAAGCGACTATGTGAATGTCGACATTCACCGATGAATGTCGACATTCTCAATATTTCGGTCTTTCACCGTAACATATGTTGAGGGTCTAACTAAGGTTAGAGGGAGTAAATGTAACTTCTTCTTTCGATCAACTGCCCCTCAGCTTCTTCCTTTCTCCCCTCCGAGTCTGTCAAAATCACGTGACCCTTTTACTATCGTTGGTTTAGCAGTAGGTTTTTTTCCACCGATTTTTTCAAAACTTGGTTTTTGGACTTATTCCCTTCTTCAAACTGACGGTTCAAGTTCCCAATCACCCCATCACATTCATTCTCGTATACTCACAAATAGCGACGAGCGCAACGAGCTTCTTGGCGAGCATAGGAGCGGCGCAGGTGGGAAAGAGCGGGCCCACCACGTACTCGGAGAAGGTGAGCAGCATGATGGAGACGGCCGAGGGCTTGATGATGATCGAGCACATCCACAGGTACAGGAAGGCAGGGATAGGGCCGAAACGACCCTTCTTCCCGTACACGCGCAGGTAATACGAGTACTCGGCCCCGGACAGCGGGATGGCCGTGCCGAGCTCGGCGTAGCACAGCGCACCTAAACACAGAGGGAAAGAGTGAGAAGAGAAAATGGGTACTGTTCTTAATGATACTATTTTTGTTAGTTCACTTAAAATTAATCTTGCCTCAATAAAAAGCAAGATTTGGGTTTTTGGATCTTGTGTACGTGTTGTATCTAATAGTTATGAGTAATAGTATACTATAATCGAACGTTGCATTACAATATTTGATAAGTTACATTCGCCTAATGTAAAAAATTTAAATGCCCAAGTATCGAATTAAATAGAAAATAAAATCTCATTAAATCCCCACTAATTAAAATCCGATAGTGTATTCAAGTATTATATGCCTAAACTTAAAAGAATTAATGACGCCTAAATATTATCTTGTGCTCTAAAAATAATTTTTTTCCATCGATTTTTTATAGCTTTGAGAAGATCGAAGTACAAAAAAATCGTAAACTTTTCATATTAAATGACATTTGATGTATTAAACACCACCTACATAAAGCCTACGCTTAATTAAGAAAAGCGAGAAAATTGATATTTTTGTCACTATTACATTTGGCGACTGAACTGGTTCTAGAAATGGAACCTTAAACTGGATTAAATAAGGGGACATCCATAAATTACGTGAGGTAACGGGGGAGGGGTTTGGAAAAATCTCACCAAGGGGGGGGAGGGGGTCCATTAAAATACGTCAACCTTTTAAGTTAGAAATTATACGATTTTCTTTTTTAAGTATGAGAAAGGAATAATACCCACAGATATGATACTGTGGTGATTTTTAAGAGGAATAATGTCCTTTTCACCCACATCATTAATAATGGAAAAGTTTGAACTGCTGTGAAGCACAAAATGCAAACAATTTCAATGAAATTTGATTTGATGATTAACTTCTCAAATTTAGCAATGCTATTTAAATGACAAATCTATTTTCAAAAAGTAAAAATAAAAATCTTAACTACTACTAACTTACAAATAATTTTTGTTAAGGTTATGGTTGAAAAATAGTGAACAATACGGCAATAGGAAACTTCTTGCTGAACTCTAGTCTAGTTTCCTTTTTAGTATTTTAAGCCAGAGACTCGAAGTACTACGAATTCTCCGTAGTTTTTACAGCCAATTTTAACCCTCTGCCACCACGGGTCTCATATGAGGCTCCTACTTATGAGCTCAATTTTTGCATGATATAAAACGCAAATTTATTTTCTTTTCATCAGTGACTTCACTGATTCATGTAGATCACACATGGGACTTCTACATGGTTTCTGAATTCGTTCCTAAATGGCAGCAAGATGATTTATACCTCAATGTTTACATTTTAAGCTGTGATGCTTGTGAAGAGAAAATACTAGCTAGATACTAGCTTCTGTAGAACATTTTTTTAGGTTGGTAGATATTTTCTTATATCGTAACCTTCTAATATTATGATCATGTCTTTTAATAAGTTCTAAACCAAGTATTTTCTGTTAAAATGAAAAAAATATGGCCTCAATGAGGCTCATAAAATAACTAGGAAGGAGTACACACAAGAAAAAAATTTCCAGACAAATTATAGGGGCACTTTGGATGTATTGAGAAGAAGAAAAAGTTTTTTCATTTTTTTGATGTTCTGGTGCCGAGAGGGTTAAGTTTCCAGTTTACTTTAAAGTTCGATAGGATTGATTTGTACTTCTTCATACATAGCATTATTATTTCCAAATAAAAACAACAGGATTATAGCTTTTGATTGTTTAAAAAATACTAAATCATCTCTAGAAGTTCGAGTCTGATTTTAACTGTCCATCTATGTTTCTCCCATCTCCTTTTTCTATACCCCAAAAATAAAGCTAGACATGACAGTAATGCAATAAGTTTCCTATTAGTATCTGTATTGTTCACTATTTTCAACCACCATTAACAAAAATTATTTATAAGTAGTATAATAAGCCTTTATTTTCCAAGACTCTACACACAGCAGTTTCAAAGTTATAGAAGCTGTTGGTAACCAGTTGTATTATCTATGTTTCTTTTCCTACTAAAAAAAAGATCGGTGTCAAAAAGAGAGCAGGCAGTCATGCAGTTCGACTTACTCACCCATCAAAGAGACCGCGCCGCATCCAGCCCACACCAGCAAGCTCGCACCCACTGAACCTGAACGCAGAAGAACACCTTTGGGTGATATGAAGATGCCGGAACCTGCGGAGAAACGATCTTTTAGGAATTGAACAGAATTTTCTTGAAATGAATCAGTCGCGTGCCGTTTCTGCCGATTGAAGGAATCAAATTCATGTGCATCAAAAAAGATTGAAAGGGCAAAAGGGATTAGTTTAGTTCTATGGATCTTAAGTGGTTCCACAGTGATTTAGAAGTGCTTCAGAAGTTGAGACAAAATTTAAAACCTAAGTTTTTCCGGGACATCCACTCGAACAAAGAGGAGCTTTGAGCTGTCAGAATCAGTCTAGTTTGCGTAAATATATGCTAGTTTGGAGTGGAAGTTTTATTGCCAACTATTCTATTTGATAGGGAATGAAAACAAATAAACAATTTTCCATAATTTATAGCGTTTAAAAGGATCGGAAAAAATGTGGACCTTTTTTTAAATTTGTTTTAAAAGAAAGTTTGTCAACTGAAAGAATGTAGAGATGGTCAATACAGGGATGAGTTGTTAACTATAGTTGTCCATGGATTGAACATATACGGCTTGGAACGGTTGCCTAGCTATTGGAAGATTGAAAATACTTTTTTTAAGGATTTTAGATTACCTCAAAAGTTAAAAATCTACATGTTACTTGAAAAAGTGAAGCTTTTTTAACAATTTTCATGGCTTAAGTCAAAAAAGATAATTTACTAATATTTACAGTAATTTATATTTCAATTGGCGGTCTAGATAATAACCTCTTGCGGTCCGCCAGTTACCGACCCTTGCTTTAGTTATCAACCGTATATTCACAGCTAACCTTACCGTGGCATATAACTACTTTTCCTTCTTGAACTACCAATCGGAAGTTCGACTCCCGATTAACCGTCGGTCACAGGTTATCGGTGATTACGGCCGGTAACTGGTGGGTAAATTGGCGTGGAAAGTATATGGAAAAACTTGCCTATCATGGTCCCGACGATGAGGAAGACGGCGCTGAAGAGCCCGACTTGCCTCTTCAGCTGAACCCCTTCCCCTTCCTCCTCCTCCTGCAGCATCTTCTGGATCTTGCCCTCCCCCTCGACGGGGCTCTTGAGGTTGGCCTCTTCTTCGTCATCCTCCGCGGGACCGGTTCTCAAGCGCGCCAACACACCTAGAAATTAGATAGATATATAGAGGAACCCTCGATATATTGAAAGGGAAAGTCATGAGATAAAATCTGTAATTAGTTTATTTATGAAACTGAGGTAATCGGTCACCGCCAAATTGCACTCATGTCCAACAATTAAGAATAACTTGATTGTTTTAGTTATGACATAAATTTTAGTTCAATTAATCGATGAAATTCTTGCCCTATCAATGAAATGCATGCCATAGGATCTCCTAAGAATGGAAATATGTGGTCCGGGATCATAGGTCTGTAATAATAGTAAGGAAGTATGGAGGCCCTCCCATGATAATGGAGTTCCATACACATTTGGAACGATCGATAACAGAAACGTTAACGTGGAGTCATAACAAAATATTCCCTGTTAATTGTAAGGAATACAGAACTATTCCTAAAATCCATGCATGGTTTTGTGCGTTATACCTTAAAAATGATTTTATAGACCATATTAAGTGACACTTCCTCAATCTTCATTAGGGCAGATTTTAGCTCTTGGATTCTTCATTGGAGGGCGGTAATAGTGGTTTTTGAAGCTCCCATATGTGTTTGCTTCGTTTTATGCCAGAGGACCCTGAAGTTTACATTGCAGGAACTAAAAGATCTGTGTGTTTATTTCCAAAAAGTCAAATTATCCTTAATTTTTGGACAAGAGTGTAGTTAAAGTACAAATCGCCCGCATGAATTCGCAGATATAAACAGTTTTGTTCATACATTCTTCACTGTGTGATTTCGATTAAGTATTTATCACTGTCGCTTATAAAGGGTACCGATCCTTAACGTATCAAAATTAAAATCTGTCTAGTGCTGTAAAGGCAACACAACCCGAACAAGGGCGCAGGTTCATACAATGGACCATTATCAGTTTTGTAATAATTTTAAATGCAAAAATAATCGAAAATGAACATTCTAGAATAGCTATCGTGCCATATACACTGGAAATGGACACTTATACCCATTGAAAAAACATACAGAAATGAAAATAAATATAAAAGCTTAAATTAATGCATTTAAATGCGAATGGTTGGTTACTTTATGGAGCAGTGGCCTAGTATAGGTGCTTTTATCAAAGCTTTTATTAGAAAATTTACATAATACTTAGTTGGAATACATAATTTACATAATACTTAACATTATGCACACCGAAAATGAGCTTCACAATATTCCAATTCCTTTTATGTTAATTTTTGAAAAAAATATTCGCCCAACGGAAAACCCCCAACGGAATTTATCGTATAACGGATATTCTAGAGTAGAATCCTCTTTCCTTTATTACACTTTACCCCTTAGTGTTTAGATAAAGGAAAAAAAATACCTATCTTCAAAAATTTTTACTCTTTTATGTCATTGTGTGGGATATTTCTTTTGTTACCTAAACATATTTGTTGTTAACCTGAAAAAGTAGGCTTTGAGGGCAAATACTGAATGGACTTTTCCCATTGAGGCATCATAATGGATATATATTTACTTTGGCGGTGTAACGAACCAGTAAGATGTTGCACCTAAAAAAGTTGGATCATAAAAAACAAAGATAATCCCTTCCTGCTTTTGTTCGAGAATACCCAGGTCATAGGCGCCGACTCCATAGGGTTTGAGGGGGCTTGAGCCCCCCCAATATTGGAAGAAGGGGGGCTAAGCCCCCCCAATAATTTTAGTAAAAATCTACCTATTTTCTTTCATGAACTAAAGAAGGCAGTGTAATGGACGTCGTTCTGTTGGTCCCGTTCACTTGGTCTTCTCAAAGGGTCTCAAAATGACTTAAAACACTACTTTCAAGGGCAAAAATTTCAAAAAAAATTGGGGGAGGACCCCCAGGCCCCCCTCAAATTTTAAAATCTATTTTGAATCTATTCCTGAATCTATTCCTATCTATTTCCTGAAAGTTCAGTGATTTTTGAGGTGTGATCCTTCTTTTGTGTAACATAAGAAGAAAGAGTCTACAAAATGAATTTAAACACTACTTTTAGGGACAAATTTCCAAAATTTTTCTGAAGTAGGAACTCTAAACCCCTTTCAAAATTTCGCTGTTTATTATACACTATATACTGGGTTTCTTTGAAAATTCTGCTTCTTAAAATGAGCCCTGCTCTAAGGGTGTAACCCAAATAGGCTTTAAAACAGTGGTTCCTAACTCAAATATGTCTGCGGACCACTTCACTTAAATTTGAACCTCCGCGGACCATCATATCTATCCCGAACTGTGTTTTCAAAATTTTTAACTTTTTTCCAGTGCATTCATTCCTCATGGAGGGTCTAAAATTTTGACTTTTTTTCTGAAGTAAGGGAAACCGAGTCATACCGAGTCTAAATAGAACTCAGAAAATCAAATAATCTATTGAACTTAAAAGAAAAATTAATATTACATTATTTTTGTTTTATAAAAGACCATTTAACCATTTTTATCAAGTCTTTTATCTATTAACCCTGGTAAGGTTCACACCTACACAAAAGTTACAGGTTTAAAAAAACAACTGTATAAAATAGTTATTATTTCTTCTTTTTCATAACCAACAAATAAGGTAATATATTATTAGTAGATTTAAATTTGAAAGAAAGATCTTAGTTTTAAATTAAACTGCAGGACGAATGAGATAACCAGGAATCTGTTGATCCCAAATAAGCAAACTGGACATACACTGACTGCGAGTTGTGGCAGAGGAAATTGTATAGGCGGAGGCGGGCGAGGCTGATGTTCTCCCGAACGAAACTGCGTCAAAAGTCAATAATTATTTCAAAGGAGCGATTAAAATAGAAAATAATTTATGTGTTTAAAAACTTTCCCATTTTCGGCAATAAATGTTTCTCATCTTCGAACAAACCCATTTCACGTGTATCTCAGAAATTTCCTCTTTTCATACCACGATTTCTCGAAGACCCTCTGTCTGACCATAGCATCCCAGTTTGAAGTATCTTTCAACACTTTCACGCTTCGCTTCATGTCAAACCAAGTATAAGTCCGATCATTCGATTCTTTATTATCCCTACCCCCACGCCTCTCAGTTTTAATTAATATGATGCAATACTTTTCCACATCATCTCATTTCGTTTCTACTCTTTCTGTAATAAACT
Organism: Tetragnatha versicolor; assembly: GCA_024610705.1. Taxonomy (NCBI): domain Eukaryota; kingdom Metazoa; phylum Arthropoda; class Arachnida; order Araneae; family Tetragnathidae; genus Tetragnatha; species Tetragnatha versicolor. The sequence continues at coordinate 31,076,843 of JANDEH010000001.1, read as the reverse complement.
ACTGTTAAATAAAACTGTACAAAATAATAAAAGTGAACAAATGATTCATAGGAGAGAAAAAGAACCTAACCTGTTTTTATTTATGAGACAGTTGAATTTTTACTAATGTTTTTGTATCTGAAGTGTTTTTACTATTTCCTGGAAAGTGTAATTAGGAAAACTATTTTTTAAAATTTCAACACATTTTTTGGATAAGTTATTTAAAAATCTTCTCACGGACCACCTCTGAAGGCCTCACGGACCACCAGTGGTCCGCGGACCACCTGTTGGGAACCACTGCTTTAAAAGGAGATAAAAAGCTATTTTGTGGTGGAAATTTCCAAATTTTGGGGAAAGGACCCTCAAAATATCGCTTCGCTTGGAATTTTCAATGTTTATAAAATTTTGAAATTAATTTCAACAAAATTATCAAATGTGCAAGTCATCTAACACTTGGAGTAAAAAAGTACTCATAAGTCCTCAGAAAAAATATTTAGTCAAAATCCCTCCCAAAATGAAAGTCTAGTTACGGCTCTGTGCCGTTGATTTTAAAAGCGGTATAAATCCACTTGTGTTCGATTAAATTTAAAAAAAATATTACGCTGCTTTTTATTTGAATTTTTTATAGCAGTGGTCCTCGGACCTCCGAGGGTCCCCAGCACCTTCCTAGGGGGTCCGCGAGTTACCTTTTGATAGTTTCAAATTAAATAACACTAGTTTAAAGAGACAAATTTCAAAAATATTTCTGGGGGAGGACCCCCAGCTCCTCTCGAAATTTTGACGCCTAGTTGTAATATTTTCCTTAGAAATTCTACGTTTTACAAGGAACTACTCTCTTTTGGTGGAACCAAAAATTTCTCAAAATAAGCTGTGACACTACTTTTTGAGGCAAATTTTCAAAATTTTTCTGGGGGAACCCCCCAGAGCCCCTATTATACTTCGAGTAATTGTAAAATTTTAACATAATGTGGAATATAATTTAGTACTATTTTTTAGGAATTTAAAGCTTTACGTATAAATGTACTCCTTAGGGGTACTTATGAATAAGCCTTTGGATGTTCAAAATCTTGGGGGGGGTGATGTCTAGCATTAGTGGCGATCGAAAGTTTAAGGACCACTGTTATATGGAATAACTAATATCGTTATTGTCTAGTACTGGGCCCCCCCAATATTTGACAAAAGTCGGCGCCTATGACCCAGGTTATGGTTAGAGGGATACCAGCTATAACTGATCTAGATAATCTAGTCTTCGCTTCGAAACAAACAATTCGAATTGGTGAGAATTCAGGCCTTTGTGGTCAACCAAGAACTGGTATGTATAAAAAGAACAAGTTAATAATGAAGAAAAGTTTTAGAAATAAGCTTATCTGAAAGTAGTCTCTTATTTTAAGTAATGCTCTGTTCTACGTATTGATAGAAGTTGGTACTGAAATTTCTTCTCAATACTAATACTATATTTGTTTAATTATAAAAGCAAGAAAATTAATTAATTCTTGCAAATAAAATAAAATTTAGGAAAAGTTAATGTTTTAAATTAGGTGCAAGATACTGTAAAGAACACACACACACACACGATCAGGATGTATGAAACAGCTTACACTATATTTTGTGTGTTAACTCTTAGAAATCAATAGCAACATAATTGCGTTAAGAGGTTTGCATTTGGTTTTCGATTTTGATAATAAGGAAACAAATAAACGGTAATGTTTAAAAAAAACTACCAGGTTAAATTCTTAAAATTTGAATTAAAAAAGGAGTATTACTGTTTTTGTCATCGTAGCACATTTTATTACTTCAGTTATGTTCAACTCCTCGTAAATTAAATATAATAAAATATAAACCATCTCAATCTTAATCAGCTACAATTTTCTATAGGCATGAACGAAAATCTCGGGCGGTTTAGTAATGAAAGCATTGAAACTCCCGAAGAGAGAGAAAAACTAAGAGTACCAAAAGCTTCTCTCCACAATTCATCCTCATCTAATCCCATCAAAGCATTATCTCGCAACATCACGCTCCGAATCTTTTCGTAAACAAGCGTAGGTGTAAAAATAATCACCCCCCACAAAAAAAACCAGACCGCTTTTTTAACCGTCTCCATCATCCACTTAGGAGCGCACACACGCAAAATAAAAACAATTTATCAAAGAGATCCAATTCTCTCTCTTCGCAGGATCGCATTAGAATAATTCCCCCTAATGTCGCCGTCTGACCCCAATCAGCAGGTGCGAGAAGTGTCCTTGTGGCAAATTGGGGTTTGTCCACCTGTCCATGTGCATCATCCTACGCCTACGCTTCCATGTGGATCGTCGGAAAATTAAGTGATGCGCAAGAAATGGATGCACAATTTATCATGTGGGCATGAGAAGGATTTTTCTTCACAGCAATAGAATAGCCTGAGGAAACTAGCTTGGAAATTTTTTATTTCCAGTGGCCAAGGTTACAAAAAGACCACTACGCCACAAAGAGGTACAAGCAAAAACAACAAACAAATAAAATATGGCGAGAAAAGTCTATGAACCCAATAAATCCCTAGCGTGTTGCTTAAAGAGGAAGCCTTTAGTGCCGGGCAGCGGAGAATGTGGTCAGCATCCATATCCTCCCGAAGATCATAGAGCGTGCAGAAAGGGGCCTGTACAATATTAATACGGTGGAAGATGTTTGAGTAGGCAGTCATGACCTGTGGCCAGTCGAAACTCAGCAACTGCTTTACGTCTGGGCCACATGGGAAGATCATTGAGTTTATTCCACCCGATCTTGTGTGAATTCCTCTCTGCGTATTGAAGTAAAGTGAAATCATTCATCTTCTTAATAACACGCTTTGCATTAGTAATAAAAGAGACAGGTTTCCTTGGTGTCTGTAAAATAGAAGCTCCCTTTTTTGCTAGGTGGTCCGCAAATTCGTTACCTGGGTACACCGCAGTGTCCAGGGATCCACTACAAGATGATTACCTCAGAGTAGTCAGATAGGATATCTGCAGGAGTTTTTGACACTCCAAGATGTTAGAGGAGGCAGGAGCAGAAAGTGAATTCACAGCAATGAACTAGCTTGGCAATATTGAGATGAATTTTATGATGGAGGGGCCAAAACCACGACCAGAGTGTTGGGTGTCGAATCTTATACAATCTCTTCATAGTATTTTATCTATGACTCTGACAACTATTTAACATTACTTTGCAAAGAACTTATTATTATAATTATTTTACCGTTACTGCATAAGCTTAATTTCTTTTATTAAAACAAATCGAGTCCAAAAGACTCCCCGATTTGAAAATACCTTTCGAGTTTATCAAGACCATTTTGGAGGAATAGCAGTATTTCCCATATTTCACAGCCTATAAAGTTCTTGTTAATTTTATTCCTTTCAAGCACCTAAATTTCTAAATCAAGCTCCGTATTTTTCCTTACCGCATTCTTCCATAAAGTTTCTGTTTCATAATTGAAAATAAATTAGGTTAAGAAGTCAAATATTAAAGATTTAATCAATAAATTAGAACTATTAAACCAGTTGTTTTTTATAATATTAAAAATATTCACTTAATATTTACTTATTAAAAAACACAAAAGTTCTGTTCACATCATATATAACAGATGCAATTTTTTCGTTTCATCAAAAATAAACTGTATAGCAGCTGTATTTGAACAAAAATATACAAATCCCTTCCATATTGTTTTAATACTTTTGTGTAAATAAAATAGTGAATATTTTACAACGGTAGTTTTTAAACACTTTTATATAAATACAGGGTGATTCTAAATTACGTGGACAAACTTCGCATGGGGGTAGAGGGGACCTAGACAAGCATATTTCGCATAGGAATGAGGGGGCGCAGCCTTACCGTTTAAGAGCTAGGACCTAATGTAGTGCGAGCTCGTTTCAAAAGGCCTTTTTTAGAAGGCCCGTGTGACTAAACAAAACATAATAAAATGAAAAACATTATTGCATAAGGTAAGGAAGTATCCCTACTACTTACACCATGAATTCGATAGAATTTGAACCACTTTCTAAACCGTGGAGTGAGTTTCAAAAGTGCAATAATAATCTTTTAGTCAAAGAATGGACTTCCCTTAATGGTATTTAGAAAAATGATGACCGGGGAAGGAATTTTCAATGATCGTAACATTGATAATTGAAACTGTTTGATCACTGAAAATTCCTTCCCCGATCTTCATTTTTCTAAATACCATTAAGGGAACTCCATTGTTTGACTAAGAGATTGATATTGCACGTTTTAAAACTCACCCCACGGTTTAGCAAGTGGTCCAATTTCTATCACATTGAGGATTTAAGTTGTACGGATACTCCTGTACCTCATGCAATAATGTTTTTCATTTTATTATGTTTTGTTTCGTCACACGGGATTTCTAAAAACGGCCTTTTGAAACGCGATCGCACAACATTAGGACCTAGCTCTTAAACGGTAATGCTGCGCCTCCTCATTCCTATGCGAAATATGCTTGTCTAGGTCCCCTCTACCCCCATGCGAAGTTTGTCCACGTAATTTAGAATCACCCTGTATATTAGGGAGTTTCAAATTTCTAAGATGCTAATTTAAGCATAAATTGGCATTCACATAATTTACTGAATTAACTATCTCCGAATTATTATTTAAAGCGTATAAGTGAAGTTCCATTAGTGATGAAAGTGGAGAGTGGGGGTAAAGAAATTTGGCAGTTGGAACATTTTCAAACTCTTCTTTAGAAAGGCGAGTTCAGTTCAATCGCACCGGAATGAACTCCTTTAGTTCAAGGGCGGCGATGTTGTGAGCTGAAATAATTTTTACATAAAAATTATGCAAGATATACGAAAAAAACAGCAATTCTTATTTTAAAAATAGTGGTTAGAATACTATGAAAAAATACATTCTAAGATAGCGGCGTTTTTGAAGGTGAAATCGTTAATCGACTATTATTTTTTCCTTGTCATACATTTCGCCATTATATTGTGGGAACTTTAGTTTCATCTTTGAAGATTAATGAACTTAATGAGCTCCGACCTTCTTCGGGATAAGAACAATCATGTAATATGGATGTTGAGTGATAATTGAGGGGAAAATCATATTAGCCTTTAGAAAGCAGTGACGTAGAACTTAAAAATTAATTTTGATGGATAAATTATTGAAATTATGCGAGACTAAGGTCGTAAAAAACGAAGATGGGCACCGCCAGATGGGCATGGGCAAAAATTTATTTGATTGATGTGGAAGTCATAATAAAAAAGGAGTTGAAGGGTTGATCAGAATAAAATCTGAAAGAAAATTAAAAATCTATTATTTTTTTAACAAATTTTCCAGTTTTTCTTACAGTTGTTTGTTTTAGTAAATTTGATTGATTTTAGCTTTAAAAATGCTCTTTAATTAGGGAGAAATTTTTTGAACTCTTAAGATTCATGTATTCTGAAAGTTATTAATATTTAACGATAATTTTTAAAATTACATCTTCAAACTACATCTTTTCGTCCTGTATTTTCTATCACTCACATTTATTATTTATTTATTTGGAGCAAAAAAAATATTTATTTTAAACACAAATTACAGTAAATACCAATATGTTTAACCGCAGAAAAAGAAAAGCAAAGTAGAATTCCCAGTGGTGGTAGCACATTTTCTGTTCAGAAATACAAAATGACCCTGGCACAAAAACTTATATTACCTTCAGGCATTTAACATTAAAGCGGTCACCCCACCTTATATGATAAAAAATATTATTTACATTTCACACATAGTGAATAAGACCTATTCAATATTATCTTAAAGACATCATCAATATTCTTGTCGTGAATTTCACTTTTCCTGTATGTATTATACACATAAATTAATTTACAAGCAGTCCCAGATTAATAGCCTCTACTTAATAAGTCATTCTGGTATGCTACTTAAATTAAGTATCAGCAAGTTTTTCCTTTCAACCCCTAATACCTCCCCTCCAATTTCTCATTAGATAACTTTACAGATACAGATAATTTGTTTTCCAGCTCTTTGCAGGAATTAAGACAAAATTAATCTTTGAGGATGCTTAGGTTTAGGTACAACGCTTTTTATAAACGGATCGAAGTTTAATCATACACGTTTATTCTGGTAATATGAAATAATTTGTCAATTTTCTTAACTGTGTTTAATGATTGTAATGTAAACTGTTTAGAGAAGTTTTGTTATTATGTTCTTGAAATATACAACTTGAAAGTTGTGTTAATTTCCTCCTCCCGAATTTGTAAATAAAATTATGGAACTATAAAAAGTTTAAGAATATATTTAACATTAGTTTATGAAAAATGTTATCGTGTATCTTGAAAATAAAAACTTAAATTACACAAAATGCATACTAAAATATCCAAATAAAAAATTTAAAATTATTAAATCTTAATATAAAAAGAAATTTTGAATCTGTTATCCCTTTACGTTTTTGTCACCTTTAGGCTAAGCGCGCACTAGAGACTTCCGTCACGTTGACTTATAACACTAGTCACTCAAGAGCAATGCATTTCTATGGAGTTGGAGAGATTCTTGGCAATCGGCCAAGAGTCTCGTCGCTTGTGTGCTCGCTCTAACTTCTTGCAATAGCCAGGGTGATAATTTTGTCTCTGTCGCCGTGACAAAAGTCTCCAGTGCGTGCTTAGCCTAACAATTAACCTTAACAATTTTGTCACCTTAACACCCCATGTTTTCCCAAATAAATAATATTTCTACATGAGCAAGGCACGTATAAATGCCATTCTACGCTTTAAAGGTGTTTTTGTCAGTAAAATTTTTTATGAGTAATTTTGACGGAGTTTTTTTTCCGTTTAAGCATCAAGGTGTGCTTTTTATTAACCAAGGAGAAAGTTTTTTTTATAGATATAGAAAAGATGCAATACTTGTGCCAGAATCATCTTCGTATTTTGAGCGGTGTCGTGAAAATTACGGGCAAAAAACAAAAAAAACTTAATAGCTTTCATTGCCTTATGACTGCACGATACAAATATTCCCATATACTGTTTGAATATTAATGAACTATTTAATAGTCGTACTTTTAAGTCAAATGATTGATGTTCCGTCAGTATTTATCATAATCAGTAAAAGAAACATTCACTTAGATCTTCGTTTAAATAAAGTGTGACGCTGCGAAGGGGAAAACGCTAAGTATATTATTTCCTTCTTTATTAGGATAATTAGAGATGACAGCCTTGTTAACAAGTTGTCATTTTCCCCATTTTTCCTGCTTGCTCTGTCAGTAATGAACATGCCTTTTTTGAGGTTAAAACAAATGGAGGGGATAGAAAAAAAATGCAAGATAATTATACTTTGTTTCGTCACAAGATAATCTAGATGAATTTTTGATTGAGTGGTTCTCCAGTGATATTCATCAAAATGCAACTTCACACATTTTATTTTACAAGTTAACTTTTTTATTAAATGTAAGTGTCCATCTAATATTTAGATTTAAGTTAAGTTAATAAGTTAGATAATATCGATTGAAGAAAACAATATTAGGGATCGTTCAAATATTACGTAAGCACCTAAGGGGGAAGGGGGAGATCTGCTCTTTTCCTATTTTTCTTGACAAGGAGCAGGGGGTATGAATGATGCACCAACACTGCATTTTCTTCTTGTTGATTGTTGAAAATCAACCAAAAATAAATTTTAAAGGAACTGCTAAACAGATTGTACAAAAAAAACAAATTTGGTAGAATAATCAAATTCAAATTTCTCTGTGCTTGCTTTTAAAAAACATTGGAAATTCAATGGATCCGAAGAAACGAAAAATGGGGAATTCTGAGGGCATGATTCTCTCTTAAATCATTTCGTTCATTGTGATGCCAATAAGAACTTAAAAAGAAACTTGTATTATTTCCTTCTTAAAACAAAGAGTCAGGAAATCCATTGTGAAGAGTTCCAGGCTGGTTCTTTGCCAAATATAAAATTGAGAGAGGTTCAGCGCACGACTCGGTAGGAGTTTGTTAGTATGATGCAAGAGCAGGAAGTATGGAATAAGAACAATTAAAATATGTTCTTCAGTATTATTACTATCATCTTTAAGAAAAAATAAAAAAAAGTAATGTTAGTTTTGACAGAAACATCTAAATTTCAGTATTTTGTTTCTATCCTTCATACATCTAGTTTTTTTTATACATTTGGATAAATTCTTTATAAGGTCTCAAAAAAGGTTTGACTGTTGATTGTGTTTTTTCTTCTGTCTAATAATTCAGGAATTTTTGGATTCCCTGGTTTGTATAAATCTTTCAAGTTATCTATGGTAGATCCTAGATCCTTAAAGATGAACCCCATAACATTTCTTGTTAACTTGGTAATATTTTGAAAAATGTATATTAATTTTTAAGCTCTTATAAAGTACTTCAGTAAATATGTATGCTATGTTAAAACGAACGAATTAAAGTCTTCTGCCATTCTCTAAATGTAATGAAAAATGAAAAAAATCATCCCCACGTTGATAATGAATATTGTAAAAAAATTACTTATGAAATACTTGATTACTATTTACTGCAGTGTTTTCCAACGTAGGGCGCACGCCTCACCGGGGGCAATATGATTTTCTAATTTAAATATTCGAATAATAGGTTCCTCCCCAGCAAGATAAACCATATTGTAATTTTGAATTAACTAGTGAGTAATAAACAGTTCTCAGAACAGATAACGGGCATAGAAATTTTAAGTAATAAAATTTTAGGAGAATTGCATACAAATACCCTTTAATTTTTTAAACACTCTTTTCAATTAAGCCTTTCATCCAACAGAATACCCAAATATTTGATGCGATATACTTTTTCAATTTTAATACAATCATCACAAGATCCATTTTGTAATACCAGACAGGATTTGCTTTTAAAAATAATCTTATATTTTCAATTCCTTTATCCCTAAGAGAAGTTATTAGACTATACAATTTTACTATACAAGAAGAAGATAGACTATACAATTCTAACAATTTTACTATTTTTAATAGGAAATTCCTAATCTCCATAAATGTAGCAGTCTTTACTTATTGTCTGTTAAAAACAGTTTCGCTGCTTTTTAAAGCTTGTTCTTCCAAAACCACTTGTTAGTCTACCCTACAACAGTCCACACATCCTCTTAAAATAAAATTCTTTAGACAAAGTATCAAACAAAACAGTTGCAGTCACAACCATAAAAAGGAAACAAAAGTTTGCATTTTCGTTGCTTCTATTCGGGAAACCAAAACACTCAGACAAAAATAGGATGAGCTAGTGTTTTGAGTCCATTTTGAAAGCAGGAGGAGCGTTCAAAAACTACAAAACGCGCCGGAGCATCCCCACAGGGAAATATTGACGCACGCTTGGAAGCTATTCCAAAAGATTTGGTTGCCAAAATAATTTCAGGACTGACGCCAGAGCGATTTTTAGGTTTTACTTCGACATGTCGCTGTATTTAAGTTACTGAACTTAGATTGGAGTTTTCTAATTAAAAAAAAATATTTGAGTTAAACGTTTTGGTGGTAAGTTTAAGTGTTTAATACATTGATTTTAAATTAGTCTATTCGTTAGCTTCAATTCGATTTTTATACTTTAAGGATATATTAACAAAAAATTATTATGGGTAGTTAAATAATAGTTTAGAACAACGATGGGCAACCTACGGCCTGCGGGCCGGATCCGGCCCGCCTAGTCATTTGGACTGGCCCGCGGAACATTAAAAATTGTACTAAAAAGTCACTCTGTTTTCGTTAACAAGAGCGAAAGAGGGGATACAGAAGTTTCAACCGAAAAGAACTTAATTTTAGCAGTTGCTGTATAACTATATTTTGTTCTTGGGAGGTGTCTATAAGCGTGGGAGAGTTGTTACTTCACGACGGACGATCGCCGACGGTTGATTTTCCGATTTTAAAAACGTGGATAGCTTGTTCAACCTTTTCCCATCTCCCTTGAAAAGTAACGTCTATGAAGTTCCGATACACCTGCAAATGGAGTTGATCGAGCTTCAGGAAGACTGGCATTTGAAATCAAAATTTGAAGACGTAAAGCCCAGTGATTTCAACAGCACATACTGAAGAAAACTGAAGAAACTGAAGAAAAATTCCCCCACTTTAGAGCATTTGCAAGAAAAATTATCTGCGCATTTGGAAGTACATGTAAATGTGAACAGTTTTTTTCGTGAATGAAAATTAATAAATCGAAGTATCAAACCAGGCTTACGGAGGAAAATCTGGACAAAACTCGTGTATAAGTGAGATAGAGATCCCAATGTTGACAATCTTGTAACTCAGGTTCAAACTCCATATTTTTCTAGATTTTCCAGTCCAGATTTTAGTAACTTTAACATAAAATTTTTGTATGTAATCTAGATAATATTATTCTAGTCCAGATTAATTTCTAACTTTAGTACTAAACTTCATAAATATATATACAACTAAACGACTCATTTTTTACTTAAAAAATATTACCTATTATCTACTCTATGGCCCTCCACATCATTATAATCTTGTAGTCCGGCCCGCGGACTCAAAAAGGTTGCCCATACCTGGTTTAGAAGTTACAAAATTGTTGATTGAAATAGCAAAAATTATAATAGGGATATAAAGTTAACAGGAATGCATGGAAAAACTATATGGGGAAATTAAAATATTTTCCCATTTTCTATTAACATTGCAATGCCCTTGATCTTGAATATTTGTAAACTCTACGTCTACAGCGAAGACCGTGGCAACACCTGAAAAAAGCGACACTAATCTCTCAGTAGAATGAAAACGTCTTCATCTTCATACACGTCATTTCACTTTTCGTGTATTAAGAATTATGTTTTTTAAACCACTGATGAAATATGGACGAACTCAAGATGGAAACTTTCGGCATAATGGAAAGAAATTTGGAATCATTCCAGTAGGCACCATTTAACTGAGCTATCTCCTAAACAACAAAATAAATGGGGACAATAATTCAATGGCCTAAGGCAACGATGGGCAACCTACGGCCTGCGGGCCGGATCCGGCCCGCCTAGTCATTTGGACTGGCCCGCGGAACATTAAAAATTGTACTAAAAAGTCACTCTGTTTTCGTTAACAAGAGCGAAAGAGGGGATACAGAAGTTTCAACCGAAAAGAACTTAATTTTAGCAGTTGCTGTATAACTATATTTTGTTCTTGGGAGGTGTCTATAAGCGTGGGAGAGTTGTTACTTCACGACGGACGATCGCCGACGGTTGATTTTCCGATTTTAAAAACGTGGATAGCTTGTTCAACCTTTTCCCATCTCCCTTGAAAAGTAACGTCTATGAAGTTCCGATACACCTGCAAATGGAGTTGATCGAGCTTCAGGAAGACTGGCATTTGAAATCAAAATTTGAAGACGTAAAGCCCAGTGATTTCAACAGCACATACTGAAGAAAACTGAAGAAACTGAAGAAAAATTCCCCCACTTTAGAGCATTTGCAAGAAAAATTATCTGCGCATTTGGAAGTACATGTAAATGTGAACAGTTTTTTTCGTGAATGAAAATTAATAAATCGAAGTATCAAACCAGGCTTACGGAGGAAAATCTGGACAAAACTCGTGTATAAGTGAGATAGAGATCCCAATGTTGACAATCTTGTAACTCAGGTTCAAACTCCATATTTTTCTAGATTTTCCAGTCCAGATTTTAGTAACTTTAACATAAAATTTTTGTATGTAATCTAGATAATATTATTCTAGTCCAGATTAATTTCTAACTTTAGTACTAAACTTCATAAATATATATACAACTAAACGACTCATTTTTTACTTAAAAAATATTACCTATTATCTACTCTATGGCCCTCCACATCATTATAATCTTGTAGTCCGGCCCGCGGACTCAAAAAGGTTGCCCATACCTGGCCTAAGGTCTACATTTAGAAATGTCAATGTAATTAAATTGATACAATTTATGATTAAGAGGGGTATTCTTCCATGTTATGAAAGAAATTAAATGAAACTATTACGTGTGAGACTCTATGATATATGATGTATTATTTTGTTTAACTGAAAGATTTAGTTCTTCATTACTATTTTTCTTTTCGAGAACTTTTTTTGCATCTGATAGCCTTAAAAGTTGGGTTTGTATTGGAAACCTACCGTCTTAAATTATAAGAGTATCACTAAATTATCTACTCACTAATTATCAACTAATTAAAATTTCAATCGAAATTATAAACATCAAGTTATCTTTTATATACCAATTTTTAGATGTAGAATCAGATTGCAAAATTTCAAATGTATGATAAATCAAAATAAAATAAATCAAATTTTCAGGAATATGATAAAAGTCTCACCAATCACCAACAGATTAAAATTTCAATCGAAATTTTAAACAACTATAGTTATCTTTTGTATTCCAGTTTTTAAAAGTACAATCAGATAAGGTATTACTTAAAATTTCAGAAATTTGATAAAAATCTAAAGAATATTTAAACACTACATTCTTTTTTAAGCACTTGACTTTTTGGTTAAAATATTAGAATAGTATTTAAAATAGTTTCTCCTACTTCATAAAATTTTGAATGCAATTGTTCCCCTATATTATTATTCTTTAAATCTATTTCAAATTAATTTTGCTTAATATAAATTGTAGTTAACCAAAACCATTATTATAGAGAGAGATCTAACGACAAACTAATTCACCAAAAAATATTTAAAACTCAAACGAAACTGTGTGATTTATATCTTCTTATATATCGAGGTTTTATTCAGACGAATAAACCTTCATCTCTATCCCCATTTTCATCCCAAAAAGTTACAAAAAAAGCCTTTAGTGTCATCTCCACACCCTGTCAGAACCACCTGTTCCATAAGAGTGATATTGAGGCGAGAGAGTGCTAGGGGTGAAAAGATCGAGATACACCTGCTCATAAAAAACTTTCTCTGAATGCCAGAAGATATTAATTTATTGAGTTGTCACTTGGAAAGTTAAATAATAGATATATTTTAAATGATGAAAGGTAAATGTCTAGCGTTTTGACTCTTTGAATCCACATTGAGGCTTTTTATAAATGCTTTGGATTTCGACGAGATAAGTATGCAGAGAACGATTAGGTAACTTCGGTTGTTATAGCGAATAAGTTTGAATGACAGAAAATAAAAAACTACTCTAGACATTTTTATAAAGAAGTATTCTCACTAGTAACGGTAGAATATCTCAGTGCTACAGTGCTTTAAGAAGAAATTCAAAATAAACGATGTTTAGCAATGTTTAAAAACGTTGTTATAGGGCATTGAAAATATAAGCATAATCATTGATAACCTCAACATACTTAAATACATTACCTAAAAAAAGGGGCCTTTATTTTATTTCAGATTTTTTTTTAGATTTAATAGGTTTTTTTCGGCAAATTAAAATCGCAAAATGTATTAAAATTAAATAAAAAAAATTACCGAGACGGGATAAGTTAAATCATATGAAAGAAGTTTTTTAAAAAATTAATCCCTTTTTACATTAGCATTCGCTAATACTTAAATTGATTGCAAACTGTTACGTTGAAAACTGTCAACATTGAAAATTTTTAGCTTTAATAAAAGTTAAAAACTTTTTAAAAAATATTGGGAAAATAACTTATAAGTTACCATGACGTTCACATTTTTCATCAAACTCATGTTGTATACACAATTACATCCTAGATTAACCTTTACCTTTAGTTAGTTTCCATATTTCAGCTGTACAGCCAAAGCAATATTATTTATAAGACCTAAATTACGTAACCAAAACCGAGACTGGCACGTCTAGAACAATATTGATTCAGATATAATACCTACCATAGTGTTCCTACCAAGGTGCCAGACTAAGTTTAAATCTTGAAAACTTTACGATGGATAATCTCAAGAGATCCTATCAACGGATCTAGAATATCAAACTTCTCAAATAGTATGATTTTTTATGGTATGGATCGTTTTAGGAGAGATCCAAGTACCTATCATAAAAGTAGTGAAAGTAATGGCGATATCAATCGCCATAAACACGGTTTTGATGTGTATGAAAACATGTTTTTGAGAGGTTAGTAAACCAAACATTAAAAACACTTATGAAACAGTTAATTCCGAAAAATATTTTTAAAAATTGACAAGTAATTTCATTTTAGAGAATATCCTTTGATTTTATCCAAATTTTGACGAAAATTTAATTTTAATTGCTAATAAAATATCCGGTCCTGAGCTATCGACTTGCACTTGTACCCAATATGGACAATGGACAGGGCTCTTAATATGGACACTCCTGATATCTTAAAGAGTAAGAAACTTGATCGAGAGTTGGCACTATATATTCTTGAAGAAAAGCAGTTTAAAAGATAATAGTCTGGAAAGTGCAAAAAAGCGCGCTGTTCGCCATTTTGAAGGAAATTTGTAATTTCATGGTCTGATGATCTTAATTACAGGTTAAGTTTAAATTCTTATTAGATATGGTAAAATTACTTTAAATATTAAAAAGTGGAGTGTTTTAGAAAGCGGATAAAACATATTTTCGTTTGCTAGTGCGTATATTGCTTAAAAATGTTTTATTTGTTTATTTATTACAAGATTAAGTAAAACTACGCCCTGTTCCCATTATGGACTTGAACACCTTATGTCCACATTGGAAGAACAGCAAGTGAATCTTCAGATTCAGAAATTTGTAAAATAATTATATGTTTTATGTTATTTTTTATAGCTAATTCATAATAAATTAATGTTTATATGTATTTTTAATCTTAATTATAGTATCCGTACATAACATTACGAAGTGCATGTTCTGAAGATATTTACTGTGCCCCCCTCCCCCGCAATATTTTAAGAAATATTTTTTTATCCCCTCTCCTCTAAAATCCCTTGGAAGAGAGGTTCTTCCATACACCCTGTGTAAAAGGTCAATAAGTAGCCACCTTTCCATAATAGGGACAGGTGGTTCCTAATATGGACACTTGAAAACATTTTTTGTTTTTATTATTGAAATTAAACTAGAATAATTACAAGGTCGCTAATTTTAATAATGATATTCAACAGTCCAGGGATTGTGGTCATACATTTTTTGGAGTCCTATGATGTGTATAAGGGGGGGGGAATACATTTTCCTTAGGGTGTCCATATTAGGTACAGGTACCTCAATTCAAAATGTTTTTGTTAATAAGGAAAAAAACTTATTTTCTCTTCAAAAAATGTTTTGAAACATCTAAAGAATCGGCAGTTATGACAGGTGGCCAATTAAATCATTAAAAAACGCGTCCTTTCCCACAGAAACCGATAAGTCTTTTCATTCAGGTAACGTCAGCGTTTCAAAAGAAAAGGCTCATAAAACTATCACTCGAAAGAACAAAGCTCAAACCACGTGCTCAGCATCGCGTACTACATTGTAGTACGCTTCGCTTTGTGACGTCAGCTCCATTTTATCGATTTTTTATGGATCGATGGAAAAGCTTTGTGGAAGAGCGGCTTTTCAGACACTTCCTGATCGGATGCGGAGGAGAGGAAATCCGAGGAGAGTGCTTGCTTTCTACCAAAATAGTTCGCCCCTATCACTCTTGTTTCGTGGTCAAAGAACTTCGAGGAAGATCTTCCTTTAGAACTTTAGATCTTATGTAATAGTTTATGCATTGACTTTATAAAATATCAGGATTGAAAATGATGTGATTTGAGATGGGGAGGGTTGAAATTGGAAACTAACACGAACAATCTTTTACTTTTAAATAATCCTCACTACTCTTTAGCTTTCATAAAAATTAGTATTTAAAAAATTAACAGGAAATTACATCTTATAAATTGTTTGAATTAATGCAGAATGGAATAAGTGAGAGGAAGAAAAATAGTTTAGGAGTCATTTTTAATTAGATTTACATTTTTATTCGAAATTTATCCAAGTTGATTCTATAAAAGCCTGAGAATGAGTGCAATAAAGAAATTACATCATAGAAAATAGACACCATTACAGATTTATTGTGATTTGATTATTAAATTTATTGTATGAAGTATATTAAAATCTTATTTTTAAAAATAGAAACTATACTCAACGGCAACGCTTCCTGAACCCAATACGTCAATACGCGGAAGGAGAAAGTGAGTAAACACAAAGCATGTTAGGTTGTGAGGAGTTTCGGTACGCAAATTGTGATAAAAAGACACTATATATACATGGGTTAACGAAATAATCGTATTTTAAAATTGACGTTCTTCGTTTCACTCGATATTCAGACACCTCAATGGGAACTACTTTGTTAGTGACGTCATAGGGTCAACTAACCATGCTGTCTTGTATAGATTTAATTGTAAGGGAAAACATATTTGACAATGTAATTTAGCAACGTTGGAATACAAGTACGAATAGGGAAAACTAACAATGCAAAGTCCGTTAGAATAGAAAAGGAATTGCAAACAACTTTCGTCATTTTGCTAACATTTTAATTTAATTAGGTTGTGATAAAGTGCCAGTGCCAAGTGCGTTCCCTCTTAGTTAAACATTAATGCTTCAAAATAATCTAAACCCGAATAAATTTATGAACATCTTCCTACAATTAAAACTATTTTATATTTATATACAATTCATTATATAATATTAAAAAAATCTCCCATACATAAATTTTATTTATTGCCTGAAATCTTTAAAAGTTAAGTTTGATCATATTTAAAACATGAAATTAAAGAATTGAAGTTAAATGCATTCTCATTTTCTTTTTAAAACAATAGGATCGTAATTAAGGTAAATGTGGGTATAGTGGACACTGTACAACAGTGGCCACCTAGCTGATTAATTTTAAATAGAACAAGTTAGAGGCATCAAACAGCTCCAAAAATCATAGGCATAATAGATTGTGCAATTAGGTAAGCTAGTAAATTACCACCGATACCACAGATCAGCATGGGAAGGATATTTAAATATTTGAAAATAACAACATCGACCGAGTGACTGAAATTTGATTTCTTATTGAATCGCGTATAAGGAAACGGGTATGTCGGAACTGATTTTTTTGTATTTATTACCGTTTGATTGACTTTAAAATTTATATTAAGATAAAGAAGAGTGTATAAAATGATACTGAATAATATTTATTTGAAAATTTTGACTTTACGAGGATGTATAGGGGTGACCACTTTACCAACACATAATCTTAGATTTTTCAATAGTGGCCACTGCAATGGCTTCTAATAGAAACATAAATAATACTTAATTTGAATAAGTTTTTCTTCCTAAACTGTTGATTGTGCTTTAAAATGAGTGTTGTATGAATTTGGTTTCATTCTAGCTTCGGGAACCAAGGTTTCTAAAGCATTGAATTACATGCTTAATTCCTCTCAAATCAGCTACAGCGTAGACTTTGGGCCGGAAACTATCAAGTCTTTTATTCTAAATTAAAAAAAGCTAATTTGATTTAATCTAAAATAGGGTGGGTTGGGGTAAAATGGGTCACTTTTAAGGTACTTTCACATTCTAAGTTTTATTTCATCCTAACTATTACTTTTTAATGATTTCTTTCAAATGGATCCTGACATTACAATCCTTCAGAACATTTTCATCTAATTTTATCAAATATTTTTTAGTTATTAGTTGGTTAAACTTAGCATCAAAATAATGACCCATTTTACCCCAACGTGGGGTAAAATGGGTCTCATTGCAAAAAGATGTCAAAAATATATTTATTACTAAATATACATGAAAATAAGAAAAAAGGCAATCGGCTAAGCCGTTTTTATCTGAAAAAATTTGTTTTAAGTTTTACTTTAGTGAGATTGTTAAAGTCCGAAGTTAATGAACATTGTTTAAATGTAGCAATTAAAATACTTCATTTGGAGAAAAAAATAAACTTGTTTGCAGTTCAATGTATATTTGAAGGAAATAAGTTAAAAACATTCTTTTTACTTAATACAGAAGGCCTCCTAACTATGACCCATTTTACCCCAAGTACAAAATATTGTTATAAAAGATAAAATATTTTATATTTTTCTAAGCTGATTGGCTCGAAATGTCTCTCAGACTTTCTTTTATGGAAAAATATTACAAAAGTCTGCTGTAATTTATTACAATATATAGATATTTGGAAGTTGGTAAACCCTGTTTTTCCAAAACACCATTTACCGTTCAAATAAAATATTTTTTCAGTTCTTAAAGTCATGAATCTAAATTTTTGACAGTCGGAAAATGTTGCCAACAGATAAAAGATTATAATACAAAAAAATGAGCGAAAATAGTTCAATTTAAATTTGTTTTATATCGAGGTAATTAAAACTGACCCATTTTACCCCAAGACCCATTTTACAAGACCCAACACCCACCCTATATTTCGTTGGGAAGGAAAATTTAATTAGAACTATACGAACTACTCGATTTCAAGCATAAACCCCCTCATATAGGCAGAAAAAGAGGTCCACTTTAGATACAAGAGGTGTCCACCATAGAAACAACAGCTACATCAAGGTGGCCACTATAGATGCAAATTGGAATACTTTTTAAAAATCAATTAAAAATACTTTACCAAATCTAATTAAAATTTGTAATGGTAAAATCGAAAGAAGAAGATCCAATTAACCTAAAAATAGGATAATAACCGTTTCCAAGCAAATAGGTTGGTATTTTTTGAGAATTTAAGCAAAAATTTTCCTTAAAGTGTCCACTATACCCACATTTACCTTAGATAATAAACGTTTTCTCAAAAGGAAATAAGCACAGTGCAAAATTTCATTCTTAGATAGCTGTGTGTAAGTAAACTAATTGTGTTCGATCAGTCAAATTCCGTATATACATTTAATTGTATAAACTGGCTAACCCAGTAATCTATCAACGTGACGATTGTTATTCAAATGGATCCAAAAGGATCTTATTATAATGAAGAATGATTCCAGTTCCTTTCCTCATTTTCCATGTCATTCAAAAGCTTTTCATGGTGGCAATTAACATGTTAAGAGGTATAAATTAAAGTCAGTTAGCAGTTATAATTTTGCCCTCTCGAAAATTTTAATTCAAATTTAATGAGTCTCGAAACCGGAATGAAGATTAGGTCGAAATTCTGCCTGTAATTGGAACACTCTGGAAATGGGGCCTGGTATAAATGGTTTGGATTAAGGTTCAAGATTATCGAGTAAGATAAATTAAAATGAATCTTTCAATACATGAGGTAATCAGTAAACCCGATAAGATGCAGTTATAATTCAACTTCGAAAAGTTTGTTTTTAAGTTCAACCTTTCAACACTTTATGAATTTTTCGGTGCGTATGACGTTAGTTTCATATATTGAGTTGGATGCATTGTTTCTTTCACAAAGAAAAAATAATTTCAGTAACTAAAATGCAACAGAAAAATCGAGTTTCAATAGAAGTGTTCTTAACGAGGGTATATAAATGTAAATATTTTTTTATACAAAAATGAAATATTGAAAAGTTACATTATAAAGCATGTTTAAAATGTAACATAAATTTATTATGTTTCATTACAAATACTTATAGTTGATTTAATATTTGATGTACTTTTCAATAATATTTTAAAATTATTTTTAAGCAAATATATTATTTAATTAACTTAAGTTTCCCCAATTAAAAATTACTTTCACCAACAATATTTTCATTTAAGATGGTTAGATAAAACAACATATCAAAGTATTTTACCCATTTAATTACTACTTACACTTCTCTCATTTTTAACGAACTTCACAATAAAAGAAATAACATACCTATTAAAAATTTAATTACAAAATAATCTTTTTTCTTCTTTTTTTAAGAAAAAAAAAGATTGTATTTCTGATGATTTGGTATACCCAGTGATGCAGTCATTAAACGAGTTATTGCCAATTTAACAAACTATCATTTTCACCAAGCCGTTTTTCAATAGCCGTTTTTATGCTCTTTAGTGGTCAATAAAAACAGTTCAACAACATAAACTCCTTCCCGAACTAGTATTTCTATAAAAAGTAACGAATACCGTTCCAATAACATTGAATCGGAGTAAATGAAAGATAAGCACGATTCTCAAAATAGGAAAAGGAAGAGATGGACCGCGTCACTTAGAAAGTGCATAGTCAACCCTCGAAACCTAGCGTGTAATTCGACGTGACGACTGATAGCAGGAAGTTTTGACAGGGAAAATAAGATTCATCCTCAGAAATATTTTTATGGTTGAATAACAATCAATTTGAAAAGTTGTGTGATTTTTTATATGATAATACTTAAATTCAGATAATATAAAAAAGCTAAATAAAAAGAACTTAATAAGCTAAATTTCATAAAGATTATTAGGGTAAGGTGAGGTAAGGATTTCATCAGTTTATATTTATAAAATTTAATGTTTTTGATATGCTGATTTTTATTTAGGCCTAAGAAAATTCACAATACCAAAACACATTATATTTTCATAAACATAAACTGTTAAAATCCCTTTATCCTTTTTACTCCACCAGACCCCATCTAGTCAAAACCCAAAAGGAAGTTGTAGGAAAACTTTTTTAAACCACATTTAAATATTTTTATAAATAATACACATTGAAAATAGATGATAATTAATTCCTTGAACATTTAGGTAATGAGACCTTTCTGTGTACACGACTATCTAATTTCCAATTTTTTAAAGGGATAATTTTGAATTCAAAAACTTACAAAAAAAAGTGGCCAAACTTAAGTTCATAATATTTTTCCTGACATTTACTTATACAATTTAAAATTATGTAATATTTTAAGAACACTCATGAGTAGGTTTTACTAAAGCCCTAGATCCTCCACCTTATCTTACCTTATGTAGGTAGAGTATCCAGGGCTTTAGGTTTTAGAGTTTTGTTTTCATTCAAAATTACTCATAATCTCAAAACCTACCTTGCATAAAAAAGCGATAAAAAATACAATGACTGAATAGTTTCCAACTTTGAATGACTAAAACTATAATTTTAAAACTAATAATCGCAAAATTATTTTAATACTTAATTTTGATTATTGATATACAAAATAATGTCAATTTAAATGTAATCATAAGCAATGCTTTACACTCATTTTGAGTACCCAAGAACTTTTTGAAACGAACCTATATAAGTGCAAGTAAAGACCAAAACAATTAGTCTAGACTAGTATTTCTCAATCAGAAATGACGGGGAAATCGTGCAAAAATCTACTACTGGAATTGGAAATAAAATTAGAAAAGTCTAACTGAATATGAACCGTCATCAAAAGTAATTATTGCTTCACGACTATTTAAAAATAAGGATGTGGTCACTTTCCAATCATTGTTTTTTAATACCCAAATATTGAAATATGCAATTAAAGAAAAATATTTAAAGAAGCACTTTTGCTTTTCATTATCTAATGGCATCTATTATTTTATTATTAAGAGGAAATTTAGTTTGTATTTCGATGTAAAATACTAAGTACTATGCTACACATTCAAAGAAATTACGAAAAAGCATTAAAACTTATTCTAAAGTACAAACTTTAGTTGAAAACTTAATTTTATGATTTTATTTCTTGTTAAATTATTGAATTTTTAATTGCTGATTGTAACATAGAATCCAAATTTAAAATGGGAGCGTGTTAATAATAGTTATTAGAAAGTAACTATTTTTAGTCTTATTTGATAGGAAGGAATTATGTATTAATTACTATCAATACCCTTCTTAATGAAATGAAAGCAAGATCTTAATGCAATTATTATAATTCAAATTTTGTCTTTCAAATAGGATGAGATAATATTCGCAAATTATATATTTTTTTTCGTGTGGATGTAAAATTTTACAGCTTGAAAAATTGATATTTTGATTTGCATTTTTCAAAATAAAAACCAATACATTTGTATTTATCTTTTTCGATCTTTTGACTGAATAAAACAAAAAATTTGCTGAACTGAAACAAATGAAATAATTTAATGATAAATTATTTGGACGATACTATTTTTATAAAGTGCAATACACTGATCGACTGTATTTGATGAAGCTCGACATGTTTTTTGAACCTTAATGTTATAGCGTGTTTGAGAATGCTTTTTAACGATTTAAAAAGATTTGAATAATTGTATTATATTAAATACATCACATGATTTATATATTATTAATTTGATGTTAACTTGATGATTTCAATGGATCATTTTCTAAAATTTAAAAGCTTGGAAATCTACGCAGATCTTAATCCCAAAACTCTTAAATTTGTCAAGCTATTACATCATGATGGTTTTAAAGTAATCTGTAATTAAATTTCACGACTAATAATTTTCGATCCAGTCAAAATTCTTTAGCAGACTGAGATTGCACCCTCGAGTATTATAAAAGTTGTATTTTTTAAATAACAAATGAAATTCTAGTGCTTCAAACCCCGTAAAAACATCCTCACGGAGCATTAAAATTATCTCACTTACCTAATTGTAACTCCCACCCACTATTTCCAAACACATGCCGAGAAAAAAACCCGGATCCCATTTTCCACAACAATAGCAACGAGCGCATGACTCACAACAAATCGATAAATCAAACGGCTTACCTGGCCTACTCATAATTTTTCGAATATTTTTTTCTCTCCTTGCTGCAGACGATTCCGAAATTCGAGCAAGTTGGTTCCACTCTTCTCTTCCTAATGTGATGATTCCTTCTCTAGCGGCTCATAGGCTTTTGCAGCACGCGAAACCGGTCGGTCTCTGTATTCCACGTGGAATGGGAAAACTTAGCACAAAAAAAAGAAGTCAAGCCATTCCCCTTTCTGTTGTGGCGGAGAGGGAGAAAGATCACCTTGGTTTCCCGCTCTTCACAGAGATGTGAACGGATTTTCGGAAGGGATCGTCCTGAAGTGACGCCAGAGGGGGACATGACGCCAAATTTCAGCGCCAAAATGTCTTCCATTCAGTAAACAGATCCTTGAAAAAAATGTCGTGGTGTTGACAAAATGCCAGCCGTCGGGAAAAATGGACGATTTTATTCCAGATCATTTTCAGATTTTTTACTACACTTTTTAGATCAGGCCTACACAACTGACGACTAGAAAGTTATCACTATTTTGTGTTCTGATAAGCCTCGAATGATTCTAATAATTATTACTAAAGATAGAGGGAATTATAGTATAATAAAGTTTTTTTTATAAATTCTAAATATTTGGGAATTTCTGGAAACTGGAAAAAATGTTGAACTATTTACACCATGGCAAATAATATAAAAGTTAACATCAGTTTTATAGAAACACATGTAGATCTCAAAACCATACCCATTTCGGTTCTTACGTACTATCCCGTCGACCGCACCGCTGATTCCGAAAACGGTTAACAACCCATTGACTTTTCTATGGATGTGCCGCTGAATTTGACAGTCATGGAACGGTCGACGGGATAATACGTAAGTACCATTTTTCATTTCACTTATTAATAATTTCTATCAATGAAATGAACATAAAATAATAAATTTTGAATTTTGACTCATCTGTTGCCCACGGAAAGTTATAAATTAGACTGATATGTCCTGCATATCTGTTACAAGTTATGCAGAGTTGCAGACCTGTAAATAATTTTAGATTATTCAGGTTTTAAGTAAGACATATGATGATTGGAAGGGCACAATAAAACACTATAAACTTATTACAACACTTTCTAGGACATATCCCAAATAAACAAAAACATCAGGGTTATTACGCATCACACCATTCCTGAAATTCTAAAATTATTCGGGAAAGATATCAAGACACTTATTAGATAGGGTGGGTTGGGGTAAAGTGGGTCTTGGGGTAAAATGGGTCAGTTTTAATTAACTCGTCATAAATCAAATTTAAATTGAATTTTTTTCACTAATTTTTTAATTATATTCTTTAATCTGTTGGCAACCTTTTTCGACTGTTAAAAATTAAGATTTATGAATTTGAGGACTGAAAAAATATTTAATTTGAACAGTAAATGATGTCATTGAAAAAACAGGGTTTACCAACTTCGAAATAACTAGGCTTACCATATTTTCTTGGGTCCAACCCAGGACATATTTTTGAAATTTCTTAATAAGTACCATATAAAATCATCAAAGATTAAAAAATAAGAAAAAAACATTCAAACTAATAAACATTGAACAGAAATACCAAATTTTATTTCTTTATTCGACATTACTTTTTTCAAAAAATGTTTGATTGACTTAATTTTATTATAAAATTCACTGAAAGTAAGTTCTCCAAATTAATACAGATGTTAGATAATGTAAAACAACGCAATTTTTAAGTTTTTTTCACGATTTTTCATAAAAATGTCTGGCAAATCTTTAAAGTATGAAAACCCCGGACATATTGCGACCCCGGACATTTCCCCGGACAGCACTAAAAACCCCGGACTGTCCGGGGTAAACCCGGACGTATGGTAAGCCTAGAAATAACTATATATTGTAATAAATTACAGAAAACTTTTGCGATAGTTTTCATAAAAGAAAGTCTGAGAGACATTTCAAGCCAATCAGCTTAGAAAAATATAAAATATTTTATCTTTTATAACGATATTTTGTACTTGGGGTAAAATGGGTCATAGTTGGGAGGCCTTCTGTATTAAGTAAAAACAATGTTTTTAACTTATTTCCTTCAAATATACATTGAACTGTCAAACAAGTTTATTTTTTTCTCCGAATGAAGTATTTTAATTGCTTCTTTTGAACAATGTTCATTAACTTAGGACTTTTACAATTTCATTAAAGTACAACTTAAAACAAATTTTTTCAGATAAAAACGGCTTAGCCGATTGCCTTTTTTCTTATTTTCATGTATATTTAGAAATAAATATATTTTTGACATCTTTTTGCAATGAGACCCATTTTACCCCACATTGGGGAAAAATAGGTCACTACTTTTGATGCTAAGTTTAACCAACTTATAACTAAAAAATATTTTATAAAATTAGATGAAAATGTTCTAAAGGGTTGTAATGTCAAGATCCAATTGAAAGAAATCATTAAAGTAATAGTTTTGATGAAATAAAACTTAGAATGTGAAAGTACCTAAAAATTGACCCATTTTACCCCAACCCACCCTACAAAAGGGTTTAAAAATTAATGTTTTCTTTAATGTAGTTTATAAAATCTCTTTAAATCGTTTATTAAAAATACCCATTGCGCCATTCAGTTAATTTAAAATGTATAACTGGAAAGAAATTATTTACGAAATAGCTGTAATATCACTATATGAATGTAATGGTTTTGTCAAATGTAGTGTTTAGAATCTTATGACTACTCTATTTTCAGATGCTTATTAAAAATACCCATTCTTTTATTAAATTATTTTTATAACACAATTTCTTATACTAACTGGACTAAAATTAATTAGGAAATAGATGTAATAGCGATATAATTTGATTTTAATAACTATACAATAGATTAACTGTAGTGTTAAGAATTGTTTCGCGCTTATGCCTTAATAATAAGGAATTCACGCTTGTGCATTATAATTGAGACGAGTACATCTTTTAAGTTACGAAGGGAATTTCCTTCTAGTGAATTTTAGCTGTATAAAACTATGCTTTTTAAAAACTCGTACATGCTGTTCTCATTTAAAATAATAACGAGGCAGAATACTTATGACTAATTTTCTAACATTAGGTAATACTTGAAAGGAGATAAACCAAAATGTCATATATTTTATAAAATTTAACGATAATTGTGCTTTTAAAGAACCTCGTTAAAATACCATGCTTTAAGTTTTAACTTCGATAAAAGAATTCTTTCGCAAGGTTTCATTCGCAAAATTTTGAAACTTCCACTCATAGTAAACATAATTTTAAAAATATTAGCGTCTCTATTTATGACATTCTCCTTTTATTGGTCAAATAAGAGAAATTGATTTTAAACCTCCGTTATTTTAACTTAACTTAAACTTTTAATAATCAACTTTATAGTAAAAGTACCTATTCGTGAATAAGCTTTTTCTAATAGCTAATACTAAGGTAAAATGTGGGTATAGTGGGACACTTTAAGGAAAATCTTTGCTTAAATTCTCAATATAAATACCAACCTATTTGCTTGGAAACCGTTATCATCCTATTATTAGATTAATTGGATCTTCTTTCGATTTTACCTCTAAAATTTTTAATTAAATTGGATAAAGTATTTTTAATTAATTTTTAAAAAGTACTCCAAATTGCATTTATAGTGGCCACATAGATGTAGCTGTTGTATCTATGGTGGACACCTCTTGCATCTATAGTGGACACCTCTCTTTTTCTGCCTATATGAGGGGTTTATGCATGAAACTGATGGTTTTTTTGGTATAGTCGTTTAGTTTTAATTAAACCTTTCTTCCCAACAAAATATATTTTAGATCAAATCAAATTAGCTTTATTTTTAATTTTGTATAAAAAACTTGATAGTTTCCGGCCAAAAGCCTACGCTGTAGCTTGATTTGAGAGGAACTTAGCATGTAATAATTCAATGTTTTAGAAACCTTGGTTCCCGAAGCCAGAATGAAACCAAATTCATACAACACACACTCATTTTAAAGCACAATCAACAGTTTATGAAGGAAACTGATTCTAATTAAATATTATTAATGTTTCTATTAGAAGCCATTGCCGTGGCTGATGCCTCTAACTCGTTTTATTTAAAATTAATCAGCTATGTGGCCATTATTGGTACAGTGTCCACTATACCCACATTTACCTTACAGTTTCATAACTTTTAATATAAACCTACAAAATGATAATTTGGTTTGTTAATTTATAAAAAAGGAACCTTTCTCCTTTTGATCATTTTATTTCCATATATTCCAGCTTGGGCGGTTTAACTACATTATTTTAAAAATCTTTTTTTAACGGAAATTTCGTAAAAAACATTACGTGTAAGGTAAAAGAATTTGAATAATTTAATTAAATTTTTAGTTGAGTTCCAAAAAAATATTCCAAAATTTTTAGTTACATCAATGGAAAAATTTTCACTTGCAAAAGTTTAAAATGCTGTTAAAATTTAATAAAGGATTTGAAAATTTGCATGTAGTAAGGTAAATGTGGGTATAGTGGACACTTTAAGGAAAATTTTTGCTTAAGTTCTTAATAAATACCAACCTATTTGCTTGGAAACGGTTATTATCCTATTTTTAGGTTAATTGGATCTTCTTCTTTCGATTTTACTATTAAAAATTTTAATTAGATTGGGTAAAGTATTTTTAATTAATTTTTAAAAAGTACTCCAAATTGCATCTATAGTGGCCACATAGATGTAGCTGTTGTTTCTATGGTGGACTCCTCTTGCATCAATAGTGGACACCTCTCTTTTTCTGCCTATATGAGGGGTTTATGCATGAAATTGAGGGGTTTTTTTGGTATAGTCGTTTAGTTCTAATTAAATCTTCCGAAATGTATTTTAGATCCAATCAAATTAGCTTTATTTAAAAAAGACTTGATAGTTTTCGGCCCAAAGCCTACGCTGTAGCTGATTTGAGAGGAATTTAGCATGTAATTCAATGCTTTAGAAACATTGGTTCCCGAAGCCTGGATGAAACCAAATTTATTCAACACTCATTTTAAAGCACAATCAACAGTTTATGAAGAAAAACTGATCCAAATTAAATATTATTTAAGTTTCTATTAGACACCATTACGATGGCCACTATTGGAAAATCTAAGATTATGTGTTGGTAAAGTGGCCACCCCCATAAATCCTCGTAAAGTCAACATTTTGAAATAATTTTTTTTCAGTATTATTTTATACACTCTTCTTCTGTATCTTGATACAAATTTAAAAGTCAATCAAGCGGTAATAAATACAAAAAAATCAGTTCCGACATACCCGTTTCCTAACGCGATTCAATAAGCAAAATCAAATTTCAGTCACTCGACCGATGTTGTCATTTTCAAATATTTAACCCGGGAGGACGCGCGCTACTTTTTGTTACACGGGAACGCGCGTGGGGTCTCTCAGACCCCGCAAACCGTTTACCGTTCTAAACGTTCAGTGCATGCAAAATTTTTATCACGGAAAGTTTAAATATGTAATTTAATTGTTCAATGTGCATTATTAGTTTACTGCTTCTTATTAAGATGTAATATAAGACTATTTCATTAAACCATTTCATATGTTATATATCTTATAGTAATGAAAAAGTATTTTGAGAAATTAAACATAAAAAAAGATTTGATTTTCATTTGATCATATCTTGACTAAAATGTAATACTAATTTACTAATTTAATACAATACATAGATATCCTTGACTATAATACAATAGCAATGTAATATGTAAGTTTATTTCACATACATTTTTGATCATACTATCTTTGTACTCCCCTAATAAGATGAAATTTTAAATCACATTCTAACTCACATAATTAAATTTAGATTAACAGGCCACTCACTAAAATAAAGGATAATGGGTTTCAAGTTGAATTAATATAACTATAATAATACTTGTGTAAGAAACGTCGGCTAATAATTGAGTCAATCTTCTTATGTCATCTTCATAACTCAAATAACGAGGCATTTTGCAACATTCACTTTGCTCTCAAAATAGGATTGAATTATTCCTAGAGAAGCATGCTGATGTAATGATGCGACAAGCTTTTGACTGAGATAATTTGAAAAGCACCCCAGCAGTCAAGACGACGTGTCCAATAGGGTGGGCCGAAAACACACTTTATTTTTTATTTATGTTCTAATAGAGCGGAAAGGGTGCCACTTGGGTCCAATAAGGACGATGTAAAATATTGTTTTGATTGGATAATATCTTCAGCTCCCGCATCGCACTTAAAGTTTGAAAAAATGGATGACTTTTTACAAAACAACTAAAAAACCAAAGATTAAACTCTCAAATATTGTTCATGATTTTTTTATGAGGAACTAATATAGTTATAGACATAATGTCACAAGTTCCATTATTCTATCACCTTTCTTTCGTTAGATATAATTTTTTAATGTTCAAAGAAATTTAGTAAAGTTGTTTTTCCTGCATTTTTAAACAGCTAATAACTCTAGAACTAAACTACTTAAAAACCTGAAATCAGTCCCATTTTTTTCGTAATTTTTTTTGTCTTTAATTTGATGTGCATCATGACCATCATTTTCAAAAAACAATTTCAAAATTTAAAAAAATGACAAAAAAAATTTAATAAAAAATTTTTTTTTGAAAAATATTTTGAAAAAATATTAAAAGCCTTTTAACTCTTAAAAGGAACATTACTACTAAATTTCAAGGAGAAAATTAAATTTAATCATGTTTAAAAAATTTAAATATTCGAAATTTAGGCAAGTCCCCTAAACTATCCCTAAAATTATACAATCACTCATGGAAAATTCATAAACTCACTTGAGGGTGTTCATATGACTTAAGAGATGCAAAAAATGTCAAATTAATTTCAGAAAATACGACAATTAATAGATTCCGTACAAAATCTTACAGTGCTAATTCCCAACTTTAAGTTAATTCAATTTGCATGACTTTTACCTGAATATTCCTTAGAAATGTGTTTATATCCAAATTTTTTATGTTCTAAAACTTTTATTTACTTTGATTTGACTTTTTAAAAGTAAAAACAATTAGATATAAGCATAAATTTTAGGAATTTTTAGGAGAAATGCATGCAAATTGAATTAACTTAAAGTTGGGAATTAGCACTGTAAGATTTTGTACGGAATCTATTAATTGTCGTATTTTCTGAAATTAATTTGCCATTTTTTGCATGTCTTAAGTCATATGAACACCCTCAAGCGAGTTTATGAATTTTCCATGAGTGACTGTATAATTTTAGGGATAGTTTAGGGGACTTGCCTAAATTTCGAATATTTAAATTTTTTTAAACATGATTAAATTTAATTTTCTCCTTGAAATTCAGTAGTAATGTTCCTTTTAAGAGTTAAAAGGCTTTTAATATTTTTTCAAAAAAAATTTTTTTTAATTTTTTTTTGTCATTTTTTTAAATTTTGAAATTGTTTTTTTGAAAATGATGGTCATGATGCACATCAAATTAAAGACAAAAAAATTACGAACAAAATGGGACTGATTTCAGGTTTTTAAGTAGTTTAGTTCTAGAGTTATTAGCTGTTTAAAAATGCAGGAAAAATAACTTTACTAAATTTCTTTGAACATTAAAAAATTATATCTAACGAAAGAAAGGTGATAGAATAATGGAACTTGTGACATTATGTCTATAACTATATTAGTTCCTCATAAAAAAATCATGAAAAATATTTGAGAGTTTAATCTTTGGTTTTTTAGTTGTTTTGTAAAAAAGTCATCCATTTTTTCAAACTTTAAGTGCGATGCGGGAGCTGAAGATATTATCCAATCGAAACAATATTTTACATCGTCCTTATTGGACCCAAGTGGCACCCTTTCCGCGCTATTAGAGCATAAATAAAAAATAAAGTGTGTTTTCGGCCCACCCTAGTGTCCAAGATTGCCTCATCTTCAAAGAGGGGCCGACCCCTGTAGTTGACCATTTGTTTGGACATGTGGTGATGGGGACAACAGTCGATTTCCTGGAATCAGACTACAAATTTTCTTTCCCACGGGAGGGGAGGGAGGAAGGTGGACAGCCCCGAATTCCTCGAAAATATACCAAGGGAAAGCAGGGAATGCAATGGAATGTGAGCGGAGATAACTAATTTCTTTGGCTAAACTGAACCGATGTTTATTTTCTAAAATTCTTTATTTTCTAATTTCTTTTTTTTAAAGAAAAATTATGGATTGTAGTTACTTTTGGAAACCTCTTTGACTATAACTCGAAACAATCCTCTCAGTTTTGGAAGCAGTTCCTTAAAAACAACAACCTAACTCGGAAAATAACATACCTACTTTATTTAAACTTTATGAGGTGATAGGTGGAAACCTTTTAGGCAGCTACACGAAGTTTCATATATTTTCAATAAAAATTAGAGTTTTTATGAAGGTTTATTTAAGCGTTGGGGTCTCGCAGACCCCGCGCGCGTCCTCGCGGAATATCCTTCCCTTGCTGATCTGTGGTATCGGTGGTAATTTACCAGCTTACCTGATTGTACAATCTACTATGCCTATGAATTTTGACGCTGTTTGATGTCTCTAACTCGTTCTATTTAAAATTAATCAGCTAGGTGGCCACTATTGGTACAGTGTCCACTATACCCACATTTACCTTATATAAAATTCTCTCATTGAACTAAAAAGGACAAGATATTTTGAAATTCTATGAAAAGAAGTTTTAGATTCGTTAATATAACCACTTATTTATTCACTTATATTCAACGTGCAACGTCACAAGTCTAGTATGAATCAAGAACATTTCCTTAGGCATGTGTGTGCTATTTGCTCTTAAGAAAACATTTCTTTGCTCAGTATATTGTATCAGCTTACATTTATGCAAATAAAAAAATTTGGATTTCCCGATTTCCTTTTTGATTCTTATCTTATTGGTACATACATCTACAACAGATTATTCGCAGGGTGAAAGCTGAAATTGAAAATTAAAATATACAAGTCAAAGTTTATTTAAATTTTAAAAAGTATTTAAAACGTTTCCCACGGCTTTTAAGGATTACATAACAAGCCAAGAGATTGAAAACTTTAACTTTCCTTACTTATTAATTTATAAGAATTAGAAGAAATTAATTGAATAAAAGCTATTTATTCCATTTTCCGGGATGGATAGCCGTGTTTGTTGGAATTTAATTCCAGACGTTTCGCCCTCTTCTTCGGAGAGCATCTTCAGTGGCGAAAATATCAACCAGATCAATCTCAAAATCAAGATCTTATCTAAGTGGCGAAAGATTTTTTTAGTAGTTGATATTTTCGCCACTGAAGATGCTCTCCGAAGAAGAGGGCGAAACGTCTGGAATTAAATTCCAACAAACACGGCCATCATCCATCCCGGAGGAAAAATGGAATAAATAGTTACTCTATACAGGTCGTGGAAGTTTTCATCAATTTATGAATAAAAGCTGTTTTACACATCACTTATCCAACAATATGTTCATTGATTTGAGAGGGTCTGAAGAAGTGCTCTATTCAAATACGAGGGTTGTTTTTTAATTAACTTCCGTTTTGCTCCTGAAAAAAAAGTAGTATAAATTTCGAAATAATTTTGCTACTGGTAGATAGGTACATTCTTGAGGATCAATTTCCCTCATTACTGGAAAAAATCGGACATTTTTTCTATTATTTATCGAATTTACAAGCGCGCTCCTCGAACTTATTTCCCGCCAACCCATAGAGAATTTCTCTTCCTTTAAACTCTGTTCGCATTAACAATAGACAATCGGCAGGCAGGTGATTTTTGCAGCATGCTATTGTGGATGTTTAAAACCATATGTTTTGCATCTGCCGAGTTCCAGGCATTGGGGATTCTGGAGTTACAGCCATAATAAACAAGGCAATATCGATAGATTCGCAGGCAAAGTGTGCGCTGAGGGGGAAAACGGCTGTCCGAACCGATGCGAAGCTCAACGAAAAATCAAACTTTTCATGAAGCGGAATCGAAAAACTTGTGAAATGGCACGGTAAATGGTCTATTTAAAGGTGATTACGATGAAAAGTAATTAAAGATGTTTGTAACCTTCCATAATAACCTTATTTTTAAATATTCATTTGTTTTTATTTTTAAACTATAAAAAACGGGAAAATTTCGAAAAAGAGGATATCTCTATGGGTTGGCGGGAAATAAGTTCGAGGAGCACGCTTGTAAATTCGATAAATAATAGAAAAAATGTCCGATTTTTCCCAGTAATGAGGGAAATTGATCCTCAAGGATGTACCTATCTACCAGTAGCAAAATTATTTCGAAATTCCTACCACTTTTTTTTCAGGAGCAAAACGGAAGTTAATTAAAAAACAACCCTCGTAATTCTAACATTGTTTTTATTCGTTTGGGAATTACCTCAGAAAAATTTTGGAGAGTATTGTAAAAAATTAATGTTTTTTTACAAGTTGTAAATGCAAAAAGGAGTGTTAAAAGCTTGATCAATTTTTTAGCAGCGTGTCAACTTTTAGATATATTATTACTGCGATATACGTCAGTTTTACGCCTGTTCTATTATAAAAATGCTCTAAAAATACGCATAAAACTAATTTTGTCGGCAGCTATTTGATGTTGTTGTTGTTGTCGTGTGCCACTTGGAATACCCAAGCTCCACAAGGATTCAAGGCAAAGGGGGTGCGGCTCCTGAGAAAGTGAGGCCCATAAATGGCAGGAGTCCGACTTCTGCCTCATGAGATGATAGATGCTGCCACTATCTATCGCCACCTCCACAATTTTGCCATGCATCTGAAGGGGAGGGAAATAGTCTCCAGACACCTGGACCCAAGGTAAACTGCGCCATGACCGACCTCAGGACTTTCGAACCCACAGATTTAACGAGCACGTACTCCGCATATACTCGATGGGTCTTCAGCGGTGTCGGGAATCGAACCCGGGATCCTCCGATCCCAAGGCCGATGCCTAGTGAATCCTATACTACAATAAGGAACTTGCATGATTTTTTTTAATCTATTCTACACGCAAAAATAAGCCACTACACAAAATTTGAGGCCGATTGAGAAATTTTTCGATTTCAAAAAAAATTATCAAAAATCGTTTTTTTCGAAGCACCTGAAAACGCTTAATTGCATGCACAGTGACGTCACTAAACATGGTTTGCCTTGGATTTCTGACCGTCACCAGAAGTGTCTAGAAGGTAAATATTTATTAAAACACTCATATCGGACACTTCTGAAAAAAGAAATCGTCAACTAAAACATAAATTCAATTTTGATTGCAATTTGGCTCGATGGATTCTACGTCACTGTGCATACAAACACACTTCACGTTTTCAGTCACGTGTTTTTTTCTCAACTTTTAAATTAAAATTATTTAATTACTTGTACACTTTTTTGAAAAATTGACAAAATATTTCATTTTACTATACAAAAAACCATACGGAACACTTGAATGTTTATGAAAATCTGACACATGCAAGTTCCTTATTTTACTATAACATTAAAATTAATTCTACAATTGCGAAAAATCGCTCGGAAAAAATTTCAAAAGCAATCAATATTTTATCGCAAAACAATAGATTGATCTGATCTTGTAGATTTAATCTGGAGTTACACGCATTTGGATTCTCCTTGTACTATTTATTAAAAAAATGAAAAGTATATTTTTTAGTCAAATAACATCTCTTATAGAAATTTTGTAGCTTATATTTAAGCAAGAAAAATAAGATCTTAAAATCTTTCTAGTGAATTTTAAAAAGTTATTTGCAATGGAAAGTTTAAAACTATTTTGTCTCTCGGGTAGAATTGTATTCCTTTCAAAATTTCTGGCAAGTTCGACTTCACATCAAAAATTCGACTCCCGACGTATCAGAAAATTGGTCCAAAAGCAGTTCATCAATTAATTTCCATAATTCGTTACACTGTAAGAAAATTGCCATCAATGAAAAAGAAAAACTTACCCAACTACTATCAGTTTAGAGAAAGAAGAGATTAAATGCTGGGAAAAGATTAAATGCTGGGTAATGCTAGGTTCTGCCGAAGTTTTATTACCGCATTTTAAATATTGAGGTACTAAGTAGGCGATCTCTTTGCCGAGCATCGAATTGCAAAGGGGAAAATTTCTGGTCGATGCAAAAACCGGTTAAAAAACCTCATAACTTTACACATGTAATAAATTTGTTTTTTATTTAACGGTTTTTGCTGACCGATTTTCGCATTGACCGGATTTTTCGTACATCCAAAATAACTTCCCCATATTCCATGGATGACAAAGTGAAGTTTCCATCATTCATAGCCTTTACGAGTATGGGGTAAGGAAAATTAATGCTATCAGGGAGGTAATAGCAGAAAAAAACCCCAGAGGAATGGATGTTCAAATATTTAGTTGCTTATTTTTTCTAATAAGGTTTTTTCCTACACTTTTTTTTCTTTTTCTACCATTAGAGTGACAAGACATTTGACACGCTGAGTTTTTGGTAATTCGCAAATTAGTTTAACTTTAATTATTAGAGGGAGGTAATCGATTTTTCTTATTTTTCAGACAAAAGGGGAGAGTATGACTAAAAAACCACCAAAATGTATTTAAATGGCCCCAGACACTTTCAAAACTACTTTTAGTGTAAAAATGGACTGAGGACTCAAATATGATGTCTCAAGGGCAAAGCCTTCGGGAACCTTTGGAACGGAAGACGTCAATGCCCAGGCCCAAACAAATGATTAAGATTGGCACGTGGAACGTCAGAACTATGTTCCACGTCGGAAAATCAAGACAAGTAACCAACGAAATGGATAACTACAGCCTAGATATTCTGGGTATCAGTGAAGTCCGATGGACTGGTTTTGGTAAATTAAAAACCAGCGACGACAAAACCATACTATATTCTGGAATGGATGACAGGCATGAAAGAGGTGTAACTCTTATTCTCAATAAGAAAGCCGCCAAGAGCGTAATTGAGTGGGAACCTATTAATGAAAGGATAATTAGAGCTAGGTTCTTTTCCAGATATATCAAATTGACTGTATTACAAGTCTATGCCCCAACCAATGACGCGGAGGATGATGTGAAAGATGTTTTTTACAGCCAATTACAAAGAGAAATTGACAGAACTCCAAAACATGACCTAATTGTTTTAATGGGTGGTTTAAATGCTAAGGTTGGGAAGAGAAAATGTGAGGAAGAGAGATCACTAGGCAATGAAGCCTGTGGCGAACGAAACGAGAATGGAAATGTTTGTATCACTATGTGAGATCAACAGCTTGATAATAGGAGGTAGTATAATTTAAACATAAAGAAATACACAAACTGACTTGGATATCTCCTGATGGCAAAAGTGAAAACCAAATAGATCATATTGCCATTAATAGCAAGTTTGCTAGATCAATGATGGACGTAAGAGTTAAGCGGGGAGCGGATGTCAACAGTGACCACCACCTGGTTGTGATGAACCTAAAATTACGACTACAAAAATGTTGCAAAAATAAGAAAAATGCGAGAGCTGCAGGATTTGATACAAGCAAATTAAAGTGCAAAAAGTTCGAGACAGTTTTATTCTAGAAATTAAAAACAGGTTTGCTGCATTGGAAAACAATGAAGAAGTAGGCGATATGAATCCAAGCTCAAATAACATCGAGGAACAGTGGAACAAATTTGAAGAAACCTTGCAAGAAGCTGCCAAGGAAACACTGGGTAAAAGAGATAAGAAAAAGTGTAAAGAATGGCTTAGTGGAGATACTTGGAAATTAATTGACCATAGAAAAAAGCTTACAAATTTACTTTCTAACACTAAATCAATCAGATTACATGAACTGTATAAACGGCAGTACAAAGAAGCGGACAAGAACGTCAAAAGAAATTGCAGAAAGGATAAGAGAGTTTATTATGACCTGCTAGCCGAGGAGGCACAACAAGCTGCAAATGTTGGGAACATGAAAACTGTGTTCCAGATCACCAAACAGCTTAGTGGGAACAGGAAAAGGCAAGGTTGTAATGTCAAAGACAAAAATGGAAATTTATTAAATAATGATCAAGAAATAAGAGACCGTTGGAGAGAACATTTTAATGAAACCCTGAATGTCAAGAATGACCCAAATCTTCAGTTTGTGGCATCAAATGTCCTGCAGGCTGGTATTATTACCACAGATGAAATTTCGCTGAGCGAAATTAAAGTTGCCTTAAAGGCAATGAAATCTGGCAAAGCTTGTGGTAGTGACCAGATTGCAGCTGAGATGTTAAAGGTCGATACTGACGAAATGGCTATTCATCTTCACGGCATATTTAACACAATATGGATCACAGAAAAAATTCCCAGTAGATGGACAGAGTCCATAATCATTAAAGTACCCAAGCAGGGTGACCTTTCCATTTGCGACAATTGGAGAGGAATTTGCTTAATGTCGATACCAGCAAAAAATTTTGGTAGGATAATTGTAAATAGACTGAAAACAGAAGTAGAGAGTATTTTGAGAGAAGAACAGGCAGGATTTAGATCTGGGGCTGGCACAACTCAACAGATTTTCACACTTAGAAATATCATCGAACAAAGCATTGAGTTCAATGCTCCCCTTTATATGAATTTCATAGATTTTCAAAAGGCCTTTGATTCTGTTGATAGGGAAATGTTGTGGAAAATACTTGAAGCCTATGAAATCCCAAATAAATATATAAATATAATAAAAGAACTGTATCTAAATAATAAATGTTTCATTGAGGTTGACGGAGAGCTTACCGAACCTTTTTCAATCAAAAGTGGCGTCAAACAGGGTTGCGTCATGTCTGTGGACTCCTATTTATTATTGTGATTGACTGGATTATGCGTAATACCATTAAAGATAAGAGAGGAATTAGATGGAAATTTACTTCCTCTCTTGAAGACCTAGATTTTGCTGATGACATAGTTCTTATGTCCTCGAAATTTGATGACCTTCAGCAAAAGACATACATCTTCGAGCAGTATTCAAAAACCGTGGGTCTCACTATTAATAGAAGGAAAACCAAGACCATGAGAATAAACGAAAAATATACAAATAAGATCAACCTATCTAATGAAGATATTGAGGACGTATCCTCTTTCACTTACCTTGGTGCAACAGTAAGTAGAGAGGGAGGTACTGATGAGGAAATTAAAATCAGGATTGCTAAGGCACAAAATTGTTTTTGCAGACTCAATAATGTTTGGAAGTCAAATAAATTATTATCAAACACAAAACTTAACCTTTTTAATGCATTGGTAAAAAGCGTTTTGCTTTATGGCTGCGAAACTTGGAAATTAACCAAAGCACAGAATAATAGATTGGATGCATGGCAAAACAAATGTCTAAGGAAAATTTTACAAATCTATTGGCCCTATACAATATCTAATGTCCAACTGTACAGCCAAACAAGACAAATGCCCCTTCAAAATACCATATGAAGTAGACGATGGAAGTGGGTCGGCCATGTCCTTAGAATGCCACCACACAGAATACCAGCAGTTGCCCTTACTTGGGCACCGGAGGGTAGAAGATCTCGCGGTAGACCCAGATTAACATGGAGGAGACTGGTGGAAACAGAACGTAGCCAGGCAGGGTGGGCAGAAGCAAGATCCGTTGCCCAAGACCGTAGAGAATGGCGTCGTAAACTGAATGCCTTATGTGCCATTGGGCACGAAGCAGAATGATGATGATGATGATGATATAATAACATATCCTTTAAGTCTAATTCAGCAAGAATAAAACAAATATACTTTTAAAATATATAGTCAAAAATATTTAAGATTTAAAACTTTTATTTCCATTTATATACATTCAAAAGAAGTACTGAAACAATTCAGATATATGGAGGGACTAGAAATACTTTTCCATACCAATGTTTGTTTCATTACTTTCAAAAATTTAGATCAAATTCTAATCTTCAATACATAGATGAAAGATATAGAAGATAAAAAGACAATACCGTAAGGGGAAAAATGGACATGTGATTGCATAGACTATTGTAATTCAGACATTAATTTTTTTCTAAATATTAAAGTATCACACTGCCTAACAATGATTTAGATATTTTTCACAAGGTAAACAAGTACAGTTAAATGACAAAAATTGAGTGGAAGGTATTATAGAAAAGTAAGTAAGACTGCCTTAAAAATTTGATTTAAATGTCACCATAAAAAAAGTCTATAAAGTAAATATCACAAAACTTTATAAATAATGTTTAAAACGCAATAGCAGCTCTAAAATATGAATACTTGTCCAAATATGTCATTTGAAACACAAAATAACCATTATTTACACAACACACATATTTTAGTTTCATTGTACATATTAGAAAAGATTTATATTTATGAAATTTAACAGTTTTTAAAATAAAATCTTTAAATGTAATACAGTATGAATAACTTGACTTAAAACTTAAGAGCAATTAAAAAATAATACTATACAATTTTTAAACATTTAACAAAAAGTAAAAATATGTGTTAAGGCCAAGTAACTGTTACAGAACCTATGCTAGGACATTTGTCTAAGCATCTTGAATAGTACCAAAAAATTAAGATCCATTTCAATTTCTTGATTAAACAATATTTTAAATTTAAAAATTAATAACTATACTATGTCTATAAAGCAAAAAAATCACATTTCTCACTGAGGCACTTAGTATCAAGTTATTTCTGTGCACTTGAAATCACTTTCTAAATATACATCAAATGAATGAACTTTCATGATTACAAAACTTCCTTATACACACTTCATTATATAAAATAAATACTTTCAATAGATTGCAAAGGTATAAATCAAGAGTTAAAAAAATTCATACAATGATATACAACTATAAAAATTTACAATTTTAACTTATCTTCAATAAAAATAAGTGTCTAAACAGGGGAGTATATTTAAATCTGGAGGTATCCTAAATATATTAAGCAAACAATAAATTGAACCTTTAAAAATAAATGTGCATTTACAACAAATGAGTGAAACTTCAAAACATGTTAGCATCAAATAGACAGTTGGACTTTGATACACTTGATATTAAAACAGCAAATCTGAAGAATCTTACAGCAAGTTTTAGGGAATTGTAATGGCACATCAAATAAGAAAACGTTCATCAATAAGAGCTTTACGAACTAAATTTCGCCGCCCAGCACTTCTTCGCAATCCCTGAATGCACTAAAACATAACGAAATCATTGGAATTAAACACAAAAAAGAACTAAACATAATTGATAAAAAAATTTCAAGCATGTAACTTACCTTAGCAATAACAAAGGTTAAGATAGTTGAAAGGACATAATCACTGGATGCAACATCAATAAGGCAAAAGAGAATGACATCAAACAACAACAAAGTAGACTCATTCCCATAAAACAACACAGAGGAAAATGAGCGACCATCATCTGAAAAATTAAAATCACAAACCAAGTTAATTAACTTTTACATATCAAAACTGAAGTAACATCCTTCAATCAGAATAATAAATACCATTATAGAAGTAGCCCCGTTCTTCAACCTCGAAGCATTCTATGTCGAGTAAATATTCAAGCATTACTCTGTCCTTTACAATGTAGTCAAGATCCTTAAATGACTAAAAAAACATGAAAAGGAAATCAATTTTGATATTTAAATGGAAAAAAACAATGTTAAATTCAGTTACAGAAATGAAGTAAGTACATTTTAAATAAGAATTTATGGTGATAAGTAACAATGTGTTTTAGAATTTAATAATATTTCCCAACGAGAAAACACTGTACCTTCTAATAAACAAAAACATGGCTTGGGACTTTCAGAACCAATATACATTTTCTGTTCTAAATAATCAGTGAAATCAAAAACAAAAACACACACACAAAGAAATATGAAACAAGAAAATACATACATGATCAATAAATCCAGACAAAAATTTGTTTAACATGTAATGGGTGTTGGCAACTCTATCAATATCAACTTTGGCCAATCTACCTCCAACTAAAAGAATTTAAAAGATTAAAAAAAGAAAAAAACTTAATCAGGAGTAGAAATAAAAAAAAAAACAATAATTACCTCCTTGCATTCGATCAGCAGATTGAGAATACTGTAAAAAAATAAAGAATATTGCAATAAAGATTTTTAAAACTTTAAAAATATTTAATTTAGATATTATTACTTACAGATGTTAAAGGTACTAATAGTCTTAGAAACTGATCATGGACCCCAGAGGGAAGGAGGATCTGAAAAGTTTGCTGTTCAGTATCAGGAAGCAGACCTCTACGACCACACAAGTCTTCCTAAAAGAAATAATGAAAAAAATTCAGTATACCCCATACTTCTCTTTCTTCAAAAGAAAATAACAGGTGAAAATTTCAAAACATACAAATACAAATTAAGTCAACCAACTACAGGCGTAAGCACAGCAAGGTTGGTTGTACATACTACATAGAAGCATACAACATTACAAAATTATTTTCACAACTGACCTTACGTTTAAAATTATCCTTTACTAAGCAAAATAAGATAACAAATCTTTAGCAAAAGATATTTTATTAATTTCAAAACTAATAAGTGGATTATTATAATCTTACTTCTTCTTTTCGCAGAAACTCGTGCATTTCTTTCATGTTTACATCTGCTTTTCCATGTGTAGATCGACCATGAATATAATATCCAAATCTTTTAGTTACAAGTATAAAAACACTCACCTAAAAATACACATAAAAATAACAATGCATCACTTGAAAATTTTGAAGATCAGATAAAATTATTTCTTTATATTTAAGTATATTCGATTTCACAATCAAATAATTATATTTATTCTATCAATTCATTGACATTTCAAATTACAAAAATCTGCTCGGTTCCTCAGACAGAGAACCTAGATTTGCAACAGATACAAATAAATTTTAGAGTAATACCTAATGTATTAAAATTTAATAAGAGCATGTATTTTATTCAAATTTTACTTACATTACTAACTGAGCAGAGATCTACATATTGCTGCAATTTATCCTCAACAAAGCGTTCATAGAGACCTTTGCGAACAACCACCTGAAAAAAACATTACCCAACCTTGATTAAAAAACCTTTTGCAATAACTAAATAAAAAGCCTTTTAGTTATTTAGGAGCAAAATAGAAGAAATTTGATGTTCAATCATACTAAGATATCAGATTTTTATAACAAGACAATAAGTGTCAAAATATTTACAGTATATCATTTACAAGGGTAGAGAGGACAGACTTATACTGTTATCTCATGCATGTACAAAAAAGCATTAACTTATGAGTAAGTATTTGACTTATTCACAACATAAAAAGAATCATCTGATCAACAAACCTGAATTAGTCCAACAACTAGATACACAACAGCACCAAGAGCAAATCTGCAGCAAGTACTGTAAGGCACATACTTATGAACTTCTTGAGGAGGGATACTGAATTTCAAAGAGCCAAGAGCTGATGATTCAAAATCAAGTACCTAAAGAAAAATAAAAGTAAATTATACAATGATAATTTTAGAGTTAAAAATTTAAACAAGGTTATAGATTGGACACTAAATGCTTAAATTTATTATTAAGTTAAAATAAAAGGGTTAATATTTTAGTCCAAAAACTATTTTCAGTGCTTGCAATGCTGAATAACAGTGAGGAGTCAGGTATATAACTTTTATTTTAAGAAAAAATTGATTTCAAATTATGATTAATAATTAATAGTTTACATAAGCATACGGGTGATTCTCTAGAAATGTGAAAAATCCCGGTCCAGGGGTCAAAAATCCATGTATTGTCCTAAAATTAATTTTTCTTTCCCACATTCTGATAGATAGCCTTGTGATAAGTATGGCACATAAGTATAACAAATTTTGAAAGCAAAATTTAAGGAATTAAAAAACTTGAAAGCTCAAAATTTCATCATTTCGGTTTGTCCCACTACTGACATGTGCTCAAATAAAAGGAATTTTAGTGTACTAAAAGCATATTTTCCAGGGGTGGCAAATTGAACGGAACTCTCAGGTTTCACTCCTTCTTGACCGAAACTAATACTCATTTACATTTAAATTTTTTCTCCGGGATGAAAAAGAAACTTCAATATGAGATTGCGCTTCCTCCGGATAAAAACCCAATTCATTTTGACTTTTGATTTTGTTCCTGGAAATAAAGTATCACGAATTAAAATTTCAGTTTCGTTCTTGATCAAAACTAAAGCGATCTCTATATTTTAATTTTGTCCCGGATCCAAATCATTTCCCTTTGCAAAGCTCTAGTTTCCTCCTGAACCAAATCAAACAATACTTCGACTTTTCAGTTTTTCTCCGGATCAAAAGTCAACGCAACTTTGAAACCAAAATTTCCCCTCGGAACCGAACTAAACACGGTCTCGGCAGTTTTGCTCCGAGCAAAATTCAAGGCAGCTTTGGTGATTTAGTTTCGTTCCCGAACCTAACTACACACGGCGGCTACACTTAACTTTGGCTCCGTATATAATTTTAGCGAAGTTTAATTAGTTGGAATCGCTCTGGAACAAAATTAAATGTGAATAGAAGGTTTTCATTTTGTTCCTAAGGCAACATTCTATTTTAATTAATACTATTTTTTACATTATTTGATAAATTTCAAGGGGAAGTTTAGAAAAATCAAATATTCAATATTTAAAAAAATTTGTGTCTTGTTTTTCACACAACCAAAATTTCAACAGCCGATATTCAGACAGCCATTATCCAGACAGCCTAGAATACTAAAAACTGAAATCTCTACAAACGAAATGCCGTCGGTCCAAAATCCCAAGAAACAAAATCCCGACAGCATGGAATCTTCTCAGTATAAAATCCCAACTAAAGAAATTCTGACTCCCCGAAATTCCAAAAATTTAAATCCAAACAGCCCAAAATTCCGTCAGTTTGAAATCCCAAGAAACAAATAACGATCAGTTATTATTAATTGATCACAAATTTTAGCTATTTATAACAGCTTAAAACTATATAAAATTCCTTCTTGAATTTTGAATTCTCTCTCTCTCTCTCTCTCAAACCCAACAAACTAAACTACTTCTAGCCCCCCGTAACTGTTCGTCAGTTAGCTTAAGTTTAAATAAATTTAAAGCCTCTTTTAATAAACTTTACTCATTATTACAAATTAATTTTTTTTTAAAATTAATTACAGATGATTATTTTTTTATTCACTCATATTCATAAGGTTATTATTTTGGTTGATACTAGACTTACGCATTAGTTTTGATAGAAAGCTGGAAATTGAAGCACTTGCATCAAAAGTCATTTGACAACAATACTTTTGCGTAATATTAAATATATTGTGTGTAGTATTTAAATTAGAAACAATAAATACAATCTTCGGAACCAAATTTAAGCATTTCACTCACATTTATTGTTGTTCCGGATCGAAACTCAAGTTTTTTAAACCCGGTAAAAAAATTTTCGGAGCAAAGTAAATAGTTTCCTCCTTGTTGAATTTGGTTCTGGAACGAAAGAAAATATCCAGAGGTGCCTTGAATTTTTCTCGGAGCAAAACTGTCGAGACGGAGTTTAGTTTGGTTCCGAGAGGAAATCTCGGTATCAAAGCTGCGTTGACTTTTGATCCGGAGAAAAAATGAGGAGTTAAAGTCAAGTTTTATTTCGTTACGGAGGGCACAATTTAGGCTGAATTAAGATCCGTATGAAAATTAAAACATAAAGAATCCCAAAGATTTGTTCCAGGAAAAAACTCAACTTTAATTCGTTTTAAGTGTAGTTCCGGGAACAAAATCCAATTTCAAAAGGCATTTGGTTCTAATCCGGAGGAAACGAAATATCAAATTTTAAGTTTGCTTTTATCGCGGAGAAAATAAAAATTTTTAGACTGTTGAACTTTGTTCCGGGAGGAAATAAATACCTTAAAATCACAGTTTCTGAGTTTAGTTTCGTTCTTTTTGCCATCCCTGATATTTTCACCCGATTTTTTTATATCATATTATTAATCATATCTTATAGTATATGTATTTGTGTAAGAAATTTTTTTTTGAATTTTTTAAACAACATTTTCGAATTGAAACATGGTTGTCCCAGGCAATAGCGTTATTTCCCGGACATGAACATTTTATTTAATTATGAGGCATAAAAAAATGACAGAATAAAGCAACTCTTCTTTTAAATAATTAATTACAATCAGAATAAGTGGATATTCACTTTTAGTGCAATTATAAAGTGTTTTACTTTGAACAGTTCATAACAGAGCGTATG
Organism: Tetragnatha versicolor; assembly: GCA_024610705.1. Classification (NCBI taxonomy): domain Eukaryota; kingdom Metazoa; phylum Arthropoda; class Arachnida; order Araneae; family Tetragnathidae; genus Tetragnatha; species Tetragnatha versicolor. Next base: position 31,032,431 of record JANDEH010000001.1, on the reverse strand, counting down.
CTTTTAAAACGTCATTATCCTGTCCTCCATATCTCCTAAACGAAAAGGAGTAAAAAATTGAAGTTTGGATATGTTAGAGGTACTATGATTTTATGGTGAATGTGCAATTTGTAGCCCTAAATATGAAAAAATAAAAAAATGGCGAAGGAATTACTTATAAAAACGTCATTATCCTGTCCTCCATATTAGGGTGTATCGAAAAAAACTTTTCTTTGATTTTGATGATGCCTTAGTGCGGAAAAGTTGTCTAAGGTGACAGAGAGTACCTGTGAATTTTTTCAGAATTTTCGGATAATATCTTGAGGTGCCGCCAAGGCCCTGAAGGTCCCCATGTTAATCCAATGGAGCGCGCAAGCCAAGAAGGTCGAAAATTGGTTTTTCACCCCTCATTTCTACCCTAATCACACGACGAATGTCTTCACTCGAGTTATGGACCCTATATGATCTAGGCTATCCGACAAAATTTGAATAATAGCCTAAATCTCTATATTACGTTTTTTGTATGCTCCAATTTCGTCGAAAATCGCTTATTTCCTCGTTCAAATCAGAGCCCACAATCAACGTAATATAGAGATTTAGGCTATTATTCAAGTTTTGTCGGATAGCCTAGATCATATAGGGTCCATAACTTGAGTGAAGACATTCGTCGTGTGATTAGGGTAAAAATGAGGGGCGAAAAACCAATTTTCGGCCTTCTTGGCTTGCGTGCTCCATTGGATTAACATGGGGACCTTCAGGGCCTTGGCGGCACCTCAAGATATTATCCGAAAATTCTGAAAAAATTCACAGGTACTCTCTGCCACCTTAGACAACTTTTCCGCACTAAGGCATCATCAAAATCCAAAAAAAGTTTTTTTCGATACACCCTACTCCATATCTCCTGAACGAAAAGGAATATATTATTGAAATTTTGATATGTTAGAGGTGTCATGATTTTATGGTTATTGTGAAATTTTGAGGTCTAAATCTGAAAAAATAAAGAAATGACGGGATGCTAAAAATCATTTTCCTGGCGCGTCATTATCCTGTCCTCTATATCTCCTAAACGAAAAGGACTATATTATTGCAATTTGGATATCTTTGAGGTATCATGATTTTATGGTTATTGTGAAATTTTCAGGTCTAAATCTGAAGAAATAAATAAATGGCGAAATATTTATTTTCTACGGTGTCATTCTCAAAGTAGCAGCGGGCGCCCGGCCACTCTGACTCGGCGTACCTAAAATGCACATCACGGATAATCACCGTAAAATTTAGATAGGAATTTTTTCCCACACTAAATGTATTTAAACTTTACTGCTGCTTATTGTATATAAACTAGGACGTGTTCATCTAACATTTAAAAAAAATCAGAAGTTTTGAAAGAAATTTTATTTTCCAAAATTTGTGTTTTAATTTTTTTAGATTTCTAGAGAATCACCCATACAATAGTTTACATAAGTTACAAAATTTTATCTAAGTTTATATAATGTGATACATAAGAATTATCCAGGCACAAATCTGACCAATTGGACTTAATTTGTCAATGCTTTATAAACATATAAAAATATAACAAAAATTAAAAGTAACACCTGCCGATTGAGAGATTTGTAATGTGTTTTTTTATTTTCATTTGTTTGGCAATTTATTATAAACTTGGCACTTGCTCCCAACTAATATTAAAGTTCACAATGTATTACAATCAAGGGCTAAAATAAACCTTTAGTCAATACTTCATAAAATTGTATACAATTAGATGAAGTGTTGTTCATATGAAGAAATTTGATTAATACCTATGTATTTTAATTAAAACATAAATTACAGAAAATACCATTTTTTAAGAAAGCAATACAAACGGTAAATTTTAAAAAATGACTTAAATAAAAACAATAATGACTTAAAATTAGTAAAACCTAATTAAAAACTAGTGCATTAAACTTGTATCTCTTTGAAAACTTGAATGATACAATGATATCTATATTCATAAAGAGTAGTACACCAAAATAGATCACCACAATATTTTTTTGAAAACTACTCAAGATCATGCACTAAACCTGCCTATATTTGTTAGAAATTTATCCCAAGTCTCACTATCAATAGAAGATAAATGTAACAGTTGTTTTATAGCATACCAACTTCATTACCATTGTCTGCTCCACACAATTCTGCAACGTTAATTTCCTATACATTACCCAAGCTTTTCCTCAAACGATCAAGCGATGTTGTTTGTAGCTTTGGAAATAAAAAGTAAACACAGATTTTAAACACGGCACCTTTTGCGATGTTTGGTGTAGCTCTCTTTTTTTCTATGGGGAAAACAGGAAAAGCTTTTGGAAACACACTGTAAATGTAAAATCCACCTACAATGAAATCCTTGAGAAAAAATGCGTGAAAAGTGAATTAAAAGTCACATGAGATTCTGGTGCAGCAACATGACAATACAAAAACGTTGCATGCAGATCGGGCCACTTACTTTTAACACAAACAGCACCAGGAATAGCTGGACACCAAGGCTAATCTTGCGCTGACTCTGGATTTCAGCCCATTCGTTGGCGGCATAGTAAGTTCGCCAAATACTGACTCCAGCCATCTCTGTGTTTATTTTATCAGGAGTACTTTTGGGGATACTCCCGGTGCTCTTTTTGCTTTCTGCTCCAGCCACCGATTCAGCAATGGTTTTAGAACTTGTTGCAGTTCTAGCAGAGACTGAAGAAGCTCTAACTCTTGGACGTTCCCAATCAATGAAAAATATATTTATTCCACACTGAACAAAGAGCAGATGAATGAGATGAATCACCTAGAAGAAAAAAAATGCCAAAAACTTATATAGTGCACTATTTCTGTAGCAGTTTCAAACAAAAAGACAAACATTAGTAAGTCCTTTATTAGAACAGACAACAATATGGCTTTTCTAATTCAAAACTACAAATTCAGTTTGAGTCATGTTGGCTATTCATGTGTATATTGCTACAGTAAACCTCTCTGAGCCACCACCCCTCCTAACGACCGGTATTTGAAGGCAAAAAATCAATTTCTCAAAATGTGAAAATGAGACTACTGCTTTCAGCTAGCTATGAAGACAAAGACATTTTTAACATGGATAAGACTGAACTGTTTTTACAGCTTTGCCTATGCTATATTTGCTATAAGAGCATAATTAAGGACCCGGAATCAATATTTTTTACATCATCATATAATATTAAATTAATTTTAAGGGGACTGAAGAAAAATCTATTACATCCCCACATCAGCAGCCCCATATGATATGGTGTGATATATGGGATCATATAAAACATCTATGTTTCGATAAATTGACTTTTAAGGGCCCGGAATCAAAATATTTTATATTGCCCCAAAATATTAAATTACTTTTAGGGGGACTGAATAAAAATCTATTATATCCCTATATTGGCGGCCACATATGATGTGATGCATGGGATTATATTGAGGGTCATATTGAACATCGATATTCCGATATTCAAACATCAATGTTTCAATATATCGACTTAAGGGCCCGGAATCAAAATTTTTTACATCACTGTATAATATTAAATGACTTTTAAGGGTACTAAATAAAAATCTATTACATCCCCACATCGGCAGCCACATATGGTGTGATATATGGGATCATATGGAACATTGATGTTTCGATATATCGACTTTTAAGGGCCCAGAATCAAAACTTTTTACATCACCGCATAATATTAAATGACTTTTAGGGGGACTGAATAAAAATATATAACATCCCTACATTGGCGGCCACAAATGGTGTGATATATGGGATCATATGGAGGGTCATATGGAACATCGATATTCGGAGATTGAACATTGATGTTTCATATATCAACTTTTAAAGGCCCAGAATCAAAATTTTGTACATCACGGTATAATATTAAATGACTTTTAAGGGGAATGAATAAAAATTATTACATCCCCACATCAGCGGCCACATATGGTGTGACATATACATTATATGGAACATCGATGTTTCAATTTATCCACTTTTAAATCAGCCGACTCTCCAGTAGAATCTGTGGAAGTACATAATAAGCTGTTTTAGTGGGGGTTTTATCAATAATAGTTTGAAAAGGTTTTGATTAAGTTATAAAGCAATTGCTTTCTGATTTTAAGGTGACCCCTTCTGAGCGACCAACCCTCTTAAAGACTGGAACAGAGGGTGGTCGCTCAAGAGAGGTTTTACTGTAATTGAAACAAATAAAAATATCATAGTAGCCTTCAAAACATTTCTGCATACATAATACAGTTATTAGTATACAAACATCTACTTACTTTGAAAGCAAATGCTACTCCTAAGTATACACCAATGAAATGTTCTTGAATTTCAGTAGGAAGAAGAGTATGAACAACATCTTGTCTCTGTTGAAATAAGAAATAGTTTATTCTTCAAGAAAATATACCCAAATCAGTGAAAATTTATAAAATATCTTAAGCTTTCATTTTAAAAAATGCAGAAATTAAGTTTTAACTGTGGTATTTCAAGCCTTTTTTCTAAAATAAAACAAGTTTGTTTAGAATATTTTAACCCAAATGCACAACTGTTGCATAAAATGGTTTAAATATTGGGCTTAAACTGACAAGCTTAACAGTATATATCCTTATCCTTTCAGCACGATATAATGTGTTACATGAAAAGTTCATGGACAATTGTGAACGGGGAATGGAAAAAATTAAAATAGTACTTGAGTTGTTTCATAATAAAAATAATCATTAATAAGAAAGAAAATGTTACTAACCTTAAAAAATGAATACCAGAACAGGCTGACACAAAATATCACAAAAAAGAAAACAGTGGCCAAGTTCCCACTCATAAACACAAGAAACTTTCCTATAGTCTAAAAAATAAAGATCCCCAATTAAAAGGTATTCATATAAATTCTAAATAAACAACAACTTTTCAAAATAATTATTTTACAAATCTTAATACTTAAAAAAACTATTAATAATTTAATTAGAAGACTTTCTGTACTGTATTTTATAACTATAAAAAGATAAGTAAATCAAGGAAACAAGGAATCAAGGATAAAATAAAACCCCACTAACCAGTAAATCTACAGCATGTTTCCCTGATCTTCTAAACCAACTTAAAGTCTGCAACACAGACCACGCAAATGCTAAGCAACTTAGAACTGATAAAGCAATCTGTAAGACAAAGAATACCGTTATTACTTTTGAGCAAATATTAAACTGTTAGAAATTTGAATAATTAGTTCCCTTATAAGTTAAAGTATATAATTACTTTAAGAATATTACATGAGGAAAGAGGAATATGGTTCCCTTATAAGTTAAAGTATATAATTACTTTTAAGAACAAATATTATATGAGGAAAGAGGAATATAGAGGAAATGTTCTCCCTTATTTATTTATTTTTTAAATTTTGACAAACAACTGTTTTTGTGCGATTTTTTATTTCGTCACCTTAGAATCAAAAACTACCATCTCCGTTCGGCAAACTGCGGTGATCCTGATCCTTGGCGACTTAAATAAAAAATCCACCAATCAAATACCACTAAATCAAAAAATAATAATTATTACTTCAGTCCTTTGGAGACGCTCATTTGATTGGTTTGGCACTTTGCCAACTCGATGATGTCACGTTTACGAACCAATAAAATGAGCTCTCACTTGCAATTCCGAATCAGACCAGAAGGAAGTATTATTTTATTTTAAGATGACGAAAATATTGCGCCTGATATGGCAACCTGCTTGCAATATCAGACTGCCAAGATTGTCATTGAATCTAGCTCGTTTCTTAGCAGCCAATGAAATAATTGGAACACTTTTTTCGTTATAAAAGAAAAACTAATCATGGTAGAACTACAATATTTTAAACACATATACAATTATTTTTTACAAAAATATTGTCGTTTCGTTTTGAATTATTAAGATTCAAAGTTTTAATTTTTTTCCCTTTTTAAGTTTAACAATGGATAGCAGCAACCCTTTAACAACGCCAAAACCTCCAACAACACGAGCAGAATGAACAAATAGGCTGCGTGAATTTTCAGAGATAGTAGTTTTTGATTCTAAGGTGACGATTTATGCAACTAGTTTTGTATGGTCCTTTTACTTCAAATTTTATATATCGAACAAAAAAATGCAGAAAAAAAGACAGCACAAATAAAAAATCACACATAAAAGGACAGCACAAAAACAGGTTTGAGTGTATCATACATTTTTTCCAAGTGTGTGGAAAATGTCATGAGATGGAAAAAACTTAAATTATTAACACATGTATAAACAACCATCAACACAATGTTAAGAATTTTTTAAAACTGTTAACACCAGTTTTAAAATAGGATAAGTAGGTAATTACAATAGACAAACATGTTCTAAAAAAGATAAACCCTGACTCAAATACATACAGTGGTGCTCTTCATAGAGGTATCTTGCTTCATTTCATATGATATAGAAAATTTAACCTAAAAAAAGATTAATTTAATAGGTTTGCATACAAATAGCTAAAAATATATAATACATAAGGCTAAAAGATATTAAGAACTATGTTCATAATTTTAATATTTATGCAGAACCAAAACTTAATTTTTACTTACTGTAACCATTTTATTTCTCATATAGTCATCAGGAGTTGCTTCAGAATAAGAAAGAATTAATAAGGGAGGGTATATTGAGCCAGGTTCTCCATAGTTTTTAAAAGTCACCCTAAAAAAAGGAAAAACAAATTATAAAACATTTAAATTCCAAATGTACAAAAATAAACTTCATATAGGTAAGAAAATGTAATATAATGTTTAGCAAAAAAAAAGATGATATAGACACATTAACATAAAATAGCTTTCTGCAAATCATTGAAGGAATATTTAAAATCTGCTATTATGAAGGAATAGATATTGGATATAATTCAGTTGAAATTGAATGACTACCAAAAATGTTCATGATGGGTACACAGTGTTATTCCTAGGATTTTTTTGGAGGTATAAAAATACTCCTAGACTTTTTTGGGAGGAGTGAAATTCATTTATGATGCGTGAAATACCAAAATAGCTTTAACTGAGACAAATTTTTTAAAAACCGCTTACTTTTTTTAATGGACAAAATGAAATAGATAACAACAATTATAGCATTAAGTATTAGTAGAAAATATTAGACATTATAAATAAAATAGTTTATTTCACATTTAACATTCTAAATGAAATATTTATTTAATATCCTTTTCTTCCACTTAGTTACAGCTCTTTCAAAATTAAAGACCGCAAAATGGGTTTGAAATCAATTCAATCATTTCCATTTGCAATAAAAAAAACTACCGCTTTTGGGAAAATTCAAAGCGTGAAAATACGCCTGACTAGTTTTTTAAAGCGTATTTCTAATTTTCACTCATGGTTCCCACTCTTTGAAAACATTGAAAATCAAGGACTTTTCAAGGACCTCGACAAAATTTTTCAAGGACCTTTTTCGCAGACATTTAAAAATTAGTCGATTTTCAAGACAAGTCGTTTTTCCCGCATACGATCGGAACGAGAGGAGAAGTCGCTCTTCACTGTCAGTTTGTAAAACTGGCCGCAAGTTATGTTCATGAGTAGTTCTAAAAAAAATTTCTAGAAAAAAAACAAAGAAAGATCTGAAAAAATTAAGTTTAATTAGTGGCTGAGTGAAAATTCAAGGACCTAAGTCATTTTTCCAGGACCTAGAAAATTTTTCAAGGACTTTCAAGTACCTAAATTTAGCCTTAAAAAATTCAAGGACTTTTAAGGACCGTGGTAACCCTGTCACTGCATTAAATACGCTCTCAGAGGCGTTAAAAATATCCCTGTGGGTACATTTTCATTAAGTTAAAAATTTGTTTATATATTAGAATAAAACTATTCTAAATGTACTTTAAAGTCAAATTACTTGAGGGAAACATCAGATAAGTATCTGAACACTTTAGTGATAGGCTGGTTAAATTTTTCACTCAGGGTGCTCCCTTCTTCAATTCCACTTATATGATCTGTTAAAAAAAATCTTCGTACAAGCAGCAACTTGGACTGATCATTATCTAAAGTTTAAACGAAAAAAACCCTATTAAATCATAAGCAAATTCAAGAATACTTAGATACAAATAAGCAAATGCTAATTAAAATTCATGTAACATATCATCATAAAATAAACATTTCACACAAGTTTTTTAAAGAAATAAGTTAATTCTTAACTGCGTTTATGTCTACATTTTATACGATTAATGATTAAATATACCTGTATTTTTCAATTCTCCATAATAAACAATGTTGTGGATAAGTATGGGAATTGGAAATAATTCAGTTGCACTTTGATTTCTTCCTAAATCTTTGTTAGTTAAGGTACTTAAATAATATTTTAAAAACACACTGAAAATTGAATATATTTATAATACAATTTTTAATTGCAATAAAGGATACATAAATCATAGAAGAATAACTTTGATGTTTGCCAAAGGCCCTGCAAGGATCTTTTACACTAAAAAAGAAAAAAGTAAAATAAATAAGTTTGGAATTAAGAGTGAGGCATACATATTAAAAGTATTATTTAGACTATTCTAGTAATAACACACTGCTTACTTACAGTTCTTTCAATTCGAGTGCCAACCACAAAGCCTATGTCCTCTTCAACATCAGATTCTGGACACAGCTAGACATAAAAAAGGTGCTACAAATATAAGCTACAATTTGCTTTTATAAATTTATCCAATTTTAGGAAGGATAGAGGTTAACAACAAGATTAAAAACTTCAAAATAGTGAATTAGTTATTTCACAATAATTTTCTATGCGTTATAATGCCAATGAAAAAATGTCATATTTCTGTGTTCCAATGGTTAAGTGTGGGGGTTGGTTCAAACACATATCTCAAGATTTTTTATCTCCTTTCCTGCTGTTGTTGGGTCTTATATATAGAGCACTGAAGTGTTGATAATTTTATAAATAATAAAGTTTAGGACACTCAGACACATAATTTAGTTATAATAGTTAATTTAATTAACTCTGAATAAGAAGTGAAGTAAGTAAAACACATAGCATAAAGTTTTAAATGAATTTCAACAGCTAATCTAGTCATAACAGTTCAAATAAATCTACAATTTCAAACCATAAAAGTAATAAAGCTGAATTTAAATATCACACTTAATTTCAATCAATTTAATTAGGATACTTACATGCAAGTTATCACTATTGACTTTGAATAGACCTAAATATGTCCCATTGAGATCATATTTTTTTGCAAAAATATGAAGTTTGGATGACTGTAAAGCAAGATCTCTGATTACAATACTTGTAGAAGAATTACAAATGCAATAGATTAGGATTAAAATTTGAAAATTTAATGTTAGCAATACACATTGAAATCGGGTACAATTTGTAACAGTTACGTTTTTATACATAAAAAATATCATATTTATAATCTATTTTCATACACACATCTTATTTAAAATAAAATTTCAAGAATAATATACATGGAAATGTCATAAGAAAAATCTTACTAAATATTAAATAACTTAAATCTAAGATCCTTAAAAGAGAGCATAAAAATCAGTCTTACATCTGAAGCTAAGTTTGGAGTATAGACATTTGGGACATTGTCCTTAAATAACTCTTTTTCAGCTCCTCCCTCCTCTAGTTCATGGTTATAAAACAGCCACACTTGTTTCTTTCTAAAAGCACGAAAACTTCTTTTTCACAAAAATTAAGGTCAAGTATCTTAAATACAATTTTTGCATTATTATTAGGATTGTAAAAATATAATAAAAGTAAATTTTATTTAAGTGAAATTTGACTCAAATGAGTAAAATATAATGCAATTTGAATGCTGTTGGTATTGATGGAAAATGTTTAAAACAAGAAACAAATGCACAAACATTTGTAAAATAAAAAACTACAGAAGTATTATGCAATTAAGGTACTATATTGACATGATCGCTTTTCTACAGACATAATAAAATTATAAAAGAAAAACAAGTTGCAGTAAGAAATCGACTGTGATAAATTATTTATATCATAAAAATATATACTGAATGTAGAAAACAATTCATAGAAATGAAACTGAAAAAATTACTTGGGACACTCAGCAAGATACTTCTTAGAAACGAGTTTAAACTTGGAGCACACATTATGTTCTGAGGTACGGTATAAAAGCAAAGTACACATATTCCCCAGGGCTTCACATGCAGTAATATTGTTTTCCTAAAATAAATCAAATTAGTTTCCACCATAAAATAATAGAAATATATGCAAAAGAAAAAGTTGATGGGAAATGATCTTAAATTTTTTTTACAATTATTGATCTTTTTCAACCTATCCTGTAGAAACAACTAGACAAAAACAATTACAATTTACTTGTTACACTTACTTTTTTAATTTATAAATAGGCTATTGCATACTGAATGTAGGATTTTCTCTATCATTTGGCAATGAGTAAATGCAGATAGATAATAAACATTAAGTGGTTGGAGATAAGAGGCACTGAATGATATAAGAAATGTTAAACATTTAATAAATGAGTATTTTTAAGGCAATGATGGTTGTAATAGTTGAATAAATTGAAAAATTTATAAAACTCAATAATAAATCAATGAAATTTTATTTATTATACAAATTTTATTAATGGAAGAATATCACTCAAAATGCAATAAACTTACTTCACAATTTTTATATGCAGCGTTTAAGTGTTCTTTTAGGAAGGCTGAGGTGATACTTTCACCATTCTAAAACAAAACATAGTATTCTTAATTTTTTAAAGTTTACCAGAACCAAACATTTCATTTATTGATAGGTCCAGGAAAATATGCACAACATCACTTTATTCATAGTACCTACTAGTAAATTTTAGAATAATAGAATTTTACCCAATACCAATAAAAAAATGGCAAATCCAAAGTTTTGGTCTAAGGGGCTGAGGTTCTTACACTTGTATGACCATGTCTTTTCAAATTTTCAGAGTGTTAATAAGGTTTTTTTTCTTAAGGAAACACCAGTTTGAGGGAGGGGGCCTGCAACCCAATAGCTCCTTTTCCCAGATTTGCTCTATGAGTTTTAAAGACTTAAAATTTTAGTTCTTCAAAATATTTGCTTAAAATTTTTGAAAGGTTACCTGATATTTAATAATGAATAAGGATGGGTCACTTTGAACAGAAGATAAGCAATAGCCACCTGAGTAAACCTACAGATAGAGAGATTGTATTTTAATGTCATGGGAAGTTGAGCAAAAGAAACAAGTGCGTTTGCAAAAGAACTTACCATATTTAAATCAGAGCAGTACTTGGGACTCGGAACTTTTGGATTTGAGCATGCACTGGAAAAGGAAAGATTAATAAAATGATTGTCCAAAATATATATTCATGCATGATATAATAATCATATATTTGAAGTATAATTTTAATGAATAATTTACCTGATAACAGCACTTGAATCCAAATTTCCAGAATGGCAGGCAGAACAAGCAATGGAGTTCCCATTTTCAACTTTAAAAAATATGCATTAGTAACAGGGAAGGAAGTAACATATTGGTAGCTAAAAGTTAAAATAATTTAAAAAGAAAAAATAATTTTACATAAGTTTATTATTTTTTCTCAAGAAATTAGAATTTTAGTAAGAAAACATGCAATGCTTACTAAATGTTCCATTGACGCAAGGTTCACAGTATTCAATTGTTTCATTATATGGGTTACTCTGATCACATTCAAGACATCTGCTTTGATCTTGAGCAGGCACCTATATTATATTTAACATGTTTAATTACAAGCATAAATTCATGATTCCATTTAACTGTAAAGTTATAACACAGGTAACAACTGCTCTTAAAACTGCAAATTGTATATTATTCCTTTTAAAACATTAAATGGTGGGTACTTTGAATTCTCAGGGGTTCATCTAGAAAGAAAATGGGTCCGTTAAAGCAGTGGTCCCCAACCTTTTTACCGCCACGGACCGGTCAACATTTGATAATTTTGCCGTGGCCCGCTGGGGGGGGCGTTGATTGTTTAAATTCTAGATTATTTTGGTTTATTAATTTTAATTTAATTGTATTTAAACATGCTTTCAAAATAAAATACAGTTACACCAAAAAACAAATATAAAGTGATTTATAATTCATTTCATTCAGTAATTTGGAGTATAAACCAAGGAATTTAAATTCATTTTCAATTAAATGGTCGGCCCGCAGCCCGGTACCATTTGAACCACGGACCGGCACCGGTCCACGGACCGGGGGTTGGAGACCACTGCATTAAAAGACCCTTCACAATACTATGGTCTTCAAAACAGGACCCTTCACAAAATTCCAATTCTCACAAATGGACTCTTCACAAAGTCTAAATATCAAATGTGGTTTGAAAATTGTTTTCAGGAGTGTTTCAATTTTGGGGATATATTTTGCCAGTTTTGATCCCATTCCAAAAGTTACAAAAGCTGTGGTTGTACTACAAGCCCTTCATTTTCCCAAAATTTGTTTTGATTTTCCCAAAATTCCATTTAGTACTTTTCTCAAAAATCCTGAATAACCAGGATGAATCCAATTGTATTTTTCTGCTAAAACTTATTCTTGAAACAAATTTGTTTAAAATAAATGTTTACATTATGTCATAGGAAACTTAAAGCCTTGTTTTTGTAAAAAAACTCTTAGTATCCTATACATTTTAAGTAAGACATCATGATGAATTAAATAGTCTAAGAACAATTTAAGAATAAGTATACACATCTTATTTTTCAAACATAATTTTTATTTAGAAAACTATTTCATTTTACATGTTCAACTGACATGGGAAAATATAATATTGTATGATTATTTATTTAAAAAAATGAAAAGGGGAAAGCACTTACTGATCCTTTTGAGCAAGGGGCACATTTTACAACATAAGGACCTTTTCTACTAACTTCATAGTGGTTTGCATTGCACATACAAGAACCTAAAAGTTCAACATTTATAGGTTAAAACTACCAACACATTTGAAATAAAGCTGAGAAAAATTAAATTGTCATCCTAACAATAATCAACTATAGTCTGTTAGTTCATTTAGAATAGGCGCCTGAAACAGGATCAAAAACCCTCAATAACGCCTAATAACACTCATCACACAACTTCATTGACCAATTTTTTAACAGTATTCTACTAATTCTGTTTCGGCTGCGGTGTCATTGCACAAGAAAATTTTTTCGATGATAATCACAGTAGTAACTGCTTCTAATATATTATGTCTCAGGCGCCTATTCTAAGTGAACAGAGTATAACATAAGACAAGGCAGTAAGATTATATCAAAACAATTTCAGAAAAACAGAATATTCTGCTCTTTATTTTGAGAAATAGGTAGGGTACTAGTACTACTGGTAGAACCTCAATGGAGTACACTAAAACACTTATTAACTTGGTTTACATTGGAATCGTGAAGCAAATAATTTAGAAATTCTTACAAAATAATCCAGTAGTCATCAATTAAACAAACCTAATGAAGTGTTCAGCATAAGCTTATATTTGTAGACAGTAATACGTACTCAAAAAGAATAAACACAGACATACAGCAATGTCCTGTTACATGTGGATTGAAAACTTTAGAAGAAAAACATGCATTGCTAGTAAAAATATACAAACATTCGTAAAATAAAAACTAAAACAGTATTACGCAATCAAGGTTTATTGACCTTACTCCTTTATCCGCGAACATAATCGAAAATATAATAGAAAAACTAGTAACAGTAAGAAATCGGAACGGGAAATTAATAGTTTTTCGTAAAAAATATCACTTCACAACATTTTTCTTCCCTTTTCAGCTTTCCAAACGCACTAAAAACGCCGGTATACCTACCGTCATGAGCCCTGTGCTGCAAGTTTGTTTGGTTTTCTTCTCTGCCGCATCGCTTACACCTCATGCACACGGAATCATAATATTCCGTAGAACCACAGGACTCGGGCGTGATAGCTGGAACTGGAAAACTTCCATTCGATAAGTTGATCAAACAGAAAATTGCGATCGGAACGACCACTTTCTGTAGCATTTTATCACGCTAATCCACCATTGCCGTCAGCGTCTACTACAAAGAATCTACTATTCGTGAGCCGCTTGACGAGCCGAGCGCAAAGCAAAGCAAGCAGCCAGCCAGCTGCGGACAGATGCAGTCGATGACAGCGCCATCTGCGCTGTGATAGCGTAAACAATTCCACGTGGTATGGCTCTCTCTAATCCAGTGTTTCCCAATGTGGGGCGCACGCCCAAGACCCTCTATATAAAGGCCTCCCAACTCACCCGTGCAACGTCATAACTTTCACTCATCTTTGACGTCACTCCATAAACTTAACATGGCAATTTTCACCCACGTCTGACGTCATCACCCGGAGTTGGATGGCCATGTATATAGAGGGTCTTGGCACGCCCCACCGGGGGGCAATATCATTTTCTAGGGGGGCAATTTGAAAATTTTCAACCAAATTGCCCGAGGTGGAGCCAATCCTGGGGGAAAATAAAAAAAAACTTTTTAAAAAGAAGTTTATCAAAATCTGATCCTAATATCCTATCTGAGAATGTATGTCTGAAATCTGGACCAGTATGTATAAAAACCGTTGAAACCCTGTTTTTGCCCTCCTCTCTCTTGCGTTACAATCCTATACCGTGCTGATGAGTCCTAACAAGGACGAAACCGGTCCACGGTTGGAGGTGACGCTTGAGAGTTGTGAGTTTACACCTGTTTTAGAGTCTAATTTCCAAACCTTTTCTGGGGGATGACTCAAAAAATCTTTGTTTTTAGAACATTATATTTGAAACTTTTTTTCATTAAGTTCATCAAAATGCAAATCTTACCTAAAAGTTTATATCCAAAATTTCCCAACTAGGGGTAACAAACTAGTTAAAAACCTGCTTCCTAGGGTGCATTCGTAAAATCGAACTCGTTTAACGAATTATGCGAGTTGAGCGTTCGTAAAGTCAACCGGTTATTTCCATGAGAACTCGCCGTTCCTAAATTCCCTGTAACCGAAAAAAATTCGTAACTCAGCTAACTCAGAAATTTCTCGGTTATTTCAGTTATGGTTTGTTGTGATGTGGTGATATGAAAACATTAGCGCGGTAACGTGTTGGGAGCAAGTTTAGAACTGCTGATGGTAGGCGCGTTTTGGCAATTTGGCGCCATATTTAAAAGCCACATAATTCATTTAACATTAGTTGGGGTTACTATATATTGGTTTTTATCGCTAAATCTTTCGTTTGACACGTATTAAAATAAATACCTCTTGCGTTGGCAAAAATTAATTTATATCTTCTCTTTTACTATATTTGAAGGATAATTTACCTATTTCCTTGTTCAAACATGATTGAGCTCCTTAATTTTTGAAAAATTTCTCTTTGAACTTCGTTTTTGGTTTAGTTAAAATAGATTAAAATAATTATTTAGTAGAAGGTTTGAATTATTTGGTTTGGTTAACATAATTTTAAAACATCTTTTGTAGTATCAGACTAATTCCGAAAACTCCGAAATCAGACTGTCCGAAAATCAAAACAAAAGCACATGGATCGCAAAGCAACTTAACAGAAAAAAGTTATGGTCGTTCGTATAATCTCAGTTTAACGCTTGAAACTGAGGTCACGTGACCATAATTTTTTCCGGTTAGAACTTATTTTTCTGAGGATATACGAACGCGCCCCTAGAGTCAAATTTCCGAAAATATTCCGACAAATTCTCAAAATATATTTCTATATATGCCACTGAGACCGGGGGGCATGGAAAATTCAGAAAGGCTTTGGTGGGGCATGGACCGAAAAAGGTTGGAAAACACTGCTCTAATCTATTGAGAAAATCTATCATCTTCTGAATTTTACCTATTTTACCGTTATCAATTCTATGCAAGATATCGGGTTGTAGTAAATGGGTTTTAAGGGGTTGGGAATATTTTTTAAAGAAGAAAATGGTTAATTTTTAAGAATTTTTTTGAAGGAAATTTATAATTTAGCTCTTTAGAAAGTAATGCCAGCGTATAGAAATTCTGCTAAATTCATATGCTTAAAGAATTAGTGAAAAGATAATTAGTATTTATTTTTAGAAGTTCCTTTTGTGTCGTAAATACTTTTTGAATACTAATAAATTAAATTATTTTGCAAGAAAAACCGAGCAAACCTATTTTAATTTTAAAATATTGTAAACAATGTTTTAAATTGTAGGCATATGTAGAGTATAGAAATTTAAACTATTCTAAAAAAGAACTATTTTTCTTCTTATTATTAGAACTCTCTATTAGAACTATTATACTCTTCTACACTACACAATTCTAAATTTATTTTAGAAAAATCATAAATTTTCCCATTTAAATTCTTCAATAGGAAATTTTCTCTACAAGAATTTAGGTAATTAATATACCATGTATTAGAATCTTCAAAGAATCTGCAACTTCATTTCCTTTAAACTTTTATATTAGAAACATAATGATCTATTTAGTTTCTGATACACCCGGCCTTGCACCTTTGTGATTGATAAGTTTTGGATATATATTTGTTTTATTAAATATTTTTTACTTATATTTATTTTGGAAACGGGCATTATGTTGTAATTGTTTTTGAAAACCTCCAAAAAGGTTCCAAACCGGTTTTCCTTTTTTAAAAATACTATCCAAAAATAAGTGTGCATCAGGGCATCCATGAGTGTATCAATAATATAACTGAAAACCCTGTCTATATGTCTTTTTTAGTATTTGTTGTTTTAAATTGATGAGTACAAGTCCAGTGGATCGATAAGCTTTTAATGAAGAAGACATCACTACGAAGATACAAGACAACATATAACACGTACACGCAACCAAGGCAAAACATCTAATGATCAAGCTATTCACAAAGACTCTCACATAAGCTTATACAGGGTGTATCTGAAATGGTGCAACAAACTTTCAGGGATGATAGTACTCATCAAGACGAACAAGAATCGCTATATAAAGGGGGGTCTCAGACCAAATCCCAGGGAGTTAAAAATGGTGCGACACCCCAAAAAATCATTGAAAAATTCAATTTGTAGAAGAACTACTATTGGTAAAAACTTAATTATGGTCTCAAAAATTGTGGTTTAATATGTTCTTTAAAATTACCTCAAAAGTCTTCACTTTAAAATTTGTTTTATTATGAAAAAAGTTAAAAAACACAAAAAAAATGTGAAAACTCTGCCAAAACCTTATTTTGTATTTCGAAATCATTTCTTTTGATTTGATAATCTGAAAGATCATAGTTGAAAACCCTTAAGTCCAAAGGTTCACGTAAATACAATCAATATTAAACGCTTGAGATCCTGATAAAGTTTGTTTTTTGCGTGCGCTAACAGCTGTTCTGGAAACAGCTCTAAAAAACTGCTCGCGCACCCAAAAAACAAATTTTAAAAGGATCTCAAGCGTTTAATATTGATTGTATTTACGTGAAACTTTGGACTTAAGGGTTTTCAACTATGATCTTTCAGATTATCAAATCAAAAGAAAGGATTTCGAAATACAAAATAAGGTTTTGGCATAGTTTTCACATTTTTTGTTTTTTTTTTAATTTTTCCATTATAAAACAAATTTTAAAGTGAAGACTTTTGTGGTAATTTTAAAGATCATATTAAACCACAATTTTTGAGACCATAATTAAGTTTTAACCAATAGTAGTTCTTCTACAAATTAAATTTTTCCATGATTTTTTGGGGGTGTCGCTCCATTTTTAACTTCCTGGGATTTGGTCTGGGACCCCTCTTTCTACACCAATTCTTATTCGTCTTGATGAGTACTATCGTCCCTGAAAGTTTGTTGCATCATTTCAGATACACCCTGTATAACCTCGGATCCCGAAGTGAAACTTTCTTATGATTGACAACCGATCAACCAATCCCACACATGGAGAGGCGGGATGACCTTCAAGAAAGAGAACTGAAACTTTTCGGCTCTCCACGTGCGGACAAAGAACCGATGAACCGGCTGATGCAATCCTATGAAGTGATTACATTATAACAGTATTTAATCGGTGCAGTCTCATCAACCAACAATAAAAGAGCTGAACAAGAATGTGACATACCACCTCTAGAAAACAGGCGAGATCTCGCTACCATTAAGTTTACCAATAAACTCCGGTGTCGCAACACTGATCGCATCTCCGCAAGGGTTTTCAATGACTGGAAGGGATCGATTAGGCTTAAGAGATCCTCGACTCTCCAGCATGATAGAGATATCAGAAAACGAATCAATCTGGAACATTCCACCTTAGATTTCCTTCAAGATCCTCTTCTTCCAAGAAAACCACCCCACCCAATAATACAAAGTTTAATTTAAACCTGCTACAACCTTGTTCTAAAAGCGAAGACCCTAATGCTCTAAAACGTAAAGGCCTTGAAACAATAGCGAAGCTCTCTCAAGAGAACCTGGCAATTGCATAAACTGATGGCTCCTCGTACAAATCCCTCAGTAATGGCGGAGCTGGTGTTCTCCTTCCGGGAGGCAGGAGACGAGAACACACTCTCAACACTGGAGTAATTGCTTCCAACTTCACCAGCGAGCTCCTAGCGATTAGGGAAGCCCTCACCATGTATACGACAGACTCGCAGGCTATGGATACTTAGAAGGATTGATAATTCTTTCAGATTCTAGGTCTGCTTTAGAGGCCATCATAAATGGAGAGATAAACATCACCTCCTCCATAAATCTCCTACTCGAACAGCTGCACCACAAGGGAAAATCATGCGTTTTACACAGGCCCGGACTGGCCCGGGTGGCTACCTGGGAAAAGCCAGGCAGACAGGGGCCAAATGAATTGGGGCTAAATCATTAACTTCATCTTATTTTTAAGAGTAGTTCAGAAAAACCAGATCTTCAACAAATCCAAAATGAGCAATCCCAAGAAACTCGCTTTTTCCAAATCCTCAAAAAAATCCTCCAAACAGAGCTAACATTGCGTACCTCGATATGCATAGGGTCAATTCATTCATTCTCCAGCGTGAAATGGCCATCTTATCATGAAGGGTATCTCTGCCCAAGGGTCCGAAGAAGACGGCTTGGCGACCTCCTGTGGTAAAATAAACTACTATCGTCCAATTTCCAGAAATTTTCTGGGGAAGGACCCCCAGACCCCTCTTTGGCACTTGGGCCTGTAATATTTACAAGTTTTTTTATAATACGTTCGTCAAAATGCAAAAATTCCTCCAGCCAAAGAAATGTAATAAATTCGTAAAAAGGTATTATGCTCGAAATTTGGATTAGGTGTACCAAAATGAGTTAAAAACCTGCGATTTAGATCTAAATTTTAAAAAATTTTCTGGGGGAGGACCCCCAGACCCCCTGTAATGATGATTTATATATAAAGTACAGTTTAGGTTGGGTTGTGGTGAATTAAAAAAATAAGGAAGAAACCTCAGGCTAATTCCAATACAACTTTAATAACCTTTTTATATTGTGAACATTGATAAGATTCAGTTTCATTTGGAACATTCTGAGGCCCCCCCCAAAAAAAAAACACAAATCCTTCATCCGCCACTGCCTTTCGACACAAACATCCGTATAAGAAGAAATGTTTAGAAAAAAAGGGGGCCATTATGAAATTTTCCCGCCGGGGCCAACTGCTAGCCAGTCTGGCCCTGGTTTTACAATGGATACTTGCACATGTAAACATCGAAGGCAATGAATGTGCTGATTCTTAACTAAAAAAGCCAGAGACCAGACCCAAGCTTGCACCAGCACCATTACACTTGCTGATGCAAACGCTGTGGCCAGTTTCAGACTATTACCCCACTCCTATAAGAAGCCACTAATAACGGGTTTTGACTCTCCAAGAATAATAACATCTACAATAGCAAGATTGAGAACTCAGCACCACAAGGGCATAAAAATCCAACCTGATAAAACAAGATTGTCTATACAGAGCAAAAACTGCCCAAGGACTCAGCCGCTCACACCGAGACATATTTTCAGATGCCCAGCTCTCATCCCAAGAGTACTAAAGCTTGGCCTAGTCCCACTAATGGACCCACTGCAGGAGACCCTCTATACAAAGGACGCACCGAGATTGGCTGCTGCAGTTGTTGCCACCTTCGGTGGTGTCTAATTTTACCGTGCACTTATATCCATGGACACGAGAAGAAGAAGGAGTATTTAATCTTTGTTATATTTTTCCAAGGAACATCCTACTTTTACGGTAGACGACGATTATCATGATTTTCCTTCATTGATATCCTTTCCGCCCTTGTGTGTAGTTTGTTTCTCTGCATAAAAAGTACATTCAAGGAAAAGACACTTTTACAGGTTTCGCAAAAGTAATGACAGCTAGTTGAATCTTTACTTTGAAAAATGTAATGAATCCAAAAATGGCAAAAGAACTGTGTTCTTAAAATAATCTCGAAGCTTCACGCTACACATTAGTGGGAGAAGGAAAAAAATAACTATTTCCTCTAATGCAGATCGCAGATATAGCCCCTTGAAATTAGCAAAATTGATGTCCATTTATTGTACTAATTTATTCAATTTTAATTTGATATTAATTTTTAATTTGTCTTTCTTTTCTTATTATCTATGCTGTAAGTCATAAATATCTATAAACTTCAAAAGCGTTTATACCTTTTCTTTATTCAGTGAATTTTTGACCCAAATAAGCTGTTTGTTAAGCTACTTTGAATCAGTTTCATGATACATTTTAGTTTCATATGTCTTAGTCTTTCTGTACTTTTCACTTTTGTGCAGTGAACTAAGCAGAAATATAATTTAATTTAAGTGGTTTTTAAGACTTTTACAACTGAAACGTTTTAAGTTTTAAAAAGAAAAGGAGTCGATTTTTTAACAGTATAATATTTTTTCAATGAGTGTTCTGTATTCTAAATAGAGGCCTGAATTTTCAGTGAAAATTTGGTTAAAAAAATTCAATATGTACAGTTTTTTTCCGATTTTCTCAAAACTTAGTTTTCAGACTCCCGATTCAGTCAATAATGGGATTTTTCTTTTTGCATCCTTCAAACAATTATTTTTCTTAAAATCTTTTTTACAGTTCAATCCTTTCCCATTTCAAAAAATTTTAGACAATCGAAAATTCTTCAACTAAAAATTTCACCCTCTAGACCAGGGGTCGGCAAATAATTTTACTAGGGATCCAAATGATTTTGAAAATTTTCATCGAGGTCCTGATAAAAAATAGGTTACTCTTAGGGGTAATCCATACATTACGTGAGGTCAAAAAGGGGGGAGGGGTTTGGAAAAATCTCACCAAGGGGGGAGGGGGGGGGTCGATTAAAATCTCACGTCAACTTTTTAAGTTAGAAATTATACGATTTTCTTTTTTTAAGTATGAGAAAGAATAAGAAACTGAAAATTATTTTTAAAAAGTTGTAGGTAAATCTCATTTGGGGGGAGGGGGGGTCCAGCAAAATCTCACTAAATCTCACCAAGGGGGGAGGGGGTCCAGATTTTGGAAAAAACGCCTCACGTAATTTATGGATGTCCCCTTACTACTTTAAATTTTTGACTACAAATACACATATGTTTTTACAAAGATATATTTTGAGCACGCTACCTGCTTAATTATATTGTTAAATTTAAGTTTTTATTTTAGGGGGGTCTGTGGGTATACCCCAGGAAACTTTTTAAATTTGACTCCTAAAACGCGAGGGTCAAACGATTTTTTGTAGTGTAAAAATGCACATTAATGATTTTCAAAACGTTTAGGCGGTCCGGGAAATAACCTCCACGGTCCGCCAGTTGCTCTAGCCAGACAATAGGTTATTATTATGTTATGTTCAGAAATCTCTTTTTGGTTCTTCTTCCCTTAAATGTTTAACTTTTATGGGACATTTAATAGTATTTGGAAAATTGTAATGATTTCCATAAATTTGAAATTTTTCAACCAAAGAGTCCAAATGTGAAATTGTTATGTAAATGATGATAGGTGCTACCCAGATAGCATGCAGCCTTAGTTTTCACTTTTGATACCACATATACAACCATACACATCTCTATAATGACTTATAAAAAAATCTAGGTCGCTAGGGGTGCATTTCCTACCCCCATTCCTAGGTGATTCCGAGTCGTCTAGGTGTGCCCTACCCCTCCTAGAAGTCATGAAACACTTAGCTGAAACACCCTGTATACTATAACTTATATGGATATATAGTGTTATTCATGCAATTTTAGCTTTATCAATTTAGTTAAAAATTTATTTCAAAAGTTAAAATTTCCGCAAGAAATGTATTTAAACGTTAAAAAGCTAATATTTGCAATCCATCTTTCTGCCCCAAATGTTAACGAGCAATTAATTTCTAGAGCAGGGGTTCCCAACCTTTTTGCACGTGCGTACCACTTGACTTTTTGAAAAATTTTGGCGTACCACCAGACCTAAATATTTTAATAAACGTATAATATTTACTCTTTTAAAAGTGTTCAAAGGCTTTATTAATTAAATTCCTGATGAGAAAACTTCATATTTAATGGTCAGATATTAGATGTTTATGTTTATTTATAACATGTTTATAATAAAGGAGAAATAAAAAATTAAAATGGTATTAATTTACAGTTTTATTCATTATACCCATAGGTCTAAAAACATACAAATAAAAAATTAGTAAAAACTCGCCAAAAAAATGATCATCATACTCGCTTTACATATGTGAAGCGGAAAGCGAAAAGGGACCTCTTGTCGGCGTTCGTCGAAATAGAGTTATTATTTTTTTCTCAATCTGTACAGATTTATGAAGATTTTAAGACCAACATCATCCTTATAGCTCAAAAAATGACGAATCGCCAGTAATTAAAATTTTAATAGAATAAGTAGATTTCGCGAAAAACGACCTTAAACTTTCAAAACGATATCCTCTCGTTATTTTTCACAGTTAAGGAACGATTCCAACAGCTAAAATTCGGTTCTAAAGGGTCCAAGGATCGATAAAATCGAGAGAAAAAAATTCGATAGTTTTGACCTTCTTTCGGTTTTTTGGCTTTTTCTCGAAATCAACTTTGCCGACAAGAGGTCCCTTTTCGCTTTCCGCCTCACATATATCGCCTTTGACTCACGTACCACCTGAAACGTTCCCGCGTACCACCAGTGGTACGCGTACCACCGGTTGGGAACCCCTGTTCTAGAGCATTAAATAATTCGTCAAACATCATACATACATGCAATCTGTGCCCTGAAAGTGTTGAGTTTGAACAACAACAACAACAGTCTCAACAGAATGCGATTATGGAAGAAGAAGCCCTATTACTCAATTTCACCTTGGCTTTGAAGAAGTTTCATGACTTCTTTCGTCGGCGCCCAAATGTCTGCCAAAAGCGGTTCCAAAAAGTCACTGCTCTTAGTCATTCTTCAACACACTGATGAAAAACTCAATTATATAACACAGACCCCAAAGATAGAACTGCTTCTATCTTACCCATAGCAACAAGTTTCAAAATACTTGATACACACTAAGCAGACATGCTTAATTTAACTGGAAGGAAAAAAAACTGCGTGACTTTTGCGAAGTAGAGAGAAAATCACGCGTTCTCTGAGTGGAGATTTTAGTGTCTTGACAAGTTTTTTTCTAAGTTTCTAATTTGGGAAAAATTTTCCTTCTTTTCTTCGGGTTTTTTTTGAAAATCATATGGAATTGTGTATTGAAATCCTATGGCTCTTTTTTACAGACTGTTATATTTTTAGAGCTAGGAAAAAATAGACATTACCACTATTTCAAATGTATTTACATTTAAAGCGTTAAAATCCTTTTTTATATAACTTATATTTTTTTAATATTAAGAATTTAAACTTGTATATTTAGTCCAGGCAACGAATGCTCAAAAAAGGGTGTAGAGGGAAGTTCTTGGAACACAATTTTTGACTTTAGAACTTTGTTTGGACTAGTTTGGAGGTAAACATATCAAAAGTCCCCGACCCTAGCCCCTGAGCTTAATGTAGGGGGGGGCGTTTAAAAGTCTCATTTCTCAGTTTTTGGCTTATTACTCTTAGAAAATGCATCCCCACGAAAAAGTTTCAATTATCTTTTTTAAAGTAGATAAAATTACCAACAATTTAAGACCAATCCCAGGTTAAAAGGTCCAATAGATCCCGAGTTACATCTCTTCAAAAATGGAAAATTTGTTAAAAAAGTTCGAAAAATTGAGTAAAATTCGTATTTAAAGCAATTTATTGGCTATATTACACTTCTAAGAGTGAAGTAAGGGCTAAAACCTTATAACACAATTATTTAGCTTTAATTTAAGCCCTGAACCAAGTCTGCGAGATCAATAGTTCTTACGCTATCTGAAAAAAAAAACAAAAATTGGGAAAATGGGATTTTCCCAGAAAGGGGACCTGAGGTTTGAGAGTACAGTAAAAGAGAAGAAAAGTGGTATAAATTAATATACCAATATTGAAAACAGTAGGGGAGAGTGTTGTACCTACGGACGGTTGTACCTTCAGCCACCTCATTTTAAAATTCGGGAAAAATGTAAATTTGAATTTGTAGTCAATTTTGAATGTAAACAGATGCTATCTAGTTGCTAACGTGAAATCAGCTCTTTGAAATATTATTTAAATTTTATATAATAAATTTACTGTTTTTAGGTGCTCAAAGTTTTTTTTAGTGCATCACTACATTAACTCTTTTCTTCCACTTTAATTATGACATGATAAAATGGGATACATGGGGGAATCCCCGAGATTTTAACTTTTATTTTTGATATTAGAAATCGTCAGATCTCAATTCTTTTATCTTTTATAGCAGAGTTTCTCAAACTGTGGGTCGCGACCCACTGGTGGGTCGCCAGTCAGTTTTTGGTGGGTCGCGAGAAGATTTTTAATATTTCACAAACGGTGTTATTGACTTTTGAATTATCAAACTATTAGTTGAACTTTTGAAATTATCAAATTACCATACTATAGTAAAAATAATAAAAATTTGAGGAAAAACTACACTACTTGGAGTGGTACGGAAAAGGCAATTAATGTAAATACGTACTATGTGTGTCACTTTAATGTGCCGATAATGCAAATCTAGTCGGTTATTCAAATAAGATTTGAAAAAAATATTTAGTGTTTCTCCCCATCCACACTGGGGGGTCAATGCAAATTTTAAGAATTTTCTTGGGAAATGATGCAACTGATGTAATTTATCCCATATTGCTAAAAAACAAGTTAAAACCATGTCTTTAAGGGTCAAATTTTAAAATTTTCTCTGGGGGAGTACCCCCAGACCCCCCCTTTTACTGTAGGGATCATTGTTAGACCACAATTAAACTATTTCATACCCTTGTAACTAAATAGTTGGTGAACACCCCCAGTTAGAGAAGTTAAAATTCTGTGGGGAGGAGGCATGAGATAATTATCTCAGTTCAATTAATTATAAATAACTGAAGTCGGTGGGTCGCGTTAGATTTTGTTTCTCAAAAGTGGGTCGCGATGTTAAAAAGTTTGAGAACCCCTGTTTTATAGAACTTTGAATGCAAAAACACCTCATGTTGTACCTTCGGACACCATAAGTGTTGTACCTACGGACACGTTCTTGTGGGTGTCTGTAGCTAATCGGCGTTTTAGAATCAGGTTTCATTTAACTAAATACATTTTAATAAATGTTCAATTAATTCTAAATGGTAATCTATTTGTCAGCGATTATTTTCAAGTGAATTTTAGATGAAAAATAAAATATTTTGTGATCTTAACTACTTTTTTAAATTTATGATTCTACTTGGAATTTAATGTAAAATATGGTGTAAAATCCTAAGAACCCTATCGCATTTAAGTGTGATGATTAAAAAACTTGAAATTTCCACTGAAGAAGATTTACCACCAAATTATTATTGTTATTACCACCAAATGCTTGCACAACTAAGTGTTGATCGAATTGTTTTTTTTGGGGGGGGATCAGTGAAGTTGTCAGATCAATCAGCATGATTAATGAAACTATTATCTTAAATTCTGATCTGAAAATACCATGTGATTTTTGTGTTTTTGGTAAAAAATCAAGACTTTTATCATTCAACTTCGTTTTAATGATCATTTACGATCTAAAACTACATTACTCTAAAAAATCTATTTTCAATTTTAAAAAGGCTTGAAATAGGTTATTAAAAGGTAATGCATCAATACAAATATTAATTCTTAGCTTTTTTCAACTAAAATTTCCCTTTTTAAGGGTGTCCACAGGTACAACTGGGTCTGTCCATAGGTACAACAGGTTGTTGTACCTTTGGACACAAATTTTTCCCTGTTATTATAAATGATTAAAAATCCAATTTTCAAGATTTTGGCTAGTAAAAAATATCCCTGTACTCACAAAGGTTAGGACTATAGGTTGGGCACTTTAAATGGTCAAAATGTGATTTTACCTGTCTTAGAAAAATCCAAACGTGATTTTTGTCCAGAGGTACAACACTCTCCCCTATTTATTTGTTTGAAGTATTCCATTTTTACCTTATAAAATTTATTAATTACCTATTTGTTAATTAACTATTTTCAATTTAATTAATTTTTTGTTCTATATTTATTGAATTTAAAAAATGAGGGTCATATTTATGAATTTTGCATACTTGTCATATATAAATTACAGCTTATAACATTTAGGAGGCATAGGTTCATGTTGGTACAACGGTTAAGAGGAAATTTCGAGAGGCTTTTGTCCCCTCAAAAAGGAACGGATAGGGCTATGTTGGTGTAAAAAAAGAAGAACACTGAAAAAACAGCAGGCTACAGGTTTGTAGGAATACAGTAAAAGAGAAGAAAAGTCGTAAAACATGAAAGACATGACCACTCTATACAAAATGAAAGCTGATTATTTAACTTTAATTTAAGCCCTGAACCAAGTCTGTGAGATCAAAAGTTCTTACTCTATAACTTTTTTGATGCTGTTCATGTTTTGATTATTCCCGGGAGCGCCATTCCGATTCGATTCCCTGCTGAACATATCGAAACCCTTTAGCATTTTTACTTAAATTTAACATTCTTCTGTAAATTAAATGTCGTCTGCGCTGTGATATTCCAAGTCTAATAAATTTAAATTTTACTTTAAGACATGTCGAAGGCCGCAAGTGAGTCTTTTGTCCTGGCCCCCCCAAACTTGTAATTCGGGCTGGAATTAGATGTATGGATGGAAGATGGAGAATAACTGCCTGGTCCCAGTGCATAGTGAATTAGCAGCTGCACCGGACGATATCCTAAAAACAATTTTCTGCCGATGCGTGAAAGACTGTGCCAGCGCGAAGTGTGGTTGTAAAAAAGCAAGCCTCAAATGTTCCCCAGCATGCCAAAACTGCCAGGGGAACTGCCTGAATGGGGTCTCTCAAATTGACTCCGAAAGTGAAGAAGAACAAGAGGATCCTCTAACTGTTTCCCTACAGGGATCCGATGGAGAGGATGATACAGAAGATGAAAACAAAATCGAGGATCAAGGTCCTCCCCGCCCTAAGAGAGCAAGAAATTAACTGAATGATACCTAGTATTGTAATGTATTATGTTTACTTTTCAATGCCAATAAACTTCGTTTTCACTAAACGGTTGTTTTGTAAAACTATCACAATGCCTATCCTATATGCACAAACATGGTCATACCAAAATATTTTCCCATGCCTAGATATTCTTTAATTAAGTGTGAGGAACCTGGTCATCGGCCCTACACTTTACTGAGTAAAACTTGGGGCAAATTTAATCAGCTTTCATTTTGTATAGAGTGGTCATTTCCTTTATGTTTTTTTACGACTTTTCTTCTCTTTTACTGTATTCCTACAAACCTGCAGCCTGCTGTTTTTTCAGTGTTCTTCCTTTTTTACACCAACATAGCCCTATCCGTTCCTTTTTGAGGGGACAAAAGCCTCTCGAAATTTCCTCTTAACCGTTATACCAACATGAACCTATGCCTCCTAAATGTTATAAGCTGTAATTTATATATGACAAGTATGCAAAATTCATAAATATGACCCTCATTTTTTTAAATTCAATAAATATCTCTCTATTCTAAAAAAAAAGTTTTTAGTGAACGGTTTCCAGAGAAAGGCTTTTTAATTACTGAACCGAATGACACATATATGGTATCAAAATGTCCGGATTCTTTCCGGATTTCCGAGTAAGCCCTTCGATTTTTCAAAAAAATTCTCAATTTTAAAATATTTCCATTTTTTTAGATAACGGATAATGTCGCAGTTATAAAGCAAGTACTGTCAATCAAATTATTATGCATCCAATCACAACGTCCGATTGACGCTATATTTTAAGATGAAACATGTTTTTTCATCTTTTAAAAAAAGTACTTTCATGATGAAATATCACTCAAAGACTGATAAAAACATATTCTAAAAACTTACATGAACGCCATTTTATACTAAAATTTCACACTTTTTGTCCAATATTTATAATTTTTATTCTGATTTTATCGAAATTAATTGTAAACATAGTGATGTTTTGTCTCTTATTGTTTTCAATTGCTTAAACGGTATTGTTTAACAAGTCTGGGTTTAAAAAAATATGAATGATAAACACTAGGCATATTATACTAACGAGTTACTTTAAAATAATATTTTTTGTTTGGTCCGAATATTGATAAACAATTAGAATTAGTTATTTTTATAATCATAGATTAAAAATAATTAAGATGAATATTTTTAAAAACATTTCGTTTAAATTTTTGATAAGTTCGAGTTAATATATACTCAAACTTTTAAGGGAGATTTATTCATGGAGGGGATTTGAAGTATTTTTAATAAGTTGGTTGACGTTTTTTTTGTAAATTGTTTAATTGTTTTATAAAGCGTGTTAAGTTCAACGAGTTGGAATTTGTGGGAATTGCGAAGCAATTCCAAAAGGTCCTGCGTCAGCAGTTTACGGGGGTTGGCGAGCGATAGCGAGTAGGGGGCGGTAGCTCCCTAGTAGAACAAAAAATTAATTAAATTGAAAATAGTCAATTAACAAATAGGTAATTAATAAATTTTATAAGGTAAAAATGGAATACTTCAAACAAATAAATACTGTTTTCAATATTGGTATATTAATTTATACCACTTTTCTTCTCTTTTACTGTACTCTCAAACCTCAGGTCCCCTTTCTGGGAAAATCCCATTTTCCCAATTTTTGTTTTTTTTCAGATAGCGTAAGAACTATTGATCTCGCAGACTTGGTTCAGGGCTTAAATTAAAGCTAAATAATTGTGTTATAAGGTTTTAGCCCTTCCACTCTTAGAAGTGTAATATAGCCAATAAATTGCTTTAAATACGAATTTTACTCAATTTTTCGAACTTTTTTAACAAATTTTCCATTTTTGGAGAGATGTAACTCGGGATCTATTGGACCTTTTAACCTGGGATTGGTCTTAAATTGTTGGTAATTTTATCTACTTTAAAAAAGATAATTGAAACTTTTTCGTGGGGATGCATTTTCTAAGAGTAATAAGCCAAAAACTGAGAAATGAGACTTTTAAACGCCCCCCCACATTAAGGTCAGGGGCTAGGGTCGGGGACTTTTGATATGTTTACCTCCAAACTAGTCCTAACAAAGTTCTAAAGTCAAAAATTGTGTTCCAAGAACTTCCCTCTATAACCCTTCGTTGCCTGGACTAATTACTCTAGTACGGTTATGTGAAAATTATCGAGTATTTCCTCTCATTTCCGAAACCATTCCCAAAATAGTGTCCATTGCCATCATAGCATTTAAAAGTTACAATATTGATATTTTATTTTTATTTTATTACTATTATAGTTTGAATAAATTATAACTTTATTTCAATAGGTATACAATTCCATCCTGCAGAAAGTATATTCTGAGAAGAGTTCAAATTTAAAAAAAACACACAAATATTCTGTATTTTTTTCAAAGCTTAAAAAAGTACAATTGCCATGCTGTGGCCAAAATGTGAAGCATTGGATAAAACGTAGTGGTGCATCACTCTTGACTAAATTAATAAATAACATCCATTCATTTGAAATCAAATTAAAACTGTTTATATCTAAGTTAGAAAACGATTATTTGATGCTTAAAAGATCAGAGAGGATAGCAGAAATTAAATTGAATATAATGAAAGAAATAAGTATTCCTAGACATTTAAGATGCTGACTAGTACCCTGAAAGATACGCAAGAAAATACAAATAGGTTGAATACGGAGGCAAAGAAAATGGGGCTTAATATTAATCAAAGAAAAACAAAAATTCTGAAAATCAACCCTAAACAATCAAATGACATCTTCTTGGAGAATCACAAATTAGAAGTGACAAGCTTCACATATCTTGGATCTATTATCAACAATAAAGGCGGAACTGATGAAGATATTACCAACAGACTGCATAAAGCGCGCAGCAGCTTTTCAATCCTGATGTACAAATTTTGGAAAAATAAAACCATCTCCACCGCAACCAAGATCAGAGTGTTTAACACTAATGTGAAATCCGTCCTTCTCTATGGATCTGAAACATGGCAGCATGGCACTGCAATAAGACCAACATGAAAAAACTCCAGATCTTCATTAATAAGTGCTTGAGAAGAATTCTGGATATAAAATGATTTCATAAACCACAAAAGAATGTGAAAATTCTGCCAAAACATCATTTGTATTTTGAAATCCTTTCTTTTGATTTATAATCTAAAAGATCATAGTTGTAAACCCTTTAGTCCAAAGTTTCACGTAAAAACCATCAATATTAAACGCTTGAGATCCTGTTAAAGTACGTTTTTTGCGTGCGCGAACTGGTTTCCTATAGCCGTTTCCAAAACGGCAGTTTGCGGACCCAAAAAACGGACTTAAACCATGCTTAATATTGATGGTTTTTACGTGACACTTTGGACTAATAATAATAAAAAAAAATAATAATCTATAGATAAAAAAAGATCTATAAAATCAATAAAGATAAAATAAAATAAATAAAGATAAAAGATCTATAAAATCAAAAGAAAGGATTCCGAAATACAAAGCGAGGTTTTGGCAGAATTTTCACATTTTTTTGTGGTTTTTTAACTTTTTTCATAATAAAAAAAATTTTAAAGTGAAGACTTTTGTAATAATTTTAAAGATCATATATTAAATCACAATTTTTGAGACCATATTTAAATTTTTACCAATAGTAGTTCTTCTACAAATTGAATTTTTCAATACTTTTTTTGGTATGTCGCTCCATTTTTATCTCCCTGGGATTTGGTCTGGGACTCCCAAATCCTGTGATTCTGACTCATCTAGGTGTCTACTATCCCCCCTAGAAGTGTGACCCATTATTTATGGGACACCCTGTATATACTGTTGGAGGTGAATTGTTAAATTACTAAAGCATGTCATTCAATAGGTTACCCACCTCTGATCATAGGCATTAGCATTGAATCGAAAATAATTTAACGAAAAGAAAATAATTTAACGTTTTATAATATTGTAAATTGGTGTTTTTTATGCATAGATTGCTTACAGCAAAAAGAAAAGTGGTAAGTAAACCAGATAGCATTTTTTATTTAATGCAATAAAATAGTCCGATTAGTTTTTGTAATTAATAACATTTATTAGCAGAAAAATATCTTACTTGTAATACAGATGAACTCACAACAAGCTTCATGACCAGAGTTATACATCATCCTTCAGAAAAGTAGAGTTTTTTTACAATACATTTGTTATAAAATTTGTGAACTAGCAACCAACAGGTTTTGAACTATATAAAAGGCATTTATTTAATAGGAATGAAGCATATTGATGATCAAAAGTAAGGAAAGGAATAAACACAACAGATGTAGCTGCTATAAATAATTATTGAATTATTGAGGAAATTAAATCACATACTAAGCAGATACTATGTGAGAAACCGAGGTGGAAGATATAGTTAAAGTACTAATTCATAAAAGAAATCACAGACTAATGAAATCCACAACTAATACAACTATTTAAAAAGTTCTATAAACTTTTCTTTTTTTCCAAAATAGAAAAAACACTCTCCTTATAATCTATCACACTTACATCAAGAGAACAAAGTTTTGATTTACTTGATAGTAATATTTACAAATTTAACAAAACAGTAAACAATAAATCACTTGCAGTTACTCGTAGTATGAAAAAACGTTCATTCTTAAGTAAATTAATTAAAATTAGAAATGGTAAAAGAAAAAATAATCTAACAAAATAAGATCATTATGAATATTTTAGTATATATTTTTTGTCAGTAACAAATTTGTGTAACATTGAATAGAAACAGTTTATAGTAAATATTCTATAATAAAAAAAGCTTCTTAGAATAATAAAATTTCCATATAAATTCAATTGCTAATTTGGTATCATTATTACCACTTAATTATATAATTTCATAAAATTCTCAGTTTTAGTAATAAAAGTTGGGTTAGTTTCATTTCTTTCATTTCTTAGAAAATCCACATCGTAAATTACTTTTAAAATTACTAAATGATAGTATTTCAAATTGGTATAAAAATAATTCTGAGTACACAAAACAGAGAAAATGTATCCATTTTGCATGGAGATAGGCCTTGATAAAAAATATAAAAATTGAATGAAAAAGAATAAAATAAATTGCTATTCAAAAAAGAAAAGAAATCTTAATCAGAAACACGCTGAAAGTACTAAAATTGTATAATAAAAATTGCATAATATCAGAATACTACAAAAAGTACAAAGTAAAAAATTATTTTTGAAAAGTTAGCCTGACCTGACATTACTTTAAGATAAAAGTTATTTCCTAAATAGCTTGAGGTATTAATTTACTTTCTGTTACAATATTAAAACAGTTACGTAGTAGTAAAAAGTTATTGTTTTGAAAATGTTATAAAATGTTTCCAAACTATCTTGAATAAATATTAAGATAGAAAAATACTTACTCATCTGATGTTTTTACAAATTTGTTTAGAGTAATATTTCAATAACAATAAAAGGATCATTTTTTAATATGGGAAATTCTAGAATCTATAATAAAATGTCAATATACAATTTCTTCTTAAATTAAAACTTCTTAAATGAATCTGACCAACAGATCTGTACTACATAATTGAAAGTTTTTGGATTGCAAAATTTTTATTACAGCTGTAAAATTGGAAAGAAAACAATAGGATATAGGATTTTAATAGCATTATTTAAAAATACCTCTTTGAAAGAGATGCAGAATATAAAAATGAGAAATACATTTTCAAACGATTATACAAGATTCAGAATAAAATTTTTTGGCTCAACAGAGAAGGAAAGTAATATTAAAAAATACGATAATACAAGATTAATGGAAAAATTACTTGGACACTTCGCTTGAATTCATTTCGTAGACATTGTTTTGATTCAATTCGGTTTAATACATGAATTTAGAGACAGAAAAGTACATTCTTCTTAATCCTATGAGCTTATTTTTGATACTAACAGAAAAAAATTGCATCATCACACCGTTTAGTTCATCCCCGAAATATATTTTTAAAATTATTAAAAAAAGCCTGCAATAATTTTTTCTGGAAAATTTAAACTGTAGGGTTAACTTTGAGACCCATTCAAAAAGAGATCTTTTACTTAATTGTCCCACTTTGCACCAATTTAAAAGCGTTAAATTAGTTGAAACTGAATTTATTTCCAGGTTTTGGAATTTTAACTTTCTGCACGCATTATTCTCTTAAGAGAGTCCTCTATTCTTACCCTAAGTCTTAAATTAATCCATTCCTTGATTTTTGATTACCTTTTAATATATTTTAAACCTCTTTAATTAGGCTGTTATAAAAACATTTATTTTCAATTCCTTTTTTGAACATTGAAAAAAATTACTATCACAAATACCTTAACATTTATCCCCATTACTTTTAGCACAAATAATTAAGGCCATTTTATTTACCCCCAAGATTCCAAATGACATTTTTAGACACATTTAAAGAAAAACTCCAATCTTTAAGTAGTCACAAACACCACATCCCTCACAATTTTTTTTATTGAACTACAAATAAAAACAAATTAAATTCGATTACTAATTTTTGCTCGGCAAAACGACACTCTTCCTCACGAAACGCAATAAGACAGGACTTTCTACAACACAAAACATTAAAGCATCTAACTGAAAGAAAAAAAATCAAGATAAATAAACTAAAAAAATCTAATATGTACACAAAAGAGCGGAATGTGTAATAATAACGACAACAAACAATTCGAAACACAGTCTTCACAGAAAAATGCAGCATCCCTTCTTCTTCTTCTGTTCTCCCACCACCTCCAGCGGCTCCCCATGGAACTTCCGGGGCAACACGCTGGGGGACGGCGGGTAAGCTTCTCCTGCCCCCGCATGTCCGTTCTGCTGCACGGCCTTCCCGTTATTCGCGTCCGCAGAAGAATTGTTCGACGTGAGACTACCCCGCTGACCGCACCTCTGTTTCTTGAGATCGGCCAGCCCAGAGCCGTAAGTAGGGCTGGTGTTGACCGTCACGTGGATCTCCACGTTGACCGACTGTCCGGACTTCTGAACCACCGAGGTGGTCTCGGAGGTGCCCCCGTTCGAGACCACGACCGTCTCGGCGGCGGAGGAGGGGGGGTCGTCGTTTGGCACGTTAGGGAAGAGGGAGGGGGCAGCAGTCCGTTTGGGGGAGTCCTCGGCTTCCGCTTCGGAAGCGGCCTTGCTGCGGAAGCGCTGGAGGGTGTCCTTGCCGCCGCCCAGGGGGAGGAAGTTGAGGTCGATGTCTTTGAGGTCCACCTCGACGGGGGTCTCCCGTTCGTGCGAGTCCAGGGAGCTCTTCAGTTCTTCGTCCTGAGGGAAATGTTTAGTCAGTGAACTGGTTAGAAGTCGTGTCTACTTACTTGGCCCGAGACACACGAAATTATGATATCAAATTAATTATATGCCAAATATTTACCAAACATTTAGACTTTAGACACAAGAAATGCCAACAATAACTCAAAACTAAATTGAGATGAAGATGAAAAGTTTTCGGGCAAGAGAACCGACAACGATCAGTCTTTAAAAGACGATCTTCAAGAATTTTACAGCGCTGATGATGTCCGGCATAGTTCCGCAATTTTAGAAACAAAAAACCACGGTTCTCTTAGCCGAAAACTTTTAATCTTCCTTCATTCATCTGGTCGTGTGAAATCCTTTCATTTCTAAGTTGAGACGATTTACACTGTAAGCAGTCCGTCGAAGCACAATATGTTCATTGTTCAGTTATTAAAAACTAAATGGGGATGGCATACACATTACACAATAATAAGTTATCCCAATTTTAAAATTTTTTTCCAATCTACTTATGAAACTTAAAACATTAAAACGAAAATATAAAACAGAACTATAATAGTATACTCCAATTTTTATTTAATTTACTTATGCCCCCTTCTTTCTAACCAGGTTGCTCCTTGAAAAATCCAATAACTGTAAGGTTGCCATAAAAAACCTAATCAAGGTCTAAAAAATAAACTTCCTAAAAACTTTTGTACAGTTGAAAATCACCATATTTGGGTCTATACAGCCGCGTAGGAGATAGATAAAAACATGTTCACAGAATTTGAACATTTTCCAACATCTAAACAAGTTATAATTCCGAATATAACTTAGTTATGACTTGTTGATCTTTAACCGATGATCTATACCTCCCAAAAAAGCCAAGTAGCTTTTTCCTCAATACGCACAAGAAGCGGACTTAACGGCTATGGACTGTAAAGTCAACTTTTCCTCACACATTTAGTTACATTGCGGAAAAACTTAGTAGTGGTAGCATTTGGTTGGTTGGTTGAGGGTTTACTGTTTTTTGCTCCAGTTTCAAAGAATTTAGCTTATACCAGTTTTCCTTTTAGTCTTTTAGTAGCATTTAAGTCAAGGATAACCCTCCTCCAAAAAATTATAATAGATTTTACCCACAATACAACCAACAAACAAGGAGGAGCCGTGTTTATGGGTCGAGTTACGACCATGAGAGATCAATCAGTAAATAATGTAAAATAATAAACATAGAAAACCGAGGAGTCACAGAAAGTAACAGATTTAGGGGATGTTTTTTTTTAAAAACACTAGGGGGCTCTGCCCCCTGCTCGCTATCGCTCACCAACCCCCGGAACTGCTTCGCAGTTCTTTGAAGGTCGCTTCGCGATCTTAGCGAGCAGAGCTCGCTTGTTTCATCTCAACTATCCAGTACAAGCTAGAACTTGTCTGCTGTTCTGCTTGTCTGTTCATTTAGAATAGGCTACTGAAACAGGATAAAAAACGCTCAATAATGCTTAATAACGCTCATCAGACAACTTCAGTGACCGATTGTTTTTCAGTATTTTGACTACTTCTGCTTAGGCTGCCTTGTCATTGCAGAAGAAAAAATTTTCGATGATAATTAGAATAATAACTGCTTTTAATACATTACGTCTCAGGCGCTAATTCTAAATGAAGAGAGTATAGTTAATGATAATTTAATATCGAAACTTTTTATCTCTCAAACTTTTCAATAATTTAAATCGGATCATTACCACAAAAATATCAAAATAAAACTTTTACTGAAATATTCCTTCTTAAATTGTCAATAATTTAATGGATATAGGGGGCTACCGTCCCGTGCTCGCTTACGCTCACCAACCCCCGTAACTGCTATGCAGCTCTTTACAGATAGCTTCGCGATCTGCAATATCTGCAATCGATCTTTAGCAGAGTAAAACAAACTCCCGGAAAATCCTCTTCCTTTCATCGGCACAAATAACACTCAAAAAGTTAAATTATTTATTTCTCTAGTGGTTCAAAAATATCGTAGTATCTTTAAAAGATTTTTAACCAAGTCTATACTATATCGCTAGCAAACTTTGAGCAAAAATGTGCACCACAAATCTTTTAAATTTAAATATCCGTGCTCGCGACAATCTAGTGAACAGGCAAATATAAAATTTAAAAACATTAAACAGGTCTGATAAAGACCTACTAAAACTATGAAAAAAATTAAACTTTGATGCTTAATAACTCCAAAACTAATTAGAATTTTTTAAAGAATTAAACCCCAATCTCTTTCTAAAAAATAAGAATATAAGTGTTTAAAAAATCATATTGATACCGTGATTAGTTTTTATTTTAGATAGAAAAAACGAAAAAGTGTCAAAAATTTCAAAAATTAATTACTCTAAACCAAATTCGAAATTCGAAAAAAGGGCGACGTAGTGCACATCTTCATACTTCAGAGTATTAGGCTGCAAAAAAATCATAGTTCTGCTGTCAATAGATTTTGCTGAACTGGATTACGCGGCGAAAAAAGAAAAACTTCAACTTTGACCTTAAAAATACCCCAGTAATAATTATCACATCAGTTAGCTTTTTGTTCGAGAATGTGCCCCAAATATTCCTCTACAAACACTTCAAATTTCATAAATTTCTATCAGGTAGTTTTTGCGATATGAGAGTTCAAAGAGTTGAAAAATTAAATTTTCTGAAACAGCGGCAGCGGCAGCGGCGGCAGCGGTGACAGTAACTTTTTTTTAATATAGAGAGAAACATTAAAGCTAATTTGAATTTTTTGAAGGGAGGGGAAATAGTCCTTAACTTTTAGATGAATCTCTTTATGATTATACCAAAGCGTTATTATCATTAATATATAGAAGGTAACACAAATAACTAATTAAAAAAATAAAAGAAATTTGAAATTACATCAAGCAAGTTAGTCTCGTCTTCTTTTTCATGCCTTAGACGAGCTTCTTCCCGTGCTTCCCTGCGAGATATCTGCACCTTTTCCCGGATACTTGTTCTTCGAATGGATTGACTAAAAAGCATAAAATATGTTCATGTAGTTCAAAAGCTACATGTAGTTCAAATATATAAGTAATTATCTCATAAAAAGACAGTAAATTATCTAAATGATTCACTGAAAAATAAGGCTAAACAAACCTTTTAATTTATCATTACTACATTAAAATTCAAAAAAGTATGGTTAAGTAAAAAAACAAATATTTTTTGTATTAAATAGTGATATTATATTTCATTAGAAATTAATACTAAAAAGTCAAAGAATAACTAACTTTTGTCATAATAACCAAGCACAACGTTAGCATAATAATTAGTTCTAATTGTTCCAAACTCTAATTAAAAATTTTAAGTACGAGAATTTTAAATACTACTTATGAAAAACAAAAAAAATTCTTCAAAAAAATTAATAAATAGATGGTATACTTCATTAAGAACAGTTATCTTTTAAGTAACAGTTAAAATATAGATTTTTACGATTCAATTATAACTATACGTAATCAAACAATTATAACCATCTTAATTAAAACCATTAATTTTTTGTTCGTAGTAAATTTTAAATTAGAGTACACCACTAAATAAATTTCTTTCGGAAACATTCCGGGAAGTTCCGCTAACCACTTTCGGAACCAAAAAATTTGCTCCACATTCTGAAACAAATTAAAATTTTGAACTAGATTTTGATTTTACTGAACGAACGTGAGGATCTTGCAGCAATAATGAGCTAATGATGTTTGAATTAGTTTGTTATTGCGGAAAATTCCTTAAATCAATCTATGAAGTTAAAAGGTTGATTTTAAAATGATTAACAACTCAATACTATATGAGTTTTTTTCTTTGAAAATTTAAATTCAGATATACAATCTAGAATTAAATTAGTTTTAAAACCACACAATATCATAATTGAAGTAAAAGATCATTTATATTAAAAAAATGCGTAACGTTAAAAATGATTTATTAACTAAAACAAAGGAACAAGTTTTTGTACATTCCATTGGGAATATTATAAATAAAAATATTTTCATCCGTAAAAAGCGTTGAAGAAACGACTACTTACCAACTTATTCTGAAATATATTCAAAGAAGAAAATTAGATATGACGAGCAAAAATTACAAATCAGCTTAATTTTTAAAGTATAAGGATAACCACAATCCAATCTTGTAGTTGGAAAAATTCCAGTACAAAAAGGTTTTATAAGGTAAAATTTACAAATTTTTTAAATACTGACCTGCGTGTATTTTGGCTATGGGATCGTCTCAACCTATTGCTTTGAGATCCTTTCTTTGTTTCCATCTCAAACTTAAGTTGCATAATCCTTTCCCTGACTTCAATATCTTCAGATATCTCTACATTAGAATACATGGAATTACATTGTTATAAATAACAAAAAACAAAGTACACCTAAAACCTAAGCTTAAGATTGACGCCTGATAAAAAAATATTTGTTTCAATGAACAGACAATTCAAAGGATGAACTTTCGATGTTTACGCAGTTTTTGTTAAAATTAGCGATAGAATAAGTAAAGAAGGTTTAGTAAATAGCTAAGAGTGTAAACTGAACTTTATTCTTAAAGTTGACTTACCATATGGAGTTTCACCATTTTTTGTTTTAGCGTTTATGTCAGCACCAGCTTGAACAAGCATTTCAATGGCGTCAGGCTATTAAAAAAATTAAACAGTTTTATTTTCTCCAGCAATTAATAACAGGTAGAAAAAAATATGCGTTGTAAAAATATAGAACGTTAGTAAGGAAGTAAGCCTCTATTAACAGTAAAAAGGAAATACATTTCATTAATTCAACTTTTATAAAATTATCATTAAAAAATAATTTTTAACTGAGTTGTATGAGTACACTCATACTTTTGCTGTATAAGGTGTTGTCATCAAAAATGGTCGTTTTCTAGCCGTTCTGTATGATTTTACAGTTAGAAAAACGAGCAATTTTCCCTGATTATTCCATGAATTTTTTGTGAAATTATTTTTTTGGTATTTTTATCACCTTTTTTAGGTAATTTTCTTGCATATATAGAAATGTTTGGTAAAGATATCACATATTCCAAGTATGAAATTATCGAAAAATTTTCAGTTTTAATACTAAGCATCATGCTCTTTAAATTTTAAGAATACACAACTCACATGCCCCCAACAAGCTGCTGCATGTATAGGCTGCCATTGGTCATCATCATAAACGTCAATAGTCACATGATTCTCTAACAGGAACTCCAAAACGGACAAATATCCGTTGGCTGCAGCTATGTGAAGCTGTGGAGAAGTGATGTACACAATGACCATCGTGATCAATATCCAAAATAAAAGTTCACACTCAAAAATTATTATTTCTGGTAAAACTTCTTAAATTTTATAAGAACACGGTATCAAATGAAAAAAACCCTTTGTTTCGTATCGTGTGTACTTAATTTATGTATTAAAAATTTCTACACTTAAAGTTAATCTTAAAATGGTTTTCAACTTTACGATTTCCCATTTTTATTTTAGAATAAACATGGAAAGCATTTGTAAATTTAAAAGCATTGCAAATGTAAAAATTTTCATAAGGTTAAAGATTTAAAGACATTATTGATTTTCCCAAAACGTGATAATTCAAAATTAATAACTAATCAAATGTCAATTTTATGTAAAAGTAATAGCTAATGTATAAGTTAGTAGTTATTTTTTAGGTGAATAGTTCGTTACTTTAAAAACGTATTTAATGAAAAAAATCTTGGTAAATGTAATAAAACTAAACGTACAGGACTAGCACCATTTTTGTCTTTAAAATCTAAAGATCCACCTTCCTTGACGAATTGCTTTAAGTCATTAAGCATTCTAATTTCGGTAGCAGATCTTGTTTGATCAATCATTTCTTGGGTAATACCTGTTAAGTAATAAAAACATATTACATCATAACAAAAAGTAAACTATTCTATAAGTTTTACGAATAAAAAGTTGTGATAGTAAGTTTTTATTCAAAAGAAATTAATAAAAACAAATGCATTTGAAGTTGTATATTGTGTGTTTAAAATGTAATCAAAATCAGCATAGTTTATACGAAATAGATGCAAAGTTTTTATTTATATTTCCTTTCCTGAAATTGATGTTATAATATACAATAGAACTTGAACTTATGACTATTACTGAAGAAAATCATCTCTTTCAAGGAAAAATATCCTGATATTAAAATAGACAAAAAGAGTAATTTAATAAATGAATTATTTCAGGTAAGTCTCAGATAGATTCATTTTACAAACAGAATTGAGAATAAAGCAAGTGATATGAATAAATTGACTATAATTTGTCACTTTAAAAAATTAAGCAGTTTATTTTTACAGTCAAGAAAAAATCCGTTTGCTATGTAAGTAATAAAATAATGAATATCAGAAATGGAGAGAAACGTATTGAATAAATATGATAAGCAACATCAAAGGAGGAATAGAGAGCATTAGCGATTATTCATTAAAATAAACAGGATTAATACCCTTTTTGGCCATTTCATTTTCAATGTAATCTAGGGTTGTGTCATCATCACAGATATCATATGGCATGTTCCCATCAGCATTCACTGCTAATAAATCAGCTTTCCTGCACATAAAAAAACATTAAATAAGAATTCATACTGTTGTGAATTGTATGAGTATCTGCCTGGCCGCTAATTGAGAAGGGCACTGCAATTCATGTACATGTTACGGGCAATGTGATAAATCGGGGCATTATTAATAATGCCCGAAGTGGAAGAGGGGCACTGTGATAAATGCTATTGAATTTATCACATTGCCCTCCTCCAGAGATATTTTTAACGCCTCTGAGAGCGTATTTCACGCATTGAAAATCAGACATACGCTTTAAAACACTAGCCGGACGTATTTTCACGCTTTGAATTTTTAACAAAGGTTAAGCTTAAAAATACATGGCGCCCCATCGAAAACAACCAATATTTTTCTACTCAAAATACCAACTATTTAATACATTTCCTATTAATTGTTTGTTTGGATTGTTTTGTTTTTATTCGTTTATTTTTTTCCAATTTGTTTAACATTTTCTACTAATTACTTAAACTGTTGAAAACTAAAATAGCATTCTTTTTTCCCATTAAAAAAGTAAGCGTTTTTATAGAAAATTTGTCTGTATTTGTAGTTTTATGCTATTTCCGTATTTCACTCCTCTTAAAAAAAGTCAAGGAGTATTTTTACTCCTCCAAAGAAATTCTAGAAATAACACTGCCCTCCTCCACTTCTGGCATTATTAATAATGCCCGATTTATCACATTGCCCGTAACATATACAATTAAGGAAAGGAGCATGCATGGGCGGGTTTAGATGGTGAACCCTGGGGGTGCGTACTGGAAAACTTGGGGGTGCAAGCTGCCCCTGATGACTTTGAAAACATGATTTTCCCCTATAAAAATGGAATTTTCTCAAAAAGTTGGGGGTGCGTTGCACCCCCTTAAATCCGCCCATTGGAGCATGGTAGTTTAATCAAGACATATATGAAATAAATTACTGAAATAATTAATAAACTTCAATATCAGAATGTAATGATAACGAAAAATTTCAAAAGTTATACACGTAAATTGAAACTGTTTGAATGATACACTTAAAAATAGTAACATAAAATTATCGTATTTGTATACTAGATGAGTAAGTAATTAAACTTTAGATAGCTTTTTTCCTAAATAAAACTGATTTTCTAGAGAAAAGTTTATTA
Source organism: Tetragnatha versicolor (assembly GCA_024610705.1). NCBI lineage: Eukaryota > Metazoa > Arthropoda > Arachnida > Araneae > Tetragnathidae > Tetragnatha > Tetragnatha versicolor. The sequence goes on along the minus strand of JANDEH010000001.1, from coordinate 30,990,210 downwards.
GTAAGTTTGATTTCAGGTTAGGATAAGTTAGGTAAGAAGTTAGTTCAAGTAAATTCAAATTATAGAAAATGAACGCTGAGACTGTGTCTAGTGTTGCTGATGACTAAAACAGTCGATTCCACTTAATGTGATCACTTTTGTCCAAGAGTAGAACTATCCGATTGATGATAAATGATTTGATACTAAAAAGTTTCAAACAGTGAAACTCGAGCGTTTGCTTTAAAATCACAACTATGTAGTCCAAATTGAAGAATTTAAAACGATTAACTTGTATCTATTTTGCAACTTTTAACATTCTTAAAGAAAAATATGAGAGTGGAACATACAACACTAATAAATTAATGTCTCATCTTGCTTGATTATGTACCTAAAATTTATTGGCCTTCAAACAAAAAAAGAGGATGTTTAATAAGATAAAGCGATATATTGAACACATAAAAATAGATTTTGCGTTAAATAAGAGGGATTTTTGATAATTTTGATAACATTAACCATGATCACAAGAAGTGGAAGTCAACTGTATATCAAAAAGAAAATTACATCTCAGTGATTCAGGAGTAATATATAAAATTCAGATTTTACATTTGGGACAGGTATCTACATATTACGTACGACATGAAACTTATTTATGTCGAAATCATAAACATCTTTATTTCAAGCCGTACTTTCATTGCCATCACTCAAACCAACATTAACTTGACATTTATCTAAACAACACAACGCCGACACATGAGAAGCCACTCACTTTGCTATGAGGTATTTGACGATATGTATGTGTCCGCAGGTGGCAGCCGCATGCAGGGGAGTCCATTGTTCGCTGTCTTTGGCATTCACGTTCGCCCCGAATTCGATGAGGAGCTTCATCATCTCTTCGCTGTCGTCTATGCAGCACTGCGGGGAACGAAACGATGTTAAAGAAACGGCTTAAAGTAGAAGTCACCAATGCTATGTGGGCAGATTCATCTAACAGACAGGAAACTAACTAATGTGTGAAATTTCCTCGGGAAAACGGATTTGAGGTGAGCTCTAACTATGCGAGTTAGATATGAATTCTATGACTGCAAAAGATGATGGTGTTAAAGGCTATTGGATTCTAAGCAGTTATTAACCTTTGGGTGATGGTTAAAACAGATAATTTAAGACAAGGTAGTGATATAAATTTTTAAGAAGCATCAAATCCGCATTACTTAGCTCCATTTAAACCTGCCTGTGAACTAAATTTAATGATATAAAGTAGATATTTACATAATTTGGATAAAAAATAAATCAAAGTTCGCATCTTCTTTCCATATTTGCATTAAGTATAGAATACATCTAGGTATCCAACAATACAAGAAACCTGATTTTCAATACCGTTTTAACCATCACTATTACTTAGAGATCACCTGGGGTAAAACTTATTATAGTTGAGGAGCAAAGTGAAAAAGCTGGCAGTAAAAAAGGTATCCCCAGATAAGACTACTATATTGCCAGAAGCCAGTAAAAAATTCATCTTCACCTTCTTGATCTTAATCATCTGTGTGAGCTATTCATCGAATGAGAAAAATATATGTTAATAAAAGAATACGGTTAAGGACGAAAAGCTAACATACAACAAAAACCCACATGGTATTGGTATGTTTCTTATAGCAATTAAATCTTCAATGCTGAAATACATACATACATATAACAAGGAAAAAAACTGATGTCTCTAACAATCACTGTTCTTTATTAATAACATAATTGTTTCTTTAGAAAAATACTGCAAGTAAAAAATGTAGTTACTTTTTACAATTATATTTAACCCAATAAAAGGACTGTAAAATATCACAGCTTTTAAAAGAATAAAAGGAATTACTCTTTAAAAGTTTCTAAAATACGTACCTGGTGTAAAGCAGTTAGTCCATCTTCATTTGTAGAATCAGGAGATACTTGAAGCAACAAAAGTCTTTTAACTAGAAGAAAAATATAAAACATAAATATTAAAATATTAAATGAACACATTTTAACTCTAATTGGTTTTATTTTAGTATTTTTACTCTACATAAACATTTAACAACAATAAAAACAAAGAAAACTTTTTTGAAAGATATAATAAAAAATTTAAAGACTTAGGCACATTTTAATTTTGGTAATTACAGTTATACCATTTCATTCCAGTCATAACTAACCGTGTAACATAAAATTTGCATAAAAATTCGTAGAAAATTTATTCACTTTATTGATTTATTCATAAACTAGGGAAAAGGAAACATTTTTGATTAAACTTGGAAAGCAAATGAAGAAAGGAGGGTGATAATATTATTTCACAGCTAGCAGAAATGACAAATGTCATAAGTAGGTACGTGACAAAGAAGAGTTTGACAGTTTTGAGCAAAGAATATTACTTATAGAAAATGGGAATTGATTTTTCGTTAAGCAGAAATGTTAAAGTTTGAAAAGAAATATCAGCTGCTGAAACTTCTCCAAAAGCGTAAAATTAATAGTTAGAGTTACAAGGGTGATTTAGAACATTAGGCTCCAAAGAAAGTTTTTCAACAATCATTATGGTAATTTTCTATTATTACAGTTAGTTTGTGAGGTAAGAAAAGAGATCTTTCACTTATTCATGGATAATGTGTCAATGGTTTCATGAAGAATTTCTTTCACACCTGAATATTTCAAATGGATTTGAAAAAAACATAAAGAGACTGAAAAGTTTGTTTAGTAGCAAACTAGCAAACTTTGAGAACTAAAAATAGTGGGAGAAATAATGATACATCTTCATTTATATCTGAATCAAGTTACAATAAGGAAATATCCGTCAAAGTGATAACAACCTGGGTACTTCATATCAAGTTTTATAACCAATTTTATACAACCCCTTTAAAAATGCTTTGACTTATGCAGCTGTGTACTTTTTAAATAATAAATACTCACACCGATTTAATTTCACCTTAAACCTATATCCTAGTATTAGATTTTAATGGACTCTGTCAGACCTCGAAAGTAATTAAAGTATAACTTTAAATAACATTATTTATTATTAAAAACTTTCTCCAGCAGAGCAAGAGGGAAGAAGGGCACAAACAAGTTGGTGGCTTAAATACAGTTTTATAGATGCTGCCATATAAATAAGTAAAACAGTTCAAGCTGTGCGATTGGTTATAAAGTTCTAAATAAAGTTTAACGGTTCGAGTCCACCACAAGATCATAGGTTTCCACTAAATGGATGAAATATAGAAATTCCTGAATACTTCTCACGGTTATGTTTTTAAACTAAGCCGGCATTTATGAAAAGGTCTCTTAAAGAATCCACCTTAAAATACCCCCTACGCAAAACCATCATTGCCAGTATTCTCTTTATCCATAAATGCCAAGCCACGGTTATAGGGCACCGCGCACAAAAGCTACGATAAGTACAACGCAAACGATAACAGAAGCATTACGAAACAAATGCAAATGGCGGGATCTCTACAACCCCCTCTGCAACAAAAACTACCAGCTGCGCTCGACGTTCCCCGAATGAAAAGTTTTCGAAAGACTCCAATGAATCCCAACGTGAAAGGCAGACTCCTCAAGACTATAAAAGAACGAATAGTAAAAAAAGTTCGATATATATGGATGGGATTGGAACAAATGCGGGTTGGGTTCGCGGGGCATAGGAATAATAAAAGTAAAGGGACGTTTCGTACATGGAGTCTTCGATGAGACTCCATGGAAAGAGGGATGGGAGAGGAATCTGTAATTGGCTATTGAAGTTTTGGAGAGCTCTTTTGGGTATGTAATGCATAAATCAAGTGGGATAAAAGTTGTATAAAGGATCATAAGGAAGATTTGTAAGGTGGTTATGCGGATAAAAACTTTGAATCAAATGGATTCTGAGTTTTGTTTTAGATTGCAGTACAGATGGAGAGAGCTTTTCGCCTTTGTTATAAAGATTTAGATTAAAATATCTCAACAGAAAGTTTTCGAAATCGCCATTAGAGGGAAAAACTGCATCCGCATTATCATTAGAGAGAACCACTATAAATTCTCAACAAGTAGCGAGTAAAACGAAGTTATTTAAATAGTAGAAATAGTTTTTTTGTAAGCAATCGAAAATGAAAGACAGTCAAAGCCAATTGATTAGAGATTCTAAAATTATTTACAATAGCATTATAGAAAAACAGGCCTGGGTTAAGACTGCAGAGGAAATTCTTAACAAAATTTTGAACTTAATTATCTTTGAATTTCATAGCTCTACTTCGAGTGTAGTTTTATATGTGGATAAGAGTTTTTAGATATTACGAGGTCTATGTAATAAATTATATTAATGAGTATCAGTATTATAGAAAAAAATATTCCATAAAATTTACCTCAACTGATATTACATAAAAATGACGAAAGCTACATGATGCTAAAAGCAAAGTTTCCCATGTCATGTATTTATTTAACACTTGTTTAAAATGACCCTCTTTTTTTTAATCAAATTTAAAGTTTCACAGGGAGCTATGAAGAAAGATGGTCACAATGGAACCAATTCTACTAAACAAAAAAAAAATACATAATCATTATAATCAAAAACAGAATAAATCTAGAAAAGAAAGAATTTCCAAAACATTATCAACAACTAATGCATAACAAACGTTTAATTTTTTGCTGAAAACTTTCCTTCCTACGATCGGGCAAAACAAAATGCGTGCAATAAAGAACGAGCAGCTCTTGCGATTATGTGTCGTTTAAATACGGTAAAAGTTCGCTCTAAACCTACAAGAAACGATGTTTATGTGACGCTAATGCTGGAAGTGACTTTCGTTTATATAAGACGATAAAAAATGCTACTAAACCAAGTAAGGAATGCAAGACATCGCCACCCTTCATCGGCAAATATGTGGGCAGAGAGAGAAGCAAACATCTTCAGATGGTTTCTTTCTGAAGAAGAAAAAGGTCCTCCACTTTATCTGACAGAGCTTCTTTCACAGTTAGTTTAATAAATAATTGTGGCATCATCCGATAGAAACGTAAATGTGTGAATAAAGTACAATTTCATTTGAAGAGTAATTTTTTAAGTGTTGTGTTAACTTTAACCCCCGTTTTAATGCACTCATTACCAAGAATATGAACATTATTAATTAGTATTAAAATAGAAGTATAAACAAGAGGTAAAGGAATTAGTTGCTAGTTATTTTTAAGCTTTGAGAAAATTGGTTTGAAATACAAAGAAACATATCACGGTAAAATTAATTTGAATTTAAAAACATAAAATACCGTGTCAGGATTTCATACTCATGTCTCAGGATTTCATACTCATACTCATGTCTCATACTCATGCCCAGTAATTTGTGTTTTAGCCTTTATTTAAGTACAATTTTCAAATTATTAGAAAATCATGTAATTCTAAATTTTTCATCTTGTTAAGAAGAGTATTCTGTATCAAAGTTGATTTAATCATTTAATAAATAAAAAGAAGTAATAACGCAACTTCCTCTCTAAGCATCTTTAAAGTATGATACTCCAATTCGAGTAATTCATTAAGAAACCAATATTTTATATACTCTTATGTTTAAAACACACAAAAAACTTTTCTATTTCAGAAAGCTTTATGAAAACTACAAAAACTTTTAACTATGGCATTCCAGACTCAGCTGCTTCCACAAAGTGGGAGTTAATTTCAACTCCCACCACAAACCATCACTTTCAGATTACCAGCCCAAGTATGTGGTTCGGGGAAATTCTCTATCGAGAATAAAAGGATTTTTGGCGATTCTTGGAAAAGAGCATGGATTTTTTACACTTATGTCATAAATATCGGTTCTATCCCACTAAAACCTGCATTCTGTGCGTCGAATACTAGACAGAGGAATTCCGATTCTATGGGTACCACATATACTGAAATCAGATTAAATTCGGCGTGCATTCATTGGTTTAAAATTTTGCGGTTGGCAATCGATTCATGGAAGAGTGCCATATTTTACGGATATTTAGAACGAAACAGGTCACCTTAAGGTGTGATCGAAAAAATTAAAATGATGGTTATATAGGAATACACTTAAATACTATGGTAATATTTATCATATAATAAACAAGTAAATATTATTGATATGAAGTATTTTGTTTACAAACAATATGGGCAATGGAAACAACATGGTTAGGTACTATTTTTAAGACCTAGAAATAACTCTTCCCTTGGATGGCTGAAGAAAAACAATAACTACTATGGGGTTATAAAAGAATGATTCTGCTCATTTTTGACCCCCTCCCTATTTGTCAGCAAAGATAAGCATGATCTATTTATTCCTACTTGATATTTGGGATTAAATAGTTATTCATTAATTAGGATTTCAAATAAAATGACAACCATTAGTCCTTTTCCATAGACGGGGTGGAAAACTTTTTTTTCTGGTTCTCATTGCACCAAAATTAGCTACTTATTCAGAGATGGTTGTTATCTGCATGTTTAATTTTCTAAATGACAAATTATGTGAAGGGGAAAAACAAACTTTACAAAATCATAAAAATCACGGGCTTTGTCGTTTATTACAGTTATAATAAAATTGGACAACAATAACAGGAAATCCGACTTCACAACAACTAAAGACAAATTTCTTACGTTTTAACGATATGATATACATTAATGACAAGTTTTAAGACTTTCACAATCTTCCTCACGTTAATTAAATCAAGCGGTCCTTCAACAAATCAAGGAGCACCACATTCACACAGCAACACGAATTCCCCATTACCACTGGATATCATCTTCATCACCGCTCGATATCACCTTCAACCTTTCATCCCTAATTGTTCTCATCCAGTCAAAAGCGATAATGGCACAAAGACATCGGCACGGAAATAACCCGCCCGCCCGTCCACCACAGTCCAGTCTGAGCGGCCTTCCTTTATTGGAGATGACCATCGCCGGTGGAATAGAGCCAAGGCCGCTTTCTCAGGCCAGGTCGCGAGGGATATCGCATTCGGTTCAAGATCGGACTTTCTGGATGCTTGGAGAAGGATAAAAGGAAGGCATTGGAAGTGACGGTGAAACGAAGGTAATCGGAATGTTTGTAGTGGATTGGTAAGATATTTTTTCGACATTGTTTGGGTGGAGTAGAAAGTGGAGTAGTGGTTCCCAACGTAAAGAAATTAGAGGACAGTATAGACTAAAATATCACCACCCCTTACCATGTACAACTTTGAAGCTGTGATAAAATTAAAGAGCAATTAAGTCAATAAGAAAGTTTTTTTTAGCATTCCTTTTCTTTTGAGCCTCTTTCTTCTAGCCTGTATATCTGCTCTTGATTGTCCTGTAGTATCTCTATCATCTTAAGCATATTTCTGGGCTCTCGTAGCCCTTGAGCATCCTTTGCATCATCTTTTTCCTCTTGGGCCTTTTTCTGCTCTCTAGCAACCCTTTGCGCTTACACATTTTTAACATTTATGTTTTTATTTCACTTACTTTATACAGAAGCATGTCTAGATGTCCGACCGTGCCAAGAAAACCTCAGACAGAGGAACAAAACTGAAAAGTAGTTCAAAGCTAAATGTTAGTCGCATAGATTTGATACAAAACGATTTTTCAGGGTATATGAATTACCACCAACCCCAAAATTGGTGAGGAATAACAATTTTCCATAGCAATCGCAACAATATTGTACGACGTCAAAAGTTTTTCTCGTGGTTGTCTCTGACAATACCTTGCTGATAAATCTAAATTTCTCTAGGTGACATAGAACTTCTTGGAACATAGGATTTAATTCATCATGAAGGCACATCTTAACTACTTCGAGCAAATGATAAAAACAAATAATGAAGGAAGGATCATACAGTTCACACTTAAACACTTCAAAAACGGCGTAGATTGTTAAACACAAGATTGATCCAAAAGAAAAGAATCACCACACAACAAAATCCACTCCACAGCACATCAGAAAAGACAGATTTCCCCCTACAAACACCCCATCATCAAACAGGGAGCTATACAATCCCCAGACCGGAAGCTATAAACCACTTTTTTCGGCTAATTTGCCCGAACGCCGGCCCAGCATCATCAAAGGACCATAAAAAATCATTACGGCGTCCAATGCCCGGGCAGTTTCCGCAGCAGCTGGGCTAGCACGTAATGACCCTCCGTGAATCGTTAAGGCAGTGTAGGAAAACAAATGGAAATTAAACATTTAGAAAAGTAATAAAACGGAGAGGAAGAGAAAGGGTGTTGAGAAGAAGGTAACGAGGTAAGGGGGAGTAAGTAGGTTCTTTTTGTTTGGGAAATAGTGTACGGTAATTTGCAGGTATTCGTATAATATCGAGGGACTGAGGAGTAATTGAATATTTTTATGGAATGGGATTGATTGGGGACTGATGTGAAATTTATTTTGATTCTTTTTTTAGCATTTGTATTTTTTACCTAATTTAAAGCTATCTCATGAGATAAAGGGCAAGTCATATTTTTAAAATTTTAATAACTGTTTTTTTTTTTTAATTTGTAAAAGCTTAAGGTAACGTAAACTACTACACTTTGGCTTTAATACTCTTACTTCAATAGATTTAAAGTAAGAATTTTTTGACGAAGATTTGAAATATTTCCTAACATGGTAAACCAAGGCAGGTTTCAAGTCCATTTTTATTTGACAGTGACAATTGTTTGCTCCAAGCTTCTCTCTCTCTCTCTCTCTCTCTCTCTCTCTCTCTCTCTCTCTCTCTCTCTCTCTCTCTCTCTCTCTCTCTCTCTCTCTCTCTCTCTCTCTCTCTCTCTCTCTCTCTCTCTCTCTCATGTTCAGGTTAATAACAAAAATACTATCGGAAAGAAAATGTGTGTGTTCCCTTAAATTTATCTTTAAACAAATACACTTCTGAAAACACCACCAGTTATAATAAAAACGACTGCTATATTCAAGATTCAACCACTAATGGTTTGATATAACGCTAACGTAATTAAAAACGACATTTAAAAGAAATTAAAGTGACAGGACACACACTGACAAAGAGACGAGACCCGACCAAATTATCCAACCCATTATTCAAACCAAATTAACGAACCAATCACCAACACCAAAAACAATTTAGATCCAATCTAAAGCATCAGGCAAGAGAAAAAAGCCCATCCACTAACGAGTCTTCGATTTGACAGAGAACAGAAATAATAAATAATAATAATCATCCGAAAATCCTTTCCGGGAAGAAAGTGTGCCGTTCGTCTGATCGATCAGTAGCAGACTGGTGATCAGACAATTTCCTAATTTAGCGGCAAATGGGCCCGAAGCAGGAGACGAGAAGAGTTGACTTATTAGGTCACGTTCAGTGGGTCAAGATTGAAAGAAAGAGTTCAAGTTCGCTCGTGGCTTGCCCGGTCATAAAAGGAAGCAGATCACTTTTTTTGGGGAATCAGGGAGGAGGAGAGTTAGTGAGTTGAGGGATAAATTTACTAGGTAAACGGATGTTGAGAAGACGTTTTTCTTTCTATGTTCTTGTGGGGAAAAACTGGATAAATAATGAGTGCCAGCTTCTTTAACACTGTTTTGTAAAAAATGAGTATGGGTTGATGATAGTTAGTTTAGAAAGTAGGTAACAGGATGTACGTTTTCGTTCGGAAAAAACATTTATTGATTCGCTTTGTGTTGTACTTTATTTGTAGAAGAGTTCTTTATGTAACGATGTTCACTACATTGGATTTCATGGCACAACGCTCATTAGGATTTCTCCATTTTTCCATGAGGAAATTAGTTATAATTAAATTAAAATGGCCCTTTGATAAACTATTACTTATTAAGAGTCATTGATGAACTTTAAAATGCAGAGCATGTAAATTAACAGGAGACACCTAGGTTAGTTGGCATTCTGCCTTTATTTTTTTTACCACAAGGGAGCTAAAGCTCCAGAATTTCGGTGGTGAATAGAGTACATAAGGGTACACTTTCCGTTTCGATGTTTTACGAAGGGAAGGTCCTGATTTTTTTCTCACTGATAAGTAAACTTTTCATCTTTAGGTTTAATCAGGGGACCTCGTAGAATAAATTAATGCAGTGTAACTTATTTTATAACCACTTTATATAATTTCAAAAGGATAAAATGTGATAAATATTACTATTAATCAGACTGAAGTAAATCACTGCTTTTTATAAATCTTAAATAGGTTAAATAACAACGCTTTTTATAAGAAAACATTGAAACATTAAAGTTATCAGAAAGGGATAAATTCGTTTCAATAAGTTATGGCCCTATGAAACATTTAGCAATGCAAATATAATTATTAATTAATATGCTGTATTTAATTACTTTTAACGCCAACGCTTAATACATGAAAGTTTAATTTATATCAACTTTAAAGAAACTTTGTTTCGTTCTGTTGACAATGATTAAATTGCAAACGCAAACATTTTAAGATTTTTTGATATTTACAGAATATGTTTGAAATTAATGTCATAATTTACATAAAACTTCTTTGATTAATGATTTTATCACACAGTGAAAAGATTATGAAACAGTTTTTCAAGCATAAAATGAGAAATTAATACTGCCCCAGGCGTAAGAACTTGGTTTATTGCTTTTCGAAACGTATTAAAATATACTATTCAGCTTTAAACGATTATTATAATTAATCAAGAAAATCTAATAAAAGTCTCGCCCGTCCGACAACGTAAAATGTTCTTAAAAAATGAAAAACTAATTTCACTTCGTAAACTTTTAACAATTTGATTTTCTGTTTTTATACTTATTTAACTTTGGGATTTAAATGTAATTTAATTTTATCTGCAACTCTTTCCCATTTGTTGTAAAAGATAAACATGTTGTATAAGTAAGTTTGTAAAAAAGTTAACCGAGTTCGTAACTCTTGAAAGATTATAGGATTTTTTCATATCTTCTCTTCAATTGGATTCCTCAAAAATGCTAGATATTCTGTGTGTGGCCATTTCTTTATTAAACTGTTAGCTTGTTATACGAATATTGAACTGAAAGTGGTATTTTACAACGTTTTTATTAGGTCGCTTTCAATCTTGTCTGTCTGTCCGTCCGTCCGTCTATCTGTCTGTTCGGGAGGAATTTAGTAATCAATTTTAAACATACTTCCCCATGAGCTAGAGACTTGAAATTTTGAACATAGTTCAGATCTGGATGACAATACGATATTATCTCGTTAGTTCGGTTCAATTTGCTGTCCCTGAACCCCCAGGGGGACTTAAAATTTAGAAGTTCAACTATAGGACCTTATTTTTAAAAAATCATTGTTGTGCAGTTTGCCTCTTCTCGTTATCAAGATGGCTTTAGAAGTGTTGTATAAAATATTAGTAAAATGAAAATTTGTAAGAATAAAAGTAATACACAGTACATGCAGTACTTCATGCAAGTTTTGTATTTGTAATACATCTAAGGGACTGACTTTATTAATTAGTTACTGACAAGTTTCTCACCAATATATTTTTAAAACACTTTTTTTATATTACTAGTGTTTCAAAAATTTCCAACATCATCTGAATAATAGCTAGAGGCAAAAACTGTGCAATGATTTAAACAAAACAGGGTAAAGCCATGTTAAGTTCCATGTTAAAGTTCAGAAAAAAAACACTTTTTAGTTTTAAATAAGGCTAAGCGCGCACTAACAGACTTCTGTCTCGGCGACTTAAAACACTAGTCACTCGAGAGCAATGCATTTCTATGAGGAAATTCTTGGCCTAGTGATCTTGGTCTCGTCGCCATGTGCGCGCACTCTAGCTTCTTGCAATAGCCAGGGAAGCAATTTTGTCTTTGTCTCCGAGAGCAATTTTGTCTTTGTCTCCTAGTGCGCGCTTAGCCTAAAGAGAGAAGAATCAAATTCTTGGAAGGCGTTCAGGTCGCGAATTCTAAACTTTACACAACAAAACTAAAAACCAGAAAATAATTAATGAAAAAAAACCTTTTTAAAGAACAACGTTTTAAAAATGCACTAAAAAGTATAAAATAATTTTTTGCAACTCCTTGTAAAACGAAAAACGTGGGGATCATGCATTAGGTATTTAATCCAACTTAATTTCATCATTCATTTAAATAATTTTTAACTTTGGATATAATGGTAAATAGAGTGACAAGAGTAGTGACTGTAAATATTATTGCATGATCCCCACGTTTTTCGTTTTACAAGGAGTTGCAAAAAATTATTTTATACTTTTTAGTGCATTTTTAAAACGTTGTTCTTTAAAAAGGTTTTTTTTCATTAATTATTATATCATGCAAGCCCAACTTTGCTTACATGTATGTATTACAGGAAACATTTTTATTTCTTAGGAATTAAGTTGCAACAAAATACTATTTCTATATTATGAAGAGGACACAACAAATGTGAAAATAAAACATTTATTAATACATCAAAGAAAACCCAAACCAACAAAGAAAGATATTCGGATAAATCTACACAAATTGATAATTAGTTACATATATTTTACATACTTTTACACACAATCTAAATTTATGAAGCTTGACAATCCTTCTACATTAATTTATTTCAAACCAATATAGTTTCTAAAAGAGGTGGGAGGCGAGTATGATAAAGATTTTTTAAGGTTCTTAGTTTGAGAGTTGTTTTTAAAGAGACATTTGCTTAAATAAATGTCTGTGAATTATTAATTGATTTGAATTTTAAAGTAATTCTTCTTAAGCAAGCAGCAGTGCAGAATATGCTATCAGTTCATTTTTTAACACTAATAAAAATTCGAAGAAAACCGGATTTGAATCTACGATGAATTAATAGATGTAAAGAAAGTGATTTATAGTTTTTACACCTTTAAAAGAGCGACATTCTCAATTATGCCATTTTGAGTAGGAGGGTAAAATAATGAAAAGCCTTCAACCCAAAAAAGAAGCGTGTAGCAACAAAATGTTGCCACTACACAAGCTCCAAATCCAAATCCGATGTTTATTTCCCCGCAAATCGAGATCCACTCAGTCGTAAGTGAAGTGAAGTCACGTCATCTCCAAGCTCAGGCCAATCGACTCTGCCGAAGACCTCTGATCGCTTTTAATAAGTTTGTGTAATGGTACGGAACAGTGCATCCAACCTTAATTACGCCGTGATCGTCATATTAAAACGATGGGAAGAAGTGCTAACAGGGCTTCTTTTGTTGGAATTTTTTTCTTGCATTATGCCATAGAGGTGTCGAAGAACGTGAACAATGCTGAGAAGGTATAATGTCATGTACGCGGTTATGGTGGTATTTTTTTGTGTAATGGTAAAGGTGTGAGAGGGGTAAGGTGTTTATTCACAGGAGGTGGTTTTGTTCTTAACATGATAATGGATTTACTCTTGTGGAAACGTTCGAAGAAGGTGGCGGAGGACTTCTTTTTAGGAATATCGGAACAACTGAGACCCACATCTTCTTTCTCAAGTAGAATTAATTTTAAGATTCTGTGAAAATGAAAAACAAGTTGGTGAGGAACTAGTGATGTGGTACCTAGTTGTGGCACATGCTTAGGTTTTCAAAATTGGAAAGTTAATCCGGTAAATTATAACGTATTTTTATTGATTTGACACTCGCTGATATTCTAACGTCTTTTTGAAAAGGGTATTCAATACACTTTATAAAAAAGAAAAGGCATTCTATAGCGATTATAAATCTATTGAAAATATATTTATCAAACTATGACAAAATTCAACTAACCGTTTCCCATTAAACCCAAATATCCGTGTATTCAAATAAGCAAATCCCGGCCGTATTCACCACTAACTTGACCTAAGCTTAAACTAGAATCAAGCTTTTTCCACAACTCATTAGAAGTTTTGATTACAGGTTCATCTTAGGTTAGTGGCGAATACGGCCGTTCGACTCCAAATATTACAGAATAAACATACAAATGAGCAAAAGATATCATAAGCTAAAAACACCCCCAAAAATATAATTAAGAAGAATAAGAAATATGTTTATTGTTGTTTTGATAATAACCACTATTAAAGAACCAATGAATTCGGCCCAAACTTGGTCCGCAAATGTTTCTTAACAGTTTGATAAACCAATAAATCAAGACAGCGAACAGCATTCGAAATTATTCACCTTCAAAAATATTTTACCACACATTTTGAATAAAACAATAATTTTACATCTTATTTTTTACTTTATGATCATAGGAGCACATTTCTCCGACTTACTGTATTTTTAGGACAAAAAGTAGAACGCAGAAACAACAAAAAACCCAACAACATTCCAAACATAGAGTTATTCCAAAGCACTTTTACCATCAGCTTCCTTCTCCCAATACCAAATGGCATTTCTTAGGGTTTTAATCAAGAAAGCCACACAATATCAGAGAGGGAAACTATCAGATGATGGCAGATAAAAAAAGACGATCCGGGGAATCATGGAACACCCCGGATTACATTGAGAGAACAAGAGTAGGAAAGCTGGTAGAACGCTTTTTTTAATACCAGCCTTAACTGTTAGCCAGAGTTATGCGATACCTTCTATTACGGATCACACCATCAATCTTGACTTAACTCTCCAGTGAAAATAGATGGAATGGTGAAAGGGAAGCCATCTAACCGTGTTTTCTCTGATGGATATAAGGAGGGGATTTGTTAGGTTGGCGCTATTTCAATAGATGTGTTTGGAGATTTTCGATTGGTTTAGTCACCTTTTTTTAGTTTTTAACGGAATTTAATATTTTTGTAATGGGACGACATCATTTAGGAAAAGTGATTTTTTAAAGTCTTCGAGCCATAAGAAATGCTTTGACATTAAATTAGTTATGAAATGGGGTCAATAGTTGTCCGCATTTGTGCATTAGTATTCTACGACTGAGATCCATAAAAGGAAGACATCCAAAAGCATTTAGATTTATTTTTGAAAAATTTAAACACTATTTGGATTTATTAGCATAAGTGTTTCGAAATGTTACCTTGATCTACAATATTCAAACACGGATATTTTTTTCATTACCAATTCGACATCAAAGCAATATATTAGCTCTCTAAACTACGCTTAACGAAAATGCTGGATATGAAAAATTTCTCCGCTTGTTTTTTTAAATCCCTGAAAATAAGGATTTTATAAAACTAAATTAAGTAATTAAATTTCTAAATTTATTTTTAACAGGGATCGTCTTTAATTTTTTTTAAAGATTCTATTGATTTTTAAGATACATTTATAATGTCTTTTTATTACTTATTCATCCTATAGACTTCTTTTACCGAGGGAAATGAAAGTATGGATAAAGACATGAATGAGACATTATAAACTACAAAAGCCTCTTTGCTTGAAAAATAAAGAGTTCCTATGAAAAGGGTAAATAATGTCTAAGATGCGAAGTAGAAATTAATGGTAATTCTAATCTACACCAACCATGAATAAGCAAGGATAAAGAAATATCGATGGAAAAGTGTCTACATTTTTGGAAGCTAACAAAAGATAACAAGACAACTCAGCCTTTTATCAAGACTCATTTCCAATTCAAGCAACATAATGACCAGTACGTAAAGTTCAACGCCTTCTTCGCTGAAACGACCATAAACTTTAAAACAAACGAACATCCAAAAACGAGAGATACCGATCCAGATACTACCATGGAGAGAAACCAAGTTAAGCAGAATCGATAAAACTATCGCCAACTTGTGGTACATAATAGGACAGACATCGACAGCTATTTAAGCGACTGCACCGGAAATCAAACGGGGCAGAAGCACTTAATTCATGTTCCCCGACGCAAAATCTAAATATTTAAGCCCGATAACATCTTAACATAATAGCAGTTCCTCTGAGCCATAGAAAGAAAAAGCATTAGCTGGAACTTCGATTTCCATCGATCAAAAATCGTGTTTCGTTCTTCGGGGGAAGCCATTAGAAAGGGATGAAAATAAATGAGCGTGGAATTTTAAATGAGCTGGATTATGCACAGAAGCATTTAAACACGCATTATTTCCGCATAGAAATGACAAATCAGAGTTTATTTATAAAGGATGATGCTTCGGCTCGCTTCCATTAGCTGAGAGCGTTGACAGGCCATGCATTTTAGTGAAAAATCTTCCACCTCAACAACCTGCTTTGAAGTTTGGGAATTTGTTTTTGAAAAGGGAGTAAAAATTAGTTGCCGGAGAAATTTTCTTCCATCTCTGAGTAAATGGGTGGGAGACTGGAAAAGTATATTTGAAAAGGCAAGTGAAGCTCGTTTTTTAGGCAAGTGAAGCATTAAAACCTAAGCACTTATATGAAAAGATCTTCAAATATTTGATGTTAGTCTAGTTTCATTGGTGGAAAGAATGGAAGTGGAATGTATTATACGTATTGAACGTCAATGTCACTCGTTTAGTAAGGGGCCATTCATTAATTACGTAAGGATGATTTTGGCAATTTTTGACCCCCCTACCCCCAAGTAAGGGTTCGTAAGATTTTTCAAACCCCTCCCCCCTATTCTTACGTAAGATTCCATTTCGTTTTTCAAAATACTAATAAAATGTTAGAAAAGGATCAGTTACAGGTTACACTAAAACTCTCAGTTTGACGTTTTATTTTTTAACTTAATGCTACTCCAATAAAAAAGAAACATCTGATATACATTCATTTTTTTAAAATTAAAGCTTCGATAATATACTGAGATCGTTAGCATTTTTAAGTTTTTCTGGGGTTATTCAAAAGTACATAATTTGATTAGAATAATTCGAATATGTTTACATTAGCTTGGAAAATCTTACGTAAGAATGGGTTTGACCCCCCTCCCCCCAAGTAAGGGTATGTAGAGATTTTTCCAACCCCCCTCCCCCTCGGGACCCTTACGTAATTAATGAATGGCCCCTAAGGTATTAAATAGTGAAACATTTCAGGTAGATTATTAAGGAAGATTAATAATTAATTTATATTATAAATGTTATTATTTATCAACCACTGCTTAATAAACAAATATTCCTACCAAGCCGATATGCGTAAAAAGAAAACTTCACGTTTCTCCATGATTATTTGTATTGACGACGCATGCCAAAATTCAGAATAATGTGCATCACAGTAGGTTATAAAAGTAATAATAGTGATGATAAGATAATTATATTTTTAAATTAAACTTCTTACGCAACACATATGTAATTTCATAAATAGTCTGAGAAGAAACAGTTTATAGTAACAGAAAGTTTTTAGGTATAATTTTGAAGGAAGAATTATAGTTATTTTCTACATCAATACGGACTTCATAGCTAATCTTATTTTAAGCACATTATCATTACAGTTCATTACATTTTATATAGTTAGAAGGAAAGAAATTTGAGAAATCATATAAAGTGTGTGTGATGTCACTAAATACCAGGGTTGGCCGGTTTAAACCATTTGGTTTAAACCATGGTTTTTTTACCAAAAAAACCACTTGGTTTTTTTGGTTTTTTTAGAAATTATAAAATATTTTCAGGATTTTTTAAAGAAAGTGTTATTAAGTATAATCTTTTGCACAAAATTAAAAGGTCAGATTTATAAAAAAATTGACATTTTAAGGTGATTAAAAATCAGAAATCTTTTAATTTAATGGTTTTAATTATTGAATTCTCTCTAAACTTAAATGCTTAAGTTAAACTTATTATATTTTGCAAGAGATAGTTCATTTATTAATTTCCTTTAAAATGAAGCATTATTTCAAAGAGTAACTAAACATACACAAAAGTTATCTGTTTTTCACTGATAAAATATGGCTTGGATTTTAATTAATTAATAAAACCAATTTGTCTTATTTGTCAGTCATAAAAACCAGTTGGTTTTTTTAGTAAATTAATAAAAACCGTTGAGTTCTTTAATGATAAAAACTAAAAACCAGTTGGTTTGTTTATAAACAGATAAAAACCAGCTGGGTTTTTTTACTAAATTAATAAAAACCATTAATTTCCTTAATCGGATTAATTATCTCAATCATTTATCCAATTTCAATTAACATTAGTTGCTTACATTTCCCTTTTATTTAAAAAAAGTTAAATTTTCTCTTTCTAAAGAAATTTCTTAAGTTCATAAATAATCCATATAATTAATTTGATTATTTTACCATTTAATAATTAATCAAATTAATTATCTTTATCAATTATCCAATTTCAATTAACATTAGTTGTTTACATTTCACTTTTACTTCTCATTTAAAAAATAAAATTTTCTCTTTCTAAAGAAATTTCTTAAGTTCATAAATTAATCCATATATAATTAAGATAAATAATTTGATTATTTCAACCATTTATCCAAGATAAATTAACACTGATTTTTATTCACTACAATAATATTAGATATTCAAATTGGAATATTTTAGAAACAAAAATTATTTTAAAAACAAATTAATTTAATTTTAATTAATTAATTGAAATATACAAATCATTTATCAATTATAAACAACCCCTGAAATAAATGTCTCATTTACAACTCAATTTCAAACATCAATGCTAAAATAACTTATTCTGATAAAAAAAATTCTAAAAAAACTTGGTTTAAACCAAAAAAACCTGGTTTAAACCAAAAAAAACCAAATAAACCCGGTTTTTTTGTTTTTTTTTAAAAAAACCCGGTTTTTTGCCAACCCTGCTAAATACAAAATCTCCAAAGGGCTGACGTAGGTATTCTTACCTTATAAAACTCGGTTTAAGATCCAAAATTCAAAAAACCCAAATCGAACGTGAAGAGCCTCGAGCTAAAACCTAAGCACCCATGAAATCTTTGACAATTCTTTTTACACCAAGAAGAAACAGAGTTTCATACTATTCAGACCAAAACTAAATCCAACAAAGGATCTTCAAAGATTCCATTAATAAATTTAAAAAATATCACCTAAATATGGATATTTGAGCAAAATAGAGTCTGTATACAAGAAAAAATGGCACGGTGATTTTCTGTCAACCCCACCGTATCTTGAGCTTTTATGCTGCCAAAACTTTGTTTAAAGCATAGCAATATTATTTAGGGACAAAATTCAAATATTTCAAAATATATAATAATAAAAATTAAAAAAAAATTACAAACTACAATGTCATTCTAAAATTAAATGTGGGTGGTTTAAAACCATACTTATTCATAACCATGATCAGTTCTATAAAAAACATCGTTTTATTCTTGAGTTCACTTCAAAAGGGCAAAAAATGTTTAACAAGTTGTAAAAGTTTTAATTTGTTTTATATCTAGAGGATATTTTATTGTAATAAAATACAGTTACATGGAGAGAGAATCTCAAACTACTAAAAAAAGAAACGGTCAACGAAGAGGATTGTAGATATCATTGAAAAAGTTTTTTAAAACCAATACAGAACCAAAGGGCTTAATAGGAGAGAGGCAAACACAACTGTACTTGCTTCGACTTGCTCTCTCAACCATTAAAAATATATAAGTCGGCACTTCCTAAACCACGACAAAGAGCTTCCGTCATCCAAGAGCTCCAGTGACATTTCCCACAAGGCAACTAAAAAGGAAGGAGAACATCCGACCCCCTAAAAGTGTAATTCCCAGGAAATGGTCGGGTGTTAGATCCCTAGTATTCTGAATTTTAATTGGCGAAACTTGGCACTCAGCGACACTTAAAAACGGAGCAAAAGTGTGTGAAAGTTCAGTCTGAAGATAAATTTCCGCTGAATGGAATGCGTCTAAGGATTGTAAAGTTAGCTGAAATGCTTTCGGGTTCTTAGAAGAATTGTATTGAAATTTACGAAAATTGATCCGGATGGAAATTTGGAAGGTAGTTAGCATAGTATGTGAGAACTCAGCAAGTGCCTGATCAGCATGAGGTGACTAAAGGCGAGCTTTATTTTATTTAAGGACTCAAAACTCAAACCAACTGATAGATAAAAACAGCTAAGTTCACATCACACATTCAGAGCAGCACTTTCAAACGATTTCATGCTGAAACCCCACTACGGAAAATTGATGGGTGCGGTTCAGTGGCGGATCTACGGGGGGGGGCTTTCGGGCTGAAGCCCCCCAAAACGTCTGATATTTTACTAAGTTTGTCAAAACACAAAAATTAATATCCGAAATTCGGATGAGGGCGTACCAAAACGAGTTGAAAAAGTGGGGTTTTTGACTTAAATTTCAAAAAGTTTTATGGGGGAGGACCCCCAGACCCCCCCTTTTAGTGGTTTGAGTAAGATAATTCACTACCTTTTCCGTATTAATATTAACAAGAAGACTCAATTGGATTATGAAAATTCTTAGCCCCCCAAAACCAAATCCTGGATCCGCCACTGGTGCGGTTGAAGGAAATAAAATTAGCATTTAAATTTTAGTATTCGTAAATTAAATTAGGTATACTTCTTTTTCCAGACTTTGTTCTGGTTGGTTTGTTGGTTGCTTAAAGTTTTACAACCCAAGGAACTTTAGGTCATATTTCTTAGTTCTGAAGAGAAGGTTAAGTTTTCGCATATTTAAAGTTTTTAGTAACTCTAAACTCCTAATCATATCACACCTTTAAGATACTTCCCAATATTTTTTTTGTTCCATTCTAGATAAGTCGTAAGATAGTTGTCTTTAATAAATTTAAAATGTTTGAACAAAGCTAGCTACTCAAAATTAAAACGTGCTAATTTCGTAATACTTTTACAGCAACTGAAAATCTTCCAATCATCCTTTTAAAACTTTTTCTCATCATTTCACACAGGAGGCAATTATTTCCCTATAAGCTTCATTATCGACAACCAAAGAATTTTTAAAACTCAAAAGAATTTTCATTATTTAGCCAACAATAGAAAAATTCAGAAGCAAACTCCTAAACTTCAATATTATCCGAGCATTTTTTCGCTCAAACAATTTCTTAAAAAGAAGCCAAGATCCATCAGCGTGAGAATGCAGCTTAAAATACCTCAGCAGACATTTTGATGACTGCTCGTTAACAGAAGCTATAACACTAGACAAAGGTTAGGATAACACACACAAGCACCTTCAAACATAAAAGCTCAATCCATTATAGAAGAAGTTTGTCGAAGCGCAGATAGCCCTTATACTAGATCACTGATCCGAACACTAATTACGTATATCGAAAACAAATATCTTTGAGTTGCATTTTTTATCCAAAAACTAAGCACGTACTCTTACGTAAAGTAACTTACCGTGAGTATCTTACACATAAGAAGAGTTAAATATCCTAAAAATGTAAAATAAAAACTTCTTTTGCCTCTCAAAATACTTTTCGCGATGAAAGGAGTAAGACAGACTAAACAGGCATTGGTGAAAGATTCAGAGAAGACTTTCTTTACTTCTCCTTCCTCACTTTGGCAGTAAGAATGAGGAATACTAAGGAATGTTTTCTACCTATCTTAAGAACTGTTTTCTGCTCAAAAGTATCTCTGGAAAAACAAGATTACGTAGACAATTAAAGGATTACTGAACAAAGGCGATACATTCAAACATCGATATTTGCGGATGCGTTAGTATAAGTCTCGTACGAATAATATACTTCCGATTTCAAGTATTTTAAAGAACTATTTTTAAGATAATCCTTCAGCTCTAAACATATATAATAATTATAAGAACAATGATGAAAACTACAAAATTATCAAACATAGCATTATACTACAAGATAACTTAAGGTTTAAATGCAGACCTTAACTTTTAACCTTACCCCAATGAACTTTTTAGTTTATTAACCATATTATCTATTAACTTTGCAATCGTTAAAAATTTACTAAGGACCACATTTAAGAACTATTGTTTTTCTTTGCCGACGCACTTAGTTCTCAAAAGAAAGAAAAAAGACCATTCAGTAATTCAAAGAGGATGCTCAAAATGAAGCCTAAAAACATTACTTAAAGAGCCGGAACAAAACTACGTTAGTTTAGTCAAGATGTTATTAGATTAATTACGTGGATACTTGGAGTAGACACAGAATGAAGTTGTTGAGCGCACATTTAACACTAATGAGAAAAGTGGACGCTGTTGGTTCTAACGAATAGGAAATGAAAGAAATTAGTATTTTAAAATTAATTCATGTTCTAGTTTTTTTGCATGAATTTTCAAACGAAATAACTTAATTATGAACACATGGGGTAAATATTGATTCACGATTTACGCTGATTTAGTCAAGATATAAAGGTTAGCAAAGTTGCAATTCTCAGTACAATTTTCAATTTACGCAACTATATCATCGGATTTAAAGATAATGTAATAGAAGTAGTTTAAGGCTAGAGATAAATAATAGTTTTAAACTAACTGTTAATTTACTGCTTGGTTGACTGTTCGTGCTTTTATAACAGATTTCTTGTATCAGCTTCTTATAATTTAAATGAATTATAATAAGGCTCATTTACACATTTCACTTTCAATGTTTCATCTGAGTGGTGTCTTGTGAAACATTCGTTTTCATTAAAATTTGAGGATTGAAGAATGAAATGACAATTTACAATTTTCACTTTGGATGATTCCTCCAAAATGAACACCAGGTGTAATTAATCTAAATGAGCCTATAGATTCTTAACGAAATCAAAATTTCTACTACTGATTTTAGCATTCAATGGTTGTTATAGTAAGAATATTACGTATTATTTATACCCCCCGGAAACCAAAGAAATTTTCCTTTTTGAGGACCTGTTCAATATCATACAAAATCAAGTTCTATGTATTGATGATCAATACCAGCCAACCATCTCTGTATGCCAATGGTAATATCTATATAAATAGTGGTTCTTTACGGCCAGGAATAATAGTGAAGAGCAAGCTACAAGTATTGCTTTCCTCAGATAAGTATATGTGTGTAAAAATACTTAAAAATGAGCATTCGATACTGTTAGGTATCAATTATCGTCTCGTAACAATATTACCAATCGCCGTCGACGACCAAAAGGTATGGGTTTACACCTTTGAGTTGAAGCAGACATGGAAGAAGGATAGAGTAAACCAAGTACTCAACAACAACTTATTGAAACTTAAGTTGCCAACTTTGTCTTGAATAAAACCTCACATGGACAACAAGTTAAACCTTAAGTCGGACTTTAAACCCTCCCATCTGAAAATGATTTCCGGGGATTCTCAGAGAAAAGATCCAATGGAATTCCAAGACGGAAACGGAGGGGCCACATTGACGAAACAAATTCCCCACTCCGCGCGAGATGCAATTTAAAGAGAGCAGCAATCATCGTTCTGTCTGGGAGAAAATTGTCGCCCCGTCGTCCCCCGAAAACGAACTTCAGGGCAAACAGTTTTTTGAACGGTAATCCAATTCATTCACGACGTGACGTGTAAGCTAGAAAGCGAAATTTGATTCTAGGAAGTTGATTCAAGAGAGGAAAAAGTGTCAAGTCGGACAGGAGATGACGCTTTTTTCATCAGAACAAATATCGGACAAAAGATCCAAAGGTGACCGGAAAAGTAAGTGTCCAAAAGTGTGGACGTTTCAAGACAACTAAGTGTCTGTTAATGCTAACGTGAGGAATTTGCAATTATTGAATGGCTTCTAAAATTTGCATCAAGTATTTTGAAAAATACTTTATTTAGCTTTACATTAAAACTATTAAAGTGTACTAATTTACGTAGTCCAAGGAAAGGTTTCTGATAAAAAGTATGTGTTCAACAAATAGAATTAATACGGGCATATCACTAATTTTACTCAGGCTTGATGAGTAGGGGCTTGTAAAACATAAAAAAAACCTTTGATAGCTTTTGACTTTGTGTCCTGTGATGTGTTGGGACATTTCATGATTTTATAAGTGTTAGATACAATCAAATCCCTGTAACACTAAAAAATTTCTAAGTGTTCTCATGTCTCATGACTTGCAAATTTCTGACTCACTCATTTTAGATGGAGTGACTCATATGAGTCAACTACGTAATTAAACAAATCCGTCAAAGTATTCTTTTGATAGACACACACTTTGCAAAGTATTTAGAACAGAAAACCAACAGAAAACGACCATACACTACGAAGTTTGTTCATACACAACTCACGAGGGGAATAAGATGGATATCATGCAACAAAAAAAGAACAAACAATGCAACAGAAAAACCGGGGAGCTTAGAGCCGGAGAGCTTCTTAGAGGTAAAAAAACCGGATCAGGAGATGCAAGACCGAGGAAAAAAGTTTATCTCGGGCTTCTCAGAAGGTCGTTGCCATGGGGTAGCGTGACAGGTTTTTTTTCCGGGATTTCGAAAATAAATAGTGATGGTCAATTGGGCAGCGATTTAAGCAACGGGAGGTGGTCACTATAGGCGCCTGTAGAAAGCCATCCACGCGAAAGCCATGAAACTGGATATATTCTACGTTCGAGGAATATTAGAGGAGGATATTGCTATTGACGTTATATAGTTGGGGAAGTCGGATTTTTCCTTTGTGCGTTATTTTGTGTTGGGTAGAATCATTCAGGGATTTTTATGGTGTGTATGTGAACTGTAGTTTGAAGTGAGTGCACTTTGCAGTATGGGATGCCCTTTCGAAAGAAGAACGATAAGAATGGAAGGAAATATTCTTAAACACAGGATAACCCAGTGTAACTTTAAAAGTGTTTAATTATAAATTCAAAATAACTAAGAATCGTAATGCAGAGTAAACCATGTGGAGTTAACTGTAGAAAAGATGTGCTGTAGATTAAATAGAGGCCGTCAACTGTTTATTTTTAAGTATGGAATTTAAGGCGATGTATCAATTAACTTGAATTGAAAGCTTTATATGCTTAAACAGATAGAAAAAGTACGTAGAGCTAGAGAATAGATTAAGCCCCTTAAATTAAAGGTATAATAAGATTATTTTTACCATTATGGTAGAACATCTTAGTTGACTAGAGAGCAAATTTCACCTTTTTATAACTTAAGTCTTCAATTGAGTAACATTCCTGTGTTTTGAAATGTTGGAAATCATAAAAATATTAGGGTCCAATTCGAAGTACACCTTTTATATCTTTACATCAATTTAATAAGTTAATGCTAGGAACTTCCTGTCTACACTCAAGTTAGTCCAAGTATGGGTGCAGGAATTTTCTGCACCTATACAATGAAGAGTATAACGTTATGCGATCAAATGTTTCAGGAAACCAGCTAATTATACTGGGGACCTTTTAAATTACGAAAAAACATTACTTAATTCCATAAACGTCAAATAAGGATCCAACTGCAATTGATCAATTAAGTAATTTGGAAAACCGTATTGCCTAGTTGCATAATTAAGGGAAAGAAACTATAAAAATGTGCCTAAAAACGAATTACATCAAAATACGGTTCAATTAATAATCGAGACTTTCCTAATTAGTACGTAAAATTATTCAAATATCCCCTTAAGAATGCAAAAGGAATTGAAGTGCAAGTAAATTCAAATTAATTATTAATTACCAAGCTGAATAATAATCTCCAAACGCTTAAATGAAACCAAACAAAAAACATATCAGTTTTAAAATGTATCAGGAATGAAAATAAGACCACAAGAATAATCCCTCCTACCGCAAAAAAAAAGAAAATTTAATCCCTCAATTACTTTTTTAAAAGAGTATTCTTAAAACCTTTTACTTAGTTTTTCGGATCAATCTTTCCTCCATGTCATTAGGCAACTTAAATTTATACTAAAAGAAAGCTGCAGGAGCGTAACCGTCCGTGACTGACCATTTAAAATTTTTTGTGAGATTTTTTGAGTTAAAATGGACATAAAACGTTGAACAGCTAGCTAAGCTGTGTTTAGCTTCCCGAAATATAATTTACAAACTCTTTAGACAAAGAATTTTTTACTCTGGTGGATATCCTTTTTTTTATCTCACTAAGAGTACAGTTGTTAGGTTTACTAAGGATACAGAATCATACAGATAAGAAAGCTAGACACTATTATCCTGTGGTTAAGGTTGTAGCCCTAAAAATAATAACACATTTGTAAAAGAAGACAAAAAAGTTCTTAAAAACGGCAATAGAATAATAGAAAAAGGGGTGAAAACTTGAGATCTTTATCAATGTTGTGCATAGCTCCAAATGAAAGCTTTTATACTGACACTCACAATAAAGTTGTATTAGTTTTTATTCTTTTTTATCGTTGTTGGAACAAATATCCAGACAACGCCTAACGAATAAAGGCACTCAGGTAATGTCGGGATACATTACGTGTTGATCACATCACATTTGATCGCAATAAAGGTCCGTGTCATGGGGGATAGAAAAGGCACCAAAGAATGTGACTTATTTGTTGTAGTTTTTATGTTTTTTTTCTTTCAGTAATAACGGGAGGCTTTGGGTCAAATTCCAATTCCATACGGGATTTGCATCCGTGGATGGATTCACAAGGGTCATTGGAGAGAATGTCCAACCAATCTTTTTTCAGGATATTCCATTTTTTTAAATGGTAAATGATATATTCTCATATCAATCAAGAGTTATTTATTTTACGAGGTAAGCTATTTTTCTTTTCATTAGAGCTTCGCTGGCGCGGCGTATGAATCTTGTAAGTCGCTTTCTGACTCGGCTAGACTTTTGAATTGACAGAATATGAAAATATCTATTACTGTACAAAATTTTTACAATAAAAACTTAAAATTTTTCCATTGTCAGATTTTGTCCACAAATGTATTCTAAAATGTGCATGGCGTAATAGGATGAAAAATTTTAGAACAGACTTTTCAAAAGAAAAATTTAAACCATCTTTGGCTAATAAGAATAAGTATCACGGGTTCTTCTGGGTTTGATACAAACCCAAACAATAATCCTTAGAATTAACTATCAAAACAATGCAAAATCTGAAGAAAATTTTGAGAGAATGGGCATTTACCCTTTCAGTCCAAGTGCGCTCGATATAGCCACTGAATCCTATGGAAAATTTGGGGCGTTTAGGTCCAAAAGGGTTAAAGAGAAACAGTATTTCAAACTTATTATCCATTTACTCAACACAAAAGCTTCCAACCGAAAATTTTCTATCGTAAACTGCAACCTCAATGCAACTTGAGGCAAGTAGTCCT
This sequence comes from Tetragnatha versicolor, assembly GCA_024610705.1. Taxonomy (NCBI): domain Eukaryota; kingdom Metazoa; phylum Arthropoda; class Arachnida; order Araneae; family Tetragnathidae; genus Tetragnatha; species Tetragnatha versicolor. Next base: position 30,963,470 of record JANDEH010000001.1, on the reverse strand, counting down.
TAATTTATATGATTACACAAACATTCCAATTCATAGGCGACAAGTACGCTAACGATTGTCCGAGTCGATGTTTAAGCGTGTTGAATGCACCCTCAATCTCAGCTAGACTTCGTTATCACCTCGTTGGGACTCTTAACACAAAGGAATCATCCGGGTGCTTCGAACATTTCGGCGGGTGCAGACTCAATAATTACCTGCAATATACATGATGTCTTGAAGTGATCCTGAAGCAAGTCAGTAAAAGTCATTGGATATTGTCTTCTATCATAAGGTATGCTACACAGTTATAAATTAGGCAATAAAAAGTACTAACGGATATGCCCGGCCTTGCACGGGTGGAGTGTATAATTTTTTAATTAAATTTTCTCAAAATACATTTATAATTTTGTAAATCAGCAATTACCGATCATCCCGGTATCCCAGGCGCCTCTTTCATATCCCGGTATAATTTTTCTTATCCCGGTGTTCCCGTAATTTTTCCTATCCCAGTGTTCCCGGTAATTTTTTTCCAATCCTGGTGTTCTCGGTAATTTTTTCCTATCCCTTTTTTCATCTTAATAAAGTAACAAATTTGAAACTATAGTTAAAATTATATACTCTATTCATATAGAATTGGCGCTTGAGAAATAGTGCTTTCCCCCACCCTAGAAGCGTAACCATAGTTACGCTCTTCGAGCAGCCAATAGTAAGCCTTCTTCGTCACTTTGACGTGGATAGTTGCTAAGGTTACCGATCGGTGGTGGGGGAAGGAAATATTTTCAAACGCCAGTTCAAAGTGAACAGAGTATAGTAAATTAAATAAGCCTAGTGAACACAGTAACAAATTTAAAACTATAATGAAAGATCTAGTAAACTGAAAAGTCTAGTGAAGAACAAGGGGCAATTACGAATTTTGGGAAACTTCTAAAGATCTTTTTTAAAGAAAGAAACAAGTTGAAATTCATGTTTTACCAACAATTTGAAATGGATACGTGTTAAGAAAATCCTAATAGTCCTACTACTATTATAATTGTGAATGTTTGTCTGGATGTTTGTTACTCTTTCACGCAAAAACTACTGAATGGATTTTAATGAAATTTTACCATAATGTAGCTTATACATCAGAATAGGACATGGGCTATAATTTATAAAGAGAAAATCAGTCCTTCATTCTTTTTTTCCCGTTTTTCCTGCTTTTTTTTCACTTATTTTTCCGTGTTTGAAAACCTGTTTTACCAGTCATACAACGAGTTAAAAATAAAACATTGTTTCAAATGAGACACAGATCACTAGACTTTTTCATTTACTAGATCTTTTATTTTAGTTTTAAACACTGGTTTTAACACTGTTGTTAGCTCAGTGGGTTTTAAATTTCTTAATTTGTTCACTAGACATACTAATTTACTAGACTTTTTACTATGGTTTCAAATTTTTTATTTTATAAAGGCACCAAGATATTAAACATTATCAGGAACATCGGGATGGAAAAATTACCGGGTTATGAAAATTACCGAGAACACTCGGACGGGAAATTTACCATAAAGACACCCAGAATACCGGAATATAAAAATTACCGTAAACACTGAGGTAGGAAAATTACCGGGAACGCCGGGATTAGAAAAATTACCGTGACCACCGGGATAAGATTACCGGGAACACTGGGATAGGAAAGAGGCACCTGGGATACCGGGAACACTGGGATAGGAAAGAGGTTCCTGGGATACCGGGATGATTTGTAATATTGCTAATTTACAAAATTATTAATGTATTTTAAGAAATATTTTAAAAAATAAATTTATACACCCCACCCGTGCAAGGCCGGGTATAACAGCTAGTACTATTATAATTGTGAATGTTTGTCTGTATGTTTGTTACTCTTTCACGCAAAAACTACTGAATGGATATTAATGAAATTTTACAATAATGTACCTTATACATCAGAATAAGACATAGGCTATAATTTATAAAGAGAAAATCAGTCCTTCATTCTTTTTTTCCCCATTTTTCCTGCTTTTTTTCACTTATTTTTCCGTGTTTGAAAACCTGTTTTACCAGTCATGCAAGCCAATAATTGGAAACTTTAGTAGTACCAGTGTTGTAGTTACTAGGCAGTTTTATTAATCTCTATATAAGTAAACACGTTTGTGGATGTGTGTGTATGTATGTGTGTTTCACATCTCCTTTTAGACCACACCGAAGGCGTGGAATTTCCTCCATTTCAAGATTTTTTTCCTTTGAAATAAATTTATTTACTGAAAAATACAATTTTTTTCATGGAAAACGAGTTAAAAATAAAACATTGTTTCAAATGAGACAGATCACTAGACTTTTTCATTTACTAGACTTTTTATTATAGTTTTTAACATTATCAGGAACATCGGGATTGTAAAAATTGACAAGAACACCGGGATTGGAAAATTAGCGGGAACATCGGGATAGGAAAAATTACCAGGTTATAAAAATTACCGAGAACACCGGGATAAGAAATTTACCATAAAGACACCGGGAATACAGGAATATAAAATTACTGGAAACACCGAGATAGGAAAATTACCGGGAACGCCGGGATTAGAAAAATTACCGGGACCATCGTGATAGGAAAGATTACCGAGAACACCGGGATTAGAAAATTACCGGGAACACCGGGATAGGAAAGAGGCGCCTGGGATACCGGGATGATTAGTAATATTGTAAGTTAGTAATTTACAAAATTATAAATGTATTTTAAGAAAACTTTAAAAAAATAAATTTATACACCCCACCCGTGCAAGGCCGGGTATAACAGCTAGTCATTTATAAACTGGTATTTATCATTGAAACATTTTAAATTTAAAACATACAAACCCATGTTATCACGTCTTGTTATACCCCGTTCGCACTGGCCTTTATTTTTGCCTTTATTTTCGTTAGCACTTTGTTGTCATGAACGGCGTTTGCACTGACAAGGGGCGAAAATAAGCACTTTACTGTGTGTAAACAATAACAGCATGATTTGTAAAATAATTAAAAATCTAATTTCTCTATACAACTTAAAACTAATGAATAAAATCACCAAGAATACAAGTAAAAATACATAAAAGATTATTAATTGACTAGTGAATTGATTAGTGTGTTTTCATAACAACAAAGTGCTAACGAAAATAAAGGCCAGTGCGAACGGGGTATAACGGTTAACAAAATTTCTACTTTATGTAGCATACATTACAGGTTTCAAACACTACAATTGTAGCATAACTCAAATCTATCCAATATCCCAAACTTTCATCACAGAAATCTGAAAACAGCGACAGAAAAAAATCGACACGATATTAATCCTCAAAAGCCCCTTCACAAAGATGGACTTAAATCTCTCGGAACAGAAACCAGAAAAGACGGTTGGTATAGAATAGGGGATCAAAATTTTCAGAGGGGGATTATGAGGCTCCGAAAAAGAAGTCCATCTTTCTGTTCCTGTCATCCCGAAGAGCAAGACAAGAATCCGGATCGCGATGACCTCAAGGGTTTCTCAAGTGGCAGGATCAAAATAATGGATCCGATCCGGAGCTTTTGAAGCAAAGGGAAATTGTTTGACATATTCAATGGTAGACGAATCTGTTATGAGGATCAAATGGACTGCTAACTACAGACTAAAATACAGTTGATGTGTTTTGAACAGTTGAAATTGTCGTTTCACTGGATAACTGGTAATTTTGGAAAGAAATCAATCGTGAGCAGCCATCTCTCATAATCTAGTATTTGAAGATATAATGAACATTGAACCAGTGACCATAGAGTTATAAACATTTTAAGGGACTTTTCATATTCAAGGAAACATCTATTTTCCTGTAGATTTTCTTTCACAAAATTTGAACTCTTAAACTAAGTCTTATTCCCTTAACTTTTATGCTCTACAGGAAATAAATTTCAACATACCTAGTTGATAGTTTAATGAATGAAACCGCATGTTGAGAGAAGGACAGGGGGTCTAATAAGTATGATACGTAATAACATAAGGGGTTATTCGAACTTTCTGATGTCACACTTAAAAAACATTTTCTATACTGATGTTAAACAGTAAAGAAGGCATTACTTCGCCGATTTTCTATGATTTAACAGCAGAGTAACTATTTCTCAAAGGACGATTATGTTGAAAATTAAGGAAAAATCCAAAGTTTTAGATGTGTGAAAAGGTGTGTCGGAAGAGTACACAAATCTTCAAAAATGGTGTGATATGAATTATGAATGGCCCCTACTCAGGATTCTAATCACAAAGTTGAAATCTTGCTTAGGATTTCCCAATCACTTTTCTTAAGCTACGATAACAATCATTACCAATATGATAACCACGTAATAAAAGAAAGTAAAAAGCACCACAATACAAAAAGACTCAGCATAACTCCTTGCATACACATTCTCTCCCACCACTTACACAACAGTCACCATCGACATTCCAAGCATGCATAAGCCATATAGACGCAGACAAAAACCCATCGAAAGAATGAATGGCAAACATGTGTCCGTGGAGCGAAGGAAAAGGTCCATCATCGATCAGCCTCCCCGGCGATCTCCCTCGTCCCTCCGGAGGAAGAACCCGAGACGACGTCGTATATCCCGGGGAGCTTGTTAGGGCGGGACACTCGACAACTTGTTAGGGAGTTTTACGGGGCCCTCTTTGATACCGATTGTTTAGAGTGATTGAGAAACGGGTATCGATGAATGGTGATGGGTATATTGAGTCGTGAATGATATAAAGGGGAGTTGAGGTTTGGCAGGTCTAATTTAAAGGAGGAGTTTGAGGCTGTATAAGCAGGGGTTCTTCAGGTTATAATGGAATATTTATGTTATCATAATTTTTTGTGAATCCTGTAGGACTTGTCTTAATGGCTGTTTGACTTTTTATAAATTCAAGAACAGTGGTTCACTAACTGTAGACCCCCTGGTCGTCAATAAAATTTTGATCTAGACAAGATCTAGATAATGTTTAAACTTAAATGAGGGTAACAAAGTGTTAGAGGATGTTTCTTTTTTTATTTTATTCCATTAATTTAAATTTTAGGAATGATTGTAATAAAAAAAATCAAGCAAATCCGTTATAATCCGTATTAATGAAAACATATCGAGAAAGAAGTATAAGTTCAAATGTATAATTTATATCATAATTTTGTAGTCATGACAAATATTTTAAGTTTAAGACTGTTTTTCAAATAATATAATTTTTTTCTTCATAAAAGTGTATATATTTAGTTTTTAAAAACATCTTATAAAGGTTTTCGATACTTGTCTGTATGAAAAGCGCTTTGGATGCAATAGATTCAGTTCTTAAAAAGCTGCTAGCAACCTTTGAAACTTTATAAATTCCTGTTTTAGAACCTTAGGGAGCACAGTTTTAAAAATCACAGCTATGTAGGCTAACAGCAAATGCGTAGATCGGACAAATTTATCTTTCCAATTTTTACCTTTCTTTCAGTTTGAATAACATTAAATGTAGCATAAATAGTAATATATTGAGTACCTCAAAAGGTTTAAAAAGTTTGCTTCTTAGAGTTCACAGTAGTTTTAAGTTGCTGTTAACCTTGAATGAATAGGAGAACCTCTAAATAGGAGTTAAACTTTTATAAAATACGAATAACGTGAGACAGACTAAATAAATTTGTTCAGAAATTGCTATCAATACATCCCTTGCATAAAAATAGATTTTAATCGTATTTTAATAGAAAAAGGGTAGTTTTATGGACAGTAATCAATGCATATTATACCACTGTAAGAGCTTCCAATTACATTGACAAGACACACGATAATCTTTTGCTAATAGAAGAGGAATCCCCCTTAAAAAATAAAATTGGGTCTTGGAATCCGAGAGATAAAGCCGTAACTAATACTTAATTCTTCGTTAACAAGCAAGAAATCAAGCATAAGATTATTTCAAGCATGCATGATTCATATCCATCGTTAACCTTTATGTATTTTTTCAACAGAGGAGAACAGTTATTAACCGCCTGAAGAAAAACTGTTGTAATGGGAATTCAACTTACCAACGTTTTGGTTCAAAATTTACTAAAGTTGTTCATTGTTCATGCTAAAAGTCAAATATTGAGAAAATAAATTAATGTAGATAATAAAAAAATGAGTTTCTAAATTAATTAGGAAGCATACCGCCAACTTTTTCAATGGGATTATATCAAAATAAACAATTAAAGTAAATTACTATAGGAATTACGATTTTGAATTTTTTAAAGATTTATTCTAAGCATTATGCTTCAAAAAATGTAAAAATATCCGTTCTTTCCTGAAATGACCATGTTAATTTTACAATGCCAACCATTAATATAGTAAATTATACTCATTTAATTTTGAATACATATGTAAGGGGTTAAACGTGATATTTCAAACGTAACAAATGAATATAATTTCTCTAATAGTATAATGCCATAGATATCCATAATTAAACCTAGAATTATGAAATAATTAGCTCCAACAAATTGAGATCTAGAACTACTAATTAAATGCTCTTAAAGTACTACTACTGTTAAAGTACATTAATCAAACTTCTCGCAGATGAAAAACTGTAGAAAAAAATGTCAATCTACAGTTTTCTGAAAAGTGGACCCAACACTAGATTAACATGCAAAAGAAAAGAGTCATCCATCTTCCTCTGCTCTTCTGTAGAGAGCAAGAATGAACAAAGGGAGAGGTGACAGAAACTTCCCCAAGTAATGTATTGTGTGGGGCAGAGGCTTTTACTTCTTTCGGCAGTGATATAAATCAATCTTAAGCTGTTCTAACTATACGAAATCCATGGCTCGCAATGGGGGTGAAAATTAAAAACTTGACCAGCAGGACATGAATTCGTGTGAATGGGATTTTAAAAAAGGAAAACGAAAAAAGGACAGGCGTAGGCGAGGTGAATTTAGCTTATTTGCTTATTCTAGTCGGATGTGGGGCTTAGCAAAAATACAAGAATTAATTCATAATAATTTTACTAAATGAAAAGAAAATACGATTTTGCTCACTTGAAGTGCATTGACCATTTCAAGAGAAACTGAAAGTGGATTTCAATTGTGATTAGCAATTGGAATTGAAAATTTATTTAAAAAACTTCTTTGAGGAGAGAAATAGGTAGTTACACGAATATCTTTTTACATGAAAACCTATTGAAACTTGAAGGTAAATACTTAGGCAATTTGCAATACAAAAAAGAACCCCAATAAAGAAAACTTTTATTAAAAATTTCGTTAAACGGTTTTGTAACATTGCAGACGAATGACGAATCAGATTTTTGTACGATTTTAAAGTGATAAAATATTTTGTGCGGATGTTTTTGACGGTTTAGAACTTATCATATCTGGAAATAAACTAAAAACTCTGGAATAAAACTAAAATATAAATAATAATAAACTAAATTATCATACAAACCTATGATGATCCCTAGAAGTTTTCTTTAACAAAAAACTAAAATAATTATCAACTTATGTGGTTAAAAAACCCTGTTTAACATAACAGGATATTAAATTGGGGATAATGGGGTTATCATTAAAAACTACATAGTTAAAAGTAATTATGACAACACCGTTTAATTAAAATTATGGAGGCTAAAAAATAGAAATTTTTGCTTTACTCAAAAGAAATAGTTAAAAACTAATTTCTTATTACTCTAACTAAACAGTAGAGCATTCATAGAAACATCTCATTAGAAAAACATTTTAGTCTTGTACAGTTGAAAATTAAGTATGCACTAAGAGTAATACGTTTCAGTTATAAAAAAGCATAAGCATTGTGGTAAATAGAAATTCTTGAATATTTACTTCATAAAGTAATAAAAAGTTTCGTTGCTCATTTTTAACACAGTAGCATTCAGTTACTTTCAAGTATTGAAATTTAGCTCTTAACTTTAATTACTCCGTTTAAGATGAGTGCAAAAAATGACAACTAAAAGGTAAAAACAACTTAACACTAAGGAGAACTTAATTCCTTACATTTTCCTGTTTTTAACAAGCGTCAAGCACAAGCTGAACAGTTAAGACACCAGGTTACGTAATAACAACATATTAGCTATTTCTTGCCATTAAATATATTCTTGAGGGATCTTCTAGAAAACTGAGAGTAAGATCCCAGTAGAAAAGCTTTTGAGAAATGACGTTTTAGAACCTATCATATCTGGAAATAAACTAAAAACTATGGAATTAAACTAAAATATGAAAAAATAAACTAAATTTTCAAACAAAACCATATGATTCTTCCTACAAGTTTTCTTTAACAATACTAGGGGGCTCTGCCCCCTGCTCGCTATCGCTCACGAACCCCCGAAACTGCTTCGCAGTTCTTTGAAGATCGCTTCGCGATCTTAGCGAGCAGAGCTCGCTTGTTTCATCTCAACTATCCAGTAAAACCTGAAACTTGTCTGCTTAGTTAATGATCATTTAAAATCGAAACCTTTTATCTCTCTAACTTATCAATAACTTAATGCGGACCATTACTACAAAAATATCAAAATAAAACTCTCCTAACTCTCCAAAATAAAACTAAACTCAAAATAAAATTTCTCCTGGATTCAATCTATTTTACAGTATGGCATAAGGTTTTGGGGAGGGGATTACATATCAAACCTTATACCTTTAATAAATTTGCAAAAAAGAATTTTTAAGCATGTAAATAGTGATCAGTTATTAACTATAAAGAAACTTTACTATTTTAGGTTATCACTTTTTATTTATAATAACATTAGCTCATTTGGTAGTACCAATATTCATTATAATCTCAGACAACCACCTATATTAAATATCCCACAGCCATACAAAGAGATCTTGCGCGTAAAAGTTTTCTTTATCAGGGTCCGTTCTTTTATAACAAATTGCCAACTTCTCCAACCTCTAACTCAAATAAATTTTCTTTTTAAAAAGGGTCTGTCTACATATTTATTGAATTTAAAAGACACAAATCTATAAAGGTCTTGTAATTGAAGATGAGCCTGATATTTGACTATATTTTGTTGCTCTGTGTTAGCCAAATTATTTTTTTTTCTGATGTGTACTTAGTGTGTTTTTATTTTGTATGTATATTTGTATTTTGTTCATGACTGTATGTGTATTTCGATTATTTGTTTTATTTTGTTCTTAGTATAAATATTTATTTATTAATTTAGTGCTTCACTTGGAAGGGCTTGTGCCCCTTAGTGAACAACATATGTATTTGTTTTTTTTCCTTTCTGTAAATAAATTATTATTTATTATAAAAAAAACTGTTACTAAAATATTCCTTTTTAGTTTACCAATAATTTAACCGAAATGTTTTCAAAAATATCCAGCAAGTCTACAAAATATCATTAACCATCTTAGAGAAAAAACACATGCCATTAAAAAACCGAAAAAGAGTAAAAAATTTCGAAACTTTAGAATTTAATTACTCCAAAAATAATTCGAAATTCGAAAAAAGGGCGACGAGGTGCAAAACTTCATAAGAGTATGTGTCTGCAAAAAAGCATGTTTCTGTTGTAAATAGATATTTCTGGGGGCGAACTCGCAGCCGAAAAAAATAATCTTCGACTTTGACATTAAATAACTCCAGAACTAATTATCTAATCAATTAGGTCTGGAAACTGAAATGACCCTCATACATTTGTCTACCAATGGTCAAAATTTCAGAATATTCCTTCAAATAGTTTTTGCGTAGTGATAGTTCAAAGTGTTCAAAAATAAAATTTTCAAAATCAGCGGCGGCGGTCACTGTTACTTTTTTTTTAATACAGAGAGAAACTAAAATAATGTTCAACTATGTAGTTAAAAACCCTATTCATACTTATTAAATTGAAAAGATAAATAATTAAAAGATAAATTAAAAACTTAAACATCAAAGAAAAACAAGTTGCAGAAGCTACAGAAGTCTGAACTTTCAAATTAAATGCACAAGTTGATTTAGCAATCTATTTAGCTTGATTGAAAAAAGTCACGTCAATATTTATTTTTTATACCTATAAAGAAAGGGAGCATAGTATGGCGCAAAAGCTTTTTGTTTTATACATTTTTACTGAAAACACATTTTTGCTTTTTCATTTAGGGTGAAATTTAATATAATTTACAGCTACGTTTTGATACTAAAAACGTTTTAATTATTTTCTATGTACAAACAAGTAGGTACAGCTCAGAGATGTCTAAAGTCTAAGATAACGTTTCCCTTTATTTTTTACGCTTCGTTCTTGGAGTTCAATTCAATGAAGTATACACAATTCCCCCTACGTCTTTATACATTTTTATGACTCTCCACACAAAGAACTTCTACACTTGTTCCTGAGGTACAATTCGATGAAATTCCCCCAACTCAGATTCAATTATTCCCGAAATTCCCATGCCCTACTTTCAAAACTTTCTCCTCCCTGCCGTAGCTTTAAAATAAACTTTTTCAAATATTGACTCCGAGGATTTTTTCTCACCCGAGAAAAAGACGACCGTGGAAAATTCCTTCGCTTTTTCCCCTAGTAGTACCTCCAGCCGAAACCAAACAGAAAGCAGAAAAAACTAGGGCCACATCCGACAAATGTTTGCATGGCTAATGGTCTACATCAATTGACGCCGCAAAGAACCAAGAAAACTGCAAAAAAGGGAATCGCAAGGACAGCGATGGCTTTTGTATTTGTCTCCTCCAACTCAAAAAATATTTTACGACCCAGAAAGGAATTTAAGAGCACTTAAGTGAACAAAAGACGGATTTTTAACCCTTCATGTAGCATTTCAAGAAACGTACACTCATAAGACAATGTCTTAGAATCATGAAAATACACACCTATAGAGAAGAGAAGAGAAGCAGAAAGAACTTTCCTTTTCTGTTTTCTTCGTTTTTTAAATAGCTCGGGGACCCGTACGGCCCGAGGGGAGATTTGAAATTCTCATAAAAGTGCAGTGACCAAGTTTTCATAGGGGCTTCGGGTCTATAAAATTTTCCCTTTCACAAACTTTTCTCATTCGGCGAGAACGAATGCAATTTATTCACTGTCTGGAGAGTCCACACAGAAGAAATATTAGAGAGCGTATGCATACTAAATCTAATAAAAGCAAGATTCTTTTTAATAAGAATGCAGTGAAGTGTGAAACAGTAAAAGGGGATATGGGTTTAATAGTAGTTTGAATGGAAACATGTGTTTTTGTCATTGGTTTGGGGATTTTTGTTTGGATAATAAAGCAAATGCAAGGGGATAGATGTTTTGCATCTTTAAGTATAGAATAAAACCTTAAGAAGCATTAAAAATACAAATATAACACTTTTATATTCTTATTTTTTATGGGGATGCAAAATGAATTTTTTATTTTTAATTATGTAACCGGTTAAATAAATTAAAAATTAACAGGTGTAAATGGGGGTTCTAAATATGAAACATAATTCATAGAGAAATCATCAATATCTATGAAAAATACAATCAGAATCTAAACAACCAAAAAATTATTCCTCTCAAAAATTATGTTGAAGGTTGTATATCTCAACTATTTTAAAACCTTTTTAATCTAGGCTTCATTTATAATTTCTTTAAGGTTGCAATTTAAACGCAAACCAAATACTATTATTCAACATACAAAACAAAGTCCCAAAATTGACCATAATTATATAATGGACCCCTAACATCTGGTAGCAGCTAACCGCATATGGTCTCCCACACAATTTACCTCAAACATACAAAACATGACACTATTCCCAGATTTAAAAAAACGTCTCAAATCGGGATTAAAACCAACAAACCACCTGAGCATCAACTAAACAACTTTCAATTCAATCAACACCTTCCCGGCACTCGAATGATCTCTCCAAAAAAGATCGATCCCCAAGCAAGTGATCCCGAACGCTCCACATCGCCCTTTCACTGGATGTCACCGCGACGATGCGTCCGTGGGACCCCGGGATCCGCTCCGGTGGCGGCGAGATGAGATGATGAGGGAGGAATTCTGTCATCAGCAAGGAAAGTGTAATTGCCAGGATCCGCTAAATGGCTCGGAGGTGTTGTTGGAGTAGTTGGAGTCGAAACGCAGGAAGTACCTTGTGCTTGAGTCATTAGAGTAGAAACATGAGTTGCCATTCTCGGGTGTGAGTAATTCCTCATCGTTAGAGTAATGTTGAACATCTTGCGTCAGTTGACTTGGGTGTTACAAAGTTTTAGGGCTGAGTATCTCGATTTGAGGCTGGCGAAATTTTAGACACTTTTCTAAACTCAAACATGCGGAGTTTTCAAATTAAATCACAAAGCAGCTGCCATTTATCGCTAATTTATCTTCGACATATTTTTAATGTGTCCGTTTCCGGATTAAATTAAACCACTGAGTACGCTACAAACCAAGAAAAAATTAAATTAATTAAAGAAGAATGCGTCTTTTGTATTTTTGTGCACATTTTTACTGAAATACATATAAAGGAAAACCCAAAGATACCACCATTTTTTCCGACTAAAAACTTTTTCTCTACCATTTTTAATAAGTAATAATGAACTGTATCTAAATTTCTATTCAAACCACACGTTACAGGGAATAGTAAATATGTATGTAACTCTTTTACCCAACATAGGAATGGAGAAACTGTCACTATATTCATTCTAACCAAGTAAATAGATTAAATACTATCAACAACAAAAAATTATTTAATTTCGAAATGAATGTTTGCAAAAATATATAAAAAATCTATGATTCAATGGGTCTTTAGTTCTATTAGACACCAAATATTAAAAAAGAAAAAAAAAGAATCAAATCTATGTGTGTGAAGTTTGATTGTGTCTTAAAGGTCTTCATAGTTTTATCAGTATAAAAATATCATAATGACATCAAGACTCGTGTACAACATTGAACTATCAGTCAAAGAAGTCTCCAAGAAAACCATAACCCTTTAAATAATCCGCTGTCATCGCAAATTAAAGTTTTTAAACGCACCATTAAAAACCACGCAGCGAAAGATAAGCATTAATACAGCATGAAAACCATCCGCTATTACCATGAACCCTAATGAACATTTAAATGTCATGTTCGTACACTAAGCCCCTTCAGCAGGGCACATAATCCTGCGAACGGCAAAGAAAGAGATTCTCTCACAATTAACCCCCAATCGATCACTAGAGTTCACGAGTGCGGTAGGCAGCTTCGTATAGGGGGAGGAGGGTGGAACGTTCTGATAAATTATGGATTGCCATCACCTCGTCTTCTTGCATCTGACATCGAGTACGGTGTGAATATTAGTAACGGATAGGACACGGCTTCACGCTTCGTAGGGATGCACATTTACAGTTCGTGAGTTTTCCCACTTGATCCACTAGGGAAAGGAATGTCAGATTTTATGGCTTTTTTAATGACATTCATTATGAAGAATGTATTGAGGAAGACACATCATAGATCAGGAAAAGATCTTCGGTAAGAAAAGGCGTTTTCTTGCAAAAGGTAACTCTTAAGTTTTAAACTATGCCGCCGCTTATCACTTTTCACGTATCATATACAGAAAAAAGTGTAATATAGCTAACTAAGGGGCTATCGCCACCTGCTCGCTATCGCTCGCTGACGCAGTTCCCCTAGGATTGCTTTGCAATCCTGTGCTTGCTACGCTCGCTTGCCATACGCTGGTACAGCCTAGCTGTGATTCATTACCAACGAAGTTTATTGGTTAAAATAGAGTTTTATATATGTTACAGTTAATGTCCGAAATTCGGTAATGTTCAGAAAACCTAAGGTAAAATGAGAATTACCTAAGGTAAAGTACAAAATATTTCATACTTTACCTAGGTATTACGAACATTACCAGATTATGAACATTAACTGTAACATATATAGTAATATGCAGTAGGGAAACATAAAATATGTGTATGAAAAATATGTATACAGTGTTTATCAAATTCATGGGTAATGTTGCATTAGTCAAGAAAAGCCACCATATATCAGCCAACAAATACATCAGATGAGTACTATTAACATGTGTATGTTATACTTAAAAATTGATATAGGTGCTTTTACTTACCCCATTATTTAATCACTCCTCTAAAACTTCTTTGTAAACACAATTGTAAATACTCTTGCTTGGAGCTACAACCGTCACAGATTGGAAAAATAATTTCTAGCTCTACTTAAATCCATCTTTAGATTGCTTTTAAATTTACGAAACTTAAACAAAACAAACCACCCGTTGCCAACGGGAGAAAACAAATACCGCCAAATTTGAGCGTCACGTAAGAGAAATATACAGGGTGATTCAGAAATAGTCATCAATAATTGGGGGGGAGGTAGAGGGGCCGTAGACAAGCATATTTCGAATAGGGATGGTGGGGTGCAGCCTTACCATTAAAGAGATAGGACCTAATGTAGTGCGAGCGCGTTTCAAAAGGCCGTTTTTAGAAGACCCGTGTGACAAACCAAACTTAATAAAATGAAAAACATTATTGCATGAGGTACAGGAGTATCCGTACTACTTAAAAATCCTCAATGTGATAGAAATTGGACCACTTGCTAAACCGTGGGGTGAGTTTTAAAACGTGCAATATTAATCTCTTAGTCAAACAATGGAGTTCCCTTAATGGTATTTAGAAAAATGATGATCGAGGAAGGAATTTTCAATGATCAAACAGTTTCAATAATCAATGTTACGATCATTGAAAATTTCTTCCCTGATCATCATTTTTCTTAATACCATTAAGGGCATTCCATACTTTGACTAAAATTGCACTTTCGAAACTAACTCCACGGTTTAGAAAGTGGTTCAAACTCTATCGAATTCAAGGTGTAAGTAGAAGGGATACTTCCTTACCTCATGCAATAGATTTTTTCATTTTATTATGTTTTGTTTCGTCACACGGGCCTTCTAAAAACGGCCTTTTGAAACGCGCTCGCACTACATTAGGTCCTAGCTCTTAAACGGTAAGGCTGCACCCCACCATCCCTATTCGAAATATACTTGTCTAGAGCCCCTCTACCTCCCCCCCAATTATTGATGATTATTTCTGAATCACCCTGTATTATATAGATAATAGCGAATCTCTCTATTCCAAAAAAAAGTTTTTGGTGAACGGTTTCCAGAGAAAGGCTTTTTAATTACTGCACCGAATGATACATATATGGTATCAAAATGTCCGGATTTTTCCGAGTAGGCCCTTCGATTTTTCAAAAAAAAATTCTCAATTTTAAAATAATTCCATTTTTTTAGGTAACGGATATGGTCGCAGTTAAAAAAACAAATATTGTCAATAAAATTATTATGCATCCAATCACAACGACCGATTGACACTATATTTTAAGATGAAACATGTTTTTTCACCTTTTAAAAAAGTACTTTCCTGATGAAATATCACTCAAAGACTGATAAAAAACATTCTAAAAACTTACATGTACGTCATTTTATACAAAAATTTCACACTTTTTGTCCAATATTTTTAATTTTTAGTCTGATTTTATCGAAATTAATTGTAAGCATAGAGTGATGTTTAGTCTCTTATTATTTTCAATTGCTTAAACGGTATTGTTTAACAAGTCTGGGTTTAAAAAAATATGAATGATAAACACTAGGCATATTATACGAGGCATATATATAGAGTTACTTTAAAATAATAGTTTTTGTTTGATGCGAATATTGATAAACAATTAGAATTAGTTATTTTCATAACCATAGATTAAAAATAATTAAGATGAATATTTTTAACAACATTTCGTTTAAATTTTTGATAAGTTCGAGTTATTACATATTCAAACGTTTAAGGGAGATTTATTCATGGAGGGGATTTGGTGACGTATTTTTGGAAAGTTGGTTGACGATTTTTCTGTAAATTGTTATATAAAGTGTATTAAGTTCAGCGAGTTGGAATTTGTGGGAATTGCGAAGCAATTCCAAAAAGTCCTGCGACAGCAGTTTACGGGGGTTGGTGAGCGATAGCGAGCAGGGGGCGGTAGCTCCCTAGTTTATAAAAAATTTTTAAGTTTGTTTTATAGAGGAGAGGTATTGTTTGGTCTGCCTCAAGTCGAGCTCTGGCAGGGCTCACATGAGCGGTCATAAGGATTTTTTTTTGTAAATTTTTGTTTTTATGATCTAAGAACACTTTTAGTCATTTACCTATAAGCTATAAAAATACAAATTTATGACTTTTCATGATCGTGATTCATGATCTTGATCTCGAAATTTACGATTTATCATTCGAAACCATACCACCGCTGATGTGAACTAGCCACAGCTAGAGCTCAACTTGAGGCAGACAGACAGTAGAGGATTTGCCACATAACTTAATTTTTTTTTCTTTTTGAGAAAACAATATAAAATAAAAACCTGCTCGAAATCTGTAATATATTCATAATACAAAAACAATACATGTTAATAATTAAAAAACTGATGGTTAAAAGCACAGTAAAGTTCTTAATTTTAGAAAATTATTACACAACACATACACATTATTTATTTAAAGAATATTTTAATGTTAGTTTATAAGGTCAACCAAAATGAGTTATGGCCATGGGGATAATTTATAACAGCAGTTAAAAGATCTTCCTACACAAAGTTCAAGAATATTAATAGTATCAGAATTTTTTTAAAGAACATGAAACCAATATTCCTCTGCAGATATGACAACTGAAGGTCACCCACGCTAGGTGATGTTTTTGACAGAATAATCAGCTTATACGCGGAGAGTTGACTTCTGCTAAGTATTTCCTTACAGGGTTTCTTTCTGTTATACTAAAGGAAAAACAGATTTCTCTACCCTTTAGATGTCAACTAAAGATGACCAAATAGCGACGACTTGACTACTTAAAAAAGCACAGTTTTTGTCATATTTACGGCAAAATACATTGCTAATGAAATACAAAATATGGTTTCTAATAAAAAAGGCATACAAAATAAAGAACAAAACTGTCGATTTTTAAAAGAGAAATCGCTAAGGCTTCTTGAGAGGATATAGGCTTTTCCGGAACATAAATTTCCTTACTACAAAAGTAAAAAAATTTCATAGTTAAAACCGTTAGATAGAAAGCATGTTAAATTAATGAGCATTATAATTAAATGTATTTAATTTAACTAAAATATTAACAGTATTTAATTTGAATTCACCAATAATTCCTTTCAATGATTTTTCCAAAGAAATTTAATTTAAAGGGTGATTCCATGAAAAGTGCCCCTTTTCTGTCCCCCACGTGACACATCTTTTAAATACGGCTGTTTTAAAACTAATTGGAATGGACATTCATGTTATGTGCGAATTTATAATTAAACTTATTCAATGATTTTTCACACATAACATGTATGTCCATTCCAATTAGTTTTAAAACAGCAGTATTTTAAAGATGTGTCACGTGGGGGACAGAAAAGGGGCACTTTTCATGGAATCACCCTAAATAAGCTTGGAATGAGTATTCAAAAGGAATTTTTAATCACTCATATTTTTTCCATTGTTATTGTATTAATCGGCTAAATAGTGCTTTTCAGGGGAAAATGTGAAACAAGAGAAGTAAATACATATTCAGGAAATAAGTTTAAGGGTACTAAAAACGATAAATCATTAAAAATAGCTCTTTAAGGGTTAATAAGAAACTCGTGATGTCCCATTCAAAGAAAACTAAGAAATTTAGATAAACATGTAATTAGATCCTTGGATGGGTGTAAAATAATCAAGAACTATTAATGTAAACTTTTGATCCCCGTTTTGGATGAATTATTAAAAAAAAATTCAAACATGGCTTTTACATAAATGAGCATTTGGGAAGCATAATATTAAACAAACAAATGAAAGGTTTTTTAATATGAAACACCAAAAAAGAAACTTGTTTCGCGTTAAAAGGATTTTTATCGTAAAGAGAAAACCCGATTAATTTTTTTAAACTTTTTTAACCCAAACCGTGTGTGTCTAATTAAAACTTAAACATTAAAAAAAACACAATCGCGCCGAGACTCCCTTTCCTGCACTATTTGTGTCACGCAAAAAGACGCTTTATTAGCTCTGTTTACTTCAGAATAAATTGAAATGAAAGCCGACTCCGGGAAATATTTCCATTCCTTCAAGTTACGCCCCACTGTCGGAGAAAATATTCCAAGCGAAATAAAAATTACTACCAGTCCAGAAAACGCTGCAAGGAAGGAAATGATTACACACATAAAAAAGGTAAACGCACAAACAAATCTCGTTCAGGCACCTCACTAGAGCTTCTTTCATTTTCCAGAATTTTATTTTCTCAGATTCCTGTTTTCTACACGGGATTCGAACTGTTCGGTGATTAGATTCTTTCTCATCAGACATCTATCTCTTTTAGAACGCATTCACGTTTTCGAGAATGTGTTGCCGAACTGAAAATGCAAATTTTAAGAAATCGTTCGATAAGAGACACTGAACTGAATTTTCGAGTGATTATGAAATCGGGGTAGGTTTGGAAAAGAAACTGCTTTTGATAAATCTCAAAAAGAGAAATGAAATAACTTTGGATGCATTCACAGGGATTTTTTTCTTTTTGGTATCGTGCTTTTATAAAACTTTAAAAAATTAGTTTATCCAGTGTTAAATTTATATTTTGTCCCTTCTTCCTTAGTTTTAATTTAATTTGAAAGGAATTATATCGATTCATACAAATCTACATTCTGAATATTAAAGTTATCTTCATCTTTATTCTGACATGCCAAAGGTAGTAAAAATTTAAAAAAATGGATGAAGTAAAGCATACCTCTCCTGAAACTTTCTAATGGGACATAGAATTTAATTTCAACACGCCAATATAAATTTCAAGTTTTAAAATAATAACTTACTTTAAACAAAAAAAGTTTTGAAACTAACCGATGCAATGTATTTTTCAGCATTAACGTAATGAATAGAGTTAAGAAATAAATATGTATAGCTAAATAAGATCATTACCATAGCTTAGCAAAAAATTTATTCTCTGAAGAATACTCCCAGCATCTATAGCTTAACTTAACTATAGGGAACGCTTGCTACAAAATTACTTTCACTTCACTAGTTAAAAATTCTCTGGTGCTCTAAAAGCCAATTTCGTAAATGTTCCAAACAAAAAGGACTCTAAAAATTCTGGACAAATTGGATTCGTTGAACTAGTTTCTAGTTTAAAGCGGTCGAAGCCAGTTTAGTTCAAAATGTCATCGCCTAAAAATTGTTCCAAAAGGGGATGAGGAAGCTTAAATTTAGCTAGATAAGTTTTAAAGTTCGTTCTCTCCTTTCACATGCACATTAGCACTTCTCTCGTCCCTATTTCCCAAAAGGTTACTGAAGTAAATCCAGGAATACTCCAGATTTATTTAAATTTTTCTCTGGATATATCTCAGTCGTGAAATAAGAAGTTAGATAAGTGTCCATTTTATAAAATGGTGAATAGCTTAATCGTGATACCTTGTATTTTTCACTAAAATATAAAACTATGGTCGAATGCAGAAACAATTTAAACATATCCATATGTCATAGAGCAACCTTGAAGAAGTTAAAAGGTATAAGGAAGGTAATACTGTTTAACCATAGTAAGAAGTTAATGTTAATGCATACCTTTAGATAAAAATCCATTCGATTTCATTGAAACAAAAGTAATGTGGCCGCTAAAATAAAATTATACTATACGGACAGGAAAGCAAACATCTTAAAGTAATAATACCAAATAATTAGAGACACTAAATACTAAAAAATATAAAACATTTTTATGGATATGACAAAAAGAACAAAAATATTGTTATATCCAATATGCAGAAGCGAATGGAAGTTATTGAAGTCACTGTAGAAACATTGAAAGTATAGAGGAAGCGAAACGACATAATGTAAAGAAATTTTATTATAGATATTAGAAGCAATCGAACTATCTCTGACTTATCTGAAGGACAAATATGAAATCTGAAAAACAGCATCAAATGTCTAACAAAGATCATCATCAGGAATGTGGATGCTTGTCTTGAACATCAATGTCTATCAAGGAACATATTAGTTCAAAACTGGAATCAGCTTATGTATTAAAAGTGAAACTAATTTCAGGAATAAAAAAAGTATCGAATCCTTTTCTCCTATACTAAGTCTTAACCAGAACAAAGAAAAAGGAGACGTTCAGAGCATTATTCAATGGCGCAGATGCTTCGTAAATGTTAGGAGACGAACACACTGCAAATCACAATTCGCATTTAAATAACACATTACTTTACAGGAGAAAATTCGCTTGCATTTCGAGGATTTTCCAAGAACATTATTGAGAAGATCCCCTCCCATTCCTTATCTTGTCAATACAATATGCATAAGCGCACTTCTTAAACCTGAAATTCAATTATGAACACACATATCTCCTCAATAGATGCAGATTGAATTATATTTCTCATGTGATCTGCTTCTGCAAAACTGCGGGTAAATAAAGTTTTCCGATTTCTTTGCTTTCCTACCAGACAACTGAAATTTCTGAGAGGGGAAGAAATTTACTGTGTTATTAATTTTTTTGGAAGCAGTAGACTAGCCTAGATGCTTATTTTAAGAACTTAACTAATAATTTCAAATATATTTTACTGGAATTATAGTCTAATGAAATAGTAAGACAGAAGAAGTAAAAAAATGTTTTACTAGGTAAGTTTAGTAGAATATATGTTACACGGGTAATGGGGATAAATCCGGGCATTGTTAATAATGCCCGCGTATTTCAGTCAAAGTGATATACATTCAAATACCACTGAATTATTATCACATTGCCTGCCTCACTTCGGGCATTATCAATAATGATAATGTTAATAATGCCCGAGATAAAATACGCAATTATATACAAATATGGGTTTACGAATGCAATATTAAAGTATTTGAGTACATGAATTTTGTGAAAGAGCTTAAAAATATTTTAGATTACAGAAATTAATTTTCCTATTGTCGTCTTTATGGTTTTATTAAAACTAATTTTATTTTAGATGCTTCAAAAAATTGCTAGATATTTTCCCATTTGGAAAAGTTTTCAAAATATCCATATCCATGCATATTCGCTTCTGGTTATGGTATGCGGGTTCGCTCAAATAAATTCAAGTAAAAAGTAGAGATTTGGAAAATAAATATTTTATTTTATGAAATCTTAGTAGAAATGGGAAAATTGAGACTTATATAGGAAAAATTCAATAAAACATATTCAAGAAATATTGGTACACGAAATATTTTTCTATAAATATAAAAAGGTCACAATTTCGAGGTTTTCTCAAAATTTTCAAATAACGGGAATTTTAATCGTTATTGGGAAAAATATTTAAATCTCATCTTATATAATAAAAGTCAATGTCGTGAACAAAGTGTTTCAATTTGAGTTTTATAGAGGCAAACTTTTAATATATTTACATACTTTCACTTGCAAAATTTAATTTTAAGAGGTGAAAAATTAGATGGGAAACTCAATGGGGAGTCTACTATAATAATATTCCCTACTTTACTGAGAGTATAAGCAACAACTTTAAGAGATCACACGTTATAAATACAAAAAGTCATTCATGGCGGCTCATTCAGACTTTTCACTTTTGATCTTTATAATCGTGTAAAGTGTAACTTGGCGTTCCACTTCTTTTCTATGCAAACTAGATATTCACAAGAGTGAATCACTCAGAGGATGAACAGTAAAAGTGAAACATTGAGAATGAACCTTTAGTTAACTAACAACATATTTTAAAAGTTAACTACAACTTGAAATTAAAATAGGAACAAATTTACATTGAATTTTCTAAAACCTACATCCAACATATATTATACACTTCCAAGAATAAAATAAAACAGTCTTAAATCTCGAAGCTTTGAATGAGGAGAAGAGTCAAGTAAAAGAAAGACCAGTTTTCAGCGAAATCTCTCGCAGACGCCCAAGTTCCCATACATTCTCTTATTCTTTAAAAGAAAGTTGTCTTTTCTCAGAACTGAATTGAACTTTTTCCACTTACTCATGAGAGGACGCGCTAAAATTTTTATGCATTTATTCGTCCGAGGTTGTAAATAATAAAAGACCGCCGAAATCGTGAAATAAAGCTCATTTTTTAAGAAAGTGCCTTGTAGAATCTGAATACGGGAGCGTTGAAATAAGGTAAGAAAAGGTCTTTTTTTAAGTAACTCAAGACAATAGACGACACCTTTAAGACTTAAGGAAAAAGTAAGTTTCCTTATGAGATGAATTAGAATCACGTGTTTGGTGAAAGAACTTCTAGCTTATTACATTTAAGCATGTATAATTTAGTGTATAAAATTTGTCACAAGAAGAATTTTAAAAGAATCAATTGACCAGCTCACTAGATAAAAAATATTATACTATAACTCCTTTTAGGAGTCTCACCAACGAAAGAGAAATTAGTGTAAAGTATAGTCCGACCGCCAAGAGAAAAACTTACAGCAAAACCAAACTTTGAAAAGAAGTTCAAATCTAAGTGATAGTCACACAGATTCGGCACCTTTTTCAGCGTTTATGAAATACCATGAAGCTTAAAATTGAGGGAATATCCCATTTCCATAATAATTGCCAGAATATTGTACGCGACGTCAAAAGTTTTTCTCGTGGCGATCTAACTATAGAAGGTGTAATGGACTTATACCCCCTCTCAGTATCACAATTGCATAATGGTAACATTTATGGAGACGGCTATGGAAATCAAAATATTAAGTCCTTTAAAAATTAGATTTTTTATCTGTAAGATCTAGAGATCGAGCATACATATTAGAATATTAGGACATTAAATTTAAAACTATTCAAGTACCTAACATAACAGTATTCAAACACGAACTGCTAAAATAAAGCTTAAGTACTATACAGTTTGTTATTCTTTACACTTAAAAAAACACTAAAATATACTTCATCATCAAATTTTCCACGTAATAAAACTAGCCCCCACAAAAAAACATCAATGACATATAACAAATTTAATTTGCACATCTTTAATCCCAAAATTAACGGAACAAATCTCATTTAATCCGGCAATTTTTCAAACCTTTTTTTGTGCGGGGACAAACGACCACCAAAAGCCCATAAAAAACTCCAAAAAGCCTCCACCCGCAAGATCGCGATACGTTCCCGACAGAAAAAAGACACTACGCACATCCGAGATTAGATGCCTGGAGCCCCAGTAAATCCACTTTCATTGCGGGGGTTCTAGTAATTATTAACACAAGAACACGGAGGGAACTTGATGGATGGCTCATTCGGGAGAGAGTTGAGGACGACAGGTTGATAGGGTTTCTTAAAAGCCGGGGGGCACTTTGGCTGCGGGGTCGATATCGTTTAATGGGGGTGGGGGAGGAGTTTTATTCGGATAACGGTGATTTGAAAGGTTTGAAACGTTTAGCAGCGGTGTTAAGCAGTTTTTGGGGACTGGTTGCTGGGTAGGGACAATGGGAAGAGGTCTGATTTTTAATGATGGGTGGATTAATTGAGGTTGAAATGGGGATTTTTGTTTTCGTATTTCTAATTTGATTTTTTAAAATGTTTTCAATCAGGCTGGGTTTTTTCAGTTTATTTCTGACATTTTCAAACTTACACAAATTTTAAGGAAACTTCTATTTAAAGGGAAACTTTTCGTCGGTACTACTCATTGATGTGTTTTGGAGAATAAAAAAACAGCTTTTTAACGAACCGGTTATAGTGAAAGATAATAAATTAAACTTAGAATAGAGTAATCCAATATTAATATTTAATTATTACATACTATCATAGAATACAAGACAGCGGTACAAACAAGAAACAGAAGCTCTATGTAAATATTGCGATTTCTTCAATCTAAATAACATAGTATATCATAAAATGAGAGTTATGAATAGTTAGCACAATTAACGACACAAAATATTTCAAATACAAATAACAACTACCTCTAATTACTAAAAGATCTCGAAAAGCCGAAATTAATGTTAGGCATAACAGGTTAGTTATCGAGTATAACCCTTCAGCGTCTAATACTAATAAACCCCAAGAGTGACAAATATATTCAAGTTATAACTAACCCCTCCAAGCATACGGCCCCAATCCCCCTTCACCAGGCAATAACTCACGAGAGAAATCCTAGCTCATATTGCACTCGAATAGTTACTCAATCTGGATATAATGTATATGAGCATACTTCAGGTATATTGGTGAGCAGGTACGTTTTGATCAATCCTAGCTTAGTTCAGTGCTAGCTTTCACCTAAGATGTTGTATAACTGCATCTTGATAAAACTTCATTCAAAATTGACAAATGTGTTTAAAAACTTATGGTACTTTTCAGTTAGCCGGGCGCAGATGTCGCTTACGGAATAAAAGTCGAAAACGTTCAACTATAAACAAATATTAATTAATAGTAGTAAGCAAAACAGGTTTAACTATAAACAAATATTGATGAATGATGTGATTTTTAAAATCATTTCTAATTGCGATTTTTCGCTTGCGCCCGTTAACGGAAAAGTACCAAACTTATACTTATTGCTAATATAAAAACTTTCGTGACGTAAAAGACTATTTAAGTTTTCATTTTGTGGGTACAGTTTTATTCAAATTTCCCAGATAACATTAATTTAGTATTGTTAAATATTAATTTAACATTATATTAATTTCGTTTTAAGGAAACGGATAGTAAAAATTATACTAAAAATGGATACCCGTATGGTGGTTATAGACAACAAACTACAGGGACTAATACAGGCCAATTTTAGTACCGTTTATCGGCACCTTCACAAAAAATGAACAAACAAAAACGGCACCTTCACAAAAATTATTTTTAATTACATGTGGATTGCTTATAGTTGATTGAGTATTCAAATTGCTATAAAAACTGAAGAAATAAGTAATTTAATGCTGATTTCATTAATTTTGCAGTTTTCATTAAATATAGTAGTTATAAAAATTACACATAAATTAAAAAGATCTTACAATTTTTCTCAAAAAATAAAATACTACTTAATTTTTTCACAAAAATGGGGGTTAAGTTTAAAATCCTGGATTGGTCCCTAAACTTTATTCTACAGTCACCAGGCTTTGTAACATAAATGAGGTATTTGCATGAGTGAGGGATTTGCTTGATTTTATACTTTTTCGATACATTATGGTCTAAATCTCCCAAATTTCTGATTTTTAAGTTCAAAAATGTGTTTTAAATAATTTAAAATTCAATTTTATTTTTGCCAAAACGTCAGAAAAGTCACGTTATCAGAAAACGGGCTTCTATTGGATGTGACGTCACAGTGCATGAAGACCATTGTGTTTTCTGTTGTCACGTGATCAGAAAACGGGCTTCTATTGGATGTGACCACACAGCGAATGATTTGTGATTCGAAAGTGTTTTCGCGCCCAATAAACAAAAAACGAAATTTCAAAAATTTATATCTCAGAAACTAGGCCACGAAAATACTTGATGTAAACGTCATTCATCATGGTTTTTATCTACTATTTTAATAAAATTACCTAAAATTGTTTTCATTTGAACCTTGTAATACTCAATAGTGATTCTGAACACTTCTGCTATAATGAACCTTACACCGGTCTCGATAATATAATAATATTGATTATATTTGTAATATCGAATACGGACATATTGAGTACGATAATATCGTGAAACTCCCTTCCCAATGAGTTATTTTAGTACCAAAATAGTTCACTTTATTAAAGTTTTTAATTTATTCAAAATCAACAATCACCCCTTTTTATCTTTTTAAATTTTTTTACTGTACAGCACTAAGAAAAAATCAAGATAAGTAAAAAAAGAGAAAAATCGATTTTCAATAAAACATTATTTCGAAATAACTGTTTACCAATAAAACTAAATTTAACTTTATTTATTTCCTAAAAATCATACAGCATAACCCCATACTCAAATATCTGTAGATCGAGTTTATGTTTTCATGAGAGAGTAAAGGCAAATGTCCTGGATACATTCATTTCAAGCCTACGAAAAATTTTAAACACGAATCAAGTAATCTTTCCCATTTTTATCCGAGTTTTAAAAAACCACGCATCTAACAAGATAAACTCGTTTAGATACGAAAACGCATTCAAAACTTTCTATAGTTTGCTTGAAAGTTTTTCTAAAAACATCTGAAACAACTAAAGGGTAAAAATAACTCGAAGGCAATCTAAACAGAAAAAGTGTCTTTAAACTCCCATCTAAAGTAGAGGAAAGAAAACAAAGTATCAGGGGGGAAACAGGTTAGTTCAAAGAGTAGGGCCCCGACACCGTGAGTAGAAAAGAGAGAATTTTTAAAAGATTTTAACAGACAACAGGTGTGGCCTGGAGTCTTTTGAAATTGCCAACAGGAAACACACCTGAAAAACCCTGGAAATTGAAATAGTTACATTTGCTTTTAGAGTAATATAGAAAAATATTTTCTGTAAAACACAAAATTCTAGTTCTAAATTACGAGGTTAATCAAACACCAAGGTATAGTTACAATGTGAACGGTAGCCGAGGGTTTGGAACTTAAGTTAGGGAGAAAATGAATATTTTATTAAATTGTTGAAACAGTGTTATGGTTTTTGAGTAGATTTAGATTAGAGACTTTGATTTTTAGAGTAGTACAAATAGAACTATTTTAAATAGCTTGTTTAAAAACATAAAAAATAAATGACCAATTCTACACTTTTAAGAAATTTCAAATAAAATTTATTTATTAATAAAAAATTAAATTAAAAAAATAATTAAGCTATGGCGTAAAAAAGGGTTTATATTTAACATTCCCATTTAAAAGGGAAAAAAATTCTTGCAATTTAGAAAAACATTGAATTATTTTCTGAATGGGATTGATTTTCGAAGTCACATAAATGCCTCACACAAAATAAACGAGCACGTGGCTTCACTTTTCTTCGTTAACGAGAAATAATCCAAAAACGTCGATTAAACATGAATGGAATGAAGTAAATAGTCTATTAAATTTCAAGCTATGCCTCAATTGAAACTATTTCAAAGCAACCACCAAAGTGTCTTCTGAATAGGGGTGAAATTATAACCCCAAAAAACACACGCTGATGAAGAAATTTCGGACAAGGCTAACAAGAAAGGAAAGTTCCCCAGTTTTAACCAAGGGGAAGAAAGCTCTGAAAAAGATCTTCCTCTTCGCTCTATTGAATATGAAAAACAATAGAAGGACAAAAGTCCAAAGTCCTGTCAATTGATACATTTACGGGTCACACACCAATGGGACATTTGATGAGCCTTTTGTGATCGACTTGGAGTCAGGGAACCCTTCATTTGAATCATAATGGGTCAATCTTTTTGATCTGCAAAGGTCGTCATAGACTTCCTTCTCGATAATTAACCTCGCATAGTAGTAAGTTCACTTCGGTACCACGTATCAGGAAATTGCCCCGTCTGATCTCACACTAACAGAAATTAACACACAAATTTTGAAATTATTCAACTCAGCAATATTTAAATATTCAGAGACAATTAATTATAGTCAAGACTGTCCCTTTTAAGTATCAATTAAAGCACGTTAAAGTAGCACTTAAGTATTTAACTTAAATATTTTAGATACCAATTTGATGCTTTAAGTACACGGTATCTAAGTATTAGATACCTTATAAAACATTTTCCCTCTGTTTTACTAATTAACTGTTTTAAAACAATAAAAATAAAAAAACTTTATAAACGAAAATTTAATAATTGCTAAAAAATTTATATTGCTGATTTACGATGGGCTCTTTAAAAGCTCTTTTTTTTTAATAATTCAGGATTTTACAACGATTGACAAGCTGATTTGTAAAATATGCATAATAAGCAATTACTTTTTCATAATGTGTTTAATTTAAAATATCTTCAAAAAAATTATAAAAAGGAAAGAAAGTTATACACATTAACCTGTAGAGATTCTAACAACTGTTTTTTAATAACCTGCCCGAACCTACGAACCTGGTTCGGGTCCCCTGCCAGCTCCATAGGAGCAATACATAAGGTTTGGACAAATTTTATTAGGTTCGGGGGAAGGTTATACAACTTTTTGAAGGTCCGTGCCACATGCAAAGATCTATGGTAAGGACATAAAAAGAGATAATATACCTACAGAGCGACATCTGGACAGTAACGAAGTATTATTTTAATGAAACAAATATTTAATTAGTATATAGTAACCCTCTGTTTCTATTTTCCATCTGTTGATTACGTGGTATGAATTTCGTTAGTCAAGGACCAGTTTTGAAAGCGTCATACACGAGTAGTTTTGTAACGCATAACGGCAGGAAAAAAATATAATTGAAAGATGGAAACAAGATTTCAGTCAACGGCCCATTCAATTATCAAATACATGTTAAGAACAGTGAAATATTTATACTTTTACAATAAGAAGTAAAATTCTTCCATTACAAAAACTTAAGAGCTAATTACTCAAACTCGAATATTACAATTATACTACTACTGATACTTTACGATGTCATGGTACTTAATTTAAAAGAGAACATTTTACATGAATTTTCCGTACAAATACAAAAAAACTGAAAAGATTAATAAAGGCAAATGAGCAAGCAAACTTTTTCATACACATCTAAAAGCGAATATCAGTTAGCTCTTATTTAAAGGATGAACTATTGGATTTAGGAGTTGGAACTCTCTCTCTGGACGTACAATAGCCTGATACTCCATTTTGAACCTCATTGGATTGATTGGCAAGGATTATGAATTAATCGGATTTAAAATGGAGAACTTCAATATTCTCTGCGAAAAGGGAATCAACTAACGTAATGTTTAGAAATTCGGTAAGTTCTGAAGGGGTAACTTTAACGTAACTAAATATCAATAAAACATTTAAATTTAGAATCGGGTGTTCCATGAGTTCCAACCAAAACAGAACAATCGTTTTGAATACTGTTTGGACTTTCACTCACAATGAAACTTTATTTACTACTATTTTCATTTCCGTTAACTGAAATAGCAGCTTTCTCCACAGTTATTTCCGTTCGCTGTATAGCTTTGAAATACGATTGGACCAGACTGAAAGATAGGAACTCAAACGTCAACTAAACGCATAAATTGATATAATTGTACCATAACATAGATTAAAAACGTTACAAAGTATACAATTTCCAATGCTTTCAAGTTAGAACAAGTTATTGAGAAAATTAAGCGATGCTATGAGAAATTTATTATCTTACAGTGTTCCCCATTTAAAGGCAGAATTTCGCATTTTAAAGACAGTATATTCATGAACATTTAAACAAGACATGCTCTTGGGATTGGATTGAATTTAAATTGTTCATTACGTGACATTTAATTGTTAAGATTGTTAAATCTGTAAGATTGTAATTAAAATTGTTAAGATTGAATTGTAAACAATGCTATCAAGAAAGATAATTCTTAAGGGACTAAATTTAGATTAGAGTTTATCTACAATTCTCAATCATTTAAATGTAGCGAAATTATTAACAATTTGCCACTAGAAGCCTTCTCAGAATGGAAATGGAAGTTGTTTAACATTTTTAGATCTTTTATTAATAACAACCTTAAAAAACGTAAAGATCTTATTGATTACAAGGGAATAACAAATGCTATAAATGATCTACAACAGAAATTTATTATAACTCCGGTTGATAAAGCTAGTAATAATTATGCCATAATCTGCAAAGCATTTTATCTAGAACTCTTAGATCAAGAATTAGTTGAAAACTCTAACTATAAAAAAACCAGCAATTATAACATTACCTCTAAAAAAATACTAGCTCTACTTAAAAGACAAAAGATTAAATGCAATAAAATCAAAATACCTTATTTAACCATCTACCCCAAATTTCATAAAACTCCAACTGCTTTCAGATTTATCACATGTGGTTCTGAAACATATCTAAATAAACCTGGAAAAATTCTATTTGATATTCTAAATCTTATTCTGGAAGACATACAGAAAGATGGTTTTACATGGATTATTAATAATAATTTAAAAGTAATTGAATATCTTAATAAAAATACCATACAGTCCATCATGACTTTTGACTTTAAAGATTTATTCACGAGTCTACCTCTACAAAAAATTAAAGATACTCTAATTCACTACTTTCATAACTATAAACATATAATAAATATAAATTTTGAAGATTGGGAAACTTTAATAAATTGTTGTATTTTTAACAACTATATTTATAATGGAGAGAATTGTTATGTACAGATTAAAGGTATTCCACAGGGTTCTATTTTTTCTTCAATCTTGGCTAATCTGTTTTTACATTACTTTGAGCAAAACTATTTTAATCCAAAAGTTGGCATTTTTCGATATATAGACGACATTATAGTAATTAATTGTGAAAACTTCATCAATCAGCAACATGATATATACCCTGAAGAATTAATCTTAAATAGAACTAACCAAAACAACTTAAAAGCAGATTTTTTGGATCTAGATATTTCAGTAGATAACAATAAAGCAACTATAGATGTTTTTGATAAAAGAAACCTTTTTAATTTTAAAGTTCTAAAACTAATATATTGGGAATCGAACATCTCTAAAAAAGTGTATTACAACACAATAAATAGCCAAATTGCAAGATTTAAGAAAATTTGTTCAAATCGTGATTTATTAAGAAGACAGATAAAAGAACTCTTCAACATATTAAAATCTAATGATTTTCCTGATAAATTGATTGACAGCCTATATCGTAATATTTTAAATACGATTTCTTAAGATTTATGGTATTTTTTCTGGAGTTTTTCCGTGTACAACACATGTTTTTTTAAATCCGCCTTACACAACAAAGTGGGTTTGTTAGCGGTCTTACCCTGAAGACTTTGTTTTATGCACATACACCCTTAAAGAACAACAACACAGTGACGCAATTCATCTGCATTAGCATCTGTTTTTTTTTGTGGTATATCTGGCAGCAATCTTTTTTCGGGTTTTTTGAATTCTTTGGCAACATCTTGCCTTGTTTTTCATTACTTCGAATATAAATTCGTCTTGAAACCATCGTAAGTTTTACTTTCTCCTCTGTTTTCTTTCCCACGGTTCGGACCCCGATGGCCGATATCTATTCCTTGGCGTATATCGCCCTATCGGCCATCACAGAAAACCGTGGTTCGCTGGCACCCGGGGTTCCTGATGAAGTGGGTGCCGGCTAATTCTTTGTTTTTTTAATTTTTGTTGTCTGGGTCTGCTTCTCAGGGTAATTATGCCAATTTTGATTAGTAATCGATGAATTTTTTACTTATATATATATATATATATATATATATATATATATATATATATATATATATATATATATATATATATATATATATATATATATATATATATATATATATATATATATATATATTATATATATATTATATATATATATATATATATTTTTTTTTTTTTCTTTCGAAAGACTTCAACGTTTCAAACTTTTCCTTTTTAAACTTACTATGTTCTAAAAATCAAATACCTCCTTATGTTGTTTTCACGGAAACCTAAAACAGCCTCATTAAAAACGTTGCACACTATATTTTCTAAATAGGAGTGACTTGGAAGATGGAAAGTCGCATCCCCTCCAAAAAAGATATTATGCTTTTATTCATATTCATATGACTACATGTCTTTTAGATGATTCCGTTAAGCGAAATTAAATTTCTATTTACATAAACTTAAAACTAATTACTGCGTCGTAACTATAGTGACTTCTAAGAAATTTACAAAACACTTAACAGTATCCAAGCTCTTCACATTTTGTTGAAAGCGCTCACTTAAACGTATAAAATTAGGGAAGTAATGTCCAACAAGAGTTAAGTCAATAAAGAGTGACAAATAAGTTTGAAAATTAGTTTAATGATAAAAATAAAAAAACATTAATAATGAATGAGAAGCATGAAAAAAGATTATCTTAATTTAAAGATGTCATAGCATTATAAGCATTAGGTTCTTTTTGTACATTAAAATTACAATTTTTTAATTTAATACTTGACACAGACCCGATTTGACAACCAATTAAAACAGTAACAATCCACTGTAAAAGATTCACGAACCAGAAAAAAAACGCCCGAGCAAATAAAGGAAAGATCACAAAAATCAATCGAAATACATTCCCATTTCAAAGAAATCCCAACCACCCAACGAGATAAAGAGGGAAACCGAAGGGGGATCACTCAATATCGACGAAATATCGCCTCTCAGAAGTCCCCTCATCCTCGATAGCATGATTAGCACGATCCGCGGAAATAAACCAAAACTCAGAATAAAGGGCGCATCAGCACTTAAAAACGCAGCATCAGCCTCCTCAATTATGTGTCGCGCGAAAACGACACCAGGTAATTAGGACGGTTCGGTTCGACTTCAATCACAATGACAAAAAAAGCCTCCTTTTTAATCACTTAAAAGACGTCCTTAATTATACGACGTCCTTAAGTGGAGCCGAAAAACGACAGGCATTGTATTGTGCTGTGTTGTTTCGGGCATCAAAAAATAAAAAAATACTCCAGAAGTAAAATCTGGGTTTATACGTACAAAGCGAAGGAATTACTAGTTTTAATTCAGTTAGAGAAAGTCGAAGCTCTTTTGTTGTATGTAGGTGGATACTTACTTGGGAGTGGTAACATTTTTATACATCGTTTCGCTTTTTGAGTCGGAAAGGGGGAAAAGTTTTCACTTTGATAGAGGGGTGATTAAATCGCATTGCCGTTGAAAGTGGACGTTTATTTGTTTTTCGAGACTTTGGAATTAACGGGGAAGATCGAGATTTAAGTTGCTCAGAAGTAAATGTTTCGGAAAATTAAGGTATCTTAAAAAGGTATTCGATGCTACATTGAATTTGGCTTTTTAGAAGTTTCTTTATTAGCAGAGTAGGATAAAAAAAAGGTATTAGAAGGGAAATTTGATTTCTTTTTTTAGTTAACCCTTTGTAGCATACTTTGAAGGGAGATGTACGTAATATTTTAATTTAATTTATGCCAATTATAAACTATTTATTACGATCAACATAAAATAATGTGGCATAGCTTTCCATTTTCAAACATATAAAAGGAGGAAATTTAATTAATATTTGAGGACAATTTCAAACTTGATTTTACATGCACAGAAAGTGTTATCCCCAAGATAATGACAATAAAGTAGAAATAAAGCAAAAAGTAAAGTAGTTAAAAAGCAAATATTGTATCATCTTTAAAAATAGTGTGCTTCACAATTATTATAATCCCCACTCTAAACTAACGATCAGACTGCTAATGAAATTTTTCGTTAAAATCCTATATTGGCGTTTAGTTTAATAGATGGATGATTAAAAAATGGAATACGAAGCGATATAGACTGCTATGTAATTGATAAAAAAACTTTGATGGATACATTTTAATATTAATACTGGCAAATCAAAACATCAGTTCTGAATTCCTTGTAATCACGATTTCTTCAACCCAAAGATGAAATCCAACTCATATCAAGAGAAGTTAAACTATACAAAATTCGACCAAAGTTATAAAACTGTCTTCAACTATCACGCCCATGCTTGACTATGCAAACAATAGAAGGAACAAAGGTAGTACGTCCCTCACGGTAACAGCGCTTTCGATGCATGAATGCAGATAGATGCAAAACCAAAAACTCAGACCATTTTCTCGGTAAGTCCCCGCCTGCGGCAGATGTTGAGAGATTCTAATACTAAACTACCGGATTTCAAGCGGGATAGCTGGTCCGATGGTATCAGCAACCTGTTTTATATGGATTTTTGATGGAGCAAAAACTAACACACTAACGGAGAGATACAAGTTGAAAAACGATTACTGTTAGAGTATACGGTTGTTTTACTGGGAGAGCATACTTGAATATCAGACAATCGGAAATGTATTTGTACACAGTAAAGTGTGAGAAAAATATCATGATAGGTTGTATATTTTATACGATATTGTTTTTAAGATTAAAGAACTAATAAAGTTATACTTTATCTCGTTAAATTTGCCAAGATATAGTCACCGACAGCAGTGGAAACAAAAATTTAGAATAGAATTTTTCAGTATCAAAGAACTTTATTGTTCACTAAGAATGTTTTTAGTTAGTTCTAGGAAGTAGGAAACAGTTAATGGTGCGTTTGTTCATTCATGAAAAAATGAAAATTTTTAAGTTAGTGTTAAAATATTAATTTAAAGTACAATCAATGAAAGTGGTTAGTTAATGAGGTATTCGAAACGTTAGTGTAGTACTAGTGTATTAAGACCAATAATCCTCAAAATTAATGGCCTATTACATGAACGGAACATAGAAGAAAATAACTTCCTTACATCGATTTTTTCAGTCTTTTATACAAATAGGCTGATGATTTCTCTATACTATTTTATACTAAAATCAAATAGTTTTTCGCCCAATTTTCACAATAGTCAAACAAATTATTAATACGCACGCCAAATTCGGTCTTACTATTTTTGAAATGTATATCTTAAAAGGTTCTTTCCAAGAAAAAATATTTTGTACATTTTAACATTGTTCCTATTAATGTAGTCGATTAGTGTCATTAAAAATTTATTTTTTTCTCTAAAGATTAAGAAAAGGAAACCTAATTATACTTTTAAAAAGTGTTTTTTATACCAATGGATTTTTTACACTTATAGATGAAAACAAGGGCGTATCCCTTCCTATATAAAAGCAACTTAATGCGACTAACTATATCTAAACCAGTTATTGATTTCAAGGTAACAAAGGCATGAAAAGAACCTAATAGCTCTCTTTACAGCGCTTCTTTAAGATAGAACTAATGATTTTTCAGAAAACAGATAAAAAGAGTATTCCATAATTAAAACAACGCATAATAGATATAAAACACGAACTCCAAGAGTTTACTTCACATTATACTTTTCCCGACAGTTTCTCCTTTTAACTATAAATATTTATTAAAGAAAATGAAGGGTAAACATAGCTTCAACAAACAAAATTGTTCCAAGCTAAGTATTTTCCCTTGTATTACCGGCCGACTAGAGCGCGTACGATCTTACAGTCTTGAGAAAAGAGAGAAAGAACACACACAAATAAAATCACACAAAAAACTTGGGATTCTTCGGCAAACTTGTTGGAAATTTCATTCATTTGTCCCGTTGGGCACTGCAGGGAAGAAAACTTCCCCGAAATTCATGCAGTTGGAACGATAAACTGAATGAAAGTAATAAGTTCTCGAACGGTAAGGAGCGAGAAACAAGATGGCGCGAATTTCCGAGAGGATAAACTCAGTTTAGAAACTAAAGGAAACAAATAGTGTGATAATGGGAGTAAAATAAAGCTTAGCTTTTACACTTACAAGAGATCGACTAGTTCGGGGAATCTAATAAAAGCAAAAGCTTTCGTAATAAATATAAGACATATGACCAGCTAAGATTTCTTTAACTATGATAGTAAATACTACAAGTTTTTCATTCCATTTTACGATTTTTCCTTTTAACGAATTTTGTTTATCCTTGAATTTTAAAGTTTATTTTACTAGAAACAACTGTCTTTACATTGGTATGAGGAGAATGCAAGCTTCGCTTTTTTACACAAAGTTATTACAAAAATCCTTTTATAAAAATTTAACTTAAATCTCAGAAGGAATAAATAAAAACATTTTCATGCTTTTGATCATCGCGGTTTAAAAATTTAAAGCTCTGCTTTACTGTTTGGAGGAAAATACTTTTAGGATTTACCTTTGTAATTTCTTTAATATTTTAAAAATACGAACAATTTGGTCTTGAATAGAAAAGATAATTAACGTTATAAAAATATACAGTTATTTAAATTAGTTAGTTTAATTAGCATAAGCAAAAAAAACCCTTGCAAAACCAAAAGTGAAAAATTACACTGGATTTTATGCCTACTAAAAACAATGGTTTATATACTCTGATTCTATCTGTGTGATCCACTAGTTTTTTTATAATTTATTCACAACCTTCCTCCCAAAAATAAAAAAAATCCCACAGAAATCAGCAACACTTTGGTCAATATTCGATTCAGTGACAAGCGATATTAACACTTACTGTCAAATTTAAAGTATTCTGTTCTGTACCAACATTTACAATAAATTAAAAAGTAATCGGTACGTAAAAATATTCGATACCAAAGACATCGATTTTTCGATCGCTAAAATTCGATTTATGTTTGTTGTTTCACAAGTAACACCGATGGAACTGGCGTCGGTTTTCATCAGAAGGCAACGGGTCATTTCCTCTCCTTTGAGTTTCGATTCCGGGATGATTTTATTCCCGTCGGAAACATTAGATTTTCCGAGGAGTTGGCTTTTCCGTCCACTCGATGTGGTTTAAGGGGGATGAAAAAATACATAAACTCCATTCATAACACAACTGTGGAAGCAACGAAAGTGAATTCTTGGTCTTCGAACCAGAACAACCCAATAATTCAGCCCCACTTCTAACAATGGTAGGGGATTCGGGAAAAGGTCGCTAATATTTCTTTTAAAGTTCGGTAAGCTTTGCCCTTCGTGGTTTGAATGTTCACTTCGGATACAAATAAAATGGGTATAATCCAAACGGTTTGGATATGATTCACGAAAAAGACGCTTAAGAGGAGAAATGGTACGGGAAAATTTGGAGTAGTTCGAATATTACAAGAACCTAAGGAGTTGGAGGTTGCCTTTTACTTATTTCTGCTGAAATGGGGGAGGGTGATATGAACCATGCTTCATGCTTACGTAAGACTATCGAATTAAATACTCTCGAATTTATCTAGTACAGCGGTTCTCAAACTGTAGTCCGCGGGGCCTTCCTAGGGGGTCCGCGAGTTACCTTGAGGAATTCTCCCTTAATAGCTTCAAAATTAGATTAAACACTAATTTTTAGAGGCAAATTTCAAAAATTTTCTGGGGGAGAACCCCCAGCCCCCTCGAAATTTTGACTTCAACGCATAATTTTTTCCCTTGAAATTTCTTGACCCTCACCCCCACCTCAGAGACTTGGAGTAAATCAGGGGCGTATATAAAGGTGGGTGAAGGGGCCTTGCCCTCCTCCTGAAATTTGGACTTGGTGTATCAAAACAAGTTAAAACCCTGTTTTTTGGATCAAATCTCCAAAATTTTCTGGGGGCTGGACCCCCGAACCACCTTTAGTACTTAGTACTTTATCAATAAAACCTTTTTAAAAATAAGTTTATGAAAATTGAAATCCTACCTAAGAATACAGTCTGAAATTCGGACGAAGTGTATCAAAATCAAGTTAAAATCCTGTGTGTTTTAGGGACAAATTTATCTGAAACTTTTTGGAGGATGACCCCCCAGATACCTTTTTGTTCTTAAAACTATTATTATAAACTATGTTTTACATTAAGTTAATCAAAATGTAAATCTTGCATAAAAATTTATATTAAAAAAATTCTAACTACGGGTATCAAAACTAATTAAAAACCTGTTTTTCTAGTTGAATTTCCAAAAATTTTCTGGGGGAGGACCCCCAGACCCCCCTTTGGTAGGTAGAACTTAATTACCCATGACCTTATTATTAAGTTCCCTAGGACGCAAATTCTACTTAAAAATGTACTACAAAGCTGCTTGGACCTATGAAATATACAAGAGGGGCTGAGGGATATATTTGTCCCTTCCCGAAATAAATTTCTATATACGCCTCTGGAGTAATTGTAAAATTTATTATAATTTATATACTAATTTTAATAAATCGTAAACTCAAAACAAGTCTGGTTACTGCTTTTGGTGTTTAAAATGTTGGGGGACCGCGATGTCTGGCGTCTCCATAAAGGGGTCCGTGACGATAGAAAGTTTAAGAACCGCTGATCTAGTAAATTTGATTTGGCAAAGGAAAATGAAACATAATCATTGAAAAAAATTCTGTTCTGAGTTTTTTAACAACAAAAAGATTAAAGATAAAGGATGATTGTTTAAAATTAACAGTTTTTTGAATGAAGATTGTGTATAACAAAAAAAAAGAACGGTGGGGGTCGGCTATTTACTTAATTATAAGAGGGGACCGAACAGATGACTAAAAACATGCTTACTTAATATTTATATTTGATCGGTCCCTTCATTAAATAGTAAACGGGAAAATTGTGGTTACCCTGTTACTCATATCGTCGAATGGGATTTGTCTTTTTGATTCAATACAGGAAATGATTGATGAAACACAAATTTTAAAAGATCCGACATTTACAGGTGCGCTAACTTTTTTAAATGTTATTACTTTTTACGCGAACCAATATGTTATAAGGGCCAAATTTCACTCAATTACTAATTCAATTTGTAATAGAACTCGATAGTACCCCTTTTGAAACAAAACATTAGCGCTACGATCAACAAAATGGTTGAAAAATTTTGCACCAAAATGCAACAATGATGCCTATAACGACAATGGCACAGAAATCTCCCAATTCCAATCTCAAGGAAAAGAAAACTTTAATCAAAACTTAGGAACACTACAAAAAGAGGAAGCTACAAAAACGCAGCAACTTTTGTTGTTGCTTTTGATACTCATAAACGGAACACCATTCTTCCTATGAAAGTGAAGAAGTAATCAAGAAAGTATCTTTTAACTGCACTGATTGCAAAATTTTTCTTTGAAGCGCAATAATTTAATACTAAAAAATGTTGCAGAGTTTTAAACTCTCAGTGAAAAAATCTCTCCGACAGCTTAGGTAAAAACAAAAACTTTATTTTAAGAATAACGATGAAAAAGCTTGAGAAGCCAGCTAGACAGCTAGAAGCCCTTGGTTACAATCATCAGGCATATATATACCTTTTTAGACAATTTACATATTTACAACTTCAATTTCCATAAAATTAACAATAAGTAGCAACTTAGCTACACATAAAATAAACAGGGTTAAATGTTCGATTACGACCGAAGTACTAGAATCCCAACAATCGGCCCCATCGGTCGAAATCACAAAATAATTATTACAGTTTACAAATCAAAAATCCTATTCAAAATACATTTCAATTTTTCTAATAATAAAGGTTTAGTTAGGAAGTCTGCTAAATTATCTCTAGTACTTACATATAAAATTTCTACACATTCATCTTCACTGATTAATTTTCTAATAAATTTATACCTTATATCGATGTGTTTCGTTTTAAAGTTTTCTACAGTATTTTTACAAAAATGAATTGCAGCTTCATTATCACAATAAACCTTAGGTTTTACAAAATAAGATTTCTGAATCAATTCCAACTCATTAATAATTTTAGAAAACCATATACACTCTTTTACGCTCTCACTTAGAGCAACAAACTCAGATTCCATGGAAGAAAGAGCTATACACTTTTGCTTGCTCGACTTCCAGGCAAATGGTACATTTCCAAAAAGAATTATATAACCACTCGTTGAATGACGGTCAGTCATTTGTGACCCCCAGTTTGCATCAGAATAACAAGTTAGATCAAAATTAGAAACTTTAGAAAGATCAATCCTATAATCTTTAGTAGAAAGAACATAATTTAAAATATCTACAAGAATTTTCCAATGCTGATAATTATACCCATTTGAAAATTGTGACATCAAGTTCACAGAAAAACTTATGTCTGGCCTACTTCTATCGGCTAGAAAAGAAAGACATCCAATTATAGTCCTATAAGGAAATTTCTT
Organism: Tetragnatha versicolor; assembly: GCA_024610705.1. Lineage (NCBI taxonomy): Eukaryota > Metazoa > Arthropoda > Arachnida > Araneae > Tetragnathidae > Tetragnatha > Tetragnatha versicolor. The sequence continues at coordinate 30,924,147 of JANDEH010000001.1, read as the reverse complement.
CATTAGATCGTTTTCAACAATTTCATTTTCAGGCACTTTGCCTGGTAAAGAATAACCAACTTTGAAAGGTACACTTACATATGACTTTGGTAGATCAATAAATTTCAACATTAACCTTTCAATATAAGTTCTCTGATGCAAATATACAGAATCATTAACGTAATCAAAATTTACACCTAACAAAAACTTTGTTTTACCAAGTTCCACAATGTCAAGTTTACTTTTAATCCGATTAACAGTATCATAGAGTAAATTTTGTGATTTAGCAAATACAACGATATCATCAACGTAAACTATTAATACAACATTATCACATTGATAAACACAATTACACCAATCCAGGTTTTTAAATCCAAAGTTACTCAAAATTTCATCGAGCTCTTGACTCCAAGCTCGTCCACTTTGGTGTAAACCATAAATTGACTTATTAAGTAAACACACTTTGTTCTCACAACCTTTGATTAAGTGTCCAGGTGGTTGTTTCATATAGATTGGCTCTACAATTTTACCATAAAGATAAGCAGATTTAACATCTAGCTGAACATTATACCATTTTAACATACATACTAACAGTATAAAGAATAGCTTCACAATAGTAAAATTTACTACAGGAGAAAAAATTTCGTTAAAATCAATTCCTGGTCTTTGCCTAAACCCTTGGGCAACCAATCTAGCTTTAAATTTCTTAGGCTTATTTTTATCATCTTTTTTAACATTAAATACCCACCTGCTTCCAATTATGGGAACGTTTTTAGGAGGATCAACAAGATCCCACACCTTACGATCTTTCATCATTGAAAGTTCTTCCTTCATTGCAGCGTCCCAGTGAGATTTATCAGGACTTTTCTGTGAATCCTCAAATGATTTAGGGATTTCTACATTATAACATTCATGCTGAAAAATGTCATCTAACTGATCATCCCAATGATCGGTTTTACTTTTAAGAACTGAAAAATTACAAGATTCTTCACTGGAATCAGTTACGTCAGTAAGATCGTTAGAATCTAAACCTGACCCTTTCTCGTCATTAAGATCTTTAAGACTATTTGGTTTGAAGGAAAATTCATCAGAATTAAATTCCAAATTATTCTCGTTACAGTATCTCTCAACGTCCTTTAAAGATCTAAGTCTAGTCTTACTACTAGGGGGATAATAATAAACATCAATACGTTTGCTCTTTTTACGGGGTCTTTCTACTCTTTCCCAGTCGTCAATACTTAACGAACTAATAGTCGGTTCTTCAAGTTTATTATACACTAAATCCTCACTATCAACACTTACATCATCTAGAAAGTCAGTATCCCCTGTTAAGTCAAACTTTGCATAATTCAAACTTTTGTTTTCCCCAAATAAGAATTTAACCCCATTCTGAGATTCGTCGATTTTAACATGAATCGTCTCTACAACCTTACGTTCTTTGGGAATGAAAATGCGATAACCTTTAGTACCTATTGCATACCCCACTAGAATGCCTGGTTTTGCTCGAGGTTGGAGCTTATTCCTATGAACCTTGGGTACATGTACAAAAGCTAGTGACCCAAATATCTTAAAGTGTCTAACTGATGGTTTATGACCACTCCAAATTTCAATAGGAGTCAACCCTTCAGTAAGTTTGTGCTCACATCTATTTTTGATGTGAACAAACGCAACCAGGGCTTCCGCCCAAAATCGTGGTTGCAGACCACTATCTTGAAGCATAGAACGGACTCCGTCCAAAGCGGTTCGATTGAATTTATCCGCTACGCCGTTCTGTTGTGCACTATAAGTAGATGTGCGTTCATGTTTGATACCCAACTTACTAAGGAAATCATTAAACTGCTTATTACAAAATTCCAGTCCATTGTCTACACGTACACTTTTTAGTTTACAGTTAGTTTCCCGTTCTGCTTTAGCCAAATAACTTTCAAAACAACTAAAGACTTCAGTTTTACTGCTTATAATAAATACATCTACTTTACGCGAATAATCATCGATCACAGAGAGAAAATACTTTTTCCCACCTAAAGATTTAACTGGAGATGGTCCCCACAAATCCATGTAAACCCTTTCTAATACCTTAGTTGTGGTTCTTTTATGCACATAATTTTTCTTGTGCGATACCTTTGTAGATTTAGAAACTTTACACACACTACAATTTTTATCTACAACATTACCAGATAGTTTTTCGATACCTTTCACAACATTGTTTCTACTCATGTGTTCAATTAATGGGATATTCACATGACCAAACCTTCGATGTACAATATCAATATTTAACGTTACATTAGCATAATCTCTAATTTTATCAGGAAATCCACGCACAACATATAAATTATCAACTAATTTTGCTGTAAAGAAATAATCATTATTATCATCGTACACAACCATTTTGTGGTTATACCACTTAATTCTATATCCAGCAATATCAACTTTTGATCCACTTATTAAGTTCCTACGAATATTTGGAGTATACAGTACATTTTTTAAAGAAATGTTCACTTTACCTCTTGGATCATCTAAGGTGAAGTTTATGTCACCAATTCCAAGGACTTTTGAAGTGCAATCTTTATCCCCAATGAGAATAGATGTAGGAGTTGTTGTTCGAAAGTTCTGAAACCAGTCCTTGTTCATACAGCAATGGGAGGTCGCTGCTGAATCTATGAGGAATTCTCCGGAATCATCAGTTGACGTGGTAGAAAACGCGTTATTAGTGTCCGCCAGGAAAGCTCCACGACCGCCCACGGCCGATGGCTGCTGTTTCATATCACGGCTCTTCTTGAAACATCGGTCTTCAGTATGACCACCTTTCTTGCAATACCTGCACGGCCCCAGACTAAAAGGTCGGTTGTTGGTTTGCTTAGGGTCCAACATGCTACCACTGCATCTAGACCTAGTGCTTTTCCTAGTATATCCTTTGTTCTTTGTGCTGTAGGCATCACCAACAATAGGAATATCTTTGCCTTCATCCTTGAGTTTCAAATTGATTCTCCCGGCCTCGGTTAATAACTGCTCAGTGACTTCTTTTAGGGTAAACTCTTGGTCCTTCAGTCGGTACAAGGAATGAACCAAAGTATCATATTCTGGAGGCAGTCTGCGAATCAGTTGAAAACAGACCAATAGTTCCGGAACTTCAAATCCAGCGTCTTTGATTTGGCTCCTCTTTTCTTCAACTTTCTTGGCAAAAATTCCAATAGATTCGTCATCTTGGTGGAATCTCATGTCGAAGAATTCGTCTACTAGCCCAGCTAGTCTGGCTTTAGAAGTTGGCTCGAAGTGTAGTTTCAGGGCATTCCATGCTGTCAGTCCGTCCTCGGTGTCAGCGATGATGGGATGAAACTTGCGTTCCACGCCTTGATAGATTGTGGTAAACGCCCGCTGCTTCCGCCACTGGTAGGATCTTTTGCTTTTATCGGAAGACTCATCCGGAAGTGGTACGGCTGTACCGTCTATGAAATTCCCAGCATCCTCGATCCATGAGGATAACCTTCATATCGGTCTTCCAAGACTGATAATTGAAGTCGTTCAGTTTTGGGAAATTGAAAGATTCAGTCGAAGGCTCCGACTTATTTGCAAAAGTCCAATCCTATCAATTTAAGTTTAAATAACTAAAGCTATCGGTTAGGGACACGGCCCATAACCTAATTGTTGCAGAGTTTTAAACTCTCAGTGAAAAAATCTCTCCGACAGCTTAGGTAAAAACAAAAACTTTATTTTAAGAATAACGATGAAAAAGCTTGAGAAGCCAGCTAGACAGCTAGAAGCCCTTGGTTACAATCATCAGGCATATATATACCTTTTTAGACAATTTACATATTTACAACTTCAATTTCCATAAAATTAACAATAAGTAGCAACTTAGCTACACATAAAATAAACAGGGTTAAATGTTCGATTACGACCGAAGTACTAGAATCCCAACAAAAAAATCGAAATTAAACTTCTTTGTAAACTAACAAAAAGTATTTTATTTGACATATAGATATTCAAATTTAAAATAAACTCATCTTGGTAGTGCTTTAAGACCCTGAAATTATCAGGGACCAATCCAGGATTGTAAACTTAATCCCCATTTTTGTGAAAAAATTGCACAGCATTTTAATTTTTATGAATTTTTTTCAATGGAAACTAAAAATTAATGAAAACAGAATGATATTAATGAATTACTTATTTCTTCAGTTTTATAGCAATTTAAATATTCAACTAACTATAAACAATTCACATAACATTTAAAAATAATTTTTGTGAAGGTGCCGATGGGGTACCAAAATTACCCTGTACTGTCGAACCAAAAAAAAGGGTAAAAAAAGTAAAAGGGTCACGTGATTTTGAGATACTAGGAGGGGAGAAAGGAAGAAGTTGAGGGGCAGTTGATCGAAAGAGGAAGATACATTTACTCCCTCTAACCTTAGTTATACCCTCTATGTCTATATACATAAAAAATCAGTATATTTTAAATAAAATAAAAAATCAGTATATTTTAAATAAAATAAAAAATACTGAAGCAAAAAATCACGTGACTCTTTTACTATCGTTGGTTCAACAGTATTAGTATAGTCCCTGATTATGCAAAAAAAATAGTGTAGGTAAAACTTAACTTTAAAAATATTATCTAACTTTTGAGGTTTATATTAATTTCATATACGAGCATTATTTTAAAAGTTAATTGAAATTAACTAAAATTTGACAATACATCGAAGAAGAAGAATTGTTGCCGTGGGGAGCCTTTGTACCATCAAAAACCCACCGAGTATACGTGGAGTACGTGCTCGTTAAATCTGTGGGTCCGAAAGTCTTGTGGTCGGTCATAGCGCAGTTTACCACGGGTCCAGGTAGTCTAGAGACAATTTCCCTCCCCTTCAGAGACATGGCTAAATTGTGTAGGTGGCGATAGATGGTGGCAGCATCTATCATCCGAGGCTTAAGGCGGACTCCTTCCATTCATTGGGCCGCACTTTCTCAGGAGCCGCACCCCCTTTGCCTTAAATCCTGTACGCTCTGCGGATGGAGCTTGGATATTCCAAGTGGCATTATAAAGAATAATTTCCTTAATATAATTGTACAATCTAGTATTTTCATTAAAAAAGGAAATTTATCTGCGTAGGTAAACCAAAGGGACAAGATTCACGACCATCTACAATTTATAGCACAGTGTTTCTATTGTTTCCAGCCACTGTTCGAATAGGGCCCAATGGACCCATAGAGCAGAGATCTATCGCTATAAAGGATGGATGTGGATGAGTGATAAACGAATGCAATGAGTGAGAATCAAAGCGCTAATGATTGTAAATGCTTCCGTTATTCTCTGAAAGATAACAAGTTATTATCTCTTGAATGGGGAGTTAAGTGTTTAAATAAAGCGCTAATTATACTTGTAGAAAGGCAGTTAAAAGCCTTCAATTTATGACAATGAAATCCAAATATAACAGTTAATGTGTTTGAGCTTTCATATCTTATTTAGTTTTCACTTAAAATAATTAGTTGTTAAATAGATTGGTTCGTTTAAACATAGTGAAAGAGGATTTGAATATTGTATACCGTATACGAGGAACTTTTTTAGCGTTTGAAACCTTTATTTTCCTCTCCACACTTCCATTTCTCTTCTTTCTTTGCAATATTTTTCATATCGGCTTTAAGTAAGTAAAATTTTTCACACGATAGTTATAATATGTGCATTATTCTTTTTCTCTAATGAAGAAGTAAACGATAATGAAAACTTTTCTGGGAACTACATACTTTAATTTGTTGGATACTAATAAACTAAAGTTGAAAAAGTCATCACATAAGATATTAATCACAATAAAATAAAACAATGTTTCCTAAAAGGGCGGCATAATTTGTACCTAACCCAGCTCCCATCAAAACATGGAAATTCCAAACTGACGGTAATTTAGGACTATTTTTGAAGTATTACACTTTTCTCTGTGACTTCTTGGTCCCCACCCTTCTCTTAGTCCTTCTTTAATCCCAATTATTATCTCAAATGTAATCCCTTCAACCATCTCGCCTTTATCCCTCTAATTACACGCAAGTAAGGGAAGATTTAATTTCATAAGATAATAAGATATAAATAATAGAAAGATAGATAACCGAAACAATATTTTCTTCACTCATGGAAGACAAGAAGTTAGAAAATCGACTGCACATTCTTATCCCGGTCGGTTTCATATATTATAAGCACATATCGACAGCATCACAACGGGCGACCTCAATCTTTCACAGCCACCGAAGAAGGAATAAAGAGCACTTGCAAAAGAGAATCGCCTTCGGCTCCCGCTGACAGAATCGATGGGATTGGATAGGACTTTTTAGGGTTTCATGGTGAAAGGTCGATAAAACAAAACTGGGGGAGCATTTCCTGTCACTCAAAACCCATCTCGAAAACTGGTCACGAGAAAAATCGATATCCTCAGATATCGATACTTGGGTATCGAATACTTTTGGAAAAATCCAACTGATATCTCACAGGATTACAAAGGTCAAGAATACTCATTGGATGAAAACAATTTTAAGTGTATGTGAGCATTTATTTAATACCTAAATGCAGAGATTCTCTGCTAAAAACTTTGATAACAGTAGGGCGAAGTCAATAGCTATGTGGCTGCAGAAAAAACTATTTTCCAATTTTTCACCATTTCAATTTTATCTACTTATTTTTCTGTTCAAAAAAATTATGGTGCTTTTTTTAAGAAAATAATTATTATAAAATATGACAAGATATAATATGGCAGAAAAAGAGTATCGGACTTACAGCCGATTGGTACTATTGGGTACATGTAAATTACAATTACCATTACCTATTTTTGTAGAAAATTAAACATTTGTATGGAAAATTTGAAAATATCTCAAGTGTAAAGTAACCTAAATATTTGTAATAATGAAATTATATAAAATGAATTTAGATACTAAATACCCCAAGAATTTTAAATGATATCAGATAAAAAGGAAAAATGGATCTCACACAGAAACAAAGCAAGAAATGACCAAACGCCTGAAATTAACCAGTTTTCAAGAAAATAACCAGAATGAAATAAAATAGCTGTAGTTTGGGAACAACTGGCTTAATTTGCTTGATACCGTAATAAAGTATCGATTTTTGCCCATTCCTACTCATGACACACATGGAGGTATACAATGCATATTTGATCAGAGCCAGAGGGCAGACGTAGAACAAATGCTCCCCACCGTTTCAAACATCGAATCTCGTGTTCGATGAATTATTCAAATCCATCAATTCAAATCACCGGATTTCAAAAACGGATCTAGCAGAAGACGAGGGCAGCTAGATTTTATCTGCCAGTGGGGCCACTAAAAAGAACCACTGAAGCGAACAAAAATTCGTATGAAAATTTCGCGTTAATTTACGAAGTCGTTTCTCACAGATAGCTCTGTAGGTAAAAAGAGGCAATATTCCTGAAGATTTTTCCTCTAAACCAGACCGCGCCTCAATTTTTCAATTTGACCGATACCATCGCTTTACATTGAGTTTATTTCGAATCCAGGGTAACGCTACTGCTGATATAAAAGCTCGAACCCATTTTGAGATTTGTTGATAAAAACTTTTAAACCAAACAAGAACTTTTCGGGAAAGATATCTTGCAATGGAGGTATGTAGGAGGTGAACAAAAATTTACCGTACCTCCGAAGTCGTATCAAACTGCCATCACCAGTTCGTGTTTTAAAAGTTCATTTAACATTCGTTTTAAAGATCAGCGGGGCTGATTTCCTGCCCCTGAAGTTTACATAAACGAATGAATAGAGATTGAATCAAACTTATGGGGGCGTTGAAGCAGGTAAATTTCTCAAACATCCGGTTCGAGTAAATATGAAGCTTTTAGAAACTAAGACACCGTCTTGAAAGTCTAATATAAGAAGAGTAAATGTAAATCACGACACTTAAAACGTATGTGTGCTGTGTTACAATTATTTAAAGCCGTTTGAAGACTTCAACATGGCTCTTAATGGAGGTACGAAACGTTTTTAAAGGACAATCGAAAAAATGAAGTATACATTTAACTCAGTCCAAAAAATTAGTTATAAATTTAACTCAAATAAATAGTCATATACCGTAGTCTCACAGAAAAAAAAGTATTGAGAAAAACATGAAAGATCTGAATACATAACAAAAACATTTGGTGGAACCCAACATCCTTAAATTTTAGTTAGAAACTTAAATTAAAGATACAACAAGAAAAGTTATGTTAGCTTATCAAATTTTCAGATTGCAACTAAAAATTAAACTCTAGAAATAAACGAAACTAACTAAAGATGGAATGGTCTGATAGGAAACCTTAATAGAACTAACTCCCTGCGTATAAGAAAATGGATAGGTCGGTTTTTTCCGGAATAAGTGTTTTTCCCTCCATGGTTTTTCCAATGCAATGAATATTCATGTTGATATCGTAGGCCACAAAAACAATACGCCTAGGAAATGTGGGAGGAATATGGAGTGCAAGTAAAAAATATTCCACAGATAAGTATATTTCTGAAGCTTTATTTATACTGAGCTTCATTTTACATGACACTACTTAGTTTTCTGTGTAGCTTTTCTCAAACAAGAAAACATCTCAAGAATTAACATCAAATAATTTTTATACTTCATTTGAACCTAGTTGAAAAAATAAAATTTAAATAAGTTAAACTTCTATTCAGTGTTAATTTTTTATGAAAACATAGAATTTATCAAGTATAATAAACATGAGAATAAAATCATCGATGACGCTTAGGTTTTCAAATTATTACGTAAAAATAAATGCAAAGCTTAGTTAAAAACTATTCGTCATCTTCCAAAACAGCAAGACCAAAAGGTTTTCGGTGTCTTAATATTTGGTGGCGGAATTTCCGTTTAATGCAAATTTCAGGCGAAGTACCTTTGTCTTTCCTAACTAATGGATGCAACTTTTTTTCATGAAAATCTTCCATTCATTTTTCTTAATTTGTTTAACGAGCAAGAGAGGTGAGACCTTAATTACGTATACTCGGCATATTTTAATAAATGACTGGATTTTTTATGCAATCTGTATAACATCAAAAATCTTGAATCGTATGCGAGTATTTCTGATATATTAAACCTTATAATGTGTAACGTCTTTAAAAAATATTATTTTTGTTGCAATTGAATCTGATAAATAAGTGTGAAATATTGTTTTTGTTTTAAATAAATTCATCCTCTTTTTTGATATTTTTACCTTTTAAGAATAAAAGCTTAACGTAAAGTGTCGGAAAAAATCATTAGCACCACACAAAATTTATACGGCCAAAAAGGTTGGTGGTGCATACTTCACGTTTTTGCAGTAAAACCTCTAATAAACCTGACTTTGTTTGTAATAAAATCGGTCCTTAACACGTGACAACACGAAAAAGTGACGGCCTAAGATCATAAAACTTGAAGAGATCCTTCCCATGCACAAGAAAAATCGACGAATTTTGCATCTTATTTATGTTTTTTCGTCACAACGTTTTTCAGCCACTCCACAGTTTTGACGGTCCTTTTCTTTATACCGCTAGTTACACACAAGAGAAATGAGGCGCACACGCGTATTGCTTGTAAAGTGAAGAAAATTTAAGAAGTTCAATCTTAAGTTTGTGTTTTTCCTTTGAGTCATTACTATAAATAGAAAATAAGGGGGTTAACCTCCTGCTACTTACAAGGGAGGTTTAGAATATTTATGTAACAGACACAGCACGCAAATCAAATACACTCTGGTGAAGTAGTTCATCGAATAGAATGAAAATTCAACAAAAAAGCAACTTATAGCATGTTTCATTACTTTTAAATATATTTGGTAACCATATAAATGTAACAAAATTAAACTTCATAATGATTCTTGAGAAAAACAATTTTTTCCGAAAGTATAGTAAGTCTTGTCGAGTTTAGTTCCCAAAGTGGCAACCCATACTATCATACCCCTATTACTACTATCATACAACACTTACACTGCAATTTCAATACCATTCTTCATACATGCAAGTACCCACAAGTAAATGAAAAAAAGTTGTGTAATGAAAAAAAAAACATTTGGACCACTAGAACCTAAAAAACGACGCATCTAATTTAATTTTGTGCTTTAAAAATGCATCAATGCGCGCATGTTGCATATTCCGTCATGAAAACAAGGAAGGTATCGTACATCTTCAAAATAGCTGCACAATGGACAGAAAAATACGAATAATTATGGAATAATGGACGAAAAATACGAATTAGAAAAATACTTTTCTAAGAGACAGTTCACAAATATGAAGTTGACATAATTATGATAACTCCATATTTTGTGAACGGTCTCTTAGAAAAGAACGGATCTTTTAAGTTTACCCACTTAACTGCCTACTAAACAGAGCCTCTTTACAACGACCCCCAATATACCCTGCGTTACAACGATTGGTAAGAAAAATACGGATTGTTTTATAACAGTGCTAATTTTATTCGTTAAAACGACCGTATATTGTTGGTTTCATGAGAGGTCGCTCTAACAAGTTTCTACTGAAAATTAGTCATATCGCCAGGATAAAAACTGTGATAGAAAACCCAAAACTATCAAACAGTATTACAAAGCCCAAATGATAGCCATCGCAGATTTTGCACAAAACATTTTTCTGCGTTTATGAGTTACCATCACCCCTAAAATTGAGTGGAAACATCCATTCCCATAACAATGGCAACAATATTGTAAGACGTCAAAAGTTTTTCTCCTGGCGGTATGGCTATACGTCGTCTGCATTCTGTCCCAACACATTTTTTGCAGAGACCTTACATAAACGTTAGTCTGAAAATGATAAGTACATTTCGAGAATAAAATCCAATTCAACAAAACTTTAATACGAAAACTAACTTACCTTCCTCCACGTCATTCCTAGCTGCCGCTTCGAGTAGCATGACACTGGGCACAAAATGCACCTTGTAGTCCTTCTTCCTCTGCTTTTTGGCCTGCATCAAGTCCTTCTTGCGCTTGTTGCTGTTGAACTCCTTTTCCCGCTGGCTCCACTTCTTCAGCTGCGTCAGCCGCCGTCGCTTGGCCAGCTTCAGCCGCTCCTGAGTGGTCATCTTATCGATATGCGACAGCTCGTTGACCAAATCCGCGTGGTCAGCCATCGTTCCACAGAGTCCCAATCAGAGAGAAGGTGTTGACGAAAGTTCCTCTGGCATCACCAAGCTGCGAGATGATTGGCTATGGAATGAACGACTTCGTACAAATATCACGTGGAATGTAAGCTCGGACGGAATGCGTCTTCAGTAAAACTCCTCCAGTTAATTCTTCAAGTGAATGACTTTTTGGTTTTTGATAATGTGTCTTAGAGAAAACTTCCAATTATTCAAGTGAGTGACTTTTGGTTTTAGAGAAAAAGCACCGCACAAGTGCACACCTCAATTATATATACAAGGTTTAGTCGACTTATATGCCCCTAAAGTAATTGTTCACTTTTAAAGTGGTGAGTATAATCACCTATGTAAATTCAATTTGGACGAGCAGGATTGTTGAGCGTTGCCAATCGCCGTAGACAAACTTTGCTTTGAAAACCCGTACGGGCCGGCGTTTCCCAGCGTCTTTAGTCGCTCGGCAGTTGGAGTGTTGTGGAAGGGAGGTCTCTCACCGCACCATCCGGCGACCAGTTGCCATGACGACGGAAGCCCGAGAGCGGCGCGGGAGTAGCAGCCAGTCCGGACGTTTCGTCATCCTGGAAAAGAGAGAAGAGAGAAATAAAGTTTCAAGAGCAAAGTTTGTTCCCAAAAAGTCTTCCCAGGCCCGCGACGAGTTTCTTAATTAAACAGGGATTTGGGAATAAGCGAATTGGCTTAAGGCTTCATAACAAAAGGGGTATGTCAACAGCGTTGTTGCGGCAGAGCAATTATGCCAGATTAATGTTTTTTAGGGATAGCAATATCGGGGTTATTGGAAATTTATTGGTGAGTCCCCGTTTTAAGTTTATTAAAATTTTCGGGAGCTCGCTGATGGTTATTAAGGGATTAAACGTGGCTTTTGATTGAAAAAGTTGAAATTTTCAAATTAAGTAAGTCTCTTTGGGAGTAAATCACGGAAAGATGGGGATTTAACTGTCTGTTAATTTTAAAATAGAGTCGAGTGAAGTAATAAAAGTTAGAATCGACTTAATACGCGCGTTTTAGAGTTTAGAACCGAATTAATAATGGGAATCGGCATAAAAAGAATTTATCATTCAATTTCAAAAAAATGTTTAATTTCAAATAGATTTAAAACTAGACATACGTGAATAAAGCCATTCTAGATGGAAATTGCTCAATAAATTTCTCAGCACAATAAAATGTATCAAATATCACGGATTTAATTAAAGTCAACAATTTTTAGCTAAAGATTTTTAAAAATTATAGGGTATTTTGGAGAGCATTTGTCAATAAAATGATGATTGATAAAACAAGTGCATGGGATAAAACTAAATTAATTCAATTTTGGGTAGTTTTTTCAGTTTAAGGGGACCGGGACACTACCATTTTTCGTCAAAATTTGGAAATTTTTTTCTTCTTAACTAATCTATGCATTTGTCTATCATGCTACGAATTTTCAAAACTTTTCATTGATAAATATCCAAGTTGTAGTTGATTTCATATGTGAAAATATTAAGGTCTAATAGAAACTTCAAAGTCCTTTTACTCAGAATCACTGTTTCATTGTTTAAAATGCTAAGGCTTTTTATCTATTGGACCAAATCTCTTGAAATTTTTTCTGACTATTGTTGGAAGTGAGTATAACAAAAGTTGGCATTTGTTTTATTATTAAACATCGTAGATTTTTTTAAAAAAATTACTGAATGGGGAATTTTAGCATTTTTGGGCTTTTTTAGCTAGTGATTCAAGAAAAACCACTGTGTTTAGAATTCAAAGCACCATAAACTTTAAATCGATGCTAACTTTTGTTAAACATAGTTTGATGTATTTGAAAACCAAATTTCAAGAATGTATGTCGGTTATTGGTAGGAGGAGTAGCATTTTGAAAACACCTCTTAAATTTGAAGATTTTTTAAAATAAAATCATAAAATTTGAATTCAAAGATGTTTTGACTTCGGAATATGTTCTACATAAGACAAATACATATAATAATAGAAAGAAGTAGTAAATAACTAAATTTTAAAGATTTTGAAAAAAATGGTACTGCGTCCCCTTAATTATATTTACATTTAGTATTCGACAGAAGTCAGTAACATAAGATTTCTATTAATGTTTTAGTAAGAATATCAACCTATTTATATTCATTAACAAACTTAAATATAAATTATTTAAGGTGACGAGACAAGATTTTTTTGTATTGAAGCATTTTGGATTCAAGAAGATCTAAGAACCGAAGTGGACTGAGAATTTTCCGCAGTGAATTGTATAGTAAGAAAATACATGCTTATGTTTATGTTTAGTTATTTTCAAATATCACCCTAAATTTATAGGAAATTTCTTGATTTTGTCAAAAATGTTTTAAGTAACAAATAAATAAATGTTATGCATTGAATACTTAATAATGGGTAAAAATCATATTAAATGCTATTATTGATCAAAATAGTTTGTAGGTACTCTAATAAAATCGAAAACAAAATACCAATTGGAACTGGACCAAATTCGTAAATCATAACAGGGTATCAAATGTATTATTAAAAAAAGTTCCTCAACACAACCAAGTTAACAATTTACAAACACGCAAAAAGGAGTGCCCTTCAAAACACAAATTATCTTCATAATTTAAAAAAATGCTAATTCACAATTGTATAAATACCTTTCACTCATCCCATCTATTTCCCCACCCAACCATATATAAAATCAGCCATCATAGCAACAAGTCACCATATCATTTTCATCTCACCATCTAAAATCCAATTCACCCTCACAGGAAATAATCCATACCGCATCACAGATGAATTTCCTTCGCCACAACTCCAGGTCATTCGATTCCGATTAATTTATCACGCTTTAATCGGTCAGCCTCAGTGGAGATTCCCATTTCATTACAAGTCTGGAAATCTCGAATAAATAGATAAAGGGTACATTCACAAATCACGTCACCCACTTTTAAAGAGTCAAGTAAACCCCCTCCCCTGCAGTAATGTAATATTTCTTGCGTCTAAGTTTCATCCTCGAATTATATCGGAATAACAAAATTTAATATAGAAATACAGCAATTGATAAATTTTATTATTCAAATGAAAGGAGTGAAGGTGGCTACGGAGAGAGCATAAAGTTGACGTATAACTCGTCTAAATACTAAAATAAAAATTCTTTCATGTGCTGGTCGTTATTTGGGAGCTAAAGGATCATTCAGACTTATCACTTAAACGGCCGTATTCACCGGTAACTTGACCGGCGGTTAACCGGGAGTCGAACCTTTGATTGGTGGAAAACTACTAGTTTTCCTTCTTTAACAGCCAATCAGAGGCTTCACTGCCGATTAAGCTACGGGTGAATATGGCCGTAAGGGGTCATCCATAAATTACGTGAGGTGTTTTTTTCCAAAATCTGGACCCCCCCTCCCCCCTTGGTGAGATTTTGCTGGACCCCCCCCTCCCCCCACGTGAGATTTACCTACAACCTTAAAAAATAATTTTCTATCCTATTCGTTTGCATTTTACTTAAAAAAGAAAGAAAATCGTATAATTTCTAACTTTAAAAGTTGACGTGAGATTTTAATCGACCGCCCCTCCCCCCTTGGTGAGATTTTTCCAAACCCCTCCCCCCCCCTTTTTGACCTCACGTAATTTATGGATGACCCCTAAGTGTTCATTTTGGAGGATTCATTTAAAGTGAAAAGTTTGAATTGGAACACTCTTTACTCCTTCACTTTTCTATAGAAACTAGATTCTTCAGTAGTAAATCACTCAGGGTTGGCAAAAACCCGGGGTTTTTTCAATAAAACCCTGAAAAAACCCATATAAAACTGGGTTTTTTCGAAAAAAGTGTGTTTTTTTTTCAAAATTAAGTGGTTTTCTCCTAGAAAGTAAGTTAATCTTAGTTAGTTTTTTCAAATTTTAGTTAATTCTTTCTATGTTAAATGTGTTCTGTCAAATTAATGTCAGTTTTTTCACAGTTAAGTGGGTTTTTCAAACTTTTTATACTTTGAAAAAACCCACTGAAATTGTAAAACACTCCTTATTACTGAAACCAGGTTTAAATGTTGAAAAAAAACCCCACTAAAATTTAAAAAATATCCTAAACTTTGAAAAACCCCATTCAATATTGAAAGAAATCTATTCAACTTTGGAAAAACCAACTGAAATTTTAAAAAATCTTCATTTTTTATATCTAGTTTGTACTTTAAACGTCCTAAATTTTGAAAAAAAAACCCATTCAATAAGGAAAACCCACTGAATAATGAAAGAACCCATTTAACTTTTAAAAAACTCATTAAAGTTTTAAAATATCCTAAACTTTGAAAACAAACACATTAAATTTTGAAGGCACTGCAAAAATCTTGATTTTTCTTGAAAAAACCCAAATTGGTCCAAAATGTGGGTTTTTCTAGGGTTGGGTTTTTCCCGTCCAAAACTAGTTTTTCCCATACCACTGGGAAAAACTCCTTAGACACATAAAACCCATATTCATAACATTGGATAAAGCTTATTTAAAGTCATTTTTCTAAAAAAAAAGAATGTAAAAACTTTTAAAACATTCATCTATGAACAGAATAAATTTAATAAATAATCAGTTTTTCCCACTTTGTCCCATGTGGGGAAAACCTAGTTTTTCCCAGGACGGTAGACGGTAAATACCGGTTTTTACCATGGTATTTACCGGGGGTGGGAAAAACCTTGCCAACCCTGGTTTTTTCACATGGGTTTTTTTGGAAAAAACCCATTGGGTCCAACCCAATTGATTCCAATCCAGCCAACCCTGGAATCACTCGGGACGAACAGGGACTGTTAAACAGAGAGAATGATCCTTATTGCATTACATTGTGTTTTAATACACTCGGGCGCAATTACTGGGGGTCTTGATCACGGAAATTCACTTGATGGATATTAAAATCAAAGACGGATATATCTTTTACGGCTTTTAGTCGTATTTCACGAGACAAGCAGCGCATTTAATAATCTAAGGCGTATTTAATTTAGAGAGGTTTAATGAAATGGGGTTTAATAAGGGGTTCAGACAATCGAAACTGGAGAAAGTTGGGGAGCAGTGGCGGCTCGTCCATAGGGGCTGCGGGGCTGCAGCACCCCCAATCAAAATTTCCCGAAATTCCAATTTTTATTTGCTTTACAATATTTAAAAAATTATACATTTCACCCTTTAATCTTTGTCCTTTATAATCCTTTTTCAATTAATAATTCTCTGCTATGCCGTCTCGCCAACATATTTCTTTCTGGGTCGATCAGCCCCCTCAGATGTACCTATTGTGGTATAAAACTATATCTCTATCATATCAAATGAAAACATCAAGAATTTAGCATGCGAATCTGTTAGGGGAAAAGGGGCTGGTGAAAAGCAGCCCCGACCAAAAGAATGATATATTTTTCTCTTGAGAGAGCTGTAAAAAATTGAGGGAAGAAGAAAAATTTTCGATTTCTTCTACTAATAAATCACATTGGCTTTTTAGCTTATTTCTCACTCCAACACTGGTTTAATATTTATTCATAGCTTCTTTTTTTCTTTTCAACAGAGGGAAAAAATCTTTTCTGATGTTCGGCAAGTCAATAAAGATTTATGTTTACTTTTTTGTAGACGCGTTTTTATTTCTTTTTATAATGAACAAATTGAATTCGAAATGTGGATTTTAGTTCATATTCTCTTGATAACCTGATCTTCGTAATAATCAGCTATATATAGGTATATAGGTAAGTGACAGTTTTTGAATACTTAATTATTAAGTGGGAAATAATTTTTATATTGTTCCCATATTTTCTATTTGATTTTTTTCATGTTTTTGTTTAAAAGAAATATTATTTGGCATTATATCGCTTAAAATACGTTGCCAACTTGGTACCGCCGGAGCAGCACCCCTTATAATTTTACCTTCGAGCCGCCACTGTTGGGGAGGAAAGATAGTGAAAATGGTCGAAAAAACTTTAGTGATAAAAGGATGGAATATTAACAATTGAAGTTATGTGAACAAATTAATAAACTAGTTTCCAGGAGTAAAGGAATTTAAAGGGTTTTGTTTCTGTTTCAATCATGTAAATGAGAAATTCTAGCCAAAATTGAAAAGGGTATGGAAATAGGGAACCTTGGGTACAGTAGGTAATTAATTATTTAGTGATGCAAGAGGGTTCGAGAGATAGTTGGAATAACGAGTTGAGTTACTAAATAAAGTTAACTGTTAAAGTTAATAAAGCCAAAAAAGTAAATAAACTATAGCAATGTACAGGCTCCAGCTATTGATAAGTAAAGAGTAAAGTAATTGAGAAAGAAACGAAAGAAACATTATTGATGAAACGTTATTATTTTAAGTTTTAAAAGTTACGAAATTTACAGACTAACGTAATTTCAGTTCTAAGAAAAAATACGAATTATGTGTATAGTATAGACTTACATTATTCGATAATTTTTGATAGGATGGCATAAAGAGAACACATTTAAACATCCTTAATATCAAACAAAAAAATCCAAGTTTGAGATAAAAATCCAAACACAAAATATATGATAATAACGATGACACGATACAAATACAGAAGCCTACCTCTTCTTGTTAGCTTTTCAATGTTAAACCATCAAAAAGGTCAACGACATGTACCACAAATTGCATTCAAAGTCAGATTACGTACAGAACCGATGAGCAGGGTTACCACTGTAACATCCAGCCCATACGAATGGCTTAACTGTGGTCTTAGGTCTCGCAAACACGGGCTATTAGTAATCAGTAATCGAGTGGGGACTCGGTTGGATGACGAAGGATGATAACAAGAGCTATCGGCCATGTAGTTCGGTTTGTTAAGGATACGTGGGAATCACACGTAACAAGACTCGTTACAAGAGAGTAGCTGTATTGGGATGGTCGGCTATGCCCTCTGGTTCTCCTTTCATTTTTAAGTAAATTGAAAGGGTTAAGTTGGAAAGGTGACTAAATATTAAAGAATAAAAAGATTGCAAATAGAGTTTATCTTTAAACTATATGTCGTAGTGTTTAACAATGTTTTTAATGCATGGAATTAAAAAAACGATATTTACGCAATGGTAATGTATGAGCCTTAGTATCTCATTTAAACCCTACAAAGGCGACTTTTTGAGAAACAGACTCATCAAGGTTAAGTTCAACAACACTCTGTCAGAGAGCTTCAGGCTATCCCAGGGTGTTCCTCAGGGGTCTGTTCTGAGCCCAGCTCTATTTTCATTATTTATAGCCGGCCTTGAGGGGATCGTTTCAAAAAGATGCGAAGTGGGGTTGTATGCAGACGATATTGTGCTGTGGGACTCTGGTCCTGACATCAGGAAATTGGAACGTTGCATTAATGCTGCACTCAATGATGTGAGTTGGTTTCGCAGAAGGTCACAAATTGTGTTTTAACCCTTCCAAGTCTACAGTTAGTTTCTTCACAACAAATAGGAGACTATTTAACTATCAGCCTAAAATCTATATGAATTCTCATCCACTTGAGGTGGAAAGGCACCCGAAATATTTGGGCTTCGTACTGGACAGCGAAATTACCTGCAATAGACATATCGATCACATAATACAAAAAGCTAAAAAACGCTTAACGATCTTGAAATACATCTCAGGGCGTGACTGGGGTGCTGACTCTAAAACACTCAGAACTACTTACATGACTTTAATAAGGCCTATTCTAGAATACGGCTGTCCTGTTTACAGTTGTGCTTCAAACACTAATCTACAAAAACTTGAACGGGTACAGCTTAGTGCGGCCCGTATAATAACAGGACTTCGAAATAGTTGCCCAAATGAGATAGTTTTATATGAGGCCGATCTGCAACCTCTCAGTCTCAGGAGAAAAACTAGTTTGGTGAAATACTTCTCAAAACTCACCAGCTATGGGACCCAAAATCGAACGTCTGAGTTCCTGATGGGATGGACCAACAATAAAAGATTAAAGAAAAATAGCCCTTTTAGCTTGGCTGACTCAGAAAATTTGATCCCCAAAAATGTCGTACAGCACAGTTTGATACAGAGAGTTGATCCCTCTATTGGTTTAAATGGAGTCTACTTCCACACTGATCTTCCTTCCCAGGTGAGCAAGAAAAGAGATGCCCCTGCTTATCTGAAACAATTGGCCCTTGAAGTGATAAACAACATCCCAGAGGACTCTATTATAATGTATACAGATGGTAGTAAGAATGAAAGTAACTGCTCTGGTAGTGGAGTTTATATTTTATCCCAGGGACGTACAACAAAATTGTGTAGTAGAAATCCAGACTGTTGCTCGGTTTTTAGGAGCGAGCTAATTGCTATTGATGAGGGGCTCGGATCAATCCTGTCGTTTCCCGGCTCATCTGCCATTTGGATTCTGTCAGACAGCCAAAGTTCCATCCAACATCTTTCCAATTGGCACAAAGTGGGTGATGGCACTGGTTTGGCAATCCTTGACAAACTGGAGCTTCTTTCATCCTTTCGTGATGTGCACTTCCAGTGGATTCCATCCCATGTTGATGTTCACGGGAACGAAACAGCAGATTTTTTGGCTAAAAAGGGGGCTGGTGAGCCGTTGGACACATATTCTCTGACTTATTTGGAGCTATTTTCAAAAGCTAAAAGAGATACTAGGGAATCTTGGACTGTCCCCCCTGTTCATCATTTTTACCAGGCGAAGTGCCCGGGAGGTGCATTGGCACTCAAGTGGGGAAGACGAGAACAGACGATCATCACCAGGCTTGTCAGTGGACACTTGAAATCTTTGTCCTATTCCAATGGAAAAAAGACTTTTCTTGCCTGTGTGAAGTGTGCCGGGCATCAGGCCACTCCCGACCATATTCTGGACTGTCTGGGACTTTCCAGACTTGTTCTTTCGACGGACCCTATTATGGTTTTGGATTTTTTGAGAATGGGTTTCATAGACTTGGTTTAGCATTGCTAAACACCGGAGATTGGCAACAACAACAACACCCTACAAAGGACAAGGTTATTTTGAAAGTACTACTTCAGGACCAAACAAAAAACTGAGGTTGGTGAGCTATACTTGTTTTTTTTTTCGGAAAAAACTAGTTTTAGAAAAAGCAGCATTAGGAATTGCATTCATTATTTTCGGACAGCATGTTTTGACATAAAGAATGAAACTTTTTGAATAGTTTTTAAAAAATATAGTATAGGGGGATCCAAACTTATACAGCCGCAGCACTATAAGACGGTTAAAAGTAATCTAAGATTGCAAAGACAGTGAGAATTGTCATGGCGTTTTCACTTGGAATATTCACAAAGGCGGAGGGCGAACTTGGGGTCATGCTAGAGATCTTTAAAGAACTCAGGTGTCAGCGGAAGCTCTGGAAACTCGCAAAGACGCAATATTATTGTAAAGTTTATATGCGAAATCTCCCCCGTATTTTTTACACACATGCAAAACTGAACTTTTCCAAAACTCCTCTCGAAACACTTGAACTCTCTTCACACCCCAACTTTTAGAGCGAATTATATGATGAATTACTAATTCAATTAATTACTATTACCCAAAAGAAAAACTTCTTTAATTCATCATTTTAATTAAATTACAAATTGCTTTGATGATTTTTCTAATCTATCCTCGTTATGGTAACTTAATATTTAATCTTAAAAATTAATCCAGATTATTTTCCATAAACCAAATCACTATGATCGTCATATTTTCTACAATAAAATATAATACACGTACAACTTCAAGTTTTCCATTAAATACATACTACATAGTTCGATAAAATATTCGGAAACTCTCTAGTAATATATTGGAACATTAAGGAGCTATACACAGAAAAGGGGACTGTCTAGAACCTTAGACTTAATATTCCACTTTTCTCGATACATTAAATCGAAGTCTTTATGGATCGATGACTTTAATGCTTCCTTACAGAAAATCGGCACCATAGATTAAATCGGTGCTTTTATTTTATGCTATAACACAGGAAAAGTGAATTGAATTGCATACAAAAATATTCCTGCTGTAACAGTTACTGCTTTTGACATATAATAAAAATATTGTTTATAGTTTATATTGACTGATGAGGGACATTTCTCAAGGACTCTAAGGGAAATAAGATGGGAAAGGATGATGAAAATAAATGATGAATTACATGTCAAAATTGTTTGAACTACAGCAGAGCTCAAAAAGTTTTATTAAAGTTTTGAGACAAGCAGACAATGCAATGGGAAACAAGTTGGATGGTTGAATAGCATTATGGGTGTACATCTATATACAAACTTTTTCGTAAAAAGCATCAATATGTATAAAATAAACAAGGTGAATGGTTATTACACAAAGGTGAAAATTTTTTCTGTTAAAAGTCATCATTCTTTTTTTTCTATATAATATAGAATATAAAATTCTCCATTTTTGTATGAAATGGAAAGTTTTTGATTGTGTCGCAATATTACAATACATCTCTAACCCATATAAGTGCCTTTCAAACAATGAAAATTCGAGTGCAACGGTAAATATATCATAACGATTTTTGGTACTTTTCCGTTAGCCGGGCGCAAGCCAAAAATCGCCAAATAATGTAGAATTCCGCCAAATTTTTCCAATAGTCATTCGTTTTGCTTGGCGACTTGGCTCACAATTGGCGACATTTGTGCCAGGCTAACGGAAAAGTACCCGATTTTTTAATCTTTTTTTTTTTTTAAGAAAATATCAGTGATAGGCGCGAATAAATGAGTTACATATTTCATTTGAAATCAAAATAAGTTTCGCCTAACTTAAAAACTAAAAAAAATATTACAAGAAAGTCATGACCTGAGAAGCAAAAGAGGAAACACCAACCGCATTCAAATTATGTTAATACTACCCTTTTACCCTTCACTACTCGAAATACACTTGCACTTGTTGGAATCCGCTTTTACTGCATTCGATTTGCACCATTAACATAACATCATCGATGAAGCGTTTTGCAGCTTCCTACAAACCCCGAAAGCAATCGAGTCGTGGGAAACCCGAATCAAACGGGCCGTCACTTTTACGAATATCGACGTCGACATAGAAACGAAGATGATGAATACTTAACTTATATGACACACGGCCAGTGGAATGTGAGGAAAGGATTACTATAGGAATAGGATGCCAAACTACTGACGAAATACCGTGAGACCTTTTCTCTTTTCTTACCCATCTCATGATCAATAAATTAGATTCTAGATATGGAACTGTTGGAATGAAGAGAAGATGCGTATTGAGTTCGGTGGTGTAATTTCCAAGAGAAAAATCGGCATTGGGTATTGAATAAAAAAAGATTTTTTTAAAAACGCTTTTATTGAAGTGTTCTAAAAGGTCAAAAATAATTTATTCGGTTTGACAAATAATTTATTGGGAAGTAGAAAATAACTTTTTGATAAGTAAATAATAACTGATTTTCAAATCACTAAAAATAAAAGCGTGGGCGCTAGTAATTTGTAAATTTTTCAAATTTCAAATTTTGTTATTTATTTTTTAAAATTTGTACAAATTCACCTGAAGGTATGGACCCGTATAGGTAAATTCAACACACACAAGGACAGTAACACTAACATCCATGCCGAACGAGGATTCGAACTCCAGACGTACGGCTTTGCAGTCAGATGATCTAACCACTAGGCCATTACGTCGGCATTTATCTATAATTTTACATAATAAAAATACCTGATAGAGAATTTAAAGTGGATCCATCCCACCCAAACCTCATAAATGAGAAATTTGTAAATTTAACCTCATAGAACATAGAATAAAGAAGTTAGAATAAATAGTGAATAAAGAATTACTAGCTCCCACGCTTTTATTTTTAGTGATTAGAAAATCAGTTATTTTTTACTTACCAAAAAGTTATTTTCTACTTCCCAATAAATTATTTGTCAAACCGAATAAATTATTTTTGACCTTTTAGAACACTTCAATAAAAGCGTTTTTAAAAAATCTTTTTTTTACTTATTTTATTTTCTACTTTTTAGTCATGGTATTTTTTAACAAAAACTCACAAGAAAAAAAAGTATTTATTTCAACCGTATGTTAGGATGGAATTTTAGTTTTCTACAATATGATGGTGAAACATACCGCGCATCCGCTCACTCGCCGATGAAATCCATCGATGTCAAAAAGATTCACAAGAAAAAGCATTCAATAAAATAAAAATAACCAATCGTAAGCCCAGACAAAAATAAAACTCAGAATTAGTGTATCAAGGGGCAAACAGTATTATCCAGTCTTTTCAGTAGTCCATAAATTATAAAAGCAGCATATTTTCTTCTCTCGTGATTCCTCGGGATGAAACACCAATTTTCGGCGATTTCTCGCTCTTCTCGCGATTTCTTTCTCTCGGTTATTATCTTAAATCGCTAATTATCTTAATTGGATGGTAAGAAATCACGTTTTGATGATTGAACATTGTAGTTATATACCTAATATATAATCTTACAGGTTTTGGGAGCCATTGCCTACACGGAAGTGTCTCAAATTTGAATTAAACAGATAATTAAAAACACTCGTTAATTACCTTAATTACGAAGGTTTTGACCAGTTGATTATTGAATATTGCACTGTCATCGGGTTTACACCATGGTGCAAAGTTTAAGAACTTTATATCGTTTGGAAGTGCCTGAAATTTTATGTACAAAAATCCAAAAAAAGTGATTAATCGTCTATAATCATCGTAATTACTGGGCAATTCTCGTTTTGACTTTTGAATATGATGAAGTTATGCCTTATACACAATTGTGCACGGTTTAGGGAAAATAGCCATTTGGGAAAGGTCTCAAATTCCGGTTTTTCTGTTAATTAAAAATACTCGTTAATTAACTTAATCCTTAGGTTGTTTGAATAGATAATGATTGGATATTTGAGTGTCATGAGTGTTACACGGATGTGTAAAGTTTCAGGGCCCTGGCCTATCGGAAAGTGCCTGAAAATCGAGTTCTAAAATTCCGCCCGTGAAACTCCGCCAAAAGCAAGTATAATAAAAGCGTTTAATAAATATATGATAGACTTAAGATGTTATATAAATTTTTATGAAAATACTCTATATTGTATACCCTTAAACCCCATCATTTAGAATCCATCGTAAACTAATTGGAATGCTAACAAGTTGTCAACAGCATTAAGAAAGGAATCACCGTCGTACACAAATACTTATTTAGAAGATTAATTGAAACGGGTATCAACTGTTGGCCTATTTTTACATTAATGGTTACGGCAGGGGGAAATTCAAGCTAGAGGAATCATATGAGATGAAAAGTATGCCTTGCACAAAAATAAACTAATATAAAACCAAAAAAGTAATAAGACACAGAACCCCTCATTCCTCATTTATAGAACAGGAAAATAATCTAATATGATCGTATAACAAAGAGTAACTGAAAATTGACTCGGGGTCTATTTTGGTAACTCTGGCTTTCCTCTTTAAAAGAAATTATTCCCAAAACATTTTACAATGAATTCGTCATCTTCAGCAGTGATTCCCGGCTGGTGGTTCTTGGACCATAAGTTAGAGAAATTGTTGAAAGCGGTCCGCAAAGATAAAGCTGACAGTGAAAAGAGCTGTAGAGTAAAATGGAATGTTCAACTTCAAGGTAAAAAAGAGGATCAAGAGCAAAAAGATGCTGTGGAGAAAAGAGGTGCTAAAGAGTAGAAGTAGAGGGATAGTGAAGACGAAAACAAATGGTAAGGAGCGAGCAAAGGGTTGGTTTGGTGGGTGGGGTTTAATGGCTCAGGCCATGGAGGAAAGGGTTGCTCTTGAGTCAAGCTGGTGCAAATGGATGCCGGAGATCTTTCACGACCATTTATGGTACAATCTATAACAGTAGTGTGAATTGCGATTTCAAAACGCTTTGCGTTAATAACTGACGATGAGATCTTTTGACTCAACAAAAAGACAAATGTAAATTAATTAGCAAATTAAATCATATACAAATTTTGGATTATTAATGCCCTTCATCTACGTTTCAGGGTGTCAAGTAAATAACTTTAACTTATAACCTCGGTTGTTGTGCTGAATATTATTTAAATTTTGAAAAAGTAGTAAACACTTTTCCTATAATTTTGTACAATACATAGAATCCCCCTTCTCATATAAACTTGCATACACTCTCAATTGTGGCACAACAAAATTTATCCCTCTTTGTCTTTTTTATTCTCAGGCGACATTTTTTTACACAACACCAATTAACTATCCACCTTCCAAATGTTCATAAGTAACCTAATGTATCACCAATAACTTAAATCAGTTCACAGAGGTAGACAGTTAAATGTTCAGAGAATTGCAAGTTAGAAATGTAAGGAATTAGTCTCCTTGCAAGAACCACCATATCCAATCCCAACCTCAATCATCACAGACTGGAAATACAATATTGAACTCGCACATCTACAAACCCCCGAAGGAGTCTCCCTCAACACCACCACCCACGGAATAAAGAGATGGTCCAATCACTCAACGTCCGATGGGGCAACGGGGCTCCACATAATTACAGAACGGACGGAATGCGAAGCGACTTGTTTCAAGAGATTTCGTCGCCCCCCGTGATGAACAGTCCTCCGCAATTTAATTAATTCCCCCCTTTCACAGTTTAAAATCGAGGGGAAATCACGGGATCGGTTTTGTGCAATAAGGATACAGAATTCCTCCATTCGCTCTCTTGGAAATTGCTCGGTCGTTGTTAACCAGAGGGTTTAAAATGTGTCGGACTGGATGCGATATATATATATTGGAATCGAAGAAAGGATGGGTTTGATTAAAATTGGATGTATAACCCGTTCGAGGGGGAATGTTGAGTTGGAGTGGAATCATAGAGGGTGATGGTAAGAGGGTGGGTATTATTTGTATAGTTACTAGTTGTTAACTAGAGTATAGGGAATGTTTACCAACGGATTTGAAATGAAGGAACATATTCATTCGGTTGGGCCAGGTTGGGCAGTTGGAAAATTTTTGGATTGTTTTGAAAAGAAACAATAAAGTCTAAAAGTAAACCATTAAAACTAGTTCAAACGTTTTTTTCTAGAAGCGTTTTGTATCCTTATCCAATTTTAACTATATACTAATAAATAGCATTACACTGACAACTTATCTTTAAAAGGAAATTTGAAATCTTAAGCTATCAACGACTTGGGTCTGTATTTTTCACTCTACTTAAGCCTGCTGTTATCCAGCCTTTAGCCAATTAATTTTTTATAATAACTTTTTTGAATCTTTTTTCAGTTCTCTTTATAATTCTTCATCGCAAATTTATGAATTAATTTTTCTAACGCCAGCACAGGACTATT
Organism: Tetragnatha versicolor; assembly: GCA_024610705.1. NCBI lineage: Eukaryota > Metazoa > Arthropoda > Arachnida > Araneae > Tetragnathidae > Tetragnatha > Tetragnatha versicolor. The sequence continues at coordinate 30,897,872 of JANDEH010000001.1, read as the reverse complement.
TTATTTCCCTTGGGAATATATTTTTCTGTATATGTATTTTGTATTTCAGTTAATGAATACTAATTATATTCAGGATATAATGAACCAAACAACGAAAATTACCTTATGATGGTGTTTAAGTTACGCATGCCTTTTGCAAGTTGAGTGACTTTCAAAGTAAATTCCTAAACGCAAGAGGTTCGTCATAATCGACCCAATTTGGTCATAGCTAGCCTAACTTCATAAAACAAATCACCAATCTTTCCAAACAGTTACACAATCTGAGAAGTAGCAGCAACATATTTCGTACTTTTTATAAATGGCAGTGTGGACATGATTACATGATCAATTGCTACCAAGTATTTTATTCCATTGATTTTTTTCTAACTAAAGGAAATATACGTAAAAGACGGATGAGATAATCTCTAACTTTGTAAAGTATTTTGTCATGAAAGAAATAATTTTAGTAACTATATTTAATAGTATTTATCGAGATAAAAATATAACAAATATAACTTTTACAAACGCAGAAGCTTCCAGATATTTACAGAAAGGGAGAGTATTGGACAAAAAGAATCATATCTATTGAATGGTAATTATATTGCACCTACTTCCCAAAAATACGAAATTAATTCATAGAAAAATTTCGATACGATTTTATCGAAGCAAAGCAGCATATAAGTGATAAATAAAAACGAGGGAACACTTTAGTCTCGATATTTAGGTACTATTTTAAAAGAAAAAATTTAAAATATTTGCAGGATCATTTATAACAGACTATATTCTTTGCGGCCTATTTATTTCTAGTTCCACTACTTGCACAGGCTTTAAAACAGACGAGTGTTTTCACCATCCATTCAGTTTCGACTAGCAACAGCAGCACTGATCAACATAACAAATCTCTAGCAAGAAACGTCAGAGCGATCTGCCCTCTCGCATATGAAGTTCAAGAGTTCAGCAGCCGTCTGAAACCCCCAAATCCCTCATTCCCAAAGTGAAATTCGGCTCGGACATCAGGGTATTAGCTGCCCACGGTCATCCGTTTTCTAGAAACTTCCCATCGCTCAACCAAGACAAGATAAATCCATCGTCCTCTGCAATCGCTGCAACTTCCGATTCTCCACTTCCGACGGTCTGGTCAAACAAGCGGGGTTTGACCAGCTTAGCCGAATGGGGCATAATGCACTCTCGGATTGGTATCTGAGATACAAATAATGAGAGATGCATTGGAGAAAAAATTATTAGGATTTGTTGGGGAGTAAACTCATTAGAAGGGAACAGGCGGATTACTTGTGGATTTTATTATGGCTTCACGGTTCTGCATGCGGAGGAAGACCTAGATATCTGGCCGGTTGTTTTGATTTTGTCTCTTCAGTCTGAAAGATATGAATGGATTGGAAAATGATGGCTCAGAAAACAAAAACTGCTGCTATGTTTGGAAGTGATTACAGAGTGTTTTTGTCAGTTGAAACTTTTTAGACTTTCTATAAGATATATCCATCTGTTGTTAATTTTATGGTAAAATTCCAGACGAAGTAAATAGTCAGAAGCTTTTTTAAAAAGTGAAAAAAAAATTAAATATTCGTATTCCAGTAAAACGAGGAGTTACAATGAGGTGAAAAATTTGAATGAAAAAGTTTTAAGTGAAAAATTTGTTCATCTTAATCAAATTATCTTCACTGGCAAATACTTATTAGGTAGAAACTTCCCTAATGAAGATAGAATTTTGATGCTCCTAGCGATTCCACATTGAACATTTTGGTTCATGAACTCAAATCATATTAAGTCTCTACTGATCCATTAACTTTTTATGCACGCACTTGAACCTGATGCTAGAAAAACGAATGAAACTTCCACCAAAGTACTTAAAATCTTAAAATTGATTCCCAGAAAAAAATGTCTTATCAATTAACCAATTTAAATGTAGATTCACTAAAAACTTATCAGTGGGTTGAACCTATGATACTGTCACTATAGGGTGTCTCAAAAAAAACTTTTTTTCGAAAAACCTCGCTCCCCAGGGCTTTTCCCATTCCTTTTGATCCCAAAAGATAGTATGTGAAGTTTCAGCCCCCTAAGTTAACTCTAGGGGTTGCCTGTAGAGCCCCAAAGTTTGAAAAAAGTGGAAAAAATGACTAAATTTCAGAATTATCAAAAAATTTATTTTATGAGTGAAACTGGATAAAAATGGTTCAATTGTGTTACTTAGGACTTATTTAGATGGGTTATATTTATTTATGTGTGATAATTGTACCCTATAGCCCCTGCTATTTAGGATTAAAACGTACTACTTAGGGACGTTGCGCTCACCAAAGCTTATAATGCACTACCGGTGGACGAATTGAATTGAATCCGAATTTATTTGAAGGAACTCTCTCAAATGATGCCATTTAGTGCTAAATTGATATTATAAACTGTAAAAGCCAGTGAAATAACAATAATGATGCCCTCCACTGAGCTTATAATGTAAAAAGTGATTTTCTTCAAAATTGCTCGTTTCCAGCTGATCAAACCCAAAATTTGTACTAAAAAAGGGGGTTGTTGTACTTTTTTATAGATACCAAACTTTGAAACCTTTATAGGGGTTTCATTTTTAATAAGTAGAACTAAGTTTTAACAGCACAGATCGGAAATGACGTGGATATTTCCTATACCAGAAGTAAAAATCGGTTTTATTTTTTTAAGTTAGGAAAATTACTCCCTTTTAACGTATTAGTGGTGGTAAGTTTTATTATAAAACTTCTTTCTTAACATTTCAACCAAGATTCACACGTATTAAACTATTTTCCTTATTTAAAAAAAGGAAATCGATTTTAACTTCTGGTATTGGAGATATCCGTATTATTTTCGATGTGAAGGGTTTAAAATTAACTTCTACTTATAAAAAATGAAGCCCCTATAAAGGTTTCAAAGTTTGGTATCTAAAAAAGTACAACAACCCCCTTTTTTAGTACAAATTTTGGGTTTGATCAGCTGGAAACGAGCAATTTTGAAGAAAATCACTTTTTACATTATAAGCTCAGTGGAGGGCATCATTATTGTTATTTCACTGGCTTTTACAGTTTATAATATCAATTTAGCACCAAATGGCATCATTTGAGGGAGTTCCTTCAAATAAATTCGGATTCAATTCAATTCGTCCACCGGTAGTGCATTATAAGCTTTGGTGAGCGCAACGTCCCTAAGTGGTACGTTTTAATCCTAAATTGCAGGGGCTATAGGGTACAATTATCACACATAAATAAATATAACCCATCTAAATAAGTCCTAAGTAACACAATTGAACCATTTTTATCCAGTTTCACTCATAAAATAAATTTTTTGAAAATTCTGATATTTAGTCATTTTTTCCACTTTTTTCAAACTTTGGGGCTCTACAGGCAACCCCTAGAGTTAACTTAGGGGGTTGAAACTTCACACACTATCTTTTGGGACCAAAAGGAATGGGAAAAGCCCTGGGGAGCGAGGTTTTTCGAAAAAAGGTTTTTTTTGAGACACCCTACTGTCACTACTAAATGGCAGTAAAACTTTCTCCCTAAAACAGGATTCGAAAAGCAGGAAGGTTCGATAACCCGACCTAAAGACAATAATCTAAACCAGTCAATTCAAATAGTAGTTATATGGAATGCATTTTTGTTTTCAAGAACACTATTTCAGTGACAACTATGATTACTGTAACTCTTGATACCAAAAAAAGACTCTGCAACATTCTTCTTCTTGGCGTATCATATGTTGTTTCTTTGAATTCATTTTAAGTGTTCTTTTCATTTTGTTAATAAAGAGATTGTTATAAAAAAGTCCTTGTTAAATACAAGATCAAAAATTGATTAAAAGACAAAAAATAAATTTTTTAAAAATGCAGTTAATTACAGAGTACCTTTCCCGAACTCCCATCCATTTTCTGAATAAACTAAACGCAAAAAGTGGATAAAAGTTAATTCATCTCTCTTGTTTCTCTAACAACTTTACATATATTCGATAAAAAAAACAAGAAAATTGTCTACAAGTTCCCAAAACTTATAATTCCCTACAATTTAAAGACAGTTTCCATCCCATCAACACCTTCCATCCAATTAAACTCCTCCAAATTTTTCAAACTCCAATCAAAACACCTTCTCTTCACTCAATTGTCCTTCCCCACTCACACAAGCCGAAGGGCACCATTGCACAACGTAGTCTCACAGCGACCAAGACTCCCAAGAGTTCCTTCGATATATGGCCCCACCTCGGCTATAAGACACTGCAGCATTTGCCAGAGTCAACATCGGGGTCCACAGGGGACGAAGTTAGCCGAAGGGAAGGTAGTTAAGTTTTGATTTCAGAGCGAAGACGTCTGGAGAAAGGGGGTTACCCAACATTCGCGCAAACACCTTACAGGAGTTACCGGAAATTCGGAAAATATTTTCGAGCCTGGAATAGAAAGGGCGATTAAGTTTGCATTGAATTGTTTTACTGGAGGAAAGGTGTCCTTGGTTTCAGAGGTATGTAAAAAAGGTGCGATTTGATAAACGTCAAGTTATTACAATTTACTGAGCCAGTAAACTGAACTTAAAGAGAGAGTGGGTATCTTACTATAACTAAAAATCAAATGCCGTGTCGTCGGAGCCAATAAAATCGCCGGAAAAAAGAGGCGTGCCGCAGCAGCCAATGAAATCGTCGGAAAATATTGTTTGAGAAAGAGGTAAGTAGGCGGGAAACAACTCAACACAACTCTCTCCGGAACTTTGTTTTGTCAACAAACCGATCACTTTGAACCGATTTCCAAGTTAAGAAAGCGATATTTGAAAAAAAATAAAGAAGCAACCTTTTTTTTCCAAATCTAACAAGTTCTAACAAGAAATTATCGCCGTAGAACTCGCAAGCTACTTTCTGGAGGCAATATGCGGACAACCAGCGACTGGATCTGACCGGAGAGAACGCGATCGTTTGTACCGAAAACAACGCCGAATTTACAACCAACAAGCAGAAAACCAGCGTCGTGAAAATAATAGCGCCCAAGAAAGCGCTCGCGGAAAGAAATCGCTATTTGAGAGAGCTATTTGCAAAGTGCATTTAGCAATGAAACTTCGGCTCTCTCAATAGGCTTCAAGCACAATTGCTGCCATCTTGGGAAAGTTAAATTGAACCTCTCCTATCCCTAACCTGAAGTTTTAATTAATCTGTTAACTGGGAGAGATGATGATTCTGTCATTTCATGCAGAATATTCGGTATTATAATTCCGGGTTCTTGCGTATTATGCCATCGACCGTGTTGCTGAATCCAAAAACGTTATCAAATCCTATTGAATATCCAATAGCTGTACCACTGAATTTAAATATTGCTGAATGGTCGACTGTATAATACGTAAGTACCTAACTCTGCTTTAGCCATGGCTGCATTTTGTGCATCTTGGAGGAAATTGCCATCAAGGGTATTAGCTGTGTTGCTCTTAGTGGCACGATACAGATTTGGCAGTTTTTAAGTGCGGTCAATCCAATTATTTATAATTGTTATTTAAAATCAAAACACCTTATTTAAGAACAAAGTAGTCAATCAGATTTCGGTTGATTGCGGACTGTGGTGGCGTTAATTCGTAAGTATCCTCTTCGCAGTAACAAAACTGCTATATAGCCACTGCAAGTGCAATACCAGCAAACAGAAAAGCCGCGATTTTCAAAATTTATGGTTCCATTCCGTTAGAGTTCCCGCTAAATATCGCCAATCTCTTTTGAATGCTTAATGCTTAACATAAACAATGTTTTTAAAATGTTAAATGATAAACTGAACAGTTATAGATCTAATTAAACATTTTAATCTATGAGTGTGAAATTATTTAGCAATATTTATACTTTTTGGTGTTCAAAAGAGATTGGCGATATTTAGCGGGAACTCTAACGGAATTGAACCAAATTTATATACACGAAAATGAAGCTTTGGGATGTCACAGCTCAAAACGCTGTGCTTCGTGCCGGGGTTTGTAAGGATCGCGGAGCGATACAAAGGAGATCGCGAAGCAGTTCGCGCGGGCATTTTCACACATCCCAACGGTTTGGTCCTGACGAGCTTAGTGCGCATGCGTGTGGACTTATTTTAGCTGTCTTTTTTAGAAATTTTAATAAAACAATAAATCGGGGATCGAACCCACGACCTACCGCATGCTAAGCACGCACTCTACCACTGCACCAGCGGGGATTCATTAATGATAGCAATTATCCGAAGAAGATCCTTTTTTTCTCCCCGAGCATGCGCACTAAGCTCGTCAGGACCGAACCGTTGGGATGTGCGAATATGCTTCGCGCGGGGGTTGGCGAGCGATAGCGAGCAGGGGGCGGCAGCCCCCTAGTTTAGAGTAAAAAGCTTTCAATATTTTACAGGGAAGCAGAAAAGTAATGCAACAATAACTTAGTTATTTATATCAATAGAATAACAGAATATATCATTTAATTCCATCCATGTAGTCCAGAAGGTGGTCTTTAAAAATACTTTTAAGGCATAAACGTATTTTTTATTAATGAGGAATTTGCATGATTTTTTTTGATTTTTTTAATCGATTCTTCTTGCAAAAATAAGCAACTACCCAAAATTTGAGGCCGGTCGAGAAATTTTTTGATTTCCAAAAAAATTAACAAAAATCCACTTTTTTAAAGCGTGCGAAAACGCTAATAGTTTGGGATCATCGTATGTTGACGTCATCATACGAAAAACATTGTTGGAAAGCAATGGAGTTGATGGTATGATTATTGTCATCTTTATAAACAATAAGCGTTTTCAGTCACGTGTTTTTTTTTCGACTTTTAAATTAAAATATTTAATTACCTGTACATTTTTTTTGAAAAATTGACTAGATATTTCATTCTACCATACCAAAAACCATACGGAACACTTGTTTGTTTTTGAAAATCTGACACATGCAACTTCCTTGTTGTAATTATATAAGGATACATGCAAAAAATCAATTAATGGATAAATGCGTGAAATTTCACCAATTTGTTGCACAATTTTAACTTATAAATTTAGTTTCTATTCAAATAGTATCTCTTGTATTTGATTAACTTTCCATCTTGTGTTATAAAGAATGGATTATAACAAATAATTACCCAGGAATGAATATTTTTAGATTACATTGAATTAGTTACAAACGAAATTATATTATTTATGTGTCAGTTTAAAAGATAACAGTAAAATATTAGATAAAGTTATTTGCATTTTGAAATAAACAATTAAATAGAAATCAAGAATTAAACCTCGCAGTCATACCAGCAAACAAAAACAACCAGCTTTCCTCAAAATGAATTTGCTAAGCCTTTCCTTCAGTATGAAACCTATTGTACAAGTCCCACGCAACACCTCAATTTCGCTTATATAACCCTGAAAACCCTCCCCACCTCCAATGATTCCCTGAAATCGCATGAATGGGGCCTAAATCGACAGAAACCGCTAATACACATTTGCAAGGCCTGAATCACCCGAGAAAGAGATCGGCTCAGCTGTTTGAAGAACAAACACCGAAAGTGCAGATAACAATAAGACAGCTCAAACAAACGCTGGGACACGATGACGCTGCAGCGTGATCGCTTTGTCCACTGCCCTGCCATCAATTCGGGAAAGAGCTTTCTGTCTCTTTCAATAATTCAACAGAGAGGGTGATGACGGATTCAAGGAACTCACCAAAAACGTTAAATGGTTGATTTTCCGACATTCGAATCAAAAGGCTATAGAGTGTGATAACCACAGATAGTTATGGGGTATCTTAAAAAAGAAGCAACCTTTCTCTACATATTAATATAACTAGTTCCATACAATAAGTAGTTTTAACACTGAAGACTGAAATCCATATAAAGTAGGAGAAATACTTGGAAGATTTCAATAACAATTGCAGTAGTTTTTATCGCAGTTTTGGGATATCAGTATCAAGAAGGAGGTATTTAGTTGAGCTCTGGCCGTCACTAGTTCACATGAGCGGTCATAAGGATTTTTTTATTTTTGTTTTTATTATCTAAGAACACTTTTAGTCATTTACATAAGTCATAAAAATACAAATTTATGATTTTTCATGATCGTGATCTCGGAACTTACGATTTATCATTCGAAACCATACCACCGCTCCTGTGAACTAGCCACAGCCAGAGCTCAACTTGAGGCAGACAAACAATATGTAACAGCTTAGTGTTAACCTCATTCTTCCTTTCGTGCCTTTAATAATTATTCATACCTAACTCCCTTCATGAGAAAATTTTTATTGCTCATCTAAAGCCAGGCCTGAAAAAATATACCATTATCATTCACGAGTTCTCACTTGGCATCAAAAATATTTAATTCCAATTTTTTATTTATTTATATTTTTTAAATTCCACAAGAGTCCCAGTAACGAATGCAGAGAGTTTAGACGCTAGAAATCAATTTTACGCACTCGGTTGTAGTTGTACTCAAAATATTTACTGACAATAAAGAGAACATCACACAAAAGGAGTAACTCCCACAAACCACTAGGACAAGCCCCTACAAAAACCTCAACCATTAAATACAACACACCAAAACAGACGACCAATTAAACAACGGGATCGTAGCACATTCACGGAATTTTAACCAAATATCCAAAGCCCACCATATACTTCCATTTCCTGTCTTCTCTCAAGGGTGCATCCGGAGGTTAATTCAAAAATTATCCTGTCCCCAAGCCCAAAGGGGGCTAAGGCACCTCGGATTACATAATTGCATTATTTAAGTGACAAAGGATGCCGGGCGCTAGAATGGCAAATTGCGAGTTAATTATCAGCAGCAAACCTTTCGTAAAACCGCGGTTTTTGGGCAGGGATCGTAATTAATAGAATTATTTCCCTTCAGGCTCTTGTGCGCTTCCCATTGTCAGCGAGTCGTCTCATGGTAAGGAAAAATATTCGCGTTGCTCATTAGCAGAAGACATGCCAAGAAATGATGATTCTTACTGCGTATTGTTGATAATTGAGTTGGGAAGCGGTTCAAAAATAATTACCTTGTGCATGAATGTGATCGGAGAGTTTAAATCGAATTAAAGACATCAACGTTATGTTAGAATTTGAATGACGATTTTACCTATGTATCCTGATAACGCAAAACTTCTAGTTTTATTTTCTCTTAACAGTAATCTAACCCTGAGATGCACTCAAAAAAATGGTAGTCTTCAACCAACCGAACCCAGTTCGGTTGAGAGTGGTTTAGTTGCCAAAACTAAAGCGATCGTTTCCCAAAACCCCACCGGTCCGCTTGGTTCAACAGAACTCATTCTGTTAATAAGTTCGGTCCTGAGAACCGAACCTTGTTCGTTTGCCGTAAACAAATGCGAAACACGTATGCCGTATGGTAAATGCGCTTTCACAATACCCGATACCGACTGTTAAAGTGTTAAGGATACTATACTGGAAAATTTGATCCCAGTTTTAATGCATACTGGGAATTTCAATACCAGTTTGAATCAAATAAATAATGATGGGAACTTTAAAACCGGTATGAAACTATTACGGAAACATTGATACTATGAGATACTACCAGTGTCGATGATTCGACGAACACTTAAAAATTTTATACCTCATAAAATATTGAAGAATTTTTATTACTAATCTTAAATCATACTGGAAAGTTAATAATTAGAGTAGAATTAATTGATTTGTTTTATTCCAACAAAAAATACAGATTTGACATTTAGGGATTTAAAATCCCTTAAAAGTACATTATGATTAATTACTTTTTATTTTTTTTTAATAATACAAATAAACGAGGGTCTTATTGCAACCCCAGGTAAAAATTCTCAACAGTTGTCAAATCCCATGGGCCTGACTACTGTAGCATTACGTTTTATATTTTACAGCTAGCTTTCAACACCAACGGTACCGTTGGCCTGGTTGTTATGGTGTCCGCTTTGTGAGCAATAGGTCCGCGGTTCGAACCCGGGTGTCGTCTTTTTTTTATTTTTACATTTTAATTATTTTATGCTAATTTAATAACTTCTATGGGTCCTATATATTTTTTATCAACGAAAAAAAATTTTTCAATTAGAAATTAAGATTATGGACAGAGTTTTGTAATTATATCATACGAATAAATTGAATATTGACATGCATGAAAATTTTTGGAAATATTGTTATTAATCAAAAAGTGTTTCAGATAATCTAATCAATCTTTATATTATGTTGCAAAAAACTCTATATTATACTTAATTGGTACTTTTAAAGCAAAGAGACGAAGCTCGTAGTGTTTGGCGGGAACAGACATCTCGTGGCGCGTTAAGCCTAACACATGCTAACTTTAAAGCTGGATAGCTGCGGAAATATTATGATTACAGCTTAAAAGTTAGCAGATTCTTGAAGAACTCTTTGAGACGTATAAGATTAGCATTAATTTTACCGAGGAAAGAATCTAGGGACTTAAGGAAGTAGTAAAAGCTGTGGGCGTGGCACCCAGATTGTTTTCCAGTAACAATGAAAAAACTCCCGAAATATGGGACACGCCCCCTTATACTTTATATATTCTCAATCTACTTGTCAAATGGAACACGGTGATATAAAACACTTGGGGGTCCACTCTTATCTTCCCCATTTCCCCTTTTTTCTACAACCCAAAAAACCTACTGAATTCTTATGAAGACAAGTTGATCTCTTTTGTGTTTAAAAATTCCTGGATAACGTCAGAATCATCATGGCAATCTGAATTTCTGGAAAAAGCTTACCATGTTACTTTACAACAATAATAAAAATTCAAAAAAAATTTAAACTTATTTTTAAATACCAATTATTAGGCTTTTTCGAACTTGTGTTCTTCACACAAAGTTCTGTTTTTTTCCGGACCTTGAAAACCCCCCTAAATGTGTATCGAATTACACAAAAATTAAATATGCATTATATTTTGAGGTACTCTTTAAGTTTATGCCTTAGAAATGTTTTTTTAAAGCGTTAACAGGTCTAAAATGCCAATAACAAATTAACCTTACAGGAAGACACAAAATGTACTGACAAACAGAATGGATCTATCGTGCATATGTTGTCATTCCTGGCTTTCCAAAAATTTAATTAGTATAAAATTACATCAAAATTCGTAGAGAAAACTTAACTCTAACCAGGGTTTGATAACGTTTATTATTTTTGAACACGACTATTATTTTTGTTCTATATCAGGTATACAAAGATTTGGATTAATTATGGATTTCAGTTTTGGAAATGGCAACAATCAACACATGAGTGACGTCATCCCAAATGGCCGAACTCCCGAACTTGTGTATGCTTGAATGGAAAATTTGTGTCATTATTTCAAGTAAGTTCAATGTTCAATATATTTTATTTAAGACCATAATATCCATAAGTTCTGTTGCTATTCCTATCAGGGGGATTGTTCCGTAATTGGGGAGGTAGCCAAATTTTGGCGAATGAATTTGGGAAAGTAGATAAATGAAAGGTGGGAATATAAGGTACAGCTTTAGAAAGAGTCCTCCAGCAGCCATGTTTACCCACAGCTCAAATCATGACCGACAACCATAGAAAATTACTAGTGTTATTGCGATTAGAACCTAAAGTCAAAATAATAACTAGATTATTACTTAAGGATCTAGTAATATTAATTTATTAGATCTCTATGGTTGTCAGTCATCATTTGAACTAAGGGTAAACATGGTGGTTGGAGGACTCTTTCTAAAGCTGTTCAGAATATAATTGGTTCAGACATTAATTCACTAAAATATGTACTTGTTTGAAGGTCAGTGTTATGCAAGATCTCTCCAGGATGTGCACCAACTTCTCATGTGAGCATCTGTTCAACCGAAGACTCATTGGAGGACACCTGATGATCCCTACAATTGTGGACCGGAAGAAGACAAACAGTGGACGATGTAAAAGCCTAGCTGACCTAGGGTTCCCCCCTCTAAAACCGTACTGAACCAGGATAATACTTGTAAGTGGAGAATAATTTAATTTTGAGTTCAACTATGTTAACTTTTGTTAAATACTGCCATGCTGACGTAGACACCAAATAATTCAAAAGCCACCAAATTTTCGTGATTTTCATTTATACAGTATCGGATCCCGTATCCGGCGTCCCGATAACCTGAGTGTTCCGAAAACCGGCGGTTTTTCCCAAAATTATAAAAAAAATATTTTTAAGTTCCAAATCCGTGCTCCGAAAGGATCCAGTGAGTTCCGTCCGATGTTAGTGTCCTCAGTCCGCTGCCCCTCCCAATTCCGCGACCCGCTCTCGCCCCCCTATCCAGTTGGAGATCCGTGGAGACCAGAACGCAAATAGACGATTGTTTCTTATCAGTGGAAGGAAAAAGACCAATTAGATGCGTATTTTCTACGGGGTCGGGGTGTATTGCAATTCTAAGAATATTCTGGTTGAAAGAAGAATTTCACTTCGGCATTTCAGAACGAGAAATGTTCGGGAGGGGGATGCCAGGGGCCGCGCGAGATTGTTTATTTTGCTCTCTCGCGCGACTCTGCAGATTGCGCGTATCCGCAGTTATGTTAGTAAACGGATGCGGTCTTTCTGAGCTTTTTTCGGGAATTGTTCCGAAAACCAAATTTTCCTGTAAACCGGACTGATGCCGGTCCTGAGCGAGCCGGATACGGGGTCCTATACTGTATATAACTTAAAGAACAGCTTTGATAAGAGCCATGTTTACCCACAGTTAAAATGATGACACACAACCACATAGATCTAATTTGAGCTGTGGGTAAATATGGCGGCTGGTCGACTTATTGAAGCTGTGCTTAACTCCGTGCCAGAGGGGCTGAATGAGTTCGCCCTTCTGGCAAGGACCGCCTCATATGTAGTTTAAGAGTTACGTTCAGAAAGAATAAAATATGTATAGCAGTGGCGGTGCCAGGGGGTGGCAATCTGGAAAGTGCCCCCCTTGGAGACCCAAAAAGGTAGTAAAAACCCAACCTTTACAGGTCTAATTTCAAAATTTTTTCTGGGGTAGGACCCTCATACCCCCCATTAGTACCAAAATGGGGTATTCAGTATTTATTTCTAGAAAATCCCCATAATTTTGACATTCAGTGTCAAAAAGTAAAGATAATAGTTTTGAAAAGTGCCCCCCTTAGACTCAAAACATTTCAAAAAATGAGTTAAAATCCTACTTTTACATGTCAAATTTCAATTTTTTTTCTGGGGGAGGACCCCCATACCCCCAAAGGTACCACACGGGGATATTGTCTGGAAAAGTGCCCCCCTTAGAGCCGTGCTGGATCCGTGCCTGATGTATAGGGATCTTGATATAAAAAGTTTAAGGAATTGTTTGGGTTTTTAAAGCACTCAAAATGCATCGGATTAAATCGTTAAAATGTTAGCGTATTAATTTCAACGTAAGTGATCATCCAGAATCTCTAGTATATTTTCCAAACAATAATAATACGATTGAAATTATTTTTTTTATTATCGGCTCAACCCTGGGGAAGAAATTTTGCCCCTTCAAGTACTTCTTGAACTGTATTTGGAGAATATCTTGTCTTGTTGATTTACACATTTGTGGTTTGTTTCAGGTGGAACGCGGTTGAAATTCCTGGAGTGAAGATGTGGTGGAATGGGGTGTGTCTTGTTTGACGGAAATCCATAAGACCGAAGTGCCTCTTTCCCGAACGCCAAAATACCGATGACTACTTGCTCGAACGGGATGTTTGACTCATATGACTTGACTGAACGGGACAATTGGCCGACAGGATGATTGACCGTGTGGCAAGTGCGAGCCACGGGGCGATACCGATCCGAAGGTCATACGACTCAAAAGTATACTTCGGAGTTAAAATCACTTCAGTCGGTATTTAAACCCCATTTCAATTAATTGACTATTTTGACTAAGCTCGCCCCAGTACTCCCCCTCCAGAATGCAGCTGGGCTGGATTCGTAAGTTATGTGAACGAACTCTCGTGTGATGCGAAACAGAGGCGTGATGATGCGAAACAGAGAGCTGTGTGAAACTAACCACAGCGAAGAGGGTGGTTTGGAGCTGGTGACGTTAGTGTTGGTGAAGGTGTGTGTTCGTATACCGGGTCACCAATGTGGCAATTGCGAGCCACGGGGTGGTACCGATCTGAAGGTCATACGTCTCGAAAGTATATTTCGACAACATTTGTGATTCATCTTTTTCATTTGAATTATTAGGATTTGGTAATAATTATATAGGGTTAGGACCCTTACAAGTGTGCAAATTCACAGGAATATGTATCTTGCTCAGGTAAGTTATTAAGTGTAATTGTTGGGTTAATGAAGCGAATCCGGCCCGCAGATTTTCAGCTCCAAATTTGGCGATAACAATTCAATGCTCGGATGCCATCACTTTTCCACTTGGCGACAAAAAAAACGCCAAATTCAGCTTGCGGGCCGGATTCGCTTCATTTACTAATTATTGTTTTAAATTTGTTTGGCACAGCTGGGATATACGTCTGCCAGCCGCCATGTTTACCCACAGCTCAAATGATGCCACAACAATATAGATCTAATTTGAGCGCTGTGAGTAAACATGGCGGCTGGCAGACATATATCCCAGCTGTGCCATTTGTTTTTATTTATTGCTACAGTTTATGAAGTATTTTATGGAATTTAATGGTTTAATTCTTATTTTCACATTCTCCATGTATTTGACTGTTTTTATCATGTAAAGTGAACTTTATTACTTGTGATGATATCTTGTTTTACTGAGGTTGAATGTTGATGATTTCATCATGTTAAATTTGATCATGAATTAAATCTATTACAGAATCGATATGTTGTGTTCTTTAAATGTATCACATTATGAGACTGTATTTTAAAAGAAGATATTTGCATTTTCTGTTTTTCAATAAGAAATTATAAAAATAAAATAACTTGATTTTATAAACTGTTTGGTTGATTTGTTCAATCACAATGTGTTAAAATGTTTACTTAATACCAAAAGGCTTCCGAAACTGTTAACCTATCAATTGAAATATAGATATATCAATGACAGCATTAAAAATTAGGCAATATGTTGCATCCAAAATATTTGAGTATTCATTAATTGAACTGATTTTCCCAAAGTTGTAAATATTACTATCAAAGCAAGAACTAGACTCGGGAAGTATGGAAAGTCACCATAAGTTATCAGAACAAAAATAAAGCAAAATGTATTAGTTTGTAAGATTTGCTGGTAAATTCAAATATTTTTATTATGATTTTATGTGTGTAAATAAAAACATTGCCAACATTGTTGGATTGAAGAGACTTGCATCGGCTAATCTTTTAAGTAGGTATCCTCAAATCTGTAATAGTATCTTGAAGTTTTATATGCTCTGAATTTAGTATTGATTGGTTGAATTTGAAGATGATGGATAGAAGGGACTACCATATACAACAATTTCAACTTTTAAAATTCATACTCTTGGCTATTTCAAAATTGGGATTAAAGATGTAAGTAAAGACACAAAATATAGTTTTAAATGCAAGGTAAGTACCTACAAGCGATTTTCTTGTATACTGTATTGCAAGTTCTTTTCTATTTTTAAACTTGATAGCAATTTTTGAAAAGAAATTCTTAAGTTTTTAACATATAGTAAACAAAACATGTAAACAGAAACTTCTATTGGATATTTTTGTAATTTAATTTAAGTATGGTTAAAAAAGTATCAAATGTGTTTCTAGAAATATAAAAGCATGGGTAATTTAAATTAAAAAATAATATCCTGTATAAAGAAAATCCGTACACCCCCCAGTCGGATTGCGCCAACCGTAAAATTTCCGTTTCTGACAACCGAACTAACGCCGTTTGCGCTAACCCGACTGTCGGATTCCCCCAAACGAATATGAGGAAATTAGTTTAGATGGCGCAACGAAACAGTCCTGTTCTCCCAATCCAACCTCTCTCATTCGAACCGGTTTGGTCACAGCAAACGAAGAGTTCGTTCAGTCCTATATCAACAGGACGGTTCGATTGGGAGAACCGAATTTCTGATTGTGGGAGCAGAACTGTTTTTTGAGTGTGGTAATTCCAATGGGCAGGTACAAATACAACGAGAAAGAAATCCGAATGAAATAAAATAAAGAAGATTCGTGGAAAATAATTAAAATACGATTTCCTTTGTTATCCAATTTGGTCAAGTACATCAGTAACGCCATGAAACCGCAGAACATCGTGCCGGGAGTTGAAAGAGTAAACAAGCTTACGGAGCTTCGAATGGTTCTCCATAAAGGTTCAAGGAAAACAAATCCTAATTACTATTCAAGAAAGGCGACCCCCATTCGCCTCAACAGGCAGGAATACAAGGACGAGTGGAGAATGCTTAACGCAAAGCCATCACGGAAATTGACGTACTCTTGCATTTCGTCACCACAAATGCATCGATCCTGACATCGAATGCATAAAGATAGATTCAGTACGAGTAAAATAAATACTCTAGCATCTTTTAAAACCCAGACAGCACGAGGTTTCCATTGAAACCCATCGGAAGTTTGGCCGAAAGGGTTAAATTGGTGTTGTTGAGTTAAGCAGAATCGATTTCTTGCGGGATTTAATCGCAAAAGGGCCGAAACGGATTGTTGTGAAGTCAACAAGAGGGGGCGGGTCCTGTAAATCAAATTAAACCAAATAAAACCGAGACATTCCCTTTCGGTCCAGTCTAGCAGGTAAAATTCAATTACCGAACTCCATTCCTCTGGTGGCACTTATTCCATTTCGGGATTTCGCATAACAAAGGCCACTCAATTCGTTTCCGTTAACGCCACACAGCAAACAAATGGGCGTAATGCTAAACTAGAACCCTTCCTCTTCACGGTTTGAATTTCAGAGAAGAAAACCTAATGGCTTAATGATACGAAAAGATGAGATGGCTACTTAATTACTGCTACTCTCTACTAGTATAATTCCCTGCGTTTGGCATCTGGAAAGAAAAGAAAAAAAGTTAAAAGAGTTAAATTGAGTCGCGTTCGTTTATTTCAGCGACGGGTTTTTTTTCATATCCCACGAGCGAAAGTCCGTGTGGACCAATAAAACGAGGTATTATTATGTCGGGAGAAGAAAAAGAACAAGGACAGTTAAGTCGAGTGAAACGTTAGTTTGAAAAACGCAGATGGCAACGATGTCCCGATGTAAAGGAAAATGTCGGGACTAATTGTCGCACGTAGAGAAAAGTTACTAAAAAACTTCGTTGGGTAGAAAGAATAAGTTTTATGTAATCAACAAATGTCGTGTCTGGATAAAACAATGGAATAGGAAAAAACAAAGTTTCAATGTTATTTTTAAGAAACTGTTTCAACGAAAAGTTGTAACTTGCAAGCGTTTTACTACCTAAAATATTCGTGGTCTTTTATTGATTATTTACATCAGTTTACAAATAATTATGAAACACAGTTATTTCTTTAAGTAAATTAATTAGTTTGGAAATTAAAAAACAAAGTAAGTCACTTAGAAAGTGATAAAATATTTTTTTTTATTTCCCATAATAAAAATTATACAGTTGGGATAAAAAAAATTTCATTGAGAATACAAACGGAATTTTCAAGAAAGTGAATAGTTTATTTAATGAGGGAATATCTTTTAACACTTAACTTAAGAAGATGGACCTTTTACGGCATATCATGAGACTTCAATGATCTAATTACTTATTTTTGCACTTCGAAATTTCTGATACAATGGGCTGCAAAGAATAAAAACTGCTCGTAACTTAATTTAAAAATTGACACTCCATTAAAAACAAAAATAAAAAGGGGAACTTTATCTCATTAATGCTAAGCGCACACTAGAGACATTCGTCGCGGCGACTTGAATCACTAGTCACTCAATAGTAATGCATTTCTATGAGAAGATTCTTGGCAATCGGCCAAGAGTCTCGTCACCTATGCGCGCGCTCTAGCTTCTTGCAATAGCCAGGGTGATAATTTTGTCTCTGTCGCTGCGACAAAAGTCTCTAGTGCGCGCTTAGCCTAATTTGTTGTTGTCGTGTGCCACTTGGAATGCCCAAGCTCCACAAGGATTCAAGGCAAAGGGGGTGCGGCTCCTGAGAAAGTGAGGCCCATAAAATGGCAGGAGTCCGACTTCTGCCTCATGAGATGATAGATGCTGCCACTATTTATCGCCACCTCCACAATTTTGCCATGTATCTGAAGGGGAGGGAAATAGTCTCCAGACACCTGGACCCGTGGTAAACTGCACCATGACGGACCACAGGACTTTCGGACCCACATATTTAACGAGCACGTACTCCGCATATACTCGGTATAGGTCTTCTCGGTTGGTCCATCTTTAAAACAAGACGGATAAAGCAGCACAGGTTTCCACAACTGGATTTAATACATTTTCCAGCTATAAAGGACATTAAATTCAAACTCTATAAATATAGTTAAAATATAAGTAATTTTATTTTCATCTTTTCCAAAAGGGGAACCATATCTATAAGCCCTTTTTGATACACTTTCAATATTTTCCCCCTCAAAATTGGTTTAGCGAGTCAAAAATGTTTGATTAGAAAAAAAATACAACTTCTTTGTCCACGACCGAATACGAGATATGCAATAATTTTAAAGTTCCAAGAAATTTCCACGAACTCTTAATTACAGAAGAAACCCGACTCGAATTTTTGAAACATGAACGCAACCGCTTCACTAAATATTTAAACTCCCTCACTCCAAAGTGTAAAAAATACATTACATATATAAAAAACACAACACCCGGATGCTAGGGAAAACTCCTGATGGAAATAACGACTCCAAAAGGGCGTAATATTTCAGGTAATGCCGGTCGTATTTCTTTAGCTCAAAAACACAATGCGTGTGATGGCTTCGTAACTTAGCCAAGTCGAAAATGGCGAGAAAAAAAAGATAAAAAATGAGAGGGAATAGGGTGGAGGTGTAAGAAACGTTAAGAGCGCTGAGAAGTTCTTTTGTCCTAAAGGGTGGTGTCAGGATTTGTAAGGGGCTCCGTACATCTCGCAGACGGCTGCAAATTGACTCCTTAACGGTCGGTGCTTCGCAGAATGACTCGGTGCTTTAAATCTAGTGGGGAGAAAACGTGGGTTTTCGGTATTATTTTTTTATGATGGGTTGATTGATGTTTTTTAAACTGGGAGAGTATTGAATTAAGGGTCACGCAGGATAAAATTGAATTGAAAGAGTTTTTTAACAATACAATATGAAATAGGAGTTAATGTTTTTTAGAAATTTGATACTTTTAAAAATTAACAGTAGTTAATATGGAGGGACTAGAAACTTTGACGTTCCACGTTTCATTCGACGCCAGTACAAAATTAAACAAAAGTTATAATTTTTTAATCACTTAATAAAATAGTTCATAATTCCATTCAAATTATATGCAATACAATTTCGTGTAATTATTTAAATAGCTTTATAATTCTTTGATAAAATTATTCTTTAGTTCAATGTTAACATAAAATGTCCCGTAACACTAATTGCTAAATTTTGTTGGAATCATTATTTCATTTCAGTCAAGACTTTTGATATATGCCTTTTCGTAAGTAAACTAATATTTGAAAAAATTCAATTCAAAAAGTTTTTCCCACAAAGCTTCAACCAAGTAAAATTTGAGAAGATTAACGATTGTACAAATATTTCTACAATTAGTATTTCCAGCCTTAATTTCTAAAGTTATAGAGGACCTATTCATTCGAATAATTTGGAAGAGAAATATCTCCTCAAACAATCCCTTAACCATCTTCATGTTAATTGCTGTGACTGTTAGAAACCTAAAATGTTTAATTTGTTTAATGAACACGAATTTTGAGATAAAACCCATCCCATCTAAAACGCAAGGCTTCACTACAAAGAATACCACCACCTTAATCAACAAAACACATCTCTAATCAAGCCACGACAAACTCCTCCCTATTTATCCCTCAACAAAATAACCTCACAATCTCCGCCGAAAACCGTTCATTCCCAAAAGAAATTACAGAGACGAGTTTCGGCGGGAAAACGAAGACGAATAAAAATATTTGCAGAGGCACTCTATGGCCCTAACTTCGTCAACAGCTCTTAATATGCTCCCGAGGTGAATGGGGCCACTCCAGTCAGGAGACTTCCCATATTGCGAATTGTGTCCGCTTCGGATGTGCTACCCCATGGGTGTCTAAACTATGACCGTTTGAGGGCCACATTGCAACAAAAAAAATTGTCTGGGCCGCACATACAATACTTTTTCAACAAATTGAAATAAAATTTTACTCTATGTAGTTTTATTAAAATAAATTAACTTCTTTTATTATACTTTTAAAAATTTTAATTAGATATTTATAGGTATATATTTAATTTAAAATTGTAAAAGTTTCGTTTCATTTAGTTTGGATTCCATAAAGATAGAAATAATTCAAATTGATGAGATGGATAAATTTGCTTTTATTGAACCAAGCAAATTGATAGATTGATAAAGGATTCAATAGACTAGGTTGCTATTCTTAATGCATTTTCAAGATGTTTGTTCACAAATATAGGTACTATACTGCCAAAAGCTGAAGACTTTAATAAAGCATGATGGTGAAAATTAGGATATTTATTGCTGGGTAGGTAATCTTTATAAAACTCAAGTAAAGAAATATTCGCAAATTTTTCTTTCAGTTTAATGTCGCTTTGCAGTGCAATGCATTCTATTTGAAGGTAATTTATCTTCTAGAGAAAATTGGGTAAAAATATGATGAAATAATCTTCATTTT
This sequence comes from Tetragnatha versicolor, assembly GCA_024610705.1. Taxonomy (NCBI): domain Eukaryota; kingdom Metazoa; phylum Arthropoda; class Arachnida; order Araneae; family Tetragnathidae; genus Tetragnatha; species Tetragnatha versicolor. The sequence goes on along the minus strand of JANDEH010000001.1, from coordinate 30,877,280 downwards.
TTCGAAAATCTTGAAATCTACTTTCAAACTCTTGAATTAAATCACAAAATAATGCAGCATATATTTTGTGCAATTCACAGGCTTATGTGCAGCCAAAGTACTGATATGTGTCAAATATTTTACTTTTATTTGATTGTGCCAAAATGTCAACTTTCTTTCAAACGCTGTTATTGTCTGGATTCTGGAACATATATCATTAATAAATTGATTTTCTCCCTTGAAGACTCAAATTTAAACCATTCAAATGTTCTGTTAAGTCTATTAAAAAGCTAAATCTAAACCAAATCTTCGTCTTTGAATTCAGTCACCAGGGGGTTCCCCTTTTGTTACCATAAATATTTTTTATTTCAGTTCGAATCGATTTATATGAAAAATATTGCAAACATTTATATTTTTTAATAAAAATGTGCAAATTTAAATATTTTCATAATTTTCGTTTGGGCCGCATTTTAAAGGCTTTTGGGCCACATGCGGCCCGTGGGCCGCACTTTAGACAAGCATGTGCTACCCTTTCCTGCCTTTCGGAAAGAAAAGAGCCCCGAAGAACCCTTCCTTTCTGTGGTAATCCGGGTTTTAACAAGTTTTCGGGGGGTTGATGGTAGTATATTTCTCGCTCTTATTTCGGAAGTTTTTTTCCTTGGGATATTTTAGGAAGGATTTGTTTAATGGTGGAAAGCAACGAAGCTATGATAGTAGAATCTAACCAGCTGTGTGATTAGTTTAAAAGTTATTGAACTCATAAAAATTGGAAGTTACAAATCGTAAGCCCAAATACAAATTAAAAAGTTGCCGACAAACTACACTACAGGCTAATATCTCAACAAGGTTGGTTTTTAACTTGATTGTCTTGGTCTTTGATAAAATGGCCTAATCTGACCCTTGTCTGGTAAAAAATCCAACCTACAAGGTTGGTCTAGCAAACGTGAACTTCTCAATTCCCAGTAAACATCACACATTTTCATAAACTGTAACTCCGATAAAATTATTATATTAATAACTACATATCTCTATAAATGCGTTCCACCTCTATCAACTACCATGCTAAAGAAGTAATACTTTCTGTCGTCCCGATTAAAATGTGGCTTATTAAGTTAAAATCTGAGTCTTTTTGTTTTATTGTCCTTACTGATTTCATAGCCTTCTGTGACCCCTTGTTTAGTCAACTTGAAAAGTTGAATCAGTAACCTTAACCATTATTATTTCAAAAATGTACATATTCAATTTTCTTAAATGTTAGAATGGTTTTAATGTAAACATTAAAACTAAACATCAAAATGGTATTTCCTAGGAAATACCCTTGACCATTTATAAGTTGGAGAAATTCTCTTGACCATTAGTCATCGTTAACAAATAATTTGTATTAACAGTTATTATAGTCATCGTTAGACAATCCTAAAAAATTCAGAGAGCAAATTTCTGTATCCTTATACAAAGTATTGGCTAACTGACCTTTAACTTAATAGAATATGTGTATCGTAATCATCGGAACAAATTATTATTATGCATTGTTGTAGAGAAATAAATCCTAGTATGATTAGTACGTGAAATACACAGTACGCCCAAAACTTTTTCAAGCAAACAGTAACCAACAATTACTAATAATATATAATTACAATGCAAAATTAGACGCGCCTATTTGAAAATAATGACTTTACTTTCAAAAGAGTAATTTACACCCCCGCAGATCTCTTTAGAAAAACAATAAAATATAAACACAGTGAAAAAAAACTTCTCCGAAGAAAAAGAGCTCATTATAACTGTTATTCCAAAATAAAAATAAAAACATTACAAAAGCCTCGCATCTATTTCCCAACTATAGTTAGAAGAGGAAATATGGTATGACATGAAAGAAATACCCCTTGATACTTTCGTCATTATTATCCCATACTTTAATAACATCAAAACAAGAATCGTGTATAAGGAGGTCATTAAATTTGAGTACTACTGGCATATACACTAGCTACACTAAAAATTGAAGAAACTGTAATTTAAAATCCTTAGGCTAAATTCGTAAAACAAGATATTTTCTGTATCTCAAAATATATATTGTTCAAAACGAGTAGCTTGTGAAGGAAAATTTAAAGCTAATTCAACGATTTTTCAGAAAATAGTAAAGGCTTGCATTAAAATATATTTACATATATAGTATGAAAATGTCTTTTAATAATGTCTTTTTTTAATTTTATTTCCCAACAAAAGACAGTTGCGTAAATATAATTTTTGTAATGTTTAATATTAGTTGTTCCCTATCTTAAATTGATTTGATACAAATTTCTCGCGTACATTCTTAAGAAGAATATTACAAAAACCTAAACTAACACATATAAAAATCCTGACACTAAGTTGTATAATAATACAAACACATACAACTTAGCATTCATTCCAAATAGTTTGTCATCGTTAAGTTCAATTACATTTCCTAAGAGAATGAAATATTTGTTTACAGTTTTTCCGTCAGACATGTCTTTATTTATTTTAAAGGGATTTGCACATGATGTGCAGTTTGAGTTTGAGGTTTAGATGATATGGAACGAATTTTAAAGTTAATGAGTTCCATCCCAAATATATTTTAAAAAGAAATTTAACTGAGCGCCTCTTATATTATTTAAAAGGTACAGATGTACTACAAAAGAATAAGATGAAGCTTTCCCACTGAATTGCAATGAAAACACATGATTTTGGGGATTATTTGATAATACTTCATTAAAAACTTAAAACTCTAGGTCAGTCAATATGGTTCACAGAAAAAAACTCATTTTACTATTGCAAAACAGGCAAGTCAAGGTTATTTTTCAACCCTGGATCATTTATTTCAACTAAAAATATTTACTAAGACGCATTTCACTTAAGAAATATATTTCTTACATTTAAGATCCAATGTAAAAATATTGATTGGGTCTCATTAACACACTTATTTATTCAAGGTGATTTATTTGCGACACAATTTAAACCTTATTTTACTTGATGTCCATACTTATAAACTTAAAATTTAAAGCAAATTAATTCTTGTATTTTTTCCACATTGGAGATTTGTTGTTAAAAAGAAATTTACTCAATTAGTAAGGTGAAAACCGTTCTTAGAAAATAGACTATTCACAACGTTTTAAAAATGAAAGAGCAAGAAGTGTAAAAGTTTTAGAGATTCACAGGTAAAAGTGTCATTTCTAAATTCGGTTATAGTATATCCAAAGAAAAGGTTAGGTTTTTCCCCCAAGAGGTTTAGGAACTTGTAATAATCAAAATTGAGTTATAAATACAGGCATACAACTGCAGCTCTGTAGTGAAATTTCTGAAATCACACTTGTCTATTAAATGCAAATTGTAACTAATAGCTTCTACAGATTTGATAACTCCGTTCACTATTGCCCCAATCAGTATTTATGCACTTTTAATAACCCTTTTGAATTTTAAGTCAACTTCAAAAACACTTCTCATCCTTATATTTTTTTTAGAAAATTCGACTAATGAAACCGAATTTTAACCACATTTTTTAAATAAAAACTGAAAAGCGAATTACTTTTTATTTAGTTTGATCAAACATTGTATTTTGTGGCGGAGTGCCATAAAAATCTTTTCGAGGGCTTATTACAAAGCTGTATATTAACTTGGAAATTATATACTCATTTAGTAAAAACTAAAGTCACACATATCTATTTTTATTTAAGGGGGTCCATAAAAAATATACGCTTTTTGTTGAAAACAGTAGCCGGTAACATACCCGTTTTCCATTTAATTTTAACTTCTTTGAATAATCTATACGCTGTATAGCGAAGAAGTAGAGTAGACTTTCCACAACGCAAGAGAACGTAAACAAGAATGAAGTGGAAAAGGAACACAAAAGAGAAATTATACGGCTTCCGCTTAGGAAGAGGGGTTGCTTCATTCAGCGTTGACATTCCACTTGAAAGGATGAACCGAAATTAGTTTTTCACTACCCAACACTCGATATAGACTTCAAAAAGCAACAACGTACTAAAAATATAATCTCCATGATGCCTTTCGTAAAATTTTAACTAGAATTTAACATTTTAATAGGGTTCATACTCTACAGGGTTACTATAGAGTACTTATAGGGGTTACTATAGGGTTACTACATACTTTATATTATAGGGTTCTATCTCACTGAGTAAAATTCAGGAGCATCTTATGAGTTTTTAGAAGTAAATCAGAGGGTAACGTGAATAATTATTAACCTTATACTATTTTACGTATTACGAGCGAATGAGTTAAGAATCCAGAGTGGAACATTGCAAAAACGCTTAGATTTCCAAATCCTATATATTTTTTATTGAATTAAAACACAATTACTTTCACCAAATCTATAATGAAACTTCGTTTTGCTCTCGGGCAGATGTTTTTCAGGAACTCATTCAGGAGTTTTAGGGGATCTTAGAAAATTAAAACAAATTTCAAGATTTTTCAAGAATTTCAGGAAGCGTACGAGCCTTCCTTTTACCAATAGGATGTAAGCTATTCGCACAAACTACTGCAAACTCTGAGTGTGGCAAATTTGAAATGGTGGTCTGCAAAATTATCATTCCTTTAATTTAAAAGTTTCACCATGTTTTGAAAAGGTGAAAATAAATCCCTTACCTTTCGAGTAAACATGTTGAGGGACATCGAATAATGTTCCATTTAGGACATAAAACATCTTAAAATAAACCTAAAAGCAGTCAGTAGGAGGGCTTCAGAATCTCTACTAATTGACAGCTAATGGTACCCCCTATAAGACCAGCAACTGAATTAGTAGCACCTAAGCTGGTGTATTGTAGAGAAATGGGATGCCAGACTGAAATGGAAAGGAGGGCAATGCCAATCCAATCATTAAATTGTGTGTTTTGAAAAAACTACATACAGGTCACTGATTCTTAAAAAAACTTAAGCACATTATAAATATACTACACATTGAGCAATCACCAGCCATCCGACATAATGAAGCTGATTATAGTACATTGAAATGACCATGCATTTGGAATTTTTTCAGCCCGCCGAGACTAAAAACTGATATTGAACGGGTCGGAAACCCACAGATTCAGAAACGGAAGGACGAAATATCTCATCCCTAGAAGAAATAGTAATCAATACGGAACACAGAATTCTCATTACTCTTTATCTACACGCTTTCATTTTCCAGACTTAAGATTTCGAACTCTTCTTTCCAATTCAACACAAGCAATTACGACGTAGTATGATGGAAATAGAAATAAAGTCCGAATATTTCTCCCGGATCCCCTTCGTATCTTTGAGAGACTTTTTTAAGGAGGGGAAAAAATTCGGAGACTTGTCAAAAGTCTCAGCAGCGGAAGCTGTATTTTCATATGTGGTGATAGCAATTACTTTCGTTGGAAGGGGGAGATTTGAATATAAAGTCTTTTAATCAAAAAAAGCTGGTTAAAAAAGCCCCTGGCGAAAGTGTCAGTGGACGTGATAGCTGGAAGGTGAAATTATCGACAAGTTTCTCAAATTTTTATTTTTGGAGTTTCCGAAATGGAGCTGGAGATAATGGATATTTTCTCAGCTTTTATTTTTTGGAGAGTTGTAATAAACAATGTATTAAAATTTCTTATCGTTATTAGGCGGCTAAAAGGTTTTTTTTCAGAACATAGGGTTGAATGAACCAAAATTATACCAGTACCGAAAAAAGATAGTTTAAACTGAAACATAATTTCCTGTTTAGACACGGCAATAGCACATAAACAAATTTACGAGGAATTCCCGAAGTTTAAAATATAAACTAGAAAATAAAAGTAATATCTAAAGATAAAAGGTCCAAATGAAATGTATTATAAGAAAGTCGGACAAAAACATTGAAATGATAAAAATGAACGTAGTGAAAATAATTGCTTTTTCAGACTGCTGATGTATTTCTTTAGAAATTTTTGTAAGTAACAAAATACTTCTCTTGTACTTCTGGTGATGATGTAGTAACCATCAGTTAAAAATGAAAGTTAGTAAAACTATGACGCATAATACGTTTACCTATCTCCGTTTTTCCATTCTGAAATTGGTGAATATTTTCTAAAATTGAAGTCAAAAACAGAATAAATGCTTTTTCAGTCTGGTTCCTTTTTTTTACTCATTTAGAACCCCCATTTCTGCCTTTTGAAACTATGTGCTTAACTTCCCCTTCTTAATAGTAAGAAAAAGAAATTTCGGCCCTTTTTGATAATTTTTCAAAAATTAATATATTTAATAAGGTACAGCTCCCGTCAAAAAAAACGTTACATTGCTCCATCGATGGAATGGGTGGGGTTGCTGGATTTGGCAATCAATTCACAGTTTGGCGCATCTCGCATTTTTTCCGTTTTTAAGAAATTAAACTTTTACATTACATTCACCAGTTATTCGGAACAAGAGTTGGGCGCAATCAAACTACATTTTTAATCTGATTGAAAGTATAATCTGATTACTTTTGTAGTTTGATAACATTTGGAATTTTCAATCTAACTACATCATATGTAATTGGATTGAAAGTAATCTGATTTACTCTTTATGGGAAGTTTTTGCGGATTGATTTTATCTTAGTTGGCAAAGGGGAAGGGAGGGGGGTCAGAAATGACCAAAAACAAGGTTACGTAATATAGTCTTATAGTGATCACGGTTAATATTATCAATCGGATTATGTTTAGAAAAACATTGGTCCCGATCACTAATATTTAACTTAATGTATAATGTATCGTTTTATGTGATCAATATATATCAATATATAGATATCAATATATATAGATCAATATATAGATATGTTTTTAAAATCTGGTGAAATAACTAAAACACAGATTAGGTTGATTTAAAAAGTTTAAGTAGAATAACTTATTGATTTTAAAATTACAACAATAACAACTAGTATGTGATAGACCTGTCCTCATTTTGTGACAATCACATTGGAGTCGGATGTGATCGCATTATCACTGGAATAAATGTGATCGCATTGTCACTGGAACAAATGTGATCGCATTGTCACTGGAATAAATGTGATCGCATTGTCACTGGGACTATGATAGACGTGTGTCCGATATTTTTGATCAACAAATGTGATAAGTTGTTAAATGTGATAACGAGACCAAGTGATGCATATGAAATCGCATGATGATCACGATTTGCCAAATCACTTTTAACTCACAAGTTTTTTTCTCATAATTTTCAGAATTGAAATAAAAATGTTTTTTTTTCAACAAAACACCAAAGTTTAGGGCCAAGTTGGTGGCAATCCAAAATTTGGAAAATTGTAAAAGAAAAATATGTAAGGTAAATGTGGGTATAGTGGACACTTTAAGGAAAATGTTTGCTTAAATTCTTAATAAATACCAATCTATTTGCTTCGAAACGGTTATCATCTTATTTTTAGGTTAATTGGATCTTCTTCTTTCTATTTTACCATTAAAAACTTTAATTAGATTGAGCAAAGTATTTTCAATAAATTTTTTAAAAGTACTCCAAATTGCATCTATAGTGGCCACATAGATGAAACTGTTGCTTCTATGGTGGACACCTCTTGCATCAATAGTGGACACCTGTCTTTTTCTGCCAATATGAGGGGTTTATGCATGAAATTGAGGGGTTTTTCTTGGTATAGTCGTCTAGTTCTAATTAAATCTTCCTTCCCAACGAAATGTATTTTAGATTCAATCAAATTAGCTTTTTTTAAAAAAAAATTGATAGTTTTCGGCCCAAAGTCTACGCTGTAGCTGATTTGAGAGGAATTAAGCATGTAATTCAATGTTTTAGAAACATGGTTCCCGAAGCCAGAATGAAACCAAATTTATTTAACACTCATTTTAAAGCACAGTCAACAGTTTATGAAGAAAAACTTATTCAAATTAAGTATTATTTATGTTTCTATTAGAAGCCATTGCGGTGGCCACTATTGGAAAATCTAAGATTATGTGTTGGTAAAGTGGACACCCCCATAAATCCTCGTAAAGTCAACATTTTCAAATAAATTTTATTCAGTATTATATTTTATACACTCTTATTTATCTTGATATAAATTTAAAAGTCAATCAAGCGGTAATAAATACGAAAAAATCAGTTCTGACTAAGCCGTTTCCTTACGCGATTCAATAAGCAAAATCAAATTTCAGTCACTCGGCCGATGTTGTTGTTTTCAAATATTTAAATATCCTTCCCATGCTGATCTGTGGTATCGGTGGTAATTTATCAGCTTACCTGATTGCACAATCTACTATGCCTATGAATTTTGACGCTGTTCGATGCCTCTAACTCGTTTTATTTAAAATTAATCAGCTATGTGGCCACTATTGGTACAGTGTCCACTAGGGTGGTTTTTTTTAAACGAAAGTTCGAATTTTTTTCGGGGCACCCCCTCAAAAGGTGCCATTTGATATAAAACTAATATTCTGAGAGTTACAGCTCAAAAAAATAATATTTAGACCCCCGCCCCCGAGCGTCAAAGTTTCAAAAAAACTCTAAATTTTGCACGTTTTTAGCTATAAAATCCAAACTAATGGTTGTAAAAATACAAAGTGGGTCTCATTTTGTAGATAATTTATTTAGCTTCAACTTTTATAATTGAAACTTATTTGTGAAGCTTACAGATCATAAGATACGAGGGGTTTCTTTAACTCCCCACGCAATATCTATTTTTTAAGAAGTGTCAGGAAATTTCTTTAAATTTATCGGCTACCGTAAAATGGTTCAATAACATACAAATAATAGTTTTAGACAACATAGGTACAAAATTTAATATATTAAAGAACAAAAAAAATTTTTTTCGTACACACCTGTTATTTTTTCCACAATCGTAAAAAATTTCAAATAAAATATATAAAATATTTTTTCAACTACTTATTAAATGAAAAATGTGTAAAAGTTCATAAACAAGCCAAAAAATACAAATTAATATTATTTTTACTTTTTTCTAAAATGTAGAAATTTTATTTTCATCGCTTTGACATTATTTTTCATAAGATCTCCCTATTTTAGAAGTAGTTTTGAGAGCAGTATTCGATACGACCCATATCTGAAGTTTTTAAATTTAAATTAAACTGATGTAAATAAAATAGTACAAAGTTCGAGTTGATGATAAAGAAGTCAATTCAAAACTAATTATCATTAAAAATATTGGAAGTTTAATTTCTATGCATTAGGAAAAATTCAATATATCATCAAAGAAAGGAATCTTGCAAGTGCTTGGTATTTATTAGGCTTGATATATCAAACCATCCCTAGGTACCATTGCATCATGCTAGATGTAATGCAAAATTCCAATATTGCGTGAAAATTCTCCTTTTTAAATACAATTGTATCTAGCCCTTAAAAAAGGTAGCTGTAGTCAGAAGTATCTGTGGTATTCTACTACACACCTTCATTACAGTTTGGTTTTCTGAGCTAGATGCAACGTTAGTTGCATATCAAGAACTTAAATTTGTAAAAACTGTAGTTCGTTACGAAAAAAATGCAGAAATATCAAAAATAGCATTATTATTTTTTTTAATAGTTTGTGGTACTTAAACCCCGAGACTTTTGAATTCTCAGAAAGCTTTAAAAATGAATTAAAGGTAACATGCTTTTGTGTTATGATGAGGAACTATAAAACTAGCTGTAGACTATGTGAAAGTAGAATAATAACAGTGAGAGTTAATTTAAGTGTCTAATTATCTTTTCAGCAACGAAATCGACAGTTTCATCGCTTCATTTTCATTTACAATGAACTTTTTCAAAAGATTTAATATTTCTATTCTACTTTTAAAGGTCTGATAAAGCTATTTGAAATACTGACTGGAATTTTCATACAACAGAGGGCTTTTGTATTACCTCTAGCATGTAGCATGATTGTTTTGGACACCTAGTCTAATTTTTTGGGGGAAGGGGGTGCCAGGTCCCCTACCAACACCCTTGATATATCAGAAGAAAACCACAGATACTTCTGATAACAGCTACCTTTTTTAAGGGCTAGATACAATTGTATTTAAAAAAGGAAAATTTTTCACGCAATATTGGAGTTTTGCATGACATCTAGCATGATACAATGGTACCTAGGGATGTTTGATGTATCAAGCCTTACAAATACCAAGCACTTGCAAGATTCCTTTCTTAGAAGATATTCTGAATTTTTCCTACTGCATAGAAATGAAACTTCCAATATTTTTTATGATAATTAGTTTTGAATTGACTTCTTTATCATCAACTCGAACTTTGTACTATTTTATTTACATCAATTCAATTTAAATTTAAGAACTTCAGATAAGGATCGTGTCGAATACTGCTCTCAAAAATACTTCTAAAATAGGGATATCTTATGAAAAATACTGTCAAAGCGATGAAAATAAAATTTCTACATTTTAGGAAAAAAGTAAAAATAATATTAATTCGTATTTTTTTGCTTTGTTATGAACTTTTACGCATTTTTCATTTAATAAGTAGTTGAAAAAATATTTTATATATTTTATTTGAATTTTTTTACGATTGTGGAAAAAATAACAGGTATTTGTACGAAAAAAATTTTTTTTGCTTTTTAAATATTAAATTTTGTACCTATGTTGTCTAAAACCATTATTTATATGTTATTGAACCATTTTACCGTAGCTGATAAATTTAAAGAAATTTCCTGGCACTTCTTAAAAAATAGATATTGCGTGGGGAGTTAAGAAACCCCTCGTATCTTATGATCTGTAAGCTTCACAAATAAGTTTCATTATAAAAGTGGAAGCTAAATACATTATCTACAAAATGAGACCCTCTTTGTATTTTTACAACCATTAGTTTGGATTTTATGGCTAAAAACGTGCAAAATTTAGAGTTTTTTTGAAACTTTGACGCTCGTAGGCGGGGTCTAAATATTATTTTTTTGAGCTGTAACTCTCAGAATATTAGTTTTATATCAAATGGCACCTTTTGAGGGGGTGCCCCGAAAAAAATTCGAACTTTCGTTTAAAAATAACCACCCTAGTGTCCACTATACCCACATTTACCTTATTTGTCGATCAATGGTTTACAAGACCCTGATTAAAAATTGGAAATATTAAATATGAGGGACGATATTAACCAAATAACGCGACTAATGATAAACGAGGATAAATGAAAACGAGGATAACTGAAATGTTTTACAAAAAGTTTATTTTCAATCCTTTAATATCTAATCTACTTCACATAAAATCCCCTATGATTTGAAAGGGGAAATCGGATTCTTAACTTTTTTATAAAGCACTTTGTGTTTGGTAAAATACCTTAAGAAAATTATCCTTTGAATATTTAATTATCACGCAAATAATTTTTCAAAGGAAACTTCACCGATCGTTTATTTTATTGAAATTCCAAAATAAATAGAAAATGTCTGATATAAATTAAAAAACTAGACATTAGTTACTAACGAAAATAAACAAAATTTAAGTATTCCAATAGTTATGTGTTCTGCTTTTTAAAATCAGCAAAATTTGGAAGCGGAAAGGCATCATATCTTTTTAATTCAACTCGAAAACATTCAAATCCTTTCTGTTGTTGTGGTCGAAAAAGACAGAATGAGGAGCGAGGGTTGCTACTAGTTTCGCCTTGGCGGTTGGATGATGGTGACCGTTTTCAGGCTTTTTTACCTCTAAATTTTCAAACTTCAACTTTGAGCCATGGCTTTATTTAATGACCAAATTAAATGAAACTTGGTATTTAGGGTTTAAATGGTATGGTCTTTCATATGCGGGTATAAAAATTGGGGATCACCATGAAAAAAGTTGCACTTTATTTTGCGTTTCACATGAAGACGGCCTCTGAGAGAAAAATAGTCAATTAGTGATTTCAAGCTTACAATAAATCCTGAAAAATGACACCAAAAGCATCTTTCTAACCCCACCCGTTCGCCCGCACATTCTACTGTAACGTTTTTTTTGACGGGAGCTGTACCTGTACCTAATATGGACACCCTAAGGAAAATGTATTTTTTCACCCCCTTTTGTACATGTCATAGGACTCCAAAAATGTATGACCAACTATCTTAGGACTGTTGACTATCATTATTAAAATTAGCGAGGTTGTAATTATTCTGGTTTAATTCCAATGATTAAAACAAAAAATGTTTGCAAGTGTCCATATTAGGAGCCACTTGTCCCTATTATGGACAGGTGGCCATTATTGACCTTCTACACAGGGTGTATAGAAGAACACTCTTCCAAGGGATTTTAGAGGAGAGGGTATAAAAAATATTTCTCTTAAAGTATTGCGGGGGAGGGGGGACACAGTAAATATCTTCAGAACATGCACTTCGTAATGTTATGTACGGATACTATAATTAAGATTAAAAATACATATAAACATTAATTTATTATGAATTAGCTAAATAAAATAACATAAAACAGATAATTATTTTACAAATTTCTGAATATGAAGATTCACTTGCTGTACTTCCAATGTGGACATAAGGTGTCATAATGGGAACAGGGCATAGTTTTACTTAATCTTGTAATAAATAAACAAAGAAAACATTTTTAAGCAGTATACGCAATAGCAAACGAAAATAAGTTTTATCCGCTTTCTAAAACACTCAACTTTTTAATATTTAAAGTAATTTTACCATATCTAATAAGAATTTAAACTTAACCTGTAATTAAGATCAGCACACCATAAAAACACAAATTTCCTTCAAAATGGCGAACAGCGCGCTTTTTTGCACTTTCCAGACTAAATTATCTTTTCAAATGCTTTTCTTCACGGGCCTGTAGCGCCAACTCTTGATCAAGTTTCTTACTTTTTAAGATATTAGGGGTGTCCATATTGAGATCCCTGTCCATATTGGGTACAAGTACCTTATAAGTATAAAGTATAGGAATAGTGAATGATTTCTGAAGGGGGTACTGTGGCGCCCACACTGCACTGACCACACTAAAATTAAGTAAATTCAAATACATATAAATGCCAACTAAAAACATATTAGAATGGTATGCCTTACCGATAGAACTTTCTCAAAAACGTAGCTACCGAACTACAAAATAAGCGCACCTTTCAAATTCAATTTCAAAAATTTTCTCGGATCGACATCAGACAGGATTTATCACACTGTTAAAAAAACCTTTCACCACAAACTGGTTCAAATTTAGCTGCAACAACAACCTATAATTCGGTGACAGGTTTCACCAAGTTTTCGGAGCTTTCACTATATCACTGGTGAAAGCACCGAAAACTTGGTGAAACCTGTTACTGGACCTTAGGTTGCAGCTAAATTTGAACCAAGTTTGTGGTGAAACAGCCCAACCTTTCACCACAAACTTGTGAAAGGATGAACTGTTTTTTAACAATGCAGAATCACGGAAGGAACGCTGGTCGGACACCCGATAGGCAGCTTCTCCGCACAACCCCACGACTCATCCGCTTTCCCTCCGAACGGGAAAGTAAGGCAGCAAAAACAAACTTACTCACCAAACGAAAGCACTCCGATACAAATAGTCGCGGCCAGAGTCCTTAGTCAAACAGAAAACCATCAGAAAAGAGAGATCCTCACATTCGATCCCCTTAATTAAACGGGGACCCCGACAAAGGCCGAAGAGAAAATAGTTCCCCACTCCAGACGATAACAGGGTCCATCTCAGGGGTGCTCCGTGTTGATGAAAAACGTGCCCCCGAGGACGTCCTAATGAACGAGTGGAGTGGGAAGAAAATAATTTGCCTTTGTTAGATTGAAACAAGAAAGCTGTTAGTTTTCAGTTATTGATTAGCGTCCGTAATTGGAATTGTGTTTATTTGATTGTTGGGGTAGAACGGGAGGGGAATAATGAAATTAAGTGATCGCGAGGATCTGTTGAGAATGTTATTTTGTACATAATAAAGGCAACTGGTATTTGAGACAATGTGGATATTCTGAAGTCTAAAAGCTCACGGTAAAAAGACTTTTTAAGAATCCTGTCCAATTTAAAAACCGGGTCAAAGTACATATTTTTTATGATAATAAATTCGAGTAATTTAAAGTAGAGCAAGAGAAGAGGATTGAAAATATATCTTTGCATCATCTTTACATTTGTTAAAAAATATAAAAAATATAAAACTCACCACAAACATGGGAATCCACTTTTTCTTTAAAAAAAATCATTGAATGGATAGGAATTCTATTCTGTTTTTCCAAAACATACTTTATGTTATGAAATTGTCACTTCTTTACGCTTCATGAAATAAATAGTGGATTTGAAACATGTCAAAAGTGTCCAACATAGTAAAGAAATGTATCTTATGTGTGTACCAATTCCTTTCATTTACCTCAAACTGAGCATGAAACTTTTTCAAGTAAATTAAACTGTGAAGACTCGAATAATTTAAGGTACAAAATATTTATGTATTATATTTCGATTCAAATTTGCAAACTAAAAAACTCTAAGAGGGCAAAAGCAAAACTAAAAACTTTTATATAATCTCGATTAACACCAGAAAGCAAGAAAAAACTACAGTCGAATCCGCTTAATGTGATCGCATTTGTCCGATATTAAACTGATAACATTATCCGATTGATAACAATAAGCGATTTCCTATCAAAAAGTAGAAAACAAAGTAACTAGATTATTTGCTTTAATATTAAAGTTATGTAACCGTAATTAATGTTTCCAAAACAATTTTACATCATATATGTACTTTGCAACTTCAAATTTTTAGGGTAAAATATAAGTGTAATTAATAAAAATAAATTTTAGCTTCCTTTGTAATTTCATTTATGTTAACTTTACATCTATTAGATTCCGCTCATAAATTTGTTTTCTTTCGACTTCTTGACGAGATATCATACATATTTTTCAAAATTTTACATAGAAAAGGCTCAGAAACAAAAAAAGACCATTGAAATTCATCTGAATTCCACTAAACAAGAAAAAAAAATCAAAAATATCTTATCAGAAACATCTGCAAGGCCCCAATGGTGATATCCAATAACAAGCATGGATTCGCTCCCCCGTTTTCTTTCAATGTATGAGGTCGGAGAACATCCAATGTTTTATTTTTCTTACATTCAAAGTAAAGAAACATAACAGTGCAACTGTGAACTTACACTGAGTTTCAGAAAAAAAAATTAACCTTCAAAACTAAACTCGAAAGCATGCTTTTGTTAGGGGACATGGACAAATTTCGATAACATTAAGCGGCCTGTTGATCCATAGTTGATCACAATAAACGATGCATTTTACATTAAATTTAATAGGAATGATCGGTACCTGTTGATTTCGATAACATTATCCGATTGATAACATTAACCGTGATCACATTAAGCGGACTCGACTGTATTTCGAAGATAAATGGATTTTACTAAAAATTAAATAATTAAATTAGTTTTCATCATAAATTTACTTGGGCAAAATAATTATTTATTTCTTAAATGCATTTTAATTTTCAAATTTAGAAGGTCAACACTATTTGATACTCAATTCGATTAAGTTGGCAATAAATGGTGAGCTAGACTTTCCCGTGAGCGAATAGCCGGGCCACACAGCTGTTAGCTTGCTTTTTACATACTGAATATTTGTGGCGGTAACGGCCATTTCTACAATTAATCTGGTCATTATCACATAATAATCATCTTTACGGTTATTACATGTGGGTATTTACTATATAGACATCATTTAGACCTACCTCAACTCAAGAGAACGCGAGAATGGAATAAAATTTAACCGCGCAAATCAGGTGAGCGTTTAAATAAATACTTCTCTGTTTATGTATTAATAAAACTTGAGGAATTTAAACCCAAAATAGAATTATTCTGCCATAAATTGAAGAGACAGTTTCGTTTGATAGTTCCCTTTTAGATCTTTTCATCATTAAAAAGTAAAAATTACTACCCCAAGTTGAAAAACTACTTCATAACCCATTTCTCAAAGATTATTAGCTCCGTCATAAAAATGTTGAGAAAATATCAATATTTTCAGAGAAAAACCCATTATCCCCAATGTGCATTTTGGTAATTACAGTCCATCACACATTAGGAACTCTACCCGATCAGCGGGTGTAAATTGTTACGCGAATGAATAATCTGGAGACTTCTTGAAGAAACTTATGTCATTATAATGTTTTTTGTTACCAGATAATGCTATTTTTTCGTGGATGGCGTATAAGTATGGCAAAAGGCCTGAAATGTTGGTAATAAATTTAACAAAAAGCTAAAATAAAAAGTACATGCAAAAAATAGAGAGAAAAACTTAATAAAACAAGGAGCGAATTTGAGAGTAAGTACGTTGTTGTTAAGGGTATACGAAAAAACCGTTCAATGCAAAAACCGTTCAATAAAATACAAATAAATTTATTACATGTGTAAAGCTATGAGTTTTTTTGTTTTTTGAACGGTTTTTGCATTAAACGGTTTTTTCGCGACACCGTTGTTAAAACTTGAGCGTAAGTAGTTTTTGTTGGTCGCGTCATTGCAGTTATTAGAGAAAAAGTTTTATTTTTTGCAGCGAATTATACTTAAAAATTTTACCTTTTATTGATAATTATCAAATACCTCCATAAATTCCTTCGTCTTTTATACCCTCTATTACAAATCTTTAAGTTGTATTTATGTCTTCGTAGCGTAAAGTTATGATGAATTTCAATTTCCTGTGCTCATTAAAGTTTTTTTCGGTTTCCACTCCTGCCCACTGTTTTATAGGGATATTTTTCAAAGATCTTTCCCAGTTTTCAAAATCAAATTTCCTTTCGAAAAATGCCTCAACATGATCGCTTCAGTTAAGCTCCATAAAACGTTTTCTTAACATTTTATGTCCCCCAATTTAATTCAATATTAATACTAAACTTCCGGCTGCGATTTTTATTTAAACCGCATCTTCCATGCTTACGAAAAGGCTCACTCATAAAATTCATGCATACCTCATTCAAAAAGAGATAAATAAGCAGTTCGTCGTGGAATAAGTCTACTAAATCAATATAGAATGCGGTAGTATTTTCAGATTCAGGAATCTTCCAAAAAAATACCAACTCCAACGCAGTGATTTACGAACTCTCCATTTCCCCATACCAAATACCAGCGCAAAATAAACGGATTTCATCTCGGCGGTTACAGTGGAAATAAACATATTGTAAACATTCCCGAGACGACGGAACGGGAGCAAACACGACATAACACAAAGTACTGACAGATCCTTGTTTCCGAACCATCCAATGCGTTCCTAAAAGAGTGAAGGTTCTTTTTATAATAGGAATAGAAATAGACCCATCGATTTCACTGTCATAATCCCATTTGGTTGATTCATTTTTCGAATCTGTTGCTGACCATCCGGAACCTATCGTGGTCAGTGCCCACAAATCAGCGGAACAAGAGCAGATGGGGTTTTCGATAAAATCTGTAGTCCAGATTTTTGTGTTTAAATAGTACTGGTTCAAATGCAATATTATCCCCAAACACAGATTTAATGGAATGGTTTGATGCATGGACATGGTAAACATCTTATTTTGCATGCATTATGTATGTATTTCTAAATTTGTCAAAAAAATTCAGTCACTTACATCTGCGGTACGCGGGGAGTTTGTTTTAGTAAAAGAAGCACAGATTTAGTTGAAAAGCACATCAATTCAATTAAGATTCTTTTTATACTTATAGAGAAGATTATATGTTGTGAAAAGATGGTGGTTTTTTATAAACTTAACTTCTTTGCTAGAGTACTTCATTAACCTCTTTAAGGAGTGTTTTCACTCATACTTTTAATAGCGTTATGGCAGTCCGGTAGGACTAATAGGATGAATCACAGTCAAATTGACGCCACATTTGTTTCTCGGTAATTCATCCATTCAACAAAAAGTTGCAAAAAAGGATAAGTGGAAACGCTCCCTTTCACCTTTCTGTTGAAGGGCAGAGAAATAGAAAGAGATGACAGAAACAAAAGGAGGGATAATGTGTGGCAAAAAATAGAATGTGTTCGAGAGAGAGAGAGTGAGATAGAGAGAAAAAAGAGAATAAAAAGGGGGAAAGAAAGAGAAGACAAGATTCATTATTAGAGACCTGTTCTTAAAACTAATGCAAACCTTGGTTAATAATGTCAAAGTATTCTTCCTTTTTTCATCTCTAAAACCAATTATGCACACAATCTATCAAGAAGAAAACATGAGTAACTCTCAAAAACGTTTTATTTTCACTGTATGATTACTCATCCACTAATGTTAAGTTGAGAATACAAGAAAGGTTTTATTTATCTTTAAATAACTACATTTAACTATAAAAGGCATAAACGGAAAATTATGTAATAGTCACCTCTCATTTTGCCCCCCCCCCTGGCGGACCTGGAAAAAGTGCCCAAACCTACGAACCTAGTTCGGTAGAAGCCCCTGCCAGCTCCATATATGAGCAATTCATAAGGTTTGAGCAAATTTTATTAGGTTCCGGGGAAGGTTACAACTTTTTCCAGGTCCGCCCCCAGGAGATTCTACCCAGTTATATTTAATTACATTCTACAGATAAAAACACTTAGTTTAGATAAAAGTTATCTTCAGTTGTTTATTCAACGTCAAAATCATTTGTCATATACTATAGTAATAGAAAATACTCGAGGAGATGTTCAAACCGAATGCTTCATATAACATTATTAGAAAACGATACCTACTTGAAAAAACATCCAATAAAACATTTAATTCCTCTCATTTATTTGCCTAGGGACTCTAAAAACAATAACATCGTTTCAAAGTTAAATGATCCTCTCGGTACAACTACGAAGCTCTCAAGGCAGTCCGGTGGTAGGATACGTCTAATATTCTGTCAAGCAGGCTTGAGTGCAAATATTTGGGTCCAATATTCCGTGTACTTTGGTTTCCTTCTTTTCGCGTGGAAAATATTTAGGGAATGGAGAAAATTGGTTGTTTTTTGGAAGACCCAAGCCGTCAAAAGGTATGCTGAGTAAATTCATTTTAATCAGTTCAAGTGAGAGACGAACCGTATATCAAAATAATTTATCGCGAAAACGTTAAAAGCACAAAGGTTAATTTATTTTCCATTCCAATAGAGTTGCGAGCAAAATGTAGGAAGGTCTTTTACATGAAGTGCAAGATATTTAGATTGGAGGTCTAACTATGATTTAAAGAAATGAAAAGTAAAATAAATTTATTTTCTATTATTTTATCTTCTAATTTTTTATTGATATTTTAATATATTATTCAACAGTGAAGTTACACACAGAGCATGCTACTCACATTAAACTGAAGATTTAAACATAGGTAGAAAACAATGGCAAGCAATGGTAGGAATGGAAAACAATGGTAGGAATTGAGTTGCAAGCAACAAGCATTATTTTAAAAACAAACTAAAGGAGTATTTTAATTAAGACAAAATACTTAGATTTTTATTTTTAAAAGTGAGGGAAAAATAACACATTAAGAAGTGAGAACTTAAAAACTGGAGTCTTAGCGAAATCTGTAATAAGCGGCAGTTAAAAAGGTTTCCTTATATGTATCCCAGATAAAAATAAAATAAACATAGAAAAAACAGCACAAAACTCTGCTTTGATGATTGAGCAACGTTAAAAAGTTTAGGTAACCATGGAAAACATTTCTCAGAAAAGTAATTCTTACGTTACCTCTTTTAAAAGTTATATAATCAAAAGCAGATTTTTTGTCTTTTGAAATTTAATAATCCAACTTTAAATTTGACCAAGCTTTCTTCAAGTTAGATTCTAGGAAAAACGTTTTTTAATATTCGAAGAAAGGTAGTACTATATTAAGATTTATTCTCACTGGTTCTTCTAGAGTTTTTATGCATTAAATTACTTTTATTTTGAGTAGGCTAATGAAATTCCAAAAGAATATTGAGAGGAATAGCTTAAGTTAAAAAGTATGTTTTAAGACACTAAACCGATAAACGCATAAGGGTAATGAGAAAAATATTTTTGATATATTTACATATTATGAACATAAAACAAGCATCAATTACTCCATCTCTATTGAAAAAGCATGATACACTTTTTTTTTCAAAATCTTATGGTGATATGAAACGATTTTAATATGCAAATAGGTGTAGAGTGTAAGAGCAATTTAAATTCAAATTTATCCATTATCAATGATAATAAACAGCTTATTCGTGATTTGAAACTAGAGAACAAATAAATTTCCAGTGATGACAGCACCATTCCGCGAACCATTACCCACAAACGACCTAAAATTCAAACACATAATAGTTCCCATAAAAACCATGAACCCAAGAAATCAAAAAATGACTCAATCTCTATTTCCATTCTGGGCTTTCGAAGGTCGAGATATACACAATATCAACAACAAAGACTTCCCTATCGATGTCGATACAGATAACGGAGCGGCACAGATTACAATGCTACAAGCACATTTATACCTCCTTTTTTGCGCAACGGTTTATGTATTTATTTATTATTCCAAAAGGGAAGCAAATAGATGAAACGGAAAGGGTCAAGAGCCAAATTCGTAATTCTGGTATCGGAGGCGTTTCACGCTTTGCTGATTCAGAATGGATCGGGTTGGTCAATTGGGCTGTTACAAAGGGACCTCGATGTGTCCGGGGAGATATGGTTTTGAAAGAATGTGTCCAATGGATTCCACTTTCTGGTCTATGAATTTTTAATCAAGGTCATCATGGTCTCACGATTGTCGGCAATAGTGGAGAGCTGTAGAGAGGATTAAAGGACATGAAGCGAATAAAAAACCATCCGAGTATTAAAAAACCTTTAAAAAACGGACTCTAATCCCTGTATTAAGATATACTTTATTTGAAGTTAACATAACAATGAGAAAACATTTCTGTAAATAACTTTTCACTGTGCGGATTGGGTTTCGGCAGGAAAGTCCACTATTCTCCCTTAACAACAATCGAGTTGAACCAGTTGAACTAATATCTGTAAAAGTTGTTTCTTTGCAAGCATAAACTTGAAACTGAAAAACACTCTAGCAGGAAATTTCTAAAACAACAGCGAGGGAAGGAAAAATTGGTGTGACACAAGTTCCTTTATAAAAGAGATGTTACCTGAACAATAATAATAATAATACAGTTTTCAAACTCTTAAAGTAGAATTAGTGGGGATAATAGGCTTACAAAAAAACAAAAAATTATCCTTTTATTCGAAAAATTCGTTTTCTGCAGTCATAGATTTTTTAATAAAAAATATACAAATGGTTTAACCATACAAGTTGTATTTCGGCGTAAGCTAACCAAAATTATTCAAAGACTTTAAACAAAATTCTCGAATCATATTTAAATTAACTTGGAAATAAAAAAACATCTCAGAAGATAACTCTTCAAAACGCGAAGAGAAGAAAAGTAATAACACACACAATTCAAATCTTATCCACAATAAATTCTTACGGTGAAATAATATTAGTAACTCTATGCCGACTATCTTTTATTAAAAGAAGTGCAAGAGAGTCACTTATTTATACTGATGAGCCGTGACACTGCCTCACTTTAAATCAGCGGTTCCCAAAGTGGTCCATATGGACCCCCAGGGGTCCACAGCAACTTCCAGGGGGTCCACAAGCATGAAAATGAAAATTGGGGGTCCACAGCAACTTCTAGGGGGTCCACGGGAAAAAATTCATTAAAATGAAAAATTTTGATGTTTAAAAAGTTTGGTCTTTTTTATAATCAAAATTTAGAAGTATTAAAAGTTGATTGTCACCGAGTCCTCGCAACACGAGCATGGACAATATAATCTTTTCTCTCTTATCGCGGTGGAGAGCCCCCGAACAGGGTGATTTGAGGTTAAATGAATGAGGTTAAGTCGTTGAAACCTAATGTTAAAAACCTTATGTCAAAGCACTAGATTCATCCCGGCTAAACGGTTTTTTTTGCCTTGAAATGTATTGATAAGTAAAAGTTAAGATTTTTTTTAATTTCATAGATTTTGAATGTTTGATTTTATAGTTTCAATTACAAATGTTGTGTTACCATATCAATGGCACTTGAAAAACTTGAAACAACACTTTTTTATCAACACTTGAAAAAATTACAAAATTTATGCGTGGTTTAAAAATTATCATAAACATAAGATTTTTGGCTACTTTTTGAACGGTCTTTATAACAGGGGGTCCACGGGGTACAAAAAATGACGTCAGGAGGTCCATGGGCCCAAAAAGTTTGGGAACCCCTGCTTTAAATACAAATAACACTCTTCTAAGACATTCACGATTAGTAACTCGAGCGAGTTAGCTCACGAGTCACCAGTCTGGTTCGATTTCAGAGTCTCATACTCATTTTTTGTTCTTGTTATTTTTCTTTTGCCAAGAAGATGGCCAAGATTTTGGTTATATCTCACCTGAACGACTCTTCCGCCGAAAGGAATGGAAATTCAACCCTTTTCCTGTCTCCATATGCGACATCGATCCCCACTCGGAAATAGGCAAAAGGGGCCCAAATCGAATTTCGGGCCCGGTCGATATAACTTTAAAATCAGAATCCACCAGACCGCGAATATACCCTTTTACTCATTAGAGGCAAACGGCGGGGAATTCAAATTTAGGTCTTTCCGGTGATGAAGGAGAGGATTGAAAGTCGAAGAGGGGATGAGTTTAAGCCAATTTTATCGGTTTTTATGATGAGAGTATAATAGGGTTCTAAGGGACTAGGATTGCACTTTGAATGGAAATTCTTAAAAATTCTGTAGAGGTTTGGCAGATGGTCGGTATATTGACATTGCATTGGATTAGAAGTAATACCTCACAAGTTACGTCCCGAAAATTCCGTGGATTTAATACTATTCCTGCATGATTGTTACACGATACGATAAAGCCTTCTTTACTAGAATGCATTTCCAGGCATTTCTCCATAACCACGCTTTATTCAAACGAGCAACAAAAACATGCAGACGTGTTTAAAATAGAAAAGATAGTGGACCGACTCTTGGTAAAGAAATAATGTGATAAGTTATTTTTAAATAATTGTCTTTAACGTTAACCCTTTCTAGACCAGTGCAGAAGCCTTTGAAAATGGTAAAAAGTGAAAAAAAATAATAGTAGGATGAAACACATTGGAAAAGGAAGAGAATAAAACAAAAAAGAAAGGAAAAATAAATTACGGCCGATCTGAGGTCGGGAAAAGGAAGGGGGGTAAAAAGGGGTTTTTTTATATAGAATAAAAAACGGTTTATCTCAGTTTCCGGCAAAACTATAAGTCCTATAGAAAAAATTCGAGTAGCAAAGTTGTAGGTAATAAAAAGATCTACAACTTTTGTATTCACACTTTTTTCATAAAACCTCAAAATTTATGTGAAAAATTCAAATACTCAAGTTTTTGGTTTTTTATTTTTATCTCTCACAAAAAAAATTTTTTTTCACGAAATTCTGTGAAAACTTACCTTTTGATGTCCCAAACACACTTAATTTTTTTTATTTAATATATTTATATTTTCTCCTTATTTTGACTTGATATCGAAAAAGCCCCCTAATTTTCAATCGAAAATTCTCACGTCAAAATATCTGCTTTTTTAAAAAAGTCGGTAGGCTTTTTGTTCGTTGAAATCTCTACTTCCTGATGGTGTAAAAAATATATGCACCACTATGGTAAATGTTCTCATAAAATGCAAAGAAACGAAAGAAGTTCGAAGTGAGTTCAATTATAAAAACCATACAAAAATACCATTTTTGCAAGAAAAACTTTTATCTAACGCGAAAAACAAGGACAAAATGATAAAACCGTTAATGAAAAGATTACAGTCACAAGGATTTTCCTGTAAACAAGCAAAAGAAAATACAGACAAGCTGACATAATTAAGGTCTTGATAGAAATTGACCGAGATACTAATAAAACTGTCTTTGTTGTGGGACAAGATATTGATCATTTTGGTCCTTTTGAATCAATTAAATTCAAATAATCATGACATTTATTTTCTCAAGCCAGGTTATTGAAATGTAATATATCTATTTTTCACGTCTAATAGTTTCAAATATGAATCCTTCAAAAATATCGTATCATTTCTGCATTGTTTTTCTGGTATTTCCTTTCAAAAATGGTATTTTTGTATGGTTTTTATTATTGAACTCTCTTCGACCTTCTTTCGTTTCTTTGCATTTTATGAGAACATTTACCATAGTGATGCATATATTTTTTACACCATCAGAAAGTAGAGATTTCAACGAACAAAAAGCCCACCGACTT
The DNA here is from genome assembly GCA_024610705.1 of Tetragnatha versicolor. Classification (NCBI taxonomy): domain Eukaryota; kingdom Metazoa; phylum Arthropoda; class Arachnida; order Araneae; family Tetragnathidae; genus Tetragnatha; species Tetragnatha versicolor. Next base: position 30,853,270 of record JANDEH010000001.1, on the reverse strand, counting down.
TTTTAAAAAAGCAGATATTTTGACGTGAGAATTTTCGATTGAAAATTAGGGTGCTTTTTCGATATCAAGTCAAAATAAGGAGAAAATATAAATATATTAAATCAAAAAAATTAAAGTGTGTTTAGGACATCATAAGGTAAGTTTTCACAGAATTTCGTGAAAAAAAATTTTTTTGTAAGAGATAAAAATAAAAAACCAAAAACTTGAGTATTTGAATTTTTCACATAAATTTTGAGGTTATATGAAAAAAGTGTGAATACAAAAGTTGTAGATCTTTTTATTACCTACAACTTTGCCATTCGAATTTTTCTATAGGACTTGTAGTTTTGCCGGAAATTGAGATAAACCGTTTTTTATTCTAAAAAACCCCCTTTTTACCCCCCTTCCTTTTCCCGACCTCAGATCGGCCGTAATTTATTTTTCCTTTCTTTTTTGTTATATTCTCTTCCTTTTCCAATGTGTTTCATCCTACTATTTTTTTTTCGTTTCAAAAATTATCTACCCTGGACTATTCAGACCTCTAGCCGCCTCAAATTTCTCAAAGGATTCAAAGGCCATCTCAGGCGGTGCAGGATTAAAACAATCCCATACATAATTTTTTAAAAAGAGACATTTCAACCTAATAAACGGTAATTTTACAAACATAATTCAGTTTGCCTATTACCCTGATTACCTTGATTGCTTTTGGTCTCAGTTAGTACGGATAAACAAGGTTATACTGTTTCAAAACTTTTTTACGTGCAATGTTTTACTACTCCAATAAGAGAAATTAAAATTTATTTCTCGATTCAAACTAATTGTTTTTACACGCATCTCATTTCATGAGTATTGAAATCGTAAATGTATACCAAAAAGTTAGATTCAAAAAGAAAAATTTTATGATTTAGAAGAAAAATAAAATACAGCGTAGAGGGTAATATTAAAAACTAATTTTCAATTTTTAAAATGTTATTAGAATCTTTTTATGATGGCTTATAAAGGTTCTACAAATAAACAGCTTCACTTTTTGACTGCTTTTAAATTGAAAAGAGGAATAACCTATCGTTCAGATGTAGAAGAAAACTATTCAAACAAAATAAAAAAGTTTAGAATTCCATAAAATTTGAAATGGAAAGAATGGAACAAAAAACACTTTCATGAATGATATGCCTTTATTTACAGTCACCAAAATGAAAAGAAAAATATTTTAATATCAAATAATAAAAAAACTTCCAAATATCTCTCTATTCTAAAAAAAGTTTTTGGTGAACGGTTTCCAGAGAAAGGATTTTTAATTACTGAACCAAATGACACATATATGGTATCAAAATGTCCGAATTCTTTCCGGATTTCCGAGTAAGCCCTTCGATTTTTCAAAAAAATTCTTAATTTTAAAATATTTCCATTTTTTTAGATTTCGGATAAGGTCGCAGTTACAAAGCAAGAAACTATGAATTTTAAAACAATTCAAAATATATTTCACTGGTTTTTTAACATTCAAATACATTAAATAATCATCTTTCTATTTATCACACTAATTTAAAAAATATATATTGGATTCTTTTTAACAATATTTATATTTTTGCTGTTCAAACTATTTTAATTATATTTAAAACTAATGTATAATTAATTTATCTTTTATTTTTAAACTAGCGGATATGCCCGGCCTTGCACGGGTGGAGTGTATAATTTTTTTTAATTAAATTTTCTCAAAATATATTTATAATTTTTAAATCAGCAATACCAATCATCCCGGTATCCCAGACGCCTTTTTCCTATCCCGGTGATCCCGGTAATTTTTCATATAACGTTGTTCCCGGTAATTTCTCATATAACGGTGTTCCCGGTAATTTTTCATATCCTGATGTTCCCGATAATTTTCCTATACCGATGTTCCCGATAATTTTCCTATCCCGATGTTTGCTGTTCCCAATAATTTTCCTATCCCGATGTTTGCTGTTCCCAATAATTTTCCTATCCCGATGTTCCTGTTAATTTTCCTTTCCCGATGATCGAGATAATTTTTATGTCCTGGTAATCCAGGTACTTTTTTCCTATCCCTATGTTTCCGGTAATTTTTCTTTTCCCGGTGTTCTCGGCAATGTTTCCTAGTAAATTAATGAGTCTAGTGAACAAAAATAACAAATTTGAAACAATAATAAAAGATCTAGTAAATTTAAAAGTCTAGTGAACCGCTTCATTTGAAACAATGTTTTATTTTGAAGTCGTTTTCCATGAAAAAAAATTTACACGTTTCCATAAATATTTAAATTTTAAAGGAAAATATCTTGAAATAAAGGAAAATAACGTTTCAAAATTAATTATTTGAATTTATTTTGGTGTTTTTACAACTGATATAGTTTTTAAAAGGACAATTATCGAGTTTTTCCTGTTAAAATATTTAAATTTTGAAGGTTTTCATCTCGTTAACAATAGTGAGTCGAGCAGATCTACTCTGGTAGAGAAATGGAGAAATAAGCGTTTTCGGCTATAAATTCGCTAATTACTCGTAATTATTCGATTTTCGAGCTTGGAAAACTTGACAGTGACAATCGACACCTCGAGATACGTCTATGTACCGAGTTTTAGGTGAGTTTAGGTACCGAGTGGTTTAGGAGGAGATGTGTCCTCCACCCACATACATACATACATAGCCACAAACGTTTTTAGTAATATACTAGCGGATATGCCCGGCCTTGCACGGGTGAAGTGTAAAATTCTTTTTAAAATTAAATTTTCTCAAATACATTTATAATTTTGTAAATCAGCAATTACCAATCATCCCGGTATCCCAGACGCCTTTTTCCTATGCCGGTGTTCCCGGTAATTTTTCATATCCCGGTGTTCCCGGTAATTTTCCTATCCCAATGTTCCCGATAATTTTCCTATCCCGATGTTCGAGGTAATTTTTATGTCTCGGTAATCCCGGTATTTTTTCTTATCCCGATGTTCCCGGTAACTTATCTTTTCCCGGTGTTCTCATCAATGTTTCCTAGTAAATTAATGAGTCTAGTGAACAAAAATAACAAATTTGAAACAATAATAAAAGATCTAGTAAATTGAAAAGTCTAGTGAACCGTCTCATTAGAAACTATGTTTAATTTTCTAAATTTGTTTGCATGAAAAAATTTACACTTTTCCATTAATATTTCTATTTTAAAAGAAAATAATCTTTAAATAAAGGAAAATAACGTCTCAAAATGAATTATTTTAATTTATTTAGTGTTTTCACAACTGATATAACTGTTAAATGTACAGTTATCGAGTGTTTTCGCATTAAAAATATTTAATTTTGAGGTTTTCATGTCATTTACAATAGTGAGTCGAGCAAATCCACTCTAATAGAGAAATGGAGAAATAAGCGTTTTTGGCTATAAATTCGTTAATTACTCGTAATTATTCGATTTTCGAGCTTGGAAAACTTGACAGTGATCGTCCTCGCCTCGAGATACGTCTATATACCGAATTTTGTACACGCCTGCGGCGTGGTTCGGGAGGAGATGTGTTACATACCCACATAGCCACAAACGTTTTTATATATTAGTAGATAGATAATTAATTCATAATTATATATTTATCTTTGTCGTTGTGGCAACCTAATCATTACTATATTTACAATAAAATATAAACTCGCTTTCAGAAATTTTGAACTTTTGCATTTATTTATTACAATAATAATTATTTTTATATCCTTTTGCAAGTTATAATATTTAAGGTAGTAAAAGGTAACTTTTTTTATAATGCCAAAACGCAAAACTAGATAAGGCGGGGGAATGTTTTAGAAATAAAGATTGAAAGTCAGAACATTCATGTCATTGCTATGAAACTGACACAATTTCGATGTTTATTTGTTCTCATGAAGCAAAATTCTAAATTTTCGTGATGTTTACGATAATTACTACATTTTTCACAGACAATCAATGAAAATCATTACAAATTTTAATCCGGAGATGTTTCAGTGCTTCTGAATGGATCTGTGTGAGAAAAACATTACCTTGGGGAAATGGTAAAAGAAAGTTTACACTGCTTTGTTACTAATTTTCTTGGAATTAATTAGCGATCCGCCAATTCATATTGCCATAGAGGAACTGTTAAAATTTCGCCGCTGAATGAGTATTCCCCTTTTTTGAAAGAATACCCCAGAGAAGTAGTTCCCCTGTTTTAAGAATGTTTTATAAAATGAGTAAGTGCTGTGAGCTGTGTTTTGTGAGGATGGCAAAGAGATCCTTAAGTATCAGCGTCAGCAGTTAACGGGGGTTGGCGAGCGATAGCGAGCAGGGGGCGGTAGCTCCCTAGTAATATAAGAAATACCTTTTTGCATCAGAAAATGTGGCACAAAAATGTCTTTTTTGCGTTGAAATCGAAAAAGTTGTCTAAGAGAGCAAATTTTCCAAGTTTTAAAGTATCCCAAAAATAACAAACTCTTTTGATAAAGATTAAAGTGATAAAATGGCGTCTCTGATAAACTTAAAGAAATGTAAATTCCCCTTTCAAAGAATTTTCCCAAAATTAAAACTATTTTAAATTAAATTTTTTTATGCAAGAGCAACGGATGTTGAAAGCCTGTTAATTAGACTAAGAATGTAATCAATGTAATTATTTACTTCGTCGTTCGTAATCGTTGTTTATCTTCGATGCATGGAATGTAAATACATATGAGCAGAGTAACAGGAAATACATGACCTTAATTTAAATTAGGGGACATCCATAAATTACGTGAGGTATTTTTTCCAAAATCTGGACCCCCCTCCCCCCTCGTGAGATTTACCTACAACCTTTAAAAATAATTTTCTATCCTATTCGTTTGCATTTTGTGCTTCACAGCGCCTAAAAATTTTCCTTTATTAATGATGTGGGGGAAAAGGACACACCACAGTATTTTATCTGTGGGTATTATTCCTTTCTCATACTTAAAAAAATCGTTTAATATCTAACTTAAAAAGTTGACGTGAGATTCTAATCGCCCCCCCTCCCCCTTGTTGAGATTTGGTGAGATTTTTCCAAACCCCTCCCCCCCCTTTTTGACCTCACGTAATTTATGGATGTCCCCTTAGATTTCTTATTTAAACTGTTATCTTTTTTAAGAAAAATTTTCCATTGACATATGGAAATTTTTAAAGTTTACTATGCATGAGTCGATAGAAAAATCTATTTACTCCTAAAATTTAATTTTATAGTAAAAAATATCTTTTATTTTTGCTATTTTTCCGTCTAAACTTCAAGGTGTTTTATCCAAATTATATTAAAACTTGTATAAAATATATCTTTACACGTTACTCTCCATTTTCCTGTTGTGTATTAATCGGCTACAGATGGGTGTACGGTGATTTATAGCAAGTGCAACAAAAATAAGATTATGTGATATTGCTTAAAGCTTTTGGTGGTAGTGAAATTTCAGAAGACGTACACGTACAGGTTTATGAACCCCCTGTCTTGCTGGAAAAGAAAACTATCAGAAACAATTAAAGAATTATCGACCTAAGAATTGGTTACATTCAGATTTAGAACAATGTTTGAATTGAATAGTTTTACTTCTTTTGTGCATAAGTATTAATAAGGTTTTCTTGCCAAATGCCTGGTATTTGTAAGTAACAATAATAGACCTAATATAAGAAATTGTACGTGTTCCAAAAGTTAGACTAACAACAAGATAAGAAACAAATATTTACTCTTTAATATTTAGTAACTCTAATTTAAAGCATGAATGTAGTTAAGGTGATGAAAGTTTCTACTGTTTTCATGAACATTGGTAAAATTCTAAAGCCACTGCCGTGTAGATAATATACCGATTATTTAAAAAAGTATAGAAAGTGGTTTAAAGAATAACACCAGACGTTTTAATTCACATTAAAAACTATTATCAGTCTCAGAATTATAAAATCAGTATTTTTATCATGATGTGATATAAACGCTTTGAGTACGTATCACACAATAGAAACAAAACAATAAATTCGAATAGCTAGTTTTAAGAAGGGAATGAAGACGAAAATTGCCGCCAATTAAAATAACATACGCCCCTGATCTTCAATACATTCACATTTGAGCTATAAACTAAAAGGAAATATGATTTAATATTCAATTCATATCTAGTGGTTTCTTGAACTGTATTAAACTGATTAATTCTTTTCTCGTTTATTCTACACATTTTGTAATTTTATCAGCCGTAGTATACTTTTCACACCTTTACAGAAAACAAAGCAAAAATAGGAGAACAAAGTTTTTTTACTATTTTACCATCCTTAATTTTCAACTAAAAAATAAATTCAACTATTTTTTGAATAGAGTTATACATTTACAATTAACCGATTTCTAAATAGAGTTCTTCTGAAGCTTCAATGGTTGTTTGGTCACTGATTTCTCCTAGAGGTTTTTATCACACAATTTGAAAAGATGTTTTTTAAATACAAATATTATTGACTTTTACGAAAAACCTGAAATACAAATAATTATCTTTTCTCTCCACACAATATATTATCCATTATCGTTACAAATAAAATAACAACTCCAAGAGAAAACGCCTTCAATTCGATGCTTCAAGAAAAAAGAGCCGTTTCAGTAAGTCGTCCATCCTTAAAGAAGAGAAGGTCGGTTCGTATTATGAAGGAAGGATACTCACACACACTTTGACATCCAATTAGCGCAGGTGGTATTGTTCCTGTAGCCGAATAGGGATTTCCTCAAGGTTAAGAAATGACACGCGCGACTGCGTAAGAATGCACTCGGGTAATATAATTAACCGCCGTCAAAACAATGAGCGAAAGCCGCGATCGGATGGAGGAAGGGTTTCTCTCCTTATCCTTCAGCGAGATCAGATAGAGGCCATCGATAGCGTACCTGAAGCAGGGATCGTCTGTGAAATAACATGTTATTTTCTTCTTGTTATTATTTTGCACAACCCCCTTTTTCAAGGTGAGAACGAAAATGACCATCCCATCAAAATGACCAGTCCTCATTTACTTAACCATTTAGTTGAGCCGCGTTTGTTGGGAAGACGTTGAGGAAATAACAGAATTTTCTTTTCTTCTTTTCTCCGTCTTACTCAATTTCTCTTTTACTCATAATTTTCTCATCCTTATTTCTCTTTTACATATTTCTATCTCACATTCCTAGCTCTTTCCTTTTTTTCTCATTCTCCTTCTCACCCTGTCCTTTTTCACAACCCCACTCTTATCTTTTCCACTCCTTTCTCTCTTTCTCCCTACCATCTCACTCTTTCCTCTTCCCTCCAAACATATTTTCTTCCCATCCCCTCCCTCATTCCTCCTCCCTCTTTTTCTCTCTTCTTCTTTCCTTTTTCTTTCGCCCTCTACAACACTCTTCTTATCCCTCGAGTGCTTCCCGAGTCATAAATTTTTTAATCCAAACTGATTAGACACACTAAAGTAAAGGTATACTGTGCATTAACATTATATAACGCTTATTGATATCTTTAGCTATAAATGGAAAGTCATTTAAATAATAACTAAACAATAGTGAAACACGAAAAAGCATGTCAATGCCTTTTACAAAAACAGGAAGACTAAAGCTCTGAAACTAAAGCTTGGAAACTAAAGAACTAAACACCAAAGCTATAAGCTGTCTTTCAATGGCATCGTCCTCCTTGTTTTCGAATTTTCAGGCAATGAAGAAAACTCGTGATTCCCGGATCAGGACGAAATTTCATTTCGAAGATGGCTACTTAGGTGGACTTAAAAAGCACTGATCCCTCACATTACGTCAGTTAGATGAACGAAAACCGAAAAAAAATATTTTTTTAAGATAGTTGTTTCTGTAATGAAATGCGCGGGATCTCTTGATCCTCACGTCTGATCTCTCGTGATCGCAGGATTAAGCTTCAGACGAACTTTTCTGAGCTCTTTCATGAAAAATCGGGAAAAACATGGGTTTGAACCTTGGGTTTGAAAATTGAATGCACTTAATCTGATCAAAAATCAGGGATCAAAGCACTCGTAGGATGTGGACATGGGAAGACGCACAAAAAGAGTTGTTAGTATATAAAGAGGGGGGAGTAAAATGGACTTAAAGAGCTGAGAAAAAATGCATTGATATATCCAGACTTGTAAGAACAGTAAAACTATGACTGAAAAGTAAAAGTGGAGTCGGCCTTAACCACTCCGACACAAAGATCCTATTATTTTTAGAGAAAGTGTTAAATTATAATACTTTGATGTTCTCATTTATAAAGAAAGGTCGTGCCAAGATATCTATTCATTGAAGATTAAGGCACACTAAGAATTCATTCAGCTCATTATACAATTGGTGGATATGTATTGGTAAAATGCAATGCCTGAATGTTATAATGTGGCCGATCTGGAAGATGAAAATTAGACTCTAAACACACTTGGATATCACGACCCGATGAACAGAAATCACAAGAAACGAATGCACAACACGAGAACAAGATTTGAAACAAGCAAAACTAGAAAGGCGAGAAATTCGATCAAAAATTCGAATGCAGTGCGAAATTCGGGCAAGCACATACCATTCCACATTTCCGAAATCCCCTTCGCATACTGAAGAGGATTGCAGCACTCGTCTGCAGAAATCCCGTTGCCATCTTCAGGTCCGAAAAGGCTGTCAGAAAAGCTCCAGTCTATAAACAAAGCCTCACAGAAAAGCCTAAGGGCTTGTGCGGCGGGGAAAAAATAACTACCGGATATGGGGACCTCTGAGGAGAAAACAAATACACCATCGAACGGATCTTTTATTGGAAAAAGAACCCTGTGTCGTGAACATCAAAGGTATTGGAGATTTAGGAGGTAAGGCAAGACAACAACCAACGGTTGTGTAACGGTAGTTTGATAGAATTTCAGATGGAGAGCTTTAAAGATACGTTAAATTACTTCAATAGTTTTTGAATTTCAGATAGCTTTTATTCTCTTACTTAAAATTGCATTATTTTCAATTTTTCAAAAAAATTATAGGACTAAAATCGGAAAGTTAGAAAAACGGAAACATGGCACATTAGTTTATTAGTGATAAGAATTTGTTGCACATAATTAGGAAAATGTGGTTACTTTTTGTAATTAAAAATGGAAAATTTAATTGAAAGGAATATAAGATAAGACAAGCAGGTTATTTTCATTTTAATGCAATGCTGTAGCGAAATAAGTTATTTTCTCTATATTAAAAAAAAGTAAGTGACCGCCGCCGCTGATTTTGAAAATTTTATTTTTGAACATTTTTGAACTCTCACTACGCAAAAACTATTTAAAGGAATATTATGAAATTTTGACCATTGGTATAGACAAATGCTTGAGTATCATTTTCGTTTCAAAACCTAATTAATTAGATAATTAGTTCTGGGGTTATTTAATGTCAAAGTCGAAAATTATTTTTTTCTGCTGCGAGTTCGCCTCCAGCAAATTCTATTTACAGCAGAAACATTATACAGGGTGATTCAGAAATAATCATCAATATTTTGGGGGGAGGCAGAGGGGCCCTAGACAAGCATATTTCGAATAGGGATGGCGGGGCGCAGCCTTACCGTTAAAGAGCTAGGACCTAATGTAGTGCGAGCGCGTTTCAAAAGGCCGTTTTTAGAAGGACCGGGTGACGAAACTAAACATAATAAAATGAAAAAATCTATTGCATTAGGTAAGAAAGTATCCCTACTACTTACACCATGAATTCCATAGAATTTGAACCACTTTCTAAACCGTGGAGTCAAAGAATGGAGTTCCCTTAATGGTACTTAGAAAAATGATGATCGGGGAAGGAATTTTCATTGATCGTAACATTGATCATTGAAACTGTTTGATCATTGAAAATTCCTTCCCCGATCATCCTTTTTCTTAATACCATTAAGGGAACTCCATTCTTTGACTAAGAGATTAATTTTGCACGTTTTAAAACTCACCCCACAGTTTAGCAAGTGGTCCAATTTCTATCAGATTGAGGATTTAAGTAGTAGGAATACTTTCTTACCGCATGCAATAATGTTTTTCATTTTATTATGTTTTGTTTCATCACACGGTCCTTCTAAAAACGGCCTTTTGAAACGCGCTCGCACTACATTAGGTCCTAGCTCTTTAACGGTAAGGCTGCGCCCCACCATCCCTATTCGAAATATGCTTGTCTAGGGCCCCTCTACCTCCCCCCAAAATATTGATGATTATTTCTGAATCACCCTGTATTTTGCAGACACGTACTGAGGCATGAAGTTTTGCACCTCATCGCCCTTTTTTCGAATTAGTGTTTGAGTAATTCAATTTTAAAGTTTCGAAATTTTTGACAATTTTTCGATTTTTTCGTTATAAAAGAAAAACTAATCATGATAGAGGTACAATATTTTAGACACATATACAATTATTTTTTATAAAAATATTGGAGTTTCGTTTTTTAAATTCAAATCGTTTTTTAAAAAATTAGAATTAGTTTTAGAATTATTGAGATTCAAAGTTTCAATTTTTTCTTCTCTTTCTGGTCGCTCACTAGGGAAACAGCATATTTTTATGAGAGAGTCTGATTTTTTTGTTTTCAACGATTCACTACATATACTCGTGAGACTTGCTGGATATTTTTTTAAAAACATTTCTATTCAATTATTGAAGAAAGAAGAATAGAAGTTAAGAGATGAATATTTTAGAAACAGTTTTATTTTGATATCTTCGGGGAAATGATTCGAATTAAATCATTGATAAACTAGAGATATAAGTAGTTTCGGTATCAAAGAAGCATTAACTAAGCCGAAGAGCCTGGACTGTTGAAATGAAACAAGCGAGCTCTGCTTGCTGAGATTGCGAAGCGATCTGAAAAGAACTGCGAAGCAGTTCCGGGGTTTGGTGAGCGATAGCGAGCAGGGGGCAGAGCCCCCTAGTCATTAAAAAACCATCTAAAATGTTACACCTAATACTATAATATAAAATGTTGACAAAAAGTAGGCATAACTAAAATCGTTCTCTTTGAAATCTTCTTTTATCAAGAGATAGTTATAACATAATTGTGTACCATAAAAAAACTTGATAATTACTAATCAATTCTCAAAAAAGAATTAAATAACTAAGTTTCATTATCGGCCAGGTCGCAACGCAACTAAGTGCTTATGTATCTTATAAAACCTCAGTAATCTTTCTCTCTCATTATGAAAAATCTATCTCAACACGAAAGAAATTCAATGGTCATCAATCACGTACGCATGGCTATAGTATATTACTTAGCTGGCGAAAGAGAAATGAACAACTTTTCCTGAGCAATCACATGAGCTTCGTGTTAATTTCAAAACGAAGCACAGTGCCTCGAGAAAAATCTCCGTGTGACGGTTAAATTGGTTCCCTCCTCACGCAACTCTGTCAGACTCCACTCTCCCTTTTGCCTGACCCACTCGGCACATCTGGAGGAGCGGGTCGTACTCACGCGAAGCTACTTAGTTTGTAAATCAACTCCGAAAACGCAAAAAGATGGATGGGAAAGCGTAAAAAAAAAGCTGAAGAGGCGGAAGCTGAAATGAAGAGAAAATAACAAGAAAATTGCGGAGTCAATAATAAATCAGGTTTAGCTGGGCCCTGTCCTGTGGAACAGCTATTCTGTCGTTCTGGCTCGCAGTTAACCTAGTTATCAGCGTAATATTTCACAAAATTTACATGGCGTTTAAGAGAATGCAGGTAAAACCCAGGAGAAATGCGGTTTTCATATGAATATATTTCGACTTTCAAAATAACACAGCAGAGAGTTGTCATTCTGACGAAATAAATGTTACTTTTGATACCTTCAATTGTCTAGTTCGCTTTGGAGAGCTGTTTATTCGCACACTTTGAATCTTTCCAATAATAGAGTTTTCCACAGGACACAAAAAATTTTAAAGATACATTCGTCATGTCCTCCTTATTACATTCTCAGTTGAGTTTTCCCAATGAAAACACATATGGTTGAGTGATAGAATAATATATCATTAATGAAAAAATAACACTATGATCTTTATATTGTAATGCAGCAAGGAACCACTGATAAGGTGCATCCATGAATAGATTTCCCGACTAAATAATTACTATAGTAAAACTACTTTTGAAAAGCCTAACATACATTTCATAAATTCATGTCTAAAAAATGACAATACGCGCAATTGAATATACAGAAATTAAGAAATCCCAACCATAAAGGCACTGGCACAAAAAAGCGAACTACTCTCCTACACACGATTATAATACAAACACTTCACAGCAGGCGGCTTTGACAGATAAGTCTTCATACCAAGGACTTCATAAAAATCGGACTAAATTGGCTCTTTGACAGGCCCTGCATTAAAACTTCAGAGATCCATCAGAAATGTTATTGGAAAAGCACTTTTCCTGGAAGTGTCAAGGAGACATCACAATCCGAACGGAACCATCATCTGTTTGTAGTCCAGCGTTTGTATAATGCATGAAGGGATGGCATCAGAGAGGGAATGATACTTATTTTCGAAAGAGATGTACATTTCAAAAGAGAAAAGTGTTGAATTTGGCCTGTCAGAAACAGTGGATTTCTTTTTTTTTACTAAAAAAGCTAACGCCGAATTTATAATATAGTTGCGTGATGAGGTAAAATGGGGGCAGAGGGTAGAGATAATAACAGGCAAGTTTTTGACGATGCAGACATTTTTTAATTTCAATAAATTAAATTCTGAATAAGGAAGGGTTCGTATTAAAGCTTTACGAAAGCGAATTTACTTTTACCAGGTATGATCTCCAGGTATCTCCGGCGAAAATAAAGACTACAAACTTGATAGCTTAGCAATGCAATTCTTTTGAGGCTTTTCACATCTGAAACAGCAGATTTTTTTGTACAAAAGTTTATAAATTAATCTTCTGCTCGCAAAAAATAATAGTTTTTAAAAATAAAACTCGAAATGAATTTTAAATATGAGAGAAAAAACTGTTTGATTTCTTAACACAGATCTCTCAACTAGGATAAGAACATTTTTCAGTTCCTTTTAAAATTTTGTTGAAATATAGGGACAATAAATAGCCATTGTCACGGAAACAAAAAGAAATTAAGTTTGCCAAGGATCGCACTTTAAAATTTACCGAAACGATACCAAATGGGTCTCCACTGCTTCATTGGAACAAACAGAAATGATCACGAAAGAGAAAACAGCTCGTTCGGATCAACAGCCCAAAAACAGGTGTTAAAAATATCCCCACCTCCAACACAACCAAAGCGACATCCGGGATGACTTTTTGAGGTTAACACTCTTCCAGGAAACAATCCCATCCTGAATGCGAGAAAAACAGAGAAATAAAGAACGGGAAAGAAAACATCCAGGCGCAAAAAGCAAAAGTGGCGCGGAATAAAAGAAGCTTTGGTCCCGCAACATCGACCAGGATAATGGCTTTGAACTAGCCGACCCTCTCCCCCAGATTGACCTCCTTCGTACAGGAAAAAACGTCGTGAAATACCCGTTCGAACGACGCCCACGAGTCACCTCTGACTTGCGTCTAGTAGCGGCTCTTTTTTCTGGGGGAGAAAATACGTTGCGTCACTGAATAGGTATAATAAGTACATCCCATTATTATTTATTGCAGAGAAGCGGCTTGTTATTTTGTCGAGGGAGATCTTATGTCAGTGGTTCTCGACCCATCTTTTGTCCAGTCTGTTTCTTTATCCCCAAGAATAAAAATTAAATAATTTGTATTTGTATAAGTCTTATTTTTTAATTAAAATTTAAAGACATACTCTGAATTAAAGGGCTCGGATAGGACAAACTTTTTTAATCCGTTAAATTGATGCCTTTTCTCATATAAAAAGATACATACATTTATCAAATGTATCTATATTACATACTAAGTTAACTTGCCATTAGAAAATATACCAAAAATATTCAGTCACTTTTTTACTGATAAAAGCTTGAATTTCTACCACTACCTGCATAATTTTACCTCCCTTTTTTACTTTCTTAATTTAATTACAAGCGATTTATAAATCTGGTCAGGCCAGAATCTACAGTATTGGCATATACCATACCCCATTTTTATTGGATAAATACAAATTCTTTTAAAAGTGGGGTTATAGAATTGAGAATTCTATGTATGATCTTAACCCAAAATACATCAATTTGATTATTGGCTCATTTCTGGCAAATGTCTGGGAAGATAGGTAGTTTACTTTATTTCTCAGTCATTTACTGAAAGAATCCAACTTCCAGCTTACAAATAATTTTATTTTGTAGTTAAAAATTATTAAATTTGGAAGGTATATTTTAAATACTAGGGATAGCACTGTTCAACACTGAAATAGTTTTTACGTTTTTTAACGACTTTATAACTTTAAACTCGATTTTCAGGGCCAAAAAGCATTGCTTTAATCTTAAAATTGACCCCCAGGGGACAAGAAAGGTTCAAATTAATAAAATATGATAAATTTATAACAAATGGATAGGTTTAAGGGGTAGTTACCCCCCTAAAAATGCAAAAAAAAGCTAAAAATTATAGAGGTTTTTATACGCTTTTTTTCTCTTATTTTATACGCAATTCACGTTTGAAGGGTCCTAACCCTTCCCCCAAGGACCCAAATTTGATGGCAATATGCAACAATGATTTTTACTAAAAGTGGTTGAGGTGAGAGCGCCCCCAAAGCAATCACGGAAGGGTTCAATGTCGCACTTAGAGTTAAACTGTGCTGTACAAAAACATTTTAAGCCACTAACTGAATTTCAGCTGATTCTTGTGTAAAATGATCTGATAAATTCAAATATGACACCCATATTCCTCCCGTGCATCTATTAACATCTTGAAACATGGAATCCTCACTCCCTAAAACCGGTCAGTTTTTAAAGAACTGAAGAGTTTCTACTTAGGATAGACCCAAAATATTAGAAAAACGTCATTTGTAATCTTTTCAAAATCATCAATATTCAGGGACTAATGCAGGCCAATCTAGGAACCGTTTATCGGCACCTTCACAAAAAATATACTCACAAAAACGGTACCTTCACATAAAATGTTCTTTCAAAAACGGCCCCTGAACAAAAATTCTAAAATTAATTTTTAATGATAAACGAATTGTTTTATGGTTGAATTAGTCTTTAAATTGCTATAAACTGTAGCAATAAGTAATTTAATGCTGTTTATAGTTCCCCTTCAGAAAACTTATAAAAAAATTTCACAATAATGAAAAAGCTTTTACAATTTTTCACAAAAATGGGGGTTAAGTTTAAAATCCTGGATTAGTCCCTGATATTAATTCCTGAGCTCGCGAGCGCCTTCGCGATTCTGGAAGTCTTCCGAATTCTTCCGCGGGGGCTTCTGGGAGGCTAACACCCAGTGGCGGCTCCAGGGTAAAATTATAAGGGGTGCTGCTCCGATGGTACCAAGTTGGCAACGTATTTTAAGCGATATAATGCCAAATTATATTTCTATTAAACAAAAACGAGTAAAAAGTCAAATAGAAAAGATGGGAACAACACAAAATTTTGATTTCACACTAAATAAGCATTCAAAAACTGTCACTTACGCGATTAGCGGATTATTACGAATATTAAAAATCTAAGATGAAGTCTATTTCATTTAGTATCTCAAAAGCAAATGAAACTAAAATCAACATTTTGAATTCAATTTTTTCATTATAAAAAGAAATAAAAACTTGGCTAGAAAAAAGTAAACATGAATCTTTATTGACTTGCCGATAAACATCAGAAAATATTTTGTTCTCTCTCTATTGAAAGGAAAAAAAAGAAGCTATAAATAAATAAAAAAAATTAATGATAAGCTAAAAAAGCCAATATGATTTATTAGTAGTAGAAATCGTTTATTTTTCTTCTTCCTCACAGCTCTCTCAAGGGAAAAAGCTATCATTCTTTTGGTCGGGGCTGCTTTTCAGCAGACCCTTTTCTTCTAACAGATTCGCATGCTAAATTCTTGATATTTTGATTTGATATGATAGAGCTAGGTTTTATACTACGATTGGTACATCTGTGGGGGCTGATCGACCCGGAAAGAAATCTGTTGGCGAGACGGCATAGCAGAGAATTATTAATTGAAAAAGGATTATAAAGGACAAAGATTAAAGGGAGAAATAGATAATTTTTTAAATATTGTAAAGCAAATAAAAATTGGAATTTCGGGAAATTTTTGTTGGGGGTGCTGCAGCCCCGCAGCCCCTATGGACGAGCCGCCACTGCTAACACCTCAACCGCTCTTAGTAAAAATTATTGCTGCATATTGTCATCAAATTTGGGTCCTTGGGGAAAGGTTAGGACCCTTCAAACGGGAATTGCATAAAAAATAAGAGGAAAAAATAGCGTATAAAAAACCTCTATAATTTTTAGCTATTTTTTGTATTTTTAGGGGGTAATTACCCCTTAAACCTATCCATTTGTTATAAATTTATCATATTTCATTAATTTGAACATTTCTTGTTACCTGGGGAGCAATTTGAAGACTAAAACAATGCTTTTTGACCCTGAAAATCGAGTTTAAGGTTATAAAGTCGTCGAAAAACGTAAAAAGGGGAGGGGCTGTTCCCCGAAAATCCTGAGTCAATTGAAAATTATAATGGCGATTTTCGTATTCAGCGACCCAAAATCTATAAGAAATGACTATTTTCATCAAGGAAAAAATTTTGAAGGTCAAATAAGGTTAAATAAGAGGATATATCTACTCGTGGTTCGAATCTTATTGAGTGGTAGAACGCAATTTAAAGTTGATGATACTTATAGTAGTGAACTTCCTATTAATGGTGGCGTTCCTCAAGGTTCCATTCTAGGGCCCCTATTGTTTCTGATTTTTATTAATGATTTCTGCCAATTAAATTTAAATTGTGACATCATAACTTTTGCTGATGATACTGTTTTGGTATTCTCCGCTGATAACTTAGATCTTTTTAAAAAAATTGAAATTTCACTCCAAAAAGTAAACATCTGGTTTAGTAATAACTTGTTAAAGCTAAACGTTTCAAAAACTAAATTTATGATTTTTAGCCTGAAATCTACTGAACCCACTGTTAATAGTTTAGGAATCCATAACCCTTCTTTTAATCTGGAATGTGATGGTGCATTCTCTACCTGTGATAAAATTAAGCGCGTTGACTCTATCAAATACTTAGGACTTCAATTTGATAGTAATTTAAAATGGAAGTCTCATGTAAGTTATTTGTTAAACAAATTACGGTTTATTAATTTCAAATTTTTTAAGCTTAAACGTATTATTGACCATAAATTTTTAACTTCAATACATTTTCCCTGGGTTCAATCTTTAATCAACTACGGAATAACATGTTATGCTTCAGATTACTATAATAATATAATACCTCTTAACCACTTGCAGAATAAAATTCTATCCCATATTAAAAGTAATTCTTTATTAAATCCTATCTTGTCTGTAAGAGAACTCTACATATTTCGGTTACTGCTTTTCATTTTCAATAATAAATTTTTTTATCAATATAAAACTAGTAACTTTTCTCTTAGAAATATACAAGGAAATTATTTTATACCAAAATCTAACAAAGAAATTTTTCACAAATCACACGTGTTTCTTGGTCCCTTTTTGTTTAATAAATTAAATGAAACCCTTAAAATCACTAATAATAAATCTGAATATAAATCTGGACTACATAATTTCATAGCAGGACACAATGACATAGAAATATTATTTAAGGTAACTAAATAGAGTCAGCGCAGCTTTGTTGCCTAGGGAGAGTTTTTGGTATTGGGTACCATGGACGAGCTACGAGCTCTTTTGGTACTTCAAAAATACTATTTTCTTTTTGTATGTATGTGTTCGTTTTTTTTGTCTCTTCAATGTTGTGTGCGTATTATTCCATTGTTTTTTTCTCTCTTTTGTGTAATTTTTAATTATATTTTGTTGAAATAAAATAAATCCTAAAATCCTAAATAAAATTTGTAGAACAGTGTAGTTCAACATTAAATTGATAATTATCAAATCTCAATTTCATTTCTTGTAATCTAAATAGAATCCATAAAATATTTATAACTTATTTTGAGATGAAAATTTTGGATGTACTAATTTTAATCCTGCTCTATTCATAGGAGTAAGATTGCCAGATTGGGACTCTTTTTTGAAAGCTTGCAATAGTTTTGCTATCAGACTAATTTAGGAGAGGTTATGGGGCCATCCATAAATTACGTGAGGCGTTTTTTCCAAAATCTGGATCCCCCCTCCCCCCATGGTGAGATTTAGTGAGATTTTGCTGGACCCCCCCTCCCTCCAAGTGAGATTTACCTACAACTTTTTAAAAATAATTTGCAGTATCTTATCTGTGTGTATCCCTTTACTTACTTTATTACTTAAAGAAAAGAAAATCGTATAATTTCTAACTTAAAAAGTTGACGTGAGATTTTAATCGACCCCCCTCCCCCCTTGGTGAGATTTTTCCAAACCCCCCCTTTTTGACCTCACGTAATTTATGGATGTCCCCTATCAGAGTAATACCTCCCCAAAAATTGTATGTTTTTATAAAATATAATTTAAAGTTATTTAATAAATAACTGCAGATGAAGACTGTATGACTCATTAATTATACAGTTAAGATGACCTGCATTATTTTATACATTCGTCAGTATTTATACATATAAAGCCCACCCTACAATTTTGTACAAATGCATTACTTTACTAAAATTATAAAATGCATGCCTAAATTTTCTACAAATTAACAAATAAGGTAAAAAGCAACCTAACCATTTTCGCTATACTTTTTTACCTTAAATTCATTATAAGTGCAATTAATCACATTGTTTTTATCATTCTATGAAAACCCATATACCTATGTTTTTAACACCAGATAACACACGTTATTCAAGCACAATATACCTGGATAAGTCATGTCATCATTAAAATATTATTAGGTTCAATTCCATTAGAGTTCCCGCTAAATATCGCCAATCTCACCGAACACCGAAAAGTATAAATATTGCTAAATAATTTCAAACTCATAGATTAAAATTTTTAATTAGATCTATAACTGCTCAGTTTATCATTAAACATTTTAAAAACATTGTTCATTATTTGAATATTAATCGTCCAAAAGAGATTGGTGATATTTAGCGGGAACTCTAACGGAATTGAACCAAATATTAAACTAAGAAAAAGACATGGGTAAGTTCATTTTGTATAGTTTAGTTTCTAGATAGTAAATTTACAAATCAAGCATTTTACATCTAAAAAACCTTTATTCTTAAATGTTTGAGCATATGTCAAATATCAAACACTTATAAACTTCTAATCTTGAAGGTTTTTTTCCAAGCTTTACAAAGTTAGGTATTAAATCGAAGTACAGATATTCAGATTATAATTTCTAATATCTTTTAAAAACTTGCAATAAGTAAATAATCTTGACATATAAATACCACCTTAAAAACTTAAATCGTAATACTACTCAGTAATCCTTAAGTACCAAATTAACAAGAGTTAGATTTAATTTAAATCATTATTTACAATTAAAGTATCTTAAATCTTGTACTATGTCTTACTGATAATAAAATTAAGATAAATAAAATAACTATTAATCTTTATTTTGGAATAATTAAGAAAAATACAAAAATAGACAGAAAATCAATCAAATACTAAAACTAAAATCATTTGCCTTTAATATTTTCAAATTTGTTTATTATATCAAAAAAGTTGATAACGAGAAAAACGTCTCCAAAAGATAAAATTTATCAACACTCCATCCACTGTATAAAAAATAAACACATTTCAAATCACCGCTCCCATCATCCGGTGTTCGTCTGCTGCGGGTAGGTAAACACGAGTTTCTCCAAAGTTTAAAACCTCATTTCAAAAGTTTATACAAAGAGAAATAGACTTACCTTTTAATATATAATCCACATATAGATAGACATAGATCAAGAACCACTCATCAATGACACAAAATATAAATCCAGTTAGTTTGTAACGAAACCAAAACGTTGTACCGAACCACGCACACCTGAAAACTTGGAAGATTTACTAACAAAATCCCCTTGCCATGGTTACAAGAGAAACTTCTCACCACGGTTAAGTTTCAAACAGACAGTTAAGAGACTTGCTTTGTTTCTCTTTTCCTGGGTTGTGTAGATGATTGAGGCCAAACCTATAGCGTATAGAAAATACGAGTTTCTATGTTCAACTGAATTTAAATTAGCTTAAAAATAGTTTAAAGAAATATTTTAGAGGTGTTATCAAAACCCTAAAGTTATTATCTGTTCCAGAAGGTCCTAAGCTATTTTTCCCTAGTGGTAATTTTTAATATTATCATATGCGGGAACATATCGTTACCACCACGCCAGAAACACGAATCTTCATTCGAAAATTGGCTCCAACCTAGAGATAGTTACCAGTCGCCAAGTGAGCAGTAATCAGTCCAAAGTGAGCAGCAATCGGCAACCCAATTGACATGGTTGGCGGCCAATTACATCTTGATGCCACCGCGCTTATGATAAGAGTTGCGCGTTTACGATATCAAAAAAAAATCGAAATCATAAAATACTGGTGGTTCAATCCAGAGATTGTCTCATTTACTCATCTTCAATTTGATTGGTGTAAAAAATCACGTCGGCTTTCCAAGAAGAGTTTAATATTTGGTTTGAAGGGTTTGGTTTCGAATCCTTTAGGGAATGATCGCGCTTCAAGTATATTTCTATGAATTTTCAACTTTGTATTTTGTTTGCATTAAGTGATGGATCGAAAATTTAAGATTAAGGTGGTATTAACTTTAAAGACCACGACTTTGAATTGTTGGAATCGAGAAATTAACTCTATTCATGGACTAGTCGAAAATACATCAGAAACACCGGCAAGAAGAAAACACACCAAAAGGTAAAATTTTTTTGGCGGGAAAGCAGTGTAGCCAAACAGCGCCAACCCAACCAACTTCTAGGCTTTCGCCTGCATTTCAAAAAAGATTCGTGTTTCTGGCGTGGTGGTAGCGATATAATCCCACTTGTTGAATTGTGAAACAAATGTGTATGCTTTCTGCGATTTCTGCTTTAAATTTTGACAATGAGCAGTTTTATGGTAAGAATTCGTCCATTCCTTGATAAGAGTATTATAAAAAGGCCAAATTTGTTTCACTAAAGCTGAATAGACGAGATTAGTGTGACGTTTTTTGTTTTGTTTGGAAACGTAAATTCAGTCTGTGATTGGTTCCGTGAACTGTACGGACAGTACGGATCCGTATGTAACCAATCACGGATCGAATCAACGTTTCCAAACAAAACAAAAAACGTCATCACTAATCTCGTCTATTAATTACATAAACCCCTCGAGCTGCTGATTGCTTGACAAGCGAATCTTTTGGCATTATTTCAGAAAAAATAATAAGCAAGGTTAATTAAAGTTATACGCTATACTCAGAACTTTATCGTCTAAAATATGCGGACAATTTGGCACCATTGCATTTCTGAAAAGAGCTCCGAATTATCGTACATGAGACGCCGAAACTGCGAGTTAAAAATCCTCATATTAATATAGCCAAGGGAGGGGGTATCAGGATAATTAACCGTCTCTTTTTGGCAAAAAAATAATAAAAATTGGTTTTTAATAGTAAATCCCAGTTGAATATTAAAAAATTGAAAACTACTTTTTTATTAAAACGAGGAAGCTACCGCACCCTCCTCGCTATCGCTCACCATCACCAACCCCCGTGAACTGCTTACGCAGGGCCTTTCGAATCGCTTCGCATTCACCACAAAACACTGCTCACTAAAATTATTTTATAAAATATTCGTTAATATAATTAGTAGAAGAAAAGTCAAACAACTTTTCCAAAATGACACAGCAGGTCATCTTCATGAATAACACTCTCTTAAAAGTTAGAATATTTATTGGTTTAAACTTATCAATAATTTAATCAACATGTTTTTCTTGAAAATAACCATCAAGCCTGTTCGTAACTATTGTTAACAAATATATATATTTTTAAAAATTCACTAATGAATCTGTTAAATAAGTACCAGTGATATTTTGCAGTTTCTATCAATTACTTAGCTAGCAGGCTAGTTCTTCCCTTTATGAATAAGGATTAAAAAGAAATACTCAGAACTTTCCAGAGAAGGGTTGAAGATTGTGAGATACTAATTTCTACATCCTACAAATATGAACAGGAATTTTCTGTAAAGGTGAATTTTCAAGAAAATCAAGAAATTTTTTGACACTAGGAGGTGACGTTTTGTGAGAAAAAAAATCCAGACTTTCAAACTTTGAATTAAAAAAATAGCTAATTCCAAACATGCTTGAATTAACAAAAAGTTTTACGACAATTTATTTGAAAAAAAATTATAATAGTAATGTAAAAAATTGTCTTTATTACAATAAACTTTAATCTCGTTTTCTTTATATTTTGTAGACCCCCAGACAATTTTGGCAACAAATGGGAGAGTTTGTGGTCCATCCAAGTACAGCTCATACCAAATAAGTCAAGTTTACGTAACTGCTACTAGAAGTAAAAGAAATCTGGCCACACATGACGAAAATTGAACGAATCTTGAACGTTTGTGCTGCTTGGGCACTAGTTGAGATTCTCTCCTCTATAACCAATTTGATGATTATCTGATAGGCTCTCCCCGAACATAATTTTTTTATTTCAAGGTAGCATTAGAAAATGTGTGCCATACTGTTCCAACATATGCCAAGTTTGTGCCATACACTTTCCAAATTTTGACCTGCCTAAGGTAAATACAATAGTAACTGAATAAATTAACACAATAAACCTGTGGTTACATCTTGAGGGAATACTTATAAAAAATATACCAAGAGCTGTAGAAGGGAATAATTCCAATTGACGAGCAGTCAATAGGAAAAAAACAAATTTAAAATTGATCTTGTGAGAATTATGTGGAATAGCAACTTTGAACTAAAACCACATTGGCATTATTTTTGAACATTTTTTGATCCAAAGCTCAAGATAAACTTGAAAAAGTTTTTAAAACAGTTAATATATCCCCAAACAATAAATGAAATAAATTCCTGTTCAAATATCTTCTAAACATGTTTTGTGGGATTTTAATCCCTGCTGTCAGCAAAAATAAGGAAATTGTGACCCTCATCTAAGAAATAATTACAAAAATAACTTCCCAATAGTAACCCCCTTCACATAAAAAACTTTCAGAAATGACCTTTTAAAAGTTTAGAAATTAAATGAAATACTTTCTTGGCTTTTGAAAAAAAAATGAATGTTTATTTAACTAATGATTGTTTTCAAACTTTAACTTGTTAAATGAATTTGTGATTTCACATTATAATGTATTTTAGAAATTACTTGTGTTTTTGATGTCTTGCATGAGCATTTCTCGTATCCCCCTATGCTGGTAAAGATAAGCAAATAGCAAACTCCCTCTGGCCCTTGAGGGCTTAAGTAATGAATGTTGAATGTCTACTAATATATTTCTAATAAATTCTTAGCAAAATAAAATTTAAATTCGATTTATTAAGTAAAATGGCTCAAAGGAATTAAAAGCACTGGTCAAAACACCTGTTCCATAAAAATAGCTTAGGCATATTGATTTATTTGAATAAAACAAGCATGAGTGACTTAAAATTATTTTATTTAATTTTATGAATATAATAATACAATAGACATGTGTGCATTTAAATAAACAGAGCATCAGCAAGTACTTTGATAATCAACAAAACATCAGATTTAACATTAAGATCCAATTTACAAACATAACTTGCTTTAAAAAATTCTAATAAAACATCTACTAAGTACACTCTTGATAAGTTTTTTCCTCAGGACATAGAAAAAACATTAAAATCAGCAAAAAGCATGATCCTGTGATTTTCAAATATATAAGTAAATTTAGTGAACTTGATGTACAAAAATTAAGCATAAATATGGAGATTCATAGTTTATTTCACACACATCAGCTAATGGGTCAGATTTTTTCAACCTAAAAGCTGCCAGCATGTATAAAATATTTATACCAAGGGTACTTCACAAGCTAATTTTTCCTTTGGAAATTAAATTATTAAACAATCTGTTCAACAGTCAATCGCTTAGTGAGAAAATAAAATATGTATATTTGTAACTTGCAAGTCTCACATTTTGACATTATCTTACTTAGGTATTATACGAGAAGTAAGGAGGTTCTATAATTGTAGCTATGGCTAATATTTTACATGTAATTCTATACAAGTTATTTTAGATAAGGATGGAATGTCTCTAAAATATAAAACAGCTCTCATTTGTTTATCACACAACCTGTACATACATATCGTTTCATTCATACTTCATCCTGACAGGCCTTAAATTTTGCAGCTTAGGGTAATCAACAAACTCTGTGCCGTAGTACATGATCACGATGAAAGTAGCAAGGACCATACCAAACCAAAACAGAACGAAGAGAAAGGTTTCGGAATTAAACACTGGAAAAAAATCACACATTATATACAAAAATATCCAATTTATGTCATGAAAGTAATTAGCTGATTATTCAGATAAATATACAATGAAAATACTACACTAATCTTAAAAGAAAGCAGACTATAATTAATATTGTCAACAGCCCCAAGGAAAATGTACTTTGCAAAAAATTAAATAAAAATATACTAGCAAACTTACCAGATGGTATAAGAAATGATAAAAAGCACATAGCGATAGCAGTCAGCAAAATAATTGGAAGCTGAAAAAGAAACATACAATACATAGAGAAATATTGTACAATTATATGAAAAAAAAATTAGACTAACATGATAGTATTACTTAAAGAAACTTATTTACCCCTAAGGTATCAACTACAGTTTCTACAGATAAAGAATAAAATTTGAGTATTACTTACAGCTGAATATTTAATATCTTTCTTATCTTTTAAAGGACAAGGTTTTGAAACACCTTCACTTTCATCCACTTGGTAATTTCCAAGGAATAAATCAATGGAATCCTGAAATTAACAAGTACACAATATTTCAAAAGAATTTTATAATTTGTATATTATATTGTTAATTTATCTATAAGATTTTTTACACTAAATCATCTTGATTTGAATTGTCCATTTAACAATAAAATTAACCTTTATGAGATGCTGATTATATCTACAAAAGATTAATGGGTGATTAAGAGGGTAAAAAATCATAAGTACAGGTGAAAATGTGGAAAATTTTTCATACGCATGAAAAGTTGAAGTAAGGTATGAAGAGTTGACCTATCCTTCATTTGGCAACAAATCAAAATCTACAGAAATTTCAGAATTTCACAATTCAGATGGGGATGTATGAATTTTTGAGGGACATGGTTAATATCTTTTATTGTTTTCTATGATGAAAAAGAATTTTCTAACTTCCCCCCAAAGGGGATATGTAAAAAAATTCCTTCCCTTCTGGCAGACTTCCCTGGTTACTTTTGTACTCTTTGGCTTCTGCCCTCCTAATTTCAGATATGTACTTAGATATGGAACTATAAACAATACTAACATTACCGAATCTAGAAAAGTAATAGCTTGTGAATAATGACAGAAGGAAATTTTTTTTAAGTTAATGTAAACAATATAATGAGCTAAAGATAACAAAACAGCAAGTTACCTGGCGAAAGCCATCAGAAAAATTGTTTTTGAAGTATCTTATCACTGAATTCATACCATCTCTAAGTAATCCTTGCTTACTTCTCTTTCCAGTTCTGAATAAAAAAGTAAGAACTCTGAGAAAATAACAGCATTTTCTCAATGCTTTGAAAACATTAATCAAAATCATTTGCCATATTTTTATGTTTCTTGATACTGACAATAGCAATCCTAGAAATTAGCTACCTAGATAGCAATCCTAGATTAATTTTTGTACTGAAATTTCTTTTGTTTAGTTTATGAAGTCATTAGTTAAAATTTTCCCATAAATTTATTGCTCATTGAATCATGAGATATTGCAAATGTACCACACAAATTAAATATTTAAATATAAATTATTGTTTCTTCATTATTTAATCAACATAAACATGTTAACATATTTGAAGTTTACCTGGTAAAATCAGTTTTTAAAGCACCAGTCCCAGCATACTGGATACTACAGTAATCAGCATTATCTGCCCATACTATAATTAGAAAAATATTTAAGTTTAAATAAATTAATTTAAATAAGTTTATTTAATTAGAGTATTTTAAGAATTCCCTATTTACCATTCTTGTAAATATATTCAAACTGTGTTTGGTCCTCAACTTTTTGTCCCTGGTTTAAAACACCAAGTTTCTAGAAAACAAAAACAAGATAATTTGCACTAATTATACAGAAAATAAAATATATTTTTTTTACAAAATTCGGTTTTTAAAATATTTTAAAAAGAAATATTTTTTAACTAATGGTGCATCAAATAATTTGAAATAAGGTACTAGCATGAGGTAACATTGTTTTTTTCTAACCAGTTAACAATTATAAAAAAACCTGTAAAAATGCCTATTTTACAAATAACCTTTTATAATTAAGGTGACAGAATATATGGCCTCATAAAACTTTTGGATTTAAGAAATGCTTTTAAGATAAAACCAAATAATTTAAATAACAGGCTTTCAGAATAAAATGCAACACCTACCTGCAACTGAATTTGCAAAGACTCTCTAGCCAAGAGACTTTGTACAACATTAGTACGATCCAAACAGTCAATACAGTTGGTTCTAAATACCCCCTCTTGTTGGCTAAGCACACTTCCATCCCTTAGCATCATAAAATATCTGAAAGAAAAAATCATTTTCAAAACCATTGAAGTATATATTGCAGTTTTAAGTAAAAACAAATTCACAAATACAAACCCCATGTCAGTCAAGTCCTTTTTAACTCTATCCATTAAAATGGAAAGCCGGTCCCATCTCATTTTGCGACACTCATGATGAAAATCAAAAGATTCATACCTGCAGATAGAAAGCAATTTGGTGTTTTTAAATTGCTACTGGTAAAAAACTATTATTTAACATTTAATTTGTATTTCTATAAAAAACTTATTAGTTTTTGGGATTGCCAGGTTAAATGAAAAGCTGGATTTAAAGCATTGTAAGATATAAAGTCTGTTAAGACTTTTCAAACTTATAAATTTTCCTCAGTAATTTGTAGTGGCTGAAATTTTTAAACAATAGTTAATCAAAGATAACCTTCCGTTAAGTTTTAATTTGCTGATGCCAATTGTAGTAGAGGACAAATAGGTCCAAATCTTACATCATTGAACTAGAAAGTACATTTTTGAATATTGACTATCTAGCTGTATAATTAATTGTTCACATAATTGTTTGGTTTGACAAGTATTTCACAGCATTATATTTTGCTTAAATATATAAAAATAAAGTAGAAAAGCTACGAATGACTATTATGCCATAAGAAGAAAACATAATGAACCAAATAAAAATTATTAAGTACATAATCTTGGTTGTACTTCACAATTAGTTAATGAAGTCAAGCACCAGCAACAAGTGTACATACTTGACATTTGAATTTCCTGAAGAGTTAATGACATCAGCTAGGGCCTTTTCAAGCTTATCTTCAGCACCTTTATGATCAATCTAAATAAAAAAAATTATTGATAACATTGGAACTGATGTAATCACAATATTATCCATTATCCATCCTGTAAAACTTTCAAAAGTTCAAAACGTTTTCGTTGTCAAAGATTAGAAACATTGTCAGACTACAGTGCCCTCAAATTAGACCAAATGTTAAATTAATAATTTTAAAACAATATCTAATTGTTAATCAACTAGTTACATAGTATAAAATTTTAAAGTATTTTATTGGTTATTTCATACTGATTACTAATAGATAATTACTACAATACAATGTTAGCAAATGGTTAAAACTTAATTTGCATAATTTATTTCAAGCACTATTTATTGTCTTCCAAGCAATATATTTTTCTTCAGTGGATTTTTATTATTATCATACTTGATATTCTAAAATTAATTTTGCATCCAGCAAAGGATAATCTGTGATTTGAGTAATTTTATAACAAATCATGCATTAAATTTAATTTATACAAACAAATGTTATATTTTCCCCCAAAAAGTAAATCTTAACTATCTTTTCAAATAAAATATAAAAAAGTCCCTTACAAGATTTACAACAATTTGCTGTCCATAATTGTAGATTTGATTGTCAAAATGTCTTTGAAAGCCATCCAACTGAAAAACACAAATAGTCAATAGGGAAAATTGTCCATTATAAAGATGTTCATTTCATATGCTGAAAAAGGTTTCACATTACTTACATGGTTGTAGTTGTTTAATGTGGGTCTAGGCTTGTATTTCAAATTAGGAAGTTGGCTCCAAAAGAGAGGAATGGAACCCCTAGTCTAAAATATAAAAAATTCAACCCATAACCACTAAATTTTCTTACATTTCAATTATGAATATATTCATTAGCAAATACTACCTGAACAAAGGAACTCTTGCAACCATCCCATTCGACAATCTGCTCTGTTTCAACAAAATTAGCAGGATGGCCTTCCGAGTCTAAACCTCTCATGAATAGTCGAGTCCCAGCTCTCAAGCAACTTCTGCGAGAAACCAAGATCCATGAAAAAGCCTTTTGATTTATGGTGCACTGTCTGATAGATATAACTAAGATTTGTTAAGGCTAAAATTCTTAATAAAAGGTATATTTGAACATAAGAACCTTTTCAACAAAATCCATTGTTCCTCCAACAAGGATTATGAATTTTTCAGCTCATTCTATTTTAATTTATCATAATTAATAATTATCATAATGATAAAAGAATGTTATTTATTTTTGACTACGATCATGTAAAGTTGAGGATGTTTCATTAGAAAAATATTTTTTACAAGATAACAACTCTTTGAAAATGCCATCCCAAGTTTAACTGCAAATGTGCTTAGGTGATTTTTTTCAAGGAATAAAAATTCAGAATTTATAAAAGCGAGGATTTTGTGTTACCAAGAAGAGTTTCAAAAATGAAAATAAGTAACAGCTAAGTGAAAATAATACTGCACCTTTAAAAATGATGTCACAAAAAATCCGTTCAATGCAAAAACTGTTAAAAAAAACGAAAAAAAAAATCATAGCTTTACGTATGTAATATATTTGTTTTTTATTGAACGGTTTTTGCTGACCGATTTTTGAATTGAACGGTTTTTTATACATCCTTATAAACACAGACAACTTTTTTATTCAATACATCTCAATGTCAGATTATTTGATAAGAAATCTTTTGTTCAAAAACTTTTCCTGTTAAGACTTCCTTGCAGGAGGAAATATTTATAATTCAATATTAAGCTGTGATAGCCTAATATAGTCTAGGAAGATTTGTTACTAGATTGGTCAGCATAAAAGGATACATCCATGAATCACAGGAATCCAATAGTTTTGTAACTGAAAAAAAATCATAAAGAAAGACATAAGAATTACTTCATCAAATCAAATTACAATAAAGAACTTGGATTCATACCTCTTGCTGAGCCAAAAAATCCCTCATGATATGGGCATTCCAAATAAATCTTTGATCTGCCTATAAAACAATTCAACAATGCAGTCAAGTTCATACATAGAAAACAAATTTTATATTTGACTTTTTTAACTTATGGAATATAAAAATTTTCAAGGTTATAACATATTAATTATCAAAGAAGATATTATTTATAAAATGTAAAACTACTTTTATGATAAATATAAAAAGCCAAAGAAACCATAAATTTTAGACCTACTCTTTGGAAGAAAGGCATCTGCAAAAAGTCAGGACTAGTATTGTGCAACCTTTGTAAGGTATGGCTGATGTCATAAGAATAAGAAAAGTAAAAATATGGAGTTCTCAACACAGACTGCACCATTGACAGATAAGACTTGTTATACTGTATCTAAAATAGTTTAACATATTTAGAATGGTTTAAAAAGGTTTATACAATGCATAAAAAATATTTAATTACAAATTATAATAAAAAATTATAAATACAGAATCATAATACAGGAAAACCTCAGTGACCATCCCAATACAAAAATCCCATCCTCTAATGACCAGTTTTTGATGATACCAATTCCCCAATTATTTTAATGTTAAAGTACTCCAATAAGTGAGTAGCAAAATTCCTAAAACCACTCCCAGTTGAAAAATTTTCAACCTGTTTTAAAGCTCGGAAAGGAAACGGGTGCCACTGACTTCAATTCAAAATCCTTGAAAAATATTAGAGTAACGAACCTTTTATCTGGAAACCTAAATTCCTGAATGTTTCTTGTTTCCGGAATATTTGTTTCAAAGGAATTCACCCCCAAAACTTACAGCGCGCCCAATGACACAGAACAGTTGGGACAGGAATGTTTCAACTACAGCATTTAGTAAACGCGACGCTACGGTGGTGAAAATCTCTTTCAGAATGACATAGCTACTATGTAATTGTGTTTGTAACATAAACTGATGGTGTGAACAGATGTTTTCAATGATGCAGCTCATCACTTTTTTGAAAATTAGACCTAATTTTGCACTTTCTTGTAAAGCTCAAAATGTTTGATAAAACCCGGAATTTCAGAATTTATGCTGTAAAAAAACTACAGATTTCCAGGGCTACCTTGAAAAAGTAGCATTCAATAAATTGGTTCCACCATTGAAAGGACCAACATTGGATGGTTTTATAAAGTTTGGAATGGTTGGTGCATGTTTTATGATTCTAAATGACTTCTATTGAAAATCTACTTCAGCAGATTTTATTGCTGTTACCCTCCCTTCTTTTTTTCTTACCACATGAGATTTTTATTGCTTCTTCTGAAACAAGAGGACTGTCGGCAAGTGACAGAGATTTACAACTCTGTTTTTTTGGACAGTAAACTAAGTTTGGTGTGCATCCCAGAGTTTTTAAAAGATTGAAAAGCATTTACCAAAAGCCATCACCATGTATAAGAAGAGGGTGTTTATAATTCTAGAGCAGCATAGGACAAATAAAAGTGAAACTGGGATATTTCGTCATAATAGAATAAATTTTTATTCTGTATTTTATATTACACTAGCTGATATACCCGGCCTTGCACGGGTGGAGAGTATAAATTTATTATTTTTAAGTTTTCCCAAATACATTTACAGTAAACTCTCGTTAGTACGCCCCCGCTTAGTGCGACGTCCCGCATATTACGACGTTTTTCTCCGGTCCCTGGTACCAATAGGCTTTTTATCATTAAAAACTATCCACTTATAGCGCCCCCGCTTATTACGACTTCCCGCATATATCGACGCTTTTATCCAGTCCCCCGGAGAAAAATCCCGGTTATTGCGTCGTCGAGTTCCTTTCAAATAATGTATGAGCTACAGAACCGTTGAAAATATGAGTAGAACAATATGGTAGAACTGGTTTTTCCCAACCGCTCCCCTTTTTCCCCGAATAGCCCCCCGTTGAGCCTTCAAAAACAAGGATGACCAGTGCCTTGCAGGGCACGTGGGGTTGTCCTGTGACAAATCAGAACACTCCCTGAATTTCTTGGAAATTATCCCCTCTACTCCAATTCGACTTCCGCATTCCATAGCCTGCGATTCGATAGCCGTATAGAGGCAGTCCCTCTCAGTTATTGATAATGCAGAGGATATGCTAACAAACTTAGGAAGAATGGAAACCTTCCTAATTCAGAATTATTTAAAAGAAAAACTAAAGCAACTTCTTATGGAATTTTTTTTTAATCAGATAGAAAATTAAAAATACGAGATTGCGGTGTACAAAGTGTAAAGATTGTAGATATAGTATCACTTAAAGATGTAAAGGTAAGAATGTTTATTCTGTTTTTAGACATATGTAGTTCTTTTTCGTTTCTATTTTAGTGATAAAATCCCGCTTAAAAAGGTTTCTAGGTAAGATTAGGTATTGGGTTTTAGGTATATCGCCGAAACGGTGTTTTATGGAATTCCGCATATAGCGTCGTACCGCTTATAACGACGTTTTCACAAATCCCCTTGAACGTCGTACTAACGGGAGTTTACTTATTATTTTGTATAATCAGCATTTACCAATCATCCCGGTATCCCATGTGTCCTTTTCATATTCCGGTGTTCCCGGTAACTTTTCCTATCCCGATTTGTTCCTAGTAATTTTTCTTCCTTCAATTCTTTAAATTCCTGTAATTTTTCTTTAAATTCCTTCAGTTCTAAAGCAATATAATTTTTGAATGATTTCCACATTTACAACATGGAAAAAATATTTTAAAAATTATTTAAAATTGCTTAGATCCCTTGACTAATCATATCTTCAGGAATTAACGTTTTAGGTGAAATTATTCAATAATTAAAGCTTATTCCATTTTGCAATTTAAGAAAAAAATCAATCTTTTCCAGTTGAAAGGGAGTTTTAATAGTTTTTTGTTTGTTAACCAACTTTCTTAAAAACTAAAATATATCACATTTTGATTTTACATCCTCGTTTCCATGGAGACTATTTTAACAACAATTATATTCCTTAAAGCTTTTTAAAATATAAAAATTAGACTAGCGGATATGCCCGGCCTTGCACGGGTGGAGTGCATATATTTTTTTTAAATTAAGTTTTCTCAAAATATATTTATAATTTTTAAAGCAGCAATTACCAATCATCCCGGTATCCCAGATGCCTTTTCCTATCCCGGTGTTCCCGGTAATTTTTCATATCCCGGTGTTCCCGGTAATTTTTCTTTTCCAGGTATTCTCGGCAATGTTTCCTAGTGAGTCTGGCGAACGAAAATAACAAATTTGAAACAATAATAAAAGATCTAGTAAATCATAAAGTCTAGTGAACCGCTTCCTTTGAAACAATGTTTTATTTTTAAGTCGTTCTCCATGAATGGATATGCCCGGCCGGGATATAGCGGATATGCCCGGCCTTGCACGGGTGGAGTATATATTTTTTTAATTAAATTTTTAAAAAATATATTTATAATTTTTAAATCAGCAATTACCAATCATCCCGGTATCCCAGACGTCTTTTTCCTATCCATGTTCCCGGTAATTTTCCTATCCCGATGTTCTCGGTACTTTTCCTATCCCGATGTTCCCGGTACTTTTCCTATCCCGATGTTCCCGGTACTTTTCCTATCCCGATGTTCCCGATAATTTTTTCTATCCCGCTGATCGAGGTAATTTTTATGTCCCGGTAATCCCGGTACTTTTTTTCCTATCCCGATGTTCCCGGTAATTTTCCTTTTCCCGGTGTTCTCGGCAATGTTTCCTAGTAAATTAATGAGTCTAGTGAACAAAAATAACAAATTTGAAACAATAATAAAAGATCTAGTAAATTGAAAAGTCTAGTGAACCGCTTCATTTGAAACAATGTTTTATTTTCAAGTCGTTTTCCATGAAAAAAAATTACACTTTTCCATAAATATTTAAATTTTAAAGGAAAAAAATCTTGAAATAAAGGAAAGTAACGTTTGAAAATAAATTATTTGAATTTATTTTGGTGTTTTTACAACTGATATAGTTTTTAAATGGACAATTATCGAGTTTTTCCTGTTAAAATATTTAATTTTTGAAGGTTTTCATCTAGTTAACAATAGTGAGTCGAGCAGTCTACTCTAGTAGAGAAATGGAGAAATAAGCGTTTTCGGCTATAAATTCGTTAATTACTCGTAATTATTCGATTTTCGAGCTTGGAAAACTATCCCAAGTTACTCCCAGACTCGGAATACGTCTATACGTCGAGTTTGGTTTCGGTCCGTGGCCTATTTCAAGAGATTACCCCGGACATACATACATACACACACACACACATACATCGCCCGTTAGCCTTTTATTTATACAGAGATAAACTCTCAATCAAAAATGTATTTAACTGTACTTATCACTTTTAAATATCATTGAAATAGATTTTTCACTCAAAAAACTCTCAAATAAAAATATGTTAAACTATACTTAAACTTTTAAATTTCATGGAAATATATTTTAAAATTATTAGTATAATTTTTAAATAGACTTGTACCTAGTGTTTCTATTAAAAACTTGTTGTTTAGCATTAAGTTTTCTTTGTAACAATGGAGTAAGCAGATCTCTTTTTGAATAGAAATAAAGCTATTTCAGCAAAATGACCATAAAAAGGGTCAAAAGAGGGTCAAGGGGTCATTAAAAGTTTTCGAAACATAGCCTATGTTTTTTCCTGAGTTTTTTTACGTAGGTATACCAAGTTTGGTGCAGATCGGAAGAAAACTGTGGATTTGTATAAAAGACAAACACACATACCCATATACACACACTTGATTTTATTATATTAGACTAGCTGATATGCCCGGCCTTGCAAGGGTGAAGAGTATAAATTTATTATTTGAGGAGTTTGCTATCAAAACCAGCTCATTCCATATTTTTCTGAAATCCACTTTTTTGCATATTTTGAAAGTTTAGAGCAGGGGTTCTCAAACTTTTTATGTTGCGGAGCCCTTTTCAAGAGACAAATTCTTCGCGGAGCCCTTTTCCGAAATAAATTTTCCAAGGTATAAAAGCAAATTACACATAAAACCCATTGCTTCTAGAAATAAAAGCATAATATAAATTTATTTCGGGAGGGGTCCAAAATTATTCTTCAGCCCCTCCCATGCATATTTAACAGTTAAACGTAGCTTTTAAAAACATTTTTAGGTATAATTTGCATCTAAGATAATTTATTTGTAAGAAAAATTGTGACGAATTAAGATCCAAGTACAATAGAAGGGTTTGGGGGTCCTTCCTCCCCAGAAGATTTTGTGAAATGTGATCCTTAAAAACAGTATTTTAACTCGTTTTAGGTACATCATTGTCCAAATTTTGGACATTCATTTTTAGGTAGGATTTTAATTTTAACGAACTTACTATAAAAATTGACAATAATAAAGCTTCAAGTACAATAGGGGTTTTGGGGGTCCTCCCCCAAAAGAATTTCGGAAATTTGACCTTATATAACATGGTTTTAACTTGTTTTTTTATACGTAGTCCAATTTTCCGGGGGAGAAGCAGGGCCCCCTCGCCCCTTTAATATACACCCCGGGATATATAGAATATTTTGTTTACCAATTATATTTTATCATTGGATACAATGTAAATCTTTATTTTAAATTTCTGAATATTTAAAAGCTATCCCTTTTTAATCATTATGCCGGAGATGCATGAACAAAGGATTCATACAGAAATCTGTACATCTGTAAATTTTGTTTTCCTATAAGTTACTTCTTTTGAAATCGAGAGATGTTTTGGGGGCTGTTAGACCATACGTCAGAGGTACATATCGAAATTTATTTACACATGGGCCCAAAATCATTCCTTATCCCCTCCCATGCCATAGGATCAATGTTAGCTTTTTATACATTTTTTGGCAGAATTTGCATCTTAAAGAACTTAATATAAGAAACGTTTTGTGTAATTAAATTCCAAATGCTATAAAGAGGGGGTGGAAATTTGACTCTGCTAAAAACAGGTTTTCCCTTGGTTTTGGTACATCTACTCCGAATTTTGGACATACATTTTTAAGTAGGATTGTGATTTTGCTGAACTTTATAAAAAAGTGCTGAGTAATCAATTTGAGAGGTGGGGGAATGGGGTTCCTTCGTGTGCTACTATTTGGCGCGGCCGTTTCAGTGGCAGAAATAAAATGAAAGTAAATAGAACTCTCATAATTCTTCTAAAAAGTAGAAGAAGAAAAATTTGGTGCTGAAACGGGTCGGCGCCCAAACGGCCAGCGCCAAACCGTCCCATCCTGGGGGTTCCTCCCCCAGAAAAGTTTTGGAAATTTGACCCTAAAAACAGGGTTTTAACTTGTTTTGGTAAACCAAAAAAGACCTGAAAAAGGCAAAAACCAGCTGACCTTACCAACACCTTACAGAAAGTTATTTATATAACATTTCAGAGAAAAGCAAATTAGAAATTATCGAAAAATGTATTTATTTCAAATTTCTTCGCGGAGCCCCTGGAAATGCTTGGCGGAGCCCTAAGGGCTCTGCGGAGCACAGTTTGAGAACCGCTGGTTTAGAGGATCCTTCATAACCTGGCGAAGGGATATAGCTCAAACCCAGCTCATTCCAACCCAATAAACTGGAAAAAACTACTTCACCACTTAATTGAACAAAAAAAACTGAAAAAAGTATGAAAAATCGTGTTTTTGCATCAAAGTCAGCTCATTCTAACCTAATTAGCGTAATTACGCCCAAGGTAATGCAACTGAAAGGAAAATAAAAACTAATCGAATTCTACCTACAGTTAAAAATTTAAAAAACATATTTAGCTTTAGAACTGTGGACGTAAGAAGTTTTTTTGTCTCTCCTGTAAAATTTCCAAAAATGGACTAAGCTGGTTTTGATAGCAAACGCCTCATTTTTTAGTTTTCCCAAATACACTAATTTTAGATAATCAGCATTTACCAATCATCCCGGTATCCTAGGCGTCTTTTTCATACTCCAGTCTTCCCGGTAACTTTTCCTATCCTAGTGGTGTTCTTAGTAATTTTTCTTATCCCAGTGTTCCCAGATGGATTAAAATTCCTTCAGTTCTCAAGCAATATAATTTTTGAATGATTTCCACATTTACATTGGAAAAATTAATCTAAAAAGTATTTAAAATTGCTTAGATCCCTTGATTAATCATATCTTCAGGAATTAAAGTTTTCGGTAAAATAATTCAATAACTAAAGCTTATTCCATTTTGAAATTTAAGAAAAAAATCAATATTTTCTAGTTGAAAGGGAGTTTTAATGGTTTTTGGTTTGTTAACCAACTTTCTTAAAAGTTAAAATATTATCACTTTTTGATTTTACATCCTCGTTTCCATGGACACTATTTTAACAACAATGATATTCCATAAAGCTTTTAAAATATAAAAATTAGATAATCTGTCAAATAAAAATATGTTTAACTATACATAACTTTTAAATTTCATTGAAATAGATTTTTAAAATATTAATATAATTTTTAAATAGATTTGTACCTAGTGTTTCTATTAAAAAATTGTTGTTTAGCATTAAATTTTCTTTGTAACAATGTGGTGAACAGATCTCTTTTGGAGGAGAAATAAAGCTATTTCAGCAAAATGACCATAAAAAGAACAAAAAAAGGGTCAAGGGGTCAATAAAAGTTTTCGAAACATAGCCTATGTTTTTTCCCGAGTTTTTTTACGTAGGTATACCAAGTTTGGTGCAGATCGGAAGTAAACTGTGGATTTGTATAAAAGACAAACACATATACCCACACTTGATTTTATTATATTAGATAATGACAAAGAAATCAATTGTTTTATGGCTGTCAAGCAATCCACCGTACTTACGCATCATACTGTCGACCAATTAGCAGCCGTTAAATTCAGCGGTACAGCTATAGAACAGTCAATGGGATTTTAAACGTTTTTGGATTCAGCGGCACAATCGACGGCATAATATAATACGTAAGAACCAAATCTCCTTTCTGAGCAACAACACCTCTCAAATACAGATTTTTCTCAGAATGGAAAGTGGTCGTTTCTGAGAGGTTTCACTGTACTCTTTCACAAATTTAATTTTATGAGTTTGCTAAACCATGATTACAAAGTTTAGTAAATAATGAATACTTTTTACACAACTCCAATTTCATAAAATATATTTCACATGGTGGTCAACAATTGTTTCTATAATGTACGAAAACTTGAACCACTTACCTTGAAAATCTGAAAGTTTTTTAAAACTAAGTATCCAAAAATTTTAGTTTTTTTAACACTGCTTAGTTACTGTTTAAAGCCGGACAAGATAAACCAAGGTCTTACTTGGTCATATGTCAAGTGTAACATAGTTCTGCCATAAGGAATAATATCTGTATCATCAATTCGCCAAATGGATTGCCCAAGTATATTTCCCACGTTTGACTTTTTAGTTATCACAATCAAATAGGGGCCTAGAAATGAAAAGGCAATTTTTAAAAAGAAAATGGGAAGGAATTCCATAAAAAATATTGAGATGTTTATGTTTTGTTTGATAATAGCACAAGCAGACCTGGAAAAAGTTGTTACCTTCCCCCGAATCTAATGGAATTTCCCCAAACCTTATGTATTGCTCCTATGGAGCTGGCAGGGGCTTCACCCGAACCAAGTTTGTAGGTTCGGGCACTTTTTCCAGGTCCGAGCACAAGAAACAACAAAAAATTACAGTAATTTAGTAAAAATATACTTTCTATTATGCAAAATTACATTGTAAGGAATTAAAGATAAGGATTATTCATTTTGTCTAAAAACTGTTTGTGCTTTAGATCTAATCATGACTTAATTACACATAAGGACCTAATGAATGCTTAAGTACAGGGGTTCTCAAACTTTTCAACATTGCAAGCCACTTTTCTAAACTCTAACCGCCACCCACCTCATCTTCAATAAAATCTCATGTCAACTTTGAGTTCAGAAAATATGCATATTTTTCTTATATTTTTAGCACAGTTTTAGGAATAATGAACCTGAGCATGTCGAAATGTTTGATTGTGGGAGTAACAATGAGAGCCACAATAAGAAGGGGGTCTTCCCCCAGAGATATTTTTAGAATTTGACTCTTTAAAAACAGGTTTTAACTGTTTGTGGTAATCTGGGATAAAATCCAGTTACAACATAACTTCCTAAGGATATTTTTCTATTTAAAATCTTGTTTTGACCCACCAAAAATTGACTGGCAACCCACAGTTTGAGAACCTCTGCTATAGTATGGTTAAAATCCTACCTCCAATCAAGTTGATAGTGCCCATGATACCACATATTGATTGGCTAGTAGCACTTGGAGGAATTTGACCTTGGTTGCCTGTGAAGCAAAAACAAATTTATAGAATGTGTAGGAAATTTATCTAAAAAAAGGACACAAATACCTTACGTTGAAGGCTGATTTCTCGAGATGATCGGTCTATTAGAAGGAGTTCATCAAAATTCCCTACTGGTTCCACAAGAAACTTCTCCGGGGTAGTGTAGCTAAAATATAAACATATTTTAATAAAATTTTAGGAATTTACTCTTCTTAAGCTGAAATAAAATAGTTTTGGATACTTTAGGATAAGCCAGGAGCAAATCTCTCAGGCAATGTTTTATTTACATATAAAATTGGTATTAACAGAAAAACTGCTAGATGAGACATTCTAATGGTGTTATATTTTGATATTTGATTATGTTAGGCAGTTTAGCATAAAACTTCAATGTTTGTGCCCAGCTAATCTTTAAGTATTTTATATTATTACCTGATTATGTTGAATTTTGACTTGTTGGATAAATATATGGAAAAATATTCAAAAAACCAAATTATTTCAATCATACAGAGTAAAAAAGTTTAATACTTAGAACAAAAACCAATTTGAATCAAGAAAGTAAATTAGAAATTTAATTGCTGAGTCAATGAAATTTTATGACACGTCTCTATATTTTTTCACAGAACTAAGCACCTGAAAGTACGAGGCAATTAAAATATAACTGCTTTTTTAACAGTTATCATACGGAAAGTTTATTACAAGCAGGAAATCCAAAAAGTTCGAAGGATTACAAACCGGAAAAACTGAACAACTCGAAGGAAAGTTTTTAAAAAATTTAGTCAACAATAAGTACACTTACAGAACTAAGTTCTCATGGATAGTATTAGGATTCATATTTGAGGGATATTTTGTTAATTACAGGCTGAAACTGTTTGTTTTAAGACACGAAACATTACAGAACCAACCCCTTGAAGAAAAC
The DNA here is from genome assembly GCA_024610705.1 of Tetragnatha versicolor. Classification (NCBI taxonomy): domain Eukaryota; kingdom Metazoa; phylum Arthropoda; class Arachnida; order Araneae; family Tetragnathidae; genus Tetragnatha; species Tetragnatha versicolor. The sequence continues at coordinate 30,813,838 of JANDEH010000001.1, read as the reverse complement.
GAACATAAACAGACAGAACTCTCTAGTTCTGCTGCTTTTTTTCCTGTGACCGGCTGGTACGATGAAGGAGGGTTTATATGCATCCGGCTAGTGCGGCAAAATCGCATGCGAATGCGAATTTCTTTCCTATTTTTCACACCGTTGGAAAGGACCAATAGGAAGCCTCGAATCTTTCCCGCGCAGCCAAAGGGAGATCTACCGGAATCGCCGCACTATCGCAAAAAGCAAATTGCGTCAGGGTGACGTGATCTAGATTGCCCCAATGGAAATACAATAATTTGTTTGAAATACACGTATTTAACCGTAGGTCTCTGAAAATTTCAAATATTATTTTTAATATAATTAATAAATAATAAATTTCAGTATTTTAACCAAAGATTAGCGGATAATTTTAGTCGTGCTGCCATCTGTAATCGTACCAGTGAAGTACAACTAGATTCTTTTGTATATATACTTTAATTCGAATTCTTGTTTTTCTACTGCACGAAACTTCTATAAGACTCTTTAAAAAATAAATTTGAACAATTTGAGACAGAATATGCATCACGATTACCATCATTACTACATAATGACAATATGAAGCCTCGAATCTTTCCCGCACAGCAAAAGGGAGATCTGCGGGAATAGACGCACTATCGCAAAAATCAAATTGCGGTAGGGTCCTGTGATCAAGATTGCTCCGTTGGAAATACAATAATTTTTTTGAAATACAATTATCATGTATGCGAGTATCAAAAGCGGAATGTAAAAATAAACGCGTCGTCGCCAAAACCAAAACAAACGATGCGGCAGACAATTGCACGATCGCACTCGCCGCATTCGCATGAAACGCAGCGCCATTGTAGACGCGGCATAAACGCTCACAAACGGCAGGAAAAAATCTTCCGTCGCAGTCGCACTCGCCGCACTTGCCGGCTGCATATAAACCCTCCTTGAGGCTGGTTACTAGACGTTAAATCTAGGAACGCTTATTTTATTAATGCCTCACTGCACATGCGCTGGGACGATCACGTTGACATTCAGTGTTTCCATGCTGCCATCTGTACTTATTTTTTAAAATTACATGTTTGGTTAAAAAACTGATATTGAAGACAGATTCTTTTTATTTCTGTAATAATAATTAATTCATAAAATATAACTCGACTTTAAATCAAGCAATTATCACATTAAAGGTTGACTTTAATTTTATTTCTATAAAGAGATAATATAAAAATATTGGAATGTATCACAGAAGGCATTTCATTTTAGTTATTTTTATTAAATAATTAGATTATATTATTATTACTTGAGGGATGGGTGGGGGTCAAACCAACTTTAAATCAAGCAATTATCACATTAAAGGTTGACTTTAATTTTATTTCTATAAAGAGATAATATAAAAATATTGGAATGTATCACAGAAGGCATTTCATTTTAGTTATTTTTATTAAATAATTAGATTATATTATTATTACTTGAGGGATGGGTGGGGGTCAAACCCATTCTTACGTTATTCCAAGTTATTTATTTCCAAGTTATTGTAAATAAATTCCAAATAATCTAATCAAATTACTATTGAATAACCCCAGAAAAACTTAAAAATGCTGACGATCTCGGTACATTATCGAAGCTTTAATTTTAAATGAAGGAAAATCTGATGCATCTTTTTTAATGGAGTAGCATTAAGTTAAGATAAAAAAATAAAACTGATGAACCCATCTCCATCATCCAGTTGTCAACACGTCCAAGAACTGCTTGGGAAATTTTAACTCCCAGCGCATGTGCAGTGAGGCATTAATAAAATAAGCGTTCCTAGATTTAACGTCTAGTAGGCTGGTTCAGTAGCATTGGTCTTCGAATGTTTATTTTCCTTTTGAAATATTAAAACACCTATTCATTATGTAAAAAGGGCGAAATAAATTACAAAGTTTGCATACATGATCAATAATGGAAAGAGGAATACATATAAACATATCAACTCATTGAAATTCCCCTCCTTGCCACAAAAAATATTATTTCCAATTTCTCAAACTGTGACCCTAACCCCATTGAAATGTTTATTTATTTTTTTGTGTGCGCCCTGCGTGCGACTAAGCTCGAGAAATAGCTGAATATTTAAGATAATTTGCTTCAAATCTTAATTTCCTTCCATATTTAATATGGCTGAAGGTGGTACCCCCCAATCTGATGTGAAAGGTGTTTTGAAAAAACTAGAAGCCACACTCCAAAATTGCTTCCAACAACTTAATGGTACACGTTTAACCATACATAATTTTTTAATCGCTTAAAAAATTGCATGCCAAATTCTTATGAGACGCATTTCAATGTCTGTTATGGTATATTCGTGACTTATTTTCATGAATATAAATTTTTTAAATGCATACGGAATTAACGCTCTAATAAAGCGGTTTATTATAAACTAAAATATCTGCCTTTTTGCAGAGGATCTTCCACAACGAGAAAATTTAGAACTTGATCTAAATGTGTTTTGGAATCAGTTCAGTAAGTATTCATAGTGTAAGCATTTTTTTTACCTGAAGTAAATTTTAATTACCCAGAAAAAGTATCTCATTAACTAAGTTTTTCTGCATAAATATACAGGTTAATATTCCAAGACCAGTACTACTCTCACCAACGCCAAAAAGAAGATCTAATCTCGCTCAGGCGAAAAAGACTAGGGTTGGAATGGAAAAGAACAATCCTCCTGCTTCTCTGGAGGGTTTAATGTACTTACACATTAGCAAGAGTGTCACCGGTCTTGAAATTTTAACCAATATACATTTGGCCATACCAATATACATTCCATAAATACACGAGCTGTTTTTTCCACTAAGTTTGGACCCCTCCCACGCTTTTAGATTTTGCTGAACCCCTTAATCCAATTCTCACATGAGATTTCCTCTATAACTTTTAAATAAATTTATTTGAAATATTCTAGCCACGTGCATATTTTATCTTATCTACTATATGCTTAACCCTTTTCAGTCCTAATCCGCCCAAGATATCTATTGCATTATGGAGAGTTTACTCACCACTATAAGAGTCAAATAATTCAAATAGGATTTTTTCTGAACCTTTGGTTAAAGATCAAAGAAGAAACCTGACCCCTCTCCTTTTTTGACCTCATGTAATTTTATGGATGTCCTCTTATCATAATCCTATATTCTGGTTATCTCACACCATCTTATAAAAGAATTTTATAAGGATTTGAAAGACATTAAATTACCAAACCTATCTTTTACACCATCTCTTTTGCATGTCACTAATTTCTGGTCTAATGCAATATCTTTCATCCAATCCATCAATTTTTTAAAAGGTTGATTCTTATAGAAGGTCTTAGGCTTATTAATTTAAATGTTGCTAAAAAAAGTCAATTAAAAAATTCCTTAAATGTACTTCAAGCTAAGCAAATTAAGTATATTTCATTTCTCTTCCTCATAATTGGCTAGTAAACACTTTTTAAAATTTAATTTTTCCCAACAGATTTTCATGAAAGGAGATCTACGGTAATTTTTCAAATTTGATCATTAGTTAATTTTTAAATAAATAAAAACTACATGAGCAGTAGCTAAACGCATTACGTCAGGGTTTCAGAACACGTCATTGTTCGGAAGCAGAAGGGGGAAATTTGAGCAGTTCGAGCAATCGGCAGCTCCTTTGTACTTCGCAAATGTGACCTCACACCTGGTTTTTCTCCTTTGGAACTTTTAAATAAGGATTGCAAAAAAAACCACCCTGAAAAATCAAAAACTGGTTATTTAGAGCCTTTGTGATGATATACAATATTCAAAATCATTAATTTCACTGGTGTTTACCTAATTTTAGTAGCAAATGTATTTCATTCTTTAAAGTATTTCCCTGCTATTTCAGCTGATGCTACAAAGGTAGTTTCACATGAAGCCACTAAACTTTGTATGGCTTTTGAAGGAGAAGGACTCTCCTCCAAGGAGCAAACTGAATGTCTAGTAAATAAAATTGAGAAGTCCTGTGTATCTCTTCTATGTGTATTTCTTACACTTCCAAAAGCAAAAGGTGAAGTTATTTTCATAATTCTATTTTTTTCTCGTTCTTTTGTAAAATCTTTCTCTTTGAGCTGTAGTTTTTGAAATGATATTTATGTACTATACCTACATATTAACAACATGCCAAAGGGTATTTCTTCAAAAGCAAAATGAAAACGAGAAATCAAACTATCTAATCGACATAAGGTAAATGATTTAATAAGAACACACAATCAAAATGATACAAATTAAAAAAGTTATAATAAACTCATGGATTTTGATTGAACAGATTTAAATTTCAGTATTTAGCAGAGAATCCATCAAACAAATTGTTTTGGTGATAAGCTGCAAAACTCAACAAAATATCTGCATGGATATATCTAGGATTTTTTTAAAACAACTATTTAGTAAAAATTTCAATAAACTTGTGAAAATTAAAAGTTATAGTGCATTAAATATTAGCATATATTAATTTTAAGATAATACAGCTTATCAGAGAACATTATTTTTGAAATGTGTTTTGTAGGGGAACCTTTTTCTTTTTTGTGAAAGTTCCTATTCATCAAATGGAGAATTTCTGAAAGTACCTTAATAAGGTAGTAAATTTGCCTTAGACTGAAAAAGGCATGTGGATAATACATACCTTCATTTGTAATACTAAAATGGAAATTATTATGATTTTACTTAAAGAATGCATTTTCAGTGTTTCCTACTAATTTTTGATTGACTCTACTGTTGTCTTATAGGTAAATTATTCTATAAGGAGATCCATAGATATGTTTCAGATGTCATTCAAGCAATGGGAAAGCTATGCACAGCTATAATTAACAATACGTAAGTTAAAATATTATGTAATTTTCAGCATTTGGTTATTTATAAATAAATAATAAAACAACATAAGATTACTGCTCTAGTATGATTCTACTTTTATTATTTATCAATAATTCATGATGTGACTTAGAATGTTCCTTTCTATTTTCCAATCTAAAATGGATCTTGGTTGATTAGGTGTGATGTAAATGGAACATCCAAGATATTTTTATTTTTAATTGTTTATGATTGCTAAAGCAAATGTATTGAACAATAATATCCCTTGCAGGACCTCACAACTTCACTGTGTAGGGGATGTATGGGAGTTATGTGAAGCCGTTCAAAAATTACCCCGAGGTAAACCCTTTAGTCCAGTGGTAGTCAACTTGGTCCCTATCACCCACTTGTGGGCACTCCAGCTTTCATGGTGGGGGTAGGGATTTAGATAAATTCCACTTAGTAATCTGCTCTATAATGATTTATTCTACCAAACTTAGCAAAGTCTTACACAGTTTTGATAAGTAAATTTTGTCTGATTATTTGATTAGTCTGTTTTAAAATATTAGTAATGAAAAAATATTTTATATTTTGTTGTATGTGTAAATCTTGAATTAGTAATAGAAGTATAATATTTTTCACTAGATAATAGAGATGCTGTCGTGGCACTTTGTAGAGAACAGCATGAAATGGTTAGTGATGCATCTGAGGAACTCATTGAGGTAATTAACATTATTTCAAAAAATATTTATGTAATAAACATTCCCAACTGAGCTGATCAGAATGGCAGTAGCATAAGTAAACCCATGGGTGCCACTCTTCTATCCTGGGGATGGAATTCAGTCTTTTCAAAAGTTATGTGAACGGAATTCTGTCCCAGGTATATTACTCAACATAAAATCAGCTAACCAATTAGCTGGGATTTGTACTAAATTATAGTGCTACTTACATCGGACATTTTGAAGAAAAATAAGTTTTACTTGGATACAGCTTTAATGTAAAATTTAGGGACCTATTAAATGATATACGCATATCATATAATATTTTTAAAAATTTTCTGCAATTAAAGAAAAATTGATAGACTGGGAGAAAATGATTAAAAAGATAGTTCTAAGTTCCGTCTTGCAGTTTTTAAAGATTGGCACCTCAGATTGGTGTTTTACTAAAATTTTAGGAGTTTGTCACTTACACCTCAGTAACCTTGAGCAGCTATATTTTAAATTAGTCTATACCAGAGGTTGGCAAGTAATTTTACTTGGGGTCCAAATAATTTTGAAACATTTTCATCGAGGTCCGCAGAAAAAATAGGTTACTATTACTACTTTTAATTCTTATCTTTAAATACTCGTATATTTTTACAAAGATGTAATTAGAGTACGCTACCTGCTTAATTATATTGTTAAATCCAATATTATTAGAAGTTTTTACATTAAAAACAGGGCTCTGGGGGGTGAATTTTTCGAAATTTGACCCTAAAAGAGCAGGTCAAACAAGTTTTTGTTGTGGAAAGAGATACATATTTATATGATTTTCAAAACGTTTTGGCGGTCACAGTCCGGATGCAGACTGCGGTCCGCCAGTTAACGACCCCTGCTCTATACCTTAATTTTAAATAAATCCCTGCTACAAGTGAATGATAGAAATCGATCCTAATATGTAATTATAACTCTTCAAACAGTCATTTATAAATTATAAAAAATAATTTAAGCAAATAGCTTTTTAATAATTTTAGTTGTTATAAACAATCGTAACATTGTGCCTAAATATAAAAAACTTATAGCAGAGACTTTGTAGTTTTTATGAAAGGTTAGGGGACATCCATAAATTACGTGAGGTCAAAAAAGGGGGGAGGGGTTTGGAAAAATCTCACCAAGGGGGGAGGGGGGGTCGACTAAAATCTCACGTCAACTTTTTAAGTTAGAAATTTTACAATTTTCTTTTTTTAAGTATGAGAAATGAATACACACAAATAAGATACTGCAAATTATTTTTAAAAAGTTGTAGGTAAATCTCATTTGGGGGAGGGGGTCCAACAAAATCTCACCAAGGGGGGAGGGGGGGGTCCAGATTTTGGAAAAAACGCCTCACGTAATTTATGGATGTCCCCTTATAATATCAATATTTTTTTTGCAGACTTTATCAATTGAAGATGACAGCCAAGCCTTCCAATTATCATTTGTCACACCTCTAAATGGGCTGCAGATACCTTCAGTACAAAATTGGACCGATTCTGACAGAAATGTTTTGTTACCTAGTTCTGGATTAGTTAAAGCTTGTAAGGCTTGTATCAAGAAAACTATGTTGGCTCTCACAGAAAGGGGAGATGGTCATAATGAAGGTGCTATTAATGAACTTGATATATTAGCTGAAACAGTCTCAAATTGTAGTTCCCTGGCTGATGATTTTGTTTTATCTCTTTATCCACCTTTGGATCATTCCTTAGCCCGAGAGCAGGTAGCATTAAAATTCAATTAATGAATATTGTTCAAAACTATGATTAAAAACATTAGCTAATTTGTTTTTTTTTTCAGGCTGCTCAACTTAGAAGTAATACGAAGAGAATACTGGAACTAGTAAAGTAATAACCAACCCTACTTGTAACTGTTTGTATTAATAACTATTAAAGAATCAAACTGAAGTAAATTGTTTCCTTTTCAGGAATTCCCATTTTGCTTCACCAGCCGATGAAACATGGATTGAATACCTTGAAAAAGCTGTAGATCACAACTGGGTTCGAATCAGTGACATGGTGCTTGCAGATTAAAATGTGATACATTTTGTATATATTCTGTATAGGTATAATAAATAATTAACAGTAGTTCAATCTATTTAATGTTACACTTACACCAGGAGGATGACTATCCATCAGAAATAATTAAATACAACATAAAAGATGTTAAAAAAATATATTTAAAAATAAAATACAAGGTTAGTGTCTATTTACAATGCAAATGTCTTCTACAGTATATGTTGTATTTGTGATTTTATTTACGTCCCTGAAAAAAAGACCTTCGTGAACTGTTGTACAAAAGATAATTAAAATATTTTACAGTGAAACCCCAACTTAACGTTTTCCTAAAATTTAACAATCTCCTGAATACAGTTGATCTCTATTTTTTGTACATAAAATGCTACCCCCTTATTATTTTCCTGCTTATAACAATTTTATATTGGTCACTTGAATGATGTAATAATCAAGATTTCACTGTACTATATCTCAGTAAAATGTATCATAATTTCAGTTAGATAAGCAGGACTTATACATGTTGAAACTAAAATTTATTGCATGCAGCTTACAAGTTGGCTTTTTCTTGTCTAATGAACTTGAAAAATTTATATTTCCACTTGTGGAATTTATGTAGAATAACTGCTACAAAAAGATATTTTAAGTTATTGAAGATCACAGAAAGAAATATACTTAAGTTTATTATTTAATTCTTTCTGACATTGGTGTATCTTTTGAGCTTTAACACATTTTAAGTAGAAATATGTTTATCTGTCCTCTTGCAATTAATCTATTTGTTTTATTGCATAACTACATAGAGGAAAGAAAAATTTAAAGAACCATACATTGCCAAGTTTCTTTTGGGAACATTCAAGTTGATTTCACTTTTAATATTTTTGTATTAGTGTTTAGTGTTATCCAAAAAAGTCAATAATCAAGTTTCCTGTTTATCTATCTAAAAATACTGTAATTAATATTCATCAAAATAAATATAGGGTGCATAAGCTTTCATGTAAGAGTGTAAGATACCTTCGATGTAATTATCCAAATTGTTAACACAGACAAGAGTAGTAAAATGTTAGAAACTTTTTCTCTCTCAGAACTTGACAAGGGCGATTCTTCACTGGGTGTTTGTTCTTTGATGCATCCATCTCCACAGTCATCATAGTCACAAATATCACACAGTACAGTTTTATGAGGACGGTAAAACATTCTTGCACTTTTGGCTAAAATGATAAAAAATTAAAAAAAAAATATATCAGCTAAAGGTTTTATGTAGTATTAACTATTACTAGGATTATGCATTTTAGTTGTAAAATTACTAAATATTCAGTGCTAACAATGGTCCTACCTTGACTGTAAAAGTCATATAATTTAACAGGGGCTCTCCGCTGTCTAGCCACCTTAAGAATTCGATGTGCTGGTACTGTCACACAAGATTCTTCTTTATCAAGCTATAAAGCATATTAAAGTAATGGAACTTTATTTCAAGATCAAGTTACCATCTAAGTAACATACATATCACAGTATCTAAGTAATATACATAGTTTTCTCACACATTCCTCTAACCAGAGGTTACTGGTGAAGAACTCTTCTTTTCATACCTTGCCTTTCGGGAATTAAATCTGTTCTAGGGAATGCGCAGTTCATTCCGGCAGATAGTGGAGGACTAATCAATGGTCACTACTTTTTCCGTTATAGTCGGTTAGACTAAAAGCTCTACCTCCGCTCTCTTGCGTTACCATCCTATACCGTGCTGATGAGCCCTAACAAGGGCCAAACCGGTCCACGGTTGGAGACGCTTGAGAGCTGGAGTTTTCTCACACATTCCTCTAACCAGAGGTTACTGGTGAAGAACTCTTCTTTTCAACATACATATCCTCAAAATTTTCAAATAATGTAAACTTCCATAATAGTTTGCTTTGCTGTCATGGGATCAAATAAATAGTTAATCATTTCTGGAGGTTCACAATAACTGATTTTATAATTATGTTATTTTTTTATTTTGATTAGTAAAAAAATGCTTTGTAACTGGGTAAGGGGAAGGTTCGACTGTATTACATACCCTATCAAAATATATCACCACAATGGTGTCCTGTAACTGTGTTTCAACCCTCTTCACTTTAGGAATTTGAAGAATACTTGGTAGAGCATCCACATCTGCTACATAACCAGAGGGTAAACCCACTTCCATCACTGCCATATTGCTAGTGTCATTCCTTCTTTCTCGTTGGCTAAATTAAAGTAAGTTTTGAGTAAATCCAACTTACTCAAATCAAACTCAAGGCATTTAGTGTGAAATTGATTTAAAATTTCAAATAAACTTACTGGGAACAAATGCTAAGTTGCAAGTAGCTAGCTGTTGAAGTTTTATCCAATAAAGCATTCAAAAAGAACTGTGGGGCTTCTCCTGACACAGCTAAATTAAAGGACCTTGCTACCTAAATGATCATTTTAATTATACATTAAAATAATTCTCAATAAAGAAACTAGAAGAGGGGGAAAAAGTTTGGTAGGAAAAACTCAAATTTTACTTGTATAATTCCAACTCCAGACCCTGTGACTTCCACTTCAACAAATGGAACATCTGAGGGAACCTAAAATGAGCACACACTTAAAAAAGGGACGAGTTCATTTTAAATACTATAAAGGAAAACTTATGAATCAAATAGTACATGGAAATCTATAATCAAATTATAACTATTAATGGTATTCACAATATCATAAGATACTCTACCAACAATAATTCCTTAGGGGTCATCCATAAATTACGTGAGGTCAAAAAGGGGGGGGAGGGGTTTGGAAAAATCTCACCAAATCTCACCGAGGGGGGAGGGGGGTCGATTAAAATCTCACGTCAACTTTTTTTAACTTAATTATAACTTAATTAGGTGCTATGAAGCACAAAATGCAAATAATTTTTAAAAGTTGTAGGTAAATCTCACGTGGGGGGAGGGGGGGTCAAGAAAAATCTCACTAAATCTCACCAAGGGGGGAGGGGGGGTCCAGATTTTGGAAAAAACACCTCACGTAATTTATGGATGGCCCCTTATTATTTCTGAAATCATTCTTGGGAACATGGTAATTTTTCATTTATAGCAAAATACTCATTTCCTCAATTTCCTACTGGTTTTAACTGCTTTACTTACATTTAATACTCAATTTTTAGAAATACTAAAATTAGTTCTTTTTAATAATTTTCACTAATTTAATCTTCTGAATTACACTCATTGCCATAAAAAATAGCGCACCAGGAAGATAAAGAGGTATCAAAGCCAAATTTATTTCCATGATTATCCATAGTATGAAGGTTAGTTGATAAAAAATTCAGCCTTCCTCGATGTTAGGGGGCGGAGAAAATCGGTAAAATGTGTTGACTCCATAGGTGTCCAAAACCGCCGCCACTGGCCATGATATTGGGGGAGAGGGGATCTAAATAGACTTTTGGGGATTGGAGCACCATGCTGCCTCCCCACGTAGTCAAATTTCATCTGGTGCACCCACGGACGTTGCATACCAGACGTTGCATGCTTTTCCTCGAGACCGGACTTTTTTTGTGAGCATTGATTCTAGAGAACGAGAAGGCTGGGGTAAAAATGCAACATAGGGGGGTAAGAAGAAAGCTTGGGCATTGCGTGCAACATGAGTTTGTTTATTTTACTCTTGAAACTTGTCCGCAGGCCAGGCCTGAAGGAAAGAACGGACAACCAGCTGCAAAACCTCAACCGTTCAGCTCTGGTTGGTCAATGTACCGGTAAATCATACTGAAAAGATACGGCAGTGGAGTGGATGTCGTTTGCAGTACGGTGGATTGCGTGTTTGGTTTGCATAGCTTCGTACATCTTTGTCTATAAACATGGGACTGACCATTGGCCTTTCTGTTTCCAATAGTGCACCAAATAAGGGAATTATCATGTCAATTTTATGAAATTGTGTTTATGAGAGAATCCCGCTTCGTTCTGCAGCACTACGATGATTGGATATGAGTTCGAAGACACCATGGAGAGAGCGTGCTCAGCTGTGGATTTTTTAATCATCACACGGAGTGGTGATTCAAGGTAACGGAGTGGTGGTGCATTGAATTCCATTTCTGCAACTCTTGAGTATGATTTACCGGTACATTGACCAACCAGAGCTGAACAGTTGAGGTTTTGTAGCTGGTTGTCCGTTCTTTCCTTCAGGCCTGGCCTGCGGACAAGTTTCAAGAGAAAAATAAACAAACTCATGTTGCACGCAATGCCCAAGCTTTCTTCTTACCCCCCTATGTTGCATTTTTACCCCAGCCTTTCCGTTCTCTAGAATCAATGCTCACAAAAAAAAGTCCGGTCTCGAGGAAAAGCATGCAACGTCCGTGGGTGCACCAGATGAAATTTGACTACGTGGGGAGGCAGCATGGTCCTCCAATCCCCAAAAGTCTATTTAGATCCCCTCTCCCCCAATATTATGACCTGGGGCGGCGGTTATAGACACCTATGGAGTCAACACTTTTTACCGATTTTCTCCGCCCCCTAACATCGAGGAAGGCTGGATTTTTTATCAACTATCCTTCATACTATGGGTAATCATAGAAATAAATTTGGCTTTGATATCCCTTTTTCTTCTTGGTGCGCTATTTTTTATGGCAATGAGTGTATAATGCTAATTGAATCTTAGACATTTCTTACTTATAAAAGGTAAATGTAGAAATTCAAAAAGAAAATATGGCGGTAGCATACTTCAATGTCCTCCATAGATAAAGATCTTGAGTATGAAACTTGCAAACTTTTCTGGCCGCTGGGATATGTGAATTTTACATTCAAGTTTGAAAATGCAGGGCTTACAAAAGGTGAAATTTCACTCAGTGCTTGTAAAGCCACAACTGTATCCTGGAATAAAATTAAAGATAATCTAGATACCAAATTTCAGCTTTTGGAGCACTTAGTATGAAATAAATAAATCTAAAATTAATTATGGAACAGAAAATTTTGAAAGCAACTATTTTTAACACTATATAGTCTGTTCATTTGGAATAGGCTGCTGAAGCAGGAGCGGTAACCATGATAACACTCTTCACGTGGCCTCAGCAAATAACTCTTTGATAGTATTTCTCCTACTTCAGTTTAGCCTAGCTAGTTATTGCCCAAGACAGATGATTCAATGAGTATTACTATGCTTACTGCTTCTAGTGCAGAGGTGACGAACTCTGACTCCTTCCTAACTTTTGACTCTCTGACTTAAAATAGTGGCTCTCCCGAGAGTCAATTCCAAAGTTAAACGAACTATCCCAATGATTCGGAATTGCAAGCGAAAAAACTCATTTCAATTGTTTGTAAGCGTTACATCATCGAGCTGGCAAAAAGCCAAACCAATAAAATGAGAGTCTCCAACGATCTGAAGTAATTATTGTTATTATTATTTGATTGGTTATAGGCTTATAGGTAGTGATTTTAATTGGAGTCTGATCGTAAGTCGCCAGGGATTGGGATCCCCGAAGTTTGCCGAACGGAGATAGAAGTTTTTGATATTAAGGTAATGAAATAAAGCACTCCCTCATTTGAGATCGGCTAGATTGGATAGCATTTGGATTGGACGTAGCAAAATTTATTTGCAGAAAATGAATCTGTTGCCACCACGTTGACTTGGCATGCCTGTTCTAGTGCATTATGTCTCACCGGGCTATTCTAAATAAACAGACTATAAATTACAGTCGAATCCGCTTAATGTGATCACGGTTAATGTTATCAATCGGATAATGTTATCGAAATCAACAGGTCCCGATCATTCCTATTTAATTCAATGTAAAACGCATCGTTTAATGTGATCAACTAAGTATCAATACGCCGCTTAATGTTATCGAAATTTGCATATATCCCCTTAAAAACGTCCGTTTTCAAGTTTCGTTTTGAAGGCCAATTGCTTTTTTCTGAAACTCGGTATGAGTTTACAGCTGCACCGTTATACTTCTTTGGTTTGATAGTAAAAAAAAAGAAAGTATTCGATGCTCTCCGCATTCATTGAAAGAAAACTGTTAAAAGGGGGGAGGGGAGCGAAGCAATGCTTGTGATTGGTTATCACCATTGGCGCCTTGCAGATGTTTCTGATAAGATATTTTGATTTTTTTCCTTGTTTAATGGAATTCAGATTAATTTCAGTGATTAAACAGCGATGTTTTAGCCTTTTCCATTTAAATTTTTGAAAGTTCTCGTTGATCTTGTCTGGATGTCAATCGAAAAAGGTATGGATAAGCGGAATCACATAGGTGTAGTATGTACTAACAAATGAAATTACAAAGTAAGAGATTATTTTTTTTTTATTTATTGGATTACTCTTATATTTTACACTAAAAATTATAAGTTGCCAAGTACATACTGTAAAGTTGTTTAAAGTACATTAACTACGATTACATAATGTTGATTTTGAAGCAAACAACATAGTTACACCGTTTGTTAATTTTTTTATATGGAATCGCTTATTGTTATCAATCGGATAATGTTATCAATTTCATCTCGGACAATTGCGATCACATTAAGCGGACTCGACTGTATAACAATTCATGGCCTCATGTGACACAGTAGAGTAAATTGAGTAACAGTCATAATAAATTTATAACAACAGTCATTTGAAATTTATAAAATCCCATATCCCTCTAAAGAAATCATGCGCAAAATATTTTCATACTTAGGCCCAAAATTCTACAATAGTTTACCCCTTGATATTCAAAACAGCACAACCGATAAAATTTTTAAAAAGCATCTTAAAAACTTTTTATTTTCATTAACAGACATTGAACAGTTCTTTTAAATAGACTGAAGAATTGTATAAACCACCTGATACCGTTTTGCCATCCCAATACTAAATGTTTTTCTTTGTAATTTTGAATTTCTTGTGTGTTTTTTTCTTTTATGTCATTATCATGTTTTTTTTCTGTAGATTTTATATTTATCTATATTTCACCTTTATTGATCAGCGATCCCAGGTGATATGATTTTTTCTTTACATCTTTGTATTTTTTTCTATGTGTATAATAAATTTGAATTTGAAATGAAATTAATAATTTACTTTGAGACTTACTTGAGTGGATGAAAATCCTCCATTTTTGTTTTGCTTTGTAATCAACCACTTCAAGACAGGAAGAGCCCCAGTGGCATCAGATCGCATAGCAAAACTACGGATGGCATAGGCAGCTGTTTCTATATCAATGGAGGGAGCCAGAAACCAATAGTCTGATTGCTTATCAGTCATGTTAATAGCTTGGCTCTCTTTGTTGTCCCAAAACATTAAATCATCTAAAAAAAGTAACTTTAATGTAGTGGTCCTTAACTATCTTTCTCTGCAGGCCACATTCACAATAAAGAAGAAAACTGATTAGTAATTCCCAAATATTAAAAATAGGCATGTTTAAACTAATAAATTACCTTTCCTTTCAACCATATTCAAAAGCATTTGGAAAGCCCTTTCTTTTGCAGGAGTATCCATCAAGTGAAGAACATATGAAACAATGGAAACAACATAGGGACTGGAATTCGATGCAAGCTCTCTTTCTATATATCTTTGAGCATTGACCATTTGGGATCTGTATTTGTCCTGGGCCTTAAAATAGAGAGTTAGAAGTCTATTACTATTATAATGAATTCCAAGAACAAAGAGTAACCAAGTTTTAAAATGAAATTCAATGCAAGTTAGTAACAAGTTATACAACATCATAAAAATACTACTTAATTATAACTTGGTAATACGATACAACTTGGAACTGAGAAAGATAAGCCTCTGTCCCTTTAAACCATTGTATATCATACTATTTAAAATGTTAAATTGTAGGTCGTGAACCATAGTGCAGATAGTAAAAGATAAGACACCTTATACCTTTATCTCCCGAAGAGCCATAAGGACAAATGCAGTTAATGCAGCACCATTTTCAGTTCCACCCTAAATTTCCAAAATAAAAGGTCAATTATTAGTAACAAGTCATACTTACGATAATTTTCAAAAGCTCTGTAACGAAAAAAAATTCTTTAAAAATAAATGATCATTAAAAATTTTGGGGTATAGGAGTGGTCCAGATAGAACACATCGAAATTGTTATTCATGTAATGTCAAATAAGTAAAATACTTTTAACCCCTTTTTCGATTTTTTTTATTTTTATATTTCTGACCAAAAATTCAAAAACATTTTACAGTCTAACATTAAAATATGTAGTATTTTGACACTAAAAAGTGAAATTTTTTTTTCCTGAGCCATTTTTGCCCATTTTACAAGTGTTCAAACATTTGATAATTGGCTTCCTGCTAATAATTGTAAATCTAATAATCTAATTGCCTTCCTAATCGTTTTTCCTGCAATACACCTGCATTAGAAAATCGCCCTTGACCTTTACTCAGAGCATTGATAGGGGTTCAAAACATCTGTCTACAAAATTTCCAGGAACTCTTGGGGGCTAATGAGATTCCGGGGGTCAGCAAATGAAAAAACAGTCACGAGAACTTTCAATGGAAGGTCCGTGACAGTTTTAAGGCTTGTAAATCTCCAGAGTCAGCCCACCCCTTAAATTCTTGGCATTTGTAACTGAATGCGGAAGAAGGTGGGAAAATGCATTGGTACAACTACAATTGCCCGTCGCATGTCATGTGACTGTTACTAAAATGAGTCGCTTCGCTTTGAACGTCTGACATGCGACAGTGAAGGGGCTGAACACATTAAGATGTTTAAGTTGTAAAAAATTGGAAAAAAACTCAAACTGAGATTATTCATTATTTTATACCTTTGTATCCCATCTCAACATTCAAGATACCTGTAAAGCTTTATGATGAACTTCTCCAGGTTCTTCAAATGACCCATCATAAGTCTGTTTTTGAATAATCCATTCCAAACCCTTTTCCAGAACTGAGGGATCAACATAAATGTATTTGCTAGCCAAAGAAAGAGATCTGACAGCATAAGCAGTCAACCTAAAACAATTGATAATAATTAAATTTTGGCAAATTCTTAAAAATTTCAATAAAAGAACACAAAAATAATGACTAAAAAACCATACCAAGTACTGCCACTACGGTCACGTTCACCAAAAATACTAAACGAACCATCTTCTCTCTTGTAAGTTAGCTGTCTTTGGTACCCTAAAAGAAAATATAGAACATATTCAATTTTTTTTAATTTGAAATACTTTTCACATTTTTACACTTCAAGTAACTTTTCTTGAATATTAAGTTCTTGTGCATAAACAAAAATTAGCAGCATTCTTTAAAAAATATTCAGACCATTTGTTTGCCAGGACAGTCTTACACATGCAATAAATTTACAAGTTAATTATTCATTTGTTAAAGTCCATTGAAAATTCTACTTCTAAAAAGCTAGTATTATAGATACAAATATGACCTTAATCAAAGAAAATAATGAAGGTATATTTTTACCATTTCTCAATTCATTGATATATTTGTTTCTCATATCCTGAGATAGCCTGTTACTTGTTGATAAATAGTCCAAAATTATTATTCTAGGAACAATTGTGATCAAGTTTTGTTCTCCACAACCATTTGGCATGTAAAGCAATCTGTTGATTGCATTGATACTGGGTCCCATTAGATCAACTGAAACATACCAGTTTTATGACACTCAAAACACTAAGTTATTCTGGTTAAACAATCAACATCATGCAATAAATATAGCATTTACTATATTTATATGAAATAATATTAAGCTCTTAATATTTTAAATACATTTTAAAGGAAAATATTTAAACCTTACCAGAAGCAGATAGCCTAATTTTTCCAGAATCTCTGATGGCATTACGAGGAATCACTGTCGAAACATTGTGTTTAACTGAAGTACTTGAACTACGCAGGTCCACAAAGAATGCATCATTATAAAATTGAGTGGATCCTTCAGGCTAATGAGAAAGAAATACAAGACAAAAAACTATAGTTTAGGCATTTTTAATTAATTCATATCCAAAACATTTTAGTCTTTAAATATATTGAATTATTTTGATTAGAAAGAAAATGTAACATTATAAAAAAGTTCCATAAAACTTTTAACAAATTATATTAACTGTTTTAAATAGCAAACACTTACCTCAACTAAAAGGTATTTTGTAACCGAATCTCCTAACAAAGAAGTAGAAGCTGAAACTCTTATTTCTATAGATCCAACCTTTTGTGGTACAATCAAAAATGAAACAGCAGTGCCTTCTGATGGTGGGATCTAATTATAATCTGAGAATTACTTTTATGATATGAGATTAGTTGTTTTATCTAGAAATATGAATATATAGGAACAATTCACTATTAAGTTCACAAAAATTTTATCATTCAGAACATTTTTCAAAGTAACATTAAAATGTTACAATATTTATTTTTGTTTTAATATTGTAACAGCTGAAACTTTTTGATTCAATAGTTACTAATACGAGGGTAGTTTGAAAAGTTCTCGGCCTCACCCTGAACACGAGCTCGAATTCGCGTGAATTATTTTCTCCTTTGAGAAAAACTCTTCAAATAAGTCAAATTAATTTTTGGGGTTGTTCTAATCAGAATTCTACTTTTGGCAATTTTTTGAATGGGTTAAGGTGAGCATATTTTCAACAATGGTAAAAACAAGTATCGAGCTGTGATAAAATTCTTTTAAAAAGAAGGGATATAACCAAATGAAATCAATTCTAAGCTCATAAATGTGTAAAGGGACTCTTTACCTTTGTTTTCCCCGTGAAAAAATTAGCGTTGAAATTTTAAGTTGGCTGTGAGAGCGTTCCTAAAGAACCATGTGAAAAACATTAAAAAGAGCCACCATACCGGAAATCATAGAAAAGTGCCCCCTATGATTTTGAAGATTGACAAAGAATGGTGGGGGACATTTCTAACAGTCTAGGGATATCAAAGGAATGCGTAAATTATTTTTTGCACAATCAATTGCACGTGAAAACACTTTGCGCAAGATGTGTGCCGTGAAAGCAAACTGCGGCCCAAAAATGCATTAACATGACGATTTCAATGCGAATTTTGACGCAATTTACACAAAATAAAAGCGATTTTTTACGTCTTTTGGCACAAATGGACATACCTTAGAACCTGTAAGTGAAATAATAATCAATGGAATGGATAAAAGTCAATTTTTCAGCACCAAAAGGTTCTATCGGCTGGTAAATTCATGGCGTAAGAATTCTGGGGATTTGAAGGAAATTTTATCAATTAATTATCGGGAAAAGGGTATGAATATAATTTGAGAATACTAATTTAAACTGTTGATGAGAATATCCGAGAAAAAAAATTAATTAAGCAGATTAAACTGCCATTTCTGATCAGAATAGTGCTCATGTTAGCAAATGTGTTTTGGCGTTGGAAAAATTGAGGGATATCGATTAAAAATTTAAAAATTACCCATCCTATTACCCAGATTTGGTATCTCCAAACTTCCTTCTATCCCCCAAAGTGAAAATTTCCCCCTCTGGTCACCGTTTTACTTCGAATTAAGAAGTAACTGTGAGATAAGTAGGTTTTTATGAAGAATTTCTAGAACACCCCCATAAGAGTATAAAATAAGACAGGACTGTCGTTTCAAGAAGTGAGGCAGCCTAAAAGGAGTCAATGTTGAAAAGTAAACAGTTTTTGAAACCATAAGTTAATATTTTCATGGTCAGGCCGAGAACTTTTCAAACTACCCTCGTATATTAAATAAAAATGTACATGATTAAAATATTTTAATGTGAAAATCTAAACATTATTTTATTTAATACAAAATGTAATAGTATTGTTATTTGTTAAAATATCAAATTCACACACAAAATAGATTCTAACATTTTTCAAATTACTCTAAATAAAGTTTACTTACACTGACTATTTTTGTTCTTCGACTTTGATGTTCTAAATTTCCAGAGTCAACACCAGCTAAAGTAAATTCGAATTCCCCCTTTCTGTTTTCCATGGTGACTTCAGCCTAAATTCACACACAGCATTCAGTGAAGAGTTATCAGTTTATAAAGGACAGTTAATAAATATCAAAATGAGTAAATCTAACCTGTATTTCTTTACTGTTGTAGTTAAAAACCACAACTTGAATAGCCAAATCTTCACCCATCAAAACTCTGTACGGCAAACCCATAGTTACAAAAAATGGCCTGGTTACAGTTATCTGTAATTTTTCATCATAATAAGATTTTCATTACATCATTACATTAACAAATGCATTTCAGATTAAGAGTGTTTACTTTTTATTGAATAACGTAAAATACATTGGCAAAATAATAATTACACAAGTCAAAAAAATAATATCCATAGTAATTAATATCCAATCAAATTACTTGAAATGAAAGCAAAAGGCTTCATTTTCAGAACTCTATCAATCTGATTAAACAGTAGATATACATACATAGGTTAATTCAGATATGAATATATAACAAGAATAAAAATAAACCTATTACATCAAAACCAAAAAGAACACATAAGAACAAACATTATGGCTGTTATACAAAATTTATTTTTATAAAGACTGTCGTAGCTATAAATTAGTTAATACTGTAAAGCATAAAAAAACTGGTAAAAGATAACTTTTGGTCTTTTACGGCAATTAATTTTAAAAAATACAGACTTTTAGGATAAATTTGAAAAGCCTTAAAAACTACCTCAGTGGGTGCTGTTGCAATGCCCAACCCATCGATAGGATGTAAAGCAAAGGCAGTGATTTCATATGAAGTCAGGAAATCAGGAACCACATGAGTTATGGAAGCTGTGCCATCATTTCTGTTGATCAAACCAAATGAATACTTTTCAATCTTTTTAAAACTTACCAATAAAATAAAAAGTATATTAAATAATTAAATTTTTATAGATTTTTTTCAATGTTGATACATTTTGTGCTTACTTAAATGCTAAAACTATTTTCACTCTTTTTCTTTAGGTTATATTAACCTAAGGCATAAAAACAAGCTTCTTACCCAAGCTTAAGGAAGGCATAAAAACAAGCTTCATTCTTACCCAGCAGTCGTGTTTATCCATAGCCAAGTCTCAGGATATTTTTTTCTTATAATCAAACGACCTTCTGGCACAATAGCTTCAGGTAGTTCAGATGGAGGCTGAATAGGAGTGTTATCGCTATTTTCATCAATTCGGATGACATTATCCGGAAATAAATCTGCAAATTCATTAGAAAAAATTAAC
The DNA here is from genome assembly GCA_024610705.1 of Tetragnatha versicolor. Lineage (NCBI taxonomy): Eukaryota > Metazoa > Arthropoda > Arachnida > Araneae > Tetragnathidae > Tetragnatha > Tetragnatha versicolor. The sequence continues at coordinate 30,793,201 of JANDEH010000001.1, read as the reverse complement.
TAACAGAAATATAAATATGAGATTAACTTTTTAAAGTAAAAAATACATAGTTGAGAATCATTAAAGTGACTAATAGTTAAAGATAACAGATAAACAACTTATGTTACATTGTGACCACTATGAGATAGCCATAAAGTAAGTTAATGAGAATGTAAAAATACAGGTAAACATTTCCAGCCATTTTTACCATACTTTCCCCTTTGATGGTAGACAGATCTCTAGAATAAACAGCTAAAATAAAGTGTTTTCAAAGGTATCTTTTATACTTCTTAAACAGCCTCTACAGCTAGTGGTACCATGCACTTTTTTAAGTAGAAAAATTTTCACGTATTAGGTATCAAAAGTAGGTGATTTTCACATTAATGTGACTTGACTCAGTATCAGTTAAGTTTTAAACTAAAACACTGAACACACCAAAAAATTTTTCTTAAAGCAAAACAGGATGTATCTGAATCTTATTTGTTTTAACTGTGCATTGTCATCCAGATAGTTTATTTTGAAACTAAAGGGTGCAGTACTTTTTATGTTAATACATTATACATACCACAAAATGAAGTTGCATCTTTTACAAAGGCATATTTAAAATACAAAAAAAATATTTTTGAAACGACTAAAACAAATGAGCAAGTAGGGAGAAACTTGCCTAGTCACAGACACTTGAGGCATAACTTGTAAGACAAACTATATAAACTCTAATAATCAAAAGCAAAGTACAGGAAATTGTTTCCAGCCCTACCAAACAAAATAACATTAAGCCAAAATTTAACTTCAAAATAATTGGAATTGGAAACCATCAAATTTGTTAGTTATTAATTTTTATTGAGCTGTGTTAATTATTTGAAAAACTAACATTACCATAACCATCACCAACCTGAATGGTTGAATTAGTGTATTAAAAGCATTTCATCTCGACTGGTTTTTGTTATTAGTTCAAATAATAAGCATTTCTATTAGAGATAAAAAAAACCCAGATTATAACTTATTAAAAGCCCAGCACACCATGTTAGTTACCTTGGTATACCCAGCAAACCAAGCCATAAAGCAACATTTGTAATCCGGATTCCAGTCAATAGATAAATTTCATAATCTGTAAATGTAATAGATCACATATGAAAAATAAGGATATCATTTAAGAAAAATGTTGTTAAAAACAAATTATAATAAGATTAGTTAAGTTTAGCAAAAAAATACAGTAGAACCTCCGTAGAGCAACCCCTTCTCTTCTAGGACTTGCAACGTAAGGTAGTTTTAACAAAAAAATTTATAACTGTGATAAAACTATCAGTACTTTTAATACTGATTATTGTAATATTTTGTACTTTTATACCGATATTGTATTTAATACTGATTATTGTAAGGAACCGTTATGTCAGGAGGTTGCTGTTAAGGATAATTTTTTTTTAAACTTTAAAAAATAAAAATTTTAAAAACATTTTCATTTATTTTATAGCATTATTCTTTTTTCAATACATAGTGTAGAAGGTAATGCAATAATTTTATGGGTTTGGCTTCTAAAGATTTAAAGATATAAATATAGATTCAAGACTATTTTAAGATATTTAGAATTAGAACTATTAAGATACTTAGAAGACTTTACCTTCATCCCCAGAAGTTAACAGAAAAGCATTGGTCATAATGACCGACCCAGAATCCTAAAAACAAAGAAAAGTAATGTATCTTAAGATTTTAATACATTTTTTAAATGATTAAATGATGAATAAATTAAGAACCAATGGAAACATATTACAGCAAAAACTAAACCAGCAGATTTTGAGCCAGGCCATGAAAGAGATCTTTTCCTTCTTCGAAACCACGGAGGTCTGTACTTGGTTGATTGACCGGCATCATACGTTTCAAGGTCTTCAACAATCTTTAAGAAGGAATTACAACAACAATTAAACCATTTTAAGAATTATTTTTTTCTTTCTAGTATACTGAAATTCTCGCATCAAAACAATGATAGGTAAATCAGTGTTAAAACTTTTTTTAACTGCAACATTCTTTTAGAAAAATAACTTCCCAATATATCTGTAGTAAAAAAACTAATTATTCAACCTTATGGGCAAAATATTAAATACTTACAAATATATAAAATTAACAGCTCAGCTAGATAATTGGCAATTTTTTTTCAAATAATGGCATAATACCATTTATTTTGTTAAAAAGAAAAATTACTATAAACTCAGCTTCGCATGAATTCAAAAATTGAAATTGGTATTAAAATCTGCTGAAGATAGAAAAATTCTTCTTTCAGAACACGATAAATTTTAAACCTCTAAACCTAAATTTTGTTTCCCAAACTTGAATACTGATAGCAATTTTTTTAAGAGAACTTTCCTTTTTAAAACTTTTGGAAATTTTATACATTTTTAACAAACTGTGTAGTTATAGTATTATGAAATCTGAAATATAAATTAGGAATTTGATTTGGGCCATAGTATAATCCTTAATGCAGCACATACTAACCAAATTTGGTAGAGAAAATATTAATTAACAGTTTCAGGATGTAAAATTAAAACTGCGTTTTGGAGCTACATACTTCATCTTGACTAATATCATTGCCAGATTTCAGCTTCATGATTCCACGGTCTACTCCTAAAATTCCAACTACAGCATTAGGAGTAGTAGTCAGTCTGATATTGACCTGCCTTCCAGGTTGAGATTCTCTGACATCTGACGTAACTGTTATCTAAAAATATAGCTTAATTTCATTAAGAAATAATAAATGGTAGACACTACAAACAAAAACTTTTACAAAGTAAAACACTTTGAAACAAACATACAAACATAACTTACAGCAGTTTTAAACAGCCCTTCAACATCGAAGCTTACAGAATCAGCAACAATTTCATTATTAATGCTTCTCACATAGTAAACTAGAACTCTGCCTCTGGGAGCCATGGCACTAGGAACTCTGAAGTTAAAACGATAAACCTTCTGATTTGGCACAGGAATAGTTTTTGCAAGAGCTATATTGCCTCTACCAAATACCTATAAAAATAAAATCTAGTTGAAAACAAATGAAAAATTACAGAAAATTAAAGGGCTATTTATAAGAATTAAATTTTACTTGTTTAATATTTCAAGGCCAAAAACTGTAAACAAAAGCAAAAATTTTCAAAAAAATTTGGTTTATGTCTAGAACTATATGAAACCTGAAAACGGATATTCATTACAATTAATTTAAAAATTTGCAGTCAAAATAAAAAATTTCATGTTATTTTGATTTCAGTTGAGTTTTTAGGAAAATTGTACATACATAAGAATAATGAAACAGACTATACTGCCTGGCACTATTTAAATATTATTTAGAGTAAACTATTTGTTTAGTGCCATATTACTGAGCTTGACTGTATCAAGAAAACAGTACCTTGTAAACCAAATGATTAATAGGTTCAGTAGCATTAACTTCCATTTCCACAGTATCTTGAACTTTAGGATTCAATGTAGCCAATACCACTTGAATAAAATTATTGCTAGGAGAAGTGGCTGCCTCAATTTTATCTAGATAGAATGTCAAGCCTTGAAACATTGCTCTCATATTTAGGAACAAAATGTTCTCTTCATTAGGAGGGAGGAATTCAAGTTTCACAATTCCATTTCTTGGTACAGTGTAGAATTCTGTTTTCCAATCTTCTTCTCGTGTTGTATACCCATACATAAGTTGTAGTTGTCCACGGCTGTCTGACACTGGAGTATCATCTTGGTGGGAAACTTTAAGCTAGTTAAAGAGAGGGAAATGAAATTAGAGATGGAATCATATGATATCAGTATAATTGAATTGAAAGGTGTAGTTTTTGATATTGAAAAACTTCTCAAAATTCTCTACTTGTTGAAACTGTTTGCAAAGTTAAAGTTGAGTTAATTATATTAGATTTTGATAACAAATATCAATACACTTGCATAGATAAATAAACTATAATTGGTTTTAATTTTTGTTTCCTGTTAGCAAAACAAAAACAATACTTCTAGTCAGGCAATTTATTTCCATAATTTTCAAATCATAGTTGTGAACCCCAGGGTTGCCAACCTGAGACAACGCTCATACGTAATTGCCCCCCTCGCAAAAAAAAATCCGGCATGACGCCTCGCTTTCTGCACGTAAAAATATGGCCCAATATTTTGATAAGTTTTAGAAAAGTCCTGAAAACCCAAATATTTGAGAAAAGAAGGCCTTTTTTTCTCATTTGAATCAATCATCCATGCAGATTAGAATATTCCAATTTCTTATTGATTCCCCCTTCTTATTGCCCATCTCATCAGTTACTAGCAACTAGCGTTATCGTTTTTATTCGCAATTCTAAGTAAAAAAATATGTATTGTGTAAGGATTGAAGCTAAAAACAGAGAATTGAGAAGAAAATTTAATACATTCTCATTAAAATATATTTAATTAACGTAGTTTCCGTAGTTTTTCTAGCTTTATCCGTAATTGCGGAATCCAGGGCCGAAATGCGGAATGATTCCGCAAAATCCGGACTGGTTGGCATCTCTGGAACCCCCTTTTAATAACCCACAAGGCCCCCACTAGTTGTTAGTGATAATTTCATAACATTGGTAATAATAACAATGCAGCATTAACTAAAACACTAAACTGTCAAAAGATTAATACCATCTTTATAATTAACTCTCAGAGGCAGCAACTCTTTTAAAGACAAAAACATGAAACATTAAATGCATTTTATTACTCTTTCATTCCATAACAGATTCAATACATCAAAATTTCAAATCCAGCTATCTAGCTAAAATTTCAAAACCAGCTTTCAAATCCAGCTAGTTCATACAAAATTTTAGTGTAATAATTTTTAATTTTAAAAATTCAAATAAATAAAAAAAATTATATTAGTCCAACTATATATTTAAATGCACTTGCACATTATATTACTAACAAGGAATTAACAGCAGCTGTATTAATTTATCTAAGATCATAGAATCTAATTAAATAAATTTGGAAACAATCAATTTGAATATTGATAATAAAGTTAAAAAAACTTGATTATTTTAATAAAATAATTTCAAGAGAACCATAAAGATACTTACAAATGCAGTATACTTTAAGCCAGGTTTAAAAGTTTCAGAAGTTCGAATAAGATCAATTTTTATATCCTTATCATAAATCCACATGGTGTTTGTGGAATTATATTTATGACCCGTTTCTTCTTCCTCAACAAGAGCAAAGACCTCTATTTCTCTCTTGAAAAAATCAGTGCGCAAAGACAAATCTTGCAGTAAATTAAGGTATAATGTAACAGAACCATCAATCTAAAAAAAGTCAATTGTAAAAGAAATACTATTAGCATTCAGAAAAATGAAATGACACAGAAAATAAATTTCTAGCAGGAAATTAAATTGTAACATTTTTAAAGCATGAATGGTTTGAATTGGTTGCTTCACTCACTTTTGTCTTAGTTTGAAAAGACTCGTATGGTCTTACATTCAGCTTATTGTATCGGGTCCGAGGGGCAACAGTAATAGTTATTTCTCCTCTAACCGGCTTGCCATATGAATGCCTAAATTATAAAAGAAAATAATGAAGTTAATAAGAGAAATACATATTTAGAGTATTATTGAATTTCTAAATAAAAATGTGATTAAACAAGAAACCAATCTCACATAGCTTTAATAGTAGCTTCAACATCTGATCTGTTATAAGTAACATAGGTAGGAAGGTCAATCTGCACTTCATAGGTGGGCATAACTGCAAAATTTAAGAAAATTATAAGTTCAAGCTTAAACTTAATATTAACATATAATATAATATTATATTATATAACAGATATCTAAAAAAATATCAGATAAAAAGGATTCTTTTACATAAAAAGGAATAAATATAGTGGGAAAATACTTACTAAACTCAGCAACAGAAAAGTTCTTATGAAATTTCTGACCCTAAAAATAACAAGTATTTTGAAATTGCAAAGTCATGCTTAAACCGTTCTAAATAAATATGTGAAAACAATACATACTTCAACATCTACATGAACAGACCATTCTCCTAAAACAGGATGATCTGCCAATACAAATTCTGCAGAAGCTACCCCTAAATTAAGAACTTATTGACATCAAAGTTTTTCACTTAGAATTATAAACATAGAAAAAATCAAGCATACCATTAGTTGTAAAAATTCGCTTCCACTCTTGAATGCTGTTACCGTGACCATCCTGAAATTAAAAAATAAACCATATTTTTAAAAAGATTAAAAGAGGGATGCAATGCAGAGAATTTTATTGAGCTGAAAGTGCTCATTTTATTTGAGCTAAACCAACGAAATTAACCAAAAGAATACTGAACCTAGAATAAATAAGTATTAAAATCTATTTTTGGAGGAAAAAGGTTCAAGTGGCTCCAAGAGAGCAAGCAAATACCTCTATCCATCCCTATCAATTCGTAACCACCCTACTCAATAACTATAGATTTTCGAAAGAACACAAGAGGGAAGCATTTTACAGCTAGGTGCTAACCACCCCATAGTAACACTCCAGTATCTTCCATACAAAAAAAAGATATCATTAGTGTTAATCTTAAGTTGCCATATTCATAAATTTTGTATATAAATTACTATAAATCACAATGATCCTGGTGACTATTGCTGCACAGGGATTAAAAACAAAAGCAAGAGAGGAGAAGTAGCTTATGAACGATTTTAACCTTCTTGAAAGTTGAAATAAAAGTATACAAGAAAATAAAGAAAAATTTGGGCCACAATAAATATTTTTCTCTTCTTGCATGAATTATTCACATGAAGATTCCCTTTCCCATCACCATTATAATTTCACAAGTGTTATTGTTTTTATATTTGCATTAATTAAAAATATAATACATGTATCAAAACAATTGAAACTAAAAGCATGGAGCTCAGAAGAAAATTTTAAATAATCTATTTTCAAAAAATAATTTGTGTAGTTCTAGCTCTATCCTAATGGCTCAACAAACTCCAGAATATTCAACATTTCTGGAAACTTATCCAATCAGGTATTAACTTGGAGAAATTAGTCATTAATATACAGAAAAATGAAAGTAAATGATCATCTAGATAAGACTTACTTTCACTAATAAATCAATAGGGAACTGACTAGGTCTTGGAAGGAGGTAGGGATTCACCACAATAATTCTAAATTGCACTAAAATTAGATTAAAAGAAAAGAACAGATTACATAAAAATAAGTTTAATAATGGTAAGAATCAAGCTCAAATGTAGAGGAATTGGGGAAAGTTCTTAAATCAAAGTTTAACTAATTAGCTATCAGTATTTAGTACTCGCGTATTATTCCATCGACCATTACGCGACCTCTTATTCAGCGGCACTTCTATAGAACAGTGAATGGGCTTTAATGATGTATTCAAATTTAGCAGCACAGTTGACAGGATAGTTTGTACGAACCCATTACTTTAATACGCATAATTTAATTTAAATAAATTATTCAGGGATAAATATTGGAGAAGACACTGTGTGTTTACTTTTTGCAATATGCAATTATTGGCAAATTTACAAAAGAAAGTAAAATATAAGAAGCAAAGCAGTACATTCAAAGGAGCTTAAATTAGCAGAAAATAATGATGAAACAAATTCTCAAAACTGGATAAAAATGAGATCTAATGTAGGTACACAAAAGTAAGAATATGACTTACCAAGCTGCCCTGGTTTGTATACTGGTCTATCAGTTTGAATAAAAACTGAATTACTTTTATGTTCAAATGTTAGCTGAGTAACGTTTCGAACTGAAATTCCTCCTTGACCAATGATTTCTAAACTATATTTACCAGGTTTCCAATTTAAGACCTAAATGAAAATTAACACAAAATTAATTTTTATTACATATACAGCTTTAAAAATTGTAAATAAAGTTTGGTGCATGCTCTGTAGATAGTTTATGTGGCAGTGAGACTTATTTGAAGTCTTAAAAGAGCGACATCATAATGTGGGAGGGGTAAATAAAATGTGGAGAAATATAGAAAAGGAGACATAATTTGGGAATGGTCCATAAAGTAGGGTGATTTAAAACTTTTTGAATAATCATTGCATATTGCATGATATATCTATGAAAAAAAACTCTTACATCAAAGTCAACAAGTTCAGTTTGGCCTGAAAAAAAAAGAAAATATTAAACAAGCACGGAATTTATTAGGATTCATACGATTTTGATTGTTCAAATATTATGTAAGCAGTTTTTTAACTCATTTTTGACCCTTTCCCCCATATCAGCAAAGATAAGCAACCCTCAAACCCCACCTTAATTACATAAGAAAACTGCCCGACTCCACCCCCTCGAAAAGTCAACTCTTGGCATTTTTTCCTTGTTCAATTTTTTAGTAAAATTTATTTTTAGTTGCATTTTGAAATTATTTATGCAAGAAAAAATATTTTTCAAAAATTCGGCATTTCCATCCGGCTTACATATAACTATCATTCATACTCCCCTTATCAGGAAAAATAAGAAAAGAGCAAACCCTCTTTCCTCTTTGGTGTTACATAACATTTGAATGGCTCCATTAAAGATTAAGGCAGGCAAATCCAACTCACTTGGCTCGACATGAACATTTTTAAGCACACTAACTGGAACTTGAGTATCTGTTTCTCCAAATATTTGCACACTGAAGTCAGCAGCAGAAGGGGCACTATGAAGTGTGATGCTCACATGATATATAATATCAGGACGGAGTTTTGAGGGAGCTACAACAGTGTAAATGGCTCGCTGCTCTTGCGATGATGCCCTAGTAAAGAAAGCAATGGTAAAATTGGGTAATTATTTAAAATACCTATCAGCACATCAAACTGACATTTTATAATACTTTAACAGGTATTTTTTTTGTAACATTATTATAATTAAAATAATTATACGCAATAAATAGGCCATGGTATAAAATTCATCACAGCTATACCTCATATTCAAATAAGTTAGAGATTATTAAACATTTTGAATTAATATTAGTAATAGAAAGATGGTAAATGAAATTTAAATGTTGCCAAGAGGAGCCAACCCAAATCCATTTACTATGATTTTACTCAAATTAATAATGACAATGGCAGAGAAAACATTGGTTCATTTCTGTTGTCTATACTCCTTTATGTAACTACTAGCTGCTTTAAACACCAAATATTAGAAATATTACTCAAAATTACAGACCGATGAGTTTAGTCCTATTTATCAATGTCAACAATAAAAATTAACTATAGTTGTCACCTTAAATAATTTGGCAATTATCAATGAGATCGATAACAAAATGAATTAAAATGCCAATTAAAAATTGCAGCGTTTTGGTAGAGTGATGTGTGAAGGAAAGGTAATGAAAGTGGTACTTTCGTATTAGCCCGTCCATCGTTTTCGCCAACTTTGCTAAAACGCGCCACAATACGGGATTTCATCAGAATCACCGAAAACACATTTTTTAACATCAGAAACATCTTTATAACATCAGAAAATAAAAGTTTCATGTGGTTGAGGGGGGCTGCCACCCCCCAAAACCCCTCTGCCCTCACTATAACCAAACTCGTTGTGGGGTAATCAAAAACAGTAAGGATTCAGAAAAAGGGGAATCAGTATTCTTGGATGTACCAAAACTACGGATATCACTCGGTAAGAGCATAAAAATAATTTTTTAGCATTAACTTACTTGCAAAATGGCTGCTGGCAGCTGGATTTGAGCATTTCCAGATAAACCACAGCTACAACTTTGTCGATCCTACCACCGGCGTGCATACGCAAAACATTGAAAGACTCTGGAGCTCGGCAAAATAGTGCAACAAAGTTCACCGTGGAACGACACGAAAGCATTTAGACTCCTACCTTTCAGAATTCATGTGGCGCCGATTGCACAAAAACGAAAATTTGTTTCAAATGATTCTGAAAAACCTTCAAGAATTCATGCCCCCAAAATAAAGCTTTGTTTGTTTGAAAACTGTCTCACTTACTTGTTTCAGATGCAGTCTTCGTTCTTACCTTGTAAACACTGTTGAATTTACGTTCAAAACAACCTGCGCACGCTTGCGCCAGCGATCGGAACTAGCGCAATTTCGCTACGTTTTTCAGGGTTACCAGAATCAACGGTAGTGTTGCTGGGTTTACCAGACTTGGCGACTTATTGCCCCTGTTGGAAAATGGACGGGCTAATAGGAATGTACCATGAAAGTTTAAAAAATTTTACTGCACAGCAATAAGTCTACCAGTGGCCATGTTTACCCACAGCTTATATGATGACCCCCCACAACCATATAAACTATACTAGACAGCGACGTTAGTTGAACCTACGATGCCACTAACAAACAAAGTAGTTCCGATGTCAGTGTCTGAATTTCGAGTGAAACGGGTTCAATTCCATTAAAGGTCCTGCTAAATATCACCAAGTTTTTATGAGCACCATGTATTCAAATATCGACAAATCTTTCTGATTTTTATTGATAAACTAAACAGTTATTGATCTAACTAAACATTTTAATCTATTAGTTTGAAATTATTTAGCAATATTTCTACTTTCAGGTGACCAAAAGAGCATGGCAGTATTTAGTATTTTCAATACCTTTAACGGGTGGTTTGAGTTAAATGGACCGGACCAACCTTGTTGGGCGCTTACCTGTAGTTGGTCGACTTAATTTGTATTTGTATTTGAAACGATGAATGTCAATTTTATAATACAATTATTTCGTTAAACCCATGTATAAATAATCCCATTCGTTAAACCCATGTCTTTTAATTACGATTTGCGTACCAACACTCCTCCTAACAGGCTTTGTGTTTACTCACTTTCTCCTTCCGTGTAGTGACGTACTGGGTTTAGGAAATGTTGATGTTGAGTATAGTATTATTAATATCATTATCGGATCATAAGATAATAACATTTAGTAGATTATTATTTTTGGATCTAATAATGGTGATATAAATAGTTAAATCTCTATGGTTGTCAGTCATCATTTGAGCTGTGGGTAAACATGGCGGACTCTTATCGAAGATGTGCCAATTTCACTTGTCACTCGTATTAGCATCAGCCATTACTCTTTTACCGAAACATTCCATGTTTGCAATAGGCTGAACAACTATCATAAACTCTTAAGTTCTCTTTCGTTCGAAGCTGATGTCTTTTCACAGCAGGCTATCAAGAAATATAAATGCTATACGTGAATGAACACTAATTGATAAAAGTAATGTATTTACCTGATAATGAAGTAACACAGAAATGAAAAGAGGGTAAGTGGGATTTTAATATACGACATTGCAGCAAATCTAATTATCTGTAAGGATAACAAATTTATATCAATCAAACTGCAAACTTTATAACACTTCTCAAATATTCTAAACACATAAAATTAATACGAGAAAAACGAAAACTTGTTTAATTATTTTTTCAAACAACACTTACCTGTTCATGAATGAAAAGATAATTTACTTAGACTTCAAGAATGGTAATGGAACCCACCCTTGATAAATAACAACCCGATAATTCCATTGAAATGTTCTTTCAAAGCAACTAATAAAGTAAACCAGAAGATACAAACCTAAAAGAATTTACAAAAGGAATTTCAAAATAGTTTAAAACATTTCTGAAAACTCAAACTAAAAACAAGGGAGAAAGTTTTTGTTTACAAGGGCACAATCAAAAAGTAGCTGCCATTACGAACCAAAATGTTCGCCCACTCGTATTCAAAACCACAACGTTTGATCGCAACCACATTGAAACCTTTTAAAGCTGACGGAGATTTATAAATATCATAAACTATTAAAATATAAATTTATATTAAATTGAATTGAGAAAAGAAAAAAAAGATTTAGGTTTCTTTTGAATTATTTTTCTCTGTGACTGGTATTTGATATGTATTCATTGGTCATCTGGCAGCGTAGAAGTTTTGTACCGAAAATAGATTTCGGTTTCGTGTACTGTAGTTTCGTTTTTGTAGTTTTTGTGAATTTTTATAAAAAAAAGGATAGCTTCATTTTATTTTAAGGTGATTCATTTTAAAGTAATTTTATAAAGTTGATCGAAAATTGTTTATTTGAATACTGTACAACGAAAGTCAAATCACCTTATTCCTAAAATTTTTTTCTAAAAAGTCTGCAACTCAAAAATTTATTTTTGAAACATTGAAGTAAAGGGCTTTTAGCTTCGAAGCGTGCTTTAACTTACCAGTTCATAAATTTTTTAATGCTATTTAAGAAAACTTTCCATAATACACCCTTTGAACTGGTTTATTACGATTTCCTATGAGAATATTAATTAGAAAAATATTTCCCGAATCAAATAAATAAAGCCGAAGAGCATTAACCATAGCTTATTATTTCACTTAAGTTTTTATTTCATAATTTTTACCTATCTGTTGAAAAGTAATTATTTCAACAGATTCTAGTTAGGGTTGGCTGGATTGGACCCAAAGGGCTTAAAAAACATTTGAAAAAAATGCCCCTCATTTTGGACCTATTTTTGTTTTTTTCAAGAAAAATCAAGATTTTGGCAGTTTTAATATTGAAGAAAAGCATTTAACGAAATAACATAGGGGCCATTCATTAATTACGTTAGGATGATTTTGACAATTTTTGACCCCCCCCTCCCCCCTTGTAAGGGTACGTAAGATTTTTCAAACCCCTCCCCCCTATTCTTACGTAAGATTCCATTATGTTTTTCAAAACAATAAAATATTAGAAAACTCTCCGTTTGACGTAAATCAAAGATTTTTATTTTTCAACAGATAAGTAATATTCTTGCTGTCAACTACATATTACTATTATATTATTATCTCTTGATTAGAATAATTGGAATTTGTTTATATTAACTAGGAAAATATTATGTAAGAATTGGTTTGACCCCCCCACCCCCAAGTAAGGGTATGTAGAGATTTTTCCAACCCCCCTCCCCCTTGGGACCCTTACGTAATTAATGAATGGCCCCATACCAAGAACTGCAGTTGAATGGGTTTTCCAAAATTTTAACAAGGTTTCAATAATTAAGTTTTTTTACATTATTGAATGGGTTTTCTTCAAAATTTAGGATCTTTAAAGTTCTAAGTTTAAACTTTATAAAAAAATTAAGGAGGATTTTTTAAATTTCAGTGTTTTTTTCAAAGTTAAATAGATTTCTTTCAATATTGAATGGATTTTTTAAAAACTTAAAATATTTTTAAACTTTAAGTTTTTTTTTCAAAATTTAGGTTTCAATAATTAAGGGATTGTTTTTCAAATTTCATTTAACAGTATGTTATCAAATTTAAAAATTATAATCTTAATTTACTATTTATACTTTTTATTAACATACGTATATAAAGAACATAAATCAAGATTAAAAGAGAAATTTTAATAAAGTAAAATGTTTGGAAAATGTTACATCATAAGAAAAATTCGAAAACAAATTACTCCAAAGCTTATTTTTACATCCCATCTCATAGCATTTATAAATAAACACTTTAAAATAAAAATAAAACATTAATTTTTAAGAAAACTGACGAGTTTTGAAAAAACTCACTTAACTATGTATATACTTAACTATGTTTAACTATATAAACACTTATATTATTTTGATCGAACACATTTAACATAGAAAGAAGTCACTAAAATTTGAAAAAAACCCCACTTTCCATATATATTAGAAAACCACTTAAATTTTGAAAAAAACCCTCACTTTTTCCGAAAAAAGCCAGTTTTTTATGAGTTTTTTCAGGGTTTTATAGAAAAAAACCAGAAAAAAACCAACCCACTTGGATTGAAAAAAAAACCGGGTTTTTGCCAACCCTGATACTAGTATACACACATTGCTATAAATTACTGGTCCAAATAACGCATTTTCAGTATCAAAATGCCATTTCAGGATTCATATTCATAGTGGACTTTAAAAAATTTAAAAATAAATGAATGAATGAATAAAATATTTTGGGTAACTTTTGAGACTCCACCACGTTACCATTTATTTCACTTTTTAAAAGTTTCTCTGATTTTAGGAACTACTATCCGAGTATCCCTTACGAGTTCGTATAAGAGCAAGCGTCGACTTCATTTTCTACCCCAAAACTAGAGAGTTTATGTAAATAACAATTTCCCAACATTCGTTAAATAAATGCCGAAAGGAGTATTTCCAATGCCGCTGCCGTATATGGATTCTTACAAGAATGGGTTTGGCCAGTTAAACTGCTGCCAAGAGAAAATCTGGGTCACCTACAGATTTCTGAAAGCGTTTGCTTAAACGAGGCATCCAGGTGTTGTGAGAGTGAAAGTATTAATTCACGAGTTTTAATTTCCACTTTAGAGTGGTTGTCTCCCAAGGTCAGCCAGTTTCCTGTTTTGCCGTCATGGGTACCGTGTGTGGGGGAAAATAAAGGCTAATTTATAACGCATAATTTTATTGGGTTTTATTTGGTATGTAACAATTGTAAAAATTTGTAAACAGACCAAAGACCTTATATTATGATACAGGGGTCAGCAAGTAATTTTACTTGGAGTTCAAATAATTTTGAAAATTTACATCGAGGTCCGGAGAAAAAATGGGTTACTATTACTACTTTAAATTCTTATCTTCAAATACACATACATTGATGTAATTTTACAATGATGTAAATTGAGTACGCTATTTGCTTAATCGTGTTGTTAAATTTAATATTATTAGAAGTTTTTACATTAAAAATAAGGGTCTGAGTGGAATTTTTTCTCAGTGGAATCGTCCCCAAGAATTTTTTTGAAATTTGACGCTAAAAAAGAGGGTCAAACTAAATTTCGTTGTTATAAAAATACATTAATTGTCTAAACGTTTTAGCGGCCCGGTAAAATAACCTCACGGATGCGGACCGAGGTCCGTCAGTTGCCGACCCCTTTTATACAATATGTAAACTATCAGTAGTGTTCGGCAACTACTGGTCAAAAAGTAGTTAACTACCAACTATCAACTAGTCTGGGCAAAAGTAGTTGTAACTACTAGTTAACTACTTTTTCTTGGAAGTAGTTGTAACTAGTAGTTGATTATTTCCCAAAGTAGTTAACTCCTAGTTAACTAGTCTATTTAATTTCATAAGATATTTTCCCCCAAATTTTCGATTACTTTTTCTTACCTATAGCAAAAATATCATGGCTAAAGATTCGTCAATTTTTATAGGTTCACAGGTTTTTGGTGTCTTAGGTATCCGCCTACATTGAAAACGTCAATTTCGACCAGTATTAGTTATTTCTGTTTTTCCCTCTCTATTTAAGTACAGCTTATTAGCTTTCTAAAACTGTTTTACTTTTGATTCTATGGCTATTAGAAAAGAAGTTACGGTCATTGCCAATGTGTCAATTTGTCAATGTCAGGTTGCAATTCCAAACTTTAAACTCATTTTTCTCAGAACAGCTTTTTTCAATAAATGAAGTTACGGTGTGCATGATATTTTAAAATCTATTGCTTGTATGGTAGTGAAATTCGGTGTGAATATTTTTATAGTATATTCTAGGGAATGTCATGGGATAATTTTATTTAGATTATTTTAAGCGAGTCTATTGGCGAGTCAATAGAAAAAAAATTATGAATTTTTAAGAAAAAGTCTATAACTTCTAAGTAAATTCACTTACCTTAAAAATCCTACGACATTCTCTAGATAATTGAATTTAAATTCAATTGCAAGTTAAAAAATATTCTAACTGAATGAGATTTTTAATTATAAGGTTTGTCGTAAACTTAAAATTTGCTTAATTTTTTAATGTTTTTTTGAATTAATCTACATAATTTTTTTTTGTGGTTTTAAAGGCTTAAATAGTTGGTTTCTAACATAAATGGAATAAAAAATGTAAAAAAAACAGAACATTTTATTGTTTAAAAAAAAAAGTTGTCGAACGTAGGCGGATACCTTAAAGTTTTTTAAGTTGTATTTACATTAGTCAGTATACAGTGTCGTATATAAGGGAAGGGGGGTTAAGGGTTCTAAACCCCCTTAGTCTGTACAATTTTAAGCACAAAATTGGGCCGTTAACTTTAAGTATTGCTTTACTAAATTTTAATGTAGGAAAAACATCTAGAATCCTCGTAAACCTAGCCTAATATCGCTTTTCAAGTGCTGGAATTTCCAGGAGAGAAAACCCTGAACTCCCTAATTTCTAGAGAGGATTTCAAAAAAGGGTTGCATTTATATGTCAATTGCTGGGATGAAATATATTTCAAGGTTGCCAAATATGAAAATGTATGAAATAGTGTAGGCTTACACGGTCAGATTCAGAGTTAAATAAAAATTCATGCGGGTGGCATATAAACTACCTTCACATTGCCAAAAACCATTGGACGAATATAGTTACGAGGGCATTCAAGAGATGGCGTTACGAGAAATCAATTATTACCATTCTTGGATTGTTTTCTTCACATTTCTTTTTTTATTTGCTTTGAAAAGAGCGCCAATATTTTTTTTACCCATTCGCTCCGTTTTTCTTTACATTTCTTTTTTGTTTGCTTTCAAAATATCGCCGATGTTTTTGTTATATTCATTAGTAGAAAGTTCTCTTTTCGAAAAATGGCTTGGTTTTCAGACAAATCGAAATCATATACGCTTCCTCCATCATTTATTAATGATATTGCGAAGGAATGCCCTCCTCCTGTTATACGAAGCAATATTAGAAATGGAGATGATATTAATAAATGGATGAAAGAATTTGGAGCGTCAACCAACACCAAATGGAATACGAGAAAATCTATACCATGTGGAAAAAGAATGAGTTGCTCGTAAGTATATTATATTTTCATCAAGTACTTCCATATCGTGTCCAGAAATTTCCCACCTGTAAGACCCCAAGACAAGTATGAAATTTCGGTATTGGCTCTAGGAGACAGAGCTCCTCCAAGGGACTTTTATGAACCTTTCCTGCAAAGAAACGATGCTGACGACGTAATGGTAGAGGATGCTACTTGTACTTCAACCCAAATCTCTTCTAATCCATCCACCTCTGAAAATGGCATCGAAAACGATGATGAGCGCAGAATAAACCTGCTTGATGAAATTATTCAAAAAATGTCAGTGAAAATAAAAACCTTTCACCCATCCACCACTTCATTAAACCACTTCATTAAGAGTTTGGACAATGTTAAATCTCCAGGAAGTCTGGAGACATTTTTACACGGAGCAAGAGGGCCAAGTCGCTATAAGTGGGGAGCAGCCATCCGTGTACAGCCTACAGCAATAGCTCGAAGGCGTGTTAGTGCCAACAAAGGCAGTAAACGGCTACCAGCTGGAAGGCTTGCATCTAAACGTCAGCATAATATTTCATTAAATGTTCGTTTCAATCAACCAAATGGGAAGCTCCATTAATGAAATTAAGTGTGGAGTGTGTATATAAGAATGTGTTTAAAAGTAATAATAAAAAATTAATTAAAGTATTTTTTGGAATTCCTGTACCATAAGTTTTTGTTTAATTCCTAAACTTACTTTTATATGCTATGATCATTGCAAATCCAGTATGTTAATTTAATTAATATAAAGGTTTTTATTTTCTGGAAATATATTTGATTGTAGAAAGAAAATGGATAAGGTAAGCAAACATTTCCTTAATTTTAATTAAAAATATAGCAAAATAGAAAGCAAGTATTAAGTGTTTCCAGTGTAGTTTTCATTAATTTTTTAAAAGTCGGTACAAGAAGTTTTAAAAATTATTAAAATATTTTTTTAGTATAAGTGATATTTTAAAAAATTCTATTGAACACTCAATATTACCTAAAAGGTTTTTCAGATGAATTATGTAAAAATAATCGTCTTAAGTATTCCAAATCATATAATCATGCGCCAATTCCGACTCGCATGAATTACGTCAAATTTGTCAAAATTAACTGAATATAAAAAAATATTAAGCTAAGAATAATTTCATAGTGCAAATAAATAATGTTTTAATGAAAGGAAATTTATGACATTTGTCATTCTTTTGTATGAACGCAATATTTTTTTCAGTTTGTAATTTCTTTAAAAATTACCAGTCTTATTACTCGAACTATACTAGTTTTTAAAAAAGAAAAACTAAAAAACGCATATGTGCATAAAAATATAACTAAGAATAAAGAAATCCCTCCTGAAAAGCCCCTTGAACTATCTCTTCCAAACCCAATGGTTTTTGGCAATGTGAAGGTAGTTTATATGCTTCCGGGTGTAAGGACCGTGGTCATGAGTAAAAACGGACGTTTCGTCTACATCTGCGGTAGACATCTTCAGCGAGACTGATCCACGGTCCTTACACCCGGAAGAATTTTTATTTAACTATGAAAATGTATCACGAAAAATGGCATTGTTAGTGTAACATATTTTTTAAAATTTTGATCTTTCAATATTTTTTGAAATAGTTGAACGTTTTGAAAGTAGTTGGAACTAGTAGTTGGCGAAAAAAGTAGTTAAACTACTAGTTCAACTACTCTAAACCAAAAGTAGTTGAACTACTAGTTAACTAGTAGTTGCAACTAGTTGTTAACTACTTTTCAACTACTTTTAGTTAACTAGTGCCGAACATTAACTATCAGTAAAATAAAAATAGCCTTAATCAATACAAAATAACTTAAAAAGTAATGGTATAGAGAACACACACTTAGCAGTATTAGGTGCTTGAAAACAAGTACAAATACATTATCCCAGTCCTAACTATTACAACAGAACAGGCTAATTTTATGCCATATCATCCTATGTCGCATGTCGTATACCCTTAGGTTATTTTAAGGATTTTAGATACCTTTTTTTCTTCAAAATTTTACTTTATTTTTGAAAATTCGTTTAAATATATTTAATATATTATATATATATATATATATATATATGTGAGGAGTCGCAACTCAGCCCCTAACTTGACCCGTTGGTATGTTTTGTTGGGTGGCCTGCACGGTGGCTGAATCTGTGGCTGCTGTCTGAGGCTGCTAGCGGTAACTGAAACTGCTGACTACCCCGTGATGTATATAAATAGCTTTGACTTCTCTTTGAATGTGCTTTTTTAGATGTTTTAATAAAATGAATTTGTTCTTACTACGCTTGATTTCTTGAGTTACAACAATAGTCGGCAGGATCATATCTCCGGGAGAAAACGGCTACTGCAACCATGGCGTTTCTTGGGAAACTTCGAAAGAGTGAGTTGGTTATTTTGGCTGAAGAGTTAGGCGTACAAATAGGCGCTGAAATGACTGTGAAAAAGATGAAAGATGCAGTTTTGGGCGATCCTAAGTACGATGCTGAATCTGCTAGGGTAATCGTGGAGCGTTTAGTTGAGGAAAGAAAACCTTCATTGGAGGCGAAGCCTCGTTGTGGATCGTCATTCGCATGGAATCAGTTGATTCAAAAATACAACCCTGAGGTTGACGAAATGGTGCTGTACTTGAGGAGTTTTGAGACCCGAGCGGAAATAGCTGGGCTTCCACGTGGTGAGTGGGTGGCATTTTTGCTGGGAGCTTTGCCATCGGAAATGTCAAATCAACTGGCACGAGAACCGCAATATAATCTACAAGATTATGAAAAAGTAAAGGAATTGTTGTTAAAAAGATATAAATTAAATCCAGAAGAGCTGAAGGCAAAGTTTTTTGGTTCTGCTAGGCAACGTGGAGATTCATGGAGGGCTTTTGCCCATGAGTTGTCGGCCTACTTTGATGATTGGATTGGTGAACTCAAGATCGAAACGTTTCAGCAGCTAAGGAATTTGATGATCACGAACCAGATGAAGTTTAGGGTTGGTCCTCAGGTCAAGATGAAATTTTTGAATAGTTGGAGTACGATGAATGAACCTTTCGATCTGGCTGAAAAGCTTGATGAATACGAACTTTTACGTAGTGGTCTTGACAGGGGACACAACAGATCAAGACCAGGCACCTATGGTTCGGGGGAGCATCGTCCATCTGGTTCATCGTTTTTTGGCAGTCGGGGCCGAGGTCTTGGTCGTTATGATTTTGGCGATAGGCGTGTTGATCCCAGTGGCGTGCAGGGCAGCGGCTATTTGGGGAATAGTGTTGTCAGCCTTCGGACACGGGAGACTCATCAAGGGACTGAGTCAGAGGTGTCACCTCGTACTCACCATGGAGAGAATGTCCCTGGACCGTCGGAGCAACTGGATCGTGAAACTTCTTGACCTCTGGGGATGCGACTGCTGCATGTTGATATGGTGTTCCTGGGATGCAGTGGTCGGGAGGAACTTATTCCAGGCGTTTTAGACACCGGGAGTACGGTGAGTATTTTGCCTCGGAAGTTTCTGAAAGGTATCCAGTATACTAAAAGTAATGAAAATTTTGGAGTTTTACAACAGACGAAAGGTAAAATTGAAGATTTTATTCCAGTTTGGGTTTTGGTAAAGGTTGGTAACAAGAGGGGAAACATTGAAATGCTTTGCATTGATACTGAAATTGAGTACTGCTTGCTTTCAATGAATCATATATGTGCTTTTGATTTGGCTATCGACTTTAAGAACTTGACCGTTAAACAGGGTGATGTGGTAGTGGTACCTGAAAGTAAACTGGATAATCCTAGTATTAAAAGTACTAATAGTGTGAACAGAGTGGGATTACAGCGGGAGAGTTTGCCGGGTTGTTCTGGTGGTTCTCTATCAAGAACTGTGGGTCAATAAGACGCCGATCTAGTGGAAAACAAACCACCACTAGTGAATGCAGATCCTAGACTCACAGCACTGTTGGGGCAATACGGGCATATTTTTTCTAAAGATAGTTATGATGTAGGTGAGATCAGGTTAGAGCCTGTCAAGGTTGAGTTGACCAGTCAGCTGCCGGTCTCTATTCGTCCTTACAGGTGCTCTCCATCTGATAACCGAGAAATTGAGTCCCAAATCAATAAATTGTTGGAAGCTAATATCATTAAACCTTCGCATAGTCCGTATTCGGCACCGGTGACTTTGGCTTTGAAAAAAAATGAGTTGGGGACGAAAACAAAAACCCGCTTGTGTATTGATTTTCGTAAGCTCAATTTGATTACCAAGACGGATTCAAGTCCTATTCCCCGGATTGATTCTATGCTAGATGAATTAACACAGGCTGAGTACTTCTCTACCCTTGATTTAGTCAGTGGTTATTGGCATCTAAAAGTAAGAGATGAGGATACCCAAAAACTGGCCATGGCCACCAATTTTGGTCTTTACGAATGGCTGCGGTTGCCCTTTGGGTGGAAAAACAGCCCCAGTGTATTTCAGAGAACTATTAGGCAAGTATGAAAAGGGAGTATTTTACCACTACCTCTGGTTAGAGGAATATGTGAGAAAACTCCAGCTCTCAAGCGTCACCGTCAAGCGTCGTATTAGGCAAGTGTTGAATAAATACTGCATTAAATTTGCCCTTAATTATTTTGACGATATCATTATATTTAGCCGGAGTTTGGAGGAGCACTTGGATCATTTGGGGAAAATTTTTGAGGTGTGTGAAAAAGAAAATATTAAGCTAAAGAGATGTAAATGTGAATTTGCAAAAACAACTATAAGATTTCTGGGTTATGATGTTTCGAGGGGTAGATGTTCCCCAAGTGACATTAATATAGAGGCCATTAAAAAACTTGTTCCTCCAAGAAATGTGAAGGAATTGCAAAGGTTTTTGGGGATTGTTAACGTGTATCATCGGTTCATTAAAGGTTATGCAGAGCTGAGGTGTCCATTGAATGAGTTGCTGAAAAAAGATTCGGTTTGGGTTTGGTCGGGGGAGTGCCAACGGTCATTCGAGTGTCTACGCGACTCCCTGATTTCAAAACCAGTTTTGCATCTCTTTAACCCTAATTATAAATGCCATCTTTTTGTAGATGCCTCTCAGACGGCTTTGTGAGCTATCCTTAAGCAAGAATATCCTGATGGAGAGCTGTACCCCATCAGTTATCATTCTCGGCAGTTACGGCCCTACGAGAAAAATTACACCATCACTGAACTCGAGTGTTTGGCGATTGTGGATTCTTTGGATAAGTACTTGCACTATCTTCATGGCTCCTCCTTTGTTATTCATACTGATCACGCTGCCCTTGTTTGGCTGAAGAACGTGAAACATCTTACTGGTAGGTTGTTTAGGTGGTCCCTTAAGCTGTCTATGTTTGATTATGAAATACGATATAAAAAGGGTGCTTCTAACCACGAACCCGATATGTTATCTCGTAATATAATTTCACATCATAATGTTAACTAAACTCATCTAATTTCTAGAGAGAAAATAAAAGAACACCAGTTTTTGGATAACGTGAGTAATCCTAAGTTTAAAAAAGTTGCTGGAATTTGGACTATAAGTAAAAAAGGTCTTGTTAAGGTTGTTGTCCCCTTTTCCCTTAGGGAGGAACTGATTGCAAAAACTCATCAGGATTTTGGACATCCTGGAGTTAAAAAGATGATAAGTCTAATCTCGCCTTACTATTACTGGGAAAAAATAACAACTGATATAAGTAATTACGTTAAGCATTGCGAGACCTGCCAGCTGAACAAAACTTCCCATCTTAAGAGGTTTGGTTTGTTACAAGCTATGCCCCCTTGAAGAGATCCTTTTGAGGTGCTTTCCCTCGACTCTGTGGGTGGTTTTAACTATTACAACTCCTCTAAGAAATATCTTCATGTTTTGATAGATCATGCTACAAGGTTCATTTGGACATTTACTAGTAAAACCATAACGTCAGAGATGTACGCTAATTTATTACAACAAGTGTTCAATTATGGAACTCCTAGGGCCTTGTTGACGGATCGAAATCCAGCATTTACGTCAAAGAGGTTTGGGAAATTTTTACAGAATTCTGTGGTAAGGCAACTCTTGACCTCCGCCCATCATCCGCAAACAAATGGGAAGTGCGAGCGGGTGAACCAGTCTATCGTGAACAGGTTAAAATGTAAGGTCAATGAATCATCTGACAAGATTCCGTGGACCCGGCATCTGGAAAAGGTGACTTTGGAGTATAATAATACTCCGCACTCTATTACATCTTTCCCGCCGGCATACCTTATGTATGGAACACTGCCATTTGATTCCCCTCTGGGTAAAGACCTGTACCCGCCAGTCGATGAGGCCAGGGAGATCGCCTTGAAGAGGACCAAGGATATAGTCAGGGTGCCCGCCGACACAAAGTACAACTCATACATACTCTCTCATAACTTCTAGTGTTGCTTAATTACACCTAGTCCGACAAAATTTCTCTCTATCGAATTCTCGGAAACGCGGCTTTCCCTCTCCCATTTTTTGGAAAGTCGTCAATTTGGTAGTGTACGAAAAATTTATAGATACTCTGTTGTCATAAAATGTAATAGCAAGAAAAATTCATGAATATCGCGTAAAAAATATGGTCCGACAAAAATGTAGGTACGTTGCGGCTGTCCCCCGATTGGAACATGTTAAAATAACGATAACCGAAAAATTTATTGATACCCAGCTAATTTTTTGGAAAATGCTTGAGAAAAATATGTAAAATCATATCCTCATATTGTCCGACAAAATAGATTTTCCGATTTTCCTGTCCGACACGCGGAAATCGTCGT
The DNA here is from genome assembly GCA_024610705.1 of Tetragnatha versicolor. Lineage (NCBI taxonomy): Eukaryota > Metazoa > Arthropoda > Arachnida > Araneae > Tetragnathidae > Tetragnatha > Tetragnatha versicolor. Next base: position 30,769,826 of record JANDEH010000001.1, on the reverse strand, counting down.
TCTTATGAGAATAAAAAAATTTATTAATATCTGTCGGACAAAAACAAATTTATTTATTCCAGATAAGTATTTAGCATATTGTACAAGTGTCCGACAAATATGTCTCGGCAAATCGACAGTCCGACAAAAAAAACATCAATTTCCAAGTTAATTGTAAAACTATAAGTCGTTCAAACACACGACTATTATTAATTTTACAAAATAATATAAATTGAATGTGGGGTATGTAAATAGTAAATAGTATGTTTTCTTGGTGAATAATAATAATTCAGTTTTATTACAAAAGTAATGATCAAAATCGACAAATAATTTTTTTACTCTTCATCAGAGTCATCATCATCATCATCACTCGAACTTTCATCATCAGAAAAATGTGACGTATCTTTTAGCTCCTTTTTATTATCAAAATCTGAAAAATTATTGATTTTTTAAAGCAATGGTAAATGTAACACTAAATTGTAACACTTTAAGGAGGTTCTATCGCCGAAAGAATGATTGAAAAATTATGAAACGCTGCAAAGTTATTTTCATATATTTTTCTTATCGATTTATAAAAAAATGGCTGTAACTTAGCGGCATTTCATAATTTTCCAATTATTTCTGTAGTAACTCCTCATTAAATAAACTGAGAAATTTTTTATGACTTCTAGTACTTTCCATTTTCATAGTACATTCATTCATTTAGTACTTTCCATTTTCATTCATACATACTCTTCAATGACGCGAAAAACATCATTTGACGTTGTCATTTCAGTAGGAGATATTTTCAGAAGATCAACAAAAGCAAGTTGAAATTTAGATTTTTTTTTAAATATCGAAGGGCCTTTTCTTTCCTTTTCTGTAGAATGCTGGGTTGTAGTCATTTCCAGTGAATATATGACAAATTGTGAGAGCTTGTGACAATTGTTCTCCAAGATTTTTATGAATTTTATTCATGTCTAAAATGTCTTTCTTTTTATTATTACTGCTCATGTCTACTATAATTTCTACTTCAGATTTCAGATACTTCATATTGGATAGCATTATCATTGGTATATCTGAATCTGTGCAACGTATTTTCACTCTGTAATTTGTATTAAGTTGACATATATGGTGAATGATTTTGGTATCCGCCTCTTCATGGATACACGACGAATTATAATCAATGGTCCTTCTTATTTCATTATTCAAAACTTCATAGACATAACAATTGTCATAATTCAGTTTGACAGTTTTCCCTTCACACAAGCTTTTGAATTCATCATTTTTCCAATCTTCAATGAGAAATTCAACAAACCTCTCCTTAGAATTCCTGCTTCTTAATAATTTTGAGAAATCAGCTGGCCGTTTATTCTCTCTTCGAATGTCATACAAAGTTTCCGTTCCTTCTCCTCTCAACTGGTTTCATAGTCTTTTATAGTCGGAGTGTTATATTTGTCAAAAATAACGTGAACTTCTTTTTTTCCAAACACTAAAAAATTGAAAATATGCTTGGATGTTGCTGCATATTTATCTGGGAGCCTCGTTAAAGAGTGTAGTAAATAAAATCCGTCAAATATGGTGATATCAGGTTCAGGTGGATCAATGTCTGAACTTTGATGAATTTTTAATTCTCTAAGGATCACTGACTTGGGTGTCTTGCAAATGATTCCATTCGCGTGGCATAGAGAAAATGGCACAGGTGTCAAAGGGTAACTTAATATTTTCTGAAGATCAAGATTATTCTCCAATGCAGCATATAACAAGCGTCCAAAAATATTCCTTTGAATGGTAACTTCTTGTATTTTGTTGTTAATTTTTACTTTTTTATTTACTTTAAAAGCAAAGTTTCTAATTGTATTTTTGGAAATTGCCGAATCAAACCTTTCTTATTATATTATTTTTCTTGTTATAAAGGCATGCAAATGAATTTGGTGCATTTAAATAGTTAGAAGCAGATTTGTCCCATGGTTTATAGCTTTCTGAACGTGAAAAGAGATTAATTGAGGGTGTGCTGGCGTAGCTCCTCATTTCAGTTTTTAAATTTTATTTCATTTAGTCTGTATATAGTATTTTAATTTTTCTTGATTTCTAAACCTTAAGTTTTAACTTTAATCTTAACTGTTTTTATTTTGTATATAAAGGCTGCTCTGTTTGTTGTTTTTTTTTGTTGGATGAGATTTAATAAATGAGATTTGACTGTTCATGGTCTGGTTGTTTCGACGTCGTTACAGACTATAATTATTGGTGGCAGCTAGCGGATACGAACCTACGGCCAAGAGAAGTTGATTGGATATTTCATGATCTTTTGTATACAGGAGTTCCAGATTACGGGCAGATTGCGGTTCATTTAGCTTTTGGTGTTTTGATGGAAGTCACGATGGTTGAGATTTTTCGATGTGTATTTTTGTGAGGAGTTGCTTAGTAGCCAAGGAGGTAGGTCGAATGTGTAGTAAATATAGTATCTGAGATAGACTTTTGATGCAGGTGATCTTTTTGAGAGTTGTCGGTTTTATTGATTGCGTTGTGTTGCTTGAAATTTTAAATTTGGGTTTGGGGTGGTGTTCGTGATTTGCAGACTGAGTTTTAGGTCTTTAGGATTCGAATTTTCGGTTGTTGATTTCTTTGGAGTTGTGCGGTTGATTTAGGGGTCATGACTTTTCTTGGTAAGGGAAGGAAACAGGACTTAATCAGTCTTGCCAGAGAAATGGGCGAGATTGTGGAGGACTCAAAGACAGTGCCAGAAATTAAGAAAATAGTAAAGGAGAGTAAGGCGTATCAGCAAGAGGAGGTCGAGTTGATGTTGGAGAGAATAATTGAGGATAATCGGAGACTGGAAGAGGAAAATCAGAGACGGGGACAGGAGAATCGGAGACGAGAAGAGGAAAATCAGAGACTAGAACGGGAGAGTCAGAGACAAGAGCGGGAAAGAATAAGGCTACATGAGTTGGAATTGAAGCGTATGGAAATGGAGGCTGGGAATGCAGCGAAGAGAGAGACTGATCGGGAGGGCAGAATTCCACTTGCCCAGATAACCCCCAAGTATGATGAGAAACGGGATGATATGAGCCTATATTTGATAAATTTTGAGAGAAGAGCAAAAATGGCGCGTGTTCCTAAGAAGGACTGGGTGGCTTACTTAATGAGCGTTTTGCCTGCCGACATATGTAATATGCTGGCTAGAGAATCACCCGAGGAGGCTGAAAATTACGATGCAGTTAAGAGCCTTATTCTAAAGAGATACAGGCTAAATTCTGAAGAGTTGAAGCGGTGCTTTTATGGGCATCGAAAATCCCCAGAGAAGTCTTGGAGGCATTACGCCCACGAACTAAAAGCTTATTTTACAGAATGGGTAAGTGATCTGCAGATCCAGACCTTTCAAGGACTTACAGATCTGATGATCACTGAACAATTGAAATGGTACGTCCCGGCTGATGTCAGGGATCATTTTCTTGGAGAATGGATTGGGATGAGGACCCCTTTTGATCTGGCTGAGCGACTAGATGAATACGAGAGTATCCGGCACAGTTTCAGGGAGTACCCCAGGAATTCCAACTTTGAAAGGCAAGAAATCGACCGCACTGATAACTTAGAGGATTTCAGAACTGAACTTCCAAATGTGAAAAGGCCAGGTAGTGATAGGTCACCTGTGAAGGGATATGAGAAGAGAAGACGCTGCTTTGAGTGCGGATCCTATTCGCATCTGCGATCACAGTGCGATAAGTTGAATAAGAATTATGAGGATGTTGCCTCTAATACAACTGAAAAGAGCGGATTCGAGGAGGCTCTTGCGCCTTTTACTAGTATAGGTAAAGTAAATGGAATTGAAATGCCTATATTGAGGGACACAGGTGCGAGTCTGGATTTAGTCTGTAAAAAGTATGTACATCCATCGATGTATACAAATGAAACTGTTTGGGTCCGAACACCACTAGTGGAGCATGCTGTGGGTTTGCCCTTGGCTGAAGTTGAAATAGATTGTGTTTTTGGCAAAGTTAAAACCAAGGCTGCAGTTTTGGGAGAATCATTGAATCAGGGAAGGTACATATTGGGAAACAGGACAGCTACCTTGCTCAACAAATTGGGAAGTGACGGCGTCAGCGTTTTGTCTTCGTTAGAGCCCAGAGCTGATGGGGTCAATCATATGGGAAAGTCACCTGGAGAATTTGAAGAAAAATCAACCAAATCTATGGAAGTGACTGAAGTAGCTAAGGAGGAAACCTCGTCAGAACAAGAAAATGCCAATGTGGATCAAGTATCACTTTATCAAATAGAAGAAATAACCGGGGAGAATCTGTCAGCTAAGCAGATTTTACCGATTGAATCAACCCAATCGACTAGTGGACCGAGGGAACGACCGCAATGTCAAGTTTGTGACAGAAGGGAAGATATTGCCCTATCTATTATTGCATCGACCGTCCATTCCCTTCTTAAGCGAGCTGTTTTGGTTCCAAGGCGACGTATGAAACTAAGACGTCCTAGATGCTGGCATGCCCATGAATTTGTGAATTCAAGCGTGCGAGGGAAAATGAAATTTCGGATGGAATCAGATCATCTGGGAACTTGATGGTTTACGGCCTAAAACTCTTCTTTAAGGTGATCCTGTGAGAGTCAGCAGACTTTGGACTTTTTTGGAGAACTGTTAGTTCACCTTACATGCCGGAACTGTTAAGTTGAAAAAGTTTTTATTTGTAAAATGATCTGTGAATTCTGGTTTTATATGTCTTGTAATATAATTCTTTAAGTGTTTTAGGTGAGGCAGAAACTTTTCCTTTCATGAAAAGTTCCTCTCGGGGATGGGAGGAGGCTGTGCTGGCGTAGCTCCTCATTTCAGTTTTTAAATTTTATTTCATTTAGTCTGTATATAGTATTTTAATTTTTCTTGATTTCTAAACCATAAGTTTTAACTTTAATCTTAACTGTTTTTATTTTGTATATAAAGGCTGCTCTGTTTGTTGTTTTTTTTTGTTGGATGAGATTTAATAAATGAGATTTGACTGTTCATGGTCTGGTTGTTTCGACGTCGTTACAAGGGATACGGTGACCGTGGATATGGAGTAAGAGATATCGCCCGTAATATAGGCCGGTCATAATGTAGTAATGTTGTTTTTAGGTGGACCTATCATTATGTGTTGCACTGTACATCTGTACACACAGACTCCGAAAAATACTGTTTCGCACAAGTGGGGGTGTAGTGTGCGTTGCATTGACCTGCGCGTTCACCGAAACTCAGGATTTCCGAGCGAAATTCAAATTTTACAATTACGAAAATTTGAAGTTTTGGAATTATAAAATTCCAAATCTCAAATGTGAAAAATTACAACAAAATTGAAAAGTGACTAAAATCTTAAAAATTTTGCTTAAAAAGTAATCAAATCAATTATTTATGAAAGATTAACATCAAATCAATATATATCCCAGTATATATATATATTTTTTGTAACAATTTAGTGGGAAAAATGAGATGCTTGATTAACTTATTCATTTCATATGTTTCGTGACCATTATAAAAAAATAATGAGAAGGTGAGGAATTTTATCAATAAGTATTAAGACTTCATGAAACCGATAATTTCCTCACGTCGGACGGAAAAATCGGAAAACATATTATGTCGGACAATTCAATAATTGGATTCCATACATGTTTATTGAGCAATTCAGAAAAAAATCATCTGGTTATTAGAAAATGAGGCGTTTATACACTCACAAACGCATACATCGTAAATCTTCGTAAATATCTGAATAAAAAAGTTTTTGTTCATTTTTTACGTAAACGGTACTATTATACTGTCGGACAACTTATTTTTCATATTCTACACTTTATGTAGAAACTAAAAATCGAAATTATAAACTGATATTAATAAATTTTTTATTCTCATAAGAACGACGATTTCCGCGTGTCGGACAGGAAAATCGGAAAATCTATTTCGTCGGACAATATGAGGATATGATTTTACATATTTTTCTCAAGCATTTTCCAAAAAATTAGCTGGGTATCAATAAATTTTTCGGTTATCGTTATTTTAACATGTTCCAATTGGGGGACAGCCGCAATGTACCTACATTTTTGTCGGACAATATTTTTTACGCGATATTCATGAATTTTTCTTGCTATTACATTTTATGACAACAGAGTATCTATAAATTTTTCGTACACTACCAAATTGACGACTTTCCAAAAAATGGGAGAGGGAAAGCCGCGTTTCCGAGAATTCGATAGAGAAATTTTGTCGGACTAGGTGTAATTAAGCAACACTAGAAGTTATGAGAGAGTATGTATGAGTTGTACTTTGTGTCGGCGGGCACCCTGACTAATAGTCATGAGAGGAGCAAACTGAGGTACGATAAGGGTTTTAGGAAGGCTGAATTCAAGGTGGGTGATGTGATCATGATGGAGGAGTTCAGGTATCCAAACACCAGAAAATTGGAGCCTCCATTTTCTGGGCCTTATACTATTACAGAAAAACTTTCTGATGTGAGTTTTCAACTTGATAAAGGTGGTGGCAAAAAGGAAATAGTCCATGCATCTAAGTTGCGACCTTTTTTCCCTAGCAGCGATTTTTCGTTGGGGGGGATATTATGAGGAGTCGCAACTCAGCCCCTAACTTGACCCGTTGGTATGTTTTGTTGGGTGGCCTGCACGGTGGCTGAATCTGTGGCTGCTGTCTGAGGCTGCTAGCGGTAACTGAAACTGCTGACTACCCCGTGATGTATATAAATAGCTTTGACTTCTCTTTGAATGTGCTTTTTTAGATGTTTTAATAAAATGAATTTGTTCTTACTACGCTTGATTTCTTGAGTTACAACATATATAACCAAATAATTTATATATATTTTTAATAATCTCTATTTCAGAAAAAATCGAATAACTCCATGCCTAATTATCTTACTACATCCTCTTCAAACTTTCACATAATATCCAACTTGATATCTATTTCCCAGAGTGAAAAATAAAAAGGATGTCATGTTCAATACAGGTTGCAACTATTTTCAGAATCCCATTACAATGTGAATGTAACAGGTTAGAAACAGCATTTTTGCAAATTTATTAATATATTTATTCACAAAAAATCCCCTGTTAAAAAAACCCCGGAAAAATCCCTTACATAAATTTTCGATCTTAAAGGTCTGAGATACCCCAGACACCCACTTAAGGAAAAAGTTCCTGATAATTTAACGCTATAATATTAGGTATATAAAAGATAATTCATTGAAGCTTCATTGAAGAGGCGGTCCAAGTGGTGTCACTGAAGAGGCCAATGAGGAAGTTGCAGGATTTTTTTATTTTTTTAATCGATTTCTCTTGCAAAAATAAGCAACTAACCAAAATTTGAGGCCGATCGAGAAATTTTTTGATTGTCAAAAAAATTAACAAAAATCCCCTTTTTAAAAGCGCGCGAAAACGCCAAGAGTTTAGATGTGACGTCATCTTATACTAAACATTGTTGTAAAGCAATGGAGTTGATGGTATTATTGTTGACGTCATCTTATAGTTTAAACAATAAACGTTTTCAGTCACGTGTTTTTTTATCGACTTTTAAATTAAAATATTTAATTACCTGTACATTTTTTTGAAAAACTGACTAGATATTTCATTTTACCATACAAAAAACCATACGTAGCACTTGTTTGTTTTTAAAAATCTGACACATGCAACTTCCTTATTGTCCAAAATGGAGTAATCATCTTTTAATTATAAAAAATTACCCCTCAGAAATAAATTTCTGCAACGTCACGGATTCGAATTATTAGGTGCGAAAATGTTGGTTTTCATGAGACTGCAACGCTTGTACAGATGTCTGTTTAGAACTCACGGTAGACGTAATGAATCTTTTTAAAGGAAACTAAAGTCGCAGCCAAGGAAAACAAAAGAAACTCTCCAGAATCGCATCGGTACTGTTAGGGACAGAATGACTGAGAGAGGAGTTGCTATAGTAACTGGAGGGGCGCAAGGACTTGGTGCCGCAATATGCCGAAAATTGTTAGGAAATGGTTACAAGGTAAGCTATTGTATTTTGTTCAGAATTTTGTGATTCTAATAAATTCGTATTTCGATAAGTTATTCTTATTTTAGAATTTTTATCAGGGGCATCATTTCCGTCTTTACTTCGGGGGGATTGTTTTTATTTCACAATTTACGCGTAACATATAAGGACCGCTTTATTAATCTGGGTCCTGGTATTTTAAATATTAATTAATTAAATATAATGTTCGGCCCCCCCACCTCAGAAACTGAGTAGATGATAATATAAAATCTAGATAGCATATTGCAATAAGAAATCCTTAAAAAAAGGGGCGCCTAGGCTGGTCTCCACTGAAAATAAGTTTTGAAAACAGGTTTGGATCAGTTAGAGCCAGTGGTCTCCAACCCCCGGTCCGCGGACCGGTGCCGGTCCGTGGATCAAATGGTACCGGGCCGCGGGCCGACCATTTCATTGAAAATGAATTTAAATTCCTAGTTTTATACTCCAAATTAAAGAATGAATAATGAATTATAAATGACTTTACATTTATTTTTTGGTGTAACTGTATTTTATTTTGAAAGCATGTTTAAATGCAATTCAATTAAAATTAATAAATCAAAATAATCTAGAATGTAAACAATCAATGCTCCCCCCAGCGGGCCGCGGTAAAATTATCAAACGTTGACCGGTCCGCTGTGGTAAAAAGGTTGGGGACCACTGAGATAGACAATATATTTTTATCTTAACCCTTTATTTACTGACTGATGTACTTTCAAGTCCCACCAACTTTAAAATTACATAGCATAACCATCCTTTCGAATATATTGACGATACTATGCAGGAACACTTTTTCAGTTTTCCTTTCTAGGATAAAAAGAAGCAAAGGTTCTAAGGCGGCCTGTTACCTTAATTTAAATCACCTTTTAAAGAAGGTATGACTCCAAAATCCAAGAAAGAAGCATCTTTAGAAATAACTTAATTTTAATAACAACTAACAATTAGAACAACAAATAAATTAAGATTAACAAGTAAATATATTAAAGATTACATAAGCCTGGCTGCTTGAACATAATGGTGGCTGGACAGTGGCCGGCACACGCTCCGTGAAGGCAGGAAAAGTCAGAAAAGAAGGGAAGGGCTGAGCTTCGAACCGTCAGGCTTTTTATACCTCTTGAAGCGCCGATCACAGTCAAAGTTGGAGTAGCTAGCTAGAAACGTCACCAGTTCTTTGCGAAAGGCCAAAGAGCCTACGAAAGCCGGGAATCGAACACGATGGCGAGGTCGCCACACTATCCCCCTTCCAGTACAGAGGTCACGCTGTACGACATCATGACGCTTGATACCTTGAACTTCACTTTTCTTCCAGAACGAGTAGTCACAGGAGGCAAGTCCGTCGACGCAGTATTAGTGGGTGACACTGCTGTGCTACTTTCTCCTTCCTGATCCTCTGCTTCAAGAAAGGCGGGCTTGAGACGATCGATGCTGATTACGACCTTACGACTGGGAAGCTGCACTGTAAAATGCTTCTCTTGTCTGGAAAGCACAGGATACGGGCCGTCGTAGGGTGCAACGAGTGGTGGTTTCATACCATCATGTCGCACAAACACGTGGCTGCAGTTGTCCAGTGCTGGATGAACGAAACAGGTTCTCTTACTGTGAGATGAGGTCTGAACCGGCGACAGTCGCTTCATGGTCTCTCGCAGTGTACGTAGGAATGCTGAAGGCTCAGTTGCAGGTAACTCTGACGTGAAGAATTGTCCTGGCAACCTCAGCGGAGATCCGTAGACCATCTCTGCACAGGTGGAACTCAAGTCTTCCTTGAAGGCAGATCTGATGCCTAGCAGTACGACAGGTAAGGTCTCGGTCCAACGAAGGTGATTATGGCTCATCAAACCTTGCTTCAAAGTGCGGTGGAGACGCTCCACTATCCCATTAGCACACGGGTGATATGGAGTTGTGCGGGTCTGTCGACATCCAAACGTGGAAGACATCACAGAGAAAAGCTTCGACATGAACTGCGTACCTTGGTCACTGGTTATGACATCAGGTACTCCGAACCGGGCAATCCAGTTACTGAAGAAAGCGGATGCTACCGTCTCAGCAGATATGTCCGAAATGGGTATGGCTTCCGGCCATCGTGAATATCTGTCCAAGCAGGTCAGAAGATACCTGTATCCTTCAGAGGGAGCTAGCGGTCCGACGAGGTCAAGATGGACATGTCCAAATCTTCTGTCTGGCAAACCAAATTGCTGGATTGGGCTTTTGGTATGCTTGTGAACCTTGACACGTTGGCAGCTTATACAGGACCGTACCCAAGACGCGACATCCTTGTTCGCAGAAGGCCAGACGTATCGCTCCAGTACCAGCTTTTTAGAAGCTCGTATCCCGGGATGCGAAAGTCTATGGAGCGAGTCGAAGATCTGCCTGCGGAAAGTTGCGGGAACGAATGGTCGGATTTTTCCATTCGACACATCACAGTACAGTTGTGCTGTTGGGGTGAGCTGGAACAGCTTAAGGCTCCAAGACATCTGGGTGTCTTCAAGGATCCTTTTAAGCTCAGTGTCCTCTTTTTGAGCACGGGACATCTCATCGTAGTTGATCGCAGTCAGCTCAACGGTGCACATTCTCGACAAGGCGTCGGCAACTACGTTTTTATCTCCAGATATGTGACGGATGTCAGAACTATACTGAGCAATAAAGTCTAGATGTCTCAACTGTCTTTGTGAACAGGTGTCGTTTTTCTTCCGGAAGGCATACACAAGAGGCTTATGGTCCGTGTATATGATTAGCTCACGGCCTTCAACCGAATACCTGAAGTGCTTTACAGCGCAGTATATGGCCAACAGCTCGCGGTCATAAGTGCTATAACGTGCCTCGCCAGACGTTAGCTTTCTGGAGAAAAACTCAAGAGGTTTTAAACCCTTTTCAGTTTGCGCCTGGAGACTTGCACCTATAGCCACATCCGATGCATCTACCATTAAAAAAATTTTATTATTTTGAGGAAAATAACACAAGGCAGCGGCGCTCGACAAATCCAATCTGCATTTCTCAAATGATTTACTAGAAATGTCATCCCAAGGGACAGGGCGGGTGTCTTTTTTCTTAGAATTTTTTAAAAAGTTGTGAAGAGGGGCTTGTGTTTCTGCTGCGTTAGGTATGAATCTCCTGTAAAAATTTAACATCGCCAAAAATCTTCGAAGTTCAGATATTGTTTTAGGTTTTGGCATTTCAGCTATGCATTTTACTTTAGAAGGGAGAGGTTTCACACCTTCGGGTGTTATCAGACATCCCAAAAACGTAACAGAATTTTGGCCAAGAACACATTTTGACGGATTCAATATTAAGCCGAACTCTTGTAATCTACCAAAAATGAGACGTAGATGTTTTTTATGTTCTTCAACATTTGAGGATGCGACAAGTAAGTCGTCAAAATAGGGAATACAAAAGTCTAATCCATGTAACACTTGATGAATGAACCTCTGGAATGTTTGACCAGCGTTCCTGAGGCCAAAAGGCATGGACACGTACTCAAACAATCCAAAAGGCGTTACTATAGCAGTTTTCGGAATGTCTGAAGGAAAAACCGGGATTTGGTGGTATGCCCTCGCGAGATCTAGTGTTGAAAATATTTGTTTACCTTCTAACATTTGGGTACAATCGTGTATATGGGGGACAGGGTACCTATCTGGAACTGTAACAGTATTCAGTCTACGATAGTCGCCACATGGCCTCCAATCACCATTGGATTTTTTAACCATATGTAGTGGTGATGCCCATGGGCTCTTTGAAGGTCGGATTATACCCTGGTCAACCATAAACTGAAATTCCGTTTTAGCGGCTTTTAACAATTTTGGATTTAATCTCCGAGGTTTTGAAAAAACTGGGGGTCCTGTAGTTTCTATATGATGAAATACAATAGGATTTTTGCCATGTTTAGAAATCAAAGAGGGATTTGTTATACTGGGAAATTCTGACAAAATTTCATGAAATTGGGTAAAATTATGGATCGTGCTAATTTTACAAGGTGTATTTGGACTAAGTACTGGTAAACCAGCAGAATTTAATTTTGTCACGGAATCAATTAAGCAATTATTGTTAGCATCAACAAGCAATTTGAAATGCTTTAGAAAATCAAGGCCAATGATTGGGTTTACAACTTCAGCTATAATAAATGGCCACTGGAAAGTACGAAGCAAGTTTAAATCCAAACTAACCAATTTTGTGCCGTATGTCTTGATTTCACTACCGTTAGCAGCAAATAATTTCAATTCGTTTGGACGAATGTTATCCAAACATTCATGTTTAGGAATAACACTAACGTCCGCTCCAGTGTCAACTAAGAAAACCAAACTTGTTACTCTATCGGCCAACATAATTCTGCTGATGTGGCGATCGGTTTGACCGTCTTCCAATCGCCCATTCAGTTTTCCGACTGTTTCTTTACATTAACTGAGAATGAACATGGCTGAACGCATTTTTTCGCTTTTGTGCCAAAATTTATGTGATAAAAGCACAAACCGTTCGAAGGTTCTTTGTACTTCGAATATCCGTGCCTACTTTTGCTACGGGACCTACTTCTGCTATACGATTGCCTTCGTCGGCCAAAAGATCGTCCGAAATCCTCAGATAACTGATTTACGCGCTCAGTTAACTCTGAAATTTTTGTTTCTAGGGTACTATGGTTGCTTGAACCAGTTTCCGTCACTGACTGAACACCAAATGCATTTAAAGGACCAGGGGATACAACTTCAGTCACCCGATCGGCAATTCCAGCCAAGATGTCTAGATTTTCATTTGAAGCGGCCAAAACCACTTTAACGCTGTTAGGTAAACGCGAGATCCACAACGTTTTTAATGCGGTGTCTTTCACGTTATTTCCAGCAAGTTCGCGCATATGTGAAAGTAACGCTGATGGGCGTTGATCGCCTAACTCAACACCTTTTAAAAGTGTCCGCAATTTAGATTCTTCACTCTCAGAAAAAACTTTGATCAAGCGCTTTTTTAAAGTTTCATACTTATCAACTGCGGGTGGGTCAATTACCAAATCCTGCACAGATTCTAATATCCCCGATTCCATTGCGGATATTACATTATTGAATTTTGTAACATCTTGTTCAATTCTCGATATACTGAATTGGGCCTCGATTTGTGCAAACCACAGACGCGGGTTATTTTTCCAGAAAGGGGGTACCTTAATTGCTACGCGTGCAACCTGAAATGTAGAACTCCCAGGATTAGTAATAGGGTCTTGTTCTGTATTATCCGTTTCACTCATCTTACAAAACCCGGGGCAAACCTATAACCCAAAATTTTGAAGAATCTGGGAGAAATGCAGAATGAGAATTATCGAAAGCAGCTTACCTTTCGCTCCAATCCTTTTCAGTGGTAATCCAAAATACGAATCGATGCACGATCACCATCAAAATTCAACAATTCCAAAATTATGAAAACATTGAAATTGATAAGAGTGAAAAATTTTTTTGAAAAAATTTAAAATTTTCCTAGCGCGCGTTGTTCGACCAGCCAGGGTCACCACTTAATCACGTCCGGGTCACCACTTAAGGCGGCCTGTTACCTTAATTTAAATCACCTTTTAAAGAAGGTATGACTCCAAAATCCAAGAAAGAAGCATCTTTAGAAATAACTTAATTTTAATAACAACTAACAATTAGAACAACAAATAAATTAAGATTAACAAGTAAATATATTAAAGATTACATAAGCCTGGCTGCTTGAACATAATGGTGGCTGGACAGTGGCCGGCACACGCTCCGTGAAGGCAGGAAAAGTCAGAAAAGAAGGGAAGGGCTGAGCTTCGAACCGTCAGGCTTTTTATACCTCTTGAAGCGCCGATCACAGTCAAAGTTGGAGTAGCTAGCTAGAAACGTCACCAGTTCTTTGCGAAAGGCCAAAGAGCCTACGAAAGCCGGGAATCGAACACGATGGCGAGGTCGCCACAGTTCTTTGATGAGAATTTTTAGCGGGAAATGCGAATAGATTTAAGTTGTGCAGTCAGCTGCCATTTCGATCGGACTCCCATGATTGTCATTTTTGTTCCCGAAAAAAAGCAGTTAAAGTCAAAAGTAAAGTGTATCATTTTATATAAGACTTTAAACTGCGATAAAAAACATGTTTTTTTGTATTGTGAAACTATGCTAGCACTCAATGTACTGACATTACTCAAAAGTATCAATTTATTTAATTGGATCTTGAATGGAATGATTGAATTTTCAAAAGATGATTATTTTATTTATGTATTTCCCTTAATTTTCAATTAAGCGACTCAAAAAAATATTTGCACGAAAAAAATTGCAAAGAATCATAATGCCGTAGATAAAGGGTAAAGGAATAATATAACAATAGGATCCTGGAGGGACGCACACCCCCTTCCCCCCTAAATGACACTCATGAATTTAATCACTGTGGTTGGGTGATGCTCACGCTGATTGACGCAATGATTCTCCCCGTTTACAATTTAATGGATGCATGTGGAAATGATTAGACTGAAACTGAATTACAACCTGTTATTAATATTTAAATTTACATTTAAGAAAATTTTTTGAGAAAACACTCGATTCACCCTTATTTCGACCATCTAAATTGAAAGATGAAACTATCAAAAGCACTGCATAGCACACACATCGAAACAAAAAAAATCCCTGTGATATGTGCTTATTTTAAGGGGTATAGTATATATCTTTCGAATATTTATTTAGACTCGGATTCTCTGTATACGCACGCTCCTGGAAAAAAACTGAAGGTATCGATACCTTTTCTAAAGCAGTGTTTCCCAACGTGGGGGCACACGCCCCACCTGGGGGGGGAGTTTGATTTTCAGGGCATGAAGTATCAAGTTATCTTTAAATTATAAGAAAAGTTCTGCCATTAAAATTATTTTGTACTCCAAATTTAGTTCTTCTCCATTTTGTGTTTAGAACATTAACTCACTAATAGTTTCCTGAAAATTTCTGTAACAATAATTTCAACAAAAGTCAAACAATTAAGCTTTTTTAAAATTGAATATTACATTTTTGAGTATAAAAATTTATGTTTAATCTTCCACATGGGGCATGGAAAATTTAGAAAAGCTTTGGTGGGGTATGGGCCTATAAAAAAGGACGGAGGCGACGCTCGAGAGCTGGAGTTTTCTCACACATTCCTCTAACCAGAGGTTACTGGTGAAGAACTCTTCTTTTCATACCTTGCCTTTCGGGAATTAAATCTGTTCTATGGAATGCGCAGTTCATTCCGGCAGATAGTGGAGGACTGATCAATGGTCACCACTTTTTCCGTTATAGTCGGCTAGACTAAAAGCTCTCCCTCCGCTCTCTTGCGTTACCTTCCTATACCGTGCTGATGAGCCCTAACAAGGGCGAAACCGGTCCACGGTTGGAGGCGACGCTCGAGAGCTGGAGTTTTCTCACATGGGCCTATAAAGTTGGGAAACACTATTCTACAGATTGTTCAAAATATTTTTGCATTTTGACTTCAAATGGTCTTAGATACTTGCTTGATGCTTAAAAGTACATAGCATCGTATAGTCTTCAAAAGTAAACTAATTAATTCCCTCCGATTGTAACAAATTCATATAATAATAACCGCTTTGTTCGGATTATTTTAGGTATGCGTGGCGGACATAAATGAAAAGACAGGAAAAGAATTTGTCGAAGAACAACAGAGAGCTTACGGATTGAATAATGTCCTTTTTTCCCAATGTGATGTGACGAGCGAAAAGAACCACGAACGTAAGACTCTTCACTCAAACTAACTCAACACAATGGTATTATTAAACGAGCTGAGCACGTACGCACGCACGCATCAGGTGCTATAATTTATTAAGTTCCAGGTTTCTCTCTTTTCCTTTAGTTCTCTCTTTTCTCCATTTCCATCTCTTTTCTCTATTTTTCCATTTCTATATTATCTCTTTTCTCCAATTTTTCTCTTTTTCTCTATTTATCTCTTTTTTCGACTTTCTATTTTTCTCTGTCTTCATTTCTCTCTTTTCCTTTCTCTCTTTTTATCTTGTCTATCTATTTTCTCTATTTCTCTCTTTTTTCGTTTTTTTCTATTTCTCCCAAAACAAAAGAAAAATAATAAAAAAATGTAAAATAGGGAGTGAATTAGAAAGAGTTAAAAATAAATATAAAAAGGAACAGAAAAAGAGAAAAAAAGGGAAAATAAAGAGAGAGAAGTAGAAAAAAAGTTCCCAGTGGCAAATTAAAAAAATCTTTTTAGGGCATTTTTATTTTATTTGGCCCTAAACTACATAAAAAGATTTTTTACATAGTTATTTGTTATTTCTTCTAGTGTATATTAGATGGTTCAACGTAGCTTTCATCGTAGCTAAATAGCTTTAAATCATTACTTTCATATTTTTATGAAATTTTAGGAGATTTAAACATAATAATCAAAGTACTTTCAAATAAATATTAGTTAATTTTTTGTCGAAGGATCCAGATTAGAATGTAAAACCTTTATTGACCTGATGATGAGTTTGCCTTTTGAATCTTTCGTACTCAATCAGTTTCTGTTCATTTTGCAACAATATTCACTATTCAATGTATTTTATTTGAATTCAGGTACTTTAGAAGAGGCTGTTAAGGTTTTGGGAGGAGTGGACGTGTATGTTAATAATGCAGGAATAACTGAAGATAAGGACGCTTGGAAATTGATTGGAGTGAACCTGGTGAGATAAGTTTCCAAAAGTGAAGCTTCGTTTTTGCCTCCATAATTGTAGATTGCTACAGTACTAATCTTAGTACATACCTCAAAACTTTAATAATTCGATTATAATTTTGGATTAAAAAAAGGAACATCCAATTTTTAAAAACTCTACAATACCTTTCTTTAACATTTGTTTGCATAAAAATTAAAATATCACCATCATTAAATACCTTCCTAACTGCTACTTTCACCTTCTTTAACATTTAATTATTTTTAAGACAAGAAATTATTTTTCTTCTTTAAACCTTTGAAGATTGGACCCATATTCGGATGTCGAGCAGCTCTTAAATACATGGGGAAAAGCCATGGCGGAAAAGGAGGAATGGTTATTAACACATGTTCTGCTATCGGTAAAAAAACTATTTATTTTTTCTTGACTAGTTAGACTTAGTTATCAGTGGTGGTTTTAGTTTTAAGGTAGAAAAAATTAATACCTATTTTACAAATTTATGTTTTACGTTGATGTTTTTCGTAGTTTTTAGGGATTGCTATCCATTTCCTTTGTATACAGCATCCAAAAATGGGGTTTTGGGATTAACAAGATCTTACGGAGTAAGTATTATGAAACTTACCGCGTCGTTTCGGATAACTTAGTTCAAATTACTTTTGTATAAATACGTGATTCAAACGCTTGTTTTAATTTTTTCCTCAGAAGAGTTATAGAAGAATATGAAAATTTTCTTTTTCTAATATTTCTTTGTATTTTTCCACACGCCTATGGTTAGAAAATGTAAATGATAAAAATACCCCTATAGTTAAGATAAAATGTTTGTCTTTGGCAAGATATTGCAATGGTTGTAATGTCGAGCTTTGAATATTTTGAGTTCATATGAAAAAGAATCCTTCGTAAAGAAATAAGCGCTGTTAGGAAAACATATTTTTTTAACTGTTTCAAGATTTTCATTGCAGTACTTTGATAATTAATGATAGGATATTTTTTTTTCTTTTCAAACCATTTTCTGTAATTTTTTACAGACGCCTTATTATGCTGAGAAAGAAGGTGTCAAATTCGCAGCCTTTTGTCCATGTCTTATGGACACAGGTCTTACTAAGAATCTTACAGCATATTTAAAAGAAAACGGAATGGAAGAATTTGAACTCCCTGACATGATAAGGTACATTGCAAAAACATTTTAGAATGAAAAATTATTAGCATTAAAAATTTAGCATTAAATAAACTTTAAATCAAAAGGCTGATTTTATGTTAGCAACCAGATAGCATATTAGGTGGTTAGATTCAAATATCGACCACCAATTCAAATTTCCATTTACTTCTGAGCTTTAAAGTCCAGTGTCCAAAGGTGATACTGCCCTTAAGTACAACAGTCTCCCCTATAATCACATTATATCTTCATAAATAAATAAATAAATAAATATATATTATATACTAGACTTCAAAGTTTAACTATTAAACTTTCGTCTTTCAGCCCAGATGACGTTGCTCAAGGTGTTCTTATATTGCTCAAAGACAAAATAAATGGATCGATTTTGGTAACACCTCCAAATAAGGGATATATTTATGTTGATATAGAACAGAAAGTTACTCCCGCAGAAACTGGGGAAGACAGAATTACGGAGAAGAGAGAACAAGAAACTCCTGAGTCATTAAAAAAGTCCTGAAACTCCTGAAAGAAGTCCTGAAACTCCTGAAAGAAAGTGCCGATTCAGTTCAACATTTTCAGATATGAAACAGCGCTTGATATTTTCCTAAAATTTTATATGTGCAAGAGACGAGAATATAAACTTCTTAAATTTATGTACTACTTGTATACTTTTTCTGCACTGCAAATAGGTATACACATCTAAACCAAGCTACACTTCTAATCCAAACCTAACACATTTCTAAAATAGTTAAGGAAAACTGATGGGATAGTGCTACTGTGGAATTTAGGAGATTTTTTACTAACTTAAAATTCTGAATGAAGATGTTATTTTAATACTTATACTCAGTTCCCTATGAAAAGAAACTTTCGGAATAACTTATTATAAAAAAAATGAAATACGCTCGATATTTTAAAAATTCACAATATTGAATTTTTAAAATATCGAGTCAAATTGAAGAAACCAAACTGCTCCAAATGATATAGCAAACAAACGGTCCAATGTTTGACCATACACGTAATTGCATGTTTTTATTGAATAAATAAACTACATTTTAAGCCTAAATTTACTTAAATCGCTCGAATAGTTTTTGAAATATTCGACTTTAAAATTACAGTTCCTTTCGGCTACAATAATGCCTTTTTGAGGAAATTTCATTGTCGATCTAGATCAGCGGTTCCCAAAGTGGTCCATATGGACCCCCAGTGGTCCACAGCTACTTCCAGGGGGTCCACGGGTATGAAAATGAAAATTGGGGGTCCTCAGCAACTTCTAGGGGGTCCACAGCGACTTTCAGAGGTTCACGGGGAAAATTTCATTAAAATGGAAAACTTTTAAAAAAAATTTTGTCTTTTTTATAATCAAATTTTAGTAATATTAAAAGTTGGTTATCACCGAATCCTCGCAACGCTAGCAGGGGCGATGGAATAATTTCTTTTATCGCGGTGGAGATCCCCTGACCAGCCTCGCATAATTCAATTTCATAAATTAAAACTAAATTTATCTAATGTATAATTTTACTTCTTTTCATAGTTGAACTGAATTAAATATTGTTTGTTAACATGCCATATACTATAAATTATAGTGTTGTTTCTGAACTTTTATGATTATTGGTGAATGAATAACTCTGACAAGCTTGCGACCAAAACTTATTAAAAATAAAAAATTTTGTGCCTTGAAATGTAGAGATATTAAAAGTTTAGATTAGTTTTTATTTCAAACTTTT
Source organism: Tetragnatha versicolor (assembly GCA_024610705.1). Taxonomy (NCBI): domain Eukaryota; kingdom Metazoa; phylum Arthropoda; class Arachnida; order Araneae; family Tetragnathidae; genus Tetragnatha; species Tetragnatha versicolor. The sequence goes on along the minus strand of JANDEH010000001.1, from coordinate 30,750,354 downwards.
TGAATGCTTGATTGTTAAGATAATTTCCTTAAAAATATCGTGTAACCATATGTTGGCAAAAATTTAAAAAAGGGTTTTTTAAAAATATGTAAAAGTGTGAAATCACTTGAAAAAATTTCGAAATTTATGCGTGGTTTAGAAGTTTATATAAAAACATAACATTTTTAGCTACTTTTTGAACGGTTCTTAAGACAGGGGGTTCACGGGGTACGAAAAATGTCGTCAGGGGGTCCACGGGCCAAAACAGTTTGGGAACCCCTGCTTTAGATCAAGACCGAGTTTGTCGAAATCGGCCCTGGGGTTCGGCCTGGCAGCCGGCGGGCGGAAAGAAAAACCAAATTATTTTAATATATAAGATGCATTTAAGTAAATTAGACAATTACAATGCTGGTTGTCTTTTGTTTCCAGACCTTAGGTATTTTAGTCTTCATGCGAAAACAAGAATTCCTATATTTTATGAATCTGACGCAGGTTAAAAATTTTATTGTTCCAAGAAAAGTACATAATGTATCTTAACGTACTTTTAATCTACAAATTCGTGAGAGAGTGTTCTTTTATTAAAAGTAGGTGGTGAATAAATGTAGCATAATCAAAGGTAAAAAAGGTGTCTGATGAATGAAAATATTCCTGAGCAGTGGCGGATATAATAACGCATTTAATAAAGTATTTAAAATATGAGATTATTTTTAAAATGGAAAAATTGGTTTTACCAAGATATGAGATCTTTTTAATAATAAAGATTTTTACTCCACAACCATACAAACACTTTTATATCTTGTTGAATATTTGAGACATACATTGAATAGTTTATTTCAGAAACATGTCAAACACCACATTTCTTGTTATGAGAAAATCGGGGGAAAAACCTGAGTAGAAACTCTTTGCATTATTATGAAGTTGCAATGAATTAATTTTTTACTGAATATTAGATTAGTGAAGATTTTAATGTATTGTTTATTTTTTATCTTTATTTTCTTATGTCACCCCTCGTTTTAAAGAGAACTTTACAAGGTTTAATTTCATATAATATTTGACTATGTAAAAAAACAATTTTTTTCATGATTTTTCATACAGAAATTTTTATAAGCAAGTTTATAAATAAAACGTTGGTGTCACCCCTCTTTAAAAAATTTATAAAATGTTTGTAACTCCTTGTTTTAAAGATAGTTTTAAAAGGTTTAATTTAATATAATAGTGCTTGGCTATATTTAAGAAACAAATCATTTAATGACTTTTCATAGAATAATTTTTACAGAGCAAGATTTATGTATGAATAAATTGTTGGTGTCACCTCTTCACCTCTCGTTTAAAAGGTAATTTTATAAAATTGATCTTGACATTGTGTGTGTGTTTGTGTGTGTGTGTGTGTGTGTGTGTGTGTGTGAGTGTGTGTGTGAGTGACTGACTGACTGAGTATTTCAATAAAAATATTTGTTCATGATTTTTGATAATAATAATTTTTATACAATTATATCTTTATTTATACAATATATTTTTTTTATAAATGAATTGGTGTCATTACACACTGCTTTGGTGTCACCTCTTTGGTGATAAAATTTTGCAAAACATTTTTATCAATAAGTTTTTTACATTTTAATAGCCTATGGGGTTTTCCCAGTGAAATTAAAAAGTTTTCAAATGAGTAAAGTATGAAAAAACGGTATAGGGAGTAATTGGCGGCTCACTACCCATTACATTTATATTGCATTGCCATAGTAACTAGCCGCCAATTATATTTACACGGACTATACATATAGTAATGGTTTCAGTGTGTTCAAAAGGTTGAATAAATATAAATCAAGGCAAAGTGCGCACTAGAGACTTTTGTCACGGCGACAGAGACAAAGTTATCACCCTGGCTATTGCAAGAAACTAGAGCGCGCGCATAGGCTACGAGACTCTTGGCTGATTGCCAAGAATCTCACCATAGAAATGCATTGCTCTCGAGTGACCTAGTGTTTACAGTCACCGCGACAGAAGTCTCTAGTGCGCGCTTAGCCTAACAGACACAATAGCATGACAGTCGAAACAACAGTATGTCTATTCATCCCTATTGCTGTGAGTACTTAAAAAAGCTAGAGTTCAGATATCCCTGACCGCGGTTATTTTTAACTCAATTTCAGTTACCAAGAAAAAGATGATAGCGGTTAATTAAATGCCACGCGCGGGAAAGCTGTCCGTAAGAAGATGACAATCGCTCTAAATAAGCCAGAATTTGCTGCAACTGAGGGCATCCTCGCAAAAACAAACGAAATCTTCCTCAATTTCCAGCCAGACATATCCGAAATAAAAACCATCTCGCTCTCGTTTTTTATCCAGTTCATTAAGCCACTGCAGGGCACCCTTGAACTTGGGTCGCGAAATATGAAGATGTACAGCGTCGCTCTAGCCTTGACGTGCTCTTATCTGGGAAAAGAGCTTGATAAGAAGGAGAGGTGTTCTGAGTCGAGGAGTGTGTTTGTTTTTTAAGGAAGATGGACTCGGTGGCTGTGGTGACGGGTGGTGCTCAGGGGATAGGGGCCGCCATCGTTTTGGCACTCCTCGACAAAGGTTGCAAGGTAAGAAAAATGTTATTGGATATTTGATTCAAGTTTTTTTTGCCTATCGAGACAACTACTGTCCAAGGTTCACTTCATGTCTAGTTATGTAAATGGGGTAGCTGGGAAATTCCCAGCTATGTCAGAGAGGGGACGTGTACGTCAGCGGCCTTTTGATATAAAACTGAATTTTTTTTATATTAAAACCTGTTTGACTTTTAGGATCTTGGGGAAAATGAGGAAACTCACCTAGTATGTATGTTTCCCGTGGTGAAAATCCAAGAATCAATGACTTAATCCACACTAGTGTTCAAAATTAAGAGAAATTACACATTTGTTGGATTTTCTTCTACTGAACAGATTTTGATGAAATTTGGTATGAACATACAGGTCAAGGTAGTGACCATGCTTGACCCTAGGCCTCTAGGGCAGGGGTCGGCAACCTGCGGATCTCTCGATGTAAATTTGCGGCTACTCTAGGTTAAATACGAAAAAATCAATAATTTATTATCAAAACCCTTAAAAAATAAGTAATATTTTCTTAAATACCAAACTAAATAAAAATTACAAACAATTTCGGGGGAGGGAGAACTCCCAAACACTCCTCAAAATTTTTGAATATGTGCTGTTTTCCCTTGAAAATTCTGTGACTTATAAGGAGTGATCCTCATTTAGTCATAATAGAAGTTCTAAAAAACGACTTAAAAAACAACTTTTAGGGACAAATTTCCAAATTTTTTCTGAAGTGGGACCCCCACCCCCTCTCTATATTTTCCCTTGAAAATTATGCCACCTTAAAAAATGAGAAGTGCTCTTTGGGTGCAATCCAAAAAGGCCTAAAATTGAGCTACAACGCTATTTTGAAGGAAAAATTTCCAAAAAAATTTCGGGGGGACGACCCCCAGATCCTCCAATTTTTTAAAGAATTTACTTTGTTTACAAAACTTTGAAATTAATTCACTAAAATTAATTTACAATGTGTATGTAAGTTATCTAAAACTTAATGTAAAAAAGTACCCGAACCCGAAAGGAGGTACCTCAGAGAAAATGTTGTGTAAAAAAATGCTCCCCAACTAAATTCAAATATAATAAGCATATACTATAACATTGAAGCAAAACAATTAAGTGGCTCTTTAAAAACTGGGAAATTTTGTAAATTGTAACTTTTGGATCTTCCGTTTCAAAAGGTTGCCGACCCCTGCTCCTGCTCTAGGGGATCCATTGAGATGGTTTGCAGCGCCCCAAGCGACGTAATAAGAAAGTTAAAAAATATTTGAGAAACTAAAGGAGATGGAACAGAAACTTCAATGAGAAAATTTTTGGCAGTATCATAACAAACGCACAGAAAAAAAATCGTGAAAATATCTGAAATATTATATTAGAATGGGAAAATAGCACTATTTGGAGGTTGCAAAAAAGTTCGAGAGTTTGCAAGTGTCTTTGATTAAAATTGATCTATTGAACTACAAACCTCAAAACTACATAACACTAAAAAACTTTTCTTATTTGAACCCCGAAAAAGTTCCGTTTTCTCATGCTTATGTCCCCTCGAATATTTAACATATTTTTTTGTTAAATATTTTAACATATGTTTTTGTTTTTTGTTGTTTTAACATGAGGGAGAGTGTTGTACCTTATTTCGACAAAAATCACGTTTGGATTTTTCTAAGAGAGGTACAATCACATTTTGACCATTTAAAGTTCCCAACCTATAGTCCTAACCTTTGTGAGTAGGGGATATTTTTTATTAGCTAAAATCTTGAAAATTGGATTTTTAATAACTTGATGAAATTTGTGTCCAAAGGAACAACAACCAGTTCCAATTTTTCCCGAATTTTAAAATGCGGTGGCTGAAGGTACAACCGTCCGTAGGTACAAACACTCTCCCCTATTTAAAATTTTTCTGTGCCGTCTGTCCCGATATTGACAACAATGTTTCTTGTTTAAGTTTATGTTCTATCTTCTTAAGTGTGGTTAATTAATGATTAAAAGTTTTCTTATTCTTCCGTCAAGACAGCTGTAAGCCATTTCAACGGATTCCTTTAGTTCCTAAATGGCAGCAAGATGATTTATACCTCAATGTTTACATTTTAAGCTGTGATGCTTGTGAAGAGAAAATACTAGCTTGATAATAGCTTCTGTAGAACATTTTTTATAGGTTGGTAGATATTTCTAATTTAGTAACCTTCTAATATTATGACCAGGTCTTTAATAAGTTCTAAACCAAGTATTTTCTGTTAAAATGAAAAAAATATGCCCTCATATGAGGCTCATAAAAATAACTAGGAAGGAGTGTACACAAGAAAAAAATATTTTTCTAGACAAATTATAGGGGCATTTTGGATGTATTGAGAAGAAGAAAAAAGTTTTTCACTTTTTTGATGTTCTGGTGCCGAGAGGGTTAAAACAACCTGTATTGGTAGAGATGGGACTTTTAGTCATGAAACTAAAATTATCGATTATTGTAGTAGAATTTATTATGACCTTGTGGTCATGTTGGATTGATCAAGAAACACATCTTTGCTACAAAATTTTATGATCCAAATAGATGGGTTACAACATTTATAAAACAGTTAAACGTCAAAAAGGTAAACAAATATAAGGCAGGTGAGGTGACAGTTCTTGACCAGAAACTTTACTAATAGTTTCTTCAGATATGACATCATCAGGCCAGATGATGCCACGGACTCAAATCTCAACAAATTTAAAAACGTCAATGGCGGACCTGAAAGGTAAAGTTTAAACCTAAATCGTTTTTAGATTGAATTTCCATTCCTATTGTGTTTAAAAAACCTTAAGGCTACACAGTACCCTTTTTTGAAAAATCTTTATTTATGTAATTAAACATTGGGCAAATAGCTGTTTTTGTTCAAAAGAATGTTTATAAACATATAAACATATATCCAAAATTTGGGTCAGTTAAATGAACCATTTTATTCAAAATTTAAAAAAACTTCAATTTTTAAGGTTTTTTTAAAAAATCTTATAAAACTGTCAATTTTAGTTCTTTAGAAATGCTTTTGGTCTTTTTAGTATTGTTGGATACTACTTTTTAAATTCTAGCTAGTATTTAAACAATAGTTTTCTTTGTTTGACTTCAATAAGGGGTTTTATAACAGAAAATTGAAAAAAAGCTTAAAAATTGTTGATCTGTACATTTTGACATTTAAAAAAAATAACTATCATAATAGGACACAAAATACAAGCTAACTTTTTAAGAATATATTATAAGAATTATAAGTATACACAAAAAATTTCAATACTCTATCATGAGCAGTATAAAAGCCTTAGGGAATAGAAATCAGTCATTGTCACCGAAAACGAAGTCTGAGAAAAATGCACTTAAAGTTCTAGATCTAGAGACTTACACATTTGAGCTTGATGTCTTTCAGAAAACTTAAGATAACTTCCAAACTAAATGGAATTCAGGTCTGAAACTTTGACCATAGATTCCTTATGGCATGAGGCATTGAAAAATGCAAGAAATTTTTTTCAACATTTTGGAAGTTTTTAGGGTACTGTGTATAGCCTTAAGCGTTTGTTGATATGATCCAGTGTATGAGATTACATGGGATAACTTTGGGGAAAGAAAAAGAATTATAGAAACAGCAATGTGGTGAAGGTGTTATTTTTCCTGCACACCATATTTGAAAGAAATGAGTTTTTAAAAAAGTTGATAAAGTGTATCCCACGTTTAGTGTTTTAAGTTTTTCAGATCCATATCCTTAGAATTGAAAGAAGTTAATTTTATTACTCGAAAAATATTTGTTTACACATAACCTTGAAAAAAAGAGAAATTTTAAAAATTTAAAACCAAATTTCACATTTTCAGAGAAGATAAGTACCCACTTTTTTCTAGTTGATTATTTTTTTGATAATATAAATTTTATCTGAAAATTTTATTCTTCTTCTTAATTTAAAAAAGAAAATTTTCTACTTTTAAAGGGAGCCACCAATGTTTAAATAAATACTTTAAAATAATGTGATACAAAAATTGAGAAGATACTAAAGGAATCATTTTCTTTTAGGTATGTGTAGCCGATTCTGATAAAAATTTTTCAAAGACAAAACTTCGTAAAAAGTAACCGAACTTATGGGACAACCCAATATTAATGGAATCCTTTTCGTTTAGGTATGTGTAGCCGATATTCAGGAAGTAAAAGGCAGGTATTATGTCGAAGAACTGCAAGAAAAGTTTGGCAAAGAAAATGTTATTTTCTCCCCTTGTGACGTCACCAAGGAGGAACATTATAAACGTAATGTGTCGATGTCATTTAAACTCTAATTTTTATATTGGTATTAATAAAACAAACTTGCAAATTCTACATGATTATTTTCAGTTATTCACCCTTAATCTTACTCATTAAGGTTTGTTTGTTAGGCACGTTTGAGAGTGCATTGAAAGCGTTTGGACCGGTAGACATCCTGATCAACAATGCGGGTATTATGCTTGAGCAAGACCCTCGTGTAGTCCTAGAAGTCAATTTGGTAAGTTTTAAATAGGTTTAACCCCTTTACAGCCCATGTGAGCAAATATGCTTCAATTTTAAGCATAAAGCAGCAATTTTCAGAAAGCCTATAAGTTTTTGCATCAGTAATTGTATCTTCAGGTGATACAAATTATAAAGTTTAGGTTCAGTGTCTCCAGATTCAAATATTAAAAAAATTAAATTAAAAAATAGAAGAAAATATTTTTTTGGCATTTTTGTTCTATTTGGTTTCAAACTACATGAATAAGGCAAACTCCTTAGATATTTCTGGTAGTGGGCAATAGAGGGTTAAAAAGAGCAATGAGGGGCTTTATTGAGGACGCTCCGTTACATTGTCAGTTAAGTCAAATTATAAGGATTTTAGTACAATTAAAGCGGCTTAATTGTGATTTTAATTTTTTTATAAAGGTATTTAGAATATTTCCAGCTATTGAATTTTTGTTTTGTGAGATGAAATTAGAAAATTTTATATGAATTTCGTATTTTTTTCAAGTTTTTAAAATTTAAGGGCTTGAAATTTGGAGTGGCGATTCTGTACATGGGTGCATCTTTCATCCAAACATTTAAATTTCATGTGTGCGTATTCCTGGAAGTAATAAATTACACATGATGTGCTAGCATAATTTCCTTTTTGCTAAACTTTGCATTGACTACTCTTTTAGATGGGCCCTATAATAGGTTGCCAGACAGCTTTCAAATACATGGGTAAAAGTAAAGGTGGTAAAGGAGGAATCGTCATAAATACAGCCTCTATCTTGGGTAAGTCAATTTTCCAGTTGATTTTTCAAAAATACTTGCAAAGTTTATCTATCTATCTATCAATTTTTATCCTTTAATTGATTTTTTCTTTTCATAATTTATTAACAAATAAATTTTCTGAAAAAATAAGATGGGATAACAGAACTATGATTTTTGAATACATTATAAACTGTCTTCCTTATTGGAGTGTTTATAACCCTTAGAAAAATCTAAAATCTTGATGTTGATTAAGTTGTTGTTAAAAATGTTGATTAAGCTTTTCTATCCTAACCGCCCCAAATATACCATAAGATTCAATGGCAATTTCGGGCAGTCTAGACTGAAATGGTTGTAATCTCTTGAGCTCACCATATCAGAAACGCATTTAAACTGCATTATTCGAAAACAGGCGCAAGTTCAGACTTGCGTATGCGCCAAGTTTTTAGCGATAAAAATGACTAATATGGTAACCCTAACTCATGTTAAGTGAATTATTTGGCTTCTAAATGTGCCGCTAAACAGCAAAAATTCGCCAAGCACACGCAACTCTGAACTTGCGCTCGAAAACATAGTTTGATTTATCCTTGATTGAATCAATTTTTTCTTTTTAGGTTTTACTCCAGCATCCTTTCTGCCAGCTTATACCGCAACCAAGCACGGCGTGGTGGGATTAACAAGAAGCTATGGGGTAAAAATAACACTTCTACTTTTTTATATTGGATTTAATTCTTTTGGTTTACACGTTCTCAAATAAGCTTCTCTCACAGCTCCCATACCACTTGGAGAAGGAAGGAATCATCTTTGCTGCTATCTGCCCTTCCTTCACTGACACTGACCTCATGAGGTCCACTGGAACCAACTCAATTGTGCCTGGATTGGACTTTTCGCAACACCCCTGTATTCAAAGGTATTCCACTGCCAGTAGCTACTAAATAGTAATTTGCAATATGTGCAGTGTTCCGGATCTATATTGTTCAATTATTCACATGTAATAAGCTAGAATCACTGTGGATCATTATGGTTGGTTGCTAACCCAGCACGGAAGCACAACTCTCAAAGCCAGAGACGAGTTCACGCAGCATTTTGGATAAAAAAAAATAGTTTCAAGGCAGGAGTTCAATAACTCCCTAGTCACATGGGGAGTTAACTTATTTCCGAGTTAATCTGAAAGTAATATAAACTGTTGTGAAAATTCGTCATTGTGTAAAAAATCATCTGTGGTCAGTCTCCAATCTTCGGTATCTTTGAGTATTAAACAATAGTTGTGAAATACCTTGCAAAATTCACTAAACAGTTCAACTTGGTTAAACTGAAATATTATAGGTTGATTTTAAGAATATAAGTCACATAAAAAAATTTCTACAACACACAGAGATCCAACACTATATCCAGTAGTCAATATGGAAAGTTTGGATTGCATTAGTAGTATTTTTTTGTAAATTATAAAGTTTCATTAATAAGCGTTTATTTGAAGTTGTGAAAGCGTTCATGTAGAAAAGTTGTTAACCTGTTAATTTAAAAATTAAAATAACATTTGTATTCAAAAACTATAAAAATACAGAAGTTTTAAAAATAGGTTCATAATCAGTCACATCACCCTATTTGATGCAAAAGTATATATTTTGAGGGTATCTGATTGGAAAAAATGTTATTCCTATTCTTAAAAAAATGTCACCTAGAAACTACAGCGATGCGATAGAGAAAAACTGATTTTATACTTTCGTTTTAAAACAAACAGAAAATAATAATTTTGAAGAGATGTTTCTTTATTTTACCACTTATCTACAACAATTAAATTTCTCAATTATAATTTTCTTTAATTGCATTTTTTTCAGCCCTAGTGAAATAGCGGAAGGTGTTTTAAAGATATTGGAAGACCGGATCAACGGTTCCACATTGCTAATTAGAAAGAATACTGGTTATGTGTACATAGGATATCAAGATGTATTCAAAGACATTCCAATAATGTGAAAGAAATAGTAGTTGTACGGTTTTGTAATAATTGTGTAGGACACTGTCTAAAAGACTTGAAAGTTGAACCCTGAGACATAGGCTATTTCTAAGAATCTATTTTGATAATTTAATTCCTTATGTCCCATGTTACAACTATCTCCTTACAACTATCATTTGATGTAAAGTTTTAAAAGCGGTATAAAAACACTTAATCTCTGAATGAAAATATATTATTAGATAAATCATGTTTTTAAATATTTTTCTCTATTTTTATGTTTAAAAGTTTTTTAATTAAATTATTTCAATTGAAAAATTGCATTGTCATTTATATTACAAAACTTAGTAGTCATTTAAAAAATCATCAATTCCAAATTATAGTGTTTCAATTCTATGATATTTCAAATATGGATTAATTATTTATGGATTAATGTGTTGTAAATTTAATATACTAGATAACGTTTGGAGTTGCACAAATAATTATTTATTGTTTTTGAAACATTGATCAAATTATGATATGACTATAAATAAAGTTTTTTAAATCTTAAAAAACTGGTTTATGCTTTGTCATAAAAGGTTTTATCCACTAAAAAATAAAGGGAAAACGTTTACATTTAACTGTTTTATGAAAGAAGAAGTTTTGCTTGCTTCATAAATAGCGATCTTTTTAGGTTTTACAAAGTTAATTTGGTAGTATAAATTTCAAGGAAAACAATTTAATAAGTAATAACATCTCATTATTAACTCATTATATTTATCAATAAAAATTTAAATTCATAAACTAGCTGATTTTTCCGGCCTTGCACGGGTTGAGTGCATTTATTCCTTTTTTAAAGTTCTCTCAAGTTATAGGTGTGTCCGATTTTTCGTATCACCAATCATCCCGGTGTCCCCGGTATTTTTTCATATCCCGGTTTTTCCAAATAGCGTTAGTCGAAGAGCAGTAGAGTAAGGTCTTTTTCCCTGACTCTACTTCTCACCCGGAGTGGAAAGATGATAGGCCAAACAGAGATGTAAACTTCATATTCAATCTTTAATAATTTAGAGTAAACATGCCAAACAATTCAAATCAGAATAATAATTTCAAAACTAACCTAAACTCCTTAAAATCAAATCAATTCATTAAATTTAAACTAAACTAACTTCCTAAAAATTCAAAACAATACTAATCATATCACAATTTCGCATCATTTTAAACACATTGCCAAAAGTTATTCCTTAAATGTTTACAGTTCACTAGTAGATCCCGTCGAGTTGCAACACACTCCCGCCATTGAGGTCCCATCGATGGAGCTCAATCTAGAACAACTCGACGAGGAGGTCTGCTAGATGGGGATCTGAATCTGGGAACGATTTTCTTTTCAAAACTCTGTTCGGTAACTCTTGGCACAGAAATTGAATGCGAGACTGTCTTTGGTCCTCTGGGCACTTTACTTGCGGAACCCATGTCAGTTCGTTTGGTGGTTCTTCTGTTCCTTCTTTTTTCTCTATCCCTTCTACTACCTTTACGTTGGGGTCTATCTTTGTGGCAATCAGCTCCATCAATTTCACCCACATCCTTCTTTTCTGGTGCACTGTTGTTCTTCATGCCATTAGAGGGATATGGCTCCATCATGATTTCTTCAGCTGTTTCAGAAGAGCTCAAGTTCTCCGAATACTTCTCTTTAACAGATGGCTCTGGCTCCATCACGTTCATTGCTCCTCCGGCTGTTTCTGCAGAGACAACGTTCTCCGACTTCTTCGCCTCAACAGAGGTCTCTGGCTCCATCATCACGACCACTGCCGCACCATCCTTTGTTTCGGCAGTGACCACTTTCTGCAATTCTTCCCCACTGACGGAGATATCCGGATCTTCTTGCTGATTCTTGGGGAACCTCTCCTTCGAAATTTCCTTGGTCTCGTCTTTCTTGGTCCGGACCCTTGATTCTTCTCTCCTGTTCTTATTCGTCTTATCTTCATTGTAGATTCCTATTATGTAATATTCATTGGAGATTCCTATTGTCAGAAAGAAGTCATTTTGATTAAAAAGCTATTTATTTCTGTACAGCAACACATATATATACATAACGATATAGTTAAAATCACAGTTACACAAAACATTACATTTAAACAAAGATACAGACTAACACATTAATAGTACAGACACAATACCCGACACCCTCTCTTCCAGCTACAACTTACACATTTCATCTTGAGATTCCGTAGCGTTCCGGCTCTCGCACAACTCTCCCACATCTCGTTCTGTACGGCTGAACCGATCCCCGAGCACCAGCAACATTAGAAATAGGGGGGAGAGGAACAGGGGACAGAGAGCCATTAGTGGGATCCGTATCAGCATGATTGAATTTATACTGATCGTAATCCAACTTCTGAGAAAACTCAGATTGGGAAGGAATCAGATGTTTTCTATTCCTTACTAAAATCCTACCTGCCTCATTTTGTACCTTAAACGATCGAGGATTGCTTCCACGATCCACAATACGTCCTTTCTCCCAAGTCCCCCTTCCAAAGTCCCTGACTCTAACAGTATCGCCCACCCTTAAAGTCCTTAAACCCCTAGCCGACTTATCGTAGTGATATTTCTGGACCCCCTGGCGTTCCACCAACCTATTCTTTACATCAACAAAAATCTGCGGATTTAACAGATTCCTAGAAATTGGTAATTTAGTTTTTAATCTGCGGTTGAACATTAGTTGACCCGGAGACAAATCCAGCCCAGCGATAGGAGTATTTCTGTATTCCATCAAACTAACTCTGTAATCCTTACCCTCTTCTAAGGCTTTTCGAAACATCAGCTTTACAATGCCCACACATCTTTCTGCCAGTCCGTTACTCTGAGGGAATCTAGGGGATACAAAGACACAGTTAAAATTCCACTCAGAAGCAAATTCACGAAATACTAAGCTGTTAAAGGGTATATTGTCCGATACCAACTCATCCACCACTCCAAATCTAGAGAATACATCCTTCAATTTACAAACAATTTCATTAGCCGATTTCGAGCTAATGTGATATACCTCAATCCATTTTGAATAGTAATCCATCAGACACAGATACGATTTGCCACCAAAATCCATGATGTCAGCAGCAACCCTTTGGAATGGTCTGTCAGGCACTGGGTGAGGCATCAAAGGCTGCTTACAATTGGAACTTCGAAATTTTTCGCAAATTTCACATCGCGACACAACATTTTCAATGTCGCTAGACATTCCGGGCCAGTACAAGATTTCACGGGCTCTCTGCTTACATTTAATAATTCCGAAATGTGCCTCGTGTATAAGTTCCAGCATAGGCTTTCTCAAGTTTTTAGGCACAACAATTTTGTCATCATAGAAAAGCAGTCCCTCGTTCATATATAAATTATCTTTAATTTTATAAAACGGACGCGCACCCGAGGGAATTTTATTCATAGCCGGGAACCCCTCACGCAGATACCGACAGACCAAACTCAAATCGACATCTTTTTCAGTTTCTTTTACAAATTAAAATTTTCTTTTTTCACTCATCGGTACGTACTTTACAACATTATGCACCACGTTCAACATTTCCAAATCATCATTAATTTCTGTGGAAACATTAAACGATCGGGACAAGGTATCAGCAATAAACATCTGACTCCCAGGAACATAGATTATTTCTAAATTATACTTCAATAATTTCAACACCATTTTTTGCATTCGACTAGAAATTTTACTCATTGGCTTATTAATAATAGATACCAAAGGACGGTGGTCACTTTGCACAGTTACTTTCCTGCCATAAATATAATTATGAAATTTCTCACAAGAAAAAACGATTGCCAAAAGTTCTTTCTCGATTTGGGCGTAATTTTTCTCAGCACTAGTCAGGCTTCTAGAAACAAATGATACTGGCTGATTATCCTGCATCAGGCAGGAACCCAACCCATCTTTTGAACTATCACATTGTATTATGATATCGCGAGATCCGCTGAAAACACGTAATACTGGTGGGTTTACTAATGCAGACTTAATTGCATTGAAGGCATCTGACTGTTCAGATCCCCACGAGAACTCTGACTTATCTTTGACCAACTCCCTCAATGGAGCTGTCAATTTAGATGCATTAGGCAAAAATTTAGACAGAAAGTTTATCATGCCCAACAAACGTCTAACCTCTGATTTAGTAGTCGGGGTTGGCATGTCTGCGATACCCTTTAGATGACCCGGATTAGCCTTTATTCCCGAATCAGAAATTATATGCCCCATAAACTTCACCTCTCGTTTTTTACACTGGAACTTTTCCGGATTAAACTTTATATTACAACTGCGAGCCCTATCCAAAACTTTCTTGAGAGCATCATCATGATCAGCCTCGTCAGATCCCGTGATGATAAGATCATCAAAATACACATATACACCCCGGATGTCACCAAAAATTCTTTCATTGCGTTTTTGGAACACCTCAGGGGCAGATGCGATCCCAAAAGGCATTCGTTTAAACCTATACCGGCCAAAAGGTGTGTTGAAAGTGCAAATTTCAGAACTCGTATCATCTAAACAAATCTGCCAAAATCCGTCCTTAAGATCAACCACACTAAAAAAACTCTTTCCCTCAAGTTCACTAATTATATCATCTGTAGAGGGAATCAGATGATGCTCTCGCTTTATTACTTTATTTAGATCTCTAGGATCCAAGCACAACCTTAAAGAGCCGTTCGGCTTTTCAACAATGACCAAACTCTGAACCCAATCAGTTGGGCGACCCACTTTTTCGATAACCCCACGTTCTTCCAAATCCTCAAGTGTTTCCCTTAATTTTCCTCGAATCACCTGGGGCACTCTCCTTGGAGGGTGGATCACACCAACCGAATTAGGTTTAAGCTCAATATGATAAGGACTATCCGGAAACTTTCCCAAACCAGTGAAAACATCTCGATACGATGCGAGAATCCCTGACCTAAAGTCTCCCGTTACTTCACAAACCCTCTGAATCAAGTTAAGTCTCTGACAAGCATCCAAACCAAGGATGGGTTTTGAATTTGTGTTTACAATAAAAAAATCTAGGTTTAAATCAAAAGATCCCTCAGAGGAACACTTAAGGGTAGCTATACCTAATGGTTTTATTTTAAAGTTACCGTATGTCACTAATACGACATTTGTACTTTTCATCTCAATTTTAGATATCAAATCCGAGATGGTATTCATGGGAAGAATATTAGCATTTGCTCCCGTATCTAATTTGAAAGATACTTGAAAACCCGCTTTATCCACATAAACAGTTATTATTTTAGACCATTCGCTAGAACTCACCATAGAATCCAGTGCGTCGATATACAAGGGTACTTCATCGGAGGCCTGGACATCAGCAATCCCGCCCGAAGCCGTAATCTCCCTGACATCAAGAGCTCGCGCCCCTATGTGTCGCTCCGCTGGGCATACTGAAGAAAAATGTCCCACGCCATTACAGCGGAAGCAAGATTTTCCATGGGCAGGGCATCCTCCTCGCTGATGACGCCGTCCACAAGATCTGCAGCGGTTAGAGTTTGATAGCCTATCATTGTGTCGAATTCGAGACACGCTGTTCACACTGGTACCCGTCAATCTTGACATGTCCATGATCTGTCGCCTGCTAATCTCGGCAGTTCTGATAAAGTCTGTTGCTCTAGACAGAGACAAATCCGGCTCTCGAAGCAAACGTTCTTGCATGGTAGAATCACGAATCCCAAGCACAACCCTGTCTCTGATTAAACTTTCCTTTTGATCACTAAATTCGCAGGTTGAAGCCAGGTTTTTCAATTCGGTGACAAAACTATCGATCGATTGTCCCTCCTTTTGTGAGCAGCGAAAGAAATTGTATCTCTCATACACTACATTCTTCCTAGGAGAGCAGTGTTCTGAAAATTTCTCTAGAACGTCTTCCAATCGAATCTCCACAGGCGTGGTTCCAGCAGCCGTCGTCGTCGTCGTCGATGTTTTGGAGCACTCAGTTTTCGGAGCCGATTCAGTTTTCAATCCACCAAACCCGAAAGAGTTGTAAATAGACACGCCCTCTTCCCCAATGCAGCTAAGGAATATCGCCACCTTTGTAGCCTCGGGCTTGCCATCCTTCTCCGCAGCCAACATATAATTTGAGAAACTCTGCTTCCAGCGAGCCCAGGCATCGGAAAGGTTTGGACTAGAGAAGTCGAGAACAGCCGGTGGCCGAAAAAACTCCATTTTACGATCGGGGTTCGAGTCCACGTTTTTTTTTAAAAAAATTAATTTAAAACATCAATAAAATTTTTAAAAGCCAGGGCACTAACCCCACTTGACACCATGTCAGAAAGAAGTCATTTTGATTAAAAAGCTATTTATTTCTGTACAGCAACACATATATATACATAACGATATAGTTAAAATCACAGTTACACAAAACATTACATTTAAACAAAGATACAGACTAACACATTAATAGTACAGACACAATACCCGACACCTATGATGTCTAAATTCCGTGAGTCAGACAGCTTCGTGTCTGATCTTCTAGGTGAACCTTGTACTCCTATAGCTTTCTTTACTCTAAATTTCCATCTTATAATTATTTCCTTCAGTTCTTCAGCTTCATCTATTTCTTTATCAACATTTTCCTCAGTATAAAACTGTAGTAAATCTTCTTCCGTCTGCTTTAAATATCCTGACTGTACTTCTAAAACTTCTAAATCTTTCTCCAATGAATCCAGGTCTAATAAAGGTTCCTTTAACTTTAACTCTAATGACTCTATTAGACTCTGGATCAAACTTCTAACTCTACCTCTCCGCTTTCTTAAGGTGGCTTCCGACGTCATCCTTCACACATCCCGGCAGGGATGCCACAGTTCCAAATAGCGCAACTAATAAAGAGCAGTAGAGTAAAGTCTGTTTTCCTTGACTCTACTTCTCACCCGGAGTGGAAAGATGATAGACCAAACAGAGAGGTTTACTCAAAATTATTAAAGTATAAATATGAAGTTTACCTCTCTGTTTGGTCTATCATCTTTCCACTCCGGGTGAGAAGTAGAGTCAAGGAAAACAGACTTTACTCTACTGCTCTTTATTAGTTGCGCTATTTGGAACTGTGCAAAAGCGTGCCATTACAAGAAACATGCGAAGCGTGACATTATTGGAATTTAAAAAGAGGAGATATTGATAACTAGGTTTTTGTTTGTTACGTTATGATGTTAACGAAAATTTAAATACAACTTCTAAATTATTTGCTGTAAATAAACTTCTGATTTTTTAATCACTGTGCTATTACTAATCACGAATAACCCACGCCCCTCAGCAAAAGGCTGACAATCTGGGGATGCCACAATTTTCCAAATAGCGCTAGTCGAAGAGCAGTAGAGTAAGGTCTTTTTCCCTGACTCTACTTCTCACCCGGAGTGGAAAGATGATAGGCCAAACAGAGATGTAAACTTCATATTCAATCTTTAATAATTTAGAGTAAACATGCCAAACAATTCAAATCAGAATAATAATTTCAAAACTAACCTAAACTCCTTAAAATCAAATCAATTCATTAAATTTAAACTAAACTAACTTCCTAAAAATTCAAAACAATACTAATCATATCACAATTTCGCATCATTTTAAACACATTGCCAAAAGTTATTCCTTAAATGTTTACAGTTCACTAGTAGATCCCGTCGAGTTGCAACACCGGTGTTCCCGATAATTTTCATATGCCGGGGGTCCCGATAATTTTCGTATCCCGGTTTTCCTGGCACCTTTTCATATCCCGCTGTTCCCGGTACTTTTGTATATCCCGGTACCTTTTCGTATCCCTGTGTTACCGGTAGTTTTTCATGTCCCGGGGTTCCCGATACTTTTTCATATCCCAGTGTTCCTGGCACATTTTCATATCTCGGTGTTTCCGGTACCTTTTCATACCCCGGTGTTCCAATTTAAATAATCTCTGTCATTTTAAATCCAGTGTTTAAAATCTTAATCGGATTTTCATAAAGTATCCCCGCTTTCCTTTTAAATTTCTGCAAAAATTATATTTCAAAATAAATAAACTTCAAAAATCCCTAGATAAAAAGTAATAAAAAGTTATCAAGTAAAAAACTATTAAAAGCCTGTCTTCTTATTGATATAACCAATAAGCCGTAAGTTATAACCAACTTCTTTAAAAGCTACTTTGAAAAAGTAAAAACTGATTGCTAATTACAGTAAAAATCTAGTGATAATAGTCTAGTAAACCATGCCCGCTATGAAGCAATGAAAATTTAGCTCTGTTTCCATGGAAACTTTTCAATTCTTGCTATTCCATAAATCTATTAATTTTGAGAAAATTAAAATTTTAAAGAAAGTTAATTGTTAATTATTTCAATTTATTTCGGTTTTCTGTAGTTGTTATTATTCTTAAATACAGATATTCACACTGTTTTTCTTAAGTTGTAAATTATAAATTGTTTTCAAATTATATTTTATCAAGTGAGGCAAGACGTCGCCTTAAGATAGAGAAGTAAACCCTGCATTTTATGCATTTCAACAATGGATAATGTTATTTCAATTGGTAAAACGGAGTCGAAAAAGCGCCGAAAAACAGGGAAGGAGTCGTTCGATTTTAAAATTGTTTCTTAGTGCGCGTCTAATGGCTGACAGGAAAGTCTCTGTCAAATTTAAAGCCTATCGGTCCGGCAGTTTTGGAGATTTCATGATGAGTGTTAGTGAATGAATGAATGAATGAATGAGTCAGTCAGTGGTATTTGGATTATACTAGCTGATTTGCCCGGCCTTGCACGGGTGGAGGGTATTAATTCCTTTTTTTAACGTTCTATTAAGTAACGTGTCTGATTTTTCGTATAAGCAATCACCAATCATTCCGGTGTGTCCCCAGTATTTTTTCAGACCCCCGTGTTCCCGGTAATTTTCCTATCCCGGTGTTCTCGGTAATTTTCCTATCCCCGTGTTCCCGGTAATTTTCCTATCCCGGTGTTCCCGGTAATTTTCATATTCCGGTGTTCCCAATAATTTTCATACCCGGTGTTCCTGGTAATTTCCATATCCCGGTGTTCCCGGTAACTTTCATATCCAGGTGTTCCCGGTAATTTTCATATCCCAGTGTTTCCGGTAACTTTTTATCCCGGTATTCTCAATGCCTTTTTTCATCTCGGTTCCAACTGTGATATCTACCCAAACCCAATCAGTTCCGATGTTGCACACTTAACTATTATCCTTTCAATAAATACAGCATTATAATAAATAAAACTTATAACAAAACAAATTATTAACCACATCAAACTCTATTTCAAAAATCTTCTAACCATCCTAGTCAGGGTGCGAAATGGCAAAAAAGGGGTCAACCGTGTATTAGAGTGTGTATGAAATTTTATTGCTGATTTTGATAGGTTATGATATCTAGATTGAAGAACCGATTGATGCCACCTCGTGAATGTTGAGTTTTTTGAGGAATTCAAGATGGCGTCCATGGTAGCCACAAAATAGGATTTCCGATTTACCTTTAATAAAATATGGCATGTGGGGTATCATTCTTTTTGTTTTTCAATAGGGAAACATTTATTATAAACAAAAAATGTTTAAATTGATTTAAAATACCTTTATTTTTAAAATAATTATGATGGAACCGTAAATTGTTACAATAAAGATCCTTGCTTATTTGATATTGGAGGAGCTGATTTTTTTCTAAAAATATTATGATCCAGTTAACAAATTAAGTATGATAAATAATTTACTGTTTGAATTTTAACCATCGTTTGTTCAGTTTTTATAAATTTTTAAAGAAACCATGTATAATCCAAAATTTAATACTATGCTTTACCTTTGATACTTAAGTAACATTTAATATCTATGATTTCAATCAAATTCATTTCATTATTTCAACAATTCACGCTACCTAAATCAAAGTTTCAATTCAAATTTAAATAATCTAAAAGTAATCTGTAGTATCATAAAAAACTTCCAACTTTTCCCGTCTCCCTTTCATTCAAAATCTCCGTAAGTTTTGTGTGAGGTTTGCAACATTTCCCCTCTTCTTTGCAACAATGACATATAAAGCTGCAGGAAATGTTATTGGAATGATAGCCTTATCGAATAATAGTTGAACAGGGGTCTACAGGGTGATTCAGAAATAATCATCAATAATTTGGGGGGAGGTAGAGGGGCCCCAGACAAGCATATTTCGAATTGGGATGGTGGGGCGCAGCCTTACAGTTAAGGAAAGCAGTTTTTCTAGACGTGACTGGAGTGAGCGGCGTGATTTTTCTTAGTGCTGTAGTTAAAACGAAATGTTTGGGGGATTCACAACTTATTTTTCATATTTTGATCATTATTTGAACCAAAAACGCCATATCTTGAGAGCGCTATTACTAGTAATAGACATCTAGTGTTAGCGGCTTTTTGTATTACTAGTGTACCTATAATTACTTATTAGAAAGGGCGAAAGATGGCACCATGAGCGCACACTTGCAGATAATTATATATTTTATTATAGTACTAGATTTCTGTTACTTTCATAATATATTGATGAGATAAAACGTTTTTTGATGATAAATATATTTTCTAGTGTTTGTGGAATTATTTAACGGCCCACAAGAAATGAAAAAAAAATCAATCCGCCTAGATTCAAATTTCGAATCAATATGGCAGACAAGAGTTCCCGAGTCACGGCCTGAAATCCAATATTTCAGTTCTGAATATGGTTAAAAAAAAGTAAGAAATTTTAATAGGGCTCAATATAATGAAATCTAATAGTGCTCGATGTAATAAAAATAAATCTGAATATGGCTTAAGATTGTCCACTGCGAATGGAAGAAAAGCCCTAGTAAAGCGTCGGAACCTGCGAAGTAACTAGCGAAGATAACTCCGTGAGGCAGGGTGATGTGCTCAGGAAATGATCACGTGATCGTGAGTCGCTCTGCTTCGCGCACCTAGCCTGCGCTTCAATTAGCGGCCGGCCTAAAGAGCTAGGACCTAATGTAGTGCGAGCGCGTTTCAAAAGGCCGTTTTTAGAAGGCCCGTGTGACGAAACAAAACATAATAAAATGCAAAAATCTATTGCATGAGGTAAGGAAGTATCCCTACTACCTACATCATGAATTCGATAGACTTTGAACCACTTTCTAAACCGTGGAGTGAGTTTCAAAAGTGCAATATTAATATTTTAGTCAAAGAATGGAGTTCCCTTAATGTTATTTTGAAAAATGATGATCGGGGAAGGAATTTTCAATGATCGTAACAATGATCTTTGAAACTGTTTGATCATTGAAAATTCCTTCCACGATCATCATTTTTCTAAATACCATTAAGGGAACTCCATTGTTTGACTAAGAGATTAATGTTGCACGTTTTAAAACTCACCCCACGGTTTAGCAAGTGGTCCAATTTCTATCACATTGAGGATTTAAGTAGTACGGATACTCTTGTACCTCATTCAATAATGTTTTTCATTTTATAATGTTTTGTTTCATCACACGGGCCTTCTAAAAACGACCTTTTGAAACGTACTCGCACTACATTAGGTCCTAGCTCTTTAACGGTAAGGCTGCGCCCCACTATCCCTATTCGAAAAATGCTTGTCTAGGGCCCTTCTACCTACCGCCCAATTATTGATGATTATTTCTGAATCACCCTGTATAGTGTCCCGAAAAAAACGAAACTTCTCTGGCCACTTAGCGGTAGTGCGGAAAAGTTGTGAACTACGATCACTAAGAAGGGGGTGGAATATTAAAACTGTGGGTTGATATCTTCTGTTGCCTCACGAGGCCTAAAGTTCTGAAAATTGGACTAAAATGACTGAATTTCAAAAATTCATAAAAAATTGAGAATTATAACCATAAGTTTGGGGTTGCACTTAAAAGGTACTATTATTAACCAACTACAACTGCAAAAATTTTCAAAACTTTAGGTTAATACCTTCTTTTGCCTCATCGGCTTTAAAATTTGGAAAATTAAGGCAAAATTTGGAAAAAATGCACAAAACACCATGGTGTCCCAAAAAAAACCATTTTGTTAAAAAAAACCTCGCTCCCCAGAGATTTTCCCAATTCTTTTGGTCCCAAAAGATGGTGTGTGAAGTTTTAGCTCCCCAGGTAAACTGTAGGGTTTACCGGTAGGGCCCTATTTGAAAAAAAGTGAGAAAAATGACCATTTTTCAGAATTTTTGAAAGTAAATTTCAAAATTTATATTGTGATAAAACTGGTTCATATGAGTTTTTTAGGACGTTTTTAGATGATTTTATATATTTACGTTTATTTACTGTACCCTATAGCGCCTATATTGATGAGGGCAGCGTCACTTTAAGTAGTACTTTTTTCTCAAAAACTGTAGGCGCTATAGGGTACAGTTAATAAACTTAAATAAATGAAATCAATCTAAATGCGTCCTAAAAACTAATATGAACCAGTTTTATCACAAAATAAATTTTGAAATTTACTTTCAAAAATTCTGAAAAATGGTCATTTTCTCACCTTTTTTTTCAAATTTAGGGGCCCTACCAGTAAACCCTACAGTTTTCTTGGGGAGCTAAAACTTCAAACACCATCTTTTGGGACCAAAAGAATTGGGAAAATCCCTGGGGAGCGAGGTTTTTTTAACAAAAGGTTTTTTTGGGACACCATGGTGTTTTGTGCATTTTTTCGAAATTTTGCCTTAATTTTCCAAATTTTAAAGCCGATGAGGCAAAGAAGGTATTTAATCTAAAGTTTTGAAAATTTTTGCAGTTGTAGTTGGTTAATAATAGTACCTTTTAAGTGCAGCCCCTAACTTATGGTTATAATTCATTATGGACATTTTTTAAAAATGCTATTAAAAGAGCATAAATAAAGTCATTATTATAATTTTTTGAATTTAAAAAGATTTTACATTTAAGTTTATAAAAATATTCTTGGATAGTAAATAACAATAAGTATCTAAGTGTTATCCTAACTTTTGTAATTTAATGCTACTGTCCCATTAGCCCCCATACGTGGGGTCTATTGGAACACAGTGCAGGGCTAATGGGACATGCTTTATAATTCCGAAATAAAAGTCATTTATTAATTTTAAATGCCTTTATTATTAACGTATGGTACTATATTGAATATACAAATATCGTTGTGGATGAAAATTTCGCCAATAAACATTTTAATTACACAATTTCTGTAGTTTCACTCATACATTTAGAAAATACATTTCTTTAAGGTAAATGAGGTAAAACGCTCGATTAAAGCATTTATTACCCATAACCGACTGAAATGCTATCAATTAGGATTTTTTATAATCTGCACAAATATAAGGTCCCTGAATCAATCTATAATTTTTAAAGAATAGCTTATAATATCATAACAATTAAGATGTTATTTAACCTGTTTTAACGAATTATTTAGAAAGATAGTTTTTAGATCCAAAACCTGTACACTCGAAAGGAAATCTAAATCTGAAAACGGACTCCAATTCCCGTTCGCCAAAGATATATGGTTTTTGAAAATTATGTGTGTGTGTGTGAAGTTTTGTAGCTAAAATTCTGATCCTTTCATTATACAAATGTTCAATAGGTCCCTTAAAAATCGAAAGTCGGGGAAACTTTTGCGACACCCCCTAATTTTTTTCCTTTTGGTGTTCTAAGAAAGTGTGCAAAATCTTAAATCGATCAGAAAATATTAACACGTGCCTCAAACGGCCTAAAGTTGGGAAATTTTGACATTTTTCTCATTTTTTCGAAAATATCTAAAAATTCCTTAAAACATTATTTTGTCAAATAATAGGGCTTTAACACATCTAAATATTCATATTTGACCATTTTTCATTCCTAGCTAAGCGAAATTACCCAGTTTTTAGCCTGGTCATCAATCGGAAAATCATCAAATTTGCCCATTTTATACTGAGAATAGAGGATACAAAAGTCAGTGGGGAATGACTTTTAACCACGTAATTCCATAACTAGATACCAGTTGTAGACGATATTGATGTGTAGATAAATTATCTGGAGCTAAAATTAATTACTAGCATTTTAATTACAGGCGCCATATTGGATTGCATTACCACTAAAAAAATTCTGGGATAAATGGAATGGGCATGCTTGGTATTGGGCAATGCGTATTTGAGTTTTCTGATCTCAGTTAATACTAATAAAATCCTTAAACCACTTTTTTAAAGATCTTTACTCAGGTCGAATGGCCAGCAGATCTCTTATTACATAACTATAGATGATAAAATTCTAAATGCATAATAGGGGAAAGAGAAATTCTAGAAAAATATTGAAAAACTAGACTTCAGCACATACAGAAGTATTGTATTCTGTAACTTAGTTTAAAAACTGAAGTTCCTACAAAATTAACCCACTCTTCATGATGATTGATCCTACTGCACTCAAAATATAAGCCATTTACTATGTTAAAAGCCTGTTTTATGCTTTATTGTGATTTTATAATACATAGGAGCATAAAATATTCCTGTAACATGAAAAACCGATTAGATACTGATATTGTGATGATAATATGTTAAATATTGACAATGGTTGCTGAAGCCAGTCTTTTTTTAAAGTCAGATTTTAAGTCAGAGAGCTACACTTCACTCTGAAAAATTTTATACAGTTTAGAATCTTAAAAAATACTGAAAGTTAAAAATAATTTAATTTTATAAATAAATCTATCAAAAAATCAACTTCAAACCTAATTTCTTCTTCAAGAACATTCACTAATGAAAATTGAGGGGTTTTATGAGACAAGGGCCAGATTCGGCCATTCTATCCCAAATGAAAATTGCATAGTGCGAAAAAATGCTAAGAAAAGTTGAAGAGTTACTGAAACTGTAGTTAGTATTTAAAATTCTCCAGCTAAGAACCAAATACCAGTGTTTAATCGGCTTTTCATGTTACTAATTTGCTGAATTGCAGGAAGTTTTTATGTTTATGTATAAAAATTATGTAATACAAGATCTATAAACATGGTTAATGACTTATCTGGGTGTAGTTGGCTCAATCATTATGAAGAGCGGGTTAATTTTCTATCAACTTCAACTTTTCAACTATGCAACACTTCTGCATATACTGAAGTATAGTTTTTCAATATTTTTTCATAATTTCTCTTGCCCATATGCATTTAGAATTTTATCATCTATAGTTATGTAATTAAAAGATTTGCTGGCCATTCGAATTGAGTAAAGAGCTTTAAAAAGTGGTTTAAGGATTTTATTAGTATTAACTGAGATCAGAAAACTCAAATACGCATTGCCCAATACCAAACATGCCCATTCCGTTTATCCCAGAATTTTTTTAGTGGTAAAGCAATCCAATATGGCGCCTGTAATTAAAATGCTAGTAATTAATTTTAGCTCCAGATAATTTATCTACACATCAATATCGCCTACAAATGGTATCTAGTTATGGAATTACGTGGTTAAAAGTCATTCCCCACTGACTTTTGTATCCTCTATTCTCAGTATAAAATGGGCAAATTTGATGATTTTCCGATTGATGACCAGGCTAAAAACTGGGTAGTTTCACCTAGATAGGAATGAAAAACGGTCAAATGTGAATATTTAGATGTGTTAAAGCCCTATTATTCAACAAAATAATATTTTAAGGAATTTTTAGAAATTTTCGAAAAAATGAGAAAAATGTCAAAATTTCCTAACTTTAGGCCGTTTGAGGCACGTGTTAATATTTTCTGATCGATTTAAAAGTTTGCACACTTCCTTAGAACACCAAAAGGAAAAAAATTAGGGGGTGTCGCAAAAGTTTCCCCGACTTTCGATTTTTAAGGGACACCCTAATGTTCAATCAATTACAAAACTAAATTTTTGTTATTGGTTGCTAAAAACAAATTTGTAGTTTTTCTGCGCAGAAAAAATTCGTTATGACAGATATTCCATTTTGCAAATGTGTGCTAGACCTGTTACCAATAAATGATGTAAAAATTTTTTCTGAAATATTTATATTATGGAAAAAAATTCACTTGTACCATTAGCCCTTCGTCCCATTAGCCCCCACTTTCCCCTAAATAATAGTAAAAATACATTTTTGTATCAATTTTCTTTCATTTTCTTGTAGTTTAAATTTATGTTTTAGTTTGCCATCAGCCACACAAATATTCCCCAGTACTGTTGTTGATGGGGTTGTTTTTGAGGGGACCACCTTTGTTTTTTTTTCATTTTTATCATTTTTTATGTCTGAAACCACATATTTTGAAGGATATGGCCTAATTTTTTGAAAGGTCTAACTCTTAATATATTGTGGGACGGTGCGGCGTTCTCTTCTTCCACTTTCAGCACAGAGTAAGTCCGTAAAACTTATTTGTTTCTTATTGTAAAAAAATCCTATTTTGTCTCTAGCCAATTTTGTAGATCTCATTACATACCAACTCGATTTAACCTATGAAATTTCCACTTACAAATGAGTTTTCGGTCTCAATCGGGTCTATAATTAGGTGTCTGTTTGAAGCAGAAACCTTCTAAGAAATAGTTTAAAGCCCCTTTCACAATTCAGAAACATAAACAAACAATGAGGAAGTTTCATATTTTTTTTTTATTTTTTAAATCGATCCTACCTTACGAGAAAACCCTAAAACCGAGATATTTTTTAATTCTGATCATTATTTATTTTTTTACTGCAGCTTAAAGTTTGCGCTCTGGAAAAGGCGGGAAAAACAGCGATTTCAGATTTGTGATGTCACTCGGCATGTCAAAACGACTACAACTCGCATCTCTTCCTAAACTATGCAGCCGGCGTAGACAAAATTCGGTACATAGACGTATCTCGAGGCGAGGACGATCACTACCAAGTTTTCCAAGTTCGAAAATCGAATATTTACAAGTAATAAACGATTTTATGGCTAAAAACGCTTATTTCTCCATTTCTCTACTAGAGTGGATCTGCTTGACTCACTATTTTAAATATGAAAACCTCAGGATTAAATATTTTTAATAAGAAAAGCTCTATAATTGCTAATTTAAAAGTTAAATCAGCTATGAAAACACCAAAATAAAATCAAATAATTAATTTTAAAACATTACATTCTTATATTTTAAGATTTTTCCCCTTAAAATTCAAATATTTATGGAAAATATATTATTAAATATTTTTTATTAAGTGGGACTAATCCCCATCTGGTCTGATGAAACTAGACCAGATTCATGAGGTCATAAAGACCTTTTATTTTAATAATGAATAAACATCAACAATGCTTTTTGTTTAGTGTCGAGTGACGTCAAATTTGATTTTTGAGCGTTTGCGATTGCATCATTTGTTTACGACTTTTCTCAACTTTTATTTCTTCTATATCTCAGTAAATAAATTTTTGAGGAAAATTTGGATTGCAGATTTGGATTTTCCACATCTTATATTGTATTAATATACCCCAAAATCGAAAATTTAAAAAATATGAAACTTCCTCATTCAAAATGATTTAATCGAATGTAGGGTACTCTATTAATAAAAGTAAATAACTTAAAATTATCTTCAGTGATTCATCTAAAAATGTCTTTCTAGTTAACATATTCGTTATAGTACCACTTTTGATGATAGTCTTCGACAGACAGAAAAAAAAGGACCGACGGGCGTCCTATCGACTGGCAATATCCCATGCCGCCGCCTGTAGATAAGAATAAGTCATGGGATATGTAGTGCACATCC
Source organism: Tetragnatha versicolor (assembly GCA_024610705.1). NCBI lineage: Eukaryota > Metazoa > Arthropoda > Arachnida > Araneae > Tetragnathidae > Tetragnatha > Tetragnatha versicolor. The sequence continues at coordinate 30,723,088 of JANDEH010000001.1, read as the reverse complement.
CTGAGCTGCCACAGAAGACTGTTTGACTGCAGGAGAGAATTACACAGCTCGAGATGTCTATCGTAACTGGAGGAGCTAGAGGTTTAGGAGCAGCTATATGCAAGGCGTTATTGAAACAAGGGCATAAGGTAATATCCAGGTTTATTTTGGCTGTTTTATAATTGTTTTAAACATAATTAAGAAAGTACTGTATAATTTGATCAGGTCCGTAACCACACCTTTTGTTTCGTGAGGGGTTTTGGACTCTAAAATTTTTTTCAAAAGCTTCCTTTCCAGAAGGTCAGTTATTGTGAATTTTGTCCACTTAATTGCAAACTTTTGCGGATAAAAAAATACACAGTTCCAGAAAATACTTCCTCCCCTTGAAAATACTTTCTATGAGGATATATCCTCAAATCCCCCCTGGCTACTTGACAGTTTCGGACCCTTTGGGTGACACACCCGTAGAGGATCGCTCCTTGTACTCTTCAAAAATTATCTAGGAACATAAATATATATTATATATCAACAGGCAGTCCCATGAGAATTTTTTTTGAAGAAGAGGGTTGAACCTCCAATTACTCTTTGGTTACAGATTTTAGCATGGACGTATATAAGGGGGGTTTAAGGGGTCCGGACCCCCCCTTGGCCTGAACATCTATTTTTTTTCAGTCGAATACCTATATTTTCAAATCTTGCGCACGGTCAAGCACAGGCGCCAGAGCTCTTCATAGTGATTACAGACTCATGATTCATATTCATGATTTTCACTTCATTAATGATACATATAGATAAATATCTCTTTCCATAGAGATAGAGTATATTCTTTCGTGGGTGGATTTAAGAGCTAGCGAAAGACTTCTACCACATGACATGGCCTACAAACGGAGCCCGATCGCGCCTTTAGACTATCGACGACAAGCCGGATATCTTATGTGTTAAAATTAGAAAAACGACGTTTCATTTGCACATTGTTTATTTAAAGATGTTAAAATCAGACATGTTTCGAGGGTGTATTGAACCCTCTTCGTCAGTGAAATGACGATGTAAGAAAAAATTTACCCATGGCATCAGTAATATATATAGGCAACAAGAAACACAGTTACAGTTAATACAGAAACATATTTAAATTGAAAAGAAAACTATGAAAATACAGATACAGAAAAATTTTTATGGTGATTCACGACATCCAAATTTCAGAGAAAAAAGGTGCACTTGACAGGTCATTTACAAGATCATTAGAGAACTGATTAATGTAGAAACTTTCAAAAAAATCAAGGTCAAGTGTTGAATTACAGTTTTTAATAAGGGTAGCGGAAGAAAAGTTAAACGTATGGTTATTTTCCCAAACATGCTGGGCAATGGATGACTTGTCAAATTCTTGTTTTTTAACATAATTGATGTGTTCTTTAATTCTAAATTTTAGGGCGCGTCTAGTCTGACCAACATAGGATAACCCACATTCACAAAATATTCTGTAAATACCCCAATTATTGAGCGTAGGAATCGGATCCTTCAAGTTAGAAAATTTAATTTTATTTGTAGGGGAAAAAACAGTCGAAAAGCCAAATTTTATAAGGATATTAGATAGTTTGAAATTAATTTTAGAAAAATATGGAAGAACAATTAATTTGTTTGGGATTTCTTTAGTACATTCAACAGGGTTCTTTTTTAAAATTCTACCAAGTATCCGGTCTATCATGGTATGGCAAAATCCACGATCAACAGCAACAGCCTTTAAGTAATTAATCTCAATTTTAAGTAAATCATTATTGGAGCATGTGTTGACAGCTCGGAAAACAAAAGAATTAAAAGCAGCCTCTTTCTGATTCAAGGGATGATTAGATTTATTATGAGGGGGCAATGAAACAGCAAATGATTTGCGATAAACCGTGGTCAAGAAAACATTATCATTACGCATGATCAAAACGTCTAAAAATGCCAATCGGCGATTATCCTCGATTTCACAAGTAAATTGTATACACGGGTCAATTGAATTAACAATAGAAAGAACCTCGTCTATATTCAGGTCAGGATTTAATAGAACAAAACAATCATCAACATATCGAACATAAAAAGGGAATTGAATTAATTTAAACATCTTAATCTCAAAAAAATTCATATAAATATCGCTCAAAATAGGGCTTAAGGGGTTTCCCATAGCCAAACCGTTGTTCATACAGTAAAATTTATCATCAAACACAAAAGTACTTTGTTCAAGACATAAACTAGTGAGCCGCAACAAGTTCTCGATCTCAAATTGAGAAAAATGAAACTCGTGTAACCTGGTTGATAAACATACCAAGGCTCCGTCCACAGGGACATTAGTAAACAGGGATTTCACATCAAAAGAAACCATAATGTGATCGTTAAGCTGGATTTCGCGAATTTTCGATATAAACTGGAGAGAGTTTTTAACTGTAAAAGGGTTATCATCCATTAGGGGAGAAAATATGGTAACCAAATGTTTAGCCAATTTATACGATGCCGTGCCAATATTAGAGACAATTGGTCTGAACGGAATGTCGGGTTTGTGGACCTTCGGTAGGGCGTAAAGTCTTGCACAATTTGCAACCGACGGAATGAGAGTTTTTTTAAGGGAATCAGGGATTAAAGCGGAAGATTTTATACCAATTTTGATTTTAGTGAGTTCAGTAGGCGAAGGGTCCTTTTTTAAGGGTAAATAAGGGCCATCATTGATTAATTTATAAACACCCGTGACATAGTCAACCTTATTTAAGACAACGACTTGTCCTCCTTTATCCGCTTTGGTAACGACCACACTAGGGTTAGACATTATAGATTTTAAACAGGCTTTTTCCGACTTATTTAAGTTATCTTTATGAGTTGAAAAATTAGAGTCCAAAGTATCTTTTACCAAATACCTGAGGGTCTCCTTTTGCGAAGACGACAAAACAGAGAATTTAAATGATCTCTCAATAGGAGCTACTAACTGTGGAAGTGATGGTCTACACGATATGGCAAAATTGTGATTGAGCTTGAGTAAGTCCAAACTTGACTTGTCAAGAGGAAGGTCCGACAAGTTTAAAACAGCGCCGCTGTTAACTACAGGCAAGTCCTTAGGTATTTTGGGAGTCGAGTTCCGAAGAAGCCTGGAGAATTTTCTGTTTAGTGTCTCTCTGTGCAGACGGGCACACTTGTTAGCTCTGAACCACGACATATTGTCAAGTGAAACGAAACTGGAACTGGACACACTAGCACACTCTAAGTGGAGGTGGTACAGTTTCTTTTCAACAAAAGACAACCGGCTGCGAAAATCTTGAATTGTGCTCCTAAGTAAGGAAAGCTGGAACCACAGACAATAAGAGACAGACCGGTCAATGGGCGGCCTACGACACGAACGCCCTCAACCCACGGTACCTGCACTAAAACTGTGGTTACAGTTAAGCTTTTAGGTCTGGCAACCATGGACACGTTTTGGGAAGACGTAATCCATCGACCATATAATCACCAGGATCGCGATCCTTGGCGATCACATAAGCCCATTAAATGGTTTTTAAAATTAAAAAATATCTTTTTTTTCAACAACTCTTTAAAATTTGCTATTATAATAGAAAATTTAAATTAAATCATTAAGGTTTGTTCATCAACAAAATTTCGTGATCGCATATGATGAAAAACTCGATTGTAAAAATACAAGCTTAAATATAAAGCAATCAAGAATCACACAAGTAAATAATGAATCTAAATGATTTTATTAAATCTCATATTTCAATAACTACAAATATTTGTTATAACCCCTTGGCCTTTTAAGACAAACATGATGTGTAAATGAAGTTGCAATCCTCGTGAATCTAAACGAACACATCTTTTGCAAATACGAATCCCAGATCCCAGGCACATTTGAAATGAATTCTTGACAATAAAAATATATATTACTAGTATACATTTTCATCTGAATTAAATACAGGGTGTCCCAAAAAAGACTGACACATTTTAAAAATTTTTAATTAAAAAACTAAAAAAGATAAAAATACGTGGTTTATTGCATCCTACTCATAAGACCTAAGAATTTTATGACACAAATTTTCGTAAATCATTGTTCCCAAATCCCCCGACAGGGCATAAAAGTATCAATCTCCCCATAGGAGATAATGGAAAATAGTGTTCCCACCTGTCGGGGGATTTTTGAACTACGATTTACGAAAATATGTGTCATAAAATTATTTGGTCTTTAGAGTAGAATTCAAAAAACCGCTTATTTTTATCTTTTTTAGTTTTTGAGTTATTGATTTTTAAAATGTAATGTGTCAGTCTTTTTTGGGACACCCTGTACATACGCCTATAATTAACGCGAATTATACTGAATTCTATCAGGCTTAAAAATCAAGTTCAAGAATGCAACACAGATTTTCCAATGGATTGCAAAATAGAGAAGAAACGAGATAAAATGTGCCTTAATGCAATAAGACACTGTTAAAATGATTTATAAATCTTGCAAACAATTTAAAAGAGTACTATTAAACGATTTACACAAACTTTATGTTTACCTTTGAAATCGAATATTGCAAGTTTCGTCAACAAAAAAAGTGTAAGGATTTCGATTAAAAAATATTAAATTAATCGATTAATGCCGGTACCGCTTGTCGCAGGCGCCACTTGAGCTCTCTGGATAAGCCCCGCCTATTGACCGGTCTGTCTCTTATTGTCTGTGGCTGGAACCGTGCAATTGATCTGTTCACTCTGATGGAAGGTCTAAGACAGCAAAAAGTTGTGATGAACGATGGGATGATTCCATGTCGTCTGCATCTTGTTAAAAATTGAAGGTGGTTCAAAAATCGGAGGCGTTTAACGATATTTATATGAATTTTTTTGAGATTAAGATGTTTAAATTAATTCAATTCCCTTTTTATGTTCGATATGTTGATGATTGTTTTGTTCTATTAAATCCTGACCTGAATATAGACGAGGTTCTTTCTATTGTTAATTCAATTGACCCGTGTATACAATTTACTTGTGAAATCGAGGATAATCGCCGATTGGCATTTTTAGACGTTTTGATCATGCGTAATGATAATGTTTTCTTGACCACGGTTTATCGCAAATCATTTGCTGTTTCATTGCCCCCTCATAATAAATCTAATCATCCCTTGAATCAGAAAGAGGCTGCTTTTAATTCTTTTGTTTTCCGAGCTGTCAACACATGCTCCAATAATGATTTACTTAAAATTGAGATTAATTACTTAAAGGCTGTTGCTGTTGATCGTGGATTTTGCCATACCATGATAGACCGGATACTTAGTAGAATTTTAAAAAAGAACCCTGTTGAATGTACTAAAGAAATCCCAAACAAATTAATTGTTCTTCCATATTTTTCTAAAATTAATTTCAAACTATCTAATATCCTTATAAAATTTGGCTTTTCGACTGTTTTTTCCCCTACAAATAAAATTAAATTTTCTAACTTGAAGGATCCGATTCCTACGCTCAATAATTGGGGTATTTACAGAATATTTTGTGAATGTGGGTTATCCTATGTTGGTCAGACTAGACGCGCCCTAAAATTTAGAATTAAAGAACACATCAATTATGTTAAAAAACAAGAATTTGACAAGTCATCCATTGCCCGGCATGTTTGGGAAAATAACCATACGTTTAACTTTTCTTCCGCTACCCTTATTAAAAACTGTAATTCAACACTTGACCTTGATTTTTTTGAAAGTTTCTACATTAATCAGTTCTCTAATGATCTTGTAAATGACCTGTCAAGTGCACCTTTTTTCTCTGAAATTTGGATGTCGTGAATCACCATAAAAATTTTTCTGTATCTGTATTTTCATAGCTTTCTTTTCAATTTAAATATGTTTCTGTATTAACTGTAACTGTGTTTCTTGTTGCCTATATATATTACTGATGCCATGGGTAAATTTTTTCTTACATCGTCATTTCACTGACGAAGAGGGTTCAATACACCCTCGAAACATGTCTGATTTTAACATCTTTAAATAAACAATGTGCAAATGAAACGTCGTTTTTCTAATTTTATCCTATTTTGCACAGTTTTCCAACTATATTTGATCTTATGTGTCTTTTCATATTGCGCAGTCTGGTTCTCTAACTGCTTATTTGTGTGCACGTGTGAGTAGTTACTGATAAAAATAAACGCAGTCTTTAAAAACGCTATGAAACGTACTACTTAACAATCTCTGTTGGGTTTTTTTTCTAAAAACGAAAGAGAATTACCTCGCGAACTTCCACAAAATTAAGAATTAGCCGATGCCGAAGCGGGTCCATCCACAAAAAATGACAATGAAGCGAAAAAAGGTAAGTCCTCTCTTTTGAAAAATTATATTTGAACCAGAAATGAGAAAAAATGGTTATTTATATTTTGTTACTTTTTCCAAAAAATGATCGGTTGTACATCCGCTTACACCACAGAGTCACAGAAATTCAATTTTAAGTAAAATTAATACAGCCTGGTAGTCTATGCGGGGGGCAATTTTATTTGAAACTTTCAAATTGCCCACCTAGAAAATCATATTGCCCCCGGTAGGGCGTGCGCTCCACGTTGGGAAACACTGCTTTAGATGTTATTTTCTCTGAACTTTTGTTCAGAGAAAGGCTAAATTTAGTACTTTAAAGTAATTATTTTATATATACTGTTTTAGCTTTGTTTTCTTTATCATACATAAATATTTTACAAACCTTTATTATGTTTTATTGAAAGTTAGCAGATTTGCATTGAGTTTCAAATGGATTTTAACATAAGTTTATGTAATGTGTTTGCTTTTTTTTTTGCAAAATAAATTCTATACCCCCCCTTGTAAAAGCTATAGCTATGTCCGTGGATTTTAGGGTCGGGTGCAGGGATGAAGAAAGGGATCTTCTGGGACTGTCACAAGATTTATTCTTTTCTTGTGAAATATTTTTGAAAGATAAAGCTAGTGATAGAGATGATAAATATCATTTCGCCAAACCCAGTCAAGTGGCGAGTATAAACAAATATTTCTGGAAGAGCCCAAATATCCTAGTCAATATCAGGCAGTGGCGAATCCAGGATTTTTGTCTGGGGGGGGCTGAGTTTCACAGATAACTTAATTGCTATTATGGGCTGTTCAAATATTAATGTAAGCAACTGAAAGGGGGAGGGGGTTGCCAGTGCCGTAGCCAGTTTTTTGTTTAGGGGGTTACTCAACATCTTTTCTGTGGTCTAATCTTAGGAATACTAAGTTTTAGGTGAGATGACTTCGTAAAGGTTTTAATTTTGGTGCACAAAATTTCGTAAAAATGTGAACTCCAAGTAAAAGGGGGGGTCTGGGGGTCCTCCCCCATAAACATTTTGAAAATTTGTCCCTCAAAATAGTGTATTAGCTCATTTTGAAGCCTTTTAGATTCCACCCAAAGAGCACCGCTCATTGTAATCGGCAGAATTTTCAAGGAAAAAGTTTATAGTATTAGGAATTAAAAAATTTCTAGGGGTTTTAGGGGTTCCTATTCCAGAAAAATTTTTGAATTTTGCCCCTAAAAGTGCCATTTTAACTCATGTTGAGACACTTTAGGTTACGTCAAAGAGGATCACTCCTTGTATATCCCTAAGTTTCAGGAAAAACCGTACTTGGGGGTCTTCCCCCAGAAAAATTTCGGAATTTTTACCCCTAAAAGTAGGGATCCTATTCATTTTGAGACCCTTGGGTAACACCACCGAATGTCCGCAACGTGTTGAAATTTCTTTTTTGGCTTTATATCTTATTGCTATTACCAAAACTGGAATGTCTTATTCCTGGGGGGGGGGCTGCAGCCCCAACAGACCCCACTCTGGATTCACCACTGATATCAGGCTCAAATCTAGAATTTTTGCATGGGGAGCGAGGATCCAAATTTATTTCTTGCCCCCTAGGTTTAATGTAGCTAGTAACAGAAGGGGATAGAGCTCCAAGTACGATCGTTTTTAAAAATTTATTTTGGATTAATAACTGTGTGTGAAATCTGAAATGCCATGTGCAAAAAAGGGGGGTTTCAAGGGGAGACTTTCCGGTACGGGTGACGGGTATACACATACAGTGTGATGTATCCAGGATTTTTTTGAGGGGTTAATAATTTTTAAATTAAATTTAATCTTCTCAACGAACCTAGTTTAAAAAGGTCATGAATAACCGTGTTCTAACTACCTAAATGGGGTATGGAGGTCCTCTCCCAGAAATTTTTGGAAATTCAAGTCTAAAAAGCAGTTTTTAACTTGTTTTGGCACACTAAATGTGAAATTCAGACATACATTTTCAAGAATTTAATATATTTTTTGTAGGATTTTTGCCTTTTGACGAATTTATTTTACAAATATTGTAAATAATTGAGTTCTATAAATGGGTGGGTCTGTGGGTCCTCCCCCAAAAATTTCATTAAAAAACAGGGTTTTAACTTGTTTTGGTACACCTAAAGTCGCCTCCCCCTTTTTATGGCCCCTGGATCCGCCAGAGTGGGTATAATAGAATTTTTAAGGATTCTACTAATTTCTATCTGGTTTTTAAAATTTAAAAAAATTATCTTGCTGCTGCCATCTATTAACTGTGGTATGATACATAAGCTTCCCCGGTTTATTTGTTAGGAGGTTACATTTCAACACAGCGCCTTCTAACGATCATTCAGAAATGTATTCTGCTCCGGAGGATCATGGATTTTTATTAATTTTAGATTATGATTATACTAAGCTAAGATTACTAAGTACTACTCGTTTTTTAAATATATTATGAATCAGTGGCGTAACCAGGATGGGTGGTATATATAAGGATATAGCTCATCTTTAAAGTAAAAAAGTTTTCTTCTATGACTATAGCGGTAATTAGGTATAGAAAAAAATTTACCTCATATCCCCCCCCCGAAAAAGTCCCGTCCAAAATTTTCTAACTACACCACTCTTTTAATATAATTCTGTTAGGAGAGCTTAAGTCACAATATTTCCATTAAAAAGCGTTACCAATCTATTACAAATAATTTGCAGTGTTAAAATAGGCCCTAAAATATTTTTTTTTCAAGGTTTGTGTTTCGGATGTTTTGGAAGACGAGGGAAGAGCTTTTGTAGAGGATCTGAAGAAAGATTATGGTTCTGATATCGTATTTTTCTGTCCTTGTGATGTAACAAAGGAAGATGATTATGAACGTAAGTTGGCAGTTTGATGGGATTTCCTAACCTTTAGCCAAGGAATAAAATTTATGAAATTATAATCTTCTTCTAGTGTACTTTATTTTTTATTTCTATTCAATTGATATTTAAATTTATATGAGAAATAAAAGTGCTATTAAGACGCAAAGAGAAAAAAATTATTAAAATTTATCTGCGAAAAAACTTTATTTCATAATGTATATTTCTAGCATATTTCTTAATATTTATGAGCATTGTAACGAAATGTTAAGAGAAAATATGCTTTATAATTGGCGACTTAAAGGAATTAAAAAGAAAGTTTAAATTATTTAATTAAAGCAGGAACTAAGGCGGTTTGTTTAAAAGTGTAGGTAATTTTGTTGGAATAAATTTAGTGAACAAAGTCCTTAAAATTAAGAAACTTTTTTTACGAAACCGAAAATTTCATTTGAGAAAAAAAGATTTCTGTGTTTAAACCTAAGGGCCTTTGTTTAAAGTGTATTAATACTAACATGATTTTTTACACTTCATTGCAGGTTTTGTATTTTTATATATTAAGGTTTTTTAAATCTTACATAAGTAAAAATTTTATTTACACACTCAAGTACAACCATTTTATTTATTTTATTCTAAACATTTCTTACCTTATTTCAATAGCAATATAAAATATTAAAAATAAGCGTTTTTGCCATTCGTCTGTTTTATATATAGTTTTTTAAATTTTAGGTTTGTTTGATACTACTTTAAAAGCTTTTGGAGAGGTCAATGTTCTTGTTAATAACGCTGGTATAGTAACAGAAAAAAATCCTCGAAAAAACATTGAAGTAAATTTAGTAAGTAAAATATATTCCCACCATTAACTGTGAGCTCTATTTAAAATTAATAATTATCTTTTTTGTAGGAGATTTCTTAAAAATTAAGCCTATGGAAAGAATTTTACTTGCATCAATTTTTTAGATGTGCCTATTTTAAGTTCAATTTCTGTAGAACATATTTTCTCTTCTTAGTAAGCGGTATGCAGAAAAAAACGACTTGGCACCTCTTTGCTTTTATCTTCTTTAAATATAAGGAATCTTATTAGGAGTTTTGACAAAATCCTCGATGGAAAAGCATAAGAGTAATATTTTTAAGGGGTTTACCAGCAAAGTTTGGTAATAGCAAACATGGGCAATAAATGTTAAAATATAAAGGATGTTTCGCTTTGAATTAATGTCCCATAGAGTCCAGAATAATTTGTAAAATAATCATGCTGAATACATTGAGATGACTCACAGCACTGTAGGACCAAAACAAAAAAAAGTTTAAAAAATAATTAAAAAATTAAATGTGATGGAACACATGGTTACAAAACCAATAGATCAAAAAGTCTAAATCTAAAGTATTGGAAATTCAAAAGTTTTGGTTAAAAGACGTGGTTATTAATACACTTTCAGAATTGCATTAAATCATTTTCTTTAAAAAAAATATACAACTTGAACACCAACGTATGTTTTTGGCTCATTTTAAACTTTTTGGTTATTTGGATGATACAGACCACAAAAAAGGATTAATTTTTGCCCACTTCCTTATTTGTCTTCGATACAGACAAAAACTTTTAAGAAAATGAAAATGCTCAAATATTCTACATTTTGTAAACATATCCAACATGTTCAGGTGGCTTTAAAATGCTTTTCTTAATTATGTGGGGAATATGGAAGGAAACAGCCTAGTATAATAGAAAAACTAATTGCGTTATTTTTAGGTTGAATAATTAATTTTAATTGTGTGTGATTCTGTGTTTTTATATTTTCTTTAATAATTAGATTGGTCCAATTATTGGATGCCAAACTGCTTTTAAGTACATGGGTAAAACTAACGGTGGAAGAGGGGGAATCGTCATCAATACTGCATCAATCGTAGGTAAGTTAACTATTTTTAGTTGTAAAAGTTTAAAAATAGAAAGTTCGATAGCTTTTAGATCAAAAACAACTTTTACGTTGGTGTTATCCATTTCCCTTTTAAATTTCAAAGGTTTCTAACTTTTTCCAGGTCTTTTACCTTTTCCTTCTCTACCAGCATATGTGGCATCTAAGCATGGAGTTGTGGGACTTACCAGGTCTTATGGAGTAAGTCATAAAGATTTTTAAATTCCTGGCAAAAAACCTATTATTTTGAGGATGTTTTTTTATGTTTTATAATTTTATATGTGTTTTTGAGAGGTATAATCCATTATAACGTCTTTAGTCAAAATGTTAACCGATTCTAGTATTCCTTCTTCTTCCTTATATCTCTCTCTGGTCTTGATCAGACCAGATCCATGAGATATTTCTTTTTTATGAGATTTTTCTTTTCTTTCCAAAACCAAACCAGGATTTTAATGGAGTTCCACCTTTGCCAGTACCATACAATCCAAAAGGTGTTTGGCGGTGGCCTCTCCCAAATTGCACATGGTGCAAAGGTCCCAGTGCCATTTACAAACCTTAGGGTTTTCAGATGTCCAGTGTGTGTAGAGCCAAATAGTCTGGTCTCTCATATCTCCAACAAAGCCAATCGATGAACCAGGACCCTCACTAATAGACCATAGGCCCGTGTCAAAAATTGATGGGTCATTTGAACCACCAGAAGACCTGTATAGAATGATATAAGGGCATAAAATAATAAGATTCAGCCCTATGCCGTCACTTGTAAGGGGACACCCATAAATTACGTGAGGTGTTTTTTCCAAAATCTAGACCCCCTCCCCCCTTGGTGAGATTTAGTGAGATTTTGCTGGACCCCCTCCCCCCACGTGAGATTTACCTACAACCTTAAAAAAATTTTTATATCCTATTCGTTTGCCTTTTGTGCTTCACAGCACCTAAAACTTTTCCATTATTAATGATGTGGGGGAAAAGGACATTATTCCGCCTAAAAATCACCACAATATCTTATCTGTGGGTATTATTCCTTTCTCATACTTAAAAAATCGTTTAATTTCTAACTTAAAAAGTTGACGGGAGATTTTAGTGGACCCCCCTCCCCCCTTGGTGAGATTTGGTGAGATTTTTCCAAACCCCTCCCCCTCTTTTTTGACCTCACGTAATTTATGGATGTCCCCTAAGCACAGCTAGAGTGAGTAGTCATGTGATCATGTACGGCATTCTTACCATCCATGAAAAATAATGAGAAAACGCGCAGTGCCGTACAAAAGTAGTGGTCCACAAAGTCGGAAATTTTTTTTGATTTTCCGGCGATTTTAAGGGTAAATTTGGTCATTTGATCATGTACGGCATCGGTACCATACAGTTTCAATGCCTCTTCTAATCCATAATTCCGCAACGCCGTACGAAAAATCATGCGACAAGGGGGAAAAATCGAGGGTTGCAACCCCCTCCTTTTCTAGTAAACTAGTTCACTAGACTTTTAAATTTACTAGATCTTTTTACTTTACCAGATTTACTAGAAAAGGAGGGGGTTGCAACCCTCGATTTTCCCCCTTGTCGCATGATTTTTTGTATGGCCTTGCGGAATTATGGATTAGAAGAGGCATTGAAACTGTATGGTACCGATGCCGTACATGATCAAATGACCAAATTTACCCTTAAAATCACTACTTTTATACTGCACTGCGCGTTTTCTCATTATTTTTCATGGATCTATTGATGGTAAGAATGCCGTACATGATCACATGACCAAAATTTACTCACTCTAGCTGTGCTTTTGAATTCTCAACTCCACTCAGTTGGACTGCTTACAAGTGACGGCATAGTGATGAATCTTATTATTTTATGCCCTTATATCATTCTATATAGGTCTTCTGGTGGTTCAAATGACCCATCAATTTTTGACACGGGCCCATGGTCTATAATATACAGTTGGGAAAAAAAACGACTCAGTTGCGATTTCTGGCGAACCACTTGGGTTAGGAAGACAAATGAGGTGATGTCATTTTTCATTGTAAAAAGTATCCTTTAATCAAAAAAAATTTCGAGTCTTTTGCGGGTCGTCTTCATATTAAACGAAACACTAACTTTTTTTCACAATGGGGACCCCAATTATCATGAGGTTTTCTGAAAGGCCATCCCTCCAAACCCTTAAATACCCAGTTTCATCCAGATTAATTCACAAATAAAAAATTAAAAAAATTAATTTTTAAAATCGTGAAATATTAGTAACAGGTAGTAATTTTATGTAGAAAGCCAAAATTTAAATCGATTTCACCGAATAGTTTTTGATAAAAACGAACTTTAATCTTAAGGGGCGGTATACCGTTGCCGAATGCAATATACCGCGAATGTTCTTTCTCGTTCGTTTTTATCAAAAACTATTCGGTGAAGTCGATTGAAATTTTGGCTTTATACATAAAATTACTACCTGAATCGATTACCATAAAAATATTTCACGATTTTAAAAATTAAATTTTTTTTTATTTTTTAAAAACATTTTATTTTTGAATCAATCTGGATGAAACTGGGTATTTAACGGTTTGGAGGGATGGCCTTTCAGAAAACCTCATAATAATTGGGGGTCCCCATTGAAAAAAAAGTTAGTGTTTTGTTTAATATGAAGACGACCCCCTAAGGACTATTTTATTAAAGAATACTTTAAACAATGAAAAATGACACCTCATTTGTCTTCCTAACCAAAGTGGTTCTCCAGAAATAGCAACTGAGTCGTTTTTCCCCAACTGTACCATGGTGTGTGTTGGTGGACTCTTCCAAGAGGTGTATAGAGGCCTTGCTTCTTGAGTATAGTTCAAGATACGTTAAGGGATCCCTCTCGGTATGAGGCATGGCAGAGACCTCTTTAGCCTGTCCATCAGCCATATCATTATACTTTAAATCCACATGGGATGGGATCCACTGCATCCACTGCAGTGGATCCCATCCACTGCTGAGATGGATCTCCTGCGGAGAATAGAGGTTCCGGAGAGGGCCCTGAGCTTCTCTATTTTTCTAGTTCCTTTTTGTCCTTTAATTAGTCTCCAATTTCTTAGATATTGTATAGCGCTTCGACTAATTCTGGTATTTAATTTAGTATACTAATTTATCTTTAAATCTTTATCATATCTCTTAAATATCAATAGCTAAATTTTAAAATATCGCTTTAACTTTCAAGGAAATAATTTATTGTTACTTTCAAACCGGTTAGTGGGTTGATCACAGTTTTTGAGGTGTAAAGATAGATATTATGGTAACTTTTGTTTACACTGGTATTTCCTTGATTAAAAAAATAGGAATGTGTGTCAAAGGCGATAAAATTGCGTCCTTCTAAAAAAAGTGAGGAGTCTTGTATAGTTTGTCTATATGTTGATACTTTGTTAATGTTCATTAATTTTTGGTAAGTAAAGAGGAAATCCCAAATAAAAAATTTAAGGTTCATGAGCATATTGGCGAATGGAGTTTAAAATTAAAACCAATGAAATGAATCCTTGTTGCCTTTTTCTCAGCTTCCATACCATTTTGAAAAGGAGTGTATCATCTTTGCTGCGTTGTGTCCCTTTTTCATAGACACGGAGCTTCTTCAAGTTATCAAACAGGACTCGGCCATAGCGGACTCTGATTATACATCCCATCCAGGCATAATGAAGTAAGTACGCATACGCAATGCAATTGTGCTTAAAATCTCTGGAAGCTTAGGACAAGATTGTAATCACCATTTTATCAGCAATATTTTAGAATTTTAATGGCATGATTCTTTTACAGTCCTGACTATGTGGCCCAAGGAGTTATAAAACTGTTAAAAGATAAAATAAACGGATCTACTTTAGTCGTCACAAAAGATCGTGGGTACTATTATGCCGGATTCCCCGAAGAACTGAAGGAATTGTCCTTAAAGTAAATACAAGGATTATAGTAACTTTTGTTATGTGTTCACTTTCAAAGCTATAATTTCGTTGATAATTTCGGAGGCACGGTTTTTTTAAATATGAAATAAAGTTTTTCAAATGGTTGCCTGCTATTTTTGTTGTTATTTTCGAAAACAATTTCATAGGGAGGATTAATTACGAATCATTCTTGCATTAAGTTCGTTAGAAAAGGAAGCAAGATCATTACAGCGTCAAGTACTACATTACATTCATCAAACCAATTTAAGTGGTTGTGACAACAACGAGCTAATTCCAATCTAATAAAACTGTTGTAGTTAGCTCATTCTCTAAGCTCAATTTCTAAAATATAAGAATTTACAATAGAACTTTTGATTCCTCTAAAGTTTTTAGCTCAATATTTAAAATATAAATTTAGAGCAAGGTAAGAAACATTCTTTCTATTTAAAGAATATCAGGAACACAAAAAATATACAGGGTGGTCCTTAATTCATGGTACAAACTTCTAGGGGTGTTAGAGTACACCTAGACGAACAAGAATTGGTATAAGAAGGGGGGTCGCGTTACACCGTTAAAGAGCTAGGTCCTAATGTAGTGCGAGAGCGTTACAAAAGGACGTTTTGCCAAGGCCCGTTTAACGAAAAAAAACCATAATGAAATGAAAAAATTTATTGCATGAGGTACAGCAGTATCCGTACTACTTACATCATAAATTTGATAGAAATTAAACCACTTTCTAAACCGCGGAGTTAGTTTCAAAAGTGCAATATTAATCTTTTAGTCAAAGAATCACATTCCTTAAAGGTATTTAGAAAAATGATGATCGGGGAAGGAATTTTCAATGATCGTAACATGGATCATTGAAACTGTTTGATCATTGAAAATTCCTTCCCCGATCATCATTTTTCTAAATACCATTACTCCTTAGCGACTCCTTGGTAGCAGCGACTCCTTGGTAGCACATATGTATTTTCCCCTTCCTGATTTGTCTTGTTCTTTTTTTTTCTCTCCTTAGTTTATGTAATGACTAGCTGTTATACCCGGCCTTGCACGGGTGGGGTGTATAAATTTATTTTTTAAAGTATTTCTTAAAATACATTTATAATTTTGTAAATTAGCAATATTACAAATCATCCCGGTATCCCAGGCGCCTCTTTCCTATCCCAGTGTTCCCGGTAATCTTATCCCGGTGCCCGGTGATCATGGTAATTTTTCTAATCCCGGCTGCGTTCCCGGTAATTTTCCTATCTCAGTGTTTACGGTAATTTTTATATTCCGGTATTCTGGGTGTCTTTATGGTAAATTTCCTATCCCAGTGTTCTCGGTATTTTTTCCTTCCCGATGTTCTCGCTAATTTTCCAATCCCGGTGTTCTTGTCACTTTTTACAATTCCGATGTTTCTGATAATGTTTAATAATATCTTGGTGCCTTTATAAAATAACAAATTTGAAAACGTTGTAAAAAGTCTAGTGAACAAATTAAGAAATTTAAAACCAGTGTTTAAAACTAAAAAAAAAGATCTAGTAAACGAAAAAGTCTAGTGATCTGTGTCTCATTTGAAACAATGTTTTAGTTTTAACTCGTTGTATGACTGGTAAAACAGGTTTTCAAACACGGAAAAATAAGTGAAAAAAAGCAGGAAAAACGGGAAAAAAAGAATGAAGGACTGATTTTCTCTTTATAAATTATAGCCTATGTGTTATTCTGATGTATAAGCTACATTATGGTAAAATTTCATTAAAATCCATTCAGTAGTTTTTGCGTGAAAGAGTAACAAACATCCGGACAAACATTCACAATTATAATAGTAGTAGGATATTATGATAATAATAAATTTGTTTGTTTGTTTGATTGTTTTTAAAGCGAAAAGTATTTCGTTTTATTCATCTATCTTTAAACTTCATTGTTAATTCATACTATTATGTTTTCATTAACTCTGATATGTTATTCTTCATAAGAAAATTTTTGATGGATGATTTAGTAATGAAAAAACTCAAGTAATCTTTAAGATAATCTTACCAAAACAAGAACTTATGAAACTTTATGAAACAACATTTTTTCAGTTATTAAAAATGGATAGTACGCATGTGTGTGTTCTGCATCAAAGGGCATTGTAATTTTGTTTAAACAAGGAAAACATAATTTTGTATCGGTCACACGTTTTAACAATACTTTATAGGTATGCTTTTATGCATTCGTTTTAATGTTGAAATGCAAATATTTTAAAATTAGTGTTTTGTACATTTTTTAACACAAGAGGTGGGTTATTTTGAGACTTGCGAAGCAAAAAGTATGTGAACTGCTTAGAGAGTATTCCCATATTCTCTTGTTAAGTGAGTAAAAACTGTACTTAAATACAATGATAAGAATACTGACAAGTTCAAAATGTGATTCTTAAAAATACAAGGTATTCACCATAATGTTTGTATTGATTTTAGTTAGAATAAGTCTGTTTGATTTACGATTATTAGTTTTTTTAATTTTAAGTTTGTTTTTGTGATGATTAAAAGCTAGCAAGATTTTTATAAATCTTTAAATATCAGAGTTATTTACATTTAATCCGTCCAGTCTGATGTTGATTTATAATTCAAATAAAAAAAGTATTTACAAAAAAAAAGTATTAATGGAACTCCATTGTTTGACTAAGAGCACGTTTTAAAACTCACCCCACGGTTTAGAAAGTGGTCCAATTTCTATCAAATTTATGATGTAAGTAATACGGATACTGCTGTACCTCATGCAATAAATTTTTTCATTTCATTATGTTTTTTTTCGTTAAACGGGCCTTGGCAAAACGTCCTTTTGTAACGCTCTCGCACTACATTAGGACCTAGCTCTTTAACGGTGTAACTGCGACCCCCCTTCCTATACCAATTCTTGTTCGTCTAGGTGTACTCTAACACCCCTAGAAGTTTGTACCATGAATTAAGGACCACCCTGTATATTATGGTCTCGTCTTGGTAACAAGTCTGATTCTTAACTCAATTTTGAATTCATTTAGACTCTAATTTATATCATGGACATAGTAATTTAGATTTAGCATTCTTTTAAGTTTTTTCATAGCAAAAATTAATACATTTTATAATTTCACTAGCGCTGACGCGCTAGACCCGGGCTTCGCCCGGGTTTCAGTTTTTTAATAAATATCACCTGGTGGGTTACAGATGGGCTTCGCCAGTCCATTTTTAAAGAAAATTATTCTGGTGTGTTACAGATGGGCTTTGCCAGTCCATTTTTAAAAAAATTATTTGGTGTGTTGCAGATGGGCTTCGCAAGTCCAAATGGGGAAATAGTTAAATAAAGGATCCATTTTTATGTTTATGCTACAACAATGGATTTTAAACTACAACAATCGATATCATGCCTACAACAAACGATATCATGCCTACAACAATCAAGGTTACATCTTCTACTGTTATATTTACAACAATGTGGTTTTGCCCTGAAGTTAGACATGAAATATGGGTTTTTAAGCATAAAATTGACTAAAAAAGTTATTAGGATGCATCGATTTTAAATTATTTTTATTCAGAAACCTTCCCTGGAGCGAGTAGATCAACGTGGTATAGTTTAATAGTTAATGTAGGTTCGAAAAGTTAAAAACTATAAAGGACATACAGACATACATACATACAAACATTGATTTTTATATATATAGAAGATTAGTGACTCATTTTCTACTAAAGAGTTGAATTTCATAGTTCTGGAGGTCGTACTTAAAGAGATGATTTTTTAAAAGTAATGAAGAGTTCTCGAAGCACTTTGTGCTACTGTTATGTTTAAAAAATATTATTTTTAAAGACAACAGTTTTTTGAATGATCTTCGGATGTCTTTGAAAAAGCATTCCAAAAATATACGACACTTGTTATAAAATACAGGGTGAAACACCGTGGACAAACTTTGAAGGGGGTGGAGGGGACATAGACAACCATATTTCGAATAGGAATGAAAAAGGGCGCAGATGTACCGTTAAAGAGATAGAACCCCTAATATAGTGCGAGGGCGTTACAAAATGCGGTTTTCCTAAGGCCCGTTTTACGAAACAAAACATAATAGAGTGAAAAAATTTATTGCATGAGGTACAGCAGCATCCATACTATTTCCACCATAAATTTGTACAAAATTGGACCACTTGTTAACCCTTGGGGTGAGTTATAATACGTGTAATGTTTGTTCCCTTAGTGAATGGTATTTTTTATGGAAGTTGGTTCAAAAAATACCATTACATATTCGAAATATGCTTGTCTAGGTCCCCTCTACCCCCTCAAAGTTTGTCCACGGTGTTTCCGATCATCCTGTATGAAATATTTTTACACTAGTTAGTTATTCACTTTAAAATTGTACTTGTTACCTATTGATATTTTTAGTTCAACTAGACTAGAGAATTTAACTTAAGATAAATATAAAATTTTTAAATTTAGATACGTCTATCACAATCTTAGTAGAAGCTTCACAAAATTTCTTACACAATCAAAACTTCTCATTATTTTGAATTTTGATACATGAAATCAAGTTTTTTTATTTTTCTATCATTGAAAGATTTAGTGAAAAGAAAATAACATTTTTTCAAAAATTCGAAATTTTTTATAACAACTGGAAAATTAACAAATAAAAGGATATCCTGATTACCTATTAAATGAACTGATTTTAAGAAACGGATATTATAAAGGATAAATATGTAAAATATAATTACAAAATTGTTTTTAAACTATGTCTCTTCTTTTGTGAGCTCCTTTCTCATGTTGTATGCATTCAAACACCGACCCATCATATTCCCTGACAGGCATTCCTCCATCTCTCTCCCCCACATAATTCAACAAGTGTACACAAAAACCTAATCAGCTTTTAATTCCCTCCTAATTGGCAACAGGCGTGACTTAAAAAAGCTAATCACCGGTTTAAGGACTCAAACCATTTAATATGGCCCAGCCTTCGTTGAGATGCAAGTGAGATATCTTCCTTAAATGAAGTGCTTTTAAACTCATGATTACAAGCTGGACTTGAAACCGATCTATCATGCAATGGAAGCTGTACTAATCGGTCTTAAATTGTGATGTATCGGTCCCTGTTTTCTTCGGAGATTTAAATGAGTTTTAGTTAAGTGGATTTGGGTTTAGTGATGTCCAGCAATCTTGTTCCATTAAGAAGTCGTTTGGGGTGATTCTTCTCTGACAAGGGGGGTGGAGGGAGTAAAAATTGGGGAGGTGTGTCATGATGTTATGGAGTGTACTGTGAATGTTTTAAGGGGATGTCCTGAGATGATGAATTTGATTATTGAATGTTTTGATATTATCTATCCATATCAGAAGAGCAGAACAACTACAAGGGAAAAGTAGAAGAGATCTGCAGTTTAAAAAAGAAAATTTCGGGTTTTATCAGTTGGACTATTTTTTAAAAGACAGTTTTTATCACGACAGATTTTTCGGCTGTTTCATATTATAAAGTAAAAGACACATTGATACAAAAATTTTGTTACTATTTCCTAAATTTCACCTTTGTCTAGATTCTAGATTTTTAAGTGAGATCCTGAAGCTAAGGTTTAGTTTTTTTACCTTCTTGTTGATTTACTGATACAAATGAAATAAAAAAGAGACAATCGTTCCACTATAATAGTAAACTGATGTACTATCAAGTGTCATTACAGGATTATTATATAAGATTGGTGGAGAAACTGTAGATGTGTACGTTTATATTTAAAACATTTCTTAGTTCTACAATCCAACCATTAAAATATTTTACACTAAAAATAAATTGGGAAATGAAAAGAAAACTTTAACCTTTTAACCTATTTTCTTCCAATAATTTAAATTTATAATAATGGCTCACATAAATTTATCAGATTATTTAAAACTGATAGTTAAGGTAATTTCTAACTAATTAGAAGACTATAAAGCTAAAACAATACAAGAATTACAGTTTATTTTGTTTGAATATGAATTTATCTGTGGATTTTATTCAAAAATTTGAAATGACTGAGATTTTATCTTCTTACGCTGAAGCTTGTGACAGTTAGACATGTATTGTCCTCCACCTTTCAGGCACTATTCGATTATACTAACATTATCTAAAGTTTTCTTTGTAAAGAGATTGTAAAAAATCACATCTAAATTTTCTCTTTCATTAACGCATCAAAATTAATTTCATTTATGATCATACATACTAAGCAAAACAATGGTATTATAAAAGAACTCGTTTCCATCCTCGCCTGTCATGGTCATAATCCGCTAAGTTGGCGGATTCCAGAATCTGAATAATACCATAACTTCTTGCTTTTATTATATGGTAGTATCCACTTGTAATTCCCCCAGCGATTCGACCATTCCGCCGTTCAATATAAGCGTCAGAAATTAACCAATGACCATTCCACTCTAAATGTTTGACTCTCGAGGGGAACACCGTCTTCTCGAATGCGAATTAGCATTAATAACACCTCTTCCCTAGCAGCATCACGCAATTCCAAAGTGCACCGGACTGTTTATTAGACCTAATGCCGATCCTCCATTCGTTAATCCGGACGCAAGCTGCATCATTCCCCCTGTTAAGCCCAGAGCCCTAGCAATATCGCAAACAATGACCGGACACACAGATTAATAGTACAAAAGCCGGGGTCCGTATTTAATGTATTTGGGGACGGACAATATCGGTACGCAATTTGCGCTAGCTTTCAATCAGTGATTCCATCAGTATTTCCGAGTCGTGTCGCTGTGAGTTGACTTTTGGGGGTGATTAGCCAGTCAGGACTATCCGTTTGTCCAGTCGTTTGTTTATGTACACGTTTGAGACTATGGCGCAATTTCTTTACGCCACAGGCCTTGGGCGGTTTGGTAGGTAGTGTATAAACAGTCATCCGCATTTTAGATCATATGAATTCATCATTAGGAATTCTCTGTTAAGGAGCCGTGACTTGTGAATCTCATGTGAAGGAAGGAATTCGTGTAGAGTACCCTCCGAAAACAGTTCACATTTAATGTATTTATGTACCTATTGGTTTATTTGCGATGGTGTTGTTGGCTTTTCAAAATGATTTCCGTGTGACTATTGACTTTCATCGTAAGATGCCAGATTTGGTGAGTGCCTTGCGGGAGTAGTTTCTTTCGTAGTTGCTCAAATCTGATAGAGTAGAAATTAATAGAGTAATAATTTAATCAGGGGGAGAGAGGGAAAGTTAAGAATTTGAAAGAGGTTACTTGGCGTATTTACTTGGTCTTGGTCTAACGAAGTGGTCTTGTGCTTGTAGTTATGGTAATGGACTAACCATTTAAAGTTATCGTTCTTAACCCTACCAGTTTGTTAAATAAACGTAAATCAAGGACAGCTTTTTGTCAAAGAAATTGAGTTATAAGAGTTACAAGTAAAAAGAGCTTAATCTAGTATAAACTATAATACACTAGCGGAAATAAAAATCCCAACACCAAGAAGGAAAGGAGATATCAAAGTCAAATTTATTTCTATAATTTCACATAGTATCAATGTGAATTGGTTGAAAAATCAGCCTTCCTGGATGTTAGGGGGCCGAGAAAATCGGTGAGAAGTGTTGTCTCCATAGGTGTCCATTACCGCCGTCACACGTCATGGTATTGAGTGACAGGGGCTCTAAATGACTTTTGAGGGATTGGAGGACCATGTTGCCACCTCAGGTAGTCCAAATTCATATGGTGCACCAGCGGACGTTGCATACCGGGCTAGGTGATTTCTCCTCTTTCTCCGGACATGTTTTGTGAGTGTTGGTTCTTAAGAACGGATAGGCCAGGGTAAAAATGCAACATAGGGGGTTAAGAAAAAAGCTTGGACAGTACATGAAACATGTGTTTGTGCATTTTTCTCTTGAAATTTGTCCCCAGGACAGGTCTGAAGGTAAGGACGGACAACCGGCTAAAAAACCTCAATGAAGCAGCTTTGGTTGGCCAAAATACCGGTAGATCATACTGAGGACAAGCGGCAGTGGGATGGATGTCGTTTGCAGTACTGCGGATCGTCCGTTCGGTCCGCATAGCTTCTTACATCTTTGTCTATAAACAAGGGGATGAAAATGGGCATTTCTGTTTCCAATAGTGCACGAAATAAGGAAATGAAAATCCCAATTTCATGATATTGTGTTTATGAGAGAATCCTGATTCGGTTTGGAGCACCACGACGGTTGGGTATGAGTTTGAAGACACAATGGAGAGAGCGCACTCAGCTGATGATTTTCTAATCGTTCCACGGAGTGTTGATGAAGGGTAGCGGAGTGGGGATGCATTGGATTCCATTTCTGCAACTCCTGAGTATGATTCACCAGTAATT
Organism: Tetragnatha versicolor; assembly: GCA_024610705.1. Classification (NCBI taxonomy): domain Eukaryota; kingdom Metazoa; phylum Arthropoda; class Arachnida; order Araneae; family Tetragnathidae; genus Tetragnatha; species Tetragnatha versicolor. Next base: position 30,699,943 of record JANDEH010000001.1, on the reverse strand, counting down.
TTTCCAACCAGAGCTGCGTCATTGAGATTTTGCAACCGGTAGACCGTCCTTACCTTCAGACCTGTCCTGGGGAAAAATTGCAAGAGAAACATGCACAACCACATGTTGTATGCAATGTTCAAGCTTTCTTCTTAACCCCCTAGTTTGCCTTTTTACCCCGTCTTTCCCGTTCTCTAGAACCAACACCCACAAAACAAGTCCGGTCAATGAGGAGAAATCACCTATCCCGGTATGCAACGTCCACTGGTGCACCATATGAATTTGGACTACCTGAGGAGGCAACACGGTCCTCCAATCCCTCAAAAGTCATTTAGATCCCCTGTCACTCAATATCATGACGTGTGACGGCGGTAATGGACACCTATGGAGACAACACTCCTCACCGATTTTCTCGGCCCCCTAACATCCAGAAAGGCTGATTTTTTAATCAATTCACATTAACACTATGTGCAATCATAGAAATAAATTTTACTTTGATATCTCCTTTCCTTCTTGGTGTTGGGATTTTTATTTCCGCTAGTGTAGTAATAAAACCTAGATTTGAAAATCCAAAGCAGTGTAACAAGGTTGCTTGGGTTTTTTTAAAAGATTTTTCTCATTGAGAGGTTTTTTTAAGTTGGTATGGAAACAATGAAATTGAATTGGGAAAGAATTAGCCAAGTCACAAAATATTTGTTGAAGCTTCTAAAATAACTATATAGTATGGCAACTGTGCAGAAAATTGCTTCTGAATTCATATTGTGTACAGTAAAAACAAGGGAATATTTTATTACCAAATACCATTTTGAGTTAAAGAAAGGCCAAAAAGGCATTAATTGTGTTACCTCAAATAAAGTGTAAGCATTCTCTTAGCATGTTGTAGTTAAGTAAAAGATTATTTTTAAAACCTTTTTAAATTTGAGAAACGCCAAAAACGGGGGAAATTCCGGTGTTTTCTGTGCTGATCTTATAGCATTGAGGTCATCTGACGTAAAGATCATTTAAAGAAATCTTTAAAAGTTTTTAAATATTTTGGTGCAAAAAATTATATGTGTTAGACGAGATATATAGGTAAATAATATTTTGAAGCTGAAGGTATACCAGCACATTTTGTTGAACTAAAGCAATGAAGATTTAAATACACAGCCTCCTGGAAATAGACCACCTTCTTAATAACTGGTACGCAAATTATGTATATTAATTTTCCTACCACTAACTTTTTATGCTAAATGGAATACCTACACCCAACTCCACAAGAATCTGTAACAGTAGTTATCTTTAGGTGCTATATTTTCGTTTAAAAGTCTTTGGACCTAAGTCAAACATAATGATCGGGTGCACCTTTCCCCTTAAACCTCATCTCATACTATTCCTCACCTTCAAGAACCTCTGAAAAGAGCTGCCCAGATAATTTGCTCCCAGCATGCCGAAGAAAATGAAAAACTATGAAGATCCATTCGAGGTGAAGTTGAGAAATTAAGATGGATCAGTTCAGGTAAGTCCATAGGCGTGAACCCAGGTGATAGTGAGGGATTCAACCGGGCACTCCCTAACGGAGAGCTGGTAAACAGCACGAAAGATGGTCTGCTGCTGAGTGAGAGGCAGAAATGTTAATGTTTCAATCCAGCCTGAATATTTTATTTCTATCTTCATTAAAAAAGGGGGTTGAAATGACTGAGTGAAGCGATGGGACAGGAAGAAATTTCTTTTTTGTTGTTTCAGGTTTTATGAATGCTAATTTTATTAGGAAGTGTGGTGATAAGGCTAGTTATTATTAGGCTATATCTACCATACAATTTTTTAAAGATTGTCTCCATGAAAAGAAGATATTAAATTATCTTTTTATAGTACCTTTAGTTTTAATCAATATTGTAATAAACCTAATTTTGTTGTTAATGTCATTTGGATTTCCAACTAGTTTAACGAATTATTATTTTTCTTGAATTACATAATATTAATATGCATCTAATAAAATAATACTACTTTGATAATTTTTTTAAATCGTGGAGGGTAAGTATTTGTCTTTTAATTGAGAAGTTTTTCCTCTTATGATCTTAGCAAAACGAAGAGTAATTCAGAAACGTTAGCAACAACTGATGATATCAATTCTGATGATACAATTAATTAAAGGCTATAAATAAGAGAAATTTGGGTAGGTATTTTTGTGAAAGTAACTTTTCTTTTCTTAGACTCTTTCATTGGGAACATGTGGTGGTTAAGTCAGATTGTAAATGTTAAAATGTTTGACCAGTGGCGTAGCCAGAAAAAAATTTCGGAGGGGGATGTTGATATTTCGGGAGGGGATATGGGGTATATTTAGTGGTTTTCTATGGTCAAAAAGGAAATTTCCCGAGTTTCGGGGGGGGATATATCCCGAAATCCCCCCCTCTAGCTACGCCCCTGTGTTTGACATATGATGGGTTTTAAGAAGGAAGTTATAAGCTCCACCCGTTTAAAGTCCGTCATATCAGCTAGTATCTTTTAAATGGAACGATCTGAACTTGAAGCGGAAATTGTCACTTTTATACTTAAGGGTGATCGTTAAATACCAACAGGAAGTTTTATTTTTCTGACAACTTTACTATGTTAGTAATGTTTAACAGTCTTTACCAAAATTAATTCGAAGAGTGTTGGCAACACCAGGTGAAACTTCTTTTAACGGACACCCTCTCACTGATGATGGAGGACCTGCTGGGTCGAGAATATCACAATTTATTTTTTCTGTAACTGTTACGAGGGATCGAGGCTTCTTCATTGGATCTGTCTTCCAAATGCTTGTTGATGGATCACTGCAGAATTAACATTCGAAATTGAAGATTTTAATGAATTAGGCAGAACCTCCATCTGTTTGAGGTCCAAAAGGGTTCCAAAATGATGGATGTGGTGTCCAAGACTCATTCCGAATCTCACCCGAACGTTCCACAATGAACGAACACTCCGCACGGGCACTCCCATCGGAACCTCGGACATCTGCCTCGATGATTAGCATGCCAATTTCTCACTTCACTTTTTTAGTTTTGAAAAAGAGAGAAAAATATTCGCATTCATTTCATTCAAACAGGTTGGTGTGCCAGAATTCGCGGCACTTTTTCCACGAGAGACCGCTTCCGTCCCGATGGAGCTCAGAGGACGGGGGTTCGCTGAACGTTCTTTTTTAGGTCCCGGGAAAAAGTTCGAGAGGGGGTCGGGCGGGCTAACCCTTTCCGTCGTCGAAAGGGGTTTTGCACCCCACCTGGGAGCAGGGTTCGTTATCCTGGGGCGTGTGAAGGGGGCGGTGGTTCGCGCGGGTTTTTCCATTTTTGAACCAAATTTCGATGCTTGAGGAGGCTTGGTGAGAAGGATTAAGCTTGTGAAACCCTTGAGAATAATATTAATGGAGGGGATGCATGTGATTTGGGTAAGTTTTGATTAGATGATTGTTTTTATTTTTGTGGTATTATTTTATGATTTTTAGTGCTGTTATCATTATTATTTTATGATTTGTCTTTTTTATGTGTGGTGCCTCAAAAGCATGATTCATAGTTTTTATTTATCTTTTTTAATGAGGAATGCTTATATATTTTGAATATTGTTTTGCATGATGTTATAAAAATGAAGCATGTGTTTTATGATTTTTGAAAAAAAAATGTGTGCTGTTTTCCCTAAATTGTGATTAATTTTAACGCATGGTATATGATATTGTTTTGTTACATAAACATATTCCACAGTTATACACGATTTTTTTAGTTTCTATGGATTTTTTACTCTCAGACCGATGTATTTCTGTAAGTCTCATCAAAGTTCATATTTATGATTGTGGGTTTCTTGGGGCAAACTTGGAGTACTCAATTAAAGAGCAACAACAATAGGAATATTTCATTACTGCTCAATGGAGACAAAAAGGTTAAAAATGTTTGGAAATTAGCGAAAAACAACCATTGATCAAATTAATCTCATAAATGATGTTGATATCGTTTTACCATTTTGAGTTCAAACTTCTGTATGAAATTAAATATAGCGTTTCTGTTCGTTATTTTTGCTTAATTCTGAATATAACGAGAAGTTCAAAATAAATTTCAGACAGAAGGGTTTATTTATAATATTTTATTTCATCTTACTTTTTATTTTATTTTTTTTAAATTGTGAATTATTTAAAAAAAAACTTGAACTGGGTATAGTGAGTGGTTTACAAGCTTATTTAAGAATTTTTTTGGCTAAAAAATATCAGATTTCTACTTTAAATTTATTACTTATAGAATACGAGTTTCATACCTTTCTTCAAAAATTTTGAATCAACTACAAAATTTATTAAATTTTTTCAAACCCAAAGGGTTTGAAATAAACTACATGTGAATAAAATCTGGAAAATTTTCCAGATTTTAAAATTTTTCATTAAAGCTATTCACAATTCTTTAATGGCAAATTTTTAAATTCTATACTTGATAATGGAAAATATGCTCGTTATATTATCAGTAAGAGGTTTTAAATTACAAATCGTAGAATTAATTTTAATCTGCAACAGAAATTTTTTATTCTTTTCACTTATATAAACCATGTTTTGAACCTCAATTCACAAAGTCACATTTTATTCTTAAGCTTGTGTCTTTTGTTTGGAATTTTTTTAATCCATTGGATTTTAAATAATATAAGATTTCCTACTTTTCAAAAAATTATATCCGCCAAACTTTAACTCGAAAAATTCACCCACAAATTTTTTTTCTCCACTAAAACTGTAGCCGGCATAATGAGCTTAAATTTTCACTAATATCATCCCCAAAACAACAGAAGCCAGCTCATTCTATATATGACGCGATCAACGATAATTAGGGAAAATGATGGCAACGGTTATCAGTTTTTTCACCCCTTGTTTCTAAACGAGCCAATCAATGCAGTTAAAAATATCCCTTTAAAATTATCCCTCGTGGACCGTTTTCCCCTTTCAATCGATGGCTACAAGTATCTTCGCCTAATGAGAGTAATTACCTTGATTGCTCATCCTCAAAAGAACATGTTTGCGGTAATTGATACCAACCTAATTATGACTTGTTTAACCGATTCGGTTTTTTTGCGGCAAAAAGTGAAGTGCCTTTTTCGCTGAAAAGCCTTCGGGCATGCTGGTGGTCAGTTGAAATTCATATTTTTTAAGGTGAATAGGAGAGAATTAATTTTGGGAGAAATTTTTGTTTTGTGAAAGCAAGTCTTTTTTTTCTAAAATATGTATAGAAGATAGTTAAGTAGAGGATTTTTGTTTATGCATTTTGGCTACTGGGTATAAAAAGGGATATGTTGATAAAGATTTTTAAAACGTTTGTTTAGTTTTTTTCACATTTAAATAACATCCTATTTGTATACCGAGTTATCCATAGATTTTACTAAAGTGATTTAAAAAAATTAACTGGGAACAAGAGTCAGACATTGTAATTTACATTGGCAAGTGAAAGAGAGGAATAAAATTCCAAAATAATTTGTTAGTAATATAATATTGCTAATTTTAAAACAAATATATGGAGGGCTCAGAATTAAAATGGACCACGTCCACTTTTTGTCATTTTTGAGTTAGCAACGCTATAACATGCACCAACTATGTAAAATTTCAGTGCAATAGTGAACCAAGTCCTAGTTCTGATAATATCCGCTTGGCAGCAGCTAGTTCTGTTGCGTTAACATGCAATTTTGCTATGAAGCTTAACTTTAAACGTCTGTAGCTCAAAAGTAACTATAAAGTGGACTTGGTTCATTTCTATTCTGAACCCTCCATTATAACTTTCATGAGTTATCCATAAAATAATCTAAAAAATCAATTGGGTATATTTAGGGAGATATCTGATCTCTTATTGCTGTTTATTTAGGTTTTGAAGCAGGACAAAACACTCATATTCTATGTAAATTTAAAAACAAAAACGTTTGTTTATTATTAGTTTCTATGAAATAGCAAATTCTTTTTCAAAACAAGAAGACAAATTCAAAATAATTTAAACATTAGGTTAATGATGATAGTTTATGAAGATGACATTTTGTTTCTTAAGTCCTTAAATTCTATGGTCAAAACGTTTTAAAATCAATGACACTTTGGGTACTTTTGTATGCAACTTTATGTCGTTTTTAGTTGTAAAATTTTACTCTCTCTAGTGAATTAAATTATCCTATAAAGAATTCTAAAAAAGCTGTCAAGCCATAAAGATATCAAACATGATTAAAACAGACTAAAAAAAGAAAGAACCCTGAGATGAATAAACGATATGCGAATGTAAATTTTCTAATATCCTCAGGACGTGTCTTATTAATATTATAATTTTCATACATTTTTTTATTTTTTTGGACACTAAAAAGTAAGTGTTGATTCCAAACGACTATATTTCTAATGAATATGCCTCCATATAAATGCAAAAATGCACTGTTAATCCGAGGTATTCAGATTTAAATCAAAATGATTCATTTTTGAATACATCATGTGAGCGAAATGGCTCCGAATCAAAACTACTTAGATTTGAAAATTCGATGTGCTTATATTTGAACTAGAGCATGTTCTTGTTTTCAAGACCCTTATGTGTTCAAAATCGATCATGCGCCTGCTCAAATTTAAGATCTTTATTTGTTTAAATTCAACACTCCATGTACTCATTTTTAAAACCATCCTCTGTTTAGAAACGACTCATCACATGCTCATTTTTAAAACCATCCTCTATTTAGAAACGACTCATCACATGCTCATTTTTAAAACCATCCTCTATTTAGAAACGACTCATCACATGCTCATTTTTAAAACCATCCTCTACTTAGAAACGACTCATCACATGCTCATTTTTAAAACCATCCTCTATTTAGAAACGACTCATCACATGCTCATTTTTGAGACTTCAATCTTCTTAAAATCGACTAAAATGTGTTTATTTCTAAAACTCCCTATTGTTTAGAAAAGACTTTAGGGCTGATTTTTTTAGACCTTTTTTACTCAATACAAAGCTTTTTGAAATATAAACATCTTTTTTAATTAACTGAAAATATTAATGCTTTCTTTCTTAGAAGAATATTAAAAGACCTCTCATTAAAGTCGAGAGCATTTTTTTAACAATCTAACAATATTGAGACCCGAGTTCTTATAATATTTGAGAAGCTATAATTTGAAATAAATGTGAAATGAACAGTTTGATCAGTTATTCATAAAACAGATACTTATAAAATTTATTTAAAACACAATAAAATGACACTTCACTTGAAATTATTTTATTAAAATAAAATAAACAGAAAAATATTACATACATGAGAATTATTCTGGAAATAAGTTTTTAACCACAGAGAAAAAATACAAAGTTTATAAGGAATGTAGGACCAAAAATTTTGTAAATCAGCTGAAAATTCAGCTAATAGATAGGTTTAGGTAGAATGAGAGAATAGCTCCAAAAGAATAAGTTGATATCAAGACATACATAGGTAAAGAAACAATTTCAAAATTTTTTACTTGAAAGGATTAATAAAACACACATTTATGGGCCATAGAATATTAAATCCTAATGTTAAATTATGCAAAAACTTTACTGATACATCAATCATGATTTTTTAAGGGGGTTAAGTCTTGGGCATTTTAATATTTAAAATAAACTTATTTTGCAAGATCAAAGGCACACAACCCTCAAATAAATCACATATATCAACAGTTAGTTGTCAGACAATAACCCCAAATTGTTCAAAGGGCATGAACTCGATGAAACTGACAAGGAGACAGCATGACCTCGGAAGCTGATACTGGGTCCAAACTTCGTAGGATACGACGCACTAGCCATAAACTCCAAAGAAAATGCCCCCTAAAATTTTATACAACTTGAAGTATTTAAATTTTTTATATTTGTCAACAAAGTAGCACACTGTCATCTGAACGACCTGCAAATTTATATTTTTAACTTCTACCGTAACAGCAACAAATATGGAGCTATTTCACCTGGTGGGACACTCAAAAACTCTTAATTTTATTAAGATTTATTAAGATATTAAGATGTCCCATCCTACCCCATTCTCCCCTACCAAAAACACAAATGCAACTAAAATGCAAGGAATATAACAAATAAAGAGGGTACTTTTCTGTTAGCCAGGCACAAATGTGGCCAATCTGAATAAAAGTCGAAAATGTTTAACTATAAATAAATATTAACTAATAGTAAGCAAAACAAGTTCAACTATAAACAAATATTAACTAATAGTGAGCAAAACAAGTTCAACTATATATTAACTAATAGTAAGCAAAACAAGTTCAACTTCAACTATAAACAAATATTAATGAATAATTTTGTGATTTTTAATGGCGATTTTTTGCTTGCACCCAGCTAACAGAAAAGAGTCGCAATATAATTAAAGATAACAAACCTAAATCAATCAGGAACTTTAAAGTAAACAAGTTAGATAAAAGAAAACTACAAGCTGTATCCAGCTTAGTAAATTCAATATAAACAATTTTTCTAAACACGAAGCATATATATCAACAGTTAAATTGTACCATAACTTCACTGGGTACAACAAAGTTTGTTTTAAAGTAACTTACCTATATATTTGAATCCAACTTATGACTTTCTCATATGAAGTCTCATATCAGTACAAATATTTGATATCTTTATACACAATCAACTAAATTTTTATTTTTTATTATAAACTGTGCACATGTTCAATTGTTCATCGAATTCACTTGATTCAAACACGTTATATATGTAGTATGCATTTTCATCGTGTATGCTATGAAGAAGGAATAGTTGGATTACTGTGGATTTTTCAACCTGTCCCCCAGCAAGTTCCTGCGGTCAACAGCGCAAGCGTTCCTGTGGTGCTCTTCCCCAGGAGAGCGAGAACTTGGGAGCGGAGTGCTGTGGGGGGGCTCAGTAGAATCCATCACCTGGTCATCGTGTCCCGACACCAAGAGGAAGAAGCGATGCTGTTGGTTCTGAGGTTTCGGCTGAGGACCTGCCGCCTGACTGCCTGTATGGAGTACAAGCCGGTGAATCTGGTGAACCGGTACGACGCAATTCCAGTTGGCGTCAGTGTACTACCGATATCCCAATGGAGGTGGTTTTTGGAGCCGGCAGGCAGATTTGAAGAAACAATGGTTCCGGATTTCAAGCTGCATCTAAAATACAAATTTAGAATACTAATTACTCTAAGATTATTCTCATGATAAATTATTCTCTGTAAACTAAATTTTTAAAAATGCTTTTAAATATTTTCTCAACAGATAATTCTCAGGTTTTTAACATTAATAATACCTGACCAATTCATATTATCAAACATATTTACATTTATTTCCATTTATCCGGCGAAAAATAGAATATTCTCAAAAATTCCTCCGAGAACTTTCTCGTTTTACAACCCTAAGAAGCATGTTCACAAACATATATTCATAGGATGTCAAAGTTATTTCTCAGAAGGGCACCATGAGGGTTGGGGTGTTAGAACATTTGTTCCCATCAAAATTAATTTGCAAATTTTTGGACGAGTTATAAGACACTCAATATTTTAACACATTAGAGACAGTATTATTTTTCTCTTCAAAATTATAACTCCATTCTAAATTACATTCATAGATATTAAAAGAGGAGAAATAAACTTATTTTTAATAATTCACATATATTTTTTAATAAATTTTTCATGTGACCATTGGTCTGGAACCAGGGATATCAAACCAGGGAACCTCGGGAACCAGGGCTGAAGTAGCCTGCCCCTTCCCCGAAATTTGAACTTAATGTACCAATCAAGTTAAAAACCTGTTAATAAGGCCAAATTTCCAAATCCTTTCTGGGGAGGACCCAGGGGCGGTTCCAGACCAAATTTTCGGGGGGGGGCATTTGGAAAAATACGATACTTCTCTATAAAAACATTAATTTGTATGCAAAATGAATATTTTTAATTATATCGTTAGAAGAATTATATTTTTGAGGTGAAAAACAGTTAAAATATGAAATCCAATTTATCCCGTACAAGAAAAAACAATTTCAAAAAGCTTTTGAAAATTAATGGAGGAAGGAAATTTGTTATTCGAAAGCATGGACTTAAGATTTATTAATTTTAAAGTCATTTACGACTCAATATTGCATACAATAGTTAATTTGTATAACTGTTAATTACAGGGCCGTAGCTAGACTTTTTTTTCGGAGGGGGGGTTTGGCCAAAAATTTCTTGAACTTTAGTTCGATTTTGGTGTTGACCAAGGTAAGTGACAGCAGTGGATCCAGTATTTGTTTTTTTGGAGGGGGAAAAGAATTTTCACTATTAAAATCGTCTTCTAATATGCTAAAGGGGGTTTGGGGGTTCTCCTCCATAAAATTTTTGGAAATATGTCTAAAAAGCAGATTTTCAAATCGTTTTGGTACACCTAATCTGGATTTCGGACATACATTTTCAAGAATTTATTTCCAATTCGGTTGGATGTTTGCATTTCGACTAACTTTTTACAAAAACGTTGTAAATGATAGAGTTCCATGTTCCAAAGTCGGGTCTGACCGACTTTGGAACATGACCCTAAAAGCAGGATTTTAACTCGTTTTGGAGTCCCTCTTCCCTTTTTTCCCTCACCGAGTTCCCACTCTATCTCTTGTAAGTCCCAAAATTTTCAAGGAACGACTGTAATAATAGTTGGGGGTAATCCCCAAAAAAATTTTTGAATTTTGAGTCTTAAAAGTAGGGGTTTTATGCATTTTAAGACTAATTTTTAAGTAAAAACAGTAAAAAATTTACATTGAAATTTCGGGGGGGGGCCTTTGATAACGCCCCGATTAATTACTAAATCAAATTACCATTACTGAAGATTGTGTTTTAAATAAATTTTAAAATGATCTCGACTTTAATGAGAGGTCTTTTAATATTCTTCTAAGAAAGAAAGCATTAATATTTGCAGTTAATTAAAAAAGATGTTCATATTTCAAAAAGCTTTGTATTGAGTAAAAAAGGTCTAAAAAATGAGCCCTAAAGTCTTTTTTAAACAATAGGGAGTTTTTGAAATAAACACATTTTAGTCGATTTTAAGAAGATTGAAGTCTCAAAAATGAGCATGTGATGAGTCGTTTCTAAATAGAGGATGGTTTTAAAAATGAGCATGTGATGAGTCGTTTCTAAATAGAGGATGGTTTTAAAAATGAGCATGTGATGAGTCGTTTCTAAATAGAGGATGGTTTTAAAAATGAGCATGTGATGAGTCGTTTCTAAACAGAGTATGGTTTTAAAAATGAGTACCTGGAGTGTAGAATTTAAACAAATAAAGATCTTAAATTTGAGCAGGCGCATAATCGATTTTGAACACATAAGGGTCTTGAAAACAAGAACATGCTCTAGTTCAAATATAAGCACATCGAATTTTCAAATCTAAGTAGTTTTGATTCGGAGCCATTTCGCTCACATGATGTATTCAAAAATGAATCATTTTGATTTAAATCTGAATACCTCGGATTAACAGTGTAAAGATGTTTTTAAGATCAAAAATATACAATACTTTCAAATAAAACCATTCTTATACACAATTTTAATTGAAAATAAACGTTACTTACTTTCAAAATTCGACTTATTATATTCCATCCAGCTATCAGTTTTCCAGCGAAAGCGAAAAATTGTTCGTTCGAAAAAATGGCGACGCCGAGGAACCAGGAACCAAAACTTTGTGTTCATCCGCAGTAGAGCTTGCTTGCTTTCGCCGCGATAGTAAATAGTTCGTTCGTTTCGATGTAAATACAGATTCCTTTTATTTTCTTATCGTAAAATAACTTATGTTTATTATGATAAAGAGGTTTTTTTTTACAAATGTTCAATTCATTGCACTCAAAATGATAAAATATTCGCCCTTTCTGTAATTGTGGGATTTTAAGCGTGTTAACGTACTCAAAACTGAGAACGCCGCTTACTCATTTTTAATTCAAATATACTTGAAAAATCTAAGTACATAAAAGTACTCATTTTTAAGCACATGCATTTTAACAGTGTGACTTTCCTCACATTATATAAATTCACTGATAAACCTTACTCGTATATTTGAATACTCGGGATATTTTGGAGAATTCTAATAAGCAGCTTTAGCTTATTTTTTAAACGTTTCCTTCAACGTTAGAACAACTTAATTCCCAACTTGTACGACGTGCGATAACAGCAATCAACCAGCCAAGAAACACGTTTACTCCAGACAGGAAATTAAGCAATCACTTTTCTTATTTCTGTCCTTTCTCATTCAGCCTCGGTAGCAATCTTATACTCTTCTCTCTCTGCACTCACAACTTCAATCTAATAGTTTTAGAACCCGGCTATTATTAAGTCCTTGTAGACCGTTTTCGCTTGAAGAGTAGGTATTAAATTGACCAACGACTACTGGCAGGGTGGTCTATGTTCCTTAAGAGTATACTCCATCCATTATTTAGGGGTTCATAATGTTTCTTGGACGCATTGAGTATCATTGATTCGGCATTAATGATTTTGTTGCATGATTTTCAAAGGCCTCACACACTTTTAATAGGTTCATTCAGAGTATGCGCATTTGGTCTAGTTAAGATGTCTTTTCGTCTTGTCTTTTAGGCCACAATTTAATGCCAGCCTTTGACTAATGTAAGGATTCGTGCTCTCCTTGGTGGTCTTAGCTTTAAATAAGATATTAAGAGAAGGCAAATGAAGGGTTTATTATGTAGATGGCCTTTTTATCTAAATGGCGTGCTAATTGAATGTGTACCTAATGATATATTGTGTCGCTATTAGAAGTTCAATTCGAGTATGAAAGGGTGATTGAAACGTGATAAAGAAGACAGAAATCAATTAATGTAGTGAGTTATCGATAACATTATCCAGTATTTTTAGGCGTATGAAAACGCAATTATTTTTCTTGAAAAGTTAAGAGTTCAGGAATCATTTATCTTCAATGTCATACAACTTGTTTGAATAGACCCATTTGCATATTCGTATACCATGATAAACTTAATAAAAGCAGTTAAAAACTATTTTATAATTTGAATTCAAAAGGATTTCCAACTGTCTAAAATTTCTCCAGATTTTGTCATGTATGGCCAAATTTCGTTTACTTCTGTAGTAGCAGTAACATATTTGGTATAAACTGTGCTACTAGGGTTGGTATTTGTGTAACCATCTTAAAGTTTTTTTTTTTAAATTTGGTATTCAAAACTGAAAACCGAAGTAGAAAAACTAAGATCAAATAAAATAAAGCAATCAAGCTTTAACTTTAATTTAACTTTCTTTAACAAAAAATGTAGTAAGAAATTGAGGTCCATCTTCAGGGTTGATCTCAAGTCGCTCAGGGTGGTGCATCCTGTGTTCTAGCTGTGTCGCTGTCAATGACCATGGGTGCCAAAAGGGATGCGCGTGCCCCCACCTGGTGGGGGTCTTCGACCGCCCAGAGGCCCACTCTGGGTCCGGAGTGGATGAACTCCGCACTTTCACCCTTTTCCTAACCCCGGGTTTCCGGCCCTGCTGCTGTTGCTGCGGCATAGAAAAGGAAATCTTGCCAAGGGAAAAAATATATTACCGATGTGCAATGAATGAATGAATGAAACAATATTATATATATAATATATAGGATTGTGAGTAATTTGGTTTCGATAGTTTTGAGATTGAAAAAGGGTGATTTTTGGAAGGCATAGAGCAAAAATTCAACTTTTGTTTGCTTTAAATGATAAAAATTTAGGTTTTGTATCCAATGAAAAAAACATGAAATTACCATATCGAGATGGTAAAATCGACTTTTATAACAGATGTATGAAACTTTTGAAATATAAACGCACCAAATGAAGGTTTATAATTAAGTTTACTTACATATTACTTTGTAATTATTACCTACTTATATTTATTACCTATTTTTTTGTTCGAACTTGTACAGGTAATTTTTGCGAATTACAACTATCTTAATTTCTCATTGCCACATACTAATGACTAAAATTAAAAAAAAAAGATTAAAACAATAATAATGGGATTTAATATGCTATTAAAATACGGGTAAATTGAATAATTAGCTCAAACTTAATTCTAATTGAACATTTTTCAAAGAGTTTTAGATGAAATATGAGATATGCAAGTGGGGGGGGGGAGAATACATCTTGAAAAAGTCCTGATCAAAAGAGAATAGCTCAAATAAATACTGGGAAAATATTTTATTACATATTTATTATTAAAAAACGGAGATGATCTCTTCATCCCAAGACTTTATAATCAAATATAGATGGAATATAAATGTTATAGTGAGATTCAATCCAAGCAAATATTTGAAAACAATTATTCCTCAATTAGATTATTAATTGAATTGATTCAAGTATGCAAATTGAAACTAAAGGAATAGCAATATTTACTGAGCAGAAAATAGAGCAGTTAAAAACAGCAATATCGTGTTTACCATCAAAAGTAAAATTTTCCACAATTAAAATTAGTTCCCCTTAATGTTAAATTTTTAGCTCAAAATAGTGAAGACCAATGACTAAATGGACTAATTATTTTTTTCAAAAACCGCATGATACCCTTTTAACACGAATAGTTTGTGAAATGCTTGAAATATCTTCTCATTTTAAACGAATCCAATCGTTTACCAATTCAACAACTACAGCAGCCCTGATTTGAATTAGTGAGCATATGGCGCTGAAATGCCATAGAAAGCAGAAGGAATTAAGTTGGATAATGTTTGAATCCGTTAACGAAGATTAAAGTTGATTAACGAGCCGTTTTAAACCCATTAATCGCCAACAGATGGCGATGGGGTTGCTTTTAATGGCGGTAATTAACGATCGATAAAGCTCGCTCATTACTGAAGCTGAATAAATAAAAGAGGAATCTGTGAATATTTTCTGGCGATAGAGTAATTGCCAACGAAGAAATAGAACTCAAAATTGTACTTAATGTCTTGTAACCAAATGAAAGGGCTATTGGTTTTGATATCTGGGTGACTTTTCATTACATTAAACTTGAGAATTATACGTAAATTTGTGAGCTGGATTCAGTTCCCTTCATTAACAAATGCTTGGTGAATATTTCTCATTTATTTAAGCAAAAATTATAATAATATAAATTTGTTTATTTAAGAGGGGATTTTAAAATGAAGCTTTAAATATCATCAACAGTCAACATCAACAGTAGTTTAGAGTGTAAAATATTGAAAATTTCTTAATAGAAGCTACCAGGTTTTGATTAGAAAAATATTAATAGCTACAGAATTTTTGGGATGATGTTAGAAAAAAGGATCATTAATAAAATAAAAGCATGTGGACAGCAATAAATAAATTCCCTCGGTACTTAACAGTTTAAATTTCATTTTCTAAAATCTAAATAACCGTGTAATAAAATACCTTACATTTCTATCAAGTTTTGTTAAAATAATGAATATGCCTTAACTTAGCTCCTCTTAACTAATTTTAGAACCACAAACTCGGCTTCTTAACTTAAATTATGAAGACTACACAAATGTTTTTCAATCAATTAATGATCAGTCAATTTTATTGTAAATAATTCGTATGCATCCTCTCTTACGGCCGTATTCACCGGTAACCTGACCGGCGGTCTGGTCAGGAAACCATGGTTACAACCTCTGATTGGTGGAAAAATAATTCAATATTTTCCTTCCACCAATCAGAGGCTGTAACCATGGTTTCCTGACCAGACCGCCGGTCAGGTTACCCGTGAATACGGCCGTTAGTAAAAAAACATTAAAATAAGTATCTTTTTTCAAATATTCGATATCACAGGGTCATAAAAAATGAACATATGAATAGGTGGCACGCGATTTAAAAACGTATAGTAGATATTCATAATGGAGCATTTACAATCACATGACTTATTGCCGTATTCACCGGTAACCTGACCGCCGCCGGTCAGGTTCCGTGCACCATTATCGTATGCATTAGGTTACCGGTGAATACGGCCGCTAGTAACCTTAGCAACAGATATCGCCGCACCTAGCAACAGACGCTTTGACCTACACCAGTTAACAGTTAAAAGAAAATAGCTGGTCATGAAATGCTTCTATGGGTGCATTTGCAATCACATGACTCGGACCTATAGCAACCGCCGTAGCAACAGACGCGTTGACCGTTAGCAGTTAAAAGAAACTACTTAGTCGTGACGTCACCTGAAAACAATCTATGCTTGCTTTAGAAAGATGTATTGTAAGGAAATACACTTGAGGTAAACCAGTCCTTTGATGGAAAAACAAATAGCAATGACATATCTTAGCTCAACGATGGGCAACCTACGGCCCGCGGGCCGGATCCGGCCCGCCTCGTCATTTTATCCGGCCCGCGGAACATTTTAAAAATTGTACGAAAAATCACTCTGGTTTTCGTCAACAAGAGCGAAAGAGGGGATACAGAACTTTCCCAAAAAATAACTTAATTTTAGCAGTTAAAACGTGCTCTACAACTATATTTAGTTCTTGGGAGGCGTCTAAAGCGTGGGAAAATTGTTACTTCACGACGGTTTATATTCCCCTCCCGTTTCACCCTAACTTGGCAGTAGAGAAAAGGCTTGTAACCGAATCCCAGCCGTTGTCATCATAGCAATTCGGGTTCAGAAGCCGGTTCTCACCCAAAAAAATCTGCCTGTTTCCGGCTCTACCATACGGACTATATTCATTCCCTGCCTTTCACAATGCTTTTAAAGTTAATTTGTCCTCCTGAACATTAATTCCTCCTCCATTAATTCTCCTGCATCGTGTAATGACAATTGTTAGAATCTGTCCTGAAATATTTTTTAATTACTATATGAGCTCTGAATATTATTTTTATATCATATTGATGTAACTTAAACATTATAATCATTGTATGTAATCAAGATATTATTTTAGTCCAGATTAATGTAAGGGGCCGTTCAAATATTACGTAAGCACCTAAGGGGGGAGGGGGGGTTTGCTCTTTGTTTTTTTTGGCTGACAAGGGGGGAGGGGGGATATAAGTGATGCTTACGTAAGAGGGTGCATTTTCGAAAATCTCTTGTTTCTTGCATAAATAATTTCAAAATTCAACCAAAAACAAATGTAACAAAAAATTGAATTAGGAAATCTGACGTAAGCACTTTTTTCTGGAGATGGACCACCCTAACATTTTGAAATTTTAACTCCGAAAAGTAGTGTTTAGACTCATTGTTGAACCTTTAGGGTTACACCCAAAAAGAACAGCTCCTTGTACGAGTCACCTAATTTTCAAGGGAAAAAAACAGTACTAGGTACTTATTAATAGGGATGTCAAAATTTCGGGGGGGGGTCCGGCAATATCTTACGTAATTATGGTGGGGGGGTTGAGGTTTGCTTATATTTGATGACAAGGGGGGAGGGGGGGTTAAAAATGAACAAAAAAGTGCTTACGTAATATTTGAACGGCCCCTAACTTCATTATAATTATTGTATGTAATCAATATATTGTAGACGTCCAGATTACATTTTAACTTTAGTATTAAACTTCGTAAGTATATAATCAAACTACTCATTTTTTAGAAAAAAATATTACCTATTATCCACTCTATGGCCCTCCACGTCATTATAACCATTGAATCCGGCCCGTGGATTCGAAAAGGTTGCCCATACCTGTCTTAGCTGAACAACATCAAGCAAAAAATTATCTTGGAAAAGTTCATTTCCTGATTCTTACCTTTACGTGAATATTAAGATATTAAAAGAGAGAGAGATACCACTAATTTTCTATATTAATGATGTAGATATAAGATTTCATTACACCGAACACCCTTCTCGGTTCTGTGTTATAAGCGAAACACTTTTATGAACTTTCTTTTTAATATTCCTGTAACGTATACAAATCATCTCTTACACTTAGTATACGAGATTCCATTAAAGGAAGCCAGCCTCAGAGGGGATTTTCAGAAGCCACACACATAGCAGATCACACGAAAAAAAAACTGTTTCTTTTATGTTCATTAAATGTAAGTGTGTTGTTATTAAAAGCTGACTTATTTATTACCTCCAATTATAAGCCAAATACTGCCAAACTGATTTTGAGTGCGAACATCCAGTGACATGCTTTCCTTTGATATTCACTTAGCGTTGGCCATGATTCAATATCATCTAGCTTGGTGGTCCGAACTCGCTTGGTAATAGGGGTAAATCAGGACATTTCTAAGCCACACGCATGATATGGTCTCATCCTCACACCTACAGAGAAAACGATTTCCGTTTCCTAAAAACCGCTGAGTCTGCCCAAGAAAGTGAATATTAGGGCCTGCCGAACCATTTGTTATTGATACTTCACACGCAAAAACAGAATGGAATAATTGGGCTATAAAACACACTGCAGTCGCAGTTAACCGCACGCCATTGCTTATTTTTGGCACTTTTTAACGCGTTTGGTGTTAAGTAATTATGGGGTTGGGTTTTTCTCAGAGGAACCTCCAACTGGCCTATTTGACAAGGTGAGAATGATTTACCACTGTCTTTAGACGTTTCGGAGGTATATATTTTTCTTTGACACCTCTTTCTGGGGGGATGGCTAGGTGACAGTGGCATGATCTCGCCATCTTTCAAACGGTCTAGCGGAAAAAAAACTTACCTATTCATTACCAGAGTAAGCGACGGTTTTAGAATGAGTCCTAATACGTATAATTTTCACAATAGTAGTGTTTTTTGTTTTATTACAGTCATTACATTAGAACTGTTTCCAAATAGCTTAAAATCATACAACAAGAACCTCATTTAAAGATAGAAGTTGGAAATAATTGTTACAGGATAGTTGTCCATATTTTTAAAACAAGAAAATTTGAGATGTATTTAAGAGTTAAAAAAAGGAAATCACTGATTGTAAGAGGGGAAATTCAACAGTGGACATGTTATCTTTCAGATGATAGAGGAAAGGAGGGTATTATGGAACACCCTTTATATATTTAAGAATAACTCTATTGGTTTTTAATAAAAATCCGCAGAATCATTTTAAGTACATACTATAACTAATGACGATGAAGGGCCAATGGTCAAATAAATCAACATTTATTTTTTTTAATCAAAAAATATACTTTAAGACACAAAGTTACAAATACATAAGATAAGTTACAAATGGAGGGTAATATGGAACAGTCAGGTAATATGGAACAGTTGAATTTACAGCTATTGAAAACTAATTAGACCTTAGAGAACATAGTTAATCTTAACTTTAAAAATGAATTTAACAATTTACGTTCAAATAGTTTTGTTAATGAGTCTATTTACAATAGTCACAAACATAATCGTCTTTTTCTGACCCTTTGCTTATGGTATGTTCCATAATACTCGACAGGCCATCTTGAACAATGAACCCTTTTACTGACAGATAAAACATGGAAAACAACTGCAGTATAAGAAATTACTGATCTTTTCGTGTACATTATGCTTAACAACAAAATCAAAGTCTCATAGTTACTGGTAGGTTAAAAGGTTTGAACATTTATCGTCAAAAACTTTCGAAAATCCTAAAACACACTTTGCTTTGCTGCGACTGATCAGACAACAACAAGATCTAAACTCTTTGCGCACTGCATCATGGGGGATTTCTTAAGACTTTCGTGGCATTGCCACGCGATAGCAGCACGAGGGGGAGCAGAAACTCAGGTGTTCCATATTACCCGACTATTCCATAATACCTTCCTATCCTCTATAGTCTATATCATACATTTTGAGAACTGAGTTACTTAAAAAAGTTTTTGATTCTACTTTGCGTTTTATGTAAAATAGGGTGGAATAAAATTTGTAGCATAACTAACATTTCGGTACGATGGTAGTGAAAAAATAAGATGGTATTTAAAATTTCTACCGAATAAGATTTGCGATAGTTACTACCACCAAATGTAGGCCAAACTAAATGTCGATAGAATTTTTTACGGTTTCATTTGAGTTTTGCAGGATATTAATTTAGATGAGCGAAATGATCAGATTAATTAGCATGATCTATAAAACTATGAAGCTTAAATTTCCATTTGAAAATTCCATGCAATTTATATATTTTTTGCTAAGAAATTCGGAAAATTAAATAAAGTTCCTTTAAGTAATCATTTACGCTCTAAAAGTATTTTACTTTAAAAAATATATTTTCTATTTATTAAATGCGAGAAAAAGGTAATGCATCAATAAAAATTTTTTTGTAAAATATTCCTTTGAATGGGTATTTACAGGTTCAACTGGGTCTGTCCGTTAGGAAGCAGGCTGTTGTACCCATGCACATAAATTTCATCAAGTTATTAAAAATTATTAAAAATTCAAATTTTAAAATTAAGGATAATAAAAAATATCACCCTATCTACTAATGTTGGGACTATAGGATGCGCACATTAAATGGTCTGTCTAAAAAAAATTAAAACGATCCAAAGGTAAAACAGTCCCCCTATGTTCCTCAAAAGTAAATTTTCTGATAGGAACCATGATCAGATTGAAAAGTTAAGGACCACTTGGTAATATTTTATACTGGTTTCCAGTGTCGGTACTTACTTTCTAAAAATGAAGAATTTCGAAATCTTTTATAAATAAAAAACATTAAATATATGTATACTATAAAGGTGAAAACAATTTTGATTACACACAAAATAACATCAAACCCATCAGTTTTGCGTCGTGGAAAAGTTGGTACAGAAAATATTTAGGTAGGAAATATACTATAGCAGGAGGGAAAAATTAACTGTAGTCAAAGGGCAAAAAAGTATTTTCCAAAATTTTATACTCAAACCTGTTTTGGAATTATCGAAAAGAAACTATTTCTGAGACAGATGCATTTTGGGTATAGGTAACATCGGAACGAATAATCTTACCAACTTTTAGGTCTTAAGACAATGTGAAAAAGAGGGTGTTTAATTTAAAAATGTTACTCTAAACTTTTTGAATTTTTCATTATATAACTTCTCTAGACTTATTATTTTGAATTTCCAATACCATGAAAATAATGTTTTGAAATTACCCTAAGCATAAAATAATCTGAAAGGAAATTTAAAAATTAAAAATACAGTATGCGTTCGTAATAATTATCTGATTTATTTGTGTTACAAAAATGTTTATAAAGGGACTTTTAATAGGGATATGTGAGCTCAATTTTTAATTTAATACAATTTGATAGAAATATAAATGTCTATGCTTCACTAACATCTTCTAATTCTGCTTTCTGTGATAACACTCATCTTGAATTTAAAACAGATTAATTATTCAGGCAACATAAAAACTACAAATTATTCCCAACTTTAAATTTAACTATGTAATTATTTGCAAATATAAATCATGTTTATAGAGAAATTGTAATTTAAATTAATAAAAATTAAAAATTGTATACATACATTAGTTTTATCCAATGTGTCATTTGTATATTATCTTTGAATTCATTCATGTTTGCATTTGAAAAAGACCTTTTTCCAGAGAACCAAAAAAATGATAAAACATACATGAAGAATAATTCTTCATGTATGTTTTATCATTTTTTTGGTTATTAATTTCATGCATTTGAAATTCTAATTATTTCGTAGTAAAAATGGCCACACTGGTAAAGGATTAAAAGTACGAAAAAAAAGAAAGGTGTCTTTTTAGAAATATTTTCACACTACGAAGCTTGAATTTATAAAAATAAAGGATGCTTACTGTTTAAAATTTTGTGAAGGAAATACTACAATTAAAATGCTACTATATAATGTTACTATATAATTCCTTTCATTAATTATTTTTCATTTTGCATGATTGATTTTTTGTGAAAAAAAGCATTCAGTTTTTGGAGTTTGTATTTTAATTTTAAGGAATTTTTGAAATTTTTTATATGAAACTATGGACAACTCTACTACGTTATTGTACGAAAATAAAGAGTATTTTAGTAAACTGAGCATTTTAGATTCTCGGTGTATATGATTTGCTAATTAAGTCTAAAAATATGTAAAGTAAAATAGTTTTAAATCAGAAAAAAGCTTCTTATGTAACATAGAACATAATAACATAAGATGTAGATTAACATGTAGATCCTTTATAACATTTATTACCCGAATTTATGATCTAAAACTTTTTTCTTCACAAAAAAATGTTATAAATGTGACTCTGAATGTTTGCCATCATAGGATACAATCCTGAATTTTATTATCAATGATTAATTAAACTTTAATACTAATTAAAACTAAAATTGAGCTTTTTATATGTTTTTCTGAACGAATTATTTAAGGGGGCTCAGTACCAAACTTTCGTCAAAATATCGAATTTGAGATTTTGCAATAAAAATAAAGATATTACCCTAAGAATTATTCCTACTAAGTTTCATAATGATACGGGGATTCTAAATGTGAAAATTTTGAGATTTATGAAGCCTACACTGTAAAAAAAACTGTAGAAAAACAGAAATTTCAATAACAGTGACTTTATGTTTACAGAGATATTCTGTCATGTAACATTCCCACCGCACTTCTATTTATTTTATGTAAAATAACAGCTTTTACCTAGTTTTTTAGCTTATCTGTACTTAAACAGAAACTTACTGCATTGAAAACCAATACAGCTATTGGCAACGTTATACTGAATCTTCTTTGGTTCAGTGGTAGCGTGCGTGCTTAGCATGCGGTAGGTCGCGGGTTCTATCCCCGGATATCAATTAATTAAAATTAAAAAAACTCTACTAAAATAAGTGCATGCGCACAAGCAGAAAATTACTGAGAGGCAACAGAAAAGTCTGTAGCCCACTTGACAGAAAGTTCCTTTTTACAGCATTTACCTGTAGGTTACAGCTTTTTTCTGTTTACAGGATTTTTCAACCTACAGATTTTTTCTGGCAACTTTTGCTGCCAGAAATTTTCTGTTTTTTTGCAGGATTATTTTTTACAGTGTAGATAGTGTTAAGAAGCCTAGTTTTCTATCTTTAAACAGCTTTTTCTCAAACCAAGGTTTTTAATGTTTAAAATCACAAGTCTTTTTTTCTAATCATCCAAACCACTTCAAACTTTGTAGTCATTATCAGTAACACCTGTTTAACATCTTCAGGCATGGATTTTATAATATATTTATTAGAATTTTTTTACGGAGCAGTAAAGTGGAAACTTAGGATATTTTTCGAAAAAAAAAATGCCAAATTTCAGAGTTTTTTAATTTTTCGGAAACTTTTATACATAATCAAATTTCCATGCCTACAAGTGACTATATATGTTTGATTTATGTTAAGAAAAAAAATCAAATCAAAAGAACATATATTCAGGGAGGAGTATCAATTTAAATTTAGGGTAATTTTGGGCATTGTTGTGAGGTTTTTTGTAATTTTTAAAAAAAATAAATTTTTGAACTCGCTTTTTGGGCTAAATATGAAATAGCGTGAAGTAAATACATAATTTAACACCTTAAAAGATAATAAAATCCTGTTATTAGAGAAAATAATATTTTTGGTACTGAGCCCCCTTAACATGAAGCATCATAAAATAACAGAAGTGTTAATAATGAAAAATAATGAAGTCAATTTTTAATGGGATATTATATTTACATGAAAACCCTTTAATCACATAGGAAGTTTTTAGAATCCTATTCTCAAAAGGTCATTACCCAAATTGACCATACATAAAAAACAACTTATTTCATAGAAAGAAATATTGTCCCGTCTCCCTGCAGTTAAAAAAAAATACCTAATAGCACATCACAAGGCGTGGCAATTTCTTCTTGCTCCAGAAGTAATCAACAAGTTCATAGGCATCCGTCAACGTATGTCAGGGGCATGGGGTAGGCTGGACATTGACTTCCGATGGGACCAGGAAACTGGTAATCAGCGCTATAAATAATGCACGGGAAAGTCTTCCAAGAAGTGATGGAAGATTGAGATCTGAAAAAAAATACCGATTGCGTGGATGTCAATGATCTGTGAACTTTTGATGAATCTTCGTGATTTGAACAAAACTTGAGATATTAAGTTTTAAAGGATTGGGTGCACATGCACAGATATAACAAATGATGCTTGGATGGGCATTTGCTGTTCATGAGTTGTTTATCAAATATTAAAAGTTGGAATTAACATTAACATTGGGAAAATGTGTATCAAACATTAAGTTTGCGTTTTTTTCTGCTATTGATTATAACATTTTAAATTGTAAACATTATCTAAAAATATTCAAATACAGTTTTTCTGTAAATTAAACCTAAAATGGGTTTTATAATTTCTTAAGTTCGTTTTACAAGTCACAAAATTCCTCCCCTTTATTGTTATTCCTTTCATATTTCTCAACTATATTTTTATATTATGTAATATACAAGACTAGCTGATTTGCCCGGCCTTGCACGGGTGGAGTGTATTTAATCCTTTTTTTAAGTTCTCCCAAGTTTATGTCCGATTTTTCGTATCACCAATCACCCCGGTGTCCCCTACTCTTTTCATATCCCCGTGTTCCTGGTAATATTCATATCCCTGTTTTCCGGGCACCTTTTCATATCCCGGTGTACCCGGTACTTTTTCATATACCAGTGTTCCCGGTACTTTTTCATATCCTGGCGTTTCCGGTAGCTTTTGATACCCCGGTTTTCCCGATAATTTTTATCCCAGTTTTCCCGATAATTTTCATATACCGGTGGTGTTCCCGATAATTTTCATATCCTGGTGTTCCCAAAAAGTTTCATCCCGGTATTCCCGGTGCCTTTTTTCCATCCCAGTTCCAAATGTGATAACTCATTCCATCCCGATTTTTTGCCTATTAAACATTTATCCTTGCTATGTGATGAAAACAATCTAATTGAAATCATCTCAGTCATTTGAAATTTAGTGTTTAAAGTATTAAACAGAATTTTCATGAAGTATTCCCGCTGCCCTTTCAAAATTCCTCAAAAATTCAATTTCAAAATAAAATACATTTCAAAAATCCTCAATAAAATGTTATCAAGTAAAAAACTATTAAAATCGTGCCTTCTACTTAAAATAACCAACTTCTTTAAAAGCTACTTAAAAAGTAAAAACAGATTGCTAGTTATAATAAAAAAAATCTAGTGATTATCGTCTAGTAAACCATGCTCTGTGAAATTTTAGCTGTTTTCATGGAAACTTTTCAATTTTTGATCCATAAATTTAAGAAAATTAAAATCTTAAAGAAAGTAATTAATTATTTTAATATATTTCGGCGTTCTGATTACTGTTATAATATTTAAATACAGATATTCACACTGTTTTCTTCTTAAATTTCATTGTAAATTATAAATTGTTTTCAAATTATATTTTATCAAGTGAGGCAAGACGTCGCCTTAAGATAGAAAAGTAAACCCTGCATTTTATGCATTTCAACAATGTATAATGTTATTTCAATGGGTAAAACGGAGTCGAAAAAGCGCCGAAAAACAGGGAAGGAGTCGTTCGATTTTAAAATCGTTTCTTAGTGCGCGTCTAGTGGCTGAGAGGAAGGTCTCTGTCAAATTTCAAGCATATCGGTCCGGCAGTTTTGGAGATTTCGTGATGAGTGTTATGAATGAATGAATGGTATTTGGATTTTATAGATATAGATAAATCCGTATTATCTTGAGACAAAAGCACAATAGAAAGTCTTATAAGCAGTATGAGAAAAAGAAAGCATAAATTAAAAAAGTGATATAAAAATTTATTTAATCTCAAATTTCTTACCATAAAACATTAAGTTAGACAGAAAAAATTGCCAAAATAAACTTTAAAAATAAGTGCAATAGAAAGATAATTTTTACCGCTTATATTTCAAAGCTTTATTAAAATAAATCTTTGAAATATCCTTAATCTCAAAATAAATTAAAATATGAGATATTTTTAAAGTAATGAAAAGTGGTAGCAATTAGAACATATTTAAAATTTTTTTTTTCAATACATAGATTTTTCTCCCGTTTTTTGGATATTTTCTACATACGTTCAAGTAAAGGGAATTTCATGTACCTCGGTCCTAATTTTACTTTTATTACTAATTTTTTATTCACTGAAAATAACTAATTAAACAATTTTCCCTTGATACTTTTGCCTTTCATTCACAAAAAATATATATTTAGGAACTTAAATTGAGGTATATTTCAATAGTACATTATAATGAAATCTTACTTTTGACGGGTGAAATCAGTTTCCTATAATCTCAAATTGTCGACTTTTTTAGAAGCAATTTAGCTGGCTAGATCTAGTAATGGTAATAAAGAGGTAAACCAAATATGTAGTTTTGCCGTATTACTAAATTTAAGCTAAATATATAATATAGGAAAAAAAGAACACATCCTTTCTATACTATAAAAATAAAATAATTTCTATAAAATTTTCTATTAGAATAAATATCACTTTTAAGAAGAATGTAAATAAAATCCAACTTAAAAAATGAAGAAAAAGAAATTCATTTAATAAAACAAAAAGAGTGGAAGAGACATTTTAAGCTAGATCCTTAATAATTCAATTATAAAAATATCTTTTAAGTTTCAAAATTATTTAAAAAAACTTTTTTAACTGTAACTATGAAAATATTTGCTTCCGAAAAAGACGAAAAATCACAACATTAGAAAACTTTTAAGAGCATTAAGCTATTATTAAAAATTTATAGAAAACATGATAAAATGATATAGAAAACATATTAAACAATATGTTTTCTATATCAACAACAAAATCGCTAATATTTATTAATTAAATTAACGGGTGACACCCCTTTGTAAACTGATATAATTTCAACATTTATGATCTGTGAAATTAGTAAGGTGTTAAATATACTTCATTTTCATTTTTCTAACTTGAATTGAAATAGCTAACTCACTCAGGTCCCCCTTATAAAACCTCTAATATATTAATGGAAAAAGGTAATTATACTATTATTTAATTAAATGATTGAATAATCTTTTTCATAAGTTTTCCCATTAATTTCTCGCTTATTTCGCTTTGTAATAAAACTTGGCAAACATAATTATTTAACACAATTTTACTCAAAAATTTGATTAACTTACTTTTTTTAATTTTGAAAAACCCATCTAGATTAGTCTATGAAAAAAGTAGCTCATAATAACGCAACCTAACTTCCGTAACGTACACTTGCTTATTAGCACACATTGCCATTGCCAAATCAGAGCATACAAATTTTTGTTTACCCTCTAAAATCCCATAAAGCGCGGAAATCCCGCATCGTACAAGACGAGATTAGTTGTTCTGGACCATTCTCGATTTCTCAAACGACAGTTTCCTTTCGGGAACAATTTTAAATTCCCTTCGACAAACAGAGGCCGACTCTTCTCAATTCAAATAACCAACCTACTTTTCAAAACGTGCACACGTGCACAAACAAACCTTCGGCTTTGAACACCTGCTCTCTCTTCAACAGAGTAAACACATCACAGGTAAAAGCCATTCTTTCCTTCTCTCTCATTTGTGTAACTGACCTGTCCTTCCGAGTTAAGCACTCACCGTTTTAAAGTTAATTGAAAGCAATCCGAAAGTGCGCGCCTTGGCTAACGAGTTTAAAGACAATTAGTTACAATTAGTTGTGGACGATGTAAGATTTAAGAGTGTTTAAGCTGGGAGAGCGTGAGATTTGATTATGCCGAGTTATTTACGCAGTGTAGGTGCCACTTCTAATAAGAGGAACAGCTGGAGTTTTGAGAATTTCGGGTGGCTTAATTTGGGACTATTGTTAAGAGTAGGCGCGAATGAACGAGTCTTGAATGTTTGTTTCGTTGTTTTACTCGTGAATCATTTAGCGTATTTATGAACATATCGTTTTCAGTTTAATAATTTTTGAAAATTTAATTCAAGCGATGAATTTCATTTTGATATTGTGTATAGTGTAATTCAATCAACCAATAACACATAAAACATTCATGGAAATGATGTTTTCGGTAAAACCTGTGATTATCTGATGCTTTTGTTCAAATTTGATCACATATCTGAACAGTGGTGGATCCAGGATTTGGTTTTGGGGGGCTAAGAATTTTCATAATCCAATTGAATTTTCTTGTTAATGATAAATACGGAAAAGGTAGTGATTTATCCTACTCAAACCACTAAAAGGAGGGTCTGGGGGTCCTAACCCATAAAATTTTGGGAAATTTAGTCAAAACCCCCACTTTTTCAACTCGTTTTGGTACGCGTCATCCGAATTTCGGATATAGATTTTTTGTGTTTTGACAAAAAACATTAGTAAACCTAGTAAAACATTAGACGTTTTTTTGGGGGGGGGCTTCAGCCCGAAAGCCCCCCCCCCGTAGATCCGCCACTGCGTCTGAAGCTAATTTTTTTTATTTGTATGGTGTTTTAGGGTTCAGACAAAACTTAGGAACATGCCTTAAGATGTTTTGTAAAATACATTTCTAAAAAAGTTAGTTTACGCAATCATGAATGAGTGAAAGGGAAAAAAGGGTAAAAGGAAATACACCTTATCTTAATGGTTTTCTAGAACTGGTAATACTTCTTTCCAAATCAAATTATCTAATTCATGAATTTTAATGAGAGTTAACATTGATTTGAAAACCCATTGAACAATTCAACATGCATGTACTTGAACCTTCGCATAAAATCTCAACCCCGCAACAGCTTAATAAATTGGCCACCCACGTTAAGCCCTTCGAGCCCCAACAAAACCCCAATTGTCTCCAGAAGAAACAAACGCAATTAACATAATAAAGAACTCCAACCCACTGCATAAAACAACAACCACTAAGCCGGATCCAAATCTCCAACACCCACTACCTTCGATTGTCCCAGACAATCCAATCCAAACCAACAAATAAATATAACAATCCCCCCAATCTCCCCATCCGTAAACTTTTTCTTCAAATCTTCAAAATGCAAATTTGAAGTTCCTCCCCATATCCTGCCTTCCCGACATCCTTTCACACGGCGCGAGGGTAGGGTAAACGAACTCCAGCCATCGGACTGTAGAAATGAAAGGGGTGAGCGAACGACCGGGGGCCCGGGGCAAGGGGCCCCCGACAAAAGGCAACCCTTTCCCCGTACCCTTGAACCCCTGGGTCCCGGGATCCCTGAACCCAGTCCCTTCCTTTCTCGAAAGTCGGTCTGGAGGGCATTTTTTTGTTCCTCAAGAAGGTCTTGAGAACATTGGGTGGAGGGACGAAGGGGGTTCTCTGCTCACCTTGTGTTCTTGGGAATGCCGGAGAGGGTTGTTGGGGATGGAGGGAGATGAATTTTAAGAATCTTTTGAAGCGGTGGTTTCCATATTGGTTCGTCAGAGGGACCTACTGGCTCTTAAATTTTGACGAAGAAGACTAAATTTTCTTAACACTTGTTGTTCTCTTAATGCTAATTTTAAACAGGGTTATTGACAAAGTAAACACAGGTCTTGGTAATATTCTAAAACAAATATTTTTCAATTTCAATCGAATTTCAATCTTATATCGATGAATTTATTTTATTTTCATTCAAATAAGCGCACGGTAGTTCAAGACTGTTTAATATACTAGTTATAACATGAAATTAACATGTTATACACAATAATAAGCGAGAATAGTATAGGAACTAGTGGTTGCAAACGCGTTTCATTCCCAAAAATCCAGAGACTATCCAAAAATCCAGACCTCTGATTGGTGGAAGGAAAATATTGAGTTATTTTTCCCCCAATCAGAGGCTGTAACCATGGTTTCCTGACCTGACCGCCGGTCAGGTTACCGGTGAATATGGCCGTAAAAGATTCAGGGCTGGTTAAAAATACTGAAAATACTATTTTTACTAACGTTTTAGACGGGGTTGGCCGGTTAAACCATGGTTTAAACCAAATGTTTTTTTTACCAAAAAAACCCTTTGTTTTTTTTAGAAATTATAAAAATTTTCAGGATTTTTTTAAAGTAAGTGTTATTAAGTACATATAATCTTTTGCATAAAATTAAGAGGTCAGATTTATCAAAAAATTGATATTTTAAGGTGATTAAAAATCAGAAATATTTTAATTTAATGGTTTTAATTATTGAATTGTCTCTATCTAAACTTAATCTTAAATACTTAAGTTAAACTTATTATATGTTGCAAGAGATAGTTTATTTATTAATTTCCTTTAAAATGAAACATTATTTCAAAGAGTAACTTAAGATACACAAAAGTTATCTGTTTTTCACTGATAAAAGATGGCTTGGATTTTAATTAATTGATTAAACCAATTTGTCTTATTTGTCAGTCATAAAAACCAGTTGGTTTTTTACTTAATTAAAAAAAACCGGCGATTTCTTTAATGATAAAAACGAAAAACCAGTTGGTTTGTTTATAAACAGATAAAAACCAGTTGGTTTTTTACTAAATTTATAAAAAACCATTGATTTCCTTAAACGGATTAATTATCTCAATTATTTATCCAATTTCAATTAACATTAGTTGCTTACTTTTCACTTTTATTTATTTAAAAAATGTTATTTTCTCTTTCTAAAGAAATTTTTTAAGTTTATAAATTAATCCATGTAATTAAGATAATTAAGTTGATTATTTTACCATTTAATAATTAATCAAATTAATTATCTCAATCAATTATCCAATTTCAATTAACATTAGTTGTTTACATTTCACTTTTACTACTTAGTTAAAAAATAAAATTTTCTCTTTCAAAAGAAATTTCTTAAGTTCATAAATTAATCCATATACCTAAGATAAATAATTTGATTATTTCAACCATTTATCCAAGATAAATTAACACCGATTTTTATTCACTACAAATCATTTATCAATTATAAACACCCCCTGAAATAAATGTCTCATTTACAACTCAATTTCAAACATCACTGCTAAAATAACTTATTCTGAAAAATAAATTCTAAAAAAACTTGGTTTAAACCAAAAAAACCTGGTTTAAACAAAAAACCCAAATAAACCCGGTTTTTTTTGTTTAAAAAAAAAAACAGGTTTTTTGCCAACCCTGGTTTTAGATTACTCTTTGATTCAAATACATTTTAAAGATGATGTTTAAAGCTGTGTCCTGCAACAGTATAATACTCGTTTGACAATGCTGCCGGAAAGACAAGGACCAATAGTTCGCCCTATTTCATGTATACACTTACTTCCATTCTTTTTTCTAATCTAAAATATTGTATTAATTTATCTTATAATTATTTGTTACCCGTATGTCATCCTTCAGTTTCTGGCTTCGCAAGAATTAAGCGTGTTCAGATTGTGTTTGTGACAATATGGTTCGTACATATATCTTGCTTTTATCGTGTTCATGACCAGCATGTAAATTATTTAACAATAGTTCTTACACACTTTGTAGAGAAGGGGTGTTTCTTTAGCTTCTCCCTGGGCCTTATTGGAAGAAATTTTAGACTTTGGGTAAAACATCTTAATGCTACCATATCTACTCTTATCTATAATTTTGAGCGTACAAATACCAGATGCATTAAATAAGTTTTCCCACTTTAATAACTTTTTTTCAGAGACTTTGGATTTAATGAATTCTCTTTATTAATTTCACTCTAAATTGCAAACCACCAATTTTTAAGGAATATATAAATTTGAACATTCATTTATATCCTTTGTACAAAAA
The DNA here is from genome assembly GCA_024610705.1 of Tetragnatha versicolor. Taxonomy (NCBI): domain Eukaryota; kingdom Metazoa; phylum Arthropoda; class Arachnida; order Araneae; family Tetragnathidae; genus Tetragnatha; species Tetragnatha versicolor. Next base: position 30,668,638 of record JANDEH010000001.1, on the reverse strand, counting down.
TATAAAATTGTAAATAAACTTACATATAAACATAAAAAGGCAAACAATCATAAAACAATACTGATTAATGATAAACCCCATTGGTTAGAAACGAAATTTTTAGTAAGCACTAAATTACCCTACATAATCTTAAACAGACACTAACAGCCAACGATCTAGGACACATACCATTTCAGCTTACTAAACACTATATTTTAGGAAAAATTGTTTCATTTTAAAGCTTTGATGTTTCGGCGAAGTTCTTCATATGTTATACCTCCTATGGAATACCTATTTAGATTTAGTTTTTTCTTTCAAATTTAGTCGTCAAAGATAAGTCATCCTGGAACTAAACAAATGCGTTTGTACAAAATAATATGTAGTTTAAATTTCTAAATTAGGATAATCACGTAACTAGAGGGAGATGTATTTTGTATTCCCTGTTACTATATTCAGAACTGAATTCATAGAACAATATGATACTCAAAATTGAAAGGAACAGTGAATTTTTCAAACAACTTCCAAAAGATTATTTTGCCTACTATTTCCAAAAATTTTTTAAGTAATTTTATTAACAGAAAGTCTTGGCTATATTGATGTACTGTTGGGTATTTTTGAAGCATTTTCAATTGCCATTTTATAACAGCATGTTACAACTTGAATTTCATAAAGTAAAAAATATAGAATAGAGGAGGGTATTATGGAATATAGTCGGGTAATATGGAACCACTGAATTTCTGCTCCCCCTCGTGTTGCTGTCACGTGGAAATGCCACGAAAGTCTTAAGAAATCCCCCATAATGCAGTGAGCAAAGAGTTTAGCTCCTTGTTGTTGTCTGATCAGCCTCAGCAAAGCAAAGTGTGTTTTAGGATTTCCGAAAGTTTTTGACGGTAAATGTTCAAACCTTTTAACCTACCAGTAACTATGATACTTTGATTTTGTTGTTAAGCATAATGTACACTAAAATATCAGTAGTTTCTTATACTGCAGTCGTTTTTTAGCTATCCATGTTTTATGGGTCAGTAAAAGTAAAAGGGTTCATAGTACAAGATGGCCTGTCGGGTATTATGGTGCATTCCATAAGCAAAGGATCAGAAAAAGACGATTATGTTTGTGACTATTGTAAGTAGACTCATGAACAAAACTATTTGAACGTAAATTGTTAAATATATTTGTATAGTTAAGATTAACTATGTTCTCTTAGGTCTAATTAGTTTTCAATAGCTGTAAATCCGACTGTTCCATATGTAACTTTCGGGATTAACTATGTCGATTTATCTGTAGATTAACTGTTCCATTTGTAACTTTTTCTTAAAGTACATTTTTTGATTAAAAAATAAATGCTGATTTATTTGACCATTGTCCCTTCATTGTCATTAGTTATAATATGTACTTAAAATGATTCGGCAGATTTTTATTAAAAATAAATAGAGGTATTCTTAAATATATAAAGGGTGTTCCATAATACCCTCCTCTCCTCTATATATTATTTAAATTCATTGAAATAAGCTCATTATTAACAATTTTATAAATAATTAGATAAATTCCACCTCTTGAGCTGGATTAAAATATACAACAGAATTATTAAACCTCAGGTATTTGTTTTGAATTACAAAACTTAGCCTGGAAATATTTATTGAAAAAGAAAGATTACAGCTTCTACCATTTTTGTTTGAAGCTTTTTCTCTAAAATTATCTTTAATTCCTTAAACATGCAATGTTATTTTGATATTAAAGCGTATTTCTGTTGAATCTGATTCCCAATATTTTAGGTTATAAAAGTAGCAAGAAGACTTACTAGACTTTTTTGGAAACTAAAAATAAGAATAAATAAATGAAAATTGATTACAGCGTATAGAAAAATTTTAAGTATTTGAAGGAAAGCTATTTAAGTAAGTGTTCCTGCTCACTTAAAAAACAAAACTCAGGAGCCCAAGCACGCAAATGTATGGAAAAATTAAAAACTTGTATGAAGGGTTCAACAAAAAACACCCAGCATAATTTCAAAAATTGTAGGAAAAATACCATAATTAGTTTTTAAGTTTTTATATGCCAAGTTTGGATTTGTAACACAAATTTATTAAAAATAATTTAAATATATACATTAACCCTATGGCTATGCTAAAAAATCTTTTAGTAAAGACTAGAAATGCCATGAGTCTTGAGTACTTGAGTTATAGTACATTTTAACCCTTTCAATCCTAATACCGCCCGAGATTGTCATTGAATTTTATGGGAAATTTAGGGGTTAGCATATATTACATCAATAAAAAATTAAAAATCATAGAGTCACTAAACTATTTTTTAAATGTCTTTTTAGAATTTATATACTTGGAGAAAATTAATGATGTGAACATTAAAACATTATTATGCATGATTGAAAGCAGGGAATGTTTTGAAGATGTTTTAAAAGAGAACTGTTGATTTCTCTTTAAAGCTAAGTGACTGTTGATTTATGAAAAGCGTCTGAAATAAATTTTTCATTTTCCAAGTTGCATTATGGCATTATGATGTTTCAGATGTCTATTGACTTGAAATAACGTACTTCCTTCTGTTAGAAAAATGACGCAGTCGAAACGGGAAACAGAAATTTCAAAGATTTGGCATGACTGAATTTTTCTGGTTTTTAACTTTCAATAACCTAGTTTAGCTAAACTTTTTTTGTAGAAATAAGACTAAAATAATTAATTAACTGACAAAATTTTTTCGGCGCTTTATACAAAATAAGCCCCATTCCTCTATATTTTTTTAAAATTTTTATTCAGTTGGTAGGGAATCAGTAAACATTACCTTTAATCTTTAGTACAGATTTTAAAGAAGTTCATTGTGAAATAGCATTTACAACTAAAAATATACAGTGAATATCCACTTTCCAAAAGATTGTTATTCCAAACAACATGGATAAAAAATAACAGTTCCAGACAGTTCTAAAGAATAGATTCATTTAATTATATTTATTATTTATAATTAATTATATTTTACTTATGAATTCAATTTATTATTGTGTTGTTTCTTCTTGAAGTTTCCAACTAGTATATATTTGTTATTGATAAAACCAATGTAAATTACGAAACAGAGAGGATCGAAAATAGCTAAGAAAAATGTGAAACAAAGGTTTTGAAAAATACAATCTTATTGAATGGTACGATTATCTTATTTTACTTGAAAGAGTAACACGTGTACTCTGTACTTTAAAAAAATTTCCATTCTAAAAACCTAATCACTGACTTATTCTATAAGAAAAAAGTGGTTAAAGCATCACGTTAGTAAATGTTTCACGTTCATGATACGGAAGTTGGGCTTGTGAAGTTAGATGTGATCAAAATGCCTTAACATTGTTTTTAGTGGAAAATAAAATTATAATTGAGGTTTCTGAATTACCTCTTCGGCACAGAAAACATTTTCATTCTGGAAACGAGAACTGTTTTTACAACCGCAGTTAATTTCCTAAAAAGCATTCGTATCATAGCAAAAAGAGAGTTTAGAGGTTATAATCACGTATAATTTCCTCTCTAATTCAATCGCAATTTCCTAAAAAACGGAGAATGTTTGAATTGCATTAGAAAATTCTCGAGAAAGAAACTAACCAGTGGACGGTAATAACCACGATGACGATAAAATCATTCCAAACTAAAGAAAAAAAAGAATAATCGTGTGCTCGAAGTATTTGATAATCCCTTCTCCAAGCTAACAAAAGCGGTGCGCATGTGCCAGTTTAAGACAAAGTAATTTAGAAAAAGCTTTATCCCTGGAGATGGTAAAAAAGATATTAGGGAAGAAAATAATACAAAAAGACAAAAAAAGGGCGCCTTATTTTCTTGGAAAGAGTTAAAAGGGTTGTAGAAGTACTAAAATGCATTATCTCCTAGGAGCAGAATGGAATAAAACTGGGGCCTGATTAAAGAGAGTATCGGATGCTTCAGGCCCGTTGCCATGGTAACTGTTTTGGTTACGTCACTGTCGTCACTCGCGTGTTGCCAAAGGAGCGCTCACAAATTACGCTTCCAAATAAATTCGCGGGAAAAGGCTCGATTTGTAGTATTTGCGCACTTTCAGTCGGAATAACATGGAGAGAAGTTTATTAATATTTAAACATGATTCAGTTTTATTTGTTTGCAGGGAAGTGGGAAATTACCACGGGAATGTTTTCTCTGAGGCAGGTTAGATATTTTATCCAGAAAGAGCATATCAACCCTTTCAGCATTAGCGGAGGAATAAATGCATATTAAATTTCCGGTTTTAATGAAACTCGCAAGTCTTGTTTAACTTCATTAGTATTTCATTAATTCTAAACTGTGGCTTTTGCTACAACTGGTATGCATTTAATTAGAAGTCGGAGAACTGAATGATGGAAAACGAAAAAATGTCGCTAGAGACATCAAGTTCCTGCTCGGTTAAATTTAAAGGCTTGATTAAGGCGAAGAAATTAATTGAAAAGTAATTAACATTATATATTCTTTTCGCATCGGAAATGAGAATGACGATATTATTGTAAGACGTAATTTTTAATACATTTTTTTTCGGCCATTTAATTTTTAATAGGTACGTTAAAGTTGAAAAAGTTCAACCCCAAAATTGGAAAAGAATTTTTTTTGCATTTTTTATTAAATAAATTTAAGTTTTTATAGTTGTTCTTTAAATAGCATGTTTTAACCTTAAAGTTTGCTGTTCACTTTACACAGATATTGATTGTTCAACCAAATACATGTACACGATTCATTTTAAAATTTACGTTTAAAAAAGGATGTTTTCTTTTGAGCTAAAGCTCCAATAACATATATTCTTATGATACATCCGAAGTGGATGAATTTTCTTGACCATACGTAAATATCTTTAGTTTTTTAAATATTGTTTTATTATTTATTGCTGGTGTGTTTTTATGTATCTAAAATATTCATCCACTACTGTATTAGGGGTCGGGAAGCCAATATTACAAAATAAAACTGTAAACACCGATATTGTAAGTAGACAAAGTTCTGGGGTTTGATATCCTCTAGTCCAAGTCACTGATTTATCATTGTTTCTGATCCCATTGTTACTGATCTAAGAAACCTTTTTCTTAATGCCGCACATGATAAAAAAATACTCCACAAGCTTGCACAATCCTTACCCATCTCGCATGCCAGAAATTACCCAGTCTCAACTTTTCCTCGGCAAAAATATCACCAAACTTCTTAACCACTGCACCCATATGTTCAGCCGTTATACAAAGGTTATATAAAATGTAAAGTCTACACCCAAAAAACTAGTTTGAAAGCTGAAAGTTTTTTTAAAATTAAAACAAAATACATTTACATGTATGTGAATCATTTTGATGCATAAGCCCTGTCAAAGTTTATAATAACGCCAATAAATCAATCCACCTTGTCAAATATTAGGGTTCCGATATTTCGAACCATCCGATCCTGCAGTGAATCAATGTATATTCTTAACTTAGTGGGCAGTCCCCTCCCCTGCTAAAATATTCCACGATAATGAGCATATCTTGGGGAAAGGGCCGATACATTAAAATCATCCCACGACGCATCCCAACTCCACGTAAAGTGCATAAAGGTTCTTTCTCTTGATTTGGTCGAAAGGTATTTTTTTCTTTCCCCAGCCATTGTTACTCCCCGAATAGGCATTGTTTTAATAGGAGAATTCAAACAAGGAAGGGGGGAAAATTGGATAAAAATAATAACAAGGAGCAAGGCACGTTTTCTTTTCTTTTCCTTTTTTTTTGTATAGCTGCTCTCCTCTTTTTGAAACCTTTCGGGTCCGGGAAAAAGGAATCCGGTATTTGCTGTTCGGGAAATTCCGCTTTGATCTCTGCTAGTGATTACAGTCGGAATATAAGCTTTCTTGTGCTGTGCGCGTGTCTTTCTCTCTCTTTTTTCTCTCTTTTCTCTTTGAGTGTAATCAAACACACACTCGGGACGGGGAGAGTGAAATTGTGTTTGCTTTATTTTCATCAGGGATCAGTTTCTGGGGATAAATAAAAATGACGCTCAGGGGGGTAGAATCTTTTGGTTCTTAATCTCAAAGTAGAGAGAGCGTCCCATCTCGTATTTTAATTCTAGGGAGATTTTGTAAGCCTCTTCTGAAAGGTTGGTTGGTGTGTTGTAGGTATTTGAAATTTCCATTAAAGGTGCCGAGATTTATGCTGGGAATAATTCGCTTTTAATTCCATGCTGTTGGAGTATTCAAAATTATTTCTGGTGCTATATAATAGATAGCGGAAGATTAGTACTTGTATATGCTATTCAATGAAAACTTTTGATTAACGAATCTTTATTCATTAATCAAATCAAAACATTATGTTAAAAAATTAAGATTTAAACTGTTTTCTAAGAAAAAATTATTATCGATACACTATATAAAAGTGTATTAGATTCTAATACATATATACTATTTTTCTTATATTTAATGGAGTGTTTATTATTTAGAAGGAATATGAAGTAATTTTTTGGGGAGTTGGGTGGGTACTGGGTAGTGATAATCAAATACTCACTATTTCATTGAATGTTTAAAGGATAAAGTATAACTGGAAACATACAGTTTACCATAATATACGTATTTTACATCAATGAGCAATAAAATAAAATAAATCTCGATAAAAATCACCATTCATAATGTAATGGTGGTCAAAATATTGAAATCGAAACTTTTGAATATTAAATACTTGTTTTTCTGAATTTAATTCAATGATAGTAGGTATCTCTCCCTCTAAAACGGTTTGAACTTTAATTTAAATTACCCTTACAAAAAATTTATATTTAAATTGATACTTACTACTTTACATCACTACAAAAGGTTGGATATTTTTGTTTGTAATCCTTATTTCATATTTTCCTTTTCGATATAAAAGAGACATTTTATACAGTAAATCTTTTTTATGCGTTCTTATAAAATATTTTATTGGGGCATACTAAGTACCTACTTGTTTAAGAAAAAAAGGTAGATAAAATCAAATAAGTATAAAAAGAATCCCCCTTAAAGCAAGAAAGTCGGAATTTAATGTTATTGGTTGAACTTGTTTAACCTGAACGAGTTTTTTAATCTTAGCACAATTTTTACGCGACAAAACCCAAATCTTCATACTTGCTCACCATTTTGAAAGCTTCCAAATTGCATCCATTCATCAAATTCATTAGGTCCTTAATAAAAGATCAGTCAACTAGTTAATTAATACTTCTTCAAAAATCAATGTATGAGCGATTTGCTCAAGTAGAAAAAAAGCCAGCGAAAGTTAGACGACACCATACATTGAGCTATTAACCTTCTGACCTCTCATTTTCTGATTGCCTCCCTGACAACGGTCACGATCTTTCATTAGCAACTCCCCTTCTAGATGTTATATATGTGTTTTCCGAATTATACGTTCAACGAAAACCAATAAACAGGAATGTTGTTTAATCAAAAGAGAGTTTTATCGAATGCTGACTTCCAGTTAAATAGATTGGGATTAAGCTTATTCTCGATCTTTCGATTTCTGATAGAATGCGTTGAGTTAAAGAAGAGAATCACTGAAATATTTCACGAAGAGTTAATGAGAGAGACCTGAAATTGATATGCTGAGTTATGAGAAACATCATTTGCAAAATTGAATTTGAGTGTTCTAGAGAACACATGCAAAATCCTTTAAAGATATTAAGAGAGCACTTCTCCCGAATGATAGTTTCACGAAATATTTAAGGAATAGCAAAATTTATTTCAATAAAGCTTGATAATTCTTAGGATATATCATGGGCGTCATTTAGGGGGGCAGGGGGGGGCAACCACCCCCCCAAGGTTTCCACTGTTATGTGAAAAATACCTGCAAGTCCCTTGAAAATTCTGAAACTTCCGCAAAGTGCTTTGGGTGCAACTCAGAAAGTCTCACAAGGAGTTAAAACACTGCTTTTGAGGGTTAAATTTCAAAAACTTTTCTGGGGAGGACCCCCAGCCCCCCTCTTAAATTTTCACGTCTGTAATTCAGTGTTTCCCCCCTTAAAAATCCTGCCGCTTACAAGAAGCTTTTCCTTTTTAGTGCTCCCCAATGGTCTCAAAATGAGCTAAAACACTACTTTAAGAGGCAAATTTTCAAAATTTTCAAGGGGGTGAACCCCAGACCCCCATTTTTCTTGGAGTTCACGTTATCAAATTTTAACATTATATGTAATAATCAAATGCTACTTTTCAGTGTTCTAACACTTAACCTATCAATGTGCTTTTGGGGATACCTTGAAGATGAAGTTGAGGCTACCCTCCCAAAAAAGTCGAGTTACAGCGTGGTCCAGACCCACTTTAAAAAATCCTTGCCACCCAACCAAAAACTGAAATGACGCCCCTGGGATATATTCTAATTTTTAAACTGAGTTAAGTGTCTGGAAACTTAAGCATTATTTATACTTCAACTCCGTAGAGAACAAAACCCTGCCAAACCTAGGAAAACATGACTTGATGGTGTATTTATCTAATATTGTGGTCTTTTTTTGAAAATAGGCATAAATATAAGTAAAAGGAAAAATACTACTTACGTTTTTTTTTCTGTTTAAAAAAGTCACATCAATGTGATGGATACAAAAGCACTCAAAAAGTATTTTGACAAACACCACACAAGTTTAAATTTTAAATAAAATTTCAAAGTTTACACATTTTTTTGAAAGGTCAGTAAATAAACGTAATAACGCTACCCACAAGTGCTTTCAAATTTAATTTAAGTATTTTTATATTGGACTTAAAAATGCATAAAAAACTCCATTTATTTTAAAAACGTTTTTTTTGACATTCTTAAAAATTGTTCAAAAATTTCCTTTTATGTAGGTATAAAAGAAACACTCAAACACACAACACATATAACACTTTAAAACTAATGAAATAAACACATTATAAACACAATTAGAAAGAAGCACTTTTGTCTTCAAATTAACACTTTAGGTGTGTTGTTAGTAGAAACAATATAGCACCTTATATTGTTGTGATACTGTTCTGAATGTGTTTGAAAACTGTCAGAAATGTGTTCTAAAGTAGCGTTGTAAAATATATTTAGAATCTGAAAGTCTTGAATTTAAACCGAAGCACTATGAGAACACGTTTTCTCTGCTTCTATATAATTTTTATAGCAACACTTTCAAAGCACTATCTTTTTCGCACTCAACACAATTGAAAAAAATCAAAAATTTTTTGGTTAGAAGTGTTTATTACTGCGTTTAAATTAACACAATAATAGGTTCTACACATTATTGTGCTTACTTAAATATAATATTCGTGATTTTTGTTTAAATCCAAATTTAAAAACAGTTTCAGATCTAAAAATATTTTGGAATAGTACTATTTTTACAACATATTTTTGAATACAACACATTCCAAACACTTTTCAAATATATTCTTATCACTATTAAAATTCCCAATAAGGTATTAATTTGTATTTCTTTGGAGATACACTGACAAATGAAGATAAGGTGTGAGCATGCGAGCGTCCTATCTCATATCGAAACAATGAAATTTTCATTCGTATCTATATAAAATATTTAGGGATTTCATGCTAGAAAACGCAAATCCGTCCATTTTTCATATTTAACACTTTAAACTAAATTATCTTGTGATTCTATAGTCGGCAGTCATGAAAAATTGTATACTGTTGACAAACTGGGGATGCTTTGTAAAAGGACTCTTTTAAGTGAACTAATCAACCTTAAAAGCTATTTCAAGAGTATTAAAACATGCGGTAGATCCCTAGGATTACAAATTACAAATCTATTCTCTAAAATTTTTCTATTGAAGTTCTATTTGGATTTTTGAAAGATCAGATTCTGATACTGTAAAACAATATTGAGTCTTTGAAATGTAATTCAAACTACTTTACAAACTAATTAGCGATGAAATCATTAGAAATATATATGGAAAAGAAGGAATCAGTATCATAATTTGCTACAAAGAAAACATGCTTTGTCGAAATACTTTTGAACGCAACGCAGTCCTCTTTTAAGTTCAATATTAAAAATACTTGATTTAAATTTGAAAATTTGAAAGCGTTTGAAATTTGGATACTTAAAAGCGTTCAAATTTAAAAAGTGTTTCAAAGTGTTAAAATTCAAAAATCATTAATAAATTATGCATGCATCTTGAAAATACGTTTGTTTTGTATGTTGTCTACAGATATAAAAAATATAAATGTCCCCCCAATTCTAGAAAATTGTTAAAAACTTCTCAACATTATTATATTATTCAACAAGCATCCGAACTAAAGGAAGAAAACTAATTTAAGTATATTTTAATGAAAAATTAAGTCATATGTTGATACCCTTTCTTTAAGGTAAATTAGGTTGTATCGGAACATCTGACAGCTTCAACTTAAAATGACTATCAATATACTTTATTGGCAAGTTATCTGAGTTTTAAAAATATATTAGTACTGATGAACATATTGGATATTTTAATAATTTGAAATTAGATTTAAATAAGTTAATATGAAAGGTAAAGGAGAAAAGTGTCAAAATGTAAAGCATTCCCTTTGGAAAAACTTTTAATAATGGAAAAAAAATTGGCCACATGGAAAAACAAATTATTTTTACTCATGCTGATATTTTATCATTACGATTATTTAGAAAAATAATTTACATAGAAATAAGAAAATCCTATAAAATCCCCTTCGAGTAAACCTGCTTAGTTTATATCATTCAAATTAATACGAGCGGGGCACACTAAAGTTAATTGAAATTTTGTTGGTTTACAAAAATCTGGATTATGTTTCTTTGTTTGAAATAAGAGAAAAACATCCCCGATACTTTATTACATCTGGTAGTTAGATAATTCAATCTTCTTAAGCTATCACCCAATCATTAAAAACTTTATTTTAATACAACGAAATTTTTTAAATAAAAAACGTAAAGTTTGAAGAATTCTTACAGCTCACAGAGATATTGAAAATAAAGTTCAATGAGCAATATCAATACTTTTTCCCTTTTTTATTTTTAGTAATGTTTTCATAGGAATGATACAAATTTTAGTGAGTTTTTCCACTGTATTCATTTTATGTTACACTTCAAATATTAATAAGTTTCTTTTAAAGAGATTAAATTTTATGTTTAGAATTTTTTGTGTTTTATATGAGCATTTTAAAATTTGATGGAAATAAAGTATTTTAAAATGTTTCTTACTTTTTAAATAAATTTAAACCATATAACCTACTTTAAAATTTGAGTTCGTTAAATTTTGCTTCGCATTTTTGTTTAAAGAGCAATTGGAACGTATTTCAAAGATGAAATTATTCTGGTTAATAATCTATAAAATGTCACCTAATGTTCAAACGCTTTTATTCATCTTGTATATTCTCGTTCAACATACTTGTATGTTTTGGTATTTTCTGAAGTTATTAGCTGAAGTAAATCCTCTTAAGATTCCATTAGAATATTGGAAAATACTATTTTACTGAGAAATAAAAATTTTTTTTATTAAGAAATAATAATTTGAAACTTCCGATTTAGAAATTTGATTTTGGGAGAGTCATCTTTATTAAGATAAATCACACTCATAGCTTGTAAAAAGAGTCCATAAAATGTGTCTTATAACTTTTAATGCTGGTTAATTTGATTTTCTGGCCTATCGTATATGTTCATTTTACTCAAACTTATCAGATATTGTTTAAAGTGATAACCATATTGAGAAGGGTATTCTAAGGTTAATCAAAAGAATGCCATTTCGGAGTTTTCAACTTCAATTTGATTGATTCCTGGTTGATTTTATAACTATGCTTCAATTACTTGGTTGTTTTTTTTATCTCTATAAAACATATATTTTCAAACATCCAATTAAAAAAAATTTTAAACTTTTAATGTTGATTTTTGAAATTAAAACAATTTGTTTTAGCGGAAAATGTATTTTTTAATGTGTTTAAATGTAAATGAAATTTTTAAAAAATACGATAGTTGTCCATTGTCTATTAACATTTCTTAAAACATAGTTGTCCATTGTTAAACATTTCTTAACGCTCCCACATTTCGAGAAATGCCTCTTAAAGAAAACCAAATTTTCAAAGATTTTCACAGATCTCGTGAGGGAACATACGATCCCCTAGCACTGAAGGGTTGATGCAACCACCGGAAAAATCCCGCCTGTAGCGGTATTCATCTTCGTACATCAACCCCTCTAACCCCCTGTACGACCCCTTAGGAGAACCACCCCTGGCACAGAACCCCTTTCGAGTTCAAGGTAAAGTTAAGGGGTTAAGAGGAAAAGAAGGAGAACTTTTTTTTATGGGAAAGGATTTTTCAGGATGCTTTGGGCCTTTGAAAAAAGCTGTTTACGTTTTGTCATTCATCCTTTAATTTTCAAGGTGAATCATTAGTAATGATTTAGAATTTAGTTAGATGAATAAGCAACGTTAGTCAAATTAATTTTTATTTAAATTTTTGAAATGGGAAAAATGTTGATGGTCAGTATCAATTTTAATAATTTAAAATTTATGTTAAACCTCATGAGATGGTAATGTTTTTATCGATTTTTTGAATAAATAATTAAATTGTTTATTTGAGTTAAAGTATTTGTTTCACATCTTATTTGGTTATCAGTTATTAACAAACTATTTAATAAATTGAATTTTTTGTCAATTGTAATTTTGGAAATTTGAATCAATATTTTTTAAATTTTAAGCGTTTTTTACAACAACAGTGAAAACATAGATTTCTTTATTATTGGAATGGTTAGAAACTTGCTAGTAAAATTTCTTTCCGTAAATTCGAGAAATATAAAGTGGATAACAAAATATCCCTAGACTAAACCAAGGGATAGATTTTACACTAAAATTTAGCGATAAAAGTAACAAACTAAACTGTCATGCTTTATTTATCAATATAGTTATTAAACGCTAATTAATACTCGCGTGATTACCAATTTTCATTTATCATAAAGTTATATGGCCTAAAGCTTAAAATTTCGGAATATACAGCGACTAACAGGGCTTCCAAGAAGCCATCGGATAAAATTTGATTTGTATCACTTTGGAACCGGGCTGATGCTTACGGGATGCAATTAATGTCAAGTAAAAAATATGGACTGCAATTTCCTTGATACAGTGCGTAGGTTCTCTCAATTTTTCTTTACATTTCCCCCTCTCTACACTTTGCCCCAATAGCAGTCGGGCAATTTCATGTAATGAAGTTAGCCTGGTGCCATTAAAAGACTAAATGCCACAGGAAAAGTGCCAAGTAAATCTTGAAAGAAAAACTCAGATGAAGTGTTTCTGAGTAGCCTTCTACTATAAGTGCATAATATTTTGCATGATGTATTGTCCTTGCAATAAGTTTCCGAAAGAAATTAACATGACTCAAATATTTTATGACTATAGTCTTTCGCATTACATGCATTTTGCAAGCATTAGAAATTTTTAAAAATATACGTTTGAAGTATTAGTTCTCAAAATATGGAGTAGTAGTTTCGTTCTGAGGTTATAACCAAGACCCAGATCTGAATGTTATCTTTATCACATCCCCATACTAAAAATATCTTGGATTATATTGGGATTTTGAGTTTAAACTTACGTTTTCATTTTGATTCCATACGAAAAATGATACAGTATAAAATAGTAAAGTAATTGAATCGTCAGTTTGAAGAAGGGAATAAGTCCAAAAAATGACAAATTGACTTTTTGTGCTCAAAACAATCTTCAAGCTTTGCCCTACACATGGGTGAAAAGAGGGGGAAAATAACTAACCCCTATAGGGAGATATCGCCCCTTGAAGTTGTGAAATCGATGTCCATACAATGAAAATTCCATTACTTTTTTTTCGATTTTCTCAAAACTTGATTTTTGGACTTATTCCCTTCTTCAAACTGACGATTCAATTGATAAGTGTGCTTATCGAACTCTTCAAAAATACACCAACTGTATTTCTGCATTAAAATATTTTTATGTTAAAAAGTTATAATTAAAATATGAGGTAAACTTGAAGTTAACACCCCTTAAATAATGTTACAAATTCATAAATAACTTGCATAGCACAAAACTTCAAAGAGTGTAAAAGGTAAATGATATCAAATATGTAAAATGAAATTTCTTAAATAAACACTTTCTATTTATCTGAAATAAATTATCTCCAATAAATTTTCTCTCTTTTGAATCGTTACTCAAATTTTATAAGGATTTCTTTTGAACACTTAACCTAACTTATCACTCTCTATAATCTATATGAACACTCTCCCTCTCTAATTGTCTTTAACTCACCCTCTAATTCTAGCTGAAATTTTACCATGTTCAAAATTACAAAGGTTTTGGTGATTTCATGGCATCTTTCTGGTTTTATAAAGAAATTATTAGTTGATTTTTTCTTGTCATTAGCTACAACATTGATTACGTCACCCAAGAGAGCTACGAAACATTTGTGAAAACTTTCTCTGAAAACCCGACGATTCATTGTGATCTTGATATCCGTTACCGTTGAATTTTGCATAATATTTTTCCTTACATTTAACACGAACTCATTAAATTTAAAAGAACTCTCAATCTTTAAATTGAATTTATATAGAGATGATAGAGGAGAGGAGGGTATTATGGAACACCCTTTATATATTTAAGAATAACTCTATTGGTTTTTAATAAAAATCCGCAGAATCATTTAAAGTACATACTATAACTAATGACAATGAAGGGCCAATGGTCAAATAAATCAACATTTATTTTTTTAATCAAAAAATGTACTTTAAGAAAAAGTTACAAATGGAGGGTAATATGGAACAGTCAGGTAATATGGAATAGTTGAATTTACAGCTATTGAAAACTAATTAGACCTTAGAGAACATAGTTAATCTTAACTATAAAAATTTATTTAACAATTTACATTCAAATAGTTTTGTTAATGAGTCTATTTACAATATAGTCACAAACATAATCGTCTTTTTCTAACCCTTTGCTTATGGTATGTTCCATAACACCCGACATATCTTGTACAATGAACCATTTTACTGACCGATAAAACATGGATAGCTAAAAAACGACTGCAGTATATGAAACTACTGATCTTTTCGTGTACATTATGCTTAACAACAAAATCAAAGTCTCATAGTTACTGGTAGGTTAAAAGGTTTGAACATTTATCGTCAAAAACTTTCGAAAATCCTAAAACACACTTTGCTTTGCTGCGACTGATCAGACAACAACAAGATCTAAACTCTTTGCGCACTGCATCAAGGGGGATTTCTTAAGATTTTGGTAGCATTGCCTCGTGATGGCAACACTAGGGGGAGCAGAAACTCAGGTATTCCATAATACCCTCCTCTCCTCTAACCATCTAGAACCAAGTTCACTACATATCATGCAATATTTTTTACACACACATTATTCAGAGCCAAAATGGGAAAATCATTTGATGAATTAAATTTAAGTGAATCTAACACAACTTTCATAAAAAAACTCACGTCATAGTGAGTTCTTAAAATAATTTTTCTTCGGAACTAATTTTTATTCATTTCTACTTGGAATCCCCTTTAGAATAGGCTTATATCAAACAGGTTTTCAAAACCCTGAATGGATTACAAATTCCTCTGTGTTTTAATTTCTAGACGCGCATCCCCCTTTTCAAAGAATTACCAGGTATATAAGAAAACTGTCCTAAGACGTGCTATGAAAGATAGAAGCAATTTTTCGTCCTCAACCCTAAGGCACCAACCCTTCAACTTGATTAATTGCAAGGTAGTTCATTAGACGATTACTCAGTAAACACAGTGAAAAAAATCCTTACAAGTATCCAATCTAAAGACAAGGGATTAATTTTTTCCGTCTTTCTTGACTTCTTTCCTCCCGTTATATGGATCCCTAGCAATTGAGGTTGCTAAAAATTGCGGCTGCTGAGATGGGTCAAAAACAGGCTGTGCTGTCAATGTTTCAGTTGGAACTCCCCTTTTTTGAGATTCTTAAACAAGGAGATCTTTAATATGTGTTGAAGGATTTACTTTTATGTTGCTACTTTTGGAAGTAGATTAGTAGAGAAAAAGTAAACAATGTATTATTATTGTCGTGATGAGCTCAATGTAAAAATCCGACCATTTTTAAAAGAGCTAGAATGAGTTAATTAGAACTAAATCTGAAACTAGAAAAACTTTGTATGTTTTTGTTCTATTAAAAGGTATCTAAAATTTTCTTTCTAGTTAAGATTGCAAAGTATTATCAAAGTAAACCGTAACTTAATTATTATCATCTGTAGTATTACTAAGCTTTACGTGTGATTATAAAAATAATATAATAAATATAATAATATATAATAATAATATAATAAATATAATAATATATAATAATAATATAATAAATATAAGATAAAACTATTTAGGTCATTGTTTTAAGATTTTTAAAGATGTTCAAATGAAACGCTTAGATTTTAAATATCATTTTGCTGTCAAACTGGACATAACTTTCAAATATTAACATATTCTTTAAAATGCAGCTTCCTGATGCAGCTGACTTTTCTTAATCAAGCATTTTTGTAATTCAAAAATAATTAATTTGGTGATAGATTTTGGTTAATTTTCTTAAAATAAAACGCAGTGTCCCCTTTAATGTTTTTACCCCGTAAATTAAAGGGAGAATAATTTAAATTATTATTTTTTAGGGACAGATTCCATAATCGAGGTTTTCGCCAAACTTGGCGAGATCGGATTTAAAAGCGTGGTGGAAATCCCGCCAACATTAAACATTATTGCATACATTAAAATGGTCATCCCCAAAATTTGGCGTAATTTGGCGAAAACCTCGATTACGGAATATTACCCTTTTTTTTATATAAATTTTAAATGTTGGGCCGTGGGTTTGAAAATATTTTATAACTCTCATTAGGAGTTTCTATTTCTATAAAATATTCTGTTGTAAGAATTATGATTTTCAAGTCCTATGTCAGTTTCCATCTTTAAAAAATATTTTTCAAACAACAAAAAATTTTTGTTGAATACAATATTTTTGTATGTTTAAGAATATCTACTCTACGTACATTAAACGTATCCTAACACATACTTGAAATTATCCAGATTAGAATACCATAACATAGAAGAACTATTACTATTGTGATTGTAAAAGTACTCAAAGATTATAGCTGATCATAACAATCAAAGATCATCATTGGGAAACGAGATGGACCATTTAAAATGTCATGATTAATGTATTAAAGACTAACATATTTCACATTTATTTATTTTGCAGTACGTGATAATATTAAATAATCCTAATTAAACTTTCATTTAATATCTGATACCAAGTGGTGATCTTAATTCACTATTAAAATCACCACTTGGTATCTACAATCTTGTATCTACATCAATCTTGGTATCTTTGTATTTACCACCAATCTTGGTATCTTTGTATTTACCACCAATATCTGCACCCCCTTAGGGTTAAAAGACCAAACAAGAGAGACTATTCTATAATAATAATAACAAGAATATATTACAAGAGATAGCTATTTTTCTCCAACTACGTTAAAGACCCACTGCAAGCGTCTTTTTTGCTTTACCAAATGAAATGGTTTTCAGATATGTGGTTAGCAGATATGTAAAATCAATCAATAAAAAACAGCAACTGCCGTTGCCCGCAACTGTCGCGACACCGTGCCTCCTCCATTCATCCAGCAGAACTCTTGGAGACCTGTCTCCTTGATCACGGGGCCAGAGCACTAAATTACCGAGAGCCGTCGCATAATCCGTCCGATTCTCGGCCAGTTTGTGCCAATTTAATTGGTTTAGTGGAGATAAAGTGCGTCACCAGAGAGTTTCGTGAAAAGCCAGGCATAAGTTGATTCCGGTTAACCCCGCCGAAAAAAGATAAGAAATCCGGTGTTTTATGCAAACAGGACGCTTATTAATATTAATGATACACGTAGCCTTTGCCTTTTAAAGATGAAAAAATTTATTCATAGCTGAACTAAGAGTATCAGCCACAAGATGTTGAGATATTTTTTATTTAAACCAGAGAGGGGCACAGCCCGGTTACTTTGCTGTATCATCGATTGATTAATGTCTAAGGGCCTTTTAGCCGATATATCTCGGATATGGGGTATTTCTTTACATGAATATGCGATATTTTTCGTGTCTGGCGAATATGTACCTTTGCAATTATGGCCGTGCACTTACGGAAGGAATATATTTGAATTAGTTGCGATGAAGGAGGGGGGGGGTGAGTGGGTTATACCGTATTCGGTAATTGGTTTTGCCGAGAGGTAGTAAGATATTTTTATGGAATTGGATATGCAGAAATGATGGGAAAAGAGGAAAAACTTTCTTCTGGATGATGCTGGTAGTCCATAAAAATTATTGCGAAAGTCTTGTTAAAGTATAATCAGCAGGTAAAAGGTAAAGTAATGTGCTCGAGCCTTATTATTATGACAGTAAACTTTAGATTCAAGTAATTTATAAACTATTTTACTGGAGAAATGTGCATTTGTAATTTTTTGGTGCATGAAAATAAATTCTATCGAAAACGTCACTCTAACAAAATTACATTAAAAATGTTGAAATGCCAAACTTATATTTTAACAGTTAATAAAAATCCCCAAAAAGTAAGAAGTGACGAAGAAACTTATTCCATTTGGTTCTTGTGATACTAAAACAACTATGTCGTGTGATTGAATTATGCAAGGCAAATTACTTTCAATAATATCTCTATGGATATTATTTTTTTGTCTAGCAATTGTTTTTGAGTTCACAAAAGAGAGTAAATTTAATGTAAAAAAATAGGGGATCGAAACCCCCTTACAAAATTCAAGTCTCGTAATGATCCAACGGGGGGTATGGAAATGCTAAAAGGGCCTAGAGGGATGGTGTGAAGGCAGGTGAGAAACACTGATCTAAGGCAATGTTCTTTAAACCGTAATAGTATCTTGCATAACACTTGATAAGACGGTTTTATGATATTATTTGTAAAATAAATATTTAAAATAATAACTGATATAAAATGAAAAAAAAAAACTAAGAAGGTTAAGGGCGTGATTAAAAACAGTCTCATATTAACGGAGTATGCAAGATAACTGGCAAAATATATAGCTTTTCTCATTCTTAATAACAGATGCGCAAAAATTCCTTCTAACACCAGAGCTGCGCACGAATCAATTATGCACCCGCATCTTGTGTTTGTTTCCTTTAAATTAAATTGTGTTAAAATTTAGTCAATTGCAAAATGACTTTTACACCGCTTACTCGGTGTAATAGAACAGATATTAATGATACGAAGAGCCCGCTGAAATCGATAATTCATTTTGTTTTAATTATTATTGTATACTGGCCTCCTCGCTCCTGGAAGAGAGGAGGACTTAATCAAGAACTCCTATTACGCAGCGTCATATTGATTTTGAACTTGTTTAATTGAAGACGAAAACCATCAGGAAAGTGCGTATGAAATCATCGCCAAAAGACGGTTTAGGCCAAATATCAAGGCGGTTGCTCGTCGAGAATATTAATATTTCTCCGATTTGTGCTCAAAAGGCAATACCATCGATTGTATTGTCTGTTAATGATGTGTTTTCTGCGAACATTAATTTTTCTCCGATGTGTTCCAACCAATCAGTGTGTGCCTTGTCAGTAATTTGTGCTTGTATAGTAAGGATTTCTTGGTGAGATGTTCGTTTGAGTCGTTTATTCGCATGAATTCGTTCTGTTGTTAAAAAAATGTTGGGTTGAGGGAGATGAGAGTAAATTGATTTAATGAGAGAGTTCTAAATTTAAAAGCAGTTCAATTAAGTTTTTTAAGAACTCTTATGCAACTGAACTGAACTTACGGAATTATAAAAAAACGTATTTAATGCAAATTTTTTTTCAGAATAGCAAAATTTGAAGTTGAAATCCTTCTAAATTTGAAAGCACGACAAATTTATTCTGCTTGTAACTTCACTAAAAAGGACAATTAAAAAATTGTATAGACGATGTATAAATTGGTATGAGTGAAGTCGGATCTAAATCAAAAGCCTATTCTTAATAATCGTGGTATTAAATTTGAATGTTGCATAAATTTAAAAAGTACAGTATCTAGATGGAAAGTTCCTTAAAGGTGAATACAAGTGACATGTGGACGCGGGAGTATACATTACCTTGAAAAATGAGTGAGGTAAATTGCTAATAGTAACTTCTCTGTATGTTCTTGACTCATTCAAATGAAATTCCCTTCTTTTCCTCATTCATTCGACTCTTCAAAAGAGGTGGAAAACATGAGTTAAAATTTCTTAAGAACCCAATACCCCCTTCGAAGTTTTTCTAGATGCGCCACTGGCTTCTGATGATTTTTACAGTTTACAGTTACTTCCCCAAATGAATATTCCCCCTATTCTCGTCGAATAACCTTAATGGTACATGCATCGCACATTGAGAAACACTAGGTTAGATCCTTTTAAATGTTTATATTCTTTAAATAAAGGTTTTAAATTCCGGACACTTATTACTACAGTAAAGCACCGTTTATACGTCTTTCAAGGGACCGACGTAAAACGGCGTATAAATGAAAATACGTATAATTGAAAACAATTTTTATTATATTTGAATGAGTTGGGACATAGAGAAAACGACGTATAAATGTAAAAGACGTATAAATGGGAGACGTATAAACGGTGCTTTACTGTAATATGATAAGATTTAAAATTATGAACAAGTATCCGCTTTAATTGATCGAGCCTGGTTTTAAATGCAAACCAATCAACGATAGATCTCTGGTTGCAATAGCGTAGGTGGCTCTTTTCTCAGTTTAAGTTATTTTTTAAGTTCAAACTTTTGATGGAAGGTGGAAAAACCTAGACAGTTTCTATATTTATTTCTCTGTTTGAGATCTTATCTTCCTGAGAGCGGTTTCTTTTAAGTTTTCCGAAGCATGTCCTGCAGAAGACGTGATAACGCATAGCGATGAGGTTGCGTGAACATAAACTAAACCTAACCTCCTCTAAAATGATGGCGAGGCCTATACGACAAAGAATACAGTCTGATACGAATCTGATTCCCTTTCGGGACCTTGTAACAACAAATCCTCTGACTGGTTAGTACTGCGTGGCCACATGAAAGGTGCATTTGTATTTGATTAATCACCTCTAGTTAGTGTCAAGTTTGATGAAAGGCCGCACCATAATTATATTTACCGTGAAAAGAAGGATGATTGCTTATCTCGGAGCCACATCTATAAACAGGAGCCAATTAAGTGGCGTTGGTGACACGGTTCAGAGAGTTCGTCCCCCGAAAGAGCAGACCTGCTAAAGATTTCAGCCCACGTTCGCAAAGTCAATGGATGGAAGCCATTTCACCCATTCCTCTGTGACAATTTCTATTGAAAATGCAGACGAAGACCTTCGCTTTGTCTCAATTAGCGAAGAAAAGTTGCGGAATCGCACGAAAGTGTCACCAAGGCCGAAACAGACAAACCCATCGGAATCGTCAAGTAGCTTTCGAGACGATTTAAGTCGGTAATGGCGATTGCTCGATGATTGAAGTGTCTGGCCCGGCCCAGTGTTGGTCCATGTGGACCGTGACACCCGATTGGACGTTGAAGGAAGAAGGGACGTGCCAAGTCCCGCGTGGTTGAACAGTAGTTTTCAATTTGGGAAACCGCAGGGACAAAGCGATAATTGGATGTCTTTGTCAGATAGTCGGGCTATGTTAATTGTTCTGGAGAACGTAAAACAAGGACCTACAATTATTTGTCAGGCAGCGGCAGCTTTTGTGGTTCCACTTGGTTCCTCTTCAGCAAGTGTAAGGAGGTTTTTGAGCTTCCAGACCACGTATGGTTGACAGGGAGATGATTGGGGATGTCGTGGATTCTTGTAGGGTTTGAGTGCTGGTACCCATTATCCATATCCTGCTAAACCTATCGCATTAACTGAATTATCGTATTTGTAAGGAACACCTTGGGTCAAAGCGTTTTCCGAGTACGTTCCCTTTTTCAACTGTCGGCATAATTGAGAATGCTACTTCCTAAATAGCTTATTAGTCCGATTGTCATAAGGATGGATAAGGTTTAAATGGATTGATTGATATATTGCATGGTTCTAAACCAGCATAGATAGAGCTTGCGTGAATCCGGTCCTTTTAAAGGTTATATTTTTTCAGTCAGTTTTCCTTATTATAAATGAAATACTAAGTGAAGAGCATACGTAGATTTTTATAATTATATCCCAATTTCAAAACTATCGATTTGTTATTTCGTTGAATTTATCGCTTCAATATAATATACCTATATAATTTGCTGTAAATAAAACCTTATTTATTGCTTTGAAGTATTTTGGTTTGGTGTTAAATTAATGATGGATTAGAAAATGATGTATAAAATGAATTATAATTATCGATGTTGAAACATATAGAAAAAAAATTGTGGAAACTTCTTATTAAAATTTTCATATTACTGTTTAAGTTTTGAAGAAAATAGAAATTCTAGAACATATTGCAAACCGTTACATTTATTGTCACAAATCATAGATTTATATTGAATGGATGATTTCATATCGCATTTATTTCTCTATATTCTATAAGGTTTTTAAAAAAACTAAAAAAATTACAGTAGATATCTTAATATTATTTTTAATGTACAAAAAAAGGAAGAAATTTCTGTTTCTCGAAGCTGTTTTGTGTTTTCTTGACTAAATTCTCTCCAAATCTCCGTCAAACGTCTCTGAAGTGACAAAACTTGATTGCCAGCTCCTAAAAATGAGGCCTATGGTATCTAAAGGAATTGTCCGGTATGCGGTTGGTTTATTACACAAACAATTCCAGTCATTGTGAACCATTCACAATCAGCTTCAGATAACTGAAAATTATGGGACATATAATTACAGCTAATGCAGTAAGATAGTGAGATTATAAGTGAGACACATAATTAAGAGAGCTTAAAACTGAAACATGAGCCACTATAATTAAAAAAAAGAAAATTACTATGATAGATTATGATTAAAGAATATTTGTTTGACTAGTTAGCTGTCATGACCCTTGGGTATTAAAATTGTACTATATTACCTATACTAATGGGGCCCTTCAGGACTTATTGAAGTATCTACTAATAAAGCCTTTGGACCGAATATAAACACTTATACTCGGGATTCATATAGAGTTACGAATCGGTATCCAATTGAAAGCATGCACAAATACAGGGTGTCCCAAAACGACCGCATAAACTCTGCACAGCTAGATTCCTCGTTGGGAGTACAAAAAAACTGCCCAAAGAAGCGTTCCTGTACGATCCATAGTTTACGAGAAAATACGAAAAACAAAGTATGACGTCACTGCCGGTTCAAGAAAAAACACTTTATTCAACATATCAACAGCAGTATTATGCACAATTTAAAGCAGACATTCAAAGTGTCCACCGTGCATGTCGAGGCAGGCTTGAGCCCGCCGTGGAATGGCTGTCATCACACGTTGCAGCATCGCGGGGTCTAATGAAGTATACAAGCAGCATGCAGACGAGCAACTAAGTCCATTTCTGTTGTCACTACGTCTTGATACACCAGTTCCTTGAGATGACCCCATACGGCGGACATTTTGAACATCTGCTTTAAATTGTGCATAATACTGCTGTTGATATGCTCAATAAAGTGTTTTTTTCTTGCACCGGCAGTGACGTCATACTTAGTTTTTCGTATGTTTCTCGTAAACTATGGATCGTACAGGAACGCTTCTCTGGGCAGTTTTTATGTACTCCTAACGAGGAATCTAGCTGTGCAGAGTTTATGCGGTCGTTTTGGGACACCCTGTATATTAAATAAAATAAATTTGGGTTAGTTTGCTGATTCCTGCTTTAATGATAAGTTAAATGAATCAGTTGAATACATTTGTTTACAGAATAAGTACTAATGCTTTTCTAAATGCTTTTATTTCTATTCCTACTTTCTTATGATATCCTACTTATATGTTAGCATCAATCTTTTTCCAAAGTTCAAGGATCACAGTTAGAGATCCCTATTTCATTGGCATAGGCCTCCATTAGCAGAAAACCTAGACAGTCAATCACATGACAGGGGAGACAGCAACGGTCGGAGATGGTTGTTGAATTCCTGACAAATTTGATTTTGAGTGGGACATTTGGGTTGACAATATTTCTTCTAGTTCGCTTTCGAAAAGATGACACGTGATAGTTAACTCCAAGAGCGGAGAGGGCATTTGAAAAGGCAGGTGGAAGTTGTTGTGGGGTGGAGTAAAATATTATATTGTATTAATCTAGTTCAGTTCTAAGTAAAAGGACTGAAGTTCGAATCACTAATGATTCTTGATCACTTTAAGTCTGTCAGTTCTCACTCGCCAAAAGAGTGGTGTTACCTTATTTTTGGCTTGATTCCGGATAAAACACCTCCTCCTAATAACTTTAGCGGGATTAAATCCATTGATAGTTGCCAGAAAAATTAATGGTTACTTTGGGGTTTATTGGGTTTGTGTAATATCGAAAGATGACAAAATCTTTAATCCAATTTATTACTAAAAATCAGAGAATTTCCTAATACACTGAGAGAAATGGCATTTTCAAATTTGAGTAAATCGATGTTCTCATTCTGGTATGAAACTTTTTGTCTCAAATATGACCACCCAATGCTTTCAATTTTGAAATACCAGACATTAGGGTGTCCCTTATATGACTGAAAAAAATTGTCTTGCTAATTTGAAATCAGTTACCCTCCACTTTTCTCATAAATCGCTTGACCTATTCAGATATAAAATTTTATTCCTCCACGATATTAACCTGTGCAAAATCCTAATTAAAGATGGTCAATGTGTCACTTTTTGCCTGTTTTAGGACACACTTTTTTCTCTTTGCGAAATTGAAAAGAGATACCCTCTACTTTTTTTATAAATGCTTTGAACTATTAAGATATTTCATCCCTCTACGATGATATTAACCCGTTCCAAATCCCAATTGAAGATGGACAAACAAGCTAAATTACCAGCACGCGATCGCTAATACTCACCACTTTTTTTTCTTTTTTCCCAATTTTTTCACTTATTTATATTTATTATAGGTTTGTCCATAGAAATGTAATATAATCGGTCTAAAATGTTGTCTACCGCTTTTAAAAGAAGTTAGTAATGACTCCTAACTAACCAAACAATTATATAGGCAATTATTATTATTATTATTGCAAATGCAGCATCAAACTATTAAGAAACGTACCTTATCCCCAATATATAGTTATTCAAAGATGATCTATCACTCTAAGGACAATGTAGTTGAAAAAAATTATAAGTATAAAATAAGAGAAAAAATTCTTTAGGATTAGCAATTCTCTCCAATGCCAATATACAGGGTGTCCCACGAGAAGTGGCCCAACCCCTTTAACTTTTGAACCCCTACAGATATAGTCATGAAAGTGGGGTCTAGGTATAGTAAAGTGACCATGCCCTATCCGATGAGACAACCTTCAACACCCCCTAGCGGAAACTTCAGGAGTTATAATTTTTATTTTAAAAACTATTTGAGGTATGTGAAAAAAGTCACTGACTAAGTTGAAGAGCAGCATCGATTTAGTAGGAAAAGACACCTTAAGCAAAATAATATCTTGAATAAAACCCCTAAAACGCAAGCTCAATTAGGTTGAATTTACGTAGTTTTTACGTCTTAAAACGCTCCTCACGAGGTGAATATGAGAAACTTTCAATTTAATCAGCTAAGAATACCTTTAGTCATTTACTTAAGTCATAAAAATGAAAATTTCTCATTTTCGCCTAGTGAGGAACGTTTATAGACGTAAAAACTACGTAAATTCAACCTAATTGAGCGTGCGTTTTAGGGGTTTTATTCAAGATATTTTTCTGCTTAAGGTGTCTTTTCCTACTAAATCGATGCTGCTCTACAACTTAGTCACTGACTTTTTTCACATACCTCACATAGTTTTCAAAATAAAAATTATAACTCCTAAAGTTTCCGCTTGAGGGCGTTGAAAGTTATCTCATCGGATAGAGCATGGTCACTTTACTATACCTAGACCCCACTTTCATGACTATATCTGTAGGGGTTCAAAAGTTAAAGGGGTTGGGCCACTTCTCGTGGGACACCCTGTATAGTTTGATATACAGGGTGGTCCTTAATTCATGGTACAAACTTCTAGGGGTGTTAGAGTACACCTAGACGATCAAGAATTGGTATAGGAAGGGGGGTCGCAGTTACACCGTTAAAGAGCTAGGTCCTAATGTAGTGCGAGCGCGTTTCAAAAGGCCGTTTTTAGAAGGCCCGTGTGACGAAACAAAACATAATAAAATGAAAAAATTTATTGCATGAGGTACAGGAGTATCCGTACTACTTAAATCCTCAATGTGATAGAAATTGAACCACTTTCTAAACCGCGGAGTTAGTTTCAAAAGTGCAATATTAATCTTTTAGTCAAAGAATCACATTCCTTAATGGTATTTAGAAAAATGATGATCGGGGAAGGAATTTTCAATGATCGTAACATGGATCATTGAAACTGTTTGATCATTGAAAATTCCTTCCCCGATCATCATTTTTCTAAATACCATTAATGGAACTCCATTGTTTGACTAAGAGCACGTTTTAAAACTCACCCCACGGTTTAGAAATTTAAAACCTGAAACAAAAAAAGATTTTCAACAATGTAATTAATAACGGGCTGACCCTGACCATTAGCCAATTGTTGCTCCTAAACAAACTTAGATTCATTTCTTCTTACTTTTAAACATTTGAACTGTTTGTGGAAAATTTACTTCTGTATTTTACTGTGTGAAATTTATTTTTCTTTGAAGCGGTCTCTCTATAATTTCAAAGAAAAATAAACATTCACACACATTTTCAAGAAGAGATAACAGATGGATTCTTATAAGATGGAGGATAAAAGGAAGAGAAAAGTAAAATTATCTTTTTCATGTTGTTCAAACATGTAATTTATCTTTAAAATCAGAACTCAAGATTAAGACATGTTCGGTAGATGCTTATTTAAGACTGAATTTACAGTGCATTGTCCAATCAAGTCAAGAGATTGGAGACATTTGCTTACTCCGATTAGTCGTTCCTCCCAGTATTTAATATTCCTTTAGTATTTAGTAGCAGATCATAATTTAGAGTTGTTCAAAAGAATTGAAAAATGAGGATAGAGATTGGATTTTTTTCATTCTTGTTTCCTTTAGTCACACACATACATTTCTTAAATCTTTGAGAAGTCGGATTAAGTTTAGAGTTTTCATTAGTTTGGTTCTTGGAGTGATGTACTTTTTTCCCTTTCAAAAACAAATGGCCATTGAAATAATATTTGTTACTTTTAAGACATGGGATTCGGAGCCATGTTTGTTTTAAATAGGTTAGCTTTAGCAGGAAAAGTTTTCACCCAAAGCCTGGACGTCTAATTTTCTTTTTTGTGCTAAGAGTTAATCTTTTTGTGTTAGGTTCCTTCATACGGCAAAAACTTTCGTAACATTAGCTAGATTTCCATGTTTTCTTTTTAATTCTGTTGGTCAATTCTGTGATGAGGTGTAAAGAAGAAATGGCATTTCTGATATTCTATGATATATCTGATATCATTGTGAGCTATTTTAGTTGCTCTGTCTGCTTCTTCATATCCTTATAAAATAGAGCAAAAATTTTTGTGTTTTATTTCTCCAATTTGCTTAGTTTTATTCCAGATGGTGTAAATTTTCCAGAAATTAAATAAAACCAGAATTCTTCAAGAAACCTCAAACCCAACTGAATAAATTTGATGACATTTCAGTAGTCGGAATTAGTAAAAACATTAGAACTGTAACTAAATTCACTCTTCCGGTGGGAGTTGGTTATTTATCATTTTTAGAAACTAATTTCATGCGCAAATACTTTATTAAATGCAGCTCTCTAAAACCGAGGTTCCATAGAACTTTTCATGACACCCCGATAATATAAAAACAATGATTATTTAAACCAATATTTTTATTCTGATATATGAGGTCTGACAGTCTGTCTTTAAGACATTTTCTGTTCGGTTAAAAAACTCCTTTTTGACTACATTTTAGCATGAGTAATTTAAAGTAGTGAGTAAAGTAAATTGGAATTTACTTAAAAATTCCAATTCACTAAGGGGGTTCAGTACCAAATTTTTTTTTTCTCTAACCCTTAAAGATTTTGTTATCTTTTAAGGTGTTAAATTATGTGTATACTTTATACTAAATCATATTTAGCCCAAAAATCAAGTTAAAAAATTTATTTTTTAAAAAAATTACAAAAAACTTCTAAACAATGCCCAAAATTACCCTAAATTTAATTTGATTCCCTTCCCTTAATATATGTTCTTTTGATTTGATTTTTTGTCTTAACATAAATCAATCATATATAGTCATTTGTAGGCATGGAAATTTGATTATCTATAAAAGTTTCTGAAAAATAAAAAAACTCTGAAATTCGGCATTTTTTTTCGAAAAATATCCTAAGTTTCCACTTTACTGCTCCGTAAAAAAATTTAATAAACATATGATAAAATCCATGCCTGAAGAAGTTAAATAGGTGTTACTGATAATGACTACAAAGTTTAAAGTGGTATGGATGATTAGAAAAAAAGCCTTGAGATTTTAAACATTAAAAACCTTGTTTTGAGAAAAAGCCGTTGAAAGATAGAAAACTAGCCTATACTAAACTACATACTATAACTAATGACAATGAAGGGCCAATGGTCCAATAAATCAGCATTTATTTTTTTGAAATCAAAAAATATACTTAAAGAAAAAGTTACAAATGGAGGGTAATATGGAACAGTTGGATTTACAGCTATTGAAAACTAATTAAACCTTAGGGGACATATTTAATCTTAAGGATAAAAATATATTTAACAATTAACTTTCAAATAGCTTTGTTCATGAGTCTATTCCAGTACAGTCAAGATGAGCCCATAGAAAACAGCTAATACATTGGATCCAAATTTCTCCTCGTTGATCTTCGGAAAATTTTTAATTACAAAAGATCTTAGTTTAAGATGCTTCAGCATCTTTGTTTTCCTGTCCTTTAGTTGATGGCAGGAAGTAAATTTCATTAGACAGATCAGAATGGACCTAGTGTTCCATAATACCCGACATACCAGTTTGTACTATGAACCCTTTTACTGACCGATAAAACATGGATAGCTAAAAAGCGACTGCAGTACAAGAAACTTCTGATCTTTTAGTGTACATTATGCTTAATAACAAAATCAAAGTCTCATAGTTACTGGTAGGTTAAAAGGTTTGAACATTTACCGTCAAAAACTTTCGAAAATCCTAAAACACACTTTGCTTTGCTGCGACTGATCAACAACAACAAGATGCTAAACTCTTTGCGCACTGCATCATGAGGGATTTCTTAAGACTTTTGGGGTATTGCCACGTGATAGCAGCACGAGGGGGAGCAGAAACTCAGGTGTTCCATATTACCCGACTATTCCATAATACCTTCCTCTCCTCTAGTATCTTTATTTTTATTGCAAAATCTCAAATTCGAAATTTTGACCAAATTTTGGTACTAAACCCCCACAGAACTTCTTAGATATAAGAACTTTCAAAAAATTTAGTTTGATAGGAATGCAGTAAACTATCTACATCCCTTTCCTAAAGACTACATATAGGCCCGTATTATTATTTTAAAACTGAAATATCTGATACTGGTATGTCATTGGCGAAACTTAAACGCATGCACAAAAAAATTAACTCCTTTCATTAGTTACATGAAGGT
Organism: Tetragnatha versicolor; assembly: GCA_024610705.1. Lineage (NCBI taxonomy): Eukaryota > Metazoa > Arthropoda > Arachnida > Araneae > Tetragnathidae > Tetragnatha > Tetragnatha versicolor. Next base: position 30,639,093 of record JANDEH010000001.1, on the reverse strand, counting down.
AAGAGGTAACATAGTAGATAATGTCGACCTACTGGATAGCTTATATTTGGCTGACATTAATCACTTGTATGCTGTAAAAAATAACTCACAAAAACCTTTAACTTTCTTAGGATCTAGTGGCATCAGTGTTATTCTCTTTTGGGTGAACTCTTTCATGCCAATGTCGAAGTTTCCATTAAAGTGTCGATACCATCAATACCTGGAGAAATTAACTCTTGTCAGATATATGGATGAAGGTTCCCTTTTTCCGAAGATAATGGATTCAATTACCCTTTGAAAGGATTACTTTTTCAACTTGTCAGAATGTCATCTTTGATTTCCGATTTCCTTTTCAAGAGAACTGGGAACTTACGTGCTGTCAATAGTTACAAGTTGCAACCTTTTTTTGGGGTTTCTTTTGGCGCTATTTTGAGTGACGTTGTGAAGTTAGCACAAAGAATTCCCTGTGCCTTAGTAATTAAATTTCCAATTACCAGCTTAACAGGTGAAACAAAAGTTCTACCATCGAATACTGGTGTAGTTTTCGACTCTTAGGTCCAAGTTAACCGTCGAATGATTGGGAAAGGTTTGATACCGCTGTAAGTTATGCATTAACTGTTGACAGCTATATGATGGATGTCATAAAACTGGCATGCTGATTCAAAATAATGGGGCACACACCGATTTATTAAATTCAGAAGTTTTCAATCTTTTCAAAACTGCGACAAAATTGCTCATTTTCAAATTAATATCTCTATAGAAAGATTAATTTGAAAATGACAGAACCTATACTATCTTTTTAATTTGAGGAAATGCCTTATTTGTCATTTTTAAGAATAAATATTTACGCGTATTTTTAATACCCGATATTAGTTAGCCGCTGTAGTTTTGTTTTATATTTGGTAACCTTAAATAAATTGCTTTTTCTGAATTGCGCGGGTTCACTGCTTTAAATTTTTTTTCATGATATTTACTCCCCAAACCCCATTTGCGTTCCCCTGTTTGTCTTGTTTGAGTCAAAGTTGCACGATTTCAGATACACCCTGAATAATAATTCTGTATAAAATATGTTTTAATTAGTAAGATTTTCCAATGCAGGTGTTAAGATAATTTTATTTTCGTTGGATATTTTTTATTGTAGTTTCATAGAGTAAAACCTACAAACAGCATATTATAAAATAGAATAAGACCGTTTATGGTTTTAGTAAAAACATAGAAAAAATATTTTCGGTAAATTTATTTAAGTGTTGTACACTTTAAGTGAAACGTACAAAAACATTTGATAATGGCATATCGTGTTTATAAATTTAGAATTCATGAAACATAGAAAAATTGTAACATTTAAGTTTCTGTTTAACTGCCTAAGCTTCTTTGTTGTAGATTGTAAATACTTGTATAAGATATTAAATAAATAAGCGCAACCCACGTAAATCTTAGAGTAGAGAAATCTCAAATAAGAGTTTATTAGAATCTTGGGAGTTCTTTTGGAACTTTCCCCCGGATCCAGGTGCCGTCCCAAAGGGTTCGCGACTCAAAAGTTCAACAACAGTTCAGTGCCCCGTGTACAGTGAAGGGGTTACAAGTAGGGGCCCCTGAGGTCCCCACGGGGGGCATCCGGAAAGTGGAAGGGTTTTTTTAGGGAGTTGAAAATCGTTTTCTCAACTTGAAATTTAAAATAAGGCCTTGTACTTATAGGGAACCGATTGTTATATAAAGGATTTACTTACTCTTTAACTTTTTTTAAAAATTTAATTTGATTTACATTTTTATTTGTTAGTTATAGGTATACCGATACCAATATAAAAAACTACGCTTATTAGCATTTACTACGCTACTTTAAAAGCATTTCACAAAAGGTAATTATTTTAATTAACTTTTTATCTAATCAATATCTATTCAATTTTGAATAATTAAATCATACATTAATATCATATAAGGTAAATGTGGGTATAGTGGACACTTTAAGGAACATTTTTGCTTAAATTCTTAATAAATACCAACCTATTTGCTAGGAAACGGTTATCATCCTATTTTTAGATTAATTGGATCTTCTTCTTTCGATTTTACCATTAAAAATTTAATTAGATTGGGTAAAGTATTTTTAATTAATTTTTAAAAAGTACTCCAAATTGCATCTATAGTGGCCACCTTGATGTAGCTGTTGTATCTATGGTGGACACCTCTTGCACCTATAGTGGACACCTCACTTTTTCTGCCTATATGAGGGGTTTATGCATGAAATTGAGGTTTTTTTTTGGTATAGTCGTTTAGTTGTTGTAGTTGTTGTTGTTGTCGTGTGCCACTTGGAATTACCAAGCTCCACAAGGATTCAAGGCAAAGGGGGTGCGGCTCCTGAGAAAGTGAGGCCCATAAATGGCAGGAGTCCGACTTCTGCCTCTTGAGATGATAGATACTGCCACTATCTATCGCCACCTCCACAATTTTGCCATGCATCTGAAGGGGAGGGAAATAGTCTCCAGACACCTGGACCCGTGGTAAACTGCGCCATGACGGACCACAGGACTTTCGGACCCACAGATTAAGTCGTTTAGTTCTTAGTTCTAATTAAATCTTCCTTCCCAACGAAATGTATTTTAGATCAAATCAAATTAGCTTGATAGTTTCCGGCCCAAAGCCTACGCTGTAGCGGATTTGAGAGGAGTTAAGCATGTAATTGAATGTTTTAGAAACCTTGGTTCCCAAAGCCAGAATGAAACCAAATTAATACAACACTCATTTTAAAGCACGTTCAACAGTTTATGAAGAAAACTGATTCAAATTAAATATTATTTATGTTTCTATTAGAAGCCATTGCGGTGGCCACTATTGGAAAATCTAAGATTATGTGTTGGTAAAGTGGACACCCCCATAAATCCTCGTAAAGTCAAATAAATTCAAATAAATTTTATTCAGTATGATTATATACACTCTTCTTTATCTAAATATAAATTTAAAAGTCAATCAAACGGTAATAAATACAAAAAAATCAGTTCCGAAATATCCGTTTCCTTACGCGATTCAATAAGCGAAATCAAATTTCAGTCACTCGGCCGATGTTGCTATTTTCAAATATTTAAATATCCTTCCCATGCTGATGTGTGGTATCGGTGGTAATTTACCAGCATACCTGATTGTACATTCTACTATGCCTATGAATTTTGACGCTGTTTGATGCTTCTAACTCTTTTTATTTAAAATTAATCAGCTATGTGGCCACTATTGGTACAGTGTCCCTGTCCACTATACCCACATTTACCTTAGTTTATAAATTATTACTTCAATTAAAATATTTTTTCGTCTATAGATTTTTTACGAGTAATGGAAAGCTTTAACATTAAAATTAATAAGTAGGGCAATGCTTTAACAAAGAATTCGGGTTGTCTTTAAACGCAATATCTCTCACATCACATGATTTAAGTCATTAAAAACTAATTTATTTTGTTTACAAAAACTTGTTTAAAAAATAAATTATTTCCCAGCATAGTTGTAAATTGGGATATTTTGTTTGTGAAAAACATCTAACCACATGTATTAATTGTATTTAAATTTATAGTTCGAGATTTTAGATCTTTATATAGATCTTCCGTTCATGGATAACTTTATTTTTAACGGTACAGTTTTAAATGTTCGAGGAATTAGAAAAATGTGGAAATACTGTATCTTTTTATTTTTTATGGAGCAAATTATACACTATTACAGTGTCATGCGTAATTTGAGATACTTTCAGAGTGTGTAACCTTTATAGATCATCTTTTTTTAAAAGATTTATCTCCTAGTATACTTAATCCCATCAGATCACAAATTTGTATTTTCTGCGAATATGAAGTAAAATGAGAATTAGAAAAAAATCTGTCATTTAAGATAAATATTGATTGACAAATTTTCAAAAAAATAAAAAATATATATAACCTCCGTGAACAATGAGATCACAGATACTCGTGTGTTATAGATATACTACAGTTAGTTTTGATGCAAAAACTTATAATCATCCAAACGAGTTATTTTAATGTTCTGAGGGTGTTCTATAAGTAGGAAATATGAGTTAGAAAAGAAGAAAAGGACAACATCAAAATTAAGGTTAACTTTAGAGTTGATGGTTTTTCTTTTTTTAAACGTCCTAACAATGTAAGAAAGAATGAAAAGAAAATATAGATATAAATGTTTTTTTTTGCTTTTAAATTATTTTATAACAGAAAACCTGTCCCATACCCATCAGATTTGCAAGAAAAAAAGCTTGCTTTTTATCTCCACAAAGTGGGAATTTTTTTTTCAAAGAAGTCTAGCTCTAAATCTCACACTTATAAATCTCCATGCAATTGAAAGAAACCATCCTACTGGGGCTGAGGTGTAAATTCACTCTGAAAGTAACACCCTTGTGAAATACGCCCAGGAATCCGGTAGGAATTGTGATAAAAGGTCTAAGTAACATAAATTCGCTTTGAAGATAGGGATGAAATAAGGACTTGTATGTTTCTTATCGAGAAGAAAACCTGTCTCTTCTCTCCCAGTTGCGAAGACATTTGGCTAGATTTCTTTCGGCACTCAAGATTGGTTGGGATTGATCACATACATCTCCGGCTTGTATGCTTGATCTCAAAGATCTGCCAAAAAACCTTCGTCATGTAAGACCAACCCAAGCAGAATTTTTTCTAGTACACAGAGAAGAGAAAATATTCTCAGGCCAAGGCCAAGAATCGAACTCGATGCCAGGTATAGTGCGCAGACTGTTAGCGTAGTGGGCTGTACATAATCCTTATTGGCCACACCGACCCCTCAAGATTGGTTTTTGGTAAGCTCTTATATTACATCTTACATTTTGAGGAACCTCTAATTATTGTTATTAAATTGAATATACGCGCTGTTTTTATATGGTATAACGATATTAAAACTTTAAAGATTTATACATTTAAAATTCATCACAATGATGAGCGACATCTGGATTTATATGTTACCATTCCAATAGATGGTATTTATGTTTAATTTAAATTTCTTAAAGAAAGATCTAAGTTCTCTCTGTTAAGTAGTATAAAAGTATTGTATCTGACTTGTAAAAACAAGAATTTAATTGAAAGATGTCTTAAAAACCTTAAATATCTCAAAATATCTTCAACATTTCGTAGTTCTTAACCTAGGCATAAAGTTTAGTTTTTGGTCTTGCTGACGAAGGGGATCAAAGTATCCCCGAAACATTGTACAATTTTTAAATATTTTACATGCAATATAAAACCTTTGCCTTTTAAAAACTTTTTCAGTCTTGCACGGAAGATTTTTTCTTTTATAAAGTTTACTATCAAGTTTAATCTTGATATTTTTATATCTAATTATCTACAGATTCTTTATAGAATTTTTGTGGTTATTTTTTGTTTTTAACCTGTATTTTTTATATTCTTTTATAAATTCTATCTATATGTGATACTTTAAAGAAATTATTTTTAAAAAATGTATACAGACACAAAATATTACCCTTACTAGGCAAATATACTACCAAGTTTTGAATCTCACATCAACCAACATTAAACTTTTGACCTTAAGAGTCCTGAGTAGAGAATTGAAAATTTGAGTAGAAGTGAGCTTAGAACACTCATAAGATTTTAATGCATTCAAACTTTTCGGAAAGTTCTAATGCATAGCACTTGAGAGATGGAACTATAATGGGTTATGGAGATAATGCATGGATTTTAAGAGTACTACACTGAAAGAGTTACTCTACAAAATTTCTAGAAAGCTGTTTAAAACTATTCTGCTGTGATCTTCCCCCAAACTGTTTGAATATTTCCCAAAATTATACGCTGAGAAAATAAATACTGGGGTTTAAGTTAAATGGAATGCGCTGCTTCGATACCGTTGTGAATTTCTCGAAAAATATTTAGATGTTTTTCTTAAAACAGTGGGTTTAAATAGAAATCAGTAATTTGATTTTAATTTTATATAATTTGAGATGAGCTGTTTAGGGAATTTTCTTAAAAATGAATTTTTAGATAGATCTTTGAAATACGTAAACAATTTTCTACACAAAAGTGTTAGTAAAGATTAGAAAATTCTGTGATAAATAACTTCCTTATTTGTACTCGTAAAATGGTATATAATACAGATTTAGGAAATAAAGTTTGTTTTGCTTGTGTTGTATGAGGAAAAAGACAGGGTTAGTAAATACATTGCTAAAAATTAAGATAGTGTGTTCGTATTGTGTTTATTCAAACTTCAGAACACGTTCATATTCTAAATATATTCTACACCTAAAACTCCATTTACGGATAGAACATACTTCTAAAACTTGTTAAACATAGAGGAGAGGAGGGTATTATGGAACACCCTTTATATAAATAAGAATAACTCTATTGGTTTTTAATAAAGATCCGCCGAATCATTTTAAGTACATACTATGTATAACTAATGACAATGAAGGGCCAATTGTCAAATAAATCAGCAATTATTTTTTTAATCAAAACATGTACTTTAAGAAAAAGTTACAAATGGAGGGTAATATGGAACAGTCGGGTAATATGGAACAGTTGGATTTACAGCTATTGAAACTAATTAAACCTTAGAGAACATAGTTAATCTTAACTATAAAAATATATTTAATAATTTAAGTTCAAATAATTTTGTTTGTGAGTCGATTTGCAATAGTCACAAACATAATCGTCTTTTTCTGCTCCAGTATACAGTTAAGATGAGCCCATAGAAAACAGCTAATACATTGGATCCAAATTTCTTCTCGTTGATCTTCGGAAAATTTTTCATTACAAAAGATCTAAGTTTAAGATGCTTCAGCATCTTTGTTTTCCTGTCCTTTAGTTGATGACAGGAAGTTGGACCTAGTGTTCCCTAATCCTAAAACACACTTTGCTTTTCTGCGACAGATCAGACAACAACAAGAAGCTTAACTATTTGCGCACTGCATCATGGGGGATTTCTTAAGACTTTCGTGGCATTGCCACGTGATAGTAGCACAAAGGGGAGCAGAAACTCAGGTGTTCCATATTACCCGACTATTCCATAATACCATCCTCTCCTCTATTTATAACCTTATTACAACACAATAAGATGTTAAAGTGTCTACCTACATCCCTACCTTATATCTTAAACAAGGGTCTGTGTTTCTTGTAACTTGAACATTTATTATTGATAACATAAGGATATGGCATGAACTAAAACCCCCAAGTAACCTATTTTTAAAATTTTTTGCTTGTATTAATTTAAAATGCACAAAAACCATTCTTCAAAACCAAACTTATCTCTCTATGTTACATTATTAAATTCAATTGTTAGTTGTTTCAAACGGGGGAAAAATATATTGTATAATCTTTAAAAAGTATAATTAACCCCTTAGCAGTGACATTTATTTCACTGTTAAAATTTTCCGGATTCCGCTTTGCCGTTAAACTTAAAAAATTAGAGTTTTAAATTTAAAATATAAATAGCCTTGTTTTGTAACAAAAATAACTGAAAAATAATTTCTTTTTAATGAAATTCCTGATTATGAATTTGCTTAAAACTTGACTTCCTCTTCTTTAATTCACATAAACTTGAAAATATGTTTTGTGGTCAGGTATACCCAATGTGTTTGATAGTCACTCATAGTTTGATCTTTCATTGGAATAAATAATAATTGCACTTTGAATAATACCGTCAATTCGAGACATGGAAGGACATCTCCGACAATGTATGAGATTTTAAATATAGAAACATTTTTTCTGACATCTAACAATTTCTATTTTCTTCTGTCCAAAATCTCCCCCTTTGGGGGTGACGGCAACAGCGAGTGTAAAAACTGTGAAATGAATGATAAAATAAACCACTCTCACTGCCTTTTTTAATTCTTCTTTCTTATTAGTCAAAGTTTTTGCTTCCAATCCAATTTCAATTGTTATATCCTTGGAAGATATTCTTCCCGATTCCTGGTTTTTCTAGATTGAAGGGGCAATGTTTTAAAAACTGTTAAAGTACTATTATAGCATTGCAGAGTACTTTGCCTCCTTACTATTTTGATTTTGTTGAATTCTCGCTTTGTTAAAAGCAATATTTAAAAATCCAAATTTAGAGATTTCAAAATGTTGTGTAATGATACAAGATCTGTACCAAAAGTGATGAGATTGATTCTATAAAATTACTTATTTGAAGATAATTATTTAAACACTTGAGATATTCTTCAAAACAGCCTTCTTTTGGGTTAATTAACATTTTCCAATGGCCGGGCCACCCATTTGTCCTTTCCAAAAGCCTTCAACTGAAAAGATGTTCAGAACGCGCGTTAGGTAGGTTACAAATTTTTTACCTGTATTTTAACCGAGGGAATATAAATTGTTAGGTAGGAACACATTAGGGTTTTAGGGTGGTTAGGTTAGCCTTTCAGTGCTGCACTTCACCAGGAACTCCTCCAAGAGTCAGTCTGTTAACTGCGGGATGAACGCGCGGGATTTTATTAAGAAACTTTTGAACCATTTCGATGAAAAATTTTTTATTAATTGTTATATTGGGACACAAACTATATATGCACTCTTCTTTTTGTGTCAAAAGAGCAATGAGTGTGGACTTGAGTTTAAATTTGCTCATTTGAGCCTTCTTAGGTATCTTCTGATCAGTCTTTAAAGGCATTGTGCCATTTAAACAGCTGATACTTGGACACAAACCTTTCCCAAAGGCTTCTTATAACATGAAAAGAGTCCCAGAAGCCGACTTGTTTAGTTTGACTCAAAAAATTTTGGTGTATTGATGCTGTTTGACACTTCGCTGCATTCTGAAAACGTAACGTTTCTTCTAAACATGCATCTGCTTAGGAGCTCGCATGTCCTTAAAAGACTCCAGGCCTGGAAAAATCTACCACACACACATTGTAGCTGAGATTCCTCACAACCATTACAACAAAAAAAATAGGCTCCATTGTAGACATTGTATGCGTCTATCCCTAAAACAAGGTGTATTCCATTACGGTTATTCCAAATAAGAATTCATGAACTTAAATTTTCGGTTGTTTAGACATTTGGTTTTAAAATATAGTATATACTATCATTTACAGGTTTGAAAAAATTTATTTAAACTTTATCTAGTAACAATGCAAATAATTGATCCCCAAGTTACACATCAAACTATATTTCACACTTAAGATTCGTTCAGGAATCATGGAAATTATTGCTGCAAACATATTCACTGCCTAAAAAAATGACATGACAGTTAGAGAGGAACCCAATCTTATCAGATCAAAGCAGTTGACACTAAATATACGCCCAGGTTATTCTACCATCAGAGGTAAAGCAGCTTATTTCCTTAAACATTCGTAGAGCAGTCACATTGTAAATTCTGAGCTTGTTGCCATCATTCTGATGGAATAAGTGGACTGTCTTGAATGTTAGGGGTGCCCAGTGGATCTTTGATGAGGTCTTGTATGAAAGTGCAAGCCTGCAATTTTCTGTGATGTTTGAACCTGTCTTCTTGGTCGTTATTTTGTGACTGGTGGCAGCCGGTCTGACTTGAAGATTGTTCAAGCAACGGAATCATTGAATATTAATTGAAAACTAATGAAAGCTTTAAGGATGAATGTTTCTGATAAGTTTTGAGAGGCTCGCGTGAAAAGGTTGAGTGTTTGTTGAAGTGTATTGTAAATCTTGCTCCATTCCTCCAGATGCTTCAAAACGATTTTCACCCGGATAGAACTATCGACTTTTTGTATAGAATTCTCTATTTTTGTAAAATATAGGTAAATTACTATTTTTTTCGAACCTACTTGGAATTTTGTTAATAGTTTTTTTACATTTGTCGTTTTATCTGTTTTTTACTAAAGAGAAGGTTAGTTTATGAAACTGTCCTGTACCTTATTAACCCTTTCAATCCTAAGCCGTTCGAGATTACCATTGAATCCTATGGCAAATTTGGGGCAATTAGGATTGAAATGGTTAAACAATGTTTTTCTTAAGTGAAGCGAATAGAGGAAGAACAGGGGCTCCCCATTTGTAATTAAAATCATTCACAATTCTTTTTTATAATAAGTTTCATCAAAATCGTACCTAAAAATGTATGCCCAAAATTTGGGATACGTGTACCAAAAACATGTACAATCCTGTTTTTAGGGTCGAATTTCCAAAATTTCCAAGTTCTATGCATGGAAGGGGCTGACGAATATTTTTGGTCCCCTCCAGAAATAAATTTCTACATAATACGCCACTACGCCACTGGCGTATATATAAATTTATTTGGAGAAGGGCCCAAATATCCTCTTAAAAATAAAGTCCCTATCAGGTCAAAAACTAGTTTTTTTGAACCGGGGGGAACAATTATTCCTAAGCCCCCTCCCATGCACTCTTTTAATAGGTTCAATGTAGCTTTATAATACATTTTAAGGTAGGATTTGTATCTTAATGAACTAAATATAAAAATTGTGAATCAAGGTTCGAGTTCAAAGTACAAAAGAAGGGGCTGGTGGTGCTCCCCGAGAAAAAATTTGGAAATTCGACCCTAAAAAGCATAATACATAATCTGAATTTTTTCCGGGGAGAGGATCTCTTATACACTGAATTAGGGCTCGACCGATGGCATTTTTTTGGCCGATGGGCCGATGCCGATTGTTTGAAAATTTCCATCGGCAGGCCGATGGCCGATGGTAATTATTTGGCCGATTGCCGATGCCGATGGCCGATGCTGGCCGATGGAAAAAAATGCAAACCATTTGGCCTTACTTTTTTAGAAAAGCATTAAAACCTATAGCAGAGCCAGAAATGAAATCTTTTTTTGCATAAATTTTTGGTCAATTTCTTTAATTGAAAACTTTTTTATTTACAAGGAGCAATCCGGTTGCTTGGGGGATCTCCAGAAGTGTTTCAAAATAAGATAAAACACTAGCTTAAAAGTAGAAAATTTATAAACATGTCTAGCTCAAAGCAATAGCTCCCCTCAAAACTCCCTTTAACTTGGATACTGTTTTGGTGCCTAGGGAGATTGGAATTTTGGGGGTATGGGATAAATTTCTTTCATTTTATAGTCAAAAAAGAAAATTTTCTGGATTTCGGGAGGGGCTATTCCCCAAATCATCTCCTCTGGCTACGCCCCTCCTGAAGAGTTGGCCTTATTTAAAAAGCTTTATATAGTAAATGTCCGGTTCATTCATTGTATGGACTATTGTGGAAATTAATAGGATCACTCCTGTTCTCGTGAGTTCTTACAACCAAATTTACAACTTAAAACTAAATTTGGAGAAGACGGAGCAGAATCACTTTTGTCTCTCGCTTGATGTTATTATGTTTTTTGCGAAAAACATCGGCCAAACATCGGCTTTTAGATGTTTTTTTAGGCCGATGGGCCGATTTTTTCTCAAGTTAACATCGGCCGCCGATGTCTAGGCCGATGGCTATTTTTTTCAAACAATCGGCGCCGATGCATTAGCCAAACCGATGCATCGGTCGAGCCCTACACTGAATGTTAGTCAGTGTTAGTTAGCCCAGGCCAAGTAACTTTTTTAATAAATCTTATTTTCGAAGCTGTAACGCATTGTGTAATTTCATGGCTAAAAAGAAAATGATCATTCAAAACGCTCTCCGATTTTATTATGGGAGATGCTTAAAAAATTCCGATGATGCTCCGCAGAACTTAAACCCGGACTTTCTCCTGCGTTCCAGTCGTCCAGTATCTGTACCGTACTTATTGGGAGTTCGTTTATTCGGTCCAAAACCAACTGCGGAGGATTTCCTTATTGTTAATATTTGGATTACAAAACCCTGCACAAAGAAGGGCATCATTTGGAAACTAAGTACCCTGCACCCCCCCACTATATTTCCAACTAATATTTCTATCTTTAGCTTATCTTTGGATTCTCACTATCTTTTCCTGTCTCTCATTTTTCATTCTATATATTCCCCTTTCCTTTTTTTCCTCTTTTTTCCAAAATTGGAAGCTAAGCAATAGACATTAATTGCAATATGAATAAAATCTCTAAGCATATCACTGATGCAGGAAAAATTTTTATTTTGCAATAAACACATTTCTTTTTATGTCAAAGGCCGAACATCATATTGTAGGAGAAGTGTGGGAACTTATATTTGTTTGCTTAATTAAAACATATTTTGATCTAATTCCTCTTATTTGAAAAGTTAAATACTCTCTTATTGTGTTTAACTAAATGATTTCTAACCACTAAAAGACGAGAAGTTTCTGAATAAAAACTACAAATGAATATTGTTACAGCGTTAAGAAAAAATGAAAGCTATGGGAGATAGGTACTTTCTATCCAACTGAGATGCCCAAGAAAAACGCCCAACTTGTTTTCTATCACCAGTTAGATAGATTGAGCCATTTAGTAAATGTGATGGTGCACTGTCAATCCATCTTCCCCAAGGGTTTTTTTGGCGCTTGGATTTTTCAGTTTCATTTGTTACAAATCTCCTTGGCTTTAAAGAATCCTCTTTCTTTCTCAAATGGCGCCAAGAAATGTTTCGCCACCTGAGCTACCATCCTTAGGGAGGGTTCTGGAAATAACTTATTTGAAGATTAAGGAGATAGGTGAGTTTGATTTATTTCACGAATGTCATGGGAGTTGAGGAGATGTTCCATCTAATGGTTTACGTGGGATACATACCCTACACGAATTATATATTTAATTGTTTTAAAAAATGATTGGATTCTTGAAATGACGGTATTTGAATTCGGTGCCGAAATGTCTTTGAAGAAATTAAATTATGATGTCGGGGTTTTAAATAGTTTGCAAAAAGCACCATAGGAGTAGGGTAGGTGGGGGTAAAAACCCGCACGAGGCAAAAGCACGCACCGCGATTTTTAATTGTTAATGATCGATTCAAAAGTTGAAAACCAGGTGGTTGGTTTGTCTTATTGTGACCTATTGTTCTGTGAAAATTCGTACCCCTAAGTCACTCATGAGTTTAAAAAATGCCAAAAGTTTGTTTTTCATCATTTTGATGTAATTTTTCTGATCTTTTACTTAAAAATTACGTAAAATAGGGCTTGAGGGGAAATACAAACAAATAGCCCAATGATAAGATAGCAATTCAACTTCAGTTTCATTTTGAAAGAATTGCCTCAACATGTCTCTAAAAATAATAAGGCTTGTTTTTCAAAATAATGTAAAACGGGGCAAATCCACGCAGGTGTTTTGGGGCAAATGTACGCAGCTTAAAAAACTCAGGAATTCGTCCCAAAAGGAAAATGGGACTACTTGATCACTAAAGAGGTTAATAAAGGTGTCTGAGATGCCAACCCTCTACCTAAAACCATCCTTTCTCCCTTTTGAAAGATATTTGGTCAATCTCAAATGAATTGCAACAACAGATTGACAATTTTCATTAAAACTTATCATATTTATATTTAATACTGTTGGTTTGCTTAGAAATATTAAAACAACATTAAGAGCATTATTTTTAGTGTTTTTATAATGAAAAATTATGTTTATCCATGTTTATTTCACTTGGGAACCAAGATTTGCAAGTGCGTGTCTTTGCCCCATTTTGCGAGGCTTGGATTGGTTTTTTAGGTAGAATCTCAATCTAACATCTCCAATTAAAATTTCGGGATTATCTACCCCCTTTCGACGACAATGTTAAAAATACTGAAAATTGCGTGGCTTTGCCCCCACCTACCCTAGTTAATTTAGTTTCCATGTTTGGGATGGAGGGGGACAATAATAGTTTTCATTTGCCAAATAGGAAACAAAATGAAGCATGGATCAATAAATTTAGTCTTTCACATTTTTTATTTAGAACTATTAAAAAAACTTCTTGTGTAAACTTGCGTAGTACATGTGGATTACAGAAGTAAGAAATAACATAAACATAACTTTAAGTACAGATAAATAAAGTAACAAAAGAAAAACACCACAAAATAGAAAGTTTAAATTTTGTGGTAGATACCTATCTTAAAAGTTATTGGTTAAATTTTAAAATTTGATTCATTCAAATGAGATTATAGGGATTAGTGTTCTTCTTAAAAATACCTGCTGATTTAAAAAAAATTTCCTACCGAATACTACCAGAAAAACTCCGGTAAATTTGTGCTGGGAAATCCTGTTATGTATTTGTACAGAACCTGTAGTCAGACGTGTGGATATAGTCAGACTACAGAGAAATCCTAACTAACAGGCTGTCTGTAAACGCTTGATACGATTTTTCTGTAGTCGAACTGCAGATTCTGTACAGATAGAAACCGATACAGGCTGTCTCTGAACGGGATATGATTTCTCTGAAGTCTGACAACAGATTTTTTTACACATGTAAACTGTTACACACTGTAAAAAATAATCCTGCAAAAAAACAGAGAATTTCTGGCAGCAAAAGTTGCCAGAAAAAATCTGTAGGTTGAAAAATCCTGTAAACAGAAAAAAGCCGTAACCTACAGGTAAATGCTGTAAAAAGGAACTTTCTGTCAAGTGGGCTACAGATTTTTCTGTTGCCTCTCAGTAATTTTCTGCTTGTGCGCATGCACTTATTTTAGTAGAGTTTTTTTAATTTTAATTAATTGATATCCGGGGATAGAACCCGCGACCTACCGCATGCTAAGCACGCACGCTACCACTGAACCAAAGAAGATTCAGTATAACGTTGCCAATAGCTGTATTGGTTTTCAATGCAGTAAGTTTCTGTTTAAGTACAGATAAGCTAAAAAACTAGGTAAAAGCTGTTATTTTACATAAAATAAATAGAAGTGCGGTGGGAATGTTACATGACAGAATATCTCTGTAAACATAAAGTCACTGTTATTGAAATTTCTGTTTTTCTACAGTTTTTTTTACAGTGCAGGCCTAAATTCTAACCGATACAGGCTGTCTCCCAAAGTGATACGATTTTTTTGTAGTCTGACTACAGGTTATGTAACTACAAATACATACCGTTACAGGCCTAAGTCCTTTCCGATACAAGCTGTCTCTGAACGTGATAGGATTTCTCGATAGATAGTCCGACAATCTTTTGAGATACTGCTTAGCCAACGATAGTAAAAGGGTCAAGTGATTTTTTGCTTTAGTATTTTTTATTTTATTTAAAATATACAGATTTTTTATGTATATAGACATAGAGGGTCTAACTAAGATTATAGGGAGTAACTGTATCTTCTTCTTTCGATCAATTGCCCCTAAGATTCTTCCTTTCTCTCCTCCAAGTTTGTGAAAATCACGTGACCCTTTTACTATCGTCAGTTAAGCAGTATATGTGTGGCGAGTTTAGTCACCAGTATAATAGTCAAATAATTCAAATGGGCTTTAAATACCGAATGAAATGATTATAACTCCGAAGTATACTTTTTGAGACGTATGACCCTTCGGATCGGTATCGCCCCATGACTCGCATATGCCACATACTTATAAGGATTCTGTATAAATATAACATTATTTCCCTGCACAAATTACAGAGGGTTTCTGGTAGCATAGCTGGTATGATTTCTTAGATCAACAGGGTTTTTTAGAAAGTGGTTTCAATAGGGGTTGTATTAAGGAGAACTGACTTGCATTCTTTGATGTTGTTTAAACCTATACTTTTCTGTAGAATCTACTGGTCTCTAATGTCGATTTCTAGTGATAGATTGAGAAACAATATTAAAGGCCATATTTATTTTGGGCCATACCACGAAAATTTCCTGTCTCGCATACATATACAGCAACATGCCTAAATTAAATACGATCTGCTGATGTGTTTAGTGTGTGGACGTTTGACGTTAGTTTTTTAAAAACGAAAATAGTCTTTTAATAACAAAAATAACCTCAACCGGTTTTTGTATGTAAAACCTATTGAATTTCCCAATCATCCCCATATACTATTAAGTAAAAGGATGAACTGTTAACTCTATATTATCATCCTCCCATCATCCTATTTACTTTTTTCCTCTGCATTTTTTTATAAGCCTGTCATTATTCAAACGCTTAAAGGCCGTGGAATAAGCAAAAACATTTTCGGTAGCCGATGAATTTCATATCTTGTGTGGTTAATGGGTTAAGACGATGACACTCCAGATAAGGAAGACGCCAGGATCATTAGAATGCTAAAATGAAGTGTTAGATGATACTATTAATCACAGGAAAGAGAAATTTTCGATCCTTTTATCCATTTATGTTGAGTGGTTGAGTTATTAAATGGTTTGAAAGGGTTATAATTTTTAGAAATAAAAAATACTGATATATTATGGTTATAGGATAGATAGTTGTTTTTCTTAGATGATTTTTTTATTTGAATATGATGTGTCTTGTGGAGGTAATGTTTCGTTGAAGATAGATTCGGTGATATTATTCATTACTTTTATCTTAATTTACCTTTATCTAAATTAGTATGCATGTATATAAATCCTGACACGAATATAAGTTATGTGCGACCGAATTGCGTTGACTTGAATATGTTTTTATGTTTTGTGATTACAAAATGCGAAAACCGAAATTTCAACCTATTTTAATCCTTGAAGGCTTGGATTTCTATATTTCTGTAATAAAACATTATTATGAGATTATGATTTAAATATAACAATATTTGTCTAAATTGACCAACAAGATTTTTCATTTTATGAACTAAGCCTTATAAAGGGGCATCTTATTAAGTGTATTGTATACAAAATTTTTTTGAATATTTTAGTGGATGTAGCCATAAATGTAAAAAAAGCACACAGATCACTTAGCTGATGTTCTTATGTTTTAAATTTAGAAAATTGTGTTTTTTTATTCGTTATCATGGATAATAGTGAGGCTCATCGACATTTAGGCATTTTGGTTTTGTCAAGGAAAATATTTGAATGGGGATATTGGGACAGTTTGATTAATTTTTATACTTATGAAAGAATAGTTCTTAGGGAAATTTAATTAGGTGTGCACTTATTTGATGTACGCAAGGATCTATTTATTCGAGAGATTCTATCTCTTATTTCTCATTCATTTTTTCTATTTATTACCTTTGAAACATCTAACTGTAAATTTTATTGTTTTTAGTGTATAGGATTCTAACCTATAAATTTTTCAAGTGGCCTCAGGATTATTGACAGTAATAAAATCAGATTCCTACATGATTTCTCCCTAGTGATTTTTTGACTTTTGAAAAACATTGACCCCTGAACCCTTTTCCTCCTGGAATGCTCCTCATCCCCCATTCCTGCAACCCTCCCATCTCCAATACCAATACCCCTTGCCCAATCAAAACACCCTCGCTACCTTTACCCCGAAAGGGTAGAAAATGCCCGACGGGAGGCGGGCGTGGTTACCTCCCGCGCCGATTGGGCGGCCCGCCGACAATACGCTACCCTTTGTCACCAGCAACTTTTTCCACGCACCGCCGGATCCGCCTGTCAATCAACGGCGGGGGCGGGGCATAGGTGGACGTGGGCGGATTTTTTTGCGGCCAGTAAAAACGGCCCAATTCTTTCGGTTGCCTAGGCGACAGGGACGGAATCCGATGGGGTGTTGTTTTTGTTTTGCTTTTTCCGAGCGTTCCTTCCCAAAGATTCAAAATTTTTTCTCAGATTTTTTAAAATTTTTTTATTTTTAAATCTCCCCCCGCCTACGGGAGGAGGGGGTTAAAAGGAATCTGCCAATAGCAGATTATTGAATGCCCTCGCTCTGCATTCCATCATTATAATGCTGGATGCCGCTCTGTATTTCGCTTTTATCTTAACGAGTTTACCTCGACCTGGCTTGTTTAAATTGAACGCGTTTGAACGTCCACGCGCTCGGAGGAAAAAACAGCAAAAAAGCTTCGGTTTGAGATAGAGAGAAAATATTTTTAAATGAACACGAGAGCTGGAATATTATATTTTTTTCTGTTTTGGCGTTGGCATCGAGCCCTTTTCTTGCTAATTAAAAATCTAAAATAGTCTTCCAAACTCTGATTTTTTTTTCAAAAAATTGTTTGGATTGAAAAGTCCTATTAGGTTTGCAGGCTTTAAGATTGGATAACGCTATCTGAAGGGTACACGTAGAGGGGCTAGTGATATTAGCCTTTGGAAAGTTGGGGCTTCGGTTTTTTTCGTTTGATGAGGAAAGGTGGGATGTTTTTTGTGTTCTGACTTTTTTTGCTCATTAATTTTTATTCCATTTTTATTTCAAATGACAATTTTACAATCCAGAAATTAATTGAAATCATATATGCATACGTTTCCCAATGGCTATGAGGATTACTTCATTATGGTGAAAGGGAAATATTTCCAATGCATGAAATTTCAATTGAAGAAACTACAAATGCTTTAAAAGCTGTAAATAATATTTTAAAGCTGGGACATGGAGATAGTAAACATGTTACAAAGTGATGAGGTCTCTGATATTAGAACAGAAAAATAAGAGCTTTCTTAGTAACAATCTTCTTTTAAGAGAAACTTAATAAATTGATGAAAAATATTTCATCATGTGTTATATTATCTGTAGAATTTTTTAGACGTTTTCCATCTAGGCCCCTGTAGATTAGATTTCTTTACTTTTTTATAACAAAAATAAAGATACATTTTTCAGTAGGTGCACTCTTGCCGTCTATAAATTTCATAGTTCGTGGTCTTTTCAAATTTTTAAACACCCCCAAAACATAATTTACTTTGTTAAATTTTGGGTAATGTACAATACTGGCAAAAAAATCGACTCAGACCCTATATATCCGGAACGGCTTGTGATATAAAGACAAATAAGGTATCATTTTTCATGATTTGAAGTATTCTATATACAGAAAAGTTTTCAAGTTCTTAGGGGGTCGTCTTCATATTAAACGTAGCACCAACTTTCGTTTTTCCTATAGAAACCATCAAAGATTATTCCAGATTCTGAAAGAACACCCTCTAAAACCCCCCAAAACGAGTTTTCATGCCATTTGGTCCCCAAATGAAGCCAGGAGTGGGGGTTGAAATTCGTCGAATTTACGTTGAAATCTCGTTTTTTACGTTGAATTCTCGATTTTGATCCTTTCAACCATCAACCCCGCTGGATCAAAATCGAGAATTAAACGTAAAAAACGAGATTTCAACGTAAATTCGACGAACTTCAACCCCCACTCCTGGCTTCATTTGGGCATGAAAACTGGTTTTGGGGGGTTTTAGAGGGTGCTCTTTCAGAATCTGGAATAATCTTTGATGGTTTCTATAGGAAAAACGAAAGTTGGTGCTACGTTTAATATGAAGACGACCCCCTAAGAACTTGAAAACTTTTCTGTATATAGAATACTTCAAATCATGAAAAATGATACCTTATTTGTCTTTATATCACAAGCCGTTCCGGAGATATAGGGTCTGAGTTGATTTTTTTGCCAGTATTGTACATTTTTATTTCATAACCCCTCACAAAATTTATTAATGATTGTCAAGAAGTAGTTAAAGTTTAAATCAATCTCTCCAGTTTTTACTATTCCTCAAACTGTAGGTGATTGTGTCCAAATTAAAAATCCCTTTGATTTCTTCAAACTACACTTATAACAAATGAAACATTTTCACTTTAAGCTTTAGAAAGTTACTCTTTCTCTTTTAACACATTTTCTGACTACTCTTTACTTATACCATTAAATCAAGTTCCAAGTTGACTTGAAAGCTCAAGTAAAATATGCAATATAGACCCTCATATGGTGGTAATACCAAACTTAGTGTGACTTTAAAAATTGTTTATTTAATTAGAATTCACTCTATAGTAAATAAATGCAATAATTGCGTCAAAGAGGTATTAATTTTTTTGAAAAGAGTAAATTGAAAATATAGCTTTACTGGTGTGAGCTTTTTTGTGTACATTTTCTTACCCATAGTTCACTGTAAAATGTAGATGCCATCCGTAAACCTACATCATAAAAGATGTACGTGAGTGAAGACACCCCAAAATAGTTTTCAGTATAGTATCCTCCTGTGCATAAAAAATGCAACACCAAGAAATAATTGTCCGATCAACTTGAAATTTTCAGGGTATGTTCATTATGGTTTGCTTATCAAATGATAAGAAATTCAGAGCTACAGCGCATGCATGAGCTGAGCAGTGTCTTCTCAACCACTGATTTAGTCGTAAATATGGGGGCTGTAACGGGACGTTAAGGAGTTTTTTAGAAGATTGTCTTCCGTTGATTATCTTGTCATTAGATGTCATTATACCCCTTAGACCTTAAAGGATGTCATATGAATATTTAACCGAGTTTAAAGAGGATTAATGTTAGGCCTCCCGGAAGGGTGTTTTTCACACTGTTTTACCACTGCTCAGATGATTGGAAACAGGACAATAGTGATATGAATTCGAGAGCAGAGGTCCAAAGATGGTAAGGCGAGTTGAAAATTGGGTTCTGGACCCCACATAGTCACGTCAGAACGGGATGAAAGAGACTTCATTCGCATGGCAGTGCCGGATCACAAAGTGACTTATCGGCATGTTTCAAATTGTTAGAATACTGCTACAGGTCTATCACTGTCTGCTCTATCAGTTAATCGGTCGTCATTGTAGCCAGACTCACCAAATATCGTTTTCTTTACAGCACTCCATTGATGGAATTCCATCGGTGCATAGAGCTACCATGGGATTAAGAAAAAAATAGTTTCGCATGATTACTGATAACAAATGGTCCTTTTAAACAAATCCCCCTTCAATTTGGGTTAACATGACACCTAAATTGGGTTTGGACGTTATGCCGAAAATCACCATTTTTGGAAGGTTTTATCTTGAGTCTGTGGTAAAGAAGTTAAGTTTTTGACCTGGAGCACAATTGGGTACCATGGGCAACCTCATTAGATAAAAAAAGAGGGCAATATCATTTATTAAAAAAATTCTAAAATTGTTTGGAGCCAAAAGTTATACCCTACCTTTAAAGCGATCCTGAAGCTGTAATTCATCAGAACAAATCCCGTACACATGTTTTTTGGAATGTTCCAAACTTCCATTACATCCAATAAAAACAGTTTATTTCTCGACAGATTTCTTCATCCAAAATTTCACATATGGAGCTTGACTAAAATTTCGTTGGTTTGTCCTCATACTCAAAATGCGTGTTATGTTTCCAATATTGGCAAACTGGGTTTGGGATGAATCTTTGATGAAAATCCCCTCCTCAGTCGAAATTTCAATCTGTTTGATTCGATGACCTGTCGTATAGAGACTCATTGCAGTGCGTTTGGAAGACACTAAATACCGATTTTCGATATTTAATTTTATTCCTTTGTTCTGAAAATTGTATCATTTATTTGCATCTACGAAGATCACTTGCTGTGTAAATTTCATCAAAATCTAACAAGTCCTTCATGGTGTTGCATTTTTTATGAGCAGGAGTATAGTAAGGGGCTTCTGACAGGAGACTTGTCAATGTGGAAAGTACTAACCTGAAAATTCCTTGGATTGAATTTTCCTGTTTTTAAGGTTAGAAGATCATTGATGGTGGCTCACAATGCTATAATTTTCCTAATCAAAATTACGAGCTGACCAAATTGCATGCATCAACATGCTGGCGATGTTCGTACTATGGACCCCCAGATCAACATCAAAATGACCCAATGGGTTTGCATGATATTATTTATTACCAAAAATTATATGATGCAAACAAATTACCTTTTTTTTTCATAATGTTACTCCCGGATCCCTGAAACTGATATATGTAGAGAATTATAAAAGGAGAGTAAGTTATTTCATCTCCTGAAAAGTTATAGTGGGATTTAAATTTGAATTTGATAAATTTGAATTTTTACTACTCTAATAAGTGGACCTATCTACTCTATCTTTTAACCCCACTCTAAAAAGTATTTGTGCTATTCTTTTTGAAAGCTCTTTAGAATCATTCATCAAAATATACAAAATTAAGCGAATTATGTGCGTGTTAAAAATAACTAATTTAAAAAAAATACTTCCTGTTCTTCAAATCCTGCAGGAGGTTTAATGAAACTATCTCGAAATTCTGAATAATGATTCAGACCACTGCCAGAGGCCTTACATGGGTTAATTAGAAGTCATTCTCAGCAAAGCACTCACAGAGATCAGGTAACACCCAATAGTTATCGGTAATCAGTAATTCAACTACCGGGAACTCAGGAATTTAAACTACCCGAATAACCATATACCATCATGCTTTTTCTAACGAGTCTGCAGAAAAGGCTTCCTGTCTGAATTCACCAGAATTAGGCGCTAATCGTTGTTCGAATTTGCCAAGAATTACCAAGTCTTGGTATAATGACAGTGTTAATGTGAGGTCAATAGACGTAAATAAACTATTAATTCGTCTGGTCAACGTAAATGTCATTAGTGGGCCGTTCGTGGAAAGTAAGAGACTCAAAGCATATCCATGTCTGAGTTTTTTCTTCCTGGATAATGACCTTTTTTTGTTGTCCTATCTAATGATCTATATTTATGGGATTTAATTGAAACTTGATAAAAGTTCTTTTCATCAATGAATGAGTACATAATGCGCCTATTATTTTGACGTGATCAATGAATATGGATCCGACTCTTTTATGGAGACTTGAATAGATCATTAGACTGGAGACTTTAATTCAATATATTGTGTTGTTAGTTTCATTGAATACAAAATTGCCAATTGAAATCCCAAATAGGATTATTGAGTATTATATGAGTTGAATAAGTTATTTTCTTTATTCTAGACAAACCTAAATTATATCAATGGGAGTACATTTATCACATATTAAAACCAATGCAGAACTTACTATTCCAGGGCTGCCTTCACTGAGAGAAATGACAGTTTCAAATTTGAGTAAATCGATGTTCTGATTTTGGTATGAAACTTTTTGGTTCAAATACTATGACGACCCAATAATTTCAATTTTGAAACACCAGACATACTCAGTTTCAAACAATTTAATAGTCGCCACTCAAATTATGCTTATTTTTAGTTTATATTTGAAAACTGAATCATTTGCAATATATCGAAAGTAACATTAAGTTGGTGTGATAACGTGTAACACAACTTACTGGTCTACTTCCCACGTCATATAGTAACGTCGTGGCTATATGGTCATCATAACTGTAACACATTGCACCCTCTTTATAAGAATGTCATGGACGAATTAAAAAATGAGTACATGATATTTTATTTTGGAGTATCTGCACATTTTCAAAAATGAGTACATGCAACATGCATGTATTCAAATTTGAGTAAATTTGGATCGTAGCCTGTTTGAGTGCGTGGCATACTCAGATTTGAGTAATTTTTACTCAAGTTTAATTTTAAGAGTGTTCATTGCTTCCAAAATTATATCCAAAGCATCATGAACACTGACTAAAATTTGTTAAGCACATAAAAGAAAAGTTACAATAACTTTCAAAAAGGAATATGCAAATTTAGAAATATTAAATTTTATTTACCAAAAATATTAGTGAATTTTTTTACTTAATGCATTTTAAAATATGAACTAAAATATTTGTCGCTTTCAGTTCCAGACCAGAATAATCTTTACTTTCATTATCATATTTCAAAAGATAATACGGTCAAAATATCATCTCAAACAGAAGTAAATTTTATTTTAATGATCGAGCTACTTTTAGTTATTAAGAGCATTTGGCTTGAAAAGGTTTATCCACTTGTCGTTTTCAGATAATCACAAACAAATTAGTAAACACAACACAAACGATCTAAAAATTCATTAAAATATTTTGGTCATAACAAAAAGTATTTCCATTCACAAATATTCAAAAAGAAGAATCTTATGACTAAATTCTAAGAATATATTTTTAAAGTAACAAACTATTTTAAAAGTTAAGAAAACCCTTGTAGTAAATCACACTGGTAAACACAAATTTTAAACTTAGATAGAAATCCTGGTATCCACCAGTGGGTGTTTTATCACAAGTGAAACATGGTGATTCCAAATATGAAAACTGCTAGTTTGGATCACCCATCGTTTTTTAAAGATTTCTTCCTATAACTGTCTGAAAATGAATGATTTTCTGAGAACGAGATTCATTACACTCCTGATATTAAACATTTTTGATTCGCTTGAAATTTACACCAAATACTTCTGATATCATTATAACGTGAATAAGCGTTTAAACGACTAATTAAAAACCCTTTTAAATAGTTTTGACAATTTTTTTGGCGGGGGTGGCGATTTGTACAGCTACTGTATGTATATTTGATGTCAGACACGAGAAATATCAATTTTAATCTAATTTATCTAATACAGCTCACACATATTGCACAAACCTTGGTAAAAATTTCAACAAATCAAAAATGGAGTGAACCTCGTTCTCAGAAAATAACTTATTTTAAGATCGTTAGAGGGGGAAATCTCAAAAAAGGTACGTGATTCAAACAAACGGTTTCCATGGTCGGAATCAGCATGTTTTACTTATCATAGAACATAGAGCATCCACAATTGATACCAAGGTTTTCAGGAGTTGTTGATCAGTGTAAAAGATTAAAAACTAACATTTTCATTCGGTTATGTAGTTGATAAACGCTAAATTAGAGCGGTAGGTGAATATGGTGAAGGAATATGTTTCTTATTAATAGAGGGGGTTATAAATAAGTTCTATACTCAATTTTATCCTGATATATTGACTAAAAAGTATAGAAGGATTGATTGTTGTAATACAATAACATTTTAATAGAAAGGATCTTTTAAATAATTTAGTTTGTAAGGTGGAGGTTTTTTACTGACCTTTATTACTTGAAATATTACACATTATTTATGATTTCTTGGGGTTTTTTAGAAAACTTCGTTTCAGCATTACATACCGTAAAATGGTGTAAATTTGGCCCAAACATAGTTTTAAAATAGATAAAAGTTTTGAAAAACCAAGTTACCACAAAACGTGGACCTAAGTCACCCCTATATGTAATAGAAACTTAAATATGGTCAACCCAAGAAGTGAAACAAAATAATAGCATTGAAAATAGAAAACTTTATGTGTAATTGAAAAATATGACCAAGCAGTGTTTTAAATATTGTCCTTTATTGGTTTTCCAAAGAAAAGTTGAAGGGTTAACAAAAATTGACGTTTCGATAACGGCCTGGTTGGAAGCCCCCTTGTGATCGTATTTAAGGAATTTCAATATATACCATTTTGGGGATATCATGACAACAATTCCATCTGTTCCCCTATCATTCAATAAAGGTCAAATCAACAATGCACTCAACCTGCCCCTCTCGTATTTCATTGAAACTCTCAGGAATTGTTCTTTCGTATGACATAAACGAAACATGTTTTTAAACCTGCCCCCACGTGGTTACAATCTGGTGGCCATATATGGTTACGTGGCTTCAATTTTTAAATTTTTTATTGAAATGTATTGAAAATTCGTATAAAAAGGTTTAAACAATTTCACATCAAGGTTTTGTTTTTTTCACGTTAGGAATTACGTTAAGATTATGAGAAAAAAGGGTTAAATTGGGGAGTTTCATATTTTTTCACTTTAACCGAAACTGATAGATTTTAACTACTCTACGCCATATCATTCTCGTCCCCATCCTTCAAAATATCTTCTACCAAAATTTCATTCTGTTCCTATGAACGGTATGGTAGCTAGAGGATCTTGAGTTGGTGAAGTTATTTTATAATCACCTTGTATGTTGAACGAATGATTGAAAATTTAAAGTTCTCAGACTTAGACCCCTCCATACACAAGAAAGAGCTTCTAAACACAATTATCAGCCTGTCGTGCCACCAGGATATATCCAAGAGCTAAAATCTGCTATAAATGAGGATTGGACCTGTATCTCTTTATTACAGTGCCTAAAAAAGTCTAATTCAATGATGACAATACATTGGATTGCAAGGATAATTATTTTTTGGCTTGAAATATTTTGCTAAATACTTACTTACACATTTAGGATTGAAGTGATCTTCACAATTCTGAATGTTGATGGATCTCTAGTATTAATATTGTTTCTTTACACCCTCAAGTATTTTAAGGCCACCCAACTGGATTTCATTTACTATTTTTCTAACAATAGCACTGAATGGTTTTACCATCTATAATTTCTGTTTATTCCTTACCTTTTAGAGTAACCTGTACTTGTATGCAAAGGTTTTTCTCGAACAAAGTTTGTCTCAGAATTAACCATCCATAGAGTTTTGTTGCACAAAATCTTCCGATCTTTATATGTTGAAATTGAAGATAGAGACATTTCTCGAAATTATCTTGAACGTAAGGGAAAAACTAAAAATATTTTAAGTTACGATTCAATAACTAATATTTTGATCATACAAGGAAGTACCGAAAAACGGGGTGAATCGGATGTTTGGAGAATTTTTTTAAATCCTCAAAAAACTTCGATGTGTTTGGGTGATAGAATCACGACAAAAACTGATAGTTTCTAAACATTCTGTAGAAGTTGCGCCAAACATCAAAAAGTATTTTCCAATCATACCATGGGTCCACCATGGCACTGGAGATGAACACAATGAAAGGCCAGAACTCTGTTAAATCTTTTTAAATTTCAATAACCAATCTTCCTTCAATTTTTGTATCACGCGCGTGTGCCTTTGCAAATACTTCTATACTATTCAAGCAGATTTTAAAGAAGTGGTATGTGTGATTTATTATTTTTTTTAGTAAAACGAATGCTCCCGACTTCTTATGTAGAGTAGTGGATCTATCCACTCCGGTGATTATACAGCATTGCTCTTACGACTTTTCCTGTAGGACCAGTCACATGCTTGGTTTTATACTTTACTTCATTTTGCTGGATTCTATATGTTGAAATTAATACTACCAACAGTTATGGGAAATTGTATTAATAGGGGGTCATGGTGGACCATTGCCCCTCCTTTTCCAGAAAAATTAGAATTTTTAAAGTTTTATAACGATGAATGAGATTTTTAAAGAAATAAAGGACAGCGTAATTTCCAAAAGGTATCTAAGCTTGTATCCAAGGGTTTGTTAAAGCTAATAGAATTAGAAATAAGAAAAAAGCCTAAACAAACAAATTAAAAGAGATTTGCCCTTTCAAAACTAGGATTCAACTTTGAGCAGTTCTATTTTAACAAAAATACTTGATATTGAATTTTTAATATGTTTATGTAGTAATTTCACACCCTAGTTTATTTCGTATTTTTTGTTACGGAGAAACATCATTCTTATGATATTTGACATGTGTGTTTTATTAAATTTATTCTTTGATTTTTCTTTAATAAAGTTAATTAATTTCCACTCATTAAACTGTTTGAGGGCTAAATTTTTGATATTTCACTTAAAGGTAAAATTAGATTTTTGAATAAAAACTGGCAGTGATCCCATTCAACACGCATTGAGGGTAAATCGGATCCTGTCACTTATATATGTATAAAATCAACCATTCATGATAAATGCGTTTTTCTTTGGGGTCTTAAAGAGCAGATCACGATTCGAAATAGGCTTTTAAAATTATTTCGAAATATTATAAAGAAAATGTTAAGCAGCTGGACAAAGTTGGAAAAAGTAAACCGATCCTCCCCGTTTTACGCCGCTACTTACCAAAGTGCAATAGAACGGCCTATACATAAGTACCTATACTCTTCATTTTATGGTGCACAATTATATTATTAATGTGGGATATTCAATTAAATCTGCACATTTAAGAATGCAATACTAATCTTTGAAGCTCTATATAAGACCATTAACAAATTTGGGTACAAGAAATTAATGAGAATGAATTAATATAATAAGAGGTTGAAATTTGACTAGTTTTTTTGTATAAAAACAAGCATAAAATATAGACAGCAAATAAAGAGTAACACGAAATAAAGTTACTGTCTGTCTATCACAAGAAGAACTCTGGCTGTGGCTAGTTCACATGAGCGGTGGTATGGTGTCGAATGATAAATCGTAAATTTCGAGATCACGATCATGAATAACGATCATGAAAAATCATAAATTTGTATTTTATGACTTAGATAAATGACTAAAAATGTTCTTAGATCATAAAAACAAAAATTAAAAAAAAAGCCTTATGACCGCTTATCTGAACTAGCAACGGCCAGAGCTCTTCTTGTGATAGACAGACAGTTTTCTGTTGATATTTTTTGGGAGGGAATTACGATACTTCTTTATTTATCAATAAAATATCTATCGGAATAAGCGTGCTAGATTTTGAAATCGTATCTAAAAAGGAAACTAAATCGTAGCCTTTACAGTAGGGGAGAGTGGGTCACCTTGGGACACTATTTTCTCACACAATTATATAGATAGGAACTCGTGCTTATAGATATTAATAAATGACACTAAAACCTACTCTTCAACGTATTTTGGAATCTTTGGTTTTTCTTGATAATTATTTACATCAGTTTTATTGTTTTGCAAAGTGCAAAGGACACATAGTGATTTCAAGTTATTTTGCTGATAGGTAACGAAAGCGTCAAACTAATATTACTAAATATTCTACAATTTTTCTACGGTATGTTTTGATAATTTCCCCCAACGTCTTTCTTTCTATTTTTACAGTATAATCTATACTTGTTGTGTATGTGATGAATAAATGAAAATTTATTTCTTCTCAGAAAAAGCTTACAGGGGGGAAGGGTTAAATCACGAAAATCATCTCTGCATGCTATGGATGATTTTATAAACATACTATACAATAAGGATAAGACAAGGAGAAACCTTAATATATATTAAGACACAAACACTCGATTCTATTGTCCTCTTCAGAACACCGTACTTATAGGACACCTTACGTCCTTGAATCTCCTCCAGCAGGTTGAAAGCAAGGGTGAAGGAGATAATGCATCACAGGAAAGCTATTCTTAACTATACGATCGATAGATAATATATCAGTGGTAAGGACCGGTTCTGTTATTTTGAACACAACTCGCAATTAAAGTTCACGACGACAGCACACACCAAAGTAGTTTTAATTATCTCATTCTGAAAGACACAGCCAAAAGATGGCAGTTGATATCGTTAGGGAATTCAATTAACTCGTCATTTAATGAAACCTGGAACTTTCTTACTAAGTCTTAGAATAACAACAAGAACATGGGAAAAAATCATGGAGGAATTTTTGGTATAATTTTCATTAAAATTAATTAAAATGGAGAACTTGGGAGACATTGATGGATCTGTTGTGACGAAACGCATCTTTGGGTGGTTATTAAATTTTCCAGAGACAAGCTTCTTAGTTCAAGGATCTACTAAACTTTGAGAAGATATACCTACAGAATTAGGTTATGTAGATTATGAGTAATTGTCGTCTTATTCATGTTACTGTAATTTTAGGAGATATAGAAAGGGGTTGTTTATGTGGTTTGACAATCCTGAATTTTACCAGTTTAATAATGAATTGATTGTAAAATCAAAATCCAAAACTTGTTTTTCAACTATTTGTTACACTAGTTTTAAAATTGTTTTCTTTAGTTAAAAAATGAGGAAAAACTGAAGGAATGAAGGAAAAAGTATGACGGTTTTGAATCCTGTTTGAGAGCATCTTTTATTTTCAGATAATCTTTATGATATACATCTCCTCATAAAATGTCCTATGAAATAAAAAATAACTCCTAATATGAATCAAAAACTTCATTTCTAATAATTTTTTAATTGAAAAAAGAGGTTTAAGAAATTATTATGGTAGAATTTTAAAAAGATTTAATTAATTACAATATTTTAAAACAATGCTTATAGTTCCAGTCAATGCTTATTTTTGAAAAATCATTGGAAACTTTAAATTTTTAGTGAAACGTGTTTTTATCTAACAAAATACCATTTCTTAATAAATACATTTAAGATTTTAAAGGTTTTTAATATTATATCGTGTAGTAAAGTTTTACATTATTTAAGTACCATTCCAGAGATAACTTTAAAACTGTGCTGATAAAACATTTGAGAAGAGTAACTAAACAATTTTTAATGAAAAAATTGAACTAGTTAGAAATGTGTAATACAATAAATGTAATGAATGTGTCTGATATATTTTGGTAAAATAATGCTGAATTACAGATCACCCACATCCATGACCTGAATGTAAATTTTTTTTGGGGAAAACCCGACCCACGAACACTTTTGCTTCAGGATATTGGGGACAAAAAATACAATTTCCACAGCAATCTTTTAACTTAGAGACTCCTTTTCCCTCCTTTGCAGTATTATTTATTTACCTAAGCGTTTAGATCCCTTGCCAATTAATGGTCTTCCAACCACTTTTGGTCAGATATTTAAGTTCTATAATATTCACAAAAGAAAATATACTGTCCAATGACACATGAAGTCGAGCGAATTGTGTATAAATACAAGTTTCTTAAAAAAAGATTATTTTTGAGGACTATATGTGAATTAAAGTTTTCAAATAAAAGGAATAATAAAAACGTCCCTGTATGAAAATGTCTTGAGTATTAGAAAATTCTTTCATTTGTAGTATAAATCCATGCATCAGGTTTTATGTCATCAACATCAAACTGTGATTATGTTAATACATGGAATTACCATCCAGCAAATCTCAATTTCCAGCCTTGTCATTCATTTTATGGTACTATCTTTTGCTGTCCAAAGAAAGTTATAGCATATTTTTGAGAATGTTGAGTATTGGACGATGTACTTATTAACATTAAAACAGTTATTACGTTAGTACCTAAGCATTAATTGCGTTTCTATGCTAATTACTTATAGTTTTTACCATTCCAGAGGTCATTCTACTACGTTCAACCCAACTTTTTTACAAGATTAGACATATCAATACAGTAATCAATCAAACAGAATTATACCTAAAAAAACTATCAAATGCAATCCTTCATTCCTTTATACGAACATGCCGATATTCCTGCGCCTACTGCCACTCAAATGATTACACACGTGACCATGTCGTTACGTCCATCAATTTGGGGTCATCAGTTCTTCAAGCGGCATTCTCAGCAATAGGAGAAGTACTAATACCATACATAAAGGCGGAATTAAAGAAATAGGGGTAACGCTGCTTAGATTCTCATGATAACACGCCATGCTGGCAATTTGTCGGATCCATGATAAAGGATCGTGAGATATATATTCCTTCCTGGAACGAGATGCAAAAGCAAAAAGAGCTTGCAGAGCAAGATTTTGACGCTTTTTTCTGCCTCTCTTAAACGATTTCTCACTAGTGATTCATTACAAATTTATGCCGGCTTTCCTCTCCCCACGTGTATTTGCTAGGCAGATTAGTTCTCGTGTTTTTATTTCCTGACTAGCCATGGGATGCCGAGGTCTGGGGTGGATTAAATCGTCCTGGGCTTTCATCAGGAGATGTCACGTAAAGGTAAACTGTGTAATTTGTGAGCAAAATTTTTGTGAAAATATGTTGTACTTCAATGCTGGGTAATATCATAGTGCCTTTGTAATTTATTATAATTTGGTTTTTTTGAAAGTTATAATTTACCGGAATGAAATGGATACGCCGATTGCGTGCGACTTTGCAAAGCTATATGCTCAAAATATTTAACCTGTGAGCTAATTAATAGTAGAACTCAATTTAGAAATTAGCATTATTTATAAAAAAAATAATTTTAATATTAGATAAAAGTTTTATATCTTTTAATAAGTGAAAAATATCAAGTTTGAAGAGATTTAAAGTTATTCAAGAGTTATATTAAGATTATTAAAATTTACATATGTACTTATACAAAATAAAAAAATATATATATTTTTAAATTTCTTAAAATTTCTTTCTTTCTTCTTTAAATTTCCTCTTTTCTAAATTTGATACAAATATTTACGAGTCTGATTATATTTAAAATTTCTTGAAACGGTTATTTTGTTATCAACAAAATTAATGTCAATAAATGTGTAAAAAATATTTGAGTGAAAAAATATTCTTGTAATAGTTTATTTTTTATCTTTTATGTGTTTTAAAATCAATTCTAGAAACTTAATAATTTTATCCTCAAAAATCCTCTTTTTGCTTTTACCTAATAAGTATTGATTTTCGTTTATATTAAACTTTAGTATGATAATAAATCAAACTATCATTTTACACAGTTTAAGTTCACTCGCTTAGTTTGAATTACTTCCTGGTAAACTTTAACAACATAGGGGAGAAAATGCGTAGCGTGTATGTAGTCCGTAAAAGCCACTATAAGCGAAACCATATGGTAAAATAATTTTCTCTTTCTCAGTACACCTCCTTTTGAAACTTGGCATTTTATACCTAAACGTTTTGATCCCTTCTACATTATTGCATTATAATGCGTAAAAAACCTTCAGACAATCTTTTCAAGGGCAAATATCTCATGATCCATAACACATACAGTCCTATTCTTAAAGGAAAAAAAAACTATCCATAGGTATTGTCAAGTGTAAGGGGGTAACCTGCTAGGGGAAAAGGGGATCCTCACCTCTACAGTGACCCCTGTCAAGGGTACACCTGTCTTTACTTCTCAGGAATCAGGAATCTTCTAACGGTCTTTTTTCACATTGATGGTTTGAAGACAGAACAGTTCCTTATTTCTGCATATTGAGCTAAAGAAATACTTCTTCTTCCCAAAAAGATTTCATCTCTTTTTAGAGGAGCTGTTGACGTTTTCTAGCTGTTTATATAGGGGGGGGGGTGTTTCTGCCATTTGGTATTTGCAAGCTTAAGTACAATGGAGCTTGTAGAAAAATAGTGAGATAGCTAAGATGGCTTTCATTATTTCTAAGTCAGGAAATAGTTTAAGTTAAAAGAGAGAAATGCTTAAATAAATAATGGAAATAAACTAACACCTAATAAATATAGTGATAGTCAGGTTTGAACGAAAAATCCGTAATGATTAAAGATATAGCCGGTAAAGACTTTTATTTTAAACTGCAACCCTTATTTAGAAAGCACCTTGAAACAAATTAACTTAGATCATTATTATTTTCATATTCATTCCGTACCAATATATCACATGTTTGATAAGCTTAGAATTTTTAAATATCCCTTTTATAAAGCTTATCTCTAATTTTTTAAAATTTCCAGTTTATGTATTCTTCTTGGTTGACTGGAGTTTTATGATATATATTGAGCGAATTATGCCGTTATACAACAACTTTCGTGGTTGGAAAGCGCGCTTTGGGAAGAAAATAAAAAAATTGGTTTTCTAAGAAAAGAAGCCCCTTGGTGTTTCTGACTCCATTTTCTAATACGATCAACATGAAGTGCGATACATCAAAAATAGTCGATGAATAATCTTACCCAAAACTACCTGGCTAAAAAAATTGATTTCTCTTAGCTTCCTATTGTCCCTTAAATATTATCGTGGGACCAAAACAAGTTTGAAACTTTTTGATACAAGTTTTAAACAAATAACGACAGGCTCATTTCACCGTAACGAGGGTGTTATGTAACAAAAGCGTATAAAATGCTTGAGTTTTAGTCTCGGGGATATTATTCATACATAATTACTTCAAATAAAAAATACTGAATTTTTTAAAAACTGAATATCGTTAAAATTTTTTTTAGTTTTTAGCTTGTTTTGTGTTATTCAAAATTTCTATATGCATTATTTTACTTTCTGTGTTAAAATTCCGAATTTATACGGCTCACAACTTCTTAATATGATGTCTCAGGATCTGGACAATGCCTCTTAGTTCTTAGGGTGTTTTGGTGTCCTCTTTTAGATTATGGAATAAAAGTTGTGGTCTGTAAAAAAGTGTGTGATAAAAAAGAACAAGTTGAGTTACGTCTTGTATGAAAATGGCATCTTAGAGAAAAAGGGGATATTAAATTTCAAGAATATGTTAACCCCATTAGTTCCCCCAATGTCCATGTCTACTGACACATTTTTTAACACAATATACTTGAACAAAAATTCATTCAAAAGGATGCTTTTCCAAGAGGCCATGCCAAAAACATTGTAGCCAAGTCAACTTCCTCCACTTTTTAACTTTTAGAACACAGTGGTGGAGAAATGTAAAAAAACAAGGAAAGGCAATTCAAATATATAGGCAGGTGGTACATGTAGAATGAGTAACAGTATGAATTTAAAAACAGCGTTTTAAATCCACAATAGCAATAAAAGCTCAGTATCCAATTGTTTTGATGATCATAGGATCCCCTTCGTCAGTGTAAAAGATTATTGTTATTGTGGATTAAAGATGTTGTTTTTTTTAATCTCCTGTTAAAGGTAATTCAAATTTTAAAAAAATCCTACATCAATAAACATTACACGTTAGGGTTAACATTTTCAGTCTAACTTATTTGCTTAGATGTTATAAATCAAAAACTTGGTGTCTCACATTTAAATTCCCACAACCTGTTCTCTTCCGATTGCTGAATGGAATTGAAAGCTGCACAATAATTGCAAAATCCGACTCCTTTCCTTTCAGCCAAACACAACCGCCACCGTCTGCGCCAAATGTCAAACGACGGAGTCCCCGAGTAAATACGAATATTCGTCCGACTGAATTCTTTACAGGTAGTCGCCTCAACCATAATTCCATCCCATTACAATTTTCAATACAGAGTAAATATTATTTAAATGCTGAATCAGATACAATCCCTTTTATGCAGGACAAGTGAGGTTTTCAAGGAAATGGGGATTAAATTTAAATATAACGTGAGAAACCCGGCTTATATTATAGAATGAGTTTTCTTTCATTGCGTCAGAGTGAAACTGTGCATCATCAACGGAAAGTCGGATCTGACGTCGAATCATAACATTGGGTACAATAAGTCTTTGTAAATATTTGACGTGCCTTTGTGAATCTTTATTGAAAGAATGTAACCAGGCTCTGCGTCGGGTAAATAAGCTTGAATGAAGAATGATTTGATGCAATAAGTTGAGGTAAATATTTACTTGGTTGTTTAGGGGCACAGAGAATTAACTTTCTAATTAAT
The DNA here is from genome assembly GCA_024610705.1 of Tetragnatha versicolor. Taxonomy (NCBI): domain Eukaryota; kingdom Metazoa; phylum Arthropoda; class Arachnida; order Araneae; family Tetragnathidae; genus Tetragnatha; species Tetragnatha versicolor. The sequence goes on along the minus strand of JANDEH010000001.1, from coordinate 30,604,521 downwards.
TTGTTTAATTCCAGTAGATGTTAGAACAGATCAGAAACAGGGATTAATGTTATCTATTAGATATGAATTATTTCTGGAATTTGCATTGTTTGTAATAAATATACAAATAAGATAAACTTAAGGCTTGTATTTTAATGACAAAGCTTTACTTTATAGCTAATAACATAATAGTTTCTCTTCCAATTGATGTTTGACTATCAAACACGCTTGAAAATGTCCAAAAAAAAGTCCAATATAATCTGGGGTGAATCAAAGTGTTTGTATGTTTGGTTTTACCTATATGACTGAAAAGTTGCAGTTTTATTTTTTCTACCAATAAAATAATCAATGTTACCTTATTTACCTCTCCATTAAGTTTTACTGTCATATTACCTTTGACTACTATGAAATACCAAATGCACAACACAGTGTTTGTGTATGAAAAAACACCAATTGCAACGTCCTTATAATTTCTCTAGTTAATTTCTATTTTTCTCCCTAAAGGCCTTGGTTGTAGGTACTTTTAAATATTTAATTTATTCAAGGAAACTTTTTACAGCAATTTTTTTACCCGAGTAAATTCATGAGTCCCAAGTTAATATCTACACGCTTCAATGTTAAAAATACTGAATTAGATTTGTCCTTGTTGTAGGATACAACATTTAACAATACTGGGCTGCAAGATTTCGGTTTTTGGTCCCTAAGTATTTGGATCTGATTTTGAATATTCCTATCATCCTAAATTTGATCTATCATTAATTTTAATTCAATAGTGTAAAGTACACAATACCCCTTCAAAAAATAACTATTAAAATCTTCTTGTATACCTTCCTGAAATAAGAAACTCACTATAATTCCAACTAACACTAAAATAAAAGAGTCACCTACTTGTTTGATAGAACTCTAAAAGCGTTTTCCATTGCGACTTTTTTTTGAGGCTTAACTTCAAACAGTTGATGATGTGAACAACAGTTTTATTTTGAAAATTTTCTCATAAAAATACTCAACCATTTATAAACATTATAAAAGTTTAGCTACCGGAGAGACATTTTCGGTTAGATTCAAATTTTAAAACGTTTTAAAATTTTTGATTATATCTTTGGTTCAATAAAAATATTATTAAATTTACATTTAATGCATTAATTATTAATTATTACATTAATACATTAATAACATTTAATGCAAAGCATTTCCTGTCGTTTCGAGTTTTTTTAAATTTTGTATTTTATGAATTAAAAAATTGTTGCTCACTGTACTTGCACTATACTTGAGATTATATCTAACTCAAGTAATGTAATATTGATGGAACACTATTTTGTAAAAAAAATGATTTAACCTAGATTTGGTCACAAACTGTTCTGTAAACTAATTACTTTATTTAATCAAGAAAAACCTTTTAAGTTTTCTTTCATATTTTTTTAAATATTTCTTCTGAAATTACTATTCTCTCTTAAAAAGGGACCAATCTCGAACACAATAATTACTTTTGGCACCAATATTGTGAGTGTGGACGGATTTAGGAAGAAGACCCTAGGAGTTATATTTTACAATAAAAACCCCCGGAATATCCTTAAAAAGTTATGGGGAGGCATTGACCCCCCACGTAAATCCGCCAATGTTTGAGACCCCAGAAGTATGGTAAATGTATGCTCGACTATTAAAGGAACATATATCAAGTTTTTTTGTGAACAAAATCATAATTTTTTACAACGCGCCCATGACCCCATTTTATAAATCTGATTTTCTATCGGAGTTGATCAAAACTTGGAAGTGTTCGGCTAATCACGACATACACATACTTTGACACTCGGGTTCCATCCGGGAGTATACGAGCCCTTACCGCTTTGGGCGACTCTCCCCTTTTGAAATTGTGGGAAAACAAACTCCAATTACCTTTTTTAAAAAGAAATTTCTTTCAAAAGAAATTCTTCGATGCTAGATATTTTATTCGAAAAGTAACACTCAGTTAAAATTTCTACTTAAGTGTGCGTTTAAAATAAACATTAGAAATAATCATATATTAAGCAAAAATTTCATAATCACGAACATTACAATGCATATAAGTATTGAAAATTAATTCAGAATTGCAATGTCCTTTTTAAAATTACTGTTCTATAGAAAATTACTCTAAACTTCATTTTTAAAGTTTTAAACTCGAAGGAATACTTCAAACTAATATCTTGGGGATTCAAAGTTGTGAGCGGAAAATATATTTGTAAATCCTATTTTTATACCACAATAAGTGGGAATTTAAGACCATGAATGAAAATAAAGTTCAGGAATCAGCTAAAGATTATTTGTTATGCCTAAACCTTTTCCTTTAATAAAAATTAAAAAAAATTAATTGGTAAACGAATCAAGCAAGCTTAAAATTATGTCCTATTATCTCATGCAATTCAAAAGTTTATCTCGGATGAATAAAATAAATGCAGGACTGTTTCCATATAATTATTTCAATTTTTCAAAAGTTTTGAATTAGGTTTAGTAATATTTAATAAGTATTATGAAAATTAGTGTGGATTTAAACGGATAAAAACTAATACATGCTAATCCTTTCGAATGTAATGCGATTTTTTTTCAAATTCAAAGCAATTTTTGAAAATTTATGATGAGATTAATTTAGAAAATCTCATTAGCCAAGTATGTTTTAATTTGATAGCATTATTTCAGGAATTAATTCAATACCCTTAATAAAATAATTTCTGCTCGGGGATTAAAACAAAGGGGGTAAGACCCTGATAAGGAGCTCTAGAATATTGAAATAAATATAAGTTGCTCTACGTACCATTAAGAACATTTAATAGTTCTTTTTTCCCTTAAGGAAAGATAAACCTGTAGAAAACCTCCTATTCGTTGCATAAATCTCAAGAGAAAGTTGATCAGGTTTGCGATGTTTGCTTTGAATAAATAAGGATATACTTAATGTATGCAAAAGATGTGATTATTATAACTGTTGGGAAATATAGTATGCTACGAATACAGAAGGTAAAAAATAGACTGCAAATGCGTGAAACACTTTCTCAATGCTAAGTAAACACAATAAAGAACACTTCTTGTAAAAAACATTTTGATTGTTGTGTTGTGTGAGAAAAATATAACATTGTAAAAGTTTTTAAGGAATTATATCAGAGCCGCGTATTAACATTCTACACTTTGATAGAGCGAAAATAGAAGAAAATATTTTTTTTTCATCTGCCGTAAAAGAGCATGTCTGACTAACAACTGGTTATCCCGTCCAAAACGCTAAAAAAATTAACATATGCTCTATCAGAGTGGAGAATGTTAAGACGCTTCAGAGACAGAGAGAGAAAATGTGTTCTTATTTGTTTCGATCAAAATTTAAAACACTTGTCATATTTTGCAACACTATTTTACAAACTTTCTGGATAGAACACGTTTCTAGCACTTTCAAAACGAATTCAGAACACTATATTAACACATAGGGGAAAGTGAGGGATAATGGAACACAGGGCTAATCGAAAAAATGGATTTTTTTTCCATATTATAAATATTTTAGAAAAAAAATTACATCACTTATTGGTAACAGGTCTAGCAAACATCTACAGCATGGAATATCTGTCATGGTAGGTTTTTGCTGCGCAGAAAAAAAAGCTAAGTTTGTTTTTAACTAGCCAGAGCAAAATTGATTGAATTTTGTTAATTTTCAAGAATATTTTAATCTTATTGAAGGACAGTTTTGGATTCTACAAACACTGGAGAATTACAAAATGTCACGGAAAAAATATTGAATTACAAATACAAATGTAAACTAGTTCTAGAATTGTAAATTTTTCTAATGGGGTCTAATGGGACAACTTAATGTGGTTGAATATTTCTTTAAAAGAACATTGAAATGTTTATTTGACTACTTAAAGAGCCTGGATGTAGTAGAATTAGACAGTCATTAACAACATGTAAAACTAAAAAAGAAATAGTTTTTAAATTTGACAAATTTTGACATTTCAGACAAACAAATTAGTAATTTTAAATATCCTTCAAAAATTTTCCCCATATTTGCTTGCAGACTAATCCTACCTAGAATTATCCTATTAGGGTAATTCCAATTAGTTAGGATTTACTGTTGAACCAACGATAGTAAAAGGGTCACGTGATTTTTTTGCTTCAGTATTTTCTATTTTATTTAAAATATACTGATTTTTCATGTATATAGAGGGTATAATTAAGGTTAGAGGGAGTAAATGTATCTTCCTCTTTCGATCAATTGCCCCTCAGCTTCTTCCTTTCTCCCCTCCGAGTATGTCAAAATCACGTGACCCTTTTACTATCGTTGGTTTGACAGTAGTTATGATTACCAACGTTCATATCCAAAATATATGGACATGTCAGAAAAATTCCAGAATGGTCAGATTTTTCTCGTTTATAGATATAGACAAATTAACAATGCAAATTAAGTAGAAAATATAGTAAATATAGGACAGGGGTCAAAAATATAGAAGAATAGGACAACTATGAACCCTAGATAAGTGAAATTTAACATTGCAGAAGACATTGTGGAGTTAAAACGTTTAATGCTGAAATTTCACCCACAAACAATTTGTATAATATTCAATATAGCAGCATATGTTTATAAAAAGGCATTTAAGATTCATTAATGACTTTTATTTTTGAATTCTCTAGCATGTCCCATTAGCCCCGCACTGTGTTCCATCAATAGACCCCACGTATGGGGGCTAATGAGAGAGTAATATTAAATTACAAAAGTTAATATAACACATAGTTAAATAATGTTTTTTCTTTCCAAGAATATTTTAAAAACTAGAATGTAAAATAGTAATAAATTCATAAAAATTATTATAAGAACTGCATTTATGTATTGTTAATAGCATTTATTAAACAATTGCCCCATTAGCCCCCACTTTCCCCCAGGGTGTTAAAGTGTTTTACCTAACAACTCTGCCAAAGTGTTGCTAATTTGAGGACAAAAAAGTGTTAGTGTTCTTCAATGAATTTATAATCTCTTTGTTTTCGAGTGGAGAGTTTGCAGTTTAGTATGTTTTTTAACTTGCTCAAGATGTATGATGGTTTTATGAGTAACGTTACAAAAGACGTAATGTTCGAAGACCCTTTATCTAAAAATAAAAAAAGCTTTTCTCAGAATTGAGAGCGATGTGAATGAGTGATACTTTTAATACAAAGTCTAAGTTTTACAATACGCACATTAAAACCATTTCTTAAAAGCATTGCCTAAAAACTTGCAAATATTTAAGAAAATCTAATAAAACCTTTTTTAGTAGGTGTTTTGTGTATTATCTAAAAACTTGTCTTGTTCAAAGTAATAAACCGCAGTTTGATTTTCTTTTTGTAATTTCTTTTGAAAATTGTCTTTCTGTCTTTTAATGAATTTCCCTTCTGAAAATGTTATCTGATAAAAATGCGCATTTAAATGAACTAAGAGATCGTGTCGGTAAATTAAACTATTTTAACGTTATATTTTTGCTTTGAATTTATGGTAGTTTTAGAAGTTTAACATACTGTTATTACGATTGTTATTACACTGGATCAAATATCTACAATTCACTTATTGAATACATAAAGCTTATTCCAGAAAGTATATATTCGCATCCATTAAATACCATTAAAAATTAAACCATATATGCATGATGGTAGAATACATTTGATGCATTAATAACATCATTTCGATATCCAACTATTGTTATGGAATATTCAGAGTTTAAGGTTTTAATGCGTTTGATAATCCCTGGTTTCGATTTAGCTTTCAGATTAGTTTGCACTAATTACCTAGCCATGCAAGGCATTGAATTCCGCTTATTGAATTCCATAGAAATCGGTTATACTATCTATGAATAATTTCCTAATGTAAAAGCTACTTTATGGGTAGATTGAATAACACAATTAGAGCATATTAAGTTTCTTTCCAAGTTTAATTTTACTTCACAAAATAAAGACGGTTTAAGTAAAGCAATAATATAAGAAAGTAACAGCTATTTTTAATAAATTAGGTATTCTTGCTACTTTTATTAATCCCATATTATGTAATGTAAATATTTTTGCAACACATGTGTAAACATTTGATTGGAATATTGATGACATAGTAAATATGCTGTTATAAAAATAGCAACATAAGATAGATAACCTAATAAAAATTCTTGCAATGACATTATTTTTATTATCAAAATATGTTTTGCTCTTAAAATGATTCGCCACCCTCTTTTTCTCAAAATGATGATGTTTGAATAATATTTATATTTCAACTAGAACTAGAGATATATGATGTCTAACGTCATTTAATAGACCAGGGTTCTATTGAACGGCATCAATAACATGTTCCAAACAATGTGAGCTATAAATGACGAATATGCTATTGATAATATTATATCATCAATAACGATCGAATTTTTAACTTTTAAATATGCAAACTACTGATCACTATTACTAATTTAGTTTTATTTATATTTTTTATACCAAACAGGGAGCTTTTTCTCAGAGTATCTTTCAATGAAGTGTTAAATATATTTCTTTAACCTTTGTATTTTCATAGATGCGAGTAACGATACCTAACCAGAATTATTTTTTGTACTATTATGTTCATGTATATTCTTGTGTTGAAATGGAGAAAGTATAAAACACTTAGCACCGTGGAATTAAATAATATCTGGTGTATAATGTCAAAATTTTTAACAACTAAAAATCGTTGTAGATGTAGAGGTATATATATTAGATTACAATAAAATCACCTATAGCGTTACTTTCATGAAATATAATACAAAACACATAATGCTTTTAAACTATTTCGCTCCTGAGTAACCTTAGTAAGACAACACCATCTCTCACAACTAAATTTTTTGGTAATTAAATATTTAAATTATATTAATTCCCAGAAATAGGGGGCGAGGAAATGGACGAACAAGGCGCTGAGAACTCATGCGCCTGTGATTAATTATTTAACGCCCGGACATTATGGAGGTATCAAAGAGGAAAACAGAGATATCCAAATTAAAAGATGGTGGTAATTAATGTTAAATGTGTAGCCGAAAAATATTGATCGCATTAACATTTTCCTGTTAAACTCTTTCGCGAGCTTAACTATTTGGGAGGAATTGTATAAACTACGTTGGGGCATTAATTCTGTGATAATTGTGTTTTAGAGGTGTGTATTGTTTTGAGCTTGACTGAGTTTTAATTTTTAATGCTTTGTTGCAGATTATTATGATGGGGAAATACAGCATTTTCTGACAGTGGAGGCGTGTGGAAAAATTGGTTTTGGATATATTTTAATGGTAAGTACTTTATTGTTGATGTAATTTTTATGAGAAATTATCCAAAGCTTTTTACTTTGTGATTTTTAATAAGACTGCTATTTTTTTTTCACAATTTACTTGGGGGTGTGGGTCTAATAACCTTCTATTTACAAATTCTTTGAAAAATAAAATAAATTTAAAAATCACACGGTGGAGGAGGCATTTGGAAGCTTTTATGAAAATTGAACCTCAATTTTAAAACAGCAATAAATCGTTACATTATTTTTTTTGAAATTCAGAAAGAAAATAAAAAAAGCATTTCTAAAATATATTTGTACGTAATACGAGTAGCTCTTAAATTCCGATAATATTGATATTTAGCAACGTATTTAAAAACTGTAAGAAGGGAATGTAAATATCCTACCTTTCACACCACTTAAAAGCTTATAAATAAATATCCCCTCTATGAATATACGGAATTAAGGCTATAGGGAAGAGTAGCTCAAAGCGGGTATGTCACCCAAAGCGGGTAGGGACTCTTATACTCTCGGATGAATCTCAAGTGTCAAAGTATGTGTATGGTATGATTTACCACGAACACTCCCGAGTTTCCATCGACTTCGATAGAACATAAGATTTGTAATATGAAGTAACTGGGAGCATTATAAAAATGACGATTCTGTTAAAAAAAAATAAGATATGTTCCTTTTGAATAGTCAAACATTAGTACATTTACCATGCTGATAATTTTATATTACGTTGACACAATCTGACTTTAAAATACTGTGAAAGAAGCAGCGTTTTTTTTTAATTTTGAGTTTTTAACCCCCCTTAATGTAAGAAAGGAGCTTTAGGGCATATCGGGTAGGGCAAAGTGGGTTAGCTATACTCAATGGGAGATAACACGAAAAGAATTTTTCATGATAGTTAGGTCTCTAACATTAGCGGATTCACGGGGGTTCATGGGGGTTAATAAATCTTCCTTAATTTTTTAAGGATATTACATTCTTTCATTGTTAGCAATGTTTTCAGTTCAATTAGGGGCAGAATGACCCCCCCCCTATACAAAAGTATCTAGCTTAACCCCCAGCGTCTTCCTTCTATATTTTCTCAACATAAATTCTAAAAAAGATTAATTTGTGTTAAAATTTGTCTGGTTTGTATAGTGCTTACTCGCTGTGTCCCTAATGGGTTACCCGCTTTAGGCACCGTATTCAAAAATCGTTATTTTTTACAAATATTTCGTTTTCAGTAATAAATTTTTATTTGGCTTAATCCGACGTTATCATGCACTTTTATTTTATAGTTCGATAACTCACCTATCATTTAAAATCAAATTTGCAATTTTGACCCAACAACAAGTATGATTTTTGAGCATTCAAAGTTAGCATACCCGCTTTGAGCTACTCTCCCCTACACATTTGTCCTAAAAATATTATGGTAAGGCAGCATATAATAAGTATAAACTTGTTTGTGGAAGCCGAGAATTCCAGCTTATAGGATTGAAGAGGTCTCAAAACCTTGAGAGGTCTGGGGGGTCTTCTTTGAAGAGGTCTAGCACCTTTGTTTAGGTTCAAGAGAGGCAATGTTATCTTTTGCCTCCTCTTGGTTAAACTTTTTTAATGGAGGTTATGATACCTGAAACTAAAGTGTAGAGTATCGAAGTATGCCAATAATAAGGTTTAAATGTTTTTGTGAGGCACTCTGATAGGTTGTGCCTTGGCTGTCAACTGAAAAAAAAATTCTGGAAAGTTACTTAAAAAAAGCTGCCCATTTTTTTAAGTAATGTTCCTTTACCTGGACCAACCTTGACCAACCTTGCTGGGCTTACGCCTGTAGTTGGTCGACTTAATTTGTATTTGTATTTATCTTTTGTACTCGAGGAAATATTAGCAAGGAGAAATATGATTTTCAGACCTCAAAAAAGAGAGTTCGAATATTTCAAGTTTCTTTGATTTTTTAGTTAAAATTTGTCTTTATTGGACTAAATAAAAACTGCAACTTAATAACACTTACAAACTCGCAAATTTGCAAACTTTTCTTTTTTGAGGAAAAAGTGCTTTTTTCACTTGCTGTTATTTCCTTGAATGTTACAGATATTTTCATGTTTTTTTCTGCATTTTTACATAATTATCAACAAACTTCACAGTAACGTTATTGTTCTATATCTATTTTATTTTTCAATTAGCTTTTTTAACTTTCTTATGTTGCCACTAGGTGCGTTGCTGTCATTTGCATTAGGTCGGGCATAGTTGCTTTACTATATTTTTACCTAACTTGCATAACGCATAGCTGTAGTTATATCTATTGGCAAGTATTTTTAGGTTAAATGGATTATCTTATAAATTATCGTTAAATGGATTATCTTCACCCTGTATAGTAGAGCTTCAAACTCCAAATATAATGAGATCATTTTAAATTATGATCGGAAATTATGCGCGAGTGGTTTGTATTGGACAAGTAGAGTTTCAAGCTATAAATAGTTTTAATTTACATTATTTTGAAAAATATACCTCTATTAAATAGGCCTAGCACAGACCATAAGAATAATGCATTTTACTTTTATTCAACTAATAAATTACTTTTAAAAGAAAATAAAGTTCAATGAATACCAACGCTTGCAATAAGATTTTTTTCCTTCAAAAACACTGCAGTTGTATCAAACCAAACACCCTTTTTCGGCTGATAAATTAGCAGGTTTTGTATTCCGTTATAGTTCTCTCTTAATTTTAATGCCAACTCAATTCCTTTTCGTTACTCAGACATACTTGAAATTAGTTTGAAAATGAAAATCCCTGCTTCGGTTTGACAGTGGGTAGTTATCCCAGAAAATTTTGTAGAATAAAACAAACAATACACGCTCTGTACTACTCTTAGGTTTAGGACAACTTGTTTTTCCCTTCAAAATTAACGATAAGAAGAAGGCATATAAAAGGGTGCAACCCTTACTATAAATCTTGATTTTTTGTAGACTCTCAAGTATTACACACCATTGGAATTTCGCATTAGATCCATTCCATATCCCGAACGGGACATTTCAACATTTTTTGCTGAAAGATATAGCTTTATGATGATAAATTCACAATAAAAATAATTTCGGAAAATCAATTTATGCAGGTCCAAATATACCTTGGGCGTGATATTTGAGTGCTTTGTCAAATTTCGATTCCATCTCTTATAAGAGGGTTGAAGGAGCGTCACGTAGGAGACAGCCTTGTCCTTGCACACTGTTCACTTATAATAATTAAAAAGAAAAATTTTTCAAGTACGAGACTTTTGCAGCACACCATTTTACATTTTTACTACAGTCCCTTTTTAATATTTCTCAAACGTGTGTAGAACATGATCCTATGTTAACTTACCAACTTACCTCAAACCCAAAAACTACAGGATTTTTGTAAAATTTTATTTAAAATTTATATATTTTTTATGATTTTGGTGTAACCCTCCTTTAACCCCCTTATATGGAACCCCCTTAATATGGAATTGAAATTTGACAAAGCACTCAAAAATCAAGCCCAAGGTATATCTGGACATCCATCACTTTGGCTTCCTAAAATTATTTTTATTGGGAATGTGTCATCATTAAGCATCTTATTTCAGTACAAAAATAGTTGAAATGTCCTCACTTACTTTGAAATGAGGTAGACCTTTAATAATGAGATATATGGATAATTTAATAAATAATGGATATAATAATGTTTTAAAAAATTATCTAATTTAATATAAATTTGAAGGGTTTAAAATACTTTTTAATTTAGTTTTCATAGTGAGCAGTAACCCCCTACACAAACACGTACTCTTTGTTGTACAAAAGAGTTACGGTTAAAAACTTATACTTAAAATTATATCCTTACCTACAACAATACCTTTGTCACGAATCTACATATAAAGATACGTTCCTTAAATTATTTTAATACCTACTTTTTCCTAATGTTCATAAAACTGTGGGTTATTCTAATTCTCTATTCAAAAGCGACGTGATATCACATGAATTATAATCTAAGTGGAATAGGTAAGGTGCAATTATATAGGATTAAGAAGACTGAATTTTAAGCACAAAATGCAAATAATGGAAGCGGTATTTTACTTTGTTTAAAGGATCTGGACTACTTGAGAAAGTTGATGTTGTACACTATAGCTGTAATTGTTTCTTCGAGTAAATCGTGCAGTTTTCGTGTTACGGAAAAGTAAAGTGAAAATAATCTAAATTTTATTCCGAGCAAAAAGAAGGATCTAATTCCAAGAGTCTAAGGGGGAATTAACAAACAGGATAAGCATTCCTTAATGTTCCTAATTAAATGTGGAACTCAAAAGTGCAATGTTCTTTGAAAAGGCCCATTTTTAGATGTGCTTTTCAAGGGGTATAAAATTTTTATGAGTTCCAACCCCTCCATTTAAAAACCTTCATGTTTAAATGTTTTCTTAACATGAACCATGGACTCGGATATGCAAAAATTATTCTTCATGGAACAATATATTTTTGTTTGTAGAACAGTTTATGTAGTTTTTAGTCAGTAAATTGCAGGTAAAACACTTTCATCCCGTGGTTAAACACTAAGATATCATTTATAACACCTAGTATGGGCCGAAAAAAACACTTTTATTTTTATTTATGTTCTAATAGTGCGAAAATGGTGCCACTTGGGTCCAGTAAGAATGGTGTAAAATATTTTTTCGATTGGATAATATCTTTTGCCCCCCGCATCGCACTTAAACTTTGAAAAATTGGATATTTAAAAAAACTAAAAACCAAAGATTAAATCCTCACATATTGTTCATTATTTTTATGTGGAACTAATATAGTTATTGATGTAATGGTCTGGGTTCCATTCTTCTATCACCACTCTTTCGGTAGTAATAATTTTTTAATCTCAAAAATTTTTTCGAAATTTAGGCAAGTCAATAAACATTCCCTAAAATATCTAAAAATTTGAATCTGCATGAAATGTAACTTATATATGGGGCAGATGAATTTTTTTTGCAAGATTGAAGTAAGTGCAAGAGTTTGATTGACTTCTAAAATAAATCAAATCTACTAAATTTTAAGTTGAAAACAAAATTTAATCATGTAGAAAAAAATAAATTTTTCGAAATTTAGGCAAGTCAATAAACATTCCCTAAAATATCTAAAAATTTGAATCTGCATGAAATGTAACTTATATATGGGGCAGATGAATTTTTTTGCAAGATTGAAGTAGTGCAAGAGTTTGATTGACTTCTAAAATAAATCCTTGAGAACGTCCAAAAATTTTCGGATGGAAATTCAACTATACGTGCAATATACGTATCCTTGCTGCAATATTTCTACACCTAAGGATGTTTCTTCTCTTTGGTTTTAATCACTACCATGGTTCAAATACAGAAAATACGTTGCTTGTCCTAGGTTAATTTACCTGCCTTGAATTTCGCGGAAAGCATACAAGATTTTTTTAATTTTAGGAAAAGAAAGTATACCCAAGGCCTCTGAAGTGTCAGAAAGCTATAAATTAAAAACTAGAATAAATACAGCAAAACTGAACAAAACATAACAACACAAAAGAGTCCTTATAAGCCTGAGGTATTCTATGTAATCGTTTCTTACATTTATGGTGAATCCTTTTCCATGCCTGGACTTCCATGCATTGATTGACGTATACCATCGGACTAAAATCACATTTCTAACACCTATACCAGGACTGTTAATGAAACTTTAATTGTGTCTGTAAGTATAATTTTCTTTATTGCTTACCGCCTTAGTTTTTTTACTGTATAGCTTTTTGAAACCCTAGAGGTAGTTACGGATAATCTGCTTTATATTTTTGGAATTTAAAGAATTTTTTTCATATCCTACCTTGAATCTAATATATATATACAGGGTGTTTCAAAAGTCCGTTTCACTGCTTCTATTTGAAACCAACGTGTCCTAGGGTCACGAAAGTAAGGTCTACCCCTAGGTAAGTGACCCTGGAGAATCCATTGAAATGACTTTCAGCGATCCTCGCGGCAGTGTTATTGTGTAGTTTTTTTGTTATTTTAGTTGAAAGAACACAACATTTAATCAAAAAATTAAAAATTTGCAAATATGCGAACTTTTTCTTTTTTGACCCCTGAAAAAGTGCTATTTTCACATGCTAATATTTCGGCAAATATTCAAGATATTTTCATGAATTTTTTTTCAGTGAGTTCTTCATGACTTTGGCAACAATAATATCACTGAGGTTTTTGTTCTATCGCCTAAATTAATTTTGTTAACTTTTTAATTTCGCCACTAGGGGCGCTGTAAGTCATCTCAATGGATTCTTCAGGGTCTCGTACCTAGAGGTAGACCTTACTTCCGTGACCCTAGGACACGTTGGTTCCAAATAAAAGCCGGGAAACGGACTTTTGAAACACCCTGTATATACATAGTTACGGTCAAAATAAAAAATATTAGGGAAAACGACAAGAATGCACATATTAGACACCAAGGAGTCAAATTTACTCTTACAGGTGACATAAAACTATGCATGAATGGATTTTCAATTAAAAGAAAAGATAGAAATAAAGGAAGAAAAGAAGTTTAGATGCTTAAATCAATAAAATACGGGTAATATCAAGGCATAAATCTAATAGTGATTATGAATGGTGGTGAGGTGGCTGTAGGGTGAGCTTCAGGTTATCTTATTTAGTGAGCATTTGTTTTAAAAATATTGTTTAATGTCAACTATTGAGTGTACAAATAATTTTAAAAGCTTTTTAAATTTTTTAGAGATTTTTCTGATTTAATGTGATTAGGCAATCCATTGAATAGTTTAAATTAAAAAATAATTATTTAGAATCGTGAGTAAAAATCTAAAACTCCCTCACTGTTCTTCGTATCCCTCATCAAGATGGTCTCCTTAACAAGACTCCTAAATTACTACATCAGAAGGAGCCGTCTTCACAGAATCCTGCTTCCAGACAGAAGGCAAAAGCAACACCTCTAATTCAAGTTGATAAATGAGGCGGGTCAGGCAGGGCAATTAAAAAGGAAGACGCAATTAAATAAAACCGTCGGACAGTAGGAATCGGGGGATCTTTTTTCTTCTAATTCCCCCACCACCCCCTACTGTTTCCCAAACCTAACTACATCCGTTACTAATAAATCACCCCTGCGGCAACAATGAAAATCCCCGTAGGTGAAAATAATGAATGTGTAGGTGAGTGAATGTTGCGAGCACACGGAAGATTCCAATTGTCGTGATAATGAACGGTTTTTGATGTGTGGTTGAGGCTATGAATATTTATCCCCGATTGGTGATAGATGTGCCGTTTTCCGTGACTGCCGTCGGTTTTTGAGAGTGAGGAAATAATAATAATAATATTAATGCTCAGTTGATCTTTGCGGCTGTCCATTGGTTGGTGAGGATTGTTGTAGCGTGAAGATGTTATCTCTTTCCGTTTTCGAGGATTTGGGAAATTGAATTCGGCTGATAAAGGCTCTTTGAATGGAGTTGTTTATTTGTGGAATTGTGTGAACTGCACACTTTGGTGAGCACATTACGCCTGAGCACGTTGTTCCTGTCTTTTAAATCGGAATTGGAGATTGAAAAGGGCACGCCATGACTCATGATTTCGTAGTATTACATGGCCATTGTAAAAACACCTGTTTCGAAAACAATCATCCCTCATAATGGAGCTTTTTAGTCATTGTATCAATCAACACACAGCAGAAATTCGGTTTAAATGTTTACAGAAACTTTGAAAGTAATGGGGTATTTTTATCGCGTTCTGACATGTAAGGATAAGGGGATACTTCAATGGATCCATACTATTCCTTCGATGGTTGATGAATAGAATTCAATCCAACTCTTCACCTTTGAATGTTGCGTAAGAAATGAAAATGGTTTTGTGTTTTTATATTTTTTGAAACTAACGAAGAAAAGTTCGAAAAAATTCCCAAGCTACCTAGATTTAATAAGAAGAGGATATCTATATAATTTTTTAATTACCTCTCTGTATTGTTTGCCCTAATATAAAATATGAGAATTTATGATTACTTAGATACATGAAGGGGGTCCGGGACACTTCAGAAAAAATTTTTATTTATAAGTTTAAAACTTTGAAATTTTTGGTGAAGATAAAACATCGGTTTCATTGTAAAAATCACTACTCAAAACTTTTCAGAAAAATTTTGAAAAATTTTAAATTCCAATTTTGTCAAAAAAAGAGGGGTAGTTTAAAATTTATATAACACAAAATATTATTAATCAATTTTCAAAATTTTTTCACTGAATCAAACAGAAGCATATTATCTTTATTTAAGATTCATCATTGTAAGAAATATTGATAACTAGCTGATATGCCCGGCCTTGCACGGGGGCAGAGTATAAATTTATTATTTTTAAGTTTTCCCAAATACATTTCTAATTTTGTGTAATTATCATTTACCAATCATCATGGTATCCCAGGGGTCTTTTTCATACTCCAGTGTTCCCGGTAACTTTTCCTATCCCGGTGTTCCTAGCAATTTTTCTTATCCCGGTGTTCCCAGATGGACTCAAATTCCTTCAGTTCTCAAGCAATATAACTTTTGAAGGATTTCCACATTTACAAATACAAATACAAATTAAGTCGACCAACTACAGGCGTAAGCCCAGCAAGGTTGGTCCAGTCATTTTAACCCAAACTACCGGAATCCCAATACAACATGGAAAAAATATTCTAAAAACTGCTCAGATCCCTTGATTAGTCATATCTTTAGGAATTAACGTTTTCGGTAAAATTATTTAATAATTAAAGCTTATTCCATTTTCAAATTTAAGAAAAAAAATCAATATTTTCTAGTTGAAAGGGAGTTTTAATAGCTTTTGGTTTGTTCACCAACTTTCTTAAAAGCTAAAATATTATCACTTTTTGATTTTACATCCTCATTTCCATGGTGTCTATTTTAACAACAATGACATTCCATAAATCTTTTTAAAATATAAAAATTAGATAAACTCTCAAATAAAAATATGTTAAACTATACTTAAAACTTTTAAATTTTATTGAAATAGATTTTTAAATTATTAATATAATTTTTAAATAGACTTGTACCTAGTGTTTCAAATAAAAACTTGTTGTTTAGCATTAAATTTTCTTTGTAACAATGGAGTAAGCAAATCTCTTCTTGAGGAGAAATAAAGCTATTTCATCAAAATGACCATAAAAAGGGTCAAAAGAGGGTCAATGGGTCAATTAAAGTTTTCGAAACATAGCCTATGTTTTTTCTGGAGTTTTTTTACGTATGTATACCAAGTTTGGTGCAGATCGGAAGTAAACTGTGGATTTGTATACACTGTAAAAAATAATCCTGCAAAAAAACAGAAAATTTCTGGCAGCAAAAGTTGCCAGAAAAAATCTGTAGGTTGAAAAATCCTGTAAACAGAAAAAAGCTGTAACCTACAGGTAAATGCTGTAAAAAGGAACTTTCTGTCAAGTGGGCTACAGATTTTTCTGTTGCCTCTCAGTAATTTTCTGCTTGTGCGCATGCACTTATTTTAGTAGAGTTTTTTTAATTAATTGATATCCGGGAATAGAACCCGCGACCTACCGCATGCTAAGCACACACGCTACCACTGAACCAAAGAAGATTCAGTATATTGTTGCCAATAGCTGTATTGGTTTTCAATGCAGTAAGTTTCTGTTTAAGTACAGATAAGCTAAAAAACTAGGTAAAAGCTGTTATTTTACATAAAATAAATAGAAGTGCGGTGGGAATGTTACATGACAGAATATCTCTGTAAACATAAAGTCACTGTTATTGAAATTTTTGTTTTTCTACAGTTTTTTTTTACAGTGTAGAAGACACACACACATATACCCACATTCAATTTTATTATATTAGATTTGGAAAAATATAAACAATTAAGTAAAAAGTTCTTGAAATTTTTACGTTACTTTTTTTTAAAATTCATATTTTAAAAACTAAACAAAATTTTTTAACTTGCTGAATCACAATTAAAGTAAAATGTATGAATAGCATGTGTTTCAAATTTCAACTCTCTATCTTGAACGGTTCTTGACATATCAATTTAAAGATGAGGAACAGTGAAAAAACACATCATAGAGAAAAACGGATTTGAATGCAGAACATATAATGATAGACTACCAAAGCAGCCGGCAACAAAGGATTGTATCTCCGGTTCTATTTATGATAAAAACATAATAAAAGCATCATTTTAAGCAGGAAAAAACTAGTTTGCATTTTAAAAGCAAAATTTTTTTTGAAAATCTGACGATTTTTGTGTCCCGGACCCCCTTAAAGTTGCTAAATTAATTATTTTTTCTGCCTTTGTATTCACTCTCCCACAAAATACTAGCCTTGCATTTTATGATTTTCTGATTCTCCAGTTGAAAGTTTCTGCAATGAACTTAAATGGGCGATTTCTATATAAAAATTTTTTTAACTTAGGAAGGTTACGTTTAAGGTTTACAACCCTTAAAATATTTAAGAATTTTTACCGTAACGTTTTAAAAGTATTGATAAAAAGTTGGGAAAGAGCAGGTTAAACAAATGAAAGTACTACCAATACGCAGGGATGCCGATGAACTTACAAAATTATACATTTAAATAAAAAAGAATGACATTTTCTGTATAACATGATGTGTAATACTCATATTTTTGCAGCCGAATCGTTTTTTTTTTCGTTTAGCTTTCACCAAAAACTAAATATTACAGTAACCCTTTTCCCGTCATATTTTTCTTGATGAACTGCAGTCTTTACTTTAACACTTTTGTTTGATCGCTTTCTCATTGTTCACACAGATTATGTATACAAATAAGAAACCTCGCATGATTAATCTATGCACGGAAAATTTTTTTAATCAATACCCCATTCCCGAGACTTCTGACCCTTCTTTATCCAAACGAAAAGAAAAACAGGTACTCATAATTGCTTTTATACTCCAACCCCCCTCCATCTCCATCAAGAGATTCTATCTCTTTGTTCAAGAAAGCGATTTGGCATTCGGGAACATTAAGAAACAGAAACAATAAACCATTGACTAAGTAAGACTAGAACATTAACGACCCCAGTGGAGATGATTCATACATAGAATCTCCCGTGAATATATTACACCAAAGTATCGAATCATTTCAATACATCTTTCTGACCGACGATGTTACAGCCGATATTACTTTGGGCGTGTCTGTTCTTTCGGGCGGACATTGTATAATACACCGCAAATGGAAAAAGCCATTAGGCCCCCATTGATATTTAAAGAAAATTATGTTCTGAAGGAGTACCATTCATATTCCGAGTCTCCTCCGGTCCAGATATAATGAGAGGGGGTAAGGCAGTTTCGTGGTCCAACCCTCTTGTTCGGCTACTAAAGTGTACAACAGCTGAAAAGGTCATTAGAGTCCCAAGTAGTATTTAAACTACAAGATAAAGGAGGGACTCCCCTCTGGTACGGCTGGATATCCAGACAAGAACGCATTTCACCCCTTTGAACCTTGAGGAGACATTTGATTTGAATGTGTCTGCTGGAGAGAATATCATAAAATGTAAAAGTAGGATACCTAGAATAGACACTGAAGTGATGTGTAACTCTGAAACCCTATCTGAGTAAAATTATAAAATAACTTGCCTTTATGAGCCTTAACTTGCTTTGAGTAACTATGTTATTCAATAATAATACTCAAGTTTTAAAGTCCCTTTTTTCAAGCTGTTACCATTGATTATCATTGAAAATAAATAGACCAATAAACTTTTTGGAAGATCCAAACTTATCCATCATTCAATCCATTTTAATTTTACGTATTTTTTGATATATTCTAATCAAGAAACCAAATTCCATTTACTACTTGTGTTTTTGACAGCCAAAAAATTGAATAAGTATCGGAGGCTTGAAACTCAATTATGTTACACTGTTTGTGTCTTTAAACTTGTTTTCAAATATTAGGTAACATCTAATAAGGAGGAGAGGGTTTACCATTTCTTTTTTGTTAATAAATAATTAATAATTAATTAATAAATAATTGCTAAAATATCTCCAAACGTGAAAAAAAATCAATGACCATAAAATTAAACTTCTAAAAAAATGACTATATTTTTTAAAGACTAGAATGGATCAAACAAAAACCATCAACAAAGAATAGAACGTTTGCCAAAAAGTGGTATTTTTTAATGATTGTTTTATACAACAAAATACTAGAACGTTAGGGGGTTATAGTTTGCTTACGTAATTATTAGAGGAGGATTTTATTAGAGGAGGACAAAGGAAGGAGGAGGTAAAAAATGCTCTAAACTTGCTAAGTAAATATATGAACGGTCCCTGAACCCAAAAGGGATGAGAAATCGCTTATAGAGTAAACCAAGCTAAAATTACCTTTTGAAATATTTTAAAGATATTTCTATATTTTGATGCAATCCAGTCAAATTACAGTTTGTTTTTTTAATTTAAATTTTGCTCCACTTTTCATAATTAGTTATAATAAATAGATGCACTCATATTTTTATAAGTAAAATTTCTAATTATATTCTTTAAGGTAAGGATAATAATGATACTTGAAATATTTTTATTAAATTTTTCTAAGAAGAAACCTCAAAATGAAACTCTATAATGTCTGGATAAGTTAACAAACAGAATTGATGGAAAAAGACCTCTTTCTATCCCCCTCTATAAATTCAACTTTTTATATGATCTAAAAATAATTTTTTTCATTTTATTAATGTCATCCGTTACTAAAAACAAGCGCATTTAATAATTTTAACTAATACTCTGGTTAGTAAAGTCTACAAAAATAAAACTCAATTAATCTTCAAGAAAGAAATATTTCCAGTTCTAGAATGGTCAATTTTCTTCGAGTTTTACTGAACGAAAAAAAAATGAAAACCTACTACTGTACTCAACCAAATAACTCCGTCTGTGTTTGCACAAGCACAGTAATTTATTTCCCCCCAACAACACACTAGAAAAGGGATCGAACAAACATCATCGGGATACTGGAGAAGCCCTGATGGCCCTCCCCATTAAAGAGAGAAAGCCCGCCAGATTTCGTGGTTCGATTTATGGAATCAATTTTCTTCCACACCCGAAGACGAATGCGTTGTTTTTACCTTACACCCGAACTGTTTATTAAAACGGCGGAAAAAACATCGCATCTTGCACAGTCCATCAGATGCACACTCCCAAAATCCATAATCCCCCGGTAAACAGTTCAGAAACTCATTAATGTCGAAAAGGGAGAAATTTTCCTAGGGTTGAGGCAAGGGAGGAAAAAAAGTATAGAAAACGTGTTTGCATGGAAAACAGCGCATTTTGAAAAGAGAGAAGTAACCGGGCAGGAGATGCTTTTACTCTCCTCTTAAGACATCCCCGCACGCACGTTTTAAAAGGGGGTCGTATGGATCATTAGTAAAAATGCACTCTAGGAGACTCATTTAAAATCAAAACGACGATGGTGGGGTACGGAGAAATGATAATGAAAAAAAAAGTGGGGAGATTTAATAGTTTCCTATAGCTAGTACTATTGATCTGCCTTTAATAAAAGAGCGAAGAGGTCTGCGCATGCGCGGTTGCCCCTGGCAACGTCAACAACAATAAAAATCGTATTTGTCATTTGAGAGAAGAGCGGACCTCATTAAAAAAGAGTTTTTCGAATTGATGAGAAGTTCTTTCAAGCGAGAAAATTTAAAACTCCTCTCGAAAAGATTCGACAATGAGGCCGAATTCGAGGGATGGATCCGATATTATATACGTTTTTTAAAGTAATTATTTCTCTCTTTTTTCCCACTCTTTAAGTGGAGGAAAACTGTTTTTGGGAAAAATTTTTTTTCTCTTCTGATGATGGAGAAAAATAATAATGGCGATCGTTTATATTCTGGGCTTATTTATTCCTCTAGAAATGATGTGACGTATTTCGGGGGTCTTTTCCCCGGGAAAGTAGGTTACAAGACGGATGCTCGAGAATCTCCCAGAAATGGTAATGCGAGGAGCTTCGTGATTTCAAAGCGAACTGCACTTTGCTTTATGGTTATCTTTGCAGAGATATTGCCATTAACATGAATGCATAAATTAGGGGAAATGGTCTCTTCCATCTACAACAACCACAGTTTGGAGTATGTGTGGTAGTTAAGAGAAGTGACATTACATGCAGGGTGAATCAACCCTACGGTGTCTTTTAAAAATATCTGTTTGAAACAACTACTTTGAACGATGTTACCTAATAAACGAAAATTTTTAACTTGATGCGAAAGAGACCTAGTAAAAAAATATGTGAATAGTCTAAAAATGAAACGAATAAAAACAAATAAATGTTTTATGTCGTTAAACAAATTGCATTTATAAACCTTGTAAATATATTTTTAAAAATGCATTAAGGTGGCTTTTATGTTTTTTTAAAAATAAAGTAATAACACTGCAAAATATTTTAAAAGAAAAACATATTTTAAATATTAAGTGAAAATTCATGTTGAAAGAAAATATCCAATCATTAAAAATTCGGAAAAAAATTGTTCGAAAAAAAAGTAGAATATTTGTCAGTGAGGCCCGGTCCTAAAGGCCCCAAAATTCAATGCCCCCTAAAAATCTCAAAATTATCTAAAACATTTTGTAAAAATAATTTTCATACAATGGAATACAACACCAATACTTTTTCTTTCCACAAATACTATAAAAAATAATAATCTAAATATTCGTTTTCAATGTTTTTGGGACACCTTTGAAAAACTAAGTAGGCTAACATGAAGCTACTAATTATGGTGTTTTATTAATCTGTTTTTAAGATTAACATACAATATCTAGCGTTTTGTGCCTATTATAGAAACTACTTTTCTAAATAGAGCCCTGATGTTTCAAATTAATAATATCTTAATTTAGGAATTAATTTTATCAACAAATAGGCTTTTAGAAACATAGAGCTTAAAATTAACAAACATTTTACTGAAAAATTATCTGAAAAAAAAACAGAAAGAAAGAACATCATTCCTTGTTTTTATACAGCACGTGTCCCAGCAAAAAAATAACTACAGATTATATCCAGTTTGACAAAGGAATATAAACCGCTTCCCAAAATAATAAATGATAAAAATATATTTAAAAGAAATACACCAACCCAATTGATATCTTTCCGAGCATGGAAGAATACCAGGAAAAAATTACTTTTTATCAAGAAGAAAACGAACGAAAGGCAAATTTACATCTGCTTGAAAAATTCCCCACTAAGAAGAAAAAGAAATTTCTGCCCCATAACATAAACTTCTCAGAACACGGCTCCCAGCCTGCCTTAAACATTTCCTCCGAATAAATTCACTCCACTAATTTCTTCCTGTCCTTCCCCCTCCCCCGATCTTTTGATTAAAAGCAAGTACTTGCATAATGTACGACCTCAAACGAGTTGAATGAATGGCTTTATGCATGAATACCTTAAGATTTTTGAAATGATAAACAAAAATTTTCATCTCAAAAAGCTCAGGCCTATTTGCATATTGCTATGGAAACGCGATAGGGAAAAAGAACAAAATAAAAAAAATAACTATCTCATCCATCAATAAGGGACCAACACATCTTTTTGTTACCTTTTTTTGCTTCATCTAATCTTTAGAGGACAATTAGAAGTAGGGGAAGACTGGTGTAGTGTCTTTTTTTACTTAGAAGCCCCTGTATATGAAATACGTCATCATTTTGATTGCCTAATTTTACCTCCTGATGGAAATGATTTTCTGCTATTCTAAAAAATACAGGTTTTGTGTTAAGAGTCAAAACAATTTTATGAAGGAAGGGATAGTTTTTTCTGAAAGAAGTTTAACTGCCATCGAGCAAGCTTTTAAGAAAAATATTGGTATATTTAGCTACTAAGTAAGTAATAATTTGAAAATAAATAAAGCCAGATAAACTCTGTCTTGAAAGCGTGTATCACTCTAACTAATTCTTAATTTGTATTACATTGAACCTGGTTTTAAAATAGTTCGGGAGACGTATTTTTTCTTTATAAATACAAAAAGTAAATTTCTTTCAAATAAAACATAATGAACAAAAATTTTTATTAACAATTCTCTCTCTCTCTCTCTCTTCGATGTTTCTGCTGACTGGGTATTTTATACAACTTAGATTAGTAGGTATTTGTATTTATTTATTCACTTATTGGCGTACAGATGCCCAATGGTATCTTCTGAATTGAAAAAAAAATATCCACCTCCACCTGGTTAGCATTAATGGTTAAAGGTTAGGAAAAAGAATATTTACCTAATTATTATTATTATTATTATTATTATTATTATTATTATTATTATTATTATTATTATTATTATTATTATTATTATTATTATTATTATTAAATAAATCCATAAAAATAAAAAATAATTTTAAATATTAGATTTTACCAGCTTTAGCAAAAACTTCAATTTCTCTCTTATAGAATGGTACTTTGTCAAAAATAGGTTCAAGAAGTTTGTTAAAAAATTCAATAGGAGAGAAAGCAGTGACACACGCCACTGATCTTAAACGCCCTGACATACACCATTATCTGTCTGCAAAGAACTAGATGTCTTTATTCTCTTACACGTTATTTTTCTTCTCTCCATCAACATCTTGAGATGCAAAGAACACGGAAAACATTTTCCTTTTATATTCCCCAAGGCAATAAACAAAATCATAAGATTATGGATCTGTGGTATTCGCGTGTAAATAATATTTTGTTATGAAAAAAATTCCACGAATTTAAGATGTCAGGAGTTTTTCTTGCTATTTATTCAATAGAAAAGATTTACTGGATGCGAGTCCCTTATCCTATGCGGGAAAAAACCTAATTAAATATTAAAAACTACATTTATTGAATTATTTAATTAAAAGGACATTTTTAGGATCTTGGGAATGAGTGAAATATTAAAATCTGTTTTTTATTGTTCAGGGAAAATGAAATTTGTTTTCGTGATCTGCGCTGGGTTTAATTTATCCATGTAAAATCGTTTGTTTATCAAATATTATTTTATAATTCTATAGCATAACGAGATTAATTATTTAAGCTGATGCAAAAATTTGGGCTTGTTCTGATTATGTTTGGAACAGCTAGCTCTGCAAGGAGTTGAATTGACCTTTTACTGCAAATAAGTTTTGGGACAAATTTCTTTTCCTTGGAGGTTCAGAAAAATTAAATAAAAGCTTGGTAAGCCTTAAGCTTTATAGTGTGGTGGCAAATGGTAAGAAAATAGGCTCCCGTGCGATTTTTGTGTTACAATTATAAGGCTTAGTTTTTCTGAAAGGTATTAACGTGAGGAATACGAATCCGGTTGTTGGCAACCCCAAAAAGGGTGCAGCGGGGGTTCAAAGTGGCGGATCTCGCATCAGAAAAACAGCGATTTCTCCTATATTTATCACAATATAAAAACTTTTTCTGGCTTAAATAGTAATTTATTACATATTCGAATGTATTAAACGCCCATAGCGCATTTTAGTGCACTCGGTAATACCGAAAAGCAAGAAATCCAAAATACCCTCGTTTATGGCATTTGCCGTGAGAATTTTGGAGGTACAACAACGAAAGTTGGTTTTTCTGAAAGCTATCAATATAAGGAACCTATATTTTAATGTTGCCAACACCTAAATTTGCGCGGAGGGAAGGGAATTCAAAATAACCGACTTCGCGTTTCACCGAAACAGCCATTTCTTCGCCGTTTAGTGAAAAAAAATCAAATTTCCAAGACTTTAATACTTTTTTATAACTTTTAAAACATTTGTAACAATATTCGGGGATGCCAACCACCGCATTCGTATTCATTTCGTAATTACCTTTCGGAAAAACCAACCGTCATAATTGTAACATAAAAATTACACAAGGGCCTATATTCTTACTATTTTCCACTTCATGAAACTCATACTATCATAAAAAAGTCAAATACAGATGTTGAAATCCCCAAAAAGTTTCCAGTGGATGTGGAAGAAATTTTAAAATTAGTGACCATGACCTACCGTATCCAGACTGCCGACAAATGTTTAAAACCGTCTAAAAATAATTTGTCATTGTGTTATAAGCTAGAAAACTGTTTTATTTTAAAGGTAGAAACATAAGAAACCAGAATCCGGTTGTTGGCACCCCCAAATATTGTGCAGAGAGACGTGGATGGAGTTCAAAATGGCAGATATTGTTCCGAAAAACAGCAAAATCTTCAATACTTATCAAAATAAAGAGTATCATAAGCTTGATTAAATCTTCATCAACTTTTAAAAAACTTTTAAAATATATTAGAGGGTAGCGGCGATGGTTCACAGAAAGACGGATATCTAGCCATTTAGTGGTATGCAGTTACATTTCGTTAACTGTTTTCCGGTTTTACGAGCCAAAATTGGAGAAAAAGTAAAAAAAATAACATCCAAAACAGATCTGTATTCAAAGGCGGTTCTCTCCCAAACCTCCGAATTTAAATATCAGTTTATACTATTATACTCATATATATACTGATTTTTCCTTGTAAACTCTGCATTGTGCGAGATGCGAATCGCGACACAAAAGTCTCAAAATGAGTTAAAACGCTAATTTTAAGGGTCAATTTCGTTTTCAATTTTACCTTTGAATATCACCCCTTTTTTTTATAAAGTATCATTAATTTTAGATTCTTGATAGTATGACAGTTTTTTTGCGTGCTATCAGAAAATAAAGTTATTTTTGTTTTCCATTTATAATAGTAATTTCACTTATTTGGTTTAGGCCCAGTATTATTTTGGACGGGTAGAAAAGAGTCTCTTCTGTTTCAATTGCGTAAACACGAAACAAAAGAAAATGGAAAAGAAAAAAGCGATAGTGGCCGTAGACCACACACTAGGAGGTCGGGCATGCTTTTATCGGGCGGCAGTGGTCATTGTGTGACCAAACGAAAACCGCAACCCCCATCCGGCACCAGATAAGGAGACTGTAAATCAAGCGGGGTAATGTGATACTGGCGTGGTACTCGAAACAGAGTGTGCTGGGGTAATTTTGCTAATTTTCAACTGACGAAACTGAAATAATATTTGGGTTTCAGAGATATAAATGATAATGTTGGTTCCTTTTACACCAATTTTACCATAGCCGCAAGTATACCGATGCTAGTTAAAATGCTTAATTTCTCGGGACTTGGAAATTTAAAATATTACAACAAATACGAGATTTATTTTTTATGTAAGTATTATTCTGTCTCGCTTACTATGGAAATAGTAATTTTAGCATTTTAAGACCTTAAAACTTCAATACACTGCACTTTTAAAAAATAAAAATAAATATTTATTTGATGATGCTTTAATCTGACAGGAAAGATTACTTATTGCAGTAAGACTACCACCGTTCTCCAACACTACCATCTAACATATTTAAAAGTTGATAAAGATTTCATCAAGCTTATGATACTCTTTATTTTGATAAGTATTGAAGATTTTACTGTTTTTCGGAATAATATCCGCCATTTTGAACTCCATCCACGTCTCTCTGCACAATATTTAGGGGTGCCAACAACCGGATTCTGGTTCCTTATGTTTCTACCTTTAAAATAAAACAGTTTTCTAGCTTATAACACAATGACAAATTATTTTTAGATGGTTTTAAACATTTGTCGGCAGTCTGGATACGGTAGGTCATGATCACTAATTTTAAAATTTCTTCCACTGGAAACTTTTTGGGGATTTCAACATCTGTATTTGACTTTTTTATGATAGTATGAGTTTCATGAAGTGGAAAGTAGTAAGAATATAGGCCCTTGTGTAATTTTTATGTTACAATTATGACGGTTGGTTTTTCCGAAAGGTAATTACGAAATGAATACGAATGCGGTGGTTGGCATCCCCGAATATTGTTACAAATGTTTTAAAAGTTATAAAAAAGTATTAAAGTCTTGGTAATTTGTTTTTTTTTCACTAAACGGCGAAGAAATGGCTGTTTCGGTGAAACGCGAAGTCGGTTATTTTGAATTCCCTTCCCTCCGCACAAACTTAGGTGTTGGCAACATTAAAATATAGGTTCCTTATATTGATAGCTTTCAGAAAAACCAACTTTCGTTGTTGTACCTCCAAAATTCTCACGGCAAATGCCATAAACGAGGGTATTTTGGATTTCTTGCTTTTCGGTATTTCCGAGTGCACTAAAATGCGCTGTGGGCGTTTAATACATTCGAATATGTAATAAATTACTATTTAAGCCAGAAAAAGTTTTTATATTGTGATAAATATAGGAGAAATCGCTGTTTTTCTGATGCGAGATCCGCCACTTTGAACCCCCGCTGCGCCCCTCTGCACCCTTTTTGGGGTTGCCAACAACCGGATTCATATTCCTCACGTTAATACCTTTCAGAAAAACTAAGCCTTATAATTGTAACACAAAAATCGCACGGATTACCTTTTGCTCCTGGACTATTAGTTGGTTTAAATAATTTTATTTTTCCCAGATGTCAGGTGTCATCGGCTTTTTCGTACAGTTCTACAAGGGCGAGATAAAAGGTGATACTTAGTAGTTTAAAATCGAGAATTCAGGAATTTTTCAAAATTTGTAATTAAAAAACACATTTTCTTAAAAATTCATAAAATTTTTATTTTCTCACTATTTGCTGTTAGATTATATAATGAAATACACGATGATAAGGATACATATAGGTACAGAGTGTTTTAAAAGTCCGTTTCGGGGCTTTTATTTGGAACCAACGTGTCCTAGGGTCACGGAAATAAGGTCTACCCCTAGGTAAGTGACCCTGGAGAATCCATTGAGATGACTTACAGCACCCCTAGCCACGAAACAAAAAAGTTAAAAACATTAATTTAAAAACTATTGCAGAACCACAGTGAGAGTGTGGTTCCACAAAAACCACAGTGATAGTATTGCTGCCAACGTTATGAAGAACTTTTTGCAAAAAACTTCATGAAAATATCGCGAATATTCACAGAGAGATATTAGCATGTGAAAATAACACTTTTTCAGGCCTCAAAAAAGAAAAAGTTCGTAAAATTGGAAATTTTTCAGTGTTATTGTGTATTTTTGTGGGTTTTTTAGTTAAACTAGGGGGCTCTGCAACCTCCTCGCTATCGCTCACCAACCCCCGGAACTGCTTCGCAGTTCTTTGTAGATCGCTTCGCGATCTTAGCGAGCAGAGCTCGCTTGTTTCATCTCAACTATCCAGCACAACCTGGAACTTGCCTGCTTTGTTAATGATAATTTAATATCGAAACTTTTAATCTCTCTAACTTATCAATAATTTAATTCCGATCATTACCATGAAAATATCAATTAAACTGTTACTGAAGCATTCCTTTTTAGCTTTTCAATAATTTAATAGATAGTGGGGCTACCACCCCCTACTCGCTATCACTCACCAACCCCCGTAACTTATACGTAGCTCTTTACAGATCGCTTCGCGATCTGAGCGAACAAAGCTAGCTAGTTACATTTTAACAGCTATGATGACAACCCTCATCCGCATAAAAAACGCTTTTCTAAATCCTAATTAAATTTTTTCCTCTTATCACTAATTTCTCCAATTCTTATCACTAATTTCTCAATTTAATCTTTAGCAGAATAAAACCAACTTCTCGAAAATCCTCTTCCTTTCATCGGCAAATAACACTCAAAGAAGCTAAATTATTTTTTTTCTCTAGTAGTTAAAAATATTGGAATATCTCTACTATCGAGAGCAAACTTAAAGAAAAAACGTGAACAAAGAAAACTTTTAAATTTAAATATCCGTGCTCACGACAATCTAGTGAACAGGCAAATATAAATTTAAAAACATTCAATAAACATTAAACACGTCTGATAAAGACCTACTAAACTAAAACTATGAAAAAAAATGAAACTTTGATGCTTAATAATTCCAAAACTAATTAAAACTTTTTAAAGAATTAAACGCCATTATCTTTCTAAAAAATAAGAGCATAAGTCTTTAAAAAATAATATTGATACCGTGATTAGTTTTCATTTTAGATAGAAAAAAACGAAGAAAAAGTGTCAAAAATTTCGAAAATTAAAATATTAATTACTCTAAACCAAATCCGAAATTCGAAAAAAGGGCGACGTAGTGAACATCTTCATACTTCAGAGTATTAGGCTGCAAAAAATCATAGTTCTGCTGCTAATAGGTTTTGCTGAACTGGATTACGCGGCGAAAAAAGAAAAACTTCATCTTTGACCTTAACCCCAGTATTAATCATCCCATCAGTTAGCTTTTTTTCGAGAATGTGTCCCAAATATTCCTCTACAAACGTTTCAAATTTCATAAATTTCTGTCTAGTAGTTTTTGAGATATGAGAGTTCAAAGAGTTGAAAAATTAAATTTTCTGAAACAGCGGCGGCCGCGGTGACGGTAACTTTTTTTTAATATAGAGAGATAAAGACAAAATTTAATCAAAAAATTTACGTACTTTAAGTATCTATTCATTTAAAGAAACTATCATAGATAAACAGCACAAATTCATACCACCCCTTTACCAAAAATACTATTGATAAACAACTGAAATAAATTAAATGTCATATACATAACCCTAAAACCACACAAACACGATATCAATGTTGATATGGGTTGAGCAGGTAAAAATTCGTTTAATTCTCCATCGTTTTAAATGCCGTCACCTTGCCAAGACGTCCCGTTATACGATTGAAAGGAGGCACACAGAGATGGGTTGAAGAAAGTCGAAGGAGCATAGCGTCCCCGAAGGAGAAAAAAAACATGGGGTGCAGAGAAGAATAATTGAGGGAGAGGAAAGGGGCCGTGTTGAATTATTTTGTGTAGTACCTGCAGCTAGCATTTTATGAGACCGTTGACAATGCGAATGGTGTATGTCTGGGGATCAGAGGTCGCGGGGGTACGGGGATCTAAGGGGGGATGCTCGTATTGCGTCTTGGTGTCTTTAGGTAGAGGGGACCCATTGAATCATTAAGCTAACAAATTTTGATTTATGTTTGAGTTCTAACATGTCATGTAAAGTAACGGTACAATTCCGTTAAATGCCCCTTAAAAATATTGTCGAGTTGTTAATGTTCAAATGTCGCCGAATTTGTTCAATTGAGATGCTTGCAGCAACAAAGATCTAACTTCAACAGCTTTTCATTGGAATTATCTCTTTGATGCTGCAAACACCTCATTTGTTACCTAATTTTTATAAATCGAAGTAATACATTGATTAAAATTATTTATAATGACTTTGTTAACTTATTTAGTCAAATGCTTTAGGAGAGTTGCTAAGATCTTCGTTGGGTTGGGTTGCTGGTTGTCTAGTTTCACTGTATTTTGCTTATTTAGACTTAAGGTCAATGCTTTTTCCAGGTCAAATGTCCAGGTCAATGGTCTTCCAGGTACACCTTTCAAAGTTGTTTTTTTCCTTGGACGATAGATGCCACCACCATCTATCGCCACCTACACAATTTTGCTATGCCTCTGAAGGGGAGGGAAATAGTCTCCAGGCACCTGAACCAATGGTAAACTGCGCCATGACCGACCACAGGGCCACAGATTTAACGAGATCATACTCCGCTTATACTCGGTGGTGTCGGGAACCGAATCTGGGACCTTCCGATTCTGAAGCCGATGCATTAACCACTAAGCTCCCCACCAAAGTAAATAATGCATTAGTATGGTGTGTTTGTAGTTTTGAGAATGCAGTGTTGCTTGGATGATTTGAAACTGAATAATCTCCTTAAAGAACAAAAATATGAAGGTTTTCAGAATGATAAATAGCTTTGAACAAGAACTTAATATTATATTGAACTTAATATTATATTCCTCAAGGGGGACTAAGGGATACAATTTCGAAATAGAGATGTTATACCTAATTATTTAAGTTCCACTAATAAAAATGATTTTAAACTACAAAATGAAAGACTCTTCAAAGAAAACAGGTGAAAAAAAGTAAAATTCAAGTCCGTTTTTTCTAGGATAATATTTAATCTATTCCTAAAAAAATTTAACACTTTTCTTTTTTTTCCTGTATTATTACCAGTTAAAGATTTATAGTGTGTGCGTGGAGCAATAATTTTATGACTTATCCATTAAAAATAATAATCTTTTCAAATATATATTTATTTCAAGACAATTGAACTGTAATTTAAATAAACCATATAAATATAAATCTCAAACACAAATGATGGTTTAAAAGCAATTGAAACAATATTTTATAGAAAGAAATGATGCTTTTAGGGTTTATACATAACATATTGCCAGAGAAATAATTATTTTATCCACACTAACAATTTTACACATGCCTGTGCGAAAAGAGAAAATAACTATGTAAAGATAAAAAACTAGAGATGTAAAATAAGAAACTTCTTAAAAGGAAAGGATTGAAGGACACATTAAGGTCTCAATATGAGCACGTTCCCCCATCCTGGGAATAGGTTAGGGAGGACTCGGTAGTGAAAGTAAAAGGAAAGCTGACAATGGTTAGTTATGGGGCAAGAAACCACTTTTTTTATCTGCAGAAAACAGCTCCCCTCAGTATGCACTTTATCACGCTTTCACTTGCCTGCTTTCATCCCTTCTCAGTCGCGAGTAATCGCTTTTAAGAGCATTTAGGAGCGATACAATGCAATGGAAAGTGATAGGGAGTACAAAAAATAGTGACATTCACTGATATACACTAGAAAGTCCTTGGTCATCCCAATGCAATGATAGGTAGAGATATAATTCAAATTAGCTAAAAATTATTTCCCAATCAAGATGAGTTTTTGGTTTTCTCATCAATTTTGTAAAAATCATTGATATTGAAAGTATCTAAAGATTAAGACAAAAGACAGATACAATCTTTACTTTCAAATGTGTCATAAAGCATAAAACCTGATTAAAAAATGAAGATAAGTTTTCAATCACTCTTCCATTAGATTTCAAAAGGTATTTAAAATGAAAAACTGAGACATTTAACTTATTACTGAAGTTGATAATCTGATTATTCAGGTTCTAAAGAAGGGTAAAAGCTGCCAATTTTAGATTAAAAAGTCATTTATTTTAGTGAACCTACTGAAATACATAAAGAATTACAGAAAAATTCCTCAGTAGAGTTTCAAATCAAGTGTAAGAACTTACATTTTCTTAGAAACTACATTAATAGTAATATGTAATAATAATACCTTAATTTAGCCTGATGGTTTAGATTAATTTTTAAATTTTGTAAGGATTAACTATGTATGTTCTTTTATTTTATATCTCTGAGGAAATTTTTTTTACAAATTTGAATAGTTTTTTTAACTCATTAATCATATCTTAGCATACTGGGAATAAGAGTTTCAGTTTATTTGAACAAATTACTCTTTTTTGACTAATATTTTATTTTTAGTGAGTTAATAAAATTTAATTTTTCCCAGTGAAAAGTTTCAATCTATCCTTCGTGAGAAAATTTACTTTTCCTTCATTCATATCAATCAAAAACATCAATTCATGATTAAATAAATCAATCAGTTTCAAGTTGAAGAATTCTAATTAAATATTGTGATTTATGTATATTTAAAGATAGTTTTAGTAAATTTAAAAATTGAAAACAACTTGCTACAAATAAATGAAACTTTTAAGGTGCTAAAACTACTTTTCTACTATTCTCAAGATCTAATTAAGAAAGAAAAATAACTAAAAAGGCAATTTAGTCTGCACAGCTGGTTAGATTCCAAATTACCTATTCTAAACCTGGGACACTTTTAAACATATTAATGTTATTTTACCTCTGTATTTAGCTTAAGGGACTTTCATTTGGTTGACCATTAAATAATGCATATACTCAACTACGTTAGAGCAGAATTTTAATGTAGTTTTGGAGAAAAAGATTGAGCAGAATTTTAATGTAGTTTTGGTAGTTGGAAAGTTTAAAGCTGCCTGCACACAAAGTAGCCGAATAACAACGCGCATCACGTAGTTACATTTAGTTAGAAATGACAATGGACAATTTTGACTATTATGTTAATGATACTTTTCTGTACTGAGTATATACTCATGGGAATAACTGTTAAACTAGTATGCAAAACACGTTAACCCCTCGACGTTGGCAATTGGAGAGGCGGAGTTCTAGACAAAAAAAAGTACATAGAAATTTCATACTTGCTTGGTTTTGGTAAAGTTTAAAACTAGCTAACGGAAATAGATTTTGATCACAAAAGGATACGAGACCCCATACCAGGGTTCAAACTGAATTTGATGACAGAGCGGTAAATCAAAGAACCTTACTATCACCAGCCCATGAACTATCACGAAAAATATAAACAATGTATCTAGCGGATCTGACCTGTATTATTAACTCCTATTAACAGTCTGTGAGTACAGGAGTTAATAATATAAGCTAATGGAGTTTTAAACTGATGTGAAAACAGTTTATCGCTTAATATAATGCCTATAGTTATCTCTATTTATTTGCATAATCCAGTTATAGTTTGTGAATTTTATAGTTAGTAAACTCGCTTGTATTCTAGTCTGAAGTGGTTTGATTATGGAGTGAAAAGGTAATGGGATGGTCCAAATGTTTTGAGGGACGGCGTCACTCATAACACTGGGGAACAATTTTTAACATAATTTCTGTTGAGTTTGATTTTTTGCTGTTTCAGAGTTCAATGGGCACACTGATTATAAAACTGTTGTTAGTTTTCTTCTACCACGTCAACTTTTTAAGATACGGGGTACCCCCAAAATGTGCATAAAAAGCAAAATAAATGACTTTGAATTTGATTTTCAGGGTCAAAAACCATTACTTTAGTCTTTAAATTACACCCGAGAGGACAAGAAAGGTTAAAGTTCCTAAAATATGAAGATTTGTAGCAAATGGAAGGGGTAATTACCTTAAAAGGTATACGGGGTAATTACACCCCTAAAATGGCCAAAAAAAAAACGTTAAAAACTATAGAGGTTATTTTACAGTATTTTTTCTCTTATTTTTTACGCAATTTCTCTTTAAGGGAACCAAGACGTTACAGATCTTCAAAAAATCGATTTTTAAATGTACCTTAATAAATTACATTTCACGCTGATTCCAAAAATGTATAACATGTGTAGGTTTGAAACCTGATTCCAAGAGAAATTCCGAGTTAAAGAACACTTATAACGGTTTTTCTTGATTTTCTCAAAATGTGTTTTTCTCATCTTTGGGTACGCTCGTATCAAATTCTACTCATTCAAATCAGATGAAACTTGGTATACTGATAAAACACAATAATATGCATACATTAAAACTAAATTTATGGGTGTTTTGACCTTATATTTGAATTTAGGGTCCAAAATGTGTAAAAAAACTGTAATTTTTTACGCGTTTTCAATTTTCAACTTTTATAATTTAAAAAAATATAATCAATAATTTCGAACAAAAACTATTTCATTGCAATGTTTATATATTTGTTAGAATACATAAACATGTTTATTGAATTTTTTTCAGAAACTTTTTCAACGAGCGTACCTTTCCATCACTATATGTTATAAGGCTGCATAGAATAAGTACTTTTTCGATATTCTTTTTCTAAAATATTTATCAGATTTTTCAAGTATTTTTTTATAAACCTGGTTGAAATAGTGTACAGATTATGTCTACAAATTTTTATCAACATGCGATCTCTATATTTAAAAGAGAGGGTTTTTTCAATAAGTAAAATAACAGCATTTTTCGTTGAAGAAAACGTCTTGGTTCCCTTAAGAGGTCTAAACCCTTCCCCAAGAACCCAAATTTAATGAAAATAAGCATCAATGATTTTTACTAAAAGCGGTTGAGGTGTTAGCGTCCCCGAAGCACCCGCGGAAGGGTTCGGAAGACTCTCTGGCACTTCGGGGTAATTTTCAGGGTCAAAAACTATTACTTTAATCATTGAATTACATCCGAGAGGACAAGAAGGATTAAAGTTTCTAAAACATGAAAATTTGTAGCGAATGGATAGGTTTAAGTGGTAATTACCCCCCTAAAATGCAAAAAAAAGTTAAAAAGAATAAAGGTATTTTACGCTATTTTTTCTATTATTTTTTATGCATCTCCTTTTTAAAAGGTCTTACCCCTCCCCCAAGAACCCAAATTTAATGAAAATAGGCAGCAATGATTTTTATTGAAAGTGGTTGAGGTGTTTAGCGTCCCCGAAGCGCCAGATAGTCTTTTTAACCCTTCCGCGGGTGCTTTTGGGACGCTAACACCTCAACCACTTTTATTAAAAATCATTGCTGCCTATATGCATTAAATTTGGGTCCTTGGGGAAGGGTTAAGACCTTTTAAAGAGGAATTGCGCAAAAAATAAAAAAAAATATTGTAAAATAACCTCTATCATTTTTAACGTTTTTTTTTTTTTGGCATTTTAGGGGGGTAATTACCCCTTAAACCTATCCATTTGCTACAAATTTTCATATTTTAGAAACTTAAACCTTTTTTGTCTTCTAGCGTGTAATTTAAAGACTAAAGTAATGGTTTTTTACCCTGAAAATCGAGTTCAAAGTCATTCCTTTTGCTTTTTATGCAAATTTTGGGGGTACCCTGTATCTTAAAAAGTTGACGTGATAGACAAAAACTACAGTTACTTTTGGATTCAGGGGCTAAAAGTGATTCAAAAACAAGTCACATTTCTAAGTCAACGAAATTGCTGCTCCCCAGTGTAATCAGCACTATTTTGTTTGAAAGTCAAAATACAAACTTGTAAAAATAATGTAATAATAAAATAAATAAAAATAAGTTTGTTGATGTAAATAAAAAAATGCTAATTTTAATTTAATTACCACTTTCAATTCTCAGTAAAATAATTTAAAGTTAAATTATATTAGTGAATAAATTATATTATTATACAGAGAATTTTATTAAAATTAACCTTACCATGTTTCATTTTAGTTGCTATAAATCTACTTGAATCACTTAACATATTTATAGTTGTGCGGCTTTTGATGAAAAAAAAGGAAGGAAAAGAGAGAGAGAAGCAATAGTAGACTTAGGAAATCTTAAAAGCGTCTCGAAAATACAAATTTTTAAGACATCCTAATCTTGTAGGCTAAAATATTATACATTATTATATACAATACATTATACTTTTCAAAAGATAAATTTTTAATTGTTTTTTGAGTTTTGGTTTCGAAAAAGAGAAATGTTGACTAAAAAGCTAAAACTTTGATTTTCTATTATTTCTCATTACTTTAATTTTGTTTAATTAGTTAAGAAAAACTATTAGTTGAATCGCTTAATTCTGAAACGTGCCAAACTCAATTTTTTTCAAAAATGAATTATTGGTGTTCTGTAGGGGTAAATGCACATTTTAGATTAAGAATTATAAAAATAACGTGGTTTTGAAATAGATTTTCGGCATGTTAAATTTCAGATTTAGTGCAGAAACATGTCAAAAGACGTCGTTTGACTGGTTTTTGCACTTAAACTGCGGGGAATTTTATTCATGCCGTCTCATCTGCAGCTTGTTTGGGATTGATTTTTTTAATCGCATACAAACACTACTTAGAAAAGTAATTCTTTAGAGCAGTGGTCCCCAACCTTTTTACCACCACGGACCGGTCAACGTTTGATAATTTTACCGTGGCCTGATGGGGGGGGCTTTGATTGGTTTTTCTAGATTATTTTGTTAATTTTAATTTAGTTGTATTTAAACATGCTTTCAAAATAAGATACAGTTACACCAAAAAATAAATGTATAGTGATTTATAGTTCATTTCATTCATTAATTTGGAGTATAAACCTAGGAATTTAAATTCATTTTCAATGAAATGATCGGCCCGCGGACCGGTACCATTTGATCCACGGACCGGCACCGGTCCGCGGACCGGGGGTTGGAGACCACTGCTTTAGAGGTTAAATCCATCAAGCCATAGTAAAAACCACATTTTTATAGATTTTGTACAAATCTCAAGACCAAGGACGTTTTGGTAGCTATATATTTAAAATTTTCATGCTTATGACCCTTTATTACATCCATGTGATTGAGATTTAGGATCTATGAATCACTTTATTATAAGGGGACATCAAATCTATCCCCCAGATCATAATATTGAACTAATTAACTGATTTTGTAAGGCTTTTAAAGCAAAATCGTTTTACTTTCCACAAAGTTACTTTTAAACAACTACGTAATTGTCTTCGAAGATGTCTATATTAACATTTTCAATTTGCTGACCACTATTTTTGAGTATGGAGTTGAAATCATTTATAAAAAATATTTAAACATCTACTAACCAAAAGGGAAAAACATAAGAATTCTACAATAATTTTATGGGTTAACAAGGAAATGTTATTTTCAATTAATAATCCTAATTTTATTAACAAATCCTTAAATAAATTAGAGTTAAGCTATGAAAATAGGCTTAAATACTCTGTTTAGTGCACAAGCCTGTCAAATGCAAATATTTCAGTAATTTTTTAATGAAAAGAATAAAAACATCAAAAAAAATTATTTTTGTCTGTAAAATATCCAAATGAGGCCTACTTTAAGAAAAAAATTACTAAAATCTTCATAAAATGTAGTGAGCTTCTATACATTTTTTTCACGTTTATCTCAAAACAAGAAAATTGGCGTTTGACATGTTTCAGAAAAAAGTTACTCAGTTAAGAAATATTTATTTAGCATATTAAGTAATAGAAAATCAAAGATTAGGGAATCTTTTATGACTTCTGAATCTTTACTTAAATAAGGATTCACAAAAATTATGTGATTTCAATATTATCATCGTTAAAGGCCTAGTCTTCCCCTTACATAAGTTGTTAAAAAATTGAGACTTCACATTAATGCAGTCTTTAATCTCTTTTGCCATGTTTCAAATTACTAGTTTACCACTTTTTAAATTACTAGGAGGCTCTGCCCCCTGCTCGCTATCGCTCACCAACCCCCGGAACTGCTTCGCAGTTCTTTGAAGATCGCTTCGCGATCTTAGCGAGCAGAGCTCGCTTGTTTCATCTTAACTATCCGGTAAAACCTGGAACTTGGCTGCTTAGTTAATCATCATTTAATATCGAAACTTTTTATCTCTCTAACTTATCAATAACTTAATTCGGACCATTACTACAAAAATATCAAAATAAAACTGCAACTGAAATATCCTTGTCAATAATCCTTGTTTTACTTGTCAATAATTTAATCGAAATGTTTTTAAAAAATATCCAGCAAGTCTACTAATTATCATCAAACCATCTAAGAGAAAAAAAGCATGCCATTAAAATCTTTTAAATTTATAAAATGCACGTGTATCTAGTGAATCGTCGAAAGTAAAAGAAATCAAGAAATCAGACTCATAAAAATCGGCTGTTTCTCTAGTGAACGACCAGAAAGAGATGAAAAAATTGAAACTTTGAATCTTAATAATTCTAAAAATAATTCGAATTTTTTAGAAAACAAAACGCCAATCTTTTTATAAAAAATAATTGTATGTGCGTTTAAAATATCATAGTTTTACTGTGATTAGTTTTTCTGTTATAACGGAAAAACAGAAAAAGGGTAAAAAATTTCGAAACTTTAGAATTTAATTACTCCAAAAATAATTCGAAATTCGAAAAAAGGGCAACGAGGTGCAAAACTTCATACCTAAGAGTATGTGTCTGCAAAAAATCATGTTTCTGCTGTAAATAGATTTTGCTGGGGGCGAACTCGCAGCCGAAAAAAATAATTTTCGACTTTGACATTAAATAACTCCAGAACTAATTATCTAATTAATTAGGTCAGGAGACTGAAATTACCCTCATACATTTGTCTACCAATGGTCAAAATTTCATAATATTCCTTCAAATAGTTTTTGCGTAGTGATAGTTCAAATTGTTAAAAAATAAAATTTTCAAAATCAGCGGCGGCGGTGACGGCGGCGGCGGTCACTGTTACTTTT
This sequence comes from Tetragnatha versicolor, assembly GCA_024610705.1. NCBI lineage: Eukaryota > Metazoa > Arthropoda > Arachnida > Araneae > Tetragnathidae > Tetragnatha > Tetragnatha versicolor. Next base: position 30,565,643 of record JANDEH010000001.1, on the reverse strand, counting down.
TTTTAATATAGAGAGAAAATTAAAAAAAGATAAAGTATAACACAACGTGTTTTATTGCACGACCTACGTTTTTAATCTCTCTATATTAAAAAAAAGTAACAGTCACCGCCGCCGCCGCCGCTGCCGCCGCCGCCGCTGTTTCAGAAAATGATATTTTTGAACACTTTGAATTATCACTACGCAAAAACTATTTGAAGGAATATTATGAAATTTTGACCATTGATAGACAAATGTATGAGGGTCATTTCAGTTTCCAAACCTAATTAATTAGATAATTAGTTCTGGAGTTATTTAATGTCAAAGTCGAAAATTATTTTTTTCGGCTGCGAGTTCGCCCCCAGCAAAATCTATTTACAGCAGAAACATGATTTTTTGCAGACACATACTCTTAGATATGAAGTTGTGCACCTCGTCGCCCTTTTTTCGAATTTCGAAGTATTTTGGGAGTAATTAAATTCTAAAGTTTCGAAATTTTTTACCCTTTTTCGGTTTTTTCGTTATAATAGAAAAACTAATCACAGTAGAACTATGATATTTTAAACACGCATACAAATATTTTTTATAGAAAGATTGGCGTTTCATTTTTTAAAAAATTCGAATTAGTTTTAGAATTATTAAGATACCAAGTTTCAATTTTTTCTTCTCTTTCTGGTCGTTCACTAGAGAAACAGGCGATTATTTTTATGAGTCTGATTTCTTATTCCCGATGATTCACTAGATACAGACGTGCATTTTATAAATTTAAAAGCTTTTTAATGGCATGTTTTTTTTTCTCTAAGATGGTTGATGATAATTAGTAGACTTGCTGGATATTTTTGAAAACATTTCGGTTAAATTATTGGTAAACTAAAAAGGAATATTTTAGTAACAGTTTTATTTTGATATTTTTGTAGTTATGGTCCGCATTAAGTTATTGGTAAGTTAGAGAGATAAAAGGTTTCGATTTTAAAGGATCATTAACTAAGCAGACAAGTTCCAGGTTTTACTGGATAGTTGAGATGAAACAAGCGAGCTCTGCTCGCTAAGATCGCGAAGCGATCTTCATAGAACTGCGAAGCAGTTCCGGGGGTTGGTGAGCGATAGCGAGCAGGGGGCAGAGCCCCCTAGTTTATTACAAAATTCTTCATAGATAGTATATTAATTGAACATGTGTATCTAAGTGGTAATTTGCATGTACTTGCCCAATTTTCTGCTCGTGGGGTAGGAAGGCATTTTTGTCTTATTCATGAGAAAAAAATTCAAGAAGTGATTTTAAGTACGTAGAGAGATTTCTGTCACATTTTATTTTGAATGAGGGATGAGGGGTTGAGTTTACTATATGTATACTTGAGATTACAACCAAGGCCCCCTAATTTTACACTAATTTCCTGGTTTATTCTAGTGAAGTTTGTTTAGAAACCTCAAAGTAGGGGAGAATGGAGTAAAAAGAAACATTTTAATTGGCGGGTTTGTGTATGGGCCTAAGAATCTGAAAAAAAAATACAGAATATCTTTAAGAAATATTTTTAATCCCATAAAAGTTTTATCGATTTATAATAATTATTTCAGTGACAAATTCCCGTTTCAAGTTGATGCTGCTAGGAAAATAGTCCACCTAAAGTCATGCTTTTTTCAACTATTTCAATTGATCATGTCTTTGTAATTAAATTATCTTTGGATTTTCAGTGAACTTTTTAGAAGGTTAAGAGGGCTATATAATTCACTTTTTTGTTCTTTAATTTAGGATTGTGGATCATTCTTAAAAGTCTTCGTTTCTTATTACCTCATTTAAACAAAACTAGGGGGTAAAAAGAATCAATAGCATTTTATCCCTGAAAATTCATTAATAGAATTTTTCTCTATTTATCTTAAAATTTATTCTTTTTTTATTTACCAAGTTAACAAAAATAAATTTAACTAAGTTTATTTTTACTTTATTTTCCTGAAAACAGTCGGTAGTAAGCCAACTTTAACTCACCACTTTAAAGTTCATTGAAAAATGTATAAGTTATCCGAATGACATTTTCTATCGATTTTGCGTTTTAATTTAGGTTAGGGTGAGGAAATAGACTATTAAGTCAGGGTTTTTATATTCATGTTATAGAAACAGTATTGAAACACAATGGGGACGGGGGAATAGTTTCCAGGGTTTCTTTTTTAACCTCCTGAACCATTAGAATTTGAAGGAAAGGTAGCGCTGAGTTTATAAAGAGGAAATTGAAAACAACCTAAAAGAGTTTGCAAAAAATATTAAGTTTATTTTGGGGGAGAATAAATTTTTCTCACAAAATAAAATAAGAGAAACGTCATTTGATTTTTTGTCATAAGTTTCAAATGTCTTATACAAAAATATAAGGTTGTTTAATATTTTCAACTTGTAATTTTTTTAGCCTAATTTTTAACTTGACATATATCGAAAGATTTTTAATGAAAATTTTTTAAATTGACTAGGATTTTAAAATACTATTTAGAAATTGTATCAATACATTCATTTGGTTTTGGATTGTTTTAATTTGTAAAATAATTGACTTGTTTCTTATTACCCCTAGTGGAGTAACAATATACAGTCGGTCGGGGTAATAAGCCCAAAATACGAAAATAACCAAACAATGTTTTTCTTTAACTTTAAATTTGAAGAAACCATAGGTCCCCTGACACACATTTTAACATATTTACACATTTTAAGAAATAACTTGATTCCAAACCCACATACTTTTAACTACTCTTTATAAAAATTGCCTTTCTGATATCAAAAATGAGGTTACATTTTATGAATAACTTTTTTAAAATTAGAGTAGCTGTCCCTTTAAGTCCATAGGAAAAAATGAAAATAAAAGTTTTTTTAGCAAAAAATTTATTTGAAGTTTGAAGAAGTACCATTTAAAAATTTATCCTGTGCAGTTTCCTGTATTTTGTTCTTCACGTGCATAATTTTTAAATTTGTCAAATAACTCTGCTGTATTTAGGATCAGTTTTAATATGAAAAAATGAGAAAATTCATGTACAATTTGAATCTATGCTCATTTCAAATAAATCATTGTGGAAACACTTTGAGTGCTTTTAATTTTATACTAAAACTTTTAGACCGAGAGCTGGATGCAAATTTTGGGAATGATAAAAGGTGCACGAGATATTTCACCTGGAACAGATTCGATTGATGAGGGGAAAACTTATGTCACCACCGCCAGAAGGCTAAGTAGAAGCTTTTAGCGTGGAAGGGGGTCAAACATGCAAACAGCGCGCTGACCCTAGCGACAGAGATTTTGAGGAAATCGGTTGAAAATTTGCACAGTTTAAGGAGAGTGTGAATAAAAGATAATGTAGCTTACTCAAAAGTATAAGTTGTGTTTTAAGGGTTGTAGAAAACTTAAAGAATTTTCGAATGTTTATATGAAAGTTATGTACGGCCAACGAGGTGCAAGGCTGGACATAGGCTTAATGTATTGAAGAATGTGAGTAAAAATTACTAAATTAGGGTAACACTCCCAGAAGACTAAGTGGAAGACAAAGGGTGGCCAGAAGTCACCAAAGGTGCAGAAAAATCTTAAAATCTGACTCATTCGGAAACTTCTGGCTGTTTGCATATGTATAGCTGACATATACAGGGTGATTCTAAATTACTTGGACAAACTTCGCATGTGGGTAGAGGGGACCTAGACAAGCATATTTCACATAGGAATGAGGGGGCGCAGCCTTACCGTTTAAGAGCTAGGACCTAATGTAGTGCGAGCGCGTTTCAAAAGGCCTTTTTTAGAGGGCCCGTGAGACTAAACAAAACATAATAAAATGAAAAACATTATTGTGGGAGGTAAGGAAGTATCCTTGTTACTTACACCATGAATTCGATAGAATTTGAACCACTTTATAAACCAGGGAGTTAGTTTCAAAAGTACGATATTAATTTTTTAGTCAAAGAATGGAATTCCCTTAATGGTATTAAGAAAAATGATGATCGGGGAAGGAATTTTCAATGATCGTAACATTGATCATTAAAACTGTTTGTTCATTGAAATTTCCTTCCCCGATCATCATTTTTCTAAATACCATTAAGGGAACTCCATTGTTTGACTAAGATATTAATATTGCACGTTTTAAAACTCACCTCACGGTTTGGCAAGTGGTCCAATTTATATCGTATTGAGGATTTAAGTTGTAAGGATACTCTTGTACCTCATGCAATAATGTTTTTCATTTTATTATGTTATGTTTCGTCTCACGGACCTTCTAAAAACGGCCTTTTGAAACGCGCTCGCACTACATTAGGTCCTAGCTCTTAAACGGTAAGGCTGCGCCCCCTCATTCCTGTGCGAAATATGCTTGTCTAGGTCCCCTCTACCCACATGCGAAGTTTGTCCACGTAATTTAGAATCACCCTGTAGAACAAACTATAGGCAAACAGCCAGAAGTCTAAGTGGAAGCGTTCGGGAGATATTTAGGCGCGAAGTACAAAACAGAATAAAAGCGCGCTGTCCCTAGCGACAGAAATTTTGAGGAAATCGGTTGAAAATTTGCACAGTTTAAGGAGAGTGTGAATAAAAGATAATGTAGCTTACTCAAAAGTATAAGTTGTGTTTTAAGGGTTGTAGAAAACTAAACGAATTTTCGAATGTTTATATGAAGCATATGTATTTTTTAAATTTCCAAAAATTTAAATTTTATCTTTTATGCATAGTGGTGCTAGTGACCAAGTAAATTGGAAGTGATCGTGGGAAATTCGGTTGTAAAGTGGTAGAGCAACAATGACTATGATACTAACAAAAAAAAGTTTAATTTTATTATTAGTCATTGTTGCAAGAGAAAAGCTACCAAACGACTTTGTGCTCTACCACTTTACAACCGAATTTCCAACGATCACTTTCAATTAGCATCGTAAAGTTTTTACTTGATCACTACTATGCATAAAAGATAAAAGTTGGTGTTTTCAGTAAAAAGTTCGTATTTTATGTAGCTTGCAACACAGTTGTACCAGCCACATCTCGGCGTAAAAAGTGCACTGTGACCAAATCGGGTGGAATCGCGTGCTAAAATTTACAGGGTACTTTCTCTAATGTCTATACTTTCATTTAAAACCAAAATCGGAGGTTAGCTTAGTTTAGCTAACAATGAAAACCTTAAGTATTTCTTTACTTTATTAAAAATTCGATATGTCACTCTATTAACGTGATTTTCAAGCCATTGGTGATTAATTTTAATTACAAACATATTCCACCCTCTTTCATACATAGTTTTTTAGTACATACTTTTTAGTTTTGATATTAGAAATCGTCAGATCTCAGTTCTTTTATCTTTTATAGAACTTTGAATGCAAAAACACCTGATGCTGTACCTTCGGACACCATACGTGTTGTACCTACGAACACGTTCTTGTGGGTATCTGTAGCTAATCAGCGTTTTAGAATCAGGTTTCATTTAACTGAATACATTTTAATAAATATTAAATTAATTCTATATGGTAATCTATTTGTCGGCGATTATTTTCAAGTGAATTTTAGATGAAAAATCAAATATTTTGTGATCTAAACTACTTTTTTAAATTTATGATTCTACTTGGAATTTAATGTAAAATATGGTGTAAAACCATAAGCACCCTATAAGTGAAAAAAATAACTATAAGTGAAAAAAATAACTGAAAATGGGAATTTTGGGTGGGTTTGGGTTTTGCCACGGTATAACGATGAAAAGGAACCGAAAATTTGAGCTTTTTTCTCTCATTGCGATATGAAGCGAAACACGCCTCATTTACATGTCCTAAATGAAAAATTATTCGAAAAATCATTTTGGATTCTTAATCTATAGGGGAGAGTGTTGTACCTACGGACGGTTGTACCTTCAGCCACCTCCTTTTAAAATTCAGGAAAAAATGTAAATTTGAATTTGTGGTCGATTTTAAATGTAAACAGATGCTAACTAGTTGCTAACGTGAAATCAGCTGTTTAAAATATTATTTAAATTTTCTATAGTAAAAATACTGTTTTTAGGTGCTCAAAGTTTTTTTTAGTGCATCACTACATTAATTGTTTTCTTCCTCTATGATTATGATATGATAAAATGGGATATATGGGGGAATCCTAGAGATTTTGACTTTTTAGTTTTGATATTAGAAATCGTCAGATCTCAGTTCTTTTATCTTTTATAGAACTTTGAATGCAAAAACACCTGATGCTGTACCTTCGGACACCATACGTGTTGTACCTACGAACACGTTCTTGTGGGTATCTGTAGCTAATCAGCGTTTTAGAATCAGGTTTCATTTAACTGAATACATTTTAATAAATATTAAATTAATTCTAAATGGTAATCTATTTGTCGGCGATTATTTTCAAGTGAATTTTAGATGAAAAATCAAATATTTTGTGATCTAAACTACTTTTTTAAATTTATGATTCTACTTGGAATTTAATGTAAAATATGGTGTAAAACCATAAGCACCCTATCGCATTTAAGTATGATGATTAAAAAACTTAAACTTTCCACTGAAGAAAATTTACCACCAAATTATTACTGTTATTACCACCAAATGCTTGCACAACTAAGTGTCGATCGAATTGTTTTTTTTTGGATCAGTGAAGTTTTCAGATCAATCAGCATGATTGATGAAACTATTACCTTAAATTCTGATCTGAAAATACCATGTGATTTTTGTGTTTTTGGTAAAAAATCAAGACTTTTATCATTCAACTTCGTTTTAATGATCATTTACGATCTAAAACTACATTACTTTAAAAAAATCTATTTTCAATTTTAAAAAGGCTTGAAATGGGTTATTAAAAGGTTATTCATCAATAAAAATGTTCATTCTTAGCTTTTTTCAACTAAAACTTCCCTTTTTAAGGGTGTCCACAGGTACAACTGGGTCTGTCCATAGGTACAACAGGTTGTTGTACCTTTGGACACTAATTTTTCGAAGTTATTATTCATGATTAAAAATCCAATTTTTAAGATTTTGGCTAGTAAAAAATATCTCTCAACTCACAAAGGTTAGGACTATAGGTTGGGCACTTTAAATGGTCAAAATGTGATTTTACCTGTCTTAGAAAAATCCAAACGTGATTTTTGTCCATAGGTACAACACTCTCCCCTATGGATATTCAGGCATAAAAAACCGTTAAAAAATTTCGATTCGAAGAACTTCATTTTTTGAGTTTTTCCCGTCCGGCACCACTGTGCGCCGTCTTAAATCGTGCTTTGTTTTGATTTGTAAACGCTGCAATATTTTTTTAACTTTTAAAGTTTTCACTGATGATGTCCTTTACAGAGAAGGACGAAACGTTTGATGTTAAAAAAATAGAACACGGCCTTACATTTTTCGGATAATTTTAATATTATGAATTCTATTGACTTAAATACTTTGTTAGCAATCGAGTTAAATTAGTTTATTAAATTTCTATAAATACTAACTAATAACTAAGGGTATTGTCTATTTTTTATAGATACAGTTTAGAATGGAGAACTTTTGAAAAATAAAAAGGATGAAGTTGTAGCATATTAAAACTATTTTGAAAGTTCTATCTAAAAATCATGTTTAAACTGGGAGACATTTCTTAAAGATGTATTATTTAATCCCTCAATAAAAAATTCCTGAAATTTTGCATGTTGGAATAAACATTTATAACAATATTTTTCTCACTTTTCTTTCTTTTTATAGCAAAAAATGGGGGATAGATATGAAGCTTTTGAATAATGTTTACAAAGAAAAGAAATACGTAAGGTATGTTTTTGATATTATTACATTATAACGAAATAAATGTTTTAGTTGATGATGTTAAGGATTAGAGTAATTAGATATTAATAATTTTGAGTATGGTTTGATTGAAAAGTAGTTATCTTATGTTTTTGTTGTATCACATGCTGTAAAGTAAAGACAAAAAGAAATGCAATTGGGTCATTCCATAGTGACTAACGTAACTTTAGACTACTTTTCAAAAGTCATTAAATGGTATAATAGGGTCACTTGGGGTAAGTGGGACCCCTTTTTGGCCTAGTACATTTTTGGAGGTTCATAGAAAAAATTTTAAAGGGTTTATTTTGTACTTGTTGACAAATTTCGTTAAAGAGTCTATCGATAAACAAAAATTTATCAGTAGTTTCTAAATTAAAGCTTTATATTTTTCTTAACTGGTCTTTTTATCAAAAATGAGATGGGTGACCCACTTACCCCAAGAGATGGGGTAAGTGGGTCACCCCCTCTTTATTTATATTTAAAGCAAGCAAAACTTAAAAGGAAGTAAGTGGGTATTACTTAAAAAAGTACAGTAAATTTCAATATAAAATTTTTTATTCCAACTGTGTCCATGAGTGAGAAATATACTCACATCAAAATCAATACGACAAGGCAAGAATAGAATGAAAAGCAAAATAAGTATTTTAAAGAATGTTTTGAAAGGCCAAAGGGATATTTTTTACTTTAGCATATAAAATAGTGTTTAAAGAACATAATAAGGTTGTTTAAGATTTATTTTGGCACTTAAATACACATTGTAAGATAAAAAAGAAATCATACACACTAAATGAGAATGAACACTATTGATGAGATATTTCACTTTACTCACCATAACTTAAATTAAAACCGAAATTTAATATAAAATGTCGATCAAACTATTTATAAATATTAATGAATTTTGAAGTGGTGAGTAAAAGGTCTTCTACTTGCTACTATAAATCGAAATTTTCTGAAAATATTGGGGGGAAATTGTCCCTATAATCCCCCCAAAATCCGCCCATGTCTTCAGTTGTAGTTCCTTTATCATATGGGACCCTCTAAAACCACTTATATCATAATAAACAATAAAGGGTCCCACTTACCCCACACTGAGGGGTCCCACTTACCCCAACCATGCTAAAACTATGGGGTAAGTGGGACCCCCCTGTTAAACACTTCAAAGTTAATAATTTTGAAAAATTTCAAATTGCCGTATGTAATTTAGTTCAAACTCTGCAAAACAGTTCAATAAACATTAAAATGTAATGAAAACTTACCTGGAAATACTTCTTTGAAAAATACGTCTTGAACTCTCCAAAAAATCCATTCTGAGAATGTATTTTAAATTAGTTCTATAATCTTAAAAATAAATTAAACAAATCTCAAATATATGCAATACTCATCGGTGTGACAAGCTGCAACATAATCAATGCGAGTAAGTGTGAAATTTCCTGTAATATTATAGTTTTAGGGGGGTGACCCACTTACCCCAGTGACCCACTTACCCCAAGTAACCCTACTATAAAATTCCCTTTATTAAAAATAAAAATTACAAGATATCATGTAATTCAAGTCAATTAACCTATTTCATACACCAAAACAATTTTTAAAGTTCATAATTTTAATAAATAAAATTTAAACTTAACTGTGACTAACGTAACTAGGAGGTAAAAAAATAGTTACGTTAGTCACAGTTAAGTTTAAATTTTATTTATTAAAATTATGAACTTTAAAAATTGTTTTGGTGTATGAAATAGGTTAAACGACTTGAATTACATGATATCTTGTAATTTTTATTTTTAATAAAGGGAATTTTATAGTATTATACCATTTAATGACTTGAAAAGTAGTCTAAAGTTACGTTAGTCACTATAGAATGACCCAATTATAAAATTTCCTATTTTATTATGATTTCTCTCTAGTTTTACCATATATATATTTAAAATTATGACAATTCTCTCGAATTTGTAATAGTCAGGGTGTCAAATTGAAAAGTGCGAAATCGCGTATGTAAAATATTTAGGAAAATAGGATAAAAAAGATGTCAAATTTTAGGGGATTAAAAGTTTTCCTCTAGCAAAGTTTTTGAAACCTACCCCTTGAAAGAAGTTTTTTATCTCATATTAAAATCTATTCCTTACACACAAAAATAATTAATCCTTGTAAGCTGATTTTTGGAAGAAAATTTCTGGAAATTTGACCTTAAAAACGGTGACGTGTTGTGAGCGGATACCTATAAATCGTGTTGTGAGCGGACATTGATAAAAAATCGAGATCGAATCGATAAGTTATGCTATTTACATTCATAATGGCTATTTTAATGCTCTTTTTGTGTGACATTAAAGAGTACCGAGCCCCATTTTTTCTGAATCGTCACTGTTACTGATTAAACCTAACTAGCTTGGTTATAGTTAGGGCAAGTGGGTTTGGGGGGCGGCAGCTCCCCCAAATACCATAAACTTTTTACAGTTCTTTTGATGTTAGAATTCGAAATTTTAATATCTAGTTTAGTGCTTATTTTATTGAGTTTTCTTGTTTTCTAAGTTGCCGAATGAAAGTGCGGACGAGATTTATATGTATTTACATTTATTTGCTAATCTTTGTTACACAAGTTAAACAATTTATACTATCGTAAGTAAAGTAAGTTAAGTTATGCTATTTGTATTCATATTGGCTATTTTAATGCTCTTTTTGTGTGATTTGCGTGTTTTTTGTAACACTAAAGAGTACATAGCCCCCTTTTTTCTGAATCGTCACTGTTACTGATTACACCCAAAACGAGTTTGGTTATAGTTAGGGCAGGGGTTTTTTTTGGGGGGGGGCGGCAGCCCCCCCCAACTACCATAAATTTTTTACAGTTCTTTTGATGTTGAAAATAGCATATAAAATCACTAACCGATTCGATCTCGATTTTCAATATCGATTTTTTATCAATGTCCGCTCACAACACGATTTTTATATGTCCGCTCACAACACGGCACCTTAAAAACAGGGATTAAATTCGATTCAGTGCAATTAGTCGCCTCCCCCTTACGCCCCTGAGTTCTGACCTCCCTCTTTCTCACTGCTAGTTTTCGTTAAATTTTTTTAGGGGGCTAAAGTCCCCCTAGATCCCCTGAATCCGCTAGTGCTTGGGTGAGATTTATCTCCAAAACCTCTCCTCGGGCTACGCCCCTGAAAAGACCAGCTCTCAGGCAATATTTAAAAAATCTTGACGAAAAAAATATTTCGATTCGTTCCTTATATGGATTAAAATTGAGGAAATGTATTGGATCGTCTCTGGTCAAAAAGCCATCAGTCTACCTGGGAAATGATCACTTTTCCATATACTTTTTTCTTCGGCTTTCTGCAAAAAACATCGGCCAAACATTAGGCATTTAGATGTTTTTAGGCCGATGGGCCGATTATTTCACAGTTTAACATCGGCTGCCGATGCCTAGGTCTATGGCTATTTTTTTAAACAATCGGCGATGATGCATCGGTCAGGCCGATGCATCAGAAAATAAATATGGGTATTACGTTTAGATAGAAAATATAATTTAAATGAATAAATACCTGAAAAATTCGTAAAATATTTTTGCGTCTTAGTTTAAAAAATTATTTTCAAAAATCAGAAAAATGACACACCTGGTGGTCCTCCTATATGTTTCTCCTTACATGAGAATGAATGCAAAAACAGTTTGAAAATATTGTGAAGCAAACTATGTAGCAAATGTGCAATATGAATTTCTTGCACACCCTATGTTAAAACTGTAAAAAATTATTTCTTCTAATAACGAAAGAGAGAAGCTTTCCGTTATTTGAAGAAGTTTGAGAGTTCTTTTAGATTAGTAACAGAAAGTGCCCTAATAACAATCAATAGGGGAGAGTGTTGTACCTATGGACAAAAATCACGTTTGGATTTTTCTAAGACAGGTAAAATCACATTTTGACCATTTAAAGTGCCCAACCTATAGTCCTAACCTTTGTGAGTAGAGAGATATTTTTTATTAGTCAAAATCTTGAAAATTGGATTTTTAATCATTTATAATAACTTGGAAAAAATTGTGTCCAAAGGTACAACATCCTGTTGTACCTATGGACAGACCCAGTTGTACCTGTGGACACCCTTAAAAAGGGAAGTTTTACTTGAAAAAAGCTAAGAATGAACATTTTTATTGATGAATTACCTTTTAATAACCTATTTCAAGCCTTTTTAAAATTTAAAATAGATTTTTTAAAGTAATGTAGTTTTAGATCGTAAATGATCATTAAAACGAAGTTGAATGATAAAAGTCTTGATTTTTTACCAAAAACACAAAAATCATATGGTATTTTCAGATCAGAATTTAAGGTAATAGTTTCATCAATCATGCTGATTGATCTGACAACTTCACTGATCCAAAAAACCCAATTCGATCGACACTTAGTTGAGCAAGCATTTGGTGGTAATAACAATAATAATTTGGTGGTAAATATTCTTCAGTGGAAATTTTTAAGTTTTTTTAATCATCATACTTAAATGCGATAGGGTGCTTAGGGTTTCACACCATATTTTAAATTAAATTCCAAGTAGAATCATAAATTTAAAAAGTAGTTTAGATCACAAAATATTTGATTTTTCATCTAAAATTCACTTGAAAATAATCGCTGACAAATAGATTACCATTTAGAATTAATTTAACATTTATTAAAATGTATTCAGTTAAATGAAACCTGATTCTAAAACGCCGATTAGCTACAGACACCCACAAGAACGTGTCCGTAGGTACAACACTTATGGTGTCCGAAGGTACAGCATCAGGTGTTTTTGCATTCAAAGTTCTATAAAAGATAAAAGAATTGAGATCTGACGATTTCTAATATCAAAACTAAAGAGTCAAAATCTCGGGGATTCCCCTCATATATCCCATTTTATCATATCATAATCATAGAGGAAGAAAATAATTAATGTAGTGATGCACTAAAAAAAACTTTGAGCACCTAAAAACAGTATTTTTACTATAGAAAATTTAAATAATATTTTAAACAGCTGATTTCACGTTAGCAACTAGATAGCATATATTTACATTCAAAATCGACCACAAATTCAAATTTACATTTTTTCCCGAATTTTAAAATGAGGTGGCTGAAGGTACAACCGTCCGTAGGTACAACACTCTCCCCTATAATTGTAAATAAATAATCCCGAATGATATAGTGACGTCAACGGCTAACATATTATACAATTAGCTTAGTGAAGATTTGCCTCGTAATTATATGATCACGAGAAATTTTGACTTGTACCGGGTTGTATTTAAAATTTATTCTTTTAGTGTTGATTTATCTCTTAGTGGAAGAATTCACGGAAAAAGCACGTTTTCTAGGCATACGGAAAATTTTCGTCAAAAACAAAAGACAATTTAGTGTAAAAAGTCAAACTTTCTTAAAGTGCCGTTCCACATGCATATACGCCCATGGGCATAATATTAGTCCATTTCTTTCGGTCAATATTTTTAAAGAAATCAGAATATCAGTTTCATTTAAAAAAAACTTACTCTTTTCAACAAAGCCTCAAAAATCCCGAGACAACCTCCATGAGAAAATTCACATCAATCGAAACCTTAACTTCCGCCTTCCCTTCAGAAATCCCATATTCCCTCCAAAGCATCTTGAGAAACCAGCTGATACCGGAAGCAACTCTCTCTCACCCCTTTCCCCAGATCCCGAAAAAAAGGGGTGGGTTATTCACCCCTCCGAACAGACCCCATCGGGATGACGCAAGCGATCAGGGGTCAAACGGAAAATCAATCGATTCACATCCGTGGGCCCCACGCGACGCCTGTTGTCCCCGTCCCCGGGTTCAAAGGCTTGAACGGGGTGAACGACTGACAGAGGATGGGAATGTTATTTTAGAGGGAGTTTTTTGGGGGCTGCGGTGTTTGGGTATAGTGGGTACGAAGGGTAAGAAGATTGCATCTGTGAGAAGTTGTAGAGAACTATATGCACTGTAATTTTTTTCTTCTTCAAATAACGGAAATTAACCGGCAGTGCTGTGTGGACGGTTGATTTTAATTTGAATTAATTTTAAAGTTGTCGGTTACTTAGAGAAAATAATTTTTTTATTCTGTAAAATGAGAGGAACCTTTCGTTACTTAGAAAAGTTTTAGAGTTCATTTTGATTTGTTGCATGAGGTGGCCTTTGTAGCTATCAGAATAATTTAAAAATATCATAATGCCAATTGAATGACATCTAACTAAAAAAAAACTTAGTTTTCCTGATCTAGAAATCTTGACTTGTGTAGTTTATAGTCGCTTTTTAAATTTATTTTCAGTGGTGATTTTATTGAATCTAAATTCTCTTTGTGGAAACTAAACGGAAAATGTAAGTTTTCCCAAGCATACGGGACATTTTTTATCAAAGACAATAGAAATTTAATCTAATAAAAAAAGTAAAAAAATATTTTTTAAAAAACGCTTTTATTGAAGTGTTCTAAAAGGTCAAAAATAATTTATTCGGTTTGACAAATAATTTATTGGGAAGTAGAAAATAACTTTATTTGGTAAGTAAATAATAACTGATTTTCTAATCACTAAAAATAAAAGCGTGGGCGCTAGTAATTTATATATATTTTTTTAAATTTAAAATTTTTTATTGAATTTTTAAAATTTGTACAAATTTACCTGAAGGTATGGACCCGTATAGGTAAATTCAAGTACAGTAACACTAACTTCTATGCCGAACAAGGATCCCAACCCCAGACGTACGGCTTTGCAGTCAGATGCTCTAACCACTAGGCCATTACATCGGCATTTATGTATAATTTTACATAGAATATAGAATAAAGAAGTTAGTATAAATAGTGAATAAAGAATTACTAGCGCCCACGCTTTTATTTTTAGTGATTAGAAAATCAGTTATGATTTACTTACCAAATAAAGTTATTTTCTACTTCTCAATAAATTATTTGTCAAACCGAATAAATTATTTTTGACCTTTTAGAACACTTCAATAAAAGCGTTTTTAAAAAATTTTTTTTTTTACTTTTTTTATTTTCTCCTTTTTAGTCATGGTATTTTTTAACAAAAACTCACAAGAAAAAATATATTTATTTCAACCATATTTGAGGAGCTGAGAGCCAGAGTGGACCATCCCACAAAAAATGAAAAAGCGTTTTTTTTTTAATTTTTCAATAGAATGTAGTGACATCTATTGATTTAAGTTAGAAAACAATGCATTTTTTAGTTCCCACAAGATGGCATCACTTTTTCGTTTGATCTAGTAATTAAAATCGCACAAAAATTTAATGCCAGAATGGATCAAGCCACTTGGTGCATTCTGATTCTGACTTTCAACAGAATCCTCTTATTATTGATCACGAGAAGATCAAAACTAAATATTAAATACTAACCTAAAAAAAAAGTTTAAATATTACTACAATTTTGTAAAGCATTTTTCTCGAAATAACAGCCGCTGAGGTTGGTCCACTCTGGCTCTTAGCTCCTCATTTAATCTGATGTTAGGATGGAATTTTAGATTTCTACAATATGATGGTGAATATGTAGGTATAATATGAGGATATATGAGGTATAATATGATATAACGCGCATCCGATCACTCGCCGATAAAATCCATCCATATCAAAAAGATTCACAAGAAAAAGAAAAAGCATCCAATAAAATAAAAATAACCAATTATATGGTAAGCCCAGACAAAAATAAAACTCAGAATTAGTGCATCAAGGAGCAAACAGTACCATCCAGTCTTTTCAGTAGTCCATAAATTATAAAAGTAGCATATTTTTCTTCTCTCGCGATTCCTCGGGATGGGACACCAATTTTCGGCGATTTCTTGCTCTTCTGGTTGTTTCTTTCTCGCGGTTATTTTCTTAAATCGCTAATTATCTTAATTGTTAATTGGAAGGTAAGAAATCACGTTTTTAAGATTAATTATTGTAGTGTTTTCCCTAATATATTATCTTACAGGTTTTGGGAGCCATTGGTTTCACGGAAGTGTTTCAAATTTGAATTAAAAGGATAACTAAAAACACTCGTTAATTACCTTAATTACGGAGGTTTTGACTAGTTGATTATTGAATATTGCATTGTCATCGAGTTTCCACCACGGTGCAAAGTTTCAGAACTTTATATCGTTTGGAAGTGCCTGAAATTTTATGTACAAGAACTTGCATTAAAAAAGTTATTAATCGTCTATAATTACCGTAATTACTGGGCAATTCTCGTTTTGACTTTTGAATATGATGAAGTTATGCATTATACACAATTGTGCACGATTTAGGGAGAAGAGCACCTTGAGAAAGGTCTCAAATTCTGGTTTTTCTGTTAATTAAAAATACTCGTTAATTAATTTAATCCTTTGTTTTTTTGACTAGATAATGGTTGGATATTGGAGTGTCATGAGGGTTACACCGATGTGTAAAGTTTCGGGGCCCTAACATATCGGGAAGTGCCCGAAAATCGAATTTTAAAATTCCACCCGTAAAACGCCGCCAAAAGCAAGTAGAATAAAAGCGTTTAATAAAAAGACGAACTTTTTTTTACAGCGTCGATGCTGTTCTTGGTTTATTTATCTGAAACTTGGATTTTTTTTACTTTAATTTTATTGAAATGAAGTTTAAGGTCGTATAATAGAGTCAAACCAACTTGTATAGTAAGCTGAGATGTAAAGAAAGCCAAGTTTTGCTGCGTAGGTAATAATTTAAAGGTCGAGAGGTGTCCAGTACACTGCAAAAAAAAGGTCATCGATTTTACAGAAAAAAACTGTCAATTTTTGTGCCAGTTTTTTTCTGTTTTTTATACAGGTTTTTTCTGTTAATATTTACAGATTATCTGCTTATTATACAGGTTTCTTCTGTTAATTTTTTACAGATTATCTGTTTATATACAGGTTTCTTCTGTTATTTTTTACAGATTATCTGCTTATCGTACAGGTTTCTTCTGTTAATGTTTACAGACCACCTGCTTATTTTACAGGTTTCTTCTGTTAATATTTACAGATTATCTGCTTATTAGGTTTCTTGTTTATTTTTTACTGACTACCTGCTTTTTTGTTTCTTTTGTTAATTTTTACATACAATCTGTTTATTCAAATTTGTTCTTTGATTTTTCAGTCCATTAACCTAAACTTGAACTTATGTTTTTCTAGTTTTTTAAGAACAGCATATTTTCAAGAATCAACATTTAAAATATGTTCAAATAACAATGAACCTGAAAATATGTTCAAATAACAATGTACCTGAAAATATGTTCAAATAACCTGATCATCAGATACAGTAATCAAAATATTTCACATTAAATAACACTTTCACAGCAAAATATCTTTTATTAACATATCTATATTATGTTTACACAAATCAATTTATTATTGTGCTTATATTTAACTTTAAAATTATACTGTTCAAAATTTATACTAAGAGTAAAATGTGATGTGCTGAATGTCATTTCACTCCATTTTCCTTAAAAATCATTCAACAAAAGTGATAACTCTAAAATGCCTCTCTTCACTCCACATTAATTGTTTGTCTTAACTTTGGTTCTCAATACATATCAATTAAGGATGGTAATATATCATACGTCCAGAAGAAAAATCAAGCCAAAAAATTAATATGGAGTGCTGAGTGGCATTACAGGGTTATTTTTGGACTTACTCTTATTAAAAACATTTTAAATTAAAGAAGCTACGTAATGATTGAAATGGAGTGAAATGACATTCATATTTAAATTATAATCCAGCTGATTAAAAAAGTATTTGATTGGTACTAACAAGGGGACGGCAAGACCTCGGAAACGGACATCGGGTTCAAACTTTGTAGGTTTGTAGTACACCCCAAGGATATCCTATCCTGAAAATATAACGACGCACTATCCAGTAGTTTCCGAGAAAGGCCCCCCAAAGTTTTACCCATTAGTTAAAATATTTAAATACTCTTACCTTGACAAGATCCGAATAGCCCAGTCGGTAGCGTACACGCCCAGTAATTGAGGGACGTAGGTTCGAATCCACCTGTTGGCGTTTTATTTTTCTTCTCTTTTCACTTCTTAAAAATTATTTAAAATTCATTACAGAAAACAGTGTTATTTTTTAAAATTATGTTTGCATATGAAATTCCAGTTGAGAAATATTAAAATTAAACCACAAATTAATATTTAAAATTTAAATTAGCTTAAATTTTAATTATTAAATTTTAATTAAGCTCTGTATTATAAAAATTACTTGATTACTTCAACGCTTTCTAACGGAAATAAAATATTTAAAAAAAAACGCTCGCCTCTTTCTCGGTTGATAAATTAAATTTAATTTCTTTCTTATTAATATTTATGTTTATGCTTTTAAAAACAACATTGAAAAATTTTGAGAATAATAAATCTATGTACTTGTATTGATTTTAATGATGTATTTCTGTATTTTTGTGCCGTTTCAAATCAATACGTCAAGTCTCATTATTAAAAAAATGTATATTTACAATTCTGCTAAAAATGTCAGTAATTACTTAATATTGACAATAATTAAATAGTTCAGAAACTATTCCTTGCAATTTTGTTTTCGTCTGCGCAAAAGATATATTATTATTAGAAGAAGAAAAAGCTGTTTTATATGTAATGTTCTTTAAATTGCCGAGTTTATTTCAAAGATTTGTGGATAAAGAAAAATGATATTAATAATATAAAAATGATGAAGCAAATGGACCAAAGTTCACTTATTACGAGCCAAACCCAGGAATAAAGAGCAAAACGTTTTATAGTCCTTGGGTACAATTGCGTATTTTTAGTGTTTTACACTCTTGCAAATGACAGTTAAATTTGAACCAGTTGAAAAATAATTTTTAGTACTTGTCCGTTTTATTTATCTTCAGACTGTTGTTTATGTTCAGATATGAATCCTTAAAAGAATATACAGGGTGTTTCAATAGTCCGTTTCGGGGCTTTTATTTCTAACCAACGTGTCTTAGAGTCACGGAAGTAAGGTCTACCCCTAGGTAAGTGACCCTGGAGAATCCATTGAGATGACTTAAAGCACCCCTAGCTGAGAAATAAATAAGTTTAAAAAATTAATTAAAAAACTATAGGAGATAGAGCAAAAATCTCAATAAGAGTATTGTTTCCAACCTTATGAAGAACTCACAGAAAAAAAATGAATATTCGCGGAGCTATAGAAATAGTTATAAATAATATAATAGTAGTTAAAATATATAGTTATACATATTATAGTAGAAAAGTGTTATTAAATTTTATGCTGATGAACTAACTCTCAAAATTCAGGCACACCCATCAAAGGTTTTTTGTTATAAAACCATTTTTGGGGGGTTTGTCAAATAAAATTTACGATTGCAAATTAAAGGGTTGAAATATTTTTTATTACCTTTTATTATCGTGCAAGCAAATCTTCAGATATCTAATATTTGCTTGAAAAAGGATGTGGAGGATTTATATGCGTTTAAAATGGTGAACACGTGTGATGAACTCTAATACGATGCTCAGTTTTTTTTAATGTTTTGCCAATTTCTAGATTTATACCTTAATAATTTTTGAAATAATTAAGGATAAAATTGTTTTCGAAGTATCTGTTTTGAATTAGAGAAAATTTGGCGCAAAATGGTTCTTAAACTGAATGAAAACTGGTGAAAAGTAATTCTTATTCCTATGGTTTGGAAGAAGTTAAGTACATAATACTAAATTACTTAAATTCTAAGAATAGAAGTTTATTTATAACATTGTACTCTAAAACAAAAATGAGATTGAAATATTTTTAAACCACTAAAAACCTGAATACTGCTAATAAGGAATATGAGTTTGAAATAGTTATTTGAAGAAGAGATGTTAATAAAATTTAAGTTGTTTTTAAAATGAACTCAGTTAAGAATTTAAAAATAAAAAGCTTTATATTATTTTAAAGAAAAAAAATACTACTCAATTTTGCGAAAACACTTGTTTTTATATTAACGTTCACACTCTTCTTCCTTTCTAAGGAAAAAAAGTTTAATCTTGTCAACAGGATTATAAAAATTTTATAGCGCAATAGCATTTCTGAAACAAAGAAACTGCTCTTAGCAGAGCATAATCTCTTTAAATTTTATTCACGCTTAATTCATAAAAATTAAGGATAATTATGTTCTGGGTTAAATAAATCATGAAGTCGTTTCTTCGAAAGTGAAAATTACTGCAAGCGCAGACTTTTTTAAAAATTAATTTAGCACTAAGGCCTCTGGTAAAGAATTTATGAAAATCATTTTGTTTTTTTCTCGCTTTATCACTTATACATTCACTCTCTCCTGCACTTTATAGATCATTCATTGAAATCATTGGATTTTAATAAGAATGTCATTTTTTTAAAAAGTTTTTTTAATCGCTGTTTATAGTGCACTGTAACCTGGATCGTGTACAGTACGTAATTTATCATAAAATTTCGATATTAAGCGTGATTTTTGTTTACATATTTCAATATTATACTCAATAATAAAGGATCATATATATATTTCTCTTACGTGACGCTCAAATTTGGCTGTACTTGTTTTCTCCCGTTGGCAACTGTTGGTTATTTTGTTTTGTTTACGTTTTGTAAATTCAAAAGCAATTTAAGGATGGATTTAAGTAGAGCTAGAAAGTATTATTCCAATCTGTGACGGTTGTAGCTCCAAGCAGGAGTTATAATTGCGTTTACAAAGAAAAGTTTTAGAGGAGTAATGAAATAATGGGGTATGTAAAAGCACCTATGTCAACTTTTAAGTATAACATATAATGTTAATAGTACTTATCTGATATATTATACTGCTTTCTTGGCTAATGCAACAGTACGCATGAATTTTATAAAAACTGTATACATATTTTTCATACACTTTATTTAATGTTTTCCTGCTGCATATTACTATTTATAAAACTATCTTTTCAGCAATAAATTAAGTTGGTAATG
Source organism: Tetragnatha versicolor (assembly GCA_024610705.1). Classification (NCBI taxonomy): domain Eukaryota; kingdom Metazoa; phylum Arthropoda; class Arachnida; order Araneae; family Tetragnathidae; genus Tetragnatha; species Tetragnatha versicolor. The sequence continues at coordinate 30,545,079 of JANDEH010000001.1, read as the reverse complement.
AATCTCAGCTACACTGCAAAAAAAAACGAAAAATTTAACAGCAAAAACTGCTGTTAATATTTTACGCATTTGCTGTAATCTAAAAAAACTGCCTTTTTAGCTGTAAATTTGAAGCGCCACCTACATTAGTATAAATTAAATATACATAGTAAATTTCCTGGTAGTTTTCCTTGTAATATCTGTAATTCTTTAATTGGTCATCGAAATAAATATTAAAAGAAAATGAAATTCTTGTTTATTGAATGCATTTAAATGAGTAACGTTCTTGATTTTATGAGTTTTTACAGCAGTTTAATACTTTCCTGGAAAATTCTGGTTTTCATTTCTGAATCCTTGTGGACAGGAAACCAATGTTTGTTTTTACGCTCACCACTAAAAGAGTCAAATTATTTAGATGAGGTGTAAGAACCAACATGATTCTAAAACTTTGAAGTATAACCTTCGTAGATCGGATCGTTATCTCCCGTGGTTCATAATATGCCACATTTTGAATACTTGTAGAAACATGGAAGAACAAGACATAACTGAGATGTGCACATTGCTTTCTAGTTTTTCTGCGGAATAATTACAGTATCGCTGTAATGTTAACACAAAATTCTGTAAAATTACAAAATTGCTGTAAAAATACAGAATTGCTGTTTTAAATTTACAAAATTGCTGTTAATTTACAAAATTGCTGTTAAAGTCAAAAATTACAAAATTGCTGTAAAATCACTGCAAAAAGAGCTGGCACCCATATTGCCAGTGATTTTTGCTGTAAATTTACTGTGAAATTTTTTGCAGTGTAGGCTGTACCAGCGTATGGCGAGCGAGCGTAGCGAGCACAGGATTGCGAAGCAATCCTAAGAGAACTGTGTCAGCAGTTCCCGGGGGTTGGCGAGAGATAGGGAGTAGGGGGCGATAGCACCCTAGTAGCTTGTTATTTTAAGTATAACGGCTGGTATAAAAAATGACACGCTTTAATTATATATTACTCCCGCCTCCATAATCAAGATTCTGACATGAATATCATTAACTGAGACGTGTGTCATTATTTTTAAAATTTAAAACTATCCTTAATTTTTTTTGGACACGAGTGTATTTATTTATTTCAATCCATTCTACCAATCTCTTGAATCTTATGTTCTTTATAATTTGTAATCACTTTAAATCCGGAAGCTTCAATGTATGGTCTTCGGGACAAAATTATCCCTCCAGCTCCTTAACTATTGCCCACATTAGATGATTGGATTTTCTCGGTATTTGTTTACCTTTTTTTTACTGAATTCAAAATCAGTCATCGTAATAATATTAAGAGATGTTGTATTGGTATGCAAAATATTTTAAAACAGTTGCTAAATTATAACTGTTTTCTCAACTTAGTGTGTCATAAATTGATATTATCAAAAATAAAGCACAAGATATCCCAACTTCAAAACAAAAATATTTTTACAGTTCGTGATTAAACAATGTTCCTATGATGAACTACAGTGGGCTAAAATTTTTTTATCCTATGCTTAAAGTGTTCTCATCTGCTTACTTACAAGAGTTTATTATTTCCTTACTCTAGATTTACTCTTTATAATGATAATATTTTTTTATTGAAGCGCTAAGATTTTAAAGTTTAAAATATCAAAAGAGAGTAATTTCAGAAAAACTATCTTACATGGTTCTGTTAAAGGCATGTATTTGAAATATAATAATCGAGTAGCGTATTATCAGGGTAAAACTAACAGAGAGAGAGAGAGAGAGAGAGAGAGAGAGAGAGAGAGAGAGAGAGAGAGAGAGAGAGAGAGAGAGAGAGAGAGAGAGAGAGAGAGAGAGAGAGAGAGAGAGAGAGAGAGAGAGAGAGAGAGAGAGAGAAAATTCAATCGTTTTTCGGTAGTAAAAAGTATACTGGAACATAACTGTCCTTTTTAGGAGCATGGGAAAAACTTATACGCTTATAGGCTGTACTTTTCTTAAAATCCTCCAAAACATTTCACCCCTTTTGTATATTTCTTAATTCTTAAGCAGGTGATTTCCCTAACGTCTCAACGTCCCTGAAAGGGTTGGTGAGAGAAAGGGTAAAAAGGTGACTCGGAAAAAAATCCACCCCTTCTCAATTTTTTTAACCCCAAAAAAGCTCCCATCGGCAACCAACGCTTCAGAAAAAAAACGCGGGAGAGGAAAAAAAGGGTGAAGTTCAGCAAGATTCCCCTAGGTGGCGCTACGGAGAAAAGTCTATGGAGGCTGGATAGAGAGAGCAATAGACATTTCTCCAACGTGAGGGGAGAGATGGAAAGATGCGATAGCTATTGTTTTTCGTTTCAGAGCCACTGGTCATAAAACACAGGAAGCGTTTCGAAAAACTTAACCCTATGTTCCAGTGCATGCAGGCCCCGCCTCTTTATTCAAATACACGGTCTTGGGATTGGTCGGCCGCGTATTGATCCGTTCGAATTATGTTCGGAATGACCTGCGCGAACACTGCAAAAAGGCGCTGAATAAATTTTTTGCCGTCGCCAGTGACAACCGACTGTTTTTGCCGCTCAAAAACGGCATATATTATGAAGCGGCCGGCCATTTTTATTGCGGCCCCGCTGCGATTCGTCCAGAAATTCGAGGAATATATCGCTATTTATCAGGCGGGGGCATCATCGAATTTTTTTTCTATATTGTTCTCTTTCTTCCTCGAGATGTAAGAAATGGGTTTATAGTTTGGAATTGTTTCTGAGAATGTTTTATGCGGCGTTATGAAGCGATGATTCATGCTGGGGTTTCTTTTTTTTAGTCTTTTCTTCCTATCTTTTAAATGAGCATTTCAATTCCGTGTCCGATGCGAAAAGTGCCTCAGATACTCATAAAGAGACCGACTTGGTCAAGAAGAACCGTGGCTTCTCGGTTTTTATGGACGCATTTTTTTTTCTTTCGTTCTTCAGAAAAAGATGATGATGATCATAGAAGAAAACTCTGTTTTTAATAATGGCGGTGGGGGATCTTTAATATGTATTCGGGAGTTTTTCTCAATCGCATTTAGTGCTTTGAGCCCGAGAAATCACCTTTATGGCTTTTCTTTTACTCTACTTCAGATTTTATTTGCAATAAAAACTCATTCTACAATTTAACAGACACTCACAACATTTAATAGTTGTAGTTTCTAATAACCACTATAGTTATTTTTAAGGAAAAGTTGTGGATATTTTCGACTTTTAAAGTATATCTCAATCACATTTACTTTTGTCAGTGCCTCAGTTGGAAAACTACATTTGGTGAGAAGTCACATAAATATTTTCGGGAACGGTCCTAATAGTATTTAGGTGAACAGCGTTCCGCCTCCCCAATCTTAGCTCTGTATTTAATAAAATAAGTTTAAATAAAATTTCACTTTTGCGTATCTTACCACTCTCATTAATAACACACTCGAATAAAATTAGTAAAACGATAATTTTTTTTATGTAAATTTTCCTCAAAAATAATGTCGAAAAGTAATTTTTTCAGTCGATTTATTCATTTAACCCTTTATACCCCAAATTATTTTCCTCATCCTCATCCAAAATATGTCAAGTTAACGTAACTGCAACTATAAAGTAAACTTAATTTGTCCTTACATGACGAAAATTGGATGAATTTGGAACATTGGGAAGTGAGACTTACTGAAGACATGGGTGGATTTAAGGGGGGTTATAGGAACAATTTCCCCCAATATTTTCAGAAAATTTCGATTTATAGTAGCAAGACCTTTTACTCACCACTTCAAAATTCTATTTATAAATAACTTGATCTACATTTTATATCAAATTTGCGTTTTAATTTAAGTTATGGCGAGTAAAGTGAAATATCTCATCCATAGTGTTCATTCTCATTTAGTGTGTCCGATTTCTTTTTTATCTTACAATGTTTATCAAAGTGCCAAAATAAATCTTAATCAACCTTATTATGTTTTTCCAACACTATTTTATATGTTAAAGTAAAACATATCCCTTTGGCTTTTCAAAACATTCTTTAAAATACTTATTTTGCTTTTCATTCTATTCTTACCTTGTCATATTGATTTTAATGTGAGTTGATTTCTCACTCGTGGATACAGTTACAATAAAATATTTTATATTGAAATTTACTGTACTTTATCAAGTAAGACCCACTTACTTCCTTTTAAGTTATGCTTGCTTTAAATATAAATGAAGAGGGGGTGACCCACTTACCCCATCTCTTGGGGTAAGTGGGTCACCCATCTCATTTTTGATAAAAAGACCAGTTAAGAAAAATGTAAAGCTTTATTTTAAAAACTACTGATAAACTTTTTATCGACAGACTCTTTAACGAAATTAGTCAACAAGTACAAAATAAACCATTTCAAATTTTTTCTATAAAGCTCCAAAAATGTACTAGGCCAAAAAGGGGTCCCGCTTACCCTAAGTGACCCTATAAACGTTTAAACAAGAGAGAATTTATAAAAACATACCTACCATAGACAAAATAATTTAGGTTAAAAAGAATAAGAAATGAGATTCAGACACTACTTGAATGGCATATTCTTAAGCAAATACTAGTATTTTATTTGTTCTTCTATTTGCTCGAATAGTATGATCATAAATATGTCTAAATGTTGTTCAAAGTACCACTCTTATTTTCTTATTTTTTGTAACACGAGACAATTGAATCGTCAGTTTGAAGAAGGGAATAAATCCAAAAAATGACAAATCGACTTTTTGTGCTTTAAACAATCTCCAAGCTTTGCCCTACACATGGGTGAAAAGAGGAAGAAAATTATTAACCCCTATAGGGAGATATCGCCCCTTTAAGTTGTTAAATCGATATCCATACAATGAAAATTCCATTACTTTTTTTCGATTTTCTCAAAACTTGATTTTTGGACTTATTCCCTTCTTCAAACTGCCGATTCAATTTATTTCAATCTAGGCTAAATTGATTAAGCTTTTTGCTACTCAACTTTTAGATCAGAGGTTACAAACTATTAGTCAACTTCCCTTATCCAATTCAACTTATAAACTGTGACCCACCTCATATGCAGCCAATGGATTTTTTCCGGTAGCAATGCCATTTTCTTCAGATTTTATAACAAGAAGGGTTTCGAAAATGAAATTTTTTTTAGAATAAAAGAACTAACTACTATATCAATCGCTTTTAACAATAAGAGTGGAAACAGGGCTTGTTTGACTACGGTAACCACCTCCGAAATTCACAGGTTTTAGTTACTGCTAAGTATTTGACTTTATTGTGTCTTTAAGATTTTCTTACTATCCACCCAAAAACCAATCGGTGGTTTACCTTTTGGGAAACGCTGATTTTTGGAATACATTTAAAAGAGGTGTGTCCATACAAATTCACATCTGTGTGTTTTTTAAATAACTGAATGTTACAAAAGTTTGGAATTCAAATTTTCAAATTTCCCTAGAAATTCTTTTCCGTTTAGAACTCTTCGACGCTGAAGAAAAATTTATAAAGTTATGTAGGCACTGATAGAAATATTTAAGGTCTGGAATAGCATGTCTGGTTAGCAGGAACTAGTAGAATTCGAACTTCTACTCATAAAACTTAATGAAACTCACACTCACCAGTCAAAGAGAAACTAACTTTAAAACATCAAGTTATGTTGTGCAACTAATAATTACAATAGGTCCAAATGGTATATTATTGGTAAAGTACGAACGTTTATTTCAAACTGATTGTACAGGTAACCTAAAAGAATGGTAAAAAAGTATCCAAGCAAGAATAATAAACTAGAGTTAGCTGTCATTTTCTTTACACAGTTCTTGCTGATCGTGAAAACTCACGAAAAGAAAATTGAACCTCCCGATGGATGGAAGAAAAAAGAAAAGAAATACATTCGAAGATGTGATTCAACATATTTGGTGTTAAGGACTCGAAAAATGCCATCAAGATCTTAGGAACCCCTCACATTTCCTCAACTCATTCATTTGAAAATGAAATTACAGCATACAGCGGTTATTTCTCTACGCAAGTTTAATAACAGAATCTGCCAAAAGGTTTCAAAACCAACCTTCTATAGAACTTTTTAGAATTGTTTACTCCCCCAGATATATAACAACAGAAAAATTAAAGTATATTTGAATAGGAAATCATACAGATATCTTAAGGGGGTCTGGGACACAAAAATCGTGAGATTTAAAAAAAAGTTTTTTGCTTTCAAAAAGGAACCCTGTTTTTTCTGCTTAAAATGATGCTTGAACTATGTTTCTATAATAAATAGAACTGGAGTTACAATAATTTGTTGCCGGCTGCTTTGGTATATCAAGCATTATATTTTCAACATTCAAATCCGGTTTTCTCTATGATGTGTTTTTTCACTGTTTCTCATCTTTAAATTGATATAAGTCAAGAACCGTTCAAGGTAAAGAGTTGAAATTTGAAATACATACTTTTTAAACACTTTAATTTGATCTAGGGAAATTAAAAAATTTTATATACTTTTTAAAATATGAATTTTTTAAAAAAAGTTGCATAAAAATTTCAAGAATTTTTTACTTAATTGTTCATATTTTTTCAAAAAATTAATATTTCTTAAAATGCCTTGACCAAGTTACAGATAATATGTTTCTGTTTGATTAAGTGAAAAAAAATTGAAAATTTATCAATAATATTTTGAGTTATATCAATTTTAAATGACCCCACTTTTTTAATGAAATTTCAATTTTTAATTTTTTTAAAAACTTTTTGAATACTTTTCTGATGTGATTTTGCTTAGCTGTTATATGGTTGATCAGTATAAAAAATTTCAAAATACTAAGTTAATTAGTAAAGTTTTTAGAAAATTGTGTCCCGGACCCCCTTAAGGTTAATAGATATCGCTGTCTATAGATTCTGTCTCTTATCAAAGCTCACCAGCCAAAGAGAAAATAAACTTAAATTATTATGGCAAGCTGAGTGATTACCATTTTACTCCTCTAGTGTGGATTTATTATAAAAGCACAAGATCTGTGGAGCGTGTGCAACTTTTGTTAAAGAATGGCTATGAACACCCGAGTGTAAGATGAAAGCTCTTAAACAGTGTCGTCTTTTTAATTTTTTTCCATTCGCTTATAGTTAATAACAATCCAAGGTCTAATTGAATCGCTTATTTCTGAATCATGTCAAATGGAATTTTTCTTGTTTTGAGATACACAAGAAAAACTGTATAGAAGCTCACTAAATTTTATGAAAATGTTTAGTAATTTTTTTCTTAAAGTAGGCCTCATTTGGATGTTTACAAACGAAAAGAATTTTTTTTCATGATTTTATTCTTTTCATAAAAAATTACTGAAATATTTGCATTTGACAGGTTTCTGCAATAAATAGAGTATTCAAGCCTATTTTCATAGCTTAACTCTAATTTATTTAAGGATTTGGTAATAATAGTGGGAATGTTAGTTGAAAATTACATTTCCTTATTAAATACTAACCCATACTATTATTATAGAATTCTTATTTTTCTCTTTTGGTTAGTATATGTATAAATACCTTTTTTTTAAAATTATTTCAACTCTAGACTCAAAAATAGTGGTCAGCCGATTCAAAATGTTAATATAGACATCTTCGAAGTCAATTAGATAGTTGTTTAGATGTAACTTTGTGATTAGTAAAACGATTTTGCTTTAAAAGCCAACAAAATCAGTTAATTAGATCAATATTATGATCTGGTGTATAGAATTGATGTCCCCTTTTAATAAAGTGATTCATAGATCCAAAATATCAATCACATGGATTTAACAAAGGGCCACAAGCCTTTAAATATATTGCTACCAAAACGTCCTTAGTCACGAGAGATTCGTACAAAAACTTTAAAAATATGGTTTTTACCATGGCTTGATGGACCTAACCTCTAAAGCAGGTATGGGCAGTGGCGTAGCCAGGATTTTCCTAAGGGGGGGGTCCAGTGCGAAAAATTTACCAATGGATATCAAAAAGTGTCCAGTCCACAATTAGTGAAATAAAGTTATAATTTTCACATTACTTTTAATTTCTGCTCTGTGTTAATTAATATTGTTAATAATTTATTGATAAAATAATTAGTGTAATAATTAAGATTAAGTATTACTTCGATTGAAAGTTCTGATCCACATAATTTTTTTATTAAGTACAGAGACCGTCGAGAAACATAGTTTTCTGTAGCTCCATATTAAAGAGGGGGGTTTGGGTCCACCCCCCAGAAAATTTTTGGAAATTTGATTTTAAAAAGGAGTTTTTTTACTTCATTCATGAGGTAATAACCGAGGAGCACCGCTCCTTGTAAGCCAGATAATTTTTTAGGAAAAAAGTAAAAAATATGACGTTTCTGAGGCAGTAGTTGATCCAGGATTCGGTTTTTTTTTGGGGGGGGCTAAAAATTTTGAAAATCAAATTGAATCTCCGCAACGAATGTAATATTGAAAAGGTTGAAAATAATCGTGTTCGAATTACCTTAAGGGGGGTTTGGGGGACCTCCCCCAGAAAATTTTTGGAAATTCAAGTCTAAAAAGCAGGTTTTCAACTCGTTTTGGAACACCTAATCCGAATTTCGATCATTATATTTTCAGGAATTTATTATTTGCTAGGAGTTTTGTATTTTGACGAACTCATCATTTAAAAAATTGTTTAATAAAGTTCCAAGTCCCAAGGGGGGTCTGGGGGTACTCCCCCAAAATTTGTTTGGAAATTTGACCCTAAAAACAGGGTTTGGTTTACTCGTTTAGTACCCTTTATCGCCCCCTCCCCTTATACAACCTCAACTAATAAATTTTTTATAGGTAAACCGGGGGATCCCTCGGAAAATTTTAGATTTTAACAAGCAAAAAAGGTGGTTTTTAGATACTTTTAAGGGACATAGACGCCCTCTTTTGAGTAGGCACTGGAATATTTAAAGCCTAAAAAAGGGTTCAAAAATTTTAGGTCGGGCCCATGGGGGGGTCCGGACCCGGGGACCCCCCCCTTCGCTACGCCCCTGGGTATGGGCAACCTTTTTCAATCTGCGGGCCGTACTCAAAGAATTTAATGACGTGGAGTGCCGTAGAGTATATAATAGGTAAAAATGAGTCGGTTTATTGTACATTATATTTATAAAGTTTAATACTAAAATCAAACATTAATCTGGACTAGAAAAATATTCAGGGGTCATGGACCCCCGAAAATTATTTCAGCACAGACTATCTTTTAACAATGAGGTATTCTCACGTTTTGAGATTAAATTTAATTAAAATAGTAGATAAAAAACCATGAAGAATGACGTTTACATCAAGTATTTCCGTAGCCTAGTTTCTGAGATATAAATTTTTGAAATTTCGCTTTTTGTTTTGGCTCGAAAACGCTTCCGAATCCCAAATCATGCGCTGTGAGGTCACATCCAATAGAAGCCCGTTTTCTGATCACGTGAAAGCAGCAAACACAATGGTTTTCATGCGCTGTGATGTCACATCCAATAGAAGCCTGTTGTCTGATAACGTGACTTTTCTGACGTTTTGGCAAAAATAAAATTTAATTTTAGAATATTTAAAACACATTTTTGAACTTAAAAATCAGAATTTGGGAGTTTTAGACCATAATGTATCGGAAAAGTATAAAATCAAGCAAATCCCTCACCCATGCAAATACCTCATTGTGTATCAGTGGCAGGGCCGTATTTAGGCACGTGCAACATGTGCTATAGCACAGGGCGGAAACATTTTTTGGGGCGGCAGATTCAATGGCACATAAGTGGGGTCAAGGCCCCCCAGGAAATCCGGACTTGGTGTACTAAAACTAAGTTAAAACCATGTTTTAAGGGTCAAATTTCCAAACATTTTCTGAAGGAGGATCTCCAGATCCACTTTTCTACTTGGAACTCTATTTTTTCAACTTTTTTACATTAAGTTCATCCAGATGCAAATCCTATCTGAAAATATAAATCCAAAGTTCAGACTAGGTATGCCAAAACTAGTTAAAAACCAGTTTTAAGAGTCAAATTTTCAAAAATTTAGTGGGGGAGGACCCCAGACCCCCTTTAGGACTTGAAACTAAATTACACATAACTTTTTTATATTGGGTTCTTTTAGATGTAAGTTCTAACAAAAAATGTATAAAATTCCACACTGGACGTAATAAATTTGCTTATTTGCGGGGAGGGGGTAAAAAATAATTTTGGGCCCCTCCCGAAGTAAATTTCTATATACGCCACTGGGAAGATTTCAACAATTCAAAATGTACAGTCAGGGAAAAAATAGACTCAGACCCTATATCTCCGGAACGGCTTGTGATATAAAGACAAATAAGGTATCATTTTTCATGATTTGAAGTATTCTATATACAGAAGATTTTTCAAGTTCATAGGGGGTCGTCTTCATATTAAACGAAGCACCAACTTTCGTTTTTCCAATCTGTGACATCAAAGATTATTCCAGATTCTGAAAGAGCACCCTCTAAACCCCCCCAAAACCAGTTTTCATGTCATTTGGTCCCCAAATAAAGCCAGGAGTGGGGGTTGAAGTTGGTCGAATTTACGTTGAAATCTCGTTTTTTACGTTGAATTCTCGATTTTTATCCTTTCAACATCAACCCCGCAGGTTCAAAATAATTAATGAGTTATTTTTACTTTAAAAAATGTTTACTACCAAAAGAGGGGTGATAGAAGAATGGAATCTGGAACATTATAACTATAACTATATTATATTCTCTTAAAAAATCAAGAAGAAGATGGGAGTGTTTAATCTATGGTTTTTTTGATGTTTTCTGAAAAAATCAGTATTTTTATGAAACTTCAAGGCTGTTGCGGCACGTGTTATTATTAACCGAATGAGCTTAAATTTTGCATACACTGTTATTTTCTATAGTGACATAAAACTAGGGGGCGTCACCAACGGAATTCAGAAAAACAATTTTACCATACAAATAAGGACCACCCTCAAACACTTCAATTCTAAAAATTAAAGTGATTGAAAAACTAATTCAGAAAGATAATCTATTTTGTATACCAGGGGTCGGCAACTGGCGGACCGCGGTCCGCATCCGGACCGCGTGAAGTTATTTCCTGGACCTTCATACCATTTTGAAAATAATTAATTTGTACTTTTACGCGACAAATATTAGCTTTGACACGCTTTTTAAGGGTCTAAATTGAAAAAATTTCCTGGGGGAAGCCCCCAGACCCCCCACTTTAATGTTGAAACTTCCAATCGTATTAAATTTAACAATTTTATTAAGCAGGTAGCATACTCAAATTACATCTTTGTAAAAATTTATGTGTATCTGAAGATAACAATTTAAGCTAGTAATAGTAGCATATTTTTCTCCGGAACCCGATGAAAAATTTTCAAAATTATTTGGACCCCAAGTATAAGTACTAGCCGACCCCTGTTGTATACCTTAAAGAATTTGCAAAATTAAAATTTTGAACAATAGTTTCAGTATGTTTTAAATCTTTTAAGTTGGATGATACTTCGTTCTTTGTCATTAAATCACTTTAAAAATTTCTCCATGATTAGAGCAAATAATTTGTAATACATTAACAGTAAGGAAATTCTATCGATCTTTCTATCGGTAAATTTGATCGGTCTTGACTATCATAGGGCAAAATTTAGGCCTCTTTAACGCTTAAGATGGAAAAAAGCCCTGCACAAAAATATTTAACGATAAACCTATTGAGATTTGTTTTTCTCTAATAAAGGTCTGGTAACGATTAGGGTTTATTACTACTGTAATAATTTTTATTCTCCTAATTAATGATCGTAATTAAAATATCCATAAAATATTTGGATATATACCTAGTTTATAAAACCATGTGGGAAAATTCAGCAATAAAATCAAGTTTCCAAACTTCGAAATCACCCATTTCGATAAAAATGTTGGGAATACACCCTTAAAACGACAGTCTCAAAACTGAATAAAAATTACTCAAACTGGCTCCGATCCAAGTGTACTCAAATTTGAAAGCATGCATGACCTCATCTCTGAAAATGTGCATACTCAAAAATGAAACAACATAAGCTCATTTTTGAGTTAAGTCATGGCATTATCATGAATCAAGCTCAAGATGTTTCATTTTTTTAGTATGCACATTTTCAAAAATGAGTACATGCATGCTTACAAATTTGAGTACATTTGGATCGGAGCCAGTTTGAGTAATTTTTTCACTCAGTTTTGATATTTTCGTTTTAAGAGTGTATGTCATCTTAATTGAAGCACATCTATAACATTTTCCTAAAATTATCTGATAATTTAGAAGAAGTCCTTCAATACTTCTTTATCACTGCTTTTATCTCCCTGTTCATTTAAGTTGTGTTCTTATGATTTTACATCTATATAACAGACTATCCTTTACCTAAGGTAAATCGAATAACAAAATATATCAGTAGAGGAAAGCTTTTAAATAACGTATACATAACAGGACTCAATAATTAGATTCTGACCACCCACACGTCAACAGCAAGGTGCGTCCTAATGTGATATGTTGATTTCCAAAGATCCCTTTTAAATTATTAAACCTCGATCTCCTGTGGGGAGTTTGAACTCTTTCGAACTCAAACAATTTAAATTTAATTAGCGCTGCTCACAGGAGAGAACGAAATTTTCTTCCCTCCTAAAGCAAGAAGGGACATTTTATTAGCTACAACCCCTGACATGTCGGCCTTAGCTGGAATCCAAATGAGATGCAACAAAGACAAAAGTTAGAAAACGCAAGACACGAGTTTACGAATCTCTCGGGGGGCCTCTGGCTTTGATTCCCAATTCCGAACCTTCCTCAGATAAAGTGATTTCGGAGTAAAAATCGAATATTTGGCCACGTTTCGAAGAATGTCGAGCGAAGGCCTTGCGTAATGAAGAATCCCTTTGATCAGATTTCTTCCATTAATGCTGGGAATGTCGAGTTATGGTGCTGTGGTGTTTTGCAAGGAAAGGTATTGGTGAATGTCACCTCCGTACAACGATAAGTTCTGACGCAAAGTATTCTCATTGCTTTAATCAAAAATGTAAGGGAAAGCGAGACTTGTATCTTGGCGTATTTGTTGAGGCTTTTCAATGGTGAAACGTCTTTCGAGACTTTGACTCAAAATTTAACTTTTGTCCCCGGGAAAAGTTGGCTCGCTCGTGCCTGATGAAGTTTCCTTATCAAGATGAGTATGAAGAAGGCCAAGTCGGGGTATATGATTCTTTCGTTTTATTCCAGGAGCGTTGGAGAGGGGTGAATTGAATACATCTATACCAATAGATCTTCTGAGTTGAATGTCATAATTTTGAGTTGTTTACACAATGTAATTTTTATCTAAATATTGAGTAGTCTGATTCACCAAAAATGTTCACATGCATTACGGTTAACCTTATGCTTTAGAATGCTTTTATAAAAAAAGGTAATTAAGAGCATGAAAATATGGAGCAGTTAAGTTTTGTTTCTCCCTTAATATCAATGAAATAATAAAAGCAAATACTTGACTCCTAGTAATTTCTTAAAAATATCATACCCCTTCAATACATTTATCAATACGTGTCTACTGTATTTTACCAGGTAACCAAATGTAACAAGAATCTTTATCATTTCGTAATTATGTGAGCAAATATTTTTACTGAATTCCAATGTTCAGACCGATTAACTTATAAAGTTTACATTAATAACTACAACAAGTAAATTGTTTGCTGATATATTTTCCTTATAAAATAATACTTCATTTTAAATTTCTAAGAATATTTTGCCATGCATATTTTAACAAATTGACACCTTAATGATGTTAATAGATGTGAAACAAACTCAATAAATTTTTAAAAAATTATTTATTTGATACTTGCAAAGATGGGATAGTTCTAATTATTTTAATCCTTTTACTACTTAATCATTCAATCAAAAGAATAATTAATTGTTCCTGTATTTTTAAATTAAGCAGAACTTTATCAACCGTCCAATGTTTTTACATTTCCCAAACACTTCGAGTTCAAAAGCTCTTGGCTGGCCAAGAACCCGCTCAATTACGAAATATTCATCAGGAGTATTCCCTTAATTGCATAAATTAGAATAAAGCCTATGCAGCTCATCATCTCTAAATTAAGTCTAGCAGCATAAACCTTCTATTTCTAGACAAGTCACGTTCCTGGAATCATATGTTGGCGACGTCCAACCATTTAGCATCTCCTATTAACGGGCTACTAGAGCACATAATAATTCGCTCGAGAATCAATCCATACGTAAAATAAAGGTACTTTTACACTAGGTGGGTGATGAAAAAGCTTACTATCTTTCCACAAAGTTGGATAGCAATTCTATTCTAAGACTTTGTTTTGGAGATCTTTAAAATATGCCCAAAAGAATTTGTGTGTCAGGTCAAAAGATAATTTCATTTCTAACTGATCTGTATATAAGCAAGGTGACTTTTAAAATTTGATTCAAGAACGCTAGTAAGTTATTATTATCTATTTAAATTAAAACAAAATGTCTAATGCACCTAATTGCTACATTTGTGTGACTTTACTTCTTCCTTTGAAAATATTTTTCTATATGTTAGACTCTAAAACATAGGTCTAACTTCAAAAAAAGGTCTAACTTCTAGATTGCTCTAACAGCTAGAGCAATCTAGAAGTTAGACTCCTTTTTTAATTTTTTAAAATATAAATTATATAGATACTCGAAAAATTTAATTCTATAACTTTACTTGCTTCATTTTATTCACATTGACTTATTCCTCTCGTTTTATTTTTTATTATTTTAACCTGTGTTTATATTTATTTAATGATGTAATTTAATTCATTATGAAATCTCTTTCAGCCGCAAAGTATTAAATTTAATTTATTCCTTCAAGATTTTCTCCAAGTGCGATTTTTGAAAGAATTGTTTTTTTAGTTCTGAACAATTTTGAAATAAATTTTCTAAACTATATTATAAATATTTAAATTCACCCTTAAAGTAGTAAAAAGCAGGAAAAGTATACAAGGCACCGGATTAAAATATTTTCCCCATTATCTATCCAATCCCAATACCAGAAGGATGGTGCTAAATTTTTTTACTAATCAGTGTTTAAAAAAAGAAAAGGGGACCATATATTGCATTACCCCATATCCTATTAGGCCTCAAAAGTTGTAAAATAATTTCAAGAGATTTCCCAATTCTGTAAAAACTTAAATTGTAAGAATGAGTTAATTAAGTTATCCCTATTAATTCCTACCTTTAACCACATGAAACTAAGGGCCTTACATATGTATAAGTAAGGTGTATAGTATATAAGGTACTTTAAATTTTAATTTTAAACTTTTGAATTTTGTTTAGCAAGAATTTCATCGTTTGTTGTTTTCAGAAAACCAAGAAAATTGATATGGAAATTTTGAAAGGGAAACCAAAACTTTTTTCTCTCAAGATAAGAAGAAAGAAATTAACAGTTTGTTGATACAAAGTTGTTTAATGTAACTGTCTCTAAAAAAATATAATTAAGGAATGATGTGACGATATTAAATATAATTTTATGTGTAGCAGTAGAGCAAAGAGGATCCATTAAAAATGCCAAGTACTTGAAAGGTTAGTATTTTTCCGATTTCCTCCAGAATAAAGTATTATTGATTATTAATTTATACTAGCAAGATCATAGTAATTATTTAACGACAATAGTTCAGTCAATTTGATTAAATTTTGAGGGAAAAAATTCAGAATAGTTTCATTTATGTTTTAAGTAAATAATTATTCTTTCTAGTTTGTTACTTAAATATTTTGTTAGTTCAGTGTATTTTTAAAACGATTGTGAAGGTATTAATAGATAAAATATTTCTAATACATAATAAAAAATCTAAAATTCCTCTATACGTGGTTTTGAACTGCTCATATTTTTTTACAGAAAATAAAGGAAATTTTAACTGATGTTTTGTATTTTTGTCATTATTTTTCAACATTTTTTAAAACTTACACTTTCCTTGGGTTATTATTGATGCATACGTTAAAAAATTACGAATCAATGACTGTGTGGCTATTAATTTTACCCCATTTTTCTTATTAAGATAATGAAGCATTTTTCAAGTTGTTTATGTTAAAAACAAAATCGAAATCGGCGACAGTCACTTATCCCTTAATAACTCCACAAATACTAATTGGAAAAATCAATAACAGCCACATTGAAAGAATGATTGAATTCCTAGTGACACCACATCTCACATTAGCATAAAGCGAACATATCTTAGGGCTACATAATAACGACACTATTTATCGCATACCCTCGATCGGAGTCTTCACTTATTTGAAGAACAGGGCATTTTTCAACAGTCCAATTTGATCCGATAATACCCCCTCCCAAACACCAAGGGCTAAAAATCTGGACCGACCTGTACATATTAATAGCAACATCGCCCAGAACAGAAATTAAATCTCGTCCCAATAAGGTCCATTATCGGTCCATATTTGACCCACGGCGACGAGTCTGAGACGTCTGGCCTCGTCATTAGCAACAGAAAAAATAAGGAGGGGGCAACCTCTAATGACACTGGACACGATTCGAAAAGTGCCCCGTTAATATTCTGTTAATGATCACAGTGAATTTGAAACACGTTGTTTTGAGAGGGAGCGTTCGTCAGTGCCAGGGAGTGCAGAAAGATATTGCATAATGCAAAAGCCATTAGGACCGAGTTGGTATTCTTCACACACCGGGTTGCGATTCATTTCTGCAGTATTCTTTCGGTGGGGAGAAAATAGATCATCTTTTTTTCTTCTTAAGGTTTCTTTTGTCCCTTCAGATATTAGTTTAGTTTATTAAATTGCGGCTAATCTAATTTTCCACTGAGTTGGGTCTTTGTTAATGAAATCAATGACTGTTGGGTCTATTAGTTCTGTAATACCTTGGTATTAAATGTAGTTATTCGTTAATTTCATAACGAAGAGGGGATAGTGATACACAGTATAATTGCAATTCATTATTTCCATGGGTTTTTTCGCTACAATTTGTGAACACTTATATCCCTGCCCTGAGAAAAGTTGAAAGAATAATACCGGGAAAATCACAGTTTTTATTACCTGTTCACTTTTAAGCATTCCAGGTAAACAAAACACGAAACATAGTTAGTTTTTACTTTAAAAATAACTTGCACACTTTAAACCTTTCAATATGTTTGTTACAGGGTTCAGAATAGATTTTTTAAGAATACAAATGGGACATTGATGAATGGACACAAATGGAATAACATAAAGAAGTCTAATAAACTTTTTGTAAGACTTCCATCAAAACCATCAAATTCGATAAATACAGAGCTGATATGAAACATTTATCAGGCATGTGATTTTTCCGCTAATAAGGAAGTTGCATGTGTCAGATTTTCAAAAACAAACAAGTGTTCTGTAGGGTTTTTTGTATGGTAAAATGAAATATCTAGTCAGTTTTTCAAAAAAATGTACAGGTAATAATATTTTAATTTATCCCGCGAGGACGCGCGCGGGGTCTGCGAGACCCCAGCGCTTAAATAAACCTTCATAAAAACTCTAATTTTTAATGAAAATATATGAAACTCCGTGTAGCTGCCTAAAAGGTTTCCACCTATCACCTCATGAAGTTTAAATAAAGTAGGTATGTTATTTTCCGAGTTAGGTTGTTGTTTTTAAGGAAAATGCTTCCAAAACTGTGAGGATTGGTGCGAGTTAAATAGCCAAAGAGGTTTCCAAAAGTAAGGAAGAGGTAACTATAATCCATAATTTTTCTTGCAAAAAAAGAAATTAGAAAATAAAGGATTTTAGAAAATAAACATCGGTTCAGTTTAGCCAAAGAAATTCGTTAGCTCCGCTCACATTCCATTGCATTTCCTGTTTTCCTAGTCTTATATTATATCTTAATAAGAAGCAGTCAACTAATAATGCACATTAAACAATTAAATTATATATTTAAACTATCCGTGATAAAAATTTTGCATGCACTGAACGTTTAGAACGGAAAACGGTTTGTGGGGTCTGAGAGACCCCGCGCGCGTTCCCGTGTAACAGAAAGTAGCGCGCGTCCTCCCGGGTTAAAAGTCGAGAAAAAAACACGTGACTGAAAACGTTTATTGTTTAAACTGTAAGATGACGTCAACAATAATACCATCAACTCCATTGCTTTACAACAATGTTTAGATGACGTCACATCCAAACTCTTGGCGTTTTCGCGCGCTTTTAAAAAGGGTATTTTTGTTAATTTTTTTGGCAATCAAAAAATTTCTCGATCGGCCTCCAATTTTGGGTAGTTGCTTATTTTTGCAAGAGGAATCGATTAAAAAATATAAAAAATCATGCAACTTCCTCATTAGCGAAAATCCGCTTATTTTAGTGGTATTGGTTATCGGAATTCCAATTTTTTGTAATTTTATTGTGTACAAAAAAGAGTTAAAACCCTGCTTTAATGGTCAAATTTCAAAAGAATTTCTGGGGGAGGACCACCTCATCCTCTTTGGTATTTGTAACTCGAGTATTCACAATTCTTTTTAGATTGAGTTTAGTAAGATTAGAATCCTATCTAAAAGTATTAAAAAGCTAAATTGAACCTATTGTATATGGGAAGGGGCTGAAGAATTTGGGTCATTCACGAAATAAATTTCTATACCACTGTAAATAATCTAAAAATTTTCAGATAATTTCTTTCTTGAGCAATCACATGCCTGTTTATTAATAAAAAAATAATAACAATAATGAGTTTTCAGATAGCGGCGGGAAATTTATACTTACGCTTCAAAAATTGTTTATGTTTATAAGACTTTCTCTTTAATATGTAGCCACAAATATTTTCAATATTTAAAAATATCATTTTTTGTATCAGGCACTAATGTTATTATTTAAAGAATTTTCAATGTAAAAATATTTTTACATAAGCTTCATATTTTTTTAAATTAAAAACTTATTTCATTGAGAAAAATGCAAAATGATATATCCACAAGTTATATTTACTAAGGTTTGTATAATATTCTTTTAAACAGAAAATTGTGCTTGCTAATTACATTAAAATTATTAATTACTTTTATGATCTTAATGAACACATAGTGATTTAGGTGTATAAGAGTGCCAGATAAAAGTTGAAAAATTTACAAAGGTAGAAAAACGTTTTCTTAAACAAACATTAAAGATTGAAATAAAAAGGATTCCGATACTTCAATAGAAACTTTTGTTTCTTCTATTACATTTCTGAAAAACTAAAAATAATTTAAAACATTACAAATAGATTAGGGGCATAGAAAACGTGAATTAAAAAATTCAAAAGTGTTTGAAAAGTAGGAGTTTTATTAGTTCTGGTAATATTTTTCTATAACTCTTGATTTCTAAAAAATAAACATAAAAATTTCGTTAACATCACATAGATAATGCATCAAATCAAAACAACTAAATAATACTTCTAAAATATTTCAAACATTACAATTAACCACTTATATTATTAATCTATTTTCATTTAAGGAATTTTAATAAGAATCTCAGTTTGAGAAAAACAGTTCTAAAAAAGTTACAGCAAAATTAGTTACCTTAATAAGGTTGTCCACGATGACGTCACGAAACTCTGATCCTGCAGGACAAACAGACTTAACTGTCAAATTATGTAAATGTAAATAAATTATATAAAATTTAAGTAAATATTAGGTACTTTATGTAAAGGTAAAAACAGACAACAAAAGAAATGTCAGAAAAACTTCTTACCTTGCCAAGAATAACTGAGTAATCATTAATCTTCATCCAGCCAACTTTCTTCACCCAGCCACATTTGAAAAATATGTACGATTGTAAGCTTTTAAAAGCTTTAAATTCCTCGCAAGTGTATGCGCTTCGTTGGTATATCAAATAATTATAAATGTCACCCCAAGAAACATCAGGAACAGTATCAAGGTCGGAACACCACATTTTAACAGCAACCAGGTACGGGTCAGTGCCGTTTATTAGTTGGATTTTTTCATCGTACCTTCCTTTCTCGACATTATCTAATCCCTCCAAATGACTCATTTTAAAAAAATTAATCGTTAACAGTCCTAAAAACTTAAAAGAAAAAACAAGCACACGCTACTTCAATGGACACACACCCTTTGTTAGTCCTGCAGGATTGTTGCTATGGCCGATTGCTAAGGGTTGCCACCGGATGATGGACAACTCTATTCTTCTCTACTTATACTATGATACAAAGAATCTAAATACTTTAAGAATGCAAAATAAAAAAAAACAATTTCTTTGCAGTTAGATTACTCCACCTTTAAAAAAAAGCCTACATTTTCAGTATCAATGAAACGGAGATCTCATCATAACTAGAACCTTACAGTAAGAGAGAATTCATCAGCAGCATAGTTTTAGGCATTCTTTTAATTGGTTGGTTCTCCCCACTTATTATCCTTGGAAAGTTTTATTATTTGACTAATATCCTTTAAATTAGGGGTTATAAAATTGGGGTCAATTTCAAAGGAAGCAACTGGCTTTCTCCCTAAATTAGCATCTTCTGCTTTATTCCCTCTAACTTTTATGCCTTAATAATTACCGGAACAGACAAAAAGGAGTCACCCAGGTCCAGACACAATGGCTATAAGGCCGGAAGGACTCCCTGCTACGCATACATACTAACACACATATTCAATCTAACGTTTCTGGGCAATTACTAAGTTTACCCATGCCTTTCGATTTATTAACCTAACTAAAAGTCCAGGTGTTTCTGGCGAGGACTTGGCGTTGAAAAAAAAGAGGCGTCACCGCCAATTAGATGAGCCGAGCTGCAAGAATATTCGCTTCTCTGTGTCAGATCCGAAGGGTGGACCACACCGTAAATATACACCGACGGTAAGGTATAGAATCACCTGCCCCAGACCAGATTTGCATATAAGACGTAACAGGAAAAAAATGGCGGGCCGGTGAAAAGAAGTAATAATCGCTGTTAGTGATTGAAGATCGGACAGAGGCCTCGAGGTAAGACCGTAACGAGGATGGGGTGTTTTTTTATTATTATTTTGACCCCTCTGACAGTGATTTTAGAAAGAGAGATACATGTCTTGATTAGTTTGACACCTGTCTTCTTGGGGTGAATCCTGGACGTTTTTATCTGGTTAGTTCTAGCGACTGAATGGGGATACACGTGTTGTTTTAAAAAAGGATGTACTTTTTGAAGGCTTCTCCTGTTGCATATTGAATTAATTTCATACACAAAGTAATTATATTTTGAGAAGGGTGATGTTGCATGTTTAGTTATCATATCAACCTGGGTATAATACTGAATAGGAAAACTGTGAACATCTTTAAGTTATAGGAAATATCCTTTCGGTGATAAGTCTTGCATAAAAATGCATAAGTATATCCTATATCTATCACATTCAATTTAAACACTATTTTGTAAGGGGACATCCATAAATTACGTGAGGTCAAAAAGGGGGGAGGGGTTTGGAAAAATCTCACCAAATCTCACCAAGGGGGGAGGGGGTCGATTAAAATCTTACGTCAACTTTTTAAGTTAGAAATTAAACTATTTTTTTAAGTATGAGAAAGGAATAATACCCACAGATAAGATACTGTGGTGATTTTTAGGCGGAATAATGTCCTTTTCCCTCACATCATTAATAATGGAAAAGTTTTAGGTGCTATGAAGCACAAAATGCAAACGAATAGGATAGAAAATTATTTTTAAAGGTTGTAGGTAAATCTGACGTGGGGGGCAGGGGGGTCCAGATTTTGGAAAAAAACACCTCACGTAATTTATGGAGGTCCCCTAAACTGTGTTACTGTACCTAATATTTCAAGTGTTGAGCTACAAGAGGTTGATAAACCATTAAAGATCCAGATTTGTCTCAGCATTAGTTTACTTTATTTTGGAAATCAAATCGATTGAAAAGATTAACAGAATTGAGAATGAATCTTTCTAATATATTAACCTTTTCTTGTTACAACCCCATATTCAATTCTGAAAAATCACTGAAAGTGAACGGCTGTGAATATTTTCATTACAACTCGTCAGCTAAGAAGTGTAACTGAACACAACTCCCTTCTAACTTATTTAATACGAAAACAAGATACTACTATTCATCATTCCACAGTCTGACAATCACAGAAATATACACGAAAACGCAACGTTAATCAACACATTCAATATAACCCTTCACAAAGCCACCTCTAACATAAAAGAAAACAAACGACAAACTCCCGTACCAGTAGTAGCTTAATCTACCTACAACTATTATTATTATTATTATTTCAATGTTTCACTCTCAAAGCAATCTACATACGAACGAACATATAAATCACCACGACTCCACATTCACAAAGTCACCCCACGGTGCAAGAAAACCCCAGTGGCCTAATCTACAATTATTCGAGCGTCTGGGGCTCCTTTGACAAGGGCAGGATATGAATCACTGCATACTCATTACTCTGCCTTTAATCTGCTGACCATCCGGCTCCATCTGCCACCCCAGAGCACCTGGACCGGGGCCCCTAATTTGCATATATCCTAACACTGGACACAGGGCGTCGTCCACCTCGGTTCATTATTATAGCTGGCCGCAAAACACGTCTTGGCGAGTCACGTCCCAAAAAGAACGGTCGCCATTTGGCACTAACAGATGATCCTCATTAAGATTAAGTTCATGCAAATGGTAAGGATTGGTTGGCGATCTGACAGTTATGCGCGGCCCCTATTGTGTGAGAGGGTTTGTGTGTGTGCTCTGTAGAGGAAGCGAGAGGGGTTTTTCGAAGACAAAGAGGCTTCCGGGGGTGTGATCGTAAAGTAGATTTCCAAGGTAACGGTGTAAATGTATGGGGATGTTAAGAAACAAAAAGCTTCGAATTGGGTTTTCGTGCCTGAAGAATTGGTGTCGTCCGGAATGTGAGATTGTGCGGGACGTATTGGGGTCTACCCCAGAAGGCTAAAAAATATTTTGGCAAGAAACATATTTTAAATGAGTAGAATTCAAAGATTTCCATTATAAGGTATGCCCTCCACGTCTCTCATTGGATCGACTCTATGTCCTTTTGATATTGAAGGAGAATATGATTGGTGGAATTTAAATTTGTTTTTTTTTACTTCAGATAAAATATAAACTTTAAAAACCTCATCCTTTCACATAATTTATTCAAAGATTAAAAGTAAATACATAGCTTAAAGATTTTTATTTTAATGATAGTATAAATTTAATAAAAACTCATATTAAGTCTTAATAACAAAAACAAAAAACACTCAATTAGGATAAAATAAAGCATCCCACTAATTAAAAACTCCTGCTTTTTATAAATAAGTAATTACTTATGTTCATAATTATAATACTTTTCATAGTAAATAATTTTTATAAAACGGAATTTCTTGATTGATATTACAGGTTATTTCTAAAGGTAGATTCAAAGCAGCAGCATCCCGTTCTTCATCCATATTCCTATGAGAAATAAATATTTCCTAAAGAAAATCATTTCATTAACTGAACGGAAATAATCGTGCACAAATTTCCCAACACATCTTATCAATATATCACCTAACTTTAAAACTTATGAACAAGAAGAAAATGGAATATTTTCCAGTTATTTATCTGTAAATTTTAAGAAATGTGATAGCATTTTATACAGTAAAGGGGAAGAACAAATATTTTAGGTATTGAAACTTAATTATCTATAACTATTGAGTGTAAAACTATCAATTTTGTTTTTATGCATTGAATACATTTACGGATCTGAGAATATTCCAATAATTCTGAATAGCTAAAAAAGATATTTATTTATTTAACACCTTAAAGTACTCGATACCTAAATCTATCGATTCTATGACAAATCCTTTAAAGTAGGATGATTTTGTTAACTTAGAACCTAATAAAAATAGCAGGTGATCATCTCTATTTGCGATGAAGAAAATAAAAGGAAAGCTCCAGAAAAAGTATGTATCCTTTGACTAAATTATACACTTCTGCCTTATTGAATCTTTTTTCCAACTAGAAAAGTTATTTAAATTACTAGGGGGCTACCGCCCCCTGCTCGCTATCGCTCGCCAACCCCCGTTAACTGCTGACGCAGTAACTTTTGGACCGCTTCACAATTCCCCACAAAACCCAGCTCACTGCACTTACTCACTTTATAAAACATTCTTAACACAGGGGTAGTACTTCTCCGTGGTATTCTTTCAAAAATGGCGAATATTTATTCAGTGGTGGAATTTTATCATTTCCTTTATGGTAACATGAATTGGCGGATCGCTTTATAATTCCAAGAAAGGTTCATATATAGTTCCCGCGAAATATGAACCTTCCCTTAATGTTTCAGTGCTTCTCTTAATGTATCTGTGAAAAACACATTACCTTAGGTAAATGGGTAAAAAATGTTTACATTGCTCTGTTGTTAATTTTCTTGGGGTTGAATTCCGTTATAGTTCCCGCTAAATATCACTAATCTCTTTTGGACACTATAAAGTATAAATATTGCTAAATTGTTTCAAATTCATAGATTAAAGTGTTTAATTAGTTCTATAACTATTCAGTTTATCATTAAAAATTAGAAAAATTGGTTTACATTTGAATATTGAGCGTTCGAAAGAGATTGGCGATATTTAGCGGGAACTATAACGGAATTGAACCCCAAGAAAATTAACAACAAAGCAATGTAAACATTCTTTTACCCATTTCCCTAAGGTAATGTTTTTTCACAGATACATTAAGGGAAGCATTGAAATATCTCAGGAATGAATTTAACTTTCTTAAAATTTGTAATGATTGACTGTTAAAAATGTAGTAATTATCTTAAACATCGCGAAAATTTAGAATTTTATCTTCATGAGAAACAAACTTCGAAGTTGTGTCATTTTCATAGCAACGACACTGAATGTCAAGACTTCCAACATTTTCATCCTTATTTCTAAAACATACACCCGTGTTATTTAGTTGTTTGCGTTTTGTCATTATGAAATAAAGAGTTACATTTTACTACCTTAAAAAACATACTTGCAAAAGGATATAAAAAATAAATGCAAAATTCAAAATTTCCGAAAGCGAGTGTATATTTTATTGTAAATATAGTAATGATTAGGTTGCCACAACTACAAAGATAAATATAAAAATATTAATTTGTTATTTAAAAAATAAAAAATAAATTAATTATATATAAGTTTAAAATATAATGAAAACCGTTTGAACAGCAATTAAACCCTTTGTGAACAACAAAAATATAAATATTGTTAAAAATAACACAAAATAAATTTTTTAAATTCGTGTTATAAATAGAAATATGATTATTTAATCTATTTGAATATTAAAAAACCAGTGAAATATGTTTTCAATTGTTTTAAAATTCATAGTTTCTTGCTTTGTAACTGCGACCTTATCCGAAATCTAAAAAAATGGAAATATTTTAAAATTGAGATTTTTTTTTAGAAATTCTAAAGGCACTTTGCACATCCTCAAAAGAATCCGAACAGTTTGATACCAAATATGTGTTATACGGATCAGTAATTAAAAAGCCTTTCTCTG
Source organism: Tetragnatha versicolor (assembly GCA_024610705.1). Taxonomy (NCBI): domain Eukaryota; kingdom Metazoa; phylum Arthropoda; class Arachnida; order Araneae; family Tetragnathidae; genus Tetragnatha; species Tetragnatha versicolor. The sequence continues at coordinate 30,519,780 of JANDEH010000001.1, read as the reverse complement.
GAAACCGTTCACCAAAAACTTTTTTTTAGAATAGAGAGATTCATTCCGTGTAAATGGGGATGTCTATTAAAAAGTCCAAACAAGCGAAAAAATTAAAAGGAAATCTAGTATATTTGAATTTGTAATTTAAGGTTCATGCATTTCCCCATTTTCCTCCGTCTCCCCGTGAATTTTTAAACTGTAATATGCTTCACACAAAAAAAAATTGGAATTTTCTCTTTAATAAACTGCAGCTAAAAATATCTTCTAAGTAACAAAATTAAATATTAAAGAAATACATTTTTGAGGATTTGACATATGCAACAATGGGCAGAAACATTAGTAACTTCAATCACAAAGATGTATGATTGATTCCAAGATTTTATTGTTAATTTTCATTGTTGAAAATATTTTTGTACCAAATTTCTGAACATTTTAAAAATATTGACCGTCAGTGTTATACTTACCTATTGTTGCTTTTATATTACTGTAGGTTAATTACTGCATTATTTTTATTCTTTACTGTTAATTAAACACATTAAACACTCTCTAGAAGAAGGGTTTTTACAGTGACTACAATTTTAAATGTTGGTCAAACAGGGACGTGCCAACGTTTTTGAGAGTGGGGGGGCGAAGCATTTTTTGTAGGGCTATAACCAGAATGATGTGCCAAACTTTGTTAAAGTATGAAAAGTAGGTTGTTTAGTTAATACTTTCACCTAGGCATCAAAGGGGGTCTGGGGGTCCTCTCCCTGAAAATTTTGTTGAAATTTAGCTTCAAAAAGAAATTTTCTACTCCTTTTTATACATTTGTTACCCTTTGAAACCCACCTACAGACCATCCACTTCTTGTATTCCTTAGAATTTTCAAAGGAGAAACAGTAGGTATATTATAACCATAATATTTTTAAAATAGCATTGGAATCACGTCAGTGTCGGATCCAGGATTTGTTTTTGATGGGGGGGGTAAGAATTTTCAAAATTAAAATCGTCTTCTAATTACCTAAAGGGGGGTCTGGGGACCTCCCCAGAAAATTTTTCTGATTTAAATCTGAAAAGCAGGTTTTCAACTCGTTTTGGCACTCCTAATCCGAATTTTGGACATATATTTTTAAGAATTTAATTTACATTTTGGTAGAATTTTGACGAACTTATTTTTAAAAGTCTTAAATATTAGAGTTCCAAGTACCAAAAGGGGTCTGGGGGTCCTCTCCCAGAAATTTTATGAAAATTTGACCCTAAAAACAGGATTTTAACTTGTTTTGGAGTAGCTTTACCTCTGAGTATACACATCCCTGAGTTCCGACCTCCCCTTTTTCTTACTGTTAGTTCTCATTCCTTTTGGGGGGGGCTAAAGCTCCCAAGCCCCCCTGGATCCGCCAGTGAATCACGTTACACGTAATGTTAAGATTTTAAAATCTTATCTTCAAGCGAAAATGGGGGGTTCTGGGGGTCTCCCCCATAAATATTTTGAAAACTTATCTTTAAAAGTAAAGTTTTAGCTCATTTTGAGACTCCTTTTCAGACATTTTTTTCAAAGAAAAAATTATAAATAGACCCCAAATTTTCAATGAGGCTGGGGGTCCTTCCCCAGAAGAATTTTTAAAATAGTCAATTTTAAACTATAGTGTTTAATCAAATGTAACCTAGCAGAAATAACTTGAAGACCAAAATTTTTGCAGTTTTTCGTGTCAACATATAAAACATATTTGAATTTTCAACAGTAAAAAATGAAATTTTGGGTCAAAAATTGGAAGGAAAAAAGCTATGAAACCAAAAATTTTTAAGAAATTTGTTTGACTAATTTTTACACTCAAAGTAATACGCATTTAAATAATATTAATGTCAAGAAAATTGCCCAGATTAGGTAATATTTAAAATTTTAAGCTAGAAGATGCAAATTGAAGATTTAAAACAGTTTTAAAAATAATGCCCTTCGCAATTGTTTAAATTATTCATTACTTATACAACTACAACAATACTCCTCGACCCCTTAACTGAGGGGGCAAGAATCTCCCTACCCACTTGACGGTCAGTTTCTGGAGAAAACGGAAAAATTAAGCACATATGAGATTCATGGGCAGAAGAGGACCCTAGGGTGGCAAGCTGTCCCTGAAGTGCTAGAAAACTTGATTTACCATTACGAAAATGAAAATTTCTCAAAAAGGTGGGGGCCTCCCCTATAACCCCCATAAATCTGCCTATAATGATAATAATGCCAGGTGCACAAGTTTGATTATTCATTACTTAAAATAATACTCCTCGCCCCCTCACTTCATAAAGCGAGGGGGCAAGAATCTCCCGTTAATGGCCCGTTTCTGTTAAGAATTGAAAATATTAAGCACATATCAGATAAATGATAATAATGCGCTTTAAATAGTTTAAATTATTCATCATTTACAACAATATTCCTTGCCCTCTCCCCTCACCTCATTAACTAAGGGCATTTATGACATGGGTGATGCTAATGCCTTTTGCAATAGTTTAAATTATTCATTACAATAATATACCTTGCCCCCTCACCTCCTTAAGGTGAGGGGCAAAAATCTATTCGGCCCGTTTTTGGGCCATCAAGTGGGGAGATTCTTGAATAATATCAAGAATATAAGACAAAGTGGGTTGAATTTAAAAAAAATGTTTCAGAAGTTTTTCGGATTAGATGATGCTTGAAAAAATTTCATGAAAAACTGGGGGGGCGAAATATAGTGTTCGCCCCCTCACTCTCAAAACTGCGGGGGCGAAAACCCCCCCTGCCCCCCCTGTTGTCACGTCCCTGTGGTCAAACTTTATTTTTCTTTGAAATTATCCGGACTAATGCAAAGACAAATATAGATCTTTAATGGTTTATCAACCTCTTCGAACTAATACTTGAAATATTAGGTACAGTAAAATAGTTTTACAAAATAGTGTGTGAATCGATTGAGATAGATGTAGGATATACTTATACACATTTTAATTCAAGACTTATCACCGAAAGGATTTTTTCTATAACTTAAAGATGTTCACAGTTTTCCTATTCTGTTTATTTCTGACTATATTATCCATTTATTTCATTACTAGCTGATATACCCGCCATTGCTCGGGGGAAAATAATTTCAAACTGTGTGTTAAAATAAATAAGAATTAGTTTCTTCACTATGTATTCCTTTCCAGGGTGTCATTGGTTAACTGCCTTTCCCCTATGATTCTTCTTTCATGCTATACTTCCTTAAGATATAAAAAAACTTAAAAAACATCACATGTTTAGAGTTAATGTGTGAAATCCTCATTTTTAAGAGTGATATTTTCAAATTAGAAAAAAGTTGGAGGGAGACCCTCTTAACTACCTTATTTCAAGGTATTCTATTATCTTCAATATCCTTTGTTACCCTTACCCCTTCAATATCCTTTGTTATCCCTACTACATTTTTACAATTGGTAATGCCTATTTGCAGATTCTTCCACCTTCCCTTCAAAATAAAGGTAAAAGGTATAACTGAACAGCAATTTCTACTGACTTGTTATATATTTCTCCCCTTCATCCCGCTGTTTTCATAAAATTCAAAGGTTTCTTAAGATGTAAAACAAAACCTTAAAAAAAATTCGAATTAAAGTGTTAATAAACTGTTTTTAAAATTTAAGTTATAAAAGTCAGGGGGAGACCCCCTGAACCCCCCTTTGTTATTTAAATTTTTATTGAAAGGAAAAAATTGCTAAAATGTTTATTTAAAGAGTTTTTGGTTATCGCAAAATAATTATTTTAATATTCAAAAAATATTTCCATATGAGATTTTAAAAAATACCGCTTGTAAAAAATATTTTAAAATAAACATTTAGAGGTTTTGAGTCACCTGGAAGGAGCAATAACAGTTATCAATTTAATATTGAAGCTACGCACAAGAATTAAGAAAAGGGCAAAAAAAAAACTGCTTGGAATGCTTTGATTTTAAAAATTCTTTTTTGAAAACCTTCCCGATTGTGTGAGGAACAACATGCTAAAATTTCATACCAATCGCATTAATATTTTGGGTGCTAGAATACAAAAACATAAAACGAGAGTAAATATTCAAATCCCCGTGCAACCCCTCCAGAATGGAATATCGAAAAATCCAGAAATTACTTTCTTTGAAATATTCTTAAGAATGTATTACCAACAGGGTCGCTTCGAAATATCAAATTATTAGTATATTTTTCTTTGAAAATGTAAAACTTTGTTTATGCTCAGCAAAAACAGGTTTTTGAATATTTTAGATCCCTTAAAATTCGAATATCAAAAATTTGAAAAATGCCTTTCTAGATATTGTATCTAGGTACCTTCTTGTTAAATTACAAAGATCTGGGGTCATTTGGGACGGTGCTAGGTTCAAAAATGTAGAAATCACTCCAAGCACCCCTGTGGGTCAGAAAAAAGGAATTTCGAAAAGGCACTGTCTATTTGGACGGCCTTTTTTCAACTAAACTCTACTCTAATTTACACGGCCCGGCGTTCCATTGGTTCCATCACTAAGCGCCAAGACTGCTACGTAACCACGAGACCTACAGCGCATGCGCCACGGGCCGTTTGGGCCGTCCAAATAGACACTTCGTTTCGAAAAATCCCTTCTCAGTGCGCGTATACACCGTAAGGTCTTTCACCACACCAAGTTTCGAGTCTTTAGCCCCAGTAGATTTTGCTGTGCGTTGATAGGTGAAACGATCGATCGATCGATGAATGAATGGTAAAGCTCTTTTATCATTATAGATGAGTCCTCTTTGACCATATTTTACACATTTAGCTGGGCCTAGTAAAAACTGTACCTAAATTTCGATTGATAAATGGGAGAGACTCATAAAAACTCCAAACAGGTAAACAAAAATATTTTTCATCAAGTATAATTTTAAAGTTTCGATAAGGTTTCAATACTACTGCTCAACCAACGATAGTAAAAGGGTCAACTCTGGAACTGGTATTTCGGAGGGTAGACAGGTGGAAGTTGAGGGAGGGGCAGTTGATCGAAAGAGGAAGAGACATTTGCTTATAGAAGCAAGACCCCAACTATCACCGGTTACCCAACTATCGGCCGTGCAAAGTCTGTAAAAATCACGTGACCCTTTTACTATCGTTGGCTGAACAGTTTATGTTCCCAACTTTCTTCTACTGAAAGATTGACCAACAAGTTCTGAGTAGATGGATGCTTCGAAAGAAACAGTTGATACGAAATTCGACGTCAGAGTAAAATAACAGATGGAAGAGGGAGTAACAACTTTCCTCCTCATCTCTTTCATACATATTATTAACTTAAACCAAACAATGATCTCATTTCCGGATTACCCAGACCTAGGCATTAGTTTCAGAACATAAACTTGCTTAAATACACTTTACTATATTAAATGCAGACTTACCAAGAAAGAATAAGCCAGATCATTTCCTCGCAAATGATCCGTAAAGCTCAAAGCCCACGACATTTTCTTTGTTTTTCAACGCACCACCTGCCTTCAAATACTAAATTATTTCTATGGGTAACTAGGCAGTTTTACTTAAAAGTCTTCAGAAAAAATATCGCTCTCACATTAGAAAAATTTGGAAAATCTGGTCTTAACCGAGAAAACTATTATAATTAGGAAATGTTAGAATCAAAAAGGACTCTTTTAAAAATATGAAGAACAACTTATTTTTTGTCTGCCTCAAGTTTATCTCTGGATGAGTTCACATTAGCGGTGGTATGGTTTCTAATGATAAATCGTAAGTTCCGAGATCACGATCATGAAAAATCATAAATTTGTATTTTTATGACTTATAGGTAAATGACTAAAAGTGTTCTTAGATAATAAAAACAAAAATAAAAAAAGCCTTATGACCGCTCATGTGAACTAGCGACGGCCAGAGCTCAACTTGAGGCAGACAAACAATACTATTTAGATATTTTTGTTGATTTGTGTAAATTGTTTTCTCTCGGTGTCGTATATCTTATATTTAAATCCATAATAAAAAGTTTTTAAATAAATTTGTACACTAGGCACATACGATAATTAAATGATAGAAAATAATTAATTTATTTTTATTAATTGCTAGCATATTTTCTGAAATTTGTGATTGAACCTTCAAAGATTTACGAGGAATTATGATACAGAATTAGATTATAAATAAGATTTTACAGATTTATCTCTTATTTTGTCAAAATGAAAGGATCATGCAGAATAATTACATCTCAATCTTTTCCTTAAATACCATCAAGTTTAAACGGCTTTAACACCACTAAAACAATAGTTCCTTTTCATGGGATTCGGGGCACTAATTTTTCCTCAAAATATCCCACCCCCATTAATTAGAACACTCTCTTAAAATTCTCGCGCATTTCGTACAGAATTACTCTTAACAAATACGCACATTAGTTTCTAAACGAGCTCCTGAAGGCTCAAGATCAAATCCGCTTCACCACCCGTGGGATAACTCGAGCAGACCTACGCATTTTCGGTTCCACAGATAATATTTGCGCTTCTTAACGCTTCTTTTCACCTCCATGACTCTGAAACGGCCTCATCTGGAGTTATGATGATCTCGTTATGGCTATATTCGTGGTTGACCTCAGCATTAGAGCACATTAAGGCTAATTACACTTCAGCCGCGACCTTCTGACCCAGTGGATGAAGAAGAAAGTGGTCATGTCTTTTGGAATTTTCCCACAGGGTCCGTAATTAAATGACCTTAATTTTAAAAGTTGAATTTTGGTTTTGAAGGGGTAAGACATTTAAATAAAAAAATACTTAATTATTTTATTTATTTTTAGTTTTGAATACTGTGTTTTCATAACTTAATCAGATTTTTACAAAGTTTTAGTGCATTATTTTCTACATTATAAAGTCCTGTAAGTCACCACTAGACTTGACTTTTACAAACCTTGGGCCAAGGCAGTAAGTAGATCATATGCACAGGAAATATGAAATAATCAAACTTTCAGTTTGAGATTTCTTCATTTTAATTTTTAAATAAACTTGAATTTGATTGTTCAAATTAAGAACAACAATCATAATTTCTTTTAACAATTTCTTCGTTTTTGCATTTACCCGACATAGGGTGAACTGCCCAGTTAACGAACACTTAGCATTTGGATTTGCGATTTTCCTACTTTAAAAAACTTTTTCAGGGCTTTTTCCCGCTGTCACTTCTTAAAAATAAGGTATGTTTCCATATAGGCTTTTCTCAGCAATATGATAGAAGTACTTCCAGATCACAGAAATTAATAGTTTTGATAGAATCTTGAATTTGGTGAAAAAAAAGTGCGTTATACCCAGCAGGGTGGCAAGAAATACAAAATTTTTTATTTTGTTTTTGCCCTGGTGCCAAGCAATTTTCAGAATTTTTAATAATTGGATTATATAAATTTATTGTATTTAACTGTACCCTATAACTCCTATAATATAAGAGTAAAAAGTACTACTTGGGGACATTCTGCTCACCAAGGCTTATTAATGGTGGACACTACGGTGGACGAAAGGAATTAAATTCCGAATGTCTACAATGGAACTCCTTCAAATGATGCCATTTGGTTTGAAATTGATATTTTAAATTATAAAGGTAAGTGATCTAACAATATTGAGATCTTCCAACGAGTTTTCAAAATGAAAAGTGCTGCCAAACAAAAATGCTCGTTTTCAGCTGATCAAACCAGATAATTAGCCTAAAAAGGAGTAATTGTACTTTTTTTTATAAAAAACCTTTGAAGTCTTTATTGGTTACTCCTTTAATTTGATGAACTTATTTTTAAAGCATGCAGATTGGAAATAATAATGATTATTATTCCTCCACCAGTACAGAAAATCCGAATTCCTTTTTAGAAATTATAAAAATTGTACTCTATTTGGGGATTTTTTATTTTAACTTTATAGAAAGACGTTTTTAATTTGTCCATCTCACTTCATAATTTTTGCAAATGAGAGTAATATTTACAAATGCTTTAAAATTAACAATGCACTCTTAAAAATTACGAAACGGATCCATTGGAAATATTAGTGTAGTTTATATGAAGAAAATGAAATACCCGTAAGCAATACTCCCTCAAGAAATCTCATTCCCAAACTATTTAAAGGTACTCTCAGGAAAACCCTAAAAGTATCCTATTAAATTGTTTAGTATTTTCTTTTCTAACACCATTTAATTCTATCTTTTTAACGTATTAGGGGTGAGTTTGATTAAAACCTTCTTTCTTCAATATTTCAACAAAAATTTACCAGTATTAAACAATTTTTATTACTATAAAAACAAGTTCGATATTTATGCTTCTGGTAAATGGATAATCCATGTAATTTCCGATCTGTATGGTTTAACGGCCATATATACCGGTAACCTGACCGGCGGTCAGGTCAGGAAACCATGGTTGCAGCCTCTGATTGGTGGAATTTGGATTTCTGATTTGAATTCCACCAATCAGAGGCTGTAACCATGGTTTCCTGACCTGACCGCCGGTCAGGTTACCGGTGAATATGGCCGTAAGATTAAGTTCTACACATAAAAAATGAAAACCCTGTAACATTTTTAAAGGAATTTAAAAATGTTTGATTTCAAGAATTTTAACAATTCCCCTTTTTAGGATAAGTATCGGGTTTGATCAGCTAAAAATGAGTATTTTTTAAAAAGCACTTTTCACGTTGAAAACTCGTCGGAAGATCTCAATATTGTTACATCACTTACATTTATCATTTAAATAAAATATAAATTTAACACCAAATGGCGCATAGTTTGAAGGAGTTTCATTGTGACATTCAGAATTTAATTCCTTTCTTCCACCGTAGTGCATAATAAGCCTTGGTGAGCACTATGTCCCTAAGTAGTACTTTTTACTCTTATAGTATAGGAGTCATAGGGTACAGTTAAATATAATAAATTAATATAATCCATCTAAATAAGTCCTAAATAACACATTTGAACCTGTTAAATCACAATATAAATCTTGAAATGAATTTTTTTAATTCTGAGAATTGCTATTTTTTCCACTTTATTCAAATTTTGAAGCAAAACGGGAACCTGAGGATATTTTTTGATTTTCCCATAATTTGACACACGTTATTTACTCATCAGTACTGACTGGGTTGATATCGTCATTTTCGCCAAAAATATCAAATTCCGTTTTATTGTTTTATTTTATAGCCTGTTTAATAAGCTTTCCAAAACTACCTTACTTAAAACTCTGAGTAATCTAGAACACAAGTTACAGCTGTTTTAGTACCGAGTACAACCAGGATTAACATAGGGTTACTTGGGGTAAGTGGGTCACTGGGGTAAGTGGGTCACCCCCCTAAAACTATAATTTATATACAGGAAATTTCGCACTTACTCGCATTGATTATGTTACAGCTTGTCACTCCGATGAGTTTTGCATATACTTGAGATTTGTTTAATTTATTTTTAAGATTATAGAACTAATTTAAAATAGATTCTCAGAATGGATTTTTTGGAGAGTTCAAAACGTATTTTTCAAAGAAGTATTTCCAGGTAAGTTTTTATTACCTTTTAATGTTTATTGAACTGTTTTGCAGAGTTTGACCTTAATTACATTAGGCAATTTTAAATTTTTAAAAATTTTTAATTTTGAAGTGTTTAACAAGGGGCCCCCACTTACCCCATAGTTTTAGCATGGTTGGGGTAAGTGGGACCCCTCAGTGTGGAGTAAGTGGGACCCTTTATTATGATATAAGTGGTTCTAGAGGGTCCCATATCATAAAGAACTACTACTGAAGACATAGGCGGATTTTAAGGGGGCAATTTCCTCCCAATATTTTCAGAAAATTTCCATCTATAGTAGCAAGTAGCAAGACCTTTTACTCACCACTTCAAAATTCATTAAAATTTATAAATGGTTTGATCGACATTTCATATCGAATTTGTGTTTTAATTTAAGTTATGGTGAGTAAAGTGAAATATCTAATCAATAGTGTTCATTCTCATCTAGTGTGTATGATTTCTTTTTATCTTACAATGTGTATAAAAGTGCCAAAATAAATCTTAATCAACCTTATTATGCTTTTTAAACACTATTTTATATGCTTAAGTAAAACATATCCCCCTTTGGCCTTTCAAAATATTCTTTAAAATACTTATTTTGCTTTTCATTCTATTTTTACCTTGTCATATTGATTTTGATGTGAGTATATTTCTCTTTCATGGACACAGTTACTATAAAATATTTTATATTGAAATTTACTGTACTTTATCAAGTAAGACCCACTTACTTCCTTTTAAGTTTTGCTTGCTTTAAATATAAATAAAGAAGGGGTGACCCACTTACCCCATCTCTTGGGGTAAGTGGGTCACCCATCTCATTTTTGATAAAAAGACAAGTTAAGAAAAATATAAAGCTTTATTTTAGAAACTACTGATAAATTTTTGTTTATCGATAGACTCTTTAACGAAATTAGTCAACAAGTACAAAATAAATCCTTTCAAATTTTTTGTATAAAGCTCCAAAAATGTACTAGGCCAAAAAGGGGTCCCACTTACCCCAAGTGACCCTACAATTTTAAACTTAAAGCCTTTTTCTGAAGAATGACATTTTTGTATATTTTGGATCACGGTAACAGTGATTAGTACTCTTAAACTACTTAAAATTTTCTGATGCTTTTTTATATTTCACTCTTTTTTGAATTAAGGTATTTTTTAAAGTGTGTGAACTTGATTTAAATGTTTTTTTTTTCATGAATTTTATTTTTTGCGATTTTAAGAGCTTGTATTTCTTTTCTATTTTAAAAATCTCAGATTTTTTGTAGGTAGTAACACAGATTAGAGAGTGTCTTAGGCTCAAAATCCTGCAAAAAGTTTATTTGTACCTATAAAAGAACATTCTCAGGAGTTGTTGTCGCAAGTTGAAATTTTAGCCTTATTTTTATAGAAATTTCTCAATAAATAATTTCTTTAATTTATTTTTTGAATGATTTTCATTGTTTTAGAATATTAGCTCTCAGAAAATACCAATTAAATAATTATTTAGTTAATATTAAAAAAAAGGCTTCCCAACCCAGTCAGTTACCTTAAAACAATTTAAGCATTGGAATCTGACTTTTTGAATTGTTCTTGAGAAATAGTTTCATTTATGAACAGTGATGTATACTTCTACTTTTGCTTCCGTCCTCAGAAATTCTTGAGAGAATTCCGAGGTATAATATAACTATAACATAATTAAACCACTTCGCTACCAGATAGCAGAAACCTTATCTCTCTATTCTAAAAAAAAGTTTTTGGTGAACGGTTTCTAGAGAAAGGCTTTTTAATTACTGAACCGAATGACACATATATGGTATCAAAATGTCCGGATTCTTTCCGGATTTCCGAGTAGACCCTTCGATTTTTCAAAAAAATTCTCAATTTTAAAATATTTCCATATTTTTAGATAACGGATAAGGTCGCAGTTACAAAGCAAGTACTGTCAATCAAACTATTATGCATCCAATCACAACGACCGATTGACGCTATATTGCCAGATGAAACATGTTTTTTCACCTTTTAAAAAAGTAATTCTTGATGAAATATCACTCAAAGACTGATAAAAACATATTCTTAAAACTTACATGTACGCCATTTTATACTAAAATTTCACACTTTTTGTCCAATATTTATAATTTTTAGTCTGATTTTATCGAAATTAATTGTAAACATAGAGTGATGTTTTGTCTCTTATTATTTTCAATTGCTTAAACGGTATTGTTTAACAAGTCTGGGTTTAAAAAAAATATGAATGATAAACACTAGCCATATTATACTAACGAGTTACTTTAAAATAATGGTTTTTGTTTGGTCCGAATATTGAAAAACAATTATAATTAGTTATTTTTATAATCATTGATTAAAAATAATTAAGATGAATATTTTTAAAAACATTTAGTTTAAATTTTTGATAAGTTCGAGTTAATGTAAGGTAAATGTGGGTATAGTGGACCCTGCACCAATAGTGGCCACATAGCTGATTAACTTAAAATAAAACGAGTTAGAAGCATCAAACATCGTCAAAATTCATAGGCATAGTAGATTGTGCTTTCAGGTAAGCTAGTAAATTATCACCGATACCACAGATCAGCATGGAAAGGATATTTAAATATTTGAAAATAACAACATCGGCCGAGTGACTGAAATTTGATTTTGCTTATTGAATCGCGTTAGGAAACGGGTATTTCAGAACTGATTTTTTTGTATTTATTACCGTTTGATTGACTTTTAAATTTATATTTAGATAAAGAAGAGTGTATAAAATGATAATGAAAAAATTTTTTTTGAAAATTTTGACTTAGCGAGGATTTATGGGGGTTGCCACTTTACCAACACATTAATCTTTGATTTTTCAATAGTGGTCACTGCAATGGCATCTAATAGAACTATAATTAATATTTAATTTGGATCAGTTTTTCTTCATAAACTGTAGAACGTGCTTTAAATGGAGTGTTGTATTAATTTGGTTTCATTCTGGCTTCGGGAACAAAGGCTTCTCAAACATTGAAGTACATGCTAAATTCCTCTCAAATCAGCTACAGCGTAGGCTTTGGGCTGCAAACTATCAAGTCTTTTTTTAAATGAAGTTAATTTGATTGGATCTAAAATACTTTTCGTTGGAAAGGAAGATTTAATTAGAACTAAACGACTATACCAAAAAAAACCCCTCAATTTCATGCATAAACCCCTCATATAAAAAGAAAAAGAGAGGTGTCCACTATAGATACAAGAGGTGTCCACCATAGAAACAACAGCTACATCTATGTGGCCACTATAGATGCAATTTGGAGTACTTTTTAAAAATTAATTAAAAATACTTAACCCAATCTAATTAAAATGTTTGATGGTAAAATCAAAAGAAGAAGATCCAATTAACCTTAAAATAGGGTGATAACCGTTTCCAAGCAAATAGGTTGGTTTTTATTAAGAATTTAAGCAAAAATTCTCCATAAAGTGTCCACTATACCCACATTTACCTTATATTCAAACTTTTAAGGGAGATTTATACATGGAGGGGATTGTAAATTGTTTTCTGTAAATTGTTTAATTGTTTTATAAAGTGTATTTAGTTCAGCGAGTTGGAATTTGTGGGAATTGCGAAGCAATTCCAAAAGGTCCTGCGTTGGCAGTTTACGGGGGTTGGCGAGCGATAGCGAGCAGGGGGCGGTAGCTCCCTAGTATTTTAAAATTTATTAAGGGGGTTCAGTACCCCAACATTTTGAAAAATGTCGATTTTGAGATTTTGATAAATTATAAAAGAGCATACATTTAGCTTTCCAACGGTGTATTACTTATGCCTGTAATCGGTTTTAAAGCATACTAAAAATTGCTTTAAAAATGAAAACACACCAAAATTCTCTATCCGCGCCAACTTCGAATGCAAATATTTCAAAACTGTGTTTTTAAACCTTCGATGTACCTTTTCTAGCAATCTAACAGTTGAAACATCATAATTTTTGGCATACATTTCTGTTATGATGTAGTTGTTATACTGAAATGAGCTTTAAGTAATTGATTAATTAGAACCCATTTTATTGAACTTTTTACATTGCATCTCTAAAATTTTTGAAATATAGCATTTTTTTCCTGATAAAAGTGATATTTAAAAAAAAATACAGATATTTTTTTAAAAGCTCATTTCAGTATAACAACTACATCATAACAGACATGTGTGCAAAAAATAATGATGTTTCAACTGTTAGATTGCTAGAAAAGGTACATCGAAGGCTTAAAAACACAGTTTTGAGATATTTGCATTCGAAGTTGGCGCGGCATAGAGAATTTCGGTTTCTTTACATTTTTAAAGCAATTTTTAGTATGCTTTAAAACCGATTACAGGCATAAGTAATACATCGTTGGAAAGCTAAATGTTAGCTCTTTTATAATTTATCAAAATCTCAAAATCGATCTTTTTAAGGTGTTGGGGTACTGAACCCCCTTAACCTATTTACTGGTTACTATATGGAGTGTTCAGAAAAAAATTTAGCTTCATACTAACTAGAAGCTAAATATACTTCTGAGGACTTATAGCTTACCTGAAAGCACAATCTACTATGCCTATGAATTTTGACGCTGTTTGATGCTTCTAACTCGTTTTATTTAAAGTTAATCAGCTATGTGGCCACTATTGGTGCAGTGTCCACTATACCCACATTTACCTTACTAATTTCCTGATTGATATTGTACTTGTATTTTTTTCGTCTTGTTTTCATGTAATGTATACTTTTATTTATAACCACCATGTTTAAATTTTTATTGTAATTCCTTGTGTAACAATTTTAACCAACTGTTTGTTCACCTACATGGATCGTTCAACGATCTAGGTGATATAATATTTTCTTTACTTTGTTTGTTGATTATAAAATAAAAATCTACATATATAAAAATGAATGTTTGTATGTATGTATGTTCTTTATAATTTTAAACTTTTCGAACCTACATTAACTATTAAACTATACCACGTTGATCTACTTTCTCCAGGGAAGGTTTCTGAAGAAAAATAATTTAAAATCGAAGCGTCCTAATAACTTTTTTGGTCCATTTTATGCTTAAAAACCCATATTTCATGCCTAACTTCAGGGCAAAACCCCATTGTTGTAAATATAACAAAAGAAGATCTAATTTTAATTGTTGTAGATTGAAATTGATTGTTGTAGTTTAAAATCCATTTTTGTAGCATAAACATAAAAATGGATCCTTTATTTAACAATTTTCCCATTTGGACTGGCGAAGCCCATCTGTAACACACCAGAATAACTTTCTTTGAAAATGAACTGGCGAAACCCATTTGTAACGCACCAGATGATATTTATTAAAATACTGAAACCCGGGTGAAGCCCGGGTCTAGCGCGTCAGCGCTAGTAAATAAATAAATTTGAAAAAAAAATCTATACCATCGATTGGTTGAATATAGCATTGAAGAATATTCTACCGTATTCGTAACATTAGACAAAATGTAACCCGCCTCATTTGGGTGTTACTAAAATTTGAATAAATAAAAAATAAATAGTCAACTGACTTGCTTCCAGTCTTGAATCAATTTAAATCTTATTTCGAAATGAATATTTCATACCCTTCCCATCTATCAATCATATCAACAAATAAATCAATCACTAAAACATATTGATTGCCTTCTAACAACAAAACCAAACAATCCATGCATAATACAACGTTCACAAGCTGATATCTTGATTCTTTTGCACATGCTTTAACTCTAACCAAATAGGTTTCCAAGAATCACTTCAAAAGTAAAGGGAAACTTGTAATGCATGTAAAAATATCTCTCAGGAAGAGCCTGTTTTACATGCTTCATTATTTTTACTTAAGTAGGATCAATAATTCATTATTAGACCACCTGCAAAATTTCGACAGCTAGGCTAATCTATTAGTACTGAGGACCGTGTGTGACGCTTTTAATGAGGCCTAATTTTCATAAAACGAACATTAAAGGCATTTAAGACCGGGTGAATAGGCCTAAATAATTATTCACAAACGCTTTTAAAAATTACTTTGATAAATGCTGCTCAGAAAGATCAAAATAGCAGTTAAAATTAAGACTTTTATATGCGAAAGGGAGTGATTTTTAATTTTTCATTGTGTAAACCTAAGAGCATAAGAGCTTTCATAAGAGCTTTTGTCGTCTATGAAATACTTATCTTCTGTAATATAAACTAATCTTATAAAGTTAAGTAGGACTATACTCAAACACCCCTTGATAAATTGAATCGTCAGTTTGAAGAAGGGAATAAGTCCAAAAACCAAGTTTTGAGAAAATTCAAAAAAACTGTATAAGTAATAGAATTTTCATTGTATAATCACCAAATTTTTACTGGAAGTTCACAACCCGATTTAGAAAACAGAGCAACCATCAAAACAAATATAAGTATATTCAAAAATATTTTACAGTCAAAATAAGTTGATGGACTTATTCCCTTCTTCAACCTTATGAAATTTTTCTGATGAAAAAATCTTAAAAAACCCTTAAATTCACATTTAAATTATATTTCTCCTTAGTTTACACCACAAAAGGGTGAAATAAAAGGAATAAGATAAATAAAATTCAAAATTATAGTGAAACTGAGTTATTATAGCAGTATCAATGGAGTGAGAGAATACGAATAGAGTTAAACATTCCCTACATAAAAAAAGTTTGAAAAAATTTTAAATTAAAAGAAAATTTCATTTTAACTTAGTTTACAGCTCAAAGAATAGGAAAAGAAAGACAAATTAACTTTAACTCCAAATTAACTTGAAAAGACATCGATTTCACAACTTCAAGGGGCGATATCTCCCTATCGGGATTAGTTATTTTCCCCCTCTTTTCACCCATGTGTAGAGCAAAGCTTGGAGATTGTTTTGAGCACAAAAAGTCAATTTGTCATTTTTTGGACTTATTCCCCTCTTCAAACTGACGATTCAATTAATTGATTGCATTATAAAACAATCAAAATGTAAAGCTACTTCCTTCAACTTTGTGAAAGTTTTGTATTAATTTAATCAAAACCTCGCTAATAAAACTCATGAATTAAGACTCAATTTTAGATGTGTTTTAAACTCAAAAATCGGTTATGAAAAAATCGGTTTTCTTTAAAAAATACAAGTACATTGTCATGAAAAGAATCATTTAAGAAAACAATTATACCATCGAAATAGTTATATACTGCTTCTATCCAGTGGTCTCCAACCCCCGGTCTGTGGACCGGTGCCGGTCCGTGGATAAAATGGTACCGGGCAGCGTGCCGACCATTTCATTGAAAATGAATTAAAATTCCTAGTTTTACACTCCAAATTAATGAATGAAAAGAATTATAAATCACTTTTTATTTATTTTTTGGTGTAACTATTTTATTTTGAAAGCATGTTTAAAAACAATTAAATTAAAATTAATAAATCAAAATTATGTAGAATATAAACAATTAACGCCCCCCTTAGCGGGCCACGATAAAATTATCAAATGTTCACAGGTCCGTGGTGGTAAAAAGGTTGACACACACTCTGCATTGTTTTTATAAGAAACTTTTAAAAACGTATAATGATGAAATATAAATTTGATGCAGAGTTATATTTAAATTTATAACTGAATTGAGATTTTAGAAATTTAATTAGCATTATTTAATTTAATTTAATTCGAATTATTTATTTAATTTACTGTTTTTGAATAACGGTAATACTTAATTTGCATTAGGAAATTTTTAAAGACATTAATTGTTTTTCATATAGTTCTTTTGTTTAAGAGATAATTACTAGCCATTTCTTTTCAAACACTAAGGCAGAATGGTAAAGTGTTAATTTATTTGAAGTATACAACAAAAAATATAAATTTCTTAAACATGATGTTTATCTTCAAGCAAATAAAAAGAAAGCAACGATGGGTGGTTTTTTTACGCAAAAATGGATTTCTTTATATAGTTATTCCTTTATTTTTTTAAATAAGTAAAAAATACTCCCAAACTCTCTGTTCTTAATCTAATTTTCAATATTTTAATATTCCTTTATTTAAACCCTTCAGCCCTAGCTACCCCAAATTTACCGTAAAGGATTCAATAGCAAACTAGTTCGGTTTAAGACAGAAAGGGTTAAAAGTAAAAGGCATCACTGACTTGTAACTGATTCCTTAACATCTTTTACAAAACTTAAGTCCCCACTAACTGCTTGCAGCTAAAATTACTCCCATATTCAACATTTTACCCCTTGAAATATTAAATAATTGAGCAACGTAATTTATTTATGGCTAAAGGTCTAGAGGCCTTTATAGGAATATGCAAGAAATTAGCAATAGAGAGAAACATCAGAAAAAACCATTCTAGATCCAACAAACATTTCCTCTGCCGTATCAACAACCACTTTCCCATGGCGGGCAATATCTGTAATTACTTCCCATCAGCCAGTGTACATAACGTCCAATTTATTAGAAAAGAAGACTTCATCACACAGAACGGACCTGACCAGGGTTCCGAATTTCTCCCTAATGATCTCCTCTCACAGCCCAATGGAATTAAAACCGCGAAAACCGACGATTCCAGGTGCGACACTTCGGAACCATTAAATGTCATTTACCTTCATCAACGCTAACTGTTTATTAGATTAGGCCTAATACCTCTCGGCTAGAGGGATTCTTTGGTGTGGTCTTGCTGGGGGATACCCCCAGACATGTCTTTTTACCATTCTGTTGATATTCCCAACCAATAATTTGTCCGGGTTGAGGTAAAAAATCATCTCAAATGAAGGGAATCTCTCCCCCCCCCTCCAACTTGCTGGTTGCGAAAGTGAGAACGTGGTGTTCTTCACGCCTTGGACATGTGTCGCATTCACAACTGGTGGGTATTTTGACATGATGTATGTTCTTTCTTGTCAGTTGGTGCCTTTGCCATCAAACTCATTGGATAACATGATTTCCGAGAGCTTATGAAAGTCCAATTACTTGCTTATGTTAGTAGTTGTGCATGAACGGCAATGATGACATGCTTATCTAATTGGTGCGGTGTAGATTTATGGGGGGAGAACGAACATTTGGGATTGGGAAACACAAGCCGTGTTATGATAATTCAATCTTTAAGATTGACATCTATTTATGGAAGGGAGGTTAGTAAAGAGTTAGATGGTAAATTTATAAAAACAACATTAGTATAAGGTCTATAAGATGAAATGAATATCTTTTAAATACAAGAATAGAAAAATATTAGAATGGCAATGAGAGAATTGTTAGAAACTTAAATTATTCTTATTTTAATAAATAAGCAAAATTTGAAATATCTTTATTTCGATTTTGACAACCTTTTACGATTCCACCACCTTCAAAAACAATATAACACAGGAAAGAAAATAATTATTTGTTTGAATATGGCATTATTAAAACGAAATCAATACTTTTATCAGTATCTAATCAGTATTCTAATCTAATCCATCAAATAGCATTGGGGCTGTTGGTTTCTTTCAAACCATTCACTTTTTAATACATACATTTTGCCTATTATTTAATATTTTTTTCCAGAGAGAAATACATTAGCCACTAGTTAGTGACTTTAAAATGGAATGTTGTCACTTTAATTGGTATACCTCTTTTGTGGATATTTTATCATTCTTATTTATATGCTATTTGAAAGAAAAATAAACTGAAGAACTTAGTTTGCACTATGTTTCAAGATTTATATTTTATATAATTTAGTATTTTCATTCTTGAAAAATAAACACTACTTTATTAGGCACAATAAATAGGTACAGTCTGAAGAAGCTACCGAATAAGCAAAAATTACAGAGTTCGAGTTCAAAGATTAATTAAAAGTATCTATTATCAGCATCAACAAACTGGATATGATAATCTTCCTGTACTCTGAATTTTAGTCCCCAGCATGACTTCTTTTCTTTGAAACCGTCCCTGTATAACTTCAAAGAAAAATAAGCTTTCCACAAGAAAATGGAAGTTCACTGTTAATAATTTCAACAAGTTGCTACACGTTTGTGTAAAGTCAACAATGGGCATCAGCAGTAAAACTATTGGCACCTATAAAATTATTATAATTGCAAAGATTTATGATTGATTCTCATTTGAAGATGTCTTTGTTCATGTTCATTACTTACATCAGTGGTTCCCAAACTATTTTGGTCGTGGAACCCCCAAATTTGTTGCCAATGATCGCGGAACCCTGAATATTTCTTAATCAACGACTTTTCAAAATTTAATATCTGATGTTAAATGAAACAAGTATTATTTTGGTCTTTCAGATTTCATTGAATTAAACAAAACTAAAAAAGTTCATCATAGAAATAATTAATAAAAATACAAAACATGAACTAAAATAAATGAAAAAACTTTAATGTGAAGAATGCACCTGATTCTTTGATTCCATGATTTCTTAAAATTGGGCGTTATTTCAGTTTTTGGTTGGGGGAAGGATTTTTTTAGTGGGTCTTTTTTAGATTTAATGGGATTTTTTTTGTGGCCACGCCGTAACTAGACTTTTTTTGGGAGGGGTTACCTCAACTTCATTTTTAAGGTATCCCCTAATGATCACATTTATATAGGAGCACTTAAAACTAGTATTTGAATGATATTAATTACAATGTCAAAATTGGACAACGTGAACTCCAAGAAAAAAGGTAAATCTGGAGTTCACCCCCAGGAAATTCCTGAAAATTTGCCTCCTGTGTTTCAACTCATTTTGAGACCCTTTGGGCTACATCCAAAGAGAACAGTTTCTTATAAACCACAGAATTTCTTTGGGAAAAAGTTGTAAATAAACGTATAAGTTTCAAGGGGGGCTAGGGGTTCTCCTCCAGAAATTGCTTCGAAATTTCTAATTTAAACTAGTGTTTGATCTCTTTTTCAAACTCTTTGGGGAGCTCCTAAAGGGAAAAGCTTCTTGTAAGTGACATAATTCTAAAGGGAAAACACTGTATAACCATCGTAAAAATTTTAAAGGGGGGCTGTGGGTCCTCCCCCAGAAAATTGTTTGAAATTTCCTCTCTAAACTAGCGTTTTATCTCTTTTTCAAACTCTTTGGAGAACACTAAATATGGAAAAACTTCTTGCAAGCGGAAGAATTTTCAAGAGGAAAACCACTGAATAACGGACATTAAAATTTTAGAGGGGTATGGGGATCCTCCCCCAGAAAAGTTTTTGAAATTTGCCCCTCAAAGGTAGTGTTTTAACTTCTTTTCAGACTTTTTGGGTTGTATCCAAAAAGTTCCCACCAGCTCCTTGTGGAAGTTACAGAATTTTCAAGTTAATTGCGGCGATTTTCAACTTAACAGTGTAAACCTAGGAGCCGGTTTCCCCCTAAATGTCGCCCATGGGCGTTATATTTAATAACTGAACTCGCATATCTGGTGCAGCATCAAGTTTGTTACGATATTTGGTTTTAGTCGCAACCATAGAGGAGATATATCTCCTCTACGGTCGCAACCCATAGAGTTAGTACAAATATAGAGACAGCTTACTCTTCTCGGTAAGGCAACCCTGCATGTCGAAAAGAGTCGGACCTGTGTGAGTGGCGGAAGTAAATTTTTAACATGGGAGCTCCCGTAGGCGGGTGGAATTTGAGGTATAAAAACTGCTCTTCTTCCCAGAAAAATGATGAAAAAAAGAAACCGACAATTTGAAACTCGAGAAAGAGCAATGACGAATAGTTCAATGAAGAAAAAATTTCTCTATCTCAATTAGTTTTTTACCTGTAATTTTTTTAAATTCCGCGGATTCGAAAAAAACAATTTTAAACTGTATTTTTATAATGTTGCGGGGGGAATTTCTTTAAAAAAAGCTTCACACTATATAATATGAACCCTCCTGATTCTATACGAATAATTTCCGATTCGTTTAAACAAGTATTTAAGGGAGAAAATTGCTGATTTAGTGGTCGAGGTAGGAACTGGAAGTTGGCAAAGCTTGGCGCTTGGCGGTATGAGCTTGGCGGGCGTTTTTGCCGTAGTTTCTTTACGAGTGAAGCCACGCGAAAAACTGAAAACGCCAAAAGAGGGATTTAGTGGCCAAGTTGGTTCAAAAAGTCAAATGTGAGTGGCAGAGCGACACAAGGAGACCGGTCACGCTTAGAACAGAGGAGCAGATGTTTAAGCTGTCTCTATATTAGTACTAACTCTATGTCGCAACCATAGATTAAGTACAAATATAGAGACAGCTTACTCTTCTCGGTAAGGCAACCCTGCATGTCGAAAAGAGTCGGACCTGTGTGAGTGGCGGAAGTAAATTTTTAACATGGGAGCTCCCGTAGGCGGGTGGAATTTGAGGTATAAAAACTGCTCTTCTTCCCAGAAAAATGATGAAAAAAAAGAAACCGACAATTTGAAACTCGAGAAAAAGCAATGACGAATCGTTCAGTGAAGAAAAAAATTCTCTATCTCAATTAGTTTTTTACCTGTAATTTTTTTAAATTCCGCGGATTCGAAAAAAACAATTTTAAACTGTATTTTTATAATGTTGCGGGGGGAATTTCTTTAAAAAAAGCTTCACACTATATAATATGAACCCTCCTGATTCTATACGAATAATTTCCGATTCGTTTAAACAAGTATTTAAGGGAGAAAATTGCTGATTTAGTGGTCGAGGTAGGAACTGGAAGTTGGCAAAGCTTGGCGCTTGGCGGTATGAGCTTGGCGGGCGTTTTTGCCGTAGTTTCTTTACGAGTGAAGCCACGCGAAAAACTGAAAACGCCAAAAGAGGGATTTAGTGGCCAAGTTGGTTCAAAAAGTCAAATGTGAGTGGCAGAGCGACACAAGGAGACCGGTCACGCTTAGAACAGAGGAGCAGATGTTTAAGCTGTCTCTATATTAGTACTAACTCTATGTCGCAACCATAGATTAAGTACAAATATAGAGACAGCTTACTCTTCTCGGTAAGGCAACCCTGCATGTCGAAAAGAGTCGGACCTGTGTGAGTGGCGGAAGTAAATTTTTAACATGGGAGCTCCCGTAGGCGGGTGGAATTTGAGGTATAAAAACTGCTCTTCTTCCCAGAAAAATGATGAAAAAAAAGAAACCGACAATTTGAAACTCGAGAAAAAGCAATGACGAATCGTTCAGTGAAGAAAAAAATTCTCTATCTCAATTAGTTTTTTACCTGTAATTTTTTTAAATTCCGCGGATTCGGAAAAAACAATTTTAAACTGTATTTTTATAATGTTGCGGGGGGGAATTTTAAAAAACCTTCACACTATATAATATGAACCCTCCTGATTCGATACGAGCCATTTCCGATTCGTTTAAACAAGTATTTAATAGAGAAAATTGCTGATTTAGTGGTCAAGGTAGGAACTGGAAGTTGGCAAAGCTTGGCGCTTGGCGGGTGTTTTTGAGGTAGTTTCTTTACGAGTGAAGCCACGCGAAATACCGAAAATTCCAAAAGAGGGATTTAGTGGCCAAGTTGGTTCAAAAAGTCAAGTGTGAGTGGCAGAGCGAAACCGGGAGACCGGTCACGTTTAGAACAGCGGAACAGATGTTTAAGCCGTCTCTATATTAGTACTAACTCTATGGTCGCAACATAATAAAAATTAACAACATTAATAAAAATCCACCGAATCAGTTTAAGTATACACTATAACTAATGACAATGAAAGGCCAATGGTCCAATGAATCAGCATTTATTTTTTTGAAATCAAAAAATATACTTTAAGAAAAAGTTACAAATGGAGGGTAATAAGGAACAGTCGGGTAATATGGAACACCTGGATTTACAGCTATTGAAAACTAATTAGACCTTAGAAAACATAGTTAATCTTAACTATAAAAACATATTTAACAATTTACATTCAAATTGTTTTGTTCATGAATCTATTTACAATAGTCACAAACATAATCGTCTTTTTCTGACCCTTTGCTTATGGAATGTTCCATAATACCCGACAGGCCATCTTGTACTATGAACCCTTTTACTGACAGATAAAACATGGATAGCTAAAAAACGACTGCAGTATAAGAAACTACTGATATTTTAGTGTACATTATGCTTAACAACAAAATCAAAGTATCATAGTTACTGGTAGGTTAAAAGGTTTGAACATTTACCGTCAAAAACTTTCCAAAATCCTAAAACACACTTTGCTTTGCTGAGGCTGATCAGACAACAACAAGAAGCTAAACTCTTTGCTCACTGCATTATGGGGGATTTCTTAAGACTTTCGTGGCATTGCCACGGGATAGCAACACGAAGGGGAGCAGAAATTCAGGTGTTCCATATTACCCGACTGTTCCATAATACCCTCCTCTCCTCTAGATAATAATGAAAGCTTCTACGACCTGAACAGTTGCTATTTATTATTTGACTAGCTGATATGCCCGGCCTTGCACGGGTGGAATTATAGATTTAGGATTTCTTTTTTAAATATGCCCATTTAGAACCCTTGATTAATCATACAGGATTTTAATTAACTTTTCATGTGAAATTATTCAATAACTAAAGCATATTCCATTTTGCAATTTATGAAAAATCTATCTCTAGATGAAAGGGCTTTCCCATTTTCAATTGTTTTTGTTTGTAAATCAACTTTCTTGAAGCTACAATATAAGCTTAATAATGTGATCGTTTTTTATTTACATTTCCATTTCCATGGAGACTATTTTAACAACAATGCTATTCCAAGAAACTTTTTATTTAAAAGCTAGATCAAATTTCAAATAAAAATATTTTAAAATATACGGGTGGTTATAAAAAAAAGTAACCCGACTTAAGGGCCTCTAGAGGCCAAACCGTTCATCGGAATTGAATGAAATTTTGGTGGAAGACGTTTTGAGGGATGGGAAAGAGAATGGTATGAGTTGGAGCAGTCTAACTTTATCAGTTACGGTTAAAGTGAAAATTTTTTTGAAAAATCCCAATGTAACCCCCCTTTTTTATTAGCGCTATGTCACCCCCGATGTCTAAAAACACAAATAGAGTTGAAACGGCACCTCTAAGTTGTAAACTCGCTCCTAGAGAGGCAATTGAAAACAGCTATGAAACTGTTATTTTTGTAGCATCTAGACTAGTGAATCGTTAAGAAATTCTGACTAGTGAATCAAAAAATAACAATGAAGTCAGAATTTCTTAACAATTCACTAGTCTAGATGCTACAAAAATAACAGTTTCATAGCTGTTTTCAATTGCCTCTCTAGGAGCGAGTTTACAACTTAGAGGTGCCGTTTCAACTCTATTTGTGTTTTTAGACATCGGGGATCACATAGCGCTAATAAAAAAGGGGGGTTACATTGGGATTTTTCAAAATTTTTTTCACTTTAACCGTAACTGATAAAGTTGGACTGCTCCAACTCATACCATTCTCTTTCCCATCCCTCAAAACGTCTTCCACCAAAATTTCATTCAATTCCGATGAACGGTTTGGCCTCTAGAGGCCCTTAAGTCGGGTTACTTTTTTTATAACCACCCTGTACAGGCGGAGTAAAAAAAAACGTTACAAGGACTGTTAAGAGGAATCTAGACATTAACCCCGTGTGCATGATATAGGAAAATAGGTTTGAAAATATTTCGCCAATACCGATCGCCAAAGGTTTGCCACTTGTTAAAATTACAGTAACCAACAAAACTAAGCCAAACCTTTATTTATTTGTTAGTATTTGCGTCTCTCAATGTGAGTCCCTGTAGCGTAATGGTTAGAGCGCTGGTGTTGTATAGCACACAGACAAGGCACTGTATATTTGGACGGCTTTTTTCAACTAAACTCTACTCTAATTTCCACGGCTAGGCTACAGCTCGGCGTTTCATTGGTTCAATCACTAAGCGCCGAGACTGCTACGTAATCACGAGACCTACAGCGCATGCGCCACTGGCCGTTTTGGCCGTCCAAATATACACTTCGCACTAGTGATGGGCAGGTATCGATACCAAATACTTAAGTACTCGATACCTATAGGTATCGAGTGTATTCGATACCCACAAAAGTATCGATACTTTATTGACATATTTCGTTTTAAATTTTTCAATGAAGTAATCTTTATAATACCTACCTACTGTAGATCAAACGCAGCCTGTTTCCGTTTTCATTTTGCAACGCTCAAACCGAAGTCGTTATCATCCGCGAGAGAAATTTGACGCGGCTAGGTTTTTCCCCCTCCAAATCCTTCGCCTCTATCCACCTCCAGGCCCGTAGCTACGGGGCTTTTTGATGGATCGCTTTCAGTTTTTTGAATATAAGTCTGATTATGGATAGGCCCTAAAAAAATTGTCCCTTCAGGTTCATTTCCCGACATTGAAAAAAAGTACTCGATACCTTAAAGTACTCGATACCTATAAGTATTCGATACCTATAAGTATTCGATACCAAAGTACTCGATACCTAAAATTATCGATTTTGCCCATCACTACTTCGTATAGCTTAAGTCGAATTCAAACGTTACCTGCTACTTTTGTGCTAATTTTATCATTTTTAAGAGTTAGAAGTTATTAAAATAAGTGATTATAAATTATATATTTAGTTTTAATTGGGTATTTAAAAGCTTTTTTATCTTATTTTCTATTGCGATAACCTTTTTTTACAATCCTCCCACAAATGTTATCTATTTTGGACATTAGGGGATCATTTATTCCTGTAGTTTTTTTCCAAACTTAATAAAAATGTATTTGCAAAATCCATTCTTATTTTAGCTTTGTTGTTTTTTAGAGTGTGATGTTTGGATTCATTCAGTAAAAGTTTTTATAAATATTCTTTATTTTTCATCTAATTCTATACCAAATTTTTATTTTTTCGTTGTTATAAATAAATTTGAAAAAATTCCCCAGAAAATTCAACATGCCTGTAGGAGAATATTTTTTTACAGTTAGTAAGTATCATTAAACCACTTCTTCTTACTCATAATCCCCACTGCTACCCCGCAATTGTATACACATACAATTGCGGAGATAACTATTCTGATGAATGCCTTAAAATAAAGAAAAAATAAAATAAAGCAAATATATTTTAAGGGAAGGGTTGAGCGTGGGGAGGGGGTCAAAGTTACAAAAAAAGAAAAATAAATTAATCTGCTCGTGTATGAAACTTGGTGGTGATGGTAGTTTTTGCCTTCCTGATTACAAAAATGACCGTCAGTTGGCTGGGTGGAGGTGGAATGACCGTCAGCTGGTCACGTGAACTTCCAAACAAAAAATTTATCTGACAAAGCAAGAAACTTGGTAGGAAGTCAATCTCTGTTACAGAAATAATAACTAGTTACTTGTACAGTCGTAGAAAAAAAGTGAGACAGTTCGCATTGTAAGCGAACTACTGGGGTTAGAAAGATACTGTAAAGGCCAATTTTCATTATTTAACGTCTACTTTAAAAAAAGCTATAGTTTATGTCCTTAGGAGGCCGTCTACATATTAAACGAAGCACAAACTTTCGTTTTTCCTACGGGCGACATCAAAGATTATTCCAGATTCTGAAAGAGCACCCTCTAAAACCCCCCAAAACCAATTTTCATGTCATTTGATCCCCAAAAAAAGCCTGGAGTGGGGGTTGAAGTTCGTCGAATTTACGTTGAAATCTCTTTTTTTACGTTGAATTCTCGTGCGGGGTTGATGGTTAAAAGGATCAAAATCGAGAATTCAACGCAAAGAACGAGATTTCAACGTAAATTTGACGAACTTCAACCCCCACTCCTGGATTTATTTGGGGACCAAATGACATGAAAATTGGTTTTGGGGGGTTTTAGGGGGTGCTCTTTCAGAATCGGGAATAATCTTTGATGTCGCCCATAGGAAAAACGAAAGTTTGTGCTTCGTTTAGTATGTAGACGGCCCTCTAAGGGCATAAACTATAGCTTTTTTTTAAACTAGACGTTAAATAATGAAAATTGGCGTTTACAGTATCTTTCTACCCCAGTAGTTCGCTTACAATGCGAACTGTCTCACTTTTTTTCTACGACTGTACAACATATATTAACTCATGAGTTGCTAGTGTAAGTTGAAGACTAGTAACTCGTTATTACTTCATGTAACAGAGATTGACAACCCTACCAGGTTACATGCATTGTCAGATAAATTTTTGTTTGCTTGTTCAAGTGACCAGCTGACGGTCATTCCACCGCCACCCAGCCAGCTGACGGTCACTTTTGTAATCAGGTAGGCATAAACTACCATCACCATCAAGTTTCATACACGAGCAGATTAATTTATTTTTAACTTTTTTGGAACTTTGACCCCCTCCCCACACTCAACCCACCGCTACCTGACCAGCTGACTCTCGATTCCGTGATCAGCACCACTAGCACTATCCTGTCATATTAAAATTGTGTACGAGCAGATGAATTTTTCATTTTAACGCCATCTCCCGTACTATAATTGTATTTATCTTAAATTATTTTGATAAGTGAAATAATTGACCATTATTACGAAAGGGTCCACAAAGTATGAAAATAATCATCAAGAGGGTCCACGGAGTAAACAAGTTTATAAACACTTGATTTAAGCATAAGTATATTAACTAGAACCTTCCTGTCCAATAAACGGTAATAATAATTACTTTATTTAGATATATTTTTTAGATGGTTAAGGATTCATTGTCCAGTAACTAGAGTTCTGAAAAACGACAAACCTCTTCAAAACAAAACTATCATGAATATTCAATCCCTCTCAAAGCGAATCAACAGAACTACCTCTATTGGCAGAACTCATAATTGGATCTTTTTTTTAATAATATCGCGTTCAATAATTTACATCGGAATCACATCACAAAACAAAAACAAACTCTCTTGCATAATTAACCAACAGAGACCGCTGTTTTCCCAACCGTATTCTTTCTTTTTCTGCCTTATCTGATGATACAACAGCGCGATGTTTATCTATCGCTTTCTCGCGTTATTAACCGTCTCAATTAATACGGGAAAAAAGAGTAATTGAAAGACCGTCTGCGCTGATTTGTGATTGCCAGGTCCGTTTTGAAGAGAAAAAGCAAATTGAGAGAAGGTAATTCCTTGGGCCGACCGTTTGGTTAGGCAGCTGCCTCGAACTGGGAATAATTGTCCACCGAGGATGGCAGCGTATTATAAGGGATGGGATGTGGCTGTGACAATGACTGATCTCGTCTTAAATCCAATTTGTTGTGAGGCGTTGCATCTGCGTTTTGTTTGTTGAACAAAACGGTGGTTTGCAGGTCTGCGGATTTTGTAGGAATTAGTTGGATTTGGGGGAGCCGATCGGTCAAACGTCAAGTTGAGAGGGTGCCTATGTGTTCAGAATACGGTGAAACCGGTGACGAATGGTGTCTCAACGAACTAACGATAGTCTTAGGAGAACAAAACATGCTTAAAAAATTGGGTATCAGAGGCAAAACATTATTGTGGATTAGGAATTGGTTGATAAGTAGGAAATAGAGAGTGCAAGTTAAGGGTAATTATTCTCAGTGGGCAGAGGTCATGAGTGGGGTGCCATAGGGGTCAGTATTAGGGCCAATACTCTTTATAATTTTCATTAGCGATATAAGTCAGGACATTAGGAACAAAATCAGCATCTTTGCTGATGACTTAAAAATTTGCGGAAGGGTAGATACTCAGGAGCAGGTACAAAATTTACAAAGGGATCTCGATATTATATCACAATGGGCTGAAATATGGGGTATGTCCTTCAACATAAGTAAATGTCAGGTACTTCATATGGGTCGGGGGAATGGTAGGGCAGAATTTTATCTGCAAGGAGACAAAGCTAAAGAGGGTAATATGATCAGATATTTAGGGGTGATAGTTAATGAGGACTTAAAATGGATTCATCAGTGTTCAGCTGCTAGTAAAAAGGCTAATAGGATATTGGGTTACATTAAAAAAACTGTTTCTTCAAGGTCCGAGGATATTATTTTGCCACTATACAGAGGCTTGGTGAGACCTCATCTAGAGTATGCTGTTCAGTTTTGGTCTCCATACTTAAAAAAGATATTGATTCAATTGAAAGGGTTCAGCATAGGGCTACTAAAATGGTCAAGGGTATATCCAGCTAAAGTTATGAGGGAAGATTAAAGAAGCTAAATATGTTCACTTTAGAGAAAAGATGGATTAGAGGGAATTGGATTCAATTTTTTAAAATGGTAAAGCAAGGGGACACAGAGGGACTAGATTTCAATACGGGTGATAGAACAAGGGGTCACAATTTCAAATTGAATAAAGTCAAATTTAAGACGGATT
Organism: Tetragnatha versicolor; assembly: GCA_024610705.1. NCBI lineage: Eukaryota > Metazoa > Arthropoda > Arachnida > Araneae > Tetragnathidae > Tetragnatha > Tetragnatha versicolor. The sequence continues at coordinate 30,490,279 of JANDEH010000001.1, read as the reverse complement.
GTAGAAAGCATTATTTTTTAATAGGTTAGTGGATAGATGGAATGCGTTGCCTGAAACAATTGTAAATTCAAGTGGGGTAAACGAGTTCGAGAGGAAAATTGACAGCTACTGGGATTCGGGTAGTTTGGGTTAAAAAGACTGGACCAACCTTGCTGGGCCTGTAGTTGCCTGTAGTTGGTTGACTTAATTTGTATTTGTATTTGTATCTGGAATTAAAAACATTTTTTAAATTTTATGCAACAATAAAAATTTAACTCCTAAGAAATATGAACAAGAATTGGATGGCAAACACAACTTTGGAAATTATAATTGTTAGGGAGTCATGGACTCTTTAATTTTGTGAGCTAGAGGTGGATCCATTTTGGGTAGATCAATCCAATGGTCCATCCTAGGAGAAATTCATGGTACAAACTGTAGGGGAGTGTAGACTAGTCAAAAAAATTCAATATCACGAGAAGTGAAGTCTCAAACACATTTTGTCATAGTCGGATAAGTTTGTACCATTTTGCTGGAGCACCCAGTATTTTCCCTTGTTTTTTTGGGGGGATATGAATTTTTACACATTGGTTCTGAAAATTATGCAGGCCTGACATTTAATATTAAAAAGGTTTTTGACATTTCACCCTAGTTCTTCAGTATATTCAAGTTATTTTGATTTCTCTTCAAAAACAAAAGACGTTTTCCTTTATAGAGGCTTAAGATTGAATTGGGTACAACTTCGTTATCTGCCTCGTTATTAATTATGAAGCTGTTTTAGAATAAAAAAATAAAAATATCGCCAAAAATTGCAAACCAGCTTATTAAAAGTATTGAAATAATCAGTTACATTTTAAAGAACAATCGAGATTATTGAGGATAATTTTGTTGGGGCGCCTTAAACAGTTAGGTGATATTTGACAGGACAGAAAACAGAATTGTACCTTTAAATAAACCAAAATTTCATTGAAATCCTAAGCAAGAGGCAAAGATTTTTTTAATTTAAAAAATATGTAAATTTTAGTGAGAAGATACCAAATGTACGGATCCAAGGTTTATTTCCAACTTTAACTTGTCAAGATTTACCTAACTTTATAATAAACTCTCTCTTCAAGGTTCAAAATAATCTAATTAATTGTTTGAATTACAGTTCATTTTTTTCTATGCTCAAAATATTTTCGCTGAATTCTTAAGCTAGTTCAATGAAATACTTTTACTAGATGAGAGTAATCAGCAGTTGAATAATTAAAGATTCACCTGCTGCGCATCATCTTTAATGTGAAATTAAAACTTCTTAAGCAAAATAATATGAAAGATAACTGATTTCTTAATATCAACTATTCCAAATAATTTTCATAGTCTCACACATACCTTACATTCTACACAAAAATTCTTCGGACGCATCCATTAAAAAGTGATATATAAAAACAATATAAAAACTTAAAAACGAATTAAAGCTCAAAATGATGGATGATAACCATCAAACAAGTGTAATAAAACAGATAATGATTGATTAAAATGGACTTGATAAAGACTTATAAGTTGATCACTGACTGCGCTGTCGTTAGTCCTCCAGCGCTCGAAGCGATGCTTTCAAAAAGTGTAATTAACAGCTGCTGTCTGCAGATAGAGTGGGCTGAACGACATCATGTTAAAATGTCACCGAGAGGTCAAGATGGCACTGATGATAGAGGCGAGATTATTGGGTATCAAGATTATCTACCCAGTCTATCTAATTCATTCAATTTGTATTTTCTTCGAATGGGAGTGCTTGGGATGAATGACATCTTCTAAGGTTTAAGTGAGTTTAATTTCGTTCATTCTCTGAATCGAGAAATTTTTATTTTTTGTATTTTTATCTTTAATTAGGTAGAACTTTTTACTCTTGGACTTATAAATAATTGTGATCGATATCTTTAATAAAATAAAGTTCAAACAAATATGGTAAAATACTTTTATCGCATGGGTAATTCTGTAAATTGTACAGGCCTACCGTTAGTAATAAAAAGGTTTTTGACGTATCATTCTTGTTATTTTCCCCAAATAATGAAACCATAAAAAACTGATGAGAGGACAATCATCTTTCGAAATCACTAACTGTCCTGGGTACTTTAGAATTGCTTACTGACTTTATTGGCAACGTTTTAAAAATTTATAAGAGTTGAGATGTTTAATTGTTTTTTATTTTAAATATGATTACTTTTGGCTATTTGTAATAAAACTTGTCGCTTGCGCCCGGCTAATTCTAACAAGTACGAATGTGGGTTATTTACAAGGCAGGACATTGAAGATTTCTTGGCTTTCCATAATGTTACTTGGCCCTACTACCATATCATTGAGAGACGTTACATCAATACACAGAGGGAGGTTCCATGGTGGGACGATATCCCACCGCATCACAGTGGGACCTCCCTCCCATGATATGGTGGCAATTTCTTTCCGCCACTTTTGTGTGTAACGTTCAATACTTTTTTCAGTGTGTGAATTCTGAAGGATTTAAAAAATTAGTTGAATAATTGAGTAGAGTAAATTAATGGATTAGTGTTATTACCTTGAGTGCTTTTGTTAAAAGAGATATTGAGTTTAAAATATTTAAAACTAATTTAACTTGTGATCGTTTTTCCTAAGATATAACAACACATTGTAATGTTTTGATCTTCGCTAGTCCATAGAACCAGTTGGACCTTAAAAGCGATCTTTCAATGAAAATTATTATTGAAAAACTCTGAGAAAACTATTGCAAGACATTCAATGCATACAGGAATGCATTCAGGAAGAATTTATTGATTTTGATAACGATGCCCCATTCTCTCACCTTAACCACAACACACACACAATATGTCCACGAGCATGCCATACCTTTTCGCATTATGTTTATGTATTACAATAACTATTAAAACCATCATGTGGCCTTTCGACAGGAATTTTCTCTTAAAAGCACCTATATACGATCCCAAAAGACAGTGCTTTAGCTTGAATCGATTGACCACCGCGTTGGAGGATGAAGAGTGCCTTAACAAGAAAGTTCTAAAGCTCTAAAAGACGTTTAAAGGAAAGTGATAAATTATGGAGTGAAATTTTGTTTAATTTTTTTTAGCAAAAAGGGTCTCACTCTGAAATTGCGTGAAACCCTTTTGTAACAAACAGTAAACACAATGGTAAACATTTTTAACCAAAAGCGTTTCGATTCTATTGCGCGTTATGAGAGTGTTGTTCAAGAACACAAAATGTGTTCTTAAAGTGTTGGGATCAAAATTCGAGACCATTTTCAGACAAATTTTACAACACAATTTAAAAATAATTCTGTATAAAACACATTTCAAACACTTTTTAAACATATTCAGAACACTACCACAACACCATATTTAAAAAAAATTGGATAAAACACAAACACTTTTTAAACATATTCAGAAACAGTTCCACAACACAATAAGGTGATATAAAGTGTAACGCCCTAGTGTAAGCCTAGTGTAAACTAAGTGTAAACCTAGCATATTCTCTTTGGAAAAGTGATCTTCCTAACTTCTATAAAAACCATTAAATGAATCTAATGAGAAATAAATGAGAACATCACATCAAGCCTTAAGAACCACAGCGTCGTCATCGCCCAATTTGATATAATTCACGGATCATCAACAGCATTGCAGAAAATATAGACCAGTCATTATCCACTGACCTACCCGACAATTCTACATCTGACCAACACCACAAAGACCAATCCATCAAGGACCTCAAGCGACGTACTAAGCACCTTGACAGATGCGATGCTGAGTCGGTATTACCGACAAATCATCGACGATGACACGTTGCCCTCTCGATGGATCGAAAGATTAATGGAAGCTGTCTGGATCGACTCAAAACCCTTGAAGAGAAGCATGAATCAACACTTGGTTAATAATAGTAGGAACGTCGTGGCAGTCCAGGTTGAGTAGAATTCCTTCTGGTTGTAGAAGGTTATAGTCTTTTCCAGGAAGAGATAGCGAGCCATTAATTTTATTGAAATTTCAGACATTTATGGAGCAGTAAAGTCACTTATATCCGTCTTTCCTCTTAGATTCCTTCAGACTCGTCTGTCGTTGGGGTAGCTGCACGCTACGGTCCCTACGTGGTGCAAAAATATTTGTGCCGCACGGTTGACAAGTAGTAGGTAGTCCAAAGTTTGTGTTGTGTTTTAAGAAGTTAAAAGCAGGTTTTTTACAGTTAAGAACTGTCCTCCGACCATGCTTAAAGGTAAGTTTCTTCTTAATGTGCGGTAATTGTGAATAGTGATATTACAGTTGAATATTGTATTCTAGCTGTCACACACATAGATAATGTAATCGTATTTAATGTGCTTAGATTAAGCTGTTTATGGCACTACAAATGGGAATTAAAAAACATTTAAAATGTCTACGAAATATTTATGTGCAGAATCTGTGAGAAAAATTCACTTCTTCTACAACTTTAACATCTACCTATTACAGATTGGAAAACCATTGACCATTTCATATTCAATATGAATAAACAAAACTTAAATGGAAGACAGAAAAACATTGTAAAATAAAGGGCAAATTACAAATAATAGGTCTATGAGGCAGTATATTTTTCATTTTGATTGTCACTGCTTAAATTTCAATGCTTTTTTTAAATGCAATTAGGTCTATGAAAAAATCCAATACAATAAATTATATTTTATAAAAATACAATCGTATAACATTGAAAAAGCAATAGAGGAGAGGAGGGTATTATGGAACACCCTTTATATATTTAAGAATAACTCTATTAGTTTTTAATAAAAATCCGCCGAATCATTTTAAGTACATACTATAACTAATGACAATGAAGGGCAATAGTCAAATAAATCAGCATTCATTTTTTTAATCAAAAAATGTACTTTAAGAAAAAGTTACAAATGGAGGGTAATATGGAACAGTCGGGTAATATGGAACAGTTGGATTTACAGCTATTGAAACTAATTAAACCTTAGAGAACATAGTTAATCTTAACTATAAAAATATATTTAACAATTTACGTTCAAATAATTTTGTTCGTGAGTCGATTTGCAATAGTCACAAACATAATCGTCTTTTTCTGCTCCAGTACAGTCAAGATGAGCCCATAGAAAACAGCTAATACATTGGATCCAAATTTCTTCTCGTTGATCTTCGGAAAATTTTTCATTACGAAAGATCTTAGTTTAAGATGCTTCAGCATCTTTGTTTTCCTGTCCTTTAGTTGATGGCAGGAAGTTGGACCTAGTGTTCCATAATACCCCACACACCAGCTTGTACTATGAACCCTTTTACTGACCGATAAAACATGGGTAGCTAAAAAATGACTGCAGTATAAGAAACTACTGATCTTTTAGTGTACATTATGCTTAAAAATAAAATCTAAGTCTCATAGTTATTGGTAGGTTAAAAGGTTTGAACATTTACCGTCAAAAACTTTCGAAAATCCTAAAACATACTTTGCTTTTCTGCGACAGATCAGACAACAACAAGAAGCTTAACTATTTGCGCACTGCATCATGGGGGATTTCTTAAGACTTTCGTAGCATTGTGACGTGATATTAGCACGAGGGGGAGCAGAAACTCAGGTGTTCCATATTACCCGACTATTCCATAATACCCTCCTCTCCTCTACGATTCTGCTTTCACATGTTGATTATCAAAATGATGACAAGCTTTTGGAATAGAATATTTTAAACCTTAATTTATTTTACAGTTATAATTCAATTTTTTTAGGTCTTATAATGGTGTATTTCAGAAATTACTTTTTCATTTTTAAAACTTAATAATTTACAGTTTCTTAAAAAGTCGTTTTTCAAACGTAATGTTCTATTCAATTTAACAAGTTATTCCTTTCTTTATGTTACCTTTAGAAAGAAGTTGACAAAATTTTGTTATTAAACTATGTTCTACATCTGCAAACATTCAAGAGTTCAGAAAAGGCAATTTCGAAACTAAGGAAAAACGAAAATAGAATATTTATCATAAAAAATTAATTTATCAAATTACTTTTAGATATTGCTTTTTCCAGTTGAAGTGACACAGCATACATAGCTCAGCCTACTTTTTAATGGTCCTTTAGTCTTCCGAGACTTCAAAATTAATTTCAAAGAGAAAAAACCCCTACCTCTCTGAAGCGTTATCGATATTATTTCTTAAACTCCCATTAAAGAGATTAAATACAAACAGCTCAGTTGAAGAATTCAGCACTTGATTTTTCTCATTGTTTTGTGATTTTTCTCTTGCCTCCAGATTTTCGATTCTGAAGCTCACACAATGGAATTAAAATTATATAAAACTCCTCAAACATATTTTTTAACTGCATCAATTGATTTAATTACTTATTTTCCTTCCAAATATTCAGATTAGCTTTTACGTCTGCTTTGATAAAAACTATTTGAAAACATTTATGTTCCAAGAAAAATAACTTGACTAGTTTTAAGAGTCTTAGTAATGACGATAATGCAAATCCAATTAAAGTCCTTAAGACAACCAGTTGAGAGAAATATAATATTAAGTACTTTGCTGACGATCAGAACTAACATGTTTTGCATAAATTATTTTTGAATTAACTTAATGAAACTAATCAAAGGTAGTTTGAAAGAGTAATACAATATTTTACACTGGAAAAATACTTTGTTTAAGTTTAATTCAATACTTTTTAAAATCTTCACAGTAAAAAAAGCTAAAACACCCCCTTACTCTGAATTACAGTTAATATTCATTAAATTTGCAGGGTAGTTTATAAAATTTTGAATTTTGTTTTTGTTCTACCTGTCAGTAAAATAGATTTTAACATAAATGACAGGAATGAATTCTAAAAACGAAAGTAAAAGAGATCTGATGATTAATTTGATTTTAAAAGCTCGCTTTTTTGTAAGAGTTGTTGCAATAAACATTCATAAAATATGGTACCTATGTCTTGTGAAATTACACTTGAAGTTCTTATTTATTGCATACAAAGTGTATTAATATTTAATTTGTGCCAATGTTAGTATAAGGCTTAAAATGTATGTCAACAATGATTAAAATTGAAATTTCAATACATTAATATGAAGCAGGTGAAGGGACACAAAATTGTTGAGATTCTATAGAACAAAATTTTATACTTCGATATGCAACTTGGGAAATTAAAATGTAAAACATTAATTTAATAAAGAAAAAGGAATTGAAATGTTTATTATAATAATAATTAGTGAAATAAAAACTTAAAAACACAAGTTTTTAAAATGGATTTAAAAATATAAAACATAATTTTTGCACTATCCACCATTTTAAGAATAATAAATAGATATTTATAATTAAAATTGAGAAGCAAAACTTTTTTGAACATATTTGTCGTCATGTGGAATTTGAAATACCCAAGCTTCCATAAATATTCAAGGCAAAGGATGGATAGATGTTGGCACTATCTATCGTCACCTCCAAAATTTTGTCACGTCTCTGAAGAAGAGGGAAATAGTCTCCATACACCTGGATCCATGGTAAACTGTGCCATGATCAACACACAGGACTTTCGGACCCACAGATTTAACAAGCACATACTCCGCATACACACTCGATGGGTCTTACAATCCCGAAGCCGATGGTTTAACCACTAAGCTCCCCACGGCCTCATATCTGAAATGATGCCACATAAGAATGAAAGGTGAAATTTCTAGTTTAAAAACTTACTATTTCTAGTTAATTGAGATCGAATAAAAAGAGAAAAATTACTTTATTTAATTGCTGTCAACGTTTTTAGGATGCTTTAGATTTCATGTAGATTTCGAACTATTAACTAACGTATTCTCCATTAAGAGTGTTGTATGATGATCCAATTTTATGGAATGTATCAATAATTCATTGAAAAGAAATCTTAGCAAGATTATTTGGTAATAAGGATGAACCGAGGCAGTGGAAGCTTAAAATTAGTGTTTATTGACAACTTATCCTGAAGTTGCTATGAAATATTTGCCAAAAATTCTCTTAAGCTATGTTAATCAATATGCCCAGATGGATATAATTAGTATGACTAACAGTTCACATAACCCTCGCTATAAACATATAAAATTTAATCCTTTCATATCCTTTCATTGAAGATTATATTGTTTCAACAGTCGATTACTCAATTAAGAAAATTTTATTCCAACTAAGATTATATCAAAAATCCATTTTTTTCGAAGGAAAAATCTTTAAAATTCATCCAGACCTGATTTGTAAGTACTGCAATCTTGAAAAATCTGAAACTTGGGAGCACGTATTTTTTGAATGCCCTACATATAATTTTTATCGTTCAAAATATCTTTCATCCTTGGTCAGTTTCCACAATAATTTTTACAATTTTCTAACATACACTCATGGTGAGTATAAATTGATAGCATACTTCATTAAAGCAGCACAGAAAATGAACCAGTTCCTGCTGGAGAGTTTTTCTTTAGAAACATGAGTAGAGAATGGATGTATATATATGTGGGTATGAATATCTATATCGACAATGCTACTTATTTATATGTGTATGTATATATGTATGTAAGTATGTATGTATATGTTTGTATATGATGGTATAGTTATTTTAAATTTAAATTAAATGCATTTACATTTTGTAAATTTCAATTTGTGATTTTTTTATCTTACATGTATGTAGTTTTTTGTGGTTTTATTTGCAACGGGTTTCGACCTGAGCCAAAATAAAATTTCTTCTTTCTTCTTCTTCTTCTTCTTATTGACAACTTAACAAAACATAATGAACGAGCAAATACAATTGAAGCAGAACAGGTAATCAGAAAAAGACAAAGAAGAACAGTTTTAAAAGCAGACAACACTTATACAGGGTGTCCCATAAATAATGGGTCACACTTCTAGGGGGATAGTAGACACCTAGACGAGTCAGAATCACATATCATTTGGGGGTCCCAGATCAAATCCCAGGGAGTTAAAAATGGAGCGACACAACAAAAAAACTATTGAAAAAATTCAATTTGTTGAACTACTATTAGTAAAAATTTAATTATGGTCTCAAAAATTGTGGTTTAATATGATCTTTAAAATTACCTCTAACGTCTTCACTTTAAAATTTGTTTTATTATGAAAAAAGTTAAAAAAAACCACAAAAAATTTGAAAATTCTACCAAAACCATTATTTTGTATTTCGAAATCCATTCTTTTGATTTTATAATCTGAAACATCATAGTTGTAAACCTTTAAGTCCAAAGTTTCACGTAAAAAACATCAATATTAAAAGCTTGAGATCCTGTTAAAGTTCGTGTTTTACGTGCGCAAACAGGTTTCCTATAGCCGTTTCCAAAACGGTAGTTAGCGGACGCAAAAAACGGACTTAAACCATGCTTTAACAGGATCTCAAGCATTTAATATTGATGGTTTTTACGTGACACTTTGGACTTAAGGGTTTACAACTATGATCTTTCAGATTATAAAATCAAAAGAATGGATTTCGAAATACAAAATAAAGTTTTGGCAGAGTTTTCACATTTTTTTGTGGTTTTTAAACTTTTTTGTAACAAAAAAATTTTAAACTGAAAACTTTTACAATAATTTTAAAGATCATATTAAACCACAATTTTTGAGACCATAATTAAATTTTTACCAACAGTAGTTCTTCTACAAATTGAATTTTTCAATAATTTTTTGGGGTGTCGCTCCATTTTTAACTCCCTGGGATTTGGTCTGGGACCCCCAAATCCTATGTGATTCTGACTAGTTTAGGTGTCTACTGTCCCCCCTAGAAGTGTGACCCATTATTTATGGGACACCCTGTATACACAAAACCCATGACGTGCACCGACGTCAAGAATCATTCCCATTCACATTGATTCACTTCAGCTCAACAAAGATTTTTTATGAGAATCAACGTTAAAAAGGTTTTAATAGCCAACAGTTTTTGCGTTGAGTACACACTATTTCATAAATACAGCGAAATAACGTTCACATTGGTTTAGTTCATCTGTGTGCAATAAATAATGCATTTAAGCGAAAGTTGACGAAGCAAACAAGGTACATATGTTATGTGGCAGACAAAATTAGCTGATTAATGACAATGAAGAAAATAACATCGCAATACATCGAAAAGTCTCCTTTTCGCACGACTCTTTCCTTTTTCTCATTATGTGAGACACTCCAGAATCTCCACATGGAATATCAATTCCGACGGAATGATGTGACACTTAGACAACAAGGGGAGAGTCTACACTGTAAAAAAACTGCAGAAAAACAGAAATTTTCAATAACAGTGATTTTATGTTTACAGAGATATTCTGTCATGTAACATTCCCACCGCACTTCTATTTATTTTATGTAAAATAACAGCTTTTACCTAGTTTTTTAGCTTATCTGTACTTAAACAGAAACTTACTGCATCGAAAACCAATACAGCTATTGGCAACGTTATACTGAATCTTCTTTGGTTCAGTGGATAGCGTGCGTGCTTAGCATGCGGTAGGTCGCTGGTTCTATCCCCGGATATCAATTAATTAAAATTAAAAAAACTGTACTAAAATAAGTGCATGCGCACAAGCAGAAAATTACTGAGAGGCAACAGAAAAATCTGTAGCCCACTTGACAGAAAGTTCCTTTTTACAGCATTTACCTGTAGGTTACAGCTTTTTTCTGTTTACAGGATTTTTCAACCTACAGATTTTTTCTGGCAACTTTTGCTGCCAGAAATTTTCTGTTTTTTTGCAGGATTATTTTTTACAGTGTAAGTTTTCAGTTGACCATCAGGCATGTTGGAGACAAATAATCACCTGGTAATTGGCTTGATTGGTTTTAAGTATCGCTTAATTGATATTTGATGGGTTTGGAATGTTGTGTTATTGAACATTTGCTTTCAAGTCACGTGATTAACGCATACTTATGAAGCGAAAATTTCTAGATAAAGCAATAAAAGCTGTACCTGTGAGAGGCAAAAGGAGGGGATATAGCTGTTGTTGGGGAATTTGTTTTCCATCGGATGTGGCAGGGAATATCTAATTCTTGACATAAAAAGATCTACAACTTTTTTAAATTGATGGAGTTTTTTCTCGTGAGATTTATACTGCTTCTTCAGCTCTTATCTAAAAATTGAAAAACAAAACAATATTGAAAATAGTATTAGTTTTATATATAAAGTCCTTATTTCGCTTTTATTGGTAAAACTTTTGTGGAAATTTTGAAAGAAAGTTGTAGTTTACTTTAAATTTCCTTATTTTTTTTGGAAGCATGAAGCACTGAAGACACGTTGAGTAAATTAGAGGTTGCGAGTTATGTTGATTTTAAGTATATTTTTATCATAATGAGTGGATTGGGTATAAAATTTCTAATCATGGTAGTGATTATTTCTGTAGCTTTCCATAAAAAGTATGAATTTACCAATGAAACTCAGAACTTCAAACTACTCTAGGTAATCTGTGTTTCTACTCTTTATTATTATGCTAGAAAGATAATAAAGGCCTAACCTCTTTTCCACTTATTTACTAAAGAAAAACTGTTTAAAAACATGGTAAACATAAAAAAAACTTCACGTTTTAGTTTAATGGATAACGAATGAATGAAACAATAATTTTTTTGTATGATGCTGAAAATAATATAATCAAATCAAGCCGTATAGAGAAAATAAATTTCTTCAAATGGAAATAAAGATAAGTTTTCTCAAACCTTCACTAGCTTTAAAATTCTTGAGCGTAATCAAAAAAACTAACGATTGACCACATTACCAATGTCCATTACAAAGCTTTCAAAAAGGTGTTAATAACTGCTGATAAAAACACATCAATCACTGGTACAAAAAAGCTTAATCACACCTTACCCAGCCCAAGACCCAAGTAAAAATTGATTTATTTCACACCTGCCTTCCTAGCCATTACTGTGATGTATTATTCACACTCTTTCCTCTCAGCACTGTTCCACGGTCTTTTGTCTTGGACATGCCCAAGACACCAGATCGATTAATTACGTTAATTGAACCTAATTATTACGCATTAAATCATCAGTGTCCAACCGCAAATCGCCTCCATTCGGGTGTGAGTGTTGGGATTCTCGAAATGTTGTGTGTGAGGCTTGGTAATGGAAACCTTGCTCGCAGCTATAGGGGGTATGGAAAAAAGATGGGGTACAAAAGGGGGCAAATCAATAAACATGAAGGAGAGAAAAAACGTGCTTATGGTGAAAAGTGTTGAGGTTTTAAATAGCTTGGAGAGAGAGAGAGAGAGAGAGGGAGAGAGAGAGAGAGAGAGAGATTGCTTTCAAAGCTAAAGTGAAAACAGAAGAAAAGCTGCAATTATTTAAAATATCAAATTAAAAATTTATTAAGTTTATTTTATAGGAAATTTAAGGTATAAAATATAAGTATCAATATGATTTTGAATTAGATACATTGAGTTAACTAACGACATTGAAAATATCCAATTCTACTTATATGCGGTTTATGAGCTTTTATGCGGTTAATTAGCTTTATGGTATGCATAGTATATTGCAATACGTGGGGAAAGTGGGGCCGTTTGATACATCATAATTCAAATTTATTTTTTGTGTAGAAAAAATGGCATATTCAGATTTACTTTTTTCCTAAAAATATCTAAGAATGATTCAATTTTATGAGACCAATTAGAAAAAGAATATAAATTTGATAAAAATTAAAATATAACTACTTTTGTAAAAATGAATTTTGTACCAATATGCCCCACCGGTGGGGCAATTGGATACATTGCTTGGGGTATTTTGATACAGTGATTTATATCCTCAAAAATAGTAACTAATAACAAAATTTTGGGAAAATAATAAGATTTATTTTGTTGAGAGATAACCTAAGCCCTATTACAATACCATCTTTTAAATATAAATCACAAATTTTCCTTTCAACATTCAAGGATAAAAAAATCTAAGAATTTAACAAATGGTTATTTTTAACAAATATTTAATTAAGGAAATAAGATCCTAATTTTCATGGATATAGTTGCTCCTGAATTAGTTGAATAAAATTCAAAAGTATCTGTCGAAAACCGTCCAGAAATTAAGAAAAATACTACACTAATTAACTGGTTAGTTTTTGGATATTTACAGTTCTATTTTGTCACTGTTTTTTGTAATAGAGTTCTTTATTACCTATAAAAGTGCTCAGAACTTCTCACATGCTTCAGAGTCCCTGATTCTATCATTTGGTATTGTATTTATCAACTGCGTTTTCTTTTATAAATGCACAATTCAAGCAGTTTTCAATCTCACGCACTTAAAAAACCCAAAGACTTTAAAATTGGCATAAATATCCTTTGTAGATCCAACTTACCCTTGACGTATTTTTAACAAAATTTATAAGAGATATTTATCTTCCAACGCAAAATATGGGAACTTTTATGTGTATCAATGTCTCCCAAGAATGTATTAAAGTGACCCACATCCAAGTGTATCAATTTGCCCCATTTGTTGTTTTTGAAGAAAAAAAAGTAATTAAAAAATGGCAAAGGTTATTTAAAATTTAAGGTTCCCACCCATTGGTATCAAGGATAAACTCGTTTTTTGAATTTACAGATCTCTGTATCCCAAAAAGAATAGCTCCAGAAAGATTTTGCATTTTATTTAGAAATTTACATTTGGAAAGTTTTGACGAAAAAAATTTTGTTTCCTTCACTTAAATTTATAGATTTATTACAGAGATTAACGGGGTTTAACATATATGCTTGGGCATATAAAGGAAACTTTTCGTAAAAACATGACCTAAATAACCTTGATAGTTTTTGAGATATGGAAAGTGTATCAAAGATCCTCTTGTATCGAATTGCTCCGTTTTCCCCTATACTTTGAATCAATGTTACCAACTTGCTAATCCAGATCAGTGCTAACATGCACAAGTATCAATAATATAATTTTCTAATAATTCCTTCCCCTATATGAACAAATTCCCTCTGACTCTATCTCGTTTTCCTGTTTTTCTAATCATCTTATTTGTTTTTTTCTCGTTTCGTGTAATCTTGCTCATTTCTCTCTTTTATTTGCTCATTTTATCTCTTATTTTATTCTGATCCATCTTATTTCTAAGCCAGATTCAAGTTATTTAAGGGACAATTATCTTACACTTAAGAAAAATGAATAATAGTTCACAAGTTGTTCATTATGTTCTCTTAAATTCGATACTGTTATGCGTGGTGTATTGTAGAGCTTTTTCTGCAAATAAAAAATCTACAGCAAATTTGTATTTATATAAAACAAAGGAAGACTGTAATCTATTTTGGAAGAAACCAAAAATGCCACAGGTTATTCTTTGCTTATAATTATTTTAAATAACTAGGGAGCTACCGCCCCCTGCTCGCTATCGCTCGCCAACCCCCGTTAACTGCTGACGCAGAAACTTTTGGATCGCTTTGCCATCCTCACAAAACACAGCTCACAGCACTTACTCACTTTATAAAACATTCTTAAAACAGGGGAACTACTTCTCTGGGGGTATTCTTTCAAAAATGGGGAATATTCATTCAGCGGCGAAATTTTAACAGTTCCTTTATGGCAATATCAATTGGCGGATAGCCATTTAATTCCAAGAAAATTAGCAGCAAAGCAGTGTAAACTTTCTTTTACCATTTCCCCAAGGTAATGTTTTTCTCACACATATCCATTCAGAAGCATTGAAACATCTCCAGAATAAATTTTCCTTTCTTAAAATTTGGAATGATTTTCATCGATTGTCTGTGAAAAATGTAGTAATTATCGTAAACATCACGAAAATTTAGAATTTTGTCTTCATGAGAAAAAATAAACATCGAAATTGTGTCAGTTTCATAGCAATGACACGAATGTTCTGACTTCAAATATTTTCAATTTTTATCTTTATTTCTAAAACATTCACCCGCTATATCTAGTTTTGCGTTTTAGCATTATAAAAAAAAGTTACATTTTACAACCTTAAATAACATAACTTGCAAATGGATATAAAAATAATTATTATTGTAATAAATAAATGCAAAAGTTCAAAATTTCTGAAAGCGAGTTTATATTTTATTGTAAATATAGTAATGATTAGGTTGACACAACGACAAAGATAAATATAAAAATATGAATTAATTATTTTAAAATAAATGATAAATTAATTTTACATTAGTTTTAAATATAATTAAAATCGTTTGAACAGCAAAAATATAAATATTGTTAAAAAGAATCCAATATATATTTTTAAATTAGTGTGATAAATAGAAAGATGATTATTTAATGTATTTGAATGTTAAAAAAACAGTGAAATATATTTTCAATTGTTTTAAAATTCATAGTTTCTTGCTTTGTAACTGCGACCTTATCCAAAATCTAAAAAAATGGAAATATTTTAAAATTGAGAATTATTTTGAAAAATCGAAGGGCTTACTCGGAAATCCGGAAAGAATTCGGACATTTTGATACCAAATATGTGTCATTTGGTTCAGTAATTAAAAAGCCTTTCTCTGGAAACCGTTCACCAAAAACTTTTTTTTAGAATAGAGAGATGCTTTGAAATGGATAGGAATTAATAAAGCTACTTGATTCTACTTTTTGATTGTAAATACTTAAAAACGGTACTACGGTAATCTTATATGCTTTATACTCAAATACAAGTGGTACAACATTATCCAATTAATAAAATAGGATACTACAAAAAATATTTTTTCATGGAGACAGGTTATAATAGTAGATTTATAGTTTTTCTTGGGTAACAAACAGTTAAATTATAATACTTTAATTGGAATAAAACTGAAAGATGCCATGCATTAAAAGTTAATTCATAGTATTCACATTCATTTTTACAGAATCAATAAATATGTTAGTTATATTAAAAAGGTCTATCAAGATTGCATTCGAGAAAAAAATTGACCTGACGCTATGAAGTAGAAATTACGATTAGTTTTTAAATAAATAAAATTTTCTTTAGGACATTGACATTCTTTTAGGTACGAAATAATTTGCCTTATAGGAAAACAACCTCTTAGGATCAATGATTCTTAAGGAAGTAAAACTAAAACTTGCTCTAACCTTGGCAAAAAGAAGTCGAGTAAAAAACTGACTGGCTCAACATAATTTACTTGAATGATGACTTTTCTTTATGATCTGGTTCTTAAAGCCATAAATGAAACTAGCAGAAATTTCTGAAACTGGTTTCTGACAAATTACGGCCAAAGTAGAAATCGAAAGTTGGAAACTTGTTAGACAACTCAGGATTATATTCATTCATCAGTGGCGGATCTACGGGGGGGGCTTTCGGGCTGAAGCCCCCCCCAAAACGTCTAATATATTTCTCAGTTTGTCAAAACGCAAAAAATCTATATCCGAAATTCGGATGAGGCGTACCAAAACGAGTTGAAAAAGTGGGGTTTTTGACTTAAATTTCCAAAAATTTTCTGGGGGAGGACCACCAGACCCCCCTTTTAGTGGTTTGTGTAGGATAATTCACTACCTTTTACGTATTACCATTCACATGAAAATTCAATTGGATTATGAAAATTCTTAGCCCCCCCCAAAACCAAATCCTGGATCCGCCACTGTCATTCATTATAAAACGAATTTGTATCATCCTTATTTAGATGGAATTCAGAAGTGTTTGCTAGCTCAAAAAGTAATTATTCACAATTTCCGTTTTTTTCTTCTGAAATTACCGATAGTTTAGTTTAACATACACATCAAACTATCATTCAATTTCTTTTTTTAACCACACATTTATTTTATATCATTTTTTCATAAATCAACTAAACTTTTTAAAACTGCTTTGTGAATACAATACATTCTAGAGAGGAAAGCAATTTAAAATTTGAGACAACAAATAAAATAGTAGGGGAGAACGGGGATGAATGGGACAAATTTCACATTTTTGCTAAAATTGAAAAAAATAAAAAAATTTCAATCCTGTAACAAGTTTAAAACCAATAATTGAACTCTTGGTTACATTATAAATGCATGTATTCAATCAATTACCCATTATTTAAACTCCAAGAAAAGTTTTTATGAGCGCATGTATTTTGTCCCATTCATCCCCGTGGTGGGGATGGATGGGACACCGAGTGGGGATGAATGGGACAGTTAAAAAAAGTTTAAAAATTTATAAAATAACAAAGTTATTTTAAATATTGCACAACGTTTAGCTTTTTAAAGGAACAACGCACTTCTAATTTCCAAAGAAAAAAATTTAAAAAGCATTTAAAGGGCAAAAAACAGCCTACATTTATTCGACATTATGACGAGTAAAATTAACACATAAACTGAAACAAATGCTTTTGTTCTTTCAGCTCAGTGGTTGAAGCTGGTGTTATTTCTATTAATGCTACTCGCTTTTTATGGGTTTGTACTTTTAGGAGTGCAAATAGATAATTTTTGATGCCTGGACCTAACCCCCAAAGCCATTCCTCTCCTGCAGTAACAGTCTCCCTGCCATTTTGAAGGAAGTTTTCATAAAAATAGAGCATAAAAACCTAACTTGTTTGAATAATTGTTAAACCATAGCATATTTGAGATGGCAGTTGCAACTATTTGCTAATTAGGACTTTGAATATTTACACATGAGTTTGGAACATAAACACAAGTTTAAACATAAATTTTTGCCCACTATTTTAGTAAAATTTATCAGAAATTACTTAAATGAGTTGAATATAGCAAGCTATTGATGGAAAGTTTTGGAAACGGGAAATGAAGTGATAATGGAACTGTCCCATTCATCCCCGCAACTCTTGTCCCATTCATCCCCGTACCCACTTATTTTTGAAAAACTAAAATTAGACTAGGAAAAAATCCATGGATTTTCTTCATTTAAATTGGAAACTATACTAATATAAGTACTCTTTCAAAACGCAGTAAAATTTAAAGCTTTAGTTAAATTATTTTTTAATAAATAATTATAGAAGTAAAACAATAAAAGTTACTTTAGGTATGGGAAAACACATTTAGTTGTCCTATTTATACAAAAATGGAAGCTGATGTCAATGAACACAATTTTTTGAATAGGCTAGGTATTACTATCTTATGGCTGAAATAACAAAAATTTAAAGTGAAGTTAAGGTATAAAAAATTGAGCTGTCCCGTTCATCCCCTGTCCCATTCATCCCCGTTCTCCCCTACAGTTTGTCGGAATTTAACAGGGTCACCTATAAAATAGTTACCGACCAAAATTTTTATACTGTTATATTTTTTATAATAACTTAACTATTTTAAAGCGAGAACCATTTGATGTGAATCCAAAACCTCAAATTCTAGAAATAGGAATACATAGCATTAACAAAAAAGTATATCTTTATGATTTATTATTTATTTATGATATGATCTTCAAATAGGATGTTTTTTCTGAAGGGATATTCAGAAATATGTTGAGTGTATGAAGTTTTTCTGGGAATTAATAACGCACAATTCAAGTTCAATATGGTGGTTATATTGTAAATTGGATAAACAATAATATATCTTAAAATTGCAAGTTAATGAGTAATTTTGATAATATCAGGTTTTAAAAAAAAGTATTTATGAATGATTTTAATTACATTAGGTGGTAATAAAAAGGATTTATAAATACTCTTGTAATACTGTAATGGTTGCCGAATTTTAATACTTCTGAAGGTTATAATTTCGATCTTAAAAACTATGATTAATTTATCAATAAATAAATTAAAATCATCCTAAAATATTTTAGGGTTAATTCTCAATTATTTTGATAAATAAATCTGGTTCCATCAAAACTTCTAAAACATTAAAATTCGTTTAAATGTATTAATATTTTTTTGTAATTATTTACATCTCTTGCTTAATTTTTTTACTACCTGATACTCTAATTAATAGTCAATTTTATAAACTTTAAAATGAGATAGTTAATTAGATAGAAAAGTACTGGAATTTGCTTTTACGTTTTTTTAGCAGAAGAAATTATATTAATTTTTCTTAAGTGATAAATTTTGATTTTATTAAATTAAAAATTAGTTTGGCGTCAACGTGTATCCTTTATTAATTCATACTTTACTATAGACAATGTTACATTAAGAATGTAGTATTAATAACATTATTTACACCAAAAGTTTTAAGAAGCGTAACATTTGAGAAAGTAAAGAGTCCTCCTTCCTTTTGAAAGATGAAAAAATAGCATAAAAATATTTTACGGAAACAATCTGAATAGGATAGTTAGCTTACATTATCTTATTCCATCTTTTAAGTTATTTAAGTAGGACTACACATACTTTTAAGTATTATTACTTATATCACATGCATTGTTGAAGTTCTATGATATACACAATTGTTCTAAAATTATAATTAGAATCAAATAATGTAATTTATGTGACCCACGATTGGCAAAAGATAATTAGAAAATTTACATGATTATTTATTTATTCAACGACTACATTCATTCAAGATTAAAATGCCTAGACGAACAAATACAAGCAATTATTCATTTCAAACTAAAAAGTATAAAAAAAATTTTGCATTTCCCAAAAACATTTTACACGAAACTGTTTAAATGTAAGATTATATTTTCTCGCATTTAAGGGTTCAGATCATCCATTGGCTTAGATGTTTATGAATCTTTAGGGGAAACAATAATTAATTTTTTTAGTTTAGAGTATTCAAAAACGGATTCATCAGTTTATTCCCGGTACCACCCAAGTATTATTTTATATTTCTTCATATTAAACCTAGGAATAATACTTTTGCAATTCATTATGACTTCCATTGTTTCTTTACCAACTAATTCTTCCCCAACAACTCGGACGTCTTAAACGATGCGGAAGTGCACACCACTTCCCCTCAACCCTTCCTCCCCAACCCCCAAGAAACAAAAGAAACGATCCCTCATCCCTCCCTTGACACACCGACCCAGAAGTATCAAGGGCAAGGTACGGAGTTCAAGTTCACCCCCCAAGAAAAGAAAGAAAGAGGGTATAAGAGGGTGTAGTAGATCACTGTTACTTCCTTCATTCCTCGGAGGGTTCCCAGAGAGGGGTGAGTTTTAGGGTTAAAGGGATCGTGAGAAAGTGAGAGGAGAGAGAAAGTCCGAGAGGGAGGAAAAGGAGTAAGAAACCTGCGGGGAGAGGGATAGGGGTGAAGTCTTGGGGCGCTCTGAGGGGCTCAGGTGCGGTTGTGGATAGAAGGGGTGCTGGGTTTTCTTGGAGAGCTCGGTTTGGTTTACTGTACCAAGTGTATTTTGTTTCAAAGGCAGAGAAGGATTGAAATCGATTTATGAATTGAAGTGTGAGAGGTTATGTATGTATTGCATTCGTATCCGTAAAGGACAAAAAGAAAGACTTATTCACTTTGTACAGACTATTTTTATAAAAATATTTATAAAATAAACGTTTGGATATTACGTGACAGGGAATGAAAAAAGCAATTAAATGCTTAGAATCAAAATTAAACCAGAGAAATTAAGTTTACATCTAAAATTTAACATTTTTTCGTTTATTTTCATATAAAATTAAATATTATAAACAAAAATAAGTGTGATAAATAAATTCGAATAAAGCCGAAGGATATTTTAATTAAAACAATCACCATCCTTTCATCTACTGTTTTGACTCAGTGACTAACAGTTTGTTAAAAATTTAAATGTTTGGAAGTATTTTTAAAAATTTGGTACTTTACTTCAGTTTTTCTCCCACTTTAAAAATACACTAATATCATTTCTGTTATGCACTGGAAAACACATTTTAAAACACACCTTAAATACAAATTAAGTCGACCAACTACAGGCGTAAGCCCAGCAAGGTTGGTCCAGAACTATTCAAATACAAAAGGAATTACTGATGGGAAAATATCAAAAGATAAATTTTTATTCAATATCTTAAATTTAATAAGTGCTTCTAATGAAAAACTGTCAAGTGAATTATTTATTTTTTAAAAATTTTCAAATTAATATATAGCGTTTTATGGAAAACACTTAAGATAGTAATACCAAATCCTTATTTTACCCTACTCGAATTTTTAAAAAATATTTAAAATCCTGTAGAATAGAAACAAAATATTTTTCGATTATCTTTATTTATATGATCTTTTTACATAACTAATCCCTTCTTAATAAAAGTTTTAAAGTATATTTTAATCAATTTCTTTCACAAATATATCAAAAAGATTGAATTGATATAGCATTTTAGATTATATAAGATTAAAAACAAAGGATTTTTAATGAAATGTGTTATCTGGTCTAATGACCATCAAATGATAATTTAATTTCATAAGTCACAGGAAGTGAAGGTTTATTTTCCAAGAAGCCATTAACGTTTCTTTTCACATTTACCTCCAGGTGTGCTTCTTTTAAGCAGAGCACTAACAAGTAAAGCCTCAAAAGCGCATTCACTATTCTTCCTTTTGTTACTTGTTCTTTCTTTAAAATTCCCTTAAAAAGCCTCCACAAAAACCAGCACACAAAAAAGAAATAATATTAATAACTATCTCAATGAAAACCACTATGTCGAAAAAACCTGAATAAAAACTTCCTAACCCTCCCCAAAACCGTCGAAAAAACTCCAAAGATTCCTTGAAGAATCCCACGGTGGGTCCCTAAAAAGCCCCTCTTTCTTGGGGCCCGCCGCAAAGGGGTGAACCAAAGGGGTGCGGATAGGGTTAGCCATCAAAGGGGTAGGGTGGGAACGCAAGCGGTAAAAAAATGACGCAACCCTGACGTCATGACGCATGCTCAGTGCCGGTCTCCGGCGCCGGCAGATGCCGTACCGTGGTAGACGCTTCAACTTCCTATCATGCCCGATCATCTCACAACATTGTGTTTTTGTTGTGTTTTAATTATTCAACCGTGCAAGACAGAGATAAGCCGACGGCCAAATGAAGGAGGTAAATCTTTTCTTTAATTTTGGCATGCATTGTTTTGTTTCTTGAGATCATTCAAGAGCGCGCGAACCCGTGTGTTTGGGTTTGTTTTCATCGGGGAGAGAGGTTTCGGTCTGCCGGGTTGTCTTCGTACTCCTCCGGCGCAGAAAGAGCCGTAGTTTAGGCTTAGCGTTTAATTTAAAAATTCCAAATTGTGGTGGTAAACAGTATACTGTAAAATTGATAAAATCTCGGTGCTGTCATTTATAGTTCTCTGAAAATAAAATGTATGGGCGTGTGTTTTGCTCACAGGTGTTTTTGTTTACTTTTTAACATCAACAGACAATTCAAGTTTTTGCAACAAATCTTCTTTAAAGGAAACAATGTAATTATGGAGATGTCAATTAAGTTTCTCCTAAGAAGGGCTTAGAACAAGTTCTGAGTTTAAACAAATGATTTTTTGTGTACAAATGCTTTTGTTTACACTTTTACTTTTTTTACATTTACATCAATACACAAATTTCTTTTGGGAACTATTTATTTTTTTATTCATTAAATCAATATTAAATGTGTTTGTGACTACGTTACTCTTTTATGACTATTAAATATTCTTGAAATACTTTTTGTTTAAAATTAATGATTCGGGTATTTTTTTGTTATTGAGCTTTTTTTAAAAATAAAACATACTCACAAAGATACTTAACATCATACCTTATTCCTTTTATATCTTTCAGTACAATGTAATAAAACTTTGGAATTTTAAAATTAAAAAAAGCTGGAAATCCATGCTAAAAAACTTACTTACAAACTAAACACATTTCTTTGGTTTTTTTATTAATCGCACTCGAATGTTTATAATTCATTTAATTAAATTTTTACTAACTGTTAATGAAGTAAAAGTAAATTCAATTATAGTTATTAAGACCTCATTTAAATGCACTTACAACTACTTTATAAAATCTACTTTTTTGTAATAATAATAAATATTCAAAAACAGATACGCATTGCATATTTACACTGTTTCATTTTCATTGCATTCTCAAAATCTTTTAAAAATTAATTAGAGCATTAATAAAGAAAGTGCGATACGTGTGTAAATTTAAATTTTTGTTATATTATAGGTAACAATATTTATTTTAATTTATATAGATAAAATAACCTATATTATTTAAACTCAATATCAAAATTAGAAACATGATTCACGGGATTA
This sequence comes from Tetragnatha versicolor, assembly GCA_024610705.1. NCBI lineage: Eukaryota > Metazoa > Arthropoda > Arachnida > Araneae > Tetragnathidae > Tetragnatha > Tetragnatha versicolor. Next base: position 30,467,389 of record JANDEH010000001.1, on the reverse strand, counting down.
AAATTTTCTTGTGAAAAAAATATGATTTTCAAACTTTTAGAGAATTTTGTTGAATAGAAAAATGCTTATTTAAAAAAAAAGAAATGAACCACTGAAGTAATTTATCATCTCTTTGAAAATAATCTAAAATGGTGTGTCATATAACTACACTTAATGCAAAACAGCACTACATATTTAATATATAATACACTTAAATATCATTTTATAACTTAAAAATAAAAGTAGAATTTGGAAAATAAAACTAAATGGGAAGTGGGGAATGGGAAAATGGGAAGAACAGAAATAAAGAATAATAGTGCAAACAAGTAAAAGGAACAGGGAATAAGGTAGAAAAAAAAGACAGAAAGAAAAAGTTTGTTTGAAATATAACTCTCACTATTCCAAAAATTCTTTTATGTCAAAGCATTTCAAGTTAAAATTTTTAATTATTTATCAAAATAAGCATACATTTTTGTGTCAAAATATCCAGATTATTAAGGAAGTTTTCAGTAAGCTCTCAGAATATCATTTAATTATTTTTTATTGAAATTACGGATACGGTTGCAGTGCTAGCAGGCAATAGTTTTAATTTCAATTAAACCTGTTCAAACTGAAGATGCTTTATTATTATTATTATTATTATTATTATTATTATTATTATTATTTAATTTAATTTGATTACAAATTTTAAGTTCTATTTTCTAGAATTTTAGCATAATTTTTTCAGATTTTTTGACGAATTTAGTACTCTAAGTTTGTATCATCAAATGTTTTTTTCAATTTTAATTAATATTCGGTTACTTATTTCATTATTTTAAAATATGTTTTCTCTTTTGTGGCAACACTTGAGAATTAATGTAACTTGAAAATAGTAAGGAAATGCAAATTAGAATGTTGCTGAAAGAATTAAATTTTAGAGTTTTAAATATATTTAGTGAAATATTAGGTATTCTAATATCTTATCATGAATTTATTATTCACATCTTTATCACATTTTTAAACATGTTTGGTAAATTTTACTTTTTGTATTTCTATTCTTTATTTTCTTACGAAGTAATTGAAAGATAACTCATATTTTAAAAGTTTCTTTGAAAAGTTTGTAAAATTTCGAAAGTATCCAAAGCATAAAAAGAGTTCGAAACAAACTGAGGGGAATTTACGAGTGTGGGTTAGTAAGTAGGAAACCATGTTGAATTTTTTAATGAGTTGAAATTAAACTTTTTTCTATGAGTTCATATAAAACAAAATATCGCTCATCTTTTTTTCAAGTTTTAGTTTATTCCTATAATTATGGTAATTTTTAAAGGTTTCAAATCAAATATTAGTCAAACTATACTTGGAAATTATTGAAATTGATTTTGATCCATCAATTCAAAAATAAACGTACTAAATTGTTCGTAAAATTAAAAAAAGTATGATTAATTGAGAAATTAAAATGTTAAGACTCAAAACATGTTTTGTAAGACACGAAGTGAAAGAAACTTAGGATTGAATTGTCATAAAATAATAGTTTAAGGTAGTAAAAAAGGAACCCCCCACGCTAAAACACCGTGGAATCCTCTTAGAATAATTCAATTTTTTAATATATAATATATACACTTAATTCATTAAAATTTTAGATTCTAGTTATGTGAAAGTAATATTTCACTGATACTACTCAGGAAATTCAGCTTTTCAGATAGACATGAAGCATATAAAATACTCAATGTAACTCCAACAAAAGCAACTGCCTCGCCTTAAATATCATTTTTAAAAACTTCCTAAATCCCGTCTTAAGGATATATCCAAAGAAAGAAGCAGCCTTCACCAGATTTACCTCCCCTACTCCCCGATTTGGGGCGCAAAACTGAAAGAGCAGGATATCTGGGGCACTTTTAGGTTTTAACTCGTTTTTTAAAAAAATCGTTTGAATGCGAAAAAGGGGTAGGGGTCGGTCCAAACCCCTGGGTGAACGACCCTGCTTTTCCAGGTGGGGATGGGAGTGGGGAAAAAGGGGTGATTTTGAATTTAAATAAAAAAAAGTACGATACCAATAGGGCTTCTGTTTTCTGTAATCATTTTTGCAATCAAAAAACTTTTGTATGCTTTATATTATTAATGGTAGTTATTTTTTAATTATTTAATTGAAGTGTTTGTGTAATTTTGAAATGATCCTTTAAACTACTTTTGATATTTAAAATTGTACTTAAATACTTTAAATACAAAGTCATAAATTTCGCAAGTAACAACCCAAAACCTTCTCCCTTTTTAAAAGAAACGGTTTGATAGAGAAATTGTTAGTGCTTAGCTTCAAACTGAAAAGATCCTTATTCAACTTCTTAAACTTTATTCATCTGTAAAAACTGTCTGTGCATCTCACTTTCCTTTATTTAAGTTTGATTGGCCCTCGGATAGCTCATATTGGGCTAGACTGAATTCTGATATAAAAGCAGCATATCAAAACATCAAGATTTTAAAACTTTTCTTAATTTATCTTTTTATTTAACTTGAAAAAATGTGTTTTTCTTTAGTTTTCTCTTATAATATTTTTGTTCATCTGTTTAACTTGTATTAATATTTGAGGTTTTACACCGCATAAAAATTTATTGAATAATGATTTTTACATTAAATTATCAGTGCAAATTCTATGTATTTAATAAAACACTGTTCGATTATTTCATGCATACTTGAGTACTTAATAAATCAAATGTTTATAAGAGTTTTAAATACCACTAAATTATTCAACCATCTTCAATTAAGATCTTCTACCCTGCACTTTTCCGAACAGTCCGTGCCTGTTTTCACTTTTATATCCATTCTTATCATGGAATAAATTTTATAAAGCTGTTGTGAATAAGCTATCAAAAAGGAACACTTGAAACAGCGTCTGCTTCTCATGAATCCTCTTTAAAAATGCTGGAAATAAATCAAAATAATGTATTCAAACGACCCGATACATTTATGAATTACAGTTTTGTTCATGTATCATGCATTTTCATGGACTCATGCAATTCTCTGCACATAATTACACTCCTTATCATCACGCATGTCGTGTGATAATAAGAAGAGATTATTCTGTGCATTAATTAGATGTCTCAGATTAATGCTTTGAATGAATATGTAAAGGGTTTAAGATCCAATGAATTATTGCTCTAAAACATGTTGTAATTTTTATATGCCCTGAGATAAGAAGGGTTATAGAGCTTCTGGTGGCAAGTACTTTGCACCTGCTGATTTTTATTTTATGATTATATAAGATAATCTTTATATTTTTGTAGAATGGAATTGATTGTTCTCTACACCACCTTGAGGTTCATTAAATTTCTTCAGAATTCATTCTGAATGTTTTAATGTCAGGATCTTTCAATGATTCAATGCACCATTTATCTTTCGGATTTTATCACATTAATAACACATGGTTCAGTGTAGTATGATTATTGAATTCTTAACCTTTTACCTGCCGATGTTCCCAAATGGGAACATCGTTTTAAGGAATTTTTTCACCACTTAATTTTTCATGCAGAAATTTGATACTTGGTAAAAAGCAACTCAAAGATATGAAGTTATTTTACATGCAAAATATTTTCACGTGCAATTTAATCCTTTTTGTAGAATTTACATCAAAGTTAGAGATTTTCGGCTCTTCCAAAAGTTGCACAAGTTTCAATTTGTGAAAATTTTAATTAAATTTAGTTTTAAATAATTTTGCTGTGTTTAGTTTGTGTGTGTAGCTTAAATACCCATCTTCCCATTTGGCTGGACAAAATGGCTTTATACACTGCTGGCCATCCAAAATGGTACACCAAGAAGGAACAGAGGTATCAAACACAAATTTATTTCTATGATTGCACAGTGTAAATGTGAATTGATTAAAAATTCAGCCTTCCTGGATGTTAGGGGGCCGAGAAAATCGGTGAGTATTGTTTTCTCCATAGGTGTCCATTACCGCCGCCCCACGCCATGGTATTGAGTGAAGGAGGCTCTAAATGGGCTTTGAGGGATTGGAGGACCATGTTGAGTCCACAGGTAATCAAAGTTCATGTGGTGCACCAGCGGACGTGGCATACCGGGCTAGGTGATTTCTCCTCTTTCATCGGACATGTTTTGTGGCGTTGGTTCTTAAGAACGGGTAGGTCAGGGTAAAAATGCAACATAGGGGGATAAGAAGAAAGCTTGCACATTGAGTTCATCACGTGGTTGTGCATTTTTCTCTTGAGACTTGTCCGCAGGTGAGGGTTGAAGGTATGGGTGGACAACAGGTTGTCAAACCACAATACTGCAGCTCTGGTTGGCTAATGGGCCGGTAAATCATACTGAGGAGGTGTGGGAGTGGAATGCATGTCGTTTACAGTGCAGGGGACTGCCCGTTTGGCAAGCATAGCTTCAGAAAAATTCCAATCTTCAACACATGATTTGGCGTTGGCAACAATGCTCTAAATATTGAAATTGACATCTCAAAGTGATGGCATAGAGTTTATGAGAGTATCCCAATGCGGTCTGGAGCACCACGATAGTTGGAGATTACTCTACGACAGCGAGAAAAGAGAGCACTCAGCTATTGATTTTGTAATCGTCAGATTTCCTCTTTACGCAGAGTAACGAGGTAGTGAAGCATTGGATTCCACTCCCACACCTCCTCAGCATGATTTAACGACACATTTACCAACCAGAGTTGCAGCATTGAGGTTTGACAACCTCTTGTCCACCCTTACCTTCAACCCTCGCCTGCGGACAGGTCTCAAGAGAAAAATGCACAACCACGTGATGAACTCAGTGTCCAAGCTTTCTTCTTATCCCCCTATGTTGCATTTTTACCCTGACCTACCCGTTCTTAAGAACCAACGCCACAAAACATGTCCGATGAAAGAGGAGAAATCCCCTAGCTCGCTATGCCACGTCCGCTGGTGCACCACATGAACTTTGATTACCTGTTGACTCAACATGGTCCTCCAACCCCTCAAAGCCCATTTAGAGCCTCCTTCACTCAATACCATGGCGTGGGGCGGCGGTAATGGACACCTATGGAGAAAACACTCCTCAGCGATTTTCTCGGCCCCCCTAACATCCAGGAAGGCTGAATTTTTAATCAATTCACATTAATACTATTTGCAATCATAGAAATAAATTTGGATATGATATCTTTGTTCCTTCTTGGTGTACCATTTTGGATGGCCAGCAGTGTATTTAAATTTTTAAGAGTAATTACCAACACAACGTATATGTTCCCAAATGGGAACATCCGCGTTTGGGGTATAGTATTTGAGGGGATTTTTGTAACATACAAAAATTCAAGTTTTTTTCCTAATTTCTTTAATTTTTTGATCCTTATTTGTCTCAAAGGATCTAAACAGGTTAAGAATGATGTTTTAATTTAATGAATCAATGGAGATAATTATGATTATCATTTTGAAAGCTAATTAGATTTGAATGCAGTTAGTGGATTTTATGCTAGATATTCGTATAGAACCGTAATTAAAACAAATTTTTCTCACAGAAACGTAACTTTTAAGCTTTGATGTGCATGGGAACACTCTTATGTATTTTGTATACCAAAATATTACCCATAGTGCAAGAAAAATGTACGGAAAAGCTTTGCACACGTAATAAACATGTAAATTTTTTCTCATGAAAATCTATAAAATGTTACTTAATTGTCCAGTTATGGATAATAAAAATGAAAAAACTGTCCACTATCATAAAAATGTTCATAATTATTGAGTAGAAACCTATTTCAATCATTTATTTGAATTAATTGTAAAATATGTGCCTTTTGGAAATCCCCCTAAAAACTTCACCCCAAACGCCGATGTTCCCAAATGGGAACATCCTCAAAATCATACTTAGGATTTTTTTTTCTCCCAAAAAATGACCAGAATGGTTTTAGTAATGATAAAACAAGCCATTTAAGCCAAAAATCAGAACCTTTAATTCGAAATTTGAATTTCGGCGTTTAAAAGGTTAATATGCCTTGATTATTTATTGTATTTTTTCTTTGTCTCAGGAGAGTAATAGCGTAGTAATTTTTTTTGCATGAGAGGGGTTAAATCATTCTTTGCATACCCTCTTTCGATTTTTACTGTACGTTGTAGGTTTTTGAGATTTTTAAAAGCTAAGTATGACTTATTTCCTTAATTTACAATTCTGTATAGAACTGTGTTTTTCCCTAAAAGCAATCAAAATTATGCATAAAGTACATAAACATTTGTCTTCTTGATAGGATAAAACGTTTCTGAATTCAAAAGAGATAACAGTAAAATTCTTTTACATTTGATATGATTGTTGAATTTTCACTCTCATCCTTTATACTTAAATAACGTTTTTACTCTCGCTCATAGGTTTAAAGTAGTATTAAAGCAAAATTTCAATGTAAAGGAGATGAAATTCTTCATATTTTTTCCACTTCAATTATTATTTTTTTATCAATTTTAGTATTTTATCATTTTTTAAATCTTTTTTTCAACTAAAAATAATTTATTTTATAACACTAGGGAGCTACCGCCCCTTTTAACTAGAAAGATATATTTTTTCATAAATTGCAAAATGGAATACGGCTTAGTTATTGAATAATTTCCCAGAAAAAGTTAATTAAAATCCTGCATGATTAATCAAGGGTTCTAAATGGGCATATTTTAAGTAATTTGGGGAGATTTAAACTGATTTTTTATGGGGATCATGAGGTTAAATGTAGAAATGGTTCAAATATTAAAATGCTTGACAACTGGATGGATTTTAATACCTTTCACCTGGTAAAATAAGTTTAAAAAATATTAAAAAATTTAAAAAAAGAAATCCTAAAGCTATAACTTAACCCGTTTAAGGCCGGGCATATCAGCTAGTTTTAAATATTTTCAGTCTTGTTTTTTTACAATGATTTATTAATACTTTTTTTAGTATAACAGTTATTTGACTGTAAATAAATTATTTCCTAAATCTTATTTTAAAAAACACATTTAACTATTATAGCATTCCAAACCACACTTATAATACTTAAGTATGATTGACTAAAGATTGCAATTATGCAATAAGCAATTACATAACTATTACGTAAATTTGTACAATGCATCTTGAACCCAAAACTGAGTTACCTACTAATTTTATACATTCATCATACCTAACGCTGCCTCCTGCAATAAGAAAAGATGTGATTCTCGTTGATACATAAAATTATTTCATAAAGTTCTGATTCTTTAAGATTTTCGAGGGTGAGTGATGATATAATTTGACCCACCCGAGTTTAGAAAACCCTAATTCTATATCTACAGAAACCATTATCAATCGGCCTGATCTCTCAACTTCCCTTTTTCATCCTCTATGATAAATGTCACAGTAGATTAAAAACAGGATTCTCCTCCAATTGATGAAAAGCACATCAGAAACCGCATTACCAGCTGAAAGAAGACCCATTCATCAAAATATGTCTTCAGTAGGAACCATTCCATTTCGGATGAATCATCGTCCACTTACGTTTCTCTATAATTGCATACCTGATGACATATTTAATTATGTAACAATTAAAAATAGGTTCGTTTCCATTTGCCGTTGTGAAATGATACCTAGATATGTATCAGAGGTATTTTCCAGTTGTGCAGATAGCGGATGAAGTGCTATATATTACCCTTAAAAAATGCTTTTGAGGTATCATCATTTGGTACATGTCTTCCTTTATGCGAGGGGAGGAACCTGAAGAGATCTGGCTGACTAAGAACTTTCAAAGTAACATTTACTATTGCTGTTAGATCCCACCATTTTTTACAGTAATAGCTTGTATCTGTCTATTTTAGGCTGGCCATAAATTTATTCCATAACTGTTATCCTACGTCTTAGGTGTTGTTTATGAACGCATTTAAGTTTCATTTTTTCATAACTATCTAATAAAGAAGATTAATTTAAAATCATGTAAATTATTAGAATTTAATACATGTTATTTCATTTTTATCTCACAAAGTTGTTGTTTCTAGATCGCGGGTAATACTTTGAATTTTTTTTAACTTTAGCATAGTATTTTGATTATTTCTGTAAATAAATTATTTAACGTTACCATAAAAATGTTCGTAGAAAGTGTTTTTATTTATTTATCAATTATCTATTTATCATTTATTTATTATATTTTTCAAGAAGAAAATGTAATTAAATTTTGTAGAAAACGTGTTCTTTTGAATCAGTAAATTTTAATAGCAGATAACATTAATATGAATTCATTAAATAGTTCATTCATCATACATGAACTATTTAGTTCTAGTTTAAAAGTTAATGCTAGTTTAGAGGTGTTAAATTTATAAGAAGAATAAAGATTTCAGTCTTTTTGTTTAAAATTGTAATGGTGTTCCTCTTCGAAGTGTTTACTATTTAAATTAGCAGTAAAAAATAAAATAATGTAATTAATTAACCTGAAGCAATGATGAAATGCATATAATAGTGATCAGAGTTTAAAAATGAATTTTAGAAAAACGAGAAATAAAAAGATTTTCAACAATGAAATTAACAATGAACTTATAAATGGAGAATCCCTGACGTTTCCAATATTGTTGTTGTCCATTATTGCTGTTTATACACCATACATACCCAATTTATCCATTACCCTTTATCCAAATACTACTGCTTTTGTTGTAAACATATTTAGCTGCTTGTAGAAAAATTTTCCATTTTTTGTGTGAAATTTTATTTTTCTTTGAAATTATACAGAGAGGGTTTCAAAGAAAAATAAGCATTCACATGCATTTTTGTGAAGATAAAACACATGGCTCGTCAGAAGATTGAGGGGAATTAAATATAATACAGAGTGCGGTAAGATAGTTTTAATTAACTTGTAAAATCCTAAATCAAGATTAAGACATGTTCGGTAGTTCCTTATTTCAGATTATACCTATTTATAGTGTCTCGCTACTTAAGGTAACTGACTGGGTTGGGAGTTATATTTTTTTTATTTTATAGTTTATATTTTTTAAAAATATAAACTAAATAATTATTTAATTGCCATTTTCTGAGAGCTCATGTTCCAAAACAATGAAAATCCTGCCAAAAGCTGCCAACAACCCTTGAAATTGTTCTTTTATAGGTACAAATAAAATTTTTGCTGTATTTTAAGCCTAAAACACTAAGGGCCATAACCACATACTTTGTTTGGCAAAGAGTTTTGGTCCCCAATTTTTCCCAGGTTTTTTCCGAGTACAACAAGTCAAGTCAATTTATTACAAATTATGATTACAATTTTACACTTACAATTTAATAGAACAACAACACATACACAGAGAAAAGAAACCGAAACATTAATGAAATGTGAAACTTTGTTAAAGTAAGAAAAGTAATTTTCTGATAATGCTTCTTCTAAAGAAAACGGGGTGGGGCAGGGTGTCCTCCCAGAAAACTTTGTGAAATTTGCCTCTAAAAGTAAAGTTTCAGCTGTTTACCACAGAATTTGCAAGACAATTTAATAGGCTTCAAATTATTGCGGGGTCCCTACCCAGAAAAATTTTGAAATGTACCCTCTTAAATTGTAGTATTTTATCTATTTTGACATTCTTTAGGGAAAACCCAATAGAGGACCACTTCAAGTAAGCGGCTGAATTTTTAAGTGAAAAACACTATAATATACATGTCAAAATTTCGGAAGGGGGCTTTGGGGTTCTCCCCTAGAATTTTTTTCCACATTGAAAAATGAATTTTAAGCTATATTTGATAGGGTTTCTTAGAGGGGGCCATGGCCCCCAGGCCCCCTTGGACTCGCCCATGTTATACCAGGGCATTTAACCCCATGTTATAACAGGACTCGCCAGCGTTAACACCTTAACCTCGAGCTAATACAATTTCTACAACTCCATTCCTTGCACGTGCTCACTGAGTGCACCTTTCAATAACAATCAACGACACCCACCCGATTCAGCAATACAGACAAGAACCGATTTGGTGGGTCGGCGCAACTAATCCCTCCGCAATTATTGCTAAAGGTCTGATGGGAAGTGCGAAGAAACCAACCTATGGCAAAAAGCTCCGAGAAATAATAATCCGACATATTTTGATTGCGTCTCCGCGGTAATTGCTGAGCGATTAAAGACCCAGAAAGAAATAATGATCGATCGGAGGCAGGATGATGAAGCGCTCCTCTGTAATTGCAGCTTCCGATGGGGGGTTTTTGGGGGATGGTGCACCTCCAGAAAAAGAATATGGTAGATGGTGAGACGTGTGAGGTGTGAGTGGTGCTAGTAATCCCCTTGTCTCTGGGTGCCCCATCTTATGTTTTTTCGCTTGTTTGCAACAAGTTAGGTGTTGTGATCTATAAATGGTAGTTTTTGTGGTGTTTTAAGTGTATTTTGATTAGTTTACATTTTAAATATATAGTTATGGATTGAAGCAGAGTTTCTGTTTGATTTCATAGAAGTTATAAAAAATTACTGTCTTTCTTTGTTTAGTTCATCTCTTATGAACACCGCTGAAATCAATGTAATGATCTCCTGTTGATTTACACTGTAAACAACTAGAAATATGTTTCAATTTAAATTAAGTGATTACAATTGCTTGTGTAATGTTTTTGAACCGTCGAACGTCTGTCTTATTTACCTACTGTTAAAAAAGATTGATTGGGAGAGAGTTTTAAAAATGAACAAGGCAAATAACTAAAAAGAAATATGCTTCACAGTTTTTCAAACCCTTCACTCTTATAAAATAGAAGATTTTTATTTTAAAATTACTGATTTAATTGCTAATGATATTAAATACGGATCTATAGTCCTTTGAGACCTTCATAGGTTCGATAGGCCTTTCGGTAAATACAAGTCAATAATTGGTTCAATTCCGTGAAAGGTCCCCCTAAATACCGCCATGCTCTTTTGGTCACCCAAAAGTAGAAATATTGCTAAATAATTTCAAACTAATAGATTAAAATTTTTAGTTAGTTAGATCAATAACTGTTTAGTTTATCAATAAAAATCTGAAAAATTTGTCGATATTTTAATATATGGAGCTCATAAAAACTTGGTGATATTTAGCGGGACCTTTAACGGAATTGAACCTAATTATTAAACACTGCTTGACTAGTATAAAAAAAATTGATACACCAAATTTAATTTATTAACTGGATTTCATATCCATAATTAAAAGTGATAATTTTGCCTTTAATAACTATAAAAACATACTTAATGAAAACAAACATAAAAACCCTCATATAATGACTGGTGTTTAATCTTAAATTCTATCTATGTATATATACATCATTATATATTATATCCATCCATTAAAAACCATCTTGGTTATAATTTCATTAACATTGTGTGCTAAATTTCCATTTGAATAAGTTTATAATTTGCCTTTTTTTAACATAAATGGGCATATATTCTGAGTTTTCTTATGAAGCACCTTTTCATTCCCTAATACACATTCAACTTTTTCATTCGATTCATTTTCCTATTGAGGTTTCAATGATCTCAGCTTTTCTTTTTTTTAAATATTTCTTCTTTAACATACGAAGATGCCAGACCTTTCCTTTTGGAATAAGGCAATATCATCAGCCTGTTATTACTTCCAGTGCTTAAAAGAAAGATCCTCCCAGTCGCTTTCCTTTTTCCCCCCATTGAAATCCAAAGCGATTCGATGATTCCAATCAAGTTTAATAAAGCACTTTGTATGCCACTCGAGAAATTTCTCGCGATAATCCCAGTCATAGATCATTCTCAGATTTAAGAAGTATTATACTCGTGTTATTATGCTGCCTTAGATTTATTTCACTTTCCATAAAGGCGCTATTTGTATGAACCAATACCTGTAATTATGTATCTATGGAAAATAATTTCTGACTTAGGGAGAGAGATCGGTGTATTAAAAAAAATGGAGATTTGAAATTGAGGACTTAATTTCAAGACATGATGAATTTAATGATGGATATTGGGACACTTGTAATAATATTTTTGTTTATCATTAAAACATGATACCACGCCAATGTTATAATATTTTTGGCATTCGATTGTCACAAAGTCATACAACATTACAAGAATATAAACAAATCGGGTACAATCTCTACTACTACTTCAATCTGTTGAGTTGAGTTTCGGTTTATCTTTGAAGTTCGATTCGAGTTAATTTCTTTTATATTTTAATTGAAGTCCGTGTCATCATGCCATCGCAATTTTCACAGTTTAGGTTAGATTTTATTGAGTAATTGAGGCGGGCTGCATCTTGGAATACGTCCACAATGACTGCTTTTCAATTATGATATAAACTGGAGTGTAAGTAGTCTTCATTATTTAAGTTGGTCTTGTAGGAATTTATGTTCACAAATTGAACTGTTGTGATTACTAAGATTAACTTATAGATTTTCTTGTGCAATACATTTATTACAGGCGTTATCATACACATACTTCTCATAGATAAACTGGAATTTCGTAGAACCTTTTAACATAGCGGTAAATAAATTATCACTCTTGTTGTCGGGGCCATAAAAACAACTGGAACCCAGTTACAGGACGAAACCTAAATTTTTAAAAATAACTTAATTCAACCCTGCTGTCTGTACCCCTGCTTTATAGAAACCCTAATATGCAGTATTGTTATATAAATGGGAATATTCCCTTGAGGTTTTAGGGGTTAAAAGATAAGGATGCTTACTTAAGTGATGAAGGTTAAGAAAACAGTGATATCAACAGATATATATGTAATACACATTTTTATTGGATGTTTTCAGTGGAATTTCCTGCACTCAAATATTTATGTAGTTTATTTATCTTAAAATCATGACTGAGACACCTATAGAGATCTTATTAGATACTAAAATAATAATTGGAAGATTATTAGATATCGTAAGACTCGTTACATTTTTAATGGAATTGTTAAAATATTTTAATAAAAAAATTGTTTATCTTGTTTTTAAAAAATATGAAAACTTGATTCATAAAGTATCAAAATACTCTCCTTCATGTTGTTTTGTAATCCCTCACCAGAAAGATGTTACGAATTTAATAGAACTTTTGTGTTTTTCATTTTTATTCATTTATTTCACTCTACTCCTTACATTCAGATTTCTATTCCGTTTTAATTTCATATACCTTTATTTGAAGTACTTTATTTGTTTTATTTTGAGAATTTATTTCTTATCCTTTTAGTTCCAAAAACGTCTTCGGCAAAATATAAACTTTAGCTTAGATGTAGTAAATTTAATAAATTGTGGAAAGAAAAATTCAATGAAATGAAAATCTTGAAATATAGGCAAGTTCTTTAAATAAAACAATACCTTATCACATAAGGCTTGCTTAAATCTTTAATAATGTTTTGACACTTTTTGTCCGATTTTTTGGACCTCGCGCCGTTAAACCCCAACTAACCAACCAACCATCCTTCATCACATGATAATTCTGCTATTTCTAAAACTTTTCTCTCATAAAATTGATTCTTTCATCTAACTTCCCTGATTTATTCCAGTTCCAGTACTAATTAGGAGCTTGATTCCACTCACAATTGGAAAGATATAAAAATCCTTCCCACCAAGTGAAAGAATTCCTTTCATTTTTGGACCTCCATAATCTCCTTTCAATTTCGTCCATCTGCTAATGAATCGTCGTTACAAAGGCCTAAAAGAACCTCATATGAAACATTAGGTAATTTAGTTGGATCATCATTGCCTGAAAAAACTCTGAAATTTCATCATATGGTTAGATCTGGAGTTTTTTATTGTTTGAAAGACTTTGATTCTTTTTGTTAGGCCGTTTTGATCGATTGGGATCTTTTATCTAAAGAGAGTACTATCATATCTCTCAGAAGTTTGGTGTCATTAAACTATGCTATATGAAAGATCTTTGCTCTTTAGAAGTGTTTTGAGAAGAAAAGATGTGAAAGAGGCACTATTGGTTTTGCAATTTAATCTCGTGCATTGTTATTTTTTTTAGAATTCTATTAACTAAAATTATGCGGAAAGGAAACTGTTAATCAAAGGGTGGAAAAGTGAGATTTTCTTCTGTCTAAAGACGTATATTTTCATCCTTTTTTATATTTGATACGTATAGATTTTCGGATTTGGTTGTTGAAGTAGACCTTAGATGTCAATTTATACAAGTGATTTCTACATATATCTTCCTTATAAGTATTAGTTTGTTAAAATCTTTCTCCTACGTAAAATACAGGATGATCCAGAAGTTTTTAGAAACTTAACTTCAAAAAGATTTAGATATTTTTAAAATTATTAAGTGTATTATTAATTTAGTTTTTGTTGCTTAAATATATATCCTAGATCTCTTTATTTTACTTAAATTATTTGCTATGCATTAAAATTCTAAAAAATTAAGTAGCTAATTTTCGTTTTTCCCCCAATTCCCTTTTAAGTCTGTTTCAGAGTTCTGTTAGAACAATAAAAATTTAAAAACTTTTTAAATGTCATCAAACTTTTTTTTATAAAATACGACAAAAATATAAACATCCTGACCAAAATGTATAAAAAAATTCCCAATTAAATATTGTTCTCCAACGACTATATTTGTTTTCTACAAATATATTATTAGAGTGAAAAAAAACTTGTTGATGCTAAAAATGACGTTTAAAAAATCTTCTAATCAAACAAGACAAAAAATATAAATCCTCATCTAAATATCTGCACAAAATTTGAAAAGCTTTTACCTTGATATTCCAAGGTTTTCAATTAATTTCTTCCAGAGAAAAACACATTTTAGAACTACTGTCCTACGCCACATCCCACATAATTAATTTCCGAAGTATCTTTTATGATCTAATAGAAAACTAATTAGATGCTAAACCCATCGAGGGAAACGAAAACCATTCTCATGAATAAATTAACATTTTAAAAATCATCAGCACAACTCTCAATTTATATCATCTTACCCCGATCCCAACTGAGCAGATATCGTCTCCCTCGAACAGCACTTCATTAACTATTATTAAATTTCCTTAATGAATATTCATTCGGCGTATCTGTTTTATCTTCCAATTACGAAAAATACCACGGAAAATTGTCACAGCATCGATCACTTGAAGCGTTTTGAGCCCTAAACCCCGAATTTATATGCACGTTTTTTTCTTCTGCAGAAGATCCTGACGGATGGATAGATGAAAGGATCCGAAGATGACCGAAGAGACCCGAGGGAAGCCGATGGTGAGTTCGTTTCCATCTCGCAGGGTCAGGGAAGAAATTACTATAGAGGCTACGTAATTAGAGGCCCATTGAGCACAGGGTCCGGTTAAACAGGATTAGGGTCGGTTAATTGAACGTAATTCTCTCTCTTCTCGGACCTGACATCGTGAGTCATCCGCGTGCGCCGCCGGAGAAATGATTAAGTGCTTTTTAAAGAGAAAAGGCGGCAAGGGGTCTGACTGTCTTGCAGTTTCTATCTATTAAAGAAGCCGAAGCTGCGGATTAAAAAGTTATGTGTGCAGGCAGTGTGTGGTCCTTTTCTTTGTTTCAGTCAACCTACAAAATTTGGAGAGAAGAGGATGACAGAGTTTTCTATTTCGAGGATTTATATTTTATCCTTTTCGATTTATTGGTTAATCTTTTAAACAATCGAGAAATCTTACTAGTTATTGTTTTCGCGATCTTAGCTAGCAGAGCTCGCTTGTTTCATCTCAACTATCCAGTACAACCTGGAACTTGTCTGCTTATAGTCTTTTCATTTAGAATAGGCGCCTGAAACAGGATCAAAAACGCTCAATAATGCTTAATAACGCTCATCAGACAACTTCAGTGACCATTTGTTTTTACAGTATTTTAACAATTTCTGCTTAGGCTGCCTTGTCATTGCAGAAGAAAATTTTTTCGACGATAATTAGAATAATAACTGCTTCTAGTACAATACGTCTCAGGCGCTAATTCTAAATGAACAGAGTATAGTTAATGATCATTTAATATCGAAACTTTTTATATCTCAAACTTTTCAATAATTTAATTCGGATCATTACTACGAAAATATCAAAATAAAACTCTTACTGTAATATTCCTTCTTAAATTATCAATAATTTAATGGATAGGGGTTACCGCCCCCCTGCTTGCTTACGCTCACCAACCCCCATAACTGCTATGCAGCTCTTTACAGATCGCTTTGCGATCTGTATAATCTGCAATAGATCTTTAGCAGAGTAAAACTAACTTCCCGAAAATCCTCTTCCTTTCATCGGCACAAATAGTACTAAAAAAGCTAAATTATTTATTTCTTAAATTATTAATTTAATTAGTATTAGTTCAAAAAATATCGAAGTATCTTTAAAAGATTTTTATCCAAGTCTATACTATATCGCTAGCAAACTTAGAGCAAAAATGTGCACCTCAAAACTTTTAAATTTAAATATCCGTGCTCGCGACAATCTAGTGAACAGGCAAATATAAAATTTAAAAAAACATTAAACACGTCTGATAAAGACCTACTAAAACTATGAAAAAAATTAAACTTTGATGCTTAATAACTCCAAAACTAATTAGAATTTTTTAAAGAATTAAACGCCAATCTCTTTCTAAAAAATAAGAATATAAGTGTTTAAAAAATCATATTGATACCGTGATTAGTTTTCATTTTAGATAGGAAAAAACGAAAAAGTGTCAAAAATTTCGAAAATTAAACAATTAATTACTCTAAACCAAATTCGAAATTCGAAAAAACGGCGACGTAGTGCACATCTTCATACTTCAGAGTATTAGGCTGCAAAAAATCTTAGTTCTGCTGCTAATAGATTTCGCTGAACTGGATTACGCGGCGAAAAAAGAAAAACTTCAACTTTGACCTTAAAAATACCCCCGAATAAATTATCACATCAGTTAGCTTTTCGTTCGAAAATGTGCCCCAAACATTCCTCTACAAATTTTTCAAATTTCATAAATTTCTATCAAGTAGTTTTTGCGTTATGAGGGTTCAAAGAGTTGAAAAAAATTTTTCTGAAACAGCGGCGGTGGCGGTGACAGTAACTTTTTTTTAATATAGAGAGAAAACATTTTTATTTTGTGTTAATTCCTTGATGAATAAATAGTTTACTTTTATTCTTAAAGAAAGATATTTAAAACATTAAATGAAAAATTAGTAGAATAATTTGTAAAAATAGGCATTCACTGATTAACTGATTGTGGAAACACATCAAGCCCGTTTACTGCATATAGCTCGGGTAAAAAGAAATCAAAGAATAGTATTTTATTTTTATCACAACTGGTTAAAATTAAAATTGTTGCAGCTGTGTGCGGGGGGTTAAAGTTAAATGTTCAGTTTGAAAGGTTCTATAATCTATAAATTCGAAAACCAGGTTTTTAAAAAATGAAAAAAAACTATATTTTCATACAGAAGTAATTTAAGAACGGGGAGGAGTCTTAGTTTAAAAAAATATGTGTAGCTGTCAATCACACATAGAGCTCGAACTTGCCTTTTCCGGATTCTACTTTTATGTATCTTATTAAAAGTACTTGAAGTATAAATATTACTACTTACGCATAGGTTAATATCATACAATAATATGCATGAAGTTAATCGATGAAGTCTTTAGAGTATTCGATCCATATAAAATAACTCGATATATTCTTATGGATCGATTTCCCCCTCTTATTCGTCATTCACATAAATGACCAGAAATAATCCCTAAATAAATAACTACTCCTCTAAATTACCTTAAAACCATCCACGCACCCATAGCAATAGATATATTCCTTCGTGTCGAACATAACCACCCCCTAAGCAAAAATCACTCGCTACATCACGACTTGGAGCAGCTGCATAATTATTCATTACCAATTTTTCACACGCACAGAAGCGTCAGACTCGCTTCAATAAGGTGGGTGTTTGTTCTAAACGATTATAAAGGGCACAAAGCCAGGCTGGAATACGCTCGTGATCTATCGACTATCTTCTAATCAGGGGCAAAAAATAATTTTCCATGATCTTTCTCGTGAGATCGAATTACGAGGCGTTTGATTGCTGTAATTAATTCTTTTGTCAAACGATATATATCGGGGGCGGTTTTGTCACGGGGGATATTTCTTGCTTCGAGATGGGATAGAATTCTTTTATTAAATGGTCCCGCTTGATCTTTCGACTAATGCCTCTTCTTTTCAGAAGGTCCGTGTTAATCAACTACCCTTCTAGTTAATGCCGCGAGATTAGATCTTCGAGTAAGTGTTTAATCATTGCCGCCTTTTGAATATTGCAATGGGAAAGGTGCGTTTAATGTGATTAATTGGACCATCTTCCGCTGATGGAAGAAGCGACATTTTCGCTTCTTCTTTTGAGGTATGATTGCTCGGTTTTAATGGCGTTTAATTCCGCCATGATGGAAATTGGATCTTTGTGACCGGCTGTTTGTAATCAGGAATTTTTTTTAAAATAATGGTGTGAAATTGCTTTAATAAAGCTTCATTGTGCTTGGGAATTGCACCCTGGGACAGAGATAAACATTTCAGCTCAAGTGATGGAAGTATTCATTGGAATTGGATGTATTTAATTAAAACTCGTTCAGAATTTTATCCATGTGGATAATTTACTTTTACATTTCGATTTTTTATACCTTACTTTTCATTAACTTGTTGCGCCTTTTTCTGTTTTTAAATGGATTTTAAGGTCATTTTTCTTTTAAACTTGCTTATGGTGCGCTTAAGAGACATGGAATTTCACAAAGGATAATAAGGACAATATCTTTAACAACAACTTCTTTTATTTATTTGTTTTTGTGTAATCTGGACTGGCTCAAAATATGATCCAATATGGTTATTGGAACATTTAACCCTTAGTAATCAACCAAAGACTTGAAGAAATATTTTTACTTGGAAGATAATTTGTGTATATAATTACTATAACTCATGAAATTCCACTTCGGAGCACACAATTTTAGTATTATCCATTTCAGTTTCCTACAGTAAGACTAAAAAAATTGGTTGAATATACATTATCTTGAAATTCTAAGATTCTTGGATCTTTTATCCAACTGCAAAATTTTAGTATTTTTTTTTTCAAATGAAGACAAAATAACTGGGTTCCCCAAACTATTTTAATTATTTTATCCTTCTATGAAATTTTTCCATTGACTATTTCAACAATTTCTTTTACAAATCTCGATTCTTCACTGTTGAGAAACACTTTCAAACCCTTTGGAATTTTAGACATTAATGATAATATAACCCAGATATTAAAACTATAAAACTAGATTTAAGACAATTACAAAATTTTTCCCAGAATGGAAAAATTTTTAATTAATATGCACACTCAAAGTAGGTAGGTATAGTATGCTATCAATTTTTTAAAAACCATATAACTCTATATAGAAAATACCTGCTTATTACTACACAAACTTCTGCCTCGTATACTCAGTTTAGTTCTTGAAGGAACCTTCACTTGTTCCATGCAGGACCACTTTGGGGGTCTTTGCTTGACAAATCTTGTGACAGTTAGTGGCCACACCAGTGGGGCCTGTCAAAGCACTCTCTCCATCTTAGGCAGATGTCCCCCATAATTGGACCTAATTGGATTTGATTCCTTAATAGCAGGGCCGTGACAAGTGCTGAGACAATTTTGCAATTAATGTTTGCTTCTTCCTGGGACCATCTTTGCTTCTTGCAGCTGGAAACGCTTCATCGGAAAATTTTCATAAATATGCATTTTGTGGCCATGGATGCTTTGAAAATAAGATGGGATAGGAAAAATAGAGAAGTAATTTCGTTGGAAGCTCCACTTACGGACGTATTCACTGCTAACCTGACCGGCGGTTAACCATCAGTCAAACTTCTGATTGGTGGTTAACTAATGAAACTAGAGGTTTTTGACTCCCGGTTAACCGTTGGTCATTTTAGTGGTGAATACAGACGTTGGCTATTCCCTTCGGAGCCAATAGACGTTTTTAAATTATTGGATGGAATTTGTCATAACTTACTCAGTCTTTTTCGTATTTGATTCACATGAAAAATAAATATTCTGGGTTATGAATATTGGTTTTGCGTGAAATGTTCTGCGAGGAATCCATTGGAAATACCCATTGATTCATATGGAAGCTAAGAAATTAATGAAACACATAAAATGTAAAAGATATAAAACCGAATTTTTATATATATTGAAATCAAATAGTTGAAAAAAATCAGGAGTTTTTGGCTGGAAATTTTTAACACATTTTTTCATAGCTTTTGTGTTCTTCATTTAAATAATCATTTATACAAAATTTGTTGATGCAAAAAATATTTAGACACGTAATTTGGGATAGATTTTTTATTGAGCACCACTTAAATTGCACTTTTAAATTTAAACGAAGTTGCATGTTTAACCCTTTCAATCCTAGAGCGCCCGAGTTTTCCATTTTGAAAAGTTTGGGACAGCTAAGACTAAAAGGGTTGCATGCAATTCCAGATTATGGAATTAGTATAGCAATGCTGTCCTCATCTCTGTTTTTTGGTGCACTGTTTGATAAATATAACTATTAAATACAATAACCACTCTATTGAGTACGTTTCGCTTTCCAACGGTTTGATTTTTATTCACCAGCTTCAAACTTAAATTTAAAAGAGCTCTCTGTAAAATGACTAATTGAGCATGGAATTTCTAAATATTTAAGGTGGTTGTCTACCTATGGAGGCTTTTTTTAATAATTAAAATGTTGACCTAATTTGTGATTTATACAATTAAATGCATCTAAAAAATATGAATAATACAAAAAATAATTAAATATTAATTTAAATTTTCATATTATTGAAGAATTTATGCATAAAAATCACAATAAACAGCCTTTCTGCAAAACATCATAACTCAAATTTATATGAAGATATTTTTGTTTTGTAAACTTTATTATCCTCGTAAACACATATTTTAGGAGGCCTACTATTTTTATGTATTAATTATTTTAATATCAAAAGTTATAGCACTAAACTTGAAAAATTAAAAAAAAACACATCAAAGTTCAGTAAAGTTTGAAGTTATACTATTCATAAAATAAAAAATATTACACCCACAGCCAAAAAAATAGTAGGACTCCCAAATCATATTATGTCAAGTTTTGTGCCCAAGTTTTATAGAAATTCACTTATAATATTTTGAGTTATGTAGTTTTGCGGAGAAGGAAAATATCAAAAATGGGATTCTGAGAAAAACGCGAATTTCTTTATATTTCCCTTAATAAAATGCATATTTAGTTTTAAGTAAAATTTCTGTAACTTTGGTTCTAGGAAAGATAAAGACAAAATTTAAACTAATTTGAAAAGCTAAAGATGTGTTTTTTGAAATAAGATAATAAATTTTTTTTAGAATTTTTGGTCCGAAACGGCATTTTTAGGTAGGCAACCTCCTTAACAGATTTACCGCATCCAGAGTTCACCTCTTAATCGAAGGAGGGCTGGCAAGGGTGCGAGATGCAATTTGATGTTTGATTGGAGGATGAGCTTCGCGTGCACACGCGCAATCCGAAAGGCGATTTGCCCTTGAAGTCACCGCGCCCACCGGTCACGTGACCCCCTAATTGTTTTCACCACAAAAATACAAGAGAAAAAAACCTGATCATGAACCACGAAAAAACATTCTCCATTGTTGCTTGGGACTGGTGAATGGGAAATTCCATCAATATTCAATCCGCGTCGGGGTTTATTTGAATATCCGTCCAGTCTGCCTCGTCCAGTTTTGATGGAAGAGATCTGCCCTTTCGAGTGACTGTTGACTTCCGGGGTTGTTTTGATAAGTGCAGCTTCCAGATGTTTTCGGCACTTATCCGTTATTTTTTAAGCAATGTCTTGTTTTCCCTCTCGGATGTTTGGATTGCATCCAAAACGACTTATTAGAGAATTGAATGGACTTCCGCTGTTCCGAATTGCCTAACGAGCTGTCATTGCCTTGATGCGCTGTGATGGACGCCTCAGGAGAAGATTCAGTGAAAACCATCTCATCTTCTCGTGATAGCCTGTTAAATAATGCATTCTGGTGGTGAGAGGTGAGATGATATGCGTTTGATAAATAGCACCCCGGCTTAAACCACAGTTTCATTTTTAAAATATGTGACAGGAAGAATTGTAAAAGGATTAGGTTTAGGTACTTATTTGTGATGGTTTTTTCAAAAACGATTGGGGAAAATATAATTCACTATAAAAATGTTGTTAAAGTCACTGAAGATTTTTTTCATGTTAAATGGCAGTATTTTCCAGATAGGAAAAGTCTGAACCCACAAGTTAAACGTCTCTGATAATTTTATCAGCATGCTAACACGACATAATTTCTTAGCGTCGTAATTGCTTGGTTGTAATAAATTTTTTGTTAAGCATGAATTTATCGGTTTAGAAATGTCGGTACGAGTAAAAGTACCAAAGATTTTTTGCCTTTCGAATTCTTTTGAAGTGTTCTGATTTTTTTCGGGTTTTAAAAAACATTGGGGGTAAAGCCTTATAGTTTTGACTTTCTCAGTTTGATTTAGAATAAAAATCTATGTTATCAGTCTGACAAATGCTTATCATTTAGATAAAATATGCTATTGCATCTCATTGGCTCCTGAGTGGGACCTTCCCGATTCTCAGTTGAACTCAATGCTGCAGAAGTATTTTTGTATCGATCCATTCAAAAACAATGCTACTCAGTGTCACATAACATAGACGACACCAAGCGTTTGCTGAAAGCATTATGTTTTTCCAGAATGTCATTGAAAAACAGAGATACTTAACAACTCTAACCACACAGGGAAAAAAGATG
Organism: Tetragnatha versicolor; assembly: GCA_024610705.1. Lineage (NCBI taxonomy): Eukaryota > Metazoa > Arthropoda > Arachnida > Araneae > Tetragnathidae > Tetragnatha > Tetragnatha versicolor. The sequence goes on along the minus strand of JANDEH010000001.1, from coordinate 30,444,824 downwards.
GAGACACCGATTCCGACAAATAACCTCATCCGTGGCCAAAATATGCTTAATGACAAGACAATGACGGAGCTCGACAGCCTTGCTTTTGTTCTTAAGCCAGATAAGATTTCCCCCTGTCGGTTTTTCTTTCTCTCGAGACGAATTAACGATACTAATGAACGCTGTGGCTCCAACCAGAGAAACACTTAATCCCTCTTTAAAGAGGGATCGAGATACCATCGAATCGCGGACCGCAAAAACCTCCATTAATCCTGTTGAAAGTATCTTGTTCTTGGCGCTGTCCAATCCCTTCCACGTGGCTGCCGGACACTTTAAGGTGAGTGGTTTCGAGATGCATTTAGTATGTGATGGCTAACCTTGGAAGAGATCAGATATTGGCCTTTGGGTGATGTGTGACTGTTGGCTTAATGTCGATTATTTGCGGACGTCATTTTTATGGGTTTGAGTTATGGCTTGTGAGCATTGTTTGGGCGATTCTTGATGGTTTTGTCAGCTTTGTAAGAGTAGGGTGTTTATCTGATTGGGAGATGGTTGGTTTTTTTTGTATAGTTGTCGCTTGTTTTGCACTTGTGATGTGTAATCTGTGGTATTCTTAGTAATTATGCAAGTTAACTAGGCAGGGTGGGATAAAAGTTTGTGGGATGATTATGGTTTAAATCTTTTTTTTAGAGATAAAACATGTGACGTCATAATCATGGAATAAATCGTTTTAATTATCCAACCAACTTTCTGTAACGCCAAAATGCGATTTGGCTTCAAAATCACCATTGCCACTAATAAGCCCAATTGCAAGTGAGAAAATTTGTAAATAATATTTAAGTATATTTCCATGGATATTCTATCAAGAAATGTAATTTTATCTGTCATTGCACCTTTCTTTTGCTCATAATCAGTGTCTTCTTGACTACTGCTAATACTCAGAATTAAAAATAATAGAAAAATTAAAAAGCACTACATTATTGTCAATTTAAAATTGTGTAATTTATAGAAATAATTTTCTACCTACCAAAATTTTTACCAGTTATGTATATTTTGAATTTTCAATTCAATATTTATTGAATGATGTGTACTTAACATGCTTTTTAATTCGAGAAACACCTGCTATTATCAATCTCAACCATTATTTAGTTAGATTTTCGAAACGTCCGCATTGATGTTGAAACCTTTACTTACTTAAGGAACTACAGCACACGAAATTCTTTGATGCTTTATAACAAAATCACTCAATTTTCTCAAATTATTTCCTTCTCTCCAGTTCCCTCACTCGAAGTGAGAAATTCCTTTCGCTTTACCACGAAAAAGTTGTAGTAACAAAACACTCTGCGTGCAAATAGATTTTTTCTGATTGGCCTCCTCGACACGTTATAAAACCCATCCGAAACGAATTAATATAGATGAAAATAGAAATGCGCACGAGCGTGAAAATTATCTCTATGGTATCCATTTCGTGATTCAGTACACTTCAAAAGAAACTAGCTCATACTTCACGCTTTCGTATACAGTATTATATGAGAAGAGGAAGAAATCTTCACACTTGTTGCGTGATAAGAGAGAAACCCGAAAAAAGCAAAGAAAATAAACAGAAAACTTACTGCAAAACAAAAGTATCACCTTTTGATTGATCCCTATGGTGTAGGTTAATGTCTTGAAGATGGTGGGAGCTTATTAAATTGAGGATGTCCTCTGTCATGAGTTTTCGCATTTGATTGGTTTTGTTTCATTTCCTCTCTCGTATGAAAAGATCTCGGTTCTGTAAATGGGGAATATTCAGCTTTTTTTGTGTTTCATTATCAAAGAGATTTATGCATTGTGTGCTGTTCAGTAGTGTTCTGAGTGTTTAATTCAAACTCTGCAGGCTTGTTTCTGAAGATGCATTTTAGTTTTGGAGAGAGTACTCTTAGAATGTGAAACAGTTTTGGAATTTTCAATTAATATTTTTTAACTTTCAAAATGAAGAATTTGTATTACAAAAGAGTAAACGAAAAGGTTTTTTATACATCAGTTTCAGCCTGAACTGCTTTTGGTGTGAAATACTTTTATTTTCTTAGTTTAGCTTTCCGGGTTTTTAGGGAAAAACACAGTAAAACGTTTTTTCTTTACTCCTCTAAGAAATTTGGATAGACAAGGCACTTTTAATCACAGCTTCCATGTTCCTAAATTGTCTTAAACTCTTTTAACAACAAATAATCTCATATTAAATTTTGGTGATGGTAGGGCCTCTTTAGAAGGATATAGAAAATGATATCTGTAGTTAGAAAACTTCTTATTGCATTGATGTAAGTTAAAATTTTTGCTGACCGAAACTGATTTAATCACTGATATATTATTCAGGATCGTAATAACTTCGATCGATTGCCCTCTACAGAATAAGAGTTCTTGCTTTTAGAAGATGAGCCTAAATGACACCTCAACCGCATACAAGAGACCAACATGAAAAGAAATACGCGTAAAATAATGAGATAGCCTTCCTTTAACGAGTCTCTTCCCTCTAGCGAAAATCATGCAGTATGTAACTTAAGTGCCAAAATTAATTCGAGTTTGTATTTTAAAACCGAAAACAACTCTTTAATTATGCAACACTGAATAGAAATTGGGGTCCCAACCACCAAGGGAAAAAAAAGAAACTTCGACCGATATCCATTCTCCGAACCCCCTTCAAAAAACACCAATTAGCGCTCCCTGGTGGCCGCAAACCGCATCGTCTTCTAATAGATCGTCCGTCTTCCCGCAGGGGCTCTTTTCTTCTTCGTTCTATAGAGGGGATGAATAAGCAAAAAGGTGTAGTCCACCCCCATTGACGCGGTAGTCATTTCGCGCGGTTTTTTGACAAATGATGGCGCGGGGCGGCCAAATTGGCGGGCGGCACGCGTGCCAAGTGGATCACCGGGGTGTGCTATGGGGGTCCGCCAGGTAGGCATTACGAGTCACAAAGGTACGCTTCTCTTTTCGCGCTTCTTCTCCTCCTCTCATCCCCTCTCTCTTTTTTTTCTCTCTCTCTCTTTCTCTCCCGATCTGTTCCCCCTTCCTCATAGGGGCTGTCTTATAACTGCGGGAGAAGAGTGGTGATTCCGGCGGACCAACTCTATGATGATGGGTCTGGACTAGTTGTTATTTGATGAATTTTTTCTGTGATATAAAGCTGGTAGTAGCTGTTTGAAATGGGGTAGCATTTTAAGGCATCTTTGTAAAGATGGGCTTACTAGAAGAAGAAGAAATTTTATTGTTTCTCAGGCCGAAGCCCGCTAACAAAGGTGGAAAATACAAATACACACAATTGCTTTCAGATGGGCTTACTATCAGGTTGCAGTGAAGGCATAAGGTATGAAAAATTCCATATTGATTTTTGGTATTCAAGAATATTAGATAAATTTATTGGGAAAAGGCCACTGGCTCATACACCAAGGTACATGCATTTTACAGAAAGTTGGTACAAACGTTGGTACATGCATTTTACAGAAAGAAGAATGATACTAACATTTGGGATAAGGTTTGTAAGTGTTAACACAAGGATAATATTAAGAAAAAAACTATTCTTAAGAATGTGAAGAATTTTCTCTCTCTTAAGGATCTGAGATAATTTGGAGTATTTCTATAAATACTTGTGAAGGAGGCTTTAACTTAACCGATAAAGTTTTCAAGTACTAGTACTGAAAAAATTTGACGTCATTTTATTACCTTACAACCCTTATTTTCTTCACCTCAGTGGATTTATTACTTCTCTACTTAATACCTCTTGAAGGTAACGTGAGTAAGCTTTAAATAAGAACAATATCCCCACTCATTATATAGTTAAATAGCATAGGATAAATTACATTAGTATCTTTGAAATTTTGGGTTAAGAGTGGAGCATAAGTTTTCAATACAGAGTTGTCATTTAAATTCAAAAGGAGCTGTCAAAACTTGATGTCCTGGATTAAAATAAATCTCATAAATTATTCTTTGGAATTTTATCAACTTTTTTCGATGTATCATTCAATAAATGAGATTTTTCAAGTGGTAAGTCCAAAATTTGAAAAAAATTGCGATTGATTTTTTATTGGTGGACCGAGATATAGAAATATATCTTTTAAGTGATCGTGAATAAGCAAATCAAACAAATAAGTATCGTAAAAAATTCATTACCTCCAAATTTCTCTATTACGTTTTTACCCGACCCCCTTCTCAGTGGGGAAAGGGGGGCATAATTCATAACAATATCTGTCAGTCCATTCAGGGTCGGCCGTTCCACTTACCACTCTCGTGCCACCTAATAGCCGCGGGGTGGGGCTGCCCAGCACGAGCGTGTCCACTTTTTCCCACCCCCACCCCTCCCTGACCTTTTCGGACCGGGGGTGGAGCGCCCTCGAATTTCAATCTATTAAATTCTGGGCGCGGTCATTTGAAAACCCTCCGTTCGTGAGTAGCACATGCGATATTTATACACATTTTGCAGCCTACAAATAATAACTGTGAAAATGGGGTCCTTTGGGGATATAGAGGTTGGAGTAAAAAGAAGGGGACGTTTTTGGAACGCTGTGTGGCGTCTGATGGTTTATATGGGTCTGTAGAAAATTTAATGCCTGCGTATTAAGTGGTGACCAGTCCAGTGGACTGTTGGTAATTTTCGGGTTGTTAGTTGCATTATCATGGTATCCGCGGGTATCAATTTGGTACCGGATAGTTAAGAGTTGGTTACTCTCGAAATTGAGCAATTTCGTAAATTCATTTAGTTCAAATTTATGTGCAACCTGAGGTACGTAATGGTTTGGGAAATAATAGTTATAAAAGGGTTAGTTGATGCTTGATTAATATTGGGGGATCTTTGACTATCATTAAATTGATTGTCCTTTGTTGGGTATGAATTTTGAAATGTTGGAAATGATTATAGGTAAAACTGGATAATTTTCATATTTAATGGCTTTATTCATTGTTTTTAGCACACTAAATTTTTCTTATTAGTACTTACTTGTTACTGTTCAAGTTCGGATATAACGAAATAAAAATAGCGGTTCCTCAAAGTTTGACGAGTGAAAACGGTACAATTGTAAAGTTAGACTTACAGTGATGATAGTGCAATGAAACTTTTTGAGTAATTTTCCATTTTAATAAGTAATCAGCCAGAATGGTATAATATAAAGGTCATTGGGGATTTGAATATAATTGCAACTTCACTAGTCAAAATTTCTTCTGGTTTTGTTAAAAATAGTTATTTTTTTGTCAGTTGATTTAATAGAGTTATGAGGCATGACTTTGTCAAAAAATGAATGCGGAAAAAAAACGATATAAATATTTAAAACTGGCCCAAATTATCACCTTGCCGAGATCATTCGCTTTTTGACTATTTCTTCTAGCTTGGAAGAATGAATATTTTTTCTTGTATAAAACAAGGTTGATTGTTGAAAATGACCTACATCTTAATAAATGTGTAACTTGTTTATCAATTATTAGATTATAATTATAATTTTTCCTGATGAATTTCTGATTTAAAATGATAAAAATAAATCTATAAAAAGTATTAATTTTTAATTCAATATAAAATTTTAGAATAGGTAACTTATTTCAACAAGGACACTCATTGCTTTATTGTGCTGTAAATAAAAAAAATTCTACGATTTATGTTACCTATAGAGTCTGTTAAGAAGAAGTTTACGAAACTATTATCATAAAAAAGACCGTTTAAAAATTTTAGGATAAAAATGAACCTTTCCCGTTTTTTATTCTAAAAAGTTATTATCTTTGTGCTTTTCTATTAATTTCACTACATTATACTTAGTATAGGACCTAACAATATTACCAAAACTTTACCTTATTTTTACCAAATGTTAAATCGCAATTTACAAAATTTTAAGTATAGATTTTAACCCAAAACGTCTTGTTTTTTTAAACTTTAGCATAAAAATAAGTGAAGTAAGTTTTCTTATATTTTCAAGAGTTTTTTTGGTTTTATATAATCTTTTTTGTTTTCTTAACAGTTATTTTAATTTTGTGATCTATAAAACTAAATGTTTTGATGCATTTAAATATTATAATAAATTTAATTTCAGGTGTGGCGAACTCTTATGTACCATGAACATGTCCTCAGTCATCGAGTCCTTTCCAAAAACATCTTATGAAAGGTAATTTCAATAACATTTTCGTTTAGAATTCGGGATTAAGAAATATAGATAAGGTTTGATATTGTTTTAATATAATAAGTATCAAGCTTTTTGTGGGGTATCCTTTTTTTAAATATATTTCAAAAGTTTTTCATTTATTCTTTAATTTCATGTTAGTATTTTACATTTTTTTTAAATTTTCAATAAAATTGTCATGAAATTTATTTACCCATTCATCCCCCATTCATTCATCGTTGCCCAATGAAACAACCATTTCGTCGTTTAACATTACTTGCCAGTTGAAAGTTATTTTATGAAGTCAATTCAAGTTGCACTGATTTTTTCCCATCCCGGATGTGGGGGGGGGATCGGGATACCAAAAGAGAGAAAAAAAAATGAGGGTTTCAGCAACTTTCCGATAGATGTCGCTACGCCGCTTTCTTTTGCTCTCCGGAGTTTTTTCGTCTGCGTTTCTCCCTGTTCTTTTTTTGCTCGTTCAAATAAATTGCTAAGTAATCAACACCCCTAATTATCGTTTAAGGCAATTGCTGAGAGACCGAATTAGGGCGAAATTATATCTTCGAACATTAATATCTGAATCAGATTTTATCCTTGCTGATTATTTCAAACAATTTGGTGGAGATGTTATTTTTTTCCTCTTAAGTTTATATTTTTAGTATTTGTTTGTTGACCCATCATTTAAGACTAATCGTCAAATCTGGAAACTTTTTGGATTGTGAGAATGGGGAATTTAATTTTAAGGAATAGTTAGTACGGCATTTGTCATTTTGTGGGATTTATACTTCTGTAGGAAATATTTTATTTTTCAGAAGATAATTGCACCATAAATTTTAATTACTCACAGAGAGCAAAAGATTTCATGTTTTGAGTTACATATATTTTTATGATTGTTAATTATTAGAGTAAATTTTATTTAGACATTCCTATGTGATTTTTAAGAAACGTTTGTTTGTGTGGTAATAATTACTTTGTAGATAAAATATTAAAGCTTTCTTTTTCATAATGTTACGTCATTATATACTAAAAAGCTGAGTTAAAAAATTCATACATTTTATTTCTTTTCGTTTCAAGTGGTAAACTTAAAGGATTGTATTTGCTCTTTAGAGTTCTGTTGTTTAATTTTTTGAAGGATAAGTTTAGAAACATTTTTAATATTATATTTTACACATGTTTGTGTGCCATTAATAGCAGGAGCTCTTTAGTGCTATTCAACTACTGTTTTATCCAAATATTTTACGGGCAAGAAATTTTGACAACTTTATTTAGCTATATTCGAAAAGTGGCTGAAACATAATGATAAGCATCCCATAAAAAACATTACATTTTATTTCAAAAACCCTATATTTTTGAGAATTTTAAGTTGAAACTTCTTGGTAATATCTTTTTAAACTTTGAAAAGGAAATATAGTATTGAAATAGTTGGATTAAAACGTTGTTTGGGGGAAATTTGCTGCTATTTGTGCTAAAGTTTTTGAAACTTGATATCTTTCTGGCGTCGCAATTCTTTAGCAAGAACTGGATCCTCCGTCAAAGTTATCACCTTCAGATCTGAACACGCGGTGCCAAAGCGGGTTACTTTGAAAACCCCCCCACCACCTGTTCCAAATCAAGAACGAAAAATTTCGTCAGCCCTCTCTCATCTAATAAGACAAAGAGATCTCAGTCATCCCAACCCCCCAAACAAAAAAAACCTCCTAAGAATAGCCCCATTCTTACAACAACCCTTGCTATGGACTCAAAAAAAATATTTTTTTGATTTATACCTAAAAAGCCATCATTTCACGAACTGCCCGGAGCCACCATAATAAAGAAATAAAAAACGCTCCGTTCTATCTAAACGTTTCGAGTTAGCCCTCATTATACTCTCGTAAGTGCTTCTTTTCTGGGCCACTTTTTGAGAGTGTGTTTTTGCTCACAACCTGCCCTCTCCGTTGTCGTTACAACGGGGATGCCTGCTAATGCTCCGGCCGAACACTGCGGGACGTTGTGCGGAATTACAGGGAATATAAAAAAAGGATGGAGAAGATCTCGCGGGTCATGCGCGCGAACAAGGGGTCCATTGTTTCTTTTCTGTATGGCCAGACGGTTGGTTGTGTAACAGAGGAGGCTTTCTTTTGGTAATTTTTTCGTGTGTGTAGTATGTACGTTGCGCCGTCTCCTCTTTTGAGACCCTCCGTGAGGTTTTTTTCTTATTTGGAGAGGAAGTCTTAGGGTGTGTTGCTGTGCTTTTGGCCCGTTGGAGAGTTGCAGTGTATTGTACTTTAGAGTGAATTGGGACGTTTTTCTTATGGTGTGGTCAGGCTGACCTGGTCGGTTGAGGTTTTATTAAGAGATTTTTTTAAACAAATTTTTTGGTCTATAAGTTTTCCTTGTAATCCACCATCTGATTTTCAATCTATGGGTTGATAAAATAAAGTTATAAATCTTCACGGTATGGCAGTGTATATTGAACCGGAATTTACTGTTCAACAACATTTCTCATCATTGCGCCGTAAATGCGCAGTATGAAACTGGGCAGTTAATGATGAAATGGAGGACTTTAAAAACTTAAATTCCTGATTTAAAAATAATCTTTTCGAACAATGATTCAAATATCTTCATGTCTTTTTAATCAATTTTTAAATTGATGTTTTATAATAGGTATTTTAGTATTAAGTTTTGAAACTTTTGGATCTTTGACCGTTTACCGTAAAACTGTGCAGTGTCATACTGCGCATTTTACTGCGCAATGATGTGAGATGTTGTTGAACAGTAAATTCCGGCGCAATATACACTGCCTCACGGGTATAGCATGGTGAGAAATACCTTTAGCTATAATTTAATAGTACACTTCAAATGTAAATATGATCATCTATTTAATTTACATTTCCTAACATCAAAATTTTTATTGTAACAATACTTTGGCAATGAATCAATAATACGAAAAGGAATCTACACGAGTTATGATGGACAATGATCATCTCTATACTCCTTATAAATCTTAAGGAAATCTCCTAATAAATCTTACTCCTTATAAATGAAAAATTTCTAAATAAAAATTTAAATTTTATCAGAGATTAAAAATTATAATAGTTACTAGCGCTGACGCGCTAGACCCGGGCTTCGCCCGGGTTTCAGCTTTTTTATAAATATCATCTAGTGCGTTACAGATGGGTTTCGCCAGTCCAAATGGGGAAATGGTTAAATAAAAGATCCATTTTTATGTCAATGCTACTGCAATTGATTTTGAACTACAACAATCGATTTCAATCTACAACAATCGATATTAATGTTACATATTATTTTATCATTTTTACAACAATGTGGTTTTGCTATGAAGTTAGGCACGAAATATGGGTTTTTGAGCATAAAATTGACCAAAAAAAGTTATTAGGATGCATCGATTTTAAATTATTTTTATTCAGAAACCTTCCCTGGAGCGAGTAGATCAACGTGATAAAGTTTAATACTAATAGTTAATGTAGGTTCTAAAAGTTTAAAAATATAAAGGACATACATACAGACAGACATACAAACATTGATTTTTATAACATTGTATAATATTAATTATTTGTGATACTTGATACACGACTTTATTTAAAACAACAATTATTGGATACTCTGGATGTTTTTTTACCACAACACATAAAGAACAATTTTAAATCAAAACACACCCAAAATAATTAATTACTGTACATTAATATCACAAACTTGTTCTAAAAATTCTATCTGAATTCTGAAGTTTTGAAGGTAATCTGAAGTTTTAACTTAAAGTGCTTCAACACCAAAGCTTCTAGCATTTTGAAAGGAATCAGATCTTAACGCATTGATTTATTCTCATGTCAAACCCAAAACTCTACATACATTCTACAGAATTCAAATATGTTTCTCCCGGAAATTCTTAAAATTCCTTATATCCAGCCACGTGATCATCAGTAATGCCTCCCTCTTACCGAACATTCGAACCTCTAATTCCCCGAAACCTCTCCAGGAAATTCATTATTTCGCAAGAACCTGATTCGTCGGTTTCGGATTCTAAATAAATACCTCTCATTCCAAAAACCGTTCGAAAACGAATGCGAATCCACGATGAATAAATTAACATACAACACGTAAAAACGGAGAAAGAGAGAGGGAACGGAAAAGCGATCCGTTTTCCCCAGGTTTCTTTTCACCTCACATTTTAGGGGAACTCTCCAGAAACAAAATCCCCACTCCATAGGGAGAAAAAACAGGAATGAATGCGAGTTGAGATGTTTAGAGAGATGAACACACAACAACAGACCTTTCTTTCTCTTCCTCCTTCTGTGTGTGATGCCAGATTGAAAAACAAAATGCGGAGGCGAAAAACAAAATGCGTTTTTCCCCCAGCAGGAGGAAAAAAAATTAAAATTATAAGTATAAAAAAAGTGAAGGAGCCTCGGATTGCTAAAGAAAATGAAGTCGGCAACTTTCCATTACTCGAGAAAACTCATCAAATATGGACTCGAACTTGTGTTGCGTTGCAGGGAAACAAATCCAGGAGCCTGTTCCCCTGCAGCTTTTGCTCCTTTAATTTTCTTCTCTGCTATGATTTGGACACTTCATTAATATCAAAAGCTGGAGGTTTTTTCCCCTGCGCGTCAGAACGGCGGTGGAGGTCCGAGCATTAAATATTGCGAATTTGTAAAATATTTTAAGTCAACTTGATCAGGGAGGCCGTTAATAACCACTGCGAAAGGGGAGATGTTGCTTATGCCGGGGTTTTAATCAGAGTTTCGTCTGAGGCATGTTAATGAATAGTTTTAATTATTGAGATTAAAGATGTCGGTTTAATTTGGGTTACCTTTATTTAAATTGCATTTTTTTATTGTAGTTATAGTTGGAAGATTTTTTAAATATTTAGTCACAGAGAACTTAAGAATTACATTTATTTATTTCAAGGGCTGCGTATGTATATTGAAATTTTTACATTCTATCCCTTAAATTACCTTAATATTTTTAATTGCATTAATTTGAAATATCTTAATAATGGTAGAAAGTGCAAATAATCATTTTTAAGGAAACCTGTTATAAACTATTAGAATATGAAAAAAAAATTGTAATTATTTGGATATTGATTAAAAATTTTCAATAAATATTTTATTGGCCAAAGCAGTATCCTCGCATTTTAAAGGAAAATACGATACGCTACTTTTTGTATGATTAAAATCTCATGCACTTTAGATACTTAGAAAAGTACTTTTTAGTCTAAACTGCATAGCTAAATTTACCTTCAAAACAAAGGTAATTAGGAAATATTTTCCAATTATTTCGAAATGATCAAATAGAAATTTAAAATGGGTATTTAACAAGGAAATTTTTATCACATAAATATTTCTGACTGAAACCAATTCAGTTGGAATGGCAACTTATACAAATTTTAAGAACATTAAGTATCCAAAAACCCACCATACTTTATAAAAGCAAATTTTAAACCTTTACACTCGACCACGGCCTTATAGCCCGAATGAAATGTTTTATCGTAACCACCATACTTTGTTTATATATGATTGAAAAATTATCCCAACCATTTAAAAATTTTAATGAAATTTTATTCACGGCAGAATTTATACAAATTTTTACTATGTTTCATTTTAAGCCAAATTTCTTTGTGTGTAAACATATTTTTTCAACATTACTTCGATTTCGTATTAACTCTTTAATTGAATCCTTGAGACACAGAAAAGCATTTTATGATAGTTTATTTATGTTCAAATATGATTGGTTAATCTCAAAACACCAAAAAAAACGTTCTTACATTAAAGCCAAAAACTATAAAGTTTTAAGTATCTAAATCACTAGAAAGTGATGAACTATCACAGCACGGCATATTAAGCCATAAAAATTACTAGAATTCCGGGCAAAACTCGAAGTATTTTTAAAGAAAACACGCAAGAGAGTGATTCAAAAAGTTTTGAAAATATTCATAGCAGCCATGAATTTCCTATTTACCCGGGAGCTCCAAAAGTCATTTGTCCAGGGGCTAATCCCTGGCTGCCATCGACATCACCCTGACATGAAACTTCATTCCTCATCCCAATTTTTAACGCGCAAACAAAATATCCTTGACGACTCCATTTAATCAGAGCGATGTATTATTCATCAGGGGTTCCCATATACACTAAAACAAGGCGAAATCCCGGCGTATTTTCCGCGGGACGCCTTCCTCAGATTTTCTTCTCTCATGCAAAAGAAAGTAAAAAAAGAGGAAGAAACGGTCATTTAGGGAAATTTCCGCCGAAAAACCTCCACCAAATGACGCCTGGTATATTATGTCGTCTCCCGAGACAGAAGTTTTAGTGTCTTCCTTCACTCTGGTAATTTGCCGCCGTGAGGCTTAACGGTCGAATTTATTATGCAGTCTCTATACGCCAGCATCTTGTCTTTTTTTTCCTCTCTTTGGAAGGGGTCTTTATAATTTTTGGACTCGTTCGTTCGTTGTTGATCTCTTGTCAACCTGAATATATCAGCGAGTTATTATGGGTGGCGAGAGTTGGGGTGTAAACAAAGTTTGAGTGGGGGAGAGGAAGGGATCGTAAATTTGGAGATGAGATGAGGACCAATAAACTGGATGCAGATCGATGGGGGTTTGCATAAAGAAATAATGTGTTGCTGCATGCAGAATTTTTCGTGGAAGGATCCCCTTTCCCATTAGAATTTTGCCTTGTGGGGTATTCCATAAATTACCATGTGTATGTAAAGAAAAACACAGAGAGAGGAAAAATTTGCTTATTATTAGTTTAAAATTTCGCAAAAAAATACTTTTGTGTACTTTGATAAGTCGAGAAAGGCATATCGTCAACAATGGCGTATTTTGATATTGGGCCATATTTTACTGAAGATATAAGTACGAAACCAAGTGGAATATTTGTATTTTGTGTTTTAAATTTTATTTAAACTGGCTTTTTAATTTTTATGAATAATTTAAGTTTAAATATTCAAGAACCTTATAGTTGGGGAAAAGCAGAAAATGAGGTTTCTAAATAAATGTACAAAAATCAATAATACATAAGTCTAAAACTGTGGGTATTAAAGTAAATATAGTAATTTAGATATAATTTAATAAGTGGGATTGTGCGCTTAAGAGATGTTTTAAATTAAAACAATACAAAATATTTGTATTGATGTTATTTTCTTTTATTTTTGAGTAAAGAATAATTTGTGTTAATGATTAAAATGTTCACATCATTGCATATTTTTTTTCATCCCAAACTCCTAAATAGGTTTCCCCTTTTTAACAATGTAAAAACAGACGACAAGGAAGAACTTCCGAAAATCGGGACAGCTAACGAATTATTTTAATGCGTATACTTCCCGTTTTTCCATGGTAGGGCGCTGCAGTCAGTCAATGGAGGGGATTTCGTTCCCCTTTCCTCCCCCAGAAGAGGCATAGTAGTTCTAGTTTTTGATGAATAGATTTGTAAAAATGTGTCCATGAGTTTACCCTATTGACAAAGGGCATTGACTGTAATACCTTACGGAAACTGGATTTAAATACGTTAGTTAAAATTAGTTGTTTGTGCTAATCGATTCCTCTTTCAACTTAAAATATTTTCTTTACAGCCTTTTTCCCTATTTCTCACCCTCTGTGAATTCCTGTTCCAGCATTCTTTTTTTATTCCTTATAATGATGTTTAAATTCATTTTCTAAATGGCCTGAAATACCAATTTAGTTTTTGAAAATTTAACTTCTAAGCAAAGTTATTTATAATAATGGTACTTTTTTTTCATTTAAGTCAAATTATATTACCATTTTTAATTTAATAGTATAAGTGTACTCTTGGATAATATACTAATCTCTTATCTGTAAAAAATATATAAGAATTATGTAATTGGAATAATAATTTTTCTGTGTTTCAAAATGGCAAGTTTTACATTTTTTGTCACCAACTTTTTGCGTAGGTACTTAAAATAGTTTTAATATATCTACAAGCATAGCTATTATAAACTACAATCATACATACAATAGTTACAGTTACAGTAGAACCCCGATTATCCGCGAGCGGATGATCCGTGGTGCGGATTATCCGCGAGTGCCAGGAAAAAAGTTTTTAATGATGAGAGCAAATTTTAGATGAGATTAGAGACATTTTAGATGTAGAGCAAAGGTTTCTGCTGTACTGCACCTATTTTAAAAGTTTTACATATCATGTTTAAGTACAATAAAACATAGTTTTTATGCTGAAATATTTTTTTCGTGTTTTCACATCATTTTTAGTCTTTTTTCGGTTTATCCGCGATTTTCGCTATCCGCGGTACCCTTGCCACCCAATTGCGCGGATAGTCGGGGCTCTACTGTATAAGCATATAACTGAAGGCTATATTTCCAGAAGAAAACAACAACAAAAAAAATCTCATACAGCTTTAAAAATGGCATAATTATAATTATTACTAATTCCTGTATTTCATCAAAGTAAACACAAATTTGCTATAAGTACATGTTTCCCACACCCTAAGTTTTTATAAAGGACAGAACGCGTGATTTATTAAGGATCTAATTACTGTTCATTAGTTAATCGATAAGGCAATATATATAATTCGTCGCAATTTGTTCAGTTTCTCACTGTATATTACATCAAAATGAATAATGCAGTATCTCACTCACAAAAAAATTCAACATCCAGCGTTAGAGCTGTTTCATTTTTCACATCCAAGCAACACGTATCAAAAATTGCTACACGTCCTGATTCAATAAATAGACGAGAGTGGCCCATAAAAGTATCACTCTTTCACTACACACCTTTTCACTGGCGAACTATTTTTCATCAAGGAGTGAACTGGACGGTATATCGAGTCAGCAACGTTTCTTTGTATGCTTAGTATAAGTTACTCCATTCAACTTGCCGTGTGTAATTATCAGTTATTTATTGATACCTTTTAATAAACGAGGGAGCCAAGCCCAGGAAAATATTAATATTCAAAAGAATGGATGCACTCCGAAAAGCAAAAGGGGCACGTTGTAATTACGACGGTGTTAGCTTTTAATTCTTACACGACTTCAGGGGTATTTTCACGCATGCTGTAATTATTTACTTTGGGACCCGAAAAGTTATTTACGGTTCATTCTCCTCTCGTCTTTGTTGTGAGAAATAATTAAACCTTTGATGATCATTTAAAGGGAAGAGTTTTAGGGCTCTGAGTTTTCGGAGAGAGAAAATTAATGATTTCTTTCGCACCGTTTTCTTGTTGTTTCTCGTCTTCGCATCGGGGCGGTGTAATTAATGTAGCTCCTTCTCTTTTCTTCGAGCGATAGGTGTTTTGCTGCTAGAGGTTCTCTCTCTCTCTCCCTTTGTGTTGCTTTCTTCATCAACCCCTTGAGAAAAAAAAAATTAATCGAAAGGAACTGCTGGGGAACGGAATGCTTAAACGGAATGAACGTTGCAGGTGCATACGAGCGCCCTCTTGTGCCTTTGCAAAAACTGTTGTTAATCCATAAATTAAATTATCATTTAAATTAAGATCGGAATCAATGACCGCCTTTTGAATGGTTCGCTGATTGAGGAGATTTAAATTAAAGAATTGGAGACGACGGGAGCAGAAATCGTATTGTTCGAAGAAACATGGAGGATAGTATTACGGTATCCTCTCCAAACTCGTCTGGGTCTTGAATTTTTTTTGTCTGGTTAATAGTGCAAAGATTCGTATTGATTATGAGATGGTATGAATTTGAAATGGTCTTTGTTCATTGACAAACAAGTTAATTTAAATAATTTATTAAAATGAAAATAATGCAGAAAATGGAGTGCGAATAGAAGTTATGCAATCTCATAAATTATCCCTGTTATTCATATTAATATGGAAAATTTTTGGGAAAAAAATTTTAGATGAATGAATTAGTTAAGTTATTGAATTAGTTAAGTTCAATAGTGGGTTTATTATTTAGGATGTTTTAAACATCCCGTGGTTGATAGATTAATTAAAGACAATATGGAATAGAAATAGCAGGTATTCGATTTTTAGACGCTTTTTGTCACCTTAATTGAAACTTAAGTAATATCAATTACTTAAAAAAGGTTTTAAATACAACTTGCTTTTTCATTATTTTTGTTAAGTAATAAACGGGTTTTAAATCCCTGTGATTTTGAACCTAAAAATGAAAAATAAATAAAATGCTAATTATAAAATAAATATAAGTTATACTACTTTAGGTTGTGTCCGAATGGACGTTCAGTTCAATTAATTCTTGAAAGGGTCCTTAGCATTCAAAATTTTGAGTACGTGACTCATAAAGAGGGATAGAAAAATAGTGATTGTCTGTAGTCTTGACACTTATAAGTTCACTGATTAACCTTTTAAATCTTAAATTGATGGGGATAAATATTTGTCAAGAAAATTTGACATCCAATCTATCCAAATATCATAATATATTTTAAATTTTAGCTTATAAATTAGACATACTAATCTGATATTCTGAAATTTTTTACCATAATAAAACGGAAGCGTCAGTGAACGACCACGTACTCAAATCGAGATATTACTTAGGCTTACTCGAGCACACAAGTAAAGCTTATTCCAACCACGTTCCTCAAAGCTTAGCAAATTCTCACCTCTCGCCTAATTCCACACGTCCATCCTAAATACCAGCGATTAACTCGCTTCTCAAGCCATTCATTTCCAGAAGGACTTTGCACACAACAGACTCAAAACGCCAAATTAGCTCACCCAAATAACCGATCACGTCCTTCTGTGCCTATATCAAGATCGCCTAAGATTTCACATGCGAAGCAGATGTCCACTAACACCTATCCTCCGCTTTAGTGATCACACACATCTAGTTTTTTTAAAAGCTGTAAAATACCTTAGCACACCAGCCACGTAAGGAAGCGTTTGCTTGCAGGTATTAAAAATCGATTAGCCCCATCAGAGGAAAGGAGTGATACTACTCCAGATAATAATAAAAAAATACGGTAGATGCTTATTGACGACGGAGAGTGTATTGGTCCATCGATCCTGTAATTATAACGCTGGAAAACAGGCGGCAAAAAAAGACTCAATTTGTACCAATTTGTTCCTTAATTACACCGGGAGTTTTTTTCTATCTTGGGCGTGGGATATTGACTGTAATTTTCCATTTTTCAAAACGACGTGATGCATCTTACTTATAGGTTGTTTGTGTCTTGGAGCTTGTAGTTAAGATAAAAGTTGCATGGTAAGCAAACGAGGAGAGGATGTTTTCCATTGAAGATTTTAAGAGTTAATTTTGTGTTCTTAATTTTTTATATTAAGGAAAGGTTATATTTGAACCAAAATTCAGCTATTTCAACTAATTTTGTTACTTCAATTTCCTTCATAACTTCCATCCGTGCTTCTTTATGATAGTTATCTTACATATTGAAAAGTCTCTTTTTATGTTGGAGTTTTTCTACGTTGAAAACGTCAATTTCGACCAAAACTAGTAATTTTTTTTCCGATTTTATATTTTAGTACAGCTTTTTTTTCTTTCTAAACCTATCTTACTTTTGATTCTGTAACCACTAGCCACTAGAAAAAAAGTTATATTTATTTAAAGAAATTATGTCACACGCCGGTCATGTCACTTCAAATTCGTTTTTCTCAGAACAGTTTTTTTAATAAATATAGTTACGGTAAGCATGATTTCCCAAATTCTATTGCTTGTATTATTATGAAATTTGGTATGGATGTTTTTGATACTGTATTCTAGTGAATGACCTAAAAAAATACATTTAGATGATTCCAAGTTAACCTAGTGACCTGTTTATGTGTTAAAGTAGAAAAAAATGTAATAAAAACATGAAATCTTAAGAAAAATTCTGTAATTTCTAATTAAATTAACATACCTTAAAACTTCTAGGTTATTCACTAGATAGTTGAATTTAAATTCCATTAAAAGTTAAAAAAAATACTCAAACTTAATTAGATTTTTAATTGGGTATTGGGTAGCCCAATCCACCCCCCCCCAACCTTTCAGTTTATGGGGTAATAGGGGGGGACCGGGAAAGATTTTTAATTTATAAGATTTTTAATATATTTTTATTATTATAACAGATTATTATTATATTTTATTATAACAGATTTTTAATTATAAAGTTTGCCGTAAACTTAAAATTTGCTTAAATTTTTTAAAATTAATTTATTAAAAAAAATTTTTGCGTTTAAAAAAGCTTATATAATTGGTTAACATAAATAGAACAAACTATATAAAAATATCAGTTTATTTTCATGTTTTTGAAAAAAATCTCCAACGTAGCACGTACCAATGAGGAAGTTGCATGATTTTTTTATATTTTTTTTATCGATTCCTCTTGCAAAAATAAGCAACTACCCAAAATTTGAGGCCGATCGAGAAATTTTTTGATTGCCAAAAAAATTAACAAAAATCCCCTTTTTAAAAGCGCGCGAAAACGCCAAGAGTTTGGATGTGACGTCATCTAAACATTGTTGTAAAGCAATGGAGTTGATGGTATTATTGTTGACGTCATCTTATAGTTTAAACCAGGCATGGCCAACCCGCGGCCCTCCGGGTCATTTTGTGCGGCCCGCTAAGCTCTCTGAAAACTCTCCAAAAAGTAGCTTCAAAACACTTTTTAGCACACTAAATTTCAAAATTTTTTCGGGGGAGAACCCCCGACCCCCCATATATATCTTAGATCAGGCTTTGACAACCAGCGGCCAGTTTTGAAATAATTTTGTGGTCCGCAAGAATTTTTTTAGTCAAAAGTTAAAGTTTTAGGGTAAGTTAAGGCCCCCCAAATTCGGACAAAGTGTACCAAAACACGTTAATTAGAGTCGTATTTCCAAAAAATTTTCTGGGGGAGGACCCCCAGATCCCCCTTTAGTACTTAGGAACTCTATTGTTCACAACTTTTTTAGGATATTAGTTAAATCCTAACTAAAAATATATTTTAATTTATGCATTGAACCAATTAAATATGCATGGGGGCATGAGAGGAAGATTTGGGTGTACTTTTTCCCGATGCAAAAATCTAGCTGCAATTTTTAGAAAAAATTTGGGTCCTCCCGAAATAAATTTCTATAAGCGCCACAGGCTCCTTAGTTTCGAGTGTTTCCAAGTGTTTTTTAACGGCACCTGTTTAGTTCCTATGGATATACTAAAGAAGGTATTCTTGGGGTTGCTCCTTAAGGTAAATTTAAATGAATATTTTATTTAGAAATCTATAAAACTAAGCAAAAGATCTAAGAAACTCCCTATTTTATATACCTAATTTATTCTATTTACTTCACTGTCATTCTGTGCACCTAATATCCTAAAATTTTATATGCGGCCCGCGAGAGTATTGTGGTTTTCCAAAGTGGCCCTCAACAACATTTGGGTTGGCCACCCCTGGTTTAAACAATAAACGTTTTCAGCCACGTGTTTTTTTCTCGACTTTTAAATTAAAATATTTAATTACCTGTACATTTTTGTGAAAAACTGACTAGATATTTCATTTTACCATACAAAAAACCATACGGAACAATTGTTTGTTTTTGAAAATCTGACACATGCAACTTCCTTATTGTGTTTAGAAATTTTTCTTGTTTAACGTCCAATCAAGTTTTATTTTTGACTGGTAATATGGCATAGTTAAGCTATTTAATTAATTTTTGAAATTACGTAAACATATTCTTATGTTTCAGGAAAGGATCTGAAAAGGCGTATCCAAACTAGGAAATGAATGGTATGTACTATACGATTGAAATTACACCACATAGCACTTAATTGACACAGTACAATAAGATAATTGCTAAAATAAATAATACCCCATAACTCTTATTACCTAGTGCATGATAGACCACAAAACTAGGCAAAAAATCCATTAATAAAATTTAGCAGAACACATTCAAGCAGGTTACATTGATCAAAAATTTTTAGTAAAAAACTGAAGTTATATATTTAACACACGCTTCTTGTGGTTCATGCCGTTATGGTCATTTTTATGCAATAAGATGCTTTTAAAAGATTTGAGAATTTTCCCTTCTAACCATATCAAGAATAAACGCTATCCTCTTAATAATAATAAAGAATTATTGCTATAGACTTCCATATCCATGTCCCTAATGCACTCTAGATTACCTTTTACTTGTAAAAATCCATATTTGCTGCACCAAATATGGTCTAAGCACTAAAAATCACATGACCATATGCGAACTTTTCTCGTATTGAACTGTTTATCAACGTTGCAAGTACAAAATACCACCATCTCTCGCAAGAAATGGAGCTAGTATAAATTAAGATACAATCAGCCGTATAAATAAGCCTGAGGGACCAAGAGGTAAAAATCTACGGGACTTCGTCAGATAAGCGGGGAAATATGTGTCATTTCCCCTCTCTGACCTCGCTCTTAGAACAGACGGGCGACCGCAAATGATATATCCGAAAAAAAAAGACCATTTTTTTCTAATTATACCACATGCTTGTTACCCGCTCTGTGTTAAGTTATCATTAAATGTGTAACTCACGGCGTCTTGGCGGAAAAATCATTTGGACTCTAAAAACCATGTTCGACATGAATTTTTGCGTAGTTGCCAATTAGCTAACATCTGCACATAAACCCGCTATAAGGGGGGGATCGGACCCGTCATTTTTCGGGGTCATCTGTTTGTGTCATTCACCGTTATCGGTCGGATGGGGTGTTTGCACCTTTCGATTCGCAAATCAATGTCATTAGGCTTGAGTTATCGATTTATGTCGTGTTTGAGGTATGACTTTGAGGTGTTGATTGGACACATCATTCTAAAGGGTAGGAATGCTGTCATAGTTTTTCTGTGAGAAGTTTTTTTTCCTTGTCTTGAATATGGTCGTGGTCGATATTTAGTAATGAAGATCAAGGTGATGTTCAGTTTGGCATTTAAAAGGCATGTTTTATAGCTATCTACGCCTGGCCAGAATTTGATTTTGGATTGAGTGTTTATAGGAGTTTTACAATATCAATGCCGCCCTAACAGGACGAACCAATTGTTCTGGTTTTGTAGTTCATTCCAAAGCAGCTCTTGTAACTCGTTCTCCAGCTATCCATTTTCAAAGTTATAAAGGTTACCTATCCAATAAATCAATGACTTAGAAATATCTATACTTTAAAATCCTATCTATTATAAGAACTTTTAAGGATCTAATATTGACATCAGGAATATATTGAGCTGAAATTAATTTTTCCTCTGATTCCAATTAAATGAAAAATAAGTCACCTTAGCTTATTTAAATAAAAAAATAGGTTTTCAATTTAATTTTCTCTGTTTTCTCTGAATTTTTTTAAATGCTATAGATTAAGTACTAACATCAAGATCACTCAATATACTCTAATTATTTCCCAGAGGATTCCAATCACTCAAATTAATACATGCTCTAGTTTTTTATACATTCAGTGGTTATTATGGTACATACTAATAAAAAAGTAAAATTTAACATCTCATCATCATGCAATTCGTGACTTAACTCCTTTCTCTCATTTGGTTTCGAAAAATGGATGAAACACATCTCAATCAAGAAGTGGAATAACCATCTATTAATCTATCAAGTTTCGTGAAAAACAACGCCTAAGAACACAACCTCAAGTACTACCTCTTGAATACCTGATCCTTTTGATTAAGAAGTAAAGCACTAATCAAACTAAAACTGAAGGCAGAAGAAAAACTCAATTAACTCATACAAAAAGCGAGCAAAGCGTATCTAACATAGTAAATAAGTAATTGATTTCAAGGACCATAAATCTTCCAAGTTCCAAGAAAAATTTCTGCGAATAACCTCTTCACATGATTACGAAAAGCTTCTTTGCTTTTCCCAAACCCCAACTCCAATTACCTTCAGCAGTTTTTTACCCCCTGTAATTCGGGGTCATCGCATCCGCAATAAGAAAAGGGTTCAACCCTATCTTCAGGTGCATCGGGGATTAACATTTTTCTTCTTCTGATCAGGCCTCCGGGCCCTCTGCAAATAAATTGTGCTTCGAATGCTATTGACTCCCTACATTTTACTTACAAGCATGGCGGTGTATCTGACATGTCGATCAAAGCCAGCTGGCCGGCAGATTGCCCAGTAGCCTTAAATTATGTTCGGAGATACCCCTTTCATGACTGCCTTTTAACAAGCCGATTGTACGTGTAAGGGCTTCGATTATGGGGAGGAAATGCAGTGTTGCCTGGTTTCTTTCTCTTGTTCTTACCAACCGACTTGTCCGAATGGGTGTAGATGATCTTGACTAATGGTGGATGCGCCCAAATATGGAAACATGAGGGTTGGAGAGAAATGAGAAAATGGTGTGTTTTGGAAGTCTGATGGGTTTTTGAAAACTAACACGATTTACTTGGTTGTCCTCTTATCGTCAACCATCATTTTCTTTTCTTTTGTGGAGATATTATGTTTTACGTGTTCTGTGAACGATATGTTTCATATTATTATAATTTTCAAGAATTAAACCAGCTTGAAGACTCTGACTTCTTTTTTATCTCTATCGTTGAAATTTTATCAAAACAGACCTCAAAGAGGTATAAGTACCTCTAACTATATTTTTGACTTCAGTGACCAACCTTGTTGAGCTCGCCTGTGTGTTATGGTCGTCACTTATTGTGTTTGTATTTATAAGAAATTGTCACAGAGATACACAATATCTATTTTCTTTCATTAGGAGATTACTCTATTGCACCGCTAATATTTTATGAATCTCTTGGGTCTTAACAGTATTCTTTGTTTTGAACAACTTTAACCAGTTCTAAACAGGAGCAGAAGAACTCTCCCCCTCTTGATCTTGGAAGCCTATTTATGAATACGTTGGATGGTATGACTATTCTGTGATGTATCCTTGTTGAAATTCATAGAAATCTATAAATTTTCATCGAAAAATTTAATATGCCTTCCAAAACCTTTGAAGTTTTTTTTGTACTTGAAAATGTACTTTTTTTAAAGATGAGCCTTATATAGTCTATTAAACTTCAAACCTTATACTTTATAGTTAAAAAATTCCATTGTATTGGAGAAATCTCTATCTTTTACTCAGAAAAAAAACGATTGATTTGACCTATATTCAAACGAAATTAAATCTTATTTATAATCATTGGTGATGAAATTACATAATGATCTGACCGGCTGCTCTTATTTTGTAAGATACATCAACTGGGTTCTCAGGGACTACTTGAAGAATTTTATAATTTCATATAAATGCATCATCTGAAACACTTAGAGATTATTTTAGGGAAACGGTTCATAATTATTTTATCCATCTTCTTAACTTCTACCCAGGTTGTTTGAAAGATTGCCTTTAATTCGATCCACGCAGTGTCATCGGGCCACTTCCGAAGCTTATAAAGAATGCCTTTTTCGCCGATTATCCTTAATAAGCCCCTGAGAAAAATCGTAAACTATCCTTCCACGGAACTTCTCCGTCTCATTAGGTCCCAGCCACACTCATCAGATGAGCTATCTACATGCGACGGCGCTATCTATACAAGCTTAAAAGCGTGGTTTCCTCGAATATATCAAAAAAGGGGGCTACATAAGGAGGGACCGCATTTTTCATCGCCGCGGGTTCCTCCTTTCGACAGACCATGATATAGAGGCTTTTACGAGCCCAATAACTTCGTAGCTCGGATTTCCAAATTTCCCCATTTACCTCTAAAAAGAAAGGGCAGGTGCTCTTTTCGCTCTCCAACTCCTCCCCTGAATCATGATCTCCCCCCCTCATAAGAAAAAAACCAAGAAATCGGACGGACGGAACAAAAAGTAAGAATGTTCCATGATCACTCCCGCGATGCCTTCCTTGTTCATTAGGTTCTTGTGTGTCGGTATATTAGGGGGCCGCGGGTGCAGTTAGCCGGACCCCCCCTCCGCGAAGTATTTATTATGGGGGCATGGCGTTCGCAGCCCCTTTCCTGCAAAACGCGCTGCTTTCTTTGAGTTTTTGTCTTTAATAGCGGAGTTTAGCGAGCTCTGTTATTGTGCGTCTTCCGTAATGGCTACGGCGCTATCCGGTGATTTGCCACATCGGGCTTTTTTATTTCTACCTTTTCGGAGCGAGGTGGTTTTTGGAGATGGATAACTCGTGGAGAAGGCTGGACTGTTTGCACTGTATTACGTGACGGAGTTCGAATTGAAGGTTGGAGATAGGCCTTCTCACTTTTGATGACAGATTTGAAGGTGTGAAGATAGTTCTCCATATCACTCAGATGTTTGGATGAAAGGCTGGAGATAGTCCTTCTCATACTCGGATGGTTTAGTGAGATAGTGAGTATATAGCTTACTCTTGTGATTATTTACTTTGCACTTCTGGGTGGAAGAAAATTTGGGGAAATACGAAGTATTCTTGCTAAACTTAGAGTATGCATATATTTGGGTTGATCTGAGCTGAAATCGGAGCTTTCAAAAGCTTACTCTGAATTTAGGTAGTAATTTGAAGTTATTTACTAAAAATAGCAGGATAGAGAAAAAAATTCACGACGTTCTGATCTGGTTTTCATCATCCAGGAGTATCAGTCTTAAAAAAATCATACGAGCAAGGTAAAAAAGTAGATTTTCCCCTGTTATTTTATGATAAATCTGGGAGGAATTCGACTCTAGCAGGTAAGCCAAATTTTTTTAATATTACCTCATTTTTTTAATATTTTTAATACTTGCCTTCAACTTCTCTGTGATAATTAATGAATATTTTAAACAAGCCAGACGTATTTTTATTTTATGCTCTCAGTTTTATCTTTATTTTTAAAATAATATATTATTTTTCTTGCGGAAAACTTTTGATGTAATTTATATATAAGTTTATAACACTCCCTTTCCAATCAGTTTTTTTGCTAGCAGATAACCATTGGTCTGCTAGCAAAAAACTGAAATATCTGAATTAGCTTGGAGTTATTGTTACAGTGTGTAATTGAGTAAGATAGGTAGATTTTGTGATTTTGATGCATACCTTGTTAGAAGCTCTGAAGGAATTAATGGTGATATTACGTCAAATTCAACCAAGAATTTGTGGAGTGTTTGAAGAATATTTATATAACAAATAAGGAGCAACAATAAGATGGTCAATTCGACCACCAAAGAACGTCTGTTTATTTGTACTATGTGTTTATTAGCTGCAATTTCATGCTTTGCCCTTAAATGGGGTCACAATTAGACAATTTAGAGAGTAAATTATGTTGAAAAAATTTTGGGGAAAAATCCATTAATAATTTTAAGCCGATCTTAAATCAACTACATGGAAATTAATGTGTTTAATTGTGTTTTAAGGGAGGGGGTGAAATTCAAATTTTTCTTGCAAGGGAGTAATAATACTACAATGATTTTCGTGTTGCTCCTTATTTGTGTTATATAAATATTCTTCAAACACTCCACAAATTCTTGGTTGAATTCGACGTAATATCACCCTTAATTCCTTCAGAGCTTCTAACAAGGTATGCACCAAAATCACAAAATCTACCTATCTTACTCAATTACACTCTGTAACAATAACTCCCCACAATCGCATCCCCCACATAATCACATTCCTTCTCTATTATATCCGCAAACTCCCACACGCCGGCCACAGCGAAATTAAACTACCACTTTTAAATAACGTCCCTTTCATCCACACACACTCTCCAAGACCAATCCTCTCTCAAGGCCTCAGCAGCGCATCACATCGCATAATCCAAAAGGCGTTTAATATAAGCTTCCGCGGGATATTCGCGCATTACGGCATTTAAATATATTTTCATTCCAAAATAAGTCCCCATCCACTCCATATCTCATAATGCCAACGAATTATATGAATGCCTTGCCGAGAGAGATGGTACGATGGTGGGTGATGATAATAATAATAATAATACGGGGCTAGTACACTGGAATGCGTGTATACGCGCCTTCAAAAGATTCCGGGTACACACTACTAATCAATGCGAGGGCAGAACAGGTGTTGCCTGTCCGGAATTCCACGGCAATAATCTTGCGACACCATCGCATTTGGAGATTTTAATAAAAGCCTCCCTTCCCCCTCTCGCCTTAAATTAATATAAATTATTTACTTAGTCTCTTTTCAAGGCTTTGGAGGATTGTGTGCTCTTGGGGCGGCTTTGAAATTCGTATGTGTGTCTGAATAGGGGCGGAGGAATTAAAATTGTTTCGTATTGGTGGAGAGCGTTTCTTGGCGACATCGTTTGATTGTGCTTGTGAGATGGTCTTTTGAGGGGGTGCATGTGGAGAAAGGAGCTCCCTCTCTCTCTCTCTCTTTTGTGAAATATGTATTTTAGATTTGGAACAAGTGCTGTATGGAGTGTGTCGAGCGAAAATACCTTTTTGAAGGGGGATTGGGATTTGAATAATCCGATTATTTCCTAGAGAGAGATTCCTCTGTTGGGATGTGCTCTTTTCTCTGGAAATAAGTGTGTCTTTAGAAAAATCGTTGAGTGGGATTTTTGTTTTTGATGGAGGTTTCTTAATATTATCTCATCATTTCAAATGCTTCCCCATTGTTGAACCTTGTTGTTACGAAACGTTTATTCAAACGTTTATGCGAAACACTATACGTGTAGTTCAAAAATAAAAGATTTTGCACAGCACAACAAAAAAGTATGAAAAAAAAACAAATTATAATAAATTTCAGTTTAAATAAAACTTTGCAATAAATGTTTTTTTTTATTGCAAAAGCACTTGACTTTACATCATTGGCCCCCATGCATCAAGGATGCATGAGATTGGAGCATAAACAAAAAACGAAACCACTGAATAATACAAGAACAATAACTTAAAACAAGAACAAATCCAGCATAAATACTTGCAAAATGTGAACTAGACAAACATGAACGAGAATCAGTCACTGGATGCCAATTGCATCAACTCCCTAGCTCGCCAATATCGACTGTATAAGCAGTCTTCATTCAATGAAGAACAACTTAACAAATGATCTTTGTCCATCTCAAAGTTCTGGTTGCACAAAGTGCACATAGGACTGTCATATATACCAATCCTGAACAGATGTTTAGCGAGGATATCATGACCAGTCTCCAGACGGAAAGCCGCTACTGCAGTGGATCTAGGGGAGTTTGGAATTTTCTTTATTGAACATGCCCATTTCTTATTCTTGATTTCTTCTATTAAACTGATATCATATTTTTTCTTCACCACATTTTTTATAATTCTTTTAATTGATGAAAATGGTACTCCGTCATTACCTGTCTGCAAAATTTCTGTTCCCTTCTTTGCTAATGTATCAGCCCATTCATTACCATTAATTCCTACATGAGATGGGATCCACTGCAGAACAACAGTCCTCCCCTCAGAAGCTAGAAGATCAATATTTCTTCTGCAGGAGTCGATAATTTTTGACTCTGCGACATTGTGTGCAGCGATAGCCTGGATGGCTGATAAAGAGTCTGAGAAAATAACTATGTTGTTAAGCTGAACTCTTCTAACCCTAATTTGTTCGGATGCAATTCTAATTGCCTCCAGTTCTCCATCAAAATTGGTCCGAAATGGACCAAGGGAGGCATAGAACGCAAATAGTTCTGAATATACACCAACTCCGACGTTGTCGAGCATTTTTGATCCATCTGTATATATGTGAATCCAATTACTTTTTGGATACCTGGTATAAATTGTCTGAAAAGCAGCTGCTTTTAGTTCACAATCAAGTGATGTTGATTTTGTCATAGCAGTCATCAAATAACATTCCTTTCTAATAGATCCCATGTGAATAGGGCATGCAGGTTTCAACAGTTCCTCTGTGGGAACGTTCTGAAGGGAATAATCAGTTTTCAATTTAAGAACTTTCTGCAAAAATCCATCCTGAGTTTTCAATCTCCTAGGTTTAGTGATATCATAATTTCTCCATAAATCTGTTGATGGTAATCTAATTAATTTTTCATATAGTATTAAAGCCTTTTCCTGAATTACTACTTCTATTGGTTTATTGTCTGTTAGGGCCAGCATTGCATTTATTGGAGTAGTCTTTACAGCTCCAGTGACAAGTCTCAGGGCTTCATTTTGAAAGACCTCAAGTTTAGAAATATATGTGTTATTACATGTAATCAAGGCCTCACAACAATATCCTATTAATGGCTTTATGTATGAATTATAAGTTTTATTTAAAGTATCTTTGCAATCCCCCATAATGCAGTGAGCAAAGAGTTTAGCTTCTTGTTGTTGTCTGATCTGTCGCAGAAAAGCAAAGTGTGTTTTAGGATTTTCGAAAGTTTTTGACGTTAAATGTTCATACCTTTTAACCTACCAGTAACTATGATACTTTGATTTTGTTGTTAAGCATAATGTACACTAAAAGATCAGTAGTTTCTTATACTGCAGTCGTTTTTTTGCTATTCATGTTTTATCGGTCAGTAAAAGGGTTCATAGTACAAGCTGGTGTGTCGGGTATTATGGAACACTAGGTCCATTCTTGAAATGAAATTTACTTCCTGCCATTCATATGAAATTTACTTCCTGCCATCAACTAAAGGACAGGAAAACAAAGATGCTGAAGCATCTTAAACTAAGACCTTTTGTAATAAAAAATTTTCCGAAGATCAACGAGGAGAAATTTGGATCCAATGTATTAGCTGTTTTCTATGGGCTCATCTTGACTGTACTGGAGCAGAAAAAGACGATTATGAGGATAACGCCACAAACTGTGCAACACTGTAATTTAAATAAAACAACGAAAAAAATTGCACATAAATTTATTAAAAGCCAAAAGCTTTATTAAATTATTGGCTTTTAATAAATTTATGTGCAATTTTTTTCGTTGTTTTATTTAAAAGACGATTATGTTTGTGACTATTGCAAATAGACTCATGGACAAAACTATTTGAACGTAAATTGTTAAATATATTTTTATAGTTAAGATTAACTATGTGCTCTAAGGTTTAATTAGTTTTCAATAGCTGTAAATCCAACTGTTCCATATTACCCTCCATTTGTAACTTTTTCTTAAAGAACATTTTTGATTAAAAAAATAAATGCTGATTTATTTGACCATTGACCCTTCATTGTCATTAGTTATAGTATGTTTAAAATGATTCGGCGGATTTTTATTAAAAACCAACAGTTATTCTTAAATATATAAAGGGTGTTACATATACCCTCCTCTCCTCTACTACAACTACTACTATGTTTGTTTCATAAAACGGGCCTTAGGAAAACCGCCGTTTGTAACGCCCTCGCACTACATTAGGGGTTCTATTTCTTTAAGGGTGCATCTGCGACCCCCCATAGTTTGTCCACGGTGTTTCCGAACACCCTGTATTTATAAAATTCTGGACGAATCTTTATTTCTTGTTAACAAGCATTGGACCCAACTACATTCATAATAATAAATTAATAAATATTCTAAACAGAAATAAATATAAATAAAATCAATAAGACAAATTTAAGAATTTTTGAAAAATTTAAGAATTTTTGAAAAATTTAAGAATTTTTGAAAAATTAAAAAATATAATATTCGAAAGTGTAAAATAAATTAAAATAATGCTGAAATAGTAAGACACGGCATTAGTAAATATGTGTATAAGATTTAATTGTGAAATGGTAGAGATTTTTAAATAAGTCCCAGGAAATATTTTTTCTACAGAAAGGTTATTGTGTGTAGAAAAAAAACTCTTACCGCTTAATCCTTACAGTCCTATAGCCACCCTAGATTTACCATTAGGATTCAGTGTCAATCTTGATCAGCTTTGGATTGAAAGGGTTAAAATACAATTTATACGAACTCAAATAGAAAAACAAACAATCAAATAAATTATTATATAACCTGTTTATGTTTTTCATCATTTTTGTTAAAATAAAATAAAATTATAAAATCATTTAAGAAATAAATGATTCTCCAACACCTATGCATCAGTTTTCTTTCAGATACCCTCAAGCCGCATGTGATTAATACACTCAGCCGTACACTCCAACTCTTTAAGCACTACCACTAAATCAAAACCCAGACAAACAAACCACGCGACGACCCACAATCCGGAAAAAAAAATAACCCCATTTACCCTGTGACACAATTCCTCAACCCTTCCACCCGACAACAAACACAACTCCTAAAAACGCAACCCAAACAAACAACCCCTCCCCCGCAAGCCCCACCCCTTTCCTCCGCTCATAAACATGGCTAATTACGCGCCCTGGCGGAGGCCCCTCCCCCTTTATTAATTTATTTAAAATTCCGTCCCTGAACCCGGGGGCGGAGCGACGCCCCTCCTCCTCCTGCGCGGGTTCATCGGCTCCGAGGGCAGCGGAAGCGGCCGCAGATGCCGCTGCCGGCGGCCGTGAACCCCGGGGGGCGACGTTGCTCGGCGGAAGGGTTGTGTTGTTGGAGGATTTTCCGGTTTATAGGTTATTTTGTGAGTTTTAGTTAGTCGGAGTCTTGGAGAAATTGATATTCAAATTGAGGAATTGATGGAGGATTTGTTATTTGTAAATATTAGTTTCTGTGTTTTTTTATTAAAAATTAATATTGTTTAGAAAAAAAAGACTTTTTTTTAAATGGGAAACTATGTTTCAATATTTTAGGCAGATACATTTAATAATGAAGATAGCATTCAAATTCAAGAACAATTTTCTACCCAAAAAGTTGTATATATTATATACCTACTGTTTGTTTGGAAAATCAAAAACATACCTCTTGGGATGTTTTGGTTTTTAAAATTAACACCAGATAAGGTCAGCGGGTAATAATTATGTTTACCCCATTTCCCCTGTTGATAAGATATATTTTCTTAGTGTCTTAAAAGTCCCCAATTTTAGCTCGCATTTATAGGCACAAAATTAATATGAAATGTTCAGCACTTTGATAAACGAAGGTAGTAGGATGTAAAGGACCTACATTAGGGTAAGTATACTTTATCAAACAGAATTTTTTTTTGCGAATTTGAAAACGGATACCTTCTACTTTTTTTATAAATGCCTTGACCAATTCAGATGTAAAATTTTATCCCTCTACAATAATATTAACCGTGCCCGAATCTTCTCCTAAGTTTTTCATTAGAGATTCTTTACTTTGGAGAAGATTCGGCACGGGTTAATATTATCGTAGAAGGATTAAATTTTACATACCTAAATAGCTCAAGGCATTTTTAAAAAAATCGAAGGTATCCGTTCTCATATTCTCCAAAAAAAATTCTTTCATATAAGGGACACCCTAACCTACATGTTGGTTACATAATATTTTAAATAGAACTTTTAAGTAAACAGTATATATTTTATATCCTCATTCAATATTTTACTTCTAATATTTTTCACTACACAAAACTACGACTAAAACAACGATATAGCGAAAAGACAATTTTTCTCTTCCAGATCAAAAGCCAATTCTGAGAGCAACAAAAAAAACCCCACACTCCACAACTTCTCAAACTTCCTCAAAGAGAAAAAAAAAGTAACACCTCAAGCTCCTCGTTCGCAACTATTACACAACACTCCTCCTTTTCCCTACCTCACAATGCCCCCAACACAGCGGGGGATTAAAGCTCCCGTTACACCAAAAAATTAATTTCGCGCTTGAAAAATTGCACTTCGCCGGCAATGCTCGGCACGCTCTCCACGTTGCACGAGCAGAATTTCGGATATGGGTGTGAGAGGTCAAGCCCCTGGGCCCTTGCGATGCATCATGGCCGGGCTGACAAGTCACCTATTTCCTCTGAAAGCTTTTTTTGCTCGCGCCTCCTCCTCCTTGCTTTTTTTTGTTATTTTGTGCTTCGTGATCGATTGAAACGATTTCGATTATTGCCGTGTAATCGTGCGGACAGCCAGCTTTGTGGAGGTGCCCTAAACCTCCCAGGTTCTGTCGTGAGATGGGGAATTTTTTTTGGCCTCGGTGCTGATGGTTATGGCTTCAATCTTGTGAAAGATGCTTAGCCGGGTTCAAATTTTATGGATTGGTTTTCATTGAGTTACCTTTTCCCGGATTATTTTTCCTTTTTAAACCAGGATTGAAATGGGCGGATTTAGGTGGTGAACCTAAATTACACTCTTGGATGGCACTCTGAAAACCTAGGGGGTCCAAGCTGTCCCTGATAGCTTGGGAAACAAGATTTTTCCTTATAAAAACTGAATTTTCTCAAAAAGTTGAGAGGCACTTCCCCATTAACCCCCTCCCATAAATCCTCTTCAATGGGCTTCATATTGAAGTTTTGGCATATTTTATAGTTTTCATGGATTTACTTTATATTCTTAAACAACATTTTTAGAGTTATCGAAATAATAAATTGAGTACTCTAAAATATGTTTGTACTTGTTATAGTTACACATTATAGGGCAAATAAAATTAAGTTGTATCTATAGAATAATAAAAACGACATGGGATTGTCATCAGTGTTGAATAAAGTTTATTAGAAAAATTGAAAGGTGACAAGATTTTGCAGATCTGATCATGATCCTAAAATTCTAATTTTGGTATTAAGTTTATCTATTGGAGTCAGCCCAAATCCCCAGTTTTTTAAGAATGAAAATAAGTTTTAGTATTTAATGTGCATGTCATGTTAATAATTTAAAATTAAGTTAATAATTTAAAATATACTAAAGCTCTTTAATATAAATTCATAATTCTAGGGATTGTAAAATTTAAAATTGAACGAAATTTTGCTTTTTCAAATATTTTATTAAATTGAGAGGTTTCCACGGCTATTGTGCAAAACATTTTGTTTGTAACTTGCTTTATTTAAAACATTCGTTACTACAACTATATAATACATTATTTGAAAATATCCCACAGCTTAACAACAAATGTATTAAACAAACCAAAAGGAAATGAAATTTCATTAGTCAACCGATGGAGTAACAATATTGATCTTGAAAGATTCTTGGCTCAGAAGTGTTAATTGTCTGGAATTTGGCACCCGCCTTTTCACAACTTCATCTGAAATTCATTTGACCAGTTTCCTCCTCTGTTAAGAAAAGGGACAAAATATCTAAAACAATTTAAAAATCGTAGACGCATTGCGATGCTCATTTACGTTCGTTGATTAATAGCTTTTGCCTTGACAAAGAAGTTCAGTAAGAAAAAAAACTTCTTGAATCTCATTCAGTTAACCATCAACTAAAAAGAAAAGGTTAAGACTAAACAATGTATCGCTTTTTAATGATGTCTTGAGCAATGGAAAAAAGAAGCATGTACCATAACGCATAATTATTTTGGACACAGGTTGCTGATTTAAAAGTATTGTCTTAACACCGAATGCAACTTGAATGTGTGAGATTTTATGCTCTGCATACCTCAGTATTTCATTTTTTTTCAGCTTAATGTATTTAAGTTTTATGAAAAAGTTTTACAGTGAGTAAAAAGTTCATGGTAAAACTATCCACACAAAATAAACACATTAATAATGTTATTTGTCCTCAATTTAACAACACTTTATTCGCGTTGATTGATAGTACACTTTAACACTTTCCTCATTGTGTTGTGGTAGTGTTTTTAATTGTTAGAAATTGTTATAATCCAGAAAATATTTTCTAAACATAGAGTTATAAAAGCAAAGTTGTGTTTAGCATTTGAAAGTGCTCTTAAATTTTGATCGAATCACTATATTAAGACATTTTCTGACTCTGAAATTTTTTGATAAATTACTTTTAGAGCTCTAACTTTTTCTTACACAACACAATTTTGATTATAAGTGTTGGTTATTGTGTTTACTTAGGGTTACAAAAGTGAGATAAAAATCACTCCTGTTCACATCAAGTACCCAAAAAATAGTACACAAATTCATACAAATACAAATATAAATATATAGCAAAAAAATATACAGGACAATAATACAAAAGGAAGAAAAATTAAAGAATGTCTAATGAACAATATATTTTCACAATACAAAGAAAGTACTTGACTCAACCTTACGATTAATAAAAACAATAATTGATACTACTATAAGCTTAGTATATAGAAGAGGGAATCAGGGAGTGATTAGCAATTTTCCAATTATAATATCTGTTTGATAATTGATCGATTTCACCTACGAAATGTTGCACATATCTCCTATGACTTAGATATATCCTATGACTTTTATAAAATGAAATAAATCGAAACAAAAACTCCTCTCCAAAGATATCTCCTATGTCTTCTGCTATGGACTTCCACTTGCTGTTTTTTATTCGAGCTAAAACTTGTGAAGCTCCGAGCTGATTTAGAAAAGAACCTTATCCAAATTGACCTCCTTTATACATCCTAATCAACCTTTCTATAAAAACTTACTGCACAAACCATCCGGAAAAAACAGCGTAACCTGGCCTTTAGCATTAGATTAAGGGGTAACTGATGATTTTTAACTATAGTTATTAAACCTCCAAAACACAAAGGGAAATATTCCTTAATCCATTTCTCTTACATGAATCGATTTCATGAATTTACCCCGCAATCTTCCCAATCTTCCTCACCTCCAAGCGGCCTCTTTCCCATCAGAACCAGTGGTTACAAAATTACCAACACGCATAAGTAAATAACTTCTCCTGAACCTCCTCAAAACCAATTTCTTCTCGAAAGCACCATCGATGCAAGCTCGCACCATCGATGATGCATTTTTGCTGCGGGATGGTTCATAGGCAGCCTTGTTGCCCAGAGGCATCCTCAATTAAATTGTGTTTTACGAGTTGCTCCGGCTCCGAAAGTGTTTTCAACACATCTGGGCCTCGGCTTTTCGGACGGAGTCGTAAATATTCGGATTAAGGCGGAAAATTTCGCCGCAAATCCCGCCGTCATTAATTCGTCGACGGCGGTTTTGTGTTAATGAACGGTGGATAAATGATGCGTTTTGTTGTAACTGGGTTGAGGAGATTCGCCGGCGTGGTCTTGGTGGTAATGTGGGGAATGTGTCGTGGTTCGAGAGAGAGAGAGTAGAATGGTGTTGTAGAGAGAGTGATGCTGTTAAATACTCCGTTAGCATGGGCGTAGCCAGGGGGCAGGGAGGGGCAGCTGCCCCCCTCTTAGTCCTGAGTAATTTACATTTACTAGTTAAAACCCAGTTTCTTAAGGTCAAATTTTCAACATTTTTCTGGGGGAGGTCCCCCAGACCCCCCTTTAGTATTTAAACACATAGTATTCACACTTTTTTGTATTATAAGTTCATTAAAATCAAAATTCTATCTAAAAATGTATACCCAAATTTGGGTTTAGGTACGTGTACCAAAAATCAGTTAGCCCTGTCCTTAGGGTCAAGTTTACAAAAATTTACCCAGACCCCCCTCATTGTTTTTACGCGACCCACAAAACTTTTTCATTAATTTCATTAAAGGTCAAAAATCCCTCTCGAAACAATACTGTGGCTACGGCCCCCTCTCAAGGGCCTTTAAAATTGTTCTCCACAAACAGAAAAAAGTCGACCCTGCCCCCCTTAAGTGGAACTCTGACTACGCCCATGTCCGTCAGTGAATTCTTTTTCATTTGTGACCATCGGATCCATCATTAAATACGATTCCGATTTTTTATATAAAAGAATAAAATAGTACGGTAGAATGTAGTGAGTTTGTGCCATGGAAGTTATAGTTAAATGCTTGTAAGCAGAACAATACATACCCTGATAACCTTATTTTCTCTACCTGCAAAATAAACCCAACAATGAATTGAATATATGTTATAGAAATGAGGGAGAAAAATGAAGATGGGTATAGATAGAATATAAAAAGTGAAGATGGAATAGGTGTCCAATCTTTAATATACCTGAAACTCTTTTGCAACGCTAAGTAAAGACAAAAATGAACAATTCTTATCAAAAGCGTTTTGATGGTGTTGCAAGTATGTTGCGATTGAGTTGTGCGAGAAAATGATAAAGTTGTATAAGTGTTGCTGAAGTGAAAAGTGTTGCACAAGGACAGATATGTATATGGTGTTTTTATCCAAATTTAAGAACACCTTTCAGATTATAAACATATTTTACAAATTTTTAGAAAACATTTCTCGATCGAACATGTTTTAAACATATTCAGAACACTATCACAACACAATTAAGTGTTAAGCCACAACAACACAACTAAAGTGTTGTTAATTTGAGTTAAAAAAAGGGTTATTAAATGTGTTTATTTTTGTCTGGAGTGTTTACAGTGAAGATATCTAAAATAAACGAAACTATTAAATTTTCAATGCAAGCTAAATAACTGTATAGAAATTTCCATTTGCAAATCTTAAAGATTATTCATAACACTCAGATCGTAAGAATATCTAAAACTTTATTTATCATTTGTCATCTTTTAATCTAATAAATTAGTATATCTTTGAATTTCTTAACAATAAATCATTTCAAACATCTTTAAAAAATCAAGTTAAAAATATAAAACTTCACACTTTTTTCTCTGTTGCTTAGTATTTTTATAAATCGAAATCCTAAAACTTGTTGAAAATTTATTCGGTAACCATCCCAACATTGCAGTTCAGCTGTTCTGACATCATCTGCCTTGTCTGTCCTCCTGAATTCCCCTCAAAAGATGATCGTCAGTAGGCGTTACCACTAAATGGCCCCACACAAAAAAAGACCCTAAACCATCTGCAAGTACACCAAAGTTCGACTCCGGAGTCATCGCGAGACAGATACATTTAGGACCATGACAAAACGGACTATTAAGGCATTTTGGGGTAAGAGTTTTGACATCAAGGCTGTCAATCTCCGAATGACGACTCGTGTGACATTGCGTGCTCAGATCGTTCCTGGGAGTCCTCGGTCATTAAGTTCCTTTTTCCACCAGATCCCTGTAATGACGCGGTCTCTGGGCTTTTTTCTGGTGGGACAATTGCTTCCCGACATGAAGAACTGTCGTTATGTAAAAATATTTTCATACAGTACTCTCGGCATCAGGAAATTATATGTGTACCGCCAGGGTTTTTTTGTGTGCGTTATTTATGTCTTATTCTTAACCATAGGTGTTCGTATAGAAGTAAGTGTGCAGGAAGTGGTTATAGTGGAGGATTTGGTGGTGATTGTGGGGTTTTGTGGAGAAGGTTGAAGTCTTTTTTGTTTCCTTTAAAGAAATACAATTGTCTGTTAGATTTTTTTAAAATTAGACGTACCCAGTTTCCTGTTAGGTAGTATTATTTGTATACTAACAAATTGACCATTGTTATTTTTATAGGAGCACAACAAGGACATTAAAATTTAAATTTTTATAAATGTCTTAACTTTTTATTTATCATACGAGGCTGTAACCTTGTGATGTCTCTTGGGTTGACAGTCTTCAAAAGCCTTTATTTTGATAAAATTTAATAGTGCCTTTATTTTGTTTCTTACTTCTACCAAACATAAAAAGATAACAGTTTATTACTCCCTAAGTAATAGAAGTAAGCTGAGATATTCTTGGGATAAAACGTAATTTGAATTTCATCATCTCCATCAGTTATCATCCACAACCTTTAATTTTACCTTTTTTCCTGCACCTTATCGTAATAAAGTTGTTGCCTATACGTTACTTTTTGTCTTTCCTTCATTAGTTCATCTCAATAGAGAGATACTTTATCAACTTCTATCTGAGGGTTCTTGCACGATGTTCCACGATATATATTTTGTTGTTCCTTTCATCCACCATGCTATGCTTGATTTGTTTATCTCAAGGCTATCTCTCTTGGGGAAGAAATCCTAAAACCATCAAAGGATTATCAAATATCTAACTAACCGATAAGTTAAATCTTATTTTGATTCGTCACATTTACCCGTCTGAAAACCCCTCCCATTCTCATCATACAACCCTTTCACGTAAAGATCCGTCTGCACAACATAGTATCGAAACCTCTTCGTGACTGTCCACAAATGTGACATTGACACAACGCATTCGGTATTCCGTAACGGAACATGCCACCGTCCATGCAACAAGGGCCGATCCATCAACCAACGGTCCCCAGATCTTTTGTGGACGGGAGAGGAAATTCCTCCACACCCCATCCCCCTCTAAAAAACCACCTTATCTGCAGAGAGCTGTCACAAAATTCTTTCCCTGCTTCGAACAATGTAACGCTCCCTTAATGATAATTATAGATCTTGTCGGCTTATTGGGGGACAAAAGGAGCGGTTCCATGGACCGACTGTCTAATTGGACAGTCCGTCCGAACCAGAGGTCCAATTAGAAAGCATTGATGAGACGGTCGGGGTGGGGACAATCGTTACTAGAGCCAAGGCTGGAGCTAGCTACGGTCCAGTGGCCGCCGATTCCTCTTACGCGTTTTCTGTGCCGAAGTTATTGTCCGACCATTTTTTCTTCTCCGGTGGTTAAGCCCCTTGAGTGGGAAACAGGAAATGGGGACGCTGCGAAAAAGCTTGAAATACAGTAACATGGTTGGCAGAGTCAGTACTGTCATGGATGGGGATCTCTCCCCTGAGAGAATTGAATTCGGTATAATTGGAAGTCAGACCTCATAAATTTTCATCTGTTTCTTGCTGTTGTGCTCAATGGACCTTCGTGCTGTTGACACGGGAATAAAAAAGGAAATGCACCATTTTGATTTAATGCGTTATACCTCTGATACTGTTTGCTTCTTTTCTCTCTCGGACAGTCACGGAAAATGATCATCGGTTTAGACTTGTCCTAAGGATGATTATTGGATTCGGTATGAACAGCAAGTGAAGTGACAGTAGCGGAAATACTTGTTAAATTTGAGAATGATGTTTATCGAATTAGTTGAATCGTAATATCGCGTTTTTCTCAGAGTTGGGACGTGTTCAAGATGTTTTCAAACGGCACGGATATGGGCATTTGAAATGCGATGTTAATTTTCTCTTTTAATATCGTGCTTCATAATAGAAAGATAAGTTGGTAATACTACATACAGTATATTAGAGTATATTGATAGTAATAAGAAAGACTAGTGCACCTGTACATAGATTTTTATTAAGTTTTTGTTAAAGTTAGTGCCTGGTTTTTCTGATAAAGCTCTCCTAGAGGATATTGAATGTGCCCCTTGATAAATGGGATGTTATCAGACTTAATGAAGTATTTTCATATCGGCCTCAGTCTGATTCAGCCAACTTTGACATTCAACAACTTTTATAAGGAACTCTCAGTCCATTCAAGTCTACAAATGAATTCGAAGACATTTATTTACTTATTTGGGCTTTCCGTTAATTCTTGAACTAACGGTGTGACATTCGGCAGGGGTTAACCTTAGAATCAAAAACAAATCCAAGATTCTTCAGATCCGAATCTCCCAATTCACTCGTATACCCAGTTCTTTATCTCATGGCCAAAATGGTGTTAAACCATAATCCCTAACTATGTAATCTAGCTAAGCTACACCCTAACCTGCAGTCACATTGTTGCTAATTGACGTTGGTTTAAGCAAGTCCTACTTGCTAAGTGATTTTGACCCAAGTCATTCCTTGTTGACATAGGTTAAAAGCATGATTCTCAATTATAGATGTTAGATTCAGCACTGAATTCTAAGCCTAAAATCACCTATACATAGATTCAAATCTCCTTGTTCCCTCTCTACCCAGTTCTCGTACACCCCAGACAACTCTATATCTGTCAGATTGGGCAACCCAGGAATTTCCATCTTAAAAGCGCGGTGTTAAGAAGCCCAGATAAAGAGGCGATCTTCTCCATAAATCAATGTTACGCCAATTGAGACCGACTTTATCAGTGATTGCCGCTTAAAAGGCGAGAGCCGGTCCCACTAATTTCATACGAGCAAACCGGTCCATGCTCAAACAAGAGGATCTCCCCTGAAAAAAAAGATTTATGGAAGCGTTGAACTTCGAACTGGGCGCCTTGCGGCGACGTAAGATCTTTTTTATCGAACACGACACTCGGACCGAGTGCTTCTTCTTTTTGAAGAAGTTGTTCCAAAAAGACCCTCGCATCCAGATAACCTTTTGGAATTTTTTTCTCCATTTGAAATTAGTACTGAAAGTATAGTCGAGTGCCACATGGTGCTCTTCTTACATGTCAAGTCAAGTTAGTCGTTTGATAAGTCCACTATGTCAATCCAGACGTTTTTGGAATGACAATTTATCCGAGTAGGCATCTATCACAGAATTTAGTTTTTCTGTTTGAGTTTTGTGGCGATTATTACGAAATGGAACGGCACGTGGGGCTAATTTCTTCCTTCGGCGCGGTTTCCTTTCCGATAAGCGTGGATTATGTGAGGTTGAATTAATTGTTAAGAGAGGGTGATGAATTCTCGAGTTGTAATTTTGAATTTGTATTCCTGAAACGATGCTTTGTGAGGTGTGCGTGTGGGTGAACTGATTAAGAGGGTTAATTTGAGAAAAAAAACTACTGGAGTAATTGGTGCAAGATTATTTCTGTCTCTGATGGGAGTTATCTCCAGACTTGAATATGTATCGCGTGAGAGAGAAATAAAAGTAAAGAAAAAACTTCACGAGTTTTTGTAACTGTAACTTTGCCAAAAGGATGTGAAATGTTTTGTTATCAGTTCTTTCATTATTTCTTAGTTAATTTATTTTTTTGACTAGAGAAACTTCATTTTTGGCTGAGATTCCTCATACACATTTCCAAAAATATCCACAAATATTAAGGAAAGCAACTTCGGTTAAGTTACCCTTTAAATGAGATTTTTGAAAAGGTACTTTTTATTTTTAATTTTTGAAATCAGCAAGAGGTATAGAGGAGAGGAGGGTATTATGGAACACCCTTTATATAAATAAGAATAACTCTATTGGTTTTTAATAAAGATCTGCAGAATCATTTTAGGTACATACTATAACTAATGACAATGAAGGGCCAATTGTCAAATAAATCAACATTTATTTTTTTTAATCAAAAAATGTACTTTAAGAAAAAGTTACAAATGGAGGGTAATATGGAACAGTCGGGTAATATGGAATAGTTGAATTTACAGCTATTGAAAACTAATTAGACCTTAGAGAACATAGTTAATCTTAACTATAAAAATTTATTTAACAATTTACATTCAAACAACTAATTACAAACAACTAATACATTGGATCAAAATTTCTCCTCGTTGATCTT
This sequence comes from Tetragnatha versicolor, assembly GCA_024610705.1. Classification (NCBI taxonomy): domain Eukaryota; kingdom Metazoa; phylum Arthropoda; class Arachnida; order Araneae; family Tetragnathidae; genus Tetragnatha; species Tetragnatha versicolor. Next base: position 30,403,928 of record JANDEH010000001.1, on the reverse strand, counting down.
CGGAAAATTTTTCATTACAAAAGATCTTAGTTTAAGATGATTCAGCATCTTTGTTTTCCTGTCCTTTAGTTGATGGCAGGAAGTAAATTTCATATGACACATCGGAATGGACCTAGTGTTCCATAATACCCGACACACCAGCTTGTACTATGAACCCTTTTATTGACCGATAAAACATGGATGGCTAAAAAACGACTGCAGTATAAGAAACTACTGATCTTTTAGTGTACATTATGCTTAAAAACAAAATCAAAGTCTCATTGTTACTGGTAGGTTAAAAGGTTTGAACATTTGCCGTCAAAAACTTTCGAAAATCCTAAAACACACTTTGCTTTGCTGCGACTGATCAGACAACAACAAGAAGCTAAACTCTTTGTGCACTGCATCCTGGGGGAGTTCTTAAGACTTTCGTGGCATTGCCACGTGATAGCAGCTCGAGGGGGAGCAGGTGTTCCATATTACCCGACTATTCCACATAATACCCTCCTCTCCTCTATAGATATTTTATAGTGTGTGTCAAAAGTTCTGAATTTATACTGATGGTTGAATTTTGCGATTTAATTATAATTGCTATCAATTGGACTCATTGGTTTGAATTGTAAAAGTTAAAACTGTAAAATATTACATCACACAAGCAAAAAACAAAGCTTTTATTAAATGCTTGCAGACCTATTAACAAAATCCACAGCAGAAATAGGTGTACCAATTTATTTTCAAATTGATTAACTCACTAAAACATTCATTCGATTAGATCCCCTACACTATCTCGTTATTTATCTTCTTCTGAAGTTTCTACCAAACTTAACACATTGTACATTTATACTTTAGAATCAGTGACACTTTAGAATACTTTTCTTTAGAATCAGTGACATAAGGTTCTATTTTCATAATGCTTATTCTTGACAACATTTCTTGGGTGCATGTCTGTGGAATTTTGCCCGGTTCAATCCAATCCATCTTCTATCTTTTAGATATAACTTCCACTAAACTTAATTAAATTTCATATAAGACAAAGAAACAATCCATCCTGCAACCGACATTCTCACAGCAACAATCCAAAATTATCTTCAAGACAGAGGAACTCACATCAGCTAAAATTCCATCCAAAACCCCCCCCCTCACCAAAACTAACCCTCTTCTTCAGACGTCAATCCACCGGGCTTTTATTAAAACCTGCGATGAATAACGAAGTTTTAATCGCAATTACCGCCTCCCTACGACTTAAACCCGAGGAATGCCGAGCGACGCTTAATCAAGCTCCATCCATCTTCCGAAGACACCCGAATCGGAATTCCCGACAAGAGCCGAAGAGAGACCCACCGCCGTCCGTCATTCCCCAAAAAGCGATTTTAGTGTCCCATAATTCTGCAGAAAATTGCGACACGTCACAGCGGGTCCCCGTGTTCGTGCGGTGGGCCGGGCCCTGTCCTAAACATGACAAAAGTGTCATCCTGTGACATTTTTATTCGACCTAATCATAATGCCGGGGTGCACGTTTCGTGATGGTGGGTCTAGTAGGCTTAACGGTCGTTAAGTGTCGGGAAATTCGCTGCCATGGCACAGAAAGTCGTTTTCTAGGGCTCAATTGGGAAGTCATTGTAATTTGGGGTTTTGAGCAGTATATTGAGCTGTGGCTTAAATCCATCAGCGAAAGATTTCTGAGGAACTCTTAATTGCTTAAGGTTGCAACTGCCTGCGTTGGGAGACCTTTTTTAAAAATATTAACTAAAAAAATTATTTAATTGCTATTTTCTGAGAGCTATTGTTCTAAAACAATGAAAATCATTCAGAAAAGAATTTTTTAAAAATTATTTTTTTAAATATTGAGAAATTTCAATGAAAATAAGGCTAAAATTTTAACTTGCGCCAACAACTCCTGAGAATGTTCTTTTATAGGTACAGTTAAAATTCTTCAGGATTTTGATCCTAAGACACTAATCTGTGTTACTATCTACAAAAAATCTGAGATTTTTAAAATAGAAAATAAATATAGGCACTTGAAATCGAAAAAAGTAAAAATTCATGAAAAAAAAACATTTAAATCAAGTTTACACACTTTAAAAAATACCTTAATTCAAATATTTTTCTTAGATTGTAGAAGATAACATGAGTTATAATATAGAGAGTCAAATAAAAAAGGCATCCGAATATTTTAAGTAGCTTTAGAGTAATCACTGTTACCGTGATCCAAAATATACAAAAATGTCATTCTTCAGAAAAAGGCTTTAAAGTTTAAAATTGTATGTTAATCCTGGTACTACTCGGTACTAAAACAGCTGTAACTTGTGTTATAGATTACTCAGAGATTAAAGTAAGGTAGTTTTGGAAAGCTTATTAAACAGGCTATAAAATAAAACAGTAAAACGAAATTTTTATGCAAAGTGTATGCAATCTTGAATTAAATTACTCAATAGCTTAAATTGAACAAGTGTGCATTTTTTTGGTAATCAATTAAATAAATTTTGAAATATTAAATGCAGCAAAAACATTATTATTTTTTAAATAAAAGTAATTTTAGTTTTTTCACACGAAACAAAAGTGGTTGTCCCTTCTTCATTCTTAATTGCATCAAATCCCACTACCTTTGGCGACAGAATGCATTCCCAAAATTCCTCGCCAACCACCGCCAATCATCACTAATTATAAATCGAACACATCATTATGGTGCTACACTTTAAAGAAGGAAAAAGAGTACAGAATTATTGCCTCTGATAAATCACAAACCAGATAAAAAACCGCAGCTATATGTTAAAGAGGAGCAATAAAAAATGTGTCATTTCCATAACGGGACATCTTTTTGCCCAAGCACCATCCCTACTTGTGCTGTCTGTTATTGGATTTTATGGACTTCGCTGGGACTAATTCAATAAGGAACATACAGAGATCAATTTTAATAGCCGCCTGATGCTTTTCCCCTCGGATGTCCTATTTTTTTTCTTTATCGAATTCAAATTTTTTGTGTTTTTCCAGTCTTTAATTTTATGAGAGATTACTTGTCAATAAAGATCTGCGCGGCTTTATCAAGAGCTGTAAAAAATGTCACTAACTATATCGAGCCTATATATACTCGGTCTGTTATAAACAATTCGGTTTTCCCGCGGAGGAAAAAAATGTCCGTTGGTTAATCTGAGATAATGTCTCTCGTTTCTGTTTTGACTTGGCTTGGATGATGGCCAAGTCGAACTGTAATTAAGGGAGTGATTTTTTTTTTCTTCTTCTCTTCGATAAAGAGTAAATGAATTAATATGCGAATGAATTCTTTCAATGGAAATGAAGTTGCGGTGTTTAGCGGTTTGATAATTGACAGCTGTTCATTACATTATCAATCAATCGGATAGAGATATGAAGACTCTCCCACTTATGAGTTCTATATTCGGTTAGAGTACAGAGGGGAATCGACTATCATTTACAGAATACCTATTATTTTCAATAATTAAACTTAGGAACTGTAGGTGAATATGTAATCTTATAATAAATACATACACCGTGTGAAAAAAATTAAGGATTTAATTATTTATAAATTTAAAAAGAATTTTCATCTTTTTGGTAATTAAATTTTTAAGTTTGTTTTTGCTTTCTATGGTAATACTATCAATCCTTTATGGCCATTAACGAAAATTATGAAATTGTGATGCCACAATTTACATATTTTTTTCTAAGCAAATGGCATTGAAGTTTAAAAAATTACTATGGCTCGTAAAATATTTTTTTCAACACAACTAAAACTTACGCTTTTTATACAATTTCAATTTCGATAGCAATGCTGCTTTATATTTTACAAAATGTGTTTACAAAACATTAAACTAGTGTGTTTATTGTAAAAAAATAAACTGAAAATGAAAAATACGTTAGGAAATGCAAAAGAACTCTAGTGTAAAACATTAAACAGCATGATGTTTCACCCACGTATACATATTATTTTGTATTTAAAAATTGTTAAATCATACAATATTGATTTATAATATCATTTAAATACCTGTATAGGTGCTTTCTGTAGAACCATAATAGCTTGTTTAATAAAAAGACTATTACAGGATGGTTCTCTACAGTGTAGAATGTATGGGATATGTTATAACTCGTTGCTTCATTAAAATTACATTATTTAAGTTTGTAATTTTTTGTTTCGTAAAAGAAACACATTTTTTAATGAAAAACTCATTCTTTAACTGTTTATAACTTTTTTGATGGAACAATACTATTTTCTTGTTCTTGGGTTATATTTTTTTAAAAGTTTCTAAATTGGGGGAACATCAGTATTATCTTGTTTAAACTCTTCAAAAGAGAAACAGCTAGAATCAATTTAGTCTAAAGTATTAGGAAAAGATAATAATCTTCGAACTTAAGTTTTGAAGGATTGTTTTTCTCAAACTAAAAGAACGGATGAACTAAAACTGAATTAAATTTATTATTAAATTTCATGAATTTCTAATTTTGATAAACTTAATATTTTCTAAAAACTTAATTTGAATCTCACAATATTATTTTTAACAGACAAGATTTTATCAAAAACAAACCTTGCATAAATTTTTGTAGTAAAGTGGGCCCTTTTAATTGAAAATAATCACGTCATAATACCAATCTGGAATTCAGCAGCTCTTTTGAACTTGAACCAATATTTTCAAAATGTACCGTACGGGGAAGGACGAAACATCTGTAGAATGTATGTCATTCACCTCTTCGTAAAGGGGTTACGGGGGAACCCTTTTTGTACCCCTTCAAAGTCGCTTGAAAGGGACCCCTTTGCTCCCTTTTCCGGTTTCCTAACCCCCTTTCGCACCTTGAAATGGCAGAATTTAGGGCACTGTACCGGAATACGCTGTAAAAATCCGGTAACCGAGTTTTCACAACAATAGCAGAACGCAGCTTACCCCTTTCATATAGTCTGGAAAATTTTAGATTTACATTTTGTGGTTAAAATAATGTAATGTTTTCTTTAATTTGTTATATTTTCAAGAGTAATTGAGTAGTGTTACATGCAATTAGTACTTTGATCAATGGTTTTTAAAAACATTCTCTAGTAAATTGTATTTTGATTTTAGTGGGGGTTTTTGTATTGATTGTTCAATGGATCACCACTATGTAGAGTTATCTGTAATACATTCTAATTTTTAAATACACTAGAAATAATTAAAGAAAGTAAAATATGCTTTTAAGAAAGTAATTATTAATTTAGTAAGTTTAATTTTCATTTCATTCATATTTCTTTTTATAACATTTATTGCAACCGAAAATTTTTAGATATTCCTTTTTGCGTGTCATTAACTTAAGAAGAAATATACCAAACATCAACACCCATAGAAATAAAGTTTTCATATAAAAGCATTTGAAACAAAAGTTCTTTGTGAAGAAAGGAAACTTTGACTCCAAATCTCATTCATGATGTTTATCCACTAATTTATAACTAAGGAAGAAATATTCCTAGTGCTAATACATCCAACAAGACTACTTAACAACCCCAGGTGCTATCTTTCCCCTTTGAAAAACAATACAAGAGAGAAAAATAAAGCAGCATCTGCCCCCTTTAAAAAAGCAACTTCAACTATGTTCCTATCTTCAAGAAAAAACTCCAAAAAACCCACTTGCCACCCAAATCATGATGCAATCATTCACCAACCAACCATCTGTAGCGGCAATCGGCGAATTAGTTACAGCAATAAAACTATCATTCAATTTTTTAAAGACTTCCAACAAGGGTTCCCCGCCGAACATCCCTTTCTGTGTAAGATTAAATTAAACCCGTCATTCGTGACGTTGGCGCCAGGTGGCAGGTAAGAACTCACCGCATTTTTTAATTAATTTTTTAATCGCCCGGTGTTAATCGAAGTGGCCGCATTGTGAAATTTCTTACTACCTCCTGGGGCCTCCCAAGCAATGGAGTTGTATTTCTCTTCGGCCCTCCTTTTAAGACTTCCCAGCATCATGACAGCGAGGTTTCATCGTCTCGAAATGCGATGAATATTCATTAACGCTGCACGGCAGCTGATGAGGCTCTTTTCTGTTATGAACCCGCTTCTTAGTGTCAGCTCATTTCAGCGTTGCGCAACTCATGTGGGCTCTTTAGTTACAGAAATACGTGCGGTAACTTTTAAAAGTTAAGCCGTTTTAAAGTTCTCCTTGCGGCTCGTTGTTTTATCTCGGTTGATTTTTATTGAGGTGTAACAGTGTAACACCCTTAAGTGTTAAAGTGGAGGGATAAAGGGGTTATTTTGTGACTGGCTTTATTGGTATCGAGCTTGAAATGAATTGGTAGACTTTTATAATAACGCTGCGTTAAGCTGTTGAACTAATTATCGTCTCAATTTCTAAAAACAGTTCTGAGTGATATTCTACATCAAGTAAACAAGTGTAAAATTTGTCTCTAAATTCTGTGACATAGTACTTCAAACTAGTATTCTACCCCATTATAGTACCAAAAGGGTTAAGGTACGTGCCTACGTTGAAAACGTCAATTTCGACCAAAACTAGTAATTTTTGTTTTTGATTCTATATTTTAGTACAGCTTTTTAGCTTTCTAAAACTGTCTTACTTTTGATTCTATAGCCACTAGAAAAAAGTTATAGCTAGTTAAAGAAAGAATGTCACATGCCGGTCATATGCAAAATGTCATTTCAAATGCGTTTTTCTCAGAACAGTTTTTTTAATAAATTTAGTTACGGTAAACATGATTTCTCAAAATCTATTGCTTGTATTGTTATGAAATTTGGCATGAATGTTTTTGATAGTATTATCCAGGGAATGACCTATGGAAATCTTGTTAAGTTGATTCTAAGTGAGTGTAGGAGCTTGTTTATAAGGGGGGGAAAGAAAGGAAAAAAACTAAAAATTTAATGTATTCCTAATTAAAAGGATATAACTTCTATAAAAAATTTTATATCTAGAACTTCTTAGGTCATTCCCTAGATAATTGTCCTAAAATTATGTTACAGGTTAAAAAATCCCTTTAAGTTAGCAAGATTTTTAATTATGATGTTTATCGTAAACTTAAAAAATGACTGCTAGCCGTAGGATTAAACACATAAAATTACTAGCAAATATATGAAGTTAATTTAAGAAAAGTACTTTGAAATATATAACTCAGTATTTAAAAATTTTGAAGGAATTATGATAATAGCTACAAAGTAAAGAAATTTTTGATATTCTCAATAGAAAATAAGAAATCCTTTAACCTCTTCTTAAATAAATATTCCGACAGGCTATTTTGTATTTATGTAGGTAATGCATTGGAAAATTTAGGCGCTAAATAACAAAAGTTTTTTCAGGTTTTGGAACTAAATAGATTACATTTGGTCTTCGTGGATTATCATTGTTTCTTTTTATACATGCAATTGGATATGAATATAAAGACAAAGTTTATAGAAAAAAGATGAACTATATATGAATGGAATAATATTTAAAGATTTAAAATGACTTATGTTAATTGATCGAATATGATTCAGTAAGGACTATTTCTTCTTTTTTCTTTCTTTTCTTTTAGTTTTAAAAAATATTTTGTACCTTGTCACGATTAATAAAACCCTCTGAAAACGTGCAAATATTTGCAATGCTAGAAGTATAAATTTTGTTCAGATTTTCCGTTTTCAGATTCTCATTTTTCTTGAAAATCAGGAATTTTAGTATGCATACGAGTAATTTTCCTTTTTTTAGGTTTTTGAAAGTGATCAGAAGAAAGGTTAAAATGGAATGAAGAAGGTGAGTTATTTGATTGAACAAACCCTTAATTCAAAGTTAAATATTTCATCGGAAAATATCTTGATGCTTATTTTCATCATAGGAATCATGTAATCCATTACCTTTTAAATGTTAGTATAAATCAACTTTTGCAATTACCCAAAAAAGGCATTTTTCGACTGATAGTTTTGTCTTCTAATTTTAAGTTTATCTAATTATTTCAAATAAACAAAATCTTCTAATACAAAGAGAAAAATACTGCAATAAAATTCCAACTATTAAATGTTTTTATTTATCAAACGTTTTTCTAATTTTATTGCTACACATTTTTAGCATAAATTTTATGCTTATATGTAAAAACTGCTTGGCGCCTAAAAATTGATAGCTTTTATCTAATTTCTTAAATGTAAAGGAGATTATTTTCTAAACTATTAATTAAAAAAGGGGGTATGGTAAAATTAGGTAATTTGATGCAAGGGGCACATTGATACCCTTACAATATCTCAAAAACTATCAAGGTTATTTGGGTCGGGTTTTTACTAAAAGTGGCCTTTGTGTGCCTAAGCATAACATATGAAACCGTTAAGCTCTGTAATAAGTTTATAATTTTTAGTGTAAGAAGCTAAATTTGTTCGTCAAAAATTTCCAAAAGTAAATTTCTAAGTTAAATGTAAAATCTCTCTGAAGCTATTCTACTACTTAGAATACAGAAATTTGTAAATTCAAAAATCAAGTTTATCCTTGTTACCAATAGGGGATATACTTAAATTTAAAATAACCTTTGCCAAATTTAAAAATAAAGGTTTTTGTTCAAAAACAACAAATGGGGAAAATTGTTACACTTTGAGGTGGGGTACTTTGTTTCACTCGTGGGGAACAATGATACATGTAAAAGCAAAAAGTTGGGAGATAAATATCTCCCTGCAATGTAAAAAAACAGTTGGGTAAGTTATAATATCTACAGTAGGGTGTATCGAAAAAAACTTTTTTTCGATTTTGATGACGTAATAGTGCGGAAAAGTTGTCTAAGGTGCCAGAGAGTACCTGTGAATTTTTTCAGAATTTTTGGATAATTTCTTAATGTGCCACATTGGCCCTGAAGTTCCCCATGTTAATCCAATGGGGCGCGCCGCCAAAAAGGCCGAAAATCGGTTTTTCGCCCCTCATTTCTACCCTAATCACACGACGAATGTCTCGTCTCGAGTTATGGACTCTATATGATGTATGCTACCCGAAAAAACTTTAATAATAACTTAAATCTCTATATTATGTTGATTGTGGGTTCTGATTTGAACGAGGAAATACGCGATTTTCGACGAAATTTGAGCATACAAAAAAACGTAATATAGATATTTAGGCTATTATTCAAGTTTTGTCGGATAGCCTAGATCATATAGAGTCCATAACTCGAGACGAGACATTCGTCGTGTGATTAGGGTAGAAATGAGGGGCGAAAAACCGATTTTCGGCCTTTTTGGCGGCGCGCCCCATTGGATTAACATGGGGAACTTCAGGGCCAATGTGGCACATTAAGAAATTATCCAAAAATTCTGAAAAAATTCACAGGTACTCTTTGGCACCTTAGACAACTTTTCCGCACTATTACGTCATCAAAATCGAAAAAAAGTTTTTTTCGATACACCCTAATCTACAGTGAATTATACATATAATGTAAATTTTTGAGTCTGGGTTTTATATTAAGTGTTTGAGATTAAAAACTGCTTGCATTCTAGTTCTTTGCATTTATAAACTTTCAAAAAGAAAATGCAGTTGATAAATACATGACCAAAAGATGGATTCAGGGACTCTGAAACATCTGAGAAGTTTTTGTCACTTTTAAAGGTAACAAAGAACTGTATTTAAAAAAACAGTGACAAAGTGAATGACCAAAAACTAACCAGTTAACTAGTGTCGTATTTTTAAAATTTCTGGATGATTTTCGACAAAGATATCCTTTGAATTTTATTCAACTAATTCAGGAGCAACCATACCAATGAAAATTGGCATCTTATTTCCCTAATTAGATATTTGTTAAAAATGACCATTTGATAAATTTAAGATTTTATTTATCCTAGAATGTTAAATGGAAAATTTGTGATTTATATTAAAAAAACGGTTATGTAATAGGGCTTAGAATATCTTTAAATAAAATAACGTTAATTATTTTCAAAAATTCTTGTTATTAATTACTATTGTTGATCAAATTAATCACTGATGTATTAAAATGCCCCAAGCTATGTATCCAACCTGCCCCACAGGTGGGGAACTTATATACAAAATTGAATTTTTTTGTACAAAAGTCGTTATATTTTAATTTTCCTTAAACTTATATTTATTTTCTAATAGATTTCATAAAATTGAGTCATTCTTGGATATTTTTAGAAAAAAATTACCTGAATAAGTCATTTTTTCTACTCAAAAAATTTATTTGAAATTTGCTGTATCAAACTGTCCCACCTTCCCCTATACTAGTTTAGATTTTAAAAAATTTCATTCGAAATGTTGTAAAAAACCTACAAATTTACAAGTATTAAACAATAAGAACAATTTTCTTCAAAATCTGGTTGTTGTATTTAATGCATTGGTCCGTTCTTTGCTCAACTAAGGAAACAAATTTACGGACATCCTACGTCTGACAGCAGAATCGACCACACAGTAGTAAAAATAAATTATTTTATCTGTAGAAACTTTGATCAAAGTTGATCTCGACTGAAAGGGAAAAAAGAAACCACTAAAATACAAGTCCTTCAGAATTTATGCCCGCTTGTCCCAAAAAATAATCACGCACACATCTGATAAGGAACCCCCTCCTCAGTTGTCCGATTCCTCTTGTTTCAAGAACCAATAACTCCTGCTCGCTCATTGTGCAGCTAGTTGTAATCTCCGGATGTGCAAAGGTAATGTAGGTGAAGGGGTTAAAACTTTCCCCCTTTTACCCCCAATCAAACTGCTCACCTGGTAGGAGGAGTCAATAACCCTCCCAAATCGGGCATTTGAAGGTTAACCCTTTTTCCTTTTCGGGCCCCCGTCACGAACCAATCAACCGAGCTGGTTAAGGGTAGTTAAACAACCTCCCTACATGGGTGCTTGAGTAAAAGGACGGAGCTTAGGAGAGGAGGATTGGGTTTTTTTCAGGAAAGGAATTGACTGGTAGGTTGAGTTCATTTTTGGCTCCATTGTGTTTTTTTTCTTGAAGGCGTTTGTATTTGAGAAATGTTTCCTACCGATGTGGGCCTGTCTTGTCAAAGCTTTATCATAGGTTTTTTCTTTCGTTTTGTGGTTATACATGTTTCTGACTTCTTTTTAGCAGTCCCTTTGTAGATAGTGGATTATTTATATTTTTTTACAGTGACTATCATTCAACTATTTTGCTCTCATTGGTGTAATTTAAAACAACAGACTATTAACTATAGATAACTTGGCCTTTTTAAGGTATAAAAATCCCTCACATACCTTGTTTGTTGACAAAAAAGATAAAGAGCTATGATATTTTTATAGTTGACTTTTTATCTTTTTATACAATGATTTTCATTTAGCCATTTTGCCCTCATGTTATAATTTAAAGCAACATATTGTTAAATAGATAACTTAAACTCTTTAATGTATACAAATCCCTCACATACCTTTTCAGTAAACAAAAAGATAAAGATCAATGACATTTTTTGATACTGTTGACTTTAGTGAAAGAATAAACTGTTGTTTAAACTGTCCCATTTAGTGGAAGACAAATTCTGATGTGTTTTTTTTGAAAGATATAGCAAACATAAATAATTTGATAGTTTTATTCGGTTTTCGTTGTTATTTTTATTTTTCAATAAAAAATGTACTTAATGATTAACAAATTTGATGCAGGCTTACTTAAAATATCATTTTTATGGGAGGGAGGACTCTATTTTCCAGTTGTTAACTTTATACATTTTGAGTTTGCTGTTGATGAAGTTGTTTGGGTAATTCTAAGAAGACCTTTGGTTGGGTAATTCCAAAGGTTAAATGTCTTTTATACATAAGGATGAATGTATCTAAACATGATGGAATTCATTCAAATTGATAGAATGTATACCGATTGGATCATAGCAAAGGTAGTAGATATCTTGTGAGGAAAACTTATTGAAAACTGATTTTACTTGTTGAACAGGAAAATAATTATAAGAAATTATTTTAGTATTTTATTAAAATATAATACAAATAAAGTGCATGTGCTTTTTAAATTTTATCTATTTATATCTTCAGATAAGGAGTGGAAAACGCGATGTATCTAATTAATGGTTTTAAAACTTCTAACAATCAAAAAAGTTTTTCGCAATTCTACTCGCTAAGTTCACATAAATTGAATATAAAAAGATCGAACATGTAAAACTTGTCGAAATGACACTTATTCCCTCTTCTTTTGAGAGTTACACGCTGAAATAAGCTCTTTAAAAAATTCAGCCATTTTTTTTCGCAATGTCTTAATCTTCTCAGGTGTTTTCAAAGCTCCGTACAAGTCCATCCATTTCCCGAAACCGATTGAACCATTTGCCGTATATCCACCCGATCCTGAAAGACGCTGCAAATGAAGACATTGTCTGGGAAACAAGACCATTTCCATTTCAAAGTGATCAATCTCCATTCTCTGAATCCTCTCTCACACACAGCTTGGGAAGCCATTCTCTCTTTTCTCTTTCGAGAGAGAGAGAGAGAGAAAAAAGAGGAGGAGAGACGAACGTCTCTCCATCCATCTCGACGCAATTACGACAAACCTCAATTACTCGGACTAAGATACCCCTAATTCGGCGGCGGAGGAAAGACAAAGACCTAAACACCTCCAGCTTAGAAAGACAAAGGCCGCAGAACGGATTCGTATACAATGAAAACTCGAAATATAATAATCAAAGCGGTCATGCCGTGTGACTCTTACCCAAGCGTGACATTTTTTAATGATGATTATTTAATTCTCTGGGTTTTTCTTTTTTTTCGTTTATCATATTAAAGTTGCTGGCCCTCAGTTGCCAAATGTCCAGCAGTATTTATTGGCTTTCATTATAATATCACTTCCGATCTAGGCTCCGCCCTGGCGTGACGTCATTTCGGCAATTGAATGTTTCTGCGCATTGATTTTTCGCGGGAGAGAAATGGAATGTGGGGGGGGTGAGGGTGGGCGGATCCGCCCTTAGCGATTGACTGCTCTCGAAATATGTCTAGGAATCTACCACAAAGACAGACTAATTTATTTTCTTGCAGCTTTGTGTCTTTAATTGTAGTCCTCAATTAAAAGCAGCAGAACTTGGCGCGAGGAGCTGTTGTTTCTCATTCTTTCAGGATATTAGGATGTATATGAGTGAAATATAATTATTTTCAAAATTCACATCCCCTAGCTTGAACAACTGTGTTTCGTTGAATGCAGCGTTTGGGTCATATTGTTTTTTGCTGAAAAAATAAAAACAGGATGTAACTAGCATTTTCATTCAAGCAGACTTCCATACATTCTCTTATATATCCTATAGAGATGAGAATAAGAAAAGAGATTAGCAAAGTGAGAGAAAATCAATGAAATTGAAGCGAAAAAAGCAAGGGCTAAGGGAAAGAAAGTGAGAAGCGAAAAAAGAGTGATGCAGAGAGAGAGAGAATGATAGAAATCTGAGATGGATCTTATGGTACTTATATTATAGAGAAAAAAAAGAAGATGATGAGAGGAAGAAAAATAGGATAAGTTTAGATGAGGAAAAAAAGCAGTTTTCAAAATCCATTTCTGATGCGATCTGGTCCTTCTAAATCTTTGTGTGTAAAAAGCCTTCAAACTAAAAAAATTAAAGAAAACCTAAAATACGTTTATTCATTTTTCGTTGGAAATTGAAAATAAAATAAAATTTCTGATCCCTTCTCAATGAAGTTTTAAAAGTAAATAGGGATAGAAATTTAAAGGGGTCAAATATATGACAAATCCAATCTGAAAGGAATCGGGATCCTTCTTTTCTGTAACTGCTAATATTTGAACTCATAAACAGGTTTTAACCCGTTTTTGGTATAAACTCTTTATGAAAATGTAGTGGGTTAATGTCTCTCCATCAATTTACTCATTCAGTTAGATATGTAAAGGTTGCGTAGACTTCAAATTCAATGCAATTTTTATTGAGTTCTTGGATCGTTTCTTAAAATAAATGAAATTAAATGAAAAAATAACATTTTAGATGTTCAAAATCCAAGATTACTTCCAAATTGATAAAAAGTAAAAAAAACATAGGGAAACAAACACTTTTTAACGTGTTTGTTTTATAAGAACTATTAAAAACATTTCAGCATAATATAAAATAATACATGATCAAAAAAATTTTATCACCGTGGAACTCTTTATACTCGTACTTCGTAAAACGATCTTAAGGGTTACTTTAAACGCAGTCTAGACATGTAATTTTTAAAAATTCCTTGCTATATCCATTTTACCTCACCTTACTTTATTAGTTGTATTTCCAAAATAATTTATTTTATTTTAAACTTTTTTCTAAATAAAAATAAGTGATCCCTTCCAAATAACTGCAACGGAAAGTATAGGAATCTGATATATAAACTAATAATACTGTTTAGTTAATTCCGTGATGAGAAAAGAATCCAACGTGAAAGAACCAGTTACTAAATATTCTTGATCTAAAATTTAGGTTTTACAAGTCATTAAATCTTTTCAACAAATTGAAAAGGGTACTCAATCTTACCATTAGCATCTCCACATTTCATGTCAAGCTTGCAACCAGGCTTCTCAAAATTATTTATTTTTCTTTGAAATTGTGTCCGTATTATTTCAAAGAAAAATAATTTTAACCCCCATGAAACGGGTATCGTCAATGTCAGAAAACTTTAATTATAGCAGTAACACAAATAAATATTGAAATAATATAAGATCAACAGTAGGTAATACAACACTGATGATCATAATTTAAAAATGATATTTATAACGAAAAGATTATCAACAATGTAATTAACACCGAATTCTTACAATTGAGAATTTTTCATTAATCTTTGGAATTGAAGTTGACAATATTGTTTATTGCCATTGTTGCTTTGATTAGATATCGCTTTCCGTTTGAAGGTATTTTTAGTTGCGCTTATGAAAAGTTATTTCATTTTGTTTTGACATTTTGATATTTTTTCTTGTGTAAAATTTAGGTTCAATTCCGTTAACTGCTCCATTAAATATTGCCAGGCTGTTTTGAATGTCGAAAATGAGAAAGATAGCCGAAAATTGCAAACAAACTTATGAAAAGGTAAAATTATATCAGTGATAATTATAAAATTTTGGTGGTACTTTTGAATGCTTGCCGTTTAAAATAGCTTGGTGATATTTAATGGGACTGTTGGGGGAGTTAAACTAAACAACTAAACATTTACATGCATTTTTATCTTTCACATGCTAAGATTTATGATAGATTCTCAATATTAATGATGCAAATCCTGAACTCTCTAAATTAAGACTTGCTCTGTAGCTCCTCATTTCAGATTGTATAGGTATTAAATAATTGTATCATTATATTTTAGCATGAAAAAATTAAGAAGTTGATCCTCTTTTGACTCTTTTTATGGTCATTTGCTGAAATAGTTTTATTTCTCCTAAAAAAAAGACCTGCTCACCCCATTTCTACAAAGAAAAATAACGCGAAGAACCAAATCTAAAAAAATCTAAATGAATATCTACTTAAAAATCATATTATCATTCTGAAAATCTAAATCAATGGAATTTTAAAATTAAACAAGCATTTTTGATTTGACAGTTTGTCTAATTTTAAAATGAAAAATTATGAAGAAATGTTAAATTAAAAGATGATTTTTTGTTGCTTTTAACGGAAGGTAATTAACAAACTCAAAACTTGAAAAACTATTCATAATATTACTATTTATAAACACTTTCAAGCAAGTAGAAAATATGATGGACATAATTTTGTCAAAATTCGATTTATCAAGGACTCTAAATGTAAAAAATTAAAGTATTATTTTTATTTTTAGGTTTCATTTATGGGTATCACTTTTAACTTGAAATGCTTAACAATCGGATCGATTCAACCAACCCCTCTGACCTCTTATCCAAAATAAAGGGCATGTAGAATGCGTTTAAAACTTATTTATTTTTATTATAATTTATTCTTAAACCTAAAAAGTTTAAGAATTAAGCTATTAACTTCACCCGTGCTAGGCCGAACATATCAGCTATTTATTTAATAAAATAATGTTAACCTTTCTGAATTAAAAAAACAAACGCATAAGAATATTAAAATTAGAACAAAATTAATTTGAAAATAAAATCTAAAAATAAGGCTGTTTGAACCATTAAACTACATCAGCTTGTTTAAATGTTGTGTATTGAAAAATAAAAGTTTTTGCACTGCTCGCACGATATCTTTTATATAACTACTCAATCGAACTGTTCAAAACTTTTACAATGGCTTGGCCTTACATATTTATGTTTAAATAAATGAACATATTTTAAACTACATCAAAATATTTTTACAAACAATTAAAGTTGCTTTTTTCTTCAAAATTTGAAAATTTAAATTTTTAAGTAGCTTTTTGGGTTATTCGTTAATTTAAAGATAATCAATGTCCAGAAAAATAATCGAGCAAAAATATCGCTTGCATTTTAAAAAAAAGCTGCTTTTAAAATGCCCTTAAAGTACTAAATAATAATATAAACTGTTAAAAAAATATTAAACTAATTTTTGTTGGATATATTTTTAATAAATGTTATTTGACTAATAAAAGAAACTTTGGTTAAAAAACCATGGCATCTTAAAGATTCTTGTAAGACAAATTCCATTCCAGACACTATACAATGGGTTACCTGACTCTTTAAATTTCGATAAAGATTACTTTCTAATTATTAAAACTTTTTAGGCATGACTCTTAAAAGTTTAGGATAAGTAAAAAATAACATGATCAGTGGCTGTCCCTCTTTCAATTGATATTATTTAAAGTTAAATACTACTTATAAACAATCTCTAAAATATCGGTAGATTTGTTTGATATTTTTCTTTTAAATTAGGGAAAGAAAAGACAGTATATTTATTACGAGCTATTGGTTTTAAAGGCCATCTCAATCTTGATGTCTTTAAACAAGAGACTGCAACTATAACTTCCTTTTATTGGATTTTTATTATAAATATAAAAATATTGGTAAGATTTTAATAAAAAGTATCAATAATATAATGTTTTTTACCTTGTAATAATTTTTTAGTTATTTTATCAGAGATTTCTCAAAAGGGTAACTGCATGAATTTACATAATTTCTTTGCATTTGAGTAATCAGATAAATAATTAAGTGGAAAGTTGTTATATTGCAATGATCTTCTTTACTTAGTTCTTCATCTCAAAAAACTTCAAACCTTAAAAATACTTTCAAAAATAATTAAAATTTTGCTATCAATATTTTAGAGATCAATGTTAATTTAACTTTTCAAACTAAAGGAATTATCATATAAGCAGCATATTCTGACAATTTCAATCGTTAAATTTCGTTTAAGCATTGTGCTTTAGTTTCTTAATTTTTTTTGTAAAATATTTCGAAATCAATTAATTTGTAACTTATAATGTCAAAAAAATATATAGTATCATTTTTTGTATAAAATCACTGGTACTTTCAAGCTAATTAATATGATGTGTTCAACCTCCATATCAATTAAATACTATTACGAATGAAACTTTTCAGTAATTTTTGGGATCACCGAGTATGTTAGAATGTATATATGGGGTCCTAGAGTTTCTCCTAGCTTTTGTTAATATATGCTGATTTCTCGGGTAAAATTATCCTTATTTATAATGTAACATAGTTAACTAAAATTTTTAAATAAAAAATTAATTAATAACTAAAATTTTTAAAGTTTGTAACAGTTAAGAAGAACATTTTTGCTTTGTGCCTAGTTAGTTTTGATAATTAAGAACGTTTATATTCTACTAATTTTAATTGTAGATTAACTTAATTAATTTACTGGTAAGGCTCTTTGAAACACTTTTAAAGAATTACAGTTAATCATATCATATAATCATATTATATTTCTAAAACCGATTAAGTCTTTGTGGTCAGTATCCGAAATGTTCTAAATACTATACTAGATCCATTAGCGCATTAAAGTCTTAAGAGTAATTACAATTTGACATTAAATTGCATTTCATTCTCTTTTTAAAAGTTTTCTAAATTAATTTACTTCAGGGAGAAAAGTTAAGTTTAAGTATAGTAAATGTGTTTAGGATTTCAAAATTTATGGGTGAAAAGTAGTACAAGTAGTAAAAGTGTTAAGGGATTTTAAACTGAAGGGAAAAGTAAAAACTAATTTTAAAGAAGGAAGGAAGGAAGGGTAAGGAGAGAGAGGACATCAAAATATTTACGATTTCGAATACGAACGTAAAAATTTTTCCAAGATGACGAATGCAATTTAAATTCTCATGTTGGATAGAAAAACACAATTTGTATGATTTTTCGATTTTATTTTTAAAACAGTTTAAATAAGTTTATTTGATTTGTTCCTAAGTTTCCCAGAAAAGTAAAGTGATACATCAAACAAATACTATTTAGCTAATGTCCAAGACTTAATATTCTGATGAGAAATAAATTTTGGGGTTATTTTTCTCGATTAAATTTACTATAATAAAACAAAAGACACAATATGTTTTTTAACTCTAATATTTTACTGAAGTTAACTTACCATACCAGCATCTTATAAATAGTTCAATACAAATATATATTGTTGTTGTAACTACATTTCTATAAAAGCAATTTTCAACTATATTTTTACCATTTTTATTTACATGTTGCACTGTGTAATGTTTTTGCGACCCAAGTTTTATAAATACGAAAAGAAAAAAATTTAAATTTCCGTCGAGCCGGAGTCGAACCAGCGACCTATGGATTTCCGTGTTTTCCCACTACAGTCCACCGCTCTGCCAACTGAGCTATCGACGGACAAGTCTCAACCACCTTTTATAAATTAAGGAAATTTTCTTAACCTAAATTTAGACTTGAGCTTTAGAGAGTCACTATATCTCTAGCTTCATTTTTGGGATCTGGAAATAGTAGTGTCTCCCTCTAGTGAGTGCTGTTTCAAACTCTGGAGCAAATATACAGCCAGGAAAAGTTTTATGCTTAGAACATGGTTTAGTTTGATTTTGTTTAGAAAAAAAATCCTGCTGTCAATTAAAAGAAAAATGAATGAAATTTTCCGAAAACATCCTGTATAGGGTTTACTCTCTTTATGGTAGAGGAACCTCTTTCGTTAATTTAAAGAAAAAAAAGTGTTTCAAATATTTTGATATTTTCTACTAAGTAACATAAAAATATAAAAATAAACAAAATAAAATTTAACAGACGGAACGTTTTTTTATTGAATGCATCTCTGGAACATTGATAACATATGATTAATAATTATTATTCAAAATAATTTAAAGGAATGAGAAATAGTTTTACCGTGACTATTTTTTGGGGAAAATAAAAACTAACTCTAATGTTGATTTATTTTTAGTAAATCTCTTTAATGATAATGTCTATAACTTTTTATAATAACTAACAAAATATTTTCAAATTTTAATTTTGAACATAATTTCATTGCATTAAAATCACTTTTTATCTTTTCTCCTTCCAAATCTACAAATTTTACTAAAAGAGGAAGTTTTGAAATTTCAATCAATGGAATAAAACATCATGAAAAAGGTTCTGCATGGAACATTATTGCTATTTTTAAGATAAGTGCTGTTGAATAAACCACTTTCCATTTTAATTTGAATGCTGTTAAACTATGCTTCTCTTTCGATATTAGTTTTTAAGAGCCTAAAATTTAATTAGATTTTTTCCCATGCTTTTAAACCCTAAAGCGTGTTTTTTATAGTGTCTTATCTTTCAATAATAGAATTCAACTACGAAATCCGCCCTTTACAACTTAATCTAATAGAGACAACTTCAATGAACTTCAGATTCTCTTTACTTTAACTGTAGCTCACCACAGTTGTAATTGTAACTATTACCGTATTGAAATTTCTGAATTGATAAAAAAACATATTTGACCAATAAAAATAGTGTTTTTTCTACCAAAGTTAGTGCTCACTATAGGTCTCTGAGATCTGTAAAAAATTTTACATTTAATCAAACTGTTGTTTCTCGAAAAGTTGTTCCAGTGCACAAGAGTGGCGTGCTACCCAATTTTTATTTGTATGCACTCTAAAATAACTGTAGTTTTAAGGGATATTCAGCAATACTTGTAACAGCTCATCTCCATTTTCAATGCAAAATACAAATTTTATCTGTATAATTCACCACTATTATAAAACAATTACTATGTTGTTTTACAGATAAGCTGTAATCAACAACAACGGTTTTGAAACAGAATATCTCTATTTTACGTTAAGTAGTACAAATTTTCTCTCTACAGGGTGTCCCATAAATAGTGGGTCACACTTCTAGGGGGGATAGTAGACACCTAGACGAGTCAGAATCACATAGAATTCGGGGGTCCCAGACCAAATCCCAGGGAATCTCCAAAAATGGAGCGACACCCCAAAAAAATTATTGATAAATTCAATTTGTGGAAGACCTACTATTGGTAAAAATTTAATTATGGTCTCAAAAATTGTGATTTAATATGATCTTTAAAATTATCTCAAAAGTCTTCACCTTAAAATTTTTTTATTATGGAAAAAGTTAAAAAACCACAAAAAAATGTGAAAATTTTGCCCAAACCTCATTTTGTATTTCGAAATCATTTCTCTTGATTTTATAATCTGAAAGATCTTAGTCGTAAACCCTTAAGTCCAAAGTTTCACGTAAAAGCCATCAATATTCAATGCTTGAGATCCTGTTAAAGCACGGTATAAGTCCGTTTCTTTCGTCCGCAGACTGTCGTTTTGGAAACGGCTATAGGAAACCACTTTGCGCACCCAAAAAACGAACTTTAACAGGATCTCAAGCGTTTAATATTGATGGTTTTTACGTGAAACTATGGACTTAAGGGTTTACAACTATGATCTTTCATATTATAAAATCAAAAGAGATGATTTCGAAATACAAAATGAGGTTTGGGCAGAATTTCACATTTTTTTGTGGTTTTTTAACTCTTTTCATAATAAAAAAAATTTTAAGGTGAAGACTTATGAGATAACTTTAAAGATCATATTAAACCACAATTTTTGAGACCATAATTAAATTTCTACCAATAGCAGTTCTTCTACAAATTGAATTTTTCAATAATTTTTTTTGGGTTTCGCTCCATTTTTAACTCCCTGGGATTTGGTCTGGGAACCCCGAATCCTATGTGATTCTGACTCGTCTAGGTGTTTTCTATCCCCCCTAGAAGTGTGACCCATTATTTATGGGACACCCTGTATAACTAAGCTGCATTCACTTTAATGCCATATTTCTTGTTGTGTTCCTTTGATTGGCTGTTTTCCAATTCCAAAACTACACGTAATAGTTTTTATTCTTTTATTATTATTATCCTCTTTCTTATGTTGGATGTGAAGAAAAAAGCTGAGACCTCCCCCAAAACCCCCCCCGAGAAAATCACCCTCAAAAGAGACTTAGATCTTATTTCTTAATGTTAACACAACTTCTTACAATTTTGCTATATATGATGTCATGATGCAATGGTTAGCGTACTCGACTATACCATACAGTCATACTCGGATCAGAGAGAGAGATTACTAGGATTAATTTCATGAGTTTGAATTATTTTTTGTGAATTAATTGATCCTAACAGGTAGTAACAGTAATAATTCGGTGATAACAGGAGTCCCCCGCTCAAATTACAGGGTTTTCTAGCAGCAAGTTAAACAGGATTCTGTCAAATATCATCATGTTTTATAGAGTGCATTGAGTTAGATGTCATGGAGTCATAATAAGAGACAATGTGCGAGGTGGGTTGGTTAACTTCGTAAGTCTTTTTGTTTTACCACGTGCGTTTTTTATAGTACGTTTAACTGGTTTCACTCACACATAGCTTCCAAAATGAGTGCAGTAAAGGTAACAGGTAGTAGTCCAACAGAATGTAATATTCGGCAGAGTTTGTCAAATTTAATTTTCAGTATTTACAATTTTATCCATTCCTCGTTGTGAAGTTTCTCACACATTACCCATTTGTACTCCTTGGCCTTCTTCCCACTTATTTATCTATATTTTTTCTTAATCTTTAAGTAATCGAAAAAGAATTGCTAAAGATACGAGGCTCAATTTATTGTGAGTATTTCTGCATACGAGATTTTTTACATCCTACGAATTTATTTGCTTGCGAAATTGTCTGTATTGTTAACGATAGCTGTTTGCCTGCGATTGCTGTTTGCCTGTAATCTGACTACAGATTACACAAACCGCTCACTGGACCGTTTTCAATCAACGGTCATTTTCAATTCCCACCCACTGGGAAGGATTCCAAAAGGGTCACTCCGATCATGTTGAGGAATATGAGGGGGTTCTCGAACACAAGGGGGGTGGTTCGAACAGGTGCGTGGAGCGAGCGATCGTTCGTAACGGTCACGTGACACAGGTCCCATTGTCACGTCACGCGAGCAGTCACCCAACCGAGGGGCCGGGGGGAGGGAACTTCCTGCTCTGCCATTGGTCAGAAGTGCAGAGGAGGGGTTGGGTCTTCGACCCCAGGGGAGGCTAGGGTCGAAGGATTTCCATTGGCTGGCAGGAGAGGGGTGAGGATTGCGGTTGGGCTTTGGCGGGAATTTCAAAAGTTGTGAGCACGGTGTGATGGTGATGTCGTTGGAAATTTTAGTCAGATGTTTTTGAAGCTATACTGTATCGGGTTCTAAGACGATTTTTTGGTTTCTGAGGTACCTTGAAAATGAAAATAATGAAGTCCTATATTTTTAATTTTTCTGAATGATGCACTGAGAGAAATGACAGTTTCAAATTTAAGTAAATCGATGTCCTCATTTTGGTATGAAACTTTTTGGTTCAAATATGACGATCCAATTATTTCAATTTTGAAACACCAGACATACTCAATTTCAGACAATTTAATAGTCACCACTCAAATTATGCTTATTTTTAGTTTATATTTGAAAATTGAAATACATGTAATACATCGAAAGTAAATTTAAGTTGGTGTGATAACCTGTTACACAACGCTGGGACGCACTCAACACACTGGTCTACTTCCCACGTCATAGTAACGTGGCTATGGTCATCATAACTGTAACACATTGCACCTTCTTTATATGAATGTCATGGACGAATTAAAAAAAAGAGTACATGATGCTTTATTTTTAGTACTATATGCAAATATGCATGTTTTCAAATTTGAGTAAATTTGGATCGGAGCCTGTTTGAGTGCGGGACTTATTCAGATTTGAATAATTTTTACTCATTTTTGAGACTATCGTTTTAAGAATGTGGTTTGGAGAAACATGATGGTGATCAGTGACGTTGCCAGAAAATATTTCGGAATGGGGTCGGTTGTTTGTCGTTTCCTGTGGTCAAACAATGAAAATTTCTGATTTTCTCGAAGAGCTGTTCATTCTCAAATACCTTCTTTCCTTAGTAGCAAAAACTTTATAAATAGTACTATAGTATCATAGCTGCTCGGTTTTGTTCAGGAAACTCCCCCATTTCAAAATTCCTTCGTACGAAACCCCCTAACTAAAAATATAGGTATCTTTCAAATTTATTTTCAATAGTCAGAAAAATTACTTTAAAATTTTATTGGTTAAAAATGAAGCATTCTTTTTTTTAAAAAAAAAAGGAGAAAAATAGGGATAATCTGGAGACAAGGAACAAGGAACATTATACATGTACTATAATTTTTTTTGTACTTTTTAATTTTTTTTCTTTATTAAAACATTATACCTCATGTTTATACCTTATGTTTACAGTACTAACTTTTTAATTACAGTTTTAAAATCCAAATTACATTTTTAAAATACCCATCACTCACATAGATGCTTTGCTTTTATAAAACTTTTAATGTAATCATATTTTTGGTTAATAATATCTGTTACTTCCTACTGAAATTTAAGTTTCAATATTGAGAGCTATAAAATATTCTATTTAATTAGTAATGAAATTTAGCTGCTTACTTCATGTTAAGTCAGGTCTTATGAAACCAAAAATGTTTAATGTGCTTTATATCTATGGTCAATAAATGTCAATTAGAATGGGGAATACAACAATTTTTAAAATTTAATAGCAAATTTTCTAGATAGAGCTTCTTTAAAATTTATGTTAATTTTTTTTCGAAATCTGATCATTAGTTAATTTTTAAAAACTTAAAAACAACAATTAAAGAAGGGTTCACGAAACAAGCTGGGTTTGGCTCATGAAGTCACTTCTGCCTTCGGCGCATGAGCATTTGGTCATTCCATTGTCCCAAATCAATCAGAAATTTTTAATTCTCGAACTGACTATCTCAGATTTAAATGAAACTTTCTGGAATTTTATTCTTTCATATGAAAATATTTTTATACTTATTTTTTTGGTATATTTTTATACAATAACTTCTTGAAAAAAAATTGGAGAAAATTAAGTTACGGCTCTTTTATCTTGAATTATTTCAGTTCTAATGGGCATAGAATAATTTATCACCTCACGTTTATAATATAATTTAATTTTATAATATACAACTTAATAAGATTCATAAAAATATTTAAAAAAAAAGGAAAAAGTTGGTACCCTTGGAAAAAAATTTAAAATCATATTATTTTATACATTTTTTGAATAAAAATGTTAAATAAAGTCTTCGTGGATATGGACGTTATGGATAAGTGGTCTAGTAAAACTGTAGTTCTTCAAGATTAAAGATCCAAAAGATCAATTTCCTTCAAATTAAAAAAAACATGAATCAGAAATGGTCCTGTTGAGTGACTGGTTGATTTGAGATGGAATGACTGAATAATGTTAATTTCCTTACTTACGATTATTTCTCATATTATTTGTACATATAGTTTATACACTGTAAAAAATAATCCTGCAAAAAAACAGAAAATTTCTGGCAGCAAAAGTTGCCAGAAAAAATCTGTAGGTTGAAAAATACTGTAAACAGAAAAAAGCTGTAACCTACAGGTAAATGCTGTAAAATGGAACTTTCTGTCATTTCTGTTTCAGATTTTCTGTTGCCTCTCAGTAATTTTCTGCTTGTGCGCATGCACTTATTTTAGTAGAGTTTTTTTAATTTTAATTAATTGATATCCGGGGATAGAACCCGTGACCTACCGCATGCTAAGCACGCACGCTACCACTGAACCAAAGAAGATTCAGTATAACGTTGCCAATAGCTGTATTGGTTTTCAATGCAGTAAGTTTCTGTTTAAGTACAGATAAGCTAAAAAACTAGGTAAAAGCTGTTATTTTACATAAAATAAATAGAAGTGCGGTGGGAATGTTACATGACAGAATATCTCTGTAAACATAAAGTCACTGTTATTGAAATTTCTGTTTTTCTACAGTTTTTTTTTACAGTGTATAAATAACTAAGTATATACTCGTAGTTATATACTTGTTACTTGGAATGAAGTTGTGTGAATGTGTTTTGGTGTTATTAGAACTGCTGCTCTAATCCCATACTACTGTATTGGAAAGGACAGTTTACTTATAAAAGCTAAATAAGTTGTATATAGAATTTTGCAGATGTCTTTGAATTAATTATGTTTTTCATCATTTCCTCTGAGAAAAGGAAATGAAATAGTAGTAAACTTATCTAAAGAGACTACTTTTTAATATGCTGAAATCGGATACATTCTAATTTACATTTGTTAAGAAACGATGCATAAGAAGCATAATATTTAGTTCTATTTGCGTCCTTATAGTAGTTCTCAAAAAAAAGCTTTACCCAAAAATTGCTAAAACTGGTTTTCATTTCAATCAACCCTGATTTGAATTCCAATTGAAAAACTTCATTCCCAGAATTATAATCTTCTCTAATCCGTTAGTACAGCCTCACCGAATTCACTCACAACTGAAAAAAAATAATAAATGCAAAAATATACCCACCAGCAATATAATTTCAATTAAAAATCCACCTTCCTATAACGGTGGAAAAAAGACTCAAACGAAAAGGACAAATCAAAATAAATAGTGAATATTATTTCTAACGAAAATGAAAATTTATATGAAAAAAAAATATCACGTAGTAATCTGGATTTCATTTCTCCTAGATTTCGTCCAGAATATCGAATGTGCTGTGATATAAGAATAGGATCGAATCTTTTCAAAGGTAATTATAATTGGATTTCATTTTAAATGGCAGATTCCTTCTCAATGATCGACGCCAGAGCTTTGCCTTAGGGAAGAATTTACGTATTAATTATTCACTGCTTAATCCAGCGGAGATCGAGAATTATACTCAGACGGCACATCGCTTCTGTTATTTTAGCTGCCGAGTTTTTGTGCTCTTTCTCCTTTAGATTGCGAGAGCTCCGTTTTTTTTCTTCTCTTTCTCTCCTTTTCTCTTTCCCTGTCACTCGTAGAAAAATAGCAACTTTGGAAATGATATTATTTTAAAGGAGCAGCAGCGCTGAATGGATGCACTGTTAGCCCCGATATCCAATTTCGTACGAGATTTCGCTTCGTCTTGTGCCTTAAAGAGATTTTTTAAGCAACTTAAGTGAACTTTTATTTGTTATTCTTCTTCTTTTCTGCAGAACCGGGATGGATGAAAACAATGTTGTTCGATCGGATTGTAGTTATAAAAGAGTGCTTTCTTTCTATTTCTGTGAAGCTAAAGCGTTTTAATTCCAACGGCAATAAGCTAATGAGGTTAAGCTACGTAACAAGGGAAACGCGATAACTTTGTTAAATATATATAAGAACATTTTAGAGTAGGACGAACAATGAAAGGAATATTTTTTTAATGATTATAATTCTGAATGGAATCATAAAACAGTAATGGAAATACTTAAAAATTGTCAGTATGACTCCAAAGTAAGTGTGCGGGAGATATAGGGTATCGCTATATTATTTACTTCTTTAAATTAATTTATTGAATATTAAATAAAACCACTTGACATTGACTCCCCTGTTCTGAAAAAAAATTTCTTTTATCTTTACTCCATAATTCTTCCCTATAAAACTATAGATTTACAGTTAAGTTAATTCATTAAAACAATATGAACTTTCACTTTTTTATTATTTTGACGTTTCGACTTATTGAAACTGTTATTGAAATAAATGTTTCAGCAAAAATGTCTTTCGTTCTAGTGATAATTATAATAAAATGAAGATAGTTTAATAGTCCAGTCGCCATGCCATGTGACCTGGAAATAGAGTCCAACTAATATTTTATGATTGATTCTAGTACTTTTTGATGTACAGAAACATAATACGGCGGGTGCCAGAGTGGCACCTTTGAGCAATTCCAAATATCGAACGGCCAAGTTCTCGGGGTGAAAAAAGTAGAAATCGGGTGTTATTTTCAGGAAAAAAATAAAGTAGTCGTTTTTTCAACGGATTTTTATGTTTTTGAGGGTGCTTAATCCGAATAAGACTTTTTCAGCCAAATATTCGAACGGCTTCTTTGAGAATTTTCGAGATTTTGTCAAAATTTCAACCCTTTCTACGGTTGTATGCTTATAAAACAAAAGTTATGGGTTTTACAAAAAAATTTTCAATTAACAAATTAAAGTTTAATAAACAAGCTACAAAAAAGTCAATTGAAACATTTTTGTCAGACAAATAGTTTTGCCGCTACAGCCCGCCAAAAGAAGATACAATTTTGGACGGATTGGGAAAAATTCAGGATGTAGTACCTGCATCTCGTGATTGAATGAAGTTTGGGAACCTACAAATGAGTTTTTTTTTAATTCGTATGATTGATACTAATACAATTTTATATACTGAATCATAATATGAAGGGTGCCAGAGTGGCACCTTTTGTCAACTTTATGTATCGAAGGTCAAAATTCACTGGATGATAAAAAAACACCTTTTTTATTGCTAGTGAAAGGGAGTCGGCTGACCAAAATTAAATATCAGTAAATGTTTATTATGGGGATACTTTGGGATATAACGGTAAACTATACTTTTTCAACATGATTAAAAAGAAATTCAATATAAAATATGTTTAGAAATAGGAAGTAAATAGGAAGTGTAGTTCACTTTAACTTTAATTCAAAGTTATAGAATATTTTACACAGTTGACATTTCACTGTCACTATCTTTAAATTGGGCTTCATTAGTTTTCAAATTGCCACACAATTGGCCACCTTCGCACGTGCAAAATTCTGTACAAGGCAGACCTACTTGTGCACAACTGCACCTTGCTGTTGAACATGGATTCTCACTTGAACAGCTGCACCTTAAACTTTTCAGCAATTCTGGTGGTGCCAACCCTTTGTTATCTGGAAGTTAAACGGGTACCAAAGAGTGCGTTGCTTCATTCTTTGCCCATCCAAAATCAGTGGGATTTTATATGGAGTTCAAATACCTCTGTTGTCGGAGGGAGGTGCTTAATTTTAGGAGGAATTTTCTTTGATGCCCACACTTTGTATCGAACATCTGACATGTCGTGAGCCTCCTTCTTGTAGCCTTAGCAATGTGCGATGAAGCTTGTGCACTCTGTTATGCATTGTTGCATTGAAGATTCTACACAACCTAAATGCTTAATTTCAATACCAGATCTCAGAATATGTATAGCTTTAGATTTTCCAATTCCAAAAAGTTGAGAAGTGGTATCACAACCAGTGAGACAATGCACTGCTAACAATGAGTTTGCTAGGGTTCCTAGGTTGTAAACTGTTGTTGCTATATCTGTGACCTTGACCTTGTCAAATGACTCCATCCACATTGCGCATTTAAAATTGAGCTTTCTGTAAAAGTGTACAAGAAGAATAAAAACGTCAGTGTCATCAGACAAAATTTTGATCCTGTTCGTTGCAAACCTTGAGAGAAAAATAGCTTGCTGTACAATTATGACATCTGCTTTTTCATGGTGAGTTTCCAAATCTGGGCGATGAATTACAACACCAGGAGTTTGTAATTCAGTTGGGATTGTATCAGTGCCAGTAATGACCAATTTATGTGGAAGAAAAATTTTATGTTTTAGTAGTTGCTGCCAAATCAGGGTTATTAGTTTTATTTTATTGCATGAATTGGTCAATATACTATTGCGACTTGGGAGAGGTGTGTCGGCTGTTAGTTTCATGAAGGTACTGTCTACTCTTTTTGATCGTGTTGCACTTTTAGGACTGTATTCGAAATACCTATCAAATACAAGGTATGTGTCCTGTTCTGCAACATGCTTCATTATAACCACAATTAAATTGTGGATGTAAGTTTCTACTGTACCAAACTTTGGCCAATGAGCATGCCACAAAAGAGCACTAGCATCTATAATTAATGTATTAACAAATTCCACCTCTTCGGTGACACCTGAACTCTTAATAAACTCATTAATTGTGATTTCTGGGAGGAGGGATTCATGTCCCCAAATTCATTGAATAAAGCTGACGGGACTGGAGACAATTCATAACCAAACAAATTTGGAAGGCTGCATATTTCAACATTACGTGTCATCAGTTGTAAGGCGTAGATAGTCGCCGTGTTATAAACTCTCATATGTTGTATCGCCATATGTTTCTTGTCATTTGACAAAGTGACAACTTCCTTTTTCAAAGGAACATAAAATCCTTTTGGCAGTGATTCCTCAAATTTTTGTCGTTGCTTTTCTCCAAGGTATACGGCATCATCCACATTTACTTTCGTGTTTCCAATACGGCCACTATGTATATTAACAATACCATCAGGGTGGTCTTCAATGACAAAAGGGTTTACACATGTTTTAAGTTTTTTTTCTTATTTTCTGCCTATCTTCTTCATCAGATTTAATTCTTGCTGCACCTTCCTCTTTGTGAAACGTATGCATGCACCTTCTTTGATTCTTCGCCATCTATCATATCTTGTAGATCTTTAGATAGCTCATCTTTAGATAGACAAAAGGTGCCACTCTGGCACCTTTCATATTATGATTCAGTATATTAAATTGTACTAGTATTAATCATCCGAATTTTAAAAAAAACACTCATTTGTAGGTTCCCAAACTTCATTCAATCACGAGATGCAGGTACTACATGCTGAATTTTTCCCAATCCGTCCAAAATTGTATCTTCTTTTGGCGGGCTGTAGCGGCAAAACTATTTGTCTGACAAAAATGTTTCAATTGACTTTTTTGTAGCTTGTCTATTCAACTTTAATTTTTAACTGAAAATCTTTTTGTAAAACCCATAACTTTTGTTTTATAAGCATAAAACCATAGAAAGGGTTGAAATTTTGACAAAATCTCGAAAATTCTCAAAGAAGCCGTTCGAATATTTGGCTGAAAAAGTATAATTCGGATTAAGCACCCTCAAAAACATAAAAACCCGTTGAAAAAACGACTACTTTATTTTTTTTCCTGAAAATAACACCCGATTTCTACTTTTTTCACCCCGAGAACTTCGCCGTTCGATATTTGGAATTGCTCAAAGGTGCCATTCTGGCACCCGCCGTATTATGTTTCAGTACATTAAAAAGTACTAGAATCAATCATAAAATATTAGTTGGACTCCATTTCCAGGTTCAAGCCTATTTTCTCATTTGGCGACCGGACTATAATCAAACACAATGGCTAAAAAAAGAGTGAATTTTTATTGTTTTTTATATCTTTACTTCCTTAAATTCTAAGACTTGATGCGAAAGGAGGGGTTCCACATAAATTTTTTAACTTTCATTCTTTGGAGCTCTCTCATATTAAGAGTTAATAAAATCCTTTGAATGTGTAAAAAAATTAATAATTATTTGTACAGTGCATTTCCTCGACCAAAACAGTGGAATTTTGTTTCTTTTGTGGTTCATTGAATGACACCGTTATAAACTATTTTCAGTTTGAAAATTTAATTGAATTATTGAAACAATGCCATCTAATGCTTTCTGGAGAAAAACTAATATCAATTATACATACTACAAAAACTTACAATGTTTCCTGACCAAAGCAATCCTGTCGTGCTACGAATGAAACATTGTCTGTCAGTATGGGGCATCATTAGCATTAAAATAAGTCAAGCTTTTGAGAAATGGAGAGTTTCCGTGACTCTTAGCTACATTCCGCTGTATTTTGACATCGCCCCACGAGTCACTTTTACCTTATATCTAGACCACATCTTATCTTGATACCTCATCAACCCAAGACGATTTGTTCATTCCGGGGCCTAAACGAACATTTCATTCCATCTCTTAACGAAAATGATAAATGGAACGTCTTGAGAACACATGAGAAACACTCAAAACCTACACGAACACTCTTAAGAATGAGCGATCGCCCCTACTAAAAAAAAAAAGGTATTATTTTTTTAGGGGGGGGGGTTAGGGTCAGAATTGCTTCCCAAAAAAAATCCTCGTATGAGAATGAATCCCAGCGTTGTGTGCCTCGATATGTAAATTAATATTTTACCGAATCACGCAAGAAAATGATTCCAGATGCTACCTACGCCTCGTTTAAATTGGTCCGGGCAAAAAATAGCGGCACAAAAATAAGGGGTAAGGAAGAAAGAAAAAATAAGATTCGAATGATTATTTTCTTCTTCCCTCCCTGCATGACTTCCAAACCGAGGCGAGGACAATAAGTCATGTCCTCCGACGACACGTTCGAGATATGCATCCACAAACGGCGAGCACGACACACAATTGGGGATGCAGCAGCAGAGGAGAAGGCACGTATCTTTTTAGGGTGTGGTTTCCAAAAGGAATATTTAATCAGATGTAAATGTAGGCACTGCTCGAAACGAAAGAAATCGATTTTTCTCTCCCCCTCCTCCACCCTTCCTTTGTGTTCCGGAGTACCCTTTCCCCTCGAGAAAAACAGGAAACAACATCTCCAGGAAAAAATGCGACACGTCTATAAAGGGGATGGATCTGGGGACCCGAGTTTTTTTTCATGTCCTGGATGCATCCGAAGTTATGAATATTTAAGGGACGGGGGAAGTTGAAGTTTTTTTTACGGTCGAAGGGGAGAAAGCCACTGTCCCTTCTTGGGAGTGATTAATGACTTTCATTAGTCAGCAGTCTTTTGCGAACTTCTCATATACTGTTCGTGCTTGTAAAATAGTGATGGGCGAATCGATTTTTTTTAGGTATCGATACTTGGTAGTTTTCATATTCGGCATCACTTACTATCGATGAATAGGAAACATTAATAATCGATTTTTAAAATTGCTCAATATTTAAGTATCGATTAAGAAAAAACCGATTTTTACATAAATTGTCCTTTAAAAAAACAATGACCATTACATTATTCTTGAGATGAGGGAGACATTTTCTTTAATTTAGTGTCAAGGCTTTTATTAGATGCCAGTTTTTTTTCTTTTCAACAAAGCAAAGTATATTTTAAGTGAGAACAAACTTAATTTAAGCTTTTTAACTTTCTAACATCGTAGAGCTTGGGTATGAACCTGTATTGTTAAAAATGTTTAAAAGTTCTCAATCAGTTTATTGAAGTTTGGCATAACCTTAAAATTGGAAATTTTTTACTTAAAAAATATTTTTGTAAAAAATTAAAACTAGAATATGTTTTACATAATGATTATATGAAAAATCTGCTGTCTTTATTCTTAGTATTTTCTCTTGAAGTAAAAAAAGTCAAATGAATCTTTGTGAAGAATTAAAAAGGATATTGTACAAATATTTAGAATTGAAAAGACAATATTTAGTTAAGGTAATGCATAAAAATCATTCCAGTTCTCAGAATTCTACTAAAATTTCATAATGTTGGGTAAAGTTTTATGAATGAGTTTTGAAATAATATTTTTACAGTGATATTTGCTTCAAAATCTTAAAAACGCATAATTTAACCTTACTTTTTACATTACCATCTTGAAGTTTTACATAATTATTAAAAACACGAATGTTTAAAATGCTTAATCATCTTGTATTTTGGGTCATAAAACTGTAAATTAAGAAATTTGTGCAAGAAAAATTTAAAGACCCCTTTATGATTGCTGTAAATCAACTTTTTCTCCGTGAGCCATAGTCTTAGAAAAACACATTCAGCATTTTTTTACATCTGAGACTTCAGATCCCAATCTCCCAGATTTCCCTTTGTACACGTTTCTTTTTATATAGATAGCTGTATAAAGTTACACAATCTGAGATGCATTTTTCTCTGGTGGCTTAATCATGATTCTGCTCTAGTAGAAGTATCAAAAGCTTAACGGTCAACGAATGGCCGGAAATGAGTAGTATGCTCAATTTAAATGTCTCAACATCTGGATCAGATAAGCAACTCTTTTTTTTCTTCTCTCTCTGTCAGTCATTCCGTTGGATCAGTGCTATTCCCGTCCAGTCGTGAGTTAGCGTTTTTTGTGTATAACATTTCATGGCCAGGTTTGAAACTCGCCCACACGTTTTGGCAGCTGATTGAGGATTATGAGGCTAAAAAGTGGAACAGATGGTATCAATTTATCAGTCTTTCCAAGATCGGATTGTTTCCTTCTGATCACATACATTTGTTACGCTGTATTTTCTCTTTGGCAACCTTTGTTGCCAGACCTTTTCGTTTTCTGGACGATTATTTGGTACTTTTCAGTTAGCCGGGCGCAAATGTCGCCAAACGCGAGCCAAGTCGCCAAATAGTGAAGCGAATGACAAAACAGTTAACGGTCTCCAATTCTACATTATTTTTCGCTTGCGCCCGGCAAAAGGAAAAGTACCTATTATTTTTTTGCATACTTCTCATCAGAAATATCTTCAAAGGGTACTCTTCTGGAATACCGGCGCAAATCTTGCCTAACAGATTTTTTGACGACATCTGCTCACACATGACCTTCCGAAACAGAAACAACGGTTACCAGTGGTTGCATCATTATTACAGTGGCGGATCCAGGGGGTGGCACTCTGGAAAGTGCCCCCCTTGGACACCCAAAAAGGTTCTCAAAATGAGTAAAAATCCAACTTTTTCAAAATTTTTTATGGGGGAGGACCCCCATACCCCCATTAGTATCAAAATAGGGTATTCAGTGTTTATTTTTAGGAAATCCCCAAAATTTTGACATTTTGGGTCAAAAAGTAAAGGTAACAGTGATGAAAGGTGCGCCCTTTAGACTCAAAACGTTTCTAAAAATGAGTTAAAACCCTACTTTTACACGTCAAACTAAATTTTTTTCTAGGGGAGGACCCCCATATCCCCAATGGTACCACAAGGGGATCCTGTCTTGAAAATTGCCCCCCCTTGCAGCCGTGCTGGATCCGCGTTACCTTATTGGCGACTTTGTCGGTTGCGTCGGGATTCTGGAATAGTACCCTTCAAAGTTATCGACATGTTTGGGAATTTAAAATCATACATTAATAGAAATCATACAATTTGTTAGGCTTGAAATTCTGAATATACGGCCCAAATATATCGGTAGTAGAGTTTTCCAGTCTTTTTCGCTTTTATGGCAATCTCATACAATGTCAGCCACTTTGTCCCAGGAAAACCCCCCAAAAAATCCCTACCACAAGACCTCCATCTCCTCCGCAAGAAGGAAACCCCTAATCCCCCCAGAGAGCGCCCTCCAGAAGGCAAAAAAGCAACGGGCGGCCCGAGTCTTGACCCAAATGCCGGCAAGCATTAATTTTATTACGCACTCCGTCGGCGACCCGGCACTGTAATTAACGAGCCCTTCGGAAGGAGCCCTGCTGGTCATTAATTAGCCCTCTCTCGATTTGGGGAAGGCCGCCACTGCACTGATAGCCTGAGCACAGCCTTTTCCCTTTTTCTTCTTCTTCTTATTATTATTACTTGCCGTCATCATCCTTTTTTTTTCTTGTCGTTTTATTTCCTTTATCTTCCGCTACAGTTTTTGATGGTAAGGTTCTGAGGGACGGGTTCTTCTCTAATTCGGTGGGCGAAATAGGGTTCGGTCGGAAGTCTCTAATAGGAATGGTCCAAGATCAGGGCGGGGGTGGTGGAAGGATTTTTTTTCTTCCTTTGCTTGTGCTTTTTTTCTTCTTCCTTTGGTCTGATAAGACGATGTGCTAATTATGGTCAGGGCTTTTGCATCTATCCAGCTTTCATGCCTCGTCTGTTCTTGGAAATGTAATTGGTAGATGCGTGGGTATAGAAAGGTGATTTAGGATGAGTAGATTTCTTGAAAAGCTTTCATTGCATATTGCAATGCATAATTCAAAAATGAAACTTGCCTGAACTTTTTATAATTGTCGGTTGTTTTCATCACAAACTTAACCTAATGTAAAGCTGGAATCAAGATTTTTCGACAACTTGGATTGCTTAAAACTAGGTTCCTTTTTTTCAACTACCAACTAAAAGTTTCCAGGTTAACCTTAGGTTAGGTTAGTGGTGAATACGGCCATAACTGCCTTGACTCCTCTGTTACTGGGCTACTGTGATTTTCTTGGTACAAACTGTAAATCTAGAATAAATCATACTTTACTTGTGGATTATATCAGAGGTGAATAACAGATATATTTTCTAGTTTCTAAAAATAATTGCATTACCACGAGCAAAAAGCATTGTTTTTTTAAATCGGATATTTCTGATGCATTTGCAATTTAACTTCAAAATATACCTACAAAATTTTTTGATGTTTAAAAATTACTAATAGAATAGAATAGAGTATAGTAGAATAGAATATAATTTTATTCGTGTTCAGGCCGGAGCCCGCTTACAAAGATACTACAAAATAGTTAATACACAACAAAATAGTTAATACACAAAAAAATATATAGAACTATAATAGCAAAAAGTATACATAAAATGAGATACGTCAAAACTAAATCTCCAAGGAAATATTCTCGTTTAAAAAATTGTCCAATTTCTGGGCATTTTTAATAAAATAAGCAATTGAACGAAATTCTCCATGTTTAAGGGAGAGAAAATCATTTATGTTGCTACGAAAATGAATCAAAGAGGATACATATTTTAAACTATAAAAATTAAATACTGGACACATAAAGAACACATGTTCCCAGGACTCCAATACTCTTAAGTCACAAAACTTACATACTTTCTCAGGGTGCATTTTAAATATTTTATTTTCAAAAAATAAGGATTCTTGGTTAATTCTAAGTTAAAATAAAATTTTTTAAATTGAAATATCTCCAAAGGAAACCGTGTTATCTTCTATAAAAGGGTTTCATTTTATAAATTTAAAATATTGATTATGTGTACTATTAGCCAAGCTGATCATGTCTGACTGAGCGTATTGATTTATAAAACTTTTTATAATTTGAGGAAAGAATTTTATGGCAATATCAGAGTCCTGAGAAAACCAAACAAAAGAAAAACCAGAGTTGTCTATTAAAGATTTAATTAAATAAAATTAATAAAAGATTTAATTAAAGATTTAAGCCCAGTTATATTTTATTTGCTCTGAACTGTTATAATAAAATTGTTGACATGCTAAAATTACTAATATACTGAGTGACTCAATCTTAAATATACTTTACCACTCAATAAAGGAGTAAAATTTTGATTGGCAAAAGTGTAAAATTAACAAATTATTAGAAAGACTAAAATTATTTAAAGTTTATAATTTACAATTATATTTCAACGATATATTTAATAACTACACTGATTTTCATTAAACTCTCTCTGGATCATTCATGTAGTACTTTATATACTATAGAGTTAAAGCATAAAAATCCAGTTTTCTTTTTTAAAATGTCACCCAACTGTTGGCACATAATTTTTTCCGAAAGGTCTCCATAAAAAAATCAATGCATAAAGATAAAAAACTGCTTTTGGAGGACGAACAGGCCATGAGACCTTGCTTCGATGTCCTTCAGTGATGTGCATCAAACTTCACTCATCCTCTGAAGCACTGGTCTTTAACAGCCTGAAGTCACGAGCGGTGGATTCCGGGGATGGATTCACTAGGCTTCGGTTCTGTTTGTTTTGCATCGACTTTTTTTTGACATTGTCATTGTGGGAGAAATGTCACGCACTTGTGGGATGGGATATTTGTGGTACGCCTTGGTACAGGTGTACGAAAGCTGCACAGGCTTGCGGCAGAATTGCCATCAATGGTAGTTTTTTGGTGTGCAAAAGGGAAAACCCTGATGAGCTTTAAGGGGAATATGTTGAATATCTAGTTGTTTTGGTTGTATATAACATTGTAAGCTTACAGTAAAGGGGGATTGACAGGGTTGCGTTGCAATAAAAGTGAGATTCCCCCTATCCCTATATGAAATCATGTTTGTTCAGTTTATGATATTGAACTATAGTACCAAACAGTTATTTGAATATAGGGAAAGTTTATAAAGTTAAGGATTTAGTTAATTTCTTATATGGAACAATAATAATTTTACTAATTCCAGAAACGTTCCTGTTTTTTATTAGCTTTTACAGCTATTAAACACTTTCCTGAAAATTCAAGTTTTCCTTTCTAAAACGTTTCCTGAACAATGGAATCCTGCCAGACAGGCAACCATTTTTTGTTTACACGCTCACCACTAAAAGAGTCGAATTATTCAGATGTGGTGTAAGAACCGACTGGAGGCATATAATTTGGGGGTATACGTGACAAACTCTGATCAGGAGTTGTAGGACCTTTGCAGTTTGGTACCTCCCGTGGAGATTAAAGAGCATAAGATGAGACGGTTTAAGTATGAAAAAACTGGTAATAGCTGAGATATAAATAATTCCAGCCATATTAAAAAACCATGGAACATTTCCTATTTAAAAATAATGTTTTCTGTTTTTATGCGAACGTTTCAGTATTTTACATTAACGTTCCTAATATTTTCCAGAAACATTACTTAAAAATGGGCAACTCAGCTGCCCAGTTTTTTAAAGTGACGTTCCAAAATTTTTTTACATTGTACCGACATTGATGGCTGTAAATATAGCTGTGTTAGTGTATAAAATAAGAAAAGATAAAGAAATGTAAAATTACTCATCAAAAATTTGAAACCATTTTTGAATAAATTAATCTTTTAAACCTTGTAAAACGTATCATGATAGAAATTTATTTTATGTACTATTGTATAGCTAGAACATTTGAGACAATAGCTACTCTTATTCTGTGCATTCAAATCCGTCTTACAAATATAACTACTGAAACCGGTATAGAAAACTAATAACAGAATAGAACCTCCCAAATTCAATATTTTTAACGAAAACTTCTTAAGTAATTATCACCAAGAAGTAAAATTCAATTATTCAGATGAACAAACCTTTGGCTGGCTTCCAAAGTTTGATTATTTAATTAACCCGGGGATGATTTCATTTCGCGTGTGGTGTATATGTATCCCCTGCAACTTGTTAGTCGACCCAAATCCAATTTTCCACCCGCGTGTCCAGGTCCCGCGTGCGACGCAAACTTTATTTAACCGATGCCAAAGTGTGAAGTAAAAAAAAAAGTCCCGTTAATTGTTATATTCCGTGCTATCTCACCGAGCTTCGTGTTCTCACGCCTCGGGTAGGCGGGTCGTCTTTGTAACTGCAACTGTGGCGTTTAGCTCTTTTTTTTGTTGTGGTGTGTGGAATATGGAGTCCTTAGTTGTGTTTGATTATTGTTTGAGGGTTATCTAGGGGATTGCTTGCTGTTCAAACAATGGTGACTTGTGGGGATTTTAATTAGGTCTCAAAAAGTTATAATTGAAAGAGGGGATGTTTTGAATTAGCGCTGTTGCACCAGGGACGTTGTGTGATTGTTTGTTTGCTGAATATTTATGAGGATGAAGGAAATAAGAGCTAGTGAGTTCTGTTTTATCAGCCTTTTAAGTCGTGGGGAACGACAAATATTTTGCAGGCCACTAATTATGTGACATTTTTCTCAAGTGTGACAAAAAATTAAAATTTAAGATTGCCATGCATAATATTTGAGGTTAAAGCAAATAAAGATAAAATATGAAGAAATGGATGAATGAAGATGGAGAAAACCAAGAGAGAGATTTTAAAAAGGATGCAAGAGAGACAGAGAGAAAAAAGGCAAATGTACTAGAAAATTATGAAGTAGTAGAAAATGAAACAGAGAATGAGGGAGATACTGCAATGGAAAAAATGAGAGAGATAGAAATGAAGAGAATTATCAAGAGGAAAAGAGAATGAGTAAGGGAGAAGATGAATAGATTATAGAGGATAATTAGTAAGAGGTAGAAGATGACTTAAGAGGTTAAAAAAGGATTAAGAAAAGTGATTTTAAAAAAAGTTAAGAGAGAGAGAGTAGATTAAAAGAAATGAGGGAACGAAATAGTGAATGGTAGTGAGATAAAATAGAAAATGAGTAAGAGAGAAGATTCCAAGATTATAAAGGATAGTGAAGGAGAAGAGAAAATGAAGTAAAAAATGGCCTAAAAAAGTGAGAAATAAGAGAAAAAGAAAAAAATTGCTCTAAATGAGAGAAAAATTGAGATTGAGAGTGAGGGAGAGAATGGAAATTGGACAGAGAGAGAGAGAGTAAAAAATGAAATAGGAAACAAAACACGTAAAAAATATTTTACACAAACTAAATTCAAATAGTCGCACTCTATTAGGCCGTCATAATGAAAGAAAGACGATACTTGTATGAGTTCGTGACAGATCTGGGCAGTCCTTGTCCTTCAGCACTGTGAGAGGTTTCTCCAGCTGACTCTTTATATCTCATACACGCCTGTTTGAATTAGTGTAAAAGTGGGCAGTCATTATAGAAATGGCATCAGGGGAACACTCTTCAAGTGTGTCCCATCTTTAATGTGGACTATCCCTTTCATCTCGTGAATTTTTCATCGCATGCAGAAGGTGGGAGTTTCAGTGGGTTGGCCCTGTCTCTTGGAGCCCTGTGTTACTGATACGAGGGATTTTGTTTCTTTTCCTTTCAGTTTTGTTTGTTTTGATGATGGCAGATAATAAAGAAGGTATATTAGCTCCATTATTATTATTCTCAGGCAATGTTTGAGTCGATTTTGGTAGGTAAATGAGTAATTTCGGAGAACAGAATCGTGTTTGTTTTGATGGTAATTTTCTGTGGTGAATATTTTATTGTGCGAACAAAGAGAGTTCGCTAGAGTCATTACAATTTTTTGTATTTATAATGGAACCTTTGTGTTTTGAAACTTATAAGGATTATTGAATTTACATTGTTTGAATGATGATATATGGTGGGGGTCTACAACTACTTCGAATCAATGATCTTTATTTGCTTTCGGGAAGGAGTTTTAATTTCATTTTATTCAAGATGGCACTTAAAATTGAAGCATTAATTTTAAAAAGGGAATAGGTCACAAAACAAGTTCTGAAAAATTTTGAAAAAAAAAAACTGTTTGAGAAAGGGAATTTTCAGTGGGTAACCACCAAATTTTCATTGAAATTTAAAGACCTTATTTAAAATACAGAACAATCATAAAAAAAGTACATTAAAAACATAATACGAAAGGTTGATGGACTTATCTTATTCCCTTTTTCAAACAAAAAACTGTGAACTGAAAAAATCTTTAAAAAAATCACAATAGTTTTTAAATTAAACTATATTTTTGCTGATATAGTTCACAGCACAAAAGTGGAAAATAAAAAGATTAAGGCAAATAAATTAAAATGTATTGTGAAACATTAAGTTATTAAAGCATAAGCATTAAAGCATAGTCATGTAAGTCATTAAAGGATTTTGAAGAATGTAAATGAAGTATTAATGGAGTTTAAAATTAATTTGATAAAAAAGGTAAAACACTCTACTCAAAACACATTTTATTTTGGTGCAGTTTACAACACAAAGAATAAGATAGGAAAACAAATTAACCTAAATTTAAAATAAAAAAGACAATGAATCGATCTTGATTTTGCCTAATTCAAATAAACTTGGAGGTTTTTTGGTCAAAAAGTCAGTTTGGCAATTTTTATGAATTATTAGTTTTTTTAAACTGACGATTCAGTTAATATTACACAAAAACATTCTGACTAATTAAAAATAGTAATTTTAAGTCCGAAATCATTAATATCAACTTATGCGAAATCTTGATTATCTTTGTTTCACTGGTTCATAGTTTAACAATTAAAATAAAATATCAAACTAAAAAAAGCTACATTTAAAGAATATTGAAGGCATTGTTTACTTAAATATAAATATTTATTTAATTAACTAGGGAGCTACCGCCCCTGCTCGCTATCGCTCGCCAACCCCCGTTAACTGCTGACGCAGACACGTTTGAACCGCTTCGCAATTCCTCACAAAACCCTGCTCACTGCACTTACTCACTTTATAAAACATTCTTAAAACAGGGTACTTCTCCAGGGTATTCTTTCGAAAATGGTGGATATACATTCAGTAGCGGAAATTTAACAGTTCCTTTATGGTAACATTAATTGGCGGGTCGCCTTATAATTCCAAGAAAATTAACAACAGAGCAATGTAACATTCCTTTACCATTTCCCCAAGGTAATGTTTTTTTCACAGATCCATTAAGAAGCACTGAAACATCTCAGGAATAAATTTAACGTTCTTAAATTTTGTAACTATTTTCATCGATTGGCTGTGAAAAATGTAGTAATTACCGTAAACATCACGAAAATTTAGAATTTTATCTTCATGAGAACAAACAAACGTCGAAGTTGTGTCAGTTTCATAGCAATGACACGAATGTTTAGACTTCAAACATTTTCGATTTTTATCTTAATTTCTAAAACAGTCCCCCGTGTTATCTAGTTGTTTGCGTTTTGGCATTATGAAATAAGGTGTCACATTCTACTACCTTAAAAAACATACTTGCAAAAGAATATAAAAATAATAATAATTGTAAAAAATAAATGCAAAAGTTCAAAATTTCCGAAAGCGAGTTTATATTTTGTTGTAAATATGGTAATGATTAGGTTGCCACAACGACAAAGATAAATGTAAAAATATTAATTTGTTATTTAAAAAATAAAAGATAAATTATTTATACATGAGTTTTAAATATAATTAAAACCGTTTAAACAACAGAAATATAAATATTGTTAAAAATAACCCAAAATATATTTTTTAAATTCGTGTTATAAATAGAAAGATGATTATTTAATTTATTTGAATATTAAAAACCAGTGAAATATGTTTTCAATTTTTTTTGAAATTCATAGTTTCTTGCTTTATAACTGCAACCTTATCCGTA
Organism: Tetragnatha versicolor; assembly: GCA_024610705.1. Lineage (NCBI taxonomy): Eukaryota > Metazoa > Arthropoda > Arachnida > Araneae > Tetragnathidae > Tetragnatha > Tetragnatha versicolor. Next base: position 30,362,293 of record JANDEH010000001.1, on the reverse strand, counting down.
ATCTAAAAAAATGGAAATATTCTAAAATTGAGATTTTTTTTAGAAATTCTAAAGGCACTTTGCACATCCTCAAAAGAATCCGGACAGTTTGATACCAAATATGTGTTATACGGATCAGTAATTAAAAAGCCTTTCCCTGGAAACCGTTCACCAAAAACTTTTTTTTAGAATAGAGAGACTAGGGAGCTACCGCCCCCTGCTCGCTATCGCTCACCCACCCCCGTAAACTGCTGTCGATTGACCTTTTCGAATTGCTTCGCAATTCTCACAAAATCCAACTCATGAATTTAACTCACTTTTTAAACAATTTTCAGAAAAAACATCGACCAACTTTCCAAAAATACATCACCAAATCTCCTCCATGAATAAATCCCATTTAAAAGTTAGAATACATTATATAATAATTCTAACTTATCAAAAATTTAATCGAAATGTTTTTAAAAATATTCAGCGTAATTATTTTTAATCCATAATTATAAAATTAACTATTTCTAATTGTTCATAAATATTCTGACCATACAAAAAACATTCGCTAATGAGTATTTAAGTTTAAAATATTTTAAAGTAACTCGTATACCCTAGTGTTCATCATTAATATTTTTGTTTAAACCCAGACTTGTTAAACAATACCGTTTAAGAAATTGAAAATAATAAGAGAAAACCTACACATCACTCAATGTTACAACTAATTTCCGATTAAATCAGACTAAAAATTATAAATATTGGACAAAGAGTGTGAAATTTTTGTATAAAATGGCGCATATGTAAGTTTTTAGAACACTTTTATCAGTTCAATTTCTTCTTAAAATATGGCGTTAATCAGTCGTTGCGATTGGTTGAATAATAATTTGTTTGAAATACTTGCTTTTTAACTGTGACCTTATACCATATATGTGTCACTTGGTTCAGTAATTAAAAAGCCTTTCTCTGGAAACCATTCACCAAAAACTTTTTTTAGAATAGAGAGAAGAGTTAATAAATTAAATGTGTAATTAAACATAACTTGAAAAATATTTTGTTGTCCCATAAGTTCTGTTACTTTTTACAAAGTTTCGTGTTTGAAAATTTTTTATGAAAAACTGGTAATAGGTTGAGATTTCAAACAAAAGGGATTTTGATATATGTATATTTATCAACATAATGTGGGATTTTGGTAGTTCTCGTGATATTATTTCTTTTCAAAATGGTGGTAGAAAAAAAGACCACAAACGACGATTTTCGCGTAATTTTTTTCTTTTGTTTAAAAAACTAGGAAGAACGCATAATTCAGGGCTAAAAAAAGTTTTACTATATATTTGAAATGTTTAGTTTAAGATGTCATAGTTTCAAGATAATTCGATAAGGTTAACTTAGGAAATTTCGGTCCTAAACATAACATCTATTGCAAAAAACTTACCTCAATAATGTTATCATTTCAAAGAAATTTTTACGAAAAAAAGCACCAAAATCAATAAAAAAGCTTAGGAAAGACCCAAGTACTCAAAATATGCAGTATATTAAATTATATATGAACTTAAGTTCAGAAAATAGAGCGCTCAATGCAAGCGCGCAACGTTTTAGCTTTTCACAATTACACTCGCTGAACTTACGCTCAGCGAACAAAGCAATTTTCTTCGCTTCATACGAAAACATTACAATAAAAACAACTGCTTGGCAATTAGAAATAAATCAATTGAATGATATTATGAAAAGATACTTTCAATGCATTAATGGCAACAATTCAATGCATTAACAAGCATTATGGTTCAAAAAACACCTGCCTTTAATTACTTCATACCAGCTGCTTAGAAAAACAATAGGCGTGCTTTAAAAAACACGTGAAATTGCCAATACATGAAGTTTTAAAACCAAAATTTCCAACCTTAAACTTATCGAATCATATTGAAACTATGACATCGTAATCTAAACATTTCAAATATACAGTAAAACTTTTTTTAGCCATGAATTATGCGTTCTTCCTAGTTTTTTAAACAAAAGATAAAAATTACGCGAAAATTGTCGTTTTTGGTCTTTTTTTCAAACCGCCATTTTGAAAAGAAATAATATCCCGAGAACTACCAAAATCACACATTATGTTCATAAATATACATATATCAAAATCCCTTTTGTTTGAAATCTCCACCCATACCAGTTTTCCATAAAAAATTTTCAAAGACAAAACTTCGTAAAAAGTAACAGAACTTATGGGACAACCCAATATTATGGATATTAAAATTATAGTTCATTGGAAAATTAATTTAATTGACGTTTTAAAAATCATTGGAAAATATTTACAAATTATTCACTGCCTTTTTTTGAATGAAATATACTATTTAGACAAAACTTTTAGGAATTACTCTTCAAAAAAGAAACATGCAAAATGGTCATATGCTTGAAAATAACAAGAAACGGAAAAACTATGTTTTTCTCTTCTTCTTTTCATTTTACCTCCTTGTACGAAAGTTCTACCGACTGAAAATTTTTCACGGATCAAAATTATCTCCTTTCATGAAAAGAAATCGTTGAAAATATCTCAATATCTCGAATCGAAATTGCTAAGTGAGCTGAGAGAGTTTGGAAAAAAATACATAAACAGTTCACCTCGCTTTATGCAATCTTGCTCACCAATGTAATCTACGGTAATATTCACTGCTCAAGGTACAAAAAGGAAGACAAACTTTTTAATCTGGAGACGGTCTAAAATTTGAGCGACTCGCCTGTATTAAAATGATCCGGAGCAGCGGACTTTGAAATTAGAAAGCCCGTTACAAAAGACTACATTCGATTTCTCGACATTTCTTTAGAACCGGATTACTCGCATACGCTATATGTTCCGGAAAAATAAATCTCCAAGATTCCGACTCCAATATTAGAACTTTTTAATATCGCCCCTCAGTGCCTGGGCGCCATGCAAATTGCATTCCTGCATGCTCGCTTTCAAAACAAAATTCAATCCCGAACTGTCAATACGCGTTTCTCTCGCTCATATTGAAAAATATTCAGAGCGCGAGCAAGAGAGAGAGAGAGAAAAAAAAAGAAAATAGTTTTCTTTTACGGGGGAGAGAGAAACTCTCGAAATTATGTTTCCTTTCTCCGCAGTCGTAATACATCACGACTGTTGTGCCCATGAATTGAAGAGCTGTGTTGCTCTCGGTTGCCATGACTACCGCCAATCAGCTGCGAGTTTTTAGGCTTAGCCATGCATACAAAAATAGATCCGTTGAATTCTTTTACATCGATGTCGGGGCTATCCACCAATGAAAAGGGTTCAGATTCGGGAAAAAATCCGGAGCCCCGGCACAGGTCGCAATCCTTGCTTTTCATAAGTATTTCAAGTTTCATAAAGAGTCGTTCTTATTAGCAAATACTAATGAAAGTGATCATTAGAACTAATTAAGTAGAGTAAAACATGATTGAATCTCTCTCTCTCTCTCCTTAAGAATCTCCACCATCTACATTATTTGATTAATGAATATCTCCTGAAGACTTATGTGTTTGGAATTTTTTATTTATGATTTTTTTTCGATTTTGTTGCTACTCATCCATTGTAATTTTCTCTATGTGGTGAATTACACAACTATTTTTAAAATAAAGATAAATTATTGAAGTTATGTAAAAGTTATTTAAATTTAATATAAATTAGTTTTAGTTAAGTTAGTTTTATAAATTAGTTCAAGTAGGCATCTTTAATAGTTAAGTGGATCCTGTTAAGAAGCAACTAACAAATTTTATATTTTTTATGTTCTAAATATATTTAGATTGAAATGAAAATTTATTCTTAATATTCTATTAAACTAATGAAAAAGGGAATAAGTAAAAAAAAAGACAAATTGTCTTAATCTTTCTATTTCTCACTTTTGTGTTGTGAACTAAGCAGAAATATAATTTAAACGTCAATTTAAGTGGATTTTAAGATTCTCCTTCACATAATTCATTCATTTCATAAGATTAAAAAAGGAGTCTGTTAACTTTATTCAATTGTGAAGTACTTTTGGATGTACTTATATCATTTGGTTTGATGATTGCCCTTTTTTTCTAAATAGGGTCCGGAATTTCCAATACAAATTTGGTGGTTATGCAACTAAAATTCCAATATTTATGCGTTTTTTTTTCGATTTTCTCAAAACTAGGTTTTTTTACCCTTTTTCAAACTGACGATTCAATTTAAGTCAAAGCATTTATCTATAATTAATGTAATGCGTTTAAATTTTATATAAATTAAATTCTTAACTAATAATACTCTGCAAAATTAGTGAAAAAATCATTTCTCATCAGTTTAAATAACACAAGAAAATAATAACAGTATTATCAATTCAGTAAATAATATACCAGTTTGAAAGTTTCAAACAGCCTTTGAACCCTATAATATAAGTAAATAAAACCATAAAAACAATTTGACATTCCTTGGTACGGGTTTTGTAATAAAGACAAATTCCTTTTAGCTTCAGAAAATGCTGCTTAAAGAGCAAAAAGACGTGTACATAATTACTGCCTTTAAAAACTTTATTCAGCACAAAAATTAATTGAATCCTCTTACAAAATTCAATACATCAATACTGATAGATCTGCAGGTCACAGCATGCGATATCTCTCTTTTAACGAGCAGAAAATCCTGGAAAAAATAAATAATGAAGAACTGAAAATAATAATGAAGAAACATATCCTTAAATTTATCTACAAATACTATCCCTTTCATCTATTTCTATACCAAAGCCCCATTTACACCTAAAATAATAATCAAATTTAGTTTTTTGAAACATCTTAATATTATGCTTATAGTACCTTAATTTACTTTCCTGGGCATATCGGTTTATGGTATCTCTTATAAAAATATGAAACATAGAATTTTATAAAGTTTTTAAGGAAGGAAATTATAGGCTTGACCCAATTCAAAAAAGGGGTATGTTACTAGTTTAAAAAAATAAAAACTTCATATCGGTTATTTAAAAGATACCTTTTACCTTTCCTATTAAAGAAATTATCAAACGAAGCCCTTCTTTTAAATTAATTACTATGCTGGTTATCGAATACAAGGAAACCGGGGGTAATTTTTTTTAAATAATTAAAATTGTTTATTGAACACATATTGAATACATACAAACACATAAATTAGATGTTTTTTTTGTTACAGTCACCTAAAAAAATTTGTAAATTGTACTAATTTACTAGATTCATGTATGCGACCAAATAATTGATTGGATTGCTAAAAGAATCTTAAAACCAAATACATAACGTGAAATTCGACTAAACCTCTAATGCTCACTAAAAGGAATAACTACGGATTTTTTTATTATTTATTCATGTATGTTTAGGGCCAAATAAAAATGCCAAAAAAATTTTTATTACAAAATTAAAAAAAATTTAAACTTGAGACTGAACCTAAATTTTATAAATTAATAGCAATTAAAGGTGCAATTATTGCTGCAATAAGAAAACCTGCTGAAAACTGCTGCTTCAGGGTGAAAATTTAAGCTCAACTTTACCATAAAGCAGTCGAGGGTTAAGTATAAATATTCAATAATATTCCAGGTATTTTTGTTCTTGGAGGTTCAAATTGGCAGAAGAAAAATAAATATTCCTAAACAAATGGTTTATGAAGTTTGTCTAATTTCCTATTTTTCTTACCTTCAATTTTAGAGTAATTTCTTAAATGATATTTTAAATTTGTTTTCACCTCATTATTAATTATACTTATTGATTCAGTTCTTTCTGCCCTAAAAGAAAGGTTGTAGTTTTGTTCATTTTATTTAATGTGATATGTGTTAGTAGATTTAGTGGCCTACGGAAACTGAAGTTTAAAAATTAAATTTTGAATTTGTTTTTAAACTAATTTATTTTTAAAAAAATTTCAAATGGAAAGGTTATATTAATACTAAACTCTAGTTCTACATCTCTTTTTAAAGATACTATCCATAGATTACGGCCATTTTGAAAAAGTTGTAAATGGTTAAGGAAATAATTGAAATAATGGCAGGAATTCAAAATGAATTAAACAACTCCTCATCGAGAATTGTTTGAAAAGCTTACATAAAATTCCAAAACATTACACTTTATCCTTAAATCTCATTCTTTTTCCATGTAAAATATGAATTATACATAGGTACTTCAAGTGTAGTTTTCAAACAACGTCTTGAATAGAAATGCGGGATTACGGAATTGCATCCCCCTATAAATTCAGAAAATAAAATTCCCCGGAATAATATAAACGCAGACAGATAAAACTCAAACAGCGAAATTTTTTGGCTAGATCCCCCCACTCCTGTGCGTATGACATGATAAATTTAATTTTTCAACGCGCTCTCTCCCATTAAAATTTCTACCCCACTTCAAAACAATTGCATATATTTTTCTTATATCCCCGCCAGAAAAAATACACCGAAAATGAGATTCCAGTCTTTGTTTCTTTGCGTTTTTCCATTCCAAAACAATGGCCCTCACTCCAAACCGCTTAAAACATTCAGTTTCATTTTAATAACTCGCATCGAAAGAAAGCTTTTTGCATAAAACAATGCTTCCCATTCAAAATCCAAGCTTTATTTGATCTGCGAATGGGCATACACCGTATCTGCAGCGTTGTGACCTCTTTGTCTTGAGCCTATATAAAGGGCTGGGGGTTGAGGCATTGTTGTGGAGACGTTTTGCGATGTTTTAATTATTTGGCACCCATTTATGGCATTTTTTGTGCGATTAATGTGTTGGGGCATTGAAAACAAATACTGGGTTTTAATGATGTATTTATTTACCTCAAAGTTCCGTTTTGTTCTTTGGAATAATGGAGAATGAGTTTTGAGAACAAAACTAATTTGAAGTTCAATGTTTATTTTTTTATGTAATATATTTAAATTAATGTTGGCTATTGTTTCTTTAACTGTAAGTGATGATTTATTTTTAGAAAGTAAAATTCTTAGATTCCTTTAATCGTTTTGAACTGAGTCCTACCAGACCTTTTTTGAAATTAATTTAAGTTCTGATTGAAGTTGACAGTCAATAATAATTAAAACTTGTTAAGAGTGATATTGTCTTAATGATAACTGTTTTGTGTCATCTCTATTTTAAATCTAAATTCTTTCTAAACGTTTTTTATGATACAAATATTTTATAAATATTTTCCAAAATATTTTCCTCGACTGTATTACTATTCAGGTTTCAATATTGACATATTAACCAACAAAATGCTCAGAAGAAATTTTGCACTTTTGACTAAATTAATCACGCAACTCACTAATCTGCAATTGACTAAATTAATCTGCAACTAAATTAATCTCAGGGAATGCTACTAAATCAGACACTCACCGCTTATATATTGAATCATTGTGAATTGATGAATTTTGTCTTATTATTTTTCTCAATTTTAAGTTTGGGTGAAAAGATTTTGGAAACTCTTCCTTAGCTTTGTCCCGAACTGGTGTCTTCAAATACTGTGAATCATGATACTACCTTTTAAAACCTCTGTGTGTTGGAGATGCTTATTACCCACACAAATTGATAAAATTTTAATAAACACCATGTTATTTATTACTGTTAACACCATTATTTGTTGTTGCTTATAATGCCACTTGTAATATCCAAGCTCCATCGCAGAGCGTACAGGATTTAAGGCAAAGGGGTTGCGGCTCCTAAGAAACAAAGGCCCATGAATGGCAGGAGTCCGACTGAAGCTTAGGATGACAGATGCCGCCACCATCTATCGACACCTTCACAATTTTGCCGTGTCTCTGGAAGGGAGGGAAATAGTCTCCAAAAGACCTGGACCAATGGTAAACTGCACCATGATCGACCACAGGACTTTCGGACCCACAGATTTTACGAGCACATACTCCGCATATACTCGAAGGGTCTTCAGTGGTAACGGGAATCGAACCCGGGACCCTCCGATCTCAAAGCCAATGCCTTAACCAAAAGGCTCCCCACGGCTGTTAACATTATAACTTTCCATATATGCAATTTGCTGAAACTAACGAAGCTCTCATAGAAAACCTCTTAAAGAATCCCTACATAGAAAAACCGAAATATGTCGCGCAGACATTCTATACATAGCGTAGTAGGAACCTGATGAAACAGTTCTTCATCACGGTATTTATACCGTTTTCAGAAACCCTGTGGATATACATCGCTATATGAAACAGGTACAAGGGGAAAGGACTTACCTTAGATATAAAACCGACACGTGACTGGAGAACAAACAGAATTAGAATTAGGGCAGAGCTTAATTAAACGTGGCCAACGTGCTTGCACGATAAATCGACCCATGTCTGAGGAGGTTCAGAAGAAAGAATGGAACATTTTATTCCCTTGGGAAACTAATTTATCATCACTTAGTTAACACTGGGCTGCGTTGTTTGAATTTTGGTTAGGCTGGAATTGTTGTACTGATTATCTTAAAAAAAATTACTAAGTATATTCTTATATTAAATGAACCCATTGGGATAGGTTTTATTATTGTTTTCCAGAAATGTAATGTATCAAGTTGGAAATTATTTACATAATGAAATTTGATTATTTTTTCGTACAATAAATAAAGGGTTTACTTTTTCAGTTTCAATATGACCTATTGGAGGTGTCAAAATATTAATATTTTTGTACCAAATTTGTAAACCTAAAAAGAAGTTTAGAAAGAATTATGAAGCAAATAAAGCTTTATGAGAAATAAACATTTACATCATGTTTAACTTTTCGTTTGATTTTTATGTCTGAGATTATGTTCTTTTATTTTAAAATAAAATGACAATCTAAAAACAGCTAATATAGTTAAGGTATGCATCTTTAAACTGAAGAATTATTTACCCACAAGTTTTAATTTTTCTTTTTGCAAAATTTGTCGTTTATCTTTTATATTATTAATTGCATCCCTTCTATATTAAAAAATCGGAACACCAACACCACAAAACAATTGTTGGTTCAATAACACCATTCAAAGTTTAACTTTTTATTTTTTTTGCCTCCCTCTATTCCCGAGTTTGTTTGGCAAAGCGCCATTTAAAAATCCTAAATTAAATTAAATGAGACGAACATTAGGTAAACGATTTGACTGCGAACTGTTCCCGCTGCATACGCTTCTCCCTAAAAAAAGCTCAATAGTCACTTTACAACAAAAAGCAAAGTAATGGACAACGTTTTCACGCACCTAATAAATAAGTTCCGGTCTACCGAATCATTTATATCGGAAAACAAAAGGCTTCAACGTACATAATTCTAATGTGGCCCATTTATCAGAACGATGGCCCTTTTTAATTTATAACACTACCGTGCAAAAAGGTTATCTTACTCTACTTAGTGACAATGAAAAAACCTCCTTAAGCTGAGATTTCGTCAGCTGAACACAATACCTTTTCAGTTTATTTTTTTAATCAAAACCCAAGCCGTTAATCTTTTCTCGGGAGACACAGGTGGTAGTAATACTCCTCTTTTTTCTCGTTCTTCTCCTTTTCTCTCTCTTCTCCTTAATTCTTTTAACTGAAGAAACGAACAGTTACCTATCAATCTTAGATTACGCAGTTTTCCTGTCTTGAGTTCAGTAATAGAAATCTGATTGGGCTCATAGTGTGAGCGTTTAGTCGTGATTTCGCCTTTCTTTTTGAAGGGTGTAGCGAAAAAGAAGAAGAGTGTATTCTCTTCGCTAGAGATAATAACAGGGATACTTCAGTTTACCAGCTGTAACACTGCTTTTAGGACTAAAATACTGCGTTTTTTGTGTCTCATATTCTTGATAAGGAGTGATTGATCAGATTAAGTCGATTTTTTTTGCGCCTGATCACAAATTGGGCTCCTGCCTTTGTTTGGTATATCAGGTGATTTCCGATATTAAAAGTTGTATTAAAAGTGTCTGCTGCAGTTTGATTGGGGTGCTTTATCGTATATTTTTCTGAAACTTGTGAGAAGTTTTAATAAAAAAAAGGTTGTTGAGAGCAAGGAGGGAGGAGATTAAGCGTTGGGGTTATTGCTTTTGCAATGTGTTGGTGCAACACTTAAAGTAAAAAAAAGTTTTGGATCAGCGCATATAATATGGCGATAAAAAAACTCATTTAACTTCTTTCACAATGTTTGTTTTTATATTGCTATAAAGTTTTAATAAGCTTTTTAGAGTGTCATATCCAATTGAGTGTTATGTTTTGAACCTAGCAATAGCCTTAATTCGTTACATTAATCACTAATCAGTTTAACAACATTCAAAAAATGCTATTTAAAGAAACCTGTGTTACATTGATAATTTTGAAGGGGTCCCAGGAGAAAATTCAATTTTTTTATAATCCTACACATTTTAACCCTCTCCCCACCCTGGGTCTCATATGAGGCTCCTACTTATGAGCTCAATTTTTGTATGATGTAAACACGGAAATTTTTTGGCTTTTCATCAGTGACTTCACTGATTATGTAGATCACATATGAGACTTCTACATGGTTTCTGAATTCGTTCCTAAATGGCAGCAAGATGATTTATACCTCAATGTTTACATTTTAAGCTGTGATGCTTGTGAAGAGAAAATACTAGCTTGATAATAGCTTCTGTAGAACATTTTTTATAGGTTGGTAGATATTTTCTTATTTCGTAACCTTCTAATATTATGACCGTGTCTTTTAATAAGTTCTAAACCAAGTATTTTCTGTTAAAATGAAAAAATATGGCCCATATGGCCTCATACGAGGCTTATAAATAACTAGGAAGGAGTGCACACAAGAAAAATTTTTCCAGACAATTATAAGGGCATTTTGGATGTATTGAGAAAAAAAGTTTTTTCACTTTTTTGATGTTCTGGCGCCGAGAGGGTTAAATTCAAAGCATGAAATCCAAACAAAATAATTACTACCTCAAATTCAATTTTCCTTGAGAGCTTTTTGTAATTCATCCTTGGAAATGAAGGGAAATAAAAATTAACAAAAATTTTTCTTTTACAGATCAATTACACATCAATGAAAAGAGGAAGACCAAATTTGGATGGTAAAAGGTAAGGCACTTTTAAATAATCAAATAAACATGCAATCAAATATTCGATGTATTGAAACAAATATTTTTTATTTCTGAACTGAAGCATATACCTGGACTGAACAGACTAAACTAATCTAATACAGTCTCTCTCACCTTCTTAGAAGGAGGCCTATTTTCATTAGAGAATTTCCCTTACGAAACAAAATTGAAAGGACCCCCGCGTACTCATCAAATAAGGTAACCCCCCCGATAAATATTAATCTTGTAGAGGCAAACCAGCAATTTAGGTTCCACCTAAAAGAATTTGCATGTCAGCTTTTACCTCCCCTTTTTAAAAACGGAGTTAAACTTTGTCTCCTTAATCTTCTTACAATGGCTTTTAAACTGATGACGAGCCATTTTCAGAAAACCAATAAAAGCCCTAATTTTAATGCTCCTAACCGCGGGCCGGGCCAGTACTGACAGGCACTAATAAATACCCCCTTTCCAGGTGGCGCTATCCGGCCAGATAGAATCAATTTCACTCCTGCTGTTATTTGCGGTGGCTTTTGGCTAAGAACACACATACGAGCTCGCGTATTAAGCTAATGGACTCCCATGTAATGTTTCATTTTTTTTCTCGTGTTGGCTCTTCCTGTGAGATTCATTAGTATTAGCGGTACCCGGACATCGTATATTAGCCGGGTAACCCGATCACTATCTGCGGTAAATGCGATCCAAAAGGGATTGAGTGATTTTGACAGGTCTGCCCTCATGTCCACTCTATCTTATTACCCAGGTTGCGCTCTTATACCCCGTTTTTGCTACGATGTATTTTATGATACATCCTTCTGCCCAAAAAGTTTGTGTTCCTCGGACTGTGAAATTATCTTCCATTCCGGTGAGCTAAGGAAAGAGAAGGAAATCCATTAATATTTAATGAGGGTTTTCCTGGGATTTTTCCCCGAAATTCGCTTTTTCCGGCCGGAATTAAATTTAAATATTGAAAAATGTATCCGGCAGGGAGTATTTAGACCGTGTTTAGAGGTTGGGTTGCTGCTGCTTGTGGGATCGAATGAGCATTTTGAGGGGCGAATGTGTTTGTCAGGCTCATCAGGGAGAAATTAGGGGTTCGTATATGGTAAGCTGCACCCCTAATTATCGTTTGCACTAGGAATAAAAGTTGGAATGGATATCAAATTATTATGCAGGCTCTGCTAGTAACATGTGGTCTGATATAATAACTTTGGATAATTGTTTCTTAAAAGCTAATTATTAATTATAATAACTACGGACTCTTTTCATGAAATTTAAGTTACGTTACTCTGAAAAAACAACCTAGTAATATTTTTCAAACTGTCAGATAGGTTGATTGTGCAAAAACCAAAATGATTTTTGTATTTTTAACATGAATGAAAATGTGTAGTTTATTCAATAATTAAAAAATGGCTTAGTTACTATACGCATTAAATAAGTTTTTTTTTACTTTCAACAGTTTTATAGATGTGTATTAAGTAAGATTAAATCCTCTTTTGCGAGAAGTAGCAAATATGCCACCATAAGTTTAGCTTTGTGGCGAACTGAGTCAGCAGTATAAATAATAGTCACACAATTCAAATAGGCTATAAATACTAGTGATGGGCAGGTATCGATACCAAATACTTAAGTACTCGATACCTATAGGTATCGAGTGTATTCGATACCCACAAAAGTATCGATACTTTATTGACATATTTCGTTTTAAATTTTTCAATGAAGTAATCTTTATAATACCTACTGTAGATCAAACGCAGCCTGTTTCCGTTTTCATTTTGCAACGCTCAAACCCAAGTCGTTATCATCCGCGAGAGAAATTTGACGCGGCTAGGTTTTTCCCCCGCCAAATCCTTCGCCTCTATCCACCTCCAGGCCCGTAGCTACGGGGCTTTTTTATGGATCGCTTTCAGTTTTTTGAATATTAGTCTGATTATGGATAGGCCCTAAAAAAATTGTCCCTTCAGGTTCATTTCCCGACATTGAAAAAAAGTACTCGATACCTAAAAGTACTCGATACCTTTTAGCATTCGATACCAAAGTATTCGATACCTTTTAGTATTCGATACCAAAGTATTCGATACCTTAAATTATCGATTTTGCCCATCACTAATAAATACCGACTGAAGTGATCATAATACCGAAGTATACTTTTGAGTCGTATGACCTTCGGATCGGTATCGCCCCGTGGCTCGCACTTGCCACAGCTTCAATTAAGTTAACCCAAACAAAAAAAGGCCAAAAAATTTTTTAATTAGTTATTTCTGGTACTGGGCATTTGAGGGCTAAACTTTTCTCAATTAACAGAACAGAACTGAAAAAAAAATTATTGTAATGGGCGGGTGCCCGTTTACACAATAGTAGAAAAATAGTACAAAAAAAATAAAAGTAATAATTTACTAGTATAAGTTCACTTAACATGTAGTAAACACAAATACTTTTGGATTTAAACAGTTACAAAATAACTTTTCTCAATGAATTAAACCAATAATTTTTAAATAAATTTCCCATAAAAATCCCAATAAATTTTATTCAATAAATAACTTAGTACTTCTTCCAGGACAGATCACCCCCAGATCATGAATAAATCCACATAGTTGTTGATTCATCCAAACCTCATCTCGACTAACTGCTTCGCCAGTGAATAAAAAGTTATCGAAATCGAAAGGGTTCAGGGACTGTCACACCAACCCCTTCTCTCACCCCCGAAATCCGTTGAAAGTAGTCCATGAACTTTGCAAACTAAATGAGAGTTCACACACACATTTTTTACCCGCTTCACCCCATTTCCCGTATATGGGTCTGGGTCGATAACCCGTTTTGTTTCCGGGCATTCGAAAGGTCACCCCTTTCGGTCCCCGATACGGCCCCCGGACCCAATATCGAGCCCTCCGTTTCCGCAACACACGCTGATGGGGCTGATGCCGTACGAAGAGTTATCATGGTTTTTCTTTTGAAAATTGAAGAAATCGTATTTTAATAAGATCCGATAGCTATAATTTTACACTGATAGTTATTAACTGACTTTGGGACTACGACTAGTTTTGAATGCGTTTAGTGTTAATTATAAATTAATGTGTCTTAGTCTGTTCCAAACAAGGATCTTTAGGTAAAACATATAGGTAATTTCATACTACTATATTAGTAATTTCTTTTTTGAAGAAAGTATTTAAATTTATTTTACATTTTAGGTTAACAATTTTTAATCGCAGAATATATTTCTTGTCGTGCAGTTTTGTTTCTTATAATTTATTTAAAGACGTTAGGAACGATATTTTGATAAAATATTGGATAAACTTTGTTCACAAGTAAGGATATTTCCGAAAAATCCTTGAAATTTATTGAAATATAGAAAATAAAAAGATCAGGTTGCACTTAAATGTTTTGAATTTACCAATATTAAATTATTGATAATTATAAATGTATGTTTCTAGATAAAAGTTTTGGTTGAAAATTACACCTTTTTAGCTATTAAATCCAATTTTTATCCACTCTTATCGACTTAGCAAGTAAAAAAAACTTTGGTATAATGCTTTTATTTGTCATTAAAAGTAAAAAAAACTTGTATTCTAATTCATTACTTTATAAACTGCTCAAAAATAAATTTTGAATTGCCAGACATAATATGTTTCTGGCAAGTATTAAAGTTGGGGTTGCTAAAGGTATTGGGATAAGAAAAACATAATTTTTATTTAAAGATACATTAGTCGTGCTTTAAGATTGATAGGGACATTAAAAATTTTATAATTAATATTCTACCAACTATTGCACTAATTATCTAAATTGTGTAATTTATGGTTTTCCATGTAATTAATAGATCTTATTTATGAACATAAAACATTTAGATTTTGGTTCTGAAATTTTAAATCTTGTTTTTGTTAACTCATATGTCCCATAAAAAGTTCCTTGAAATTGGATAAAGTAACGTTACTCAAGAGTAATTTTTCCCGGTATTGTCAAAAAGAAAACAGAATTATTTCCAAATGGAATGAAACTTAATGTTGTTTCTTTCTTTAAAAATAAGACCACAAAGTAAAGACCAGAGGTTAGCTTGTGTTTCAGCTTTTATTCAAACCGAGACACTTACTTAACTTGAAAGCCGTTGAAAGCTTTTACGACGACTTCAAAGCGCCGAACGAAGTGAAAATAAAAATAGCTAGCTTAAAAGTCAATCAGTTTTCAAAGTTGTTTTTAAGTTTCTTCAATTTGTTAAAAATTGTAAGTCATGCTTACTCATGACTGTCAATTTATCTTAAAAATTTACTTTAGATATTCTCTGTCAAAATTTACACAGCTGGTACTTTTTTTAAGTTTAATATATGTAGAGGAGAGGAGGGTATTATGGAATAGTCGGGTAATATGGAACACCTGAGTTTCTGCTCCCCCTCGTGCTACTATCACGTGACAATGCCACGAAAGTCTTGAGAAATACCCCATGATGCAGTGTGCAAAAGTTTAGTTTCTTGTTGTTGTCTGATCAGTCGCAGCAAAGCAAAGTGTGTTTTAGGATTTTCGAAAGTATTTGACGGAAATTGTTCAAATCTTTTAACCTACCAGTAACTATGAGACTTTGATTTTGTTTTTAAGCATAATGTACACTAAAAGATCAGTAGTTTCTTATACTGCAGTCGTTTTTCAGCAATCCATGTTTTATCGGTCAGTAAAAGGGTTCATAGTACAAGATGGCCTGTCGGGTATTATGGAACATTCCATAAGCAAAGGGTCAGAAAAAGACGATTATGTTTGTGACTATTGTAAATAGACTCATGAACAAAATTATTTCAACGTAAATTTTTAAATATATTTTTACAGTTAAGATTAACTATGTTCTCTAAGGTCTAATTAGTTTTCAATAGCTGTAAATCCAACTATTCCATATTACCCCACTGTTCCATATTAGCCTCCATTTGTAACTTTTTCTTAAAGTACATTTTTTCTCTCTATATTAAAAAAAAGTAACAGTGACCGCCGCCGCCGCCGCTGATTTTGAAAATTTTATTTTTGAACATTTTGAACTCTAACTACGCAAAAACTATTCAAAGGAATATTATGAAATTTTTACCATTGGTAGACAAATGCATGATAATCATTTTCGTTCCAAAACATAATTAATTAGATAATTAGTTCTGGAGTTAATTAATGTCAAAGTCGAAAATTATTTTTTTCTGCTGCGAGTTCGCCTCCAGCAAAATCTATTTACAGCAGAAACGTGATTTTTTGCATACACATACTCTTAGGCATGAAATTTTGCACCTCATCGCTCTTTTTTCGAATTTTGAATTAGTTTTTGAGTAATTCAATTTTAAAGTTTCGAAATTTTTGACAATTTTTCGATTTTTTCGTTATAAAATAAAAACTAATCATGATAGAGGTACAATATTTTAGACACATATACAGTTATTTTTTATAAAAATATTGGCGTTTCGTTTTTTAAAAAATTCGAATCAGTTTTAGAATTATTGAGATTCAAAGTTTCAATTTTTTCTTCTCTTTCACTAGGGAAACAGCTTATTTTTATGAGTCTTATTTCTTTAATTTCCGACGATTCACTAGATGTTTACGTGCATATTAAAAATTTAAAGTTTATTAACCTTTTACCTGCCGATGTTCCCAAATGGGAACATCACTTTTGGGAATTTTTTCACCACTCAATTTTTCATGCAGGAATTTGATACTTGGTATTAAGCAACTCAAAGATATGAAGTTATTTTACATGCAAAAGTTTTTCATATACAATTTAATCCTTTTTGTAGAATTTATATCAAAATTACTGATTTTTCGCTCTTCAAAAAGTTGCACAAGTTTTTATTTATGAAAATTTTTAAAAAATTTAGTTTAAAATAATTTTGCTGTGTTTAGATAGCTTAAGTACATATCTTCTCATTTGGCTTGACAGAATATCTTCATATTAAAATTTTGGAGAGTAATAACCAATTCTATGTATATGTTCCCAAATGGGAACATCGGCGTTTGGGGTACAGTATTTGAGGGGATTTTTATAAAACAAAAAAATTCAAGTAATTTCCTATTTTCTTTAATTTTTTGAACCTTTTTTGTCTCAAAGGATCTAAACAGGTTAAGAATGATGTTTTAAATTTAAAAATAAGTAATTTTTATTTTTTCTCTTAATTTATGGATAAATAAATGCCAAATCTTTATATCAGATCCGCCCACTTGCATATTTTTCTAACTCCCCGATCGATTAATTTTCAGTAATTATCATTAGGGGTTATGCAAAGAGCATATTTGAAGTTTTTCTGAGGACTTGCATACATATTTTGTTCAAGTACTTTTTTTACATAAAAATTTTAGGAATAAAATTGAAGAATTTTGAAAATAAGGAAAAGTGTGTACATCTTAAAACCCTCTTCTAACGTAAGTTGGATGTAAGATATATGTGGTTTGGTTCGGAATCTTCCATGAGGAACACAGCTTTTATGAATCAATAGAGATAATTATGATTATCACTTTTAAAAGCTAATTAGATTTGAATGTAATTAGTGGATATTATGCTAAATAACCGTATAGAACCGTAATTAAAACTATTTTTTAACGCAGAAACGTACTGTTTAGCTTTGAAGCGCATCGGAACACTCCTATGTATTTTTTATACCAAAATATTACCCATAGTGCAAGAAAAATGTACGGAAAAGCTTCGCGTACGTAATAAACATGTAAATTTTTTTCTTATGAAAATCTATAAAATGTTACCCAATCGTCCAAGTATGGGTAATAAAAATGAAAAAACCGTCCACTATCATAAATATGTTCATAATTATTGAGTAGAAACCTATTTCAATCATTTTATTTTAATTGATTGTAAAATATGAGCCTCTTGGAAATCCCCCTAAAAACTTCACCCCAAACGCCGATGTTCCCAAATGGGAACATCCTAAAAATCGTACTTAGGATTTTTTTTCAGCCAAAAAATGACCAGAATGGTTTTAGTAATGATGAAACAAGCCATTTTAGCCAATAATCAGAACCTTTAATTTGAAATTTGAATTGCGGCGTTTAAAAGGTTAAAGGCTTGTTTTTACTCTAAGTTGGTTGATGATAATTGGTAGACTTGCTTGATATTTTTTAAAAACATTTCTATTCAATAATTGAAGAAAGAAGAATTGAAGTTAAGAGATGAATATTTTAGAAACAGTTTTATTTTGATATCTTCGAGGGAATGAATGATTCGAATTAAATCATTGATAAACTAGAGAGATAAGTAGCTTCGGTATCAAAGGAGCATTAACTAAGCCGACGAGCCTGGATTGTTGAGATGAAACAAGCGAGCTCTGCTCGCTAAGATCGCGAAGCGATCTTCATAGAACTGCGAAGCAGTTCCGGGGGTTGGTGAGCGATAGCGAGCAGGGGGCAGAGCCCCCTAGTGATTAAAAAAAAACTAAATGCTGATTTATTTTAACATTGGCCCTTCATTGTCATTAGTTATAGTATGTACTTAAAATAATTCGGCGGATTTTTATTAAAAACCAATCGAGTTATTCTTAAATATATAATGGGTGTTCCATAATACCCTCCTCTCCTCTATGTTTTTGAAATCCTATGCGTAAGTTATGAAATGTCGGTATAAATCCAAATATTTTAATCTGTAACATCAAGAGGTATTAAAGTTAAAGGGAAAACCTCTCATAATGAAACACGCAAGCAATAAAAACATTTATCCAAGCGACTCAAAAAGCTATCCCAAAATTTCGTAAAGAATCCCAAACCTCATTTCTGGTAATATCAATTAAATTCCCAGTTTGCCTTGTTTTGAACAATTACATTGTTTCACCAACCATTCCCCACCATCGATTTTATACCTCGGCAGAAAACTCTGTAACGGTTTTAATAAAGAGGTAGATATAGTGAAGAAAACACTTTAAAAACAATTTAATAAATTCTATTAACATGCGTGACTGCTCCCGTGCGTGATTGTTTCTGAATTAGCTCAATATTTCCCTAAATTGTGCCGCAGACTTGTGTTCGTTCGTCTGTTAATTTAGAATTTTTGGAGGGATTGTGCTCCCAGATGAATTATATTTTTAGAATGTAATGCACGCATTACTATCGTTTGGTACGCTGTTCGTCATTGCAAATGCAATATTTGTTTTTCCGAGGTTGGGATGCTCAGCATTAGTTTCAATTAGATGAATATTTGCATTTTTGCGAAATAATCACGGAAAAGGCGTTTCTAAAGGAGTTATAAATTACCCTATGTTGGGATTTGATTTGATAACTCTATGGTTTTGGAAGAATAAGTGACGCCACTATTCATTTTGAAAATTTCTCTTATTAAAATACATCGCTTCTGTATAGTATACTATTTCAGTATTTTTATTATTAGCATTTATTGAAAACTAATACCGTTAAGGGTAAATTTTATTTATTTGTGTAACGATTACATATACCTTAAGTATGTGATTCATACTTTAAGCAAACTAGTATAAACTTAGAAAACTTTAAACTAAGCTACTATATTCGAACTCTAATACACGCTGTAAAAAAATACTGCCTTTAAATAACGAAAATTTTCCGGCAGCACTGTTGCCAGTAAATTTCTAAGCTTTGAGAAAATATTATTTTCTGTCAAATGAGAAAAACCTTCAGTTATTTGAAAAAACTTTAGAGTTCTCAAGATAAGTATCAAGAGAGGCGGCCATTGTAACACAAGCAATGTAATTATAACAAATATCATAATCCCGAATGACATTTTGTCACAACGTAATATATTACACACCTAGGTAAAAGTAGATATTGTCCTCCTTTTAACAAATTTTGACTTTAAAAACTTCTTCTTTAAGTAGTGATATTATTAAATCATATTTTCTTTCTCTCTTTGTGGAAAAATTCACTGAAAAGGTACGTTTTCTAGGCATATGGAAAATTTTCGTCAAAAACAACAAAAAAATTTTAATGTGAAAAGCCGAGTTTTTTTACAGTGCAGAAATAATGAACATAATTTTCTCAAACTTCGTTGTTTAAAGTATTCTGAGTGAGTTATTGGCTACAGAAAGTTCAATGATGCTTCGGGAAGTTTCTAAAAGTCTTGAGAAAAGCAAGGAAAAGCTTAAAAAACGACCGGCTGATTGAAAAATCAATACTCTATCAACTGAAATTATTGTTTTTCTGCTTCTTTTAAAAGAAAGCGAGTTATAGAAGGTGTAAACTTACTTTATAGATTTTTGGAGTCAACTGATACATTGGAAGTAACCTTAATGACAATGGGTTGTAGTATTAAATATATTTTGGTATTTTTCTACTAAGCTGATGTAGGAGTTCATTAAATACAATTGAAATATGCAAGAGTTTGTAAGTGATCTTGTAAAGGTGCCTTCATAAACTCTTTTTTCACCAATAAAATTTCAAGTTTTAGGCATGGTGAAAATATGTCATGTATAAAGACAATTTCATACAGATATTTACAAATTAGAAATTAAATAAGTGTGAGATAATCTATTTTATATAATGGTAATGTTTACATAACTCTGTAAGAAAGAGCCAAAATTATCGAGTGACACTAATAAACTTCTATTGGAGATTGGAGGGCTTTTTCATAAATCCCAAAACTACGATGCATTATTTAAAAATTTCAAGCGGCCTGTGTACTCTGCTTTTTTATTGGTTTTCTTAGTTATTGATATTAGTTTTAAAATTAAATTTTAAAAAGTATATTATAAAAAGGACCAAGGATTAACGATATTTTTAAATGTCTTTGAAGCTTTCTTCTCCTTATGTTTATAAATAATTGACAAACAATAATTAATTAATTTAACTAACCCTTTTAATCAGTTTATACAGTGTTGTCTTGTTTGAAAAAAAAGTCGTAAAAATGCCCGTAACATTAAATGACATTTAAGAATCCTTACTAAAAAATCGTGTTAAGTGATACACCCTGAGTTAATTATGAGATCGCATGACTCCATCAGAGCTCCAATTCAAAACCGATTACGATAGGCTCAATTAATATCCTCCTTAACGAAATTAACTTTAATTAGATACAATCTGCCCTCAGACACATAATCCTCCGACCCCGCTAAACGAAAAAAAAATAAGAACAAGAAAAAACCCACCTCCCTTAATATCACTCAATTTGTCATTCATATCGCGTGGTTACCACCCCAACCTAATCCCGACGCAACACCTCTCTCCGCAAAAGAAGAAGAAACGCTTCTCAAAGAAATTAAAAAGAGAAAAAGCGATACAAAAAAAATAAGGTAAACACGACGAAAAAGGAGAGGAGCTACTAATTGAAATAAAGGGACTCCTGGGTGTGAGGCTAATAGTGCTGAAGAGGACACCTCCGCTCGTATTTATGCGCCGCCGCGAAAAGGAGTTAAAATTAACGAGTGAAGGTGGAACAGGGTCATAATCCCTAATTAAAACCCTTTGTGTGACTTTAATGACTGGTGTAGGGTCTCAAGGGGAGAATTCTAGCGTCAGTGATTAAGCACGGGGAAAGAGGCGGTTAATTTTTGTTGGCTGAGATGTTATTATCGTCATCTTCATTATTATTATTATTATCGTTTTTTTTTGTGGGAGTGGGGTTTAATTGCATTAGCGCCGGGGGTGTGAGGGTTTTTTTTGGCGCTTTTAATTGAGAGCTGGTTTGTTCGTTAGGGCTTGTTTTTGCGCGCTGCGGTGTCGATTGTTCTTTGTGGTTTTTTGTTTTGTTTTGGGAGGGTTTTTTTAGGTAGCTTGTGGCTTTTGGGGTTTGTTTTGGGGGGATGAGGCGTTTAAAGAGCAATTAAGGTTCGTTTGTGGGAGTTTAGGGTAATGAGGGGTAAGTCAATTATGCGGATTTTTTAGTTTTGTTAGTTGCTTTGATTTATTATTCATGTATTTTTCTTTTTTCAGAGGGTATCTTTAATCATTTTTTTGTAATATTTGCTAAACCATAGTTTAATGTTTTTTTAATTGCAAGGCAACTTGAACAAGTGCATTCATTGGCCCCATGTGTCACGCAGTGGCACATGAAATCAGAAACACGAGAAACAAAAGTAGCAGTCAGAAACATAAAAACAATAGGAAATACAAGGAGTTCACAAGTCCAGCTGCTTTATAATTCGTCTGGAGTTCCAATATCGGGCATAGATGTCCCCTCCCGAGAGCGCCGCACATTCTAAAAGGTGGTCACCGTCCATATCGACAGTCTTTCTACACAAGACACAGTTCGGGCTTTCAAAAATGCCAAAGCGGTGCAGATGTTTGGCCAGGCAATCATGCCCTGTGAGGAGCCTAAAAGCCGCGACCGCGATGTATCGTGGAGTGGACCATCCGGGATATCAAGGATACCCTGTATCCACTTTTTATTCCTTGTTCTATCAGCCACTTGTCTATCATGGATGATTTTTAATTTGCTTTTAATCAGTCTCACTGCGGATCCCAGTGGAATTTCTCGCTGGGTCGACTGTAGAATATATGTCCCCTTTTTAGCGAGCTCGTGTGCTTTTTCATTACCAAAAATCCCACAATGGGAGGGAATCCATTGTAAGACAATCTCTACACCTCTTGTCCTTAGTGTACTTAGATAAATTTTACATTTTTCAATGGTCTTTGACTCTGGTGTGCCATACTTGATGATAGCTCGAATAGCAGAAGTAGAATCCGAAAGAATTACTATTCTTTCCTGTTGGCCACATCTTTCTACCAGATACCCTAAAGAGATCTTGATTGCCTCAATCTCTCCATCAAAATGTGTAGAGTTTGGACCAAGAGTAGCATAAAAAGAGTAAAGTTCAGAGTGTACACCTGCTCCTGCACTACTTCCCATCGATAGGCGGGAACCATCAGTGTAAATATGCTGCCACTTTGGTCTAGGGCAGTGTTTCCCAACCTTTTTCGGTCCATGCCCCACCAAAGCCTTTCTAAATTTTCCATGCCCCCCGGTCTCAGTGGCATATTTAGAGATATATTTTGAGTGGGAGTCAAAATTATTTCTTAGCCCTCTCCTATGTATATTTAATAAGTCTAATGAAGCTTTTCAGAACAATTTTAGATAGAATTTGCATGTCTAAGAACTAAATCAAGTCAAGTTATGAGTAATTAAGTTCTAAGTACCAAGGGGGGTCTGGGGGTCCTCCCCCAGCAAATGTTTGGAAATTTGACTCTAGGAAGCATGTTTTTAACTAGTTTGGTACCCCTAGTTGGGAAATTTTGGATCTAAATTTTTAGGTAAGATTTGCATTTTGATGAACCTAATGTAAAAAAGTTTCAAATATAAGCGTTCTAAAATCAAAGATATTTTGGGTCACCCCCTCAGAAAAGGTTTGGAAATTAGACTCTAAAAACAGGGTTTCAACTTGGTTTTGATACATATTGGTCAAGATTTCAGACATACATTCTCAGATAGGATAATAGGATCTGATTTTGATTAACTTCTTTTTAAAAAGTTTTTTTAAATTTTCTTCTTGGATTGGCCCCACCTGGGGGGCAATTTGGTTGAAAATTTTCAAATTGCCCCCCTAGAAAATGATATTGCCCCCCGGTGGGGCGTGCGCCCCACGTTGGGAAACACTGGTCTAGGGTATCTAGAATGGATAGTTTCCTGAGCAACTGCTTTAAGTTCTTCGTCACTAGTCATATTTTTCCTTACATGGGTGTTCAAAGTAAGTCTTCCATCATAGGAAATATCCCTAACTGGATTTATTGGAGGGAGATAGTTTAAGCTTATATGAGAAGTAACATAGATATTTTGCAAGGTATTTGTGTTTGTATTAAAGGAATAACTGTTATATTTCTTTAATCGTCGAACAAAGATATTTCGGTTGCGTTCTTTTGCAATATTGTCTTTTTTAAATTAAGTGTACCTTGTGATCGAAATTTAAAGAAAGTTTTTGCTTAAACAAGTTTAAATAATAAATTATTTTATTTTAGCTCTACATGGAATAAAAAGGGATATCAACATTCTATCTTAGTAAGTACTTTCTTGTGAAATTCTATATATTGCATAATATTTATATTTGGGTTGTTAATAGAAGTATTAGATTTATTAAGAGAAAAATAAGATAAGCTTGTCAAATGGTAGGAGTAAAAATTTAGTGAGAGAGAAAAACAATTTTTATTTTTTTTCCCTTTTAATTATTTATTTCCTTGAATCTCAATAAATGACATATATTAAATGTGAAAATAGTAAAACTCACCTATTGAGCTGTTGATAAATTTCATTCCTTATCATATGATAAGTAACAAAGTTCTAATCCTAATTAAATAATGATTTATAAAATTATATTAAGCTTAATTTTTTTCTAGTTCTCTGGCAGTCGACAAACTACTGTGTAAAACAGTTAAAATGGTTTTAGGGTAAATTTTTTTTGGATACCGGAGTTTTTATTTATTTGGCAGGTTTCTCATTCGACAAAAATTTTAAATGATCATCTCAATCGTATTAAAAAATACTGAAAAGCGTATTTTCAAACTCCAAACTGAATTAGCCAAAATTTATCATTATGAACAAATAAGTTTGTTTCTAAGACTGATGTAATTTACTCCGTATGTACATACACTGTAAAAAAATCGTTCTTCAATAAACGTAAATTTCCCGGCAGCTTTCATCATTTGAGAAGGTATCCGTATTTTCTTTTTCCGTCATTTGAGGGAATGTCCGTTTTGTATTTTTCTGTGAAAGGAGGGAAACCTTCCGTTATTTTAGAGAACGTTCGTTTAATATATTTTCGTCATTGGAGTGGAACTTTCCGTTGTTTTAGGGATTGTTCGTATTATTACTAATATTATTGTGATTCAGTATATTCCTGATTATAATTTTGAAAAAAAATGACAAACAATCCGTAAGATCCAAATAGACGATTCTTGTAAATAATTTACACTACCGATCACAGTAATACAAGTCTAATCAAAAGTTACAAGTTATCACAACTATTTAGATCACATTTTTGCGATCTAATAAGACTAGTTAGGTATGCAATATTTTAAGACTTCAGTTACATGGGGAAGAAAGCGATCGTACGATGTTTAAATATCTGTTTAAAAATAGTATATCAGAGTATTTCTATTTTAAAGCATGGTAACGTTTACTACGGCCGTTGCTAGGCTGCCGACGTACGTCGGACGCCAAGCGCCACGGCCACGGCTGCCGACGTACTGTTTTGTACTGTATTTCACAATCCCTGCAAGATTTTTATACTTTATTAGCAATGCGCATCCTTGTGGACTTGATTCTTGCTGTTTCTATAAAATATTTTAGCGAAATAATTTTATTTTCAATTAATTAATAATTAAAAACATATTTTAAAAAAATTAGATAAAGTAAAACATTTAAAAAAACACAATGAATTTAATTAAATAAGGAATGACTGTTAAACAAGAGAAATTAATTCTTGCAATTTTTAATGGAATAATAAAAATTAAAAATTAAATTTACTGAAAAATAATAACTGGGGTTCGAACCTACGACCTTATGCACTCCAGACTGACGCGCTACCACTACCCCATTCGAGCTACGCTATATTTCATCCTAAATACTTTAAACCCACGCCTTTAACCCTAGTCATTCCCGATTACGGCCAATAATACAAAAAATAAAAACAATATATTTAACTTACCCATAATAAATTTGCTGAAGGTTCGTTTCGCCTGAAGACGCTTGCACAAACTTCCATTACTTATTTACAACTACAGTAAAGCACCGTTTATACGTCTTTCAAGGGACCGACGTAAAACGGCGTATAAATGAAAAGACGTATAATTGAAAACAATTTTGATTATTTGAATAAATTGGGACTTGGCGAAAACGACGTATAAATGTAAAAGACGTATAAATGAGAGACGTATAAACGGTGCTTTACTGTATATTTGAGTCTCACCAGAACTAGTGGAGAAATAGTACAATACGCATGCGTGAGGAGAGGAAAATTAAAAGACGGAAACTTCACGATGAAAATTCCGTTTTGTAGTTTACGGAATTAATCCATGAAAAATTCACGGAAAATAATACGTTAAAAGACGTTCTTTTTTACAGTGTAGATTAAACTTCCAAATAAAGGTCATCCAATCAAAATAACTGAATCACATCCATGAATTTAATTCATATCTGCTAAAAAACGGCGGAAAATAAAAGGGAGAAATAAATTACTTAATCACAAATAAGAGCTTCATTTCAAAATTTTGTTAAATTTTTGCCATTTAAAAATTAAGGAACAAACATAAACCAGATGTCAGAAGAGCAACTCAAAAAAATGAAAAAAACACGCCATGAAACAGCTATAGAGAGCATTAAAATAATGAATTTACATAAACTAAAGCGAATAAGTAAACTTACATTTATTGAAAACTGGATTAATTTTCTAAAATAAATTCGTTTTAATAAAACTCTATTTAATAATGAATGAAGCATATAAGAGCATTTTTTATGTATGTGTGTATTAGAAATTAGAATTTTACGTAAGTTTAATAATTGTCATCTTTAAAAAATTTCTCAAAATAAAATCAGTACCGGAAAAAAGTACCCCTAGTTTTATGATTTGGGTTTTCTCGGAAAAAGCGCGATCTTTCGAGGCAATTCTCTTTACAGAAGGAAAAAATATTTTGCTTCTTTTGTACGATTCAACTAGCCTTATGCAAATTATAAATAACCAAGTGTTCGCAGTAATGACAACTTTTTATCCGAATCGGATTTTCAGCAGGCGTTTTTGAAATGAGTTTATTAATTTCATTTCTAACAGACAGTTGCAAAGATTTATTATCACCTTAATTGAAATAGTGAGTTTTGTTCGGATTTCAAAAGTGTTAAGATCCTTCTTCTATTTTCACAATATTATCTTTAGAAGATCAAGGAATGAATTGAGGTTTTTAAATTAAATCAAAATTTGGTTTTTCCCTAGTTATTGAAATTGGGGGCAAAATTTTATGAAATTTCATGAGGGTCTTTTCAGAGAAGTCAAAAGAATTGACTCACTCTTTTGAAATTATGTATTTTAGGTGAATATATGACTAAATATTTTTCAACGTATACACTCTTTATGCACATTTTAAGTTTTTTTACTGGGAAATGGTCGTGATAAAGAATATATAACGTTTTAACTGAAATTTTAGTACGGTATCAATTTAATGAATGATATTTGTGATAGAGAACAAAACATTTTATCTGGAAATCGAGCACATATTTTAAAAATAGTTCTGATTTTAATTGGTTGGTTGGTTGGTTGATGTCGTGTCCAATTGAAGTCAGGTCAAATTGTTCCATATTCCAAAATCACGGACTTGGCAATGTCCACAATTTTTTTATTATAGATATTTCCCTGAAAGGGAAATTCATCAATGGCCTTCTTATCTTATTTTAATTAATGATTATGTTGGAATACAGTATGTTTTTCATGGAATTTCAGTACATTTCAAAAAAAGTTATTGGTTTTGGTTGTTATTTCTTGAATACTTTATAGAAAACCGTTAAAAAATTTAAGGCATTAATTTGAGAACATAAAGAAACCACATTTACAGATTTTATATACTCAGTATCGGTAGAAAAAAATATGTAGTTTTCATTTGGATGACAATAATGTACGATGTACTTGCATTATTTGAATATTTTGAAAGAAAGGGGGTCTTGAGGCGTAGAAGAGTTCCGTAAAGGTAAAGCTATCTCCAACTACCGGCTCTGGGCTCATGCTCAAGAAGACATTTCAATTTCCAAATCCCCATCCCAGATCGATCGAGTCAATTTTCTCTAACCGATTTTTCAGAGTATCACGCTCCCATCAACTTCTATAATTAAATATCGAGTCCGTCGCAGGCCCAACCATAACAATTCCTTCTCATAAAAAGATAGAGAACCCCCAATAGGTCAGGGGAAGAGGAGAAAGCATTCGAAAGTCTTCGGCAACCAATCACATTCCCCGCATGCTCCAGAAAACACCATTGTCCGAAATCTTGTCACGTGACCAAGCGTGTCCGAAGACTTCAGCTCCATCCCCCGTCCTGTTTTATTTCATGCCCCGTTTGCCTCTTTTGGACCCTAATCTTTTTAATTCAAATACCCCCTCCTTCTCCTCCCCTCTCCTGAGATGAAAAACTCAAATGGAATTAAAAAAAGAAGGAAGAAGGAGAAGGAAGAAGAAGGCTGTAGTCCATCGATTCTTGATTTTATTATTGTGCCTCCCTCTTTTTTGCGGGGATTTTTTCCTTTAAAAAGGGGGGTGGCCCTTTTTTTATTCGATGGGTGAAGCAAAGGGTGAAGAAGGGAAGAATGGGAAAAGGAGATCTGCCCCCAACAACAACCCCAAAAAGAGGGGAAAAAATCTTCCATCCTCCTGGATTCCTTCTTGGAAGGATACTTTTTTGTTTGGTTTCTGATTCCTCCATCTCCTCCAATGGGTAGTGTGCGATTTGGTGCAGGGCTTTTCAAAGGGTTTCTTCCTCCTGAGGGGCTTTCATCTCATTGCGGAAGGGACTCGGTTTGAACTCAGGGGGAGCCTGGAGTCGATAATTAAATACTTCCTCCGTCGTCTTTTTGTGTTGTGACCAAGAGGAAAGTATTGGACATACGTGTCCTCCGGGTACGGGATTGTTAAATTAGATATGAAACTTTCTCTTTTTGGAATTGTCTTTTGTGACGGAGGGAGGGTGCTTTTTGGTTTTATGTCGTTTTTGATTAGTTGCGGGGGTTGACGGTTTCTGTCGGATAAAGTGAGGATATCTCGAGGTTTTCTTGAGGAATGTTATTGATGGATTTTCAGGCTGCTTAATGATTCAAACAGAAAGATGTTTGAAGTCTGAGTAGTTTCCGATAGTTATATATATACAACTACGGTATTTAAATCTTGAAGACAGTTTGGGCATTTTTAACATCGTTGAACTGGCACGAGTGATTTATTTATTGGATCTTACTCGAAAGGGGAAAGATTTGGTCCTTAAAAATAACGTTCTCTTTTCAAAATTTTTCAGTATTTTAGTGCAAAAAATGTTTTTATTTGAGCAGTAATAGTTTATTTTAAGTTTTTTTAAAAGAGGTGGTGGATTTATAACGAACATTTAAGTAAATTCCTTCTCAATTACTTATTTATCGATTTTAAAAATTGGTCTTTGGATACCAATATCTATAAAACGGTAAAAATTTATGTAAAATTTCTCCATATTTTTAAATAATAAAAGAGCTCCATTTTTTAAATAAAAAATATGAGACAAAAGCCAGTTTGCATGGAGGAAAACGATTTATTAAATGATCTTCAGAATCCCAGCAGTTTTCCCTCAATGTTCGCTGTTCATTGTAAAGGTTTACTTTCGAGAATCTGTACATCCGAATAAACTAGTATAGGTGAAAAAATAATGATTGATAGTGATAATCCGATCCTCTCAATTAAAATATTGAAAATAAGTTATTATTGAGATCAAAACGAGCAAAAGAACTTCGAAGACATGAATCTTTAAAATATTTCTATTTCAATTTATGCATATGGATTGGAATATTTACAAGTGGGTAGTTGTATCAATGTGCCATATTACTTGTATGATCAAAAAATTATCTTTAAGAACATCCGTTCAAAATTTTCTTTTCTCGAAACATATATAAGCGTCTACTTTTATCTCCTATTTCTACATTCAAAAACGAACACAAATTATTTCGCTAGTCGTTCTTAATTAATTCGTTTTTCCGGCGAATTCCTCGAAAAGTCTTCGAAATTGTTTTCTTTCAACCCTCAGAATAAGAAAGGTAGCCTTTTTTTATTATTAAATATCAAATTAGAGGAACATGTCTCTAAGCTACATCGGAACGCTCACTCACTGCAGCCTCAGAACGCGATTCAAACACGAAACAACCGTAGTACTAATGATCCCTCCCGGTGAAAAATGTTCCTCTACCGACATCCATCAATACCGAACTCAATTTCGAACAGCCCCCTCTTGCATTTGAATAGCGAAGAAGGAGAGCTCCTTCTCAGATGCATTCATCTAAACAACAGCTTGAGGGCACGCATCCCTGTGCTGATGCAAAAAGCCTAGAAGCCATAGAAGTAGTGTGTGGAGGGAGTGCATGAGCTGCGACACTGGGTGACACAATATGGAGGGATAGGAGAAGGGTTAGTATATCATGGGAACCTATCTTGAAAATCGGATTTTGGTTTAATGTAAGGGAAATTACTTTTTAGCCTGAGGTATAGATTGTAAAAAAGGAGGGACTGTACGATTTTTCTACTCGTTAGAAAGTAAAGTTAATAATAGAAGAAATTTTTTTCTTCATCCAGGTAGATTTCTTAACCACGATGATTTCAAAACTCGGTGATTTGGTAAATAACTTTCGAATGGGTGTTCTTATAAGAAAAGATTTCTGTAAAAATGGTATATAATTAGTAAAACGTAATCGGTCTAAATTCTGTTTTAGTCATTTACGATTTTTTATACCAGGCATTCCCAAATTCATTCAAATTGCGGTAGGATCATGCCATCCAATCAAAATCTAAGTATGCTAAGATTTTTATTTAGAATAGGATTTTGCAGAGCTAAAGATAACTATCATGTAATTTAAAATAGGTTATAATAATTTTTTGGTCCATTCTGGACATCTCAAATATTACCGCTAATCTATCTTAACGGTTACGCTGACCACTTTAGGAACCTCTCATTTATTCTAGAGTAAGGGCCTCACAATACACGACCAATGCTATAGCTTCTATTCATTTTTCATTTACATTCATAAAAAAATTATATAATTACAATAAATTATGTTGTCTATGAAAATGCCTAAGTAATCTACTATTTAGATGATTTTTAAAATTAGAATATTATAAAGTAAAAGTGATCGAAAATGGAACTCATGATTGTTAAGCAGTAATACATTATTATCAGTAGTTGCGGATAAAATCGTTTCAGGAGTTCAAACGAAATTTTCTCTCCCCGTGTCCCCGTTTCATAGAAACAGACGCTTAAAATGACAGAAATTGGCACGGGTAATTCTGTGCGTTGAGATGGTCGTTGCTCCCTCTAGTCTCTTTCTCTTCTACGTCAAAAGCCAGCCAGAGAGAAATATTAAAGAAGGAGCGGAAAAGAAATAGACGAGCAAACAACAACAGTTCGACGGGAGGGGAGGGGATGACGTTCGGAAGGAGAAATAATTTAAAAGAATGGAACTCAGGGAAGGAGGAAAGAAAATTTTTAGGCATTGGAAATGTCTCGCAGAGCCCCCCCCCTTTCCATGCATATGCAATAGTATGGCATCAGCGTTGCGATTGTGAGAGGTGGGTGGGAGGGAGAGGAATCGAGATTCGGTTGCGTTTTTGATGGGGGTGGAGGGAATATTGAGCTCGAGAGTTTTGCTGGTCGACGAGGAGTTTGTTTGTTTGTTGGGTTGAGTTGTGGTGGAATTGTGTGGGGGGTTGTGAGGTTGTTTTGGAAGGATTTGAGTGGGTATTGAGGGTCGTAATGATGGGGAATAGTATCGGTAGAGGTTGTTAAGACGTATTCTTTTCAGTTTGTATTAGAATATTGATGTTGTTTTTCAATAGGTTTTTGCTCAAAAAGTTAGATTTATAAAGTGGAAGGTATCTATTCATTCGCCATCTGTTCTTAGAAATGTTTAGAAATTGGCAAAATTATACATTATGTTTAAAATGTTTGAGGGAGATAATGTTGATTTGTCGCTCTATTTTTTTTTCTCCCCATTATTGATTCTTTATTAAGATGAACTGGTTACTTGCAATTCATAATCATGTAAGATTACAAAAAGAAAAAATATTTATTAACTGAAAAGTAAAAATCAATGTTAAAAAATGTTAAATTTAAATAGAATCTTGATTTAAATATTTTTAGGGAAACAAATGTACTGTTTGAGTTCAAATTATTTGGTTTTTGCTGCGAACCATAGCTTTATTTTATTTATTTATCGCCAATCTTACAGTTAACTGTTTGATAGTATCTGACAGATGTATTGAAAACTTGGTTATGGAATAGTTCAAATATTCTCAAAACGAATTTTATTTTTAAATTATGAATTTTTTAAAGATTTTTAGGAATATTATTTTTTATTTTTACACAGTAGTTTTCTGATGGATTTTTAAAAGTGAATAAAAAACTGCTCTACGATAATTTTATCATGATTTTAATAAGACTACGTTATCATAAATAACTGAAGTTAAATAAAAAATGATAAAAATTAACATGAATTTAAGGAAATATCGATCGCATTTAAAGTTGAAGGTTCATTGAATATCTTCTGTTTTGAAGCTAAACCGCTCCATAGATTTTCAATGACCCATGCATATTGACTTCAAACAGAGAGAGGCCCTTAACGTCTTTTAAATTTCTCAAAAATATCTCTGATCTTTCTTCCATGAGTGACCCCTTAAGTCACGAATCACCTGTCCTTCTCCTTAATTAACTGATCTCAATATAGAACCGCCCATCAAAAACACTCTCATCCTCCGAATTATCCAGAAATCAAATAAAAATGCTATCTAAATTCCATCCACTCTCTTCAAAAACATCTCAGGCTTTCTTTAAAAAAAAAAGAAGCTCTCACAAAAGCACCTCCATTTGCTACTCTCTTTCACAATTGCATTATTGTCATTAAGAAGAAGAGGAGAAGCAAAACCCTTCCATTCGGCATCAATGGCAAATTGAATAGATACAATAGCCTTCACAAAACATCCCCGCTTTTGACCTACGCTGTATCAGGGAATTTCGGAATTTGAATAATCCCTACTGCGATCAAAGAATGTTCTGGATGATTTTTCGCTTCCTTTTTCCTAAAAACGTTCGTCTACTGGCCCCTCCCCCGTGACTCCTCCCCGCCCCCTGCTTCTTATCATCCCTGGTGCTCTCGGTGCTCCCTGCCGAAGCATTAGAATATGCTCCGTTTCGGATGAATCCCATCTGCGGGGGTCGTGAATCTGTCAGAAAGGGGTGTTTGTAGGTCGCGATCCAGTTTTTGTGCTAATTGGGGATTCTAATGACAGATTATTATCGGGTATTAGTGCGGAATGTTAATGAGGGAGGAGGGCTTTTTTTGCTTCTCCCAGTGGGAGAAAGGGGTTTGGGGTTTCGCTTTTGTTTTTTATGATTCCCTTAGCGGTGTTTATACTTTGAGATTCGTGTTGATTATGCTCCTCTAGTTGTCTTTAATTAATGTGGGAATGTTTTGCTTTCTTTCTTGAACTTGGAGAATGCTTTTGATTTAATTATGGTTAGAGACTTCTCTTTTTGCTTGATGGATATTATGGATAATAATGGATTGCTTTATGGATCTTTATGGATAATCAAAAAAGTTTGGTTTAGTGGTTGGTTTTATGATAATTTAAATGATGACTTAAAAAAGGGTTTTATAATTAATTAAATTTAGTCCATTTAAAATACTTGAAAGTGTTCCTACGGGTGTCATTTTAATGATGATTAAAAAACTGATATTTTTAAGAAAAGCAAAAATCTTTCTGTTTTTTACTTTCCTAGGTTTAGTTTAACTCTTTCGAAATACCATGCCGTTCCTGAAAGAATCTATTTTTATCTTCCTAAATACTTCTTATATCTTATCTATAATTATAGAGATAACTTTCCTATTTTTATTATTTTGCACTCAATATAAGAAAAAGTAGTAAGGAAAAAACATCATTCAACTAGCTTGAATATTTTGAATGGTAAGTAAAATACAAAGTAACCCATCTTGGTTTAATTTTTTCACTTTTAAACTCTTGCAAGAAAGAGTTATGCTTCGATCTTTAAAAACGTTCATAATATTCCGTCGAAAAATATCTTTAAAATGATTGTTACCTCTCTCTCGATATCTATTTTTACCATCCAATTTGACATCACTGCATTAAAAATAACGCAGTCTTCTTAAAACCTCCTCTCGTCTGAACAAGACGAAGCTTTCCGAGAATAATCCCTCTTTAAAAAATTCCCTAAATCAATATCCCCATCACACCTTCCTCACGCGAGTGTCTTCACGCAAAACTCAAGTATCATCGCCACTCCAACGCAAATTCGATACATCCATTAGATTTTAATTCCCGCCCTAAATTAAATACCCCACACCTCGTTATCGGCGCGATCGGAAGGAAAAAAGAGGGCGCGATAATTACGCCCCAGAAAGACATCGTTAGCGCGCCCCCTGATGACATATGGGGACGACCCCCTCTCCCCCGCAGAACTCATTTTCATCATTCGACTTCGTTTTTATTCTTTTTTTTCTCCCTCTCCCGGGGTGGATGCTCCTTTTTCTCTCTCTCTCTCCCTCGAAGCAAATGGAAATTTCTGATTGGAAGCGACCGGCAATTGGAATTGAGATATTCGACATAAAAGAAAGTAAGGACGGGATGGAGGGAAAGAAATATTTATCTTTGCTGCAGTGATTCCCGCTGTATCCTTTCGGATGATAACGTTTTTCCGAGACATTTTCTTCCCTCTCTCTCCCTCTGCTTCATTAGGATTTTTTCCCTCCCTTCCTTCTCCGTCTTTATTATTTTCTCCCTCATCTTTAATACAGCCCCCGTTGGATGCTGCAGCAGCGATAAGGATAAGGTACAGAAAGCTCCTTAATAACGCGCATACCCCTGGAGACTGCCGTAGATTATTTAAAGATATTGCACTTCATTAGGGAAGAGAGTGGGTACTATTGTGTTAGTCGGGTAAACGCTGATTTTTCAGGTGTGTGTGTGTGGAAGAGTTTCATTTGAGGTGTGCGCGAGTTCTATTAGAAGCGAACGTTATTATCGAGTCTTTATGGGCAATAATGTGGTGCATTCTGCCCGGGTAGGATGTTTTAGGCGAATTTGGAAGGGAGTATTTGTTTGGGGAAATTATTGTGTGGAAATAGGGAGAATGAGGCATTAAATTGTTTTTCCCCTTTCGAGGGGGAAATTGGACGTATTTTGCTTTTAAAGCAAAATGTAATGGATATTTCTTTTATGTGGATCTAGGTCTCGTGTGGGTGGTAATGGAAATTTTTTGAAAAAATATATTATTTAAAAGCTTGTTCTTTACTCAATCGTACTAAATCGCTACTTTACTTTTTACTCGGTCAGTCATAAATAATGATTTGGTGTAGTAAAAATAAGAGATCTAAAAGTTCTTAAATTTTTTTTAAACTTTAAACTTTATTAAAAATAAACTTTACGACAAATACTAACAAAGTAAACAAACGAAAAACAAATTTTACATATAAGCAACGAAGGAGACTGAATTAAAACGGAATTTTCATAGGTGTTTTTTCTTTTATAATTGAGAAATTAAGTGTTCATAAAAATGTGGTCGTAATTTAAATTGGATACAAACAAAATGAATGAAGTATAGGTACTGAATTAAAAATTAAGCAGCAGAGGTGGTTTCAGGCTCATTTAGAAATCAGAGTTATTTTAATATCTGTGTCCTTACGTTTCAAACCATCATGATTCATTGGTTCCAAAATTAAATTTCTTTTTTTTTTGGTATCAAACCTAATTGTCGCTAAATTTTAAGAAGAAAAAAATGAATAGAAAAATATCTTATAAGTATGTTTTTTTATCTTTTGATTTCTTAGAGAACCGAGGTGATTAGTTAAAACCTAATAGTAGGAAGAAATTAAATCTTTAGGACTTTTCAACATGTGAGAATGACCATATATGGTAAAAGCAATAAAACATTACGAGTGACATTTTTATTTTTTTTGGAAGTAAAAATAATTTTCATAGTTATACACTCTTAAAACGACAGTCTCAGATCTGAGTAAAAAAATTATTCAAACTGGCTCCGATCCAAATGTACTCAAATTTAAAAACATGAATATACTCATTTCTGAAAATTTGCTTACTCAAAAATGAAACATCATGAGCATATTTTTGTGTTCAAGCTCAAGATGTTTTATTTTTGAGCATGCACGTTTTCAGAAATGAGTACATGCATGCTTTCAAATTTGAGTACATTTGGATCGGAGCCAGTTGGAGTAATTTTTTACTCAGTTCTGAGACTGCCGTTTTAAGAGTGTATGTCCATTTAAGAGGTGACCCATATATTTTAAAGAAGAAGATTACTACATAAAGCATTTACTTCATTTCATTTCAATTATCTAATATATTTTGTAATAACCATGATTACGATCAGAAAAACTAAGTGAACTCTGCAGTATCACATTCAGAGAATAACTTCTCAGATGGATTAATAAAGAGCCGTATGATTTATTTTCAAACAATAAGATTCTCATCCCAATTAGTAGGAGAATTCAAAACTTTGGAGTTTTCTTGAAATCCTTATTTAATAAATAGGGACAGAAAGATGCAACAGATGAAGCTTGATTAGTAGATCCTATTAACTCAGCGTTTGCATGGGGAGGGAGTCCTAGAGCCGAGAAAGAGATTATAATTTTATTAGCGTCCAGAATCAAAATCCAAATGCATTTAAGTTGGCTGCTGTAAATAGAGGCTGAGTTTAAAACTCCTACGTATTTCGTGAAAAGTGTTTTTATGAAGGTACAGAAATAAAATAATGCAGACTTTTGTGAAAAGCTTTTGAAATACACTTTTCAAAAAATTTTGAGAAACTTGTCGTTTTAAGCTTGGGAATATGATTAGCGCCATAGGTACGGGTTTTTATTCCGTTTTTAAAATTAGATTAATTTATTAAAACGTTTCCTTTTACTCTCAGGATTTGAGTATGGTGGTATTAGATTACAGTTTTTAATAAAAAAAATTTTTCTTTGTTATATATCTTAGAGTTTTAATATCTAAAATGGAATGAACTTCATAAAAGAAAATATTTTAGAAACAAATGCTTTCTTGATTTCATAATTTACAGTGAACAAATTTGCTTTTTTTGCAAATTGCCGGTGTGTGCAATTGGGCAAATTTGCCAGCAAATGATCTTTCAAGAACAATTGCATAAGATGATTACAGTAAATTTTCAACTAATTTCAACTGAGAATTACTTACCTTGTAAACTGAATAAATTTTTCAGATTTCACAAAATTAGAAGATATATACTTAAATAAGACGGTGTATATTTATGTAAGAACAACTTTATTTCATAAATTTATTGTTTTATGCATTGCCATGTTTTATTCGTTAATTTAAAATACATACTTTGCAAAGCTTTTGTGCGTTTTCTATTTAATACAATTATTTTAAGTTATGTATATTTAGTTCCGGTTTAAAAAAAACACGAATATTTTATTTATCTATTTAATACATACCTAGCCCTTCTAAGTCAGAATTGTTTTAACGAGATTATTTTGAGTACATAGCTGCATCACCTCCACTGCCTAGTTTTTTAAATAAACTAATATTTATTTTAAATTTATCTTACTATCTAACCTACAAGTTCTTAATATAATCCCATATTTCTACAGAGCGTACAAAAAGGAATAAATATGCCTACCCTTTCCCTTTAAAAAAATCGCCCTCCACAGGCATTACAAATTTGCTAAGTCCACTTCCTCTTCCCACCATAATCATAAAACCGAACCTCCCAAACCAGAAACCCTTCCCCGACCCCTGAAAAACCCACACACTCCCCTCAAAAAATCATCTCTCTGCAACCCTTTTAGGCAGAGAGGAAGCGGTCCCGTTTTTTTCCTCTTCTCCGCATCCTGTCTCTGCCCCGTCCCGGACGGGTTGAAGGAGAAAAAAACCCGAAAAATGCCCCTCGGTGAACGACCAGGGCACAAACGGCATTTTTGAGGGTAAAGGGGTACCTCTCGGGGGTCTCCTTTTGGAACTTTTTCTCGTTTCCACACTCCATATCAGTGTTTTTTTTCTCCATAAGTCGGTGGATGTAAAAATTGTTGCAGTTCGCTCTCCGTTGGTGCGAGAGATAGAGAGAAGAGGTGATGAGAGTGTTAATGAGGATGAGGTGATAATTGTGTTGTTGATCTCTTGGGATGAGTGAGGAGAAGGTTGTGATTGTCTTCTGTTTTTGTGATTTTTCCCCTTTTGAATGAGGTGGATTTTGGTCTTATGCTGGGTGAGTAGGTTTGTTTGTTTTTGGTATGGCTTTGATTTTTGATTATTTTAGTTAGATGATTGTTAATCTATATATATAAAAATCAATGTTTGTATGTACGTTTGTATGTATGTCCTTTATAGTTTTTAACTTTTCGAACCTACATTAACTATTAAACTATACCACGTTGATATACTCGCTCCAGGGAAGGTTTCTGAATAAAAATAATTTAAAATCGATGCATCCTAATAACTTTTTTGGCCAATTTTATGCTTAAAAACCCATATTTCATGCCTAACTTCAGGACAAAACCACATTGTTGTATATATAACGAGAGAAGACGTAACTTTAATTGTTGTAGGCATGAGAAATCGATTGTTGTAGTTTAAAATCCATTGTTGTAGCATAAAAATTTATCCTTTATTTAACTATTTCCACATTTGGACTGGCGAAGCCCATCTGTAACGCACCAAATAATTTTTTTAAATGGACGGTCGATGGCCATTTGTAACCCACCAGGTGATATTTATTAAAAACTGAAACCCGGGCGAAGCCCGGGTCTAGCGCGTCAGCGCTAGTTATTTATAAATATGGGTATTAAAAAAACTTTTAAAATGTCTGAATTATATATGCAACCTTCACTGTGTAATGACAATAGAAATATAAATAATCCAATATGGTTTCAATGATACTACAAGCCATGCTGGAATACTAGTGATTAGTTGTAGCTTTTTAGGCAGGAATGTTAGGATAACTTTGATTAGTGGTAATTGTTGTGATAAAAAACTATGAGATAAAAAAGTTGATTTTTTGTTTTCTTTGCTATGGGAGTAAATTACAAAACAACAGTTAAAATTTTCATTGCATTTTTTAATTAATAATATTAATTTAGAATTTTCTTGAAACTATTTGTTATAAGGTTATTTTTGCATTTGTATTTTCTTTTAAATGTAACTAGTATCATATAAATATGTTTGTTAAATTACTAAAAAATCTAAATTCGATATGGTTGGATAGAAATCAATGGAATGTTTTTATCTTAGTATGGAGCACCTATTTTTCATGGTTTATTTTGATTAACCATATGTTTAAAAGCAAATATATTTTAAGTGCATTTTTACCATAAAAAGAAGTTTTATACTATTTATAAAACATGCCTCTTTCACAAATACTTTTATGATATTTTTTTATTTTATCTGCATTTGAACAAAACATTTTAAGCCTTGAAAGTAAAGGTATTATAATCATTTAAATACTAAAATTACTTGAAATCCGAAATAAATTTACAAATAACATTATGTCAAAAGTGAAAAATGTAACAAAATACAGCTTTTACTCAAATGTTTCATTGATGACTTATTGAACTGTATCAACTGATTAAACTCGTATCAAAATCCAAGTATGAATTTTCTTGACTTCTGAATTTCATTTTTAAGAAAAACTGTAACCCAGTTTATAATTTTAAAAATTAGCTAGTTTTAATTTGACAACGAGTAATCAACAATTTAACGTGTTAATGAGAATTTTTATAAATGTTTTATTTAAAAAACACTTTGTTTAAAAAACTCTGTTCCTATCTTTTCTATGAAACAAAGAAAATCAGCTCTTGTATTTTATGGCAATAATGAAATTTTCATTGTTTTTGTTTTTCAATTTTGTCTATTTGTTTATACACTTTCAAATTTTACTGATTCCGAAAAGTAGAACAAGTTTTTCCGACAAAATATTTTTTAAATTAAACTATTATGAAAATGTATTATCTAAACCCGGCTTGCACAACTTTAAATGAAACGGACCCTTCAGCAAAAATAGCTTAATAAACCATAAACAAAGCTAAAATTTGCTTTTAAAGTTTTTAGAAAACAAGTGAAATGTATGAATGTAGTGAAAATACGCTTAAACTTTTTAAGCGGAAGAAAGAAGATCCATTAAAATTTAATTACCAACTAAATGCATCTTGATTGAATAAAAAAACATTACACTATAGAACCTAATCCTAAATTTTGAAAAGCTGTGAAAGCCAATTATTATTACATTAGAAAAATATTTACACACAATTAAATAAGTACACTCGGGGGGATTAAAAAACAAAACCAGACAAAAGCCAAACTAAACACTTATAAGAGAAATCCCCATTCGAAACTCTTTAATTAATTTATTGGA
The DNA here is from genome assembly GCA_024610705.1 of Tetragnatha versicolor. Lineage (NCBI taxonomy): Eukaryota > Metazoa > Arthropoda > Arachnida > Araneae > Tetragnathidae > Tetragnatha > Tetragnatha versicolor. The sequence continues at coordinate 30,322,371 of JANDEH010000001.1, read as the reverse complement.
ACAAAAAATAAGCATTGAGGAACTTATTAGCAGTGGTAACCCAATTAAGCACATTCTAACGAGTGCTTAATTGAGCTCAGAAGAAGTAACTCAAAAGAGAAACAAAAAAAATGGCGGATGATGAAAAAGTGTAACAATGAAAAAGATAATGCAAATCAAATTAATTGTTGAGGGAATCTAAAACTGTTTCTCTTTTATGTTAATTGCTGAGATTGTTTTGTTTTTAAATTAGTTCTCAAATCTCTTTTAAGTCTTTTGAAATCTCAAGTGTCTTGGAAGATGAAGTGAAAATAAACTTGCGGTTTCTGTGTGATAAAAAATCAATGAAATATTTTTAAGTGGAAATCAGATTTAATTGCTTGAATCGAGATTTTGAACTGTTTTAATCTTTTTTTTTGTTTTACGTGAATTAAAGGTTCTCTTGGATTATTTTTTTAAGTTAGTTCACTGTAGATTTTCAAACAGTGTTCAGTGTTTGAGACGTTTTTATTGTTTCATAATTAAGATTTGCGATGTAAGTAAAAACAATTTTAAAATTTTAAAAACACTATTTGTAACTAATATTATGTTTATCATGTCATCTTATTTAAGATACAAACGTGATTTTTTTGTATATCTAGTGAAACTTTCTCATCTTCTAATTTCTTAAATTAAAACTTTGGGTATTAGTTTTCTCTTTTAGTATATTTTCTGCCAAAATTTTTTACAATTTTTTAAATAATTTATCTTTAGAACATTTTTGTAAGCGGCTTTATTTGACTGATTTAAAGTTCAAATATCTTTTCTTTAATTATGATTATCATAATTATCATAATATTTTTATATCTTTATTAAACTAGACTTTATTCGTTATTTTACTCTAATTTTACGAGGTTGAAATTAAAGCTTGAATTACCAACCTACTATCAAACATTAATTTCAGTCAAATATTTGTCTCATCACAAACATTAATACATTAAAAACTATCTGAAGAATATTTTGAGTTAATTTTTTATTGCACAATAAAATTGATAAAAATGGATAAAGATATCTTAAGATTTAGGATGGTTCATTTTGTAAACATTTAAAAATGGTAAGCTTTGGTTTAAAAAAGGATGATGTAATGTGTATCATTAAAAAGTCACACCAAATTAACTAAATACATACATATATTTGTATGAATGTTAACGTAATTAGGATGTTATTATCTTATCATCAAAAACAATAAAAAGTAAAATTTTTAATATGACTACGAGTTCTTACGAGATGCTAATTCATGTATTTGTTGTTACATCATTAAAAAAAATTGAGATGTTCCTAAAGTTAAAATAAGGATAAGTGTAAAAATATGTAGAATTATTTATTATCAGTAATATAACATTTAAAACATTTTTTGTCTTCAAATATTTCTTTACATTTTCAGTTAAGAAAACTAACAATTTTTAGATGTAGGTACTACTTAATATAGTTTGCGTAAATAAATTTAAGATTTCGTGTAAATAAATAAAATTTTTTTTGGTAAGAGCATTTTGTTTTTTTAAAATAATGGCATAAGATAAATGGTTAAACGCCTCTTAACACTGTAAAAAAAATCCTGAGACTTTACACGAAAGAATTGTGGAAAGATGTTGCCACGATTTTATTGAGAAATGCTACACGGTGTCACCGTGTAAGGTCTCGGTGCCCGCTGTGGAAGGTTCCAGAGTAGACACGGTGTAAGGTTTCGGTGTCATTGTGTAAGATCTCCGTGTCGTTGTGGAAGGTTCCAGAGTGGACACGGTGTAAGGTTTCGGTGTCACTGTGTAAGGTCTCCGTGCCGTGGTGGAAGGTTCCAGATTAATGAAAATTATTAATGAGAATAGTGAAGTTTTTTCTCACTCTGTCTTGAGTGGGCAATACCAGCATTTTTTGAAAACAGAAAAAAAATGCATTTTTTCTGTAAAGGAAATCGAATCCAAAAATCGATATAAATCCAAAAATCGACATGAAGAGTTTCAAAAAAAAATTAGCCATTTGTCTTTGTGTAGGAAGTACGTCACACCTGATTCGGCCTTACTTTAGCTATAGTGACTAGAATAAGGTAGTGTGTTTACCGGATTTAAAAAGTGTCCCCAAAACGGCGAAAAATCCAGGTGGCGAACGATCGCTTGTTCCCACTATTTCCCACTCTCTATGGATACTATTATCTCTGATTAGCGAGATCCGTGCTGTCGGGTAAGGCCAACACCCCCTCTTCTGTAGGAGGTATTGGTAAGGCAAGTTCACAGGACGTACGAGGCGATTACCAACTCAAATCGTGATTGGTCAATTTCAGGGCGTAACTTATCACTATTATCCCAACGTCATACCATTCAGCCAATCATAGACCAAGCTGAGAAATCGCCTCGTGCGTCCTGTGAACTCGCGGGACCGCACGGATAATAGTATTCATATAGAGAGTGGAAAACAGCGATCGTTCGCCACCTGGATTTTTCGCCTTTTTTGGGTCCACTTTTTTATAATGGTGTCTATGGGCGGTAAACACACTATCTTATTCTAGTCACTATACTTTAGCGAAAATCAAAGATCGCTTTGAATCCTGATAGGTTGAAAATAAATGTATAGTATTGAAGTACGTCACAATTTTAAATTCGACGTTTTGCGTATCTTTTCTAAAGTCAAACTTTGAAATTAAATAAAAAATAAATAATCATCGGATTTTAAAAATTCTTGGTGCGAATATTCCTCTCTCTAGGATACCTCTATCGAATAAAAAAATAAAAAATAAATGTGGGGATTACCCATTGTACTTGAAATGATAAAAATATGAGCCAGAAACGAGCAGACACTTTAAGAAATAATTTCCCCCAAAAAATTTTAAAATTTAACAGTTTTTTTGCACGAAATTTCGTAAATAATATAATAACAGAACTTCATTAAAAATCTTTCAGAATATGGCTTTTAAACAGAATCAATTACAATTTTCAAATCAACAGAATTACAAAGTTAGAAGTGTTTTTAAATATAGTTTTATTTAAAATAATTACTTCACTGAAACATTCTTGAATTTCTCTTAATTTAATTTTTAAAAAGTAAGAAGAGAGATTTGCGAAGTCTAGCCCGGCCAACAGGTTTTGAACCGAAGACCTTAGGGTTAGCAATCGAGTACTCTAACCATCCAACCGCCCGGTACTACATTCTTGAAGTGTTAAACCAATTATTTGTAGATTTTTCTAAGTTTGTAAGGGGTGAAGCATTTTAAAGACTATAAGATTATTGAGATTATTTACTCTCACAACATCGGATTTTTTTTACTGTGTGTAAACAACCACAATAACACCATTCCCTTTTTTATTTCACGAAAACCGATCATTTGCTACTAATTCATCTTTCCGGGCAGAGAAACGGTCATTGCGCATGCGTCTCCTTCGCATTACACTGAAAACTGAAACGTTTCGGAGCTGCTTACTCAAACATAGTGTGTTTTGTGGACTCCGCGGCCTTTCCACAACAAGTTCGTGTAAAGCCTTTCAATACTGTCGTGTATAGTTTCCGGAATTTTTAACAGTGAAGAAAGACTGTGAGAAATGAAGCGTTTGTTAATAATTAAATATTTTAAGCTATTTTCTAATTATAATAAACTATAAAAGTGTAGACTTTAATATTTAATGTATAAATAATGAATATATAAATAATTATAATAGGTGTAATCAATCAAAAAATTTAAGAAATGTAAATCGGTTAAAAAATGGTCGTTTTACTTTTAAAAGTGTGATTTCTCCTTACTATCAACTGGTTACAAAGTGGTTTTAAAGATAATATCATGTGAGTGGTTTGCAAATATGTTATGAATATAACTTAAAATATTATCTTAAATTATCAAAGGTTATTGTCAAATTAGCAAAATTTGTTGAAAACTTTAATCTTTCTATGAACAAAATCAATACATTATTTTTTCAAAATGCTGATTTCTGCCAATTGTTTTCTTAAATTACCTATTAATATAGTCAGTCTGATTTTTAAAAATTATAAGATTGTAAAGGTGCAGATGCAGTATTTTGCGATTATACAAAGTGGTAATGATTATTTCTTTACTAACTAAGCAATCGTATAAGGTTTAATATTTAGTCATAAATATATCCAATTATTTTTCCTTGTAAAGATTTAAACTTTTAAATGTTTCCTATAATTTTCAAATGTAACAAAAACATTTGCAAATATTTTGTTCCATTTTTTCCTGCTATTTTTCCCAATAGTTTCTTTTCCTGATTTCGTAAAATTTCCCCCCCATAATCAGAGATAAATAGAACTTTTAAACAATAAATTTATGGCAAGGCATACCCTTTTTAAAAATACTGCTCTCTATGATTAATGTCATTATTAGAAAAAAATCAGAAAATTTCAAAATAAAATAAAACCCACCACACAACCAACCGAAATCCCTCACTTCAACAAACAACAATTCTCGTGACGTCAGTGGGGACCAACATCCGCAGAAACACCCCTCCACGTGCTCGATCGTCTACCCCTTTCCCCTGACCGTTGCCGCCAGATGGGTCGAGGAGAGTTCACGCACCCGGCCTTGGGCCGCCCCTGGGTGCGGGCAAAGACCGCAAATTCCAGCTGGGGAGCAGGGGGCGCCCCATGGGGCACGGGAAGAGCTCGGGATGTGTTGTTTGGGTTGGTTTAATGATGAGGGAGCGGATGTTAGTTGGTGGAAGTTCAAAAATTAAAAGTGTTTTTATTAACTAGTTATAGTTTTGGTGTTATAGGTTGGTAGGATCTGAGTGACTAGCACTAGGTATTGTTGAGTTGAGGGAGTGGATGTTATTTACACTAAAAATTATCCACACACAAAGTAAACACATTATAAACACCTCTAAGTATAACTTTGATTAAGGTACGTGCCTACGTTGGAGAATTTTTTTTCAGAAACATGAAAATATTCTGATATTTTTACATCTTTGTGTGTATTTATGTTAGAAACCAATTAATTAAGCTTTTTTAACCGAAATTTTTTTTATTAAATTAAAAAAATCAATAAAAATTAAGCAATATGGCAAACATTATAATCAAAAATCTAATTAAGTTTGAGTAATTATTTTTCTAACTTGTAATGGAATTTAAATTCAATTATGGGAATAACCTAGAAGTTTTAAGGTAAGTTAATTTCCTTAGGAAGTATAGATTTTTTTCATAAGACTTCATATTTTTTCAACATTTTTTTCTATTTTTACACATATACAGGCCACTAGACTAACTTAAAATAATCGAAATGTAATGTTTTTAGGTCATTCCCTAGAATACACTATTAAAATTTTCATACCAAATTTCATAACAATACAAGCAATAGATTTTGAGAAATCATGTTTACCGTAACTAAATTTATTAAAAAAACTGTTCTGAGAAAAACGAATTGGAAGTGACGTTTTGCATATGACCGGCATGTGACATCCTTTCTTTAACTAGCTATAAATTTTTTCTAGTGGCTATATTATAGAATCAAAAACAAAAATTACTAGTTTTGGTCGAAATTGACGTTTTCAACGTAGGCACATACCTTAAGGGGGTAGGTTTACGCAAGTAAGTCCCTATCTCCGTAATGTTAAAAATGAGGATTTTTAGGGAACATTTTTAAAAAATCAGCTTTTAGGGCTTTGATGTCTGGTTCTTTTTTTTGATGTCTGGTTCTTTTTTTTTAAATATTATCTGAATGAACATAGTTTTTTTCTCAAAAAGACTAAAATTTCATTATAAATTTTGCTATAACTTAAGTTTAAATAAATTTTTTGAGAAACCCCTTGGTAAAAGTATGTAACATAGAGTCATTAATTATGATACCAAGTTATAAGTTGTTTGCTCTAATAGATTTTGAGAAAATGTTCCTTTTATGGTAAAAAGTACAGTTTTGAGAAAATTGGAAATTTAGTAAAAAGTATGTTTATTGCTAGTGTAACCAGTACCATAGCTATAGTATTTAAATCGCATAATGTATTAAAATAGCTAAATTTAGGGGCTAAACATATAAGAATTTAAGTTTTTTTTTGTTTGAGGGGGCGTGGCACCCCCTTATCAGCTGATCAGGCAGTTTTAAGTATTTTTTAAAAAAATAATTAAAAATACTTCTAATCCACGTAGAATAATAAATTTGGTGTCGTTTGAAGCGGAACGTGTAATACTTAATGAAAATCTAAAAATTGAAAAATGATTTTTCTGGTCGAAAGTTGTAACCCTACCCCCTTAAATGAAACTTAAATGATTTCACGGTCAGATGAATGTCAAACCGGGGTTTTGTTTAAAAAAACACTGTTATCTTAAACGAAAACTTTTAATCCTTAACTTTGATTGTTGTTGTTGTTGCTTATCCCCGAGATCTAGCAGGGTTAGATCAAGTCCATAAAGTCATACGTTCTTATGAAGTTCAACACTAACAATGGACTAGACTAGAAAAAATAGCTCTATCAACACTTTTGTATTGCTGTTAGGTAGAACATTTTACCACCATATTGTGTTGCTAAAGTGTTGTGAATATGTTTGAAAAGTCTTAAAACAATACTTTTTCACACACAACACAGTTGCAACGTAATCGCAATACAAAACACTTTTGATTGAAAGTGTTCATTATTGTGTTTAATTGGTGTTGCAAATGTGTTTCCCACATTGTCATTGTTGTAATGAAAGAAATATTCAAAAGTTGGCTTGGCTGCGTATTATTACAAGGTAATGGTTGTGGTTTGGCATTATTAGATGTATAAAAATAGTCTGGAAGCAGGAAAAAGCTTATAAAAGTTAATAAACAACATCTTTTCATTTTGCTGTTATCATTATCATGAAAACACACCTAAATTCAAAAATAATTAAGCGTCTCTTAGAGAGCAAGCAAAAGGGTTTATTTCCAACTAACAAATATTGGAAGTGCAATAAAAATATTAATTTGAAATTAAAACGTGTGTTAATACATATTTATAACTAGTTCCTTTTACTAATGATTTTATTTTAATACGTGTGTTATTATAAGAGGTTCGCAGATTTCATTTTATTTCTATTCATTAAGGAAAAAATATCTAGTTTTGAGATCAATTGAAATAAGTATTTTCATAAATATGGGCAGCTCAGTTTTACAATTTTGTAAATAAAAGAAGAACCATTATTCTACTTTTATTGAAAGCGAAGAGCTTAAAAATTAAATTCAAAGGTTGTTAAAACTAAAAATAATTACACTAATTTATGTATCAATAACTGTTTGAAACACATCTTTACCGTTATTTATCTACATCAACATCAGCAATCATGTCTGAAATATTTTTTTAGTGATAAATCGATTTTTTTTCTACAAAGTATACTTTCAAACCTATAATTAAATCTAAATCTGCATATAGCCCTTAGAAAAAAAAACAAATAAAATAATTAATAAAAATAATTTTCTTTACATTATAAAAAGAAATAGAAAAGTTATTAACCACCCAATGCTTATTTAAGTGGTACTTGAAAACATTATGTAGTTTGAAGACTGAGAATAATTAATTGGTGTAAACGTGGTACTAACGTTCTTTATGAAACACATATGCTCTTGCTAAATTAAAAATTGACTATATTGTGTGCAACTCCATGAAATTGCTGATGTTTTTGATTTGTTATAGCTTCTCTTTATTCAATTTAAAACTTGAGTTAAAATAAATGTAGAAAATGCAATAATTAATATAAGTAACCTAATTAGGAGAGTTGCCCATTTGTATTAATACTGTCGCAAAATAAACGTGTTCAAGTTAGATTCTTGAATATTTAATATGCACTAGAATGTTGGTTGAGGTTACATAGTTTTTTTATCCTTTTACAAACCAAGTATGTGTAACACTTCATGCATACATTTATGAATTTAAAACTAGCTGCCTCTTTGAAAAATATTAAGTTTACGTGGAAAGAATAAATTGCATTTTAAGAAAATCCGAGTCCCATAGCTTAATGAAGGACTCAGGGAAAATGCATATCATTAAATTCTTTTCCATAATTAATTTCTTATGAGATCCAAATTAATTCGATTAGTCTGAAATTCCTATTAAGATTCGGAGATAAAAAAATAATCGTTAACTTTTATGAGCTACTTCAAAAGCTGGAAAGTTAAAAAAGGGGGATCACTTTGAAGCAATCAATAGCTTAAATAAATAATTAGTTGCTAATAGAGGTTTGCAACGTCACTGATGGCGAAGGGCTTCAATAAAAAAATCGAGCAAAAAAAGAGCATCACTTGAGGAGATTTAGTTTCGCTACATGTTCTTGAAGGCGTCATTTATTCAATTTAAAACCGGCTCTTTTTTTAAGCGGCGCTTGCTTTTCAAATTGAAATTAATTTATATGAGCAAGTGGGATGATGTAATAGGCTATTTTTCTTATCTATTAAATTTACATTTGTGATTGATATTAATTTAGTTAAGAAATTGGAAGATATTTCTTTATATAGATCGTCTTGAATATTAAATAGGTTTGAATTTATTGGTTGAAGGATAAAATGTTAGTTTTTCCCTTTGATCAATATCGTTTTGATTTCAAAAATAAGTATGTGTTTTGTAGATATAGGGGTAACATTATTTTATTTGTATCTACAGTTTTAATTAAGCATTGCTTATGTTTAAGTATTAATATCTAACTTGTTTTGTTACATGAAATTTTGATCATGATAATTCAGTAAAGAGATTATCCAAAAATAATTTGTGGATAAATTTGTAATAATATAATTAATTAACACTTAAAATTGTAGAAACTTATTTAACAATGCCAAAAAAATTTCATGGTTTTCGGAGGTGTTTATTATAAATTCAGATTTCTGTCCCTTAGCAGATGTTTACATTTAAATACAGAATATTTTTCTCTCATTAATTACCCTAGTGATTTGTTATCTTCTCAAAACTCCAAAGAGATAACGAATCCATTTCCCAAGAAATAATTCAAATCATTTATTAAAAATACGAACAATTAAAATATTGATATTTAGAACGTCCAAAAGCTGTTTTTAGAATGACAAATGTAAAACGTCTGTTTTGGTGAAAGAAAAGAAATATTAATTTCCTTTCTTTTCTATCAATTGAATGCTGCTCTAACAGCAAAAGGCTTGCTCTCTCGATCCATTCATTTGTGAACATTTCTCCAGGTTTTTAATTTTTACTATTGTTGAAGGATATGAATGATAAGCATGCACTTTATGCTTTCATAAACTAACTTCAGATTCTGACTTTGTGAAATCAATTAGCTGATGAATGCACAAGAAAACAAATAATTACGAATAAGAGAGACAAAAAAATTTCGCATTGAGTTGGAGGAGCAGTGTGTTGGGAATTTGTTTCCTCTATATAGAATAAAAGAAAACATAATTATTTTCTGAATCGTATTTAAGAGAATAGTGTAGCACTGATGTCAGGAATTCCTCAAGTGAAGAGGGGAAAAACGGGGAATTCCTAGTTGTTTTCTTTTGTGCGTTTTGAAGTTATTTAGTTGTGAAGAAAATGCGCTATTGTTCTCTAAAAGTTGAGTTGTACATTTAATCATGCGTTTTTGAATTAAAAAATTATCTGATTTCTGCACAAAGAATAATTATAACGCTGGAATTGGATGTCTAAAGTTATTAATTTAAAAATTTTTGGTGGGTAGTTTTAATTGTCATTTTTGATTGATTGAATATCAGTGTTTAAAATTAAAAGTGCATACTTGAATGTATTACCTAAATTTTGAATCCTACACTTCAAAATTTATAATGTTGATACATTTGTTTCAGAATTTTTTTAATGTGTTAGGAGCTCTAAGGAGAAATTTGTTAACATTATTTTCTCTATTCTATAACACCATACATTAAAGCATAGATAGAAAATAGTATAAAAACCTTTATATAAACTTTTTATAATTTACAATGTTTATTTATTTGGATGTTTTGGTAAGAGATATTAAGCTACTTCTATTTTTATTCGAAACATTTATTTGAAATTACAATAATTTATTTATTTAAACCACAAAAGGAGAGTGTAAAAGAGAACTACTACCAGTCAAGGCTGATATTGGCAAAACACACATGCTTAATGTCCTCATCTAACCAAAACAGCATAATTTCAGTGCACTTCTTATCATCAGCTCTTAAACTTTAGTAAGCGAATCAGAACCATGGTTCTTTAAAGTGTAAAAGATATCACAAATAACCCCCATTAACAATCGAAAGCATTGGCCATTGGATTTATCATCCACATTTTAAGCAATTGGATTCTTCTGCATCAGCTAAACAGCACTGCCCACAACTCTTCGATTTGTCCAAAAATCCATACTAAACACACCCCAAGAAGTGCCTAATGAATTCGAAAACAATCTAAGATTGATGACATTTATCGGTGAAATTTACTTACTAATGCCCGTTGTCACCAAAAGCAAACCATGCGCTCATCTTTCTCCAATAATTTATTCAAGCGATATACATTTGTTTGTGCCCAGAAAGTACAATTTATTCGGTTAATGTTGTTGGCAACAAGGTTGTTGGATCGATGGCAACTGGGTCTAATTATTGAAAATAGATTACAGATATTAAATACCATCACTAATTTGAGCCTTTTTATGTGTGTTTGTGACAAGTTTGGAGTTCTTGAGTTTCGTTGTATAATTGATGTTTGATGAGTTCCACATTTGTGGAGATTTAAACAACTGGGATTGAAAATAGTTAAAATTTTGGGTTGAAAGGAAAACGCTGAAAGTTGATGTTTGATGAAACTTTAAGCCTGGTTAAGCTTCTCCATGAATCTTCTGGAAATCAAGTATCTTTTTATTAATAATATCACAGATAACTCCATTTGTAAAATTAAGGCTTTTCTAAAAGAATAAAATGTTTCCCGTAAGTAACAGTTAAAATATAGAAAAGTTGGTATAAGTTGAAAAGAATTAAAATTACTTACATCACTACGCTTCACACCAAACAGTTCTTCAAAAGCTATTTTTTAATTCTGGAAAAGAAGAAAAAAATTAAAAGTGTAAGGACATTTTTTACAAGGTCCACACCTTCCTTTAGCTTGTCTCCATTCATTAATTTTAACGAGATATGTAATAGAATCATAATAAGTCAATAAAAAAATAGTTGCAGCCGAAATAAAAGTAGCTTTTAATGGGAAAATCATTTAAAAATGAAAAAATGTACAAAAACCCCCACTTTCTAGTTTTATTATAAAGTTTTTTTTATTATCTACCCTATGAATATGATTTTATAAAAGTAGCAAATTAATTTTTCGTTTTTTAAGTAAAAAATAAAGCAATTCAAGCACTCCCTTAATTTCTATGTCACAAAAATCAGGGAGAATGACCTATAAAAAATAAAATAAAACCTCTGGTCAGATAACTGCTACTGATCAAATAATTAGGCATTACAAGACCATGACAACTGGAATACAGAAAACTTATTTATTCTTTTATCCTTAGTAGTAGTATAATTAGTTTAACAGTCTCTAGTAAAATCATCATACATCAAGACACACCAGAAACAAAACAATAACGACTGAATTTAAATGACTTCATGTATTTACTAATTGTTCAAAGATATTCTTGTGAAAGGGTTTTAATTACACTGCAAATTCATATTCAGATACAACTGTTAATCTCATTACTTACATCCCCAATTATATAATTTCATTAATTTCCCAATTATGCAGATTTCCTCAACATCAACCATTCACATATGCTAAATACCACATAATAACTCGGAGATTTGCCAGTTTCTCCAGCGCACATACGTCCGAGCCAATCAACGCCGAGGGTCTTATTAATTTGTTTTCGCATCGCGAAGCGCGTTTTGTATGATAAATTCAGAAAAGGTGACACTTTCGGGCATTTCGGGCCCTCCTGAGCAATTCGTCAAGAGATTTTGATGCATTTTGCAATCAATAAGCGAAAACGATCTAGGATTATTGCGTCATTATGTACAAGTATATACTACATGGAAATGTGGGTGTCATTCTTAATACGTTTTGCGCTTGTCCTTTTTCTTACTGGAAATCAAGTATGATAAAGCTCTGAAGATGTTCAAGAAAATGATTTTGTTTTCGCTTCTAAGGGAGAAGATCTGAGATTATAAGTTAATATTAGTGTTAACTTTTATTTGCTGTCTAGTTATGGATATTCAAATGAGAGTTCAATAAATGACGCATCTTCAGATTCATCAAATGTGAATTTGTTGTGATGGATGTAAATTTTGAAAAGAATTATTCATTTTGTTTTAAGGAACATTAAACCTTACATCAGGGAATTCTACATTAGTCATTACATTCTATAAAGAGGTATTAAATTTATGGTTTTAATTTCAATTGAGAAAAATTTAATTTGGCGTTATAGTAATTGATTGCATTAAGTGTTTTGAGTCAACTGATTTAGACGTCTTTCCTCTTGTAAACCTCAGATAAAACTTTTATTTTAAATATGGAGCTTATTTTGATTGTCTGGTTCCATCCTATGTAATTATAACTTATTCTCTAAATATGTGAAGTTGATGAAACAGTTACCATAATGTATAAAATATATTCTATGAAACGGTTGATTTAAAATATGAACAAAGGTCTTAAAACAGCTAACTAGAAGTAAATTATTCCACTTGTTTTTTTAAACCATTAGGTATGTTTTCATTAGTTCCTTGGGTTTTTCTATGCTGTTCGTATTTATTTACTCACTTTTTCACACAATAATGTTAACAATACAATCAAGTCAAAACTCTGTAAACGTATTTGTAAAACGAATTAATTTTTTACGTAAAAGAATATGCTTCATGAAGCGTGAAATTATTTGGAAACTCACTACTGCTACGCATCATTTCCTCGAAAAGTAATTTTTCAAAACCATTCACGAAAACTATTCGTGTTTGATAAAAAAAACTTCGTCACGATATCGTATCTTGTTAAACAAAGCCTTCTTGTTAGTGATTGTTAAGGATATAATATATCCTTAATCGGAGCTTTAGGTGGAACTATATTATAGTTCCACCTAAAGCCAAAAAATTTGAAAGCCACAAAAATATTGCAAGTAACTAATTTGTTCTTTAAAAAACTCCTCAATATTTCTATTTCCCATCAATATCATGTTCTTAAGACATTTTTTAATACATATTAATAATACATAATACCTATATGCCCTGCCTGCAAATAGGGTTCTAAATATTTCTGAAGGAAACAATTCCGGAATCGAATCAGAATCGAATACCTAGGAATCGATACCAAGGAATCGAACCCTAAAAGGAATCAATTCCAACAGAAATCGAATCTTAGGAATCTTACATAATTTTCTAATTAATACAGATAATTAACAATATTGCTCACTAATTAATTAATATTTTGCTGATTATTAGTAATAATTCCTAATTATCTTTGATTTGGTATTGAAATAGATAAGTTCGATTCTTCTTTTTCGATACTGGCCATAAGGAATCGATTCCAGGTGGAATCGAACCTCAGGAATCGAATCCAAGAATCGAAACTCAGGAATCGAATCGAAATATTTTTTAGATCCCTACCTGCAAACTCCAATTTCAACAACCACTATTTCTAATGAAGATCACTAGATAATTATTTAATTTTTTGCCACATTAAATGATCAGAAGTTAGAAGCCAAGAGGTACAAGTGATAATGTGGGGTAACTTTTGTATGTGGACCTATGTAGTTAAAAATTGCCTAGGTTTATTATTTTTTACCATCCATGTGTGTTCTTTATAAAAAATTTCACCTTCCCTGGCTTACAAATGTTTAAGAAAGGCAAGGGAAAGTTAAATATTAGTCACACATAGGATTAAATTTTAAACTATAAATAAAGGATGTATTTTGTAAAAATGTTTTTAAGAATCCTACCTTTTACCAAAATTTTCCCATGCATCAAAATTTCAATATTTTTAAAAGTGGATACAAACTTGATTATTGGTTCTTCTATAATGAAAGAAAGTAGTATATCCAAACCACATGTTATTCATATACTCCCAATAAGACTGCATTGCTTCCCTTTTGCCCTCAAAACCTCACCATAGCTCAACAAATCTGGGTGCAGCACAATCACAGAACTCCCAAAGCAAATTGCGACTTTCTCTCCTAATTTTGGCATTGACTCGTGAACCTGCGACCCTCAGATTCACCTCAGGATTGCAAATGGCATATTATTCAAGTGCTATCTGAGCGGAAGCCACTCCTAATTGCGGCTAAAACAGGAAGTGATGTCATCCGTGAACAAGTGTGGGCAACAGGAAAACAAGATCCATCATCTTCGTGGTGCGTTTCAATGTTGCAATTTTTAACGGATATCGCTGACAAAATAACAATCATGACGCGTCACCTAAGAAGACAACGGACGCGACCTTCTATTACTATTTTGTTGAACGACTCATCTGGTGTGATCTCGATTAGTGACTGGAATATCGCACTTTGTTGAGTTTAGTTAGGGTTGATTCACTCTTTTTAAGGGAGGAAAGGACACATCATCACTCTATGCTAGTACTAGTAACGATTGCAGTCCTTTAGGTTTTTATAACGTTGTTTGTTTCTTCAATAATGATTTTTGTATACATTTGTACATTGATTACTTTATAATTGGTTAAAGTAATAGATTTCGATGATATGATCGATGATGGAATTAGGAATTTTAATATATTTTTCTCTTTGGATCAGTTGTACATAAGCAATAGTAATAATACACGATGAAAATTTTTTAACATATGAGCATTTAGAGAGACATTAATAAAAAAGAGTGAACTTTAAGTTAATTACAAGTTAATTTCAAATTTTTTTAAGCATTTTTAATGGTATTAAAAATATTTCTTAATGGAATAACAACAATTAAAATCCTCAAAATAGCTTTCTTCTAACCTGAACGTCCGCCGAGATAAATAAACTATTTTATAATTGAGATTACTTATAAGAGCATCACTAAATCTTATACACTAGTTAGATAAGACGCTTTATAAAATTAAAAATAGGTGTATATGTATATTTTTATAACCCGTTCAAAGCCATATTTAGCTGAGTTATTTTAATGAACTAGGTTTTTTTCTATGGAAATGTACTTTGAAATACGAAAAGCATTATGATAATATAGTTAGCCGTTATCCTATAAATTTGATTCTTATCAAATATACTTATGACCAGTTATTTATGTATGTATTCAAGTAATTATAATTCTATGATAACCGTACACTCGCATTATTATATTTGAATTTATTCTTATGAAAAATGACCATTGAATTATTGTTAACGTGCAAGCTAAGGGAATAAACATTTCTTATCAGCCAACATATATCCATTTCGAATATGAATTCATTTTTGTTCTTCTTTGTTTACTTAGTGTGTTATTCGATCGTACGGATGTTTCTATTGACTATCCCTAACAAGAGCATATTGAAAATCCATTGTTATTCATGCGACACCATTTGCATGCATAAGAGATCAACTAGGTGCGCTCGCTTCATCATACACACACTTTCGTAAGCACTTACTATCTTATAAATTATAATCTCGATTTCTCATTTAAATGAAAGATCGATTCGGTTCAAATGTGGCTCGAATCGATATCACTTTTATCCTGTGGGAATATAGATTAACTATAGTGCTGCAGTAGAAACCAGTTTCGGGTGTATTGACTCGTCGTTCCACCTCATGTAGCGAGGAATCTTATCGGCCGGCGAGATCTGCCTCAGGAATAAAAGGGTTGAGATTATCCCCCAGGTAATAAGGGGGGGGGGTCTTGCAACTCGGACTGTCCATACAACCGCCCCTTCTTATTGTCTGGGACGTCCCTGAGGGAAGATTAGACAATTCAGGGCAAGTCGAAACCATTATTTGAAGGTCGACAAAAAAAAAGATACTAGTTATTTGTCTTTTCCGTGCTGCGGGCCCATAGTCGCTGCAGCAGCGGAAGCTATAAAAATTACAATTGGTAACGAGCGCATACCACGCCAGGATGCAATGGGAAATAAAAAAAGAGTGGAAAATCCATGGAGTGTGCCGTTCTCTGCGATTATTACGTCGACATTATAGGCCCGATAATAACAGTGATGGCGGCGGAAACATTAAAAGCGGGACGGTTGTTGTGATTAATATCGGACGAAGCGGTTTGTGTGTTCGCCGGTATTGTTGCGACGCTGTAATAATGGATGAAGAGGGGGTGTTGGTTTTTCACTCAGCCGTGATAGTTATCTCTCTGGAGAAGGAGGATGGGGTTCTGCCTGTTTACTGTCACGTTTGAGGTGAGTGATGGGAAAATAAGAAGGGTTTGGATGGGATAGAGGAGAATAGGTATAGTCAGTTCTTCTAGGATGCTATTGACATAGCTATTTTGTTTTCTGGTTTGGTGTAACATGAAATAGGAGTGAGCAGGTCTATAGTTTTGGTCAGGGCTTGATTTCTAAAAAAAGAGGCACTGGAACGCTAAAATTATTGGTCTAAAAACTAAAAAATCGATAAAAACTTAAGCATTTATTTTCAAGTTTAAGTTTACAATTTAAATTCAAATGTGTTGTACTAGATTAGGAAGTTAGATTCTAACTTAATTATTGTATAAAAGAAGATGAAAAAATGAGCTGTTAAAAAAGAAAAAAAATGAAAACAAGGAATGCAGTTCAGCGACCTTGGTTTTTTATGTGTCTGAATTCAAAGTCTTCCTTGGAAGGAAAAAAAATTCGTTCAATTCGATATATAGAATCATTCCAGGAACTCGTGCTGTACCGGTAGTAGTGGTTGTCTGAATTGTAATTTTATTAGACGTTTTAAAATACAAGTGAAATTCTAAAAGCTTTCAAAAAATGATTAAAATAGAATATTAATTTTTTTCCGAAAAAGAGGTTCCGGAACGCCGTTCCGGACCGTTCTGGCTGAAATCGAGCCCTGGTTTCGGTTATACCTTAACCAAAACAGGTATGGACTGTTAAAAACCAGATTTCTGATTTGTATCTTAAAGTATTCTCTACCCCCTTAAGTATTCGACTACTGACCTACATGCTTCTTATCATTTAAATTTTAATTGATACTTAATATAAGAACAGAAGGATGTAGGTATTACTTTTTAAAAGTTTTAAAGAACTATGAAACTTACGTCATAAAACTGGAAACTCATAGTTGTTCTCTTACAAATATTCCAAAATTTGACATCTAATTGCTGTATCATTCACATCATGTTACGCCACTTAATTAAAACATTTCATTTTATTTTTCCTGAAATAACTTTTAAGGGATATCTAATCGGAGATGGTATTTGTTGTGCAGCTTGATATAAAAACGAAGAAAGAAATACTAATTGTATATAACATTTGAATTTTAAAAAATAATTAGCTTTAATTGAAAGAAATCTTATTGAACATTATCTTTGTTTTCTTAATGATCATATTAATTACTGTGAATTTATCCATTACCCATAATATTTAGGTATTTTTAGTAGCATTTGATAGATGATAAAGATATTTGGATGTTGTATAACTAAGTTTTTATTTAAAGGTACTAAATATGACTTGAAAAGTAAAGTTCATTATGTTAATTTGAATTGAAAACTTTCACATTTGTTATTAGACATTAGTTGAATTCATTCTATCAAAACTTAATTAAAAGCTGAATATAGCTCACTTTGACGTTAGATAAAATAATTAGCTTAATAAGTTTAAAATAAAATTATTTGATTGACTTTAAATTCGCAGATAAAGTAGCATCAACTTAAATCCCTTAAAACCTACAAACCATCACAGCCAGTTTGTGACAAAAATTGAAGATAACACCAACATCTAATATTTAAAAAATGCTCTATTTCATCATTAAAATAAATAGAAAGTAACGATACAAGAGTTAAGAAAGGATATAGTCCTTTGTTTAAAAATTACTCCAAATAAAGTAATTGAGCAAAGAAACTCCCCAACTCCTTCAAAAACGAGAAACAAAGTGGTTTATAATTGTCCTTCTCCATAAAGAAAAAAGTTGTTCTTTATTTTAATTTTTCTTAGTTCCTTCGCAAATTTTTAAAAACTTCCCCCAGAAAATATTATTAAAACAGGAGTTAAAAAACTACTTTTCTGCTTCGCACCTCCTTAGAAAGTATTTTAAAAACACTTTATCGCTTTTTTTGCAGACATCGTTTTTTGCAAGTCTGGCTTTAATTGTTTTATTTGTTTCCTTCATGTTGAAGGAGGAAAAACATTTGTTCTAAAAAGGCTTAACTTTCAAAAGTTGCAGAAATTAAGAGCACTTCATTGTTAACAAATTAGTGATCCTTTTCAAATGATGAAAAGGGGGCGGTTGTGTTTTGTTTTTATGTTTCTTGAATAACTGCCATTGAGTATTCAGAGCAATAAACGCTCATTATGTGTTTAATTAACGATAAAGACTTTTGTTTAACTTTACTGACCCTCATTTTCATTTTGTTTTATCGTTTGGCAAAGACTGGTTTTTAAATGTGCGATACCCAAAAAGATTTATATTTTATATTTTTTTAGTTATTCATATAAATGAATGAAGAAAAAACTGTCCTTAGACCTTTTTTAAATTTTAGTCCCAATCAAATATTCATCTCTTTGTCAGTAGTATTTATCCGTTTAATTTTGTTACCCATAATAACTTAAGTTTATTTCTTTTACTTTTTCATAGTGCAGTTAATTGGATTATAACTATAAATAAATCATGTTATTAGTTTTTTTTATTTCCTTCTATATTTTTAAATTTGTAGAGTAGTAAGTTTACCAAAACTTTGAAATAAATTTAGTTTGATTTACTTAAAATACTATTTTTAATCGTAACAAATGGTTGTGCACTTTTAAATTCCACTGACTGCTAATTTTTAAAAGTGTTTTTTGAGGAGTTACAGATTGGTTGAAGTTACCCAATACTTCTCTTTTACTCGTATGCATAAGTTTTTGCATAAGTATCTTTCTTTGATTCACCATCAATATATAAATTACTTCTTTGGAAATTATCCTGAAGTTTTTTCGTCTTTCATTTTTTTTTATTTCTAAAACTGATACATAAATCCTTCCTTTTGAAAATCGCCAAGCCTGATAGAAGACTTGTTTGTACAAGTATACTTTGCATGATTTTGAGTTTCAAAGCAAATACTTTTTCTCATAAAATATTCAGAAGTGAATTCAGAAAATTGATTTCGATTGCAATTTGTTTATCGAAATTACAGGTTTACTACCATTAGCGTGTTTCATGGTAGTATTTGGAAAGCACTACATTCGGATACATTGTTTTAAACTTTTATATGACATTGCTATTGAGATTGGTTGAATACCAGTCATCAGAATAAGCTCTGCAGTGTATTACAGAGCAGCGTTTCTCAAACTTTTTACTCTCACGGAACCCTTTTGAGAAAGTCTAAGTTCTGGGGAACCCCTATAGCGTCCATGCAAAATTATTTTTCTTACTATTTTGTCCTCCCTCGGAATTTTTTTTAAAAATTTTCTTTTAGCTAGTGTTTTATCCCTTTTCAAACTCTTTGTGGAACACCCAAGGGAAAGAGCTTCTTGAGACCGCAGGATGTTCAAGGGGGAAAACACTGCATAGCAGACGTCAAAATTTTAGAGGGGAGTTCGGGTGTTCTTCCCCGGAAAATTTTTCGAAATTTGCCCCTAAAAGTAGTGTTTCAGCGCATTTTAAGACTCTTGGGGTTACATCTAAAGAGAGCAGTTCCTTGTAAAACACGAAATTTTCGAAGGAAAAAATTATAATTAGCGTCAAATTTCAGGGAAGCAGCAGAATGTTCAAGGGAAAAACACTTTATAACAGGAGTCTGAAATTTTTAGAGTGGAGTTTGGGGGTTCTTCCCCAGAAAATGTTTCGAAATTTGCCTCTTAAAGTATATTTTTAGCTCGGCTTGAGGCCCAACAGTTCATTGTAAACCACAAAATTTTCTATAGAAAAAGTTAAACTTGAAAGTTTTAAGGCGGGATACTTCCCAGAAATCTCTTCTTTGACCGTCAAAAGCAGGTTGGAAAAAAATTTTGATGACTGATCCATAATTTATTTAGGGTTGCTCTAAAATATAAACCAGAAAAAAGAAAGATTTTCAGATCCATCGCGGAACCCTTGAGGAAGCTTCGCGGAACCCCAGGGTTCCGCGGAACCCCGGTTGAGAAACGCTGTTACAGAGTACCGTTTATTGCACTATTGATGCAACGAACATTCAATAATATTGACCACTGGAATGATTTGTGCCTCTAAAATATTTAGATTCTATTTAAGACTGTTAAAAATTATGTGAATTAATTATGTATTATACTATAACAAAATGGGAATTTATTTTACATTTTATTAAAATTAAGAATTAAGTTAGGTAATTGGTGCATAACTTTGCACTTTTGTGCATCAGACACTTTTTGCCTTTTTATCTATCCCCTCTTTCTTATGCTTTATATATTTCTTCTGTGCGTGATTTTAACCTCCAAGTACTAAATGTTCTATTAATAATTATTTTGTAGAAAATTATAGGCATTGTATTCATTTTAGGGTTTACATAAGTACTTTTACAATTTCTGCAAAAAACCTACGTATAACTTCATGCATTTTTCTAATTTGTATATTTTTCCATCACTTAGGTTCGACAAGAGGAGATATGTTGGATAGTTTTCAATAAGAAACCTATTTATTGGTAAGTTGAACTGTGCATGTTTCTTTAAAATGTAGATTCAGTTGGGATAATTGAAAAGAAAGTATTTAGGGGAGAGGAGGGAGGAATGGGACAGTGGGAGGAGTGGGACAGCTGAAATTATGGAAAAATAAATCAATTTATTTTATTTCCAATTTGGTCATTAGATGGCCTTCTTATAGCTTCTTGTTATTTCCTTCATTTAGTTAATCCAGCAGCAAGTTTCTGTTTATAGTTGTAAAAATTTGATTTTCCCACCTCCAAAGTAAATTTCCAGTCTATCTTAAGTTTTATTTCACTTCTCATGTAATTTGTAGAACAAACATTATATAATGCCATTGTAATCTAAAAGATATAATGTATGCTAATCTGCAATTTCATAAAGCCTAACACCAGCATAGTTTATGTGACAAGTTATATTTTAAAAGCAATGTGTGGAGGGAGGAATGGGACACTCTGAAAAATGTAAACAAAATCTGCAAAAATGTAAACAAAATTTGAAAATATTAATTTATGATAGCTTTCTATCGCTTCAATTGAAATGCTTTTCTTTTCTTGAATAAACAATTCCAAGTATTACATTGTATTTCAATTATTGATTCTTAACACCATGGGAAAGAGTTCAAGTGTACTAAATATTTTTTAAAAATTATTCTATAATAGATATAAGATTGAAAGTTGTTTAAAAATGTGGGCAAAGGTTAAAAGAATAGTAGGTAAAATACTAGGCCCTTTCTCATTATTACATTTTACTAATTTTCTTTACTTTTCAAAAGTGTCCCACTCCTCCCATACTCATGTCCCACTCCTCCCACCCATGAGGGAGGAATGGGACAAAATTCTTGTTAATTTGAATGATCAAAAGTGATAAAATTAAACAACATTTAAGAACTGTACATTTAAAAAAATTAAGTTAAAACATGTAAGTTTATTATCCAACCATTTGCATCTATGAATAAGCAGGGGATAATGAATAAAAAAATATTTTGTGAAAATTGTCCCATTCCTCCCTCCTCTCCCCTACTGGTGTCCTTTGGAGTCTTTTCAATACCCTTACAGATATTGTAATTTACAAAAAAATCTGAAGATCTTTTTTGAGATTTTAACATGGGTGTTTTTTTAAGCGGAAAACATTAGAATCAGTTCTCTTAGCATCAAGGGAAACGAAAAGAAAGATTCCACTATCTTCAAGATTTCATATTTTATTGCGTTTTGAGCCTTAGCTACAGAAGTGAAAGAAAATCATTTAAATGGGAAATGTATCCTTGTGGAAATCTGAGCCATAAATGTGACCATTAAAAGACTTGGAGGAACAGGCGTAATCCTTCACCGCAGTAAAAATTATGACGCTATTCATCTTTACCCCCTCTGTCATTACAAAATGTTCCCTTCTGTCTGTGTTTATTCTTTATCACTCCGGAGATTTTGGACAGCTTTGATAAAATGTTTGCTGATACAAATAAATATGTTGCAAATTAATTTTTGATAAATAGTTAGCAGAAACTTAAGTCTTGAAACTTAAGAATAGGAGGGAACTTTTTCTAAGTTCTTAAAACTCGAGTTTTCAATACATTCAAAATTTTCAATTTCCTAGAGAATTATTTCAGCGTATGAATTTATTGCCATGTATTGAATGAAGAAAAACTAAAATTTTCCAAGGTTTAGCTACTGAAACAATTCTTCAACGCTATGTAAACACGATATTAATTTCCTCTTCAGCGTCTCTTTGTTTCTTAGCATAATTTTGCTCTTCGGGATCTTTTTACCTTCATCATCTCTTTGTTTCTTAACACCATTTTGTTTTGAGCGTCTCTTTTCTCTTTAGTATTTCTTCCATTCTTAACACCCCTTCGTTTTTGATAATTTATTTGCCTTTTAGCATAGGTTTCCTCTTTAGAACCCCTTTGTTTCTTAGCGCCCCATTGCTCTTCAGCGTCTCTTCCTTCTTTAGCACCTCTTTCCTCTTCAGTATATCCTTCATTCTATCATCCATTAGCTTCTTAGTATTCCTCTTCAGCATCTTTTTTACTCCTCTATCTCGTTCTACCTCTCTCCTTTTTCCCCATTCTTTACGCTAAAAAATTCAGGAACAAAAGAATCAAGTTAACCTTAAAATCTCTAGTTATCTAGTCTACCATTACTATATCAGCATCTTTTGAGCCAAGTCACACCTAGCGACCATAAGACGTGACAGCAATCAATCAAAGTGGGGAAAAAGCATGGAGTTCAGCCTGAGACTCCCCCTATCTTGACAGGAATGGGACTAGGCTTTCCCCATGCTTTTTTATGGAGATTGATTGCAGTAGCGACTATAAGCAGCGCAGTGTGTTTTGCACCTTAGGAAAACCTATCAGATGTGACAAAAGCGTTCCACAGAGTACATTTCTCAACTAAATCACTTCCTATTGTGTCTCATAGTCCTCTATCCATCCTCCGGACCACCCTAATGAATCCCTCTTGACATCTATCCAAACTACCCTCAACATGATCTCCTTGAGTAATGGTCGATCCTCTGTTGACAATCCCCGCAGAGAGTCGAATCTGCTGGACGCCTCGATAAATCGGCCGACTCCCGACAGCTACAGGATGTTCTCAGAGGCGGGGGGTGCGATGAATCGCGCTTTCGAACAAGGTGCGTGTCCGGAGGACCCCTTGTATCGTCCGCCCAACCTGTAATTAGGATGGAGGTGATCAGAACAGCTTTTCCGATGAGGGTTTTTATGGGGCATTTTTCTAGGCTTTTTATATGGGCCACTTTATTTAAGTTTGGCTAATGAATGCTAATAAAACAGACCCATAGCCAAACTTTTGTTTCATGGGGGGGTCTTAAAATTGTTTACGGTCCCTTGGCTAGATGTCACTCAACGTGAAACTTAATATTTAATGGTAGGATTTGAGTCTTAGTGCATTTAATGTTAAAATTTGAAGCGTAATACTGAGTCCCAAGGTGTAAGGGTCCTCCTCAGACCAATATATTTTTATTTTTAATTTGATCCTTACAATTAGTATGTTTTAACTTATTTTTTTGACATCTGACTCTGAGTGATACGCAATCAAAATTTAGGGAGGACGGGGTTTAAACTCTTTAATCTCCTCGATACAGTCTTGAGTGAAATTATGTTCTCCATCTTCCATTACAGCCTTAGTGTAAACTTAATACTTTTTACCCTTATATTATTATTACTTTTCAAGTTTATTTTTAGAACTGCTCTAGAACTGTTTGATAGTGTTTTTTTCCTTTAAATTTTAGAAAAATCCCAACAATTCGAAAATAAATTTGTTATTTTATTTTTTTAATTTGTAAAATATCAATTTTCTGGTTATTTAGACTTTATTAAAATCACTGTTCAATATTTTCCGAAAATGGTCACGCTTTTAAGAAACAGTCATAAAGTACAACACGAAATATTACACTGAAAAAACACCTTCTTATTTCTTCATAAAGAATATTTTTTCAACGCCTTTATTCTAAAGTTATTCAACGCCGTAGTAGAGGCACGGTGTGAATTAACACTCAACAATGAAGTACCCTCTCTCTTATCCCCGGCAGCTCCTTATCAGTCAGAAGGGCACTTGATGGGTGCTTCATTATAAGAAAAGAAGAGAGAAATTACGAGGTGCTGAGCCCCATAGAAAACATACCTGAAAGCACTTAAGCGTAGAAGCTGTGTGCTCAATCTTTTGTTTTCCAGCCTTACGACCTTAATAATCATAATATTATGAACAATCTTCTTTGTTTTGAGCACCGATCCTTTTAACACTTTAACACATGCTGCTAATGGAAGTTAGTTTAATCGATGTTTGTTTTTTGAACTCAAAGTAATTTAAAAACTAAAAGGTTCATTTGAACTCTGTATGAGTGCATCTGCATAGGCCTATGTAGTAGTATTTATTAATAACATAATTTTTTGGGAACAGCCTTGCTTTATGGAATGGTGTTTACAGACTTAAAAGCATCATTTCCCTTACTGTATGTTACGTCAGGATCAAAGCTTCAAACTTCAATAGATCAGTATATCAAGTTACAATTTACCAGTTTATTTTCCATCAAGTAAGAAACTATAGAAATATAATTCTATCAAACACTGAATGCTATAAGGCTGTTATCTCTCATTCTCTAATATCTATTCTTTTACCTTTTTCAATCGCAATAAAATTGGAATAAATTAAGAACTAAGAAAATAAACGGTACTAAGAAACCAACAGTTTCTCAGGGACATCCTCTTTTAGGGTCCTTTTATTATGTATGGGTATAGATGAGATCCCTGAGCAGTCTATGATTATTGTTTAAGTACAAGATGTATTTTTAAAGAGTTGCAAAAAATATAGTGTATCGCTGCAGATCTCCAATTACCCAAATACAGTTCTCAGATTAGTTTTAACAAAGTAGGAAGAGGGAACTAGACTGCGAATTTAACGAATATAAAAGGTGCAAACAGTAAATTCACAGATTGTGTTGCTCGATTATCAGATCAGCAAAATCTTCAAATAATCATTAGCATCGAATCTTAGCGCTCTCTCAATTGCGTAAAGCGTCGCTGTTAGCCCCAAAATAATCACGAGACATCTCCTAATAAGCTTAATTCTTCCGATTTTGGACTCCTAACTCAACTCCTTTTTAAAATGTCGGGAGTTTTAATGTGCAAAGCGTGTGAAAAGATCCTTAATCACTATCCCTGACATTCATTCATTCATTGACGGAGTCTTCCTTGGATATCCGACCTTACCGGGTTTCGAAAGACATCCTACTAAACCCTCGGAATCATCTCGGGATCTCGAGGAATCATCCTCTGATCCCGAGGAATCCGAGTGAGTAAATCATACGGAGAGCTTCCTCTTCGTTCATTACTGATCCTTAGAAGTAAAGAGTACATGCTTCTTTCGCGTCCAATCACTTTTCGCCGTATTTAAAAGTCTTAATGAGGGAAGTAATTCCTCAGCGAGGGAAAAGAGGAAGGGAAGTTAATCCCTTTTCCCCCTTCCAATGGGGATTTCTTCTTTTCTTCTCTAATTCTATGCAAATTGGGAGGAAATCAGAGATTCGGGCGCTCTCGATTGGAATTTCAGTGGTATAATTTTGCTGTTGTGATTGAATGCTTTAAGCTATGTTGTGGTCCAATAACAATTGCCGCAGAAATGGAGTGGGGTTATATTTAAAGAAACACTCTGCAATTTTCGTTGTAAGCGTGGTGGTTCGTTATTTGTGCAGAAATATGAATTATTTATGTTTTTTTATTTTTTTGGAGGGGAGGTGGAATTGATATGCATATTGTCAAGTATTTTGCTCGTGATTGCAATCATTTGGATCCATCTTAAGAATAAGCTGTTTGGGAAGAAGAAAAAACTTGGTACATAAAGACTAACAATATTCCTATTTATTAAGCTTATTTTACTTATCAATGAGGGGAGTTGCTACATAAACAATCTTTCTTGAAAATAAAATTTCTTCGATAAAAATAGGGGTTCAGTTGTCTTTATGATGGTGTTTATTACTCTTAAAATGTTAATAGTCATTTTATTGTTAAAACATTCAATAAATTTTAAATTTTTAGAACCTTACATTTTTCTGTAGGCTTAAATATTACGAATTAAAAACACCCTAATAAAATATTTTCAGTCTCATTTTATATTAGTAATAAGGATTTTAGGGTAATTTAGAGCTTACAATATAAAAAGCATGTTTAAAAAATTCAACAATAAATAGTTTTAAAAATGAGAAATTTAATTTTAATGTTCTTTTTAAAATCAAAATCAACTACTATACAAAAATAACGCGCACAAATTTGAAGGAAAAACTACCATGTTCCTTAAAGCAAGAGAAAAAAGCCACAAATTTAAGTTCATATTAACTTCATTCACGAGTGAACTTTCTTTAATTTTATAAATTGAGTATTACATCACATTTTATTTCTTCTTAAACTTAAGTTAGACCAATTTGTATGACTACATTTACTTCCTTAATTTTATTCAAAAGCCCCAATTGTAATCTATTATACGCTCTCCAAAGAGTTCGTTTCCAAAACGAGACTTAATTCATTCAATAGTAAAATTACCCAAAATATATAGGTTTAGATTCATTGTCTGGTTTCAAACTTGGAAAGTACTCTGAAAAAAACCTATTCACATAGCTTACTTAATCATACACTAACAACATACCCCCACAAAAAAGGCTTAAAGATCTCTAATGTGGTCCATTACCACTGAATCCTGTATTTAAGCCATAATAATCCAATCGTCTGTATGATGCGTTTTAGTTCAGGTTCACAAGAGTCAGTTACCAAAATATCCTAAGGTTGCTATTTTTTTCGGTGTCATTTTCTTCTTCCAAAGAACATACTGCGCGGTCTTCTCGTTTATCTCTTTGGCCTCTGCAAGACTCTCAGAGGATGTGGCGAGCTTCTTTTTTTTCCTGAGCGCCAAGCACAATTACTGCTCCTATTACTCGAATTCTATTATGAGCGAGTGAAAATTACCCATGATTATGGCATTGAAAAGCTAACAGCATTGCACTCCTGTTTTTTGTTATTGGTTTTCAGGCGCCACTTTCTCTCTCTTTTGTTGTGTTGTCGTTTTCACGTTACTTACTCCTTTGTGCCCCTTTTTTATCCTGCAGTTATTACGTACTATTTTTTTTGCTGCCGATTCCGTATTAGACAATGCGTACCTTAGCGCTCTTCCCATAAGAGGATGTGTGCCGTATGCAACGAATTGCCCCGATTATGTGCATGGTTGGGTCCAGAACCTTCACAGCTTCGTTAATACCATTGTCTGCTTGATTTCCTTATCTGCCATTTCTTTTATCAGTTTCCCCTTTTACGAACTGAGTCAGAAACTGGAGGTCTTTTGATCAGAGTGCCTTACTTCCAAGGACGAGCAATTTCGTTTGCTTTAGGTTCTTCTATGGCTTTTTCGTGCCTTGACACGAAATTGTATCAGTCATACACCGTGGTTCGAGAATGGCTTGACTGCCCCCGGGCTCCAGGATTTCTTTTCATCAATGATTTCCATCTGACAGCTGCATCATGTGACTCACTGCTTTAGTTGAAGTCAAAGATCCCGTGACTCTCATTTTATGCTTCAAATAAACCAGTTAGAGAGAACATCTACTCAACTGTTCGAAGTATTTTTACACACATTTCTTTTCATGTCGATTTTAATTAAAAAGAAGGATCATTTGAAGAAATCTATATTTATTTCTATTGTATAATCAGGATTTAGGTTTCACATATTGTAAAGTGCCTCTAGTGATAAATTTATGTTCGGTTGTTCTTCTCCTCAGAACGATTTTTTAGTCGTGTTAATTTGCGTATGTCATATCATGGCTTGAAACGGTCCTGTTTATTATTTTTATGTAATTTAAAAATAAGAACAATATCATAAGAATCTTAAACTACACGGCTACTAATGTTTTAAATTAAGAGAAAGTAAACTTAATTTTATTTGTAATCTTCTTTAAAATTGGGAATTAATGCAGTCTTCCTTCTAGGACGAGCTCTGTACATACTTTTTTTTAAATGGAACCTTGTGATATTATTCAATAGACAACTACTATGCACTTCAAAACAATATCTAGAACTAGATAATGAAGTCAGGATAAGGAATTATGTTGCTGTCGTGTCCTTGGAGATCGATCAGATGGAGTGGTGTTTTTGAATGAGTAAGGAATTATTCCCAGTCATTTTCAAAATGTCATCAAGTATTCCATAGTATAGTCCAACAAATTTCGTTACACTATAAAAGAAGGAATAGCAGAACTTGCAAAAAATAATTAAAACTACCTTCAGGGTATCCTATCACTTGCTGTTGTTCCCGATCTTCAGTACGCTTCTGAAGCATTTGATCTTTTGGTTATAAAAAATGTTATTAAAGCTCACCTTTCATTATAGCAATTCAGTCTAATTTTTTTTCGAAGACCGCGACCAATTTAAATTTTTTCTGAAAACTCCCTCCTTATGTAACTCTTCCCTACCTATACATATGCACATGAACTTACATTCCTAAAGTTAAAATGTCAACCGCACCCTATAATCACATTACAATCCACGGCACAGCCAAATTCCATTCGATTGAATTGTTACTCCACCGCAGCCATATTTTATGGCCTCCATTAGTAACCAATAACCTTTGATTGATGACTCTAGATGTAAACGAACTCAAACCACGCGTACGGGAAAAAATATTAAAAAAAAACGGACATAAATAATATTTCTCCCTCTCCCGAAATGTATCACACTCCGGTTATTCCGCATAAATCCCGGACTTAGGGCCGGTTTTTTCTGAAATATTATCGGAGCTCCTTGGCCAATGGCTGCTCATTCAACTATAAACATGTCAGGGGAGTTCGTGGTTACGTGACTTCCCAAAAAATGCAGAGAGAAAGAAAGAACAAAATAACAATGAAACTGGCTAAAGCATGGTAATGCGAAAAAGCTCTCCCTGGAGATGAGTGGCTAGAGAAAGAAAAAAACTCCAGCAGCTACTCTTATTGCCGTATATTCAGTTTTATTTTTGATTCCGAGGTGCTATTGTTAGTGGTCGATCGAGTTGTGAGTTATACAGTCGACCTTGCTTGGCTATTGAATGTTCCTTTTTTTGGAATAAAAGGAGAGGTTACTCACATGCCTTAGCGCGACTGTCAGATAAATGTGCGGTTGTATTTTCTGGGAGCGGACATGCTGAGATAGTTTTATGGGTTTTGGGATATGGTTTGATCCAATGAAATCGACCTGAATGTTTTATGGATCTCGGTAGGACTTTTTTGTGTTCCTCTTGAATCGGTTCCAGTGTCTTTCTTTCGCTGTCTGATGATGTCTAGTTCGTTCTCATTATCTATTTTTTCATGAAAAATCATCGATAACTGTAAATAATTTAGTTCGGAAAAAATTTCAAATTTCCCGAATGCATCTGTTTAGTTCAGGTTTTTCCTAAAGCAGATTTAGAGTGTTCACTAGTGTATTCAAAATCGAACCTGTGAAAGAAAACGAGAGTGAAGAAAATATCATGAGGGGGGAAAATTAAAATTTTTTAACATGAATTCTAACTGAAAAATGGTTTCTCTTGTGTACTCCATGACCCACTCTCCAATTTTTTACGGTTCTCAAAATAAAACCTTGATTCACTGAAATCAACATTACTAATTTATATTATTTTTAATTTTCATTTTAACTATTGGTGGTGTGTGCTAGTATTAGACCTGAATGACACTGCTAAGAAAATGTTTGCCATTTCCACAATTATTACACTCTTCTAGACTAATTTCAAATAATAATTTCGTGTTTTCTCAAGTTTCTTTTTTCCATCGGATGGATATTGTTATCTGTGGACTATGGATATTCTATGGACTTCTTCCATCATATTTTAAAAACTGTATTATTTATGGGCTAGGCTGAAGGCTAAACTATTAAATTTCCTTGTATTGCATAAAATCTATCTAATTGTAAAATTTTAGAGGTCCAAGTTTATTAAAACATCAGCGAAATAACACTTCTTAAAGTAAAATTTTCTATAAATTATTAATTTGGTGTAATTTTTTTATGAAAAATAGTATCGTGGCTGGTATCCGCCTAACCCTAAAATGACGATTTTCGACTTTTTCGGAGAAAATTTGGTTCTTACATTTTCAAGTAGTAGTTTAGACTTATCTATCCAAAACTGTTTTCATTTTACTTGAAGGTGAATCAGGAAAAAAATTACAGCATTTTTAAAACAGATAGTCGTGTGCGATCGTATACAAATATAAACTTTAAAGCTAATTTTCTCAGAATTAAATTTTGCATAAAGACCCTCCACTATTTACATGATTACCCAAAAACTATCCAAGATATTCACTCCAAATTTTTAACATTATATTAATCATGTCGTTATTAACCAGATGGACTACAGATTTTAATGTAAGTTTATATTTTTTATTTTTATTGACGTTTTTTGTTAAACGGTTGTAGAAATTTTGAGATTTTTCACTTACCTTTACATTTTATTCTGTAAAACAATTACTTTTCAATATACGTCTTAGAAAATAGTCCATTCTGAAAATAAGTGTTATACGATACTTGTGTCCAAAGGAAATTTATATAGGGGTAATAGTTTTTGGGCAAGAGTGAGAAAGGTTTTATAAAAATTCACTTAAATTATACACAAATTACCCCATATTTTAGAAAATGATATAATTAATATTTAGCATTAATCAATGTTTTGATGTACATTTAAACTAAAAATTTAAAAAAAATTGTAAATCAAGTATTTCAAAAAAATGGTCTTAAAAGTAGGCGGATACTTTAGGAACAATCGTCATACCCCTTCATATCTCAACATCATTTAATTCCTCTTTTAAAAAATATACTACTTAGTCGCTCATAAACTTTAACAGATGAAGTAGGATTTTGATTGATAGGTTATTTATTAATCCTAAATACAATAAAATCTAAAAATATGAAGTAACATCAAATTGCTATTCTTTCTCTACTCGACTGATATATGTAAAATCACTACATACATAACTATTTAAACCATAGAATAGTTAACATTCCAATTTTAAATCTGTTTCGGGTAATATAGATGCGGAATAAAATGCGAAACCTTATCCAAAAGAGATGTACTAATTACGAGGAAAATCAATTTGTAAATGTTCGGGAGCAAACGATGGCCTGAAGCCAAATAAGTGATCATTAATTAACTTCAGCTGCGCGCTAAATTAAGCAGCTATTTAAATTAATAGAAGGTTTGCTCAAGGAAGTAAAAGAATGAAGAGCTCCTGGTATAGTTTAACTCGTTGGGGATGAAAAAGATAGGAGACTTGAGAAATGCATATTCTTTCTAAGAGTACAACCTTGTTGCCGTATTTTTTCAGTTACTGTAAATAGCTTTTTTTTCATTCCTTTTAAAATTATTTCTAGTACCTTCTTCTTGAAATGTACAAATTTATTTTTGACCATTTTGAAATTCTAAGGGTGAGTGTGATATAATTTTTACAGAGAATGAGGTGAATGGATAGTTTAATTTAACTTTTAATTAAACCACTAATTGTTTTGCCTTCCTTTTGAAACAAAATTAAGGTCTTATAAATTTTAGATTTTTAAAGGTTTTTTAACCTTAAAATGTAAATTTTCAATAAGTTATCATTAATAAAGTCAGGTATTATAAGATATTCTTATTACACTAGCGGAAATAAAAATCCCAACACCAAGAAGGAAAGGAGATATCAAAGTCAAATTTATTTCTATGATTCCACATAGTATCAATGATAATTGATTAAAAAATCAGCCTTCCTGGATGTTAGGGGGCCGAGAAAACCAGGGAGGAGTGTTGTCTCCATAGGTGTCCATTACCGCTTTCACACGTCATGGTATTGAGTGACAGGGGCTCTAAATGACTTCTGAGGGATTGGAGGACCATGTTGCCTCCTCAGGTAGTCCAAATTCATATGGTGCACCAGCGGACGTTGCATACCGGGCTAGGTGATTTCTCCTCATTAACCGGACTTGTTTTGTGGGTGTTGGTTCTAGAGAACTGGTAAGACGGGGTAAAAATGCAACCTAGGAGGTTAAGAAGAAAGCTTGGACATTGCATACAACATGTGGTTGTGCATGTTTCTCTTGAAATTTGTCCCCAGGACAGGTCTGAAGGTAAGGGCGGACAACCGGCTAAAAAACCTCAATGACGCAGCTCTGGTTGGAAGAAGTACTGGTGAATCATACTCAGGAGTTGCAGAAAGGGAATCCAATGCATCCCCACTCCGTTACCCTGCATCACCACTCCGTGGAACGATTAGAAAATCATCAGCTGAGTGCGCTCTCTCCATTGTGTCTTCAAACTCATACCCAACCGTCGTGGTGCTCCAAACCGAAGCAGGATTCTCTCATAAACACAATGTCATGAAATTGGGATTTTCATTCCCTTACTTCGTGCACTATTGGAAACAGAAAGGTCCATTTTCAGCTCCTGGTTTGTAGACAAAGATGTAAGAAGCTATGCAGACCAAACGGACAATCCGCAGTACTGCAAACAACATCCATCCCACTGCCGCTTGTCCTCAGTATGATCTACCGGTACTTTGGCCAACCAGAGCTGCTTCATTGAGGTTTTTTAGCCGATTGTCCGTTCTTACCTTCAGACCTGTCCTGGGGACAAATTTCAAGAGAAAAATGCACAAACACATGCTTTATGCAATGTCCAATCTTTCTTCTTAACCCCCTATGTTGCATTTTTACCCTGGCCTATCCGTTCGTAAGAAGCAACGCTCACAAAACATGTCCGGAGAAAGAGGAGGAATCACCTAGCCCGGTATGCAACGTCCGCTGGTGCACCATATGAATTTAGACTACCCGAGGAGGCAACATGATCCTCCAATCCCTCAAAAGTCATTTAGAGCCCATGTCACTCATACCATGACGTGTGACGGCGGTAATGGACACCTATGGAGACAACACTCCTCCCTGGTTTTCTCGGCCCCCTAATATCCAGGAAGGCTGATTTTTTAAGCAATTCACATTGATACTACGTGCAATTACAGAAATAAATTTGACTTTGATATCTCCTTTCCTTCTTGGTGTTGGGATTTTTATTTCCGCTAGTGTATTTTCTTCCCCTATTTCACTCTGTGAATTATGACTTTGGAGCAAAATTATTCTTAATTAGTCAGCAAAAAATAAGTGCAGCAAATTAAAATCTATGTAAATAATTACACTTTAATTTTACTTCTGTGGGGAGTATCCGATGCCCCTAGAAGATCTATACATAGAATTTATAAAGAAATAGATTTTACATGTAATAAAAATAAGTATTTTTGGAAGAGGGGGTGGAATGGAAGTAACCAGTATTTATCATGGATATTTTCCACAACTTTCCAAGTTATTAAGAGTTCACTCTATCCCAAATACAATCGTAATGGTTTGATACACACACACACACTCTAATGAAAGTGAAATTCTCGGCTCACGCAACCAAAAGAGCGGAAAGAAACTCCCATACTAATAATGAAAAAGAAAGCGTGAGTCCCTTCCCCCCCTTCGCAAATTTTAATTACCGCTCCCAAAGTGGGAATCTCTACCATCAAATGGTTGACCAACTACACCATATAGTCATCATCACATCGAAGAATGAGGGCCAAACGTAATTACTTAATGAAATCCACGAGAGCTTAAAAATCAAAGGTGTCTTTATTTTTATCAGTCGGCCTTAGCGACAGCTGGTAGGTCACGACTGTCGCGTTGTTTCTCTGTATCCATCGCGATGTCTTTAATTTCATTAAGGCACCTGTAGGCCGAGTCGTTATGAATCATATGGTGCGCTACCCCGTCATTAGAAGACATATAGCTGCAGCTTTTTTTTGCGAAAAGAGGAGAGAAAAAATGGAATCCTGTGACAGTCGCGTTTTTTTTTGTCTCCGAGGGTCCACTTTTCTTAATGGTGCGATGCACCGTTGGCTGTCATTAATAGTAATTGGGCTGGAGTGCAGTTGGGCTGGGTTTATTCGCGGAGAAATTGCTCGTTTTTAGTGATTGCTGCGTTCTTTGTGTTTTTGCCGAAACTTCCATTCTGTTGATTGGGAAAACAGCCGCCATCGTCTACTTTACTATTGGTAGCTACGATACAGTATATCAGTGTCCGCATATAGGTATTAAACTAGAATGAAAAATATTTTGTAGGATATTTTAATAGATACCCAGTATTTTTCAAATTACTCTTAAACTAGAAAATGTTTTTTTTCCTGTAAACTGCAAAAACAAACACAAAAAAATATTGTTAGGGAAAGATAGCTTGATCAGTTTTGTATCAATAGTGTTTGATTATTTTTAATGTATTTTTTAAAATTGAAATAAACAAAGAGCTCCCTGTGCACCACAATGTATAAAAATGTCACTGCATTGATTACATTTGCATTGCATAGATGCTTTCGTTCTTATATTACCTAATTAGAATGATTTAGGACTATTTATATTTCTTTAAAATATCAATCCTTAATCTATCATCATCACTGAATAAACCTATGTATAAAAAGTGAGAAATTGAATATAAATTCACATATTCACGTTTAAGTGATTTTTTTCTTTATCAATGAATAACTACTTTTTGACAGAAATATTTTTTTCAAGAACTAAATACAAGATTTTGGAAGTAATATAGTATTATCCTTAATTTAATTAGGTTCACTCATTGACCAAAGTTTTTTTTATCGTCCATTGGGTTATTCATTTTTTAAATCCATTTTGAATTTTTTATAAAGATCTTTAACACCCTACTTCCTGTTAAATAATCTTCCCTTTCATTTTTAGTAGGTAATGATAATAATGACACCGGGTTCAAATAATTTATTTATAATTTCTAAAAGTCACTCATCATATTATTTTATAATAGCATATTTCAATGAACTAAATAGTTTTCTTTCAAACAATCAAGTATTTGATATTTAGGTATTCATTTTAAAATTAAAATACATCTTAAATTGGATTAAAATACTTTACATCAAATAGACTTGCATTTAAAACGAATCATTTTATAATATTTCGTTCGTAGCAAGTACAAACATCCGTCGTTTCTATTCGTTCCCATACACCCACGTATGATCGTCTGAATAGGCTGGGAAATGCATAATATACCCCTGCATAATACTGAATTCGTTCAATAGAAAAGGTTCCGCTATAAAGTATTCGGGGAAAGGACAACCCGTTACCCTGGGGATCTGCGAGCAGCGCCCCCAAGTGACAAGTCGAGAAAATAACTTTGCATCATTGTGAGCTTTTTCTGTTTTGTGATGTTATTCTTTATTTTTAACGCTTCCTTTTTAATTCTGAAGGAGTGAACAATGAAAGAATTCCATTGAGCTAAAATAAACGCTTCTTTAGTAGTAGATTGTAAATTATAGTTTATTTAAAATATTAAGGTACGTAGGTTGTTATATTTTAAAGTCATTTAATTTTATAAATAAAGGATCATGATTGATAGTAGTTAGCATTTGATAGCTTTCTGATTTACTTAAAATTCCCAATGTATTGACTAGATAAGTTTATTATGTTTAACTTTTATTTATGTTTGTATTACTCTTTTAAAAAAATGACTGAAAATAAATAATTTAATGTTATTTTCATTAATTAAATTTAAGCACATTTTTAAATTAAATCGTGCTCAAAACTGGTAACTGAAAGGAGAAGAGGCATTTTAAAAATAGTTTTGAGAAATATGTTAATCTTGCTAAACTTTTGGTGTATTACTGTACTGGCGTAGTTAGAAAATAATATCTCAGGATCTGAGGAAGATACTTGATTTTGAAGGGAAGCTGTTATGGTCACAAAAGAATTTTTTTTTATTTTCGGGGAAAGGAATATCCTCAAATACTCCCCCTGGCTAAGGCTATGGGTCCCTGATCTCCCGTAGCCAAACTTTTTTCACCGAGAGTTCTTCATCGGTTTAATAAACATTTTATACCGTTTTTTTTGTGTTTGATCTCCTTTTTTAATATTATAACCAGTGCGAATTAACACTAACTATATACATTAGTTTCGTGAATTTCTTTTCTGCAACAATAAAACAAGACGTCAAAATTTGAAAACTTCACTGTGGTGAACAATTTTTTCCTATGACCTCTCATTCAAAAATTCTATTAAATTATCTTCTATCTTTAAAACCAGACTGCAAAATCTATTGCATATCACAGAGAGGATTATTCAATGGAAACAATTAACAAAATCCAAGCCGAAACGAATGAAGAGTCAATCGAGGATAATAGTTGCTCTCTGTAATACCTCGTCACACCATCAACCACAATTCAATCCAAACTATTCCATTCTCGAAGCCATTTCACACGGGAATTAACGCCAACGAAACACCCCCAATTAACAACCTGGACAGGAGCCTGCATTTAGACAATAACTTTCACACACTCGGCGACATCACGAAGACAAATTCTTCCGCCCCTCTCCCCTGCATAAATCAGCCTTCACATACAAGGCGTCACGATGCTCATCAATAGCTTCAAAAAAAAGTCGACCTCGCGTTTCTTCAATTAACTGTTTACGAGGCAGGGTGGCGTGCGAGGCGCTTAGTTAATTCGCAACGAATTACGCCGCCGGTGCCTTTGTTCGGGGATCACACACAAACTAAAAACCTCACCTCTCGTGCCCGAAACGCATTAATTACACATATATATCCGAAGAGGAGGACTTATTGTATGAAAATGTATAAAAAATGAATCCCGTGCTGGTGGAATTGGCGATTTTTTAGGGGTCCTCCCATCCTGTTTCCCAAATGATATCCATTACCATAGCATTGTGATTAGGGCCCGAGGACCTCTGGGCAAAATGCTGTAAGTGAGCACGTTATTAGGTCACGCCATGCGACAAAGGCAGGGAGGGGCGCTTTTTCGCTACTTATTATTACTTATGGATCGCTTTTTTGCGCCCCGGCGGAACCGGGGCTTGGGGTGGTAGTGGTCAGGGGAGATGACTTCTTGGGGTCGAGTGAGCTTGTGCGGTCATTTCGAGGGTAATGCCGTTGACCTTGGGGAGTTCCCTAGTGTCCCTTGTGAGTTCTGTTCGGTCCCTAAGGTTTTGGAGCCCTAATTGGATTTCACCAAACTGGCAAGTGTGGTGCAGAACCAATAAACTTACGAATGCATGACGTTTATGCAAAGAATACTGGAAATAAAGCTGAACGTATGTCGCCAAGAAATAAAATATAGGCTATCGGTATCATTTATTGACAATATTTCTCATTACATTGTACTAACAGCACTTCATAATAAACGCATTTTGAACTATCTATCGTTTTTGAAAGCTGTTAGAAAAATATGTATAAAAAAGAAATTAAAATTAGTTCGCTATTTTTTGCATTACAAAATGGACCTGGAACTTCAGGAGTGAAATAGTTTAAATCTATGTAGTCTAATTAGTAGCCTAATCTAATTTAAATCTAATTAGTCCTCTAAAATGAAATCCTGTTACATACAAAGTGAAAGTGAGGAGTAGATCATCCTAAGGACCTTCCTTTTTAAATGTTCTGTATGCAAATACAAATTACAAAAAAATATTTTTCCTTATTAATGCATTGTTGCTATGAGGCACTTAAATGGTATACTTAAACTATCTTTTAAATTTCTCTTCATTGTCCCTTATCCATGAAAGTAGTACTAGAACAGAAAGTCCATGGGCATACTCGATAATGGAAATCGAAAAACATGAAGTATGCCTAGGGATAGGGGTCCTGGTGGCGCTGGGATCGCCATCTACTACTCATAAAACTCACATATCTTTTGTTACGTCACGGGAGGTGGAGAAAAAGAATCTCTAATAAGCCTCAGATCACCAAATTGTACTGCGTATCTGTCAATCATAGACATTTGCAGTGCTGCCCTCTACCAGGAGATGGTTTTTGGAAATAGCGTTTTGGATCCACTGTAGCATCAATTAAATTGATTTTCCCAACACAGAGAAAAAACAGAACAGAGGGTCCAAAATGCCATTTTCAAATGGCATCACATGATAAAGAGGCCAACACTAAAAATGTTGGTATAATTTGGAGATCACAGCTGTGATTGGGTGTGGTGTACTCATTCAAACTGATCCTATTAGAAGATTTGAGGATTGGGATTCTGTTTCTTGGTCTCTGGTAGCGTGACAAGTATGGCACGAGTTTGATGCGATCCCAGCGCCAACAGAGCCTCTATCACAAGGCATACATACCCCATGCTTTTTCGATTTCCATTACCACCAATGGCCTTGGATTCTCTATTCTGGGTACTCTGTGATATCTAATATCAAAATTGGTGTATTGTTTTTCCTGCAGAATTTAATTTTATGAAAAAAACCCTCAAAATTATAAATTCATAGAGGAAATCCTATTGGAGGATGGGCGTTCTCTGAGGGCTCTGATCTACTACATGATCATTATTTTAACTAACCAAGCAATTGTTCGCTCGGACAGACATCCATCCCTTGCTAATGGATCTTTGTCTCCCGATCGTTGCCTCCGAAGCAAACCTCTTCTTTCAACAACAACAAAATGAACCCTTTCACAGTTCTTGACCATTCTATCGATGGATCCATCTTTTGCGGAGGATGTCAACAGTCACGAGCACCGTGTGAGGTCTAAGGAACGCTTCCCATCGAACATCCCGAAAGGAAATGCCCGTTCGATTCTTTTTGTAGCCGTCCTTAATGCGAATCAAATGGTAGCGAAATTATGTTTTGGCTCCCGATTAGCATAATCATGCTTTCGGTTCATTTTAATTTAATAACAGGGGCCTCGTGCTGTTGTTTGTGTTCTGGTGTACACAGCCAGTTGTGGTTTGTTGGTTCTACAGAGGAAATAGGCTGGAACCGCTTAGTCGATTCCAATTCTGGGTTCTATTAGTTTGATGAAATGTTGGGAGCTAACCATTGTAATTTCAATTGTTGGGAAATAATATCCTTCATGAATAAAATGTTATGGTTTATTAGAGAATACTATACTATTGGAGGTTAATATTTTTGTTATAGGAAAAACACTATTTGGGAACGAATATGAAGGCTCTAATGGGTAGTTTCATACCATTCCTTATAAGAAAATACCAATAAGTTCAGTACACGCAATATAAATTCTGAGATGGTTGCACCCTTGGCCATTCCAGGATGAAAGATTGTTTCATCAGTAATTTCTCGTTGTGTAGTTGTCTATCTAACAAACAGTTTAACAAGAATGTTTATTCCAGTAGACTCCATCTCAGAGCACTAGTATTAAAAGAAAAAAACATTAATTTTCGCCTTGTGTCAAAAAGGTTTTTACTTCCATGGATGATTCTAAAATCCATTTTTACGTGTCCCTAAACAACAAAACGTTAACAACGTTAAATTGAAAATAACACTACCGACTTTACGTAAAGGCATTATTAAATGATAATATTTTCTTTTAATAATTTACTAGCTTAAATACACAACTAGTCATTATAAAAGTTTCACAAGCCATACCATTTCACATGACATGAAAGTACACCAGAAAGTATTTGCGTATTTATTAAAATGCTAACCGTAAATTTCCTCTACATCCGATGTTGCTTGTCATGTGAACATCTGATATCCAGTTCCGGTAACATTGCTCCCTAACCGTGAATTATCTCGTATTATTCGAAATCGGTGACGAAACCACTTGACGGAAGGAAAACCACCGAACATTTACCTCCCCGGTTGATTGAAAAATAAGAGCAAAAAAATTCTTCACTCATGAATGTAAGGGTATGTTTGACAATCTTTAATGGCGTTTTAATGATGGATAATTGACACAATAATTGCTGCACGACTTGTAGCAATGGTTGAAATAACTCTCGATATGATCTCATCGATGCTTCCAATATAGAAAACGTTTGGCAGCTCAATGCATCCTAAAAGACATCTGATGGGAATCTTTCGGATTCACCTTCCCTTTTCAGGTTCAAGTAATGATTGTACAAGATTTTGGAGTTTTGTTGCTCTTGTTTGGTCCACGGTTGTGTCCTGATGTGAATAACATGGAGAGGCCTGTGTCCTGAGTCGCATTTTCATAATGAACTTCAAATGTTCTGTGGGAGGTGTAATGCTTTTGGGATCATCAAAGTCTCTTTTGTGCTGTGGGAAAAGACACGGAACGTTTTTTCGGGACACTTGTCCTCAAATCTGAGGAGATATGAAACGACAAGTTTATGCAAATGACGCTGGGTATATCAAAGATGCCGAGTGTGTAGGAATCGTTGAAATGGGCTGAAGAGCTTTTGTCATGAGGTTGGATCTATCTGTAAGAATCTGTCATTACAGGTTTTAGTATTACTCAATACCAGAGGTGTTGAAAACATTGTGATTTCAAGCTTGTTTTGTTTAAGCGATAACTAACCTGTCAGCTTGTTTAGTTTGCTTTGGAAAAAAATAAACATTTTCCTCTACAATAACAGTGTTGTGTTATAATAATTGTGTAACAACGTTTTTTATTTGCTATTTTTTTCTGAGCTTTAATTTGATAATCCTGGAATTTTATTCATCATTTAAAATAGTCTTGCAACGTGATAAACAATTATGTAGGAGAAAAGGCACTGCTTTTTTACTATAGTTAAACCTCATCTTTTTAATATTTTGTATTGTCTTTTTTTAAATAAAGTAATTTAGATAAACATACCTATTTAAATATAGGTAATTTGTATTAGAGATATCATATTCAATTAGACTAAAAATAATATCAAGTATAAAGCAATATTTTTTTACAAAATCATGTATAGATAAATACTACAACACCAAAAGATACTTTCATGCAAGTGTTCTGATTGACGAGTTTGTCCTGGCTTTTAAACTTTATTTTAATCTTTATTTAATCTTAAAATTTATGTGGTAAGAGTAAAGGATTAAGAAACCCCAATTTTAATATGTTGAAATAATTACTAAATATCTTATTTGCTTTAAAATAATTCTGCATAGTAATCATTCTGTTGACTATAAAAAATGTTCAAATAATTGCTTCCTAGTGTCCCCTATTTTAACACATCTTAGTTTAAATGTGGTTCCTATAGTACTAACACTCTGAATGGAATTATTTGATTAAATTTTTCTAATAAATTCTGTAATAAATTTCAAACTCAGAGCAGAAATTTCCATTTTCATTCTAATTTAATTTCGGAAAATACTCTTCTCATGAATATTCGATTTACCTGAAGTTAGGGAGCAATTAATATCCTTTGCTCACCGTGAAGAAGCTTAAAATCTTTCGATAAAAGTTCATTTTCAACCCCTTTTGACCGCGGAAGTACAAACAATGATAAGTTTGCAAATGACATTGTCAAGGTCAATCCGATGATATTGAAATGACATTGGAGAAATGCTTGATACATTTTTGGTAAATAGTCCTATTTTAATACGTACACTAGAGTAAAAAACAAAGGTAGGGAAATGCAGAAATACAAATGGTGCACCATCGAAAAGAGAAAGTGCACATTCCTTACCGTACACCCCCTACTCAGTTCCCCTTTCACCTATATAGGTAACTAGGTCTCTAAGCTGTCCCTTTATCCTACATCACATTCCTATACACCCCAAAAAAATCTAAGTCAAGGTTGTGGAGACGTGGGAAAACTTTCACTGCCGGTTTTAAGAAACCCTTCAAAAAACCAACAAAAAAGTTTGGCAAAAAAGTCTAGTTAAAAAACATCAAAGCACCTTTCTCTCTTGGTAAGGCAACGTGTGAAACTACGCGTTTTATTTATGTTGTTTCGGGGAGAAGGGGGGGACCCAGGAAAAGATATGTATCCTTTTTGTTAGGGGGAGCCACTTTCACTGGGGGGAGAAATGAGAAACGGGAGTTTTTTTTCATACCGTTTTGTCGTTTTCCTCCCCCTTTGGGTCTGAAGAAAACTCCGCGCGTTTTTTGTGAAGTTTTTTTTACTTATGTGGTGATGTTAGTCATGGTGAAATGTCTGGTCTTCCTGCTTTTTTTACCTGCTGACCCAGTTTCACTTGTGTTTACATTTTTTGCCCGTGTTTTTGGTAATCAATGAGTTGCACTAACTGGGTTTTGGTGTTCGGCTCTTTTGTCATCTTATGTCATTCCAAGGTAAATTATTATTGTGATTTTTAATAAATCGTGAAATAAATCTTTATTGAAGGTATCGCTATTGATTTCTTCTCGCAATCTTTATTAGATATAACACTGAAGTTATGGACATAAAACCATCTCTTATTTAAAAGTGAAACGAAAACCATCTCTAAAATATATTTTTACAAATTTTTTTTAATTTAGAAGAATCCCAAAATGTAGTAAAAATTAGATGTATTAAAATTAAGTATTTGCTCATCTTCGAGTTTTTATGAATGTGTATTATCCATAAGTGTAATATATTCAAAGTATTTTAAATATTTTTCTATTATGAATATTTTATTTTACTATTAACCATTTTTCTATGACTAATATAATAAAAGCAGCAATGAACCATCTCCAACAGCTATTCATTGGAGTTAGCTCCTTGTTCCTGCCCAAGCACCTCTAGCACCAAACTAGAAAAATTAAAATCAATTTTAACTAATAATACTCATTTAAAGTAGTTTTTTGTATAAACGCAATCCTTCGAGAAGAAATATTACATAACTTCATTGATTAAATGACGTAATGAAATATGCTTCCGTGGTTCAATCCCCCCACAAACAATATGATAACAATTAACCTCGGCTTCGGATATTCAATAGAGAGGTCCTACAAAAACACAAGGCCGGGAGACTCCACCGCCATGGAATATTTCGATCGGTTTTCTGATAATGAAGCGGATTTTTTCCGCTAAATTATAGTCCTCTTTTTGTGGGATAATTCACCCTTTTGACGCTTTTCCGTTCCCTTTCAATCGTGGGGAGCTGCAGTTCAGGCTGTGTTCCGCATAACTTTATCTGACATAATCTATATTCAAGGCGGATCTTCAGTCACTCAGCTTATATCGATGGTTTTCTAGGCTTTTAAGCATTTTTTAAGCAATTGAGTTGATATAATCATTCTCTGTGGTTCATTCAATTATTATTTTTAGATGTTCTTTTTTTTATTGCCTTTATTTATTTCAACAAATTGATTAAAATTACGGGCTTTGTTGAACCTTTTTTAACCCTTTATTTAAAAAATTTTTTTCGGCGCAAGTTTAGAACTACTAATGCACCAAGTTTTTAGCGATAAAAATCACTATATAGTTACCCCAACTAATGTTAAATGAATTATGTGGCTTTTAAATATGGCGCCAAATAGCCAAAACTCGCCAACCATCACCTGTTCTAAACTTGCGCTAGTGGTACTAACAAGTACCGTCGGTAAATAAAGGGTTAATATCTGCTCCTTGGCAACTTTTTGGCTAATTACTAGATATTTAACTAAAACATAATTTTAACAGCAAAATTTTATTTGTTCATTTGCTTTATTTATGTAGAAATGGATTTAGAGTGTGGAACATTAGGTTCAGGTTTACAGGTTGAAATTTTTAAGATTAATAAAATGGCTCATAAATTTCAATTTTCATGTAACTAATCATAAATTTTATTTTTAAGTTAATAATGAAATTAGTTGTTTGATTTTTCTTTAACAGTTGAAAGTCTTACACAATTTCCTTCTTATTTCAGCTAGACAGATTTGAATCTTTCAAGAAATGAATTGATACTGACTGGTATAGTATAATTCAACAAAGGATTCTTTAAAAAAAGGTTTCTCCCTTTTAACATATTACAAGACTATATATAATATATTTTTGTAGACCATTTAGTTCAATACAGCATAATAAATTTGATTAATTATAAAAATAGTTTTTCTTTCCATTTTTGAATTTTTCTGCAGTGTTTAGCCAAAGACCTTCAAGAAGAAAAAATATTTTCAGGATTAAAACAGTTCACACATTTCATTCACACACTACTAATTTTTAAAAGTTTTGCAAGGTTGAAATATTGAAAATCACGGACTTATCTAGCTCACAAGAATCTATAAAAAACTATTATTTATGAATGAATTAAATTTGAAAGATCCGTGTTTGAGGGTTATTTAAGCTAAATCAACCAGCATTAAGATTTATATCAAAATGTTCGTTTTATTTTAGCACTAATGACAAGCATGGCATATAGTTCATTAAAATATCTTCCGGGTTTAAGGATCGTGGTCTATTGATAAGATATTTTAATGAACTCTGAATCTGACCGTGAAAGCCTACACTATTTTAATGGTATATAGTGCTTTAAAAATGTATACAGATCTTAGGT
The DNA here is from genome assembly GCA_024610705.1 of Tetragnatha versicolor. Classification (NCBI taxonomy): domain Eukaryota; kingdom Metazoa; phylum Arthropoda; class Arachnida; order Araneae; family Tetragnathidae; genus Tetragnatha; species Tetragnatha versicolor. The sequence goes on along the minus strand of JANDEH010000001.1, from coordinate 30,278,109 downwards.
ATCAGTAAAATCTAAGGTTAATTCCTTGCATTTATAGGGAGTACATAAGAGTAAGTAAATAATTCAGTATATGATTTCCCCATAGTTAATCCAGCATTGTATTTCAAGATTATATCAGTATTTGTGTGCTATAAACACTAAAATGATACATCTATAGTTACATCCATTCTTCTTCCTTTTATGAGACAATATATTGTAATACCGTGTATCAGCAAGGCAAATTTATCGGCTTTCCCACATTACAATCAAGCATAATTGACTGCTAACCTTCGCCCGTTACCTTTATGAATAAAAGAATCGTGGGCGAGGTGACATGGACTTCCTTGTATATAAGTACCGCTATATCCCTCAACAAAATGGAGGGTGGGCGCAGCCGACCCCCAAAGGTCCCCGTGAAGATCAAACGGTACCTGCGAAACGGGGCACAGGTAGATTTTTTATATTGGTGAGGGGGTCTCCCCCTCTCAGAGGAGAAAGTGCGTCAGGGAGGGGGGTTGTCTCTTTTCGTGGGGGGAGGGAAGATTTCAGGGGCACCCTAAACACTTGGTTGTGGTGCGGTGCTAGTAAGTTGTGTTTTGTAAGTGGTTGGAGTTGGTTGGGTCTACAGGAGATGCCGAGGTAGCAGGTAGGGACTTGAAAAATTGCATGTTTTCTTTGTGAAACTTTAGTTTATTATTTTTATTTGTTTGCATGATTATTCTGTGTTATTGTTTGTAATTTGTAAAACAAAGCCTAAGTAGCGCTAGTTTATGAAATACTAATAATGCTTTTGAGGTATTGATGTTTGTCTTTGTATTTCATTGGGCTTGGGAAAGGTTATAAAAATATTGTTCCCATAACTAAAATGATGTATTGTTAAACTATTTTTAAAATGCAAACTGAACTAGCGTTTTTGAGGCTTTGGGTTACAAATAAAAAGTATTATGAGATTGTTTTTAATGTGTTCGGTTTAAAGTTTGATTTTTAATCTTTTGCTTTTTATTCTGTTTCTCTAACCGTTGCACCTTTTCAAAAAAAACATTCCTGTGAAAATCTTTGATGTATTTTAGTTTCTAAGATGAGTAATATGTTTTTCAATTTATATTGCAAAAAATTACAGATTTTTATTAACATTTGGTGAAACAGACGTAACTATGCCCATTGATCTTCCTTCTTACATGATTGTTTTTATTTTGAATGGAACATGAAAAGTATTCATGTGTCCATCAGTTAGGTAAATTTTGTAATTTCAAAGCAATAATAATAAATAACTTAAGTTTGAAATAGTTTTTTAGTGTTTTCAAACTACTATTTTAGTAAAAATATTTTTTAACCTCATTCCATAAAAATATTATTTTATTTTATTGAATTGGTATCAATCATTTGGAAGCTTTGGTTGTTTATTTTATGAAGTTTATTTTCTTGGGAAGGTGCAAGGATGTCTTCATTATTTATTGACATTTTATGCAGTTTTGAATTTATTGATTATAACTGAGGATTTTATTAAGTTAAATATAATCTTTAATTCAAAGTTATAGTTGAAATGTGTCTAGATTGTATATAATTGAATGTGTGTAATATTTTACTCTATTTAAAACCATCTTCAGTTACAGCTATGATTTAATACAGGTCAAATAAGAAGCGTAGTTGTTAAAAAAACTATCTATTCTAGACTAACTATTTCTAGATGTACTAAAAATCTACTAGTGGTTATAGACCATTTAATATATAGATCCACTTCTGTTCCCACTTCTATAACTTGCCTTAAAAAATATTTCGAAAATTATTGCAATTTTCTCGAAATACTCAAAAGATATTATTTGTCATTCAGGATTTGGAAAATGTAATTGGGAATCGGATATTATTTTTATCTACTTGAACAAATATATTTTTATACCATTTGAAAAGAAATTAAAAGCACAGTTTAATCTAATCATTCATTAGTTAGCAGCTATTATCAGGAAAATGTAGGTGCGAAAACTTCATTCTTATATAAAGAATAACACTAACTAAAATGTATGACTGCTATTAAACGTTGAAATAATAAGAAAATCCAGACTTTAACTGGTAACCTTTTTAAATTTTGGGATAACTATCGAGGAATGTTTCCTCGTTTAATTTACAAGGACATCCTTAGAATAAATCCACTCAATTTAAAAGGAAATAAATCTAAATAACTATTCAAAATGTATATTTTTCTTTCATTATTCTGTATTTCAAGTAAATCTCTCAATGATTAAGAGATTTTAAGTTCAAATATATGTGTGATCTGAGCGCAAGTAGGTGGATAAAATAATTTTTTAAGAATATTTTTTTGATATTCTGTAGGGATTTCGAGCGTTAATTTTTCATAAAATTTTATATTGATGCTTGGAATGTGATTTTTAAAATCTGATAAGTGTTCCTATAACTGTCCATTCATACTTCTAATGTGCAACTTCCTTTATTACACTGTCCCTTAAATATTTGTCAATCTCAACAACCCAAATGTTGTTTACACTCTTAAAACGACAGTTTCGAAACTGAGTAAAAAACTACTCAAACTGACTCCGATCCAAATGTACCCAAATTTGAAAACATGAATATAATCATTTCTGAAAATGTACATACTCAAAAATGAAACATCTTGAACTTGAACTCAAAAATGAGCTCATGGTGTTTAATTTTTGAGCAGACACATTTTTAGAAATGAGTATATTCATGTTTTCAAATTTGAGTACATTTGGATCGGAGTCAGTTTGAGTACTTTTTACTCAGTTTTGAGAGTGTATTTTTAAGAGTGTATAACTCTCGTATAATTTAGTGTTAAATAAACCTACTTTATGAATTTCTTATTTCTTTAATGAAAGAGATAATCCGAAGAGAGGCGTAACGAAAGAGAGAGTATGGAATCGATTTTAAGAGAGAGCTTATCACAAGAGGAATGGCTTTCATGGTATCAATCGCAAAAAACTTCCCACGTGTTCTGTTCTACCAATCTCATTCGGATACTATACAGCTCTCCAACACACTAGAAAGGTATAATTAGAGAGTTACAATGTCGAATCCAATTTTACTACCCCTCAAGAAAAAATATACCCTCTCCACAACCACCATAAAACAGAACACAGCCCCGAAAAATTACGGCACACCGACCATAAACCCCGATTCGTCACATCCCCTGCCATCGACATACCGTGTCCCTCGGAAAACAATAATAAAAAATAAGTATCGAGATCCAGCCTCCTGATACCGCCCAGTAATTAAGCCAACTGGAAGCCACAGAGGAAATAAAAATTGCGACACGGGCGTCACGAGAGGGACCCCAACACCTGTGCGACATGCCCAGGTAGTGGGGACAGAAGCGTATACGGACATGTCCGCAGATTTATGAGTCGCCAGCGATCTTATGGATTGGGGACATTCGTTGCGTCAGTTGGGGACTGGCAGATGGTTTGTGTCCAGTTGGAATAGGACTCGGGACCGTCCGTGAGGATTGTGCTTATCGGAGTTTGGTTCGATTTGGATAAGGATCTGGTTTGTTCTTTGACGTTTTTGAGAGTCGCTGATGTGTTTCATGGGATGTCCTAGGATTTCGTTTATTTCCACTGAAAACTGGTGTCTTGTTTAGTTTTGATGAAGTATGAGGTGCTAATATCACGAGAGGTATCTTAAGCCTGCAGTTAAGTGTTCCACTCTTTGCCTATGATTATGTTACTACCAAGGGAAAGTGAAAGGGGTATGTATGGGTGCCTTTTTGTAGCATTTCTATGCCTAAAACTATATATTTTTGTGTACCTGCCTGATTTCATGGGTCAATTTTCAAAAAGTACGTATATGCGGTTTTCACTCGATTTGGTTATTTGATACCACTAAATACCTTCCATACAGGTGTACCATACAGGTGGAGATACCTTCCATACAGGAAGCTTGGCTAATGGGTGTAAATTTTTAAACCCCTTAAATTATACACTTGCTATACTTTTTTAAAAATTTGACCTCTGTTGAATTATATTTTTTTATCCAAACTATACACTTCTATCAATTCACGAGTTTGAAGTTCATACTTTTCCAGTGTTAAGAAAGCCCATACATTAGAATCCCTTATGACTCATGGTAACTAAATAGTTCTCAATCCGTGTCCCTATTCCAAATCTGTCAGTTTAAGATATTATTTTTATGCCCTTTATGTATTTTAATCGCTATTTTCCTATACATATTTTTAAACGTCATTTAGCCGATGTTTAAGTAGGTTCTTTATTTTATAATTTAAAAATGATTGGTATTATTTTTTAAAAGAAAAAATGGCAGATCCCTAACCCATTTTTAATATCTTAAAATAGCCACAAACGCAAATTTTTGTTACTATTTTAGGATACCAATATTTTTTTAGTAAAATGACTAGTAAATAAACTCACATATATTTTCATGAGATGAGGTTTGTATCTATGGGTTCAGCTAACCCGCTCGCAGATGTTTCTGTGCCCTTAGCGAGACCATTACTTCAATTAAACTTTCCTCTGTAGTCTCCGTGAAAAGGTAGAGAAAGCTTTTGAATATTCAACAAATGTCCTACATTCACTATCATAGCTTTGGTAAGATGATTCTCGAATGTAAAAACGCGCGTTTACGACTGGCAGCTGTTTTTATACCCGAATATGATTATGAACAAGATGGGCTCAGCTTGAGATTTCACGTACAAAGCCACAGACAATGGAACGAATTGAATACCTACTCCTTTTATTTAACAGAAAAAAACTGTTATTCCAAATTTAATCTTTTTTTCAAGTACTTTTCTTTAGTTTACTATTTACATTTAGAGTTAAGAATATTTTTTAAATATGGTGTTGTTATTTTTGAAGATAAGACAACTACTTGTAAAGTTGATAGGGGTAAAACAAATCTTGTATTTATTCTGAATAATACATTTTTTAATTTGTAAATTTGGAAGTGATAATCAGTTTCAAGAATTCTAGATCTTTTTTATTGATTAACTAGTGATTCCCCAATATGTCAATATTTTTTTCATTTAGCATTTCTAATAACTTACTCCTATTTTAATCCAAGATCCTCCAATAACATCTCCTATTTTAATCCATGTAATGAAGTTTGAAAAGGATGTAAGGTCAAGCCAGCAAATCCCTAGGAATGTCCCTTTTGTAGGTATTTGTTGTAGGGGGTGCTATGGTTATGAGAAAAATGGAGCTGCTTAATCTACTTTTATCTTGATAAAAAGATACCTTGGCAGCTAAACTCAGGTGTATCAAATAAGTTAATTACGTGGGATAAGATTACTTTGATGACCCTTTAAATTGCATGAAGGATGTCCAAAGCCAAAGCTATACCTTTACATTTTCAGGTGGATGATCTCTCCTTTACTATACTTACTCGCCTACTGAATTTCAAAACCTCTTCAAATTTCCTAAGACCCTCTTCCCTTTAAGATAGAAGATAACTGGCCTGTAATGTCAGCCACCATTTGTTGCCCAACAATTCCTCTTAACTTAAAAATTGATTTTTAAGAAATAATTATTTACTATTAATATACCTCCGTTACAAATCCCATACTAATCTTTGAAGTCCAACAGCCGTAAGAATCCTGTAACCTGCTGCTTTAGGTTCCCCTCATTTTTGTTAGCTATTCTCTCCAAACATCAATCACGGCTGTTGATGCAGATGTTGTCACATGTCACAGCCTTTTCGACAATTCTGAATTGGCTTAAACATTTTTTACACTTTTTCAACTACCAATGAAAAGTTATGATTCCAGGTTAACCTTAGGCTAGGTTAGTGGTGAATACGGCCGTAAAGTTTTTGCCCCAACATCACCGTTTCCCACCCCCCACTCTCAGATCTACACCAGTGAGTGGCAAGCAACACCGGCCAGTTCACCCTTTTACCTGTCAAGCAGTGAACCCTCGATTTACGAACCCTAGGTTATGGTGAATACGGCCGTGAAGTTTTTGATCCAACACCACCGGCGGCCTCACACAATCACCTCTACATTAGTGAGCAGCAAGCAACACCGGCCAGTTCACCCCTTTACTTGTTAGGTAGTGAACCCTCGATATACGGACCCTAGGTAGTAGTGAATAAGGCCGTAAAGTTTTTGGTACAACATCACCGGTGGCCTCACTCACTCACCTCTATACTAGTAAGCAGCAACACCGCGGCCAGTTCACCCCTTTACCTGTGAGAGGCAGTGAACCCTCGCTTTACGAACCGCAGAACCTCCTCCCATTGTGTGACGGTGCCGTGGAGCGGCAGATGTTCGTGCCAATGTCCAGCGTAGCGTTTCTGGCGCGATCAAGCGTCACCGCTCCGTGTGCTGCCAAGCAGAATCGGTAGGCGTCGCCTAAGCCCAGCCACTTTTCTATTTCAGGAGAGGAGGGCTCTTTTCCTATTATGTCGCGGTCCAGGAGCCAGTGGACGTGGTCGGAGAGTCCTTTTTTGCCTGCCCTCTCTCGCAATCAGAGGCCAGTTGGTTGGTTGGCTTTGATGGGCAGCAGTCGTGTTCTGAAGATGTCTTCCCTTGGTGGTGGTTGTGCTTTGTTGGTTGTTGAAGAGGACCTTCTTTGGTGTCTTTTTGTTTGGTGTAGTTGTCCTTATTTCTTTGCATCTATCTGGTGAGATCCTGTTCTGCATGTTCGTTGTGTGTCTGGTGGCCATGGTCTAAGATAGAGGTGTTCGTAGTGAGGCAGTGTTATCTTTTACATTCCTCCAAGATCGAGTTCAGTCCGTTGTTGGTTGGCTTGATGGACACCAGTCCTCTTCTGGTGTAGGAAATGTAATGGATTGGATTTAATTTTCTTGGCTTCTATCGATTATCTTCTTTATCCATGGTATAGGTTGCCGAAGGATGACTTCATAATTTATCGGTTGAGAATTCTGGTCTACTTATTGAAAGTTTCTCAGTGCGGATTAATTAATTTCTGTAGCATTGTCCATTAAAAGTGTTGCTTCATGGTATGCTTTAATTTTTTTTCTAGCTGGCTTGGAGGTTTTGTGAGAAAAATGTTCCTCTTGATTCAGATATTTTTTTTAGGTTCCTCTTGTTTTATGTGAAGTTCTTAACACATAGATTCCATTCAAAATGTCCGTATTATTTGAGTTGTAGTCTGATTTTTATGTTTGTTTGTATGGATCTGTATAACCTATATATGGGTTTTAATAGGTCTCAGAGTTAATGCAAGCAATGTATTTTCAATTAGTCCATCATTAAGACGCAAGGAATATAATTATTCGTTTCGTTGTGTGTTTTTTCTCAAATCTTCATATTATTCCAACTCGGTTAACCCTAAAGGTTTAATTTATAAACTCTCATAACTTCCATGGGGTTCCACGTCGGTCACATTTATCAACCCTAAAAATAAAACTAATTTTTAAAATAGATATTCAGTTTTCATGCTAAAGATCTTTAAATTTGTAATATTTGTTATTTATTTTGCAATGATGTTGGTTCTTATAATTACGTCACGAATCCTAAATATAGAGGATATTGTTTTAGTTAGTTGTGGTTCCGTTTTTTAAGTGCATTACTGCTAAAAAGAACTTTTTTAATGTTACTGTTTCAGAAAATCTGTCTCATTTAACGGTGATTCAGATGTACCTTGACAGAATTAATAGTCGCTGTTACTTGTGATAATGGATATTGAAAATCGATCGATGGTAAAATATCTGAAAAATAATGGTATTTTTTTGCTCATTCTCCTATGATTCATGGTTCAATATTTCCTTCTCAAAATATTTTTCTTTAATTCTCCTGATGTTTACCATCTAGTCTTGGAAAAAATTTTAATAACCAATCTAAGTGCTGTTCCAGATTTTTTTTGTGGAAAATATCATTATTTAAAATTTTGAGTTCTTTTTAAGGATAAAATATATAAATTTATTCTTCTTAAGAATCTTAAACAATTAAGTTTATTATATCCTTGGTTTCTCATGGAATTTCAATGCATGTTGATGTTTCGAATTTTTACACATAAAACTCACAAACTTTTCAAATTTCTGTCTTGAGTTGCAATGTTTAATGCTTATAAAATTTCTTTAGATCGATGTAAGGACTGACACATCTAATGAGCTTTACTCAGTTAAAGATTGTCTATATTAAACAAATACTTTCCTTCGGATTGCACCCTGGATTCTTATTGCAACGCTGCTATAATATTTCCTTCAAAGATGCCACTGATTTGGGGAAAAAAGGAAGCATTTAAAAAAAAGGTTGTCTTGACGATCCAGATGAAGATAAATCTCCTAAAAAGTAAGTTTTTTTCTTATATACATTCCTTTGATTTCCTTTTATTTTGTAAAATAGCCTTTTTTGGCGATAAGTATCCTTAGCTGATGTATTGTATAGATATATTGTATTGCTTTTAAAAAAGAAAATAAAAATTAGTTATTAACAAAGAAAAAGACTAAAATATTACTAAATTAAAAATTGTTAAAATGTTAGCCGTAATGTGATGGATATCGTTATTCCTCCCACAATTCATAGTAGAATGTGATTTTAAAAAATAGGTGTATCCTTATTACATTGTTAAGTTTTTGAATTCAATTATTTGAGCTGTTGGGCATCGAGACTTTGGTCTAAAGTGAAAATTAGTTGTCTTAAGAATCCCTTTTACTTCCAAAGTAGTAGGTCTAATTCAAAATTACATCCAATTTCCTTTTCGTAAACATGCGTAAAAAGCTTTGATATTTTTGAATTGCGTTAACCAAAGAATTTTCTTTTTAACTTAAGATTTCGACTGTAAAAAAACTTTCCGCCCTATAATTTGAAAAATCTTCCAAAAAGTTTCCTATAATATCCTTGCGCTCCAAGAATCTTTAGCCCCACCCATGTTTTGATCCAAGGAATTATTTTAGGCTCTACTGCGTCTATTTGTATTCAAATGCGATTCTAAATTAGTTTCTCTATTCTTTGAACACTAGAGGATATTTGTTTTCATATTATGTTAGGTATCTATTATAATAATGAAAAATGGTAATCTCTTTTGAAGTTCTTTATAATTTTTAGTGTCAAATGAGTCTAATAATACAAGAAAATTAATTTTCCTTTATGAAGAAAAAAAAATTTTAAAAAAATGTGTGAAGAATTGAATCGTCAGTTTGAAGAAGGGAATAAGTCCAAAAAATGACAAATTGACTTTTTGTGCTCAAAACAATCTCCAAGCTCTGCCCTACACATGGGTGAAAAGAGGGGGAAAATAACTAACCCCTATAGGGAGATATCGCCCCTTGAAGTTGTGAAATCGATGTCCATACAATGAAAATTCCATTACTTTTTTTCGATTTTCTCAAAACTTGATTTTTGGACTTATTCCCTTCTTCAAACTGACGATTCAATTCAAAATCCGTTTAAAATTCTTCAGTTTGATGATGTTTATTACTCTTGTCCTAAGGATGTTTATTAAAATTAATTACGGCAATATAATGTCTCCCTAATTCCAAGAAGGCCTAGATATTTTTCGTGATTGAGGGATTTTTTCGTTGGGTAAAGGTTGGAAAGTAAAACATTCCCATTTGAGTTTTTTTCTTACAATAATGAAAACTGATGTTTTAAAATTTTTTTACCACTAATAATCAAGAACATTTAAATTTTCAAAAGATACAGTTTTAATACATAAATACCACTTCAAAGGAACGGACAATTAAGTAGGAAAATATATTTATGATACAGAAAATAAATCTAGCGGTATTCAAGTTATTAGTTACCTTAAATTCGTTACACCTAAATAACTCCTTAAAGCCTGAGTAGTATTATGAAACGAAAATAACTGTTTTCTTAACTATAAACATTATTTTAGTTGAAACTTTTATTTTATAAGTAAACACAACCTGAAATTTCTTCTGAGAGGAGGGTTCAACCTATTTATCTTAATACTTAATATATGGAGAATTTTGAATACATAATTTTTTTAAAGTTTAGATAAATTTGTGTAGATTCTTTAAGTAAATGAGCACCCTTTATATTTACTTTAAAAATGAATATATGGTCATAATCAAAATAATTATGAAACTGTATTTAATAGTTAGTCAAATGTTTCCGATTTGAATTTAGCCTCTTTTAGAAACCTTTGCCTTTCAATTCTATTTCTTAAGATTGCCATTAAATTCAATAGAAATTTTGTGGCTTCCAAGGGTCCAATACAGTAATGCGGAAAATAATTGCTAATGTTAACTCAAGTTTTAGAAGTTAGAGTTAATACGTTTTATTTCTTAATATTGTTTTGGTTCTTTAAAAAGCTTCAATTGTTTTTACGGGCTTTCATTTATTCTTATTTAGGCTCAAAGTTCTTAAAACTTTCGTTGTCTTTAACGCCATTCGTGAAAGAACGTAATAAATAACTACCATCTTCTCTATAAAGAATTTTTTTTTGTTCTTCAAAATAAAGAAATGCAATTTTCCACAATGAAACTACTCGTTTGCTGTTGAAAATTAAAAACGTGTATAATCATAGCATATTGGTACGGATACCATATGGGATATTTGGGACACCATCTAAGTATCGGAAACCTATCTCATCCCGCAATATGTTTCCCGATGTCCACGTTCACCTTCAAACGCCGCTTCCCGACCTCTGCACCGACTTTGAATCTCACCTTGAAAATTCCTCCGGTAGGTAACGGTTTATTCCAATCGGCGACAAGTAGAAGCGGAAGACGGAACCAAATCGCTCGAATCCGCAAGAAAAACGCTTCAAGAACGTGGGACAGAGCGTTTTTGCGTCCCATCTTCCCCCCACAAAAAAACCGACCTTCAAAAAATCAGATCGGGGGAGAAGAAGCAACAGCAACAAGAAAGAAAAAAAAGCCTGAAGGTGGTCTAGTAAGGTTGGAAAATTATTTAACAACCCTCCCCTTTGTGTTTTTTATTCATAACTAGGAAGTAGTACAAAGCTGATTAGAAGTAGAGAGTGAAAAAAACGAGCGTAAGGTAGCAGGGGGTGATGAAAAAACGGTGGAAAAAAACTCCAAGGGGGGAAGGGAATGAAAATGTCCCCTTTCTTCAGCTCGCTGGAAAGAAGATCGAAAACTCAAGGACTTTCTCACGTGTTCCTCCACGTGACATCACCTTCACTTAACATTAGTGACGTCACGGCTCCTCCAAAGTGAGAGGGTTTTGGAATATAAAAAATCGTTCGATAGAACCTGTTAACCAGTGAGGAGACCTCCCCCCTGTTCGGCCTCTTTTCACCCCTTTAGCGCTCTCGTTTCCTTCGTTAAAAACGTGATTTTTTTTTGGGGGGGGGGAGAGGTTTTTTTTAATTCGAAACTTTTCCGCCATCCATCAATATCAGTTTCCTTCGAGTTTTGGTGAGGGTGATAGGCTTGGTTTCTTTTCCTCCCCCTAAGAAAAATGAAATGGTCGAAGTGTTATTATGTTGAGGGAGCAGCAGTACTTTTCAAGTGGAGAAGATCTGTTCGTAAAATAGAGACATGAACATACAATTGGTCACTTCCACTCGAAAGTGGACATGAGAAAATTTTTAAAATTTCATTTAAATAAATGTTTTTTGGTATATATATATAATAATTTTAAAAATTATTATAGAAAAATCTTCCATAAAATTTGGAAATTTCAGTGTTTTTACTGAACTTCACCTTTATATAAAGTTGTAAAAAATTCTTTGGACACGAAATACATGCCAAATCAAGAGCAATAAGGAAGTTGCATGTGTCAGATTTTCAAAAACAAACAAGTGTTCCGTATGGTTTTTTGTATGGAAAAATGAAATATCTAGTCAGTTTTTCAAAAAAAAAATGTACAGGTAATTAAATATTTTAATTTAAAAGTCGAGAAAAAAACACGTGACTGAAAACGTTTATTGTTTAAACTATAAGATGACGTCAACAATAATACCATCAACTCCATTGCTTTACAACAATGTTCAGTATAAGATGACGGCACATCCATACTCTTGGCGTTTTCGCGCGCTTTTTAAAAAGGGGATTTTTGTTAATTTTTTTGACAATCAAAAAATTTCTCGATCGGCCTCAAATTTTGGGTAGTTGCTTACTTTTGCAAGAGGAATCGGTTAAAAAATCAAAAAAATCATGCAACTTCCTCATTGAGAAATAATTACGGGTCTCTCAAACTCGTGTCCTTTTCGTGTCATGTCTGTCATGGCGTATTTTTCTCTCATAAACTAAAAGTTTTTTCATTCAGAATAATTATTTTTTTGCCATTTAGGAACTTTTCACATATATGCACCAGCACACCAAAAAAAATTAAGATAAGTTAATATTAAGTACTTATTTGAAGCCAAAATGTTGTCCGATGTCATGTCTGTCACAAAATGGAATTGACCAATTGTATAAGAAATCTAAATGAATGTTAAATTGAGTGTTGTTTATAATGCAGTTTGAAGTATATATAGAAGTTGCACCCACAGGGATATATAAATCAGTTTTATTATTTTTTTACTAAACCTAATTTTAAAGTACAGTTAAACTCCGATTATCTGAATCAATTGGGACCGGGCCCTATTCGGATCATCAAAATTCAGGTAATTGGATTTTTTTTCGAAAAAAGGGTTTATATAGGGTTCTAAGCCAGCCTTTACTTGCTTTAAAGGATGGACAACCAAGCTTCTGAGCTAAGATCTTATATTTTTTGCAAGGTATCAGACCTGAAATTGGGTTTCTTATAGAACATTGCTGTAAAAATCAATTGAGAACGCCAACTTCTAAATCTTTGTTGCTTCCTTCATTGATTTCCATGTAGAACTTCTATCTTCGTTTTTCGAGGACTGTGTAATGTTAATAAAAAAATTAAGTAGGGTAATTCTGAAAGATATTCGGATAATCAGCAATTAGGATAGTCGGAGATCGGATAATTTGAGTTCTACTGTAATTGAATTTCGTTTTTTTATCTACCATTGAAACTAAATAATATATACCAATTTTTGAGTTATTAAAACTAATAACTTACTTAAATGAAATTTTCTGTGATTTTTATATCAATTACAAGCAAATATTAACACAAAAATTAAACACATTTACTGTACCCTATTTTAACTGTATTTTAACCAAATTATATTGTATAATCGCCTGTAAATCTTTTATTTTTTAATAAAGCTCTGACCCTAATCCCGATCCCCCCATTACTCCACAAACCGAGAGGTTGGGGGGGGCGAATCGGGTTAATTAATTAAGCAAATATTAAAGATATTTAATGCATTCGAAATGTATTTGGATATCTCCTGATTGTCGCCTATGTATAAAAAGTAAAAAGTGGTTGGGGAAAAATTAATCATATCAAAACAATGTAAACAAATTAGTATTTTAAAGTAGAATAAATATATTTGATTTTGAAATTAAAGGGGAAAATATATAGCTAAATGCAATTGGTGAGTAAAAGTTGATAACATTTAAGAATTGAAAAGTTTTTTAAAATTAATTTTTGGGAAACATTAATATATTAGCTGATAAAAACAAATTTTTTAAGTGTTCAGCAGTGAGTATTTGATAATTTTGAAACTATCATTGTGAAAATTTCCATCTTCCTTCCCAATTTAATTCGAAAAATGTTAGGTATATCCTTTTTTACAATGCCTTGTACCAATGGATCTCAGTTTGACAATTATTTATGTTAACTTTTTTTTAAATTTACTATTGATTATCTCTATATTTTAAGACCCCCTTTCAAAATTTAAATGCATCTCACCTAATAGGTTTCTTCAAAAGGACGATTTACATTATCTTCTATTTTAAGCAATAAATAATAAAAAAAAACATTAAAAAATTTCCTCTAGATTATTTAGTGTAAATAATATTCCAGGATTAAGTTAATTAGGCTGGTTGTTAATTTAAGGTAAATTATTTTGGATAGGGAAGGTACACATAGTTGTGGGAAATATTTATATAATATTTTTATTGTATTATGTATTAAAACTTTCCGACATTAACCACCAAGAAATATAGTTCCATCCAAATAGCTACTTTCCTTCACAAGGTCTAATTATTAAAATCATTATAATTTTGACTTTTTACGAATCAAAAAGGTGTAATGCTAAAATTGTGCAATGAAAAATACTTATTTAATAGATGCTTTATCGCAAACTTCCAAATTACAAAGAATGTTTTGAATTATGTATGTATTCAATCAAAGTAAAAACTCTTAAATGCTAAATGTATTTCTTAGTATGTACTGAATACCAGCTATTTTGCAATGAGTTTGTATAAATAATAAAAAAAATGTAGCTAAACTATATGGCAACTATCTTTGTAACTATATAATAACGTATATTGTAAACTATATAATAACGTAAAGAGAAAACAAAAGATCCTCATACATAAAAGCATATAGTGATTTAGAAATTCAAGAATTTCTGACGAGTTTGTAAAGATTCTTTGATTTGAATGATAAAAAAATTAGGACGTGACATTACATATCTTTAACGATAGGAAATATCTAACTGTGTAGATACTTGAAGCGTAAGATCCGGATACTTCATTACATTTCAAAATAAAACTCCGTAAAATACGAGTCTCGCAGGCCCTTATTCTATTATAAAATATTACTTCCAACAAGAGAGCAGGATAAATTACTTTTATTATTTCGAAATAAATCCAAATCCAGGCGGAAAAATTTCTCATTAAGCAGAGATCCAGCTCCCCGATTTATATTTGTTCTTATTAACCTTTCCGAATCATATCTGCCTAATTCCGTGCAATACTAATTTGACTTCGAACATTATCTCGACAACATCAAAGAGGGAATGCGCAAAATGAAAAAAAAAATAAAAAGGAAAAGTCACGAGAAATAATAATAATAATAACTCCGAGAAACAATACAGAAGCCTTTCTGAAAAAGAACCGCGACAAGCCACGTTTTGCATGCAAAAGAAAATGGCCCAATAAATGCCCCACCTGTGCCAATTAACTCTGGCGGGGATCTTCGAGAGACATCATTAAAAAAGGCCCGAAGATTAAAAAGTCGATGATCGCCATCATAATCGGAGCGGCAGCTTCCGATTTCTCCCGACAGAGGGCAGTGCCGTACAAGGCGAAAAAGACGCCATCGCTCCTTTTTGTTGTTTTTTCCTTTTTCCCCGGATGCTGCTAGAAGGAGAAGCGATCTTGCAGGGAGGTTAATTGCAAAGAAGTGTAGTACGTAAAGGGGTGTGAAAGGAGGGGGGAAAGGGGGTTTTGTTTGTTTTATTTTGCGTTCACACTCTCGAAATTAGGTCGACGTTGGAGGGATGCTCTGTATTGGTTTATCTGCACTTTTAAAGAGCTGATTTTCGGGGATGAAATTCTTGTAGGGAGGACGATACCATGTGTTGGTTTTCCCTTTCCATTCTTTCGGGAACAATTAATTTTGCGCGGGGGTGGGAAGGTTAAAAGGCAAATTTTAATTTTCGTTCAAATAATAAACAGCCGCGAAAGCCCAATTTCAGTAACGTAACTTGACTCGGGCTTAGAGCTTTTGTGTGCTCCGTTGATTATGTATTTAATCTATCTTTGTAATTTATATTATCTTTGAGTCAAATATTTTGAATTTAATTTGCAACCCTAATTAACATTTTAGGAGTTCAGAAGTTTCAAAATCGTGTTATTTAAAAGGGAGGGTGGAAAAAATTGTCTAATATCTTTGTATATGATTTTCATTTTAAAATTTATTGTTGAATGAATAAAACCGTACAGAGCTTTAACATTTTAGTGTCATAATTCGCAGTGGAGAGATACTATTTATATTTAAAAAAAATACTGAATTAATTTTAAAGTAATTATAAGATATTGACATTGTTTAACTTTGGGATTATTTTATGTTGGAATGTTATATGGGATGTTCTTTATTTGATGTAATATGTCGGATACTATTTGGAAACAAATATAAAAAAAACGTTTTTAAGGAACAAATTTATTTTATTACATGTCTGTTAAAGAGTATTCACGCTTTGTTTTAAATACAATATGAACACATATTACTTCTAAAGGATTTTATATATAACTAATTTTTAGAGTTACGCGCTATTGTAGTTAATTATAAGAAACACATGCGATTTTTCTTTCCTATATTCTTCCTCTTTTAATTGCATACAGATAACATCTAAAATATTTTTAGTAATGATGGAGGTTTTTGTATACTGTCGCAAATAATTTTACTATAAAAATGGAAAATGTTTTAAGTAGAATTGGATTAGACATTAACTATTTCAAACATATATTTTCAGAATAACTTTTATGCTGCTTTCTTTTCTTTAAATTTTGATAATTTTGAAAAAAAATCAAACAGATGTAAGATTTTGTAGTAATTATAATATTTTTCAGTCTCTATTTTTATGCAAATTACACACAAATATGTAAAAATGGTCTTTTCTAAATTAGGAATTTTTTATGGTCTTCTAATAGGTAAATAGTTCTATGGTCTAATATAAGATTTATGGAATTCTGAGGTCATCTTGCTTCTGTCAAATAAAAGTAATTTTTCATAGATCGATTAAAAATACCATAAACCTTTCACTAAATCTAAAGAAATGAATCTAAGGTTTTATTTGAGATTCTAAATTTTAAAACAGCATTTCTCAACAACGGTTGTTGCTCATATTTTAAAGAATATTTATAAGCTTGATCTGTAAAAATTTATAAATTTACTTTGCAAAAGTTTATAAACTTAACTAGTAAAAATAAATAATTCAACACTAGTGATTTTTTAAGAAAAATTGTTTACCTATAAATAAAGTGGAGAGTGATTAAATCTAAAAAATAATCCAAAATTATCTAAATTTTAAATTTCCAGTAGCAAAATTTTAAAATTATTCTCAATGGCCGTTTTTTTACTTCATTTCTCTTTTATGCACTACCTAAAGAATTCTTAAGTACAATAGCAATGAAATAATATCAGAATATTAATTTTTCAAAATTATTATTTGTCTTTTGACACCATTATTTTTACAAATTGATATTATTTATCAAAATTATTTTTCGATATTTGACTGGTATCATTCTTAATAGAACTGTCACAAATCTTTGTTTTGAACTATTTTTAAAAGGTCTAATAGGTATGTTGATGCAAATATATAAATAAAGTATTTCCTCAATATAAATGTTTTAATTCTCTACTAAAATGTTCTATTAGTAGGATGTGTTTGTGGTTTATAAAGTATTCATGATTTCTTTTCCTCTTTCCAGATTTCAAATCCATCTCAGTGGTATACTTTGACCTGAAAATCGTAGTAAGCGCTGCATGAGACCAGAATAGACCAGAGAGCTTAAATTCGGTGTATCCGTGTTTGTTCAACTGTCTTGATTCAGGATTTTACGGTTGAAACGGAAAAATGTGAGTCTTTGACACTCTAATTCATATAATATTCAGTGATTATTTTTTGTAACATTGAAACTAAGGAATATCTCCTTTAATACAGCAGAAATCCTTAAAAAATATATTTTAATCTTTATTATTATGTTTTTTATTTTTAGTTTCTAAGGAAAATACTTTTGTGAATTTCTCTTATTAAAATTTTTTTTGTGAATTGAAAAAGAGGCTGTTTGTTTTTCATACAATATATTATCATGGCCCTTAAAAAATTAAATTTAAATCCATGACAAGAGAGAAATGTTTATTATCTCTCTAAAAGCAATTATATACAAAATTATTTTATTACATTTGATTTCATTTTTTTTGTAAAAAAAATAATAATACTAATAATAATACATACATACACATAAACGCGTTAATTACATATTTACTCATACCTTTATAGTATTTTTAAATCAATATTTCGTACCATTTAATTTTTTAAATAAGTATTAATTTACTACGATTTTCTAATATATTTATTTTATAATAATATTTAATTCTATTTATTTTTATATTCTTCCTGCAATCTGACTTTTTTTAATTGCTTTGAATAAATTGTTTCTACTTAAATGAACAAATATAACTTACCTAACATTGTAGTTTCTAATATAAAAATTTAATTTGATACTTAACCAACACAAAAATACATATTTTATTTTTTCTGATTTCTTAAAATTATATTGCATAAAATCGTTCAAATTATGGTATAAATGTAGAAGTAATGTATAAAATACAACATTATCCAGAGGCAAAAACAACTCCAAACTGTAAAAAACAACTCCAGAGGCCTCCACAAATGCAATCTATAAAATATAAAAAATATATACTAAGTAAACTAAGTAAATAAATAAGTAAATTGAATCTAAATCTTAGTTTTAAAATTCGGTTGCAATCTAATTTATTCATCAAGATTTTTTTCAAATTTGTCAATTTCAATTTGTATATATATTTTTGTTTTTTATTGACCCTTAAAATTAATCGATAAATCCTATGTGTGTGTTATTTTGCTTATATGGTCAAGTTTTTTCTATGCCACTCAATTCTTACACTCTTTCTAAACGTCCATATTTTCTCGGGTATATTTTTAAAGATATGAAAAATCATAATAATATTCCCAATAGTTTTCCACAGGTCAGATAATTTAATAAACGTATTTTAAATTTTTGGATTCATTGCTCATACGTATATTGTAGGGATTTATTATTAAAAGGAACAAGATCCTTTAACGGAGACCTTGATTTTAAAGTTCAATTCCATGTTTATTCTAATAATTGGAGCTATGTTTGTTTTGCGTAATGTTTCGAAAATTTATTAGTTTCTACGTAGTCTTGCTCGTAAACTCAGTTTTAAAAGTCTTGTTTTGGTTATGTGAAACTGATGTTTATTTTTGTGCGTTATTAAAATTGCTTAATTAGTAGTAAAAGCTTGTTAATTTTTTCTGTTAAATTTTATCCATCCAATAAAGAAGTTATATACTTTAAACGGAAATTTAATTTCCCTTGGGTAAATAAATATTTTGAAAATATCTCTGAAAAAATATAGGGTTAAATCCGTAACTAAGTTCTATTTTATAATTTTAATAAATAGTTTTCTGAAATAAAATTATTTCCTTGATTGGACTCAAATTTGTTTTATTGAAGTACAATTTATAAGAGAAATTAAAGCTCTAAATTATATATCTTATTTTTCATGATTTTTAAGTGATGATATTTTATGTACTTTTCTAATAAATTTGAACACTTCCCTGTAAATTTGTTTAAAAATATTTTTTGTAAATATGATATTCTAATTAATTGAAATAGCTATTGCATTTTAATGGTAGGTTTGCTTACCCTTAGGAATATCGTTAGTGGCCACCGTAATTAAATTAATATCAGTATTAAAAATTAATATCGATGAACCCTTCGCGAACACCTTTTTCAATAATTTGTATGGCTATTTACACCGCAATCCGCTTTAATGCATTTTCAATACATAATGCCTTGAAAATTAGCGAAATTACGGGTTAATGACCAAAAAGCCACAAAAGAAAACAAAGCGAAAAAACTCTCGAACCGAATAAAAGCCATGCCAATGCAAAGCATTCCTCTCCTCTCAACTTGCAAAGTTAACAAAACGGGCAAAAGGAAAAGAGCGCGAAAAAATAACGGCCCGCGAAAAGTTTTCCTGCGCTAATTATACCCCGATGCTAATTAATAGGAGGGGGAAGGGAGGTGGCTTAGCACTTCCAGATGCAACTTTTTCGCAAAAAAAAGGTAAAAAGTGGCCGCGACTGCGCAGTGCAATCCTTTGTCTCTCGGAGTAATTTGCCTTCGGTAGAGCCCAATTCCAGAGCCCTTTCGCTAATACTGATAATCCATCAGTGTAAGTGCTTCGGCCGTGACGTCACGGCAGCCATTTTTTCTCGATTGGCCGGCCGAGGCAAAAACGCGGCCTGGGTTGGCTGTTTTGCACGGTCCGGGGCGGGGCTTCGCGCGCCGCCGGCCCAATCCCAGGGCTGACAGGCATGATTGAAGGGCGACGGATTCTAAAAGAGGAAGAGTCGGGCGGCGGGGAAGGAGGGGGGAGGGGAGCGCGGCAGAAACACGGAGCTATGCCGTAGTTGCCGTCAGTTGCTGCTCAGGAGCCAACGCGTGTGCGGCTCTGCACTCCGCTGTCTCGTCCTTTCCTTGGCGTGCCGATGGACACGGCTTGACCGGGTGTGCACCTGTCGGGGTGGACACTCCTCACTCTGACTCCCGACGTCGCCTGGACAGGATGTGTGCCTTTTCTGTCTAGCCCAGCCACACAGACTCAGCGTGAGACTTCCTCATCTCCAACAACCTGCTATATGAGTCAGCACTTCGACTTCAATTTTTTTCTCTGACACGCCTCTACATCCGGTGTCGTGTGTGATTACTCTCTAACCGACTCGTGGATTACTTATATACACCCTCTCCATTCCTATAGTCAGTGTATGCCATCCCTTCGGGATACCACAGGAAAAAACTCCAATTACTCTTGTATTATTATTAGTATTACACTCCCACTCTCTTTCTGGATTCTAACAGTACGTGTGTGCCGAAGATCGAATCTGACTCCTCGGCCAAGTGTGTCACTCCCGCCTCCACCAACCAAGACTCCGCTTGTGGATGTTACCATGGATACATTAAAAAAAACGCACGTGACCACCCCGGTTGACCAGTGTCCAGTCCTTACTCACTGCATTTGGGCTACAGCTAGCGAGGTTTGAAGTTCTTACTGTTCATACAGTAGGTAGGAACTTCATACCATGCTCGCTGTGGCGCCAATTCGATCTTCAGCCACTGGATATCCCGACCGTCAACAAACCGAGGGACACGTCGCCGATCATGCCGCCGCGAAGTGGGACTAGCGCGGCATCGCGGCCGGAGCTCTCACCGTACTCCGATCGCCGTACTTTTCGCTAACGAAGAAAAAAAACAGGTACCGAAATTTGTGCATTATTAACTCTTCCCATCTCTTATCAACTCTCTCGCATTGCGTAACACAGCTTGGCAACTAACAAAAATCGGCTTAACAAACTCGAATCCTAATTAAAAACAACGGTGCTCTCAACCCTTTGCTTACCCATGTGCTTCGCACGCCGTCTCACCGAACTGGGTTAATTCCCTTCCTCATAAATTAACCCCGTCCCCCAATTAACCGGGGCGCGAGGGAGGGCGAAATCATATGCAAGACAAGGGCGGCCAATGAGATCCGGCAATTCTTAATTAACAGCGCAGGGGAGGGAGCGATCGATACTGCCGTTAGGCTTAAGACAGTGCAAAAAGGGTGGAGTTACCGCGCTCCCGAAAAAAACGGGAGCGGGGGAGACGGGAAAAAGATGCTAATGATGAAAAAATACGCAGCGGTGATTAGGTTTCATTGTCTGCGCAGTAATGCACAGCTGTTGATTACGCGTGAGTTCAGGTTTTCTTTTTTAAACATTGCGAACTATTGATTGAGACCGTTATTGCGTCGTCAAATTCGCGCTGTTGATTGATGTTTTTAAATTTCACTTGGAAAAATCGAACGAAATAAATCTAATGGTTTTTTTACTTTATGAAGTATTAAATTTTTGAAATTGTTTAAATCCCTAGTAAAATCACAGAATTAGGTGTTATTTCTGTCGGTAACGAAATTTCGGATCAATTCATAAATTTAGAAACCGACTGTGTTTTTACCATTGACTGGGATATGTAGTTTTATTTAAAACAAGAATTTATTAACTATAAAAATCTTATATTTTAACGTCTTTTTTAATGGTCATCATTTTTAACGTAAAATACCTTTTAAAAACAGTACACAAAATGTAATTTTTGCTAAACGCTTAAAACTGTTGTTATTCCTGTTTTAATTTTCTAAAAGCTAAATTTATGCTTGGTTATAATGCTCAGACGTAAAAGAAAAATGCTGAAATCGCTGGTTTATATTTAAATTGTGTATTTAGATGCAAAACCGATTTGTGTAAATTTTTCCCATAGAAATGTTTTTTTAAATCAATGTGACTGTAATCCGTGTTATCGACAAATTATTTTAAATGTATTGTACATGTAGGAACTATGCCCATTTTAGATGTATTTTAAAGTAATAATACTAAAGATTTTGCCTGAACAAAGCTTAAAAATGAAATATTTTTCTAAAAAACTATACTTCTGAATGATTTCTAAAACGCAAAACAACATCTATTGTTGCCTCTGTATGGGATTCTTAATTTTTCTTTAAAAAAAGCAAAATTATTTATTCTTATACTTTTGGAACTGTATTAACAATCATTCGATAACCAAAATAATGTTTACGGACTAAAATTGCTAGCACTGGGATAGTTTTTATTAAATAAAACAGTATTATATTGAAAAATTTTTATTTTAGTTAATTGCTTATGTTTTTGTTTGCATGTAAAATAATCCGTACAAATAGCTTTTAGTCATTTTGAAAACAAAAAGCTTCATCTGTGAAAAAATTTATTAACTCCCAATAAAGTTACTACAAAAAAATTTAGTATACTAAAAACTGATTCGCTTGGGTGCTTTTTAAATGAAACTGTAAAAGTCTTAAAATGTAATATGTGTAGTTAAAAGTTTTGCTGAAAAAATTAAAATGAATGAATAAAACCATAAAAACTACTTTGAGACTAACCTTAATTTTAAAATAAATTTTTCGAAGTATGTTGAGAAAGTTTTCTAATTGCCTAAAATATTGAAAATATTAATTTATACTTCTAATATATATTTTGTTAATTTTTGTAAATAAAGTTAATTTCTTTCTATAAAAATTGATACAAAATAAAGACCTATAACGTTGTAAACTTTTTAACCTGTAAAGTTCGTATAGGTTCTGAAAAATATGTAAAAATGATTTCACTGCCGGGGTGTTGCTCAAAAAATTAAGTTTACTTCTAACAAGTATTTTATGCGTATGAAAATTCAGTTTTGAGTAATGTTTCTCAAAGAATACTAATTTTTCGTTCCTTGATGCAATTAATTAAGAATTAAAAATTGAGTTTTAAAATTCTTGAAAACAATGTTTTCCAATAGTAATTTAAAAAGAGAAAATGGTTAAACTCAAATCCCGATTCTATTTTACCCAAACCGAAAACTCTCCCTAATTAGCATATTTTAATTACTATTTAATCAACTCATGCGCCATCTCTGCTCCTAACAGCTGATTTTTTCAAAGTCCGTTCTCGAACTCGCTCAACACGAATTCGAAGAGCAGAACATCCGTTCTGCACCTCCCCCACAGCAGCTCTTAAATCTGTCAACATGTTTCTTAATTCTCGCATTTAAATTGTCGGCTCAGGAGCGCCCTCTGGGGGACTTACTAATTACTTTTTGAATAATCGATAACGTCTGAGATTTTGAAACAGAGAGAGCGCTACTGAGCATAAGCTCTCTGAGCTTCCACTCATCAACAGCTCTCCCGACCGAGCACTTGCCTAATTAGTGCTCTTCCGAAACATGCATTTGCCTGATGCGATGTGTGTTGAGACTTAGAATTTTTATAGGACGTGTAATCAATGAATGAAGCTGTCCAAGGACGTTTATTCTGATTACACAATGTTAATGATTATTTTAATGCAGTTAATCCTTAATCATCTTTAAGTTAACTAGGACTTTGAAAATAAATCGAGGGTATTTTTAAACGAGATCCAATATACGGAACTTAGGCATACACAATTTGAAAATACTTCTTAATTCTTGCAAATAATTAGCTTATACGACTTAAATTGAGAAATGAATGCATTAAAGTTTGAATCAGGTTTTTTATATAATACTTGAATATTGTTTTCCTTTAACTGATACACAACCAACAATTTTTTTTCTAATATCTAATTTAATTCTCCTTATAACAACTCATCTTGTTTTTTTTTACTTCTGAGAATACCTTTTCTTACACACAGTCTCTGAGGACAGTTAATTACTCATAACTTAGTTCGGAAATTTTTGAAATGTGATAACCAATCAAAAGCACTTTAAACTTCACCTTTGCTTATAAATTAATTTTTTTTATTTTGTTTATTTATGTTAAATAAATAGGTGGTACTTTGCGTGTTTCAAATGTGTTACTTGGAAGCTATGATGAGCAAAAATTTTTAAAAATAACTATTTATTTCGTTTAGTTCCAACATTTTAAAAACTGAAACTCCTTTTTTTATTTTAATGGAACGTTAATTGGTATAAAACCGAACTTAAAAAAACTCACCAATAATTCTTATTATTTCAAAATTTTTATAAATAAAATATTCCTATATCCACGTGCACTGTCGGGCATTTTATTGGCCCCTCTTTTCACTATCTGAAATGCATGAACATCCAAAAAAAAAGCATTATTATCCCACTGAATTTTAGTTATCCAAGCGTTTATAAATGCAAAAACTAGTTTACATCCTTATGAACTTTCATCTACGCCTTCTCGCTATCAAAGAGCGTTATCATACAATATTAGACCCAAACTTCTTGCCCCACAAAATCGCATTACCGCACGCTTGCTCTTTTCACGGGAAAAGTAAACATTCACTCATTCTCTAAAACCTTTTTTTTTCTATCCTCCGTTCCATTTTTTTCTCTCTTCTCACCCCTGGCCCATCCTACAGGTATTAAAAAGGGAAATGGGGGCAGAGAGAGTGAGACGGTCCCCCCATAGGTTGACAATGACCCAATTTTCGAGACATCAAAAGATTCGGGAAACGGGACTCGAAGGTGATCATGAAGGTTATACTACTACGGCAATTCCTATATACTGATCCATGATGGTAGAGTGTTGATAGATATTGTCTTTGTGCGTTAATAACGTTAATATGATGTCTGTTGGTGAACTTTCTGTAATAACGCTTTTTCCGTTACTGCTATCTCGCTGGCATCTAACGGTTTTTGCTACTTATCACTTTTGAATTTTCGACCCTGATAAACAGAGCGGCTCCTGATGATACAAAACAAGCAGATGTGTTTAGACAAGTGAATACTCCATCTGCCGGTCGACTGGACAAACAGTGGATTTAAATAAGATTCGTTAGGATATGAGCTCTATTATCTATACGACCACCATCATCAGAATATATTTGGAACGGTTGATTGGAACGGTGATTTGAATATCGGCATCCATTATTAGCTTCAGTGATATATATTTCTTAAGTGGAACAATGATTTGAGCTGAAATGCTTTCAGCTTTAATATTTATTTTTAACAAGAACATTTAATCTCATGTTTCTATGAAAGAGTTTACATACGATGCTGATGGAGATTGTTTACAATATTTGCCTTACTTTTTTCTCTTGCCTTAAAAAACACATTTTTATTAGAGATTTCTTTATTTGGCTAATATTTTTAAGAAACTTTCCAAGAAATTAAAAAAGAGAAAACATGTCCTTCTTATCATCATTTTATACTCTATCCTTCAATAAAAAATTAATAACGTAGGATAGTATGCGGAATCACAACGAACATTATTTTTTATTTTTAAATTAATTTATTAAAAATATCAACTATGAAATATCTTTAAATGAGTTAAGAATGTAATAAAAATAACAGTTAAATGACATACTACGAATATTTTGAAACCTATTTTCATAGAATAATACATTTCAAAAATTAATTTATATTTTTTAGGTTCCGTTAGAATTCTTTTGTTTTGTTTCAAATAACTGAATTATGAAATGATAATATCAATAAAATGAATTTATAAGCTTAACTTATGGGAAAATATGGGCGGATAAGCGAAGAAGTGTAAATTACGTTTAGGTTACAAATTTTTTGGATAAAATTATTTTCACTTGTTTAAAGGTTATGATTTTAAGCTTTATTTTTTTTCTTAAAAATTTGAATTTTCTTTATTTTTATAGGTATTTTTGTATTTTCCCTGAACATTCCTTTAATTCCATATAAATTAAATCCTCTGCTTATATTTAGAGATAATTTCTAGATTTCTTAACATTGATATTTCTTTGTAAACTAGAAAAATAATCACTATTTCCAATTTGTGTTTCGCTTTAATTTTGAATTTTTTTCTTAAAAGAAACGTCATTATACAAGTTCATCATGCTAACAATATTTGAATCCAATTTTTATATCTGCAAAGGCCTTTTGTTTTCCTTTCTTGAATTTTAGAATGTCTTGAGTTTATATGGTTTTTAAGAGGGGTATTTTTTAAATATCGCTAATATCCGGGTATCCATTACATTCTAGAAACAAGTCGTTTTATTATGTAATTCAATATTATGTTTTCTCGTTTTAAGAATTATCAGAAATTGAATAACTATATCACAAAGAATTCGTTTGAAAATGAGAACTTAGAGTTAATATAAATTGTTCATTGAAAAATACTATAATTAGAAAGCTATCTTTAAAAGTATTCCTTTTAGAAATTTACAACATTTTTTGCTCAAATTATTTACAATATCCTTAATAAATACAGTAATCCTATCGAAATCTCAACCCGCAAACTACGCCAAAAGTAAGAGACTGGGAAAAAATAAATATATTTCCCCCTTATTAGGAATTGGGAAAATCTTTATAAAGAAAAAACCTCCGGATTTTATCGTCTCTTCATTTCTCCAAGCCGAGATTTATTGACTTGAATAATGGAGGCAATTTCTTTCATTTTAAAACTGCAGAAAACGGAAAGATCCTCATTCATTTAAATAAAAATAAAAACATCATTGTTAATAGGGACCACCGAATAATAAATCTTTGTACAGTTAGATCCTATGATCTATCGAGCTTTGAAAGAAAGATCTATACCCTTTTATGCTTAGGTATTTGGGTTGAATGAAGGCTCTGTCTATTGCAAATTGGCTCAATATGTTTTTGTTTTTGAAGGAAAGAGGGTTTTTAAAAATCTATTTGGAAGAGAATAGTAAATTTGGAGCTTCATATTGGTTTATTTAGATGTAAAATTTGAAAACTGATGGATTATGTGAGAAGGTTGCTTATTTATATTCTGCCTGACAAAATATCAAGAAAACTGTACACGAGTTTTAAACTACATATTATTAATAGTTTTTACACTTCGTTAAAATTTATAGACAATATTGACTATGGATACAACTAAAGCTTGTATTTATGAATTAGATATATAGCATAAGCTTATTAATTTAAATAAATTTATGTATATTAGTTTCTGTCATAAAATTTATTTTCACGAATCTATATCGGCTTTTGAATGACGAAACAGTTAATTCTGATTTTTAAACAGTTTTTTTAGTTTTCTTTTCTTAAGTGCTGTATCAAAATATTCGTACCTTTAGAGGGAAAAATCAGTTTGTTAAAAACTTAGTATTTTTTTATTTTAGTTTTATCAATATAAAAATAGTAGTAACTTTCGAGCTAGTAGTACATGTTCCCTGTATGGACTATTCCTACATTAAATATAATATTTCTGTTATTTAAATAATTGAATAATTTATTCCTTAAACTCTTCTTAAACTAAAAAAAATATTTTACTTCCAAAACTATGTGATCAGCGCATACTTTCATGTATGCACCCTACTAGAATGGAAAAGAGCGCACCCTCAAAAACCTCAGATAACTCTTAACCCGTTCTTATATACCCCTCTGTATAATTATCTTCTCTCTTAAGCACTACTTATAAACCCTTAAAAATCCCGCCGTTTCGATTGCCTTATCTTCTTTCAACCCAATGAATCGAGCTCCTTGTATCTCATTTCTCCCAAGAACTTTTGCATATTGATCAAGCGGGAGGCTGCTGGGAAACTTTCAAACCGTTGGGCCCTTAATCTTTTTTTAGATAATGTGCTGAGAGTGAGTGAGCTGCTGTGCACAAAATAATCCAAGTTCGTTGTTCCCTTATATCAGTTGTTTAATATTTATAACGCGAGCCCATAGATTAGACAGAAGAGACGAACCCGTTATCGGTTGTCCATAGGAGACTTTGAGCGCTGCTACTCTTCTCAAAAGGAGATAAATTTTTAAATGCTTTCAGTATGTCGGGATTGGAACGGATGTGATGCTGTAGTTTTAAGGCCATGTGGAGTGGTTATATTGAAAAAAAGTCGTGTGTGAGCAAATGTGCTGAATTCAGATATTTTTATATCATATTGAAAAGAAAATTTTTACGAATCAACAGTTTACTCAATTAGCTTAATGACTCATTTATCTGTAAATTTCAGTTCATAATTCAGTGTGAAAAATTAAGCTTTTTGTAAGTTAAGGAGGAAAACTTTAATTTCGCAGAAAAAAACACCACTAATCCTTGATTTAGTAGATTTCTCATTTTGATTTTACATTGTTATATTCGTTAGTATAATATTCTAAAAAAATAGTTGATGAATCATTTAATTTTATATTAGAAACCAAATGTATAATTTTAGGACAATAATATAGATGCCTTTTCAAGAAAAGGTAGCAATTTTTTTTCAAGCCGTTGAATATGATTCAATTAATAATATTTTTTACTTATGTTTAAAGTACTCGGTTTGATGTTATCACAAAAACTGTTTAATCTGGAAAAAGTTAATTAACACTTTCTTTAATTGTAAAAAAATGTAGATTCAAACTATGGTGTAATTTTTGTGTTTTTTATCGTTAACCATTAATTGATACATTTTGAATTAGATACCTCATTCATTTTTTAAGTATTAAGACGAAGTTCGTCCTGGGCAGTTTACACAGCTCAATATAAAATGCAATAAATACTCTACAATATTTCCTCCTATTTTTTCGGCATTGAATAAGAATCCCCGGGTAATGCATACAACCAAATGCATATATGCACATCAATAATAACCTACCGAATGTGCTACTTAATTTCTCCCGATTGCAATCGCACTCAACATTTAAGAGGAACCTCACCAACCTAACCCACAAGTCATGACGAAATTAACATACCCCATCATTAGACGCAATATAAACCCGCAAATGTCTGTTCCAACGTCTCTGTCATTAGCTATAATTTAAGTAAGTACCCCCAACGATATCCCAATCCAACAAAGAGATTACACGAATCAGATCTAAAAAAACCGTGTCCTGAATTGCCAGCTTAGAGCACAAGGGGTCCTTTTATGATTGTCCGAACAATCGACTTATTTATCATCGGTCCTTTTCTAAACCGACCTTTAGATATGAGCCTGATTGGGAACGACTTCCAATTATGTTGGGGCAGCTCGGTTGCAGGCCATCGTTATGTTTTTCGTGTTGCGTAGATGTAGATGTTGCTTCGTATGTCCTTCGTTGTGTCGGTAGGGGAACTGGCTCTTAGCAGCTTACAAAACTGGCATGGTGGAATTCTTGGTGGTAATTATAGAGGAGGATGGAATTTTTTGATTCTGGTTCTCTGGCGCGTGTTGTAGATGTTTCCGTTGGTTGATTACTAAGATATTAAAGTTGAGAAAAAAAGCTTATAAAATGTTTGTTTTGTGAACTAGGGAGCTACCGCCCCCTGTTCGCTATCGCTCACCAACCCCCGTAAACTGCTGACGCAGGACCTTTTGGAATTGCTTCGCAATTCCCACTAATTCCAACTCGCCGAACTTAATACACTTTCTAAAACAATTAAACAATTTACAGAAAAAACGTCAACCAACTTTCCAAAAAAATACGTCACAAAATACGTCACAAATACGTCCTCAACGAATAAATCTCCCTTAAAAGTTTGAATATATATTAACTCGAACTTATCAAAAATTTAAACGAAATGTTTTTAAAAATATTCATCTTATTTTTAATCTATGATTATAAAAATAACTAATTCTAATTGTTTATCAATATTAGGACCAAACAAAAACCATTATTTTAAAGTAACTCGTTAGTATAATATGGAGGGTTCAGAATAGAAATGAACCAAGTCCACTTTGGCTACTTTTGAGCTACAGACGTTTAAAGTTAAAGCTTCATAGCAAATTACATGTTAATGCAACGGAACTTGCTGCTGCCAAGCGGATATTATCAGAACTAGGACTTGGTTCACTATTGCACTGAAATTTTACATAGTTGGTGCACGTTATATAGCGTTGCTAACTCAAAAATGACAAAAAGTGGACTTGGTCCATTTTAATTCTTAGCACTCCATATGCCTAGTGTTTATCATTCATATTTTTTTTAAACCCAGACTTGTTAAACAATACCGTTTAAGCAATTGAAAATAATAAGAGACAAAACATCACTCTATGTTTACAATTAATTTCGATAAAATCAGACTAAAAATTATAAATATTGGACAAAAAGTGTGAAATTTTAGTATAAAATGGCGTACATGTAAGTTTTTAAAATATGTTTTTATCAGTCTTTGAGTGATATTTCATCAAGAAAGTACTTTTTTAAAAGGTGAAAAAACATGTTTAATCTTAAAATATAGCGGCAATCGGTTGTTGTGATTGGATGCATAATAATTTGATTGACAGTACTTGCTTTGTAACTGCGACCTTATCCGTTATCTAAAAAAATGGAAATATTTTAAAATTGAGATTTTTTTTGAAAAATGGAAGGGCCTACTCGGAAATCCGGAAAGAATCCGGACATTTTGATACCATGTATGTGTCATTCGGTTCAGTAATTAAAAAGCCTTTCTCTGGAAACCGTTCACCAAAAACTTTTTTTTAGAATAGAGAGATTAAACTACAACATACAGCATTGTGTGTGTTAGTCGGTATTTGTACCGAAGTTAATTAATCTGACTGTTAGAGTGTGGTCAGTAATGTTAATGTTTAAACGTTCAACCCGCATTAACCAAGATGCCAAAATAAGCTTTTAATTAATAATCACCAAAAACCTTTTCAATCGTCCCCCCTTTAAAAAAGCGTGGTTTAGTTTTTTATTCGACAAAACACTACTTTTATATTGAAAAAAAGTTTATTCATGTTCTAAAATGAATAAGGAAGAATATAAGATGAAAAGGGAAGCTCAGGGGATCCTTATAGATTTTTTTAGAAACTTTTTTAAAAGAAAAAGGAATGTTAAGGTTATGCTTTAATTCTACTTTTAATCCTATATTAATTTAACGAAAATAATAAAACTTTAAAAATTCCGATTCTGTAGTAACATCTTTGCTTTGTTTATTTCACTACTTTGTATTAGCTAATAAAGTTTGACAGAAATACAACTTGGTTAAAAGAAGTTGACATTGATGGTCTATACACATTAGGCATAAATGTATCCTTATAATTATAAAATGGCATGAATGACCCTTGTTTATCCCCAATATGACTTTAAAAATAATTCATGCGTATTTTCACAAATACTTCTGAAATATAAGTCGAATATTACTTTCAATTTTCCCAGAGAGGAATTTAATAACGATCATGATCTCAACTCCATACCAAAGATGAAGGCGGCAGAAAGTTCCGCTATTCGATTAATTACCCTAATTTTGCTCCCTCTTGCATAAGCTGCTTTCCTACTATTATACGCTTTGTGAAATAGAAAAAAAGGCTCAATTCTCCATCACTGAAAGTCGTCGAATTTGCCTTTTAACAGTTCGTCCCATCATTTAGAGGGGAATGAATACCAAAAGCATGAATAGAGAGGGGAAGGGAGGGGGAGAGGAATATTGCGTAAGCGACTTCATCGATTTGTTGCCATCCGCTCGTGGAAATTCTCGCCTCCTGATTCGTCGATTTTTTTTTTAAGAATCGAATTTACTTTTATATAAAAAAAGTCAGCACGAAAGTTAACGCACAAGTCGACAAGTCTTTGAAAGGGTAATGAATATATAATTTCGCATGTTTGCTTGTTTTCTTTACTTTCATTTTGCCTTGCTTCTCTTCTCTACTATCTGCTCTTCTGTTGCTACTAGTACGATTTCTTTATTTTTGTGTCTTCTCTTTTATGTATTGTGCTTGAACCACTTATGAAATGTAACTGTGTTGCACACAATAAATCTTATTTTTATTTTTCTCGTCGGTTTCTTGTTTGAATGCTTTTTTGTGGTTTATTTGTGTTTATACATTTTTTTCTCAATAAGAAGCACTAAAAAAGTATCAGCATGCAGGAAAGAAATGTTTTTGGGTGTTTGCACAATCACTGAGGTAGAGGGAAATCTCGGAAAAGCTGACAATGGGGGAAAAAGTTGTTGTTTGAGTGATAAGAAGGGATTTTCAAAGACAGGAAAGTGCTGAAATGTTTCTAATATTTCAGAATAAACACTAAAAAGAAATGAAGCCTATTTCAGGCATGTTTTTGAAGGAAGTTTATTTTTAGAGAATATTTCCAAAGTAAATAACTTATAAGTATGAAATATGATGGATATAATTTGCAATCACAAAACAAACGACTGTTATGTACTTTTTATAAGCAAACAATCAGAAAATTAGCTTGAGAAAATTTTAATATAAAAATTTTTGGGGCAGAATCAGGAGAGAATATAAATAATATAGTTAAATTTTTAAAAGTAGTATTATTTTGATCAATGCATTTTTAATAAGAATATAGTACTACTACAAAGCTTTCGACTTGTTAATTTCAACTTTTTAATGGAAAAAACCATTCAAATCCAAAGAGTCTGTTAAAAATTATAAATCTTAAGTTTGAAACAGTTTTGAAAATAAAATTTACTTTCCATTTTATCAATACCATTTACTTTTAAGAAATAGTATGTAAAGTAATACATTTGAATTTATCTCTTTTGATGTATCCATCCATGATAATTAAAAAAATAATTAGTTACCTTTAAAATTAAGCAGATGCTGATTTAAACACAATCTATTATTAAATTTGTATCTGCCAGCCTTTTTCCATATTTTTGTAGGATTTTTACTTACAAATTTTAATGCACACGCACACCCATAAATAACATCAAATTAACCATTTTGAATTTACTTGTTTGAATTTCTTTCAATGTTAGGAATGTAATCATTAAAATAAAAAAATATCTTATAATAAATATTTATTTGAATTTTGAAATAAAACAACATATTTAAATTAATTTTCACTTTTTTCGCAAACATCGCAATAGGTACTCCAGGATACTCTTACATTTCCTATAACCAATAAAATTAAATAAGAAATCCCAGACTGATTTAAAAATAAGTATAACAATCTCTCATTCCTACCACAAGGAAAATAGCCAGTTTTGTATAAAAAATATAATATTTTAAGTTTTACTCCTGCAAAGAGGCACAGTGGTTTACATCATCTAGCCAAGTTCTGCTGAGCATATAAAGTGTTGGAAGGGTTTTTTCTACCATTAAATTCTTGCATTATGCATGGTGTATTGCATAATCTCTCCCACCGAGCATGGAATTCTGAGCTGCAACAGAGTTTCTATATGCCACTCACGCTCCTTGGAACCTGCGCAATAAGAAATTAAGACTTGAAAACAGGTTTTGTGAGTTAGTTCCAATCTGATGGTTGGAGATGATTACTGGCCTTTTTTCTTCTTCAACAGAGGGTCTCTTATTGAGAGAACCCAGCGAGGCTTTCTATTCCAGATGAGAAGCAGCAAAAAATAACGTGAGGGAAAAGCTAGGGCATGTTAAAGTGCCATGTGTTTCTGGATCAGTCGATAAAATAGTATGGAGGAAATATAGGAACTTTTAGATATTACTGAAAAAGGAATAATATCGTAAGGTATCCCTAAAAAGAGGTGAATTAAAGCTAGTTATTGTGCATTCATTTTTATACCAAATGAAAAATTTCTGGAATAACTAATCTTATATTCAAAGTTAAAATAGTATTTTTTTGTTTATATATTACTTGGAATTTTCACTGCAATAAAAACCTTAAAGCTAAATTTAAGTTTTCAACCTAATATGTTGAAAATGTCGTTAGGCAAGTGTTAAAGCTTTTATGATTTATAATTAATAAAATATGACAACGACCAAAGTAGTATCTTGAGTGTTCTAAAAAGAGATAGGTTATATGGATGGTTTTTTTATGAATCACATACATATGAAATAATGTTGTTTACTTGGTTACAAATCAGTAACTTATTTATTAATATATTACTTCTGTAGGTTAATTATTTTTCCACATTAGAAAATTCAAAAAATAAAACTAATTTTATCATTTAAAAATATTCTTGAGTAGTTTTCTTATTGAAAATAGCATGGAAAGGAGGAAAAAGAAAATCTTGAAGAAAAAAATTTTTTTCTAGATTTTACCTATAAAAATCAATGTGATAGATCCATTAGTATTCATCATATACTATAGAAATAAAAACTTAAAAATATCAAATGTGTCTCAATAAACCATGTGAAAATTTAATTTCTGAAAGTGGAACAAAATATTATGCATTAATTGGTATGTAACTACAAATCTATCGATTTAAGTAAAAAAAAAAGATATCAACAAATTACAATGAAATAAAACATCCTAATGCAAACATTTTGAAAAATTATTAGTCTCTTATTAACCTAATGTTATGTAAGAAATATAAACATGCATATTTAACTCAATAATATATAGTAAATACACATTAATATTTATTGCATTGGTTTTAATATCAGCTATTTTCTATTTTTATTTTTCAAATTTTGCTCTAAATTTAATATTTAATATAGTTAAGTATAAAAGTTATCCTCATATTAGCAAAGCCAAGAAAATTCATAATAAAATTAGTTGTAAAATCTATTGGAAAAACATGAATCCAATCCTAACAATAGATAGTGTAAACGTTGTTACCAAGTCCCCTAATCCAAAAATGCTCTCACAAATTAAATAATAAACCTATTTAAGCCTAAACATCACACCCTGAAAAGACCCAGGGGGTCGACAAAAAAAGAGAGCAAAAAAGTCCCCGTTTCATCGTCACCAAAAATTAGAGACGTCTTTCAAGTCGGTATAGAATATCATCAGAGCGGTTCCATATAGACACAGGCCGCTTCGGGTAAAAAAAGGCCCCCACATCCGCCATTTCCCACACTGGAGGCCAGATCTAGGTTATATCACACTCCTTGAACAGTGCCTCAGCAGTCCCCAACACAGGGCCCCTGCCTCTCTCACTGCTGCTATTCAGGTCAAGGACTAATGTTCCTCAAGACGTGGGATGGATAGATAGATAGTGGATCGCGGCTTTTTTTCTGCCGTCCCGTTACTTTTTTTTCTGTGGAGTTTCGCAGCGTCATCGTTTTTTTCTCTGCCGAGAGGGAGAGAAAAAAATTATTCCACAGGTTAGGAAATAGGTCCACGTTTCTTTTTCAGACCCCGCGCCTTGACAGTTTCGCGTTTATATATAAGTGTATTTATACGAGGCTCTTGGTGGTTTAAGCCTACTTTCCCTTTTAGAGCGGGCACAAAAAGTGGGAAGGGACCCTGGATCTCTTTTTGCTTTCGTTGCTGGGGTGTAGTTTTTCTTTTCTTCTTCTCCCGAGCTTCACTTTTACAGCACGTGTGTGGAAGAATTTTTCGGTTAGCCGTTTGCAGCCCTTCGGGAGCTGGGGCCTAAAAATAAAGACGAGAACAAGTTGATCAAGAGGGTAGAGTGTGGTGCCATGTGGGTTTTATATAGCATGGAAGAAACTTCTAGGATAGGACTGGTTGCTTGGGTGAGATTTTCTAGGACAATATTCTAGGAGAGAAAAATATTAATTAAAAACAAAATGTGCAAATATTACAAATGTAATAACCAGAAAAATACAAATAAACCTAAAAAATACCAAAATGAAAGGTACGAAATAACCTTAAAAAGAAGTTAAATAAATAACCTAAAAAAGAAGTTAAATAAATAACCTAAAAAAAGAAGTTAAATAAATAACCTATCGGTTCTAAATATTTCTCCGTTTCTACTGGCATATAATATAAGAAGTCTGACTAAATGAAGTTCTCAAGTAAAATTTTAAAAAAATTCTTACTAAGGTTTTTATGACCAAAATTATATTTGTTACAGAAAATAAAAAATAAAAAGTAAATTATTTTCTCATATACCATTACAGCCTTTCTGAAAAATTGTGGGATATATTTGTTATTTTTGTACATTATTTTACAGAGTTATCCAAATAAAACATTGAAGAGAGAAACAAATATTTTCCAATAATTCAGATTTCATACTCTAAATTTCCATCAATGTATAATTAACAACTTTTTGTAACAGCTTTTATAAATTAATTTTAGATCATAAGGTTTCGCTTAGGATCTTAGAAGCTGATATCAACATTATTAGGAATAGCTTTTTTTATATACTTAATGCTCAATACTTAGGTAAGATTTTTGATATTAACTTGAAAAATCGTAATTTAATTCGTTAATTTTAATGCTTTAACAGTTGCGTTATTTTTTCCCCTGCGGTTATACATAGCAACCTTTTTGCTTTTCAAGATTAGTATGATTATGATACTTACATGCCATATTGAATTTTATCAAGCTCGATTTCATAGCTCAGCGAATGTATGCGAATACTTTAAAGCCCACTGGTTTATTCACTTGTAAAATTCATTCATTTCTATTGCATTAAATTTTTTTATTTTGAACATATCTTACTGCTTGAGAACTAAGTAATTCCTGTGTAGATAAAGTTAAGATTAATGACATTATGGTAATAGTTTTTGATAAGACATTACATAACGAATCTTACATGTTTCAATAATGTCCCATTTGGAAGACAGATCTCATGATAAATACCTCCGAAATTAATTCTTTTATCCGATTGTTACAGTGAGATGGTTTCGACAAAAGAAAAGACAATTGGATACGAGTACAGCTTCGCTTCGCCTACATTGATTTCTGATTTCCATGATTTATTATTCTTTCCTGCTAAGTCTTCTTCAATGGCATAATTGGTGTCACCACACCGAATCCCATGCTGGGCACGTACGCCTCTATACACACACCACACACGCGTATAGCGCCAGTTTTGTCCTAGAGGAAAAGAGCACACACAGGATACAGCAGTGGCCATGACCAAACAGTTGGAGGCTCATAATTGTGAGTGTTTCATATTCAAGCCGCCTTTCGGCAACTTCCGCCGTCAGACAATAGGTCCTCGTTCAGCAGGGATATTAAATTTACGACGTAGCGATCAGCCTTAATCAAATTTCCCAAAATAAGAGTCTGCGTTTAGAGAGAAAAAAAACGTTAAGATTGTATCGATGTAACTGTACAATAAATTACTGGGAGAAAAAGGCATAAACTTTTACAACTCCTACTGTTTCCATTTTTATATCCGCCGAGACATGCAGGGGGTTGGAGAGTTCTCAAAATAACATTCCTCCCGCCTTTTTTTGCTCTCGAAGTGTTAGATTTTTATGATTATCGGCGATTTTTAAGGGTCCATCATAAAGTTTAGTGTTTAGTTGCTATGCCCACTAGGTCTGGTAATTGGCGCCTAGATTCATGCTTTGTTAATTTGATTGCTTGTTTTACGATTGGGGAACATCTGTGAAGAAGCTCTGGTCCTATTGGTGGTTATCATTCGTTTCGAATTTGAGGATTAATAGGTAATGAACGGGATACGAACGATTGTGTTGCAAGTGGGTACTTTTCACGACTTTTCCACACAATTGCCTTAATTTTATGGTAATCTTTATTTCCTTTCTGATAAATATCAGTCGTAAAAAATAAAAGTTTTCTCCGATTAGGAGCAATTAAAAGGTGTTCGTAAGCCTGGAGTACTTATCTCCTCTTTGAAGGATTATGAACATAATGGTTAAGTGTTAATAAGACAGCACATTTTAGAACTAACAATTTGCATGGATTTTATGAAATACCTAATGAAGTTGCACATTAAAGGGAATGTAAACTAAAGGAATGAATATTCAAATAAAAAAATCACATTCATGAAAAAAAATATCCTATAAATGTTTAAGAAAATAAATTATTTTTATTATTCACACATAAAAAACTGATTTTATTATCATAGCTTCCTACACCGTTAAATAATGCCAAATTATATGAACAAATATTCATAAAACATATTAAACCTATTTAAAAAATATTAGAATTTATTTTCTTGACGAGTTTTTGTCTTTCTCCGGGAGCTATTTGACTTGGAAAACTATTGTTATAAGTTAATCCACATATTTTAGCTTCCAGCCTTAAAAGAAAACAATATATTTTTTTAATATTATCAAAATTACACAAAAAGTTACCTTAAAACTACACCACTTATATAAGTTAGAGATTCACTAATTACAGTTACATACCCTAAGTACTAAATCTTTTCGAAAAGCTCCCAGTTTTAAAAAACTATCTGAGGAAAACAATGCACTCATAAACTATCCCTATCACCACAACAAAATCCATACACGTATAGATTATCAAGATATGAACTCGATATGCAGAAAAGCAGCTAAGCCATGCCTAACACCACAGGGTATCAGTTGCTTAAAATTCGACTTACGCGAGCTTAGTACCCTGCCATAATTCAAGATTTTTGAAGGAAACTGTTCTTTTTTGTTTTCCGAAAGGGTGGAGCAATCGGGGAGCGATCCAAATTTCTCGATATCTCCGCAGCAGTTGGCTCGTCATTTCTTCAGAATCATGCCGTAAATCTACATAAAATACTCGTTGGAGATAAACCTTTTGACTACATCGAGGTTGGTTGCTGTATTTATTCACTGTCACTTGGAGGAACCCCCGACTCGCCATTAGCCCACAAAGGAACCGCATAAAGTATGCAAATTTCTCCTCCTGTTTTGCATCCAGAAGGAAAATGGACATTAGTTGCGCTATCATTCTGCCGGGGCCGAATTTATAGCTATAAAAATAAACGTTGATAAGTAACACATGGCCCCTTTATATACCCAGGCGGGTCTATGCGAAGAAATGGCGCAAGTCTCGGGTAATTGTTTGCTTTAAGGCACAAGGATGTGCTAATGTATGGCTTAACGATGTTTTCAATTACTTCCCATAAACTTGTGGCTGGAGATATCGATAGAGTTTTGAACAAGTTTATGAAGTGAAGAGTTTTTCATTCTCCCTTTTAACGGTTGATCGTTTACCGAGATTTTTCCTCGGGTTTAGAAAATATTGGGTTGAATATATATGTTACCGTTAAAGTATGAAATCCGTTATTTCATAGAATACCTAGTTATTCCATAGAATAACTGATCGTGTCCGTTAAAGTGTAAAACTCTCTTGTATTTCATGATTTAACTAGTTATTTCATAGAATAACGATCTGCAGCCCGTTAAAGTGTAAAATAATCGGTATCCGGTCAGAATCCCGACAAGCCACTTGCCCGACAGCCGTGATCCCGACAGAGCCGAAATCCCGACACCCCGAAATCCCGACAACCCAAAATCCCGACAGGTTCGAAATCCCAACACCTCAAAATCCCGAAAGGGTCGAAATCCCGACACCCCGAAATCCCGACAACCCAAACTCCCGACAGGGTCGAAATCCCAACACCCCAAAATCCCGACAGGATCGAAATCCCGTCAAGCCACTTGCCCGACAGGTTGAAATCCCGACAAGCCTCTTGCCCGACAGGTCAAAATCCTGACAATCAATTGCCCGGCATGTAAGTTGCCAGATAACTCATATTGGTCTCTAATTTTAAATAAGGGCATTCTATTTAAGTTTTATGTTGCTTGACCACAGGTCAAGATTGCTCTTTTTGGCTAAAAATCAGTGTAAAATAATGATGAAGTTGCTAATTGATATTTTGTATTTCCTATATTTATATAGCGTGTCTTTTTGGTTCGGGCTGACCATTGGTCAATCCAGTTAACTTTTTGGTACTGCTATGCTTTGGCAGTGAAGTAGGTCATGTAGGGGCTCAAACCAAATGCCTTGAGACGAGTAACATTTTGGTCTTGACCACTGTTCAATATATCTTGACCAGTGGTCAATCCAGTTTTTCTCGCTGTTATCAGCTTTTCTTACCTTCTCTTTCTGTCTCGCTGTTTTTTAGGGAGGGGGGGTCCCTGGTCTTGTGTTATTCCCATTGGACCGTTGGTAACTGTTGAATTTTTTGACTTTATATTTTAACCAAAACTGACAATATAATAGCACACCAAATTTTTAATTTGTGTTTAAGCGAAAAATGTTCTTATGACTATTGACAAGCTAATTATGCCGTTAGAGAGGCTCCCAGATAAATAATAGTTATTAAGTCGAAAAATTCAGAAGTTATCAATGGTTAAATGGAAGTAACACAAGGACAGGGACCCCCCCCCCCCAAAAAATAACAGCGAGACAGAAAGAGAAGGTTGGAAAAGCTGAAAACAGCGATAAAAACTGGACTGACCACTGGTCAAGATATATTGACCAGTGGTCAATACCAAAATGTTACTCGTCTCAAGGCATTTGGTTTGAGCCCCCACATGACCTACTTCACTGCCAAAGAATAGCAGTACCAAAAAGCTAACTGGATTGACCAATGGTCAGCCCGAACCAAAAATACATGCTATAAATGTAGGAAATACAAAATATCAATTAGTAACTTCAACATTATTTTACACTGATTTTTAGCCAAAAAGAGCAACCTTGACCTGTGGTCAAGCAACATGAAACTTAAATAGAATGCCCTTATTTAAAATTAGAGATCAATTATCTCGCAACTTACATGCCGGGCAATTGATTGTCAGGATTTCGACCCTGTCGGTATTTTGGGGTGTCGGGATTTTGACCCCGTAAGGATTTTGGGGTGTCGGGATTTAGGGGTAGAAGCAAAATAATCTATATCATATATCTCACACGACTAATACATTTACCTTCCACCCCCTACTGTATTTATGAACTATTCCAGGCCACAGGGAATTAATTAATTATAATTCCAAGTGTCATTTTATTAATCCTTGTAGTAAAAAATGATTTTATGGTACGTTTCCATAAATACCATTTATGCGCTGCATAAATTAGATAAATTCCTTCTTTTTCATTTTAATTGTCCATTAGTTTAATTTCATTTTAGATAAATTGTTTATTTTACACTTTAACTGTCTATCATTAGTTATTTTATAGAATACCTAGTTATTTCATAGAATAACTAGTTAAAGTGTGAAATTAATAACAAATTACACACTTTAACGGACACGATCAGTTATTTCATAGAATAACTAGGTATTCTATGAAATAACTGCATTCTATACTTTAACGGTAACATATACATGATATGGGGCTACTTACATTAATGAGCTAAATGTTGGGCTGATCAAGTATAAAAAAATTATATGAAAGCCTCTTGAGCACGAACGTAAAACTTTATTTTTGAATTTTTGAACACAATATAAAATGAAATCATAAATACAAATTAATAAGGATAAACAACCTTTACATCATCAAATTACTTTAAAATGTATGAAAATCCACTAAACAAATCAAATTATGAAAATAAACAGCTGACCACATTAAACTTCTTAGAATGGCGTGGTTTAAATCCACCAAGCTTATTTTTAGATAAATTAAATGACAGTTGTGTCTCTATAGGCACTTGTATTGTTCCTATGGAGAGAATGTTATAGTTATTCAA
The DNA here is from genome assembly GCA_024610705.1 of Tetragnatha versicolor. NCBI lineage: Eukaryota > Metazoa > Arthropoda > Arachnida > Araneae > Tetragnathidae > Tetragnatha > Tetragnatha versicolor. Next base: position 30,237,044 of record JANDEH010000001.1, on the reverse strand, counting down.
CTCATAACGTAAACAATACTACACGAAATGAAGGATTTAAAATTTCATCCACATCTATCTCAAATCGAATTGTTTGGAGAAACAATGAGCTAACTCCATCAGCTTTTCATTAGAGTTAGCTCATTGTTGCTGCAAACACCTCAATTACTTGGGCCACTGTCATTTAGAGCAAATCATAGGGTATTTCTTTTTCCTCATCAAATTAATTCTGAGGCCTGTTTAATATTAAAAAGACCAGTCTCCTCGAAAAGATCAAATGCTGTATTCGTGCAACCAGATAATAGGAAATTCCAGAACTAAATACACATTGGGGGCTGCACACACTGTTTCCAGCTATCCATCCCCCTCTAAAGCATTATCTTAAAGTGAAATTAAACCCATGGTTTTGCACTCGTATAGCAACGGATAAAAATGTAGATTGCAGGCAAAGAGAAACAATCCATCGCTTAGCAACGATGCAGCAGCAGAGAGTGTTTCAGAAGCATTGTTGACCGGCATTTCATACATAAATGAACACCAGCGGTAATGGTGTGTCACGATGAATGATTGAAATATCAACATGTTAACGATCGGCGGGATGTGTTTTATTTTTGGGTGGGTGCTACCTGAAAAATTTCCTTCTGCGTCGAATGAATTGGGTGTTTGAGGTATAGGGAATTTTTTTTGAGAAGGTAGATTAAAGGAGATGGATTAGTTGTGTGTTTATGAAGGAGACGTTTAATTTTCTATTTTAAACGAGTTGGGGATAAAATATGGTGGAATCAGTCTTTTTATGTGTGTTAGAAGAATTTTTTATGAGTTTATTTTTTTCAAACATGAAAAAATCTCCTAAACAATTAAACTCGTCAAAAATAGGGATAAAAAAGAAAACAATGGTTTTTGATTGGTTCATTCTTTTGTTTAGCTAACTGTAAATGAGTTGAGAGAGCTTCTAAATGAAATATCGGTTTTAAAAAGTTGTGTAGTATGGTGACTGAAAAGAAACATTCAAATAAATATTTAAGGGAATCATTTTACTTAGTCATTCAACTTCGAAGCTTTGTGGTTAAAATCAAACAATATTCATGACTTTTTTTGTTTGATGAATTCTGGAGATTTTTTTTCAATGGAGAATTTTTTAGGTTTATGCATATACATGGCTATGCTATAATAATAAATTTAAAACATTAAAAATTGGTAAAATATTCAATTTTCAAAAAATTATAGTAATAAAATAAAATTATCAGATAAAATATATATCAGATGTCCTTAGTTAAGCCATGAACATTTTTTAATATAGAAAATTATGTTATTGATCCTTATAAATTTTAAAATAGGTGATTAGGGGAATAAATAATAATCAGTGCAAGGTTTAAGTAAATTTTACTCATATTCAAAATGTGCAATGGTTTATAAATAAACAGTGATAGACACTTTTATTTAAAGTTACAACTGAGAAATCATTCTTTCACTAAAATTAAAACCAGCTCAAATAGCTCAAAATGCAACTCCGATCAATGATTAGGGTTTTTTTCCTACCCAGGGAGACATTCCCTAACTTCTCCTCTCCCCCTAAAAAAAACATTATTGCAACTTAACGTCTGTATTACAGAGCTGGCAATAGCAGGTTAGAGTCAATTTTGGGTCTCCTGCAACCCACGTGTGGCCTAAATAACTGCCCCCCTCCGATGGTACAAGGTGTAGAACCCAGAGGGGGATTCAGTAATTGTTCTCTTTTGCCCCTCTTATATAGGTTACCAAGAGGTCCTATTTGTATTAAGGTATTAGGAACTTCCAAGTTGGAAATGTACGTTGACTTAGATCTCCTATCTATGCTTTTAATGCAGTTGTTTGAAGACAATGGGTATTATTAGTTGTGAATGAAGTTTATTTGATGGATTATTTTAAGATAAATGGCTTGGGGTTGATGGAGGTTATCTCGATGTCTGAATTTGTGTGCAGAGCAAAATACTGGGTTCAGAGGAGAATAATTAGAAAGTTTTGTTATTTTGTGGAATTTTTGAGCAAAACCAGAAGAAAAAAGCCTTAGACAATAAAGGTCGATTTTTAATTTTAATCATAAAATACACAAGGAATAATGTACATGGAAAAATATAAAAAAGCAACAACTTCTGTTAACAGGTTTAACTGTCGATAAATTCCTACAAATTGTTTTTATAAAATCTGTTAGTTACTAAAAAACTATATTTAACTATAACCACTAAATACTGACTATAAATTGAATATGTTGACCAAATAAAGAAGAAATAAAATGTTCACTAAATGCCAAATGATCTGCTACTTGGTTTAAGCTTTATTAGAATCAAAATACCATTAACATAAGAGCAAATACACAATGTTAAAAATTGTTGTATGAAAAGAACAGTAAAATGTTCGGGATATTTTATAAGTAATAATATTATAAGTGTAATAATATAAATATTAATGACAATGTTTCGTGATAGAATCATATAAGTTCAAGTATATATAAAACTATAGATGTCTGAGTTACAGGAATAAATAATTCCTTAATTTATTCGTTTTTCAAGAATTTTAAATATTCCATAAAATTAAAAGGATTTTTTAATACTAAGGAAAAAAGTTAGGCAATTAAGAACACTTAAAAGTGTTTACCACTGAGGAGTAATCCTTTTGTCAGAAATGAGCAAAAATGAGAAAACATCTTTTTTTTCTACCTAAATACATGCTTTCATACAATTCCAAAAACAAAGATTATATATTCATGCATATTAGTAATGAAATATATTTTTAGCAAAGAATTTCACAGACTAAAGAAATCAATCCCTTTACCAATGAATGACATACCCCATTGGAACTCAAAAGAATTCAATGCACAAACCAGACTTGTAAATATATAAAACATAAAACGCAAGAAAAATGTTACACAATCCAAACAAGACACTTACACCAAATCTTGCGATATCTCTGATGTATTTATGGCCAAAAAGCACAATATCATCCTTCATATTTCAACCCTCTTCCGAAAACGACTTTCCTCTATGCCTTTACCGTCCATCCTATATCCCTAAGAAGAGAATGAATCTTCATTCCTTACGACAAGCATCGCTCTCCATCTGAAAATAGTCCTCCATACAAGAGCTCATACACACATTTCATAAATTATTACCGATTCCCAAACGTCATTTACTTAGACACACCGTGCTTTCTCTTCCGACGGAATTAGATAAAGTGTTTCGACGCGGGCACATATATGAAAAACGCGCATTCCAGCTATAAAACTGGATAGGGCCATATATATACGGCTTATATCGCCGAATATCAAATATCCTCGAGAGTAAATAGATATTTTGTGCATGCTGGGTAGAGAAAGGGGATTGTCAATGCATTGACAGCCTCAGAATGCCGTGTGATATGCCTTCAGTTTGTTAGGATCGGATTTCTTGAGGGAAGAGAGGGTATTATTGAATTTGGCGTAATTCCTCGATGTGTGGTTTTGGAGATGTGGAAATAGTGTTATAGAAGTCTATATATGGGTGTGTGTCTTCTCCTCTTGCCTTATTCTGAGAGGTATGCTTGGGAGAGAGATGTTGTACTTAGTTTAGGGTATTTCCATCATGGAGATATCTGATTGTGATATTTTTTCAAGCGAGTTTGAGGAGCGCTGTAGGCAATTTACGTTCGGGAGAGGGAATGTTTATTCGATGTCATGCCATCAGCGGGGAATCATACCTCGAATCGAAATCGGGTGATGAAATTGGGAGTTTTTGGCTTCTCACTTTGGAAATGGAAATCCATGAAGTTTTACGTCACGAAATTTATAGAGCTTAATATATTTGAAGGATAAAAGAAAAATTTTCTTCGTATTTTTAATATGCATTATGGAAATATATACCAAGATTCTTTGATATTTGAGGCGTTTGCTATCAAAACCAGCTCATTCCATATTTTTCTGAAATCCACTTTTTTGCATATTTTGAAAGTTAAGAGGGTCCTTCATAACATGACGAAGGGATATAGCTCGAATCAAGCCCATTCCAGCCCAAAATTAGATGAAAAGGTGAAAACTGTGATCTCAACTGTGAAATTTCGGATCATTTGAGAAAGTTAAGAGGGTGTCATTTATTTAAAACTCGTAAAGACACAAATATGAACTGGTAAACTGGAAAAAAACAATTTCACACAACCTAATTAGTGTAGTTACGCCCAAGGTAATACACCTGAAATGAAAATGAAAAACTAATCAAATTCTAGGCAATTATATCTACAATTAAAAATTTACAAAAAAAATTTAACTTTAGAACTGTGGACGTGAGAAGTTTTTTGTCTCTCCTGTAAAATTTCCAAAAATGAAATGAGCTGGTTTTGATAGCAAACGCCTCATTTAGAGACTGATATTAAGAGAAAATAATATCTCAAAGTCGTTATTTCTAAAGAAATATATGTATCGCACTTTTATTAAAAGTGAACTTATCTCAGATATTTTCATAAATTTAAATATAGCTATGAGAGAAAATTGACATATTTTGATATCGATTTCTTCCAGAAAAAAGACTTAATATTTAGGTTTTGTAATGCATGACATAAAATTTGAATAGTAGAACTAACGGCCATATTCAGCACTAACTTAACCTAAGGTGAACTTGGAATAAAGCTTTTCCAACATCTCTGATTGGCTTAAAACTTTTTTCCCTTTTTTTTTAAAGTTTTGATTCCATTTTAACCTTAGGTAAGGTTAGTGGTGAATACGACCGTAAGATGTTGAAAAAGATGTTAAAAAATAATGTTCGATAAATGGAGGGTTCAGAATTAAAATGGACCAAGCCCACTTTTTGTCATTTTTGAGTTAGCAACGCTATAACATGCACCAACTATGTACAATTTCAGTGCAATAATGAACCAAGTCCTAGTTCTGATAATATCCGCTTGGCAGCAGCAAGTTATGTTGCGTTAACCATGTAATTTTCCTATGAAGCTTTAACTTTAAACGTCTAGCTCAAAAGTAGCTAAAGTGGACTTGGTTTACTTCTATTCTGAACCCTCCAAATATACTTGACACCTATAAGTCTCACTTGATAATTTAAAAAGCGATGATGCTAGTGCTACCCATCTCTAGAGTATATAATCAAAGCCCTGGATATAATTTTAAATTAAAGATCTCAGGTGCTATTATACAACCAGGTGCCACTCTTCTTGGCGACGTTTTTGGCACCACTTTTGGCGTCATAATTCAATACATGGTATATCCGCTGGGTTGCTAGAAAATTAATTATCGCCCTAGTTGGTGAAACTGAAAAACCAAGTGGCACCCGCTTGTAGTATGAAACCAGATCTCAGATTGATTAAATCAATTTAAGTTGGTTCAAAAGATAAATTGAGAAATTTAATCTACATTACTCTACAACTTAACTCTAAAGGCGAAGGTTCCAACTTCCCCCATAAATCTTTCAACACTTGGTTCTTGTAAAACTTCAAGACGACAAAAACCTAACAAGAGTTAAAAGTAAAGAAAGACAACTGATGAGCAGGAAGACAGTAGTTAAAGAGTTGAGACGTGCTTCAACCGTGAAAGCCAAATTGTTTCTCCGATTGCTATTATTCAAACACCTTCTCTCCATCCGGAGAGACAGCAAGATCCATTGTTCAAAGCACACACACACACCTCCACCAACTTTTCAAAACGGTCCTCCCCAAAATGCATCGCTTTTGTTATTACTATTCTTCCAGCGTTGTGACTGAATACATCTCGTGGAGCGTGACTTAATTTAGATTGATGACTTTCCCCACCGGAAGAAATTAACAAAAAATTTCGTCAAAAATTTTGACTCCGCGAAACCCGCAATTACCACTCTCGCCCCCGACCCATACAAAGAACGTTCTTTTTTTTTGTTTGTTCTTTTCTTTGCTTATTTTCATCCTCTCAATTCCGCATCTGCAGCTGTTCCCTAATCGAGAAACATAAAAATAACACATCCTGCCGAAGTCCGAATTATTTATTCCCTCGTCTTTCCGCTCGTTTGACTGCAACCGTCAACTAATCCGCCCTATGTGTGCATTTGCTTAACAGCTATTTCGGAAAATGGCGAGTGCATTTAATGACGACTACGCCCCAGGCGCGCGCGCGACAGTTCCAGAATAACTGCAACTGCACGGTAACTCTGTTGCACAATTTTCTGTTTCGTCGGAAGACACTATTTAGCGAGCGAACGGAAGTAAACTATTTCGATAATTTAATAGTCGAGTTATTTTGTAAAAGTTCCGAGTTGTGTGTTTTATAGAATTTTCTTTCCGTTCGATTTGGAGAGGGGCAATTTAATTCGCGGGTGGTGTAGAAAATTAATCTTGGAAGATTAATGATGTGAGGGGCTGAACATTGAACAACTCTCTTTCGACGAAAAGTGAAGTCGAATGGAATTATTTATGAATTTCATCTCTTTAATGTGTGTTATTACAGGAAGAGGTCGAGCCACGACGACCATTTTTTAAGTGTTTGTCAAACATTTCACAACTTAATGTGAAATTATAGAGAATTATAGTTATTATGTGATCTTTATTAAATAACCATCGACCGAAATTTTCCAATTTATACACCATTTACAATATATCTCAGGGAATTTCCTCAAAAGAGGAAAAATAGTTTTATACACTAGAGAAATCAATTAGGATTTTCGTGTGTGGGAATGGGAATTGATGGTGGAATATTTTATTTATTCAATACTTCATTTTTTGCATTAGAATTTCGGATATTTCCTGAACTTAGAATTGAAAAATAAGTAATAACTTTTCAAATAAAAATTAATAACTGTTCAAATCTACCAAAATGTTCTTATATTATATTTAATATCTAAAAATTCTTAATAGGAATAAAAATATTTATATTAGAATGCTGTACTTAAGTAAAATACGATTAACTTAATTGCGACTAACATGAAGTAATTACAACTAACATAATTGAATTAAGCTTTTCCTAAATTAAAAAAGGTTTATGAAGCTTGTTATTTAAAGTAGTCTAAAGGATTCAAAGTAAAATCTTAGAAAATACAGAGTAAAGAAGCAAAAAATATCTTACATCTTTTAAACATCTTTTTAAAGCTAGAATAACTTTAGAAGTATGTTAGAGAATGCTATATCTAATACCCAATAAAAAAAGAAAGATATTGAATAGAAGCTACAACTAAAAAAAATACACATACACGCCGACAAGAAGGCGCAATTAGTTCGAAAATACATCAAGCGCAAGCCAGCGTATCCGAACAGACTTTTCCACTCAGAGTTGCAATCCATCAAAAAGTTACAAGTTGTTCGAACAAAGAAACTTTTAGTGCAACGACTTGATGACCCTTCTACGACACCGCCCGAAAATAGAACAATACTGTTGCCATTTCCACGAAGCAAAAAACAACAAAGAATAATAAAAAAAACGAAATCGCGATTTGTTTACCCTGCGCGAGCGCACCTGCGCAGAAGGGAAAACAAAAAAAGAACGACAATGCCAAACGATAAATAATATCGCCCAGCTGCTTCTCTCAACACAACTTCATTAAAAGAACTCTCGAGCTCTGTCTCTCGGATGCGTATTTATAGCTCGTGCCCCCAATGACGAATTTGGTGTGGGAAAGACGAATTAAGTGTTCGGATACGGGGACGAGAGTGTCATGCAAGTGTTGACTCGTCGTTTCCGTAAATTAGGCAAAGGGCGACTGACTGCTGTACATTAAAATCGAGGAGACGCCTTAATGATTTATTACCGTTGGGAGTTCATTATATTTAGAGGCTCCTTGTTCGCGTTTACACAAAATGGTAATTGTGACTGCTTCCAGTGGAGGGCGTGGGGTGTTGGTGAAGTGGTTCGAACATTTTGACGAGGGCTGCTCGTCTATAAATAATATCACTTTCTTTGACTTGGAAGGAACTCGAGAGGGACTTCGGTAATTGGTTTTGAGTTACTGAATTAATTTAGAAGAGTCATTTGTTATTCCTGTTTTAATAATGACTTTCGTTTATTGTCTGTACTTAAAATATCCAAATCCTGTTATTTTAATGGAGTTTAAAAATTATACATAATTTTATTTAGTTCTTTTTACACTTTTGACAATTTAAAATAGTTGGATAAAAGTTTTTCAAAAGATAAGTGAAATTTATGAGAAAACTTAAATTATAATATACCACATAATAAGATATACATATACTAATAAGATTCCGGATTGAAACGTAATAAAAAATTAAAATATGCATAAAAATATTTTATACCAAATTCTTAGTGATAAAATGAATATTATAGAATTATTTTACCTTAAACTTCTTTCTTGATTTACTAATTTTGATTGCTTTTATCATAACTTCTTAAATTTAATGAAGTAATATAACTTATAAATAGAACATCGTGCATTTTATTCCTTTGAAGTTTAAAGAAAACATTATTTAAATTGGCAATACAGAAAAAGGTTATTAGGCCTACTTAGGGTAATATTTTTGCATTCATAAGCTAACATTTCACAAAAAATATAACTGTCAACAGTTTAAGCGTACAAAGGAAAAACCATTCAACAGAACGCACAAAAAGATTGCGAATGTCAAAAACACCACATTACGAAAATAAACCGGCCTACGGAATTCCTCAAACTCCCTCAAAACATAATTTTCATGCGCCTCAAAAAACCCGGGACACAAGAAATCCCTACACACAGCCTCCAAAAACAGGACGACAGCCATTACACAGTGCTATTTAGACGTACCTCATTTTTGAAACTATACGAACCAGAAAAGAAGGGAGCAGGCCAAAAGAAAAAGCTAAAGAAAAAAATTCCATGCAAGGGAGATGCTTATTCCCTGGATGGTGAATTTTTTTTCTTTTCTTAGGGAAAAGTTGTCGTGGTGCAATACTCAGTATGTGGAAACCGCTTATTTTGTGAGAACAAAGCAAAGAAGATGAGATTTCTTGAACAAGATCTAGAAATGGGCTTTGTATCTCCCATGGGAAACGTGAAAACGTCTGTTGATCTTCCTATGGCATTAGGATCGAAGGGGAAATGCCTTTTCTTAGAGAAAAACGCACTTCTTCATGCATTTTATAACGTGTAGATGAATTTGTAAAGTTAGGGTGTAGTTTGCGCTTAGCTTGTCCTTATAAAACAAAGGAATTTCTTGCCTGGTTTTGTAAAGGTTGTCGAGAAACATTTATATTTATCATCGTTCTGAATGTGCGAGGAGATTAGAACTCCGAATGGTAAATAATGGAGATTTATGCTGTAAAATTTAGCGTATAAAGCGATTTGAATGAAAATTTTCATTTTAAATTCGGAATGACATAATTTCTTTTTCGGCTTTTAAGTCATAAATCATAGCAATCATATTCATTAAATCATAACAGCATCTGGAAAAAGAAGCAATTATTTTAATATTTCTTTGATAAAAGATAGCTACACTCAGTTTATTATAAAAGGAATAAAATACTAAAATTTCTCTCACATGCATGATAGTAAAATTTCAAACATTTCTTACTCTATTAGAAAGTTGTTTAAAGAGATACTCGGAAAAAGTTTTTATCAGTTCTTCTAGAATCTAGATGATCCAAATTACTCACAGTGATGTTCACCAAATTTTTGTACACTTTGTAAAAGGGTAATGAAATACGAAAAACTTGATTATCTATAATTCTATTAAATGCTTGATAAAATGTATATCATATTACATAAATTTCAGAACACGTTCAAACAATACTTAAAATTTTACTCTTTAAGTTAAATTGAAATGAAATTAACTGAAAATAAATATTACCTACCTTGTTTTTGGCTTTTTAATTTTAGTATTTTTCGTCCCTGTCTCCTAAAAAGATTTTAAATTTTCAAATAACTTAAAAGAAATGTAACCACTATAATAATTTTCTTTTTGTGACAATCGTTGTTTTTCTCTTTACTTTCTCACTATTTTACCTTAACTTAACTTCATACTACTTATAGCATACTTAATTTTTGAATAATTTACAATGATAATTATTTCTAAAAAATTTTTTTATGAACAATATATATAGTTTGAGTATATTTTTATTTGTAAAAAAACAGTTTCTTAAAATGGAGTTTTAATAAAATAATATTTTAATTAAGTCTAAACTAAATGCATTTTGTTGGACTAATTATCCACTTCTAGAATTTTGATGTTCATCTCTTTCATACGAGTATTAAGAGTAAAAAGGAAATTTGGGGATCATTTGGAACGCAATGTGGCATAGGGACGAAATCAGTCTCTCGTTGCCATGACAACGAAGCGTAACAAGCTCCAAGCTACTCGTAATTTTGAGCGGTTACATAGTATTGTACTTACGAAACTAAGTTCCCTAATTTCTGAATACAAGTTTTCGGTCCGATTTCATGACTAACAGCTATTTCATCCGTGGAATCTCATTGCTTTTTAAATCTAAATGGATCTGGGAACATAGCCCGGAATTGTAAATTGCATGCGGTCAATGGAGATAATTCAATTTTTTTCAATCTTAACTTAATGGTCTGTATAAAGAAAACATTACGTTATAATCATGGACGATTGTTGTTGGTATTAAACGCCTTATTATTTCTTGATTATCGCAAAAATATCATTATTGAATTACTTTGATATTAGTTTCGAAATTTTATTTAAAAGGTATAAAAGTGTGTAGTAAGATACTACAATTTTAAAAATGAAGGTAGTTTTATTCTCTTCTAATATTTTAAATAAAATGTATTATAAATAAAAATATTTTGATTTAAATTTCAATATCACACTCCCTAAAAATTGGTAAGTTAATTAGTAAGTTACTATAATTAGTAAGATACTAAAATTTTAAAAGTGAAGGTAGTTTTATTCACTTCTAATATTTTAAATAAAATTTATTATTAATAAAAATATTTTGATTTAAATTTCAATATCACACTCCCTAAAAATTAGTGATTGAGGAAACCCATAATTTTAGGTATCTAATAGTTTTAGTATCGAATACTAAGGTATCCATCCGTATTTAAACCTTGAAGTTCCAATTTTTGAATCATAGATACATACCATACCTATATAGATGCATAGTTTTTTTTAATATTAAAAGGACACTTTTAATATTTATAATTATTATTATAACACTAATTATTATAACTTATTAATTATTAATTATTATAACTTATTAATTATTATAACACTATTAACAAAAACTAATCCCTAAAACTTTTTTTATTTCTATCGATTCACTTTTCCTGAATTTCTTATTTTAAGATATAAAATTAAGTTATTAAGTGAGTTATTAAATTCATTTTGTGAAAAATTTTCTGGACAACTAATCTACCTGCTATTGGTTATATTTAGTATCTGTTTCAGTTAATGTTCATAATCTGGTAATGTTCGGAATACCTAGGTAAATTATAAAATATTTTGTACTTTACCTTAGGTAATTCTCATTTTACCTTAGTTTTTCTGAACATCATCGAATTTCGGACATTAACTGTAACATATTTTCCAAATAATATTTTTCACATTTTTCTCATCAATAAATAAAATCTTTTTAAGTAAAAATGTTTTCCGTCGAGCCGGAGTCGAACCAGCGACCTATGGATATCAGCTATTATCACCTACAGTCCACCGCTCTGCCAACTGAGCTATCGACGGACACGTATTAGAAAACCGTGTTCTTAAAAAACCCTATTTATCTGGATCACTTATCTAGGTCATCTTTCCTGTGCCTCAGAGCGGCTTACAGATCCATGAAAGGTTTCCTTACACTAATAGCTTCCATTAAACGATTTTAGCTCTATCATCACTTGATATATTTATGAAATTTCGTTTATATTATTGATTAAAATAGGATAATGTTTTTATTAATAAATGTAAAATAATATGTAAGAAGGATATAAAAAACTAATTTTTTTAAATTTATATTTTAGAGGCAATTAAATATTTTTTACCCATTTATGTTTATATACATCTAATTTTTTTGTAGTTTTTTAAGAGTACTGGTATTTATGTATTTTTAAACTAAAGTAGTTCTCATTTGAAGTTTTGATTGAAAATGGTGTTTATCTTTAAAAGATTTTATCTCTGTATTGCCGTGATGCTCAACTAATATTTTATTCAATTATAAACTCTTTATTAAAAACATAGATTCACCCTTTCCGATATATTCTCTTAAATAGATATTACCAATCAATTAATATCAAAATGGAAATACACGACTTAAATGAATTCCTGTTTACGATTTTAACAGTTGATGAAAAAAAATCCGTGTCACTTTGAAATGCTATATATAATGAATGTAAAATTAAACTAAAAATAATATTACGAAATTTTTTTACGTAAATTATCAAAATTAATAATATACATATTGGGAAATAGAATGCTTTGTGAAATTATAAATAAAAAAACTATTACCTAATAAATAGCAGAAATAAAATTAAAAAAACTTAAAAATTTCATTACAAGGTTCTTATCAACAAATTACTGATTAATACAATTGGGTTCTGATTTAACTTTTATAAGCTTCTTCACTACATTACCCAATCCAATCAGTATCAAAATATACGAGGAATACATTCCGCACTCTACAACAAACAACAACAAAAGTATCGACTTGAGAAACGCCATACAAATTTACAGGGATAGAAGTTCTTTTCACACAACGCGAGGCCCACCATCAATTTCAACAGCTAGGAGCCCAATAGCCGAGATTTCAATAAGATCGAAGAAGCCCCAGTACACCTTTCCATTGCGATTCACCCAGTCATTGTCAGCCGGGCCTCAGGTGACTGGGCACGCTTGTAAGCCTGTAATTGGTACATCCAATCCCAATCCCCCTGTCAACCCATTTTGAAATTTATAGCCCAAAATGACATAAAACTAAAAAACGCAGCGGGGAGGCAGAGTTTTTCATTTGAGACATTGGGCTTAAGTTAAACAAACAGTATTTTATCGCCAATGAATAAGAAAAGGTGCCTTCCTCTCGAAGAACACAATAAACGCGAATTTTTTCCCCTTTCCTGCCTTCGCCTCTCATTTGTTTGTTTACTTCTTTTTTTAAACTTTGGAGGGATTTTCCTTCCCCATTGTAAAGGGGCCTTTGCGCGGAGTGGTGAATTCTAGGGGGAGTTCGCGGGTAATTTTTTCCCTCGCAAGTTTTTTTTTCTGTTTAGGGAAGTATTTTTGTTTTCTTCCCTTTTTAGAAGAATTTGAGTTGCGTAAAAATCTCGAGTCAAGAAGGGTTGCTTTGACGTAGGAGCCCAGTCGATTTTCCCCCGTTTTTTTTAAGATGTCGGAACCCGAGGGGCGATTCTCAAATTGAGGGACCGAGACCCCCCGGCGGGGGTGGAAATTGGAATAAAAATCGAGGCGGGTGGGGGAGGGTGGAAATCGAATTAGAGGCTAGATTGCTTGCTGTGGCAATCCGCGAAAGTTTCAATCCTTGCGATTCTGCTGAACGTTACTCATTTTAATGCACTAAGTATTCCGCTCATGGAAATGAGATGGACGTTTTTTTTAAGGTCGCATATCAACAAGTCACTTGTCATTCTTGTGTGCAAATCATGATTGCTGTATTTCGATTTAAGTAATGTTTCTTCTTTTAATTATACTGAGTGTTTCGAACAAAAGAAAATATTTGAAAGATGACATAGGGAAAAAAATAAAAGTGACAGCAGTGGAGGAAGGCTTACAATATTCCCTTTGAAATGCAGTATTTTTTTAGGATTTAAATGTTAATATTTTATTTTATATAAGTAATTAAATGTTTTCAATATTTTAATGCAAGGATCAATCGAATATTGAACATTTCCTTACAAAAATAAAAAAGTAGGATCATTTTATAAATAAATCAATATTTAAGTTTGTGAGCTGAGCATACATTCTGTTTGTTACCTGTAATTTAAATACTAACAATTCTCTTTCAATATCAATACAATAACTTGGTGAAACATTGGGCGATTCAAAACCCATGATTATTTACTTCTTAATCCTAAATGAGGCGGTTGGTCAAAAGGAACTTTCTTGTAATCCTAGATTAAGTTAGATAAAATATATAAAAAATTTCTCTGGAATAAAACATTTTATTTTTAACAAAAGAATACGATAAACGAATTTTAAATCTTGAGAACTTAAGAAAATATAGTCGATATGTAATTCATAAAAAAATCACTGAAAATTTATGCATTTTCCTAAGAAAACAATAGGAGTTAAACATACATTGCCTCATTTTGAAACTATTACTTTCAATAGTAGGTAAAATGTCTGAAACCACTTCATATAAAACCGGTTATTCTTAAAAGAAAGCAGTGATAAGTTTATCCCTAATTAGTTGAATTTAGCTAATATTTATGTAAACCAAAGAAAAATATCTTCCCTGGAGAGAAACACTTTCATTGAAATTGTCGTTAACCTAGACGAAACACTTAAACCTTTGTCTTCAGTTAGTTCATTTTCGCCACGTGTTTGTCATTAGCGGTCTCATGGGTCTATATTAATCCACTTTCACATGAATACTGCTTTGTAATGAAACTTATTTATATCCATGCACCAACGTTAGTAGTCATGCGAAGTGATCCTTTAATGGTTTGATGTTAATTATACGGCTGCAGATTACTCAACATGAACCCATCATGAAGAAAAGAAATAAACAGCACTAACCCCCCAAGTAGCGCAAACTTTCAAGATTCGTCCGATTTTTGTCATGTATGGCCAAATTTCATTTACTTCAAGTAGCAGTTAAATAAACTTGACATATTTGGTATCAGCTGTGATACTATATATAGGGCCCTTTTATACAGATTTCATTATGACACATTTTTAAATTACTTATACAATAGCATCAATTCACCTTTTTATGATACTAAACCAAAGTATTATGGAATATTTTTTGGTGTTAAAGTAAATATTTTTATAATACAAATACAAATCAAGTCGACCAACTACAGGCGTAAGCCCAGCAAGGTTGGTCCAGTCTTTTTAACCCAAACTACCGGAACCCCAGTATCTGTCAATTTTTCTCTTGAATTCGTTTACCCCACTTGAATTTACAATTGTTTCAGGCAACGCATTCCATCTATCTACTACCCTATTGAAAAAATAATGCTTTCTACAAACCGTCTTAAATTTGACTTTATTTAATTTGAAATTGTGGCCCCTTGTTCTATTACCCGTATTGAAATCTAGTCCCTCTGTGTCCTCTTGCTTAACCATTTTAAAAAGTTGAATCAAATCCCCTCTAATCCTTCTTTTCTCTAAAGTGAACATATTTAGCTTCTTTAATCTTCACTCATTACTTAAGCTGGATATACCCTTGACCATTTTAGTAGCCCTATGCTGAACCCTTTCAATTGAATCAATATCTTTTTTTAAGTATAGAGACCAAAACGGATGAGGTCTCACCAAGAACTCTGAACTAGATGAGGTCTCACCAAGTAATGATATATAGCTGAAAGGGAAATAAAATAATTTCCATAACTATTACTTTTGCTTGTGGATGTAAAACATAACATAGGTAATTAAAAAGAGGACTATATTGGGTTTATTTTATTTTAAACAGCCTAGATGTCATACTCTTTTAACATAAATTTACATACATGACATTAATTTAGATTTAATTTCACGTTTTGTAGTATATACGAGTCAGAGTAGAATAAGATTACTATTGATATCATTTTTAAGTAACTCGGAAAATTCACTCTAATGCTATATTTAAAAATACATAGTTGTAATTTTTTAAATTCCTTTCGAAAAAAATGTCTGGTATTATTTTACAAAAATATAATGGAACTACAATATCAGGAACTACATTTAGATAAATTTTAATCCATATAAAATTGTTACACAAAGAAATATTAATTTTAAAAAGATCCAATAGTTTAGTCGATAGGGTTACAAGATTTAAAAAACTTACGGAGTTAACAAAAAGAAGGAGAAAATTCCGTAAAAAGTGTGTTGTGTTGGTTGTGTATACCTGAACCAAACCGAGGGTCTGGTGTAACGACCCAAAGTCGAGTATGAAGTGACATTGTGTCGCATAAATAAGAACATGCTTATTCAACAACTCTTTCGAAGAACCGAAAGTGTTCCCATCTCTCGACAAAAACAAAAAGACTATTCCAATATGTGCTAGGGTTAGGTTACAAATATATGGAAATCGTTATGTGTCCTATTTGTATCTGGCATTTTTTTGCTCTGCCTTTTTCGCCTACGTTTTACGATTTTCCCCATTCATCTTATATGAAGGGTGAAAAAGAATATTTTTTTGCGCTCCCTCCTGAAGAATATGCAAGGGTGGGGGGAGATAGACCGATTTCCCCTCTGCCAAAGGCATTGTTACGCAGTAAACACGGCGTGCAGTAAAAAAAGAGAGAGGAAGAGGCACCCTATACACGTAACAATGCTGGGGCTAAAGCTTAGAGGCTCGAAATAAAATGTCAACGAAAAATGGGCATAAAAAATATTTTTATACGGGGCTGAGAAAATGTTTGAGGAAAGAAAGGGGGAAATGCCTTAGAAATTCGATATTCTGGACTTTTATGTCGATTCAAAAAATGCAAGGCGACGAAATTTATGGTCATTCTCTAAAGTTCGGGAAGAATCGAAAAGAGGTCCCCTTTATGATGATTTTTTTTGTCCTTTTCAATCAGTATATTCTATTTTATTCCTAAGCCCCTCGTGGCTTTTACTCCGTCTTTCTATTTGTATAAATATAGGAGGCACCCGGGTCGAAGCGACGCGTTTGATTTTCGCCAGCCGGGTTAAAAAGACCCGGGATGTAAATAAGTAAATAACAAGGTACTTATGTCTCCTGCCTCTTTTTGGCGGGGGAGTAATAACATAAAAGAAACTATTTGCATGGAAAAGAGAGTGGGACTTCGCGAAAAATGGGAACCAGGATTTTTGATAGGCTTCCCATTATTATTACCATTATTATTTTCCGTTGCGGCTTGTACCGGAAAAATACCGGAATAAAACCAGGAATCGATTGAGTTATGCTCTCACAAAGAGAAATTCGATCTCTGCTGCCCTCACTTTTTGTATGTGTGCTCAATTTTTCGCGCCTTTCTTGAAATTGTAGTTGACGCTGCACAACTCGTTACTGTTAAGGAGTTCGGCGGGTCCGCGGCTTTTTCGGTGAAAATATCCAATCTTTTTTTGTGTGTGCTTTGGCATCTGCAAAAGGCCGTTCTTATAAATATTTCAGCCCCCTTCAATTTCTTTCGCCTTTTTGAGGAGGGAAGTGGTACATGAGTTGTGTTTGTTGGTTATGGCAGATGTTGCGCCGAGATTTCTGCATGGGATTCGACGCATTGCCCAAGACGGCAAAAAAACCCTCTCAAAACAAAATGCATCTTTTGAATAAAATGTATAAGTTTCGCTGAAGGATATTGTGGAGAAATATCTGGGAAGGGAAGAACACTGGCGTAACTCCCTTACAGGATAACAGTTTGAGATTTTTATACCCATAAGGTTGATGGAATTTAATATTCCCTAACGATACTTCATGTGAAACACCAGTCCTTTATTTTTGGAGGGGACATTTATTAATTTTTTGATAAAATTTTTGATTAAACTTTTCATCTCAACATCATTTCCATTAAACTCAACCCATCAAATGAAAACTACAAAAATGTCAATAAATCTTGGGAAGAACATTATTATAAAAATTTACATAAACTGAAACTCATTACATCAACAAACATGAAAACTCATTACATGAAACTCAAACATTAATGTCTCAGACTTCATCTTCTCTAAAATCACACGAAGAATTTGAAAAAACAAATCAAGAAAAATTATATAGGTATCTGAAGAGTTTACATAAAAGATAATTTTTAGTAAAACAACTCTTCAATATAACTGTAGTAAAATAAATTATTAAAAACAATTTAAGCTTCCTTCCCTTTAAAATGACCTGGAAATAAATTTTCTTTGAAGGCAATGGGATCAATTAAAAAATCTCAAAATTTATGAATGTTTCACATAAAATTGAATGTAGAAGTCGAAAAACAGCAAGATTGAGTCAAAAATGGTATTCTTGATAGTTCCCTTAAATATGATTCTAGAATTAAGTCCTCCAACGCCCTGCATTTCATCAAACACAACTTAAAGTCAAAAACCTTTGCAATATGTACACATCCCCTTCTCACAAGAATAATCAACGGAATAAGTTTTAAGGGAAAGGGAGTACCTTATAAAACTTTTAAGAAGATTTGAAAGGCATTTTTTAAAGGATAGACCGTTATGGAATCAACCTCGATTTCCCTGACTGGTTTATATGCTCGGTCATATACATACACATATTTACCAAAAAAATCAGAAATTTATGTACATATGCAAATACCTAGAATATTGATAACTTCGCTTTCTAACTGCAAAAGTCCCCCTTCGCTTCCCTTAAGTTATGGAGAGAAGGAGCATATAATATGCCCCAAATTAAAGTCGGGACGGATATATGGGGCATCTTTAAACCCGGGTCTCGAAATGCATGCTGGGAATCCGGAAATTGCTGCTCATATCTCTTTAATGCAATATACAATCAGGATAACTTGGTGTGCTTGGCCGAAATTTTCTTGCCTGGATTTCGGACTATTTATTTATATTTGTGGGGAATCATATGTGAGTGCATAGGCGTGTGCATCAGGGTTTTTGTAAGAAACCTATTTATGAGAAAGTTGGTTTTAAGAGAAGGATTAAAGACTTGGAATTTTATATTGTATATATTTCACGTATGGTTTTTGAGGTGGGTTACCTTCAAAAGATCAGATAAGTTTCTATTAAGAATTTTTTTAATTCATTACGATTTTTTTCTCTATATATAATTTTTTATTACATATTTTTTGAGGTTTTGTATTACAATATATAATTTTGACTATTCTCATGGTAGAATAGGAATTAAGTGACTTAACTTTTTAAAATTTTATTTTAAATATATTTTTTTTAATTTCAATTGAATTTTAGCTATTTGAATTTCGGTTATTTTACAACTTAAATGTATTTATTATTTTTGATAATTGAGAAAATTATTAAATTACTTTTGAATATTTCTTTTTACCAAGGTCAAGTTAGTATTCAATCATATGGTGTGATTTCAGAAAATAGATTTAAAAACTAAATTAGCAAGTTTTCAATTAGGTACTATAATAAGTTTTATGGTGATTTTTTATTATTTTTCCGTTAAAGTTGTCACTTAACATGAACTAAGAAAAGTCCTTACTTGCTACATAATATAGTATTTTTTTATTTCTATATAAATGTATCATTAAGAATATTTTTAATTTAAACTGTCTTCCAAATTAACTTTTCGAAATTCATATATGATACTGTACATGTACACTATACAAAATATGAAATTTAAAAGAAACTGAAAATTAATATTACAATTTAGTTATGGGTTGAAATCAAAATAATAACAAACTATTACAAAAAAGCCATTTATAAACATCGAAGTATGAATTTCAAATTGCCATGATATCAACAACTTAATGATAACCCCTTATTGAAAAATGAAATTTAAAATACTTCCAAGCCATAAATCTTAACTCATTTTCAATGAATAAAATGACATTTGTTCTTACCATAAGAACCCATACAAGAGTAATTACATTCAGTACATGTGTTTTTTGAAATCCAGTTTTTCGATCTAAGATTTGAGTGGGAGTGTAGAAGAGATAAGATTGATCCCCAAATGACTACAGCTCATTAATCATCTCCATGAGAGTCATCTCGGGAAATTTTTTCTGAAAGTTCTCAATCGGGAACACTGAAAATAATAGCAAAATAAGCAGCGTAATCGCAAAGACTTCAAAATAGAGAACAGCCTCGAAAATGACAAATGATTCGGGCTTAGAGAAAGAAGCTTTTCAAATGGAAATGAATGTTGCCACTAGGAGGAAGCTAAACTTTGAGAGTTGGGTTGATACAGAGGGGTATTATGAGAATTTTAATTTACTTATTAGCATAAAATGTTTGAAAAACATGCAAAGGGTTAACTGACTGAATTTCGATTATAACTTTCTATTTGAATTTTTTTGTGCATTATTTATTGCGTTTAGAATAAACGTAATTTAATTTATATTACCCAAGTTAGAAATTAGCTAGCCTGTGTATTTTATGATTATATTATTATAAATCAAAATTATTATAAAATACATATTAATAATAATCAATATTATTATTTGGCACAGAAGATCCTAAAAGGGGCCTTGTGCCATAAAACCCCAAGTAACCAACCAATATTATTACTTTTGAATCAATATTATTTAGGTTTTATTCTTAAAGGCATAAAACTGATTTGCTTTCATCTGTTAATATTAAACTAAATTATGAACTATAAAATTTTATTGTACTATTTAAAAAAATTAATAGTTTGAAATACAGAAAAACACACGCTTAAATTGTTAATTAAAGGAAACTAATCAATATGTTTCAAATATTAGGACTGATTTTCCATTCAATATTTCTCTATTTTCAAAATTAATTTTAATCACGTTTGATTATTTACTATTTAACAATTAAAAAACTAAAACTAATATATTTGCCAAATAGCTACCTAAAAATTCAAATAATAAAATTGAGCAAATGAATATATTTTTTCATTATGCACTAAATAACTATTAACACAAATATTAATGTATTGTTACCCAACTCGTACGATAGAAACATAAACCATGAAGTTAAAAACCTGTGCGTTATTCAGTACTTGATTTTTTAAATTTTCCTATTTCACTTATTTAATTTTTTAAATTCTCATATTTTTCCTAGTTTCTGATTAATAGTTGTAAGGACATTGAAAGTTTCGTCAAGTCCTTGGACTTTTATAGACGAGCAAATTTATTTGACAAGAGAGCTGGAAATTCCCCGCTTTTATCACTATCATTTCTCATTTCCCAAAACCCTTAAAATATTGTCCCAAACGAATATTCCAAGCATATCTCAAATGAGACACCGCACGGGTAAAATCAATCAAGAAATGGGGAACAGCCCTCACAAACAAATGGATCACCAGCAATGCAAATCAAGCCCCAAGCCGACGCGAATTCCATATCCTAAATGCGTTTCCTGGATTCACACAGCGCTCCCCTGTGGACCGAACTCAAAATGGAGGCCTAAGCATTCACAATAACGGAAGAAGACCAACTCGCGACAGGGAAACACACGCGAAACTTTTTATTATTTATCCTTTGTTTTCCCGGGGAAATAACGAAGCCGAATTTCCCTTTCCGAGTAATTTTTCCCGGATCCATCCATCCACGCGGTTATGGATGAAAATACTCTCCTCCCCCTTAAAATATTCGAAGTGGAGGAAAAAAGGCATACAGAGTACTGTATTAGGTGGAAAACGTACTCTGCCCCAACTCTTTGCCGCATCGTTTCTACTCTGCTATCATTTCAGGAATTGCGGTCCCTCTCGAAAAATATATATATAAGATTAAAAAGGGAAAAATTCCCCGGAATTTATCCTCCAAGATTTATATCTCGAATAAGTTAGAGGAGCTTTCAGAGACCTAAAACTCATCCGAGGAAGGGTGGGTGCAATATCTAATGAACAGTTGAATCAAATTTGAAATCGAGGATTTTTTTATTTATGTATTTTCCACCCGTCCTCCCCGTAATTTATTATTTGGGGGAAAGCGGACTTGAAGGAAACAGCACGCAAATAATACTAAGCGGGTTTGGGGGAGGGGTAAATATTAAAAGAAAACGCTTGCCTTAAACGGAAAGAACTGTATTCAATACATTTTTTCACGAACGTTTTTTATAGTGTAGTTATTTTGAAAACGGATGCTTTCTATTTGATAAATATTTGATTTTTTTATATTTGTATTCGAAAATATATTTTATTAATGTTTGAATAATTCTTTAATCAACCAGATTTATTTCAAAGGTAGGTAGGAGTTACTTAAATTTTGCAAAAGTTCGAATCTAAAAAAATTTTTGGTTGGGAATAGTATATCTAATTATTGTAAAATTTCACACTTATCTAAGTTTTATATTAAAAAATAAAAATATATATCATTATCTTTCTGAGGTTACATATGTATTGAAATATTTTGCACAATGCATTTCAAGTTCATGTGATACATATTTCAATGCATTTCATAATTTCATATAACATTTTATAATAAACTACCACCCCTATTGAACTAATAATTTCGATTTATGTTAAAATTATATATGAATGTGTAATACTGTATTTTGATTTAATCTTTATTGATTTATATTTATTTTACTTTAATTACATTTCCAATCAAATACAGGCTCATAAAAGCATAATTCACCGAGGAAAACTTAAGATAACTTGAAATCGTTTAGATCATATCTCCTCTTGTATTGAGTTATATTTTTTGTGATGCCACCTCCAATACCATAATACGTAGTTTTACAAACCTTAATGTACTTTCCCTGCCACAGGGTCCCCCACGAGAGTTCCCTACCACCTCCACCCTATATTCGGCACTTAGCAGAGGGCCCCCACGGCGACCTCCTTTTCAATTTCTGCAACCGGGGAAAGTGGGTTTCCATGAAATATGACTGATAATTTCGAGATTACGGGCTGATGATATGACATTCCGTCAAGTGGAAGCCGTTCCACCTCTTAATGAAACGTCTAGACATTCCGGCCACGTATTTACGTATATTCGCCATCCATTACCATCGGAGTTTTTACATTTCGGCGGTAATTCGCCCCAAATGAAGTTTGTCTACTCCTTTTAACACCCGAATCACGGAGGATGCGTATTTTTCAGGGGTTGTAGGTGGTAATCGTCTTGGGGAAATTTGATCAAGGGTGCAGGAGAGGATTGTTCGAGGGCCGCGGGATTGGTTTAGATTGGTGTATGAGGGGGGGGATCAGGAGAGAGAAATATTGGAAATGGGAAGGGTGTTAGAGTCAGGCCCGTGCTGGCCAGGGGGGACAGGGGGACGTGTCCCCCTGCGCCCTTTGCTCAGGCGCCCTTTTTGAAGAGACTTTTCTACAGTAATTTACTCGTAAACTTCTCAATGTTTTTATGGGTTCCTTTTTTTACCAAACTTAACCAATAGTGGTTTTACAATTAATTCTTGGTTCATCAAGTCTGAAGCACGAAGACATCTAAAAGTTTTTTAAGCCTCCCCATTTTTACCTTATTACCATCAAATTTCGTTATGAATTTTTATTTTTAGGGCGCTTTTGTTTGAAGATTAACTCTGAAATAACAAGGTAAAGTTTATTATATTCAAGGCACCGAATCCGTTAGTTAAACACGTTGAAATTGCTAGGGCGCTGGGTGCTTTCATTTAAACTGTCAAATGGAGACCATCCTACTTCAAAAAGAATTAGTTTTCCATTAGGGCACCCTAATTGAAAAAAATTAGGGGAAGACAGGGGGTGTTTGCAAGGCGCCCTTTTTTATGCAAGCAAGCTATTTTAAAAGCTTCGCCCAAATTTTGATGACTGCCCACGCACCTAGGGCTTCTTGACCAAGGGCTGCCCTTAGTCAAAATAATAATTACCTTTGAAAATGTAAATTCCGGGAGATTTTTTTAGAAATCCATGAAATTCTGACATATTTTTAAGCTGTATTTTCTTTCAATTTTTTTTCCTTCGGATGTAACTCAAAGGGTCTCAAAATGAGTCTAAACACTACTTTTAAGTAGTAAACACTTTGGGGAGGACCCCCAGAACCCCCTTTTAAATTTCTTATTTATTTATGTTATGTACTGTTTCTCTTGAGTATTTTGACTTAAAAGGAGTGGTACAAGAGTTTTTGGTGAAATCATCCACATGGGAGGGGCTCAAAATGAGCTAAAATACTCTTTTTTTAAACAAAAATCAAATGTTGAAATAACAACAATAAAAAACAAAAGTATAGCAGTATTGCTTTGTAATTTTTAAAATGCCGTTATTCTTTAAAAAAAACTTTTTAGGTTTAATAATCATTTATGTGGTTGCGCCCTTACACCCTTTGTCCACCGCCCTCTGAAGGTACCCAGCACGGGCCTGGTTAGAGTGTGTGAGAAATTTTTTTTAGATGAAAATATTATTTATTTTTGTAAAAGTTGTAGGATGTTATGTTTGAATTTGTAGCAGTAAATAATTTACCAACTCAAAATATTACAGATAGTGTTTCCCTTTCTCTAAACCATAGAGTAGATATAACAGATATTACTATTATTTCTCTTCTATGATCTGAACTAATCTAGTGTGATCTTGGGTATTTTTAAGATTCTTTTTAAACAAAATGGGATATTGATATGAAATAAAAATAAAAAATACTGATATAAATAAACTTTCTGATATAAAATATAGCAATATATTATACAATGATATACAATATACAGTATAAACAATACACAATGATTTATAAATATTTCTACAATTTTACATAATATCTCATGTCATAAAAAGTTTAATAAAAATTATTTCACCAACAGATTTTTAATCATATTTAAATCAATAGAAAATGAAACAGATTTATACGAATTTATAATTGCCTCAAATAATTTTAATGTTGTGACTAAAAATGTTTGAAAATTGAATAATTTACTTTTTTTCATTAATACTTGTAATATTATAATTTGAGTAGACCTCTGTAAGTATTGGTAAAATGCACATACTCGTTACGAATATAGTATAATATTTATATTTAAAATTTAATACACTTATAAATAGTCAATTATTATGCAAATTTTATTTTATCTAGCTATTTATACTGCACTGCTCGTTCAGTTTTTCATTGAAACTTTCGCAATTGTAGTTGCCTCATACATTAAAAGCGATTTTTTGCGGTTACGTATTCTCCTAAAAACAGAAAGCACATCTCACAAATGTAGATAAAATTGAGAAAAAATAGGTTTCATACTTTTAAAGAGGCTCCCTATTTGGAAGTATGTTTGTTTCCAGATAAGGGCGGCAAGAGATACAAGTATATCTATGAGATAAAGAAAGCTTAATATCAAAGGTTCTTTCAATGTGACGTAACCAGATAAATGAAAAAGTACGATTTTGGAGGTAATGGGTAATACCACCATTTATTTTTTATTTTTTTATTCGATAGAGGTACCCTAGAGCGGAATATACGTTCAAAAAGTATTTAATTACGATGATTATTCATTTTTTTATGTAATTTCAAAGTTTGACTTTAAAAAAGGGTGTTAAATAGTCCAATTTCCCAATGTGACGTACTTCTATCATATATATTGATTTTAAACAATGCTTTAATTAACGAAGAGAAGTTTTCACAGCCGGTTTCCATAACAATTAATAAAATCTTTCGAGCTTTTAAGCTGTGATCAAACGTTAAAAATTATAGTAAAAATTTAATTAAAACTCTAAACGAAGAATTCGGAACAATCGGTAAGAAGTTTTCGGACGAAACGTTTAGAGTTTTAATTAAATTTTTACTATAATTTTTAACGTTTGACCACAGCTTAAAAGCTCGAAGGATTTTATTAATTGTAATGCTTTAATTGTTTAAACAAATCAAAGTCATTGTTGGGTTTCTCGTTAAAGTCTGTATGAATCAGTTGTGACGTAGTTCTATCCTTAACAAAGACAAAGGGCTTGGCAATTTTAATTTTAAATATTTAATTAACTAATTTTTTTTGAAACTTTTCATGTGGATTTTTAGATTTAGATCTATTTCCTTTTCTGGGAAAATGCATTTTTTCTGCTTTCAAAAAATGATGGTAATGCCCATTGATAACTTTTTTCTGAAAGACTCATAGTAATAAGAATGATTAATTGTTCTGAAGCAATTTCTTCTTGAAAGAAAATTTTTTTTATTCTTTATACGTACCATAGATCAATAACTGTTAAAAAACACTCAAAATTCAATCATTCTATTTTAAAATCGAGTCAATTAATGCAACTGTAACCATTTCTTTAACTGCGTCTAAAATTCTTATAGCTAAGTATTAATCATAGCCATCAGCGTTGGTGTTAAATCCTTGGTCAAAGATAAGCTACACCAATCAGAGTAATCGAAATATATTTTTTCCTTAGCTGCTGGACCGACGCGTCGATGGCTATGAATATGATTGTAAGAATTTTTTATAAACAGTAAAAATTTAGAAAATTATAGATTAGGTTTACATTCACATTTTTTTATTCTAAGGGGTAATAAAAAATATTACTAGGCGAAGGATATTGAGGTGTCATTATCCTTTTATACCATTATCTTTTAGAAGAAAAAACACCAGACACAGCTTTCACCACATTTTCATTAGAACACCATTAACTTATAAAGCCAGCATTCACCAACGTTATCAATGTTGTTACAACGTCAAAAGAACACTCTAAGGTAGAAAAGGCTCACTAAAAGTAACACCATCCAAACAAAAAGGGAAGACTAAAACCCAGAACCACCCTACCCAAAAAGCTGTGTTCTTCTCCCACAACGGACAATCCCAACAGCAGCTTTGCTCTATTAGGCAGAGTCAAAAAGCCGCACACAAAAAAAGTTACCAAACAGCAATAATAAGACGCCACCGTGAATATAAAAAAGTGAAAGCTATAAATAGGCAACATAACAGTTTGAGGCTTGACTTCTTTTCTCTGCCCTCTATTCTTTGAAATAGTATTCTTAATGGCCGACTGAAAAGCCACGTGTTCTGTTACACGATATCTCTCTGAAGAGAGTTTTTTTTCTTCCCTGCCCTGCCCCTCTATCTTTATCCTACTTTCTTTTTCTTCCGAGTCCTATTTTTTTCTCCCTTGTCTATCTTTCTTCCATAGAGCTCATGCGTTCGCAGGGTATGAGGGAAAAAATTACTTGGAGGGATTTTTTTTACTCTTGGTTTCTATTGGCCTCTACGACGATGAGGGTAGAGAGGGTATCCCCCTGCCGATTTACGTTAGGGGGCCGTATAGCGTGGAGGGTTGAGCGTTAGTTATAGGTCTGGATTTGAATTCTTAGATAAAAACTTTTTGTTGCATTTACAGAGGTAAAATTTCCAAACATTGGTTAAAGGTAAAATTGAAAAAAACGACGTTTTATTTGCACATTATTTATTAAAAGATATTAAAACCAGGCATGTTTCGAGGGTATACTGAACCCTCTTCGTCGTCAGTATACCCTCGAAACATGTCTGGTTTTAATATCTTTAAATAAATTATGTGCAAATCAAACGTCGTTTTTTCAATTTTATCCTAATTTTCACAGTTTGCCATCTATATTTTATTGGTTAAAGGTAAATTTAATGAAGTAGTATAGTATCATTTTTACATTATGGAGAAAACTGGTACTTAACATCGTTACATAAATAATATATTTTTTTGTTATTCTTTTTTATGTGAAACTGAGTTGAGCTAATTAGTATTTTTTTTGGATTTTTCTTTGAATGGGAGAAATAAAATCACTTGAATGTGTGTTATTCTAAAAGCTTTCTTTAGAATATTTTCTTATTTACACGTTTGAATGAAAAATTTCGTTTAAAATGTTTCGCTTTATTGGTAGTTTTGTTTGTAAATTTTTATCCAGAAACTTCAATAGAAGTTTGGAACTTTTAAAAGTTTTCTTTTTTATAAATATTTCATTATATATTTTAGAAATTCATCTTAATTTTTCTGTTTTTCGTGAACACCATTTTACTACTTCGTAATAGTTTGGATTTTTATCCACAGTACATAGTAAGATGTTAGTTTTAGATTGTTACCAACATAAGTCTATTAAATATGGATAAAAATTAAACTCTTTAGAAATTTTTATTGATTAATAATTATTTGTTTCAGACAATTAAATTTAGTTTACTTACAACTGTAAAAAAATTGCCGTTTTTGTAATGTAAAATACTATAACATATTTTGTATGAATAAACTGTCATGAAAAGATGACAAAACATTAAACTACATTTTAACTGAAATACTGATAAGGAGCATGAAGAATTACGGTTAAGTAAAATTAGAATACTTAATTCTGTGGGTTGTAGAAAAATATTAATTAATTATGATACAATTTGTTTTGAGAAAAAATATTTTCTGATGATTGACTAATAATTTAAGGATTTTAAAAAAAAAGTTTTTCTTTATTTCAAAGTAATTTTATACATGTGGGAAAAAGATGAGTGCTTGAATTCCTCATACATATGCAGTAATTTTTAGGCCTATAAACCGATTTGTAAGATTGATATGAAAAATTGTAATTTTAACCAAAATAATATTTTACTTTCTTTTTAATTAGATTTCTTTCTTTATAATATTTACCCAAAAATAAACAACTTTCTAAATAAGGGCATTAAAATGCTAAACCTACGCAAGTCGCAAGCAAGCTGCTCACGTAAAGGCAGTAAGGGAAGGACCCCTCAACTTTTAGAAGAATGAACCGGAATCATTACAAAAGGCCATAGTGCGAATCCATAGGGGCTCTTCACAGGGGCGAGGGTGGGCGAGAATAACAAAAAACGGGAGAACAAAAGTGAGCAACCTGGCTGAGATAAGTATCTTTATTTTCCCTTGCTCACAATCCAAATTTCGATCGTAAAAAACGTAAATAACTAAACAAGCGCCTACACTTTAGATCAATAATGCGCATTAACGTAAACCTTCCAAGTAAATTATCTTTTCAGTCTGTAAACTGGAGGTTGTGGCGAATATTTTGAAGTTGAGCTTACTGGTTACTGGTGCTCTTAGAGAAGCATGATTATTGTGAGTATTTTATAATAGTTGAATATAATTTTTTTGGGGGGAAATTATAAATTCACCTAGTTCTTTGCCTCTATTTTTTTAAATATAGTACCTTTTTTGTACATTTTTTTGAAACTTTGATGTTCGATCTAATCACACCTATTTCACATAATAGATTAATCAGGGTGTAATGAAATTACGGAGCGTTATAACAAAATGTTTATTGTTCTCAGCCTGATTTTTATCAGTTTAATATTTTATTAAATTTGAGTAGACAATTTTACTACTAATAATAAGTTTTAACAACTTGAATAGGTATTTCAAAGTACAATTAGACATTAACTGTAAGGACTAAGCCAATATTATATTAAAATTAAAAAATTTTTAATGCTAAATTTTAATCACTGCAGAATTTTATATCCTAAGTATTTTCGGAGATTCAATTTACTTTGTGGAACTACTTAATTTAAAAATTAAAATTATTAATGTTGAAGCATTTTTAAATTTGTTTGGGCAATTAGTTATTTCTATTTATATTAATTACATATAATTTGTCATTCAAAAAATTGGTAATAACATTTTATAAATGATTATTGAAATAAAATGAAGTGACTAATTTCAATTTTTAAGATTTAGTAAAAAATTAATTTAGTTTTACGAATTTTAGTAGCTAAATATAGTTAAAAATTCCCCCTTCTTAGATTTGAGTTCTTAAATTTAAATTAAGTATTTTGAGTTAGTAAATTTAATATGTTATAATTTACAACATTAAAGTCACAATATCATAATATTAGAGAAATAATCATGGGGACAAAAATATACAAAATAGGCGTTTTACCCCTAAACAAGTTTAAAATTACTTGCACCCACTTTATCTGCTCTTAAAAAAACAGTGTTTTTTTCCAGAGTTTAAACTCAGAAATAATTTTTTAAAAGTAAAAATTCTTGTCCTTAAATAATTTTTTAATTGCTTTAATAAAAGTAGTATTTAATGCTAATTTTTTGGGATATTTCTTCGCCATAAATTCATCAATCATAAAAATTTTTAATTTATCTGCTCTTCTTTATATGTATTGAAATGTTGCTCAAATCTTTTTTTAATCTTGATAGAAATTACAGTAATCCCTCTTTCAAATATTAATTTAAACATTTTATGGTTAAAATTTACAGTAATTCAGTAAGTAATTCAGACATTAATTCAGAAATGTAAATCTATGTTTTTAACGGGTCAACATACCTCAAAACACTGTGATCATCACTATATTTCAAACTTAAAAAAATAGCATAATCTGAGTGATCGATTATTCATGAGGGTTTGCAATATGGAGAAAGCCCCCAGGCATCCTTAAAGAACCATATTTCGTTCATTTACTCCACATTGATCCAATATCTCTGACGTCCAGAAGGAGATAACGTCAAACAAGGTTTACCTGACGGTGACAGTTAAAGAAGCCGCGCCCGAGTCCATACATAAATCAAAGAATTCGAAGTGCTTAAAAATTTTCTCTCTGCAGACATTTTCTTGGCTTAAAATATGAATAAATATGCCAGCGGTGGGGAAACTTCTCTTTCTCCATCAAAAAACTGTCTACCTAGGTGTTGTCTAAAATTGAAGAAGATAAGTTGTAATTAGATTGATACGGGCAAAAAATGTTCTTTAGGAAAATAATTCCTAAAAGGTGACTATCATTTATTATACATATATAATTATTTTTTTTATCTTTATAATAGGTTATTAAACTTGTAGTAAAGCAAAGAAGGGAAGCTTAAAATTAAAAATTCAAAACATAAGAAATACCTTCAAAGAAGTGTCTGAGACGTTTCGGATAATTACTCACAAACGACTTTTACAAAAACAGAGGACCAATTGAAAAAAAAAGTGTTTTTAGTGGTTAACTGCTTGAACAACATATCCATTAAAAATCATTCTCGCATTAAATATAGTAATTAAGGTTTTCAATCAATATTAGTATTTTTTGTAATGATAAAAAAACGAAATTTTTTTAGGCTAGTGATGAGGCTAGTTAAAATTTTAAAATTGAAAAACGCCTTGAGTAGCTCACAATATTTATAAATATTACT
The DNA here is from genome assembly GCA_024610705.1 of Tetragnatha versicolor. Taxonomy (NCBI): domain Eukaryota; kingdom Metazoa; phylum Arthropoda; class Arachnida; order Araneae; family Tetragnathidae; genus Tetragnatha; species Tetragnatha versicolor. The sequence goes on along the minus strand of JANDEH010000001.1, from coordinate 30,206,431 downwards.
CTGATAACACTGGTCAACACTCATTTTGATGGCGGGAATATTAAAGCTGTTTTTGTATATATTTGACCTCCTGATTCCGAATATGACATCCGTTTTTGCTCATCAGCTCTAGTTTTTAAGATATTCGAAAATTAAGTTTTTTTCACTTTTGACCTACCTTTTATACAATATGGTGCTATAAAAATGACTTAAAAATAAAAAACCTAACCACCCAAGGCTTTTCCTATTCCTTAGGGTCCCAATAGATAGTGTATAAAGTTTCAGCCCCCCAAGTTAATTTTAAGGGGTACCTATAGGGCCCTAAAGTTGAAAAAAAGTCGAAAAATTGGTCTTTTTTTCATAATTTTAAAAAAAATATTTTTGAGTTTTTTAATTTAATAAAACTGGCTAATATATGTTTTTTAGAACTTATTTAGACCGTTAAAAATATTTTTACTTGAAAACTGCACCTCTTTAGAGCGATTTTTTAGTTTTAAGGTGAGAAAAAGGGTCATTTCGCTCAAAAACGCTTGGTACCAATAATGGTGAATGAAATGAATAAGTTTCGAATTTTTCAGAAGTGAGTCATCAAAAAAGATGTCCTTTGATATAAAACTGAAATTTCATATGATACAGATGAGTGAAAAAAAGCATTTTTTCCAATTTTTTCAAATTTTAGGGCTTGAAAGCTCGAAAGGAGCTTCAACTGTTTTACTGATCTTTATCATGTGAAATTCAGTTTTACATCAAAGGACGTCTTTTTTGATTACTTACTTCTGAAAAATTCGAAATTTATTCGTTTCAACCACCATTATTGGTATCAAGCGTTTTTGAGCGAAATGACCCTAATTCTCGCCTTAAAACTAAAAAATCGCTCTAAAGAGGTGCAGTTTTAACCCTACAATGCATGATTTTTTAAATTCACTTGAAAATCATTTATGTGACTTCTATTATGGTGTACATTAGTAAAAAAATACTAAAAAAATTTAATTTAATTTTTTTCTACTTTTTATTGGCAAAAAACTTTGTCCTTGTGAAATTAATTTGTGTCTCTTGTGAAATTAATTGTGAAGTGAAAAAAAACCAAATGCTCTAAAAATATAAAAAAATAACTTATCTTTTCAAAACATTTTTTGTTCAAGCTGAAATTTTTTTTTATTTTAATTTATATGGTCCTTTTATTTTGGCGTTTTCTGTGTCTTGACTTTCGTTTCACTGGCTACTAACAAATGTCTCAAAATAGTACCCCTGCTGTGATCTACTGGCGATCTAAAGTGCTAATACAATGAAATGTTATATCTATTGTACTTATTGCATGGTGTTGCCGTTTGGAAATGAAAGTTCGAGTAGGAAATGGGAAAAAATGTCGTGTTGCCAAATGGCATCAGTATGCACTGTAGGGTTAAAGTAAAAATATTTTTAGCGGTCTAAATAAGTTCTAAAAAACATATATTAGCCAGTTTTATCAAATTAGAAAACTCAAAAATATTTTTTAAAAAATTCTGAAAAAAAGGCCAATTTTTCGACTTTTTTTTCAACTTTAGGGCCCTATATGTATCCCTTAAAATTAAATTGGAGGGCTGAAAATTTATACACTATCTATTGGGACCCTAACAAGGAAACATTCTCAGGATGAACTCACAGAATTGGACGAAAATTTTACAGGGGTTAGAATATGACTCAAAACACCTTCTGTAAAACAATTAGCTGCTGAATTACAGTAGAAAAGCTGTAAAAAATTATTGAAAATTATCATATTTAACGCCAAATGTAACCCTACAAGGCGAGAAACGCAGAGAGAACGCCAAATGCTAGAATGAACTGGCCGCTTTCTCTCTGATGCCACTTAAATGAGCGAATAAAAAAAGTTCAGCAAAACAGGAATAAAAATTTATTAAAGAAGGAAAATTAAAGTAAATAACTCATGAAGCAATACAAAATTATATGCAAATTAAAAAGAATCCAACATCTATTTAGCATTTAATTTTTAGGAGTTATCTGTTTGCCGCATATTTTTTAAAAATGCATTGGAAGGCACTGTATATTTGGACGGCTTTTTTCAACTAAACTCTACTCTAATTTCCACGGCTAGGCTACAGCTCGGCGTTTCATTGGTTCAATCACTAAGCGCCGAGACTGCTACGTAATCACGAGACCTACAGCGCATGCGCCACTGGCCGTTTTGGCCGTCCAAATATACACTTCGGCATTGGAAACTATATATTTTATGGCACTGTCTAAATCCACGAAAGTAACAACTCAACTCTAACAAATTTCGCTAATACTTTAGCAAGGGCCAACTTTCGTGGATTTAGACACTTCGAATCAAATTTCTCATTCCATCCGATTGGAAAGTCGCCAAGTGGTGGTAAATGAATGTATTTGGCAACTCAGAACCCAAATTTCAAATTTAAATAACTCCTTTCCTATTGAAATTCAGCAGCTAATTTTTTCACAGTAAGTGTTTTGAGTCATCTTCTTATGCCTGTAAAATTTTCGTGCATTTCTGTGAGTTCACCCTAAGAATGTTTCCTTGTAAGGAATAGGAAAAGCCTTGGGTGGTTAGGTTTTTTATTTTTAAGTCATTTTTATAGCACCATATTGTATAAAAGGTAGGTCAAAAGTGAAAAAAACTTAATTTTCGAATATCTTAAAAACTAGAGCTGATGAGCAAAAACGGATGCCATATTCGGAATCAGGAGGTCAAAAATATACAAAAACAGCTTTAATATTCCCGCCATCAGAAAAAAAGTTTTTTTTGTAGACCAGTGTAATCAGTGGTTGATTTGATAGTCAATATCGATAATCGACATGGAAGGAAAATTTGAAGTCATAGGGGAAAATGTTTTAAATGAGTGCGGTGATGTATTTTTTAAGCTCTGAATAGCACCTATCTAGTAGTTTATATCACTTTAAAACTTTTGTCTTTGGTGTGAGAAAAAAATTTACCACATAATAATTTTATCTGAGTATATGTGCCGTTCGTTCCCAACTGCTTCAAAGTAGCCTTATTATAAAAAATATTTTTGTAGGATTCAAATCAAGGATGATATAACCAACTATCATTTCTCAATTAAATATCAAAAGAAATATATGAAAGACAGTAAAGTAAATTCTTGTTAAAGGAATTTCGAATAGTAAATTTGATAGGAAAATGCAATGCAACTAACACTTTTATCTAAACTTTCTACAAAAAAAAGTTACTTAACTTCTGAAAATATTTTTTCCCTTTATATTTGATACTTTTCCTTCCCTTTTCAAGCTACTAAGTTAGTTTAGCTTGGAAAATATCAAATTTAAGAATATGATATTTTTTGTAATTTGAAATTGATTTTTAGCACAGTGTAAAATAATACAATTTTTTTTATCCGAGCATCTAGGAAATTTCAAAATTCAAAGATTTTCTGTCGTTACCTGGAATACTCAAATTCTCTAAGCATGAAATTATAACAAAAATCCCATTCTTAAAAGAACGAATGCAAATGGCTCAGATAAAGCTATTTCCGAAGGTTTCACAAAAATATTTTTGAAAGATTTAAATCCCATTTTCTTCCACGGCACTACTTTCCTTTTGGTTACACTAATTGTAGCCGAAAGGGAAAACATAGCTCCCTCCATGCTAAAGTACGTAAAACGAAGCCAAGCTAAGAACTTGAGAGGGCTTGAGAAAAAGGCAAAACTTAGTGGCACGCTACTCCAAGCATTAGAATCAGAAAAAAGAATAGAATTCCAAACATATATTAAGAAACAGAGCATGTGGAATTTCCTCTTTATTAAGTACCGATTGCCTATTTGCACAGTTTCCTTTTCATTTATAATGCTTGTCTATAGGAGGAAAACTTTCAACATACTAATCTTAAAAAGTTTTTGGATGCAGGCACGTAGGTTGGTTGTACGGCAAATTGCTTTCATAGATATGGTTTCTTTTAAGTACTTCAGCGGTTGTGTATTGAGACTTAAGAATTGTGCTTTGCAAAAATACAGTTGTTGTTAATATTTTTGGAAAAGTTCTGGTTCTTAGGATTTGTATTCTTGTAATGGGAAGTATGGTAATAATGTAATATTTTTAAGTTCTGTCGAAGATACTTTTGAATCGAAGAAATCGAGAGGAGTATTTGTTATGGGATTTCGGAGCGAATTATTTTCGAAATTTAGGGAGACGATGGGTAAGAGTTTCTAAAATAATTGCTCTATTCGAGTGCGGCTTCGAAAGATTTTGCTGTCATTTTTCGCTAGCTTACTTCTAAATTCAAGCAAATTTGTAACTTCTATTGATTTTGAACGTTGAAACTTTCTAACTAAGTAAGGTTTTAGAGTATATCGCATTTAAAAATTTAAGGCACTAAATGTTTCTTTTGAAATATGCAAGATTTCGCTATAATAGTCATAAGAAGTGAAACATTTTTCTCGTTACTGTTCTCTTTAAGTTTTGATTCTGTTCATTCAAATGTGAAATGGCCAAATTCTTACACTTTTTATACACTTTGCTTACTTAGAGATTCTTTGAAATGCTATGAAGTTATAAGCCTTTTCGTCGATTTTACATAAATTAAACTATGTTAATATGAAAATAATTAAAATAATATACATTTTAAAATTATCATAGCTATTATTATTTTACAACCTCAATTAAGTGCAATTATTATTTAACTGAAATGAAATTAAGGCTTTTTTAAACGATTGAAAGTATTTCTCTTTCCAATGTTTCTATCGATATAAAAAAAACTCAGGTGATTGATATACCCATGAGTAGAATGTCATTACTTCTTATATACCTAATTAAAAACATTCTAAGTTAACAAAAAAGTCTGGAAACCTTTCAATTTTCAAACGTTCTCCCAATTCAAAAATGTTCAGAAAACTACGATTAAAAATATACTTATAGCTTTTTTCTTTTCTCAAACGATCACTCAAACCCTCTTTACTTTATCGCAAATGTAAACAAAGATCCACCTCGCCACGTGGAGCTTCCCCGGCTTATCTTTCTCCTAATTCATCTAATTCGCGCGCTTTCTTAATGCGCTCGAGTACCGCTAGGGAGCGCTGTGCTCCGGAACCCTTAATGAAACGGCTAATGGCGGGAGTTAATGAATCCTTGAATGGGAGAACACGTGTTCGGAATTTTGGCGATGTTTTTGGTGTCAGAGACTGAAGTTTTTGCGTACGGTTTGATTGTTTGGGGGATTTTAGGATCCTTCCTTTTGTATTGAGTCTTTTTTATGTTAACAGTATTAAGAATATTTATGCTATTAAAAATTATTGTGATTTTATTTTTTGAAATTTTAAACTATTTATTGTTCTAAAAGAACTTGTAAATTAATGATAATTATACTTAATTACAATTAATCATAGTTGTAGTCTTGACAGTTGTGTTTAGAAATAAAACTTAGATTTCGTTTACCGTAAAATATGTGATTATGACTTAGAAAATATTTACCGATTGCAAATATTTCTTCTTTTTTTATCATTTTGGATAACATTTCAGTTCATCTACACAATTTTTTAAATTAAATTATCCTCTGATGATAAACGTGAAATTACTTTTGTTTAACTTTAAAAAACAAAATTGAATTACTTTAGTTAATTTTAACTCAACTCAAAAACTAAAATCATTAATGCAGTTATGGTAAATATTAATAAAGATTGACGCAATTTTTTAAAATTAAATTACCTTCTGATAATAAACATGATATTACTTTTGTTTAACTTTAAAAAACAAAATTGAATTACTTTAGTTAATTTTAACTCAACTCAAAAACTTAAATCATTAATGCAGTTATGCGGTAAATATTTATAAAGATTGAAACTTAAAAAATAGAGCACTGTATCAAATTTGAAATGAAGAACAAACATTTTTATAACAGATGTGATATTCCTCAAAAATAGTAGTAGCACACAATAACTACAAAATAACATTTTCTAGAAAAACACCTTTTAGGTATTTTTTAAAGTACCACCATCTAAAAGTAAATGGAAAACACGCTATAAGGACCAATCTTTTGACAGAAAAGATGAGTGCTGATTAAAAGTAGATAATCTTGAGTTTTCCCCAATTCAATATCCAATGAAGAGATATGTCGAAGAGAGACATAAATTTCTCCTGTCTCAATCAATAAACGGCCCAAAAAATGCACTCCGAAGAAATTGCGAAGTCAAATTCGATTAACAGAGGAGAAGCCTGATATCCACTCGATTGAACCGAGTCAAAAAATTTGGTCAAAAAACTCTTCCTATTTACCAGATTCAATTATATTTTGCCCGGGTGATGAAAATAGACTCCTCTTACACCCAGTTAATTTTATTCCCGAGAAGTCAAGCTATATTATGTTACGTAATGCGAGTGCGTGTTATAAAAGATGACTCTAAAGTGATGAAATGAAAGTTGGCCTCTCTTTTGACGGCGTTGATTTTCTCATTATCTGTGTTGTTGTTGCATGTGAATTTAGAGGTGAGTAAATGTATTGATTCCTATTTTTTTGATTAATGCTCAATAAAGTTATTTTTATTTTGAACCTATAGTGTTACGTTTTTCTTGGGTTTGTGTTGTTGTTTGCATCTTTCACTTTTACTTTTTGTGATGTGGCAACGTGTCATAAAGGATTTGATAGGATTTTATTATTGAGAGAAGAAAATTGATGTAAGTTTTAGTTTGGGAACAACCAATTATTGGATTTAAATCATGAGATCAATGAAGTATTGGACGAAGTTCGGAGCATGAAACTTTTTTTGTTAGATAAAAACACTAACTAAAAATTAAGTTACTCATTTAAAGATAAAAAAAATTGGCAACAGTTTAAGAATTCCTATTGTATCAAAGCTCATAAAAATTAATGCTGATTGTAATACAAGACTTGTCTTTATATTTTAAGTTCAGCTATCAATGCATTTTTAAGCAAAATATGTTTATGCTTATCAATATCATTGTTTTAAGTAAAAAAATCTTTAAAACGTCTCTAAGTCTCAACTTGAAGCTTACCATTTTACTTTAAAGTACTCCTTTGCACCCTAAAAAATGCATTCATTATACACCGATAAAACACGACAAATACTTTTAAAAACTAAAATTATTTAAAACTATCAAAACATTTCTCAAAAAAAAATCCAAACAGCATAAAACGTTAAAAAAGTGTTCACTAGGGAGAAAAAAAAACGAGAATGAAAAATAACTCCCCAGTGGCGACCTTGAAAGTAAGCAAAAAACCCGGATGTCAACACAAATAAATTGCAACAACGACAAAAAAAACAAAGATCCTCCCCCACTCCCCCTCCTCTCCTCCAAATTAATGACATGCAAAAAAATCCTCAAAAGGCGTCTCCCTAATGAACATGAACTGTATTCATTGGTCGCTTCAAATTAATCTCTCCTTAATTGGCTCATTTGTAGGAGAGATTTTCTCCTCCCCTTTTTCGGGAAACGCCTTTTATCGATGTCAATAATCAAGTCATTAGGAGGGAGAGGAGAAGGAAGCGCAGGAGCAGAGGATGGGGAGGAGGAGCAAGGAAGAGGAAAAGTGGAGTAGAGTAGTTTTGTTTTCGTTGAGGCTCACTCTTTACTTCACTTCTTTTTTTTATTACAGTGTGAGAATTTATTATTATTTTTTTTCAACAAAAGGCGAGGTTAAAGAAGATAAATATTTTTACAGATCTTTTAACTCAAATGAATATTCTTTCGGTTACTTTTGAATGGAGTCTTTGTTTTATTAGGATTAAAGATTGTTGAGACTTCATTTGTATGTTTTTAAAATACGAAATAATGTCGATGGTGTGTTTAGAGAGAAGTAAATTGAATTAAAATTTGGTTTTAATAAAATGTATATATAAAGAGGGTACTTTTTTAAATTTTGTTTATGGTAAAATTCATAACCAAATTTTTAATTATTCAAATACATTCAAGAATTTATGTTATAGTTTATATTTTAAATAACTTGAAAAGCATAATTTATTTGTCCTCTCTCTCTCACTCGTTTTCTTATCTTAAGGTGGTTGCCTACCTATGGAGGCTTTTTTAATAATTAAAATATTGACATAATTTGTGATTTATACAATTAAATGCATCTAAAAACTATGAATAATATAAAAAATAATTAAATTTTAATTTAAATTTTCATATTATTGAAGAATTTATGCATAAAAATTACAACAAAAAGCCTTTCCGCAAAACATCATAACTCAAATTCATATGAAGATATTTTGGTTTTTTAAACTTTATTATCCTTGTTAACACATATTTTAGGAGGCCTACTATTTTTATGTCTGAATTATTTTAATATCAAAAGTTATAGCACTAAACTTTAAAAATTAAAAAAAATACCAAAGTTCAGTAAAGTTTAAAGTTATACTATTCATAAAATAAAAAATATTACACCCACAGACAAAAAAATAGTAGGACTCCTAAATCATATTATGTCAAGTACTGTGCCTAAGTTTTATAGAAATTCATTCATAATATTTTGAGTTATGCAGTTTTGCGGAGAAGGAAAATAGCAAAAATGTGATTCTGAGAAAAACGCGAATTTCTTTATTTTTCCTTAATAAAATGCCTATTTAGTTTTAAGTAAAATTTCTGAAACTTTGGTTCTAGGAAAGATGAAGACAAAATTTAAACTGATTTTGAAAGCTAAAGATGTGTTTTTTGAAATAAGATAATAATTTTTTTTGAATTTTTGGTCCGAAATGGCATTTTTAGGTAGGCAGGCACCTTAATACTTTGAATGAAGATAATATGAAATTTTCTTAAAAAACTTTAACAGAAAATTATAATTTTCCAGAAAGAAAAATTATTGATAGATTTTATAAGTTTGTGAGCAGGAGAGGATAATATAAAAAGCAATGAGTGTAGTAGATAAAAAATTAACTTTCAATGCTTAACCTTTTAAACGCCGCAATTCAAATTTCGAATTAATGGTTCTGATTTTTGGCTTAAATGGCTAGTTTCATCATTACTAAAACCATTCTAGTCATTTTTTGGCGGAAAAAAAATCCTAAGTATGATTTTGAGGATGTTCCCATTTGGGAACATCGGCGTTTGGGGTGAAGTTTTTAGGGGGATTTCCAAAAGGGACATATTTTACAATTATTTCAAATAAAATGATTGAAATAGGTTTCTACTCAATAATTATGAACATTTTTATGATTGTGGACGGTTTTTTCAATTTTATTATCCATACTTGAACGATTGAGTAACATTTTATAAATTTTCATAAGAAAAAATTGACATGTTTATTACGTACGCGAAGCTTTTCCGTTAATTTTTCTTGCACTATGGGTAATATTTTGGTGTAAAAAATACAAAAGAGTGTTCCCATGCTCGTCAAAGCTAAACAATTACGTTTCTGTGAGAAAAATTTGTTTTAATTACGGTCCTATACGGATATCTAGCATAAAATCCACTAATTGCATTAAAATCTAATTAGCTTTCAAAATTAATAATTATAATTATCTCCATTGATTTATTAAAGCTGTGTTTCTCATGGAAGATTCCGAAGTGAACCACATATATCTTACATCCAACTTACGTTAGAAGAGTGTTTTTAGATGTACGCACTTTTTCTTATTTTCAAAATTTTTCAATTTTATTTCTAAAATTTTTATTAAAAAAAGTATTTGAACAAAAATATATACGCAAATCCTCAGAAGCACTCCAAATATGCTCTTTGTATAACCCCCATTGATAATTACTGAATATTAATCGATCGGGGAATTAGAAAAATATACAAGTGTAAGAATTTGCTATAAAGCTATAGAATTTATTTCTCCATAAATCAGGTGAAAAATTAAAAATTACATATTTTTGAATTTAAAACATAATTCTTAACCTGTTTAGATCTTTTGAGACAAGAAATGTTCAAAAAATTAAAGAAAATTGGAAATAACTTGAATTTTTGCATGTTATAAAAATCCCCTCAAATACTATACCCCAAACGCCGATGTTCCCATTTGGGAACATATACGTTGTATTGGTAATTACTCTCCAAAATTAAAATATGAAGCTATTCTGTCAAGCCAAATGGGAAGATGTGTACTTAAGCTACCTAAACACAGCAAAATTATTTAAAACTAAATTTTTTTAAATTTTTCACAAGTTGAAACTTGTGCAACTTTTGGAAGAGCCAAAAATCTCTAATTTTGATGTAAATTCTACAAAAAGGATTAAATTCCACGTGAAAAACTTTTGCATGTAAAATAACTTCATATCTTTGAGTTACTTTCTACCAAGTATGAAATTCCTGCATGAAAAATTAAGTGGTGTAAAAATTCCTTAAAATGATGTTCCCATTTGGGAACATCGGCAGGTAAAAGGTCAAAAGTTTTCATTGGGAATCGGTGCCTAGGACAAAAAAGAAAAAACAACTGGATTTTTCTTTGCCTAAAAAACCTGCGTTTTTGGGACGGAATTCTTAAAGAACATTCATTGAATAAATAATATTTGAGATAAATAGTAGGATTAAATCATGTAAGAAATTATAAATGTAGTTTTTCTTAGTTATCTAAATCGAAATATGACTTTTTTAGGAATATAAGGGTCATTTTCTGGACTTTTCCACCGCCAGGGCGAATTTTACCCTTTTTTAAACACGCTCTAGTGGCCAAACTATTTGTCGGACAAAATAATTGTAATTGATAATTTTATAGCTTTTTTTATCATCTTTATTTTTTACTTTTAACATTTTCCCGAGAAACCCATACTTTCCGTTCTACAAGCAAAAAACCAAAAAATGGGTGACATTTTAGTGTTTTTTCGAATTTTCACCAAAATGTCATTCGAAATTTTGTATGAGAAGTTCAGATTTGGATTCAGCACCCTCGAAAACATTAGAACCGTTGAGAAAAAAAACTTCTGTATGTTTTCTTCAACAAGCGACTTACTTATCATTACACTATTGTCTTCTATTGAAATTACGTTCTTAAGGAAAATTGCTGAGGAAAAGGCATTAAATACTAATTAATAGACTAAATAGATGGTTTATTTCATGTGAAACATTATAAAACTAGGTTTTAAAGTACCTTATTTAAAAAAATACTTTATTTTTTAGATGAAAGTTCGATTTTCTAGATTTTTACCCGCAGGGGCAAATTTTGCCCTATTTTCAACGCGCTCTAGAGGCCGAACTATTAGTCTGACAAAAAAGTTGTAATTGACAATTTCGTAGCTTGCTTTATCATCTTTATTTTTTGCATTCAACACTTTCATGAGAAACCCATATTTTCCGTTCTACAAACAAAAAACCAAAAAATGAGGTGAAATTTCAAAGTTTTTTCGAATTTTCACCAAAATGCCATTCGAAATTTTGTATGCAAAGTTCAGATTCGGATTCAGCACCCTCGAAAACATATAAAACCGTCGAGAAAAAACTTCTGTATTTTTTTTCCTGAAACACCCTATTTTTGACACCAAGTTACTGGACTAAAATGCACTCTTAAAACGACAGTCTCAAAACTGAGTAAAAAAGTGCTCAAACTGGCTCCGATCCAAACGTACTCAAATTTGAAAACATGAATATACTCATTTCAGAAAATGTGCATACTTAAAAATGAAACATCATGAGCTCATTTTTGAGTTCAAGCTCAAGATGTTCATTTTTGAAAGTTTGAAGTAAGAGCATGACTTGTTTTGTGTTATAATATTTGAAAGGTTAAATTAATTTTAAGAATAAAACATTAGTTTTTACGTTTTATTCTAAAAACAACACTAAACATATGATTTGAACCCTATAAAACACTTTAAGTGCTAAATATTGAAGACCAATGCTTTTTTAAATTCTGGTTAAGCAATAGCAAAAAATTCCTAATATTTTACAAAAATAACATCAAGCAATGTTTTTTTAATCTTCTTCGACCTTGGTAGTTTTAATTATCAGTATTTGATCCTTAAAACATTTAATTTATTATAAAGAAAAAAGTAATAAAAATCTAAAACCCCTGTTGACTTCCAAGTCTTTTAGCTTACTTTAAAAGTAGGGATTATTTAAATTCTCTAAAAGGTACTAGGTACTTAAAATGCGAACTGCCAAGTTATTAAGTAGTACTTTTACTGTATAAGTTTTCTGGTGTGCGTCAAAAAGGCTAAAAATTTAATCCTTTCAGTCCTAGTCGCCCCAAAGTTTCCATAGGATTCAATGGTAATCTTGGGCGCCTTAGGATTGAAAGGGTTTTAAATAAAAGAATTAAATGTAAAACAAAAAACTAATATTTTAAAAATTGAAACAACCTAAAGTTTTGTATTACCCCTCTAGTAACTAAACTTTCATAACTATATTTTTAATGATAAATTCCTCTTAACTAAGAGAAAAAATTATTAAAAAATATTTTCTCATTCATTTAAAATAATCCAGATGGTTAAAACAGTTTGAATTAGTAAAAGATATTTTACAAAAATGTACTTTCATAAAATTAAATGGAATTTTAAGAATTAAACATTATTTTATATCAAAAAGCATATATGATTATAGTAAAATTTTTGAATGAATTAATATAGCAAGTAAACTGAAATGTTCAGCTTCTGATTTTCATATAAAAGTCACAGAATCAGTGATAATAGGAATTCTTAGATTGGATGCATTTACTTTTAATGTTGACATTTTATTCTATTGAAGTCTTAACATCCTAAGAATGAATCTGTTTTTCAAATAAATGTTCAAAGACAAAAGTTCGTTTTAAATAACATTATACTTTGGAAGTATACCCATTCTTACGAATTGAATTTATGTAATAAAGTAAGATATTATACTTCCTAAAAGTTGAAAGTGTAGAGATTTTCATAAAAACAACATTATTATACCAAAATAGCGCATTTCAGTTCTCATAAAATCATATCGAGTACATACCCAAACCTACACAATGCATATTCTACTCAAGTCTTTCTACATATTTTATTAGTTTCTTCCTTTAAGTGATTACTTATAAAAGTATTTTTCTTATGCTCCCAACCATTCTAAAGAACGAAATTTCGAAAGGAAGAATTAAAATTGAAGTAAAGAGACTGAACTTTCAAAAATGCAAATGAAAAGTTGTTTTTCTTTAGGAAAATTATTGTACATCGCAAACCAATTCTATTTCGAACGAAGAACTTTCTTCTTAAGTTCACAAGACTTCATGAAATGCCGAAACATGATTATATTAGTCCTATTTCTAAATCAGATGAGGGTTTTAAGAATATGAAGAATCAGTAAATGAATATATCATTTATTTTAATAAAACTGGGTGGATATGTCAATAATAATAACACTGAGATTCCTACATTTATACTTAAAAGTAGACTAAATTTTAAATACCTTTATATATTTTCAATTACTGAATTATACATTGCTATAAGAAAACAGGATGCCATGTTTCGAAAGTAAACATTTCAGACCAGATTACCATTTGTGTAATTACATTCAATTGGATAATATTTTTGGATTTTAATATTTGAGTTTAAATACGGCTTTCAGAATTCAACTATGGGTGTATCCTATTTCGTTTTATGTGAAACATTCGTTTTCGGAAATAGTTTCTTTAATGAGTTTCCTTATTTTGCAATTCAAAGTATTTCCAGAAGGTTGCCAAGATTTCTAAAACATGATAGATGAAATGAAGCTTAGCATTGAAAATGAAAATTATAGGTTTTTAAGAATATTATATTTTATTAGGTTAGTCTTTCCATGATGAGAAAATTCTACTTAAAGAACATTGAATGAAAGTATGAATAGACACATCAATCATAGAATATTAAAGACATACTAAAGCGGAATGTTTACGAAAAAAGTGACGTCTACAATATATAAGTGTATTAAATTATCCTTCTTTAAAACTGCTTTGCATTGATGGAACTAACTGAATTAAATTTATAAAGCTATACAGTTATAGTTTTCAATTATTAAAACTTTTTGAGTTAAAACTTTTTAGATAAAACCTTACCTAAAAATATTACAATCAAACATTAGAAATAATGAACAACTTCCCAAGAAAATGTTCATTAAAAAATTCCTTAGTTTTTAATATATTTGAGCTTATAATTAGGAAAAAGATAAGTCTTTTTTAAGAATCATTTAAAGAACAATTATTTCCACAAAAATATAGTGTACATCTGCATATTTTGTGTTAGTCTTTCATTTATTATTCGATAAAAGTAACCTTACTTTTGTAAATAAAATTAAACTTTAAAAAAAGGTATCTCATAATACTCATTTAAAAATAATATGATGATAATAAGTGTTTTATTTTTTGAAAAATACTATTTAGGGATTTAATATTATATTTTGAAGGCACCTAAATTGAGTGTCGTTTTAAGGAAGGAAAATATTCAGTTTTGTGAGTAATATCAGATTATGATACTTAAAAGTTTTATTCCAAGTAAAAGCAATGTTTCTTTCAAAACATTATCCTTAATTGAACATTTTTATGTTTTCAAATCTCAGAAATTGAGATGAAAATTCTATTTTTAAGGAACATACTTGTAATCACATTTTATACTCAAACTTACGTCCTCTTTTTTACTGTTAACTTTATCAGAATTTTATTGATAAAATTCTAAATTAAGTGACTTATTTAAAAAATGTGTTGGAATTAATTTGTATTGCATATTTTAGACTAGTCTTTGGTGTACTGTACGAATTTAATACTTTTACATGAGTAAAATGTTTCTTTACAAGTTTGATTTTATCAAAGAAATATACAGTGAACTATAATATTATACAAATAAATTACCTAAACTTGACTAAATAATCTTATATGTATATTTAAGAGTCACGATCTTTTAAAAGCTAAATGGATTGGTTATGAAAGAAATTGTTAGTTATTATTTGAAAACAAATTATTTTATTTCACTAAGAACCAATGGTTTTTTAAATAGAAAAATCAAGCTTTTTATGACAATAAATATTCCTTTACGCAAAAGTTATTTTAGTTTGTTAGCATAATATTTTAGTAGCATTTTCAAGAGACGTGTTTTCTCAAAAAGGTTTAATATTTTCAATGATGTTGTGGGATACACTGAAAATTTATAGTCATAAAAGAATGCCTTGATACTCTTCTGGTCTGTAACAATGGGAAATATGTAATTAAACATTTTTCAAAGACTGATTTGAAAAACTATAATGACTTCTTTTAATCATGCTTTTGCATTAAATGTTCATTCTAGTTCTCGTATAATTAAACTTAACAAAATGTCGAATTGTAATGTGTTTGTACAAAAAAGATATCAATATTATCTATTTATCTATATTTTTCAATTTCTCTCAAATGTAGCATCTTAAAAATTATCAGGTTTAGGATTTTAAAATTTGGAAGGGGATAAAATATTTTTATTCGGAAGGTTTATACTTATCTTCGTTTTCAATATTTTGTCTTGATGACTTGAATCATGCAGTAATTTTCTTGACACCGACCTTTAAAAAACATGAACTACAGCATAATATTAATATACCTACTTCTCTGCAGCATTTCAAAGAATTTGAACTGAAATAAAGTTTCTACTATCTTATAAATCTACACAATATTAGCCCATAATAAAAGATAATAGATGTTGAATTTCATAAAATTAACTATTTTATGAAAAAAAATATATGTATCGTTTAAAAAGACTAACTTATCTAGGAAAGATTAAATGGAAATACATGTGAATTTTTCAAGACTAGTGAACGAAACAGGCCGTAACTTTCATTGTATCCTTGCGTTTTCGAGATTGCAATATGCAATGAATTCCCATCCGATGAAAAGAACCAGAACAAAATAAAGAAGGGAGATGGAGCCATATATTTTCATTTCGCGAGTGGCAACAAGAGCTCATCGTTCGATTGACACACCAGAAACACAGCTTTGCATCTTCATCCGTGATAAAATCGGAAATCCCTCCCAACCCCCCCCCCGCAACTGCGATGTCGTCCGCACAAACAGACGGAATTACTTCGTCGCAACAAACAACGCCAATAACACCGGCAGGGATACAACTCAACTCCTCTCTTCCATTCAAAACAAGTTAACCCTCTCGCTGCTTCTGCAGAAAACACCCAAGAATAGAAAACCGCCCCTATTGTTGCAGGTTGTTCGTGTGTCGTGATTTAACCAACCCGGGGCGAAATCCAATTTCTCGCTTATTTTCCGCGAGAAATATATATAAAACACCGCGGCTAAATAATTCATTTACTTCCAGAAGACCCACAGACGAGAAAACCCAAAAATTGTAGTTGAAAAATGACATTTTTTCCCCACCCAGAAGCCATTGCAAAAGGATTTCTAAAGATTTCCTCACAGGTTGTGGAAAGAGCAATATGTCGAGTAATATGCTTTTGCTTACTTGGGTTCCGGTGGAGGTAGCCCAACTTTTTATTGGGTTATGTCGAGATTTCGGAGGGAGGGCTTTAGAGGTTTACCTCTTTATTTTTGTGCATTTTTTGGTTTAATTTAAAATTTTAAACCCCTCCATGCATTGAAGGAGTCGGCTTGTGCATTTATCCAAGTTTGCTCGGTTTGGAGATTGTTTACTGGATGGAAGCTCTTTTTTAAACGAGTTATTTAAAACTTTGGAAGTGTAATAACTTTTTGAATGATCTTTTTCCTATAAAGTTAGGGGATTTCGTGGCACGTATGCCGTGAAATTTGCCAGTAGCACATTTTATTGAAATTTTTATCATGTTAGAATCGGATGTGAATTTTTACACCGATATGAATTTGAAATTTTTTGGCTGGGAAGGTTTTCTTTGCGCAGCTTTCACATTTCGGTTTTGACTTTAGTAGATGCTGGGTGTTTTAGGGCAGTACTTATTCAAAAACTCAGAATGGTTGAAATTGTGTAACGTAGCATTATTTGTAATCAAATCCTTAAGATTTTCATCCAAATGATGTTAAATTTCCTAACCACAAAAGATAAAATCATATCTTATTTATATTCTATGGTTATGTATAGAATATCTTCAAATGTCAACTGTTGGGAAAAATTCTTTGGTTTATATTATTTGCATGACTGACTTATTAAATTTAAGAGTGGAGGAGACGAGATGCATATTTTGATGTACCTCTTCTTATTACATCGCAACTTTCCAAAAATATGACATAATGATTTAATTGTAAAAGAAAGGAACATACTAATATACAGGGTGTCCCATAAATGTTGGGTTACACTTTTAGGGGGATAAAAGACTCCTAGACGAGCCAGAATCACATTCACTGCATGAATACATTCAGTAAATCTTAAATTTCGAAAAATTTTGCTCTTTGACTTTATTCTTATTACTTTGGTTTAAGTAACAAAGATTTTATCAGATTTATTTGTTTTAAAAAGGATGATAAATTCTTCAATGCTAATACTGTTTTATACTCATGAAGTGCTTACAACTTCAACAAAACGCAACTCAAATAGAAACTAGAGTAGGTAAAATATTATCAACTCTCTTTCGTGTAAATTTTTTTATGCTTTTTTGAGTAGTGGTTTATACTTACAATTTTAAAAAACTTTATTGAACACTTTTACAAAAGTAAATTAGGAATTATAATTTTAAAAAATGGGTGTTTCTTCCCATTTTGAATGTTCAAATATTTATCAATTTATAAAACGAAGTTTATAAAAATTCAGTTTTATTTATAGTTGTATCTTGCATGTTTTGAATTGTTTATTGGTATGTCCAGCAAAAATTCCAATTTTTATTAAAATAAACCTAATCTGTTCCACTTAAAGTTATTTTCTAAGTTACTTTATAAAAGTTTAAAAATAATCTTACACATATATCTCGGAGAGATTAAATCCCAGGTATACCACTCGTTAAAATAATAAATAATATAAACTAATTCATTAAATTTATGTTATTTCATTTATTCCAGTTTCCTTTACAAAATAAAGGATTAATATAAAGAGTTTACCTTTATACCTAAATATAAGTTTCACATCAGGAAATGAAACACATGGGACATATAATTTCTTCAGTTAAATACTTAAACTTTAAATGATACAAGACCAAAACATTAAATGGAAATTGAATAAAAGTGTAATGATAAGTTGTATAAAGAATAAGGAAACAAGAATGAGTTTATTTTGTTATCCAGATTAACAAATATAAAACCTAATAAAGTTATATGCAATTATTATTACGACACAATTTAAGAACATTTTTTTAGTTTTCAAATTTACAAAACAATAGTTGTGTTGTTAGGTAAAACAATTAAACACCTATGTGTTGTGTTAGTGTTCTGAATATGTTTGAAAAGTTTTAGCAATGTGTTCTAAAAATAGGGTTGTAAAATTTTAATTATAATTTGAATGTTTCTTAAATTTGTATTGAAAACTCTATAAGAACATCTTTTCTGTCTGTAATTTTTTCGCCCCACTTTAACAAGACTATCTTCTTCTCACTATCGCAACATGATCGCAATGCAATCAAAACACTTTTGATTGGAAATGTTAATTATTGTGTTTACTTAGCGTTGCAAAAGTGTTTCCCACTCTTGCAGTAATATTGTAGTATTTTGATAGGTTCCAAATCAAGTTCTTCCTTTTTTAACTAATCAAGGTTGTGCTCTTACAAGCTTTCTTCTCGGTCTTTAGATAACAATTATAATTAATAGTCTTTTATTTTTCTTTGAATTCCTTATTTCTTCTTCAATTCTGAATAAATCATTTCAATATTAGCATATTTTTAATACTCTTATACCCCTATACAATATTTGATATTTTAGTACCGCCAACGGAGGGTAAAAACTATTGACTTTCAACTATTATTTGTCTATATTATAATGTTTCTCACATTATTTAATCAAGTCTGTTTAATTCATGTGGAGTAATTGCAAGATGTTTAAAATAATTCCCTTATACTTGTGATACAGTGAATTTCGAACAATATTTTTGTATACGATAATATTAACTTTGAAAATAACATTTATTTATTATTAAGGTGCTATTTTTTAATTTAAAGAATTTTTTATGGGTGGTTAGCAAATCACTCAAGACTAAAATAACAGGATTTAAAAGCTAAAAAAATTAAATTTGTTTTATTTAAAATAAATAATTGTGTCATCTTCAAATAACTTTCTGTGATGTTTATTACTATAAGAATTAATCTTTTTAAAGTTAAGAATAATTAGCGTCATATATGTAGGTATATCTTCCTATTTTATAGATAAAATGTTGTAATAAACATCATGTAACTTTGTAATCAACTTGATTTGATAAAAGGAATGATTAATTTATACTTTGCAAGTGCAATGCAAACGATCACAACACATTTAAAACATTTTTTTTGTCTTCGAACTTTCTCTGTAAAAGCATGAAACACTTTTGCAACAATAAGTGAACACAATACTTAACGATTCTACTCGAAATTCTTTTAGTTATGCTGCAATTGTGTTGAGATAGTGTTGCTAGAGAAAGAAAATGGGTTCTTATGTTGTTAAGATTGAAATTTAAAAAACAAATTCAAATTATTTTACAATTTACAACACTATTTTTAGAACACATTCCTGGACAGGTCATATTCTAACACTACACGCCTCAAACATATTAAGAGCACTATAACAACACATTAAAGGGATAAAGTCATCTACCTTACAACACAGCCGAAGTGTTGTTAGATAGAATAGTTAAAACTATTTTATTGTGTTGTCATGTTATATGAATATGTTTGTAAATTTTGGTTTACAGAAATGTGTTCTTATAATTAGTGATTTAGAGTATTGCTAAACATTTTCAGAGACAGAAGTAAATTGAACTGACTTAATAGAACTGACATTTTTAGAGTTTAAGTAAGCATTCAGATTATAAACTTTTATTACAACACAATTTTATAACAATCAGCAACACTTTTCAAACGTATTCATAACAATATCCTATCATATCACAATTAAGTGTTAGATTGGTCAAGCTAACAACACCAACTAAAGTGTTATCAATTAAGGAGATAATGTAGTGTATACAACAGTGGTAGTGTATCAGGTTTAAACGAATACCACTTGCAATTGATGTTAAGAGTTAAATTCATATAAATAATACGATTTTCCTTCTAAAAAACTTTAAAATTAGTAATTTCGTTAATTTATAGCAAAATTAAATATGTTTTAAAATACTAAAATACATTTTCATGTTTTCTAATTGCCCTGTAATGCAATCCAAAAACAAAATTAGTGAAGACTTAAAATTTGGATTTTGCGGGGAATACGTCATTTTAAAGTTCCTTAAAATTAAAATGTGTAACTAAAAGTAACAGGAAACTCGTATCTTGTGTTCTCAGTAATAGGTATGTTATTTTGTATGTATAGGTATGATGTTATATGTTATAGGTATGAGCTTGTATTTTTAAACATTTTACATTGGAAATGGGAATTCATTCAAAATTCAGTATTCTTAAATGTACAGTATACATAAAGATTTATTTTAAAATTTTTTAAATTGGTACAACTGAAAATGTGTGTTTTGCTACTTTGAAACCTTTATTTATGATTGTTTCTGGCAATATTACATGAAATAACTTACTTAAATTAGATCCTGTTATAAAAACAGTTTGAAAATATTAGATATTATTTAGTGGAGGATATTTCTTTAAAAATTCTATGCAATGCTTTGTGTTCAATTCTCTTAAAATACTTATTACTATTTTAAACGTTAAAATCTTTAAAACTCAATTAAAATACAAAAATAATTAATGTTATTACATTAGAAAGAACACTTGAGTGTTCTTTCAATATTTTTCATTCTCTTGTTTCCATAGTTTATGAGTTGTGTTTTGATGAGGTTGCAAGCACTTCAGCTTTAAAAAAATGAATTATATGAAATATTTGTTACTGAAACCAAAGCATATATGAAGTAAAGGCAAAGGGAAAATTTTGCAAATATAGGTTCAGTTTAATTATTATTTAACGATATCTATTTGGGTTTTGGTACTTCAACTTTCATAAACAGAACCTAAACATCCCAACGAATACCTCCACTTCAGAACCAAAACAAACCTCGCCGCGAATGACCTTGAACTTTTATTTTTGTTTCTCCCTCGCAACTAACCAAAAAAAACCTAATTAGCTGATAATTTATGCGGAAGCACCTCCCAAAATTAAGGCGTAACTCATTAAACTTTATAATTTATTTCAATTAACTCCATCCCACCATCCCCCACGGGTCACCATGGCAACGACCCGGGCGAGTCTCATTAAAAACAAATGGCGTTTCCAAGGCAACCGAGGAAATAGGTCATCCGCGCAGTTTTTCCACACACACACGAAATAAATACTTACGCCTTCCACCCCCCCCCTCTCCGCGCCGTGACACTTCTTTAATTGCGGCAGTTTGGAGCAGGGGGGGAGGCAGAGGAGCCGATGACGTAACCGAGGGAGAGAGAAGAATTATAATGTAATGAGCTAAGAACAAAAGACCCCAGGCTTCCCACGTGACAAAATCGATAGCAGTAATTACACACATAGATCCAATCAGAGGAGGCCATCTAAAGTACACGGGAGAGCTGCTAAGCGTTGCTGCTGTTGCAGGGATTTCGCTCTTCAGCTTCCCGTTTGGGATCGTAAGAGGGTGAGGCGTGCGTTCGGCCGCCATGAAGAAGATTTTGCCCTCGGTTTGTTGAAGCTGCATTCGCCGTTCCTTTTTTCGTCGTCCCTTCCCATCGCCGTGAAGATTATGTGAGATGATTTCGAAGAAGGATGGAGGAAAGAGGCCGGATGATGAGGAGGATGAAGAAGATTCTGAGGTGATGATGAAGCCCCGACCCACTCCCCATTCTCTCTCCCTGCAACTGGATTAGGACATTCCTCAAGTCTCTTCGAACCCCCTATATTCGTTTACTCCTGCCTCGAGAGAAAATTCGGTGAAATTCGTTCAGGCAGGATTCCTCCTTTTTTTCGTTGTGTAAGGAAGAGACTGTGGTTGTAGATGATGAAGATCGATGAAAGGAAGAAATAGTTGTTTCGGACGTTTCCTTTCCCCTTTTCGGTTAGTTTCGGTTAGATTCGATTGAATTCGGATATAGACGAAGTGGAGAAGTGTGGCAGACGAAGAAATTCGGGTTTGCAGCCAGGAATGGAGGAAAATGACGAAGATCCGCCAGTGCGCATGCGCGGAGAAGAAGCAGCATATGAAACAGAACCGAGTGAGTTTGGAAAACCATGGAAGAAATCGATCAGAGGATTTTGGCTTTGGCAAGATATCCAATTGGGTTAAATTCGACGAGAAACGTAAGATGCAGAATGCCTCCAAGAAGGATGAAATGGATTTTTGTTTTTTGTTGCCTCGCTCGGCTTCCTGAAAGGGTGGAACGCAATATTTTTGGTTCCGACTGAATATGGAACGTCTGCGCATGTTATCAAAATGAGTTGAAGATTGGCGTACCACTGCTTTTTATTTGAAACGGGGATGAAAAGTATTCGGATGGCGTTTTAGATTTCAGTTTCCTTTTCTGAGTCAGAATTTATAGAAGGCTAAATTACCGAAGAATGTATTCATGTGCAGACAAGGGGAGATTGGAAGGCAAAAAAAATGGCGGCTCTCTGAAGATTTGATTTGTTGCCATTCTGAGGAAAATTAAAATTTCTTGGTTGCAGCTCATCCTCATGATTTCAACGTTTTGAGATTATGGCTTGTTTTGAAGATTTCTTCAAGAGAATTTTCACGTATGAAAGGCTTTTTAAAGTTAAAAAGAAAAATTTTATTTTCCCCCAAAAAAATTGATGTTAAGAAATTATGTGAAGAAAATGAAAGAAAAATGGAAGACTTCTAATTTCATAATGAAACCTCTCGTGATTTTCATCATTATCTGAAATACATTTTCAGTTTAAAGAAATCGAGTAGACACCAGTCAAAATATCCTAAAATGTATGAAGATTTAAAAAGAAATTTTTCCAAAAGGATGATATGATGTCCCAACCTCCTCTAGCAACCTCTTACTTTAAAAGTTTTTCCAAAATTGAAAGATTCGCATAAAGTCGGGAAAAATGAAGAATTCTAGAATGTGTTGTCAAAGCCAAAATCCAGGATTCAAAATATGACTTTCTTCCACGAAAATTATCAATATGAATAGATTGAAGCTGATGAAGAATTAAAAAACTAAACTGAAATTGAATTTACTTACACTATCATTTGAAATAACCCTCAAAAGCAAGAAAATAAAAGAGTTTTTCAAGAAAAAGGGAAGACTGAAGTCAATATGATTACTGAAGATAGAGGATATGAGTTAGTGTTAATCATAAAAACGTCGGATCATATCCTTATGCCTTCAAGCATATTCATCAAAATTATGTAATGTTTGATGTAAACTCAAAATTTGAGTTTTGTTGAAGCGTTGAAGTTAGATGTTTAAAAGGTTCACTGCAGAAAAATCTGAAAATTTAGCAAACAGTTAAAACAGATAGCTTGAAATTAGAGCAAAGTTCAAGAAAAAGAAAATTTTGAAAAGGAAAGGATTTTTGTAAATAGTTCAACCATTGCAATCCTTGAAGAAATTTTAAAACGAAACCTACAGTAGGACAGCATTATAATTGATTAGAACTTCTGCAGTGAACGCTTCTGGAAAACCGGCGTTTAATGTTTCGAATCTTTAAAATAGAGTAGTTCAGTCAGTTCACGCTGTAAAAATGTAAATATAATGTGTCTAGTATCCCTTTTTCGGTAAGACCTAAGCCTGAACTCCAAGTTTCGTGTATCTGTCTAGAAATTGTTGTTAGTTAAACTTGCACGTTGCAATCTTGTTCACTAAAATCCTAATGTGTGGTGAATCAACTATAATTGTTCAAGAAAAAAACTTTTGAACTAACATGTACATACAACTATGATTAGATGAAGTTAACTACTGTAAGATTGAAAAGTTTTACAAACTCTGTTCGCTTATAATGTGTCAAAAACTGGAAGCAAACATCAGACTATGTGCAAAGGTTTCTCAAACATTTAACATCCAATAACTTTTGGTCACTTAACAGAACTTTTATTAAAGAAATCGTCATCTCCTCTCGTCTTTAAAGAAAGTGTGAGTATTAATTTGACTTTTAACATGCACGTAGCTGTAAAGTTAAATAATAACAGAAAAGTTTATAGATAAGTTAATAAAAGTTACATTAAATAGTAATACCTTTATAGTAAACAATCGTGATTATGCAAACTTTTCCGTCAATGCATGAATTTGAAACTTATTTTGTAAACAAATGACTTAATTAGACCGATATATGACGTAAACAAATACACTTCATGAAGTAAATTCAATGTAAACAATACCCATCAGATGAATGGAAAATGTATTGCTTGTGCAATGTGAATGTTCCAATGTTACTTGGAATCATCCGCAATATTGCTTACTTTAAATGCAATCTCATTATTTTAATTATGTAATACGAAACGTGTAATTTGGAATTTTTGGAATGTGAATTAATTGATTGATTGGTTAGTTGTATTTTTATGACGGCGTAATGGCAAAGAGCTCCAACCAAGAATGATAATCATGGAAAAATTGGAGTTCTTTGTATTTTAATATCCTATTTACATTGATCATATTATATTGATTTTATTTACACTAAGAATCAGGGGGAGAAATTATTGTGCTGTATTTGTGCGTACCGATACTTGATTATAGTTTAAAAATATAGTGGGTTTAGGAAATGTAAACAAACATTTTTGCTATCCGTTTTATTGTTTTTAAATTTTAGATACATTTTAATTAGATAATGATTTAACTTTAGAAAATTATTTAAATGATATTATTCATTCATATTGTCAATTCAACCTAAATACTTCAAAGTTAAAGTAATCGCTAAATAAGCTAGAATTTTGCTCAATTTTGAATTTTAGAACATTACTACCATTTAATAAAAACTTCAAGGGACTTAAAGATATCTTAGAAGTATCAATTATTTCGAATTAGGGGACCTACGATATGTTTGTATATTTAACTTTGGACAATTGAATGCCCAAATTTGGAATATTGGAATGAAAACATCCCTTTTTTATAATGATGAATTTGTTTTCTCTCGTTATTTTTAATATTGTTTTTCTCTTTTGGAGAACATATTAGTCAATGAAGATAAAAACAGTAGGTAATAACTTATTTTTGAGAAATGTAACCTTTAAATTTATCGAGAAGTAATTTTGATACTACTGAAGAGTAAAAACTTAATTTGAGCGATATACATCCTTATAATATTATACCTTAAATACAACGTAAAAATAAGTTTTCGCTGACATTTATTTTTGATCATTCCAACTATGTCCTATCCGTTTCGATTCTGTATTATTTTCATACCCTACCAATTTAATAATAACAAATGCAAAGATTAATTAACTTTATTGAGAGATGCACATTGTTCCCAATGTGGCAGAAACTTAACAAAACAAATTAGTTGTATATATCCTTTATACACTGAAACTACTTTATAAATATCCCAGAAACCACCACTCGAAAATTTGCATTTTAAAGAAGACCCTATACAATCTTTTTCCCTTGACCACGACAAAGAAACTCCTGAAAAAAGCGATCCCCATTGAAAAATTTACACACGAACACCCGTTTTTAAAGAAACATAAGACCAGACGAGGCGGGCTTGAAAACCGACCGCAACAGGGAAGAGACACTCAAGTTTCAGTTAAGGCAGAAAAAAAAATTTCGCTGACATAGACAAGACGTGACTTTTAGACCTCTAGAGAGCACGTATAAAAGCGGGAGGAGAGCTCTCTCGTGGGTTTTTTTCCCTGTCCCCTTTCCTCTCGAACTCTTTTCTTGTCGACAAGGGTCGTGGTTCTTGTGTGTCAATGTCACATTTGGATGGATACCAGTGTCCAGTGTCTTTTAGAAGGGAATATATGGTTGGAATTGGTTTTTGAATAAGATGTGTGGTTTTTGTGGGTTTAGGGAATCAAAAGCGTGTGGAAAAATTTAGTGGTGTTATTTAAAGTAATAATAATAAGTTGAAAAATATCCATTTAAAAGTGCTGTTATAGGTTTGAGGCTTCCACAATTAAATATTTCACGACACCTTGTTATATATTTGTAAGAAAAATAATGTGGATTTCGAAAAAGAGTGAAAGTTGTTTTATTTAAGTTTTTTTAATAGTTATAGGTTTTCTAAAAACCAATAGGGTGTTTGTGACACTTACAACTTTTCGTATCCGAAAAATTACTTCACCAATTCGATTTGTTTTGGTTTTGTAATTCTAAATCATAAAGTAGACTTCTATTGCCTTGAATATTGATTGCATCCATTTGCTTTCCTTTTGTAGAATCCGATGCATTTTGTTTTATGATTTGTTTTGAGAAATTGTAAACAATATATATTCATTAAATTATTAAATTACTTGTTTTTATATGATTGTTTTGTTTTATTTTGTAAAATTTAATGTTTTTATTATTTTCGGGCTTAAATTAGTTATAAACCATGCTTTTTTTTGGCATGCATAAACATAGTATACATTATTCCGTTTAACTCAGTTTTATAATACTGAATTCATATTTTTGGTAAAATACAAAAATCATTCTGTGTTTAGAGAGAAATCTTTATTTACTTGAAAATGTATAAGAATATTGCAATTATGGAGTAATTTGAAAGAAACATTGCTTAAAC
The DNA here is from genome assembly GCA_024610705.1 of Tetragnatha versicolor. Taxonomy (NCBI): domain Eukaryota; kingdom Metazoa; phylum Arthropoda; class Arachnida; order Araneae; family Tetragnathidae; genus Tetragnatha; species Tetragnatha versicolor. The sequence goes on along the minus strand of JANDEH010000001.1, from coordinate 30,179,950 downwards.
TTATACTGGTACAAATCTATATTAGTCAAGATAAAATGAATAATTCATTTATAAGGTTTGTGAATTTAAGAATAAAAAAAATACTACCACAGTCACTCTACTTTTTAAAAGTTTCTGGCTTTTAATTGTATTACATAATCTCTAATAATTTAGTATTCGACTTAGTGTTTCAGGTACTTAAACCTTAATCGTTTACAAGAAGTGAACATTTAAATTCAGAAATTAGTTGAATGAAACACACATTGCATAAAATATAGTTGGCAGTTTCTCAAGAATGCAACAGATTTTATAGCTCTGAAGATGTCTCCCAGTCATCATCAGAATACATGACTACAGAGTACACAAGATTTGAACTGAGAGTAAGGCGTTTAAAATTGAAAGCGTATATATTTTCAGGGAAATTCATGAACTGTTGGAAAATTCAAGAATAGAAGAAAAATATGTCAAGTCACGCTACTTAAATCAAAACTAATAAAACACAGATTTGTATGCAATAATATAAAACTAATGGAATAGATATATTAAATTCCCCTAGGGCTATTTATTACAGAATAGTTTACCATAAAAATCTTATAATGGTTTCATCATTAAAAGATTTAATTGTAGCTTGTCACGAAAACATATCTAGTTTTAAGAAGAACACCATTTTAGGATATTTTACTCATTTAATATCTGTTAAATACAAATTCAAAGATCATTATATTTTTGTATGGAAAGATCACAAGCCAATCTAATTGTTCTCAAAGAAGAAAAATAACTTAAATCTAAAATGAAATCGTTTTTCAAAAAATTAATAAAATAACTCACTAGCACTAATTAGTCTCCAAAAGTTACATATAGTCCAGTAACTTGGTGCCAAAAATAGGGTGTTTCAGGAAAAAAATACAGAAGTTTTTTTTCTCGACGGTTTTATATGTTTTCGAGGGTGCTGAATCCGAATCTGAACTTTGCATACAAAATTTCGAAAGGCATTTTGGTGAAAATTCGAAAAAACCCTGAAATTTCAGCTCATTTTTTGTTTTTTCGTTTGTAGAATGGAAAGTATGGGTTTCTCATGAAAATATTAAATTCAAAAAAAAAGATGATAAAACAAGCTACAAAATTGTCAATTCAAACTTTTTTGTCAGACTAATAGTTCGGCCGCTAGAGCGCGTTGAAAATAGGGCAAAATTTGCGCCTGCGGGTAAAAATCCAGAAAATCGAACTTTCATCTAAAAAATAAAGTATTTTTTTAAATAAGGTACTTTAAAAACTAGTTTTATAATGTTTCACATGAAATAAACTATCTATTTAGTCTATTAATTAGTATTTAAATGCATTTTCCTCAGCAATTTTCCTTAAGAACGCAGTTTCAATAGATGTCAATAGTGTAATGATAAGTAAGTCGCTTGTTGAAGAAAACATACAGAAGTTCTTTTCTCAACGGTTTTATATGTTTTCGAGGGTGCTGAATCCAAATCTGAACTTTGCATACAAAATTTCGAATGGCATTTTGGTGAAAATTCGAAAAAAATGCTAAAATTTCACCCCATTTTTGGTTTTTTGCTTGTAGAACGGAAAGTATGGGTTACTCGTGAAAATGTTAAAAGTAAAAAATAAAGATGAGAAAACAAGCTATAAAATTGTCATTTACAATTATTTTGTCCGACTAATAGTTTGGCCACTAGAGCGCGTTGAAAAAGTGGCAAAATTCGCCCTGGTGGTGAAAAAATCCTGAAAATGACCCTTATATTCCTAAAAAAGTCATATTTCGATTTAGATAACTAAGAAAAACTACATTTATAAGTTCTTCCATGATATAATCCTACCATTTATCTCAAATATTATTTATTCAATGAATGTTCTTTAGGAAATCCCTCCCAAAAACGCAGGTTTTTTAGGCAAAGAAAAATCCAGTTGTTATTTTCTTTTTGTCCTAGGCACCGATTCCCAATGAAAGCTTTTGTTAAGCATTAAAATTTTATTTTATCTACTGCACTCATTGATTTTTATATTATCCTCTCCTGCTCACAAACTTATAAAATCTATGAATAATTTTTCTTTCTGGAAAACTATAATTTTCTGTTGTAGATTATAAAAACTCCTGGCATGCTTATTAGTAATGATACCAAAATTCACAATAACTTCTTGACACATGCAATTATAATATTTATTTATCGGTTTCTACACCCAGGAACGTGAATTCCAATTGATTTGTCAAGGATGAAATTAAGCATAACTTAGTTATAATATAAAATAACATGGTCACAGAAAATTATCCTAGTATATTCTTTAAAGTGATGAACATAATGGTTTTCTCCATTCGGGAATGGGGTTATATCATGTAACAAATTATAAATGTAGTTTTTCTTAGTTACCTAAATCGAAATATGACTTTTTTTAGGAATATAAGGGTCATTTTCTGGATTTTTCTACCGCCAGGGCGACTTTTTCCACTTTTTCAACGCGCTCTAGCGGCCAAACTATTAGTCGGACAAAATAATTGTAACTGACAATTTTATAGCTTGTTTAATCATCTTTATTTTTTACTTTTAACATTTTCACGAGTAACCCATACTTTCCGTTCTACAAGCAAAAAACCAAAAAATGGGGTGAAATTTTAGCGTTTTTTCGAATTTTCACCAAAATTCCATTCGAAATTTTGTATGCAAAGTTCAGATTTGGATTCAGCACCCTAGAAAACATAAAAAACCGTTGAGAAAAGAACTTCTGTATGTTTTCTTCAACAAGCGACTTACTTATCATTACACTATTGACATCTATTGAAACTGCGTTCTTAAGGAAAATTGCTGAGGAAAATGCATTTAAATACTAATTAATAGACTAAATAGATAGTTTATTTCATGTGAAACATTATAAAACTAGTTTTTAAAGTATCTTATTTAAAAAAATACTTTATTTTTTAGATGAAAGTTCGATTTTCTGGATTTTTACCCGATGGCGCAAATTTTGCCCTATTTTCAACGCGCTCTAGCGGCCGAACTATTAGTCTGACAAAAAAGTTTGAATTGACAATTTTGTAGCTTGTTTTATCATCTTTATTTTTTGCATTTAACCTTTTCATGAGAAACCCATACTTTCCATTCTACAAACGAAAAACCAAAAAATGAGGTGAAATTTCAGGGTTTTTTCGAATTTTTACCAAAATGCCATTCGAAATTTTGTATGCAAAGTTCAGATTCGGATTCAGCACCCTCGAAAACATATAAAACCGTCGAGAAAAAAACTTCTGTATTTTTTTCCTGAAAAAACTACCAAGTTACTGGACTAATAGGTTTGTTGCGAAATTATCACTGATCATCAAAATATTGCATCGACAGTAGTAAATATTTTTAAAATTCTGGACTATGGTATCTTGGATTGAAATATTTTTAAAATATTCAGCCTAATAAAGTTAAGTTTAAAATCCGATTCATTTTTGCATACTTCATTGAACTTGGCACTTCAATCAATATTTTAATGCAGTGTGTTTCAAAAGTCCGTTTAATGGTTTCTATTAGGAACCAAAGTCTCCTAGGGTCATCGAAAGTAAGGTCTGTCCAAGGTAAGTGACTATACTGAATCCATTGGGATGGCTTACAGTGCCCCTAGCGGAGAAATAAGAAAGTTAAAAATAAATTTAAAGAAAAATAAAGAAGATAAAATATAAAAACTTCTCGATGAAAATTGTCGGCAATATTATGACAAACGCACAAAAGAAAATTGCCTGAAAACATCTTAATTATTCGAGAAGATATTAGGATGTGAAAATAGCACTTCTTCAGGTACGTAAAAAAAGCTCGCAAGTTTTTAAGTGATAAGCAGTTTTTTTGTTAAATTGAAACAAATTTTAATAAAAAAATTAAACTCTTTGAAATCTTTTTTTCTTTTTTGAGATATATTTTCACATGCTAATATTACCTCGAATAACATATATATGATACTTTCATGAAACTTTTTACTGTGAGATTGTCATAATATTGTTGCCTTGAGTCATAATATCGCTGTAAGCCATCTCTATGATTCAACATGCTCACTTACCTAAGTGTACTTCTTATTGTTAAAAATAAAAGCCGAGAAAAACAGACTTTTGAAGCACCCTGTCGGTTATTTTAAACTGAAAAAAAACAAGCTTTAAACAGAAAATTATTTAAAATTATCAAAAGGAAATGATACTAAGAGAGTAAAATAGAGAACAATTTATAACTTAACTATGAATTCTTAGAACTATCATAATTGTTTTTAAATTTAAAACAAATCTACTCCAGATAAACTTAAGTTTCTAAGTTTTTAAATTAAGATTTTCTTAATTTATCTTTATTTAACAAATACCAGTACTTTTAACAAGTTTACCTTAAAAACTTATATAAAATAGATAAAAGAGCACCACGAAGAAGAGATAGGATGGCTATTAAGGATAAATCATTCTATGATGAAGCTTGATAAATATAAATAATCTTAGAATTCAGCATGATTAAAAGTTACGAACATTCATCCTGGTTATACTCAGATTCATAAAGCCAGATAAACTAGAAATCATTACTTAGTAAACTAGAAATTGGTAGTCAGGACACCACTTTTGATCGCTATTTGACTGCAACTCAAGTTTTTCTGTATAAAATTAAATTATTAAAATTCCTTATGATAAAATTTGAATCCATTTCTAATAATATTAGCAGGGTGATTTTTAATGAATTTGTAAGTCATTTAGTCAATTGATTCAATTAAAGTTACCATTATTAACGCTTTAATCCTTTAATTAAAAATTCCTTGCAAATGTTATTTGAAGGGCAATTCCACGGGTAACTGACTGACATTTTTTAAGAAAAACGCTTAGTATTTTGTAATTCTCTTCCAAAAAATAAATGATAAAAAAATACTTTCCACCCAGTTTATTGCTTTCTCGTTAGCTTAATCTAATGGCACAATTAAATTTTCAAAAAAATTTTTTATGTATTTTTCAAAAATTTTAAACAACAAGGTAACTAACTGACTGACATAAATGTTTCACAAATGTCAGTCAGTTACCATGTCGTTTAAAATTTTTAAAAAATCAATAAAAACATATTTTGAAAATTTAATTGTGCCATTAGATTAAGCTAACAAGAAAGCAATAAACTGGGTGGAAAGTATTTTTTTATCATTTATTTTTTGGAAGAGAATTACAAAATACTAAGCATTTTTCTTAAAAAATGTCAGTCAGTTACCCGTGGAATTGCCCTGAAATACTTCGAAAGTTGTAAGGGGTCATTCATTAATTACGTAAGGATGATTTTGACAATTTTTGACCCCCCCCTACCCCCATGTAAGGGTACGTAAGATTTTTCGAACCCATCCCCCCTATTCTTACGTAAGATTCCATTTCGTTTTTCAAAATAATAAAATGTTAGAAAAGGATCAGTTTTAAACAGTCGACTTTTGACAACTGTAAGATGGATTCAACATAATATATTTAATCTTAACTTAATGCTACTCCAATAAAAAAGATACATCTAATATACCTTCATTTTTTTTTAAATTAAAGCTTCGATAATATACCGAGATCGTCAGCATTTTTAAATTTTTCAGGGGCTATTCAATAGTAATTTGATTAGAATAATTGGAATTTGGTTACATTAACTTGGAAAATCTTACGTAAGAATGGGTTTGACACCCCCACCCATAAGTAAAGGTATGTAGAGATTTTTCAAACCCCCCTCCCCCTCGGGACCCTTACGTAATTAATGAATGGCCCCTAATACCCCAAAAACAAAAGTTTCTATGACTTAGTTTCTCCAGGAAAGAAGAAAAATAAAGTTTTAGGAATAAATTCGAATTTTTGATGTAACGATTTTAAAAACCTTTATTAAATTAATTGATGTAAAATTAAAACTTTTATACCTTCAAAAATTTGAATAAAAATGTAAATTTTAATTTTTCTTTTCTCCTGAAGACATTAAATAGGATCTTTTGATAGAATTTTTTTCGATAGGATCTTTTGTTTCTAAGGTACAAAATTGAATTTAATTCAGAGTAAAGTTGAGTTTTGGTCAAAGAGCCAGTCAAAAGTTAAATCAAGACTTCTGTCATACACACGCTATAAATACGAGCTTTGTTAGTTTTATGAGTCTAGGTGACCATGGTATTTCAGCAACAAATATATAAACATAATGTCAGAAATATTTGTCTTAATTTTGGAGAAAAAATGTTTTGCTTGAAGAAATCGATTTTATTAATAAATTAAAGTAGTGTACCTTGAATCAATTCACAAAAATGCCTAGTAAGATTGAAAGGTTGAAAATGTTCCAATAAAAATAAATCCAATAAAAATTATTTGATAGTTAAATATAAAAATAAAATAAAGGGTTGATAAAAAAATGAAGTATATAAGAATGAATGTGTTTGTATACCAATGTGTCAGTTGTGAATATATAATTGGAGAAACCTGTCTTGAATATCGAACAACTCCATTAAATGAAAGCTCCCAATCTGAGACTATAAATGCTAATGAACACAGACTGCCTGAGAATCAGTGAACTTTAAATAAATATGAACAGTCCAGGAAAAAATATCCCTCATATAACTCAGAAAGGAATTAATTACTAATTTTAACCGGGAGGATAGAAAGCATAAATACTTTTACGAAGTTGTAGATACAAATGTAGTGAGAAAATGGTTGAGCATATTATGCCAGAGTAAAGGAGTTAATTTTTTTTTAAATTTTTACATTTACTAGGATTAAAGAAGTTTAGGAAAAATGAACCAACCTAGATGTACTCTAAGCTTGCAGTTAGTTGCATTTTTTGTATGTATCACAATTCCATAATTAAATTTTTCCTGATGAGAAGTACTGTTTTTAGGTGGCTTTTGACTTGAGTTCGTCATTTAAAAACACCCACAACTCAATTTAACCCATTAATGCCCAACTTTTTATTTTTCTTAAATATTTGGTAAAAACATAGTAAATAGCCCCAAAACAACTGGAAAAATAGTGAAAAAAAATTCCAGGTTAAAATTTTAATTTCTACACCAAAATTAAAAAACGTCCCTAAAAAGGGACGTCAGGCACGAATGCCCCCGTTGTTTTTCCCTATAGTAAACGCATGGTAGAAAACATTTTTAAAGCCTCAAAAACATCTTCTACCTTTTTAAGTGCAGCAAAAGTGATCGGAATCATACTGTAACATGAATATGTAAAAAAAATATTAATTATTTATCCAATTAACTGTAAAATTAACCCTAATTAACGTAATTTGAGCATTTTTTATGCTCTAAAACACGTTTTTTTCCTCCCAAATCTATGTTAATTGCAAATTAATTAAGGTTTTTAATTGAAAAAGGCATTCTTTGTTTATGTGTTACCTAATATTAAGTATTAATTACTTTTATACACCTCAAATCCATCAGAATATCTCAATTTGTGAAGTTTAAGTCTTTCAAATGCCCATACTTTTTTCATTTTATTTAATTTAATTGTGCGGAACACGAATTTTTCCCCAAAAATAAAGCATTAGTGGGATGTGCATTAGCAAGCCAGATGATATAGATTGATCTGCAGTATAGAACACAATGATTAGCGACATCTAATTAGAAAAAAAGCCGAAAATTTATCACAAAAGCGACTTTTTTGGCAATTTTAATGACAAAAAGTCATTATTACTAATAATTATTAAACTTTTAATTAAAATACAACCGGAATATATTTGCATAAGTAAAAAATATAGTAAAATAATTAATTTATTCCTTTTAATTAATATAAATTCATTAATTCCTTTTAATTTAAGACTATTTATTCCATTAATTTGGCAGAAATAACAGTATTTTCCAAAAAAAATAAATAAAAATAATAAATTTATGAGCTAAAATTAAAGTAATTTTATAAATATCAGTTATTTAATTCATTTCATAAGAATCAAACGCGTTTTTATGAAAAAATAAAGGAAACACTAGCATTTCACAATGGGGAAAACCACGGGGGCATTCGTGCCTGACGTCCCTTTTTAGGGACGCTTTTCGAGGGTCCAAAATAAGGTCAAGATAAAATATTTTGGAAAAATAAAAAAACACCCCAACTGATTTAATGTATAAACAGTAATATATATCGGCATTGAAATTTTTTAAAAATAACAACTAGGATTTTTAAGCTTTTACTTTTAAAATTTTTAAAAAAAGCACTTTTCTGAAAAATTCTATCTTCCAACTTTAAAAAAAGTGAAAATTTTTAAAAATTCTGCTTTCTTCTTGTGTTCTTTATGTTCTATAAAGATCAGAGATACATCAGTGCAAATTTTGATTCAAAGGAACAATTTTTGTAGAAATAGGAGGATTTTTAAAAAACGTCCCTAAAAAGGGACGTCAGGCAGTAATGGGTTAACTTCATTTGAACAAGATTGTATCATCTTTTACATTCCCCACCATGAGTTAGTGATGGAAAAAATCTAAAATTTCAAACGAGCAACCATCCCATTACCACCTCGCTCAAACCAAATCACCTGTCCCACCTGAGAACACCCCCAACACTCAAAAGAATGCATCCCTCGTGCTTAATCTCGCTGCAAATGAGCCATCCCTTCTCTCCCCCAGAGAAGAAGAGTTTCTCTTATTGGCCTCCGGAATCCCTCCTCCTTCCGCATCCCAAGAATCCCCTTAGTTCCGCCTTAACACCCAGCAGCCATGACAGTGACGTCACCACTCCCATACCTGCCTCATCTCCTTTCCCACCTTCCAGCAATCCTTCTCTCCCTCTTCCAAATCCCCTAACCCCCTCCTTACCACCTCCTCCCCATAGGAGGGGGATCGTGTGGTAGGCGATGCGAGCGCCCTCGTTTTAGGCCTATTTTGTAGTGGTGGGGTGGGAGTGCGGATTGTAGGTTTGGGGAGGGTCCCTGTGAGTTGTATCGAATTATGACGACTGGGAACTGAACATACATTATAAACTTGTGTGTTTCGAGGGGAGTGGGGATTTTGTTGTTTTGGGTAGGGATGTGTTAAGATTTTGTTGTGTTGTAAGTTGGTTAAATTGTTTTTTGAGAGATTTGTGGGTTTTAATTCAGAGGGTTCGTGTTTCCCACAACATTTTTTAATTCTAAATAATACATCTTGTTAGGAGATCTTTTAAAATCATATCCTCGTCTACTGAAAATATCCTCTTTTAAAATACATAATGGAGAATTTTGAATTTGTTCCTTCACATTTTCACATTATTTCGCTCTTACATGTATAAGAAGATACACAATCATACCTTACCTCTTACTCTCTTTTTCCTCTACCTCTCTTTTTTCAACCATACATATTTTTGTTAAATTAAACTTAACATTTCCGCCATCTATTAATAAGAACCAGGAATCCTTACTGACAGTTTAAAATGAAAGGAAACCATAATAAAACAAGAAAAAAGCAAAAATTGAATGAGAGAATGAATGAAAGATAAATAAATCTATTTATTTTAATAAAACACAGTAGTATATTGTAATTATTGTTTTTTCTTTAAAAAAAGGGGGAATATTGGGATATCATATATAATTCATTCATGTTTTTCATATTCATACCATGAAACTTATTGTTTTTCCATCATATATAGCATATTGAAAACTATCAAGCATATACCCTTACTCACTTATTTTTTTCTACTACACTGTTTTTTACATCTGGTGTGTTTTATTAAATATTTAAAGTTATTTGAGATTAATACTATTACGAATTTTCATAATTAAATCTTAGCTTCCAAGAGAAAAATTAACCATTTTACTGATGATTTTGGATTTGCAAATTAAAAGCTTGCAGATTTTAATTTATAAAAAAAGCCTCAGAAATACTTCCATACTTGTTTGTTTACCCAACTGGCATTTAATCCAAGATATGATTTAAAAAGGTTGATGTATATCATAATATTCAAAAACATTCTCTAGTTTTTAGGATTTATAGCATAATATTCAAAAACATTCTCTAGTTTTTAGAATGAAATCACACAAGTTTTGTTTTTATTTACTCATAGAATTCTTACGACAATATACATTGCTTAAACTGTTCGTAAATATCAAATTTTATTGGATTATAAAATTATTTACAATTAATATGATCTTGCTAAGTAGTTTAGACGAATTTAGCTTTAATACTAATTCTAGTATAATTCACCCTTATTAAAACTACAGTAGTAGAAAGTAGTTTATAGGAATCCCATTATACTTTTAAGGATTATGTAAAGTGAATTTATTAGAATTTATTGTTGTAATCAAAATAGTACATACGCATTCATTGTTTTATGAAGAGACAGAAAAGAAAATAATGCAACATCCTTAGCTTTCTTTTTAAAGTGTCATGCTTTAAGATCTTCTCTCAAGAAAAATAAACAGAATTAAACTATTTCCTATTTAAACAATGTTAATACGAGGATTAGATTAAAGGTCTCATTTAATACTTAATGTCTATCAAAAATTTAACTGTAGTTACGTTTCTGAAAGTACTTACACTTAAAATCACTTTAAAATCAATTTGTAGGCATTACACAAATAAGTACTAAAACATGATTCCTTCAGGTATATTTTGATACATTAATATTCATTATACATTTTTAATATCATGAATTTTCATATCAACGACGATAGAAATTTTTACACAATGTGTTTTATGATGTTAAAAAAATAAAATGCTTCTAGCACAGAGCATTATGCTACGAAGGTTTATTTTAAGCTTAACAACACTTTAAGTATCCCTTTAAGCCAGGTATGGGCAACCTTTTTGAATCCGCGGGCCGGATTCAATGATTATAATGACGTGGAGGGCCATAGAGTAGATAGTAGGTAATATTTTTTAAAGTAAAAAATGAGTAGTTTTATTATATACTTACAAAGTTTAATACTTAAGTTAAAATTTAATCTGAACGTATACAATATATTGATTGCATACAATAATTATAATGAAGTTACATTAATCTGGACTAGAATAATATTATATACAATAATTATAATATTTAAGTTACATCAATATGAGCTAAAAATAATATTCAGAGCTCATATACGTAGTAATGAAAAAATATTTTAGGACAGATTTTAACAATTGTCATTACACGATGCAGGAGAATTAATGGAGAAGGAATTAATGTTCAGGAGGACAAATTAACTTTAGAAGCATTGTGAAAGGCAGAGAATGAATATAGTCCGTATGGTAGAGCCGGAAACAGCCGGATTTTTTTGGGTGAGAACCGGCTTCTGAACCCGAATTGCTATGATGACAACGGCTGGGATTCGGTTACAAGCCTTTTCTCTACTGCCAAGTTAGGGTGAAACGGGAGGGGAATATAAACCGTCGTGAAGTAAAAACTCTCCCACGCTTATAGACGCCTCCCAAGAACGAAATATAGTTGTACAGCACGTTTTAACTGCTAAAATTAAGTTATTTTTTGGGAAAATTCTGTATCCCCTCTTTCGCTCTTGTTGACGAAAACCAGAGTGATTTTTTGGTAAAATTTTTAAAATGCTCCGCGGGCCGGATAATATGACGAGGCGGGCCGGATCCGGCCCGCGGGCCGTAGGTTGCCCATCGTTGCTTTAAGCTGTGTGATAAAAGATTCCAGGTTTATTTTCAACACTGGTTCTAAAAGTCATCGTTCATGAAATGTTTCCTTAAATTTCGAGATAAAATCTAACAAATGACTTAAGAAAGTCATAGCTTTGCCTTAAATAAAAATCTAAGTGAAACTTAAGGGACACTATTTTTTTATAAATTGCCTTTAACCTAAGGATTTATGGTCATCATTATCTAAAAATTTTAAACTATCTACTTTATGGCAAATCGTGGTATATTGATATTAGAATAAAGTGATAACTTATGAATAAACTTTTGATCTGGATGATATTTGTACTCATTAAGCATAATACATTGTGAAAATATCTAATGAGACCTAATAGATAGCATTTTTCAAACATACATCTAAAACTCCCTTTTATTGCAGGAACTTCACACCAGAAGATAAGACGAGGCACAGATGTTCTTTCAGTTGGTGTATTATAATACCGAAATTATCGATAACAATAAAGGTAAGACGCTCTTTGGTTAATAGGGGTTAATTGTTATGGATGCTGAATAAACCAGTTTTTAAACAGCAATAAGATATTATGTAAAAGCAGTGTGTAAATATAAACTTTTCACATCATAAAGAATACTATACACTATAAAAATATATAATTTAGAGGTAAAATTAATCAATTGCTTTTCCGGTCATCAATCAATTCGTATTAAATATCCTCATACAAAGTATAACCACTGTCTCATTCTTATTTACATTCAAAATAAATTAATGAAATATAAACACAATGTAATCAATATCTAATGTAATCATTCAATTCTTCTAAAGTTAATTAATTTTAAAGTTCAATAATTTAAACATTTAAATTTCTTAAAGAAATTTGAAAATTAACTGAACATATTATTTTTTATCTCTGGCAGTCCTATTCAATTCTCAAAGATAACAATTTAAAAAAAAACTTTATACTAACTAAAAGATGCTTTATATTAACTTTTTTTTCACATTTTTACCCACAATGGCGAAAAAAAAGAGTTCTTAGTAGGCATTTTTATTGTGTGTGTCGTGAGTTAAATGTAAATGAGTATGTGTGTTTGTTTTCAGATACAATTATCTTGAAGGGGAAATAGTACCATGAATTAAATATGGTAGCCTCCCTGTGAAGAAAAGTTTGTTATCAAAAATGGTAAATATTTATTTTTTATAGTTGGAACCTTCTATTTTAGGTTTTGAAGAATAAAATACTGTTTCATCCTTTCCAAATCAGTAATAAGTTATAAGAATAGAATATTTCGCTCTCTCTCTCTAAAAATTCTTAGATTATATTATAATTATAGATTTTGTTTTGATTGAAATTGCCCTATTTACGAAGTTTTCCTTGTTTTTATAAAATCATTTACCACGTAAAATTAAAATTTAAAAAAGAAAATTCTTTTAAATATGATCAAATTGAGATTAAAGCTAATCTGACTGAAAAAATCTAACTCTCAATTATCCTCAGATTTTTTTCCAAAACAATTATACTGTTACAATCTAAATCCTCTCTAAAAGTTATTTGGAAATCAATTTTGAGGTGCACTTATAAGTAGTATAAGATAGTTATGTTTTTAAGTTTGAGAAATTTACTGATCTAACAAAACCAGTTAACTAGATTTGATACCCCCAGGAGTACCAAAAACTCACGCTAACTCGTCGAGAGAGCTCTTTCTAGCGAGCTCAGCACCCGGCAGTGGTTTTTTAAAGGGTTAACCTCCCCCAGTGGGGCAAGGGTAAAGGGAGCGGAAGCTGAGGGGCCTCTAGCAGGGTGCCCCCAACGGAAAGGGGTAGAGATTTCAATGGGTTAGCTCCCTTTTTTATTCAAAAAAGTGGGTGAATGACCACCTAAAGCCCAGGTGGGGACGAGAGGGTAAGGGGGAAATTTGTATGTTGGGTGGTCACGTGACTGGGGATTTATGCCAGAAGGGGTGTAAAATTTTGGAATAAATTTTAAATAGGTCGCTGGTTGTTTGGATGCTTGGGTTTGATTGATTGTTTTGAAGGTGATAAATGTGTTCCTGGGGGGGGGTTAAGATTTTAATGTGTATTATTTATTATTAAAATTTTTTGAAGATAAATTAACAAGTTGTCTAATTTGGATCGTCCATAATGTAAAACTGTTTAAATCAAGTTATATTTGATTACACATTACTTGCTTTTCTGTGGAGGTTGAGACATGATGGGACAAAAATATAATGCTTATAATAATATTTAATTGGTTTGTCAGATAATATGGTGGTTTCTTTAATCAATTGTTAAAGTTTGTCTGAGTGTGATGTAAAATGTTCAAACCTGGATCAGATTTAAATTTCGAAATATTTTTAAATTTCTAGGAATAACATCTATAGAGATAGGTGTATTTTAAGAAATATTCCTGCAAATAGTATATATTTTTAGAAATGCTGTGTATCAAAGTCGGTTTATTAGGCAAGAAAACCCCTTTAAATACAGAAAACTGTAATTTTTTTACAGTTTTTTGACGTTAACTTAGACAGGAAATCATGCAGCGTCATATCTTGCTACAGTGTACTTAAATCAATCTTAGATTAATCATCTTGGTGATTGAAATCTGAGAAAGTTTTATGTTATCCTGGAAATAAAACGAAACCCTACTGGAAAAAAAACAAATGTTTATTGACACATTTTATACTGTTCTACAGGTTATGAATCGAGGGTATCCTTCAAAACATATCGCTTCTCAATTCAATTTGGATGGTAAATCTTCAAAAACCCTGAAAAACTCAGAATAAATTAGTCTATCTCACAAATCACTTGGGAAACAGCATTTTTCCAATACCCATCTTGCGTATACCATTATTTACTCTCTTACCTCTGTCGTCGGGTATTGTTGCGCTTGAGCCAACTCAGGGACTATCTTTCCAGGGACTTCATGCAAAGGATGTAGGTAGATAAAAATCACCTCGCATGCAGGGCAAACTTTTCTTCCTGTAATCTTTTATTCAATAAACAATTCAATACTCCAAAACCCCAAGTAAGGGCCAAAAAATCAATCTTTTACACCTTATACGACAACAGAAAAGGGTGCAGGCAGTTTGCAAATGTATTTTTCATGAGCTCTTCCATCTAATGCCTATAAAAGTGCCTCGGAAACGATATGTGATATTAAATACTCTTTTACTCGGCTCTTTATCGATAACTTCTTCTTCCCAATAGCAGCCATTTTTTATCTACTAGTAGGGAAAATTTGAGAACAATGAAGATGGGATTATTTTTAAATTGCTCTACGCAAAATGAAAATCAACTTCGGAACAGTGCTGTTATTACTTATTTGTAGCTTTTGTATGCAAAGTGTTTTAATAATGTCCCCTGCGTTGCTAAGTGGCAATGATCTGTGAATTGTGATCATAACTTCAATTAAGGTGTCGTAGGGTCATTTCAGAAGCTCAAGAAGAAAGTTGAGCATTTATTCATCTCATTTTTTCTATTTATAAGCGTGGGTTTTTCGTTGAATTTGTGAAGAGTATGAAATAATGTATAGGTACCTAAAATGGAGTTAGATTATTTTTTAAGAACTATGATATTTTAACCCATTTACTATGGAAAAATATTCTGTGTATGCATACCTTTCATGAACATCAACTATTCTAATGAACACGGTTTATTTTACAACGTCTCCGAGAAAAAAAATTTTTGTCATGTGTTTTTTAGTTTCGTTTTTTATTTTCTTTATGTTTGACTACCATCTTTAGTATTCAAATATGACAATTTGAATTAATTAAGAAGTTGAATAATACGGGCTTTGTATTCTACGCTATATTTTGAATTAAAATTTTAATATTTAAATTACTTCTAAAATTGAAAGTTTCTCTGAAAATCTGGTTACATGAGGTAAAAAGTTAGACCTTACTGATGACAGTGACTTGACCAGAAAATAATTTTGGAGGAGGATACTGGAATTTTTTTTGTGGGGATATAGAAAAGTTTTAAATGTTTTCAATAGGTAAAAACAGAAAATTTCTATGTTTCGGGGGATATATCCCCTAATTCCGCCCACTGGCTACGTGGATGAATGAGGATACATTATATTTAAATAGTTAAAGATAACCTCTTTTTTATGACTCTCTGCAACCTAGAACTTTCTCTTCCGAATTACTTGCTTACAACCACGTATGATTCAATAGACGATATTAGTGTGACGTCACTTGCTTGTTTGGAAACGTTGATTCCATCCGTGATTGGTTCCGTACGGAATTACTTCCAATCACGGAACCAATAACGGATGCATGACTAATATCGTCTATTACTAATCATTAATCATTCCCATGTCATAATGAACTCTCCTTTTTCATCAATCCTGATTTTCTCAAACATCAGTCTTCAAGTCACGTCTATCTTTTATTCCGCAAACACGAAAGAAGAGTGCTTCAAACTTCGACAAAACTCGGAGAAAACATCGGAAGTAAACGTCGCAATCTGCGACCAGAATTCGTCTCCCGAAAAGGAACTTTTGTTATGGTCTCAAACACAGCTGTCCGGAATTCCTCTCGACTCCTGGTTTCAGGAAACTACTCGGCTGCATTGTTAGGATAAATATAAACAGGGCCCGATATAAAAACCTGCGAGGAAAGTAGCTGCCTTGGTAAACACGTGTTTTATGTCTTCAGGGTAGTATGAGGAGCAGAAATAATAAAAAAGGGCTCTGGCATAAAACCTAAGGATAGGGAATAGGAATGACCGTATTTTCCCGATCGGAGAAATCAGGGTAGTTAGGTCCTGAATAGATGCAAGAAAGAGGACTTTTTGGACCTGATTTTATGATCTTCGTGGGAAAATGGGAAGGACCGTAAAATAAGCCACCGAATTCCGATGCTAAATTTCAGTTCATGATCTATCTATGAAAGTTTTTATTCGTCTAGTTGGGGGAAGGGGTTTTCTTGTGAGTTTTTATGGAAGGTATCTGATTCTGTCTCCTCTCTTTTCGAGAAGTGGAGTGTGATTTAATTTATTGGAGTATTATGTATTTCGGTCGTAAAAGAGTTTTGGAAAGTTTTTTGTTCGTTTCTTTTGAAAAGATGCGAATAGAGGGATGTTGTGTTCTCCCCAAGAGGAAATTTACTGTCTGCTAGTAAATCAGGAAATGAAATCACTGAGATCATGCATAAATTTGGGGGATCCTATTTATGTACAATACTGGGAAAAAAATCGACTCAGACCCTATATCTCCGGAAAGGCTTGTGATATAAAGACAAATAAGGTATCATTTTTCATGATTTGAAGTATTCTATATACAGAGAAATTTTAAAGTTCTTAGGGGGTCGTCTTCATATTAAACGAAGCACCAACTTTCGTTTTTCCTATAGGCGACATCAAAGATTATTCCAGATTCTGAAAGAGCACCCCCTAAAACCCCCCAAAACCAGTTTTCATGTAATTTGGTCTCAAAATAGGGGTTGAAGTTCGTCGAATTTACGTTGAAATCTCGTTTTTTACGTTGAATTCTCGATTTTGATCCCTACAACCATCAACCCCGCACGAGAATTCAACGTAAAAAACGAGATTTCAACGTGAAACGAACTTCAACCCCCACTCCTGGCTTTATTTGGGGACCAAATGACAAGAAAACTGGTTTTGGGGGTTTTAGAGGGTGCTCTTTCAGAATCTGGAATAATCTTTGATGTCACCCATAGGAAAAACAAAAGTTGGTGCTTCGTTTAATATGAAGACGACCCCCTAAGAACTTGAAATATTTTCTGTATATAGTATACTTCAAATCATGAAAAATGATACCATACCTTATTTGTCTTTATATCACAAGCCGTTCCGGAGATATAGGGTCTGAGTTGATTTTTTTCCAGTATTGTACGTACGTAGAATATAGCTTATCTTAGAGCATATTTATATTTATACATTAATTTGAAAAATCCAAGCTATATGTTCCATTAAGGGATGTAATATTTTTAACTACTTTTATTTATTCCTTTGTATCATTGGCGTTAATATAAAATATTAACATTGGTTGAATTTTATAATCAAATTAAATTAAGCATGCAAAATTAAAATGCAATAAACTTTTAATTATTTTCATAAACATCCCTGTTTAAGTATATAGTAACCTACTTGGTTCAATCCATAAAATATTTTGTATTAGAAAGTTGTAAAGTTTATTTTAATTTCTTGACACCAAGTTTGTGCCTGTTTCTCGTTAAATCTGTTTATTTTAAAAATATTTGAGAATATAAAATATTCATTAAAATGTACGATTGAAATCCTCGGGCAATACGTATTCCTATAAACAATTTTAAAAGCTATCAATATTTTTATTTTGTGATGTGATTTATGTTTGCTTTTAAACTTAAAATATCTCAGAGCTTAAGGAAGTTAAATATTTTTATTATATCTTTTATGTTAATGTTTTAGTGAGTTTATCTGAAGTTTCTCTTTTAAGATTTCTAAAATGGTAGACATAATTGCACATCTTTAGTTGCCAAGAAATATTTCTAAAAAAGTTTAGATGCTAAACTATAAATACTTCCTTTTTATCTTCAAAGTGAATTTTTTTAACTCACGTTAAAAATGCGTTTCCACAAATTCTACTTATAAGAAGAAAAAGGTCCCGTAACTTCATAACCACGAAACACGTGACATCTTTTATTTCATTGGTTCATTCTATTCACCCTCTCTCTCGGGTTACCAAATTGGTTTTAGCAAAAGAGCAGAGCTTTTTAAAAAACCGGATTTAACCCTATTTACCTCTTTCACACATAACAAACACACTTACCGGGACTACTTCGTCACGATTCCAAATGCGACAGAGAGAGAAAAAACTCATTTTTTAGTGGAAGTAACAGTAATGGAGCAAGTTAAGCATATTCTAAATTAATTCTAGCTTTCACAAATGGGACTCGGAATTCCAAGAGTGCTTGCGCGCGGCGGCTTTCCGATTCCTTTTGCCCCATTCTTGTTTGCGAAAGGGCAAGAAAAATAAAATAATTTGGCTGGAAATGCCCCGAAAACACATTGTCTGTCCCAGCGAGATGTTTGGCGCATGATTTTATTTGCATAAACCCCTCCAGATCTGGAAATGGGGAAAATAATAATAATGCACTCGTGTTGGAGCCCGAGAGAACATGCATGCACACATTGGAAATTTCTTCCTCTTCCCCGTAGCAAAACAGCGTCAACCTTAAATTGAATTTTCACCCTATTTCTTCCCTGCTCGTGGCAACCGGCACGCCACGTCGCGTTGTTTATTTAGCTTATTTCGTGCGACAGAAGTGGCAACAGTTCCGTCAGGAAATTCCCCGTCGCAAATGGGCTTAGGAGTGAAAATGGAGGGATGCAGCGTAAGATGGTTAACCGAAATAATACATTACAAGCGTATCGTTTGCACGTAAGCTCATATTGTTTCCCCCCTAGAACACTCCACAAAAAAGAACAATTCGAACAAAATGGAAGATTTGCTTGCAAACGATACTCTTTTTTGATGGACTTAGCTATCTTTTGTCACTTAATGCTATTTTAGGTAAAAGGTTCGAAATACGATCAATTAGAACGACAAATTTCTTGCCGTTGGGAAAATTTATTTAATAAGGAGAAGGTAATAAAAAAATGTGGATCTTTTTTGCTTTTAACTTTTGTTCAAAGAGATTAAAAGAAAGAAAACATAAGCTTTTCCAGAACTAGGCATTCATTGGCTCAAAAATAAATGGAAGAATGCGATGATTCGCCCTTTCGTAAGGGGGCATTGTGGGATTATGCTTATTTGAGACAATGCATAATTAAAAAGATGCATTTAGACCGAGAAAGATAAAATACTACTATAAAAATATGTGATAGAACATTATTTGATTCAGAATGTTTAGAGTTATGCAAGTATCAATTTTAAATTCATGTTAACTTACATGAGTAAGATAATCTGGGAAAAGCTTCTCTACAGTAAGGCTATAGTATAATTATTCGTATACTATATTTTCATTGATTTGCATAAATTGAATTGAATTATTTAATTAATTTTCTTAATTTAGCATATGAAGTGTAATTATTTCTTCTTAAAACATTAAAATTATTAAAATTAAATTAATATCTTTAATATTATATATCAAAATAATAAAAATAGGATACAATAAAATTTAAGAAACCTTGTTTTGCATTTCATTAAGTAATAAATTTTCTTGATCCCCCATTTAACCTAAAATAATAAATAAAAATTGTTGACTTTTTTCTTTCAAAAATTAAATTTTTGTTTCTAAGATAGAAGATTTTAATCTATAAAAAAACTTCTTCGTGTATAGCTATCGTTTAATTCATATTTAATCCATTCAAGTAGATTTTAAATAATAATTATTAAAAAGGACTTTTTATCACGACTTTTTTTTTACGAAATTTAACTTATAATTTACGTTCAAGAAACTTATATTTTGTACCTAAAGCAAAAAAAGAAATTCTTCATAAAAATTATGTTTATTTATCACCTAAGTTTTACAATATTTTACCCAATGACATAAAAACAGAAAAATCCCCTATTAAGTTTAAAAAATTACTAAAGCTTTTTATTTTTACAATAGAAAATATTGAAGAACTTTTTAAAAAAAAAAAGAACAAACGCTCTCTAATTTCCAATCTAGTCATTCTGAAGCTTGCCTTGCGATGCCACTATTATCCATTTTCTATGTGTAATATCTATATGTGTAATGTCTGTATGTATTGTATATTTGTATGTTCAATCTATTTTTTTAAAATACAACTCCTTTAGGTTGCCCTTATGGGTTTCTGACCCCTGGGCAACTCATATGTCTTCCTGTTTTTTTTTCGTGTATGTGTTTGTTCCAACTGTAAAATGTTCATGTTGTGTACGTAACAAATAAAGAATATGTTATGTTAAAAAAAAAAATCACAATTTAGACTTATTTGTTTCATTTATTATTGTTATTTGTTCTTAGTTATTTTTAAAAAATTATGTTTCACATGTTGTAGAGTTTCTTGAAGCTTTACTTTTAGCCTTAAAAAGAGGATTTATGTGCTGGCTTTTATTTAAATAAAATTCAAATAAAAATGTGTAGAGTATAAAATATTTAAAAAATACCAAAGTTTTCTATTTTTATAGAAATAATTTAAGTTAAAATCAATTTTGATGCAACAAAATTAAGACAAACATTTTGTTATATATAAATAAAAAGTTGTGTTAATCTTAATCTTGTATATATATGATTGTACGGATCTAAGACTTCTCGGCACCTCCAATAACCAATAACAAAATGTTTATACTGATGAAATAAAATTAAAAAATTGACATATAAATGGTAGTTTCATAAATATTGAACGAAGGAACTCTCTCATAATCTCATTGAAATAAATGCTTCCAATTTTGTACTAGATTGTGCGATATTTCAGTCCTAAAATTATTTTCCTCTTTTTTCAAATACAAGGTTATCATATCCTTTAGTAATATTTTTTATCAAACAACTTTTCGTATTACGATCTATCAGCTTATGGAAAGAGCATTAGATATTATTATACATAGTTTTGTTTAGTTAAATTATGATAGTAATACTTAAACAGTAATATTCTACTTCCAATAGACGAAAAAAATTTATGCACTAAATCAAGGTGTTACGCAGAGTAAAATTTACAATTTTTATTAGTAATAAGATTTTTTTTTCAGAGAAAAGATTATTTTTATTCTGTTTGAGATTAATGCAATTTTCGTTCCCAAGCAACCAAATAAATCCAATGTTCAACCTTATTATCTATTTTAAAAAATTTCGAATCATAAATTTGAAATTCGAATACATATTGAAGGAAGTTGGAATCTTCATCTTACCGTTTAGAACATTTTCTTTTTCCTCAATAATTTAAAAGAATCAGACTGAAAAATCTTAAATCTTCTTTAAAATCTGTATCCTCTCACTGTTTAAGACATTCACATTGGAAGACGGTTGCTAAATTTTTAAATATCTTATATTAGAATTCATTTTTGAAGAAATTTAGTTTTTTAATATAATTTATACTTGCTTATAATAGATAATACAATTTTGACTGAAGATTGCTCATTTTCTTTTCAGGTATACAAGTTTCTATAATTCAGCCAGTTGGCGTGACTCCTACTGAATGAAGCTGGCTTTCGAAGAAAGAAAACTAAGGGCTGGTTGCATCTGACAAACACCTGGTGTTTAGTTCCTACTGAGATACGATCTATCCAACAATAAAAGCGTATTTTTATATAAACCGGGGATGCTCCTAATTTAATTTCAACGCAACCAACATCATTCTTTCATATAAAAACCATGAAAAGAATTCTCACTCTCCAGATCCAAAATAACTTCATGAGAAGATAAGTTAAAATAAAAATTACAGAACTGACAAATTTAATTTACGTTTAATAAAGTAGAAAATACTAAAAACCATTTCCTGATTTTTTGATCAGGGAATAACACAGATGGCTGATGTTTTAAAAATAAAAGTTTACTGCCATACAAATTTTCACTAAAAAATTACTCTAAAAATAATTTTTAAAAAAAATAATATTAACCTCCTAACAGTGACATTTATTTCAGAATTATTGACCAAAAATGGAAAATTTTTTTGACTGTTTAATTTTGTTCTTTACATTAATATAAGTGTTAGAAAAAAGTTTTTTATAAAAAAAATCAAAATTTAAATGTATTGTAATTACAAGTGTATTAATTATTTTAACATACACATAAAAAAGTATTGGATTACGCACACATCTTATTAAATTAGGAACAAGATTATTCAAACATGATGTCTCACAATTTCTAAACGACGAAAAACCCCTATCATCATCGAAACGAACTCAGTTTGGGCTTTACAAAGGGAAACATCAATTTTTCTCCTGCCCGAGCTAAGCTCGGGCATCACGAATTCTGCACGTAGTGGTTGCCCGAGCTGAGCTCGGGCGACACTGTTAGGGGGTTAAAGCTTCAATTTTTTGAAAATATTAAGCTTATAATTTGTAGACTTAATATTTTAAAATTTAATTTATTAAATACAGGGTGTCCTAACTGTTCAGGCCCTTTAACTTTTGTATGAACCCTCCTACTCTACAGATAAATCATAATATTGGTGCCCAGATATAGCAAAGTGAACCCATATCCAATACACAACTTTCTACGCCCCCTAGCGTCAATGTTAGGAGTTATAATTTTTATTTTAAAAACTTTTAGATATTTACTGAATTAGTCAATTACAAAGCTGTAGAGCAGCATCGATTTAGTAGAAAAGACACTTTGAGCAGAGAAATGCCTTGAATAAAACCTTGAATAAAACGCACGCTTAATTAGAATTCATGTAGTTTTTACCATCCTAAAACTCTCCTCAAAATAGGAAAATGAGAAATTTTCGTTTTTGGGATTTAATAACACTTTTAGTCATTTACCTGTCATAATATAGAGGATTTACTCAAGACATTTCTCTGCGCAAGGTGTTTTTTCGTACTAAATCGATGCTGCACTACAACTTCAAAATTGACTAATTCAGCAAAAATCTAAAAAATTAAAAAAAAATACACATTATAAAATATTAAAAAAAATATATATAAAAATTATATAAAAAAATTATAATTCCTAACATTGACCTTAGGGGGCGTTGCAAGTGGTGGTATGAAATAGGGCATGGTCACAGTACTTAGACACTACTTTTTATTACTTTTAATGACTATTTCTGTATGGGGTTCAAAAATTGAAGGCGATAAACAGTTATCTTGGAATACCCTGTATAGTTTTACTTAAATATTTCAATAAAATGTATGCAAATACTTGAATTATTTAAATGAAAGATCAAGACAAACCTGTATAATTCAAAAAACAGGGTAAACAAAATGAAATATGCAAATTTAATATCTTTTTGAATGAATAAATCACAATTAGACTTTTAGATAGAAAAGAAGAAAATCCAGGTAATGAAGAATAAAAAAAGAAGAAAAGTTGAATCATTAAAAAATGTGTATTTAATGTTTTGATATGATTTGGAAAAAGTGCGGTTTTGATTTTTTTAAAATTCATTTATCAAATTTTGAATTAATTTTTAACCCGTGTTTATGTTACAAAACTCATTAGTACAAACCAAAATACGTAGCAAAATTTTAATCCAAATTCAAAGTAGTATAAATGTTAAAGTCAATGTGATAAATCTGGGCATTATTAATAATGCCTATGTATGTTGGGCAAAGTGATAAATACTCATTGATTAATGCCATAGAATTAACCACATTGTCCTCAACACTTCGGACATTATTAATAACTACCGATTTATCACTTTACTTGTATCATAAACACTAATCAATTTGAGATGGAACTATGAAATAGTAAAATATCAAACTGTTAAATTTTTTACGAACATAATAATAGTTCTTCGCTCACATATACAGTTTTTAATATTTATCCATTTTGTTAAGATGAGAAATGTAAGATTAGTAATAGAATGATTTTTTAATGAAAGTTTTATTCTAATATCTAATAAACTTATTAGATATTACTTGTAATATTCTAATTCAAAAAATTTTTCAAAAATAAAATCCTTTCTAAATACTTTAATTCTATCTTAGTTTTTTTTGGAAAATAATAACTGTTTTAATGCAAGTTTTCCACTTTCTATTTCATACAAATACAAATACAAATACAAATCAAGTCGACCAACTACAGGCGTAAGCCTAGCAAGGTTGGTCCAGTCTTCCTAACCCAAACTACCGGAATCCCAGTATCTGTCAATTTTCCTCTTGAACTCGTTTACCCCACTAGAATTTAATATAGATATTTATTTTTAGCAAACCAGTTGCTAAAAAAATTCTTTATAAGGTGCGAGAAATGAATCGATTTATTCTTTACCTCAACAAAAAAACTACAAAAAATGCAGAAAAAATTTTATTGAAAGTTATTAAAGATAGTGTTGATACTTTCACTAAAGTATAAGATTTTAATTTAGGTTAGAAGTTGATAAAAACAAAATTTGAAAAAAGTTGTTTAAAAATATGATAAACGATACAGTACTTATGAATATATTCTCTTATGAATATATTTAAACAAAGTTCTATAATTTATTTGCTGTAAAAAGCTATTAAAATGAGTTATTGTTCAGAAATGGTTTTCCCTATAAACCAAACTGACATTTCTATTCAATACTTCCATCCCAATAAATATGACACATTAAAAAAGAGAACTGTAAAAAATAGTAAGATTAGGAACAGGAAATCAAACTGAGAGCAAAATGAGAAAACAATTGATGGTACAAAATATTATAGAAATTGCTGCAACTGTACAGACAAGTTGTACTGTTGTACAAGTTGTTGAAGTCCCACACACTGTAAAAATAGAAGTTGGTCTTTTTACACTAATTTTTCCATCGTTTTTGATGAAAATTTTCCGTATGCCTACACTCTTAAAACGATTGTATCAGAATTGAGTAAAAAGTACTCAAAAAGGCTCCGATCCAATAAGTACTCAAATATGAATAAATGCATACACTCATCCTGAAATGTGCATACTCAAAAATAAAACATCGTGAGCTCATTTTTGAGTTCAAGCTCAAGATGTTTCATTTTCAAGTAGGCACATTTTCAGAAATGAGTATATTCATTTATTCAAATTTGAGTACTTTTTGAGTTCTTTTTACTCAATTTTGATACAATCGCTTTAAGAGTGTAGAAAACGTGCCTTTTCTGTGAATTTTTCCACAAAAAGAATTTACTTATATAATAAAATAACCACTAAAAGTTTAAATTTTAAAACAAGGAAGTACAAGTCAATATTTCTGGTGATAATTTAGTTAAAACGAAGCGAATCTTCTATTTGCAAGGTGTGTATTGTGTTTGCCGGGATTCATTAAAAGTCATTCTGGATTATGAAATTCGTTACGTATAGGATATTTCAAATAAGTGTTTCAAAACTTCTAGGAGGGGTAGGACATACCTAGACTACTCAAAATCACAGAAATGGAGGGTTGTAATACACCCCTTACGATCTAGGGGTTTTATCAGCGGGCATGGGAAGCTGTTAAACTCCCTGTGGAAATTGGCAAGTAACCTTTAAACATCGAACTAAAACCATCGAATCGGGTATTAATTCTATAAACCAATTAAAGAGCTGAAACTTTAGCTCCTAACTTGGTTTTTATGTTCAAATGCCGGAATCGAACGATTTTGCTAGTTTTAATCCAATCATAAAAGGTTACGAGTCAATTTCCACTGGTGATTATACAACTTCCCATGCCGGCTTAACTTATCTAGGTGGTTCTTAGTCGTCTAGGTCTGTCCTACCCCTCCTTTAAGTTATGAAACACTTATCTGAAACACCCTGTATATTGACTGTTTTATAGCCCGTAACTAATCAAAAAGAATTCTCAAGCTTCAGAAATAATGAAAAGGTTCAGGAAAAGACAAAAAACAGATAATTCCTCAGAGTACAGAAATTTTCTATCTGAAGAAAAAAATTACAACGCATTTTTAACTGTTCTGCAATCATTTCTCCTCTTCCCTTCATGACATAGAAGTTTTCTTCAATCTCTATCCTCCCTTTGTCCCTCTATCAGGAAAATATCATACAATTAGCAAGAACAGTCTTCATTGCTCACGGTACAATAAACAGGGTGTCCCATAAATAATGGGTCACACTTCTAGGGGATAGTAGACACCTAGCTAGACGAGTCAGAATCACATAGGATTTGGGGGTCCCAGACCAAATCCCAGGGAGTTAAAAATGGAGCAACACCCCGAAAAAATTATTGAAAAATTCAATTTGTAGAAGAACTACTATTGGTAAAAACTTAACCCATTAAGAACGGTTGGTAAGAAAAGTTGCCAAGGGACATTTCATTTTTTACTGACTCTAATAGAGGACATTAAAAGTTTAAATGCATGGTAACAGCTTCTGAAGAATGTATTTATTCAGATAAAAATAGAAATTTATACCTTCTATGCCGTTTAGGTGGTAAAATCGCTGTTAGAATGAGAGCGTTTCACTACATTTTGGAGATAGCTGGGAGATCATTTGGAAAATGCCAAAATAATCTAATGTTTTGTTTATTTTTGTGACTTGTTTCTATTGCAGCATATTCACAAGATCCCATTCTAAATATTATTACCAATT
Organism: Tetragnatha versicolor; assembly: GCA_024610705.1. NCBI lineage: Eukaryota > Metazoa > Arthropoda > Arachnida > Araneae > Tetragnathidae > Tetragnatha > Tetragnatha versicolor. Next base: position 30,153,376 of record JANDEH010000001.1, on the reverse strand, counting down.
ACAGTTGGAATGAGGGTATTTAAATTGCCAATAGCAAGGGTTTTCTTCTACTGGCAACTTTTGTTGCCAATCGTCCGATGTGTTGTCAAAACTTTTAGGACTTACTCATAAGAAGCTTTTGCAAATTAATTATTTTTAATGCTTTTTTGAGTTCTTATCATAAATATAGATCTTATTGATACTTTAGCATGATGAGATGTTTCCCTGGGATCATAATTTTAGTGGTTTTTTTTTTATAGATTTTAGATATTTACCAATTCCAAACACTTTTTTTGGTTCAATCTCATACTAAATCATTTCTGGATACATTTATTTTCCTTGGAAGGGTTTTCTGGAAACTTAATAGTACTACCTAGTCAAAAAATAAAATATCACTGGAGTTATTTAGCCCATTTTGAATGGGCCAATACCAAGTTTTTATCGAGTTGATGAGTAATCTTCAACATTTTCCTTGGGGGAATATGCGATATAAATAAAACTATTTTAACCTGGAACCTGGAAGTTAGCTGAAGTACATAAATCGAAGGGTTCCGACCGTTCCGACTTAAAAAGTACTAGCTCCGCTATTCTTAAAGCCTGAAATTAGGTGAATATCAATATTTCGGACTTAACAGGCCCTATTCAGGAGGGGTGAATACCCTTTCTTGGACCCCCTATCACCAATATAGTCCCCATTCACTTTTATTTATGTATTATTTCTTAAAATTATGCATGAAAACATTTTATTATCAAAATCGTAAACATTCTAATTAGTTTTTCAACTTTTCATTTGTCAGAGTTTGGACCCCACTATAAGGACGGTTGGCAAGAAAAGTTGCCAGTTAAAAAATCATAAAAATTATTTTTTGAAAAATCTGAAAATGGGCATTTATTACTATATTCGGCCCAAATGAACAAAATATGAAAGAAAAAGTTACTTATTTTCATTTTTTTAAAGTCGTCCTTAATGGGTTTAATTATGGTCTCAAAAATTGTTGTTTAATATGATCTTTAAAATTATCTCAAAAGTCTTCACCTTAAAAAATTTTTTATTATGAAAAAAGTTAAAAAACCACAAAAAAATGTGAATATTCTGCCAAAACCTCATTTTGTATTTCGAAATCCATTCTTTTGATTTTATAATCTGAAAGATCATAGTTGTAAACCCTTAATTCCAAAGTTTCACGTAAATACCACATGAGATCCTGTTTAAGTTCGTTTTTTGAGTGCGCAAACGTGTTTCCTATAGCCGTTTCCAAAACGGCAGTTTGCGGACGCAAAAAACGGACTTAAACCATGTTTTAACAGGATCTCAAGCATTTAATATTGATGGTTTTTACGTGACACTTTGGACTTAAGGGTTTTCAACTAAAGATCATATTAAACCACAATTTTTGAGACCATAATTAAGTTTTTACCAATAGTAGTTCTTCTACAAATTTAATTTTTCAATAATTTTTTGGGGGTGTTGCTCCATTTTTAACTCATTGGGATCTGGTCTGGGACCCCCAAATCCTATGGGATTCTGACTCGTGTAGGTGTCTACTATCCCCCTAGAAGTGTGACCCAACATTTATGGGACACCCTGTAGATTCATGGCCACGTCATCATAATCAAGACACTATTATATTTAACATCTTTAATAATATTTGAAAAAATATTAAAAATTGGAATCAATTATTAAATATTTAATTGTTTCTTAAATTCCTGTTGTTTTCCGTTTCTTTCATTGTAGTTTCATTTAATCTTTAGATAGTAAGAATATGAGATAATTAAAGCAATGTTATGATAATATGTGTATTTCTGTATTTAGAAGATAAAACCATTCCAGATAAGAAAATGGATGATTTATGTTCTTTGAACTCAATTAGAAAAAATATTTAATTGTTAAACAGTGTTCAATTTGAAGTATTACATATTGACTGCAATTATTTAGTTTTGAAATCTTGTTTGATTTAGTTCTAATAGTTGTAGGTTTCATTATATCCTAATATTCTCCTGCTGAAACACATTGCTTAAATACATATTTCATACGAAGATAACTTGTCCACCGTACGTTTAAATAAAATGTACACAAAAATAGAAAAATAGAAAAATTTCTTATAAGCCGATTTTAGTAACGTTTTGGCTATTAATAATAAAACTTATGAATTTTACTCTATTTCTATTTTTTTTTTCAATTTCGGAAGTTTGTTTTATTTTTAATGACTACATAATAAAATAAATTATTGAATGGTTACCTCTTAATTCGTCTTCTAATATAAAATAATCATTCAAAACACTGCAAGGTGATCTAAAACGCGTATCGTAAATCTGTTGTTTTTATCATTATTTTTAACATTTTTAAAAATTAAATTTAAAAAAAACATAAATTTAAGCTTTAGTCCAGTAACTTGGTATTTTTTTCAGGAAAAAAATACAGTAGTTGTTTTTTCAACGGTTTTATATGTTTTCAAGGGTGCTGAATCCGAATCTGAACTTTGCATACAAAATTTCCTTGTGCGTTCTAAGAAAATTCGAAAAAACCCTGAAATTTCACCTAATTTTTTGATTTCTTGTTTGTAGAACAGAAAGTATGGGTCTCTCATGAAAATACTCAGTACAAAAATAAAGAAGATAAAACAAGCTACAAAATTGTCAATTATAACTTTTTTGTCAGACTAATAGTTTGGCAGCTAGAGCTCGCTGAAAGTAGGGCATATTTTGCAATCCAGAAAATGACCCATATCTTCCTTAAAAAGTCGGATTTTGATATAGATAACTAAGATAAACTACTTTAATAATGTCTTACATGATATAATCCTACTTTTTATCCCAATAATTATTAATAAGAATGTTCTTTAGGAATTTCCTCCCCCAAAACGCAGGTTTTTTAGGCAATAAAAAATTCAGTTTTTATGAATTCTATTAAAATTAATTTAAAACACTAGTTCAGTTCAAAGTTTCACTAGTATTCACAACCAGGAAAAAATACATTTTTTTTAGATGCAAGTTTGATTTTTTGAATTTTTCGCCGCCAGAGCGAAATATGCCCTATTTTCAGCGCGCTCTAGCTGCCAAACTATGTCTGACAAAAAAGTTGTAATGGACAATTTTGTAGCTTGTTTTATCTTTATTATTTTTTGTATTTAACATTTTCATGAGAGACCCATACTTTCCGTTCTACGAGGGTTGTTTTTTAATTAACTTCCGTTTTGCTCCTGTAAAAAAAGTAGTGAGAATTTCGAAATAATTTTGGTACTAGTAGATAGGTACATCCTTGAGGATCAATTTCCTACTTTTTTGGAAAAAATTGGACATTTTTTCTATTATTTATCGAATTTACAAGCGCGCTCCTTGATCTTAATTCCCGCCAACCCATAGAGAATTTTCTTCCTTTAAACTCTGTTCGCATTAACAATAGACAATCGGCAGGCAGCTGATTTTTGCAGCATGCTATTGTGCATGTTTAAAACCATATGTTTTGCATCTGCCAAGTTCCAGGCATTGGGGATTCTGGAGTTACAGCCATAATAAACAAGGCAACATCGATAGATTCGCAGGCAAAGTGTGCGCTGAGGGGGAAAACGGCTGTCCGAACCGATGCGAAGCTCAACGAAAAATCAAACTTTTAATGAAGCGGAATCGAAAAACTAGTAAAATGGTACGGTAAATGGTCTATTTAAAGGTGATTACGTTGAAAAGTAATTAGAGATGATTGTAACCTTCCGTAATAACCTTATTTTTAAATATTCATTTGTTTTTTTATTTTTAAACTATCAAAAAGGGGAAAATTTCGAAAAAGAGGATTTCTCTATGGGTTAGCGGGAAATAAGTTCGAGGAGCGAGCTTGTAAATTTGATAAATAATAGAAAAAATATCCGATTTTTTCCAGTAAAGAGGGAAATTGATCCTCAAGGATGTACCTATCTACCAGTACCAAATTTATTTCGAAATTCTTAATACTTTTTTCTCAGGAGCAAAACGGAAGTTAATTAAAAAACAACCCTCGTACAAACAAAAAATCAAAAAATGAGGTGAAATTTCAGGGTTTTTTCGAATTTTCTTAAAACGCACTAGGAAATTTTGTATGCAAAGTTCAGATTCGGATTCAGCACCCTCGAAAACATATAAAACCGTTGAAAAAACCACTACTGTATTTTTTTCCTGAAATACCTCTTTTTTGACACCAAGTTACTGGACTACTTGTTTTCTGGAAGATATTACTTAGATGATTTCTATGTGAGAACCTTTAAAAACGTTTGTTACAGTTTGTTTAAGGTTAAACATGATTTTCAGTATCTACACTGCTGGCCATCCAAAATGGTACACCAAGAAGGAACTGAGATATCAAACCCAAATTTATTTCTATGATTGCACATAGTATTAATGTGAATTGATTAAAAATTCAGCCATCCTGGATGTTAGGGGGCCGAGAAAATCAGTGAGGAGTGTTGTCTCCATAGGTGTCCATTGCCGCCGCCCCACGCCATGGTATTGAGTGAAAGGGGCTCTAAATGGGCTTTGAGGGATTGGAGGACCATGTTGCTTCCCCAGGTAGTCAAAGTTCATGTGGTGCACTAGCAGACGTTGCATACAGGGCTAGGTGATTTCTCCTCTTTCATCGGACATGTTTTGTGGCGTTGGTTCTTAAGAACGGGTAGGTCAAGGGTAAAAATGCAACATAGGGGGGTAAAAAGAAAGCTTGGACATTGAGTTCATCACGTGGTTGTGCATTTTTCTCTTAAGACTTGTCCGCAGGCGAGGGGTGAAGGTAAGGGTAGACAACAGGTTGTAAAACCTCAATGCTGCGGGTCTGGTTGGTCATTCTGGTTGTAAATTATACTGAGGAGATGTGGGAGTGAAATGCATGTCGTTAACAGTGCAGGGAACTGCCCATTTGGCAAGCATAGCTTCAGAAAAATTCCAATCTTCAACACATGATTTGATGCTGGAAACAGTGCACTAAATAATGAAATGAACTTTTTAATGGGATGGCACAGAGTTTATGAGAATATCCCAATGTGGTCTGGAACACCACGATAATTAGAGATGACTTTACGACAGCGAGAAAAGAGAGCACTCGGCTGTTGGTTTTGTAATCGTCAGATATCTTCTTTACACAGGCCAAAGAGGTAGTGAAGCATTGGATTCCACTCCCACACCTCCTCAGTAGGATTTACCGACACATTGACCAACCAGACCCGCAGCATTGAGATTTGACAACCTGTTGTCTACCCTTACCTTCACCCCTCGCCTGCGGACAAGTCTTAAGAGAAAAATGCACAACCACGTGATGAACTCAATGTCCAAGCTTTCTTCTTAACCCCCTACGTTGCATTTTTACCCTTGACCTACCCGTTCTTAAGAACCAACGCCACAAAACATCTCCGATGAAAGAGGAGAAATCACCTAGCCCAGTATGCAACGTCCGCTGGTGCACCACATGAACTTTGACTACCTGGGGAGGCAACATGGTCCTCCAATCCCTCAAAGCCCATTTAGAGCTCCTTTCACTCAATACCATGGCGTGGGGCGGCGGTAGTGGACATCTATGGTGACAACACTCCTCACTGATTTTCTCGGCCCCCTAACATCCAGGAAGCCTGAATTTTTAATCAATTCACATTAATACTATGTGCAATCATAGAAATAAATTTGGGTTTGATATCTCAGTTCCTTCTTGGTGTACCATTTTGGATGGCCAGCAGTGTATATTATAGAGAAGTAACTGGAATGATACCGAGGTAGATCACATCACCCCCTGGCGGATAACAGATGAGTTAACCTTTCTATGACGGGAACGCTTATAAAAATTGTCAATTGCAGAGGACCTACGAGTACATAAAAAATTATGGTAAAATTCTCGTACAATGGTACACAAAAAGGTGAAGATGGAAACGTTGCCGAACTCAACTATTCAGACTATGATGTTGCGTAAGTTTTAGTAGTTCTCACTTCAACTTATTAATTCCTTGAAAAAACTACAAAATTACAAAAGAAACATAACAGAGGTAATTATGATGTTTTCAATTTGAAGTAAAACTGTCAATAACTTACCTAAAATCGACTGAAATCCACCTATAAAAAGGTGGCCATTTTATTTCACTAAAATTTAAAGAGATTTATAGGTTAAGTTATAAGGATTTAAAAAACTAAGTTTCCAGGCATGCAGAAAATTAGTATTGTTATTAGATGTAAAAATTAATGTTTGCTGTTTAATTAATTTACTAAACTAGAAGTGCATTTTTTAAAGAACCGAAGCAGATGGTACATTTTAACAATTCATAAAAGTAATCTAAATTCTAATAAGGCAAAAAATTCATATTTTTTATGGTGGTGAATTATATTTTTCAAAGGTGGTGAATTATATTTTTCATCTAACTTACATTAAATAAACTATTAATAATAAATTTTATGCTATGGTATCAAAAAGTAGGACAATATTGAAGAATATTTTGATAAAGAATAAAAAAAATTAATAATAATAAAAAGATAATAAAAAAGGTTTGAACCTCACACACGAAGAATTTAACAGTTTTAATATAGAAGTGCCCTAGCTTTTTATACATTAAGTTTAGAAAGAACCAGATCATACCTTACGTTTTCTAAAAATCTACAATTTTAAGGGCTTTGGAATAATTTCATCCCTTTCGGAACAAAAATCTAGGTATGGGTCTTGCGCGATATAAATTATTAAATCCCTTACTGGGTCCATCCCGAAAAACTTTCTTTATATGCGAAATGTGTGAGTGAATCGAAAAGGTTACAATATTAAAATCTGGACCAAGGGAAGATCTAGGGGTTCCATGCATCCCCGACAATTCTCAAGAAACAGCTAGGAATTGCTTTTATAACACTTTTCAGAGATGGACCCCTAGACCCTCGAACACAAATTTTACATATAAAGTTAAACAAGATTCAAATCCTATTTTACGAATGGAAATTGAGGGCTTTGAATGCAAGGTCCAATATGTACCAAAGAAATTAAAGTCTAAAAATCATTTATGTACACCTCCAGAATCAAGAAGTCTAGTTATACTTTCCCAGAAATGGCATCCTACGAGAATTAGTCCTGGAGTACGGGCGTATAGCACAGCATCACAATAATATTATTATTGCATTGCATACATGGGAGGTGCGATGAAAATTTTGGTTGAAAATTGGGTCTCCAATATTGAAAGTTTGAGATACACTGATGCACTGTATTTGATTTATCAGGAGAGTTATAGTTTCTTTGTAAATATAAAGAAATACTTAATTCAAACTGGTTCTGATGTAGAAGCAACAAAGTATAAAATACACAAATATAGTAAGGATAAAGCAAGCATAGAGTCGAAGATACCAAGGATCTCCTTCGCCAGTGCCTAGATAGAAATGTTAAGTAACACCCAAGAGAAAAACTAGGAAATAGCCCCAAGCTAGCTTGAGCCAGTGCTCCGACCCTGGGAAAAAAAAGCGGGGGGTTCAGAGCTAGCGTGGGTTTTTTTCAAAATTTTTGAGGATTTTCTTAAAAGTAAGTGGGTTTCTTCAAAATTAAGTGAATTTATCCTAAAGGTAAGATGGATTTTTTTTAAATCTTAGAAAGTTCTTTTAACCCTTTATCTTCTAACGTCACTTACAAGTCCCACCAACTTTAAAATTACATAGACCAGAGTTTCTCAAACTGTGGGTCGCCAGTCAGTTTTTGGTGGGTCGCAAGAAGATTTTTAACCCCCTGACCGATAGCGTCGTCTAAACACGACGAAGAGATGCCGACTGCTTTCGATCGAACCGTGTTTACACGAGACACAAAAAACAGTCCCTTTCCCCCCATTTGGCTACTAGACGGCGTCGTTGGCGGGCACAGGCCTCCTCTCCCTGACACCTGACCTTCACCAAGACCGCTCTTTGAGGGGGGAAGCAGGGGGTCAGTCCATGAAAAGAATGCTCAGCGCGGATACATTTCCGGTGATAACAGTGAAGTGGGTTGTTTCTTGCCCCAGCAAGTTTTGAACCTGGTGAAGAGATGGGACAAAATTCGTTTGTGTATTTCTACTTGAAGTAGTACGAAGTGTAGTGAATGACTGAAAATTGATTTTAACAATTTATATAATTTTAAAAAGGGTGAAACTATTGTTTTATTTTATCAAGAAAACAATCTAGAAAATCTGAGGTTGTTACACTGTAGATGTTTGGGTAATTTCCCCTGAACAAAATGATTTTAGGTGCGCTGAATCCGAAAATTATCTCCATTTTTTCTTGGAAATATATTTTTTTTTGTTGGGAAATGCATAAAAATTTCGAAAATGGACTCATTGTAGTAAAATTTTTAATTCAAATTTTTCTATAAAATCATTTCATATATTTTTTGTGCTGAAAAATTTAACTAACATCCGTTTTATCATAGGACTTAACCTCTTGACAATTAAAATAAATAATAAGGCAAATTTTCAAGAAAAAAAAAGCAAATTTAAATAATTATTTTTAACTGAAAATTTTATCAGAATCCGAAAATGACCCCTTTTGGTTTTTAAGGCCTCGTATTTTGTAACAAATTGAGAAAGTAAAGCACATTTTCACAGAAAATGTGTATAGACATAAAAAGTATATTTTTCTATTCCAATTTATGGTTGAGGTAATCAATAAGGATCTCCGTTTTGCCATTGAATGTTGTTTCCTGACAGTTTACGTAAATTTGTAAAATAATTAATTGCTTCAATTTTAATGAAAATATGTTCATAAAATATTTTTTTACCACATATTCTTGATTGAGTGATCATTTATCAGCACATTATTAAAACAGCTTTTGCATTGCACTCCTATGGTTTAGACAAAATTTAACTCCGCGAAAAGACTAAAAATCGAATTATTGAGATTAAGACTTATGATGCAAGTATACAGCTGTATTACCGGGCTAAATACGAATGCTAACTAAAAATAAACCAATTTAGTGTTTAAATATATGAATTCATAAATTAGATAATCGAAAAAATTATCCCAAAACCACAAAAAACCCCCTGCAAAGGCCAACAGTTTTCGTTTAGAAAGGGGCTACACAAACATACAAAAATTTTTTATAAAGATAACGGAGAGTAAATATTTATAATTTTCAATGGGAGGTACCTTCCCTATTGGAAAATTTTTTCTGGTATTCCATAAACCAGTATGAACTATACTGGATCCAGAATCATTTATACTGGTTCCAGTGTCATTCATATTCATACTGGTTCCAGTATCATTCATACTGGTTCCAGTATCATTTATACTGGATCCAGTATAATTCATACCGGTTTATTTAATACCAGAAAAAAAATTTCCAATAGGGTTGAAAATCTACTTTTGAAAAAAATTCCCATTGTAATTGTTTGAGGCATTTATCTTTCATTATAGTTGCAAAATATTCTACTGGTTATTGGTCTATGTAAAGTTGTGTAGCATAAACAAATCAAAATTGATTCATTAAATAGTTATTTATATACTTATAAAAATGAGCATTTTGATATATCACATTAACCGTTTTAACTTGATTGTTAGATTTTATCTTTCAGAAATTAATTGCCTAATTTATACTTATAAAATTTAATAAAATACAAAAGCATAAAAAATACTTTTTTTAACAAATTACAACTTTTACATTTTTTAATGTAGGCTTGTGATACTTCTCTAGACTATATTTTAGTGTTGTTCATGAATACCAGGCCAATTTTTTAAATAAATTTAGCGCTTCGAAAATTTGAAGCGCTCATAATATAAAAGACACGAAATATAAGTACTATGATAAATGTTTCAATTTTTCTTCGAAAAATTGTCATGATTCGTAAAAAGTACTAAAATTTGTTCCTTAGACGGGCATCATATGCCTAGATACCACAAATAATTGATAAAAATACGTGCTTAGTAAGGAAAATTTCTGATTCTTACAGGTACAAGATTTTCATTGCTAGGAAAAACTTTAGAAAACGCTTACCTCCTTATTCAAATAGATTATATCAAAAAGACAGCTGATCAATAAAAATTAGTGGTTTTCATTGCCTGAAAAACTTACCTACCTTTTAAAATTAATTAGGCTAAGAGCTGTGTCTTTTGAGTTAGAGATAAAAAGACTGCTCTCTAAAAACTTATTTTATTATTATTCCATCCCAAATATAATTTTTTATTGTCTCGAATTTGTTTATACACTACTGTGTTATTACTATACACAGAGCTGGCGATCTATTTTCAACATGACTTGGTGAAAGAAATATTCCCAAAATGCCTTCCTTAGCCTTTTGCCTTTTTGCATATAGTTTGTTCTATATAGCAATACATATGCAAACGGGCAGAAGTGTCCGAGTGAGTAAAAAATTTGTGAGGTGATATTTCGTGCACCGAGTCATGTTGAAAATATTTAACAGATCCTTACAAGGTGTGGTGATACTTCTATAAGTTTTAAAAATATTATTTTATATTTATGTTTGGACCCTACTTCTTTTTATAGTAAATTTTACATAAAAGGGGCTTCCTCCAGACCATTCGAAAATTGCGGCCTTTCTCGTTCAAGTTTGAGCCAATTATCAACCTGACAAAGATATTTCTTTTTTTTTGTCGGGTAGAATACATCCTATAGAGTTCATAACTCGAGTGAAGACATTTGTCGTGTGATTAGAGTAGGAATGAGGGGCGAAAACCAATTTTAGGCCTTTTTGGCTTGCGCGCTCCATAGGATAACATAGGGAACCTTTAGAGCCAATGTGGCACTTCAATTTATTGATATTATCACAAAATTCTGAAAAAAAAATCACTGGTACTCTCTGCCACCATAAGCAACTTAACCGCACTAATGCATCATAAAAATAAAAAAATGTTTTTTCGATTCACTCTAATGGTTACTAGACTTATACATTCACTAGATTTACATTATTGACAACAATCCTTTTTGAATTTTCAAGGTAGTTTCAAAGGAAAAAAAAGGATTTCAATAGTTTTTTACTAGATTTTTATCGAGATTTTTTTAAAACTTATTTTACTTTGAAATTGAATTTTCGTGGAATTTTGGGAAGGACAGCGGGAAAAATTCACGAAAACATTGGATTTTCAAATGACTGAGATTATTTCGATTGGATTGTTTTTAACACTAAGAAGGAATAAATGTTTTATATACAAAAAATTTCAGGATGGAATGAGATATCACTCTTGGAACTGGGATGAAAAAAATGGCACCGCTAATACCGGGATGAAAAGGTACCTGGAACATCGGGATAAGAAAATTATCGGGAACAGGGATATGAAAACACACCGCAAGAACAGCAAGACAGGAAAATTATTGGGAAAACTGAGATACAGAAAAGTACCGGGACACCAGGGTTATGGGTGAGGCGAAAAATCACTTAAAAAAAGGAATTAATATAATCCACCCGTTCTAGACCAGGAAATTCAGCTAATTATTAGTATAAAAATCCGCAATCACGGAATGACTTACATCGGGTAGTAACACTGATTGATTCAAAAATTCTCAGAAAGAATTTTAACATTCATCGAGGTTTATTGTGTTAAACTAATCGACTACCATAAATAATTTTTATTTGGTTTAACTTAAAAATGCATTCCGAATGTCATTGATTTTCAACAAAATATTGAATTTTGGAATTCAGATTTATTAGTATCTTTATTTATTATTATTATTATTATTTACTTGTCCTTTACCTCATTCAATTACTAAACGTTGGAATAGAGAACAAAATTTGAAAAAATTCTTATCGGTACAAAACTTAATGATATCGAGTAGCAACAATTTCCATCTAATTAAAGCTACTTTAATTTTGCAGATACATTTTAGAGCTTGAATTTCCTGCCAGGAAAACCGAAGAAAATTTGGATCTGAGTGCAATAATTTCTTGAAAATCTAACTGCTACTAAAAAAATACGTAATGCTGAAAACTAATAGCGCAGACAAATTATTCTCATGGAGTTTCTTTCAAGGATGTGAGCGAAACGAAGCCCAGATTCCCTTCCACTGTCCGCCTAAACCATTCACAACCTTATCGGCAAAATCCCCAACCCCAACATGTGTCCAGACAGTGAACGATAAGTAACAAAAGGGGCAGGCGCCTGGAGATAGGGGAGAAATACTATTGACTCAATTTTCACGTTTTCTTCCTTGGCGATCACCATGGTTGGCACTAAAGGGAGAGATCTGACAATCCCAGGGGGGAAAGAAGAGGTTACAACAGAAGTTAGGAGCGATTTCGGTAACACAGCACTTTCAGAGCTTATCTGTCAGTGGGTTAATTTTTCACAAACGGTGTTATTGACTTTTGAATTATCAAACTATTAGTTGAACTTTTGAAATTATCAAATTACCATACTATAGAAAAAAGAATAAAACATTGAGGAAAAACTACACTATTTGGAGTGGAACGGAAAAGGCAATTAGGCTAAGCGCGCACTAGAGACTTCTATCGCCGGCGACTGTAACACTCACTCGAGAGCTATGTATTTCAATGGTGAGATTCTTGGCAATGGGCCAAGTGTCTCGTCGCCTGTGCGCGCGCTCTAGCTTCTTGCAATAGCCAGGGTGATTTAATTTTGTCTCTGTCGCCGAGACAAAAGTCTCTAGTGCGCGCTTAGCCTTAATGTAAATACGTACTATGTGTGTCACTTTAATGTGCAGATAATGCAAATCTAGTCGGTTATTCAAATAAAATTTGAAAAAAATATTTAGTGTTTCTCCCCATCCACACTGGGGGGGTCTATGCAAATTTTAAGAATTTTCTTGGGAAATGATGCAACTGATGTAATTTATTCCATATTGCTAAAAAACTTTTTACCAAATATTGTCTAAATATTTTCCTTATTACTTGATTGAAAGATTTTACCTGTATTTTCAATGTTAATTTTATAAATTAATTAATTAACTAATGATTGAATAACCAATTGTGGTTTTTTTAGGTTATAGAGGTATATACCTACATCCATGGAAAAATGACCCTGGTAAATGCCTCAAACCTTTTTAACAAGAATTTTTAAAAAGGTCGATTTTTGAAGCCAAAAAAATTGAAAATTTGAAAAAAATTAAACTTTTTATTGTCCGATTTTCTTCCATTTTTAGTATGTTATTATTTAAGTCATTTCTAATTGAAAACCGTTTAAATTATTTATTTTGCAATTATTTTGTTGTTTTGAGCTATGTTTAAATTTTTTCGACTTTTCAAATTTTTAATTAACTAGGGGGCTACCGCCCCCTGCTCGCTATCGCTCGCCAACCCCCGTTAACTGCTGACGCAGTAACTTTTGGACCGCTTCACAATTCCCCACAAAACCCAGCTCACTGCACTTACTCACTTTATAAAACATTCTTAACACAGGGGTAGTACTTCTCCGTGGTATTCTTTCAAAAATGGCAAATATTTATTCAGTGGTGGAATTTTATCATTTCCTTTATGGTAACATGAATTGGCGGATCGCTTTATAATTCCAAGAAAGGTTCATATATAGTTCCCGCTAAATATGAACCTTCCCTTAATGTTTCAGTGCTTCCCTTACGGCCATATTCACCGGTAACCTGACCGGCGGTCAGCTCAGGAAACCATGGTTACAGCCTCTGATTGGTGGAATTTGGATTTCTGATTTGAATTCCACCAATCAGAGGCTGTAACCATGGTTTCCTGACCTGACCGCCGGTCAGGTTACCGGTGAATATGGCCGTTAATGTATCTGTGAATAACACATTACCTTAGGGAAATGGGTAAAAAAATGTTTACATTGCTCTGTTAATTTTCTTGGGGTTGAATTCCGTTATAGTTCCCGCTAAATATCACTAATCTCTTTTGGACACTATAAAGTATAAATATTGCTAAATTGTTTCAAATTCATAGATTAAAGTGTTTAATTAGATCTATAACTATTCAGTTTATCATTAAAAATTAGAAAAATTGGTTTACATTTGAATATTGAGCGTTCGAAAGAGATTGGCGATATTTAGCGGGAACTATAACGGAATTGAACCCCAAGAAAATTAACAACAAAGCAATGTAAATATTTTTACCCATTTCCCTAAGGTAATGTTTTTTCACAGATACATTAAGGGAAGCATTGAAATATCTCAGGAATAAATTTAACTTTCTTAAAATTTGTAATGATTGACTGTTAAAAATGTAGTAATTATCTTAAACATCGTGAAAATTTAGAATTTTATCTTCATGAGAAACAAACTTCGAAGTTGTGTCATTTTCATAGCAACGACACCGAATGTCAAGACTTTCAACATTTTCATCCTTATTTCTAAAACATTCACCCGTGTTATTTAGCTGTTTGCGTTTTGTCATTATGAAATAAAGAGTTGCATTTTACTACCTTAAAACACATACTTGCAAAAGGATATAAAAAATAAATGCAAAATTCAAAATTTCCGAAAGCGAGTGTATATTTTATTGTAAAAATAGTAATGATTAGGTTGCCACAACTACAAAGATAAATATAAAAATATTAATTTGTTATTTAAAAAATAAAAAATAAATTAATTATGAAAAAGTTTAAAATATAATGAAAACCGTTTGAACAACAATTAAACCCTTTGAACAACAAAAATATAAATATTGTTAAAAATAACACAAAATATATTTTTTAAATTCGTGTTATAAATAGAAAGATGATTTTTTAATCTATTTGAATATTAAAAAACCAGTGAAATATGTTTTCAATTGTTTTAAAATTCATAGTTTCTTGCTTTGTAACTGCGACCTTATCCGAAATCTAAAAAAATGGAAATATTTTAAAATTGAGATTTTTTTTAGAAATTCTAAAGGCACTTTGCACATCCTCAAAAGAATCCGGACAGTTTGATACCAAATATGTGTTATACGGATCAGTAATTAAAAAGCCTTTCTCTGGAAACCGTTCACCAAAAACTTTTTTTTAGAATAGAGAGATTTTTAAAAATTTAAATTTTAAATTTTTTAAAATTTAAATGGTATATTCGCATTCAGCACTGAAAAATAGCCAATAAACATCTATCATAAGTCCCTATTTTTATAATTTGATTTTTGAAAAAATTTTTCGGTCATTTTTTTTAAATTAAAAAAAATTAAATTTCCGCCCGTTCGGTTTTGGCCGATTTTTAGTATGTTATGATTGAGGTCATTCCTAAGTGAAAACCGTTGAGAAACCTTTTATTGCAATTTGTTCGAGGTTCGGCCCTTTTTTTCACTATTTTCATAAGCTCTTTTGGACTGTTTAACATTAACAATGGGTTGTTCAAAAATTGAGTGGGTTTTTTCAAAGTTCCTTACGCTGAATAAAAATTAGTTTCTTTTGGAAATTTACATGGGCTGCTTAAAAACTTGGCTCTTCTTTTAAAGCTTATTATTATTATTATTATTATTATTATTATTATTATTATTATTATTATTATTATTATTATTATTATTATTATTATTATTATTATTATTATTATTATTATTATTATTATTATTATTATTATTATTATTATTATTATTATTATTATTATTATTATTATTATTATTATTATTATTATTATTATTATTATTATTATTATTATTATTATTATTATTATTATTATTATTATTATTATTATTATTATTATTATTATTATTATTATTATTATTATTATTATTATTATTATTATTATTATTATTATTATTATTATTATTATTATTATTATTATTAAATAGCAAAACTTGGGTTCCGTGTGGACCCTTTATCCTACTGCATTATAATTATCTGCAATTTTTTTCGGGGAAATATTTTTTTGAGTCACTATCAAAAGTTTGAACAAAATGGCAGCTGAAAGCACGACTTCAGTTTTAAATCTATTCGCTTATCGATATTCTTAACAACTTATAGGTATCGTTAGAATTTAACTGCAGTGAAGGAAGGTGGTGCACCTCTGACCTATTTTTACTTTTGACTATGAAATTTCTTATTTATTGAAAATAAACTGATGAAACAACTTTCCCTCGATACTTTTACATTTCATACACAACATTATATTTTTAATTGAAGTATTGAGTACGTAATTAATGAAAGAAAAACATAGGTCCAAGGTGTACCTTGATTTCAAAGTTAGTGCATCTTAGACCTATGTCCAAAATTCTTAATTTATTTCTTATTTAACTTGTATAATCCTTCTTTTTAATAAATTTGAAATTACCAAATAATATCTAATCGTGTAAAGTCTAATTGGAATTCTCTCCGAGCTCTCTGGAGCACTTTTTAGCATATTTTTTTAAACATTGATTTTTATCACAAAAACGTTGTTTTAGTCATGAAACTAAATCCTGCCCTGCTTTTCAAATAAATATAGCAATCTAATAAAAGTCAGCAGAGTGATTTTGTCAATCATTCAAGATTTAAAGTGTATTTTGGGTAGGTCCAAGGTACAACCCTTTCATTAGGTCCAAGGTAGAGGAGAGGAGGGTATTATGGAATAGTCGGGTAATATGGAACATCTAAGTCTCTGCTCCCCCTCGTGTTGCCATCACGTGGCAATGCCACGGAAGTCTTAAGAAATCCCCCATGATGCAGTGCGCAAAGAGTTAAGCTTCTTGTTGTTGTCTGATCAGTCGCAGCAAAGCAAAGTGTGTTTTAGGATTTTCGAAAGTTTTTGACGGTAAATGTTCAAACCTTTTAACCGACCAGTAACTATGAGACTTTGATTTTATTGTTAAGCATAATGTACACTAAATTATCAGTAGTTTCCTATACTGCAGTTGTTTTTTAGCTATCTATGTTTTATCCAGCGTTAGAAATTGGGAAAAAAATCCACTGGTCCTGCGGACCAGTGCTTTACCAATCTTACTGGTCCGCAACAAAAATTACTGGTCCGACAGATCATAAAGGACAAGTTTAAATATTATTATAAAGTAACTATTGCACTGAATGTGAGTACCAAATAGTAATGTTAAAAATTAATACACATGCATGCAATAATAAGTTACAAGCTGTAAAAATAAATTTTTATAAAATGAAATTATGAGAAATAAGCAATAGCTCTAAATAATCAAATAATTTTGAAAATATTTTGTTTATTAAATACTTTTCTTGATTAAATAATATTTCACTAACTGACAAAATCCATTCAAAGTCAACTGACAAATTCAAAAAATAAGAACTTTTCTTGAATTAATGATATTGCTCACAAAAATTAATACATAACTTAACTGGAGGGAGGTATATTTTTTCACTACTGGTTCGGCGGACCAGTAAATTTCTGATTCCACTGGTCCAAGCCGTTTTTTAGTTGTCCCGGACCAGCAATCCAGTACAATTTCGAACGCTGGTTTTATCAGTCAGTAAAAGGGTTCATAGTACAAGATGGCTTGTCGGGTATTATGGAATATTCCATAAGCAAAGGGTCAGAAAAAGACTATTATGTTTGTGACTATTGTAAATAGACTCATGAACAAATTTATTTGAACGTTGTTTATTAATTAGTTTTCAATAGCTGTAAATCCAACTATTCCATATTACCCTCCATTTGTAACTTTTTCTTAAAGTACATTTTTTAATTAAAAAAATAAATGTTGATTTATTTTACCATTGGCTCTTGATTGTTATTAGTTATAGTATGTACTTTCTTAAATATATAAAGGGTGTTCTATAATACCCTCTTCTCCTCTACATCACTTAATCATTTATTGGAAAATGTCGACGCTTCATGTTCAGTTTACCTCGAGCCCCATTTCAAACATATAATAATATAGCTTAGCTGAAACAATACTCTTTAAGATATAAATTCACTGCAAAATAGAATTTGTATTTTTTAAACTAATAGCTTCGAAGTGAAACTTAGAAAATTTACTGTTAACTGGCAAAATCAGTTTTTAACCTATATTCTTTTAAATTTTAAACTTTTTAAATAAAAATTTAGTTAAAATAAGAGCTCTGGCTGTAAGGATGCTAACTACATGTCTAGTTTTGCCATACTACAAAAAGTTTAGCTAGAAACAGTGTAGAACCAAAGTACACTACTTTCCCCTAATGCTTATGCATGTAAAGCCAACTTTTAGGAAAAAAATTGACCTTATGAACCTTAAATAGTTTCTTAGATATTGAAAGTGTATCAATGTGCCCCTTGTATCAAATTGCCCTGTTTTACCTTATATCCCTACTTTTCATTTTTTTTTTCAAAACTGGTTCAATTTACACAACTTTAACACAAAACCCCAACTTCTAAACAAGTGCATAATTCAATTTATATTAATACAAATATTTGCAATGGCACTCATTTTTAAACAAAAATTGCAGTTAAGAAAATATGTTTTTCTCTTTCAGTCTTCCTCAACCATAGCTATCAATAAACTTTTTCTTCATCAGTATCTATATTTTTATGAACAAGCATCAAACCAATCCCAGTTAAGCAGTTTTTTCAACAACGATTTATTAACGATTAGTTTCGGTAAATTTTAAAGAACACTGGTGTTGAAAATAAGAACTTGAACATTTGTTTGATTTTCACCAAATATTCTGGACATATTTGAATAAAGTTTGGTATGAACATAGGTTGACATAATACACAGAAAAAATCCTTCAAAAATTCTCATACACAGGCATACGCGTGAGTAACAATCGTCACAGTCAAAATGTATGAAATAGCTGTTCCACAATCAAGAAGTGGGTTTATATGGGTTCATGTGGGTTCATATGATCCCCTCTTACTGACATGCAGGGCTACTTGAGTGATTTCATACCGTAAATTTGACAGAAGATAAATTTTCCTATTCATTAATCCTCATTTCTTAGAAACGTTGTTTTGAGGCCTAAATGATTTTGGAGGGGGTAGTGAGATACAATTGCCTTACCTAGATCCCCCTATACCTTCTTCAAAATGTTAATGCCTAAAAATCTGGCTGTCCATGCTGAGCTCCATTAAGTTAAGGATTTCCGTCCAATAAAAGGAAATAACAAAAGAAAATATCTCTAAAAAAGGTGAAAAAAGATCTCCAAGATGTTAACACATTACCCGAAACCTTTTGGTTCCTGTTTTTGTTCCTGTTGAAACCTTCATGGTTCCTGCAGGATGCAGAAATCGTGATAAATCAGGTACAATGAAAAGGTTTAAAATTCTCCTCCCTGTAAAGTCTCAAATCAGCTGAACCACTTATTTTCTATGAAATATCATAGAGAGATACTCATAAATGATCTATCAGTCCTATAATGTAGGTGAAATTGACCATTAAGGGTATCAGATATTTGATGGTCTGTATATGAATGTTTTGAACTCTTTTCAAAACTTCCTACGTCTTTCAAAAGGGGGAAATGATTGTTTCAGGTAGAGGGTTGAAATCTCGAAGACCTTTATTCACCATTTTAGGAATCTTTTCAGCCCTTATTTCCTTTTATTGGACGGAAATCCTTAACTTAATGAAGCTCAACAGGTTGGCAGTTTTCATTAAAATTGAAGATATTCGCCATATGAAATTGACAACTGGATTTCTAGACTTAAATCATTTAGAGAAGGTATAGGAGACTCTAGATACGGCAATTTCATCTCTCAACCTCTTTTAAAATCCCTTAAGGACCTCAAAAGATTGTTTCATACCCCCCGATAAACCCTTTTCGTTCTTGATTCTGGAACAGATATTTCATGTCTTTTAACTCTGACTATTATTACTCAAGCGCATGAGTGTGCAGTGCATGCTGATTTTTAAATGATTGGGTTTTTTTGTATTATGTCAATCTGTGTTCATATCTAATTTCCTCTAAATCTGTCTAACAGATTTGGAGAAAATTAAACAAATGTTAAATTTTTCTTTATTTTAAACACCAGTGCAGGTATAGATCTTTCTGCTGTTGACATAGAAAGGAAGAATTAACCAAAGAGATCTAAATGATGGGTAAAGGCTATTGGATATTGCAAAGACTGGACCTCATAGCTTGGTTAAGGGTTTTTGTTGGAATCTTCTCATTTCTTCTAAGCGACCCATAGATTGATCTCTGCCTTCAAATGAAATCCTTTTCATCCTCTCCAGCTCCAAATACTTTGTAGTATTTCTACAAATGCTTATGTATTTCTACAAATGTAGTATTTCTTAGCAAATGTTTCGGCATCCACAATCGCTGACTCCGCTGTTGTTTTTGAAAATGTGTAAATTTTTGGTAGAAGTGAGTTCAATTAGTAGAAATTTAGAACTTCTTTGGAGAACCTATTTTCGTGATTATTGTTTATTGAGTCAATAAAAGGGATAAAATCATTCACCAAAATATATGTAGATTTGAGAGACCTAAGATATCTTCTAAAATATTAAATTGGGAAAAAAGCTTTTTAAAAATGAACAGCTTGTAAAACTACACTAAATTAGTTTAAAATAAGTTAACATAAACTTTTGTTCGTTGTTAGCTGAATTGATGCTTATACAAAAATGCTAAGCGAAATGTAATATTAGCTTTTTCTAACATTTCAAACGGATTACTTAATAAACCTACTTATGGGATCAGAAATAAAACTATATACAATTATATTGCTATCAATTATAAATTGTTTTGCATGTATTAAATTAAATGTAAGCTTTCTGTTTTGACTTTCATAAGTAACAAAATATTTCATGCTTTTTATTAAAGGTTTTAATCATATAATATTCCAATAGCATTTCAGTATATAATAGGGGTTCATAAAGTAAGCATTATTGAATAGATAAGCGTTATAAAACTAAAAAATCTGTTTTATTGTAACTTATTAACTTTATTGTCTTATTGTTTAACTATATTTTATGTAACTTAGATATTTATAAAATATTTTACAATTATCTTTTGAAGCAAATTTTGATGTTACGTTTTACAGTAAAAAGTATTTAATGCAGTCCCAAATGGGAAAAACATCCCAGAATTTCATCTAACGAGATTATCAACATTTCTAAGAATTTCAGATAAAAGATTTAAACGTTATTTAACTTGTTAGACACTTGAAGTAAACCCTTTTCAACATTAAAGAGCATGTTCAAGAGATTAAGTTACTAATAAATGGAATTCATTCCCACACTTTGCCTTTATCTACACATAACGAAAGAGATAGAAAACGCATAGAATGCACTCCCTAATACGATTACGGACATTCAGATATGAAATTTAAAGGCTCCTCTTTGTGAACAGGTAATAATAATGCATGTGTTATTCTTTTTTCCCAAACATGATCGAAACAATTTTTTTAATCTCGCAAATATGCCCTTTGTGTTATTTTTTCGTGCATTCTCTTCCAATTCCTTTTGTCTTAAGGTTATTATTCCGCGTGCCGGTAGAATGTTTTTATCGTTTGCATATTTCATCGCACTCGAATTTGTCTTTGCAGAACTCCGGGAAAATGAAAAACGGGATAAGCAAAAGGCGAATTGCTGCAGCTGCCTCTCGTTTGTTGTTGTTTCCCGATGATTCTTTTGTGTTATGATTGGGTAAAAAACGCCGTCGCAAAGCTAAAGAGAGAAAAGGCGTTTTTAATCTTCTAATGACAAAATGCGCATTCTGTATAAGGGAGGTGGGACACCTTTTTGTGAAAGCCGCTCTTGGGCGTTCGAACAACACCTGACGGAAACGAGCTTAGCCGTAGAGGGTTCTCATCAGAAGAGCTGCTGATCAATGCCTGAAATGGAAACCCTGTTATATATTATTCCTTTAGAAATGCTCCAGTAATTATCTTATAATGATTAATTTCTGTTTATGGTACGATTTTATTCAGATGAATTATAGCACGTATTCTAATGCTTAAACTCTGTTCATTTAGAATAGGCGCCTGAAACAGGATCAAAAGCGCCTAATAACGCTCATCACGCAACTTCAGTGACATAGTCTTTTACAATATTTTAAATAATTATGTTTAGGCTGCCTTGTCATTGCACAATAATTTTTTCGATGATAATTACAACAGTAACTGCTTTTAATACATTGCGCCTCAGGCGCCTATTCTAAATGAACAGAGTATAATAGAATGATTTAACACATATGAAGTTAATCAGTTAAAGCATTAATGATGCTTTATATTGTCACGTGACAACACTCACCTTATCAGTCAGGTAAAGAGCATATATTCAACCCAACTTAAAAACGTATTGGTTAAATAATCATTATACCCCTCTTGGTTCTAATAGTTTATAAGATTAATAAGTAATAAAAATAGTTTATAGAAATTATTTTAGCTATCCACTACCACACAATAGTATATTCATAAATATGCGCAAAGGAAAATTTCAACTATTAGTAACATATTGGTTTATTTTTAGAGGTATTGTTATATCTATGATCACTTTGATCTTCATTTTCGTGGGGTTAAACTTATGTAAAGACCGTAGTTTTTTTAAATAGGCCAATCCAAAAGTAATACAATTCAAAAATATACTCTTAAATTAAAATAGTATCAGGTGGCCTTTATACTCAATTTGAATTACCTGAATTTTATAGAGGTGAGTGGTGAACGTTCCACACTTATTTTTCTTTGAAATAACAAATAATAAAAAGTCGAGGCCATTGGAGCAAGAACCACTTTCAAACCAAGTTAATTCACTGTTAGATTCGCCAATTTCGCGATACACTTCCAATCATTGCTGCCTTTAAAATGCAGATCTTTACCTGTTGCCAGATATGGGCTTTTAAACTTAAGTCTGGCAAAATAATACCCTAGGCCTCACTTCAATTTCTTACAGACTTAAGTAAGTAAAAACAACATGGTTGTGAAATAGATCTTTAAGATTGTAGGTAATCAGTAAGTAGTTACATTAAAAAAATCTAAGGAGGTCTATATTGTCCACTTGGTTTTGTTTGTTTGGAGACATACATTTTCAGGTCTGTGTGCTTGATCTCAAGGATCCGCTTCTAAACCATCGTCAAGTAAGACAGACACAAATAGAATTTACTGACACACAGAGAGAGAAAATACTCCCAGGGCTAGGCCGGAATCGAACCGACGACGGTACAGCGCGCAGGCTGCTAGCGTGGTGGGCAGCTAGTAAACCAACCAGGCTAATCCATCCCCATTGTCCACTTGATATTTTCAAAATTCAATAACAAACTTCAACTTTTTAATGCACAGAGAGATCATATTACCAATACAAGGGTTGCTGTTTTGACTCCTGTATTTGAATCGTCTAGTTTCAAAACCAGGTAGATCCATTTTGGCACAGCTTCAGTAAGAGTCGACCCGGTCGCCAAATGGAAGACAAGTTGGCGCTATATCACGGCCGGTCACCCGTTCTGACCGCCATGTTTTACCACGACTCAAATGATAACTCTTAAATATGAGTTACGAAATATTATTTTATTCTTATTTTTAAATTAGATAATTACCAGTAATCGAAATATGTATCTCCCGCATGCAGAGCGTGCACCATACCGCAGAGACTGCGGAATATACAGGAATCGTAATAACTAGTTATGACATCCTTTTTTGGGGTTAATATTCATTTGAGTCGTGGTAAAACATGGCGACCAGCCGTGATATAGAGCCAACTAGTCTTCCATTTGGCTACCGATTCGTGGTAGCCGAATGGTCAACCCTTTTATCAAAGCTGTGTCAAAATGGATCTACCTGGTTTTGAAGCTAGACGACTCATTTATCCTATCTCACGAAAAGTTTATACACCGACCCTAAAACATGCCCAAAATAATCTAAAGTAAACTTAAATTGAAAAAGGAGATACCTGGTTGCCTTTAGTTGATAGGCCTATCAGTTGCTTTTAATGAACTAAGAGACGATATAGCCTGCGGTTTGACATGAAATTGGAAGATGGTAAATTGTAGACAAACTATTTTCCTAAATACCAAATCCAAGCAAATACAAATTAAGTTTAAGAAGGAGTATTTTGGCTACTTTCCTTATAAGTGTCAAAGAAATTGAAACACTTGTAAAACCGTGAGATAAGTTAAAAAGGGTGTTGTATAAAAAGTTTAATCAGAGAATGGAGTTCCAGGACATCTGCAGCATATAATCTCTATTCGCTTGAAACTGTTTAAATTTCTACACAGTCTCGATCTTCTAGCAAATTACACCTGTTCTTGCACCAAAAAAAGTTTCTGTCTGATTCTTGGAAATTTTAATCCATTTTTTGGTTAAAAACTTGCTATTGCAATTTTTTAAATCATCCCATTGTATGAAAAGCGTTTATATTTCAATGAAACTTATGGTGAAAATAGCTTACAACATATCCCATGTAATGAATACATATTTTCCCTTCATCATGTCTGGTTTACTTTAACAAGCCTTGATAAATTCGCTATCTGGGTAGATCTCGTAACTTCCTTAATTTCTAGCAGTTCAGCGTGCATCTTCAGCTATTCTAAATATACATGTCTAAATTTACTCTACCCACCCTATCATTTTTTTCTGAAACACTTCTTAAACTGATATTTATATATATGTTTTTGATTAAAGGTTTCTGGCTTCTTATTTAGCAAAACAATAATTTTTTACAAAATTTTTAATTTTTGTTAGTTGAAAGTACTTTAATAAATGTTTATAAAAAGAAATAGGAATAGCTTTTAACAAGCTTTTTAGCTTTTCATAAAAAATTTTAAAAAAATTATTTAAATCTCAGTATCTCAAGAAAATATTTTTCAATCTATTCTTTTTTCCCTGTTATGAACTTATTTCAAAATATAAATTGATGAAAACTTCCACGACCTGAAGAGTAATTTATTTCATTTTCCGGGATAGATGGCCGTGTTTGATGAAATGTATTTCCAAAAGTTTCACTCTCTGCTTCGGAGAGCATCCTCAGTGGCAAAAAATCAACGGATGAAAATCTTATCTTATTTAGCAAAACAATAATTTTTTTACAAAATGACAAAAGGAAGGACTTCGTAATGTTAGTTGAAAGTACTTTAATAAATGTTTATGAAAAGAAATAGCTTTAACAAGCTTTTTTGGGCTTTAACAAGCTTTTTAGCTTTTCATAAAAAAATTGAAACAAAAATATTTAAATCTCAGTATCTCAAGAAAATATTAAATCAACTTAAAAAATTATTTAAAAATAGTTTTAACAGTTTGATTTCAAACAGTTCAGGATTCCATGATCTAATTTTAATACTTACAATTAAAATTTGAAATTATACTCATGGTTCATAAATTTATAATTTATATCAAATACCAGTGCTAGAAATATCTGACTATAGATTTTAGAGGTAATTTCCAAGTTTCGAAACTTCAGTGCTTCTAGGGGTTATTACATTTCAATAGCTGCTTCCTACTTCCAATAAAAGAAACTTGCCGTCACAGAGCAGGAAGTCTTACATGATTTCGGAGTGCGCTGCTAAGGTAGTGAATATTTAATACTAGGAATCGTAGTTTGAGTGATCACATCCAAATATACCTACATGATTCTTAGACATTTCAAAACAGACTTCCAAATCCTTAGACATTTCGCTTCTAAAAATATTCTGATCAAAATGTCCGTCTTCTTTCTTTTAATGGGAATAACATAATTTCCTTCTGTCTACAATCTGAATACATTTTTGTGATATCATACGCATTAAGTGGATTATCGTGTTATGAGTGTACCCCATTTATAAAATAATTGTAATGGTTCCTAATTCTTTAAACAAAAATAACCCAGTGAATAAAATTACTACAAATATTGCATAAGGTCATGGTCATTCAAATTTAATATAAAATTTGTGATCATAAAAAATATATCTTAAGTTAAATAAATAGATAAATGTGATTTGATTAATTTTAATGGGCACTATATCTTAAAATTTAAGTTTTTGTTTATTGTTTCTGAAATTGAAAACCTTTTCAGTGTGTTTTAATACAATGGTTATAAAACAGCTGCATTTAATAATGCAAACAACTTTTTTATATTATGTATTCAATTCAATGTTTTATAAGATATTAAGTTACGTCTTTGAATGGGTATGTCAAAAATATAATCCACAGCTTAAGTTGATAAGAATATTACAGATATTACAAGTGTTTCACGAGGTCATTTGAATCTAAAACTTTATTGTAAAAAAAGCGTCACATGAAATAAACAGCTAAATTTTATAATGTAAGGGAAAGTGGTGTTATTTGATAAAGCAAAATTAAGAAAGAATGACTCAATTTTTTAAAAAATTAATTAGGAAAAAAAAACTTTAGTGAAAATTAAAATATAAGTTATAAAAATCAATTTAGTACCTATATGTGCCCCACCGGAAAGGGGATATTGGAAAATTATTGAAAATCCTATTTCTACAATAATTGTTCCTTCGAATCAAAATTTGCACTGATGTATCTTTGATCTTCATAGAACATAAAAACACAAAAAGCAAGCAGAATTTCAAAAAAAATTCACTTTTTTAAAGTTGGAAGAAAAATTTTTTCAGAAAAGTGCTTTTTTAAAAATTTTAAAAGAAAAAGCTTAAAAATCTCAGTTGTTGTTTTAAAAAATTTTCAATGCCGATATACAGTGTGTTCAAAATTGCGTTGCACGGCTTATATTCGGAACCAACGCCTCCGAGGGTCATGGAAGTAAAGTCTACCCCTTAGTAAGTGAGCCTGGAGAATCCATTGATAGTTCTTACAGCTCCCCTAGCGAGGAAATTAAAAAATTACAAAAATTAATTTAAAAAATAAAAGAGATAGAGCAATCAAAGTATTGGGACCAACGTCATGAAGAACTCACTGAAGAAAAATTCATGAAAATATCTTGAATATTCGCCGAGATATTAGCATGTGAAAATAGCACTTTTTCAGGGGTCAAAAAAGAAAAAGTTCGCATATTTGCAAATTTCCAGTCTTATTTTGTAGTTTTGTGTTTTTTTAGTTTAAAGAACACAAAATATAATAAAAAAATCACAAAAAATTTGCTAATATGCGAACTTTTTCTTTTTGGACCCCTGAAAAAGTGCTATTTTCACATGCTAATATCTCAGCGAATATTCAAGATATTTTCATGAATTTTCCTTCAGTGAGTTCTTCATGATGTTGGTAACAATACTTTGATTGAGATTTTTGCTCTATCTCTTTTAGTTTTTAAATTAATTTTTTTAACTTTTTCATTTCACCGCTAAGGGAGCTGTAAGAGTAAGAACTATCAATGGATTCTCCAGGCTCAATTACCTAGGGGTAGACCTTACTTCCATGACCCTAGGAAGTGTTGGTTCCGAATAAAAGCCGTGCAACGCAATTTTGAAACACCCTGTATATTACTGTTTATACATTAAATCAGTTGGAGTGTTTTTTTTTTTATTTTTCCAAAATATTTTTTCTTGACCTTGTTTCGGACCCTCGAAAAGCGTCCCTAAAAAATGAAGCCAGGCACGAATGCCCCCGTGTTTTTCCCCGTAGTGAAATGCTAGTGTTTCCTTATTTTTTCATAAAAACGCGTTCGATTCTTATGAAATGAATTAAATAACTGATATTTATAAAATTATTTTAATTTTAGCTAATAAATTTATTATTATTATTTTTGAAAATACTGTTATTAAATTAGTTAAATTAATGGAATAAAAGCCTTAAATTATAAGGAATTAATCAATTTGTATTAATTAAAAGGAAAAAATTAATTATTTTACTATTATTACTTATGCAAATATATTCCGGTTATATTTTAATTAAAAGTTTAATAAGTATTAGTTATAATGACTTTTTATCATTAAAATTACCAATTAGATGTGGCTAATCATTGTGTTCTATGCTGCAGATTAATCTATATCATCTGGCTTGCTATAATTCAAATCCCACGAATGCTTGATTTTTGGGGAGAAATTTGTATTCCACACAATAAAATTAAATAAAATGAAAAAAGTATGGGCATTTGAAGAACTTCACAAATTGAGATATTCTGAAGGATTTGAGGTGTGTAAAAGTAATTATTACTTAATATTAGGTAACATATAAACAAAGAATGCCTTTTTCAATTAAAAATCTTAATTTAATTTGCAATTAATATAGATTTCGGAGGAAAAAACGTGTTTTAGAGCATAAAAATGCTCAAATTACGTTTATTAAGGTTAATTTTACAGTTAATTGGATAAATAATTAATATTTTTTGTTCATATTCATGTTACAGAATGGTTCCGATCACTTTTGCTGCACTTAAGAGGGTAGAAAATGTTTTGAGGCCTTAAAACAGTTTTCTACCATGCGTTTACTATAGGGAAAAACGGGGGCATTCGTGCCTGAAGTCCCTTTTAAGGGACGTTTTTTAATTTTGGTGTAGAAATTAAAATTTTAACCTGGAATTTTTTTTTCACTATTTTTCCAGTTGTTTTGGGGCTTTTTACTATGTTTTTACCAAAAAGTTGAGCATTAATGGGTTAAGAGATATCCTAATCTTTTTTATATTACAGTTTTTTGAATATAAATCACAAATTTTCCATTCAACATTCAAGGATAAAAAAATCTAAAATTTAACAGATGGTCATTTTTAACAAATATATAATAAAAAAATAAGATACTAATTTTTAATTATAGTTGCTCCTTAATTAGTTGAATAAAATTAAAAGATATCTATTTCGAAATTCTTCCAAATATAAAAACATACGACACTAATTAACTGGTAGGTTTTTGGCCACTTATTGTAGTGTAGGGGAAAGGAGGGTTACGCACAAAAATTATTTTGGGCTATAAAATCCAGAATTTAAAAGCTAGATCCTAATAATTTCCTATTTAGTGAAATTATTATTTATAACTCACAAATCAACCTACAAAAAACTATAGTCTTAGCTTGAACGAAAATACGTTAAAAATCACAAAGAAAATACAAATATGTAGTGCATACCCGACGTGGCGGCTAAAAATACGCACCCTGAAATCTTGGCAAAAATTGTAAGATAAAATGCACCAGCTACCTTCGTGTAATTTGGAGATTCCTCTCTCATGTATCCTTTTTTTAAGTATAACCTTTACAAGGTTCAATCTTCTTTAAAATAAAATACATGAAGAAACGCACAGTGTCTCTTTTAGGATTTTACATGAGCTAATTTTCAGTTTCTGAGGGGTTATAATCTTTCAAAGGGATAATTTAACATTATTCAATAGCACACAACTCTTATGTGGTGTAGAGAAAGACTTGTTATATGATTCTTTCTACAAAACATTCAATTATCTTGTCTGTGCGTAATCTTAGACGCCGATGTATTAATTCTCTAAATCCTCCTTGAATCAACCCTAAAATAAACCTCAGTTAAATACTAACGATGCCAAGTTGTTTAGAAGGATGTATTCTTCACATTAGTATTTACTTTGAAAACAATCATTAATCCTTTATTTACAAAAAATCAAAAACATTATAACACATTTTTAAAACGAACATAATTTTTTTACACATTGAAAACAAAAATGCAATTTTTATGCTTATATTGTTATTATACCTAAGAAAAAAATCAGAATTATTGTTATTTTTTAGGAATATTATTTAGTAAACTATATTTATAGGTACTACAAAGCTAAATTCATGAATTTGTAATGTAATTTCTGAGTGGGAACAAGTATCCCCATATCATGGGATGCATGACCCCTTTGTAATTTTTTAAAAATTGTTTCTCTAAAATTATTTAATTAATTTCAAATTAAAAAAAATATTATTTGGTTAGAGGGATAGCATACCATTATTCATGTCAAAAATTTCTGAAATCTGATAATTTGCAGCAGAGAAAAAAAATAAAAAACTGAGTCTCCCCTATTCGTTTACTTATACCATGAAATATGATACAATATGTATTTTTCCATAAAAAAATAGCTCTATTTTGATAATATGTGGTAAAAACTGTAAAAAATTGTTTATACTTTGCTTTGCTGTTTTTATCTACGCTTTTAGGATATGCAAATAAACTTTTTTGCAATTTAAATCCATGACTGTTCATAAGATTATAGATTTAAATGAAACTTTAAGATATTAAGTGTCAGTGAAAAAACGGTAAGAACTATGTAAAAAATCTTTCTCTAACAAAAGTTAATTTCTGTAAAAGGATAATAAATAATATATGAAGCTAACAGAATGAAATAAAATTAAAGAAGTCAATAAAATACGGAAATAGCTCTCATTTAAAACAAGACAATAATCTTACTGATTTTAAGAACATGACAAGAATAAATTTAAATTTAAGTAAGGTAAATGTGGGTATAGTGGACACTTTAAGGAAAATTTTTGCTTTAATTCTCAATAAATACCAACCTATTTGTTTGGAAACCGTTATCATCCTATTTTTAGATTAATTGGATCTTCTTCTTTCGATTTTACCATTAAAAATTTTAATTAAATTGGGTAAAGTATTTTTAATTAATTTTTAAAAAGTACTCCAAATTGCATCTATAGTGGCCACATAGATGTAGCTGTTGTATCTATGATGGACACCTCTTGCATCTATAGTGGACACCTCTCTTTTTCTGCCTATATGAGGGGGTTATGCATGAAATTGATGGGTTTTTTTGGTATAGTCGTTTATTTCTAATTAAATCTTCCTTCCCAACGAAAAGTATTTTACATCAAATCAAATTAGTTTTGTTTAAAAAAATACTTGATAGTTTCCGGCCCAAAGCCTAAGCTGTAGCTGATTTGAGAGGAGTTAAGCATGTAATTCAATGTTTTGGAAACCTTGGTTCCCGAAGCCAGAATGAAACCAAATTAATACAACACTCATTTTAAAGCACAATCAACAGTTTATGAAGAAAAACTGATCCAAATTCAATGTTGTTTATTCTATTAGAAGCCATTGCTGTGGCCACTGTTGGAAAATCTAAGATTTTGTGTCGGTAAAGTGGCCACCCCCATAAATCCTCGTAAAGTCAAAATTTTCAAATAAATTTTATTCGCTATCATTTTATACACTCTTCTTTATCTTAATATAAATTTAAAAGTCAATCAAACGGTAATAAATACAAAAAAATAGTTCCGAAATGCCCGTTTCCTTACGCGATTCAATAAGCAAAATCAAATTTCAGTCACTCGGCCGATGTTGTTATTTTCAAATATTTAAATATCCTTCCCATGCTGATCTGTGGTATCGGTGGTAATTTACCAGCTTACCTAATTGTACAATCTGCTATGCCTATGAATTTGGACGCTGTTTGATGCCCCTAACTCGTTTTATTTAAAATTAATCAGCTATGTGGCCACTATTGGTACACTGTAAAAAAAAACTGTAGAAAAACAGAAATTTTCTAAAACAATGACTTTATGTTTACAGAGATATTCTGTCATGTAACATTCCCACCGCACTTCTACTTATTTTATGTAAAATAACAGCTTTTATCTAGTTTTTTAGCTTATCTGTACTTAAACAGAAACTCACTGCATCGAAAACGAATACAGCTATTGGCAACATTATACTGAATCTTCGTTGGTTCAGTGGTAGCGTGCGTGCTTAGCATGCGGTAGGTCGTGGGTTCTATCCCCGGATATTAATTAATTAAAATTAGAAAAAACTCTACTAAAATAAGTGCATGCGCACAAGCAGAAAATTATTGAGAGGCAACAGAAAAATCTGTAGCTCACTTGACAGAAAGTTTCTTTTTACAGCATTTACCTGTAGGTAACAGCTTTTTTCTGTTTACAGGATTTTTCAGCCTACAGAAATTTTCTGGCAACTTTTGCTGCCAGAAATTTTCTGTTTTTTGCAGGATTATTTCTTACAGTGTACAGTGTCCACTATACCCACATTTACCTTAATAAGTTTGTTTACCTTTTAAATGCGTTAGAACTTCACAATTTTCATCTCACATTGGAATTACTATTTTAAGAATATTTTTTATCCTTTTAATAACAAAACCCCCTTCACTAGCCTAATTTTCCAACACAAGTTTGAAATTTAGCGGAAACTTCCTCTTAGTAAATTCTTCAATATTTCGCCTCCGAAATCCATCGTGCATAGCCTCCGGATCAAAACAAAATATAATCCTCGCTGACAAATTGCTTTCTTCACTCGATATGCACCCTAACTAGTTTCCGAATACCATGAATATTTTGAGCTCCCTTCAGCAGGCTTGCCACTAAAGAGCCGATGGAATACATTCCTAATTCAAGCATACTCGAATCAACAGGAGACTATTGCAGTGCTACTGATATGGAAATAAAAAAATCGATTCGTGGATGAAGCTGAAATCGTGAATCGCAGATTGTAAGAAAGGAAGATCGAATACTACGGGTACGCATTCATTGGAAATACTACGATGGAACAACTTGATGCACGTAGAATATTTTAAAATAATCAGGATTTCTCTGGAAAGGCGTTCTTGGTTGAATATTTCAGTTTGAATATAGAAAGGATGTGAAAATGCTGATGTTTTGATTGTTGTTAGTCTTCTTAATTAATAATGTATGAAAACTGTTAATAAGTAACATCAGTTCTGTTGGGTATTCTAAAAATTAGATACAATAGAACTTTAATTTATAACATTCAAACTATTTTTAAGCAATCTTCTATTTTTTCCTAATGTATCTACATGAGTAATTTCTAGTTCTTTTTACGTTTAAACTTTTTATCCCAAAAATCCAAGACTGAACTATTTTATAAAAATTAATCTAAAGAGATAAAAATTTTAGATGCAAAAGCTTAATTATTTAACTAAAGATTTTGTAAAAAGCAGTTTAAATTTTTTTAAAGATTAAGTATATTATGGCTATATGGTTTAAAAATTAATTAATGATTTTAAAGTATAAACCTAAAATATAAACCTTTAATGTGTAAACCTAAAAAAAGTATTAACTATTATTAATTTTTTTAGAAAATTTGAATAATACTGCGAAATTACTGAAATCAAACATTGATAACTTTTTTTATTTAAAAGCTTAATTTTTATTATAATAATCATCAGCCGTATTCTTTTATTCGATTATCTAAATGATGTTTTACCTGATGTAGATTGAGTCAATGCAAGAAAACAATTATTTCTTTGATCAATTTCTTTTAAAACCTGAAATTATATTTTCTTTACATAAAATTAAATTTTAGCAAGTAGTCAAAACCCTAACTAAATAAACCATAACCAACTAAACTGTAATAATCTATAATAGAATTATAAACAAACTCTCGAATTAGAGATTTATTTCTTTATTTAATTGCCTGTAATTTTCCGAAAAACTGGATATTTAAAACTCTACAGATTCAATAGAGTAGATAAGTAATTTTATTAAGGCCTCCATTAGACTTCTTTTATTTTTATGATTTACGAATTTAAACTAATTTCAAAGTGTCATAAAATTATGATAAATTTTTTCATGTGTTAAGGAATAAAATTCAAAGAAAGAGAAGGAAGGGGGATTAAAGAGAAACGGTTAAGATGGTGACATTGAATTATTACATAATGGCATTCCATGATGGTGACATTGATGGTGCTTTGATACACACCGTATCAGGATATCAGAGTAGTAAGCACTAAAGTGCTTTGATACAGTTCCTAATGGATCTACTCTTCTTCTCTCTTTCTTCAATTACAATAATAAAATTGCTTCTTAAATTTTGGATACGAATTTTGAAAATGGCTGATCATAGATTTACAAAAATAGCATATAAAGATACAAAAAGCATACAAAAATACCAAAATAGCTCATAATAAACATTACAA
The DNA here is from genome assembly GCA_024610705.1 of Tetragnatha versicolor. Taxonomy (NCBI): domain Eukaryota; kingdom Metazoa; phylum Arthropoda; class Arachnida; order Araneae; family Tetragnathidae; genus Tetragnatha; species Tetragnatha versicolor. Next base: position 30,119,973 of record JANDEH010000001.1, on the reverse strand, counting down.
ATTTATAAAATGTACCCCTTTTATAGAAGATTACATGGTTTCCTTTGCAAGATCTATAATATTACAATTAAAACTTAACTTAGAATTAACCAAGAATCCTTATTTTTTTTTTCAAATAAAATATTTAAAATACACCCTGAGCAAGTATGTAAGTTTTGTGACTTAAGAGAATTAGAGTCTTGGGAACATGTGTTCTTTGTGTGTCCAGTTTATAATTTTTATCGTTTAAAATATCCTGTTTGATTTATTTTCGTAAAAACTTAAATAATTTTATCTCCCTTAAACATGGGGAATTTCATTCAATTGCTTATTTTATTAAAAATTCCCAGAAATTAAACAATTTTTTAAACAAGAATATTTCCTTGGAGATTTAGTTTAGACCTGTCTCATTTTATGATTAATTTTTTTTATTATTTTCTTTGCAATTTTTTGTGTATTAACTATTTTGTAGTATTTTTGTAAGCAGGCTCCGGCCTGAACACACAAATAAAATTACATTCTATTCTATTCTACTATTCTTCTTAATAATAATAATAATAATAATAATAATAATAATAATAATAATAATAATAATAATAATAATAATAATAATAATAATAATAATAATAATAATAATAATAATAATAATAATAATAATAATAATAATAATAATAATAATAATAATAATAATAATAATAATAATAATAATAATAATAATAATAATAATAATAATAATAATAATAATAATAATAATAATAATAATAATAATAATAATAATAATAATAATAATAATAATAATAATAATAATAATAATAATAATAATAATAATAATAATAATAATAATAATAATAATAATAATAATAATAATAATAATAATAATAATAATAATAATAATAATAATAATAATAATAATAATAATAATAATAATAATAATAACAATAATAATTTGTTTGGAATTTGTTTGTGTAAAGCAATGATATATAAATATTAAGTTTCGTCATAGGTTAACTGACATGCATAGACTAATAATTTATTTATTTACTTCTTGATTTTCGAACCACTACATTTTTAATATTGAACAGTTTTCATGCTCTATGTGTCTGATTAGGTTAGGATATTACCGAGGATATTAGGATAAGGTTAGAATATTAGGCAGCATAATTATATGCATTTGAACCCTTCCAAACTATTAAATTCTCATGGATTGGTATGTTGATTGTATTGAATTTCATTTTCGATACAATTCATTTTTACCTTGTAAGATTTCTTAGGTTTTTTAAGTACTAGGTAACACATAATTTGTTGTTAAATATACAGTAATAATAATAATGCAATTAATTTCAAAAATTCGTAAGCTTGATAAACTTCCTTCAGCCTCAAAACCATCACGATCCAATCACTACGAAAAACTGCAAAAAGGTACAAAAACCCGAACTTGCATCGAACCCACTCTGTTCTTAAGAAACCCAAGCAGAGACATCAGATCCAGCCTTGAAAAGAGAGGCCCTCCAAGCCACAAAACCGATCTGTCTTATTTAAATTCATGCCTAACTTTCCCTCCATACACCCGTCCCCAGCCAAGGTTAATCAATGAAACCTGCACACACCGTTAGCCCATCGCAGGTGCAGCACATGCGAAGTAATACGCGTGGGATCTCCATCCTCAACCTTGAGTATGTGTGCACCCCTACCCCACTGAGGGAAAGGGAGCCACAAGGTCAAGTGCGCCTCCCTTTCTTTAAGGGGCCCCCCAAGGGGGGCGCATAACGGTTCACTTTCATCTCTCTTCCTTGTGCTCAACCTTTGACTTTTTCTATTCTTCTTTTGGGGGTAGATCTGCCACCCTACGTTTTCCCGAGCCCCACCCCCTGAGTGAAGGTGCCTTTCTCCCTGACAAGTGCCTCTGGTGGGCACTTTCTCCAGCGACCACTTTCTGTTCCGGATTCATGTGGACGTGTTTGTAAATATTGGAATTGGTGTGTTTGCTGTTGTAGAGCTTCTGTCGTGTGTGTAAATTGTGGTGTGTTTTGTTAATGGGATTGAAGGTCACCTTCAGACTCCTCAAGGATTTGTAGATCTATGAATATGTGCTATCGTTTTGTCAGTATTGGAAAAATTGGTGTTTTTGAAGGAGTGTTCAGGATTGAGGAATTAGTTGAACTATGCTGATGATCTATGTGAAAATCCTATTGTATCGAGTGTAATGGATATTAAGGGTCACTTTGAAGTACATCAAGGATTTCACAGATCTTGGATTACATATGCTCAAGGATGGGTATGTTGCATAGATCGAACTTATATATATATATATATTTTTTTTTTTCAATTTACTTTGTAATATTTCTACTATAATTTTTTGTATTGTAATATGAGGAGTATGAGGAAAGTGATTATGGAAATAAGATCTCACTTATATAAATAAGATGGATGGAAGACCATCTTGTGTGTAGAATCATCTAGCTATAATATTGTGATATAGTATTAGTTGTTTATTGGATTTGTACAAAAGGGAAAAAGTCTTTCCTTGGTTTTTTTTAGAAAAATTAAACATAATTGGTACTTTTTAATTTCTCTATTAATATATTTTTTTCAAATAAATTTCCATTTTTCTATAAATATTTCTTTTCCTTTAATATTTTAAGTACTTACCCTTAATATTTTACCAAATATTTTAATGTTTTAAGTGGTTTTATATAAAATTACGTGCCAAAGATATTGGTTTTCTTACTCTTTTGACCAGAGAAATTTTAAACTCTTAAGTGACTTCATATTTATCTGGAACTAAAATACTCAAAATACCCGACTACTCAATTTTTCCTTCATATATTTCTCCGATTATGACATAATAAGATCATTTATACACAATGCTATAGATTTTGCTTTTTAACATTTATTCCATTTATCATTTTTTTAAATTTCTTTAAAATACAAAATAAATAAATGAAAATGCAACACAAAAATAGTATTTCATTGGGTTTATTTTTCAAGTTAACACTGTTATTATCTAAAAAATAAACTGATTTATATGGTTAACTTAAACCATACAAAAGTTTGATGAAGGAGTTCAAAGAATAAATTAAATACTAAAATATCAAATAAAATTAAAATTCATTATGTACCAAAACCAAAACTATTCAGATTATTAATACATACGTTTTGTTTAATTAATTAATTATTTAAATACTTAATCTTCAACAATTCAATTTAAGATAAGAAATACCTATTCAGATTCAAAACCATGTATAATTTTTTTTAAATCTGGGGAAAAAAACATAAACGGTTATAAAGTTAAAGGAAACTTCCGCTAAGGAAGTGCTCAAAAGTTTGAATAAAAAGTTCTAACCCCTTTACCCCCTTCCCATAGGCCTTCCGATTGGGTGAGAGAGCATTTGATATATCCCTTACCCTACCCTCTCTTCCGCACCTCCCCTGGCAACCGGATGAGACTTCCCCTAGTTACAGAGCACCCTTTGGACACCACCGCACTAACATGGCCGACCAAGATGGCAGCTCATTTACATCGCTTGAAAGAGAGGTAAGCCTGTTTTTTGTTCTTAATTATTCCATTAACGCATAACAACGATTAATTAACCGTCAATCGGACTCGGATGGGTTCGATTGATGGTTTTCGAACGTTTTTCGGTCGGTTATCGTTCGATTAGAACGTTTTTAATCCGCCGAAATGCCGCGAGCTTTTTAATTAGACTGTGCATGCGTCGGTAATTAGCAATGAAGACGACTGTGAAGATGTTGTTTCAGCAGTAATGGCGGCGGCTTTGGTAATTTTTGGAGGATTTTTTCGGGATGTTTTTGGGGATTTCTCGGGCGTTGGGGATTGTTTTGAAAAGTTTGTTGGGGTGGGGGAGGGGGTCAACGAATCGGACTTTTAGTCACGTGGTTGGGAAGAAAACTTTTCCGAGTGTGTTTTTGTTTGGTTTTGATCTTTCAAAATGTAAGAGAGACGCGGTGGCAAGGAAAAAGATGTAATGGTATTTTAGGAGTTATAATTGTGTGTTGGATGTGTTGGAATTTTGTTTTTGTTAGTGGCTAGTGTTTGTAAACAAAATGATAGGTACTAACATTTCTGGTTTTGAATTTGATTCGAATTTAAAGTACAGTGTATTTTTAAACAATGTAGTTGATAATATCCTAATGTATGTATATCATGATGATATCCTAAATAAAAGGAAAAACCAAAAATGTAAACAGTATCGTTTTGACAGAAAAAATAATACTAATTTTTTGAGATAATATTGAAAGAAATACTTCCTAATTATTACTATAATTTTATTCATCATTTTTCTGCCTATAGTGTTTTTAATAAATTAAATGAATAATAATAATAATTTCCGATGTATTAAATAAAAAATTATTTTTTACAAAAAGAATTAAAATTTCATAAATTTTTAAAATGTGAGTAAAAATTTAAAGAAAGTTTTTTAAATTTTTCATGTTTAAAATGATATCAGTATAAATATTTTATTTATATAAATAAAGAAATGTTGTTTTGATAAAAGAAATTCAAATTTAACTACTACTTGTGAATAAAATCCACCTTTATAAATGTAATGATTTTAATATTTTTTTATAATTTTTGTAACATTTCCAAAAATTAATTTTATTGAAATAACAAATTTAAAATTAAGCAGATTAAAAAATTTTAGGTATAAAATAGTGTTATAATATTTTTATGGTTCCTAAAATTATGTTTGTTTTGTAATTAAATTTTTAATAATTTTAATAGATTTTAAAAATATTTTAAGGAGGCTAATTTATTCTTTATAATTACATAATTAAAGGTTATTTTCCTAAAACTATTTATAACTATTAAAAATTACTTGATTTTAAATATTTAATAGTTTTAAAAGTTCTTAAGATTGTTTTAAATAAAAATATTTATGAAAACTTGTGTTCACTGAAGATATTTTAAATGAATACCCGATTTTTTATCAAGAAAAATTTCAATTTTATGGTTTCAAATATCAAGTCTAAATAAATATATAATCTCAATTAGCTTAGATTTAGTAATAATATCTTATAAGTTATCGTTTTTTATCTATTTCAGTTCTGTTGAATTATTGTTCACACAAATGCATTATTATTGCATTTTTTATTCAAAAGCATTTTTTTCATTTGTTGAATTATTTTTTATTCATTATTTTTAACAAAATTGAATTGCAAGTTTGTTTTGCTATAATTAGAAAAATAATATGTTGAATTTTATTAAAATTATCTTATTATATTTATAATTTCTATAATATATAATATAATTATAATCTGTGTCTTAAATTATAATTTGTTAAAATTATCAAAAACCTTTATGAACCAAAACATTTTATATTAATTTTTCTTTTTTTAACAGTTAATAAGCTGTAAAATATTATGGGCTCAAGTTTTTAACATATTCAATAACTATCAAAACCAACTACACAATGTATTTATTTTATATTTCACAAGACAAAATTTTAATAGTTAAGTTTATGGATAAATTGTAATAAAATTAAATTACATATTCGTTATATATACTTTGTTTTTAAGTAAAAAATTGGGTTAATTTTTTAGAATATTTCTAAAAATATGAGGAATTAAATATAAAAATTGTGTTCTTTTTTATTGATTTTCAATTAATTTTTTTATATTAGGCTATAATATTAAATTGAGGGATTTTGAAAGCTTCTGATCGAAGTAAAATATAACTCTAATTCAATTTATAATAAATTTTTCTGGTTTTTACAGGTTTTTATTTTTTAGAGCATTTTTTTATGAAATTAATTTCTAACTTAAGGAAGTTAAGTCTTCTGATCCTATTGCTTTTGTTAGTTAATAGATAAACACATAATAACTTATAAATCTTCTAACTCAATCTTATTCATGGAATTTGGACGGGAATCATGTGTTTATAAAGGAATTAAAGTAAAATCCGTATGGTGATAAAATAAGTATCAGAACCTTAAATGCTTTGTTTTATTGTTAGAGTAAATAAAAAATAAGGAAGAAGAAAATATGTTTCATTTTTTATTTTTTTACACCAATAAAACAATAAACCTTCTGATTTTATTTATTATTTTTTTAACTAAAAAAAGTGCAAAAAATACACCATTACAGTTTCTTGGAAGGTCCAGGCTCTATTTGAAAGTAAAATCAATTCAATTTAATAACATCTCTCTCTCTCTCTCTCTCTCTCTCTCTCTCTCTCTCTCTCTCTCTCTCTCTCTCTCTCTCTCTCTCTCTCTCTCTCTCTCTCTCTCAAAAACACACTTCTAACACATTTAATAACACACCTCTAATTGACACCTCTGTAAATTTTAAATCTTTGTGGTTGTTCTGCACATTTTTTACAATATTTCTTGTGAATAACTATTTTTTCTATACCCTCTGTACTTAGGGATGTTTATAACGTTTAAGAACTAATCCATAATTCTCTTATCAAAATATGGTATTCATCACAAGAAATATAAAAGTAAAAAAATGCAAATTAGAACTTATTACATAATTTTTTTCCTTTCCTACTCTTTCTATAACTTAGGTACCATACCCACTTACCCTCACCATGGGGAAAGGAAGTATAAAAATACAAGGGTTTTTTTGTAAAAATTCATGCACTGTGAATAGTTGTTCTATTTTAATGCAAGTAGTATATAAAATATACATCAAAAATATTAGGAGGTACCTTTGATAGCTTAATTTTAAGGTCTATTTTAATAGTACATAGTTTACTGCCTGATTTTATACCTACTATCCACCACCTACACCTTTTGTCTTAACTATTTTTATTAAATTATTTCATTTAATGCTAAATTCCAAAATAATCAATTATCCTTGTGAACCACACATTTAACTTTGTGATTTAAAGAAATTTTTTCATTATCTTTTACATAAAACTTAAAAATAAATATACCTAAAAATTAGCTTTCAAATCAGAACTACCTAAAACTGTTCATGTTTTAGAAAAGTTTTACAAAAATTACTCTAATTATTAGAAAATTACTCTAATTAATCACAAAAAGTAAAAATATACAAAGTATAGAACTTATTTCACAAACGAATAGACTTAAAATTAGAACTTTCTACGGTGAGAGAAGGGTATTTAAAAGCTATTCATTTTTACTAAATATTATTTAATTTATGGTAATATTGAGAGATAGCTTCAGTACCTAATACGTTATCCAGCTACCAGTAAAATTGTCCAGCATAATTAGTTTCAGCATTCTAAATTATATTTAAATCAAATTTTCAAAAACTTTAAACTACTACTTGTGTTAAGACATAATACTTTAAGGGGTCTCAGGACTCTTAACTAGGGTCGAACAAGTATTGCACTGAAACTAATTTCTGTAGAAACTTTAAATTTTTACCGCATAATAACTACTATATATCAATACATAAGTACCCAAAATTTCAAAACGTTCTGATGGTTTTTATAGGAGTAATAGGAGTTCACTGGGCGCACTGATTCACTGGGCGCACTAATTCACTGGGCGCAAGATTTTTCAAAAACTATTCAAGTTATAAACATGAAATTAGGTACAAATACGTATCTTCGGGTACTTAATAAGGCATACATATTTTTGTTAAAAAAGATACTGTTAAAATTATTTTTAATCACAGTTTTTTTTTAAAATAATTCTTAAATGTGAATAAATTTTTTAAAAACTGTGATTAAAAATACTTTAAACAGTATATTTTAAAAAAAAGTATGTATGCCTTATTAAGAAGTATAATATACGTATAGAAGTATATATACTTAAGAAGTATATATTCGTTAAGTAGAAGATACGTATTTGTACTTAATATCATGTTTATAACTTGAATAGTTTTTGAAAAATCTTGCGCCCAGTGAATTTTTTTTCCTTATTTGATTATTCCTATTACTCCTATAAAAACAATCAGAACGTTTTGAAATTTTGGGTACTTATGTATTGATGTATAGTTATTATGCGGTAAAAATTTAAAGTTTCTACAGAAATTAGTTTTAGTGTAATACTAGTTCGACCCTAGTTAAGAGTCCTGCATAGTTAAGAGTCATGAGACCCCTTAAGAAAATGGTCCTAATTAATGTTTTAATATAGTTGTTATAAGTCAAGTGATGATGAACCGGGTATCATTATACTATGTTCAATTAGAATTGGCGCATGAAAAATAGTACTTTCCCCCTCGCCAAAAGCGTAACCATAGCTACGCTCTTTACGCAGATTCAGAGACAGAATCGATGGTTGTATTTTTCTACTGCAATTGAGGCTGGCTAGATAATATAAGGCGCCTCTTTGGGAGATTTTCATATTTTACCGGTTTACGGAAGTCAGGTGGGATAAAGTAGTTAGCCTTCTTCTTCGCTGTGATGTTGATAGTTGCCATGGTTACTGATTCGGTGGTGGGGGAAGGAAATATTTTCAGGCGCCTATTCAAAATATATAAAGTACAATAACGTCCAGATTTGGCTCGAGCATTAATAATAATGTGTATCAAGGCATTACTATAACTACCGGATTTGTCACATTGCCTTTAACATAGTTATTGTTTTCTAAAATTATCAATTATTTATCTTTTTTTATAAAAATAGGTTTAACTAATTCATATTACTTTAAGGAAACGCTTTAAGGTATTCAACTCCAACGTAATAAAAACCAATAAATTCGGTTATCTAAAATTATGTAGAATATAATGGATTGAGTTAGGTCAAAAAGATCAAATCAAAAGTGATAGTAATAATAGTCATCCGTAAGAACTCTACAGCAATTCCCTCCGATTCATTTTATTAGACTATATGCGGAACGAAAAGAATAAAATTTATTACGAATGCTTTAAAATAGTTTTAACGTCCTCGCTCCAAATCGGCTATCTCTCGAAATTTTCACACCCCGAATGATCGCGAACGGCGGAGGAAAAAAAAGATAAATTGGAAGCAAAAAGTTCCTGGGGAGCCCCGAAGAATTCCCAACTCACAATCTGGGGCCTGATAGCCGGGATTCCTTCGATTCACGGTCATTAGCTCCCCGAAAAAAGAATCGGAAGCAGATATAAAACTTTCCGTTACTGAAAAGAATCCCTGGAGAAAGGGTGTCGTGTTCGAAAAAGGGGGGTTCGAATTCCGTCTCGAATTTCCAGCCGATGGTCTTCGTTTTCCAACTTTCGTTCTTCCCCTCACCTCCCCAGAATCGATCATTAGATGTCGTGCTTGTAAAAAAGCGAAAATGAGACCGGTGCTGATGACACCACATTAGGCGAAGTTTTTATTTCGCTTTATAGAGATGTATATTATTATATTTTCCTATCAGTCCGGGGCGAAATTATTTGAGGGACTCGGTTATAATTCCTCTGCGCCCCACCCCCTATCAGCGAGGGGGCGACCCCCGAAAATTTTCTTTTCTGTTCTTAATGTCCCGGAGAATCCTATTTAAAACGAAGGGGGAGAGCACCAGTTCGTTTTCTTCTTCTTCTGATCGCATTTCTTTCGATTGGGAGGCAAAAACGGGCCCCAATTTTATCCCGAATCCTGCTCTCCTGTAAATAGGAATCATTTTTATCGAAGGTGGAGTCGTATTGAATTAAAGATTTATTCACTGAGTCGGCCCGTTCTGTTTGGTAATTTATTATTTCGTGCCTAATGGAAATAAGAAACGGCCAGAGTCAATTTCGATTTGCAACCTTGCCTTTTCGGCGGCGGCGTTCTTGATTTACTTTGGGGCTGTAATTGGAATGAGGTTTGTGTTGTGTTTGATTGGTCGGAATGGGTAGTCGATTCCTATTAATAAAAGGTGTCGAGTTATTCGCACGAAATTCGATCGCCATTCTCGAGGTTCTCCTTATCCCACACCTTATTGGAGGAAATTTTTATTCGATATGGTAGAGGTGTTTGAAATCACTAGTTCTCAATAAAGGCTGAATGTAATCTAGTGTGAATCTATAGTTGTGGGTTTTTTTCATTCAAATATTACAAGAAACTAACTGTCAAATTTTAAATATTGGGTTGTCCCATAAGTTCTGTTACTTTTTACGAAGTTTTGTCTTTGAAAAATTTTGATGAAAAACTGGTAATAGGTGGAGATTTTAAACAAAGGGGATTTTGATATATGTATATTTATGAACATAATGTGTGATTTTGGTAGTTCTCGTGATATTATTTCTTTTCAAAATGACGGTTTGAAAAAAAGACCAAAAACGACGATTTTCGCGTAATTTTTTTCTTTTGTTAAAAAAACTAGGAAGAACGCATAATTCAGGGCTAAAAAAAGTTTTACTGCATATTTGTAATGTTAAGATTAAGATGTCATAGTTTCAAGATGATTCGATAAGTTTAAGGTAGGAAATTTTGACTTTAAAACTTCATATATTGGTTATTTCACGTGTTTTTTAAAGCACACCTATTGTTTTTCTAAGCAGCTGGTATGAAGCAAGTTACAGGCAGATGTTTTTTGAACCATAATGCTTGTTTCAACGGTTTAAACATTGAAAGCCTCTTTTCATAATGTCGTTGAATTGGTTTATTTCTAAACTCGAAGGAGTTGTTTTTATTGTAGTGTTTTCGTATGAAGCAAATAATTGCTCTGTTCGCTTAGCATTAGTTCAGCGATTGTAATTCTGATAAGCAAAAACGTTGCGCGCTTGAATATTGCGCACTACTTTCTGAACTTAATTTCAGACATAATTTAATATATATTGCATATTTTGAATACTTGGGTATTCCGTAAGCTTTTTTATTGATTTTGATGCTCTTTTTCGTGAAAATTTCTTCGAAATGACTAACATTACTGAGGTAAGTTTCTTACAAAGATGTTATGTTTGAGGCCGAAATTTCCTAAGTTAAACTTATCGAATTATCTTGAAACTATGACATCTTAAACTAAACATTTCAAACATACAGTACAACCTTTTTTAGCCATGAATTTTGTGTTCTTCCTAGTTTTTTAAACAAAAGAAAAAAATTACGCAAAAATCGTCGTTTGCGGTCTTTTTTTCAAACCGCCATTTTGAAAAGAAATAATATCACGAGAACTACCAAAATCACACATTATGTTCATAAATATACATATATTAAAATCCCTTTTGTTTGAAATCTCCACCTATTGCCAGTTTTTCATAAAAAATTTTCAAACACGAAACTTTGTAAAAAGTAACAGAACTTATGGGACAACCCAATACTTAATTAAAAATAATTGAAGAAGTCATTTCAAGCATTTCATCATGCTTCAAACACATTGTTTATATAAATTTGAACCCTTCAAAAATTAAGAAATAGAAAGTTCTCATAATTAAACAAATTTTCAATATCGTATAAATTTTAAGATTGGTTTAATAGGGAGGAATAAAACGATTTTTAAAATTTTATTTATTTCGATAGAGCTTCTTTGAAAAAAAAAAATTTTTCAAAACCTGATCAGTAGTTAATTTTTAAAAAATTAAAAACTGCAATGCGCAGAAGGTTTGGCGCATGATGTCATATCTATCTTCGGTACGACACACTTGTACGAAAGCGTATTCGGCATTGGTTAAATCCTTTCCTTTGAAAGTATTGATTGGTTGAAGATTCGGGTGAAAGCAGAAGGGACGTCACGTAGGCAACACCTCAACTTCTAGAGAGCGCTATTTTTTAATTAATTAAAAACATTAATAATAAAAAAATCTAAAAATTTGAAGAAATGCGTTTTACAACCCCACATCAATGATTTCCAATAGTCGAAATCTTGAATTTCCACAAGTGTTGTATTCCCTATTCCTATGGCGCATAATATCCTGATGTGGATCATGTGCCATAAAAAAAAACAATCAACCAACCCTATTCCTAATTAGCCTACTGTTAGGTTCTAGCATCCTGTGTAGTTAACACAAATGGTTCTTTCATATAACATACTAATATACTATAACATTACAAAATTTTTCCCTGTGTTGTTTTTGTTGTTGCTCATCCCCTAGAATAGATCAACAAAACCAAGTCCAAAAGACCATGTCGCAAAATTAATTTATGAAAATTTTTCATTGTTTCATTTACAATGGTAACTATGACTCTGATCACTAGCGGATCCAAGGGAGCTAGGGGGCTCAGCCCCCCCCCTCCAAAAATGAAAAGTTTTACTCTATATATTGTGACATTTTATGCACCAAAATGAGTTTAAACCCTATTATTTTAAGGTCAAATTTTAAAACATTTTCTGGGGTAAGACCCCCAGAAAAATTTTGAAATTCGACTGGTAAAAGTAGGGTTTTAACTCATTTTGAGAACCTTTTTGGGTCCAAGGGGGAGACGGCACTGTCCATTCTTATTTTTTTTAATGAAATAAAAATTGTCACATGGAACCCCTAAATTTTTTCGTGGAACCCACTTTGGGAACCACTGCCATAGATATCCAAGAGATTAATATAAGAGCAAAAATATTTTTAAATACGGTACTTATTTATTTTTTAACTAAATTTCTAAGTTTGGATTTGAAAAGGACGTGAAAACAGTATGTGAACTTATTTTATCCGAACAGTGGCTTCAAAGTGGACATCGTTTCTTTTACTTTAAAATATTGAATTAATAGATTTTTTCATACTTTAAATGTAAGTTTTTGAATTTAAAACCAAATCAATTAAATAAAATTTCAAAAATAATTACAATTAATGTTTGGCATGATAACAAACAATATTTAATTAAGCTCAACTATGAAAAGAAAATTAATTATACGCTACGGAAATTGAGTTTTAATTTATAAATTTGACAAAAAAATGTGGATCTGAATAGAAATGTTCCGTGGAACTATGTGGAATTCAAAAAAAGGGTTCTCTCCACCGTGATGAGAGAGAAAGATTCCATCTCCCCTGCTCGCGTTGTGAGGACTTAATGGTAACCAACTTTTCATATTACTAAAATTTGATTATAAAAAAGGAAAAATTTTTGAAACGCATTAAAATTTCCAATGTGTCAATTTGTCAATGTCAGATTGAAATTACAAACTTTGAACTCATTTTTCTCAGAACAGCTTTTTTCAATAAATGTAGTTACGGTGTGCATGATATTTTAAAATCTATTGCTTGTATGGTGGTGAAATTCAGTGTGAATATTTTTTATAGTATATTCTAGGGAATGTCATAGGATAATTTTATTTAGATTATTCTAAGCGAGTCTATTGGCTTGTTAATTTGTAAAAAAGAAAAAAAACGATGTAAAATTATGAATTTTTAAGGAAAAGCCTATAACTTCTAAGTAAATTCACTTACCTTAAAATTCCTACAACATTCTCTAGATCAGGGGTTCCCAAACTTTTTATGTCACGGAGCCCTTTTAAAGAGACATATTCTTCGGGAAGCCCTTTTCCGAAATACATTTTTCAAGGTATAAAAAGTAAATTACATAAATCCCATTGCTTCTAGAAATAAAAGCATAAATGCAGTAGTGTATATTGTAGAAATTTATTTCGGGACGGGTCCAAAATTATTCCTCAGCCCCTCCCATGCAAATTTAACAGATTAACGTAGCTTTTAAAAACATTTTAAGTTATAATTTGCATCTAAGATAATTTATTTGTAAGAAAAATTGTGACGAATTAAGATCCAAGTACAATAGAAGGGTCTGGGGGTCCTTCCTCCCCAAAATATTTTGTGAAATATCATTCTTAAAAAAAGGTTTTTTTAACTCATTTTAGGTATATCATTGCCCAAATTTCGGGCATTCATTTTTAGGTAGGATTTTAATTTTAACGAAATTACTATAAAAATTGACAATAATAAAGTTTCAAGTACAATAGGGGGTTTTGAGTGTCCTCTGGTCCTCCCCCAACAGAATTGCGGAAATTTTACCCTAAATAACATGGTTTTAACTTGTTTTATTATACGTAGTCCTAATTTCCGGGGGGGAGGCAGGGCCCCCTCGATATATGTATACACCCCTGAATATATGGAATATTTTGTTAACCAATTATATTTTATTATTGGATACAATGTAAATCTTTGTTTTAAATTTCTGAATATTAAAGCTATCACTTTTTAATATCATTATGCCCGAGATCCATGAACAAAGAATTCATACAGAAATCTGTACATCTGTAAATTTTGTTTTCCTAAAAGTTACCTCTTTTGAAATTGAGAGCTGTTTTGGGGGGCTGCTAGACCATACGTCAGAGGTACATGCCGAAATTTATTTACACATGGGCTCAAAATCATTCCTTATCCTCTCCCATGTCATAGGATCAATGTAGCTTTTTATAAATTTTTGGCAGGATTTGCAATATTTGCATCTTAAAGAACTTAATATAAGAAACGTTTTGTGTAGTTAAGTTCCAAATGCTAAAAAGGGGGGGGTTGGAAATTTGACTCTACTAAAAACAGGTTTTCACTTGGTTTTGGTACATCTACTCCGAATTATGGACCTACATTTTTAAGTAGGATTATGATTTTGCTAAACTTTATAAAAAAAAAGGTGCTGAGTAATAAATTTGCAAAGTGGGGGAGTGGGGTTCCTTGGTGTGCTACTATTCGGCGAGGCCGTTTCAGCGGCAGAAATAAAATAAAAGTAAATATAACTCTCATAATTCTTCTAAAAATTAGAAGAAAAATTTGGTGCCGAAACGGGCCAGCGCCCAAACGGCCAGCGCCAAATCGTCCCATCCTGGGGGTTCCTCCCCCAGAAAAGTTTTGGAAATTTGACCCTAAAAAGATGGTTTTAACTTGTTTTGGTAAACAAAAAAGACCTGAAAATACAAAAACCAGCATACCTTACCAACACCTTACATAAAGTTATTTATATAACATTTCAGAGAAACGCAAATTAGAAATTACCAAAAAATATATTTATTTCAAATTTCTTCGCGGAGCCCCTGAAAATGCTTGGCGGAGCCCTAAGGGCTCCGCGGAGCACAGTTTGAGAACCGCTGCTCTAGATAATTGACTTTAAATTCAATTGCAAGTTAAAAAAAATATTCAAACTTAATTAGATTTTTAATTATATAAGGTTTGTCGTAAACTTAAAATTCGCTTAATTTTTTAATGTTTTTTTTAATTAATTTACATAAAAAAAAATTTTGTGGTTTTAAAGGTTTAAATAGTTGGTTTCTGACATAAATGGAATCAAAAATGTAAAAAAACCAGAACATTTTATTGTTTTTTTTTAAAGTTGTCGAACGTAGGCGGACACCTTAAAGCAGATATACTTTATTAGTTTCCTTTGTATTACTAAAATTTCTCTAAATTTTTTATAAATGTGTTAAAAACATAACTCAGATTTTAATTTCAATGTTTTTCAATGTAAATTCAGTTTTCAATGTAAATTCAATGTATGTTTATACTTGGACTTTAATTAATTGTTATTAATTTTTTTATTATGGGAAATCAATTTGCAGAGGATTTTTTGTTCACCTCTAAACTGGTTATGTGATCACAGTATTATATTTTCTGTTTATCAATATATCTGGTATCACTGTAGGTAGACCAATCCGAACTAACTTAAAACTATGAAAAAAAAACTTAACTGTTATGCTACTCTTTAATCTTTAAAGCAGGTGGCATATGAAAAAAAGTGTTAAATTTTAGAATCGGTATTTTTTGGTTGAAAAAAACTTTTAAAATATTCTGACTGCTGTGACAATGGTAGATTTTTATCTTATTTTTCACTGATTGATTTAAATATTAATGACATTTAAATATTTACTATTTACCTCTCTAAAAAATTTCTAACTATCAAAGAGGTATAAAGAAAATGTACTTTAATTTAAAAAAACGCAACCTACCTAATAGTTCATTTGAGAATACCTTAAAATGCTAATTATTTCTTTTTAGGGATTTTTTTCCTTTCATATTATTTCAGCTTTAATGTTTTATTTTAAATGAATATGCTAAAATAGGAAGTAAATATTTTATATTGCAATGACTTTTATTAAGTTTTATAGTTAAATCAATATGTTTAAATCAATTTTGGATAAATCTTAACCATTGAATAACTCCATTAATTAGCCATTGTTTTAAAAGGCTATTAAATTCGGAACTTATTGAACAATAACTTCTTTGGATTTTAATTCAAAAAATAAATTTAATTAAAAAGTAAGTAATCTTCGAAAAACATTCTAATTTCATTAATAAATTGAAATTTTTTAGGGGAATACTTCAATAAATAATAAATTATTACATGAATCTAATCTGTTAAAATAAATATTTTGATCCCTTTATATATTATCAATTTATTATAAAATTGCAATGTGGATTACTTATTTTTTTAGCATTGAGCATGGTAAAAAACGGAAATCTACATGTTTAAAAGGAATACCTAGCTTAAGAACAAATAAAATTAATGGGTAAAAAACTTAATAAATAAGTAAATATTAAAGAATATCCATTCCTAATAAATTTAAAATAATACCATATAGTTGTTTACAAAGCTAGTTTATTAAAGTTTTAATGGATTTATATAAATATTTTTCATAGGAAGAAGATGAGTAATATCAAAACTTTTCATGTTTGCTTTTAAATGATACATAAATTTATAGTAATTGTTCCTTAAACCTTTCCTCTTTTTATAGTTATGATCCATAATATTATAAATTCTAGTCAAGTTCCAAATTAGGTAATTTTAATTTCCATGATATAATTTTATTTAATTTTAAGAACCGTTTCATCTTTGAATCAAATTAAATTAAGAGCAAACTCTTAAGTCAAGACTCTAAATTCATAACTTAATTTAGTTATTGGGAGTCTCCCACCTCTCACAATGAATGAAATAACTCCATAACAGTACCTTTGATGAAATTAGAACTAATAGCAATTAAATTATAATTCCCCCCTAGGGCCTCTCAAATCTACTTAATCGAATAATTCATGAGAAAATCTCGATTAAATTTGCTTTAAAATCCCAAGCTAAGTTCATCTGGTACTTTTCAATTGGAGGGTTTTTAAGAAGCACAATAAAACTTTCCTGTCAGATTTTGAGTACAATTAAAACCCGAACTTAAGCATAAGAAAAATGAAATGGATGAAGTTCATAACAATAACACTAATAATTGAAAGTAAATAAAAACTCCTTCATCTTTCCTTCTGATATGATAATTGAGTTTAAGTTCTGGAACCCTCGAAGCGTCAATTTTTCGAGTATCACATTATCCTGTTTAATCCCCCGAGCTCCTCTGAATCCCAAACATGAAAAATGATTGCTCTGAAGAGTATCTTAATAACTCCGAGAATAAATCTCGCAGGTACTGTCTAACTTCATACGGGAATAACCATTTAGGAAATTAAATCACGTGACTTCTGCTGTAAAGGAAGGGGATTTTGTCTTTTAATTAAAGATAAAAGCAATATATTCTTCTTACTTGATTTATTCCTAGAAATTTATCGTTACACTACCCAGATGCAAGCACTCCTGTTGTAAATTTCGAAATTATTTTTTCCATTCAATTTTTCGTGCACGTGGATTTTATTACTTTTGAGCTTTATGATTCCGTGATATTAATTACTAGGGCAAAAACCAGCTCTTCTGGGGCGTTGCAAATTCTGTTCTTTCAAGTGATTAAGGGCTTAATTCCATATAAAGCACTTTGATTAATTAAAAGTATTTATTTATTTATTTATTCATCCTTAGTTTTACCTTGTTTTTTTACAAAGAATTCCTTACACTGTAGGGTTTTCTTTTCTTTGAGATATACGCGAAATGAAAAATGAACATTAGTACAACTCCAACGAAGCGGTCATGCAATGGGAGATGTTATTGGAACGGCACCAAATGCTAAGTGAAAGGAATTAAATATTTTAATTGAAGTGGAGTGTAATGAATTTTCGTTTCCATTTTGTGAACAATTTGAAGCACTAGTTTCATCAGTATGCTTGAATAGTCAAGTTAGGGATATCTTCTTGAAATATGCAATAAATATTGAGAAGTCTCGGGAGGATTTCTTTACTCGAATAAAGATATTAATTCTCGTTCATTGATTTTTATCTACGAATCATATAGTTTAAAAGAAAGAACCTATTTGGGTGAGTTTTCAGTCATTTCTTTTAACACCAACCCGACAGATATTTTTTTACCAAATCATTAACTTCTTTGTAAATTGCAAATTTTTTGCTAAATATGCTATTTTACATTCACGTTTCTTATCTTTTTATGCTGAGGAACTTCACTTTTTTCACTTTCAAGATTTTCTATGAAAGATAGTTGCCTACATCAGAGATTTTAATAGTAATTCTACTGATTAAGGAAGATATAAAAAGTTCAGCTCAAATAAGGACAATGATTAGGATAAGAGTGTAAGAACTTTAAACTTTTACTGTTATACTTTAATTTGGAACTCCTCTAACCAGCATTCAATAAAAATGTTTTTCGATAACCATATCACATAACATTAATTTAAAGTTTTCTATTTTTATTATTGGACTCTACTTCTACCAAGTTAAAAAAACACCTTTCTAGAAAATATATTATTAATATAAAAAACTAAAATTCAAATTTATAATTGTGAATTTAAATGAAAATTGATTTTTTCAATCAAATAAGAAACATTTTCCCTTGATTTTATTTCATAGAAATTCAAACGTTTACTCTTAAGATATTATTAAAGAATTTAAAATTATGATGATTTTTTTTATAAAATTATGATAGGTGTTGTTCTTGTTGTGTAAAAAATTTATTTCGTTTATGAACTTATCTCAATCGTTTCTCAAATATATTAAAGTTTTTGATTCTATGAAAAGTCTCCTTAAAAAAGTATTATTAATTTCTTTAAATATTGTTAAAATAAAACCTTTTTTATTAAAATTTCTAGCCGCTTAAAGCCTTGTTCTCACTGCGTTGACCCTTTTGAGTGAAACAGGTAACAAAAACTTTCCAAGAGAAGGGGGAATTGTAAACTATATCTCTAATATCCTGGAAATACCATTTAGCCAAGTTTTATTGTAAAAAATACAAAAACTCGTATAAATGTATAGCTGTCTTTAAGTGTTTTCAACACATTACACACTACTACAATACATTTAAAAACATTATTTATAACATTTTCACATTTATAATCTGGGATGGAAGGGATACAATTTTGTTGTGTTAAAGATTAAAACATAATATCCTTACCTTCCAGGTCATCTGTTCCTCTTAAAAATATTATGCAGTTTGTTATTCGACCCCAAATAGAAATTATAAAAAACTTTGAACAGTACTTGGGGATAAAGAAAATTGTCCGGTGAGGCCAAAAACACACAGTTAAGAAATATAAATATTATATCTATAACATAGTCTGGTACTCCTCGATTAACTTGACATTACCAGGAATCAAGTATGGCAAAAATGGAGATTGTGAGTTTTTTTGTGATATAAAGTAAAATGAGAAAACCTTATCATTAGATGAGATCATATGCACACAAAAAACGGCTTGTTTCTCTAAATACAAGAAGCTGTTTTTGGATAAATATGATAAATGTTCCGATAAATTACCATTATTTGTATTTATTTTATTTTTGGCTATATTTCGGAGTGTAAACTTTCTATTTGAAAATCCAAACGATACTTTAAGGAAAGAAAAATTCGCCTTAAAGACTATTTGGACGCTTTGGATCCTTCCTTCTTATAGCCTACTATCTATTTTCTTTAGTACCTTGTAAGTGTTCAAATAAATTAAATAAAAAGTCAACCCAAACAAGATTTCTCCACTTTACCAAGAAAATTCTATAACCTTTACGATAACATACAAATTTATGCATGCACTTAAGAAGAGGTATCAAGAGAATATTTATGATCTTCCTAAACATAATACGAAGTCAATATCAAAAGAAGAGAAGCAAAAATATTAAGAATTCTCAAGTTTTAAAAATTCAAATGTTCCTAACCCAGGAACACATAATTGGCTCAAATTTGCAATGACAAGGTATTTAAGTATTTTTTTATCCGCGTTATAATATAATAATAATCTCTTATGAAAAATACTGCATTATTTATTTTTTGGAGCCCTTTCATAATCTCTTTCAGATTTTTTATTTTTGCGCGCTTGAAAAAAGCTGTCGGAAATTTCCACCATCGTCGTTCTTTTGTTGCGAAACACGCTTTTTTTACGGCCGGTCATAAGCGAGGGAGCGCCTATAATTCACAAGAACGGAAATATGTTTAAAATCACTGTCAAGGCGGTGACACAATCTTTGATTACGACGACAGCCCCCTCGAAAAAGGCACAAACAAACCGAGGGCCATCAATTCGATTACAACCGGGCGCTCGCGCTTATTTATTATATGAAATTCAGAAATCGCCCAGTATTCGGTTTCTTTCGCCCTGGGAATAAATGGAAGCTTTTTCTTCAGAGAGAGAGAGATGGGGGGGAGAGAAAAATATGGCCGTGGAAATCAGAAAGCCAGAAACGGGAGGATGAAAAATGCCTACAAAAAACGGAATTATTCCGAAAGAAAAATATTATTAAAAATCATCGTCTCGAGTTCTTTCTGAAATATATTTTTCACCGGACTCCCCCTCGAAGGGCTATATATATTCCCTCCGCCGTTGTAGGTGGTAAAACTGATGGTCTGGAGGTTAAGGGAAAGGGGGCACTTTGACATCTCCCACCCAGCCCCAAAGATTGATATGTATTTGGACTGCGTGGCGCCCCCTCTCCCTTCCTTCATTTCTTTCTCAGTTTAATATTTCAAGAAATGGCTCCAGCACAATCATGGATTCCTCCGCTCGGTTTTAGTTTTAGTTTCTTTCCGAGAGAGGGGGAGGGTTTAATAACCCCCAATATATTCCTCGGAGACCCCCCTTTCCCTTCTAATTTGTTATTCTGGCTCGGGGTGACGTCACTGAGGTAGGCAGTGGCTCGGCCAATGAGGGGCGCAGACCCTCCATAAGAATGTGGCGGTGGGCGGGAACTCTATCGATTGCTTGGTGGAGTTTTTTTTCTTTCTGTTCAATTTCATTTCTGGGAAAGGTCCGATTTTTCTTTCTTTTCTTTTCTTTTCTAAGTTTAGGCGATGGTCCCTCTGATGGATGTTCGGCCCGGATTGTACGCGAGCCCCCCTTTTGTTTGTTTGCGTTTTCGTTCGCCCCGCTTCATTTGCAACATCTCTCCGCCGATCGCGATTTCACGCTTCGAGTCCGAGGCGGAATTTTAATGGAAGACAAAAGAAATGGAGGGAAAATCTCCGAGAAAAAGCAGGAAAAAAAACTAACGGCGATCAATGTCAGGGCACTCTGTCAGATCAAGATCCCGAAATCCATTCCCGTTTTTAATTTCGCAGAATGAAGTCCCCGGAATGAGTGTCCCAGGACCTTATTTGTCTCTCTCTCTCTTGCTTCCATATGTAAGAAGGGGGAGAGACTTAATTGAGGGGGGAGGAGGTCCAAATGAGGGGTGTAATTTGCGGAGGGCCGAGTGTTTATCGGCTGCTGGGGCGATGGAATTAGAGTAAACACGAGGGGGTGGTGAGAAGGGGTGGTTGGATGGAGATGTTCGAGAATGTTGCGCGAATTATACTAATGGGTGATGGCTGAAGGAATCGGATATCCTTTTGAGGCTCTTTGTTTTTGCGTTTTGCTGAGAGAAGTGAAATGAGAGGTTAAATGAATGAAAGAGATTTTGTGTTTATTGAATTTGCACTTTGTGGGATTAGCAATGAAATGTCAATTGTTTTTTGATGTAATGGGGTGTGTTCATTTTTTAACTGATTAACTTTCAACAATGTGCTTTTTAACCGATTGCATTTTTATGCTGAAGTGGATAGAGTGTTAGCCAAATCAAAGAAGGGAGTCTGGTAAATGCCAGTCGAAAATATAGAGTGAAAAAATATAAGAAACCTGAGATATTTTTTGCAAAGGATTACTAGAATACCACGATAATAAGCACACAAGCATAGATTTTTCTTTAAGTCGCTTACTGGAATTTATGCAATTGCTAAATCAAATTATAAATTCAGTAATAGGGGAGAGTGGGGCACCTTGGGACACTTTTTGTTAAATTATTTTTATAATTTTTTATACAATGGTATTTAATCAAACACAGCTAATACATTAAATATTGTCCTTTGCGCATCTAGTAAAACAATTTCCAACCAAACATTTTTTTAGGGAATTCATAATTACAAATTTAAAAAACATCTTTTAATGTCCCAAGGTGCCCCCACTAAGTGGCTCACCTTGGGATGCTTTTTTAAAGTACAAAAATGACACAAATAATGAAAAAACTATGCTTAATAATTATATAAATGAGGCATCCAACATATTTATAATTCCAAATTTTTCTCTGATTTCTCCATCTTTGTCATGGGATAAATCACTGATATTTTTTGTTTACTTCCAGAAAAGTTTTGCATCATTGTTTAAATTACAATAATCTTTATTCATAAATTATTTAATTTTTTTAGTAAAACAATTTTTTTTATTCATGAACGGTTTCAAGCGTCTTTTAACATGTCTCAAGGTGCCCGACACCTAAGTGTCCCAAGGTGTGGACTTGACCCAAGTGTCCCACTTGATGCTTTGGATGTTAAACTTAATTACTCTTTTGGGTTGAGCAAAAGTATTTCTCTTTCTTTTCTAAAATATTAAAGAACACACAATTATAATAACATAAATCCATTTCTTTATTAAAAAATGCTTTTGAAACTGCAAGTGATTGTAACTTTACACCACGAAAAACAAGAAAACTGGTGTAAATAAATATCCACCAAAGATTCCAAAACACGTTGTAGAGTATATTTTATGTTCATTCGTAAGCACCTACAAGCACGAGTATACAGTAAAGCACCGTTTATACGTCTCTCATTTATACGTCTTTTACATTTATACATCGTTTTCGCTAAGTCCCAATTCATTCAAATAATCAAAATTGTTTTCAATTATACGTCTTTTCATTTATACGCCGTTTTATGTCGGTCCCTTGAAAGACGTATAAACGGTGCTTTACTGTATAACTATATAAAATTGCACCTGAAAAGTAGTGTCTCAAGGTTCCCCACTCTCCCCTAATGACAAAAATATTAATTTTCTTTCGTCAAAACTATCAATTAAAAACAGATTTTAGTGTTACTTCCCTAAATACAAATCACAGATATCATATCATGTTAAATATATCGTTTTAAAATCAAATTATCAATTTTTGAATATAAGTTATATTTTATGTTTAAAAAAATGTGTTTGCAGTATTTGGTGTCAAAACAGCCTCTCTCCACTTATTAAATTCATAAAGAACTCGTACTTTATTGTAACATGAAATTCAATTCAAAACTTTAATAAAAAATATTTTTAAAAGTGGGAATTTAAATATTTTTGATGATAAATAATTGTATTATGTAACATTTTTAACTTTGATGCCCTTAACACTTATGACAATAATTCGTGGTTTATAAAAAATAAAACTATGTTCAATTCTTGGAATCACTTTAATATTCCGAGTTTTATAGTCTTTACTTTTATATTGACATTAGAATTTATTGAAAAAGTGGTTATTCTAACAGAAGTTTGGAATTTTTTTTATTCTTTCAAACGTTAAACTGGTAATAAAGTGATAACGTTCAAACGGATTTATTTCATTTGTAGCAAAAAAAATAATGATGATTATGTATAAGCTTTTCGAGTTAAGAAAGTTATCTAAGCAGCGATTAACTGTTTTCTTCATTTATTATTTTTTATAAAACAGTAAACTTTAAGGATCGTTAAAAAATTTAAGTAAAAAATTTTGATGAATAAAAATTTTTTATGAAAGTAGACATAGTAAAGACATAAATTTTTTATTTATTTTTATATGTTTACCATATTATACTGTATCATATTTCATCTCTTTAATTATAAGTTTTATTTGATTTACAATAATCCTACTAGCCTACTACTATTATAATTGTGAAATGTTTGTCTGGATGTTTGTTACTTTTTCACGCAAAAACTACTGAATGGATTTTAATGAAATTTTACTATAATGTAGCTTATACATCAGAATAACACATAGGCTATAATTTATAAAGAGAAAATCGGTCCTTCATTCTTTTTTTCCAATTTTTCTTCTTTTTTCACTTATTTTTCCGTGTTTGAAAACCTGTTTTACCAGTCATACAACGAGTTAAAAATAAAACATTGTTTCAAATGAGACAGATCACTAGACTTTTTCATTTACTAGATCTTTTATTTTAGTTTTAAACACTGGTTTTAAATTTGTTAATTTGTTCACTAGACTTACTAATTTACTAGACTTTTTATTATGGTTTCAAATTTGTTATTTTATAAAGGCACCAAGATATTAAACATTATCAGGAACATCGGGATTGTAAAAAGTGACAAGAACACCGGGATTGGAAAATTAGCGAGAACATCGGGATGGAAAAAATTACCGGGTTATAAAAATTACCGAGAACACTGGGATAGGAAATTTACCATAAAGACACCGGGAATACCGGAATATAAAAATTACCGTAAACACTGAGATAGGAAAATTACCGGGACCGCCGGGATTAGAAAAATTACCGTGACCACCGGGAAAAGACTACCGGGCACACTGGGATAGGAAAGAGGTGCCTGGGATACCGGGATGATTTGTAATATTGCTAATTTACAAAATTATAAATGTATTTTAAGAAATATTTAAAAAAATAAATTTATAAACTCCCCCCCGTGCAAGGCCGGGCATAACAGCTAGTATATTAATAAGGAAGTTGCATGTGTCAGATTTTCAAAAACAAACAAGTGTTCCGTATGGTTTTTTGTATGGTAAAATGAAATATCTAGTCAATTTTTCAAAAAAAATGTACAGGTAATTAAATATTTTAATTTAAAAGTCAAGAAAAAACACGTGACTGAAAACGTTTATTGTTTAAATCGTACGATGACATCAACAATCATACCATCAACTCCATTGCTTTCCAACAATGTTTATCGTAAGATGACGTCACATCCCAAACTCTTGGCGGTTTCGCGCGCTTTTAAAAAGGGGATTTTTGTTAATTTTTCTGGCAATCAAAAAATTTCTCGATCGGCCTCAAATTTTGGGTAGTCGCTTATTTTTGCAAGAAGAATCGATTAAAACATATAAAAAATCATGCAACTTCCTCATTATTTAAAAAAAATAATAATTGGTAATAAATTGATACCTAACGAAATTAGGATACATCAATAAATTGGAATAATTTATACAAATTTCTAACATTATACTTAGATATCCTTTATTTACTGCGTTGCATCACCTTCAACCCCACAATAAAACTTTAAAACCAACACTCGAAAACCCACAGCAACTCAAAAACCCCCAAAACTTCACAACGCATAAACTCGAACCATCTCAAATCCAGCGCCAAAACCATCAGACACCCCAATCAAATTAACAGAAACCCCGCGCACCCATCTTCCCCAAAACGCACTCCTCTCTGCTATGAAAAATTAAAACAAATCCAATAAATCTGGCAAGGAGACCCTTCAGAAAAATGATCTCGGTTCTCCATCAGGTCCGCTGCGGCGGAGGTAGCCTCCTCCTCGAATCTGGCATCGCCTCCCTCATCCATCATGTGCTGATGAGTTCCGTGATAAATGAAGATAGATTGTTCCGAAATGAAACTGGAGGATTGTTTCGGACTCTTGAGGGCACAGATGTAATTAAAGGAGGGATAAATATTCATACGGCCCGGTTGACGGACAGGGTTTGTATCGGAACTGGATCAACACTCTGTTCGCTCAATCTTTATCCTGTGGAGTGATGTGTGGGGTTGAGGTTTTGCTAATTGAGGGAATAAGTGGTTGTTCGTCGGATATGAGGAATTAAGCTGTTTTTGTTACTTAGTTGTATAAGGTTTATTAGTGATTGGTTTGTATAAGAGATTAGAATGGTGAGGATTTTTGTTAATTTTGTATTAGAGGATTGTGGATACAATTTAGTAGGTTTAAAAGTGTACGAAATGGATCTTCAGAAAGTATTTCTCTGTCGTTTATCCTCTTTTTCTCTTCACTTCATTTCGGTATCTTCAAATCATGAATTTTCACATTAGGGAACATTCATAAATTACGTGAGGTGTTTTTTCCCAAATTCTGGACCCCTCCATCTCCCTTGGTGAGATTTAGGGAGACTTTGCTGGACCCCCTCCCCCCTCAAATTCTCACGCGAGATTTTCTCAATCACTTTTAAAAAATAAATTAATTTGAAAGATCTTTTTTTTCGTCTTATCGGCATTACACTTGCAAAAGTTATGATACAGATAGTGTTGAAATCAAAAACATGGTCTTAATTCCGCTGTTTTGACTAATCTGCGCCTTTTTTTGAAGTTGAGCTATAAAAAATATGAAAGAAAAAAACGTATATTTTCTAAACTAAAAGTTGACGTGAGATTTGAATTGACTCCCCCTCTCCCCTGGTGAGATTTTGCTAGACCACTTTGCTAGATTTTGCTAGACCCTTCTTTCATTCTCTATAATAGTTTATTTCTGTCTTTCTCTCTATTTTCACATCTCTCTCTTTCTTTCAAGAGAAGAGTACAGAGTATTAAGTACAATTTTACTACATTCTCACTTCAATCATTTATTTTTCCTCTCTTCCAATCTCTATTATTCTTTCTCTCTTCTTTCCCATCTCTCTCCATAAAATCTTTAAAATATATGCCAGATTATTAAGAACATCATTATTAAATTATTTACATAAATTTCTTTCGCCCTATATCCCTCACTATCTCACTTTTGCAAGAATGTAAAGAAAGGATGCTAGGGACTAAGCCTTATTGAAAAAGTTGTGAATCTAATAATGACTAGTACCGTAAGAAAACTTCTAAACATTTCTATATATTTAAATTAGTTAATTTCAATAACTACTAATTTTAAACTACAATTTAAAAAATTTTTAATCAATAACCAATGTTAAAATATCAATATTCAGTGAAGATTTAAGTCTATATATTCTGCCTAAAGGGGAGCTTTCTTTTTGTATAGGAAATGTTTAGTCTATCGTGTTGAAAATGAAAAGAAACTTCACTGTAGTGTAATCACACAGTTCACAGTTGGCAATAGGTATAGAAAAATCATCTCTCAACCGTTCAGATTATTTTTCAAGAAATAGTAGTTTGAGTGAAAGTCTTTTACAGGGAATAACTATCTTTGATTCTTGATTTATCTTTACTGTAATGTTTTTCAAATTGCAAAATTGCACTCAAAATTGCTATTCTAATTGTTCTTCTAACATTATTGCCCTACTAATTCCCTCCTATAGGAGAGAAATAAGTAAAATGCTTTACACGTGTAATATAATCTTTTTAATCCCAAACCGGAAAATTTATTTGTAATTTTCACTTTGAATAGATAAAAACTCATGGATAGCTATGTTTCTTTAAAAATCTGTAACTTGTCTATACAAGGTTTTCTAAGTAAAATTTTACTTCCTAACACATAATTTTTGTAAAAGGTACTGTTGAACCAACGATAGTAAAAGGGTCACGTGATTTTTTGCTTCAGTATTTTTTATTTTATTTAAAATACACTGATTTTTATGTATATAGAGGGTATAACTAAGGTTAGAGGGAGTAAATGTATCTTCCTCTTTCAATCAACTGCCCCTCAGCTTCTTCCTTTCTCCTCTCCGAGTATGTCAAAATCACGTGACCCTTTTACTATCGTTGGTTCGACAGTAGTTAGCTTCATCTATTAAAATAAATAAGCAAAAATGAGCTAGGAGAACACGGGTGATGAGGAATCAGGAGACCTTGGCAATAATCTATTTTCTCTATTTTCCCCAAAATTTTTACACCTTTTACTTTTACTTATTATACTTAACTTATTTCTTATCATTCAATTATTTTACTTGAATTAATATGTAATTAACACTATTCTTCTTTTAAGAGTTAATCGAAAAGTAAGAAAAGTTTTTAACACTTTTTTTTAAAAGTAAAATCAAAAGTAACACAAGTGGATAAATTATCCTTAATAAAAATCTGTTCCTTCGAATGCATTTTTTAAGGTTTTGAAACATTAGTATGGGATATTTTTGTTAAAAAAAACATTTAAAATATTTAGAACACTTGTTTCGATCAAAATCTTCGATTTTTCTAATAATCCTTGATAATATTTCTCTTTTTACGTTCTTGAATCATGACTGTCTTTGTTTCCATACCTTGGAAATATTTGACCAACTTTGTCATAAAAATTTCAATTCCTAAAAAAACAAACAAAAATTAAATTAGTCACACTTTTTTAGTTTTATATCATACTTTTTAAATAAATTAATGGATAAAGTGTCAATTATGTTTTTAAAACACTAGTAATATAAATATGTAAATTAATCTGAAAAATACTATGAAAAATGCAAGGATATAAATTTATAATTGAATCTGCATAGAAGATTTTCAGTCATGATGCTGAATAAATTTAATTTGTGATTAATCTGATGAAGAATATCATGCCACTTTTATGACTCTATTTTCTTGAAAACTAAAAGTTCCACCGAATGGATAAAAGTCAAAATGCACTTAACAAATTTATCTGTAAAAATATGTAAAATTTAGAGGTTCATAAACCCTCAAAAGCTCGCTACCAGAAATAACTATGGAAACAATTTTTTTGCCTTAGTCATGTAGTTTGAGGTCAAATAAAGTAAAACTGCCATTTTTTTCTTTTATATTTTTTAATTTTTAATACTGGGGGTTGAATCTAAACATTATGAATTACAGCACCTTAAGGTGCAATTTTTGCTGTAATAACTTAAAAGTATTCTGAAAATTGAAGCAAAACTTTTGATAGCATATTTGCTACCACGGACAGTAGAGATTTAAACCATTTTCCCACCAAATAAAATTCTATTAATGCAGTAAAACAAAATTATAAACATATGTGTCAAGTGATAATCCAAAAACTATCATAAAGCTAAACAACTGAATGAAAAAATATCAATCTTAAAATTAGTAAAAAAATCCATCCTACAAAAAGTCATTTCCATAATAATCCCAACATTCCAAAATCCTCCTCGAGAAAAATCCCTCTCCTTGGCCAAATCTAGACAATTAGGCATCTATATCTCTCCAAAGGTCCTTCTTTTTCCGCCATTAATAATCTCCATCCCAGACCACCGTCCCTCCCTCTCTCCTCAATTAATATCGCTCGCTCGCCCACCTTACTTTAAAAATCATAAAGCCGAAAATGGATTAAAAAGGGAGGTCGCGGAGAATTTCCATCTGAAGGTGCAACCACACCCAAAAGAGCCATCCCTCACCACCCCCCTTTGAGTCCCAAAGAGTTCAAGAAATCATCAAGCAGAAAGCCCCTCTCCCCTAAATGACATCCCCCGCCATTTCTCTCCCTCTATCTTTAGCGTGTCTTAAATTTTTCCGCGTATTCCAGAAATTGGTCTGTAATTAATATGCGTGTCCAATAATGTATCGGCAGTCTAATGGAATGGGTTAGAGAGAAGGGATTTTTATTTTTTTCTGTTTTATCTTTCTTTTTTCTCTTCTGCGGCTCCCGCCGATGTCTTTAATATGACGGGTGGTGTCTTGTGAGTAATGGTCATTTTGTTACTACCTGGTGGTTATTTTGTCAGATGGTACGTAATCACGTGACGAGGGTTCTGATTTTTCGTTTCTGTTTTTTTCCTGTCTCTATCTTTGGAGATTGGGATGAGGTGAGGATGATTTTTTTGGCGTGTGAGAATGTAAATAGTATTGGTTTTTGTTTTATCATGATTTAATTCACTTGCGTTTAGTGTAAGTTCTTCTTGTTGATTCGATTGATTTTTTCCTCGAGGTCGGGTTTGCTTTTAAACGGCTTCGAATATCTGTAAAAAAATATAAGGGCCATGCGTTTTGATTGATTCGCATTTTATGCTTCTGATTCAATTCATTATTTATGGCACATCTCTCTCCGCCAAATCGTTGTTTGAAGTATCTTTTTATTCAAGGTCAAGCGCAACCCTTTTTACCTTGCTAGAACGTGTAATTTGAGGCAATTTATCATACCGATACCTCAAGATCCTTTAAAATGTATTGGTAATTAAGTATGAATTAATATCTGTGTTATGAAAGATTAAGTAATATTTCATAATCAATATTCTTAGAGGTAGTAAAGTAATGTATAGAAAAGTAATTGACATACTACAAAACATTCTGAGGTCATATATGTAATAGACCATATAAGTAAAAAGTAAGTATACTATTACTTCAAAAGCTTCTGAGACTAAATAAGTAAAAGCGCTCTTAAG
The DNA here is from genome assembly GCA_024610705.1 of Tetragnatha versicolor. Classification (NCBI taxonomy): domain Eukaryota; kingdom Metazoa; phylum Arthropoda; class Arachnida; order Araneae; family Tetragnathidae; genus Tetragnatha; species Tetragnatha versicolor. The sequence goes on along the minus strand of JANDEH010000001.1, from coordinate 30,089,919 downwards.
ATGCATTAATTTGCTTTTACTTACTAGTTATTCTACATAGAGCGTTGCCTATCTATTTCAAAAATATAGAGATAGTGTAAAGAGTTTTATAAAGTTTGAATACTCAAAAATGAAAATTTATAGTAATTTGCTACAATATGAACAATAACATGTCTAGACATCAAACATAAAAGAAGCACCTAATCCTGTGCTTTGTGATATTGATTGAACCAATGGCATGGCAGATCCTATTCATGCGATATAGGACCATACTTAATACCAGATGGCAGTTTTAAGTATTAAAGACAAGTTTTCTTTTACGTGAAACCTAAATATGGAAGTCATATTGCCTACTTCCCTGCAGTATGCTTAAAAACTATTTTCCAATTTACATTCATATTATGTTAATCTATATGAATTATTAGTGATGCTTTAATTAACGGTATGAAACTTATCTAGAGCAAAAGTTAACTCAAATTTTATTTCTAAAAAAACCATGCCTTATTTTATCTGAAATAACATCAAAACAAAATATCTAAATTTGAATATTACATTGAAAAAAAGAGAAACAAAAAATTATTATTTATTATTAAATTATTATTATTTATGATTAACTTTCACCACTTTAAGCTATTTAAATACCAATATATCATTTCCTTACCTATATATCAGTATAAGAGAAATTATTATTTTATTTCATTCCATAAAATACTCATTATACTTTAAGAACTCCTTATACTGCGTGTGTTACCTTTCAATAAGTTAAATATTTGGTAAAATGGAAGTATTGTTTTTTTATCATGATCAATTGCTGTAAGGTTTAATTTGAACAAGAGGAAACAAATTATAACAGCTTCCTAAACAAACAAAGATTTGATAACCGATGAAGTATTGCTTTCAAGTCTAATGGAGATATTTTGAAATTAATAAATACAAGAGATCAATTGTTTTATTTTTCTAAAGATGCGAAGCATTTTGTTTAAAATTTGATACGGAGTGTTTATAAGAGATAAGATTTTTAAGATGATTATTCATTTTCCTGGCAATCTCACACATTTGACTTCTTAAAGCAGTTTTGCCTGTGATATTTTCCATTATCAAGAAACATTAAAACTGCTATTGAATTGGAGCTCAAAGCAAGAATAATAGAAACACATCCAATGAGCTACATCTAGCTAAAAGACCAAAACTTCTTGTGTACCTCTCACTAAAACGGGTGAGTCACATAAAAGGAATTTGTTTACCAATTTGAAAATTCATAATGCGATCTCGAGTAAATTACTCCCGAGAAATCTAATCTCGAAAACCATTTCTGAGGGTTTTAAGTAATAATATTACTTAAAATTTTTATTTATTTGAAAGTCACTCAATCTGTAAGTTTCCTATCACAATGATTATACCCGCCTCACGAATTCATTCATAGATTGTAATACACACTGGGAAATAAGAAAATCCATTAACCGTGGCTCTCTTTCTAAAGCGGGTCTTTATGCCCATCGGAGGCATATTTCAAAGAAAACTTTTTATGAGAGAGTATATCCAGAACCTTGCGCACCAAATCAAAAACTCGGTGTAAACTGCTCCGGCACCGTGAAACTATTTTATAGGTACGCCATTAATAAAGAAAAGTAAAAACACCATAAAACAAGAATTTAAATGAAAGCGGGCGTTTTTCGCTGCCTATTCATGGGTCCGAGGATCTTCGGGACTTTTATTTTTGCGCGAGCACACACTGATTTGCTCCATTTTAAGGCACGCGTTTTTGTGCTGTTATTGTGATAGCCTGAATGCGAATATTTATCACGATTATAAAGTTTGTTTAAGGAGTGCTGGGAGGGGCGAGAGGGAAATTGTTTATCGCGCACTACGCCTGCGATCATCTTTATAGCAAACAATCATCTTTTACTACTTTTAATGTACATTTCCCCGTCCGGCCTGCCAGGCAGAACATTAAGCCCTTAAAAAGCAGCCGATGAGATAGGAGTTTTGAAACTGGCAACGACGGTTATGTGAGCTCGACCTATGGGAGGACAAAGAGTGCCGGGTTCCGCTGGAGGCGTTTATGAGTCGCGTTTTTTACCTGTGTTGCCATTCGCCGTTGTTGTTATTATGTATTATTATTGTTATTATTATTTGATTCCTCGGCCGTTTGAGCGTGCGACACTGTTTTATTCCGAACTTTAAATAGTCTTCAATGTCCAATTTTAAAGTTCGGTGAGGAGCGTTATATGGTTCTTAAACTGCTCATAATCTTCCGGAGATAAGGAAAAATTAAAAGAGTGGAGGGACTCTTAAAGAGCACATTGAGAGGGAGAGTTTTCCGAGACACAAAGGAATTTAATTTTTGTTCCCGTTCTCAGCTTTGAAACAGCGCGGTGTGGTATTTTTTTTCTCGTTATCGTTTTCTCGCTTTCTCTTATGTGTTGTGTTTTATTTGCTGTTTTTTTTTCAAAATTAAGAATGTATTGCTAGACTAATGTGGAAGAAAAGAACAAAAGGAAAGGTCAAAGTACTTCAGAATGAATTAATAACACTTGGGGATGGCAGTTGGAAAAGAATGGGGAGTTATGGCCTGAAGATTTGATTTGAATTGAAACTGAGTGTTATTTAGAAAAGGAAACAAAACAAAAGACATTTATTGAAAAGTATTTGTAACTTTCTGCACTAAACTTTAATTTTTTTACGAAGTATTAATTTCTTTTTAATGTTATCTGTTTTGTTTATTAATCTATTTTTTGTCAAATGTATACTTGCCTTATTAAACCATTGTAACTATTACACTGTAAAAAAATTCTGAAACGTTACTTAAAAAAACTGGGCAGCTGAGTTGCCCATTTTTTTAAGTTATGTTCCTGGAAAATACTAGGAACGTTTCTGTAAAATACTGAAATCTTTCTCATAAATACCAGTAAGCTATCTGTGAAATAACGGAAATATTACTGTTAAAATACTGAAACGTTCCGGAGAAAATAAAATTCCGCATAAAATAAAATAATCGCTACCGGGATTCGATCCGAGGATCTAACGCTTGCGAAGATGACAGGTGCACCGCACTAACTATCCACTTCTAGGAGGATTCAATGGGATTCAGAAACGTTTCAGAAAGAAAACCAGAATTTTTAAGTCAAGTGTTAAACTGCTCTAAAAACTCATAAAAAGCAGGAACGTTTCTGGAAATTATGCGGAACGTTACTATTATTTTTTAGTGTATGAAACATCTTTCTTTGTATGAAAAGAATTAAAAAAGCTCCCTTAAGTATTATAGGTATTTCAGAAATGAATTAAAACCTACATTATTTATATTTTTATTAAATGAGATACTTCATAGAATTATTTATAATTTTATGTAGTACTTCATGAATTAAATCATGATAAATGTTTGAAACTTTTATGTTTCACAGGAATGAATATTATGAAAATTATTTTTAACATTCTCATATTAACTATAGCTTTTTGAAATCATTTCAATATTTCCAAATGCAGAAGAAAATGTTAATCTGATATTTAAAAAAGCACGTTCATGAATTTTTTTACTCTTTGATAATAGTACATAAATTTATCAAAGACTTTAAATGTTTTATTTCCTGCTTTTTAAGGAACAAATAATAGCATTCCTTGTCTCCTTACATACCACAAAAACTTAGTATCTATTTATTTTTACTGTCTATATTTTTTATTCTTATATTTTCAAATCGTAATCAACACAAAATTCAAAGTGAGGTTATTTTGATCTAAGCCATTTTTTAATTTAAAATCTGAATTATTTTTGTTAAATATTATTTGTAAATACATCAAAAATCAATATTAAATAAAAGGAATAAATTTTTGAATCTAAAAATCAATCTATTCTTCAGCTATAAATTTATGTCAATTTTAAATTTAAAACCGTGAATTTAGTAGGCGTATTTGTATTGAAAAAACCTCTGTTAAACATTCTATTTGATTCATAAAGTTTCACTTCAACTTCCTTTCACAAAAATCATGAAAAAAACTATGAATAAACTACCACTTCATCCTTACTTTTTACCACATTTGAAAGTCTAATTAGGATTTAGGTAAACCTTATTATATATTTTTCAATGCCTTTGACTTCATTTCATTACGGTTCAAACTTATTTATACTATCTCTAATTTTTTTACGTTTTTACAGGAAAATTGTGACCACGATGATAGCGAGACGAAGAAACGCTTGTTTTACTTCGAACACAGTTGATTAAGATGGGTAAGTGTCATTTTTTTCCCATAGGGGTGGGAAGCAGTTGGGACTTGCAATTAATTTACTGTGTTCTCGGGGAAAACCTAACTCTAATTTGGGATGACTTCAAGTAGTCCAAAAGATGGAATGAAGTGAAAAAAAGACGCAATAATTTGATGTCAAATGTAGACTTTTCTGTCACAAAATGTGTTTTTAATTTTTTGAAGTAAGCAGACAAAAGGAATCCTTAGGCTTGAATTTAATTAATTATTCATTTCTATTCAAACTTTCAAGCAAAATTAAAACTTTACTCAGCCTTGGATTATTATTATAGATAATAAGCCTTGATATATAGATATAGCCTTGGATTAAGTTATAGATTATTATTACTGTCTAAATAAATCAACCACGGTATGTAGTAGGGTCACTTGGGGTAAGTGGGACCCCTTTTTGGCCTAGTACATTTTTGGAGCTTTATAGAAAAAAATTTTCAATGTTTTTTTTGTACTTGTTGACTTATTTCGTTAAATAGTCTATCGATAAACAAAAATTTATCGGTAGTTTCTAAAATAAAGCTTTACATTTTTCTTAACTGGTCTTTTTATCAAAAATGAGATGGGTGACCCACTTACCCCAAAAGATGGGGTAAGTGGGTCACTTGGGCAAGCAAAACTGAAAAGGAAGTAAGTGGGTCTTACTTGATAAAGTACAGTATAATTTTATTGTAACAGTATCCATGAGTGATAAATATACTCAAATCAAAATCAATATGACAAGGTAAGAATAGAATTTCTAGCAAAATAAGTATTTTAAAGAATGTTTTGAAAGGCCAAAGGGATATTTTTTACATTAGCATATAAAATAGTGTTGAAAAAAACATAATAAGGTTGATTAAGATTTATTTTGGCACTTTAATACACATTGTAAGATAAAAAAGAAATCGGACACACTAAATGAGAATGAACACTATTGATGAGATAGTTCAATTTACTCACCATAACTTAAATTAAAACGCAAATTTGATATAAAATGTCGATCAAACTATTTATAAATTTTAATGAATTTTCAAGTGGTGAGTAAAAGGTCTTCCTACTATAAATCGAATGTTTCTGAAAATATTGGGGGAAATTGTCCCTATAACCCCCCTGAAATCCGCCCATGTCTTCAGTAATAGTTCCTATATCATATGGGTTCCTCTAGAATAGGGCGTATCACGAAAAACTTTTTTTCGAATTTAAAAAAGGCATACTGATAAAAAGTTGCCTTAGGGGTCACAAATTCACCATGAAAAATTTCAGCCCGATCAAAAAATGTTTAGGTCCCCCGGAATTGGGCCAAAGTTTTGGAAACGGCCTCATTTTTCAATAAATTGACCGAAACCTCCAAGATAAAATTTTTATATAAATTTCATAATTTTTCTGGGATAATCTACTATCCTACCTTATAGTTGGCAGTTGGTTTCATATTTTTACTACTCTTAGTTTAGGAGTAATAATTTTTTTTTAACATTACACGATATTCGTGAAGTTGTTTTTCCTGCATTACTAAAGTTACCATAAATCAAGTTTTATCTACCCTAGAAAGTTGTAGTTTGTGTCATTTTGATTATAATTTTATTTTCTAACATATTTCTAACATATTTTATGCCCTGTACAAATTATTTTGGTTTTGTTTTACCTGAAACACCGTGCATAATTATAAAAAATAGTGCTAATTTTGTCGTTTACAGTAATATTTTTAAAACTCCTATATGAATTTGTTAAAAGAAATTTATCCATAAAAATGCACATGAACTCAGATAACAGAACATAATAATTTAACTTTCATATATTTACTAATAATTCTAGCTGTTCTAATTAAATGGAAAGTATTTGATTTATCCTTTTTTAAGACTCATTTTTTTGGTAAAGAGTAAAAATTCTAACTACAAATAAAACTAAAAAAAGCTAAAAAAGCTTTTACACCATAGTACATACAAACATTTTTATTCCTGTTTCTGAAGAAGCATCTAAGAAATTCCGTTTAAGTTCGAACATGGAAAGGAATTTCCTGTCCTACAACCTGGATTTAATTAAAACATCACAATTTTTGAACCCACAATTACGAAGGGGAGCTTCAGTGACTTCCTTCAAAATATTTTCAACTGCTTGGGTATGCGAAGGAATTTTGAACTCCCTTCTCTCACTCAATCCAGTTTCAACGATTTGCTCGATTTCTTCTTTTTATTAAGGTATTTAGAAGTGGTGGTTCAGTTACAATCATAGACTCCCAGTTTATGATGTCAACGACATCATCCATCTCAAAATTTACTTGTTTGCGAGCTTCCTGTAGTTCTCATTTGCCATAGATCTAATGTTTTTTCGAGGGTCAAATAACATTTCTTAAAAGAAGTTGATCTGGGTTCACCCTTAAGGCATATCTTTGCATGGTAGATGGTAGATTCAACCACATCCTTTAGATCATTGTCTAAGTTAAGTACCTTATGCTGATTCCCTAGGAAAAAGGGTTTTCAAACCACCTCAAGTAAATTTCGAGGCGGATGATATCGTAGATATCATAAACTGGCAGTCTATGTGACTGTAACTGAACCACCAGTTCTAAATAACTTAAATAAAGAAGAAATCGAGCTAATCGTTGAAACTGGATTGAATGAGAGAAAGGAGTTTAAAATTCCTTCGCACACCCAAGCAGTTGAAAATATTTTGAAGGAAGTCACTGAAGCTCCCCTTCGTAATTGTGGGTTCAAAAATTGTGATGTTTTAATTAAATCCAGGTTGTTGGACAGGAAATTCCTTTCCATGTTCGAACTTAAACGGAATTTCTTAGATGCTTCTTCAGAAACAGGAATAAAAATGTTTTTATGTACTATGGTGTAAAAGTGTATGTATTCCTTTATACCTATTGTCAGGGCTCGATTTCTAAAAGAACAGGTACCGGAACGGTAAAATTATTGGTCGCAAACTGAAAAAAAGCAAATACTTTTTAATACAAAAACTATATTTTTTAAATTTAAAAATTAACTTAAATGTGTTGTACTAGACAAGGAAGGATTTTCTAACTTAATTATTGTATAAGAAGGTGAACTATTTAGGTAATTTTTTGTTAGAAAACATTTTTTTACAGTACGTTGTACTTTTTTTCGACAGGGCGCGTCTTGTAGAAAGCGGGACGGTTTATCATCAATGACCCAATAGTGTTGTATATCCTACCAGTTTCAGGAATATTATGCGTAGTTTAAGTCCTTAAACGGTAAAGTTTTTTTTAAATTTAAAATCTGCACAAGTGAATCGTTGAAAATAAGTTTTAAATAGTAACAACAGGAAATTGTTTTTTAACACATCTAGGATCATAGAGGCGTATATAGAAATTTATTTCGGGAGGGGCCCAAATATCCTATTAGAAAATTAAATCACTATCAGGCCCCCAAGTTAAATTTTTGCACAGGGGGGGGGAAGAAACTCGAAATTCCCTCTAAATCCTCTTTACGCATGTTTACAGGTTTAATGTTCTTCTTAAGTATTTTTTAGTTTTAGACCTAATCTGAAGATAAATGTGATTAGTTGAGTTTTAAATACAAAAAGGGGGGTCTGGGGGTTCTCCCCCAGAAAATTTTAGAAATTTGACCCTAAAAAAGGGTTTTAATTCATTTTAGAACTTTTTCTACGCACATATAGAAAGGTTTTCACGGGCTGTAGTTATTGGAGACCCCTGAAATAAAATATTAATTTTTTAATCGAAAAAGAGGTTCCGGAACGCCGTTCCGGACCGTTCCGGCTGAAATCGAGCCCTGCCTATTGTAATACTTAGTAATTATTTAAAATAAATCTTATTTTACTTGTAATTTGTAATATTGGCTTTTTTGTTAGTTTTATTTGTAGTTAGAATTTTTACTCTTTACCAAAAAATGAGTCTTAAAAAAGGAAAAATCAAATAATTTCCATTGAATTAGAACAGCTAGAATTATTAGTAAATATAAGAAAGTTAAATTATTATGTACTGTTATCTGAGTTCATGTGCATTTTTATGGATAAATTTCTTTTAAAAAATTCATATAGGAGTTTTGAAAATATTACTGTAAACGACAAAATTAGCACTATTTTTATAATTATGCACGGTGTTTCAGGTAAAACAAAACCAAAATAATTTGTACAGGGTATAAAATATGTTAGAAAATAAAATTATAATCAAAATGACACAAACTACAACTTTCTAGGGTAGATAGAACTTGATTTATGGTAACTTTAGTAATGCAGGAAAAACAACTTCACGAATATCGTGTAATGTTAAAAAAATTATTACTCCTAAACGAAGAGTAGTAAAAATATGAAACCAACTGCCAACTATAAGGTAAGATAGTAGATTATCCTAGAAAAATTATGAACTTTATATAAAAATTTTATCTTGGAGGTTTCGGTCAATTTATTGAAAAATGAGGCCATTTCCAAAACTTTGGCTCAATTCCGGGGGACCTAAACATTTTTTGATCAGGCTGAAATTTTTCATGGTGAATATGTGACCCCTAAGGCAACTTTTTTTCAGTATGCCTTTTTGAATTTCGAAAAAAAGTTTTTCGTGATACGCCCTACTCTAGAACCACTTATATCATAATAAGGGGTCTCACTTACTAAATAAAGAGGGGACCCACATACCCTACACTGAGGGGTCCCACTTACCCCAACCATGCTAAAACTATGGGGTAAGGGGACCCCCCCGTTAAACACTTCAAAATTAAAAATTTTGAAAATTTTCAAATTGCGGTATGTATTTTAGGTCAACAGTTCAATAAACATTAAAATATAATGAAAACTTACCTAGAAATACTTCTTTGAAAAATACGTCTTGAACTCTCCAAAAAATCCATTGTGGGAATCTATTTTAAAATAGTTCTATAATCTTAAAAATAAATTAAACAAAACTCAAATATATGCAAAACTCATCGGCGTGACAAGCTGTAACATAATCAATGCGAGTAAGTGTGAAATTTCCTGTTTATATTATAGTTTTCGGGGGGGTGACCCACTAACCCAAGTGCGACCCACTTACCCCAAGTAACCATATAACAATTATTGAGTATCTGTTTAAAATTAAAAATTACTGTGATTTAACAAATTAGTTTTAAGATAATTTATAGCAAACTACGTTAAAGAATATTATCGTATTTTTTAAATATGATTTCTTAATAAATTAACAGTTATATAAAAGTAATCTAATGATAGCAGGGATATATACTTGGATCACCATTTATTTTCTGTAAAATCTAAAATAAAACATCGTTTATTATTTAAACATGTAATTTACTACGTGCTCACGTGGTTATTCAGCTGTTTAACCTTAAAAATGGAGGATACAATCTAATCCTTGTTTAATTAGTTAAATTAGTAAATGTTTTGAAATACGCAATTAGCTATTTTTAAATTTATTAGGAAAGCTGGAAACATTGAGAGATTTATTAAGTATTATTCACATGGAGATTCTATAAAACTAAAAAAAATCTCAATCGAAGCAAAAGAAAAAACAACTGAACACTGTCGAGGATGAGATTTAGTTTCGTTATTATACCTTCCTTATATCTCAAAAATAAATCTGTCTGAAGTAAAAGTAAGTTCATTTCCTTTTTCTAATTAAATTAAGTAAGTAAAGTGATACATTCAATTTATTCATTGGATTATAAGAACTTTTTAACTTGTTTAGTAATGTAATAAACATTCGTGAACATTATATTAATTTCTTACTTTTCGTTAAAATTAAGATTCCGGTAAACGTTCCTTCATTTTTGTTGATACAGTATTCAAATTTTGAACATTCAATAAATACAAGTAAAATTAGTTCTATTTTTATTTGCAATTTTTTTTTGTTATAACAACTTTTGTGGTATTATTTATTCTAAAAAAGTTTAAAATGGGGTATTATCAGAATATTGAGAATGTTACCCTTAAAACGAAGTAAAGCTAAGGGAATTTATAAATTAAATAAGGAAACATGGTATTGTAATAATTTAAACATCTCAGATTATGTCCGTCAATTATATAAGATATGCAAAATTCTAATTTTTAAATATATTTGATACCTATTATTTTTTGTTTAATTATGGCATCCAAAGTGTTGAAATCCTTTAATTCTTTGTGGTTTTGAAAGTTTTTGTATTTTTATTTATTCTATATCCATTTAAAGGTACTTTAAAACTTATGGGGGAAAGTAATAAGTATGAAATCATAATTTTTAATTAGTTAAATGCCTTTAAATATTTTTATTAAATTTACCATTTGAAGTTTTGTGCTTTAGATTGTCATTTTGAATTCATACTGATTATTGTAAAAGTATACTTTAATTAAATTTTAGGAATCCTTAGGAATGCTGCTAGATGCATTCGTTTTTTAATATGGTAAAGTTTTAAGAATATTTTAAAGGAACAGTTTCGCTTTAAAAATTTCATATCTTATCAAATATTCATATCGACTTACTCCTAGTGCATTAATTGATAATAAAAAGCCACTGTAGATGCTAAAACTTACAAACAATAAGGAATTCATAAACTACAAATAATAGGATAGGTAATCTATAAAATATATCATTGAAAGAGAAGCTGAATCAAAATCTATAGTTAGTTAGTTCACATTAAATGATTCAACTTTTTGGTTATAAAGTAGATAAAGTGGTTTGAAAATAATTGTTGTAAAGTAGTATGTAGATAAATAAGTACAAAATTAAGTAAGTTAAATAGAAAACCAAGTAAAAACTTTTGGGCTTTAATTTCTACCTTATTAACTTAATACAATTAATGAAATGTGATTTTACTCTAAGTAGTAAATATTAAATTTTGTTATTTAAGTAAACCAAGTTAAACCAAGCTATTTAGTTTGTCTCATTACCATCAAGTTCAGGTAGTAAAATCGAATCACCATTTTAAAAAAGGCCAAAAAAATTACTTTTTTGCTTTCACTCTACACGTGAGTGGGAAGAAGAAAAATTAACTGCTCCCTAAAAGCAGATAGATCCCTTTGAATTTGGGGAAAATAGCGTAAGGTGCAAGAAGTTGTGATTATTCGTGGTGCTGTAAACTATAAGCAAAAAAAATTTTTTTAATTTAAAAGTATTTCCACCTTTTTTTCCAGTGAATGTTTGACTCTTTTTAAAGTAATTTAAGGTATGTGCCTACGTTGGATATTTTTTTTTCAAAAACATAAAAATATACTGATATTTTTATATCTTTGTGAGTATTTATGTTAGAAAACAATTAATTAAGCTTTATTAAGCCAAAAAAACATTTTTTTATTAAATTAATTCAAAAAATCAATAAAAATTAAGCCATACGGCAAACTTTAGAAATAAAAGTGTTATTAAGTTTGGGAAATTTTCTAACTAGTAATGGAATTTAAATTCAATTATCTAGGGTTCTTAAGACTTCATGTTTTTCCAACATTTTTTTCTATTTTTACACATGGACAGGCACTAGACTAACTTACAATCATCTAAATGTAATTTTTTAAGGTCATTCCCTAGAATACTCTATCAAAAATATTCATACCAAATTTCATAACAATAAAATCAATAGATTTTGAGAAATCATGTTTACCGTAACTAAATTTATTAAAAAACTGTTCTGAGAAAACGAATTTGAAGTGATATTTTGAATATGACTGGCATGTGACACTCTTTCCTTAACTAGCTATGACTTTTTATCTAATGGCTATAGAATCAAAAGTAAGATATTTTTTAGAAAGCTAAAAAGCTGTACTAAATTATAGAATCAAAAACAAAAATTACTAGTTTTGGTCAAAATTGACGTTTTCAACGTAGGCACATACCTTAACTGCCTTAATTATTCAGTTTCAAAATATCAATTAACTTTATTTGTGTTTTTAATTTTTACTTCTGTGTTGTGAATTAAGGAGAAATATAATTCAATTATCAAGTAAAGTAAAGTTTTTTTCAGCTTAAATTTCATTAAATTATGAAAGGGAATAAGTGTCTATTAAAGTTATTCCTGTATACAACTTTCATTAAGTTCATGCAAAGCACTTCAAGTGCATCCTACTAATCGTATGTAGAGAAAAAATTAAACCCCAAAATTAAAAATTAATAAAATGAGAAAAATTTTTATCAAAAGCACTGTAAAAAAATTTGTTGAATTTATAGAAAAAACTGTCAATCAGAACTCCAGTTAATTTCTATTTATTTCACATATATTTTCTCTCTGTCATTTTTTACACAATTTTCATTTTGCATGATGTATTTCTGGCAATATTACTTAATTTTTAACATTTACTTGACATAAATATTAACAGATAAAATATGTTCATTTAAGCTAGAATTTATCAGATTTTTCCGTTTTTAATAATTAAATACTGCTACATATTTCCATCCAGCAGTACGACTAAAAATTACTCCAGCAGTATGACATTAAATTTTTGCTGATCGGTCTGTCTTTTGTATTATTACACAGGCGTTGTTAATTTTTTTACTGATGAGTTTGGAAATTGTGAAACCAGTTTGGGAAATACCAACTACACATCCCAAATAAAGCATGAAAAACCGGTTTTTTTTAAGAACATATTTTTCCAGCAAAAATAAAAGGGTAATTTCTGAAAGATTTGCAGGTATTTTTGACAGTGTCGCGTCGGTTTGTATAGGATTAGGCTTTAATATACTATCTTTAATTGATCACTAAATAACTTCTTTGATCATAATTAGGCAAGGAAGAAACTCTCAAAATGTAGAATGTCTTAAATTACTTCGTTGGCGAAAAAGAACAATTCAATAACTTATTTGTACGAAAAAAATTTAACTTTTCATATTGTTTATCAGTCATACAAAAAGAGGAGAATTGGGGTAATTTGATGATTTTGAGGAAAATTGGAATAAAACTACAAAAATAAAAACTGAATGAAATCTTCAATTAAAAAAGTAAATAGGAATAAAGAAAAAAGCAGCCAGTTTTTATTTAAAAAAATAAATTACGAAGTTTCTTTAAAAAATGGTGGTTTTAATAAATAAGAAACAATCAGAAGGTAGTTTATGATTGGTCTTTAAGAAAAAGTCACTTAATGTGGTTTCCCTGTGATGAAATAAAATCCCGATTTCAAACTTTTAATCCCTAGCATATTTCTCAAAATTTATTATTAAAAGTTTATGAGAAGAGAAACGGATATACCTGAGCAGGAAGTAATATACTTGATGAACATTTTAAAACAACATATTTTTATTCAATTTTTCTTTACATATATTTTGTTTAATGTATTTTTTATAAAAGATCAGTTATATGGTAATGATAAATTTAACTAATTCCGACGTAATCAATCAACTTACAAACTAAAGTCATTCGTTCAAACACTATCGTTTGGATTTATTTCAATTAACATTGACTTACAAAACTGGAAATACCTTAAGCTAATATATTTCTATCTCGAATTAGTCATGTGTACAAATATGTAATTAACTTCTTGGAAAAATATTACGTGTTTTTCTCATTTAAAGTATTAATTTAAAAATTTTAAATGCTGATATGTTACAAAAATAAAATTGCCTCTAATCTTGTTAGATCTTCTCGGGAAGCAACTAACCATCTTCGTACGTATTTAGGAAACGAAACACTATATTCCATCCTCTGTGTGTTCAATCTTTAATAAATTAATTCAGTTGTGAAGACCTAAATATAAGTTTCTAGAATTGCATAATTCGATAGTTTGAGATGGAATAAAATAAAATAACTTAGTAGTAGTTTTATCGTAGATCGTTAGTCTTATTAGCTATTATTTAAGTTAGACTAAGTTAGACTATATTTTGACACACAGTGATTAGGAGAAAGGTTAATATTTTAATACTGTTATTTGAGCAAATGAAATAGTAGAAAGAGGTTCTACCTAAATAACACAAAGTATCTAGAAATTAGTACACACTAGTTGTTGTATGAATATTACTATTTCTATAAATAAGAAAGTTAGCAATTCACATAAGATCTGGTGGAATAAACTCAATGAGCTTCCCATGTGGCCAAGACGTAAAGCAGTTGCCGAGTTTCGACTGGCCACAGGTCATGGCTGCCTATTCAAACATCTTCACCGTATTCAAATTGTACAGTCCCCTTTCTGCACGCTCTGTGATCTTCGGGAGGATATGGATGCTGACCACATTCTCCCGGCACTAAAGGCTTCCTCTTTGAGCGACCGTTATTGGCACGCTAGGGACTTATTGGGTTCATAGACTTTTCTCGCCATATTTTATTTATTTATTTGTTGTATTTGTTTGTATCTCTTTGTGGCGTAGTGGTCTTTTTGTAACCTTGGCCATTGGAAATAAAAAAAATAAATAAGAAAGTAATGATCATTAAAAGCTCTTATAAGTATAATAGAACAGCTTAACCCAATTTACCATAAGATTTTATGGAAATCATGGGCGGATAAGGATTGAAAGGGTTAAATAAAAAAAGTTCAAACTTATCTCTAGGTATTTAAAATATGTCATATATATTTTTTAATATTAAAAACCATAAATCTGTATTGTAAACTTAAATTGTATTTAATCATTAACCCTTTCAATCTTAAGCCTCCCAAGCTTACCAATGAATCAAATGGGGAATTTGGGGCGGATAGGTCTAAAAGGGTTAATATATAGATTTCTTAAAGTTATACTTCAAACCTCAGTAACCACAATTTTCATAAAAGCACAGAAATTTAATTCGGTGAAAGGCGCAAAAGATTCAATTTAATTTCATAGCAAAGAACTTAGAATAGTAATAACTGTCATTGAATTAAACTATTATGACAAATCTGCGAAAAAATTCAATACTTATTTATTATAAACACTTTTTTACCTATTTCCCCTAAACATATGATGCAGTTTAAATTCCTTATTAAGAAAATGTATTTTTATAATAGTCAATATCATCACTAACTAAACAAACATGAGTGAACAAACCAGAACCTCCGTGAAATTAATGTACAAAATTTAAAAAAAATTATTATTGCTTGTCCACCCAAATCACACACACAAGCAATTCAAATATTCTAGTACAGTACTTACCTATCACCACACCACGAGGAAGTAAGGTACCCCGAACGGGTTGCGGGGCAGAAGAACAACAACAATAAGGAACAGGAAGCCCAGGTAATCCGTTAGCCCCAGCACATCCGCTTCATCCTAACCAATTAACACCCGGGCCCCAGCCAGGGCCCCAGTTCGTTCACCCAGGGCGCAACCCTTCAGGGGCCCAACCCTTCGGACCCGCTTCCGCACCCGAGGGGCCCCGGGCAGCTGGTTGTGGGTACAATGGGAAAACCCTTTTTTGGGCCCGTTTTTCGAGCGCCCCGGCCCAAGGAGATGGCTTCCAAGGGCAAAAAGGGGTACTCGGGACCCGGGTGGGTCAAGGGCGGCCATTTTCGGGGCTGTGTGCCCGGCCGGCCGGTCGGGAGATTTATTTGAGTGGGGTGCGGTGGTGGGAACGGGTTGTGTTGTCTCCTCAACCCTTTCTTTTCTGTTGCGGGGATCGGGCAAAGTGGTAAGTACTGTGTATGTTTTAAGGTGTTGTCTAATGTGTGTCGTTGCTATTGTGATTTGTTTTGGGGTTTGGGAAGATTTTGATATGGTGGTTGCAGGTGTTTGTTACTACCATAAGTTTATGTAGTAGGCTGCTGTAATACTTTTAATATTTTTAAAATTATTGAAATTTTTGAACGATTTTTAACAGATGAAATTAATTGCTTTATGTATCAACTTTTTTGTTAATGCCAAAGCAGAATCCGATTTAAGTTGTAAAAATATTTTGCTTTTTATATTGTGATACGGAATTATTCGTAGGTCATGCAATATTTAATTTTGTGTACGTAAAGATATTTGGTTGATATTGACATGTGTTTTGTATTTTTTTGAAAAATAATAATTTTTAATTAGGCTTTTTTAGACTATCGTCTTTATTTTAGGCGATTATAATATCCTGTTTAATTCAAAGGAATTTAAAATTTTTTGCACATTCACATACTCAGTCTAATAGTGGAAAGTATTATAGGATGTTATACCTCTATCAAACTTTGATTTTAAGTGATTGAGCTGAAGTTATGATTTTTAGCAGTCAATATTGGGGTTTTGCTTTATTTCATATTATAGATAAAAATATTGTTGATGAACGAGTATTTCATAGAATTTTTTTCTCTTATTATCGGTATACAGTTCAACTTGCTTTAGAACGCTTTGTTATAACGAGAGCCCGGTTTTATTGAATTGGGGAGACGTAAAATAACGTCCTTGAAAAATATA
Organism: Tetragnatha versicolor; assembly: GCA_024610705.1. Classification (NCBI taxonomy): domain Eukaryota; kingdom Metazoa; phylum Arthropoda; class Arachnida; order Araneae; family Tetragnathidae; genus Tetragnatha; species Tetragnatha versicolor. The sequence continues at coordinate 30,073,496 of JANDEH010000001.1, read as the reverse complement.
CTTATTTGCGGTTCAAGCTATTAAGCGACTACTTATAGAGTTGTGTAAGCGTGGACCTACAGTAAAGTGATCATGCTGAATCCATTGAGACGGTTTACAGCGCACCAAGCGGTGAAATAAGAAAGTTGAAAAAATAGTAAAAAATACTTCAGCTTAAAAAATGTGTATTACATCTTATCAAAATCACGGGGAAAATTTAATTTATCTTTAATATTCGACGATATATTTGCGATCGCAATTTGCCCTTTGGGAGTTCAAAAAAGAAAATGTTCGCAGACATTTTCATTAATATCAAAGAGTTAAGTTGCTTTAGTTAAAAAGGATATGAAATAAAGAACTTTTACCCTGTATAATGAACACATTATCTCGGGTATAACGAATAATAATAATTTATTGAGTTACACTCGAATTCTTTTCTCTGCCCCCTGTCCCCTATATTCCATATCCATAGAATATTTATCCATATCCGTTTATAAATGCAGACGCATTAACAATGCAAATTAAGAAGTAGAAAAATCTAGAAAATATAGGACAAGAAGTATAGGAAAACTATGAACACTTACTAAGTTTTAAACCTTCATATTTTAGTGACTCAAATATTTATAAAAATTCCTTTTTATTAATCATGTACTTTTTTAAGTTGGTTCAAACAAAAATAACAGGAAATATTAAGTTTTAAGCAATTTTTAAGATTTTTAAGAATTTTTATTTAATTTTTTTAATTTAAATAAAAATAGTTGTTTTTAAAGAAAACAATTTTTTACATAAAACCAATATTTAACTTCAAAGCTACATTAAACAATTTTTAAAATTTTAAATGTGCTGATTTCAATCTATAAGCAATTTTTAAAACTTTTTCTCAACTTTTTAGAACTTTCTTGGATTTTCTTTCATAGAATTAAAAGTTCAAATTGCTTCTGATATCTGAAGAAAATCTATTTCTTTTTTTACAAAAATAGGGTTTACGTTGAATAAAATGCAATAAACTAATACTTAGTTGGTTTATTGATTACCCAATTACTATTATTAGAGAAGGTAAAAAAACTTTCAAACCAATTCCAAACTCTCCAAAACTTTTTAAAACCAATTAAAATGGCATTGGTAAAAATCATATGTAAATGGAACATATCAAAAACAAACCAATAAATGCAACAGGCATGCGTTGTAGATAGATAGCATCTTAAACGAAGATAGCAAGACAAAAACATCTTAAAATTCGAGTCTGACCAAGGGACATTTGTAACTTCAATCTACCTACAACGCATGCATGTTGTATTTATTGGTCTGTTTATGAATAGAACAGTGTTTCTCAACCTTTTTCGGTCCACGCCCCACCAAAGCTTTTCTAAATTTCCCATGCCCCCTTGAAAGGTTACACAGTAGGGTGGAGTGAAAACAAAAATTTTCTATATTGAAAAGAGCTCTAGTGGGAATAGATGTCCACTTATCATGCCTATTAATATCCCAAAATCTGAGGTAAATCCATTGATATCTTCAGTTGCCTAAATCACTTTGAAATTTTGAAATTTCATTACAATTTTCATTAAAATGATTTCAAAATAATTCTACTCCACTTTACCTCTATTTAAAACCATAACTTGGTGAATTCTTACTGATAGAATTCAAAATAGAAGTTTGAAACCGTTCATAATTCTAGAATGGGGGAAATTTTCAATTTATAACGCGCATTGTAAGAGCGCGTATCTTAGAACGAGGCTATGACGGGAAAAATAAATAAGCTCCCCCTTTATTACTTGAAGTAATTGTAAAATTTTATTTACAATTACTTCTTAATTTATTTTAACATAATGTGGAACATAAAAGGTTACCTTAGGAATAAAGTTAAGTCAACCCCCCAGAAATAAGTCCGGTTACTGCTCTGGGTGTTCGAAATCTTGAGGGGGGTGCGATGTCAGGCTGTTATATAAAGGGGGGCCGCTGCGATTCAAAGTTTAAGAACCGCTGGGATAGATGATTATAGAGTGCATGGGGCCACCCATATTCATGAGGCCAGAGAAGTGGCTTGTGGCAGTAGTCCTAGCGTCACTGTTGATAGCTTTTTGACTATAACTCTACTTCACTCTAAATAAAATAAACTTCTATCAAAACCATATGGTCTTACCTCTTAGTTTCTCCAGAAGAGAAGTAAAACTGAACTTTTAGATTTTTAATCGAATTTTCAAGGTTATATAAGTTTCAAATTACTAAATTTAACTAACTAAATTAAACTTGACTAGTAATCAAATACCTTTTGTGATATATCAATTACCTGATATTTTGATTCTGATTTCAACTTTAGTGGCATTTCATATAATATTAGCAGGGTAGATTTTTAATTAAATAAAAATATAAATAAGGGTACCTTTAACCCTTTATTCATCATTAATTAAATCCTTTAGTTTATCATTGCTAATATTAATAATAACCTGCTAATATTATTTGAAATGATATTTTATTATTATTATAATTTAGTTTAATTTAGAGTAAAGTTGAGTTGTGGACATCAGGACTAATATCACAATTAGGAGCTTCTCTGGATTTATGAGTTGAGATGGTCATGGTGAGTGGCACTCCATGCACCCTTAAAATCAGTTAATAGAGTCAATTGGACTTAAAAGATAAAAAAATCAAATGAATCAATCGAAAAATTTAAAAAAAGAAGATATCTTCAAAACAACTTTTCATGGGATTAAAATTATCTTTTTAACTATTTAAAAGAAGGGGAAAACTTTTAACAAAACCATACAATATTTTTTCATCATTTTAACCATGCATATCAAGCCTTAAAATATCAATAATTAAATCAAAATAAATACTCATTTAATTTTTTTTTAGAAAACTTAAAGCTCGATGCGCAAATTAAAGATTTAAAGAAATTTTAAAAACTAATTTGGCGAGATTTTTCTTCCCATTGCAATTAACAACTTTTCCTCCATGATGAGTGTCTTTTTCAATTAAACAAAAGGTTATTTTCAATCTACACCACTGTGAATAAGTTTTAAAAGGTAATAGGAATGTAAGTATTTTTTCCATTAACAAATAAAAAAATTGAGGGCAGAGAAATTTCAGTATAAATTCCCTTTTGAAGAACAGAAGAAACTAAAATCCTTCGGTGAAATAAAATCACTAAAAGAAATGCAGTTAGTATTTTAGTTCAAATATTTAGTTTTAAATAACGAAACAAAAGTAATTTTTAAAAATATTAAAACGATATCTTTGAAAAAGTATATTTGTTACTTGTTCTCTTATTTATTTTATATTTAACTTAAAACAAACTTATTTTTGCAGCTAAAGAATAGGCTTTTACTCAAATTTTTAATTTAGGTAAAAACGATTAGAATACGTATTTCGTTTAATTTAAATTAAAATATCATATCAATGTTATTTATGTTTTGAATCACTTTTTAAACAACATTCTGTCTCTAAATAATATATTCCGCCAAGGATTACTTGATATTTTTTGACAGCTACGAAGGAATTTTTGAAGACTAATGAAGATGTGTTTAAACAAATGCACGAAAAAATAAATACTCTTGCGCGTTTGAAAGGTTTAAGGAGCATTTATTTATCATCTAAAAACAAGGAATTCTCATTCTTCTGATGTTTTCACATATTGTTGGTCCTTTGGGTAACCATATGATTTAAGACAGATTTTGCATTTCCCCCATAAATACAGATACCCTCTGTAGATTCTTGATGATTACTTTTCCACATACTCAATTCAGAAGATTTCCTCAGATGAATTGAACATTACATTCATACTGATATTTACAATGAAAATTTTAAAATAAAAAAATAAGACTTGTTCTTTTACGTTTTTCTGTTTTAAATATTAACCTGACAGATAAATGTGTAAAATTCATCAAAAATAAAAGCAAACGCTTTCACTTGCAATTTATAAAATATCATCCAAGATTTAAGCATCCCATTCTTTTGGTTTAAAAAGTTTAAATGACTCTCAACGGTAGTAAAAAAATAATAATCATAAATATTTAAATATATTATTGAATTTTAAGTTATTCAAGATGGATGTGTTTTTCTAAACTCTAGCTTCTCTCCTGATAAATGTAGGTTGAGTTTCAAAATATTTTAGCTACTGATAGTTTAGTACATCGCTGAAAATAAATTGCATCTCATTACCCAGAAAAATCATGTACTTTTTTCAATTACTAGTTAATCGCGTCTACAAGCGAGCGAACTTTTAACTATTCCCTCCAACCCGTAGAGATTATATAGAATGAGATAAGTTTTCAAATATGTTCAAAAAATTTCCTCTTTGATATAAAAAACTGTTTTAAAGACATTTATTAAGTTTGACAAATCATTACAAAAATTTAAAATCACTCACAATGATTTGTGATAATGCAAGATCCTGATTCAGGAGCGATTGATGTTTTTCTATCAAATGAGTAGTTCTGGTCAGATATGGTTAAATTCCATTAATTTATTTTATATTTGATTCTTGGCCATTCTAGATAGAAAACAGTTTTTCACACCAGTGAGGAAACCAGTTAGCTTGCTCAATATCTCATCTAGATCCAGAGAAATATGCCAAAATGCACTTTTTGTGCGAATGTGCCCCACTCTCCCCTAAACAATATAAAACCTCAGTAATCTTGAAATATATCATTAATTTATTATAGCTCGAATGTAAAAAAATTATACAGTTTTTCTATAAATACAGGGTGTCCCTTAAATGTTGGGGCACTCTTCTAGGGGGGATAGTAGACACCTAGACGAGTCAGAATCACATAGGATTCGGGGGTCCCAGACCAAATTCCAGGGAGTTAAAAATGGAGCGACACCCCAAAAAAATTATTGAAAAATTCAATTTGTAGAAGAACTGCTATTGATAAAAATTTAATTTTGGTCTCAAAAATTGTGGTTTAATATGATTTTTAAAATTATCTTAAAAGTTTTCAGTTTAAAATTTTTTTATTACAAAAAAAGTTTAAAAACCACAAAAAAATGAGAAAACTCTGCCAAAACTTTATTTTGTATTTCGAAATCCTTTCTTTTGATTTTACAATCTGAAATATCTTAGTCGAAAACCCTTAAGTCCAAAGTGTCGCGTAAAAACCATCAATATTAAATGCTTGAGATCCTGTTAAAGCATAATTTAAGTCCGTTTTTTGCGTTCGCAAAGTTCCGTTTTGGAAACGGCTATAGGAAACCAGTTTGCGCACGCAAAAAACGAACTTAACAGGATCTCAAGCGTATAATATTGAGGGTTTTTACGTGAAACTTTGGAATTAAGGGTTTACAACTATGATCTTTCAGATTATAAAATCAAAAGAAATGATTTCGAAATACAAAATGAGGTTTTGGCAGAATTTTCAAATTTTTTTTGTGGTTTTTTAACTTTTTTCATAATAACACAATTTTTAAAGTGAAGCCTTTTGAGATAATTTTAAAGATCATATTAAACCACAATTTTTGAGACCATAATTAAATTTTTACCAATAGTAGTTCTTCTACAAATTGAATTTTTCAAAAAATTTTTGGGGGTGTCGCTCCATTTTCAACTCCCTGGGATTTGGTCTGGGACCCCCAAATCCTATGTGATTCTGACTCGTCTAGGTGTCTACTATCCCCCCTAGAATTGTGACCCATTATTTATGGGACACCCTGTATACTATATTGTGTTCTTGAAATTATGTAATCTATATTTCTAAATAAAACTAAAACTCTTATCTAATGGGAAGTTAATTAATTTGTTTTTCCCTTACAAATTAAGGGAAAACTTTTAACTTCTGAGATTTATATAGATATCTCTCAATACTTATTCATATCTGAAACAAATAATAAAAAGATAAAAATAATAAATTCTTAAAATAATATTCAATGAAAAAATATAGCATAATTACAAAAATTATTTTGTTGTTAGCTTTAAAGTAATTTTTTACTTTTTGAAATTTAATAAATCTACCTATTTTTAAAGGAAATTATTACTATTTGCTGTTATATTTCGTGTAAATTCAGTAAGAAAACGGGTTATTAGTTATTTTGCAGGAAACAAAGTGCCTTTCCAGAACAGATTTTGGGAAAATTATCAGTATAGCACAAGATTCTCAATTTAAGCTTACAGTGCTAGTTTAAAGTTTTGAATTATGTATAGGGGACGTGGTGGTCAAAAAGATGGATTGATGGATTCAATCTTTTTGAAAATCCATGAAAAATCGCAGTTTTACTTTTCCAGTATTTTACGTAAGCAAGTTTTCAGCTTCAGAGGAGTTGTATGTTTTTGAGGTTAAATTAAACATTTTCTTATCAGTTTAATCATCTCTCATGTGGTAAAGAGTGCGATGAATTATATGATTCTCGTTACAAAAGTTTAAATAACCATGTCCGATGTATTAGTTATAGGAGTTGTCCTTTAAGAAACCCTGAAATTCACTGCAGTGAAATTCAGAGAAGTATATCTCACTTTGAAAGCAATCATTAGTTCTTTATTTTAAAAAAAATAATATTCCCTCTCTGAAAAATTAGATGCTAACTAAATGATTTACTCACATTTTGTCTGATAAATGAAATACAGAATGTATAAAAATGACAATGACTATATTTTAGGATAGCTTATGATACATTATGTCCATGTGATCAAGAGAGGTTTTTTACGATGGCGAGTTTTACCTATTAGAGTCAATGATGGGGCTTTCACGTAAATTTTTTTATCTGTTAAGAAAACAGTTTAACAGGTGACTCTTGATCCGAAAGTCCCATTGATTTCGAGAATGATTGAAATCAGCAAAGAAAAATGTAATTACAAAAATTAACAAATATTCAAAATATGTTTTGATAATTCCCATTCTAAATAAATAAGCTTATTTGGAAATAAACTCATTAATACATTGAGGAGAGTGGGGTAGGATAATAGGTAATATGCAAAATTCGATAGGATTTTCCTTTAAATTTATGAAGCTGATTTTTTTAACAAATTTGTATACTTTAATCAGTTGTCTTTGAAAAAATAATGTATTTTCTAAGTAAAAGTGAAAGGGTTTACTTGTATCTTATTACCCCAAGCGACTGTCTGTATCTTGCTATCCCACAAAGGGCAATAAGACACAGGCCTACATTACTAATTAAGTCAACTAAAAATCAAATGAATGTATCTTTACAATCCTTTAAGATTATTTTATAACCCCAGTAATTTTCAAAAAGAATTAAATTTTTCGATATATGACCAATTAAAAAATACGCCAAAAAAGCAAACAACTTTATATTTTATATAAAACATTTGAAAATCATGGCAAAACAAATCAAATGTAGTTTCTCTTATTTCATTTTGTGAGACTAAAAAGTTATTCTCCCTCCAAAAAAGAACTCAATTTTTTTTTCAAACTCAGTTTTTTAAGGTAGGTTTCACTTTCTCTTTATAAACTGAGCACTACCCTTTCCTTCAGGTACAAATGGTTCAGGAACCACATAAAGAAACCCTGAAAACTATTCCCTCCATTGTGTATCAATATTGTTTTTACTTAATTCTTGGAAAATGAAAAAAAAAACAATTTAATAATCTACTTTATACTCACCATAACTTAAATTAAAACTAAAATTTAATATAAAATTTGAATATAATTTGAATAAAGTTTTTAATAAGAAAGTAAACTAGTGTGTAAAAGTGTTTCTTACCATCCCACCATTTTCATGAAAATGAAGTAACAACAAACTTAATTTAATTTAACTATCTAACTTGATAAATAAAATAAAAACAATATATAACACTGTTCAACAAATTTGACCTTCAAAATTTTTACCTTGATGAAAATAGTCCTTTCTTATAGAGTTTGGGTTGCTGAATACGAAAATCACCATTAAAATTCTCAATTGACTCAGGATTTTCTGGGAACAGCCCCTCCCCCATTTTACGTTTTTCGACGAGTTTATAACTTCAAACTCGATTTTCAGGGTAAAAAAGAATTACTTTAGTCTTCAAATTGCCCCCCAGGGGACAAGAAAACTTCAAATTAATAAAATATGATAAGTTTATAACAAATGAATAGGTTTAAGGGGTAATTACCCCCTAAAAACGCAAAAAAAATCGTTAAAATAGTAGGATTTGTTATACCGAATTTATTTAGCTCATTTTTTACCCCTTACCCAAATTGGATGAAAATATGCAGCAATAATTTTTACTAAAAGCGGCTGAGGTGTTAGCCTCCCAGAAGCCCCCGTGGAAGAGTTCGGAAGACTTCCTGAATCGCGGAGGTGCTCGCGAGGTCAGGAATTAATATTTGATTAATGATTTTGAAAAGATTAAAAATGGCGTTCTTATATTTTAGGTTTATCCTAAGTAGAAACTCTTCAGTTCTTTAAAAACCAACCGGTTATAGGGAGTAAGGATGCCATGTTTCAAGATGTTAATAGAAGCAGGGCTGTGGATAACAATAAGGGGGCATCCTCTTAAAAACTAAAGGTGATGGAGGAAAATGGGTGTCATATTTGACTTCAGCATGTCATTTTACACAAGAATCAGCTGAAATTCAGTTGGTGGCATTTTGACTTTTATTTTGCACAGCAGTTTAACTCTAAGTGCGGCATTTAACCCTTCCGTGGGTGCTTTGGGTGCGTTAAAAGCTCAACCACTTTTAATAAAAATCATTGCTGCATATTGCCATCAAATTTGGGTCCTTGGTGAAGGATTAGGACTCTTCAAACGTGAATTGGGTAAAAAATAAGTGAAATAAATAGGGTAAGACAAATCCTACTATTTTTAAATATTTTTTGCATTTTTAGGGAGGTAATCACCCCTTAAACCTATCTATTTGTTATAAATTTATCATATTTTATTAATTTGAACCTTTCTTGTCCCCTGGGGGGCAATTTGAAGACTAAACCAATGGTTTTTGACCCTGAAAATCGAGTTAAAAGTTATAAAGTCGTCGAAAAACGTAAAAAGGGGGAGGGTCTGTTCCCTGAAAATCCTGAGTCAATTGATAATTTTAATGGTGATTTTCGTATTCAGTGACCCAAAATCTATAAGAAATGACTATTTTCATCATAGTCCAGTCAAATAGTATTTATTTTGGGAAAATTTTGGGGTAGAAGATATTTTTCGCTATCTGTATGTTTTTTAGGGTGCTGAATCCGAATCTGAGGTTTGCCAACAAAATTTCGTGACGGAACATTGTGAAAATTCGAAAAAATGGCAAAAATTCGCCCCTTTTTTTTTGTTTTCGGCCCCTAGAACATTACCTTTGCGCTTTTGAGCTAAACAGTCAATCCAAAAAATAAAGAACACTAACCAAGCTACAAAAAAGTCATTTACAACTTTTCTCTCAGACGCATAGTTTCGCCGATAGAGCACGTTGAAAAAGGGGCTATTTTCGTTCGCTTGGTAAGAAATCCAAAAAATTTCACTAGTATCTCCAAAAAACCACATTTTTGAAACAGAATACTATAAAAACTGCCTAAATAATATTTCACATGAAATTAGCCATCTAAAAACTCCAATAATGATAACTAAATGCATTTTCGTTCGGTGATTTCTCTTAAGAACGAAAGTTCAACAGGAGGTAATAGTATTTCTACAACTATGTTGCTTCATCGAAATTACATGCAAAATTTTTCTATTGACTGCTCTATATGTTTTTGAGGGTGCCAAATCCGAATTTGAGGTTTGCCAACAAAATTTCATGAAGGAACATTGAGAAAATTCGAAAAAATGCCAAAAATTCACCACTTTTGTTCGTTTTCTGCCCTTAGAACATACACTTTGCATTTCTGAGCAAAACAGTCAACACCAAAATAAAGAAGAGAAAACAAGCTACAAAAAAGTCAATTACAACTATTCTCTCAGATGAAGGGTTTGGACGCTATAGAACGCTGAATATTGGGAAGTTTTTGTTCCATTGGTGGAAAATTCATAAAATGTCACTCGTATCACCGAAAAGCGGCCTGTTTTGGAACAGGATACTATATAAGAACGGCTTCAATTATGTGTTATGCCCATGAAATCAACGTTCTGCATACTCAAATGTTAATTGATAAATAATTAAGCATAACAATAACATACGACCATTAGGAACATTTTGGGATTACTGTAAAATTGCTCATTGTTAAAGGCTTTAATCAAAGAAAATAGAACTTTAATATAGAAAAATAGGTACTACATGAAATAAATCGTGCATTTAATTAATTAATGCACGATTAAAGCCTTTAACAATGAGCAATTTTACAGTAATCCCAAAATGTTCCTAATGGTCGTATGTTATTGTTATGCTTAATTATTTATCAATTAACATTTGAGTATGCAGAACGTTGATTTCATGGGCATAACACATAATTGAAGCCGTTCTTATAGTATCCTGTTCCAAAACAGGCCGCTTTTCGATGATACGAGTGACATTTTATGAATTTTCCACCAATGGAACAAAAACTTCCGCAAAACAAAAAATTCAGCGTTCTCTAGCGTCCAAACCCTTCATCTGAGAGAACAGTTGTAATTGACTTTTTTGTAACTTGTTTTTTCTTCTTTATTTTGGTGTTGACTGTTTTGCTCCTCAGAAATGCAAAGTGTATGTTCTAAGGGCAGAAAACGAACAAAAGTGGTGAATTTTTGGCATTTTTTCGAATTTTCTCAATGTTCCGTCATGAAATTTTGTTGGCAAACCTCAAATTCGGATTCAGCACCCTCAAAAACATGTAGAGCAGTCAATAGAAAAATTTTGCATGTAATTTCGAAGAAGCAACATAGTTGTAGAAATACTATTATCTCCTGTTGAACTTTCGTTCTTTAGAGAAATCACCGAATGAAAATGCATTTAGTTATCATTATTGGAGTTTTTAGATGGCTAATTTCATGTGAAATATTATTTAGGCAGTTTTTATAGTATCCTGTTCCAAAAATGTGGTTTTTGGAGATACTAGTGAAATTTTTTGGATTTCTTACCAATCGAACGAAAATAGCCCTTTTTTCAACGTGCTCTATCGGCGAAACTATGTGTCTGAGAGAAAAGTTGTAATCGACTTTTTTGTAGCTTAGTTAGTGTTCTTTATTTTTTGGATTGACTGTTTAGCTCAGAAGCGCAAAGGTAATGTTCTAGGGGCCGAAAACGAAAAAAAGGGGCGAATTTTTGCCATTTTTTCGAATTTTCACAATGTTCCGTCACGAAATTTTGTTGGCAAACCTCAGATTCGGATTCAGCACCCCAAAAAACATACAGATAGCGAAAAATATCTTCTACCCCAAAATTTTCCCAAAATGGCCTTATTTTAGGACAATTTGACTGGACTATCAAGGAAATTTTCTCATTGTTGAACAGTGTAATCTTAAAAAAATGAAGAGTAAAATTCGATAAATAAATTTTCAGGGATAAAATGCTAGTGTTTCTTATTGCCCCATAGTTTTGTTTAATTGATGTAATAAGAAACGGGGTATTTTTAAAAATTATCCACGTTTCTAAATTGAAGAACGAAAAGGGAATTATGTAGCCCTTTTAACCTTCTTAAAAGTTTACTAAAAATTCCAAGGTAATTTAATTGCAAAAACGAGGTAATTTTAAATAGTAGTTGAAAAAGCTTGACTTTAGGTGGACGATTTTGCTGGCGGTCTCAACTTCAAACGGGAATTTTTCACTGAAATATTTATTCCAAAATTTTTACAGGATATAAAGTCGCTTATTTCATGCAGTTTTTACTACGTTTAAAATTTTCTGGGTTATTGAGCTTCAATATTTATCCCTTAATGTGATCATTTAATAACATAGAAGTAAGGAAAATTACTAACACTTCTTCTTTCTCCTGATTGCGCCCCCCTTTTAAAATATAAATATTGAAAAATGCTGTTGGAACCCACATAGCTTAAATAAAACCATATCAATAGTTAAAAGAGTTCATAATTTTTGTTTATTTTATCTCTTAGAAAATATTACTTGACTTACAGTTAATCTATTTTAAAACTGCTTATGTGCAAACAAAATTTTTTAATTTTTTGGATTTTTGAAAACTAAAAGCAATGGAACTCCAATATTCTCTACCAACCAAATGATGATAATAGACACTACATCTCCTTTTACAATGGTAATTATTGCCCTCCATTATCCAAATCAGAAAACAAAAGATGTTACTTGGGAGAACTTTCCCCCACAAAAGAAACTTTTTCATCATTTAAATCACTTGCATTTCCATTTCAGATTTCAATTTCAGAAAGACCTGTCAATAAACGCGCTGGTCCTCCTCATTTAAACGCATGCCCCTCGGAAGAGAACTATCACTCAAATGAGGGATGATTAGTCAATAATTGTTCTCTCCTCTCACTGTCTCTCTCTCTTCAATTGCCCTCTCACTTTTAATCGCCTTTCTCTTTTTATTTCTCTCTCCCCCGCGAACAATTACACACACAACAGGCTACCCGAAGCCAAATGAATCCTTATTACATCAAGTGAGCCAATTAAATCGAATAAAATAAAGATGACCTTCAAAAGAAAAGAACTGGAAAAAGGGGGAGGTGTCACTCCTCCCACCTCCGCTGCGCATGTCCATAACTCCCCTCAATTCCAAACGATAAAAAAACATATTCGGGAAAAAAGCCTGGGTTTGGGATTTTCTTGGAATATGCATAAGTACGGAGCTATGCATGCATAAGTGAAGGCCTCGGCCAATCAGAAGAGGCCGGGGATCACGTGGACGCAGGTTGCCGTGGTAACGGGATCGAGATATGTAAGACTGCGACGTGCGGAGGAATCTTTTGTTGCCGTGAAGCCCCCTCTACAGGGGGTCCCTTAACGACGCTGTCGTTCAACTGTAACCGTGTAGGTTAATGAAAGGCAGGTCGCGGGGAGGTAAATTACTATAAACATTTCTTCGTGGTCATTAGGGGTGTTCTTTTGATCTTTAATGGGCAGTTTTCTTTGGTTCTCTCTTTCTCGGAGAGTTTCAGATTAGGAGGTGCGCGCATTGGGATTGTGGACTTTTTGGGTATGGGTTAATGGAGATGAACTGTGGGGTTAGGAGAGGTTTTTCTTTTTCTTCGTTTGAATGAGTGAAAACGATGTTCAATTTAATTAATGGAATAACGAAGCGATTGTGAATGAATGGATTGGGTGTGGAAAAGTTCAGGTGAAATCAATTTTATAACGAAGAGTAAATTAGATAACGCGTTCTTTTTAAATTAAAAAAATTACAATATTATTAATCATTGTATTTTATAAAATACTAGCGCTGACCAGCTTTTTAATAGTTTCTGTTTTTTAATAAATATCATCTGATGAGTTACAGATGGGCTTCGCCAGTCCATTTAAAAAAATTCTGGTGTGTTGCAGATAGGCTTCGCCAGTTCAAATGTGGAAATAGCTAAATAAAGGAGCCATTTTTATGTTTATGTCACAACAATGGATTTCAAGCTACAACAATCGATTTCAATCTGCAACAATCAATATCATATGCCTACAACAGTTAATGTTACATCTTCTCTTGTTGTTTTTACAATAATGTGTTTTGTCATGAAGTTAGGCATGAAATATCGGTTTTTAATCATAAAATTGACCAAGAAGGTTGTTAGGACGCTTTGATTTTAAATTATTATTCTTTAGAAACCTTCCCGGGAGCGAGTTGTGATCAACGTGGTAAAGTTTAATAGTTAATGTAGGTGGAAAAACTTTAAAACTTTAAAGGACATACAGACAGACATACAAACATTGATTTTTATTATATAGATAGAAGATATTTCTAATAAAGTTACAATCAGTTTTTGTTTATTAAATAGCATTATTTTCAAAGGGATAGAATTTGCTTATATATAGGTAGGTAATGAATAAATTATTGAAATTTAAAATAAGATTTTTTTCATTCTATCTCCCTTATAGCTGTAGTATAGTATTTTAGGAGGAAGACTTTGGGCACATTTTCGTGGGGCAGGTTTTCCAATAAATACTAATTTTTTAAATGAACCATACTGATATGTTAACTATAACTAAAGAACACTGCTTAACACTGAACTAAAGAACACCTTTGTGGACTTGGTTCAATAGTTGCTGGTAACTTTTCCTGGATAGATGTTTTCTTAATAATCATGAATATAACCTTATTTAACATGAATAAAGATTATCTATTTTAAGATTAAATAACACACTAGATCCTTTAACTTCTTTTTTGGTTATAGCATTTTTAAAAGATAGTATTGTCTTTTTCAAATAATGATTCGTTTTCTTCAATAACCTTACATAGATAATCGAAATAGTTTTAAAGTTTGAATGGCACTGTACACGTGGCGCGTATTCCAACACATTTCTAGTTAGAAAAACTATTCACATCCTGAGTTTGATATTTCAAATGTTTCTGTACCAACTCAGGGGCTATCCATTGCTTACGAAAAGGGTGGTTATATAAGTTTAAAATAATTAATTGGTACTATTAGTTTAAAATCATTAATTGGTCTGTTATTATTAGTTTAAAATCATTAATTGGTACTATTCGTTTAAAATCATTAATTGGTACTATTAGTTTAAAATCATTAAGCGGTGCTATTAGTTTACTACACCCAATATTTTGTTAGGCATCGAACCACAGATTTATTATTCTGTTTTATCATTTAAAGTACAGTTAGAAAATAATTCTCAACATTCCAGATTTTTTTAAAAAGAAAACGTGTCCTCACATTCGGAACATGATCACACCTAATCACTTGGTGCCAAAAATTATCCTTTGCTTTTTTTTTAGTTCAGTTCAAATATTTATACACATAAAATAAATTTTCTTCCTCGTTTTCTCTTAATTCAATGAAAGCTACAAAACATATCATGCTTCATGTTATAGTCATTATAGTCTACTTAAAAATAAATTCCATATTAAATTTACAAAATCCCAATCCCACTTATTAAAATATTTATTCGTGAGATCCATTCTAAAGTTTCTTTCGCATTGAAAATCTTAAGCCCACTTTTCTTGAAATCATAATAAGCTATAAAATACGTCTAGTGTATGAAAATTATTGCTAACCACTACGTTATTCTAGCCGTAAAACTTTACTATCAAAAATAATTTTTTGAATGTTTTTTATTAACTTAAAAGCTGTTTACATTTATGGGGATCACCTTTACTATTAAATTACCTTATCTTTAGCTAAAAAATAAAATTTAATTTTCCTTTGTAAAATATAATTTTATACCTTTTTTGATACATTTTCAAAGTTTTTTTGTTTGAGTTTGTTTAGGAACTGGTTCCTTAAAGTAAAGGGTTTTTCATACACAAAAAGGACCCTTTTAAGTTAAACCAAAGTATTCAGGAAGTAAAATTATATTTCAGAAATATATTTACATTAAAAATCAATAAATCACTATTTAACGACTAACATAAAAACATATATATTGAGACTTAATCGCCTCTTATTCATTTATTCAAAACTCTATTGAAATGTATAAAAAACTTATTATTATTTTTTTATTCAAATTTTGGCTCACAAATTATCTAAAAATTTTAGCTACACAAAATTCATTTGACCCACGTGCAATTACGACTATCTGTCCTTTTTATAAGGATCACGTTTTAACTTTTTCAGTTGAGAAGTTTTAACCAACCGACTACTTTACCGGTCACCTGAATTCATAAAATGTTTGCTACATCACCCCTTTTGTAACTGCCTAATGTACTTCATCCGAAAATAGTCATTAACCACATAAAACTCCATTATGTTTTTGAAACTCCTTTCTAAGAAGAACTTAACAATTTTCTCCAAGTACAAGTCCATTAAACTCTACATAACAACCTAAACATGGAATTTTGCTCCCATCCAAGAACGAAACACCCTTCTCAGATTAGTGAAAAATATCATCTTATTATTATTATTATTATTATTAGTGAAAAATATCATCTTACTCTCTGCAGCTTGGCTTCTCCGCTAAAGATAATAACCCAGTACCACTTGTTAGCGGCATTCCCACAAGTTCTTCCTTGCTCATTACCCAAGCCTACTTGTCAAGCCCCACAGTAGCTTGGGCCCAATAAATTATTCAGCAAAAAGTGTATCATGTTCACCCAACACCCTACATTATATGGAAAAAAAGTCCCGAACTAGAATCATCTGTCTTGTTAGACCCCTTCCTTCTCTGTCGTCTTCTGATAAGATAATTGACGTTGCAAGATTTGCTCCTCATTTGTCGTATTTCTGACGCCGTGTTTCAAAATTATGGAAGTAAGTTTCGTATTTAATGTAACGTGTGATTTTTGAGATGTTTTTTATTGTTGTAAATGGGGCTGTTCCCTCCTTCATTGTGGCTGATTAATGGGACTTAGATTTGGTTTCATTTGATGTCGATTGTGTTAAACTTAAAGTTACAGACAGGAAGATTTGTGCGATTGAAATTTTGAGTTCCTGATAGTTATTTTTAGCTTAGTCTTTCGACTAAGATTGAACTCTTTGATGAATAGGGAAGCTTTTTCACCCCTTTTTCAGATAATTCTAATCCCAAAGTCTGCTGCATATAGGTTTAGAAAGGGTTGTGGGATTTTAAGTTTGATATAGAAACGCGTACAGTGAATAATACTTAATTTAAAATTCGTTATTTCCTTAGAAAACCTCTTTTTCTCCAGCTCTTTTTATGTAAGTTCTTAAATTGCTCATTTTTAAAACGTTCATCTCCACATTTCTTCAAACTGAACTTTTTTTGTGTGTGCTGTTAATCTATATCTTAATACAGTATTCATGTCCTTTCTATAGTTTAAGGATCTAGAAAGTACGGCCCGAGAGTCCCAAATAAATCTGAATGGTTTTCTTTATATCCTCACCCCTCGACTTTTTATTCTTTTCAATAACTTATAATGAACATCCAACGTATAACATATTAAGATTATAAGGACTTTCAATGTAAGAAAAAAGAAAAATTCACAAAATTTTAAATATTTTTCTTGATTTAGTATATAAGGATTTGGATTTTCAAATACAAAGCAAGGGACATAACAATTTTGAAACAAAAATATACTCGTTTTTACTTCATTCATCATCACGTTTGGAGCTAGCTTTATCTTGGCCTATGGATTTTGAGAATGTTTGTGATAAAATCATCCTATGTGCTAAACACACACCCACACACTTGGTAGTAACTGCCTTACAGGGTATTGTCACTCTCTGAACTCATATTTTTTTTATCTGACCACTTTTTGTTTTATTTCCTTAACCCTCTCATAAATTTTTTTATTGAGTTATCTCTAAAATCCGTAAAACTATAATCACCTCTAAATAGGTGAAGATTTTATAAAAATAATGGTTCTGTTAAGTAGCAGTTTTACTTTTGAAGAGAAAATTTCCTCTAAATTACTATAATGTTTTAATCCTCACCTCCCCTAGTTTTTTATAGAATTTTATTAAACTCTTCAGTGATCTAGGTTTAAAAGGGTTGAACTTCTGAAATCCAAGAATTTTGGAGAATGTTATCAATATGCGTTTCTCCAAACTATTCTAGAGAGTCGAAAAAAATGTCCCGCCAACATCTTAAAGTTGCTAGTTCTCTGGGTTTACCTGATATTTGGTCTATGCCTTTGTTTATCTAAGTTCACAATCAGGTCAAACATTTGTAAAAGTCTATGTTGATTTATTACTGAAAAAGAAAAGTTTAAAAATTATGATTGTCATTTTTATAAACTTAGACTTAATTAAGGATGCTCAAAAATCATAGGCCAGCACTCAATTTCAAAATGGAAATTCTGTCCTATTTCATTAATAAAATCACGTTCGTATTCTGATGAGTTTTAAGAGTATAGTCCACTGTTGCTTGATGAACTTAATATAGCCTATATAAATAAATATTCTTTGGAGACCTAATATATCTTATATCGGATTCTGATAGTCATATCTCAGATAAAACAACTTTTTATGGAGAATAACTTTTTGGTTTTTCAAAACAATACTGGAAAGGTGCATTTTTTTAAAAGGAAAACGAGAGAGCACTCATTCTTTCCTTACCTTGTTCCAACATCAGGGCCGTATTTAGGCACGTGCAACATGTGCTATAGCACAGGGCGGCAAAATTTTGGGGGGCGGCAGATTACAACAATCTGCCGCCCCCCAAAATCCCAATCCCAAAATCCACCCCCCAAATAAACAAGATCCAAGGGGGGCACTCTGGACAGTGTCCCGTCTCAGACCCAAAAATGTTCTTAAAATGAGTTAAAACCCTACTTTTACAAGAAAAATTTCAAAATTTCTCCTGCGGTAGGACCCCCATACCCCCCTGCGGTTCACAAGGGAATTTTCCGTGACACTTTTGAGAAAATCCCCGAAATTTTGTGTCAAAAGATAAAAGGGATGAACCTAAAAAGTTCTCAAAATGATTTAAAACCCTACTTTTACAAGTATATTTCAAAATTTTTTCTGATGGTACCACCAGATAATTTTGCGTGACACTTTTGAGAAAATCCCTGACATTCTGTGTTAAAAGGTTGTTGTTGTTGTTGTTTTTAATCTCCCTTTGTCTGACGGAGTCAGACCAAATCGATGAAACCGTTGACCCTTATGAAGTCTGACGTTAGCAGTGGACTGTCAAAGATGTCATTCCAGTCCAATCCCAGACAGCTCAAGATATGCTGAGGTGATGCCTGATCTTTCTGGCATTTAGGGCAGATGGGGAACCTCTTGGTGCTTCCAGAAAAAGTGAGACCCTTCAGATGTCCACTGGCGAGGCGAGACAGAAGGGTGTTAGTCTGCCTGTCACAGGGAAGGGAAAGAGATTGTCCAGGCCTTTTGCCTTTATACCAATTGTGGGACGGAGGTATTAACCATTTTTCTTTATTTTTGACTTTTTGTTTGGAGAACAGTTCCAGATAGGTGAGCTTCGAGGTGAAAGGTGTTGGATGGGCAAGGCCCTCTTTAGCAAGAGTATCGGCCAGCTCGTTACCATAGATATCGACATGGGAAGGGATCCATTGAAAGTGGACTTTATGCTGAAGGGCTATGAGGTTTACTTTACGTAGGATTGATAAGCTAGTTTTATCTTCTAAGAGAGACCAGTTTCTGAGGTGTTGAATTGAACTTTTACTGTCAGAAAGTATCCAGAGATCTCCGAAGTTGTTTTCGTGCATTATTTTCTCCAGTCCCATGTCAATAGCAATTAATTCGCTTCGAAATACGGAACAATAATCTGGATTTCGTTGCTTTAGGAAGTACTTCTCTTGAGGAGTTTTAATGTAAGTTCCACTACCTGCCTGAATATTCATTTTGCTGCCATCTGAATATATTGTAATATCATTTGGAGAGATTTTATTGATGACTTCCAGGGCCAGTTGTCTAAGAAGTTCAGGAACACATTCTTTCTTATTGAGGGTGGTAAGGAGACCATCACAAAACTCAACATTGGAAAGGTCTGTACTAGTATTTAAGTTACAATGAATATATTGAGGTTCCACATTTGGTGCAATTAGCTGTTGTGATTTAATCAGGGAAAAGGGGCTGTTTCTCTTTAGCCTTTGATTACATCTCCAACTGTTTAGGTAGCAAGCAGTTTTGTTTCCTTGATCTATGCTAGAAAGTTTATTGTAGTATTTGACTAAACTGGCCTGGCGTCTCATGGAAAGAGGCTGCAAATCTGCTTCAAAGAGTACGATCTCGGATGGACAGCTACGTTTCATTCCAGTGATAATGCGAGCAGCACTCAACTGGACCTTTTCCAGTTTGTACAAGTTGGTTTCAGATGCACAACAATAAACGGGATAACCATATTCCAAGATTGGCCTGATAAGTGCTTGGTAGGAAGTCTTAAGAGTTTTTGCGTCCGCTCCCCAGTCTCGACCTGCAATGTGTTTCAAAATGTTGAGGCGCTTCCTGGCTTTCTGGACTATGAAATCAATATGTTTATTACATAAAAATTCTGGATCAAGGATGAAGCCCAGGTATTTTGGGTGTTTCTCGTAGGTGAGTTTCTGGTTTTTGAGCATCAATGATGGTTGATAATTATAAAGTTTTTTATTGGTGGTAAAGAAAGTGGTTATTGATTTAACTGGGTTGAAGTTCATTTTATGTTCATCTGCGAACTTTGAGATGGCGTCCAAGGAACTATTGAGTTCTGATACTATTTCATCGATTGCTCTTCCCGAGCTCCAGATAGCAATATCGTCTGCAAACACTCCAATAAGAGTCCTCGGGGAAACTGTTTCTTCAATTCCGGCCATAAACAGAACAAAGAGAGTTGGGCTGAGAACGGTTCCCTGAGGAACACCCTGGCCTAGGCTAAAAGTATCTGAGAGGGTTCTATTGAACTTAACTCTAATTGTTCTCTGCTTAAGGTAATCAGAAATCCATGCCAAAGTGTTTCCCCGGATTTTAAAGACTTCATACAGTTTTATTATAAGTTTATCCTTCCATACTCTATCGAAAGCCTTCGTGAGGTCCAGTAGAGCTGCAACACTGTGATGGGTTGGCCTAGAGTTATGGGCATCTCTGATGGTTTGGGCAAAGTACAGAACTTGATCAATCGTGCTGTGGCCTCTACGGAAACCAAATTGCTCTCTAGGGAGCAAATTATTTTGGCTTAAGAAGTATTGGAGTCTGATCAAGACCATTTTCTCCATGATTTTGCTTATGGTACATGTCAATGCTATGGGTCTGTAATCACCAGGTGAACAGGAATTATTATTTGGCTTCTTTATTGGTATGATAGTGGCCTTTTTCCACTCTTGAGGTAAACGTCCATTTTTCCAAGAAAAGTTGAAAAGGTCTAGTAACTTTTGTTTTCCAATGCATCCAAGATTTTCAATCATATGACCATGAATTCCATCAGGGCCTGGAGATTTGCCAAGATCAAGAAGAGACAATGCGAGCAATAGTTCTTGGTTGTTAAACTGAGTTGTCATTGCTGAATCACCATGGTCCGTGCTACGGCATCCATGAACAATGTTTCTTGCTTTAAGCAAAACAGGTTTGTCTTCGATTGAGAAGTTTAGTTTGCTAATTTGTTGGTAGTGAGCAGCAAGGCCATTGGCGGCAGATTTATCATCTGCATACATTTGTCCATTGCTGTCTTTAATTGTGTTGCAGTTTACGTGCTGGGGTTGTTCCTTGTTAATGCCTTTAAGAAGTTTCCAGAGTTTTGTGTCCGGCGTCCTTGCATCAATATTACAACAGATCTCACTCCATCTATGCCTTTTGAGCTGAGAATAGGCTAGTTTTATTTCAGCATTAATTTGGTTGATCTCAGTTCTCTCGTTTTCATTTGGGAGCCTGGCAGAATCCAAAAGTAGTAAAAGGTAAAAGTGATGAACCTAAAAAGGTTCTCAAAACGAGTTAAAACCCTACTTTTAAGGGTCAAATTTCAAAATTCCTTCCGGGGGAGGACCCCTATGCCCCCCCAGTGGTACCACAAGGTGATCTTACATGATACTCTTTTTTAAAACCCCCCAACATTTTGATATTTTGGTTCAAAAGGTTAAGACCCCACCTTTAAGCAGTAGACTTTTAAAAGAAACAAGAGGGGTATTTTCTTGAAACAGGAAATGAAATAGAGGGGGGCGGCAATGTATCGATATGCACAGGGCGGCAAAAACCCTAAATACGGGCCTGTCCAACATTGTTTGTCATGCACTATTTATTTCAATTTTATTTTAATTTTTATTTGTATACAACATAATTTATTAACAATCATTGTCTTACAACTGAGGATATCCCCCTAAGTTGAGAGGGAAACGTCTGGCATTACTGTCCGCACACTACGGCTATCATCACTCTGGAGAAGTTTCTTAAATAAATATTGATAATTATTCCGGGTGAGGATCACATTTATTCCTTCAACTAAGGGGAATCATATTGAAACTAAACTGAAAAAAATTCTTCTATGAGTATTCTAATATTTATACCTTTTCATTCAACCTATGTTTATAAAAATTGAAAGATAGTTTAGTTTAGTTTTCACAGCATTTAAGGTTGAAACTATCTTAGTACTTTTGTGTAACTAAAACTATATTAGTTACACAAAACTACAAACACTGAAATGTAATAATTTTATGTAATTTGGTTTGTATTTTTTTATAAAAGAAGTAGGTATAGGAGGGAAAATAATAAAGACCAATAAAATGTGCCAAGCTTTCAATTGGCCAGGGTGGGAAAACAATCAACAACACAATTAAAAAGTAAAATACATTTTGAATGAAATTTCTTAACAACTTAACGACGTAAAATCTTTACTCAAAAATTTTCTGCGGATGTTTTGAAAATTTCAATTACGTTTCATACAGAGGGTGTTCAAAAAGTCAATTCTACGGTTTTATTAAAAAACAATCAACTGTTAGAGTCATGAAAGTAATGTGTAACCGTAAGCAAATGACCATGCTGAATCCCTTCAGACGGCTTACAGCGTTCCTAAGGGCGAAATGAGAAAGTAAAAAAATAGCCAATAATATTCAGCGGTACGTTTACACTTGACAAAAAAATTTTAATATTAATTAGCATCTAATGAGCTAATTAGTATCATTTTTGAAACGTGATTACTCAAGTTCAAACTATTAAAGTTAGATAATTTTTATTGGAACTCAATCCTTACACTATTCTTCATGTTTTGTCAGTTTTATTTTTTTGATAAACCTATTAGTTTCTTTTTTATTATTTTTTGTATCAGTGAAGCATGAAAATTCGTGATTTTTTCTGAAATTTTAACTTTTAAAAATTCATATTTTTTTTAATTTTAAAGAAAAAACAAAACTGACAAAACATCTGCTATTTTATACAGATTATGATGATAAAGAAATAATCACAATATACCAATTTACTGATGAGCAATCATGTTTTGAATGAACCATAGTATGAGAAAAACACAATTAATTCTTCAGAAATTGAGTTTAAAGATGTTGATAACATGCAGTTTCTATGATAAGCGCGATATTTAAGCCTTCATAAAATAAAAAGTATTGAACGCATTTTCTTGATCTTGGTATCATTTTAAAGCTAAAGAATTGTAGAATACTTTTAATCCACAAGAAAAATATTTGGATATTTTGTCCGATTTTCGTGATTTCAAGTGTATACGTACGCCTTAAAGGATATCGAATGAATACTTCAATTAGATAATTGTTTTAATACGCACAAAAATCCATTTAAGTATCTTAAATATTCAAGGAGATTTTAACAAGAGAAAATAGCAGTTTTAAAAATAGCAGAACAATGAAAATTTGCAAATTTTTCAGAGTTTTATAGTGAAGTTTTGCGTTTTTTGGTTAAATAAAGACTATTTTCAATTTAAAAATCAATCAATATCAACAATTTAAAATAAATTTGAAAAATTTTGTTTTTGACACCCCAAAAAGTGTTATTTTCTTCCGTTAAAACCCTTCGTATATTTCAGATATTTTCATAAAATATTTTCATCTCCGTTTTTTATGATGTTATAACCAATTTTTTAACTTGACCTTTTCATTCCTTTTATCTTATTATTTATTTTTTAAATTTCGTATTTTGCTGTAAGAATTTCTGCAATTCGTTCGAATGAATACAGAATGGTCACTTACCAAGGTACACCTTACTTCCATAATCCTATAGTAGACGCGTTGATTCTAAATAAAAGCCGTGAAACGAAACATTGAAACACCCTGTATAACGAGAAAACTCCTCAAGCGTCGCCTCCAACCGTGGACCGGGTGCCGGGGGCTACCTCACGAGTGCTTGTGCTAAATACCATTAATTTATTGAGTTAGACTTAAGTGAATATTTAGTACATTCATGAAACTAATTTGACTGTCATCCTTTTCCATAAAAACTCCTTACCTTTTTGTATCTACATTTTACTTTTAAATACTGTTTGATAATATTCATCAGTTAATGTTTATTTAATACCTAAATTCTGTTACCATTGGGATATATTTGGAAAACAAAACTTTGTTTGTTTGCTAATTTAAACTCACGTTAAGATTATATGAAACAATTATTTTTAAAAAATCTTAAATTTAAAAAAAACATGTGAAACAGTTTCCTTAGCACCCCCTTAATATCCCCTCCCGAAACACTTCTTTATCTAAGGGGCCATTCATTAATTACGTAAGCGTCCCGAGGGGGAGGGGGGTTGGAAAAATCTCTACATACCCTTACTTGGGGGTGGGGGGTCAAACCCATTCTTACGTAAGATTTTCCAAGTTAATGTAAACAAATTCCAATTATTCTAATCAAATTTCTATTGAAAAAACCCAGAAAAACTTTAAAATGCTGACGATCTTGGTATATTATCGAAGCTTTAATTTTTAAAAAATGAAGGTTTATCAGATGTATCTTTTTTATTGGAGTAGCATTGAGTAAAGATAAAAAATAAAACTGTTGAATCCATCTTGCAGTTGTCAAAAGGCGAAACAAAACTGGCCCTTTTCTAACATTTTATTAGTTGAAAAAGAAATTGAATCTTATGTAAGAATAGGGGGGAGGGGTTTGAAAAATCTTACGTACCTTTACATGGGGGTAGGGGGGGGGGGTCAAAAATTGACAAAATCATCCTTACGTAATTAATGAATGGCCCCTAACCAATTTTGACACCTCAAAATCCTCTTAAAATAATTTAATGCTGCGAAATATTTTAATTTCAGAAAATGTCATTAAAGTTTTTTCCAAATCATTTATAATTTTCTTTGTTCAATCTTTAGAAATTTGTAATTCCTTTATTTTTCCATATTTATAGATTCTATTTTTTAAAGACATTCTTTTAAAAATGATACTCAATGTTTATCATCATTGGTAGATTTATGCTGTTTTGTAATAATGTAAATGATACTCGTAAAATTTGAATTATATTTTTATGGATTTTTTCGGACGTAACCATATTTTCATAAGTCAAAAATGAGAAAATGTTATTACAGTTCCATGAAGTATTCTTTTTCTTCATATTTAAAGTCTATTAAAAAGTAGATCCATTAGTTGTGTGATAGATGTATTTGTCTTTTTCAAATCACAGTATAAGAGGTTTTTATACAGAAAAATAAAAAGTTATTAAAATTTATTATTCTACACGGGGTAAATAAGAAGCTTAAATTTTAAAAATTTAAAAACCTGATATTTTTTTATACGTTTAAGTCAAAACTTAATAAGTAATATTTATTTCAACTTCATAGTTTTACAAGTCAAATAAAAGCTGGAAAACACAACTTGTAGTTAAAACTTAAAATTTTAAGCATCCAATATTTTCCCACTTTAATTTGAACAGTTTTCTTGAAGTACAAAAAGGTCAAGAAACCTCAAGTAATAAGAAGATAATTGAGTCAATTTTAAAGAGTTTCGCTGGTTTAAGGGGAACATATGAATTAGATAAATAAGAGCCAATACATTTTTTGTAAAATAACGATCAAAAGTTTTGAAACTTGGAAACAATTTTCTGGAAACCGAAATGATTAAGCTGGGCAAATAAATATGTTTCAAAATTGTTACTAAAGTCTCCCTCATTTAAGACCGAAACGAAGTGGTTATGTTTTTTAAAATATGAATTACTGAAATTGAAAACATATTTTTATTTTGATTTATTTAATCTTAAGTAAACAAAATTCCCCAACCGATTGAAAAGTTACCATTTTTTTAATGTTTAGTATGAAAAAAGATAAAGTTCAAAGTTAAAGTTGTAAATTTTCATTCAATCTTGTCCATTTACGGCTGTATTCACGGACGGTGTGATACTGATAAAACAAGACTGACTAAATGTAAGACTTTGTAAAAGTTTCTGAGATGTTGGAGCGTGGTAAAAATCAAGGTAAAAATCAAACGTGTCGTCGTTCTTTGCGGAAGACTTCATCAGTTATATAAAAGTTTTTTTAAGTAACTTTTAAAAGTTAACTACAGAAAGTTGGAATTTTTCCAAGATGGACCACGGCCCTGCACATCCCGAAAACTATTAAAGTCTTAGAAAAAATGTCGTTTATTATTATTTTTTTATAAAACTAATACGGTAATTTTGTTAAAAATTACCTTTCTACAAACCACCTTATATTAACCCCTTTTCCTTGATGTATTTAATGACAGTTTCGATTCAGATAGTAAATTTTCAAAATTTAAGAAATTCTTGTATAATTTTAGAATTTTGTTAGTAACGTGGAAAATTTAAAAATTCGAAACACAGCGTAGTATATTAATGACAATTAATAAGTATTGGGGTGTGAGAAAACTCAGTAAAACAATAAAATATCCCAGACTTTTTGTCCCTAAAAATAATTTTTAGTTTGTAGCTTTCTATGGGTCTTGTAACCATTGTCATATGAACTCAAGCAAATAAAAAAATCAGAACTTTTTAGGTAGGCAAGACGCATTTTAAATTTAAATATTGGTATGATTCAAAGGTAATTCATCACCCTACCCTTTTTTATAAAATACAGTACATTTTCTACACATTGGAACTTTAGAACTAACTCTATAAATAAAACTAGAGGAGAGGAGGGTATTATGGAATAGTCGGGTAATATGGAACATCTGAGTTTCTGCTCCCCCTCGTGCCGATTTCACGTGGCAATGCCACGAAAGTCTTAAGAAATCCCCTATGATGCAGTGCGCCAAGAGTTTAGCTTCTTGTTAATGTCTGATCAGTCGCAGCAAAGCAAAGTATGGTTTATGATTTTCGAAAGTTTTTGACGGTAAATGTTCAAACCTTTTAACCTACCAGTAACTATGAGACTTTGATTTTTTTTTGTTAAGCATAATGTACAATACTGGCAAAAAAAATCGACTCAGACCCTATATCTCCGGAACGGCTTGTGATATAAAGACAAATAAGGTATCATTTTTCATGATTTGAAGTATTCTCTATACAGAAAATTTTTCAAGTTCTTAGGGGGTCGTTTTCATATTAAACGAAGCACCAACTTTCGTTTTTCCTATGGAAACCATCAAAGATTATTCCAGATTCTGAAAGAGCACCCTCTAAAACCCCCCCAAAACCAGTTTTCATGCCATTTGGTCCCCAAATGAAGCCAGAAGTGGGGGTTGAAGTTCGTCGACTTTACGTTGAAATCTCGTTTTTTACGTTGAATTCTCGATTTTGATCCTTTCAACCATCAACCCCGCAGGATCAAAATCGAGAATTCAACGTAAAAAACGAGATTTCAACGTAAATTCGACGAACTTCAATCCCCACTCCTGGCTTCATTTGGGGACCAAATGGCATGAAAACTGGTTTTGGGGGGTTTTAGAGGGTGCTCTTTCAGAATCTGGAATAATCTTTGATGGTTTCCATAGGAAAAACGAAAGTTGGTGCTTCGTTTAATATGAAGACGACCCCCTAAGAACTTGAAAATTTTCTGTATATAGAATACTTCAAATCATGAAAAATTATACCTTATTTGTCTTTATATCACAAGCCGTTCCGGAGATATAGGGTCTGAGTCGATTTTTTTGCCAGTATTGTACATTATGCTTAACAAAAAAAAACACGGTAAATGTTCAGAAAAAGGTCACGGTCAGAAAAAGACTATTATGTTTATGACTATTGTAAATAGACTCATGAACAAAACTATTTGAACGTAAATTGTTAAAAATATTTTTATAGTTAAGATTAACTATGTTCTCTAAGGTCTAATTAGTTTTCAATAGCTGTAAATCCAACTGTTCCATATTACCCTCCATTTGTAACTTTTTCTTAAAGTACATTTTTGATTAAAAAAATAATTGCTGATTTATCTGACCATTGCGGCCCTTCATTGTCATTAGTTATAGTATGTACTTAAAATGATTCGGCGGATTTTTAATAAAAACCAATAGAAAACCAATAGAGTTATTCTTAAATATATAAAGGGTGTTCCATAATACCCTCCTCTCCTCTCCTCTATAGATGGGTTTTCCTTTACTTGTTTACCCGGGTAGTCCATTTTCTACTCTTATTCTTCACTGTCCTTGAATATAGAGCTAAAACCAGTATTTAGTTGTGAAAAACCCCATGCTAAGAATGTAGTCATTTCAGTTTCATAACTAAAAATTCATCTCACTATTAATTTAAGCTCTTTTTGTGTATGGAAAGGAAAACATTGACACTGAATTTTGTAAACACTGTAGTTCAAGGAATATCAGAATAATTTCATTGGAATAACTAGGTTTTTTTTGCATCATACAGAATGACTAATGCTGAAAATTAGAAATTATTGGTAAGAGGAATCTATTTATCTATCTTTGTCTAAATATAGTCTACTAAATCACTTTACAGACACCTAATAAATTTCAAAACGAAATTCACTCTTGATGCTCTGATACTTGTGATAATTTTATAGGTATAAAAATTTACTAAGTAGAAATAATAATATTGACTATACATAAAATAAATCTATATCTGTCAAAATTTTTCACAGGCTGCAATAACTTCATTGTATTTATATTATTAAAGTATTAAAGTTTATTTCCTATAAACAAAATTTTCTACACATTAATATGGATTACTATTAATTAAAACGAATTTGCAGACATTTTACCTTTGGTGGAATAAAGACATGGACCACTGTATAACTTTTTGTCATTAAGTTTTTAAACCTGAATTCAAGATATCCCTTTTCAACAGATTTCATCTACAATAATTAAATTATTAATATATTATATTATCTAAGATATTACTCTTCAGCTTAAAAATACCTTTAAGTTTTCATGCCATTCCAGAATTTTTAGTGGGGATATTTTCTCTTATATTTTTGAAAGACTTTTAACTTCTTGCAGATACCTCAACATAGTGTATTACTATTCAAAGATTTACCAAATAATGAACAACCTTTTTCAATTTAAAAAAAGCATTAAACCTAAACATAGCCCTGTTTAAGTATAAACCCCGGGATTTTTTAAAAAAGACATTTCCACACAGGTAAAACTAAACGATCACAGAAATCTATGTTACCGAATACTCTGAAATTCCATTACCCACAAAGATCGTAGAAACGTATTTCCAGAGGGACTAATGATTCGGCAGTAAAATGTGCAAATTATGCAAATCTCGAATATTTGAATGTAATTCATTGAATTTCAACTTCCAACTCTAAACTTTCAAAGAAAATGAAATATTTTTTGCCTTTAATTTCCACAGAAGAGGAAATTATCTAATTCTTCAATTCTATCAAGACCTGGAATCTTTTTTCTCTAAACCGATTTGGTTATTCCCACATTCTTTCAATATATTTTTTAACCTTTGAGCGTTTTTCTTTCGTTGTCCTCCCAGTATTAATATTTTCCATCTTCTGTACATTTTCACGAGAAACTACTGAGAAGTAATTGATTTATACAAATTCTGGAATGAAATTTTGAATAGTTGTAGATCAGTGAAGCAAAAAAAAATAATTAATATTAAAATACCTCTAACCAATTTTGGATAACATTTTTATTGTATGATTAAATTAATTAGGTCTACATAAAATGTTGTTTATAAAGATCCTAAAATTAGATATTAATATATTCTACTTGTAAGAAACTTTACCTCTATTTACAAATAGAAGAAATACAATAAATTTTCAAATGTAACAGTGATACTAATTAGTAAATGTAACAGAAATTTACAAAAGATATTTCTTCGGTAGCTATTAATCTATTAATTTTCTTCCATTTTTTTAATTAATTTGGAATGGCTATAATCCAAAATCGCAGAGTTTCAATGTTTCGAAAAGTTATTAAGTTTTATATAATAACTTATTTCAAAACTCGTTGTTTATATAATAGAGTCGAAATTAAATATTTTTACACTTCTTAATTAGTTTACACAGCATTTTTAGTACACAAAATGTACCCTATTTACAAAAAAAAAATAAAGTACACAAATTTAATCCCTATTTTTTTAATTCAATAGTGGCCGTCTATATTGCTATTTTAATAAACTAATTGCCTTTTAATAAACTATTTAAAGCATTTTTAAAATTGGAAATAGATTTTTTTAAATGTAGTTTTAGATCGTAAATTATCATTAAAACGAAGTTGATTGATGAAAGTCTTGATTTTTTACCAAATGTACATAAATCACATGGGATTTTCTGATCGAAATTTGAGGTAATAGTTTCATCAATCATGCTGATTGATCTGATCACTTCACTGATACAAAAAAAATTCGATCCACACTTAGTTATGCAAGTAGTTGGTGGTAATAACTTTCGCAAAGCTCCGGTGGAAATTTTGTGTTTTTTGTAATCATCATCATACTTAAATGCGATAGGGTGCTTAAGATTTTACATTAAATGCAAAGTAGAATCAAAAATTTTTAAAAAGTAGTTTAGATCACAGAATATTTGGTTTTTCCTCTAAAAATCACTTGAAAATAATCACTGACAAATAGATAAGCATTTAGAATTAATTAATTTAACATGCATAAAATTTATTAGAATGTATTTACTTTAATGAAACCAGATTCAAAAACGCCGATAAGCTACGGACACCCACAAGAACGTGTCCATAGGTACAACACTTATGATGTCCGAAGGTAAAACTTCAGGTGTTTTTGTGTTCAAAATTCTATTAAAAAATAAAAATAATTGAAATCTGACGATTTATAATAACCAAACTAAAAAGTCAATATCTCGGGGATTCACCCCATATATCCCATTTTATCATACATCATAATTATAGGAGAATCCAAGTATTAATGTAGTGATGCACTTTAAAGTATGCACAAAGAACCTGAACAAATGAAAACATTAAACAATGAAAATAACTGAACCCCTACAATCCCTCATAATAATAACATAAATTTATAGAGATAGGAATGCAATTAACATCATTGAATTTAGTAAAGGAGTTGAAGATGACTTCCCAGTTTTTGTTACACTGACGTTAGCATAATTGATGGTAGAGTTGGTGTTGCATTCGTTGTTTTCAGAGGCGGACTTGAACTCGAGTGTTTCAATTTAGGATTACAGATCATGCACATTGCACAGTGTTTATAGCTGAACTTTAATGCTTGAACTTTTCCCTTAAATGTATTACTTAAATGTAAATTCCCTTTCTTCTATAGAAATCTTAAAACCAATATTCTTCCGATAGAATAGTTGTCAATATTCAAACCCAACTAACACAGCTGAAGAATTGATTCGCGTTCGTTCGAGACCATACAGACATTCATGGAAACGAGAGAGCTGACTTCCTTGCCAAAACTGCCACCAAGCGGAAAGTTGATATTGTTGTCAATATACCCAAATCATATAAAAAAGCTATGTGGGAAGATGTTGTGGAGGCATGGAACAGGAAGTACTTTAGCCCAAGCAAAGGAACAATTACAAAGAAATTCTTTCCATCCATAGCAATCAGATTGGCCAACCATCACTTTTTAAGAATTAAGCTTTTTTACAGGACCACGAAAATTTTAAAATTATTTAAACAGATTCAATTTAAGTTCATTAGCTCACTGTGACTATAACATATGTGGTAATGAAGACGTTGACCATAATACTTTTAAAGTGTACAAAATATAACTTCGAGAGAAATGTTTTAAGGAGTCTCAGGACTCTTAAGTATGCAAAGGGTCGAACTAGTATTACATTAAAACTAATTTCTGTTGAAACTTTAAATTTTTACCGCATAATAACTATATATCAATACATATCTAAAATTTCAAATATCCAAAATTTCAAAAAGTTCTGATGGTTTTTATAGGAGTAATCAAGAAAGGTAAAAATGTCACTGCGTGAAAGATTTTTCAAAAACTGTTCAAGTTATAAACATGAAATAGGGTATAAATACTTATCTTCGGGTACTTACCTATCTTCGGGTACTTCGCATACTTACTTTTTTAAAAAAAGATACTGTTCAAATTATTTTTATTCTCGTTTTTTTTAAATAATTTTTGTTTTTAAAAACTGTGATTAAAAATACTTTTAACAGTATCTTTTTTTAAAGTATGTATGGCTTATTAAGTACCCGAGGATAAGTATTTGTACCTAATTTCATGTTTATAACTTGAATAGTTTTTGAAAAATTTTTAGAATTTTTTTCCTTTTTTGATTACTCCCATAAAAACCATCAGAACTTTTTGAAATTTTAGGTATTTATGTATTGATATGTATAGTTATTATGCGGTAAAAATTTAAAGTTTCTACAGAAATTAGTTTTAGTGAAATACTAGTTCAACCCTTTGCATAGTTAAGAGACCTGAGACCCCTTAAAACAAGAACTCCAAAATTCAGTCCATGGATGTCCACTAAAATATCATTAGATTTTTTCCTTAAGTTTGGAAACAATCTAGCACTCTGAAGACCTCTAACCTAAGCCTGATATCTCCAAAAATTTAAACCTTTTATTTTATATGTATTGTGATGTTTTTTCTAGTCAAATTTTAGTTACTTCTTTGTTTTTAATAAAAAAACACCCTATAATTTATCTGATGCTACCAGGTTATTAGGTTAATATGAAACCACAATAATATGTATGGTGCCAAAAGATCTCCAATCGGATTTAATCAAATACAGCTATTTGTGACTTTTAAAAATATATCTTACTCTTCAAAATGTATTGAACAAAATTGTCTTTTAAGAGTGAGATTTCATGTTGATAAGCACTTAAAAAAATTGTGAATGAAATCGCTTACTAAAAAATCAGGGAAAATTGTAATTTTATTAATATTTCCGTTGAATATGTTAAATTGCATAGTAGGTAAGGAATAAAAGCATTGATTCTGTGCAGCTTTCAAATATCAAATAACTTTCAAATTTTCAGAATTAGCTTTGAACATGTAAGAAAACTGATTAAAAAATTGTACAGATGTTGGAAAGTAATACTTCTTACCTTGTATATTGTTGGGTATCTTTTTGAAATGCAAAAAATTTTATTAAATATACTTAAAAATCACTTAACCTAGACAAAGTTTTCCAAACTGTCAACAAATTTATTAAGTGAAATTATCTTAAACAAAGCAAATGTTTGTAACCATAAAGCCACTGAAAGAGTTACAACTCTTATCTTTAACATTCTATTGAACTAGAAGGTATCACAAAGTCTAAAGTTGTAGATATTCAATGGTGCAGTGAAAGTTATTATTTGTGTTGATATATTGGAATAAACTTGGTAAACTAGACGAGTTAGGCCAGTCAAGCTTGAAACTGCAACGTATACTGAACTTCCTGACGTCACGATTAATAGCTTTTTCCCACCAACTAAACTTCACATTAAAATCTTACACATTCCTGCATACTTACATATTCTACTCCATGATATTCTGGATGGCCAATCAAACTTTACAGAATGGCTTATGCTAGATACTTCTACAAAATATCTGTGGCAACTGTGTTGACAAATGGCAATTCAAAATTGCTCGAAGTAACAAAAATATTATTCTGGGACTTTTTATTGCAATAAAGTTACTTAAAATACAATTTGTTAGATACATTTTTTGGTTAAATGTAGGTTTTCTTTATTACCAGGAAAGTTCTAAAATTTTTATGACGAAAATTGGGAAGTGGGGCTTACAAGTCCCGTCGGGACATAAAGAATTAACTTATCTTTTTACAAACCTTGACCTTAAATTATTTACCTGTTTTTAACAATGCAATTATGAAGTTTTGATGTATTAAACGAATAGTGAACAACTCTGTCTTGTTGCGCAATACGTGTAAATCCTTTTTGATCCCAGAGGGACATTGAATAGAGTGGCGATCAGGGGGAGGGAACACACGTTGCGGGGGATGATGATACGAGGGGTTTTGTGGGGCACTGGGCCTCCCAGTTCAACGACCGAGGGGCCCTTCGGCCCCCACTCCCTTAATATGGGGCTTAGATTGAGTGGTTGGTCGAATCATCAGGTTACACACAGCATTGCTGGTTAGGTTTGGGATGTGACCTGCGTTTTCTAATAAAAGTGTCCACACTTATTGTGGTGGGGTGTTTGTTATACATGAATGGATTTTTTTTATAATGAAAGGTTTAAAAGCTAGGAATCAGACGCTGTAAGAGTAGATGCTTTTTTATGAGCTGATATACATCTCTTTCTCCTTTTATTTCAAGAGTGTACCCGTGTGCCTATTGATTTTAGTTTTAAAAGACATGTTCTCTTTTTCAAATAAAAATGGTGTAAACAGTCATTAATTCTTATTTTTTCTGCCTCCTTTTTATAAACCTTTTAGAGCTTAACCCATTAATGCCCAATTTTTTATTTTTCTTAAATATTTGGTAAAAACATAGTAAATAGCCCCAAAACAACTGGAAAAATAGTGAAAAAAATTCCAGGTTAAAATTTTAATTTCTACACCAAAATTAAAAAACGTCCCTAAAAAGGGACGTCAGGCACGAATGCCCCCGTTGTTTTTCTCTATAGTAAGCGCATGGTAGAAAACTTTTTTAAAGCCTCGAAAACATTTTATACCTTATTAAGTGCAGCAAAAGTGATCGGAACGGTACTGTAACATAAAAAGGTACAAAAAACATTAATTATTTATCCAAATAACCGTTAAATTAACCTTAATTAACGTAATTTGAGCATTTTTTATGCTCTAAAATACGTATTTTCCTCCCAAATCTATGTTAATTTCAAATTAATTAAGATTTTTAATTGAAAAAGGCGTTATTTGTTTATATGTTACCTAATATTAAGTAATAATTACTTTTACACACCTCAAATCCATCAGAATGTCTCAATTTGTGAAGTTTAAGTCTTTCAAATGCCCATACTTTTTTCATTTTATTTAATTTTATTGTGCGGAACACAAATTTCTCCCCAAAAATCAAGCCTTAGTGGGATGTGCATTAGCAAGCCAGATGATACAGATTGATCTGCAGTGTAGAACACGATGATTATCCACATCTAATTAGAAAAAAAGCCGAAAATTTACCACAAAAGCGACTTTTTTGGCAATTTTAATGACAAAAAGTCATAAAAACTAATAATTATTAAACTTTTAATTAAAATATAACCGGAATATATTTGCATAAGTAATAAATATAGTAAAATAATTAATTTATTACCTTTAATTAATACAAATTGATTAATTCCTTATAATCTAAGACCTTTTATTCCATTAATTTAGCAGAAATAACAGTATTTTCCAAAAAAAATAAACAAAAATATTAAATTTATTAGCTAAAATTAAAGTAATTTTATAAATATCAGTTATTTAATTCATATCATAAGAATCTAACGCGTTTGGATGAAAAAAAAATAAGGAAACACTAGCATTTCACTATGGGAAAAACTACGGGGGCATTCGTGCCTGACGTCCCTTTTTAGGGACGCTTTTCGAGGGTCCAAAATAAGGTCAAGATAAAATATTTTGGAAAAATAAAAAAACACCCCAACTGATTTAATGTATAAACAGTAATATATATCGACATTGAAATTTTTTTAAAATAACAACTAGGATTTTTAAGCTTTTTCTTTTAAAATTCTTAAAAAAGCACTTTTCTGAAAAATTCTATCTTCCAACTTTAAAAAAAGTGAATCTTTTTTAAAATTCTGCTTTCTTCTGGTGTTTTTTATGTTCTATGAAGATCAGAGATACAACAGTGCAAATTTTGATTCAAAGGAACTATTTTTGTAGAAATAGGAGGATTTTTAAAAAACGTCCCTAAAAAGGGACGTCAGGCAGTAATGGGTTAAGTGTAAACTCACAACTCGGACAATAAGTGTAAACTCACAACTCTCAAGCGTCACCTCCAACCGTGGACCGGTTTCATCCTTGTTAGGACTCATCAGCACGGTATAGGAAGGTAACGCAAGAGAGCGGAGGACAAGTACTAGTCTAGCCGACTATAACTGAAAAAGTGGTGACAATTGATTAGTCCTCCACTCATCTGCTGAAATGACATGGCATTCCTAGAACAGATTTAATTCCAGTAAGGCAAGGTACATGAAAGGAGTATTTCACCAATTATTGCTAAATATTGCTTATTATTGCAATTGCTAATTATTGCAATTATTGCTTTAAA
Organism: Tetragnatha versicolor; assembly: GCA_024610705.1. Lineage (NCBI taxonomy): Eukaryota > Metazoa > Arthropoda > Arachnida > Araneae > Tetragnathidae > Tetragnatha > Tetragnatha versicolor. The sequence goes on along the minus strand of JANDEH010000001.1, from coordinate 30,037,756 downwards.
TATATTGTCACAGTTGTTAATTTTATTTAAATTTTATTACTATTATTTTTACCGGGCGCTGGCGGATTGAGGCGAAACTGAAGTGATCCAAATAATTTAATTTTTAATTGCTCTATTAACCTTAATAGGGGAAACAGTAATTTTCATTTCTTTGTTTTATTTTCTTAGAAAAAAATTTAAAAAAGAAAAAAACAAATCAATTGAAGGAGAAAATGAATCATGGCAAATAGCAATGCTCTCAAATGCAGAAAGTGAAGTTTTGAAAAAGGTGTAACATGCTCGTGTAGTATCACAAAAAACTTTTATAAAAATAAAGGGAAGATAAATCATTAGATTTATTATTCAAGCAAAATTCTACCGTTCTTTCAGCTTTACAGAAAGAGTTTCAGAATATTTTTTATCAAGCCAAATATAAAGGCATTGAAATCAACATCTTTCAAAAATCCTTAAATATTTTATTCAACTTATACGGAATTGAAAAATTGTAAATAAGTGCATAGTTAAATAACTAATGATAAAACTTTGATGGACTATTTTTGACACTTAATAATGAAAGAAGCGACAAAATCCCTTTGATTTTTAAATTTTAATAGAGGCATTTCTCTACAAAGCATTAAAAGTCAGTCGCAAAAGAATAAATTTATTCAGTAAAAACTATTTTTTTCTGAATATTATGATTCAATAAATTCAGTTCAATAAAAGCAGCCAAAGAACAGTCTCCTTTCAAACTAAGAAACTCCAATGATCTCAGCGCAAGAAATTTAAAATTTCGTTTACTTCGTGTCTGCCTTTAAAATGTACGATCCCTGAGAAAAGATGATGCTGTTGCTAGGCAACGACTGCCCAGTTCCGGAATTGTTTGACTTTGGAGGACGACCTTTTTTAGTCTATGATGCCATCTAGCGAGAGATAAATTTTTTCTCCGAAACGTTTGTATTTGTTCGTGTCGTTAAACTGGCAGGAAGACAAATATTGCTCCAAAGGCAAAAGCGCTTAGAAATAATTCTAAGATAACTTATTTTCCTGAGAAAAGTAAATAAACCATCAAGGAAGCAGTTTTATCAAACAAACAATCAAATCTAAGCGAAAGATTACAGTGAGTGTACAGAAAGTATAAATCCATGCAAAAATTGTGAGAGAGGAAGTATTTTTTTGCATTTATGTTTGATTTAAAATCAGATTGCTGGAAACAAGTGGCTTTGTATCTAGAAATTATGAATGGAATTGAATAAAATTTGGCTTTGATCTTCGAAATGATGGTGAAATTAAGGCTTTCAGGACTCAAAGGCAGGTTTCTTTTGTACAAAAAGTAATATTTAGTTTAGAAATGTTTATTATGTATGTGAAAGCAATATTTTAAAGCAAAATATTAAAACTCAACTTAGATTGTCAATAGTTGGAAATAAGCTCTCTTTTCAAAAGTATCAATAATTTAACGAAAATAAAAGTGGGCATTACCTCAAAAGCTTCCTTTGTTATTTAAGTTAGGAGATTTTGAATTGATTTAAAGTTTTTATATGCACTTAAATTTATAAATAACTCTTCAGGTTTCTCATTTTTTGCTAGAAATACTTCTTTAATAATCCTGTATTTTTTTTTCAAAAATCAGGCCGATTTCTATAAACTAGAACAATATTTTTACATGTTTGTTATGTGTAAATAATAATATATGTAAGGGAGACTACCAAATAAAATCTTTTAGCATAATATTGCTAGTACATTGACAAATAGAACCAGTATCTTGATAATTCTAACTCCTTTAATTCTTCGTGGAAAATATTCGCTACTTTACAATATTTTAACTAAAATTATTCTAACATTAGTTTTTTCCTTAGATAAGTTTCTGTAAAAAATCTAAATAAATAATGCAGGAAATTTCATATAATTTCAGTCAACACAAACCATCTAATTTCGTCAATCCCCAACGAAAAGGTACACCTAATGAAGCCTCTACCGCCAAAACATCCCCCTCAAAAACCCAACAATTACAAACTCAAACACTTTCTTTTCCCCCCAATCGGCATTTAAAAAAAGCGTAATTTTTAAAACAATCAACACTCGCTTTAACCGCAACCACAGAACCTCCTCATGTAATTCGCTTGTACTATATTGATCAACCCGCGTAAGCGACGACAGTTATATGGGTGGTGACGTCATACTCATGCGATGGGTAACCTTGCCTCTTTTATTCATTCATTTTTTTGCCCGATGGCCGAAAAAAAAGGGTGAACGAACTGCGGAAAAAATTCAGGGCCGCCGCCAGATGTGTATGGGGGAGTTAATAAGATTTTTGTTGCTCTTAATTAATTCGCCTCCTTCTGTTTACCATCTTGGAAGAAAAGGCAGATGAGAATTGGGGATGAAATTTTGATACTTTTTTTTAAGTGTTTTTGAGCGCAGTTGGTTTGACTCGAATTTTATTCGTGTTTGTGATATGATTTATTTTTGAAAAAAAAAATTAATTTTCGTCTCGGAATAATTACGTTGGGAGGTTTGTTTTTTATTTTTTTTCTATGCGGAGTGAGGATGATGTAGGTGAAGGCGAGTTTTAATTTTCACTCCAGATTTGAAGTCAAGCTTTTATTTGTGAATTAAAAAGGGGATTAAATGTGGATTAGCTTTCGCATGAATTTTGAAACGTTCGTTATGAAACGGCTTTTTTAGATTTTCTGCCTTATTGCTTGGATTCAATTTATCCAAGTTTTGAAGATAAAAGAGTGAAGTTAGTATCATTTATTTTTCAAAAAATAAATCTCAAAATAAAAGTTATGCAGCCAATTTATGAAATGATAGCATTTTCCGAGAAATTCAAAAGAGGTGCTGTAGTATTTTCGTAATTTATTACCCAACTCCGACTATTTCACTCAAATTTGATTGGAAATATTTGGAAATGCCATAGAAAATTTGGTTTGTGTGTACCTAATAATCTTATTGATGAAATATCGATTTTTAAAATTTTTTACTCAGGTATTCAAAGATATACATAGTTTTATTCAACACTCAGAAATGATAGTTGTTTTTAAAGATTTTCACCATACTGCCATCAGATATTGACAATTGAAACTTTGAGTGTTTGCCTTACAATTACCGTGTCTTTACTCTTTACCCCCGAAACAAGGTTATTTTATTTTATAAATTATTTTATTTTGCATAAATATACTTAATAATTTATATTATCCTGATGTGTTCACTATTTTTATCATAAACACAGTAGGGCTTCAAACTTTTAAAAAATCCTAAATATTAGTTAAAAAATATTAGTTTTTATAATTTATTCCAAAATCAAAATTTTCTCAAACAGGTAGATTCTATCTTACTGCGTACTAATATTAGTGTTCTATTTTATTATCACAACACGTTTCTCCTATATTAAATTTGTCGTAAAAAATATTTTGTACTCTGACATGGCTTTCGAGAAATCGAAGATTGGGGTATCGAGATAGAATTAAGTTAAGATTATTCGAAGCAGTTCTTGGAAATACTTGGTTCTCAAGTAACTCAAAACGTAAAACTATTAATTTGCCTATCTATGGGGAAATATACCACAAAAGTTATTAATACCAGATATTTTAACTTCTATTTTAGCCTAAACTTTACCACAATCATCTCTTAACGTGTTAGCATTGTACCAGTCAGTAAATTCATCTAACACAAAACACCATTACCTTAGCAACCTCTCCCCAAACGCATCTTCAACCCCTTAAAAGAGAGGAGCAACAGGGTGTTGCCACCCGCCAATTAGCCAATTAAGCTCGTTAATCGCCTGCGCTAAAGAAAGTGTGTCAGTAGGATGGGATGCGGGCGGTGACGTCATGGATCCCGCTTTCACGCTCCGAACAACCAGAATGGGGCAAAAGCGAGGGGGGTGGCCTTCAAAAAACATTTTCAAGGGTGAAAGGGTGAGCTAGGTGAATGAACCCCGCGAACCAGGAAGGACACACGGGGGGAATGGGGGTGCAACCCTTCCTGGTCGCCCCAGTGCAACTGGTCTATGAATTTTATTAAATTTTTTACAATTTCTTCTATCTTAATTGGGTCGACATAAACGTTTTATATTGCTGATATCTATCTAGTAGTAGATTCAAATATGTTCAATGTTCTGTTCATGTTTTGGAAATGCATGCATCATTTAACTATTCTATCTACAAAAGTTTTTTGTTTACACCTAAATTTTTATTTTACCATTAAATTAGATTTTTTCATGAAAGATCTTCTGCTTAAGCTCTTATACTTTACACTGTAAAAAAATCTTTCTTCAATAAACGTAAATTTGGATTATTTTCATAATTTGAGAAGGTATCCGTATTTTCTTTTTCCGTCATTTGAGGGAATGTCCGTTTTGTATTTTTCTGTGAAAGGAGGGAAACCTTCCGTTATTTTAGAGAACGTTAGTTTAATATCTTTTCGTCATTGGAGTGGAACTTTCCGTTATTTTAGGGATTGTTCGTATTATTACTAATATTATTGTGATTCAGTATATTCCTGATTATAATTTTGAAAAAAAAATGACAAACAATCCGTAAAATCCAAATAGACGATTCTTTTAAATAATTTACACTACCGATCACAGTAATACAAGTCTAATCAAAAGTTACAAGTTATCACAACTATTTAGATCACATTTTTGCGATCTAATAAGACTAGTTAGGTATGCAATATTTTAAGACTTCAGCTACGTGGTGAAGAAAGCGATCGTACGATGTTTAAATATCTGTTTAAAAATAGTATATCAGAGTATTTCTATTTTAAAGCATGGTAACGTTTACTACGGCCGTTGCTAGGCTGCCGACGTACTGTTTTGTACTGTATTTCACAATCCCTGCAAGATTTTTATACTTTATTAGCAATGCGCATCCTTGTGGACTTGATTCTTGATGTTTCTATAAAATATTTTAGCGAAATAATTTTATTTTCAATTAATTAATAATTAAAAATTTTTAAAAAAAAAAATAGATAAAGTAAAACATTTAAAAAACACAAAGGAATGACTGTTAAACAAGAGAAATTAATTCTTGCAATTTTTAATGGAATAATAAAAATTTAAAATTAAATTTACTGAAAAATAATTACTGGGGTTCGAACCTACGACCATGTGCACTCTAGACTGACACGCTACCACAACCCCATTCGAGCTCCGCTAGGTTCCATCCTAAATACTTTAAAGCCACGCCTTTAACCCGATCATGCGCACAACGGTTACCCGTCGGCAGCCTAGTCATTCCCGATTACGGCCAATAATACAAAAAATAAAAACAATATTTTTAACTTATTTACCCATAATAAATTTGCTGAAGGTTCGTTTCGCCTGAAGACGCTTGCACAAACTTCCATTACTTATTTACAACTATATTTGAGTCTCACCAGAACTAGTGGAGAAATCGTACAATACGCATGCGTGAGGAGAGGAAAATTAAAAAACGGAAACTTCACGATGAAAATTCCGTTTTGTAGTTTACGGAATTAATCCATGAAAAATTCACGGAAAATAATACGTCAAAAGACGTTCTTTTTTTACAGTGTAGCAGGTGTCCAAACGTACATCTATTTACTCGTTCCTCGTATATTTATTTACTCGTTCCTCTCCTCGTATATTTATTTACTTGTAAAAAATAACAACTCAGTTAAAGGTTGTATTGGTAGATGGTTAAATACTATTTCTAACTCTTTCTAACTCTAACTAACTTATTTACTCTTTCCTTAATAAAAAAATAAATAACAACTCCGTTAAAGGTTGTATTGGTAGATGGTTAAATATATTATTTCAAATTCGTGGTTCTTTTGGTCGTTCTAAACTATTATCGTACTCTGTAAACTAATTCTTTAATATAAATTGAGAACCGTGACAAAATAAAGTTATCTAAAGTGTTATAGTTGAACAAAAGCTTAAGAAAGGAATAAAAGAATTGATGATGTTAGTTACATAAAATCCCAAATTGCTTAGTTTTCAAAAATAAAATTTAAAGTTTAGGTAATTTTTAAATGGTTTTATATAGATTTTTCTGTTAGTGTCAATAAGTTCAAAATATTTGAAATGAGGAACTTGCATGATTTTTTATATTTTTTTAATCTATTCTTCACGCAAAAATAAGCCACTACACAAAATTTGAGGCCGATTGAGAAATTTTTCGATTGCAAAAAAAAATTGTCAAAAATCGTGTTTTTCGAAGCAACTGAAAACGCTTAATTGCATGCACAGTGACGTCACTAATCATGGACTTCGCCTAAAATGTTTGCCTTGGATTTCTGACCGTCACCAGAAGTGTCTAGAAGGTAAATATTTATTAAAACACTCATATCGGACACTTCTGAAAAAAGAAATCATCAACTATAACATAGAAATTCAATTTTGATTGCAATTTGGTTCGATGGATTCTACGTCACTGTGCATGCAACACACTTCGCGTTTTCTGTCACGTGTTTTTTTTCTCGGATTTTGAATTAAAATATTTAATTACTTGTACACTTTTTTGAAAATTTGACAAAATATTTCATTTTACTATACAAAAAACTATACGGAACACTTGAATGTTTATGAAAATCTGACACATGCAAGTTCCTTATTCTTTAAATTGTGCTTCAATAAAAATGTGTGAAGAATTAAAATCCTATACCCTAATTGCCTTGAAAAACAAAATGAAAAAAAGTTAACAAGTGAATGATCTTAACACTTTCAACTTTTCAATTAGCTTTAAACTTTATAAAATAGGTCAGCAATTATCAAAAAGGATTTTCTAATATAAATGTTATAAAGATTATCCATTGATTTAGTATATTATATTTGAAATCTGTATTTATAAAAGATACATTCCAACAAAACTTCTAGTTGTCTTGATTTACGGAAATTATAGAAGAGTGTAATTTAATAAAAATATAATTAGATGACTATAATAAGACAAATTGTAGAATGATTAAATAACTTCTAAGCAAGTTTTTTTTCTCGAGTTATAAGATTATCTCGAAACTGTGTTCTTCCACTTTTAAATTGCTTTATTTTCCAAATTTGCTGCAAAGTGTATAGAATTCACTATATAATTCTGGAGTTTTAATACTTTAACATTTAAGGATATATTTTTAGGTCTTTCAAACAAATACTAAACCTTAAACATTCAAATTAGCTTGATATATTATAAAACAGAACCATAAATTTTGAAACTATTTATCTCTTTTTTTTCTCTCTTTAATGGTTAAACTATATAACCAAATTGTTACTTGTGCTATTAAAAAATAAAGCATCTCTATTATACAGTAGGGTGGGCTTTATTTTTTATTTATGTTCTAATAGCGTGGAAAAGGTGCCACTTGGGTCCAATAAGGAAAATAGTTTTTCAATTGGATAATATCTTAGGCTCCCGCATCGCACTTAAAGTTTGAAAAAAAAATGGGTTACTTTTAAAAAAAAACAACTAAAAATCCAAATATTAAACTCTCAAATATTTTTCATGATTTTTTATGAGGAATTAATACAGTTATGGACATAATGTTTCAGGTTCCATTCTCCTATCACTCTTGTTTCGTTAGATATAAATTTTTAATGTTCAAAAAAATTTTGTAAAGTTGTTTTTTCTGCATTTTTAAACAGCTAGTTACTCAAGAGCTATACAACTTAAAACCTGAAATCAGTCCCAATTTGTTCGTAATTTTTTTGTCTTTGATTTGATGTGCATCGTGACCACCATTTTCAAAAAGTTTTTTTCAAAATTTAAAAAAGTGAAAAAATATTTATTAAAAAATTTTTTTTGAAAATGTTTTTAAAAAATTTAAAAGCCTTTTGACTCTTAAATTGAACATTTATACCAAATTTCAAGTTGCAAATAATATTTAATCATGTATAAAAAAATAAAAAATTTCGAAATTCAGCCAAGTCCCTACTAAACAATCCCCAAAATTACACAGCAATAGCGATTCACTCAAAGAAAATTCATTAACTCGCTTGAGGGTGTTCAAATGACTTAAAACATGTAAAAAATGTCACATAAATTTCTGCAAATAAAACAATTAACAGATACGGTACAAAACCTTTAGATAGCTATTTTTCAATTTAAAGTTAATTCAATGTGCATGAATTTTACCGGAATATTCCTAAGAAATGTGTTCATATCCAATTTTTAAGAATAACTGAAACAGTCTTATTTTTGTTCTTTTGTTGGGATTTTAAACTTTTTCTGATTCAGCGGCACGGTCGACGGCATAATACGTAAAAACCAAAAATTCTTTCTCACCAATGTATTTTCCAGTGATCTTAATTAAAAATATAGATTATATCTATCTGCTTAAGAGAGCTGTTCTGTTGATTAATTGTTGATTTTAATTGCTGTGATCTAAGAACATTTATAATGTTCATTCACTTTTAAATGATTGTAAAACTTTTTTTAAGTAATCACTCTTTAAGGGGGTCTGGGACACAAAAATCGTGAGATTTTCAAAAAAAGTTTTTTGCTTTCAAAAAGGAACGGTTTTCTCTATGATGTGTTTTTTCACTGTTTCTCATCTTTAAATTGATTATAAGTCAAGAACCGTTCAAGGTAAAGAGTTGAAATTTGAAATACATACTTTTTAAACACTTTACTTTAATTTGATAAAGGGAAATTTAAAAACTTTATATACTTTTTAAAATATGAATTTTTTTAAAAAAAAAGTTGCATAAAATTTCAAGAATTTTTTACTTAATTGTTCATATTTTTTCAAAAAATTAATATTTCTTAAAATGCCTCAACCAAGTTACAGATAAGGGGCCGTTCAAATATTACGTAAGCACCTAAGGGGGGAGGGGGGGTTTGCTCTTTGCTTATTTTTGCTGACAAGGGGGGAGGGGGGATATGAGTGATGCTTACGTAAGATGGTGCATTTTCGAAAATCTCTTGTTTCTTGCATAAATAATTTCAAAATTCAACCAAAAAATAATGTAACAAAAATTGAATTAGGAAATCTGACGTAAGCACTTTTTTCTGGAGATGGACCACCCTAACATTTTGAAATTGTAACCCCGAAAAGTAGTGTTTCGACTCATTTTTGAACCCTTAGGGATACACCCAAAAAGGACAACTCCTTGTACGATTCACCTAATTTTCGAGGAAAAAAAACAGTACTTACTAATAGGGATGTCAAAATTTCGGGGGGGGGGGTCCGGCAGTTTCTTACGTAATTATGGTGGGGGGTTTGAGGTTTGCTTATCTTTGCTGACAAGGGGGGAGGGGGGGTTAAAAATGACCAAAAAAGGGCTTACGTAATATTTGAACGGCCCCTAATATGTTTCTGTAGGATTAAGTGAAAAAAATTTGAAAATTTATCAATAATATTTTGAGTTATATCAATTTTAAATGACCCCACTTTTTTAATGAAATTTCAATTTTTAATTTTTTAAAAACTTTTTGAATACTTTTCTGATGGGATTTTGCTTAGCTGTTAGATGGTTGATCAGTATAAAAATTTCAAAATTCTAAGTTAATTAGTAAAGTTTTTAGAAAATTGTGTCCCGGACCCCCTAATCTTGAAATAACACTTCTGTAATTATCAATATGTTAGGCGTACGAACACACTGGATTAGTTGATAGAAAATTTCACGGTAAAATTTTTGTTTTCTAGTTTACAGAATTAATTCGTGAAATATTCACTAGAATCAATGCGTAAAGAGACGTAATTTTTTCACTGTGTATTTATAGCAAAAAAGAAGTTTCAAATAGACTCTATAAAAAAATTTCATAAATTTTCTAAGAACAGTTGATTAAAGTATTCATAAAAAGAGTATATATTCTAAAAAAGTTTTGTAAATTAAACTGTACATTTGGATTAAGTATTTTCTCCTTAATTATATTGCTATTAATACATATTTTTCTATATTTTGTTGCATTCTCGTATTTATTTCAGAGAAATAGGCGTTTTTAGATCAGATTTAACCTTCAAGAATTAAATGTTTAGCATAGAAATAGTTTGCTAACACAGTATTAAAAAATTAGTTAACTTATATAAATTTTGCTTTAATGATAACGATATTGAGGATACCTTTAAATAAAAAATATACAAGTAAAAAATATTTTTTCTGGATTATGACATTTTGGAATGCAACGAAAATATTATAAGTGAACTAAATTAAGTGTATTTTATAAATAAACTTCAAAACAACAACTTTACATCAGATAAATATCCAAGTAAAAACTTAGCATTGTGTCAAAGATTAATTAACTTTATCAGCCAATGATATTCAAAATATCTCTTCTGTTTTATTCTTCATTTTTTTATGAAATTTTTTTAATCAATGCACTTACAGTAAACAATTCATTTCAGATAGATGCTTAAAAGTTCCTATAACTGAAGGGTGAATGGTTTCCTGGTGACTTTGTATTTAGTAAGTATCTTTATTTGCAACATAAATATGTATTACATGCGTTTCATTGTTAACCAAATATATACATGTTATGTTTCGTTTTATATTAGTTTTGAAAGTAAGCTAGAAACTGTTCAGGTCAATTTTATTTCATTTTGCTGTTCCAAAGATTCTATTTATAAGCTCACTATCTTTTATATACCTTTTAATATTGATACTTTTAGCGTTTCCATACTTCCCCCTAGATCAAGAATATTCATTACAAGTTCAGAACGTGTATGAGCTCAAATCTCAAAATTTCTAACGAAGTAATTCCTTTGTTTTAAACTTAAATTTTGGTTGTTGAATAATTTGATTGATTTTTTTTCATATTAATTTCGGTTCATCACAATTTATTATGGATCAAGACTTCTTTTTTATGACGATGTATAGTCAGGTTTAAGGTTGGACCCTTCTGTCATTATTCTGTTAGAACGCATATAAGTGTGGGATTGAGTAGCGTAATTAACCACCACTAGTAAGATAGATTAGTGACCATCACGGAGTAGCGGATGTAGTTCAATCATAGGATTGAGTTGGAAGAGAGAAGTCAGAGACTGAGATCCTACAGTTTTTTTCTGTAGAAATTATTATATTTAACATTTATTCTTTAACCATCAAACATTTTTAACTCTTCAGATTTCATCCTTCTTCAATACGGCATAAGCCTTCCATAAATCCTATAAGTTTGGAATTTTAACTAAAGATGTTAAAATGTTTCAATGCGTGCAAATTTCCAAATAAAACAAGTTCTCGAGATATCGCTACACCCATGTCTTCTTTAAAGACATAAACGCAGGCATGGAACATCTCAACCCCTCCCAACTGAATTCTAATACAAAAAAAGAACCTGCATCAGCAGATGGGAGATGTGTCATTACCTTTCGTAAACACACTCCTACAGGTGGCCCTTCCACCCAATACTCTCAAACTGCCACATCTCTTGTGAAACCATCCCTAAACTAAGTACAACTGTACGATAATTGCAGTAACAATGGGACCCACCTGGCTTCGTTTCTTTCTCTGTGCGCACTTCCAAGACAGGCCAGGGCAATCTTACAAATGATACTTATTACCGAGTGTGAATTGGCGGGGTACTTCCTCCTTTCGGAATAATGTGTGGTTAACTAGTTGAAGATCAGGTGAACCGTTCGGTTAACACGCGGTTTGCCGGCCCACTGGGTAACGTGGTTCTTTGTTGGGTTCTACAACTTAATGGAGAAGTGTTTTTGTGAGTGGAGCGGTATTGTTTGAATTATATGCAATGGGGATATGTTATTCCATGTGAATTATTCTGGTCGTTTTGTTGGATGTTGAAATGATGTATGGAATTAGAGACGTAATCAAATCGATGAATTTAAGTTTTAAAATTTAAATACTGATTAGATAGACTGATTATATATAGACGGATTAGATAGACTGATTATATATGATAATACAATTTGGTGATCAGCTGCATTTGCGCGATCCCAATTTAGTCCAGTAACTTTGTCGTCTGAAAGCATGGGGTCGTATGCGTCAAATCCGGTAGTTCTGAATTTTTGCAGACTTTTTTATGATGTTGGCCTAATGAATAATCAAGTTTTAGACCTCGAGCGCCGAAAGCAACTTTGTCAAAAATCGAAAAAAACGCGGAAAAATCGAGTTTTTTTCAAATTTTGGCAATTTTAACCTTAAAGAACTAGTTTTTGAAAAAACTTTCTTATTACAAAGTTAAAGAAAACAAAATTTCCTACAAAATGCACTAATCAACTTTGATTTTCTGAAGAGTGGTTTTGAAGCTAGAGCGCGCTGAAAAACATCGATTTTTTGCATTTCCCAAAAAAAAAGGAAAACGCTCACTTCTACCCTCTACAAAATAAAAACTATTCATGTTATCAACAAAAATTTTATACCACGTGAAAGAGCATTTAATTTTCTATAAATAACATGCTTTACATTGTCATTTTTTTAGAAGGGGGGAGGGAGGAAAGCAAAGATCGATAATAAAACTCTCGCGCCTCGCAGACCAAACGGACTTATGCGGTTGTTAATCTGCAATCTGCGCTTTATTTCCGGTATTACCAATAAAATGGGTTGTTTTAGATTCATTGATGACTAAGCATGCTTAAAAAATAAATTTTTAAATTTATTTATGAAATATTGGGCGTTCAAGGCGGAATTTCGATCAATATTTTAAATTCATATATTAAATTATGGGAATGTTTTAATGAATGAATTTATATGTTTTTTGCATCGCTAAATCCGAATTTAAAGTTTATTTTCATTTTTAAAGTCATCTTCACATCAAAAATTGCAAAAAATCTCAAATTTTTGCCATTTTGTAAAGTTTTTCATCGATTTTCGAAACAAATATTCCTTTTACGAAACATTTCACGGAACTAAATTAAAGAACGTACAATTTCCTACCAGATACATTGTTTCATTTTTCTTTTGCGATCAGCGGTGTAAGTTTTATAGTGTTTTGGAAAAAGCAAGTTTCCTGTTTTTGTGTGAATTCAGGAAACAGCAGTAATTTAGAGCGCTCCAGCATCAATACCTTTCATCATAAAATCAAAGTTAAATAGTACATTTTGTAGGAAATTAAATGTACTTTCATGTGGTATAAACTATTTCTTGGTATCTTGTATTTATGTAGAGCTGTAGTGGGGTAAATCGAACATTCACCACTTTTTTGTAGAAAAACAAAAAAATCGCCACACTTCAAAACGCCATAAAACGTACATCGCTCATTGAAAAAGAAAAATGAACCAATGTATCTGATAGGAAACTTTACGTTCTTTAATTTGGTTCCTTGAAATTTTTCGTAAAAGGAATATTTGTTTCGAAAATCGATGAAAAACCTAACAAAATGGCAAAAATTTGAGATTTTTTGCAATTTTTGATGTGAAGATGACTTTCAAAATGAAAATAAACTTTAAATTCGGATTTAGAGATGCAAAAAACATATAAATTCGTTCATTTAAACACTCCTATAATTTAATATATGAATTTAAAATATTGATCGAAATTCCGCCTAAAACGCCCAATATTTCATAAATAAATTTAAAAATTTATTTTTTAAGCATGCTTAGTCATCAATGAATCTAAAAGAACCCATTTTATTGGTAATATACCATAAATAAAGCGCAGATTGCAGATTAACAACCGCGTAAGTCCGTTTGGTCTGCGAGGCGCGAGAGTTTTATTATCGATCTTGGCTTTTTATTATCGACTAAAAAAATGACAATGTAAAGCATGTTATTTATAGAAAATTAAATGTTCTTTCAAGTGGTATAAAATTTTTGTTTATAACATGAATAGTTTTCATTTTGTAGAGGGTAGAAGTGAGCGTTTTCCTTTTTTTTTGGGAAAGGCAAAAAATCGATGTTTTTCGGCGCGCTCTAGCTTCAAAACCACTCTTCAGAAAACCAAAGTTGATTAGTGCATTTTGTAGGAAATTTTGTTTTCTTTAACTTTGTAATAAGAAAGTTTTTTCAAAAACTTGTTCTTTAGGGTTATAATTGCCAAAATTTGAAAAAAAAAAACTCGATTTTTTCGCGGTTTTTTCGATTTTTGACAAAGTTGCGTTCGGCGCTCTAGGTCTAAAACTTGGATTATTCATTAGGCCAACATCATAAACAAGTCTACAAAAAATCAGAACTACCGGATTTGACGCATACTGTGATGTATAAAGTTACTGGACTGTACATGTATTATTAAGAAATACTTAGGAAAATTTTCTAATATTTCTTTTAACAATGGTTAAATAGGGGGATTGTACCAAAGTCACCAAAGTTAAGTTAAAAAATAAAGGTACCACTACTTTATTGGGAAATTTAATGTTAGAAAAAAGTAATACCATTTAATTTCATACGCATTTTATTTATATTTTCCCATTTATGAGACGATGCAATATAAGTACACTCTGAAATAAGCAGCTACTGAACATGTATTAATCTAGATATTTGATTTTACAAATTAACTAAAATTTTAAACAACAAACTGAAAGTGATTATCCTATTTTACTTTACATTAGTCTTCAGTTCCCAATTTTATGACAATCCCCTTGTTATCTCTTCTCAAATATGCGTATGAGTACTTATTTTTTCTTTGAAACTGTCTCTGTATAATATCAAAGAAACAATACAGAAAATAGTAAACTCACTGTAATAGTCACTACCAAACTGTAAACGATCCATAGAGTAATATAATTCTGACATCGATACAAGACTTTATATTCTTCATATTGTTGAAAATAATTTTTTTTTCTGTTTTTTAAAACTCTGACCAATGTTATACCTATTGTTGCTTTTATACTTCAGGTATTTAACTTTTACATTATTTTGTTACTTCTACTTTTACTTATCACAATTACTTCTTCATTTTCATGGATGTTACACTTATTTTTCTTTTAAATAATGCAAAGACAATTTTTTTAAAAATATGTATTTATACAGACATACATACTGACAAACATACAAACATTTATTTATATAAAATTTTTTTTATATTTTAAAACACTGTTTAAAAATATATCCGTCTCATTAACATGGACTAATTTTGGTGCTGATATCCATATCACAGGTCTGCAAAAAAACTTTTTTCGAGCTGTTTTGGATATTTCACCTGAACTTGGTTTTTTTAGGTGCGCTGAATCCAAAAATGACCTCCATTTTGTCCTGGGACGTCACGTTTTTTGACAATTCAAATTTTTAGGTTTTATTGGGAAATGCCTTAAAATTTTGTAAAATAAACTTTTCATACTAAATTTTTTATTCAAATTTTTTCCACAAAATCTTTTTTTATGTTTTTTAATGTGCTGAATCTAAAACTGGCCTCCGTTTTGTCATAGGGTTTCACCTTTTTTCACAATTTAAGTAAAAATGTCAATTTTTTAAGAAAATAAAAGTAAATATTTAAAAAAATTATTTTTCGACTCAAACTTTATTTGAAAATAATTTTTTATGATTTTTGGTGTGCTGAATCCAAAAAATACCTCTTTTGATTTTTAAGACACCACATTTTGTAACAAATTGAGAAAATATAGCAACATTTCACATAAAATGTAAGTAAACTTAAGAAGTAGATTTTTTTAATCCAAATTTATTTTTAAGGTTGTTAGTTTTAAGGGTTTTTTGTGCCCCGAGTTCAAAACTGGTCTCTGTTTTGCCATAGAATGTCATGTTTCCTGACAATTTAAGTAAAATTGTAAAATAAGTCATTATTTCAATTTTCATGAAAATAGGTTCATAAAATAAAATTATTGTTACATATTCTTCATGAAAATCATTATATAACTAAAATAAACTTATTTACACACTCTAAAGCCAATTTTTCCTCCTCATGAAACTCCCCTTGGTACCTTTACCCTTGTGAGTAGCAAAAAGAACATTTCTTTGAACTATACAACAAAAATCCTTCATTATTCTCCGATTAAATCTTCCCTATTATTTTCTATCTCTATAATGTCCTGATGAGATAGTTTACTATGTGCACCATTCACAGCTCCTAATTTTTAAAACTAAAGGAGCTAGAAATGCACAAAAACTATGAAAAATGGGCAAATTCGAATATAATTTTGCAATTTGTGAAAAATCCTGACGTATAGGATTTTTTTTCAATATTTTTTTCGTTATCAGCACACCAAAATACATAGGAAATAACTAAAATTATTCAAACAGCTTTTTCATTGCAGACCTGTGTATGTTTTATTTATTTGCAGGAATAAAATTAATGTTAAAGAAAAATGTATATGTTCAAAGCTGTAAATTTTAAGTTTCAGAAATAGGGGTGATTCTTGCCAAATGTTTCCATGTCTCCATTTTGTTGCTCTGTGTTAGCCAAATTATTATTTTTTTCTGGTGTGTACTTAGTGTGTATTATTTTGTATGTATATTTTGTATTTTGTTCATGACTGTATGATGTATTTCGATTATTTGTTTTATTTTGTTCTTAGTATAAATATTTATTTATTAATTTAGTTTTTCACTTGGAAGGGCTTGTGCCCCTTACGGCCTTATTCACCGGTAATCTGACCGGCGGTCAGGTCAGGAAACCATGGTTACAGCCTCTGATTGGTGGAAGGAAAATATTGAATTATTTTTCCACCAATCAGAGGCTGTAACCATGGTTTCCTGACCTGACCACCGGTCAGGTTACCAGTGAATACGGCCGTTAGTGAACAACATATGTATTTGTTTTTTTTCTTTCTGTAAATAAATTCTGTAAAATAAAAAAATTAAAAAAATGTTTTCCAATCTCATACTAGTAACATATTTAAAATTGGCTGTAAATATGTCAATATTTTCAGACAAGTGGAAGCAGGTAATTTCTGAGCAATGTTCGTTTTGAAATCACAATTTAAGTACATATATTACAGAAAAATAACTTGGTAAAGACAGTTATTTTTTTAATTTAAGGACTTATAACTTTTTATTTGTAAAAGTTTTATTTATGTTTATTGCCTATTTTAAAGCTGTATAAGACAAATAATTGAATAAAAATAAAAACATATAGACAACAAATCGTAACAGCAACAATTTCGAAGGTTACATTTTTCTTAAATTGATCCCCTAAATTTGAAAAAAAAAACTATGTGGTTTGCTCTTCATTTTTAAAATTTTCAAATACATTATATTTGTTATAATTTCATCATCAAGTTTGCATTTTTATAACTTAAACTATACTACTGTATTTTTATAACAAATTTTATAAATTGCAAAATTTTATAATTTTAAAATTAAGTTATATTCAATTTATTGGTAGGTAATTAGGTATAACATAGTTCATATTTTGGCATTAATAGTAATGCTTGTGACATAGGATGAGAACTCAAATAATTTTTTGAGTCCAATAATCTTCAAAAAGAAATCATATCTAAATTATATTATTTTCAATTTATTGTTAGGTAATTAACCATTATATAATTCATTTTTATTGTATAAATAGGAATGTGCGGGACGTGGAATGATAATTCAAGGAAATATTTTGAGCCTGTATTTTACTGTATCATGCATGAGTTAATTTTTAAATTTATCATTTGCATCAACGGAATAACTTTCATTTTTTCTTTCGACATTTGTTTCTCATAATGAAGCAAGTGAAACATCTTCGCAACCAACATTTCGAAATCCCGCATAAATAATCCTTCTCGCTCCCTCTCCAGAAACTTGACATTTCGAACAAAACCCGTGCCTTCAAAAAGCTGCCAAAGTCGCCATCTAACGAAGGCAGAGAGAATGTCAGAGACATCTAAAAGCACCCCTGAATCCTCCCATCTCTGTCGGAGTAAAGTCCGATCCCGACTTTTTGAAATTCATACTCGAAAATTAAAAAGCGAACTCGCAACGTTTCTATCCGTGTAGCGCTGCCAGCAAAGCCCGAAAGGCAAAATAAAGAAAAAAAAACTTCTTTTTCCATCAACTCTCTCGTGCCATAGATTTGCGCGCCAAAAAATGAAATCGGAGTGACGTCACTTTCTTGAGAAGAAGGCGAGATTACGACGACCAAAGCGGAAGTTGCCAGATCCGAGAAGCGTGATGCTCTTCATACTCCACAGGCGAAGGGTTGTATAGTATTTGGCTGGAGAAGAGCGCCAAATGGGTTTTGGCGAGGATCTGGCGAGGGAATGCATTTGAAATGACCGTTGCAGATTATTTTTGATTGCAATACTCTTAAATGTGATTTTTTGGAAGTCTTTGTTTCATCTTTTATTTTGCATAACTCTAAAGCAGGCGGTAAAAACTGAATACACGTAAGTGTTCACAAGATGGAAAGACACGTGCATTTTAAATCCCACTTAAGGGAAAAGCATTAAAAAGAAAAATGTATGTTAACTGAGAAATTTTTAAGATGCTCTTTTTCCCCTTTGCTTAAAAGGGCTTTGCTATGTCTTTCTTGTAAACTTTCTACTGTTTCTTATATTCGCTTTTCATATTCTTTGTAGAAAACCTTTGAGTTAAATCTGAATATCATTAAAACTAATATCATGGTTATATTATCAGCTCAAAAATTATGTAATGTATTTATATTCTTTTAGAAAAGAGGGGTTAATAGTCCATTATGATAATTATTTGTTGGGTTTACAATTTTATCATGATTAAACAATATGATAAAAATCAAATTTAAAAAATTAATTATTTAAATACACTTTGTCTTTCTAATTCAAAGTAATTAAAAGATAAATTCTGAATAAAAGAACAGTAATTCTCTAAAATTTTACACTATATTTGTATCAAAGAAACTCTTAGCAACTAAATTTAAATAAATTTTGTTTCTCAATAACTTTTCTATCCCTCTCAAGCACTCAAAAGTGTAATTTAATGGAAAATAAATTACATTTTTAAATAAAAAATCAATCTTAAAATAAATTAAAAATCCAAATTATAGAACAGTGTTAAGTATATGTGTATTGTTCCCAGTAAAAAATTACTACTCACAATGCAAAGTTATTAATAATTACTTTTACTTTCCTTGTTTTTGTTTTTTAGGATAGTGGTTACGAGTTATTTGTTTGAAAAAAATTCGCAAGACACCCACTTTAACAAAATCTCTTTAAGAATCCACAGTTTTTACTATGGAGAATATGTTATTATAATTAACGCTAACTTTCTTCCTTATTTACTTACTTTGGAATAGAGAGGATGCAAACGAAAAAAGAGGAAAAAGTAAAATGAAAGTGAGATGGGACAGAAGGAGAGAGACAGTTACGAAGAAAAATTGGAAGGTTAGGGATGTAAGAGAGAATATAGGAGAGAAAAGGAAAAATAAAGAAAGAAAGAGGAGCAAGAGAAAGGTTAGGGATGTCATAGGGAAGCAAAGAGGTAAAAAGAAAATTAAGAAAGAAAAATAGAGATGCAACATATTAGTATAACAGAAAAATCCATCAAGCTTTCAAAACGCTTTTCTAACGTTCGATGTCAAGCTAAATTATTGGGGATCACTGTCATTACTAAAAAAATTCAAAATTTTACCCGTCCCCCCTTTCAACGAATCAACCTCATCAATTAATTTCTCTCAGAAAACATTTTGAATAAAACCTAAAAAAAGTTTTAAAAATCTGCCAAAACAGCGCTAAAAGGCGTTTCACGACAACCTTCCCCACATGATGCCGTCCCCATGGCAACCGTCAGAGCTCTCTGGCGCCCCTTTTTTCCAGCCAGCCTTTCCCTCTCCCTTCCTCAGGATTTCAATGGGCGAAGGTGAAAGACGGAGAGAGATAGGAATATAGATTAGAAAAGAGGGACCGGCAAAGCAATGATTCGTTTCAAGGATTTAAACCTTTCCGTTTCTTCCAAGTCATTGTTTGGGGCAGGCCTTACCCAATCGATTCGACTCCTCTTTGTTTTCACTTCAATTCCTCCCTCAGAAAATTCCTCCTCCTCTCGGAATTTCTGTTCCCTTCCAAATTGATGATAAGCTCCATCGAGCGAAACGGTGCTGTTGCCGACGACGAAAAAATAGTTACTAAGTAACGTGCCTCGACGACTTATCTGTTATGTGTCAAGCCTGAGGTTTTTTTTTCTTTCACGAATTTCTTGACTGTGAGAACGCTCGCACACCCGCTTTCTTTTGTAGAGATGCGTTTCGTAGAATATCCTGTTACTCGAGTTATGGTGGTGGAAAAATGTATTGCAATAAGAGGGGAGGTGTGAGCGGTGGAAAGGATTGATTCCCTTTTAATGAATTCAGTAAATCCTTCAGGCTTAATTGAGATTTAATAGGAGCGACGGTTGAGGCCGAATGAGATGTGTCCCTTAGGATTGATTGTAGCTTTTTTTGTGTTGAGTTTTATGCGCGTAAGTAAATTAGTTGAGTGAACTCTGAAAGAACCGTTGGTTTAGCCTCGTCAGGTTGGCAAAATAAATTGCTTGTTTTTGACTCTTCGGTTTTTATTGCTGGATTAGGGAGATGGAGTTAAACAAATGTATCAGACTGAATTATGCGTATAATAGCAATGGAGACTATGATGAGGAAATAATAATTCTGATATTAATTCGGTTTTGACTATATGTTAATACAAAGATAAATAAAAAAGATAAATTTTTAAGAAGTGAGAGGAGCTTAAATAAAAATTAGCCAGCTCAATTTTTAGAATACTATTTATTTAGGCTTTATTTTGTGATAAATAAATGGGTAGTCAATAAAAATTAACTGGTGAGAACATTTAGCTTTAATTTTATTTAAATTATTATAATATTACCTTAAAAATTTTAAAAAGAACCTATGTGTTGTGGTGTCGATACAGCATTACAACTTGGAATCACTTCTTTCAAATGATTAATAACGTGATGCAAATAATAATTACGTGATTAATAACGTGATGCAAATAATAATTACGTGATTAATAACGTGATGCAAAAGTCAACTAAAAACAATAATGTTTTCTTATATTTAGTTATCTTTTTTAATTCAAGGAGCTGAATTCCCGTTAGCAACCAAATATTTGTTTACATACCTAACAGATCAAGAATTCAAATTTCTGTTTATTTTAAAATCAAGTGTACTTAGGCACTACTGTCTATGCTAGGCTAATATTTTAAAATGAATTTTAAAATATTTTTTAAAGTTATATTAAGATTTTTGTGCTAAGCATTGATTGCAATGCATATTATATACAAAAGCACCAAATTTCTGTAACAAATATTTATTGCAACTTTTGTGCCCACCAATGAAAATAGTTTATTTATAACTTTAATCAGCTTTTATTACCTATTCTGATGTAAGAAGCAACCAAACTTAAATTAAAACTGTCCATTTTTATAGATTTATAATTAAAACATTACACATAGAACATTCCACCACCAGCATCACACAACTTTAAATTCCAAAGTATTCAACTACTTCCCAAACAAGGCTCAACTTGAAATGACTTCACCCAAATCAAACTGCATTAACCGCTATTTCACTGCAACGACTCTCCATAGAAGTCCAGTCGAGAAATGTCCCCAATTACCCATAACTCTAAACAGGAAGAGAGAGCAGAGAGGAAACGTCATTCAAACGAACGCTGCAATTAATGCGATTGTGGGGCACGATATGGAATCGGACGATCGTTTTCGGGTTGAGAAGGGGATTATTAATGTCTAGAGGGACGAGTGCAACTCGTAATTACTGGTCAATAAAATTGTCCATGTGCTTATTAGCTTAGTGGAGGAGAATATGAGTTTGCTGGGTTGGAAAATTGGGCAGTTTGCAGATGATGGCGATTGAGCAATTTTGTACAATGTATTTGAAGTGAACTAAAGTAAGGATTATCTGTGATGGACATTTAGTTTGAAATTTCTCTTATTTTTTTAATACAATATAAGAACTGACATTACTATTGGATATTTTGTATTGAATTTAACTTTTATCATTATGGATTGTTTTCTAAGAATTTAAATAGAATGCCTGCTTTATTCTGTTGCAAATTCCTTTCTTAAGTTCTATTAAAATAATTTAAAGGAAATTCATTAAATGTTAAATTAATAAAATCTTTGAAAAATGCACCCATACACACTAGGAAAAAACACAATTATATTCAGTGTCCATTAAAGGTGCTGAAAGTAATCTCGATGAAGAACGTACTTAAAAGTTTCAAAAAATTAAAGATATTTTTATGAACATTAAAAAAATTAAGAGCAAAATTATTTTTTTAATAAATATTTATTTCAAAGTATTTTTTTTTCATGAATTGTTTCAGATTGATGATGATATGAAATTTTCTTTAAATATGTAAATAAAACATAGCTACATTTTGAAGAAGAAGACGTAAAGAGATAACCTCTTTTTATATCCCTTGATTTATACTCATGTAGTCGTAATTCAACTTTTGCCGAAATATAAAACAATTTAAAACTTTTTACCAGTAAGAGTAGTAAAATTTGCTACATACTATATATCGATGGTGTCAGGAGAAAACCTCGTATAATCAAAATCCAGCTGCCTTTCAATAGATACAGTATAAGTGAGCGAGATTCGTTTTCTTGCCAAGAAATTTTTTCGCAGTCAACAGTTAGAGAGTGAATTATAATGAGCTGAAAGCAAAAAAACAGGTGTTATCTCTCACAAGGAGACTGATTTTTTGTTCCAGCTGGCTTGGCCAAACCACAAGCAAGAGAGAACAACTCTATGGAAAGAACTGTTTTATTTTTTAGATGCGAAGAAAAGTTTTAGTTAAATGCAGGTGTGAAATCAAAGCAAAAAGCTTCACTGCTCTTGGGGTTACAGGATAATACTGGTGTTCCCCAGTGGAATTGATTTAACCCTTGTTTTGGCGTTAATGACTTGACACTCGTAAATAAATTTGGTTGTAAGTAATTCCTCATTGGCTTATTTGGCGCAAACACATACTCGCCAATCTAGAATACAGTATTCATCCTGACTGCGATTTTAAGGGGTTGTACGAGGTTTTCTCCTGATGCCATCGATATGGCATCGTAATATTGTCAACATCAATTTTTACCAAAGATTTTTTTATGAACTTGAAACATTTTATTTGAAATTCCCTTCATTTAGCTCGTTATAAGTTTAACTTCATTCTAAAACCCTTTCACGCAAGCAGTTTAAGTAGGTTTTTATATTACGTTATTTTTTATGGCAAAATCAAAATCACAGATTGTTTATTAAAAGGCAACCATAACTCCACTTTTGCATACCATCCATCTTACTCTTTTCCTACAAAAGTCTAGGCACATTTACAAAGACCTCAATGGCAGCCCGCGAAAACCAGATATATCGACGCAACGAAAGCAAAGGTCATTTCTCAACATATCAGAAAAATGTCGATACCATTCCCCCGCACCTGCCACCAAACGATCCGCCTGCGTGTCCTCTCTCTCTCTCAGTCGCCTTTGGACAGGAATGCCTGGCATTTGTCCTTGGATTAGACGCCGTATAAAGCAGTCACGATAATTAACTGGCTTTCTTATCTTCTTTTGCCTTGAGATGAAGCAGGGTTGAAGGTCTTTCTAACGGACGGAGCTGCTGAAGAGAGTTAATTTTTTTCGTGTTGTTTTAATTCCTCTCTCTAGCCAACGGTCGTTGATTTGGAGCGGCCGTTGGGATGTTCGAAATGGACATTGTATAAGCTGAGGCGTTAATTACGATGACATTGTAAACGGATCGGCTTTCGTGACGTTGTTCACAGAGCGTGTTTGAATTCCGTTCGTGATGGCTTGGAATGGATGTGGGTTGGAGTTATGGAGTTCGGGTTAATTTTGAAATTTGTTGAAATAGAAATCTGTTGTTGGGTTCCGTTCGTGATGGCTTGGAATGGATGTGGGTTGGAGTTATGGAGTTCGGGTTAATTTTGAAATTTGTTGAAATAGAAATCTGTTGTTGGGTTCTTTTTGTGGATATTTTTTTTATCGAATTAGATACTTTTCGAGTTTATAATTTTTAGTTTTAAATTGAGTACAAATAACGATGTGGGGTGAGTTGACAATGAGTATATGATAAAATTGTAAATACGTACTGAATATTCTTTTAACGAATTGGGGGTTGAAATTCTATAATCTGATTGTTCACATGCATCTTAAATATCTTTGGAAGCCAAGAAAAAGAGAAAATTCTCTTCGAAACAGCACAGAAGAAAAAAAAACTCTCAAAATTTGACAACACAACTTGCAAACCAAAGTCACACTATCAGTTACGTTTCCCCTTGCTTCTAATTCGCTAAGTGTCATTCAAAAGTTAACAATTTTAGGATGAAATAATAAAAATTAAATAATTCAAGTTTATTAGAGATAAAATGAAAATTATAGAAATAATCACATCCTTAAAATATCTCCAAGAACACGCGAATTCCTTTTAAAATATATTTAAATTATTTGCAAAGGTATCCATCACATCAGTTTCTTCTTAGCAAATACATTATTTCCATGGTATGTCATCCACAACTCCCCTTGAAATTTTCCGTACCCATTACTTTTATGTGTTTTATTTTCATGTTTGTAGAATGTAGTACCTGATACATTAGGATAATTTTAAGTTTCCAGGTTGTATATATAGATACGTAGTATATAATTTTACATCAATTTATCTAAGTACTACCATTACAATAACACTTACTGAATGTTGTTTTACTTATTGTAAAAAAAGGAACTTAATATCTACAGAAATTGTTATAAATTACTTATATCCACGGAAATCTCATAGCCATATGAAGTAAGCATAAGTAAAAATATTGTATTCCATTTTGTAGAAAAATTTTTTTCGATACGTTTACCCTCTGTTGTCACCTTTTATGTTAATTTTGTTGAACCTATTTTTATTTGGTTTGTGGACTAAGTACACCTCGTATTAGTTTAATTTTTACATTTTTAAGGGTATTTAATTTTCGATCATAAAGCAACAATGTATCAAAGAAAGGGAGCAGATTAACAAAAAAAGTTCCAAAAAAGCAGTAAACTTAGTTTCATCAAACTGAAAGATAAAAGCTGAGAGCACTCTCCAACAATCTGTAATTAGGATTTCTGTGTAAAACCTGAGGCACACATAAAATACCAACCAGTTTCCACTGACCTTGTGCTTGCCTTTAGTAAGTTTAGGAACGAAAGTTTTGAAGGAACTCTCGGTATAAAATCAAGAGTGACATAAAACTCAAAGTAAACAAAAATAAAAGTTTCATGATTGCATGAAAATGAGATGGAAGTTTCTAGAACATAGTTTCTAATGCACTGAGGACGTTGTTTTTAAATTTTATAAAATATTTTCTCTGGTTTATCAAAACTATAAATATTTTTTGTTGTTCTTAACATGAAATTTAGAAGATTCATTTAGTTTAAAATAATGAAACACTTCACTTGAAAAATTATATTATACTAATAAATTGATTACATTTATTTTTTACTCTAAAAGCAACTTTGAAATTTCAGGATATAATGGAGTAATTTTAATTTCGGATTTTTCTATTTGATATCAACTCTAGTGTAAATTATCATTGCTTAAAATTCACAGGCACATTTTAACGAATTAAAATATTTATCCAAGTGCAAATTTTTCCTTGTTTTATTTAAAGTTTACACTAAACAACCAATGCAGGCATTTTTATT
Source organism: Tetragnatha versicolor (assembly GCA_024610705.1). NCBI lineage: Eukaryota > Metazoa > Arthropoda > Arachnida > Araneae > Tetragnathidae > Tetragnatha > Tetragnatha versicolor. The sequence continues at coordinate 30,012,379 of JANDEH010000001.1, read as the reverse complement.
CTGAAATGAGGTTATTGTTAAGCGCCTGTCACTTAACAAAAGCGTATATTATAATGAAACTTTTTTTAAACATAATATTAATTACTTTGGTTATAAAGATGAGTGAAGATTTTGCTAATAGAGAATGAGTTATGTCCTAAGAAAACATATGATTAAAGAAATAATATAAGTTTAAATCGCACTTTGTGATTTTTAGCTTTTTTTATTCTTTGCATCTTATTTTCTTTCATGAAATAAACTATAGTAGAGTGAAATGTGTTGTTACTTATGGTTTTTTCTTTCTTTCCAGATCATTCTTTTCACAGAACTCCTCGAGTGGGTTGAAAAGAAGATAGAACTATGTATTAAAGTTTTATAAAATGCTTCAGAATATTTTTTCACTGTAGTAATATTGCACTGAATTTAAATAAAACATGTAATAAGTGTGAGATCTTATTTTAGTATTTTTTTCATATTCTTATTCTTTCCATATAAATAATTAGTTAATTATTTCTTTAAGGTTAAGGTCATCAGATTTTAGGAGTGTATTTTAGGGTACACAACATTGCATAAATTCTAATATTTAAATAAAACAAACAAATATTCTAAACTTCAATTTTTTAACATATTCAAATACGAAGTAAATGGGTTCAAATGGAAGAAGCTTATTTTTTTAATCTTTTTACAGACGGAATACAAGCTTTAAAAGATTTATCTTTATTTCTTTTATTCGAATTTTAAAATATGCATTATAGAGTTAAATTTCAGAGTATGTAATAGAATATGTGAACCATACCTTGCACATTCTTATAAAAAAATTACAGGTATTTTTAAAATATGCCCCTACCTTTCGATATTTTAAATCTAAATTTCAGATAAAAGTTGTTCAGAGAAGTTCAGATGTAACACATGAAACTCTCACTGAGAAAAAAAATATAAATCTGAAAGAATTTTCATGAAATTTGAAACTCACATATTGGTACCAAAACCATCTTCAAGCGGTAATCGGATACCCATTTATCCCTAAATTAGAACCAAAATCCTTCAGATTTTAAAGTTTCTTTTTTGCAATTTCTAATGGTAATTTGATTTGAAACAGCAGTTGAAAAAAAACTTTATGAAGTAAAACAAACTTTTGTGTTTGGAAATATTTTAAGAATTTATAAATGTATCATATTTTTCGAGGAACGTGTCTAATACTGATTTTTAGAATTATAAATCTAGCAAAATTAAAAGGAAACAAAACTAACATAATTATTTTCCTCTAACTTCTAAACATGTGTAATCAAGTTATTTTAGGAAGTATTTTTTATTTGATTTTTATTTTAAACAACCTTTAAGTCAGTTATTGAATAAAAGAGAAATTTGAAATCGCTAGTTAGGTCTTTTTTTAATTCATCAAAGAGAGAAGGATAACGGTGTAGAGTTTTCGATAAAGTAATTTTTTTAAATATAGTTTTTATTTATACTAAAATACATTCAATAAAATGAAATTTTTAATGACCTTTTTAGTTCAACTTAATTTTTTCAATTATTCTTATTAAATTAACAATTTTATTTATCAACGAACTTTCTTTTTTCAGAACACTTCACATCATGTAGTCAGGGTGATTATTATATATTAAAAAACTCAGGATTTTTGAGCAACTACAAACCAAACCGCTCAAATGAACGAAATTCCATTTGGGGTACTGCTTTTTGAAGATAGATGCTTGAAACTGGTGATTTTAACCCACAAACCTAACACCCACAGTTTCAGTTAAAGTGAAAATGTTTAACCCTTTATTTACCGACGGTACTTGTAAGTACCACTGGCTCAAGTTTAGAACTGCTGATGGTTGGCGAGTTTTGGCTATTTGGCGCCCTGTTTAGAAGCCACATAATTCACTTAACATTAGTTGGGGTAACTATATAGTGATTTTTATCGCTAAAAACTTGGAGCATCACCAGTACTAAATTTGTGCTGAAAATAATTTGGTAAATAAAGGGTTAAACAATTTTGAATGGAAACAAATTACACTTTTTTAATTTTATGAAAGTAGTGTAGAAATGGGGGTTCTACGACATTGGGTAGGAGGGCAGGGGCTCTGAGGTTCCCTGCCCATTCTACTAGATGAGTGACGTCATCAAAAGGGGGCGTGGCCTCGTGACGTCAGAGGGCGTGGCTAGTGACGTCACCGGAAGGGGGCGTGGTCATCTGTTGTCTTAATTAACTTAATTACCCCTAATTACTTAATTACTCTAATTAACCCCAATTAGCTGATTACCCCTAATTGGATGATTTAGAACCCTAATTAAGTGGGTGTGGTATATGACGTCATGATTAAATTGTTTACCTGCTGCTGATTTTAGTTTCGTTTCAGCGAAGTTGAGTTGTTTTTAAAGTTTGCTTTTTATATAATGGCAACGGTAGTTTTGTTTACATTTCGGACTTTAACTTTTTTCTATTCACAGAATATAGAGTCGCCATCTAGTGAGTGTATATGAAACTAAGTGTTAGAGTTGTAATTTTTTTACAGAAAATAGTGTCGCCATCTAGTAAACGAATATTTAACCAATTATTGATTAGTATTTTCCAGAAATATAGTTTTTAGGTGGATTCGAACTCGCAACGTAATGGTTATAAATCCTTCGATTTACCCACTGGGCTATCACCACCTACCATTTCATTAGCTTTTTATCTAAACATGTCCATTTTTTCGAGCTCATGTCTGCTAGAGTTGAGTTGTTTTCATGCTGCTGCTGATTTTTAGTTTCGATTTATCGGAATTGAGATATAATTAAATACTCTATTAATTTAATTAATTATTTTAATTACATAAACATCATTATTATAATTAATTAGTTAATTAATCCTAATTAGATGATTTATTATCCTAATTTACCTTAACCCTTTGAGCACTAAATTCGGGACTTGTGCTTATTCGAGCTTTTTCTTAACCCTTTGAGTACTGGAGCGAAGTGAAGTTGTTTTACTCAATCGTTAGAGAAAATTTAATTAAAGTATTAATTTTAATTAATGAAGATCTAAGTAAACAGCAGATGTTCAGACTTGTGACGTAAGTATTGACCTCGGAAGGTATGCAAAAACATGTTTTGAACAAGTTGTTGACCTCATATTTTTTTTTAACTCAGACTCGCTAACTTTTTTTTCTGTTCACAGAAAATAGAGTCGCCATCTAGTGAGTGAATATGAAACTAATTATTAGAGTTGTCGCCATCTAGTTGTATGTAAAATCAAAGGAAATAAAACGCATGTGACGCTGCGTGGTGGTGCAATTATTTAATTACTCTATTATTTAAATTAACTCTAATCAATTATGATTAATTATCCTTAATTACCAAATTACTTATTGCTTATTTAATCATCCTAAAATGGAATTACATGTGATTTAACATGGGACTTGTACTTTTTTTTCGGAAATTCAATAGTTGGAGCTAATATTTTTGAGTTAACCACTTTTGGAACATATACATATGAAACCATGTTTTTATAGTTTAACTTTTTATATAGATTTTTCTCAAACATGGGGAGTGAACCATGTTTTTGTCCTTGTAATTTTTTCCGTGTCTTCGAACAAAAGCTAAAGAAAAAAATTCTTTATTGAAAAAGCGAAAGCGGATAAAAAAGATTTTAGCAAAAAAAAAATTCTAAATTTCCAGTTGTCACCTAAAAGTTACTAACATCCAAATTTTTCCATTGGCTTGAGAAAACTCGCTTGAACTACAGTGAAAATCATACCACTTTAACATTCAAAGTCAAGAATATGGATGCAAACAAACAAGGCGATTTTAAGTTAAAATTTTCTGAATAAAAACATAATACAATTTTCCAATGAAATTTATTTTAATTTATGTAAATAACAATCTTTGACGAAATCACCCAGCGACAAAGAGGACAAACGTTTAAATTCTCCCCACATTTTATTCAAGCAACAAGGTGTCCACAAGGTTGAAATACAACATTCATTTCTAGATTCATACATATTTTACATAAAAATGAATTTCTAACTGTAATTTTACATTTATTACTATCAAGGTGTGTATTTTTAGCGATTTCAATTCCAACACGATCTTTCCCTTTTTCTAACAAAACAATATTCTTTGAAACACTTATCTTTTAAAATGACGCAAAGACGCTTTTTTCTAGTTTTAAACATGAGAATATATGATTAATCACCTAAAAAAACTATCGTAATGCACTTTTTTCTGAAAGCATTGTATGAATGAGAGAACTTTTATAACACAAAATTATAAATATATACGATTTCCCCAACAGTTGAAGAAATTTCTATCTTTATTATTTTCTTTAAGGTTAACTTGTACACTACATGCATTCAGTTTTTTTTTTTTTATTACTTATTTTCTATATTTTTTTTATTTGCAAAGATGTTCCCATTTGTATTTTTTTTTCATATTAACTCAAATTTTTATTCTTTTTAAAAGAATTTTATCTTAACTTAAATTTTTTCATAACAAAGTATGAAATTTTCTTCTATGAAAACGACAGAAACAAGACAAATTTTTCATTTTAAAACATTATTATTATTTTTTTGAATAAATAATGTTCCTTACAGATTTGAGACCACCACAAGACATCCTTAAATCTTAAACAGATCTACAAAGCTACTCGTTTCCTCTTAATGGTCGATAACTGGCTATACACAACTCAAAGTGCTCAATTTTTTCAAGAGTCCACCCTGAACCACGCTGAACAAATTCATCAAATGCCATTCTGATTTTAGCAAAAGCTTCTTGAATGTGACTCTCTATAGTATCACTCACTAATTCCAACAGAACGTCACTTCTAAAGTAAGGTGTTGCAGACTCTTCCTCTCCATTCTCACTAAAGCGTACAAGAGTAGCTTTTACAACCCCATACCATTTAATTGCACGCATTGCATGCAGTTCTTTATTTAATTTTGACTGTAGGTGTGGGGCTACTTCTTCAAAGAAGCGGATGAAATCCCCTTTCATTTCTTCCAAAGGCTCAAAATAAAAATTAGTAAATGTATTCAGGGCTCTTTCTTCCCTTTTCACTCGTTTTGAACTCTCCGTTGCAGTGGGTAATACTCCTAGCGCTTTGGTCAAAGCACTTGCAGAGTGACTCTCCCTTACATGTTGTTGCTTTGATTTAACAGAGGCAAAGGAACGATCACACAATTCACAATTAAACTTCCCACTATTATGTTTAGACATATGCATAGTGTAGTATTGATGTCTTTGGAAGGATCTATCACAAATTTCGCATTTAAAGTATTTTTCTTGAGAATGTGTTCTCTTATGTCTTTTTAAGGTCTCATTTCGGGTGAATGTTTTGTTGCAAATTTCACAAATGAATTTTTTCTTCTGATGTGTTAGCATATGCTTATCATAATATTTTCTTTGGAAGGATCTATCACAAATTTCACATTTAAAGTATTTTTCTTGAGAATGTATTCTCTTATGTCTTTTTAAGGTATCATTTCGGGTAAAAGGTCTAGCACAAATTTCACAGAAAAACGATTTTTCTCCACTATGAATTTTCAAATGTTTAATAAGAGAGTTTTTCCATGCGAAAATTTTTGAACATATAGGACAAACCTGTAAGAATAATTGAAATTAGTCGTTACACTAACACCTACATGAAAGATACCGAAGTAAGTAAAAGTGCACTTACCAAGTGTTGGTTATGCATACTCATGTCAGGAGATGCATCTATCAAATCATTACCATGTTGAATGAGAGTACCAGACTCCTCAAGTTTATTGAAAGTGGCAGCCTCCTCACAAGGATAGTTGGAAGAGTAAGACTCTGATTCATTCTCACTCATCAATGTTTGAGGTGAAATATCAAAATCAGCTGTCTAAAAAAAAGAACAATTTAAAATAAATCATTGATTTAGCAAGTGAATAAACCTATACTAAAGAAAACAATTTGCTATTATTTATCATACATTAAGTAAATCCTTTCTCTTAAAGAGAGAAGTAAAACAATTCAATAAGACTTATACATACTTTTATATGATCAAAATCCATGGAGGAAGGACCAGATTCTTGATGACTCATTTTTTAAAATTAGAGATGAATGTTTAAACGAACGAAAATATGTGAGAACAATTCAAAGTTTACAGATCACAGGAGAGATCCTCGTAAATGTTAGCAGCAATAGAAGTGAGTGTTTTTATACTTGCGGCTCATTATATACTAATTGAAATGACACCAAGTCGCCAAATAATGTCACCAAATCATCAAATAGTATTGCAACATTGTCAAAAAGTCACCAAATAGTGATCCCAAGTCTTCAAATAATGACATAGTGATGGTGTCATGTGATTATCTATTATCATGTGTTTACTCTAGTTGATATTATCAAATATTCACATAAAATTCTGTTAGAAATGAAGAGTACTAAGGAAAAATATATCACGTTTTCAATGAAATTTATTTTTAACCTATAAAAATTTTTATCTTTGAAGAAATCACCCTACGACAAAGAGGGCAGTTACATAATTGATTCACACATTTGTTACATGCAACAAGGTGACCACAAGGTTGAAATACTATACACATTTCTTGATTCATACAAATCTTACATAAAAATGAATTTCTAACTGTAATTTTACATTCGCTACTATCAAGGAGTCTAATTTTAGAGATTTCTATTCCAACACGATCTTTCACTTTTTCTAACGAAACAGTAGTGTTTGAAACACTTATCTTTTCCACTGCATGCTTTTGAGACGTTTCAGACACTCGATGGCAATAATTTTCCTTTCTTCTCACTATAAATTGAATATATTTACAATCAGAGAAAAATTTCCTATGCTCAACCAATGGATCATCATCATTCTCCCAATTTCCCAATAATCCACCACAAGTAAAACAAACAACTATATCATCAAAGCCGGAATAATATAATCCAGACTCTGCCATGTCCTTAACATCGGGTTTATCTTCAGGCCAATCTTTAAAAGTCTCAAGACGTTTTTCAAAGTCCAACATATTAGGATGTTTTGGGGCAATATCTTTTAATTTTTCAGGTGTTTTAGCTGGTTTAGACTTATCTTCTAGATGCACGATTGGTATGTTTTGAGAACCAGATATTAGAAATGAGCATTTCGGGGATTTTCTCATATGCTCTCTTATCGGCTTTTGTCCTCTAACCCAGTCACGGATAATAACCCGACAAAAAGCACACTGTACCTCATCTTTGAATTTCAAGTAAAAAAATCCAGCTGCTGCTAGGTCAGCTGATTTGATGTACGATAAAGGCCAAACTTTAGAAAACGAAATCATTCTATTAGATTCATATCTCATTACTTCACAGATTTTTTCAACAGTTTCAGAATTGTTTACTATATATTCTTCTCCATGAATGTCTGACGTTTCACGTTTGAAATTATTCATTTTAACAAAGTTGCTAAGAATGACTACCTATACGTGTACTTAAAACATTTTATCATTAGGGATTTATAACTGGTGAACAAACAATTTGGAATATTTTCTATGTTCATGTAAAATAAAAACTATTAAAATAATTTATCATAATGATTATACACTGAAAAACTGAAATCTTTGTTAAAAATAAAAAAAACTTAACTGAAAATTTTGTTAAAAATTATGTCAAATGCAGAAAAATAAATTGATACTTTGTTAAAAATATAAACGAACACAGAAAAACTTTACAAGAAATGAAAACTTATACACTGAAAAACTAAAATCTTTGTTAAATATAAAAACTTATTCACTACGAAACTAAAAACTTAGCTTGAAATGAACTAGAAAACGAAAACCTTTACACAAGAAATGAAAACTTATACACTGAACAACTAAAATCTTTGTTAAAAATTAACACTTAACTGAAAATTTTGTTAAAAATTAAGACAAATGCAGAAAACTAACTTAATGTTTTGTTAAAAATGAAAACGAACACAGAAAAACATAACAAGAAATGAAAACTTATACACTGAAAAACTAAAATCTTTGTTAAAAATAAAAAACTTAACTGAAAATTTTGATAAAAATTAAGACAAATGCAGAAAAATAACTTAATACTTTGTTAAAAATAAAAATGAACACAGAAAAACTTTACAAGAAATGAAAACTTATACACTGAAAAACTAAAATCTTTGTTAAATATAAAAACTTATTCACTACGAAACTAAAAACTTTGTTTGAAATGAACTAGAAAACGAAAAACTTTACACAAGAAATGAAAACTTATACACTGAAAAACCAAAATCTTTGTTAAATGTAAAAACTTAAAAACTACAAAAACTAAAATATTTGTTAAAATAAAATAAAAATTTTGAAAAAATATTACAATAAATAAAAAGTTACACTAAAAACTTTACCAAAAAAAAGAAATTATTACGAAAAACTTTAACAAAAAGAAAAGCTTAAAAACTATAAAACTAAAAACTTTGTTAAAAAATCAAGACTTACGCAGAAAAATAGCTTAATACTTTGTTAAATATAAAAAATTACAAGCTATAAAACTAAAAACTTTGCTAAAAAAAAACTTTAAGAAAACTTTGTTAAAAATAAAGAAACAAGTACAGAAAAATTTTAAAACTAAATAAAAACTTCGAAAAAAAATATTACAAGAAATAAAAAATAACACTAAAACTTTATCAAAAAGAAATACTTACAAATTATAAAACTAAAAACTTTGTTAAAAATAAAATAAAAATTAAAAAGTTACACTAAAAAACTAAAAACTTTATCAAAAAGAAATACTTCTTGTTAAAAATAAATAAACTTTGAAAAATTTGCACAAGAAATAAAAAGTTACACTAAAAACTTTACCCAAAACATCCATACTTTGTTAAAATTAGAAGACAGATCGATTCACATCCCCCTTCGTTGAGATCTTTTTTTTATTATTATGTAAAACGTGGGCTGAAAGCTCCTTCTTAATGAAGGACTACTTTTAAATTTTTCAGCCCACGTTTTACATAATAATAAAAAAAAGATCTCAACGAAGGGGGACGTGAATCGATCTGTCTTCTAATTTTAACAAAGTATGGATGTTTTGGGTAAAGTTTTTAGTGTAACTTTTTATTTCTTGTGCAAATTTTTCAAAGTTTATTTATTTTTAACAAGAAGTATTTCTTTTTGATAAAGTTTTTAGTTTTTTAGTGTAACTTTTTAATTTTTATTTTATTTTTAACAAAGTTTTTAGTTTTATAATTTGTAAGTATTTCTTTTTGATAAAGTTTTAGTGTTATTTTTTATTTCTTGTAATATTTTTTTTCGAAGTTTTTATTTAGTTTTAAAATTTTTCTGTACTTGTTTCTTTATTTTTAACAAAGTTTTCTTAAAGTTTTTTTTTAGCAAAGTTTTTAGTTTTATAGCTTGTAATTTTTTATATTTAACAAAGTATTAAGCTATTTTTCTGCGTAAGTCTTGATTTTTTAACAAAGTTTTTAGTTTTATAGTTTTTAAGCTTTTCTTTTTGTTAAAGTTTTTCGTAATAATTTCTTTTTTTTGGTAAAGTTTTTAGTGTAACTTTTTATTTATTGTAATATTTTTTCAAAATTTTTATTTTATTTTAACAAATATTTTAGTTTTTGTAGTTTTTAAGTTTTTACATTTAACAAAGATTTTGGTTTTTCAGTGTATAAGTTTTCATTTCTTGTGTAAAGTTTTTCGTTTTCTAGTTCATTTCAAACAAAGTTTTTAGTTTCGTAGTGAATAAGTTTTTATATTTAACAAAGATTTTAGTTTTTCAGTGTATAAGTTTTCATTTCTTGTAAAGTTTTTCTGTGTTCATTTTTATTTTTAACAAAGTATTAAGTTATTTTTCTGCATTTGTCTTAATTTTTATCAAAATTTTCAGTTAAGTTTTTTATTTTTAACAAAGATTTTAGTTTTTCAGTGTATAAGTTTTCATTTCTTGTTATGTTTTTCTGTGTTCGTTTTCATTTTTAACAAAACATTAAGTTAGTTTTCTGCATTTGTCTTAATTTTTAACAAAATTTTCAGTTAAGTGTTAATTTTTAACAAAGATTTTAGTTGTTCAGTGTATAAGTTTTCATTTCTTGTGTAAAGGTTTTCGTTTTCTAGTTCATTTCAAGCTAAGTTTTTAGTTTCGTAGTGAATAAGTTTTTATATTTAACAAAGATTTTAGTTTTTCAGTGTATAAGTTTTCATTTCTTGTAAAGTTTTTCTGTGTTCGTTTATATTTTTAACAAAGTATCAATTTATTTTTCTGCATTTGACATAATTTTTAACAAAATTTTCAGTTAAGTTTTTTTTATTTTTAACAAAGATTTCAGTTTTTCAGTGTATAATCATTATGATAAATTATTTTAATAGTTTTTATTTTACATGAACATAGAAAATATTCCAAATTGTTTGTTCACCAGTTATAAATCCCTAATGATAAAATGTTTTAAGTACACGTATAGGTAGTCATTCTTAGCAACTTTGTTAAAATGAATAATTTCAAACGTGAAACGTCAGACATTCATGGAGAAGAATATATAGTAAACAATTCTGAAACTGTTGAAAAAATCTGTGAAGTAATGAGATATGAATCTAATAGAATGATTTCGTTTTCTAAAGTTTGGCCTTTATCGTACATCAAATCAGCTGACCTAGCAGCAGCTGGATTTTTTTACTTGAAATTCAAAGATGAGGTACAGTGTGCTTTTTGTCGGGTTATTATCCGTGACTGGGTTAGAGGACAAAAGCCGATAAGAGAGCATATGAGAAAATCCCCGAAATGCTCATTTCTAATATCTGGTTCTCAAAACATACCAATCGTGCATCTAGAAGATAAGTCTAAACCAGCTAAAACACCTGAAAAATTAAAAGATATTGCCCCAAAACATCCTAATATGTTGGACTTTGAAAAACGTCTTGAGACTTTTAAAGATTGGCCTGAAGATAAACCCGATGTTAAGGACATGGCAGAGTCTGGATTATATTATTCCGGCTTTGATGATATAGTTGTTTGTTTTACTTGTGGTGGATTATTGGGAAATTGGGAGAATGATGATGATCCATTGGTTGAGCATAGGAAATTTTTCTCTGATTGTAAATATATTCAATTTATAGTGAGAAGAAAGGAAAATTATTGCCATCGAGTGTCTGAAACGTCTCAAAAGCATGCAGTGGAAAAGATAAGTGTTTCAAACACTACTGTTTCGTTAGAAAAAGTGAAAGATCGTGTTGGAATAGAAATCTCTAAAATTAGACTCCTTGATAGTAGCGAATGTAAAATTACAGTTAGAAATTCATTTTTATGTAAGATTTGTATGAATCAAGAAATGTGTATAGTATTTCAACCTTGTGGTCACCTTGTTGCATGTAACAAATGTGTGAATCAATTATGTAACTGCCCTCTTTGTCGTAGGGTGATTTCTTCAAAGATAAAAATTTTTATAGGTTAAAAATAAATTTCATTGAAAACGTGATATATTTTTCCTTAGTACTCTTCATTTCTAACAGAATTTTATGTGAATATTTGATAATATCAACTAGAGTAAACACATGATAATAGATAATCACATGACACCATCACTATGTCATTATTTGAAGACTTGGGATCACTATTTGGTGACTTTTTGACAATGTTGCAATACTATTTGATGATTTGGTGACATTATTTGGCGACTTGGTGTCATTTCAATTAGTATATAATGAGCCGCAAGTATAAAAACACTCACTTCTATTGCTGCTAACATTTACGAGGATCTCTCCTGTGATCTGTAAACTTTGAATTGTTCTCACATATTTTCGTTCGTTTAAACATTCATCTCTAATTTTAAAAAATGAGTCATCAAGAATCTGGTCCTTCCTCCATGGATTTTGATCATATAAAAGTATGTATAAGTCTTATTGAATTGTTTTACTTCTCTCTTTAAGAGAAAGGATTTACTTAATGTATGATAAATAATAGCAAATTGTTTTCTTTAGTATAGGTTTATTCACTTGCTAAATCAATGATTTATTTTAAATTGTTCTTTTTTTTAGACAGCTGATTTTGATATTTCACCTCAAACATTGATGAGTGAGAATGAATCAGAGTCTTACTCTTCCAACTATCCTTGTGAGGAGGCTGCCACTTTCAATAAACTTGAGGAGTCTGGTACTCTCATTCAACATGGTAATGATTTGATAGATGCATCTCCTGACATGAGTATGCATAACCAACACTTGGTAAGTGCACTTTTACTTACTTCGGTATCTTTCATGTAGGTGTTAGTGTAACGACTAATTTCAATTATTCTTACAGGTTTGTCCTATATGTTCAAAAATTTTCGCATGGAAAAACTCTCTTATTAAACATTTGAAAATTCATAGTGGAGAAAAATCGTTTTTCTGTGAAATTTGTGCTAGACCTTTTACCCGAAATGATACCTTAAAAAGACATAAGAGAATACATTCTCAAGAAAAATACTTTAAATGTGAAATTTGTGATAGATCCTTCCAAAGAAAATATTATGATAAGCATATGCTAACACATCAGAAGAAAAAATTCATTTGTGAAATTTGCAACAAAACATTCACCCGAAATGAGACCTTAAAAAGACATAAGAGAACACATTCTCAAGAAAAATACTTTAAATGCGAAATTTGTGATAGATCCTTCCAAAGACATCAATACTACACTATGCATATGTCTAAACATAATAGTGGGAAGTTTAATTGTGAATTGTGTGATCGTTCCTTTGCCTCTGTTAAATCAAAGCAACAACATGTAAGGGAGAGTCACTCTGCAAGTGCTTTGACCAAAGCGCTAGGAGTATTACCCACTGCAACGGAGAGTTCAAAACGAGTGAAAAGGGAAGAAAGAGCCCTGAATACATTTACTAATTTTTATTTTGAGCCTTTGGAAGAAATGAAAGGGGATTTCATCCGCTTCTTTGAAGAAGTAGCCCCACACCTACAGTCAAAATTAAATAAAGAACTGCATGCAATGCGTGCAATTAAATGGTATGGGGTTGTAAAAGCTACTCTTGTACGCTTTAGTGAGAATGGAGAGGAAGAGTCTGCAACACCTTACTTTAGAAGTGACGTTCTGTTGGAATTAGTGAGTGATACTATAGAGAGTCACATTCAAGAAGCTTTTGCTAAAATCAGAATGGCATTTGATGAATTTGTTCAGCGTGGTTCAGGGTGGACTCTTGAAAAAATTGAGCACTTTGAGTTGTGTATAGCCAGTTATCGACCATTAAGAGGAAACGAGTAGCTTTGTAGATCTGTTTAAGATTTAAGGATGTCTTGTGGTGGTCTCAAATCTGTAAGGAACATTATTTATTCAAAAAAATAATAATAATGTTTTAAAATGAAAAATTTGTCTTGTTTCTGTCGTTTTCATAGAAGAAAATTTCATACTTTGTTATGAAAAAATTTAAGTTAAGATAAAATTCTTTTAAAAAGAATAAAAATTTGAGTTAATATGAAAAAAAAATACAAATGGGAACATCTTTGCAAATAAAAAAAATATAGAAAATAAGTAATAAAAAAAAAAAACTGAATGCATGTAGTGTACAAGTTAACCTTAAAGAAAATAATAAAGATAGAAATTTCTTCAACTGTTGGGGAAATCGTATATATTTATAATTTTGTGTTATAAAAGTTCTCTCATTCATACAATGCTTTCAGAAAAAAGTGCATTACGATAGTTTTTTTAGGTGATTAATCATATATTCTCATGTTTAAAACTAGAAAAAAGCGTCTTTGCGTCATTTTAAAAGATAAGTGTTTCAAAGAATATTGTTTTGTTAGAAAAAGGGAAAGATCGTGTTGGAATTGAAATCGCTAAAAATACACACCTTGATAGTAATAAATGTAAAATTACAGTTAGAAATTCATTTTTATGTAAAATATGTATGAATCTAGAAATGAATGTTGTATTTCAACCTTGTGGACACCTTGTTGCTTGAATAAAATGTGGGGAGAATTTAAACGTTTGTCCTCTTTGTCGCTGGGTGATTTCGTCAAAGATTGTTATTTACATAAATTAAAATAAATTTCATTGGAAAATTGTATTATGTTTTTATTCAGAAAATTTTAACTTAAAATCGCCTTGTTTGTTTGCATCCATATTCTTGACTTTGAATGTTAAAGTGGTATGATTTTCACTGTAGTTCAAGCGAGTTTTCTCAAGCCAATGGAAAAATTTGGATGTTAGTAACTTTTAGGTGACAACTGGAAATTTAGAATTTTTTTTTTGCTAAAATCTTTTTTATCCGCTTTCGCTTTTTCAATAAAGAATTTTTTTCTTTAGCTTTTGTTCGAAGACACGGAAAAAATTACAAGGACAAAAACATGGTTCACTCCCCATGTTTGAGAAAAATCTATATAAAAAGTTAAACTATAAAAACATGGTTTCATATGTATATGTTCCAAAAGTGGTTAACTCAAAAATATTAGCTCCAACTATTGAATTTCCGAAAAAAAAGTACAAGTCCCATGTTAAATCACATGTAATTCCATTTTAGGATGATTAAATAAGCAATAAGTAATTTGGTAATTAAGGATAATTAATCATAATTGATTAGAGTTAATTTAAATAATAGAGTAATTAAATAATTGCACCACCACGCAGCGTCACATGCGTTTTATTTCCTTTGATTTTACATACAACTAGATGGCGACAACTCTAATAATTAGTTTCATATTCACTCACTAGATGGCGACTCTATTTTCTGTGAACAGAAAAAAAAGTTAGCGAGTCTGAGTTAAAAAAAAATATGAGGTCAACAACTTGTTCAAAACATGTTTTTGCATACCTTCCGAGGTCAATACTTACGTCACAAGTCTGAACATCTGCTGTTTACTTAGATCTTCATTAATTAAAATTAATACTTTAATTAAATTTTCTCTAACGATTGAGTAAAACAACTTCACTTCGCTCCAGTACTCAAAGGGTTAAGAAAAAGCTCGAATAAGCACAAGTCCCGAATTTAGTGCTCAAAGGGTTAAGGTAAATTAGGATAATAAATCATCTAATTAGGATTAATTAACTAATTAATTATAATAATGATGTTTATGTAATTAAAATAATTAATTAAATTAATAGAGTATTTAATTATATCTCAATTCCGATAAATCGAAACTAAAAATCAGCAGCAGCATGAAAACAACTCAACTCTAGCAGACATGAGCTCGAAAAAATGGACATGTTTAGATAAAAAGCTAATGAAATGGTAGGTGGTGATAGCCCAGTGGGTAAATCGAAGGATTTATAACCATTACGTTGCGAGTTCGAATCCACCTAAAAACTATATTTCTGGAAAATACTAATCAATAATTGGTTAAATATTCGTTTACTAGATGGCGACACTATTTTCTGTAAAAAAATTACAACTCTAACACTTAGTTTCATATACACTCACTAGATGGCGACTCTATATTCTGTGAATAGAAAAAAGTTAAAGTCCGAAATGTAAACAAAACTACCGTTGCCATTATATAAAAAGCAAACTTTAAAAACAACTCAACTTCGCTGAAACGAAACTAAAATCAGCAGCAGGTAAACAATTTAATCATGACGTCATATACCACACCCACTTAATTAGGGTTCTAAATCATCCAATTAGGGGTAATCAGCTAATTGGGGTTAATTAGAGTAATTAAGTAATTAGGGGTAATTAAGTTAATTAAGACAACAGATGACCACGCCCCCTTCCGGTGACGTCACTAGCCACGCCCTCTGACGTCACGAGGCCACGCCCCCTTTTGATGACGTCACTCATCTAGTAGAATGGGCAGGGAACCTCAGAGCCCCTGCCCTCCTACCCAATGTCGTAGAACCCCCATTTCTACACTACTTATGAACTAATCAACTGCAACACATCGCTCATCAGATAGAGCATCAACTTCTGTCTTCATATGACTAAAAAAGTATCAACTTCCATCAATAAAAAAATTAAATCTTTCACCGCAATTACTAACGACCACAATTGACAAACCTTCAAAAAAACTTCTCTAAAAGAAAAACGCATTTAATCGAGTAAACACTCCCACAAACAACTCGACAAAAGAAACATACCCTTCCTAGAAAAATTTCGGAGAATTATATCCACTTAAACCCATACCCTCCACACAAAACCAAGCGATACACTCCTCGAAATAAAAAGCATCCAGCATGTAAGTCGCAGTAATTGCATAAGTGCACAGATTCATCATAAGACTAAGTGTTTTTACAAATTCGAACGGACGTCTTCTGTGCATCAGAGAAAGTTTTTAATCTTTTCCAGAAGAGTCCCTCGCTATCAACTTTCTTAACGGTCTCTCTCGGCCGATAGTTCTTCCTCCCTCCCCCCTTGTATTAAAGCCTTGATGAAGTTGGCGGGACGTCAATTAGAAAGACACTGATACTGAGGGCTGAAATATGAAAGGAGTTGTGGGCCGTTCCGAAATTGAGTGGGGGGTAATGGTATTTTGTTCGGGGGTGTCGTTTAGTTACTAGGAGGAGGGATTCAATTCGGGTGGGAAAATATTAAGGGGACTCACACAGTACCTCCAATTCGGTCAAAATATCAAGTTAAGGATTTTGCTCTCAAATCGATGTTTATACTCCTAAATTGATTCAGCAAATTTCATAGTGATGCGCGAATTCTAAGCACAACAAATTTTCAATGTTTATTGAGCATAGTTACCACATATTTTTTTAATTAATATTTCTCAAAACTACTTTTTTAGCACTTAAAACCCTAAGGCTTTTTTTCTACTGAACCAAATGTTATGAAACTTGGTATTTATATTTAATAGGGTAATATTATCAAATTTATGTTCCAATATTTAATGATTTTGGTCCAGAATTTTTCTTTTATCGTGCAAAATAGGGTAAAAATCATAGAATTTTCACGTTTTTAAATGGGAATCACCGAAAAGTTTTTTTCTCAAAAACTCCGAATCCCCCACATAGAAATCACCCACACAGAATTATACAACAGAACATATTTAACATAAAAATGAAAAAAGCTAGTAAAAAAGGGGAAAATGAAGGAGGAGTAGCATTTCGAAATTTAGTGAAATTTTTGCTGTTTTTTTATATTAAAAATAATAATTTTTTTAAAACATGTTGTGTTTAATATTCCATTACATGATGGTACAATAATTTGGCATCAAAAACTAATAAAAAACTCAAAAATTAAAAATTAACTTTTTTGGTACCGAGTCCCCTTAAGTGATTGTTTTCCGATTTTGTTAACCTTTTTTTATACTATGTACTTATCCCAGTTAGTTTTTTCTTTATTTCTTCTCGTACCATTCAAACTTAACATTTTTAGTTGTTTCAAAATTATAGAAATTTGAGTAAGAATCACTTAGATATTTTTAAGGAAACAATAAATTACTAGTTAAAGATATATTAGAAGATCTGAAAATAGAATATTTATTTAATGAAATTGTAGTGGAAGATGCAACGCATTATTTTACTTATTGTCAAATATCTTTTAATAATAATAATTATAAACAAAATGTAAAAAAATTGAAATGAATACAGAAATATATGATCCTTCAAAGTGAATTCTTTTTAGAGGAAAATTTAATTCTTAAAATAGGTTGAATAATTGTTAAAGAATACGTTATTATTAATTAAAAGAAGATTTTTTTACACTTTTCTCAAAAGTTTTGCAAATATCTCAATCAAAATCATTCTAAAGATATTTTAAACTATAGTTCCTTTTCCAAATTACCCTTTCTCAATAAATTTTATTTCCTGACAGGGATCAGTACCACGTTGAGAACACTGAATCTTTTACAAGATTTGTATTGTGATTATTAATTCCAAATTTTCCAAGTAAGCGGAAAATTGTCTCAGAATACGAAATCTTTAAAATAAGTTTCTCAACACCCTATACTTCGATTTACTTTTTTTTACAGGATAACTAATGCTACAAATATTCTATTATTGTTTTTTAGTTCATTTAATCACACAACAAGATCTATCTCAAAAACCAAGTTTTATTAACTATGTTACTTTCTTATCCCTGGGCTATACACCAAATTGTAGGACCTATTAACGTACGCATATAATAATTCTGCTCCAATTTAAAACTATTCTTCTCAACAGTTGAAATCCCTACCTAGTAAAACAAAATTTCAAGGAACATGTCTTCCATGTAAAGAATAAACAAGAAAGACATCATCGAAGGTGAAACTACAAATTAGTGGTGGGGCAGCAGTAAAAGCTTCCCACATCCATTGGCAGCAGAACGAAGTTAGCTAATACAGAAGCTTAAGGGTGTTCATTCTAATCGGCATGTATTTACTTTTGCTTCATTTACAATTCAAGTGCAAGCCCTCAGCTTATTAGCAGCAAGCATGCATTCCTCAGCCAAGGCTGGCGCCCTGGATCCTTTTCACCTTGAATGGAAATCATTACGTTCTCGAAATTAAGCAAGCGATCTGCCCCGCAGGTAGTTGTTTACAAACCTCTCCCGAAATGTATTTCTACCCACCAACATTAATTTTTTTAAATAGTGTACAACTGGTTAGAGAGTGTGTCAATCCTAACTGGAAGAAGTACGTCAAGGTTCCAAAGCAAGAGGAATTCGTGATGCCAGAGTTTTGAAGCAAATTTTAATATTCGAGTAGTACGTTGTAACCTCGTTATCTCGAACTATTATAACTCAAAAAACTTTTAATATCGAGAAAAATATGTTTCCCTTTGAAATAAGGTAGTTCGTAGTTCTAATTTATTTTATATCTAGAGTAACTTTGTTATCTGGAAAACTCAATATCTCGAATTTATTTTCGGGTTCCTTCTATTTCGACATATTGAGGTTATGCTGCAGTACTAGTTTTTCCAAACACAAATTTTAAGCGATAAATTTGACTTTCCATGGTGTGTTTCTAAGTTTTTACAGCTAAAAATTTATTGAGGCAAGCTTTATATAAAGTATTAATAACTAACGTCTTAAATGTCATGACATAAAAATTTAAATATTTTGCACTGACTTTAACATTACTTAGAGTGGTTAAAGGTTAAATTTCAGTTCTGCAAAGATGTTTTTTTTTATTTCTAATGGGCGAGTACTAGGATATTATCCTTTCTGCAAAGATTACCTTGATCTGTTATTATCTAGCATTACTTGGTCACTTAACTCTAAAAAAACGGAAGAATAGCTTCAATACCTATTAAAACAATGATGTTTAAATAAGGGGATAAATATTTTCATTCATTCATTCATTTCATTTAAACCTTTAAAAAACTTTTCATAAATTAAATCTAGGCCATAATATCCTTTTATTTATTTCACTACATTCCCGCGTATTTTATTTGAAAAATATTATGGTTAATGATTAGTGAAATTAAAAGACTTAAAACCGTTTGGTTTAAAAGTTTTCTATCAAAGATGAAACTTTGTACGAGATGGATTCTTAGGATATTTTTATCGGTTATACCTCTGACCCCAAGTTTTACATAAATATCTCATTGAGATTACCTTGAAATTTAAAATGAAACAAAACTTTTCCCAAAAAGACTATAAATCTGTCTTTATCGTGCGCATCCCTGAACTTTTGGCTGCTATCAAATCTCTTGAAAACAAAAGAAGATAGATTCTCACGAAACTAGTTAGAATTTATGACTGAAACTATCCTTACAATTTATTAGTTATAATATAGGTGGAATTTTTCACTTACTTTGATCCAATTATGATTAATTTGTGTTTCTAAAATGTACAAGTTCAATTAATACAATATTCATTCGAAAAAGCTTTTTTAATCTAGCTTAATAAAGCTATTTAAAGATCTTGATGTTTTCGAAAGGATATTATTTGTAGATTATATTCAGATTTGATGGAAGGTTAGATTCTACCAATAAGATATTTTAAAGACACATAATCGAAAAAAATATTTAACATATTATTTTTTCAGCTTTACATATTAGGTGCCACGCTTGATAGATCTGTAAGTTATTATTAAACATTCCTTTAAATTATAAATTTTTGGAAAACTTTTTCCTAATTTTAGATTACACAAACTTCCTCATTAAAACCATGGTTCTTAAGGGATAACTTACTTTTTGTAAGGGAGAAATATGTTGCAAAAAAAATAAAACCTTAAAGATGAGCGAATATACTTTGGACATATCGTAAGTATCATTGCTTTTTTTTTTCAATGAATTAAATTTTTTAATATCATTGTTCCCCCAAAGATATGTTTTACTAACTTTTTCTCCTGAAAATACTGATGAACATGTCGACCATAAAAAATGCTCAGTGATTCAAACAAAACTTAAAAAACTTTGATTTAAACAGGTTGCATAATAGGGCTTTTCACATCACGTGATTTGGCTCTAGCAACAGCCCAAACAACCGCCTAGCAACAGGTTTGGAGGACCAGGCGCATACTCAGTGCATGCACGTGCTATTGTTTTGCCCTGATCGTGAAGTCATCACGCAAAGCTCTTAGAAGTCCCTTTAACTTAAAGGGACTTCCTTTAACCTGAAAATATACTTGCTGACGAGAAGATGCAGCTATACAAATAAGGTAATGGCACAGTTAGGTATGATCGGCCTAATACGATTCACCGCAACGCCCCATTGGTGAACTTAGCCATTACAAATCGAAAACGAAAAGAGATAGAGCAAAAATTTCAATGAGGAAGTCGATGCCACTATCCTAAAAAACGCGTATAAAAATCCATGAAAATATCTTAAACATTTGAGGAGATATTAGGAAGTGAAAATAGCACTTTTCAGACTTCAGAAAAGAAAAAGTTCTTAAATTTGAAAGTTTCTATTATTTCTTATTAAACATTTGTCTTTACTTAGCTAAAAAAATGCAAAAACTAACTTTTTAAAAAAAAATTTTCAAACTGAAAATTTTTTGTTTTAGTTTTTTCAAATAACACTTTTAAAAAAAGTTTGCAACCTAAGGTTAGGTAACAGGTTTCACCAAATTTTTGGTGCTTTCACTAATGAAAGTAACGCTTCACAAGTGAAAGCACCGAAAACTAGGTGAAACCTGTTACCGAACCTTAGGTTGCAGCTAAATTTGAACCAAGTTTGTGGTGAAACATCACAACCTTTCACCACAAATTGGTAAAAGGTCGAGCTGTTTTAAAACAGTGTACTCTCCCTCTCATTAAGGACCAAACATACTATTATACAATTTCCCATCAACAATTTCCCTTACAAAACCTTAAATCGACTTAACCCTTAAAATATTGCACACACATCACTCACTCATCACTATTTAAGTGTCTGAGTAACCCTTCTAATAACTCCCCTATATCGAATCTGCAGATGAAACCCGAGATCCCCGCATCATGGCGTACACACAACCCCGCATATGATGGATCAGGAGCGCGCGTCCACTCTGCCATCAGAATCGTTTGACTGATGAACGACCCCCTCCCAGATCGGGAAAGGGATTCTCCCCCCTCCCCAACTCAAAACGCGAAATTTTTTGATGCGACTTTAATAGTCAACAATACACTCCATCCATACATCAAAGTCCGAACGGGGAACCGCAAAAGAGTTTTTGATTCCTCGTCGGAGTAGATCTATCTGATTACTCCGGCCGCGAAATGCCGAAAAGATTGGGACAAAGGGTTCTTCGGCATCATGGAAATGAAGAGTTGGCGAAGAAGGGTAAGAGAGAAGATTGGAAGAAAGGGTGAATCATTTCTTTTTTTTCGCTTATTTGGTTTGGAAATAGGTTGGAGGCGAAATTGCGCCGCAGATGAAGTGTGTAATCGCGCGGATGGGGTCTCGGTGGTCGCGGATGAAATCAAAGTGGTGGAAGGTTCTGAAAAATATAGTGAAATTTATGAATGGGAAGTATTTTACATATATTTTGGAAAGTATCGTTTCCTTAACTCTTTTCGTGCCCATTACTTAAGCATTAGTAGACCATATCGCTACTCTGATGCATAAGGATGTAAGAGAGACAAGCTCTATTTTAAACTTATTTTCCATTCTGTGTAGTTTATGAGATTGATGGTCATTCATTTGATCCTTTGTGGATTTTCTTTTGATTTTTGACATCTCTTTTTAAGATTTAAGAATTTAATTTGCTTAATAATTAAGCTTTTTCAGAGTATACTTCTCGTAAGAAGATCAGTATCGATGCCTTGAAATACCAACAATATTGTGAAAGATAATAACATGTGTTTTATCTACCTATTCTAGAGGTTACTCATATATTTTCTAAGGCTAATACGATATTGGGATACATTAAAAAAACTGTTTCTTCAAGGTCCGAGGATATTATTTTGCCACTATACAGAGGCTTGGTGAGACCTCATCTAGAGTATGCTGTTCAGTTTTGGTCTCCATACTTAAAAAAGATATTGATTCAATTGAAAGGGTTCAGCATAGGGCTACTAAAATGGTCAAGGGTATATCCGGTTTAAGTTATGAGGGAAGATTAAAGAAGCTAAATATGTTCACACTAGAGAAAAGAAGGATTAGAGGGGATTTGATTCAACTTTTTAAAATGGTAAAGCAAGGGGGCACAGTGGGACTAGATTTCAATACGGGTAATAGAACAAGGGGTCACAATTTCAAATTGAATAAATTCATATTTAAGACGGATTGTAGAAAGCATTATTTTTAATAGGGTAGTGGATAGATGGAATGCGTTGCCTGAAACAATTGTAAATTCAAGTGGGGTAAGAAAGAGTAAGAGTAAAGAGTTGGTGTAAGTTCAAGAGGAAAATTGACAGATACTGGGATTCCGGTAGTTTGGGTTAACCTTTTAAACGCCGCAATTCAAATTTCGAATTAAATTTTCTGATTTTTGGCTTAAATGGCTTGTTTTATCATTACTATAACCATTCTAGTCATTTTTTGTCGAAAAAAAAATCCTAAGTTTGATTTTGAGGATGTTCCCATTTGGGAACATCGGCGTTTGGGGTGAAGTTTTTAGGGGGATTTCAGAAGGGCACATATTTTACAATTAATTCAAATAAAATGCTTGAAATAGGTTTCTACTCAATAATTATGCACATTTTTATGATAGTGGACAGTTTTTTCATTTTTATTATCCATACTTGGACGATTAAGTAACATTTTTATAGATTTTCATAAGAAAAAAATTTACATGTTTATTACGTACGTGAAGCTTTTCCGTTAATTTTTCTTGCACTATGGGTAATATTTTGGTGTAAAAAATACATACGAGTGTTCCCATGCTCTTCAAAGCTAAACAGTTACGTTTCTGTGAGAAAAATTAGTTTTAATTACGGTTCTATAGGGATATCTAGCATAAAAATCACTAATTGCATTCAAATCTAATTAGCTTTCAAAAGTGATAATCATAATTATCTCCATTGATTCATTAAAGCTGTGTTTCTCATGGAAGATTCCGAACTTAACCACATATATCTTACATCCAACTTACGTTAGAAGAGTGTTTTTAGATGTACGCACTTTTCCTTATTTTCAAAATTCTTCGATTTTATTCCTAAAATTTTTATGTAAAAAAAGTACTCGAACAAAAATATATACGCAAATCCTCAGAAGCACTCAAAATATGCTCTTTGCATAACCCCTATTGATAATTACTGAGAATTAATCGATGGGGGAGTTAGAAAAATATATAAGTGTAAGAATCTGCTATAAAGATTTGGAATTTATTTCTCCATAAATCAGGAGAAAAAATAAAAATCACATATTTTTGAATTTAAATAATCCTTAACCTGTTTATTTGAGACAAAAAAAGTTCAAAAATTAAAGAAAATAGGAAATAACTTGAATTTTTGCATGTTATAAAAATCCCCTCAAATACTATACCCCAAACGCCGATGTTCCCATTTGGGAACATATACGTTGTATTGGTAATTACTCTCCAAAATTAGAATGTAAAGCTATTCTGTCAAGCCAAATGGGAAGATGTGTACTTAAGCTACCAAAACACAGCAAAATTATTTAAAACTAAATTTATTTAAAATTTTCACAAGTTGAAACTTGTGCAGGTTTTGGAAGAGCCAAAAATCTCTAATTTTGATGTAAATTCTACAAAAAGGATTAAATTGCAGGTGAAAAACTTTTGCATGTAAAATAACTTCATATCTTTGAGTAGCTTTCTATCAAGTATCAAATTCCTGCATGAAAAATTAAGTGGTGAAAAAATTCCTGAACATGATGTTCCCATTTGGGAACATCGGCAGGTAAAAGGTTAAAAAGACTGGACCAACATTGCTGGGCTTACGCCTGTAGTTGGTCGACTTAATTTGTATTTGTATCTGTAATTAAAAATATTTTTTAAATTTTATGCAATGTGTTGCAAGGAAGGATATTCCTAAATATTAAATTAATGGAAGTTGAATTTATTTTTTAAATTTCCAATTGACGATATTTAAATGTTTTATTCACATAAAATAAAATGCTTAACAATTGAGAGTTCAATAAAAAAACTATGCTTCCTAAAACTAAAAATTTAATGCTTTTACTGACTTATCAGGTTGAATGGTTTCGTCATTAAGAGATGCCGCCAACCAAATCTTTATAAGTTACAAGAACAATACAGCTTAGATAACTAGTTAAACCAATTACAAAAATTAAATGGCATATTAAATTGATCCGACTCCTAATACCCCATTTGCTTTTCAATAATACGTACTCAACTACAAATAGGTATTGCTCCAAAACCCTACACAGAGTACTACTACGCATCACTTTCCCAAAAATAAACCCATTACAGCCTAAACAGGGAATTACACCAACTTCCCCATTCTACGCCTCTGACAATTCCCATAGATCACTTCCCATTCCCACCAGCAGCAGAACAAGACCTGGAAGTGTTTTCAATATTTAAAATAGTCAGGCCGTTTTAATCCGACCATCGCTCGGCAAAACAAATTAGGGAAGCCCATGATGCTTCCCCCCAAAAAAGCAAGTCTGTCAGAGCTGGTTTAGCTCAACGTGAAAAGTTGAAAATTGGTTTCTGATTCACTTTGAACGCACATAGTAGTAAATCGAGGGGCGTAATCTTGGAGGGAAAAGCCTGATGGTGCAGAGCAATATATGGGATCCTCTGTACACCAGAGAGAGGACGCGTTCTTTTGAAAATAAGATGTTAGAATGTGACCCTGGAGTAATGCTCTCGCGCACAGACTGAGAGAGAAAAGGGGAAGTGGAAAGGCTTCAATCTCTAATGGAAACGTGGGGGTTGGGGACATATTGAGGGGAGGATTCGGATGATGGTTTGTTTGTGGGGAGAAATTGATTTCGGTGGGAGAAAAAAGAGTGACTAAAATAGAAAATTTCAGGGAGGGGTCTACATTTTTCCCCTAAAAGTTAAAGAAAATGAATAAAAACATCTTGAGTGCTACACTCTGCTAAACTATTTAACTATAATAAATTTATAAAAATTTACAAAAATATTATTATTAAAAAGATTTATTCTAACTTTAAAACCTGTAATGGTTATCCTGCTGAAGTAATTAATTTGAATATTTAATCCCTTTTGAATTTCCTTGAGCAATGAAATGGAATAAGTTACACACACACACACACACACACAAATTTCAGATTTTTTTAATGCTTTATATGCGAAAAGTTGTTTAATTATAATAATTTTCTTAAATTTAAAGTATACATTAAGACAAAAATAAGAAAGTAAAACAAATAATTTCCTAAAATTTAGGCCTTTTCATATGTAAATCTACCTATATCCTAAATCTGCCTACTAATACTTAATTTAACAGAAATTGACTAAAACTCATCGTGAAAGTAAGTTTCCTTTGTTAATTTTTAAGCTTATAAAATAATCGTATCATTGAATTCAAAATCTGCCATCTAACCCTCGTAAGAAAATTTATAAATATATACCTCATAAAAATAGAATAGCTATAAAAATTTCTAATAGGTGAAGCGTTGCATGGAAAAGTAGTTTTTTACAGAATATAAATCTAGCAAAATTTCGTAAACTGTTGGGAAATATTATAGAATGAATATTTCCTGTAACTTTTCCGACATAACTTTTAATATTCCATCCCTTAACACAAGCATAAATATATTCTCTAAAGAGATTGAACTTAATTATTGTTACTTTCTTTAAATTTATATTCGTCCTTTTTGAATGGCGCTTTGAAACATTCACACAGCGATATTTTTTTAACTGACACTCAATAACTCTCAATCTATTTTCGTGTATTTACGTCTCATGTCATCTTGACAAATAAAATTTTAAAAAATCAGGATTCACAAACCGATACCTCAAGATGATTTACATCCTCCTTCTTTGGAATAAAAAAAAACACTCGAAGTGCTAAACTTCATCACCCAACTCAAACATCCAAAAACCAAAAACACAACCCCCTCTAACAAAAGAAACACCCAAAATCAGCAGAAAACGAATCGCAACAATCCAATTCCATTACCGACCCAATCCCAAAAAACCCCCCAGAACCCTCAAAACCCACTACAAAATTCTACTCCGGACACAAATCCTTCACCACGAAAAAACCTCCCTTCCAAATGAAACAAACAACCTCAACCTTCCCACAACAAGAACTATTAATTCATCCCAAACAGAAAAAAACACCTCTTAATTTCGCACGGAAAAGAAGAAAAAGAACCCCCACCAAGACCCCCATTGACACTCCACTTTCTAATTCCCGCAATCTAATTCTTCCCCTTAATCTTCATAAACAAACGGGGGCTTCCAAAACTTTCCCAAGATCAACAAGCCCATTTAAAAGCTCTCCAGTCCCGTTATCTTCCCATTTATTCGCTGTTTGCTCAACTAAGAGTTGATTCGGGCCAGAAATTAAGTTGAAAGGAACCGCATTCAATTATCCCAATTGCTCTTCCAAATTGACTCGACCCCGCGCAACTCATACCCCAGCCCTCAAACGACTTCCCCCAGAATTCCATCATCGTTCCTTCTTTTTTCTTCTTCTTTTTCGTTCGACTTCCTTCTTGGGAGCGATCCTTCGGGTCTTGTCTAAAATTGGGGTTGACGGGGAGACGCGGGGATCTCGTGATGCTTCGAATGGAATATTTTTCGCGGGGATGGAACTTTATTTAAGACGTGCTTGGTGGAGTGGGGTGCTCCGAAATCTTGGAATGTTCAAAATATTTTTTTATTATTATTATTGATTATTGGCTGAAGCCGTGGAATGTTTGCTATATCCGTCTATGTTCATTTTGGAAGTATTTGGGTTCGAAAATAGCTATAGGTAAATTCGTTAGAATATTTTTTGGGGGTTGGGTTTTGCCAAAATATTTGAAATTTCAGTTCAGGCTAATATTGCTATACACCTTTTTGCTCCGTTGTTTCTTTTGCTATATTCTCTTAACTTTACTTCTTATCCAAAAACTCCTTACAAATATTTTAAGAATTCTATAAATCCTCAATAAACGTCTTTATTCTGTTAAAAAAACAATTTATAGAAATTGATAACTATTAATGAGCTATTAAATATTTATTAAATATATTAAGAATATTTCCTTGAAAATATGCCAACCAATTAAATTGCAATCCCCAATTGAATCGTCTAGTTTCAAAACCAGGTAGATCCATTTTGGCACAGCTTCAGTAAGAGTCGACGTGGTCGCCAAATGGAAGACAAGTTGGCGCTAAATCACTGCCGGTCACCCGTTCTGGCCACCATGTTTTACTACGACAAAATGTTAACACATGTGAATTACGAAATATAATTTTCTTATTTTTAAATTAGGTAATTACCGGGGACCGAAATATATATCTCCCCGATGCAGAGCGTGCACCATACTAAAATCGTAATAGCTTGTTATAACATCCTTCTAATCTTTTGAGTAGTGGTAAAACATGGCGACCGGCCGTGATATATCACCAACTAGTCTTCCATTTGGTGACCGATTCGCCTTCGCCAAATGGTCAACCCTTTTATCAAAGCTGTGTCAAAATGGATCTACTTGGTTTTGAAACTAGACGACTCAATTCTCCTCGTATAAACTATATTCTAGTTTTATATGCGATTTTGATAGAATTTACTGATTGCCTAATATGTATACAGCTGCCTTTCCAGAGAAAAGGGTCTTAAAAGTCATTTATGGATAACCTTTTGCCAACGAACAAGTGAATTCCCAAAATCTTACCAAACTAAAAAGTGATAAATAGAGTTCATAAAATTTTCCGGGAAAGAAGGCCGTGTCCTATTTTGATCAAAATGAAACGTTTCGTCGTTCTCTGAGGAAGACATCATCAGTGAAAACTTCAAAAATTAAAACAGGTAAAAAATTAAGCCTGAAGGTTTACATAATAAGTGATTAGTATTGGTAAAACCTCATTTTTCCCTAAAGAAAGCAATCGCCAAATTTGGTATTATCACTTACATAGCATTTATGATCATAAAGTGTTTACTTAATTCACTTTTTTTATGATATTTGTTAGTAGCCTTCCTTAACTTATAAGTACATAAGTATTTAACTTAATTCCATATCATATTAAATTAAATGAAGAGGTAAAAATAAAATCCAATTGAAGTGTTTGCTGCAACAATGAACTAACTCCAACAACTTTCCTTTGGAATGTGCTCATTGTTGCTGCAAGCACCTCGTTGTAAAATAATTTCAGATTTTTTTTACATCGTGATTTTTCTAACATTCTACTTATGAACTCAATTTCTTCCTTTTAAACCCCTTTCCCAAAACAAAACAAGAATTTTATCTATGCATAAAATCCATCCATTTGAACTATATGCACTTATATGCGCATGTGTTCCAAAACCATGTAAGCCTACCTAAAAATTTTCATTCCAGAAATTACACAATTACCATTCATAAGCCCATCTCATCTAGCCTTCATTATTACGTTAGTCTCTATACACCTAACCCAAGTTCAAGAATCCAAGCTCGAGTTCCAGAAACATCATTTTAATTTCGAATCCCCTCATGGAACCTCAAGGGAATGTTCTAATTACACGAATTCGAGAGTCCCTCTCTTTGTCTTCCAGAAGGTTGGAAGCGGCATTCGAAAATACTTGTATTAATAATTCATATTCCAGCCCGAACTAGAAAAAGTTCATTAAAATTCAAGCCTCTTATCCCACGCGTTTCTGCCACAGCTGTTGGACGCGGAAGTGAGGGCTTCAAGGTTATCAGGTAAATTAATTTTAAATTATTACACAATCTTTCGTCAGCAGGAGAAAGGCCGAGGATATGTGTAAAAATAATCCGAGGCGTTTTTATCCTGCTTTGCTTCCGCGTTGGAACAAAACCATATCTCTGATCTGGGATCGGTCAGCCGGACCTTGAAATTCACCCAAGGTTCTTTTGCTGTTCAGAATCTGATCAGGGGCCGTTTAATAAGTGCAAGAGTAACGTAGCCTTAGAATCCGATGAGAAAAATCAAGCATAGTTCAGATGTGGAGAAAAAGGCCATTTAGTGTATGACATAAAATGCCCTATTGTCGAAAAGGAAATTTTTGAAGACCCATTGCAAGGGAGTTTTGGATCTTCAGTAGAAAAAAAGGCAGTATAAACGAATAATTTAAAATAAAAATTATATAAGCAAATAAAAATCTGTTTACTGGTTTAGCTTATATCTAAGCAAAAACCAGTAGTACCCCCTTCAACCAACCAACCTTAGTATCAAAATCAACCATTACTGGTGCTCACTTTCAACATTCTCATCCGTGGATTAAAAAAGGTTATGTCTCTGTGCCTTTATCAGAAAAACGTTGTCAATGAGATGGTATAGTAAAAGTTTCTTATTTTTATGAAAAATAAGAAGATAAAGAAATTGTTTCGATTAACCTTGACTTTCAGAATATCTTGCTCAAAACTTTTAAGACAGGGCACCGTCAATCTCAAAAGGGTATTTCAATTCAAAATACTGAAATATATTCTTATCAAAAAACGAAACATTGTTGTTCGATAACTGAATTTAATACCTCTGAAACGCTCCCCTCAATCTCTTTAAAATATAGAATTCTTCTATTAGAATTGTCATTATTTTTTAATTTCCTTTTATACTCAATATCATCCTTATATTTTACTCCTTTTAGAACCACATAGGGCTCAGCAACCAAACATATTAAATACTTTAAGGCAAAACAAGGGAATTAATTTAAATAAAAAATACAAGAAATAATTATTCAATTTATATTACAAAGCATTTAATCATGAAAAACCAGGTTTTTAATTCTACAGTTTTATTTTTAAAGTGATATTTATAAAATAAACCGTTGTCAAAGCGTCTGATAAATTTATTTAAGTTGAGAGAGAAAGTAAGTTGCATTTATTTAAACTCTCTGCTTTTTTTAAACACACTTTTTGTAAAATAGTTTTACGCTGGTTTAAATATAAGGTGTAGATATTAGGGTAAAAATTTCAATGGAATTTTTAAAATAATCTACAGTACTTAATGAACATCCCCTTAAAGTCATTTGACTCAAGGACAGATTAATTTCGTTGTCAATACCAGTGTCGAAATCTTTATCTGAGTAGGTAGATTGTGTAACTGAAACATTTCTTTGTAAATTAGAAAATAAAGCAAATGGTATAACAATTTCGAAATTCCAGTCCAAACCCTCAAAATAAGGAGATATTGTCAAGGCACAATTGTACCTAGTAATTTAAAACATTCAGAAAAAGTTTCAGCAAAGAAAACGAACCAAACGTTTACATCAGAACGTGATTCTTAAATTATCTTTTTGAAACTTATAAAAATTCAGCTATGCAATATTGAAAGATACACGTTTTACTAGAAGTTTCGAAAGAACAAGGACAATAATGGTGCTTGTTCTTACATTCTTATCCCTTTTGAGCATATTTTAAAGAAATAGTGCCTTTAAATGTGTCAAATTGTCAATTAAAACCTAAAACGGATTGCCTTGGCCTATATTAACTTAATAGCAAGAAATTCTTGACTTACTTAACATACATAAATATCACTGTTGCTATGGCTTACACTTATTTGAAACCTTATGAGGCATTCAATTCCCAGAACCAGCCCAAAAACTGGTTTTAGTATTGTTTTAATATGATTGAATTACAGACGATTCAGAGTAATTGTACTCAGTTAAATATTAAATTTATTCAATATAAATTTGAGAAATGGAATTCTTATGGAAAAAGTTTTTTATTTCTATGAAACTAGATTTTAATTATTTTTAAACCAAGTACAAATTTTAAGAGTAGGTAAAACTCCCTTTTTAAGTAAAAAGTACTAAATTATTTTTTATAATAAAACATGTGACTTTCCCCCCATAAACTTAGTAATATCAACGATTATGTGAGGAAAATAAATTTATTACTATTTAAATCTACCAATCTACTGTTGCTGCATAGGTGTTAAAGTGTTTTAAGGTTGAAAAAAGCTTGAAGTAAATAAGAGGCTATATCAGGTAAGTAAGTGTAAATAGAACGTAATCTTTGGTCTCAAACTAAAAACCTCACCCATATTAGGAGAACTACTTTTTAAAACTAGCTGATTGAAATAAAGAAACTTGAGATAATATAGATAGTTTTAATAAATGGTTCGGTGAAAAAATTGCATTATCATAAACCACTTTAAATAACAGCATGATGTTTTTGATAAAATAAAATTTATTAAATTTTTTCCAAAACAAAGAAAACACTAACCAAAAATAAAAAGATGAACTAATGCACCTACAGGGTGATTCTAAATTACGTGGACAAACTTCGCATGTGGGTAGAGGGGACCTAGACAAGCATATTTCGCATAGGAATGGGGGGGGCGCAGCCTTACCGTTTAAGAGCTAGGACCTAATGTAGTGCGAGCGCGTTTGTTTTTAGAAAGCCCGTGAGACTAAACAAAACATAATAAAATGAAAAACATTATTGCGGGACGTAAGGAAGTATCCCTGCTACTTACACCATGAATTCGATAGAATTTGAACCACTTTATAAACCGTGGAGTTAGTTTCAAAAGTACAATATTAATTTTTTAGTCAAAGAATGGAATTCCCTTAATGGTATTAAGAAAAATGATGATCGGGGAAGGAATTTTCAATGATCGTAACATTGATCATTGAAACTGTTTGTTCATTGAAATTCCTTCCCCGATCATAATTTTTCTAAACGCCATTAAGGGAACTTCATTGTTTGACTAAGAGATTAATATTGCACGTTTTAAAACTCACCCCCACGGTTTAGCAAGTGGTCCAATTTCTATCATATTGAGGATTTAAGTTGTACGGATACTCTTGTACCTCATGCAAAAATGTTTTTCATTTTATTATGTTTTGTTTAGTCTCACGGGCTTTCTAAAAACGGCCTTTCGAAACGCGCTCGCACTACATTAGGTCCTAGCTCTTAAACGGTAAGGCTGCGCCCCCCCCCCATTCCTATGAGAAATATGCTTGTCTAGGTCCCCCCACATGCGAAGTTTGTCCACGTAATTTAGAATCACCCTGTATAATCAACTGATTAATATGTCAGCAGTTTTATACAAGGAAACATCCCGGTAAATATTTAAGGAACCGTTTACTATCTATTTGATTGGTTGGTTGTCGTGTCCATGCCATAAAGCTACACAGTACCGTAAGTGGCCCACACAACCTCGGCTCTTCCCCTTCTCCTGGTGCAAATAATTAATAACTTTTATTAGAAGTAGTATATCAAGGAAACAACCTGTAAAACCATGTTTCACGGCAGCGGCGATGCACAAATTTCAGACACTAAAACCGCGAAGCGTATAGTTTTCGATTAAAACTGAATCCCTCTATTACAGTGTTTGAATAACATACTGGGCGAGATTCTCTCGTATCTTCAGCAGATGCAACAACTCTTCGTAACAGCAGTTCTTCCGCATTCAACAATCCTTTCCACCACCTCAGCAAGGTGTTCGCAAAGAGTTGAAGCACAAATGACCCACTTTTCCCATGGCCCAGTAACCTTGGATTTTCTCCGGCTAACCACCTGCGTCTTCCCTCCTCAAGACGCCACTCCATTTTTTACTCATCGTCTTCTCACCCCTTCATTAAGACTGCTTTTCTTAAGAGAGAGAAAGTTACTTTTCTAGTAGCCTATCGATCGGAGCTCGTCTTCATTTACAACTAAATTGGGGATTCTTTCAGGAATAGAGTGGGGGTGGAATAACTTCAATCGATGCCGTTGAGGTTCTTTTTTTCTAACGATCGGTTTTTGTGCTTCTGTGTCTTTGGGTGCTAAACACCCTTGAAATTGGTCATTGGAGGGGTGTCTTCTTTGGTTTCCATTTATCACGGAAATCTATTTGAGGGGAGTATAATCAATGGAGGTTCGTCACAAATTTGAAAGAAATGGGATTTTAAAAGTATCGATGGAATTGTGTTGAAGAATGTGATTAAACGCGGGGTGTTGAACCTAAAATCAATGTTGCGAGGATGGGGGAAATATTATTAGAGATATGAAGAAAATTTCTTGAGTTTGATTGAGATACTCCTTCTTTAATTTTATCGGGTTTTTTTCTATTAAAATTTAGGAACTCAGACAGGATATTTTTATTGAATTATAAGGAGTGTATGATTCATAAACTATATTCGAGAAGGTAAAATCGTATTAAACCATTAAGCGTGGGTTTGCCCATTTAATTATTAAATAATAATTTTCTATTTGAAAGATTTTAAACTGATAATTTCCTTACAGATCAAACTTTGATGAGTGAAAACTAGGGGAGAGTGGGGCTATTTCGCACACGGGGCACATTCGGACAGACAGCATTTCCCCAAGTAATTATTAATTTAAAAATCTGAAAAAAATACCAGTAAATGGATACATGACTACCACCTCCTGCATGAATTTTCAAAGCCCTGAGCCATTTTGTTGTATACGTACTAGAAATTTGCTAGCGTTAGAGGCAGCGAAGTAAATTTTCTTGTAATTTTGTTGGCGTAAAATATCAATCAAAAATAACTCGCAAGGGGACATTCAGCATTTTATTCAGTTGAGGCACTACTAAAGTAAGTTTCTAGATAGGTTTTATTTCCCTGCTTTATTTATAAATATCTTGTTGGGACGTGGTAAGCTTGAACTGGTAGACGGGGCACATTCGTACACCAAAAGATGGGGCAGATTCGGACAGTGCGAATGTGCCTTATCTTTCCCATTTTTGATTATGAAAGTGATTTATATGTTTATAAGTGCAGTATATTTAATTACTTGAAGTTTAATTGTTTTTTATTGTAATTGTTTCAAAATTTGGTGATAATAGAAAATAACATCTTAAAGAAAGCTTCAGTTTTAAGGAATTTTGACCAAATTTAAACATTGAAAAAATAAATGTCCCTGATAATTGTTTAATACCAATTGACTTGGACTTAGGTGATTTTATTCTGGTAGAATTCGCTACTAAAAAGAAAATTTTGTTATGTTTGTCGAATAGAAAATTTGGAATTGAATGGTGCTTATTTAAAATTAATGATGAAAAACTTTAAAAAGTTTAAAAGTAATGACGAAACTTTTATTTTCCCAGTAAGTAATGATTCAACATTCATACAAAAAGATAATATCGTATTACAAGTTCCCCAACCGTCAGTTTTAGGTGTTAATGAGCGAGCTGTTGGTTCACTTTTCTTTTCGAATAAAACCTGACAATTAAAATATTGGTTAAACTTTTTCTAACTAATTATATTATGTGAAGTATGTCAATGTGCAATATACTTTTCATTACTACAATTGTTTTCCTCATCAAAAACTTAGATGTTCAATATTTTCTGAAGCTGTTTTCTTTTTGTAAAAAAATTTTCAATTCAGAGGAAAAATATGTAAAAGTCCCAAATATTTAGTTTAATTATCCTTACTTTAAAGTGCCATAAACTTATTAGTTCGTAAAAATAATTATTGTATAATTTTTTGCATGTGTACGAATGTGCCCCACACGTGTGCGAAACTGCCCCACCCATGGGGCACATTCGCACGAAATTTCTCGTTTTTTAGATTGATGATATAGGTTAGAAATTCTAGATGAATGCGACCAATTATCGTTCTAAAATATCGGTATAGGTCTTAACTTTCATTTGAATTCGAGTTTGTTTCAATATCTCATCTAGATCCAGAGAAATATACCGAAATGCACTTTTTGTGCGAATGTGCCCCACTCTTCCTATATTATCAGACACAGATTTTTTAAAAAATGGCTATTTACGTTTTTTATTTGTTTCTCCCTTTTACAATTACGTTTTTAATTGCTAAATTAGATAAACAATGGACAAAGATATCACAAACATCCATACTATACTGGTTGTCCCAAAATGTAGTTCCAAGGAGGTGTATACTAGTTAGCTAAAAACAATGATATATTGGTTGTTTTAAGCAAAGATAAGTAAATTTCCAGTATTAATTTAGCATGCCATTGGCTATTCAAGGAAATTGGGCAAAGCTTTTTATTTAGCGGGTGTCTTCAAAATAGTATAGAAAATGTGAAAATAACAAAATTTGCTTGTTACATCTTGTTTTACAGCTAGATTCTATATGAAAAAAATCAATGGATTCAACATAGTCCTGTTATCAAAGGTTCATCATATTCACATGGCCGTGCACGACGTTGCTTCAAAGATATAGCCTTGAATGAATTTTTGAAACACTTTGTACAATACCCTAAACCCTTTGTTTACTCTAAATTCGTTTTTTATTAATGCAGGTCGTTATTATTAGTGTGTGTTTCAATAATAAAAGGGTAGGTCATAATTTGGAATTTAAGTACCTAACTATTTTTTAATGGATGAGACTAATAAAATAATGATTGGGAAAACGATTCTTTGATATCAAGCTCATAATGACCGTAAAAAATTTAAATATACTTCTTCGGTATCGATCACTTTAAGATGAAAAAATACATCCAGATAGAATGATTTAGATATCTAAAAGCATTTCGACTTCGTTATTTCATAAA
Organism: Tetragnatha versicolor; assembly: GCA_024610705.1. Lineage (NCBI taxonomy): Eukaryota > Metazoa > Arthropoda > Arachnida > Araneae > Tetragnathidae > Tetragnatha > Tetragnatha versicolor. The sequence continues at coordinate 29,976,674 of JANDEH010000001.1, read as the reverse complement.
AAAAAAGACTGTACTTAAACTGTAGATTTTACCTATCACTTATACTAAGCTGCTTGAATTCGACTTATAAAAGCGTTTAGTTAAGATTCTCGGCTAATCCCATTCACATAATTCTTTATCTAAAATCTCAGCATTTCTAAAAGAAACTGTATCCAATTGAAGACCAAGTTCTTCCATTCAATCAACGTTTGAGTTTCAGTCACCTTTAATGTCAAAGTAACATACAAACGACTGAAATTATAGCACGTAAAAGGAAGCAATTTAAATCGGCAAATGCTCGCATTCCTTGACAGTAATTCAACGGCGAAAGAAATGGAGACATTTATGATCTCTCGTAAGAGTATATTTTAAGAACAATTCGAAGAGATAATCCATATTTATCTTATCACTTGTTTGCGTATTTCCTACTGTGAGTGTGTATCCCAACAAATCTTGGAAAGTTGAGATGTTATCTGATTCCACGGCTTTGAGATTTAAGATGTATTTCTATAGGAATATAGATGAGCGGGAAGATTTGATAAAAGCTCTTGTGTTCAGTGTAATAAATTTGGGTGTGAAAATGTGCTATGAATCACTTCGTTTGAGTTATGAGGGAATTTTAATACTGTCACAAAAGAAGATCCCACAAAAAGTCGATACCAGCTACCTTGTTGGTTCGATACTTTCGTTTAAAAGATGGTTTGTATGTTGAGAATTAAGTAAGAGTTACATTTTTTTACTTGGAATAAAAACTTGTAGTACTTAAAAAAATCTCTTGTAGGGGAGAACGGGGCACATTCGCACAAAAAGGGCATTTCGGGATATTTCTCTGGATCTAGATGAGATATTGAAACAAACTCGGATTCAAATGAAAGTTAAGACCTTTCCCGATATTTTAGAACGATAATTGGTCGCATTCATCTAGAATTTCTAACCTATATCATCAATCTAAAAAACGAGAAATTTCGTGCGAATGTGCCGCATGGGTGGGGCAGTTTCGCACACGTGCGGGGCACATTCGTACACATGCAAAAAATTATACAATAATTATTTTTACGAACTAATAAGTTTATGGCACTTTAAAGTAAGGATAATTAAACTAAATATTTGGGACTTTTACATATTTTTCCTCTGAATTGAAAATTTTTTTACAAAAAGAAAACAGCTTCAGAAAATATTGAACATCTAAGTTTTTGATGAGGAAAACAATTGTAGTAATGAAAAGTATATTGCACATTGACATACTTCACATAATATAATTAGTTAGAAAAAGTTTAACCAATATTTTAATTGTCAGGTTTTATTCAAAAAGAAAAGTGAACCAACAGCTCGCTCATTAACACCTAAAACTGACGGTTGGGGAACTTGTAATACGATATTATCTTTTTGTATGAATGTTGAATCATTACTTACTGTGAAAATAAAAGTTTCGTCATTACTTTTAAACTTTTTAAAGTTTTTCATCATTAATTTTAAATAAGCTCCATTCAATTCCAAATTTTCTATTCGACAAACATAACAAAATTTTCTTTTTAGTAGCAAATTCTACCAGAATAAAATCACCTAAGTCCAAGTCAATTGGTATTAAACAATTATCAGGGACATTTATTTTTTCAATGTTTAAATTTGGTCAAAATTCCTTAAAACTGAAGCTTTCTTTAAGATGTTATTTTCTATTATCACCAAATTTTGAAACAATTACAATAAAAAACAATTAAACTTCAAGTAATTAAATATACTGCACTTATCTATATATATAAAAATGAATGTCTGTCTGTCTGTATGTTTGTATGTATGTATGTATGTATGTATGTCCTTTATAGTTTTAAACTTTTCGAACCTACATTAACTATTAAACTATACCACGTTGATCTACTCGCTCCAAGGAAGGTTTCTGAATAAAAATAATTTGAAATCGAAGCGTCTTAATAACTTATTTGGTCAATTTTATGCTTAAAAACCCATATTTCATGCCTAACTTCAGGGCAAAACCACATTGTTGAAAATAAGATGTAACTTTAATTGTTGCAGGCATATTCTCGATTGTTGCAGATTGAAATCGATTGTTGCAGATTGAAATCGATTGTTGAAGTTTAAAATCCATTGTTGTAACATAAACATTAAAATAGATCCTTTATTTAACTATTTCTCCATTTGGACTGGCGAAGCCCTTCTGTAACACACCAGAATAGTTTTTTTAATGGACTGGTGAAGCCCCTCTGTAACACACGAGAATAATTTTCTTTAAAAATGGACTGGCGAAGCCCATCTGTAACGCACCAGCTGATATTTATAAACAATCTGAAACCCGGGCGGAGCCCGGGTCTAGCGCGTCAGCGCTAGTAAACATATAAATCACTTTCATAATCAAAAATGGGAAAGATAAGGCACATTCGCACTGTCCGAATCTGCCCCATCTTTTGGTGTACGAATGTGCCCCGTCTACCAGTTCAAGCTTACCACGTCCCAACAAGATATTTATAAATAAAGCAGGGAAATAAAACCTATCTAGAAACTTACTTTAGTAGTGCCTCAACTGAATAAAATGCTGAATGTCCCCTTGCGAGTTATTTTTGATTGATATTTTACGCCAACAAAATTACAAGAAAATTTACTTCGCTGCCTCTAACGCTAGCAAATTTCTAGTACGTATACAACAAAATGGCTCAGGGCTTTGAAAATTCATGCAGGAGGTGGTAGTCATGTATCCATTTACTGGTATTTTTTTCAGATTTTTAAATTAATAATTACTAGGGGAAATGCAGTCTGTCCGAATGTGCCCCATGTGCAAAATAGCCCCACTCTCCCCTATATCTGATAAGTTTAAATTTATAAGCCATTACACGCAAAAATAACTTAATTCATTTTTAAAACTGTACAAAAAAACATGGTTTAATTCTTTTCATTTCCAAGTTCATATCTTTCTTTCACTTTTATATAATAAACATTTTGTCCGTTTTGAAACAAGAAACTTTCCCCTGAGTCAATGAGGAAGTTGCATGATTTTTTAATATTTTTTAATCGATTCTTTATACATAAATAAGCAACTACCCACAATTTGAGGCCGATCGAGAAAATTTTTGATTGCAAAAAAAATTAATAAAAATCCCCTATTTCAAAAGAGTTTGGGATGTGACGTCATCGTACGGTGACCATTGTTGGAAAGCAACGGAGTTGATGGTATGATAGTTGACGTCATCGTACGGTGTTTTCACTTAAAAGTATTCAGTCACTTGTATTTTTTCTCGACTTTTAAATTAAAATATATAATAACTTGTACATTTTTTTTGAAAAATTGTGACTAGATATTTGATTTTAACCATACAAATAACCCTACGGAACACTTGAATTTTTATGAAGATCTGACGCATGCGACTTCCTTATTATCCCAGCTCTATACAGGGTGTTCTGATTTTAAAATAATGAATATTTCGATGCCTACTATTATTCAATTACTAAGCAATAATATTTTAATTAAAATTGTAACTGACAAAAAATACCTACATTTGAAGGTCGAAAGCATATCCATTCAGTGTATTTCCATAAGATCCTTCACTACCCCGAACACCCTCTTGGAACCGTGTGACCAGATTCCGTTCCAAGGACCCCCAAGCTTCCTAATCGATCCAATCCATCTTCATCAAAAATTATGGATTTCATACTCTCAAAAATCCTTTTTGAGGCCCCTTCCTTTCTTGGGCCCAATCCAGAAACCAGGAAACTGCCATCCCGACCTTGAAAGGGTAGAGAAGCTCTAACTCTTCCCACAACACAAAAAGCAGGGACAGAAAAAACCTAAACGGTGAGGACGGGACAAAGAAAATTTTTTGTGCCCTCTACAACTTCCTGTGCAATCCCACCTTCTTCAAAATGCTTTCACTTCTTTTTTATGTGATTGAGGAAGGTAGGAGTCAAGAGAGCCTTCTCCCGTCTTGACCCAGTTTTCAACCTTCATTGGGTTAGTGGGACATAGTTTGAGAATTTTTCAAGGCTGTGAGAAAGTGTGGGAATACCTTCCCTTTCCTTCTGAATGAATTCGCTGTTCACTGTCGATTAGGTTTTTTTATTAGCGCTATGGAGATAAGGTTGGAGATATTTGGAATGGAATGGTTGAAGGGCGAGTAACCTTGGAGGGCATTTCACGGCCGTTTGGGCAAGTTATTTTGGCCGGTGGTATCTGGTGCCTGCTGTGCAGGTTTTATTCCCGCTGCACATATTTCACATGTTTTTTTTATTTTATACATTCGGTTTTTGGGTTTTCTACTCGCTATTGAAGATTTAAAATATAAATGAATCGGAGAAAAATATATGAAATATGTTCTCTCAATAAAGGGTCGTCATAAAAAACGATCCTACTTTAAAATTCTCTTCAAACGAGAATTTGTCAAATTTTCTGAAATTTTAAAGAGAATATTTTGACGCGGTGGGATATTTTTGAAACAAAAAAATTAATTAATTAATTTCCTAAAATGTTAGACTTGGATTTTGGGCCTAGAAGATAAATGTGTATTCTTACTATCAAATCAGAAACCAGAGGAAAAAGAAATTAAAGGGGTGATCCTAATAGATCTTTTTACGCTGTAAATTCAAATATGCACGTTGTTTTCCTCAATCACCTTCAGTTTTTTCAGTATTTTAATTTTGAACTAAATGTTGCTTTTTACATATAGACTTGATAGTATTCAACTTACTTAAAGTGTAAAGGTTGAAATTTTCTTCGCTGTATAAGATCAAAGATGTTCCATTGAAGTATCCAGAATTAACCAGCAAGAATTCTAGCCCCCCTTTTTACCTGCACCCCTCTTTTGTGTACAATTAAGAATGAAAGGGTTCTGACTCAACAGCATCTAACTAAAATTATTATCATGGACCAAAATCATAGCATTAGATCCATAAGGATAGTAAATATTCTACATGTGTTTAAATTTACCCTAACAAAAATTGTGGGCCTTAAAATCCTAAAGTTAAGTTCTTTCATTCAATATCTTGACTCACGAGATAGACACTGTATGATTGGCGCAGCACTGTCCTCTTTAGAGAGGAAAATTGGGCATAAATATCCTTCTAAAATCCAGTAGTAATAAAAGAAAAAAAGGTTTGTTTTAGTAGATATCAATAATAATCATAAAATTAATTTATAAAAATGTTATGTTGTATTTATTAGTTACTCTTGAGAACAGTTACTAAGCACTACGAAGCAAAATTTAAAAATTTGAATTGTGCAAAATCTGAGGGTGGTAGGAAAATTCTGATTGCATATTTGAAATCAGCGTAAAAAACTACCCTAGAAACACTATAAAAGTATCTTGGCCCAAAAACCTTGTTTATCAGTGTAATTAATAATAAATAATAATTTTTCAAAGTAAAAAATATATTCATATAAAACGATAATATTGGGTATTCAACCATTTAAATTCTTTATTATTAAACAGGAAAAAGTTACCTGAATAACGAAAATTAGTAAATTTGGTTGTCTTTATTATTAAACAGGAAAAAGTTACCTGAATAACGAAAATTAGTAAATTTGGTTGGAGATGATTAGTATAAAGTTTGAATTGAATTGTCAGTTTGAAGACTATAAATAAGGGAATTTTCTGTATAGTATACCTACCAAATGTCTACTGGAAATTCGGTAACCTATAAAAATACAAAACAATCCTAAAAAATATAATTAGAAAAGTTGATAGACTTAAGAAAAAAATCTAAGAAACCACTTTAATCGACATTTAAAAATATATTTTTGCTCTGTTCACTGCACAAAAGGGAAAAATAGAGATACTCTCAAAAACCGCACTGAAGTCCCCCTAACGGAGAACACCACAAACACTACAATGAGTTTCTCCCACAAAAGAGGGCACCACCGCTCACTCTCCAAACCACCCCAAAAAATCGTCATCCTAGGATCGAGAGGGTCTCGGGGGAGTACTCAAAAGGAAGTCCTTTGTGCTCCTCTCTTCATCCCCACCCTTGCATCAGAAGGTCACGGTCTTAGGAATTGTGTGGCACTTGGAGACAATTCCTCCCCGTTCTCACCCGGAGAGCTGAATGTAAACAATGCGGATGGAAGATAATTATTGGGGGGGAGCAGTGAATGAAAAGGGGTTTTTAAATGAGGAAAGGCGCTGAGGAATGTAAATAATGAGTAAGGAAAACATTAGATTGATGAGGCGTTTATTTTTTTTTGGGTGGGAGGGTTGTATTTATGTTGGGTTGTTTAGGTCTAAGGGGTGTGTTATTGTGTTCAAAGGTTTGTTTGGGTGATAATGAAAACCTATATTTAAGGCAGTTTTTTTCTGGGGGGTTGGGAAAGATTTAGAATTTAAATAGCTACGTAGTCAGATACTTTTTATTTTAGGGTTCGTATTTTATATTCGTAATTAGTAGGACTAGGATTTATATGTAATTACATATTTGTTCAGGAATCTGATATTAAAGTGTGCTCTTGAATTCTATAGGGGAGAGTGTTGTACCTACGGACGGTTGTACCTTCAGCCACCTCATACCACTTGTACCTTAAGCCTATAACTACATATTCTTTCTACATATTTATCCATTTTCACCTTTTTCAAAAATAATCGCACGTTTCACCGATTTTAAAGTCAAAAAGTAACCCATAAAATGAAATACGCATTCCAGTTGTAGTTAAAATTAGTGCACCCAATGCTGAATTTAACTTTTAAAAGGTTGTAAAGTCGAGATTGTCAGACGAAACGTGTCAGGGGAAGAAGGGAAGTGTGCTCTTGAATTCTATAGGGGAGAGTATTGTACCTACGGACGGTTGTACCTTCAGGGTGGTTTTCGTTTTTTTCTCGCAACAAGACAGCAAAAAAACATGAGCTGTTGGCAAATAGCGAAAACCACCTTTCCCTACCATGTGGTTGTGTAATATTTGAAGAGCCCCTTTAAAAAATTACTTAAAATTTTTTTATTATTACATATTTGGCAGATTTTATATTAACAGAATTAGAATTAATTCAACAGAATGTGAGACCAAAAAGGGATAAAGGAATTTTTTTAATTAGAAATGTATGAAACACCCAGAAGGACTTTTAAGAGATGAGTATTTACTTAATAGTTCTAAGCAAAATATGTGTCATATTTTGTCTTCCTAGCAAACAGTTCAGTAAACCAAATATAACTAATAGGATACAGATGAGGGAAGTTTAATTTTTTAAATGCTACTTAGTATAGGTAGTATGTATACCAAACTTTAATCAAAATAGAGTAGTTTTGGAAGAAATTTTACATCCTTTTGCTAGGCACTATAAAGCGAAAAACACGCACATAAGATTTGAACAATATAATTGCATTTTAGTTTCATTCTATTTAAAGTTTCTATACATATTTTTAAGCTGAGTTATCAAGCAGAAAATCTATCAGTTTAGTAAAATTGTAAAATTTAACAAGACCTTAATAAGTAAAATTTTTAATAAGATGGGATTCCAAATTAGTTATTAAATTTATTTATATAAAGTTGGAAGGTTTTTAATTGAATTTATGTATGAAATCATAAAGTAATAACTGTGTCAATTTTTATTTCTGATATATGTTTTATTATTTTCCTGAAATTTCTAATGATATCTCTAAACACTCATATATATGTCACGGGCAAAGTGATTAATTGGGCATTATTAATAATGCCCAGAGGGGAGGCGGGCAAAGTGATAAATTTCATTGAAAAATGCCATTGAATTTATCACATTGCCCTCCAAAACATATATATTTTCTTTATTACTTATTACCTAATCAACATAATTACATCCAATCTATTTTTTCAAGAGAGAACATCTTACGCATTTACATTAATATTTTTTATATTTTAAAAATGATACCGTTTTAAACTGAAGTTTTCGTTTAAAAATTCTCAAAAACCAAAAACTCGAGCTTAAAAGTTATAATCTTATACTTACTTCACAATACAAAAGAAAATACCTTGAACTGCTTCCTATAAAACTCCTTCTCATTTCCCCCATCGAAATACATCTTATCCTCTGACAATACAAAATCCATTAATTTCAGTCTATGTAGATTTCAATTTCATTTTTATCGACTCAGCAAGCTTTTCTTTTGAATTGGAAATGCCCTGCGCAACAAAAAGTATTGCTGACTACGAGACGCACTTTCAAGACACAAGCTGGATCTCTCCACATTTGCTGAAGTTGGTTACTTGAGGGTATTTTCATTTTCCCTCTAGAGATGCGTGGAGGACTGATTTCCTCTAAAAATTCCCTTAGGGTGGCAAATATCATCCGTCAGAAGTACTCCCAAGAGCATTCTATTTTAATCGTTTAAATCCTCCGTAAGATGAGGACGTTTGGTGCAACCCTGCAGTTTGACACCTTTTTGGAGGATAGGAAACGTATTGTGAGAAGTTTAAAGTTTTCTTGGCATTGATTTAAAACTGTGTTTGACTTAGATGAGCAAAAAAATATGCTTCAGAGTTATAAATTTTACTCCAAGTTGTATGCTAAGTTACTCGTTTTTAGAACTGTGTTTTGAAGGGGTTTTCTTACTTCGGTTTCCTCAAAATATATACTTCTACAATTTAATACCAAGAAAATTGATTGAATTGATTTTTTTTGTTTGATTTTCCATTCTTCTTAACGGACAAAATATTATATTATTGTTAAAGTTATTGTAATTTATTAAAATCAATTAGGGTAGGTGGGGGTAAAAACCCGCACGGGGCAAAACCACGCAACGCGATTTTTAATTGTTAATGATCTCTTCAAAAGTTGAAAACCAGGTGGTTGGTTTGTCTTATTGTGACCTATTGTTCTAATAAAGTTCGTACCCCTAAGTCCCTCATGAGTTTAAAAAATGCTGTAAGTTTGTTTTTCATCATTTAGATGTTATTTTTCTGATCTTTTACTTAAACATTACATAAAATAGGGATTGAGGAGAAATGCAAACAAATAGCCCAATGATAAGATAGCAATTCAACTTCAGTTTCATTTTGAAAGAATTGCCTCAACATGTCTCAAAAAATAATAAGACTTGTTTTTCAAAATAAAGTAAAACGGGGCAAATCCACGCAGGTGTTTTGGGGCAAATCCAAGCAGCTTAAAAAGCTCAGGAATTGGTCCCTAAAAGAAAATCGGACTACTTGATCTCTGAAGAGGTTTATAAAGGTATCCGAGATGCCAACCCTCTACCTGAAACCGTCCTTTCTCCCTTTTGAAAGATATCTGGGCAATCTGAAATGATTTACTACAACAGGTTGGCAATTTTCATTAAAACTGATCATATTTATATTTAGTACTAGCTGTTATACCCGGCCTTGCACGGGTGGGGTGTATAAATTTATTTTTTAAAATATTTCTTAAAATACATTTATAATTTTGTAAATTAGCAATATTACAAATCATCCCGGTATCCCAGGCGCCTCTTTCCTATCCCAGTGTTCCCGGTAATCTTATCCCGGTGCCCGGTGATCATGGTAATTTTTCTAATCCCGGCTGCGTTCCCGGTAATTTTCCTATCTCAGTGTTTACGGTAATTTTTATATTCCGGTATTCTGGGTGTCTTTATGGTAAATTTCCTATCCCAGTGTTCTCGGTATTTTTTCCTTCCCGATGTTCTCGCTAATTTTCCAATCCCGGTGTTCTTGTCACTTTTTACAATTCCGATGTTTCTGATAATGTTTAATAATATCTTCGTGCCTTTATAAAATAACAAATTTGAAACCGTAGTAAAAAGTCTAGTGAACAAATTAAGAAATTTAAAACCAGTGTTTAAAACTAAAATAAAAGATCTAGTAAATGAAAAAGTCTAGTGATCTGTGTCTCATTTGAAACAATGTTTTAGTTTTAACTCGTTGTATGACTGGTAAAACAGGTTTTCAAACACGGAAAAATAAGTGAAAAAAAGCAGGAAAAACGGGAAAAAAAGAATGAAGGACTGATTTTCTCTTTATAAATTATAGCCTATGTGTTATTCTGATGTATAAGCTACATTATGGTAAAATTTCATTAAAATCCATTCAGTAGTTTTTGCTTGAAAGAGTAACAAACATCCGGACAAACATTCACAATTATAATAGTAGTAGTCCGGACAAACATTCACAATTATAATAGTAGTAGGATTGTTGGTTGGCTCAGAAATATTAAAACAACATTAAGAGGATTATTTCTAGTATTTTAAAATGAAAAATTCTGTTTATCCATGTTTATTTCACTTGGGTACCAAAATTTGAAAGTGCGGGTCTTTGCCCCATTTTGCGAGGCAAATCCCCGCGACTTTTTTTCTACTTAATTGTAAATTTCTCCTAAAATACCATCGATAAGAGTTTAAACTAGGATTGGTTTTGTAGGTACGGTCTCAATCTAACACCTCCCAATTGAAATTTTGGGATTATCTACCCCCTTTCGACGACAATGTTAAAAATACTGAAAATTGCGTGGCTTTGCCCCCACCTACCCTATATTTTAATAATATTTAAATCCCACTCTAAAAATTAATTTAGTAAAATAAAGCAGCAGTGGGAATACTTTTATAGTTTAGTATAAAAAAGGCTAGTAAGTTTTTATTTAGATAACAAAATTTTAGCCCTTTTATTTTTTTTGATAATGAAAACAATAAATCTTAACTGTTTATACAGCAAACAAAATTAAATACGTTTAATAAATATGATATTACTTATAATTAGATTCTTCATATTATTAATAGAAACTTTGTTTTCAGATACTTAAATATACTCTTGAAATTTAGGTCAAACCTTTTCAAAGACTCTAAAGTCCTCTATCTATAAAATGCCTGTCTCTCTTAAATAATTCTCTATTGCAGAACTTAGCACTGAAAATTGAATGCAGTGAAACATAAAACCTAAAGTGCAGAAAAAGCTCGAACACAATTTAAAAGCCATTAAATCTGTCAATCGTTACCGCCAGATGCCTTACACTCCTCTATTCGCATCATACTCAAACCTGCAATTCCAAATATAGATTTCTGATTACACATAAAACGCCTCTGAAAATTTCCCAATTCCCTCAGAATTCCTCAAAAAAACTCGATGCATTAACGAAATACACCAGTTTGTAATAACTGATAACAACGATTCCTACCCGATATCCAATTCGATTCCGATACTATCAATCAACATCGCAAGACACAACACGCCTAAAAGGATGATAAAAAAAAGACGCAACAGAAGGTGATGACCACAGCATCAAAGGGGTGTGGAGAGAGAATTAAAAGAGGAAGATTAGAACACAGAGAAAACCCTATCGACACTGGAGATAAAGTAGAAAATGATGTTCCTCTGCGTTGGACGTCAATCAATGCGTGGCAAAACTACAGCTGCTTATTTTCTCCGTCGCTTTTGCTGCGACACCGTGTTACTTGTCAGATGGGATCGATGCTTGGCAAGTGAGATTCTTTTTAATGGAGGTGCGTCTTTTTTTCTAATTTGGTTTTTGAGGAACTTAACCACGCTGGAAGAAACGTTTCGGTGATGTTTTTTGGTGGAGAAATAGTTATTGAATGAAGGACGTCACCAATTTTTTCACCCTTTGAAATAATTATATTTTATGTTGGATAAAGGGAACTTACAAATGATCTTAAATAAACTTTTTTGGAAATGCAGTTAAAAAGGATGAAACCCTTTTTTTAATAATTTTATGGCATTGCAGGCTGCAGTTCAATCTTGAAAGCAGTGTTGAGTGTTTTATATTTGACTAATAAATTGTGCTACTCAAGTGTAGCTTGGATAGCTCGAACAGCTTTTATTCGAAGTTTTCTGTTGGTTCCTTTAACTTTATATAAACTGAGAAAAAACTTTATATAAACTGTGTTTAAAAAACTGAGAATTAATAATATATTTATTTCTTTAATTTGTATTTTTTTTCTCACACAATTTTGAAATCATAAAGATTATATGTTATCTATCGTTATAAAATAACTACCGAAATAACAAAAAGAGCATAGGTACTTTTTTCCAAAATAGTTTCAGAATTAAAATTCCCCATGTCTTGGTGTAAAACACGCAATCGGAACAAGAATTTTACTATTCCTTAGTAGGAAAGATTGCTGATATGTTAAAAGATAATAACATTTTCCATTACCTACTGAATGTGGAATTGCAGGTAAAAGATAGAACTTCTATGCTTCGAAGCCTTGGATAATTCAAAGTTTTTCCAGCAATCCCTTCAACTTCGAATTATCCACAAGTTGCACTGTATTAGTTTCGTTAAATAATTGGAATCAATGTAACTCTCTTCTTGTGTAATAACAGGTATTTTAATGGTGTTTAAGTTTTTGGGCACTGTTTTTTATATTTTCTATCACTAAAAACTCTTTAAAAACCATTTAACTTTTACGTATTTTTCCAGTTTTACACTCATTACTACATCACTCTAAGAGAAATTATCTAACACCAGATTTTTAATTATTATACACAAAAGTACAGTTTTTACAATGTTTTTGGAAATTAAAACTTTCTCTTAACCCATTAATGCCCAACTTTTTATTTTTCTTAAATATTTGGTGAAAACATAGTAAATAGCCCCAAAACAACTGGAAAAATAGTGAAAAAAATTCCAGGTTAAAATTTTAATTTCTACACCAAAATTAAAAAACGTCCCTAAAAAGGGACGTCAGGCACGAATGCCCCCGTGTTTTTTCCCTATGGTAAACGCATGGTAGAAAACAGTTTTAAAGCCTCCAAAACATCTTCTACCTTTTTAAGTGCAGCAAAAGTGATCGGAACCATACTGTAACATGAATATGAACAAAAATTATTAATTATTTATCCAATTAACTGTAAAATTAACCTTAATAAACGTAAATTGAGCATTTTTTATGCTCTAAAACACGTTTTTTCCTCCGAAATCTATATTAATTGCAAATTAATTAAGATTTTTAATTCAAAAAGGCATTCTTTGTTTATATGTTACCTAATATTAAGTAATAATTACTTTTACACACCTCAAATCCTTCAGAATATCTCAATTTGTGAAGTTTAAGTCTTTCAAATGCCCATACTTTTTTCATTTTATATAATTTTATTGTGTGGAACACAAATTTCTCCCCAAAAGTCAAGCATTAGTGAGATGTGCATTAGCAAGCCAGATGATATAGATTGATCTGCAGTCTAGAACACAATAATTAGCGACAACTAATTAGAAATAAAGCCGAAATTTATCACACAAGCTACTTTTTTGGCAATTTTAATGACAAAAAGTCATAATAACTAATAATTATTAAACTTTTAATTAAACTATAAACGAAATATATTTGCATAAGTAATAAATATAGTAAAATAATTAATTTATTCCTTTTAATTAATACAAATTAACTAATTCCTTATAATTTAAGAATTTTTATTCCATTAATTTAGCAGAAATAATAGTATTTTCCAAAAAAATAAACAAAAATAATAAATTTATTAGCTAAAATTAAAGTAATTTTATAAATATCAGTTATTTAATTCATTTAACAAGAATCGAACGCGTTTTTAGGAAAAAAAATAAGGAAACACTAGCATTTCACTATGGGGAAAACCACGGGGGCATTCGTGCCTGACGTCCCTTTTTAGGGACGCTTTTCGAGGGTCCAAAATAAGGTCAAGATAAAACATTTTGGAAAAATAAAAAAACACCCCAACTGATTTAATGTATAAACAGTAATATATATCGGCATTAAAAATTTTTTTAAATAACAACTAGGATTTTTAAGCTTTTTCTTTTAAAATTTTTAAAAAAGCACTTTTCTGAAAAATTCTATCTTCCAACTTAAAAAAAAAGAGAAAAAAATTTTAAATTCTGCTTTCTTCTTGTGTTCTTTATGTTCTATGAAGATCAGAGATACATCAGTGCAAATTTTGATTCAAATGAACAATTTTTGTAGAAATAGGAGGATTTTTAAAAAACGTCCCTAAAAAGGGACGTCAGGCAGTAATGGGTAAATATATAATAAATGCTTCTTCTATATAATAAATTCTAACCAAATTTGTATAATCTGTATACAAAAAATATTTTAAATAAGTTGTGTAAATTAAATTTCAATGTATGATGGATTTTCTAAACAAAGTATTAAAATATTAATACACCCAAATAATTTACATTTCATAAGATTTCAGCTTTCAAAATGGACATAATATTATGATACTATATCCTGTGAGTTTAAAAAATAGCATTATTACATACTTTTTAAAAAGAAAATTGAAGAAAACATATAAACCTCAAGACGTTATAAAAACCATTAACTTAAAAAGCTGTCCTTGACTGAAACAATTTTAGAACCCTTTCTCTAAACTCCTTCCCAAGTTTTATATCTATTAAAGTTTTTTTAACCTGTTCATAAGTTATGAAAAAACTGGTTTATAACTCCTCTCTACACATCTGTTCTTTAAAGAAACAATGCTTCAGCAACCAAAACACTTATCCAAACATTTTGAACCCTTCAAGAACTCTAAAAAGTTCAGGAGGTTATTCGGCTTCTTAAAAGGATCAAAGACTAAGACAAACTTTAGTCAACTTGTCTTGACCCCAAAACATAAATTTGGCAAAAACTAAGGTAACTTAGCCAAGAGCGTTTATACTAATTAATTCTTTCATCAGCAACAGATACCCAGTGGATGTTTTGCAAATGAAGCATTGATGGATTGACTCCATCGATGTTTCTTCTATGTATTTTTATCTTTAAATTAATTCAGTGACAAGCTTGGTTTTTAATAAATTCTTTTAATAAAAACAATTTCAAACTCAATACGATAAATTCTGACTGCTATGGAAAGAAAGTGATGGATTATATTCCAACAGCATATTCCCTTGTTATCCATATTATCTTCTATTTTCTTTGCATGACATCAATTTTGCTTGTGAATGATGATGATTTGAGTATGCTTCGTTCTTTTTATCCTGGCAAACAAGTTGGATATATCGATTTTCTAGAGTGTATTGCATATAGTGAATTATTTTTTATTTCACTAAGACTTTAATAAAATTTGAATTCATGTTTATTTGATTGGTTTGATGATTAGGAAGTTAAACTTAAGCCCGATGAGGACGACACCAGTTTTCTACCAACTAATTGAAATTTCCTTTTCATTTCTGGTTTTATCCTAGGACATTGTGAAAGTTTTGGACAACGTAAACTAATCATGATTAACGTTACAAAATGTTTAGCGTATTATCTTGCTACATGACGCAGTCACTTATTATTATTATGATTGTTCCTCACTTTTAATAGGATACTTTTACCTTGTTATAGACATTATTTTCTCAAAAAATTCCTTTCATCATTTTGACCTGGTTTAAATGGAGTTGTTACTGTTATGTAGGTAAATGTTAGTTTAATTTAAGTTTTGCAATTATAATTATAATGCTCGTTAATGAAACTTTGTTTGGTTTTTCAATACGGGATTATTTATTTAACCCTTTAAGTACTAAATTTATTTACATCCTCAGCCTATCTTAAATTGAAAGAATTAACATTTGTTGAAACAACTAACAATGAAATTAAAAACTCTATAAAACCTGAAATGATATTGTTAATTTACTCTATTAACCTGAAATGGTATTGTTTATTTATGGTATTATTAATCAGACCAGACTGAACCATCACTTTAAAAAAAACCTTAATGCATTTGTTTTTAAAGACAGTACTTATGACATTTATACCAGCCAATAACCTATCTTATTGTAAAAGTTAAATTAATGGTTTAGTAATTTAATTAAAAGCAAATAAAAACACAGAATGGTAAAAAAGTATTTATGAAATACTTTATCCTACCGATACAATTCTATATAAGTAGGGACGAAGTTCTCATTCTAAATATTACTGGGTATAAATTATATCTATTAATTTTTAAAATTACAAAAAATTAGTTCTTCTAAGAGTAGATTTCAACGAAGACCTTGAATATAATCCCACATTCTGTAGTTCAACCAACAAGGTATGGTTTTTACCTGAAATAAAAGAAACAGAATTAATATTATAGCAACTGAGTTTTATTTTTATATTTTTATCAATAAAAACTATAAAAAGAGTCAAAGCAAGTTTACGGTTATGAAAACAAAGCAAACTAAACACAGTAATTAAAATTGCGTTTCAGTTTGATACTAGCAGGTGAAGGCTTTCATACATCAACACACCCAGCTATTAATTTTTAGTTTAAATTTGTTTACGTTCCCTCAAAATCACGCTTCATAACTTCTTTTCAACACAAAGAAAAAATCGTTAGATCATCTTACAAAGAAAATACTGTTTTTCCTTTCTATATAAAAAGTAGTGCTATTATATATCTATTCATTATAAATAATTCATCTCAAATCAATATGATATTAGCATATAAATCTAGTCAATAAGGACTTCTTTTCGTTGTGTGTCACTCTTTTTATTACCATGGTTTCGTCTTTCTCAATGCAAAAGTAATCAATCAGATGGAATGCTATCACCTTTGATTAAATGTCCCATGCATCTTTTATGGTCTTAATTAGACCTTAGATGAGACTGTCAAAAATGATTGCATATCAATGTGGATAACTATATTGCTTCTTCTTCTGCTTCAGATGTAATTATAGCACAAACGAATAACTTGTAATTTTTATCCTCCTCAATCTCGATTTTGTATGTTGCGGTTCATGTTAGATAAGTGTTTTTGTTTGCGTTTAGGTTATGGAAGAACGTGAAAAAAATCTGAATATTTTTACATCTATATTTTGAAAACTATCAATTTGGCTTAAAGAAGAATGAAAAAAAGTCTAATATTTCTTATATATGGTGAAAAGTGTACAACGTCTTTCACTTCAATTATATTCACAAAGATATTAGTCTAAAACTGAACTACTAAAGATGTTTGGTTCTACTGAAAAGTGGTCTTTAAAATAATGAAAAACTTTCTAAATATTTATGAACACCATTTTTAAGTTATCGTATAAGTTTCTATAGTTTTATAATAATTTACTGTGATAAAAAATTATAAAACATAAAGGAAGGGAAGGGAAACAAAGGAAGTAATTTTGTTTATAGGAATATCGCCATCTTTGTTCAAAACTTTTTTTTATTTAAAAACCTTATATTAAATTAATTTATAAATATTTTTCATTAATGAAGAATATATTGGTTTCTTTCAATTAAACTAAGTATGTGAATTCACTTAGCTTTACTTTTTAAGTAAAGTTGCATTCATCTACCAAAACTTTCTAAAAAAACCTCATCTTTAAATATAAATATTTTAAACAAAGTAGTTTAAAACTCTTAAATAACCTTTATGTCAAATTTTTCAAAAGATTAATAACTGATTTCCTAATAATGAGATATTAACATTCAATCACTTATAATGTGACGATTTAACCCGATGATTCACGCTATTTTAAAGTTTCATCACAAAAAGTGGCGCCCTTCACCTCATATCAACCTTCAGTGAGTTCAAAACAAACCCCTAAAGGCCTTAACCTTTCAACGGACTTTTAAAGCTTTTAGTTTATTCTTTACTGATATAAAAGCTTCAAATAGAAGATGAAAGATGTCAGTCATAAATACAGTTATTTATGACTTCTAATTATTAACATGGTTGTGAAAGATAACATTTATAAATCCACTTTTATATCACATTGCTGGTTTTAATATCATGATTTAATTATATAATACTTCATTAGTTTTCACAAAATATTATTCTACACCTATGGATTACAATGAACTTAAAATCAGTCAAACTGTATTTTAACTAATTTGAAAATTATATCTCAAAGGTACATGATATAAATAAATAGCATCGAAATTGTATCTCATGATTGTATAAAAACCTCATTTATCCTAAAATAAACATTAAATATAATCATTCTGTTATTAATAATTTATTTTGTTATTAATAAATTATGAACACATTGAAGTTAAAACTAACGATATATATTTTCAACACTAAACTTAAAAGAACTTAAAAATAACCCTTTGAAGATTAAGAACATTAAAAAATTACAAAATTAAGGTTACTCATATTACACATGTAACTTGATAAAAATTAAAAAGGGAGAAATATGTTTTTAATGGATAATACACGAAAAAATCAATTTTTTTACCATATGTTCGGGGGGGAAACTTCCTAAAATCATCAATTAAATGACAGCTATATCAAGCAAGAAATTTAGAAGGAATTTTTCCCATCATAATCTAAATATGTTCAAATACTTATTATGATGACAGTAAGTAGTAATACTAAATTACTCGCACTGAAAAGTACCGGAAACGAAAAATGGGTTGTTCCTCACCCGAACAATACATCCATAAAAGGGTTCCGCAACCTTCAACTTTGAATGACCTTCCCGAGTTCAAATCCTGCCTGTAATACATGTATTACAGGCCGAAAACACACTTTATTTTTTAATTATGTTCTAATAGGAAAGGGTGCCAATTGGGTCCAATAAGGACGCCGTAAAATATTTTTTCGATTGGATAATATCTTAGGCTCCCGAATCGCACTTTAAGTTCGAAAAAATGGATGACTTTTTTACAAAACAACCAAAAAACCAAATATTAGACTCTCAAATATTGTTCATGATTTTTTATGAGAAACTAATATAGTTATAGACATAATGTTTCAGGTTCCATTCTTTTATCACTCCTGCTTCGTTAGATATAATTTTTTAATGTTCAAAGAAATCTTGTAAAGTTGTTTTTCTTGCATTTTTAAACAGCTAATAACTCTAGAACTATACAACTTAAAAACCTGAAATTAGTCCCATTCGGTTCGTAAATTTTTTTTCATTGATTTGATGTGCATCATGACCATCATTTAAAAAAGTTTTTTTCCAAATTTAAAAAATGTGAAAAAAAATTCATATTTTTTTTTTAAATTAAAATCCTTTTGACTCATAAAATGAACATTAATACCAAATTTCAAGTTGAAAATAAAATATAATCATGTATAAAAAAATAAACATTTCGAAATTTAGGCAAATCCCTAAACAATCCCCAAAATTATAAAGCAAGAGCAATTCACTCGTGGAAAATTCATAAACTCGCTTGAGGGTGTTCATTTGACTTGAAACATGTAAAAAAATGTCACATAAATTTCTCAAAATACAACAATTAACAGATTCGGTACAAAACCTTACAGAGCTAATTTTCAACTTTAAGCTAATTCAATTTGCATGAATTTTAACTGAATATTCCTAAGAAATGTGTTTATATCCAATTTTTTAAGTTCTAAAACTTTTAATTTACTTTG
The DNA here is from genome assembly GCA_024610705.1 of Tetragnatha versicolor. Taxonomy (NCBI): domain Eukaryota; kingdom Metazoa; phylum Arthropoda; class Arachnida; order Araneae; family Tetragnathidae; genus Tetragnatha; species Tetragnatha versicolor. The sequence goes on along the minus strand of JANDEH010000001.1, from coordinate 29,957,527 downwards.
ATTTGAATTTTTAAAAGGAAAAACAATTAGATATAAACATAATTCTTAGGAACTTTCAGGAGTAATGCATGCAAATTGAATTAACTTAAAGTTGAAAATTAGATCTGTAAGGTTTTGTACCAAATCTGTTAATTGTCCTATTTTCAGAAACTTATGTGACATTTTTTACATGTTTCAAGTCATATGAACACCCTCAAGCGAGTTTATGAATTTTCCACGAGTGAATTGCTCTTGCTTTATAATTTTGGGGATTGGTTAGGGATTTGCCTAAATTTCGAAATTTTTATTTTTTTATACATGATTATTATTTTCAACTTGAAATTTGGTAGTAATGTTCATTTTATGAGTCAAAAGAATTTGAAATTTTTTTCAAAATAATTTTCAAAAAAAAAATTTTATGAAATTTTTTTTCACTTTTTTAAATTTTGAAAAAACTTTTTTAAATGATGGTCATGATGCACATCAAATCAAAGACAAAAAATTTACGAAGCGAATGGGACTAATTTCAGGTTTTTAAGTTGTATAGTTCTAGAGTTATTAGCTGTTTAAAAATGCAGGAAAAACAACTTTACAAGATTTCTTTAAACATTAAAAAATTATATCTAACGAAGCAAGAGTGATAAAAGAATGGAACCTGAAACATTATGTCTATAACTATATTAGTTTATCATAAAAAATCATGAACAGTATTTGAGAGTTTAATCCTTGTTTTTTTTTGTTATTTTGTAAAAAAGTCATCATTTTTTCGAACTTTAAGTGCGATGCGGGAGCCTAAGATATTATCCAATCGAAAAAATATTTTATACCGTCCTTATTGGACCCAAGTGGCACCCTTTCCGCGCTATTAGAACATAATTAAAAAATAAAGTGTGTTTTCGGCCCAACCTAATGTATATGTTACCGCTAAAGTTGAAAATTAGTTATTCTGAAGAATACCTAGGTAAACTTTAGATTAACTGATTTCTGTCGTTAATGTGCGAATATTAGAGTTTTTCGCATTTTACCTAGGGAATCTACACTATAACGGCCTCTTGATAGTTAAAGTTCAAAATAGTTTGTTTCGCTCAATCCTTTCTGTTAAAATGTTGAGGTGCTCACTGCGCCATGCGTTTACCCCTGCGCAGTCGGGTTTCAATACGTAGTTTGTTGTCATATTTGGTGTTTTGATTTCAAATTTAGTGCGTAGCACTAGTAGTTGTTAAGTTGAATGTTAAACAAACTAATACAAGCAAGTAAGTACAGTAAATTTACAAGCTTAAGTTCAGTAAATTACTACTAAAACGGGTATTTTAAAACAATTATGTTGAATCTCCGACTTCAGAGTGACAGAGATTTCTTTTAACGAATGCAAATGTCCCAGCTGTTGAAATATCTTTTCAACAAACGTTAATTCAATAATCGCTGGAACCTGGGAAAGGGTTTAAGAAATGTAATCGATCGCGAATCCTAGCAATAGTTTAGGGTAGGCTGGCAACCGATTACACCGCGGTTTCATTAAGATTTGCTAGTTTAAGGGCTCATTGAAATACCCTGTAAAATCGAGATCGAAAAACCACAATTGATACAAAATCTAAGTTGGTACTTTTATATTCTATTCGTATTAAAATTGCTATTTCAATACTATTTTTGTGTGATTTGCGTGTTTTGTGTAATATCAAAAAATACCGAGCCCCCTTTTTTGATTCGTCATTGTTACTGTTAACCCCCAAACGAGTTTGGTTATAGTTAGGGCAGGAGGGTTTGGGGCAACCATCTTAAACTTTTTATAAAAATAAAATGCATTTTTGTACTTTAACGGATCACCCTCATTAATATGTAAAATAACTGATTACAGGTAGTATGCAGATTAACGAGTGTCTAGTCGGTAGGGCGCAGAATACCTAGGTAATTTCAAGATTACCTAGGTAATCTTAGAAATTGAAAAAAAATTCGCTCTTTAACGGATCACCTTCGTTAATTTGCAAATTACCTAGGTTATCTGTAAATTAACTGATTTCCGGACTTTAACTGTAACATATACAATAGAATCACGCGTGCAGTGGTTACCTGTATACAACTTTAAACCTTCGTTGCTTCAATTCAGTTTCAAAAGTGAAGTAAAAGAAGCTATTTCACCAGCTCTCGCTTTTCTCTTACGCTCAGAGCTGAGTCGTATTATTTTTAAGTAAAATGTTTTAGAGACATTGATTTCCGTTACTTTCAGAACCGTGTAGGAGAACGCATGATCAATTTTATAATTGGTCCAATTTGGAAAGGCCCATTATTGTCTTATCCCAATTGGTTCGTATTGAATTTTTTCAGCCTTCTCTGCATTTATCGTCTGTTGAGAACAAACTGTGGAAGGCTAAATAATATCTTAAGTTCTCTAAACTCTTGTGAAATAATGCACTCAAAAAGAATGTGTTGTATGTGAAGAAAATGTATTGTAAGAATTAAAATTCATTAAAACAGTTTGAATTAGCTTTTAGAGAGAGTTTACTATTTTTTAAACTCTGTTTTATTGTAGGCATTATACTAAACCTTGTCATATATTAGGCTATTTCGAAGAAAGAAAACTCAAATCTTTTTAAGTCTTTTTTTAATTTATCAATACACACATGATAAATTTGATTAAAAATATTTAAAGCTGTAAAACGTGTTAAAGTTTGACAGTTGCTTTCTTTGGTTTTAGTGGCAGTTTTCATTTCTTGCGCTTTAAAAACATAAATTAGAATTTTAAGATAAGTTCATTGAATGGATAGGAAAAAAGTTTTAGTTACAAAAGTTTTCATAATTGTATATGTTACTGGCAATGTGATTAATTGGGCATTATTAATAATGCCCAGAGTGAAGGCGGGCAAATTGATAAATTTCGTTTTTAAATGCCATTGAATTTATCACATTGCTCCTAAAATATATTCTGAACATTTATAATTAATAAACATTAAATAAAAAATGCATCACAGTTATTATATTTATCACATAGTTTTCCAATAATTGTGTCTATATTAGGGTGGTTCAACAATACATGGTAAAAAATAAAGTTTCAAATATAAACCGGGCCACCCCTCAGTTTTTTTAGACTAGTAGACAGTAATATTCTGGGAAAATTTCAACTTCATATCTCAACTGCAAGGGGGTGCTCAAGCCCCCCGAACTTTATGAGTTAGAGAATTCCTGCCATTTTTTCAATTAATTGTTTTAAAAACTAAAAACTACCAAATTAAGTATGCATTTTTATTTTACAATATCTTAACATAAGAATAAATCGATATATAAAGTACAAAGTGAAAATTGTAGGCATTTTTTGCCCCTTGACAACGAAATTATACTATTGCGCAATAGCGTCTAAAACGGATTTCTTGCTATACTCTGTTCATTTTGAACTGGCGCTTGAAAATATTTCCTTCCCCCACCACCGATCGGTAACCATAGCAACTATCTCGTCAAAGTGAGGAAGAAGGCTTACTATTGGCTGCTCGAATATCGTAACTATGGTTACGCTTCTAGCGTGGGGGAAAGCACTATCTCTCAAGCCCCAATTCTAAATGAATAGAGTATAGTTTATGATGGAATGCATTTTCTGTTAGCTTCCACAACCCACAGCAAGAATTGGTTATCTTCTTCATTATTGGTGATATGTATATGGACCACTTTTAACTTTTTTTAAATAAATAAGGCAAATACATTTTTTAGTAATGCCAAACCTATTTTGAGCGATTATTAGGTTTATTTTGACAGTATAATTCATACAAATCCTAATTTTGATGAATATTGAAACCAGGAGATGGAAATCCGAAAGATTTTCGAGACACCAAACCTAGTGGCTTTCCTAGCCTTTTTTGAAGCATTGCTGAAATTTTCAGGGTGTTTCAGATAAATTTGCTGGTTTTTATTCTATCTTAAAAGTTAAAATTTCCCAGTACTGATATAATAATTTTTATTTTAAATTAACAATCATAAAGGACAGTAAAAATTTCATTATTGAATAGATTAGTTAATAAATAAATTTTTAGGTATTTAACAAAAAAAATAACAGAATTAAATTAACCACATTATGGTTATATTATTTTAAATCTTATATTTCATCTTATAAGATGGGATTATATCCATGACAAGACTTAGTTCAGTTAAGAAAACAGTTAAGCTTCTAACCTTTAAAGGATCTTATTCGAAAAAAATAAATAAAGAATGAAAGCAACAGAAATTAAGAATGGGAAATATAATAGAAGGAATAATGTGTTTACATGCAAATAAAAATGCAAATTCTCTAATTCCACTAATTTTTATCCAATTAAAAGATAATGCCTAACTAGAGTGGTCCATTGTACCCTGTATAGAGATTTAGCAAAAAATTTTTAAAATGTATAAGATGTACATACATTTAACCTTTTAACTCGAATTGAATATAATAGTTTAGTGTCCTACTATATGATTAAGCTTAACAAAGTTTTTCGAATCCAAAGTCTTCAGTGATAAAAAGCAGTCAACTTTGGAAGGAAAAATATACTTTTGCATAACTTAAATAGATTATCAGGAATAAAATGGATCATTAGTCAAGTAAGAACATGATTTTTGGTTTGTTCCAACTTCTGTAGGGGTGACATCTATTCACTAAATTTGAAACACTTAAAACATAAAAGAAATTTAAAAAACAGGGGGTTGTCCACTGTACCCCGTGGTCCATTGTACCCCAGTCTTTCCAAATGATGTACTCCATAAAAAATAATTAAGAAATAATAATAATGTTAATAATCTACCATAAACAAAGCTTCTGCCAAAGAATTATGTGAAAAATTTGAAATACTTCTGAATAGTAAATTATAGGTCACATTCCCTATGTGCCCGCTAATGTTAAATTTGAGGGTCATTGAGCACTAGGGTGTATCGAAAAAAACTTTTTTTTTATTTTTATGATGCCTTAGTGCGGAAAAGTTGTCTAAGGTGTCAGAGAGTACCTGTGAATTTTTTCAGAATTTTCGGATAATATCTTGAGGTGCCGCCAAGGCCCTGAAGGTCCCTATGTTAATCCAATGGAGCGCGCAAGCCAAGAAGGCCGAAAATTAGTTTTCGCCCCTCATTTCTACCCTAATCACACGACGAATGTCTTCACTCGAGTTATGGACCCTATATGATCTAGGCTATCCCACAAAACTTGAATAATTGCCTAAATCTCTATATTACGTTTTTTTGTATGCTCCAATTTCGTCGAAAATCGGGTATTTTCTCGTTCAAATCAGAGCCCGCAATCAACATAATATAGAGATTTAGGCTAGTATTCAAGTTTTGTCGGATAGCCTAGATCATATAGGATCCATAACTCGAGTGAAAACATTCTTCGTGTGATTAGGGTAGAAATGAGGGGCGAAAAACCAATTTTCGGCCTTCTTGGCTTGTGCGCTCCATTGGATTAACATAGGGACCTTCAGGGCCTTGGCGGCACCTCAAGATATTATCCGAAAATTGTGAAAAAATTCACAGGTTCTCTCTGCCACCTTAGACAACTTTTCCGCACTAAGGCATCATCAAAATCAAAAAAAAGTTTTTTTCGATACACCCTATTGAGCACCCTCTTAGAATTTGAATAGGAAGCTAAAATTTTGTCTGGACAATACTGTTGGTAGGTCTAAAAAAATTAGGGGTGGCCCGGACTCTCGCTCAAAAAAAGTTTTTTTGAACCACCCTAGTCTATATAGAGCTATTATATTTTTTCTCTTTTATCATGAAACACTAATTGAGATTGTCAATTTATTTTTTTAAGTTGAGATTATACTTTTTATATTTTAAAGAGATTATTTAAATTCTGTATTCAAGTTCTTATTTACTCTCAGCTTCAATAAATTTTAATAAATAATTACCAAAATGAAATAAGTTAAATTTACATTTAATTTCCCTTAATTTCAGTACCTAATTTTTATTTACATCATGTATTATTAAATTTAAACTAAAAACTTAGTCAGCCCACACTGATTTTCAACCCGCATATACTCTTCCAGTTTACAGCTTTTGTTATTAGAGCTCTGTTTCATGAAAGTTCGATGAAACTTAATTCAATTTCGTTATATGAAACTGCTGTACCGGATATATGAAACCTCAATTTTACTTAACATCGAAATATTTTTCCCAAATATTTAAATGTGGGAAAGGACCAAATTTATTCAAGATAACTATCGGGTTCTCCACCATTAAATTAAGAATTTAACACGCTTGTGCAGTTAAAAGTCCCAGTAACCAAAAGCTTACAAATTATTTCATAAAATTTTTGCTTCTACTACAGTTGGATTCTTATAGTTTTCTAAAAACTTATCAAATGCTTTAGAAAATAATACGAGAAGGAAGACTGTATGTAGTTTGAAGGCAAAGCAACGACGCGCAATCTTGTCTTTATTGCATACCGTAAGAAAATAACTTAAAACCTCAATTAAATAAAACAGTTCACTCAAATAAGTATTTGAAATGGAATGCACTATTAAAAACTTGCATTTGAACCGGCTAGATAAAATAAATCCTCTGCCCATAAGATCTTATGCTGTAAAACTATGATAATTATGTCTTTATAGCTGTAAACCATTTTTCTGTTTTGCTGTTGTGGTATTAGTTAATTCAATCAGGTTAAAAAAGTTCATAATTTCAAATTTTTAGGTTCCATGTTATACATACTAGTTTGTTATTAATTATATAAAATTTAGCAAGTGTGTATTTAGTGTTTCGTTATTTAAAAAAAGCTTAAGAAATAAGGCCCAAATACACAATTTTAATCAAAAATAATAATACAGTAGAACAACTCTTATTCGAGTCTCTTTTAACCGGGACCTTATTGAATAGTTTTTTAAGTTAATTGAATTCTGTTTAAGTCAAAAGGAGCTCACTTAAATACTACTTAACATTATTATTATTATTATTAACCTTTTCTTTTCATTTTTCACTTCTATGATATTGAAAAAATTATTTTTTTTACAATTACAGCAATATTATCAAAAATATTTTAACTCTAATAATACTTAATAAATATTTTGTGTCGGAAAATAATAAGTCGGAAAACGCAGTGTATGGTCTCCTGATAACTACTTAAAGTGCTTTATTTTGTCTGAATTTTACAATTTCAAGTTCAATTTTACAATTACAAGTTCAGACCCGGTCTCTTCATAATGATTAACATTAGGCACTTAATTAAAAAATTGCAGAGACAATCCTCGAAAATAACACCAGATATTGAAAAATTTGTATAAAGTACACATAAAAGGGAAAATTCTTCATGGATATATTTAGGAAGCACTGTACTATCAGAGTATTACGTAGTTCTGGGAAAATGTGTTCGAACCTAAAGTATACAAAGGCACCGGATGCGGAACGCATGATTTGGAATATTTCTAACACAAAAGGGGAGGGAAGGGGGTGTAAAACCTTCAACTTTACCTAACCTTCGTTGAGTTCAAAACAACCCTGTCAAAGCTCCATACTATATGAAACATGCATGAAGAGTAAAAGATATACAGACAAATCTCATTTTCATTTCAAGACTTAAAAGGATCTGTACCTTTTAATTAAAAAGTTTTAAAATTATTTTTTGCCTGTTAATTTTTGAAGAATTACTAATGGTATGTTTTTCTGGTTTTTCAAATAAACCTAGATTTTAATTACTTATTGATTATTCAATCAATTTCAGTTGGGAACATTTTTTGCGTGCATAGTTGTGAAAAAAATCGCATCAGTTTCAAGGGAACTATATTTGTTTGCCTTATAGAAGGAATGTCAAACTCATTTTGTAAACATTGTGCTTAAATTAATGTTGTTTCGTGAATTTTCTTGCAATTTTATTTGTAAGTTATAATGCAGAAATATGGAGGTGTAATTAAAGTGCATAAGTAATTTACAACTAATATACCCAATATTTCATTAACTTAACATTTATTTGTAATTTCAAATGAATTTTAAAACACTACTTATTTATGCTAGCTGTTAACTTTATGTGATACTAGCTGTTACACCCGGCCTTGCACGGGTGGGGTGTATAAATTTATTTTTTAAAATATTTCTTAAAATACATTTATAATTTTGTAAATTAGCAATATTACAAATCATCCCGGTATCCCAGGCGCCTCTTTCCTATCCCAGTGTTCCCGGTAATCTTATCCCGTTGCCCGGTGATCATGGTACTTTTTCTAATCCCGGCTGCGTTCCCGGTAATTTTCCTATCTCAGTGTTTACGGTAATTTTTATATTCTGGTATTCTGGGTGTCTTTATGGTAAATTTCCTATCCCAGTGTTCTCGGTAATTTTTCCTTCCCGATGTTCTCGCTAATTTTCCAATCCCGGTGTTCTTGTCACTTTTTACAATTCCGATGTTTCTGATAATGTTTAATAATATCTTGGTGCCTTTATAAAATAACAAATTTAAAACCGTAGTAAAAAGTCTAGTGAACAAATTAAGAAATTTAAAACCAGTGTTTAAAACTAAAATAAAAGATCTAGTAAATGAAAAAGTCTAGTGATCTGTGTCTCATTTGAAACAATGTTTTATTTTTAACTCGTTGTATGACTGGTAAAACAGGTTTTCAAACACGGAAAAATAAGTGAAAAAAAGCAGGAAAAACGGGAAAAAAGAATGAAGGACTGATTTTCTCTTTATAAATTATAGCCTATGTGTTATTCTGATGTATAAGCTACATTATGGTGAAATTTCATTAAAATCCATTCAGTAGTTTTTGCGTGAAAGAGTAACAAACATCCGGACAAACATTCACAATTATAATAGTAGTAGGATGAAACACAAAGCTTTTATATAAAAATCCCTTAAAAGCACTGGAATATCTATCCAATTTGAACTTTATTTAAACAACTATCCAAACTAAACAATTCTTGTTCAAAAAAGTATTAAACTATAGATACTTAATGATTTAATGTCCTCGTACAACTACTTTTCTGAATCGCATAACTACAAAATATGTAAATGCCTGAAAGAGTGAAAAAAGGAAAGGTTTTTGGTGTCCTACCTCAGCTGGCAAGTAGATTCAAGTTAAAACAACAAAAGTTAAAACAACATATTTATTAAAAGAAGTTAAAACATTTAAAAATACGAAAACGCAGTAAATAGAAGAGCCAGAGTTGATCTTCAGGCTGCCTTTTATAGCCAGCGAAAGAGAATGCTGTTGCCACAAGAAGAAAGTCTTTATTTAGAGTTTAGTGTGTGGCTTGAGGGGCAGATGCCTCACCTCAGCCACCACAGGTTTTAACTTTTGTTTATTCACATTTCTTCAAACATTTAGTGCTCTTTAAAAGTATACTTAAAATTAGAAGTACTGGAAACTTACTTGGAAATCTATATTAGTTTCAGTTAATAACTACATTGCCTTTTAAAATAACAGGAGTTGATCCAAAATTCAATTATTCTATTAGTCCAAATGTTTTTTTCCTAAATCGCAATTTCCTTTCCTGTAACACTAAGAATGAAATATGGTTTTCAGTGATGTACAGTGTCGAAGCGATGGCAAATCTCACCGTTGCTGTGCGACCTCAAAAATTGGAAAATGGTTTTGTAGCCTTCAACCCTTAGCAACCTTCACGAGTTCAAAACTACCCCGTTGTGCCGGTGACACGCATACGGTGCTCGATGCATTCATTTATTCGACGACACCTTTAGCGTTGACTAATAGTAATATGATGTACAAAGGACGATTTTGCTCAGGAAGATTCAAATAGGTTCTTTTGGAATAAATACTGATATTTTAGAATAGAGTTAAAATAAGAAGATATTTAAATCTTTCTATCAGATTAAAATTTTTTGTAATACATTTTTCTCATAATATAATATAACAAAAATTTGCTACACTGCTAAAAGTTTTGCACAAATTTGTAATCAGTTTTACTGCTTTTAAAAAAAGGAACGACGAGTACTTAAAATTTAACTGTTTTAAATTAACCTTAAAATCGACAACAATATTGAAAAGTTCTTGAGAAATTTCAATAGTTTTATAATAATCTAGGTAGAGAAAGAGAGAAGCTGATTACAACATTTAAATTATACCTCCTTTTAAATCCACATCCTATAAAGCTTTTAAATATAATTCTTATTAGAAACGAATTCAAATTAAAATATTTTCCCACTATGATTTTCTTATTGAAATAATTGCTTAAATTTTGGGAAGAAAGGGGTGATATCCTAGGAACAAAGAATCATCGATTCATAAATTTATTAGAGCTCTTCAGAGCTAGATTCATCATGCTATTAGGGGCTCTAAAATTTAACTATCAAATTCAACTAAACACATCAACAAATAATATAGTAAAACTATCAACTTTTTACTATCCCCCATCAGTCTGTATTTCTAAAAAAAATCTCAATTTGCGCAACGTAGACTAAAATTCTCATCAACCACCAAAGTCCTTTTTCTAAATTCAATAAACACATCAGACTCACAAATACACCCGGAAATACATGACATTCTGTCTGTGACCTCAAATAATCGAAAAGGGTTTTGTGGCCTTCAACCCTACTTAACCTTCGCAGAGTGCAAACCACCCTGCTTTGTGGCGGAAGCGCAGGGGTGGGGGGACCCACCACCCCTTTACCCTCGTGGAAAGGGTTAGACTGCGTTAACTAGGACAAGCCTTTAGTTACCGAAAGGTAAGCTCAGCTGTGGTACACGAATGACGAGTAGTGGGGATCTACAGCATGGAGAGGTAAATTTTACTGTTGTTCCATGTTATTTTGTATGTTTTTTACATAAAATGCTACTTTTTGTTGTTTCATTTTGGTTTTGAACATTTATATTAGTTTTATGTTTTTTTTCTTTAAAGTTATTCAGTATATTAATTACTGGGATTATATTTCATTTTGTTTTCCAAAGTTTATAGCAGATTTTACGCATGTTTTTCTTAATAACTATTCAGTTTTTTTAACTACTCGAAATAAGGTAGCTATGTATTTAAAACTAATTTTTATTCGTTTGAAACGTTTATTACGCCATTATTAAAATTAGTGTTATAATTAATTGAATAATTAGTTTAAAAATTGGTGTCGCAAGTATCAAAAACCGCGCCATTTTCATACGTTAACATTTTAAGTACTGATATTTGATAGAGTATCCATTCTATTTGTTTATAGTTTTGTTCTGTATATTAATTTGTCAAAATAAACCAAGTATTTTTTCACACATCATTTAAGAATGATACAACGACAAATTAGACAATTTGACGAAGAAAAAATTCTTTGAAACGTTTTGTTTCATACTTTTTTATTTAAAAGCACTTTTACAGTTACTTTGAATTCGATCTGAATGCATTGTTATTTCAGTTTGTAATTTTACCTAGAATTATAGGGGGGTTGGGGTAAAGTGGGTCTTCGGGTAAAATGGGTCAGTTTTAATTAACTCGATATAAATCAAATTTAAATTGAATTATTTTCGCTTATTTTTTGTATTATAATCTTTTATCTGTTGGTAACATTTTCCGACAGTCAAAAATTTAGATTCATGAATTTAAGAACTGAAAAAATATTTTATTTGAACGGTAAATGGTGTTGTCGAAAAAACATTGTTTACCAACTTCCAAATATCTGTTAATTGTAATAAATTACAGCAGACTTTTGTAACATTTTTCCATAAAAGAAAGTCTGAGAGACATTTCAAGCCAATCAGCTTAGAAAAATATAAGATATTTTATCTTTTATAACAATATTTTGTACTTGGGGTAAAATGGGTCATAGTTAGGAGGCCTTCTGTATGAAGTAAAAACAATGTTTTTAACTTATTTCCTTCAAATATACATTGAACTGTCAAACAAGTTTATTTATGTCTCCAAATGAAGTATTTTAATTGCTACATTTGAACAACGTTCATTAACTTGGACTTTTACAATTTCATTAAAGTACAACTTAAAACAAATTTTTTCAAATAAAAAAGGCTTAGCCGATTGCCTTTTTTCTTATTTTCATGTATATTTAGTAATAAATATATTTTTGACATCTTTTTGCAATGAGACCCATTTTACCCCAAGTTGGGGTAAAATAGGTCATTATTTTGATGCTAAGTTTAACCAACTTATAACTAAAAAATATTTGATAAAATTAGATGAAAATGTTCTAAAGGATTGTAATGTCAAGATCCAATTGAAAGAAATCCTTAAAAAGTAATAGTTTTGATGAAATAAAACTTAGAATGCGAAAGTACCTTAAAAGTGACCCATTTTACCCCAACCCACCCTAGTCAACGTTCCCTTACCTTTATATTATATACTTAAGCATATCTTTGTGAGTATGTGTGCAGAAAAATTTTAAACTAAATACGAAGATCATAATTTTTTAAAATTTCATAATCTTTATAATCGTTTCACAACTTAAACTTAACGATCAATTTTATAAATTTTTCCTTCAAAACAGTTGATATAAACTTTTAAATATGAAAGATTTTTAAGATTTTACTTAAATTTATTGGAATTATGGAATACACTAAGTCGGTGGGGAAATATCAATCAAAGAACTACGTAGGCTGAATTAGAGTATATTGTATAATAAATACAATCTAATTTTTACTAAGAAATAGAACAAATCTATGGCACCAAAGAAAACTTTAAGAAACTATTCTCTGAAATAACATTCTCCCTATATGTACTATTATAAATCGATTTACGGTTAGACTCCACTGCAAGAGGTCCTTGGCCATAATAGACTCGGGTAACAGAGTTAATAGGAGCTTTGAAGCTTCAATAGTTAATTGGTTTCAAAACCATTTCACCTCGTTGTAAATGAGGCCCAATTAATCCGGAGCGTCCATTTTAAAGGGAGTGAATCAGTATGTGTTGTCAATGTGTGGATACTTCTCTAATCCAGATAATACAAAGGTCAGTTCTATTAGTACAATATGCCTCGATATCTCCAAACCTAACTGCTGAATTGATTGTTTGGTAACAAGATAAGGTTTAATACCGAAGAAAATTAAGTAGTCGAGTAAAAAAGGTTACTGTAGGATGAAAGCAATATCATTTGAAATTTTGTTTTCATAGAACATTTCGGTTATACTCGTTGGCTATAGTGTAATTTTATTCTGGGTGTAATAGGTAATGAACCGATTTTGCATAAGGCTCAAAGGGCCAATATTAATTAAGTTAATTGATTGGCGGATTCATAACTCTAAGTAATATAGTCAATGTGATTTACTTAACCTATCCTTAGGTTTTTGTTCGAATATGTTTTAATTCCGGAAGGAAAATAACGTTCTTGTAAGAAATATAGTTTAGGATTATGCTTTAGGGTGGGTCAAAAATATTTTTTTCACATTTTCCCAGGGGCACAGCGACAAAAATGTGCCAAATGGTCTCAAACTACCATGTGTGAAATATTATTCCATTACAATAACTTGAATCTCATCATGTTATTGCTATTGCCTATGAACAAACTATCTATTTGATACTTGTTTCAACATATTTTATGTCATCCCATTTGGATCCCAAGACCACCAAATGAAATAACTGTCCGCTGAATTTTGAAATGTAGCATTAATTAAAAATACAACTATATATCTACTTATAAAATTTAAAAATATCGATTTATACTGACCAGAATTGACGGAGAATGTATCTGATCTACCAATATTTAAGATCTACCACTGATAATCCACTGTTTGTTTGCTAAAAAGATCCACCTATTCTACGCCTGTTTTGTTATATGAGGAGCTGAGATCCAGAGTGCACCAACCTCAGCAGCTGTTATTTCGAGAAAAACGATTTACAAAATTGTAGTAATATTTTAACTTTTTTTTGAGGTTAGTATTTAATATTTAGTTTTGATCTTCTCGTGATCAATCTCTCAGCTCCTCAATTGAAAGTCAGAATCAGAATGTACCAAGTGGCTTGATCCATTCTGGCATTAAATTTTTGTGAGATTTTTTAATTACTAGATCAAACGAAAAAGTGATGCCATCTTGTGGGAACTAACAAAATGCATTGTTTTATAACTTAAATCAATAGATGTCTCTACATTCTACTGAAAAATTTTAAAAAACGCTTTTTCATTTTTTGTGGGTTGGTCCACTCTGGCTCTCAGCTCCTCATATTATATTGCCACTTTGAAAGTTGTGTTTTTGTATTAATAATGGATAAATGCTACTAATATGATTGAAATTGCTTTCAAAGATCCTTATTTGCAGACTTTAAAAATTACCGACAAAATATTTAATTTATAAATTAAAAAAATATATGAACAATTATATATTTTGTTCCATTTGAGGCCAATCCGGAGGCAAAAAGAGTTATAATGGAATAATATTTCACACATGTTAGTTTGAGACCATTTGGCACCTTTTTCTTGCTGTGCCCGATAGAATTTGTAAAATTTTTTTCGTCATAGGAAAAGGACCCACCCTATTATGCATATTACTAAAAACATGTAGAATTATAGTAAATTTGCATAGCCTTGACTGGTTAGGCTAGTTTTTCATTGTCACTCAGTCTCTTTCTACTTTTGGAATGTGTTTAGCTTTGTGCTATAAGTAAAACTTTGCTATGTAGAACTATTTATAAATCAAAAGAGGAAAAACAAAGGAATTTTTTCAAAACAAGGCTCTCCATTATTGTTCCGCCTAAAATGAAGTATGATCACGTGTATCATGCAAAAAACACTGAATCAAAATTTCCACCCATTACTTTCAAGAAACAATAAAATGATTCAATAATTCTTTTATTAAGATGCCTCTCTTCTCTGTCTTAGATTTTCACCTTTTTTCTGTACATGATTAAGTTAAGTTTATTTCTAATTTGCATTCCAATAAGAAAAAGTATTAAACTCTGAAATTTATTTTATGTATAAGAAATAATTAACTAATTTACATTTGGCAAGCCATCCTTAAAACAAACTTTAAGCACCGTTCAAATTCTTTATAAATACAATAAAAACACAATTGAATCGCTTAATTCAGAAACGTGTCAAACGCCACTTTTTTCAAAAATGAGTTATTTGTGTCATGGTATTCTGTAGGGGTAAACGCACATTTTAAAGTAAAAATTATAAAAATAACTTGGTTTTAAAATAGTTTTCCAGCATGTTAAATTTCAGCTTTAGTGCAGAAACATGTCAAACGACGTCGCTTGACAAGTTTCAGCTCCTAAACTGCTATGAATTTTGTTCATCCCGTCTCATCTGTAGCTTGCTTGGGACTGCTGTTTTTCATTAATCGCATACAAACACTATAGGCGATTGGAAAAGTCAGTCTTTAGAGATTAGGTCCATCAAGCCATAGTAAAAACCACATTTTTTAAGTTTTTGTAAGGACGTTTTGGTAGCTATATATTTAAAATTTCAATGCTTGTGGCCCTTTTTTTACATCAATGTGATTGAGATTTTGGATCTATGAATCACTTTATTAAAAGGGGACATTAAATCTATACGCCAGATCATAATATTAAACTAATTAACTGATTTTGTAGCCTTTTAAAGCAAAATCGTTTTACTGGCCCCAAAGTTACATCTAAACTATCTAATTGACTTTGAAGATGTCTATATTAATATTTTGAATTGACTGACCACTATTTTTAAGTCTAGAATTTAAATCATCAAAATATAAGCATTTATACATGTACTAACCAAAAGAGGAAAAATAAGAATCCTATAATAATTTTGTGGGTTAGCATTTAATAAGGAAATGTTATTTTCAACTGATACTCCTACTTTTATTAACAAATCCTTAAATAAATTAGAGTTAAGCTATAACAATAGGCCTGGATACTCTGTTTATTGCAGAAACCTGTCAAATGCAAATATTTCAATAATTTTTTATGAAAAGAATAAACACATTAAAAAATTCTTTTTGCCTGTAAAATATCCAAATAAGGTCTACTTTAAGAAAAAAATTACTAAACACCTTCATAAAAATGTAGTAAGCTTCTATACAGTTTTTCTCGTTTATCTCAAAACAAGAAAAGTGGCGTTTGACATGTTTCTGAAATAAGAGATTCAATTATGATCACTTACCTATCTCTAGTAATTCTAAAATGTGTTACTTTCAAAGTTAGTCCATAAAACAAATTCCATTGAATTTATTGATACTAAGTATCAAAAGAAATGATTCAAAGACTCAATATATAACACTTTAAATCAGCGTTTCTCAACCGGGGTTCCGCGAGGCTCTCTCAAGGGTTCCGCAAGGGATCCGAAAATCTCTTTTTTTTTCGTACATTTTAGGATAACTCTACATAAATTAAGGAACAGCCAGCCAAATGCGATCCAGTGTTTTTCCGTTGAAAATTTTCTTCTGCTTCCGTAGCTTTTCGATGTTCTAAAGATAAGACACAGAAGATAAACACTAGCTTGAAGGGGAATTTCAAAATAAATTTCTGAGGGAGGACCCCTAGCCCCCCTTAAAATTTTGACGTTAATTACATTCCCCCCCTTGAAAATTCTGTGTTTTACAAGGAACTGTTCTTTTCAAATGAAACTCAAGGGGTCAGTGGCTGATCCAGGGAGGGGGCCACGGGGGCCATGCCCCCCCCCCCGAGAACCCCGAGAAAATTTCAAAAATAGTTAAAAACCCCTTTTTCAGAGCTAAAATTAAAAAAAAATTTTCATTGTAATTCATGCGATGTCTGACAAGAATAAAAACAACGTTGCCAAAGCCATGCTCAGCTCATCCCGAGAAAAATTCCAAAATATAGTTAAAACCCCTTTCTAGAGCTAAAACTCAAAAAATGTTCCCCTTATAATTCATGCGAAGTCTTAATTCTTAGGTATGATACGTTGCCCATATAGCCAGTTGCGGATCTATGGGGGGGGCTTTAGCCCCCCCAGGGAACTTAAGTTCACACTAGAAAAAATTGAAGCTTTTCGAAAAAATTTTTGAAAATTTAAAACCCTTTCAAAAATTTTTTGTAGCTCTTTTACATTTCAAACGAACCAAAGTGCTTTATTTCATAATCATTAGCTCCTTCTAATATCTTTATCCCCTGAAAATTTGTAGAATCAATGCACAATTATAGGGAAACTGGGGTTTTGCTCTATACATTTTTGTAGACTATTAATTCACTAATATTTAAGGAGTTCAAGATTTTTAGCCCCTACAAAGCATTTAATCCCCTGCATGTTTGTAGAATTAATTTGCAATTTAAAGGATTCAGTGAGCCCCTTGGAAATATTAGCCCATTTCATGATCTTAAGCCCCCTACAAAACATTAGCCTATTTCATGATCTTTAGATACTGCAAAACGTTTAGGACCTGTTGTATTTGTAAAATAAAGTGAGAATTTAGCGGCCAATGAGCTTTAGCCCCTACAAAGCATTAGCCCCCTTGTATTTTTATATATTTGGCTCACATCTACTCGATGAGCTTTTAGCCCCCTCCAAGATAGATGAGCTTCAGCACTCTGCTCTTTTATAAAGATGGAATTCATAACTTTAAATAAAAAAAAATTTGTAAAGTGCTTTAACCACTACAAAATTTTTAGCCTCCCTACATTTTTATAGATTCGATTCACAATTTAATTGGAACAATGAGTTTTAGCTTTCTTGCGTTTTTAATTTTAAAAGCTTTAGCTCGTTAGCGATTTATGCCCCCTGCTTAGTTTTTGCTGATTCGATTCACAATTAAAAGGGGCCTTTGAGTTTTAGCCCCTGTAAAGAATTAGCCCGTTCACAATTTAATGAACTTTATCCTAAAATCAGCATAAGCCCCCTCCACTAGCAGATCCAGGGGGGCTCTGGCTGGGGGCTTAAGCCCCCCCCCAAAAAAAATTAAAAGTTTTACTCTATATAATTTGCTATTTTATGCACCAAAATGAGTTAACCCTGTTATTTTAAGGTCAAATTTTTTAAATTTTTCTGGGGGAGGACCCCCAGACCCCCCTGGCAATTGTAGCCCTGTTATTACAACTATATTTTACTAAGTTTGCGTCAAAACGCAAAAAATCTGGTAAAAAACTAGAAGTGGGTTCGAGTTGGCTTGGCGAATTTTTCGTCGACAACTTCACTTTGAAA
This sequence comes from Tetragnatha versicolor, assembly GCA_024610705.1. NCBI lineage: Eukaryota > Metazoa > Arthropoda > Arachnida > Araneae > Tetragnathidae > Tetragnatha > Tetragnatha versicolor. The sequence continues at coordinate 29,939,592 of JANDEH010000001.1, read as the reverse complement.
CTTTTTGGCGCTACTACTTCGCTACGTGTTTGAGCCCACTTCTAGATTTAAGCCAAAAATCTATATCCGAAATGCTGATGAGGCGTACCAAAACGAGTTGGAAAAGTGGGGTTTTTGACTTTAAAATTTCCGAAAATTTTGGGGGGGAAATTTTCAAATGCCCCCCCCCCGAAAATTTGGTCTGGATCCGCCCCTGCAAGGGGTCTTAAAATACGCTGAAACTCTACTTTAAGTGGCAAATTTCGAAACATTTTCAAGGGAGAACTCCAAAATTCCCTCAAAAATTTTGGCGCCTGTTATACAGTGTTTTTCCATTGAACATTCTGCTGTCTCAAGAAGCTTTTCTCCTTGGGTGTTCCAGAAAAAGTTTCAAATGTAGATAAAACACTAGTTTAAAGGAGAATTTTCAAAATAAATTCTGAGGGAGGACAAAACAGCAAAAAAAATATTGTATCATGGCATTGGCGTACATAAGGGGGCCCTCCCTCCCCCAAAATTTGGATTAGGCGTACCAAAACACGTTAAAACCCTGCTATTTAGGGTCAAATTTTCAAAAATTTTCTGGGGGAGGACCCCCGAACCCCCCTTTAGTACATGAAATTGTATTATTTTTTAATATGTTTTCATGAAAGTTATAATCCTACCTAAAAATGTATGTCCAAAATTTGGATTAAATGTTAAAAAAACAATTTAAAACCCAGTTTGTTGGGTCAAATTTCTAAAAATTATCTGGGGCTGGACCCCATAGACCCCCTTTTCCTACTTAAAACTTTATTAATCACAATTTTTATGATGTTAAGTTCTCTTGAATGCAAATTTCACCTAAAAATGCATTAAAAAGCTACGTTAAACCTATTTTAAATGTGTATTGGAGGGGTTGAGTAATACTTTTGGGCCCCTCCCGAAATAAATTTCTATATACTCCAATGTTGCATGGACACTGGGGTTCCCCGGAACTTGTACTTTGTCAAAAAGGTTCCGTGAGGGTAAAAAGGTTGAGAAACGCTGCTTTAAATGTAAATACACTCGGTTCCGTTGAAAAAGTATTCATTGAAAAAGGATGAAACAAAAAATTCTCATCTATCTCAAAAAATCTTATCCATGAAAGTTCGTTCTTAACCCTTTAACACTAACCAACCCAAACTTACAGAGTCAAACTTATATTGAAAGATTTAAACCAACCCAACCCGACCTGAACAAACCACCATCTAAAAATAACACCTTCAAGGTTGTAAGCTACCATCACAGTTTCTCACAAAATCAACCAGCCGAGTGCCTGGTCAATATAAATATATAAATCCCAGACGATATCCAGGCAATGTGGATACACTCCCCCTCTATCACGTGATGTCCAAACGGATGTTATGACAGGCCCCAGGTTCCCACTCCCTATGCTAATTCGGGAGCCATCTTACCGTTCCCTGGAAAAATTCACTTTCGAATTTTTACGTGACCAGAAGTTGAGTTGGCATGCGATGGCTCCATCAGGGATATGGAGGGACATTCAGCAGAAGTTCCGATAATACCGGCCGCATGCTAATTGGTATAGGGGAAATCCGACGATTCGTATGCTGAGTCTGGGTTTTGGTGGAAGTTTTGGAGTTTTCTGGACTTTGAATTGGAGTTGGAGGAAAGAAAGTAGGGAGTCTGGGAAGTCTCGATCTTGTTGGTCAATGGTTTTGTTGGATAGGGTTTTTTTGGAGTTGTATTTGAATAATTGTTGTGGTTGTTAATGCAAAGGGGGTGTTTTATCGTGGATTGATTTAGACGCAGCTTGGGTGTTGTAGGAGTTTTAAAAGTTTAGAATAGAAGAGTTTTTAAAGTTTTTATAGAAGTTTTTGTGAATATTTTGGTTTGTTAATTTACAGGGTGCCCAAGTTTCGTATGTTTTAAGCTGCATATTAAGGGAAAAAATTTTACCGCGATATAGTCCGAAATACCCTAAAGTCTTTTGTTTAGTCAATATAAATACTTAAAAAATATATATTAAATTGAATTATTCTGAGAGTAAGTACTGTCAGGAATTAAATGAAGAAATGTAATAAAAAGTAGTGAGTATAAAAATACCATACAAGAAAACGTTGAATTGCCGAAGAAATACAGGGTGTATCTGAAATGGTGCAACAAACTTTCAGGAATGATAGTACTCATCAAGACGAACAAGAATCTGTATAGAAAGGGGGTCCCAGATCAAATCCCAGGGAGTTAAAAATGGAGCGACACCCCAAAAAATCAATGAAAAATTCAATTTGTAGAAGAACTACTATTGGTAAAAACTTAATTATGGTCTCAAAAATAGTGGTTTAATATGATCTTTAAAATTACCTCAAAAGTCTTCACTTTAAAATTGTTTTATTATGAAAAAAGTTAAAAAACACAAAAAATGTGAAAAATCTGCCAAAACCTTATTTTGTATTTCGAAATCCTTTCTTTTGATTTGATAATCTGAAAGATCATAGTTGAAAACCCTTTAGTCCAAAGTTTCACGTAAATACAATCAATATTAAACGCTTGAGATCCTTTTAAAGTTTGTTTTTTGGGTGCGCAAGCAGTTTTTTAGAGCTGTTTCCAGAACAGCTGTTAGCGCACGCAAAAAACAAACTTTAAAAGGATCTCAAGCGTTTAATATTGATTTTATTTAGGTGAAACTTTGGACTTAAGGGTTTTCAACTATGATCTTTCAGATTATCAAATCAAAAGAAAGGATTTCGAAACACAAAATAAGGTTTTGGCAGATTTTTCACATTTTTGGGGTTTTTTAACTTTTTTCATAATAAAACAAATTTTAAAGTGAAGACTTTTGAGGTGATTTTAAAGATCATATTGAACCACAATTTTTGAGACCATAATTAAGTTTTTACCAATAGTAGTTCTTCTACAAATTGAATTTTTCAATCATTACTTTGGGATGTCGCTCCATTTTTAACTCCCTAGGATTTGGTCTGGGACCCCCCTTTCTATACCGATTCTTGTTCGTCTTGATGAGTACTATCATCCCTGAAAGTTTGTTGCACCATTTCAGATACACCCTGTATATCTTTATGTCCATGTTTTTTACAAATATACATGTAAAAGAGATAGAATGCCAAAAACAAGATGGGATTATATATTAATTATATTACTAAAAACTCAAATATATTTAACATAAAGATAGTTAGAACATTCCATAAATATTTTTAATCACTATTCATTGCCCATATTTGGTGCCAGTTCAGATTAGCAGATATTTATCGATATTTAATATTTTTAAGCATGTTGATTATTATATTATATTCTGTAGCTATATGAATGTATGTAGTTTTGGTGCATAGGCCAGTGGCCTTTACTTCCAATAAAATTTATTTATTTATTTATTTATTTATTTATTTATTTATTTATTTATTTATTTATTTATTTATGTTGATTATTAAGGTTATAATTTATCATTTTACGCTTAAAATATGAAACCAACTCGATGTATACCTGCTAATCTGATGATCTACTGAACTAGTGCCTGAAACTGGGTAGGGTAGGTAGAGTACATCAAGTCGAAAAAGAATTGATATAGAAAGGGGGTTTGCAGTTACAACGTTAAAGAGCTAGGACCTAATGTAGTGCGAGAGCGTTACAAAAGGACGTTTTGCCAAGGCCCGTTTAACGAACAAAAACATAATGAAATGAAAAAATGTATTGCATGAGGTACAGCAGTATCCTTACTACTTACATCATAAATTTGATAGAAATTGAACCACTTGCTAAACCGTGGAGTGAGTTTTAAAACATGCAATATTAATCTTTTAGCCAAAGAATGGAGTTCCTTTAAATTAGTGTAATGGTGTTAAGAAAAATGATAATCGGGAAAGGAATTTTCAATGATCATACAGTTTCGATGATCAATGTATGATCATTGAAAATTCCTTCCCCGATCATCATTTTTCTAAATACCATTAAGGGATCTCCATTCTTTGGCTAAAAGATTAATACTGCGCGTTTTAAAACTCACCCCACGGTTTAGCAAGTGGTCCAATTTCTATCAAATTTATGGCGTAAGTTGTAAGGATACTGCTGTACCTCATGCAATAAAGTTTTTCCATTTCATTATGTTTTTTTCGTTAAACGGGCCTTGGCAAAACGTCCTTTCGTAACGCTCTCGCACTACATTAGGTCCTAGCTATTAAACGGTGCATCTGCGCCCCCTCTAGTTCTTCAAAATATGCTTCTCTGGGTCCCCTCTACCTACCCTACCCAGTTTGTACCACGAATTTAGGACCACCCTGTATATTTTTAATAGAGACCCAAGATATTTTAGCAAAAAGATAAATCATTTTATGATTATACTTACGATTACTCGAATAATACAAGCTAATGGCATAATTTGAAAGTAATTTGATGTAACAAACTATATGTGGTGTATGGTCAAAGAACTATAAAAAATATATAACTTTAAAAATGTGTTTTAATATTCCCCCAATAAGATAAAATTCTTCATTATAAATCTATTTGTGTTTCTAACATGAAAAATAGTAACCTTTAAAGGAATTATTTAAAATTTGAGACATAATTGAAGTAAAATATAAACAATTTTCTAAAAGATCTTACAAACTTGACTGATTTTGGCAGGTAAAAAAAGTTTTAACAAATTTAATTTACACTTTACTTGGTTCTACGCATTTTAATTTCTCTAAGTATCAAAAAAATAAATCTCACTTCATGATACTTACCAGGTAAATCCTTTATTCAAGTCAATTTTGCACTGCTTAAATTTTCTGAATACCCATTTTACTTCCATTAAAATTTCAGTCACAGTTTTATCTGATAAAAAGGAAACTATTCGCCTATTTTCGGAACAGAATTTCATAAACTCTTTACACTGCACTTAAAAGAATTACACTTTCATCCATTAAAAGAGAAAAAGTGTGTATTAACAGTGTTCAACAAAGTGTAGGAAAGATTAATCCCTTTTAACTGAAGTCTTATAAAGAAAAACCGTAATCCCCATCTTTTAAGTCTCTATAATTGAACTTTATGCCACTGACAATACTTTTTTTAAAGATATTTCCTAAATTTGTAGTTTTATTTTGCTTCATAATCGATTACATAATAACCATATCTTACAGTATATTTAAAACCATGTAATAAAATCTCCCTTAATTTTATTTTCACAGAACCAAATGATAGGAAATCACTATTTGTGCAATATATTGTAGTAAATGCCTTAAAAATACGCTTAAAATCAATTTTATAATCTAAAGTACAGAAATCATCTGGATTCTCCTAAAAAAAAAGTGAAAGTTATACTTAAAAATTTAATTTTATTCAATTCTAAATATAAAGAAAGGTCAAAATATTGTTCTTTATATTGTTTAAAATCTCGCAATACTTTTAAACTTCGGAACCTTCAAAACTCTACTGGTGATTTTTTTTCAAAAAAGTGCATATTAAATAGCTTTGTAAAAAAGTTTTAAATCTTATTATCTTCTATTAACCATTTCACTAAGAGTACGTAAAAAGAAGATAAGCACAAAAACTCAAAAATATAAACAAATATAAAGATGATAAAGATGTGTAAATTTAACTTAAATAATTTAGATACTAAAAAGTATTTTAATTAGGTGCGAATAGATTTAAAATCTCGTTCTGACGTTACTCAGTTACATAATTGTTTTACTCCTTTACTACCAGCATTCAAGTTAAATATTGAGTTCTTTTTTTTAGCAATTCTTTTTTTACTCTGATTTCTCCTTAGTCTCACAAGGGACTCATAAACATGTTTTTTTGCATTTTTCATAGAGGCGCTATACCGCTATAACTTGTATTGAAATAAAAGGATGCTTAAATTATTTTTAAATACTTTGATAAGTTTGGTTTCTTTGTTTTAAATTTTTAAAAGTAATAATATAAAAGTAATAAGGGGAATAACTACATTATTGTTTCTGATATTTTTTATGTGACCTTGTATTTTATAACATTAAAAGCATTAGATTCAAAATGTGAGGAATTCAGTTTAGTTATATTAATATCAAACCTTCTATTAATAAGTTAAAATAATTTTGCTTTTAATGCATGAGTATCGTATTTTTATTATTTTCAAAGATCTGTCAAAAATTTCATATGCACTATAGAATTTTTAAGGGGGGAAATTCTTTAGAATAACTTTTTAATTAATATTTTGAATTATTTCTAATTTTTTTAGATTGTTTCGTCAATTTTTATAATTTCCCATATTTTATTGCATGACAAAATACATGGTAAGCAAAGAAAATTTATTTTATTTACTTGAACTATGGGTAAAACTGATCAAATCATTGAAATGTTTCTTAATTTTTGAATAAAATCACCCATTGCCATTAAAATCATTGAATAAATGTCGTTATAAGTTTTCATGCCAGATTGAAACTTAATATTGTTTTTCTAATTGATATTTTTTAAATTGAAAAGAAACATAAGCAGATATTATGCATATCATTTGTAGTTTTAAAACAAGCATTAAAATAATATGAAAGAATTATTGAGGAAACACGAGTGAAAATGTTTTTGAATTAAAAAATTATTTAATTAACTTAATTGATATTTTAAAAGCTTTTATGTTTCTTTTTTTAATTAACTGAATGCTTAGGTGTGAGTTCTTCAATATGAGAAATAAGGGGAATTTTAGGAGAATTAATACATAAAAAATTCTTAGAGGGACTTTTATGAATATGAATCTTTGGAATAATTTATGTTTTGTCCTTTTTTATTATTTAAAAACTATATCGCTCACTCCTTAAAAACTATTAGTAACAACCACATAAATTCCAGAAACGTTCCAGCTTTTTATGAGTTTTTACAGCAGTTAAACTCTTTCCTTGGAAAATTCTAGTTTTCATTTCTGAAACGTTTCTGAATCCTTGCGGACAGGCAACCATTGTTTGTTTTTGTTTTCACGGTCACCACTAAAAGAATCAAATTATTTAGATGAGATGTAAGAACCGACTGACATATACGCGTATACTTAGTAAACTCTAATCAGGAGTTTTAGTGCTATTACGGATCTTGCGGATCATACTGTGGATCCACATTGAACTACGTATTTATGGAAACATTAAAAAAATAATAGCTGATGGGTACATGGTGCGTGGCTTTCTGGTTTTTCTGCCGAATGATTCAGTATTTTATAGTAACGTTCCTGGTACTTTCCAGGAATATTACTTTAAAAAAATGGGCAACTCAGTGCCCAGTTTTTATATGTGACATTCCAGAATATTTTTTACAGTGAGTAAAAAGTTCAATCGGATGCTTAAAGTTTTTTTCAATACATATCATTCTACTTTTAAGCTTTAAAATGACTCTCCTGGAAAAATCATGTTTTTTTTCTGAGATATGACGCTGTTGTGAGGGGACATTGAATTGATTATTCACATTTTTACAACGTTTTTGACAAAACCTACAAGAGAAACTATGAGAAAATTTTAAGCACGGTATTTTTTATTTCCTCACGACGTGACGTTTCAATATTTAAAAAAGAGTCGCTGATTTCAAGCTATAGTTTGAAAACATAAATCACAAACCCATAATTCTTATGATCAGAAACCAAAGTATTAAAAGGGTATGAATGGTTTTGGTTACATAGGGGATAAAACTACGTAATAGCTAAGACCCTCTTTAGTAAACAAGAGTGGTTTTTTGCAGGCCGTAAATATAAGAATAATTATAATAGCCATATTTTTAATAATCCTGACACACTATATAAGTATGCTATAGTTCAACTCTAGGTAGGTTATCTTTGTGTCTCTCTGTTATAAAATTTTGAACTTACTCCCCTTCATATGAGAGTAATATTTTGTTATAATCCTAACTATTTCATAGTTTAAGAACGCATTGAAAAGAAAAGCATGACCAAAATTTAAAATTAAGCTCACAAATCAACCAAACCTATTTCATATCCATCTATCTATCCTTATCCGTATAATAAATAAAACTTCTTTTATATTCTGCTCGCTTTCTTTTAAAACTTGTTAATAACTTAACTTAAACATTCTTGTTCTAAACAATGTAAACTAAAGCTTGAGAAGTACAAACTCTTCTTTTGGTTTTCTGCAATCAGAAACTATTTTTTATCATTTCAATGTTAATCCCTTCTATCAAACGTCTATAAACAATAAACTTTCCCTAAGCCATAGTTGCTTACTTGGTATCTTTTAATTGTAATTTATAGTTTTAGTTATTAGTGTATGTGAAAACTATACAATATGAAGGCTTACGCTCGAGTAATAATTATTTGGGACATTATCTCTAAAGTAACAATGTGAAAAGTATTTCTTCCTTTGTATTTACATTCTCAAAACCAAAAACAAATCTAATTTGCATAAATGACCAGCTAACTGGGCGACTAAACACCCCGGCATACCCGTAGTGAAATTGTTTCGTCAAGACCATTGAAGTCTAAACATGTGGGTAGTCAATTACTGTTGGACAATAAAAAGATATTCAAATGTAAAATGCCGCAGTAAAGTGTACTAAAATAGGTTTAAATTACCGATAGAATTCGACTATACCAGCGAGATATAAACGCTTTTTCAAAACTCGTATTACTCAAAAACTATGTCAAATTTAAAAGAATGTATAAAATTAACAGAAATGTTCTCTATGAATCATTCCTTTTCATCAAAGAAATAAGAAAACGATTATTTAAAAAAACTATTTTTTGATTTTTGACCTTTACAGTTATGGCTGAAAATTTTGTGTATAAAACTGCTATTTCTAAAATACTAATCTAAAAAAAGGTATGGTTGAAATATAACTTATTTTATTTATTTAAGCCCAGTTTTCTCAAATGCCAAAATAGGCTTAAAAATCCTAAAGAAAAAAACTTGGGGGTTGGGTTTAAAACATTTTATGGGAGTTTAAGGGACACACACTTTATAATGAAATCGAGATATATTCTAAACTCTAGGACAGTGTGCTTTACCACCTTTTTAATTAATTTGAATCGTTCTTTTTCATAGTCCACTGAAAATAGAGTTGAACCTCGAACAAATTGCAATAAAAGGTTTCTCAACGGTCTTCACTTAGGAATGACCTCAATAATAACATACCAAAAATCGGCCAAAATCGGACGGGCGGAAATTAAATGTATTTTTATTTTTAAAAAATGGCCGAAAAAAATTTCAAAAAATCAAATTATAAAAATAGATACTTATGAAACATGTTTATAGGCTATTTTTCAGTGCTGAATACGGATATACCATTTAAATTTTTAAAAATTAACGTTAAAAATGCAGGTAAAATCTTTCAATCAAGTAATAAGGAAAATATTTAGACAATATTTGGTAATATATCATTTTAAAAATAACTAAATTGAAAAAAGACAAAATATCTTTCAAAAAATTTAAATTTTAAATTAATTTAAAAAATTTAATTTTTTTTTAAATTTAAATTTTTTAAATTTTGTAGTATATGCATGTGATACATGTCTCTAGGCTATATTTTAGTGCTGTTTACGAATATCCCACCAACTTCAATAAAATTGAAGTTAACTGTGGAAAAATTGAAGCATAAAAAACAAAATTATTGAGAAAAATGCTTCAATTTTTCCACACTTATACTAAATTTTATTGAAAAGTTGGCGTGATATTCGTAAACAGCACTAAAATATAGCCTAGAGACATGTATCATATGCATATACTACAAAATTTAAAAATTTTAAGAAATTTAAATTTTTTAAATTAATTTAAAATTTAAATTTTTTGAAAGATATTTTGTCTTTTTTCAATTTAATTATTTTTAAAATGATTTATTACCAAATACTGTCTAAATATTTTCTTTATTACTTGATTGAAAGATTTTACCTGTATTTTCAACGTTAATTTTTATAAATTGAATCGTCAGTTGGAAGAAGGGAATAAGTCCAAAAACCAAGTTTTGAGAAAATTGAAAAAAAACTTTATAAGTAATGGAATTTTCATTGTATAACCACCAAATTTTTACTGGAAGCTTCGAACCCTATTTAGAAAACAGAGCAATCATCAAAACAAATATGTATTCAAAAATATTTTACAGTCAAAATAAATTGATGGACTTATTCCCTTCTTCCACCTTATGAAATTTTCTGATGAAAAAACCTTTAAAAACCTTTAAATTCACATTTAAATTATATTTCTCCTTAGGTTGCACCACAAAAGGGTGAAATAAAAAGAACAAGACAAATATAATTCAAAATTATAGTGAAACTGAGTTATTAAAGCAGTATCAGTGAAGTGAGTGAATATAAATGGAGTCAAACATTCCCAGCATAAAAAAAATTTGAAAAACATTGATATTAAGAGAAAATTTTATTTTAACTTAGTTTAGTATGAAGAGAAAGACAAATTAACTTTAATTCCAAATTAACTTAAAAATACATTGAATGGACATCGATTTTACAACTTCAAGGGGTGATATTTCCCTATAGGAGTTAGTTATTTCCCCCTCTTTACAACCATGTGTAGAACAAAGCTTGGAGATCGTTTTAGCACAAAAAGTCAATTTGTCATTTTTTGGACTTATTCCCTTCTTTAAACTGAAGATTCAATTAATTAATTAACTAATGATTTAATCACCAATTGTGGTTTTTTTTAGGTTATAGAGGTATATACCTACAACATCCATGGAAAAATGACCTTGGTAAAGGCCTCAAACGTTTTTAACAAGAATTTTTAAAAAGATCGATTTTCGAGGCCAAAAAAATTGAAAATTTGAAAAAAATTAAACTTTTTATTGTCCGATTTTGTTCCATTTTTAGTATTATTATTTAAGTCATTTCTAATTGAAAACCGTTTAAATTATTTCTTTTGCAATTATTTTGTGGTTTTGAGCGATGTTTTAATTTTTTCGACTTTCCAAATTTTGAATTAATTTTTAAAAATTGAAATTTTAAATTTTTTAAAATTTAAATGGTATAGTCGTATTCAACACTGAAAAATAGCCTATAAACCTGTATCATAAGTCTCTATTTTTATGTTTTAATTTTTTGAAATTTTTTTCTGCCGTTTTTTTTTAAATTTAAAAAAATAAATTTCCGACCGTACGATTTCGGCCGATTTTTAGTATGTTATTATTGAGGTTATTCCTAAGTGAAAACCGTTGAGAAACCTTTTATTGCAATTTGTTCGAGGTTCGGCCCTATTTTCCGCTATTTTCAGTGGACTATTCACTAAGGCAGGGGTTCTCAACCGGTCGGTCGCAACCCCCCTGGGGGGTCACGGGACATGTCTAGGGGGGTCGTGAGACGAAAATTAAACAGTCATACTTACAGTTTTATTTTTTATATAGATACAACAATTTTCAAAACTTTATAGATCTTTACAATTAAATTAATGAGAAATTTGAGCATGTTTGGAATTAATAAGTCTATTCGTCCGGATTAATGTCATTAACACATAGGAGAATGTCGTTTTCAAGTGTCAAACGGTTTCTCTCCTTTGATTTTAAGTGCACAATTTTAGAGAACCCTTGTTCACACCTGTAGGATGTTGCAAATGGTATTAATACCCTTATCGCTGCTTTGAATAGTTATGGATATTCTTACATAACACCGATCCAGAATTTGTCAACACAAGCTTTGTTACAGTTCAACTTCATACTCTGATCACAAGATAATTAATTCTATTAAACCATCATGCAGACTTAATTCCTCAGCCTTTTGAACAGCTTGCTCATTAAACGGATTGACTACCCATAAATATCCATCCATATTCTTTGTTTGAATGTAATCTTTGAATTGTTCAGTCAAGGCTTCAAAATGAGATGATATGAGTAGGGGGAGAGACGAAGTGTTAATACATTTTAGGTCTGAGGGGGTCGCCGAAATATTTTCACTGAAAAGGGGGTCGTCGAGTCAAAAAGGTTGAGAACCCCTGAAATTCACCATACCAACGTCAGCAATATCTCAGCCTATACACACACCCAAAAAATATATAACATATTTGTAAACATTATGTATACTTGCTTTGTTAATTTACTTAAGTAGGGGAGATTCGTGTACATAAGACCATCATGTACCTAGGACAGTAGTTCCCAAAGTGGGTTCCGTGGAACCTTGGGGTTCCACGAAAAAATTTAGGGGTTCCATGTGACATATTTTATTTCATTAAAAAAATAAGAATGGTGTAAAAAAATTAAGAATGTACAGTGCCGCCCCCGCCCCCGTCGGACCCAAAGAGGTTTTCAAAATGAGTTAAAACCCCACTTTTATCAGTCGAATTTAAAAAAATTTTTGGGGGGAGGACCCCCAGACTCCCCCCATGGTACCACAAGGGGATCTTGTGTGATACTTTTTGGAAAATCCCCAGCATTTGGACATTTTTTTGTAAAAATTAAGATAAAGGAAATGGTCCAGAAAAGTCCCCCCTTGAACCCAAGCAGCTTCTCAAAATGAGTTAAAACTCTACTTCCACAAGTCAAATTTCAAAAATTTTCTGGGAGAGCACCCCCATACCTTCCAGCGGTACCACAAGGGGATCTTGCGTGATACTTTTAGAAAATCCCCAAGACTTTAAAAAAATTTCCAAAAGGTAAAGGGGATTGTCTGGAAAAGTGGCCCCCCTTGGACCCGTGCTGGATCCGCGCCTGGTTTCATTTAATATCAGATATTAAATTTTGAAAAGTCGTTGATTAAAAAATAATCATGGTTCCGCGATCATTAGCAACAAATTTGGGGGTTCTAGGACCAAAATAGTTTGGGAACCACTGACCTAGGGTAACCCCACTTTATGTTAATCGATTACGTGAGAGGTAACATCACTACATGCTAACAACCATTTCGTTCAAACCAGTCAAGATAATGATGTGGTTATTGGTTAAAATAGTTTATCTCAGGTCTAAAGTTACATTTTGAAGAGATATAGTTGGTTCTTTTAATATTTTACAAAAATCAGTCGAATGTTTTTCTTTATATTTTGCCGTAATTTCATTTTCTTAGGTTAAGAACTAAATTAGACATTATAGAAGTTATCCCTTCATTTATTTGTTTTTATCAAATTAAAACCATGTGTATAAAATTGCTTCCTTAGTACACTGTAAAAAAACTGTAGAAAAACAGAAATTTTCAATAACAATGACTTTATGTTTACAGAGATATTCTGTCATGTAACATTCCCACCGCACTTCTATTTATTTTATGTAAGAAAACAGCTTTTTTTTAGTTTTTTAGCTTATCTGTTCTTAAACAGAAACTTACTGCATCGAAAACCAATACAGCTATTGGCAACATTATACTGAATCTTCTTTGGAGTAGTGGTAGCGTGCGCGCTTAGCATGCGGTATGTCCTGGGTTCTATCCCCGGATATTAATTGATTAAAATGTAAAAAAACTCAACTAAAATAAATCCACACGCATGCGCACAAGCAGAAAATTACTGAGAGGCAACAGAAAAATCTGTACCTCACTTGAGAGAAAGTTCCTTTTTACAGCATTTACCTGTAGGCTACAGCTTTTTTCTGTGTACAGGATTTTTCGACTTACAAATTTTTTCTGGCAACTTTTGCTGCCAGAAATTTTCTGTTTTTTTGCAGGATTATTTTTTACAGTGTACCTTGATCCATTTCCAGATTTTTAAAAAAGCTTTTATTTCGATTAATATCGTTATTAATGCATTTTCAATGATTGAAAAGGTAAGTAATTAGTATTCTTGTGTGTGGCTTAGTTCATAGGAATTGAATAAAGACAAACCTAGGTACGTGAATTTCCCCTACTCATAGAAATTCGAATACTTTTCTTTGGAATTATCTCCGATAAAAGAGTAGAAAATATGACGAAGAGGTTCCGAGTTCTCATTTAGTTTAAATACTGGAAGTTTGATTGTAATTAGTATACTTACAATGATTAACTTAATGGTATCGGCCTTTACACTGGTCAATATGTGTGTGTTTTATATTAACATAGCATATTTCTCTTTTATGGGACTTAGAGCGGTCGCGTGATCGGGCCGACTCTCCCCTTGCACGATTCATCTGCCCCCCCTCGGTGGGGTGGTAAAATTTGTGAGTGAAAAGAGGCCAGGGGTCAGAGCACGGGACATAATTGAAAACTTTTTGGTCACGAAAAACAGATCAGCAGCTTAAATTTGGTCACGCTTTGATACGGAGGTAGTCAATAGTTTTGGTGTTACGGCCAAATTGAAAAGTGGCTCTCACCGATGTTATTTCAGGGAGTTGCGGTGATCAGCTTTTACAGAATAATGGAGCAACTGAAGATTAGTGAAATTAGCGTGGAGGAAACTCAGTGCGTTAGGTATTGACAAAATATACGAAAATTTTACAGTACCAAAATCAATCGAAATCTCTGTAAAAAAATTCCGAAACGTTACTTTAAAAAACTGGGCAGCTGAGTTGCACATTTTTTTAAGTAATGTTCCTGGAAAATACCAGGAACTTTACTTTAAAATACTGAAATGTTCCGCAGAAAATAAAATTTCGCATTAAATAAAATAATCACTACCGAGATTCGATTAGAGGAACTATTGCATGAGAAGCAAACGTTTTACCACAGAGCCAGCCACGACTCAATGATATACATTTCACATAAAATATTGCTTAAAATTAAGATCCAAGTCTGGAATTTCGATCGGTTGATACTTAGGGAAAATTTAGAAAATTAGATGCAAAAAGACGTTTTTAGGCCAATTAAGGCAGCAAAAAATTTTTGTAAAAAGGTTTGGATGTAGGCACAAGAGGTGCACCGCACTAACTATCCGCTTCCGAAAGAATTCAGTGGGATTCAGAAACGTGTCCGAAAGAAAACCAGAAATTTTCAATGAAAGTTAAACTGCTGTAAAAACTCATAAAAAGCAGGAACGTTTCTGGAATTTATGCGGAACGTTACTTATATTTTTTACAGTTTAGCTTTTATATTATTCAAGTGATTTGTACAAGTTTTCTAAAAACTGTCTGAATCTCTATGCTAGTGTGTAAGAGTAGTTTGTGATCCATCAGATAAACTCCCTGTTTTTAGGAATCGGAATATACATCTACAGGTCTCATGCCTGATTTTGTAATTTTTTTGAAAAGTATTATAGGTTTGTGAAAAAAATAATAGAAATAGTTTTCTAAATATTATTGGAGACATCGATCACTACATTCATTTCTTCCACATAAAAAGGTGTCTCTTAAACTTCTTTCAAAAACTTCCTCATAGGTATGCCTAATGTATTTGAGGAAATTGAAAACATTTTTTTCGTGGGGGGACATAAATAGTTAACAACTTGTTTCCCTACATTTGTTCCAAATTAAGTAATTATATCCTATTTTAAGCTGAAAACGGATGCTAATAATGAACTTGAAGCCTTTAAATAATGAATAATTTATCCTAATTTTTAAAAAAATATCTGTGAATATTATAAACCTAATTTTTAAAGGAAAATTAATTTTGTTAATTTAACTATTCTTGGCGTCTTTAACTATTTTTGGCGTCTATTAAGACGAAAAACTTATTTACTGAAATTTCAAATCTTAAAAGGTGTTGACAATAAATATCGAATAATACGTTAGGAAAAGCTATCCTATAAAAAACTGATGTTGCATTTTCTTTATTGAGAAATTCTAGAAAGTTTGCAGAATCATAAATTTTTCATAAATCAATGACCAATAAGTGGCGTTACGCAAGAGAAAAAATGATGTATCAATGCCCATCGATTTCTATGAGAACAAAATCCACTGTTTTGGGAATAAGCGGAGATAAAAAATTTTGAATACAAGTATTGGTTTTAAGAAAATATAATTAAATATCCTTTTAATTAAAAATGAGTATTAGGGAAGAATTTTCAACACATCAACGCTAAAAAATATCTCAATGTTCAAGTTAGTAATTTTTCTCCTTGTATAATAAAAACAAATAGATGATGCTTAGAGTTGGAAATGTATGATTGTTACACATTTACAAATTTGAATTTTTAGGCTATTTTACCACCTTTCAAACCTTTATGGACAAATAATTTAAATTCTATAGCAAGAAATAACGAACAGTTAAGTTCACTAAGTAAAACGAATCGTCAATTTTGAAAAAAGGAATGTTCAAAAAAGGGAAATTTGACTTGTTGTGCTCAAAAAATCTCCAAGCTTCTCTGTACATATAAGTGGAAAGAGGGGAAAAAATAACTACCCCCTATAGGCAGGTCATAGGGGTAGATAGTATCCAGGGGGATAGCATCCAGTATATAGGGGGTAGATAGTATCCAGTAAATGTTTGACTCTATTGATATTCCTTATAAACTGCCTTTATAACTGAATACACTTTTGGGATTTCATTTGTTTTATCCTTTCTATTTCTCACTTTTGTAAAAAAAATTTTTGTTTGAAAAAGTGAATAAGTCCATCAACTTTTTTCAACTTTACAATATTTTTGAATACACTTACTTATTCTTTCGATGATTCTTCCTTATTCTAAACAAGATCCAGAATTTCCGGTAAAAAATTACATGGTGGTTTTACAATGAAAATTCTACTACTAAAAACACACGTCTAAATCTTAGACAGGTATTTTTCTTCCTATTTTCTCAGAACTTGGTTTTTGGACTTATTCCTTTTTATGACGATTCCATTTTTTATGAACTAGGCTTTATAATTTAAGTTATCCGAATCCCCGAGAGAAGTAAAAATATTTAATGTTTTAAGTAATGCCCTTGTTCATGTGAAAGGGGGATTTTTCTACCTAATTTAATAAAATAACCCTTGATAATGACGAATCTTGTAATTAACATTATTTTAGTGATTAGTTCTTTTGTAAAACAAGGAAATTGTTTTCCTCATCTCTTGTAGATAATTCCATTTTCTGAAGTGCGAAGTCTATTTAAAGTATGCATGTGTCCAATGTTCAAATTTGGGATTTAATCAAAAAGTTGGTTAATTTTGAATTGCTTCATTAAAAACTTCTTTTTTTGTCGTTTATAAATTTTCATACGGTAAGTTTTTACTATATAATTAAAACTGAAATTTTGAATATCTAAAGGGATTAAAAACCTATGTTATGAATATCTTGTTTCCAAAAGGACTTTAATCTACTGAGAAAAAAATTTAAGGAGTAAAAAATGTTAAACTGTTTTAACATCGAGTGTATAAGATTTTGAGCAACGGTTTTCTAGGGGATCTTTTATGTGTGCTATAGAAGTTAAAGAAAACGCAAACCACTTAAAAAGTTATAAAATAGTATGGAAATGTTTTTTTATTTAACTTACAAAACTATACATTTTTTTTCAAATAACATAACATTTATCTTTTATCTTATGATGGAAAATTGAAAATTATAACCTACTGCTTTTAAACTCCGTAAATACCTCCGTAGATTCTATAGATACCTCTCTTAAAGCTATTTTCTTTCTAATATTACAATTTTTTTGGTCTGATAAAATTTGAATCTTTTATATAGCTATCATTATGATATCTGAGTTCGATTGAATGAACCAATTTAAGAAAATAAATCATTTGACTTTTTATAAGAATTTTGTGACTTGTTATAATGGGACAAAAGTTTGATTATAGGCACTAAAATAAAAACTTTTATTGGTTTAGAACCAAAACAACATACTTAAAATGATTTCTGTCTTATTTTCTATTGCAATCAATTAGCGTAAGAAGTAAGATTAAATAATTCAAAAAAGAAAATATGCAGCTAAGAAAATAGTTTCAAATGAAATTTAAAACCAATTTTGAAAAGAAGTGAAATATTAAATTCCTTATGAGGTCTGTCTAAACACTATTTTAATTAAATAAAGAAGGACTTGTCTCTTTAAGTAATGGCTGAATAAAAAAGCAGAACTAAAATGGGAATCCTCAATTAGTCATTTAATATAAAGCATTTTTCTATTTTTGAATAAGTTTAAGCGGTAGAAGGTCTTTATTTTATTTGTCCACTGTTTGAAATATTCAGTTTCATTTCGAAAAAAAGACATTGAAGAAAAATTGGATCAATAAATTACACGGTAAAATGTACTCTACGGTTAAACGAATTTTTCAAAAAAAAATATTTTTATGGAAACCAAACTAATTACTTCCAAAGTATAATTAACTTTTTAAGGGTAAAATAGATATTGATTTGTTTTCTTTTTAAACTCAATATATAGGAGAACTTTGAAACATGAAACTTTTTCATTTGAAAATTTTAATTGAATAGTTTAAACTAATCAATGCCTAATACGATTAAAAGTATTTATTCCTTTATTAATACTACTAATAGGATTCCATAATACTTTTAGTTATTTTGTAACAACTTTACTAATTCATTTACCTTATCCAATAAATTAATTTATATATTTATCACAATATTTATCACATTGCCCGTTCCACACATTCCCAAAGTGTTATTAGTTATTTTATAACAACTTTAAATTACTTATTGACCTATAAAAAAATTACAATCTTTCCTAAGAAAATCTTATTGTTTTGTAATTTATCATTCTTCGTTAAAAACAACTTGGTAGAGTACTCCTAACCTGTTTTCTCTAACAAAGATGTAGGTACTCACATGAAGTCAGTGGTGATGAAGTTTTAGAAGGCACCTTGCATGGGGCACAAACGGGGCAAGGGTAAGGGTAACTTTAGGATAGGTGGGACTTTATGGGGCCTTCTCCATTCCAAAAGGGGTGTGAGGCACTTCCGCAGGGAGGGAAACTTTTTATAGCCAATAAAATATTTAGTTAATTCGGAAGTCATGGCATGTAGGATATAATACATTTGCGCCCTTTTTTCAAAGATGTCGGGAATGTTTAACCCATTAAATCCTTAGTCGTCCGAGATTACCATTTATTCCGATGAAAAAGACGTGCGCTGCTGAGACTTAAATGGGTTAAACAGTTTGTAAAATAAAGAGTTTGTCAAAGCGAAATATACCTAAAATTAATTTTTATTGAAAAAGTTCGAGTCTATATAATATTCTTATCAAACTTCCTAACTTCTTTTACAAAATAAAGTATTTTTCAAAGATAAAATATTTAAACGCAAAAATAATCGACAAACGAGACTTCTCATGAGTAGTCTAGACTAGATTAAAATATCGCAGAACTATATTATTACATCTTAAGTTATATTTGTTTTTAACGTTCATCTGGATTCAGATGTCAATTATAGAGCCCTTATACCTACCAGGCCATTACCTATCCCAATATTTCTTACAATATTTTCTAAACGATAAAGCTTTTCAACGTTATCTGACGTCATTTAAGCCAAGTCAAGTATGAAAATGAGTTTACAGAAAAAAATATGTGCGTTAAAAAATATACTTTGGAATTGGGAATTGAACTTATCAGTATAACTATGGTGCTAAGTTCAGGACCAGCTTATACTACGAACAGAAGTATAATCGTGAAAAGAGGTTTTGTAAAATTTATAGACTTTATTTAGTGAAACTATGTGTCTTTAACTACTTAAGAACCATTTAATTTATGTTTTTTATAGAAATAATTCAAAAAGTAACTTAAGTTTTTTAAAGTAAAATGAAAATAAAACCATTCGATTCCATCCTTGAGTTTAAGAATGAAATCTGAACTTTAGAATCATAGTTATTGTGACCAACATTTTTGAGGCTTCCTATTTAATTACAAAATTTCTTTCATTATTTCATAAAAATTTGATTTTTCAGAAGAGCGTTTTCCATCAGTAAAAATTTTTTTTAAAAATTAAATGAATGATCACCTGTGGACACTCATACCTGACACCTTTACTGAAAAAAGTTAAAAATGAAAAAATGAACATGTTTTATTAATACATTGCCTTTAAATGAACAAATTTGATGAAAGTAATGCATCGAAAATCAATTTTTAAAGTAAAATACTTTTAGTGCGTAAAGGATCATTTAAAGAAAGAAACTTGATTGACGCAAATCTTAATTTTCCACCAAAAGTTCATAAATTGCATGGAATTTTCAAATTGAAATTTAAGGTTAATAGTTTTATCGACTAAGTAAACTAATAATGTCACTGATCCAAAAAAATCGATCTACACTTAGTTGTGTGTGCAAGCATTTGGTGGTAATAACCTCCATGGTAATAACTTTCGCAAATCTTCTTCGGTAGAAATTATAAGTTTTTGTAATCATCGTAGCAGAATGCGATAGGGTACTAAAAATTTTACACCATATTTTACATTAAAAGCAAAGTAGAATTAAAAATTTTAAAAAGTAGTTTAGTTCACAAAATATTTGATTTTTCATCTAAAAATCCCTTGAAAATAATCGCCGACATATTTAACCATTAAAATTAATTTAACATACATTAAAATGTATTCACTTTAATGAACACAGTGATGCACTAAAAGTAACATTAAGCATCTAAAAACAGTAAATTTATTATATTAAAATTAAATAATGTTTTAAAGAGCTGATTTCCCGTTAGCAACTAGATAGCATTCAAACATAAAGCAACTAGATAACATTCAAATTCGACCTCAAATTCAAATTTCCGTTTTTTCCTGAATTTTAAAAGGCGGAGGCCGAAGGTACAAAACTGTTCCCCTACAATGTCAGAAAATATTGGTTAATAATGTGAAGTTCATGTGATAAAAATAAACGTTATTAAAAGTGGGATATCGTCGCTTAAGGTGCCTAGATGACACAACTCAATTTCTCCTACTTCTCAGAAGAGGAAAAATCTAGTCCATTTTAATGTGTATTTCTACGGATGGGGATAACTGCTAATCAAAAGCGTTTGTCATAAATCTTATTATTTATCTGTGGTTTGATGTTTTACTCCAATGGGCCCAAAATTGAATTGTGTTATGGTGCGTATTGAAAGACCACATTAGTTTCCAACTTTAACACACACAACCCTAAGGCTCAAACACCTTTATTGGCCTTCAAAATTTGTATTGTCCTTTTTTAACACTATAGGGGAGAGTGTTGTACCTACGGACAGTTGTACCTTCAGCCACCTCATTTTAAAATTCGGGAAAAAATGTAAATTTGAATTTGTGGTCGATTTTGAATGTAAACAGATGCTATCTAGTTGCTAACATGAAATCAGCTGTTTAAAATATTATTTAAATTTTCTATAATAAAAATACTGTTTTTAGGTGCTCAAAGTTTTTTTTAGTGCATCACTACATTAATTATTTTCTTCCTCTATGATTATGATATGATAAAATGGGATATATGGGGGGAATCCCCTTGATTTTGACTTTTTAGTTTTGATATTAGAAATCGTCAGATCTCAATTATTTTATCTTTTATAGAACTTTGAATGCAAAAACACCTGATGCTGTACCTTCGGACACCATGAGTGTTGTACCTACGGACACGTTCTTGAGGGTGTCTTTAGCTAATCGGCGTTTTAGAATCAGGTTTCATTTAACTGAATACATTTTAATAAATGTTAAATTAATTCTAAATGGTAATCTATATGTCAGCGATTATTTTCAAGTGAATTTTAGATGAAAAATCAAATATTTTGTGATATAAACTACTTTTTAAATTTATGATTCTACTTGGAATTTAATGTAAAATATGGTGTAAAACCCTAAGCACCCTATCGCATTTAAATATGATGATTAAAAAACTTAAAATTTCCACTGAAGAAGATTTACCACCAAATTATTATTGTTATTACCACCAAATGCTTGCACAACTAAGTGTCGATCGAATTGTTTTTTTTGGATCAGTGAAGTTGTCAGATCAATCAGCATGATTGATGAAACTATTACCTTAAATTCTGATCTGAAAATACCATGTGATTTTTGTGTTTTTGGTAAAAAATCAAGACTTTTATCATTCAACTTCGTTTTAATGATCATTTACGATCTAAAACTACATTACTTTAAAAAATCTATTTTCAATTTTAAAAAGGCTTGAAATAGGTTATTAAAAGGTAATTCATCAATAAAAATGTTCATTCTTAGCTTTTTCAACTAAAACTTCCCTTTTTAAGGGTGTCCACAGGTACAACTGGGTCTGTCCATAGGTACAACAGGTTGTTGTACCTTTGGACACAAATTTTTCTAAGTTATTATAAATGATTAAAAATCCAATTTTCAAGATTTTGACTAATAAAAAACATATCTCTACTCACAAAGGTTAGGACTATAGGTTGGGCACTTTAAATGGTCAAAATGTGATTTTACCTGACTTAGAAAAATCCAAACGTGATTTTTGTCCATAGGTACAACACTCTCCCCTAACCATTATCGATATCCTTCTCTATTATGCAATTTTTAAAATATATCCTTAAAATTATTATGCTCTTGGTCAGAATTTCATAATATAACAAACCCAAAAAAATAATTTCGGACAAATTTTCTTCCAAACTCAAACATAACTCCTTCCCTAATTTCCTCTCAAACCCACCCATAAAAGTAATAATTCCCACCAACTAACTTCAAAAGAACCTCAACCTCAAAAGCCAACCTTTGGTCCCTAACACAAACTTCAAACAAGAGACCACGGAATTAAAAACATCATTCCTCCAAAATCTAACCCCCTCGACACACAAACATCTCGAGAAAATTAATCCGAATCTTCACGATTAAATACGAAAACTCAGAGTCCATATTAATTAAGACCCGAGAGCGGCCGAACTTTTCCGAAGGCATTCCGACTTACCTTGCCGAGTTAGTTATAATCTGGGCGGCATGGCGCTCTCCTCTCTCAGCGGCGGACTATTTTTTAATGAGGAGTCGCAAATTAAGTAAGAGCTTAAGAGAGAGAGAGAAAGCCCCGTACCCCCATTGATTGCAATTTCGTAAATTAATTAACGCTGCCGCGCTTTTATTCGTCTAATGACGATCTTGCGCAGTTCCAGAATCATAATGAAAATCATTACTGTCCCCCCGCTACTGGAGAGTTGTTTGGAGAGGAACACGTAGCGCCATCTGTGGGTAGGTGAAGGTACTGTTTTGGGAAAGCAAAAAATGGTTGTATAAAAACTAATGGGGTTTTTTTCAGTGTAGAGTTGGGATTGGATATTTAGGTACGGTTTGGAAGGATAAAACTCAATGTTGATTTAATTATTGAGTGACATATTTTATGATAGGTTGAAAAAAAGAAAGAAGGTAAAAATATTAATTTTGTTTTAAATTTTCTAACTTATTTTTTTCTTTAAGCAAACTAAAAAAAAATGATATCTATAAACCATCCAAATAGTAGTGAAATTTCTTTTATAAAAACTAGGGAGCTACCGCCCCCTGCTCGCTATCGCTCGCCAACCCCCGTTAACTGCTGACGCAGACACGTTTGAACCGCTTCGCAATTCCTCACAAAACCCTGCTCACTTTATAAAACATTCTTAAAACAGGGTTAGTACTTCTCCGGGGTATTCTTTCGAAAATGGTGGATATACATTCAGTAGCGGAAATTTAACAGTTCCTTTATGGTAACATTAATTGGCGGGTCGCCTTATAATTCCAAGAAAATTTACAACAGAGCAATGTAACATTCCTTAACCATTTCCCCAAGGTAATGTTTTTTTCACAGATCCATTAAGAAGCACTGAAGCATCTCAGGAATGAATTTAACGTTTTTAAAATTTGTAACTATTTTCATCGATTGGCTGTGAAAAATGTAGTAATTACTGTAAACATCACGAAAATTTAGAATTTTATCTTCATGAGAACAAACAAACGTCGAAGTTGTGTCAGTTTCATACCAATGACACGAATGTTTAGACTTCAAACATTTTCTATTTTTTGCGTTTTGGCATTATGAAATAAGGTGTCACATTTTACTACCTTAAAAAACATACTTGCAAAAGAATATAAAAATAATAATAATTGTAAAAAATAAATGCAAAAGTTCAAAATTTCCGAAAGCGAGTTTATATTTTGTTGTAAATATGGTAATGATTAGGTTGCCACAACGACAAAGATAAATGTAAAAATATTAATTTGTTATTTAAAAAATAAAAGATAAATTATTTATACATAAGTTTTAAATATAATTAAAACCGTTTAAACAACAGAAATATAAATATTGTTAAAAATAATCCAAAATATATTTTTTAAATTCGTGTCATAAATAGAAAGATGATTATTTAATTTATTTGAATATTAAAAACCAGAGAAATATGTTGTCAATTTTTTTTGAAATTCATAGTTTCTTGCTTTATAACTGCAACCTTATCCGTAATCTAAAAAAATGGAAATATTTTAAAATTGAGATTTTTTTTAGAAATTCGAAAGGCACTTTGCACATCCTCAAAAGAATCCGGACAGTTTGATACCAAATATGTGTTATACGGATTAGTAATTAAAAAGCCTTTCCCTGGAAACCGTTCACCAAAAACTTTTTTTTAGAATAGAGAGATTAAAATAATGATGTAATAGTTGACAGTGTATAGGGTGGGGGAAGATTTGAGAATGTTTCCCTAACTTGGAGTTTTTTCCTTTTATGACCAAAGAAAGGAAACAAAATACTAATACGCCCCCCTCTGTATTTTTTTCCTGGCTACCCCCACCGTTAAAAAAGCCGTCCTTACTGTTACGTCCTACTTAATTGTACTGTTTATGATACAAGTGTTTAATTTACTAAAGCCACCAACATTGTAATACGTGATAATAGCATATTAACGACTCATAAAATAAGAGTTATACAAATAAAGTCGACCGACTACAGGCTAACTCAAACTACCGGATTCCCTGTATTTGCCAATTTTTCTTGAACTCGTTTTACCCACTTGAAATTACAATTGTTTCAGGTAACGCACTCCATCAAATCTATATTTTTTTTAAATTTTCATGGAAAAATGAAAGCAGAAACCTAAATTCTTAATTTTCTTCTTTTTAAACAACAAAATATCCTATTTAAATATGTAGTTATGTCTATTTCCTTGCCCAATAATTGATACATTAAAGAAAAAAACTTTCAACTGAAACATAAAAATTCCTTCATTTTTAATTTTTCTAGATTTTAATAATTTCCATATTTTATTTACAAATCATCATTCTATGCATAAAATTGTCAAACATTAAACACTTCAATTTTTTAAAAGGGGGTATTTTTTAAGGATTTTACTCATTAAACTATTTGCTTTTTGGTTAATCAAAATAAAACGAGAAATTTTTCTTTATGATTCGTTTTTTAAAGAACTTAAAATAAATTCCAGACGGGGTTCATTTTCAAACTTTTATTAAAAATCGAATTGTCACAATGAAAACGGAACCTTTATCCGCAAAAACTATTTTGACTTATCGTGTCATTGTCTCGATATACCTCCAATTCCTTTAACAGTTTTTTATTTGTGTCATTTATGATTTTATTCTTTAGGAAAAAATCTTTCTCTTCAATCCTTTGTCCTCTCTCTCTCTGTTTTTCTATAATGAGGAAAAGCTTCTAAGGCATCATCGATTCTAAGCTGTGTTTTTGTAGTTTTGTTTCTTTTCACATATGTGTAAAGATAATTTTGAAAACTCAGAGATAAAACTTATATCAACTTACAATAATGTCTTTATAACTTGAAGTAATACTGGAAAGGTGTACTTTTTCCATTCTAGAAATATTTCTTGATGAGACAAAAACGTTTTTAATAAAATTTAAAGACAACTGATTTCGCTTCATTTCTTTCAGGAACTTCCGTGCTTTCGTGATAACAAATACATTTACTATTTTTACAATAAGGTTGAAAGGTTACTTACATTGCGTTCATTTTAGAGATGCTTTGTATACTTTCATAATACTAATACATTTATACTTAAACGTAGAGGAAAAATGTTGTATACAAATTACAATTATTTTACAGTTTCATATGGTATTTAAATATGGATCAGTCTTTATAATTTATACTTCTTAAAAATTGCTACTTTTGAAGGATTCCACTGCCTTAAATATCGTTTCTGAAATGTTTAGACTATAACGAAAGCATTTTTGACCACAATTTATGCTGATTACCTAATCTTTTACAAAACAAGTATCGATTACTCCTGATTTTAATTCCTTTCATTTGAATGTGTTCTTAAATTGAAATCAAATTTATTTGATTGATTTTACTTTATTCTCAATTTGAAAGGTGAAGTTTATGAAGTTTCTATCTTCTACTGATCTATTACTAACTTTTATTGATATGATAAAATGGCCATACATTTCGAAACACTAAGCTTACCATGACATTACCACTGCAAACCTTTACAGCCACATTTAACAACACTTTTTTTGTCCTCAAATTAATTCCTTTAGCAGTGTTGTTAGCCAGAATACTTAAACTCTTTAGGGGACATCCATAAATTACGTGAGGTCGAAAAGGGATAACAACTAAGGAACACAACTAAAGTGGTGTTAATTTTGAGGACAAAAATTTGTTCTTAAATATTTTGTGAGCTTTTACATTTTATATTAGACTTTGACTAGATTGGTGAATTATCAGTTGTGATGATACATATACCTTATACCTATGCTTTAATCCTTAATGTTCCCAATAAAAGAAAGTCTTGAACAAGAGATCCTAGACACTAAGACATGTGAGGTAAAATAATAATGAAATGAAAATTTTCGAACACCATTGATTATAACGAGGGAATGAATAAAATTGGATTTGTTGAGGAATTTATATTTAACTGACATTAATTTATTGAATTTATTTTGAAAAGGCTGAAGCTTACTTAGAAGTTGTACAAAGTATAACGAGCAGTTCTACTCGCATCGCATAGGCTCTTTGACTTCAAGAGTAGGCTTTTCTGCTCCAAGATTATTAGTATTTATAAACAACTTGGCATGAACTATGACATTATGGCATCAATATGGTATCCTTTAAGCATCTAAAAATATACAAAGTGATCAAAGCAGTTAAAACTGTAAAAATTCATCAGACTTACATTGGAATACTTTTGGAAAACTTTGTATCAAATGAATACCTGCTTTCAATAGAATTACAAACCATAACTAGGGCAATAACCCAATAATTCTTGCAGATAATTTTCTATATGAAGATAAGAGCTATGTAATGTATATTTTGAGGAGTTCCTTAATGAAACTGAGACAATGATGCGAGTAGTGCCCAAAGGAAAGATTAAAGATAGGTCATGGTACAAAGCTCCTACTACAATATTCGTATACTTACCCAAGCAGTACATTCGTACAACCTTTGGAAATGTTCTTTCAACGTGCTTTGAACGATCTTGTGCTGCTTGGGTCATAAAAAGCAAACATTCTGAAATATCCTCCTAATAGAGGAATTTGGATACCCTATTTGCGTTAAAATGGCATCAGATCAGCATTAAGATATTAAGAGGGGCATAGAAAAGCATCTGCTTGCCCAATATTATGAGACGTAATCTTTAATTTTATCAAATTCAAATATTCTGCAACCTCATTGCTTTTAAAAGATATCTAAGACTTACCCCGTTGTTTGAACCAGATGTCAGTTGAAAATGACTGGGTACTGTTACAAGTATGAAATGAGTAATATTTTTTGTTCATTGTAATCACCAATGAAACTACAGTACGCCATGGGCGCACATATCTTTGAATTTAAGAGGGGGCTTCGAAAAGGGAGGGGGCCTAAGTAATAAATCTTTAAAAGTTAGCCAGTCAAGCCCTTAACTAGACTTAATAAGTTTCTTTAATTAAGTGGGGTCGGTTTATTAGTATTTCAAAGAGGCCCCTCACATGTTAATGAAAACATTTTGTGAAAACTGTTGGATTTCAAGTGAACAGGGGGATGTAAGGGTTGTCCCTAGAAAAAGTTTTGAAACTTCGCTCCTAAAAATAGTGTCTTTTAACTCATTTGAGTAACTTCTAAATGTATTTTAACTTGTCTTGTCTGGCGCGAAATATCCTGATACGAACCATGCAATATAAAACACCAACCCTTTTGGGTGACATCCCAATTAGATCACTCCTACGCCGAGTCGCAAAGTTTCAAGTAAGGAACTATAGTATACAAATCATGTGAACAGTGCCCCTCCTTCTTGGGAACCCAAAAAAGGTTTTAAAAATGAGTAAAAACCTTACTTTTACAGGCCTAAATTCAAAATTTTTTTTTGGGGGGAGGACCCCCATACCCCCAGGTATGGGGGTCCTTAAGTACCACCAGGGGATCTTTAGTGATATTTTTAGAAATTCCTCAATATTTTGACGTTTTGGTTCAAAAAGTAAAGGTAATAGAGTTGTAAAGTGCCCCCTTAGACTCAAAGCGTTTCTAAAAATGAGTTAAACCCTACTTTTACACGTCAAATTTAAAAAAATTTCTGAGGGAGGACCCCCATACCTCCAAGGGTACCACAAGGGGATCTTGCCTGGAAAAGTGCCCCCCTTGGAGCCATGCTGGATCCGCGCCCGATACAAATAGTGAGTGGTCAACATCATTAGAAACGAACATTATTAGTTTTCAGTAGTTTTCTGGTGTTCTGGGCTTCTGTCCTACATCTATCGGACAGCAGCCCAGTGGCCAATCGCATCTCCCTCCTGCCAGGCCAAAAAAGACACACATCCGGCCAAGCGGATGTGACAAGAAGCAGAGAGAGATTTCCAAATATCCGGCGTCTCTACTTCCTCCACTATGACCTCCGCGCCCCCACTTTATCAACGTCTGCTGCAACGGCTCTTATTGCGCAACAGCTCTCTCTCTCTCTCTCTCTTCCTTTTTTGCCTCGGACGGTCATCGAGGAGGTTTCTTTATTATAATGTTGGGGTTTTTTTTTTCGTTTCTTTTTAAAATTGTTGTCACACTACTTAGGAAAACGCTAGTGGTGGCGGATGTGGTGTTCTGAGTCTGACAAGGTTTGGGACAGGTTGGAGTTCATTCACACGTTTGGAAAGATAGGTGATGAATGAATGTCTTGTGAAAAGTACACTGAAACAACCTCAGCTTGGCTACTAAACACATGGTGGGAAAGTATTACTGGATTTGTATATCTCCGCCTCTTTTTCTCTACAGAGAGGACCTAAGTTCCGTTGTACCTTAAATTTTACATTAACATGCATAATTATTATTTTTCTGCAATAAAAAAACATTAACATAAGATCGTTATCAACATGTGCTGGATTAGGGGGATTGAACTCAGTCGAAATATGGGGAATATGTTCTCAAATGGGAACATCACTGTAGGGATTTTTTTCACCACTTAATTTTTCGGGCGGTCTACCCAAAAAGTTTGGGAACCTATGATAGAGACGATGTAAAATAAGTTCTTTTAGTGATCTGAATTTTAACTGTATTCCCTTTCAAAAGATCAAAATTACCTTAACTTTCCTAAATTTCATGGCAACTAAATGCTGATATTGCTGGATGTACTAAGGAAGATCGGAAATTTTTCAACACCTTGTTTTTAATCGCTTTATAGAAACTCCAGGGTGTTCCATTTCGCCAAAAGGTGTGATTTTTATACGGGATCACTATCATCCCAAGTTTATGGGAAGGAAAAGTAATACATGCCAAATTTTAACTCGGTTGGGTAATATTTAGAGGTGGCTCACTTTAATCATTTTTATACACTGTATCGTGGTTTCTATAGGGTTATTCCTGTCACCTATAGCTGTTTAGCCTATACCGACCAATGGACTCTAAAGATGTGAGTAAGAGGGGACTTTAAAGAAACCCATTTGTGATACAGTATTATAAAAAGTGACAAAAGTGTCCCACCCCTAAATATTAGCAGATCTTGTTAAAATTTGACAATAATTTTTTTTCATCATACGACATTGACTCGGGGCGATATCGATCCAGTCTGAAAATCAATCATTTAGAAAAAATAAAAACACTCTAAGACCTCTTACACTATTTTCAGCATCTCAAGCTTATGTTCGGAGATGTTTCTAAAGATGGCACCTAATTTTAGGGGCGTATACAAGAAGGGGACGGACACCCCCTTTTTAGAACACGATTTCATTTAGAGAAGGTTGAAGCAAGTGAGAGAATGGGAAAACCTTATCCCAACAAAAAAAATTCTGTTGTTTCTAGCTAAAAAAATAATAATGATTTAATGAGACCCCTCAAAAAATACAGCTACAGCACTGGTTAAAGCATAAAAATTTTATTTTGAAACTGTAATCTTATAACACTTAAAATGAGTTTAAACCTGTGTTTAAAAGGTAAAATTTCTAAACATTTTCTAGGGGACCACCCTTTTTAGTGCATAGTTACAAACGGTTTATAAAAAATTGGGACAGAAGTTCATTAGTTGATTCAAAACCACCTTAAAATTCTTAAACGAGGGCGAAAAAGTAAAACGGTTATTTTGAGGTGTTAACCAATAGTTTGTAAAAAAAACATTTCGGGAGGATCCCGAATCCTTGAGGCGTCCCCCAATTTTCAGGAGCCGACGACGCCAATAGTTGTTACTAATGCGCATGCGCGCGTATAATAATTTTTGTTATGGGGTATTGTATCAACCTATGTTCATACTAAATTTCATCCAAATCTATCCTGTAGATCTGGAGAAAATCGAACAAACATGCAATTTCTCTTAATTTTGAACACCAGTGTAATTAAGTTGCAAAAAGTGTTAATATCTTACTATAAATATAATCATTTTCATATAATTCAATACAAAAATGTAACATTCTTAACCAAAACATTTCCAACTCTTGCTTTTTATAACCGATGTACAGAAACCACCAAGAATTTAATATCACTTCATTAAAATGGACTTGATGTACTGTACAGTGTCTCCTCTCCAAATAGCTACGCACATTAATATTATGTAGTCATTTATAATAATTTATAAGCGAAGAAACTGGGTCACGTATCATTTGGTTGACTCAAAAAAAATAGAAATTAGGTTATTGTAATAGATAAGAAGTAAATCATAACTATTCTGCATTCGAAATGATGACATCTACTGTTTCGCTAAACCTTGCTTCCCCGCCTACATCCCCGCTCATTTGCAAATTTTTCCCTTAAATGCCAGAAAATGCATTTCTCAAAATATTTCGCTTTCATCGCGCATTCTCCGCCTGTCATTACAAAGAGTTTCAAATGTAAATGCAAATAAACTTCATTTTCCGTTGGGTCTTTCAATTTTTCGTCTTTCTACATAAAAAAGTACTTTGAGAGAGAAGGCTCTGGGTGGAAATGATGTTAGTGAAGAAGTAGAGAATAAAAAGAAGGACAGTCCTTGAATGGACCCGAGGAATATTTTACAACACACACAATGGAATATTCGGCAAGTGCTCATGTGTGTGTGGTATTGCTTAAGATAATTTTAGGAGTTTGCTTCGCTAGAAATTTGCAATTGTATGAAGTGCTGTGTTTGTATCGTGTTTCCTTCCAGTCTCCTAGTTTCTATTAATCTTCCCTGGTTGTTTTTATCTCATTAATAAATATATTTTCTTAGAGAGAAAACATGTTTTGAAATAACAGATTAATTTATTCCTTTAAAAGGATCTTATTGAGGTGGAAATGAAACATTTTGATCATTAAGAGTTTCTTAAAATCTACGGAGGTTATTTAAGTTGAAGTTTCTATAAAATCAATAAGATGATTCAATAATGACCGGTTAGTAACAAAACTGTCGTAAAACCGACAACCGTTAAGTTAATGTTACTGTGAGAAAATACTAGGGGAGAGTGGGGCACATTCGCACGAAAAGTGCATTTCGGCATATTTCTCTGGATCTAGATGAGATATTGAAACAAACTCGGATTCAAATGATTTCCCGATGTTTTAGAACGATAATTGACCGCATTCATCTAGAATTTCTAACCTATATCATCAATCTAAAAATCGAGAAATTTCGCGCGAATATGCCCCATGGGTGGGGCAGTTTCGCACACGTGTGGGGCACATTCGTACACATGCAAAATAATTATAGAATAATTATTTTTAAAAACTAAAAAACTTATGGCACTTTGAAGTAAGGATAATTAAACGAAATATTTGGCACTTTTACATATTTTTCCTCTAAATTGAAGATTTTTTTTCAAAAAGAAAACAGCTTCAGAAAATATTGAACATCTAAGTTTTTGATGAGGAAAACAATTGTAGTAATGAAGAGTATATTGCACATTGACATACTTCACATAATATAATTAGTTAGAAAAAGTTCAACCAATATTTTAACTGTCAGGTTTTATTCGAAAAGAAAAGTGAACCAATAGCTCGCTTATTAACACCTGAAACTGACAGTTGGGGAACTTTTAATGAATGTTGTATCATTACTTACTGGGAAAATAAAAGTTTCGTCATTAATTTTAAAGTTTTAAAAGTTTTTCATCATTAATTTTAAATAAGCACCATTCAATTCCAAATTTTCTATTTGACCAACGTAACAAAATTTTCTAAGTAGCGAATTTACTAGAATAAAATCACTTAAGTCAATTGGTATTAAACAATTATCAGGGACATTTATTTCTTCACTGTTTAAATCTGGGTCTAAATTCCTTAAAACGGAAGCTTTCTTTAAGATGTTATTTTCTAATATTATCACCAAATTTTGAAACAATTACAATAAAAAACAATTAAACTTCAAGTTATTAAATATACTGCACTTATAAACATATAAATCACTTTCATAATCAAAAATAGGAAAGATGAGGCACATTCGCACTGTCCGAATCTGCCCCATCTTTTGGTGTACGAATGTGCCCCATTTACCAGTTCAAGCTTACCACGTCCCAACAAGATATTTATAATTAAAGCAGGGAAATAAAACCTTTCTAGAAACTTACTTTAGTAGTGCCTCTACTGAATAAAATGCTGAATTTTCACTTGAGAGTTATTTTTGATTGATATTTTACGCCAACAAAATGACTAGAAAATTAACTTTGCTGCTTCTAACGCTAGCAAATTTCTAGTACGTATACAACAAAATGGCTCAGGGCTTTGAAAATTCATGCAGGAGGTGGTAGTCATGTTTCCATCTTCGGGTATTTTTTCAGATTTTTAAATTAATAATTACTAGGGGGAATGCCGTCGGTCCGAATGTGCCCCATGTGCGAAATAGCCCCACTCTCCCCTTAGTATGTACTTTAAATGCAAAAGAAATTACGATGATTCTCATCATTGGAAATTGTGTTCACAACGCTGCTTTAATTAGTTTTAAAGCAAACAAACACTATAGAAAAGTTTTTGTCCAATTATTGAGGACACTTAATAAATTAAGTACAATATTAATAAATTAAGTACAATAAGTACAAGCTACCCCCAACCAAGGCTTTAGCAGGAATTTTGTCTCAAATCCAATTCTTCATCCTCCAGATAGAGTTCAGGAATTTCCAAACACCAATTTAACAGTATGGAGGAGTTGTTTTGCCTATTTTGTGATTTGTCTATGATTGAGTGCTGCGCATTTCTTTCTATACATACAAACACGGGTGAACTAGTAGGAATATGTTGGAAGGGTTGCATGGTTGGTTTGTATTTTATGGCGCATGGTGTACAATGATACTTTATAGTTATATTATAGTACTACTCTATAGTGATCGTCCTTTGCACTCACAGGCACAGGGTCTGAGTTCTATTCCCTTGAAGGGCAAGGCAGACTCATCCTTTCATCCCTCTGAGCGTATATAAAGCGAGGACCAAGTTATCTTGGGGAAACAGATCAGCTGGTGACTTTCAGTTGTAGGGATTTATACTGTGATCGGAAATAGATGCTGGCTTAGTTCACAATAAATAAGAAACGGGATATTATATAACAATGAAATACACTTATTTACAAGCCGAATTATAAAACGATAACTCTCAAACTAAATTTTGAAAAGATATTTTTCATTGCCTGTCTCGCGATGCCATCATCCAGGGGCGTAGCCAGAGGGGGGGGATATATCCCCCGAAACTCAGGAAATTTCCTTTTTGACCATAGAAAACCACTAAAAATACCCCATATCCCCTCCCGAAATATCAACATCCCCCTCCGAAATTTTTTTCTGGCTACGCCACTGCCATCATCGTTATCACTTTGTGCACGCTGATGCCGCGGCCACTGTTAATGCTGCACTGCTTCGCCCCTAGTATCCGCCACACAGTCATATGTTTTGTAACAGTTCTGCTCATGGCCTCAGATCAGATGGGTTAAACTGGAGTTATGAGGTCTAAAGACCTAGGTATCCCCGTGTTTCTTTCTAACCACTAGGAGAGAAAGCAGGCAAAATGAAATCAAATTATGAATTTTATAATGTGATTCGTTAATTCCTACTCGTTAATTCGTTAGACTACGACATCGTGTGAATAAAACACACAATTTCGCTTGAAACCCATTCATACACAACTTAACGACAGAAGGACCTTCCAAAAAGGACACACATCCCTCCTCCAACAATTTCTCAGAAGACAAATGCTCGGAGAGGTCTTCAGTGTCAACAAACATCCATTAACCCTCCAATTTGCTCATTACTTCCACAGAGCCCGCCAACGCTTAATTACACATCCGCCCGCTGTCACCGCGAGATGGCGCCAGTGCAATCGCACAAAACAATCAGATCCCAGAGAAAACGACGTCCCGCGAGACTCCGCGGGAAAAACCGAGATTTCAGTTATGTTAATAGGGGTTTCGGAATTGAAGATATCCTGGAAGAGTTCCAGAATCCCGAAATTTCTTCTTCCGACCCCCCCTCCCGCCCCCGACATTCGAATTCGTCATTGGTTCCTTTGGAATCGATAGCAGGAGGGGAATTTTCGTTCAGGTAATTACCTAGATTCGGAGTTGTGCTGTCTCCGTCCTTCTCCTTCAAGAAAACGATTGGAATTTCTGTGGGGAGAGAGGGCCCGACCATTTTTTCCCTTTCTCTCCGCCTATTTATTATTTCTTCCCGTTCAGCGGGTCCGGGCAGGCTGGGGACGTTTTTGGTGATTGAGTGACTTTTAATTGCGATCGAGATTTAATAACTATTCGGGGGAGAGGTTCTGGAGCGTTAACCTTTGTTTGAGGAGGTTAAGGGTGGAGACAGCGTTTTGGCAAAAGCTTTCATTCGTGCAGCTTTTAAAGCTTCCTTGGTTAATTTAAGGGGTGAGAAGGAATGGGAAAAGGTTTAATTGATCTATTTGAATCTCTCTCTGAAAACTTCTCAAGCAGAGAATCTATTTTTAAACTCTGCAACTGAAATCCCAGAAGATTAAAGCATTTATTAGGGATCAACAATTATCTCTTTTGAAACAAAAATACTCTCGTGTGTTATTAATAGTGATGGGCAAAATCGATAATTTTAGGTATCGAATACTTTGGTATCGAATACTTATAGGTATCGAATACTTTGGTATCGAATACTTATAGGTATCGAGTACTTTTTTTCAATGTCGGTAAATGAACCTGAAGGGACAATTTTTTTAGGGCCTATCCATAATCAGACTAGTATTCAAAAAACTGAAAGCGATCCATCAAAACGCCCCGTAGCTACGGGCGTGGAGGTGGATAGAGGCGAAGGATTTGGCGGGGGAAAAACCTAGTCGCGTCAAATTTCTCTCGCGGATGATAACGACTTGGGTTTGAGCGTTGCAAAATGAAAACGGAAACAGGCTGCGTTTGATCTACAGTAGGTATTATAAAGATTACTTCATTTAAAAATTTAAAACGAAATATGTCAATAAAGTATCGATACTTTTGTGGGTATCGAATACACTCGATACCTATAGGTATCGAGTACTTAAGTATTTGGTATCGATACCTGCCCGTCACTAGTTATTATCTCTTACTATAAGACACACATAATAAGACACTCTTTTTACATAAATAGATTATTTTGACTGTAAATCAAAATTGATCTCGGATAGTCGGTCCAGAACGCTCTAAAAGTGGATGTGAACAGAAAAAGTTTATAGGGTCATATTGGAATTAAGCAGTTTATAGTTAATTTAGCGTTTTTCTATTGTCAAAAGAGGAAACTTTCTGAATTTCGGGGGGGGGGAGATATTCCATAACAAATTAAAGAAAATTTAAGGTTTAACTTAAATTCCAATCATTTCCTTTTTTTATTTCTCATATATCCTCTTTTTCTCACAAGCACCCCATCATTTTTCTTCTTCATTTTCAAAAAAACATATAGAGGAGACTACATATAAAGTGAATTGGGAAGTGGTAGTTCATATCAATACTTATTTGTAAACCTAAGCCCGTAACGGACTTCAGAGATGTGAAGTCTGTTTCAGACCTTAAGATCTAAAACACATATGGGCAACGTACGGCCCGAGGGCCGGAACCGGCCCGTGGAACATTTTAAAAATTGTACTCGAAGAATCATAATAGCGAGAGAGGGAATACGGAAATTTCTCTCGAAAATAACTTAATTTTTGAAGCTAAAATTACTGCACAACTATGTTGTACTGTATTTTTTCTGCTCGTCACTTCGAAGAGTAGTTGGCTTTACAGCAATGGTTTCCAAGGTGGATGGTACCACCCTTAAGGGGGATTTGAGTAGATTGGTAGGGGATAGTTTGATAGAAAATAGTTATTAGAATTAAAAGGGGGTTTGACTATTTTTAAACCATTGTTTACAGTCGTTTTTTTTAGATTAAAAAAAAACGTCCCAAAATCCCATAAAAGTAGCATATAATCACTTTTAAACATGCTGAAACACAAAGAATGTCCCGGGGTTGGACCCCCGGATCCCCCTTTTATCTATGGACGGAGGTTTAGGTAATTTTAAGTTGAAAATAGGAAATTTTCTGGTTGGAGTACTAAATTTCCTTGGACGTAACTAATCCCTGGGTGGATATCACTAAAAGGGGGGCTGTATATTTAGAATTAGGGGGGATTACTTTTGAATGAAATAATAATTGAGTTTTAAAATAAGTAGATGATAGACCGACTCATTTTTCACAATTGCCTATTATCAACTCTACGGCCCTCCACGTCATTATAATCTTTGAGTTTGGCCCGCAGTTTCAAAAAGGTTGCCCATACCTGATCTAAAGCAACATTTTGAAGAGTATGGATGTAATGCTAGTATGTATTTATAGTAAAGAGACGATGCTGATGCATGAAGACGGCTTACAGCGTTTCTAGTGGCAAAATAAGGATGTCAAAGTAAGCTCATGGCACAGAAAAATGTCATGATATTAATTGTAATTTCTCGAAATCATTTGCGATGGAAATTAAAACTATTCTTTTCCTTGAAGCGAGTTGTCCCAAGCTTCCAAAATTCATAACTTTTCTTGAGTTGAAATCAGTTTTTTAGTTAAATGGCGAAGGGTTTTTCTGATAAATCATCAAAATAACGGGTAAAAACGTTGGTTATTATTGTGAGAACTAAATTTATATAATAAAATAGACACACTCATCGCTTTTATATACCAAGACAAGCTGATATCCATCGAAGTAGTTTGCCCTTTTTTATTCAAAATAAAATTAGTTAATCACTTAAATTTTTTCCCAAAGCTTTCAATTATGTTTTGCTTTTTTTAAACATTTATGACAAAGTAGGAAATAGGACTGAAAAATAACGACTGGAAAATGGACAAATAAATATTTCTTGGAATAGTTCATAAAATTTAATACTGTCTGTGTTACATCCAAAAGTTATAATAAAATATCCGTACCATATTATATATCCAAAGAGTAAGTCTGTCTTAAGTACTTTACGATACTGTCCAAATTTAGTAGTAGGTATACCTACTCCTTCTTTCTGATGATTTTTGGTCAATTTTTCAATAGATATTACAAATATTTAGAAATGAAAGATGTTCCAATCATAAATATAACTTGAGATAACATTGTTATGATTGGTCAAAAAAGTTTTGAAAAGAAAAGTCTTTGAAAGAAAAATAGTGATATCAAATGATACCTACTTGAGAAAAAAATTACGTAGAAATATGTTTCACAGACAGAGTGGCTTCCAATGCAAATAGACAATGCAAAATTGCTAATGAAAGTGTAGTAAAAATATACTCTTCTTAATGAGGTAGAGAGCAAACAAACATGAATAGGGGACATGCCTTCATGAATAATACTCAAATATCATCTTTTTTTAATTGATAGTTTTTCAAATGTATACTATTTCTTCGTTAATACTGTCTCTTCTTTTTACATTTATTTATACTCGCAACCTTTTGTTATTATGCATATTCTTCTTTTTTAAAAGGATAATTCATCTAATAAACTTTTAGTGTGCATCGTTTTTAAAATTTTAATATCAGGAGTTTGTAATTGAAGTAAAACTGCTGAAGATGCATTGTTCATTATTTTGCTTGACTTGCTAATTTAATTCTTAAGAATTTAAAGTAAATGATGTTTACAATCATTTGTTTTTAGTAACAATAAACAACAATTTTTGGGCTGACTTCTGATCATCCCACGATTAGAAGTTAACTTCATTTTTTCGATGTAAAATTAGATTATAATCCAATTCATTAAAAACCTTTGTTGTTTCTCTCATCTTCTTACGAGGAATAGCATCCCTTTGAAACTTTAATGACGTCAAAATACTAAGTCTTAATTTGGGATTATTGAAAACACTAACTCGTCTCCTTTTTAATCAAAACCCAATGACGAAAAGACAAATGGATATGAAACCTAAAGTACTTTTTAATATTGAGCAATCATCAATGGTTTTAATCTAATTGGTCTTGTTTAGCTTTGGAACAAAGTCTGTTCAGTAGAATATAAGCATGTATCTTTTAAAGAAACAAAAATAGTACTCAATGGAATCCTGATTGAATAGAGGCTTATATCAATAAAGAGACTAATTAGATTAAATGTTCAAATACCAAATTGCAATCTCATATTTTCTGAGGACTATTTGGTTAAAATCAATTATTGCTTTCAATTTAGATTAAAATGTTTACATTCTTTATCTTGTTTCGTAGAAGGAATTTTGATATGAATGCTTAGCGTCTTTACAAAGAATCTGTAGAAATTAATTGATTTCTCGATGTCATTATAGATTTCTTGCAAAATTAATTGATTTCTCAATTTCATTACAGATTTTTAGAGAAATGTTCTCCGTTTTTTTTATACTATAATGAGTTTTTAATTTTATGTAAAGAAATTGGTCAAAATATTACAACTCAAATAAAAATATCATCGCTGGTATTCAAATGCCCAGAAGTTTTATCTCTTATTTTTTAAGTATTACTCTCTTACTTTATTATAACTAAGTATTAAGTATTTAAGTATTTTAAGTTAAAGTAATTTACTCTCCTATTTTATGATTTACAAGCAAATGACAAATATTTTTCTATGGATGCATGTTTCGCTAGATGCTAGGGAACAAATCATATAATGATTGCGTGATTATTTTAGCTCAAATGAAAAATATGTTATATAACTTTTTGCTTATTCTTCTTTTTGCCGATTTAACATAAGTTTTATTTACAGGGTGCGTCAAAAGTTCGTGATAACTTTAAAAATTAATAACAAAAAAACGAAAAGAGATAAAAATCTGCCGTCTGCTGCTATGTTCTTGATTTGGCTTTGGATTTTTTTATACCAAATTTTGAAAATTCGTAGTTCTCCGACCTCTAAGTAGATGGCAGCACCACTTTTTTCGAAAATACGGAATTTCGGCTAGCTAAGTTCCCCATTTTCTTCATCGTAGGGATTTATCGAATATTGCGATAGAATCGATTTCCGAATCAAATGAAACTTTAATCCTTGGAATCTAATCGTCAAGGCCGGTTTTAAGCCATGCTGATCGTTTAAATATTTGATTAGAATGTTAAATTAAAATATTTTATGATCCTTTCTTTGTTTCTTGCACAAATTTAAACTTTTTACGGATGAATTTAGTTCGATCGCGTGCAGTGATAACGGGTATTTATTTGTATGTTAGGTTTTTTTATTTATTCAGTCTTTAACAGAGAGAAATCTAATCTTAGGAGTTTTCAGATTTCTCTTTTTTCTCATCTGATTTTCAATTTAATTTATAGATTTTTAAAAACGATTCATGATAAGATTTTTTGAAGTTTTTTTAATCTTAACTCCTTTTGGTTTTTCTCTGTAAATTGCGTTTGAATTATTTTTTATTTGTGCTGTGCGCCTCCTCTTGGGGTACACTTGATCCATCACAGTACATCCAGATTTATCCCTCGTTACAAAAGAAGGGTGGATCGGGATGATCGCAGCTCTAAAAAAAATGACAAAACATTTCTGACAAACAATAAAGGTTTTATGAAAAAAAAGTTAAGACATTTCTTCCTGAATAAAATTTCAAAACTATTCAGTGGGGCCTTATCCCTCATCTTAGCTCGTTGCGCACCAAATCGTAATTAATACTCTATGATTTAAATCATTGCAATAAGTTTTCTAACAATCTGCTTTAATGATTTAATTATGTACGCTTGGTATGAAGGGGGGTTATAAAAAAGTTTGATTCAACCCCATATTCTCTGAAACGATAGATTTTGGCCAGAAGATTAGCCCCCCTAAACGATTATCTGACCACTGATTGTCTTTCTGATCATTTTTACTCGCCAAGTCGTAAACGGGAATTTTATCTGTTTATTTGTATTTTTTTTATTTTACCATACCTACTAAAATGATGTGGGGTTAACATTTAAAATATTTCGAAAAATCTGATCATTTGAAACATTATAAAATAACTTGAAAATCAGATGGAAAAAAGTAAAATCTGAAAATTTCTAAGATTAGAGTAGATTTCTCACTCTCAAGGACTGAAAAAATAAAAAAAACTAGCATACAAATTAAGACCAGTTATCACAGGACGCGATCAAACTAAATTCATTCGTAAAAAGTTAAAATT
This sequence comes from Tetragnatha versicolor, assembly GCA_024610705.1. Classification (NCBI taxonomy): domain Eukaryota; kingdom Metazoa; phylum Arthropoda; class Arachnida; order Araneae; family Tetragnathidae; genus Tetragnatha; species Tetragnatha versicolor. The sequence goes on along the minus strand of JANDEH010000001.1, from coordinate 29,899,121 downwards.
TGTGCGAGAAACAAAGAAAAGATCATAAAATATCTTAATTTAACATTCTAATCAAATGTTTATAAGATCAGCATGGCTTAAAACCGGCCTTGACGATTAGATTCCAAGGATTAAAGTTTCATTTGATTCGGAAATCGATTCAATCGCAATATTCGATAAATCCCTACGATGAAGAAAAATGGGGAACTTAGCTAGCCGAAATTCCGTATTTTCGAAAAAAGTGGTGCTGCCATCTACTTAGAGGTCGGGGAACTACGAATTTTCAAAATTTGGTGTAAAAAAAATCCAAAGCCAAATCAAGAACATAGCAGCAGACGGCAGATTTTTATCTCTTTTCGTTTTTTTATTATTAATTTTTAAAGTTCTCACGAACTTTTGACGCACCCTGTATTTTTAATATCACTATATCCTACAAGTTTCATTGTAAATAAAATAATTCAATAAATATTGAAAATGAGATCAATTCATAGAAAATAGAATATATCGGGACAGATATGAATAGAAGAGAACATTGTCTCCTGTCGGGAGAAGTTATTTTTTTCAGAAGAAGAATGCAATGCCATCTTGAAGACATAGAATCGAGCGAGAAGGCTTCTCATCTCTTGGTACTCCCAACAAGTAATAATTCAAAGACTAAATTATGTAAATAAAATAGTTTAAATATCAAGTAATGATACAATTTAATAGGGCTCGACCGATGCATCGGTTTGGCCGATGCATCGGCGCCGATTGTTTGAAAAAATAGCCATCGGCCTAGACATCGGCGGCCGATGTTGACTTGTGAAAAAATCGGCCCATCGGCCCAAAAAAACATCTAAAAGCCGATGTTTGGCCGATGTTTTCCCAGAAAACAGAATAACATCAATCAATTGGCGAAAAGACGAAAACAAGCGTGATTCTGCTCCATCTTGCTCCTAATTTATTTCTTAGTTGAACATCCGCCCACATTGGCGTCATTTAGGGGGAACAGGGGGGTGATTGCACCTATCAAGGCTACTATTTTGATGTGAAAAATAGTTACAAGACCCAATTTTTTAAAATCGAGAAAGGGCATCGGGTATAACCCAAAAAAGTCTCAAAATGAGTTAAAACACTACGTTTTAGGGTTAAACAAAAACATTTCGGGAGGTGAACCCCCAAACTACCCCTTCTGAAAACGCCTGTTTCACAGTGTTTTCTCCTTGATAATTCTGCCACTCACCAGAAACGGTTCCAGAAGCGGTTCCAAGCCACTCACCAGAAGCGGGTGTTCCCGAAGTGTTTTAAACGGAGATGAAACACTAGTTTTGCGGGAAATTTTCAATACATTTTCTGGAGGAGGATAAACCCCTCTGTAAAAATTTCGTCGGAATACAGTGTTTTCTTTTGAAAATTCTGTCGCTTATAAGAAGCTTTTCCCTTTTGGTGTCCCCTAAAGAGTTTTAAAAGGAAAAAACACTAAGAAATAAAACACTTCTTCAAAATCTTCAAAAATGTTTTTGGGGAAGAATCTCCACCCCCTTGAAACTATGACGGGTTACCTTATGAAATTTTGTGGTTTACAGGGAACTTCTTTCAATTTTAAGTTGCAACCAAAGGAACTCAAAATAAGCTTCAGAAGGCAAATTTTAAAAAACTTTAAGGGGGTACAATCCAGACGCCCCTATTTTACCTGGAGCTCACGTTCTAAAATATTAACAATAGAATTTAATATTATTCAAATACTAAGTGATCTAAAATTTAACCTATAATTATACTCGTTAGGGGGTATCTTAAAATTGACGTTTAGTCAACATCCCCCCATAAAAAATGGTGACGGCGTGCCCTATTTTCACTTAAAAAATCTTACCCCTCAGAACCCAAAACTGAAATGACGCCCCTGCGGCTGTCTGTGGAAAAGTGGACATTTTCCAGGTAGACATGCCTTTTAGGCCAGAAGCAATCCTATTGATTTCCACAATTTTAGTCCTAATAATGAATGAACCGGGCATTTTTATCAAGCTTATTAAATAATGCCAGCTCTTCAGGGGCGTAGCCAGAGGGGCGGATTTGGGGATATGCCCCCCCTCGAAATCCAGAAAATTTCCTTTTTTGTCTATAAAAATGAACTAAATTTATCCCATACCCCACGAAATTCCTATCTCCCTAGGCACCAAAACAGTATCCAAAATAAGGTTATGGTTTTACCTTCCCCCGAAGTTTTGACAACAATTTTATAATATTTTTTCCCTTTAAAATTCTGCTAATTTTTTCTGAGAGCGCATTTCCCGTCCCTTAATTTAATTTTGGGGAAGTATTGTATTGTAATTATAATCTTATCTCTTTAGAGGGTAATTTATTTATGTTTTTTTAATATTCTAACATCCAAGGAGAACAGCTCCTTGTAAACCCAGAAATATTCTAGGTTAACAAATAATAAATAAACGTCATAATTTTGAGGGGAGCTAGATGTTTTGAACTAAAATTGTTTTTAAATTTTCTTGTTTTAAGCTAGGGTTTTATCTCATTTTGAAACATTTTTGGGGATCCCCCAAAGCAAACCTTTATAATTAGCAGAATTTTCAAGAAAAGAAAAATGTGAAACAGACGTCAAAATTTTGTAGGGGGTTTATCCCTCAAAAGTAGTGTTTAACTTAATGAAGGCCCTTTGATCCCCCTATCCGAAGAGGATTGCTCCTTGTGAGTTAAAAAATTTTCAAGGTAAAAAAATTGTACACAAATTAATGCAAAAAAATTTTTTTTGGGGGGGGGGTTTGAACTTCCATCTCCCCCCTCTTGGATACGGCAATGTCAGTAGCAAACATCTATTTTCATTTCTGGCTCTAAGATAGATTTTAATGCTTTTCTATAAAAATAATTCCGAATGGTTTGCATTTTTTACCATCGGCCTTAAGCATCGGCCATCGGCATCGGCAATCGGCCAAAAAATTACCATCGGCCATCGGCCTGCCGATGGAAATTTTCAAACAATCGGCATCGGCCCATCGGCCAAAAAAATGCCATCGGTCGAGCCCTACAATTTAATAACCATTGATAACAAAGAAGACGAACATTGGAAGAAGAATACCAAGCAGCTCCATCAGAGTTAGCAAATGTCTCTAGTGAACCAACAAGAACAAGATGCAAAGTGAGATACTATGAATTTACAGTTTAACGTCTTTTACATATTGTCTCAAGTTTACAGAAAGTTTTTGTTTCTAAATCCAAAGTTTCCTTAAAAACATGGAGTTACTCTCATAGGTATGGTAATAGTACGTATTTTGCTTTTAATATAAAGTCTTTATAATTATTTCTATGCAAATTCAAACTGCTAAATAAAATATTAATTTTTTTTATTTAAAGGATTTATTTCATTCCCAAAGTTCTTAACTCATTTAATAAACAATAAATTGTTTTCCCTTGGATATCAAAAATGAAATAAGAGAAAAAGTCTAAGAAAAAAATATTTACCAACCAAAACTTGACTTGAAATAAAAAAAAACTCAAATATTCATCCAAAGTTACCGTCAAAGAACAAAATCCATGTGTTCATATTAATGCAAAAAAATTACTCCTTTCTCATTTATTTCCTGGTAAATATAGTATTTGACAGCTTTTGCTGATTGCATTCAAATATCGGTATTTCAAAACAATCTTCAACAGCAACACTCAATAGGACCTGCAACCTGCTCTGCTTATCCGAAGTAACCTAAGAACAGGTGCTAGACATAAAAAGGAGGCAAGAATTTCTTATTTTTTGCATCAACCTTACAAGGTTTCTTAAGCAGGGGATCGGAGCACCTGTGTAAAGCGTTTTCTTTTCTTACCTCCCCTCCCCTTCCTTGCCTTCTTATAAGGAACGCGAGGGGTTTATTGTCCCCTTTCACCTTGAAAATATGTTTCTCTAAATACTTAACGGTTTGCAGATTCAAGGACTTTCATACATTTTTTCTTCTGTTATTTCTCTTATATTTTTTCTGACCAATGTCAAGTGTGCTTGAGAACTATAGGTAAAAGGCAACTTCTAGTGCCGATGAACATATGAATTTGATTTCAAAAAAGATAAGAAGAGATGACGATTTACGTGGGAACTTAAATCATTTTGTTTAAAAAATTTTGAAGCTTTGAATTTAAATATTTGATTTTGCTGTTATTTTTTAAGGATGAAGATATGATTTGAAGTAGTTATTGCGTTTAAAATTGTTTTAACCCTAAATAAGCAAGTCAACCCATCCTTATGGTGTAATTTTATCTGTATTTAGTCTAATCAGAGAGAAATCTCAAGAATTATTTTTACAAACAATTTTTTGAAGAATTTTTTTTATTTATTTCCAGTTTAGTGTATTTCACATTTTTCACATGAGATATTCTTTACCCCTTTACAAATTTGTGGGGTTTTTCATACTATATAATATTTTTATTCCTTGGTTCTATATTAATATTTGTTTGATAAAAATGGAAAGATTGTATAATTTTTAAGAAAAATACATCCATTCAACAAAAGGAACAAATTAAAACTAAACATTGAGTAGCTAGAGATGACCAAACGACAATGGTCTTCTTACTCGGCAATTTCCACCCGTTTAATTTTTTTTCAACAGAATCTTCAAAAACTGACAGTATTCAAAATTTTTACTTACGACGCCATCTAGAAAGACATAGGTTAAACACAAACTCAAAGATGATTGTCTCAATCAATAAAAAAATTATTCACTGCTCACGTTGATTGAATCTTACAGGATAATTTCATTTCACTTATTTTTTTACAATTTTTGCATTTTTGACGCGCAATAAGGGGAAAAAAGTTTTTAAGTTTCTTTTAAACATTTGAAGTTTATTCTTTGACAGTTGAAGTTTGTTCTTTGAAACATAGAGGACGCTACTATTAGGTAAAAAATGCATTTCCATATTTAGCGAAACTGGTTTTTTTATATACAAGAGAGAAAGCAGGGGAAGCCATACCAACGGGGCACTATGAAATAGTATATAGAAAAAACTTCTGACTCTCTCATTCTCATAAATTGTAGAGAGGGGATGAACATCACATTTCCCCACCATCAAGTTTTAAGGAAGAATCAAATAAGGAGGGTTCTTATAATTCAATAATTAGAAAAACTAAGATTTAATTCATTTTTTTGTGAAAATATATCACTGACAGAGAAAATAAAATTTGGTTCCTTCAATTTTATTTAAAGGATGAAAATAAACGAAATGTATTCTCATACAAACTCTCCAAAAAAGTGCTAAAGATAACTGTTAGTTTTTCAAAGAAAAATTTCGGTTTTTTTTCACGTTTAAAAACTCATAAATATTTTTTAATTTGTTTGAGCCAAGTTAATCAGTGGATTCTTAACAGTTTTGATGATGACAGGAAGGGGTCGGCAAGTAATTTTAGGTGGGGCCCAAAAAATTTTGAAACATTTTAATCGAGGTCCAGAGAAAAAAATTATTTTTAAACTATTTTATTCAGGTACACATAATTTTACTTAGATGTAATATGAGTAGTGTACGCTATTATCTTCTTAATTAAATTGTTAAATTAACTTATAATCAAATTTACTCATTAAATATTAAAAAAAGCATTGATAAGGCTATCGCTCAAAAGAATGGATATCGTCAGCAAGCTATACGATCGGGGGAATTTATTCCTCCCCGGAAGGATAGGCAAAACATTGATTCATCAACTTAAAATAAATCTTTTTTTACATTTCATCTCATTCTTCTTAAATTATAAGATTTGATGCCATTGAATTTACCTTTATTGTTTTTTACCTTTATTTTTTTTGTTGTTATATTGAAAAAGGAGTGTTGGGGTTAGCCCAAAAAATTCTTAGAAATTTGACCCTTAAAAAGGGCCAAACTAATTTTGAGTGTCTAAGAACACATACTGGGCAATTCCACGGGTAACTGACTGACATTTTTCAAGAAAAACGCTTAGTATTTTGTAATTTTCTTCCCAAAAATAAATGATAAAAAAATACTTTCCACCCAGTTTATTACTTTCTTGTTAGCTTAATCTAATGGCACAATTAAATTTTCAAAACATGTTTTATTGATTTTTTAAAAATTTTAAACGACATGGTAACTGACTGACATTTGAGCTGGTTAGGATGAAAGTGGTATAAGTCCACTGAACTCCGTTTTGTGTAATTGAAGGTTTTCTAAAAATTTCTCCAAAAAAATCAGGATTGCTTGCATTTTTACTTTCTGGGGTGGATTTGTCTTAAGTCATGGGCACAATTTTTGCTGCGGATCAACTTTTATCAAATTTCAACTGAAAGTGCTTTAAATTGACTTTAATGGACTTATTCCACTTTCATCCCAACAGTTTGATGGGTTTCGGAAAGGAAGATTCTTATAGAGATGTAGTAAATATGACTTCGCGAGCGACTGGTAAGCACAAAGTTTGAAGTTATTGTTTCTTTCTATAGATTTTGATGCTTAGATTACGAATATTTAAATGGAAAATTTTTATGACCTATTTTGGGGGTCATATTCAAAATAGCGACCCTGAAAGGTTCTTCGCTCGATATGTCTTTCTATTTGATTTTTTCGGATTGGTTAAACTAAAGATAAGGTTTAATTTAAAGTAGGTTTTCATTTTTTTAAAACTTGTTACCGATGGGGTTTTCAAGATGGCGTCCAAGATGGCCGCCGTTTATAAACTGTTGCAATTTTTATGACAGATGGTTGAGTAATATATCAAATTTTTTTATTTTGAGTGAGGAAATGGAAATTTAAATTGAATTAAATTGACTTTTTACGACAATAAATAATTGTTTCAACCATTTATTTTTAATTTTAATAATTTTAAATTAAACCAAAATAAAAATACATTTTACCAATATTCATTTATGACATTTGATAAATATTACAACATTTTGGTTTGAGTTATTAGGCGTTATCAATTTCATTATAACTTGGTACGTATTAGGGTAACTTTCAAAATGGCGTCCAAGATGGCCGCCGTTTATAAACTGTTACAGATTATGGTGGACCAATATATCAAATTGATTGATTTAGAGTTAGGAAATAGAAATTTAAATAAAATAAAATGTATTTTTTACAACAATAAATAATTTTTTCAACCGTTAGTTTTTAATTTTAAAATAAAATTTTTTTTTACTATTTTTATATATAACATTTGATATAAATTACGGCACTGTTAATGGGTTATCAATTTCATTATACATTGTTTATAGGGTAACTTTCAAGATGGCGTCCAAGATAACCGCCGTTTATAAACTGTTGTAGTTTTTAGGAGAGATGAACTTTTTTTATATTTTGAGTGAGGAAATGGAAATTTAATTTAAATTAAGTTGATTTTTTACAAAAATAAATAATTGTTTCAACCAATAATTTTTAATTTTAAAAATTTTAAATAACTAGGGGGCTGGGCCCCCTGCTCGCTATCGCTCGCCAACCCCCGCAACCGCTTTTATAACTCTTTCAGTTCGGTTTATTTTTGTTCATGCCTTCTCTCTAGGCACCGAGACACTCATGTGCTTCTAATGTTATTGTGTAATATAGGGTTATACAAAAACATAAATGATGAAGAGCAACTTGAAGGATACAAGTGTAAAAGAAAATTTTTAAAATCATAACTCTTTTCCTACTCATAAGTGGAGTAATGGGCTTTTACCGGCAATTGTCCACTGCAACCGCCTGATACCTGGAGTCTCATCACCACTTACAATTGTTTAGAGGCTTAGTTTTTTACCCAGGTATCAGCCCCTTCTCTAAACTGTAAGCGTGAATCATTGACGGCAACCATCAGATGGAACATTGAAAATAGGGGCATTGCTGATATTTCAATCGAAATCTTCCCTAATCTTTTCCAGTCTTTGCAGAGGGGGGGCTCATACAAATCAGGTGGATAGCTTTTGGCCGGGAGAGGCTTCCTAAAGGGGCGAGAATAAATCTCCCTAGGTACGTAGCTTCACCGAAACCAAAAGACACGCAAAAGGAAGTCTGTTGACACGATCGGCAAGGAGGAGAGCTTAAAATTGAAGCATGAAAATCTTGAAGATAATCTTGTCTTGTCATTCTGAGAATAGGGAATATCTTGACTGTGTGATGATCCATAACAAGTTAACAAATGACAGCATCAGAAATGCCATCAGAGAAGCAAACTCATGGTGAATGTCCCTCGAGAGGGACGGATTATGTTATTAACACAAAGCTTGCAAAAAAAGGTTGTCCTGAGTTCCGCTGATTTAAGAGGGCTACTTTAAGTATAGTACATTAAATATCTGGAAAAATTGGAGGCGAACCATAAAGGAAAAAATCCAAAAAGTTGAATGATTAAACAAATTATTATTCACAACTTTTAGTTGTGATGAGATATTTAAACCTGTTTTCATAAACAAATTTTATTAAAATTAGATCAAAATTACCAGGAAAAATTCACATTCATTAAAATATTTTTAAGTTCTATCGCTTTAAGGGTTGTTATTAGTAATGAATACATTAAGTGGGTGAATTTGAAAGTAAGCTAATTTAAAAGTATAAAATTTTAATAAAAAGCTATCTAATATTTTGGATTTTTTTTCTTTTAAGTAAGCTAGTACACCGAAATTGAAAAGCATTAATCTAATCTGAATCAACGCTTGCTGAAGTTTCGAAAAAACAACACAAAATGAAATCATGGGAAGACACTGATTTTTAAATAGCGTTTCTGGGGTAATAATTTACGTTGACATTATTTCAAAGTAACAAAACACTAATAAAGTATGAATTACGCATCTAAAATACTCGCGGCACCTTGGACAATAGGGTGTATCGAAAAAAACTTTTTTATTATTTTGATGATGCATTAGTGTGGAAAAGTTGTCTAAGGTGATGGAGAGTACCTGTGATTTCTTTTAGAATTTTCGGATAATATCTTGAGGTGTCACATTGGCCTTGAGGGTTCCCCATGTTATCCCATGGAGCGCTCAAGCCAAAAAGGCCGAAATTTGGTTTTTCGTCCCTCATTCCTACTCTAATCACACAACGAATGTCTTCACTTGAGTTATGGGTCCTATATGTTATATTTTACCCAAAAAAACTTGAATAACAGCCTAAATCTCTATATTACGTTTTTTTGTAGGCTCAAATTTCGTCGAAAATCGAGTCTTTTCTCGTTCAAATTTGAGCCCACAATCAACATAATACAGATATTTAGGCTTTTATTCAGTTTTTGTCGGGTATTATACACCATATAGGGTCCATAATTCGAGTGAAGACATTCGTCGTGTGATTAGAGTAGGAATGAGGGGTGAAAAACCAATTTTCGGCCTTTTTGGCTTGCGCGCTCCATAGGATAACATGGGGAACCCTCAGGGCCTATGTGGCACCTCAAGATATTACCCGAAAATTCTGAAAAAATCACGTGTACTTTCTGCCACCTTAGACAACTTTCCCGCACTAATGCATCATCATAATAAAAAAAAATGGGTTTTTCGATACACCCTATACTGGACAACCTCTTGAGACACACCACCACACGACTCGTGTGGATGAAGAAACGTATTTAAACTGAAAAGAAAAACTGAAAAGAAATAAACTGAAAGAATCTTGCACGTTACCTTTCATGCAAGTACCTCGGGATATACGATGTTGTTGACAGAGTCACCTTTCTTGACGGAAATCTTGATCTGTGTTCCGGATACGCACCTTGACAGAGCGACGTATAGTTGACCGTGAGCAAAGATGGGTCGCTCGATGAAAAGACCAACTCGTTCGAATGTTTGTCCTTGGCTTTTATTGATGGTCAACGCATAGGCCAGTCGAACTGGAAACTGTCTTCTATACAGCACGAAGGGCAACTGGGAATGTCCACTCGAGGTGTTGAGCTGGATTCGCGGTATATCCACTACAGTGCCCTTTCTTTCTCCTGTGATGATCTGTCCTGTCAACACTCTGCAACCTATTCTTCTCACCAAGATGCGGGTACCGTTGCAGAGTCCGTCGGCTATTGAAACGTTTCTTATCAGCATCACGATGCATCCGACTTTTAACTTGAGCTTGTGGGGTGGCATTCCTGACGGGGTGAGCGAGTTGAGATATTCGTCTGCATACCTCAAAGTTGCCTCTTCTTCTCTGGCGTCGCTTCGATCTATTCCACTGAGGGTTGCCTTGTCTATGCTGTAACACGTAACTTCTTCTCCTGGTATTCTTGAAAGTATCTTCTCGTTCATTCTGTTGACTTCGTCGTTCTGCGGTGATAGAATGATCCTAGTCACGAGATCCTTTGTGACATCTGTTACGTTTTCGAAAAACCAGTCCACCAAATCCGCGCAGACCATAGCAGAAGATTCATCGATGACAAGGGAATCCAAATCTCCGTTTCCGTACTGAAGAAGCCAGTGGGCAAATTCTTCTTCTCCTTCGCCTGCCCGCATGTTGACGTAGAGATGGTGACTTTCGAAAAGAGGCCAGAGGTGAGATGACTTGAGACACTCGTCGATGATTTGCCTTCGTGATGCTTTCTTCACGACGGGAAGGACTTGACGGAAATCTCCTCCTAATATGAAATTCTTTCCGCCGAAAGGAATCTCGTTGCCCATCACGTCACGGAGAGTGCGATCGATGATCTCGAGGGCTTTCCTTGGTATCATGCTTGCTTCGTCCCATATAACGACTTCGATGTCCTGAAGTCGGAGTTTGTCTCGGTTCTTCAAGAGGCAGATACCTTCCTCGCTCAACTCGATGGGTAGGTTGAAGAAACGATGGGATGTTGTTCCACCAGGCAGTAGTATCGAAGCGATTCCTGTCCAGGCAACGCACGCTGTCTTCTTCTTGAGGCTCAAAAGCTTGTGGTAAATCACGTTGTAAAGGAAAGTCTTGCCGGTTCCACCTGGTCCATCGATGAAAAAACATCGTGAAGGATCCTCGCAGTTGTTGGTAAGGGAGTCGATTATCCTGTGGTAAACAGCCTTCTGGTCGGGATTCAGTTTTTCTTCCAATTCCTTGCACGTTGTCTCGTGATGTTGAATGTCTATGTCTTCAGTTGGCACATTGAAGTCGCTGGGCTGTGGGAGTCCGAAATCTGAGCAGGATCTGTTCTCGGAATTCAGTTGTGCTTCAATTTCACATAGGGTGTCGTAGATGGTGCAGTCTCGTTCGGTCATCTGATCCTTGAAATTTTCCCACAGTGTCAGACCGTCCGATGGTTCGTCCCCGACCAGGTAGTAAACGAAGAAGCGTCTGAACTGTTTTGGCATCAGGGTGGTTGCAGCTTCTTGCAGAACAGCTGTAGCTTCGTCGCTGTCTTCGGTGATTCCCATGGCTATCGCAGCTTCTCTGTACGTGGCATGGACGACCTCTTCGTGGGTTCGAAGGTCCGAGTAGCAGGTAGCACCGGGTACTCGGTTTAGCAAGAGCTTCAGATGAAATCTCTCGGCATCTCTAGGCGACACGTTGACAATCCGTCCGACAACTTTACAGGCTTTCTTGCGGGGAATCCACTTCTTTTCTGAGGCTTTCCAAGAGTAACTCTCTGGCAAGTTACCGTAGAGTATGTTCTTCGCATCGGAGTCTTGCTGGTTCAACTCAAACCATCCCATCAACATGGTGGTGCAATTCTTCTCGACGGCATTCTCTTCTTGTCCCTCTTCGAATGTTACATACTGCTGTCCGTCCAGATGAACAGGGAGTCTTACTACAGTGTGACTTCGATTGTGTAAGGGTATCATGTTCAATCTCCACGCTGCTTCCATCGGTCCCACGTATCGGCTGTCGATGTACTTTTCGACTTCGTTGGATTCCAGGTGCTTCATCTCCATCCTTGCTCGATCGTGTCCTTTGTGAATATACTTGTGTATGTACTTGGCTGCCATTGCCGATGCACAGTATTCGATGTTTAGATGACAATCAAATTTCTTGAGTAAGTATGGGTTGTGTGGCACGACCATCCGATTGTCGACGTAGCGGACTCTCCCTTTCACCTTTCCATGGTACGCATACATCTTGTCGGAGTTATCTCTTCTTCTGTACCTTGGAAATCCCTCTCCTGTCATGTCGGTTTCTTCACAAAACTGTTTTGGGAAATTCTTCGAACAAGTTTTCTTTTCAGAATCCCAGCAAAGAAGACCGTCTGTGTGGGGTCCATGCATCATATGGCGAAGTTGGTAGTAACGAAGAGAGGGGTCTTCGTCGGATAGTTCTGCAGTGATGAACCTATCTATTTCTTCTGGTGTCACTAATTTGCAGTCCGTTCTCAGAGCAGCCAGGATGTGCGCATGGGGTAGTCCACGTTTCTGGAACTCGATGGTGTAGACGTATGCTACTATCGGTCCTAATACTTGTCGCTCAACTAAATCTTGAATGAGTTCATTCACCTTGCTCTGGAAGATGTTCGTCACGATCGTCGGAATGTCGTTGGCAGTCGTCCCTTTAGTGAAGTGCCGATCCAAGGTCTTCGTTATTTCAGGCCACTTGGGATTGCAGGTCATCGTGATGAAGAAATCCGGTCTTCCGACTTTACGGCAAATCGCCATGGCATCCTGGTATAGTTGCTGTAAACACCTTGGAGATCCAATGTACGTAGCAGGCAAAATTACAGCTGTGCCGAGACGCACTTCACTGGCCGTGTTCAAATCGTTGTTTTCTACGTGGTCGACTAACCCTTGGTAACATTCCATACGCAGAGATTGTTGGTTGTGACGGATGAAGTCCAAGCGTTGCCGTTCCACCATCACGTAACAGTTGATGACATACTGTTGCGTCAATCTTCCAGCCTTCAGCAAGGGATTGAAAGCTCCACCGGGGCGTAAAGCCAGTCGATGTCCATAATACTGCACAGGGGTTATTTTCTTTCCTTTCTCAGTGCTCATGTTGTAGGTCCATCCAAAATCACCGTGAGGGAATAAAAGAGGGAACGTCATCGGATCAGCATGCTGCGATGTCTGTTGCATGATTGTAGTTTCGCGTCCATCTTCCTGCTTTGGATAAACTTTCAAATCTGCACAAGGGACGCATCCATCTTTGGAATCTATGATCATCGCCACTTCTGAAGTTGTCGGTTTGTTGTATCTGCGCTTGTCGTCAAAAGCATATTTTACGAAACACAGCTGGAATTCCTCTCCTGAAACTGTCATTTCGTGCAGCATTCTGTACTTCTGTGCGTACGGGTTGATTTCGCGCAGCAAGTTTTCTAGTCGGATGTTTAATTCGGGGTTTTCTAAATCTACCCTCATCTTCGCTGCTTCTTCCACATTGTCGTATATGTAGATTTGGCCGTTTCTCGGAGCATTTCCTTCCACGTTGTCCAAAGAAGTGGTAGCGTGATGATACACCTGCCCTTGGATCTTGATCAGTGGTGGACCTCTCCCATGAAAGTCTTGGAAGCGGGCTCCAAAAGTTGCGAACGCAAACGATGAATTGAAGGCTCGGATGCGTTCCCTGAATCGTCTGGACTCTTCATCTTCTGATGTAAGCAATGACTGTAAGAGGGGCGGATACTCATTCAGAGGTGGAATCCTCACTTGTCCGTTGTGACAGCACGAGTTAACACATCTTCCCTTTTGTTCAGGGAAACGAACAGCTCCACAATGTGAACACTTCACATTCATTTCTCCCATCGTGTACTTTTCAACAGTGAAATAAGTACCCATAGATATATCTCCTGCCAATGAGGAAGTTGCATGATTTTTTTTTATTTTTTTAATTGATTCCTCTTGCAAAAATAAGCAACTACCCAAAATTTGAGGCCGATTGAGAAATTTTTTGATTGTCAAAAAAAATAACAAAAATCCCCTTTTTAAAAGCGCGCGAAAACGCCAAGAGTTTGGATGTGACGTCATCTTATATTAAACATTGTTGTAAAGCAATGGAGTTGATGGTATTATTGTTGACGTCATCTTATAGTTTAAACAATAAACGTTTTCAGCCACGTGTTTTTTCTCGACTTTTAAATTAAAATATTTAATTACCTGTACATTTTTTTGAAAAACTGACTAGATATTTCATTTTAGCATACAAAAAACCATACGGAACACTTGTTTGTTTTTGAAAATCTGACACATGCAACTTCCTTATTCAAAATCCTTTCTGGATTTCCTTTTCTTCTTTTCTATAGCTTCTGATGGCTCACACTTTTTTGATGTGGTTGGTTCTTCTGAAATTTTCTGTTTGGAAATAAAGATGTCTATATCTTCCTCCAATGGACTTTGATGAATGTTTAATGCTGGAACACCAGTTGAAGTCGTTGGGCATTGATAATCATACTTGTCATCAGCGAAAAATTCTTGAATGGGATTTCCTTCTTTTAATTTCTGTAAATGCAGTTTATTGGCTAATCTTGCCCTTTCTCTTCTTGCAGCCAATCGAGCTATTGCATCATCCGTTGGCCTATCTTCACAGTGTATCCTACTCCTGGACGCCTCACGTTTGATCCGTAACCTTTCTTCAGGCAAGTTCTCAACCGACCTTGATGTACGTTTCTTTTCCAACCTTGCCTCATCCATGTTTGACACCTTGTCAGATGAACGTTTCTTCTCCAACCTTTCCGCATCCATGTTTGGCACCTTGTCAGATGAACGTTTCTTCGCCAACCTTTCCGCCTCCATGTTTGACACCATGTCAGATGAATGTTTCTTCTCCAACCTTTCCGCATCCATGTTTGACACCTTGTCAGATGAACGTTTCCTCTCCAGCCTTGCTGCATCCGAATTTGACACCAACTGCGATGATCGTTTCTTCTCCAACCTTTCTGCATCCATATTTGACACCTTGTCAGATGAATGTTTCTTCTCCAGCCTTGCTGCATCCGAATTTGACACCAACTGCGATGATCGTTTCTTCTCCAACCTTTCCGCATCCATATTTGACACCTTGTCAGAAGATCGTTTCTTCTCCATCCTTTCCGCATCCATGTTTGACACCATGTCAGATGAATGTTTCTTCTCCAACCTTTCCGCATCCATGTTTGACACCTTGTCAGATGAACGTTTCTTCTCCAGCCTTGCTGCATCCGAATTTGACACCAACTGCGATGATCGTTTCTTCTCCAACCTTTCCGCATCCATATTTGACACCTTGTCAGAAGATCGTTTCTTCTCCAACCTTTCCGCATCCATGTTTGACACCTTGTCAGAAGATCGTTTCTTCTCCAACCTTTCCGCATCCATGTTTGACACCTTGTCAGAAGATCGTTTCTTCTCCATCCTTTCCACATCCATATTTGACACCTTGTCAGATGTCCGTTTCTTCTCCAACCTTGCAGAAGACATACTTGAGGACCTATTAGCAGACCTATGATCCTCCATTTTCTTTTCTTCATCTTTAACTTTATTTTCTTCTCTTAACTTCTCATCCTTCTTATTCTTCCTCCTTCTTGATTGTTTCTTTTTAGGAAGCGGCATAATGCCTTTCTCTGCGTTGATAAAAAGTGAAGGTCCAAATTAAAGCTTAAAAATTCATGTAACTTGATACATAACTCATGAAGTGAGGAACTGAAAACAATTTCAATTGGAAATGAACATAATCCACGCGCAATTTCCGAAACAATAAATAAAACTTCACAAACTGTACAAAGTACTAATTATTCAAATTACTTATAAACAACAATAATAAAATTTTGAAATTATTTTACATTTTATCAAAATAAAATGCAAGTTCTTACTTATATACAGTACCCTACAGTAATACAATACCCGGACACCAAGGTGTAATACTTCAAATGAAAAAAAAATACATGATTTAATTACAAATGTTTGACTTCTATGTGTTGCAGTCTGGTTATTGCTCTTTCAGTTCTCTCATACAGTTCTCATTGCAGTTCGATCATACTCTCTACAATATTTCGGTACACCGTTTTGGAATTCTGGGTCAATTTTTGGTTTAAGAATATTGCTATCTGAGGGAAAGATTTTGACTGGTCCCCACTTCAATAAATGATGCGTTAACATATCTCAAAAAAGTTTTTTTGGGGGTTTGGTTTGTGACTCTGAAAATGCTAGAGAAGAAATTTTACATCCATATTTTGATCCCCTTGCTTGACAGAGGCTCCAACATGGCAGGAAGCATTGTCTTCCTGGAAGTAACATTCTACATTTTTTGAAATTGTCCGAGGAGGGGAAGAATATAATCGTCCAAAATGTTCACTCTGGAATCAGTGTTTAATTTACCACTAACAAAGATGGAGGGTTCCACGAAAAACACCCCCCAAACGAAATTATGCCATTCCGAATTTGACGATTGGTGCAATTCATTTGATTTTGGTATTACAAGCCCCAAGAAAGTCTGCATTCTCTTTTGGATGAAGTGAAGCTATGTCTGGTTTGTTTGGGCAACAAAACCTAGGACAAAATCTAGGCCTTCCTTTTCACAAATTATTATCGTGGAACAAACCCTAATGTCTTCTTATACTAATTTTGGATTATTTGGAAGGATTTTTTGTAGTTTTTACGATTTTCACGCTTTAGGACATGCTGATTCCGTTCGGTCATTTTACAGAGACCAACAAAGTGAGCAATTCGTGTCCCAGCTATCGTCGTATTCCTATAGTTCCCTATAACATCAAAAATAGAGCTTGACTTTGATAACCCTCCTGAAATTGAGGGAAAATACTCTAAATTGACCACTTCCTACATCACTTCTTTCAAAAAGGCCCCAAGTTTATTTCTTTTCTAAATATCGTCACGATTTCTCTCAGAACTGACGAAAGAACCTTACCAGGTCACATGTAAGCATATTGGGATCCAAAAAATTGAAATACAGTTGGATTTTATGCAAATTATTTGGTGTACGGTTCATTACTGTAGGGTAGTGCATATAATGCGGAACTCGTACTATATAGTCATATTCTAATCATTCAGTTTTAAAATATTTAAATAAATCAATAATTCTGATAACATATTATGGTACTCTACTACTAATTATGTTGTTCAATATTCAATATTCGTTGTTACTTTGGTACAGAGAAGATCTGGAACACCCTCACTGAGTATTCAGATCAGCAGCAGTCTGGAAATTGGACCGGTGCGAAGCTGCATGATTCAGAAGTGTACAATGCAAATCCCTACCGACTGCGGTATTTATATTTTGATTCAATTAGAACACTATTTTCAGGTTATGAAAAATGAAACAGAGTTTTATAAACAAAAACATCTGGGTTTTCAACGTGATTTCATTCTTTGAAAGATGTTTTTATTCGAATAAGAATATTTTGCATTATAAATTGCTTTTAAACAAGAATAATAATTTAGGATTTTAATAGAGGTTTTTAATGTTATCATTCACATTTATTCATATTTTAAAAAGTATTTCACCAGCTTACTTTCATAATTATATTTATTAGTCATATACAAGGATGTTTCAAAAGTCGGTTTCACGGCTTTTATTTAGAACTAACGTGTCCTAGGGTCATGGAACTAAGGTCTACCCCTAAGTAATCCATTGAGATGACTTACAGCATCCCCAGCGGAGAAATAAAAAAGCTTAAAAAATTAAACAAACTAAAGGAGAAAGGGTAAAAACATCTGAGAGTATTGTTGCAAAGTTTATGACAAACTCACTGACAAAAAAATCATGAAAATATCGTACATATTCGCGGAGATAGAAGCAAGTGAAAATAAAACTTTTTCAGGCTGAGAAAAGTTAGTTCCTAATAAAAGCCGTAAAACGGCCTTTTGAAACACTTTGTAGAACAGGGTTCCCCAACCTTTTTGTACCTAAGAGCACATACCAGAATATCGGTCGAATGGCGGGCACCATTTATTTTTTCATGATAAGTTTATAGTTGGTAGACATAGTTAATAATACACACTACATATAATGCACAAAAAATTTAATTTTAAAAATTAATTTAACATAATGAATAGAATTAGTATTAATATTCTTTTGTAAAAAAATTATTACTAAATTGCTTGCAAAACATACGAAGTATAAAAATTATTTATAAAAATATATAAAATACATTGCATTTCACTGGCCAGCGCTTCATAATTGGAAGATTATGATGAAATTCTTACCTACAAGCTATCGTCAAGGTGTTCATCAGTACGTCGTGATCAATATTTTTTGATTCTATTATATTCATTGTCGAAAATAATTCACATAAGTGTGTGGAACCAAAAAAATCCTTATTTTATATGCTGCTCTTTTTAAGAATGGAAATTTTTTTCTATCAACTATATTCCAGAATTTCTCATATCATCTGATAATAGTTTTGAGGATAATGTCATTCTGAGAGAAGATCCAAAATTCCTATTCTCGCCTTACTTGAAGAAATTCTGAAATGCATGTTGCTATTTCATTTCTAGAATTTTATGGGATAGTGGAAAACTGAAATATTTTATTCTTGGGCACAAGCAGCGGGTGCACCTAGACTGATCGACGGGCGCCATGGTGCCCGCGGGAATAGGGTTGGGGACCCCTGTTGTAGAATATCAATTTAGCAATCAAGGTTGTTAAACACAAGAAGGAACATTAGTTTATGAGCTATGGATAAAAAATGATAAAAGATAAATATATTTCCCACTGCATATAGCTAAAAAATAAGAATTGCCATTTTATTATTGCATCCCCAAGTAATTCTAGCGTAATTAATTTTCCCTAGCAAATCATTAATTTTTATAAAAAAAACTATATTAAAAAATAAGAAAATGAATGCTATAACAAAAATTAATAAAAAAAAACATTTTTTTTGTCTGTAATTCTCTGAAATATCGGATCCACAATTATCGAGAAATAATGTTCCGATTGGTACAAAATATGGGTACCACCGCCCCCGGTAGCGATTTGCAATATAAATTCAAAAACAACCTGGATTAAAATATGAATACTATGCAATACATTGCCTGGCCTTGGCACTGGTGTTGAGTAAATTAGCCTTAAATATTTTTTCTTTAATGGTTAATATTAATATTTTTTTGAAACACAAGTAATTATAATAATGTTGAGAATATTTTTTCTTAAAATGAAGAAGCAAACGATTAGGAAGAGTTAATAACAATTTGGTGAATTTCAAGTGACAAAAAAAATACAAAAAATGGAATGAAAGTGAGCTAGGATTGTAAAATAAATACAAAATTCTAAAATTTAAAATTTCATTCAGAATTATTAAGTTAAATCTTACCGGAAATGCTGATGAATCATGTTCTTATTTTATTTTTAAATATGCACATAGAAAAAACGTATACGAACTTTTAATTTCAATCATCTATTATTTTATAACACACAAAATGTGAACCGGAACTTTATACACTCAATTGATAGGGAAACTTTTCAGTATGGGATAATACAAAGAAAATTCCGAGCATCAAATATGGAGAACAAAATGGTGGAAATTATACAATAGAATAAGAAAATAATAGAAATAAAGTTGGTATATAATGAAATTTTAGTTAGAAATTATTTATTGCAACTCTTTGCCGTATACGTATTTTCAAAACTAAAAACTAATTCATACTAAAACACCAATTCATTCAAGAACACCTCGGAATATTCTTTGAAAAATTGAAACAGTTATTTTCCATTTATTTATTATTATAAAAGAGATTTAGAAACTTATTAACACATTATTTAAATACACGAATGAGGTAAAATAAAATCTTATAAAAGGGAAAAAGTTACTTACAGCCTAAAACTTGGGAGATGGGAAGTACTACACTCCTTGCTTATGCTCTAACTCGTTCAAAACTAAAGAGCAGTCTAAATTTATCAAATCAAACAAATTCTAAATTGAAAATCGTTTGCATTTATTCATATCATATGCAAACGATTTCTCGAAAAACAATTTGATGGTTTAATTAACTTTTTATGTTTGAACTTGTATTCAGCTTTTTAATTAAAAAAAGAAATTGGAGTAATAATCTATAAAAGTTGGTTGGATAAGCTTTTCTTGTTTGCTTAATTAATTAAATCCAAGAAGAATTTTAAAATAAGCACGTGTGTATTTTGTGAATAATCAAAAATAAAAGAAAGAAGACGCTTATTAAAATCAGACGTTTACCTAGTGAACAATCAGAAAGATAAGAAAAATATTGAAACTTTGAATCTTAATAATTCCAAAACTGTTTTGAATTTTCAAAAATACAGAACGTCTAACTTTATATAAAAAATAATCTTATATGTGTTTAAATATGATAGTTTTACCTCGATTAGTTCTTCTTCCATAGCGAAAAAACCGATAAAATGCCAAAAATTTCGAAACTTTAAAATTTAATTACTCCAAAACTAATTCAAAATTCAAAAAAAAAGGAACTTGTCTGCTTAGTTAATGATCATTTAAAATCGAAACCTTTTATCTCTCTAACTTATCAATAACTTAATGCGGACCATTTCTATAAAAATATCAAAATAAAACTCTTACTAAAATATTTCTTTTTAGTTTACCAATAATTTAACCGAAATGTTTTCAAAAATATCCAGCAAGTCTACTAAATATCATCAACCATCTTAGAGAAAAAACACATGCCACTAAAAAAACTTTCAAATTTATAAAATGCACGTGTGTATCTAGTGAATCATTGGGAATAAGAAATCAGACTCTTAAAAATAATCTCCTGTTTCTCTAGTGAACGACCAGAAAGGGAAGAAAAAATTGAAACTTGGTATCTTAATAATTCTAAAACTAATTCGAATTTTTTAAAAAACGAAACGCTAATCTTTCTATAAAAAATAATTGTATGCGTGTTTAAAATATCATATTTCTACTGTGATTAGTTTTTGTATTATAACGAAAAAACCGAAAAAGAGTAAAAAATTTCGAAACATAAGTTTTTAATTACTCCAAAAATAATTCGAAATTCGAAAAAAGGGCGACGAGGTGCAAAACTTCATACCTAAGAGTATGTGTCTGCAAAAAATCATGTTTCTGCTGTAAATAGATTTTTCTGGGGGCGAACTCGCAGCCGAAAAAAATAATTTTCGACTTTGACATTAAATAACTCCAGAACTAATTATCTAATTAATTAGGTCAGGAGACTGAAATTACCCTCATACATTTGTCTACCAATGGTCAAAATTTCATAATATTCCTTCAAATAGTTTTTGCGTAGTGATAGTTCAAATTGTTAAAAAATAAAATTTTCAAAATCAGCGGCGGCGGCGGTGACGGCGGCGGTGACGGTGACGGCGGCGGCGGTCACTGTTACTTTTTTTTAATATAGAGAGAAACCAAATAAAAATACATTTTACCAATATTCATTTTTGACATTTGATAAATATTACAACATTTCGGTTTGAGTTATTAGGCGTTATCAATTTCATTATAACTCGGTGTTAGGGTAACTTTCAAAATGGCGTCAAAGATGGCCGCCGTTTATAAACTGTTGCAGATTTTATGACAGATTTTGGAGCAAACATAGTATCAAATTGATTGATTTTGAGTTAGGAAATATAAATTTAAATGAAATAAAATTTATTTTTTACAACAATAAGTTATTTTTTCAACCATTAATTTTTAATTTTAAAATTAATAAATAAAATAATTTCATGTTAATGACTGTAATGGGTGAGATTTGATGTTTATATCCTCTGTATTAGCCATGGCGATTAAGGGATTATAGCTTTCCCGCCTAATTTAATAAAGCGTGGATTTATTTTCGATAAATTCTTACAAAAAGGGGTCATACAAAAATATGCAATTAAAGTTTAGAAAAAAGCCTGCCTCTCTAATGAACATATGCCAATTATTAGTAAAAGGATCCCCCCTCGTTCACGCAGTTTGCAGCTGTGTTTATAACCTTGAGTTCTCTTATCAAAACACGCACCGAGCAAAACGGGCTGATGGACTAATTCCACTTTCATCCTGACCAGAAGTGCTGTTTCGATAAGTAGTGATTTTTTGAGTCGCGCTGTAGGAGCGAAAATTTAACATTTTGCTTAACCAACCACTGCACTAAATAAAGGACCTAAAACTCTACCCAAATCCACTCTTAACTCAACTTTTGTAATTTTTGGACTTATACCACTTTCATCCTGACCAGCTCATTTGTGAAACATTAATGTCAGTCCGTTACCTTGCTGTTTAAAATTTTTTAAAAATAAATAAAAACTTATTTTGAAAATTTAATTGTGCCATTAGATTAAGCTAACAAGAAAGCAATAATCTGGGTGGAAAGTATTTTCTTATCATTTATTTTTAGGAAGAAAATAACAAAATACTAAGCGTTTTTCTTGAAAAATGTCAGTCAGTTACCCGTGGAATTGCCCTACTATATATTGATGTTAAAAGTATTTTTGCGGTCCAGGAAATAACCACACGCGGACCGTGGAAATACAGGAAATGTACATATTTTCATTATTAATAAATGTCCTAAGTACAATTTGAATGTGAAACTGAAAGATAAATAATCCCCCATCAGATCCATAACCATTTCAAAAGAGATTCCAATCAAATACTAACCACGGTATGAAATTTCCTTTTTTTCTCACCTATTGAATTGGGATTTGGGGGTCCATCTATATGAAAAAATAAAGTAAAATAGGATCTGTATTTAATAATTATCATTTTGAATGGAACGGAAAATTTATCCTTTTTAAACACTAATTCAAAAATAAGTGAAAAAAATATTTTAGATACCTTGTAAAAAACATTTCCTAGCTATAATAAAAGTGTAATCCAAGGAATGAAGTAAGTTAATTAATGAAAATCATATATAAGCTAATCAGAATGACAGTATAAGTGTAGTTTATAACTTATATTCAAGTACTATAGAGGTTGAGTTATTTTTTACTCTCCTTTGGCATGTGTTGCTTCTATGGAGGTGTTTTGGGAGTCTGATTACAGGTCAATTATTTAACTTTGTGATAAATGCCACTTTGATAAAATACAGAGTCCCATGTTTACTTTTAAAGCTTTTCTCACAAAAAAACTAGAATTGAAGTAGTATAGTATTAAAGATTGTAATTCAAGCCACATTCAAAGAGTCTTTTTAAATGAACAAATCTCCCTTACTTGGAAATTGTTAAGTTAACGGAAATCGGTGGTTAATAAAGAAATAAGTTCTCTTCAACAACAATCACAACAACATCTTATCTGGTTAGATATATACTTCTCTGCCAATCAAATCCTCTCAAATAACACGTACAAGATTGTATCAAAACTACATCTCATGGTTCTGAATCACGTACAGGATAGCATTCGACACTATCCAAGCGATAATTCCACACCAGTGGAAACCACCTGATATGATCGATAAATATCATAATCGCTTCTAGAGGGGCTAAAGAGAAGGTACAACTGCTCCACCACACACCCTCACAATATCGTCTGTCTTCTTATCTCTCGTTCTTTAGTAGGCGGAACTAATAGACTGGTCAGTAAGGCACGTTTGACCATTGTGCGCCCAAAACGGGGTTACATTGAAGAAATTCCGCTTTTTCTACGTGTTATCTGCTTCCTTTGTTCTGCAGAAACGAAATTTACTTTCTAATGCTAAGGGTTGACAATGAAGTACATTTCCAATGTGTGATTTTGATTCTGAGAGGTTCGTAAACCAATGTTGCACCGACTATAGATATAATTGAATAGGTTATTATTGCTTTGAATTGTTTGCTTGGAAAGTCGTAAATTCGTAGTAATCAGTTGAAATGACCTTAAAACAATGGTTCCTAAAAATGTTCAATACATTTATTCTTATTTCATTATTTGTTTTTTATATGTAGGATGAAGACATGAACTTCTCTTGTATAAAACATAATATTTTAAAAAATTTATTTGCTTTTTGAGTGTGTTTTTAGAGTGTAATAACAATTAAATCAATAGAATGAAACTAAAAATCTGAACATTACTTAATTTTTATTTTGAACTAAATCCACCAAATTAACTGGAAAAGGGCCTTTCTCGAATTTTTATGTGAATTATAACCTAGTTTTTAACTGCATAATATTTAAAAAGAATAAATCAAAAGGTATGTTTATATTAAATGTGTTGAAGCACCTGGTTATGCCTAAAAGATTTACCAAAAACATGATCAAAATACTTTCAAGTCCATTTTGCATTGCTTAAATGCAAACACTCTTAGAATTTTCAGATACAAAAAAACCTTTGTGTAGTCCTCCAACCTTAATAAGATGGAGTTTCTATTCTGATTTGTCAATCCCAAACACCCAAAAGACTGAATTAAACCGGCTTTTTGTAGCTGATTTGCAGTATATAGTAATACATAAAAATATTCGAATTATTAAATAAATTAATACATTTTCTCCAAATATAAAATTAAATGAAGAGAAGATCAACCGATGGCCAGTGATTATAATTTTCATTTAACCGTAATAAAATAATTCTATTATGTAGGTAATAAGAAAATAATTGTAACTAAAACTACTTTCAAGCTTAAACGTTTGAAAAACTATTTCTCATATGATGAACCCCATAAACCAATAAAATTAATAAATCTTGTAAAATAATAGATAACAATCAGTTTTCATATTTCAGTCGCAGAAAAAAACTGATTTTTACATACTAAAACTGTTTCTGAACATTTTAACAATTTTTAATGCTTCATTTCAAGTTATACTTTTGTCTGTGGTGCTTATTTTGATACGACTGAATGACCACATTTTACATAACTCGCATGTATTCTTGACCTATGTCATTGTTGAATACGAGTAGCAAGTAATTTTCCCGAACTGATTCTATTTAACTCTTTCAAAACCTAGGTATCTATGCTGTTCTATATTTTAATTAGTAATTAGATCTTTGTTCTTGTTCCCTGAAGGAATTTTGATTCATTATATATTCACGTCTTTGTATGGTTCAAGTTTATAGTAATCTAATTAGATAACACAAAAGTTCAAAAAGACGACTTAAGTGTCCAAACAAACAAAATGTGTTCTTCAGCGTATATCATAAAAGCCATTTGAATCAACAGCCTTTTCATGGAAAGAAAAAAAACATCTATTCCATAACAAGTAAACACTAAAAAGAATTAAAGAAAAAATAAATAAAGAAAGAACTTACCTGTAGCTGCTTACCTTCGTCAGACGTTTTTCATTTAAAGGTTCCAGAACAAACGAAAAAAGTAGGAGCTTAATAAAATATGCATTCTTTGTAACAAAAGCGTTCTTAATGAAACACTATGAAATGGAACAAGTGGATTTTTGAGAAGAGAGCTGAAACAAGCATGAAAAATCGCATAAAAGATTCGCGTTACAAGATCTGTTGCACGAGCGAATCATACTCTGCTTAATAATTTCTCTCGAATACAGTTAAATCGCTTTTTGTACTGTTCGCAGCCCGAAAGGCATTATTTAATTCTTCGGTGTCATTATAGAGAACGGGTAGACATTTAAAGACTGATTTTTATGCTCTGATTCTAAATTTTCTCAAAAAATGCGATTAAACAAATGGAAAATATTTTAAGATGAAGTTTTCAGCATTAGAAATCTGCTGAGTTACCTTTGAAAGAAGTGTTTATTTGAACTTTATTATTAGTTTATTGTCACAAAGAATGCTTTTTAGCTTGTTATTCTAAAATTGTAATCTGTGTCTATATGTAATATTTTCATTTCTTTTTTATTTTACTCCCTTATTTAATGCCTTTTTTCTATTCTTTGAAAACTCAAATAATAATATTTTTTGGAATCTATTTCATATATTTAACGCTATAAGTTCATGTTTATGTATTTCAAGTGTTATATTTATTTTAGTAAAAATTTTTACAAAAAATAATGTATAAAAACTAATTTTAAAAATTTAAGTTAACTGATTTTAAAAAGCCGAATTGTTACTTTTTTTATTTAAGTGTATGTTCAAGCTAAAAACAAATGTTTCACCTGTCATGATTCTATTTTATTATTTAATAATAAAGTGTTACATGTAATTGAAATTTATATTTTCTTTGAAATGACTCTATGTTGCATAATACAAATAATTTACGATTTGAAAAATTACCAAAAAGGTATATTGGGATTAAAATAATTTCTTAGTTAATTGGATAACTCAAAATTGTGGATAAAAATAATATTTAGGTAACTACTTTTTTCCATTTAAATATAACCATACACCGTAAGTAAACGGTCATAAAAAAGAAACTAACGAACTTGTCTCAATTTAGAATTCTGGTCTTATAGATTTATTAAAATCATTTTCAACAAGCTGGAAAGGATAATTTTACAAAAATATGCATTATAGTTTCTAAATATGTTCTTTAACCTGTATAAGGTGACCTCACCTTCTTGGTGATTCATATGTAATAATGTTTTCCACTTTTTTGTAATTCTTTCATTATTATGTAATAAATTGAAATTAATTAATTAATAGCCCGACATCTGATGACGAGCTACATCTCTTATCTCTTCTCAAAAATGCATGAGAATTCCTATATTTCTTTCTATTTTTTTATTATTATTTGAAACTCTCTTTTTATAATTTCAAAGAAAAATAACTTTCACACAATAAAACTGCAATGTCACTGAAATAAGTTTTTTTATAACAAGCAACTATAAATCTCTATTCTAAAAAAAAACTTTTTGGTGAACGGTTTCCAGAGAGAGGCTTTTTAATTACAGATCCGTATAACAAATATTTGGTATCAAACTGTCCGGATTCTTTTGAGGATATGCAATAAGCCTTTAGAATTTCTAAAAAGAATCTCAATTTTAAAATATTTCCATTTTTTTAGATTACGGATAAGGTTGCAGTTATAAAGCAAGAAACTATGAATTTTAAAACAATTGAAAGCATATTTCACTGTTTTTTAATATTCAAATAGATTAAATAATAATCTTTCTATTTATAACACGAATTTAAAAAATATATTTTTGGTTATTTTTAACAATATTTATATTTCTGTTGTTTAAACTGTTTTAATTATATTTAAAACTTATGTATAATTAATTTATCTTTTATTTTTAAATAACAAATTATTATTTTTATATTTATCTTTGTCGTTGTGGCAACCTAATCATTATTATATTTACAATAAAATATAAACTCGTTTCCGGAAATTTTGAACTTTTGCATTTATTTTTTACAATAATTATTTTTATATCCTTTTGCATGTGCATGAAGTTGGCCGTGGCATGGTAGCCGTGCCAAATGAAAATGGTGAAGATCGTTACTGCCCGTTACTGCCAGCAAAATTAACGTTACTGCCCTAAGCCTAATGGTCGAAATTTTCAAAAACGTTTCCAACGCCAGCTTCACGTTGCCCTGGCAACTTGCTGAAAAAACCCTCTAAACCGTCCCAAATTGAGGCATTATATCAGTCATCGTTACTTCCATAGATATTGACGTTACTGCCATCAATAACGACGTTACATCCCCGCCTATTCGCTTACAAAAGTAAAAAAAAACGTTTCCACGGCCAGCTTCACGTTGCCCTGGCAACTTGCTGAAAAAACCCTCTAAACCGTCCCAAATTGAGGCATTATATCAGTCATCGTTACTGCCATAGATATTGACGTTACTGCCATCAATAACGACGTTACAACCCCGCCTATTCGCTTACAAAATCAAAAAAACGTTCTTTTCTCTCTCTCTCTTCTCTCTCTAAAAAACTCTTTAAAATTCCTTTTAGAAATGATGGTGGAAGCATTAAAAAACTCAGACATCTGGCACCAATATTTCCGGTGGATGGCGGTAGGCTCTTTACAAAAAATAAATTAATTAATGGCTTTGTAAATATGTTTTTTATTTAGTTCTCTTGGAAAAATAAGAATTTTTTCAAAGATTTATGAGTATTTATTGATTCAGAATTCCGAAGAATTATTGAGAAAAATAAAGCCAGTAAAGATATAGGATCTGTTAGGGGACATCCATAAATTACGTGAGGTCAAAAAGGGGGGGAGGGGTTTATAACAATCTCACCATGGGGGAAGGGGGGGTCGATTAAAATCTCACGTCAACTTTTTAAGTTAGAAATTATACCGATTTTTTAAGTATGAGAACGGAATTATGTCCTTTTCCCTAACATCATTAATAATGTAAACGTTTTAGGTGCTGGTGAAGCACAAAATACAAACGATCAGGATAGAACATTATTTTTAAAGGTTGTAGGAAAATCTCACGTGGGAGGGAGGGGGGGTCCAGCAAAATCTCACTAAATATCACCAAGGGGGGAGGGGGGGTCCAGATTTTGGAAAAAACACCTCACGTAATTTATGGATGTCCCCTTAGGCTGTTTTTTGTTAGATTTTGAAAAAAATTTATTAATTTTTCTGAAAACTGAAGAAGGCAGTAACGAAAATATTGCTGGCAGTAACGGTATATGCTATGTAGCATATGTCTCGTTTATCCAGTCACGGCAGCGTAAAGTACGCGGTAACCATTTTTTATTTTTGGAAGTGATTAGGCGGGGCTGTAACGTCGTTATTGATGGCAGTAACTATGGCAGTAACAATGACTGATATAATGCCTCGATTTGGGACGGTTTTGAGTTTTTTTTCAGCAAGTTGCCAAGGCAACGTGAAGCTGGCCGTGGAAAGGTTTTTTTTACTTTCGGAAGCGAATAGGCGGGGTTGTAACGTCGTTATTGATGGCAGTAACGTCAATATCTATGGCAGTAACGATGACTGATATAATGCCTCAATTTGGGACGGTTTTGAGGGTTTTTTCAGCAAGCTTCCACGGTAACGTGAAGCTGCCAGTGGAAACGTTTTTTTTTACTTTTGTAAGCGAATAGGCGGGGTTGTAACGTCGTTATTGATGGCAGTGACGTCAATATCTATGGCAGTATAGATGACTGATATAATGCCTCAATTTGGGACGGTTTAGAGGGTTTTTTCAGCAAGTTGCCACGGCAACGTGAAGCTGGCCGTGGAAACGTTTTTTACATTTGTAAGCGAATAGGCGGGGTTGTAACGTCGTTATTGATGGCAGTAACGTCAATATCTATGGCAGTAACGATGACTGATATAATGCCTCAATTTGGGAAGGTTTAGAGGGTTTTTTCAGCAAGTTGCCATGGCAACGTGAAGCTGGCCGTGGAAACGTTTTTGAAAATTTCGACCATTAGGCTTAGGGCAGTAACGTTAATTTTGCTGGCAGTAACGGGCAATAACGATGCAGTAATGATCTGCACCATTTTCATTTGGCACGGCTACCATGCCTCGGCCAACTTCATGCACATTCCTTTTGCAAGTATGTTTTTTAAGGTAGTAAAATGTGACACTTTATTTCATAATGCCAAAACGCAAACAACTAGATAACACGGGGGACTGTTTTAGAAATAAAGAAAAAATCGAAAATGTTGAAAGTCTAAACATTCGTGTCATTGCTATGAAACTGACACAAATTCGACGTTTGTTTGTTCTCATGAAGATAAAATTCTAAATTTTCGTAATGTTTACGGTAATTACTACATTTTTCACAGCCAATCGATGAAAATCATTACAAATTTTAAGAAAGTTAAATTTATTCCTGAGATGTTTCAGTGCTTCTTAATGGATCTGTGAAAAAAACATTACCTTGGGGAAATGGTAAAGGAATTTTTACATTGCTCTGTTGTTAATTTTCTTTGAATTATAAGGCGATCCGCCAATTCATGTTACCATAAAGGAACTGTTAAAACTCCGCCACTGAATAAATATCCGCCATTTTCGGAAGAATACCCCGGAGAAGTACTACCCCTTTTTAAGAATGTTTTATAAAGTGAGTAAGTGCAGTGAGCTGGGTTTTGTGAGGAATTGTGAAGCGGTCCACAAGTGTCTGCGTCAGCAGTTAACGGGGGTTGGCGAGTGATAGCGAGCAGGGGGCGGTAGCTCCCTAGTGGTTTAAAATGTAAGAAGTAGTAAACTAAACCAGCGTTTCTCAACCGGGGTTCCGCGGAACCCTGGGGTTCCGCGAGGCTTCCTCAAGGGTTCCGCGAGGGATCCGAAAATCTCTTTTTTTTGTACATTTTAGGATAACCCTAAATAAATTAAGGAACAGCCAGCCAAATGCGAGCCAGTGTTTTTCGGTTGAACATTTTCTTCTGTTTCCGTAGCCTTTTGGTGTTCTACGAAAAGAAGATAAACACTAGCTTGAAGGGAAATTTCAAAATAAATTTCCGAGGGAGGACTCCTAGCCCCCCTTAAAATTTTGACGCTAATTACATTTTCCCCCCTTGAAAATTCTGTGTTTTACAAGGAACTGTTCAAATGAAACTCAAGGGGTCTTAAAATACGCTGAAACTCTACTTTAAGTGGCAAATTTCGAAACATTTTCCAGGGAGAACTCCGAAATTACCCCAAAACTTTTTACGCCTGTTATACAGCGTTTTTCCATTGAACATTCTGCTGTCTCAAGAAGCTTTTCTCCTTGGGTGTTCTACAGAAAGTTTGAAATGGAGTTAAAACACTAGTTTAAAGGAGAATTTTCAAAATAAATTCTGAGGGAGGACAAAACAGCAAGAAAAAACATTGTTGTATGGCAGTGGCATATAAGGGGGGGGCTGAGGGGGCCCTCCCTTCCCCCGAAATTTGGGCTAGGCATACCAAAACACGTTAAAACCCTGCTATTTAGGGTCAAATTTTCAAAAATTTTCTGGGGGAGGACCCCCAAACCCCCCTTTTGTACATGAAATTGTATTATTTTTATTATACTTTCATGAAAGTTATAATCCTACCTAAAAATGTATGTCCAAAATTTGGATTAAATGTTCCAAAAACAATTTAAAACCCAGTTTGTTGGGTCAAATTTCTAAAAATTCTCTGGGGCAGGACCCCTCAGACCCCCCTTTCCTACTTAAACTTTATTAGTCACAATCTTCATGATATTAAGTTCTCTTGAATGCAAATTTCACCTAAAAATGCATTAAAAAGCTACGTTAAACCTATTTAAAATGTGTATTGGAGGGGTTGAGTAATACTTTTGGGCCCCTCCCGAAATAAATTTCAATATAAGTAAATGTTGCATGGACACTATAGGGTTCCCCGGAACTTGGACTTTGTCAAAAGGGTTCCGTGAGAGTAAAAAGGTTGAGAAACGCTGAACTAAACGGTAGACACACACACACAAATAAATTCTTGAAGTTTTTGCTTATGCAACAATTGGCAAATCTTTAATTTAAAAGTTTCATGATAGCCCAGTAAATTTAGGGTTTTTTAGCGCACTAATTTATAACTCGCTGAAAATTTCAGAATAAGTTCTCTATGACGTCTATAACCAAACCTCAAAAGTCCCCTAAGTTCCCGCGCCGGCTTCATTCGAAAATGGCGATCAAAGATGGCCGCCAAGCAATACAGTCTTTCATTCATAACTAAGGAAAAAATCAATATTTTTTAATGCTGTAAAAGGTTATATACTCGGAAAAAGACCCTTTATAAGTTTCAATAATTTTTTTTCCATAAAAGAACTTGTAAATTTGGAATACAGAGAGTTAAATGACATCAATGTGAAAATTTGCGCGTTTTTTCACCTGTTTTCCCTAATAACTGTAACCGTATAAAAATCCATTAATCTGATTAGAATGTTTTTAAAAGTAATAAACCAGATTATTTTGTAAAAAAAATTTTGAAAATCCGTTGAAAATTGACTGAGATATTCCATTTTAAATGGAGGCATGTTCAGTAATGATGACTATAAAATATTATAACTAACGTTAATAGTGTCCTTGGTCTCTTTTGACAGATTTCTTTTTAATAGGCTCAAGCTTTTGCGAAAACAACTAAAATTAAGGTATTCAATTTTACTTTAAGAAGATTATGTAAGAAGCTTTTTAAGAAAGGGATGTTCTGGAATAAATATATTAAATTAGTACTTAACAAAAAAGATTTATCCAAAATTGTAAATTTATTTATTTATTACTAAAAATGTATTTAGAAGTAAAAATTCTATAAAGTAAGAAATTTTAATCGTTTTCATCATTTTAATCATATTCAGTAGATGTAGGTCCTGATTTATCACAGATTTCTCCTAAGCAAGATCTCCTAAGAAACTATAATAGAAACATTGGAACCCTGTGTTGTACCTCCAGTATGCTCATTTATAGTAGAAGGAGGATACCTTTTGCATGCATTAATTTGGAATGAGGTTGACACAGAGATATATGTCTTAAGTATGTATACGTTTTTTTTTCAAAAACGTTTCTCTCCATGCGATGCTATTGTTTTTGATGGGAACAGGTCCGTACGATCAACCAAAAATGTGGAAAGGGAAAGAAGGGCCATGACCAAAATGTCTGACACAGTAGCTTTTGAATGAAAACTTGGTTGCTACACGGCCAAGCTATCTAATTCTTTGTCAAAATCTACAACACAAATCCTGACTTATAAGAATGGTACTTTCAAGCTGAGGGCATAACTGCCTTGCAAGCGTAGGATGACGCCGATACTATTATCTGTTCTAATGCAATTGAAGCTAGTCAAGATACGAACAAACAAGTTATAGTAGTTGAGAGCGATAGACTGATTAATTAATCTAACAGCGCGATGTTCTCCAAGGAAATCGCTTTTTTTGCGACCCCAAACAACCAAAAGAGGACATAAGTGTTTCGACATAGCTAAAACTCAAGAAACTCAGGGCCCAATGAAAGATACAATTATTTTCATACATGTAGCTACTGGATTTGACACGACCTCGGCAAATTTCAGGAAGGGTAAATCATCTGCTTTCAAGATAATAAGGAAGAATCCTCATCTGCATTCTCTAGTTTCACAGTTTAATATTCCTTCACTTGATCCCCAAAAAATTATTGAAATTGATGAGATATTTATAAAATACCTTTTCGGAGGAGAAAAGAATAATTCTCTTGATGAGTTACGCTATACTCACTACCTTAGAGAAAGGAGAAAAATTTCGAATTTTAATCTAGTAGTTCTTCCCCCAACTAGTGCAGCAAATTCTCAACATTCACTTCGAGTTTACCTACAGGTTTTGTAGTGGTTAGGAAACAACCTAAACCCAACTGATTGGTGTCGGTTCTTAAAGGATAGCAAGTTACACCCGGTTCCCTCTTACTCTTCCTACAGCTCCTGATGCACTCTTACAGCTAGTTTCATGTGACTGTAATGTAAAGTTAGCACTAATAAAGAATGTGATGTTAAATGTCCATGCAAAAAAGCTGACCTTCAATGTACAAAATTTTTATGCTCTTGCTTAGGAGAAATCTGTGAAAATGCAGGTTCTACATCTGAATTATTATTGAACATTACATGAATTTGATTAAAATGATGAGGAAAACGATAAAAGTTTCTTAATTTATAGAATTTTTATTTCTAAATACATTTTTAGTAATAAATAAATAAATTTACAATTTTGGATAAATCTTTTTTGTTAAGTACTATAATTTAATATATTTATTCCAGAACATCTCTTTCTTAAAAAGCTTCTTAAATAATCTTCTTAAAGTAAAATTGAATACCTTAATTTTAGTTGTTTTCGCAAAAGCTTGAGCCCATTAAAAAGAATTCTGTCAAAAGAGACCAAGGACACTATTAACGTTAGTTATAATATTTTATAGTCATCATTACTGAACACGCCTCCATTTAAAAGGGAATATCTCAGTCAATTTTCAACGGATTTTCAAAATTTTTTTTACAAAATAATCCTGGTTTATAGTACTTTTAAATACACTCTAATTAGATTAATGGATTTTTATACGGTTACAGTTATTAGGGAAAACAGGTGAAAAAACGCGCAAATTTTCACATTGATGTCATTTAACTCTCTGTATTCCAAATTTACAAGTTCTTTTATGGAAAAAAAATTATTGAAACTTATAAAGGGTCTTTTTCCGAGTATATAACCTTTTACAGCATTAAAAAATATTGATTTTTTCCTTAGTTATGAATGAAAGACTGTATTGCTTGGCGGCCATCTTTGATCGCCATTTTCGAATGAAGCCGGCGCGGGAACTTAGGGGACTTTTGAGGTTTGGTTATAGACGTCATAGAGAACTTATTCTGAAATTTTCAGCGAGTTATAAATTAGTGCGCTAAACACCCCTTTTTATGCCTTAATTTACTGGGCTATGATTGATTTTCTTCATAAGAATTCATTGTTCATTACATTGTTGTAAATCTTTTTGTTCAACCATGTTTCTAAAATCTGATCATTGTTATACCTATTATTGAATTCCTATTTCAGTTATTTCATTATTGCATTATTTTGTTTGTAACTACTTTGTTAATTAACAAAGTACTAGTAACAAACAAAATTATTTAGTATTAATACTAAATTCTTCCTAGAGAAATGTCATAACAGTAACTTCTCCATTTTCTTAAAATTGAAACATATTTTTCTTTGAAGCATTATGGATCCAACTTCAAAGAAAAGTATGTATTTATGAGAAGAATGAAATGAAAAGATGGTAAAGTGGAGACTAAAATGACAAATTAGGTAACAAGAATGATAAATTTTTCAGTAACATTTGTAATTTTTTATGAACCTATAAAACAAAAACTCTGTTCCAAGATATGTTTATTAACTAATATTCTGGATTAATAACTAATATTTAACTGGATTATAACTAATATTAACTAATATTTGGCTGGATTCTTTCGTCACTATTTGAATCGAAAACGTAAACAGCAGTATTTCAGTTATCATCTCCTGAATAATCCGTTTTAGTTTTCGCAATAAAGCACGATTTATATTTAGCAAAAGTTTTGGAATAAGAAAAAAAATTATTACAACTGATTTTGTAAGGTATTGTGGGAAATGGAAATGGATGGGATTTGCACTTTCCACTCCTCGCAAGATACGATTTTGCATTTAAGACTTTTTTGCATTAAATACCTATATTATATACAAAAAGTATTACATATAAACTATATTTTTTGTCTTTATAGAAAAATCTTAATTGTTCAAACTGATTTCTTGACAACTTAAAGAGTGGTTTTTAGGGAGGAGACCATGAAGTTGAGATCATTTCTTGGATCAGTAAATTTTTACTGTCGTTTTGTGAAGAATTTACAATCACTATGTTCACCATTACAGGATCTCCTAACAAAGAACACTCCATGGAAATGGACTAAGCACCATCAGAACATTTTTGAACAAATACGAGAACAGGATTAAGACTCAAAAATGGAGTTTGTAAATATATTTTGTACATTTACTTAACATCAATAAAATTAACATTTTATAGTAACGTGTGGGTCAAATATGCTAATAATGTTTAATTAAAATGTTTGGGAATCCTGGTTTTGGACTCCCTTTTTTTCTAAGCATATAAAACTGCCACTAGATAAATCTTTTAATTTTTATTTTGTTTTAAAAAACTTTGATTAGATATGCATTCATTGCATAAAAAATGGGAATGCTCTCAATATTTTTTATCTATAGTTAAATCCATCTGTGTAAAACGAATTTTTAATTGCCCTGGAGAAAAATTGTTTCTTTTGTGATTACGGTTATTTTCTTTCTTGCCATAAAATATCGATTAATCACTTAAGATTGATTAAATGATCGATGCTTTTAATCCAGACCAAGGTTGTAGATAGTTTGTGAGTGTGTGAACAATATCTAGAGCACAAGTCTCAAGCCATTCAGGGTAAGGCGATATCTTAGTAAATTATTTTGAGTATTAACTTCCTACCTAATTAATTATTGAAATATGAACCACAAAATGCATCTCACTTTCTTAACTTGTGTCCTCATGATCTTTTGTTGTCATAACAAAGAATGTGATACAAGACACCGTCGTTTCTCAGTAGAAACAGATTGATTCCAAAGAAACAGAATAATAAATCTTGGATAAAAAATTCACGTTCAGATGAGAAGTAACCTTTAGACAAAAAGGAATTTATTCTACCTCATCTTTGGCATCGTCAATATTTTAATTTCGTAACTGAGCAAAGAACATCATAATGTAATAACCTATTGATAAAGTCACGCAAAGGCTACTCTTCTATTTCAAAATTAGGTTTAATGAAGTACTAATAACCATTTAACGAGCTCATTATTAATAATGTAAAACTTGTTTTGTTTTGACCCATTTTAAATACGAGCATTCCGGCTACAACAATTAAAACATAGCAATTACCAATTCTTACCCAAATTTAATCGTCCCTTTTTAATAAATCAGCTTTTTTTTCGATTATTAATTTCTGACCTTTCAAACCTACTTACTTCAGTATCGTAATTTCAAAGCAAAATCAAATCATGAAACAACACCATGAAGTAACTACTAAACGCCACCTACTGAAAAATTGAATACATCTTATTAATATATATTTTAAGCTTAGAAATATATCTACTGGTTAATTTCCTTTTAAACATCTAGGTTAATTGGTTTAAGAAATGTTTAATCTCTGATGGTTTAAATTAACAATACTCTGTTCAGAAAATCCAATTAAATATATGTTAGTACTTTAATCTAGTTCTCTTTCATTTGGCATAATGATTGCATAAATAGTGTGAAAGGTTGTTTTTGTTAAAGGTAACCACTAAATTGAACAAATTAAAAATCCATTGTAAAGCAATTCTATGAAATATTTTGGAGAAATTTACATTTTTATTTATTTTAAATAATTCCCCTTCCAAGTTATAAGGAAGTTGAATTTGCTTCCCTTAAACTATAATTCAACACTTAGGGAATATGAATCATTTGAAGTATAAAACGAAATTTAACTAAACTCAAATGACATATTTTTGAACAAGAGAACAAAAAAAATATGCACAATACTTTCTCACTAACAAGTAACACACGATTATTACATTTGTGACTTTGATTGACTGTGGAAGCTGCAGAATCAAACATTAATGTGAACAAAGTAAAACGGGTTTCCATACGACTTTCAACCACTTCAAAATACACAGAATTTTTTGTCATAACTTTGCATAAAATTTACGGTCAATTTCCACTTGAAAAATAGCCTTATTGAGCTACAATACCACTGCCAAACCTTCATAGCCTCGTTGATATTCAAATCAGGACCTTTTTGACATAACTCAGGCTTTCCCTGTATCATGTTCACTTTTCAGATACAAATAAGAGCGCTGTTTGTGTTTTACTGTCATTTGAATAATAGCAATTTCAATTTTTCTTCCTTCATTCCTCGTTTTATTTTCTGTATTCCCAATAAGCATTTGAAAAAATACACAGTTTGTAGAACATGTTCGATAAACATTGTCACCACAAAATTGTGTCCGCCCTATTCCACTTTGTTTAATTTATCAGTAATTCTTTATTTTCGTTTATTTATTAAAGAAGGAATACAAACATGATTTTAGGTATTTTAACCCGTTATCCCGAAAAACAACAGAAATAAATTGGCAAACTTTTCCTAACTTTCATGACCCCGAGTAGACGTTGTTTTCAAATAAAAACCATAAAACGGTCTTTTTAAACCCCTGTATAGTTTTATGATATTTCTCTTAGCAGCTCTCTACAGTTTAAAAAATTGCAAAGACGTTTTAAATCATGTAGATCACACAGCAAGAGTAAGATTTTTCTTTCGATATAGCAACTGACCTCATAAAAAAGGTATTCTAACACAATCCTTAATTTATACTTGCTTCAAAAACTCCTCCATTCTTATAGTGACATTTTAATTCATTTTCTGCCCTTCCTTCATTTCGATGTAGCCTTGACAAATTGCATCAAACAAGTCAAGCGTAAAGATGAATTTTAAAAAACACCCCTATTTTGCCATTGCTGTTTTTAATTCTAATACCTAGAAGTACAACTGCTTTGGTGGTTAAATTAAATATCTTATAAATGCTGTTAAAGGCATGAATGTTACTTTTAAGTTTTATTTTTTAGAGAAACTTTTTCCAAAAATAAAGGTATACTATATTTTAATAACTTGTTCTCAATAGAGAAAGAGACTGCTTCCTAAAAAGATCTATTCAATATAATTAAATTCAATATAATTCAGTAAAAAATTCTGAATTTTCATAAAAACGTTTTCATTATGTTCATTATAATCAGTATATGTTAAAAAGGAACCTTGTTAATCAATTTTCAGACAATGGTGTTATATTGAAAGCAATACGTAATATTTAATATTATTTATCCTGTATTAACGATGATAATTCTTTTTAATTTTCAATTTACAACAATTTCCAGACACTTTCGAAGAACACCTGGTTTTCCTGGGAACTTAGTACTGTAATTAAATTTTTATGACGAGATAATAATATTCAATTATTATCCAATAAACTACAATATAATAACAATAATTACTTTTATGTTTTCCGTATTAACAAGAATAAGTGTGAAATCAACAGCTTGGACAGTTTTTGTAATTCACTCCAAAAGAATCTAACTCTATATTTTTTCTTTGTATTAAGTTATTTACTTTTTATGAAACCATTACATTTATTACTACTTATGTTTCATGCATGGGAACAACAATTTCCACATACAGGGTGTATTTGAAATGGTCCAGCTAACTTTTAGGTGGTGTAGACTCTCCATAGATATAGACCCATGACCCATTCAGAATCACATAGGAAATTTATTACTGTGACATTTTGAAGACGACATCATCTTAAGGAAAAATCATTATAATTTTAATTGAAATTTTATTATTTTTCTGGACTGTTTTTTGAAAGAAACCCACCTTTCCCTACTCCTAGCAACTTTTATCTGCTCCTTAGCGTCCTCGGAGTGCGTTATGTGATCCTGATCCTAAATTTCTACATCTAAGATTCGCTATTCCTGCCTGTGGTCGATGGAAAGAATTCCAAGTTTCATTGATTAGATAAAGTATCTAGTGGTTCATGGGTATAAAAAGGTCTCTGAAAGTTTGTTGCACCATTTAGATACACCCGATATAAGAATAAGAAACAATCTTAACATATATGTGGTTAAATATTGTTGCATTTGATGTAAGACTGAAATTGATATGCGTAGAAGAAAATATAACAGTGAAAAGATTTTTTTGCAGAGAAAGGATATTTTGACTTAAGTTACGCGATATAATGAAACCTTCACGCTTTGGAGAAAGTCGTTTCTTCACACAATAACGAACATGTTGCTTCCGGTTCTACCCTCTCTTCCCCTTTCACTACCCAAACTCAACAACCATCTCTTCTCCAAACTCATTAAACCGGGCAACAATACAGTCCCTCCTCTATCTTTGCCCCAAATTAAGCCTCCATCAAGATTAACCCCAACAAAACAAAGCCACCCCACATATCAATCTCCCCTCCGCTTTGTCCAAGTTAACGCTCAAAACCGGTCCGTTACGCGCCATCGGTCGCTTGTAACTGAGACTTTAACTGAGGGCACTTTCACTATCTCGAGAGGGGGTGGGTCCATGTCCCAAATTTCTATCATTTTTTCTATGTGTGCGTAACTGCACAAAGGTGACCACGCCCGCCTAACCTTCAGAGACTGTTGGTGCTGCGGGATCTGGTGCAATACAACACAAATGGAATTTTTGCTGCTGCATTTCCGTTTTGTTCGGGGGGTCGAGAAGAAAGGGTTGAGTGTGTGTTTTTTCATTCGATCTCGATTGTTTCCTGCTGATAAAGGAATGTTCTGTGTGTAGTATATAAGGAGGGCTGGGGTTGTTGCAAGGAGTATTACAACGTTTGATTTCAGTTTGAGAGGTATTACTTCTTCCTGTCCAGTTTGGATTAATTCTCCATCATGAACTCTATGGTAAATGCTCGTTCTCTTCCTTTTGGTTATATCTAGGGTATTTCTTACATCTAAAAGGAGTGAAACATTTAAATTTAAATCGGGTCATTTCTCTACAAAATATGATATTAACTTTATATATGTCTCTTTAAAAGTAATTAAAGATGAAACAAAAATTTCATCACCCCTATCAAACATAACTTTGACTTTAACTAACTAACTACTACGCCCAAAGCGGGTAATGGTATAAAAATATGGAATCCCAGTGATACAAATAACTAAGTATTCTACGATGCCACTCCTTGTATTCTAAAATATAAAGTTCTCCTTTTTGGACCACTAGTTATTCCTGATTGCTTCTAACCTTGTCACCCTATTCCCTTTTATCTCCATATAGTCTAAGCGGTACACGACGAAAAAGGGCGAAACACTGCACTTTTTGATGATGGTAAGCCACTGGGTACACTGATTACATGGACCTTAAGAATGAGTTTTCGATCAGGAGTCCGCCGAAATTTCCCTTAGAATTTAAAATATTTAACTTTTTGTGAAATTTTTAAATTTGCGTTTTACACCTTAACTATCAAACTTTTCAACATGTAAGGTGACTTTTCTATACAATTTGAGGTCGTAGATTACAAATATGAAGTCGAAAATTTCTAAAAGATGCTATTTGATATGTTGTTTTGAAAAAAACTAAATTTTAAAATTTAAAATCTTCAAAAACACAATGTTAAACATAAGTTGGTATCATGAAATTTTTACCAGTTATTAAGCTATTTCTAACTAAAAAATATCCAAAATTTCAAAGCTTTACCTTTATTATTCACCGAGATATGAGACTTTAAATTTGGAAAATTTTCAAAATGGCGGCCATGCTTGATGCGACTGCTCATCGAAAACTTTCCATAACTCGGTAAATTATTGTTCAAAATGAACAGTTAAAACCTTTTTTGAAATAAAAGCAATACCACTACACTATTAAGACATTGAAAGAACAATTAAACCACTTTAATTTGGTTTTAAATAAACTCTAAGACAGATTAATACTTTACTAGAACAAGCATGTTAAAAGCTTTAAAAAATGCTTTCTCGGGGAAAAATTGTTTTGAATTTTTTATTAAATATTCACCTTGATATAAATATGCGACAGTAAACCATTTAAAGGAAAATTTTGCCTTACAAGGGCCTGGGCGCAAACGCGAAAATACCTAATAAACGCGCGCTTCAAATAAACTTTTTCTGTCAAAGAATCACAAAATCGTGCTTTCTCTTATGATTTTCTAACAACATTTTAGCCACTTCAAGTTGAAAAAACAAGCAATCCTTACCTTTTGTATGAGAAAAAAATGCTTAAAATACAATTTTTCAGGTTAGAAATTACCTTTCAAATGAGTATTTTCTATACAAACCTTTACTCACTGAGTTAAAACATGAAATATTAATGAGATTCATAATGTATTAAAATATGTTACATACATTTAAACTTACCGAACACTTTTTACAATTAGTAATCGTTGTGTATTTGAAAATCGAGTATGGGTAATACATCTAATCATTTCCTATATGGTAATGCATAACACCATTTAAACTTTAAGCAATTATTTTTAATAGGTATACAAAATTAATTGAGACTGTATGCGTCCTGCTAGTTTGCTACAAGACTACTTAAATTTAAAGCCCTGGATACTCTACCTTAGGTAGAGTATCCAGGGCTATAGGGGAGAGTGGGGACGATTGTAACAAAAATTTTTATTTCATCCCAAACTAAGCCATTTTTTATGTTAGAGTTATGAAAATTTGTATGAAAATAGGTTGATACATCCCAATTATAATTTTGTTATGAAAGCTGTCCGGTGGACATGCATTACAATATAGTAAATAAAACATCGAATATCGAAAATCGTTACAATCGACCCTGTCTCAAGGGTCAATTGTAACACACTACAAATTTAACATAAATTCTTAAAAATCGATAGAAGATCATACATATTTATTAACAATTTTATCTTCTTTCTAAATAATAATTAAATACATAGACTAGAATGGCAATAATGAACTTTCCACTCAAATAATGAGTTATAAATTATAATGAATGAATTTGAGTAAATAATAGTGAAAAATTATTCAAAAAGGCAATTAGGGTATTTATACATGAATTCCTCTATAGTACAACGAACGTGGGACCATTTTTTGCACTAAACATGGTCCTATGGCATGTTACAATCGTCCCTAGATGAAGTGTTACAATCGACCCCACGTCGCCATTTTTAATTCAACCCTCGTTTTCCACGGAACTAACAACACTATCATCTTGAAACTAAGCAGAATAAAACTAGGATACATGTAAATGCAATACATAAAATCAGTGTTGTTGTGCTTCATACTTGCAATGCAGGAGATGGAAAGTTATCCAAGAGTAGAAATTTACTTCGATGCTCGAAAAACACTCTTTTCTCAATTACACAGCCACAACTCAAATTTCAGCCTTGAAAATCTCTGATAATCTTTCATTCACCTGCCTTTTACGTACTTTCATCTCTTTTTCGCCCAGGCAGCCTCTCATTTTGAGGAAATCAAAGTGTTACAATTGCCCCGCGTTACAATCGTCCCCACCCTCCCCTACCAGCCTTATAATGAATAATAGTATTTTCAACTTTGTAGAAACTAATAGTATTTTCAAGTACTTGTTTACTTACCTACAACTTTACTATTAGCTTCAATATCTTTACATTTATTAGAAATTAAGAATATCGGGAAAGTCAAATGCATCCAAATCATTAATTAATAATCATCGTACAAATATTCGGTTTTGATAAGTTACTAAGTAAGGCTTTTTTTCTTATTTTAAATGAGAGTCGTAGAGACAATATATTTTTCCTGTAAAAAACATATTAAATGTGTACCATGACAGATCAAGATTTTTTATTTTAAGAAACGTATGCCTCTCTTGAGAATTGGTATATTTCTATATTAGCTAGATTTAAAAAAAATAAAG
The DNA here is from genome assembly GCA_024610705.1 of Tetragnatha versicolor. NCBI lineage: Eukaryota > Metazoa > Arthropoda > Arachnida > Araneae > Tetragnathidae > Tetragnatha > Tetragnatha versicolor. Next base: position 29,856,773 of record JANDEH010000001.1, on the reverse strand, counting down.
CATGTACTTGGCCTATACTCCTTTCAGTAGGTAATTACAACACTAAGATAAGAATTTCATTAGTTATATAAAGAGTTAAAGGTATTAAATAGCCTTTTAAGGATTTCAAATTATTTTATTTATTCTTTTGGCACAAATTCAAAAGTATTGATTTAATTTTTGAATTTAATGTAAAAGATTAAGTTATAGGTCTTCCTCTGAATTTTGGCTTGCACCTCTACAATTCAGGCACATTAGTGACCTTGGTATTCCTGAAGATTTGCAGGAACACCTTGCATAATCTATTTCCGCATAACTTCTATGCTTTCTAATTTTTAAAAATAATTCATAAAAACAGCAAAATTGTTAAAAAGTGTTCGGTAAGTTTAAATGTATAACATATTTTAATACATTATGAATCTCATTGATATTTCATAATTTAACGCAGTAAGTAAAGGTTTTTCTAGAAAATACTCATTTGAAAGGTAATTTCCAACCTGAAAAATTGTATTTTAAGCATTTTTTTCTGATAGAAAGGAAAAGGGATGCTTGTTTTTTAAACTTGAAGCGGTAAAAATTTTGTTAGAAAATCATAATGGAAGCATGATTTGGTTAAAATAATGTTAGAAATCATAATGGAAGCACGATTTTGTGATTCTTTGACAGAAAAAGTTTATTTGAAGCGCGCGTTTATTAGGTATTTTCGCGTTTGCGCCCAGGCCCTTGTAAGGAAAAATTTTCCTTTAAATGGTTTAATGTCGCATATTTATATCAGGGTGAACATTTAATAAAAAATTTAAAACAATTTTTCACCAAGAAAGCATTTTTTTAAAGCTTTTAACATGCTTGTCATAGTAAAGTATTAATCTGTCTTAGAGTTTATTTAAAACCAAATTAAAGTGGTTTAATTGTTCTTTTAATGTCTTAATAGTGTAGTGGTATTGCTTTTCTTTCAAAAAAGGTTTTAACTGTTCATTTTGAACAATAATTTACCGAGTTATGGGAAGTTTTCGATGAGTAGTCGCATCAAGCATGGCCGCCATTTTGAAAATTTTCCAAATTTAAAGTCTCATATCTCGGTGAATAATAAAGGTAAAGCTTTGAAATTTTGGATATTTTTTAGTTAGAAATAGCTAAATAACTGGTAAAAATTTCATGATACCAACTTATGTTTAACATTGTGTTTTTGAAGATTTTAAATTTTAAAATTTAGTTTTTTTCAAAAAAAAATATCAAATAGCATCTTTTCGAAATTTTCGACTTCATATTTGTAATCTACGACCTCAAATTGTATAGAAAAGTCACCTTACATGTTGAAAAGTTTGATAGTTAAGGTGTAAAAGGCGAATTTAAAAATTTCACGAAAAGTTAAATATTTTAAATTCTAAGGGAAATTTCGGCGGACTCCTGATCGAAAACTCATTCTTATGGTCCATGGAATCAGTGTACCAAGTGGCTTAGCATCATCAAAAAGTGCAGTGTTTCAACTTGTACCGCTTAGACTACATAACTCTTTGATATTTTTCTCTTAGCGGAACTAACTGCCCTCCTGCCAACGTTCTTCGGTACAATTTTGGCAGTTACTTTCCATAAAAAATAAAAAAACAAAACCTATGGCAGTTACTTTCTAAATCCATAAATTTATAACATTATTATTTAATTAATTCATTTTATTATGTTATTCAAATTTCAAAACAGATATTGATTTTTTGAATAGTTTTAAGTATTGTCTATGACTTCAAATGTCAAATATAAAGTATTAAATTTTAATTTAGTACTCTCTCTCTCTCCATTCAAATTTAAATATTTTTTTCTCTATACTCATTAATTAAAATACATTCTCTTTAGAATACCTAGTAAGATTGTTTGTCTCCTGAAAAGATAAAATTTTTCACCGCTGTATATTTACTGAAACGGTTTCTTGATATCCCCACCGCAACCGTATCCGTAATTTTTAAAAATTAAACTACAACAAATTTATAATTTTATTTCAGAATTTGGAATTTTGTTAAATTCTATTGCGTGTTGCAAATGTTCAAAAGAATCTTGACAGTTTGATACCAAAAATGTATGTTAAGAACCAGTCATTAAACCGTTTACTTGACATTGTCCTAAAAAAGTAGATTAAATAGAAAAAAATCCTTTTTATATGATATTCATGTTTAATCAAATGTTCTTTTTAAGTAAAAATTCTAAATTTTTCATCTATATGGTAAAAAATTAATATTTTTTACTTTGTTTAATACATGTATAATAAAATGTTAATTTAAAATTGTATCTATTGATCCCTGTACGGTAGAGTTCAGCAGAAGAGATTAAAAATTATAAGGTTTTTATTAAATCTTGATTTTCTCCATCATGAATGGAGTTTCTGGAGTAAATAAACTTTTGATATCGGTATCACCTGTTTACCAAAATCATCTTATTATGTATCATTTTAAATTTAACGCAATTTTGCTCATAAAGAAGGGCTTTATTCCAATTACAAAGCTTAAAAGGATTATCTTTGGATGGTTCCAAAATCTTAAAAGAAAAAAGTACGATTCAAAGGACAGTGTTACTCAAATATAACTGAAGCTATTTACTTGGGTTTTAGTATATACCGTTAAATTTATGCATTGATAAAATATCATGTCTAGACTGAAAATTGGATTAAAGGAATAACATATTAAAACCTTATTGTTATTGCTCTCCCTTGAAACATTCTTTCAATATTCCATCATTTATGAAATCATGTAAACGGATTAAAATATAAATCCCCAAACTTATTATACTTAAATTATATATTGTTTCACGAAAAAGTGCATTCAGCATATAGGATGTTTACTTTTGTGTATGCAGTAACACAAACATACAAGTAAATTCTTTAAATTGAAACTCTATATGTAATAATTTATTTTATCCTTATTTGTATTAATACGGAATCAAAAACTTCCTTAGTATTAAGCTTAAGCTAAGCTTGTAATGGTTTCTAACTTGCGATCATTTCTCAGAATAAAGAAAAGCATATTTTAAAGCAATTAATCACTTAAAATTTCAAAAATATATTCAGCTTTTATTTCAAAGGTGTTTAAAATTTACTTCTTTCTTAAATTTTACTTAATATTGGAAATACTACTTTTAAAGAGATAATTAGAAGTAACAAAAATAAATTATATCAAAATATTTTTCAAATATTTATATGTAAAACCTTGAAATACTCATCCAGTCAACAGGATTTATAAAATTTATTAATAGATGTGTAAAGGGATTAATTTAACCTCTCAAGCACAATTTACAACTTATTTAAAAATATGTTTAACTTTTCATTTGAATCAAAATATAATCAATTGTCACTAATTATGTGGAAAATTCCCCATTATCCAAATCAGGTATCATATTCATCAACCATTGGATTTAAGTAGTTAGCCAAAAAATCCACCTATTTAGTACTAACTCTGATAATCTTCCTCAAGGTTATAGAACAAACCTTCACACGCCACAACCTTTTCCAGGTCCTCATCTTCGCAATCCTGGCCTGCGCTGCTGTGGCTATGGCCAACCCCAAGAGTCTGGTCATCCACCACAAGCCGGGACACCACGGATACGGTCATGGATATGGTCACGGATACGGTGGACATGGCGTCAGCTCCCGATACGACGTCAGGCACCACGGATACGGACATGCCGGATTGGCCCACGGATACGGCCTTGGTCTTGGACACGGAGTTGCCTATGGTGCTCATGGATTGGCCGGACACGGACTGGCCCATGGTGCTCATGGATTGGCTGGACACGGACTGGCCCTTGGTGCTCATGGATTAGCCGGAAACGGACTGGCCCATGGATATGGCCTTGGTCATGGATATGGATTGGCTGGACATGGATACGGGCTCGGACATGGATATGGTCTGGGTCATGGGTATGGTCTTGGACATGGGTATGGATTGGCTCACGGACTCCATTAAATTATCCTATTTACTTCAGGTAAAGAAAATATTGTTTTAACTGAATTTGTTTTTCTGAAACACTTAAAACTTTATCGTTATAAATCATACAGTTTTTAGAAATTAAAATTTTTATTACATGTTTAAAGCTAGTTTTAAATGGATTTAACATATAAAAGCTATGAATTAAAATAATCGTCAAGTTCAAAAATGATAAAATTAATTTGTTTTCTGGCAGAATGTTAATTTTAAGGTTATATGATTTATTCTATGTTTAACCACGACTCTTTCATCCCATATACTTTTATATTAAATAAGTGTTCTTACATTCTGAAATTTGAGATTCCAAATTATTTTTCATAATATAATTTTAAACCATCAATAACATTAGTAATTATTTGAGCATCTAAGGAGTTCCTTTAACTTGATAGTATGTACATGAACATGTTTAAAAAAATACCTGGCCTCATTTATAAACTATTAAAACATAAGTTGTAATGTGATCTAAGCTTCCTTACTTTAATTTGAATCATAAAAATTAAATTTTTTTAATAACAATTTAAAATGTATTCATTATTTTATATCTCTTTCAGGTGCCAGAACACTGAATTAGAAACTTTTCAAAATCAAAAGAGCTTACGAAGTTGTAAAATTATATGATTTGTCGTACTTGAATGTAATAAAGTGTTTTACTGAATAGGATCTTTGATATACGTCTAACTTATCAGAAAGAATGTAACGGTATGAATCTTTAAAAAAGAAGCGTTTCTGTGGAGTTTTCCATGATCCTAAAAATTTAAACTTATCAAACACTTTTATATTTCACATCAGTTTAATCAACCCAAGCAACTTAAATCTTACTAACACTGCTGTTGTATATTAAAACCTTAATATCTAAATGTATTTTTTTAGTTTTGTAACATAGTACTCTAAGGAGAATAAAAAATTCTTAGTAGATTCCAAATTTTAGCTTCAGGAATTACAATGTTCCCTGGATATAAGTATCAATCTAGGTCCACACAATTCTGAAAAGACAGAGTTTAAAACAATCAAAACATTCTCCTTTAATGAAAGAAAAAACCATCACAACATCCCTCTAATGTAGAAAATAAACCTCTCATCCTTAACACATCAACGACATTCCTTCACAGCAGTTCCACAAAAAAATCCACAACCACACGAAACACTCAGTTAATGGCCGCCGGTGGTGTATCCAAAGGCAATTTAATCATCGAGATAGGTGGAATATATTCAGGCCACTCCCTCATATCCATCCCAGTATTAATAGGCATGGAGGGCATGGGAGGCATCTTGGGCATCTTCACCTTGTTCATGATATCCACGGCTTGAGAATCCCATTTGAAGGAGTTCTTGTTGTTGTTGTTGAAGAAGGGGTACTGGAACCTGTACTTGCTGTCGTCTCCGTGAAAGAACTTCTTCAGCTTGATTTCCGTCAGGTGGTTATCGATGTTGTTGGAGAAGCGGTTGTTGAGTTTGTTGTTGTTGTAGTTGCTGTATCGCCGGGGAGTGGGGGTGGGGCGACGGTTGTTGTTGTTCGATCGTCCGTAAGGTCGGTGGGCCCAGAACGGGTCGCGCGTTTTGCCGACTAAATAGCTGTCGCTGAACGAGCACGATGCAAGCACTATGCACGTGAAGAGTAAGAGTGCCACCTGAAATAGAAAAGATCTTTTTAGATTTACTTTGACTAGCACACTACATGAACAAAATGAGGAAGTAGAAGTTAAGGGCACATGATGAATTGACAAACTTTCTGAAAAATTTTTTACTATGCGTGCATATGTTTTACCTTTTACAAACATAAAAACACAGATATTATTTAATTAAACTTTTAAATATTTACAATTTTGGCTCTTCTCTTTACAAACTCTCTATAGACAACATTTCATAATTCACACATAAAGTAAAACAAAAATTAAAAGAAACATTGCTAATTGAGATATTTATTTGGTGGGAAATTTTGATATTTGATTATTTTAGGCATTTTAGCATAAAACTCGACGCTTGCCCTCGGCGTATCTTAAAATACCCAATTTTGGGCCGGATGCAGCTACGTTCTGCGGCGATTTTGGGACCGGTCGAATCCTACTTCCAAACAACTCAACTATCGTTGTCCTGAGTCATTTTTCCAGCATGCCGCTGATTGGTTTTCAAGAACGTCACGAACTACGTCATTGAACCACGTGCATTTGATTGTACCCTGCCTTTCCCGCGCTTTGCGCGTCGTCCTACGAAATGGGACCCTTCAACCAATCAGGAGGAAAACGATACCCCGATCCGCCCCGATCGTCGTAGAACGCCACCTCCGGAGCAGGCGTTCTTGGGCGATCATTATTAGGTGATATACGGTTCTTTAGCACGTCGCAGAACGATGCTGCATTCGGCCCTTTATCTACAAAGCATATGTAGTAATTCAATAATTTTAATGATAATTTTAAAATAATTTTTTAAAATTATAAATAATTTAATTAATAATAATAATAATATAATAATCAATTCAATTCGGGCAATAATTTTTTTCATTCTCTTATGTTTTTTTTTTCGAAAAATGGCCCACGGGAAAACCGCTTTTTGTAACGCCCTCGCACCACATTAGGGGTTCTAGCTCTTTAACGGTGCCTCTGCGACCCCCCATTCCTATTCGAAATATGCTTGCATGGGCGTAGCCAGGGTTCAACTTAGGGGGGCAAGCATGGTTGACTTTTTTTGTTTGTTGAGATCAATTTTTAAGTTCCGTGAGAGAGACCCGTCTAGTTTCAACTGGGGGTCCCCCCAGAAAATTTTTGGAAATATGCCCCTAAGAACAGGGTTTTAAATTGTTTTTGGGTACACGTAAACCCAAATTTGGACATACATTTTTAGGTAGAATTTTGATTTTAATGAACTTATTACAAAAAAATTGAATAATAAAGGTTTTAATACTAATGGGGGCATGGGGGCCCTTCCCCAGAAAAAATTTGAAAATTTGACCCTAAAATACTGGGTTTTAACTTAATTAACATTTAAGTAAAAGTTAATTACTCGGGACTTAGGGGGGGCAGCTGCCCCTCCCTGCCCCCCCTTGGCTACGCCCATGTAAGCTTGTCTAGAACCCCTCTAACATCCCTCAAAGTTTGTTCACGGTGTTTCCGAGCACCCTGTATAATTTATCCAGATGTTTTCATTTTTAAAAAAATCAAATAAATTACTAGCCATCAGGAAATATGAATTGGGGTCTTTACATATTTACTTTGAAATCTCAAGTCTTTTAGCATTTACTCAAAAATTTTTTTATTTAGTTGTAGCATAGGAATTGTGGTGTAAGTATGCTTAATTTTAAATCTGTTTGGAAAATTCTAGTTTGAAATGTAATAATTCTTTTGAAAATATTAAATTTTGTTGGGTAATTGCAAAAAATTAAGTGCTTAGTGTCAAATTGAAAGGTCATTTTAATGGACGTTCAATACAACGCTATGGCAATAAAAAAACTATTTCAAGGACATTATTACGAAACAAGCGTCCGTGTAAGAAGTGAAAGTGAAAACAAGTTTCGTAACATTGAAAGGATCATCTTGACAAGGTTGTTCAATTCAGGTCTGGATGTGCGTTTTCACAGATAGCGCTAATTAGATTTATTTTCTAATCATTAAACTATTTTAATCGTAAAAATTGATTTGAAATTGATCTGGAATTAGTTAAGAATATGTGGAAAGTTTTTTGTATACAGGGTGTATCTGAAATGGTGCAACAAACTTTCAGGGATGATAGAAGACACCTAGACGAGTCAGAATCACCTAGGATTTGGGGGTCCCAGACCAAATCCCAGGGAGTGAAAAATGGAGCGACACCCCAAAAATATCATTGAAATTGAAAAATTCAATTTTTAGAAGAACTACTATTGGTAAAAACTTAATTATGGTCTCAAAAATTGTGGTTTAATATGATCTTTAAAGTTATCGCAAAAGTCTTCATTTTAAAAAAAATTTTATTGTGAAAAAAGTTAAAAAACCACAGAAAATTTTAAGACTCTGCAAAAACCTTATTTTGTATTTTGAAATCTTTTCTTTTGATTTGATAATCTGAAAGATCATAGTTGAAAACCCTTCAGTCCAAAGTTTCACGTAAATACAATCAATATTAAACGCTAGAAATCCTGTTAAAGTTTGTTTTTTGCGTGCGCAAATAGCTGTTCTGGAAACAGCTCTAAAAAACTGTTTGCGCACGCAAAAAACAAACTTTAACAGGATCTCAAGCGTTTAATATTAATTGTATTTACGTGAAACTTTGGAATTAAGGGTTTTCAACTATGATCTTTCAGATAATCAAATCAAAAGAAAGGATTTCGAAATACAAAATAAGGTTTTGGAAGAGTTTTCACATTTTTCATAATAAAAAAAATTTTAAATCAAGACTTTTGAGATAATTTTAAAGATCATATTAAACCACAATTTTTGAGACCATAATTAAGTTTTTACCAATAGTAGTTCTTCTAAAAATTGAATTTTTCAATATTTTGGGTTGTCGCTCCATTTTTTACTCCCTGGGATTTGGTCTGGGACCCCCAAATCCTAGGTGATTCTGACTCGTCTAGGTGTCTACTATCATCCCTGAAAATTTGTTGCACCATTTCAGATACACCCTGTATGTATTCATTCATTCATTAAGATGATAAAAAAATATTAGATATATCCACTGTTGTTGTTGTTGTTGTCGTGTCCATGATGTGCAATCTAAATCGCACCGAAGCAGTCGAAGACTGCCTCGGCGACCTCTACAGCCTTTTCAGAATGTATCAAGACTTCTGGATCTTCAAGGCCGATCTTGAGTAGTCTGGCCTGAATTGCTGGGCAGCCGAAGATAAGATATATCCACTAAAAAACTTTTAAGTGTCATTTCTTATTTCGTGGAAACTTAACTTTATTATGTTCTAAGTTAGTTTAAATTAGAGCTTGTACTGAAATTACGAAAGACATTTGAAAATGAATAACATAAAATTTTATAAATACTTTTTACTTCGTGTGCAAATAATGGCGTCAAATCAGTTAAGATCATTTCAGTTTATTTTCTTGGTGCTAAATGTTTTAAGCTTTGTATTTTAACTTACTTAAATCCAATCAAATTTTCGTTATCATATATTTAAAATTTAAATAATACAAATCTCAATACATTTGTTTAATTTAAAGTAAATTATTTGATCGAAACAACGAAGCATACTTTTTGAAAGTTCCACCTCAACAGATTAAGAGTATTTTCTTGAAAGTAATCTCTAAGTAATTTTTGAACGACTAATTAAGTAATGCTTATTTAATAAGTGTTGACAAATTACATGTTAAGAATATTTTCTCTCTGTAAAAAAATAAGGCCCTTTACACAAAAAAAGGGAGGCAAGTAGTTGTCTCAATACCACATTGAGGGATGTTTACACCGCTATACAGAGGGAACTTCCACCGGAATGGGATTTATTCCACCGGCGCATGGATCTTCCACCGGAATGGCGTACTTTTTACAAAAAAATACAGCACTACACACACAATTACAGATTCCTTTAGCTAGACTTGTGTAAAAATGAATCTAAAATACTTTATAATTTATATGTTTTGTTTCTGTGGAGTCGCATTGTGTTCAGAAAACTTGTTTCCTCACTCATTTAAATCAATTCCTTGAAAACGTAGTATAGGTAAAAAAGAGAAATAGCTTCTTTTATTGTATAACAAGCATTAACTTCTAAACAATTTTATGGAGGACGTAAATAGTATAAATGATATCAGAAAAGGTAAAGCACATAATAACAATAAATTTTAAGGAAACGTTTCGTTTCATATAATAACAAAGAACATTACTATATTGCACTTCTATTTTAAAAGACAAAATCTCTTTATTTTATACCAATTTTAAAATATTCTTTTGTCATTTGTCAAACATTCAAGTAGGTCAAATACAAGGAACGTAATTCAATTTCTATGTTATGCATGTTAGAGCTTCCTGATTGAGTAAATTATCTTTTATAGTCCTTTCTTTTAAATATCTTAACTTGGAAATAAATGCATTACTTTAATAAAACAAAAGGTCACTCAAAGCACTTTCATACATTTATTTTTAATTTTTGGAAAATATATTTGTTAAAAATAAATCTTTATCATCTCCTTGTAACTCAATAACTTGTGTTGGTTAATAGATACACAATGAGTTAATGAGTAACATCAGTGATCCATACAGAGATCAATTTATTTATTTAATAATGTTCTATTCGTTTTATACTTTTAAAAAATCCTCTTAATGTTTACGTTTCCCTCCGAGCATTACATGTTTCCTAAATCGAGATTTTATTGTAAATAGTTTAAAGAGTGAAAAAAAATTAAATTGTTTAGTTCTCTATAATGTATAGCCATTAACATCATTTGGTTTTAATGTGGTTAAAATCATTCAAAATTTATCAATTGAAATATTTTTAAACGTTGTGCATAAAGCAAAGTAAAACAAAGCAAAGCGCGCGAGTAATGATGAAAGAGATGAAAGATGATGATAATGATCGACTTTCATCACCTAATTGATTAACGAGGCGAAAGCAGTCAATAGTTTCAAGTCAACTGAGGATACCCTCTGTGTTCGATAATGATCAATAGTGGAGTGCAGTTTGACCCACTTTTCGGTACGGGAGAAAAAAAATAATGTTAACGGCCAAAGAGCAGAAATGATGAGAGAGCAGAGGATTAAGCGAGTCATTTAAAATATCGCAACCCCCATTTAAAGAGCAAGAAGTAGTACAACATAAACTACATTTATGATATAATGGGAAATCGTCGCTATCCATGAAGTTCTTGTTTTTAATTCTATTATATTCAAGTGAATTAAATTTAAATTATTGTTAGTGTCGTTTTTAACTATGAAAGATGGATGGGAGTTAAATTTATTGAATTGAGGTTGTTTTGGTCGCTTCTCTCTTTTAATAAGGATAATACTTTTGCAAAGCAATTAAATTTTTAAATGTTTAATTTTTTTTAAAATATAGCTTGTGTTTTATTGGTTAAAAAACTTTGAACAATAGAAGCAATGTAGTTCAATCAAGAGAAAGCTATTTATTTAAATGGATCTAGGTTCTGATGAATGCTTTGAATAATGAAGAGTGGAAATCAATATCAAGTCATTTCACTATGATGATGTGATGTAAATTCTAACCATCTAAGATAGAAAAAAGTTAACTGATTTTCGCTTCCTTTTTGTACTTCATGTTTAAAGATTCAAATTAAACTTTTTTGAAACATAAAGAAAATCTTTTATACATATTAATGCAATAGGGAGGTTTACTTACCATGGAATAGTCTACTGAGAAAGACTAAAATATTTTAAATTAATATTCATTTAAAAAATTCATACAAATTTTTTAAATTTACTTCTTTTCTGTTTAGAAAACTTTTTAACATAAAATTGAATCACAATTTTTTAAATGATAAGGATTTGCTAAGATACATAATTTGTTACTATTACATATTTTTCAAATCATATAAAAATTACCCTACGAAGCTACTTTAAAATGACATAAAATAGAATTTGATTTCTAAAACTTTAGAGGTTGTGAGTGACTTAACAAACAAACTAATATATTTATAGTCGTAACCTATTTTTAGACGAAGGAAAAACTTAGGTAATCAAAATTAAAATTGTATTTAAACAATCAATTCTCTAATAGGAAGATTTAGTTGTTAGGTATCCTTAAATATTTTAATGCCTCTCATATAAAGTAACATTTTTTTAAATATGGTTGATATCAATAATTTATCTTATTCCAAAGATTTATGTAGATGTAACTGTTATCAATTACATAAATTTAAATAACACTGCATAGTGAATTTTTTAGATCAAAATACAAATTATTATAAAGAGAAACCATTGTCTTCTTTCAATTTCTTAATTTCAAAACTGAAAAACAAGATTTGACAAAGATTAAACCTACTTTGTAAATGATTGAGCAATATTTCAAATTATAACAAAAAGTTATATCATAAGTCGTTATGTGGAAATATGGAAGAATTTCAAAAAAATTGTCTAAAAATATGTAAACACAACTATGTATTGATTTTCAATGATATAATGATTATATATTACTTGATAGGGATGCATTAATTCACAATTAGTTCACTTACTGATAAAAACCTCGTAAACAATGAAGAAATGCATTTTTGCCAAGCCTCTCAACATACCTTTCATTGTTTAATATTAATATACCTAACTATTTGCACAAATGTCTACTTACATTCATGGTCAGTGAAGGTGGGAATCTCCAAAATGCTAAATTTATATCAAACAGTCACATGAATCGGTACACCTAACATTCACATAAACGATGCGTCAAATGCGTAGGACCCGAAGGAAGACTCCCTTTCAGTAGCTCAGTCCATCCACTTTAATCTCCCAAAAGGAAGATCAGAGGACAGCAAGCAGAAGATGCTGCTACAAAACCCGTTTTTTCCTCCGAGAAAAAAAAAGCCGAGGTCCGGTATTAATTGCCGTAGCCCCACAAAGGGAGGAAACGCAAATAACAGCCAGAGTCTCCAAATCCAGTTCTTCTTCTGGAGAAGATTCCTCTCTGGGTGTTGCGCCATATCAGAGAGAGATGAGGTTTAATTCCTTTTTCAAACAAAACCAAGAGTGAAGATGGCGTCGGGGGTTTCCAAGGAAACAAAACAGATCCGATCTCGCTTCCCACGGCTTATAGGCCGTAAACAAAGTGCGGGTAATCCGTTATGCATAGGCCGCAAGGTCCGTTCTTTTGTTGAGTTGGTTTGCATGAGTGAGATTTTAACCACGGTTTACTATTATGATGATGATGGAGCGACCTTCAATCTGTGGAGCAATAACTTTGTTGTGAGAGGTATTTTCCTGGGGGAAACGTTAGTCACTGTGAGTTATCTTCATCAAGTCCATTCATGAAGAGGAAGAACGTTAAGCGCATTAGAAGGGAGCGATAGACGTGAACTAATCGTAAAGTTTATCTATTTGCCTCTTTAAGAAATAATATATATTGTGGTGCTTTCAGAGGTGTTTTGACAGTAAGATTCTAATGAAGTAAAAGTATTGTAGAAACCGCAAAGGCTTTTGAGTCATAAGAAGATGGCGCTAGATAAGAAATAGTTCTTATTTCTTGAAATTATTTTAAATCATGTAATGAAAAACTGAAGTGTTTTTCCTCAAACAACGATCTTACTGAAGACTTGAAAGGCTCGTCAAATTTTCAACACGGAAAAGATAGCAAGAGTAGTAATTTATTTCACCTAAACTTTGAACGAGAAAAATTTAAAGGTCCAATTACTACTTAAACGGTTAACAAGCATATATTTAAAATTTCGCTTTTGAAATTTTAAGCAGATAAAAGTGATACTGGCATAACCAATTAAATAAAAACTGCAAATATTTTTCATTTATTTACGTCATTAGACAATATTACCCTCTTTTACCCGGCACTGTACTATAGGATATCATTAAAATCAAAGACTTATTACATTTATAACATCTTTGAATAATAGATTCTATCTTCGCGTTTAAAACTTAAAACTAGAAGTACTACTATAACTATCAGTTTTCGTTCATTATTATGACAATTCTTCCTCATAAAATTTTTAATACTGGTTAAGTATCCCTGTTTTATACAGTTTTTTTAATTTCTTGAAAGTTTCATATAATTTCTATCTTACCTATTCCCTATTTTGATAAAATATAAGATTACTTGATTTTTGTTGATTGCTAAGTATTTACTTTTCTTATCTTTATTTTTATCACTTTCTCAGCTAAGCTCTAATGTTTACATGCCCTTTAAAATCTCGCTCTCAAACTAACAAATTTATATGAAAACAAATATTTAAGGGAAAACGGGGCAATTTGATACAAGGCATTGATACAGGGCATTGGATACACTTTCAATATCTCAAAAACCATTTAGGTTATTTAGAACGTGTTTTCACAAAAATTTGCCTTTCTATGCCTAAGCATTACATATGAAACCGTTAAGCTTTGTTATAAGTCTATAAATTTTGGTGAAAGAAACTAAAATTTTTCGTCAAAAATTTCTAAAAGTTAATTGCGAAGTAAAATGTAAAATCTTTCTGAATCTATTCTACTTGGGATACAGAAATCTGTAAATTTAAAAAACAAGTTTATCCTTGTTACTAATACGGGTATTCATAAATTTTAAATAATCTTGGCAATTTTTTTAAATAAAGGTTTTTGTTCGAAAACAACAAATGGGGCAAATTGATACACTTGGATGAGGGGTACTTAGATACACTTTTGGGGCACATTGGCACACATAAAATTTCCCATAATTTGCATTATGCAATAGGCCTTAATTATTGAATAATTTTACAGAATAGTTAATTAAAATCCTGTATAATTAATCACGATATCTAAATCGGCATATTTTAAGTAATTTCGGGATATTTTATCTTATTTTTTCTGTTTTTTTTTCATGGGGAAGTACGGTTAAATGTAGAAATAATTCAAAAATTATAATGCTTGACAAGTGGATGGATTTTAATACCTTTCATCCAGTAAAATAAGGTGTTATAAAATGTATTAAAAAATAAAGGCTAAAACTCCACCCGTGCAATGCCGGGCATATCAGCTAGTCAAATAATATTTTGACTTTAATAGCTGGTTGTATTAGGATGAATTTGCATTCACTTTGTAGAATTCAACCTTGGTATGCAATATGAGCAAGGGAAGTTTTGGAAAAGAATTCGAATTCAACTGTTTTAGCTTACGCATTTCTCTTAAAATTATTCAGATAATAAATAAAATTATTTTAAATAAGCTAAATATCTCGGTTAATTAAATTAACATGATTATAATTAAAAGAAAATTCTCGGTTACAAAAATAAACACTGTAAAACCAGGACATAACATCAGGATATCATACATACAAAAATAGATGGGGTTATAAACCAATTCACTCCTACACATTCAAACTGGTGAACGCCAATTTAAGGTCCTAATAACTTTTTTAAAGAAAATTTATAGGAAAGTTATCATAATTTAGAATATAATGAATTTTTTTAATATACTAACGACTTAAAGACGAATCATCATTTTACCTTTTAAAGAAGAAAATACATTTTCTAGACAAAATAATAAACTCGTAAAATATAAAAATAGGTTTACAAATTTTTAACATGCTAAGATGTCATTTTTGAAACAAATTTGGTATAGTCAAATAAAACATGTCTAGACAATTTTTCTCTTCAAGACTACATATTCATGGTTCTCATATTAAAGATTAATTAAAAATGCTTTAAAAAATTTGCTCCTTTGAAATTAAAAACTATTATGAAATATAATCAAGAATATTTTCAACTTTAGGTTGCATAAGTTTAAAAATCTTATGCAACCAACCATGTTATTTAAAAACATTTCATGTGTGCTGATGTGAACCTTTTGAAAGTTCAGTAAACTCGATGCACAAAATTTGAAAGAAAATTATAATATAAGAAATCAAAAATTATATAAGAAATCAAAAATTATATTTTTATAAATAAATATGTCTACACCCAATAAATATTTCGAAAATTATTCAAACGTACACGAAATTTATTAAAAAGCTTATTTTTCTCTTAAGGAAGCAATTAAATGTGATTTCTTTTCATCAAGAAATTATTTTTAGTTTTTCTCTATAGAATTATTTAATTCTTAATTTTTCTTCATCAATATTAAAGCAGCATCAATTATTTTTATTTAAACCTACTTTAATGAATGGATAGATTTCAAGGCCTGACTTTGGCTGTTGTGTTAAAAAATGTATTTGAAAAAACAAATAACTGCTAAATTTTTTTCACAAACTTAAAAATTACATTACATATTTGATACTAACTACATTTCATCCAGAGAAATGATAAAATTTTAAAACATCCCAATAATTTGCATAACATGAATACTAATCAGTGGCATCTTACCTGTAAGACCAACATCCTTCCTCTAGAGACCCAACCCTGTCCATCAGTACACTAAAAGACCTGGTCATTGAGTCGATGACGCCAGCACCGAAAATCCCGAATTCTGCCCAATCCAACGGCCGGAAGCCGGCACATAAATAATCAGACACGGTTCCGTATATGCAAACAATGGCATAATTTTCCCACTTTCTCTGTGAATTTGAACAGGGAATCAAGACCAACGTTTTAAAAAAATCAGAGAATAAGTAAATGCAAATAAAAAAGAGTAATTTTCTCTCCTGTGGCAACATTGTCTCCAATGGCTTTGAATTGAGGTACGCCTGAGTGAGTTGTGATAGGCGCATGCTTTGTGTGTTGTTAATAGCGTGTTGTAGTATGGTATAGAATAGCGTTGAGAATCCTTTGAACTGTTAACAATATTGTTGACGTACACGTGTCTTTTGGGATACTTATTCTGGTTGGGCTGTGGCTGGTGATTTCCATGTAAAAATCGTGCAAACTATGTAAAACATTACGTATTTATTTTAAGTTAAATATCCATTTAAAATCTTATAAACAGTATAATAATGTTGCAAATAAAGAAAATAATTATATTTTCATAAGTATTACTTGTTTATTATTCGGCCTGAATTTTTAATTTTATTTGCTTTTTTTATTCTCACTGTAGAAATCTTAGAGAAACAAACTTAAAACAACTTGGACAAATTCTTTGTATTATAAAATTACGAGTACTAATCAAATGAAAATTTAAAAGGTAATTTATATATTTTTTATGTTATGCTAAACATGATTTTTTTAATTTATTGAGATATTTTTCCTTTTCTCAATCCGTTTGTAGCATTTTCATTCTTCCACCAACATAACGTCGGTGTCAAATTGACTTAAATTTATTCCAAAAATGAAATCTATAGTGCAGAATCCAAAGCGATATTATCCCCTACCTGTATCAAACATACAGAGAGGCAAAAGAAATTCGCCCCCGGGTGGGCTTGAACCACCAACCTTTCGGTTAACAGCCGAACGCGCTAACCAATTGCGCCACGGAGGCTTCGACATAGGGAGATTTAAGTATATTCATAAGGCTATGTGCTAAATTAAGATTCTTGTGTAATAAAATGAAAGAAAAAGTTGTTTTTCCGGTTGTTTCACATTTTCTTTCTCACAATACATTTTTCTTTCATTTCCCTAAGATTTTTTTTCTTATTCAGCGTTTCAACTTTTGCGAGACATTTTGTTTTACGTTTATAATATTAAAAAATTTAGTTAAAAATTTTTTGGTTTTCGAACTGAGAGAAGAAATTAGTAGCCCAGATAATATGTTTTTAAACCGGTAAAAAATTGCAACATCCGCAGGAAGTTTAATTTTTAAAATATGGCCGAAAAAAATTTCAAAAAATCATATTATAGTAATCGACTGATGATACATGTTAAATTGGCTATTTTTCAACGCTGAATATGAATATCCCATTTAAATTTTTTTAAATTAAAATTTCAATTTTAATAAATTAATTCAAAATTTGGAATGTCGAAAAAATTAGAACATCTCTCAAAACCACAAAATAATTGAAAAGGAAGTAATTTAAACGGTTTTCAATTAGAAATGACTTAAATAACAACATACTAAAAACGAAAGAAAATCGGACAGTAAAAAAAGTTTATTTTTTTCAAATTTTAAATTTTTTTAGCCTCAAAAATCGACCTTTTTAAAAATTCTTGTTAAAAAAATGTTTGAGGGTTGTTGTATATAGATGTTGTAGGTATATACCTCTATAACCTAAAAATACCACAATTGGTGATTAAATCATTAGTTATTTAATTTATCGAAGTGTATATTTGGAGGGCCCAAACGGCCCGTGGCGCATGCGCTGTAGGTCTCGTGGTTAAGTAGCAGTCTCGGCGCTTAGTGATGGAACGCCGGGCCGTGGAAATTAGAGTAGAGTTCAGTTGAAAAAAGGCCGTCCAGATATACAGTGCCTTAATTTATTTATAAAACTTAATGTTGAAAATGCAGGTTAAATCTTTCAATCAAGTAATATAGAAAATATTATGAGAATATTCGGTAATAAATCATTTTAAAAATTATTAAATTGAGAAAAGACAAAATTTCATTCAAAAAAATAAATTTTAAATTAATTTAAAAATTTTAAATTTTTAAAAATTTAAATTTTGTAGAACTTGCATATGATACATGTCTCTAGGCCTAAAAATTGAAGCATAAAAAACAAAAGTATTGAGAAAAATGCTTCAATTTTTCCACACTTATTCTAAATTTTATTGATAAGTTGGCTTGATATTCGTAAACAGCACTAAAATATTGCCTTGAGACATGTATCAATCATATGCAAATACTACAAAATTTAAAAATTTTATAAATTTAAAATTTTTAAATTAATTTAAAATTATTTATTATTAAAATGATTTATTATCGAATATTTTCAACATATTTCTATATCACTTGATTGAAAGATTTTATCTGTATTTTCAACATTAAGTTTTATAAATTAATTAATTAACTAATGATTTAATCACCCATCGTGGTATTTTTAGGTTATAGAGATATATCCTACCTACAACATCCATGGAAAAATGAACTTGGCAAATGCCTCAAACGTTTTTAACAATAATTTTTAAAAAGGTCGATTTTTGAATTAAAATAAATTTGACTGCAATTACCCATAGCAGTAACATTTTTTTTTCATCTTAATGTGTTCAGAATGGCTTAAAACCTCCAAAAAAACAATTTTAATTTACCTTTCAAAGCCCTAAATTTTAAGTTACTTTCAAATTAAAAATAGCTTCTTTTCTGTCTGAGCTGAAACAGCTTTGTGACGCTAAATGTGCCTTGATCCCGCTTGTTGTTATCATCCCGCTTTGAAAGACTGAAAATACTGAGCTTTCGTTTTTTTACATCCTTGTGTTTCGATGAAAACGGTGTTTCCCACATTTCCAAGAGACACGTGTGACGTCACATTATTAGGAGCTTTCTGTATTAAAATATGACATATTTACCTTTAAAAAGTTTGTGGGAAAAGACAAGCGTATTTTTGGAATCAGAAGATAATTTTTAATAAATTAAAATTAAATATTTAGAAATTTAAGAGATGCTGCAATTCTCCATTAAAGCATTGTTTAAAATAGAAAATTGAAATGTTATATATGTATAATAATATACATTTCAATTTTCATTAATATTGAAATGTATAGGATGCAACTACGTCACATTTTGAAATTTGATGTTTTCGCGCCCCTTTTTTAAAGTCAAACTTTGACATAAAAAAATTTTGCGCGATATTCCGCTCTAGGGTACCTCTATCGAGTAAAAACATAAGAAATAAATGCTGGAATTGCCGATTGGATAATGTTATCACTTAAATCTCGGACAATTGCGATCACATTAAAGCGGAGTTGTGTATAACCATTTTCGGTTCGGAGACAAAACACAAGCCATTTGCAAGAAAAAATACATTTTCCCACACCCAGCAAAATTGCTACCAAACAAAACCTCTACTACTCCAATCAGAGTGTAACGGCTGGTCAAAGGCAGAAATGACTTCAGTGGAAGTTAGTCTTTAAAAGGACTCTGTCACAAGGTTTACCGCAATGAATGGATTTTCATGTTTTTGGCTCACGATTTCTTATTAACAGGAATCATTAGTATGTGGTGTTGAAGAACCGTGGGACAGGGGTTGAAATTTACCTGATGGATTTCATTCACTTGAATTGAGTGAGTCATGCTTGAGTACGAAAGTAGTGTTGCAGCAAAATTGAACAAATTAAATAGCTTATGAATTTCGAATGTTCATTTTCTTTAGTTTTAAATTATTATTAATAAAAAATACTTACATTAAATTTGATTTTCCAAGAACCACTATTGGATGTTTTGAAAGAAAGATGGCATAAGCATAGCTCATTGATGGTAAACTTGGTTGCCAAACTTTTTGTCAAATTTTTGGTTGCCAAATTTTGGTTGCTTTTGTTTTTTTGGTTGCTAAACTAACAACCATGTTGGATATTAATTCGTATTCATGTTGATTAGTTAGGATATTGAGTTCAAGAGTTTATTGAAGCATACGAAAATCAGATTGCTTGAATAACTCTCTGAGAAAATTTGTATTAAGAATCACGACTGTATGTTTCCTAAGTATTGCAATATTCTACCGGATAACTTAAAATTATAGATGCTTTTCTATACCGCAACAGAAAAGTGTGAATTTGCTATATAAGTTACCCAGATGTAACATAACAATTTTGATGCGCTTAGGCTATATTTAAATCCAATACACACGACGTATGCAGATTAACACTATCTCATTCCATCCAAAAAAATTTAAACTTAATCTATTCGTCGAAAACTTCAGCCTTTCCCTTTCAACTACAAAAAATATTCCTCTTAACAGTAATCGTATTGATATGATTCATGCTAATCCGTTAAGATTTTATCAAATCATGAATAGTTATGTCTGCCTAGCAATGAGCACCAATTTCACACTCCTATCCATCCAATCTTGTCTGAGAGTGAGTCTTGAATTGAATTAACAATGGATGAAACTCACAATGCGCTGGTGAAAGTGAAGTTTTGCAATAGTTTAATACACCGATGCATATCTTACTTCGCGTTATTATGCAAATTATAGGAATTCTTTGCTTTTCTCCAAGGGATGCAACGTACGTTATTCTTTGCGTGTTGTCGAATCTGTTGTTATGCAGCTTTCAGACTCGTCACCATGTTAGGTATTGTTATAATGTCACTAGTTATAGAGCCCGAACAATGTAAGCAGATAAAAGAGTTGGGTGTGACTTTGGATGCACTTCCTTGTAAAAATTTAATTGACCTTTGATAAAAGCAGTGTTTGTTGAATATTGAGCAGTGAAACTGAACAATAAAATCTGTTGTTGAACAATAAAATCTAGAAACAACAATCGAGCAAACAATAAAAAACAATCGACAATGCCAAACAAAATTGTATTTCCCGTCTATCGCTATTTCTGAGTTATTTTCGTTTTTGTCTAATCAAAGGAAGATAAATTACTTTTTCATAAACAGTTAAATACATTGTAAATTGACGGCACACATCATTTTAAAGCATTTGAGAATAAATATCCTTAAATGTAATGTAAAAATTCATGTTATAGCTTATAGAAAAATATTAATACTACACCAAAAGACAATTTTTATGGGATAACGTTAGTTAGTTGTTGTACTGTTCTGTAGAATATCTAATGCAAGACACTCTAAATGATATATCCTAATTGGATTCATTTTAGCATCTGAGTTAAAGGATAGTTCTGTTCTGAATAAAACAAACATAGGAACAATATCTTTCTCTCGTTCATTTAAAGCTTTAAAAACCCTGATCAAGAGGTGTCTTGCCTTTTCAATTACACTAACAAATTTAAAATTTTTGATTTCAACAATTTTTTTGCATAATTTGGAAAGGAAAAAACAAAATTAGTTTAATTGGGGTTTTTTTCTAAAATTTACTACCTATAATGCATTGGAAATGGCTTTTTTACTTTAAAGCAACAGTACTAAGATAAAATAATTATCATGATTGATTTATGTTTAAGTTAATAAGAACATTTAATATTTTAACTACACTTTCATAGCTTACTAATTTTTATTGTTTCATTATTTTATTATAATCAAAAAGTTTGTAAAAAGGAACACAAAACAGTGCTAGATTATAATCGAATCAATTGAGTAATGAGAAAACTTGCCCTCCTCTAACATCAACTGTCCATCATTCTGTCCACCTTGAAAAAGGGCACTATCACTAACATGTCTTTTAATGATCTATGATTCATAGTTTGTGGTCAAAATTCCCCAAAGAGTTGTTTAAAAACTAATTAAACGCTTTCACACGCAACCCTCTTGAATGCAGTGATTTGATACTCTTCCTCCCCTATCGCGAAGGGCATCGTAAAACGCGGTGAAGAGGAATCCTTGAAAACAGGATTACAGCGATCATAGCATCTTCCCCAAGGAAAACAAATGGTTTCGATGTATGTATCCCATCGATGATTAAATCGGAGTTTCCTTCCTCATCTTAAAGTCATTTCCCAATTGACTCTTCTTGGAAAGTCTGCATTAATGATTTTTGACCTCTGTTGAGTAACGAAATTGCATTGAAAAGGAGAACAATCCCTAATAATAAAAATTTGAAAACAAATATAGGTTGTGTAAGACCGTCAAGAGGATATTGTACTCTATAGAAGTGAGTCTCCGAACTTTTTATGCGTTTTTAAGAAGTGTAAAATAGAAGTGTAAGCAAATATATTAAACCATAACGGCATGTTCATAAATAATAAATTGCAGACCTGCTTTTTTCTTAGGAATGATATTAATCAAATCATTGGATGTTTATTCGGTAATATTTCTGGTATTATCATGCATAAATTTGCTTTGTTCCTTATTTGGTAAAATTTTATTACCCTCAAATAAACTAAATTTATAACCTAGGACTGAAAAAAGGGACAAAAATTGAATAAACTTTTGATTTTTTTATTAATGAGTTATTCATTGAAATAAAGTTCTTAAATTTCCTTTCTAAGTTTACTCTATGATACTCTTCTATGGAGTGAATGATGATAGTAACCCTATATATCATCATTCTAAAAAATAATAGTTTCTATGTTATAAAAAACCACTACAAAATATTTTTTAGGTTTTCTCTCCGTTTTATGCCTAATTCAAGTGTAAGATGTGCTTTAACAAAAACAAATTTGGAATTTTAGAATTTTTAAAAGATTGATTTGTTTCTATAACTTAAAAATGAAATTTTGTGCATTATTTCGGGTAATTTCGTAAGTTTTTATTGTTCACTACAAAAGTGTTGAACTGATGAATTGACAACTTTATTTACACATAAATATAAATACAAATACATACACAGAATGAACAAAACAAATTTATGATTCACCAGGAAGAAAAACCCGTACTGGCGAAAACAAATTACAAATTTTCTTACGATAAACATAATATGATACTGAAAATATTTACAATGAAGTGGAAAAAAGAAACAATAAGAAGTAATAATGAAACAAATAAATTAACCCAAATATTTTCAAAAACTAAATACCTTCCGTGTAGATTTTATTTTAACGTAATTACTATTTTCAAATCTTCTAAACATCATTTAAGAAGTTCAACTTAGTTTAAACTCTCATGTAGTTTACAATTGATTAAATTAACCCTTTGTTAATTGTACACCTGTAATCCTTCTATTCATTACTAAAACTCACAATACCCTATCATTAACTCCTTGTCGATTCTTTGTTTAAAAACGAATCCCTATGAAAATACTCTCTAGCATAGCAAATACCTACGAAGGTCATTTCATGGTAACAAAAGGAATTGCTAACCATTTCCACCTCTCATCACAAAGAGATCTTCGAATAAGTAGCTCATTGCAACGCCTCAGGACTCCACCCAATGCCCCTCCCTACGAGATGCCATCCGCAATAAAGAAACTTCTTCGCAAATCGTCTGAACGGTCCAAGGATGAATCCCCGAAGAAGAAAAAAAAGCTCAAACAAGGTGGAGTCGAGGGTATAACAAGAATAAAAACTGACTGATGGTTCTGTGGGATTGAAAAAATGGATCACTTTTTTGAATCCAGCACGTGCAAGGAATGGAGATGAGATGAAGACTCCTATTGACCTTCTGTGTATAACTATTGTAAAGAGGTAATATTTTCTTTTCTTCTCAAGGTGTTTGGAGGATGCTGCAGTGTCAGTGTGTACCAGGAAACACCTTCTGGAAAGTGTTCCAGGGTTGGAGAAGCGAATGTCCAGGAGCAAAAAAATATTACTGATTCGGTTTTACGAAGAGGAAATTTTTGAATCAATTTTGTGGTGGGTGAAATACTATTAGGGATGTTTATGTTCATCATATGTAACTGTTAGACACGAAATTCGGCCTGTGGAAGTGCCAATTTCGCTATCAGAAAAGAATGATGTGTCAGGTTTTCTCTTTCTAAATGGTTTATTTTTTGAAAGGATTGTAAAACAGTTTACCATCCCACTTAAATGATGATATTAAAACAGTTTAATGTATTAAAATTACTGTAATAATTTATAATAATAGCACATTATATTGAGTTATGGTTAATTTGATTTATGACTGTGTTTTGAAGGTTCAATCATGCCAGGAATATTTTATTTTAAGTCTTTAACTGGGGTAACGTAAATTAATATCAGTTTGTTTCTCAAACCTGCTGGTAATGATAACTAATTTATGTGGGCAGTACTTTAAAACCAATTCTTCACAATCAAAACCAATTAAATTTTTATTATCCCAGCTCTTTAAAAGCAAATAATTTATCAAATCCTGCAAAAATATGCACTGCAAAACTATGAATGAGACAAAAATCTGGCCTTTTTTACGAAATACTTATGTTACACTGGAGCCGTATCCAGAGGTGGTTTGAACAATGCGATTGGAGGGATTATTGGCCAGTCCAGTGGGGGCCCTGTCGGCTTTTTTCTTTTAATTTTACGTTGTCTTGTCAGTTTAAATCTTGTGTCGTATCTGTAGCTCCATTCTTTGTGTTTCTCTGGATTGGAATGTTGTATCCTTAATTCATATGCTGAAATCTCCAACAACAAAGAGAAAACTACAAAAATTACTGCCACAACCTATAACAAAAAGTAGTTCATTATGCCCTTAATTTAACAGTAGCAAGATTTGAGTTATTTGTACGTTAAGTATGCAGAAAAATACTGTTTTAGTTTTTATTAATCTCCCGTATAAAACATGACATTTTAATCATTAAAATTACTTTGATAGTTGTATTTGAAACTGTAATAATCACGTCTTATTTTTCCTGTATTTTATTCTTATTTTAGAAAGTATTACGCAATTGTAAATGTAGAATACTGCAAAGAAAATTCTAAAAAGAAGTTTCCTTAAAATGAATATAAGAAATTTGATAGAATGGAATCACTTGTTGAATAAGAATTTACTTTTCCATTCATGACAGCTTTGCACTTCATTAGCATTTAGCTTCATTTATATTAAATTAACATTTTTCAAAAAATTACAAGTACTTTACACAATTCACGCAATTCACATTTTTATACAAATCCTCTAAATAAATAACCTTCAACGTGGAAAAAGTTTAATCCATTATAATTTTTTATATCATGAAAACACAATTGTAAGGATATAATTACTTTATAATTGTTAATCTAGACCAGGGTTTCCCAAACTTTATCATGCATCGACCCCTTGGTAATATTTTACCTACGCCATCGACCCCCTTTCAAAAATCCAACTAAATTTTTAAGAAAAATTATTTATGAATGAAAATCTAACTAAAATTTTTCAACTGGTTCCACTCCAACGGCGTGTCCAGGAGTTGGTTCTCTTTTTTTGGGGGGGGCGGCTAAGAATTTTCAATATCAAAATAGTCTTCTAATTTCCTAAAGGGGGAGTCTGGGGGTCCTCCCCCAGAAATTTTTTGGAAATTTAAGTCTAAAAAGCAGATTTTCAACTAATTTTTGTACACCTAATCCGGATTTCGGACATACATTTTCAAGAATTTAATTTACAATTTGGTAGAATTTTGACGAAATTTTAGAATAATAGAGTTCCAAGTTTGAAAGGGCGTCTGGGGGTCCTTCCCCAGAAAATTTCTGGAAGTGTAATCCTAAAAACAGGATTTCAGCTCGTTTTGGAGTCGCTTTTCCCTTTTTTAACATCCCCTATTTCTCACTGTTAGTTCTTATTCCTTTGTTGTTGTTGTTGTTGTCGTGTGCCACATGGAATACCCAAGTTCCACAAGGATTCAAGGCAAAGGGGGTGCGGCTCCTGAGAAAGTGAGGCCCATAAATGGCAGGAGTCCGACTTCGATCTTATTCCTTTAAGGGGGGCTAAAACCCCCTTGCCCCCCTGGATTCGCTAGTGTTCCACTCTCTAGTAATGTACAGTTTAATCTAGATAATTTATAGGTGATCCAAATAAGCAATAGACCACCAAATGAAGCATTAATTTTTTAAAACTTTGAAATTAAAAATTAGTATCTAAAGAAAGTTCAAGGGACCAGGAAAATTCTTTTGAATCTTAAAAAATTCTTTGAACAGTAAATAAGAAGCTGTTTTCATCAACATTTTATTTTTTATGACTGTTTAACTTTCATCGACCCCCTACCGACCCCTTAAGCTTCGTCGACCCCCAATCGACCACTAGAGCTTCATCGACCCCCTTTAAACCTTCATCGACCCCCAGGGGGTCGGTACCGACCCCTTTGGGAAACCCTGATCTAGACTACTGTACAGAAAAATTTTAAAACTAAGTTTCTTTAAAACGAATACCCTTAAGAAATTTCATGGAATAGAATCACCTATTGAACAAGCATTTTGTTTTTAAGTTTTCTACTTACATTTATATAACATTTAGAAACACTAAAAAAATGTTATTATGAAACATTCTTTGATAAATAATAAATTATTTACTAAGCTAAAATATCCATTTAATATAAAAATTTAAATGTGCTTGATTAAGTTGTCATTAATTTAAATATCAATTAATATATCTTACTTTCAAAAATATGTATATAAGTCTTTGCTCGTATACTACAGGTAAAATATAAAATCTCCATTCATCATTTTAAATAGTAATCAATTAAGAAACTTGATATTTTAAATGAATAAAAATTGAGTTAACCACAATAAACATTTGTTGCAAATTTTATGTGTCAAATATTACAATTATTTATTTCAACATAGAATTGTTAAACAACATACAACTGCCAAAAGCTACTTTCTAAATAATGAAAACATTTAAAACCAAACCTAGAATGAAATTGTAAATCTTCATAATAGACAAATTCGTATAAAAAGATTCATTAATCGTAAAAGAAAGTGAATAGTTCTTTAGAATCATGTGATAATAATGTTGAAGTTTATTAAAACCTTAAAACAGTTAACTTTACAAAAATTAACTATTTCCTGATATTTTTTCTTATTCAACTTAAGAAAGGTACCATTTTTATAAAAAAAAATCATTCATAATTTCAAATGCTGAACATAATTTAGAAAATAATTAGAAACTGAGCAATATTTTGCAAATTTAAAAACACCAGAACTTAAATTATTACATTGGTAGGCGCATAAGAGATCAACTAAAGCCAATATATGTTTTTAAGGAGCCAGATACAAATGCATAATGTATAATTGCAGATTTTTGAAAATAGAATAACTCATATAATAGAAAATTTGTATGAAAACATATAAAATATGTGTAATAAGGGTTAAACGCAGTAAAATATATATTTTTTATCAATAAAGTGTATTACTCATATTACTAATTTGCATGAAGTTACTTTAAACTTTCCACAAAAATTACAATCTTGCTTCAAAGGGGTTTTAAATCGCTAATAAATAACAACCACCACTTTCAAAAAGAAAAAGTAATTGCCGAAAAAGCTAAACCAGTGAAATCGGAAATATTTTGTATCACAATCGAATGTACAATACTGGAAAAAAATCGACTCAGACCCATATCTCCGGAACGGCTAGTGATATAAAGACAAATGAGGTATCATTTTTCATGATTTGAAGTATTTTATATACAGACAAATTTTCAAGTTCTTAGGGGGTCGTCTTCATATTAAACGAAGCACCATCTTTCGTTTTTCCTGTGGGTGACATCAAATATTATTCCCGATTCTGAAAGAGCACCCCCCAAAACCAATTTTCATGTCATTTGGTCCTCAAATAAAGCCAGGAGTGGGGGTTGAAGTTCGTCGAATTTACGTTGAAATCTTGTTTTTTACATTGAATTCTCGATTTTGATCCTGCGGGGTTGATATGGTTGTAAGGATCAAAATCGACAACTCAACGTAAAGAACCAGATTTCAAGGTAAATTCGACGAACTTCAACCCCCCACTCCTGGCTTTATTTGGGGACCAAATGACATGAAAATTGGTTTTGAGGGGGTTTTAGGGGGTGCTCTTTCAGAATCGGGAATAATATTTGATATCGCCCATAGGAAAAACGAAAGTTGGTGCTTCGTTTAACCCTTTATGTCCCGACGGGACTTGTAAGTCCCACTTCCTAATGTTCCAAATTCGTTCAATTTTCGTCATGTAAGACCAAATTTAGTTTACTTATAGTTGCAGTTACTTAAACTTGACATATTTTGGATGAGGATGAGGAAAATAATTTTGGGCATAAAGGGTTAATATGAAGACGACCCCCTAAGAACTTGAAAACTTGTCTGTAAATAGAATACTTCAAATCATGAAAAATGATACCTCATTTGTCTTTATATCACAAGCCGTTCCGGAGATATAGGGTCTGAGTCGATTTTTTATCTAGTATTACATCAAAGCGGAGGTCTATCAATCAATCAAAAATCAATCTAAGAATTATTATAAAGATTCATTTTGTCTTCATATGATATTTTCATCCGATAAGGCTTTGAAGTTAAATGTACACACTTTGGTTCTCCTCTATAAATTTTTTTTTTAAAAATCCCTGTCAATTACCGAAAATCTACAACTTAATAAGAGGAATTATGTCGGTTTACCGTTATGAAAATATTGATAAATGGCAACTTCGGCAACTATCAAGTTGCTTTTCAAAGCACGTAAAAGAGTGTGATCTATCCGGTTTTCCCCACGTGATTCCCATCCACGAGATTGTCATGTCCAACATGTAAAACAGTTTATATGACTCCCAGTTTTTAAATCCATCATCGTGATGGAAAAAAAATACGGTTCGTTATTCCCCGAATATTGAGAACAAGGTTAAGACTTTATTAACTGCAACCGACGACCACTAATGAAAAGCGTCCATCATCGCGGTTATGATGATGATCTTTCATCTTTGTTCCGATTCCCGCAAAATTCCTAATCTATCACATCAATGCGCAAAATGAAAACTCGAAAAGAAGAAAGACAGTAGATAGAATTTGAGAGTTCTGCCCCACTGCGGCTCTACGGCTCGGCGGCTCTGCGGCTCGATTGCGGCTCCCTTCCCAATCTACTAAATTGCGATTCCCTTCCCAATCTACTGATTGCTGAGTGTCTGCTCCGGTTGCGCCGGCAGATTTGTGACCCCTTCCCATTCTTCCAAAATTCGGATACCTGCCTATTCTACTAAATTGCGGATACCTGCGCATTCTACTAAATTGCGACTCTGCCACTAAATATCGGCTCTACCACTAAATTGGGCAAAATGTGAAGGTACTTTACAGCTCCACCGCTATATTGGGGCTTTACCACTATGACACAGCAGGAAGTTAAAGCTATTTTTCTATTAACAGTTACTATTTTAGTTACTATTAAATTTATTTACTATTAACAAACTGTAACTGCTGTTTAACTGTAATATGGATGAAATTAGCAAATTGCAGCTCTTCCACTATATTGGGGCTTTACCACTATGACACCGCAGGAAGTTAAAGTTATTTTACTATTAACAGTTACTATTTAAGTTATTTACTAATAACAAACTGTAACCGCTATTTAACTATAATATGGATAAAATTAGCAAATTGCAACTTATTGGGACACTAAGACACAACAGGAAGTTATTTTACAATTAACAGTTACTACTAAAGGTATTTAATATTAACAAACTGTTTAACTGTAATATGGACAAATTGCAGCTCTTCCACTATATTGTGGATCTAGAACACATGCAACAAAAAGAAGCTAAATTGTGACTTTCTAAATTATTTTAAGATAACATTAATTGATAGTTAAAGTTATTAACAAAGGTTAATTAACAGTTTAAGTTATTTTACATAAAATTATAAGGTTAATGAACAAACTAACCGCTGTAATACATTACCTATTGAATGCCCATACTGGAATAAAAGACCAAGACAATCACAAACTCAAAAAAATGTAGACTGCACTACTCACCTGTCATTGAGACTCCCTTTAACAATGCACCGGCGAACCGCCCCTCTTACCTTTCACAGAGCAATATGTGTGGCGATAACGGGGTAACCTCCATTGGGATTGACAGCGATTGCATCTTTTCCCGCAATACCAAGGGGAGAGGGTTTTCAAAAGATATATATTTTTTCATTACAATCATTTCTATTTCGTTAAATTTACAGTTCAATATTCACTTTAGTTACAGTTTGACACAAAATGCTTATCCTATCACAATCCTTAACTTTGAAAATACAGTATTTTCACCAGAAAGGATGCATTAAAAATTGAGAATGATTGAACATTTTCAGACAACCACACATCTAATACGTTATCCTATTGGTGGAATTATTTTTATTTTACTTTGATCAGGAAAGGATACTTTGAAAAATTGAGAATGCATTTTCAGTGCAAGCATTTTCAGACCACTTGACATATAATAGTAAGGCCGTTAAAGGGAAAAAACACCCGAATTGTTCAGATTTTGATAAAGGCACCAAAATTGGTGGAAATGTATTTTCAAACATGCTGAATCCAAAATGAACCAGAACCACTCTGGCGGAAGTCCCGTTCGGGACTTCCGGTCAATAACAAAATGGCCGCCCGCTGGCCTATTTTCGGTTGTTTCAATGATAGAAAGGCAATTTTGGTGTCAAATATTATGTTCTAAGGGTCAAGGAACATTATTATGATGCAAAAATGTGCAATTTATTTAAAAAAAATTAAGTGAAATCCAATAAAATCTCTTAAATAGTGAAAAATTCTAAGTTTATAAATATTAAGTTCCTGACCACTAGTTGCATCCTATAGTTCTCTTCCGATTGTTATTTTGTTTATTTTTAAACATATTTTAAAACTAAACTTAATTAAGTTTTGTAAAACACATTAAAATTTAAACCATGCATAAAATAAATGGATAACATAAAGCTACTTTAGTACAGTACGCGTTTTGAAACATTCATGCAGAAAAGTTGTTTAGGCACGTGAAATCCCGTGTTAGGTATGCTTCCTGTGATTGGTTATACCTAAATAAAAATCCTTTTTCTCCTCTTTCGGGGGTTTAGGGGCAGAATTTTGAAGAATTTGATTTATATCTGAAGATAAAAATCAAGGTATTATCTCTAATGGCAGAATGGTTCGATCCCCTAACTTTTTCTAATCACATTGAAAATCATCGACCGATGATTAATTGGGATACTTGCATTTTCTGCCAAGTAGCTGACGACTCCAAATCTGTAGTGCATGCATCCAATAGCTTCGAGTTATATTACTCTAGATCTAGAAGAAAATCTGATCGACTTTCAGAAATTAAATGCTATACCAACAACTTTAAATCTTGACCGGCTTTGTGGAGTTCCTCAATGTATCTCTGAAATATTGTTTACAAAAGGGGCAGTGTGACATAAAAGTTGTCGAGCTAAGTATAATTCAGTTAAGCTAGAAATGCATATAAAGAAGTTAAGGCAACTAGAAGAGAACTTAGAAAGTCCCCTTGAAAGCGAGAAGGATCCGAAACGAGCGTACACTCGATCACTAAAGAAAAGGAGCTGCTTATTTTGTGATGAGTTGATTAAAGATGAACAGCATTACTTGGTTACGAACCTTTCATTCAGTGAAAAGCTGTGGGAATCTGCAAAGTTGATGGAAGATCCAAATTTATTAGCTAAGCTAGCTGTTGACGATGTGATATCGTCCGAAGTTAAACACCACCGTCGTCAATGCCTCGTTTCTTTTAATAATCGCATAAGAGATATCAAATACAAGAGTCTAAATTCCAATGAATGCCACAATGACAAGACGGAAATAGAGTCACTAGCTTTTGTAAAAATTGTAAATATGATTGAAGAATATAGGTACGACAGAATATTTTTTAGGCTAGCTGACATGGCTAATTTATATAGAAATACACTAGTCAAGTATGGACTACAAATCGAAGGTAGAGTGAACTCAACCAGACTTAAAGAGAAGTTGCTTGAAACGATTGATAGACTTGTGGAGTACCCCATAGGAAGAGAAATATATTTGTCATTTCGTGAAAATGTTGTTGATGCCTTAGATGATTCAACTGTATCTTTCAGCAAAAAAGAGCTTTTACAATTTTCGAAGACTGCTAGAATATTGAGACAATATATTTTTACGTTCCTACCAATTCCAAAACTAATACCGTTCGACATAAAGTTCAAGAAAAATGAACTCCTTATTGAACATCTTTGTCAGATGCATCTGCATCTTGCCGTGAACTCATTTTCTGTGGTTGCAAAACAATGTGTTCATCGCGCTGCAATTGCTTGAGGGCTAAACTTCTGTGCACTGATCTTTGCGCTTGTAAAGGAAAATATAAATACAGTCCGAATAAAAATATAAATATGATTATTTTAAATTATGTTTCCATTATTATTAATGCCTAAATTATTTATTATAAGTGAAAATATATACATAATTTAAATATTTCTAAACTTAGAATTTTTCGCTATTTAAGAGATTTTATTGGATTTTACTCAATTTTTTAAAATAAATTGCACATTTTTGCATCATAATAATGTTCCTTGACCCTTAGGACATAATATTTGACACCAAAATTGCCTTTCTATCATTAAAACAACCGAAAAGAGGCCAGCGGGCGGCCATTTTGTTATTGACCGGAAGTCCCAAACGGGACTTTCGCCAGAGTGGTTCTGGTCCATTTTGGATTCAGCATGTTTGAAACTACATTTCCACCAATTTTGGTGCCTTTATCAAAATCTGAACAATTATTCCCTTTAACGGCCCTACTATAATACGTTATCCTATTGGAGGAATTATTTTACAACTTCGATTAAAAATTACTAATTATGTTCATATTGGATAAGATCTTCAATATTTTAAGCATTTTTTTTTAAATAAAATATACTTTTATTACGAATTCTGTTCGAGGAGTTGATTTTTTTTTCATAGAATGTTAGAATCATTCAAGTTAAAAATGATAAATCCATTAATTTTACTATAGTTCAATTGAAGATATTACTTATTTTATTCGCATAGTACTTTTTCTAGATTTAAACGTGAGAATATATGATTAATCACCTAAACAAAAACTATTCCATTACTCTTTTTTCTGAAATCATTGTATAAATGAGAGAATTTTTAAATTTTTATACAAAAATTGAAAAATATATACGATTTTCCCAACAGTTGAAAAAATTTCAATCATAAACCTTTTATTTAAAGTACGTTATTAGGCTAACACTACAGAACATACACTATATACATTCATTTTATTCATAACTTTTACTATATTTATTGAACATGTAATATTTTTCCTATACTAAAGAGAACTGCTTTGGTTATTTTTCAATTCATGGAATGGTTACGTTGATCATTTTCAACCTTTTTTTGAAAATAATAACTTTTTTAACCCATAGGCTATACTTGCTCTACAAGAATTTTACCCTCTGCTGTACATTTTTACTATCAATTTATATTCACAAAAGCAAACAACATAATACATATAAACTAATGAAAGAAATCCTTTATGGATATAATGTTTTCTCTTACCTAAAGCCTTCTTTCATCTATAATCCATATAGAAAATTAAACTATTCTAATAAAAATTAAAGGGGAAACAAGACTTAAAAGGAAACATACATTATAAAAACCAAGAAAATTATTACAGAATCTAAAAGAAAAACTAAAAACTCTGCTAAAAATAAAAACTTAACTGAAAATTTCGTTAAAAATTAAGACACATGCAGAAAAATAACTTAATACTTTGTGAAAAATAAAAACGAACACAGACAAACTTTCACTGAAAAACTAAAAATTTTGTTAAAAATAAAAACTTAACTAAAAATTTTGTTAAAAATAAAAACTTAACTAAAAATTTTGTTAAAAAATAAAAACTTAACTGAAAATTTTGTTAAAAATTAAGATACATGCAGAAAAATAACTTAATACTTTGTTAAAAATAAAAACGAACACAGAAAAACTTTCACTGAAAAACTAAAATCTTTGTTAAATATAAAAATTTATTCACTTCGAAACTAAAAACTTAACTCAAAATTTTGTCGAAAATAAAAACTTAACTAAAAATTTTGTTAAAAATAAAAACTTAACTGAAAATTTTGTTAAAAATTAAGATACAAGCAGAAAAATAACTTAATACTTTGCTAAAAATAAAACGAACACAGAAAAACTTTCAATGAAAAACTAAAATCTTTGTTAAATATAAAAACTTATTCACTTCGAAACTAAAAACTTAACTAAAAATTTTTTTAAAAATAAAAACTTAACTAAAAATTTTGTTAAAAATAAAAACTTAACTAAGAATTTTGTTAAAAATAAAAACTTAACTGAAAATTTTGTTAAAAATTAAGACATGTAGAAAAATAACTTAATACTTTGTGAAAAATAAAAACGAACACAGAAAAACTTTCACTGAAAAACTAAAATCTTTGTTAAATATAAAAACTTATTCACTTCGAAACTAAAAACTTTACTAAAAATTTTGTTAAAAATAAAAACTTAACTAAAAATTTTGTTAAAAAATAAAAACTTAACTGAAAATTTTGTTAAAAATTAAGACATGTAGAAAAATAACTTAATTCTTTGTTAAAAATAAAAACGAACACAGAAAAACTTTCACTGAAAAACTAAAATCTTTGTTAAATATAAAAACTTATTCACTTCGAAACTAAAAACTTTACTCAAAATTTTGTTGAAAATAAAAACTTAACTAAAAATTTTGTTAAAAATAAAAACTTAACTGAAAATTTTGTTAAAAATTAAGATACATGCAGAAAAATAACTTAATACTTTGTTAAAAATAAAAACGAACACAGAAAAACTTTCACTGAAAAACTAAAATCTTTGTTAAATATAAAAATTTATTCACTTCGAAACTAAAAACTTATCTAAAAATTTTGTTGAAAATAAAAACTTAACTAAAAATTTTGTTAAAAATAAAAACTTAACTGAAAATTTTGTTAAAAATTAAGACATGTAGAAAAATAACTTAATACTTTATTAAAAATAAAAACGAACACAGAAAAACTTTCACTGAAAAACTAAAATATTTGTTAAATATAAAAACTTATTCACTTCGAAACTTAAAACTTAACTAAAAATTTTGGTAAAAATAAAAACTTAACTGAAAATTTTGTTAAAAATTAAGATACATGCAGAAAAATAACTTAATACTTTGTTAAAAATAAAAACGAACACAGAAAAAACTTTACAAGAAATGAAAACTTATACACTGAAAAATTAAAATCTTTGTTAAATATAAAAACTTAACTGAAAATTTTGTTAAAAATTAAGACAAATGCTGAAAAATAACTCATTACTTTGCTAAAAGTAAAAATGAACACAGAAAAAACTATACAAGAAATGAAAACTTATACACTGAAAAACTAAAGTCTTTGTTAAATATAAAAACTTATTCACTACGAAACTGAAAACTTTGTTTGAAATGAACTAGAAAACGAAAAACTTTACACAAGAAATGAAAACTT
The DNA here is from genome assembly GCA_024610705.1 of Tetragnatha versicolor. Classification (NCBI taxonomy): domain Eukaryota; kingdom Metazoa; phylum Arthropoda; class Arachnida; order Araneae; family Tetragnathidae; genus Tetragnatha; species Tetragnatha versicolor. Next base: position 29,821,553 of record JANDEH010000001.1, on the reverse strand, counting down.
ATACACTAAAAAAATAAAATCTTTGTTAAAAATAAAAGCCTAACTATAAATTTTTTTAAAATTAAGACAAATGCAGAAAAATAACTTAATACTTTGTTAAATGTAAAAACTTTTAAGCTACAAAACTAAAATATTTGTTTAAAATAAATAAAAACTTTGAAAACATTTTACAAAAAAAATAAAAAAATTACACTAAAAACTTTACCAAAAAGAAATTATTACGAAAAACTTTAACAGAAAGAAAAACTTAAAAACCATAAAAATAAAACCTTTGTTAAAAAATAAAGGCAAATGCAGAAAATAACTTAATACTTTGTTAAATATTAAAACTTAGAAACTATGAAACGAAAAACTTAACCATAAAAAAACTTATACACTACAAAAATAAAATATTTGTTAAAAATAAAATAAAAACTTTGAAAAAATTTTACAAGAAATAAAAAGTTACACTAAAAACTTAATCAAAAAGAAATACTTCGTGTTAAAAATAAATAAAAACTTTGAAAAATTTTTACAAGAAATAAAAATTTACACTAAAAACTTTACCAAAAAGAAATTATTACGAAAAACTTTAACAAAAGAAAAACCTAAAAACTATAAAACTAAAAACTTTGTTAAAAATCAAGACAAACGCAGAAAAACAACTTAATACTTTGTTCAATATAAAAATTTAGAACTTATAAAACTAAAAACTTTGCTAAAAAATAAAACTTTAGGAAAACTTTGTTAAAAATAAAGAAACCAATACAGAAAATTTCAAAAATAAATAAAAACTTCGAAAAAATATTACAAGAAATAAAAAATAACTCTAAAAACTTTATCAAAAAGAGATACTTACAAATTATAAAACAAAAAAAAACTTTGTTAAAAATAAAATGAAATTGAAAAGTTACACTAAAAACTTTATCGAAATACTTCTTGTTAAAAAATTATACTTTGAAAAATTTATACAAGAAATAAACTAAAAACTTTACCAATAACGCTCATACTTTGTTAAAATTAGAAGACAGATAGATTCACATCCTCCTTTCGTTGTGACCCTTTTTTTTATTATGAAAACTAGGTGGGCTGAAAACTCCTTCTTAATGAAGGAAATTTAAAAATAGTACTTCTAAATTTTTCAGCCCACGTTTTACATAATAATTAAAAAAGGGTCCCAATGAAAGGAGGATGTGAATCTATCTGTCTTCTAATTTTAACAAAGTATGAGCGTTATTGGTAAAGTTTTTAGTTTATTTCTTGTACAAATTTTTCAAAGTATAATTTTTTAACAAGAAGTATTTCGATAAAGTTTTTAGTGTAACTTTTCAATTTCATTTTATTTTTAACAAAGTTTTTTTTTGTTTTATAATTTGTAAGTATCTCTTTTTGATAAAGTTTTTAGAGTTATTTTTTATTTCTTGTAATATTTTTTCGAAGTTTTTATTTATTTTTGAAATTTTCTGTATTGGTTTCTTTATTTTTAACAAAGTTTTCCTAAAGTTTTATTTTTTAGCAAAGTTTTTAGTTTTATAAGTTCTAAATTTTTATATTGAACAAAGTATTAAGTTGTTTTTCTGCGTTTGTCTTGATTTTTAACAAAGTTTTTAGTTTTATAGTTTTTAGGTTTTTCTTTTGTTAAAGTTTTTCGTAATAATTTCTTTTTGGTAAAGTTTTTAGTGTAAATTTTTATTTCTTGTAAAAATTTTTCAAAGTTTTTATTTATTTTTAACACGAAGTATTTCTTTTTGATTAAGTTTTTAGTGTAACTTTTTATTTCTTGTAAAATTTTTTCAAAGTTTTTATTTTATTTTTAACAAATATTTTATTTTTGTAGTGTATAAGTTTTTTTATGGTTAAGTTTTTCGTTTCATAGTTTCTAAGTTTTAATATTTAACAAAGTATTAAGTTATTTTCTGCATTTGCCTTTATTTTTTAACAAAGGTTTTATTTTTATGGTTTTTAAGTTTTTCTTTCTGTTAAAGTTTTTCGTAATAATTTCTTTTTGGTAAAGTTTTTAGTGTAATTTTTTTATTTTTTTTGTAAAATGTTTTCAAAGTTTTTATTTATTTTAAACAAATATTTTAGTTTTGTAGCTTAAAAGTTTTTACATTTAACAAAGTATTAAGTTATTTTTCTGCATTTGTCTTAATTTTAACAAAATTTATAGTTAGGCTTTTATTTTTAACAAAGATTTTATTTTTTTAGTGTATAAGTTTTCATTTCTTGTGTAAAGTTTTTCGTTTTCTAGTTCATTTCAAACAAAGTTTTCAGTTTCGTAGTGAATAAGTTTTTATATTTAACAAAGACTTTAGTTTTTCAGTGTATAAGTTTTCATTTCTTGTATAGTTTTTTCTGTGTTCATTTTTACTTTTAGCAAAGTAATGAGTTATTTTTCAGCATTTGTCTTAATTTTTAACAAAATTTTCAGTTAAGTTTTTATATTTAACAAAGATTTTAATTTTTCAGTGTATAAGTTTTCATTTCTTGTAAAGTTTTTTCTGTGTTCGTTTTTATTTTTAACAAAGTATTAAGTTATTTTTCTGCATGTATCTTAATTTTTAACAAAATTTTCAGTTAAGTTTTTATTTTTACCAAAATTTTTAGTTAAGTTTTAAGTTTCGAAGTGAATAAGTTTTTATATTTAACAAATATTTTAGTTTTTCAGTGAAAGTTTTTCTGTGTTCGTTTTTATTTTTAATAAAGTATTAAGTTATTTTTCTACATGTCTTAATTTTTAACAAAATTTTCAGTTAAGTTTTTATTTTTAACAAAATTTTTAGTTAAGTTTTTATTTTCAACAAAATTTTTAGATAAGTTTTTAGTTTCGAAGTGAATAAATTTTTATATTTAACAAAGATTTTAGTTTTTCAGTGAAAGTTTTTCTGTGTTCGTTTTTATTTTTAACAAAGTATTAAGTTATTTTTCTGCATGTATCTTAATTTTTAACAAAATTTTCAGTTAAGTTTTTATTTTTAACAAAATTTTTAGTTAAGTTTTTATTTTCAACAAAATTTTGAGTAAAGTTTTTAGTTTCGAAGTGAATAAGTTTTTATATTTAACAAAGATTTTAGTTTTTCAGTGAAAGTTTTTCTGTGTTCGTTTTTATTTTTAACAAAGAATTAAGTTATTTTTCTACATGTCTTAATTTTTAACAAAATTTTCAGTTAAGTTTTTATTTTTTAACAAAATTTTTAGTTAAGTTTTTATTTTTAACAAAATTTTTAGTAAAGTTTTTAGTTTCGAAGTGAATAAGTTTTTATATTTAACAAAGATTTTAGTTTTTCAGTGAAAGTTTTTCTGTGTTCGTTTTTATTTTTCACAAAGTATTAAGTTATTTTTCTACATGTCTTAATTTTTAACAAAATTTTCAGTTAAGTTTTTATTTTTAACAAAATTCTTAGTTAAGTTTTTATTTTTAACAAAATTTTTAGTTAAGTTTTTATTTTTAAAAAAATTTTTAGTTAAGTTTTTAGTTTCGAAGTGAATAAGTTTTTATATTTAACAAAGATTTTAGTTTTTCATTGAAAGTTTTTCTGTGTTCGTTTTATTTTTAGCAAAGTATTAAGTTATTTTTCTGCTTGTATCTTAATTTTTAACAAAATTTTCAGTTAAGTTTTTATTTTTAACAAAATTTTTAGTTAAGTTTTTATTTTCGACAAAATTTTGAGTTAAGTTTTTAGTTTCGAAGTGAATAAATTTTTATATTTAACAAAGATTTTAGTTTTTCAGTGAAAGTTTTTCTGTGTTCGTTTTTATTTTTAACAAAGTATTAAGTTATTTTTCTGCATGTATCTTAATTTTTAACAAAATTCATTCCATGAATTGAAAAATAACCAAAGCAGTTCTCTTTAGTATAGGAAAAATATTACATGTTCAATAAATATAGTAAAAGTTATGAATAAAATGAATGTATATAGTGTATGTTCTGTAGTGTTAGCCTAATAACGTACTACTTTAAATAAAAGGTTTATGATTGAAATTTTTTCAACTGTTGGGAAAATCGTATATATTTTTCAATTTTTGTATAAAAATTTAAAAATTCTCTCATTTATACAATGATTTCAGAAAAAAGAGTAATGGAATAGTTTTTGTTTAGGTGATTAATCATATATTCTCACGTTTAAATCTAGAAAAAGTACTATGCGAATAAAATAAGTAATATCTTCAATTGAACTATAGTAAAATTAATGGATTTATCATTTTTAACTTGAATGATTCTAACATTCTATGAAAAAAAAATCAACTCCTCGAACAGAATTCGTAATAAAAGTATATTTTATTTAAAAAAAATGCTTAAAATATTGAAGATCTTATCCAATATGAACATAATTAGTAATTTTTAATCGAAGTTGTAAAATAATTCCTCCAATACGATAACGTATTATATGTCAAGTGGTCTGAAAATGCTTGCACTGAAAATGCATTCTCAATTTTTCAAAGTATCCTTTCCTGATCAAAGTAAAATAAAAATAATTCCACCAATAGGATAACGTATTAGATGTGTGGTTGTCTGAAAATGTTCAATCATTCTCAATTTTTAATGCATCCTTTCTGGTGAAAATACTGTATTTTCAAAGTTAAGGATTGTGATAGGATAAGCATTTTGTGTCAAACTGTAACTAAAGTGAATATTGAACTGTAAATTTAACGAAATAGAAATGATTGTAATGAAAAAATATATATCTTTTGAAAACCCTCTCCCCTTGGTATTGCGGGAAAAGATGCAATCGCTGTCAATCCCAATGGAGGTTACCCCGTTATCGCCACACATATTGCTCTGTGAAAGGTAAGAGGGGCGGTTCGCCGGTGCATTGTTAAAGGGAGTCTCAATGACAGGTGAGTAGTGCAGTCTACATTTTTTTGAGTTTGTGATTGTCTTGGTCTTTTATTCCAGTATGGGCATTCAATAGGTAATGTATTACAGCGGTTAGTTTGTTCATTAACCTTATAATTTTATGTAAAATAACTTAAACTGTTAATTAACCTTTGTTAATAACTTTAACTATCAATTAATGTTATCTTAAAATAATTTAGAAAGTCACAATTTAGCTTCTTTTTGTTGCATGTGTTCTAGATCCACAATATAGTGGAAGAGCTGCAATTTGTCCATATTACAGTTAAACAGTTTGTTAATATTAAATACCTTTAGTAGTAACTGTTAATTGTAAAATAACTTCCTGTTGTGTCTTAGTGTCCCAATAAGTTGCAATTTGCTAATTTTATCCATATTATAGTTAAATAGCGGTTACAGTTTGTTATTAGTAAATAACTTAAATAGTAACTGTTAATAGTAAAATAACTTTAACTTCCTGCGGTGTCATAGTGGTAAAGCCCCAATATAGTGGAAGAGCTGCAATTTGCTAATTTCATCCATATTACAGTTAAACAGCAGTTACAGTTTGTTAATAGTAAATAAATTTAATAGTAACTAAAATAGTAACTGTTAATAGAAAAATAGCTTTAACTTCCTGCTGTGTCATAGTGGTAAAGCCCCAATATAGCGGTGGAGCTGTAAAGTACCTTCACATTTTGCCCAATTTAGTGGTAGAGCCGATATTTAGTGGCAGAGTCGCAATTTAGTAGAATGCGCAGGTATCCGCAATTTAGTAGAATAGGCAGGTATCCGAATTTTGGAAGAATGGGAAGGGGTCACAAATCTGCCGGCGCAACCGGAGCAGACACTCAGCAATCAGTAGATTGGGAAGGGAATCGCAATTTAGTAGATTGGGAAGGGAGCCGCAATCGAGCCGCAGAGCCGCCGAGCCGTAGAGCCGCAGTGGGGCAGAACTCTCAAATTCTATCTACTAAAGACTCACCTGCCTCCAAATCATTCTTTTTTTGTTCTACATCCCTCAAGCCGCTATCGTCTGTCACCCCTTCATTCTGAGATTTTGGAAAGTTGGTGATTTATTTCTCCTGTCCCGAAAATTCGTTCGATTGGGAAATTTTTCCACGATTGCGATTTTATTATTTGAGGCTATTATTTTGCAGTTATGGTCAGAATATGTAATATCGCTTTTTTTACGAGTTGGTTTGGAATGTTACGGTTGAGTGGTGCTCAGTGTCCACTCTTTGGTATACTCGTTAAACTGAATACAGATATTCAAGATAATATTTCCCATACTCGGAACCCTCTTTTGTACAATGAGCAGGGAAAATGTGGTCAAATTAAAACTAAAGTAAATAAAGTGATTCCCTTGATTAGTGTTAAGTAAAAATCATTGATTCGCAATTCTGGTTGGAAACCGTTCCTTTAACTATACTTAAGGGTCCGAACCTCGAAAAAACGATCTGCGTTGAATAGTTTTTCTGTAACAATTCTGTTTTTGAAGATAGCCGAAAAAATCACGATATTTTTCAGACATAGAGGAGAGGAGGGTATTATGGAATAGTCGGGTAATATGGAACACCTGAGTTTCTGCTCCCCCTCGTGCTGATATCACAAGGCTATGCCACGAAAGGCTTAAGAAATCCCCCATAATGTAGTGCACAAGAGTTTAGCTTCCTGTTGTTGTCTGATCTGTCGCAGCAAAGCAAAGTGTGTTTTAGGATTTTCGATAGTTTTTGACGGTAAATGTTCAAACCTTTTAACCTACCAGTAACTATGAGACTTTGATTTTGTTGTTAAGCATAATGTACACTGAAAGATCAGTAGTTTCTTATACTGCAGTCGTTTTTTAGCAATCCATGTTTTATAGGTCAGTCAAAGGGTTCACAGTACAAGATGGCCTGTCGGGTATTATGGAACATTCCATAAGCAAAGGGTCGGAAAAAGACGATTATGTTTGTGACTATTGTAAATAGAATCATGAACAGAACTATTTGAACGTAAATTGTTAAATATATTTTTATAGTTTAGATTAACAATGTTCTCTAAGGTCTAATTAGTTTTCAATAGCTGTTCATCCAACTGTTCCATATTACCCTCAATTTGTAACTTTTTCTTAAAGTACATTTTTTTATTTAAAAAAAATAAATGCTGATTTATTGGACCATTTTTCCTGCATTGTCATTAGTTATAGTATGTACTTAAAATGATTCAGCGGATTTTTATTAAAAACCAATAGAGTTATTCTTAAAAAAAAGGTGTTCCATAATACCCTCCTCTCCTCTAAATACTTAAAAATTTTTTAAAATAAACTATAACCTTCAGACCCTTCCTAGTCCTAGATTCCCCTAGGTTCAGACCCTTCCTATAACTCTACGGATTGTAAAAACACAAGTTTTATCAAGGTAAACTAAATATTTCTGAAATTATCACTGTTTAAAGTTGAAAAACCAGGAAAAAATTTGAAATTTTAAAAGTTCCGTAAAAATATATTAAAAACTTATTTCGATGAAATTTGAATGCTTAAAAATACAAATTAGATAGAGTTAGGTAACAATACAATATAATAACTCAACAATAGATAGGAAAAGGTATCTATTGTTGAGGTCTATTTTCAGGATTTCGTAGTGTGTACGTACAGTACACCTTACAAATAAAATAGATAAAATTACATAAAAATAGTTTCAAATACAAATAAATTTATTTCAAAATAATGAATGATATGCCGCAATGCAAGCACATATTATTAACAAGTTTAGTTGGATTAATATGAAAACCTATGAACTGAGAAAGGAACATTTAGAGTAATTTCTTTTTCCCTTGACATTAAAGATAACATCCTTTCTTAAATTCTAAAATATAAAAGTACTTCTGGACAATTTTAGTCTGCATATGTTATTAACTCAATTAAATCAGGAATACATAAAATTATGTGTAATAATAACCCTTATTTTTTAATCTAACCTGCTGTGTGAATTTTACAAATTCAAGGAGAGGAGATTGAAAAGTCCTTATCTATGTTAATAACTGTAACTTTTAAAAACGATAATTTAAAAAAAAAATATCATTTTAATGTGTATTTTAAAAACTTGATTTGTGCAATATGAATAAACGGTTTTCTGCTCATACTATTATAGTCTAATCTTATAGTCTGGAAATCCTTTATTTATAAGAAAATTGGTTTAAAAATAATCTGAGATGTAGGTATCTAATAAATTTTTGTCGTAATTTTCAATGGTACCTACTCTAAATTTTTTAGTAATTCTGAAAATTAAGACTTTTAATTGCTGTTGTCTTCTTGTTTGCTCTTGTAATTCTGGTTTTCTTTACTAAGTTCCGATAGAGAGAAAGCAACCCGTACCCAATAGAGCGAAACAACACAACCGTAGTGCATTATGGTCAATTTTCTTACCGTTTCTTCATGTGATGTGGCTATTTCTAAATCTATGGAACTGATACCCAAATATATAAAATAATTTTTGTTCTTGCCGACGAAAGCAAAGAAACAATCAACAAAAGTTGCTCCAGAGATAAGGGATTGGGAAAAAGTTACGAGTTGAAATAAAAAATGGAGATTTTTTGGCAACATGAAGAAATACAGTTTCATAACATTGCCTTGACCATTATTATAAAAACAAGTGACATTTTTTAGAATGCCAGTAAATCTATAGTTTTCAGTCATTTTAGAAGTGTTTCAGGTTAGCTCTACAGGAATCAATAACTAAATATTATGAAAATTCCACTGGTAAGTAATAATAATTAAGTAGTCTAAAAAATTTGAATCTTATATACAAGTTTTTAGAAAATGTTTAAATAGTTTTTGTAAACATCAATTTTAACAGAAATAACAGGAATATTCTGTATAAATTATAAGCATTCTCATGATATTTTGTTATAGTAAAGTAAAGCTTGATAAAAATTAATAGCCCTTCTTGTTTTTAAAGAGACTAAAATATTTTATTATTTCTAATCTGTGTGTTTTAGTTATTTTCCTTTAGTTGGTATTTTTTCAATGCTGCATTTGAAAAATTTGAAACTTTAAATTCAAGGACTACTTAAAATTTAATATAAATTTGTATCGGTTTATTAGTCGAACTAAAAACGTAAGAATCCTGTCGGAAAATCATCCCAGTCTAGATATATTGGCAGATTTATAAGGTATAAAAATTTCGGAACTATTCTAAATCAATTCAAATGTAAGTAAATTTGAATAATTGAAAAAGCTGTATACACTGTAAAAAAATCTTTCTTCAATAAACGTAAATTTCCCGGCAGCACAGCTGCCGGATTATTTTCATCATTTGAGAAGGTATCCGTATTTTCTTTTTCCGTCATTTGAGGGAATGTCCGTTTTGTATTTTTCTGTGAAAGGAGGGAAACCTTCCGTTATTTTAGAGAACGTTCGTTTAATATCTTTTCGTCATTGGAGTGGAACTTTCCGTTATTTTAGGGATTGTTCGTATTATTACTAATATTATTGTGATTCAGTATATTCCTGATTATAATTTTGAAAAAAAAATGACAAACAATCCGTAAAATCCAAATAGACGATTCTTTTAAATAATTTACACTACCGATCACAGTAATACAAGTCTAATCAAAAGTTACAAGTTATCACAACTATTTAGATCACATTTTTGCGATCTAATAGGACTAGTTAGGTATGCAATATTTTAAGACTTCAGCTACGTGGTGAAGAAAGCGATCGTACGATGTTTAAATATCTGTTTAAAAATAGTATATCAGAGTATTTCTATTTTAAAGCATGGTAACGTTTACTACGGCCGTTGCTAGGCTGCCGACGTACTGTTTTGTACTGTATTTCACAATCCCTGCAAGATTTTTATACTTTATTAGCAATGCGTATCCTTGTGGACTTGATTCTTGATGTTTCTATAAAATATTTTAGCGAAATAATTTTATTTTCAATTAATTAATAATTAAAATTTTTTTTAAAAAAATTAGATAAAGTAAAACATTTAAAAAAACACAAAGGAATGACTGTCAAACAAGAGAAATTAATTCTTGCAATTTTTAATGGAATAATAAAAATTTAAAATTAAATATACTGAAAAATAATTCCTGGGGTTCGAACCTACGACCATGTGCACTCTAGACCAGTGGTTCCCAACTCAAATATATCCACGGACCACTTCACTTAAATTTGAACCTTGGCGGACCATCCCTTTTCCCAACTTTATCTTAAAGAATTTAACGTTTTTCAATGCGCTAATTCCTCACAGAGAGTGTTAAGTTTGATTTTTTTCTGAATAGTACAGGAAACAGAGTCTTAAACGCATCTTAATGGAACTGTAAATCAAATATTCTATTAAACTTTAAAGAAAATTTATTATGACATTATTTTAAATCCAATTATTAAAAATAAACCTTTTATAAAAACATTAAAGACAAGGATACTTTACAAATGACAATAATTGTTCAGGTCCGCTCGTTGATCTCTTAGCCCTGGAAAGGTTTATGATCATACCTACACCCAAGTTACCCCAGGTTTAAATAACATCAGTATCAAATAGTCATTTTTTTTCATACGCAAACAACAGTATTGTTATATTATTAGTACATTTAAATTTAAACTACAGGACAAACGAGATGACCAGGAATTCTTTATCACTATAATGAGCAATTTAAAAAGAAAATGATTTATTTGTTCAAAGACGCGCATTTTTGACAATTTTTTCTTAGATTTTCGAACAAACCTATTTCGCTTGTATAAGAAATTTCCTCTTCCTATTAGCGTGCAATTTGTATAGTATCTTTCAACACTTAGACGCTTCGCATCGTATCAAACCATGTATAAGTCCGATCAGCGATCACTCGATTCTTTATTTGCCCCACCCTGACGCCTCTGAGTTTCAATTAATTTTATTCGCAACATAATCACATTTCGTTTCTATATACTTTGTAATAAACATCAGTTGAATAACGTGAGTGAAATGAACAAATGAATCATATAGGAGAGAAAGAGAAACTAACATTTTTTATTTATGAGACGAATAATTTTTGGGTTTTCATTTATGGTTTTTCACTACTTCATCGGATATGTGATAAGGAAAATTATTTTTTTTTTATTTCAACACATTTTTGGATATGTTTAAAAATCCTCTCGCGGACCACCTCCGATGGCCTCACGGACCACCAGTGGTCCGCGGACCACCTGTTGGGAACCACTGCTCTAGACTGACGTGCTACCACAACCCCATTCGAGCTCCGCTAGGTTCCATCCTAAATACTATAAATCCACGCCTTTAACCCGATCATGCGCACAACGGTTACCCGTCGGCAGCCTTTTTCAATAATACAAAAAATAAAAACAATATATTTAACTTACTTACCCATAATAAATTTGCTGAAGGTTCGTTTCGCCTGAAGACGCTTGCACAAACTTCCATTACTTATTTACAACTATATTTGAGTCTCACCAGAACTAGTGGAGAAATCGTACAATACGCATGCGTGAGGAGAGGAAAATTAAAAAACTGAAACTTCACGATGAAAATTCCGTTCTGTAGTTTACGGAATTAATCCATGAAAAATTCACGGAAAATAATACGTCAAAAGACGTTCTTTTTTTTACAGTGTATGCATTATCCGTTATCAATACCCACTTTCAAGCAATACTACATTCAAGCAAATTTTTCGATACCTAAAATTCTCAAGAACTTTTCTCAGAATCAGAAATACTCAATATTTATAATTTATCATTTATTTCTTATTGTTGAAGGTACTTTAAAAATAAAGTATCTTAATAAATAAGTAAATATTGCATTTAAAACAGATTTGAGAAAGCTTGCTGTTTATTTACAGCTATTAAAGGTATCAGAGTATTTGTTAAATTGTGAATAAAAACCTTCTTCCTATCTTCCTTAATTTATTTTAATTCGCTGACAGGTAACCAGTTAGTAAAATACACAAAAAAGAAACGACATTTCAACTGAAAAAGACTAAAAATTAAGAAAATGGAACTATTCACGAAAATCGTGCAAGGAAGATGCACAAACACAAAAGAATGCAAGTATTTCGGGACAAAAGAGGGTGCCCGAAATCATCTTTAGCCTAGAAGAGAGGTGGATAATTCTTTTCAGAAAAAGATAGTCTCTCTTGGCCTTTCTTATAAGACGTGAGAAGAATTTCAGAACTAGGGCGAGAGGACTCTTAGAAGCCTTGAGCAGATAAATGTTGGGATCTTCCTCTTTTTAAGTGGTCACAGTTAACCTTGCCGTTTGATTGAGGAGAAATTATTATTGTTTTTTAATTATGTTGGGGGAATAGATTTTTTAATGTGAATTTGATCTGGAATTTATAATGAACTATGGATTTTAATATAGGTGTATCGTTAAAATTAACGTTAATTTTAAAATATAAGACTAGATAGATTTAAACGCGTTAGATTTTACTCGGGTGGAAGGTGGAATATAAATATCCTATATTTAGTTCATACTCGAGCTTTCTTTTATCCATGATAGCTTAGTTTTCTATTACCGACTGCTACAAAGAATGGGGCATTAATTCAACGAGTAAAAATGTAAAATCAACAACAGGTAAAATGTTTAATGGTATGTTTGGTTTGGTATGTTTTTACTTAACCGATTTAGATAGGGGTTACCTTGATTAAACAAGAAATATTTTTAAGTTTGTACCATTTTAATAAAAAATAACCTACCTAGCAGCTAAGAGGAAAGTTCGAACTTTTGTCCCAAAATTAATTTGATTAGAGAATGAAAGTTGTAGATGTAGAGTATCCTCAATCTAATACAAGACAGACTTTTAAACAAAAAAATTATACTTACAGCTTCAAATTCTGCTACACTGAGAAATTCTTTCCAGAAGTAATTTCATCCTGTACATTTCCACCTTTGATTTTCATCTTCTGGAGGAGGGGGGCTTGTATCCTTCTTAGGGTAGTCAACGGCGTGGTTAGAAAAAAATTTAAAAATGTTTTTTTATATTTTATATTAACGTAAATTTAGACCTTTTCTATGGTCTAAAAAAGGAAAATTTTAGGATGTAAGCCCGAATTTTCTTTTTTGGCTATGCCCCTGAGGGTAGTCGCATTAATTTAAAAAACAATAATTTATTTTTTAAACTAAAAATACCAACAAAATAATTAATTAATTTCTGGAATTATGAAATATATGTGAAATATATAGTATTTATTCCAAAGAAAAAATATACCCAATACTTTATAAATAACCGGGGTCGGCAATTAATTTTATGTACGGTGTCCAAATAGTTTTGAAAATTTTATCAGGTCCAGAGAAAAAAAGGAATAATTTCTTTCAAATTCAAATTTTCATCAGATATACGTATACACATTTCTTTCCATACGTGTAATTTAAGTACGCTGCCATTTAATCAATTTTTCAACTAAAAAATTGTTTTGAAATGTCATTAAAACCGTTTCACACATCCCAGAAACCTTTTTTCTTTTTCAAATTACTTGCACAGCCTTGATTAATTAACTATTAACTACAAAGAAATAAAACTTTTTACATTTCAGCATTTGTCTGATTTATAAAATTAGAAAGACTGATGATGAATATATTATTCGATTCCATTGAATTAACATGCATCTTATGTGCTCTGCTAACAAATTATTACTAATATATTCATATTGAAAAGGAACTCTAATGGTTTCTCCCCCAGAAATGTTTTGAAAACTTGACCACCCTTAAAGAGAAGGTGTGAAACTTAATTTCAGTAGGGGAGAGTGTTGTACCTACGGACAGTTGTACCTTCAGCCACCTCATTTTAAAATTCGGGAAAAAATGTAAATTTGAATTTGTGGTCGATTTTGAATGTAAACAGATGCTATCTAGTTGCTAACGTGAAATCAGCTGTTTAAAATATTATTTAAATTTTCTATGGTAAAAATACTGTTTTTAGGTGCTCAAAGTTTTTTTAGTGCATCACTACATTAATTATTTTCTTCCTCTATAATTATGATATGATAAAATGGGATATATTGGGGGAATCCCCGAGATTTTGACTTTTTAGTTTTGATATTAGAAATCGTCAGATCTCAATTCTTTTATCTTTTATAGAACTTTGAATGCAAAAACACCTGATGTTGTACCTTCGGACACCATAAGTGTTGTACCTACGGACACGTTCTTGTGGAGGTCTGTAGCTAATCGGCGTTTTAGAATCAGGTTTCATTTAACTGAATACATTTTAATAAATGTTAAATTAATTCTAAATGGTAATCTATTTGTCAGCGATTATTTTCAAGTGAATTTTAGATGAAAAATCAAATATTTTGTGAAAAATTTAAAATAATAATAATAAATAATTGTAATAATAATTGAAAATATTTTGTGTCAAACTTAAACTTTCCCCTGAAGAAGATTTACCACTAAATTATTATTGTTATTACCACCAAATGCTTGCACAACTAAGTGTCGATCGAATTGGGGTTTTTTTGGATCAGTGAAGTTGTCAGATCAATCAGCATGATTGATGAAACTATTACCTTAAATTCTGATCTGAAAATACTATGTGATTTTTGTGTTTTTGGTAAAAAATCAAGACTTTTATCATTCAACTTCGTTTTAATGATCATTTACGATCTAAAACTACATTAATTTAAAAAATCTATTTTCAATTTTAAAAAGGCTTGAAATAGGTTATTAAAAGGTAATTCATCAATAAAAATGTTCATTCCTAGCTTTTTTCAAGTAAAACTTCCCTTTTTAAGGGTGTCCACAGGTACAACTGGGTCTGTCCATAGGTACAACAGGTTATTGTACCTTTGGACACAAATTTTTCCAAGTTATTATAAATGATTAAAAATCCAATTTTCAAGATTTTGACTAATAAAAAATATCTCTCTACTCACAAAGGTTAGGACTATAGGTTGGGCACTTTAAATGGTCAAAATATGATTTTACCTGTCTTAGAAAAATCCAAACGTGATTTTTGTCCATAGGTACAACACTCTCCCCTATGCTAAGAATACACATTAGTGGTTTTAAAGGGTTCATATTTTTATGTTTCAACCAGGGAAGGGGTTTGGTATAAACGTCTTTTCTTTACTAGGAATGAAAATATTTGTTGGTCCCGCTCGGACCGCGCTCCGTCACGCCATCGCCCGCCAGTTGCTTTTACTTTTTACTTGTAGTGCCATCCATACTCTTGCTGCGTAACTATTTATAACGCGGTGACAAATTCAAAGAAAAAACGCAGCACCATCTATACTCTTGCAGCGTAACTATTTATAACGCGATGACAAATTCAAAGAAAAAACGCAGCGCCATCTATTCCATTTCATGAAAACTATTACACATCAATCAAATAAAATTTATATTTTTATCTATGGCTATTTTATTTGCATTCGTGTTTCAGATAATCGTTTTGACTGCTTTGCTATTACTGGGAGACGCTTTAGCAGCTGGCGATCTATCCGGATATGCTCTGGTTATTAACCACGTTCCAGAATGGGGATGGAAAAAAGGTGGACTTGGAATCGGTCAAAGCATTCGATATGACATTCGCAAGTACCCTGAACCTGCCGCCAAATCTCCAACTCCCCTTCTAGAGCTTATAAAATCTTCTGAACTCCCTGCTATAGATTTTCTCAAGTCTCCTTTTGTTCCATTTTATCCTTATGCTTTTGAAAAAGAGGAATAAGTGTTGAATGTGTGTAAATTATTTCCAATAAAAAATTCTGCCTTTGTCCTCTGTTGAATTTCAAAGTTTTACAATAATGAGCTCAACACATTTAAATTTATCTTGAAATTTATGCTTATTTTGCTCGATTGTGTTGTTTTGATAAAAATTGCCTTGAAGGCGAAAAGGAACTCAAAGGTAAAATTCAACCCCAAAATTAAAAATCCTTTTTTTTTCTTGGAAAACAACTTCACCGAAAAACAATCAATATAATCAGTTTTATAAGGTTCCCGGTTCCCCCTCCCCTCATTTTGCCTCATGAGCTGTTTTCAATATAAAGTACAAATTTGATTGTAAACTAAACATAGTCTTACAAGCCCGGCTAGCTCAGTCGGTAGAGCACGAGACTCTTAATCTCGGGGTCGTGGGTTCGAGCCCCACGTTGGGCGAAAATTTTTTTTACATTTGATGAATTTTAATGATAGAAAACTTGAAGTGGAAATTAAAAACTTATGTTTTGAAGCCCTCCCTTTTTATTGCCGCATACATAGAGATGGGAATGGCCGAAAAAAAGGGGTTTATTTCTTTCCGGAAAAATTGAAAATATTAATTTAAAATACTGTATTTAGAATTTATGTAACCGATATCAATTTAAATTAACTATAAAATGCAGCACTTTAAAAATATTTTAACCATTAAATCAGATTGTCTATGAAATGCCTTTCTACTTCTTCAAGTTTCTCTGCTTTATCTGAATTTTTAAAAAATTTAGATCAGATTTCAAAGTTTGGGATTATTGGAGGCACGGGGTTACTTAAAAAAATATTTATGGTGTGTGAGTATTTATTGAACAATGAACACATCAATATCATGAAAATTAAATCTCTCTATATTAAAAAAAAGTTACTGTCACCGCCGCCGCCGCTGCCGCCGCTGTTTCAGAAAATTTAATTTTTTAACTCTTTGAACTCTCATATCGCAAAAACTAATTGATAGAAATTTATGAAATTTGAAATGTTTGTAGAGGAATATTTGGGGCACATTCTCAAACAAAAAGCTAACTGATGTGATAATTAGTACTGGGGTATTTTTAAGGTCAAAGTTGAAGTTTTTCTTTTTTAGCAGCGTAATCCAGTTCAGCGAAATCTATTAGTAGCGGAACTATGTTTTTTTGCAGCCTAATACTCAGAAGTATGAAGATGTGCACTACGTCGCCCTTTTTTCGAATTTCGAATTAGGTTTAGAGCAGTGTTTCCCAACGTGGGGAGCACGCCCCACCGGGGGGCAATATCATTTTCTAGGGGGGCAATTTGAAAATTTTCAACCAAATTGCCCCCCAGGTAGGGCCAATCCAGGGGGAAAATTAAAAAAAAATTTAAAAGAAGTTTATCAAAATCTGATCCTATTATCCTATCTGAGAATGTAGGCCTAATTGGATAATAGGAATCCTATTATCCTATGTCTAAAATCTGGACCAATATGTATCAAAACCAAGTTGAAACGCTGTTTTTAGAGTCTAATTTCCAAACCTTTTCTGGGGGATGTCCCAAGATATCTTCGTTTTAGACCGCTTACATTTGAAACATTTTTACATTAGGTTCATCAAAATACAAATCTTACCTAAAAATTTATATCCAAAATTTCCCAACTAGGGGTACCAAACTAGTTAAAAAACCTGCTTCCTTGAGTCAAATTTCCAAAAATTTGCTGGGGGAGGTCCCCCAGACCCCCCTTCGTTCATAGAACTTAATTACTCGTAACTTTATTTAGTTCTTTAGCATTCAAATTCTAGCTAAAAATATGTTCTGAAAAGCTTCATTAGACTTATTAAATATACATAGGAGGGAGGGGCTAAAAAATAATTTTGACTCCCTTTCAAAATATATTTCTATATATGCCACTGAGACCGGGAGGGCATGGAAAATTTAGAAAGGCTTTGGTGGGGCATGGACTGAAAAAGGTTGGGAAACACTGGTTTAGAGTAATAAATTTTTTAATTTTCGAAATTTTTGACACTTTTTCGTTTTTTTCTATCTAAAATGAAAACTAATCACGGTATCAATATGATTTTTTAAACACTTATATTCTTATTTTTTAGAAAGAGATTGGCGTTTAATTCTTTAAAAAATTCTAATTAGTTTTGGAATTATTAAGCATCAAAGTTTCATTTTTTTCATAGTTTTAGTAGGTCTTTATCAGACGTGTTTAATGTTTTTAAATTTTATATTTGCCAGTAGATTGTCGCGAGCACGGATATTTAAATTTAATAGTTTTGAGGTGCACATTTTTGCTCTAAGTTTTCTAGCGATATAGTATAGACTTGGTTAATAATTATAATCTTTTAAAGATACTACGATATTTTTTGAACTACTAGAGAAATAAATAATTTAGCTTTTTAGAGTGTTATTTGTGCCGATGGAAGGAAGAGGATTTTCGGGAAGTTTGTTTTACTCTGCTACTCTGCTAAAGATCGATTGCAGATATTACAGATCGCGAAGCGATCTGTAAAGAGCTGCATAGCAGTTACGGGGGTTGGTGAGCGTAAGCGAGCTGGGGGCGGTAGCCCCCTATCCATTAAATTATTGATAATTTAAAAAGGAATATTTCAGTAATAGTTTTATTTTGATATTTTCCAGGTAATGATCCGAATTAAATTATTGAAAAGTTTGAGAGATAAAAAGTTTCGATATTAAATGATCATTAACTATACTCTGTTCATTTAGAATTAGCACCTGAGACGTAACGTATTAGAAGAAATTATTCTAATTATCGTCGAAAAAATTTTCATCTGCAATGACAAGGCAGCCTAAGCAGAAAAGTGTTGTGTCCCTAGTTAAACCCAGGCAAGGGTGAGTTTTCCTGCCCCTAACTTAGTAAAAAAAAGACCAAGGCTGAATAGATAATACAATTCAAAATTTATTAAAGGAACACTCAATCGTTAACTGGTTTACACTCAGTTTAAAATTTGAAAACCTTATCACAAAATTCTCGAGGAGAAGAACGAAAAACGTACAATACAACCTGGATGAATAGATGAAAAGGTAGGAAATTTCATATTAAAAAGACAAGGCCAAAAAAATCCTCACAACAAACAAGAATACCCCCCGGGAAAAAAAGTCCGAGTGCTGCGTCCAGAAGCCTATTTAAGAAACCAAAATTTGCATAACCTCAATAACAATTTCTATTCAAGGCCAAAAGGAAATTCAACAATCCAGCTAAAAACCCTTGAACACATAAATTCTAAGGTTCGATTCCAACCGAAAAAGTTGTGCTTGGACACAACACTCCCTATCCAACCGGGGAAAAAAATCTTTCTTTAAAAGAAAAATTTTTTTTTACACACAAATACATAATAATTAAAATACAATACAATAGTTATACGAAACCATTTCATTCATTTGATTAATCATATTCTAGACATCCATTCAACATTTAGTCCATCAGAACTATCCATAGTTCAAAAACATTGCCTCCTGGAATCTTCTCTTAGGATTATACTTCCAGTCTCTCGTTATCTCCGCAAACAAAAACAACCCAGGGCCTCAAGTGAGGTAAAACCATTAATCTAAAAAATTCAAAAAATCATTAAAGATCACATTTACTTTTAACACTACACTTTATAAGATAATACAGTCCTAGGACGCAGTTCGTATTCTCGGGACGGTGGCCTTCTCTGACGTCCCACCCTTGTTTGACCACCAGAAGGTTGTTGCTGATTATGAATAACCCTCACAGCATACCGACGTCTCCCAGGTCTCATCTGCTCATCCTGATTGTCATCAGCGGGCAGGGAACTGGACCCATCATCCACATTTATGCCCACGATACCCGGTGAGACATCCTCCACCTTGGGGTAGTCGAAACGCAATTGAGTTTTCGATAGTCTATCAACGTGAACTGTTTGAGTACTGCTATGTTCCGACCCTATAAGTTTAATTGTATAATTAACTGGTGAGACCCTTGAGACCACCTCAAAAGGGCCCGAATTGGGTTTCACTAACTTTCCCGACAATCCCGGAGAAACACGAGGTGTATGTAAGAACACAACATCCCCAACCTCAATGCTTTTGTCCCTTGAGAATCCCTCTCTATACTTTTCCTGGTTCTCAGCAGCCACTCGTAAATTACCCCTAACTGCATCAAAAGCACTCTGAAGTCTCAGTGTCATGTCATAAACGTAGTCTCTAGTATCAGCATACGAAAAGGGGACTCTTTCTGTCAATAGATCATAAGGTAGTTGGATATTTCGCCCATACAAGAGAAAAGAAGGGGTATAACCTGTCGAGGTGTGTACTGCAGATCTATGCGCAAGTAAAGCGAATGGAAGATGCCTATCCCAATCAACATGAGTGTCGTTTACTAAATGTGAAAGGGAATTCATCAAAGTGGCATTCAGACGCTCAACAACACCATCACTCTGAGGATGGTAAGCAGTGGTAGTGTGTTTGGTTATGCCCAACCTTGCGTAGACCTCTGTAATAGACTTTGACAAAAAATTAGACCCTCGGTCCGATATGAGTTTAGTGGGAACACCATGCTGTGCCACAAATTTCTCCAAAACTCCTGCTACGGTAATGGATTTAATGTCAGGAACAGCATAAGCCTCCGGCCAGCGGGTGAAATAATCTGACATAACCAATATGTACCTGTTACCCGAATAGGTCAAAGGAAGGGGGCCCATAGCATCAATTGCCACTGTCTCCATCGGTCTACTAGTGATTGGGACCCTCTGTAAAGGGGCTCTTTTCAAGGGTATATGAGCTCTTCGCTCATTACAGGATTTACACGATTTAATGTAATTACTAACATGCTCTTTTAATCTGGGAAAGAAAAACGACGCTTTTACACGCTTCAAAGTTCTATGGTAACCCTGATGTGTTACTGCAGGAGAATCGTGGCAAAGGAACAAAACCTCAGGAATTAGGCTATTTGGCACGATAATTTTGTCCCTTGGTCCCGATATACGAGACAATTTTCTAGGAGTGCCATAAAGAACATCCTCTTTCACAAAAAAAACCATTGCACCCTCTCGCTCACCAGAAATCTCCACCTGATCCCGCATTTTAGAGCAAAAAGGATCATCCTGCTGATGGATTTTTATCCTCTGAAGTAACTGGGGATCAAACTGAATTAAAATTTGATTTACGTGAACCTCTCTAGACAGAAAATCTGCAGGAATGTTCAATTTTCCAGGTTTGTGTATTACTTTAAAACTATATTGCTGGAGGGTCATTACCCACCGTGCGATACGGGATGTTGGATCTCTCAGCTTAAGAGCATGCGAAAGACTTGCCTGATCACAGTACACTGTAAAGTGCCTACCGTATAAGTATTGCCTAAAATAAGATACCCCGAAAACCACTCCAAGCATTTCTTTCTCTACAGTGGAGTAGTTTACTTCGGGACATTTCAATTTTCTACTTGCGTATGCAACAGGGTGCAAAAACCCCGATTCATCAGGCTGGCACAACACTGCACCCAGAGCATACTTTGACGCATCAGTACAAAGCGAGAAGTCCTTAGAAAAATTGGGAAGGCACAAACAAGGGAGGGACACCAAGCACTTTTTGAGTTTATCAAACGATTCCTGGGCTTCCTCTGTCCATTCAAAACTACTCGACTCTTTTGTCAAGTTTGTAAGAGGAAGGGCCACATTAGAATAGTCAGCCATAAATTTTCTGTAAAAGCCTGTCAATCCGAGGAATGCCCTCACCTGTTTACGAGTAGTCGGGACCCTGAAATTTTCCACCACCTCAACGTTGGAAGAATCGGGATAGACTCTTCCCCCCGAGATACGAAAACCAAGGTACTTTATGTCAGTTTGCAAAAAGACACACTTACTAGGTTTTAACTTTAACCCATGTTCCCTTAACCTCTCAAACACAAGTTTTAACTTTTCAAAGTGATTTTCAAGATTGTTGTCCGAAGCTACGATAATATCATCAATGTATACAGCAATTTGCAAAGGCTTCAGACCTGAAAGAACCACCTCCATTAAGCGTTGGAAGCTATTAGGAGAGTTCCTCAGTCCAAAAGGCACCCTATTCCATTCAAAAAGGCCTTGCTCTGTTGAAAAAGCCGTTTTATAGGTATCCTCAGGATGGACCCTCATCTGGAAGAACCCGCTACAAAGGTCCAAAGTTGAAAACAACGTTGCTCCAGAAAGATTATCCACCAAGTCAGTCATGTTAGGAATGGGAAAAGAATCCGGGAGCGTTTTTAGATTCAATCGTCTGAAATCCGTGCATAATCGATATGATCCATCTTTTTTTTTAACCAAAATCACCGGAGCAGAATAGGGCGATTTACTAGGACTAATTATCCCCACATCCAATAATTCATTAATTTGTTTCTCTAACTCGCCTCTCAAACCATGAGGCACCCTATAAGGACGTTGTCTAACTGGAGCATCATCAGTCAAATCAACCCTATGGAGCAAAGTATCACACCCAGTCAGATCATGCACAGAATGAGCAAAAACATCCGAGTAGTCCGAGAGAAATACCCTTAATCTGTCCCTCTGAGTCGCCTCCAGATGATCTGTGTTTACTTGACCACCCCAGCACTCAAAGTCCTCTCCAGAGGGCAGATGCTCTACACCACTACACACTTCATTTGGCTTACTAACATGTAAACATTCTAAAGTAGCCAATTTCGTACTCTTATTAATACACACTGGTTCATTAAGTACATTTAAAACTCTAACAAAATATTTGTGATCATCATTATTTAAGGCAACGCTCTTTGCCAATAACAACCCATCCAGTTTGGACAAAGGGAAAGGTTGAATAAATACCTCGGGTGTGTGACATGAAATATTTTGATTATTTACAACACAAACCATTGCCTCAGAGCGAGGTGGGATAGTAACTTTTGTAAAAGCCCTTAGGATAATCGTCGAATTTTCCTCACATACATTGCATTGAATGCTCTGCTGACCACCCAATATCCATTCCACCGCTAGCGTTGAATTTTTCAGCAAGCCCTCATGAAAATCCATGACAAACTGATTGTCACACAAAAAGGGAAATCCCAAAATCATGCTATATATAGGGGGTAATTTAAAGGGCACAAGAGCAAAATCCACTTCAAAAAAGGCATTTTCCATTTTAAATTTCAACCGTACCTTGTCATGAATAGGAACAGAATCCCCATTAAAATTGTGGACAATTAAATTTGTTTTCTCAACCGTGTATTTAATCATCATAATATCAAGAAATAGCTTTGATATTAAATTAATTGATGATCCCGTATCAATCAAGGCATAACAAATCTTCTCATTTATATTCACAATTACCCTTGGAAGCCCAGAACAAGTATTAATAGCATCATACTTTTGTACCTGTAGGGGTTTGTTTACGAAACGTTCCGGCACATACAAGTTTCCCCCTTTACTTAGTTTAAATGGTTGTCATCATTCAACTGGCGATCTCTACCCGTATTTCCCCGGTACCTACCTGCCCGTCTGCAGTTCTCGTCGCTGTGACTGTATAGCCGACAAAAGCGACAAAATGGGGAATAACATTGGGAAACCACATGCCCGGTACGACCACATCGAGTACAATACCGTGCATGATACCGGTAAGAATCTGAATCCTCTCGATTAAAGAACTGCTCTCGATTATTAGTTCTCGGCTGTTCTCGTTGACCGTCTCTCTGCAAAGACGTCACAGCATTCGTAAGGCTCTCTATCTGGGCCTGCAGCTTTGCCAAAGTCAAATCAGAATCAGAATTGGATCCCGCACAGGCTGCTGTCATTTCAACACCACGCCGTGGAAGAAGGAGGGTTTCCTCAAAAATCAAGGCATGTTTTTTAAATTCCTCATAATTATCCAATCCAGAAGACACAATTCCCCTCAGTATGTCATACCTCAAACCCTGCTTAGCAGCAGACAGCAGTAATTGTAAACGATACCCCTCAGATATATCAGATCCATCGCCAAGAATACAGCTATAAGATAGACCTTCAAGTCTACTGAAAAAGCTACGTGCATCCTCGGATGGGAGTTGGTAGGCGGATGTTAAACGGGAAATGCAACTAGCCATAGAAAGGGGTCTGTCAAACCGTTCCCTCAACTTCTTAACGAGCTCTTTAAAAACTTTGCAAGATACAAGATCTCGCTGTGAGTAAAAATACTCCTTAGCCTCTCCAGTTAACTTAAGTTTCAAAGCCAAAATACGGTCAGGCTCCTCCCATTTGCAATGACTTGAAATGTCCTCAAAACCCAGAAGGAATTTAGTCAATGACGAGGTGCCATCATACGTATCAATTAAGGGCAAGTATTCAGCCACAGAATCAGAGTTCAACAGAAGAAGCTTACCTTCCTTATCAGACATTCCTCCCGTTGTTTAACAAGAATTTCGGATCCAATATAACCTCTTCAATAATCAACTATAGGGACAGTTTCTCGCTCACTAACGAATTTAAGTATCCTCAATCGAATCTCTTCATCCTGGTCACGGCACCATTTATTTTGTTGTGTCCCTAGTTAAACCCAGGCAAGGGTGAGTTTTCCTGCCCCTAACTTAGTAAAAAAAAGACCAAGGCTGAATAGATAATACAATTCAAAATTTATTAAAGGAACACTCAATCGTTAACTGGTTTACACTCAGTTTAAAATTTGAAAACCTTATCACAAAATTCTCGAGGAGAAGAACGAAAAACGTACAATACAACCTGGATGAATAGATGAAAAGGTAGGAAATTTCATATTAAAAAGACAAGGCCAAAAAAATCCTCACAACAAACAAGAATACCCCCCGGGAAAAAAAGTCCGAGTGCTGCGTCCAGAAGCCTATTTAAGAAACCAAAATTTGCATAACCTCAATAACAATTTCTATTCAAGGCCAAAAGGAAATTCAACAATCCAGCTAAAAACCCTTGAACACATAAATTCTAAGGTTCGATTCCAACCGAAAAAGTTGTGCTTGGACACAACAAAAGTAGTTAAAATACTGTAAAAAATCGGTCACTGGAGTTGTCTGATGAGCGTTATGAAGCATTATTGAGCGTTTTTGATCCTGTTTCAGGCGCCTATTCTAAATGAACAGACTATAAGCAGACAAGTTCCAGGTTGTACTGGATGGTTGAGATGAAACAAGCGAGCTCTGCTCGCTAAGATCGCGAAGCGAACTTCAAAGAACTGCGAAGCAGTTCCGGGGGTTGGTGAGCGATAGCGAGCAGGGGGCAGAGCCCCCTAGTAATAAAAACAATAAGTTCCAAAAATTTTTAAACAAAACAATGAACGATTTTTTAATTTTTTATATAATGATTTCAACATTTTTTTTTAATTGGCAAAATGTAATTAAAACTTCTCAACCTTTTTAAGAAAACATGATTGCAATCAGTGGCGGATCCAGGATTTGGTTTTGGGGGCTAAGAATTTTCCTTATCCATTCGAATCTTCTTGTTAACATTAATACGGAAAAGGTAGTGAAATATCCTGATCCAACTTCGAAAAGGGGGGTCTGGGGGTCCTCCCCCAGAAAAGTTTTGGAAATTTAGGTCAAAAACCACACTTTTTCAACTCCTTTTGGAACGCTTAATCCGATTTTCTGGGGGTCTTCCCCCAGAAAATTTTTTAAAATTTGACCTTAAAATAACAGGGTTTTAACTCATTTTGGTGCATAAAATGTCATTTTATATAGAGTAAAACTTTTCATTTTGGGGGGGCTTTAGCCCCCTGCCCCCCCCCCTGGATCCGCTAATGATTGCAATGATTATGTGCAAAATGTTAGGATCAATTATGTTTATTGATGTTAAATATTTAGCAAACACAAACACACACACACACACACACACACATCTTCTATTTGTTACTGGATCATGTTGTATACAAAATTAATTCATCAAAAGTACTTTATGTGTAAAGAATAAATAATAAATTAATGTTATTTATTATAATGACATGCTTTATATTTATATTGCATATATTATTTTATAGTTATAAAAACTAGTTTTTTATGTTTTAAAATTACTCATAAAATGCTGCATATTTTTATTTATGAATAATTATTTTTAATTAATTTTTAATGATTTAATAATTTATAATATAGGGTGAAAAAAGTCCGTGAGAACTTTAAAAATTAGTAATAAAAAAACTAAAGGAGATAAAAATGGGTCGTCTTCTGCTATGTTCTTAGGGTGCAGTTGGATTATTTGTCACCAAATTTTGAAAAATCGTAGTTCCCGACCTTATGGGTAGATGTCAGCACGATTTTTGGGGATTTTTAGCAGCCAAGTTCCCTCTTTTATTTTGTAGGGAAATATCGAATATTGCGATTGTATCAATTTCATCGAATGAAATAACTAAATTATTATTATTATAACTAGTTATTTTCAAATTATTTTATGATGTTTTAAAATGCAAGTGGCGGATCTGTGGGGGGCTATAGAGGGGCTATATAGCCCCCCTTGGATCTTAGGTTTACACTAAATAAAATTAAAGTTTTTCAAAAACAATTTCAAAATGTTCAATTTTTTTGCATTTCTCTGCTCTTTTAGAAAAATGGAATTCATAACTTAAAAAAAGGTTCCAATGAGCTTAAACCACATTAAAATCTTTAGCCCCCCTACATTTCACAGATTTGATTCACAATTTAAAAGTAGTGATGAGCTTTAGCCTTCTTGCATTTTATATAGTTTATTTTAAAGCGCTTTATTAAATTAATATTCTATAGCCCCCGCCCCTACTTTAGTTTCTGGAAGATTCAATTCACAATTTAAAGGGGCAAATGAGCTTTAGCCCCTTCAAATCATTAGTCCCCCTGCATTTTTATATAACACAACATAAAGATTCCTATAAGGGCTTTAACCACTACAGAACGCATAAGCTCCCTCCGAAATCTTTACACACCCTACATTTTTATAGATCCTATTCAAAATTTAAAATTGCCAATGATATTTAGCCCCTCTCCAAGATTTTTATCATCATCCACCTGGGGGGGTTTACAAGACTCACTTTTTAAATGGTCCAATGGACATTATTTTCTTACAAAGCTCTCCAGGATTTTTAGTCCCCTGGCTCTCTTTTAGCAGGTCGTTTTCACAATTGAAATGATCCATTTAGCTCCAACTAGAAAGTTACTTTTTTTGCAATGAAAGGCAAAACATTTTATCTACTTCTATGCTGCATATCTACAAATATATTTTGAGAAGTAATAGAAGGAGTCGGAAGTTCAAACCACCCCCTTTGAAATAAATTATCATAACTATATTTATATCCTATTTATCTCTTGAAAAGAGTCCAAGAAATCATTTTTTTCGGGTGACATTCAAAGGGTGCTAACTGACCAAAACTAAGTCAAAAAGCTACTTTCTAAAATCAAATATCAAAAAAAAATTCTGGGGGAGGACCCCCAGACCCCCTTTATGCATGGGGTTAGATATTATTTGCTAAACTCAAAAATTAAATGCCATGGAGGTTTACATTTGACATATAATATAATCGAATAAGAAGATTTAGATATTTAGAAAAATATTTGGGGCACAAAACCTCTCAAAATCAAAAGTATCGTTAAGGCCCTGTATAAAGGCTTGTAGTATCTCTCTTTCAATAAAGAAGGAATGAATGAATGAAGGTAAAATAAAAAACTAATTATTTTTTCCATCTGGCTA
The DNA here is from genome assembly GCA_024610705.1 of Tetragnatha versicolor. Classification (NCBI taxonomy): domain Eukaryota; kingdom Metazoa; phylum Arthropoda; class Arachnida; order Araneae; family Tetragnathidae; genus Tetragnatha; species Tetragnatha versicolor. The sequence continues at coordinate 29,794,500 of JANDEH010000001.1, read as the reverse complement.
AAATCATCGTAGAACTTTGGGCTGACACACCATTAATATTAATTTTGATACAAATTTAATTATTAATCAATTTAATTACTAAGGAATTAATTAGTTATATTTAAACTAGTTAGTATGCATAACTACTCTTATTATTTAAGACATTTCAAGGGTAAAAACGCACAAGGGAAGAGGTACATCATTTAAGTATCAACTTCAACAAGGTTATGTTAGCCCCCCTTGCTCACATTCTAGATCCGCCACTGGTAGTTTCGACGACTTGTCACACCTCCGATATCAAAAACCGCTCTTATCTATGCAAAAAGGTCAATTTTTCCGGGTTTTTTCCAATTTTTCCGGGGGAACACCGTTTTTTTTCCGGGTTTTTTCCACCTTCCCAAAATTTCCGGAAATTTTCCATCTCTACACATATATAAGTTGCTCTTTTTGCAGTCACAAGTTATCAAATGTTACTTAAACGTATGTAAAATAATCGAATATGTAGTATTACGTCATTTTTGTCGCGATTTATGTTTTTAAGGAAAATTCCATTTAAAATTTTTCTTTGTATGGATGAGTAATTAAAAGCATCTGTTAGATTTTCAGATTTAAATTATTTGATACACGTGGGGTTTTACTATACGAGCCCACAAATAAAATAGGGCAGGGGTTCTCAAACTTTTTAACACCGCAACTCACTTTTTATGAACAAAAAAGCGAACCACCTCAATTTTAGTGAATTTTCACATGCCCCCTCTACAAGACTAACTTCGCGAGTGGGTGGTTTGGTTACCTACTATGTATTTTATTGCAATAATAAATTACATGCATGTAGTAGAGATTGAATTAACTTTTTAGAAGAGTAACAATGAGCTCCACAACCCCAGAGAAATGTGACTCATAAAAACAAGGTTTCAACACATTTATTACTAATCTAAGACAGATTCCAGTTACATCTTTTCCTAAAAAAAAAATTTATATAAATTTTTATTGCTCCCCACCTGTGTGTAGTAGAGTTCCTTACGTTTAGATTTAGAAGCACTGATTTTTTCAACCCTTATTTTACTAACTGACAATTTTTTTTCAACATCAGCTCACATATGTATGTGTTTTATTTCAATTGTCATTTGCAGCGTTAGAATGTGGGAAAAAAGCACACTGGTTCTACGGAGCACTACTTTGCCAATCTTACTCTGGTCCTCAACCAAAATGACTGGTCCGGTGGTCCGCCAAATTACGAGTATCAAGACAGAAAGCTAATCCTACGAATATGGTTTAATGAGTGAATTTTCAAGCTCAAAATATAGCCTCCCAAGCTTTATTTTTTTAAATTATATTAATTAAAAACTTTTAAGTACTTAAGCCTTATTAAATGTACTCCAGCCGGGTGCAAAATTACTTAAGTATTAAGGGGACTCAGTACCCAAAATTTTATTTTCTTTAATTTACAAATTTTTTGGAAGTTCTTAAACGTCAAAACACTTTTAATGACCATTTAAACATAATCCAAGCAAAAAATCTATTTTTTATAACAACGTTTTTATTAGGTCGCTTTCAATCTTGTCCGTCCGTCTATCTGTCTGTTTGGGAGGAATTTAGTAATCAATTTTAAACATACTTCCCCATGAGCTTGAGACTTGAAACTTTGAACATAGTTCAGATCTGGATGACAATACGATATTATCTCGTTAGTTCGGTTCAATTAACCGTACGAACCCCCAGGGGGACTTAAGTTTAGAAGTTCAAAGTTCAACTATAGGACCTTATTGTTAAAAAATCATTGTTGTGCAGTTTGCCTCCTCTCGTTATCAAGATGGCTTTAGAAGTGTTGTATAAAATATTAGTAAAATGAAAATTTGTAAGAATAAAAGTAATACACAGTCATGCAAGTTTTGTATTTGTAATACATCTAATAGGAACTGACTTTATTAATTAGTTACTGACAAGTTTCTCACCAATAGATTTTTAAAACACTTTTTTTATATTACTAGTGTTTCAAAAATTTCCAACGTCATGTGAATAATACCTAGAGGCAAAAACTGTGCAATGATTTTAACAAAACGGAGTAAAGCCATGTGTTATAGTTAAAGTTCAGAAAAAAAACACTTTTTAGTTTTATTAAAAAGAGAAAGGAATCAAATTCTTGGAAGGCGTTCAGGGGTTCAGGTCGCGAATTCTAAACTTTACACAACAAAACAAAAAACCAGAAAATAATTAATGAAAAACCTTTTTAAAGAACAACGTTTTTAAAATGCACTAAAAAGTATAAAATAATTTTTTGCAACTCCTTGTAAAACGAAAAACGTGGGGATCATGCATTAGGTAATTAATCCAACTTAATTTCATCATTCATTTAAATAATTTTTAACTGTGGATATAATGGTAAATAGAGTGACAAGAGTAGTGGCTGTAAATATTATTGCATGATCCCCACGTTTTTCGTTTTACAAGGAGTTGCAAAAAATTATTTTATAGTTTTTAGTGCATTTTAAAAAACGTTGTTCTTTAAAAAGGTTTTTTTTCATTAATTATTTAAAAGTAGTTTTTGAGAAATTTCGAAATTTTCAAAAATTTCAACTAAGTTTTAAAACGCTACTTCTTTTTCAATTATGATAATTTTGGTATGATTTTTCACCCCAACGTAATCTATGTTATTGTCCATGGAACTATGCATTCATATTTGGGATACTTGTAATAGTTTTCAATAAAAACAAATTTTCTCCAAACATCTCCAAAATATCATGAAAATAAACACATTTTTCACTTTAAGACCTTATATTATAGGGGAGAGTGTTGTACCTATGGACAAAAATCACGTTTGGATTTTTCTAAGACAGGTAAAATCACATTTTGACCATTTAAAGTGCCCAACCTATAGTTCTAACCTTTGTGAGTAGAGTGATATTTTTTATTAGTCAAAATCTTGAAAATTGGATTTTTAATCATTTATAATAACTTGGAAAAATTTGTGTCCAAAGGTACAACAACCTGTTGTACCTATGGACAGACCCAGTTGTACCTGTGGACACCCTTAAAAAGGGAAGTTTTACTTGAAAAAAGCTAGGAATGAACATTTTTATTGATGAATTACCTTTTAATAACCTATTTCAAGCCTTTTTAAAATTGAAAATAGATTTTTTAAATTAATGTAGTTTTAGATCGTAAATGATCATTAAAACGAAGTTGAATGATAAAAGTCTTGATTTTTTACCAAAAACACAAAAATCACATGGTATTTTCAGATCAGAATTTAAGGTAATAGTTTCATCACGGTCATGATTGATCTGACAACTTCACTGATCCAAAAAAAACCCAATTCGATCTACACTTAGTTGTGCAAGCATTTGGTGGTAATAACAGTAATAATTTGGTGGTAAATCTTCTTCAGTGGAAAGTTTAAGTTTTTTTAATCATCATACTTAAATGTGATAGGGTACTTAGGGTTTTACACCATATTTTACATTAAATTCCAAGTAGAATCATAAATTTAAAAAAGTAGTTTAGATCACAAAATATTTGATTTATCATCTAAAATTTACTTGAAAATAATTGCTGACAAATAGATTACCATTTAGAATTAATTTAACATTTATTAAAATGTATTCAGTTAAATGAAACCTGATTCTAAAACGCTGATTAGCTACAGACACCCACAAGAACGTGTCCGCAGGTACAACATTTATGGTGTCCGAAGGTACAGCATCAGGTGTTTTTGCATTCAAAGTTCTATAAAAGATAAAAGAATTGAGATCTGACTATTTCTAATATCAAAACTAAAAAGTCAAAATCTCGGGGATTCCCCCATATATTCCATTTTATCATATCATAATCATAGAGGAAGAAAATAATTAATGTAGTGATGCACTAAAAAAAAACTTTGAGCACCTAAAAACAGTATTTTAATTATTAAAAACAGTATTATCGATAAAAATTTTTTGCTACACCTTTCCAAGATTTGAGTAATTTCATGAACATCGGCATAACAAAATGTTTTCTGCAATAATTGAATAACGTGTTTCTTTGTTGTAAATAATTTCTACCAACAATAAGTCCAAAAAAGTGTTATTGTTAGAAGTTAATATATTTCATTGTTATAAAGAAAGGTCCTATATTAGACTAGGAGTAATCGTAATTAACCTATCCTCCCACTTAAATTGCCTTAGCTCTAAAGTTTTGAAAAAGTAAAAAACAAAAAACTTTCTTAAAAATGTATGTATACATTTCAATATCTACTGATATTATAAAATTAGTTATAGGGAAAATTAACTGAAAATAGCCCTTTTTCGAGCCTTAAATAAGAAAAGTTCGAAAATTTATAATTTTTTTCTATGTTATCACATTTGTAGTTTTGAAGTTTTTTTTAATTAAATAAAGATACATTTTCATTTTTAAAAATCGCCGGAACTTCCAAATTTTGACAACTTTTTCTAGTTTTGAGGCCTGAAAAAGTGCCATTTTCACTTTCTATCCTCGAATATTTAAGACATTTGCATGAAACGTTTTTCTGTACGTTGTACGTTATTGCCAAAAATTTTTCCATTGTAAGTTTTGTTCCATCTCCTCTATTTTATTCAATTAATTTTTAACTTCCTAATTTCACCACTAAAGGCCCTCAATGGATTTAGCAGACTTTTAAAACAATAGGGATTTGTCTCATAAAAGACACGTTTAATGAACGTTTTATGACTTAACACGTTTTATTCATTTTTTCTAGTTATTCGAGAATACGCAAAAAGAAATAGAGATACATATTTTACAAAACATTTATTTGACAAAATAAAACACAACAAATACAAACTCGCGCGCAGAGTTTTTTATACTTAATTCACAGTTATAAGACTAGTTTAGCAGTGCAAACCATTCTGAGGTACCCATGGACAGTGAAACTGGCCGTAAGCAAGCGAACACTTTTGAAAAAACCTCTCCGTAAGCCGACATCTTAATTCCTTAGAAAGCTAAAATTTATGATATTAAAGGAAACTGGAAATTTCCAGACATCTCTGTTGAGTCATGGTGAAAACATCGGACTTTATTAGAATGAATTACCTAAAGAGTTCTTCAAGTACAGTTAATTATTTTTTGTGAAGAATAAAATTTGTAAAATAACTTTAAAATATGCCGCCATTCATATATTACAAATGCATCTAAGGGGGGGTAGGACTGTTATTTTCTTATTTTTATGACAAGGGGGTATATTTATGATTACAGAAGATTTTAAAAACACTTTACTTTCGAAAATATCTCTTAGCTAAAAAATAAGTTATTTTTAAAATATCTGTATGAAAATTTAAAATATTATTAAATCATATAAATAAGATTAAAAAACATGAAGCTCGTTCTCTTAAATAGTATAATTAGAATATTGAATTAAATGTTATGTATAGAAACAGAGCGGCTGGTCAGTTTGCTTACGTTAAGAGGGGCGGTTCGGATTTTCTAATAAGGGGAAGGGGGCAAAAAATGATCCAAAACATTCTCACGTAATATTCGAATGGCACACTGATTCATTCAGGAACATATGAAACAATAGAGATCATTATTTTTAAATCAAAATATGTTATTTCTAAAATCAGGGTTAAAATGAGCATTACTATTAAGTTTCAGAACATTTAAAATAAATATAATTATTTCTTAGTTAAGGCAAATTCCATTGATTTGTATTTTGGAAAACAGTCAGTCGCATTCAACAATTACGTAACAAATGACCAACAATGACGTCGCATCAAAAATTCTCATTGGTCAGATAGCTTCCCATATTCATCAACTAATTCAATTCAATACTCTTTTAGTATTTTTCAGTGATATCTTATAATCACTAAGACTTAATGGAGGGCTTTTTGTATAAAATGGACGGAGAGCTTGCCAGGCCAGTGTATGTATGAAAAGTGGAATAGCCCAAACCACCCCCATAGTGTCCTCCAGTCTGCGGAAGAATCGGCCTGAAACCCTCAACACTGTAAGGGTTCGCCTTGGCCGTCTTCGTAGATCTGTAGCCGCTGATAGCAATCGGTCCTTGCACTTTTTGCAGGACGATGGCCAGGGATCTCGGCTTCTCGGCGGCTACCACTGTCTTGGTTCCTCCGTAGCTGACTGCGTATCGCCCGTCCAGTGTGGCGTAAGGGCTGATGTACCCTTGACTGGCCACCACTTTGCTGCGGCTGCCTTTGGGGGAGGAGAAGTCTACCACGCTGGCGTATGGGTTGATGATGGGAGTGAAGGATGAATAGGTTGGGGATGGGAAGTCTTTGCCCTGTAAAAAGTTAAAGGGCAAATTTAGCACAGTTATAGGTTAATAAGAGGCCTGCCACATTACAACGAAAACGACACCATCCAGCCAGGAATCAAGATTCCTGTCAAGATAGGGGAGACAGGCTCAAATCTTTAATATGGCACTGGCGTCGTTTTCAATGTAATGTGGCAGGCCCCTAAAGTAGTTTTTGATTTATTTAAGACGTTTCTATTTCTTTTAGCTGAGGCTGTAGCAAAAAGGCTTTAATGTTTGATGGAAAATAAATTGATGTTATGTAGGCAGTGGTTCTCTTAGTAGAGACCTAAACTGGACATAATATGTATTGTCTCTTTTACAGTCTGTATTAGTGGTTTAACATGGAATCAAGCTTTTTCGACAACTCTGATTGGCTTACGGTTAAACGTTAGTCAAGCTTCTAATTGGCCATTGGAGAAGGAAAACTAGTTTTCCACCGATCAGAGGTTTGACTCCCAGTTAACCACCGGTCAAGTTACCGGTGGATACGGCCGTTAAAGCCGTCAATTAAAAGTTTCGATACCAGGTTAACCTAATGTTAGGTTATTATAGTGACAGCCGTTAGAGATTATTTTAATATAGTTTTTTAAGATGAGAGGTTAAAAAAATTGCAGAGTAATTGCATGCTATTTGTACGTTTTAAGTACTGTTCAACCAACTATACAAAACTTGATTTGGATGATAGGTTTGCTGAAGAAAGATATCAGAAACAACTGATCAGAGGACTGTAAAATATCTACTTCAGCTAAATCTAGGCTTACCATATACGTATACGGATCTGAGGTTACCCCGGACAGTCCGGGTTTCGAAGAGCTATCCGGGGAAATGACCTGGGAAGCAAAAATGTCCGGGGTTTCATACATTTAAGACCAGACGTTGTTATGAAAAAATCCTGACCAAGATATTTTAAATTGCGTTGCTGTTTCTAACATCTGTATTAATTTGAAAAACTTATTTTCAGATAATTTTATGATAAAATTAAGTCAATAATCAAACAATTTTCGAAAAAGTAATGTCAAATGAAGAAATAAAATTTTACATTTCTCTTCAGTGTTTATTAGTTTGAATATTTTTTCTTTGTTTTTAATCTTTGATGATTTGATATGGTTACTTATTAAGAAATTACAAAAATATGTCCTGGGTTTGACCCAAGAAAATATGGGTAAGCCTAGCTAAATCAAAAAGTTTGAGCCGTTTCTATTAATTTAATAAAAACTAATACATTTAAAATCCTCATAATTTTGAAGTATATTATGATACTTGAAAAGACCTAATTCCAGTCATCTGTCAAAATTCTATGTTCTAGTGATCAACAACTTTAAGTGGATTTAAGTACTACTAATAGTTTTCTATTTATCATTTATTACCTTGATTTCTATCTGCTTTTGGGACGAATAATCCGAGCTGCTGTAACCAACTGGCTGTTTGGCTTCGTATTCATGAGCTTGGACGATATTTCCCTTTTCTTGAGCAATGGAATGAGTAGGACCTGAGTAACGCAGCACGGGCACTTGAACGTATTGCTTCTTTTCGCTCGCATACACTCCTTTAGGAGTTAGGTTGTGTGAGAGAGGAAGTTGTACAACGGTCGGTTCTTTTCCGTATGAAGATGCCTAAGAAAAATATATATTTTTTTAAATAATGCTTCGAGATAAAATGAATGTTTGTTAGAAACTCTAGCCTAGCTAAATGCTAACGTTTTCTTCAATGAGTCTTATCGAGAAAATATAGAAGGAAGGATAAAAGGAGGCTTATCATGTTATTTGAAATCTAAAAATAAGTTTTGTAAAATCAATAAGATATTTCTCTTGTAGAGAATTCGAAGAAAATACAATCATCAACAGGTTTAGCTCCTTTCAAGATTGGTCCATTTTTTTATCCTAAACTTCCCGATTCCCGGTATATATCAATCTTTTTCTTAAACTCACACACACGTACTCCCTTATTATTTCGGCAATGAACTTCATTTATCTACTACCCTGTAAAAATAGTGCTTGCTTCCCTCACGGTTAAAATAAGCCTTGTTTAGTTTGAATTCATGGCCCCTTGTTGTAATCTAGTATTTTTTTAATTAAGAAAATTTAAAGTAATCTGGTATTGTTGGAGGTTTTAGCTTCAATCCTTCAATGAATAATATCTTTTAGCTTAACTACGTAAGTTTCACCTAGTTGCCTAGTTTGATTAAACGTATTTAAATGACCAGGGATCATATTAGAATATTAGTTTGTCGATCATTTAATATTAACTTTTTGGTTCTTAACTTTAACATACCAATCCCCCACTGTCCGCATTTTCGCCGATCCCAACCGTTTCGTCCAACGAAGACTCAGGCGCATGCGTCGAAGTCTGAGGTTGTTCCAGTTGTTACATTTGCTTGGCGGTTAAATTGGGCTTGTTCTGATTGGCGATAAAACTACTTGGATATTCATATATTCTGTGGTTTTTTTCGTTTACAAGTTTATACATTTTTAGCGGAATTGGGGGATGGGATATATTTTAGATTTCAGCCAATTTTTGTAAAGCCATAGTACTAATCTTACTTGTTAAAGTAAAATATCATTTAAAAGTTTTAAATAATAATTTAAAAGTTTTAATCTACCTTTGTTCGTAATTGACAGTTAGGTACATAATAAATTTTTTGATCTGGTCCACTTATCTTACCTTTGGTATGTAACAAAAATATATTCTAATGAGATTGTATTAAATACACCGTATTAAAGTCATTTTGACTTGAAAATGTGTGAAATTTATAAATGAGAATATTTTCTAATATTATATTGATACATTAATAAATATTATGTAATTATGTTTTAATTATGCTTTTGTAATATAATGTTTAAAAGTATGTTAATCCAAAGTTTAAAAGAATTATAACTGAAGGGTTTTTTTGGGAACAGAAATTTAACTTTTACAGAAAGGAATTCTGTGAATAAATGAATTCTCTGAAATCAGACTTACTCCCCACATGTGTGTAAGTTTTATTATGAAATAAAATCAAAGTATATAGACCAAAAATTTATATGGGTTAAATAAATATATAGTGGTGTTTCAAAAGTCAGTTTCACTGCTTTTATTTGGAACCAAAGCCTCCTAGGCTCATGGAAATATGGTCTACCCCTATGTAAGTGACCCTAAAAAATCCACTAAGAAGACTTACACTTACAGTGCCTCTAAAGGCAAAATAAAAAAGTTAAAAAAATTAACGTAAAATGGAGGAGATAGACCCAAAACTATAATGAGAGTATTTTTGTCATTGGAATTAAAAATGCACTGAAAAAAATCATGAAAATCTCGTGATTATTCGTGGAGATAAATATATGGCATGTAAAAACAGCACTTTTCAGTTTTTTTTAAATGTTTGATTAAATTGTGTGTTTATTTTATTAAAAAAACACAAAATTACATAATGACACTGGAAACTTATGAAGATGCTAACTTTTTCATTTTTGAAGCATGAAAAAGTGCTATTTTCACATGCTAATAATATCCAAGTATATTTTGGGTAACATTTTGTCAGCAAAGATAAGCAAACCACAAACCTCCCTCATTATTTCGTAAGAAAACTGCCCGGTCCCCTTTTTTGTATGAACAAATTTTAAATTAAAATTTATTTTTGGTTGAATTTTGAATTTATGCAATAAACGAGATATTTTCAAAAATGCAGTGTTAGTAAGATCTTATGTAAGAGTCACTGACTTCCCATGTTGTCTGGAAAAATAAGCAAAGAGCAAACCTGTCCCCCTTAGGTGCTTACATAATATTTGAACGGGCCCTGTAGAAATAATTTTTTATTAAAAAAATCCACATATTTTGTAAATCTAAATAAAAACCAAGGATAAGAAAAACAGCCAAGTTTGAGCAACATATAAGAGAAATATATATATTGATAAATAAAAGAAAGATTTAAAAAAATTTTTGCTTAAACTTTGCCAAACTTTGAAAAAAAATGCTTACGTTAGGTATAATTCATGAAAGTAAAAATTGTAAAACAGAACATTCAGAACTCTTAAATATTCCTAAACATATTCTCAAAACTCTCCAAAAACGCGAATTATGCCAAAATTTGGCAACCCCATTCAAGACCACGGAGTATTGTGGATCGAAACGGTTGGGATCGGCGAAAATGCCCACTGTCCTAAACAAAAATAAATGAAATAGAGTTTAAACTATAGTTAATTTTATCATTTTCACAGAAATTATACTTCCTACTACTATTATAATTGTGAATGTTTGTCCGGATGTTTGTTACTCTTTCACGCAAAAACTACTGAATGGATTTTAATGAAATTTTACCATAATGTAGCTTATACATCAGAATAACACATAGGCTATAATTTATAAAGAGAAAATCAGTCCTTCATTCTTTTTTTCCCGTTTTTCCTGCTTTTTTTCACTTATTTTTCCGTGTTTGAAAACCTGTTTTACCAGTCATACAACGAGTTAAAAATAAAACATTGTTTCAAATGAGACACAGATCACTAGACTTTTTCATTTACTAGATCTTTTATTTTAGTTTTAAACACTGGTTTTAAATTTCTTAATTTGTTCACTAGACTTTTTACTACGGTTTCAAATTTGTTATTTTATAAAGGCACCAAGATATTATTAAACATTATCAGAAACATCGGAATTGTAAAAAGTGACAAGAACACCGGGATTGGAAAATTAGCGAGAACATCGGGAAGGAAAAATTACCGAGAACACTGGGATAGGAAATTTACCATAAAGACACCCAGAATACCGGAATATAAAAATTACCGTAAACACTGAGATAGGAAAATTACCGGGAACGCAGCCGGGATTAGAAAAATTACCATGATCACCGGGCAACGGGATAAGATTACCGGGAACACTGGGATAGGAAAGAGGCGCCTGGGATACCGGGATGATTTGTAATATTGCTAATTTACAAAATTATAAATGTATTTTAAGAAATATTTTAAAAAATAAATTTATACACCCCACCCGTGCAAGGCCGGGTATAACAGCTAGTATTTATATAAATCCCAACATTTTGTTTAACTTAGTATAATTGATTATGAAATCGGGTTGTTTTATTTTGCTACCTAAGTAGATTTTCAATACCTTAATTCTATATTATTTTAACTCAGTATCATTCTATAAATTGAATACATTTTTTCATTACAAATTCGTTAAGATTCATTACCTTAGCACCATGTCCTTGGGAAGTGGCGATGGCGATTGAAGAAACGCCATGCCCGCCGTACGGTGTGTGCTTTTCATATCCCTCATTTTGGACATACTGGACAGCGTCAGTTTGACCTCCTCCTATATTCTTTAGGACGGTTACACCTTGACCTGCCCCATACCCTTGAGATGCTTTGTAAGACGAGACCGGAACATTATGAACGATAATAGGCTTGGAGTACCGGACTTCCTATTGAAATGAAGTCCATGTTAAAATGTAGAAGTAATATATCAGTAATGTGGCGGTAATGTTAAAGTAAATACTAAATTCCGTTAGAGTACCGCTAAATATCGCCTATCTCTTTTGGACACCAAAAAGTATAAATATTCCTAAATAATTTTAAATTCATGGATTAATATATTTAATTAGATGTATAACTGTTCAGTTTATCATTAAAAATTTTAAAAAATTGTTTGTATTTGAAAATTAAGCGTTCAAAAGAGATAGGCGATATTTAGCAGGGACTCTAATGGAATTGAACCCTAAATTCCACTATTTTATTTTCTTGGGTTCATCTTTAGTATCTTTACTCGGCCGTTCTAAGAAGTTCAGGCTCTAAGAAACAGCCATTAAGACCATATCTTTATTTGCTAGGCAACCCTTAAGGTTGCATTTCAAAAGTCACTTGAAAATTGAAATAAGTTATATAAATAACTTATTTCAGTAATAATATACACTAGCGGAAATAAAAATCCCAACACCAAGAAGGAAAGGAGATATGAAAGTCCAATTTATTTCTATGATTGCACATAGTATCAATGTGAATTGATTAAAAAATCAGCCTTCCTGGATATTAGGGGGCCGAGAAAACCAGGGAGGAGTGTTGTCTCCATAGGTGTCCATTACCGCTGTCACACGTCATGGTATTGAGTGAAAGGGGCTCTAAATGACTTTTGAGGGATTGGGGGATCATGTTGCCTCCTCAGGTAGTCCAACTTCATATGGTGCACCAGCGGACGTTGCATACCGGGCTACGTGATTTCTCCTCTTTCTTCGGACATGTTTTGTGAGCGTTGGTTCTTACGAACGGATAGGCCAGGGTAAAAATGCAACACAGGGGGTTAAGAAGAAAGCTTGGACATTGCATACAACATGTGGATGTGCATTTTTCTCTTGAAATTTGTCCCCAGGACAGGTCTGAAGGTAAGGACGGTCTACCAGCTGCAAAACCTCAATGACGCAGCTCTGGTTGGAAAAAGTACTGGTGAATCATACCCAGGAGTTGCGGAAATGGAATCCAATGCATCCCCACTCCGTTACCCTGCATCACCACTCCGTGGAACGATTAAAAAATCATCAGCTGAGAGCGCTTTCTCCATTGTGTCTTCAAACTCATACCCAACCGTCGTGGTGCTCCAAACCGAAGCAGGATTCTCTCATAAACATAATGTCATGAAATTGGGATTTTCATTTCCTTATTTCTTGCACTATTGGAAACAGAAAGGCCCATTTTCAGCCCCTTGATTATAGACAAAGATGTAAAAAGCTATGCGGACAAAACGGACAATCCGCAGTACTGCAAACGACATCCATCCCACTGCCCCTTGTCCTCAGTACGATCTACCGGTACTTTGACCAACCAGAGCGAATTCATTGAGGTTTTTTAGCCGGTTGTCCGTTCTTACCTTCAGACCTGTCCTGGGGACAAATTTCAAGAGAAAAATGCACATCCACATGTTGTATGCAATGTCCAAGCTTTCTTCTTAACCCCCTGTGTTGCATTTTTACCCTGGCCTATCCGTTCGTAAGAACCAACGCTCACAAAACATGTCCGAAGAAAGAGGAGAAATCACGTAGCCCGGTATGCAACGTCCGCTGGTGCACCATACGAATTTGGACTACCTGAGGAGGCAACATGATCCCCCAATCCCTCAAAAGTCATTTAGAGCCCCTTTCACTCAATACCATGACGTGTGACAGCGGTAATGGACACCTATGGAGACAACACTCCTCCCTGGTTTTCTCGGCCCCCTAATATCCAGGAAGGCTGATTTTTTAATCAATTCACATTGATACTATGTGCAATCATAGAAATAAATTTGACTTTGATATCTCCTTTCCTTCTTGGTGTTGGGATTTTTATTTCCGCTAGTGTATTTCAATTACAAGGTTGACAAGAACGTGGGACCCCACATTTTCATTCAAGCTTAAGTATACCCCAAACATAACATTTTAATTTCTAAGTTAACTCATATATATTTTGACAGTACAATTTCTTATAACCTCTGAGTAAATTACATTTTCCAAAAAAAATGTTGTTTGGATTCTTTGTGTTGATTTGCAGAGTGCGATGACACATTTATTGTAACACCCCTCTCCCATTTTTCATTAACTGAAACAGATTGATAAACTTTCTCTCTAATTATGACATCATTTAGGGACAGTCCCATAGAGAATAGCCATTCAATTTAACCTACATTAATGACAACTTAAATGAAACATTCCGAAAGTTTTAACCTTCTCCTTTTGTCAATGTGTCACAAATTCTATTACCCTGCACTATCCATAGAATAGAGTGTGTCGTATCATAGTATTTATAGATGACCCTTAATCTACTTGTTTTACAAGCAAGAATTGTGATCGAAATAACAAGAGCAACGCTGTCGTTAGATTACTGAATGAGTGACCGTCATATTCTTAATACCGTGACAACGTTCTTTAAAACAACAAGGGAAAAATTATCAGATGGTTTTCAATTTAGGAATAATCAGTAAGGAATAGTTAGTTAACTTGATATTTTATATTAACTAGGACAATAAACTCCTAACCCTTTCATTGATGCTATGCCTCTCGTTACTTTTTGTTAAGAATCTAAAAAGCTTGAATGGGGTTGGGGTACTTACTTTTGGACTCTCTTCTACAGAATATTCGGTGTTTCCTTTGTGTGCTTGAACCGTGTATGCACTTTGGCCGGAGGATTTGTGACCGTTATCTCGGTTGAAATTACCATTGATGAAGGCTTTGCTAGACGTGGCAGGAATTCCGATACCGGAATAAACATGAGATTTCTTACCTCTGCTCTCGTAAACTGGTCTGAAGAAAAGAGAAATACAGTTGTCATTTTTTAATCAAAAATAGCTTAACTTTAAAAATTAAGAACTATATTTCTAAACAATCTGTATAAAATCTACATCACATTTTATTTTCGCAGAATACCCTTGCTAATCCTTAACCTACGTTCCCGGAGACTTTAGAAGTATTTAAAAGGAAATTTATTTCGTTAAATTTAATGTTATTTTTAGAATACATATATTAGACGTCAGATAAAACTTTCTCGATGAGAAACCTCGTAATATGAATGTTAGAAAAACTTTCTTCTTTAGTATAACCTCAATTTCATTACTTGACACCAACCAACCTTGTGAGTGACAAGTCTTTCCCATTTTTTGACCCAGAGACGGACCAGACATAAGTTCAGTAGACAAGTTTCCCTCATTTTGACCCGTTGAACTTTCTTTGCCCTTTTTTCAATGAAAAATTTGTTTTTATGTAACCCAAAGTGTGTAACATAAAAACACCTACTGATAAAACATTTCAAAACTTATTCCATCCAAACTTTATAATTAGTTTTGACAAATAAAATTATACCAGTTTCTGAAATGTAATTTGCATTTTAGAGACCAAATGTCAGTAACTATTTTAAGATGGGAGTAGTCTGCAATGCAAATTTAGTATTCAATTCAATTATACGATGTCAGTTTGCGGTTATCGAGACCGTATGCTTCAGAATTAGCTAGGTGATTTTGATTTTGTGCGCGTCTATACTCTATATAGGTTCAATAAATTTGGTCGTGAATTATTTCATTCTTCTCATTGAAGTAATAATAAAAAAATTGGAGGAATGCTATCAACTATTTACCGAATCTGGATCTTTCTTACAAAAATTGAGAAAAGTATATCACTCATACACCAAAATTAAAGAATTTTAACTTATCAAAGAACACAAACATTTTTAAAAATTCCCTAAGGGCCGTCCATAAATGACGCCACCCTCAAAGGGGGGGAGGGGGTTAATCACTTTATGACAGTTTGTGACAAGGGGGAAGGGGGTTAAAAGTTGTGACATCACATCCTGCAACTGAAAATCTATGAAAAAAACTTAAATTGTTAAAACGACCGTATGCGTATACTTCTCTCAAAAGGCATCTTAAAGATTGATAGAAATGAAACTTTTAGGAGGGGTAAAATTAAGATAAAAAAAAGTTTGTTCCGGGCACTTTCAAATTCGTTTATTAGACATATTTTGTTGCTTTAAGAGCGTGACAAGTGACAAAGAGGGGGAGGGGGTCAAAAAAAGGCAAAAAAGTGTGACATCATTTTTGGACAGACCCCTATTGAATTAATTCCTGGACTAAGGATGATTGAGCTTGAAAAATTCTTACTTGCTGGTATAGATAGGAGAATGGGACTGGACTTCTTTCCCATTGATGGCACTATTCAGCCCTGAGGTCGTAATCTTGATTTTGTCATCGGGATTACCTGGACTTACTGGCAAAAGCAAGTAACCGTGCCTTTCTCCATTTTTCGTTCCATGTTTGTCTCCATTTGGGGAATGCCCAAGCTGCTTGATGAATACTGCCGTGTTGCCGTGCGATTTTATTCCGGAGGATCCCTTGCCTGAAGAGGATCCGTAATCTTCTGGGGAAATGGATGACTGGTATCCGGATTCTTTTTGGTAAACTGGTGACTTTTCGTTTTCGTGGATGTATTCTGTTTGTTCTAGTCCGCCCGAAACGTATCCGGAGTCCTGGGAGTACGAAGGGAAATGACTGGCTTTGCTACCTGATGAATAACCACTGCTGGTTTGGGAATAGTCCGGACTTTCGTGTTGTAAAACTGGAGAGGATCTAAAATCGGAAATAAAATATTATTACATGCCTATATTAGTTATATTATATTATACTATTGCGTTATATTAACATCATATATTAGTAAATGCCATTGTTTCTTCCGATATATTTTGTAATTACAAGCGCAATGTAAGTTTTAGTACTTGAAATTACATTGGCCTTAATTTATACTCCAGATAATTGTTGAAAATTATCTAGATATATTTAAAGGGAAAAACTAGGGTTGTGGAAAAATCATTCCACACTCTTAAAGGTAATTATACTTTCCTAAAATACTGTTAAGCCCTTGTACTGTAAGCAGGTAATTGTACTGTACAGCAATACTAATAAGAATGTGTAAATACAAAGGTAAAGAATCCAAAAATTCCTTCAATTATCTCATGATTGTAGATTTACTACTTAGAAGCTAATGAAAAATTGCACGACCTAGAAGAAATTGAAATTACCTGTATCCTTTGGAAGAACCTAGGTGAAAATATGATGTAACTTCGGCAACATTGGCTTCAGGTGCTTTACCTTTACCTGAGCTATATCCTCCATGTCCTCCGACGATTTGATGTGTGGTATGGTATCCTTGTCCTTCATCCGAACCAAATGAAGAGTATCCGCCGTCGGACTCATGAGGCTGGTAAGATTTTCCAGAGGGACCTCCATAACTTGAATGACTTGATCCGGAAATACCTGATTGATATGCTGTTCCTTTAGGCGACTCATAACTGGAATGACCTGCATCAGAAATACCAGATTTATATGAGCTTTCTTTTGGTGATCCATAGCTTGAATGTCCTGAAACCTCCGATTGATAGCCTGTTCCTTTTCCTGATTGGTAATCAGATCCCTTTGGTGATCCATAGCTTGAATGTCCTGAAACTTCCGATTGATAAGCTGATCCTTTGGGAGAATCATGGCTTGAATAGCTTGCACCAGAGGTACCTGAGTGGTAGTCAGATCCCTTTGGAGATCCATGGCTTGAATATCCTAAAACTTCGGATTGATAAACTATTCCTTTTGGTGAATCATGGTTTGAATAACCTGAACCAGAAGTACCCGATTGGTATTCAGATCCTTTTTGGGATCCATAGCTTGAATGTCCTGAAACTTCGGGTTGATAAGATATTCCTTTTGGTGAACCATGGCTTGGATAACCTGAACTAGAAATATCCGATTGATATTCGGATCCTTTTGGTGATCCATAGCTTGAATGTCCTGACACTTCGGATTGATAAGCTATTCCTTTTGGTGAACCATGGCTTGGATAACCTGAATTAGAAATATCCGATTGGTATTCGGATCCTTTTGAGGATCCATAGCTTGAATGTCCTGAAACTTCGGATTGATAAGCTATTCCTTTTGGGGAATCATGGCTTGGATAGTTCACCTTGGAAATACCCGATTGGTATTCAGAATCCTTTGGTGATCCATAATTTGAATGTCCATCTTCAGAAACATGTGATTGATAACTAATTTCTTTTGGTGATCCATAACCTGACTTTACCGATTGGTATATATTTCCTTTCGGAGATCCATAGCTGGAATGTCCGTTATCTGAAACATCCGATTGATAAGATATTCCTTTTGGTGATCCATAGCTGGAATGTCCTGCATCAGAAACATCAGCCAATTGGTATGAATTTCCTTTTCCTGATCCATAGCTAGGATGTCCGTTACCCGCGGTGTATGCTTGATAGGCTGAACTTTTAGGAGAACCATAGCTGGAATGGCTGAAGCCAGAAATACCTGATGGTTCATACTCTGCTCCTTTAGATGATCCATGGTTTGATGAATGTGAGCTATGACCACTGGATGGGAAAAAGTGACCTTCATGGGATCCATAGCTGGAATGGTTCTCCTCTTCCTGTCGGATCGATTGATGACCCTTTCCTTGAGATCCATAATTGCTTTCAATTTCGGGTACTTTCGATTGATATATCTGACCTCCTTGGTGCTCATAGTTGGAGTCATAATCAGGATCATGAATTTTAGACTGATGTATGGCTTCTCCATCTGATTCATATCCGGCCTGGTTTCCATAACTCTTTTGATTATAATCTCCGTTTTGGGTGTATTGCTGTTTCTGAGGTTCTTCATAATCGTAATTAGGACTATCATACTTATCGTGGTTATAAGCTATGTTGTCTGGTTCCACTTTCTGTTGCGTGTATTTATTGCCTGATGATTTTGATCCTTGGGAATAGTCCCCAACATGTCGTTGCTCGTATTGTTGATAAGAAGGATCATGGACACTGTCTGCTGATTTTGAGCTGTAGGATCCTCCGTTTCTGCCTTGGTAATGGTATGTCGGTGGTTTTTCTCTTTTTCCATAAACTGGTTCTAAAAAGGATGAACACAAAATTATTTATATTTACCACATATTACTAAGTAGTTTTAAATACTAATTAACCATCCCTTTATAGTAAGAAATATACATTATACGGGTTGTTCATAGTTTTGAAATGCTAGGGTAGATCTTCAGGTGAACTTCCAATTTGTTGTCCCACCCAATGTAATTTTAAAACTTAAGCAATCCATTTAACTATTATCTATTATTTTATCTATTTAAGAAAGATTTGTTTGAAAGATATTTTAACATTAATCATTAAAAAAAAGAAAGTTTATATACCACTTGCAAAAAAACATTGAAGGCTTAAATAGTACCTACTATAAGTCTCAGTAAGATATTAAACCTTTTGTTTAAAAATTGTTTCTTGATAAAATTTTTTAAAATTACAACATATATTAATTAATTAGCGTTATCACAACCTCACAGATAAATACTATTTAAAATTAATAATATAACATTTAAAAATTAAGGAGTTTTACAAAAGTTAAAACTAAAATTCTCCACTTTTTATAACTAAGAAGTAAATTATAAATTAAAAATAATAATATAACATATAAATACAGTTTAATCATTATAAATACATCTATTTTTGCATTTTCACTTACATTGATAAAAGAAATAATATTGGAGTAAAAGTAAAAGATTAGAAAGGCAAAATTAATAGTAAATAATTAACATAGTATCTTTCAACTGCTTTTTTGTTTCTTTACTTTCGGAATTATGAACTCTTTAATGACAGCTGATAAGAAAATTTTAAATCGATATCAAAAGAAAAGTTCAACTTATAAAAAAAGTAACACATGCTTAAGTAAGTACTAATATCAATGAAGATTTAGAATAATCTTTAGCTTTTAAACACAAAAAGGCAAACTATTTATCATCTCAGTAAACATCGGTTTATCAATCTATTAGCGTTACCACAACTTAACAAATAAATTCAATTAACAATATAAATACTATATCATTTAAAAAATATTCAAAAGTAATAACATTACATAAATTAAAACAAAACGTTTAGTTTAGTAATTAGTTAGTGAATTTTTAATTTCTCCACAGATAATTATTATAAATTAAAACTACGTATAAATATAATTTAACCATAATTAATAAATGTATTACACATTTTCAATACCATATAAAAGAACTAATCACAATACAAGAAAAAAGAGACAAAATGTATATTAAACCACTGCTATTAAGCATTATTGCATCTCTCTCACCTGTTTCAGGTATTTGCCCATAATCAGGCTGCCCATAGCCAGCCTCGACCTTGGAATAGGTGTAGGAGTGGGACCTCGGCCGCGTCTCCTGACCGTCCAGAGCCACTGCCGTCTCGACGAGGGTGGATTCAGATTCGGACGATCCCTTTTCTTCCACCTGTTTGGTTGTCGTCGGAGCCGCGGTCGTCGTCGTTGTGGTTGTGTTGGAGCCTGCTGCAACGCAGGAGTAGAGGAGGAAGAGAAGCAGGAGCTGAAATTATGGAGAAAACATGTGAGGAGGTGGTATAAATGATTTGTTTATTTTTATGCAGGTTGTAGAAGTGGGCTCTAATGGATTTAGAGTAGAGATATACGATGTTTATGGTATCTTTTTATTGTTAAGGTTGAAGACCTTTGTATTTTCTTTACAAAATCTAACATCAAAAACACAAAACATTGATGGAAATAGTTTCATTACGGAATTATCATGATGACAATGAACTCTAGGGTCATATCAACCGATGTCTCATTTCATCAGATGTGGAAAATGGTCATTATATCATTCGTTTTACTAAATAGTGCATGAAAAGCTATTTTAATAGTGCCTACAGTTAGAAGCCTTATTAAAAATTATGTATTACTAGTTTTTTTACCAATTCCTGTAAGTTTTGAAAAATCTTAAAACTCTAAAAGCCCAAGTTGGGACATAATTATACGAAGTCAAAATTTTGTAAAGAAGTTTCAAACAGGGTAAACAAATTTTACAAATTGTTCAAAAGCTTATCTAAAATTTATAAAACATAACTTTGAAAAAACGGTTCTCTAGCACAACTCTTCAGTACGTCGTTTATCATTATACTCAAACGCAATGTTTCTTGTCCATGGAGAAAAGATGCTGGGAGCAAAGAGAGGAAGTAGTTCCCAGCGCTGTGCCTGAATTTCGAGTTTAAAACGGATTTTCATTAAAGAAATACTTCAGGTTACTTTGATCCATTCATTTATAGCGATTATTTGTCGTAATTTTCGAATAACGTTGTTCATTTTAAATTTTACGAATGCATAACGCGGAGCGTTCTTCCGCGCCTCGTGACGTAGTATGGACAAGAAAGACTGCTGTGAAGTATATGTAGTACTAAGTTTTAAACCAAGTAATCTGTAATCCCTGCTTAAGGCATGCAGTAACTGGTTAATTAAGCATTTTTAGTGCGGAAATTTCAGAGGAGAAGACACATTTTTTTTGGGGGGGGGCTTAGGATTTGATATCAACGTAAAATTGCACATTGTTTTCGAAGGTACTGTATTGGTTTACTAAGTTCCCTTCTAAATGACCTTACCTTGGAGACCACCCTTAGAGACATAATCCTTCGCATCTTGGATGGCAATTGGAACCATTCCCTCTCCCCTGTCGCCATTTAATAGTTCACTGCCCGCCAAGCTTGGCATCATATCGCCAATTGGGAACAAACCATTAATTTAACAATGTGGATGCAGTCGATTGCCGCTGGCGGGGACATCCACACACTGCTCTTCTTTCCTTCCGAAAAACGAGTTTTCTTTTTCGGAAGAATTTACTTTCTCGATGTTCTATTTTCGGGGCGGTTTTCTTTTTTTCTCATCTCCCAAGGAACATCATTCGATCACAGGTGTTTGTCGCCAATAGGAAGACCTTACCGGTTATGAGAAAAAAATTGAAGCCGCCGCTTTCACTTATCGTTGTTACATCTATTGGTTTTTATGAAGAGTTTGTTTGTGTGACTTCCTTTTGAAGTGGAAACAATACCCCGTTTTGGAGTTGAGCCGCCTTCTGTGGAAAGTTCTCCCAAAAACAATTAATTGACTTCAAATGTTTTTAATTGTGCTAATGGCGTTTCTAAGATCTAGTTATGTCGTTGTAACGTTTTAAACAGTGGACGAATGTCACAATCATACCGCTGTTGTAAATCGAATAAGGAAGGAATAGAGAGAGAGAGATGTTTTTATTATTTTTTTTTCTTTGAGGAAAATGTATCTACCTCAAAGCGTTAAAAACATTTTCGAGTGGTGTAATACCCAAGAGGACAATAATTCTCACCATAAAATGGTGTTACATTTTTTTAGGTCCTAATAATACACACTTAAAATGTAATTTTTCCTTTGGTTGGTCTTTGGCAACTCCAGTATTTAACCCTTTCAATCCTATGAGGCCAAAGATTATTGAATCCTATGGAAAACTTGAGGCAGCTAGGACTGAAAGGGCAAAGGAAAACACTTTGATATTAATGGATCATCAACTTTCAAAAGTTTAAATAAGGTGATAAAGCTAAATAGGCATTGATTATACAACATGGTTATTTAGCACTGCATGTTTTGAAGGTATCAAACAAATAAGAAGAGGGTGTTTATGCATTCCTTCAATCAATAATTTTCCTATTAAAACAAAATAAAACAATTTATATTCTTCTTGTTCTACATCTTGTATCTTGTTTTTCATCTCAGTTTATTCTATAGTTCGCTGAACATGATACAAACTGTATGCGAGGCTCCTTTCTACTTCACTAAATCAAAAGATATTAATTACTTTTCAACCTCAGAAATGATCAAGGCTTCTTTTAGATGCTAATTTTAGAAGATATGCGATGAACTCAAGCGTCCAAGCATGCCCTTTAAATTCGAATAGTCCCAAAAGAGATATGAAACCATTGCGTTATCTTTCCCGGACTCTTTTACTCATTAGAGAGATCAATAATTTTGCCCACCTTAATAATTATAATTTCTTATCCTTTAACTGTAGCTTTCAATATCAGAGGTTTTTTGGGTACTATGGGAAATCGGGGCAATTTGATACAAGGGGCACTTTGATACACTTTCAATATCTCAAAAACTATCAAGGTTATTCAGGTCGTGTTTTTACTAAAAGTTGCCTTCATATGCCCAATCATTACATATGAAACCGTGAAGCTCTTTAATAAGTCTATAAATTTTAGTGAAGGAAACTAAATTTTTTTCGTCAAAATTTTCTAAATGTTAATTTCTAAGTAGAATGCAAAAACTTCCTGAAGCTATTCTACTTTGAATACAGATATCTGTAAACTCAAAAAACATGTTTATCCTTGTTACCAATAGGGGGTATCCTTAAATTGTAAAAAACTTTTGCCAATTTTTTTAAATAAAGGTTTTTGTTCAAAAACAACAAATAGGGCAAATTAATACACTTGGATGTGGGGTACTTTGATACACTCGTGGGGCACATTGATACACATAAAAGTTCCCATAAGGAACTTCCGTTGGGAGATAAATATATCTCAGCAATTTTTTTAAATCAGTTAAGGGTAAGTTAGATCTACAGTGAAGGATATTAATGTCAATTTTTGAGTCTGTGTTTTTTATTGAAAACTGCTTGCTTTGTAGCTATGTGTAATTATAAACTTTCTAAAAGAAAATACAGTTGATATATACATGACCAAACGATGGAATCAGGGACTCTAAAACATCTGAGAAGTTCTTAGCACTTTTACAGGTAAGAAAGAACTGTATTTAAAAAAGTGACAAAAAAAACTATAAATGGCCAAAAACTAACCAGTTAATTAGTGTCGTATTTTTTTAAATTTCTGGATGATTTTCGACAAAGATATCTTTGAATTTTATTCAACTAATTCAGGAGCAACTATACCAATGAAAATTAGCATCTTATTTCCTTAATTAGATATTTGTTAAAAATGACCGTTTGTTAAATTCTTAGATTTTTTTATACTTGAATGTTGAATGGAAAATATGTGTTTATTATAAGTTATATTTTAATTTTAATCAAATTTATATTCTTTTTCTAATTGGTCTCATAAAATTGAATCAATTTTAGATATTTTTAGAAAAAAGTTTCTGATTAAGTCCTTTTTTCTATTCAAAAAATGGATTTAAATTTTGCTGTGTCAAACTGAACCACTTTCCCCTATTGGTATTATTTCTACCTCCCCAGAAAAACTTTCAACAATTCTGTTAGGATCCGTACCATAGTTGAAAAAAATTCAGTTAATTAAATTTAAGGATATATATATAGAGGGTATAACGGTACTGTAGAAATTCTTTTAAGTGAAAAATATTTAAAATGTAAATTTCATGCAAACTAATGAGTTACATAAAATTAAAATTAAAACTAAATTTTACCATTCTGAATTATGTTGTAAATTATTACGATTGTAAAATTACTAATTCTAGCCGGGCATAAATCTCACTAATCGTACTTCATTGGCAACGTTTTACAAATTACAATATAAAAACATTGAAAATATCAAAAGAAACACTGAGAGGTGAGATATTTTAATTGTTATAGACATTTGCTTAAGAGGCAGATTTTATAAGGAGCGGGCAGGTCACTATAGTGACCATTTTTGATTTTGATGAAATTTTTATGATGGATACTTCTAATGATTTTAGAATACCCCTATTTTTTCTTTTTCCCGAAAAAAAATTTTTTCGGCCTACGAAAATTCTCAAAGTTGGTCTCGACCCGGTATTTTTTTCGAATCGACATATCTTTGTACAACATTTTCTCAGTGCATTGAGGGTCAACCAAAGTAATTCTTGCGGTAACAACATGTCCTTAGATAGCTTAATCAAATTCTTTTGTGAATTTCATGGTTCACCTTCCCTGTAAACTGGAAGGGTTCGCCAAACTTTGTCGAAAAAAATGAAAAAATGCCAAATTCGAGCCTTTATTGACCCCAGCATTGAGAGTCAATTACAGTTTTGAGGGTTTAAGTGTGTAGTACTGCTCAGTATTAACTTAATCAGCCCATTGGTTGTATGGTTAACCCTCATGGCAGCAGAAAAATGGCTACTTTCGTAGCTATCAAAACAAAAAGAGGTCATTTTGGTGACCCCGTATTTCAGAGCATTGAGGGTCAATCAATAATTCGAAATATACGTTTCTTAGTACAATACCTCTACTTTAAGAATCAGTTGACAAACCTATGGCGTCTCGATCTGTGATCACGTGAGATTGATTTTTGTAACTTAAAAAATGGAAAAAGGTCATTTTGGGGACCCTGTATTTCAGAGCATTGAGGGTCAATGACGAACTGGAAATATGCATTTCGTAGTATGAGACCTACCCTTTAAGAAACCATTGACAGAATTATGGAGTCTTGACCTGCGATCACGTGAGATTTATTTTTGTGACTACAAAAACGGAAAAAAGGTAATTTTTGGGATCCTGTATTTCAGAGCAATGAGGGTCAATGACGAACTGGAAATATGCGTTTCGTAGTATGAGACCTACCCTTTTAAGAGACAATTGACTGAACTTTGGTATTTTGCCCTGAGAGCACGTGATATTTATTTTTGTAACTAAAGAAACGAAAAAAAAACGCAATTTTGGGGATTTGGTATTTCAGTGCATAAGGGTCAATGAGGATGACCCCCAAAATATAAACCACAAAATTAGGTTAAAATTTTATTTGAACAGTGATTTAAGAAGAGAATACAATTAATTAAATTAATTAATCAATTAAAACCCTCGAGTTTAATGAAGTTGAAATAGTTTAATAAAATCTGAGAAACTGCAGCCACCAGAAACGATGGAAATGGAGGTTATGACCGACGAAGATTTGAATGACGAGGTGCATATTTTTCTTATCTCTACTGCAGTGTTTCCCAACGTGGGGCGTACTCCCCATCGGGGGGCAATAAGTTTTTCTAGGGGGGTCAATTTGAAAACTTTTAACCAAATTGTCACTTTGTGGGGCATGGACAACCAGATTTTATACACTTTCAAAGATTTTTGAAAAAAAAATGAAGTGGGGGCATAGACAATTTAGAAAGGCTTAGCTGGGCCACAGACGGAAAAAGGTTGGGAAACATTGCTCTACTGTAATTTTTTCTTTTATCATCTGCAAATCTAAGGTTCATTTATATTTTTATTTTATTTCAGTATTTCGGTATTGAAGCTGATGGGGAAATCAAAAAGATAATTTCAAACCCTCATTGCTCTGAAATACAGGATCCCAAAAATTACCTTTTTTCCGTTTTTGTAGTCACAAAAATAAATCTCACGTGATCGCAGGTCAAGACTCCATAATTCTGTCAATGGTTTCTTAAAGGGTAGGTCTCATACTACGAAATGTATATTTCCAGTTCGTCATTGACCCTCAATGCTCTGAAATACAGGGTCCCCAAAATGACCTTTTTTCCATTTTTTAAGTTACAAAAATCAATCTCACGTGATCACAGATCGAGACGCCATAGGTTTGTCAACTGATTCTTAAAGTAGAGGTATTGTACTAAGAAACGTATATTTCGAATTATTGATTGACCCTCAATGCTCTGAAATACGGGGTCACCAAAATGACCTCTTTTTGTTTTGATAGCTACGAAAGTAGCCATTTTTCTGCTGCCATGAGGGTTAACCATACAACCAATGGGCTGATTAAGTTAATACTGAGCAGTACTACACACTTTAACCCTCAAAACTGTGATTGACCCTCAATGCTGGGGTCAATAAAGGCTCGAATTTGGCATTTTTTCATTTTTTTCGACAAAGTTTGGCGAACCCTTCCAGTTTTCAGGGAAGGTGAACCATGAAATTCACAAAAGAATTTGATTAAGCTATCTAAGGACATGTTGTTACCGCAAGAATTACTTTGGTTGACCCTCAATGCACTGAGAAAATGTTGTACAAAGATATGTCGATTCGAAAAAAATACCGGGTCGCGACCAACTTTGAGAATTTTTGTAGGCCGAAAAAATTTTTTTTCGGGAAAAAGAAAAAATAGGGGTATTCTAAAATCATTAGAAGTATCCATCATAAAAATTTCATCAAAATCAAAAATGGTCACAATAATGACCCCCGCATTTCTGCCCGCTCCTTATAAAATCTGCCTCTTAATGATATGTGAAAGTAGACGGTCTATTCCAGGTATGGGCAACCTTTTTGAACCTGCGGGCCGGACTCGAAGATTAAAATGACGTGGAGGGCCATAGAGTAGATAATAGGTATAATTTTGAAAAAAAGGCGTTTTTTTATCAAACAACAGTTATAGTACTTAAATTAAACATTAATCTGGACTAGAATTATATGATCTTGATTAAGAATTATTATAAGTTTAATGCATAAGTTAGATTAATCTCATGGTTGTAAACAAAAATTCAATTTCGTAAGGGGCCCCAGATTATTCCTCAGCCCCTCCCATCTATATTTAATAGGTCTAATGTAGCACCACAGTACATTTTTGGGTAGAATTTGCGTCTTAAAGAATGTAATAATAAAGTTCCAACTACAAAAAGGGGGTCTGAGGGTCCTTCCCCGAAAATGTTTGGAGATTTGATTCCAAAAAACAGGTTTTTAACTAGATTTTAAACACCTAGTTCGAATGTTTTAGATTTGGATTTTTGGGTAGGATTTGTATGAACTTATTGTAAAATTGTTTTAAATTCTTAAATTACAAGTCTTAAGGGGGGCTGGGGGATTCCCCAGAAAATTTTTGGAAAATATACCTTAAAAAACAGGGTTTTAACTTGTTCTGATACTAAAATCTAAAATGTTCCGCGGGCCAAGACAAATGGCTTGGCGGGCCGGAGGTTGCCCATACGTGGTCTAGTCAGTGCTGTAGTTGAAGCAAAATATTTGGGGAACCGGGAACTCACATCTTCTCTTTCACTTTACAATATTTGAACCAAAAACACCATATTTGGGGGGGACACTCCAGATATTTTTGGGGTGCCGCGTCCCCTCCCATTCTCAGTATTGAGTATAGTGACATTCAAATGAAACATGGGTTAAGGGTCCTAAATGATGCTGCAATCAGAGGGAAGGGAGGGGACTTATCAATCTGACACTTTGTGACTAGACTAGGGTAATTGAGGGGAAGGATTTCAAGAATTGGGATTTCACACAGTTTTTTATTGTTTCAGTTTATCAGTTTATCATTTTAAAATAAGAGTTCACTTTGAAATAGTAAGATGAAGCTACATCTATAAAAATGTAGATCCCCGAGTTCTTGCCAGCCTTGTGCTTTACATATTATAGGCAGGTTGGTTGGTTGATTGACTTTTTATGGCGCATGGCCCTCATTAGGGCATTTATATTATAGGCAGGACAGCATGAGAAGCGACAAAAGGGAGGTATAATGAAGTGTGAAACCTTGTAACATAAGGGGAGGGAGGGGTTTAAAAAATGTGTGGTTTCGTAAATAGAGTTAGATATCAATTTAAAAAAAAGAGGACCTTAATTTTATAGCGTACCTATACTTCAGTAATTTTGCCCCTGTTGATTTAGGTATATCCCATGTAGCACAAACAAACGTTCAAGATTCGTTCAATTTTTACATGTAGTATGGATAAATTTTGTTTATTTCTAGTTACAGTTGCGTAAACTTGACACATTTGGTATGAGCTGTGCTACTGTGAAAAGAAAAACAAAGCTTGGTTTAAAATAATAGTTCAAAAAGTAACAAGGAAAGAGTGTATTCTATGTCCGGTTGTGTACTTGGTCACTTCAAATTATTTCATTTTGAGATTCAAATTATTGCTAATATCGATTAAAATGCGAAGAGCGGGAAAACCAGCATCCTCACTACTCTTTGCAGCATTTCCACGGAAGCAATTCTGGTGTTCATTAGAGGGCGGCTCCTCAAATTACATTAGTCGGTCAGCGCTCTCGATTTTGAGCCGAAAAATTGCGAAAGACGGAAAGGTGCGCTAGCCTAATTTGAGGCATTTCCTGCAGGAGATTGGACTTGACCACAAAGCGCGCTCTCCCGGTAGAGTAATTGGAGGAGTATTCTTGATTGTTTCAGACATCGGCACGCTTTTGGATCTAAAATTAGAGTGGAAGTACATTATAATACTTAAATGTGTCTTAATTTGAGATGGTTGAGGATGATTTTG